>JAULJL010000009.1:23080874-28080874 GCA_030761205.1 Fremontodendron californicum
ACAAGATGATTAACAGAACCTTCATGAGGTAGGAATGAAGTCCTGCTGAAATCCATGCTAGTGGTTAGGTTTCATTAAACCTCTCCCCAACAAGAACAACCATGATCGCATGCTTCATAAGCATCAAGAAGAAGAAAACCTTTTTCTACCTTCCACAGGGTTTGGTGCGCCAACCAAGAAGGAAGATCTTGATCTTCTTTCTTTTAAATCTAAGCCTTTGCTCTCTTGAGAGAAACATTTTCTCTCTAGCAATCCATGAAGAGGTAAGAAGGAAGAAAGAAATCAAGAAGACACAAAACCCTGCACATCCAATGTGCGACAACCATTAGGGAATAAGACGCCTATGTTTTCTTTTAGATAGGGGGTGGCAACACTCCTAGACTAGGGCTTAGGGTTATAACATAACTTTTATATTATTTGCTCTTAAGTCCCTCGATTTAATTGAACCATTCAATTAGGTCCTTATTGCTTAAATTCTCTATTTAATCAATTAGGTTCATTCCATTTTAATCTCTTAATTCACCTTTATATGTGTGACCTATTAGGCTTCCAATATGTTGGCAATGAATATAAATTATAATCCAAGGATAATTAATTTACATTCATAGATTATGAGCGGACTCTAGCAAGCCATCATGACCACCCAAATATTGGAGAGTCAAGTTAGTCTCGACATAACCTTTCAGTGTCCAGTCCATCAGTGTAATTCGGTCTTTTCACCAAATATCTCTGAAAGACCATGAGCATGGTGCAGTGTCTACTCATGTTCAATCTCTAGACATCTAATTTTGTCCGAACCACTAAATCAGGTATGTTTTCTTCCTAAAGTGATGTTTCAGAATGCAAAAAGGCTTTTCTCATTCTGCAGGTGGTACTCCGAGACTTAGTTTAAGAAAATAGGCATAAAAAGTCAAACTTGAAAAATTCAACTCCGAAAAAGTCAACCCCAAAAAGTCAACTACTAAAAAAGTCAACCCACATTCAAAATCAAGATTCAAAGTTCAATAGAACAATGGTGAAAGAATTTTGATAATTCGATGTCTACAACAAAAGATATGAAGTCCAGAATTTGGTTTACAGAGATTTAATAGAAAGAAACCCTAGTTCGGAAAATTTAGGGAAAAGTGCTTAAACGATCAAATCGGTCAAAATTGGAGGTTCCAAATGAAAGATAAGCAATTACTAAGGCCCCTTATTTGGAAGAAAATCGAGAATTAGGATTTTTGGTGGATTTTGGTGAAATTGGAAAAAAAATGCAGAAATAACCTGATTCAGTAAAACTAAGGCCCCTAATTGATGAGGAGTGAGTAAACAAGGATAGCCCAAGACTCAGTTTGAAGTAATTCCGAGAAAAGAGCCGATTGGAGGAAAAACGAAAAAACAAGGAAATTCCCGATACTGAAAAAAGGAAAAATCAAAACGGAGGGGAATTTGATCGTAAAAATTGGGCATTTTTGGACCAACTCCAATTCAGTATATGACAAAGGCACAAAAAAAGAAAATCTAGAAATCGGACTTGTTTTGAGCAAAACCGGGCTTTTGAGACAAAAGGGCAAACTTAGAAAATTCGAGAAAAATAGCAAACGAGCTCCAAAAATACCAAAACTTCCAGATCTCAATCTTTAATCATTTGGAAGAGATTGGCCAAGAAAAATCCTGATCCGGAGTTCGTTTGCAAAATGGCAAATTTCGAGCCCACTAAGTTGGAATTCAAGAAGATAAATCCCGGAAAAATATTAAATGAGCTCCAAAAATTATGAAAACTTCCACATCTCACTTTTAAATTATTTTGGAAGAGATTGGTGAAGAAAAATCCAGATTCGGAGCTCGTTTGAAAAATGGTAAAAGTTCGGGTGCATTAAGGGGTAATTTTGGAAATAAATTAAAAAAAAATAGCAAATGGGCTCGGAAAATTATGGAAACTTCAAGAATACAATTTTTTTTTTTATTATTTAAGATGTATTGGAAAAAGAAAATTTTGATTTGGAGTCCGTTTTCTATTTAATTAGATTTGGGGGTCAAAAATGTTATTTTACCGAAAAATTCGAAGAGGGCTTTTCTTGCAATTAAAAAGATGGAGATTGGGCTGGAATTCCAAGGGCCAGCCGGCCAAGCCCATGTTAGAGAGTGATTTTGCTGAGCTCTTGCATCTAAGGGCCAAGAATGGATAGGAAGGTAGTTATTTTTCTTAATCAAGCCTTTGCAATTGTGACATATGGATTAATGCATGAAAAATTATGACATCATATTCTAGACATCATATTAGTTAGGGGCTGATTAAATCTAAGGGTGGGAATTTTTCATAAAAAGAATCTTGGATTAAAGGCCATTAGATCAAAATTGGTTAGAAAATATGACAATATCCTTCTAGATTCTTCTACACCATTCGGCCAAGGCTAAGGGGGAGGGGGAATTTAGATTTTTCATAAGGCTTAGAGGGCTGAATAGAGGCAGTAGTTAAGGGAAAAAGGAGAGAAAAAAGAAAGGAAAAAGAGAAGAGAAAAGAAAAGAAAAGAAAAGAAAAGAAAAAAGGAGAAGGAAAAAAAAAAGGTTTTGGCTTGCTACTTCTTGATTTGGAAAGCTAGAGCAAGGTAGCTATGTTCTTTCATGGTTTTCTCATACTTTGTTGACATGATTTTGCTATTTTGATTGTTATTTTATTCTCTTTTATGAAATAAACTTGTTTTTAAAATAAGTTCTAAGGAGCTTCTACTTTTTTTTTTTTTTAAAAGAAAGCAAGAAAGCAAGTTTTCCTCCATTTGTCCATCATGTCCGAATGATGCATTTTTTGTTAGATGATTTTGTGTTTGATTTTGTTGATGTGATTTGTTGTGGTAGGTTAGCTTACTTGTGTTAGATTAGCTTGATTGTGGTAGGTTAGCTTGATTGTGGTAGTTTAGTTCTAAACCATGCCATGTGTTTGTGATAATGCCATGCCATGCCAGGTTCATGATTAATACCATTCAACCATGATGATTTCATTGTGCACGTTTGCATTTTTATCATGTTTACTTGTCTAATATGCTTCCACTGATCTTCATACATTTAGACCATGCCATGTGTTTGTTATATTGACATTGCTATGTTCATGAGTTATGTTAGTCACCATGTTTGCATTATTATCATGTTTTCTAGTTTGTTATGCTTCCATGTAGACTTTGCAAATGTAGGTTGCCATGCGTTTGTGTTATTGTCTAGCTAGGATTTCACTATGTTGTTTAGTGACCATTCGGCCAACATGTTCTTTTTTGCTTTGTGTGTGCATTTTCATCTTGTTTAGTTGATAGGCTTGCATTTCCATGCCATAATATTGTGTATTTTGATTTAGTATGCCATGTGTTTGTGTTAATGCCTTGCTACATTTCCTTACATAGGATTAGTGACCATTCGTCCTCTACATATGTTCCTTGCCTTATGTGTGCATTTTCATTTTGTTTAGGTACCATGCTTTGCATTATTATGCCATGAGATTGTGTATTGGTTGTTCCATGTTCATGCATTAGTATTAGGTTTATTTGGTCATTATATGTTCATGATATTTTCGTGCATTTTCATAACATTTTAGGCCTAGGCCATCTTTGTATTGCCATGCATATTCCCATGCATATTAGGTCTTAGGACAACTTTGTATTTCCATGCATTTTAATGTCACTTTAGGTCTAGGTTACCATGTTTCTCATGCATTACCATGTTTCTCATGCATATTAGGTAGGGTAGCATTTACTGCCATGCAAATTCATATTAGGTCTTAGGAAAACTTTGTATTGCCATGCACTTTCATGTCACTTTAGGTCTAGGTTACATTTGCATTACCATGCTTCTCATGCATATTATGTAGGTAGCATTTATTGCCATGCAAATTCATACTAGGCATTAGGACAACTTTGTATTGCCATGCATTTTCATGTCACTTTAGGTCTAGGTTATGTTTGCATTACCATGCTTCTCATGCATATTAGGTAGGTAGCATTTACTGCCATGCAAATTCATGCTAGGCATTAGGACAACCTTGTATTACCATGCATTTTCATGGCATCTTAGGTTTAGGTTATATTTGCATTACTATGCATCTCATGCATATTTAGGTTAGGGTAGCATTTGTTGCATGCAAACTCATGCTAGGCATTAGGTTATTTTAAATTGCCATGCATTTCCTACATCATTTAGGCTTTAGATCATGCATTTCATACATCAAATTTGCTGTTTGTTCATGCATCTCATACCATACCACTTGATTTTTTACTTAAACCAATCAATGGTTTAGAGTCAAGCTCACATGAGCATACTTGTGGAAAATTGAGAAGTTGTCAAGTTGATTTTTCTACCTTCATGATTTTTTTACTTAGCCAACTTTTGTCCAAATTTTTAGAAATTTTAGCTACTGTTTGTAGGTCCATAAAAGAGTCTCCAATTTTTTACGTTGATTTTTGAATGATTTTATCAAAGGCTTAAAAATGATTTTTGGCAAAACAGTTTTTCCACCCAGTGTTCTGAATTTTGTGATTTTTTTAGGAGGTTATCCTTATTCTAAAAATTAAGACAATTTTTCCCTGAAAGTTAAACATGTTCTGAGTCTCCTATATTTGTTTCAGATTTTTTTAAAATAGGTTAAAAAATCACGTTTTAAAACTAGACAGTAGAGTCAGATTTGAATTTGAGGAAAAATTAATTTTCTGTTTTATCTAAGGCATTAAGAGAAAGCTGGTTAGGAACCTTAGCTACTGTCCTAGGTTGGCTTCTAGGCCATTTTAATCTTAAAAAATGATTTTATAAAGCTCGGGTCAAGGGTGGTCAAGTTCGGGTTTTCAAAGTTAGGAAAAAAGAGCCATTTTAAAAAAAGGGAATTCGGCCATGGTTTTTTATCCAAGATTTTCAAAATTGTTTTCAACCAATCACAAAGTATTTTTTGATTTTAGAAAATTTAATTTGATGTCTTTTCCTAAGGTAGTCGGATATCTTTTTAGGTATACGGATTTCCTTATTTAAGGGAAAAAATACACTTTCATGCATTGCATTTTCCATGTTCATGCATACTATATAATATATGATTTTTGCTATGATAATTTCTATGGTAATGTCATTATTTTGATTTATGTTTTAGGGTGTTATATTGTTTGATATATGGTTGTGAATATTCTATGTTATCCTATGCTTTTTATTTAGTCATTTATTTTTGTCACATCATCTAGCATTTACTATATTCATGCATTATTATTTTTATTTTCATGCATAGTTCATGTCACTTAGGACATATTATTTCATTTAGAATATATTATGTCACTTTGGTCATTTCATTTCATTTCGAATATATCATGTCACTTAGGTTATTTCATTTCATTTATAATATATCATGTCACTTAGGTTATTTCATTTCATTTAGAATATATTATGTCACTTAGATTATATTATATCATTTATATTTTGCTATGTCATCTTTATTATGTCACACATGTTCATATTCATTCTTTTTAAATGTTTTTAAAATAAGATAATAATTTTTAATAAAATAAAGATATTCCCAAGTTAAAATAATTCGTGAGTTCTATACCGGGTTTGCTGGAGAGGATATCATCAATTATCATTGATAAAGGAATATCTTTCTTTCAAAAACGAGAATGATTCGGAAAGTTTTCCAAATAAATAAAAATTTATATATTTTATCAAGGAATATAGGAAAATTTTGAATTAATAAATTCCGGATCACTTTCAATTAAAAATTGAATTATTTTACTTTAAATTGGGAATTAATTTGAAATACCAAATTTAAAACCGACTTTTTTACTGAGACTTAAGATAACACACGATTAATAAGGTACCGTTTTTATACGGGCGTTGTGGGGGTGCTAATCCTTCGTCGCACGTAACCAAGTCCCAAACCCGCTTCTTTGATTTCTCTGGTTTAAAAACGCAGACTTGAAATTGGTTTTAAAAATGTTTTAATTAATTTAAAATGTTTTGCAAAATCGGTTTTAATAGGTGGCCGATCACACCTAGCAAAAAAATATTGGTGGCGACTCCTTGTCTTTTTCGAGGTTGTTTTCAAACCCTCATTTTATTTCAAGAGGAATTAAGTCATCTTTTCCTCTGTTTTCCAATGTCACGCTTAACGAATATAAAGTCTCGCGATGAGGCTTGTTATTTTCTAGGTTGCGACAAAATCCATATTAGTTCTTGTAGCTCTTGGTTAACTTTGTGAACTTAGAGAAACTATTTCTCCTATCATACTCTGACCAGAGATTCCATCAAGTTAACCGAGGCAAAAAACAAATGAGATGTATCTCCGATGTCACTTGGAGTGGTGAATCCTCTCTGGATCACTCATCCATCTTTGTATGCTTCATGTCATACCCAAAATCACCCTACCATAAGCATCCCTGTTTGAGACCTGTTCAGATGAAATCAAAGCATGACATTCCCCATACAAGATGACCTGGTTTTACAAGTCAGAGGACTATTTACACGGCTGACACGTGAGAACCTTTCCATAGACACTAGAGTGATAATACCAAATGGAGTTCTCACAGCGGGCCTTGTTTAGTGAACTTGTTCTCTAACAAGCACCTAAATGTTATCCCAAGTATACCATATACTACAACCCATGATCGGTTGCTTACTTCATAAGTAAAAAGGCTTAACATGTACTAGTCTTTGAGCATTGCCAATGCCCCATCTTGGCAATATAATGACCAAAAACAGTTTTAGGAACATGGCTTTGATGCATAAGGATCTCATAATTATAACTCTTTATAATTCCTTTGCAAAGCCTTTATGTTCCATGGGTTTTATCCAAATAGTACTTAATCACTATTATTGTCGTACTAACATGAAGGAAAACCTTTTATCACTAAGGAATAATGATAGGTTTGCATTATTAATTGTATATTCCTTGTCCAATCCGATTGGCTCTAAAGCATATACCAATAGTCTCCCACTTGCACTAAGCCAATCACTAACGCATCCAATGCCCAACTCTTTCGATTAGCAATTGTGTCTCTACTAGGAGATAGCTTTAGTACATTTTGTAAGAATATACTTTGGTCATATACTTTTGATAATCTCTATTATCATAGTCACAATACATATCCGGATCGCAATGAAACCCGATTCCTTATGGCTCATGTTGTTACTTTAACAACTAGGAATCTTTTAATTAGCTCAGTGAGCTATAGATCCAAATACTCCTTTTGCAGCCTTAAACAAAAGGTTTATATTCTGACTTAGAATATAAATAATTCAGTCCTATTAAATTTGGAAAATTTCCAAATGACTAATTTATTTACATCATGGCCTTAAGTCACTGGTTGGATTCTCTCTATGTTAAACTTATTTAACATTTAATCAAATCATTTGTTGCTAAATCCCTTAGATCTTAACATTACTATTGATTTACCTTTTAATCATCAATGTATCTTATATACATTGTTTTAATGAGTAATTTGTATTACTCCCACTAACCCTTAGGTGTGCACAAAAGATATTTATCCTTTTGATAAATTCAACTCTTGAATGTTACTATCAAAACTGAATTTTCAATCATTGTCTAACAATGCTCTATTAAGTTGACTAATCTCTTATGAGCAATGCATTACAATGCATCTTACTTAACCATTATGTTTAGTAGACTCATCTCGTATGAGTAATGCATCATAATGCATCCTACTAAATCATTGTGCCTTTATGCATCCTATGCATAATTTCGGATTTCAACTTATGACCTTTAACTTTTAAAATATCAAAAAACTCCCAATGTTTCCTACTAGTGTAGAAACATTCAAAGTAAACTTATTTACTTTCCTATGAGATGTGATTTCAAAACTCTTTTGAATGCACATTTGTAATCTTAAAACTAAACATCTCATATCCCATATGAATGTTTGTTTTACCAATACAACTCGAAATCCTCTATAGGTTAGTGTTTCGGCAATCTTGGCTATTTGGAGCATTATGGACTTTTCTATGTCATTACATAATAATGTCCATCCAATTCATCTTATATAAATTTTATTAGATAATCAATCAATTTAGTTTCAAGCAATTCTCCATTTTGATCATATCTTAATAAGAATGCTCTTTAACTAAATTAGTTTCATAATCTGATTATGAAATTCCTTAAGCTAAAGCTCATTTAATTGTCAAGTTTTGTATAAGGTTTCCTCTAATTCATAATCAAAGAAACTACTAGTATCTATATACTTTAACCTTATACTTTTGACTTGAACAACCTTTGATTATCTATTATGCAAGTTTCTAGCTTATTATGAGTGTAATAAGACCTTGATATGGAACAAATTCCATATGACCTTTTGGTTTATTCTAGAATGAATAGCCCAGCATCTAATGCTGGGAAAATCAAAATATCGATGATAATGTTTCTAAAACATTCATCATGAATAGGTTGGCAAGCTTGATCAAGTATCAACTAAGGTTGCCACCTCCTAGGTCTTATTCTTTCATTTGTCCTTGTCATTAGTTCCATCTATATGTCATACATATATTTGCACCAACTTTATAGGTATCATATACCTAAAAATAGTGAAAACAAACTCATAATACCCTTGAAGTAAAACTTCTCAAGTTTATTTGCCTTCATGGACCGAATATACTTCTTGCATTTAAGCCTCCATTGCCTTGCATTCCCCTAATGGTGGTATGTACTTTTTGATCGATATCAATTTCTTTCTTCATCTCACCATTCGGCTTCATAAGCCTTTGAAAGAGAAGCATCCTTTCTTTGAAGAACTTTTCTTCGGTTATCTTGCCATGGTAGAAGTAACAAAGTGGATGATCTTTGTGGTCTAGTGAGAACATTTAGCAACACGAATCGGTTCATGTTGTAATACAACACGATTTGCAAATTGCTCTTAGACAGTGAAGAAAGAACTAAGCCTATACTTAGATTATGATCCATGAATCAAACGAGTTTTTCAAACATGTCGATGCATCCAATAGCACATGATACCTCGTAGGCTACCTTTTAATATCTTTCATTGAACAATTCCTTTGAGATGTTGAACTTCTCAGTGCTAAGTACCTTATAGAATAATTCTTTAAGGTCAAGGATCATTAAGGACATAGACCTTCACTTCATATTCAACACAATCTTTATTGTGAAATTGATTAATAGAAATCGGCTTTACAGAGTTTGTATCAAGTATGCAATTAAGTGACTAGTTAATTTGTCATGATGATTTATATCCTATATAAACCAATGCATATATGTCATTATGAAAATTTCAATCATTAAAACTAGATTTTAAAGTTTAAATGATTGTTCTCGCTATTTTATCAAGATAGTAGCCCTCCACTACTATTCAAGAAATTTAACTTTTAAACTTCTTAGTGAGCTAGGACCCCTTTCATTTTTTCCATGACCTTGAGCGACTCAACAAGCCATGTAGAAACTAATTGAGTAGGTAACTTAGATTACTAATTGCATCTCTATGCAACTCCTAGATCAGTTAGGGGACAACTCCTTGCCTAAATGATCATATGCATTTTGCCTAACCATTGCCTCTAAATGTCATGAGATCAAGTTTGACGCATCCAGATAACATAACATTTAGTTGAGTAAAACCTACCTTCAATAACTCAAACATGCTCGTACGGTAGGATGACCTTGAGCATTTCAACAAGCCTTATACGATAGGAATTCAGGTTATCTTGTTAAGATGGTGGAAGGCAACTTATCATGCGAAGCATGGACTCAATATAATTTAATGAGGGATTTATTCGTTAATTAGGTCTCATTGCTTTTCTTTGTTGATTGACATGTATAGCATTTATTCAAATATATATCATATATATATAAATTCAAAAATAAATCTATCTCATGCAATCTACCAGGATGATTATGGACTTTACCACTCTTTTTTTCTTGAGTCATTGGGAAACTAGTTGGTCAAATTCCTAGGGATACCATACAAAGTCTTCATAAGTCTTGATGGTGATCTCTTTGGTCCTTACTTCTTGGCACATTGTCTCCTTACATTTCGGAATTACATAAATTCTATTCTTAGCCTAAATCTAAATCTACAAAGCCTATATAACAATTACATATCTTTGATAGAAACCTCGAGTTACATTCGAGGGGAGTTAGGTGAGAAAAAATTTACAACCTCGGAAATGAAAAAGAGAAGACAAGGTTCGCAGACCCTATTTATAAAAATACCAAAAGGAAATTTTAACCATCCATGACCTAAATCTAAGATCTAAGTCCATAATCACCCTCATGCTTTCATAATCACATATTAAAGCATAAAATTAAATTCATACGTGTTCAATGTCACTTGGTAATTTTATGTGTCATTTAAGAAAAGTAACATTTAAACTCATTTAAATGTACTTGGCTTAAATTATTTAGCAATTACAATTTTAATTCAATTCATGTTTTATGAAAACAATTTTCAAAAAACATTTGAATAAAAGTAAACTAGTTTACTTGAGTCCTAATCCAATTCGGATTCCTTGAATTAAAACATTTCATCTAATTAAACAATTTAATTAGATTTCCTAATATCTTAGAAAATTCAAGTTTAAGGAAACAATCTCTACAAGGAAAATTTATATTTTCTCCTAACTTTTAGGAGTCCTTATTTGACTAGGAAACAATTTCCACAAGAAAAGCTTAGGTGCATTCCAAACTTTTAGGAATCCAATTTTGACTAGGAAACAATTTTCAAAAGTCCAAATTACCAAAGAATCAAAATTTCCAAAAATAGAAGGTGATGCCCTAACACACAACTTTTGTGTGTAGCTGTCTCCCATTCTTGGTAAGTCATTGTGCCGTGACTTGCAGCCCTTGTTTGGGGCAACTTTTGCCTCAAGCAGCCGCCTCTTTTGGTGGCTAAGTGGTGGCCAATTCACACACTCTTCGCCCTTTCATTTCTAGCCAATTATACCTTCAAAGCAAGAATCAATTCAAGAAATCAAGCCTGCCCAGAAAATTCCAGCAACCATGCAAATTGTTTGCACAAGTTTGAGAGGTAATTTCAGCAATCAACCAAAATAAAAAAATTCACCAAAACTTACAGCATCAATATAGACATGTTTCAAACTTATCCTCAAAATTTCATAATTTTTGGACATCCCTAACCATGTCAAAATCGTAACTTACAGCAGGTGAGCAGAATTTTTTTTGCATATGTGTTCTTCGAAAATCATGCACCAAAACTTATCCAAATCGAACCCAAACTTGTTTCTTTTAACTTCTTTATGTCATGCAATCATGTGGCAAGGTTTACCATTGATCAAATCAATTTTAAACATGTTTTAAACAATTTAAAACACCATGAACAGATTGCACATAAAAGCTGTCAAGAATTGAAACAAAATAGAAAACATTTTTCTTGATGGAAGTTTGCTAAATCAACACACAATCCAATTCAATTGAATATCACCAAGAATTAAACATGTAAATCACAACAAAACTTACAAGCAAGGCTTTGATACCACTGTTGAGATTCGGCCTCATGCTCAAACATCAATTGAATTAAGAAGAACATGAACGCAGCAAAATAATAAAACAAAGTGATAGCCGAATCTTATAGGATCATGCTTGTAGAATTTTAATGCAATCTAGTGATTATAAAGCATACATCTGATCTATAATCATACCTTAACTCAAAGATCTAGTAATCTTGAGTTTTCAAACAGCCCACTCAATCTTGAACACCAAAAAGTAACTCAGAGACTTTAAGTCACACAAGTGTTTGGCCTCTAATAGTGATCCATACAAGATGATCAAGAGAACCTTCATAAGGTAGGAATGGAGCCCTGCCGAACTCCATGCTAGTGGTTAGGTTTCATTAAACATCTCCCAACAATTCCAACCATGGTCGAGTACTTCATAAGCATCAAGAAGAAGAAAAAAATTTCTATCTTCCATAGGGTTTGATGCGCCAACCAAGAAGGAAGATCTTGATCTTTTTTCTTTTTACTCTAAGCCTTTGCTCTCTTGAGAGAAACCTTTGCTCTCTAACAATCCATGAAGAGGCAAGAAGAAAGAAAGAAATCAATAAGACACAAAACCCTGCACATCCAATGTGCGGCAACCATTAGGGGAGAAGACACGTATGTTTGTTCTTTTAAACAGGGGGCGACAACACTCCTAGACTAGGGCTTAGAGTTATAACATAACTTTTATATTATTTGCTCTTAAGTTCCTCAACTTAATTGAACCATTCAATTAAGTCCTTATTGATTAAATTCTCAAATTAATCAATTAGGTTCATTCCATTTTAATCTCTTAATTCACCTTTTTGTATGTGACCCATTAAGCTTCCAATATGTTGGCAATGAATATAAATTATAACCCAAGGGTAATTAATTTACATTCATAGATCATGAGCCGACTCTAGCAAGCCATCATGACCACCCAAATATTGGAGAGTCAAGTTAGTCTCGACATAACCTTTCAGTGTCCAGTCTATCAGTGTAATTCGGTCCTTTCACCAAATATCCCTGAAAGACCATGAGCATGTGTAGTGTCTACTCATGTTCAATCCATATTAGTTCTTGTAGCTATTGATTAACTTTGTGAACTTAGAGAAACTATTTGTCCTATCATACTCTGGCCAGAGATTCCATCAAGTTAACCGAAGCAAAAAACAGATGAGATATATCTCCGATGTTTCTTGGAGTGGTGAATCCTCTCTAGATCACTCATCCATCTTCATATGCTTCATGTCATACCCAAAATCACCCTACCATAAGCATCCCTTTTTGGGACCCGTTCAGATGAAATTAAAGCATGACATTCCCCATACAATATGACCTGGTTTCACAAGTCAGAGGACTATTTACACGGCTGACACGTGAGAACCTTTCCATAGACACTAGAGTGATAATACCAAATGAAGTTATCACAGCGGGCCATGTTCAGTGAACTTGTTCTCTAACAAGCACCTACATGTTATCCCAAGTATACCATATACTTCAACCCATGAGATCGGTTTTGCTTACTTCATAAGTAAGAAGGCTTAACATGTACTAGTCATTGAGTATTGCCAATGCCCCATCTTGGCAATACAATGACCAGGAATAATTTTAGGAACATGGCTTTGATGCATAAGGATCTCACAATTATAACTCTTTATAATTCTTTTGCAAGACCTTTATGTTCTGTGGGCTTCATCCAATTAGTACTTAATAACTATTATTGTCGTACTAACATGAAGGAAAACCTTTTATCACTAAGGAATAGTGATGGGTTTGCATTATTAATTGTATATTCCTTATCCAATCTGATTGGCTCTAGGGCATATACCAACACGAACACACTCTCATCTGAGGAGTATCACTTGGGCACCCGACGTACCCACATCAGTCAGTTACTTCCACCATCTCCAACATTCCTTACTCACGGATTCTCTTATATAGTTAATGCTCAGTTCCACCTCCAACAAATGATGCTTTCGTTCAGAGTCGAACTCAAGTAAGCCTTCTAATAAAAGAATCCATGAAGTGGGAAGAATTATCCAATCCCTCAAATTTGATCCACCTCCTTGAAGAGGATGGAGTCCTGACGTGATTACAACTGTAAGGCTCACATGCCAAAGAGCCCACTTTGAGACTCAAAGACCCCTTGCTCACATGGGGTAAGGAGAAAGTCAGCTCGAGCACTCCTACCATCCAGAACTAGGAAAATGAAAGAAAAAATGGTGACATCGAACAATTGAGAGATGATGTCCTTGGCTCTCAAAGGTGAAAAAGTTTATAACACAAAATCCTCACCACAAGAGCTTGGCCAGACATAACGAACACTCCTACCATGATGAAGGAGGTTGAGGAGGGTGCAAGTATCAAAATTACAGGAGCTCTATGGTTGATCCTGAGAAAAATATTACTTTCCTGGATGGTACATCTTGAGTAGCCATTTTAAGAGACAGAAAGCCTAGATTATGATCGGAGTTATCGAAGGTGGGATTAATGCTTTTAGTATTTTAGGAATTTGGAGCTTTCCAAATTGTTTATTGCTCAGTACCATGTGATGATGTTTCTGCAAGTTCTTTAATTAACCTCAACGAGAAGGAACGCTGAACGGAATTCAAGCCTCTCTCAGCGGCCTAGAGTCACTTTCCTCTTCTTCTCCGATGACAATTTAATATTTGCTAAGACAGATAGGAATGAGAGCGAAAGGGTGAGGAATTTGCTAAAGACTTATGAAGAAGGCTCAGGTCAGCAAATCAACTTTGACAAATCAGCTCTATTCTTCAGCAGTAACGTGGAGAATGACAAAAAAACTCCCTAAAGGATATATTTGGAATCCAAGACCCAACAAATCCCGAAAAGTACCTGGGGCTTCCTAGCATGGTTGGACGAGGTCGAAGGAAGGCGTTTAGAGAGCTCAAAAACAGGATTGGATTAAAGCTTCAAGGTTGGAGTAAGAGATGTTTATTGCAAGGAGGCAAAGAAATTTTTGTAAAATTAGTCCTTCAAGCCATCCCGTCTTACGCAATAAATTGTTTCAAGATAACCAAGTCCTTGTGTATGGATCTCAATGGCATCATCAGGAATCATTGGTGGAATTTGAAGAATAGGTCAAAAAGTATTCACTAGATCAGTTGGGAGAAGATGTGTTTGTCGAAGGGTGACGGCGATTTAGGCTTCCGAGATATGGAAAAATTCAACATAGCTTTACTCGAGAAGCAAGGTTGGCGGCTCATGAATGCCGCAAACACCTTGGCCTACCAAGTCCTCAAAGCAAAATATTTCCTATCAGTCCCTTTCATGGCGTCAAGTCTTGATAAGACCCTTCACTCACATGGAGAAGCATGTGGAGAGCCAAGGCTGTACCTTGAAAGGGCAGGAGATGAAGAGTGGAGAATGGACAACAGATCAGAATCTGGGATGATAAGTGGATCCCAACCACAAAACCTTTTAGGATCCAATCCCCAAAGCACCCAGCCATAGAACACTTGATGGTTGCAAATTTAATTGAACCCCACACAAAACAATAGAGAAAGGACTTGTGCACAGTCTTTTCAATACAACTGAAGCTGAGATGACTTGTGGAATTCTAATTAGCAAACTGGGGTCACCAGATATGATGGTATGGCACCATGATAAAAAATGAGCTTACACTGTCAAATCTGGCTATAGAACGCTATGATCGGACGTCAAAACAACAATACAGGTAACATCATTCAAAATGAAGAAAATAACAAATCAATATGGAGGGCACTATGGACAGCAATGGTTCTAACAAAAATTACAGTAATGATTTGGAGACTTACACATGATGCACTACCTGTCATGATCAACCTCAACAAAAGGAAGATTATTGTAGAGAAAGTTTTCTTTCGATGTGGAGAAGAGGATGAAACATTCTTACATGCTTTTCGAGACTGCTCGTGTGCGCAAGATGTATGGTCATAAATGGGGCTAATCTAGAATAGGAACAATGGCAATATCACAGATCCTAGGAGTTGGGTTTCACACGTGTTTGACTCCTTGAACCATGACCAACAACAGACTTTTATGATCACTGCCTGGGCCATATGGATTGGGTGCAATAGTGAGCTTCACGGTGAACTGAGACGGAGATCCTGAAGGTACAGCAGGCTTCATATGTGGGTATATCGTAGAACCAAACAATGCACAAAACAGGAGACGTCAACAAGATGTCGCTCAGGCTTGTAAGTGGAGACCTTTAGCTGAAGGAGAATATAAAACAAATTTTGATGGTGCTCTTGATGTAGCTAACAAAAAAAGTGGAGTGGGGGTAGTGATCAGAGATACGGAAGGAGCCATCCAAGGGCAGCTCGACTAACATGGGTATGGTAACTGATCCGTTTCTGGTAGAAGCCATTGCAGCAAACAGAGTGATAGAATTGGCCTATGAATTGGGTCTCACAAAGATTGTAATTAATGGGATGCTTTGGGGACTATTACTAAACTGAAAGTTGTTGAACCAGACCTATCACCTATTTGACATATTATTGAAGAGGCTAGAGTGAAGATATTAACCTTCCAGAGGTGCAGTTTTGGCCACACCTAGAGAACAAGCAATAAAACTACCCATCTATTTGCTAGACTTAGATTAGATCTCACAGAAGAAATGGCTTAGGTGGAGGACTGCCCGGATGTAATAGTTCATATTATCCAAGATTAATATACCTCTGATTAAGTCATAAATGAAATTTTCCTTTCTAAAAAAAAAAAAAATCAACCAAAAGTTTGCAATGGCTCCTACCCCATTTTCTCATGAAAATAAAAGCACTGATGATGATAATGATAAAATACAGGCCACTTTAGGAATGAAATAAGAATGACAATTGCTGGCATGGAATATAGAGATAATTTGGTCCTCATGGTGAGGGGCTTATTCTTAATTCTAAACTAAATTACTCTGAACTGATGTAGGTATATTAGAAGCATTCCATGTAACCAGAGCTTTGGCTTGGATCCTTACGATATGCAGAAGATTCAGCTTTCATTCATGCAGTATGATTCTGTTTTTCCTCAGTTGGGTCAGAATGCAAGTACTCAAGCTTCCCTCAGTTATGGCATTCCTACAAAGCCCGCAATGAGCCGTTTTTGTGATCTGGGATGAAATCCAACTTCTAGATATGGTGCTTATATGCAGTGGCCAAGTGCTACAATGATGTATTCTCATTCGTATGATCACTGATCAGTTTAGACATGCTTTATTTCAGGTAGGCTGCAATTTCTTATTTTATATATTATGCCAGAATTAAGCTAATGAGTTATGTTTATTCTTAGACATATAGTGTTAGATCGGTGTCTTGTCTCTTGCATTCCTATGGTGTTGCGTTCTGCTTCTCTTAGCCAATTAGTTGCCAGAAGTTCATGAGAAATTCCACTGCTACATTGGTTTTGTAATCTGACTTTGTTTTCAACGTTTTCATCTGCTTTTTATTTATAATATATTAAAATATATGGACTGTTTTTGTTTTTGCTTTAATTTTTTTTGTAGCATGTATTCCACTTCTGGTTATCACTTATCATTGTAAATATGGATTTTTGCTTGAAATTTTTTGGAGAGTTGTCAAGTTGTTAACCTTTGGTTTCTGAATGAATGGTCGACTAAGACTTTCATTTTAGAGGAGTTGTATAAATCAGTGTTATCTTCAATTTTGCATGATTTCCATTTTTGGTTTCATTGTAATGTTTGTTGAAAAGAAAAGTCAACTGATTTAGTAGTTAAAATATGCTTATTTGATATCTGCCAGTCACAGTTGACTAAAGGAAACCATGCTCCATGTGTATGCCTGCGACTGGTTATTGCTGTTTTAACCCTTTGCTTTGCTTTGCTGCATATATGTTGTTGGCCTTTTCTCAGTGTGACAGTACTGGTTTTTACACTAGAATTAGTAATATTCACTCAAAAAAGTGCTAAATGCTAACACTTTTTCAGCTCTGACTGGATCTCCCCCAACCCTCCCCTCCCCGTAGCGAGTCATGCGAGTATTATCCTAGTTTGAAATTATTACCAAACATCGGTGCATATGCTAAATAAAAATCTTCAGTTATTTGAAATTACTTACTTCGTTTCCAAATTGAGTGTGTTAGTTAGGGTGTTTTATTTTTTGAAAGAAATCTGTGTTTTATTAAAGATTTATAACATCAGTGATTACAACTTGATGAATTGAAACAGGATATTCTTCTATCCAGAAAGAATCTTCGGTGAGTTTGAGACTAAGTTTGGCTAAAGCGTGTGCTGCTTCATTCCCTTTTCTATTGGTATGTTGGATTCTGCAACTCACAAAATTTCTTATCAGCTTCCGTCCGTCTTCAATAATGGGACCAATGCTTGATAAGTCCTCATTTTCCATCTGCAATTTCTTGATAATCACGAGGGCATCTCCTTCAATTACGATTTGCTGAAATCCCATTTGGGTAGCAACCTCCAATGCCTTAACTACTGCCGTGGCTTCAGAATAGCAGGCATTGACACACTGGTTCAGTTTTATTGCAACAGCTCCCATTACAAACCCTTCAAAGTCTATAATAACTACACCTATACCTCTTTTTTTTTTTTTTTGCTGGACATCCAATGCTCCATCAAAGTTAACTTTGAGGAGTTGCGTTGGTGGGGGTTGCCAATGCAAGCTGGTTCCTGCTGGTGGGTTGAAGGTATTGTACACTTGAGCTTCTTTCTAGTCCTTACACAAACTCCTGATATTTCCCATTATCTTTCTCTCATCAGGTTTATTGTTGCCGATAAGTTCTAGATTTCTAGCACTCCATAGGGTCCAAAGTGTGACAAGGAATTTGTCAAAATCATCTGCCTTCAAGTGTCTAGCAGCCATCTCCATCCAATCTATTACACTGTCCACTGGGTTAGAAACCAGAAATTGAGGTAGGTAGCTTATACCAAGTATTCGCTTGGGTAATGCACAGTCTTTAAGAGCATGTATGTCAGTTTCGGTTCCATTTCCACATCTCGAGCAGCTGGGGTTTAGTTCTTTGATCCTAGAGGCAAGATTGGCTTTAGTAGGGATAATTCCATGGCAGAGGGCCATCCAAGCGTTTAATTTTGTAAGGTACCGTTTCCTTTCATAAATCTCGCCATATATGTCTTTGAGGGCCCTGGGGGGTTTGCTGTTGAGCTAAGACTCTGTAGCCACTCTTAACAGTGTAATTCCCATTTTCAGTAAAGTGCCAAATCAGTCTATCTGCTATTCTGTTCTTGTACAATGGAATGTTGCAAATAATGTCAGCATCTCCACTTTTGTTAGCCATGACAGTGAGCTTGTTGAAGAAAGAAAACTGGGTATCTCGTTCATAGGAAGCCACTTATCTTTCCATATGTTAATTGATTTCCCATCACTCACACACCATCTGACCCCGTATTTCAGCATGCCTTTAGCAAGCCAGATGCTCCTCCACATGAATGAAGGATGTGAACCCAGATTGGAATCCAAAAAGGAATCATCTGGAAAATATTTGGCTTTTAACACTTTATAGCTTAGGGAGGAGGTGTTATTGATCAGCCGCCAACCTTGTTTTCTAAGCAGAGCTTTGTTAAACGTGTAGATTGCGAAAGCCTAGCCCTCCCATGAATTTAGGCATACACACTGTGTCCCAGTTCAGCCAATGTAGTCCTCTCCCACCTTGTTTGCTATTCCACCAATAACTTCGTATAATTCTTGTTATTTCTTCACACAAAGTCTTAGGTAATAAAAAGCAGTTCATGGCATATGTTGGCAAAGACTGGAGAACAGCTTTGATAAATATTTCCTTACCCCCAAACGAGAGAAGCTTTGATTCCAACTTTAGATTCTAGCATGCACTTTGTTGATGATCTTCTTAAAAGCCCTTTTTTTACCCCTCCCAATCATTGTCGGCAGACCCAGGTATTTTTCCGAATTGGATACTACATGAATTCCAAATAAGTTTTGAAGTTCATCCTTCTGCATAGTTGTGGTGTTTAGGCTGAAGAAAAAGATTGACTTTTGAAGTTGATTTTTTGTCCTGAGCTTTCTTCATATAACTTTAGCACATGCTTCATCTTTTCTCCATTGATCTTGTTTGCTCTTGCAAAAGGTAAAATGTCGTCTGCGAAAAAAAGGTGATTAACTCAAGGACCTGATCTGCTTGCTTGGACTCCTGGTAGTTCTCCAGTTTTCTGAAATCTGGTTATAGATGCTGACAAACCTTCTATACAAAACAGAAATAGGAAAGGTGATAGAGGGTCTCCTTGTCGAAGACCTCTACTTAGGTTAAAATTGTCAGTAATCTTGCCATTAACAATGATAGAATAAGAAACAGTTGTTACACATTGCATGATAAGATCAATCCATCTATTCTCAAAACCCATCTTGTGCATAACTGACTTCAGGAAAGACCACTCAACCCTATCACAGGCTTTGCTCAAATCAAGTTTGAGGGCAAAACAGCTTCTACCCCCTTGTTTTTTCAATTTCAATGCATTAACAAGCTCATAAGCAGTCGTGATATTATCAGTTATCAATTTCCCAGGGACAAAAGCACTTTGGTTATCACTGATACAGGTGGGAAGGATAACTTTAAACCTATTCACTAAGACTTTTGCAATGATCTTATAAATCACATTACAAAGACTTATGGGTCTATAGTGAGTCATGTTCTTGGGGTTTTTGTTTTTCGGAATAAGCACAATGTGGGTATGGTTTAGGGTTTGCAAGTCTGAACTACCATTAAGCACATTTAGACGCAGTGTTTTAATATCACTACCAACAATATGCCAATATTTTTGAAAGAAAATAGCAACCATACCGTCAGGTTCTGGTGCTTTTGTAGGGTGCATCTGCTTAAGGGTCTTCGCAATTTCATCGATTGTGAATTCTGCAAGGAGAAAGTGTTCATCTCGTTTGTAACTCGGTGCTCAACTAACTCAAGAACTGTCTCACTATTAAGCGATCCATGGGATTCAAATAGTGTCTGAAAGTATTCAAAGGCTATTCCTTGAACCTTATCCTCTGTGTCCCGCCACACTCCATTGTTATCTTCCAGCCCCAAGATTAAATTTTTCCTTCTTCAAATGTTAGCTTGTGCATGAAAGTATGCAGTGTTCCTATCACCTTCCCGTGACCACTGGATTCTCGATCTTTATCTCCAGTAAATTTCCTCTTATTCTAACAAAACATCCAACTCTCTTCTTTTTTCTTCTTCGTTTTGTCATCGGCAGTACTACTTAGCATTAGTTAGGGTGTTTTAAAACAGTACGATGTTTACTTTTTAGAATAATGATAAGTATTACTTTTTATTGAAATAATAACAAGCCCAAAAAAACATTATTATAGTTTTGAAAAGTGTTGTTAACATAAAGTATTTTTTTAAATTATGTAATCATAGATTTTTTCTATGAATGAAAATTCAATTACATTAATCATCAATCATTATATTTAATTAATAATACAATTATTATTAATTATAAATAATATTTTAGCATCTATAGAGAAATATATTTGTAAAAAGAAAATTGTTTAAGTAATTTATATGTAAAACTTGGTGCCATAGTAGGTTTATTTTGTGGGTCTTAGCTTGAATTCAAACATGGTTGATTTTACCTCCTGAGACTGTAAGAAGAAATGTGGCCAAGGATTTTTTGTTCTTTAGTCTGAACAATCTTTGATTGTCCATCAAGATGTAATGAAAACTCATTTGGGTTTAAATTACTCAAATTAAAGTGTAAGATCAAATATCATTATATAAAACAGGAATAAGTGGTTAAAAAGAAAAAATATAATTAATGTAATTAAATAATAATTTTTTTTAAAAATAAAATTGACTTAATAAATTAAATAACTAAAAATTATTTAAGATTTTTAATATTTTTCATTGAAAATCATAAAATCATCTTTAAAATAAATTATCAAACGCATTGAAAAAAAAGAATTAAATCATTGAAAATCTAATGGTTTATCAAAATTCTAATAGTTGGGTTCTCGGAATATTGTTCTCTTGAGAATAAATATTAAAATACTACTTTCATGAGAAATAAAATATTAGTAAAATCTAAAATAAAAGAAGAACATTTTGTTTTGATGTTTTTTTTTTTTTTTGGAGAAACTTTGTTTCGCTTTTTAAGCAATGATCAATTTATAACTTTTTTTTTGTTGTTCTGGACAATAATTAAAATTAGAAGTTAGTTTACAAGTGTCATTAGGTTGAATTAAACATATAAATAAACTAAGAGGTGAATTCAAACTAATTACAAATCATACTTCGTATATTGTAAACAAATTGTTTATAATTGCACATATAATTAAGGTGTGAATTCAATAACATTTAATATAAATTAGTATAACATTTTATAATTTTTAATTAAATTAATTATACATTTGGAATTCGAATAATAATAAAATATACAAATTAATATTTGAAAAAAATATATAATTTGCATCTAAACTTTCAAATAATGTATAATATTCATCACAACTTGTTAACATCGTCAACTAAATCCGTCTTACATCTAAACTTTGAAAGAGGGTAGTTTCATCATCTAAAATTATAAGTTCAATCAATTAGATTAATCCAAATCAGATTTTTTTTTCTTTTCTATGTCATACCTACAACTGTAAGCCTCCAAGTCATCTGATTTATTTTTTTTGTCAAAATAGATAACGGCAAAATAAAAAAAATAAAAAAAGTTGGAGTTTATTTGGATTTCTTGTCAGCAGTGCCAATCTCTCTCGTTCTTCCTCAAATTAGATTTAACTTCAAATTCAGTCAACAGAGAAATGGACATCACCTAAATTAGATTTAATTTCAAACCCCAAAAAGAAGTTTAATTTACCAGAAAAGGGAAGCTCAAACCAAGACAAGAATCCAAAGAGAAATCTATATCGTAAGATATATTTTAACAAACTTTGAGATTCTAAGAATCTAATGAATAGTAAGAAGGAATTGAAACTCAATCTGTTGAAACTTGCTCCTGGTGGACACCTAGGAAGGTTCATTATCTGGACCAAATCGGCTTAGGAGAAGCTTGACTCGATTTATGGGTCATTTGAGAAGCCTTCTTAGAAGAAGAAAGGGTATGTCTTGCCTCGCGCTAAGATGGTGAATGCTGATTTGGCTAAGATTATTAACTCTGATGAGGTGCAATCAGTGGTGAAGCCAATTAAGAAGGAGATCAAGAGGGCACCTTTGAAGAAGAATCCACTTAAGAACTTGAATCAATGCTGAAGTTGAACCCGTATGCAAAGAGACTGCTAGGAGGATGTCTCTTTTGGCTGAGGCACAACGTGTTAAGGCTAAGAAGGAGAAGCTTGACAAGAAGAGGAAGCCCATTTCTATGGTCTATCGATTTTTTCCTCCGTGACAGGCGTAAGCAAAGGAGGAAGAACGAGAGAGATCGGCAGGGATGGCAAGGAATCCAAATAAACCCTAACTTTTTCAAATTTTTTATTTATTTTGCCGTTATCTATTTGACAGAAAAATAAACCAGATGACTTGGAGACTTATGCTTGTAAGTATAACATGAAAAAAAATCTGATTTGGATTAATCTAAGTGGTTGGGCCAATAACTTAGGTGGTGGAAAGGGTCTATAAAATAATTTCTCTTTTTGTGGTGATCGATAAGCTGATTTTTGAGATAAACATGAATCATGATATTTTTTTTTTTTAATTTTTCACTTTGAGAGTTTTGATCGATTCAAATCCAATGGATGAGACAATGATAAATTTTCTTCGAATTTCCAAAATATTATGAATATGGAAAAACTAGAGTGTCTATCTATATCTATAATCTATATAAAATCACAAATAAAGAAAATCTTTTGAGCTGATGAAAATAGTTATTATTGTTTATTATATTTCTAAATTGCCATTATAATTTTTTTATTATTATTAATAAGATTCATCTAATTTTTTATAAATAAGAAGTTTAATTTCATTAAAAGACTTTCGTTAAATAAATTAATTTAATAATAAATAAAAAGGGATTAAAAATTTATATGAAATTACTTAATTTTAAAAGTTTTAATTTTTAACTAACCTTAAAAAAATAAATCAATTTATTTGTATAAATAAAATAAGAATTCAATTTTATTTAATATTAATTTTGCATTAATATATATATATATTTATATATTTTTTTGAAGAGCGTAGCATTTATTAATGAATGAAATAGAAATTACACAAAATGAAGAACTCCAAACAAGACCTGGTAAGCCCTAGTACTGAACTACCCAACAGACAGTGTTTGAACCCTTGCAAACCCATATAATACAGTGGAAAATAAGCAACCTAGAAACTACCCTTTAAGCAATTAATACTTGATCCCCCTGAAATCCCTTTCAAATAACAACAACTTGAAAAGAATGTGTGATCGGCATCCTTGCCAATTCCATCTGATGTCCGATTATCACTTGCTAAAATCAGTCTAAAGTATTTGAGAATAGAGAGATGAATTTGTTCATGCTTAAAAGTGATTTTGCATTAATATTAAAAATAATAAATTTTATAATAATTTAATATAATTTGCAAATGAAACAAACTTTACATGTTAATGCAACATTTAGTTAATATACATTATATTAGTTTTATTTATTTTAAATACACAATTATATATTTAAAAATAGATAAATCAACGAGCATTCACATGCAAACGCATGTGATAACAAATACTAGTATATATAAATTAAAGCACGAATGTGAATTTTTTTTGAACTGACGAAAATATTCATTATATTTCTAATTTGTCATTTTAAAATTTTTTATTAATAAGACTTATCCAATTTATAAATGAAAATTCTAATTCTATTGAAAGACTTTAGTTAAATGGATTTATTTGATAATAAATAAAAAGAATTAAAATTTACATTGAATTACTTTATCTTCAAAATTATATTTTTTCATTATTAACATTAAAAAATAAAAAAAATTGCATTAATCTATTTTATATCATAATGAAAATTTTTATTATTTATATAATATGTAACT
Organism: Fremontodendron californicum; assembly: GCA_030761205.1. Classification (NCBI taxonomy): domain Eukaryota; kingdom Viridiplantae; phylum Streptophyta; class Magnoliopsida; order Malvales; family Malvaceae; genus Fremontodendron; species Fremontodendron californicum. The sequence goes on from JAULJL010000009.1 coordinate 23,105,268, forward strand.
TTATGCATAATGTTTTTTTATAAATAAATAAGTTTTTATAATATAAATATTTTATATTATATTATAAATAGTAATAAGATTTATTTTATTCTTATTTATGATTTCGTATTATAAATATTAATAAAATTTATCATTCTAGATAATGATAGAGTTTTTTTTTTAAGAAAAAAAAAATTATTAGAACATTCTAGATAATGATTTTAACAATTAAATATAATATAATAAAATAATATTTTATTTTATTTTATGAATTTTTATCATTTTACTATTAATTATTCTTTATTTTATAGTTTTATTTTACCATCTTATAATTTTCTTAAAATGATGGATTATTTTCAAAATATTTATTATCTATCATGATCGACTTTAAACCATATTATAATTTTAATCTATTTCTACTAAAAACTTCATTATTTTTTTGGAAAATTGAATTTGTCAAACTTAATACGACTTAATATAGTTTTTACTTTTATCCTACAAACGTGGTGTTAGGTTTAGATTAAAAACGTTATATCATAGAGATAAGTTAAATTTTTTAAAATAGTAGTGTTATCATTCAGAAAAATATTACAATATGTTTAAAGATAAAGTATTTGTCAAATTTTCTATTTATTTTAGTAATTATATTTTATCTTAGTTTATTGCTTTTAGTTAATGTATTAAGTGTTTGATTTGCTTTGCATAATTTTTTTGTTGGTTGATTGATTAATATTATCAGTGTAGTGATTGCATTTTGAAATATATTTAGTCGTAATATATTAGTAGTACTATTTGTCAATGGGCCTAAGATAATGAAACGAATATATGAAATTAAATATTTATTAAACTATAGAGGTGAAATTACTATCATAACGTGTCCTTCGCGGGACCTGTCTAGATGACATTAAAAAGTGGGAAAAAGGAAACGAAAAGTTGTTCCTCTAAACTAAAACTGGAGAGTTTTAAAACAACCTTGAAAAAGAAAATGGAGTCGCCATCGATTTTTTTTTTGTTAGGTGTGATCGGTCACCTATTAAAATCGGTTTTATAAAATATTTTAAAATTAATTAAAATATTTTTGAAAAACCAATTTTAAAGTCCGGGCTTTAATCCAGAGAAAAAAAAACAAAAGCGGGTCCGGAGTTGGTTACGTCACGGGGAAGGATTAGCACCCTACAACACCCGTATAAATGGTACCTTATTAATCGCGAGTTGTCATGAAGTCTAGATGAAAGTCAGTTTTAGTTTCGATATTAAAAATAATTCATTTAAAAAAAATCATATTATTTGAGAATGATCCAGAATTTATTAAAGCAAAATTTTTCCATATTTCCCGGCAGACCCAGCAAAACAGAGAAATATTTTGGAATTATTCGAATCACCCTCATTTTGAAAAAAAGAATATTTCGTTGTCATTGATAATTGATGACAGCAGAGAACTCATGAATTATTTTAACTCAGGTATCACATTGTTTTGTTAAAAATCATTAGTTTTTATGCATTTAAAAATGATTATGGATATGCAAATTATTACTAAGATACAAATATAAATTAAACAACATGCATAATTATCATGGCAAGGCAGACGTTTTATTATGACATGGCAAATGAATTAATGACATGTTGTGTATTACTTACGGGCTCATGCTTAAACAAAGTAATTAATATAGTGCAGCGGAAGTAAATAAAGAAGCACCCGAAGTACAACAGGATCTTAGGCTTGCGTTTAGCATAGGTTTATAGCATTCAAAAACAATTAAATCACCCATATGATTTAGAAGTTACCTACTTAAAATATCGTAACCTTAAGTTACAGATCCAAACAGCAAATTGATCTCGAATCCAAGATCCACAATGCTTCAAATCAAGCAAGGTCACAAGAAGCACAATTGTCCTTCCTCTAAAGCTAGTCCACACGAACAGCTGATGGATCCTTCTCTAAGGTATGGTGATTCATTTATGCTAGCAAGTTGATCCTAAGACCACAACCAAAAGATCTATCTTTGATGTTAATCTCTCTAAACCAATCTCGCTCAATAAGGAAGAGAAGCGGCAAGAATACACCAAAAGGAGGGGATTTGCGGCAACAAGGAATCTCGTAGGGAGGTGGCGATATCAGTTTTTTGCAAGGGTAAGGTTCTCTTTTTGAAACCAACTTTTTCTCAAGAAAAAATCAGAAAATCTCAAGTAGTATGAAAAACCTAGGGTGCGGTTACAGCCTGTACATCTGATATATATCTAGGCGCAAACCCTGACCCCTTCCCTAAGGGTTGGTCGGCCACTGTTGCTTCTTGCACAAGATTTTCATTAATTCACTTTGGACTTAAACAATTTAATTCCAAGATGGATCAATAAGCCCATTTATATTATCCAATAATAATAATGGTCCAACAATCGTAATGCCTTAAGTTGGGCCAACTATCCTTAGTAGAGAGTCTTAAATTAGAATAGTCTCTTTGAACCCATTCTAATTTCTCATGCATATTTTATTGGATAGATTAATTACTAAACAAAAGTAATTTAATTCTCAATTAAATTTCTTTCTCCTCATGAACTATTCATGACATTAATCTATTAATATCATCTTATGACATTAATCCAATATAGCATAGTCATTCAAAATACACCTTGTACATCACAATGTCAAAGTCGACTATGCTAGTATTTACAAGACTTCTCGATTCCTCTTATTTCATTAAGACATCATCTTTTGATTTCTCAAATCTAAATTATGTCTTAATCTATCTTAATTGAACGCTTCAATTAATTCCTCAACATAGATCTTTTATTCCATTAAGTTTACCTTAATAGAATACCATGTTTAATCCATACATTACTGTCCTTCTGTGTGTGACCTTCTAGGTTCCCAATATGTTGGCAATGAACATAAATTAATCTCATTAACCTATCTTCATAGATCATGAGCAGGATCTAGCAACCCATCATGACCACCCAAATATTGTGAAGTCAGCGTGACCTTTTAGAAACCTTTCAGCAACCAGCCTGTCGGTGTAACACGGTCCTTTCACCATATATCTCAGATAGCGCATGAGCATGGTGTAGTGTCTACTCGTGATCATTCCATATTAGTTCTTCGCAACTTATGATTAACCTTATGAATTTAGAGAAACTTCTTTCTCCTAAATTCATCATGCTTTGGCCAAAGACTTAATGAAGTTAATCGTAGTCAAGAACAAACGAGATATGTCTCCATTATCACCAGGAGTGGTGAATTCTCTCTGGATCACTCATTCATCTTTGTATGGTTCATGTCATACCCAATAACACCCTACCATAATCATACCTTTTTGGGATGCGTTCGTGATGGAATCTAAGTATGACACTCTCTATACAAGATGACCTGGTATCACAAGTCTGAGGACTAATTCACACGACTGGTACTTAGAGAACATTACATAGACACTAGAGTGATATTACCAATTGAAATTCTCATGGCGGGTCATGTTCAGTGAACTTGTTCAACAGACAAGCACCTATATGTTATCCCAAGTATCCTATACTTCAACCTATATGAGATCGGTTGCTTACTTCATAAGTAAGAAGGCTTAACATATACCAGTCTTTGAGCATTGCCAATGCCCCGTCTTGGCAATACGATGACCAAGAACAGTTTGAGAAACAAGGCTTTGATGTATAAGGATCTCATAATTATAACTCTTTATAATTTCTTTGCAAGGCCATTATGTTCCGTGGGCTTCATCCGATTAGTACTTAATAACTTCTTATTATCGTACTAACATGAAGGAAAACCTAATATCACTATCTTCATAGTGATGGGTATGCTTTATTGACTGTATATCCCATGCTCAATCTGATTGGCTCTAGGGCATATACCAACAATCTCCCACTTGCACTAAGCCAATCACTAACGCATCCAATGCTAAACTCTTTCGATTAGCAATTATGTCTCTACAAGGACATAGCTTAAGTGCATTGAGAATATGCTTTGTCATATTCATGATAATCTCATTATCAAGGTTAATAATTCAGATCACAATGAGACCTAGATTCCATTCAAATGGCTCAGTTGTTTCTATAACAACTATTGAAATCTACTTATTAGCAAGTAGCTAATGATCCAAATATAACTCATTTTGCAAGCAAAACAAAAGAGTTAGTCTTAAAAACCTTTAATATAAACGTGCAATCCTTTCAAGTTCGGAACGTTTCCAACTAATTGAATTTTCGAAATGGCAGTCAATCATAATCTTTATCAATCAAAGAGTTATTAATAGCTCCCACTAAATCCTACATATGTAGATGTTAAGGGATTCTTTCAATAACCATTTGATTCTATATCACTAAGCCAAATAGTATTCTCAATACTTTGCAAGTTGTATAATAAAAGACCATGTTATAGAACAATTCAATAACTGATTTATTTAAGAGGAAATTAAATAAGCATGGCATCCATATGCCAGTAAAGCAATATGTTTCGAAAGCATAAATAAATATCCTCAACATTGGCCCATAATGCCAATTAAAAAACATCAAATGTTTCTAAATAAATCAAAATAAATGTCTTATTAAACATCCATAAGATTGGCAAGCTTTGATGTAGTATCAAACTCGGTTGCCATCTTCATGGTCCAGCTTCATTGCTCCTTTCCTTTGGCCCCTACAATATGTTAAACATATTTAGTACCAAACGTTAGGTATCGTATACCAAGAGGAGTGAATCAAATTATACCTGAAGTTGAAACTCTTTTCAGCTTCTTTCCCTTGCTAGACTCAAGCTACTCTTTGCAATTGAGCCTCCAATGACCAGTTTTCCTGCAATGAAAACAAGCTTCAGTAGCATTATCTTTATCCTTTTGCATCCTTCACATTACCATCATCGAGCTTCAAACTCTTTGAAGCAGGAGGTACATCCCATCTAGTGTTTCTTTTCTTCTTACCCTTTGGTTTATAAGAAGAAACTAAATGGACAGATGACTTGTCCTTTACAATGGTATTCTCGGCTTGTGTGAGCATATTCAGCACCAGAAAGGGTAGCCTCCAAGTGGTTCATGTTGAAGTTCAACACAAACTACGAATAGCTCTCAGGTAGTGAAGTAAGGATTAGATCAATGCTTAGATCATGATCCATAACCCATCCAATCTGCTTCAAACGGGTAATATACCCAATCATCTTATGCAAATGAGGCCTCACTGGGCTTTCCTCTGACATCTTTGTTTGGAATAATTCCTTTGAGATGTCAAATCTCTCAGTACAGTTCTCCTTAGCGAACAATTCTCTAAGGTTAAGGATGATATCCTGAGCATTCATGGCCTCTTGTTGCTTTTGGAGATCGGGTGCCATACTAGCCAACATCACATATATGGCTTGAACGAGATCATCTCTATGAACTCTATAGGCAACCCTCTCCTCCTCAGTTGCATTAGCAACAGGCTCATCTGGAATGGGCTCATCAAGAACATAAGCCTTCTTTTCCTGTGTCAAGACAATCTTGACATTGCGAAACCAGTCAACGAAGTTTGGCCCAATTAATTTATTAACATCAAGTATGCTTCTGAGTGATAATGGGTTTGCCATTTAGCTTTTATATCCTATATGAATTAAAACATTTAATAGTCAATAAATAACAAGTAGTAATCATTTATGTCAAGCTTTAATACTTAAATGATTATTCTCATTATTTTAACAAAATAATAGCCCTCAACTACTATCTCGAGAAATTTAACTTTTAAATTTCTTAATGAGCTAGGACCCTTTTCATTCCAGCATAACCTTGAGTGATTCAACAAGCCATGTTGAAACTAATTTAGTAGGTAACTTAAGTTACCAATTACATCTCTATGCAACTCCTAGATCGGTTAGGTGACAACACTTTGTCTAAATACATCATATGCATTTCGCCTAACTTTGCCTCTAAATGTCATGTGATCAAGTTTTAGCGCATCCGGATAACATAACACTTAGTTGAGTATGACCCACCTTCAATAACTCAATCATATTCGTACATTAGTTTGACCTTGAGTGACTCAACAAGCCTCCAAATGGAAGAACTCCGGTTATCTTGTTATGATGGTGGACTCAATATAATTTAATGAGGGATTTCTTTTAATTCTTAGATAGGTCTCATTGATTTCATATTCGATTAGCATGCATAACATGCATTTTAATTACATACATCACATAGATACATAATTAAAAAATAAATCTATCACATGCAATCTACCAGGATGATTATGGACTTAATTCTAATCTAGTTTCCTTGAGCCATTAGGAAACTAGTTGGTTAAATTCCTAGGGGATACCATACAATAGTCTTCTAAAGGTTTGATAGTAATCTCCTTGGTTACTTCTTCTTGGCGCTAAATCTCCTTACAATCTTGGAATTTACAAAAATTCAACTTTCTATCCTAAATTTAAATCTATAAAGAATATAACAATTACACTGCTTTATAAGAAACCTCGAGTTACATTCGAGGAGAATAAGATGAGAAGAGAATTTACAACTCCGGAATGAAAAGAGAAGGCAGGGTGCGCAGACTCTATTTATAAAATACCAATTAGAAAATTCAACCATACATTCCCTAGTCATACTAAGGTCTAGTCCATGGTCGTCCTTCATGCATACATAATCATATTATAAGCATGAATCAAAAACATGCATAGTCAATATCACCTGGTGATCTTGTGAACTATTTGCATAAATGTCACCAACAGATTTGAGACAATTTATCAAATCATTTCAGCAATCTCGGTTCCATCTATTAAAACACTTTTAATAACATCTTAACAATTAAGAAAGCTATTTAGAAATAGGAATTTACCCAACTTTTAGGTTGCTTGTCTTAATTAGGACAAAACATTTTTAGCATGCATAAAATCCTAAACATTTTAGGGCACCTCATTGTCTTATACCGAGTCTTTAAGTTTGTATTCCGTCCTAACTCTTTAGGAACTTAAATTTCATTAGGTAACTCTTTACCTAATCATACTACAAGTCTCTCCTAACTATTAGGAATCACAATCCCACTAGGAAACAGTTTCCTTATTGAAGTAGGACTCTAACTCTTAGTGTCCTTGGCGCATGCAACCTCTTTGGCCATCGAATGACCGTTGCCTGCCCATGATCAGACTGTTGTGCGCCGTCTACAATGGCTGCTGGATGCCCCAAAAAGAGCTTGCTGGCCACTCCTTACAGCTGCACCTAATTCGGCAACAATTGCCTCCTTGGTGCTGCGGTTTGTCCTGCTTGTGTGCAACAATAGTTACTGCTTAGTCCAGCCATGTTCTATGCCCAAACCAGCCATCATAGATGAATCATGTTCACCTTAAATGTTGTCCAAAATTCCTAGCAAACAAGGGGAACATTTCCACACTTATGCTCGAATTTTAAGGCACGCTAACACCTACAAAATAGTCCATAAAATTTCAGCATTGTAGTAACAACGTTTCATGTCCAAAAATGACTTTGCTTAAACGTTTTAAGCTCAAATCAAATTTCGTAACTTCAATGGCAGCATGTAACATAAAATTTCCAGATCTGAAACATCTAGAAATTAGTTTTTAATAGCCCCAAATCAGCTCACAAAAACATGACTCGAAATAATGTTTTTGACATCAAAACTTGTCGGTTTTACTAAGACATGTCATGACTTTAATCCGTGTTGATTAAAACAATTTTAATCTACTGTTTAAACAAATTTTAAACATGATTAAGCTCACTATATAGCTGCTGTCCAAATTTAACAAAAATTAAAGAAAACAATTTTTCTTTTAAATCCATAGGAACATAAAATCACCAAAATTAATGCACAAAGCAATAGCTTGTTAATCACCAAGAATTGACATGCATAAACCTCATGTAAACGATGTAACCTTGGCTCTGATACCACTGTTGTGTATTACTTATGGGTATGCTTAAACAAAGTAATCAATATAGTGCAGCAAAAGTAAACGAAGAAGCACCGAAGTACAACAGGATCTTAGGCTTGCATTTAGCATAGGTTTATAGCATTCAAAAACAATTAAATCACCCATATGATTTAGAAGTTACCTACTTAAGATATCATAACCTTAAGTTGCAAACTCAAACAGCAAGTTGCTCTCGAATCCAAGATCCACAATGCTTCAAATCAAGCAAGGTCACAAGAAGCACAATCCTTCCTTTAAAGCTAGTCCACACGAACAACTGATGGATCCTTCTCTAAGGTATGGTGATTCACTTGTGCTAGCAAGTTGATCCTAAGACCACAATAAAAAGATATGTCTTTGATGTTAATCTCTCTAAACCAATCTCACTCAACAAGGAAGAGAAGCGGCAAGAATACACCAAAAGGAGGGGATTTGCGGCAACAAGGAATCTCGCAAGGAGGTAGGGATATCAGCTTTTTGCAAGGGTAAGGTTCTCTTCTTCAAACCAACTTTTTCTCAAGAAAAATATCTCAAGTAGTATGAAAGACCTAGGGTGAGGCTACAGTCTATATATCTGATATATATCTAGGCGCAAACCCTAACCCTCTCCCTAAGGGTTGGCCGATCACTGTTGCTTCTTGCACAAGATTTTCATTAATTTACTTTGGACTTAAACAATTTAATTCCAAGATGGATCAATAGGCCTATTTATATTATCCAATAATAATAATGGTCCAACAATCTTAATGCCTTAAGTTGGGCCAACTATCCTTAGTAGACAGTCTTAAATTAGAATAATCTCTTTGGACCCATTCTAATTTCTCATGCATATTTTATTGGATAGATTAATTACAAAACCAAAGTAATTTAATTCTCAATTAAATATATTTCTCCTCATGAACAATTAATGACATTAATCTATTAATATCATCTTATGACATTAATCCAATATAGCATAGTCATTCAAAATACACCTTGTACATCACAATGTCAAAGTCGACTATGCTAGTCTTTACAAGACTTCTCGATTCCTCTTATTTCATTAAGACATCATCTTTGGATTTCTCAAATCTCAATTATGTCTTAATTTATCTTAATTGAATGCTTCAATTAATTCCTCAACATAGATCTTTTATTCTATTAAGTTTTACCTTAATTGAATACCATGTTTAATCCATACATTACTGTCCTTATGTGTGTGACCCTGTAAGTTCTCAGTATGTTGGCAATGAACATAAGTTAATAACATTAACCTATCTTCATAGACAATGAGTGGGATCTAGCAACCCATCATGACCACGCAAATTTTGTGAAGTCAGCGTGACCTTTTAGAAACCTTTCAGCAACTAGCCTGTCGGTGTAATGCGATCCTTTCACCATATATCTCAGATAGCGCATGAGCATGGTGTAGTGTCTACTCATGATCATTCCATATTAGTTCTTCACAACTTATGATTAACCTTATGAATGTAGAGAAACTTCATTCTCCTAAATTCATCATGCTTTGGCCAAAGACTTAATGAAGTTAGTCGTAGTCAAGAACAAACGTGATATGTCTTCATTATCACCAGGAGTGGTGAATCCTCTTTGGATCACTCATTCATTTTCGTATGGTTCATATCATACCCAATAACACCTTACCATAAGCATCCCTTTTCGGGACCCGTTCGTGATGGAATCTAGGTATGACACTCTTCAGACAAGATAACCTGGTATCACAAGTCCGAGGACTAATTTACATGACTGGTACTTTGAGAACTTTATCATAGACACTAGAGTGATATTACCAAGTGAAGTTCTCATGGCGGGTCACGTTAAGTGAACTTGTTCAACAGACAAGCACCTATATGCTATCCCAAGTATCCCATACTTAAACCTGTATGAGATCGGTTGCTTACTTCATAAGTAAGAAGGCTTAACATATACCAGGCTTTGAGCATTTCCAAAGCACCGTCTTAGCAATACGATGATCATGAATAGTTTGAGGAACAAGGCTTTGATGCATAATGATCTCATAATTATAACTCTTTATAATTCCTTTGCAAGGCCATTATGTTTCATGGGCTTGATCCGATTAGTACTTAATAACTTCTTATTATCGTACTAACATGAAGAAAAACCTAGTATTACTATCTTCATAGTGAAGGGTATGCTTTATTGATTGTATATCCCATGCTCAATCTGATTGGCTCTAAGGCATATACCAACATGACATGGCAAATAATTTTTGACATGGCATATATGATATGGAAAATAGCTCATGACATTTCACCAATCATAAAATGACATCATTATCATAGAATATTCACATCTAACAACATATCCTGATCAAAATGGCAACATGAATATCAAATCATAAAATGACATGATCATAGGTTATTCATAAACATGGAATTATCATGATCAAGATAGCACATGTAAACATTAATTATTAGATGACCTCATCATGGAATATGCATGAACATAGAATATGCACACATCATTATTTTTAAAATTCTTTTTCATGGATTTCCTTTTTGGTGGAATTATATAAATGGCATGTGTCGAGACATTTTACTGAACTCCCTGGCAAACCCGACAAAGCTTTGGAAAAATATCTTTTCGCATGAAATTTATATAATTTCGAATAAAACGAAAAACATACCTTTCGATTTCATAAACATGTGCGTTGAATGATTTTCTAAACTCCCCGGCAAGCTCGGCAAAGGTTAAGAACTAATTATCACCGAATGTCTAGGAAACCGAAAAAAATATGTTTTTGTGCTAAATTAAGTAAAAACATTTTAAAATATGCAGTGCATGAAAATGGAATGTGTTTCTCTCTTGAAGAGAGGATATTCGAAAACCTAAAAAGATGTCTGACTACCTTTGAAAGAAACTTAAATTGGATTTCTAAATTGAAAGATTTTGGGCACGAATTTTGGCTCGGATTAAAGGGTATTCGAATACCCTTGATTGGCATCCTAATACCTTTAAATGAGTCTCGAATGAAAACATTTTGAAAACCCAAATAAGCTAAAAAAGATGCAATTTTTTAAAAGGAGGCCAAAGTTGTCGAATCCCTTAGTGTAGAAATCCTAGTTTTTGCTCGATTTTGAAAGCTCGGATTGCCTACCCATGACCTGGTTTTCTTAAAATCATTTTTTCCCTTTGAAATTCCATGGAACAACCATAAAATAGTAGCTATAGGTTTCGGCCAACCCCTCCCCTTTGGTGAAAACAAAATGGGACCTTTGCTAGCTTAAAAGCTTGTTTTGACTCCAAAAAATCGATTTTACAAAGCTATTTTTTTTACCTTTATAAAAAATTCAAAAAAAATCTGGAAAAATCAATTTAGGTTTAGCAAATGATAAACTAAATGTGGTAAAAACAGTTTTTTATTTTGACAAAAAATGCATGGCGAAAATATTGCCCAAAATCACCATATCCAACTTGTAAAACATTGTTTTTTCCAACTAGTTTGAAAAATAGGTTTTGGTTATGGATCATTTGTTGATCCTAACCAAACCATGCTGGAAATGAGTTGAAAACATGTTTTTTACAACAAGTAAAATGATTAGCTCAAGGTTGGCTCATTGGACATAAATCTGGCCTAACCAATCTCTTGGTAAAAACCAAGATCATCAAGCTCAAAAATCATTTGATTTAAAGGAAATAAGCAACATAAATCACACAACCAGCAAGATATATATATATATATATATATGGAAATGACAATATATAAGCAATGAAATGTAAACAAACATGGAAATAAGGTTGGCTCAAAGTTTGGCCTCTTGGATGCTAAATCCGGCTCAGACTATCACTTGGTAAAAACCAAGATCATCAAGCTCAAAACCTCTCATTTTTAAAGAAAATAAAAGGGAAAAATCTACCCTACCACAATAGCACAACCCACATCACAATGGCAAGCAAGAAACATGAGCAAAATACAAGAACAATGAGGCCTCTTAGATTCGGCCAAGTAGAAAAATAGAGGGGAAAATGTTGTAAAATTTGCTTTGGACAAAAGGAAAAGGAAAGTTTTAAGAAAATCATTTTTGAAACCTTTGTTTTTAAGAATATGAAATGAAAAAAAAAAAACATAGAAAAGAAGAGGAGGAGAGCATGAAATAACAAATAAAATGAAGAACAAGAAAAGAAAAAGAGGCTACCTAGTAAAGCTTCCACAAAAAGCTCTCAAACTCCTCCTTCTTCCTATTTTTTCTCTCTTCCTTTCTTTTTCTCCTTAGGTGATTTTAGCTACTTCCCTTAGCTCTCATAGTGAGTGTGAATTGTCTAAACAATGAAGGCCCCTTGCCTCTAATATTGCTTTGGCCGAATGGCCTATGGGGGGAGCTCATGCTCTCCTTATTTCCCTTTAGTCATGCTTTCTTCATGCTCCTCATGGTCCCCTTTCCACATGGCTATCTCTCTTAAAATTGGGGATCAATTATCATTCCTATTGGCCTAAAATGCCATGTCATATATTCTTGTCCCCTTTCTCATCATTTCTTTTTAAGCCACTTGGCTTGATCATGTAGCTTAGCCAAAAATCTCTTCCTAGTGTCATCTTTTTTATCCACTTGGCTTCATTACATGGCCTTGGCCAATGGTCTTTCATCCTTACATTTAAAATGCCTCTCATTGGCCAAAAATGGCACCTAAGGTACTAAATGGTGACTCATGTCCTTTGCTTTGAAAAATATCTATCTTTTCTTACATCTTAGCATTGATCATCTTTTCCCTCTTTCTCTCCCTCTCCTGACCGAAACCCCCTGGAGTATTCTAGTGTCTTCCTTTTTTTTTATTTTGCTACTTGGTCCCTGTCGGATTTCGATAAAATTGCATTTTGACCCCCAAACTTGACCTAGTTACATTTTGGCCCCAATTTTGGATTTTTCTTATCTAATTCATCCTATCCAATATTAAACTCAATTCTAGAAAGTTTTGCAGTTTTTTTAGTTCGGATTCCATTTTTCTCGGATTAATCTCTAAAAATTACATTTTAGCCCCTCGAATTTAGTCTATTTGCATTTTAGCCCCAATTTTAGATCTTTCTCTTCCAATCCATCCTATCCAATATTAAACTCAATTCTGAAGAGTTCCGCAAATTGTTCGAGCTCGAATTCCATTTTCCCCGGATTATTCTCCAAAATTGCATTTTAGTCCCCAAACTTAGCCTATTCACATTTTTATTCTGATTTCAGGTTTTTTCTTTATCCTTTTCTTTTTTCCATCCTAAAGCTTATTTTTGGAAAGTTTCGTAATTTTTTGAGGTTGGATCCAGTTTTCTCGAATTTTCCCAAAATTACGGTTTAGTCCCTGAAATATCGTATTTGCTCGAATTGGGCCCATTTTTCGAATTTTCTTTTTTCCATCCTCTTTGCTCCATATTGAATTGGATTTGAGCCCATTTTTCCCATTTTTTATACACGAATTCCCTTCCAATTTGACCATTTCCATAATTCTCCAAGGATTGGAATTTTCGATTTATTCAATTTAGTCCTTAATTTTCCAATTTCTCTTCCAACTGACTTTTCTTTTCATCCTCCTTCAAATTGTACCTTTAGATGTCTCCATTTATTGATTGTTTCTCAACTTGAACCTTCAATTTTGCCAAATTTGATCGTTTCCATACTTTTTCCCAAAAATTGAAGTTTCCAATTTGTCCAATTTATCTTCCAATTAGCTCATCTTTTCATTCCTCTTGAAATTGGACCTTGAGGTACCACTATTTATTGATTACTTCTCAAATTGAAGCTTCAATTTTATCAAATTTGATCATTTACATAATTTTCCCCAAAATTGCAATTTCCAATTTATTCCCAGAAATGAAATCTTCAATTTGTCTTCTCACATTTAATTTTTCTTTCCATTTTCAATTGTGGCTCTCAAATTATCAAGATTGCTTCACCATTATTCAATTCTCCTTCCAAATCTTGACTTTTCCATAAGTTGACTTTTTTCATTTTTGACTTTTTAGTATTGACTTTTTTGGAGTTGAATGTTGGCCTTCGAATCAAAGTGTCAAAAACCAAATTATGGGACTAAGGGAGATTTCTTGGAGTTCCGAGGAGTTGAAGGAAGAACATATCTTGTTTAGGGTGCCCAGACAAAATTAGGTGTCTACAAATAATACCTTGAAAAATCTTTCATTTTTCATAGAATTTAATCAATTTATAAAAATTATTGTCCATATTAATTATTTTTTTAAATTTTTTGGATAAATGGATATTTTACCATCCACAAAGCATGTCAAATAACTTGCTACAAAATATATTTTCTTACCATGTTATCTTTTACTAAAGATTTGTCTATGTAATTGTTAGATATATGTTTGGCTTACATGAAGTTAAAATTGCTTGCATCTCTTAAAAAAGAAATTAGAATAATTAGGATATGTAATGTTATAATTATTTCCATATTTTTTTATATTAAACATAATTATTTAACAAATATAAAATAATTAACGTATCATATCACGTGCAGTGTATGTAACACAATGACTAAATAACATTACGATGACTAGTAAACATTAAAGAGTGTTAACAAACATTAGGGAGTGTTTATTCAGCACTCACATTTTTATTGTATTTTTTTAAAAATATGTGATGATTTATCTGATTAAATGATAATCTTAATCGAAGTTATCACTTCAAAGTGATAAATCTTAAGTTTTTTTTATTTTTCTTTTTTCAAATCTAGATTGTTCATTTTGTCTTACCTCATAAATAATCCCTCGTATTTTACTTTATTTTATAGCTTAGAGCACTTCAAAAAACCTCTTTTCTCTTCTCCTTTCTTCTTGCAAGTATTCGTCAAGAATATTGAAGAATTATGAAGGCAGTCCGGTGATTTAGAATCTCTCGATGGAGTTCAAAAGTGTAGACAACTTAGAAGACATCCAAAAAACCAAAAGGCCAAATTAATAGACAAGCCCAAGTCAAACCTCTAACCTAGACAGTTCATACGAAAAGTTCATGCCAACTCAATACTCTGAACCTACATCCAAGCATCTATTTGTATCAATAATAAAAAGAGTGATTGAGTTGGTGTCACGAGTTACAAAGACACCAACTCAATCAAGGAAATTATCAAAAAATCAAAATTAAAGTAATAAAAAAAATAAAAATAGGGTATTTATGTTTTTAAAAATTTTTAAACCGAGTTTATATTTTGCAAAACTCTTCTGATGTCCATTCACTTAAATTTAGTTTTGATAAAAACAGTTTTTCAGCTTTCATTTTCTCCACTATGACACTACTTTTACTGTTTATATTGTTATTTACTTTTATATACTTTTTTAATATTGGAGAAGAAATATCACATGCATTTGCATGTTTCATAAAAGCTAGTGTTCATTATGATAAAAACTAAATTCTTCAAGCATGACAAACACAAGACATTGTTGGGAAATTCGAGCTAATGCTTATACAAAAATATCAAATATAACGCAACGGAATTAATCAGAGAAGCACTCGGATCCCTCAGGATCACTAGATTGTGATTTACATGGGTTAATTGGCAATTAATAATAAATCACCTATATGAATAAGAGGTCATACCTACTCGAGAACTCGTAATCCCGAGTTTGCCGATCCCTGAAAGATTACAACAACGATCTAATCTCTGCACGATCCCTCCAAGGCATCAAGCAACTCAAGTGTGTTGCCTCTAACGGTGATCCACATGGACGGCTGTTGGAAACTTCACAAGGCTCAAGGATTCGCTTGTGCTAGCTGGCTGATCTTACGATTAAAACCAAAAGGTTCTCTTCTTTTATTTTAACACTTGGCTGAAACAAAAGAAGAACAATTCTTGCTTTCTCAGTGATAGAGAAAACGAACAAAGAAGAAGAAAAAGAAGAGGATGAGGCGAGACTGTTATCTTTTCTTTTTATCGAAAAACAACAAGAACAAATTCTTTGTATTTTTAGGTTTCCAAAAGACAAGTAGAGAAAACACCAAGGAAGGTGCGGCTACCAACATTTTAGCTTTGGTCGAAACTTTTGTGTTTTAATCCTTAGGAAAGAAAAAACATTTTCTTCTCCTTATTAAACACTCATCAAAACCTCTTAATTGCCATAAAAAGAATTCCATCTTAATTGCCTTTACACTGGCCGAATAATGTGTTTTAACCTAGGAGGAAGACTTTTTCCTTTCCTTCTTAAAATATATTAATACCAATTAATTGCTATGAAAGAATTCCCTCCTTAATAGCCAAAAAGAAACAAATACCATCTTTTATTTATTTTTTCCTTTTATGGCCGGCCACTTTTAAGAGAATAATATTAATTCTATAATTAATTTATAACTCTTACTTAAAAAGAAACTCTTCCTTTTTAAGTTACCAAGTTCTAGCTAAACTCTATCTCATAGATAGCTTGGCCGAATACATCCCTTATAGTGTCTAGGTTCGATTTAATGATATACAAGTTGTAGACACGTAATTTTGTCTCGGCTCCCTAAATAAGGTAAGTTCTTCTTTCAACCCCCCGAAATTCAGGAAATCTCCTAATTCCATAGATGGGACTCTAATAATTTAATTCGAAGGTCTGTACAAAACGTCAACATGAAAAAAGTAAACTCCAAAAAAGTCAACTTTAAAAAGTCAACCATTGAAAAAGTCAACTCTAGGAAAAATCAAGATTCGGAAGAAGAATTGAACAATGGTGAACCAATCTTGATAATCGGAGATTCTCAATTGGAGATAAAAGGAAAATTTGAAGGTGGAAAAGCAAATAGGAAATTTCAGTGTAGGAGAAAAGTATGAAATTTCCAAATTTGGAAAAAAGTACGTAAATGATCAAATTGGATGAAATTGAAACCTCAATTTGAAGGATAATCAATAAATAGAGGTACCTTAAGGTTCAATTTCACAAAGGTTTGAAGAAAAACTAGACAAAAGTGAAAAGTTGAAAATTGTCATTTTTGGGAGAAATTGTAGATTTTGCAAATTCGGGGAAAAGTATATAAATGATCAAATTGGACAAAATTGAAGGTTCAAAGTGGAATAAGATCGATATAAAGGTATCTAAAGGTCCAATTTAAAGTGCATTCAAAAGGAAAGTCAATTGAAAAAAAAAAACCAAAAAAGAGGAAATTCCCAATTTTGGAAAGAAGGGAAAACTAAAATTGAAAGGGAATTCGAATATAAGAATTGGGAAAAATTGGTCAAACTCCAATTCAATATATGAAAAAGGGTGTGGAAAAATAAAATATAAAAAATTGGCCCGTTTCGAGTAAAATCGAGGTTTTTAGGGCTAAATTGTAATTTTAAAAAATTTGAAAAATTGTGAAACTTTCCAGAATTAAGTTTTAGGATGGAAAGAAGGAAATGAGAAGGAAAAACCCAAAATTGGGGCCGAAATGCAAATAGGCTAAAATCGAGGGATTAATATGCAATTTTAGAGAAAAATTTGAGAAAAATAGAAAACGAGCTTCAAAAATTATGAAAAATTCTAGACCTGAGTTTAATATTGGATAGGATGGATTGTAGAAAAAAAATCCAAAAATGGAGGTGAAATGAAAATAGGCAAAGTTAGGGAGAGCCAAAATGTAATTTTAGAGAATAATCCGAAAAAATCGAAAACAAGCTCAGAAAATTATGAAAACTTCCAGAAGTTAATATTGGATAGGATGGATTGGAGGAAAATATAAAAAATTGGGGCTCATTTGCAAATAGATCAAGTTTGGGGGCCAAAATACAATTTTATCGAAAAACCGAGAAAGGACCAATTTACAAATAAATAAAAAAAAAAGGGATGACCTAGAATATTCCAGTCCATTTTTGGCCAAAGAGAGAGAGGGGGGGCTGAGAGATGTAATCCAATGGTCAAGATGGAAGATAAAGTAGATATTTTTAAAGAAATGACATGATTCTCCACTACTTGCCTATGTAGCATTTTTGGCCAATAAGAGGCATTTTAATTGTAAGAATGGGAGATCATTAGCCATGGCCATGTGATATCCATGTGAAGACCATATGGGTGCCATAGGATGAGGCCAAGTGGATTAAAAATGCCAACTAGAAAGCTATTTTGTTATTAAGCTACATGATCATGACAAGTGGCTTAAGAGAGGTTGTAGAGATAGGGGACAAGAATAATTGAGGTGGCATTTAGAGCCAATGAGAGGTTAGTAGATCTTTAATTTTAGGAGATGGCCATGAGAAAGGGGGACAAGAAATAGCCATGTGGAAAGGTGGTTGGAAGAGCATGCAGAAAGCATGACTAGAGAAAAAAGATGAGCATGCACACAAAAAACACTACCATTCGGCCAACACATTGTAAAAGGGGGAGTGCCTTTATTTTTCACACACATTCACTATATTTTGGAAAGGCAGGGCAGTAGCTAAAACCTCTCAAGGAGAAAAGGAAAGAAAGAGAGAAAAAGGAGAAAAATGAGGGAGTTGGAGAGGATTTTTGGAAGCTTTGCTAGGTAACTTGCTTCTCTTCTCATGTTCTTCATTTCCTTGTCATTTCTCATGCATTTGCATCTTTCTTTTCTATGTTAGTTTAATTTTTTTTTTTCATTCAAAACAAAGGTTTCTTAAAAAGGTTTACTACTTCTTCTTGTCCTTTTCACAAAATATCAAAGTTTACAAAATTTTTCCTACACTTCCTCATTGGCCGAAACTTGTAAGATTCATTGTGCTTGCATTTTGTTCATTTTTTCTTGCTTGCATGTTGGATGTAGGATCTACTATTGTGGTAGGATAGATATCTTCTTTTGATTTCTTTCAAAAAGATAAAATAAAAAGGTTTGATGTGCTTGAGGATCTTGGTTTTACCAAGTGATTTTGGTTAGGCAGGGCTAGGGCTGTAATCGAGCTGAGCCAAGCCCGAATACTGAGAAGCTCGAGCTCGAGTGAAACTCGCTGCTTGAAACTCGACTCGAGCTCGATCGAATACTATTTTCTAAGCTCGAGCTCGGCTTGAGATAAAATAGAACTATTTGAGCCCGACTCGATTAAGCTCGTTTACTCAATTTACATACGTCAAGCTCGAGTTCGAGCTCGTTTCATATACAAATTTTTTGCATTTAAATAATGATTTTTTTAAAAAAAGATATAATGATAAAAAAACCTTAAACAACAACCAAAAAGGTAAAAGTCTCAATCAAAAAAAAATATTATCACATCAATTCAATTTATTAAACTTAAAAATAAAATCATTACCCCATTTAGCATAATTGAAAAAAGTTAAATCCATAGTCTACACAACATCTTCTCTTCAACAATAAAGCCAACCCACACTCAAAAGCTTGCTTTCTGCCTTTGACCACCCTCTTCATGTTCAACCTGGCCAAATCAACAATATACATTAGAAAATGGCATCTCTTGGTGCCCATATTCTATAAAGTTCACCAATGATAGTAAATATACCAAAAAATGAACACATCTTTTAGTAGCAGGTTAAGTCCAGAAAAAGGATACACTAAATGCAGCCTTATTTCCATAATGATGTAATGTAATGTAATTACATGCTCTAAATGTAAAAAAAACACCTAAAAGGCACCACATCTATCAACTAAGTGTAATTGAAGTTACAACTTCATGGAGCCCAAGGACCATCTCAAGTTATGGAATCCAATTCGAAAAACAATACGAATAACAGATCGAGAAAATATTCAAAAGAGAAAAACAATCATAAAAACATTCACTAATCATGTAAGATCCAACTGAAAGCAGTTCACAACTTCTTTATATACCTAGGCAATACACCCATAATGATACATTATGTTCATAGAGTATGAAAAGTATTTGAACTTACAGAATTTCTAAACACATGTACAGAATGTACATCATGTATATTTGTATCTTAACCCTCCAACTCTCACATACTTTCTAAAAGCTTGGATATACCCATAAGCACTTAACTTCTACTTTCATTAATTCCAAGTCTCTTCTCTCTCTCGTTGAATATACTGACAAGGATTTGCCAAAATCTTTTTTTTTTAGGTGGTAACTTAAAGTTGTTAAAGAGCAAGGTGGTAATGATTCGATTGATCTCCTAACAATTGACTCATAAACCATTTGTTACTAAAGCAAAGTTAACCTACTCTCTCTCTCTCTCTCTCTTTAACCTGAGTTGGTGCATTTAACTATTTACAACTCTTCATTCGCCAAAATCAAATTTCATGCTTACTTACCCACCCACCAATCTCTTGGTAAAAAATATTTTTTGAGCAGATTGTAAAAGTAAGACCTCAAACATTCAGATGCAGATGGAAAAAAATTGGGTGGGTCATGCAAATGAAAGCAAGCAGGGAAGCAGAGGCCTAATATTATTTGGATTTTAGACGTAATATCATGTAAGTTAAGCTGCCAACCAAAGGCTTGTGATATGGGGACATACACATGAAAATAAATTCAAAGCATAATGGAGAATGGTTAGATTGATAAATTCAAATAATTAATAAATTCAAATATAATATTAATTTACAACTGAGAAACTATTATAACCTGGGCAAATCCTGAAATTTGTGATGGGGTTACAGTAGCCCAAAATTGTGAGGCAATTATGTAATATTAATTTCAGAATTATTCTATCAAACCCATTATCATGGATATTTCAACTTTGCATACAGTCAATAAAAGGAAAAAATCTCATTAACTAACCTGGTGGTAAAAGAGAGGTTGTCTAGAAAAAGCAATCACAAACACAAGTCCGATCCGAAGATTAGAGTAGAAGAACTTTGTGAGGGTAGAAGGTGAGAGTCTGTGTGTGATGTGAGGCACGACTGAGATGAGAATAAGGGGAAAAAAATTAGGTTTTAGGGTTTTAAAGATATATATTAAGGGTAAAATAATAAATTAATATTATAAATATATATTATAAATAAAAAGCTCGATTAGGCTCGTGAGTCGCTCGAATCAAGTATTGAGATACTCGAACTCGGCTCGCTCGATAGCTCGAGATGCTTGAGCTCGAGCTCGGCTCGAGAATGACCGAATCGAATTCGAGTTTTTTCGAGCCAAACTCGAATAGCTTACGAGCACAAGTGTCTCATTTACATCCCTAGGTAAGGCTATGTCCAAAGAACAAACCATTAAACCAACCTTTATTTTTCATTGTTTGTTTATGTTTCTAGTTTATATTTCATCATGTTCATATGCTTGTTTGCTGTAAAAATGTGTTTTCAACTTATTTCCAACTTGATTTTGGCTAGGATCAATCAATGGCCCATATACTAAATCTATTTTTCAAACTAGTTGGAAGAAAATAATGTTTTACAAGTTGAGTATGCTGATTTTGGGCAATGTTTTCACCATGCATATTTTGTTAAAATGAAAAAATGTTTTAACCACTTTAAATAAATCCTTAGATGAGTCCATGGTAATTTTTTCAGAATTTTTAGTATTTTTCCTCAAGGGTAAAAAAATAAATTTCGGTAAAATTGATTTTTAATTAGATATATTGTTTTAAGGCAATTTTAGCCTAGGAATTTTTTTTCAAAATGAAAAACCATTTTTACCTAACTGAGTTTAGCATGTGCTAAGTCTAAACTAATTTTTCCAGATTTTTTTGAATTTTTTACAAAAATCTAAAAAATAGTTTGTGAAATCGGCTTTTGGGTACCAAAACAAGTCTTAAAGCTAGTTAAGGTCTCATTTTTTACAAAGGGGAGGGGCTGGCTGAAATCCATAGGTTACTATTTGGGATGTTTTCCATGTTAGTTCAAAGATAAAAAATTGGTTTTTCAAAAAATCGAATCATGGGTAGCTAATCCGGGCTTCAAAAAGTGAGTCAAAAGAACTAGGATTTTCAATAGGGCCATTCGGCCACCTTTATTTTACTTCAAAAAAATTGCATCATTTTAACTCATTTTTGGTTTTCGAAAGGTTGCATTCAAATTTCGTTTAAAGATACTAGGATGTAAACTAAGGGCATTCGAATGCCCCCTAATTCGAGCCAAAATCCATGCCCGAAATCTCTCATTTTTAATATCCAACTTAGGTTTTTTCAAAGGTAGTCGGACATCTTTTTAGGTGTACGGATATCCTATCTTCAAGAGAGAAACACATTCCATTTTCATGCATTGCATATTTTTAAATGTTTTTATTTAATTTAGTGTAAAAATGTATTTTTCGGTTTCCTAAACATTTGGCGAGAATTAGTTCCTAATCTTTGCTGGGTTTGCCGGGGAGGTTTGGAAATTATTCAATGCATGTGTTTATGGAATCGAAAGGTATGGTTTTTTATTTTACTTGGAATTATGTAAATGTCATAAGAAAAAAATTATTTTTCAAGCTTTGTCGAGTTTGCCAAGGAGTACCGTAATATTTTTTCAACAAATGCCATTTATGTGATTTCTCACATGAAAAAATCCATGAAAATGAATTTCAAAATATTGATGTGTGCATATTCTATGATATCTACATTTGCAATCTTAATCATGCAAATTCTATGTTTATGAATATTCCATGATGATGCCATTTTATGATCTAATATTCATGTTGCCATTCTGATCATGATGTGATTGTGAATATTCTATTATGATGTCATTTTTATGATTGGTACTTATGTCATATATGCCATGTTAAGATTTGCAATGTCATGAAATATTTTCCATGTCATGAATCATGTGCCATGTCATGTTTGCCATGTCATGAATCACTTACCATGCTATGTATGTCATGCTATGAATTTTTTGCCATGCCATATCATAAATTCTCTTGTCATGTCATGAGCTATTTTCCATATCCTATGTACCATGTCTTGAAATATTTGCCATGTCATGTTTTCCATGTCATGAATCATTTACCATGCTATGTATGTCATGCTATGAATTCTTTTCCATGCCATATATGCCATATCATAAACTCTCTTTCCATGTCATGAACTATTTGCCATATCATTTGTACCATGTCATGAATTACTCGCCATGTCATGTTTGCCATGTCATTAATTCCTTGTCACTAATTATTTTGTCGTGTTATAAGTAAAATGTTTGCCATGCCATGATAATTGTGCATATTTGTTTAATTAATATTTGTATCTTAGTAATAATTTGCATATTCATGATATTTTTTTAAATGATTTTGAATGCAAAAAAATTAATGATTTTTTAGCAAAATAAGATTATTCTTGAGTTAAAATAATTCATGAGTTCTCTGCTGGGTTTGCCGGAGAAGATATCATCAATTATCATTAACAACGGAATATCTTTTTTTTCTAAAAAAAAACGAGGGTGATTCGGAGAATTCCAAAATAAATAAAAGTTTATCTGTTTTGCCAGGTTTGTCGGGGAACATGTAAAAGTTTTGCATTAATAAATTCCAAATCATTTTCAAATAATGTGATTTTTTTTAAAAAAAAGGGAATTATTTTTAAATATCAAATGTAAAACCGAATTTTATCGAGACTCAAGCTAGCACACGATTAATAAGGTACCGTTTTATACGGGCGTTGTGGGGGTGCTAAACCTTCCCTACACGTAACCGACTCCTGAACCCACACTTGTTATCTCTGGTTCAAAGCGCAGACTTCGAAATTGGTTTTAAAAATATTTTAATTGATTTTGAAATGTTTTACAAAAATCGGTTTTAATAGGTGGCCGATCACATCTAGCCAAAAAAGATTGGTGGTGACTCTATTTTCTTTTTTTAGGTTGTTTTCAAACCCTCAATTTTATTTATGAGGAATTAAATCATCTTTTACTCTCTTTCCCCCAATGTCACATTTAACGTGATGTCCCGCGATGGGGCATTTCTTTAGGTTGAAACAGCTTGGCGACTCCACTAGAAAATTTTAGAGAGTCAGGCCTAAAATTAATCACGTGGTATCTAAAGTAGCTCTATACCCGCACACCGCACTTGCATTTGCATACCATGAGCTCTATACCCGGGCTCCTTCCTTTTAAGTGGAACTAAAGTAGCTATGCTCTCGTGATGATCCTCCGCATGGGCTAGCAAAATACTTTCTTAGTATAAATTACCTAAACTCTCCTGATGATCCTTCGCATGGCCTAGGGAAATATACTCTAACGAATCGAACCCTTTCCTTTTGATCAGGGTGCCTTATTAGCCTTCACAGGCGACAGTGAGGAACGATTTAGGGCCTTTTTTAGAACCCAATTCAACCACATGTAGTGAATCTAGGCGAAGCCATGCGGATTTCCATTAGAAAACATCAAAGCTAGGAACACATGGATGAATGGTTCCAACCCTTTGCTATCTATTTTACTTTCTGAACAAGTTTTTGTAAATCGGACGATGATGAGCGTACATCGTGTAACCCATAATTAAGTTTAATATTCCACCCCAAAGGCACCATGATGCCTAAATAAGTTGATATTATTGGGGCAAGTGTTCATTAACTTTTTTAAAGTTATAAATAAGAAAAATTCTTTTTTTAAGCATTTTGACATCTTGTACATTTCATGCATTAATGCATATGTAAATAGAGCATGTATATTTATAATTGTATTTTTGATCTCACGGTGATAATAATCTCATTTGTTAATTGCATAAACATTTGTTGATTGATTAAATAAGGATTGTAGACCGGTAGTGTTGAATAAATATTTGGACACCCTTGCCATAATAAGACCAACTACTCCAAGAGTTTTTGATAAAAATTGTTTTCGAAAAATAATTTTTTGATTTTTGGAGGGGACATGTTTTAAAAAAAAAAACTCGTGGATTAAATTTGGGGACAAATCTTCCATATTAAAATTTTTAATAATCAAAATTGGTTCCATCAATCTAGTTTAATCATTGAATAATTTTTGTACATAGTCATGCATTAATTTGTTTATTCTTTACATGCACCAAATTGGCATGGTCATTCATTGTAGAATACATTTGTGACATACAAGGTCATTCTTTGTATATACCTGTGTATCAATTTATTTATTCTTTACATGCATCATATTGACATCGTGTTGCATTCATAACAATTTGGTCATTCATTGAAGAATGCGTTTGTGACATACATGGTCACTAACTATATATGTTCATGCATTAATTTGTTTATTCTTTACATGCATTATATGGGCATCGTGTTACATTCACGACATTCTAGCTCACTCATCATGAAACACATTTGGGGGATAAAACAGAAGTTGGCTTGGATTTAAGAGTTTTTGAAGAAATTTCCATTTCAAATAAGAGGTATAACAAGTATTGAGCACCTTTATAACACAGGTCAGAGCTATGAAGAATGGACAAGCTGCCCGAATGGAAAGGGAACATGTAGAATTACGAGAACAGTTGGAAAATCTCAAGCAGAATCTAGAGGTCAGATGACTAAATTCATGGAACTGGTGTCCGTCGCGATCAAGGGAAAGGGATACACTGAAAACTTGGCCGCCAGAGAAGGGTCGGAGGTGCAAAAGGGTCAGATTGAGGCCATACTGTTAAATGGCCAGTCTTTTCAGAACACAGTTACTCCCGTCAATGTCCCGAACTTATATGATCCAGTCGAATAGGTAAACTTGAAAATGGCTGAATTAAAGAAGGCTGAGTCAACAGATTCAAAAGCAAGTATCAATTGTTAGAGGAAAATCTTAAGGCCGTAGAAGGGTAGAGAGGTTCAGTAGCTTTGATCCCAAAGAGTTAATCTTGGTCCTTGATATGGTAATCCTACCCAAGTTTAAAGTACCAAACTTTGAGAAATATGACGGAACTAGTGATCCCGTTGATCACCTAACTATGTACTGTCGAAGATGACCAGGTAAGCTGATGATGACAAATTGCTCATTCATTGCTTTTAAGATAGCCTAACAGGTCAACAACCAGATGGTATAATAAACTTCGTAGAAGCAAGATTCGTTCTTAGATAGATTTAGCAAGTGCATTCTCTAAGCAATATAAGTATATATCGGACAGGGTTCCGGATAGTCTCTCACTAAAGAACATGGGGAAAAAGGCCACTGAGAGTTTTAAAGAGTATGCCCAAAGGTGGAAGGACATGGCCACTCAAGTACAACCGCCTCTCACTAAAAAGGAAACCACTGTCCTCTTCATGAATACACTGCGCGCCCTGTACTATGATAAACTCATAGGCAATACCACGAAAAACTTTGCAGATATAATACTCTCAGGGGGGATGATTGAGAACGCCATCAAGGATGGGAAACTTGAAGGGGAAAAGACATTCACCGCTTCGAGAAATGGAGCACCCAAAGAGAAAGAGCAAGATGCCCAAGCTATGGAATGTTTTGACCCATATCCCCAATTCTCCTCATACCAGCCATTCTACCCTACCCTGAACAATGTTTCGCAAGGTTCTTATCCTTAATAACCAATACCTGCAATTGCGTCAGCATTCACATCTGCCTATTAATCAAACACCATTGGAAAAATCGAAGAGGGCATAAAATGCGAGAAAGAAATCAAGTTGACCCAATTCCTGTGTCATATAGTGAGCTACTATCTCAACTCATTCAGAATCACCTTTTGACGCCCATGCAATTAGAGCCTCTAAAGCCCCCGTACCCTAGCTGGTACGATGCTAATTAGTATTGTGATTATCATTCGGGCCATCAAGGCTACTCTAGATAATTCCCCGCTTTGAAGTATAAGGTCAGGGATCTCATCAAGGCTGGTTCGATAAGTTCCGAAGAAGGGAAAGACAAGTGTCATAAGAAACATGGTGCATGATCATATTAGGATTTCTGATGCATGTAGTTCTATACACTATGATGATGAAAGCACTTGTCTCATGTTGACATCTATATGAAATAAATAAATTTTGAGCTTTAAATGCTTTATGTCATACTGACTTTTAGCAATAATTTGAGTTTGCCAAAAAAAAAAAAAAACAAACACCAAGGAAATCCTTAATAATGTATTTCTATAAGAATTTTTTTTTTACATAAATAAAATTATAGAAAGTCTCGAGATGTTGGATTTTGACTTATGAATTCCGAGAACATAGAGGAAGAGTTCAAGTTACTTACTTGTCTTCCTATGCAATGCTTACTTGTTGTGGATATGAGTAATGAACTCAACCGAATGGCTAGGGCACTCTTGTAATCAACCTGTTAAGGCAACTACCAGAATGCTTTATGCCTTGTCTCTTGATAACTTAGTAATCAAGAACTCCTCACTCACTAGCAATTACACTTAGCAATCTGCCTCTCAATTGTGTCTTACACAATTGTCTGATTATTGGTGCTGTCTTGTCTTGGCCGAATCTCTCCTATTTATAGCCTTCAAAGGTTGCTTCATGAAATGGTCAAAGAATAAAACCCTTTCAAGAACAACACCCTTCATTTGGACACAATGGTTCGTTCAACAGAACCATTCTCTTCCAAATGAACATAACCATTCAACTAAAGGGAGATAACCTCTCAACCAAAAACAACATGATGTTTTAGTCATATGTGGAAGCCACTTAATGAATGATGACACATGTCACAATCCCATTGGTGACACTTGGACATGATGGTGCTGATGTGTCACACCTATGTGCCACATCATCTAGCCCACCTAGCTACCACTAGCTAGTGTCACTCCACCTCATAGAGTGTCACTCACCTAGCTACCCTTCAGCTACATATAGCTGAGTGAGCTGGTGTCCATCTTCTTGAGCTGAGCTAGCTGGTGTCCAGCTACCTTGAGCTGAGTAAGCTTTCACTTTGAGCTCCTTATGAGCTTCCATAAGCTTATCTCATCTCTTGCTAGTTTACCATTATCATACATCATTCATATCAAGTTATTCTTGTGCGTACTTGGTGTATTTGTTCACTTATGTCCAAATACTTCCAACAGCTCCTACTCGCACTATATAAACTTGATGCTACCATATACACACATATTCAGACCAAAGACATAATCAAAGCAAAACATTCATTCATTGGAATAACATATGCAAATAGGTCGTCTGACCCTAGGCATGCAATTGAATTGATCTCAATATGCAACTGTTAAGTTATACATAAGAGATCTTACTCAATCCATATAACTCATCCATGACTTATCATAGATGTCAAATCAGAATAACTCTTAAGTTATTCATGTTAAGGATCCATATATCATTAACCATGCCTCATGTGCTCTAAGACTTGTCGATACATAGTTTGGCTACTTTCAATCCCTTCCATGTGAGTTGAAAACACATTTCAAACTCATGAAATGTACCAAACACCAAGTGCACTTGTTTTTCTAGAGATTCTTATACTTGAACTCATTTATATTATACAAAGTAATATGCGGGTGTCTTTCAAGTATAAATGCCATATGTATCTTAACAATGTCTTTCCTTTTGCACTAACTATCTAACAATTTGAAACTATGCATTTACCCAACAAGGTTCCAACAGACCGCATTTTCCATAGTCATATAAAATCCCATAAAAGTAAACGCAATACTTTCAAATCATCAAATATTAGTCAATAGTCACTAAGAGCATCAAAGCTGATCAAAACTTATTCGATCAAAGAAACTCACACCATAAGGAGACAAGGATCACTCATTGTTTTCTTTTTTGGTCAACTTATACACACATGATATGCGCATGTGCTACGATATTATCTCTACTAAATGATTTACTTCACAACATGGGTTTGTCCCACTTAAATCATTTAATCGTGGACTTCCCCCCAATGGACTTCCACTTGAATAAACAAGTCTATGTAATTCCCATATGGAATTATCAGCCATTAGGAGTATTGTCCAATTCAACAATACTCAAATACCGTATAGGCCTTAATTAATCAAACACATTCATTAACCTGAATATTCACGTCTTGATCATTCACACCTGGCTACATAGGTTTAATTCATGTATGTATGGTCATACATGTTTGGTAAATCACACATTACCTCATCTTGATTCTCTTAATCAAGGCGACCATTATGCTCAAGTTGTCACATGTTTGGAAGATGTGACTCCAACTTGAATAAGTATACTCTCATTTTAAGACAACAAATGTCTAAACTTATTCTCTTGAGCAGTCTCATCTCTATTCTTACACAAAAAATAGAGGCAGATTGTTCGTGTGAGCGAACCAATCTTCTAGTTATGTTTGACATATAATTTTCATCCGTTGTGAAACATATAGAATATGCACACAATTGTATTAAACTCATAAAACACAATTCATTCATTCAATCATACTGATGCACCCAAAAGAGTGTATCTTATTTAACCTTGCACTAAAAAGATAAATTGTAAGTATAGTAGTTAGCAAGGGTCGAGTCCTCAGGGATTGGGTTTTAGTTTATAAGTTAATAGTTTAAAACATAAATTCAAGAACAATAAAAGAAAAGGGGTTTTTGAAGCCAGATTTAAACTAAAGTAAATAATAAGAATAAGATGCAAGGCGGTATAACCAGCCAATAAAAATATATATACTAAATTAGGCGGTATAACCAGCCAATAAAAATATATATACTAAATTAGGCGGTATAACCAGCCAATAAAAATAAAACAAAGTTAATATACAAATTAGGCGGTATAACCAGCCAATAAAAATAAATATAAAAAATAAGCAAACTAAAAGTAAGAAAACAAATAAGTAAGAAGAATCAAATATGAAAAATATGGTTAAGGTTTCATTCTCCACCACTAGACATCATTAAGAATCAATTTCAGATCTATCAATATCAACCAACTATCAAAGTTAACAACCGTAGATAACAACAAGCTCTGTTACCCCAATCTTTCCTTAGTTTGTCGTTAAATAGAACAAGCTCTCTATTTAATCTCTAACCATTAAACAACCTAGAATAAGCTCTCTAAATTCAATTTAATGGCAGCTTTATGATGAGAAAGATAGGTTGATCTAAGCAACAAACACATAAGCTCGGATTGTTCAACTTAGGTTATGTTCCACTTTGCAATTATTGAAAACTTGACCATAATCATTAATCACAAATTGCCACTTATGAATAGGAAATCAAGACAATTACACGGATCAAGACTCCTAAACTAGCAATAGATAATTATCAAGATCTATCTAGTTGTACACCTAAATAAATCTAGACAACATCATGAACAATTCTTGTAGAAGAACATAAGCAACTTTGATAGAAAATTAATGATAGATAGAATCTGAAAATCAATCACAAAACATGTCTAGGGCTTTGAAATCACCCTTAACCAAATAGAAGTTTAGCCTAGCATAGGCATTATAAACATAAACATAAAATTAAAGAAAATCTAAGAAGAAAATAAAAGAAAGAAAGAAGAAGAGGAAGAATATTAATTATCCAACATCTTGCTCTCTCTAAAGAAAAAGAAAACTAGAGAAAAGAAAGAAAACTAGAGAAAAGAAAGAAGAAGAAAACTTAGAGAATTTTATTAAAATGGCTAATATCCTACTTATGTACAATATGATCCCTTACAATCATCCAAGGCCCTCTATTTATACACATTTTGGAGGGCTAAATGACAAGAGACAAGCTTTACAAATTTCAAAGGTAGGTATATGACGATTTTGATCAGCCAACTTGATGGTCGATTTCGTCAATATTGGAGGCCTGATCTGATCACATGGTCTTCTAGAAAAAGGTTCCCCTATCAGTTACGGAACCATAGCCATTGGAATCAGCTCATTTGCTGATGTGGTTAAGCAGATATGGGCAAAATACGAAAACATGTCAGCACAGACGTCATTACACATCAGCCACCTTGATGGTCGATTTCTTCAATATTGGAGGCCTGATCTGATCACATGGTCTTCTAGACAAAGGTTCCCCTATATGTTACGGAACCATAGCCGTTGGAATCAGCTCATTTGCTGATGTGGATAAGAAGATATGGGCATAATACGAAAACATGTCAGCACAGACGTCATTGCACATCAGCCAACTTGATGGTCGATTTCGCTAGGGAAAACGACTCCGTTTTAAGAAGTGTAAAACATGAAAAAGATAGATATGCCTCTTAGCTTTGCATGGCTACAAATTTCAGCCTTATTGCTTCAGTGAAACTCGAGAGATAGCTGATATGGCAAAAGGTGTCGGAACTGAAACTGAACTGGATTTGCCCTTAATTCTAGTAATCTGAAATCACTCAAAGAAACTTGTGAAAAACACCAAAATACATAAAAATATAAAAGATCATAAACACAATTAGACTAAACAATAATAACTCGTATTTGACACAAAACATTAATAAAACATAACTAAAAACTATATAATTATACGAGTTATCACACCCCCACACTTAGATTGTTGCTAGTCCCTAGCAACGACTCAATAAAAATAAAATAAGAAAATCTAATCTAATCCATTTTCGTAGGAAATCACGGTGGCACTTAGCATGTGACACAAGCCTTTAAACCCCTAGGTGTCCCTAGTGGACGAGTTTAGTCTCGTGAGGGTTTACTAGAACGATACCCACAAACATTGAAAAACTAAAATATAAATAAACTGCATATACTAAAAATATTTACTCCTAATCCTTTCAATACAAATTAGATACAATATTTGAACAAGTCTTATAAACTAATCAATAGCTTAAAGAATTTCACAAAAAATCATTCTTGAATGTAAATTGTTTGAGTTAAGCCAATATTAGCATAACATATCTCAATCAAAATATTGCATGTTCAAATTTAATCTCAACTTCTCACATGGGATACCCTCATGATTTTCACTCTTTAAAGTAGTGGTGAAGTGTTTACACTCAATCAATCTCATGAAAACAGTTCTACCATATTCTTGCTTGTCCACCTATTCTCCACTATTTAGATCATACAACTTCATGAATCAAGAGGTCTTTAATCAAGGTTGTAATGGGGCCAAGGGGTTTGTAATGTGGTTGAAGAACAAAAGGATAAAGATATCACAAAGGTTCCAAAGAGTTCATAAAGTTTAGAGACATAAAAAGATCATACAAAGAAACTTCTCAAAACTCTTTACAAGTACATAGTCACCTAGGCCGGATATTCATGTTGGGCCTTTTCTTCATTCTAAACGACTTTGTAACATCTTTTTCTTTTTCCACAAATTCAAGAGATGATTCATTTTTTTTTTTTTTTTACATAGGAATGTATTTGCCAGTATTCCATTTCTTTTTCTCTTGACTTTTCTTTTCTTTTCCCCCCACACTTATTTCTTGTTTCTAACCCAAATTTTTAACTAAAAATATCCCTTGTCTTTGCAACTTGTCTCAAAACATGCTAATTCATCTTTGGAACAAAGGTAAAGTTATAAGTATATTTAGGTTAGGGACAAGTTATGGTTACCAAAGAGATAGCTTATTCAATGTAGGCTCAAATTGGTTCACTAAGGGTGTGTTCTCTTGGAACATCAATAAGGGATGGCTGTTTGGCCCTGGCTAAAAAGCCTAATGCCTCTATCATATTCATGTTGTCACATGTATCAATATAGTCTCAAACGGTTTAAAGCAAGTTCTAGAGAATCATGTAATCATAAGAGCACTCAAGAAAGAAATTAGATTGATTTGTATAATGCATCAATCATTATAGGCTCAAAAACTCACAAGGATGATTATACAAGTCAGATTAAGTCTAAACATGCTTCTTTCTCAATCAACATATTATATTAACATTGGCTCATAAAAAGGTTGACATCAAGCTCAATTCTCATGAAAATCTTCTCACTAATAAATCTGTTTTAGACTTATGCAATTCATATCTCATCATTGTATTAAAAAGGAACTAAAACTCACAAAAAAAAATAATAATAATAATAAAGAATAAAAAAAAAATAGTAGA
This sequence comes from Fremontodendron californicum, assembly GCA_030761205.1. Classification (NCBI taxonomy): domain Eukaryota; kingdom Viridiplantae; phylum Streptophyta; class Magnoliopsida; order Malvales; family Malvaceae; genus Fremontodendron; species Fremontodendron californicum. Next base: position 23,137,755 of record JAULJL010000009.1, read on the forward strand.
CAAAAATAAAAGAAATCCTAAATCATTCCCCCCCCCCACACTTAATTCTTACATTGTCCTCAATGTAAGTCTATTAACTCAAATGAAAGAATCATGTGTAAGAGAAAAGAACTAATAACATAAGAATAGGAACAACTAACACTCAAAACAAAACAAAACCATGCAACCTAAATAATCCTAAAATACTAAACAAAAATTAACAAGTAAACATAAAAAGATTAAAATCAAACTGACAAGGTATGTCTCAAGTCTCCCTTACTCAGACCTTGTTCAGAATGAATACTTCTAAATTGCTTAAAACACAACAAACTCTTTTTTTTTTTTTTTTTTTTTTTTGTAAAGAAGAAATCAAACTGACAAGGTATGTCTCAAGTCTCCCTTACTCAGACCTTGTTCAGAATGAATACTTCTTAATTTTATTTTTTTTATTTTTTTATTTTTTTTAAATTAGCAAAATATGTCCCTTACCCCCTACTAAAATATGGCATTGTCCCCAATGTCAAATTTTAAAGGTAGAATTTAGGAGATATTACCTGCAGAGGTTGCTAACCACTTATTATAACTGAGACACAACAAGCAAAATGTTAGATAATGTCACAAAGACAAAGTGCAATCCACTCCTTGCTCGTCCATATCTCTTTTTCTTTTTCCGAGCGTTTGCGAAACAACCGTAGCAGATAAACACTCATAAGCTTGGAGCTTTTTAAGTAAATCTTCAATGGTTGTAGCAGAAATTATGGTTCTCCTTGCCTCTGAAAACATGAATCCATTATCTACAGCATTATCCAAATATAAAAGCAAATTACTAAAATAAACATTAATATTAAGCAAACCAATGGGTTTCTTATTTGTGACCAAAGATGACCAAGAAGCCACGCAAGCTATTTCTTCCAATGTACCCAGACCTCCTGGTAAAGCAATGAATGCATCGGCAGAATGGTACATGATTGTTATCCGTTCAGGGACACTCCAGACTTGTATTTCCTTACCCACGGTAGGTCCACAAAAACTTGTGAATAGTTTTGGCACGATTCCTAGAACTGGACTTCCTCCGGCGTGTGCTGCTGTAGCGACTGCTCCCATTAAACCCGTACTACCGCCTCCATAAATCAAGTGGATCTTTTGTTGGGCAAGTATTACTCCAACTCTTATGGCTTCATCAGCGAATATGTTATTTTTTCCTGGATAAGCACCTCCAAAGACACAAATTTTTTTAATGCGCTGGGATGAAGTACTTTCCATTTTTTTTTTCGAGTGCCTGAAAGAGAATGAGTACATGGTGTAATATATAGAGGACTCAGTAGTGAATCAGACAAGAGTAATAATGTCGCCGAAAGTGTATCTGACCTGTCAGAAGAAAATGTTAACCTAACAAAAGATTTTTGCGTGATTTCAGGAAGAAATTTCAAAAAGAGAAGAAAAAATCAACCGTAAAAGACAAATAAAAAAAAAACGAGAATAGTTACACAAATCGAACAACACGTAAATTAAACCAAAATAAAGTTATTGCAAATCAAACCAAAAGCTGAGAAGTCATTTATTGTAGTTGTGATTGTGGCTCACATCTTCCTCTGGTTTTACGTCCAGAAACGGCTTAAACGCCTTCTATGAGTCGAGGATATGCTTCCCATCCAGTTTTCTTACAAGCTGGCAAACAGGGTCTTTTAACATCAGATTCCCAAGATGTTGCCATTCCCTTTGGAATTGCGGCCATAAATCAAGAATTTCTCTTTGTACGTCTCCACTAGGATGCGTCTCAAGAGAAAGTTGGATATTACCCAAATTCTCCTTACTCAGTCCATCCTTAATGAATTCAATTTTATCATCTCGATTAGAGGACGGAATCCCAATAGAACGACATTTACCGTTACACGTCCATCGTGCACATTTGTGGCAATTTGAACTCATACGCTTTGCTCGTCGCTTCTTTGCAAAAGTGCTTCTACCTGTACCTGGTAAATGCAAAACAGGAAGATATTCATCTTCACGTACCTTGGCTTCAATTATCCAACGTATGTCGTCAGGAATCCCTTTGTGCATAAGCATTCTTAATCTTTCAAATCGAACTTGGTAAAGCTTCAATAAAATATTTCGAGGAAAAGGAGGAAATCGTTTCTGCAATCTTGTGAGAATATCATCCATCCTGAAAAAAAAAATGAAAGAGAAATTGAAAGAGAAATTTATATACAATATCAGTTTTGTGGGTAGCTGATAGAACCGATTTAAATAATCACGGAGTACCGTTATCCGCCATTTAACCGGGGTTAAAAAAAAATTATATTTACATCTAGTGTTTTTCAAAACAAGGATCAGAAAGAAAAACAACATAAAAAAAACTCAAAAACAAAACACTCTAAATAAAATCCTAAATTCTCCCCCCCACACATAATTCTTACATTGTCATTAATGTAATGCTATTATCCCCCAATGCAAGAATTATATGTAAGAGAAAAGAACTATTAAACAAAAGAAACTTATGCAGCCTAAATGAACTTAAAAGCAGTAAACACAATTAACAAAGAAACATAAGAAATCAAATAAAAACAATAAAAATAATAAAAGAAAAAGGAAAAGAAAGAGAAAGAGAAAGCAAATCTGAATATGGAAGGTTAGCAATTTCATCTTTAATTGGGCTGCCTTCCCAATTAACACTTGAGTTAGTGTTTTGAATCTAACCAACACCCCTTCTTGGCTTTTTAGGCTTGTCAGGCTCATGCATGAAATTTCCCAAATTTATGCGTTTGAGAGGAAGCTTTCTTTGCACAACAGTGGATGCATTCTCCATTACAAGTATTATTCCATCATCCTTGGTGGTGCATATCTCATCGAGGAATGGTGCATCTTTTGGTACTTGTTGAATGACATCCACAAACAAACTGTTTAAGGTTTCCAGCGTGTCTTGTTCATGTTCATCCTCTTTGAACTTTGCGAATCTACTAGGAAAAGGTGGAGAAGAAACATTAGTAAAAATTGGAATCTCAAACGTTACCTCAGGTGCCGAAATACTCTTATTTGGATCATTGGCTTCATTATCCTCAAGAATAGAATTCATCTCTAATTTTGTCTCATCCTCATCTTGTTCCTCATTCCTCAAGGTCACAATAGTAGTGTTCTCCTTTGGGTTAATCATTGTTTGGGCAGGGAGTTCTTCAGATCTTTGTGCTACCCATCCCACCATACTACTAGTCAATTGGATCATTTGCTTTTCCAAACTCTGGATGCTTGCCCTTGTTTCCTGTTGAAATTGCAATGTATCAGTAACAAGAGAATAGACAAGATCTTCTAAAGAAGTACCTGAGTTTTGAGTCATATGTGGTGGTTGAAAAAGATCTGGTTCTTGGGACCATGATTGATTGAAGCTAGATGGATGAGTGTAATTGGCATAAGGATCTACTTCTTGGTAATTTTTCGAGTAGCCATAATTAGTATGATCCCACCATCCCTCATGGTAAGTGAATGAGTAATGATCATACTGTTGGTCTTGGAACACTTGATGGCCTTGACATCCTCCCATGGCCAATTGTTGAACTGGGGAGGTGAGATTGGCTTGTTGATTCTCCATGTTCATGTATGCCACCAACTCTTCAAGTGTTAGATTGCTCAATTCCATTGTTTTTTTTTTTTTTTATTATTTGAAAAGAAAAACTTGTATGTACAAGAAAATAAAACTAATTAGAACTGAAAATAAGAATAAACCAAGTAACAAATAAACTAAAGAAAGCAATCCCCGGCAACGGCGCCAAAAATTTGATGCACCCAAAAGAGTGTATCTTATTTAACCTTGCACTAAAAAGATAAATTGTAAGTATAGTAGTTAGCAAGGGTCGAGTCCTCAGGGATTGGGTTTTAGTTTATAAGTTAATAGTTTAAAACATAAATTCAAGAACAATAAAAGAAAAGGGGTTTTTGAAGCCAGATTTAAACTAAAGTAAATAATAAGAATAAGATGCAAGGCGGTATAACCAGCCAATAAAAATATATATACTAAATTAGGCGGTATAACCAGCCAATAAAAATATATATACTAAATTAGGCGGTATAACCAGCCAATAAAAATAAAACAAAGTTAATATACAAATTAGGCGGTATAACCAGCCAATAAAAATAAATATAAAAAATAAGCAAACTAAAAGTAAGAAAACAAATAAGTAAGAAGAATCAAATATGAAAAATATGGTTAAGGTTTCATTCTCCACCACTAGACATCATTAAGAATCAATTTCAGATCTATCAATATCAACCAACTATCAAAGTTAACAACCGTAGATAACAACAAGCTCTGTTACCCCAATCTTTCCTTAGTTTGTCGTTAAATAGAACAAGCTCTCTATTTAATCTCTAACCATTAAACAACCTAGAATAAGCTCTCTAAATTCAATTTAATGGCAGCTTTATGATGAGAAAGATAGGTTGATCTAAGCAACAAACACATAAGCTCGGATTGTTCAACTTAGGTTATGTTCCACTTTGCAATTATTGAAAACTTGACCATAATCATTAATCACAAATTGCCACTTATGAATAGGAAATCAAGACAATTACACGGATCAAGACTCCTAAACTAGCAATAGATAATTATCAAGATCTATCTAGTTGTACACCTAAATAAATCTAGACAACATCATGAACAATTCTTGTAGAAGAACATAAGCAACTTTGATAGAAAATTAATGATAGATAGAATCTGAAAATCAATCACAAAACATGTCTAGGGCTTTGAAATCACCCTTAACCAAATAGAAGTTTAGCCTAGCATAGGCATTATAAACATAAACATAAAATTAAAGAAAATCTAAGAAGAAAATAAAAGAAAGAAAGAAGAAGAGGAAGAATATTAATTATCCAACATCTTGCTCTCTCTAAAGAAAAAGAAAACTAGAGAAAAGAAAGAAAACTAGAGAAAAGAAAGAAGAAGAAAACTTAGAGAATTTTATTAAAATGGCTAATATCCTACTTATGTACAATATGATCCCTTACAATCATCCAAGGCCCTCTATTTATACACATTTTGGAGGGCTAAATGACAAGAGACAAGCTTTACAAATTTCAAAGGTAGGTATATGACGATTTTGATCAGCCAACTTGATGGTCGATTTCGTCAATATTGGAGGCCTGATCTGATCACATGGTCTTCTAGAAAAAGGTTCCCCTATCAGTTACGGAACCATAGCCATTGGAATCAGCTCATTTGCTGATGTGGTTAAGCAGATATGGGCAAAATACGAAAACATGTCAGCACAGACGTCATTACACATCAGCCACCTTGATGGTCGATTTCTTCAATATTGGAGGCCTGATCTGATCACATGGTCTTCTAGACAAAGGTTCCCCTATATGTTACGGAACCATAGCCGTTGGAATCAGCTCATTTGCTGATGTGGATAAGAAGATATGGGCATAATACGAAAACATGTCAGCACAGACGTCATTGCACATCAGCCAACTTGATGGTCGATTTCGCTAGGGAAAACGACTCCGTTTTAAGAAGTGTAAAACATGAAAAAGATAGATATGCCTCTTAGCTTTGCATGGCTACAAATTTCAGCCTTATTGCTTCAGTGAAACTCGAGAGATAGCTGATATGGCAAAAGGTGTCGGAACTGAAACTGAACTGGATTTGCCCTTAATTCTAGTAATCTGAAATCACTCAAAGAAACTTGTGAAAAACACCAAAATACATAAAAATATAAAAGATCATAAACACAATTAGACTAAACAATAATAACTCGTATTTGACACAAAACATTAATAAAACATAACTAAAAACTATATAATTATACGAGTTATCACATACTAAGGTAGATGTACATGACATCAAGAAGTTCATCCAAACGAATTATCATCTACGGAGACCCATTGCCCTAACATGTTTGGCAAACAAGATTGGTGGTATTGGTTTAGTTAAAGGATCCGACACCATCTCATCCGTAGATACGTATTCCATTTGAAATTCTTTCCCTTCAATTGTATCTCTCATAAAGTTATACTTTATCCCTATATGCTTGGTTTTTCCATGATATTTTCGATCCTTAATATAAGCCAAAGAAGCCATGCTATCACAATAGATAGTGGTTGGCTTATCATTAGGTGCAACAACACCTAAGTGACCAAGGAAACGACCAAGCCACAAGGCTTCTTGCACAGCAGCTGATCCGACAACAAATTCGTGCAAGTCTGCTTCTCACTATTAAGCAAAAAAATATAACCTGATGTAGACTTGTATTCATCTCTATCACAACCCCAATTAGCATCTGTGTATCCTTGCAACCTCATGTTACCCTTTTGGTAACACAACCAATAGTCTTTCGTACCCTTAAGATAACGAAATAATCTTTTGATACACTTCCAATGTTGTTGACTAGGGTTAGATGAATACCTAGCTAACGAACCAACAGCTTGACTAATGTCCGGCCTAGTACATAACATGGCATTTAGATATGGAACTTTTTTCATTTCTTCCTTCTCTTCAAGAGTTTGTGGACACATTATTGCTTCACCAATTTTACAATTGTGAGCAATAGAGGTATTCATGGGCTTTGAGTGGTGCATGTTGAAGCATTCAAGAATCTTATTGATATAAGGTTCTTGAGATAATTTTAACAACCTTTTGGACCTATCTCTTAGAATCTTAACTCCAAGAATGTAAGCTGCTTCTCCCATATCTTTCATATCAAAGGTGGAAGACAACCATCTCTTAATAGTGTGCACAAAACTCAAATCATTACTAGCTAGCAGTATGTCATCAACATATAATGACATAATTATAAACTTGTTTTTGGAATTTAAAACATAAACACAATGGTCTTCATCCATCATCTTGGATCCAAAATTCAACACTAATATATGAAACTTCAAATACCATTGTGGTGAAGCTTGTTTAAGACCATATATTGACTTCTTTAGTCAACATACCTTGTAGTCGTTACCTTCTACTATGAAACATTTTGGTTGTTTCATGTAGATCTCTTCACTCAAATCACCATTGAGGAAGGCAGTCTTAACATCTATTTGTTGTAATTCCAAGTCAAGATTAGCAACAATAGCTAGTATCAACCTGATGGACTTGAATCTCACAACAAGTGAGAAAGTATCTTTATGATCAATACCTTCTACTTGTGCATACCCCTTGGCAACCAAACGTGCCTTGTACCTTTCAATGGTACCATCCACTTTTCTCTTGATCTTGAGAACCCATTTGTTCCTAATAGCCTTTCTATCTTTAGAAAGATCAACTAAGTCCCATACTTTATTCACATGCATAGATTCCAATTCATTTTCCATTGCAACTATCCATTTATCACAATTTGGGCTTTCAAGAGTTTCTTTCAAATTTTGAGGTTCATCATCCATAGATAACACCAAATAAGCCTCACTTTCATCCAAAATCCGCCACTTACTTGGAGGTTTGAATTTTTGAGAAGAACATCTAAGAATAGTAGGAGCAACATGTTCTTCTTGATCATGCACATTTGCATTCTCATTAAGTTCTTCATGAGGTAACGCATCCTCATTAAGCTTTTCATTAGGTAAAACATCCTCATTATGCTCTTCATGTGGTATTCGACCATCCCTTGATCAATGTTTTGATCATTTTTGATCACCTATTTCTTTTATAGGCTGATATTGGTCATTGTTGCCACTATGACCAACAACTTGTGGAGACACTAAGCTCCACTTGATCTAATACCCCTATCACTTTCATTAAGTGATATTAGCATATCACTAGTGCTAGTTAGTCCAGATTCATTAACTTCATATAATGGATAATTCTTATCACTATTACTTTTCTTAGGAAACTCATTTTCTAAGAAAGTTGTGTCCCTTGACTTGAATTCAACTTATCTATCCAAATCCATGAACACAGAACCCTTAGAGTGTTCAGAATAATCGAGAAGAACACATTGCTTCCCTCTTGGTCCTAATTTGCCAAGAATATGATTTGGATTATGGACATAGCCTGCACAGCCCAAGACCTTAGATTACTCAAATCTGGCTCTCTTCTAGTCCATAACTCATAAGGAGTAGACAAAACAGATTTGGATGGCACTCTATTCAATATGTAGACAGCCGTGAGTAATGCATATCCCCAAAAGGAAATATCCATGTTGGCTTGAGCCATCATGCATCATACCATGTCTAGGAGAGTTCTATTATTTCTCTCCGCCACTCCATTCTGTTGGGGTGTTCTAGGAATAGTCAATTGCCTTGATATTCCTTTCTCATCACATAACCCCTTGAATTCATTTGACAAATACTCTCCACCCCGATCAGTCCTTAATGACTTAATCTTCCTTTCTATTTGATTCTCTACTAAAGTCGCATAAGTCTTGAAACACCTTAATGCTTCACTTTTGTACTTTATCAAATAGACATGGGTGAATCGAGTATAGTCATCCGTGAATGTGATAATGTATCTAAAACCTTTTCTAGATGTCATATTTAAGGGACCACAAACATCAAAATGTATAATTTGCAATGGATACTCACTTCTATAAGCCTTTCCAAATGGTTTTCTTGTTGCCTTACCCTCGAGACATATCTCATAAGTTGGGAGGGATACATTAGATAAAGAACCAAGTAAGCCACTTTGGGCAAACTTCTTCATCCTTTTGCCTTATATGTCCCAATCTTGCATGACAAATGAACTCATCATTTGCATTGGCCATAAGACAACTACTATTACTTATAACAGTATTTAACACACAAAAATCACCATTTAGGAAACAAGAGCTTATTCTTTCTTTATTGAGATAAATATCTACTACATTGTCATGGAAATTCAATTGGAATCCAAAATGCAATAAGCTAATAACAGAGACTAAATTTCTCTGAATACTTGGCAACCTAGGTCTAAAATGCATGAATATGCATGGAAAAGCAAACCAATCCTAAACCTAAAGAATGCATGGCAATAACACAAACATATAGCATGCTTAAATAAAATACACAACCAAATATCATGAAAATGCTAATCTATCAACTAGCATTTAAAAAATGCAAACACAAAGCATACAACATGAGGGTGGCCAAATGGTCTCATGCTTAAAATGAGCATGGCATTTTCACAAACACATGATATACTAACATGCATAGCTAAAGAATAATGCTCAAATCATGCAAATATAAAGTAAAGACATGAAAACCATTAGGCATTTTCACAAACACATGGATTACAAAATGTAAAACATAAACAAACTTAAACATTTTGAAAACAGAAAATAAAAATGCAAGACAAGTAAAATAAACATGATAACAAGATAATAGACTCAAAAATAGGAACAAGCAAGCAACCAAATTAAAACAAGCTTCATGTTTATGTATTAGAAGAAGATTTAAAGCATCAAAACTTGTCAAATATCAAGAATAACATGAAATAAAAATGCAAACAATAACTACACTAAAATAATAGGTCATTCAGCCACTTAGAGAAAAATAGGAAAAAAATGATTTTCCATAGTTTTTCAAGAAAGCATGAAGGAAGAACTTGAAAAGAAAGCTTCAAAACACTTATTGTAAAATCAAAATAAAAAGAAACTCACCAAATTTCAAATGGAAATAGCAAATCAAGAATGGAAAATCAAAGAAAGTGCAAGAGTATGGTGCTTAAAGCAACCTCTAGAAGCTATATTGCAAGCTTTTTCTCTTCTAACTTTCTTTTCTAAACTTTTTTTTTTTGCCTTTCAATAATGGAGAGAAAAATCAGCCAAAAATAAGAGAGAATAGAGAGTGAATAGCTGAAAATGAAAGAGAGTCCCCCTAGTAGTGGCCGAATGGCCCTTATCCCCTAGGATGTTGTCATTTTTCTTTAAACCAATTTTGATCCAAAGGCTATTGATCCAAGAGGTTTAAAATATGAAATTATGACCCTTATATTAGGAAATCAGCTATCCACAATTACAGCTGTTCAAGAATTTTAAGCTATTATGTTGACACTCTTCCTCTTCATGCATTGGTCCATGTGGCTTAATTGCAAAGGCTTGACCAAAAAAATAACTACCTCCCTCTTCATTGTTGGCCTTTTGATTAAAAATCAAAAAAATATTTTCCCATCCTTGGGCCTTGGCCTGCTAACCCCTATTCTTCCAGCCCAATCTTCATTTTCCAAAAGGCAAGAAAAGCCCTTTTCGATTTCTTGGGTAAAATGACCTTTTTGTCATCCGAACATAAATAAATAGCAAACGGACTCCAAATTCAATTTTTAATTTTTCAATACTTCCAAAATAATAAAAAATTGAATTCTGGAGGTTTTTAAAATTTTTTGAGCCCATTTGCTATTTATTTGGATTTTTTCTTTCAAAGTTGCCCTTTTGTGCTCCCAAACTTTACCATTTTTTAAACGAGCTCCAAATCCAGATTTTTCTTCACCAATGTCTTCCAAATAATTTAAAAGTGTGATCTGGAAGTTTTCATAATTTTTTGAACTCATTTGGTATTTTTTCGGGATTTATCTGCTTGAATTACTACATAGGGGGCCCGAGATTTGGCAATTTTGCAAACCAACTCCAAATCCATATTTTATTTCGCCAATCTCTTCCAAATAATTTAAGAATGAGATCTGCAAATTTTTAGAATTTTTTGAGTTCATTTGCTATTTTTCCGGGATTTATCTTCTTGAATTTTTAGACACCTAATTTTGTCCAAACCCCTAAATCAGGTACATTTTCTTCCTAAATTGATGTTTCTGAATGCTAAAAGGCTTTTCTCATCCTACAGGTGGTACTCCGAGACTTAGTCTAAGAAAGCAGACAAAAAAAGTCAAACTCAAAAAAGTCAACTCCGAAAAAGTCAACCCTAAAAAAGTCAACCTCAAAAAAAGTCAACTACCAAAAAAGTCAACCCACTTTCAAAATCAAGATTTGAGGTTCAATTGAAAAACAGTGAAAGAATTTTGATAATCCGAGCTCCACATTGAAAGATATGGAGGTCGAAAGTTGGGTTACGAGATTTAGTAGAAGGAAAACCCTAATTCGAGAAATTTAGGGAAAAGTGCTTAAACGATTGGTCAGAATTGAAGGTCTCAAATGAAAGATAAGCACTGAATACGGGTAATGGAGAAGCCACTTGGAAGAAAAACTGATAGAAAAGTCAATTCGGAAGAAAACCGAGAATTAGGGTTTTTTGGTGGATTTCGGTGAAATTTGGAAAATTGCAGACATGGCCCGATTTGGTAGATCTAAAGCCCTTAATTAATGAGTAAGGATTAAACAAGGACAGACCAAGGCTCAGTTTGAAGAAAATTTGAAAGTCGAACTTTTTTTGAGCAAAACCGGGTTTCGGAGGCAAAATGGCAAAATTGGAAAATATGGGAAAAATAGCAAATGAACTCCAAAAATTTTGAAAATTTGCAAATCTCATTCTTAAATCATTTTGAAGAGATTGGCGAAATAAAGTATTGATTCCGAGTTCGTTTGCAAAATGGCCAAATACCGGGTCTCTTATGTAGTAATTCAACAGGATAAATCCCGGAAAAATAGCAAATGAACTCCAAAAATTTGCAAATCTCATTCTTAAATTATTTGGAAGAGATTGGAAAAATAAAATCTTGATTCAGAGTTCGTTTGCAAAATGGCCAAATCCTAGGTCCTCTATATAGTAATTCAAGCAGATAAATCCCAAAAAAAATAGAAAATGAGCTCCAAAAATTATGAAAATTTCCATATCACAATTTTAAATTATTTGGAGAAGATTTGTGAAGAAAAATCTGGATTCGAAGCTCGTTTAAAAAATGGTAAAGTTCGGGTGCATAAAAGGGGTAATTTCGAAAATAAATCCGAAATAAATAGCAAATGGACTCGAAATTTTTTGAAAACTTCCAAAATCCATTTTTTTTATTTCGAAAGTATTGAAAAAATAAAATTCAAATTTGGAGTCCGTTTGCTATTTATTTAAGTTCGGGAGGCAAAAATGTCATTTCACCAAGGGAACCAAAAAGGGCAAATTGGTAATTGAGAAAAATATGAAAAAAGAAGGAATTGCTGGGATTTTTTTCTTCCCTTGGTCAGCCAACATAGAGGAGAAGAAGGAAGCTTGAACAATTTAATTCCCTAGTCATTATCAAGCCACATGCTACCACTAACACCTTGCAAATGGTCCCCCTTCATCCAATGGCTTAGGTGCCTTGTAGGAAAGTTGAATGCACCATCAAATGGCCAAGTTTAAAAGCCAAAATGGAATTTTTATTTTTCATAAAATAACCCTCATCTAATGGCCAAGAATGGAAGAAAAAAGATGAGCACAATTCATCCAAGGGTGAGCATCCATTCGGTTGAGTAGGGGAGTGCATGGAAATATCTCTTTTCATCCAATGGCTTAGGCCATCTACAAGGCCTGAGTACACATGTTGAGGGCTGTATTTAATCTACAAGATGTCATTTTTATGTTGGCCTCATCCAATGGCCAAGAATGGAAGAGCACAACTCATCCAAGGGTAGGCACTTAAGAGGGGCAAGCAAGGGAGTGCATGGGATTGGTCCCCTTTTGCATCTAATGGCTAAGTTTACTACAAGGTCCGAGTACACATCTTAAGGGATGCTATCAACTGTCAAGATGACATTTTTATGTTGTCATCAAAATATCTAAATCTAAAGGCCAAGATTGGAGGAAAAAAAGTGCAATTCCCATCCAAGGGCTAGGGGGCCATTTGGCCAAGGCTAAAGGAAGGAGGATGTTTTCATTTTTTTAGAAGTTTTTTGGCTAGAAACAGTAGCTAATTTGGCAAAAAAAAATAAAAGGTTTTGAAAGAAAGAAAAAAAAGTTTTCAATAGAGAGCTTGAAGGTAGTCATCTCTACCATGCTCTAGCCTAGCTTTCTTCTTCATTTCCTTGGTGTTTTCTTGATTTTTCTATCATGTTTTCCTACTAAATTTTTCATAGAAATAAAGTTTTTTAATGTTTACTTATGTTTTCATCTCTTCTTCTTTAAAATAGTGGAAAACAATTTTTTTCTATGGTTTCATGCTATGGCCAAAAATGGCACATTTATTTGCCTTATTTTTCATTTTTTTTTCTTCCTTGCATGTTGTTGTGAAAAATGATTTTTACAATGTTTTTAGAGTATTCTAAGGTTCTGATTTTTACAAAATATAAAGCAAAAAAGGTTGAAATGGCTACATGATCTTGGCTATACCAAGTGACCATGGTTAGGAGAGTGGCTATGCCCATTTTTACCTACCATGAAGCTCACCTTATTTTCTGTTTTACATGGTTTATTTTCTGTTTTATTGAGATGGAAAGGCTTCATGATCTTGGCAAGACCAAGTGATTATGGTTAGGTGAGAGGTTATGCCCATTTGATACCAACCATGGAGCTTAACTTTCCTTGTTCTACTTACTAGTTTTGCTTGTTATTTGTTTTGCATGTCTATGTTAAATCTTTTATATATATGTTCTTTACATTATTTTCTATGCTATATTTACTTATATATTTCATTTCCATGCTTGATATTTCATCCTTGCATATTCTGCCATTGTTGTTCATATGTCATGTTGTGCATTTTTTTCATGTATCATGTCTTACATGTTTGCATTTTCTTGGTTTTGTTTCATGACTATTCGGCAACTCCATTTTGTATGCCTTGGATGTGCATTTTCCTTTTGCTTCTTAATTTGTTTGCATCTCCATGCCATCAATTTGTATATTCTGATTTTAGTATGCCATGTGCTTATGAAAATGCTATGATAAAAATGCCATCATATTGTTCCATGACCATTCGGCAATCCCATTTCTGTTTGCCTTACATGTGCATTTTCCTTTTCTTTCTTAACTTGTTTGCATTTCTATGCTATGAGCTTGTGTATTTTGATTTTGGTATGTTATATGCTATTGAAAATGTCATGACATTATGCATCTTAATATGATTTGTCATGTACTTATGTCATTTATTAAATAGGATTGCATTAGAGTCTCATGTGATCATTTGGCCTCTTCATGCATTCCTTGCCTTGTCATGCATTTGCATTTTGTTTGGAAAACATGCTTTGCATTATCATATCTTGAAATTGTGTATTAGTTGTTGTTTGTTCCAGTATTGACATTAGTTTCATGAGTCATTGTATGTTCATAGTATTGCTATGCATGTTCATTACATTTTAGGTTTAGGCCATATTGGTATTGCCATGCATATTGAGTCTTAAATCACACTGGTATTGTCATGCATTACTATGCTATTTAGGTCTTTGGTTACATTAGCATTTTCATGCATATTCATAACATATTAGGTCCAAGTCATATTTGCATTATCAAGCATTGCATGCATATTGAGTTAGGATAGCATTTATTGCCATGCAAATTCGTGCTAGGCATTTAGGTTGCCATGAATTGTCATGCATTTCTTTTACCATTTAGACCTTTAAGACCATGCATTTCATACGTTTAATTTGCTGTATGTTCATGCATTCCATGTCATTGCCTTGAGCGTATTTGTGACTTAGGCCAACAAATGGCTCAAAGTCATGCTCTCTTGAGCGTATTTGTGGAAAATTAAGGAATTGTCAAACTGATTTTCTACCTTTGTGATTTTTTTACTTAGCCAATTTTTTCCAAGGTTTTTAAATGTTTATCTAGTGCCCTTAGGCATTTAGGATGATTTCCAACCATTTCTACTTTGATTTTGAATGAATTTATCAAAAGCAAAAAATGTGTTTTGACAAAATAGTTTTTTTCACCCAGTACTTGAACTTCTATGATTTTTTTGGGCAGTCATCTTTAATTAGAAAATTAAGCCAATTTTTTATCGTGTAGTGTGCCATGTTCTGAGTCTCCAATATTGTTTTTAGATTTTTTTGAATTTTTAAAAATAGGCAAACAAATCGTGTGCCAAAATTGGATAGTAGAGGTAGATTTGAAATCAAAAGAGGAATAAGGGTTGAATTTGGCTAAGGCATTTAGAGGGGGTTGGTTAGGAGGTTTAGCTACTATCTTAGGGTAGTTTCTAAGACTTCTTAAACTTTAAAAATTATTTTATAAGTCTCGGGTTAAGGATGGTTAAGTCCGAGATTTTAAACTTAGGAAATTAGAGCCATTTTAAAAGGGTTTGGTGAGGGTTTTAATTTTTATTCAAGTTTTCATCAAAATTGTTTTCAAGCAATCACAAAGTTTTATTTTTTTTTAGAAAATCTAATTTGACATATTTTCCTAAGGTAGCCGGATATCTTTTTAGATATACAAATTTCTTTATTTAGAGGAAAAAATACATTTTCATGCATTGCATTTTCCATGTTCATGCATTTAATTTAAATGTGTGATTATTGCTATGATATTTTTCATGGTATTATAATTATTTTAATTCATATTTTATGATCTTATATTTGTTTGCCATATGATTTTGAATGTTTCATGATATCCTATGCTTTTTATTTAGTTACTTTTTTCATATTGTTTAGTATATATTATGTTCATGCATTATTATTTTTATTTTCATTTTCATGCATATTATATGTTAGCATTATTTTAATTTCATGTCATTTCTTGTCATTTAGATCATATTCCATGTCATTTAGGTTATTTTATTTAGAATATGCCATGTCATTTTAAATATGCCATGTCATTTAGAATTGCCATGTCATTTAAATCATTTTATCTCATTTAGAATATACTATGATACTTAGGATTTTTTATTTTACCTAGAATATACTATGTCATTTAAATTATGTCATATTATTTAGGTTGCATTATATTATCTAGACTTTGCCATGTCATTTTATTTATGTCATACATGTTCATATTCATATTTTTAAATGTTTTGGAAAAGATAATGATTTTCAATAAAATAAAGATATTCCTGAGTTAAAATAATTCATGAGTTCTCTACCTGGTTTGTTAGAGGGAATATCATCAATTATCATTAATAAAGGAATATCTTTCTTTCAAAAAATGAGAATGATTCGAAAAGTTTTCCAAATAAATAAAAATTTCTATATTTTGCCGATTTTGTCGGGGAGTATAGGAAAATTTTGAATTAATAAATTCTTGATCATTTTCCATAAAAAATGGAATTATTTTTCTTAAAATTGGGAATTAACTTGAAATACTAAATTAAAAACCAACTTTTTATGGAGACTTGAGATTACACACAATTAATAAGGTACCGATTTATATGGGCGTTGTGGGGGTGCTAATCATTCCCCACACGTAACAGACTCCCGAACCCGCTTCTTTGATTTTCTCTGGTTTATAACGCAGACTTGAAATTGGTTTTAAAAATGTTTTACTTAATTTTAAAATGTTTTTTAAAACCTATTTTAATTGGTGGCCGATCATACCTAGCTAAAAAAGATTGGTGGCGACTCCATGTCTTTTTACAAGGCCATTTTCATACCCTCAACCGTTTATTTTATTTCAAGAGGAATTAAGTCGTCTTTTCCTCTGCTTCTGTTTCGCCACTCACTCGAACGGGTCACGTATTGACAACTTCGTTTTTCTAGAGGAATTAAGTCGACTTTTCCTCTCTTTTTTTAAATGTCACGCCTAAGGAAAACGAATAATAATGTCTTGCGATGAGACTCGTTGTTATTCTCGTTATTATTTTTTTAGGGTTGCGACAGCTTGGCGACTCCGCTGGAGACATCTTTAGAGAGTCAGGCCTAGAACTAGTCGTGTGTTATCTAAGTCTCAGTTTTGTTGGTTTAATTGGGATTTAATTTTAATTCCCATATTTTTAAATAATAAAGAGAATTTTGAAAATAATAAAAGTTTTAAATATGTCCATCTTCATGTGCATTGATATTATTATTTGTTCTCTGGTTATTTTGTTGCATATATTTATATGTTTTCCTGACTGATGCTATACATTTGTTTGATTTTAGTAGGGTATTTAGAATAAGGGGTGTAGAATAGGTGGTGACAGGTTTGTTTTGTTCCTCCACACACACTATATTTGCATTTGCATAACATGAACTCTCTACCCGGGTTCCGTACTTTTAAGTGGGAGTAAAGTAAATACGCCTTCGTGATGATCCTCTATATGGGCTAGTGAAACACTTCCGGAGTATAAAGTACCTAATGCCTTCGTGATAATCCTCCGTAAGGGCATAGGAAAATATACTCTAACGAATTGAACCCGCGTTATCGGGGTGCCTTACTAGCCTTACAGGCGACAGTGAGGAACAATTCGGGGCCTTAAAACTGATTCACCTTCATATAGTGGATCTAGACGAAGCCATGGCGGATTTCTGTTAGATACCCGAAGTTTAAGAACACATGGAGAAACATTTCCAACATTTTACCATCTTTCTATATGTTAGATTTTACAAATTGGGTGATGATGAACGAACATCATGTTGCTCGTAATAAATTTATTATTTTGTCCCAAAGGCAATGTAATGCTGAAACTCTATTTAAATTTTCGGGACATTTTCTAAAGCATGTTGTTATTTATGTTATATTTGTGAATTCATTTCTTTACTAATCTATTTCTTTCTGTTTTCTTTTCTTTGACATGCATCATAGACATCATCATACACTGGGAGTTTATTGGCCTCGGGATAGTCATCAACCCAATGGATTTTCATGGAGTGTCAGGTTATTTCAGTGATAGAAGATCATGCAGTAGTCAGGGCACGGTTGGAAAAAGATTAGAGGGAGGATGGTGATTGCCTGAAGAAAGACTATGTGTCAGTATTGCCGGAAATGGTCAAAGTGGATTCTAGGCAGAATAATATTAGAGGGTTAGCCGACATTTGAAATCAGTGGAATGTATCAGAGAAAGAAGCCTTAACTCAGAAATATGGAGATATAGCACTCTTAATTCCGATTCGGGTCAATAGTGGGTTGATTCAGGCTATGGTACAGTTTTGGAATCCTACTTATAGATGTTTCACTTTTAACAAGGAGGATATGACACCACTAATCGAAGAATATTCAGCACTGTTACGTATTGAATGTCCTAATCCCAATCGGGTATATTTGAAGGAAGTGAAACCTTCAGGTTTTAAGAAGAAAGTGGCTAGGATCACAGGAATGAATACAACATGGGTTGAGAGTCATGTGGGCACAAAGCAGAAAAAAGGGTGCATTCCGTGGGAAACTCTCCGACAGTTGATATTGGGTTGTTCCGACAAGAAAAAACTAGGGACATCTTCGCTCTAGCCATCTACGGATTAATCATATTCCCGAAGATATTGGGTCATGTAGATATAGTCGTGTTTGATTTCTTTGAAAATTTGGAACAGAAGATCAACCCATCTCCGGCCATCCTAGCTGAAACTATCCGATCTTTGAATTTTTGTAAAAGGGCAGGACAAAGGAGAATCAAGGGATGTGTACAACTCCTTTATATTTGGATTCAAAGTCACTTTTGGAAGATAGAAAAGGTTTCCTTCAAACCGTACATGAAGTGTTTAGTTTCGATTAGGGAATTCCTTCAAAATGATTGGCCTGAAGACGGGGATGAAGAGAAATGGGTCAACATGTTCCGAAATCTAAAAGGGGAGATAGTGACTTGGAGAGCTCCATGGATGGTTCCTATGCCGATTATGTACAAATGTGGGACAACTCGGGAGTTCCACTACTCAGAATTTGGGGTTTTGTCAGTTATGCGCCTTTGTTGGTGCAAAGACAGGTTGAGTCTTGGCAATTCACACCCGTGACTCATAATCTAGGATCATCAGAGTTCACTTATGGGGAAGACAGATATTCTGGAAAGGTGCGAGCAGTGATTGAAGCATGGAAGAAAACTCACCGGATAAAAGTGGCCAGATATGCCGACATCATCACACCTGATTACCTGGTATAGAGGGAATCAAGGGTTAATGATAGGCTGTTGACATCAGATGGGGAAGAGGCCCAGTTCATGAATTCGCCACTAAGGGAAATGCCATCAGAGTTAGAAATTACAAGGGCGGAATTTGAAAAAGAAAAGGCCCAGATGAGCAAGGAGATTGCCCCATTGCAAGAAGAGCTTGAAGACATGAAAAATAGGGAATCAGCTCGAGAAAGAGAAAAAGAAAAGATCAAGAGACAAAAGGGACACTGCAAAGGGCGATCTTCGAGAATTACATTTGGAGAACAAGAGGTACCGCTTTGAGCTCAGATTTGAGGGGACTCTCAAGATTTTTGGTGAGTGGGAACATGAGGTCAAAAAGCTCAAGAAGGAGAATAACTACTGGAAAGAGAGAGCGAAGCATGAGAAAGCCCGAGCCAATCAACTGGAGAAGCAAGCTAAGGAAAGCTTACACGGTGATGCTTCTGCTGCCATGTCAAGGGGCCGTGAACAAGTAGGGGTCAGATTGAAGAGCAGGGCAATCAAAAGGAGACTGTGAAAGAAAGTCCAAGATTCGAGGAAGTCACTATAGGACTAATTTTGTAATCGCACTTTGAAAGGCGACTTACGGACTTAACTTAGGCAGTGATCCTTTTATTATATCTGTGATGTATTTAGTTCCAGGAAATCAATGAAAGACTGTTCGGTTGAAATTATCCTGGGGCCAATACATTCAAATCCATTCATATTTTATGTGTTTTGTTTGTTCATTTGTACATTTACTCATATTTATAATCATTCATTTTTGAAATTCGTTTATGTTCATACATTTAACCACTTATTTATTCCTTTTACTTGTTCATTCATTCATATTCATACACTTAAACACTTATTTGTTCATTTCACTTGTTCATTCATTTATTCTTTCGTATTCATATACGTAGTCATGTAATTATTCATTTTATTTGATTCATTCATTCACATTTAATAATTCATTAATTCATTTTTTATAAAACATAAAAAAATGATGTGTCAATAATTTCTAATTCATGGTTTTCAAAAACTAAAAGTACAATTGGTCGCACTCAGAAAGAAACGAATTTCCGACACCCTTACAATACTCGATCTCAAGCCAGAGCTATGGAAAATGATCAGCTTGCTAGAATTGAAAGAATGGAAAGAACTCAGAGGGAACTGCAGGAACAGTTAGCTAAATCTCAAGAGGAGTCTCGAGAACTGATGACTAAACTCATGGAAATGATGAGTGCCATGATGAAACAAAAAGGCCTGGGAGAGAATTCGGTCACCTAGAAAAGGGTGGTAGTTGAAGAGGATCAGCCTGAAAACATACAGCAAAAGGGCCAAGAGGTGCCAATTGGGGCAGCCTCTTATGTTTACATCCAGGCAGCTGCTGAGACACAGAACTATGTTCCCGGAAAGGGTAATATGGGAGCTGACCTAAATGATGTTAATGTTCCAGACTTTGAAGAACTAGCTGAAAAGGAAAAAGCAAAAATGAGTGAACTGAAGAGGGTCAAAATGGCAGAGTCACAGAAAAAATATCAACTACTGGAGGAGAGACTGAGGGCCGTTGAAGGAGCGGAGTTATTTGGCAGTCTGGATGCCAAAGAGATGAGCTTAGTACATGATCTAGTAATTCCCCCAAAGTTCAAAGTACCAGACTTTGAAAAATATAATGGGACTACCAACCCATCAGCACATCTGACCATGTACTACAGAAGGATCATGGGGCATGATGATAATGAGAAACTGCTTATCCATTGTTTCCAAGATAGCTTGACAAGGTTAGCAACCCGATGGTACAATCAACTAAGTCGTACCAAGATTCGTTCATTGACAGATTTAGCCAAGGCTTTCATGGAATATTATAACCATGTGTCTGACATGGTACCTGATAGGTTGACGCTACAGAACATGGAAAAGAGGACCAATGAGAGTTTCAAAGAATACTCGCAAAGGTGGAGGGATCTGGCCACACAAGTGCAACCCCCTTTAACTAGCAAAGAAACTACAGTGCTTTTCATCAACACTTTGAAAGCACGATATTACAATAAATTGGTGGGGAGTGCCACCAAAGACTTTGCAGACATGGTAATATCTGGGGAAATCATAGAGTCGGCCATTAAGAATGGAAAAATGGAAGGGGGTGAGCCTTCTACTTCGAAACAGGTATTCCCAGCCAAAAAGAAAGAGGAGACCCATGCAGTTAGTATCAACCAATACCCATATGCACCTCCCACACCACATACACCACCAAGGCCCTATACTCCTACCACATCTTATGCACCTCCTACACCCTACACACCTTACCCGGGGTATAGTCCTTATTACCCCAATGTGAACCACCTTACCCAAAATCCCTTCCCTTACACCAATATAACACAACAGCCATTTCCAACTAGCATATCCCCACAAATAAACCTTCCCCGAAACACTATCCCAAACACTCAGGGAGCCGGGCGCAATGACCAACGTTCACCAAGGAACGATCAAAAACCCCAATTTGATCTGATTCCTACCACCTATGGTGAGCTATATCCTAAACTGTTGTAGGGTCAACTTGTTGCACCCGTGTACCTTAAACCTCTGACACTGCCATATCTAAGGTGGTACAATGCAAACACTAACTGCGCGTACCACGCAGGAATTCAAAGACATTCGACTGAAGATTGCCTGGCCTTTAGAAAGAAATTCCAAAGCCTGATCAATGCCGGAGTTGTGAAGTTTGGGGCAAAGAATGGGCCGAATGTAGTAGGGAACCCATTGCCAGATCATGCGGGTAAAAAGGGAAGTCAGAAAGGTAAAAAGGGACGTCAGGGAAGTTAAGACTCCAATGTTGACAGTATAGGTCGAGATGGTCAAGGAAGGAATGGTGGGAGATGCAGACAGTCTAAAAATGGTTGCAAAGAGGGTGCAGAATTGGTGTCCATTCCATAAGTGTAGAGGTCATGTCATACAAGACTGCGGGGACTTTCTAGCTAAAGTCCAAAAGATGATGGATGATGGGGAGGCCCAGTTTTACGAGGAGACAGAGAAGGAAGTAGAGGTTATTGAGAATACAGCTGGCTACGGGATAGGAAGACCCTTGATCATCTATTATGATGAACCAGAGGAGAAAGTTATGCCAGTCGTTGAGGAAAGTGCGCCTAAGTTAATCATTGATTTGCCTGTTTCCTTTTCGTACAAGGAAAACAAAGCTGCACCATGGAGATACGACTGCAGTATGGTTATGCCTGGGTCTTCGAGTCAGCAGGATATCACAGGTGTGGGGCACTTAACACGAAGTGGAAGGTGTTATGCTCATGAGGCTGTTGAACAAGAGTTAACAGGAAAAGATAGAGGAACGGACAAAGGGAAAAAAGCAGCTGAACCAATCCATATTGAGATGGATTTGTCAAAAGAAACAGAAAGGCGATTAACCCTTGTTAACAGAATAAACGAGCCGATGAGTGAGAAGGAAGCCTGCGAATTCTTAAAATTCATAAAGCATAGTTTTAGACACCTAATTTTGTCCGGACCACTAAACAGGTATGTTTTCTTCTTATATTGATGTTTCCGAGTGTAAAAGGACTTTTTTCATTCTACAGGTGGTACTCCGAGACTTAGTTTAAGAGGGCGAGCATAAAAGTCAAACTTGAAAAAAGTCAAACCCGAAAAAAGTCAACCCCAAAAAGTCAACTACTAAAAAAGTCAACCCACTTGCAAAATCAAGATTTTAAGTTCAATTGAAAAATGGCGAAAGAATTTTGATAATCCGAGGTCTACATTGAAAGATATGGAGTTCGGAAGTTGGCATTTGGAGATTCAGTAAAAAGGAAACCCTAATCCGAGAAATTTGGGGAAAAGTGCTTAAACGATCAAATTGGTCGAAATTGAAGGTTTCAAATGAAAGATAAGCACTGACTACGGGTAATGGAGAAGCCACTTGCAAGAAAAATCGAAAGAAAAGTCAATCCGGGAGAAAACCGAGAATTAGGGTTTTTAGTGGATTTCGGTGAAATCGGGAAGAATCACAAAAATGGCCCAACTTGGTAAGACCAAAGCCCCCAATGGATGAAGAATGATTAAAAAGGATAGACCAAGGCTCAGATTGAAGAAAATCTGAAAATCGGACTTGCTTTGAGCAAAACCGAGTTTCGGAAATAAAAGGGCAAATCGAAAAATTCCGAAAAAATAGCAAATGAGCTCCAAATCTTCTGAAATTTTGCAAATCTCATTTTTAAATTATTTGGAAGATATTGGCGAAAAAAAAACTTGATTCGGGGTTCGTTTGCAAAATGACCAAATCCCGGGCTTCTTATGTAGTAATTCAAAATGGAAAATCCCGAAAAAATAGCAAATGAGCTCCAAATCTTCTGAAATTTTTTAAATCTCATTTTTAAATTACTTGGAAGATATTGGAGAAATAAAAAATTGATTCGGAGTTCGTTTGCAAAATGGCCAAATCTTGGGCCTCCTATGCAATAATTCAAGAAGATAAATCCCGGAAAAATAGCAAATGGACTCCAAAAATTCTAAAATTTTGCAAATCTCATTTTAAATTATTTGGAAGATATTGGTGAAAGAAAAACTTTATTCGGAGTTCGTTTGCAAAATGGCCAAATCCCGGGCCTCCTATGTAGTAATTCAAGCCGATAAATCCCAAAAAAATACCAAATGAGCTCCAAAAATTATGAAAACTTTCAGATCACACTTTTTAATTACTTTGAAGTGATTGGTGAAGAAAAATCTTGATTTGGAGCTCGTTTAAAAAATGGTAAAATGTAGGGGCGTAAAAGGGCATTTTTGGAAGAAAAAATCCAAATAAATAGCAAACAGACTCGGATAATTTTGAAAACTTCCAGAACCCAATATTTTATTATTTTGGAAGTATTAAAAAAATAAAAATTGAATTTGGAGTCCGTTTGATATTTATTTGCATCCGGGGGGCAAAACGGTCATTTCACCCAAGCAACCGAAAAGGGCTTCTTTGGGCCTTTCAAAAAATCTGAGTTGGGCTGGAAAAGAGAAGTGCTGGCCTGCCCAACCCCAAAGGAAGGAGGAAGCTTCTGATTTTTCAATCAAATGGCTAGAAATCAAGAGTTAGTTAGAGATTCTCTTTGATCAAGCCATGGTGATTAAGCCACATAGGCCAAGAGAGATGTCAACATTATTCTTGAATAGCTGTAATTTGAGAGAGATGAGATGCTAATCTAAAGGTGGTAATTTCATGATTTTTCACCTTGAATTATTAGCCATTTGATGGAAAATTGGTTTCAAAAAAATGACAACACCTTGAGGGAATTAAAGGGCCATTCGGCCAGCACTTGTGGGGAGGCAGAAAATTCATTTTTCATCTTCATTTTTCTGAGTTCTTGGAGTCTTTACTTAGTTTTTCTCTTCTTGGTTGAAAGCAAAAAAGAAAAGTTTAGAAAAGAAAGGAAAGTTTGAAGAGATAAAGCTTGAAAGATAGCTTCTTGAGGTTGCTCTTGAGCACCAACTCTTGCACTTTCTTGATTTTCCATTCTTGTTTTTGCTATTTTGATTTCTATTTGGTGAGTTTCTATTTTAAAATAAATGTTTTTATTGTTCTTTTTAAGTTCTTCCTTCATCTCCTTCTTGAATATATTTTTTTAAATTTTTTTTTTATATTATACTCACCATGGCCAAATGGCCTACATTATTTATTTAAGTTGCTGTTTTGGTTTATTTTATCATATTGTTTATGTTATTTTCTTTGATTTTAATGTTTTAAATGTTATGTTACTTCATATTCTTGAGTTATATTTAATTTGGTTGCTTTGTTTGTTGCCATTTATGTTTTAAATATCATGTTTTTTCATTTTTAATTTTCTGTTTTCACGATGATTAAATTTGAGCATGTTTTAGATTTAGTATATCAAGTGTTTGTGAAAATGCTTGTGTGGTCTTTGCATGATTTGAGTTTTATATCTTAGTTGAGCAAGTTTTAGATTTAGTATATTAAGTGTTTGTGAAAATGCTTGTGTGGTTTTTGCATGATTTAAGTGTTATATTTTAGTTGAGCATGTTAGTATACCAAGTGTTTGTGAAAATGCCATGCTTTCTAGTTATATTATGCTATTCGGCCATCCTAGGAATTTTTGCATTTTATGTGCATTCTTGCCATGTTAGTTGATAGGTTAGCATTTGCATGATATTTGGTTGAGTTTTTGGTTTAAGCATGTTTTGTGTTTGTCAAAATGCCATGCATATATTAGTTATTAGGTTTGGTTCATTTGCCATGCATGTTCATGCATTTTAGGTCTAGGTTGCATTAAATGCCTTGCAAGTTCATTTAGGTCTAGGTCACTATATGAATGTCATGCATTTTTCATGACATTTAGGTATAAGCTCATGCATTTCATGCACTATGTTTGCTGTATTGTTTCATGCGTTTCATGTTCATGCCACTTGAATAATGACTTGAGCCAATTAATGGTTCAAAGTCATGCTCTCTTGAGCACACTTGTGGAAAATTATGTTTGTCAAGTTGATTATTCTACCTTTGTGATTTTTTTACTTAGCCAATTTTTATCTAACTTTCAAAAAGTCCTAGCTACTGTTTGTAAGTCATTTTAGGAGTTTCAAATATTTTTACTTTGATTTTTAAATGATTTTATCAAAGGCAAAAATGTGTTGGCAAATCAGTTTTTTTTTCTCCCAAAACTTGTACATCTCTGATTTTTCTGGGAATCCATATTTAATCAGAAAATTAAGCCGATTTTTTTCCGTGTATTTTTACATGTCCTGAGTCTCCAGTATTTTTTTCAGAATTTTTTGAATTTTTAAAAATAGGGTAAAAAAATCGTGGCTTAAAACTGGACGGTGGAGTCAGAATTGAATTTAAAGAAATCATTTTTCTGTTTTGGTTAAGTTACTTAGAATGGGCTTATTAGGATTGTTAGCTACTGAATTAGGGTAGTTTCTAAGCGTTTTTAAACTCTAAAAATGGTTTTTCAAGTCTCGGGTTAAGGGTAGTCAAGTCCGGATTTTTAAAATTAGGAAATTAGAGCCATTTAAGAAAAAGATTTAGCCCAGTTTTACTTTTAATTCAAGCTTTTCAAAATTGTTTTCAAACAATCACAAAGTATTTTGGTTTTAGAATATTTAATTTGGCATATTTTCCTAAGGTAGCCGGATATCTTTTTAGATATACGGATTTCCTTAATTAAAGGAAAAAATACATTTCATGCATTGCATTTTCCATATTCAAGCATGTTATATAATATGTGATTCTTGCTATGATAATTTCTATGATATTGTTATGATTTTGAGTTATGTTATATTGTTTATTATATGATTTGGAATATTTCATGATATCCTATGCTTTTTATTGAGTTATTTTTTTTAGTAATATTATTTAGCATATACTATGTTCATGCATTATTATTTTCATGCATATTATATGATAGAATTATTTCAAATTCCATCTCATTTAGTTTATATGCCATATCATTCATGTTTGCCATGTCATTTAAATTATTTCATTTCATATAGAATATGTTATGTTACTTAGGTTATTTTATTTCATTTAGAAAATATCAGGTTACTTAGGTTATTTCATTTCATATAGAATATGTTATGTTACTTAGGTTATTTTATTTCATTTAGCAAATATCATGTTACTAAGGTTATTTCATTTCATATAGAATATGTTATGTTACTTAGGTTATTTTATTTCATTTAGAATATATCATATGACTTAGGATATTGCATCTCATATAGAATATACTATGTTACCTAGGCCATTTCATTTTATTTATAATATGTCATATAACTTAGGATATTTTATTTTATTTAGAATATGCTAAGGCATTTATTTCATTTCATTTAGAATATGCTAAGGTATTTACATTATATCATATCATTTAGGAAGCATTATATTATTTAGATTTTGCTATGTCATTTTATTTATGTCATTATATACATATTCATTTCTTTTAAATGTTTTCAAAAAAGATAATGGTTTTCAATAAAATAAAGATATTCCCGAGTTAAAATAATTCATGAGTTCTCTGCTGGGTTTGCTGGGAGGATATCATCAATTATTATTAATAACGGAATATCTTCTTTAAAAAGAGAATGATTCGAAAAATTTTCCAAAATTAATAAATTTTTTTATATTTTGCCACGTTTGTTGGGGAATATAGGAAAATTTTGAATTTATAAATTCCGGATCATTTTCAATAAAAAATGGAATTATTTTTCTTTAAATTGGGAATTAACTTGAAATACTAAATTTAAAAGCAATTTTTAATGAGACTTGAGATAACACAAGATTAATAAGGTTTCGATTTATACGGGCGTTGTGGGGGTGCTAATCCTTCCCCACACGTAACCGACTCCCGAACCCGCTTCTTTGATTTCTCTGGTTTAAAACGCAGACTTGAAATTGGTTTTTAAAATGTTTTAGTTAATTTTTTAAAATATTTTATAAAACCGGTTTTAATAGGTGGCCGATCACACCTAGCTAAAAAAGATTGGTGGCGACTCCATGTCTTTTTTAAGGTCATTTTCAAAACCTTCATTTTTTAGAGGAATTAAGTCGACTTTCCCTCGGTTTTTTTTAATGTCACGCTTAACGAATAATAAAGTCTTGCAAGGAGACTCGTTATTTTTTAGGTTGCGACAGCTTGGCGACTCCACTGGGGACATATTAGAGAGTCAGGCCTAGAATTAGTCGTGTGTTATCAAAGTCTCGATTTTGTTGGTTTAATTGGTATTTAATTTTATTTCCCACATTTTAAAAAAATAAGAATAATTTCAAAAAAATAATAAAATGTTTTTAAATATGTCCATATTCATGTGCATACATATTATAATTGTTCTCTGGTTATTTTGGTGCATATATCTATTTATTGATTAATTGATGATTTATGTTGTTTAAATTTTGTTGGGGCATTTAGAATAAGGGATATAGAATAGATGGTGAAAGGTTTGTCAATTCTCCTCACACACTACACGTGCATTTGCATATCATGAATCCTATACCCGGGTTCCGTCCTTTTAAGTGGCAGCAAAGTAACTAAGCCTTCGTGATTAACAATCCGCATGGGCTAGTGCAACACTTCCGGAGTACTAAATTACCTAAGCCTTCGTGATTAACAATCCGCATGGGCTAGGGAAATAGACTCTAACGAATTGAACCCGCTTTTATCGGGGTGCCTTACTAGCCTTCACCGGCGACAGTGAGGAACAATTCAGGGCCTTTAAAACCGATTCACCCTCATATAGTGAACCTAGGCGAAGCCATGATGGATTTCCAATTAGATATCCTGAAGTTAAGAACACATGGAGAAATATTTCCAATCCTTTTACCTTCTATTCTACTTTCCGAATAAGTTTATTTTTTTCGGACAATGATGAACGTACATCACAATGTCCGTAATAAAGGTTGGTATTTCATTCCCAGGGGGGTTATAATGCTGAAATTTTGTTGGCATCCTTAGGGATAATTATTGCTTTGAATTATATGTTTTTTGTATTATTCATATTTATTCCCGTTACTAATTCATTTTCTTTTTGTTGTTGTTTTTTTGTTTCTTTTGCATTCTTGCCATCATTTTTACATATTTGAAGGTTATTGGTCTCGAGATATTGTTCAACCAAAAGGGCTTTCATGGAGGGTAAGAGTGTCTCAGTGGTCGAGAAACATTTAGAGCTTAGGAAACAGTCCGAGAAAGTTCAACGGGATAATGGGAATTGTTTAAAGATGGGATATGTGTCAACATTGCCAGCCGAGGTTGATATTACTATCAAGCAAAATGATCTCCGGGATTTGATTGATATATGGAATCAGTGGAATATATCGGAAAAAGAATCCTTCACTCAGACATATGGGGACATAGCTCTGTTAGCTAAGGTTAAAGTCAGTGTGAGGTGATCCGGGCTATGGTACAATTCTGGAATCCCGCTTATCGATGTTTTACTTTCAACCGAGAGGATATGACTCCAACCATAGAGAAGTATTCGAATTTGCTGCATATTGAGGATGTTATTCCCGATCGTATTTATTTGAAGGATACAAAGACGCCAGGGTTCAAGAAAAATGTGTCAAAGATTTTGGGAGTGGAAAGAAATTGGGTAGAAAGCCATGTTGCCCGAAAAGGAGAAAGCTACTGCATATCATAGGACATTTTACGGGCTTTAATCCATAGCCATTCAAGCAAGTAGACAGTCAGGAATATTTTTGCTTTGGCTATCTATGGTTTAGTTATCTTCCCGAAAAATTAGGGTATATGGATGTGGCGATATTTGATGTTTTCGAGAGGCTTGAGCAAAGGATAAACCCAGCCCCGGCAATCATAGCAGAAACAATCCGATCCCTGAATTTTTGTAGACGAGAAGACAAAGGTCGTTTTCTAAGATGTATACAGCTCCTCTACATATGGGTTCAGAGCCATTTCTGTAAATAGGAGAATTTCCCTCTTCGTTCATATTGGAAATCTTTTACACCGATTGGCGAATTTCTTAAAAGGGATTGTCTTGAGAATAGGACTGAGGAGCAATGGATCAATATATTTCGGAATATCAGGGCCGAGATAATAGTTTGGAGAGCTCCATGGATAGCTCCTATATCGACATTGTATAAATGCAGAGATAAAGCCTCTGTTCCATTATTGGGAGTATGGGGAGGAGTGAGCTATGCACCACTGCTAGTACTGAGGCAATCAGAATCTCGTCAGTTTACTCCAATGACCCATGACCTTGGTAATTTGGAATTTGCTTACGGAGAAGATGGATATTCGGGTAAGGTCCGTGAGATTGTGGTGGCATGGAAGAAAAATCATCGGGTTGAGGTAGCTAGATATGCTGATATCGTCACACCTGACTACCTGACATGGAGGGAATCAAGGGTTAATGATAGATTGTTGACATCGGATGGGGAAGAAGTTCGGCATTTGAGCTCGCCTCCCAAGGAAGCGCCATCCGAGTTAGAAATTGCAAGGGCGGAATTTGAAAAAGAAAAGGCTCAGATGAACAAGGAGATTGCCCGACTGCAAGAAGAGCTTGGGGACATGAAAGATCGAGAGGTAGCCCGAGAAAAAGAAAAGGAAAAGATCAAGAGAGAATGGGACACGATTCAAAGTGATCTTCAGGAACTATACTTGGAGAACAAGAGGTACCGTTTCGAGCTCAAATTCGAGGGGACTCTCAAGACTTTCGGGGAATGGGAACAAGAAGTCAGAAACCTCAAAAAGGAGAAGAACTATTGGGCAGAAAAGGCAAAACACGAGGAAGCCCGAGCAAATCAACTTGAGAAACAAGCTAGGGAGAGCTTACAGGGAGATGCTTCTGCTGACACGTCAAAGGGCCGTGAACAAGTAGGGATCAGATGGAAGAGCAAGGCAGTTAAAAGAGGACATTGAAGAAGGTCCAGGATCCGAGGGAGTTATTATAGGACTAGTATCTTGTAATAGTTTTTTAAGAGAGACAGATTATCATGTTGTCTTAAACAGGGATCTTTTCTTTGATGTATTTAGTTCCAGGAAATCAATGAAAGACCGTTTGGTTGGAATTATCCCGAGGCCAATATTTTAAATACATTCATCATTCACTAGTTTTTTTCTTTTATATATTTTATTTGTTCATATTCATATTCATAATCATTCATTCATTTATTCTTTATAAATTGTTCATATACTTAGCCATTTAATTATTTGTTCATTCATTTATAATTAGTCATCTAAGTTCATACACTTAGTAGTTTACTTAGTTGTTCATTCATTCATTTATTCATTTTTTATAAAATAAAATAAAAAATGTGTCAATAATTTCTAATCCATGGTTTTTAAAAAATAAAGGTACAATTGGTCGCACTCAGAAAGAACCAGCTTTTCAACACTCTTACAATACTCGGTCTCGAACAAAAGCCATGGAAAATGATCAGCTTGCCAAAATTGAGAGAATGGAAAGAATCCAGAAAGAACTACAAGAACAGTTGACTAAGTCTCAAGAGGAGACACGAGAACAGATGACAAAGCTCATGGAGATGATGAGCACTATGATGAAGTAGAAGTGGCCCGGAGAGAATTCAGTTGCTGGAATGGGGGCAGAAAATCAAGAGGATAGACCAGAAGTGGTACAGAGAAATAGCCAGACATCCCAACCTGTGGGAAATGAAATTCCAACTGGGGCAGCATCCTACATCTACATCCAGCCGGCAGCCGAAGAACAGAATTTCGGTCCAAAAAGGGGTAACATCGGAGTTGATCCAATTGAGGTTGAGGTTCCAGACTTCGAAGAAATGGAAGAGAAGGAAAGGGCCAAGATGGCTGAACTGAAAAGGGTCGAAACTGTTGAATCTGAAAAGAAATATCAGTTGTTGGAAGAAAGGCTAAGAGCAGTGGAAGGAGCAGAGTTGTTTGGTAGTCTAGATGCCAAAGAGATGAACCTGGTACATGATCTAATAATTCCACCGAAGTTCAAAGTACCAGATTTTGAAAAGTATAATGGGACGACCAGCCCATCGGCTCATCTGACTATGTACTGTAGAAGGATGGCAGGGCATGAGGATAATGAAAAATTGCTTATTCATTGCTTCCAGGATAGCTTAACAGGGTCAGCCACCCGATGGTACAACCAACTCAGTCGTACCAAGATTCGTTCATGGACAGATTTGGCCAGGGCTTTTACGGAGTACTATAAGCACGTTTCTGACATGGTACCCGATAGGCTGTCATTACAGAACATGGAAAAGAGGTCCAATGAGACCTTCAAGGAGTATTCGTAGAGGTGGATGGATCTGGCCACACAAGTGCAACCCCATTTAACCAACAAAGAAACCACGGTGCTTTTCATCAACACATTGAAAGCTCCTTATTATGACAGATTGGTGGGAAATGCTACCAAAGATTTTGCGGATATGGTAATATCTGGAGAAATGATTGAGTCAGCCATTAAGAGTGGAAAGATGGAAGGGGGCGAGTCTGCTACCCCAAAGAGAGCTTTTCCTACAAAGAAAAAGGAGGAAACCCATGCAATAGGCTTCAACCAATACCCTTATACACCTCCTACACCATACACACCACCGAGGCCTTATACCCCTACTACACCTTATGCACCTCCGACACCTTACACAGCATACCCGGGGTATAATCCTTATTACCCTAATATCAACCACCTTACCCAAAACTCGTTCCCCTACACCAATATACCACAACAGCCATTCCCAACTGGTATATCCCCTCAAATCACCCTTCCTAGAAATGCTGTTCCAAATACACAAGGGCCTGCACGTAATGACCAACGTTCACCAAGGAACGATCAAAAAGCCCAATTTGATCCGATTCCCACTACCTATGGTGATCTATATCTAAAACTATTGCAGGGTCAACTTGTTGCACCCGTGTACCTAAAACCTTTGACACCTCCATATCCAAGATGGTACAATGCAAACACCAACTGTGCATACCATGCGGGAATCCAAGGACATTCAATTGAAGATTGCCTGGCCTTCAAAAAGAAAGTCCAAAGCTTGATTAATGCTGGGGTAGTGAAGTTTGGATCAAAAAATGGGCTGAACGTAGCTGGAAATCCATTACCCAATCATGCTGGGAATCAGGTGAATGCAATATTGATCGGAGGGGACAGAAGATTAAAAAGGGATATTGGGGAGGTTAAGACTCCAATGATGACAGTATGGGCTGAAATGGTCAAGGCAGGATTGGTGGAAGGTATGGAAGATCTGAAAATGGTTGCAAGAAGGGTGCATGATTGGTGCCTGTTCCATAAGAGTGAAGGCCATGACATACAGAACTGCGGGGACTTCCGGGTTAAAGTCCAAAGAATGATGGATAGTGGGGTAGCCTAATTCTATGAGGAGATAGAAGGGGAAATAGAAGTCATTGAAAATACAGGTGGCTATGGGATAGGAAGACCCCTAATCATCTACTATGATGAACCGGAGGAAAAAGTTATGCCAGCCTTGGAAGAAAATGTGCCCAAATTAATCATTGATTTACCTGTTTCCTTTCCATACAAAGAAAACAAGGCTACACCATGGAAATATGACTGCAGCGTGGTTATGCCCGGGTCTTCAAGCCAGCAGGATATGATAGGTGTGGGGCTTTTAACCCGAAGTTGGAGGTGTTATGCTCCGGAGGCCATTGAACAAGGGGTAGCAGGGAAAGACAGAGGAGTTGATAAAGGGAATAAGGTCATCGAGCCAAGCCATATTGAGATGGATTTGCCAGAGGAAACAAAGAGGGGATCAGCCCCGGTTAACCGAATCAAGGAGCCAGTATGTGAGAAGGAAGCTTGTGAGTTCTTGAAATTTATAAAGCATAGTGAATATAGCGTGGTTGAACAACTGCAACGCCAACCAGCTAGGATCTCAATCTTATCCTTGCTTTTAAATTCAGAACCACACATAAATGCTTTATTAAGAGTATTAAATCAAGCATACGTGGCCAATAATATATCAGTGGAAAAGCTGGATAGGTTGGTGGGAAACATTGCAGCTGATGACTACATATTTTTCAGCTATCAGGAAATACCACCCAATGGTATTGGATCAACAAAAGCTCTCCATATAACCACCACTTGTAAGGGGCACATATTACCGAGGGTTCTTTTGGATAATGGTTCTTCACTAAATGTGATGCCTTTAGCAACCTTATCCAAGTTACCAGTGGATTTATCCTATATGATACCAAGTTGCACGGTGGTCAGAGCTTTTGACGGAACAAGGAGGAAGGTTATGGGAACCATTGAAGTTCCTCTGGAAATAAGCCCGTGCACATATACAGTGAATTTCTAGGTTATGGATATCAATCCATCTTATAACTGCTTGTTGGGAAGGCCATGGATACATTCAGCTGGGGCTGTACCCTCGTCTCTTCATCAAAAACTAAAATTTGTGATGGAGGGTCGGTTGATCACGGTATCAGGGGAGGAAGACATAATAGCCTTCGCATCCATTGAATCTCCTTATGTGGAGCCGAATGAAGAGGCCGTGGAGTGTTCTTTCCGGTCTTTGGAATTTGTAAATGCAATTTTTGTCACTGAAGGACAAAAAATTCCAAAACCGAAGCTGTCCAAGAACACAAGGCTGGGGGTAAGAACCACCATAGGAAAAGGCTGCAGGGCTGGAAAGGGTCTCGAGAAATATCTTCAAGGGATGGCTCGAGCCATAGAGGTAAAAGGAAAGAAGGACCGATTTGGCCTAGGATATCTTCCGAAGGCCCATGAGAAAAGAAGACAATTTGAAAAGAACCGACAAAGGAGGATGGCCCGTCTTACGGGTATGGATATTGAGTGGGAGTCTATGACATTCCCACCTATCCTTCACAACTTTCGCTCAGCCCGTTCTTTGTTTGGAGAAAAGAATTTTGATGATGTGCTTGTAATGATAGAGAAAGCCTTCAAGAGATTCCAGGTGAATAGTGATGAGCAGATGTATGATGTGGAGATCTGCATGACCGAGAAAGACAGAATTGAAAGAGAGAGTACTCGCTAGATGGTGCGACCTTGTCCACCAGGATATAGACTAACCAATTGGAGTGCGACTGAGTTGGCCATAGTCTTTAAGTCTATTCCAAAGTAATACTTTTAAAAAGCAATCTTAATTATCTTTACCCAGAGATATTAAGAGTTTTTTCTGTAATGGGTTTTTTCTTAACTATTTTCATTCAATAAATAACAAGAACAATGCATTATCCATATTGATGTGTCCATATTCTTTCATTTTTGTTATTTATTTTGTTTTTTATATATATTTTCCTATATTGTTTTTCTCCACCTATTTACAGGTGTACGGATGCGGAATATGAGGACCCTCCTGTCAGTAATTCTGAAATTGATTTTGAAAGACCCATTTGCACGGGTGATTTTGAGGCTAATGAAGATACAGAGGATTATGGTCTATCTCCGGATCTGTTGAGGAAAATAGAACAAGAGGAGAAGCAAGTACTTCCTCATAAGGAATTATTGGAAACAATAAATTTGGGAAATGGTGAAGAGATAAAAGAAGTCAAAATTGGAACTTCATTGTCACCATCAATAAAAGGTAAATTGATGGCTTTGCTCCAAGAGTATGTGGATGTATTTGCATGGTCTTACCAAGATATGCCAGGGTTAGATCAGGATATTATGGTTCATAAGCTCCCTTTGAGGCCAGAATGCAAGCCTATTCAGCAAAAATTGAGAAGAATGAGGCCTGATGTGCTGTTAAAGATAAAAGAGGAGCTGAAGAAACAACTTGATGCTGGATTCCTAGAGGTGGCAAAATATCCAGAATGGGTGGCAAATATTGTTCCAGTACCGAAGAAAGATGGTAAGGTGCGGATGTGCGTTGATTATCGAGATTTGAACAAGGCCAGCCCTAAAGATAATTTCCCTTTGCCCCATATTGATACACTGGTGGATAATACAGCGAAGAGTTCTTTATTTTCTTTTATGGGATTCTCAGGATACAATCAGATCAAGATGGCACCGGAAGATATGGAGAAAACCACATTTGTTACAATGTGGGGCACCTTCTGCTACAAAGTAATGCCATTTGGGATGAAGAATGCTGGGGCAACATACCAGAGAGCCATGGTGACCTTGTTTCATGATATGATGCATAAGGGAATTGAGGTCTACGTTGATGATATGATCGCAAAGTTGCAAGGAAAAGAGGAGCATATTGCGAATCTTAAGAAGCTCTTTGAATGATTAAGAAAATTTAGACTCAAGCTAAATCTGGAAAACTGCACTTTTGGAGCCACCTCGGGGAAGTTGTTGGGTTTTGTCGTTAGCAAAAGAGGAATTGAGATTGACCCAGACGAAGTGAAGGCCATTCAGAATCTGCCACCACCTCGCACTCAAAAGGAAGTAAGAGGCTTTCTGGGGAGATTGAATTATATTGCTCGGTTTATTTCACATTTGACCGACAAATGTGATCCAATATTTAATTTACTTCGAAAATGTGATCCAAAAGAATGGGATGAAGGGTGTCAGATTGCTTTCGAAAAGGTTAAGCATTATCTATCAAACCCACCAGTATTAATGCCACCTATTTCGGATAAACCAATGATACTGTATTTATCAGTATTTGAAAGATCCATGGGTTATGTTTTGGGGCATCTTGATGAAACTGGAAAGAAGGAACAAGCAGTTTACTACCTCAGCAAGAAATTCACAGATTATGAGTTGAAATATTCATCGGTAGAAAAGTTTTGTTGTGCTTTAGCTTGGACTGCTCGAAGACTTAGACAGTATATGTTGTATCACACAACGTGGCTGATTGCCAAGCTGGATCCAGTCAAGTACATGTTGGAAGCACCTTCTCCGTCAGGGAGGACGGCAAGATGGCAAGTTTTATTGTCAGAGTACGACATTGTATATGTAAGTCAAAAAGCTATCAAGGGCAGTGCAGTGGCAGAATTCTTAGCAAGTCGGGCAGTGGAAGATTATGAGTCGTTGAACTTTGACTTCCCAGATGAGGATTTGATGTATGTGTCGCAAGCGGATGAGATTCCCCTGAAGAAGAAAGTATGGAAAATGTACTTTGATGGCGCATCTAATGCCATGGGGCATGGAATTGGGGCAGTGCTTATATCCCTAGAAGAATATTATTATCCTTTCACTGCTAGATTGGACTTTGATTGTACAAACAATACTGTCGAGTATGAAGCATGTACTATGGGCCTTCGTGCTGCAGTGGACAGAAAGATCAAAGTATTGGAAGTTTACGAAGACTTAGCCTTGGTGATTTACCAATTACGAGGAGAATGGGAAACCCGAGATACAAAGCTAATTCGACACCGAGAACTCATACTGAGTTTATTAGAGGAGTTTAAAATAGTGAATTTCAATTACTTTCCTCGAGAAGAAAATCGAATGGCAGATGCTCTAGCTACTTTGTCATCAATGTTTAAAGTGAATGAAGGGGTGGAAGTTGTGCCGATCAAGATGAGCATATACGAGTCTCCTGCCCACTGTTTGAGTATCGAAGAAGAAGCAGATGGTCTCCCTTGGTATAATGACATCTTGCAGTACATCAAGAGTCAAAAGTATCCAGAACAAGCAACAGAGAATGACAAGAGGACTCTGAGAAGGTTAGCAATGGGTTTTGTTCTAGATGTCGAGATTCTCTACAAGAAAGGGAAAGATCAAGTCCTATTGAGGTGTGTTGGGTTTGTCGAAGCTCGAAGAATCATAGAAGAGGTCCATGAAGGGATATGTGGCACCCATGCTAATGGTCACATGCTTGCTAAACAGATTATGAGGGCAGGTTACTATTGGCTGACAATGGAAGGAGATTGTATCAGTTATTCCCAGAAGTGTCATAAATGCCAGATTTATGCATATAAGATTCATGTGTCGCCATCGCCTTTACATGTCATGACTGCACCATGGCCTTTTTCAATGTGGGGAATGGATATGATCGGGCCTATTATCCCGAAAGCTTCAAATGGACATCGTTTCATCTTGGTGGCCATAGATTATTTCACAAAGTGGGTAGAAGCTGCATCTTATGCAAATTTAACAAAGTCGGTGGTATGCAGATTCGTCAAGAAAGAAATCATATGCCGTTATGGGTTGCCAGCAAGAATTATTTCGGATAATGCTCTCAATTTGAACAATAAGATGATGAGAGAAGTGTGTACTCAATTCAAGATCACACATCATAATTCGACACATTACCGTCTGAAGATGAATGGCGTAGTAGAAGCAGCTAATAAGAACATCAAGAGGATTGTTGAGAAGATGACCAATGTGTACAAAGATTGGCATGAGATCCTGCCGTTTGTTCTTCATGTATATCGTACTTCGATCCGCACATCCACAGGGGCAACACCATTTTCTTTGGTATACGGGATGGAAGCAGTGCTACCTATTGAAGTTGAGATCCCTTCACATCGGGTTCTGATGGAAGTTGGCCTAGAGGAAGCAGAATGGGTTAGAGCTCGTTATGAACAGTTGAATCTCATCGAGGAGAAAAGATTGAAAGCAATTTGTCACAGGCAGTTGTATCGGAAAAGGATGATTCGAGCCCACAACAAGAAAGTTCGTCCCAGACAGTTCCGAGAGGGGGAGTTGGTATTGAGGAAAATTCTCCCTATAGTGAAGGACCCGAGAGGAAAATGGGCTCCAAATTGGGAAGGACCCTATGTGGTAAAGAGAGCTTTTTCTGGAGGAGCATTGATTCTAACTTGGATGGACGGAGATGATTTTAGACATCCCGTGAATGCTGATGAATTGAAGAAGTATTATGCTTGAAAAAATAAAATAAAATAAAAAATTGTGTGATGCTGTGCGCATTAAAATTCGAATGATTCCAAGTGTAAAAATAGAAATTCTATATATCTATTTCCCCTGAGAATTGCTTTTCAAAGAGAGTATTTATGCTTGATATGATGAATGGCCGTTTTTCATACTCCTTCCACTAAGAAGAAATTATCCTTAGTCACCCCTTTGAGCCTTAAGAATTATTTCTTTCTTTAAAACCTTGATCAAGGATCACCCTCTACACTGGAGGGCAAATAAGAGGAAAGATAATAATTAAAAAAAAAAAAAGCCATCAGAACATGTGGCAAATGAAAGCCAACAAAGCAAAAAAAGAAAAGAAAGTCCAAAAAAGGGACAAATGTTTCAAGAATGAGTTCTCCTCAAGAAGTGATCCTTGATCCAATCACCCTTAAACACATTTTGGGCTTATTTATCCTTTCTTTCTAAACCTAAACCTTGGCCTACATTACATGCTTTAAAAGCCCGTTTTGATCAAGCATGGATATTTTATTTGAAAGGTTATTCTCAGAATTCATCCCATCTTTTGAATTGATATTTTTACCTTGGAAGCATTTAGAATTCTCAGATGCTGGGTAGAATACAAAAAAAAATGAAAATAAAAAAAGAATGAAAAAGGAGAGGTTTAAGCCGAAAACCCGCAAAGGGCGACTTAATACCGAATGGAGGACACTTAAGTTGAAAAACTACAAAAGGCGGCTCAAGTACTAATCAAAGTTTGAACCAATGCTCCGTGTAAAGGGGGAGAAAGTATTTGACAATCAGAGGAAAGGCGAACAACTCAGTCTAATGTACCTACAGAAGCTAAGAGATTACCCAAGTGAATTGCTCGTCCAAGAGAAATTTCAGATGGTTTGAAAAAGTAGGGGTCTAAGATATTCCGCATCCTGGGCCTCTATAGCCTATAACCTTATATTTGTTTCTTATATCCTTGATATTTATTTTTGTTATTTTAAAACATTTCTTGCAATAAATTCTTGTTATCATTGTCATGACAATTTTTGCCTGATTCATACTTTCTTTCATATATTTTTGAGATGCATTATGTTTGTTATTAAATTGAATAATGATTAGTAATAAAAATCTTTAAATGAAGGGATTTCAAAGTATTACTAAGGAATAGATTTAAATCTTGGGAAAGGTTTGGAAAGTTCACCAAGAAAAGAAAAACGGTGAACGTGGTGGAAACTCCGTCATGAAGTCAGAAAATCTGTGAACTTCAGTGAGAGACAGAAGTTGAAACTATTTGACAAGATATCTTGAGTGAAGAATTCTTTAAGTGGGGCATCAATAAACAATTGAAGACTCCGTCATTGAGCTCATATAATCTGTGAACCTCAAAGAAACCATGGATTAGAAATTATGACACAATCATTTGATTGCATTTATTTTAGGAAAACATACAAGCATTTGCAAAGCATGACATTCTCATCATTGCATTTAGCTAACATTGCAGAAGTCAGGGAAACTTGGACTTCCCCAAAGAGATATCGTGTTGCTTCTCAAAAGATTCAGACTCCGAGATCACCATCAAGGTATTCCTTTCCATGTTAAATCGAATTCATTCTGTTTTATCAAATGAGTCGAGCCTTGAGACTATCGTTGAGGTATTTTCTTTTTTGTTTTAAATCGAATTCATTCTGTTTTATCAAATGAGTTAAGCCTTGAGACTATCGTCGAGGTATTTCCTTTTGTTTTAAATAAAATTCATTCTGTTTTATCAAATGAGTCGAGCCTTGCGACTATGCTCGAGGTATTTTCTTTTTGTTTTAAATCAAATTCATTCTGTTTTATCAAATGAGTCGAGCCCTGAGACTATCGTCGAGGTATTTCCTTTTGTTTTAAATTGAATTCATTTTGTTTTATCAAATGAGTCGAGCCTTGAGACCTCCGTCGAGGTATTCCTTTCTGTTTTAAATCGAATTCATTCTGTTTTATCAAATAAGTCGAGCCTTGAGACCTCCGTCGAGGTATTCCTTTCTGTTTTAAATCAAATTCATTCTGTTTTATCAAATGAGTCGAGCCTTGAGACCTCCGTCGAGGTATTCCTTTCTGTTTTAAATCGAATTCATTCTGTTTTATCAAATGAGTCGAGCCTTGAGACCTCCGTCGAGGTATTCCTTTCTGTTTTAAATCAAATTCATTCTGTTTTATCAAATGAGTTGAGCCTTGAGACTACCGTCGAGGTATTTCCTTTTGTTTTAAATCGAATTCATTCTGTTTTATCAAATGAGTCGAGCCTTGGGACCACTGTCGAGGTATTTCCTTTTGTTTTAAATCAAATTCATTCTGTTTTATCAAATGAGTCGAGCCTTGAGACCTCCGTCGAGGTATTCCTTTCTGTTTTAAATCGAATTCATTCTGTTGTATCAAATGAGTCAAACCTGAGACCGTTGTCAAGGTATTTTCAAACCAGTTTTTAAAGACCTACGGGCACCATTTTAAGACCTCCGGGCACCATTTTAAAGACCTCTGGGCTCCATTTTAAAACCTCCGGGCACCATTTTAAAGACCTCCAGGCACCATTTTTAAGACCTCCGGGCACCATTTTAAAGACCTTCGGGCACCACCATTTTAAGACCTCCGGGCACCATTTTAAAGACCTCCGGGCACCAGTTTTAAAGACCTTCGGGCACCAGTTTTTTTAAGACCTTCAAGCACCATTTTAAAGACCTTCGGGCAGCAATTTTTTTAAGACCTCCGGGCACCAGTTTTAAAGACCTTCGGGCAACAGTTTTTTTTTTAAGACCTCCGGGCACTATTTTAAAGACCTTCGGGCACAATTTTTTGTTTTGAAAATCGAATTCGTTTCCTTAAGACGGGTGAGCCTTGATAAGTTAGGGAATTAAATTTAAGGACAAAATCTTCAATTTACTGTTTTTAAAAATAAAAAAAATGAAAAAAGAAAAAAATAGAAAAAAATAGAAAAAAATAGAAAATGAAAGAATGAAAGAATGATAGAAGAATGAAAAAGAAAACCCATTTCCCTTTCCTTCACATGTGATGTCACTGACCGTACAAAATTAGTGTCGGTTTATCTTTGCCTGATTCCTGATTCTCAGCAATAGCCAAATAGGGGCAGCTGTAGACACCTAATTTTGTCCGGACCACTAAACAGGTATGTTTTCTTCTTATATTGATGTTTCCGAGTGTAAAAAGACTTTTTTCATTCTGCAGGTGGTACTCTGAGACTTAGTTTAAGAGGGCGAGCATAAAAAGTCAAACTTGAAAAAAGTCAACCCCGAAAATAGTCAACCTGGAAAAAGTCAACCCCATAAAGTCAACTACTGAAAAAGTCAACCCACTTTCAAAATCAAGATTTTAAGTTCAATTGAAAAATGAAGAAAGAATTTTGATAATCCGAGGTCTACATTGAAAGATATAGAGTTCAGAAGTTAGCATTTGGAGATTCAGTAGAAAGGAAACCCTAATCCAAGAAATTTGGGGAAAAGTGCTTAAACGATCAAATTTGTCGAAATTGAAGGTTCCAAATGAAAGATAAGCACTGACTACGGGTAATGGAGAAGCCACTTGCAAGAAAAATTGAAAGAAAAGTCAATCCGAGAGAAAATCGAGAATTAGGGTTTTTAGTGGATTTCGGTGAAATCGGGAAGAATCCCAGAAATGGCCCAACTTGGTAAGACCAAAGCCCCCAATGGATGAAGAATGATTAAAAAGGATAGCCCAAGGCTCAGATTGAAGAAAATCTGAAAATCGGACTTGTTTTGAGCAAAACCGAGTTTCGGAGGCAAAAAGGCAAAATCGGAAAATTCTGAAAAAATAGCAAATGAGCTCCAAATCTTCTGAAATTTTGCAAATCTTATTTTTAAATTATTTGGAAGATATTGGCGAAAGAAAAACTTGATTCGGGGTTCGTTTGCAAAATGGCAAAATCCCGGGCTTCTTATGTAGTAATTCAAAAAAGAAAATCCCGAAAAAATAGCAAATGAGCTCCAAATCTTCTAAAATTTTGCAAATTTCATTTTTATATCATTTGGAAGAGATTGGCGAAATAAAAACTTGATTCGGAGTTCGGTTGCAAAATGGCCAAATCCCGGGCCTCCTATGCAATAATTCAAGAAGATAAATCCCAGAAAAATAGCAAATGGACTCCAAAAATTTTGAAATTTTGCAAATCTCATTTTTAAATTATTTGGAAGAGATTGGCAAAAGAAAAACTTTATTCGGAGTTCGTTTGCAAAATGGCCAAATCCCGGGCCTCCTATGCAGTAATTCAAGCCGATAAATCCCAAAAAAATACCAAATGAGCTCCAAAAATTATGAAAAAAGATCACACTTTTTAATTATTTTGAAGATATTGGTAAAGAAAAATCTTGATTTGGAGCTCGTTTAAAAAATGGTAAAATGTAGGGGCATAAAAGGGCATTTTTGGAAGAAAAAATCTAAATAAATAGCAAACGGACTCGGATAATTTTGAAAACTTCCAGAACTCAATATTTTATTATTTTGGAAGTATTAAAAAAATAAAAAATGAATGTGGAGTCCGTTTGATATTTATTTGAATCCAGGGGGCAAAACGGTCATTTCACCCAAGCAACCGAAAAGGGCTTCTTTGGGCCTTTCAAAAAATCAGAGTTGGGGTGGAAAAGAGAAGTGCTGGCCTGCCCAAGCCCAAAGGAAGGAGGAAGCTTCTGATTTTTCAATCAAATGGCTAGAAATCAAGAGTTAGTTAGAGTTTCTCTTTGATCAAGCCATGGTGATTAAGCCACATAGACCAAGAGAGATGTCAACATTATTCTTGAACAGATGTAATTTGAGAGAGCTGAGATGCTAATCTAAAGGTGGTAATTTCATGATTTTTCACCTTGAATTATTAGCCATTTGATGGAAAATTGGTTACAAAAAAATGACAACATCCTTGAGCCATTATAGGGGGGATTGGCCAGCCCTTTAGAGGAGGCAGAAAATTCATTTTTTCGTTTCATTTTGCTGAGTTCTTTTGTTATTTACTTAGTTTTTTTTCTCCTTGGTTGAAAGCAAAAAAGAAAAGTTTAGAAAAGAAAGAAAAGTTTGAAGAGATAAAGCTTGAAAGATAGCTTCTTGAGGTTGCTCTTGAGCACCAACTCTTGCACTTTCTTGATTTTCCATTCTTGTTTTTGCTATTTTGATTTCTATTTGGTGAGTTTCCATTTTAAAATAAATGTTTTTGTTGTTTTTTTTTAAGTTCTTCCTTCATCTCCTCCTTGAATATATTTTTTACAATTTTTTTTATATTATACTCACCATGGCCAAATGGCCTACATTATTTATTTAAGTTGCTATTTTGGTTTATTTTATCATATTATTTATGTTATTTTCTTTGATTTTAATGTTTTAAATGTTATGTTACTTCATATTCTTGAGTTATATTTTAATTTGGTTGCTTTGTTTGTTGTCATTTATGTTTTAAATATCATGTTTTTGCATTTTTAATTTTCTGTTTTCATGATGTTTAAATTTGAGCATGTTTTAGATTTAGTATATCAAGTGTTTGTGAAAATGCTTGTGTGGTCTTTGCATGATTTGAGTTTTATATCTTAGTTGAGCATGTTTTAGATTTAGTATATTAAGTGTTTGTGAAAATGCTTGTGTGGTTTTTGCATGATTTAAGTGTTATATTTTAGTTGAGCATGTTAGTATACCAAGTGTTTGTGAAAATGCCATGCTTGTTGGAGCTTGAGGCCATTTGGCTACTCCATGTGTTTTGCATTGTTTGATTGCATTTTTGTCATGTTAGTTGGTAGGTTTTTGCATTTGCATGACATTTGATTTAGTTTTGCATGCTAGTATACTAAGTGTTTGTGAAAATGCCATGCTTGCTAGTTACATTATGCTATTTGGCCATCCTAGGAATTTTTGCATTTTATGTGCATTCTTGCCATGTTAGTTGATAGGATAGCATTTGCATGATATTTGGTTGAGTTTTTGGTTTAAGCATGCTTTGTGTTTTTCAAAATGCCATGCATATATGAGTTATTAGGTTTGGTTCATTTGCCATGCATGTTCATGCATTTTAGGTCTAGGTTGCATTAAATGCCTTGCAAGTTCATTTAGGCCTAGGTCACTATATGAATGCCATGCATTTTTCATGACATTTAGGTTTAAGCTCATGCATTTCATGCACTATGTTTGTTGTATTGTTTCATGCATTTCATGTTCATGCCACTTGAATAATGACTTGAGCCAATTAATGGTTCAAAGTCATGCTCTCTTGAGCACACTTGTGGAAAATTATGTTTGTCAAGTTGATTATTCTACCTTTGTGATTTTTTTTTACTTAGCCAATTTTTATCTAACTTTCAAAAAGTCCTAGCTACTGTTTGTAAGTCATTTTAGGAGTTTCAAATATTTTTACTTTGATTTTTAAATGATTTTATCAAAGGCAAAAATGTGTTGGCAAAGCAGTTTTTTTTTTTCTCCCAAAACTCGTACATCTCTGATTTTTCTGGGAATTCATCTTTAATCAAAAAATTAAGCCGATTTTTTTCCGTGTATTTTTACATGTCCTGAGTCTCCAGTATTTGTTTCAGAAT
Source organism: Fremontodendron californicum (assembly GCA_030761205.1). Lineage (NCBI taxonomy): Eukaryota > Viridiplantae > Streptophyta > Magnoliopsida > Malvales > Malvaceae > Fremontodendron > Fremontodendron californicum. The sequence continues at coordinate 23,182,242 of JAULJL010000009.1, forward strand.
TGTTTGAATTTTTAAAATAGGGTAAAAAAATCGTGGCTTAAAACTAGACAGTGGAGTCAGAATTGAATTTAAAGAAAAATCATTTTTCTGTTTTGGTTAAGTTACTTAGAATGGGCTGATTAGGAGGGTTAGCTACTGACTTAGGGTAGTTTCTAAGCCTTTTTAAACTCTAAAAATGGTTTTTCAAGTCTCAGGTTAAGGGTAGTCAAGTTCGGATTTTTAAACTTAGGAAATTAGAGCCATTTAAAAAAAAAGATTTAGCCCAGTTTTTACTTTTAATTCAAGCTTTTCAAAATTATTTTCAAACAATCACAAAGTATTTTGGTTTTAGAATATTTAATTTGGCATATTTTCCTAAGGTAGCCGGATATCTTTTTAGATATACGGATTTCCTTAATTAAAGGAAAAAAATACATTTCATGCGTTGCATTTTCCATATTCATGCATTTTATATAATATGTGATTCTTGCTATGATAATTTCTATGATATTGTTATGATTTTGAGTTATGTTATATTGTTTATTATATGATTTGGAATATTTCATGATATCCTATGCTTTTTATTGAGTTACTTTTTTTTTAGTAATATTATTTAGCATATACTATGTTCATGCATTTTTATTTTCATCTTTATTTTCATGCATATTATATGATAGCATTATTTCAAATTCCATCTCATTTAGTTTATATGCCATATCATTCATGTTTGCCATGTCATTTAAATTATTTCATTTCATATAGAATATGTTATGTTACTTAGGTTATTTTATTTCATTTAGAAAATATCATGTTACTTAGGTTATTTCATTTCATATAGAATATATTATGTTACTTAGGTTATTTTATTTCATTTAGCAAATATCATGTTACTAAGGTTACTTCATTTCATATAGAATATGTTATGTTACTTAGGTTATTTTATTTCATTTGGAATATATCATATGACTTAGGATATTGCATCTCATATAGAATATACTATGTTACCTAGGTCATTTCATTTTATTTATAATATGTCATATAACTTAGGATATTTTATTTTATTTAGAATATGCTAAGGCATTTATTTCATTTCATTTAGAATATGCTAAGGTATTTACATTATATCATATCATTTAGGAAGCATTATATTATTTAGATTTTGCTATGTCATTTTATTTATGTCATGTATATACATATTCATTTCTTTTAAATGTTTTCAAAAAAGATAATGGTTTTCAATAAAATAAAGATATTCCCGAGTTAAAATAATTCATGAGTTCTCTGTCGGGTTTGCTGGGGAGGATATCATCAATTATTATTAATAACGGAATATCTTCTTTAAAAAGAGAATGATTCGAAAAATTTTCCAAAATTAATAAAAATTTCTATATTTTGCCACGTTTGTTGGGGAATATAGGAAAATTTTGAATTTATAAATTCCGGATCATTTTCAATAAAAAAATGGAATTATTTTTCTTTAAATTGGGAATTAACTTGAAATACTAAATTTAAAACCAATTTTTACTGAGACTTAAGATAACACACGATTAATAAGGTACCGATTTATACGGGCGTTGTGGGGGTGCTAATCCTTCCCCATACGTAACCGACTCCCGAACCCGCTTCTTTGATTTCTCTGGTTTAAAACGCAGACTTGAAATTGGTTTTTAAAATGTTTTAATTAATTTTTAAAAATATTTTATAAAACCGGTTTTAATAGGTGGCCGATCACACCTAGCTAAAACAGATTGGTGGCAACTCCATGTCTTTTTTAAAGTCATTTTCAAAACCTTCATTATTTAGAGGAATTAAGTCGACTTTCCCTCGGTTTTTTTTAATGTCATGCTTAACGAATAATAAAGTCTTGCGAGGAGACTCATTATTTTTTAGGTTGCGACAATAGTGAGTATAGCGTGGTTGAGCAACTGCAAAGTCAACCAGCTTGAATTTCAATCTTATCTCTGCTTTTGAATTCGGAGACACACAAAAATGCCCTGTTGAAAGTATTGAATCAGGCATATGTGGCTAACAACATATCAGTAGGAAAATTGGACAGGCTGGTGGGAAACATCGTAACAGACGACCATATACATTTCAGTTATGAGGAGATACCACCCAATGGTATTGGGTCAACAAAAGCTTTCCACATAACTACCACTTGTAAGGGGCACATATTACCAAGGGTCCTTTTGGATAATAGTTCTTCATTAAATGTGATGCCCTTGGCAACCTTAGCCAAACTACTAGTGGATATTTCTTATATGCTGCCAAGCTGCATGGTGGTCAGAGCCTTTGATGGTACCCGGAGAGATGTGATGGGAACTATTGAGGTTTCTCTGGAGATAGGCCCACACACCTATACAGTGAACTTTCAGGTCATGGATATTAATCCATCCTATAATTGCCTATTGGGAAGGCCGTGGATACATTCAGCAGGGGTTTTACCTTCGTCTCTCCACCAAAAGCTGGAATTTGTGATAGAGGGGCGTTTGGTCACTATATCAGGAGAAGAGGATGTGATAGCCTCTACATCTATTGAATCTCCTTATATTGAACCCAATGAAGATGCCGTAGAATATTTTTTTCGGTCTTTGGAATTCGTAAATGCAATTTTCGTTGCTGAAGGGCGAAAGATTCCAAAACCTAGGTTGTCAAAGAACACAAGGCTAGGGGTAAGAACTACCGTGGGAAAAGGCTGCAGGGCTGGAAAAGGTCTCAGAAAATATCTTCAGGAGATGGCCCGAGCAATGGAAGTAATGGGAAAGAAAGATCGATTTGGCCTAGGGTATCTTTCGAAGGCCCATGAGAAAAGGAAACAAGTTGAAAGGAACCGACAAAAAAGGATGGCCCGTCTTGCGAGTATGGATATTGAATGGGAGCATATGGCATTCCCACTTATCTTTCATAGCTTTCGCTCAGCCGGTTCTCTGTTCGGAGAAAAGAATTCTGATGATGTGCTCGTAAAGATCGAGCAAGCCTTCGAGAGATTCCAGGTGAATAGGGATGAGCAGATGTATGATATGGAGATCTGCACAACTGGAAAGAAAGAATTGAAAGTGAGAATGCTAACAGGATGGTGCGACCTTGTCCACAGGATATAGACTGACCAATTGGAGTGTAACCGAGCTACCCATAGTTTTTAGGTCTATTCCAACATAATGCTTTTAAACAAATCTTAAATATCTTTGCCCGAAGATATTAAGAATTTCTTTTGTAATGGGCTTTTGTCTAAAACTTTTCATCCAATAAAGAACAAACATGATGCATTTCCTCCATATTGATGTGTCCATATTCTTAAATTTATGCTATTTATTTTGCTTTGATTGTATATATGTTTTCCTATATTGTTTCTTCCCCACTTATTTACAGGTGTAGGGATGCGGAATATGAGGACCTTCCTGTTAGTAATTCTGAAATTGATTTTGAGAGGCCCATTTGCACGGGTGATTTTGAGGCCGACGAAGATATTGAGGATTATGATCTACCTCTGGACTTATTAAGGAAAATAGAACAAGAAGGGAAACAAGTACATCCTCATGAGTAGCTATTGGAATTATTGAATTTGGGGAGTAGTGAGGAGATAAAAGAGGTTAAATCGAGACTACATTGTCGTCATCAATAAAGGGTGAATTGATTGCTTTGCTCCGAGAATATGTAGATGTATTTGCATGGTCATACCAAGACATGTCGAGTTTGGATCCAGACATTGTGGTTCATAAGCTCCCTTTAAAGCCAGAGTGCAAGCCAATTCAGCAAAAGTTGAGAAGAATGAGGCCGAACATGCTGTTAAAGGTAAAAGAGAAGGTGAAGAGGCAGTTTGATGCTGGATTCTTAGAGGTGGCAAAATATCCGGAATGGGTGGCAAACAGTGTTCCAGACCAAAGAAGGATGGTAAGGTGCGTATGTGCGTCGATTACCGAGATTTGAACAAAGCCAGTCCCAAAGATAATTTCCCTTTGCCCCACATTGATACTTTGGTGGATAATACGGCGAAGAGTTCATTGTTTTCTTTCATGGATGGATTCTCGGGATATAATCAGATTAAGATGGCACCGGAAGATATGGAGAAAACCACATTTGTTACGATGTGGGGAACATTCTGCTACAAGGTAATGCCGTTTGGGTTAAAAAATGCTGGGGCAACATATCAGAGAGCCATGGTAACCTTGTTTCATGACATGATGCATAAGGGAATTGAGGTTTATGTTGATGATATGATAGCAAACACAAGGAGAAGAAGACCATATTGCGAATCTTAGGAAACTTTTTGAAAGACTAAGAAAGTTTCAACTCAAGCTAAACCCGGCAAAATGCACTTTTGGAGTCCTTTCGGGGAAATTGTTGGGTTTTGTTGTCAGCAAAAAGGGAATTGAGATTGATCCGGATAAAGTGAAGGCCATCCAGAATTTGCCACCTCCATGTACTCAAAAAGAAGTAAGAGGTTTTTTGGGGAGATTGAATTACATTGCTCGATTTATTTCTCAGTTAACCGATAAATGTGATCCAATATTCAAGTTACTTCGAAAACATGATCCAGGAGAGTGGGATGAAGGGTGTCAGATTGCTTTTGAAAAGGTTAAGCATTATCTATCAAACCCACCAGTATTAATGTCACCGACTCCGGATAAACCGATGATATTGTATCTATCAGTATTTGAGAGATCCATGGGTTGTGTTTCGGGGCATCTTGATGAGACTGGAAAGAAAGAACAGGCGGTTTACTACCTCAGCAAGAAGTTCACAGATTATGAGTTGAAATATTCATCAGTAGAAAAGTTGTGCTGTGCCTTAGCTTAGACTGCTCGGAGACTCAGACAGTACATGTTGTACCACACGACGTGGTTGATCGCCAAGCTAGATCCAATCAAGTACATGTTAGAAGCACCTTATTTTTCAGGGAGGACGACAAGATGGTAGGTTTTGTTGTTAGAATACGACATTGTATACGTAAGTCAGAAGGCTATCAAGGGCAGTGCAGTGGCTGAATTCTTAGCAAGTCGGGCAGTGGAAGATTATGAGCCGTTGAACTTTGATTTCCTATATGAAGATTTGATGTATGTTTCACAAGCGGATGAGGTTCCCTTGAAGAAGAAAGTATGGAAGATGTACTTTGACGGGGCATCTAATGCCATGGGGCATGGAATCGGTGCAGTGCTCATATCCCTAGAAGAAGATTATTATCCCTTCACCGCTAGATTGGATTTTGATTGTACAAACAATACGGCTGAGTATGAGGCATGTACTATGGGCCTTCGTGCTACCGTAGACAGAAAGATCAAGAAACTGGAAATTTTCAGAGACTCAGCCTTAGTGATATATCAATTGCGGGGAGAATGGGAAACCCGGGATACAAAGCTAATCAGGTATAGAGAACTCATACTGAGTTTATTGGAGGAGTTTGAAGAAGTAAGTTTCAATTACTTCCCCCAAGAAAAAAACCGGATGGCAGATGCTTTGGCTACTTTGTCATCAATGTTTAATGTGAATGAAGGGGTGGAAGTTATGCCAATCAAGATGAGCATATATGAGTCTCCTGCCCACTACTTGAGTATCGAAGAAGAAGCAGATGATCTCCCTTGGTATAACGACATCTTACAGTACATCAAGAGTCAACAGTATCCAGAACAGGCAACAGAAAACGACAAGAGAACTCTGAGAAGGCTAGCAATCAATTTTGTTCTGGATGGCGAGACTCTTTACAAGAAAGGGAAAGATCAAGTCCTTTTGAGATATGTCGGGTCTGCTGAAGCTCGAAGAATCATAGAGGAAGTCCATGAAGGGATATGTGGCACCCATGCTAATGGTTACATGCTTGCTAAGCAGATTATGAGGGTAGGGTACTATTGGCTGACGATGGAAGGAGATTGTATCAGTTATTCTCGGAAGTGTCATAAATGCCAGATATATGCAGATAAGATCCATGTACCGCCATCACCATTGCATGTCGTGACCGCACCTTAGCCGTTTTCAATGTGGGGAATGGATATGACTGGGCCTATTACCCTGAAAGCTTCAAATGGGCATCGTTTCATCCTAGTGGCCATAGACTATTTCACAAAGTGGGTGGAAGCTGCTTCTTATATGAATGTAATGAAGTCGGTGGTATGCAGATTTGTTAAGAAGGAAATCATATGCCGATATGGATTGCCAGCAAGAATTATTTCAGATAATGCTCTCAATCTGAATAATAAGATGATGAGAGAGGTATGTACTCAGTTCAAGATCACACATCACAATTCGGCACTTTATCATCCAAAGATGAATGGGGCAGTAGAAGCAGCCAACAAGAACATCAAGAAGATTGTCGAGAAGATGACTGATGTGTACAAGGATTGGCATGAGATTTTGCCTTTCGCTCTTCACGCATATCGCACGTCGGTTCGCACATCTATAGGGGCAACGCCGTTTTCTTTGGTATATGGTATGGAAGTGGTGTTACCCATTGAAGTTGAGATTCTTTCACTTCGAGTTTTGATGGAGGTTGGCTTAGAAGAGGCAGAATGGGTTAGAGCTCATTATGAACAGCTGAATCTCATCCAAGAGAAAAGATTGAAGGCAATTTGTCATGGGCAGTTGTACCAGAAAATGATGATTCGAGCCCATAACAAGAAGGTTCGACCCAGACAGTTCCATGAAGAAGAGTTGGTACTGAGAAAAATTCTCCCCATAGTGAACGATCTGCAAGGAAAATGGGCTCCAAATTGGGAAGGACCCTATGTGGTAAAAAGAACTTTTCCTGGAGGAGCATTGATTCTAACTCGAATGGACGGGGATGATTTTAGACATCCCGTGAATGCTGAAGAAGTATTATGCTTAAAAAAAAAGTGTGATGCTATGCACATGGGAATTCGAATGATTCCAAATGTAGAAATGGAAATTCTATATATCTATCTCCCCTGAGAATTGTTTTTCAAAGAGAATATTCATGCTTGGTATGATAAATGGCCATCTTTCATATTCTCTTCACTTAGAATAAATTATCCCTAGTCACCCCTTTGAGCCTTAGAAATTATTTCTTTTGTTGAACACTGATCAAGGATCACCCTCCACACTGGAGGGCAAATACGAGGAAAAATAATCAAAATCATTGCAAAAAAGAAAGCCATTGGAAAATGTGAAATCAAAGAATGACAAATGAAAGCCAACAATGCAAAAAAAAAAGGTACAAAAGTCTCAAGAATGAATTCTCCTCAGGAAAAGATCCTTGATCCAATTACCCTTAAACACATCTTGGGCCTATTTTATCCTTTCCTTCTAAACCCGACGCTTGGCCTACATTACGTACTTTAAAAGTCAATTTTGATCAAGCATGGGTATTTAATTTGAAAGGTTTTTCTCATAATTCATCGCATCTTTTGAATTGACATTTTTACCTTGGAAGCATTTAGAATTCTCAGATGCGTGGTAGAATAAAAAAAAAAAAAGAATGAGAGGTTTAAGCCGAAAACTCGCAAAGGGCGACTTAATAACGAATGGACGACACTTGAGTTGAAAACCCGCAAAGGGTGGCTCAAGTACTGATTAAGGTTTGAATCAATGCTTCGTGTAAAGGGGGAGAAAGTATTTGAAAATCAGAGAAAAAGGGAACAACTCAGTCTGATGTAACTACGGAAGTCGAGGGATTACCCAAGTAAATTGACCGTTCAAGAGAAATTTCAAATGGTTTGAAAAAAGAGGGGTCCAAGATATTCAGCATCCGGGGCATCAACAACCTATAACTTTTCATTTGTTTCTTATATTCTTGATATCTAATTTTATCATTTTAAAACACTTTGTTGCAATAAATTTTTGTTACCCCTTTTTATGACAATTGCTTGTTTCATACTTTCTTTCATACATTTTTGAAATTGCATTTTGTTTGTTATTAAATTGAATGATGATTAGTAAACCTAAATTTTTTAATAAAAAAGAGTTTAAAGGTATTACTAAGGAATAGATCTAAATCTTAGAAAAGGTTTGGAACCACTAATCCCGATGGAAAATTCACCAAGTAAAGGAAAACAGTGAAAGTGGTGGAGATTCCGTCATGAAGTTAGAATTTGTGAATTTCAGTGAAGTCAGAAACTGGGACTGTTTGACAAATTATCTTGAGTAAAGGATTCTTTAAGTGGGGTATCAGTGAACAATTGAAGACTCCATCATGAAGTCAGATAATCTGTGAACCTCAAAGAAACCATGGATTAGAAATCATGACAAAATCATTTGACTGCATTCATCCTCAAGAAACATATAAGCATTTGCAAAGCATGTTATTCTCATCATTGCATTTAGCTAACATTGCAGGAATCAAGAAAACTTTGGCTTCCCAAATCGAACTCATTCTGCTTCTCAAATGAGTCAAGCCTTGAGACCACCGTCGAGGTATTTCCTTTTGTTTTAAATCGAATTCATTCTTTTTTATCAAATGAGTCGAGCCTTGAGACCACTGTCGAGGTATTTCCTTTTGTTTTAAATCGAATTCATTCTCTTTTATCAAATGAGTCGAGCCTTGAGACCGTCAAAGGTATTTTAATCATGGGTAAGACCTTCGGTCACCATTTTAAAGACCTTTGGTCACCATTTTAAAGACCTTCGGGCACCATTTTAAAAACCTTCGGGCACCATTTTAAAGACCTTCGGGCACCATTTTTAAGACCTTCTGGCACTATTTTAAAGACCTTCGGGCACCAATTTTAAAGACCTCCGGACACCATTTTTAAGACCTTCGGGCACTATTTTTAAAGATCTTCAGGCACCATTTTAAAGACCTCCGGCACCATTTTTAAGACCTTCGGGCATATTTTTTTCTTTTAAAAATCGAACTCATTTTCTTAAGACGGGTCGAGCCTTGATTAGTCAGGGAATTCAATTTAAGGACAAAATCTTCAATTTATAGCTTTTTCACAAACAAAAAAAAATGACGAAAAAGAAGAAACGGAAAAAAAAAATCCTTTCCCTTTCCTTTACATGTGATTTCGCTAACCGTACAAAATTAGTGTTTGTTTTATCTTTGCCTGATTCCTGATTCTCAGCAATAGCCAAAGAGGGATAGCTGTAGACACCTAATTTTGTCCAGACCCCTAAATGAGGTACATCTTCTTCCTAAATTGATGTTTCTGAATGCCAAGAGGCTTTTCTCATCCTGCAGGTGGTACTCCGAGACTTAGTCTATGAAAGCAGACAAAAAAAGTCAAACTCAAAAAAGTCAACTTCGACAAAGTCAACCCCAAAAAAGTCAACTACTAAAAAAAGTCAACCCATTTTCAAAATCAAGATTTGAGGTTCAATTGAAAAACGGTGAAAGAATTTTGATAATCTGAGCTCTACATTGAAAGATATGGAGGTCGGAAGTTGGGTTACGATATTCAGTAGAAAAGAAACCCTAGTTCGGGAAATTTAGGGAAAAATGCTTAAACGATCAAATTGGTCAAAATTGAAGGTTTCAAATGAAAGATAAGCACTGACTACGGGTAATGGAGAAGCCACTTGGAAGAAAAACTGATAGAAAAGTTAATTCGGAAGAAAACAAAGAATTAGGGTTTTTGGGTGGATTTCGGTGAAATTTGGAAAAATTATAGAAATGGCCCAATTCGGTAGATCTAAAGCCCTTAATTAATGATAAAGGATTAAACAAGGATAGCCCAAGGCTCAGTTTGAAAAAAATCTAAAAATCGGACTTGTTGGGAGCAAAACCGGGTTTCGGAGACAAAATGGCAAAATTGGAAAATATAGGAAAAATAGCAAATGAACTCCAAAATTTCTGAAAATTTGCAAATCTCATTCTTAAATCATTTTGAAGAGATTGGCAAAAGAAAATCTTGATTCGGAGTTCGTTTGCAAAATGGTCAAATACCCGGTCTCTTATGTAGTAATTCAACAGGATAAATCCCAAAAAAATAGCAAATAAACTCCAACAATTATGAAAATTTGCAAATCTCATTCTTAAATTATTTGGAATAGATTGGCTAAATAAAATCTTTATTCGGAGTTCGTTTGCAAAATGACCAAATTTTGGGTCCCCTATGTAGTAATTCAAGCAGATAAATCTCGAAAAAAATATTAAATGAGCTCCAAAAATTATGAAAACTTCCAGATCACATTTTTAAAATATTTGGAAAAGATTGGTGAAGAAAAATCTAGATTCGGAGCTCGTTTAAAAAATGGTAAAGTTCGGGTGCAGAAAAGGGGTAATTTCGAAAATAAATCCTAAATAAATAATGGACTCAAAATTTTTTGAAAACTTCCAGAATTCAATTTTTTACTATTTTGGAAGTATTGAAAAAAGAAAATTCAAATTTGGAGTCCGTTTACTATTTATTTAAGTTTGGGGGGCAAAAAGGTCATTTCACTAAGGGAACCAGAAAGGGCAAATTGGTAATTGAGGAAAATATGAAAGAAGAAGGAATTGCTCGGATTTTTTTCTTTCCTTGGTCAGCCAATATAGAGGAGAAGAAGGAAGCTTGAACAATTTAATTCCCTAGTCACTATCAAGCCACATGCTACCACTAACACCTTGCAAATAGTCCCCTCTTCATCCAATGACTTGGTGCCTTGTAGGAAAGTTGAATGCACCATCCAATGACCAAGTTTAAATGCCAAAATGAAATTTTTATTTTTCATAAAAGAACCCTCATCTAATGGCCATGAATGGAAGAAAAAGGATGAGCACAATTCATCCAAGGGTGAGCATCCATTTAGTTGAGCAAGGGAGTGCATGGAATTATCTCTTTTCATCCAATGGCTTAGGCCATCTACAAGGGCTGAGTACACATGTTGAGGGATGGATTTAATTTAGAAGATGTCATTTTTATGTTGGCCTCATCCAATGACCAAGAATGGAAGAGCACAACTCATCCAAGGGTAGGCACTCAAGAGGGGCAAGCAAGGGAGTGCATGGGATTGGTCCCCTTTTGCATCTAATGGATAAGGTTAATACAAGGGCTGAGTACACATCTTAAGGGCTTCTATCAATTGGAAAGATGACATTTTTATGTTGTCATCAAAATATCTAAATCTAAAGGCCAAGATTGGAGGAGAAAAAGTGCAATTCCCATCCAAGGGCTGGGGGGCCATTCGGCCAAGGCTAAATGGAGAAGGATGTTTTCATTTTTTCAGAAGGTTTTTTGCTAGAAATAGTAGCTAATTTGGCAAAAAAAAGGTTTTGAAAGAAAGACAAAAAAGTTTTCAATAGAGAGCTTGAAGGTAGTCATCTCTACCAAGCTCTAGCCTAGCTTTCTTCTTCATTTTCATGGTGTTTTCTTGATTTTTCTATCATGTTTTCCTACTACATTTTTCATAGAAATAAAGTTTTTAAATGTTTACTTATGTTTTCATCTCTTCTTCATCTTTAAAATGGTGGAAAATAATTATTTTCTATAGTTTCATGCTATGGCCGAAAATGGCATATTTATTTGCCTTGTTTTTCATTTTTTTCTTCCTTGCATGTTGTTGTGAAAAATGATTTTTACAAGGTTTTTAGTGTATTCTAAGATTCTTATTTTTACAAAATATGAAGAAAAAAAGGTTGAAATGGCTACATGATCTTGGCTAGACCAAGTGACCATGGTTAGGAGAGAGGCTATGCCCATTTTTACCTACCATGAAGCTCACCTTATTTTCTGTTTTACATGGTTTATTTTTTGTTTTATTGAGATGGAAAGGCTTCATGATCTTGGCAAGACCAAGTGGTTATGGTTAGGTGAGAGGCTATGCCCATTTGATACCAACCATGGAGCTTAACTTTCCTTGTTCTACTTACTAGTTTTGCTTGTTATTTGTTTTGCATGTCTATGTTAGATCTTTTATATATATGTTCTTTACATTATTTTCTATGCTATATTAACTTATATATTTTATTTCCATGCTTGATATTGCATCCTTGCATATTCGGCCATTGTTGTTCATATGCTCATGTTGTGCATTTTTTTTCATGTATCATGTTTTCATTTTCTTGGTTTTGTTTCATGACTATTCGGCAACTCCATTTTGTATGCCTTGCATGTGCATTTTCCTTTTGCTTCTTAACTTGTTTGCATCTCTATGCCATCAACTTGTATATTCTGATTTTAGTATGCCATGTGCTTATAAAATGCTATGATAAAAATGCCATCATATTGTTCCATGACCATTCGGCAATCCCATTTTCGTTTGCCTTACATGTGCATTTTCCTTTTCTTTCTTAACTTGTTCGCATTTCTATGCCATGAGCTTGTGCATTTTGATTTTGGTATGTTATATGCTATTGAAAATGTCATGACATTATGCATCTTAATATGATTTGTCATGTACTTATGTCATTTACTAAATAGGATTGCATTAGAGTCTCATGTGATCATTTGGCCTCTTCATGCATTCCTTGCCTTGTCATGCATTTGCATTTTGTTTAGGTAACATGCTTTGCATTATCATATCTTGAAATTGTATTAGTTGCTGTTTGTTCCAGCATTGACATTAGTTTCATGAGTCATTTTATGTTCAGAGTATTGCTATGCATGTTCATTACATTTTAGGTCTAGGCCATATTGGTATTGCCATGCATATTGAGTCTTAAATCACATTGGTATTGTCATGCATTACTATGCTATTTAGGTCTTAGGTTACATTAGCATTTTCATGCATATTCATAACATATAAGGTCCAAGTCATATTTGCATTATCAAGCATTGCTTGCATATTGAGTTAGGACAGCATTTATTGCCATGCAAATTCATGCTAGTCATTTAGGTTGCCATGAATTGTCATGCATTTCTTATACCATTTATACCTTTAAGACCATGCATTTCATACATTTAATTTGCTGTATGTTCATGCATTCCATGTCATTCCCACTTGATTTGTGACTTAGGCCAATTAATGGCTCAAAGTCATGCTCTCTTGAGCATACTTCTGGAAAATTAACGAATTGTCAAATTGATTGTTCTACCTTTGTGATTTTTTTTACTTAGCCAATTTTTGTCCAAGGTTTTTAAATGTTTAGCTACTGTCCTTAGGTCTTTAGGATGATTTCCAACCATTTCTACTTTGATTTTGAATGAATTTTTCAAAAGCAAAAAATGTGTTTTGACAAAACAGTTTTTTTCACCTAGTACTCGAACTTCTCTGATTTTTTTTGGGCAGTCATATTTGATCAAAAAATTAAGCCAATTTTTATCGTGTATTTATACATGTTCTAAGTCTCCAGTATTTTTTTTAGATTTTTTTGAATTTTTTAAAAATAGGCAAAAAAATCGTGTGTCAAAATCGGACAGTAATAGCTGATTTGAAATCAAAATAGGAATAAGGGTTGAATTTGGCTAAGGCATGTAGAGAGTGTTGGTTAGGAGATTTAGCTACTGTCTTAGGGTAGTTTATAAGCCTTAATAAATTTTAAAAATGATTTTATAAGTCTCGGGTTAAGGGTGGTTAAGTCCGGGATTTTAAACTTAGAAAGTTAGAGCCATTTTAAAAGGGTTTGGTAAGGGTTTTAATTTTTATTCAAGTTTTCCTCAAAAATTTTTTCAAACAATCACAAAGTTTTAGTTTTTTTAGAAAATCTAATTTGACATATTTTCCTAAGGTAGCCGGATATCTTTTTAGATATACGGATTTCTTTATTTAGAGGAAAAAATACATTTTCATGCATTGCATTTTCCATGTTCATGCATTTTATTTAAATGTGTGATTTTTTCTATGATATTTTCCATGGTATTATTAATATTATTTTAATTCACATTTTATGATCTTATATTTGTTTGCCATATGATTTTGAATGTTTCATGATATCCTATGCTTTTTATTTAGTTACTTTTGTCATATTGTTTAGCATATATTATATTCATTCTTTATTATTTTCATTTTCATGCATATTATATGTTAGCATTATTCTAATTTCATGTCATTTCTTGTCATTTAGATCATATTCCATGTCATTTAGGTCATTTTATTTAGAATATGCCATGTCATTTAAAATATGCGATATCATTTAGAATTGACATATCATTTAAATCATTTTATCTCATTTAGAATATACTATGATACTTAGGATTTTTCATTTTACCTAGAATATACTATGTCATTTAAATTATGTCATATCATTTAGGTTGCATTATATTATCTAGACTTTGCCGTGTCGTTTTATTTATGTCATACATGTTCATGTTCATATTTTTAAATGTTTTGAAAAAGATAATGATTTTCAATAAAAATAAAGATATTCCCGAGTTAAAATAATTCATGAGTTCTCTACCGGGTTTGCTAGAGGGAATATCATCAATTATCATTAATAAAAGAATATCTTTCTTTCAAAAAACGAGAATGATTCGGAAAGTTTTCCAAATAAATAAAAATTTCTATATTTTGCTGATTTTGTCGGGGAGTATAGGAAAATTTTGAATTAATAAATTCTGGATCATTTTCAATAAAAAATGGAATTATTTTTCTTAAAATTGGGAATTAACTTGAAATACTAAATTAAAAACCACCTTTTTACCGAGACTTGAGATAACACATGATTAATAAGGTACCGATTTCTATGGGCGTTGTGGGGTGCTAATCCTTCCCCGTACGTAACCGACTCCCGAACCCGCTTCTTTGATTTTCTTTGGTTTATAACGCAGACTTGAAATTGGTTTAAAAATATTTTAATTAATTTTAAAATGTTTTATAAAACCGATTTTAATAGGTGGCCGATCACACCTAGCTAAAAAAGATTGGTGGCGACTCCATGTCTTTTTACGAGGCCGTTTTCATACCCTCAACCGTTTATTTTATTTCAAGAGGAATTAAGTCGTCTTTTCCTCTGCTTCTGTTTCGCCCCTCACTCGAATGGGTCCCCCGCGATCCGGGATCACGTATAGACAGCTTCATTTTTCTAGAGGAATTAAGTCGACTTTTCCTCTTTTTTATAAATGTCATGCCTAAGGGAAACAAATAATAAAGTCTTGCAATGAGACTCGTTGTTATTGTCATTATTGTTTTAGGGTTGCGATATTCTAATTTTGCTCTTTTGCCTTCGAAACCCGGTTTTGCTCAAAACAAGTCCAATTTTCAGATTTTCTTCAAACTAAGCCTTGGGCTATCCTTGTTCAATCACTCCTCGTCCATTAGGTGCTTTAGTCTTACCGAATCGGGCCATTTCTGTAATTCTTCCAAATTTCACCAAAATCCACCAAAAACCCTAATTCTCGATTTTCTTTCGGATTGACTTTTCTTTCAGTTTTTCTTCCAAGTGGCTTCTCCATTACCCGTATTCAGTGCTTATCTTTCATTTGGAACCTTCAATTTCGACCAATTTGATCGTTTAAGCACTTTTCCCCAAATTTCCCGAACTAGGGTTTCCTTTCTACTGAATCTCCGTAACCCAACTTTCGAACTTCATATCTTTTGATGTAGACCTCGGACTATCAAAATTCTTTCGCCATTTTTCAATTGAACTTCAAATCTTGATTTTGAAAGTGGGTTGACTTTTTCAATAATTGACTTTTCGAGATTGACTTTTTGTGGTTGACTTTTTCAAGTTTGACTTTTTATGCTCGCCTTCTTAGACTAAGTCCAGGAGTACCACCTGTAGGATGAAAAAAGTCTTTTTACATTCTGAAACATCAATTTAGAAAGAAAACATACATGTTTTAGTGGTCCGGACAAATTTAGGTGTCTACAATTGGTGTTTGTGTTTCCTTGCATGTTTTTTCATTCTGGACATGGGGAAGATGTAAATTGTGCTTCCTTATGTGTTTGTGTTCGAATGACCAACTCTTTTGTAGGTTGTCATTGTGGATCTTGCATCTCCTTCTCATGTGCTAGGCATGGCTAGCCATTGTATATTCGAAAGTGAGCACGGTTGTTCTACAAGTCTATTTCTTTCTTTAGTATGCTAGGCATGGCTAGCCTTTACACATCCGTAAGTGAATGTGGCTTGTTGTCCGAGGCTTGCTTCTTTCTTTCAAGAGCATTGTTGCCATTTCCTTTGAACATCCTTTCTGTCCAAGGCCTTTGTTGCCTTGGCGAATTTGAACAACTTCATTTCATCACTTAATGGAGATAAGATTTTTTTTTTTTGTGTTTGGAGTCCATCTTCTTGTCATGGCTTTGCCACTTTGATGAATGGATGAAGTATCCATTTTTGGAGTTCTTTTTTCTCTTATCTTCTTTTTTTTTTCTTCTTTCTTTCTCTTTCTCGTTATCTCTTTATGTCACGTGCATCTTTGTCCGATACTTGGTGTGTTCATCATTATGTGACTTGTTGGTGAGACTTCTCCAAGGGGTACTACTCCGCCTTTGGAGACCAATCTCATATGAGGTCGGTCTGATGTTGTTTTTTCTTCCTTGGAGCTTGAATGAAAGAGTTTTTAAGCGAGGAGTGTAGGCTTGCATTTTCACGCCATTTCCAATATAATATGCCCAATTTGAGGATTTGTAGACTCGTACGGATGTGGCTGCAATCGCTTAAGTGATTGCTTAAGTTGGTGTGTTTGAGTGGAGTTGTTTTCTTTTAATTTCGCCATCATCAATTGATGAGATCCATAGAGATCGCTTGTCGTGAGTTTTGTTCACGTAGGGAGCTTAGCTCAGATTTTTACTTGGGGACTAATGTGGCCGATCATGGAGGTCTTCCTCTTTTCTTGTTCGGCCATATGTTTGTGAGGTCAACTTAAGTGTTTTCTCAAGTTGCCTTCTTTCATTGTTGCAAGTTGGTGGAGCTCGCTCTTGTGGAGTCCATTACAACATTTTTGTAGTAAGATCACATTAGGAAATTGGTCTCAATGTATTTTACGTCAGGCGTGAATCCAATGTGTTTGACATCTCGAGACTTTCTCATGGAAGTTGTTTGAGTTTTTTGCTTTTGATAGACGATCCTCTTGATGTGTTCTCTACATTGTGGAGTCATCATTCAAATTCTTGCTAGACCATAGTCCAGATGTGTTTCCATGATGAAGAGTCTTTTGCGTTGTCTCCTTTAGTGAATCATACCTCCCTATGTGTTTTAATTGTAGAAGGATGCTTTGTTGATGGCTCTTTGTCAGACAGCACCTCCAGATGTGTTTGTTCATCGAAGGGTCCCTTGTTAATAGTCTTTTGACGGACAGCACCTCCAAATGTGTTTTTATCTTAGAGAGTCCTTTGTTGATGGCTTTTTATTGGACTGCACCTCTTAATGTGTTTGTACATTTGAGGGTCCTTTGTTGATAATTTTTTGGCAGATTGCACTTCCGGATGTGTTTTTACATCAAAGGGTCCTTTGTTCGAGCTTTGAGCTCGTTTTTCTAAGTCACACGGGGTGTGAAATCTCCCAATTTGGATTTTTCTACAATGTTGGGCGCATAAGCCTCCCTACGTGGTTTACTTCTATCCGACTTATTTTATTTTTTTTGAGAAAAGTCAAGAGAGTTTAGTGTAAATCTAATTTACAAAACTTACCTCGGACTAACTTTAGTGGATTTTCTTGTCTTTTAATTAGCTCGCTCATGCCCTGCCTTTCGACATCGTTTTTGACGTCGGTTGTCGCCCTCTATTGGTGAGCCTTCCTGTTAGGATTCGACCTCATGCTCAAACAATAATTGAATTCAAGAAGAACAGAATGCAGCGGAATAATAAACAAAGAGATAGCCGAATCTAACAGGATCGTGCTTGTAAAATTTTATTGTGATCTTGTAATTATAAAGTGTACATCTAATCAAGATTCATAACTTAACTCAAAGATCTAATAATCTTGAGTTTCCAAATAGCTCACTCAATCACTGCCAATCCGAGACTTCAAGCCACATAAGTGTCTGGCCTCTAACGGTAATCCACACAAGATGATCAAGAAAACCTTCATAAGGTAGGAACTGAGTCTTGCCGAAAACGATGCTAGTAGTTTAGGTTTCAAGAAACCTCTCCCCATCTAAATAAACATCCATGGCCGAATGCTTCATAAGCATCAAGAAGAAGAAAACGCTTTTCTTTCTTCTCCGGGTTTAGTGCGCCAACCTCAAGGATTATCTTGATCTTCTTTCTTCTTTACTCTATGCCTTTGCTCTCTTGAAAGAAAACGTTTTTCTCTCTAGCAATCCATGAAGAGGCAAAGAGGAAGTCAAGAAATCAAGAAGACACCAAAGCCTCTAAGCATATCACATATGCGGCTAGGAGGGCCATAGGGAGGTCGACTATCACATGTTTCTTTATATAGGGGGTGGCAATCACTCCAGGGTTTGGACTATGGGCAATAACTCTTATGTATTTGCACTTAAGTCCTTCCACTTAATTAAACTATTTAATTAAGTCCCTATTGATTAAATTCTCAAATTAATCAATTAGGCTCTTTCCATTTTAATCTCTTAATTCACCTTTCTATGTGTGACCCATTAGGCTTCCAATATGTTGGCAACAAATATAAATTAATCCAATTAATTTATACTCATAGATCATGAGTGAACTCTAGCAAGCCATCATGACCACCCAAATACTGGAGAGTCCAGTTAGTCTCGACATAACCTTTTATGTTCAATCTATTAGTGTAATTCGGTCCTTTCACCAAATATCCCGGAAAAACCATGAGCATGGTGCAGTGTCTACTTATGTTCAATCCATATTAGTTCTTGCAGCTATTAGTTAACTTTGTGCACTTAGAGAAACTATTTCTCCTAAATTCATCATACTCTGGCCAGAGATTCCATCAAGTTAACTTAAGCCAAGAACAGATAAGATATGTCTCCCATGTCACTAGGAGTGGTGAATCCTCTCTGGATGACAAATCCATCTTCGTATGGTTCATGTCATACCTAAAACCACCATAGCATAAGCATCACTCTTGTTTGGGACCCGTTCTTGATTGAATCAAAGTATGACATTCCCCATAGAAGATGACCTAGTATCACAAGTCAGAGGACTACTTACATGACTGACATGTGAGAACGTTTCCATAGACACTTGAGTGACAATACCAAATGGAGTTCTCACAGCGGGTCATGTTCAGTGAACTTGTTCAACAGTCAAGCACCTACATGTTATCCTAAAGTATCTCCTATACTTCAACACGTGAAATCAGTTGCTTACTAAGTAAGTAGGCTTAACATGTACCAGTCTTTGAGCATTGCCAATGCCTCGTCTTGGCAATACGATGACCAGGAACCGTTTTAGGAACATGTCTTTGATGCATAAGGATCTCACTATTATATATAATTCCTTTGCAAGGCCATTATGTTCCATGGGCTTCATCCGATTAGAACTTAATAACTCATTATCATCGTACTAACATGAAGGAAAACCTTGTATCATTATCGAATAGTAAAGGGTTTGCAATATTGGTAGTTTTTACCAACACTTCCTTTTTTGGTCGAAAACCCATTTAAGAGGCTTGAGGGGCATCAAACTGTTGGTCTAGTTTGGAACTTTGAACGTGGATGATCAGAGGACGTTTAGTGGTCCTATGAGTTCTCAACAGTTCAAGACTTTAGAATGGATGTCCGGTATTAAGCATGTGTGGCTTGGCATCGAACCGTTGTGTAGGAACTTATATGTTAGTCTCTGAAGGTTGTCCGACGTTTCTATGGCTCAGTATCGGATCTCATAGGAGTTCGGGATGCATTTTTAGTTAATCAAACTCCGTTGTTATGTTGACGTGATGATGTTGATAGAAGATGTGGAGTTTGGTTGTCCTTGAGCTTAGCCATCATGTTCGTTGTAGAGTAACTTGTTTCTCAAGGACCCCTCTTGGTCGGCTCTCAAGGAGGGCTTCAAGCTGTCGGTTTGGTCCTGGCAACGAAGGCGTGATGAGGACAACCCTCGGCATCAGACACGTTACGTGGTCCGGGCATCAGCTATGATTTTGCTGGCATCAGGCCGCAATATAGGAGGTCGTTGTATTAGTCTTTTAAAGACTTGTTTGGAGCTCCTGTGGCTCGGCATCAGACCGTTTAGTATTCCGATTGTAGGTGAGCATTTTGGTGAGTTGCCCGTCACCATAAGAATGATGTAAGGGTCTGAGACTTCTCCTTATTTGAGGCGTCTCTCAGTGGCAGAGCTTTGTTCCTCGTCGTTCTCTCCTTAACACATAGGAAGAAATCACGAAGGGAGGTTGATCAGGCCTCATCTTTGGACATCATCTCCCCATGTGTTAAAGAAGACATCACAAAGGGAGTTGTGTGGGAGCCTTCTCAATGAGGGCTCTTCGTTTGTCCGCAATGTTGAGTGTTTGGAGCTCATGCTAGCTTTCTTGCAGACGTTCTTAATGATGGACTTTTTACAAGCTGGTTCATCATGTTTTATGGCATATGACTCTTGTGAGTGTTATCATCACATTTTTTGGTCATCTGTAGCGATTTCCCACTTCCATGTGAGCTCAAAACTTGTCTGTAGCGATGTAGTTGTGTCCTCATCAAATGGTCTAATATGTTCTTTAGAGACCTCATGAGGGAGGACGTCCGGGTCATTTTGTTGGCTGATAGCAAGAGAAGCGTGCTCAAGGGAGTCCTTGCTCTAGGTGGCGTGCTTATTTTTCACCAACAAACCTTGTTTTTGAGATATAGTCTAAGTGTTTTCGCTTAAAGGCCGATGTCAGTCCTTGTTCGAAGGTGAGGTTGAACTTCTCCATTTAAGGCCCGAAGTGTTTGAAATCCGCACTAGAGGACCAAAGTCGGACCTTGTTTCAAGATGTGGTTGTATTACAAGTCTTTCCACTTAAGGATCCATGTCGTTCTTTGTTCCTAGATGAGGTCAAGCTTTTCCACATAAAGTCCAAAGTGTTTTGACTTTTGCACTTCAGGATCGATGTCGAACCTTGTTTTAAGGTGAGGCCGAAAGTGTTTAAGCTCTTGCACTTGAGGGCCAATGTCGAACCTTGTTTCCAAGTGAGGCCAGAGTGTTTAAGCTCTCACACTTGTGGATTCATGTCAAACCCCATGACAAAGTGTCTAAGGTCTTGCACTTAGGGCCCGATGTCAATCCTTAATTTAAGGAGAGGACGTTGTGCAAAGCCTTTTCACTTAAGGACTAATGTCAAAGCCGGCCAATCTCGAAGGTTGTAGGTGAAGTTGGGTGGATGATGTCTTCCAGTGAGTGTCTAGCATGTTATTCCTTGTCTTGGTCGGACCTTTGTAGCCACGTTTGGCGTTTTGCGCACCTTCTTCACATAAGAAGAGTTTGTCATCTTTTCTCCCCTCATGTGCGCCCTTCCGAGATCAGTTATTCTTTGAGTGTGAGCTTTAGTTGCTGTAACTATCAGCTCTATCTTGCTACTTTTAGGTGTCGGACAAGGGATTACACTAAGGTGGCTCTTCCTTATGTGGCATAAGCCCTTATGTGGTTTCACTTGGGAATTTTTTTCATCGAAGAAGGATGTCCTTTGGCTATCTTGGATGTGAGTGAGCGTTGTAGCCACAAGCTCTTGCCTTCTATTTTTGCATGATATGAATCTAGTTACGTGCAGACTTATTCTTTTGTCATGATTTTACATGCTTTGGTAGAAGGCCATCTTGATGACTTTAGGAGATGTTGTGGTTGAGGAGAGCTTTTGTGCTAGTTTTCAATAGAGTTGTCTCCGTAGTCACAATTTGAGCATGCTTCCAGCACTTAGCTTGTGCTGCGAAAGTAGTATCCGCGCTAAGAATTCACATAGAGGCACACGTTGGTGAGATTCCGAAAGTGTTCCTTAAGCGCTTCGACCACGTTCCTCATGAGTATCTCGAATCGACCTTAGTGCATGCCTTTGAGCTTCCCATCTTTCCTTGGTGGAACAAAGGACCTTAGGAGATTCACGGGTGAACTCTTGTGTCAATGTTGTATGTAGATACACATTGGTTGTGTTAGCCGACCATGCTCTTTACTCATCGAGGAGTTCAACTCATGGTTCACTTTCTCGGATAGGTCATCTTTAGAGATTCACGTAATGATTGTACTAGCCGCAGTAGTAGAGAACATAAGTTCTCTAGTGTTCCCATCATTTGTTCGGACAAATCCTCTTCTCCTCAGGGGAGATCTGCGATGCCCTTTATGGTAGTTGACTGTGCCCGTAGTTAGCTTAGGCGAGGTAAAGCTTAAGCTCTTGGTGACTTCTGAGCTTGTGTCCGCTTCGTTAGAGACTTGTCTAACCTTTGCTTGACTGTCGCAATGGTAATAGAAGTTTTATTTTGCTAGGGATGTTGGTGGATGAAGTCCTAGCCTTCTGAAATTGCCGATGGTTATTGGCTGCATCACTCGCACCTTGGATTGATATATCTGTGCAGGGCATTACCAAGGAGGTGAGGGGGGACTGAATGTTAGGGAGTTCTTTTCTTGAGTTTTTTGGACATCTTTTTTTTTGGACTTCAGGGACGATTTTTTTTCACATCAGGAGGAGGTTGGCATGCGCATCGAGTTACCAAGTAAGTGATTTCCTCTTGTTCTCTTTTGTTTGTCGTTTGGTCTCCCTAAGTGCCTTGTTGTTTTTAACATGCTTTCCCAAGTGTTTTAACTTTCAGACATGCTTTCCTAAGTGTTTTAACTTTCGGACATGCTTTTCCAAGTGTTTTGACTTTCGTACATGCTTTCCCAAGTGTTTTGATTTTCGGACATGCTTTCCCAAGTGTTTTGGCCCTAGGCCAGGCTTCCCCAAGTGTTTGGACTCGTGTCCATGCTTTCCCAAGTGTTTTGGCCTTAGACCTTGTCTCCCTAAGTGTTTTGGAGATTTTCGGCCAAGTTTTCCTAAGTGTTCTTGTTGTCACCTAGTCCCTATCTTAGGGATACTTAGGATCACTTAAGATCACTAAGGGTGCATCTTGGGAACTTGGTTGATTACTTGGGGAACACTTGGTATCACTTAGGGGCACTTAGGATGCACCTTGTAAATTCGACTTAATCACTTGGAGAACACTTGGGATCACTTAGGGACACTTAGGATACACCTTGGAAATTTGACTTGATCAATTGGAGTGTGCTTTGGAAGCTTGTTTGTTGTCTTTGCATTCTCAACCCATGTCCATGGTGTCTTTCTCATGCTTTTAACTTTGCATTCCATGTGTTTTTCGAACAAGAGCACGTTGAGATGTTGTGGATTTTCTTACTTGGTCTGGAACCCATGTTATCATCTTTCACTTATCCTTGACAGATTGTTGCCAGCTTTAGCGCGCTCTTAGTGGCCATTTGTGACGCTTTTCAGCAACACTTAGTAAGTTTTTCCTCTATACTGGTTTCAGACGTGCATCCCGTAGTGACGTAACACTAGTTGATCTACTTGTCTTAATTTTTGTTTTAGATTAGCATGGTGGCTCATTGCTTTCCGTTCTCCAGTTCATTGTTATCCAAGTTTGGTGAGTCCGATGTCTTGATATGGCAATGTCACTTTCTTGAGTGAAGGGAGAATTCCTTAGTGTCCCAAGATTGAAGAGTGATGCGCTCATCAATTTGCTCTTTTTCTAGCTTCTATCTTGCTCTCATGTCTTTCGGTCGTTCTACTAAAGTCAGCGAGCTTCATTTGCAATCAAGCCTCTGTTTCAAGTTGGCTTTGGTTTCTTCGCTTAACTTCAACTTAAGCTATTCGATGTCCCTTTTCGCGCTCAACCTTTCTCTTGGGTTCGTGGTGTGCAGTGGCTTTAGATGTGATTTTCCACCTTCTTCCTTGAGCTTCCGCTTATTTTGCTCATAAAAGGAGTTGCATTGGTAGCAGTGATTGGTCTGATGATATCTTTGTGTCCGAAATGTAATCGGATAGCCATGTATCATCAATTTCACATCTTCCCTAACCTCTTTCAATCTGGCTAGAGCACACTTTGCTTCTAGCTTTTAGTTTTGCGATGGATTTCTTGTAGTAAGCTTTCAAATGACTTGGGCCAGACCACGGACATCATTTCTTAATTGCTTGATGTTGGTGAGGAAGTCTTTTTAAGTGCCAACTTGTTCCCTCTTGTTTGATGTGCTCGGATTTCTTGGAGTTGGCTCAAGCGTGATTATGTGAATTACTAAGCGAGGACACCTTTGTAGGCGTGAGAAGAGATATGCACCTGATGTCCAGCTAAAGTCTCTTGCCTTTTCTCTTTCATTTTGAGCGACTCCCTTTGTTTTCGGTGTGAGAGTTGTTTGGATGTTGTGCTTGCATTTGAAGAGGACTTGTCTCTTCGCACATCATCCCTCATCTCCTTCATCTTAGTGGAAGCATCCGAACTTCTTTTATCCTTATGTCCTCTTTGATGATGTGGGTGAGGAAATCTTCGAAAACTGGTTTAAGCTCCTTGGTGTGTGAGCCTTAGAGGTGTAAGCATGTTGGTCCTTCTTCCATGTCTACTTGGCTTGCCTCTTTACTAGACATGGGGAGCTTAGAGGGGATAAGCGAGGTACTTGGTGACATTTCCGTGGTGGAAGTGTTCTCAGGTTCCCAAGCCTCATCTGTCGCGCTCTCCTTTCTTATGTCATTTACAACAGGAGTGTTTTCTGTGATTAGGGTTGTTCAGTTGCGGACATCGTTCCTTAGTTGGTCGAGGTCGTTGCTCACCCTTTGCTCCTTTAAGGAAGACATACATTAGGGGCCACATATGTCCTATAGTAAGTCCTTAGGCGTGAAAGCCTTAAGTCAGAAGGGGTGTCCACTTCTCTTTCTCTGACGGGAGACGGATCACGTTAGGGTGGCCGACGAGGTCTAAACCTTGCAGCGACTCTCCTCTTAGGAGCCATACTTCTTGTTGGCTCTCTCAACGAAAGCACCAAATGTTGTGGGTGAAAACATTAGTGTCCGCAACTGTGAAAGTCTGCTGGAATGGATATGGCCATTGTATTGGAAGAGACTAAGGCTGAACACTAGTGGACACTAGAGTACTGATGTGTTTGGTGTGCTTGAGCCAAAATAAGTGGCACTTAGGTGGACATCGGGCACATAGGGGCCGAGGTCAACTGATGTGTGTGGCAGTTTGGAACCGAAATGGTTAGTCTTTCGCCAAGCGTACAAGGCACATAGGAACTGATGTGATTAAACATCTGCTAGATGTGCGTGGCACATCGGGAAACATCGGGACCAAAGTGATTGATGCACTCAAAATAGTATATCTTATTTAATTCCTTGCAATTAATATGATCAATTATAGTAAAGTAGCATGCAAGGGTCGAATCCACAGAGATTGGTTTTTAGTTTTGGAATTTCGGCTTAGTGCACCCGAACTTTGCCATTTTTCAAATGAGCTCCGATTCCGAATTTTTCTTCACCAATCTCTTCCAAAAATTATAAAACTCAAATATGAAAATTTTTATAATTGTTCGAGCTCGTTTGCTATTTTTCCCGAAATTATCTTTTGGAATTTTGGGTTAGTGCACCCAAACTTTGCCATTTTTCAAATAAGCTCCGATTCCGGATTTTTCTTCACCAATCTCTTATAAAAATTATAAAAATCAAATCTGGAAGTTTTCATAATTTTTCGAGCTCGTTTGCTATTTTTCCCGGAATTATCTTTTGGAATTTCGGGTTTGTGCACCCAAACTTTGCCATTTTTCAAATGAGCCCGATTCTAATTTTTCTTCACCAATCTCTTCCAAAAATTATAAAACTCAGATCTGAAAGTTTTCATAATTTTTCCAGCTCATTTTCTATTTTTCGCCGAATTTTCTTTGGGGATTTTTCGGTACAACCCTTTTGTCACATCCCAAGTCCGGGAGTGTGACCGACAAGAGACAAGTATATGCCCCTGTCTCCGAAGCCTTAACCATTCATCTACCTAACGAAATTTCGGCATGGCCCGCCCAATATGGGGAGTTACTGAACCTGCAAAACATGCATAATAATAATAATAATAACAATAATAACACATGACATCC
The DNA here is from genome assembly GCA_030761205.1 of Fremontodendron californicum. NCBI lineage: Eukaryota > Viridiplantae > Streptophyta > Magnoliopsida > Malvales > Malvaceae > Fremontodendron > Fremontodendron californicum. Next base: position 23,207,928 of record JAULJL010000009.1, read on the forward strand.
CGGTTAGGACACCTCCAACTAGGGAGTAACCGAGATGCCCCACAGCAGACGCACAAGGTGAACCATAATTTACAAATATATATAATGCCAAAAATGTAAACAACAATCTCGGTCTCCGACCGGATAACTGCATGACACATAATACAACATATTTAGACAAAACAATATATGACATCCCTAGGTGACTGTGCACGGCTCCTCCATCAAACAACGGATCACCTCCTCAAAACGGTATATCATGCTCATCGACTATCGATCACGAGAAAGCTAGCGGGGTGGATGAGGGATCAAGTCGATCAGTATCTGGAAAAAAAATAACTAAAGGTAAGTCATATGGACTCAATAACCAAATGCAGAATTAGTAAAGTCTATGGAAAAGACTCGCAAGTCATATTAACTAATATCACCTTGATGTTCCTATCCAACATCACAAATAACTATAACATCTGGTAGCGTCCGTAGACTCCTACAAACCGGTAGGGCTCGAAAGCTCCTACAAAACTGGTAGGGCACAATGGTAGCCTACAAATACGTTAGGGCACAATGGCAACCTACAAATCCGGTAGGGCACAATAGCAGCCTACAAATCCGGTAGGGCACAATGGCAGACTACAAATTATGTAGGGCACAATGGCAGCCTACAAATTCAAGCATAGCTTAACATTACAGGAAACATACAACACATAACATTTAAATAAGCATACAAGTAAGGAAACAACGTGGCGCCATAAAGTCGACCACTCATGCGTTAATCCCGAATTATTACATAATCATTACTTGTCCATTCCTTGGACCTTTTTCTCACGTCTTTACGAGAATTCGATACCATAAGGTAGTTCTATGTCATGTACACTACTATCTACCAACTCAAGTGCATTATAATCCATCAGCGATACATTCAAACAATCACAATTAGTATGTCGTAACATAATCTAACGATCCTACGTCTTTCGCTACACGTTTACTCACAGTGCGCTAAACGGGAGAAATTGGATCCTCGTGCTCCGGAGTTCTTACAACCACGGACTCAGCTAATCTGCGCTCCTAGTACATAAACAATAATTTTATAAATATTTTTATAATTTAGAAACATTCACACTATCCAAATTGTAGATAATTAGCTACTATCCAAAATTTTGCAGCTTAGCTATTTAAGCATTATAATAATTACACTAGCTCGGGTGGAAATCCGAAGCAATGATCAACTGGAAAGTTGCTCCCCCGAGCCTAGCAAAGCCAATAGAGGCCTCTGATGGTGGTGGAAGTGGCAGCACAAGGTGGTTGGCCACCATGGTGTACTCGGCCAAGCTTGGATTTCCATCTCCAAGCCATTTTTTCAATCAACCAACCCTAAATAATGGATGTAGAGGTTGATTTAGGACCACCTATGGTGGTGGTTTAAAGTGGTGGCTATGTTGGAAACCACCCAAGGCAAAATGGCCATAAAGAGAAACACATAGTTTCTCTTGGTTTCTTTAAAAACTAATGCCAAATAACTGATCCTCACCTTCTAGATAGTAAGAATATGTATTTTGTTGGCTTGGTGATGAGTAAAATCAAGAGATCAAGCTTACTAAGCTTTTGGCTATGGAGTTTTCTCACTTGGTTAAGTTTCTCAAGGTTGAATATGAAACAAACCCTTAATTCTTAAGGAGAATGAGTTTAACGGCTGATAAGGGGTTTATGGCATGCATTTTATGGCCATTTTTCAAGTCAAATGACAAAAAACCCCACTTTTTTATCTTTTAGTGCTTAAGCGGGCCCACAAGAAACTTTTACGTTCGGAAGTTCGTTTTTCACTTTTCTCAACATGGATATGTTTAAAATATAATTTTACACAAGTATACAAGTTTTCGTAATTTTTCGATACCCCGAGCATCAAATTCGGACCCGGACTGTTTACAAGTCAACATGTTGACTTTCTTCGGTTTTTGCTTCGATTCTCATTATGATTTCACCAATAGCATTCTAACATCATTTTATGTCTATATGAATCCATTTATTCACTTAAAATCTTTTTCGGACCTTCTTGCGACCAGTTTTTATTTTTCACTCTTTTAAGCTAATTAAGGGCATACTCGATTTCCACTTAATTTTTGAGTTTTAAAAAGATGTCAAATTTTCAATATAAACATCATATTGAGATCCTCTATTTTCACGGAGTCTATTGGTACCATATTCGAACCAAAAATAAAATTTTGAGTAAAATAACCAAAATACCCCTGGTTCATATTTTATCGGTTTTGTGCCGATTAGATTTTCCAATAATCTTGATCAATAATATATCACGTTTTAACACTATGTGAAGTTAAAATACCAAATTTTACGGGCTTTGCGCTGTCCCAGTTGCGATTCCTGGCTCGTGATCACTTTAGGGCTAAATCTCTCAAATAGCCGGTAAACCCCTTAGTCTAAAAATTTTAATATAACAATAAGACCATATGGTAGTGTGCTTTGTCTACAAGCATACATAAACTTGATCCACCATCTATGAATCATTTAAAGAGACCCGAGTCGATCTCTGTCTTACGAGGGTCTTACAGTTCTCCCCCTTAATAAAATTCGTCCTCGAATTTTCCTAATTGTGAACTTATTGAATAATTCTTTTAAAGAGTTACGTACCTACTCTTGGAATAACTGGGGGTACTATCTCCTCATGTCTCTTTTAAGTTCCCAAGTAGCTTCCTCCTCCCCATGATGATTCCATACAACTTTCACCGAAGGAATTTCCTTCGATCGGAGCTTTCGAACCTGCCGTTCTACTATGGCTATGGGTTCTTCTACATATGACATGCGTGGATCTACCTATACCGCCTGCGGTTACAACACATGGGACTCATCGGGGAGGTACTTTCGAAGCATCGACACATGAAATACCGGGTGTACAGCAGCTAACTCAGGAGGAAAGGCCAACTCATATGCTACTGCCCCATGTCATCGAAGTATCTCAAACGGTCCAATGTAACTTGGACTCAGCTTTCCTCTCTTGTCGAGTCTCATGACACCCTTAAACGGAGACACTTTCAAGAACACATGATCCCCCACATCAAACTCTAGTTCCCAACGTCTATTATCGGCATAAGACTTTTGCCGACTCTGTGCCGCTCGCATTTTGTCACGGATCAACTCCACATTTCTCAATGCTTCCCGAACCATATCTAGACCTAATAATAAATGATCACCCACCTCGAACCATCTCACTGGAGATCTAAACTTTCGTCCATACAATGCTTCATATGGTGCCATTTGTATGGTACTCTGATAACTGTTCTTATATGCAAACTCAATCAAAGACAAGCGATGATCCCAACTACCCTCAAAATATAAAACACATGCCTGTAGCATATCCTCTAAAGTCTGGATGATCCTCTCAGACTGACCATCGGTTTGGGGATGCAACGCAGTACTGAATCTCAACTGAGTACCCAATGCCCTTTGAAATGATTCCCAAAACCTCGATGTGAACTGTGTGCCTCTATCTGACACAATAGAAATAGGCACTCCATGCAAAGGCACTATCCGGTCCAAATATAGTCTAGCATACTGGGTTGCTGTATATGTAGTGCGCATTGGCAAGAAACGTGAAGACTTGGTCAATCTATCGACAATCACCCATATCGAGTCGAATCCTTTGGTTGACCTAGGCAACCCCGTGACTAAATCCATCATAATATTGTCCCATTTCCATTTAGTGACATCCAAACTCTGAAGTGTACCGGGCGGTTTCTGATGTTCGGCCTTAACCTGTTGGCATACCAAGCATCTAGCCACAAAGTTGGCTACATCTTTCTTTATGCCTTTCCACCAATAATGTGCTCGTAGATCATGATACATCTTGGTGGAACCAGGGTGCATAGTGCAGGATGAGCTATGAGCTACCTCGAGGAGTCTATGTCGTATATCTCCTACCAACGGTACCACGAGGCGGTCATGTAACTATAAAGTTCCACCGTCATCTATACGAAACTCCTTGCACAATCCTTGTCCAACCTGGGCTTTCTTTCCTATGCAAAAATCATCATCATGTTGCAACTGTTTTACCTCCTCCACTAATGATGACCGTACTTGTACATGGTCTAACATCTCCCTCGTGTCGGTAACACTAAGTATCACACCATCATTGAGGCAATTCCTCACTTCCCGGACCATATATCTCCTCTGTATTGCTATATGGGCTAAGCTACCCATGGACTTCCTACTCAAGGCATCCGTGACAACATTGGCCTTGCCAAAGGATGGTAAAATCATAATCCTTGAGTAATTCCAACCACCTCCTTTGTCTCAAATTCAGCTCCCGCTGATCAAATATATACTTGAGACTCTTATGGTCTGTATAAATCTTGCATTATCGACCATACAAATAGTGTCGCCATATCTTTAATGCGAAAATAATGGCTGCCAGTTCCAAGTCATGCGTGGGGTAATTCTGCTCATGCCTTTTCAACTGTCTCGACGCATAGGCAATAGCCCTGTTCTTCTACATCAATACGCAGCCCAAACCTATGTGAGAAACATCAAAATACACCACAAAGCCATCTGTCTCATTTGGCAATGCTAACGCTGGTGCTGAAGTCATCTGACTAAACAAACTTAACATTCTTCTGTGTTAACCTAGTTAGTGGTGCGGCTATCCTCGAGAAGTTCTCCACGAACCTCCTATAATATCCAGCTAACCCTAAGAAACTACTGATCTCTATTACCGTAGTCGGCCTCTTCCAGTCTCGTACTACCTCAATCTTCCTGGGATCCATAGAAATACCTTCCCTTGAAACTATATGGCTAAGAAAGCTCACATTCGATAGCCAAAACTCACACTTGGAGAACTTGGCAAACAGTTTGTGTGCTCAAAGTGTCTCGAGGACTATACGGAGGTGTTCCCTATGTTCCTCCTCGCCTCGCGAATACACCAAGATATCATCGATGAACACAATCACAAACTGGTCAAGGAAGGGTTTGAACACCATGTTCATCAAATCCATGAACGCTGCCGGTGCATTCGTCAGTCCAAACGACATGACCAAAAACTCATAATGTCCATATCGAGTACGAAAGGCCATTTTGGAAATATCTTCCCTCCTGATGCGAAGCTGACGGTACCCTGATCTAAGATCTATCTTAGAAAAGCACTAAGATCCCTGCAGTTGATCGAATAAATCATTGATCCTAGGCAACGGATACTTATTCTTCGTCGTCACCTTATTCAGCTGCCTGTAATCAATATACAATCGTAACAATCAATCATTCTTCTTAACAAATAAAATCGGAGCACCCCAAAGAGAAGTACTCGGGCATATAAAGCCCTTATCAAGAAGGTCTTGCAACTAAACCTTTAGTTCCCTTAGCTCCAACGGAGCCATACGGTAAGGAGGAACAGATATCGGTTGTATTCCTGGGGGTACATCTATGCAAAACTAAATCTCCCTATCCGGTGGAAGTCTTGGCAACTCTTCGGGAAAAACATCGGGGAAATCTTCTACCACGAGAATCCCTCTCAAATCCTAAGACTTCATCTCAGCATCATATACATACGCCAAGAATCCTTGGCAACCCTTCGCTAACAGTTTCTCGGCACTAATTACTGAGATCAAGTGAGGCGAAGTCGTTTTACGATCTCCTTGATACCTCAACACATGTTTACCCAGTATTTTCAACACTACCACCTTCTCATGGAAATCCAATACCGTATGGTGGGCAGACAACCAGTCCATGCCCAAAATCACATCAAACTCAAGTATATCTAGCTCGATTAGATCTACCAAAAATATCTCACCCTCGATCCGTATTTCACATGCTTTCAATATTCTGTTCACATGGTAAACCTCCCTTACCGAAGTAAGCACTATCAACGGATCATTTAACATATCATAACTCATGTTCAAATACGAAGCAAAGGAAGGGGATATAAAGGAACCGAATCAAATAATACTATAGCCTACTTGGAACAAATATCTAACGTACCTGTCACGACGGTATTCGACGTGTACGCGTCCTGAGGATTCAGCACAAATGCCCTGGCTTGTCCTCGACCCTCTTTAGTCTGTCCTCTACCCCCCATAGTCTGTCCCCTACCTCCAGACTATGTACCTCTGCCTGCTATGCCTCTGTCTACTGACTGGGCCACTGATCCAGTAGAAACAGCTGATGTAACAACTGGGGGCAGTGCAACTGTAGTTTATGTGGGTCGAGAAAAATTCAACGAACAGTCCTTCTTCATATTCCCCAGTTGACCGAATCTGAAACAAGTACCAGGCCTTCCGCATCGTCCAAAATGCAAATAACCACAATTTTGACAATGGGGAGCTCCTGATCTCCTAGTGTTACCTGATGACTGGGTAACCGATCTAGTTTGACTGCTCTATCCCCGAACCACTGTACCAGTACTACTAGGTGCTCCTGATCCGCCTACACTAGACTGCCTAAAACCCTGTCTCCCAGTCCTAGCCTTCTTCCGAGGCTCACGGTCAACCTGCCTTTTTTTGGCCCGTGCCTCAAATCGTAAGGCTGCATCAAGAACATCAGAGTACATAGAGGTCCTTGTTAATGGTACCGCCCTAAATAAGTACTCCCTAAGACCATTAGCAAACCGTTTGGCCTTCATAGTATCAGTCATCACCATATGTGGCGCATACTTTGCTAACTGATTAAACTTAGTATCATAATCCAACACTGACATGTCCTCAGTCTGTTTTAGTAACTCAAACTCTCGAGCCTTTGCATCCGTAGACTCTCAGGCATGAATCGTTCAATAAAAGCATTATAAAACTCAGACCATTCTAATGGAAGACTACCCGTTGGTCGGCTCCTCAATAGGGTCTTATACCACTCATAGGTCACCCCTGTCAACTGATAACTAGTCAACTCCACGGCTCTAACTGGTGAGCATTCGAGAGCCACACGTAACCTATCAAATACATCCACAAAGTCCTGTGGATCTGAATCAAGCTCAATCCCAGAAAATATTGGAGGCTTATTCCGTCGAAACTCATATAATGTCACTGGGAGATACTGCCCCTGTTGGGTAGGCTGTTGTCCTTCAAGGGGATTCTGTGGTCGTGGAGGACCTGGAGGAGCCTGGTCCTGTCTCTGCTGCCTCTGATCTGCTAGTAGATCTATCAGGGTCCTAACCTCCTAGCAGATCCAGCGGTCTAGTCTCGTTCTCCAGGTACGAGATTCGGACGTCCCGTGGAGACTTGGTCGAGAATCCCAGGTGGTTGTTCCCTCTGCTTACCCCGTATTCTTAGCACCGGGGCAAAGTAACCTGAGAAAGAAACTTAATCATTAGGTACCCTCATTTATCCAACTGATGCACCCAAAAGAGTGTATCTTATTTAACCTTGCACTAAAAAGATCAATTGTAAGTATAGTAGTTAGCAAGGGTCGAGTCCTCAGGGATTGGGTTTTAGTTTATAAGTTAATAGTTTAAAACTTAAATTCAAGAACAATAAAAGAAAAGGGGTTTTTGAAGCCAGATTTAAACTAAAGTAAATAATAAGAATAAGATGCATGGCGGTATAACCAGCCAATAAAAATATATATACTAAATTAGGCGGTATAACCAGCCAATAAAAATAAAACAAAGTTAATATACAAATTAGGCGGTATAACCAGCCAATAAAAATAAATATAAAAAATAAGCAAACTAAAAGTAAGAAAACAAGTAAGTAAGAAGAATTAAATATGAAAAATATGGTTAAGGTTTCATTCTCCACCACTAGACATCATTAAGAATCAATTTCAGATCTATCAATATCAACCAACTATCAAAGTTAACAACCGTAGATAACAACAAGCTCTGTTACCCCAATCTTTCCTTAGTTTGTCGTTAAAAAGAACAAGCTCTCTATTTAATCTCTAACCATTAAACAACCTAGAATAAGCTCTCTAAATTCAATTTAATGGCAGCTTTATGATGAGAAAGATAGGTTGATCTAAGCAACAAACACATAAGCTCGGATTGTTCAACTTAGGTTATGTTCCACTTTGCAATTATTGAAAACTTGACCATAATCATTAATCACAAATTGCCACTTATGAATAGGAAATCAAGACAATTACACGGATCAAGACTCCTAAACTAGCAATAGATAATTATCAAGATCTATCTAGTTGTACACCTAAATAAATCAAGACAACATCATGAACAATTCTTGTAGAAGAACATAAGCAACTTTGATAGAAAATTAATGATAGATAGAATCTGAAAATCAATCACAAAACATGTCTAGGGCTTTGAAATCACCCTTAACCAAATAGAAGTTTAGCCTAGCATAGGCATTATAAACATAAAATTAAATAGAATCTAAGAAGAAAATAAAAGAAAGAAAGAAGAAGAAGAAGAATATTAATTATCCAACCTCTTGCTCTTTCTAAAGAAAAACAAAACTAGAGAAAAGAAAGAAGAAGAAAACTTAGAGAATTTTATTACAATGGCTAATATCCTACCTATGTACAATATGATCCCTTACAATCATCCAAGGCCCTCTATTTATACACATTTTGGAGGGCTAAATGACAAGAGACAAGCTTTACAAATTTCAAAGGTAGGTATAATAGGTGGGTGCATTTTCTAACAATTTTCGTCATACATGACGATTTTGATCAGCCAACTTGATGGTCGATTTTGTCAGTTTTGCAGGCCTTATCTGATCACATGGTCTTCTAGAAAAAGGTTCCCCTATCCGTTACGGATCCATAGCCGTTAGAATCAGCTCATTTGCTGATGTGGATAAGCAGATATGGGCAAAATACGAAAACAGGTCAGCACAGACGTCATTGCACATCAGCCAACTTGATGGTCGATTTCGTCAATATTAGAGGCCTGATCTGATCATATGGTCTTCTAGACAAAGGTTCCCGTATCAGTTACGGATCCATAGCCATTGGAATCAGCTCATTTTCTGATGTGGATAAGCAGATATGGGCAAAATACGAAAACAGGTCAGCACAGACGTCATTGCACATCAGCCAACTTGATGGTCGATTTCGCTAGGGAAAACGACTCCGTTTCAAGAAGTGTAAAACATGAAAAAGATAGATATGCCTCTTAGCTTTGCACGGCTACAAATTTCGGCCTTATTTCTTCAGTGAAACTCCAGATATAGCTGATATGGCAAAAGGTGTCGAAACTGGAACTGAACTGGATTTGCCCTTAATTCTAGTAATCTGAAATCACTCAAAGAAACTTGTGAAAAACACCAAATTACATAAAAATATAAAAGATCATAAACACAATTAGACTAAACAATAATAACTCGTATTTGACACAAAACAATAATAAAACATAACTAAAAACTATATAATTATATGAGTTATCACACCCCAACACTTAGCTTTTTGCTAGTCCTCGAGCAAAATCAAATAAAAATAAAATAAGAAAATCTAATCTAATCCACTTTCGTAGGAAATCACGGTGGCGCTTAGCATGTGACACAAGCCTTTAAACCCCTAGGTGTCCCTAGTGGACGAGTTTAGTCTCGTGAGGGTTTACTAGAACGATACCCACAAACATTGAAAAACTAAAATATAAATAAACTACATATACTAAAAATATTTATTCCTAATCCTTTCAATACAAATTAGAGACAATCTTTGAACAAGTCTTATAAACTAATCAATAGCTTAAAGAATTTCACAAAAAATCATGCTTGAATGTAAATTGTTTGAGTTAAGCCAATATTAACATAACATATCTCAATCAAAATATTGCATGTTCAAATTTAATCTCAACTTCTCACATGGGATACCCTCATGATTTTCACTCTTTAAAGTAGTGGTGAAGTGTTTACACTCAATCAATCTCATGAAAACAGTTCTACCATATTCTTGCTTGTCCACATATTCTCCACTATTTAGATCATACAACTTCATGAATCAAGAGGTCTTTAATCAAGGTTGTAATGGGGCCAAGGGGTTTGTAATGTGGTTGAAGAACAAAAGGATAACGATATCACAAAGGTTCCAAAGAGTTCATAAAGTTTAGAGACATAATAAGATCATACAAAGAAACTTATCAAAACTCTTTACAAGTACATAGTCACCTAGGCCGGATATTCATGTTGGGCCTTTTCTTCATTCTAAACAACTTTGTAACATCTTTTTCTTTTTCCACAAATTCAAGAGATGATTCATATTTTTTTTTTTACATAGGAATGTATTTGCCAGTATTCCATTTCTTTTTCTCTTGACTTTTCTTTTCTTTTCCCCCCACACTTATTTCTTGTTTCTAACCCAAATTTTTAACTAAAAATATCCCTTGTTTTTTTGCAATATGTCTCAAAATATATAATCCATCTTTAGAACAAGGGTAAGGATATAAGTATATTTAGGCTAGGTGTAAGTTGTGGTTACCAATAAAACATCATATTTAATGTAGGCTCAAATTGGCTCACTAGTAGGGATGTTCTCTTAGAACATTAATAATGGATGGCTGTTTGGCTCTGGTTATAATTCTAATGCCTCTATCATATTCATGTTGTCACATGTATCAATATAATCTCAAACGGTTTAAAGCAAGTTCTAGAGAATCATGTAATCATAAGAGCACTCAAGAAAGAAATTAGATTGATTTGTATAATGCATCAATCATTATAGGCTCAAAAACTCACAAGGATGATTATACAAGTCAGATTAAGTCTAAACATGCTTCTTTCTCAATCAACATATCATATTAACATTGGCTCATAAAAAGGTTGACATCAAGCTCAAATCTCATGAAAATCTTCTCACTAATAAATCTGTTTTAGACTTATACAATTCATATCTCATCATTGTATTAAAAAGGAACTAAAACACACACAAAAATAATAATAATAATAATAAAGACTCATAAAAAAAATAGTAGACAAAAATAAAAGAAATCCTAAATCATTCCCCCCACACTTAATTCTTACATTGTCCTCAATGTAAGTCTATTAACCCAAATGAAAGAATCATGTGTAAGAGAAAAGAACTAATAACATAAGAATAGGAACAACTAAGACTCAAAACAAAACAAACTCATGCAACCTAAATAATACTAAACAAAAATTAACAAGTAAACATAAAAATAAATAAAAATAATAAAAGGAAAAGGAAAAGAAAGCAAATCTGAGTATGGCAGGTTGGCAATTTCTTCTTTAATTGGGCTGCCTTCCCAATTAACACTTGAGTTAGTGTTTTGAATCTAACCAACACCCATTCTTGGCATTTTAGGCTTGTCAGGCTCATACGTGAAATTTCCCAAATTTATGCGTTTGAGAGGAAGCTTTCTTTGCACAACAGTGGATGCATTCTCCATTACAAGTATTATTCCATCATCTTTTGTGGTGCATATGTCATCGAGGAATGGAGCATATTTTGATACTTGTTGAATGACCTCCACAAACAAGTTGTTTAAGGTTTCCGGCATGTGTTGTTCATGTTCTTCCTCCTTAAACTTTGCAAATCTACTAGGAAAAGGTGGAGAAGAAACATTAGTAAAAAGTGAAACCTTAAACGTTACCTCAGGTGCCGAAATACTCTTATTTGGATCTTTGGCTTCATTATCCTCAAGAATAGAATCCATCTCTAATTTTGTTTCATCCTCATCTTGTTCCTCATTCTTCAAGGTCACAATAGTAGCATTCTCCTTTGGGTTAACCATCGTTTGGGCTGGGAGTTCTTCAGATCTTTGTGCTACCCATCCCACCATACTACTAGCCAATTGGCTCATTTGCTTTTCCAAACTCTGGATGCTTGCCCTTGTTTCCTGTTGAAATTGCAAAGAATCAGTAACAAGAGAATAGACAAGGTCTTCTAAAGAAGTACCTGAGTTTTGAGTCATATGTGGTGGTTGAAAAAGATCTGGTTCTTGAGACCATGATTGATTGAAGCTAGATGGATGAGTGTAATTGGCATAAGGATCTACTTCTTGGTAATTTTTCGAGTAGCCATAATTAGTATGATCCCACCATCCCTCATGGTAAGTGTTTGAGTAATGATTATACTGTTGGTCTTGGAACACTTGATGGCCTTGACATCCTCCCATGGCCAATTGTTGAACTGGGGAGGTGAGATTGGCTTGTTGATTCTCCATGTTCATGTATGCCACCAACTCTTCAAGTGTTAGATTGCTCAATTCCATTGTTTTTTTTTTTTTTTTTAATTTGAAAAGAAAAACTTGTATGTACAAGAAAATAAAACTAATTAGAACTGAAAATAAGAATAAACCAAGTAACAAATAAACTAAAGAAAATAATCCCCGGCAACGGCGCCAAAAATTTGATGCACCCAAAAGAGTGTATCTTATTTAACCTTGCACTAAAAAGATCAATTGTAAGTATAGTAGTTAGCAAGGGTCGAGTCCTCAGGGATTGGGTTTTAGTTTATAAGTTAATAGTTTAAAACTTAAATTCAAGAACAATAAAAGAAAAGGGGTTTTTGAAGCCAGATTTAAACTAAAGTAAATAATAAGAATAAGATGCAAGGCGGTATAACCAGCCAATAAAAATATATATACTAAATTAGGCGGTATAACCAGCCAATAAAAATAAAACAAAGTTAATATACAAATTAGGCGGTATAACCAGCCAATAAAAATAAATATAAAAAATAAGCAAACTAAAAGTAAGAAAACAAGTAAGTAAGAAGAATTAAATATGAAAAATATGGTTAAGGTTTCATTCTCCACCACTAGACATCATTAAGAATCAATTTCAGATCTATCAATATCAACCAACTATCAAAGTTAACAACCGTAGATAACAACAAGCTCTGTTACCCCAATCTTTCCTTAGTTTGTCGTTAAAAAGAACAAGCTCTCTATTTAATCTCTAACCATTAAACAACCTAGAATAAGCTCTCTAAATTCAATTTAATGGCAGCTTTATGATGAGAAAGATAGGTTGATCTAAGCAACAAACACATAAGCTCGGATTGTTCAACTTAGGTTATGTTCCACTTTGCAATTATTGAAAACTTGACCATAATCATTAATCACAAATTGCCACTTATGAATAGGAAATCAAGACAATTACACGGATCAAGACTCCTAAACTAGCAATAGATAATTATCAAGATCTATCTAGTTGTACACCTAAATAAATCAAGACAACATCATGAACAATTCTTGTAGAAGAACATAAGCAACTTTGATAGAAAATTAATGATAGATAGAATCTGAAAATCAATCACAAAACATGTCTAGGGCTTTGAAATCACCCTTAACCAAATAGAAGTTTAGCCTAGCATAGGCATTATAAACATAAAATTAAATAGAATCTAAGAAGAAAATAAAAGAAAGAAAGAAGAAGAAGAAGAATATTAATTATCCAACCTCTTGCTCTTTCTAAAGAAAAACAAAACTAGAGAAAAGAAAGAAGAAGAAAACTTAGAGAATTTTATTACAATGGCTAATATCCTACCTATGTACAATATGATCCCTTACAATCATCCAAGGCCCTCTATTTATACACATTTTGGAGGGCTAAATGACAAGAGACAAGCTTTACAAATTTCAAAGGTAGGTATAATAGGTGGGTGCATTTTCTAACAATTTTCGTCATACATGACGATTTTGATCAGCCAACTTGATGGTCGATTTTGTCAATTTTGCAGGCCTTATCTGATCACATGGTCTTCTAGAAAAAGGTTCCCCTATCCGTTACGGATCCATAGCCGTTGGAATCAGCTCATTTGCTGATGTGGATAAGCAGATATGGGCAAAATACGAAAACAGGTCAGCACAGACGTCATTGCACATCAGCCAACTTGATGGTCGATTTCGTCAATATTAGAGGCCTGATCTGATCATATGGTCTTCTATACAAAGGTTCCCGTATCAGTTACGGATCCATAGCCATTGGAATCAGCTCATTTTCTGATGTGGATAAGCAGATATGGGCAAAATACGAAAACAGGTCAACACAGACGTCATTGCACATCAGCCAACTTGATGGTCGATTTCGCTAGGGAAAACGACTCCGTTTCAAGAAGTGTAAAACATGAAAAAGATAGATATGCCTCTTAGCTTTGCACGGCTACAAATTTCGGCCTTATTTCTTCAGTGAAACTCCAGATATAGCTGATATGGCAAAAGGTGTCGAAACTGGAACTGAACTGGATTTGCCCTTAATTCTAGTAATCTGAAATCACTCAAAGAAACTTGTGAAAAACACCAAATTACATAAAAAAATAAAAGATCATAAACACAATTAGACTAAACAATAATAACTCGTATTTGACACAAAACAATAATAAAACATAACTAAAAACTATATAATTATACGAGTTATCACCAACCCCGCACTATCAACAATAACCAACAAGTGATCTTTTACATGATGGATATGTGTACAGTCACCGACCTCTAGACAATGCTCTGATACCAAGTTTGAAACATCCCAAGTCCGGCAGTATGACCGGCCAGAGACAAGTATATGCCCTTTTCTTCGAAGCCTTAACCATTCATCGACCTAACAAAATTTTGCATGACCTCACCCAATATGGGGGGGTTACCGAACCTGCAAAACATGCATAATAATAATAACAATAATAACACATGACATCCCGGTTAGGACACCTCCAACTAGGGGATAACCGAGATGCCCCGCAGTAGACGAGCAAGGTGAACCATAATTTAAATATATATACAATGCCAAAAATGTAAACAACAATCTCGGTCTCCGATTGGATAACTGCATGACACATAATACAACATATTTAGACAAAACAATATATGACATCCCTAGGTGACTGTGCACGGCTCCTCCATCAAGCAACGAATCACCTCGTCAAAACGATATATCATGCTTACCGACTATCGGTCCCGAGCAAGCTAGCTAGATGGATGAGGGACCGGGTCGATCAGTATCAGAAAACGATAAATAACTAAAGGGTGAGTCATAAGGACTCAGTGAGCAAATGCAGAATTAGTAAAGTCTATGGAAAAGACTCGCAAGTCATATTAACTAATATCACCTTGATGTTCCTATCCAACATCACAAATAACTATAACATCCGGTAGGGTCCGTAGACTCCTACAAACCAGTAGGGCTCGAAAGCTCCTACAAAACCGGTAGGGCACAATGGCAGCCTACAAATACTGTAGGGCACAATGGCAACCTACAAATTTGATAGGGCACAATGGCAGCCTACAAATCCGGTAGGGCACAATGGCAACCTACAAATTTGATAGGGCACAATGACAGACTACAAATCCGGTAGGGCACAATGGCAGCCTACAAATTCAAGCATAGCTTAACATTACAGTAAACATACAACACATAACATTTAAATAAGCATACAAGTAAGGAAACAATGTCGCACCATAAAGTCGACCACTCATGCATCAATCCCGAATTATTACATAATCATTACTTGTCCATTCCTTGGACCTTTTTCTCACGTCTTTACGAGAATTCGATACCATAAGGTAGTTCTATGCCATGCACACTACTATTTACCAACTCAAGTGCATTATAATTCATCACTGATACATTTATACAATCACAGCCAGTATGTCGTAACATAATCTAACGATCCTACGTCTATCGCTACACGTTTACTCACAGTGCGTTAAGCGGGAGAAATTGGATCCTCATGCTCCGGAGTTCTTCCAACCACAGACTCAGCTAATCCATGCTCCTAGTACATAAATAATAATTTTATAAATATTTTTATTATTTAGAAACATTCACACTATCCAAATTGTAGCTAATTAGCTATTATTCGAAATTTTGTAGCTTAGCTATTTAAGAATTATAATATTTACACCTAGCTCGGGTGGAAATCCAAAGCAACGATCAACTGGAAAGTTTCTCCCCGAGCCTAGCAAAGCCAATAGTGGCCTCGGATGGTGGTGGAAGTGGCGGCACAAGGTGGTTGGCCACCATGGTGTATTCGGCCAAGCTTGGATTCCCATCTCCAAGCCACTTTTTCAATAAACCAACCCCAAATAATGGATATAGAGGTTGATTTAGGACCAGCCATGGTGGTGGTTTAAGGTGGTGGCTATAATGGAAACCACCTAAGGCAAAATGGCCATAAAGAGAAACACATAGTTTCTCTTGGTTTCTTGAAAAACTAATACCAAATAACTGATCCTCACCTTCTAGATAGTAAGAATATGTATTTTGTTGGCTTGGTGATGAGTAGAAATCAAGAGATCAAGCTTACTAAGCTTTTGGCTATGGAGTTTTCTCACTTGGTTAGGTTTCTCGAGGTTGAAGATGAACAAACCCTTAATGCCTAAGGAAAATGAGTCTCACGGCTGATAAGGGGTTTATGGCATGCATTTTATGGCCATTTTCCAAGCGAAATGACAAAGAAACTCACTTTTTGTCTTTTAGTGCCTAAGTGGGCCCACATGAAATTTTTACGTTCGGAAGCTCTTTTTTCACTTTTCTCGACACAGATATGTTTAAAATATCATTTTACACAAGTAAGCAATTTTTCCTAATTTTTTGATACCCCGAACATCAAATTCGGGCCCCGAACTGTTTACGGGTCAACATTTTGATTTTCTTTGGTTTTAGCTCTCATTCTCATTCTGATTTAACCAATAGCATTCTAACATCATTTTATGTCTATATGAATCCATTTATTCACTTAAAGCCTTTTCCGGACCTTCCCGCGACCAGTTTCGATTTTTCATTCTTTTAAGTTAATTAAAGGCGTACACGATTTCCACCTAATTTTTGAGTTTTAAAAAGATGTCAAATTTTTAATCTAAGAATAATATTGAGATCCTCTATGATCACAGAGTCTATTGGCACCATATTCCAACCAAAAATAAAATTTTGAATAAACTTACCAAAATACCCCTGGTTCATATTTTATCGGTTTTGTACCGTTTAGATTTTTCAATAATCCTGATCAGTAATATATCACATTTTAACACTATGTGAAGTTAAAATACCAAATTTTATGGGCTTTACGTTGTCCCGGTTGTGATTCCTGACTCGTGATCACTTTAGGGCTAAATCTCTCAAATAGTCGATTAAACCCCTTACTCTAAAAATTTTAATATAACAATAAGATCATATGGTAGTGTGCTTTTTTACAAGCATACATAAACTTGATCCACCGTCTATGAATCATTTAAAGAGACCTGAGTTGATCTCTGTCTTACGAAGGTCTTACACCTTTAACTTCCAAAACCTCGTTTTTACTTGAAACGGGTCCGATTTTCGGATTTGCTTTTTCCACTGCCTTTGTCATATATTGAATTTGAGTTGGTCCAAAAACGCCCAATTTTTACGATCAAATTCCCCTCCGATTTAGTTTTCCCTTTTTCAAACTCGGGAATCTTTTCGTTCTTCCATTTTTGCTCTAACCGGCTTTTCTTTGGGATCCACTTCAAACTAGGCCTTGGGCTATTTTTCTTTATCCATCCTTTATCAACTGGGGGCTTCAATTTCACCAAATTGGGCCATCTTTGCGATTTTCCCAAATTTGTCGAATTAGGTCTTTCCCTACACTGAATTTCCTCAACCCATCTTTCGAACTACATATCTTTCGTTGTAGATCTCGGATTGTCAAAAAAATTTTGTCATTGTTCAATTCAACTTCGAACCTTGATTTTGACTGGAGTTGACTTTTTTAGTGTTTCACTTTTTAGGGTTGACTTTTTTGAGGTTGACTTTTTTCGAGTTGACTTTTTGTGCTGACCTCCAAAACAAAGTCTTAAGACCCATCTATGTAATGGTGGAAGTCTCTCTGCATTTCGGGAAGTTTGAAATGGAAATTTTGCCTGGTTTAGGGGCCCAGGACAAAATTAGGTGTCTACATTGGCGATTGACTGTCGTTGACTCCGCCGTAAGCCACTGATCACTGTCACCAAAAAATCGCCAAAAATTGCCCAAATGTCACTCTCAACCTCTTAAAACCCAAAATCTCTCTGCATTTCGGGAAGTTTGAAATGGAAATTTTGCCTCGTTTAGGGGCCCAGAACAAAATTAGGTGTCTACATTGGCGATTGACTGTCGTTGACTCCGCCGTAAGCCACTGATCACTGTCACCAAAAAATCGCCAAAAATTGCCCAAATGTCACTCTCAACCTCTTAAAACCCAAAATCACACTAGATATTTCAAAATCAACTCTGAAAATCCTAGATCTAAGCTACAAACTCGCGGCCTCTACCCTTAAACTCGTCGTCTTCCGTCATCTCAATACTTCAAAGCCACCACGAGAAAACCTCTAGCCTTCCTTTTCTTACTCAAACCGACCTAAAACTCCAAAAATCTTAACAAAAATATTAAACCCGAGAATCCCCAAAACTCACTGTTAATTCTTTTTGTTGCTTGTGATCTGTGCGTGTTGTGCTTGGTGAATTGGATTAATGCTTGTGAATTTTCTGCAATTATTTTTTGTTTTGCTCTTTTTCTCTGATTCTAATTCTAATTCTCTCTATGTATCTTTGATTTGTTTGCGATCTGTTTATATAGGGATTTCAAAGTTAGAGTCCTTATTTGATTTCAACTTTATCTCTTTTTTATTTTGATTTTATCTGGATTTTCCTTTGTTTTGATTCCGATGGTTTATCTAATGCTTCCTGATTTTGATATTTTTATTCTATCAGGAATCCTTTATTTACGATAGCTCTTTTTTAATCACTTTCCCAAAGAGATAAAGAAAGAAAAATAAAAAATGATAAAATAATAAGAAATGATAAAAAAAAAATGATAAAAAAAAAAAATTGAAATCATAAAAGAAAAGAAAAGATAAAATAAATAAATAAATAAAAATAGAAAAGACAAAAAAACAAATGTGGACGGCCCTTCATCAAACACTAAATCCAATTGCCTTATTTGGACTCATCATTCTCGAAAAGCTCTCAAAGGTTCAGTTTAGGTTTAAAGTCCAAAAGTAAATTAGGATCCAAAAATAGAATATCCAATAATAGTTGGACCCAAAATTGACTTAAAAATCCAATAGCAAATCGGGACTCAATTTATTCGAGATTCGAAAATCAAATTAAGACCAATAATTAAGTAAAATCCCCTAATAAAATTGAGTGTCTACATGCATCACTTATCGTTTTTTCACTATCTTCGTCGCATTATTCTCGTCATCTCACTTTATTGCCGCGAACAACCACGCCGATTCAACAATGAAGCTCTCGTCTCTAAAATAGATTTTTCGATTCTTCCTCCACTACTGATCTCTTCCCTAACCTTATCGACCTCAACAGCGTCAAGGTAGCAAACTGAAAAGCCTATTCTTCTCATTGGACCTGGAAAGGTTAGAATTAATTATTTACTCCTATTTTTGCGATATCTTTATATTTTCTCTCTTCTTTGTAGTTAATTGTTGAAAATTTGTGAAAAGTGATAACAGAATATAATTTTCATGTTCTTGTCAGTGGGAGGTTGTTTTGTTGGTTAGATCTGCATAGATAATTTTTAAATATTAATTCTGACTAAATACATTAGAATTGATCAAGTCAATTTATCAATTCTAGTTAAAGATTCAAGTATTTCTACTAACTTTAAATTTGTGTCTAATTTAAATAAAAGCAATATTGTACTCCATTCTAGTTAATCAAACACCCCACTTGCATATATGTTTTATGTGACTGGACCTTCCAGAAATTTCTATTTGCTAATTTCATTCATACTTTATCCAGAGTTTTAGTTTCACGTGTCTAATTAAATTCCCAAATTTAATAATAAAATAAACAAAAAAAAAAATTAAGTTTTATATTGCCAGCTAAAGCTATAGCTAGGTAAGCTTTGATCGAGTTTGTTGCATGCTCCAACAATTAACCTGGATATAAGAAAAAATAACATTTTTGTATGGTTCACTATGTATAGATACTAATTGAAATAAGAAAAAAGAAAGCCTCATCGCGTCCCTGACTTTGTCCTCTTTCATTGTGTCGAATATGTCTTGTTGTATAATTTATAATTTGACACTTCTGGCTAATTCACACCTATAAAATAAAAGGGCTTCTGACCAGCTACACCAGGAGTCTTGGTATTCGGATATTGATAATTTGTTGCGTTGTATTTTTGTCGCACAGGTTGCTGAGTTTTATTTCAATGGTAAAGGATATGAAGTTGAACTGTGAAACTAAAGTTCTTCAACTAGTCTCAAGTAGCTGTATTATTATGGTTTTTTGCTTTTAAATAGTACCGCTAACAATGTGTCTATTTGCCTAAGCACCGTAACCAAGTTATGTCTTATAGCCTCATAGGCAATGTCAAGAATTATGTCTCTGATGTGTGAAATGTAAATTATGTGGGCATCAAGTCTTAGGACTAAGTCAAGGCATTAGGTTCAAGGGGATTGGCTAAGGGATTTTTTTAGTATCCTTTTGAATGAAGTTTGGTGCAACTATGGCTTTAGCTTAAACAACATTCTGCTCTAGGAGATGGGCGTCTCTTGTTGTATCTGAATTGCCTTCAGATCTACTTGTTAAGTGAAAATCTCTGTTCGTTATTACAAATTTATAGTTTTTTTTTCTTCTTTTTTTTATGTTATAATTTTGAAAAGTTGTTTTTATATTTTTTTAGGTTGTGTTCTTTTTCATTGTTTGTTTTCTTTTGTCATAAGTACTATAACTATGGATAAGAGTTGAATTCAAAAGTCTAAATTCATTAGTAAATATGCAAGGGGTTAGTCATTTTTTAAAATTTTCATTTGAGAATGCATGTCGAGATGGTATAATTTTATGCCCATGCATGAAAAGTGTCAATTTACAGGCCGTTAGAAGTTGTACAAGAGCATTTGCTTTGTAATGGGTCTGGTTATACAACGAAAAAAATAACTAAAACATGACATGACACGACACGACACGAAAGAGAAACACAGACACGACACGAATACACGAATATGTCAAAATCTATATAACACAAACTATTAACACGTCAAAATTCATACAAATATAAAACACCTTAAACACGATTATAACACGATAAAATATACAAACACGACATAGATACACGAATTGTCAAGTTTGGATTTGTTATGATGAAACTTCATTGTCGGCTTATGAGTCTCATTTACCCGAAGGGTTTTTTTAGTTTAAAAGCTCTCAAGAGCTTAGAGATCTTAATATAAAGAGAGTTTAGGTGATAGGATCCAAGATGGCCCAATCCCATGACAATTTCTATATGAGCCAAGATCCAAGAAGATCTAGAAAACATGGCAAGAATGGGTGGAATTCACTTGGGCCATGTTGCAAGTTATTCAAGAAAGGCTTCAACATGCAAGATGGGCTTGCATCCAAATTTGGTCCATGTGATTCAAGAACACAAGGTGGCACATTAAGAGGGCTTATTTGGGCTTATTTTAATTCTTATAATTACTTAGTCATTTGGGCCTATATTATGTAACATGGACACCTTTTAATTATTTAGTTTTGGGCTTGAGCATGCTCAGCTCATATTTTATATATTATTACTTAGTAGATTAGGGTTATTGTAGGGAGGCTATAAATATATGTCTTAGCCGCCTACTTCAATTATCTTTTGATCAATTAAGTCTGATTTTATTCAGTGAGAGTTTTCTCTTTTAGTTCTTGAAATAACTTAGGAATTTATCAAAGAATTCTTTCTTTATGGCGTTCAACCTATCAAACTTAGGTTATTGAAACGAGAGTTCTTAGGGTCTAGCTTACATGCTTAATCTAGGTTCTTTGAAACAGGTTTTTAAGGGTTTAAGTTTTCTTTACCTGAATCTTGGCTTTTCTGGGTTAGGTATTTCAATTTGTTAGTGGGTTCAAAGGGTTTAACCTCTAGGGTTCACATCAGTTGGTATCAGAGCTTAGGCTTCCAATCAGGTTTTTATAATTATCGCTTTGATTTGTTATTTGTTACTTTTGTTGGGGTTTCAGATACTATCACAGCAAAATCAATAACAAAATTTTGGGGTTTCAGGCATTCTTGTCTTAGAGTTATAGCTTTAGGCATTCTTGCCCTGGGTTATAGTTTTTAGGCAGTCTTGCTTTGGGGTTTCGTTTCTTGTAATTGAATCAAATCAATCTAACAAGATTTTGGGGTTTCAGCATTCTTGTCTTGGGGTTATAGCTTTAGGCATTTTTCCTAGGGTTATAGTTTTTAGGCAGTTTTGCTCTGAGGTTTCGTTTCTTGTAATTGAATCAAATCAATCTAACAAGATTTTGGGGTTTTAAGATTCTTGTCTTGGGGTTATAGCTTTAGGCATTTTTCCTAGGGTTATAGTTTTTAGGCAGTCTTAGTTTGGGGTTTCAGTCTTGAAAAGTGGTTTAAATCAAGATTTCGTTTCTTAAATTCTTGATCAATTAAAATTTCTTCTTATTGATTCTTGATCCGAATCTTGAAAAAAAATTTCAAGAATTCAGAGGGGCATTCGAACAGTCCCAAGAAAGAAAAAAGAAGTTCATTCGAGATTTCAAGAAAATCAAGAAGTCTCGTTCTTGAAAAAAAAAAGAAAAGTGTTCGTACAGCAAGAAAAAAAAAAAAAAAGAAAGATTCGAAAAATATTGAAAAGAAGTGGAAAGAATCGATATTCATTTTTTTTTTTTTACTAACCAAAGTTGTTTTGCAGTGACTTTAAGATGTCTCTCACATTATGCGACGAAGTAAAGCAGACTCTACAAGAGATGAAAGAGATCACCTTATTGTTTGAGAGGTTTGTGCAACAAGAGGAAGAAATATGGAGAAAAAAAAAGAAAAAGAAAAAAAGAAAAAGAAAGTGAGGTGGCTGCAAATTAAAAAAAGCAAGAAGAAATAGAGAGTAAAAAAGAAATAGTGGTGGCTGAAAATAAAGACACAATAGAGGAGTCACTAGTGGAAAAAGGAGACAATTCCTGTCAAGGGAAACAAAGAATTTGAGAAATTTTCTGATGCAAAGGAGAGTGTGGTTTTTATTCTTGATGCTCCTAACCAATCTCTTCCTATTTTCCTGTTTCTTTGTTGAAGGATTGTGAGGATTTATTTTCGGAGGAGTTGCAGGATGGGTTGTCACCCATAAGCGGCATTGTGCATCACCTTGATTTAATACCTAGCGTCGTCATTCTCACACACAATGCTAAGATTCGAGGGCGAATCTTTTCGAGGAAAGGGGGAATGATAGGATCCAAGATGGCCCAATCCCATGGCAATTTCTATATGAGCCAAGATCCAAGAAGATCTAGAAAACATGGCAAGAATGGGTGGAATTCACTTGGGCCATGTTGCAAGTTATTCAAGAAAGGCTTCAACAAGAAAGATGAGCTTGCATCCAAGTTTGGTCCATGTGATTCAAGAACACAAGGTGGCACATTAAGAGGGCTTATTTGGGCTTATTTTAATTCTTATAATTACTTAGGCATTTGGGCCTATATTATGTAACATGGACACCTTTTAATTATTTAGTTTTGGGCTTGAGCATGTTCAGCCCATATTTTATATATTATTACTTAGTAGATTAGGGTTATTGTAGGGAGGCTATAAATATATGTCTTAGCCGCCTACTTCAATTATCTTTTGATCAATTAAGTCTGATTTTATTCAGTGAGAGTTTTCTCTTTTAGTTCTTGAAAGAAATTAGGAACTTATCAAAGAATTCTTTATTTGTGGCGTTCAACCTATCAAACTTAGGTTCTTGAAACGAGAGTTCTTAGGGTCTAGCTTACATGTTTAATCTAGGTGCTTTAAAACAGGCTTTTAAGGGTTTAAGTTTTCTTTGCCTGAATCTTGGCTTTTCTGGGTTAGGTATTTCAATTTTTAGTGGGTTCAAAGGGTTTGAATTTGTTATGATGAAACTTCATTGTCGGCTTATGAGTCTCATTTACCCGAAGGGTTTTTTTAGTTTAAAAGCTCTCAAGAGCTTAGAGATCTTAATATAAAGAGAGTTTAGGAGTTGATAAAAATAAAAATATGAGTGATTTATCTCAATTTTCTAGTGGAGGGAGTGATAATAGACAATCCCAAGAAGAGCCAAATGTTGAACCGGCTAAATTTTATAAATTGTTAGAGGATTATAACCAAGAATTGTATCCAATATTCAAAAAATTATATAGATTATCTATCATATTAGAATTGCTTCAAATGAATTAAGGTTTCTCGTGGGTGAAGTAATATGTCATTCAATTTGCTCCTCTCACTAATAAAAATGATTTTTCCTAGGGTGAAACCTTGCCTGATTCCTATCGTGAAACTAAAAATAATTAGTTCTTACTTATGATCAGAGATTTAAATAGCGGTCACTATTTTACGATTTTCGCTCTCTCCGCCACCGATGTTAATCACAATTGATCACAATATCATTCGTTACGTCCACAATTGCGATAAACATAACGTGATCGAAAATGTATTCGCGATCGTAATTTAATTTCCTGGGTATGACAAGATTCATGCTTGTCCAAATAATTGTAAGTTATACCTAGATGAAAGAGAAAATAAAGACTCTTGTTATGTGTGTGGTGCTTCTAGATGGATGCAAAGTAATAATTCATGTTAAACATAATAAAAATAAATAAAATAAAATAATAAAATTCACATTAAGTAATAATTTATATTAAAAGAAAAATTAATTAATTAAAACAAATAACAAGAAAATTATAAAAATATTTTAGGAAAGAAAAAGAAAAGAGAAAATATATATATATATATATAAATAAAAATGTTAAAAAAATATAAATAAAAAATAAAAAAATACGAAAACAGATTTGTGCGATCGGGTCGGATCCGCGCACGGATCCATGCGCGGACCCTGCTCGACCCGATTGCCTCTTTAAAATAGAATTTTTTTTTTTTTTTTTCAATTCCTTCTTCTCTCAAGTTTTCTTGTTTTTTTAAATTGTTCTCTTTCTCTGGATTTCCAAATGACCGACCACCCCTTTTCTCTAAAACGCAATTCTCGACTACCAAAAACTACAACCGGTCACTGGAAAACTCATGTTTTTTCAATTTTGGTCATCGGAAATGGGAACTTTTCCATATATTTATATATTTTTTTTTGTAAATACCGAAACTAAAATTTCAAAACCACTTTTCTTTTAAACATCAAGTTCATCCAAAACAGAACCCTTCCAAAAAGTTTCAAAAGAAATCGAAAAAGAAAATAAAATCTGCCTTTGTTTGTTTGAAAACCGAAACCCAGAAAGAACTTTTTAATTTATTTTAGTGCTCCTCAAAGCGCCCCGTTTAAGCATTACACAGAAATATAGAAAATATTTTTTTAAATAAATACCTTTGCTTTTGAAAACCAAAACTCAGAAAAACCTTTGCTACGATTATGCTTACTTACTCTATGTGATTGTTGATGTCTATTATGTATGTTGGGGGTGGGTATTTATAGGGATATATGGGTAGAAAACTAGGTTTTTTAACTTGAGACCAATTGGATCTTATTTCCTTCTTTTTTCTCTTGATTTCTTTCTTTCACGGATTTTACTTTTTTATCCATTTTTTTTTTTGGATCTAAAGAATAAAAAAACAACTAAGGCTGTGAATGAATCGGCTTGAACGAACAAGCCTTTGTTCGTGTTCGTTTATTTATTTTTGAGCTTGTTCGTGTTCGGTTCGTGTTCGTTAAGGATTTTCAAATTGTGTTCAAGCTCTGTTCGTTTAAAATTGAGCGTGTTCGTGTTCGTTCATTTAATGTTCACGAACAAGTTCATTTAAATTAAATGAACTTGTTCGTGAATATTAAATGAACATGTTCATGAACATATAATCGAACATGTTGGCGAACAATTAAAAATATGTTCATGAAGAATAAACAAACAAACAAATATAAAACAAGTCAATTTTAAATTATTACTAAATATAAAATAATAAAATACAAACGTAATTAAATTTAATTTATTACTAAATTATTAAATTTAAGTTATTAAATAATATTAATTATATTATAAATAAAATAAAATACAAATAATAATAATAATATTAATTATATTATAAACGAACATAATCGAGCTTTAAACAAACTAATAAACAGCTTGAAACGAACCATAAACGAACTTGTTCGTGGACGTAAACGAACCGAACACACATCTGTTCGAACTCGGTTCGTTTAATAAACGAACATAAAAATTGTGTTCATAATCGTTTATTTAGCTTAATAAAGGAACATAAACGAACAGAAATCGAACTGTTCACGAACGGTTCATCGAACGCTCTGTTTGTTTACAGCCCTAAAAACAACACTTTTTTTTTTCATTTATCAGACTTTGAATCCTTTGATTTTTTCCTTTGTGTTTCAGTTTTTCCTAAAAATTTTAAATTTTGATTTTTTTTTTATTTTCCCAAAAATGAATAAGAATGAAAGTAAAATAAAATAATCAATATAATAAATAAAAGTAATGACAAAAAAATAGCAATAAAATATTACTGGGCCGATCTAATTTGGACTTTAAGGCTCAATCTAAGGATCCGCTCAATTTGAAATCCAGATAATTTAAAATGGATAAGAATAGCAAGACAAGACTTTGACGTCTTAACTTGTTATTTATGGTGATTGATCGGATAATAAGGAAACTGAATGGTTGCAGAGTTGTTCATATGGGGCGTTTCGCAAAAGAATTAGCAAACGTTTTTGCCCGACAAGGTGTTTGTAGAAAAACAGATTTGATGGCTTGGGTAAATGATTAACAGATTGCAGGGGCAGTTTGGAGGAAGATTATTGCGTAGTCCTCGAGATGGAACACTTGCGGTGCTTGATTGACGTTTGTTGTGTTTTTTTTTTTTTTTTTTTTTTTTTTTTCAAGTATCCGTGGCATTTGTGTTTGTGGTGGTTTGTTTAAATCTCTTGTATTCTCACGCAACACGGTTAGTACATTATAGGTTTCTTTTTAAACAATTTTTTTTTTTGGGAAGGTCCGGGTGCAATGCATGTGTAATGCATAATGGGTAGAACAATGCAGGTGTTTTTCTATTAAGGGTCCTTCGTCACCATTGTAGATTATTTCGAGGGTTAGAGGGTATCATGTCAGTTTCGGTTTGGTTCACTTTGTGTCAGCTTAATTGTTATTTTCATATGGTTATTGGATTGCTAAAGCTAACTTTTAAGATAATTACAAAAAAGGTCCATAATAAAAAAATATTTTGAGTTATTGTTGTAATAAAAATTTTATTAAAAATTAATTAAATAAGATATTGTCATTAAATTTATTTATGGATCAAACTACTTATAAAGGTAATTAGTTTGGCCAATTCGAGAATAAATTTGTTAGGTTCGAGCCAATTTATAATATTATTTTATTAAAAAAATACATTTTTATTTTAATAAACTTATCACATGTAAGTCTAGTAATTCGTATATTCGTATTATGTTCGTGTTATTTCTCGTGTTATAATCGTGTTTATGCTGTTATATATATGTTTATATAAATTTTGAAATCTTAATAATTCGTGTTATATAGATTTTCACACTTTAATAAAGTTTGGACTCAACTTGATATATTATTTATTTATAAATAATTATTTTAATTAATTTTATTGAAGAAGTATATTTAAAAATATTAAAATATTAATATTCAACTAATTTTATATTTTAAATAATACTTTTGCAATATTAAAATTTTTAAATATTATTATACACATATTTTTTAATATTTTAAATTGTATTATTATTATTATTATAATTATTATACTAATATTTGAGTACTAAATCTAATTATTAATAATAGATCTATTTTTTAAGATGATTTTAATATTATTCCTTTGATATCAAGATACACAAGATCGACACTCTTGGTATCATACAAGAATGATGAATGGGACGAGCAGTAGTAGAGTGATTGAACTTGTTTTTCTTTTTTTCTTTTGCTGCAATTTAATCTATGAATCTTCTATTCACAAAAATTTTCAAGATTGCTAAGAAAGATGATAAAGAATGATTTATTTATTCGGGTTGGGTATTTTTTGGGTCTCTTTTGTGTATGGTTGTGAAATGTTTGAATGAAGTTACATAATCTTTCAAAAAGAAAGAAAGATGATTTTAATATAATTTAAATTAGTTTTAGAATATCATATTTAATTTTCTTTTAATAATTTTTTTTGTCATGATACATAATTAGTAAATAGGTTTTAATTTTAACCTTTTTATATATTATATATTATGTAATTTATATCATACAAAAAAAATATATTTATAATATTATAATGTAAATATAAAAAAAATATGATTTTAACCTAGGCTACTCATTTATAAATATAGTCAGACTTGTGTAGAATTTGAGACTCATATTTTGAACCGGGTCTGACTTGAGCAAGTATATTTAGTAATATCATATTTAAACTCGGCTGAAACCTGATCCAATCCGACTCATGAACATCTTTCTTACAATTCGACCTGTCCATGGGTCGGGTAGCCCGCCCGACCCGGTCGGCCAGGCCCGTATTGGGCCGGGCCTGAACATGTTTTTTTATGATCAGGGCCGGCCCGGATCACTGTTTAAGTATTAAAATATTAATTTTTATTTAAGTTTAATTATAAAATATATATAAATATTAATAAAAAAACAATTTTTTAATATTTTAATATATTTGAATAGTAAAACGGACTTATACGGGCTGACTCGGCCCCGGCCCGAATGGGCTTGGGCATGGAATTAAAAAAAAAAATGGACCACGGCCCGGCCCAACCCATGGACAGATCTACTTACAATCCTAACATGTTCATATAACCTTTTTTTTTTTACAAAAAAATAAAAACATAATATTTTTTATTTTTTAATTAAATTTTAAAATATAAATAACTTAACATGATAAAAAAATTGTTATTTGAAAAAGAGACATGGCTATAAATAATTTTTATTAAGTTTTAACATGATATTTTTGTTAATTGATAAATAGTTTTTGTTTGTTAACTTTTTTATAATTCTCCTTTGGTCCACGTGATGTGAAACTGAGCACAAAAAAATCTATAGCTCTAATTATTTGTTGTGAAATTTAAAGGTTATGATTTAAATGATTTTCATGGTTTTCATTATAAGAGTTCTCGTTGTAATTGTCACCACAAAACATCGCAATTTTTGCCATTCCTTTTTTGAAGGTGCAAAAGGTATAGTAGTATATTGCCTATACAGGACAGCAAAAGATTATTTATCATCCAGTGTCAGTTTCTGGTTGGAATTCGCTACAGCAGGTTGAAGACACTTCAGGAGAGTGTCATTTGAATATTTTTCTTTCTATAATCTGATAGTGTTATTTCGGGTTTACAAAGCAGTTTATTGTGATCTTCTTTCGAGGAGAGGTTGAAATATTAGTAGGTTTTTATGTATCACACGGGTATGTAAGGGGATCAAGCATTTTATGCTTGATGGGTATTATTTTAGGGTTGAGTATAGGTTTTTATTTTTGCAATTACAGGGTTAAATCGGGATCATGCATCTGGCATGAAGGGTAGAATCTTTGTTAGGTGGTTTTGGTTTTGATGTTGGATTCTTAATCATGTGCCTTTTCATTTTCTAATAAAAATTGGATTGTTGTTCAAAAATAATCAATTTAAAATCTCGATAAGAATTTGGATAAAATTGAATATCTACAAACATGTCAAACCAAAATTTTTGGTCATAAGATATTTACTAGTACAATTGATGCACTCAAAAAAGTATATCTTATTTAATCTTGCACTAAAGAAATCAATTGTTTAGTTTTGTAGTGAGCAAGAGTCGAGTCCTTAGGGATTGGATTTCAATTTATTAATTATTAGTTTATAACTTCAGCTGAAAAAATAAATAAATAAATAAATAAAGAAAATGGGATTTTTGAAATAATTAAAAGTAAAAGAAATCAGAAAAATAAGAATGCAAGCAAGTAAGTAGAAGAATTCAAATATGAGAAAAGTATAGTTAAAAGATCATTCGTTACCACTATGTATCATTGAGAATCAATTTTAGATCTATCAATATCATTTAACTATCAAAATTATCAACCGTAGGTAACAACCTCTCGAGTTACCTCAATCCTTCCTTAATTCGTTGTTAAATAGGACAAACGTCACTACTTAATCTCTAACTATCAAATAACCTATGATAAACATCAATAGATTCAAAGTGAGAGTAGCTTTATGATAAGAAATATAGGTTGATCTAAGCAACAAACACATAAACATGGATTTATTTAACTTAGGTTATGTTCCACTTTGCAATTAGTGAAAACTTTAACATAATCATTAATCACAAATAGTCACTATTGAATAGGAAATCAAGACAATTACATATCAAGTCTCCTAAACTAGCATTAGATAATTATCAAGATATATCTATTATGTATCATAAACAAATCAAGACATATATCATGAACAATTTTAATGGAAAAACATAAGCAACTTCGATAGAATACTAATGATAAATAGAATCTGAAAATCAATTATAAAACATATCTAGGGCTTTGAAATCACCCTTAACCAAAAATAATTTAGCCTTGCATAGGTAGTGTTAACATAAACATAAAACTAAAAAGAAAATAAGAAGAAAACTAAAAGAATTGAGAAGAAGAAGAAGAATATTGAATTATTCAGCCTCTTGCTCTCTCAAACTCTCTAAGAAAATAATAAAATCTGACTACTATAATATGTACAATGTGTGTTGCGACTCTCTCCCTCATCCTCTATTTATAGGCAGCAACTAGGGCTTCCAAAACGTGATTTGCGGCTAGGACTCTCAGGGTTTTAAAGAGGGATTTGCGGCTAAGTTTTTTCTACCGCTAGGGTTGTTTAGGAAGATATTCCAAAGCCTATTTGGATGACCATTTCTTATTCTATTTGGGCCCATGGTATACCGTTGGAAAGATATTCAACTCAGCTTCAAAAGTAAAGAGGACATTTCTTTCAATAAAGACTCTAACATCATGTTTTCCTTAGAACAAGCTCCAGAGGTCAAATCTGCCTTCTTGCTTTGCACCAAGAATTTGATATTTTTGACTCCCAAGTCTTCTTTCATCTTGTGATTGTGATTTTGTAAGCTCTTTAACATCCTAATTGACATATTTTGACTCCATCTCTTCTAAAATACCTACAAAGCATAAAAAGCGAGTAAAAGTTTAAGTAATTTAAGAATCAAAGCACAAAGTATAAGAAAATTAAATAGGAAAATATATAAAATTAAATAGAAAAATATATGAAATTAAGAAATAATATTTTATTAAATATTTTAATGTTTATGTCAATATTACTATTTGAAAAACTAGAAATAATATTTTAATAATAATTATTAATATAAATAATATTTTAATAATTATTATATTAATAGAAATAATATTTTAATAATAATTATATTGATAGAAATAATATTTTAATAATAATAGAAATAATATTTTAAATATTAATATAATTAAAGTTTTAATAATAAATAGTATTATTTTAAGTATTTAATATTAGTATTCTATTTTAATATTAAATATTATTATTAAAATATTACTATTAGAATTATTAATATATTAATAATAAATAATTTTTAGTATTTTAATAATTATGTCAATGTTGTTATTCGAAAAAAGTAGATATTTCAGAAAATAACCAAACAACGGAAAACATTTTTCATCAAGTCATCCAAACATTAGAAAATCTCTATTTTTTCGTAAAATCTTTATATTTTCTAAAAAATATTTTTTGGAAGCCAATTTCTGCGAAACAAATAGACCCTTAATCTTTTGCTAGTCCTCGAGCAATCAAAATAGAAACAATATAAGAAAACTTAATCTAATTCACTTTCAGTATAAATAGAGACAATCATTGAACAAGTCTTATAAACTAATCAGTAGTTTAAGGAGTTTCACAAAGAATCATACTTGATAGTAAATGGTTTGAGTTAAGCCAATATTAACATAATATATCTTAATCAAAATAGTGTATATTCAAACTTAATCTCAACTTTTTACATGGGATACTCTCATGATTTTCACTCTTTAAAGTAGTGGTAAAGTGTTTACACTCATTCAATCTCATGAAAACAGTTCTACCATATGCTTGCTTGTCCATCTATTCTTCACTATTTAGATCATACAACTTCATGACTCAAGAGGTCTTTAATCAAGGTTGTAATGGGGCCAAGGGATAGTAATGTGGTTAAAGAATAAAAAGGAAAGGATATTACAAAGGTTCCAAAGATTTCATAGAGTTTAGAGACATAACAAGATTATACAAAGAAAACTTCTCAAAACTCTTATGAAGCATTTAATAATATAGGCATCATGTTGAGCCATTGCTTCGTTCTAACCAACCTTGTAACATCTTTTCTTTAACTAAAAGTTCAAGGGATGATTGATTTTTTTCTTCTTTTTTTTTTTTTTTCAATATGGGAATGTATTTGACAATGTTCCCTTTCTTTTTCTCTTGACTTTTGTCTTTCTCATTCCCCCACACTTATTTCTTGTTTCTAACCCAAATCATCAATAGATATCCCTTGTTTTTGCAGTATGTCTCAAAACATTCAATCCATCTTTAGAACAAGGGTAAAGATGTGGTTATCAAAGAAATAGCTTATTCAATGTAGGCTCAAATTAGCTCACCAGGGAGGATATTCTCTTGGAACATCAATAGGGGATGGCTGATTTAGCCTTGGTAAAAATCCTAATGCCTCTATCATATTTGTCATAACGAATCTTGCGACCCGTTAAACGACGTTTAAAAATAATAATAAGCGTGGAGAGAAAAAGAGGAAAAAACGACTTAATTCCTCTTAAGTAAAAAATTGAGGGTTTGAAAACAACCTTGGAAAAGAAATGGAGTCGCCACCAATCTTTTTTGGCTAGGTGTGATCGGCCACCTATTAAAACAGGTTTTTGTAAAATATTTTAAAATTAATTAAAATATTTTTAAAACCAATTTTGAAGTCTGCGCTTTAAACCAGAGAAAACAAGTGCGGGTTCAGGAGTCGGTTACGTGCGGGGAAGGCTTAGCACCCCCACAACGGCCGTATAAAATGGTACCCTATTAGTGTTGTGTTATCTCGAGTCTCGATAAAAGTCGGTTTTAAATTTGATATTTAAAAACAGTTCCTTTAAAAAAAATCATATTTATCTGAAAGGGATTCGAAATTTATTAACATAAAAATTTTCCATATTTCCCGACAAACTCGGCAAAACATGGAAATTTTCCTTGATTTTGAAATTCTCTGAATCACTCTCGTTTTTGAAAAAAGATACTCCGTCATTAATGATAATTGATGATATCCTTCCCGGCAGACCCAGTAGAGAACTCATGAATTATTTTAACTCGAGAATAATCTTGTTTTATGAAAAAAAAAATTATTTATTTTTCATATATTTTAAAATCATAAAAAAATGATCATGAATATGAAAAAATATTACTAAGATAAAAATTAAACAAACATGTATATTTATCATGACATGGCAAACATTTTATTAACATTTTATTATGACATGAAAAAAGAATTAATGACATGACATGCTTGATATGGCAAAATCTAAATGACATGTCCAAAAGAATTAATGACATGACAAATCCTATTATGACATGGCAAAAGAATTAATGACATGACATGCTTGACATGGAAAAATCTTATTATGGCATAGCAAAATAAATCATGACATGGTAAAAGAATTAATGACATGACATTCTTGATGTCGCAACCTAAAAAAAATAACAAGTCTATCGCAAGACTTTATTATTCGTTAAGCGTGACATTAAAAAAAATCAAGGAAAAGTCGACTTAATTCCTCTAGAAAAATGAAGGTTTTGAAAATGACCTTGAAAAAGACATGGAGTCGCCACCAATTTTTTTAGCTAAGTGTGATCGGCCACCTATTAAAACCGATTTTATAAAATATTTTAAAAATTAATTAAAACATTTTTAAAACCAATTTCAAGTCTGTGTTTTAAACCAGAGAAATCAAAGAAACGGGTTCGGGACTCGGTTACGTGCGGGGAAGGATTAGCACCCCCACAACGCCCGTATAAAACGGTAACTTATTAATCATGTGTTATCTCAAGTCTTGGTAAAAAAGTCGGTTTTAAATTTAGTATTTCAAGTTAATTCCCAATTTAAAGAAAAATAATTTCATTTTTTAATTGAAAATGATCCGGAACTTATAAATTCAAAATTTTCCTATATTCCCCAACAAACATGGCAAAATATAAAAAAATTTATTAATTTGGAAAAACTTTCCGAATCGTTCTCATTTTAAAGAAGATATTCCGTTATTAATGATAATTGATGATATCCTCCCCAGCAAACCCGGCAGAGAACTCATGAATTATTTTAACTCGGGAATATCTTTATTTTATTGAAAATCATTACCTTTTTTGAAAACATTTAAAAAAATGAATATGTATATGCATGACATAAATAAAATGACATAGCAAAATTTAAATAATATAATGCAACCTAAATGATATGATATAATTTAAATGTCTTAACATATTCTAAATGAAATGAAATATCCTAAGTTATATGATATATTCTAAAGGAAATGAAATGACCTAGGTAACATAATATATTCTATATGAAATGTAATGTCCTAAGTCATATGATATATTCTAAATGAAATGAAATGATTTAAATGACATGGCAAATATGAATGATATGGCATATAATTTAAATGACATGGAATATAAAATAATGCTATCATATAATATGCATGAAAATAAAAATGAAAATAATAATGCATGAACATAGTATATGCTAAATAATATGACAAAAAAATAACTAAATAAAAAACATAGGATATCATGAAATATTCAAAACCATATAATAAACAATATAACATCAAAAAATATAAATCAAAATAATAACAATACCATAGGAATTATCATAGCAAAAAATCACATATTATATAAAATGCATGAATATGGAAAATGCAATGCATGAAAATGTATTTTTTTCCTTTAATTAAGGAAATCCGTATATCTAAAAAGATATCCTGCTACCTTAGGAAAATATATCAAATTAAATATTCTAAAACCAAAATACTTTGTCATTATTTGAAAACAATTTTGAAAAGCTTAGATTAAAAGTAAAAACTTGGCTAAACCCTTTTTTAAATGGCTCTAATTTCCTAAGTTTAAAATCCCGGACTTGACCATCCTTAACCCGAGACTTAAAAAATCATTTTTAGAGTTTAAAAAGGCTTAGAAACTATCCTAAGTCAGTAGCTAAACTTCCTTATCAGCCCCGTATAAGTAACTTAACCAAAACAAAAAAATAATTTTCCTTCAAATTCAATTATGACTTCACTATCCAGTTTTAAGCCACGATTTTTTAGCCTCTTTTTAAAAATTCTAAAAAATCCAAAAAAAAAAAATACTGGAGACTCAGGACATGTAAAACTACACGAGAAAATATCAGCTTAATTTTTTGATTAAATATGAATGCCCATAAAAATTGGAAAAGTACGAGTACTGGGTGAAAAAACTGTTTAGCCAAAACACATTTTTGCCTTTGATAAAATCATTTAAAAATCAAAGTAAAAATATTTAAGACTCACAAAATGACTCACAAACAGTAGCTAGGACTTTTGAACAGTTAGGCAAAAATTGGCTAAGTAAAAAAAAAAAATCACAAAGGTAGAATAATCAATTTGACAACTCTTTAATTTTCCACAAGTATACTCAAGAGAGCATGACTTTAAACCATTAATTGGCTTAAGTCATTAGTCAAGTGGCATGGACATAAAATGCATGAAATATACAGCAAATATGATGCATGAAATGCATGAGTATAAACCTAAATATCATGAAAGATGCATGGCATCAATAAAATGACCTAGACCTAAATGAACTTGCATGGCATTTAATGCAACCTAGGTCTAAAATGCATGGACATGCATGACAAAATAAACCAAACCTAACATCTAAAATATGCATGGCAATAACACAAACACAAGCCATGCTTAAACCAAAAACTCAACCAAATGTCATAAAAATGCAAACCTATCATCTAACATAACAAAAATACACACACAAAGCAAAATAATGTGAGATGGCCGAATGGCCTCATGTCTAAATAAGCAAGGCATTTTCACAAACACTTGATATACTTAAACTAAATACTCAATAAAATGTCATGCAAATGCAAACCTATCAACTAACATAGCAAAAATGCACACACAAAGTAAAAATCAATGGGATGGCCGAATGGCCTCAAGTTCTAAGTGAGCTTGGCATTTTCACAAACACTTGATATACTAACATACTCAACCTAAATATGACACTCAAATCATAAAAATATAAGGTAGATGTATTAACACTAACAAGCATTTTCACAAACACATGGATTACAAAATATAAAACATCAACAAATTTAAACATTATGAAAACAGAAAATTAAAAATGCAAGAACATGATACTGAACTCATAAATGGCAACAAACAAGCAACCAAATTGAAACAAGCTTCAAGTATATGTAGTAGAAGAATATTTAAAGCATCAAGACTTTATTTAATATCAAAATAACATGAAAAATTAAAGCAAAACAACAACAACAAAATTACATGGACCATTCGGCCATCCCATTGAAATGAGAAAACAAAATTGCAAGAACTTTTTTTCAAGAAAAGATGAAGAAAAAACTTAAAAAGAACATTAAAAAAACTTATTTTAAAAAGAAAAATCAAAAGAAAACTCACCAAAATAATAATCAAAACAGCAAAAACAAGAATGAAAAATCAAGAAAGTGCAAGAGTTGGTGCTAAAAGCAACCTCTAGAAGCTATCTTTCAAGCTTTTTCTCTTCAAACTTTCTTTTCTTTTTTGCTTTGCAACCAAAAAGAGAAAAATCAGCCAAACAAGAGAGAAATATCAAAAATGAAAATGCTGAAAATGAAAATTCTGGATCCCCTTTAGTCTGGCCGAACCCCTCTCTCTCATGCCTAGGATGTTGTCATTTTTACTCCAACCAATTTCCATCCAAGGGCTAATGATCCAAGAGGTTTAAAACATGAAATTATCACCCTTAGATTAGGCTATCAGCTATCCATAATTACAGCTGTTCAAGAATTATGTTGACACTCTCCCTCTTCATGCATTGGCCCATGTGGCTTATTTGTAAAGGCTTGATCAAAAAATCAGTAACTCTTAATTTTTGGCCTTTTGATTGAAAAATCAGAAACTCCTTCCCCTCCTTGGGCCTTGGCCGGCCAGCACTCTCTCTTCCAGCCCAAGTCTGATTTTTTTGAAAGGCAAAAGAAGCCCTTTTCGGTTTCTTGGGTAAAATGACCTTTTTGCCCCCCGGATGCAAATAAATGGCAAACAGACTCCAAATTCAAATTTTATTTTTTGAATACTTTCAAAATAATAAAATATTGAATTCTGAAAGTTTTCAAAATTTTCCGAGTCCGTTTGCTATATATTTGGATTTTTTCTTCAAAAATTGCCCTTTTGTGCCCCCACATTTTACCATTTTTTAAACGAGCTCCAAATCAAGAATTTCTTCACCAATCTCTTCCAAATAATTTAAAAATGTGATCTGGAAGTTTTTATAATTTTTGGAACTCATTTGGTATTTTTTTCGGGATTTATCTTCTTGAATTACTATATAGGGGGCCCGGGATTTGGCCATTTTGCAAACGAACTCCGAATCAAGATTTTCTTTCGCCAATCTCTTCCAAATAATTTAAAAATGAGAGTTACAAAATTTCAGAATTTTTGGAGTTCATTTGCTATTTTCCCAAATTTTCCAATTTTGCCCTTTTGCCTCCGAAACCCGGTTTTGTTCAAAACAAGTCTGATTTTTAGATTTTCTTCAAACTGAGCCTTGGGCTATCCTTTTTTAATCACTCCTCATCCATCAGGGGCTTTTGTCTTACCAAGTCGGGCCATTTTTTGTAATTCTTCCTAATTTCACCAAAATCCACCAAAAACCCTAATTCTTGGTTTTCTCCCGGATTGACTTTTCTTTCAGTTTTTCTTTCAAGTGGCTTCTCCATTACCCGTAGTCAGTTCTTATCTTTCATTTGGAACCTTCAATTTTGACCAATTCGATCGTTTAAGCGCTTTTCCCCAAATTTCTCGGATTAGGGTTTCCTTTCTATTGAATCTTCATAACCCAACTTCCGAACTCCATATCTTTCGATGTAGACCTCAGATTATCAAAATTGTTTCGCCATTTTTTAATTGAACTTCAAATCTTGATTTTGAAAGTGGGTTGACTTTTTTAGTAGTTGACTTTTTAGGGTTGACTTTTTTGAGTTTGACTTTGTATGCTCGCTCTCTTAAACTAAGCCTCAAAGTATCACCTACAGGATGAAAAAAGTCTTTTTACATTCTGAAACATCGATTTAGGAAGAAAACATATCTGTTTCAGTGGTCCGGACAAAATTAGGTGTCTACAGCTGCCCCTCTTTGGCTGTTGCTGAGAATCAGGAATAAGGCAAATATAGACAATCACTAATTTTGTACGATCAGTGAAATCACATGTGAAGGAAAGGGAAAAGGGTTTTATTTTTTTTTTCATTTCATTTTTTCATCATTTTTTCATCATTTTTTCATTTTTTTATTTCATTTTTTTAAAGCTATAAATTGAAGATGTTGTCCTTAAACTGAGTTCCCTGACTAATCAAGGCTCGACCCGTCTTAAGGAAACGGGTTCGATTTGCAAGAGAAGAAAAACCTCGACGATGGTCTCGGGATCTTATTTTGTCTTGTGCTAACCTTACCGACATGGGTGAAACCGAAAATTGAAAAAGATCTGGATGAAACCAGAAATTGAAAAGCATGGGTGAAACCAGAATTTTGAAAAAGATCTGGATGGAACCAGGAAACGAACAACATGGGTGAAACCAGAAAAAGATTTGGATGAAATTAGAGATTTGAAATGCATGGGTGAAACCAGAAATTTGAAAAAGATCTGGATGAAACCAGAGGTTAAAGTCATGGGTGAAACCATAAAATTGAAATAGATCTAGATGAAACCAGGGATTAAAGGCATGGGTGAAACCATAAATTTGAAAACGATCTAGATGGAACCAGAAATTTGAAAAGCATGGGTGAAACCATAAAATTGAAAGAGATCTGGATGAAACCAGGGATTGAAGGCATGGGTGAAACCAGAAATTTGAAAAAGATCTAGATGAAACCAGATGTTAAAGTCATGGGTGAAACCATAAAATTGAAATAGATCTGGATGAAACTAGAGGTTAAAGTCATGGGTGAAACCATAAAATTGAAAGAAATCTGGATGAAACCAGGGAATTGAAGGCATGGGTGAAACCAAAAATTTGAAAACGATCTGGATGGAACTAGAAATTCGAAATGACCTAGAAATTAACCTGAAGGATTTGAGAGAGGATGCAAATGCTTCATGGTGTAAATACAAATATCTTGGATTGATGCAAATGCTTCTTGAAATGATACAGTTATCTTGGATTGATGCAAATGTTTCTAAATGCAGATGCAAATGTCCCTACGAATCATATTCATGTAAGTGGTTCATGAATGGTGTAATTGCAGCTACAATGAAGATGCGATGGTCCTAGAAATGATGCACTTGCTTGAGATGATGCGAATGCAAATATCTATGAAGGATATACATGTAAAGATATAATGCAGATGCTCATGGAATAATGCAAATACAAATACTCATGAATTATGCAAATGCTTGCTGACACGGTGCAGATGCAAAGTTTAATAAATTGATGAATGCTCATGAGTGATGCATTTCCAATTCATTTTTCCTCTTCAAATCAGAGTATATCTTCAATTCATTTTTCAATCTTTGGCTATTCTCTTTGCCCTAACAGTTTTCAAACTCTTATTGACAGGAGTCTGCTTGCTGCGTTTTATTTCTTCTTCTCATATTTGGAAGTCAAGGTTAACCCTAATAGTTCCACACCTTTGAGTTAGAAAAACCCTTATCTCATGTTAACATAAAAAATGGGTATGTCAAAAATATTTTTATTTTTCTTTTGAAAAACAATTTTGCTTTTTTAATGAAAACTTCTGAGTCAAAAATTTTAACCCCACAGTATGTACTGTAAAAATCTTTTGAAGACTGATGATCATGGTTAGAAATTTTCCTAAGTGTCAATTTGGGTTTTTCAACTTGAATTGACAAGGCTTGGTACAACATGATTTTGGTTTTTTTCAGGAAAGCTTCACAACAAAAAATGTATGTCCTTTCTAAGCTCACAAATGGAACAGATTTTATAAATCATGAATTCATTGAGAACCAAACAAATTCAACTTTCTTTTAGTTTCCATATCAAGGTATTTTGACAAACGTCAAGATTGGCTGGGATGTTTAAACTGGAAAGTTGATTTAGGAGAAAAAAAAAGTTTCAGTTTTTGAAATCAATCATCCAAATGAGAGTTGACAATTTGGGAGGTTCAGGAATTCCTAGATGTTCCTCGATGACCACTTCTTTAAGATGATCTTTTCTTTTATGGTATCGGCACTATCATAGATGGCATCAAAAATTCCCATTTTACTCTAGACCACTCGTTTTTGGGTTTTCGCCCTAGAGTCCCATTCTCTCCAATTTGTTCTTTTTTCTTTTTTATTATTTGACCATTCATTTGAGAATTCTAAATTCTTCCTTAGTGAAATGATAATTCGATGAGATAGGATAAAATCTGAGCAAAAACCCTTCAAGTTAAATATTCATGCTTGATCAAAATGGACTTTTAAAGCACGTAATGTAGGCCATGGCTCAGGGTTCAGAAAGAAAGGATAAATAGGCCCAAAAAATGTGTTTGAGGGTAATCAGATCAAGGATCCTTTCTTGAGGAAGATTCTCTTTGAAACGTTTATCCCTTTTGGACTTTTCATTCCTTTTGACTTTGCTTTTTTCTTCCTTGCTTTTGTCTTTCATTTGCCATCGTTTTTTCACACACTTTTTTTGTGTGTGTTTTTTCTTGGCTTTCATTTCGCCATCTTTTCCTTTTTCTTTTTCTTTGACAGAGTGAACCCGTATTTATTAGGGGCTCCATTTGCTTTGTATCTGTCTTTGAGCTAGGACTCATTTTTTTGTGATCGTTGAGAAGATCTTTCCTCGTATTTGCCCCCAGTGTAGAGGGTAATCCATGATCAGGGTTTAAAGAAAAAAGAATTCTTTCGGCTCAAAAGGGGTGACTATAGATAAGTTTTTTTTGTGCGAAAGGGATATGAAAGATGGCCATTTCTCATGTAAAGCACGAATATTCACATTGAAAAGCAATCCCTAGGGGAAATAGATATTCAGAATTTCATTTTGCACTTTAGAATCATCCGAATTCTCATATGCATGATATCACAATTTTTTTCCCCAATGATTCACGCGTTAGTCCATCCTTTTTCACCATAAAACCATCATTTCCACATATGATGCCCCAGTTTGATTAACCATGAGAATTTTTATCATTATGAGGAACATCGCAAGTCTAGGTCTGTACTGAAAAGAATAAGTTTCAATCTTGGGTTTGTTTGAAGTGAATAAGGAAAATATGACCCAAAACGGGTTTTCTCTAGGACATGGGATAATCTAGTTTAATCATTGTGCCCCAGGGTGTCAATCATGAAGTGATGTTTGGGTAGTTAGTGTTTTGTGGTTATTGGTAAAGGTCATGAATGGTTTTAGCACAATCTTGACATACATCAATTTTTCGCAATCTGGATTCTTGAAAGAATGTCTCATTTGTTTGAACTTCAAGGAATTTGAAAGAATTTCAAAATGTTCGTTCCGTTGTTCATAGCCTAGACTAGGATCTATATCTTTGCTTATTTTATGATGACGATGGTTTTATTAAGTTCAATCATTCATATTCCTTGAAGCATTAGGTCTTTCAAGTGTTCTTGGTTCAAGGGATTTAGGCCTAGGAAAATCTAAAAGAGAGGGGAGAAGGTATTGGGTCATTTGTAACAATGATCATCAATATTCTTGAGACTGTCCATTACTAAAACTTCCTTAATGCTTGTTTTTGAAAATTCAGATTATTGTTAAGACATAACAAACACAAAGCATTTAAAAATCAAAATTCATTTAATTCTTATGAATGTCGACATGAGACAAGTGTTTTCATCATAAGGTCTAAAACTAAATGCATAAAAACTTCCCCTTGACATGTTCTTCCTAATTCAAACTGGCTATTCCTCGGTACTCTTTTCGACCTTTCCATCTTCTTCCCCTATTATGACATCCACAATGGTCTCATTATTCCCATTCAGCAGATTCTCCACGCTGTCTGACCTTTGTTTCTTCCCCACATCTAACTGTCCTTTATTGATGAGTGCTTGAACCTTCCATTTCAGACATAAGCAATTTTTTATGGAATGTCTCCGAATCCCAGAATGATAATCAGAATATGCATTCTCGTCATACCAGCTTGGATATGGGGGTTGGATAGGCTCCACTGGAACTTTAGTGAGGATTTGCTCTTCGACCAGCTGGGGCAATAGTTCAGAGTAAGACATGGGGAGTGACTCAAACTGATCTCTTTTTCGGATATTCTTCGATTTCCTTTGATTGACAAAAGGTTGAAAATTTACTGGATTCTGAGAGGCCATTGGGTATAAGTATGAACCCTGGGGTACATAATTCTTAGAAGGACAGGATGGTGGGTATGAAGTAGCCAGAATATACGGGGCAAAGACTCCCATGGCTTGGACATCTTCCTCTTTTTTCTTTAGGCGGCCTGTTTCTCTCTGCATTAAATGTTTTACCTCTTTCGAGTTTCCCGGCCTTGTTGCATTTTCAATCATTTCCCCGAAGATTACCATATCCGAAAAATTCTTCGTGGTGTTGCCAACAAGTCTATCGTAGTATGGGGCCTGTAGTGTATTCACAAAAAGGACAGTGGTTTCCTTCTGAGTTAACAACGGTTGTACTTTGGTGGCCATGTTCCTCCACCTCTGAGCATACTCTTTGAAGCTCTCAATAACCCTTTTCTCCATATTTTGCAAGGTGAGACGGTCAAGTGTCATGTC
The DNA here is from genome assembly GCA_030761205.1 of Fremontodendron californicum. Taxonomy (NCBI): domain Eukaryota; kingdom Viridiplantae; phylum Streptophyta; class Magnoliopsida; order Malvales; family Malvaceae; genus Fremontodendron; species Fremontodendron californicum. The sequence continues at coordinate 23,250,655 of JAULJL010000009.1, forward strand.
GGTCACATGCTTTTACTGGTTTAGAAAAGCCCTAGCCAAATCATTCCAAGAGCGAATCCGATCCTTGCTCAACTGACTATACCACCAAATTGCGGACCTACTGAGGCTATCCTGAAAGTAGTGGATCAGAAGCTTATCATTATCTATATAACTTGTCATCTTTCGGCAAAACATAGTGATATGGGCTGACGGATCAGTCGTCCCATCATATTTCACAAAGTTAAGGACCTTGAATTTAGGAGGGATGACTAAATCGAAGACCAAGCATCCTTCTTTCGTCTCCACACTCCCGAATACGTCTGTATTTTCTACTGCCCGGAGCCTTTCATCTAGCAACTGATATTTCCCTTAGAAATCTGCCAACTCTACCTCATTAACCATTTTCAACTTTGCCTGTTTAGCTAGATCATCTGAATTTAAGACATTGACGGGGTTAACTGTGTTCTGGGCATCCATCATTACGACCTCATTCTGACCCTTTCGTGCCTCTAACCCTTCTCTGACAGCCAGGTTTTCAGTGTATCCCTTGATTACGGTGGACATTAGCTCTATCAATTTAATCATTTGATCTTTAGATTCTGCTTGAGACTCTGCTAGCTGTTCTCTCAATTCTTCCTATACCTTTTCCATTCTTTCCATTTGGGCAACTTGTTCATTCTCCAAGGCACTAGCCTGTATTAAAAGGGTACTCAGTACTTCTTATACCTCTGATTTGAAATAGAAATTCTTTGAAAGACTCTTAAAGCCAAGCTAATTTTTGTTTTATTCCCCCAAAGTGCGTGTCATGATGAAGGAGCCATGAATGCAATTTGATACACGTGAAGCCTAAACAATATGATGTATGGACATGTACAGTGGAAACATGCTGACCATATATGTAATAAATGCAATCACGATGCCAACATGTTGCAAGCAAAGAATAAACAAATAAACACATGGATATATGCAATGACTGATCATGTACATTTTAGCGTATTTCCCAATGAATAATCCTATACACTATGAATGCAACATGATGTCAATTATGATACATGTAAACAATGAATAATTGATACAGAGTATATACAAAGAAAATCATGTTGACCATGTATGTCATGAATGCATCCTACTGTTAAAATGACAGATTAATGCATGAGCATATACAAAGAAATCATGCTGACTATATTTGTCTTGAATGCAACCCAAAGTCAACATGATGCATGTAAAGAATAAGCAAATTAATGCATGGATATATACAGAAAAATCATGCTGATTATGAATTCATGAATGCAACCTGATGCTAATATGATACATGTATGAATGTATGGTATGACAAATAATTGATCGGATGCAAAATGCAAAGGGGAAGATATCACGGAGGAAATAAGAATCGGAGGAACTTAATCATCAACATCTCATAAATTTGAAGCATATTCAATTCATTCCCATATCAATGTTCACAATGGTATAAACCATGTTTTACAAAATCTGAGCAGTAGTTAAAACTGTCTTTTACAAGCACTTTATTTTTCCTAGCATCCTAAGGCTATAAGAGCCGACTATTGAAAAAGTGAAATCCTATTATATCATATAAGACTAAAGTCTTTCCACCTCAATGCTGTAAATCTCCCAATCCTAATGACGTTTTCCCAGCCCTCTATCAATCAGTGTCGTTGGACCCAACCACTTGGCATTTATAAGAGATTGCACTTTCTTTTTTAAGGCCATACAGTCTTCAATGCTATGGCCAACAATTCCACAGTGATAACCACATCTTGCATTTGTATTATACCACTTTGGATATGGTGGTAACAGGGGTTTCAATGGGACACATGCAACCATGTGATTTTGGATCAGTATAGGGAGAAGCTCTCGGTAGCTGATTGGAAAGGGATCAAAATGCCTTTGGGTCTTATCCGGGGGTCGTTTCTTAGTCATACATGGCCTAGGAGTTGGGGCACTTGGTGGTGGCACTAAGGTTTGAACCAGAGTGTTTACATAGGGAGATGGAGGAACAGCATGGTAAAGGTATGGATTTGGACACGGGGCCTTTGGAGGTTGTACATAGCTCGAGGTTCCTATCCCAGATGCTGGATAAGGTGATTGATGAGGGAAGCAATATGAACTGCCAATTGGTGGTAATGGAGTGGGATTCATGGGTCCCGTAGTGATCATCGCAATGGACGATTGGACCATAGTAGGGTGGGGATACTGGTTTGGACCTAGAACAGTTTGCAGGTATGGTACTGGATCCGAGGTTTCTATCTTTGGTATCAGGCTCTCAGGTTTAATTATTTTCACGATTTTGTCCATAATTTCATCAGGATTGCAACCTTTGTGGCATTGACAAGCGCAGGATCCAGCAAGGATTGTATGTTCTGGAACTAATTGTTTTGGTTGATCAGAAGGCGATGCAGAGCCCTGAGAAAGTTCCTCTTTACTCTTACCCATATCCTCAAACATTTTCAGCAATTTGACAAGTTATTCTTTCATTTCCCAGATTTCATGTCCACATTCCTCTTGATTGCGTTCCAAAGCACCCAATCGTTCCTCCGATTCATTCCTCATATCTCGAACCCCTTTCATGCAAAATGAAAATGTCATGAGATTAAGAATACAATTGTGAATGTACATGCTCTATTCCTATGTGCATGAATATACTGATGATTAATGCATGAACATATACAGAGAAATTATGATGACTATGTACGCTATGGATGCAATCTGATGCCAACATGACGCATTTAAAAAAATGAATAAATTGATGCACAGGTATATACAAATAATGACTATGCATGTCATAAACGTATTCTACAATGAATAACCATGCATGCTATGATGTCAAAATGATACATGCGGAGAATAAATGAATTAATACAAAGGTAGGTACAAAGAATGACCATGTATATCACAAATGTATTCTACAATGAATAACCATGCATGTTAGGACTGTGACATGATGTCAAAATGATACAAATAAATTAACCAATGATTACACTAAATTGGTGGGACCAAAAAATCTTGATTATTCAAAAATCTCATTATGCAAGATTTGCCTCCAAATTTATGATTTTTTGAAACATGTTTTTTCTATGAAAAACCAATCATATTATTTTCAAAAGAATTTCGGGGTAGTGGATCCTACTATGGTACAATATATAAATGTTCATGTGACACTACCGGTTTTATGAAATCATCAAATGAAATTATTATCACCATCCATTTATAGAACAAACGAGATCAATAATACAATAAAAAATGTACATGTTGTATTCACACATGCATGAAATGTGCAAAATGCAAAAACAATGCTTGAAAAAGGATTTTTATTTTTTATTTCAAACAGTTAATGAATATTTGCCCCGACAAATATCTACTTATATAGGTATCACAGTGCCTTATGGATGGATTATCACATTTATTACGGGCGATGTACGTAAATCGTTGCCCTATCTACAAAACTTCTTCAGAGTGTAAAATAGGTAACAAAAGGTTTACAAATGTCCTTCCATGTGTTCCTATTTTCGGTATATCTAACGAAAATCCAGCATGGCTTCACCTAGGTTCATTATATGAGGGTGAATTGGTTCTAAAGGCCCGGAATTGCTCCTCACTATCGCCGGTGAAGGCTAGTAAGGCACCCCGATAAAAGCAGGTTCAATTAGTTAGAGTCTATTTCCCTAGCCCATGCGGATTGTTAATCACGAAGGCTTAGGTAATTTAGTACTCTGGAAGTGTTTCACTAGCCCATGCGGATTGTTAATCACGAAGGCTTAGTTACTTTGCTCCCACCTAAAAAGACGGAACCCGGGTATAGGATCCATGATATGCAAATGCACGTGTAGTGTGTGTGGAGGAACAACAAACCTTTCACCACCTATTCTACACCCCTTATTCTAAATGCCCCAACTATTTATAAAAAACAATCAAGAATAGGGTAACGCATTAACCAGCAAGCAATTATAATATACAACCTTAAATAACTAGAGAACAATAATAAAATGCATGCACATGAGTATGGACATATTTAAAAACATTTTATTATTTTCAAAATTCTCCTTATTAAAAAATGTGGGAATTAAAATTAAATACTAATTAAACCAACAAAATCGGGATTTTGATAATACACGACTAATTCTAGGCTTGACTCTCTAAACGTCCCCAGTGGAGTCGCCAAGCTGTCGCAACCTAAAAAAAATAACAAGTCTCATCGCAATACTTTTTTATTCGTTAAGCGTGACATTAAAAAAACCGAGGAAAAGACGACTTAATTCCTCTAGAAAAATGAAGGTTTTGAAAATGACCTTGAAAAAGACATGGAGTCGCCACTAATCTTTTTTAGGTAGGTGTGATCAGCCACCTATTAAAACCGGTTTTATAAAATATTTTAAAAATTAATTAAAACATTTTTAAAACCAATTTCAAGTCTGCATTTTAAACCAGAGAAATCAAAGAAACGGGTTCGGGACTCGGTTACTTGCGGGGAAGGATTAGCACCCCCACAACGCCCGTATAAAATGGTACCTTATTAATCATGTGTTATCTCAAGTCTCGGTAAAAAAGTCGGTTTTAAATTTAGTATTTCAAGTTAATTCCCAATTTAAAGAAAAATAATTCCATTTTTTAATTGAAAATGATCCGGAATTTATAAATTCAAAATTTTCCTATATTCCCCAACAAACGTGGCAAAATATAGAAATTTTTAATAATTTGGAAAAACTTTTCGAATCATTCTCATTTTAAAGAAGACAGTCCGTTATTAATGATAATTGATGATACCCTCCCTAGCAAACCCGACAGAGAACTCATGAATTATTTTAACTCGGGAATATCTTTATTTTATTGAAAATCATTACCTTTTTTGAAAACATTTAAAAGAAATGAATATGTATATGCAGGACATAAATAAAATGACATAGAAAAATCTAAATAATATAATGCAACCTAAATGATATGATACAATTTAAATGTCTTAACATATTCTAAATGAAATAAAATATCCTAAGTTATATGATATATTCTAAATGAAATGAAATGACCTAGGTAACATAATATATTCTATATGAAATGTAATATCCTAAGTCATATGATATATTCTAAATGAAATGAATTGATTTAAATGACATGGCAAATATGAATGATATGGCATATAATTTAAATGACATGGAATATAAAATAATGCTATCATATAATATGCATGAAAATAAAAATGAAAATAATAATGCATGAACATAGTATATGCTAAATAATATGACAAAAAAAATAACTAAATAAAAAACATAGGATATCATGAAATATTCAAAACCATATAATAAACAATATAACATCAAAAAATATAAATCAAAATAATAACAATACCATAGGAATTATCATAGCAAAAAATCACATATTATATAAAATGCATGAATATGGAAAATGCAATGCATGAAAATGTATTTTTTCCTTTAATTAAGGAAATTCGTATATCTAAAAAGATATCCGGCTACCTTAGTAAAATATATCAAATTAAATATTCTAAAACCAAAATACTTTGTGATTATTTGAAAACAATTTTGAAAAGCTTAGATTAAAAGTAAAAACTTGGCTAAACCCTTTTTTAAATGGCTCTAATTTCCTAAGTTTAAAATCCCGGACTTGACCACCCTTAACCCGAGACTTAAAAAATCACTTTTAGAGTTCAAAAAGGCTTAGAAACTACCCTAAGTCAGTAGCTAAACTTCCTAATCAGCCCCATCTAAGTAACTTAACCAAAATAGAAAAATGATTTTCCATCAAATTCAATTCAGACTCCGCTATCCAGTTTTAAGCCACAAATTTTTACCCTATTTTTAAAAATTCTAAAAAATATATATAAAAAAAAAAATAATGGAGACTCAAGACATGTAAAACTACATGGGAAAAAATCGACTTAATTTTCTGATTAAAGATGGATGCCCAGAAAAATCGGGAAAGTACGAGTACTGGGAGAAAAAACTGTTTTGCCAAAACACATTTTTGCCTTTGATAAAATCATTTAAAAATCAAAGTAAAAATATTTAAGACTCACAAAATGACTCACAAACAGTAGCTAGGACTTTTGAAAAGTTAGGCAAAAATTGGCTAAGTAAAAAAAAAAAAATCACAAAGGTAGAATAATCAATTTGACAACTCTTTAATTTTCCACAAGTATACTCAAGAGAGCATGACTTTGAACCATTAATTGGCCTAAGTCATTAGTCAAGTGGCATGGACATAAAATGCATGAAAAATACAACAAATATGATGCATGAAATGCAAGAGTTTAAACCTAAATATCATGAAAAATGCATGGCATCAATAAAATGACCTAGACCTAAATGAACTTGCATGGCATTTAATGCAACCTAGGTCTAAAATGAATGGACATGCATGGCAAAATAAACCAAACCTAACATGTAAAATATGCATGGCAATAACACAAACACAGGGCATGCTTAAACCAAAAACTCAACCAAATGTCATAAAAATGCAAACCTATCATCTAACATAACAAAAATGCACACACAAAGCAAAATAATGTGAGATGGCCGAATGGCCTCATGTCTAAATAAGCAAGGCATTTTCACAAACACTTGCTATACTTAAACTAAATACTCAATCAAATGTCATGCAAATGCAAACCTATCAACTAACATAGCAAAAATGCACACACAAAGTAAAAATCAATGGGATGGCCGAATGGCCTCAAGTTCCAAGTGAGTTTGGCATTTTCATGAACACTTGATATATTAACATACTCAACCTAAATATGACACTCAAATCATACAAATATAAGGTAGATGTATTAAAACTAACAAGCATTTTCACAAACACATGGATTACAAAATATAAAACATCAACAAATTTAAACATTATGAAAACAGAAAATTAAAAATGCAAGAACATGATAATGAACTCATAAATGGCAACAAATAAGCAACTAAATTAAAATAAGCTTCAAGTATATGTAGTAGAAGAATATTTAAAGCATCAAGACTTTATTTAATATCAAAATAACATGAAAAATTAAAGCAAAACAGCAACAACAAAATTACATGGACCATTTGGCCATCCCATTGAAATGAGAAAAGAAAAATTGCAAGAACTTTTTGTTAAGAAAAGATGAAGAAAGAACTTAAAAGGAACATTAAAAAACACTTATTTTAAAAAGAAAAATCAAAAGAAAACTCACCAAAATAATAATCAAAACAGCAAAAACAAGAATGGAAAATCAAGAAAGTGCAAGAGTTGGTGCTAAAAGCAACCTCTAGAAGCTATCTTTCAAGATTTTTCTCTTCAAACTTTCTTTTCTTTTTTGCTTTGCAACCAAAAAGAGAAAACTCAGCCAAACAAGAGAGAAATATCAAAAATGAAAATGCTGAAAATGAAAATTCTGGATCCCTTTTAGGCTGGCCGAACCCCCCTCTCTCATGCTTAGGATGTTGTCATTTTTACTCCAACCAATTTCCATCCAAGGGCTAATGATCCAAGAGGTTTAAAACATGAAATTATCACCCTTAGATTAGGCTGTCAGTTGTCCATAATTACAGTTGTTCAAGAATTATGTTGACACTCTCCCTCTTCATGCATTGGCCCATGTGGCTTATTTGTAAAGGCTTGATCAAAAAATCACTAACTAACTCTTAATTTTTGGCCTTTTGATTGAAAAATCAGAAAATCCTTCCCCTCCTTGGGCCTTGGCCGGCCAACACTCTCTCTTCCAGCCCAGGTCTGATTTTTTTTGAAAGGCAAAATAAGCCCTTTTCGGTTTCTTCGGTAAAATGACCTTTTTGCCCCCCGGATGCAAATAAATAGAAAATGGACTCCAAATTCAAATTTTCTTTTTTTTTTTTAATAATTTCAAAATAATAAAATATTGAATTCTGGAAGTTTTCAAAATTTTTCGAGTCCGTTTGCTATTTATTTGGATTTTTTTTCTTCCTAAATTGCCCTTTTATGCCCCCACATTTTACCATTTTTTAAACGAGTTCCAAATCAAGATTTTTCTTCACCAATCTCTTCAAAATAATTTAAAAGTGCGATCTGGAAGTTTTCATAATTTTTGGAACTCATTTGATATTTTTTTCGGGATTTATCTTCTTGAATTATTACATAGGGGGCCCGAGATTTTGCCATTTTGCAAACGAACTCCGAATCAAGATTTTATTTCGCCAATCTCTTCCAAGTAATTTAAAAATGAGATTTGCAAAATTTCAAAATTTTTGGAGTTCATTTGCTATTTTTCCCAAATTTTCCAATTTTGCCCTTTTGCCTCCGAAACTCGGTTTTGTTCAAAACAAGTCCGATTTTCAGATTTTCTTCAAACTAAGCCGTGGGCTTTCCTTTTTTAATCACTCCTCATCCATTAGGGGCTTTTGTCTTACCAAGTCGGGCCATTTCTGTAATTCTTCCTAATTTCACCGAAATACACCAAAAACCCTAATTCTCGATTTTCTCCTAGATTGACTTTTCTTTCAGTTTTTCTTTCAAGTGGCTTCTCCATTACCCGTAGTCAGTGCTTATCTTTCATTTGGAATGTTCAATTTCGACCAATTCGATCGTTTAAGCGCTTTTCCCCAAATTTCCCAGATTAGGGTTTTCTTTCTACTGAATCTCCATAACCCAACTTCCGAACTCCATATCTTTCGATGTAGACCTCGGATTATCAAAATTCTTTTGCCATTCTTTAACTGAACTGGAAATCTTGATTTTGAAAGTGGGTTGTCTTTTTCAATAGTTGACTTTTTGGGGTTGACTTTTTTAGGGTTGACTTTTTCAAGTTTGACTTTTTATGCTCGCCCTCTTAAACTAAGTCTCGTAGTACCACCTGCAGGATGAAAAAAGTCTTTTTACATTCTGAAACATCGATTTAGGAAGAAAACATACCAATTTTAGTGGTCTGGAGAAAATTAGGTGTCTACAGTTGACATGGAGAAATCTAAATGACATGGCCAAATGAATTAATGACATGGAAAATCCTATTATGACATGGCATGCTTGACATGACAAATCCTATTATGGCATAGCTAAATAAATCATGACATGGCATACAAAGAGATCATATTGGCAAAAATCACAAAATGACATCATCATAGAATATTTATAATCACATCATAATCACACTAGCAACATGAATAAAACGATATCAACATGGAATATTCATAAACATAGAATTTACAAAATTAAGATAACAAATATAGATATCATGGAATATGCATGATCATGGAATATGCACGTGTCATCATTTTGAACTTGATTTTTCATGTGAGGAATCACATAAATGGCATATGTCGAAAAATATTACCGTACTTCTCGGCAAACCCGACAAAGCTTGGAAAATAATTCTTTCATATGACAATTACATGATTCCGAGTAAAACGAAAACCATACCTTTGATTCCATAAACACGTGCGTTTAATAATTTTCTAACCTCCCCGGGAAACCCGGCAAAGATTAGGAACTAATTCTCGCCAAATGTTTAGGAAACCTAAAAATACGTTTTTTCTACACTAAATTAAATAAAAACATTAAAAATATGCAGTGCATGAAGATGTATTTCTCCCTTGAAGTAAGGATATCCGTATACCTAAAGAAGGTATCCGACTACCTTTGAAAAAAACTTAAATTGGATTTTCAAAAACCGAATGACTTTAAACTCGGATAAAAAAGTTGATTTTTTTTTTTTTATGGAAAATAGGCCTTGGCCGAAACCCCTCTCTAAAAGGCTCTAGCTTTCCTATTTTTTAAAAACCCAGGTTGACTACCCATGACCCAACCTTTGTGAAATCAATTTTAATCCTTGAGATGACATGGAAATTAACCTAAAACAGTAGCTAATGACTCAAATCAGCCCCTCCTTTTTTTTATTTTTTTTATTAATAAAAACAGAACATTATTGGTTTAAAAAAACTCATTCTAACTCCAACAACCAGTTTTAGAAAACTATTTTTCTACCCCTTATAAAAAATTCAAAAAAATTTTGAAAAACTTAGTTTAGACTTGAAACATGATGTTCTTTATGAGGAAAAATCAGCTTAATTTTTGGACTAAGGATGCCTTGACCGAAATTGCATTAAAGTCGGAACAATAGAGTAAAAACTATTTTACCGAAAACCATTTTTCCAACCTTGATAAAAAATTCTAAACATCTTGGAAAAAATACCAGGGTATCCTCTGACAAAAATAACTTAGTAAATAAAATGCTCAAAGTCAGAATAGCCAACTTAACAACCTATTAATCTTTCAACTAGTTTGCACCAAAGACTTTGGCTAGAGACCATTGATTGGTCTTAGCCAAAAATCAAGTTGAGGATGGTACGAATGCATGATTTTACAGCCAACAAACATATGAAAATGAATCAATCATGAGTTAAAAAAAAAAGCAAGAAAAAAAAGCAAGGTTGGCTCAATGGTTGGTTCCTTGGACATAGTCCCATCAAACCAAAATCACTTGATAAAAATCAAGATCCTCAAGCTTCTCAAACCTTTTATTTGTTTTTTTTTTTAAAGAAAAAAAAAAGAGAAAATCTATCCTACCACAATGGTGAAACCACAATCAACAAGCAAGTAAGAAAATCAAGTAAAAACAAGCACAATAAGGCCCCTAAGTTTCGGCCATGGTGAAGAATGTGTAAGAAAAGTTTGCAACCTTGTTATTTTGTAAAGAATAAAGAATAAAGGAAAGAAAACCTTTAAAATTTATTTTGAAAAGCTTTTATTCAACAAAGAAAGTTAACAATCACATGAAAAAAGAGAAGAAAAAGAACATGAAATCAAAGGAAATAATTGAAGAAGAAGAGAGGAAATAGCTACCTAGCAAAGCTTTCAAAATCAAGCACTCAAACTCCTCATTCTTTCTCTCTTTTTCTCCTTTTATCCTTCTAGAGTAGTAAAATTGCCTTTGAAAAAAATAACTCTCCTCTTTCTTTAGGGGCTGCCGATACTCTCTCCTATTGGTGTGTGAGAGTGCTCATCTTTTAGCCTTAGTCATTCATTGCATGCTCTCCCAACATCTTTGCTACATGGCTAATTCTTGTCCCCTCCTTGCAAGATGCTTTCCTTAAATTAAGGCTTCTTGTCTGTATGATGCTTTCCTTAAATTAAGGGTTTCCTAACCTCTCATTGGCCAATAATGCCACCTTGATTATTCTTGTCTCCTATCTCTACAAAATATCTAAGCCACTTGCCATGATCATATGGCTTACTACTAAAATATCTTCATAGTTGGAATTTTTAATCCTATTTGGCATTATCTCATAGCCTTCACATGGCTTTGCAATTTGTAGGTCTCCCGTTGGCCAAAAATGCCATGTAGACAAGTAGTGGAGAATTTGGTCCTTTCTTAAAAATGTCATCTTGCTACTTGGCCATTTGATTTAAGATGATCAAACCTCCATCTCCCTCACCATCAGATGGCTAAAAATGGCCTGGAATTTTCTAGGCCATTCCTCTTTTTTTATTTACAAAATGGCCCTTTCCGATTTTTTCAGTAAAATTGAATTTTGGCCCCCAAACTTAATTTATTTGCAAATGAACCCCAAGTTTGAATTTTTCTTTTCTGATCCATCCCATACAATATAAAACTCAGTTCTGGAGACTTTCAAAAATTTTAGAGCTCGTTTTGCATTTTTCCCAGATTTTCTCTAAAGTTTCGGTTTAGTGCCTCCTAAGCTTTGTTTATTTCCATTTGAGCTCCGATTCTGGATTTTTCTTCTCCAATACATTCCATACAATATAAAACCCAGTTTTGGAAGTTTTCATAATTTTTCGAGCTTGTTTTCTATTTTTCCCAGATTTTCTCTTAAAATTTCGGTTTAGTGCCCCCGAACTTTGTTTATTTCCATTTGAGCTCCGATTCTGGATATTTCTTCTCCAATACATTCCAATCAGTATAAAACTCAGTTATGAAAGTTTTCATAATTTTCGAGCTTGTTTTCTATTTTCCCCGAATTTTTCTTTGAAATTGCGGATTAGTCTCTCACATTTAGCATATTTACGTTTTAGCCCCAATTTTGGGTTTTCTTCTTCTCATTTCCTTCTTTCCATCCTAAAACTCAGTTTTGGAAAGTTTCGCAATTTTTTGAGCTTAGATTCTATTTTTCCCGGATTTTCTAAAATTGCTCTTTAGCCCCTGAAACCTCGATTTTACTTAAAACGGGCCAAAATTCTGGATTTTCTTTTTCCACTACCTTTTTCATATATTGAATTGGAGTTGGACCTAAAATGCCCAATTTTTACATCTGAATTCCTCTCCGTTTTAGTTTTTCCTTTTTTCCTCAAAATTGGGAATTTTCTCTTTTTTTTTTTTTTTTTGTTTCTCCTCCAATCGGCTCTTCCTTTGGATCCACTTCAAATTGGGACTTGGGATATTTTTATTTATTTATCATTTATTAACTGGGGGCTTCAATTTCACCGAATCGGACCATCTCTGTAGTTTTCCCCAAATTTGTGAATTTCTTATTTATTCATTAAATCTTTATTTTTCTTTTTCTTTTCAAACCACATCTTCCTTCAACTTCCTTCAAAATTGGACCTTCCAATATCCATATTTATTGATCTACACAATATGTATCTCATCATTGTATTGAAAGTAACTAAAACACACCAAAAGAAAATAATAGACTCAAAACAAAATAAACTAAATAAAGGAAATCCTAAATTTCCCCCCCATACTTAATTCTTACATTGTTCTCAATGTAATACTATTAACCTAAATGAAAGAGTCATGTGTAAGAAAAAATAACTAAAAAAAGAAAAATAACTAAAGAAAACTATAAAAGATAGAAGGATTGAGAGTAAGAAATAGCAAATTTGATTATAATATGTGCTCTCCATCCATTTGGAATACCTCCCACTAAGCGCTTAGTTTAATGTCCTCAGCCTTACTTATTAAAACACACAAACAAACAAAAATATTAAAAACTCAAAACAAAACTAATGAAACTAAAACAAACCTAAAAAAATTAATAACAAAACAAAACAAAGAGAGAAAGTAAGAAAAAGCAAATCTGATATGGCAGGTTGGTTAATCTTTCATTAATTGGGCTACCTCCCAATTAACATTTGATTTAATGTGTCCAACCTAACCAATACCCCTTCTTGGCTTTTTGGGATTTTAGGGTTTAAGCATGAGACTTCCAGGATCTGTGCGTTTGGTAGGAAGCTTTCTTTGCACAATAGCAGATTCTCCACCACAATTATTATGTCATCACACTTTAATTTGCTCTTGGTGGTGTATTGCTCATCGAGGAATGGTGCATAATTTGGTACTTGGTTAATGGCATCCAGAAAAGGTATATTTACATGAACTGTGTGGAAGGTTTCCCGAATTTCTTTTTCATGTTCCTCCTTCTTAGAATTTGCAAATCTGCTAGGAAAAGGTAGAGAAGAAACATTAGCAGAAATAGGAATCTTAAAAGTTACCTCAGGTGCCGAAGTATTCTCAATTATAGCTTTATTATCCTCAAGGGTTGAATCCACTTCTATTTTTGGTGCTTCCTCAACTTGTTCCCCACTTCTCAAGATCACAACACTAGCATTAGCTTCCTCAAGTTTTTCAGATCTTTGTTCTACCAATCTCACCATACTACTAGCCATTTGGCTTAATGGCGTTTACAAACTCTGGATACTTGCCCTTGTTTCTCTTGTTTCCTGTTGAAGTAGCAAAGTATTAGTAACAAGGGAATAAACTAATCCTCAAGAGATGTACCTTGGCTTTGAGTCATAGGTGATGGATGAAAAAGATCTTGTTGTTGAGGCCATGATTGATTGAAGCCGGATGGATGATTGTAATTGGCATAAGGATTAACTTCTTGATAATTGCCCGAATAGCTATAATAGTAGATCCCACCATCCTTCATTGTAAGTGTTTGAGAAAGCATCATACTGTTTTCCTTGGAACATTTGATGGCCTTGACATCCTTCTAAATCATAGGCTTGTTCAAAATTATCATCTCGAAAGCATGAGCAGAAATTGGTTGGATGATCCATCATAAAGCATACTCCACACTTCTTCGGTTGTTGAACATTCCCCATGGCCAATTGCTGAACTATGGATGTGAGATTGGCTAGTTGGTTTTGAACATTTGATGTAACCCATGCCATCTCTTCTTGCTTAAAATTTGAAAAGAAAACCTATATATACAAAAAAATAACCAAAAAAAAAAAAAAACTAATTAGAACTAAAAATAAACCAAGTAACAAATAAATTAAAGAAAACAATCCCTGGCAACGGCGCCAAAAACTTGATGCCCTCAAAAGAGCGTATCTTATTTAACCTTGCACTAAAAAGATCAATTGTTAGGTATAGTAGTGCACAAGGGCCGAGTCCTCAGGGATTGGGTTTCAATTTATTAATTATTAGCTTATAACTTCAATTGAAAGAAAATAAAAAAAAAAGAAACGGAAAAGGGGGTTTTTGAAATAATTAAAAGTAAAGGAAATCAAAAAAATAAGAATGCAAGTAAGTAAGTAGAGGAATTCAAATATGAGAAAAGTATGGTTAAAAGATCATTCGCCACCACTAGATATCATTGAGAATCAATTTCAGATCTATCAATATCAATTAACTATCAAAATTATCAACAGTAGATAACAACCTCCCGTGTTACCCCAATCCTTCCTTGATTCGTTGTTAAATAGGACAAATGCCACTACTTAATCTCTAACTATCAAATAACCTATGATAAACATCAATAGATTCAAAGTGGTAGTAGCTTTATGATAAGAAAGATAGGTTGATCTAAGCAACAAACACATACACATGGTCTATTCAACTTAGGTTATGTTCCACTTTACAAATAGCGAAAACTTTAACATAATCATTAATCACAAATTGCCACTATTGAATAGGAAATCAAGACAATTACATATCAAGTCTCCTAAACTAGCATTAGATAGTTATCAAGATATATCTAGTATGCATCCTAAACAAATCAAGACATATATCACGAACAATTTTAATGGAAGAACATAAGCAACTTTGATAGAAAACTAATGATAGATATAATTTGAAAATCAATTACAAAACATGTCTAGGGCTTTGAAATCACCCTTAACCAAAATGAATTTAGCCTTGCATAGGCATTGTTAACATAAACATAAAACTAAAAAGAAAATAAGAAGAAAACTAAAAGAATGGAGAAGAAGAAGAAGAACATTGAATTATTCAGCATCTTGCTCTCTCAAACTCTATAAGAAAGCAATAAAATCTGACTACTATAATATGTACAATGTGTGTTGCAGCTCTCCCCCTCATCCTTTATTTATAGGCTGCAACTAGGGCTTCCAAAAGGTGATTTTCAGCTAGGACACTCAGGGTTTTTTAAAGAGGGATTTGTGGCTAGGTTTTTTCTACCGCTAGGGTTGTTTAGGGAGATATTCCAGCGCCGATTTGGATGATCATTTCTTATCCGTTTTGGGCCCATGATATACCATTGGGAAGATATTCAAGTCATCTTCAAAAGTGAAGAGTACATTTATTTGAATAAAGACTATAACATCATGTTTTCCTTTCAACAAGCTCCGGAGGTCAAATCTGCCTTCTTGCTTTGCACCAAGAATTTGATCTTTTTGACTCCCAAGTCTTTTTTCATCTTGTGATTGTGATTTTGTAAGCTCTTTAACATTCTAATTGACATATTTTGACTTCATCTCTTCCAAAATATCTACAAAGCATAAAAACCTAGTAAAATGTCAAGGAACTTAAGAATCAAAGCACAAAGTATAAGGAAATTAAATAGAAAAATGTATGAAATTAAGCACTTATCAATAATTTTTTAATTAAAAGTAAATTCATCTCATGATATCATGTCCACCAAAATACGATGTCTCTGGTTAAGACAAAACGCCATGTCATCTAAACAAATGGCAAAAATTTAATATTATTATTATTATCTAACATAGAAATATATAATCTTAACTACACAAACTCCTCACATGTTGACACGTGACATTTTTTTTTAGGGAAGGAAAGAAAAGAAAGAGAAAAAGAAAGAAAAGAGAGGAGAGGAGAAAGGAAAAAAAAAGGAATGAGAAAAATTTGTGTGTTCGTGTTATTTTTTTCGTGTGTTTAAAGTATTATAAATTTAGAATTTTTACATGTTAATAATTCATTTTATGTATATTTTGAAACGTTCGTGTTTTCGTGTAGTGTTCATGTTATTTTTCATATTGTGCTTTAATTATTTTTCCTATGCTGTGTTCGTGTTGTGTCTCAATTCATTTCCATATTTTGCATAATTTTCGTTGTGATTCAATTTAGAAAAAATTTGTGTGTGCTTGTCGTGTATCAATTCATGACATATTTTGTATAATTTGTCATATTGATTCAATTTAGAGAAAAATTTATGTGTTTGTGATGTGTTTGTGTTATTTTTTTATGTGTTCAAAGTATTATAAATTTTTACACGTTAATAATTCATTTTATATCGATTTTAACACGTTCGTGTATTCTTTCGTGTTTTAATTATTTTCCCATATTGTTTTTGTGTCGTGTCTCAATTCATCCCATATTTTGTTCATGTTATTTTAATTATCGTGTTTTTTAAAGTATTGTAAATTTATATAAAATTTTACACATTAATTATTCATTTTATTTATATTTTGTCACGTTCGTGTTAATTTTCATGTTGTTTTTAATTATTTTCTTATGTTGTGTTCGTGTAATGTTTTAATTTATTTCATATTTTGCGTAGTTTTTGATAGGATCCAAGATGACCCAATCCCATGGCAATTTCTATATGAGCCAAGATTCAAGAAGATCTAGGAAAAATGGCAAGAATGGGTGGAATTCACTTGGGCCATGTTGCAAGTTATTCAAGAAAGGCTTCAACAAGCAAGATAGGCTTGCATCCAAGTTTAGTCCATGTGATTCAAGAACACAAGGTGGCACATTAAGAGGGCTTACAAGTGGCGGCATCATGTTTAAAGAAGTGGGCTTATTCTTTCATTCATTAATTGACATGGCAATTGGGGAGACCAATTCATTTAATGGTGTGGCGCCTAAGAGAATGCTTATTTGGGCTTATTTTAAGTCTTATAATTTTTTTGGATAAGCAAAGTTTTTATTTATCCGAAAGCAGCATGCACTGCTACATCAATACAACCAGCAGAGCTGGCAAACAAATGTACTATTTTACAATGTCTTCTTTACATAACTAAGAACCAATTATGCTATCAGTGAGTTTTTTTTTTTTTAACCCCCATGCAACATGCAAATCTCTATTAACAGGATCATTCTTTATGATTTTCATCCCCCCTAGTCTATAGCTAACCTCCTCCTTGATTTTCTCAAGCATTTGCATACATTGCTGAGATTGTTTACCAAACCTGCGGTTATTCCTCTCCCTCCATACATGATATATGAGAGCATTCCAAGCAATTCGAAGCACTGTAGCAATAAGAGATTTACCCTTTAGCTTCCTCTTTGCCCATTGAACTTCAAAGTCCCAGCTTCTGATGACTCTATGAAGCTTACATAGGTGCAGAATCTCCCTCCATACTGCCTTAGAATACTCACACTCAAAGAATAAATGGTCTCGAGTCTCCATTTGTTGACTGCACATATCACAAGTTCCATTAAGTTCCATTCCCCATTCCATCAATCGATCTTTTGTAGGGAGCTTGTTCTGAATTGCCATCCATGATATTTGAGAATGCCTTGGAATATGGTAGGCATACCATACCAATCTATCCCAATCCACCTTTGGCTGCCTTGGCCTGATTTGCTGCCACACTTTAGCCACTGAAAACCTGTCCCCAGGAAATTTCCAAACTAATCTTCCATTATTCTGATAGGTAAATTGAGCTGCTAATGGTCTCAATTGTAGGAGTTTCCTCCAAATCCAGCTACTTCCCTGGGTGATTGGGAACTGCCAGAATGAGGTGCCTTTTAGTCTTATAATTACTTAGGCATTTGGGCCTATATAATGTAACATGGACATCTTTTAATTATTTAGGTTTGGGCTTGAACAAGTTCAGCCCATATTTTACATATTATTGCTTAGTAGATTAGGGCTAGCCGACCAAGGCATTTCTAAGGGGATTGGGAGTACTTGGCTGAATACTCATGTAATTAGGAGAGGAGTCCTTAGCTGCCAAGGACTTGCAATTATACTAGGATTATTAGGTTAGCTGATTAGGGTTATTGTAGGGAGGCTATAAAAATATGTCTTAGCCGCCTACTATCATTATCTTTTGATCAATTAAGTATGATTTTATTCAATGAGAGTTTTCTCTTTTAGTTCTTGAAAGAACTTAGAACTTATCAAAGAATTCTTTTTTGTGGCGTTCAACACCTTCAAACTTAGGTTCTTGAAACAAACGTTCTTGGGGTCTAGCTAGCATAACTTATCTAGGTTTTTTGAAACAGGATTTCACTAGGTTTAAGTTTTCATTGTCTGATCTTGGCTTTTCTGGGTTAGATATCCTAAATTGTTAGTGGGTTCAAAGGGTTCAATCCCACGGGTTCACATCATTAAATGAATAGGTTGAACCCTTAAATGTGAACTATCATTAAATGCGAATCCATGGGGTTGAACCTTTTGAACCTACTAACAATCTAGGATACCTAACCCAGAAAAGCCAAGATTCAGACAATGAAAACTTAAACCAAGTGAACTCCTGTTTCAAAGAACCTAGATAAGCTAAGCTAGCTAGACCCCAAGAACGCTTGTTTCAAGAACCTATGTTTGAAGGTGTTGAACACCACAAAGAAGAATTCTTTGATAAGTTCTAAGTTCTTTCAAGAACTAAAAGAGAAAACTCTCACTGAATAAAATCATAGTTAATTGATCAAAAGATAATGATAGTAGGCGGCTAAGACATATATTTATAGTCTCCCTACAATAACCCTAATCAGCTAACCTAATAATCCTAGTATAATTGCAAGTCCTTGGCAGCCAAGGACTCCTTTCCTATTTACATGAGTATTTAGCCAAGCACTCCCAATCCCCTTAGAAATGCCTTGGTTGGCTAGCCCTAATCTACTAAGCAATAATATGTAAAATATGGGCTGAACATGCTCAAGCCTAAACCTAAATAATTAAAAGATGTCCATGTTAAATAATATAGGCCCAAATGCCTAAGTAATTATAAGACTCAAAATAAGCCCAAATAAGCCCTCTCTTAGGCACCACATCATTAAATGAATTGGTTCCCACAATTGTCATGTCAATTAATAAATGAAAGAATATGCATACTTCTTTGAACATGATGCCCACTTGTAAGCCCTCTTAATGTGCTATCTTTTGTTCTTGAATCACATGGGCCAAACTTGGATGCAAGCCCATCTTGCATGTTGAAGTCTTTCTTGAATAATTTGCAACATGGCCCAAGTGAATTCCACCCATTCTTGCCATGTTTCCTAGATCTTCTTGAATCTTGGCCCATATAGAAATTGCCATGGGATTGGGCCATCTTGGATCCTATAATTTTGTCATTGTGGTTCAATTTAGAAAAAAATTTGTTTGTTCGTGTCATGCCTCAATTCATGATATATTTTGCATAAGTTTTCATAATGATTCAATTTAGAGAAAAAATTGTATGTTCGTGACGTGTTCGTGTTATTTTTTGATGTTTTCAATGTATTATAAATTTATATAATTTTTTACGCGTTAATAATTCGTTTTATATAGATTTTGAACATTCGTGTATTCGTGTCTTGTTCATGTTATTTTTTGTGTCGTATTTTAATTATTTTCCCATGTTGTGTTGTGTCTCAATTTATCACATATTTTGTATAATTTGTCATAGTGATTCGATTTTAACTCTAAATTCATTTATTTAAGATATTAAAACATACAAAATTATTTAAATAAATGATAACTATTTAATATAATTCAATTTTAAATTTATTTGTGATTAGTAATTTAATTAAAAATTTATAAATATTAAAAAAATATCTCAACGAAGCGGTAGAATAATTCTAGTTGTTAATTATTTTAACTCAACTTTTAATAAAATATAAAAAATAGATTCATTAAAATAAAAATAATTAAAACTAACGGACTGAACTAATAAAAGATCAAATTCAAACTTCAACCTAAGTTATAAACTTGACTTCGGTGTCCGCGGAACGATCAAGTGTTTGTGTTTTTTACATAGAATTTGAGTCGATGTCTTCCTTTAGCCGGGTTTGCAATTCATTTGCCATATATTCCGGTCACAATATGTGCCCTAATTTTTTATGAGTTTATTTTTTATATAATGAAGATGAAATTTTTTAAATTCATAAGAGAATTTAAAAAATTATCACATGTTTTATTTTTTTTAATTAGATTTTATTTTTTTTAGTATATCTTAAAAATATATGTCATTCTGTTAATTCTATTTGCGAAATCTAAAAATTTCATCAATAGTAAATGATATAATTTTTTATTTTTTAAGTCCAATCAAATCATATATAATATATAAATATATATATTTTTACTTGTTAATGAAAAATTTACAACAATGCCAGAGGCGAAGGGAGGGGGCAGGTAGGGCCTTGGCCCTCCTTAATTTTTTTAAAAATTATATATAAGGGTAAAATTATATTTAGCCCCTCTAAATTTTGTTTGACTTTCAATTTGGCTCCCTTTAAATTTTTAAAATAAAATAAAATCATATTTGGCCCCTTCAAATTTTATTTGGCTCCTTCAATGCCCCCTATTTGTAGAATTTATTTGATATAATAAATTTAGTAACATTTTTAATTTAAACCTCATTCATTATTATTATCTTAATTCTCTCTATTTACCTTTCAATCAATTAAATAGATTCATTAACATTAATTATTTTGTTTAATATTTTTCTTTTTATACTCATATGCAACATGAATTATAATATTTTAAAATTTTAAATAAATTATTTCATTATAAGGAATTTATATATTGTTAGCAAATTTAATATCATATATAATATTTAAATTTAATAATTTTATACTAGAGTTTTTTCATTGATTGTGTCGAGTTAGGCTCACATAGCAAAAAAATTTACTTGTCCAAGATCCGACCAGATTCGAGTCGACGAATAACCCTATCCTTGGACAGGTATATTTCATACACGATTTTTGTTTTTACTTTAAATTTTTATATGTATATTCCGACTGTACCTGCTCTTGGGTCAGGCCTAGGTAGGGTTTTTCGTGATTTGAGCTGACTCAAATCATTGTTTAAATAAAAATAAAATATTTTTTAGTTAAATTTAATGATAAAAATATATAAAAAATAATATAAAAATAATTTTTTAATATTAAATAAATAGTGAAACAGGCCAGCGGGTCGATCCGAGCCCGGCCCTAGTCGGGCTTGGATAAGATTGAAAAAAAATCTGGGCTGCACTTCGGCCCATGAATAAATCTAATTTCGACCCACTCATCAATATTTTTGACTTCGCCACTAAACACTGCATTTATTAAGTGAATTTACAAAATCTCATTCAGAAAACAGAATTAATTTACCATAAGTAAACAATACAAATGTAGTTTTTACTTTTAAAACACTGTACTGATATTTGGCCTTGTTTGTTTTTTGTTTGTATACTCATAACAAAATGAGAGAGAGAGAGAGAGTTTGCGGGGGGTTGTTGACTCCAGTCATATTAGTTGCCTTCCTAACGCATAGTAAGAGACTTTGAATTTTTTGTTACTTTGGTACCTATTTAGACTTTTAGTTTTTATCATAATAAGGGTAGTCAGAAAATGTTATTTCAGTAGCTCAAAAAGTTATTGTATTAATTTCTAAATTTTCATTTCAGTAGGTTAATTTATTCTTAAATTATTTTTTTAATGGAGTGAGTTTATAATTTATATTATATTAATATATTTATCAAATGGTTAAAATAACTTATCAATATTTACACTATTTAAAAACATAACCTGAACAATATATATGAATGGGCTCCTAGCGTTTCCTAGTGAGAGAGTTTTTCGTTTTGTGGTTCTTCCACGAGTTTAGTGGCTCACGTCTTTTCTTAGTGGTGGTCTTCTGGTACCTTGGGGTTTTGGGATTTTTCATAGGATCTGTGATCCTATTTCTCTTCATAGATTTTTGTTCACTTAGGTGGGTTGTGACTTGTGTTCGTTTATTTTCAAGTAGAGATTGTTGACGATTTTTCGTTCTGGTGTTGTGTGCTCGGCTACTGTATCGTGGAGTTAGGGCTTTTGGTGGGTTCTAAGAGATTGGCGACTTGTTTGTTTCGGTTCAATGGCGGATAATTGGTCGAAGTTTTCGTCGACTAAAGATGAACAAAGAGAGGTTGTGGTAGAGAACGGTTGGGTGACAGAAACAATATTAGAAGGAAAGAATTGTTTGATAGGAAAGTTGTTAAAAAAGAAGGTTATTAACATAGATGTGATGAGAAGTGTTCTTGTTAAGGTATGGAGATTGTCGAAAGGACTGGTTATACGGGAAGTTGGTGAGAAATTGCTTGTATTTTAGTTTGAGGCCTCATTTGATAAGGAGAGGATCGTTTTGATGCAACCGTGGTCTTTCAATAAAGCTCTGCTGGTGCTGAGAGATTTCTATGGCTTCTCCATTCCAGAGTCCATTAATATGGAATGGTGCCCTTTTTGGGTGCAGATTCATGGGCTACTATTGGGTATGATGTGTGGAAAGGTTTGAGTGGTCTTGGGAGAAACAATAGGGGATGTAGAGGAAGTGGAGAACTATGGGGAATAGGTAGTATGGGGTCACTATTTACGTGTGAGGTTGAATGTCAATATATACAGGCCTTTGAAGCGAGGGACTAAGGTAGCTATTCCAGGTGGCGAATGATCATGGTGATGTTTTGGTATAAACGTCTTCCGGACTTCTGTTTCATATGTGGTTGCCTTGATCACCAGGAATCGGATTGTGAACGTGCTATCAAAATTAAGAAAGAAAGGGGATCCTATCAGCGTGAAAATGGCATTTGGATGAGGGCAGAGGTTCCTAAAAGTTGGTCGGCTAAGTTGGAGGGTCCTGGCCTGAGATTTTCAAGTGCTAAGTCCGCATCACATTCGGATGGTGATGGGCAGGGGTGTGTTGTCGGATTTAACCATGCAAGTGCACGTATCGTTAACAAGTAATAAAGTGAAAAGTAAAGTGTCGATCCCACGAGAAATTGTTACTAACTTTGCTAAGTACTCAAATTAACAAACTCAATCTTATCTAAACAATTAAATAAAGATGGTAATCTAAAACTAAATTAAAATAAACTAATAATAGAAGCAAGTAAATTAAAAAGGTTGAATTCATTTAATTATAAAAGCCTAGGATTACAACTTCCCTCAACACTTCGCTTGAATCTCTCTCTACCTCTTCACTTGATTAATGATCTTGAGTTGTTAACCTAGAGTTCTATCTTATTTATAAGCATCTGTCGATGGTCTTATAAAATATCCTTCCTAACCAATTAACTATATGTCTATGATAATTGAATTAAAGAACTCATTAAGCATAGGCTCTAACAATGGTTACACATGACAAGTAAGTATATTTCTACCCTACCTGCAGATCAATTCATCATAATAAATGAATATGAAACATGTGTCATTCAATCCATGTCTAACACTAAACTCCCTATGTCTAGTTGTATTTAGGTTAACAAATCAATCTAATTGGTGATCAAGCAATTAGAAGCAATAAGAACAAGAATAAACAAACAAATCAACAAACCATTAAATCAAGCTAGAGAGAGAAAGTAAATTCAAACTATTTGTTGAGTTCTATTGAAATCCTAGTAAAAGAGATTTACTTCATGATAATTAATGAAAACAAGTAATCAAATAGTTTCACCATCAACAATAACACAAGAAAAATAAAGAAGAGAAAAGAAAAGAGAAAACTAAGAGTTGTCAGTTCTTGAGTCTTCAATCTTCAAGCTTCCAATCTTCTTGAGAGAATTTGATGGCAACTATCTTCTTGAGAGAGAATTAGGTTTCTATGTATCCAATCCTCTTTATTTTGACCTAAAATAGTCTTATTTAAAGTGCCCAAGGCCTCCTAGAGTCCGAAACTTCGTTCCCATGCAAAACATGTAAGTTTTACATTTTTTTACGTTTTTGTGGTACTGTTCATGACCCTCGGTGCTGCAGCGCTGACTCTCAAATTGGAGAGTCAGTTTTCTCGTTTTGCTGCACTTTGCCTCTGTCATCTTCTTGAACTTTGTCAGATGTTTTGACTAGGAAAATCTTGTTTGATTTTGACATGCCTTATACCGTTGGAAAGGTATGGAAGTAAGATTCAAAAGTCTAGAAGGAAGTTTTCTCATTTAAAGTTTTTAAGATCAAGTTTTTCTTGAAATAATCTTCGCAGGTCGAATTTGCCTGCTCATTGAAATGCACTGATTTTTGTCGTTTTGCACCTCGAAGCTCCAGATCACCTTGGACCTATAAAAACACATAAATAACAACTAAATAACTATTTTAAACATAAAATGATAATTAGAATAAATATAAAAACATCTAAAACTAATCAAATCCTAATAAAAACCTCAAAGACTTAGCCGATTCAAAAGCATAAAAGGTGGCAAAATAACTATATTTCCTCGAGTTATCACACCCCCAAACTTAATATTTTGCTAGTCCTTGAGAAAAATAAAACTAAACACACTAAATAAATTGACTCAAAACATCACTCAAGATAAATGCACTCAAACAATGATTTCTTAATTTCCTTCAAAATCCTGATTCAAAGTAGAACATAAACATAATCCAAATCTATGATTCAATTCAATCGTAAACTTCATACTCGAATGGATTTTCAGTATGTGTCTGTATAATCTCTTTTCAAATCATCACATGCAATCTAAATAAGTTTATATCAATGCAAAATACGAATTAGTACTAGATTCTCATATGTTTGCTTTTCATCTCTCTCTCCACTAATGTAGACTAACACTTCGTCAAGGATCAAGTAGGTCTTTATTAAGCTTGTAATGTAAGGCTAGGGTCAAAATATGATAAAGGATAAATTTTGGTTTAAGTTCACCCATAGACACTTTACATTTTTATTAGGATTTTTGAGAGCCATAGTCTTTTCCTCAAATTACATTCTTTCTTCTTTCTTTGAATACACTTCCTTTTTGCTTCACCAATTTATTCACTTTTTTTTTCTTTCTGTTTTCTGTTCTTCGTTTTCAAAGAACCATAACATTTTTTTTTCACTACTATTTCACCCAAATTTGTCATGGCTCATAAATTTTTTCCTGTAATATCATCACATGCCTATGTAGTGAGGGTTAATCATGGTTTTTCTTATTTGGATAGGCTAAAATATATGGCAATCAAAGAAAAAAGATATATCAACAGGCATAAAGAGGTAGACTAAGGATAATTATTTATAAAGGTAAGCTTGAAAGGCTCAAACGATCCAAAGATGGCCTAAATCACTTTCTCAACTTAGTCTAGGATTTCGCCTTGAGAGAGAATCAAACAAATTCTAGGTTCTAGACATAATTGCAATTCATATTAACATAATCAGTCTTTAAATAAGCTATGCAATTCTAAGCAAGAGATTAAGTGCTCAATTTGTGAAAATCACATCCTAACATGAAACTAACAAAAGAACTTAACACAAATTCTTCTCATGCTTATGTTTTCCCAAGAATCAAGATAAATCAATGACTAAAACTCATCATTGGATAAAGACTCCATCATACTAAGTGCATCATATTTCAAGTAAAAACATTTTTTTTATTTTATTTTTAGACTCCTAATAATAACATTAGACAATCACACAAACTAAAATAAATCTAAAGACACACCCCCAAACTTAAAACAAACATTGTCCTCAATGTTTAGAAATAAAAAGAGTAAGAACAAGAAAACTCCCCTATCGATGAAAGCAACGTAGGAGAAGCTTTAATTTTTCTCTTAGACCTCATGATGCTTGTCCAAGTTGGGTGAGCAGTCACTAAAAAAGAAAACAAAGTAAAAAGAAATTAATAAAAATATATCCTAAAAAATAAAATTGAAAAAGAAAAGAAAAAGTTTAGAACTTGGGTTGCCTCTCAAGAAGCGCTTGATTTATAGTCATCGGCTTGACTAACTTATTGTTCATCATCCTGTATCCAACCACTTTATGGTTTTCAATTCATGCCATTTGGATGTTCTTTCTTTGAATAACTTCTCTTTCTTGCAGGCTTGAAAGCAAAATTCATCCGTTTCCGTGGTAGAATTCATGAATGCTTTAAGTGGATCAATGGGATAAATCTCTATGAATTCCTCGTTGTTAGCACTATCTATCCCATCGATTAGCTTTGGCTGTTGAATGCATTGGGGAACAAGTTGTGGTGGTGGGTCACATTGAATCCATTCTTCTTGAGCTTTCTCAAATTTGTCTCCAATAAGCTCGGTTGGCAAATCAGGCTCTATGCTATCCTCTTCTATCACTTTTTCAATCCCAAGTGTGTTTGCATTATAATGCTCTTGTTCTTCGCTCATAGGATTAAATTCAGTATCACTTGAAAGAGTTTCTTGAGATTGGTAGTTGATGGCGGTTACAAGCTGGCTTATATGTGTCTCAAGATTTCTGATTGATGCATCGTTTTCTGCCATGTATTACAACATCATCTCTTCCAATGATGGCTTCTTTTCTGGGACTGAAGCTTGAGCTTGCAATGGAAGAGTTTCTTAAGGTTGGTTGTTAATGACGGTAACAAGCTAGCTTATTTGTGTCTCAATATTTCTAATTGATGCATCATTTTTCGCCATAAATTGCAACATCATCTCTTCCAATGATGGCTTCTTTTTTGGAACATGAGCTTGAGCTTATGATGAAAACCCAGGATGATATGCTTGATTTTCGGAATAGGAGGACCATTGATTGTTGCTCTAGGAAAAATTTTTGTGATCTCCCCAACCTGGAAAAATTATTTTGATGCATAATGTAGTTTTTAACATATTGGCAACAATCACTATGATGTCTTTCCCCACAAAATTCACAAATCACAAACGAACTTTGGACGACATGTACACCCAAATTATCAAGCTTCTTGTTAAGTGCAACCACCTGTGCAAATAAAGCATTTATTGCCTCCCGTTTATAATCCCACATAGTGCATCCAAATCAACAAAACCTAAAAATAAAGAAAAATAAAGTTTAAATTAAGACTAAGGTTGTTTGGTAATAATATTAACAAAAATAGTAAACAATTTCCCGGCAACGGTGCCAAAAACTTGTTGTCGGATTTAACCACGCAAGTGCACGTATCGTTAACAAGAAATAAAGTGAAAAGTAAAGTGTCGATCCCACGAAGAATTGTTACTAACTTTGCTAAGTACTAAAATTAGCAAACTCAATCTTATCTAAACAATTAAATAAAAATGGTAATCTAAAACTAAATTAAAATAAACTAATTGTAGACAACTAATTTTGTCCGGAACACTAAAACATGTATGTTTTCTTCCTAAATTGATGTTTCAAAATGAAAAAAGGCTTGTCTCATCCTCCAAGTGGTACTCCGAGACTTAGTCTAAGAAAGCAGATAGAAAAAGTCAAACTAGAAAAAGTTAAATTCGAAAAAGTCAATCTCAAAAAGTCAACTATTGAAAAAGTCAACCCACTTCCAAAATCAAGATTTGAAGTTCAATGAAATATGGTGAAAGAATTTTGATAATCCGAGGTCTACATTGAAAGATATGGAGTTCGAAAGTTGGGTTAGGGAGATTTAGTAGAAAGAAAACCCTAGTTCGGGAAATCTAGAGAAAAGTGCTTAAACGATCAAATTGGTTAGAATTAAAGGTTCCAAATGAAAGATAAGCACTGACTATGGGTAATGGAGAGGCTACTTGGAAGAAAAACTGAAAGAAAAGTCAATTCGGAAAAAAATCAAGAATTAGGGTTTTCGGTGGATTTCGGTGAAATTTGGAAGAATTATAGAAATGGCCCGATTCGGTAAGACTAAAGACCCTAATTGATGAGGAGTGATTAAACAAGGATATCCCAAGGCTTATTTTGAAGAAAATCTGAAAATCGAACTTGTTTTGAGCAAAACCGGGCTTTGGAGGCAAAATGGCAAAATTGGAAAATTTGGGAAAAATAGCAAATGAACTCCAAAAATTCTAAATATTTGCAGATCTCATTCTTAAATCATTTCAAAGATATTGTCAAGAGAAAATCTTAATTCGGAGTTCGTTTGTGAAATGACCAAATCTCGGGTCCACTACGTAGAAATTCAAGCAGATAAATCCCGAAAAAATAGCAAATGAGCTCCAAAAATTATGAAAACTTCCAGATCACACTTTTAAATTATTTGGAAGAGATTGGTGAAGAAAAATTTGGATTTGGAGCTCGTTTAAAATTGGTGAAAGTTTGGGTGCACAAAAGGGCAATTTTGGAAGAAAAATCCAAATAAACAGCAAATGGACTCGAAAATTTTTGAAAACTTCCAGAATTAAATTTTTTATTATTTCAAGTATTGAAAAAAGAAAATTTGAATTTGGAGTCCATTTGCTATTTATTTAGGTTCGGGGGTCAAAAATATTATTTTATTGAAGAAACCAAAAAGGGCAAATTTGTAATTAAGAAAAATATGAAAGAAGAAGGAATTGCTGGGATTTTACCTCTTTTAATCAGCCATCATAGAGGAGAAGAAGTAAGCTCGATCAATTTAATTCCTTAGTCACTATCAAGCTCACATGCTACCACTAATACCTTGCAAATGGTCCCCCCTTCATCCAATGGCTTAAGTGCCTTGTAGAAAAATTGAATACACCATTCAATGGCCAAGATTAAATGCCAAGATGACATTTTTATTTGTCATGAAAGAACCGTCATCTAATGGCCAAGAATGGAAGAGCACAACTCATCCAAAGGTGGACATCCATTTGGCCAAGCAAGAAGGTGCATAGGATTCTTCCTTTTCATCTAATGGCTTAAGCCATGTACAAGGGCTAAGTACACATGTAAAGGGCTGGGATTAAATGCCAAGATGACATTTTTATGTTGTCATGAAAGAATTCTCATCCAATGGCCAAGAATAGAAGAGCACAACTCATCCAACGGTAGGCACTCAAAGGGCCAAGCAAGGGAATGCATGGGATTGGTCCTCTTTTTCATCTAAGGGCTGAGTACACATCTTAAGGGCTTCTATCAATTGGCAAGATGACATTTTTATGTTGTCATGAAAATATCTTAATCTAAGGGCATAGATTGGAGGAGAAAAAGTGCAAAATTCATCCAATGGTTGAGGGGCCATTCAGTCAAGCATGAGAAAGGGGGGAATGTTTTTTCTTTCTTTAAGTGGCTGAGCATTTTAGAGGGGAGGTTAGTAGCTAATGGAGAAAAGAAAAGGTTTTTGAAAAAAAGAAAGAAAGCTTTTGTTAAGGTAGCCATTCTACCATTGCTACTACATTTTTTCTTCTTCTTCCTCATGCTTTATTTCTTGTTTTCCATGTGATTTCCTACCATTTTTTTTACATCTTTCTTGTTGTTCTTGCTTTTCAAAATAAAATAAAATAAAACAATGGTTAGGCTTCATGATCTTGATGAAAATCAAGTGATAATGGTTAAGGTGGGCTTTGTCCAATATACCAACCATGGAGTTCATCTCCATATTTTTTTTACCTTAGTTATTTTTTATGATTTTCAGATTGAAAAGGCTTCATGACCTTGATGAAAATCATGAGATAATGGTTAGGGGGTTTTCCAATGTACCAACCATGAAGTTCATCTATTTATTATTCATTTGCTTACTTTAACTTGCTTATTTCTATTATTATTATTTATCTTTATGTATATTTATATTCTTGCTAACCATCTTGTTATTTGACTTATGTCATATTTTTGCATCTTGGGGCTATTGTCATATAGTTTAGGCCATTTCCATTTTTCAAATCATCTTCCATAGCATTTAGTTAGGTAATTTTTCATGACATTTCTCACAACACTTTGGTTCCTAGGCCATTTGGCCATGTGTATTTTCTCTAAGGTTTAGGTCATTTTTCATATGCCATAATATTTTTCCATGACATTTAGACATTAGGCATTTTCATATGCCATGTCATTTCACATGTCATTTAGCTTTAAGCCATTTTTATTATTCCATGTCATTTTACATGTCATTTAAGCATTAGGCTATTTTCATATGCTATGTTGTTTTTCCATGACATTTAGACATTAGGCCATTTTCATATGCCATGTCCTTTCCCATGTCATTTAGATACTAGGTCAAGCATATTAAGTTAGGATAGAATTTATTGTCATGCAAACTCATGCTAGGCATTAGGTTATTTATGCCATGTATTTTCCATTTCACTACACTTTAAACCATGCATTTCACGCATTCACTTTGCTATGTTTTCATGCATTCCATGTCATGCCACATGATTTATGACTTAGGCCAATCAATGGCTCAAATTCATACTCACTTGAGCATACTTGTGGAAAATTAAAGAGTTGTCAAATTGATTATTCTACCTTTGTGATTTTCTTTACTTAGCCAATTTTTGTCTAAATTTTTAAAAGTGTTGGCTACTGTTTGTGGGTCTTTAGGAGAGTCTCTACCATTTTTACTTTGATTTTTAAATGATTTTATCAAAGGCAAGAAAATGTGTTTTGGCAAAATAGTTTTTCATCCAGTACTCATACTTTCCCGATTTTTCTAGGCAGTCATCTTTAATAAAAATTTAAGCCAATTTTTTCACATGTAGTGTTACATGTTCTGAGTTTCTAGTATTTTTTTAGATTTTTTTTAATTTTTAAAAATAGGTTAAAAAATCGTGTATCAAAACGGGACAGTAGAGGCAGATTTGAATTCAAAAGAAAAACAATTGTTGAATTTGGCTAAGGCATTTAGAGGGGGTTGGTTAGAAGCTTTAGCTACCGTCTTAGGATAGTTTCTAAGTCTTTTTAAAATTTAAAAATGATATTATAAATCTCGGGTTAAGGGTGGTCAAGTCCGAGATTTTAAACTTAGGAAATTAGAGCCATTTTTAAAGGGCTTGGTTATGGTTTTGATCTTCATTCAAGTTTTTCTTCAAAAATTGTTTTCAAACAATCACAAAGTTTTTTTTTTTTTTAGAAAATTTAATTTGACATATTTTTCTAAGGTAGCCGAATATCTTTTTAGATATACGGATTTCCTTATTTAAAGGAAAAAATACATTTTCATGCATTGCATTCTCCATGTTCATACATTTTATTTAATATGTGATTTCTGCTATGATATTTTCCATGGTATTATTATTATCTTGATTTAAATTTTTTGGTATTATATTGTTTGTCATATGGTTTTGAATGTTTCATGCTATCCTATGCTTTTTATTTAGTCATTTATTTTGTCACATTATTTAGCATGTTCATGCATTTTGTTATTTTATTTTCATGCATATTTCATGATAGCATTATTTAATGTTTCATATTCCATGTCATTTAGATTATCTTATTTAGGATATGCGATGTCATTTAAATTTGCCATATCATTTAAATCTTATTCATTTCATTTAGAATATCATGATACTTAGGATATTTCCATTCATTTAGAATATCATGATACTTAGGATATTTCATTTCATTTAGGATATGCTATGCCTTTTAAATTATATCTCATCATTTCGGTTGCATTATATTATCTA
Source organism: Fremontodendron californicum (assembly GCA_030761205.1). Lineage (NCBI taxonomy): Eukaryota > Viridiplantae > Streptophyta > Magnoliopsida > Malvales > Malvaceae > Fremontodendron > Fremontodendron californicum. The sequence goes on from JAULJL010000009.1 coordinate 23,282,168, forward strand.
GACTTTGCTATGTCATTTTATTCATGTGCCACATTTTCATATTCATATGTTTTAAATTGTTTTGAAAAAGGTAATGATTTTCAATAAAATAAAGATATTCCTGAGTTAAAAATAATTAATGAGTTCTCTACCGGATTTGATGCGGAGGATATCATCAGTTATCATTAATAACGGAATATCTTTTTTAAAACGAGAATGATTCGAAAAATTTTCCAAGTTAATAAAAATTTCTATATTTTGCCACATTTGTTGGGAAATGTTAAAAAAAAAATTGAATTAATAAATTCCGGATCACTTTCAATTAAAAAATGAAATTATTTTTCTTTTAATTGAGAATTAACTTGAAATACTAAACTAAAATCGACTTTTTACCGAGATTTGAGATAACACATGATTTAATAAGGTACCGTTTTATACGGGCGTTGTTGGGGTGCTAATCTTTCCCCGCACGTAACCGAGTCCCGAACCCAATTCTTCGATTTTCTCTGGTTTATAACGCAAACTTGAAATTGGTTTTTAAATATGTTTTAATTAATTTTAAAATGTTTTATAAAATCGGTTTTAATAGGTGGCCGATCACACCTACCTAAAAAAGATTGGTGGCGACTCCATTTCTTTTTTACGATGTTGTTTTCATACCCTCGACCTTTTATTTCAATCAAGAGGAATTAAGTCGTCTTTTCCTCTGCATTCTGTTTCCCCTTCACTCTAACGGGTCCCCGCGACGGGATCACGTATCGACAGCTTGGCGACTCCACTGGGACATTTAGAGAGTCAGGCTTAGAATTAGTCATGTGTTATCAAAGTCTCGATTTTGTTGGTTTAATTAGTATTTAATTCCCACATTTGTTTTAAAATAAGGAGAATTTTTAAAATAATAAAATGTTTTAAATATGTTCATATTCATTTACATGTATTTTATTATTGTTTTCTAGTTATTTTAATGATTATATATTATAATTGCTTGTTGATTAATGCGTTACACTATTCTTGAATGTTCTTTTAATAAATTTCTAGAGCATTTAGAATAAGGTTTGTAGAATAGGTGGTGAAAGGTTTGTTTTTCCTCCTCACACACGCCCTTGCATTTGCATATCATGAGCCCTATACCCGGGTTCCGTCCCTTTAAGTGGAAGTAAAGTAGCTACACTCTCATGATTAATAATCCGCATGGGTTTGCAAAACACTTTTGGAGTACTAAATTACCTAAGCCTTCGTGATTAACAATCCGCATGGGCTAGGGAAATATACTCTAACGAATTGAACCCACTTTTATCGGGGTGCCTTACTAGCCCTCACCAGCGACAGTGAGGAGCAATTCAGGGCCTTTAAAACCAATTCACCCTCATATAGTAAACCTAGGCGAAGCCATGCCGGATTTCCGTTAGATGCACCGAAGTTAGGAACACATGGAGGGATACTTCTAACCTTTTATTACCTATTTTACATCTCAAATAAGTTTTGTAAACCGAGCAAAGATGAACGTACATCGCCCGTAATAAGTTTGATAATCCACCCCGAAGGCATCATGATGCCTAAATAAGTTTCTACTGTTGGGGAAAACTTTCATCAACTTTTTGAAATTGAAAATATAAAAAAAAAATTAAAACATTTTGCATTTTGCACATTTCATGCATGTGTGAAAAGAGCATGTACATTCATGGTTGTATTTTTTATCTCATTCTTTGCAATAAACAGTTGGTGATAATAATCTCATTTGGTGATTTCATAAACAGGTAGTGTTACATGAACATTTGCATATTGTACCATAGTAGGATCCATTATTCCGAAATTCTTTTGAAAAAATAATATCTTTGGTTTTTCATAGAGAAAACATGTTTTAAAAAAAAATCATAGATTAAATTTGGAGGCAAATCTTGCATAATGAGATTTTTGAATAATCAAGATTTAGGTCCCACCATTTTCGTGTAATCCATGATTTCCTTGTATATACCTTTGTGTTAATTCATTTATTCTTTGCATGTACCATTTTGATATCATGTTACAGTCATAGCATGTATAGTCACTCATTGTAGAATACGTTTATGACATGCATGGTCATTATTTGTATATACCTGCCCATCAATTTATTCATTTTTTAAATGCATCATGTTTGACATTAGATTGCATCCATGGCATACATAGTCATCATAATCTCTCTGTATATGTTCATGCATTAATCATCAGTATATTCATGCATATAGAAATAGAGCATCTACCTTCATAATTGTATTCTTGATCTCATGACATTTTCATTTGCATGAAAGGGGTTCAAGATATGAGGAAAGTATCGGAGGAACGATTAGGTGCTTTGGAATGCAATCAAGAGGAATTTAGGCATGAAATCCGGGAAGTGAAAGAACAACTCTCCAAATTGCTAAAAATGTTTGAGGATATGGGTAAGAGTAAGGGGGGACTTTTTCAGGGCTTTGCATAGCCTTCAGATCAACCAAAACTATTAGGTCCAGAACATACAATCCTTGCTGGATCCTGCACTTGTCAATGCCACAAAGGTTGAAATCCTGATGAAATTGTGGACAAGATCGTGAAAATGATTAAACCCGAGAGCCTGATACCAATGATAGAAACCTCAGATCCCAAATGATCCCTGCAATAAGTCCTAGGTCCAAACCAGTATCATCACCCTACTATGGCCCAATTTTTCACTAGGATGATCACTATGGGACCCCTGAATCCCATTCCATCACCACCAACTGCCAGTCCGTATTTCTTCCCTTATCAATCACCTTATGAAGCACCCAGGATAGGAACCTCGAACTATGTACAACCTCCAAGGATCCCGTGTTTAAATCCATACCCTTACCATGCTGTTCCGCCACCTCTCCATGTAAACACTTCGGTTCGAACCTTAGTGCCACCACCAAGTGCCCCAACTCCTAGGCCACGTGTGACTAAGAAACAACCCAAAAACAAGACTCAAGAGTAGTATGATCCCATTCCAATCAGCTAACGAGAGCTTCTCCCTATACTGATCCAAAATCACATGGTTGCCTGTATCCCGCTGAAAACCCTGTTACCACCATATCCAAAGTGGTATAATCCAAATGCAAGATGTGATTATCATTGTGGAATTGTTGGCCATAGCATTGAAGAATGTATAGCCTTCAAAAAGAAAGTACAGTCTCTTATAGAGATCAAGTGGATCGATCCAACGACACTGATTGATAGAGGGCTGGGAAAGCGTAATTAGGATTCAGAGGTTTATGGAAATGATGTAGAAAGACTTCGGTATGATAGGATGTAGTAGGATTTCACTTTTTCAGTAGCCGGCTCTTATAGCCTTAGGATGCTAGAAAGAATAAAGTGCTTGTAAAGACAGTTTTAACCACTGCTCAAACTTTGTAAAACATGGTTTATACCATTGTGAACGTTGATATGGGAATGAATTGGCTGTGCTTCAAATTTATGAGATGTTGATGATTAAGTTTCCCCATTCTTATTTCCTCCGTGATATCTTCCCCTTTGCATTTTGCATATGATCAATTATTTGTCATACCATACATTCATACATGCATCTTGGTAGCATCAAGTGGTATTCATGACAAACATAGTCAACATGATTTCTCTATATGTTCATGCACAAATTTGCTTATTACATACATCATGTTAGCATTAGGTCGCATTCATAACACACATGGCCAGCATGAGTTTCTTTGTATATACTCTGTGTCAATCATTCATTGTTCACATGCATCATAATTGACATCGTGTCGCATTCATAGTGTATACGATCATTGATTGGGAAATACGCTAAAATATACATGGTCATTCATTGCATATATCCATGCATTGATTTGTTTATTCTTTCCTTGCAGTATATTGGCATTGTAATTGCATTTATTACATATATAGTCAGCATGTTTTTCACTGTACATGTCCATACATAATATTGTTTAGGCTTCACGTGCATTCAATTGCATTCATGACTCTTTCATCATAAAATACATTTGGGGAAATAAAACAGAAGTTGGCTTGGCTTTAAGAGTCTTTGAAAGAATTTCCATTTCAAATCAGAGGTATAAGAAGTACTGAGTTCGCTTTTAATACAGGCTAGTGCTATGGAGAATGAACAAGTTGCCCGAATGGAAAAAATGGAAAGGGAATATAAAGAATTGCGAGAACAGTTGGCAAAGTGTCAAGTAGAATCTAAAGATCAGATGACTAAATTGATGGAGCTAATGTCCACCATAATCAAGGGATACACTGAAAACTTGGCCGCCAGAGAAGGGTTAGAATGAGGTCTTAATGATGGATGCCCAGGACACAGTTAACCCCGTCAATGTCTTAAATTCAGATGATCCAGCTGAATAGGAAAAATTGAAAATGGTTGAGTCGAATGAGGCTGAGTTTGCAGATTCCCAAGGGAAATATCAGTTGTTAGATGAAAGGCTCCGGGCAGTAGAAAATATGGATGAATTTGGGAGTGTGGATGCGAAAGAATGATGTTTGGTCCTCGATTTAGTCATTCCTCCTAAATTCAAGGTCCCTGACTTTGTGAAATATGATGGGATGACTGATCCGTCAGCCCACATCAGTATGTTCTTCCGAAAGATGACGAGTCATATAGATAATGATAAGCTTTTGATTCACTGCTTTCAGGATAGCCTCAGCGGGTCTGCAATTAGGTGGTATGGTCACTTGAGCAAGGATCAGATTCACTCTTGGAACGACATGGCTAGGGCTTTTCTGAATAAGTACAAGCATATGACGGACATGGCGCCTGACCGCCTCACCTTGCAAAATATGAAGAAAAGAGCTACTGAGAGCTTCAAGGAATATACGCAGTGGTGGATGAACCTGGCCGCCCAAGTACAACCGCCCTTAACTAAGAAGGAAACCACTGTCCTTTTTGTGAATACACTGCAGGCCCCGTTTTATGATATACTTGTCGGCAACACCACGAAGAATTTTTCAGACATGGTAATTTCAGGGGAGATGATTGAGAATGCTATCAAGGATGGGAAAATTGAAAGAGAAAGAACATCCAATACCAAGAGAAATGGGTCATCTGAAAAGAAAAAGAAAGATACCCAAGTCGTGGAAGGCTTTACCCCACTTCCCCAATTCTCCTCGTATCAGCCATTTTACTCTACCCTGAACAATGTCTCTCAAGGTGCTTATCCTTGTCAACCAATGCCTACGACCGTGCCAGCATTTACATCTGTCTATCAATCTAACACCCTTGGGAATAATCGAAGGGGGCATAAAAAGCGAAAAAGAAATCAAGTTGACCCGATGCCTTTGACATACAGTGAGCTACTACCTCAACTCATCCAGAATCATCTTGTGACACCCATGCAATTAGAGCCTTTAAAGCCTCCTTATCCAAGCTGGTATAATGCTAATGAGTGTTGTGGTTATCATTCTGGCAATCAAGGTCACTCAATAGAGAACTGCCTCGCTTTGAAGTACAAGGTCAGGGATCTCATCAAGGCTGGTTCAATAAGTTTTGAAGATGGGAAAGCCAAGTGTCATAAGAAACATGGTGCATAATCATATTAGGATTTTTGATGCATGTAGTTCTAAACAATGTGATGATGAAAACACTTGTCTCATATTGACATCTACATGAAATAAATAAATTTTGAATTTAAATGTTTTGTGTTCATTATGTTTAAATAATAATTTGAATTTACAAGAAAATGAAACTTTGAGGAAAAAAAATTTGGTAAACAATAATAAAGGGTTTTCACGTGAAATAATGGACAGTCTCGAGAATATTGATGATCATTGTTAGAAATGACCTAACACTTTCCCTCTCTTTTAGGCTTTCCTATGCCTAAATCCTTTGAATCAAAACCACTTGAAAGACTTAATGCTTCAAGGAATATGAATGATTGAACTTCATAAACCATTGTCATTGCAGAATAAGCAAAGATGTAAATCCTAGTCTAGGCTGTGAACAAAGGAATGAACTTTTTGAAAAAATTTTGAACTCCTTGAACTTCAAATAAATGAGACATTCTTTCAAGAATCTAGATTTTGGAAATTTGATGTGTGTCAGGTTATGCCAAATCCATTCACATCCTTTCCAATGACCACAAAACACTAATTGCCCAAACATCACTTCATGATTGACACCTTGGGGCACAATGATTAAAATAGATTATCCCATGTCTCAGAGAAAACCCATTTTTTGGTCATATTTTCCTTGTCTTTTCAAAAAACTCAGATTTGAAACTCAGCCTTTTCAAAATAGACCTAGACTTGTTATGTTCCTCATTGATACAAATTCTCATGGTTAATCAAATTGGGGCATCATATGTGAAAATAATGGTTATATGGTGAAAAATAATGGGACTAACGCATATTGGGGCATGCGATTAAGAGAAAAAAAATTGGGGTATCATGCTTATGAGAATTCAGATGATTCCAAAGTGCAAAATGAAATTTTGATTATCTATTTCCCCTGAGGATTGCTTTTCAATGAGAATATTTATGCTTGATATGATAAATGTCCATCTTTCATATCCCCTTCACTAAGAAGAAATTATCCCTAGTCACCCCTGTGAGCCTTAGGAATTATTTCTTTCTTTGAACCCTGATCAAGGATCACCCTCTACACTGGAGGGCAAATACGAGGAAAAATAATAAAAAATCATGGCAAAAAAAGAGAGCCATTGGAAAATGTGAAATCAAAGAATGACAAATGAAAGCCAGCAGTAAAAAAAAAGATTGGAAAAGAAAAAAAAAAGTCCAAAAAATAAGGGACAAATGTTTTAAGAATGAATTCTCCTCAGGAAATGATCCTTGATCCAATTACCCTCAAACATAGATTTTGGGCCTATTTATCCTTTCTTTATGAACCTCGAGCCATAGCCTACATCACGTGCTTTAAAAGCCCATTTTGATCGAGCATGAATATTTAACTTGAGGGGTTTTTCCTAAGATTTTATCCCATCTTATCGAATTCTCATTCAACTAAGAAGAATTTAGAATTCTCAAGTGCATGGTAAAACCAAAAAAAAAAAATAGGAAAGAAGGGAACTCTAGGGCGAAAACCCAAAAATGGACGGTCTAGAGTAAAATGGGAATTTCTGATGCCATCTATGATAGTACCGATACCACAAAAGAAAAGGTCACCTTGAAGAAGTGGTTATCGAGGAACATCTAGGAATTCCTAAACCTCCCAAATTGACAGCTCTTATTCGAAGGATTGTCTTCGAAAACTGAAACTGTTTTTTCCTCCAGGATTAAACTTTCCAGTTTAAATATCCAGGCCAATCTTGATGCTTGTCAAAATGCCTTGATATGGAAACTAAAAGAATGTTGAATTTGTTTGGTTCTCAATGAATTCATGATTTCTAAAACCTGTTCCATTTGTGAGCCTAGAAAGGGTATACATTTTTGTTATGAAGTTTTCCTGGCAGAGCCAAAATCTTGTTATACCAAGCCTTGCCAATCCCAATTGAAAAATCCAGATTGACATTTAAGGAAATTTCTAACAGTGGTCATCAGTCTTCAAAAGATTCGTACACCACATACCGTGGGGTTAATATTTTTGGCTCAGAAGTTTTCATGAAATGAGCAAGATTGTTTTTTAAAAAAAAAGGGGGGGGGAGAAACAAAATGATTTTGAAATACCAATTTTCATGCTGATATGAGATAAGGTTTTTCTAACCCTGAGGTGTGAAACTACTAGGGTTAACCTTGACTTCCAAATATGAGAAGAAGAAATAGAACTCGGCAAGCAGACTCCTGTCAATAAGTGTTTGAAAACTGTTGGGGCAAAGAAAATAGTCAAAGATTGTGCAATGAATTGAAGATATACTCTGGTTTGAAGAGGAAAAATGAATTGGAAAGGATAAGCCAAAGTTTAGAAAAAATGATCAGGGGCATTTGCATATTTTCATCAAGCATTTGCATCATTATTAATCTTTGCATTAGCATCATGTGAAAGCATTCTGCATGTTGTCAGTCCTTGCATTTGCATCATTTAGAAGCATTTTGCACACTGCTAGTCTTTGCATTTGCACAATATCGATCTTTGCATCTGCATCGCCACATGAAGTAGTTGCGTCAATGTTGATCTTTGCATTTGCATCATTCAGAAGCACTTGCATCTTATTCAGTATTTGCATCTGCATAATGAAGCATTTGCATCAATCCAAGCCATTTACATTTGCACCATGAAGCATGAGCAACTTGTTAAAGACATGTGCATCTGCATCTCTTCTCAAAGCTTTTGGGTATAATTTTCAACACTATTTTTTTAATGAGCAAGTCTTCAGTGGTGATAGCCAAAGCCTCTGTGGAGATATCCAAAGTTTTAAAATTTTTTGAAGAGAGAAAGTCTTTGGTAGTGATAGCCGAAGCCTCAGTGGAGATATCCAAAGTTTCTAAATTTTTTGAAAAGAGAAAGTCTTCGGTGGTGATAGCTGAAGCTTCTGGAGGAGGTACCCAGAATTTTACAAATTTTAAACAGTGAGAAAGTCTTTGGTGGTGATAGCTGAAGCTTCTGGAGGAGATACCTAGAATTTTACAAATTTAAAATAGTGAAAAAGTCTTTGGTAGTGATAGCCAAAGCCTCTGTGGAGATATCCAGAGTTTTTTCAATTTTTTAAAATAAGCAAGTCTTTGGTGGTGATAGCCAAAGCTTCTGGAGGAGATACCCAGAATTTTATTCAACATCTGCATCTACATCAGAAGCATTTGCATCATGAAGCATTTGCATCCTCTCTCAAAGCTTTCAGGTATAATAGAACTCGTTCCGCTTCTCAAAGGAAGTCAAGTCCCGAGACCACTGTCAAGATATTTTGTTTTAAATTTCAACTCGTTTTGCTTCTCAAATGAGTCGAGCCCTAAGACCACCGTCAAGGTACTTTCTTTTATTTTGAACCTGCCGAACCCAGAACTTTTACAAATTTTAAACAGTGAACAAGTCTTTGGTAGTGATAGCTAAAGCTTCTGGAGGAAATACCCAAAGTTTTACAAATTTTAAACAGTGAGAAAGTCTTCGGTGGTGATAGCTGAAGCTTCTAGAGGAGATACCCAGAATTTACAAATTTTAAACAGTGAGAAAGTCTTCGGTGGTGATAGCTGAAGCTTTTGGAGGGGATACCCAGAATGTTACAAATTTTAAACAGTGAGAAAGTCTGTGATAGTGATAGCCCAAGCCTCTGTGAAGATATCCAGAGTTTTAAATTTAAAAAAGAAAAAAAATGAATGAGCAAGTCTTTGGTGATGATAGCCGAAGCTTCTGGAGGAGATGCCTAGAATTCTAAACACAATTGAGAACAAGACAGGTTAAGACCCCGAGACCATCGTCGAGGTCATTTTTTCTCTTGCAAATTGAACTCGTTTCCTTAAGACGAGTCGAGCCTTGATTAGTCAGGGAACTCAATTTAAGGATAAAATCTTCTATTTACAACTTTTTCCTAAAAAAGTAAAAAAATAAAAAAAATGAAAAAATTGAAAAATTATGAAAAAGAAAAAATGGAAAAAAGAAAACTCCCTTTCCCTTTTCTTCACATTTGATTTCACTAACCAGACAAAATTAGTGTTTGTTTATCTCTGCCTGATTCCTGATTCTCAGCAATAGCTAAAGAGGGTCAGCTTTAGACACCTAATTTTGTCCTAACCACTAAAACATGTATGTTTCCTTCCTAAATTGATGTTTCAGAATGCAAAAAGGCTTTTCTCATCCTGCAGGTGGTACTCCGAGACTTAGTCTAAGAAAGCAGATAGAAAAAGTCAAACTTGAAAAAGTCAACCCCAAAAAAGTCAAGCCTACAAAGTCAACTACTAAAAAAGTCAACCCACTTTCAAAATCAAGATTTAAAGTTCAATTGAAAGATGGTGAAAATAATTTTGATAATCCGAGGTCTACATTGAAAGGTATGGAGTTTGGAAGTTGGGTTACGGAGATTCAGTAGAAAGGAAACCCTAGTTCGAGAAATTTCGGGAAAAGTGCTTAAACGATCAAATTGGTGAGAATTGAAGGTTCTAAATGAAATACAAGCACTGACTACGGGTAATGGAGAGGCTACTTGGAAGAAAAACTGAAAGAAAAGTAATTCGAAAGAAAACAGAGAATTAGGGTTTTTGGTGGATTTCGATGAAATTTGGAAGAATTATTGAAATGGCCCTATTTGGTAATACTGAACCCTCTAATTGATGAGGAGTGATTAAACAAGGATAGCCCAAGGCTCAGTTTGAAGAAAATTTGAAAATTGGACTTGTTTTGAGCAAAACCAGGCTTAAGAGGCAAAATGGCAAAATTGGAAAATTTGGGAAAAATAGCAAATGAAATCCAAAAATTCTAAAAATTTTCAGCCCTCATTCTTAAATCATTTCAAAGAGATTGGCAAAAGAAAATCTTAATTCAGAGTTCCTTTGCAAAATGGCCAAATCCCGGGTCTACTATGTAGAAATTCAAGCAGATAAATCCCGAAAAAATAGCAAATGAGTTCCAAAAATTATGAAAACTTCCAGATCACACTTCTAAATTATTTTGAAGAGATTTGTGAAGAAAAATTGGATTTGGAGCTCGTTTAAAATTGGTGAAAGTTTGGGTTTACAAAAGGGCAATTTTGGAAGAAAAAAAATCCAAATAAACAGCAAATGGACTTAAAAAATTTTGAAAACTTTCAGAATTCAATTTTTTATTATTTCAGAAGTATTGAAAAAAGAAATTTTGAATTTGGAGTCCGATTGCTATTTATTTAGGTTCGGGGGTCAAAAAGGTCATTTTACCGAAGAAATCGAAAAGGGCAAATTTGTAATTAAGAAAAATATGAAAGAAGAAGGAATTGCTGGGATTTTACCTCCTTTGATCAGCCGGCATAGAGGAGAAGAAGGAAGCTTCATCAATTGATTTCCTTAGTCACTATCAAGCTCACATGTTACCACTAGTACCTTGCAAATGGTCCCCCCTTAATCCAATGACTTAGGTACCTTGTAGAAAAGTTGAATACACCATTCAATGGCCAAGATTAAATGACAAGATGACATTTTTATTTTTCATGAAAGAACCCTCATCTAATGGCCAAGAATGGAAGAGCACAACTCATCCAAATGTGGACATCCATTTGGCCAAGCAAGTAAATTCATGGGATTCTTCCTTTTCATCTAATGGCTTAGGCCATGTACAAGGGCTGAGTACATATGTAAAGGGCTGAGATTAAATGCCAAGATGACATTTTTATGTTTTCATGAAAGAATTCTCATCCAATGGCCAAGAATAGAAGAGAACAACTCATCCAAGGGTAGGCACTCAAAGGGCCAAGCAAGGGAATGCATGGGATTGATCCTCTTTTTCATCTAAGGGATGAGGTTATTACAAGGGCTGAGTACACATATTAAGGGCTGCTATCAATTGTCAAGATGACATTTTTATGTTGTCATGAAAATATCTTAATCTAAGGGCCAAGCTTGGAGGAGAAAAAGTGCAAAAATATTCAATGGTTGAGGGGCCATTCGGCCAAGCATGAGAGAGGGGGGTATGTTTTATTTTTCCTTAAGTGGCTGAGCATTTGAGAGGAGAGGTTAGTAGCTAATGGAGAAAAGAAAAGGTTTTTGAAAAAAAGAAAGAAAGCTTTTGTTAAGGTAGCCATTCTACCATTGCTACCACATTTTTTCTTCTTCTTCCTCATGCTTTATTTCTTGTTTCCCATGTGATCCTACCATTTTTTTTACATTTTTCTTGTTGTTCTTGCTTTTCAAAAAAAAAATAAAAAAATAAATAATGGTTAGGCTTCATGATCTTGATGAAAATCAAGTGATAATAGTTAGGGTGGGCTTTGTCCAATATACCAACCATGGAGCTCATCTCCATATTTTTTTCCTTAGTTACTTTTTATGATTTTGAGATTGAAAAGGCTTCATGACCTTGATGAAATCAAGAGATAATGGTTAGGGGGGCTTTGTTCAATGTACCACCCATGGAGCTCATCTCTTTGTTATTCATTTGCTTACTTTAACTTGCTTATTTCTATTATTATTTATCTTTATGTATATTTATATTCTTGCTAACCATCTTGTTCTTTTGACTTATGTCATATTTTTGCATCTTGGGGCTATTGTCATATAGTTTAGGCCATTTCCATTTTTCATATCATCTTCCATAGCATTTAGTTAGGTCATTTTACATGACATTTCTCACAACACTTTAGTTCCTAGGCCATTCGGCCATGTGTATTTTTTCTAAGCTTTAGGTCATTTTTCATATGCCATAATATTTTTCCATGACATTTAGACATTAGGCCATTTTCATATGCCATGTCATTTCACATATCATTTAGCTTTAACCCATTTTTATTATTCCATGTCAATTTACATGTCATTTAAGCATTAGGCTATTTTCATATGCTATGTTGTTTTTCCATGACAATTAGACATTAGGCCATTTTCATATGCCATGTCCTTTCCCATGTCATTTAGACACTAGGCCATGCATATTAAGTTATGAGAGCATTTATTGTCATGCAAACTCATGCTAGGCATTTAGGTTATCTATGCCATGCATTTTCCATATCACTAGACTTTAAACCATGCATTTCATGCATTCACTTTGCGTTGTTTTCATGCATTCAATGTCATGCCACATGATTTATGACTTAGGCCAATCAATGGCTCAAAGTCATGCTCACTTGAGCATACTTGTGGAAAATTAAAGAGTTGTGAAATTGATTATTCTACCTTTGTGATTTTCTTTACTTAGCCAATTTCTTTTCTAATTTTTTAAAAGTCTGAGCTACTGTTTGTGGGTCTTTAGGGAGAGTCTCTAACATTTTTACTTTGATTTTTAAATGATTTTATCAAAGGCAAGAAAATGTGTTTTGGCAAAACAGTTTTTCATCCAGTACTCGTACTTTCCTGATTTTTCTGGGCAGTCATCTTTAATCATAAAATTAAGCCCATTGTTTCTCATATAGTTTTACTTGTTCTGAGTCTCCAGTACTTTTTTTAGATTTTTTAAAATTTTTAAAAATAGGTTAAAAAATCGTGTATCAAACGGGACAATAGAGACAAATTTGAATTCAAAAGAAAAACAATTGTTGAATTTGGCTAAGGCATTTAGAGGGGGTTGGTTAAAAGCTTTAGCTACTGTCTTAGGATAGTTTCTAAGTCTTTTTAAACTTTAAAATGATTTTATAAATCTCGGGTTAAGGGTGGTCAAGTCTGGGATTTTAAACTTTGGAAATTAGAGCCATTTTTAAAGGGCTTGGTTAGGGTTTTAATCTTCATTCAAATTTTTCTTCAAAAAGTGTTTTCAAACAATCACAAAGTTTTTTTTTTATTTTTAGAAAATTTAATTTGACATATTTTCCTAAGGTAGCCAGATATCTTTTTAGATATACGGATTTCCTTATTTAAAGGAAAAAAAATACATTTTCATGCATTGCATTCTCCATGTTCATACATTTTATTTAATATGTGATTTCTGCTATGATATTTTCCATGGTATTATTATTATCTTTATTTAAATTTTTTGGTATTATATTGTTTGTCATATGGTTTTGAATGTTTCATGCTATCCTATGCTTTTTATTTAGTCATTTATTTTGTCACATTATTTAGCATGTTCATGCATTTTGTTATTTTATTTTCATGCATATTTCACGATAGCATTATTTAATGTTTCATATTCCATGTCACTTAGATAATATTCCATGTCATTTAGATTATCTTATTTAGGATATGCCATGTCATTTAAATTTGTCATATCGTTTAAATCTTATTCATTTCATTTAGAATATCATGATACCTAGGATATTTCATTTCATTTAGGATGTGCTATGCCTTTTAAATTATATCACATCATTTAGGTTGCATTGTATTATCTAGACTTTGCTATGTCATTTTATTCATGTGCCACATTTTCATATTCATATGTTTTAAAATGTTTTGAAAAAGATAATGATTTTCAATAAAATAAAGATATTCCCAAGTTAAAAATAATTCATCTGTTCTCTACCGGGTTTGCTGAGGAGGATATCATCAGTTATCATTAATAACGGAATATCTTCTTTAAAACGAGAATGATTCGGAAAATTTTCAAGTTAATAAAAATTTCCATATTTTGCCACAATTGTTGGGGAATATAAAAAAAATGAATTAATAAATTCCGGATAACTTTCAATTAAAAAATGAAATTATTTTTCTTTAAATTGGGAATTAACTTGAAATACTAAATTAAAATCGACTTCCTACCGAGATTTGAGATAACACATGATTAATAAGGTACCGTTTTATAGGGGCGTTGTGGGGGTGCTAATCCTTCCCCGCATGTAACCGAGTCTCGAACCCGATTCTTCAATTTTCTATGGTTTATAACGTAAACTTGAAATTGGTTTTTAAAAATGTTTTAATTAATTTTAAAATGTTTTATAAAACCGGTTTTAATAGGTGGCCGATCACACGTAGCTAAAAAAGATTGGTGGCGACTCTATTTCTTTTTACGATGCTGTTTTCATACCCTCGACCTTTTATTTCAATCAAGAGGAATTAAGTCGTCTTTTCCTCTGCATTCCGTTTCCCCCTCACTCGAACGGGTCCCCGTGACGGGATCACGTATCGACACTAATAATAGAAGCAAGTAAATTAAAAAGGTTGAATTCAATTAATTATAATAGCCTAGGATTACAACTTCCGTCAACACTTTGCTTGAATCTCTCTCTACCTCTTCACTTGATTAATGATCCTGAGTTGTTAACTTAGAGTTCTTTTTTTATTTATAAGCATCTGTTGATGGTCTTATAAAAATATCCTTCTTAACCAATTAACTATATGTCTATGATAATTGAATTAAAGAAGAACTCATTAAGCATAGGCTCTAACAATGGTTATACATGACAAGTAAGTATATTTCTACCCTACCTGTAGATCAATTTATCCTAATAAATGAATATTAACCATGTGTCATTCAATCCATGTCTAACACTAAACTCTCTATGTCTAGTTGTATTTAGGTTAACAAATCAATCTAATTGGTGATCGAGCAATTAGAAGCATTAAGAACAAGAATGAACAAACAACTCAACAAACCATTAAATCAAGCTAGAGAGAGAAAGTAAATTCAAACTATGTGTTGAGTTCCATTGAAATCCTAGTAAAAGATATTTAGTTCATGATAATTAATGAAAGCAAGTAATCAAATAGTTTCACCATCATCAATAACACAAGAAAAATAAAAAAGAGAAAAGAAAAGAGAAAACTAAGAGTTGTCAGTTCTTGAGTCTTCAATCTTCAAGCTTCCAATCTTCTTGAGAGAATTTGATGGCAACTATCTTCTTGAGAGAGAATTCGGTTTCTAGGTATCCAATCCTCTTTATTCTGACCTAAAAGAGTCTTATTTAAAGTGCCCAAGGCCTCCTGGAGTCCGAAACTTCGTTCCCAAGAAAAACAGGTAAGTTTTTCATTTTTTTTTATGTTTTTATGGTAGTTTTCATGACCCCCGGTGCTGCAGCGCTGACTCTTGAACTGGAGAGTTAGTTTTCTCGTTTTGCTGCACTTTATCTCTGTCATCTTCTCAAACTTTGTTAGCTTTTTTGACTGGGAAAATCTAGTTCGATTTTGACGCGCCTTATACTGTTGGAAAGGTATGGAAGTCAGATTCAAAAGTCAAGAAGGGAGTTTTCTCATTTGAAGTTTCTAAGATTGAGGTTTTCTTGAAATAATCTCCAGAGGTTGAATCTGCCTACTCATTGGAATTCACGGATTTTTGTCGTTTTGCACGTCGAAGCTCCAAATCACCTTGGACCTATAAAAACACATAAATAACAACTAAATAACTATTTTAAACATAAAATGGATAATTAAAATAAATATAAAAACATCTAAAACTAATCAAATCCTAATAAAAACCTCAAAGACTTAGTCGATTCAAAAGCATAAAAGGTGGCAAAATAACTACATTTTCTAGAGTTATCAGGGTGGCGATTCCTAAAACAGGAATTAGAAGCAGCGTCTCCTATAGAAGTAGTGTCAAGTAGTTCAACATCAAATGCTGGTGAGCAATCAGAGATTAATGCAGTTGTGGTTTCTAAAAACATGGAGCAGGCAATGGGATACAATCTTGGCTCCCCTAATCCCACCAATCCCAATAGGGGTCAGGGTCGACATACGTGGAAAAGAGC
Organism: Fremontodendron californicum; assembly: GCA_030761205.1. Lineage (NCBI taxonomy): Eukaryota > Viridiplantae > Streptophyta > Magnoliopsida > Malvales > Malvaceae > Fremontodendron > Fremontodendron californicum. The sequence continues at coordinate 23,298,268 of JAULJL010000009.1, forward strand.
AAGAGGAAGGCCTAAGAAAGTTGATAGCACAAGCCGTATGAGTCATAAAGTAGCTAAGAGGTGTAAAATAGGGAATGAGGCAATCTTGGAAGCTGAGGGAAGTGTTAAACGTGTACGAGAGACGATAACAGAGGCTAGAGAAAATGACGTTGTTCCAATCCAAAAGATGGAGGTTGGCCAAGATTGCCAACCCTGCCGAGAGCAATGAAGACCTTAGTTTGGAACTATCAGGGGTTAGGGTCCCCTCGAGCAGTTCATGAAATGACCAAATTGGTCAATAATCCTGAACTATTTTTCCTTATTAAGACAAAGAGGAAAAGCGCTGAGATGGAATGGTTACGAATGAGGTGGGGTTATAGCAACTGTTTTACGGTGGATAGTGTAAGACGTAGGGACGGCTTAGCTTTACTATGGAGGGCGGAGGTTAAGGTGAGTGTGTTGTCCTTTTCAAATTTTCATATTGATGTGGAGGTAGGGCTGAATGATAGTAGCACGATATGAAGGTTAACATGTTTTTATGGGAATCTAGAGACACAGTGAAGAAGATCTTCTTAGGACCTACTTAGAAGGTTGAGTGAAAGATCATCATTGCCATGGCTTTGTGCGGGTGATTTCAACGAATTACTGTCAAGTGATGAAAATGAGGGTGGAGCAGAAAGACCATCATAGCAGATAGATGACTTTCGAAAAGCGGTGGAGGATTGTTTCCTAAATAAATTTCCTTGTTTAGGTTCGTGTTTTATTTGGTCCATAGAAAGGGGGAAGAGAGGATATTAGAGAAGTTAGATAGGGGATTAGCAAACACCTCATGGTGGGAGCTTTTCCCTAACTCTGTTGAGGAGGACTTAGTAGCTTCGAGCTCAAATCATCTTTTGCTACTTTTTCATGTTCAAGCCAACTCGAAACTACATGGGGCAAGGAGGAGAAGCTTTAAGTTCGAAAATATGTGGGTTAGTCATGGTGATTGTGAAGAAGTAATTACTAACAGTTGGAGAGCTGGGCAAGCTATGACATTCTCTGACTTGGCTACTAAAGTGGAAAAGTGTGGGAAGGACTTAGGACTGTGGAACAGAGATGTGTTTGGGCATGTGGGTGAACAAATCAAACAATGTTCAAAAGAGGTGGAGAAATTGTATTCGAAAGGGTATAGAACTGGCAACATGGATTACCTACAGGGGCAACAACGTTCACTAAATAATTTATTGCATAAGGAAGAAGTTATGTGGAGACAACGATCTTAGGCTATGTGGCTTAAATAAGGGGATCGCAACACTAGCTATTTTCATAATGTGGCTTCTAAAAGAAGGAGAACTAATGCTATTTCCAAACTTTACGACTAAGAGGGAAAGATGCATGATGATGATGAGGGGATAGAGTAAATTGTGATGAGTTATTTCACTGACATATTTTTCTCTTCGAATTAGGTGGAATTAGAGGGTGTTTGCAGGGGACTGGGCAGACGTGTCTCAGAGGAAATGAATCATCGACTGTGTAAGGAGCTTACTGTGTTAGAGGTGAAGGAAGCATTGAGTCAGATGAATCCAGCAAAAGCCCCGGGACCAGGCGAGATGACTGCGTGTTTCTATCAAAAGTTCTGGCATGTAGCGGGGAAGATGTTACGAGAATGGTCTTGGGTCTCCTTAATAATGATATCCCTTTAACGAGCATAAATCACATAAATATGGTCTTGATTCCTAAGGTTAAGTCTCCTACTTTTGTAGACACCTAATTTTGTCCGGACCATTAAAACAGGTATGTTTTCTTCCTAAATTGATGTTTCCGAGTGTAAAAAGATTGTTTTCATCCTGCAGGTGGTACTCCGAGACTTAGTTTAAGAGGGCGAGCATAAAAAGTCAAGTTTGAAAAAAGTCAACCCCGAAAAAGTCAACCCGATAAAGTCAACTACTGAAAAAGTCAACTCATTTTTAAAATCAAGATTTTAAGTTCAATTGAAAAATGGCGAAAGAATTTTGATAATCCGAGGTCTACATTGAAAGATATGGAGTTCGGAAGTTGGCATTTGGAGATTCAATAGAAAGGAAACCCTAATCCGAGAAATTTGGGAAAAAGTGCTTAAACGATCAAATTGTTCAAAATTGAAGGTTCCAAATGAAAGATAAGCACTGACTACGGGTAATGGAGAAGCCACTTGCAAGAAAAACTGAAAGAAAAGTCAATCCGGGAGAAAATCGAGAATTAGGGTTTTTAGTGGATTTCGGTGAAATCGGGAAAAATCACGGAAATGGCCCGACTTGGTAAGACCAAAGCCCCCAATGGATGAGGAATGATTAAAAAGGGATAGACCAAGGCTCAGCTTGAAGAAAACCTGAAAATCGAACTTTTTTTTAGCAAAATCGGGTTTCGGAGGCAAAATGGCAAAATTGGAAAATTTGGGAAAAATAGCAAATGGACTCCGAAAATTCTAAAAATTTGTCAATCTCATTCTTAAATCATTTGAAAGAGATTGGCGAAAGAAAATCCTGATTCGGAGTTCGTTTGCAAAATGGCCAAATCCCAGGCTTCTAATGCAGTAATTCAAAAAGGAAAATCCCGAAAAAATAGCAAATGAGGTCCAAATCTTCTAAAATTTTGTAAATCTCACTTTTAAATTATTTTGAAGAGATTGGTGAAAGAAAATCTTGATTCAAAGTTCGTTTGCAAAATGGCCAAATCTCGGGCCTCCTATGCAATAATTCAAGAAGATAAATCCCGAAAAAATAGCAAATGAGCTCCAAAAATTCTGAAATTTTGCAAATCTTATTTTTAAATTATTTGGAAGATACTGGAGAAAGAAAATCTAGATTTGCAGTTCGTTTGCAAAATGGCCAAATTCCAGGCCTCCTATACAGTAATTCAAGCCGATAAATCCTGAAAAAAATACCAAATGAGCTCCAAAAATTATGAAAACTTCTAGATCACACTTTTAAATTATTTGGAAGAGATTGGTGAAGAAAAATCTTGATTTGGAGCTCGTTTAAAAAATGGTAAAATGTAGGGGCATAAAAGGGCATTTTTGGAAGAAAAAATCCAAATAAATAGCAAACGGACTCGGATAATTTGGAAAACTTCCAGAACTCAATATTTTATTATTTTGGAAGTATTAAAAAATAAAAATTGAATTTGGAGTCCGTTTGATATTTATTTGCATCCGGGGGGCAAAACGGTCATTTCTCCCAATCAACCGAAAAAGGGCTTCTTTGGGCCTTTTAAAAAATCAGACTTGAGCTGGAAAAGAGAAGTGATGGCCTGCCCAGGCCCAAAAGAAGGAGGAAGCTTCTGATTTTTCAATCAAATGGCTAAAAATCAAGAATAAGTTAGAGATTCTCTTTGATCAAGCCATGGTGATTAAGCCACATAGGCCAAGAGAGATGTCAACATTATTCTTGAACAACTGTAATTTGAGAAAGCTGAGATGCTAATCTAAGGGTGATAATTTCATGATTTTTCACCTTGAATTATTAGCCATTTGATGGAAAATTGGTTACAAAAAAATGACAACATCTTTGAGCATTTTAAGGGACCATTCGGCCAGCATAGGGAAGGGGTTCAGAATTTGCAATTTTCATCTTCATTTTGCTGAGTTCTTTTGGTTTTTACTTGGTTTTTCTCTCCTTCTTTGAAAGAAAAAAAGAAAAGTTTAGAAAAGAAAGGAAAGTTTGAAGAGATAAAGCTTGAAATATAGCTTCTTGAGGTTGCTCTTGAGCACCAACTCTTGCACTTTCTTGATTTTCCCTTTTTTTTTTTTGCTATTTTGATTACTATTTGGTGAGTTTCCATTTTAAATAAATGTTTTTTATTGTTCTTCTTAAGTTCTTTCTTCATCTTTTTCTTAAATATATTTTTTACAATTTTTTTTTTTAATATACTCACCATGGCCGAATGGCCTACATTATTTATTTAAGTTGCTGTTTTGGTTTATTTTATCATATTGTTTATGTTATTTTCTTTGATCTTGATGTTTTAAATGTTATGTTACTTCATATTCTTGAGTTATATTTTAATTTGGTTGCTTTGTTTGTTGCCATTTATGTTTTAGATATCATGTTTTTGCATTTTTAATTTTCTGTTTTCATAATGTTTAAATTTGAGCTTGTTTTAGATTTAGTATATCAAGTGTTTGTGAAAATGCTTGTGTGGTCTTTGCATGATTTGAGTTTTATATCTTAGTTGAGCATGTTTTAGATTTAGTATATTAAGTGTTTGTGAAAATGATTGTGTGGTTTTTGCATGATTTGAGTGTTATATTTTAGTTGAGCATGTTAGCATACCAAGTGTTTGTGAAAATGCCATGCTTTTTGAAGCTTGAGGCCATTTGGCTACTCCATGTGTTTTGCATTGTGTGTTGCATTTTTGCCATGTTAGTTGGTAGGTTTTTGCATTTGCATGACATTTGATTTAGTTTTGCATGCTAGTATACCAAGTGTTTGTGAAAATGCCATGTTTGTTAGTTACATTATTCCATTCGGCCACTCTTGGAATCTTTGCATTGTATGTGCATTTTTGCTATGTTAGTTGATAGGTTAGCATTTGCATGATATTTGGTTGAGTTTTTGGTTTAAGCATGCTTTATGTTTGTGAAAATGCCATGCATATTTTAGTTATTAGGTTTGGTTTATTTTCCATGCATGTTCATGCATTTTAGGTCTAGGTTGCATTAAATGCCATACAAGTTCATGTAGGTCTAGGTCACTATATGAATGCCATGCATTTTTTCATGACATTTAGGTTTAAGCTCATGCATTATGTTTGCTGTAATTTTTCATGCATTTCATGTTCATGCCACTTGAACAATGACTTGAGCCAATTAATGGTTCAAAGTCATGCTCTCTTGAGCACACTTGTGAAAAATTAAGTTTGTCAAATTGATTATTCTACCTTTGTGATTTTTTTTACTTAGCCCATTTTTATCTAACTTTCAAAAAATCCTAGATACTGTTTGTGAGTCATTTTATGAGTCTTAAATATTTTTACTTTGATTTTTAAATGATTTTATCAAAGGTAAAAATGTATTTTCGCAAAACAGTTTTTTCACCCAGTACTCATACATTTCCGATTTTTCTGGGAATTCATCTTTAATCAGAAACTTAATTCGATTTTTTTCAATGTAGTTTTACATGTCCTGAGTCTCCAGTATTTTTTTCAGAATTTTTTCAATTTTTAAAAATAGGGTAACAAATCATGGCTTAAAACTGGACAGTGGAGTCAAAATTGAATTTAAAGGAAAAATCATTTTTCTGTTTTGGTTAAGTTACTTAGAGGAGGCTGATTAGGAAGGTTAACTACTGACTTAGGATAGTTTCTAAGCCTTTTTAAACTCTAAAAATGATTTTTTTTAACTCTCGGGTTAAGGGTGGTCAAGTCCGGGATTTTAAACTTAGGAAATTAGAGCTATTTAAAAAAGGATTTAACCCAGTTTTTATTTTTAATCTAAGCTTTTCAAAATTATTTTCAAACAATCACAAAGTATTTTGGTTTTAGAATATTTAATTTGACATATTTTCCCAAGGTAGCCTGATATCTTTTTAGATATACGGATTTCCTTAATTAAAGGAAAAAATACATTTCATGCATTGCATTTTCCATATTCATGCATTTTGTATAATATGTGATTTTTGCTATGATAATTTCTATGATATTGTTATGATGTTGAGTTATGTTATATTGTTTATTATATGATTTGGAATATTTCATGATATCCTATGCTTTTTATTTAATTATTTTTTTGTTGTTATATTATTTAGCATATACTATGTTCATGCATTATTATTTTCATTTTTATTTCCATGCATATTATATGATAGCATTATTTTATATTCCATGTCATTTAAATTATATGCCATTTCATCCATATTTGCCATGTCATTTAAATTATGTCATTTCATATAGAATATATTATGCTACCTAGGTCATTTCAATTCATTTAGAATATGTTATATAACTTAGGACATTTCATTTCATTTAGAATATGCTAAGGCATCTAAATTATATTATATCATTTAGGATGCATTATATTATTTAGATTTTGCTATGTCATTTTATTTATGTCATGCATATACATATTCATATCTTTTAAAATATTTTCAAAACGATAATGATTTTTCAATAAAAAATAAAGATATTCCCGACTTAAAATAATTCATGAGTTCTCTACCGGGTTTGCTGGAGGGAATATCATCAATTATCATTAATAAAGGAATATCTTTATTTCAAAAAACGAGAATGATTCGGAAAGTTTTCCAAATTAATAGAAATTTCTATATTTTGCCACGTTTGTTGGGGAATATAGGAAAATTTTGAATTTATAAATTCCGAATCATTTTCAATTAAAAATGGAATTATTTTACTTTAAATTGGGAATTAACTTGAAATACTAAATTTAAAACCAACTTTACATCGAGATTTGAGATAACACACGATTAATAAGGTACCGTTTTATACGGGCGTTGTGGGGGTGCTAATCTTTCCCCGGACGTAACCGAGTCCCGAACCCGTTTCTTTGATTTCTCTGGTTTAAACGCAGACTTGAAATTGGTTTTAAAAATGTTTTAATTAATTTTTAAAATATTTTATAAAATCGGTTTTAATAGGTGGCCAATCACACCTAGCTAAAAAAGATTGGTGGCGACTCCATGTCTTTTTCAAGGTCATTTTCAAAACCTTCATTTTTTTAGAGGAATTAAGTCGACTTTTCCTCGGTTCTGTAATGTCACGCTTAACGAATAATACAGTCTTGCGATGAGACTCGTTATTTTTTAGGTTGCGACAACTTTTATTAAGGATTTTTGACCAATTAGTCTTTGTAATGTTCTCTATAAGATTATCTCCAAAGTACTGGCAAATAGGTTGAAAGGTTTTCTCCCATCAATTATTGGAGATAACTAGAGTGCTTTTGTCCTTGGGAGGCAAATTTTTGATAATGCAATGGTGGCCTATGAGACTATCCATCATATGAGGAATAAAAAAGGTGGGAAGTAGACTTCGATGATGTTGAAATTGGATATGAGTAAGGCTTATGATCGAGTTGAGTGGATATACTTAGAAGAGGTAATGAAGAGCATGGGTTTTACTGATCGGTGGATTTCATTGGTTATGACATGTGTGCGAACTATCACCTACTCGGTAATGAACAATTGAAAGCAGTGTGGTAGGATTGTTCTGACAAGAGGTCTCAGGCAGGGGGATCTGCTTTCTCCGTATTTATTTCTCCTATGTATGGAGGGTTTATCTATTTTACTCAATATGGCCAACAGGGACAGGGAGATTAAAGGGATAGTTGTAGCCAGAAATGGCCCATATGTAACCCATCTTTTGTTTGCAGACGACATTTTACTCTTTTTGCAGGCTACCCTAGATGATTGCAGGATTGTTCAAGATATTTTTAGAACTTATGAGAAAGCTTCCGGTCAGTTAGTAAATATTGAGAAATCTGCAATTTTCTTTAGTATGAATACCAAGATAGAGGTGAAGAACGGGATTATGAATTTGTTAGGGGTATATAAATTCTTCAATAGAGACAGGTATTTGGGCCTTCCTCTTTTGATGGGATGGTCTAAGAAACATGAGTTTCAGTTGCTGAAGATGGGATCTGGGAAAGGGTACAATGTTAGGGGGTAAAATGCTTTCCTACGCTGGTAAGGCAGTTTTAATACAAGTTGTTGCTCAATCAATACCTTTATATTATATGAGCTGCTTTAAGTTCCCTAAAAGTTTTGTTCATGAGCTCAATATGATAATAGCAGGATTTTGGTGGGGGATAGATTTGGTAAAAAAAGGGTGCATTGAATTCGATGGTCTGACTTGTTTAGCTCAAAGTTGAACGATGGGCTAGGGTTTAAGGATTTTAAAGCTTTTAACCTTGCTTTACTTGCTAAACAATGATGGAGATTGGCTCATAAGGAGAGCTCTTTATGTTTTCGAGTCCTTAAAGCAAGATTCCTCCAGTTTGTACCTATTATGGACGTATCTTTGGGACATAACCCTTCCTACCTATGGAGAAGCCTAATGAAGGGTAAGGAGGTTGTGAGGAAAGGATCACGGTGGAGGGTGGGTGATGGTGAGAATATAGTTATTTGGAAGAATAGATGGGTGAAGAAGCCACCAGATTTTAGAGTTACAATGCATGAGGGTTTGGATCCTACCCTTATGCTAGTGTCTCTATTGATTGATCATACTAATCGAAGTTGGCGAAGAGAAATGGTGCTTGAAATCTTTGAACCTACTGACGTACATTGTATCCTACAAATACCTTTGAGTAAACGTCCCATGCCCGATCTTCTTATATGGAATGGTTCAACATTGGGACAGTTCACCGTGCATTCTGCATACTTTGTGGCGAGGGAGATGATGGGTTATCTTGTCATTAATGCTAGTAATAGGAGTCCTAGGTGGAGTTTTCTTTGGCAAGCTCGGGTTCTTCCAAAGGTGAAATTTTTCATGTGGCGTTTGTTGCATTCAATTTTACCTACAAATCAGGCTCTGAATATAAAGGGAATCTAGATTGAGAATTACTACTCATTATGCGGTACAGGGGGAGATCATGGTATCATGTGTTGTTTGAATATGCCTTTAGTAAGACTATTTGGAATAGAAAGAATGAATGGTTGCTTCATATTTTTAATAGCTCTACGACGTATGATCAGTTTTGGAATCTTTTTCTATCTTATGCAGTTAACCAGGGAGTCCTTGAGTGGTGTCTCTATATCTGTTGGCTGATTTGGAGGAACTGGAATTGTTGTCTGCATGATAAAATTTGTGCTACGTCGTCGGCTATCAATTTACAGGCAAGCAGAATGGTCGAAGTGTTTCAGAACATAAATGATAGTCAATCTCTCTTTGGTAGTAATGGCTTGGGGAATGTGAGTTGGACGAGAATGCCGGAAGATATAGTGAAGATAAATGTGGATGCAGGCTTCCGTGTTGGGAATAACACTGCAACATTAGGCGTGGTCGCTCGGAATCATACAGGAGGGGTCTATTTTTGTGCTATCTCTAAGGTAAGCCTGGTTGACAATCCATTTTGTGCTGAGATGATGACTCTACTTTTTGGTGTCCAATTAGCAAAAGACAAGGGTTTCGAGAAGATACATGTTGAAAGCGACTGTCTGATGGCTGTTAATGAATTACATAGATTAGATGCAACCTTTTGGGAGGGGGCGGCCTTGTTAGGGATATTCTAAATTTAGCCTTGGATTTTAGATCTTGTCTCTTCTTTTATGTTAAGAGAGAGGCTAATTTGTTTGCTCATCATTTAAATACAATAGAGTGTGTTATGGGAGAACAAAAGGTGTGGTGGAGGTCTATACCGCAATCTTTTAACAATCCTGATTCTTAATTATAATGAACTTCATCTTTTATCCAATATATATACAGTTATCATAGAAAAATTTCAAATTTCAATGATCAAATGATCCACTTTTTTAACGTGGCTATGCCTTTGTTATTATGGATAACCACGTTATTTTGACATCAAAATTGTTAATTAAAACATAATTATTAAATTTGGACAAATATGATGGTTGGACCGATTGATCCGGTGACTCATGTCGGTCTTTTAATTAGATCGTTTTGTAATTGACTCAAAAAAAGTCGGATTGATATGTCAGGTTTATGAAAAAACTATTAATCCATCGACTTTGTTATTGATCCGGTCAATTAAAAATAATTTTTAAATCATACCTAACTTAATTTTTGCATACTCAGTAATAAATATTTTTATCTTTTTCACTAAAAATTTATTTTCTTGAAAAAATAAAAAATAAAAAAAAGTAGAAAAAATCTTTGTAAACTTAAGTTTTTTTTTTTTTTTTTTATAATTTTCTAAATGATAATAAATATTTTCAATTCTTATATCATAATTTTTAAATTATACAATTAGTAAAAATATTTACATAATCTATAATTTTATTTATAATATTTAAAAAATATTTTTTGAAACTAACATTGACTCTAATGATCCAACGATTGAACCAATTGATTCGAAACTCAAAATTGTGAACGAGTAAATTTCCGATTTCGAATCTGATAACTATGAATAAAAACTATGTTATGTTTCGTTTTGAATCTATATTTGCTTAAGTACTCGACTTTGTGGATAAATAATCATCTAAGGAAAATAATTTCCTGAGATGAGATTCCTGGAAATTAGTAGTAAAGCGTAAAAAACTAGCAATGCTTAATGGTGACAACTATAATGAGAACTCTTATAATGAGAACCATTTAAATCCTAACCTTTAAATTTGACCACATCAATGGTAGCCATAGATTTTTTCTACTTATTTTCACACTTTAGTTTGATCATGTGGGCTCATAAGAGAATTACAAAAAAGGTTAACAAATAAAAAATATTTATCAATTAACAAAAACATCATGTTAAGTTATTTATATTTTGAAACTTCATAAAAAAGAAAAATTATTACAGAGTAAATAAAAGATATCATGTTTTTATTGTTTTTTTAAAATAAAGGTTACCTGAACAGGTTAGGAATGTAATAAAAATGTTCATTAGTCGGGTTGGACTGGGTTCGGGCTGAGTTTAAATATGGTATCACCATATATACTTGCTCAAGTCAAGTCTGACCCAAAATATGGGCCTGAAATTCTGCACAGGTCCGACCATATTTGTAAATGGATAGTAGCTTAAGACCATTTTTTTTTATGTTTACATTATAATATTGTAAATATTTTTTTATAGTATATAAATTACATAATATATAATTATAAAAAAGGTTTAATAGTTAAAACCTATTTACTAATTATGTATCATGAAGAAAAAAAAATTTATTAAAAGTAAATGAAATTGATATTTTAAAAATAATTTCTTTTATTAATAATGAGATTTAGTACTCAAATATTAGTATAATATTTATAACAATAATATTATTTTTTTTAATAATAATACAGTTTAAAATATTAAAGAAATACGTGTATATTAATATTAAATATTTTTAATATTGCAAAAGTATTATTTAAAATATAAAACTAGTTAAATATTAATATTTTAATTATAATTTTTCAATAAAATTAATTAAAATAATTATTTATAAATAAATAATATATCAAGTTGAGTCCAAACTTAAAATTTTTGTCCAAGACTTGTCTTGTGGGTAAGTCTATTTTGAGAAAAAGTTTATTTTGTGCTTGAATGAGTTTAAAAATTATCATTTTTTTATCTGTAAAAAAATAATTTTTTAAATTTTTAATTATTTTTTGTTACTTTAAATTCTAAGAGAATTACAACCAAAAACAAATTGTCCAAGACGAGCTTTCGGGCTTGGACGAATAGCCCAGTCCGTGGATAGGTCTAGATTGTAACATTTAATAGTATTTATTGGCCTGGATAGAATTTTGATCTTGAATTTTTTGTCAGATCAAGCTTGAGCAAGCATGTAAAGTATTGATACCATGCCTGGGTCCAACATGAACCTCATTTGACCCTGCAAAAAAATATATATTTTTATAGTTTTACCATTAAAATGAAATGGCTTAAAATTTAAAAAAATTTATCTACTAAAATTAACATGTTGGTAATGCTGGACATGACACGAGAAAAATAACTAAAACATGATAAAATATACGACATGACACAAAAAGATTATACGAACACCATACGAATACACGAATGTGTGAAAACCTATATGTCGCAACCTAAAAAAAATAACGACGAGTCTCATCGCAAGACTTTATTATTCGTTAGGCGTGACATTAAAAAAAACCGAGGAAAAGTCGACTTAATTCCTCTAAAAAATGAAGGTTTTGGAAATGACCTAAAAAGACATGGAGTCGCCACCAATCTTTTTTAGCTAGGTGTGATCGGCCACCTATTAAAACCGATTTTATAAAATATTTTAAAAATTAATTAAAACATTTTAAAAACCGATTTCAAGTCTGCGTTTTAAAACCAGAGAAATCAAAGAAGCGGGTTCGGGAGTCGGTTACGTGTGAGGAAGGATTAGCACCCCCACAACGCCCGTATAAATCGGTACCTTATTAATCGTGTGTTATCTCAAGTCTTGGTAAAAGTTGGTTTTAAATTTAGTATTTCAAATTAATTACCAATTTAAAGAAAAATAATTCCATTTTTTATTGAAAATGATCCGGAATTTATAAATTCAAAATTTTCCTATATTCCCCAACAAACGTGGCAAAATATAGAAATTTTTATTAGTTTTGCAAAACTTTCCGAATCATTCTCTTTTTTTTTTTTGAAAGAAAGATATTCCTTTATTAATAATAATTGATGATATTCCCTCCAGCAAACCCGGTAGAGAACTCATGAATTATTTTATCTCGGGAATATCTTTATTTTTATTGAAAACCATTATCTTTTTTGAAAACATTTAAAAGAAATGAATATGTATAGGCATGACATAAATAAAATGACATAGCAAAGTCTAAATAATATAATGCAACCTAAATGTCATGACACATAGAAATTATTATGGCAAGAATCACATATTATATAAAATGCATGAATATAAAAATGCAATGCATGAAATGTATTTTTTCCTTTAATTAAGGAAATCCGTATATCTAAAAAGATATCCGGTTACCTTAGGAAAATATGTCAAATTAAATATTCTAAAACCAAAATACTTTGTGATTGTTTGAAAACAATTTTGAAAAGCTTGAATTAAAAATAAAAACCGGGCTAAAATTTTTAAAATGACTCTAATTTCCTAAGTTTAAAAAAATCCGGACTTGGCTACCCTTAACCCGGGACTTGAAAAACCATTTTTAGAGTTTAAAAAGGCTTAGAAATTACCCTAAGTCAGTAGCTAACCCTCCTAATCAGCCCACTCTAAGTAAATTAACCAAAACAGAAAATTGGTTTTTCTTTAAATTCAATTCTGACTCCACTGTCCAGTTTTAATCCACGATTTTTTACCCTATTTTAAAAAATTCCCAAAATTCTGAAAAAATTATTGGAGACTCAGGACATGTAAAAATACACGGAAAAAAATCGACTTAATTTTCTGATCAAAGATGAATTCCCAGAAAAACCAGAGATGTACGAGTTTTTGGAGGAGAAAAAAAACTGCTTTGTTTTTCTTTAAAATCAATTCTGACTCCACTGTCCAGTTTTAATCCACGATTTTTTACCCTATTTTTAAAAATTCCAAAAATTCTGAAAAAATTATTGGAGACTCAGGACATGTAAAAATACACGGGAAAAAATCGACTTAATTTTCTGATCAAAGATGAATTCCCATAAAAATCGGAGATGTACGAGTTTTGGGTGGAAAAAAAACTGCTTTGCCAACATATTTTTTTTGTCTTTGATAAAATCATTTAAAAACCAAAATAAAAATATTTGAAACTCATAGAATGACTTGAAGACAGTAGCTAGGACTTTTTGAAAGTTATATAAAAATTGGCTAAGTAAAAAAAAATCACAAAGGTAGAATAATTAATTTGACAAACTTAATTTTCCACAAGTGTGCTCAAGAGAGCATGACCTTGAACCATTAATTGGCTCAAGTCATTATTCAAGTGGCATGAACATGAAATGCATGAAACAATGCAGCAAACATAATGCATGAAATGCATGGATCTAAACCTAAATGTAAGGAAAATGCATGACATAAATAATATGGCCTAGACCTAACATGAACTTGCATGGCATTTAATGTAACCTAGACCTAAGACATGCATGGCATTTTCACAAACACAAGGCATGCTTAATTCAAAAATCCAACCAAATATCATGCAAATGCAAAAACCTAACAACTAGCATGACAAAAATACAACACACAATGCAAAACACATGGAGTAGCCAAATGGCCCTAAGCTTCAACAAGCATGGCATTTTCACAAACACTTGGTATGCTAGCATGAAAAACTAAGTCATAACACAAAAATCACACAAGCATTTTCACAAACACCTAATATACCAAATCTAAAACATGCTCACTAAGATATAAAACAAGAATCATGCAAAGAATCACACAAGCATTTTCACAAACACTTAATATGCTAACTCTAAAACATGCTCAAATTTAAACAACATGAAAACAGAAAATTAAAAATGCAAAAACATGATATCTAAGACATAAATGGCAACAAACAAAGCAACCAAATTAAATATAACTTAAGAACATGAAATAACATAATATTTAAAACATCAAAAATAAAGAAAATAGCATAAACAACATGGTAAAATGAATAAAAAACAACAACTTAAAATAAATAATGTAGGCCATATGGCCATGGTGAGTTTATTGTAAAATCAAAATGTAAGAAAAATATACTTAAGAAAGGAAATGAAGGAAGAACAAGAAACATTATTTTAAAATGAAAACTCACCAAGTAGCTTTTGAACGGATTATGCTATAAACCCTCAGAGTAGCTTTTGAACGGATTAAGCCACAAACCCTCTCACAAGTAGCTTTTGAACGGATTAAGCTATAAACCCTCAGAGTAGCTTTTGAACGGATTAAGCTACAAACCCTCAGAGTAGCTTTTGAACGGATTAAGCTACAAACCCTCTCAACAAAAACACTATGACTCACCACCCGGATAATCCTAATACAAGTGTATAGACTATCTCACAAGGGGTAGTGGGTGGTCTCAACCAAAGGCCAAGACTCCTTATTTATAAGGTGAGCACCTCCTTGGCTTGACATTACAAAGGGATGTGGGATTGGGACTTAGGCTCAAAAATGAAAATCTCTAACTTAACTCTTGATTTTTAATCACTTGATTGAAAAAATCCTAAGCTTCCTCCTTCCTTTGGGCTTGGGCAGGCCAGCACCTCTCTTTTCCAGCCCAGCTCTGATTTTTGAAAGGCCCAAAGAAGCCCTTTTCGGTTGCTTGGGTGAAACGACCATTTTGCCCCCGGATGCAAAATAAATATCAAACGGGCTCCAAATTCAATTTTTCTTTTTTTAATACTTCCAAAATAATAAAATATTGAGTTCTGGAAGTTTTCAAAATTATCCGAGTCCGTTTGCTATTTATTTGGATTTTTTCTTCCCAAAATGTCCTTTTATGCCCCTACTTTTTACCATTTTTTAAACGAGCTCCAAATCAAGATTTTTCTTCACCAATCTCTTCAAAATAATTAAAAAGTGTGATCTGGAAGTTTTCATAATTTTTGGAGCTCATTTGGTATTTTTTTCGGGATTTATCTTTTTGAATTACTGCATTAGAAGCCCAGGATTTGGCCATTTTGCAAACGAACTCGGAATCAAGATTTTCTTTCGCCAATCTCTTTCAAATGATTTAAGAATGAGATTGACAAAATTTTCAGAATTTTTGGAGTCCATTTGCTATTTTTCCCAAAATTTTCCAATTTTGCCCTTTAACCTCCGAAACCCGGTTTTGCTCAAAACAAGTCCGATTTTCAGATTTTCTTCAATCTGAGCCTTGGGCCATCCTTTTTAATCATTCCTCATCCATTGGGGGCTTTGGTCTTACCAAGTCGGGCCATTTTTGTGATTCTTCCCGATTTCACCGAAATCCACTAAAAACCCTAATTCTCGGTTTTCTCCCGGATTGACTTTTCTTTCGGTTTTTCTTGCAAGTGACTTCTCCATTACCCGTAGTCAGTGCTTATCTTTCATTTGGAACCTTCAATTTCGACCAGTTTGATCATTTAAGCACTTTTCCCCAAATTTCTCGGATTAGGGTTTCTTTTCTACTGAATCTTCAAATCCCAACTTCCGAACTCCATATCTTTCAATGTAGACCTCGGATTATCAAAATTCTTTCTCCATTTTTCAATTGAACTCAAAATCTTGATTTTGAAAGTGGGTTGACTTTTTTAGTAGTTGACTTTCTGGGGTTGACTTTTTCGGGGTTGACTTTTTCGGGGTTGACTTTTTTTAAAGTTTGACTTTTTGTGCTCGCCCTCTTAAACTAAGTCTCGGAGTACCACCTGCAGGATGAAAACAGTCTTTTTATACTCTGAAACATCAATATAGGAAGAAAACATACCTGTTTAGTGGCCCGGACAAAATTAGGTGTCTACACTATATAACACGAATTATGAACATGTTGAAATATATAAACATCTAACAGTATAACACGATTCTTGTCGCAACCTAAAAAAAATAACAAGTCTCATCGTAAGACTTTATTATTCGTTAAGCTTGACATTTAAAAAAAACCGAGGAAAAGTCGACTTAATTTCTCTTGAAAAATGAAGGTTTTGAAAATGATCTTGAAAAAGACATGGAGTCGCCCCCAATCTTTTTTAGCTAGGTGTGATCGACCACCTATTAAAATCGATTTTATAAAATATTTTAAAATTAATTAAAACATTTTTAAAACCAATTTCAAGTCTACGTTTTAAACCACAGAAATTAAAAATCGGGTTCGGGACTCGATTACGTGTGGGGAAGGATTAGCACCCCCACAAAGCTCGTATAAAACGGTACCTTATTAATCGTGTATTATCTCAAGTCTCGGTAAAAAGTCGGTTTTAAATTTAGTATTTCAAGTTAATTCCCAATTTAAAGAAAAATAATTCCATTTTTAATTGAAAATGATCCGAAATTTATAAATTCAAAATTTTCCTATATTTCCCAACAAACGTGGCAGAATATAAAAAATTTTATTAGTTTGGAAAACTTTCTGAATCATTCTCATTTTAAAGAAGATATTCCGTTATTAATGATAATTGATGGTATCCTCCCCAGCAAACCCGGCAAAGAATTCATGAATTATTTTAACTCGGGAATATCTTTATTTTATTGAAAATCATTACCTTTTTGAAAATATTTTAAAAAATATGAATATGACTATATATGACATAAATAAAATGACATAGCAAAGTCTAAATAATATAATGCAACCTAAATGATATGATATAATTTAAATGTCTTAGCATATTCTAAATGAAATGGAATATCCTAAGTTATATGATATATTCTAAGTGAAATGAAATGACCTAGGTAACATGATATATTCTAGATTAAATGTAATATCCTAAATCATATGATATATTCTATATTATAAATGAAATAAAATATCCTAAGTGACATAATATATTTTAAATGAAATGACCTAAATGACATAGCAAATATAAATGATATGGCATATAATCTAAATGATATGAAATAAAATAATGCTATCATATAATGGAAATAAAAATAAAAATAATAATGCATGAACATAGTATATGCTAAATAATATGACAAAAATAATTAAATAAAAAGCATAGGATATCATGAAATATTCAAAACCATATAACATATAATATAATATCAAAAATTTAAATCAAAGATAATAACACCATCATGAGAATTAAACATAGCAAAAATTACATATTATATAATATGCATGAATATGGAAAATGCAATGCATGAGAATGTATTTTTTTTCCTTTAACACCATATCAAAAGATATTCGGCTACCTTAGTAAAATATATCAAATTAAATATTCTAAAACCAAAATATTTTGTGATTGTTTGAAAACAATTTTGAAAAGCTTAGATTAAAAATAAAAAACTTAGCTAAACCCTTTTTTAAATGACTCTAATTCCTAAGTTTAAAATCCCGGACTTGACCACCCTTAACCCGAGACTTAAAAATTCATTTTTAGAGTATAAAATAGGCTTAGAAACTACCCTAAGTCAGTAGCTAAACTTCCGAATCAGCCCCCTCTAAGTAACTTAACCAAAACAGAAAAATGATTTTCTTTCAAATTCAATTATGACTCCACTGTCCAGTTTTAAAACACAATTATTTACCCTATTTTTAAAAATTCAAAAAAATCTAAAAAACATACTGGAGACTCAGGACACGTAAAACTGCATGGAAAAAAATCGACTTAATTTTCTGATTAAAGATGACTGCCCAGAATAATCGAAAAAGTACGAGTACTAGGTGAAAAAACTGTTTTGCCAAAACACATTCTTTTGCCTTTGATAAAATCTTTTAAAAATCAAAGTAAAAATATTAGAGACTCTCTAAATGACACACAAACAGTAGCTAACACTTTTAAAAATTTAGACAAAAATTGGCTAAGTAAAAAAAATCACAAAGGTAGAATAATCAATTTGACAACTCTTTAATTTTCCACAAGTATGCTCAAGAGAGCATGACTTTGAACCATTGATGGCCTAAGTCATAAATCAAGTGGCAAGGACATGAAATGCATGAAAAATACAGCAAATATGATGCATGAAATGCATGATTTAAAACCTAAATGACATGAAAAATGAATGGCATCAATAAAATGACCTAGACCTAAATGAACTTGCATGGCAAAACAAACCAACCCTACACCTAAAATATGCATGGCAATAACACAAACACATGGCATGCTTAAACAAAATACTCAACCAAATGTCATGAAAATGCAAACCTATCAACTAACATAACAAAAATGCACACACAAAGCAAACAAAATGATGGTGGCCGAATGGCCTCATGTTTAAAATGGGCATGGCATTTTCACAAACACATGATATACTAACATGCTTAACTAAAGAATAACACTCAAATCATGAAAATATAAAGTAAAGGCATGAAAACTAACAAGCATTTTCACAAACACATGGATTACAAAATATAAAACATAAACAAACTTAAACATTTCGAAAACAAAAAATTAAAAATGCAAGAATAGTAAAATAAACATGATAATAGACTCAAAAAATGGAAATAAACAAGCAACCAAATTAAAACAAGCTTCAAGTCTATGTATTAGAAGAAGATTTAAAGCATCAATACTTATTAAATATAAAAAATAACATGAAATAACAAAGCAAAACAACAACTCTAAAAAACATAGACCATTCGGCCAACCAAAAACAAGGGATTTTTTTTTTCAAGAGCTTTTTACAAGAAAGAATCAAGAAGGAACTTAAAGAAGAACATTAAACAAACTTACTTATTTTAGAAGAAAAATCAAAAGAAACTCACCAAAATAATGATCAAAATAGCAAATCAAGAATGGAAAATCAAAGAAAGTGCAAGAGTATGGTGCTTAAAACAACCTCTAGAAGCTATCTTTCAAGCTTTTTCTCTTTTAACTTTCTTTTCTTTTCTAAACTTTTCTTTTTGCTTTTCAACAATTGAGAGAAAATCAGCCAAAACCAAGAGAGAATAGAGAGTGAGTGTAATCTGAAAATGAAAGAAAGAGTCCCCTTGTAGTCTGGTCGAAACCCCCACTCTAGGCTAGGATGTTGTCATTTTTCCATCAACCAATTTTCATCCAAGGGCTATTGATCCAAAATGTTTAAAACATGAAAGTATCACCCTTAGATTAGGCCATCAGCTATCCACAATTACAGCTGTTCAAGAATCTTAAGCCATTATGTTGACACTCTCCCTCTTCATGCATTGGTCCATGTGACTTATTTGCAAAGGTTGATCAAAAAATAACTAACTCACTCTTCATTGTTGGCCTTTTGATTAAAAAAATCAGAAACTTCCTACCCATATTTGGTCCTTGTTCGGCCAGCCCCCTTCTTCCAGCCCATGTTTCATTTTTTTAAAAGGCAAGAAGAGCCATTTTCGATTTCTTGGGTTAAATGACCTTTTTGCCCCCCCGAGCATAAATAAATGGAAAACGGACTCCAAATTCAAATTTTATTTTTTCAATACTTCCAAAATAATAAAACAATTGAATTCTGGAAGTTTTCAAAAAATTTCGAGTCCATTTGCTATTTATTTGGATTTTTTCTTCCAAAATTGCCCTTTTATGCTCCCAAACTTTACCATTTTTTAAACGAGCTCCAAATCCAGATTTTTATTCACCAATCTCTTCCAAATAATTTAAAAGTGTGATCTGGAGGTTTTCATAATTTTTGGAACTCATTTGGTATTTTTTCGGGATTTATCTGCTTGAATAACTACATAGAGGGCCCGGGATTTGGCCATTTTGCAAACGAACTCCGAATCAAGATTTTCTTTTGCCAATATCTTCCAAATAATTTAAAAATGAGATTTACAAATTTTCAGAATTGTTGGAGTTCATTTGCTATTTTTCCAGGATTTATCTTCTTGAATTTTTGCATAGGAGACCCGGGATTTGCCATTTTGCAAACGAACTCCGAATCAAAATTTTATTTCGCCAATCTCTTAAAAATGATTTAAGAATGAGATTTACAATTTTTCAGAATTTTTGGAGTTCATTTGCTATTTTTCCCAAATTTTCCAATTTTGCCTTTTTGCCTCCGGAACCCGGTTTTGCTCAAAACAAGTCTGATTTTCAGATTTTCTTCAAACTGAGTCTTGGGCTATCCTTTTTTAATCACTCCTCATCCATTAGGGGCTTTATTCCTACCGAGTTTGGCCATTTTTGTAATTCTTTCCAATTTCACTGAAATCCACCAAAAACCCTAATTCTCGATTTTCTTCCGGATTGACTTTTCTTTCAGTTTTTCTTTCAAATGGCTTCTCCATTACCCGTAGTCAGTTCTTATCTTTCATTTGGAACCTTCAATTTTGACCAATTCGATCGTTTAAGCACTTTTCCCCAAATTTCCCGGATTAGGGTTTTATTTCTATTGAATCTATATAACCCAACTTCCGAACTCCATATCTTTCGATGTAGACCTCGGATAATCAAAATTATTTTGTCATTTTACAATTGAACTTCAAATCTTGATTTTAAAAGTGGGTTGACTTTTTCAGTACTTGACTTTTTGAGGTTGACTTTTCAAGGTTGACTTTTTCAAGTTTGACTTTTTCTGCTCGCCTTCTTAAACTAAGTCTCGGAGTACCACATGCAGTATGAAAAAAGTCTTTTTACATTCTGAAACATCAATTTAGGAAGAAAAGATACCTGTTTTAGTGGTCCGGACAAAATTAGGTGTCTACACTTGCCCCTCTTTGGCTATTGCTGAGAATCAGGAATCAAGCAAAGATAAATAAATACTAATTTTGTCCGGTTAGTGAAATCACATGTGAAGAGAAGGGAAAAGGGTTTTCTTTTTTCATTTTTCATTTTCATTTTTTCATTTTTTAATTTTTTCATTTTTTTCATTTTTTTCATTTTTTCATTTTCATTTTTTTTTTTGTTGAAAAAAAACTATAAATAGAAGATATTGTCCTTAAATTGAATTCCCTGACTAATCAAGGCTCAACCCGTCTTAAGGAAACGAGTTCGATTTGCAAGAGAAGAAAAGACCTCAATGATGGTCTCGAGGGATTAACCTGTCTTGTGCTAAACTGTGATTAAAATTCTGGGTATCTCCTCTAGAAGCTCCGGCTATCACCACCAAAGACTTGTTCAAGCAAATGTAAAATTCTGGATATCTCCACCAGAGGTCTTAAAAATCATGCCCGGAGGCCTTACCCGTGATTTGAAAAAAAATGCGTTGTATGTGACTTTAACAATAATGCCCAGAGGTCTTAAGAATGGTGCCCGGAGGCCTTACCAGTGAGTTAAAAAAATGCACTGTACGTGACTTTAAAAATGATGCCCGGAGGTCTTAAAAATAATGCCCGAAGGTCTTAAGAATGGTGCTTGGAAGCCTTACCTGTGATTTGAAATACCTTGATGACGATCTCAAGGCTCGACTCATTTGATAAACAGAATGAATTTGATTTAAAACAAAAGGAAATACCTCGAAGGTGGTCTCAAGGCTCGACTCATTTGATGAAATATAATGAATTAGATTTAAAACAAAAGGAAATACCTGGAAGGTGGTCTCAAGGCTCGACCCATTTGATAAAACAGAATGAATTCGATTTAAAAACAAAAGGAAATACCTCGACAGTGGTCTCAAGGCTCGACTTATTTGATAGAACAGAATGAATTCGATTTAAAACAAAAGAAAATACCTCAACGGTGGTCTCAAGGCTATACTCATTTGATAAAACAGAATGAATTCGATTTAAAACAAAAGGAAATACCTCGACGGTGGTCTCAAGGCTCGACTCATTTGATAAAACAGAATGAATTCGATTTAAAACGAAAAGAAATATTAAGAATGATTCTAGGTTTGGTTCATTTGGAAAAAATAAATTTAACTTGAAAATGAAAGGAACATACCTCGACGGTGATCTCGGGACTCGACTTATTTGAGAAGCAAAACGAGTTCGATTTGGAAAGGAAATGTACCTCGACGATGATCTCGGGGCTCGACTCGTTTGAAAATAGAACGAGTTCACTTTGGGGAAGTCTAAGTTTTCCCGATTTCTGCAATGTTAACTAAATACAATGATGATAATGACATGCTTTGCAAATGCTTGTATGTTTCCTAAGAATGAATGCAATCAAATGATTGTGTCATGATGATAAGCTCATAAAATATACATTTTATGCCTTTCTACCTTTAGTTTTTGTTATGTTTTCGATCTTTATCTTGTTTACTTATAATATGTTTTTGAATTTTAGATACAATAAGGAGAATGAAGTCAAAATATGTCAATAATGATGGTAAAGAGCTTACAAAATCATAATCACAAGATGGAAGAAGACTTGGAAGTCAAAAATATCAATTTCTGGTTGAAAAGCAATCAGGCAGAATTGACCTCCGGACCTTTCTGTAAGGAAAACATGATGTTAGACTCTTTATTTGAATAAACTTCATTCTTGACTTTTGAATTTGACTTGATTATCTTTCGAACGATATATTATAGGCCTAAATCGGATAAGAAATTGGCTTTCAAAATGGCGCTAGAAGATCTCCCTAAAGAACCCTATGGCCAGAAAAACACTAATCGCAAATCTAAAAAAAGAGGCAAAAACGTGATTTTTGCACCTCCAGGCTTACTTGTGCGGCAATGACTTATTCTCAGGGTTTTAAAGCTCTATAAATACCATCTTTTGAGCCAAAAACTAGACATCTTTTGGGAAGACTTAAGGATCATCATTCTTCTTCTTCTTCTTCTTCTTCTCCATTCTTTTATTTTCTTTTTAGTTTTATGTATATATTATCTATGCCTATGCTAGGCTAAACTTTTATTTGGTTAAGGGTGATTTCAAAGCCCTAGACATGTTATGTAATAAATTTTCAGAATCTATCTATCATTGTTTTCTATCAAAGTTGCTTATGTTCTTCCATTAAAATTGTTCATGATGATGTTTTGATTTGTTTATGTGGCCAACTAGATAAATCTTGGTAATTGTCTAATGCTAGTTTAGGAGTCTTGATCCGTGTAATTGTCTTGATTTCCTATTCATAGGTGGCAATTTGTGATTAATGATTATGGTCAAGTTTTCAATAATTGCAAAGTGGAACATAACCTAAGTTGAACAATCCGAGCTTATGTGTTTGTTTCTTAGATCAACCTATCTTTCTCATCATAAAGCTGCTATTAAATTCAACTTAGAGAGCTTATTCTAGGTTGTTTGATAGTTAGAGATTAAATAGAGAGCTTGTTCTATTTAATGATGAACTAAGAAAAGATTGGAGTAACAGAGCTTGTTGTTATTACGGTTGTTAACTTTGATAGCTAATTAATGTTGATAGATATGAAATTGATTCTTAATGATGTCTAGTAGTGGAGAATGAAACCTTAACCATATTTTTCATATTTGATTCTTCTTAATTACTTGTTTTCTCATTCTTATTGTTAACTTTAGTTTAAATCTGATTTCAAAATCCCCTTTACTTTTGTTTACTTGTTTTTAAGTGATAAACTATTAACTTATAAACTAAAACCCAATCCCTGAGGACTCGACCCTTGCTAATCACTATACTCTACAGTTGAATTTTTTTAAGTGCAAGGTTAAATAAGATACACTCTTTTGGGTGCATCAAGTTTTTGGCGCCGTTGCCGGGGATTGCTTTCTTTAGTTTGTTTGGTACTTGGTTTATTCTTATTTTCAGTTATAATTAGTTTTATTTTCTTGTACATACAGGTTTTTCTTTTCAAATTTTGAAAAAACAATGATGGAATTGAGCAATCTAACACTTGAAGAGTTGGTGGCATACATGAACATGGAGAATCAACAAGCCAATCTCACCTCCCCAGTTCAACAATTGGCCATCGGAGGATGTCAAGGCCATCAAGGGTTCCAAGACCAACAGTATGATCATTATTCAAACACTTACCATGAGGGATGGTGGGATCATACTAATTATGGCTACTGGAAAAATTTCCATGAAGTAGATCCTTATGCCAATTACACTTATCCATCTAGCTTCAATCAATCATGGTCTTAAGAACCAGATCTTTTTTAGCCATCACATATGACTCAAAACTCAGGTACTTCTTTAGAAGATCTTGTATATTCTCTTGTTACTGATACTTTGCAATTTCAACAGGAAACAAGGGCAAGCATCCAGAGTTTAGAAAAGCAAATGAGCCAATTGGCTAGTAGTATGGTGGGATGGGTAGCACAAAGATCTGAATAACTCCTTGCCCAAACGATGATTAACCCAAAGGAGAATGCTACTATTGTGACCTTGAGGAATGCGAAATAAGATGAGGATGAGACAAAATTAGAGATGGATTCTATTCTTTAGGATAATGAAACCACAAATCCAAATAAGAGTATTTCGGCACCTGAGGTAACGTTTAAGATTTCAATTTTTACTAATGTTTCTTCTCCACCTTTTCCTAGTAGATTCGCAAAGTTCAAAGAGGAGGAACATGAACAAGACATGCCAGAAACATTAAACAACTTGTTTGTGGATGCCATTCAACAAGTATCAAAATATGCTCCATTCCTCGATGAGATATGCACCATAAAGGATGATGGAATAATACTTGTAATGGAGAATGCATCCACTGTTGTGCAAAGAAAGCTTCCTATCAAACGCATAAATTTGGGAAATTTCATGTATGAGCCTGACAAGCCTAAAAAGCCAAGAAGAGGTGTTGGTTAGGTTCAAAACACTAACTCAAGTGTTAATTGGGAAGGCAGCCCAATTAAAGAAGAAATTGCCAACCTGCCATATTCAGATTTGCTTTCTCTTTCTTTTTCTTTTTCTTTTTCTTTTTCTTTTATTATTTTTATTTATTATTTTTTATGTTTATTTGTTAATTTTTTGTTTAGTATTTTAGGATTATTTAGGTTGCATGAGTTTGTTTTGTTTTGAGTCTTAGTTGTTCTTATTCTTATGTTATTAGTTCTTTTCTCTTACACATGATTCTTTCATTTGGGTTATAGCATTACATTGAGGACAATGTAAGAATTAAGTGTGGGGGGAAGGATTTAGGATTTCTTTTATTTTTGTCTATTATTTTTTTTATGAGTCTTTAATATTATTATTATTATTATTTTTAGTGTGTTTTTAATACAATGATGAGATATGAATTGCATAGGTCTAAAACTAGTTTAGTTGTGAGAAGATTTTTCATGAGAATTAAGCTTGATTTCATTTTTCATGGAGCCAATGTTAATATGATATGTTGATTGAGAAAGAAGCATGTTTAGACTTAAAATTGACTTGTATAATCATCCTTGTGAGTTTTGAGCCTATATAATTGATGCATTATACATATCAATCTAATTTCCTTCTTGAGTGCTCTTATGATTACATGATTCTCTAGAACTTGCTTTAAACCGTTTGAGACTATATTGATACATGTGATAACATGAAGATACAAGAGGCTTTAGGATTATAACCAGAGCCAAGTAAGCCATCCATTGTTGATGTCCCAAGAGAACATCCCCTTAGTGAGCCAATTTGAGCCTACATTGAATAAGCTATTTATTTGGTAACCACATCTTACACCTAGCCTAAACACATTTATATCTTTAACCCTTGTTCTCAAGATGGACTAGAATGTTTGAAACATATTGCAAAAACAAGGGATACTTTTTGAAAATTTGGGTTAGAACAAAAGATAAGTGTGGGGGAGGAGAAAGGTAAAAGTCAAGAGAAAAAGAAAAGGAAACATTGTAAAAATACATTCCCATGGAAAAAAAAATTAAAAAAAAATTGAATCATCTCTTGAACTTCTAGTTAAAGAAAAGAAAAAGAATGTTACAAGGTTGGTTAGAATGAAGCAAAGGCTCAACATAAAATATTCAGCCTATGTCATTATGTACTTCCAAGGAATATTGAGAAAGTTTTATTTGCAAAATCTTATTTTGTCTCTAAATTCGATCAAGTCTTTAGAACCTTTGTAATATCTTTTATCTTTTATTCTTTAACCATATTATAACCCCTTGGCCCCATTACAACCTTGAATAAAAACATTTTGATTTATGAAGTTGCATGATCTAAATAGTGGATAATAGGTGGACAAGCAAGCATATGGTAGAACTGTTTTCATGAGATTGATTGAGTGTAAACACTTTACCACTACTTTAAAGAGTGAAAATCATGAGAGCATAGTGAGAAGTTGAGATTAAGTTTGAATATGCACTATTTTGATTGAAATATGTTATGTTAATATTGGCTTAACTCAAACTATTTACATTCAAGCAAGATTTTTTGTGAATTTCTTTAAGCTATTGATTAGTTTATAAGACTTGTCCAATGATTATCTCTAATTTATATTGCAAGGATTAGTTGTAATTATTATTATTATTATTTTTAATTTTTTTAGTTTTTCTTATGTCTTCAATGTTTGTGGGTATTGTCCTAGTAAACCCTCACGAGACTAAACTCGTCCACTAGGGACACCTAGGGGTTTAAAGGCTTGTGTCACATGCTAAATGCCACCGTGATTTCCTACGAAAGTGGATTAGATTAGATTTTCTTATTTTATTTTATTTTGTTTTGCTCGAGGACTAGCAAAAATTAAGTGTGGGGGTATTTGATAAGCTCATAAAATATACATTTTATGCCTTTCTACCTTTAGTTTTTGTTATATTTTCGATCTTTATCTTGTTTACTTATAATATGTTTCTGAATTTTAGGTACAATAAGGAGAATGAAGTCAAAAGATGTCAATAATGATGGTAAAGAGCTTACAAAATCATAATCACAAGATGGAAGAAGACTTGGGAGTCAAAAATATCAATTTCTGGTTGAAAAGCAATCAGGCAGATTTGACCTCCGGAGCTTGTTGTAAGGAAAACATGATGTTAGAGTCTTTATTTGAAGAAACTTCCTCTTGACTTTTGAAGTTGACTTGATTATATTTCGAATGATATATTATGGGCATTCAGAATGGCGCTAGAAGATCTCCCTAAACAACCCTGTGGCCAGAAAAACCCTAATCGTAAATCTGAAAAAAAAGGCAAAAACGTGATTTTTGCACCTCCAAGCTTACTTGTGCGGAAATGACTTATTATCAGGGTTTTAAAGCTCTATAAATACCATCTTTTGAGCCACAAACTAGACATCTTTTGAGGAGACTCAAGGATCATCATTATTCTTCTTCTTCTTCTCCATTCTTTTATTTTCTTTTTAGTTTTATGTATATATTATCTATGCCTGTGCTAGGCTAAACTTTTATTTGGTTAAGGGTGATTTCAAAGCCCTAGACATGTTATGTAATTAATTTTCAGAATCTATCTATCATTGTTTTTATCAAAGTTGCTTATGTTCTTCCATTAAAATTGTTCATGATGATGTTTTGATTTGTTTAGGTGGCCAACTAGATAAATCTTGATAATTGTCTAATGCTAGTTTAGGAGTCTTGATCCGTGTAATTGTCTTGATTTCCTATTCATAAGTGGCAATTTGTGATTAATGATTATGGTCAAGTTTTCAATAATTGCAAAGTGGAACATAACCTAAGTTGAACAATCCGAGCTTATGTGTTTGTTTCTTAGATCAACCTATCTTTCTCATCATAAAGCTGTTATTAAATTGAACTTAGAGAACTTATTCTAGGTTGTTTGATAGTTAGAGATTAAATAGAGAGCTTGTTCTATTTAACAACCAACTAAGGAAATATTGGGGTAACAGAGCTTGTTGTTATCTACGATTGTTAACTTTGATAGCTAATTAATGTTGATAGATATGAAATTGATTCTTAATGATGTCTAGTGGTGGAGAATGAAACCTTAACCACATTTTTCATATTTGATTCTTCTTAATTACTTGTTTTCTCATTCTTATTGTAAACTTTAGTTTAAATCTGATTTCAAAATCCCTTTTACTTTTATTTACTTGTTTTTAAGTGATAAACTATTAACTTATAAACTAAAACCCAATCCCTGAGGACTCGACCCTTGTTAATCACTATACTCTACAATTGATTTTTTTTAAATGCAAGGTTAAATAAGATACACTTTTTTGGGTGCATCACATGATTTCTAATCCATGGTTTCTTTGAGGTTCACAGATTATCCGACTTCATGATGGAGTCTTCAATTGTTCATTGATGCCCCACTTAAGGAATCCTTCACTCAAGATAACTTGTCAAACAGTCTCTGTTTCTGACTTTCGCTGAAATTCACAGATTTTATGACTTCGTGATGGAGTCTCCAAAATGTTCACTGTTTTTTTTTTCTTGGTGAACTTTCCAAACCTTTCCCAAGATTTAAATCTATTTCTTAGTAATACTTTGAAATCCTTTTATTTAAAGATTTTTATTACTAATCATCATTCAATTTAATAACAATCATAATGCATCTCAAAAATGTATGAAAGAAAATATGAATCAAGCAAAAATTGTCATGAAAAGGATAACAATAATTTATTGCAAGAAATGTTTTAAAATAGTAAAAATAAATATCAAGGATATAAGAAACAAATGTAAAGTTATAGGTTGTAGATGCCCTGGATGCGGAATATCTTGGACCCCTCATTTTCAAATTGTAGACACCTAATTTTGTCCGAACCCCTAAATCAGGTACATTTTCTTCCTAAATTGATGTTTCAGAATGCTAAAAGGCTTTTATCATCCTGCAGGTGGTACTCCGAGGCTTAGTCTAAGAAAGCAGACAGAAAAAGTCAAACTCAAAAAAAGTCAACCCCAAAAAAGTCAACCCCAAAAAAGTCGACCCACTTTCAAAATCAAGATTTCAGGTTCAATTGAAAAATGGTGAAAGAATTTTGATAATCCGAGATCTACATTGAAAGATATGGAGTTCGGAAGTTGGGTTACGAGATTCAATAAAAAAGAAACCCTAATTCGAGAAATTTGGAAAAAAGTGCTTAAACGATCAAAGTGGTCGGAATTGAAGGTCTCAAATGAAAGATAAGCACTGACTACGGGTAATGGAAAAGCCATTTGGAAGAAAAACTGATAGAAAAGTCAATTCGGAAGAAAAACGAGGATTAGGGTTTTTTTTGGTGGATTTAGGTGAAATTTTGAAGAATTACAGAAATGGCCCGATTCGGAAGATCTAAAGCCCTTAATTGATGAGAAATTATTAAACAAGGATAGCCCAAGGCTCAGTTTGAAGAAAATCTGAAAATCAGACTTGTTTTGAGCAAAACCGGGTTTCAGAGGTAAAAAGGCAAAATTGGAAAATTTGGGAAAAATAGCAAATGAACTCCAAAAATTCTAAAACTTTGCAAATCTCATTCTTAAATCATTTCGAAGAGATTGGGGAAAGAAAATCTTGATTCAAAGTTTGTTTGCAAAATGGCCAAATACCGGGTCTCCTCTGCAGTAATTCAAGCAGATAAATCCCGAAAAAATAGCAAACGAGTTCCAAAAATTATGAAAATTTGCAAATCTCATTCTTAAATTATTTGGAAGAGATTGGAGAAATAAAATCTTGATTCAGAGTTCGTTTGCAAAATGGCCAAATCCCGGGTCCCTCATGCAGTAATTGAAGCAGATAAATCCTGAAAAAATAGCAAATGAGCTCCAAAAATTATGAAAACTTGTAGATCACATTTTTAAATTTTTTGGAAAATATTGGTGAATAAAAGTCTGGATTCGGAGCTCATTTAAAAAAATGGTAAAGTTCGGGTGCATAAAAGGGGTAATTTCGGAAATAAATCCGAAATAAATAGCAAATGGACTCATAAAATTTTGAAAACTTCCAAAATTCAATTTTTTATTATTTTGAGAGTATTGAAAAAGAAAATTCAAATTTGGAGTCCGTTTTCTATTTATTTAAGTTCGGGGGCCAAAAAGGTCATTTCACAAGGGAACCAAAAAGTTGCAATTGGTAATTGAGGAAAATATGAAAGAAGAAGGAATTGCTGGGATTTTTTTCTTCCCTTGGTCAGCCAACATAGAGGAGAAGAAGGAAGCTTGAACAATTTAATTCCCTAGTCACTATCAAGCCACATGCTACCACTAACACCTTGCAAAAGGTCCCCCCTTCATCCAATGGCTTAGGTGCCTTCTAGGAAAGTTGAATGCACCATCCAATGGCCAAGTTTAAATGCCAAAATGACATTTTTATTTGTCATAAAAGAACCCTCATCTAATGGCCAAGAATAGAAGAAAAAAGATGAGCACAATTTATCCAAGGGTGAGCATCCATTCGGTTGAGCATGGGATTATCTCTTTTCAGCCAATGGCTTAAGCCATCTACAAGGGATGAGTACACATGTTGAGGGTTGGATTTAATCTACAAGATGTCATTTTTATGTTGCCCTCATCCAGTGACCAAGAATGGAAGAGCACAACTCATCCAAGGGTAGGCGCTCAAGAGGGGCAAGCAAGGGAGTGCATGGGATTGGTCCTCTTTTGCATCTAACGGCTAAGGTTACTACAAGGGCTGAGTACACATCTTAAGGGCTGCTATCAATTGGAAAGATGACATTTTTATGTTGTCATCAAAATATCTAAATCTAAAGGCCAAGATTGGAGGAGAAAAAGTGCAATTCCCATCCAAGGGCTAGAGGGCCATTCGGCCAAGGCTAAAGGGAGGGGGAGGGTTTCATTTTTTCAGAAGTTTTTTGGCTGGAAACAGTAGCTAATTTGGCAAAAAAAAGGTTTTGAAAGAAAAATAGAAAAGGTTTTCAATAGAGAGCTTGAAGGTAGTCATCTCTACCAAGCTTTAGCCTAGCTTTCTTCTTGATTTCCATGGTGTTTTCTTGATTTTCTATCATGTTTTCCTACTACATTTTTCATAGAAATAAAGTTTTTAATATTTACTTATGTTTTCATCTCTTCTTCTTCATTAAAATGGTGGAAAACAATTTTTTTTTCTATGGTTTCATGCTATGGCCGATTATGGCACATTTACTTGCCTTCTTTTCCTTTTTTTTCTTCCTTGCATGTTGTTGTGAAAAATGATTTTTACAAGGTTTTTAGAATATTCTAAGGTTCTGAGTTTTTACAAAATATGAAGCAAAAAAGGTTGAAATGGCTACATGATCTTGGCTAGACCAAGTGACCATGGTTAGGAGAGAGGCTATGCCCATTTTTGCCTACCATGAAGCTCACCTTATTTTCTGTTTTACATGGTTTATTTTCTGTTTTATTGAGATGGAAAGGCTTCATGATCTTGGCAAGACCAAGTGATTATGGTTTGGTGAGAGGCTATGCCCATTTGATACCAACCATGGAGCTTAACTTTCCTTGTTCTACTTACTAGTTTTGCTTGTTATTTGTTTTGCATGTCTATGTTAAATCTTTTATATATATATATATATATATATATATATATATGTTCTTTACATTATTTTCTATGCTATATTTACTTATATATTTCATTTCCATGCTTGATATTGCATCCTTGCATATTCGGCCATTGTTGTTCATATGCTCATGTTGTGCTTTTTTTTCATGTATCATGTCTTACATGTTTGCATTTTCTTGGTTTTGTTTCATGACCATTCGGCCACTCCATTTTATATGCCTTGCATGTGAATTTTCCTTTTGCTTTTTAACTTGTTTGCATCTCCATGCCATGAACTTGTATATTCTGATTTTAGTATGCCATGTGCTTATGAAAATGCTATGATAAAAATGCCATCATATTGTTCCATGACCATTCGGCAATCCCATTTTTGTTTGCCTTTCCTTGCATGTGCATTTTCCTTTTGTTTCTTAACTTGTTTGCATTTCCATGCCATGAGCTTGTGCATTTTGATTTTGGTATGTTATATGCTTTGAAAATGTCATGACATTATGAATCTTAATATGATTTGTCATGTACTTATGTCATTTACTAAATAGGATTGCATTAGAGTCTCATGTGATCATTTGGCCTCTTCATGCATTCCTGGCCTTGTCATGCATTTGCATTTTGTTTAGGTAACATGCTTTGCATTACCATATCTTGAAATTGTGTATTAGTTGCTGTTTGTTCCAGCATTGACATTAGTTTCATGACTCATTGTATGTTCATAGTATTGCTATGCATGTTCATTACATTTTAGGTCTAGGCCATATTGGTATTGCCATGCATATTGAGTCTTAAATCACATTGGTATTGTCATGCATTACTATGCTATTTAGGTCTTAGGTCACATTAGCATTTTCATGCATATTCATAACATATTAGGTCCAAGTCATATTTGCATAATCAAGCATTGCATGCATATTGAGTTAGGATAGCATTTATTGCCATGCAAATTCATGCTAGGCATTTAGGTTCTCTTGAATTGTCATGCATTTCCTTTATCATTTAGACCTTTAGACCATTCATTTCATACATTTCATTTTCTTTATGTTCATGCATTCCATTTCATTGCCACTTGATTTGTGACTTAGGCCAATTAATGGCTCAAAGTCATGCTCTCTAGAGCATACTTGTGGAAAATTAAGGAATTGTCAAATTGATTATTCTACCTTTGTGATTTTTTACTTAGCCAATTTTTGTCCAAGGTTTTTAAAATGTTTAGCTACTGTCCTTAGGTCTTTAGGATGATCTCCAACAATTTTTACTTTGATTTGAATGAATTTATCAAAGGCAAAAAATGTGTTTTGGCAAAACAATTTTTTTCACCCAGTACTCGAACATCTCTGATTTTTTTGGGAAGTCATCTTTAATCAAAAAATGAAGACAATTTTTCTCGTGTATATTTACATGTTCTGAGTCTCCAGTATTTGTTTTAGATTTTTTTGAATTTTTAAAAATAGGCTAAAAAATTGTATGGAAAAACCGGACAGTAAAGGCAGATTTGAAATCAAAAGAGGAATAATGATTGAATTTGTCTAAGGCATTTAGAGGGGGTTGGTTAGAAGATTTAGCTACTTTCTTAGGGTATTTTCTAAGCCTTTTTAAACTTTAAAAATGATTTATAAATCTCGGGTTAAGGGTAGTTAAGTTCGGGATTTTAAACTTAGGAAATTAGAGCCATTTTAAAAAGGTTTGGTAAGGGTTTTAATTTTTATTCAAGTTTTCCTCAAAATTGTTTTCAAACAATCACAAAGTTTTTTTTTTTTTAGAAAATCTAATTTGACATATTTTCCTAAGGTAGTCGGATATCTTTTTAGATATACGGATTTCTTTATTTAGAGGAAAAAAAAATACATTTTCATGCATTGCATTTTTCATGTTCTTGTATTTTATTTAAATGTATGATTTTTGCTATGATATTTTTCATGATATTATTATTATTTTAATTCACATTTTATGATCTTATATTTGTTTGCCATATGATTTTGAATGTTTCATGATATCCTATGTTTTTTATTTAGTTATTGTTGTCATATTGTTTAGCATATACTATGTTCATGCATTATTATTTTCATTTTCATTTTCATGCATATTATATGTTAGCATTATTTTAATTCCATGTCATTTCTTGTCATTTAGATCATATTCCATGTCATTTAGGTTATTTTATTTATAACATGCCATGTCATTTAAATCATTTTATCTCATTTAGAATATACCATGATACTTAGGATTTTTCATTTTTCTTAGAATATACTATGTCATTTAAATTATGTCATATCATTTAGGTTGCATTATATTATCTAGACTTTGTTATGTCATTTTGTTTATGTCATACGTATTCATGTTCATATTTTTAAATGTTTTGAAAAAGATAATGATTTTCAATAAAAATAAAGATATTCCTGAGTTAAAATAACTCATGAGTTCTCTACCAGGTTTGCTAGAGGGAATATCATCAATTATCATTAATAAAAGAATATCTTTCATAAAAAAAAAATACGAGAATGATTCGGAAAGTTTTCCAAATGAATAAAAAAAATCATATTTTGCTGATTTTGTCGGGGAATGTAGGAAAATTTTGAATTAATAAATTCCGAATAATTTTCAATTAAAATGGAATTATTTTTCTTAAAATTGGGAATTAACTTGAAATACTAAATTAAAAACCAACTTTTTTACCGAGACTTGAGATAACACACAATTAATAAGATACCGATTTATACGGGCGTTATGGGGGTGCTAATCCTTCCCCGCACGTAACCGACTCCCGAACCCGCTTCTTTGATTTCTCTGGTTTATAATGCAGACTTGAAATTGGTTTTAAAATGTTTTAATTAATTTTAAAATGTTTTATAAAATCGGTTTAATAGGTGGCCGATCACACCTAGCTAAAAACGTTTGGTGGGGACTCCATGTCTTTTTACGAGGCTGTTTTCATACCCCGACCTTTTATTTCAATCTAGAGGAATTAAGTCGTCTTTTCCTCTGATTCCGTTTCCCCTTCACTCGAACAAGTCCCCGCGATCGGGGTAACATATCGGACCTTCATTTTTCTAGAGGAATTAAGTCGACTTTTCCTCGTTTTTTTAATGTCATGCCTAACGAATAATGAAAGTCTTGCGATGAGACTTGTTATTGTTACGTTGTTATTTTTTAGGTTGCGACACAAACCATCTGAAATTTCTCTCGAACAAGCAATTTACTTGGGTAACCTCTCGGCTTTCGTAGTTACATCAGACTGAGTTGTTCCCCTTTCTTCTGATTTTCATATGCTTTTTCCCCCTTTACATGGAGCATTGATTCGAAATTTTAATCAGTACCTGAGCCGGCCTTTGCTGGTTTTCAACTCAAGGTCCTCCATTCGGTATTAAGTCGCCCTTTGCGGGTTTTCGGCTTAAATCTCTCCTTTTATACTCTTTTTTCATTTTCATTTTTTTGTATTTTACCATGCATCTGAGAATTTTAAATGTTTCCAAGGTAAAAATATTAATTCAAAAGATGGGATGAATTCTGAGAATAACATTTCAAATTAAATATCCATGTTTGATCAAAATGGGCTTTTAAAACACGTAATGTAGGCCAAGGTTTAGGTTTAGAAAGAAAGAAAGGATAAGTAGGCCCAAAGTGTGTTTAAAGGTGATTGGATCAAGGATCATTTCCTGAGTATAACTCATTCTTGAAACATTTGTCCCTTTTTGGACTTTCTTTTCTTTTTTCTTTTTTTTTTTTTTTGCTTTGTTGGCTTTCATTTGCCACATTTTTCGAAGGCTATATTTTTGCCACAATTGTGATTATTTTTCCTCGCATTTTCCCTCCAGTGTAGAAGGTGATCCTTGATCAAGGTTTAAAGAAAGAAATAATTCCTAAGGCTCAAAGGGGTGACTAAGGATAATTTCTTCTTAGTGAAAAGAATATGAAAGATTGCCATTCATCAAATCAAGCATGAATATTCTCATTACAAAGCAATTCACGGGGGAGATAGATATATAGAATTTCCATTTTTACACTTGGAATCATTCGAATTTCCATGTGCACAGCATCAAATTTTTTTTTTAGGCATAATACTTCTTCAGTTCATCAGCATTCACGGGATTTCTGAAATCCTCCCCGTCCATTCTAGTTAAAATCAATGCTCCTCCGGAAAAAACTCTTTTTACCATATAGGGTCCTTCCCAATTCGGAGCTCATTTTCCTCTCGGGTCCTTCACTATAGGGAGAATTTTCCTCAGTACCAACTCCCCTTCTCGGAACTGTGTGGGATGAACCTTCTTGTTGTGGGCTCGAATCATCCTTTTCTGATACAATTGCTCGTGACAAATTGCTTTCAATCTTTTCTCCTCGATAAGATTCAACTGTTTATAACGAGCTCTAACCCATTCTGCTTCCTCTAGGCCAACTTCCATCAAAACCCGAAGTGAAGGGATCTCAACTTCAATAGGTAGCACTGCTTCCATCCCGTATACCAAAGAAAATGGCATTGCCCCTGTAGATGTACGGACCGAAGTACGATATGCATGAAGAGCAAAAGGCGAGATCTCATGCCAATCCTTGTACACATCGGTCATCTTTTCAACAATCTTCTTGATGTTCTTGTTAGTTGCTTCTACTACCCCATTCATCTTCGGACGATAAGGTGCCGAATTATGATGTGTGATCTTGAACTGAGTACCCATTCTCTCATCATCTTGAGAGCATTATCCGAAATAATTCTTGTTGGCAACCCGTAACGGCATATGATTTTTTTATTAACAAATCTACATACCACCGATTTTGTTACATTCACATAGGAAGCAGCTTCTACCCACTTTGTGAAATAATCTATGGCCACCAAGATGAAACGATGTCTATTTAAAGTTTTCGGAGTAATAGGCCCGATCATATCCATTCCCCACATTGAAAAGGGCCATGGTGCAATCATGACATGTAATGGCGATGGCTATCTTATCTGCATATATCTGGCATTTATGGCACTTCCGAGAATAACTGATACAATCTCCTTCCATTGTCAACCAATAATACTCTGCCCTCATAATCTGCTTAGCAAGCATGTGACCATTAGCATGAGTGCCACATATCCCTTCATGGACCTCTTCTGTAATTCTCCGAGCATCGGCAGATCCAACACATTTCAACAAGACTTGGTCTTTTCCTTTCTTGTAGAGATCTCATTGTCTAGAACAAAACCCATTGCTAGCCTTCTCAGAGTCCTCTTGTCATTTTTTGTTGCTTGTTCTGGATACTGTTGACTCTTGATGTATTGCAAGATGTCGTTATACCAAGGGAGGCCATCTGCTTCTTCTTCAATACTCAGACAGTGGGCAGGAGACTCATATATACTCATCTTTATTGGCACAACTTCAGCTCCTTCATTCACTTTAAACATTGATGACAAAGTAGCCAGAGCATCTGCCATTCGATTTTCTTCTCGAGAAAAGTAATTGAAATTCACTTCTTCAAATTCCTCCAATAAACTCAATATGAGTTCTTGGTATCGGATTAGCTTTGTATCTCGGGTTTCCCATTCTTCTCGTAGCTGGTATATTACTAGGGCTGAGTCTTCGAAAACTTCCAATACTTTGATCTTTCTGTCTACTGCAGCACGAAGGCCCGTAGTACACGCTTCATACTCGGCAATATTGTTGTACAATCAAAATCCAATCTAGCAGTGAAAGGATAATAATCTTCTTATGGGGATATGAGCACTGCATCGATTCCATGCCCCATGGCATTAGATGCGCCATCAAAGTACATTTTCCATACTTTCTTTTTCAGGGGAATCTCATCTGCTTGTGAATCATACATCAAATCTTCATCCGGGAAGTCAAAGTTCAACGGCTCATAATCTTCCACTGCCCGACTTGCTATGAATTCAGCTACTGTACTGCCTTTGATAGCTTTCTGACTCACATTTATAATGTCATACTCTGATAATAAAACCTGCCATCTTGTTGTTCTCCCTGATAAAGAAGGTGCTTCCAACATGTACTTGATTGGATCTAGCTTGACAATCAACCACGTTGTATGGTACAACATGTACTGTCTGAGTCTTCAAGCAGTCAAGCTAAGGCACGGCACAACTTTTCTACCGACGAATATTTCAACTCATAATCTGTGAACTTCTTGCTGAGGTAGTAAACTGCCTGTTCTTTCTTTCCAGTCTCATCAAGCTGCCCCAAAACACAACCCATGGATCTCTCAAATACTGATAAATATAGTATCATTGGTTTATCCGGAACATGTGGCATTAATACTGGTGGATTGGACAGATAATGTTTAACCTTTTCAAATGCAATCTAACAACTTTCATTCCATTCTCCTGGATCACGTTTTCGAAGTAACTTAAATATTGGATCACATTTGTCGATTAATTGAGAAATAAACCGAGCAATGTAATTCAATCTCCCTAGAAAGCCTCTTACTTCCTTTTGAGTACGAGGTGGTGGCAAATTCTGAATGGCCTTCACTTTATCCGGGTCAATCTCAATTCCTTTTTTACTGACGATAAAACCCAATAATTTCCCCCTAGGTGACTCCAAAAGTGCATTTTGCCGGATCTAGCTTGAGTCTAAACTTCCTTAGTCGTTCGAATAGCATTTTAAGATTCGCAATATGCTCTTCTTCTCCTTCTGACTTTGCGATCATATAATCAACATAGACCTCAATTCCCTTATGCATCATATCCATGAAACAAGGTCACCATGGCTATCAGATATGTTGCCCCAGCATTCTTCAACCCAAATGGCATTACCTTATAGCAGAAGGTTCCCCACATTGTAACAAATATGGTTTTCTCCATATCTTCCGGTGCAATCTTGATCTGATTGTATCCTGAGAATCCATCCATGAAAGAAAATAAAGAACTCTTTGTCGTATTATCCATCAGAGTATCAATATGGGGCAAAGGGAAATTATCTTTAGGACTGGCCTTGTTCAAATCTCGGTAATCAACGCACATCCGCACCTTGCCATCTTTTGTTGTTACTGGAATAATATTTTCCACCTATTCTGGATATTTTGCCACCTCTAAGAATCCAGCATCAAATTGCTTCTTCACCTCCTCTTTTATATTTAACAGCATGTTCGACCTCATTCTTCTCAACTTTTGCTGAATTGGTTTGCATTCTGTCCTTAAAGGGAGCTTATGAACCACAATATCTAGATCCAACCCTGGCATGTCTTGGTAAGACCATGCAAATACATCCACATATTCCTGGAGCAAGGCTATCAATTCACCTTTTATTGATGATGACAATGAAGTTCTGATTTTGACTTCCTTTATCTCTTTATCGTCTCCCAGATTTATCATTTCCAATAATTCCTTATGAGGAAGTACTTGTTTCTCCTCTTGTTCTATTTTTCTTAATAGATTTGGAGGTAGACCATAATCCTCAGTATCTTCGTTAGCCTCAAAATCACCCGTGCAAATGGGTCTTTCAAAATCAATTTTAGAATTACTGACAAGAAGGTCCTCATATTCCGCATCCGTATACCTATAAATAGGTGGAGAAGAAACAATATAGAAAATATATATAATGAAAACAAAATAAATAGCAAAAATGAAAGTATATGGACACATCAGTATGAATAAAATGCATTGTGCTTGTTATTTATTGAATGAAAATGTTTAAAAAAAAAAAACCCATTACAGAAAAAACTCTTAGTATCTCTACGTAATGATAATTAAGATTGTTTTTTTTTTTTTTAAAGTATTACGTTGGAATAGACTTAAAAACTATGGGCAACTCAATCGCACTCCAATTGGTTAATCTATATCCTGGTGGACAAGGACGCACCATCCAGTTCGCACTATCACTTTCCATCCCTTCTTTCCCGGTCATGCAAATCACCATATCCTGAATCTGCCCCCCTTTATTCACATGGAATTTTTCAAAAGCTTGCTCAATCATTATGAGTTCATCCTCTGAATTCTTTTCTCCGAATAGAAAACCAGCAAAGCGGAAGTTGTAAAGGATTGGTGGGAAAGTCATAGGTTCCCATTCAATATCCATACACGTGAGATGGGCCATCCTCCTTTGTCGGTTCCTTTCAACTTGTTTCCTACTCTCATAGGCCTTCGAAAGATACCCTAAGACAAACTGGTCTTTCTTTCCCACTATTTCCATTGCTCGAGCCATCCCTTGAAGATATTTCCCAAGACCTTTTCCAACCCTGCAGCCTTTTCCTACTGTGGTTCTTACTCCCAGCCTTGTGTTCTTGGACAACCTTGGCTTTGGAATTTTTCATCCTTCAACGATGAAAACCGCATTTACAAATTCCAAAGATCGAAAAGAACATTCTACGGCATCTTCATTGGGTTCAACATACGGACGTTTAGTAAACATGGAGGCTATTATGTCTTTTTCTCCCGATACAGTGAACAAACGGCCCTTCATCACAAATTTCAGCTTTTGGTAGAGAGATGAGGGTACAGCCCCTGCTGAATATATCCATGGCCTTCCTAACAAGAAATTATAAGATGGATTAATATCCATGACCTGGAAGTTCACCGTATAAGTGCATGGGCCTATCTCCAAAGGAACCTCAATAGTTCCCATTACCTCTCTCCTTGTACCATCGAAAGCCCTGACTACTGTGCAACTTGGTAACATATAAGACATATCAACTGGCAACTTAGACAGGGTTGCCAAGGGCATTACATTTAATGAAGAACCATTATCCTGAAGCACCCTTGGTAGTATATTCCCCTTGCAGGTGGTTGTTATGTGAAGAGCCTTTGTGGACCCAATACCATTGGGTGGTATTTCATTATAACTGAAAAACATATGGTCGTCTGCCGCAATGTTTCCCACCAGCCTGTCTAACTTTTCTACTGATATGTTGTTAGCCACGTATACCTGATTCAACACTCTTAACAGGGCATTTCTGTGTGGCTCTGAGTTTAATAGCAAAGATAAGATGGAGATTCTTGTTGGCTGATGCTGTAATTGCTCAACCACACTATACTCATTATGTTTTATGAACTTCAAAAACTCGCAGGCCTCCTTATCGTTTACCAGCTCTTTTATCCTGTTTATCGGGGCTGATCCCCTCTCTGTTTCTTTTGACAAATCCATCTCAATATGGATTGGTTTAACTACTTTCTTCCCCTTGTCCAGTCCTCCATCCTTTCTTGTTGATCCATGTTTAACAACCTCAGGAGCATAACACCTTCCACTTCGTGTTAAGTGCCCCACACTTGTAATATCTTGCTGACTTGATAACCCGGGCATAACCATGCTGCAGTCATATTTCCATGGTGTAGTTTTGCTTTCCTTGTATGAAAAGGAAGAAGGCAAATCAATGATTAGCTTGGGTGCAATTTTCTCAACAACCGGGGTAGTCTTCTCTGGTTCATCATAATAGAAGATCAAAGGTCTTCCTATTCCATAGCCAGTCGCATTCTCAATAACCTCTACTTCCTCATCTGTCTTCTTATAAAACTGAGCCTCTCCATCATCCATCATCTTTTGGACCTTAGCCAGAAAGTCCCCGCAGTCTTGTATGATATAACCTGAACATTTATGGAACAGGCACCAATTCTGCAACCTCTTTGCAACCATTTTTAAACTGTCTGCTTCTTCCACCATTTCTGCCTTAACCATCTCGACCCATACTATTAACATCGGAGTCTTGACTCCCTAGCATCCCTTTTTAACCTTCTACTTCCCCTGTCAATACTGTATTTACCCGATTCTCAGCATGATCGGACATTGGGTTTCCTGCTATATTCGGCCCATTCTTTGACCCAAACTTCACAACTTCGGTATTAATTAAGCTTTGGACTTTCTTTTTGAAAGCAATGCAATCCTCCGTTGAATGCCCCTGAATTCCTGCATGATATGCACAGTTGGTATTTGCATTGTACCACCTTGGGTATGGTGGGCTCAAAGGTTTAAGATATACGGGCGCGACAAGTTGGCCTTGTAGTAGTTTAGGATATAGCTCACCATAGGTGGTAAGAATGGGATCAAACTGGGGTTTTTGATTGTTCCTTGGTGAACGATAGTCATTGCGTGCGGGACCTTGAGTGTTTGGGATAGTATTTCGAGGAATGGTTATTTGTGGGGATATACCAGTTGGGAACGGCTGTTGTGGTATATTGGTATAGGGGAATGGATTTTAGGTAAGATGGTTCACATTGGGGTAGTAAGGATTATACCTCGGGTAAAGTGTGTAAGGTGTCGGAGGTGCATAAGATGTAGTAGGTGTATAAGGCCTGGAAGGTGTGTATGGTGTAGGAGGTGTATAGTGGTATTGATTAAAACTGACTGCATTTGTCTCCTCCTTCTTTTTTGCAGGAAAACTCTCTTCGGGTAACAGACTCACCCCCTTCCATTTTCCCGTTCTTAATAGCGGAGTCTTTTATCTCCTAAGATATCACCATATCTGCAAAGTCTTTGGTGGCACTTCCCACAAATTTATCTTAATAAGGTGCTTTCACGATATTGATGAAAAGCACTATAATTTCCTTGTTGGTTAAAGGGGGTTGCACTTGTGTAGCCAAGTCTCTCCATCTCTGAGAATATTCTTTAAAGCTTTCAGTAGCTTTCTTTTCCATGTTTTGGACAGTTAGACGGTCAGGCACCATGTCTGTCACATGCTTATACTGTTCCATGAAAGCTTTGGCTAGATCCATCCAGGAACGGATCTTAGAATGAGTAAGCTGGTCATACCATCGAGTTGCGGACCCTATCAACCTATCTTGGAAATAGTGGATAAGCAATTTGTCGTCTTCATCATGTCCGGTCATCTTCCGGTAATACATGGTCAGATGCGCTCATGGGTTGGTAGTTCCACTATATTTTTCAAAGTCTGGTACTTTGAACTTTGGAGGAATCACCAGATCGTGCACTAAACTCATCTCTTTGGCATCTAGACTGCCAAATAGCTTCGCCCCTTCAACTGCCCTCAACTTTCCTCCAACAGCTGATATTTTTTCTGGGATTCTACAGTTTCAACCCTCTTCAATTCGGTCATCTTTGCCCTTTCCTTTTCAGCCATTTCTTCAAAGTCTGGAACTTCCACATCAATTGGATCAACCCCATTAGGACCAAAATTCTGTGCTTCGGCCGCTGGTTGGATGTAAATATAGGATGCTACCCCAGTCTAAAGTTCATTTCCCACTAGCTGGGATGTCTGGCCATTATTCTGTACTACCTCTGGTCGATCTTCCTGGTTTACTGCCCCCATTCCGATAACTGGATTTTCTCCTGCCCACTTCTGCCTCATCATGGTACTCATCATCTCCATGAGTTTGGTCATTTGTTCCCGGGACTCCTCTTGAGACTTAGCTAACTGTTCCTGCAATTCCTTTTGAATTCTTTCCATCCTTTCAATTCTAGCAAGCAGATCGTTCTCCATAGCTCTTGCTTGAGATCGAGTATTATAGGGGTGTGGAAAGTCTGATTCTGTCTGAGTGCGACCAATTATACCTTTAGTTTTAAAAACCATGGATTAGAAATTATTGACACATTTTTTATTTTATTTTATAAAAATGAATGAATGAATAAATGACTAAATCTTAATGAATGAACAAATAAGTAAATGACTAAGTATATGAACCAGAATGACTAATTATAAAGAATAAATGAATGGAGAAATAAATGACGAAATGTATGAACAATTTATAAAGAAAAAATGAATGAATGATTATACATATAAATGAATGAAAAACAAAATATATAAAGGAAAGAACAAATGAATGATGAATGCATTTAAAAGTATTGGCCCCGGGATAATTCCAACCAAACGGTCTTTCATTGATTTCCTGGAACTAAATACATCAAAGAAAAGATCACTGCTTAAGACAAATTTAAAAATGCTATTACAAAACATTGGTCCTATAGTAACTCCCTCGGATCTTGGACCTTTTTCACTGTCCTCTTTTGATTGCCTTGCTTTTCAATCTGACCCCTACTTGTTCACGGCCCTTTGACATGTCAGCAGAAGCATCACCGTGTAAACTTTCCTTAGCTTGTTTCTCCAGTTGATTGGCTCGGGCTTCCTCATGCTTTGCTCTCTCTGTCGAATAGTTCTTCTCCTTCTTGAGGTTTTTGACTTCTTTCTCCCATTCCTGGAAGTCTTGAGAGTTCCCTCGAATCTGAGCTCGAAATGGTACCTCTTGTTCTCCAAGTGTAATTCCTGAAGATCACTTTTAGCAGTGTCCCTTTCTTTCTTGATCTTTTCCTTCTCTCTTTCTCGAGCTGATTCCCTATTTTTCATATCCTCAAGCTCTTCTTGCAATCGGGCAATTTCCT
The DNA here is from genome assembly GCA_030761205.1 of Fremontodendron californicum. NCBI lineage: Eukaryota > Viridiplantae > Streptophyta > Magnoliopsida > Malvales > Malvaceae > Fremontodendron > Fremontodendron californicum. The sequence continues at coordinate 23,341,813 of JAULJL010000009.1, forward strand.
TGCTCATTTGGGCCTTTTCTTTTTTGAATTCTGCCCTTGCAATTTCCAACTCCGATGGCACTTCCTTAGGTGGCGAACTCAAGAGCTGAACTTCTTCCTCATTTGATGTCAACAGTCTATCATTAACCCTCAATTTCCTCCATGTTAGGTAATCAGGTGTGACGATGTCGGCATATCTAGCTACTTCCAATCGATGAGTTTCCTTCCATGCTACTACAATCTCTCGTACCTTTCTCGAGTATCCATCTTCTCCATAAGCAAATTCCAAATTACTAAGGTCATGGGTCATAGGAGTAAATTAACGGGATTCCGATTGTCTTAGTACCAGCAGTGGTGCATAGCTCACTCTTCCCCATACTCCCAATAATGGAACAAAAGCTTTATCTCCGCACTTGTACAATGTTGGCATAGGAGCTATCCATGGAGCTCTCCAAATTATCATCTCAGCCCTGATATTCCAGAATATGTTGATCCATTGTTCCTCGGTCTTATTTTCAAGCCAATCTCTTTTAAGAAATTCACCAATTGGTGCAAAAGACTTCCAATATGAGCGAAGAGGGAAATTCTCCTGTTTACAAAAATAGCTCTGAACCCATATGTAAAGGAGCTGTATACAACCTATAAAACGCCCTTTTCCTTCTCATCTATAGAAATTCAATGATCGGATTGTTTCTGCTATAATTACCGAGGTTGGGTTTATCCTTTGCTCAAGCCTCTCAAAAACATCAAATATCGCCACATCTACATACCCTAATGTCTTTGGGAAGATAACTAAACCATAAATAGCCAAAGCAAAAATATTTCTAACTATCTCCTTACTTGAATGGCTATGGATTAAGGTTCGTAAAATATCCCATGATATATAGTAGCTTACCCATTTTCGGACAACATGGCTTTCAGCCCAATTTCTTTCCACTCCCAGAATCTTTGACACCTTTTTCTTCAAACCCGACGTCTTTGTATCCTTCAAATAAATACGGTCGGGAATAACGTTCTCAATATGCAGCAAGGTCGAATATTCCTCTATGGTTGGAGTCATATCCTCTCGGTTGAAGGTAAAACACCGATAAGCAGGATTCCAGAATTGCACCACAGCCCGGATCACCTCACCACTGACCTTAACCTGAGCTAATAGTGCTATGTCCCCATAAGTCTGAGTGAAGGCTTCTTTTTCTGATATGTTCCATTGATTCCATATATCCATCAATTCCGGGAGATCATTTTGCCTTATAGTAAGACCAACCTCACTGGCAATGCTGACACATATCCCATCTTCAAACAATCCCCATTATCTTGCTGACCTTTCTCAGACTGTTTCCTAACCTCTAAATGCTTCTCGACCACTGAGATACTTTGACCCTCCATGAAAGCCTTTTTGATTGAATATTATCCCGAGATCAATAACTTTTCATGTGCAAAAAATGATGACAAGAATGCAAACCAAAAAAAACAAAAAAACAAAAAGAAAAATAATTACTAACGGGAATAAATTCGAATAATACAAAAAAAAATTTAAACAATAATTATCCCTGAGGATGCCAACAAAATTTCGGCATTATAACACCCCTGGGATGACACACCAACATTTATTAGGGGATTGTTATGTACGTTCATCATTGTCCGATTTTCAAAAATAAACTTATTCGGAAAATAGAATAGAAGGTAAAAGGATTGGAAATATTCCTACATGTGTTCTTAACTTTGAGATATCTAATTGGAATCTGTCATGGCTTCGCCTAGGTTTACTATATGAAGGTGAATTAGTTCTAAAAGCCCCGAATTCTTCCTCACTGTCGCCGGTGAAGACTAGTAAGCCACCCCGATAAAAGCGGGTTCAATTCGTTAGAGTCTATTTCCCTAGCCCATGCATATTGTTAATCACGAAGGCTTAGGTAATTTAGTACTCTGAAAGTGTTTCACTAGCCCATGCGAATTGTTAATCACGAAGGCTTAGTTACTTTGCTCCCACCTAAAAGGACGAAAACCTGGTATAGGATTCATGAAATGCAAATACACGTGTAGTGTGTGAGGAGAAATAACAAACCTTTCACCACCTATTGTAGAGTGGCCGAATACCCCCTAGGCTAGGATGTTGTCATTTTTCCATCAACCAATTTTCATCCAGGGGCTATTAATCCAAGATGTTTAAAAAATGAAATTATCACCCTTAGATTGGGCCATCAACTATCCACAATTACAGCTGTTCAAGAATCTTAGGCCATTATGTTGACACTCTCCCTCTTCATACTTTGGTTCATGTGGCTTATTTACAAAGGCTTGATCAAAAAATAACTAACTCACTCTTCATTGTAGGCCTTTTGATTAAAAAATCAGAACCTTCCTACCTATCTTAGGGCCTTGGCCAGTTAGCCCCTTTCCTTCCAGCCCGTGTTTCATTTTTTAAAAGGCAAGAAAAGCCCTTTTCGATTTTTTGGGTAAAATGACCTTTTTGCCCCCCGAACGTAAATAAATGGAAAACGGACTCCAAATTCAAATTTTATTTTTTTGATACTTTTAAAATAATAAAAAATTGAATTCTTGAAGTTTTCAAAATTTTCCGAGTCCATTTGCTATTTATTTGGATTTTTTCTTCCAAAATTGCCCTTTTATGCCCCCAAACTTTACCATTTCTTAAACGAGCTTCAAATCCAAATTTTTCTTCACCAATATTCCAAATAATTTAAAAGTATGATCTGGAAGTTTTCATAATTTTTGGAACTCATTTGGTATTTTTTGGGATTTATCTGCTTGAATTAATGCATAGGGGGCTCGGGATTTGGCCATTTTGCAAACAAACTCCGAATCAAGATTTTCTTTCGCCAATCTCTTCCAAATAATTTAAAAATGAGATTTGCAAATTTTTAGAATTTTTGGAGTTCATTTGCTATTTTTTTGGGATTTATCTTCTTGAATTTCTACATAGGAGACCCGAGATTTGGCCATTTTGCAAACGAACTCCGAATCAAGATTTTCTTTCGCCTATCTCTTTCAAATGATTTAAGAATGAGATTTGAAAATTTTCAGAATTTTTGAAGTTCATTTGCTATTTTTTCCAAATTTTCCAATTTTGTCCTTTTGCCTCCGAAACCCGATTTTGCTCAAAACTTGTTCGATTTTTAGTTTTTCTTCAAACTGAGCCTTAGGCTATCCTTTTTTAATCACTCCTCATCCACTAGGGGCTTTAGTCCTACCGAGTCGGGCCATTTTAGTAATTCTTCCCGATTTCATCGAAATCCACCAAAAACCCTAATTCTCGATTTTCTTCCGGATTGACTTTTCTTTTAGTTTTTCTTTCAAGTTGCTTCTCCATTACCCATTGTCAGTTCTTAACTTTCATTTGGAACCTTCAATTTCGACCAATTCAATCGTTTAAGCACTTTTCCCCAAAGTTCCCGGATTAGGGTTTCCTTTCTACTAAATCTCCAGAACCCAACTTTCGAACTCCATATCTTTCGATGTAGACCTCGGATTATCAAAATTCTTTTGCCATTTTCCAATTGAACTTCAAATCTTGATTTTGAAAGTGGGTTGACTTTTTTAGTAGTTTACTTTTTAGGGTTAACTTTCGGGGTTGATTTTTTCACGTTTGACTTTTTATGCTTGCCATCTTAAACTAAATCTCGGAGTACCACCTGCAGGATGAAAAAAAAGTCTTTTTACATTCTGAAACATCAATTTAGGAAAAAAGATACCTGTTTTAGTGGTCCGGACAAATATAGGTGTCTACAGTTGCCCCACTTTGGCTATTGTTGAGAATCAGGAATCAGGCAAAGATAAACAAATACTAATTTTGTCCGGTTAGTGAAATCACATGTGAAGGGAAGGGAAATGGGTTTTCTTTTTTCAATTTTTTCATTTTTTTTCATTTTTTCATCATTTATTATTATTTTTTTTTTAAAAACTATAAATAAAAGATATTGTCCTTAAATTGAATTCCCTAACTAATCAAGGCTCGACCCGTCTTAAGAAAACGAGTTCGATTTGCAAGAGAAGAAAATACCTCGACTATGGTCTCGAGGGCTTAACCTGTCTTGTGCTAAACTGTGTTTAAAATTCTGGGTATCCCCTCCAGAAGCTTCGGCTATCACCACCAAAGACTTGCTGAAGCAAATGTAAAACTCTAGATATCTCCACCAGAGGCTTTGGCTATCACCACCAAAGATTTGTTCAAGCAAATGTAAAACTCTCGACTTACCCCTGGTTTTAAAAAAAAATGCGTTGTATGCGACTTTAACAATAATGCCCGGAGGTCTTAAGAATGGTGTCCGGAGGTCCTAAGGATGGTGCCTGAAGGCCTTACCCGTGATTTGAAAAAAAATGCGCTGTATGCGGCTTTAAAAAATGATGCTCGGAGGTCTTAAGAATGGTGCTCGGAGGCCTTACCCGTGATTTGAAAGTACCTTGATGACGGTCTCAAGGCTCGACTCATTTGATAAATAGAATAAATTCGATTTCAAACAAAAGAAAATACCTCGACGGTGGTCTCAAGGCTCGATTCATTTGATAAAACAGAATGAATTCGATTTAAAACAAAAGGAACTACCTCGACGGTGGTCTCAAGGCTCGACTTATTTGATAAAACATAATGAATTCGATTTTAAACAAAAGGAAATACCTCGATGGTGGTCTCAAGGCTTGACTCATTTGATAAAACAGAATGAATTCGATTTAAAACAAAAAGAAATACCTCGACGGAGGTCTCAAGGCTCGATTCATTTGATAAAATAGAATGAATTCGATTTAAAACAAAAAGAAATACCTCGACGATGGTCTCAAGGCTCGACTCATTTGATAAAACAGAATGAATTCGATTTAAAACAAAAAGAAATACTAAGAATGATTCTGGGTTTGGTTCATTTGGAAAAAATAAATTTAACTTGAAAATGAAAGAAACATACCTCGACGACGGTCTCGGAGCTTGACTTATTTGAGAAGCAAAATGAGTTCGATTTGGAAAGGAAACGTACCTCAACGGTGATCTCGGGGCTCGACTCGTTTGAAAAAACAGAACGAGTTCACTTTGGGGAAGTCCAAGTTTTCCTGATTTCTGCAATGTTAGCTAAATGCAATGATAAGAATGACATGCTTTGTAAATAGCTTGTATGTTTCCTAAGAATGAATGCAATCAAATGATTATGTCATGATTTCTAATCCATGGTTTCTTTGAGGTTCATAGATTATCCGGCTTCATGAAGGAGTCTTCAATTATTCACTGATGCCCCACTTAAGAAACCATCACTCAAGATAACTTATCAAACAGTCTCAGTTTCTAACTTTCGCTGAAATTCACAGATTTTCTGACTTCGTGATGTAGTCTCCAACACGTTCGCTGTTTTATTTTCTTGGTGAACTTTCCAAACTTTTCCCAAGATTTAAATCTATTCCTTAGTAATACTTTGAAATCCTTTTATTTAAAGATTTTTATTACTAATCATCATTCAATTTAATAACAGTCATAATGCATCTCAAAAATGTATGAAAGAAAATATGAATCAAGAAAAAATTGTCATGAAAAGGATAACAATAAAGATTTTTATTGCAAGAAATGTTTTAAAATAATAAAAATAAATATCAAGGATATAATAAACAAATGTAAAGTTATAGGTTGTAGATGCCCTGGATGCAGAATATCTTGGACCCCTCCTTTTCAATCCATCTGAAATTTCTCTTGAACAAGCAATTTACTTGGGTAACCTCTCGGCTTCCGTAGTTACATCAGACTGAGTTGTTCCCCTTTTTTTTAGATACTTTCTCCCGCTTTACAAGGAGCATAGATTCGAACTTTAATCAGTACCTGAGCCGCCCTTTGCAAGTTTTCAACTCAAGTGTCCTCTATTTGATATTAAGTCGCCCTTTGCGGGTTTTCGGCTTAAACCTCTCCTTTTACATTCTTTTTTCATTTCCACTTTTTTTTTGTATTCTACCATGCATCTGAGAATTCTAAATGCTTACAAGGTAAAAATATCAATTCAAAAGATGGAATGAATTCTGAGAATAACCTTTCAAATTAAACATCCATGCTTGATCAAAATGGGCTTTTAAAGCACGTAATGTAGGCCAAGGTTCAGGTTTAGAAAGGAAGGATAAAATAGGCCCAAAGTGTGTTTAAGGGTGATTGGATCAAGGATCATTTCCAGAGGAGAACTCATTCTTAAAACATTTGTCCATTTTTTTTTTACTTTCTTTTTTTCTTTTTTTGCTTTGTCGGCTTTCATTTGCCACATTTTTCAATGGCTTTCTTTTTGCCATGATTTTTTATTATTTTTCCTCGTATTTGCCCTCCAGTGTAGAGGGTGATCCTTGATCAAGGTTTAAAGAAAGAAATAATTCCTAGGGCTTAAAGGGGTGACTAAGGATAATTTCTTCTTAGTGAAAGGAATATGAAAGATGGTCATTCATCATATCAAGCATGAATATTCTCATTAAAGGGCAATCCACAGGGGAGATAGATATCTAGAATTTCCATTTTTACACTTGGAATCATTCGAATTTCCATGTGCATAGCATCACACCTTTTTTTTTTTTAAGCATAATACTTCTTCAATTCATCAGCATTCACGGGATTTCTGAAATCCTCCTCGTCCATTCTAGTTAAAATTAATGCTCCTCCAGATAAAGCTCTTTTTACCACATAGGGTCCTTCCCAATTCGGAGCTCATTTTACTCTCGGGTCCTTCACTATAGGGAGAATTTTCCTCAATACCAACTCCCCTTCTCGGAACTGTCTGGGACGAACCTTCTTGTTGTGGGCTCGAATCATCCTTTTCTGATACAACTGCCAGCGACAAATTGCTTTCAATCTTTTCTCCTCGATGAGATTCAACTGTTCATAACGAGCTCTAACACATTCTACTTCCTCTAGGCCAACTTCCATCAGAACCCGAAGTGAAGGGATCTCAACTTCAGTAGGTAGCACAGCTTCCATCCCGTATACCAAAGGAAACGATGTTGCCCCTGTAGATGTACGGACCGAAGTACGATATGCATGAAGAGCAAAAGGCAAGATCTCATGCCAATCCTTGTACACATTAGTCGTCTTCTCAACAATCTTCTTGATGTTCTTATTAGCTGCTTTTCTACTGCCCTATTCATCTTCGGATGGTAAGGTGCCGAATTATGATGTGTGATCTTGAACTGAGTACACACTTCTATCATCATCTTATTGTTCAAATTGAGAGCATTATCAGAAATAATTCTTGCTGGCAACCCGTAACGGCATGTAATTTCTTTCTTAACAAATCTGCATACCACCGACTTTGTTACATTCGCATAGGAAGCAGCTTCTACCTACTTCGTGAAATAATCTATGGCCACCAAGATGAAACAATGTCCATTTGAAGTTTTCGGAGTGATAGGTCCGATCATATCCATTCCCCACATTGAAAAGGGTCATGGTGCAGTCATGACATGTAATGGCGATGGCGGCACATGAATCTTATCTGCATATATCTGGCATTTATGGCACTTCCGGCAATAACTGATACAATCTCCTTCCATTGTCAACCAATAATACCCTGCCCTCATAATATGCTTAGCAAGCATGTGACCATTAGAATAAGTGCCACATATCCCTTCATAGACCTCAACTATAATTCTCCGAGCTTTGGTAGATCCGACACATCTCAACAAGACTTGGTCTTTTCCTTTCTTGTAGAGAATCTCATTTGTCTAGAAAAAACCCATTGCTAGCCTTCTCAGAGTCCTCTTGTCATCTTCTGTTGCTTCTTCTGGATACTGTTGACTCTTGATGTACTGCAAGATATCGTTATACCAAGGGAGGCCATATGCTTTTTCTTCAATACTCAGACAATGGGAAGGAGACTCATATATACTCATCTTTATTGGCACAACTTCAGCCCCTTCATTCACTTTAAACATTGATGACCAAGTAGCCAGAGCATCTGTCATTCGGTTTTCTTCTCAAGGAAAGTAAATGAAATTCACTTCTTCAAATTCCTCCAATAAACTCAATATGAGTTCTCAGTATCGATTAGCTTTGTATCTCGAGTTTCTCATTCTCCTCGTAGCTGGTATATCACTGAGGCTGAGTCTCCGAAAACTTCTAATAATTTGATCTTTCTGTCCACTGCAGCACGAAGTCCCATAGTAAACACTTCATACTCGGCAGTATTGTCTGTACAATCAAAATCCAATCTAGCAGTGAATGGATAATAATCTTCCTCTGGGGATATGAGCACTGCATCGCTTTCATGCCCCATGGCATTAGATGCGCCATCAAAGTACATTTTCCATACTTTCTTCTTCAGGGGAATCTCATCTGCTTGTGAAACATACATCAAATCTTCATCCGGGAAGTCAAAGTTCAAAGGCTCATAATCTTCCACTGCCCGACTTGCTAAGAATTCAGCCATTGCACTACCCTTGATAGCTTTTTGACTTACATATACAATTTCGTACTCTGACAATAAAACCTACCATCTTGCCATCCTCCCTGACAAAGAAGGTGCTTCCAACATGTATTTGACTAGATCCAGCTTGGCAATCAACCACGTTGTGTGGTACAACATGTACTGTCGGAGTCTTCGAGCAGTCCAAGCTAAGGCACAGCACAACTTTTCTACCAACGAATATTTCAACTCATAATCTGTGAACTTATTGCTGAGGTAGTAAACCGCCTGTTCTTTCTTTCCAGTCTCATCAAGCTTCCCCAAAACACAACCCATGTATCTCTCAAATACTGATAAATACAGTATCATTGGTTTATCCGGAACAGTGGCACTAATACTGGTGGGTTGGATAGATAATGTTTAACATTTTCAAATGCAATCTGAGAACCTTCATCCCATTCTCCTGGATCACGTTTTCGAAGTAACTTAAATATTAGATCGCATTTGTTGGTTAATTGAGAAATAAACCAAGAAATGTAATTTAATCTCCCCAGAAAGCCTCTTACTTCCTTTTGAGTACGAGGTGGTGGAAAATTCTGAATGGCCTTCACTTTATCTGGGTCAATCTCAATTCCTCTTTTGCTGACGACAAAACCCAACAATTTTCCCAAGGTGACTCTAAAAGTGCATTTTACTGGATTTAGCTTGAGTCTAAACTTTCTTAGTCGTTCGAAGAGCTTCTTAAGATTCGCAATATGCTCCTCTTCTCCTTGTGACTTTGCGATCATATCATCAACATAGACCTCAATTCCCTTATGCATCATACCATGAAACAAGGTCACCATGGCTCTCTGATATGTTGCCCCAGCATTCTTCAACCCAAATGGCATTACCTTATAGCAGAAGGTTCCCCACATTGTAACAAATGTGGTTTTCTCCATATCTTCCTGTGCCATCTTGATCTGATTGTATCCTGAGAATCCATCCATGAAAGAAAATAAAGAACTTTTCACCGTATTATCCACCAAAGTATCAATATGGGGCAAACGAAAATTATCTTTAGGGCTGGCCTTGTTTAAATCTTGGTAATCAACGTACATCCGCACCTTGCCATCCTTCTTTGGTACTGGAATAATATTTGCCACCCATTCTGGATATTTTGCCACCTCTAAGAATCTAGCATTAAACTGCTTCTTCACCTCCTCTTTTATCTTTAACAGCATGTCCGACTTCATTCTTCTCAACTTTTGCTGAATTGGTTTGCATTATGGCCTTAAAGGGAGCTTATGAACCACAATATCCGGATCCAAGCCTGGCATGTCTTGGTAAGACCATGCAAATACATCCATATATTCTTGGAGCGAAGCTATCAATTCACCCTTTATTGATGATGACAATGAAGTTACGATTTTGACTTCCTTTATCTCTTCACCATCTCCCAGATTTATCATTTCCAATAATTCCTTATGAGGAAGTACTTGTTTCTCTTCTTGTTCTATTTTCCTTAATAGATCTGGAGGTAGACATAATCTTCAGTATCTTCATTAGCCTCAAAATCACCCGTGCAAATAGGTCTTTCAAAATCAATTTCAGAATTACTGAAAGGAATGTCCTCATATTCCACATCCGTACGCCTGTAAATAGATGGAGAAGAAACAATATAGGAAAATATCCTGGTGGACAAGGTCGCATCATCCAGTTCGCACTATCGGTTTCCCTCCCTTCTTTCTCGGTAATGCACCATATCCTGAATCTGCCCCCTTTGTTCACATGGAATTTTTCAAAAGCTTGCTCGATCATCATGAGTACATCCTATGAATGTTTTTCTCCGAATAGAAAACCAGCAAAACGGAAGTTGTGAAAAATTGGTGGGAAAGTCATGGGTTCCCATTCAATATCCATACCCGTGAGATGGGCCATCCTCCTTTGTCTGTTCCTTTCAACTTGTTTTCTCCTCTCATGGGCCTTCGGAAGATACCCTAATCCAAACCAGTCTTTCTTTCTCACTACTTCCATTGCTCGAGTGATCCCTTGAAGATATTTCCCAAGACCTTTTCCAGCCCTGCAACCTTTTCCCACTATGGTTTTTACTCCCGGCCTTGTGTTCTTGGACAACCTTGGCTTTGGAATTTTTTGTCCTTCAGCGACGAAAACAACAATTATGAATTCCAAAGACCTAAAAGAACATTCTACGGTATCTTAATTGGGTTCAACATAAGGAGATTCAGTAGATGCGGAGGCTATTATGTTTTCTTCTCCTGATATAGTGACCAAATGGCCCTTCATCACAAATTTCAGCTTTTGGTGAAGAGACGAGGGTACAGCCCCTACTGAATGTATCCATGGCCTTCCCAACAAGTAATTATAAGACGGATTAATATCCATGACCTGGAAGTTCACCGTCTAAGTGCATGGGCCTATCTCCAGAGGAACCTCAATAGTTTCCATTACCTCTCTCTTGGTACCATCGAAAGCCCTGACTACTATGCAACTCGGTAACATATAAGACATATCCACTGGCAACTTAGATAAGGTTGCCAAGGGCATTACATTTAATGAAGAACCATTGTCCAGAAGCACCCTTGGTAGTATATGCCCCTTGCAGGTGGTTGTTATGTGAAGAGCCTTTGTGGACCTAATACCATTGGGTGGTATTTCATCATAACTGAAAAATATATGGTCGTCTGCCGCAATGTTTCCCACCAGCCTGTCTAAATTTTCTACTGATATGTTGTTAGCCACGTATGCCTGATTTAACACTCTTAACAGGGTATTTATGTATGGCTCTAAGTTTAATAGCAAGGATAAAGAGGAGATTCTTGCTGGTTGACGCTGCAATTGCTCAACCACACTATACTCACTATGTTTTATGAACTTCAAAAACTCGCAGGCCTCCTTCTCGTTTACCGGCTCTTTTATCCTGTTACTGGGGCTGATCCCCTCTTTGCTTCTTTTGACAAATCCATCTCAATATGGATTGGTTCAACTACTTTCTTCCCCTTGTCCAGTCCTCCATCTTTTCTTGCTGATCCCTGTTCAACAACCTTAGGGGCATAACACCTTCCACTTCGTGTTAAGTGCCCCACACCTGTAATATCTTGCTGACTTGAAGACCCGGGCATAACCATGCTGCAGTGATATTTCCATGGTGTAGTTTTGCTTTCCTTATATGAAAAGGAAGAAGGCAAATCTATGATTAGCTTGGGCGCAATTTTCTCAACGACAAGGGTAGTCTTCTCTAGTTCATCATAATAGATGATCAAAGGTCTTCCTATTCCATAGCCAGCCGCATTCTCAATAACTTATACTTCCTCCTTTGTCTCCTCGTAAAATTGGGCCTCTCCATTATCCATTATCTTTTGGACTTTAGCTAGAAAGTCTCTGCTGTCCTGTATGATATGACCTGAACATTTATGGAACGGGCACCAATTCTACACCCTCTTTGGAACCATTTTTAAACTGTCTTCATCCTCCACCATTCCTACCTTAACCATCTCGACCCATACTATTAACATTAGAGTCTTGACTTCCCTAGCATCCCTTTTAACCTTCTGACTTCCCCTGTCAATACTGCATTTACCCGATTCTCAGCATGATCGGGAAATGGGTTTCCCGCTATATTTGACCCATTCTTTGACCCAAACTTCACAACTCCGGTATTAATTAAGCTTTGGACTTTCTTTTTGAAAGCAGTGCAATCCTCCGTTGAATGCCCCTGAATTCCTACATGATATGCACAGTTGGTATTTGCATTGTACCATCTTGGGTATGGTGGGGTCAAAGGTTTAAGATATACAGGCGCAACAAGTTGGCCTTGTAGTAGTTTCGGATATAGCTCACCATAGGTGGTAGGAATGGGATCAAACTGGGGTTTTTGATCATTCTTTGGTGAACGATAGTCATTGCCCGCCGGACCTTGAGTGTTTAGGATAGTGTTTCGAGGATGGGTTACCTGTGGGGATATACCAGTTGGGAACGGCTGTTGTGGTATATTGGTATAAGGGAATGGATTTTGGGTAAGGTGATTCACATTGGGGTAGTAAGGGTTATACCCCGAGTAAGGTGTATAAGGTGTCGGAGGTGCATAAGATGTAGTAGGTGTATAAGGCTTGGGAGGTGTGTATGGTGTAGGAGGTGTATAGGGGTATTGATTAAAACTGACTGCATGTGTCTCCTCCTTCTTCTTTGCAGGAAAAACTCTCTTCGGGTAGCAGACTCACCCCATTCCATTTGTCAATTCTTAATAGCAGACGCTATCATCTCCCTTGATATCACCATATCTGCAAAGTTCTTGGTGGCACTTCCCACCAATTTATCATAATAAGGTGTGTCGCAACCTAAAAAATAACAAGTCTCATCGCAAGACTATATTATTCGCTAAGCGTGACATTAAAAAAACGAGGAAAAGTCGACTTAATTCCTCTAGAAAAATGAAGGTTTTGAAAATGACCTTAAAAAAGACATAGTCGCCACCAATCTTTTTTAGCTAGGTGTGATCAGCCACCTATTAAAATCGGTTTTATAAAATATTCTAAAAATTAATTAAAATATTTTTAAAACCAATTTCAAGTCTGAGTTTTAAACCAGAGAAGTCAAAGAAACGGGTTCGGGACTCGGTTACGTGTGGGGAAGGATTAGCACCCCCACAACGCCCGTATAAAACAGTACCTTATTAATCATGTGTTATCTCAAGTCTCGGTAAAAAAGTCGGTTTTAAATTTAGTATCTCAAATTAATTCCCAGTTTAAAGAAAAATAATTCCATTTTTAATTGAAAATGATCCGAAATTTATAAATTCAAAATTTTCCTATATTCCCCACCAAACATGGCAAAATATAGAAATTTTTATTAATTTGGAAAACTTTCCGAATTATTCTCATTTTAAAGAAGATATTCCGTTATTAATGATAATTGATGATATCCTCCCCAGCAAACCCGGCAGAGAACTCATGAATTATTTTAACTCGGGAATATCTTTATTTTATTGAAAATCATTACCTTTTTTGAAAATATTTAAAAGAAATGAATTTGTATATGCATGACATAAATAAAATGACATAGCAAAATCTAAATAATATAATGCAACCTAAATGATATGATATAATTTAAATACCTTAGCATATTCTAAATGAAATGAAATATCCTAAGTTATATAATATATTCTAAATGAAATGAAATGACCTAGGTAACATAATATATTCTATATGAAATGTAATATCCTAAGTCATATGATATATTCTAAATGAAATAAAATATCCTAAATGACATAATATATCCTAAATGAAATGAAATGACCTAGGTAACATAATATATTCTACATGAAATGAAATGACCTAAGTAACATAATATATTCTATATGAAATGAAATAATTTAAATGACACGGCAAATATGAATGATAATGGCATATAATTTAAATAACATGGAATATAAAATAATGCTATCATATAATATGCATGAAAATAAAAATAAAAATAATAATGCATGAACATAGTATATGCTAAATAATATAACAAAAAATAACTAAATAAAAAACATAGGATATCATGAAGTATTCAAAACCATATAATAAAATAATATAACATCAAAAAATATAAATCAAAATAATAATAATACCATAGAAATTATCATAGCAAAAAAAAAATCACATATTATATAAAATGCATGAATATGGAAAATGCAATGCATGAAAATGTATTTTTTCCTTTAATTAAGGAAATCCGTATATCTAAAAAGATATCCGGCTACCTTAGGAAAATATGTCAAATTAAATATTCTAAAAACCAAAATACTTTGTGATTGTTTGAAAACAATTTTGAAAAGCTTAGATTAAAAGTAGAAACTTGGCTAAACCCTTTTTTAAATGGCTCTAATTTCCTAAGTTTAAAATCCCGGACTTGACCACCCTTAACCCGAGACTTAAAAAATCATTTTTAGAGTTTAAAAAGGCTTAGAAACTATCCTAAGTCAGTAGCTAAACTTCCTAATCAACCCCCTCTAAGTAACTTAACCAAACAGAAAAATGATTTTCCTTCAAATTCAATTCTAACTCCACTGTCCAGTTTTAAGCCACGATTTTTTACCTTATTTTTAAAAATCCTAAAAAATCTATAAAAATTTACTGGAGACTCAGGACATGTAAAACTACATGAAAAAAAATCAACTTAATTTTTTGATTAAAGATGAATGCCAATAAAAATCGAAAATGTACGAGTACTGGGTGAAAAAACTATTTTGCCAAAACACATTTTTTGCCTTTGATAAAATCATTTAAAAATCAAAGTAAAAATATTTAAGACTCAAAATATGACTCACAAATAGTAGCTAGGGCTTTTGAAAAGTTAGACGAAAATTGGCTAAGTAAAAAAAAAAATCACAAAGTAGAATAATCAATTTGACAACTCTTTAATTTTCCACGAGTATACTCAAGAGAGCATGACTTTGGACTATTAATTGGCCTAAGTCATTAGTCAAGTGGCATGGACATGAAATGCATGAAAAAATACAGCAAATATGATGCATGAAATGCATGGTTTTAAACCTAAATGTCATGAAAAAATGCATGGCATCAATATAGTGACCTAGACCTAAATGAACTTGCATGGCATTTAATGCAACCTAGGTCTAAAATGCATGGACATGCATGGCAAAATAAACCAAACCGAACATCTAAAATATGCATGGCAATAACACAAACACAAGGCATGCTTAAACCAAAAAGTCAACCAAATGACATGAAAATGCAAACTTATCATCTAACATAACAGAAATGCACATACTGTGCAAAATAACATGAAATGGCCGAATGGCCTCAAGCTCCAAACAAGCATGGCATTTTCACAAACACTTGATATGCTTAAATAAAATACTCAATAAAATGTCATGCAAATACAAACCTATCAACTAACATAGCAAAAATTCACACGCAATGCAAAATACATGAAGTGGCCGAATGGCCTCAAGCTCCGAACAAGCATGGCATTTTCACAAACACTTGATATACTAACATACTTAACTAAAATATAACACTCAAATCATGCAAATATAAAGTAGAGGTATTAAAACTAACAAGCATTTTCACAAACACATGGATTACAAAATATAAAACATCAACAAATTTAAATATTATGAAAACAGAAAACTAAAAATGCAAGAACATGATAATAAACTCATAAATAGCAACAAACAAGAAACCAAATTAAAACAAGCTTCAAGTATATGTAGTAGAAGAATATTTAAAGCATCAAGACTAAAGAAAATTAACATGACAAATCAAAGCAAAACAGCAACAATAAAATTTTGGGTCATTCGGCCATGGTAAGAAAACAAGAAAAAAAAATTGTAAGAACTTGTTTAAGAAAAAGATGAAGAAAGAACTTAAAAAGAACATTAAAAAACACTTATTTAAAAAGTAAAATCAAAACAAAACTCACCAAAATAATAATCAAAATAGAAAAAACAAGAATGGAAAATCAAGAAAGTGCAAGAGTTGGTGCTAAAAGCAACCTCTAGAAGCTATCTTTCAAGCTTTTTCTCTTCAAACTTTCTTTTCTTTTCTAAACTTTTATTTTTGCTTTGCAACAATGGAGAGAAAACTCAGCCAAACCAAGAGAGAAAATGAAAAAATGAAGTGCTGAAAATGAAAGAGACCCCTTCACCTATAGGCTGGCCGAAACCTCCATCTCTCCTTACTAGGATGTTGTCATTTTTACTCCAACCAATTTCCATCCAAGGGCTAGTGATTCAAGGTGAAAAAACATGAAATTAGCACCCTTAGATTAGGCCATCAGCTGTCCATAATTACAGCTATTCAAGGATAATGTTGACATTCTCCTTCTTCATGCATTGGCCCATGTGGTTTATTTGCAATGGCTTGATAAAAAAAATTCACTAACTAACTCTTAATTTTTGGCCTTTTGATTGAAAAATCAGAAGCTCCTTCCCTTCCTTGGACCTTGGCCCACCAGCACTCCCGTTTCCAGCCCAAGTCTGATTTTTTTGAAAGGCAAGAAAAGCCGTTTTCGATTTCTTGGGTAAAATGACAGTTTTGCCCCCCGGATGCAAATAAATGGAAAACGGACTCCAATTTCAAATTTTATTTTTTAATACTTTCAAAATAATAAATTTTTGAATGTTTTCAAAATTTTCCGAGTCCGTTTGCTATTTATTTGGATTTTTTCTTCCAAAAATGCCCTTTTATGCCCCAATATTTTACCATTTTTTAAACGACCTCCAAATCAAGATTTTTCTTCACCAAGATCTTCCAAATAATTTAAAAGTGTGATCTGGAAGTTTTCATAATTTTTGGAACTCATAGGAGGCTCGGGATTTGGTCGTTTTGCAAACGAACTCCGAATCAAGATTTTCTTTTGCCTATATCTTTCAAATAATTTATAAATGAGATTTGCAAATTTTCAGAAGATTTGGAGTTCATTTCTTATTTTTCTGAGATTTTCCTTCTTGAATTTCTACATAAGAGACCTGGGATTTGACCATTTTGCAAACGAACTCCGAATCAATATTTTCTTTTGCCAATCTCTTCCAAATGATTTAAGAATGAGATTTGCAAATTTTCAAAATTTTTGGAGTCTATTTTCTATTTTTCCCAAATTTTCCAATTTTGCCATTTTGCCTTTGAAACCCGGTTTTGCTCAAAACAAGTTTGATTTTCAGATTTTCTTCAAACTGAGCCTTGGGCTATCCTTTTTTAATCATTTCTCATCCATTGGGGCTTTAGTCTTACCAAGTCAGGCCATTTCTGTAATTCTTCCCAATTTCATCGAAATCCACCAAAAACCCTAATTCTCGGTTTTCTCCCGGATTGACTTTTCTTTTAGTTTTTCTTTCAAATGGCTTCTCCATTACCCGTAGTCAGTGCTTATCATTCATTTGGAACCTTCAATTTTGACCAATTCGATCGTTTAAGCACTTTTCCCCAAATTTCTCGGATTAGGGTTTCTTTTCTACTGAATCTCCATAACCCAACTTCTGAACTCCATATCTTTCGATGTAGACCTCGGATTATCAAAATTATTTTGCCATTTTTCAATTGAACTTCAAATCTTGATTTTGAAAGTGGGTTGACTTTTTCAGTAGTTGACGTTTCGAGGTTGACTTTTTTGGGATTGAATTTTTTGGGGTTTACTTTTTTGAGTTTGTCTTTTTATGCTCACCTTCTTAAAATAAGTCTTGGAGTACCACCTGCAGGATGAAAAAATCTTTTTTACATTCTCAAACATCAATTTAGGAAGAAAACATACCTGTTTTAGTGGTCCGGACAAAATTAGGTGTCTATAGCTGCCCCTCTTTGGCTATTGCTGAGAATCAGGAATCAGGCAAAGATAAACAAACATAATTTTGTAAGGTCAGTGAAATCACATGTGAAGGAAAGGGAAGGGGTTTCTTTTTCATTTTTCTATCATTATTTTCATTTTTCATTTTTTTTTTTGGAAAAATCTGTAAATTGAAGATTTTGTCCTTAAATTGAATTCCCTGACTAATCAAGGCTCGACCCGTCTTAAGGAAATGGGTTCGATTTCAAAAGAAAAAATTGCGCCCGAAGGACTTAAGAATAGTGCCCGAAGGTTTTAAAAATGGTGCTCGAAGGTCTTTAAAACTGGTGCTCGAAGGTCTTTAAAACTGGTGCCCGAAGGTTTTTAAAACGGGTGTCCGAAGGTCATTAAAACTGGTGCCTGGAGGTCTTACCCGTGATTAAAATACCTTGACGACGGTCTCAAGGCTCGACTCATTTGATTAAAACAAAATGAATTCGATTTAAAACAAAAAGAAATACCTCGACGGTGGTCTCAAGGCTCGACTCATTTGATAAAACAGAATGAATTTGATTTAAAACAAAAGGAAATACTAAGAATGATTCTGGGTTTGGTTCATTTGGAGAAAATAAATTTAACTTGAAAATGAAAGGAACATACCTCGATGGGGGTCTCGGAGCCTGACTCGTTTGAGAAGCAAAACGAGTTCGATTTGGGGAAGTCCAAGCTTTCCTGATTTCTGCACTGTTAGCTAAATGCAATGATGAGAATGACATGCTTTGCAAATGCTTGTATGTTTCCTAAGAATGAATGCAATCAAATGATTGTGTCATGATTTCTAATCCATGGTTTTTTTTAGGTTCACAGATTATCCGACTTCATGACAGAGTCTTCAATTTGTTCATTGATGTCCCACTCAAGCTATCTTGTCAATCAGTCTCAGGTTCTAGCTTTCGCTGAAATTCACAAATTTTTTTGACTTCGTGATGGAGTTCCCACCACATTCACTGTTTTCATTTCTTGGTGAACTTTCTAAACCTTTTCCAAAATTTAAATCTATTCCTTAGTAATACTTTGAAATCCTTTTAGTTAAAGATTTTTTATTACTAATCATTATTCAATTTAATAACAA
Organism: Fremontodendron californicum; assembly: GCA_030761205.1. Taxonomy (NCBI): domain Eukaryota; kingdom Viridiplantae; phylum Streptophyta; class Magnoliopsida; order Malvales; family Malvaceae; genus Fremontodendron; species Fremontodendron californicum. The sequence goes on from JAULJL010000009.1 coordinate 23,360,563, forward strand.
TCATAATGCATCTCAAAAATGTATGAAAGAAAGCATGAATCAAGCAAAAAATGTCATGAAAAGGATAACAAAAATTTATTGCAAGAAATGTTTCAAAATAGTAAACATAAATATCAAGGATATAAGAAACAAATGTAAGGTTATAGGTTGTAAATGCCCCAGATAAGAAATATCTTAGACCTCTCATTTTTCAAATCATCTGAAATTTCTCTTGAACAAGCAATTTACTTGGGTAACCTCTTAACTTCCGTAGTTACATCAGACTGAGTTGTTCCCCTTTCCTCTGATTGTCAGATACTTTCTCTCCCTTTACACGGAGCATTGATTCAAACTTTTAATCAGTACCTGAGTCGCCATTTGCGGGTTTTCAACTCAAATGTCCTCCATTCGATATTAAGTCACCCTTTGCGGATTTTCGGCTTAAACCTCTTCTTTTTCATTATTTTTTCATTTCCATTTTTTTTTTGTGTATTCTACCATGCATCTGAGAATTCTAAATACTTCCAAGGTAAAAATATCAATTCAAAATATAGGATGAATTCTGAGAATAACCTTTCAAATTAAATATCCTTGCTTGATCAAAATGGGCTTTTAAAGCACGTAATTTAGGCCAAGGTTTAGGTTTAGAAAGAAAGGATAAAATAGGCCCAAAGTGTGTTTAAGGGTGATTGGATCAAGGATCATTTTCTGAGGAAAACTCATTCTTGAAACATTTGTCCCTTTTTGGACTTTCTCTTCTTCTTTTTTTCTTTTTTTGCTTTGTTGGCTTTCATTTGCCATATTTTTTCAATGGCTTTCTTTTTGCCATGATTTTTTAATTATTTTTTCTCGCATTTTCCCTCCAATGTAAAGGGTGATCCTTGATCAAGGTTTAAAGAAAGAAATAATTCCTAAGGCTCAAAGGGATGACTAAGGATAATTTCTTCTTAGTGAAAGGAATATGAAAGATGGCTATTCATCATATCAAGCATGAATATTTTCTTCGAAAAGCAATTCTCATGGGAGATAGATATATAGAATTTCTATTTTTACACTTGGAATCATTCGAATTACCATGTGCACAGCATCACACTTTTTTCTTTTTTTCAAGCATAATACTTATTCTGTTCATCGGTATTCACAGGATTTTTGAAATCCTCCCCGTCTATTCTAGTTAAAATCAATGCTCCTCCAGAAAAAGCTCTTTTTACCACATAGGGTCCTTCCCAATTCGGAGCCCATTTTCCTCTCGGGTCCTTCACTATAGGGAGAACTTTCCTCAGTACCAACTCCCCTTCTCGAAATTGTCTGGGACGTACTTTCTTGTTGTGGACTCGAATCATCCTTTTCTGATACAACTGCCCGTGACAAATTGCTTTCAATCTTTTCTCCTCAATGAGATTCAACAATTCATAATGAGCTCTAACCCATTCTACTTCCTCTAGGCCAACTTCCATCAAAACCCTAAGTGAAGGGATCTCAACTTCAATAGGTAGCACTGCTTCCATCCCGTATACCAAAGAAAACGGCGTTGCCCCTGTAGATGTGCGGACCGAAGTACGATATGCATGAAGAGAAAAAGGCAAGATCTCATGTCAATCTTTGTATACATTGGTCATCTTTTTGACATTCTTCTTGATGTTCTTGTTAGCTGCTTCTACTGCGTCATTCATCTTTGGACGGTAAGGTGTCGAATTATGATGTGTGATCTTATTGTTCAAATTGAGAGCATTATCCGAAATAATTCTTGTTGGCAACCCGTAACGGCATATGATTTCTTTCTTAATGAATCTGCATACCACCGACTTTGTTACATTTGCATAGGAAATAGCTTTTACCCACTTTGTGAAATAATGTATGGCCACCAAGATGAAACGATGTCCATTTGAAGCTTTTCGGGGTAATAGGCCCGATCATATCCATTCCCCACATTGAAAAAGGCCACGGTGTTGTCATGACATGTAATGGCGATGGCGACACATGAATTTTATCTGCATATATCTGGCATTTATGGCACTTTCGAGAATAACTGATGCAATCTCCTTCCATTGTCAACCAATAGTACCCTGCCCTCATAATCTATTTAGCAAGCATGTGACCATTAGCATGAGTGCCACATATCCCTTCATGGACTTCCTCTATGATTCTCTGAGCTTCAGCAGATCCGACACATCTCAATAAGACTTGGTCTTTTCCTTTCTTGTAGAGAATCTCACTGTCTAGAACAAAACCGATTGCTAGCCTTCTCAGAGTCCTCTTCTCATTCTTTGTTGCTTGTTCCGAATACTGTTGACTCTTGATGTACTGCAAGATGTCGTTATACCAAGGAAGGTCATCTGCTTCTTCTTCAATACTCAGACAGTGGGCAGGAGACTCATATATACTCATCTTTATTGGCACAACTTCAGCCCCTTCATTCACTGTAAACATTGATGACAAAGTAGCCAGAGCATCTGCTTACGATTTTCTTCTCGAAGAAAATTAGTTGAAATTCACTTCTTCAAACTCCTCCAATAAACTCAGTATGAGTTCTCGGTATCGTATTAGTTTTGTATCTCGAGTTTCCCATTCTCCTCGTTGCTGGTAAATCACTAAAGCTGAGTCTCCGAAAACTTCCAATACTTTGATCTTTCTGTCCACTGCAGCACGAAGGCCCATAGTACATGCTTCATACTCGGCAGTATTGTTTGTACAATCAAAATCCAATCTGATAGTGAAAGGATAATAATCTTCTTCTGGGGATATAAGCACTGCACCGATTCCATGCCCCATGGCATTAGATGCGCCATCAAAGTACATTTTCCATACTTTCTTCTTCAAGGGAATCTCATCTGCTTGCGACACATATATCAAATTTTCATCCGAGAAGTCAAAGTTCAACGCTCATAATCTTCCACTGCCTGACTTGCTAAGAATTCAGCCACTTCACTTCCCTTGATAGCTTTTTGACTTACATATACAATGTCGTATTCTAACAATAAAACCTGCCATCTTGCCGTCCTCCCTAACAAAGAAGGTGCTTCAAACATGTACTTGACTGGATCCAGTTTGACAATCAACCACGTTGTGTGATACAACATATACTGTCTGAGTCTTTGAGCAGTCCAAGCTAAAGCACAACACAACTTTTCTACCGATGAACATTTCAACTCATAATCTGTGAACTTCTTGCTGAGGTAGTAAACTGCATGTTCTTTCTTTCCAGTTTCATCAAGCTACCCCAAAACACAACCCATGGATCTCTCAAATACTGATAAATACAGTATCATTGGTTTATCCGAAATAGGTCGCATTAATACTGGTGGGTTGGATAGATAATGTTTAACATTTTCAAATGCAATTTGACAACCTTCATCCCACTTTTCTGGATCACGTTTTTGAAGTAACTTAAATATTGGATCACATTTATTGGTTAACTATGAAATAAACCGAGCAATGTAATTCAATCTCCCCAGAAAGCCTCTTACTTCCTTTTGAGTACGAGGTGGTGGGAAATTCTGAATGGCCTTCACTTTATCTGGGTCAATCTCAATTCCTCTTTTACTGACGACAAAACCCAACAATTTTCCCGAGGTGACTCCAAAGGTGCATTTTGCCGGATTTAGCTTGAGTCTAAAATTTCTTAGTCGTTCAAAGAGCTTATTAAGATTCGCAATATGCTCCTCTTCTCTTTTTGACTTTGCGATCATATCATCAACGTAGACCTCAATTCCCTTATGCATCATATCATGAAACAAGGTCACCATGGCTCTTTGGTATGTTGCTCTAGCATTCTTCAACCCAAATGGCATTACCTTGTAGCAGAAGGTTCCCCATATTGTAACAAATGTGGTTTTCTCCATATCTTTCGGTGCCATCTTGATCTGATTGTATCCTGAGAATCCGTCCATGAAAGAAAATAAAAAACTTTTCGCCATTGATGGTAACTCAATTAAGAGTTGTAAACCCAAGTGCAGGTTATGTTCAAGTAATAAATTCTCGGGTGTCCGAGGTCGAACCACAGGGAAGCGTACTAGTAAGTATAAGTTTATAAATATATAAGAAAAAGAAAGTAAACAATATATTAGGAGATCAACAACAAAATAAGATAAACAAGATATTAGAGAACAAAATAAACAAAATATAAAAGAAATTAAACAAGATATAAAAAACAATAAGAAAAGATGTTGAGGTTAGAGAATCCACTCTTGGTGTTATGCTAAGATTAATCTTGTTTTATTACACAATTGAAATCCACACATAAGGGAGGTTCCAATCGGAAGGTTTAGCAATTCAGTCCAAATTGTCCAACGTCCATAGCATATGATATTATGTTCATTTGGTGTCCTCAAAACTCATAAAAAGAGTCCAAGCATTCCTTATGCCAAGTTATATGTCTACAACAAATCAAGGTTATGAAACCAAGCATTTACTGTGCCATTTTCATTGTCAATAATGAATCAAGATCTCTACTTTGCAAGTATGATTTTAAACCAAAAGAAAATATTATCTATACTAGTGCTTATAAATGATGATTCATTTTAGCTCATGTTTAAGAGACTAACCTTAGCATTTACCAAGAGCTTCACCTCATCACCTCAACAATATGATTAGAAACACATACTAGATATGAATAAAATGAAAAGAAATGTAAGAAGAAAAAGAAAACTAGAGAAAGGAAAGAAAAAGAAAACTTAGAGAATTTTATTACAATGGCTATCCTACCAATCTATAATGTATCCCAATACTCATCCAAGGCCCTCTATTTATACACATTTTGGAGGGCTAAATGACAAGAGACAAGCTTTACAAATTTCAAAGGTAGGTATAATAGGTGGGTGCATTTTTCTAACAATTTTCGTCATATTGTATGACAATTCTGATCAGCCAGCTTGATGGTCGATTTTGTCAATGTTGGAGGCTCGATCTGATAAAATGGTCTTCTAGAAAAATATACCCCTATCAGTTACGGATCCATAGCCGTTGGAATCAGATCATTTGCGCACGTGGATCGGAAGATATGGTCAAAATACCAAAACGGTGCAGAACAGACGTCATTGCACATCAGCCAACTTGATGGTCGATTTCGCTAGGGAAAACGACTTCGTTTCAAGAAGTGTAAAACATGAAAAAGATAGATATGCCTCTTAGCTTTGCAGGGATACAAAGTTCAGCCTTATTGCTTCAGTGAAACTCGAGATATAGCTGATATGGCAAAAGGTGTCGGAACTGGAACTGAACTGGATTTGCCCTTAATTCTAGTAATCTGAAATCACTCAAAGAAACTTGTGAAAAACACCAAATTACATAAAAATATAAAAGATCATAAACACAATTAGACTAAACAATAATAACTCGTATTTGACACAAAACAATAATAAAACATAACTAAAAACTATATAATTATACGAGTTATCACACCCCCATACTTAGATTGTTGCTAGTCCCTAGCAACGACTCAATAAAAATAAAATAAGAAAATCTAATCTAATCCATTTTCGTAGGAAATCACGGTGGCACTTAGCATGTGACACAAGCCTTTAAACCCCTAGGTGTCCCTAGTGGACGAGTTTAGTCTCGTGAGGGTTTACTAGGACGATACCCACAAACATTGAAGACATAAGAAAAACTAAAAATAATAATTATAACTAATCCTTCCAATATAAATTAGAGATAATCATTGGACAAGTCTTAAAAACTAATCAATAGCTTAAAGAAATTCACAAAAAATCTTGCTTGAATGTAAATAGTTTGAGTTAAGCCAATAATAACATAACATATTTCAATCAAAATAGTGTATATTCAAACTTAATCTCAACTTCTCACATGGGATACTCTCTTGATTTTCACTCTTTAAAGTAGTGGTAAAGTGTTTACACTCAATCAATCTCATGAAAACACTTCTACCATATGCTTGCTTGTCCACCTATTCTCCACTATTTAGATCATACAACTTCATAAATCAAGAGGTCTTTATTCAAGGTTGTAATGGGGCCAAAGGGTTATAATGTGGTTAAAGAACAAAAGGATAAAGATATCACAAAGGTTCCAAAGAGTTCATAGATTTTAGAGACATAATAAGATCATACAAATAAAACTTCTCAAAACTCTTATAAAGCACATAATAACATAGGCTAAATATTCATGTTGAGCCTTTGCATCATTCTAACCAACTTTGTAACATCTTTTTCTAGAAGTTCAAGAGAAGATTTTTTTTTTTTTTTTAATATGGGAATGTATTTGACAATGATCCCTTTCTTTTTCTCTTGACTTTTTCTTTTCTTCCCCCACACTTATCTTTTGTTTCTAACCCAAATTTTCAAATAAAAATATCCCTTGTTTTTTGCAATATGTCTCAAAATATAAAATTCATCTTTAGAACAAGGGTAAGGATATAAGCATATTTAGGCTAGGTGTAAGTTGTGGTTACCAATAAAACATCATATTTAATGTAGGCTCAAATTGGCTCACTAGTGGGGATGTTCTCGTAGAACATTAATAATGGATGGCTGTTTGGCTCTGGTTATAATCCTAATGCCTCTATCATATTCATGTTGTCACATGTATCAATATAGTCTCAAACGGTTTAAAGCAAGTTCTAGAGAATCATGTAATCATAAGAGCACTCAAGAAAGAAATTAGATTGATTTGTATAATGCATCAATCATTATAGGCTCAAAAACTCGCAAGGATGATTATACAAGTCAGATTAAGTCTAAACATGCTTCTTTCTCAATCAACATATCATATTAACATTGGCTCATAAAAAGGTTGACATCAAGCTCAATTCTCATGAAAATCTTCTCACTAATAAATCTGTTTTAGACTTATGCAATTCATATCTCATCATTGTATTGAAAGTAACTAAAAAAAAAAAAACACACTAAGTCTAAACATGCTTTTTTTTTGTTTTTTTTGTTTTTTTTTTTTGTTTTTTTGTTTTTTTGTTTTTTTGTTTTTTTTGAAGAAGAAGATTAAATCAAACTGACAAGGTATGTCTCAAGTCTCCCTTACTCAGACCTTGTTCAGAATGAATACTTCTAAATGTCTTAAAACACAACAAATTTTTTTTTTTTTTTAGCAAAATATGTCCCTTACCCCCTACTAAAATATGACATTGTCCCCAATGTCAAATTTTAAAGGTAGAATTTAGGAGATATTACCTGCAGAGGTTGCTAACCACTTATTATAACTGAGACACAACAAGCAAAATGTTAGATAATGTCACAAAGACAAAGTGCAATCCACTCCTTGCTCGTCCATATCTCTTTTTCTTTTTCCGAGCGTTTGCGAAACAGCCGTAGCAGATAAACACTCATAAGCTTGTAGCTTTTTGAGTAAATCTTCAATGGTTGTAGCAGAAATTATGGTTCTCCTTGCCTCTGAAAACATGAATCCATTATCCACAGCATTATCTAAATATGAAAGTAAATTACTAAAATAACCATTAATATTAAGCAAACCAATGGGTTTCTTATTTGTGACCAAAGATGACCAAGAAGCCACGCAAGCTATTTCTTCCAATGTACCCAGACCTCCTGGTAAGGCAATGAATGCATCGGCAGAATGGTACATGATTGTTATCCGTTCAGGGATACTCCAGACTTGTATTTCCTTACCCACGGTAGGTCCACAAAAATCTGTGAATAGTTTTGGCACGATTCCTAGAACTGGACTTCCTCCGGCGTGTGCTGCTGTAGCGACTGCTCCCATTAAACCCGTACTACCGCCTCCATAAATCAAGTGGATCTTTTGTTGGGCAAGTATTACTCCAACTCTTATGGCTTCATCAGCGAATATGTTATTTTTCCCTGGATAAGCACCTCCAAAGACACAAATTTTTTTAATGCGCTGGGACGAAGTGCTTTCCATTTTTTTTTCTTTTTCGAGTGCCTGAAAGAGAATGAGTACATGGTGTAATATATAGAGGACTGAGTAGTGAATCAGACAAGAGTAATAATGTCGCCGAAAGTGTATTTGACCTGTCAGAAGAAAATGTTAACCTAACAAAAGATTTTTGCATGATTTCAGGAAGAAAATCAAAAAGAGAAGAAAAATCAACCGTAAAAGTCAAAAGTAATAATGTCGCCGAAAGTGTATTTGGCATCTTCCTCTGGTTTTACGTCCAGAAACGGCTTAAACGCCTTCTATGAGTCGAGGATATGCTTCCCATCCAGTTTTCTTACAAGCTGGCAAACAGGGTCTTTTATCATCAGATTCCCAAGATGTTGCCTTTTCCTTTGGAATTGCGGCCATAAATCAAGAATTTCTCTTTGTACGTCTCCACTAGGATGCGTCTCAAGAGAAAGTTGGATATTACCCAAATTCTCCTTACTCAGTCCATCCTTAATGAATTCAATTTTATCATCTCGATTAGAGGACGGAATCCCAATAGAACGACATTTACCGTTACACGTCCATCGTGCACACTTGTGGCAATTTGAACTCATGCGCTTTGCTCGTCGCTTCTTTGCATAAGTGCTTCTACCTGTACCTGGTAAATGCAAAACAGGAAGATATTCATCTTCACGTACCTTGGCTTCAATTATCCAACGTATGTCTTCAGGAATCCCTTTGTTCATAAGCATTCTTAATCTTTCTAATCGAACTTGGTAAAGCTTCAGTAAAATATTCCGAGGAAAAGGAGGAAATCGTTTCTGCAATCTTTTGAGAATATCATCCATCCTGAAAAAAAAATGAAATAAAATAAAATGAAAGAGAAATTTATATACAATATCAGTTTTGTGGGTAGCTGATGGAACCGACTTAAATAATCACGGAGTACCGTTATCCGCCATTTAACCGGGGTAAAAAAAAATTATATTTACATCTAGTTATTTTCAAAACAAGGATCAGAAAGAAAAACAACCTCTTCTTGAGTAACATGATTTTCCAAAAAGAGTTTGAGTCTTTGTCCATTTACCTTGAATACGTTACCATTTTGAGGATTCTCAATGTCAACTGCTCCATAATGATACACATGCTTAACCACAAATGGGCCAGTCCATCTTGATCTCAACTTACCAGGAAATATGTGAAGTCTAGAATTATAAAGTAGAACTTTTTGCCCAACATTAAATGTTTTTCTTGAAATTAACTTGTCATGAAAGGCTTTAGTTCTTTCTTTATGAATTTTAGAATTCTCATATGCATCATTTCTGAGTTCCTCAAGTTCATTTATTTGTAATTTTCGTAAATTAGAAGCGTCATCAAGGTTTGAGTTGAACATTTTAATGGCCCAATATGCTTTATGCTCAAGTTCCACAGGTAAATGACAAGGTTTTCCATAAACTAGCCTATAAGGAGACATGCCCAATGCTGTTTTAAAAGCTGTTCGATAGGCCCATAATGCATCGTTAAGTCTAAGAGACCAATCTTTGCGATTTGGATTAACTGTCTTTTCCAAAATTTGTTTAATCTCCCTATTTGCTAATTCTACCTGTCCATTTGTCTGCGGGTGATAAGGGGTTGCAACTTTGTGTGTAATGGCATATTTCTTCATTAATGTTTCAAAAACCTTGTTGCAAAAATGTGTTCCCCCATCGCTTATGATAGATCGAGGAATTCCAAATCGACTCAAAATATTTTCTTTTAAAAATTTAATCACTGTTTTGTGATCATTATTTCGACATGGAATTGCCTCTATCCACTTTGAAACATAATCTATTGCAACTAAAATGTATACGAAACCAAAAGATGGTGGAAATGGTCCCATGAAATCAATACCCCAACAGTCAAAAATTTCAATTACAAGAATTGGGTTCAAAGGCATCATGTTTCTTTTCGAAATGGAACCTAATTTTTGACAACTTTCACATGACTTGCAAAAATTATGTGCATCTTTGAACAAAGTTGGCCAGTAAAATCCACACTGTAAAATTTTTGCAGCAGTTTTCTTTGATGAAAAATGACCACCACATGCCTCAGAATGACAAAACTTAATTACACTACTTACCTCATTGTCGGGAATGCATCTTCGAAAAATCTGATCAGGACAATATTTGAACAAGTAAGGGTCATCCCAATAGAACTTCTTTACCTCATTCAGAAACTTCCTTTTATCTTGTGTGCTCCATTGAGAAGGAATTTTTCCTGTAGCAAGAAAATTAGCAATGTCAGCAAACCAAGGTGTCGTGGAGACAATTAGAAGTTGTTCATCAGGAAAAGTATCATTTATTGGTGAGGTTCCAAAAGATTCATCACAAACAAGTCTTGATAAATGATCAGCCACCACATTTTCTACTCCTTTTTTATCTCGAATGGTGATGTCAAATTCTTGCAGCAAAAGGATCCACCTCAGCAACCTAGGTTTTGCATCCTTCTTAGAGAGAAGATATTTTAAAGCTGCATGATCACTAAAGACAACAATTGATGATCCAACAAGGTAAGATCTGAATTTATCCAATGCAAAAACAACTGCAAGTAATTCCTTTTCTGTAGTGGAATAATTCATTTGGGCTCTATTTAAAGTTTTACTTGCATAGTAAATTACATGTGGTTTATTATCTTTCCTTTGTCCTAACACAGCACCAACAGCATAGTCACTAGCATCACACATTATTTCAAATGGTAAAGACCAATCAGGAGATCTCATAATAGGAGCAGTAGTGAGCATATTTTTGAGTTTTTCAAAAGCATCTTCACAATCTTTAGTCCATTCAAATGCAGTGTCTTTCATTAAAAGATTACATAGAGGTTTAGATATCGTGCTAAAATCTTTTATGAATCTTCTATAAAAACCTGCATGTCCCAAGAATGACCTAATGTCCTTTACTGTCTTTGGTGTGGGTAGATTAGCAATCAATTCAAGTTTTGACTTGTCTACCTCAATCCCTTTTGCAGAAACAATGTGACCTAGTACAATACCTTTAGTGACCATGAAATGACATTTTTCCCAATTAAGAACAAGATTTTTTTCTTCACACCTAATCAATACATTTTTCAAATTGGCTAAGCAATCATCAAATGAATCACCAGAAACAGAAAAATCATCCATGAAAATCTCAAGATTACGTTCAATCATGTCACTAAAAATGCTAAGCATGCATCTTTGAAATGTGGCAGGGGCGTTACATAATCCAAATGGCATTCTACGATATGCAAAAGTACCAAAAGGACATGTAAAAGTGGTTTTCTCTTGGTCCTCAAGTGCAATGGCAATTTGATTATACCCAGAATATCCATCTAGAAAACAATAAAACTCATGCCCTGCAACTCTTTCTAAGATTTGATCCATGAAAGGCAAAGGGAAATGATCTTTCCTCGTCACTGAGTTAAGTTTCCTATAGTCAATGCACATGCGCCAACCAGTAACAGTCCTAGCTGGAATTAATTCATTGTTTTCATTTTTAACTACAGTAACTCCAGATTTCTTAGGTACGACTTGAGTAGGACTTACCCATTTGCTGTCAGAGATAGGATAAATGATTCCATTATCTAGAAGTTTAATGACTTCATTTCTCACTACTTCTTTCATATTAGGATTAAGCCTTCGTTGCATTTGTCTAGAGGGTTTAGCATTTTCCTCTAAATAAATATTATGTGTGCAGATTAATGGGCTTATTCCCTTTATGTCAGCTAAGGTCCATCCTAATGCATTTTTGTGCATCATCAAAAGTTGTAACAACTTACCTTCTTGTAGTTCATCAAGATGTGAAGAAATTATGACTGGAAAAGTTTCACTCTCACCCAAAAAGGAATATTTTAGCTCGGATGGCAATGGTTTTAACTCCAGCTTGGGTGGTTCAATAGTTGATGGTACAGTGACATTTGTAAGTGATGGTAGTTCCTCAAACTTTTGTTTCCAACAATGCTTATCCTGAAAAGATTTTAACAAAGAATCAGTGTGTGAAATTTCTGAAGCATTATCAAACTCATATTCAATTAAATAAGCTTCTAAAGGATCATGGAATGTGGTAGTGGTGAGATGTTCATGAACAAGTTCTTCAATGAAATCCACTTCATGTACTTCTGAATTATCACCAGGTTGCTTGCAAATGTTGAACACATTTAATTCTAAAGTCATATTTCCAAAAGAAATGTTCAACATACCATTCCTGCAATTTATCAGAGCATTAGAAGTTGCAAGAAATGGACGGCCTAATATAACAGGAATTTGAACATTTGGATTTGAAACAGGATGTGTGTCCAAAACAATAAAATCAACAGGGAAGTAAAAATTATCAATTTGAACCAAAACATCTTCAACTATCCCTCGAGGAATTTTTACAGAACGATCAGCTAGTTGAAGTGTAACAGGTGTTTCCTTGAGTTCACCTAAACCTAACTGTTGATAAACAGAAAAAGGCAAAAGATTAACACTAGCACCAAGATCAAGCAATGCACGTTCTATTCTAGTGTTTCCAATGATGCATGAGATTGTTGGACATCCAGGATCTTTGAATTTTGGTGGAGTAAGGTGCTGAATGATTGAGCTCACACTTTCCGTCAAAAATGCTTTCTTTTGTACATTATGTTTCCTTTTAACTGTGCACATGTCCTTCAAAAATTTAGCATAAGATGGAACTTGTTTGATTGCATCCAATAAAGGAATGTTAATCTTAACTTGTTTGAAAAGTTCATAAATTTCTGCATTTTGATTCAAATTCTTTATTGTTTGCAACCTTTGAGGAAAAGGAGCAGGATGCATACCTTTTTCTTTGTCCAAATTTTCAAGAAGTTCAGACTTACCATCATCCTTACCATTACTTTTCGGAGGGGAAAGAGGATCTTGGTCTTTTGATGGAATCTTTTTGTCAATTGCCTTTCCACTTCGAAGAGTTGTGATAGAACTGGCATTTTCCTGTTGAGTTTCATTGGAGCAAGAAACAAGACATTGAGTAGAAGGGTTAGGCTGAGGTTGAGCAGGAAACTTACCTTTTTCTTGAGTGCGTAATGAAGCTGTCAATGTGGACAAGGTGTTTTTGATCTCATTGATGTCCTGTGAAGTCCGGCTATTCACATTTGCTTGTGTTTGCATGAATGCTTGCAATGTCTCTTCCAAGGTTTGTACACGTGAAGGTTGATAGGAAAAAGTGTTGCCCGGCTTTTGAGATTGTGGTACCTGAACATGATTATTATTCCGCCAACTGAAGTTGGGATGATTTCTCCATTCAGGGTTATACGTTTCAGAGTAAGGAGAAGGAAAAGGTTTTTTAAATGTGTTTATGGAATTTACTTGATCATGCAACGCTTCTTTAAGAATGGGAATATTTGGACATTCAGAAGTGGGGTGTCCCATGATTTCACAAATTCCACAACTTTCTTCATTTTTAACCGTTTTGACTTCTTTTACTTCTCTAAGTTCCATGGCTTCAATCTTTCTAGCCAAATTAGCTACTTTAGCTTTTATCTCATCTTCTTGACTAAAATGATATTTTCCTCTGTTAGAAACAACATTAGATCTATTGGAACTTTCAGAGGAATTATCTGTGTGCCAGGCTTGAGAGTTATCTGCCAAATGGTCTAAGTAGTCAAAGGCTTCTTCAGGTTCTTTTTCTAGAAACTCACCGTTACACATTGTTTCAACAAATTGTTTAGTTTCGGGAGTTAAACTTTCATAAAAGAAACTAATAAGACGCCATTTTTCAAAACCATGATGTGGACAAGAACTTAACAAATCTTTAAAACGATCCCAGCACTGAAAAAATGCTTCATTTTGATTTTGATTGAAATTTTGAATCTGTCTTTTCAAAGCAGTAGTTTTATGTGCTGGGAAAAATTTCTTTAGAAACTCAGTTTGTAATTCTTGCCATGTGCCAATTGACCTTGGTTTTAAATTATGAAGCCAAATTTTTGCTTTATCTTTTAAAGAAAAAGGAAATAATTTTAGCTTGACAATTTCATTTGTACATTGTTGGTCATTAAAGGTGACACATACATCTTCGAAGTCTTTTAGAAACGAGTAAGCACTTTCCGATTCCAACCCATAGAAATTTGGAAGCAAAGCTATCATACCTGGTTTAAAACAAAAGTTGTTTGCATTGAGAGGAAAAATAAAACAAGAGGGTGATGAGCTTCGAGTTGGTTGCAAGTAGTCACGCATGGTGCGTACTTGCCTGTTCTCATCTTCAGCATGAACACTTTCATTGTCAGCCATGGTAGGAATTGTATTAGAAAGATTACCTGAAAAAAGTTTCACAATAAAATCTAACTAAACGACGAGATCTAAAATCACGTCGCCAAACAAGCATAAAACAAAGTTAATATACAGATTAGGCGGTATAACCAGCCAATAAAAATAAAACAAAGTTAATATACAATATAAATATAAATATATAGAAAATTAGGCGGTATAACCAGCCAATAAAAATAAATATAGGCGGTATAACCAGCCAATAAAAATAAATATACTTATAAACTTATATACTTAGTATTGCCTCCCCGGCAACGGCGCCAAAAACTTGATGGTAACTCAATTAAGAGTTGTAAACCCAAGTGCAGGTTATGTTCAAGTAATAAATTCTCGGGTGTCCGAGGTCGAACCACAGGGAAGCGTACTAGTAAGTATAAGTTTATAAATATATAAGAAAAAGAAAGTAAACAATATATTAGGAGATCAACAACAAAATAAGATAAACAAGATATTAGAGAACAAAATAAACAAAATATAAAAGAAATTAAACAAGATATAAAAAACAATAAGAAAAGATGTTGAGGTTAGAGAATCCACTCTTGGTGTTATGCTAAGATTAATCTTGTTTTATTACACAATTGAAATCCACACATAAGGGAGGTTCCAATCGGAAGGTTTAGCAATTCAGTCCAAATTGTCCAACGTCCATAGCATATGATATTATGTTCATTTGGTGTCCTCAAAACTCATAAAAAGAGTCCAAGCATTCCTTATGCCAAGTTATATGTCTACAACAAATCAAGGTTATGAAACCAAGCATTTACTGTGCCATTTTCATTGTCAATAATGAATCAAGATCTCTACTTTGCAAGTATGATTTTAAACCAAAAGAAAATATTATCTATACTAGTGCTTATAAATGATGATTCATTTTAGCTCATGTTTAAGAGACTAACCTTAGCATTTACCAAGAGCTTCACCTCATCACCTCAACAATATGATTAGAAACACATACTAGATATGAATAAAATGAAAAGAAATGTAAGAAGAAAAAGAAAACTAGAGAAAGGAAAGAAAAAGAAAACTTAGAGAATTTTATTACAATGGCTATCCTACCAATCTATAATGTATCCCAATACTCATCCAAGGCCCTCTATTTATACACATTTTGGAGGGCTAAATGACAAGAGACAAGCTTTACAAATTTCAAAGGTAGGTATAATAGGTGGGTGCATTTTTCTAACAATTTTCGTCATATTGTATGACAATTCTGATCAGCCAGCTTGATGGTCGATTTTGTCAATGTTGGAGGCTCGATCTGATAAAATGGTCTTCTAGAAAAATATACCCCTATCAGTTACGGATCCATAGCCGTTGGAATCAGATCATTTGCGCACGTGGATCGGAAGATATGGTCAAAATACCAAAACGGTGCAGAACAGACGTCATTGCACATCAGCCAACTTGATGGTCGATTTCGCTAGGGAAAACGACTTCGTTTCAAGAAGTGTAAAACATGAAAAAGATAGATATGCCTCTTAGCTTTGCAGGGATACAAAGTTCAGCCTTATTGCTTCAGTGAAACTCGAGATATAGCTGATATGGCAAAAGGTGTCGGAACTGGAACTGAACTGGATTTGCCCTTAATTCTAGTAATCTGAAATCACTCAAAGAAACTTGTGAAAAACACCAAATTACATAAAAATATAAAAGATCATAAACACAATTAGACTAAACAATAATAACTCGTATTTGACACAAAACAATAATAAAACATAACTAAAAACTATATAATTATACGAGTTATCAGCCATATTATCCACCAGAGTATCAATATGGGGCAAAGGGAAATTATCTTTAGGGCTGGCCTTGTTCAAATCTCGGTAATCAACGCACATCCGCACTTTGCCATCCTTCTTTGGTACTGGAACAATATTTGCCACCTATTCTGGATATTTTGCCACCTCTAAGAATCCAGCATCAAATTGCTTTTTCACCTCCTCTTTTATCTTTAACAGCATGTCTGGCCTCATTCTGCTCAATTTTTGCTGAATTGGCTTGCATTCTGGCCTTAAAGGGAGCTTATGAACCACAATATCCAGATCCAACCCTGGCATGTCTTGGTAAGACCATGCAAATACATCCACATATTCCTGGAGCAAGGCTATCAATTCACCCTTTATTGATGATGACAATGAAGTCCCGATTTTGACTTCCTTTATCTTTTCACCATCTCCTAGATTTATCATTTCCAATAATTCCTTATGAGGAAGTATTTGTTTCTCCTCTTGTTCTATTTTCCTTAATAGATCTGGAGGTAGACCATAATCCTCAGTATCTTCGTTAGCCTCAACATCACCCATGCAAATGGGTCTTTCAAAATCAATCTCTGAATTACTGATAGGAAGGTCCTCATATTCCGCATCCGTGCACCTGTAAATAAGAGGAGAAGAAACAATATAGGAAAATATATATAATGAAAACAAAATAAATAACAAAAATGAAAGAATATGGACACATCAATATGGATAAAATGCATTGTGCTTGTTATTTATTGAATGAAAATGTTTAAACAAAAAGCCCATTACCAAAAAAAACTCTTAATATCTCTGGGTAAAGATAATTAAGCTTGCTTTTTTAAAAGTATTACGTTGGAATAGACTTAAAAACTATGGGCAACTCAGTCGCACTACAATTGGTTAGTCTATATCCTGGTGGACAAGGTCGCACCATCCAGTTCGCACTGTCACTTTCCATCCCTTCTTTCTCGATCATGCAAATCACCATATCCTAAATCTGCCCCCCATTATTCACATGGAATTTTTCAAAAGCTTGCTCAATCATTACAAGCACATCCTCTGAATTCTTCTCCCCGAATAAAATACCAGCAGAGCGAAAGCTATAACGGATTGGTGGGAAAGTCATGGGTTCCCATTCAATATCCATACTCGTGAGACGGGCCATTATCATTTGTCTGTTCCTTTCAACCTGTTTCCTCTTCTGATGGGCCTTCGAAAAATACCCTAAGCCAAACCGATCTTTCTTTCCCACTGCTTCCACTGCTCGAGCCATCCCTTGAAGATATTTCCCCAAACCTTTTCCAGCCCTGCAGCCTTTTCCCACTGTGGTTCTTACTGCCAGCCTCGTGTTCCTGGACAACCTTGGTTTCGGAATTTTCCGTCCTTCAGTGACGAAAACTGTATTTTCTAATTCAAAAGACCGAAAAGAACATTCTACGACATCTTCATTGGGCTCGACATAAGGAGATTCAGTAGATGCGGAGGCTATTATGTCTTCTTCTCCTGATACAGTGATCAAACGGCCTTCCACCACAAATTTTAGCTTTAGGTGGAGAGACAAGGGTACAGCCCCAGCTGAATGTATCCATGGCGTTCCCAACAAGCAATTATAAGACGGATTAATATCCATGACCTGGAAGTTCACCGTATAAGTGCATGGGCCTATCTCCAGAGGAACTTCAATAGTTCCCATAACCTCTCTCCTTGTTCCATCGAAAGCCCTGACCACTGTGCAACTTGGTATCATATAAGATATATCCACTAGCAACTTGGATAGGGTTTCTAAGGGCATCACATTTAATGAAGAACTATTGTCCAAAATGACCCTTGGTAATATGTGCCCCTTACAAGTAGTAGTTATATGGAGAGCTTTCATCGACCCAATACCATTGGGTGGTATCTCCTCATAGCTGAAAAATATATGGTCATCCGCTGCAATGTTTTCCACTAGCCTGTCCAACTTTTCTACTGATATATTATTAGCCACGTATGCCTGATTCAATACTCTTAACAGGGCATTTCTGTGTGGTTCTGAATTCAAAAGCAAGGATAAGATTGAAATTCTAGCTGGTTGATGTTGCAGTCGTTCAACCACGCTATATTCACTGTGCTTTATGAATTTTAAGAACTCACAGGCTTTCTTCTCACATACCAGTTCTTTTATCCTGTTAACCAGGGCTGATCCCCTCTCTGTTTCTTTTGACAAATCCATCTCAATATGGATTGGTTCAACTACTTTTTTCCCTTTGTCTGCTCCTCTGTCTTTCCCTCTTAAACCCTGTTCAGCAGCCTCAGAAGCATAACACCTTCTGCTTCGGGTTAAATGCCCCACACCTGTGATATCCTGCTGACTCGAAGACCCAGGCATAACCATGCTGCAGTCTTATTTCCATGGTGCAGCTTTATTTTCCTTGTATGAAAAGGAAACAGGTAAATCAATGATTAACTTAGGTGCACTTTCCTCAACGATTGGCATAACTTTCTCCTCCGGTTCATCATAATAGATGATCAAAGGTCTTCCTATTTCGTAGCCAGCTGCATTCTCAATAACTCCTATTTTCTCCTCTGTCTCTTCATAGAACTGGGCTTCCCCATTATCCATCAGCTGTTGGACTTTAACCAGAAAGTCTCTGCAATCCTGTATGACATGACCTTCACACTTAAGGAACGAGCACCAATTATGTACCATTTTTACCACCATTTTCAGACTGTCTGCATCTTCCACCATTCCTGTCTTGACCATCTCAACCCATACTATCAACATCGGAGTCTTGACTTTCCTGACGTTCTTTTTTAACCTTCTGGCTTCCCCTGTAAATACTGCATTTACCCGGTTCCTAGCATGATCGGGCAATGGGTTTCCCACTACATTCGGCCCATTCTTTGACCCAAACTTCACAACCCCGGCATTAATCAGGCTTTGGACTTTCTTTTTGAAGGCCAGGCAATCTTCAGTCGAATATCCTTGAATTCCTGCGTGGTATGCGAAGTTAGTGTTTGCATTGTAGCAACTTGGATATGGAGGTGTTAGAGGTTTGAGGTATACGGGTGCAACAAGTTGACCCTGCAATAGTTTAGGATCTAGCTCACCATAAGTAGTAGGAATCGGATCAAATTGGGGTTTTAGATCGTTCCTTGGTGAACGTTGGTCATTGCACGCGGGACCCTGAGTGTTTGGGACAGTATTTCTAGGAAAGGTTATTTGTGGGGATATACTAGTTGGGAATGGCTGTTGCGGTATATTGGTATAGGGGAATGGATTTTGGGTAAGGTGGTTCACATTGGGGTAGTAAGGATTATACCCTGGGTATGGTGTGTAAGGTGTCAGAGGTGCATATGGTGTGGTAGGAGTATAAGGCCTTGGTGGTGTGTATGGTGTAGGAGGTGTAAAGGGGTATTGGTTGAAACTTACTGCATGTGTTTCCTCCTTCTTCTTTGCAGGAAAAACTCTCTTTGGGGTAGCAGACTCACCCCCTTCCATCTTCCCATTCTTAATAGCTGACTCCATCATTTTCCCAGATATTACCATATCTGCAAAGTCCTTGGTGGCGCTTCCCACCAATTTTTCATAATAAGGTGCTTTCAAGGTATTGATGAAAAGCACTATGGTTTCTTTGCTAGTTAAAGGGTGTTGCACTTGTGTGGCCAAATCCCTCCACCTCTACGAGTATTCTTTTCCATTGGACCTCTTTTCCATATTCTGTAACGACAGCCTATCAGGTATCATGTCAGACACATGCTTATAATATTCCATGAAAGCCCTGGCCAAATCCGTCCATGAACGAATCTTGGTACGACTCAGTTGATTGTACCATCGAGTTGCTGACCCTATCAAGCTATCTTGGCAACAATGAATAAGCAGTTTCTCATTATCCTCATGCCCCGTCATCCTTCTACAATACATGGTCAGATGAGCTGATGGGTTGGTGGTCCCATTATACTTTTCAAAGTCTGGTACTTTGCACTTTGGGGGAATTACTAGATCGTGTACTAAGCTCATCTCTTTGGCATCCAGACTGCCAAATAACTCTGCCCCTTCAACTGCCCTCAACCTTTCCTCCAACAGCTGATATTTTTTTCTGAGATTCAGCAGTTTCGACCCTATTCAATTTAGTCATTTTTGCCCTTTCCTTTTCTGCCATTTCTTTGAAGTCTGGAACTTCGACCTCAATTGGATCAACTCCGATATTACCCCTTTTAGGACCGAAATTTTGTGCTTCGACTGCTGGTTGGATGTAAATATAGGATGCTTCCCCAGTTGGAAGTTCATTTCCCACAGGTTGGGATGTTTGGCCATTTTTCCGTACCACTTCTAGTCGATCTTCCTAGTTCACTGCCCCTATTCCGGTAGCTGAATTTTCTCCTGGCCACTTCTGCCTCATCATGGTACTCATCATTTCCATGAGTTTTGTCATTTGTTCCCGTGTCTCCTCTTGAGACTTAGTTACTGTTCCTGCAGTTCTTTCTGAAATTTTTCCATCCTTTCAATTCTAGCCAGCTGATCGTTCTCCATAGCTTTTGCCTGAGATCGAGTATTGTAAGGGTGTCGAAAGTCTGATTCTTTCTGAATGCGACCAATTGTACCTTTAGTTTTAAAAACCATGGATTAGAAATTATTGACACAGTTCTTATTTTATTTTATAAAAAATGAATGAATGAATGAATGGGTGAATGAACAAATGTTAGTGAATGCACAACACATTAAATGACTAAGTGTATGAACTTAAATGACTAATTATAAAGAATAAATGAATGGACAAATAAATAAATGACTAAGTGTATGAACAATTTATAAAAGGTAAATGAATGAATGATTATGAATATAAATGAATGAACAAATAAAATAAAATATATAAAAGAAAAAAACAAATGAATGATGAATACATTTAAAAGTATTGGAACCGGGATAATTCCAACCAAACGGTCTTTCATTGATTTCCTGGAACTAAATACATCAAAGAAAAGATCCCTGCTTAAGATAATATGATAATCCTAAAAAATGCTATTACAAAATACTGGTCCTATAGTAACTCCCTCGGATCCTAGACCTTCTTCACTGTCCTCTTTTGACAGCCTTGCTCTTCCATCTGATCCCTACTTGTTCACAACCCTTTGACGTGTCAGCAGAAGCATCACCGTGTAAGCTTTCCCTAGCTTGTTTCTCCAGCTGATTTGCTCGGGCTTTCTCATGTTTTGCTTTTTCTGCCCAATAGTTCTTCTCCTTCTTGAGGTTTCTGACTTCTTGTTCCCATTCCCCGGAAGTCTTGAGAGTCCCCTCGAATTTGAGCTCGAAACGGTACCTCTTGTTCTCCAAGTGTAATTCCTGAAGATCGCTTTTAACAGTGTCTCGTTCTCTCTTGATCTTTTCCTTTTTTCTTTCTTGAGCTGATTCCCTATTTTTCATATCCTCAAGCTCTTCTTGCAATCGGGCAATTTCCTTGCTCATTTGGGCCTTTTCCTTTTAAAATTCTGCCCTTGCAATTTCTAACTCCAATGGCGCTTTCTTGGGCGGCGAACTCAAATGTCGAACTTCTTCCCCATCTGATATCAACAACCTATCATTAATTCTCAATTCCCTCCATGTCAGGTAATCAGGTGTGACGATGTCGGCATATTAGCTACCTCCACCCGATGAGTTTCCTTCCATGCTACTACAATCTCACAGACCTTTCCCGAATATCCATCTTCTCCATAAGCAAATTCCAAATTACTAAGGTCATGGGTTATAGGAGTAAACTGATAGGATTCTGATTGTCTCAGTACCAGTAGTGGTGCATAGCTCATTCTTCCCCATACTCCCAATAATGGAACAAAAGCTTTATCTCCGCACTTGTACAATGTCGGCATAGGAGCTATCCATGGAGCTCTCCAAATTATCATCTCCGCCTTGATATTCCGGAATATGTTGATCCATTGTTCCTCATTCCTATTTTCAAGCCAATCCCTCTTGAGAAATTCACCAATTGGTGCAAAAGGTTTCCAGTATGAGTGAAGAGGGAAAAAAAATGACTCTTAACCCATATGTACAAGAGCTGTATACAACCTATAATGCCCTTTTCCTTCCCGTCTACAGAAATTTAGGGATCGGATTGTTTCTGCTATAATTGTCGGGGCTGGGTTTATCTTTTGCTCAAGCCTCTCGAAAACATCAAATATTTCCACATCCACATACCCTAATGTCTTTGGGAAGATAACTAAACCATAGATAGCCAAAGCAAAAATATTCCTAACTGTCTCCTTACTTGAATCGCTATGGATTAAGGTCCATAAAATGTCCCATGATATACAGTAGCTTACCCTTTTTCGGACAACATGGTTTTCTACCCAATTTCTTTCTACTCCCAGAATTTTAGACACTTTTTTCTTGAAACCCGGCGTCTTTGAATCCTTCAAATAAATACGGTCAGGAATAACATTCTCAATATGCAGCAAGGTCGAATATTCCTCTATGGTTGGAGTCATATCCTCTCGGTTGAAGGTAAAACACCGATAAGCTGGATTCCAGAATTGCACCATAGCCCGAATTACCTCACCACTGACCTTAACCTGAACTAACAGTGCTATGTCCCCATAAGTCTGAGTGAAGGCTTCTTTTTCTGATATGTTCCACTGATTCCATATATCCATCAATTCCCGGAGATCATTTTGCTTGATAGTAAGATCAACCTCGGTTGGCAATGCTGACACATATCCCATCTTCAAACAATCCCCATTATCCTACTGACTTTTCTCGGACTATTTCCTAACCTTTAAATGCTTCTCGACCACTGAGATACTCTGACCCTCCATGAAAGCCCTTTTGGTTGAATAATATCTCGAGACCAATAACCTTCAAATGTGCAAAAATGATGACAAGAATGCAAAAAAGACAAAAAACAACAACAAAAAGAAAATGAATTAGTAACGGGAATAAATACGAATAATACAAAAAAATATAATTCAAAACAATAATTATCCCTGAGGATGCCAACAAAATTTCGGCATTATAACATCTCTGGGATGAAATATCAACACTTATTACAGGCATTGTGATGTACGTTCATCATTGTTCGATTTTCAAAAATAAACTTAATCGGAAAGTAGAATAGAAGGTAAAAGGATTGGAAATATTCCTCCATGTGTTCTTAACTTCGGGATACCTAATTGGAAATCCGACATGGCTTCGCCTAGGTTTACAATATGAAGGTGAATTAATTCTAAAAGCCCCGAATTGAACCTCACTGTCGTCGGTGAAGGCTAGTAAGGCACCCCGATAAAAGCAGGTTCAATTCGTTAGAGTCTATTTCCCTAGCCCATTCGGATTGTTAATCATGAAGGCTTAGGTAATTTAGTACTCCAGAAGTATTTCACTAGCCCATGCGGATTGTTAATCACGAAGGCTTAGTTACTTTGCTCCCACCTAAAAGGACGGAACCCGGGTATAGGATTCATGATATGCAAATGCACGTGTAGTGTGTGAGGAGAAATAACAAACCTTTCACCACCTATTCTATATCCCTTATTCTAAATGCCCCAAAAAGATTAAACAACATAAATCATCAATTAATCAATAAATGAATAAATGAATATATGCACCAAAATAACGAGAGAACAATTATAATATGTATGCACATGAATATGGACATATTAAATACATTTTATTATTTTCGAAATTATCCTTAAAAACAATCTGGGAATTAAAATTATATACCAATTAAACCAACAAAACTGAGACTTTGATAACACACGACTAATTCTAGGACTGACTCTCTAATAGTCCCCAGTGGAGTCGCCAAGCAGTCGCAACCTAAAAAATAACAAGTCTCATCGCAAGACTTTATTATTCGCTAAGCGTGACATTAACAAAACGAGGAAAAGTCGACTTAATTCCTCTAGAAAAATGAAGGTTTTGAAAATGACCTTGAAAACCGATTTTATAAAATATTTTAAAAATTAATTAAAATATTTTTAAAATCAATTTCAAGTCTGCGTTTTAAACAAGAGACGTCAAAGAAACGGGTTCGAGACTTGGTTACGTGTGGGGAAGGATTAGCACCCCTACAACGTCCGTATAAAACGGTACCTTATTAATCATTCGTTATCTCAAGTCTCGGTAAAAAGTTGGTTTTAAATTTAGTATCTCAATTTAATTCCCAATTTAAAGAAAAATAATTCCATTTTTAATCGAAAATGATCTGGGATTTATAAGTTCAAAATTTTCCTATATTCCCCAACAAACGTGGCAAAATATAGAAATTTTTATTAATTTGGAAAACTTTCCGAATTATTCTCATTTTAAAGAAGATATTCCGTTATTAATGATAATTGATGATATCCTCCCCAGCAAACCCGGCAGAGAACTCATGAATTATTTTAACTCGAGAATATCTTTATTTTATTAAAAATCATTACCTTTTTTGAAAACATTTAAAAGAAATGAATATGTATATGCATGACATAAATAAAATGACATAGAAAAATCTAAATAATATAATGCAACCTAAATGATAAGATATAATTTAAATACCTTAGCATATTCTAAATGAAATGAAATATCCTAAGTTATATGATATATTCTAAATGAAATGAAATGACCTAGGTAACATAATATATTCTATATGAAATGTAATATCCTAAGTCATATGATATATTCTAAATGAAATAAAATATCCTAAATGACATAATATATCCTAAATGAAATGAAATGACCTAGGTAACATAATATATTCTACATGAAATGAAATGACCTAAGTAACATAATATATTGTATATGAAATGAAATAATTTAAATGACATGGCAAATATGAATGATATGGCATATAATTTAAATAACATGGAATATAAAATAATGCTATCATATAATATGCATGGAAATAAAAATGAAAGTAATAATGCATAAACATAGTATATGCTAAATAATCTAACAAAAAAGAACTAAATAAAAAACATAGAATATCATGAAGTATTCAAAACCATATAATAAAATAATATAACATCAAAAAATATAAATCAAAATAATAACAATACCATAGAAATTATCATAGCAAAAAAAAATCACATATTATATAAAATGCATGAATATGGAAAATGCAATGCATGAAAATGTATTTTTTTCCTTTAATTAAGGAAATTCGTCTATCTAAAAAGATATCCGGCTACCTTAGGAAAATATGTCAAATTAAATATTCTAAAACCAAAATACTTTGTGATTGTTTGAAAACAATTTTGAAAAGCTTAGATTAAAAGTAGAAACTTGGCTAAACCCTTTTTTAAATAGCTCAAATTTCCTAAGTTTAAAATCCCGAATTTGACCACCCTTAACCCGAGACTTAAAAAATCATTTTTAGAGTTTAAAAAGGCTTAGAAACTATCCTAAGTCAGTAGCTAAACTTTCTAATCAGCCCCCTCTAAGTAACTTAACCAAAACAGAAAAATGATTTTCCTTCAAATTCAATTATGACTCCACTGTCCAGTTTTAAGCCACGATTTTTTACCCTATTTTTAAAAAATAAAACAAATCTAAAAATAATACTGGAGATTCAAGACATGTAAAACTACATGAAAAAAAATCAGCTTAATCTTTTGATTAAAGATGAATGCCCAGAAAAATCGGGAAGTACGAGTACTGGGTGAAAAAACTGTTTTGTCAAAACACATTTTTTGCCTTTGATAAAATCATTTAAAAATCAAAGTAAAAATATTTAAGACTCACAAAATGATTCACAAACAGTAGCTAGGACTTTTTAAAAGTTAGACAAAAATTGGCTAAGTAAAAAAAAATCACAAAGGTAGAATAATCAATTTGACAACTCTTTAATTTTCCACAAGTATACTCAAGAGAGCATGACTTTGGACCATTAATTGGCCTAAGTCATTAGTCAAGTGGCATGGACATGAAATGCATGAAAAATACAGCAAATATGATGCATGAAATGCATGGTTTTAAACCTAAATGTCATGAAAAAATGCATGGCATCAATACAGTGACCTAGACCTAAATGAATTTGCATGGTATTTAATGCAACCTAGGTCTAAAATGCATGGACATGCATGACATAATAAACCAAACCTAACATCTAAAATATGCATGGCAATTGTAGACACCTAATTTGGTCCGGACCACTAAACAGGTATGTTTTCCTCCCATATTGATGTTTCCGAGTATAAAAAGACTGTTTTATCCTGCAGGTGGTTCTCTGAGACTTAGTTTAAGAGGGCGAGCACAAAAAGTCAAACTTAAAAAAAAGTCAACCCCGAAAAAGTCAAACCCGAAAAAGTCAACCCTATAAAGTCAACTACTAAAAAAGTCAACCCACTTTCAAAATCAAGAGTTTAAGTTCAATTGAAAAATGGAGAAAGAATTTTGATAATCCGAGGTCTACATTGAAAGATATGGACTTCGGAAGTTGGGATTTGGAGATTGAGTAGAAAAGAAACCCTAATCCGAGAAATTTGGGGGAAAAGTACTTAAACGATCAAACTGGTCGAAATTGAAGGTTCCAAATGAAAGATAAGCACTGACTACGGGTAATGGAGAAGTCACTTGCAAGAAAAACCGAGAGAAAAGTCAATCCGGGAGAAAACCGAGAATTAGGGTTTTAGTGGATTTCGGTGAAATCGGGAAGAATTACAGAAATGGCCCGAGAAAACGGACTCGGATAATTTTGAAAACTTCCAGAACTCAATATTTTATTATTTTGGAAGTATTAAAAAAAGAAAAATTGAATTTGGAGCCCGTTTGATATTTATTTTGCATCCGGGGGGCAAAATGGTCGTTTCACCCAAGCAACCGAAAATGGCTTCTTTGGGCCTTTCAAAAATCAGAGCTGGGCTGGAAAAGAGAAGTGCTGGCCTGCTCAAGCCTAAAGGAAGGAGGAAGCTTAGGATTTTTTCAATCAAGTGATTAAAAATCAAGAGTTAAGTTAGAGATTTTCATTTTTGAGCCTAAGTCCCAATCCCACATCCCTTTGTAATGTCAAGCCAAGGAGGTGCTCACCTTATAAATAAGGGGTCTTGGCCTTTGGTTGAAATCACCCACTACCCCTTGTGAGATAGTCTATACACTTGTATTAGGATTATCCGGGTGGTGAGTCATAGTGTTTTTGTTGAGAGGGTTTGTAGCTTAATCCGTTCAAAAGCTACTCTGAGGGTTTGTAGCTTAATCCATTCAAAAGCTACTCTAAGGGTTTGTAGCTTAATCCGTTCAAAAGCTACTCTGAGGGTTTGTAGCTTAATCCGTTCAAAAGCTACTCTGAGGGTTTATAGCTTAATCCGTTCAAAAGCTACTTGTGAGAGGGTTTGTGGCTTAATCCGTTCAAAAGCTACTCTGAGGGTTTATAGCTTAATCCGTTCAAAAGCTACTTGGTGAGTTTTCATTTTAAAATAATGTTTCTTGTTCTTCCTTCATTTCCTTTCTTAAGTATATTTTTCTTACATTTTGTTTTTACAATAAACTCACCATGGCCAAATGGCCTACATTATTTATTTTAAGTTGTTGTTTTTGATTCATTTTACCATATTGTTTATGCTATTTTCTTTATTTTTGATGTTTTAAATATTATGTTATTTCATGTTCTTAAGTTATATTTAATTTGGTTGCTTTGTTTGTTGCCATTTATGTCTTAGATATCATGTTTTTGCATTTTTAATTTTCTGTTTTCATGTTGTTTAAATTTGAGCATGTTTTAGAGTTAGCATATTAGGTGTTTGTGAAAATGCTTGTGTGATTCTTTGCATGATTCTTGTTTTATATCTTAGTGAGCATGTTTTAGATTTGGTATATTAGGTGTTTGTGAAAATGCTTGTGTGATTTTTGTGTTATGACTTAGTTTTTCATGCTATCATACCAAGTGTTTGTGAAAATGCCATGCTTGTTGAAGCTTGGGGCCATTTGGCTACTCCATGTGTTTTGCATTGTGTGTTGTATTTTTGTCATGCTAGTTGTTAGGTTTTTGCATTTGCATGATATTTGGTTGGATTTTTGAATTCAGCATGCCTTGTGTTTGTGAAAATGCCATGCATGTCTTAGGTCTAGGTTACATTAAATGTCATGCAAGTTCATGGTAGGTCTAGGCCATATTATTTGTGTCATGCATTTTCTTTACATTTAGGTTTAGATCCATGCATTTCATGCATTATGTTTGCTGCATTGTTTCATGCATTTCATGTTAATGCCACTTGAATAATGACTTGAGCCAATTAATGGTTCAAGGTCATGCTCTCTTGAGCACACTTGTGGAAAATTAAGTTTGTCAAATTGATTATTCTACCTTTGTGATTTTTTTTA
Organism: Fremontodendron californicum; assembly: GCA_030761205.1. NCBI lineage: Eukaryota > Viridiplantae > Streptophyta > Magnoliopsida > Malvales > Malvaceae > Fremontodendron > Fremontodendron californicum. The sequence goes on from JAULJL010000009.1 coordinate 23,388,659, forward strand.
CTTAGCCAATTTTTATCTAACTTTCAAAAAGTCCTAGCTACTGTCTTCAAGTCATTCTATGAGTTTCAAATATTTTTATTTTGGTTTTTAAATGATTTTATCAAAGACAAAAAAAATGTGTTGGCAAAGCAGTTTTTTTTTCCACCCAAAACTCGTACATCTCTGATTTTTCTGGGAATTCATCTTTGATCAGAAAATTAAGTCGATTTTTTCCCGTGTATTTTTACATGTCCTGAGTCTCCAATAATTGTTTCAGAATTTTTGGAATTTTTAAAAATAGGGTAAAAAATCGTGGATTAAAACTGGACAGTGGAGTCAGGATTGAATTTAAAGAAAAACAAAGCAGTTTTTTCTCCTCCAAAAACTCGTACATCTCTGGTTTTTCTGGGAATTCATCTTTGATCAAAAAATTAAGCCGATTTTTTCTCGTGTATTTTTACATGTCCTGAGTCTCCAGTATTTTTTTTAGAATTTTTGGAATTTTTAAAAATAGGATAAAAAATCGTGGATTAAAACTGGACAGTGGAGTCAGAATTGAATTTAAAAAGAAAAACCATTTTTCTGATTTGGTTAATTTACTTAGAGTGGGCTGATTAGGAGAGTTAGCTACTGACTTAGGGTGGTTTCTAAGCCTTTTCAAACTCTAAAAATGGTTTTTCAAGTCTCGGGTTAAGGGTAGTAAAATCCGGATTTTTAAACTTAGGAAATTAGAGTCATTTTAAAAATTTTAGCCCAGTTTTTATTTTTAATTCAAGCTTTTCAAAATTGTTTTCAAACAATCACAAAGTATTTTGGTTTTAGAATATTTAATTTGACATATTTTCCTAAGGTAGCCGGATATCATTTTAGATATACGGATTTCCTTAATTAAAGGAAAAAATACATTTCATGCATTGCATTTTTATATTCATGCATTTTATATAATATGTGATTCTTGCCATAATAATTTCTATGTGTCATGACATTTAGGTTGCATTATATTATTTAGATTTTGCTATGTCATTTTATTTATGTCATGCCTATAAATATTCATTTCTTTTAAATGTTTTCAAAAAAGATAATGGTTTTCAATAAAAATAAAGATATTCCCGATTTAAAATAATTCATGAGTTCTCTACCGGGTTTGCTGGAGGGAATATCATCAATTATTATTAATAAAGGAATATCTTTCTTTCAAAAAAGAGAATGATTCGGAAAGTTTTCCAAAACTAATAAAAATTTCTATATTTTGCCACGTTTGTTGGGGAATATAGGAAAATTTTGAATTTATAAATTTCGGATCATTGTCAATAAAAAATGAAATTATTTTTCTTTAAATTGGGAATTAATTTGAAATATTAAATTTAAAACCAACTTTTACCGAGATTTGAGATAACACACGATTAATAAGGTACCGATTTATACGGGCGTTGTGGGGGTGCTAATCCTTCCCCACACGTAACCGACTCCCGAACCCGCTTCTTTGATTTCTCTGGTTTAAAACGCAAACTTGAAATTGGTTTTTAAAATGTTTTAATTAATTTTTAAAATATTTTATAAAACCGGTTTTAATAGGTGGCCGATCACACCTAGCTAAAAAAGATTGGTGGCGACTCCATGTCTTTTTTAAGGTCATTTTCAAAACCTTCATTTTTCTAGAGGAATTAAGTCCACTTTTCCTCGGTTTTTTTTTTTAATGTCACGCTTAACGAATAATAAAGTCTTGCGATGAGACGTCGTTATTTTTTAGGTTGCGACAGCTTGGCGACTCCGCTGGGGACATATTAGAGAGTCAGGCCTAGAATTAGTCGTGTATTATCAAAGTCTCGGTTTTTGTTGGTTTAATTGGTATTTGATTTTAATTCCCACATTTTTTTAATAAGGAGAATTTTGAAAATAATAAATTGTTTTTAAATATGTTCATACTCATGTGCATGCATTTTATTTTTGTTCTCTAGTTATTTAAGGTTGTATATTATAATTGCTTGTTGGTTAATGCGTTACACTATTCTTGAATGTTTTAATTGCTAAGGCATTTAGAATAAGGTTTGTAGAATAGGTGGTGAAAGGTTTATTATTCCTCCACACACACTACACGTGCATTTGCATAACATGAATCCTATACCCGGGTTCCGTCCTTTTAAGTGGGAGTAAAGTAACTACGCCTTCGTGATTGATCCTCCGTATGGGCTAGTGAAACACTTTCGGAGTATAAAGTACCTAATGCCTTCGTGATGATCCTCCGCATGGGCATAGGAAAATATACTCTAACGAATTGAACCCGCTTTTATCGGGGTGCCTTACTAGCCTTCACCGGCGACAGTGAGGAACAATTCGGAGCCTTAGAACCGATTCACCCTCATATAGTGAACCTAGGCGAAGCCATCTCGAATTTTCGTTAGATATACCAAAAATAGGAACACATGGAGGGACATTTCTAAACTTTTTACCTGTTTTACACTCCGAATAAGTGTGGTAGATCGGGCAACGATGTACGTACATCGCCCGTAATAAATGTAATACTCCGCCTCGAAGGCATCGTGATGCCTAAATAAGCAGATATTGTTGGGGCAGATGTTCATTAGCTGTTTTTAAAAAAAAAAGAAATCTTTTTTCAAGCATTTTGCATGTTGCACATTTCATGCATGTGTGAATAGAGCATGTACATTTTTGGTTGTGTTATTGATCTCATTCTTTGCAATAAACAGTTGGTAATTTCATTTGATGATTTCATAAAACCGGTAGTGTCACATGAACATTTGCATATGGTACCATAGTGGGATCCACCCTGAAATTCTTTTGAAAATAATGTGATTGGTTTTTCATAAATAAATAAAAAAACACAAAAAAAAAGCATGTAAAAAAAAAAATCATAAATTTGGAGGCAATCTTGCATAATGAGATTTTTTTTTAGGTCCCACCAATTTCGTGTAATCATTGATTTCTTTGTATATACCTTTGTGTTAATTCATTTATTTTTTGCATGTATCATTTTGACATCATGTTATAGTCATAGCATGCATGGTCATTTATTGTAAGATACGTTTATGACATGCATGGTCATTATTTGTATATACTTATGTATCAATTTATTCTTTCTTTACATGCATCATGTTGGCATCAAGTTGCATTCATGCATTCATAGTCAGCATGATTTTTCTGTATATATCCATATATCAGTTTATTCTTTCTTTACATGCATCATGTTGGCATCAGGTTGCATTCATGGCATACGTAGTCATCATGATATGCTCATGCATTAATTTGTCATATTGGCATCAAGTTGCATTCATGACATACAAGGTCAGCATGATTTTCTTTGTATATACTCTATGTCAATCATTTATTCTTCACATGCATCATAATTGACATTGTGTGGCATTGATAGTGTATATGATCATTCATTAAGAAATGCATTTAGAACATACATGGTCATTCATTGTATATATCCATGCATTAATTTGCTTATTTTTTACATGCATCATGTTGGCATCAGGGTGCATTCATGGCATACACAGTCATCATGATATGCTCATGCATTAATTTGTCATATTGGCATCAGGTCGCATTCATGACACACATGGTTAGCATGATTTTCTTTGTATATACTCTATATCAATCATTCATTGTTTGCATGTATCATAATTGACACCGTGTTGCATTCATAGGATATATGATCATTCATTGGGAAATATGCTAAAATGCACATGATCAGTCATTGCATATATCCATGTGTTGATTTGTTTATTCTTTGTTTGCAACATGTTGGCATTGTGATTGCATTTATTACATATATGGTCAGCATGTTTCCATTGTACATATCCATACATCATATTGTTTAGGCTTCACATGCATCAAATTGCATTCATGGCTCATTCATCATGACATACATTTGGGGGAAATAAAATAGAAGTTGGCTTGGCTTTAGGAGTCTTTGAAAGAATTTCCATTTCAAATCAGAAGAAGTACTGAGTACACTTTTAATACAGGCTGGTGCTATGGAGGATGAACAAGTTGCCCGAATGGAAAAAATGGAAATGGAATAGAGAGAATTGCGAGAACAGCTAGCAAAATCTCAAGCAGAATCTAAGGATCAGATGACTAAACTGATGGAGCTAATGTCTGCTGTAATCAAGGGAAAAGGATACACCGAAAACTTTGTCGCCGGAGAAGGGTTAGAGATACAAAAGGGCCAAGATGAGGTCGCAATAAGTGATGCCCAGAACACTGTTAACCCCGTCAATGTCCTAAACTCAGATGATCCAGCTGAACAGGCAAAGTTGAAAAGGGTTGCAGTAAATGAGGTTGAGTTGGCAGATTCTCAAGGGAAATATCAGTTGTTAGATGAAAGGCTCCGGGCAATAGAAAGAACAGATGTATTCGGGAGTGTGGAGGCGAAAGAACGATGCTTGGTCCTCGATTTAGTCATTCCTCCTAAGTTCAAGATCCCTGACTTTGTGAAATATGACGAGACGACCGATCCATCAGCCCACATCACTATGTTCTGCCGAAAGATGACAAGTCAGATAGATAATGATAAGCTTTTAATTCACTGCTTTCAGGATAGCCTCAGCGGGTCCGCAATTAGGTGGTATAGTCAGTTGAGCAAGGATCAAATTCGCTCTTGGAATGATTTGGCTGGGGCTTTTCTAAACCAGTACAAGCATATGACCGACAGGACACTTGATCGTCTCACTTTGCAAAATATGGAGAAAAAAGCTACTGAGAGCTTCAAAGAATATGCACAACGGTGGATGAGCCTGGCTGCCCAAGTACAACCGCCCTTGACACAAAAGGAAATCACTATCCTTTTTGTGAATACACTGCAGGCCCCGTACTATGACAGACTCGTCGGCAATGCTTCGAAGAATTTTGCGGACATGGTAATTTCAGGGGAGATGATTGAGAATGCTATCAAGAATGGGAAACTTGAAAGAGAAGGAACATCCAATACCGAGAGAAATAAGGCACCAAGAAAGAAAGAGGAAGATGTCCAAACTATGGAAGATTTCATCCCATATTCCCAATTTCCCTCATACCAATCATGTTACCCTACTGAGATATCTCCAAGCCTTTATCCTTACCTACCTACCCAAACACCTAATCCTATACCAGCCCTTGCAACAAGGCCTACTTCTAGAAAACGACTGCGAGAAAATCAAGAAAGAATTCCAATCCCCATCCCTGACTTACTGCCATTACTAATAAAGAATCAGTACCTTACCCCGGTACCTTTGAAAATAGCTCCGAATCCATCAGCAAGGAGTTATGACCCTGACAGCAAGTGTGATTATCACCTAGGGGTAGTTGGGCATTCAACTGAAAAATGCAGACAACTGAAGGAAAGGATTGAAAGTCTTATCCGTGATGGTATTTTGACACCGGAGCTTATCGATCAATGGAAGGCCACTTAGCCCTAAATCAATTTCTTTCAGGGTTTTAGGGGGAGAATTACTACCTTTGAAGGATGTCAATAGGAGCATTTTTGACGCATGTAGTTTTATACACTGTGATGATGAAAGTACTTGTCTCATGTTAACATCTACATGAATTAAATGAATTTTAAATGCTTTGTGTTTGTTGTGTTTTAAATAAACGTGAATTTACAAAAACAAGCATTAAGGAAGTTTTAATAATGGATAGTCTCAAGAAGATTGATGATCAGTGTTAGAAATGACCCAACACCATCCCCATCTTTTTTGGGCTTCTCTATACCTAAACCTTGAATCAATAACACTTGAAAGACCTAATGCTTCAAGGAAAAATGAATGAAAAAAGAGAAGCATTGTCATTGCAAAATAAGCAAGGATGTAAATCCTAGTCTAGGCTATGAACAAAGGAACGAACTTTTTGAAAATTTTCGAATTCCTTGAAATTCAAACAAATGAGACATTCTTTCAAGAGTCTAGATTTTGATAATTTGGTGTGTGTCAAGATTGTGCTAAAACCATTCATGACCTTTCCCAATAACCACAAAACACTAATTGCCCAAACATCACTTCATGATTGACATCATGGGGCACAATGATTAAACTAGATTATCCCTTGTCCCAGAGAAAACCTGTTTTTGGGTCGTATTTTCCTTGTCTCTTCAAAGAACTCAGATTGGAAACTCAGCATTTTCAAAACAGACCTAGACTTGCCATGTTCCTCGTTGATACAAATTCGCATGGATAATCAAATTGGGGCATCATATGTGGAAATGATGGATACATAGTGAAGAATGATGGGCTAATGCATGAATCATTGGGGGCATGCGACGAAAAAAACAAAAAAAAAAAGAAAAAAAAGAAAAAGAAAAATCATGATATCATGCATATGAGAATTCAGATGATTCCAAAGTGCAAAATGAAATTCTGAATATCTATTTCCCCTGAGGATTGCTTTTCAATGAGAATATTTGGGCTTGATATGATGAATGGCCATCTTTCATATCCCTTTCACAAGAAAAAAATTATTATCCATAGTCACCCCTTTTGAGCCAAAAGAATTCTTAATTCTTTGAACCCTGATCAAGGATTACCCTCTACACTGGGGGCAAATGCGAGGAAAGATCTTTTCAAAGATCATTGAGAAATGAGTGACAGCTCAGGGACAGACACAAAGCAAATGGAGCCCCGAATAAATACGGGCGCACTCTGTCAAAGAAAAAAGAAGAGGAAAAGATGACGAAATGAAAGCCAAGAAAAACAAACAAAAAACACAATAAAAAAATGTGTGTGAAAGACATGGCAAAATGAAAGCCAAAAGCAAGGAAGAAAAAAAGCAAAGTCAAAAGGAATAAAAAGACCAAAAGGGACATGCTTCAAAGAAAATCCTCTTCAAGAAAGGATCCTTGATCTGATTACCCTCAAACACATATTTTGGGCCTATTTATCCTTTCTTTCTGAACCCTGAGCCATGACCTACATTACGTGCTTTAAAAGTCCATTTTGATCAAGCATGAATGTTTAATTTGAAGGGTTTTCCTCAGATTTTATCCCATCTCATCAAATTCTCATTTCACTAAGGAAGAATTTAGAATTCTCAAGTGAAAAAAAAAATTGAAAAGAATGGGACTCTAGGGCGAAAACCCAAAAAAACGGGCGGTCTAGAGTAGAATGGGAATTTTCGATGCCATCGATGATAGTGCCGATACCCCAAAAGAAAAGATCTTATTAAAGGAGTGGTCATCGAGGAACATCTAGGAATTCCTGAACCCCCCAAATTGTCAGTTCTCATTCAGAGGATTGTCTTCAAAAACTGAAACTTTTGTTCCCAAGATTAAACTTTCTGGTTTAAACATCTCAGCCAATCTTGACGCTTGTCAAAATGCCTTGATACGGAAACAAAAAAGAATGTTGAATTTGCTGGGTTCTCAATGAATTCATGATTTATAAAACATGTTCCATTTGTGAGCCTAGAAGGGATATACATTTTTGTCATGAAGTTTTCCTGGAAAAGCCAGAATCTTGTTATACCAAGCCTTGCTAATCCCAGTTGAAAAAACCCAGATTGATACTTAGAGAAATTTCTAACAATGATCATCAGTCTTCAAAATATTTGTACATCACACATTGTGGGGATAATATTTTTCGTTCAGAAGTTTTCAAAATGAGAAAACAAATAAAGATATTTTTGAAATACCCATTCTGATGTTGACATGAGACAAGGATTTTTCTAACTCAAAGGTGTAGAACTGCCAGAATAGGTCCTGACTTCCAGATATGAGAAGAAGAAATCGAACCCAGTGCAGATCTCTGTTGATGAAAGTTTGAAAACTGTTGGGGCAAAGAGAATAGCCAAAATGAATTGAAGATATACTCTGATTTGAAGAGGAAAAATGAATTTGAAAGGCTAAGCCAAAGTCTAGAAAAACAACCGGGGGCATTTGCATCACTCATGAGCACTCATCTCTTTATCGAGCTTTTGCATCTGCACAGTGTCAGCAAGCATTTGCATCATTCATGGGTATTTGCATTGGCACTATTCCATAAGCATCTGCATTTTACCTTTACATTTACAATTCTTCATGGAATTCGTATTTGTGTCATCTCAAACAATTGCATCATTTCTAGAATCATTGCATTTTCGTTAATGTGTGGTAATTATAGTTACACCATTCATAAACCAGTTACATGAACACAATTAGTAGGGGCATCTGCATCATGAAACATGGGCATCAATCCAAGTCATTTACATTTGCATTAAAGACATTTGCACCAGTTTAAGTCATTTCGTATCTTATTCAACATATGCATTTGCATCAAAAAGCATTCGCATCTTCTCAAAATCTTTAGGTTAATTTTCAACAATTCTTCACCAACATCTTTAAGACCTCCGGGCATCATTTTTAAAGTCGCTTACAGCGCATTTCTTCCAAATCACGGGTAAGGCCTCCGGGCACCATTCGGTAAGGCCTCCGGGCACCATTCTTAAGACCTCCGGGCATCATTTTTAAAGTCGCATATAGCGCATTTCTTCCAAATCACGGGTAAGGCCTCCGGGCACCATTCTTAAGACCTCCGGGCATCATTTTTAAAGTCGCATACAGCGCATTTTTTTCAAATCACAGGTAAGGCCTCCGGGCACCATTCTTAAGACCTTCGGGCATCATTTTTAAAGTCGCATACAGCGCATAATTTTTCAAATCACAGGTAAGACCTCCGGGCAACATCTTTAAGACCTCCGGGCATAACGTTTTTCAGGGGTAAGACCTCCGGGCACCAATTTTTAAGACCTCCGGGCACCATTTTAAGACCTTCGGGCACCAATTTTAAAGCCCTTCGATCATAAATTTTTCTTTTGAAAATCGAATTCGTTTCCTTAAGATGAATCGAGCCTTGTTTAGGCAGGGAATTCAATTTAAGGACAAAACCTTCAATTTATTGTTTAAAAAAAATAATAAAAAAATGAAAAAAGAGAAAATAGAAAATAGAAAATAGAAAATAGAAAAAAGGAAAAAAGAAAAAAAGAAAAAAAGAAGAAAAGAAGAAAAAAGAAGAAGAAAAGAAGAAAAAAATGAAAAATAGAAAATGAAAAAATGAAAAAGAAAAAGAAACCCCTTTCCCTTTCCTTCACATGTGATGTCACTGACCGTACAAAATTAGTGTCGGTTCATCTTTGCCTGATTCCTGATTCTCAGCAATAGCCAAAGAGGGGCAGCTGTAGACACCTAATTTTGTCCGGACCACTAAACAGGTATGTTTTCCTCCCATATTGATGTTTCCGAGTATAAAAAGACTGTTTTCATCCTTCAGGTGGTTCTCTGAGACTTAGTTTAAGAGGGCGAGCACAAAAAGTCAAACTTAAAAAAAAGTCAACCCCGAAAAAGTCAAATCCGAAAAAGTCAACCCTAGAAAGTCAACTACTGAAAAAGTCAACCCACTTTCAAAATCAAGATTTTAAGTTCAATTGAAAAATGGAGAAAGAATTTTGATAATCCGAGGTCTACATTGAAAGATATGGACTTCGGAAGTTGGGATTTGGAGATTCAGTAGAAAAGAAACCCTAATCCGAGAAATTTGGGGGAAAAGTGCTTAAACGATCAAACTGGTCGAAATTGAAGGTTCCAAATGAAAGATAAGCACTGACTACGCGTAATGGAGAAGTCACTTGCAAGAAAAACCGAGAGAAAAGTCAATCCGGGAGAAAACCAAGAATTAGGGTTTTAGTGGATTTCGGTGAAATCGGGAAGAATCACAGAAATGGCCCGACTTGGTAAGACCAAAGCCCCCAATGGATGAGGAATGATTAAAAAGGATGGCCCAAGGCTCAGATTGAAGAAAATCTAAAAATCGGACTTGTTTTGAGCAAAACCGTGTAATAGGTTAAAGGGCAAAATTGGAAAAATTTGGGAAAAATAGCAAATGGACTCCGAAAATTATGAAAAATTTGTCGATCTCATTCTTAAATCATTTGAAGGATATTGGTAAAAGAAAATCTTGATTCGGAGTTCGTTTGCAAAATGGCCAAATCCCGGGTTTCTTATGCAGTAATTCAAAAAGGAAAATCCCGGAAAAATAGCAAATGGACTCCAAAAATTCTGAAATTTTGCAAATCTCATTTTTAAATTATTTGGAAGAGATTGGCGAAAGAAAATCTTGATTCCGAGTTCGTTTGCAAAATGGCCAAATCCCGGGCCTCCTATGCAGTAATTCAAGCCGATAAATCCCGAAAAAATACCAAATGAGCTCCAAAAATTATGAAAACTTCCAGATCACACTTTTTAATTATTTTGAAGAGATTGGTGAAGAAAAATCTTGATTTGGAGCTCGTTTAAAAAATGGTAAAAAGTAGGGGCATAAAAGGACATTTTGGGAAGAAAAAATCCAAATAAATAGCAAACGGACTCGGATAATTTTGAAAACTTCCAGAACTCAATATTTTATTATTTTGGAAGTATTAAAAAAAGAAAAATTGAATTTGGAGCCCGTTTGATATTTATTTTGCATCCGGGGGGCAAAATGGTCGTTTCACCCAAGCAACCGAAAAGGGCTTCTTTGGGCCTTTCGAACATCAGAGCTGGGCTGGAAAAGAGAAGTGCTGGCCTGCTCAAGCCCAAAGGAAGGAGGAAGCTTAGGATTTTTTCAATCAAGTGATTAAAAATCAAGAGTTAAGTTAGAGATTTTCATTTTTGAGCCTAAGTCCCAATCCCACATCTCTTTGTAATGTCAAGCCAAGGAGGTGCTCACCTTATAAATAAGGGGTCTTGGCCTTTGGTTGAAATCACCCACTACCCCTTGTGAGATAGTCTATACACTTGTATTAGGATTATCCGGGTGGTGAGTCATAGTGTTTTTGTTGAGAGGGTTTGTAGCTTAATCCATTCAAAAGCTACTCTGAGGGTTTGTAGCTTAATCCGTTCAAAAGCTACTCTGAGGGTTTATAGCTTAATCCGTTCAAAAGCTACTTGTGAGAGGGTTTGTGGCTTAATCTGTTCAAAAGCTACTCTGAGGGTTTATAGCTTAATCCGTTCAAAAGCTACTTGGTGAGTTTTCATTTTAAAATAATGTTTCTTGTTCTTCCTTCATTTCCTTTCTTAAGTATATTTTTCTTACATTTTGTTTTTACAATAAACTCACCATGGCCAAATGGCCTACATTATTTATTTTAAGTTGTTGTTTTTGATTCATTTTACCATATTGTTTATGCTATTTTCTTTATTTTTGATGTTTTAAATATTATGTTATTTCATGTTCTTAAGTTATATTTAATTTGGTTGCTTTGTTTGTTGCCATTTATGTCTTAGATATCATGTTTTTGCATTTTTAATTTTCTGTTTTCATGTTGTTTAAATTTGAGCATGTTTTAGAGTTAGCATATTAGGTGTTTGTGAAAATGCTTGTGTGATTCTTTGCATGATTCTTGTTTTATATCTTAGTGAGCATGTTTTAGATTTGGTATATTAGGTGTTTGTGAAAATGCTTGTGTGATTTTTGTGTTATGACTTAGTTTTTCATGCTAGCATACCAAGTGTTTGTGAAAATGCCATGCTTGTTGAAGCTTGGGGCCATTTGGCTACTCCATGTGTGTTGTATTTTTGTCATGCTAGTTGTTAGGTTTTTGCATTTGCATGATATTTGGTTGGATTTTTGAATTAAGCATGCCTTGTGTTTGTGAAAATGCCATGCATGTCTTAGGTCTAGGTTACATTAAATGTCATGCAAGTTCATGTTAGGTCTAGGCCATATTATTTGTGTCATGCATTTTCTTTACATTTAGGTTTAGATCCATGCATTTCATGCATTATGTTTGCTGCATTGTTTCATGCATTTCATGTTCATGCCACTTGAATAATGACTTGAGCCAATTAATGGTTCAAGGTCATGCTCTCTTGAGCACACTTGTGGAAAATTAAGTTTGTCAAATTGATTATTCTACCTTTGTGATTTTTTTTTCTTAGCCAATTTTTATCTAACTTTCAAAAAGTCCTACCTACTGTCTTCAAGTCATTCTATGAGTTTCAAATATTTTTATTTTGGTTTTTAAATTATTTTATCAAAGACAAAAAAAATGTGTTGGCAAAGCAGTTTTTTTTTTCCACCCAAAACTCGTACATCTCCGATTTTTCTGGGAATTCATCTTTGATCAGAAAATTAAGTCGATTTTTTCCCGTGTATTTTTACATGTCCTGAGTCTCCAATAAATTTTTCAGAATTTTTGGAATTTTTAAAAATAGGGTAAAAAATCATGGATTAAAACTAGACAGTGGAGTCAGGATTGAATTTAAAGAAAAACAAAGCAGTTTTTTCTCCTCCAAAAACTCGTACATCTCTGGTTTTTCTGGGAATTCATCTTTGATCAAAAAATTAAGCCGATTTTTTCTCGTGTATTTTTACATGTCCTGAGTCTCTAGTATTTTTTTTAGAATTGTTGGAATTTTTAAAAATAGGATAAAAAATCGTGGATTAAAACTGGACAGTGGAGTCAGAATTGAATTTAAAAAGAAAAACCATTTTTTTGATTTGGTTAATTTACTTAGAGTGGGCTGATTAGGAGAGTTAGCTACTGACTTATGGTGGTTTCTAAGCCTTTTTAAACTCTAAAAATGGTTTTTCAAGTCTCGGGTTAAGGGTAGTAAAATCCGGATTTTTAAACTTAGGAAATTAGAGTCATTTTAAAAATTTTAGCCCAGTTTTTATTTTTAATTCAAGCTTTTCAAAATTGTTTTCAAACAATCACAAAGTATTTTGGTTTTAGAATATTTAATTTGACATATTTTCCTAAGGTAGCCGGATATCATTTTAGATATACGGATTTCCTTAATTAAAGGAAAAAATACATTTCATGCATTGCATTTTTATATTCATGCATTTTATATAATATGTGATTCTTGCCATAATAATTTCTATGTGTCATGACATTTAGGTTGCATTATATTATTTAGATTTTGCTATGTCATTTTATTTATGTCATGCCTATACATATTCATTTCTTTTAAATGTTTTCAAAAAAGATAATGGTTTTCAATAAAAATAAAGATATTCCCGATTTAAAATAATTCATGAGTTCTCTACCGGGTTTGCTGGAGGGAATATCATCAATTATTATTAATAAAGGAATATCTTTCTTTCAAAAAAGAGAATGATTCGGAAAGTTTTCCAAAACAAATAAAAATTTCTATATTTTGCCACGTTTGTTGGGGAATATAGGAAAATTTTGAATTTATAAATTTCGGATCATTGTCAATAAAAAATGAAATTATTTTTCTTTAAATTGGGAATTAATTTGAAATATTAAATTTAAAACCAACTTTTACCGAGATTTGAGATAACACACGATTAATAAGGTACCGATTTATACGGGCGTTGTGGGGGTGCTAATCCTTCCCCACACGTAACCGACTCCCGAACCCGCTTCTTTGATTTCTCTGGTTTAAAACGCAGACTTGAAATTGGTTTTTAAAATGTTTTAATTAATTTTTAAAATATTTTATAAAACCGGTTTTAATAGGTGGCCGATCACACCTAGCTAAAAAAGATTGGTGGCGACTCCATGTCTTTTTTAAGGTCATTTTCAAAACCTTCATTTTTCTAGAGGAATTAAGTCCACTTTTCCTCGGTTTTTTTTTTAATGTCACGCTTAACGAATAATAAAGTCTTGCGATGAGACGTCGTTATTTTTTAGGTTGCGACAGCAATAACACAAACATAAGGCATGCTTAAACCAAAAACTCAACCAAATGACATGAAAATGCAAACTTATTATCTAACATAACAAAAATGCACATACAATGCAAAATAACATGAAACGGCCGAATGGCCTCAAGCTCCAAACAAGCATGGCATTTTCACAAACACTTGATATGCTTAAATAAAATACTCAATAAAATGTCATGCAAATACAAATCTATCAACTAACATAGAAAAAATGCACACACAATGCAAAATACATGAAGTGGCCGAATGGCCTAAAGCTCCAAACAAGCATGGCATTTTCACAAACACTTGATATACTAACATACTCAACTAAAATATAACACTCAAATCATGCAAATATAAAGTAGAGGTATTAAAACTAACAAGCATTTTCACAAACTATTGGATTACAAAATATAAAACATCAACAAATTTAAACATTACGAAAACATAAAATAAAAAATGCAAGAACATGATAATAAACTCATAAATAGCAACAAACAAGCAACCAAATTAAAACAAGCTTCAAGTATATGTAGTAGAAGAATATTTAAAGCATCAAGACTAAAGAAAATAACAAAAATAACATGACAAATCAAAGCAAAACATCAACAATTAAATTATGGGCCATTCGGCCATGGTAAGAAAACAAGAAAAAAAATTGTAAGAACTTGTTTAAGAAAAAGATGAAGAAAGAACTTAAAAAAAACATTAAAAAACACTTATTTAAAATGTAAAATCAAAAGAAAACTCACCAAAATAATAATCAAAATAGCAAAAACAAGAATGGAAAATCAAGAAAGTGCAAGAGTTAGTGCTAAAAGCAATCTCTAGAAGCTATCTTTCAAGCTTTTTCTCTTCAAACTTTCTTTTCTTTTCTAAACTTTTCTTTTTGCTTTGCAACAATGGAGAGAAAACTCAGCCAAAACAAGAGAGAAAATGAAAAAATGAAGTGCTGAAAATGAAAGAGACCCCTTCACCTATAGGCTGGTCGAAACCTCTCTCTCTCCTCACTAAGATGTTGTCATTTTTACTCCAACCAATTTCCATTCAAGGGCTAGTGATAAAATTATCTCCCTTAGATTAGGCCATCAGCTGTCCATAATTACAGCTGTTCAAGAATAATGTTGACACTCTCCCTCTTCATGCATTGGCCCATGTGGCTTATTTGCAATGGCTTGATAAAAAAAAAAAAAATCACTATCTAACTCTTAATTTTTGGCCTTCTGATTGAAAAATCAGAAGCTCCTTCCCTTCCTTGGGCCTTGTCCTGCCAGCACTCCCTTTTCCAGCCCAAGTCTGAATTTTTTGAAAGGCAAGAGAAGCCCTTTTCGGTTTCTTGGGTAAAATGACAGTTTTGCCCCCCGGATGCAAATAAATGGAAAACGGACTCCAAATTCAAATTTTATTTTTTTAATACTTTCAAAATAATAAAATATTGAATTCTGGAAGTTTTCAATAATTTTCGAGTCCGTTTGCTATTTATTTGGATTTTTTCTTCCAAAATTGCCCTTTTATGCCCCTACATTTTACCATTTTTTAAACGAGCTCAAAATCAAGATTCTTCACCAATATCTTCCAAATAATTTAAAAGTGTGATCTGAAAGTTTTCATAATTTTTGGAACTCATTTGGTGTTTTTTTGGGATTTATCTGCTTGAATTACTACATAGGAGGCTCGGGATTTTGTCATTTTGCAAACGAACTCCGAATCAAGATTTTATTTTGCCAATATATTTAAAATAATTTAAAAATGAGATTTGCAAATTTTCATAAGATTTGGAGTTCATTTGCTATTTTTTCGGGATTTTCCTTTTTGAATTTTTGCATTAGAGACCCGGGATTTGGCTATTTTGCAAACGAACTTCGAATCAAGATTTTCTTTCACCAATATCTTCCAAATGGTTTAAGAATGATATTTGAAAATTTTCAAAATTTTTGGAGTCCATTTCCTATTTTTCCCAAATTTTCCAATTTTGCCCTTTTACCTTCGAAACCCGGTTTTGCTCAAAACAAGTCCGATTTTCCGATTTTCTTCAAACTGAGGCTTGGGCTATCCCTTTTTAATCATTCCTCATCCATTGCGGCTTTAGTCTTACCAAGTCGGGCCATTTCTGTAATTCTTCCCAATTTCACCGAAATCCACCAAAAACCCTAATTCTCGGTTTTCTCTCGGATTGACTTTTCTTTCAGTTTTTGTTTCAAATGGCTTCTCCATTACCCGTAGTCAGTGCTTATCATTCATTTGGAACCTTCAATTTCGACCAATTCGATCGTTTAAGCACTTTTCCCAAAAAATTTCGGATTAGGGTTTCCTTTCTACTGAATCTCCAATACCTAACTTCCGAACTCCATATCTTTCGATGTAGACCTCGGATTACCAAAATTCTTTCGCCATTTTTCAATTGAACTTCAAATCTTGATTTTTAAAGTAGGTTGACTTTTTAGTAGTTGACTTTTCGAGGTTGACTTTTTTGGGGGTTGACTTTTTTTGAGTTTGACTTTTTATGCTCACCCTCTTAAACAAAGTCTCGAAGTACCACCTGCAGGATGAAAAAATCTTTTTACATTCTGAAACATCAATTTAGGAAGAAAACATACCTGTTTTACTGGTCCGGACAAAATTAGCTGGCTACAAGTAGGGATGGCAAAACCCGATCCGACCGATGGATTTCGAACCGATCCGATCCGAATGGAGAGGTTTTTTTTTTTTGAACAATGGAGGCGGGGCGGGGCGGGGCGGTTTTTTTTGTCTGAAAGGCGGGGATGGAGCAGTTGTGGTAATTGCCTGCTCCGCACCGCCCCGCCCCGAATAGTGAAATTACAATTTTACCCTTACATATTTAGCTTTTAAATGAATAATAAAATAATATAATTAAACTTATTATTTTTATGTTTATATTTAATTTATTTTTAAAATGCTTTATTATTTGAAAAAAATAAAAATAATTAATAAATATCAAATGGGGCGGAGCGGGGCGGGGCGGTTATGGATGTAACCGACATCCATGGAGGTGGTAGTGGTATTGAAATTTCAACATCCATTGCGGAGCGGGGCGGGGCGGGGCGCGGAGCAGTACAATGGCGGGGCGGGGGCGGATACTGCAAAATCCGCCCCGCCCCGCTCCATTGCCATCCCTAGCTACAAGGTGCTTTTCAGGGTATTGATGAAAAGCACTGTAGATTTCTTGTTGGTTAAAGGGGGTTGCACTTGTGTAGCCAGGTCTCTTCATCTCTGAGAATATTCTTTTGTCATTTTTCAATTGAACTTCAAAT
The DNA here is from genome assembly GCA_030761205.1 of Fremontodendron californicum. Lineage (NCBI taxonomy): Eukaryota > Viridiplantae > Streptophyta > Magnoliopsida > Malvales > Malvaceae > Fremontodendron > Fremontodendron californicum. Next base: position 23,405,532 of record JAULJL010000009.1, read on the forward strand.
CTTGATTTTGAAAGTGGGTTGACTTTTTTAGTAGTTGACTTTTCGATGTTGAGTTTTTGAGATTGACTTTTTCAAGTTTGACTTTTTATGCTCGCCCTCTTAAACTAAGTCTCGGAGTACCACCTGCAGGATGAAAAAAGTCTTTTTACATTCTGAAACATCAATTTAGGAAGAACACATACATGTTTTAATGATCCGGACAAAATTAGGTGTCTACATTATAAATTGGGTTGAGTTTAACAAATTTATTTCTAATTTGGTCAAACTCGTAAGCTTGTTAAATAATTTGATCCATGAATAAATCTAATGACAATATCTTATTTAATTAATTTTAAAATTTCATTTTATTTTAATAAAATTTTTATTATGGTAGTAACAAATAATATTTATCCTCCATAACCTTTTTTTTGTAATTCTCTTCAAAAAAAATAGTCTTGGCACCTTATCTTAGGGGTTCTCACTGTTCTCACGGTAAGAGTTCTTATCGTAGCATTCACCATGCTTAATTTCAATTAATTTTCTCCAAATTTCCTTAATTTCTTGTAAAACTTTTCTTTGAATTAAGAAACAGCATCAATTGTCGCCAAAAAAAAAATAGCAGAAATCTTTGGTAGGTGGCTGAAGAGAAAGGGGAGGTTGTTTGGGGTTGGACAAGGAAAAGGCTAAAACTTTTAATATTAATACCTCTTTATATTAAAAGGATCTCAAAAGGTTTAAGAGTTGATAGCTGTCCAGAATTAAAAGGATATTTTTTTTTTCTTTTATTTAGGGTATTAAGTAATTTAGAAACCAATTGAAAATATAGAGAAAAGATGGAAGTAGAAGCTTCGAAGAGGAAATTAAATCTGGAAAGAAAAAAAAAAAAAAAGAGAGAGAAGGAATGAAGGAAAATGGGGAGAAGAGGGGGGATAGAGGGAGGCTCAGGCCGTTTTCAGCCAAATCAACGTCGGAGCTAGTCTTGCCTTGCTTTTTTTTTTATTTTGAAAAAAATTTAGTATGAAAGGTTCGGGAGAGGGGGAAGTAAACTGAAAAAAAAAAAGCAAAAAAAGAAAAGAAATGGGAAGAAGAAGGGAGAGAGAGAAAGTTAGCTCGAATTCGACCATATCAGTGTCGAAACCGACCTTGGTTTATTTTTTATTTTATTTTTACTTTTTAATCAAAAAATTTGTCAGATCCGATTGTTTTGAGTGAGTTTTCGGAGTTAATAACCTTGAATTGCGATTGAGCAAATTCGATCATAAAGATGCTATCGATTATGCTTTTTTTTTTTATTTTATAGAAATACATATTTTTTTATGTATTTTATATGGTGTTTTGCATGTTGGTTTAATTTCATTTTAAATTGATTGATGATTTTTGTTTTTAGAAATTTGATTGATTTTTGAGTGTTTATCAGGGTTGTTGAAGATATTTGTGCATCTAGATTTAAAGTTAGTTTCTTTTTGTGTCGTTGACTTGATTTTTTTTTTGCATATTTGGTTTCTTAAATTACTTCTAAGATTTTGTGAGTTTGATGTTTTATTTGATTTGTTTGGATGAAACCTTTAGTTATTCAACAATTGTATGGAACTTTTTAAGGTATTCCCTCAAGTGTATTTGAAGTAAATCAAATTTTAGTTAATTTGTTGCATATTACTTAAATTGGGTTTGATATGGATGATTAGCATTTTAGTTGATTGAGATTGAATTAAATTACATATTTCATTTTTTTGTTTATTTTGTTGTTTATACATTTATGATTCACCCAAAGGGTTTGTATTTGATAAATTATTATTGTATAAATTTGTACACTATTAGTGAATTATATTATACCATTTCATTAATAAATAAATATAAAATTTTAACTTTTTTTTGAAAATAAATAAAAAAATATTTATTAATAAATGATATTATATAATTCACTAGCATTATATCAAACATAAATATTTTACCCAAATCTTCATTTCAAGATTCAACTACTATCTACTATATATTAAGTTCGTGGGACTCAAAGAGAATTTTAGAAATAGGCTAGAGACAATTTCGTCTTGCTAAATAACACCAAAAAAATAATGGATCTCACTTGCCACATGTCGAGCTCCTTTACTCGACACGTGGCGAGTTTTTTAGTTATTTTAAGTTTTTAGATTTTTATTTTATCTTTTAATAATATATTTAAAGGGCTCACAGGTCAATTTAGGATCCGTACTCGAATCATTCGGAAAAAAATTAAAAAATATATTTTTTTAGTTTTATTTTATTTTTAAATCATGTATTTAAAGAGGTTAGTCCGCACGTTGACTCACGGTTCAGTTTAGGATTCGTACTTGACCCGTAAAAAAAAGTTAATTTTTTTATTATTTTAATTTTAAATAATATATTTAAAAGAGTTGGTCCACATATTGACTCGCAGGTCGATTTAGGATCCGTACCCGATCCACTCGGGAAAAAAATAAAATAAAAAATTATTTTATTAATTATTTTTAGTTTTTTATTTTTAAATAGTATTTAAAAGAGGTTGGTTCGCACGTTGCCTCGCGTGTTGATTTAGAAACCGTACCCGTCCATCTCGAGAAAAAAATTAAGAAAAGAATTTTATTTTATTAATTATTTTAATTTTGAATGATATATTTAAAGGGGCTTGTCTACACATTGACTCCCGGGTCGATTTAGGATCTGTACCCGACCCGCACGAGGAAAAAAATAAAAAAATAAATATTTATTTTATTAATTTATTTTATTTTATTTTTTTATTTTATTTTCAAATGATGTATTTAAAGAGATTGGTCCGTACATTGATTCGCGGGTCAATTTATGATCTGTACCCGACCGTTTCGAAAATGTTTTTTAAAAGACTTTTAATTTTATTAACTATTTTAATTTTAAATGATATATTTAAAGGGGTTGGTCCACACGTTAACTCGCGGACCCATTTAGGATCCATACCCAACTCGCTAAGGAAATAAAAAAAAATAATTTTATTAATTAATTTTTAGTTTTTTATTTTTTATTAAATTACGTATTTAAAGAGGTTGATCCACATGTTGACTCGCGTGTCAATTTAGGATCCGTATCCGATCCTCTCGGGAAAAAAATTAAAAAATATATATTTTATTAATTATTTTAATTTTAATTTTAAATAATATATTTGAAAGGGTTGATCCGCATGTTGACTCGCGAGTCGATTTAGGATCTATACCTGATCCGCTCTAGAAAAAAAATTAAAAAAATATATTATTTTATTAATTATTTTTCTTTTAATTTTAAATGATGTATTTAAAGGGGTTGGTCTGCACGTTGACTCGCGGATCGATTTAGAATCCGTGACCAGACCCTCTCAGGAAAAAGTAACTAATAAATATATTTTATTAATTATTATTATTTTAAATGACGTATTTAAAGGTTGGTCAACATGTTGACTCACGGGTCGATTTAGGAGCCGTACTCGACCTGCTTGGTAAAAAAAGGAAACAAAAATTAAAAAAAGAAAAAAAATGAACTTGTTGCTAACCTTTATGAGAAAACCGATCATACGAGAGAATGGAATCCAAAAAACAATTTTATTTTCTTATTTGTCATTTATTATTTTTTACTTCCTATAAGTAAAAGTATACACTGTATAATAAAGTCTAAATATTTTTCAAAAATACATAAAAATAATATTTGTATTATGTACTTTATAAATAAACAATGTTCTTAAATTTAATTTTCATAATTAAAAAATAATAATTATATTAATATGATTACAATTTTAAAATAGAATATTTAAATAAATAATTATTATCTAATAAAATATAAACTAAAATTAATTTATTATTATTAATTTATTATTAATTAATTAATAATATAAACGAAGCGGGTCTTTTTTCTGTTATTATTGTTAAAATTGAGATGCAACCTTTTTTATTTTATCTATTTAAGAAAACATTATAACAAAATTAAGTTAATAATTACGGATTAACCTTTTTTCTTTTTATCAAAAAGTTCACTTTTAATTTTTTTTTCTCATTTTCTTCATCGTTTTATGAACATTTTAGTACTTAATTTTATGTATGGGCTAAGGATTAGGAGAGCCCACCACGACCTCACCAACCAATGATTCCTCCTTCCATAATCCTTATAACTTTCTTCATATTTCTCACCACACCCACCACCCAAATAAATATTATCCCCAAATATTACCCAACTCAACGCAACCCCTCCAATCCCACCACCCATGACTCTGATGTGTCCTAACTCCATTGGCCCTTCACCACCACCATCTGCATTGTACAGGTGAGCTTATCAGTCCCTCCCAAATGCATAGTAATTATAATAAAATAATAAATCTAAAAACTTTGAAAAATCAATTCACCAACTCCCTCTCTGTCCTATAGACCGACTTCGTCCCAACCCATTGATCAAAAAAGCAAGACTCTCTCTCAATCCTCAACCGCTCCCTAACCCTTTTCTCCCTAAAATCAAAATTAAATCCAATAAAAATAAAAATAGAAATGGGTCTTCCTCTAATAATTATCATCTCTATCATCGCCATCTTCCTAACGTACAAGCTTTACCAACGGCTAAGGTTCAAGCTCCCGCCAGGTCCACGATCATGGCCGGTGGTTGGGAACCTTTACGACATAAAGCCTGTTAGGTTCCGGTGTTATGCGGAATGGGCGCAGGCCTACGGTCCGATTATATCAGTTTGGTTTGGTTCGACTTTGAACGTGATCGTGTCGAATTCGGAACTGGCTAGGGAAGTTTTAAGAGAGCATGATCAACAGTTAGCGGATAGGCATAGGAGCAGATCAGCAGCAAATTTTTGGCAGAGACGGAAAGGACCTCATTATGTTAAGGTAAGGAGAGTGTGCACGCTGGAGCTTTTCTCTCCAAAGAGGCTTGAGGCTTTGAGACCTATCAGAGAAGATGAGGTCACTGCCATGGTTGAATCCATCTTCATCGACTGCACCAATCCTGGTATCATTCTTCTCCTCTTCCTTCTTTGCTTTATGAAAATTAAACGAGCTACTTCATTTTCTTTTATGAAATTTGATAACGTAAAGCAAAAACAAATTAATTAAATAATAGCTTATTAAAAATAAATCAATTGATAAAATGTTATTAATAAAAAGTCTAATCATAACTTTGTTAAAATTTTAAACTTTTAATTCATGAAAATTATTGTTATCATTTTTTATTTCTTTTTTATATAATCTAAAACAATGCACGAGGAACTTGTCTATATTAAAAACAAAAATTCAATCTAGAGGCATAGCCGGGAGCCACCGAGAAAGTAGAGACGGCGGTTCCACTTGACTCTAGCCTTTCTCCTTTTGAACAATAACTGGGCGCGGTAGCATTTGACGCCTGCCGCCCGCCTCAAAAATCATCTATTACTTTAGAGTTAATAACGTCCACAAATTTTATGATATATTTTATATTTATTTTTAAATTTTAAAACGTATCAATCAGATTTTCGATTTTATAGTTTTGTATTAATGTGATCATTCCGTTAGCAAAACTGTTAGAATAAATTTTAAATGACAGATGACATGTGACTTGTAAATTATAGAAATATCATCTTGGTGATGTGATCATTCTTTTTGTTTTTTTATTTTATTTTCAAAATTAATAATTTTTTTTCTTTTTTTAAATAAAAAAAATTATATAATAATTTAAATTAATTTTTTAAAAATATAATTAATTTATAAACATGTAAAATATTTAGTTAAATTAATTTTATAAAAATGTAACAATAAAATATTTTATATTTTATTTCTTCTTTATTATATTTTATTTTTTCTCCTCTTTATAAATAAAAATAATAAAAAATAATAATTATATTATAATTTAAACTAATTTTAAAAAAAATAATAATTTATAAAAAATATAAAATATTTATTTGCATTAATATATTTTAAGTTTTTTTAATTTTTTCTCTTTTTTTCCTTTTTCTTCTTTATAAATATATAAAAATAAAAATAATTTATATTATAATTTAAATTAAATTAAATTAAAAATTCAAAAATAAAATAAAATAAAATAAAATAAAATAATTTATAAAAATATAATATATTTATTTACATTAATTTTATAATAATAAATTTTATTTTCCTTTTTCTTTTTCTAAATAAATTATTTTTTATAAAAAAATTAAATAATTTATAAATATAAATTATTTATTTAGATTCATTTAATTAAAAATTTATATTTTTTATGTCAACTTCAATGCTGAAGTTGAGGCAGCAACTATCTTGACCGAATCTTCCATAAAATACCAAATCGAACCCTCCTCGATCTAGCGTGATGAATCTAATTTGGCCTCTTGCAATACCTATCGAGTGTTATGAATGACAATCCGATCCTTCGTAGGGTCGGATTGATGGTGGTGATTTAAATTTTTTTTTTTCGATAGACGAGAGTTAGATGGAGAGAATAAAAAAAAATTAAAACAAAGAAACAAAAAGGAAAAAAATATATATATTTACAAAAAAATTAATGTAAATAAATATTTATATTTGATAAATTATTTAATCTTTTACAAAATTAATTTATTTATAAAATAAAAAAAAGGAAAATAATTTTTTTAATTAATTAAAATAACTATATTATTTTTTATAAAATAACTATATTAAAAATAAAAAAATAAAAATCAATCTAGAGGCACAGCCGGGAGCCACCGAGAAAGTAGAGACGGCGATTCCACTTGACTCTAACCATTCTCCTTTGAACAATAACTGCGCGCGGTAGCATTTGGCGCTGCGGCCGCCTCAAAAAATCATCTACTACTTGAAAATACAATAGTATTATTAGTTTCTAAAAACAGTTGAAAGATTTAAATCTTTCCTATCTGATCCTATCGCCCAGCACAATTGCACTTTAAATGTTGCACATGGGTCCGCTAGTCTCTACTTTAAGGTATGGACCATAGTAATTTGGCCACCAAAACAAAAGTTATGGAGCATGGACGATAAGGAATATGCTAGTGAACCACAAAAAATGTAAATGGAAATCATGTTTCCATCAAGAGTTTATATATATATATATATATATATATATATATAAATATGTATAAATGGAAGAGGATATTTTAAGAAAAGAAACATTTTTTTTTTTTTGAAAACAGAAAAAAAAAAAAAGAAACTTTTAAAAAAAATTAATTTATTCTTAACCTCTCCGACACCTATGAATTTAATTCATCCGAAAAAAAAAAAAAAATTTGCATAAATGTTCTCAAACTTGTAATTTTTAAGAATATGTGTATATTTTATACAAACTAATGCTTACTTGGCAGACAAGAAAAAGTTTAGTCTTTGTTAACTGTGGATTTGATGTCGAGAATGGAAACGTAAATTACTTCTCGGGCCAAAAAATTCTCACCCTATTTGTAAACTGTTTAAATAATGTTGAGAAATGATTGCGACTTTTTTTTTTAACTCAAAACTTATTATCAGGAATATCGTAATCTCATCTAACAAAAAATAAATAAATATAATATTAGACTGGATATAGGTAATCTTTTGACCTTTTCTGTTTGACGTTGCAAGTCCACTTTCATTAGGTATGAATACGTTTTTTGACTAGGATGGATGAACTACTTTTTTTCCCCTTGTTTTTTTGTACGTTATCAAATTCATTTGACAAATTGCAATTTTTCTTCAACCAAAATTAGCCCCCACCTTTAAATTTTATCACCCAAACTTTTCAGTATTTCACGTGATCTCTCGTGGAAATGGTTTTCTCTCTTGTCTGATCAAGTGAATCTAAACACTCTTTAATTCAATGGCAATTGAATGATTCAACTAAAAGATTTGCTCCGCCTTGAACCCTTGATGGTGTTTTTGTTTTTAACTTGTTACACCTTTGAGTGATATATTTATAAATTTTTATAAGCTATGTTACTCGAATTTTTTATTTTTTCTGTATTCGTATTTGACACCTGTGTTCGTCACATATTTTGATATACGTATGAGAATATAATCCTCCAAATATATATAAAATAATAATTTTTAAAAAAATTGAGTATACATATGTCGATCATATAAAATATCATACACTCACCTCAAATTCAGGTAACATGGATTACAAGTAATTTAATGCCTTGCATAAGTTAATTTTGTTGCATCCCAACAATATCTGAATGTTGGTTGAATTTGATGCAAATTTAGAAGCAGAAAGCAAGGGAAAAAGTTTTCTAGTAAGGAAATACTTGGGAGCAGTAGCATTCAACAACATAACAAGGCTAGCGTTTGGGAAGCGTTTTGTGAACTCTGAGGGCATAATGGACGAGCAAGGCCAAGAATTCAAGGCCATTGTGGCAAATGGGCTTAAGCTGGGTGCATCACTTGCCATGGCTGAACACATTCCGTGGCTTCGTTGGATGTTTCCATTGGAAGAGGAGGCATTCACAAGCATGGGGCACGGAGGGATCGTCTCACCAGAGCTATCATGGAGGAGCACACCCTTGCCCGCCAGAAGAGCGGCGGTGCCAAGCAGCATTTTGTTGATGCCTTGCTTACATTGCAGGACAAGTATGACCTTAGCGAGGATACTATTATTGGACTTCTTTGGGTAAGCATGCATGTTTAAGTTTTGGAGATAATTATTAGATAAGCTAGATCCATATATAGCATAGCAGGCAAAGTCAATTCTTACAATATAAATTGAATATGAAGGACATGATCACTGCAGGCATGGACACAACAGCAATCTCAGTCGAGTGGGTGTAGACACTCGTTTTTGGTCAATAACTTTTTATGCAGGAACAAATCTTATATGCAGCGGGCTTTAGTAATAGTCTCCCTGTCAGCAGCGCTCTTGGCACGTCGCTTGGCACGTCACTTGGCACGTCTCTTGGCACGTCGCTTGGCACGTCGTTCGGCACGTCTCTTGGCACGTCGCTTGACACGTCTCTTGGCACGTCTCTTGGCACGTCTCTTGGCACGTCGCTTGGCATGTCGCTTGGCACGTCTCTTGGCACGTCTCTTGACACGTCGCTTGGCACGTCGCTTCTTGGTAGCAGGACTTTCTGCAATAATACACAACTACATGAAGACTGTGGAGCTAACCCGGGAAGGTTGGCAGGATTCTTGAGTTTGCTCCACTCTTGGGATGTCTTGGAGAGCATGGCTTGGAGGCTCAGATATGGAGATTGTTAAGAAGTTCGCTTCTTAACCTTTCCCTGGAACACAAGTGCTTCCCTATCCCGCTGAACAGACAGTGCATTCTCAAGCGTGCTGTCAGTAGCCTTCATACACTACATGTGACTGAAACACTTCTCTTAATGTAACCTCCCATAACTGGCATTTCTCCCACTATCATATATAACCTCTCCACCACCCATGATTGAGAGGAAGTTTATATAAAATAACTTCCCACTCTGTTAATAATTTCTCCTGATAACCTCTTTGAAGAGGCTATAAATAGAAGCTCAAATGCTTCATTTAGGATCTTTTGGCCATTTGACAAACTTTCTGACGTTAAGAATTCTCTGCAACATTTTCTCTGCAATTTCCACAACCACCATACTTTCCACCATCCTCAGCCACTTACAGCCTTCATCACCACCACCTGCCACCGCACTTGTTCTCCAGGGTCTGCTCCAATCTTCCTCTCCGCCATCTCTCTACGACTTCTCGTTTTACTGATTTGCAACGTTTCCTCAACCGATCAAAAATACCCTCTACATTTTGGCGACTCCACTGGGGAGGAGCGATTGTAATTAGTAAAACTTTCCTGACTTTATTTCACCGGAAAAAATGGAAGATTCTGTCGAAGATCAAAGCGTAACAGTTCCATCTTACATCCAAGATCTGATGAAGATGTTGAAGGCTAACGAAGAAAGAATGCAAATGTTAGAAGAAAACAATAGAAAGATGATGGAATCCATCTCTCAATTTACCCCTTCCTCCAATGCTACTACCACCCAGGTCCAACTCGTGAACAACAGAAATGGGAACACCGCTGGTGGAAACACCCTTGCCACAAACGGCAATGGAGAGAACACATCTGACGCTTCCAACCCTGTGCCTACTGGAACCCTCGACATGACCAACACCTTAACCACCAACACCCTGATTACTCCCAATGGCAATCATGGCATGACGAACAGCCAAGCTGGAACCTCCACATCACTGGCACGTCCTACTGAAACCCAGGGCTATGTCACAAAGGAAGAACTTCAGAGGTTGCTTGAACAGAAAAATAAGAGCCTTAGTTTCTCAGAGTTTGATCTTAAGCTTCCATACCCAGCCAGAGTAGCCGCTAAGCCATATCCTAAGGACTATACTAGTCCTAAATTCAAGCAATTTAATGGAAAGTCTGGTGATGCCCGTGAGCATGTGATGAAGTTTGTGGAGACATTAGGAGTTGCTGGGTTGGATGATGATTTGAAGTTGAAAGAATTCTCTAAGTCCCTAACAGAGAAGGCATACACCTGGTATGTCAACCTTACTCCTGGTTCTGTGGATTCATGGAGCCATATGTGCAGGATGTTCGGTGAAAAGTTCTTTTCCACCCAGGAGAAGGTTACTTTGATTGATTTGGGGAGGGAGCACCAGAAGTCAAGGGAGGATCTCATGGAGTTTATCCAACGCTTCAGGGAGAGGGTGTTGGACATCCAAGACTCACATGATGAGAAGGAGCTTGTGAAAGTGTGCATACAGGGGATGTTTGATGAGTATAGGGTGCATCTGGAGAATCTACCCCTGCCAACCTTTGCTACTCTTGTGGAAGCTGCAAGGAGAACCAATAATACTGTAATGAGACAAGGGGGGAGCAATAGATTCTTGCGAAGAAATACCCCTACAGTGAATGCCATTCAAGGAGGAGAAAGGGGAAGAGAAAGGGAAAGAAGAGGTCCAATGCGACCCAACATGCGTCCTAGGAGGGATGACACAAGAATGAGACAGAATGAAGGGGTTGATCTTCCACCTCCATTCCCAGTTCCAGTAGATAGAGTGAAAGTCCTTCTCCAAGAGTGGATTAGGGATGGCAACATAAACCTACCATATTTACCACGACCGCCAACAGCTGAAGAGAAAGCTAACCCAAGGTATTGTGATTTTCACAGGAGGGTAGGTCATCCAACTATGGAGTGTAGAAATCTTCGTAGAATGTTCCATCAAAGGGTGCAGGCCAGGGAGATAGTAATTGGGAATGACAGAGTTCAGAACAATCCACTTCCAGTCAACCAGAATGCAAGAGGACATGTGAACACTATTAGCCATGCTCAACATGATGATCCTACTTCCTCAGGTAATCAGGCTGAAGATGTACAAGCAGCTGGGATGGTTACGTCCTCCATTGCAAACTCTCTTATTAAAACACCAAATTTCAGACATTTCTTTGATCAGTTGGGGTTTTCAGAGGAATCAAGAAAAGAAGCAGCTCTGTCACTAGTTAAGATTGCGGGTGAACAGTATGGAGAGTGTAACCTGGTAGGAAAGCCTATGGGAAAGATGTCTAGTGGGTATGAGAATGCAATAGTGTTCACGGAGGCAGATATGTGCACTCCACATCCTTACCACAACAAGCCTCTTTATGTAGAGAGTAGCATTAATGACTATCCCATTAAGCGAACTTTCATCGATGATGGATCATCCGTAAACCTTATGCCTCTGTCTACTCTGAAGGCTGTGAAGATAGACGTGAAGAGTTTGAGGCGTCCTATGACAATTTCTTCTTTTGATAGCAAGGAGATTCAAACCCTTGGACAAGTGACTGTGAACTTTAAGATGGGTCCTGTTCAAGACCAGACCTGTTTCCATGTTATTGATGCCGATGTAGCCTATCATATCCTCGTAGGGAGAAAATTTTTGCACACCCACAATATCATTCCATCTTCACGCCACCAATGTATCAAGGGTCACTGGAAGGGGAAAGAAATTTTCATTCCTGCTACTAAGGCACCCTTTGAGCGAAATGAGGTGAATTATACAGAAGCTACTTTCTTTGAAGATCCAGCGGAAGAAGGAGAAACTGCTATTGCTAGACCCATTGGAGTGCCACTCCCAAAGTGGGAAGAGTATGTTGGGAAGAAAGATGGAGAAGGTAAGAAGAAGAAGCACCGGGGAAGAAAAAGGAAGCTTGAAAATGCAGGTGCAAGTAAGGAGGTGAAAGGAGTACAGGATACAGGAGTTCGTTCATACACACGTGATGATGGAAAGACAGTGTATTACTTATGATGGGACGCGGGGTCAGGAGAAACACCTTCTTCTGGCTCCGTATCATGGGAACCGCCTGATAAACAACCATCTTGTTCTCAGGTGGAATCAGTATGTGAGGAGATACAAGAGATAGTGCAAGCACCAGAACAGTTGCAAGATCAACCGAAGCCTCAAGGGGATGAGTTAGAAGAGATAAATATGGCAGGGGAAGGAGAATCAACTAGACCCTTGTTCATAAGTAAGAGTCTCTCAGAAGAGCAAAAGGTGAATTTGGTTCAACTTTTAAAGGAGTACAGAGATGTGTTTGCCTGGACCTATGAAGAAATGCCTGGGTTGGATGAGAATGTCGTTACTCATGAATTGCACATCTCTTCTGGAAGTAGGCCAGTTAAGCAGCAGGCTAGGGTATTTCGGCATGAAGTGGAGACTCAGATCAAGGAGGAGATTAATAAGTTGCTCAAGGTGGGATTCATTAAACCCGTACATCATCCTACATGGCTAGCAAATGTTGTGCCAGTGAAGAAGAAGAATGGGACAATAAGGGTGTGTGTTGATTTCAGAGATTTAAACAAGTCATGTCCCAAGGATGATTTTCCTCTTCCAAACATTGATACTTTGGTTGACGCTACCGCTGGTCATGAGATGTTTTCCTTTATGGATGGGTTTAGTGGCTACAACCAAATTAAAATGGCACCAGGTGATGCAGAGAAAACGGCTTTCAGAACTCCATTTGGCAACTTCTACTACACTGTTATGCCGTTTGGATTGAAGAATGCAGGGGCAACTTATCAACGTGCTATGACAGCGATCTTCCATGATATGATGCATGACTGCATGGAAGACTATGTAGATGATATTGTTGTGAAGTCTAAAAAAGCCTCCAGTCATTTGGAAGAATTGAGAAGAGTGTTTGAAAGGTGCAGAAAATTCAAACTCCGTATGAATCCTCTAAAGTGTGCTTTCGGTGTTACTGCTGGAAAGTTCTTGGGTTTTGTAGTTCACAGAAAAGGTATAGATGTTGATCCTGCAAAGGTAAGAGCTATTCAGTCTATGCCATCTCCAGTAAGCCAGAAACAACTCAAAAGCTTCTTAGGAAAGGTTTCATACATCAGGAGGTTCGTTCCAGCTCTGGGAGAAATCATCACACCCTTTCAGAGTCTATTGAAGAAGGGAGTTTCTTTTGTGTGGGGTGGACAACAACACGAAGCTTTTGAGAAGATCAAACGGATCCTGAGTTCTCCAATGACAATGACAATGCCGGTTAAGGATCAACCAATGATGTTGTATCTCACTTCTACTCCTCACTCCATAGGTGCTTTACTGGTACAAGAAGTGGATGGGCAAGAGCGACCTGTGTACTACTTGAGTAGATGTCTACATGGTAGTGAGTTGAATTATCCGTCAATGGAGAAGCATTGTCTCGCTTTGGTATTTGCTACTCAAAAACTCCGCCACTACTTCCTAGCTCATAAACTCATAGTGGTGACCAAGTCAGATCCAATTAAATTCTTACTCTCTAGGCCAGCTTTGTCAGGGAGAATAGCGAAGTGGCTTTTGTTGTTAGGAGAGTTCGATATCTCAATTGTCCAGCCAAAGGCTATCAAGTCTCAAGCACTATCAGATTTGCTAGCATATTTCCCATCTCATTATGATGAAGTTGTACCCAATTCTATTCTTGGTGAATTGAATGAAGAGGTATGCTCTGTGAATGTAGAAGAAGGAGAATGGAAGTTGTATTTTGATGGTTCTTCAACTAGAAATGGAGGAGGCGCTGGCATAGTCTTAATTCCTCCAAGTAGAGAAGTCGATTCCTTGATAGAGAGTTCAGAGTTAACCTCCTCTTCTTCAAGTAGAAATGACATCTCTCTGGATGATGAGCCAAGTAGAGAACGGAGCTCCTTGATTCCGGGTCTAGAGTTAACCTCCCCAGAATTAGGTAGAGAACCAATCTCTTTGGCATTTAAGTTGGACTTTCCTTGTACCAACAATCAAGCAGAGTATGAGGCACTTATTCTGGGGTTGTTCACAGCTGCTACCATTGGGATTAATAATCTTTGCATCTATGGAGATTCTAATCTCATTGTTAAGCAGGCCAATGGTGAGTTTGCGTTGAAGGAACCTATGCTGGCTTCTTATAGAACTCTTGTACAAGCTCTATGGAAGAAGTTTCAGATTATAAGATGTGAACATAGTCCAAGATCCACGAATAGATATGCTGATGCTCTTGCTACCTTGGCTTCCAAAATTCATATTCCAGAGGAGAGCTTGAATATTGCTATGTCAGTGGTTAAAAGAAATTTGCCTTGCCCAGCTAGTGAATTGCTTCAGCCTCCAGATTATGAGGATGACAAAGATTGGCGTGCAACTATTATTAACCAACTGCTTCATCCTACTATTGCTGATATTCCAAACTTGAGACATTTTGTTATGATTCATGGTGTGCTATACCATAGAAATGTTGGTGGGGTGTTAGCAAGGTGTATCTCTAAGGTTGAGGCAAATGATGTGTTGAAAACATCTCATGAACAGTGGTGTGGAGAGGAAGGTCCACCATTATATCGTTTGATACAAAGGGCAGGCTACTTTTGGCCAACCATGGCCAAGGATGCTTTGATATTACAAGGGTCTTGCAAGAAGTGCTCTGAACCACCAGATGTACAAGAGTGTCATTTTGTTGGAAGTGCTGGAGATTGGCGTAGGCCTTATATTGAGTTTCTCAGAAATGGAGTTCTTCCTATTAATCGTCAAGATGCTAGACAACTCAAGAGGAGAGCTCAACGTTTCTTTCTAAGGGAGAATGACTTGTTTCGTGTTTCATTCTCAGGGAGGTCTTTGAAATGTGTCTCTCCAGCAGATGTAGGTTCATTGCTAGAAGAAGTGCATGGTGGGAGTAGTGGAGAACATGAAGGAGGTAGAAAGTTGTATCAGAAGCTCTTAGACTTGGGGTATTATTGGCCAACCATGGAAGCAGATGCTACACGTCATGCAAGGAAGTGCTATCCATGCCAGGTTCATGGCAACGCCATACATGCTCCAGCAGTAGAGCTCCATAGCATCACTACTCCTTGGCCTTTCCACACTTGGGCATTTGATCTAATCGGGCCTATCAATCCTCCTGCTAAAGGTTACACATGGATACTAGCAGCAACGGAGTGTTTTACAAAGTGGGTGGAAGCTATCCCTCTGAAGAAAGCAACAGGTCCAGCAGTGGCTAATTTCATTAAGGAGTACATTATATGTCGTTTTGGGATACCAAGGAGAATCTTGTCAGATAATGGAACTCCTTTCATTAATAGTAACGTAAGGGAATTGCTTGCCTTGTATGATGTAGATCATGTTAAATCAACTCCATACTACCCGAAAGGCAATGGCCAAGCTGAGGCAACAAATAAGACTTTGCTGAAGGTGTTGAGTAGGATGGTACATGAAGATCCAAAGATGTGGGGAGATGCATTGCCAGTAGCACTATGGGCTTACAGGACTTCTAAGCGTGGACCTACAAAGGCAACTCCTTTTTCACTAGTATATGGAACAGAAGCTGTACTTCCTGCCGAGATACTAGTTCCGTCTGCAAGGTTAGCGTTGGACGCTGAACTTGACAACGATAGCCTACGGATGTTGGAGTTAGAAGCACTAGAAGAAAGGAGGGATAGAGCAAGGAAGAATTTGACAGTGTATCAAAGGAGGTTGAGTAGAGCTTATGACAAGCTAGTAAAGAGGAGAAACTTCGAAGAGGGTGATCTAGTTCTCCGCGCTGCCGAACACGTCAGAAGAGGAACTTCAGCTCCTAAGTTTAGTCCAAAGTGGGAAGGACCTTACATTATCCATGAAGTGAATGATAGTGGTTACTGCAAGTTGATCAACCCAAAGAATAATGCTGTTACTGCGCCTATTAACTTTCAATACGTCAAGAAATTCCATGTATGAAATTCGGACCCTGTCTCTAATTATTTGTAATACTTTTGTAATTAGAAGTTAATTGCATGTCCAGTACTTATCTTTTATTATCAGTTGACTACTATGTTCCTCTGTAAAGACCTATGACATGTATGAAAACTGATGAATTTCAGTCACAGCTTTATCACTTGAAATCTGGCTGTACTCTATTGTTCCTGTCATAGCGCAGCTTTAACGCTTACTTTGACTATGACATTGATTATAAACCAGCCGCAGCTTCATGCTTAAACTTTGGCTGTAATGTGATAATTATATTTTGGCCGCAGCTATAATCGCTCATACTTTGGCCACAAGTCGCTTATTGGGTTGAATGGTTTACTTCATTTAAGGTTGAGATACAATCTCCCTAATGAAAGCAGATAGTTCCCCTTGGCCGCAGCTCTAACGCTTATTTTAAAGGGTTGAATAGTTTACTTTATTTAAGGTTGAGATTCAATCTCCCTAATAAAAGTGAATAGTTCCCCTTGGCCGCACGACTCTATCAAAATTAAAAAGTGTGTGAAGAATGTATGACATTCACATAAGTACACAATTGCTATAAGAAAAATTTAGCATAATATATGTATGTTTTATTATGATATAAAAGTTCAAAGACAACTCCGATAAAAAAAAAAAGTTAAAAAAAAAAATAAAATAAAAATGAAACAAGTCTACTCCCTTATGTTGTCCCATGGAGAAGAATTAGAGCTACAAAGATGATGAATATTATCTAGTTGGTTCTGCAACTCCAGGTTCTTGCGCTGATATATCTCTGTTTCCTGCTTAAGAGAATCAAGCTTCTTTCTAACTTCATCCAGACTTGTCTCTACCTGAGCTTTGTCTACCTCTATGTTAAGAATAGCTTTGGCCTTAGCCATACAAGAAGTAAGACATCCCAGTCTGAACCCAGTTTTGGTAACCGCATCCATGAGTGCAAACATCTCTTGTAACTTTGCTGGAGGGATATCCGACCATCGAGCATCAGCAATTACTAAAGCCTTACCAAACTGTCCCAGAAAAAATGAAATAAATCCTTCAATCTGAAAGGTGCAAGTAGTCCAGAATTCACCTTCTATTTTATAAATGTCTTCCAAATACCGCTGATATTGTGAGTCAACGGAGAAACCATGGAAATCCACTTTTGAAGTACCAAGAGAAGTATTGACTCCAATAGTCTGAGATGGAGTTGACCCAAGGATACTCGGTCCAAAGGCAACTGTTCCGAAGGAAGTGATTGTCCCAAAGGCGGATCCTGTTGCAAAGGTGACTGTTCCAGAACTTGTAGCTAGGTTAGAATCTCTAACTCCTAGTAATGGGGAGGAAGGAACAGGAGGAACACCTAGGGCGGTAGTAGAAACCATAGCATCACCAAATTCAGGCTGAGCGGTATCTCTGATATGTTCCCTCTCCCGACTGTGAACAGTAGCATCACCAAGTTCAGGCTGAGTGGTATCCCTGTTATGTTCCCTCTCCTGACTTTGAGCAGTAGCATCACCAAGTTCAGGCTGAGAGGTATCCCTAGTATGTTCCCGCTCTTGACTTTGAACAGTCTCTATGTCTTGCGAAGAAAAGAGAGCATCAATTTCAGAAGCACAATTCCTTGACCTAGAAGAAGCAGCATCAGTTTCTGGCTCAGAACGATTTGATGCATCATCATCATCGTTATCATCGTCATCGTCATCATCATCACTATCAGTATCAACCTGCTCATCTACCTCGTCTACTCGAGGATCACTAGCTTCAAAAGTTGATACACCCTACAAGAAACACAGGTAGAAAAGTGATAAGTGAAGGGTAAAGAGTGAGTATATAAAAAAAAAAAGAAGAGGAAACTTACTTCTTGAGATGCATGAGATGAAGCACGACTTTTTTTTCGTCGATGAAGGATCAGAACATCATCTTCTTCTCCATCATCAATATCTACAACTGCAGAAGTTTTCGGTCTTGGTTTGTCGGGCATACGCAAGGATATGTCGCTAGTAGTAATATTTGGGGGCTTAAGTTCAGCTCTAAGATTAGTTAAGGGCCTCACAAAAACCTTCCACTCATCAAGGCATACACCCCAATAGGCCCGCCAGCCAGATGAACACATACCAACTCTATCAAGTGCTGGGGCAGTTACACTCTTAACTGGAAGACCCCTGACTGAATCTTTGAGAAACCATTTAGCACTAGTAGCAAATGTTTCACGGGACATAGAAGGGCCAGGTGGAACTCCTTGATCATACCCAAATTGACGTGCTACCCTAGAGGCCGAATATACTACTGCTGAATATGAGTCCCTAGTAACTCCTGAGCTAGAATTTTCAATCATGCAGGGTAGCGCACGACATTGAACCCACAAATAAAAATGCATTCTTTGTACACTCACGGAATCAGACAAGTTATAATAAAGAGTAGGACTTCCATACCCGTTGAGCGAGTTAACATATGGCCTAGGTTCGAATTCATCTGCCACGTCCATCACTTCAAGAACACTCTTCTTTGACGTTCGAGCGAGCCATGCCCAAGCTCTGTAGTCATTCCTGAGAACAGTCGTTGAATTAGAAGTCCCAGATGAGTTGTAAACATTAGGCTCAGGAGCGCAAGAGCCGAATCTCTCCCATAGGTACATCTGAATAAAAGTGGCATCCACAAAAGTCATGAGTTTGTACCGACCAGCCGAATCTTTGGTTTTAGATTGGTACAAGTCCAGTCGTTTATACAAGGACCCCAGGTAGTATGGAGCAAGAGGAAAGTCAAATCCCTTAGAAATCTTGATGGCCAGAGAAATTACACCTGGAGAAATCCCGTCGTCTGGACAGCCTGGAAACACATGTCGTGCCAACCACAGAATCAATAGTGCTATCAGTTCCCACTTATGATCTGGATAAGTAGGATCTGCAGTTTTATCCCCTTTAGAATTATATTTCTGGAAGAAAAGACCTATCCAATTGGAAAACCGTGCAACCTTAGAACTGTTAGTTTGACTCTGGAGTAAATTGCAAAAGAACCTGTAAATGTCTCTGTCTTCTTCAGCAAGCCTAATAGAAGAAATTTCATAACCGCCATAACAGGGAAGCTCGAGTAAGATATGCACGTCTTCTAGAGTAAATGTGAACTCACCCCAAGCTGTAATCATAGTATGAGAGAAAGTGCTCCATCTAGCAAGAATAGCACGCCACACCTCTAATTTTTTCTCCTTCTTTATTTGGAGAAGCTTGGAACTAATTCGGATAGCATGAAGTACTCCTGCCTTCGAAAGGATGCTCACATTAGCAGGTTTCGCCAAGATTTTATTTATCCACTCATCCCATCCTTGAACTGGACAGGTATTGGCAAGTTTGGTGATGGAAAGTGGAAATTGTCCTTGCTCAAATCTGAACTTCAAGATAGAATTGCCCGGGATATATTCTCTTTCACGTGCCTCAGGATTGATATATTTGAAGGTGTATCCAGCTGGCGCAGGTGGATGTTGACCATACTCATTCTCATTTACATATTCCCAAAAACGATCAGCCCCACCCGCCTTGATGATTGAATCCTCCCAATGCCTGGGCACAGCAGGGACTAAACCATCTTTGTTCGTTCTAAGAGTAATCTTTTGAGTGAGAATTTTGCCAGCAGTCTGTTTCCTTTTCTTTGGAGGTGGAATAGCATCTCTGGAGGGTTGACCATAACTTGGCCGGTGTATGTTCATAGTTTTCACCATGATGAGTGTGAAAATCCTGCAAAAACAACAACAAAAGGTCAAGTAAGTATTATTATTCAAGTAGCATAAAAAAAAAAAAATATATATATATATATATATATTATTATTTATTGCTTTTAATAAAGCATGCTTGATTTTAAAAATATACATTTATTTATTAATTTCATTAAAATTTTTCTTTTTAATTAAAAAAAAAAAAAAAAAAAATTTTGCTGGCCTCCGCGCCTGCAGGCCTCGGCGCCTGCAGGCCCCCTGCGCCTGCAGGCCTCGGCGCCTGCAGGCCTCCGCGCCTGCAGGCCCCCGCGCCTGCAGGCCCCCACGCCTGCAGGCCTTCGCGCCTGCAGGCCCCCGCGCCTGCAGGCCCCCGCGCCTGCAGGCCCCCGCGCCTGCAGGCCTCCGCGCCTGCAGGCCTCCGCGCCTGCAGGCCCCCGCACCTGCAGGCCTCCGCGCCTGCAGGCCCCCGCGCCTGCAGGCCCCCGCGCCTGCAGGTCCCCGCCCGCCTGCAGCCCCTCCCGCCTGCAGGCCCCCGCGCCTGCAGGCCCCTCCCGCCTGCAGCCCCCCCCGCCTGCAGTACCTCCCGCCTCCAGGCCCCCCCCGCCTGCAGGAAACTCCCGCCTGCAGCCCCCCCCACGCCTGCAGGCCCCTCACGCCTGCACCCCCCCGCCTGCAGGCCCCTCCCGCCTGCAGGCCCCCCGCCTGCAGGCCCTCCCACACCGCCTGCAGCCCCCCGCCAGCAGCCCCCCCCCGCCTGCAGGCGGGTAAAAAAAAAAAAAAAAATTTGGGCAATACATGGATGAGAACTTACCTTTTCTCAGAGAAAAAAAAAATTGAGGAAAAGAATTGAAATCTTCTTGCTTGGAAAGAGCTTTTGAGATTATTGAAAATAATTTTTCAAATGACTTTCTTATTTATAGACAACATGTAGTGTCCTTGTGCTATTTGAACTCTAAAAAGATATTATCTTTTTATCTTGTTAGTTTTTATTATTATTATTTTATTATTATTATTTTAGTATTTATTTTATTTTCAAAAAAAAAAAAAAAAAAAAAAATTTCTTGCCTAATTATAACTCCTTTTGTTATTATTATTATTTATTTATTCAAAAAAATAAATAAATAATAAAAGGGAGGACAATTGCATCAAATTTAGAACTATATTTTCATACTTGATGTTATTTACAGTGCATAAGAATTTTTTTACAATAAAAAATTCTCATGCAGGGGGCAAAATGTAGACACTCGTTTTTGGTCAATAACTTTTTATGCAGGAACAAATCTTATATGCAGCGGGCTTTAGTAATAGTCTCCCTGTCAGCAGCGCTCTTGGCACGTCGCTTGGCACGTCACTTGGCACGTCTCTTGGCACGTCGCTTGGCACGTCGTTCGGCACGTCTCTTGGCACGTCGCTTGACACGTCTCTTGGCACGTCTCTTGGCACGTCTCTTGGCACGTCGCTTGGCATGTCGCTTGGCACGTCTCTTGGCACGTCTCTTGACACGTCGCTTGGCACGTCGCTTCTTGGTAGCAGGACTTTCTGCAATAATACACAACTACATGAAGACTGTGGAGCTAACCCGGGAAGGTTGGCAGGATTCTTGAGTTTGCTCCACTCTTGGGATGTCTTGGAGAGCATGGCTTGGAGGCTCAGATATGGAGATTGTTAAGAAGTTCGCTTCTTAACCTTTCCCTGGAACACAAGTGCTTCCCTATCCCGCTGAACAGACAGTGCATTCTCAAGCGTGCTGTCAGTAGCCTTCATACACTACATGTGACTGAAACACTTCTCTTAATGTAACCTCCCATAACTGGCATTTCTCCCACTATCATATATAACCTCTCCACCACCCATGATTGAGAGGAAGTTTATATAAAATAACTTCCCACTCTGTTAATAATTTCTCCTGATAACCTCTTTGAAGAGGCTATAAATAGAAGCTCAAATGCTTCATTTAGGATCTTTTGGCCATTTGACAAACTTTCTGACGTTAAGAATTCTCTGCAACATTTTCTCTGCAATTTCCACAACCACCATACTTTCCACCATCCTCAGCCACTTACAGCCTTCATCACCACCACCTGCCACCGCACTTGTTCTCCAGGGTCTGCTCCAATCTTCCTCTCCGCCATCTCTCTACGACTTCTCGTTTTACTGATTTGCAACGTTTCCTCAACCGATCAAAAATACCCTCTACAGTGGGCAATGGCCGAGCTAATTAGGAATCCAAGAGTGCAGCAAAAGGCACAAGAGGAGCTAGACCGAGTGATAGGATTCGAACGGGTGATTTATGAAACTGATTTCTCAAGTCTGCCTTACCTTCAAAGCGTAGCCAAGGAGGCACTAAGATTGCATCCCCCAACTCCTCTAATGCTACCCCATCGTGCCAATGCGAATGTGAAAATTGGTGGCTATGACATCCCCAAGGGATCAAATGTGCACGTTAACGTATGGGCAGTAGCCCGTGATCCGGCTGTCTGGAAGGACTCTGAAGAGTTCCGGCTAGAACGATTCCTGGAGGAGGACGTGGATATGAAGGGTCATGATTTTCGATTACTTCCATTTGGTGCAGGGAGGAGGGTATGCCCCGGTGCACAACTTGGGATCAATCTGGTCACATCCATGCTGGCTCACTTATTGCACCATTTTGTTTGGACACCAGCCGAGGGAGTCAAACCTGATGAAATTGACATGCTTGAAAATCCCGGACTGGTTGCTTACATGCGGACTCCGTTGCAGGCTATGGCCACTCCTAGGTTGCCTTCCCATCTGTACAAACGTGTGGCTGTGGATATCTAAGTTTTCTCCTCAATTTCTTTTTCTTGTTATCCTTAGATTTTGGATTTTTAACTCTTTTTATCACCTCGCGCGGTTGTATTTTCAATTATGTCTTGAGTGATCTGTGATTGGTTGGAAGAAGAGGAACAAATAAAAACGGCAATGACATAAATTATACTATTTATTACTCTGCTATATAAAGTTTTGTTACCACTAGTGTTAACTTAAAGGATTAGATAAAATCAAGAGAGGTGATTTGATTTTAAAAAAAAAAATTTAAGCTTTCTTTCAAGCAATATAACCTTTGATGAAAATTCAATGAAATGACCAACACTCTATGCACTTAAACCAAAGATAATATATTTTAAATTTAAAAAGAGTAAGGAAAAAGATCAAATACTAGGATTTATAGAAATTCAGACATTTTCCAAAGTTACCACTATAGCAGATGTGGTAAAAGGAGGCTTTTTTCATTTAGTGACGTTTATAATCACCACTAAATATTTAGTGGCGTTTCCGAAAAATGCAGCTAAAAGCGTTGCAGAAAATAGAGTTGGGAAATATAACGACGTTTATCCAAAAACGTCACTACATTTAGCGGTGTTTATCCCGAAAATGCCGCTACAATTAGCATTGATCATTTTCTTACAAGCGCCGCAAAAACAGTTGCGTTTGTAAACACCCAAAGAATACGTACATGAAATTTTGTGGGTAGATTTAACAGTGTTTGTCCTTCAAAACGCTACTAAAATGTCGGCGTTTAGCAACATTTTGTGTTATAAACCGCCTCTATATAGCTGCGTTTACACTAAACGCCACTATACAGATATTAATTTTTATTTCATCAAAATATATATTTATATTAAAAAGTAGTAATTACTAATATTAGTAAATATTGTATTAATATTAAAAATTATATTCAACAATTAACATAATTTATAGAAAACAGGTTTGGATGACCAAATCTTATTCTTTTTAGGCAAGTAATATACGGTTGGAAAGGTCTAAGAGTCAGCTTCAAAAGTCAAGAAAGAAGTTTCCTTGAATAAAGACTCTAAAATCACGTTTTCCTAACAACAAAGTCCAAAAGTCAAATCTGTCTACTTCTTGAACTGCAAGAATCAAGGTTTGTACCCAAGAATTTGGTCTTTTTGTTGGGAAAGTTCGGGCTCATGCATATTCATAGATATACAAAAATAAAGCAGAGGAAGTAAACAAGAAAATGCCCAGAATTACCTCAAGATCTCGGATCGTGACTTGCATGGGTTTCAAGGCATTTAAAAACATAAAATCACCAATATGATCAGAATCATATCTACTCGAGAACTCGTAATCCCAAGTGTGATGTTCTCTGCAATAAGGCAACAAATTGATGATCATCGAACGGCTTCTCCGATGCCACGAGCAACACAGGTGTCTTGCCTCTAACGGTAATCCACAAAGACGGCTATTGACACCTTCGAAAGGTCTTGAGGATTCCCTTGAGCTAGCAAGTTGATCGGATGATCAATAATCAAAAAGCTTCTCCTTTAATTTCTTGCAATGGCCGAACCAAAAGATGAACAATTCTCTTTAACCACCGATCAAGAAAACTAGAAGGAAAAGAATAATGGAGGTACGACAATAACAATCCTTTTTGCCGAATATGTTTCCTTTTAAGTTCAAAGAGAAAAACTCTTTTTCTCTTCCTTTAAAAGTGTCTTTCACTCATAACCATAAGTGCCATCTTTTTCTTCTCAAAAAGCATGTCTTACATGAAGTAATAACACTTAAAAACCTTATATTCTCAAGTAAACCTTTAGTAACTTAATATGAAAATCCATATCTTAAATGAAGAATTTTCTTTTTGTTAAATCACTTGGCCAGCACACATTTTTAGAGAACAAATCCATGCTAAACCGTAAGTCCCATGGAAGAAATTCTTTTTTCTCTTTTTGCGTCCCAAGCAACTAAAGAATTTTTCTTCTCATAAAACTACTTGGCCGGCTACAATTAGTGAGACATGATAGAGTTTATTTGCATTTAAAACTCATACTTAGATAGGAATTCTTCCTATCCTAAGTGATTCACTTTTAGCCAACCTCCTTTTAATCAAAGCTTGGCCAAATGTTTCCATAATTGTGTCCAAGTTCAGCTGCTAAAAGATAGGTAAAGATAGGAGTTTGATTCAAAATCAAAGTCCTAGTTGAGGTGAAACTCTTTCACCATCAAGCATCTTAATTCAACCGAAACTCTAACTCTTAAAGCCGACGTCGAACCTATCCCGAATTATGTCTATGTTAATAGCTCGGTTTCACAGGGATAAGAGTTTGATTCAAAATCAAACTCTTAGAGTCCTAATTGTACTCAACAAGCTCAGATTAGCAGAGTCCTTGTTCAAGTGAAACTCTTTCACTTAACAAGTGTTAAAGTCCTAGTCAAACACTAACTCTTAGTGCCAAACTCGGACTTGACATAATCGAAGCAATGTTCAGTTTAGTGAAATACGAGAGGTCGGAATTTGATTCGTAATCAAACTTCCTCTAAAATGAGAAACTTTTTCTCATTTCGGGCAACTTCTTATTTTCAGCTAGAACAACTTTATCTTAAGACATATCTAAATTAAGACATGATCTGCTTAAGACAAGGTTATCCACATTGTCTTATTAAGACATCTTTATTTGGATTTCCCAAATCCAAATTATGTCTTAACCTTCCTAAATTGAATCTTATTCAATTAGGTCTTCCAAATTAACCTTTTATTCATTTAAGTCATTACTTAATTAATGTCGATACGTGATCCTCGGGGGGACCCGTTCGAGTGAGGGGAAAAACAGGCAGAGGAAAAGACGACTTAATTCCTCTTAAATCAAAAGGTCGAGGTATGAAAATGACCTCGAAAAAAGAAATGGAGTCGCCAACAATCTTTTTGGGTAGGTGTGATCTTGCCAACTATTAAAACAGTTTTTAAAAAACATTTTAAAATTAATTAAAACATTTTTAAAACCAATTTTGTAGTCCGCTCTTTGAACTAGAGAAAACAAGTGCGAGTTCGGGAGTCGGTTACGTGCGGGGAAGGATTAGCACCCCACAACTCTCGTATAAAACAGTACCTTATTAGTCATGTGTTATCTCGAATCTCGATGAAAAGTCAGTTTTAAATTTGGTTTTCGAAAATAATTCCCTAAAAAATAATATTTTTACTTGAAAATGATCCAAAATTTATTAATATAAAATTTTCCATATTTTTCGACAAACTTGGCAAAACATGGAATTTTTTCTTGACTTTGAAATTCTCTGAATCATCCTCGTTTTAAAGAAGATATTCCGTTGTTAACAATAATTGATGATATCATCCCCGGCAGACCCAATAGAGAATTCATGAATTATTTTAACTTGGGAATAATCTTGATTAAAAAAATATATTATTTATTTTTCATGTATTTGAAAATTATTGAGAATAACAATGAGTATGCAAAAATGTTATTAAGATAAAAATTAAATGAGCATGCGTATTTATCATGGCATGGTAAGAAAAATGAAATGGCATAAAAATGAATATCATGTGAGTGAAATCGACATGGCAAACAAAATGACATGGCACGGTGAGATGACATGGCACGAGAATGGCATAGCATGAGAATGAAGGTCGTGGCATGAAAACGATATGGCAAACGAATAACATGGCATATAAATGACATGGCATAAGAATGAATGTCATGTGAATGAAATCAACATGGCAAGCAAAATTACACGGCATATGAATGACATGGCATAAGAATAAATGTTATGCGAATGAAATCAACATGGCAAACAAAATGACATGGCATAAGATGAATGTCATGTGAATGAAATCGACATGATAAACAAAATGACATGGCATATGAATGAATGTTATGTGAATGAAATCAACATAGCAAACAAAATGACATGGCATATGAATGACATCGCATAAGAATGAATGTCATGTGAATGAAATCGACATAGCAAACAAAATGACATGGTATAAGAATAAATGTCATGCGAATGAAATCGACATGGCATACAAAATGACATTGCATATGAATGACATGGCATAAGAATGAATGTCATGTGAATGAAATCAACATAGCAAACAAAATGACATGGCATGTGAATGACATGGCATAAGAATAAATGTCATGCGAATGAAATCTACATGGCAAACAAAATGACATGGCATCTGAATGACATGGCATAAGAATAAATGTCATGTGAATGAAATCGACATGGAAAACAAAATGACATGGCATATGAATGACATGGTATAAGAATAAATGTCATGTGAATAAAATCGATATGGCAAACAAAATGACATGTCATATGAATGTCATGTGAATGAAATCGACATAGCAAACAAATTGACATGGCATGTGAATGAAATGGCATAAGAATAAATGTCATACGAATGAAATCGACATGGCAAACAAAATGACATGGCATATGAATGATATGGCATAAAAATTAATGCCATGTGAATGAAATCGACATGACAAACAAAATGACATGGCATATGAATGACATGGCATATGAATGACATGGCATAATGATGAATGTCATATGAATGACATAGCATAAGAATGAATGTTATGTGAATGAAATCGACATAGCAAACAATATGACATGGCATATGAATGACATGACATAAGAATGAATGTCATGTGAATGAAATCGACATGACATATGCATGAATGACATGACATGCTTGACATGGCAAAATCTAAATGACATAGCATATGTATGAATTACATGGCATACTTGACATGGCAAAATCTAAGTGACATAGCATATGTATGAATTTATTTGAGAATGACTCGGAATTTATTAACACCAAAATCTTTTCATGTTCCCCGATAGGCCCGGTAAAACATAGAAAGTTTTATTCATTTTAAAATTCTCCGAATCACCCTTGTTTTAGAAAAGGATATTCCTTTGTTAATAATAATTAATGATATCTTCCCCTGCAAACCCAGTAGAGAAAATCATGAATTATTTAAACTCGGGAATATTGTCTTATTTATCAAAATGTTATGAATATGCAAATTGACAAAGGCATGCATGATTACTAAAACATGATAAGCATTTTATTGTAATTATGGAAGATGGGATAATGACATGGCATAAGGATGACATGGCATATGAATGGCCAAATGTATGGTGATGGCATGTGAATGGCCAAATGACATGAAATGATGATATGACATGAATGGCATGGCATGAAAATACACCTAAACTATAAATGACATGGCATGACATGGCATAGGTGACATGGCATAAAATGATGACATGGCATGTAAAGGACCTAGACTCTAAATGGTGTAGCATGGTCGAATGACATGAAAATGATGCAAGGCATGGCATGAATGGCATGGCATGGCATGAAAATGCACCTAAACTATAAATGACATGGCATGACATGTTATATGGATGACATGGCATAAAATGGTGACATGGCATGAAAATGACCTAGATTCTAAATGACATAGAAAATGAAATGGCATAAAAATGACCTAACGACTAAAATGACATGGCATGGCCGAAAATAACCTATTCTAAGATGACATAGATCATGACCTAAGATGCATGACATAGCTACATGACCTAGGATGCATGACATAATCAAATATGATGCAAGGCATGGCATAGATCTAAAATACATGGTTTGGCCGAAAATGATGCAAGGCATGTCATGAACACAAAATGCTAAATGACATAGCTACATGACCTAAGATGCATGACATAACCAAATATGATGCAAGGCATGAACCTAAAATACATGAGACGGTCGAATGGTGTAAGAAGCTAACATGCCATGAATATGATGCAAAAACTAGTATGGCATGAAAATAGTGAAAAGAAACATGGCCAAAGATGCATGGACAAGCATGGAAGTAATAAAAAAATAAGCAAACAAAAAATAAGGAATGTGAGCTCCATGGTTGGTACAATGGACATAGCCCCCTTAACCATGATCACTTGATTTTCATCAAGATCATGAAGTCTTTCCAACTCAAAAATCAGAAATTAAACCAAGCCAACTAAGAAAAATGGAGGTGAGCTCCATAGTTGGTACAATGGGCATAATCCCTCTAACCATGATCACTTGATTTTTATCAAGATCATGAAGCCTTTCAACCTCTTTTATTTAATTTATTTTTTAAAAACAGAACATAAAAAAATATAAACCTTCCAGAATCATGTTTCCCACATCAAACATGCAAAAAAAAAAAAATCAAGGCAAGCACAAACATGATTCGGGTAAGGTAAAAAAAAATTTGTAAACATTATTTTTTTTTCTTTTTTTTAATGCAAAGGAAAAGATGAAAGCTTAAAAACGTTTCAAAACCTTTATTTTTGCAAGAAAAGGATTAGAAATCACATGGAAGCAAGGAACAAAGCATGAGAAAGAAGAAAAAATAATGCAAAAGCAAAGGAGTAATGGCTATCTTTCTAGCATCCTTGGCTAACTCTCTCTTTCTTTCTTTCAAATTTCTTTTCTCTTCAAGTTTAGCTACTGCCTCCC
Organism: Fremontodendron californicum; assembly: GCA_030761205.1. NCBI lineage: Eukaryota > Viridiplantae > Streptophyta > Magnoliopsida > Malvales > Malvaceae > Fremontodendron > Fremontodendron californicum. Next base: position 23,434,579 of record JAULJL010000009.1, read on the forward strand.
TCTCAAAAATGACCAGCCAACTTAATAAAATAAATTTTCCCTTCTCCTTTATGCCCTTGGCCGAATGGCATGTCCACCCTTGGATGAGGATGTGCTCATCTTTTTTCCCCACCATCTAAGCCATTTGATCAAAGATATTTTCATGACAATAAAAATGACATCTTGCAATTTGATCTTGGCCATTGAAGGATGTACTCATCTTTTACAAAGCACCTAGGCCATTGGATGGACAATGACACTTTCAAGACAATAAAAATGACATATTGCCATTTGATAGTGACCATTGGATGAAATTGATCAAATATCCATCCTTCTCCCATGAACTGGCCGGCCAAGGGCCTGGAATATTCCAGAAATTCCTTTATTTTTTCTTTTTTTTTTTAATTTCGCAAATTTATCCCTTTCGATTTCTTCGATAAAATTACCTTTTAGCCCCCAAACTTAATTTAATTTCCAATGGACCCCAATTTTGGATTTGTCTTTTCCAACTCATCCCATCCAATATAAAACTTGGTTCTCGAGGTTTTCACATTTTTTCGAGTTTTTTTTTTGTTGACTTTTCCCAGATTTTTCTCTAAAGTTTCGGTTTAGTGCCTCCCAAATTTTGCCTTTTTCATTTGAGCTCCGATTCTAAATTTTCTTCTCCAATCTCTTCAAAAAAAAATATATAAAATTGAGATCTGGAAGTTTTCATAATTTGTCGAGCTCGTTTCCTATTTTTCCCAAATTTTTCTCTTGGAATTTCGGGTTAGGGCACCCGAACTTTGTCATTTTTCATTTGAGCTTCGATTCTGGATTTTTCTTCTCTAGTCTCTTCCAAAAAGTATGAAACTGAAATCTGGAAGTTTTTCATAATTTTTCGAGCTCGTTTCCTATTTTTTTTGGAATTTTCTTTGGGATTTTACGGGTTAGTGCACCCGAACTTTGCCCTTTTTCATTTGAACTCTGATTCTAGATTTTCTTTCTCCAATATCTTCCAAAAACATAAAACACAAATCATGAAGTTTTTAAAATTTTCCTAGCTCATTTGCTATTTTTTTCGGAATTTTCTTTGGGACTTTTCGAGTTAGTGCACCCGAACTTTGCCCTTTTTCAGTTGAACTCCGATTTTGGATTTTCTTTCTCCAATCTCTTCCAAAAAATATAAAACTCAGATCTGAAAGTTTTTATAATTTTCTGAGCTTATTTGCTATTTTCCCAGAATTTTCTTTGGGATTTTTCGGGTTAGTGCACCCGAACTTCGCCTTTTTCATTCGAGATTCGATTCTGGATTTTTCTTCACCGATCCCTTCCATATGAAATAAAATTTAAATCTGGAACTTTTCATAATTTTCTGAGCTCGAAGCCTATTTTTCTTGGATTTTCCAATATTGCCCTTTAACCTCCGAAATCTCGATTTTACTCAAAACGGGTCCGATTTTTGGATTTTCTTTTTCCACTGTCTGGTTATATATTGAATTGGAGTTTGTCCGAAAGCGCCCAATTTTTACGATCGAATTCCCTTCCAATTTAGTTTTCCCTTTTTCTACATCGGGAATTTTCTCTTTTTCCATTTATGCTCCAACCGGCTTTTTCTTGGGATCCACTTCAAACTGGGACTTGGGATTTTTTTTATTCATTCTTTATCAACTGGGGGCTTCAATTTCACCGAATTGGGCCATCTCTGTAGTTTTCCCCAAATTTGTTGGATTAGGTATTCCCCTACACTGAATTTTCGCAACCCCTCTTTCGAACTCTATATCTTTCGTTGTAGACCTCGGATTATCAAAATTCTTTTGCCATTGTTCAATTCAACTTCAAACCTTGATTTTGATTAGGAGTTGACTTTTTCAATGGTTGACTTTTTAGGGTTGACTTTTTTTGAGTTGACTTTTTGTGTTGAACTCCGAAACAAAGTCTTGGGGATTCATTTGTGGAATCGTGGAAGTCTCTTTGCGTTTCGGGAAGTTGAAAAGGAGAATCTGCCTGGTTTAGGGGGCTCAGACAAAATTAGGTGTCTATAGCTGCCCCTCTTTGACTATTGCTGAGAATTAGGAATCAGGCAAAGATAAACTAGACAATAATTTTGTCCGGTCAGTGAAATCACATGTGAATGATAGAAGGGGAGAATTCTCATCATCATTTTTATCCATTCATTTTTTTTTTTGTAAAAAAGAAATTTGTCCTTAAATTGAGTTTCTTGACTAATCAAGGCTCGACCCGTCTTAAGGAAACGAGTTCGATTTGCAATATAATAAAATACCTCGACGGAAGTCCTAGGGCCTTACCTCATCTTGGCTCAGCTTTGACTAAAACAAAAGATTTGTCCTTAACTTGGTCTCGCAACCTAAAAAAAAACGAGTCTCATCGCAAGACTATATTATTCGTTAAGCGTGACATTAAAAAAACCGAGGAAAAGTCGACTTAATTCCTCTAGAAAAATGAAGGTTTTGAAAATGCCCTTTAAAATATTTTTAGCTAGGTGTGATCGGCCACCTATTAAAACCGGTTTTATAAAATATTTTAAAAATTAATTAAAACATTTTAAAAACCAATTTTAAGTCTGCGTTTTAAAACCAGAGAAATCAAAGAAGCGGGTTCGGGAGTCGGTTACGTGCGGGGAAGGATTAGCACCCCCACAACGCCCGTATAAATCGGTACCTTATTAATCGTGTGTTATCTCAAGTCTCGGTAAAAATTGGTTTTAAATTTAGTATTTCAAGTTAATTCCCAATTTAAAGAAAAATAATTCCTTTTTTTTTTTATTGAAAATGATCCGGAATTTATAAATTCAAAATTTTCCTATATTCCCCAACAAACGTGGCAAAATATATAAATTTTTATTAGTTTTGGAAAACTTTCCGAATCATTCTCTTTTTTGAAAGAAAGATATTCCTTTATTAATGATAATTGATGATATTCCCTCCAGCAAACCCGGTAGAGAACTCATGAATTATTTTAACTCGGGAATATCTTTATTTTTTTTATTGAAAACCATTATATTTTTTGAAAACATTTAAAAGAAATGAATATATATATGCATGACATAAATAAAATGACATAGCAAAATCTAAATAATATAATGCAACCTAAATGACATGACATGATTTGAATGCCTTAGCATATTCTAAACGAAATGAAATATCCTAAGTTATATGATATATTCTAAATGAAATTAAATGACCTATGTAACATAATACATTTTATATGAGATGCAATATCCTAAGTCGTGATATATTCTAAATGAAATAAAATAACTTAAGTAACATAACATATTCTATATGAAATGAAATAACCTAAGTAACATGACATATTCTATATGAAATGAAATAACCTAAATGACATGGCAAACATGAATGATATGGCATATAAATTAAATGAGATGGAATATGAAATAATGCTATCATATAATATGTATGAAAAAATAAAAATGAAAATAATAATGCATGAACATAGTATATGCTAAATAATATGACAAAAAAAAAAAAAAAACTAAATAAAAGCATAGGATATCATGAAATATTACAAATCATATAACAAACCATATAACATCAAAAAAATATAAATCAAAATAATAACAACATCATAGAAATTATTATAACAAGAATCACATATTATATAAAATGCATGAATATGAAAAATGCAATGCATGAAATGTATTTTTTCCTTTTATTAAGGAAATCCGTATATCTAAAAGGATATCCGGATACCTTAGGAAAATATGTCAAATTAAATATTCTAAAACCAAAATACTTTGGGATTGTTTGAAAACAATTTTGAAAAGCTTGAATTAAAAATAAAAACTGGGCTAAATCTTTTTTAAAATGGCTCTAACTTCCTAAGTTTAAAAATCCGGACTTGACTACCCTTAACTCGAGACTTGAAAAACCATTTTTAGAGTTTAAAAAGGCTTAGAAACTACCCTAAGTCAGTAGCTAACCCTCCTAATCAGCCCACTCTAAGTAACTTAACCAAAACAGAAAAATGATTTTTCTTTAAATTCAATTTTGACTCCACTGTCCAGTTTTAAACCACGATTTGTTATCCTATTTTTAAAATTTCAAAAAATTCTGAAAACAATACTGGAGATTCAAGACATGTAAAAATACACGAAAAAAAATCGGCTTAATTTTTTTATTAAAGATTAATTCCCAAAAAAATCAGAGATGTACGAGTTTTTGGTGCAAAAAAAAATGTTTTGCCAAAACACATTTTTGCCTTTGATAAAATCATTTAAAAATCAAAGTAAAAATATTTGAAACTCATAAAATGACTTAGAAACAGTAGCTAGGACTTTTTGAAAGTTAGATAAAAATTGACTAAGTAAAAAAAATCACAAAGGTAGAATAATCAACTTGACAAACTTAATTTTCCACAAATGTGCTCAAGAGAGCATGACTTTGAACCATTAATTGGCTCAAATCATTATTCAAGTGGCATGAACATGAAATGCATGAAACAATAAAGCAAACATAATGCATGAAATGCATGGATTTAAACCTAAATGTCATGAAAAAATGCATGGCATTCATAAAGTGACCTAGACCTAAATGAACTTGCATGGCATTTAATGCAACCTAGACCTAAAATGCATGAACATGCATGGCAAATAAACCTAACTTAATAACTAAAATATGCATGGCATTTTCACAAACACAAAGCATGCTTAATCCAAAAACTCAACCAAATATCATGCAAATGCTAACCTATCAACAAACATGGCAAGAATGCACAAAAAATGCAAAAATTCCAAGAGGGCCCAATAGCATAATGTAACTAGCAAACATGGCATTTTCACAAACACTTGGTATACTAGCATGCTCAACTAAATCAAATGTCATATAAATGCAAAAAAACCTACCAACTAACATGGCAAAAATGCAACACACAATGCAAAACACATGGAGTAGCCAAATGGCCTCAAGCTCCAACAGGCATGGCATTTTCACAAACACTGGTATACTAACATGCTCAACTAAAATATAACACTTAAATCATGCAAAAACCACACAAGCATTTTCACAAACACTTAATATACTAACTCTAAAACATGCTCAACTAAGATATAAAACTCAAATCATGCAAAGACCACACAAGCATTTTCACAAACACTTGATATACTAAATCTAAAACATGCTCAAATTTAAACATCATGAAAACAGAAAATTAAAAATGCAAAAACATGATATTTAAAACATAAATGGCAACAAACAAAGCAACCAAATTAAAATATAACTCAAGAATATGAAGTAAGAAAACATTTAAAACACCAAGATCAAAGAAAATAACATAAACAATATGGTAAAATAAACCAAAACAGCAACTTAAAAAAAATAATGTAGGCCATTTGGCCATGGTGAGTTTATTGTAAAAAAAAATTGTAAAAAAGATATACTCAAGAAGGAGATGAAGGAAGAACTTAAAAAGAACAATAAAAAACATTTATTTAAAATGGAAACTCACCAAATAGAAATCAAAATAGCAAAAACAAGAATGGAAAATCAAGAAAGTGCAAGAGTTGGTGCTCAAGAGCAACCTCAAAAAGCTATATTTCAAGCTTTATCTCTTCAAACTTTCTCTTCTTTTCTAAACTTTTCTTTTTTGCTTTCAACCAAGAAGAGAAAAACTAAGAGAAATCAGCAAAATGAAAATCCAAATTCGAAATTCTGACCTCCCCTTAATGTTGGCAGAATTTTACCTCTCTCCTCCCCTAGGATGTTGTCATTTTTTGTGTAACCAATTTTCCATCAAATGGCTAATAATTCAAGGTGAAAAATCATGAAATTACCACCTTTAGATTAGCATCTCAGCTCTCTCAAATTACAGCTGTTAAAGAATAATGTTGACATCTCTCTTGGCCTATGTGGCTTAATCACCATGGCTTGATCAAAGAGAATCTCTAACTAACTCTTGAATTTTAGCCATTTGATTGAAAAATCAGAAGCTTCCTCCTTTCTTTGGGCTTGGGCAGGCCAACAATTCTCTTTTCCATCCCAACTCTGATTTTTTGAAAGGCCCAAAGAAGCCCTTTTCGGTTGCTTGGGTGAAATGACCGTTTTGCCCCCCGGATGCAAATAAATATCAAACGGACTCCAAATTCAATTTTTATTTTTTAAATACTTCCAAAATAATAAAATATTTAGTTCTGGAAGTTTTCAAAATTATCCGAGTCCGTTTGCTATTTATTTGGATTTTTTCTTCTAAAAATGCCCTTTTATGCCCCTACATTTTACCATTTTTTAAACGAGCTCCAAATCAAGATTCTTCTTCACCAACCTCTTCCAAATAATTTAAAAATGTGATGTGGAAGTTTTCATAATTTTTGGAGCTCATTTGGTATTTTTTCGGGATTTATCGGCTTGAATTACTACATAGGTGGCTCGGGATTTGGCCATTTTGCAAACGGACTCCAAATCAAGATTTTATTTCGCCAATCTCTTCCAAATAATTTAAAAATGAGATTTGCAAAATTTCAGAATTTTTGGAGTCCATTTGCTATTTTTTCGGGATTTATCTTTTTGAATTATTGCATAGGAGGCCCAGGATTTGGCCATTTTGCAAACGAACTCCGAATCAAGATTTTCTCTCGCCAATCTCTTTCAAATAATTTAAAAATGAGATTTGCAAAATTTTAGAAGATTTGGAGCTCATTTGCTATTTTTTCGGGATTTTCCTTTTTGAATTACTGCATATGAGGCCCGGGATTTGGCCATTTTGCAAACGAACTCCGAATCAAGATTTTCTTTCGCCAATCTCTTTCAAATGATTTAAGGAATGAGATTGACAAATTTTCAGAATTTTCGGAGTCCATTTGCTATTTTTCCCAAATTTTCCAATTTTGCCCTTTTGCCTCCGAAACCCGGTTTTGCTCAAAACAAGTCTGATTTTCAGATTTTCTTCAATCTGAGCCTTGGGCTATCCTTTTTAATCATTCTTCATCCATTGGGGGCTTTGGCCTTACCAAGTCGGGCCATTTCTGTGATTCTTCCCGATTTCACCGAAATCCACTAAAAACCCTAATTCTCGGTTTTCTCCTGGATTGACTTTTCTTTCGGTTTTTCTTGCAAGTGACTTCTCCATTACCCGTAGTCAGTGCTTATATTTCATTTGGAACCTTCAATTTCGACTAATTTGATCGATTAAGCACTTTTCCCCAAATTTCTCGGATTAGGGTTTCCTTTCTACTGAATCTCCAAATCCCAACTTCCGAACTCCATATCTTTCAATGTAGACCTCGGATTATCAAAATTCTTTCGCCATTTTTCAATTGAACTTAAAATCTTGATTTTGAAAGTGGGTTGACTTTTTCAGTAGTTGACTTTTTTGGGGTTGACTTTTTTTTGGGGTTGACTTTTTTTACAGTTTGACTTTTTGTGCTCGCCCTCTTAAACTAAGTCTCGGAGTATCACCTGCAGGATGAAAAAAGTCTTTTTACACTCGAAAACATCAATATAGGAAGAAAACATACCTGTTTAGTGGTCCGGACAAAATTAGGTGTCTACAGCTGCCCCTCTTTGGCTATTGGTGAGAATCAGGAATCAGGCAAAGATAAACCGACACTAATTTTGTACGGTCAGTGACATCACATGTGAAGAAAAGGGAAAGGGGTTTTCTTTTTCATTTCTTCATTCATTTTTGCATTTTCATTTTTCTTTTTCTTTTTTTTTTCCTTTTTTTTATTTTTTCTCCTTTTTCTATTTTTTTCATTTTTTTTAAAACAGTAAATTGAAGATTTTGTCCTTAAATTGAATTCCCTACCTAAACAAAGCTCAATCCATCTTAAGGAAACGAATTCGATTTACAAGAAAGGAAATGACCTCCACGATGGTCTCGGGGCCTTAAGTTGTCTTGTTTTCAGCTGTGTTTAAAATTTTGGATATCTCCTCCAGAAGCTTCGACTATCACCACCAAAGTCTTGCTCATTTTTAAAACTATAAAAATTCTGGGTATCACCTCCAGAAGCTTCAGTTATCACCACCAAAGACTTTTTACCTTTTCAAAGGATTTTAAAACTCCGGATATCGCCACCAGAGGCTTCAGCTGTCACCACCGAAGACTTGTTCATAATAAAAAAAAGTACCTCGACGATGATCTCGGGGCTCGACTCGTCTTAAGGAAACAAATTCGATTTGTAAGAAAAGAAATGACCTCGACGATGGTCTCGGGCCTTAACCTGTCTTGTTCTCAGCTGTGTTAAAAATTCTGGGTATCACCTCCAGAAGCTTCAGCTATCACCACCGAAGACTTTCTACCATTTCAAAGGATTTTAAAACTCTGGATATCTCCACCAGAGGCTTCAGCTATCACCACCGAAGACTTGTTCATATAAAAGAAAGTACCTCAACGATGATCTCGGGGCTCGACTCATTTAAGAAGCAAAACAAGTTCGATTATATCTGAAAGCTTTAAGAGATGATGCAAATACTGCATGGTGCAAATACAAATGTCTTTAGTTGATGCAAACGCTTCTTGATGTAGATGCAAATAACTTAGATTGGTGCAAATGTCTTTGATGCAAATGTAAATGACTTGATTTGATGCAAACTTTCTTGATGCGGATTCAACTAACTTAGATTGATGCAAATGCTTCTTGATGTAGATGCACATGTTGAATAAAATTCTGGATAACTCCTCCAAAAGAAGATTTCTCATTTTTCAAAATTATAAAACCCTGGATATCTCCACTAGAGACTTCAGCTATCACCACCGAAGATTTGTTCACTTTTAAAACTGTAAAATTCTAGATATCCCCACCAGAAGCTTTGGCTATCACCACCAAAGACTTGCTCATTGTTAAAATCTGGGTAACTCCTTTAGAAGAAGATTTCTCATGTTTCAAAATTATAAAACCCTGGATATCTCCACCAGAGGCTTCAGCTATCACCACCAAAGTCTTGCTCATTTTTAAAACTGTAAAATTCTGGATATCCCCACCAGAAGCTTTGGCTATCACCACCAAAGACTTGCTCATTGTAAAATTCTGGGTAACTCCTCCAGAAGAAGATTTCTCATTTTCAAAATTATAAAACCCTGGATATCTCCACCAGAGGCTTTAGCTATCACCACCGAAGACTTGTTCTTTTAAACCTGTAAAATTCTGGATATCCCCACCAGAAGCTTTGAGAAATGATGCAGATGCACATGTCTTTTAACAAGGTGCTCATGCTTCATGGTGCAAATGCAAAATATTTCTTAATGCAAATGCAAATGGCCTGGATTGATGCCCATGTTTCATGATGCAGATGCCCCTACTAATTGTGTTCATGTAACTGGTTTATGAATGGTGTAACTACAATTAACACACAATAATGAAAATGCAATGATTTTAGAAATGATGCAATTGCTTGAGATGACACAAATGCGAATTCCATGAAGAATGTAAATGTAAAGGTAAAATGCAGATGCTTGTGGAATAATGCCAATACAAATACCCATGAATGATGCAAATGCTTACCGACACTATGCAGATGCAAAAGCTCGATAAAGAGATGAGTGCTCATGAGTGATGCAAATGCCCCCTGTTGTTTTTCTAGACTTTAGCCTTTTTAAATTCATTTTTCCTCTTCAAATCAGAGTATATCTTCAATTCATTTTGGCTATTCTCTTCCCAACAGTTTTCAAACTTTCATCAACAGAGATCTGAACCGGGTTCTATTTCTTCTTCTCATATTTGGAAGTCAGGACCTATCTTGGCAGTTCTACACCTTTGAGTTAGAAAAATCCTTGTCTCATGTCAACATCAAAATGGGTATTTCAAAAAAAATCTCTTTATTTGTTTTCGCATTTTGAAAACTTCTGAACGAAAAATATTATCACCACAATTGTGATGTACAAATCTTTGGAAGACTGATGATCATTGTTAGAAATTTCTCTAAGTGTCAATCTGGTTTTTTTTCAACTGGGATAGGCAAGGCTTAGTATAACAAGATTCTGGCTTTTCCAGGAAAGCTTCATGACAAAAATGTATATCCCTTCTAGGCTCACAAATGGAACAGGTTTTATAAATCATGAATTTATTGAGAACTAAACAAATTCAACATTCTTTTAGTTTCAGTATCAAGGCATTTTGACAAGCGTCAAGATTGGCCGGGATGTTTAAATCGAAAAGTTTAATCCTGGGAAAAAAGTTTCAATTTTTGAAGACAATCCTCTGAATGAGAATTGGCAATTTGGGGTTCAAGAATTCCTAGATGTTCCTCGATGACCACTCCTTTAAGATGACCTCCTCTATTTGTGGTATCGGCACTTTCATAAATGGCATAAAAAAATTTCATTTTACTCTAGACCATTTTTTTTTAATTTTTTTTTGACCATACACTTGAGAATTCTAAATTCTTCCTTAGTGAAATGATAATTCGATGAATTGGGATAAAATCTGAGAAAAAAACCTTTCAATTTAAATATTCATGCTTGATCAAAACGGACTTTTAAAGCACGTAATGTAGGCCATGGCTTAGGGTTCAGAAAGAAAGGATGAATAGGCCCAAAATATGTGTTTGAGGGTAATCAGATCAAGGATCATTTCTTGAGGAGGATTCTCTTTGAAACATTTGTCCCTTCTTGGACATTTCTTTCCTTTTCACTTTGCTTTTTTTTTCTTCTTTGCTTTTGGCTTTCAATTTGCCATGTCTTTCACACATTTTTTTTTATTATTATTTTTATTTTGCCCCCTTCTTTTTGAACGGAGTGAGCCCGTCTTTATTCGGGCTCCATTTGCTTTGCATCTGTCTTTGAGCTAGGACTCATTTCTCAATGATCTTTAAAAAGATCTTTCCTTGCATTTGCCCCCTAGTGTAGAGGGTGATCCTTGATCAGGGTTCAAAGAAGAAAGAATTCTTTTGGTTCAAAAGGGGTGACTATGGATAATTTCTTTTTATGCGAAAGGGATATGAAAGATGGCCATTTCTCATGTCAAGCACAAATATTCATATTGAAAAAGCAATCCCCAGGGGAAATAGATAATCAGAATTTCATTTTGCACTTTGGAATAATCCGAATTCTCATATGCATGATATCACAAATTTTTCATTTTTCATCTTTCATCGCATGCCCCAATGATTCATGCGTTTAGTCCATTAATTCACCATGTATCCATCATTTTCATATATGATGCCCCAATTTGATTAACCAATGAGAATTTGTATCAACGAGGAACATAGCAAGTCTAGGTCTATTTTGAAAAGGCTGAGTTTCCAATCTGAGTTCTTTGAAGAGACAAGGAATATATGACCTAAAATAGGTTTTCTCTGGGAAATAGAGTAATCTGGTTTAGTCATTGTGCCCCAGGGTGTCAATCATGAAGTGATGTTTGGGCAATTAGTGTTTTTTGGTTTGTTGAAAATGACATGAACGGTTTTGGCACAACCTTGTTACAAATCAAATTACCAAAATCTAGATTCTTGAAAGAATGTCTCATTTGTTTGAATTTCAAGGAATTCGAAAAATTTCAAAAAGTTCGTTCCTTTGTTCATAGCCTAGACTAGGATTTACATCCTTGCTTATTCTGCAATGACAATGCTTCTTTTTTTTCTTTTTTTGAAGTTCAATCATTCATAGTCCTTGAAGCATTAGGTCTTTCAAGTGTTCTTGATTCAAGGTTTAGGTATAGAGAAGCCCAAAAAAGAGAGGGAGGGTGTTGGGTCATTTCTAACAATGATCAACAATATTCTCGAGACTATCCATTATTAAAACTTCCTTAATGCTTGTTTTTGCAAATTCACGTTATTGTTAAAACACAACAAACACAAAGCATTTAAAATTTAAAATTCAAAATTCAAAATTCATTTAATTCATGTAGATGTTAACATGAGACAAATACTTTCATCATCACAGTGTATAGAACTACATGCGTCAAAACCCTAATATGATCATGCAACAATGTTTCTTATGACACTTGGCTTCCCCCTCTTCAAAACTTATCGATCCAGCCTTGATGAGATCTCTGACCTTGTACTTCAAAGCGAGATAGTTCTCTGTTGAGTGACCTTGATTGCCAGAATGATAACCACAACACTCATTAGCATCATACCAGCTCGGATAAGGGGGCTTCAAAGGCTCTAATTGCATGGGTGTTACAAGGTAATTCTGGATGAGTTGAGGTAATAGCTCACTGTATGTCACAGGAATCGGGTCAACCTGATTTCTTTTTCGCTTTTTATGCCCCCTTCGTTTATTCCCAAGGGTATTCGATTGATAGACAGATGTAAATTCTGGTATAGTTGCAGTCATTGGTTGGTAGGGATAAAAAACTTGGGAGACATTGTTCAGGGTAGAGTAAAATGGCTGATATGAGGAGAATTGGGGAGGTGGGGCAAAGTCTTCCACGACTTGGGTATCTTTCTTTTTCTTTTCAGATGCCCTTTTTCCTTGTAATTGGATGTTCTTTCTCCTTCAATTTTCTCATCCTTGATAGCATTCTCAATCATCTCCCCTGAAATTACCATTTTCAAAAAATTCTTCGTGGTGTTGCCAACAAGTATATCATAGTACGGGGCCTGCAGTGTATCCATAAAAATGAAAGTGGTTTCCTTCTGAGTTAAGGGCGGTTGTACTTGGACGGCCAGGCTCATCCACCGTTGCGCATATTCTTTGAAGCTCTCAGTAGCTCTTTTCTTCATATTTTGCAAGGTGAGACGGTCAGGCGCCATGTCGGTCATATGCTCGTACTGGTTTAGAAAAACCCTAGCCAGGTCATTCCAAGAGCGAATCTGATCCTTGCTCAACTGACTATACCACCTAATTGCGGACCCGCTGAGGCTATCCTGAAAGCAGTAAATCAAAAGCTTATCATTATCTATATGACTTGTCATCTTTCGGCAGAACATAGTGATGTGTGCTGATGGATCAGTCGTCCCGTCATATTTCACAAAGTCAGGGATCTTGAATTTAGGAGGAATGACTAAATCGAGGACCAAACATCATTCTTTTGCATCTAAACTCCCAAATACATCTGTTCTTTCTACTGCCCAGAGCCTTTCATCTAACAACTGATATTTCCCTTGGGAATCTGCCAACTCCACCTCATTTACTGCAACCATTTTCAACTTTGCCTGTTCAGCTGGATTATCTAATTTTAGGACCTTGACGGGGTTAACAGTGTTCTGGGCATCAATCATTATGACCTCATTCTAACCTTTTTGTGCCTCTAACCCTTTCCTGACGACAAAGTTTTCAGTGTATCCTTTCCCCTTGATTACGGCGAACATCAGCTCCATTAATTTAGTCATCTGATCCTTAGATTCTGCTTGAGACTTTGCTAGCTGTTCTCGCAATTCTCTCTGTTCTCTTTCCATTTTTTCCATTCGGGCAACTTGTTCATCCTCTATAGCACCAGCTTGTATTAAAAGTGTACTCAGTACTTCTTCTGATTTGAAATGGAAATTCTTTCAAAGAATCCTAAAGCCAAGCCAACTTCTGTTTTATTTCCCCCTATGTCATGATGAATGAGCCATGATTGTCATTTGATGCATGTGAAGCCTAAACAATATGATGTATGGACATGTACAATGGAAACATGCTGACCATGTATGTAATAAATGCAATCACAATGCCAACATGTTGCAAACAAAGAATAAACAAATCAACACATGGATATATGCAATGACTGATCATGTGCATTTTAGCATATTTCCCAATGAATGATCATATATCCTATGAATGCAACACGGTGTCAATTATGATACATGCAAACAATGAATGATTGATACAGAGTATATACAAAGAAAATCATGCTAACCATGTGTGTCATGAATGCAACCTAATGCTAATCATGATGTATGTAATAAGCAAATTAATGCATGGATATATACAGAAAAATCATGCTGATTATGAATGCATAAATGCAACCTGATGCTAACATGATACATGTATGAATGTATGGTATGACCAATAATTGATCGGATGCAAAATGCAAAAGGGGAAGACATCACGGAGGAAATAAGAATCGGAGAAACTTAATCATCAACATCTTCTAAATTTGAAACATAATCAATTCATTCCCATATCAACGTTCACAATGGTATAAACCATGTTTTACAAAATTTGAACAGTGGTTAAAACTGTCTTCACAAGCACTTTATTCTTCCTAGCATCCTAAGGCTATAAGAGTCGGCTACTGAAAAAGTGAAATCCTATTACATCATATAAGACCGAAGTCTTTCCACCTCAATGCTGTAAATCTCCCAATCCTAATGGCGCTTTCCTAGTCCTTTATCAATCAGTGTCGTTGGATCCAACCACTTGGCATTTATAAGAGTTTGCACTTTCTTTTTGAATGCTATACAGTCTTCAATGTTATGGCCAACAATTCCATAGTGATAATCACATCTTGCATTTGGATTATACCCATTTGGATATGGTGGTAACAGGGGTTTCAATGGGATACAGGCAACCATGTAATTTTGGATCAGTATAGGGAGAAGCTCTCGGTAGCTAATTGGAAGGGGATCAAAAGGCCTTTGGGTCTTATCCTGGGGTCGTTTCTTAGTCACACTTGGCCTAGGAGTTGGGGCACTTGGTGGTGGCACTAAGGTTCGAACCGGAGTGTTTACATGGAGATGTGGCGGAACAGCATGGTAAGGGTATGGATTTGGACACGGGGCCTTTGGAGGTTGTATATAGCTCGAGGTTCCTATCCTAGATGCTAGATAAGGTGATTGATGAGGGAAGCAATATGAACTGGGAGCTGGTGGTGATAGAGTGGGATTCAGGAATCCCGTAGTGGTCATCCCAATGGACGATTGGACCATAGTAGGGTAGGGATACTGGATAGGACCTAGAACAGTTTGCAGGTATGGTACAGGACCCGAGGTTTCTATCCTTGGTATTAGGCTCTCGGGCTTAATCATTTTCATGATTTTGTCCACAATTTCATCTGGGTTGCACCCTTTGTAGCATTGACAAGTGCAGGATCCAGCAAGGATTGTATGTTCTGGACCTAATGGTTTTGGTTGATTCGAAGACGATGCAAATCCCTGAGAAAGTTCCCCTTTACTCTTTCCCATATTCTCAACCATTTTCAGCAATTTGGCCAGCTGTTCCTTCATCTCTCGGATTTCATGTCCTCATTCCTCTTGATTGCGTTCCAAAGCACCCAATCGTTCCTCTAATTCATTCCTCATATCTCGAACCCCTTTCATGCAAATGAAAATGTCATGAGATTAAGAATATAATTATGAATGTACATACTCTATTCCTATGTGCATGAATATACTGATGATTAATGCATGAACATATACAGAGAAATTATGATGACTATGTATGCTGTGGATGCAATCTAATGCCAACATGAAGCATTTAAAAAAATGAATAAATTGATGCACGGGTATATACAAATAATGACCATGTATGTATTCTATAATGAATGACCATGCATGCTATGATGTCAAAATGATACATGCAGAGAATAAATGAATTAATACAAAGGTATACACAAAGAATGACCATGTATATCACAAATGTATTCTACAATGAATAATCATGCATGCTATGATGTCAAAATGATACATGCTAAGAATAAATAAATTAATACAAAGGTAGGTACAAAGAATGACCATGTAATCACAAATGTATTCTACAATGAATAACCATGCATGTTAGGACTGTAACACAATGTCAAAATGATACAAATAAAGAATAAATGAATTAACACCAAGGTATATACAAAGAAATCAATGATTACATGAAATTTGTGGGACCTAAATCTTGATTATTCAAAAATCTCATTATGCAAGATTTGTCTCCAAATTTATGACTTTTGAAAACATGCTTTTTTTTCTATGAAAAACCAATCATATTATTTTCAAAAGAAATTTGGGGTAGTGGATCCTACTATGGTACAATATCCAAATGTTCATGCAACACTACCGATTTATAGAAACCATCAAATAAAATTACCAACTGTTTATTGCAAAGAATGAGATCAATAATATAACCAAAAATGTACATGCTCTATTCACACATGCATGAAATGTGCAACATGCAAAAATGCTTGAAAAAGGATTTTTTTTTTTAAAAATAGCTAATGAACATCTGCCCCAACAATATCTGCTTATTTAGGCCTCACGATGCCTTCGAGGCGGAGTATCACATTTATTACGGGCGATGTACGTACATCGTTGCCCGATCTACAAAACTTATTCAGAGTGTAAAATAGGTAACAAAAGGTTTAGAAATGTCCCTCCATGTGTTCCTATTTTCGGTATATCTAACGAAAATCCGGCATGGCTTCGCCTAGGTTCACTATATGAAGGTGAATCGGTTCTAAGGCCCCGAATTGTTCCTCACTGTCGCAACCTAAAAAAATAACGAGTCTCATCGCAAGACTATATTATTCGTTAAGCGTGACATTAAAAAAACCGAGGAAAAGTCGACTTAATTCCTCTAGAAAAATGAAGGTTTTGAAAATGACCTTAAAAAAGACATGGAGTCACCACCAATCTTTTTTAGCTAGGTGTGATTGGCCACCTATTAAAACCGGTTTTATAAAATATTTTAAAAATTAATTAAGACATTTTAAAAACCAATTTCAAGTCTGCGTTTTAAAACCAGAGAAATCAAAGAAGCGGGTTCGGGAGTCGGTTACGTGCGGGGAAGGATTAGCACCCCCACAACGCCCGTATAAATCGGTACCTTATTAATCGTGTGTTATCTCAAGTCTCGGTAAAAATTGGTTTTAAATTTAGTTTTTCAAGTTAATTCCCAATTTAAAGAAAAATAATTCCTTTTTTTTATTAAAAATGATCCGGAATTTATAAATTCAAAATTTTCCTATATTCCCCAACAAACGTGGCAAAATATAGAAATTTTTATTAGTTTTGGAAAACTTTCTGAATTATTCTCTTTATTGAAAGAAAGATATTCCTTTATTAATGATAATTGATGATATTCCCTCCAGAAAACCCGGTAGAGAACTCATGAATTATTTTAACTCGGGAATATCTTTATTTTTTTTATTGAAAACCATTATCTTTTTTGAAAACATTTAAAAGAAATGAATATGTATATGCATGACATAAATAAAATGACATAGGAAAATCTAAATAATATAATGCAACCTAAATGACATGACATGATTTGAATGCCTTAGCATATTCTAAATGAAATATCCTAAGTTATATGATATATTCTAAATGAAATTAAATGACCTATGTAACATAATACATTCTATATGAGATGCAATATCCTAAGTCATATGATATATTCTAAATGAAATAAAATAACCTAAGTAACATAACATATTCTATATGAAATAAAATAACCTAAGTAACATGAAATATTCTATATGAAATGAAATAACCTAAATGACATGGCAAACATGAATGATATGGCATATAAATTAAATGAGATGGAATATGAAATAATGCTATCATATAATATGTATGAAAAAATAAAAATGAAAATAATAATGCATGAACATAGTATATGCTAAATAATATGACAAAAAAAAAAACTAAATAAAAGCATAGGATATCATGAAATATTACATATCATATAACAAACCATATAACATCAAAAAAATATAAATCAAAATAATAACAATATCATAGAAATTATTATAACAAGAATCACATATTATATAAAATGCATGAATATGAAAAATGCATTGCATGAAATGTATTTTTTCCTTTTATTAAGGAAATCCGTATATCTAAAAAGATATCCGGCTACCTTAGGAAAATATGTCAAATTAAATATTCTAAAACCAAAATACTTTGTGATTGTTTGAAAACAATTTTGAAAAGCTTGAATTAAAAATAAAAACTGGGCTAAATATTTTTTAAAATGGCTCTAACTTCCTAAGTTTAAAAATCCGAACTTGACTACCCTTAATCCGAGACTTGAAAAACCATTTTTAGAGTTTAAAAAGGCTTAGAAACTACCCTAAGTCAGTAGCTAACCCTCCTAATCAGCCCACTCTAAGTAACTTAACCAAAACAGAAAAATGATTTTTCTTTAAATTCAATTTTGACTCCACTGTCCAGTTTTAAGCCACGATTTGTTATCCTATTTTTAAAATTTCAAAAAATTCTGAAAACAATACTGAAGATTCAAGACATGTAAAAATACACGAAAAAAAATCGGCTTAATTTTCTGATTAAAGATGAATTCCCAAAAAAATCAGAGATGTACGAGTTTTGGGTGAAAAAAAACTGCTTTGCCAAAACACATTTTTGCCTTTGATAAAATCATTTAAAAATCAAAGTAAAAATATTTGAAACTCATAAAATGACTTAGAAACAGTAGCTAGGACTTTTTGAAAGTTAGATAAAAATTGGCTAAGAAAAAAAAATCACAAAGGTAGAATAATCAACTTGACAAACTTAATTTTCCACAAGTGTGCTCAAGAGAGCATGACTTTGAACCATTAATTGGCTCAAATCATTATATAAGTGGCATGAACATGAAATGCATGAAACAATACAGCAAACATAATGCATGAAATGCATGGATTTAAACCTAAATGTCATGAAAAAATGCATGGCATTCATAAAGTGACCTAGACCTAAATGAACTTGCATGGCATTTAATGCAACCTAGACCTAAAATGCATGAACATGCATGGCAAATAAACCTAACTTAATAACTAAAAAATGCATGGCATTTTCACAAACACAAAGCATGCTTAATCCAAAAACTCAACCAAATATCATGCAAATGCTAACCTATCAACAAACATGGCAAGAATGCACAAAAAAATGCAAAAATTCCAAGAGGGCCGAATAGCATAATGTAACTAGCAAACATGGCATTTTCACAAAAACACTTGGTATACTAGCATGCTCAACTAAATCAAATGTCATATAAATGCAAAAAACCTACCAACTAACATGGCAAAAATGCAACACACAATGCAAAACACATGGAGTAGCCAAATGGCCTCAAGCTCCAACAAGTATGGCATTTTCACACACACTTGGTATACTAACATGCTCAACTAAAATATAACACTTAAATCATGCAAAAACCACAACAAGCATTTTCACAAACACTTAATATACTAACTCTAAAACATGCTCAACTAAGATATAAAACTCAAATCATGCAAAGACCACACAAGCATTTTCACAAACACTTGATATACTAAATCTAAAACATGCTCAAATTTAAACATCATGAAAACAGAAAATTACAAATGCAAAAACATGATATTTAAAACATAAATGGCAACAAACAAAGCAACCAAATTAAAATATAACTCAAGAATATGAAGTAAGATAACATTTAAAAAACCAAGATCAAAGAAAATAACATAAAAATATGGTAAAATAAACCAAAACAGCAACTTAAAAAAATAATGTAGGCCATTTGGCCATGGTGAGTTTATTGTAAAAAAAAAATTGTAAAAAAAATATACTCAAGAAGGAGATGAAGGAAGAACTTAAAAAGAACAATAAAAAACATTTATTTAAAATGAAAACTCACCAAATAGAAATCAAAATAGCAAAAACAAGAATGGAAAATCAAGAAAGTGCAAGAGTTGGTGCTCAAGAGCAACCTCAAGAAGCTATATTTCAAGCTTTATCTCTTCAAACTTTCCTTTCTTTTCTAAACTTTTCTTTTTTGCTTTCAACCAAGAAGAGAAAAACTAAGAGAAATCAGCAAAATGAAAATCCAAATTCGAAATTCTGACCTCCCCTTAATGTTGGCAGAATTTTACATCTCTCCTCCCCTAGGATGTTGTCATTTTTTGTGTAACCAATTTTCCATCAAATGGCTAATAATTCAAGGTGACAAATCATGAAATTACCACCTTTAGATTAGCATCTCAGCTCTCTCAAATTACAGCTGTTAAAGAATAATGTTGACATCTCTCTTGGCCTATGTGGCTTAATCACCATGGCTTGATCAAAGAGAATCTCTAACTAACTCTTGGTTTTTAACCATTTGATTGAAAAATCAGAAGCTTCCTCCTTCCTTTGGGCTTGGGCAGGCCAACACTTCTCTTTTCCAGCCCAACTCTGATTTTTTGAAAGGCCCAAAGAAGCCCTTTTCGGTTGCTTGGGTGAAATGACCGTTTTGCCCCCCGGATGCAAATAAATATCAAACGGACTCCAAATTAAATTTTTCTTTTTTTAATACTTCCAAAATAATAAAATATTGAGTTCTGGAAGTTTTCAAAATTATCCGAGTCCGTTTGCTATTTATTTGGATTTTTTTTTCCAAAAATGCCCTTTTATGCCCTTACATTTTACCATTTTTTAAACGAGCTCCAAATCAAGATTCTTCTTCACCAACCTCTTTCAAATAATTTAAAAATGTGATCTGAAAGTTTTCATAATTTTTGGAGCTCATTTGGTATTTTTTCGGGATTTATCGGCTTGAATTACTACAAAAGAGGCTCGGGATTTGGCCATTTTGCAAACGGACTCCGAATCAAGATTTTATTTTTTTCAATCTCTTCCAAATAATTTAAAAATGAGATTTGAAAAATTTCAGAATTTTTGGAGTCCATTTGCTATTTTTCCAGGATTTATCTTTTTGAATTATTGCATAGGAGGCCCGAGATTTGGCCATTTTGCAAACGAACTCCGAATCAAGATTTTCTTTCGCCAATCTCTTTTAAATAATTTAAAAATGAGATTTGCAAAATTTCAGAAGATTTGGAGCTCATTTGCTATTTTTTCGGGATTTTCCTTTTTGAATTACTGCATATGAGGCCCGGGATTTGGCCATTTTGCAAACGAACTCCCAATCAAGATTTTCTTTCGCCAATCTCTTTCAAATGATTTAAGGAATGAGACTGAAAAATTTTCAGAATTTTCGGAGTCCATTTGCTATTTTTCCCAAAATTTCCAATTTTGCCCTTTTGCCTCCGAAACATGGTATTGCTCAAAACAAGTCTGATTTTCAGATTTTCTTCAATCTGAGCCTTGGGCTATCCTTTTTAATCATTCTTCATCCATTGGGGGCTTTGGCCTTACCAAGTCGGGCCATTTTTGTGATTCTTCCCGATTTCACCGAAATCCACTAAAAACCCTAATTCTCGGTTTTCTCCTGGATTGACTTTTCTTTCGGTTTTTCGTGCAAGTGACTTCTCCATTACCCGTAGTCAATGCTTATCTTTCATTTGGAACCTTCAATTTCGACCAATTTGATCGATTAAGCACTTTTCCTCAAATTTCTCGGATTAGGGTTTCCTTTCTACTGAATCTCCAAATCCCAACTTTCGAACTCCATATCTTTCAATGTAGACCTCGGATTATCGAAATTCTTTCGCCATTTTTTAATTGAACTTAAAATCTTGATTTTGAAAGTGGGTTGACTTTTTCAGTTGTTGACTTTCTGGAGTTGACTTTTTCGGGGTTGACTTTTTTCAAGTTTGACTTTTTGTGCTCGCCCTCTTAAACTAAGTCTCGGAGTATCACCTGAAGGATGAAAAAAGTCTTTTTACACTCGAAAACATCAATATAGGAAGAAAACATACTTGTTTAGTGGTCCGGACAAAATTAGGTGTCTACACTTGGATTCCCTAACTAATCAAGGCTCGACACGTCTTAAGGAAACGAGTTCGATTTGCAAAGTTTGGATGTCTTGTCCATGAAAAGTCTGGTTGTCTTGTCTAGGAAAATTTGGATGTCTTGTCCGAGAAATCTGGTTCTCTTGTCCAGGAAAATTTGGATGTCTTATTCAAAATCTGGTTGTCTTCTCTAGGAAAAAGTTGGATGTCTTGTCTGAAAAATCTAGTTGTCTTGTCCAGGAAAATTGGATGGCTTACTTCCTTTTGTGCCAGCTTGTTAGACTTAAGAAAGAAAACTTTCCATGATATATGCAATGTTAGTCAAATGCAGTGATGCTGATGACAGGTTTTGCAAATGTTTGTAAGATGCATGTTCCCTGGGGATGAATGCAATTACATGATTGTGTTTTGAGTTTTAATCCATGGTTACACTGAGGCTCACAAATCTTTTCAACTCTACTGTTTTCTCTACTTGATGAGCTCTTCTCTATGGTTTCACCGTGATCTACAAGCTTTGACTTTGTAACGGTGTTTCCAACCTATCTCTGATTTGCTCTACTTGATGAGCTCTTCTCTATGGTTTCACCATGATCCACAAGTTTTGGCTTTGTGACGGTGTCTCCGATCTATCTGGCTTGCCCTTCTTGATGAGCTTTTCTCTGAGGTTTCACTGTGATCCACAAGTTTTGGCTTTGTGATGATGTCTCCAATCTATCTCTAATTTTCCTTTCTTGATGATCTTTTCTCTGTATCTTGGATTGACGTGTTTAATGCATCCAATGTTTGCCCCACTTGATGAATTTCTCAGCATTATGGGTTGTCTCGATTTTCTCCAAATTTTCCAAACCTCTTCTAAAATTTAAATCTACTCCACAGTAATGCAAAGAAATCCTTTCAATTTAAATCTAAACTTTAAAGATTTTTATGTTTACTAGTCATCATCCAATTTGATAACATTCAAAATGCATCACAACATGTATGAAGATGGTATGGAACAGCCAAATGCCATGAAAGGGCCAACAAGAGTTCATTGCAAAAAACGTTTAGATAACAAGGATGAGTATCAAAAATTAAAATGCAAAAAGGGAAGGTTTAAATGCCCCAGACGCGGAATATCCTGGACCCTTGCTGTTTTAGTTCCTCTAAAATATCTTTTGAGCTTGCCATTTGTTTGGGTGACTTCTCGGCTTTCGCTGTTGCTTCAGACTGAGCTTTACCTCTTTTCTCTAATTTTTTGATATTTTCTCCCCTTTTACATGGAGCATTGATTCAATCTTCGATTAGTACTTGGGCCGCCCTTTGCGAGTTTTCAACCCAAGTGTCTCTCGTTCGGTTTTAAGTCGCCCTTTTCGGGTTTTCGGCTTAAACCTCTCATTTTACATTTTTTTTCTTTTTTCTTTTTTTCTTGTGTTCTACCATACATCTGAGAATTCTAAATGCTTCCAATGTAAAAGTGAAAATTCAAATGATGGGATGAAATCTGAGAAAAACCCTTCAAATTAAATACCCATGCTTGATCAAAATAGACTTTAAAAGCACGTAATGTAGGCCAAGTTTCGGGTTTAGAAAGAAAGGATAAATAGGCCCAAAATGTGTTTGAGGGTGATTAGATCAAGGATCATTTCATGAGGAGAATTCATTTTTGAAACATTCGTCCTTTTTTGGACTTTCCTCTCCCTTTTTGGAATTTGTTCCTTTTCATTCTTGGCTTTCATTTGCCATTCTTTGATTTCACACGTTTTTTCTGTGTGTGTTTTTTTCTTTTTTCTGTTTTCGATGGCTCCTTTCGCCATGATTTTTTTTGAAGGAGATTTTTTCTCGCATTTTCCCTCCAATGTAGAGGGTGATCCTTGATCAGGGTTCAGAGAAAGAAAGAATTTCTAAGGCTCAAAATGGTGACTAGGGATAATTTCTTCTTAGTGAAAGAAATATGAAAAACGGCCATTTCTCATATCAAGCATGAATATTCTCATTAAAAAGCAATCCTCAGGGGAAACAGATACATGGAATTTTCACTTTTACATTTGGAATCATTCGAATTCCTATATGCAGAGTATCACACTTTTCTTTTTTCTTTTCTCTTTTTTTTTTTTTGGTTTTTTTTCTTCTTCAAGCATAGTATTTCTTCAATTCATCGGTGTTCACGGGATTTCTCAAGTCATCACCGTTCATCCGAGTTAAGATCAATGCTCCTCTAGAAAAAGCTCTTTTCACCATGTAGGGTCCTTCCGAGTTCGGAGCCATTTTTCGCAAGGATCTTTCACAATAGGGAGAACTTTCCGTAGTACCAACTCTCCCTCTCGAAACTGCCTGGGGAGAACCTTCTTGTTGTGGGCCTCATACTCAACGGTATTGTTCGTGCAATCAAAATCCAATCTGGCAGTGAAAGGATAATAATCTCCCTTAGGAGATATGAGCACTACACCGATTCCGTGCCCTATGGCATTAGATGCGCCATCAAAATACATTTTCCAGGTTTTCTTCTCAGAAGAAGTCCCTTCTTCTTACGAGACACACATTAAGTCTCCGTCAGGGAAATCAAAACCTAGAGGCTCGTAATTCTCCACCGCTCGGCTTGCTAGGAATTCGGCTATTGCTTTACCCTTTATAGCCTTTTGGCTCACATACACAATATCATATTCTGAAAGCAATACTTGCCATCTCGCGGTTCTTTCTAACAACGAAGGCTCCTTGAATACGTATTTGAGAGGATCTAGCTTTGCAATCAGCCATGTCGTGTGATACAACATGTACTATCTGAGCCTTCAGGCAGTTTAGGCCAGGGCACAACAAAGCCTTTCTACCAATGAATACTTCAACTCGTACTCAGTGAACTTTTTGCTGAGATAGTAGATGGCTTGTTCTTTCTTTCCTATTTCGTCATGTTGCCCCAACACACATCCCATGGACCTTTCAAATACTGACAAATACAATATCAGCGGCTTCCGTGGGACTGGTGGCATTAGTACTGGTGGATTTGACAGATAATGCTTGACCTTATCAAAGGCTATCTGGCATCCTTCATCCCTTTCCCTTAGATCACGCTTTCGAAGTAGCTTGAATCTCGGGTCACACTTATCGGTTAATTGAGAAATGAACCGAGCGATATAATTCAACCTACCCCAAAAGCTTCTTACTTCGTTCTTATTACGAGGGGGGCAAGCTCTGAATAGCTTTCACTTTATCTAGACAATCTCAATTCCTTTCTGGCTAACAACGAAGCCCAGTAGCTTTCCCGCAGTCACTCCAAAAGTACACTCCGCCTGGTTGAGTTTAAGTTGAATTTTTCTCAACCTTTCAAAGAACTTTTTAAGATTCGCAATGTGTTCGTCCTCTCCTTGTGACTCTGCGATCATATCATCGACATAAACTTCAATTCCTTTGTGCATCATGTCATGGAACAAAGTTACCATGGCTCTTTGATATGTTGCCCCAGCATTTTTCAACCCGAATGGCATCACCTTAGAGCAAAAGGTTCCCCACATCATCATGAATGTGGTTTTCTCCATATCCTCCGATTCCATCTTAATCTGGTTATACCCTGAGAACCCGTCCATGAAGGAAAACATAGAGTTTTTGGCGGTATTATCGACTAGGGTATCAATGTGAGGCAACGGAAAATTATCCTTAGGGATTTCCCTATTCAGATCCTAGTAATCGACACACATCTGAACTTTGCCATCTTTCTTTGGAACTGGGACAATGTTTGCTACCCACTCCTGGTATTTTGCCACTTCCAAGAATCCGGCACTGAATTGCTTTTTCACTTTTAATAGCATTTCGGGCCTCATTCTTCTCAGTTTATGTTGAATCGGCTTGTAATCTGGTTTCAGCGAAAGTTTGTGAACCACTGTATCAGGGTCTAACCCAGGCATGTCTTGGTACGACCATGCAAACACATCCGCGTATTCCCGGTGTAGACTTATCAAATCTTGCTTTATCGATGGTGAAATAGCAGTCCCAATCTTGACTTCTCTTATTTCTTCCCCGTCCCCCCAAATTTATCACTTCCAACTGCCCTTTGTGAAGCGATACTTGTTTTTCTTCTTGTTCATTAATTCTCAACAAATTTGGAGGCAAATTACAGTCTTCGACATCTTCGTTAGCGTCAAAATCACCCGTACAGATGGGTTTTTCAAAATCAATTTTAGAATTATTGACAGGGAGGTCCTCATATTCCGTATCCAGGCACCTGTAAATAGGTGGGGAAGAAACAACATAGGAAGGCATTTAGGCAATAATAATGAAAGAATGAAAGAATGTGGACACATCAATATGAAGAAGATGCATAGTGATTGTTATTTATTGGAATGATTAATCTTAAACATAAGCCCGTACAAAGGATTCTTAATGCCTTCGGGCGGAGGCAATTAAGGTTGATTCGAGCATTAAACTGGAGTAGACCTAAAAATTATAAGAAGTTCAGTCATGGTCCAATTTGTTAGCTCATAACTCGGAGGGCACGGGTGCACCACCAACTAATGCTTTCACCCCTCTGTTCATCTATTTCGGCCATGCTGACAATAATTTCATGTGGTTGTTTGTCTTCAACCTCGTAGAGCTTCTCAAAAGCTTGCTCCAACAGGACCATCACATCCTCGAAATTCTTACCCCCAAACTCGAAACCGACCAAGTGAAAAATATGAAGGATTGGAGGGAAAGTCATGGGCTTCCACTCCATATCCATACCCGAAAGGCAGGCCATCCTCCTCTTTCTGTTCTTCTCAACTTGTTTTTTTCTCTCATGATCTTTAGGGAGATACCCGAGACCGAATCGATCTTTCTTGCTGGCCACTTCTATTAACTTGGCCATCCCTTGGAGATATTTTCCTTGTTCTTTTCCTGCTCAGCAGTCTTTTCCTACGTCGTCTTCACTCCTAACTTATTACTCTTGGATAACCTCGGCTCTGGAATTTTATGTCCCTCGATGATGAATACGGCATTGACAAATTCTAACGACCTAAAAGAGCACTCTACGGCATCCTTATTCACTTCTATGTGAGGGGTATCTGTGGATGCGAAAGCTATGATGTCTTCTTCTCCCGACACACTGACTAGGTGCCCTTCCATCATAAATTTTAGCTTTTGATGTAGGATGATGGTACAGCCCCGGCAAAGTGAATCCACGGCCTCCCCAGCAAACAATTATAAGATGAAGTGATGTCCATCACTTGAAAATCAATCTTATAGGTACAGAGACCTATCTGAAGTGGGATTTCGATGCTTCCCATCACTTCTCGACAAGTGCCATCAAAGGCTCTGACAACGACATAACTCGGCAACATGTAGGACATATCAATTGGCAGCTTGGACAAGGTTGCCAAAGGTATCACATTCAGAGAAGATCCATTGTCGAGAAGTACTCAGGGTAGAATATGCCCCTTGCAACTAGTGGTGATATGAAGAGCCTTGGTGGATCCTATTCCATTCGGTGGTATCTCATCATAATTGAAAGAGATGTAATCATCCGTTGTAATGTTCCCCACCAACCGATCTAACTTCTCCACCGATATGTTGTTAGCTACGTAAGCCTGGTTCAAAATTCTTAGTAGAGCGTTTCGGTGTGGCTCTGAGTTTAATAGCAGTGAAAGAACTGAAATCCTTGTCGGTTAGCGGTGTAATTTCTCTACCACACTGTACTCGCTGTGTTTGATGAACTTTAAGAACTCACAGGCTTCTTTCTTATTTATCGGTTCTTTTACTTTACTAGCTAGAGCTGGATCTTTTTCAACTTCCCCAGATTGTTCTACCTCCATAGGGTCTGGTCCCACTGCCCTTTTTCCTTTGTCAGGTCCCCTTGTCTTTCCAAGTTCAACTGTCCTCGGGGCATAACATCTACCGCTTCGGGTTAGGTGCCCCACTCGGGTTATATCCACGATAGCTGCTTGATGGTTCGAAGATCCCGGTATTGCCATACTATATTCATAGTTCCATGGAATCGTCTTATCCCCTTTGTAAGAAAAAGGTGATGGCAATTCTATGATCATCTTCGGAGTAGGTCCCTCGACTACTGGAATAGCCTTTACCTCGGGTCATCATAATATATGACCAGGGGTTTGTTTACCTCATAACTGGTTTCATTCATACTGATTTCAGGCTCTTCTATCTTTTTGGAAAATTGGGCCTCGCCCATATCCATCATCTTTTGAACCTTTTCTAAGAACTCTTTGTAGCCCTGAATGGCATGCCCCTTACACTCATGGTATTGGCAAAAGTCTTCTAACTGGTTGACTATTTTCCTCATGTTTGTTTTCGACTTAATCAACCCCGCCTTGACCATTTCTGCCCAGACTCTGTTCATTGGCATCTTTACCTTCCTGACATCCCTTTTCACCTTTTCAAACTCTCCCGACATTATCACGTTAACTTTGGCCTCTGTGTGATTAGGAAAATTGTTAGCCGCGATATTAGGCCCATTTTTTAGCCTGAATTTCAAGATTCTCGCATCAATAAGGCTCTGAACCTTGCTCTTGAAAGTAGTGCAAGTCTCGGTTGAGTATCCTTGGATGCCCGTTTAGTATAAGCAATGAGCATTGGAATCGTACCACTTGGGATAAGGAGGTTTTAAAGGCTGAAGATAGACAGGTGCAATGAGTTGACCCTGTAGAAGCTTCGGGTATAACTCACTGTAAGTAGTGGGGATAGGGTCATATTGAGGCTTTTGGGTAATCCTCGCAGGCCTTTGATCATTTCGGGGAATGTTTTGCATGTTTGAGGTAGTGTTTGGTGGAATGGCTATCTGAAGAGATATGCCAGTCGGATATGGTTGTTGAGGTATAGTTGTGTCAGGAAAGGGGTTCTGAGTGAGGCTGTTTATAGCCGGATAGTATGGATTGTAGGTTGGGTAAGGTATATAAGGTGCTGGAGGTGCAAATGGTCGGTTATTGAAACTGACTGTATGAGCCTCTCTTTCCTTTTTCTTGATAGGAATTATTTTCTTGTGGGCGACTAGTTCCCCACTGTCCATCTTCCCGCTCTTGATAGTGGTTTCAATCATCTCTCCAGATATAACCATATCTGGAAATTCTTAATGGCGTTACCCACCAACTTTTTGCAGTACGGTGCCTTCAGAGTATTGATAAAGAGAATCGTAGTTTCTTTATCTGTCAACGGTGGCTGCACCTGGGTAGCCATGTCTCTCCATTTCTGGGCATACTGTTTGAAGCTTTCAGTATCTTTCTTCTCCATGTTTTGCAGGGATAATCTGTCAGGTACCATGTCATAGACATGCTTGTAGTGTTCCAGAAAGGCCCTAGCTAAGTCCGTCTATGATCGGATCTTGCTTCGGTTGAGTTGATTGTACCATCGAGTTGCAGACCAAGTAAGGCTATCTTGGAAGCAGTGGATAAGCAATTTCTCATCACTATCATGTCCGGTCATCTTACATTGTCAAATATGCGAAAGGATTTGTGGTCCCTTTATACTTCTCAAAATCTGGTGTTTTGAACTTGGGTGGGATCACTAAACCGGAGACTAAACTCATCTCTTTAGGATCGAGGCTTCCAAACAACTCAGCCCTTTCCACGGCCCTCAGCCTTTCTTCTAATAGCTGATACTTATTTTCTGATTCAGCCGTCTCAACCCTTTTCAGCTCCGCCATTTTCATTTTTTCTTGCTCGACGAGATTATCCAGGTCTGGGACATCGATAGGATTTGTCGGAATTGCCCCAAGATTCACCTTAATTGGCATTTGTTTATGTGCCCCCATGTTGTTTTGAACATACACGAAAGGCATTTCAACTGTTGGTGCTGGAATTTTTGTATTATGCGTATATTGGTCGTTTGCCTGTACGGCTTCTTGTTGACCCTCTTTGCCCCCTTGATTTCTTGGTTCTAATCCTAAGGCTAAATTCTCCATGTGTCCCTTTCCCTTAACTGTGGTAGACACCAGTTCCATCAGCTTAATCATTTGATATCTCGATTCGGCCTGAGATTTGGCCAACTATTCCCTTAACTCATCCTGCGCCCTTTCCATTCTCTCTATTCGGGCAAGCTGTTCATTCTCCATGATCCTAACTTGCGACCGAGTATTATAATGATGCAGAGTGCTTCTCTCTGGGAGTTTCGGTGGACGTCCAATTTTTAAACCTTAGTGCAAATACCAAGGATTAGAATTTCATGGCACATTATTCTTTTTGCTTATTAAATGTGTGCAAGGATGAATAAATAAATCAATGCATGACTGATCAAGCAAATGATTGAATGAATGTATGCTTCTATAATTGTACGAAATGAGATGATGCAAATAATAGTATTTGCCTTAAGATCAAATTCCAAAGCAAAGGTTTTTCATTAATTCATAGAAACTTTTTACAAATCGTCTCTCACTCTCAGGTTACATAAAAAGATCGGATCTGCTCATACTGGTCTTGAGCCTCTTCTAAGAAGTTCAGCAGACATTGCCCATGCTCCCTTGTCGGGTTGACATCACACCTCAGAGTCTTTACCTTCTCCGCCATCTCTCTGGCCTTGACCACAGCCTTGCGGATCTGTCTAGTCAGGTGGTCTATATACTGTTGCCTTTCCAAGGTCTCGATCTTCCACCTCGTACTGGCATCTAAAGCTAATTCATTTGCCTGGTTCCATTCAGTCTTTCTCTCTCTATATTCCCGAATGATGGTAGCGATATCAGCTTTCTAGACTTGCAACTAATGCTCTAGGGTCTGAATGGTCGCATGGGGTGTCTCATTCTCCTTGCTTAGCATGGATGTCCTTCCCTCTTATTTCCCAATTTGGCTTTCAATAGCTCATTTTCTTGCAATCATCTTTTTAACTTGGCCGAGATCAATGAACGTGCATCTCCCCACTTCTATCGCTCATGAGAAAATCGAGACTCCTTTTCTTTGCTTTCCTTAGCCTTACTCTTCCAGAAGTCTAATTCTTTCTGAAGCTTTTCTATCTCTTTCTCATGGGCGCTCAGAGACCTGCTAGTTCCACTAAACTTTTCCTTGGCTCTTAGCTTTTTGTTCTCTTGATGCAAGTCCTGAATATCGGATTGTGCCGTGTCTCTCTCTCTGGCCACTTTTCGTGTCTTGACCTCTTGGATCTCAAGCCTAGTCTTCAAATCCTCGACATTCTTTTGAAGCTTATCATATTCTCGCTTCAATTTCCCCTTGTCTTTTTCTAATTCTTGCCTGACAAGCTCAATCTCTGTTGGTACTACAGGCTCTGGCTGAAGGATTAGCGGATAGACAGAGGCATCTTTGGCAGGGAGCAATATGTCGTGGATCCTCTTGGCTCTCCGAACCAAGTATCCGGGAATAGCGTTATCGGTATATCTACCAATTTTGATTGGTGCAACTTACTCCGTGCTTTGATGGGCTCACGTGTTTCCTTCATGTACCCGGGCCCATTATATGCAAAATCTACCAATGTGAGCTCATGAGTCATTGGGATAAACTGCTCAGACCCATACTGTCTTCATACCAGGAGTGGTGCATAGCTGACAGCTCCTTAAATTCTCATTAACAAAACCAACGGTTTGTCTACACAACTATACAAAATGGATCCCATCGGCATCCATGGAGCTCTCCAACTGATGTCCTCTCAAGCTAAGTGACAAAGAGTCATGATCCATTGTTTCTTATCTTCTTTTCTCGGCCACTATTTTTTGCAGAATTCCTTAAAGGGAATGAAAGTCTTTATGTAGGGATGAAGCTTTTCCTTGTCATTTCCCCAAAAATGAATTTGGATCCAAACATGTAGAAGCTGTGCATATCCCTCGAAACGTCCCTCGCCTTTTCTTCGACAGAAACTGAGTGACCTAAACGTCTCGACAAGTATAGCAGGAAAAAAATCAATTTGTTTGCCTAAACACTCAAAGAAATCCACTACAGCCATCTCAATGTGCCCTAAGATCTTTGGAAATATCACCAAACCATAGATAGCCAAGGCAAATACATCCATCACACGATCACTCTCCGGATTGCTCATGATATAGTCTCGCAAGAATACCCATGGGATACAAACACACGAACCCTTCTTCTTAAAATTTAGGGAGTCAATCGGAATCTCCATACCCAATATGTCGGATAGCTTCTTTCGAAAGCTAATTGTCTTTTACTGCTTGCAATATATCTTATCAGGGATGGACGACTCGATACGGAGCAAGATTGAGTACTCTTCGATGGTGGGTGTCATATCTTCCCGATTGAATGTGAAACATCAATAGGAGGGACCCCAAAACTGTACCACTGCCTTGATCAACTGCTCATCTATCTGGATCGGGAGAAATAATGCTATGTCACCATACTTCTTAGTGAACTTATTTTTCTTTGCAGTTCCCCATTGTCCCCAAATCTCTTCTAATTTTGTCAAATCATTCTGACTTAGATCTAAATGAACCGACTCAGGAAGAACAGACACGAAGTTTCTAGCCAAGCAGTCTCCCTTGTCAATCTGATGCTTCTCTGACTATATTCGGACCTCTCGGTATGTCTTGGAAGTAACTGACACTAGTGCAAGATCTCGATGCTCCGTGACCATAATGAAAACCCCTCTGATTGGAATTCGGCTTAAGGCAAACACTCCTAAATGACCATGATGCATGCGATGAAAACAAAGCAAAGCAAAACAAAACAAACAAAACAAAAGGAAACGAGTAAGTACAAGGGTATAATAATCAAATCAATGCGATATTGAAATAAATAGCTAAAGGTAAGAAAGGTTCCTCCGAGTGTTCCTAGCTTCGGTACCTCTAACGAAAATTCGGCATGGCTCCACCTAGGTTCACTATATGGGGTTGCATTAGGTTCTAAAAAGACTCTAAATTGCTCCTCACTGTCGTCGGCGAAGGCTAGTAAGGCACCCCGATAATAGCGGGTTCAATTTGTTAGAGTGTATTTCCCAAGCCTATACGGAGGTTATCACCCCACGAAGGCGTAGGTAGTCTACTACTCCGTAAGTGTTTCGCTATCCCATGCGGAGGTTAACACCTCACGAGAGCGTAGTTACTTTACTTCCACCTAAGGACGGAACCCGGGTAGAGGGCTTATGTTATACAAATGCAAGTATAGTGTGTGAGGAGGAACAAAAAAACCTTTCTCCACCTATTCTATTCCCCTTATCCTAACACCCGAGCAATTTAATAAAGACGAAATTAAACAATGTAAAACAGTAGTTAAACAAAGAAATAATAATGACATGTAAAGCTAAATAACCAGAGAACAGTAAAAATATGAATACACATGAGAAATAACATATTTAAAACATTTGGCTATTTTCAAAAAAATTCCTTTATTAGAAAATGGGAAATATAAGTAAACACCAACCAAAATCGACAAAAACGAGACTTTCGATAACACGCGACTAACTCTAGGCCTCACTCTCTAAGTATCCCCAGTGGAGTCGCCAAGCTGTCGATACGTGATCTTCGGGGAGACTAGTTCGAGTGAGGGGAAAAACAGGCAGAGGAAAAGATGATTTAATTCCTCTTAAATCAAAAGGTCGAGGGTATGAAAATGACCTCGAAAAAAGAAATGGAGTCGCCACCAATCTTTTTTGGCTAGGTGTGATCGGCCACCTATTAAAATGATTTTTATAAAACATTTTAAAATTAATTAAAACATTTTTAAAACCAATTTTGTAGTCTGCGCTTTGAACTAGAGAAAACAAGTGTAGGTTCAGGAGTCGGTTATGTGCGGGGAAGGATTCGCACCCCTACAACGTCCGTATAAAACGGTACCTTATTAGTCATGTGTTATCTCGAATCTCGGTGAAAAGTCAGTTTTAAATTTGGTGTTCGAAAATAATTCCCTAAAAAATCATATTTTTATTTGAAAATGATCCAGAATTTATTAATATAAAATTTTCCATATTTCCTGACAAACTCGGCAAAACATGGAATTTTTCCTTGACTTTGAAATTCTCCTCGTTTTAAAGAAGATATTCCGTTGTTAATGATAATTGATGATATCCTCCCTGGCAGACCCAGCAGAGAATTCATGAATTATCTTAACTCGGGAATAATCTTGATTAAAAAAATATTATTTATTCTCCATGTATTTGAAAAATTATTGAGAATAACCATGAGTATGCAGAAATGTTATGAAGATAAAAATTAAATGAGCATGCGTATTTATCATGGCATGGTAAGCAAAATGACATGGCATAAGAATAAATATCATGTGAGTGAAATCGACATGGCAAACAAAATGACATGGCATATGAATAACATGGCACAGTGAGATGACATGGCACGAGAAAGGCATAGCATGAGAATGAAGGTTGTGGCATGAAAACAATACGGAAAACGAATAACATGGCATAATAATGAATTTCATGTGAATGAAATC
This sequence comes from Fremontodendron californicum, assembly GCA_030761205.1. Taxonomy (NCBI): domain Eukaryota; kingdom Viridiplantae; phylum Streptophyta; class Magnoliopsida; order Malvales; family Malvaceae; genus Fremontodendron; species Fremontodendron californicum. The sequence continues at coordinate 23,468,308 of JAULJL010000009.1, forward strand.
GACATGGCATGCAAAATGACATGGCATAAGAATAAATGTTATGTGAATGAAATTGACATAGCAAACAAAATGACATGGCATATGAATGACTTGGCATAAAAATGAATGTTATGTGAATGAAATTGACATAGCAAACAAAATGACATGGCATAAGAATGAATGAATGTTATGTGAATGAAATCGATATAGCAAACAAAATGACATGGCATATGAATGACATGGCATAAGAATGAATGTCATGTGAATGATATCTACATAGCAAACAAAATGACATGCCATAAGAATAAATGTCATGCGAATGAAACCGACATGGCAAACAAAATTACATGGCATAAGAATGAATGTCATGTGAATGAAATCGACATGGCAACCAAAATGACATGACATATGAATGAATGTTATGTGAATGAAATTGACATAGCAAACAAAATTACATGGCATAAGAATGAATGTCATGTGAATGAAATCGACATAGCAAACACAACAACATGGCATGTGAATGACATGGTACAAGAATAAATGTCATGCGAATGAAATAGACATGGCAAACAAAATGACATGGCATATGAATGAAATGGCATAAGAATGAATGTCATGTGAATGAAATTGACATAGCAAACAAAATGACATGGCATAAGAAATGTCATGCGAATGAAATCGGCATGGCAAACAAAATGACACGGCATATGAATGACATGGCATAAGAATAAATGTCATGTGAATGAAATCAACATGTCAAACAAAATGACATGGTATAAGAATAAATGTCATGTGAATGAAATCGACATGGCAAACAAAATGACATGGCATATGAATGACATGGCATAAGAATGAATGTCATGTGAATGAAATCGACATAGCAAACAAAATGACATGGCATAAGAATAAATGTCATACGAATGAAATCGACATGGAAAAAAAATGACATGGCATATTAATGACATAGCATAAGAATGAATGTCATGTGAATGAAATCTGTCATAACGGTTTTTTAACCGCCAGACGATTTTGAAAACACAAATGGAGTCGCCACCAATCTTTTTTGTAGGTGTTATTGGCCACCTATCAAAACCGGTTTTAGTAAAATATTTTAAAATTAATTAAAACATTTTTTAAAACCAATTTTGAAGTTCGCGCTTTGAACTAGAGAGAAAACAAAATCGGGTTCGGGAGTCTATTACGTGCGGGGAAGGATTAGCACCCCCACGACGCCTGTATAAAACAGTACCTTATTGATAGTGTGTTATATCGAGTCTCGGTGAAAATTGGTTTTAATTTCGGTATTTAAAAATTTCTTTTTCATAAAAAATTATGTCCTTTGAGAATGATCCGGACTTTATCGATACAAAATTTCTCATATTCCCCGGCAGACCCGGCAAAACATGAAAATTTTTTTTTACTTGTTTTGGAGTTCTCCGAATCACCTTTACTTTTTAAAAAAATGTTTCGTTATTAATAATAATTGACAGTATCCTCCCCGGCAGACCCAGCAGAGAACTCATAAATACCATAGAGTAATATTAAAAGAATAATAATAAAATAAGAAATGGACATGACCATGAAAATGAACAGAAATAAAATACAATAATATAATAACCATAATGATAACTATTATAAAATAAATAAATAAATAAGGAAAAATATTAATAAAAATAAATAACATAAAATAAAATAAAAATAGATAATAAAAATGAACCATAACAAAAATAATAATATAATAATAATATTAATGATTATTAGAATAAGAAAAATAATAATAATAAATAACATAACATAAAATCAAATCAAATCGGATAATAAAAACATGAAAACAACAAAAATAAAATAAAACTTACTTTCGAAAACATGCGGAGTCGAGGCCTAGTGCTCGGATGAAATTCCCGAGAGGATTTAGTTAATTAGCTTGTTTTTCTTTTCCCTTTTTTTCTTTTTTTCTTTTTCCTTTTTTTTCTTTTTTTTCTTTTTTTTCTTTTTTTTCCTTCTTTTCTTCTTCTTTTTTTCTTTTTTTTTTTTTTCTTTCCTCCCTGGCCCAAAATCAGTGCCTGGGCTGCTGGGCCTAGGGCCTGGGCTAATGCAGGCGAACACGGGTCAGGCTTGTTTGGCGCGGGTCGGGTCCGGTTCGGCGCGGGCCGAGTCTTTTTTTTGGGGGGGCTCGGGTCAGCGTACGGATCCCGGGTCGGATCTGGGTCCGCGCGTGGACCCTTCTTTGGTCGAAACGGTACCGTTTCGGTGCCTTATAGATAGAGGAAAATTCTTTTTTTATTTTTATTTTTTTCCTTCCTCCTTTCTCTCTAAATTTTTTCTCTCCCCTCTCTCTTACCCTGCCAGAAATCGGAAGCCTCCCAAACCCATAAATCGGCGTCGAACCACCGCATCGACCGCCGTGCCTCGTCGTCGGCCGCCGCTTGTCGACGACTGATGATCTCCAAACTTCACACCCAGGGGGATTTCGACCCCCTCTTCTCGGATCCGGGCTCCGTTTTGCCCGAATCTTGACCAAAGCTCCTAGATCTAAGGAAAACCTTTCGTTTTTCTTTTATTGTTTGTTTTTTTTTTGGTTTTCTGGTTTTGTATGTGATTTTGTTGATGCTGCTTCTTTTTGGGTTTTTTTTTTTTTTTTTTGTGGTGATGTGGTGGATTGGGTGTTTATAGGTGGCTGTGGAGAGGGGTGTGGGATCTGGTTCGGGTTCGGATCAGGTGGTGGTTTTTTGGATGGTTTAATGGCTTAGGTTTGGGGGTCTTACGAGTGTTTTTTTGGTCCTGAGGGGCCTCTCTCCAATTAGGGGGTAGGATCTGTTTTATGGTGGGTTGGGGGGTTGAGGGTGGCGTGAACGGCAGGGGTTGACAGTGGGTGGCGTGAGGGAGGTGGTTGCGTGTAGGGGGTGGCTGCCGTGTGGGGTTGGGGTTGCAGGGTAGGGGGATCGGCTGCTGCAAGGGTTAGGGGCTAGGGTTGGCTGGTGTGTTGGGGATTGGGAAATGGGCCTGCTAGGTAACAAGCCCTGTTGGGCCAGGTGGATTGGGCCTGCTAAATAGCAGGCCCTATTGCAAATGGCCCGGGACGAATTCGGATCCGATCCGGGATAAAAACGGTTGCTACAGTTGCCCCTCTTTGCACATTGCTGAGAATCAAGAATAGGGCAAAGACACGAGCAACGTTTTTGTCTGGAGTTGTGCATGCGCTCGATCTAAAAGGGCTTTCTCCATCGGAAGTTCTATCATTTGAAAAATAAATTGCTCCTCTCATCAGAGGCCCTATCTCTTGAAAAATAAATTGCTCCTCTCATCAGAGGCTCTATCACTTGAAAAATAAATTGCTCCTCTCATCAGAGGCTCTATCACTTGGAAAATAAATTCCTCATCTCATCACAGACTCTACCACTTGGAAAATATTCAATAATTAAATTAACATGATTTGGATTGAACTTAATTATTCAACTACTTTATTGCACAAAAATTGCCCCCAAATTCAATCCACAGTTTTTTTTTTTTCAAACATATTTTCCCCGCAAAAATCAAAATATTATTTTCAAAAACCAATTTTTATTAAAAACTTTTGGGGTAGTGGGTCTTATTATGGCACAGGTGTCCAAATATTTATTCAACACTTATCGGTTTGCAATTCCTATTTAATCAACAACAAGTGTTTATGCGATTTATCAAATGAGATTATTATCACCGTGAAATCAAAAATACAATTATAAATGTACATGCTTTATTTACAAGTGCATTAATGCATCAAATGTACGAGATGTACGAAATGCAAGGGTGCTTGAAAGAAAGAATTTTCATATTTACAAATTCAAAAAGTTAATGAACATTTGCCCCAATAGTATCGACTTATTTAGGCATCAAGGTGCCTTTTGGGGGCGGGATATTAAACTTATTAAGAGCGATGTAAATTCATCTTTACTCGGTGTATCATGCTTATTTGGAAAGTAAAATGATAAGTGCTTAATTTCATACATTTTCCTATTTAATTTCCTTATACTTTGTGCTTTGATTCTTACTTCCTTGACATTTTACTAGGTTTTTATGCTTTGTATGTATTTTGGAGGAGATGAAGTCAAAACATGTCAATTAGGATGTTAAAGAGCTTACAAAACCACAATCACAAGATGGAAAAAGAGTTGGGAGTCAAAAAGATCAAATTCTAGGTGCAAAGCAAGAAGACAGATTTGACCTCCGGAGCTTGTTGCTAAGAAAACATGATGTTAGACTCTTTATTCGAAGAAACTTCCTTCTTGACTTTTGAAGATCACTTGATTACCTTTCCAATGGCTGTTCATGGGCCTAAATCGTATAAGAAATGGTCATCTAAATCGGCATTGGAATATCTCCCTAAAAACCCTAGTGGCAGAAAAAAAACCCTAGCCGTAAATGACAACTTTTTCTTAATACCCTACCTTACATTTATGTTTATCATTGTCAAAGAAGGATTAGTGGCTGTCAACTTGCATTAATTGCATTAATTGCAAGTATCTTTCCTTAAAGCTAATCCTAGTCAAAGTTGGAGAATTAAATCAGCCAAGACTTTCTTTCCTTACACTTACTTTGCCTCCAAGTTTGTAATCTCTCTTCATTAAAGAGTGCTTTGACTAAAACTTTCCTACTTTATTCAAACTTGGCTGCCAAAGCTTATATCTTTCCTTAAAACACAAAAGTCAGCCACTTTTCCTTAACTTTAGCCACAAGTCAGCATTTATTGAAGGGAGAGAGCTGAAATTCACTTGTTTGATGCCCTAGCTATTGCCTATAAATAGAGACCAAGGGGGCATACGAAATTTACACTTCTCCAAGCATCAAATTCTGATTTCTTCTTTGTTTCTTTGTTTTTGAGAGAGCAAGAGGCTGGATAATTAATATACTTCTTCTTCTTCTTTCTTTCTTTTATTTTCTTCTTAGATTCTCTTTAATTTTATGTTTATGTTTACAATGCCTATGCTAGGCTAAACTTGTATTTGGTTAAGGGTGATTTCAAAGCCCTATACATGTTTTATAATTGATTTTTAAATTCTATCTATCATTAATTTTCTATCAAAGTTGCTTATGTTCTTCTACAAGAATTGTTTATGATGTTGTCTTGATTTATTTAGGTGTACAACTAGATAGATCTTGATAATTATCTATTGCTAGTTTAGGAGTCTTGATCCGTGTAATTGTCTTGATTTCCTATTCAGAAGTGGCAATTTGTGATTAATGATTATGGTCAACTTTTCAATAATTGCAAAGTGGAACATAACCTAAGTTAAACAATCCGAGCTTATGTGTTTGTTGCTTAGATCAACCTATCTTTCTCATCATAAAGCTGCTATTAAATTGAACTTGGAGAGCTTATTCTAGGTTGTTTGATAGTTAGAGATTAAATAGAGAGCTTGTTCTATTTAACGACAAACTAAGGAAAGATTGGGGTAACAGATCTTGTTGTTATCTACGGTTGTTAACTTTGATAGCTAATTAATGTTGATAGATATGAAATTGATTCTTAATGATGTCTAGTGGTGGAGAATGAAACCTTAACCATATGTTTCTCATATTTGATTATTTCTTATTTACTTGCTTTCTTCTTTGATTATAAGTCTTTAGTTTAAATTGATTTAAAAAACCTCCCCTTTTATTTTGTTTTCTTTGAATTTAGGTTTTAGACTAATAATTCTTAAACTAAAAATCAATCCCTGAGGACTCGACCCTTGCTACTTACTATACTTACAATTGATCTTTTTAGTGCAAGGTTAAATAAGATACACTCTTTTGGGTGCATCAAATTTTTGGCGCCGTTGCCGGGGATTGCTTTCTTTAGTTTATTAGTTTATTGGTTTATTCTTATTTTCTGTTCTAATTATTTACTTTCTTTTTTTTTTATTTTTTATTAGTGAATGTTCCAAGCTCCCGAAGAAGACTTAAGACTGAGGAGAATTCGCGAATTTATAACTTCTCACCAACAACCAATTGAGGAGTTGATCCAAAACATCCAAGAGGAGAAAGGAGAGATGGCAGCAGCTGACAACCGAACTCTCAAGGAGCTAGCCGCTCCGGACTTGGGTCAACAACCATTATGCATTGAATATGCTAATCTTGAGGTAGCTTTTGAATTAAAATCTGGTTTGATTCATCTTCTCCCAACTTTTCATGGTTTTACAGGAGAGGATCCAAATAAGCACCTCAAGGAATTCCATGTAGTTTGCTCAAGCATGAGACCAACAGGGGTCACGGAAGAGCAAGTTAAGTTGAGAGCCTTCCCATTCTCTCTAGCTGATTCAGCAAAGGAATGGCTCTACTATCTACCATCCGGGACCATCACTACATGGAATGATATGAAGAAAGCATTCTTGGAAAGGTATTTCCCAGCATCTAAAGCTGCCAACATTAGGAAAGAGATATGTGGGATTCGGCAATACAACGGAGAGTCCTTATATGAATATTGGGAGAGGTTCAAGAAACTTTGTGCATCATGTCCACACCATCAGATAAGTGAACAACTTCTCATCCAATACTTCTATGAAGGTCTCATGCCCATGGAGAGAAGTATGATAGATGCCGCTAGTGGGGGAGCTCTAGTTGATAAGACTCCCGGGGCTGCTAGAATATTAATCTCCAACATGGCAGCCAATTCTCAACAGTTCTCAATGAGACAAGATCCACCACCACAACCCAAGAGAGTTAATGAGGTAAGTATATCATCCCTTGAACAAAAATTTGATAAACTGACTTCTCTTGTTCAACAATTGGCTGTAGGTAATATACAACAAATAAAGGCTTGTGGCATATGTTCAAACATAGGGCACCAAACTGATATGTGTCCAACACTTCAATAGGACACCAATGAACATGTGAATGCCATGGGTGGATTTCAGAACCAATCAAGGAAATATGATCCCTACTCAAACACTTACAATCCAGGATGGAGGGATCATCCAAACTTCAATTATGGAGGGAACCAATCACAAACTATTCCTCCACCATTTGACAACAAGCCATCGGGTTTTCAGCAAAGAGTGCAACAACCATACCAAACCCGACAACAACTGCCACCCACCCAAAATTCAGGTACTTCTCTTGAAGATCTTGTTAAAGCTCTTTCTACTAATACAATTCAATTTCAACAGGAAACAAAGACAAGTATTCGAAATTTGGAGTCTCAAATATGGCAATTGGCAACAACCATGAGTCAAATGCAAGCAAGGGATTCTGGGAAATTACCTTCCCAAACCATAGTGAATCCAAGAGAGAATGCCAATGCTATAACTTTAAGAAGTGGGAAACAGCTAGAGACACCACAAAATGATAGTGCTCAAGGGGAGAACAATACCATGGCATCCTCTTCACATCCCAACGAGCCACTAAAAAAGGTAATTCCTAAACCATCCTTTCCTTCTTATATAACTCCTCCACCTTTTCCTAGCAGGTTAGTAAAGTCCAAGAAGAAGGAGCAAGATAAGGAAATTTTGGAAACCTTCCGGAAAGTAGAGGTGAACATTCCTTTACTAGATGCTATCAAGCAAGTGCCAAGATATGCCAAGTTCCTAAAAGAGTTGTGCACATCTAAACGGAAGTTGAAATGGAATGAAAAGGTAAGTGTGGGGGAGAATGTGTCAGCTGTTCTTCAAAAGAAACTCCCACCTAAATGCAAGGATCCAGGTATGTTTACCATTCCTTGTAAGATAGGCAACACCAGGTTTGAGCGTGCTATGCTAGATCTAGGGGCATCTATTAATGTCATGCCATATTCAATTTATGCTTCATTGAATCTAGGACCATTAGAGGAAACCGGTGTTGTAATACAACTTGCTGATCGTTCTAACACTTATCCAAGAGGAGTTGTAGAAGACGTTCTTGTACAGGTTAATGAATTGGTTTTTCCCACTGACTTTTATGTTATTGAGATGGAAGATGAGATGTCTTCTAATCCCACACCTATTCTATTAGGGAGACCATTCTTGAAAACAGCAAGAACTAAAATAGATGTACATGATGGCACTTTAACTATGGAATTTGATGGTGAAATAATTCGCTTTAACATTTTTGAGGCCATGAGATATCCTAGTGATGTGCATTCTGTTTTTAATATTGATATAATTGACTCACTAGTGCAGCAAGCTTATGAGCTAGATGGTGAAGATACTGTGGAGATAGTCCTTAGCAAACATCTCGGAATGGGGAATGCTAAAGGGGAACTAGCCTTGAGTGACCATGTGGAAGGGGCACTAGAATCTTTACACTTACTGCCACATAAAGATGCAAGGTTTGATGTTTCATTTATTGATTTGCAATTATCTAATGAGAAAATTCTACCTTCCATTTTGCAGGCACCAACTTTAGAGTTGAAACCACTACCGAACCACTTGAAATATGTGTTCTTAGGTGAAAAGGACACACTACCTGTCATCATTGCCAAAGAGCTCACACCTTTGCAAGAAGAGCGACTTATCCGGGTGCTTAGAGAGCATAAAACAACAATTGGTTGGACAATTGCCGATATCAAGGGAATAAGCCCATCCATGTGCATGCATCGGATTTTGTTAGAGGAGGGGTCCAAACCAGCACAAAGAAGATTGAACCCTCCTATGATTGAGGTTGTGAAAAAGGAGATACTGAAGCTCCTAGATGTTGGAGTGATCTATCCTATCTCGGATAGCAAATGGGTGAGCCCAGTCCAAGTGGTTCCAAAGAAATCAGGTGTAACGGTGGTAACAAATAATGAGAATGAACTTGTTCCTACTAGGATTCAAACAGGGTGGCGAGTTTGTATTGATTATCGTAAACTTAATTCCACAACTCGCAAAGACCACTTTCCTTTACCTTTTATTGATCAAATGCTTGAAAGGTTAGCTGGCCATTCTCATTATTGTTTTCTTGATGGTTTTTCAGGTTATAATCAGATAGCCATTGCTCCGGAGGACCAAGAGAAAACAACATTCACATGTCTATTTGGTACTTTTGCATACCGGCGTATGCATTTGGTCTTTGTAATGCACCAGCTACATTCCAAAGGTGTATGGTTAGCATATTTTCAGATTATGTAGAGAACATCATAGAAGTGTTTATGGATGATTTTAGTGTCTATGGTGACTCTTTTGATAGATGTCTAGAGAACCTTACACTTGTACTTGAAAGATGCATGGAAACTAACCTTGTTTTGAATTAGGAAAAATGTCACTTTATGGTAAAACAAGGAATAGTTTTGGGCCATGTTATTTCTTCTAGAGGGATAGAGGTTGATAAATCTAAAATAGATATTATGCGTTCTTTACCGCCTCCCACAAATGTGAGAGAGGTTCGTTCTTTTCTTGGACATGCAGGTTTTTATAGGAGATTTATCAAATACTTCTCAAAGATCACATTACCTCTTTGCAAGATACTACAAAAAGATGTGGTTTTCCACTTTGATGATAAATGCAAAGAGGCGTTTGAAACATTGAAGGGACTCTTGACATCAGCTCCTATCATGCAACCACCAGATTGGAATATACCTTTTGAAATCAAGTGTGATGCTAGTGACTATGCCATTGGAGCTGTTTTGGGCCAACGGGTTGGCAAAGCCTCACATGCCATTTATTATGCCTCCCAAACTCTTAATGATGCTCAATTGAACTATTCCACTACTGAAAAAGAACTTTTGGCTGTTGTATTTGCTTTAGAAAAATTTTGATCTTATTTAATTGGTACTAAAGTAATTGTATATTCTGACCATGCAGCCCTTAGGTACTTACTCACTAAGAAGGAGGCCAAACCAAGGTTGATTAGATGGATACTTCTCTTACAAGAGTTTGATTTGGAGATAAAAGATAAGAGAGGTAGTGACAACCTGGTTGCGGACCATCTTAGCCGTTTAGTTCATGAAGAGGATGCACTACCCTTGAATGAGAACTTTCCGGATGAGCAACTTCTTTTTATAAGTACAACAACTCTTTGGTATGCCGATATTGTTAATTATTTAGTTACCAAGAAGTTGCCACAAGAGTTGACACAAGCTCAAAGAAATAAGATCAAGAGTGATGCCAAATACTACATATGGGATGATCCTTACCTTTGGAAGCATTGCTCCGATCAGATTATAAGAAGGTGTGTACTCGAAACTGAATTTCAATCTATTCTCACCTTTTTTCACTCTTCTGCATGTGGAGGACACTTTGGATCCAAAAGAACAGCCATGAAAGTTCTTGATTCTGGATTTTATTGGCCTACTATATTCAAAGATGCATACCTCTTTTGCAAGTCATGTGATCATTGCCAAAGAACAGGTAACTTAGGTGCTAGAAATCAAATGCCTCAAACTCCAATACTTATTGTTGAAATTTTTTATGTATGGGGCATGGATTTCATGGGACCTTTTCCTTCTTCTTTTGGTAATCTTTATATTTTACTTGCCGTTGATTATGTTTCGAAGTGGGTGGAAGCAAAAGCCACTAGGACTAATGACTCTAAAGTTGTTTCAGATTTTGTCAAGACTAACATCTTTGCTAGGTTTGGAACACCAAAGGCCATAATCAGCGATAGAGGTACTCACTTTTGCAATAGGACTATGGAAGCACTTTTGAGGAAGTATAACATCACACACAAGGTTTCCACCTCATACCATCCTCAAACTAGTGGGCAAGCTGAATTGTCAAATCTAGAAGTTAAGTCCATCCTTGAAAAGACAGTTAATCCAAATAGAAAGGATTGGAGTTCACGACTTGATGCACTTTGGGCTTATAGGACAGCATATAAGACACCCATTGGTATGTCTCCTTATCGACTTGTTTATGGTAAGCCTTGTCATCTTCCGGTTGAGTTGGAACATAAATCATATTGGGCTATCAAACAATGCAACATGGAGATGGATGAGACAGGTAAGCAAAGAAAACTTGACCTACAAGAATTAGAGGAGATAAGGAATGATGCCTATGAGAATTCTAGGATTTACAAGGAAAAGACTAAGGCATTCCATGACAAGATGATATCAAGAAAGGACTTTGTTGTTGGACAAAAAGTTCTTCTCTTCCATTCACGCCTTAAGTTATTTCCAGGTAAGTTACGTTCTCGTTGGGTTGGACCTTTTGTTATTACTAATGTATTTTCTCATGGTGCAGTTGAAATCCAACGCCCAAAAACAGATAAGGCATTCAAAGTGAATGGTCATAGATTGAAGCCTTACTATGAGAACTTTCCAATACAAGATGTGGAGGAGTTACCACTTTTTGAGCCGAATTATGTTGAATAATAATGGCATGGGTCTAAGTCAGGCTGAGGACAATAAACCAAGGTTTTCTTGGGAGGCAACCCAAAAGGATGGAGAGCATTTATTATATCAGATTTGCATATTCCTTACTCTCCATCATTCTATCTTTTATTGTTTTTCTTTTGTTTTGTTTAATAGTTCTTTTCTCTTACATATAATTCTTGCATTGGGGATAATAGCATTATATTGAGGACAATGTAAAAATTAAGTGTGGGGGGAAGAATTTAGGATTTTATTTAGAGTGTTTTGTTTTAGTTACTTTCAATACTATGATGAGATATGAATTGCATAAGTCTAAAACATATTTATTAGTGAGAAGATTTTCATGAGAATTGAGCTTGATATCAATTTTTTTATGGGCCAATGTTAATATGATATGTTGGTTGAGAAAGAAGCATGTTTAGACTTAAATCTGACTTGTATAATCATCCTTGTGAGTTTTTGAGCCTATAATGATTGATGCATTATACATATCAATCTAATTTCTTTCTTGAGTGCTCTTATGATTAAATGATTCTTTAGAACTTGCTTTAAACCTTGTTGAGACTATATTGATGCATGTGACAACATGAATATGATAGAGGCATTAGGATTTTTAGCCAGGGCCAAACAGCCATCCCTTATTGATGTTCCAAGAGAACACACCCTTAGTGAACCAATTTGAGCCTACATTGAATAAGCTATTTCTTTGATAACCATAACTTGTCCCTAACCTAAATATACTTATTTATATCTTTACCTTTGTTCCAAAGATGAATTAGCATGTTTCGAGACAAGTTGGAAAGACAAGGAAGATCTATTGAAAATTTGGGTTAGAAACAAGAAATAAGTGTGGGGGGAAAAGAAAAGAAAAGTCAAGAGAGAAAGAAATGGAATACTGGCAAATACATTTCTATGTGAAAAAAAAAAAAGAAAAAAAAATATGAATCATCTCTTGAACTTGTGGAAAAAGAAAAAGATGTTACAAAGTTGTTTAGAATGAAGAAAAGGCCCAACATGAATATCCGGCCTATGTGACTATGTACTTGTAAAGAGTTTTGAGAAGTTTCTTCGTATAAATCTTATTATGTCTCTAAACTCTATAAAATCTTTGGAACTTTTGTAATATCCTTTATCTTTTATTCTTTAGCCACATTATTACCCCTTGGCCCCATAATAACCTTGCATAAAGACCTCTTGATTCATGAAGTTGCATGATCTAAGTAGTGGAGAATAGGTGGACAAGCAAGCATATGGTAGAAACTGTTTTCATGAGATTGATTGAGTGTAAACACTTCACCAGTACTTTAAAGAGTGAAAATCATGAGGGTATCCCATGTGAGAAGTTGAGATTAAGTTTGAACATGCACTATTTTGATTGAGATATGTTATGTTAATTTTAGCTTAACTCAAACCATTTACTATCAAGCATATTTTTTGTGAAACTCTTTAAGCTATTGATTCGTTTATAAGACTTGTTCAATGATTGTCTCTAATTTGTATTGAAAGAGGATTAGATTAGGTTTATTATTTTGTCGCTATTTGATTTTGCTCGAGGACTAGCAAAAGATTAAGTGTGGAGGAATTTGATAAGTGCTTAATTTCATACATTTTCCTATTTAATTTCCTTATACTTTGTGCTTTGATTCTTACTTCCTTGACATTTTACTAGGTTTTTATGCTTTGTAGGTATTTTGGAGGAGATGAAGTCAAAACATGTCAATTAGGATGTTAAATAGCTTACAAAACCACAATCACAAGATGGAAAAAGAGTTGGGAGTCAAAAAGATCAAATTCTTGGTGCAAAACAAGAAGACATATTTGACCTCCGGAGCTTGTTGCTAAGAAAACATGATGTTAGACTCTTTATTCAAAGAAACTTCCTTCTTTACTTTTGAAGATCACTTGATTACCTTTCCAACGGCTGGTCATGGGCCTAAATTGGATAAGAAATGGTCATCCAAATCGGCATTGGAATATCTCCCTAAAAACCCTAGTGGCAGAAAAAAAAAACCCTAGCCGTAAATGACAACTTTTTCTTAATACCCTAGCTTACATTTATGTTTATCATTGTCAAAGAAGGATTAGTGGTTGTCAACTTGCATTAATTGCAAGTATCTTTCCTTAAAGCTAATCCTAGTCAAAGTTGGAGAATTAAATCAGCCAAGACTTTCCTTCCTTACACTTACTTTGCCTGCAAGTTTGTAATCTCTCTTCATTAAAGAGTGCTTTGACTAAAACTTTCCTACTTTATTCAAACTTGGCTGCCAAGGCTTATATCTTTCCTTAAAACACAAAAGTCAGCCACTTTTCCTTAACTTTAGCCACAAGTCAGCATTTATTGAAGGGAGAGAGCTGAAATTCACTTGTTTGATGCCCTAGCTATTGCCTATAAATAGAGACCAAGGGGGCATACGAAATTTACACTTCTCCAAGCATCAACTTCTGATTTCTTCTTTGTTTCTTTGTTTTTGAGAGAGCAAGAGGCTGGATAATTAATATACTTCTTCTTCTTCTTTCTTTCTTTTATTTTCTTCTTAGATTCTCTTTAATTTTATGTTTATGTTTACAATGCCTATGCTAGGCTAAACTTCTATTTGGTTAAGGGTGATTTCAAAGCCCTAGACATGTTTTGTAATTGATTTTTAGATTCTATCTATCATTAATTTTCTATCAAAGTTGCTTATGTTCTTCTACAAGAATTGTTTATGATGTTGTCTTGATTTATTTAGGTGTACAACTAGATAGATCTTGATAATTATCTATTGCTAGTTTAGGAGTCTTGATCCGTGTAATTGTCTTGATTTCCTATTCATAAGTGGCAATTTGTGATTAATGATTATGGTCAAGTTTTCAATAATTGCAAAGTGGAACATAACCTAAGTTGAACAATCCGAGCTTATGTGTTTGTTGCTTAGATCAACCTATCTTTCTCATCATAAAGCTGCTATTAAATTGAACTTGGAGAGCTTATTCTAGGTTGTTTGATAGTTAGAGATTAAATAGAGAGCTTGTTCTATTTAACGACAAACTAAGGAAAGATTGGGGTAACAGAGCTTGTTGTTATCTACGGTTGTTAACTTTGATAGCTAATTAATGTTGATAGATATGAAATTGATTCTTAATGATGTCTAGTGGTGGAGAATGAAACCTTAACCATATGTTTCTCATATTTGATTACTTCTTATTTACTTGCTTTCTTCTTTGATTATAAGTCTTTAGTTTAAATTGATTTTAAAAACCTCCCCTTTTATTTTATTTTTTTTTAATTTAGGTTTTAGACAAATAATTCTTAAACTAAAAATCAATCCCTGAGGACTCGACCCTTGCTACTTACTATACTTACAATTGATCTTTTTAGTGCAAGGTTAAATAAGATACACTCTTTTGGGTGCATCATAAAACAAATAGAGAAAGATTGAAAATGTTCCTTCATGTGTACCTAGTTCCGGTATATTTAACAAAAATTCGGCATTGCTCTACCTGGGTTCGACTTTGTAGGGTTCACTATATGTGGTTTGGTTGAATTCTAAAGGTCCCAAATTGTTCCTCACTATCACCTGTGAAGGCTAGTAAAGCACCCCGATCCGAGGAACGGGTTCAATTTGTTAGAGTATTTATTCCTTAACCCATGCGGATTGTTAATCACGAAGGCATAGGAATATCATACTCCGAAAGTGTTTCGCTAGCCCATGCGGATTGTTAGTCACGAAGGCGTAGTTTACTTTACTTCCACTTTAAAAGGACGAAACTCGGGTATAGAGTTTATGTTATGCGAATGCAAATATAGTGTGTGAGGAGGTACAAACAAACCTTTTACCACCTACTCTATAAACCATATTCCGAATACCCCGATAATATACCAAGGCAAAGAATAAACAATGTAAGGTAATAATTTAATCAAAGAGCAATAATAATATATAAAATTAAGTAACCAGAGAACAATAGTAATGTATGCACATGAATATGGACATATTTAAAAACATTTAATTATTTTCAAAATTCTCCTTATTAATAAAAAAATATGGGAATTAAAATTAAATACCAATTAAACCAACAAAACCGAGACTTTGATAATACGTGATCAATTTTAGGCCTGACTCTCTTATGGGTCCCTAGTGGAATCGCCAAGCTGTCATAACGATTTTTTGACCGCCAGACGATTTTGAAAACACAAATGGAGTCGCCACCAATCTTTTTTGTAGGTGTGATTGGCCACCTATTAAAATCAGTTTTAGTAAAATATTTTAAAATTAATTAAAACATTTTATAAAACCAATTTCGAAGTCCGCGCTTTGAACTAGAGTGAAAACAAAATCGGGTTCAAGAGTCTGTTACGTGCGGGGAAGGATTAGCACCCCCGCGACGCTTGTATAAAACAGTACCTTATTGATCGTGTGTTATATCGAGTTTCGATGAAAATTGGTTTTAATTTCGGTATTTAAAAATTTCCTTTTCAGAAAAATTATGTCATTTGAGAATGATCCGGACTTTATCGATACAAAATTTCTCATATTCCCCGGCAGACCCGGCAAAACATGAAATTTTTTTTTACTTGTTTTGGAGTTCTCCGAATCACCTTTGCTTTTAAACAAAAATGTTTCGTTATTAATAATAATTGACAGTATCCTACTCGGCAGACCCAGCAGATAACTCATAAATACCATAGAATAATATTAAAAGAATAATAAAAAATAAAAAATGGACATGAACATGAACATGAACATGAACATGAACATGAACATGAACATGAACATGAACAGAAATAAAATA
The DNA here is from genome assembly GCA_030761205.1 of Fremontodendron californicum. Classification (NCBI taxonomy): domain Eukaryota; kingdom Viridiplantae; phylum Streptophyta; class Magnoliopsida; order Malvales; family Malvaceae; genus Fremontodendron; species Fremontodendron californicum. The sequence continues at coordinate 23,484,278 of JAULJL010000009.1, forward strand.
CAATAATATAATAACAATAATGATAACTATTATAAAATAAATAAATAAGGGAAAATATTAATAAAAATAAATAACATAAAATAAAATAAAAATAGATAATAAAAATGAACCATAAACAAAAATATAATAATAATAATATTAATGATTATTAGAATAAGAAAAATAATAATAATAAATAACATAACATAACATAAAATCAAATCAAATCGGATAATAAAAACATGAAAACAACAAAAATAAAATAAAACTTACTCTCAAAAACGTGCGGAGTCGAGGCCTAGTGCTCGGATGAAATTCCCGAGAGGATTTAGTTAATTAGCTTGTTTTTCTTTTCCCTTTTTTTTCTTCTTTTCTTCTTCTTTTTTTCTTTTTTTTCTTTTCTTTCCTCTCTGGCCCAAAACTAGTGCCTGGGCTGCTGGGCCCAAGGCCTGGGCTGGTGAAGGCGAACACGGGTCAGGCCTTGTTTGGCGCGGGTCGGGTCCGGTTCAGCGCGGGCTGAGTCCTTTTTTTTGGGGGGGCTGGGTCAGGCACGTGGATCCCGGATCGGATCTGGGTCGGCGCGCGGACCCCTTTTTGGCCGAAACGGCGCCGTTTCGACGCCTTGTAAATAGAGGAAATTTCTTTTTTTCCTTCTTCCTCTCTCTTTAAATTTTTTTCTCTCCCCTCTCTCTTACCCTGCCAGAAACTGGCAGCCCTCCAAACCCAAAAATCGATGCCAGATCGTCGCGCCGACCGTCGTGCCTCGCCGTCTGCCGCCGTTCGCCAATGACCGATGATCTCCAAACTTCACACCCGGGGGAATTTGACCTCTTCTTCTCAGATTCGGGCTCCGTTTTGCCCGAATCTTGACCAAAGCTCCTAGATCTAAGGAAAACCTTTTGATTTTTTTTATTGTTTTTTTTTTTTTTTGGTTTTTTGGTTTTGTATGTGATTTTGTTGATGCTGCTTCTTTTTGGGTTCTTTTTTTTTGTGGTGATGTGGTGGTTTGGGTGTTTATAGGTGGCTGTGGAGAGAGGTGTGGGATCTGGTTCGGGTTCGGATCAGGTGGTGGTTTTTTGGATGGTTTAATGGCTTAGGTTTGGGGGTCTTACGAGTGTTTTTTTTTTGTCCCGGGGGGCCTCTCTCTGATTGGGTGATGGGATCTGTTTTATGGTGAGTTGGGGGGCTGAGGGTGGCGTGCACGGCAGGGGTTGACAGGGGGTGGCGTGAGGGAGGTGGTTGCATGTAGGGGGTGGTTGTCGTGTGGGGTTGGGGTTGCAGGGTAGAGGGATCGGCTGCTGCAAGGGTTAGGGGCTAGGGTTGGCTGGTGTGTTGGGGATTGGGAAATGGGCCTGCTAGGTAGCAGGCCCTGTTGGGCCAGGTGGATTGGGCCTACTAAATAGCAGGCCCTGTTGCAAATGGCCCAGGTCGGATTTGGATTCGACCCGAGCTAAAAACGGTTGCTACAAAATCGACATGGCAAACAAAATGACATGGCATATGAATGGCATGGCATAAGGATGAATGTCATATGAATGACATAGCATAAGAGTGAATGTTATGTGAATGAAATCGACATTGAAAACAAAATGACATGGCATAAGAATTTTTGTCATGTGAATGAAATCGACATTGCATATGCATGAATGACATGACATGCTTGACATGGCGAAATCTAAATGACATAGCATATGTATGAATGGCATGGCATGGCATACTTGACATGGCAAAATCTAAGTGACATAGCATATGTAAGAATTTATTTGAGAATGACTTAGAATTTATTAACAACAAAATCTTTTCATGTTCCCCGACAAGCCCGGAAAAATATTGAAAGTTTTATTTATTTCGAAATTCTCCGAATCACCCTTGTTTTAGAAAAGGATATTCCTTTGTTAATAATAATTAATGATATCCTCCCCGACAGACCCAGCAGAGAAAATCATGAATTATTTAAACTCGGGAACATTGCCTTATTTATTAAAATGTTATGAATATGCAAATTGACATTAAGGCATGCATGATTACTAAAACATGATAACTATTTTATTGTAATTATGGAAGATGAGATAATGACATGGCATAAGGATGACATGGCATATGAATGGCCGAATGCATGGTGATGGCATGTGAATGGCCGAATGACATGAAATGATGATATGACATGAATGGCATGGCATGGAAATACATCTAAACTATAAATGACATGGCATGACATGCTATATGAATGACATGGCATAAAATGATGACATGGCATGTAAAGGACCTAGACTCTAAATGGTGTAGCATGGACATGAAAATGATGCAAGGCATGGCATGAATAGCATGGCATGAAAATGCACCTAAACTATAAATGACATGGAAAATGACATGGCATGACATGTTATATGGATGACATGGCATAGGTGACATGACATAAAATGGTGACATGGCTTGAAAATGACCTAGATTCTAAATGACATAGAAAATGAAATGGCATAAAACTGACTTAACCACTAAAATGATATGGCATGGCCGAAAATGACCTATTCTAAGATGACATAGATCATGACCTAAGATGCATGACATAGCTACATGACCTAAGATGCATGACATAATCAAATATGATGCAAGGCATGGCATAGACCTAAAATACATGGTTTAGCAGAAAATGATGCAAGGCATGTCATGAATACAAAATGCTAAATGACATAGCTACATGACCTAAGATGCATGACATAACCAAATATGATGCAAGGCATGGCATGAACCTAAAATACATGAGATGGCCTAATGGTGTAGGAAGCTAACATGCCATGAATTTGTTGCAAAAACTAGTATGGCATGAAATAGTGCAAAGAAACATGACCAAAGATGCATGGACAAGCATGGAAGTAATAAAAAGTAAGCAAACAAAAAATAAGGAAAGTGAGCTCCATTGTTGGTACAATGGACATAGCCCCCCTAACCATGATCACTTGATTTTCATCAAGATCATGAAGCCTTTCCAACTCAAAAATCAGAAATTAAACCAAGCCAACTAAGAAAAATGGAGATGAGCTCCATGGTTGGTACAATGGACATAGTCCCCAATAACCATGATCACTTGATTTTTATCAAGATCATGAAGCCTTTCAACCTCTTTTATTTCATTTATTTTTTAAAAATAGAACATAAAAAAATATAAACCTTCCACAATCATGTTTCCCACATCAAATATGCAACAAAAAAAAAGGCAAGCATAAGCATGATTCGGCTTTGGTAAAAACAAATTGTAAACATTGTTTTTTTCTTTCTTTGTTTTTTGATTAAAAGGAAAATATGAATGCTTAAAAATGTTTCAAAACCTTTATTTTTACAAGAAAAGGATTAGAAATCACATGGAAGCAAGGAACAAAGCATGAGAAAGAAGAAAAAATAATGCAAGAGCAAAGGAGGAATGGCTACCTTCCTAGCTTCCTTGGCTAACTCTCTCTTTCTTTCTTTCAAATTTCTTTTCTGTTCAAGTTTAGCTACTGCCTCCCTCTTCAAAAATGACCAGCCAACTTAATAAAACAAAATTTCCCCTCTCTTTCATGCCCTTGGCCGAATGGCATGTCCACCCTTGGATGAGGATGTGCTCATCTTTTTTCCCACCATCTAAGCCATTGGATCAAAGATATTTTCGTGACAATAAAAATGACATCTTGCAATTTGATATTGGCCATTGAATGATGTACTCGTCTTTTACAAAGCACCTAGGCCATTGGACGGACAATGACACTTTCAAGATAATAAAAATGACATCTTGCCATTTGATAATGACCATTGGATGAAATTGATCAAATCTCCATCCTTCTCCCATGAACTAGCCGGCCAAGGGCCTGGAATATTCCAAAAATTTCTTCATTTTTTTATTTTTTTAATTTCTTAAATTGGCCCTTTTGGGTTTCTTCGATAAAATTACCTTTTAGCCCCCAAACTTAATTTAATTGCCAATAGACCCCAATTTTGGATTTGTCTTTTCCAACTCATCCCATCCAATATAAAACTTGGTTCTTAAGGTTTTCAGATTTTTTTGAGCTTATTTTCTATTTTTCTCGGATTTTTTCTCTAAAGTTTTGGTTTAGTGCCTCCCAACTCGTTTTCTATTTTTTCTCCCAACTCCCAACTTCATTTGAGCTCCGATTCCAGATTTTCTTCTCCAATCTCTTCCAAAAAATATAAAATTGAGATCTGGAAGTTTTTATAATTTTTCGAGCTCGTTTTCTATTTTTTCTGGAATTTTCTCTTGTAATTTCGAGTTAGGGCACCCGAACTTTGGCATTTTTCATTTGAGCTCCGTTTCAGGATTTTTCTTCTCCAATCTCTTCCAAAAAAATATAAAACAGGTATCTGAAAGTTTTCATAATTTTTCGATCTCATTTCCTATTTTTCCCATAATTTTCTTTGGGATTTTTCGGGTTAGTGCACCCGAACTGTGCCCCTTTTCATTTGAACTCGGATTTCGGATTTTATTTCTCCAATATTTTCCAAAAAATATAAAAGTTAGATCTGGAAGTTTTTATAGTTTTTCGAGCTCATTTGCTATTTTTTTGGAATTTATTTGGGATTTTCCGGGTTAGTGCACCCGAACTTTATCCTTTATTCATTTGAACTTGTATTCCGGATTTTCTTTCTCAAATCTCTTCCAAAAAATATAAAACTCAGATCTGGAAGATTTTATAAGTTTTCGAGCTTATTTACTATTTTTTCTGGAATTTTCTTTGGGATTTTTCGAGTTAGTGCACCCGAACTTCGTCTTTTTCATTCGAGCTCCGATTCTGGATTTTTCTTCACTGATCCCTTCCATATGATATAAAATTCAAAATTGGAAGTTTCCATGATTTTCTGAGCTCGGGGCCTATTTTTCCCAGATTTTCCAATATTGCCCTTTAACCTCCGAAACCTCGGTTTTACTCAAAACAGGTCCGATTTTTGGATTTTCTTTTTCCACTGTCTTGGTTTTATATTGAATTGGAGTTGGTCCGAAAACGCCTAATTTTTACAATCAGATTCACTTCTGATTTAGTTTTTCCTTTTTCAGCATCGGGAATTTTCTCGTTTTTCTGTTTCTACTCCAACCGGCTTTTCCTTGGGATCCACTTCAAACTGGAACTTGGGATATTTTTGTTTATTCATTCTTTATCAACTGAGGGCTTCAATTTCACCGAATCGGGCCATCTCTGTAGTTTTCCCCAAATTTTCCGAATTAGGTATTCCCCTACACTGAATTTTTGAACCCCTCTTCCGAACTCTATATCTTTCGTTGTAGACCTCAGATTATCAAAATTCTTTCGCCATTGTTCAATTCAACTTCGAACCTTGATTTTGATTGGGAGTTGACTTTTTAGTGGTTGACTTTTTGGGGTTGACTTTTTTCAAGTTGACTTTTTGTGTTGAACTCCGAAACAAAGTCTTGGGGACCCATCTGTGGAATAGTGGAAGTCTCTTTGCGTTCCGAAAAGTTGAAAAGGAGAATCTACCTGGTTTAGGGGGCCCGGACAAAATTAGGTGTCTACAATTAAATCCCAAGTTTAAACTAACAATTTCGTCCTTTGTGTGTGACCCATTAGGTTCCCAACATGTTGCCAATGCGTATAAATTAATCTCATTAATTTATACCCATAGAACAAGAGCAGGATCTAGCAACCCATCATGACCACCCAAATGTTGAGAAATCAATGTGACCTGAAACCTTTCAGTAACCAGCCTATTAGTGTAATATGGTTCTTTCACCAAATATCCCGGATAGCCCATGAGTATGGTGCAGTGTCTACTCATGTTCAATCCATATTAGTTCTTGCAGCTTATGGTTAACTTTATGAATTTAGAGAAACAATTTCTCCTAAATCCATCATGCTTCGGCCGAAGACTTTAACAAGTTAACCAAAGCCAAGAACAGATGAGATAAGTCTCTGATGTCACTTAGAGTGGTGAATCCTCTCTGGATCACTCATCCATCTTCGTATGGTTCATCTCATACCCAAAACCACCCTACCATAAACATCCCTTCATTTGAGACCCGATCGTGATGGAATCAAAGTATGACACTCTCCATACAAGATGACCTGGTATCACAAGTCAGAAGACTAATTTACACGACTGTCACATGAGAACATTTCCATAGACACTTGAGTGACAATACCAAATGGAGTTCTCACAGCGGGCCATGTTCAGTGAACTTGTTCAACAGACAAACACCTACATGTTATCCCAAGTATCCCTCATACTTCAACCTAATGAGATCGGTTGCTTACTTCATAAGTAAGAAGGCTTAACATGTATTAGTCTTTGAGCATTGCCAATGCCCCGTCTTAACAATATGATGACCAGGAACAGTTTAAGGAACAAGGCTTTGATGCATAAGGATCTCACAAATATAACTCATTATAATTTCTTTGTAAGGCTATTATGTTCCATGGGCTTCATCCGATTAGTACTTAATAACTCTTTATCATCATACTAACATAAAGGAATACCTTGTATCACTAAGGAATAGTGATGGATTTGCATTATTAACTGTATATCCCTTGTCCAATCTGATTGGCTCTAGAGCACATACTAATAATTTTTTAGTCCAATATCTTCTTTCATCTCTTGATTGTGATTAATAAGCTCTTTAACATCTTAATTGACACGTTTTTGCTTCATTTTCTTAAATAAATCTAAAATTGAAAAAAATAACATAGGTAACCAAAATAAAGATAGAAAACATAATGGAAACTAAGAATAGAAAAGACATAAAATGTGTAATTTATGAACCTATCAAATACCCCACACTTAGCTTTTGCTAGTTCTCAAGCAAAACAAAATAAGAATAAAGAAAAACTAATCTAATCCACTTTCGTAGGAAATCACAAGCCTTTAAACCCTAGGTGTCCCAATTGGACGATTTTAGTCTCGTGAGAATTTACCAGGACGACACCTACAAACATGGAAAATACAAGAAAAATTGAAACTATACTAAAAATTATGACTCTTAATCCTTCCAATAGTAATTAGAGAAAAGATAATGGAAAGTGTTTGCACTCAATCAATCTCATGAAAACGGTTCTACCATATATGCTTGCTTTTCCATTCATTTTGTACTATTAAGAACATGCAACTCCATGAATCAAGAGATCTTTATTTAAGGTTGTAATAAGGCTATAGGGTGAAGGTAGAAAGAAAAGATGGTAAGGAAATCACAAATAATCTTAAAGAACTAGTAGAGCACAAAAAAAATGGAGCATATAACATCTTGTTGGCTCATATCTTTATTCTCAATATTTAGTACTCCACTAAAACTTCATAAGTTGAATTTCAATGCATCATGCACATCTTTTTTATTTTTATTTTAAATTAAAAAACAAAGAGATGAACGACACATCGCTGCACACATGTTTGACATTACTCTTATTATCCACCAAATAACATTCTATAAACAAACAAGAACTCCCTAAATTTGATTCTTTTATCATCAAACTCAACATACATGAACTCCATTGACACATAAGATCTCGTAACATGCTCTACTAATCCTTAGAATTAAGGTTTTTTTTTTCTTAGTTCAAGTGTCAAGTAGATGGGTTTCATAAACAAAAAGGCTTATTTAGGCTCAAAGAGCTTTGTTTTGTAAAAATACATTAGGGCATAAACAATTTAACTTTGGTGGTATCAATCCTAATACCTCTATCATATTCATATCGTCACATGTATCAATATAGTTTCAAACAGTTTAAAGCAAGTTCTAGAGAAATATGTGAATATGACAGCACGCGAGAAAATAAATTGGATTGATATGCATAATGTATCAATCATATAAGCTCAAAACTCACAAATATGTTTATACAAGTCGATATTAAGTCTAAGCATGCTTCATTCTCAATTAACACATCATATTAACATCGGCTCATGAAAATTTATATTTCATACTTATTCCTCATGAAAATTCTTTTCACTAATAAACTAGTTTTAGACCTACCCAGTTCATGTTTCATCATTGCATTGAAAGGAACTAAAACAAACAAATAAACACAAATATAAACTAAATACTCAAAACAAAACAAATTAACACAATCTAACAAACCTAAATACTAAACAAACAATTAACAACAAACATAATAAAACGGAAAGAAAACAGGTTTGATTATGGCATGTCAGCAAAGATTTCATCTATTGGGTTGCCTCCTAATTAGTGCTTGATTTAGTGTCTTCAACCTAACCTGTACCCCTTCTTGGCATTTTAGGATCTTCTAGCTCAAGACTCTTGCTCATTATAATTTTCGATGCGTCCTCGCTAGTTAACTCAAAGAGTTGATGTGGTAATGAATCAAGTATGTCAATTAAAAAACAAGAATACAAATCACTTGGATACCTCATTGCTTCAAAAATATTGAAACATATAATCTCACCATCGAACTCCACGGTTAAGATTCCATTATATACATTTATTTTGGTTCGGGTAGTTTTCATGAATGGTCTCCCTAAAAGTAATGGTGTTGGCATAGATGATGAGTCATCCTCCATCTCAAGAACATAAAATCAGTAAGGAAAACTAACTCATTCACCTGTACTAAAACATCCTCCAAAACGCCTTTTGGATAAGTGTTAGACCGATCGGTGAGTTGAATAACAACATCAGTTTCCTTAAGTGGACCAAAATTTAAAGAAGCATAAACAAAATAAGGTATAACATTAGTGGATGCTCTTAAATCTAGCATGGCTTTTTCAAGCCTAGTGTTTTCGATCGTGCATGGTATGGTGAAACTTCCTGGATCATTACATTTTGGGGGAAACTTTCTGTGCAAAACAACGGATACATTCTCGCCTACACTTATTATCTCATCACCCTCTAATTTTCCCTTAAAGGTGCATAGCTCTTTGAGGAATTTTGCGTAGCATGATACTTGTTTAATGGCATCCAAAAAAGGTATGTTTACTTGTAGTTTGCGGAAGGTTTCCAGAATCTCTTTGCTAAGTCCTTCTTAGACTTTGTAAATATGCTAAGAAAAAATGGAGAAGAAATATTAGTAGAAATAGGAACCTTAGAGGTTACCTTAGGTGTCGAAGTACTCTCAATAGGAATTATGGCTTCATTGTCCTCAAGAGTTGAATCCCGCTTTTGTTTTGTCTCATCCTCAAGTTTTCTTGCTCTTTTTTGTGCTTCCTCAAGTTGTTTCCCACTCCTCAAGGTCATAACACTAGTGTCGCAACCTAAAAAATAACAAGTCTCATCGCAAGACTTTATTATTCGTTAAGCGTGACATTAAAAAAAAAGGAAAAATCAACTTAATTCCTTTAGAAAAATGAAGGTTTTGAAAATAACCTTGAAAAAGACATGAAGTCGCCACCAATCTTTTTTGGCTAGGTGTGATCGGCCACCTATTAAAATCGGTTTTATAAAACATTGTAAAATTAACTAAAACATTTTTTTAAACCAATTTCAAGTCTGCGTTTTAAACCAGAGAAATCAAAGAAGCGGGTTCAGGACTCGATTACGTGTGGGGAAGGATTAGCACCCCCACAACGCCCGTATAAAACGATACCTTATTAATTGTGTGTTATCTCAAGTCTCGGTAAAAAGTCGATTTTTAATTTGGTATTTCAAGTTAATTCCCAATCTAAAGAAAAATAATTTCATTTTTTAATTGAAAATGATCCAGAATTTATTAATTCAAAATTTTCCTATATTTCCCAACAAGCGTGGCAAAATATATAAATTTTTATTATTTTGAAAAATTTTCGAATCATTCTCGTTTTAAAGAAGATATTCTGTTATTAATGATAATTGATGATATCCTCCCCAGCAAACTCGGCAGAGAACTCATGAATTATTTTAACTCGGGAATATCTTTATTTTATTGAAAATCATTACCTTTTTCAAAACATTTTAAAAAAATATGAATATGTGTGACATAAATAAAATGACATAGCAAAGTCTAGATAATATAATGCAACCTAAATAGTATGATATAATTTAAATGTCTTAGCATATTCTAAATGAAATGAAATATCCTAAGTCATACGATATATTCTAAATGAAATGAAATGATTTAAATGACATGGCAAATATAAATGATATGGCATATAATCTAAATGACATGAAATGACATGAAACATAAAATAATGCGATCATGTAATCTGCATGAAAATAAAAATGAAAATAATAATGCATGAACATAGTATATGCTAAATAATGTGACAAAAATAAATAACTAAATAAAAAGCATAGGATATCATGAAATATTCAAAACCATATAACAATTAATATAATATCAACAATTTAAATCAAAGATAATAATACCATCATGAAAATTAACATAGCAAAAATCACATATTATATAGTATGCATGAATATGGAAAATGCAATGCATGAGAATGTATTTTTTCCTTTAATTAAGAAAATCCGTATATCTATAAAGATATCCGGCTACCTTAGGAAAATATATCAAATTAAAAATTCTAAAACCAAAATACTTTGTGATTGTTTGAAGATAATTTTTTAAAAGCTTAGATTAAAATAAAAACTTAGCTAAACCCTTTTTAAAAGGCTCTAATTTCCTAAGTTTAAAATCCCGAACTTGACCACCCTTAACCCAAGATTTAAAAAATCATTTTTAGAGTTTAAAAAGGCTTAGAAACTACCCTAACTAAACTTCCTAATCAGCCCCCTCTAAGTAACTTAACCAAAACAGAAAAATGATTTTCCTTCAAATTCAATTCTGCCTCTACTGTCCAGTTTTAAAGCACGATTTTTTACCCTATTTTTAAAAATTCAAAAAAATCTAAAAATAATACTGGAGACTCAGGATATGTAAAAATATATGACACAAATCGGCTTAATTTTCTGATTAAAGATGATTGCCCAGGAAAATCAGGAAAGTACGAGTACTGGGTGAAAAAACTGTTTTGCCAAAACACATTTTTTTGCCTTTGATAAATTCTTTTAAAAATCAAAGTAAAAATGTTAGAGACTCTCCTAAAGACTCACAAACAGTAGCTAACACTTTTGAAAAATTAGACAAAAATTGGCTAAGTGAAAAAAAAATCTACAGAGGTAGAATAATCAATTTGACAACTCTTTAATTTTCCACAAGTATGCTCAAAATGAGCATGACTTTAAACCATTGATTGGTCTAAGTCATGAATCATGTGGCAATGACATGAAATGCATAAAAATACAGCAAATATGATGCATGAAATGCATGATTTAAGACCTAAATGACATGAAAAATGCATGGCATAGAGAATATGACCTAGACCTAAATGAACTTGCATGACATTTAATGCAACCTAGGTCTAAAATGCATGAATATGCATGGCAAAGCAAACCAATCCTAAACCTAAAGAATACATGGCAATAACACAAACATATAGCATGCTTAAACAAAATACACAACCAAATATCATGAAAATACAAACCTATCAACTAGCATAACAAAAAATGCACACACAAAGCATACAATATGAGGGGTGGCCCAATGGTCCCATATTTTAAAATGAGCATGGCATTTTCACAAACACTTAACACAATAACATGTATAGCTAAAGAACAATACTCAAATCATGCAAATATAAAGTAAAGGCATGAAAACCAATAGGCATTTTCACAAACACATGGATTAACAAAATGTAAAACATAAACAAACTTAAACATTTTGAAAACAGAAAATCAAAAATACAAGACAAGTAAAATAAACATGATAACAAGATAATAGACTCAAAAATGGAAACATGCTTCATGTTTATGTATTTGAAGAAGATTCAAAGCATCAAAACTTGTTAAATATCATGAATAACATGAAATAAAAATGCAAATAGCAACTACACTAAAAAAAAAAAAAAGCCATTCGGCCACCCCTCTAAGTCATGAAAAAAAATTTCCCAAAGCTTTTTCCAAGAAAGTATAAAGAAGAACTTGAATAATAATATTAAAAACACTTATTTTCAAAAGAAAAATCAAAAGAAACTCACCAAAATAGTAATCAAAATAGCAAATCAAGAATAGAAAATCAAGGAAAGTGCAAGAGTATGTTACTTAAAGCAACCTCTAGAAGCTATATTGCAAGCTTTTTCTCTTCTAACTTTCTTTTCTTTTCTAAACTTTTCTTTTTGCCTTTCAAAAATAGAGAGAAAATCAGCCCAAACAAGAGAGTGAATAGCTGAAAATGAAAGAGAGCCCCTCTTCCCATTGAAGTGGCCGAATGGCCTTTTAAATGCTAGGATGTTGTCATTTTTCCTTCAACCAATTTTGATCCAAAGGCTATTAATCCAAGATGTTCAAAATGTGAAATTATCACCCTTAGATTAAGTAATCAGCTATCCACAATTACAGCTGTTCAAGAATCTTAAGTCATTATGTTGACATTCTCCCTCTTCATGCATTGGTCCATGTGGCTCAATTACAAAGGCTTGATCAAAAAAATGACTACCTTCCTCTTCATTGTTGGCCTTTTGATTAAAAATCAAAAAATATTTGCCCACCCTTGGGCCTTGGCTGGCTGACCCCTCATCTTCCAGCCCAATCTCCATTTTTCAAAAGGTAAGAAAAGCCCTTTTCGATTTCTTAAGTAAAATAACCTTTTTGCCCGCCGAACATAAATAAATAGAAAACGGACTCCAAATTCAAATTTTCTTTTTTCAATACTTTCAAAATAATAAAAAATTGAATTCTGGAGATTTTCAAAAATTTTTGAGCCCATTTTCTATTTATTTGGATTTTTTCTTCCAAAATTACCCTTTTGTGATCCCAAACTTTACCATTTTTTAAACGAGCTCCAAATCCAGATTTTTCTTCACCAATCTCTTACAAATAATTTAAAAGCATTATTTGAAAGTTTTTATAATTTTTGGAACTCATTTGGTATTTTTTTCGAGATTTATCTGCTTGAATTACTGCAAAATGGGCCCAAGATTTGACCATTTTGCAAATGAACTCCGAATACGGATTTTATTTTGCCAATCTCTTCCAAATAATTTAAGAATGAGATCTGCAAATTTTTAGAATTTTTGGAGTTCATTTGCTATTTTTTCGGGATTTTTCTTCTTGAATTTCTGCATAAGGGACCCGGGATTTGGTCATTTTGCAAACGAACTCCAAATCAGGATTTTCTTTCGCCAATCTACTTGAAATGATTTAAGAATGAGATATGCAATTTTCAAAATTTTTGGAGTTCATTTGCTATTTTTTTCAAATTTTCCAATTTTGCCATTTTGCCTCCGAAACCCAGTTTTGCTCAAAACAAGTCCGATTTTTAGATTTTCTTCAAACTGAGCCTTGGGCTATCCTTGTTTAATCACTCCTCATCCATTAGGGGCTTTAGTATTACCGAATAGGGCCATTTCTGTAATTCTTCCAAATTTCACCGAAATCCACCAAAAACCCTAATTCTCGGTTTTCTTCCGGATTGACTTTTCTTTCAATTTTTCTTTCAAGTAGCTTCTCCATTACTCGTAGTCAGTGCTTATCTTTGATTTGGAATCTTCAATTTCGACCAATTTGATCGTTTAAGCACTTTTCCCTAAATTTCCCAAACTAGGGTTTCTTTTCTATTGAATCTCCATAACCCAACTTCCAAACTCCATATCTTTTGGTGTAGACCTCGGATTATCGAAATTATTTCACCATTTTTCAATTAACTTCAAATCTTGATTTTGAAAGTGGGTTCACTTTTTCAGTAGTTGACTTTTCGGGGTTGATTTTTTCCAGTTTGATTTTTTATGCTCACCTTCTTAGACTAAGTATCGGAGTACCACCTGCAGGATGAAAAAAGTCTTTTTACATTCTGAAACATCAATTTAGGAAGAAAACATACCTGTTTTAGTGGTCTCGACAAAATTAGGTGTCTACAACTAGTATTCTCTTTTGAGTTAAGCATAGTTTGGGAAGGGAGTTTTCCAGATCCTTATGCTTCCAATCTACCCAAGCTACTAGCCAATTGGCTCATTTGCATTTTCAAGTTCTTAATGGTTGTTCTTGTTTTCTGTTGAAATTGCAAAAATTTAGTAGCCAAAGATTTTACTATATCCTTAAGAGATGTACCAATGCCTTGAATCACGGGTTGTGACTCAAATTGATGTGGTTGTTGTAGCCTTGGTTGATTGAAGCTAGGTGGATGATTATAATTAGCATTAGGAGTAGCTTGTTGATAATTTTTCGAATAGCTAAGATTAAGATGGTCTCTCCATCCAACATTGTAAGTGTTCAATAAAGGATCATAGTTTTATCTTTGTAACCCTTGCTGCCCTTGAAACCCTCCTAGAGCATTGGCTTGTTCTTAATGATCTTCTTGTAAAGATGGTCACATATTGGTTGGATGATTTACCATAAAACCTACTCCACACTTCCTTGATTGTTGAATAGTACCCATGGCAATTTGTTAAACTATGGAGATGAGATTGGCTAGTTGTTTCTCAATGTTGGATGTAACAACAACCTCATTTACCTTCCTTGGTAACAAATCTGATCGATTGCTAAACTATTATGAATTAGCTGCCATATTAGCTATCAAGGTCTTCGCTTTCATAGACGTATTGTCCACTAAAGCTCCTCCACTTGCGGCATCTATCATGCTCCTCTACTTTGGCATAAATCCTTCATAAAAATATTGGATTATGAGCTGCTCACTAATTTGGTGATGAGGGTAAGATGCACATAGCTTCTTAAATTGCTCCCAATACTCATACAAACTCTCCCCATTTTGCTGTTGAATGGCTATTTCTTTGCTAATTTTTATGGCCTTAGATGTAGGGAAATATTTCTCAAGGAAGAGTTTTTTCATCTTATTCCATGTAGTAATGGTGTCGGATTGTAGATAATAGAGCCACTCTTTTGCGCTATCCGCTAAGGAGAATGGAAAAGCTCTTAGCTTAACTTGCTCTTAAGAGATGCTAGTTGGATTCATGCTTGAGCATACTACATGAAACTCCTTGAGGTTTTTGTTTGGATATTTACTCGCAAACCATGGTAAGTTGGTTAAAGATGTATCATTCCCGATTTGAGCTCAAAAGCAACCTCAAGTTGAGGAAATTGAATGTAAAGAGACTGCTGGTCCAAAATTGGTGCCGCAACTCTTTAAGTGTTTGGTTGTTCTGTGCCATCTTTCCTTGCATGAATTGAACTGTATGTGCTAACTCCTTATTTGATTTAAGATAAGACGATGTGAATTCCAAGATCCTTTTAAGTCGTTGTTGATCTAACTTTACTTTGGTAGGCTCGGACATTCATTCAAAGAAAACCTGATAAACTAAAAAAAAAAACTAATTAGAACTAATACTAAAAACAGAAAACAAAATCAAGTAACAAATAAATTAGCAAGAAAAATCCTCGACAACGACGCCAAAAATTGATACAGTAATTAGTGTATAACTTAAATCCTTGCACTTAATTATGGTCATTATTGCATTTAGTAGAAGCAAGGGTCATTTCTGCGGAGATTGTTATTAATTTATAAGTTATTGATGCAAAACTCTAATCTACTATGATCAGACACATGACTTCACAAGATACACACTAAACTTTGGTGGGGTTAAATTGTATTGGGATATAAATAAAATAAAGGAAAACATAAAAGTAAAACTAAAATTTAAGGAAACAAAATTTTAAACAAGTAACAATAATGATGAAAAGTATGGTTAAGGAATCATTCGTCACCTCAAAATATGAAATATAGTCAATAATCAGAATTATCTTTCACTCTCTCTTTTAAAAACAATAATCCTAAAACAATCACAAGCTCGATTGTCTCGATCTTTCCTTACTTTATTGTTGAGAAAAAGAACAAGCGTTTCTATCCAATCTCTTTTAAAAACAATAATCCTAAAACAATCACAAGCTCGATTGTCTTGATCTTTCCTTACTTTATTGTTGAGAAAAAGAACAAGCGTTTTTACCTAATCTCTTTTCACTGAACAACCCATAACAAGCTCTCCAAATTTAGTTCAATGAAAGAATTCAATCCAGAAAGATATATTATATCAAGCAATAAACACACAAGCTCGGTTTTATTTAACTTGAGTCATACTCTACATTGTATCAAATGAAAATATCATATAGTCATTGATGACAATTTGCTACTCATGTTTAGAAATCTTAATAATTACGGATCAAAAAACTAAACTAGAAATCAAATAACTATAATATTCATCTTGTTTAACACCTAAATAAATAAGATAGCAATTCTTGACATGCAATCAATATAATATAACAAATTCAAAAGAGAGTTGGAAGACATTATGAAATTTATTAATTAATAATAATGTCTAGGGCTTTGAAATCACCCTTAATCATAAAATAAAAAAAATAAAAAAAATTAGTTACACATTCTTGATTTGTTCAATAACAGTTTCATAAAAGAATAAGCAAGAACAAAAATAAAAGAAAAGAATGAATGAAGAAACTTTGTTATGGTGGTTGATTACAATCTCCTTATCTTTCTCTTCCTCTTGGCCTCTTCCTTGTTCTCCTTGAATGCCAAGGTTTATGCTCTATTTACAGTGGCTGAAGAAGAATCCTAGGGCTTTTTAAAGATAACAACTCCAAATAGAACTAGGAAAGATTAAAGGAGAATCCTAGTGAAAGTATGAGAATCCTTGTCAAAGTATGATTTTTGACAGTACATTTTCTCATCAAATTTGGATGACCAAATCTTATTCTTTTTGGGTAAGTAATATACATTTGGAAATTTCTAAGAGTCAGCTTCAAAAGTCAAGAAGGAAGTTTCCTTGAATAAAGATTCTAAAATCACATTTTCTTAACAACAAGCTCTAGAGGTCAAATTTCTCTGTTTCTTGAACTGCAAGAATCAAGCTTTGTACCCAAGAATTTGGTCTTTTTTAGTCCAATATCTTCTTCCATCTTGTGATTGTGATTTATAAGCTCGTTAACATCCTCATTGGAACGTTTTTGTTTCATTCTCTTAAATAAATCTGTAATTAAAAAAATAACGTACGTAACCAAAATAAAGATAGAAAACATAATAAAAACTAAGAATAGAAAGGGCATAAAATGTGTAATTTATGAAGCTATTAAATATATAATGCACTCGAGCTATTTACGTGCATGAATTACATAACACAGGTTGTCTGGAATTTTTGCTTTTTAATTGGACCAAAAGTGCTAAATCGACTCAAAACACTAATTTTATGTCACCAAAACAGCATCACATCAAGTCTTAGAATTTGAGCAAGTATAGCACACAAGCTATTTACGTACATAAATGACACTAACACAAGCTATTTGACAATTTTATCCTTTTACGAGACCAAAGGTGCTAAATCAACTCAAAACACTAACTTTATCTCACCAAAATAGCATCACATCAACTTGTAGCATTTGATCAAGTATAATATAATTCACTCGAGTTATTTACCTGCATAAACGACACTAACACGGGCTGTTTGACAATTTAGTCCTTTTACGGGATTAAAAGTGCTAACACGACTCAAAACAATAACTTTGTCTCACAAAGCAAGCTCACATCAAGTTTAGCATTTGATCAAGTACAATATTATGCACTCGAGCTATTTACATGCATAAATGACACTAAAACGAGATGTTTGAAAATTTTGCCCTTTTACGGGACTAAAAATGCTAAATCGACTCAAAACACTAACTTTATCTCACAAAAGCTAGGCAGCATATCATGTTTTAGATGCAAGTATAATATAATGTACTCGAGCTGTTAGTATATGCCTTAGAGCCAGTCAGATTGGACAAGGGATATACAGTTAATAATGTAAACCCAGTCACTATACATTAGTGACACAAGATTTTTCTTCATGTTAGTACGATGATAAAGAGTTATTAAGTACTAATCGGATGAAGCCCAAGGAATACAACGGCCTTGCAAAGGAATTATTTATAATTGTAAGATCCTTATGCATCAAAGCTCTGTTCCTAAAATTGTTCTTGGTCATTGTGTTACCAAGACAAGGCATTGGCAATGCTCAAAGACTAGTACATGTTAAGCCTTCTTACTCGTGAAGTAAGCAACCGATCTCATGGGTTGAAGTATGAGGGATACTTGGGATAACATGTAGGTGCTTGTCTGTTGAACAAGTTCTCTGAACATGGCCCGCTGTGAGAATTCCATTTGGTATGGTCACTCAAGTGTCTATGGAAATATTCTCATGTACCAGTCATGTAAATTAGTCCTCGGACTTGTGATACCAGGTCATCTTGTATGGAGAGTGTCATACTTTGATTCCATCACGAACGGGTTCCAAATAAAGGGATGCTTATGGTAGGGTGGTTTTGGTATGACATGAACCATACGAAGATGGATGAGTGAACCAGAGAGGATTAACCACTGCAAGTGACATCGGAGACATGTCTTGTCTATTCTTGGCTTCGGTTAACTTAATGAAGTCTTTGGCCAAAGCATGATGGATTTAGGAGAAATCTTTTCTCTAAATTCATAAGGTTAACCATAAGCTGCAAGAACTAATATGGATTGAACATGAGTAGACACTGCACCATGCTCATGGGTTTTCTGGGATATTTGGTGAAAAGACCGTATTATACTGATAGGCTGGTTACTGAAAGGTTTCAATGAGGTCACGTTGACTTCTCAACGTTTGGGTGGTCATGATGGGTTGCTAGATCCCGCTCTTGATCTATGTGTATAAATTAATCGTATTAATTTATACGCATTGCCAACATGTTGGGAACCTAATGGGTCACACACAATAGGACGGAATTGTTGGATTAAATTTGGGATTCGATTAAGTAAGACTTAATTGAATAAAAGGTTAATATGGAGGAACTAATTAAATAAGATTCAACTAAGGTATGTTAAGACATATAGATGTCTTAACAAAACCATGTGGATAAGCTAGTCTTAAGTAGACAATGTCTAATTGTAGACGTTTCTTAAGATAAGTTGTCCTAGCCGATAAATTTGAGTTGTCCGAAGTGAGAAAAAGTTTCTCATATTCGAGGAGTTTGATTATGAATTAAATTTTATCAACTCATATTTAACTAAACCGAATTTGGGCACTATAAGGGATGTGTTCGGTCAAGCTTGCTAATAGTTAGTAGTTGACTGACCCTTAATAATAGAGGTGGTAAAATGAACCCGAACCCGAAAACCCGTCTAGAAAAGCCCGAACCTGCCCAAACCCGATTTGACCAAAAAGTCAAAAACCCGAACCTGAAAAAACCCAAACCCGAAATGGCCCGAGCCCTAAATGACCTGAACCCGAAATTATCCGAACCCGAAAAAATCCAAACCCGAGAAACCCGAACTCGAAAATACCTGAGCCCGAACCCGAATTTAATACTAAAAATAAAAATTATGAAATTGTAATTAAATAATTTTTTTATAAAGCAAGAACTTTATTTATCAATTTTATTCTAATCTCTTTTTTAATAATTTAATTAAAATTTAAAATTTAATTTATATTTTATATATATATGATAAAATAATAATTTTATCAAATATAAAATAATATTTTGTACTTATAACTTTAATAGCCCATATCTTGATGAATTCACTATCTAAAGATTTTAAACTCATGAAGATTTAGAAATGTGAATTTTTTTTGACATAAAATATTACTTGTCTTTTGTTTATGTTATTTTAATAGCACCCTTATAATAATATAATAGTATTTTAAAAGCACCCTTATAAGACCAAAAAGTATTATGTCTTTTTAGAATTTAAAAGTATTTAACATAATTAGCTAATTTAATTTTGTAACTAATTAATTAATTATTTTATTTTGGATAAGTATTTTTTAAATTATTATTATTTTATTACATTTGATATAATTTAAGATATAATTTACTTTTAGTACCATATCATATCAAAATTCAAGATTGGTTCACTTGGTATAGAGGTGCTCATGGGCCGAGTCAGGCCGGGTTCGGGTCAGGTTTAGGTATGGTATCAACACCATATTCACTTGCCCAAGCCCGGACCGACCCGAAATATATGCCTCAAATTCTGTCCAAGCCCGTCCATATTTGTAAATGGGTAGTCCAAGCCCGTTTAGGGCCTCAAAGTTGATTGCCAGGGTTCATCCCTAAAAGTCTCTTATTTTGTAGTGAATATAAATTATAATGTATTTACATGTTAAAATTCGAGTTCATCAAATCAATTATTTTAAATATTAATATGATTCATTTATAATATATCATATTTTGTTATAATAAATTATTTTAAAATTTTATTTTATATAAAAAAATTATTTTTATATTCTTTTGGTGCTAACAAATATTGATTTTAATAAATAAATATAATTAAAAATATCATATTATAATAAAAGATTATTTTTAAAAATAATAATAAAATATTTAATTTATTTTTAAAAGTAAATATTTAAATTATGTAAAAATGATTACATCTAACATAAAATAAAAATGATGTAAAACAAACCCGAACCCGAATTGAACCCGAACGGATCCGAACCGAATGGGCCCGAACCCGAATGAGTCTGAACCTGAATTGACCCGAACCCGAACTCGCCCGACCCGAACTCGCCCGAACCCGCCTAATTGCCACCTCTATTTAAAAACTTAAAGAATAAGTGTTATTTTTTAAAAAAGATGTTTTAAAGGAATTAAAACACTATTTAAATCAATTCCTTATATGGTGTGGTCGGCCAAAAGATTTGTAATGCTAAAAGGATATTATATTTTATTGGTTTTAGTGTGTGACACTAAAAATATGAAATAGATTCCTTTAATATTTTAGTGGGTCACGCTAAAATAAATGGTGAGCATTCTTAGCTTTTGGCAAGTGTAGAAATCGGTGAAAGTAAAATTAAAAGAAAAGCAATAAAAAGCCGCCGCTTAATGTAAGTTGGTTTTTAGGCTTGTTGCCTTCTACTTTTAATATTCGGCAACAAGAAAGAGTTATAGCAGCCAACTTGAAGCTAGGTAAAAAGTGGCTTATTGCTTTTCAAGAGAAAATGAATATAACGTTTTTTTTTTTTTTCAATAGAAAAAGTAAGGTAGCCGCAATACACTACATGGTTCTCTTTTTGTGGTTTTTACGTGATCACCAATAAAATAGGAAGAATTGTTCTTCCAAGGTGATCACGCTTTACAAGAAAAGAAAAATTGTTTTTCTTTTCTAAGCCACCAACAAGATCCAATTCGGCCTTGGCAATAGAGATTGCCGAAACTCATTATTCCTTCTCTCTTGCGTTTTCTTCATAGCCTAAAAGAATTGTTCTTTTTGTTACGGTATTGAGAGATAACAAAAGAGATTAGCCTTTTTGATTTTGATAGTTAGACCAGTCCGTTAGCATTAGCGAATTCCCGAGTCTTGTGAAAGTTCCAACAGTCATTCGTGTGGATCATCATCGGAAGCAACACACTTGAGTTGCTTGTGGCTTAGGAGAGATCGTGAGCAGATCATCGTTGCTGCGTTCGTGTTTGGAACGGTACACTCTTAATTACGATATCTTGAGTAGGTATGATTCTGATTTTATTGGTGATTTAGAGTTTTAAATGCCATAAAATCCATGTATATCATGATCCGTGATCTTGCGGTAGTCCG
This sequence comes from Fremontodendron californicum, assembly GCA_030761205.1. Classification (NCBI taxonomy): domain Eukaryota; kingdom Viridiplantae; phylum Streptophyta; class Magnoliopsida; order Malvales; family Malvaceae; genus Fremontodendron; species Fremontodendron californicum. The sequence goes on from JAULJL010000009.1 coordinate 23,505,745, forward strand.
GATGTTTCTTTGTTTACTTCCGCTACTTTATTTTTGTATATCTATGTATATGCATGAGTCCGAACTTTCCCAAGACGAGCTATTTACATGCATAAATGACACTAACAAGGGCTATTTAACATTTTTGTCTTTTAATGGGACCAAAAATGCTAAATTGACTCAAAACACTAATTTTATCTCACCAAAACAACATCACATCAACTTTTAGTATTTGAGCAAGTATAATATAATCCACTCGAGCTAGAGCTATTTACGTGCATAAATGACACTAACATGAATTGTTTGACGATTACACCAATCAGCAGCTGCTCCTGGTGGCACCATTTGGTGAAACCAATGTGGATGCAAAAGTCGAGAAGTAGAAAAAGGCCAAACAGCATAAAAAACAGAAATCTCTTTCCTGATTTCCATTAAGTGGTATCAACAAAGGGTAATGCAACTAGAAATCTTTATCTGCTCATTTTAAGCAAGAAGCCAATAGAGCTAGCTCTATGATTAAACACAATAATCATTTATCTTGTTGCAGTCACTTACTTCCATATGAAAGAGCCAAGAAAAAAGAATTTAAGTATTAAACATACTAGAAGAACACTAGAATATACCACTGTTCAGCAAGAAGTAAAGAAATAAAAGCTAAGCTACATTAATCAAATCTAGTTTACAGCCAATATGTGACAGAGAAGAAAAAAGATGGAAAAGACATTCAACTAACGCATTTGTTCCAAAAACATGATTATAACAAATAAATTTGTGAGAGGCATTAACCTTTAAGCAGTGTAAGATTTATAACTAGAGCACTTAATCGTTTTTTGCAACCCTCAAGAAATCACTAGTCACTTTAATTTAAAGGCCCCAACTCAAGAAATCATGATGCAACAAGTTAGGGATAAAAACCATTCTTACCTCTTTTCTTTTTTAACCAAAAAGCTTAAAGATTTTTTCCTAAACCAGCTGCTGATTGTGGAAGTGGAAGAGTTTACATTAGGATTTCACAAAGAAATTATGGGATTATAGACGATTGTGACGAAGAGAAGGAAAGGGAGAATGAAGTGATTTAGGGCTTGGGTAAAAATGGGTTTTTGAGAAATGAGGAAGAAGGGGGTCGGCTGGGACATAATTTCAGAAAATAGTAGTGTTTACCACGATATATGCCACTAAGTAATTAAAAAACGATGTGTTTCACCCTAAACCTAAAAAAACAGATAGTTCGTGGTATTTTGGCTTCTAAAACACCGTAATATTGGTCATTTATCGACATTTTAAAATAAATGCCACTAAGCCATTCATAAAATGATGCATTTTCGAAGGAAATGAAAATTTTAATTATATAACGACATTTACAATATTAAACGTTGCTAAATAAATAAACAACACGCTGCGTCTTGCAATTAGTCCCCTGTATCTTACATTTACCAATGTTTACGAATTAAAATGCCATTATCTAAAGGGATAATTTAGCGACATTTATAAAAAAAAAAAAAAAAAACCGCTATGTAGGTAATTGGAAATGTTGCGTTTCTTAAGCAAAAAATTGGCGCTATTCCTCGGCACTATAACCTGAGGATGTAGAAGATTACAATTATTTAGCGACGTTTGGTCTACTCCAAACATCGTTAATTTATTTTGTTAGCGACGTTTTTGTATACAAACGCTGATAAACTATTTATTTGATGGCGTTTGACTCAAAAACGTCGCTAGATTCTTACAACCATGAAACTTGGCGACACTTATAAGTAAAACACCGCAAGTTTAAAGTCACTAAAACCCCAATTTCTTATAGTGCACAATATCTTCTTTAGCTTCCCTTGCCAAGGAGTTGAATCTACTATTCTTCAACCTTGCAAATACTTTTTCAAGATTAATGTAATATAACCGTTACAAATTTCACTCAAACCCTTAAAGGTTCTACCCAATTTCTTACTGAATCACTCAAGGTTTCACTCCCCTTAAACTCACTATCTCAAGTTGCTGATGAACAAGAGTTTTTGCAAACTTAAAAATCACACAAAGGTTAAGTGTTTGCTAGTTTTAGTACCATGAGAGACAAGATAGAAATAAATGAAGATTGAATTCAAGAATGGAAGAATTAAAGTTCTAAACACGAATGCTCTTGAACGCTTGAAGAAATTGATGAAAAACTCTTGCAAATAATGTCTCTTGATATTAATGGTGTTTGAGAGACCCTTTTTTAGTTGGAGACTTCGTGTCTTCTTTAATGATGGAAAAAGCTATTTAAGGAGGGGATTGATCCCTTTTAGCTTTGCAGCCAACGAGGTTTTTTTTTTTTTTTTTTTTTTTTAACATTGAAAATGATTGATCCTTTTTGTAAGGAGATTGATCCCTTCTTCAAAAATCAAAATTTTGAAGGTCGCTTTTTACCTACAAATTATTTGAGCAAAATTGTCTACTTGAAAACTTGTATTTTTAAGATAGGAAATTAATCCAAAATATTAAAACAAATGTTGTGGATTTTCAAAGTAATTTTCAAGTCCAAAAATAATATTTATAATTAAAATATTGGACTTTATGCAAAATCAACTCTAAAAATTAGTTTTTACTTAATAAGAAAAATGATATAATTTGGAAAGCCTGTATTAAATAAACCATGTCAAATGCTTAATCAAGCTACTTAATTTAATTTATTGTCATTTCAAAATAAAGATCAGTTTAGGTTAACAACTAAAAATACTTGTGTTTTGCATTTTGGTTGGTAAGTTTACTTTCACTTAATTTGTTTTTAAATTTGATTCAGTTAAACAAATATGGTTATTGTCAAAGATTTGGAATATTTTTAAAAATTATAGTTATTTTTCATGAAATATGTTTCTTTCAAGTTGATTTTGTGTTCTTATCTTTTAAGCATTATTCAAATATTTAATTTTGGTTAGTATTCCATTGCTCTCCACCATCGAGCTTTAGGTTAGTTTATATATTTTTGTTTTTTTTGTTTGGTTTAGCATTTGATTATGTTAGTTTATATATTGAGTGAACTGTAGGTTACTTTTTATGTATTTTAGCCTGTTGTTTCTTTAGGTTGTTTAGCTTTGCAAGGAAACTACATAACTTCAACTAGAACAAAAAAGTCAAGGCGGTATTTTTGAAGGTATATAGTAGCGTTTATAAATGCTGCTAATTGATGTCCCAAAAAATCAGTTATGCCATCGTCCAGATATTTTGCGGCATTTTTTACACAAACACTGTAATATTTTCGGTGTTTTTAATTCCCTGATATTTCAAAATGCTCCCAAATAATTAGAAAACCATTCATGAACCTCTACATTAGTGGCGTTTTAGTTAATGAACGCTTCTAATTAACGGCATTTTGAAAAGGGAATGCTGCTAAAATTACATGCTTTACATGCTTTTATATAGCATTTATCCTAAAGCATTATTAATAGTGGCATTCTTTTTGCAAAAACGCCGGGAATTTTTTTATTTTTTTATTTTTTTATATAAAATTGATTAAACTATTGTGATAAGATATTGAGTTGCGAATTACAGTTAAGAGATATATTAAAACAAAAAACTTTATAAATTCAAATGTGAAACATGCATAGAATTACAATATATCATAGCCAAAAAATGTAAATGATGAAAGAACCTAGGGATTTTTTAGCTTACCTCACGCCTTTTATACTTGAGGTCATGGAGAATCTGAGGCTTCCCGCCTGATCTGTCTGTCTGCCAGCTATGGTAATTGTCTACCCGCATATGTCCTATGTGACTAAGTTCGTTATGGATATGTGTCATTCCCTTTGGAGAGTATAGTTGGTGATCCCATGCTAATAGACTTTTTGGAGTTAATTTAGTGTTGAGCCTTAGCCCTATGCAATGTGGGTATAACAAAGCTCTTTGTAGAAAGAATGGTATCCTAAGCCTAAGGGAGATCATAAACTTGTTGTCCATTTCACTCAATAGTCATTAAGGCTGCTGGCAGTGTACCTTTCCAAACCATTGGTTTGAAACTCTTACTCATTTACCACCTTTTAAGCAAGTTTCCATGATGTGTAAATCAACAAGTTTAACTTTAAAGAGCATAAAAGGTCCTTAAATGGCTTAAAATGCCTAAGTAAATTAATATTAGTCAATAGCAACATAAGGTCACATTGCCTAACACTAACAATTTCTTTTTGTTTTCTTGCAATTAAAGCTAAACAACCTAAATAAGTAACAGACTTAAAAATAACCTACAGTCTACGATCAATATATAAACTAACATAATTAAATGCTAAACTAAACAAACAAACAAATAAAAATAGATAAACTAACCTAAAGCTCACTAAAGCCCGATGGTGGAGAGCAATGGAGTACTGACCAAAATTAAGTAATTGAATAATGCTTAAAAGACAAAAACAACAAAATCAAGTTGAAAGAAAAAGATTTTCAAAAAAAAAAAAAAAACTACAATTTTAATTTTTTTAAAAGATTTCAATTTAATAGAAAAAATAGTAAAATCTTAATTAATTAAAAAAATGTAAACTTTATAAATATATAATTTAATATTTTTTATATATTTTAGAATTAAAATTATTATTAATTTATTTAAGGAGTTCGAAACTCCATTAAAGCTTAAATCAGATATATAATATTGAAAAAAACTAAAGCTCAACAATTAGGTTCTTGTCAAGTATTACAAAGTTCGAACTTGATTTGACTCCGACTCAATAGTAAATAATTAAACTCAAGTATTCATTTAGTCGAGCCTAAGTAACTCATAAGTAGCTCAATTTGTTTACAATCTCTAATCTTAAATAAATAAAATAATTTTCCTTACTTCATATCTACTTTTAAGAAGAAAAAATCAAAATAGAAATAGAAAGTAGCAAAATTACGTACAAAAATAACAAAATGTAGTAATACTATTTTTTTTTATTATGTTTGATAACAAATAGACCTATTCACAGATTAGACTTTAAACACAAGTTTTGAAGCCCAAGTTTAGTCCAGCTTGTCTCGAATTACTATTCAATTAATAAAAAATTATTTTAATTTAAATATTAATATAAAAATATATTTTAATATTTATGAATAGTAAAAATGAGCCTAACGTGTTAGGTTGGGTCGGGCCTTGTGCAAGATTTTTGAAAGGCCAACCGAGCTTGGCTAGGCTCGATCCAAAAACAGGTCTACTAACAAATCAAGTAATATAATATAATAACAACTAAATGTAAGTAACAAAATGTAAATAAAAATTAAAATGTAATAATACTATATTTTATGTAAAATAATAAATAATAATACTAATTTAGTAATGTAAGTAGTTCTGCTTTTGGATTGAGTCAAGTTCGGTTGACCTTTTGAATTTCTTGCTTAAGACCCGACCTGATCTGGCTCGTTGGCTCTAAAAAGACAAAAAATTTTAAATAAGTAAAATATTAATATCTTTTAAAATATGTTTTAGAATTATAATTAAATAAAAAGAATTTAATTAATTAAAAAAATCTAGAGCTGGATGCAAGCTTTAGAATTCTTGTCTTCTTGAGCCAGACCAGCCAGGTCCATTGACAATTCTAGTTGTATCGTATTATCTCATGTTAGTGTGAAAGATAATAAAAATAGTTAAAAAAATAGTATTGATAATAAAAGTTGTATCTTGTAATAAATAGTTGTAAAAGATAACAAATAGGTATAAAGATAATAATTGTAAAACATAACAAATAGTTATAAAAGATAATAAAAACTAATTGTAAAAGCTAATAAATAATTGTGAAAGATAACAAATAATTGTAATTTTTCAATAAAAAATTGTAAAAGATAACACTAATAATAAAAACTGTAATTTATAACAAATAGTTTAATCTTATTATACTATTTGTTCATAAAATAATAATAATTTGTTATAAAATTACAATTTTTATTATCAATGTTATCTTTTATAACTATTTATTGTCTTTTCACTATAACATAGTATAAAATATAATTTCATAATAAATAGTTGTAAAAGATAACGAAAAATAATCTTATTATTTTGTGTCAGGTAAAATAAGAAAATTGAGTAATTTGATAACTAATAACAGTGAATATAAGAATATTACTTTTTATTAAAAAGAGTAAGAATTAAGTAATTTGATAATTAATAGTTGAAAAATAATAATATTTAGTAATAAAATTTTTTATTATATAAAATAATAAATTAAGTAATTTGATAATAAAATATAGTAATGCAACTTTTTATTAAAAAAAAATAGAAAATTAAATAATTTGATAATATATAATTATAAATATAAATATAATAAAAAAAATAACATTATCTTTGAATAACAGAAATCTAATAAAAATAAAAAAAATTATAATTTTTTAACAAAATTAATAAATAAATTTTATTTTTTCTCCATAAAAATTTAATGATGTGATACGATATGATGTCACATCATTATTATATGCAAAACGCTAGGTAAGAAAATAATGATAGAAGTTTTTTGAGGGTATTTGGTATTATGAAAAATGTTCTTTTTTTTTTTTTTTGGGAAATTAATTGGTAGGAATTTGATTTTCATATTTGATATGTTAAAAATTATTCACTTTCTTGATAATGTAACTTTACTTTGGAAATTACTTTACTACAAGTATTAAAATGTGATTCCTATAAGAAGAAGTGGGAAATTACTTTCCTATGTAGTTGAAAAATAAATAAAAAATATTAAAACAAAATTATCCTTATTCTTATTTGATTTAAAATTATCAATTGAAATATTATTTTTAAATATTTAATACAAATATTTGTTAATAATAAATATTATTGAAATAATATTTAATTTGCATCCACCTTTTAACTTTTCAATTATATGAGAGAAATTTCGAAAATTTATTATTAACCAATATTTTTATCTTAAAAGTAATTCAAATTATCAATTAAAATATTATTTTTAAATATTTAATATAAATATTTATTAATAATAAATATTATTAAAAAAATATTAAAATTAATAAAATATATATTTTATTTAATAAGGTTAATTTTAAAAATTAATATCAAATTCATAATAAGTGTTTAATAAATCAAACTTGTAATTTTAATAGCATTTTGCCATGTATGGTAATATTGTTTTTGTTACCAAAAATCATATTAGCAAAAATCATATTTCCATCCGTTACATTCAATGACATTCAACCACAACATCAAAGGGGGAGAGAAAAAAATCTGGCTGTTAGTTGTTCCCACAAGATTTGGGAAATTCCCAAAGAAGCTGCTGTTGCTGGGAAATTTCCCATTTCCGTTTCCATTTCCATTTCCAACTCCAACTCCAACTCCAAATCCAATCCCAAGTTACTTATTTGCAGATGCCAAACTTGAAAATTACTGGAGAGAAAATGGGGTTACACATAGTGGAGCCAAACACTTGCGTCAGAGGTTGCTGCTCCAGCAACTCCATCCCTCTTCACCTTCCTCCTTCTTCCTTCACTCTTCTTTCCCCAATTGCCAGGGGTAACTATCAAAGTCTTTGCTTTCTCTTCTCTTCTTTGCTTTGCTTTCCACCCAAATTTTGCTCATCTTTTTGTTTGCTTTTTTGGTCAAAGGGGCTGAAAGCTTTGTTTACGAAGCAATTTTGGATGGAAAGAAAGTTGCTGCCAAGAAACCAATCCTGTCTACCTCGGAGGAGTTGGATAAATTTCACAAGCAATTGCAGCTCCTATGCAAGCTCCATCATCCTGGAATAGCTACTCTCGTCGCGGCGCATGCCAAGCCTCCCAATTATATGTTCTTCTTCGAATTCTATGAACAGAGCAATCTGGCTCATAAATTACACGTTCAAGAATGGATTCCCGATCTTGATCAGGCACTTTCAATCACGCTCCAGTTAGGTATATCTGCATTCTCCTGAATTTCCTTTTTTTTTTTCCTCCTATTTTATCAGTATGTTACGATGACATTAAAGTATGCATTGTTTTCTCCATTGTTTTTTTTATTTTTTTATTTTATTTTTTATAATTTGATAATAAAATTTGCTGCTTCTACTGTTGATTTTTGAATTCAATTTTCAATTCAGCTAAGCCCTAATCATAAGCTTGGAGATTTCGATAGTATATTGACATAGCTGGACAACAGAGAATAGCTTTAGGTGCTAGTATGTTTTTGGGGAAAGAATAGCTTTAGGTGGTTACAGTCTCTTCAAACAATCCCATAAAGAAAAGACTTTGGTATGTATGTGGGTTCTAGCCTTCAAGGACTATTGTTGTGGCATATTGTACTAACCAGAAATAGGCAAACCTAAACTGTGCAAGCCAAGGTGCTTCACTATGCAAGTTTGGCTAGCCACATCCAAAATCCTGCAATACTTGTTCAAGTGTGGCTGATGATATTAATCAAGAGCAACTTGGTATTTTCGAGAGAAAGTGCTTTGGTATATATGTGAGATCAAGATCTTGATTGCTTACTTCTAGCTAGCCCTTTTTAGGGAGAACCAGTGGTTTGACGTACCTCTTCATATTTGAAAGAGCCTGCATGCACCCAAATTGACAGACACATTCTAACAATTTCATTCCTACGAAGATCAAATTCAAGTAATTCAAATCTTACAAGAGCTGAGCTTGGGGATAGTAAACTAACCAATTTAGCTTAAAACAACTCTTAAATCATAAAAATAGGAACTCAAAATATAGAGGATTTAAAATGATAATCATTTGGTCTAACATAGCTGTAGTTTCAGTAAATTTTGAAACTACTAGAATATATCCGTCTCATAAAAGGATACAGAAAGTTCAGGAAAGAAAAGCTCTACTACTTCCTTGAAGAAATGAAATAGAACTAAGACTTTATAATTACTAATGTACAGTAAAGCGTACAAACATGAGCAATGACCAGTTCAAACATGAACGAAGACCATTAATCTTTTTTTTTTCCTTGAGAATTTGATCTTGCTTCATCATGTTCTTTTGTTGTTTGCATCATCCATTGTGAATTAGATGGTAACTTAGGAATGAAATATGTTATAATTCATTTTCATTGTGAACGCATTCCTTATCTATGGGTGCTTAACTATGAAGCACGAACACACCTAACATATTCCCTGCATACCGGTGTCTGATATGTGTCCGACACGGACACGCCTCTGACACGGAGGGATACAGATTAGACATGGCAGAACACAAAAAAAAAAAAAAAAAAATCCGACACGGTCAAATCATGGTCAAGACATGTCCAAACACAGCTGGACACGTGATGAAAGTTTTTTTTTTTGCATTTTCCCCAAATCTGTGTCAGATTTGTGTCAAATTCGTCAGACATGGTTGGAAAAATTCGCCACCGCCAATTCAGCCAAGTTGATGCTCTACCCAGGGCCCAGGAAGAAAAGTTACAAATTAAAACCAAAAAGTTGAGAAAAAAGAAAATTGAAAAGGGGAAGAAGAGAAGTGCGAAGATGAAGAAATTCAAGAATCAAGAAGTAAAAAGAAGGGGAAGAAAAACTGTAATAATCGATTGGAACTGGAAAATGAAGAAAAGGAACACTTAGAAAGAAAGAAGAAAGTGCAGAGTGCACTGCCTCAGAGCCTCTTTGCAGAACAAAGAAGAAAAGAAGAAAAGAGGGAAGAAGAAGAAGATGAAATGTGTTTTAGCTTAGTTAAGGCTTGGGTTTTGGTTAGTTAAGGCTTTTAATAAAGAGTTGGGTTTGGGACTGGTCGGTATTTAAAAAATGGTTTGGGTTTTGGCTAGTTGAGGCATTTAATAAAGAGTTGGGCTTTGTTCACAATTTGTGCTTTATCATTTTTGTATTTGAACCTTACGAATCATGGGCATATCATGTGAAATTTGGATATCATTATTTATCCAAAAAAAGAAGAAGAAATTTGGACATTATTATTCAGAAATCCAAAAAACAAAAAGTTTTAATATTAGACAGAAGATAACTTCTTAGAATTACTATCAATCATCCTAAAAAGATAAAATTGTACGAAGAGTCCGTGCACCTGTGTGAGGTTCGACCCTTTTTAGCTGTATTCCAGTGTCTTAGATTTAGGGTAGTTGACATGTTTGACACTTAGATACATATTTGTACCCGAGTCTGAACAACATAGGTTATAGGTACTGAGAATGAGAGAAAAACAAGTCAGAGGTGGCACACAATGAGATAAGTATGAAAAAAATTCCCTGTTGAATAATTTAGGGTATGATGATTTAGGGCCTTTGGGCCTTTGAATTTGAGTTATTTGGGTCCTAATGGGTTTTTTAAGGTTCATTTTTTTTTTATAAATTCAAAACTGATTTTAAAAAATTGAAAAGCTATATGCATGTTAATATTTGATTGAAAAGTATCAATTTTGCATTTTTATTGTATATTATATAAAAATATATTTTTTTATTGTAGTGTCTTGGCGGTGTCCTAATTTTTTTAGAAATTCCCGTCTCGTGTTGTACCCGTATTGCCTATTTGTATCCGTGCTTCTTACGTGCTTAATAAAGAATTTAGGGTATACATGTCCTTAAATTGCCTTGACTAAGGTTAATTGTGTTGAATAAGTTATGGAATATTTAAATTTTAAAGTAATTTTAAGGAAAACTAGCCAAGGCAACCTTGTCTAGCATATGTTGCAGGCTTCATCATGTTGATAAGCACAAATTTAAGATTCATTAATGATGCAGGGTAAGATCTGAAAACAGTAAACAACTAGAAAGAGATGGCAGCCTAATTGAGAAGGACGATAGGTTTAGGTTTAAAAAGCTGTTAAACCTTTATTGAAAGAGTTAAACTCAGAAATAATAATAATATCATATGCGGCTGCTACCCTAATTAGGTATTTATAACAGCCCTCCTAATTAAAAAGTCACATGTCAGTCACATGACCTAAATAAATACTAAAAGCATAAAACTTCAACTTAAAATAATAACTAAGTAAGATACACATAAATAAATAATCCTAAGTCTATGCTCCTGCATCAATTACATTCAAAATACATTTGGTAATAGAACAAACAGGAGCACATGAAATTCTGATTAGACACAAACTAAATATGTAGGTTAAAAATGTACCTCTCTTTGATAAAAGCTGCTATATGGTGGTCATAGTGCTGTTACTGCATCACAGGAAGCCTCTCATATTATAAGCATTCTATTGGATCATATAAAGTCTAGCAACAGCTTCATGCTGAAACTCTGTACCTTTAGTTTTGTTTTGAATTTTCTTTTCTTTTTTAATCGAATTCTTCATCTTTGTTATGACTTGTATCCTGAAACAACTCGCAAAAGTATATTTGGCTAATATCTGAGATAAAGACTGAACTTTGCTGAAATTCTATGTTTGTTCCACAAAAACCAGACACCTTAATACTTCTTTATGTTGGTTTTAACTAAATCTATTATTTCGAACTGCAATATCAAGGCTTTGTTACTTTTTCTCCATTTTGTTTAATTTCTAAAATATCTTTGTTATTTGGAAGCTGTTTGCTTTTGTATTTACCTTTTATAGGTTCAGATTGGTTTTAGAAATAATGTGCCCACAAAGAATAAGGCATAAATAAAAAAGGGGGAAAACCTAGATATCCTGATGGGCAGAAAGGAAATTACTGTAGAGGGATGAATATGATTGCATGATAACTGCATGCTTTAACTTTGTTTATTTATCTTAGTAACTAGTTAGTTAATATCTGATCTGACAAGCTTTTTTAATGAACTTGCACGTTTTGCATTATCCATTTATCCTCAATTTACATGGAAATATTTGTTATTTTTAAACACAATACTCTCTTGACTAGTTTAGACTAGAAGTTTTCTCTTGCGTATCCCCCTTTTTTTTTTTTTTTTCCATTTATGTTGGCCAAAATTTACTAAAATTTTCTTTTTAATGATGTTACATGGTCTGCTCTTTCTGCTGTTTTCTTCTTCCAGCGAAGGCTCTGCAATACCTGCATAACCAAGGAATCATACATAGAGATGTGAAACCGGCAAATGTTCTTGTAATTTTCTTTTTATGAGCTTTTGATCTCTTTAATTATCTATATCTTCTGGTTGGTGTTAGATACCGTTAGCAAAATGATTTTAATTGAGTAAATTTTGAGCTCAAAGTTATATAACTACACTAATGTATATGATGCAGCTTGACAGGAACTTTTCTGCACACCTAGCTGACTTTGGTTTGGCAGAGTATAAGAAAGATCTTAGAGGAGTTTCTGTTGAGAATTGGAGATCTTCTGGCAAGCCAACAGGTGGTTTTCACAAAAGAAATATGGTTGGCACTCTTATTTACATGGCACCTGAGATATTGACAAAGGAGATACATACTGAAAAATCAGATGTCTACAGCTTTGGAGTGTCCATCAAGTAAGAATAAGGATTCTTGATGCTCTTTTAACAAAGGATTGTCTTTAGTTTATTAATAAGGATTCTTGCTATGCTAACCTATAATGCTTCTATTATTTTAAACAAGGACAATTACCTAATTTCATCTCATGCTCATATATTGCTAGTTATTATCAACTGTTAATCTAAAATACTAAGATTATCTTTTTTAGTGCAATGGAAGATTCTAGAAATATTTCAAATTGGGTTAAAAACATTTTGGTCCTTAGCATTCTAACAAAGTTTTATTTCGGTACCTAACCTCTTAATTGTTCTATTGAAGTGCCAAACCTCTTTAAATTGTTAGAATTTAATCCTTGCATCAGAAAATTATGTAAAAATGGACAATACATACGTGGCCTATAATTTTTGACTTTGAAACACTTCCGTATATTTCCATTAGATTTTTTAACAGGACAGTAATGTAACCATTTGAATAGGTTTAGCACTTAAATTGAATAATAGAGAGGTTAAAGACCAAAATGATTTTTTTAAAAGGATTAATTGCCAACTATGCTTTTAACCTATTGAAATACTAAATTGTATTAATATCTTGTGGTAATAATTTACTATCTGAACTAAAATTTGAAATTAAATTAAATGAAATTATATCTATAATGAGTGGTTAAACATGTCACACCTTAGTTGATAAGTAAACCGACCAACTTAAGAAAGCTTTCTTATCCTGCTTTTTATTCTTATTTTCGAGTTTGCTGGTCAACTAGCCATACAACATGATTAATTCGTGTCATAATCATGTTAACATGATTTTTGGCATGAACCAACTAAAGTTTAATCTCAGCCTACATAGTTTGTAATTGGAGTCATCTTTGCGTGTAATATCCAATATTGCAATTTGCAACCCACCACCCCTAAGAATTTCTTACCAATTTATGTGCGGATAGCTATGTAGCAGTTTGGCATCTTTTCATAGTAAGGAAAAGTCCAAACAATAAGCTAATCCAGAAGGTTACATTTATTTATGTATGTATGTGACTATGATGTTCCTATCCAAAATTGTGACAAAATCAACTGGAAATAAAGGATGCTTTCGTTGTTTTGTATGTTTAGCCCAAGTCACTGGTTATTTCATCTCTCATCTTGTAATAGATATATATTTATTTAATATCAATTGTTGGTTTTAGACTTCTATTGGAACTTTTGGAAAGTATTTAATAGCTTTGCATAATTGAAAATACTATTGAAATGATAATAAGAAGAAATTTAGGGCTGAAATAATAACAAATTCCTTAGCATGAAACTAGGGGATTTGTGCTATTGAAATCTCATTTACATTATATTCAAACGCAAAATCATTTTGGTTTCCTAATTTCCTTGCTGGATTTTTGTGATTTGGAAATTTGAATCTCATGAAATCAATATTGAATATGTTATTTGGACTCGGGGATGAGTGTCGAATATGGATATGTGTCTGACACATGTATACTCATTTTTTCTAAGTTTTTTCATGTATTTGGGTGGACCTTGATACTCACGTCCTGTGGTTATGAGTTCGACATGGGTACTTCATGGAAAATGAAGAGTTAGAGCAAGATAGTGAAAACATATCCTAAGCACAGCTCTTATAAGTCGAATCCCTTTTTTTTTTTGTTGAGCATTTTTCTTTCATCTTCTCTGTTTTATGGTATGCAATATGTCTATTGGTGTGTATTTGTCCTGTTTTTACTGCCATTGCCTCCAATATGTATTGGACACATAAATATCTCATATGCCATGCTTCCTAGGGGTGTAAACGAGAAACTTGTGCTCGCAAGCTGCTCGAGCTTGGCTCGAAAAAACTCGAATTTGGCTTGGTCATTATCAAGTCGAGCTCGAGCAGTTTGAGCTATTGAGCGAGTCGAATTCGAGTATCCTAATGCTTGACTCGAGTAGCTCGCGAGCCTAATCGAGTTTTCTTATTTTTTATAATATATATTTTTTATTTTTAATTAGTATCGAAAAATCTCAATTCAAATTCGAACTCGAGCACAAATAATCGAGTTTGAAGTCAAGCACGGGAATCGAGCTCAATTTTTTCAAGGTAAACGAGCCTAATCGAGCGAGCTCAAACAGTTCAATTTTTATCTCGAATCGAGCTTGAGCTTTAAAAGTGAAACTCGATCGAGCCTGAGCCGAGCTTCGAGCCTCGAATACTGAGTCGAGCTCAAGCTTCTTATAGCTTGAGCTCGGCTAAGCTCGATTACACCCCTAATTCTTCCCAAAGCCCTACAACAATAGCATATTAGGTGAATAACTGGATCAGATTTTCTCCAGGGAGCTATTATTAGCTCTTATAGTAACAGTTAAGAGATATCACCTTGAGCTAGATTTCTATGCTCTAGCATGGTTAATCTAGTTTTGATTATGCATTATGGATTAATGTTTCCCAGTTCATCATTTAAATTCAATAGTCGCTTAATTGCAGTAACTTTAGGTTATGGTTAATCTAGTTCATTTGCTGTATGTAGGGCTATAACCATGAAAATTGATTTCCATTTAATTGCAGTGAACTGCTAACTGGCATTATCCCATACACTGATATCCGTGCTGAAGCTCAGGTCAGTCTTTTCTTGATTGTATTTATGTTGTTATTTTCTAATTAGTCATATTATTCAATACGAGACTAGGTTGCATTTGCATGATGATAATTCATGCATATGCTTATCAAGTAAAATTTCAGTTGTCCAAGACAAAGTGTATTGTTTGATGCTTAGGTGGAACTATTGTTGTTGGTACTTACAAAATTGAAAAAACTCATGGTTGGATATAGTTTCTGTATATATGCATGCCTTATTGACCTTTGAATGGGTAACTTAAATTGTTGAATCTGACCAATTTGAAAGGTGAATCAGCAGTTTGATTTGGTTGAGTTCATACTTCCCTGGTTTGTAATTAACTTGTTCAAATCTGGTCAAACCCACTAAACTAGCTGGATTTCGTTGAACCCAAATGGTTTGCCCAACCCAACCGCCAGCATATGTTATTTGTTAGTATTATACAGAGAAAATTTCAGATTAGGTTACATATGAATATCTTAATTAACTCTGCCAGTCACCTTGCCAGATTGATCTGTGTGGTCCAAGTAACGAGGAAAATTCTTCATATGGATCAAGCTGTTCATGTTTCCAATTACTGGAAATTAGGCATTAGTTTTACGAAGAATTTCTAAGTAGTGCTTAATGAAAAGCTCATTTTAACATGAGTTTTATTCCTGCATTCTGTTTACTTGGAGAATATTGGGGAAAGGGGCAAAGAAAATTTGTTCTATTATGTTTGAAGTTTCTGGTGCTAGAAGAAATATTCTGGTTGGCCCATTCAATAAAAAGTATGTATTTGTTTAGGATTATTTTGTTCTGTCATTTTGCGCTTTCCAAGGACAATTGCTTCCTCTTTTCTTCCTATAATGCATACACTATGGCAGGCTGCAAAAACAAATATAAGCCTCTTTTGTTCTTCTTCTTTTCCATTATTATTTAAAAGATTAGTGTAGGTAAGGCTCTTATGCCCTTTTTTCTACCCAAAGAAGGTTTCTACCAACTCGAGCTACCTGCTACAAGTAGCAGTCTAAATTAACTATGTGGGGAGAATAAACTTTAAAAGATAGTTTGGAGGAATTTTAAACAAGTTATGCGAGTATTAATTAAATAGAAGTTGAATTATATCTTTTGATCTTCTTTCTTGCCATATTATTTTAAGCCAACTGAATTTTAATGATTTTTGCATCTGAATTAACTTAGGATTAATAGTCAGTTATAGTATAAAATGCAGCCAACCATTTTTTGCTATCTCATTTTTCCTCACCATAATTTCTCTTCTAACAAATCTTGCTTTTGCATATTATGTTTTAAGTTTCATGCTGGTCATTTCATGTCTAGAATTGAAGAGATAAACAAACCTCATGTCCACAAACTTTAGATTTATGTTTTCCGCTTGAATTTTTGAACATGGAGCATAGTCGTTGGATTACAGCCAAGCTAATCTTCACGTCTCTTTAACATTTCAAACCATGGGTGGCTGTTGACTACTCTTTGTTATTAAAACTTTAGTGGTTGTTTGTAATTTATTTGCTACTGGCAGGCCCACACTGTTCTGGAGATGAACTATACTGAGCAGCAACTTACTGCAGCTGTGAGCTCTGGTGGACTGCGACCAGTTCTTGCTGGTATTGAGTCTGGAGTGCCGGCAAGTATGCTGTCACTAATTCAAAAGTGTTGGGATGCAAATCCTCAAAATAGGCCCTCATTTAACGATATAGTGTTAGAACTTGATGGTATGTTGCAACAAAAAAAGAAAATGGAGAAAGAAGATTTATCTCTTCAACAAGCTTCCATTTCCCATGGTCATAAAGTCATGGATACCATTAACAACCTTCATACCTATCAGGAAAATATTAACTGGTCTACTCAGGGTTTGTCCAAAGGAGCTTCAGTTGGAGTACATTCTGGTTTCAGAATGTGGCTTGATTCTTTTGATGATTCTTTGACATGCCATCCAGTGCTTTCTTGGGGATCCTTTGCTACATGTGGGAGACGGGAGAGTATGGAGGACACACACTTTCTTATGCCTTACATATGCGAAGAGAAGGATGTTCATTTTTTTGGTATCTTTGATGGCCATAGAGGTATGCAAAACTGTGATACACGATGCTGAAGATGCAGTAGGGATCAGATATGAGGAAAAATGCTTGTAATGGCCACCAGAAACTTCTAGGCAATTAATATGGTGATTGTAAAGCCTATTAAATAAAAACATCAAAAGAAAAAGTAGGAGGCCAAATTAAGTTTGGGTAATTTTAAATAAAATCATTTCAGAAAAGGCAATCTTGTCTAACAAATTAATTCAAATACTTCTCTCCCCCCCCCCCCACTTTTTTTTTTTTTTTTTTTTTTTTTAATTTTTGGAATAACTTAAAGTGGAAGCTGTCTCTACTTCGAAGTTACTAAATTTGTTTGTGTTGAGTGTGTATAATTGGAATGTCTTAACTTAAAATGTCTGTTTCTGGATGCAGTTGAGTGTAACTTTCTTGTCCTTTATAATGTATAAAAGCGTCTGGATTCTGGAACATTTGCAGGTGCAGCAGCAGCTGAGTTTTCAGTTCAAGCATTGCCAGAATTTCTGAAAATCTTAGGTTCTATGTGCAGGTGTGTTTCACTTTGGCTGTTATGCCTGTCTCAATCTAATTATTATCCATATTCTTAGATTAAATACGTGTATATATGAGTGCAGTCCTGCTGATGCACTGGTGGAAGCATTTGTTAGGACAGATGTCGCATTTAGAGATGAACTTGATTCTCATCGAAAATCCAAGAGGGTTATTCAGAAAGACTGGCATCCTGGTTGCACTGCAGCTGCTGCTCTAATAGTTAGAAACAAGCTTTTTGTTGCTAATGCAGGTGATTGCAGGACAATTTTATGTCGGAGAGGGTGCCCCTTAGCTCTAAGTAGGGTAAGCTTAGCTAATTTTATTTGAATTTTATCTTTCTTATAGAATTATTGCATGTTACTATTCTAAAACTACTTGACTTTGACATGTTAGGATCATGTTGCAAGCTGTCCTGAGGAGAGAAACCGTGTTGTTAGTGCAGGGGGGGAAGTAAAATGGCAAGTTGATACTTGGAGGGTTGGTCGTGCTGCACTTCAGGTTTGCCCCTCTGTAAATCTTTGCAATGTTGACTTAGATAGAAGTGAATTCCTCCTCATTAGTTTCAATATTAAATGTCTTTAATGGTTCTGCAAATTAATGCTTGAGAAAATAAAGAGCAAAAAAGTCTTTTAACATGGTAACAAGATACTGGATAATTCAAAACCAGACCTTATAGTTAGACTTGCTTTTTAGATGTTTCTTTTTCATGATATTTCATTCCACCTAGAGCTTAGGCATTCCATCTATTTATCTGTTTATGGTTGGGTTATAATTTCATGTTTCCTATCAGAATTGAAAACTTCACTTTTTAACCTGCTTTCCTGGGAGGTAGCTCCTTTTTGGCCAAAAGGATACAACATGAATTGTTATACAACAACAATTTCTAGGCTTCTGAACCTGTACTTGGTTGTTTTGCAACTTAATAGCATATTATTTTGTGGTTTTAAATTTCTTTTTATAAACACACACTAAAATTGCTATTTTTTCTTATAAATTTTCTTTTGGAAATTAATATGATGCAATCTATTGTTGAAACACGGGTGGTTAAAAACCAGGATACCTCAACTGCTCAGTTCATTATGGCAATTTTCGAAAGAAAACTTCAGACTTCTGTATCGTAGTGGTTAAGGTATAGGCTTGTGCAATCTAATTTTCACAGTATCATGTAGTAATAGATATTGAGGTATCATAGCATTGTTTAATACTTCATAAATTCACTAAAAAGTTATGGATCTTGTTTTTGATAAATTAAATAGTCATTGTTAGAACCGAAACAGAAACAGAATAGAAACAGAATATACTAAGAAAACTGAACAGAAACAGAAAATGCCAAGAGAGAAATTGGAAAAGTGTGTTGACTGTCAGCCCCCCCTTCCCTTCTTATACATCTATGTATTCTATACATGGAAAGCTCATCAATTACTCTACACTCTAATCCCTATCATTGTGCCTAAATATCTGGTATCTAATCCCTATCATTGTGCCTAAATACATGGGAATTAGTCCCTAATGTTCAGCCTATATACATGGGAATTAGTCCCTAATGTTCAGCCTATATACATGGGAATTAGTCCCTAATGTTCAGCCTATATAAATGGGAATTAATCCCTATTATTCAGCTTATATAGACAGCTAATAGTCCTAAAATAGATATGGTAACATCCCCCCTCAAATTGATGCTGGTAAGTCAACCAGCAACAATTTGCCAACAAGAAATTGATGTCGCTGTCGAGTCATAGCTTTGGTGAAGACATCAGCCACTTGGAGATCAGAAGAGATGTGAGGAAGAGATATCACCCGATTTTCCAAGGTATCTCGAATAGAATGACAATCAACTTCAATGTGCTTGGTGCGTTCATGGAAAACAGGATTGGTGGCAATCTGAATAGCACTAGTGTTATCAGCATGTAGAGGAGTAGAAGTAGTCTGAGGAAACCCAAGCTCTTCAAGAAGACCACGTAACCATACAATTTCAGAACAAGCAGTAGACATTGCACGATACTCGGCTTCAGTAGATGATTTAGAAACACGATCTTGTTTCTTACACCTCCAAGAAATTAAAGCATCACCTAAAAACATACACCATCCCGTAGTAGATCGACGTGTATCTGGACACCCAGCCCAATCAGCATCACTATAGGCAACAAGTTGAAGAGAGGAGCCAATAGGGAAGAACAACCCACGAGTAGGTGAACCTCGAAGATAGCGAATGATGCGTCGAACTGCAGCAAGATGTAGATGCCGAGGAGAAGACATAAACTGACTGACCTGATGAACAGCATAGGAGATATCAGGTCGCGTAGTGGTCAAGTAGATAAGACTCCCAACCAGGCGCCGATAGAGAGTAGGATCATCGAGAATATTCCCTTCATCTTTCCTGTATTTGACATTTACCTCCATAGGAGTATCAACAGAAGAAGTGTCCTCCAAACCAGCTAAAGTAATAAGATCTTGAATATACTTATGCTGGTTTACAAAAATACCATTGGCCCGATGATGGACTTCTAATCCTAAGAAGTATGTAAGCTGGCCAAGATCTTTCATATGAAAAGTGGCATGTAACATCTGCTGAAGCTTAGTAATCAAATTGCCGTCAGTACCAGTAATAATAATATCATCCACATAAACCAAGAGAAGGACTATACCCGATGCAGACGTATGGAAGAAGAGAGAAGAATCATACTGACTTTGTGTAAAACTGAAGGAAATAAGTGTACTGCGAAACTTCTCAAACCAAGCCCGGGGTGCTTGCTTGAGTCCATACAAAGAACGCCTTAGCTTACAGACATCATGAGGAGAAGAAGTAGTCATGCCAGAGGGAAGCTTCATGTAAATCTCTTCCTGGAGATCACCATGAAGAAAGGCATTCTTCACATCCATTTGATGCAGTTGCCACGACTGTGAAGCAGCAACAGCTAAGATGGTTCGAACCGTGGTCATTTTGGCAACAGGAGCAAATGTCTCCTCATAATCAATCCCATATTCCTGTTTGTTACCGAGAGCTACAAGGCGAGCTTTGTACCTGTCCAAAGAGCCATCAGAACGAAGTTTTACAGAGAAAACCCATTTACTCCCAATAGGTTTGACTGTAGGAGGACAAGGAACAATATCCCAAGTGTGATTCTCCTCAAGTGCTTGAAGTTCTACTCGCATTGCATTTTGCCAACACTCATGTTCCATGGCCTGTTTGTAGCAAGAGGGAATGGAAATAGTAGATAAAGTAGTAACAAGAGAAACAGGAGAGAAGAAACCATACCGATCAGGGGGTCGAGAAAGACGAGTAGACCGACGAAGAGTGGTGGAAGCAGGAGCAGGATCAGGTGCCGAGGCAAGATCGGAAGGAGGCACAGAGGAAGTGGAACCAGACTCATGTCTTCTCCGTCGTCCATAGACAAAACCAGGTTTAAACCTTTCTACAAGTGTTGGGGAATCAGAAAAACTAGGCAGAAGGGATAAAGATGCAGATGGCAGCTCAACATGAGATGGAAAAAAATATTGATTTTCAAAGAAAATCACATTCCTAGAAACTCTTATACGACGAGCCTGAGGATCATAACAAACATATCCCTTTTGAGAGATAGCATAACCAAGAAAAACACACTTAACAGACTGAGCAGTAAGTTTATGACGTTCATGAGTAGGGAGATGCACAAAACAAACACAACCAAAGGTACGTAGATCGGAATAGGAAGGAGAATGACCAAACAACTTAAAGAAAGGAGAAACATGATTTAACGTAGGAGAGGGTAAGCGATTGATCAAATGAACAGCAGTAGAAAGTGCTTCACACCAAAAACGAGGAGGAACAGATGATTCAAGTAAAATAGTTCTTACCACATCAAGAAGATGTCGATTTTTCCTCTCAGCAACACCGTTTTGTTGTGGTGTCGAAGGACAAGAACGCTGAGAGAAGATCCCTTTGCTTTGAAGAAAATTTTGAAACTCATTAGACATGTATTCACCGCCCGAATCAGAGCGTAATACTTTGATGCTGGTAGAAAATTGAGTTTCAATAAGTGCAAGAAAGCGCTTAAAGACTAAAAAAACTTCGGCCTTAGCCCGAAGGAAGTAAACCCAAGTAAACCGACTAAAATCATCAATGAAGGTAACAAAATACTTGTAATGCGCATGAGAAACAATAGGTGCAATCCCCCAAACATCACTATGAATAACATCAAAACATTGTGATGCACGAGATGCATGATGAGGAAAGGGTAGAATTTTACTTTTGCCAAGTTTGCATGATGGACAATCAAAAGAGAGATCAAGAGAAGAACATGCTTTATTTCCCAATAATCCTGAATGTGACAAAGTACGAAGTACATCAGAGTTTGGGTGACCTAGACGTCTATGCCACAGATTATTTCTAGAACCAACAATATTACATGCAAATGAAAGTAAAGGAGAACTAGGGATAATAGTGGAAGGAGAAACATGAAGAGGAAAGAGTCGGCCCACTTTAGGCCCCTTCGCGATCATCTTCCCTGACACTTGATCCTGCACAACACAACCAGAACGAGAGAAATGGACATTACAATTATTATCAACCAATTGACCAACAGAAATAAGATTTGTGGAGAGGGCAGGAGACACAAAAACATCAGTTAAGGAAGAGGAAAGATCACCAACAGCACTGATAGGCAGAGAACTGCCATCAGCGGTGTTAATTGTCAGATTTCCATCGTAATTTCTGACATTGGAAAAAGGGACAACAGTATTGGTCATATGATTAGAGGCACCAGAGTCAAAATACCATGGCTTAGAAGAAACTTTATGATTACCTGAGAGTCCAAAAGTAGAAAAAGCAGAAATGATCATCTGTTGTACCATTTCGGGAGTGTGTTCGGGTTTGCTAAGGTTGTAGAAGAAGGAATAGGAACAACCGGCGAGGCAGCAGGCAATGCAGTAGAACAAGAAGCACCAGTGGAGGCATGATAGGCAGTACCCGGCTTCCGTTCAGGTCGAATGGGACAAGCAGAGATGATATGACCCTGTTTCTTGCAGTAGTTACAGAACTTCTTGGGACAATCCCGAGCAATATGACCAAAAGCTTTACAACTAAAGCATTGGACAGCACGCATATCTCTACCCTTATTCCTTCCCTGTGCTGCATAAGCCATAGAGACAAGTACACTAACATTAGCCCGATGTTCCATGGCAGCCTGAGTTACCAAACGCTGCTCCTCTCGAAGAAGTTCACTCAAACAGGCATCCAGAGATGGTACAGGATGACGATTCATCAGATTAGACCGAGCAATTTCAAAATCAGGTCGTAGCTTCATCAAGAATTGATCGCGCTTGCTAGTTGCATGCACGGCCTGGACAGCAGAGAGAGCTGCAACAGGAACATTAGCATAAACAATATCCGAATAATCAGCCCAAAGGGTTTGAAAATCAGAAAAATATTCCTCAATTGAGAGACTTCCCTGTGTGAAATTAGCCATCTCATATTCCAGTTGAAATCTCCTAGCGGAGTTGTCTTGATTGTAAACTGTGTTGAGATAATTCCACATAGTAGCAGCGGTTTTATAAGGTTTCAGGTTGAGAACAAGATGAGGCTCAACCGAGCTAAGGATCCAAGTCATAACCCTAGCATCTTTAATTTCCCACTTAGACAAAGCCTCCGCATCTAGAGGTGCGGGAGCACTCCCATCAATATGACCCCACAATTCTTTTCCTTTCACAAATAATCGAAATTGAAACTCCCAAGCAGAATAATTTTTACCAGTAAACCTAATAGGAAACGATTCCAACTTATCCGATGACATGATGCAACCAAGATGCAGAAAAAATATCCCACAAAAAAAAAACACCTCTAGAAAAAAATACCCAAGAAAAAATAGCCACAAAATCGAATCAACACCCACTGTTGATGTCGACAGAAACCCAAAAAATACCCACTGACCGAATCTGAAACCCAAGAAGAACTGAAACCCAAGAAAAAAATTCCCAAGAAGAACTGAAACCCAAGAAAAAAAATACCCAAGAAGAACTGAAACCCAAGAAAAAAATATGCTCACTGACTGAAACTGAACAGAAGAACAGAAACCAAGAAAAAAAAATGCCCACTGACCGAAACTAAACCCAAGAAAAAATCGAACCTGCTCTTGATACCATGTTAGAACCGAAACAGAAACAGAATAGAAACAGAATATACTAAGAAAACTGAACAGAAACAGAAAATGCCAAGAGAGAAATTGGAAAAGTGTGTTGACTGTCAGCCCCCCCTTCCCTTCTTATACATCTATGTATTCTATACATGGAAAGCTCATCAATTACTCTACACTGTAATCCCTATCATTGTGCCTAAATATCTGGTATCTAATCCCTATCATTGTGCCTAAATACATGGGAATTAGTCCCTAATGTTCAGCCTATATACATGGGAATTAGTCCCTAATGTTCAGCCTATATACATGGGAATTAATCCCTATTATTCAGCTTATATAGACAGCTAATAGTCCTAAAATAGATATGGTAACAGTCATGACATAGGATATGGTATGGCACTACACGGGCATGTTGATATGATAATTTTTGAAAAATTAGGATATGGCACACATCTGGATAGGTTACAAAAATTATATTTAATACTATATTTCATTTGAACATGCACTAAATGATTCTCTTAATAAATACTAAAATATGCTCCTCGCTACGCTTTGGGAAATAAGATTAAAGTTTTGAACATGATATTTATATTAATATATGGCAAATGCAATGATCCAATTCCTAAATAAATGAATTTAGAGTTAAAATCGAAATATGACAAACTATGCAAAATATAGGATAAATTGAGACACGACACAAACACAACATGGAAAAATAATTAAAACATGATATGATATGAAAAATAATATGAACACGACACGAATATACGAACGTGTCAAAATTCATATAAAATGAATTACTAATGAATAAAAAATGATATTATTTATAATACTTTGAGCACACAAAAAATAACACAAACATGACACCAACACATAAATTTTTCTCTAAATTTAATCACTATGAAAAATTATGCAAAATATGTCATGAATTGAGATATGACACAAACACAAATTTTTCTTTAAATTGAATCACTATGACAAACTATGCAAAATAATGGATGAATTGAGACATGACACGAACACAACATGAAAAATAATTAAAACACGATATGCAAAATAACATGAACACGACACGAATACAAGAACGTGTCAAAATATATATAAAACGAATTATTAACGTGTAAAAATTTATATAAATTTATAATACTTTGAACACACGAAAAAATAACATGAACACAATTTTTTCTCATCTTTTTTTCTATTTCCTTTCTTTTTCTTTCTTCCCTCTTTTTTCTTTTCTTTTCTTTTCTTTTCTTTCCTTTCCTTTATTTTATTTCTTTCCTTATACATAAAAAAAAAACTTTGAAATACTTCAAACTTCCTTAATACCATTGCCTAGTTGTCTCCCAGCAAAAGCACTCAAAATTGGAATTGAGTGCTTTCATGTGTTGGGGGACAACTTTTAATGATGTTATAGATTAGAAGTTGGTTATAATAAATTATTAAGATAATTTTATATCTTGTAAATGTTTTTGTAAATAGGTATAGGTTAAAATTTGAAATAGGCATCAGTTTTGGTCTTTAAAGCAACTTGAAATGAACGGGCTTTGAAGAGATTAAAGCCAACACTAATACATTGGCCAATGAACTTAAAAATCTATTTGACCAACCAAATTTATACCTTAAAATAGTGTCCCCCTTTTTCTTTAAATTATAGTTGACCTTTCATCATCTCCTACTACCCATGATGGCACTTCATCATCTGCTGTCTCTCTAGCTTATTCTTTGATTTTAGATGAAATCATGCTACAAAATGGTACCTAGGAAGCCTTCTCTCATTTCTCTTCTTCTTTTCCTCTCAAATCATTTCAAATCTCTCTGGTTAAGCGGAGCCATCGCTGTCACTTTGTTGGTATTCTCTTCATTGAGGAATTTGGATCAGTCCTAAGATTCTATCATCTGTGATTAGAGGAATATTTATGCCAGAAAATGCAAAAATAAGAATCTCCATTCTGTGTCTCTTTGGTGTCCGAATGTGTCTTACTCTTGTCTTGATAGCGTCAATTTTTTTTGGCATATCCTCGTGTCCAACATGCTCCTCGTTGTGTAAGAGGTATGTCCATGTATAATACAGATGAACCAATATGCAAGAGGAATTGGCATGTTTGTACTTCGTAAGGGCTGTTGCAAGGAACTAGAAGATAAATCAATTGTATGAGCTTGCAGCCAATCAATCACCTTTTCGGGGCAATTTAGGTGTGCCTTGTATATGATGCTTCTATTTACATTGATAATTGCAGATATTTACTACTAATACTATGAAGCACAAACATGATAATTCCCCTTGCGTACCTGTGTTGTATCCTTGTTCGACAGACACACTTTCAACACAGTATAATACATATTGCACAATGAGGATACACCAAAATTATAATAATAATATTATATCGGGCACAATTAAGACATTCGGACATAAGATAGTTTAATTTTTAATGCCCTAAAGTTTTCTCTGAACATAGATGAGAGAACCCATGGATAAATGATCCAAATTCCTCAATTATGAGAATACTAATGAAGTGAGGGCAATGACATTGCTTGACTAGAGAGATTTGAAAGAGTCTGGAAGGAAACAAGAAAAGAAAGGTTGAGAACCAAAGCTACCTGGTCCCATTTCATAGCATGAATTTTTTATTTTTTTTGGGCCAGAATAGCATGATTTAATTCAAATAAGAGAAGAAAGTTGAGAGATAGCAAATGATGAGGTTCTGTCGTGGGTGGCAAATGCTAATGAAGGTCGACTGTAATTACAGAATAAAAGGGTAGTTGGTTAGGGTATTAAGTTAGGTTGGGTGACTAGTGTACATGTGGTGATTTGAGGTGGAGAGACCAGTGAAGATACCACATGATGTTTAGGTTCTACAGATTGTTGGGATTTTGATTGTTTCTGATCTATAGCCAAAATACTACACTGACACACATAGAGCATTCCACTACTGACTGATAGCAGTATACCACGACTCTAGTGCACCAACAGCTTAGCAAAAGAAACACTAGCACATTAAGTATATTGAACCCATCAGCACATATAAATCAACATAGAATATCATAACTTTCTATCAAACAACTTAAATAACGAGACTTGGAATGAGATCCATGTGCCTATTCAAACCATCTAATTGATTAATAGTTGTTTCAACTTTGAGGCTGATTGCAGCTATCAAGTGCTTAAAAAGCAGACCAAACACGAATACAGGTGCAATTGATCAAAACTAAGAACTAGTCAACTTTTACCAGCTTCAAACCTCAAATCAATAAAAGAGAACTTGCAAGCATGTTGAAATTGACAAAAATCACAAATTGGTTTCGATTGGACCTCCAAACACAGCTATGAAAAACCTACCAATTTTTGCCCAAGGAATTATCGAATTTCAAATGATTGAAGGGTTTGATCAGGTGAGCAAGGTGACCTACTATGTTTCTCGGGCTCGGTTGTGAGTGTCAGACATGGGTATGTTCAATTTTTTTTCCAAGATTTTCATGTATTTGGAGGGTATTTGGAGGATCATATCCCCATACTCATGTTCGGATATGCGTCGGACACGAGTACTTCAAGAAAAATGAAGAGTCGGAACAACATAGGTGACCTAATGTAGGTCACGCATAGGATAGGTGAGGTTAGCTTTTTGGTGAACAGGTTAGGGTTATTTTTGTTCAGATTAAGAGGCTTTTATACTAGAAGACAGAGGTGGCAATTAGGCGAGTTCCGGTTGGTTTGAGTCGGGTCATTTCGGGTTTGGGTCTTTTCAGGTTCAGATTATTTTGTATTCGGGTCATATCGGGTTTGAATCATTTCAAGCTCGGGTTGTTTTCGGTTCGGACTTTTTTGAGTTCGGGTTTGAACTACTTAGGGTTCGAATTTGGGTTCAAGCGGGTTTTACGTAATTTTTTTTATGTTAGATGTAATCATTTCTATATAATTTAAATGTTTAAAACCAGAAATAATTATTTTTTATTATTTTTTAAGTAAGCTTTTGCATATAATATGATATTTTTTAATTATATTTGTATACTAATATCAATATCAATATTAATATCAATATTTGTTAGCACCAAAAAAGATGTAAAATTAATTTATTATATAAAATCAATTTGTTAAATAATTGATTATATAAAATACAATATATTATCATATTGATATTTAAAACAATTGATTTGATTAATATTCAACATCTATATACATTATAAATTATATTATGCATACTGTTAACAGCTATGGTATTTTTGCTGTATACTTTTTGTATTTCTTTTGTATTGGCTTGTATGCTGTCTTGGTTTAGCTGACAATATGTCTATCATATTTCATTACCAAGATATTGTGGTTGTATTTGGTCCAACAACTAAGTATGTTGATTGTATGTCTTGATGTATCAGTTGGAGTGGTTGAACCACTGTTTTTTGTATTTTCATATATTTGAATGAAGTTTGCTGCTCAAACATACAGAGCAATTATTCAATCTGTTTTCTTCCTTCCTGAAGCTCTTTCTTTCTCTCTCGATCCTTTCTTTCTTTTCTTCTCTTACTCCAACAACTGGTATCAGAGCTGCATTTGATCTCAAGGGGCTTACTTCCACTTAAAATTTGAAGTTCTCACTATCAGCCACATTCTCATGGCCTCAAGCAGTTGCTCCCTGCCTTCACCTCCCATCTTCAAGGGAGAAAATTACCAAATTTGGTCTGTCAAGATGAAGACATATCTAAGTGCCTTTGATCTATGGGATGTGGTTGAAAATGAAACTCAACCACCCCATCTTCCAGCCAATCCAACCGTAAACCAAATGAAGAATTATAGTGAAGAGAAGGCAAAGAGATACAAGGCCAAAAGCTGTATTGAATCATCCGTTTCTGATGAAATTTTCATCATAATCATGAACTCTGAAATTGCAAAACAGGCATGGGACATGTTGAAGGAAGAATTTCAAGGCAGTGACAAAACAAGGTAGATGCAAGTGTTGAATCTCAAAAGAGAGTTTGAAGTTTTGAAAATGAAGGAGTCAGAGAACCTAAGAGAATACAATGACAGGCTGTTGAAGGTTGTAAACAAGATCAGATTACTTGGAGAAGACTTGCCTGATAGAAGGATTGTTGAGAAAGTCCTTGTCAGCTTGTCAAAGAGATTTGAATCAAAAATCTCTTCACTTGAAGACTCCAAGGATCTGACCAAGATCACACCAGCTGAGCTGTTCAATGCTTTGCAGGCTCAAGAACAGAGGAGAACCATTAGACAGGAAGGCTCCACTGAAGGTGTGCACTCACAGCCAAAGAGAAAGGCAAAACTCAGGTTGACACGAAAGGGAAGAAACAGTGGGACAAAAAAAATAAGAACAGTGGAAAGAAAGGCAAGTTTCCAGCATGTTCTCACTGTAAGAAGACCACTCTCACTTGGAGAAATACTGCTGGTACAGACCTGATGTTCAATGCAGGTCATTTAAGCAGCTTGGCCATGTAGAAAGGGTTTGCAAGAACAAAAATCAACAGCAGCCAGACCAGCAAGCCAAAGTTGCTGATTTTCCACAGCAGGAAGATGAACAAGTCTTTGTACCTACCTGCTATGAAACTGGAACTTCCTCTGGTGCATGGCTTATTGACAGTGGATGCACTCACCATATGGCCTCTGACATCAAGTTGTTCAAGGAGCTTGACAAAACCTGGAACTCCAAAATCGGAGTTGGAAATGGAGACCGCATTGAGGTCAAAGGGAGAGGTATTGTTGTTGTTGAAACATCATCAGGTACTAAATACATTTCAAATGTTTTGTTTGTACTTGAAATTGAGTGTTGGACAACTACTTGAAAAGAACTATTCTTTAACATTTAAGGATAAAACATGTTGCATTTATGATTCATCTGGCCAAGAGGTGTTTACTGTTGATATGAAGGGCAAGTGTTTCTCCTTAAACTTGGAACAAATCAGTTCATTAGCATACACAGGTTCAATGGATGAACCTGAACTGTGGCATAAAAGGATGGGCCATTTCAACTACATGGCTCTATCACACATGCACAAGAATGATTTAGTGCTGAACATGCCAGCTGTTGCACAGCACTCTGAAGTTTGTCAAGTTTGTCAGCTTGAAAAGATCAGCAAACTTCCATTTCCCATCAACAAGGCTTGGAGAGCTTCTGAGAAGTTGCAGCTGATCCATACAGACGTTTGTGGTCCCATGAGGACACCTTTCTTGAATAGCAGCAGATACTTTATTGCATTCATTGATGACTTTTCTAGGATGTCCTGGATTTATTTTATAAAGCAAAAATCTGAGGTATCAGATGTGTTTTGGAGGTTTAAGGCCTGGATTGAAAACCAGAGTGGTTGCAACATTAAAGTCTTAAGGTCAGATATTGGCACTGAGTATACGTCTGACAAATTCAATGAGTTTTGCAACATGGCAGGCATAGAACACCAACTTACAGCAACTTACACTCAACAAAATGGAGCCAGTGAGAGGAAGAACAGAACTGTTATGGAGATGGCTAGGTGCATGCTGTTTGAAAAGAGACTACCTAAGAAGTTTTGGGCAGAAGCAGCAAACACAGCAGTCTACCTTCTGAACAGACTGCCAACCAAAGCTTTGAAAGGGAAAACACCATATGAGAGTTCGTATGGGACTAAACCTTCAGTTCATCACCTCAGGGTGTTTGGCAACATTTGCTATGTGTATGTTCCTGAAGTCAAAAGAGACAAGCTAGACCAGAATGCAGAAGTGTGCATCTTCCTTGGCTACAGCAATGTCACCAAGGGATATAGAGCTTACTATCCTATCACTGGGAAAATGACTGTAAGTAGAAATGTTAAGTTCAATGAGCTGGCTACATGGAATTGGGAAAGAAATGAAGAAGAGCCTGTTGAGCATGTTACTGCTGACTTGAATCCTCAAGAACTGGAAGATTTTGTTCTTGAAGATGACACTTGTGATCATGAACCTGTAAGAGGAACTAGATCTCTTACTGAGATCTATGAAAGGTCTAATGTTGCCATACTTGAACCTTCAAATTTCAATGAAGCTTACACTTCTTCAGATTGGAGAAATGCAATGAAGGAGGATTCAGATGATCAACAAGAACCAAACCTGGACACTGGTAGACAGACCTGACAACAAGAATATTGTTGGAGTTAGGTGGATCTTCAGAACTAAACTCAATGTTGATGGGTCTATCAACAAACATAAGGCCAGGCTGGTGGCCAAAGGATACTCTCAACAACATGGAGTTGATTATCTGGAGACTTTTGCTCCAGTTGCAAGATTGGATACTATAAGATTGCTGCTGGCCTTGACAGCACAACAAGTCTGGAAAATTTTCCAGCTTGATGTTAAGTCAGCATTTCTGAATGGTTATCTCCAGGAGGAGATTTACATCCATCAACCTGAGGGCTTTGTTATCAGAGGGAAGGAGGACAAAGTGTACTTGCTTAAAAAGGCTTTATGGCCTGAATCAAGCTCCAAGAGCTTGATACTCCATAATTGATGATCAACTGGTCAGTTTGGGGTTCAAGAAAAGTCTTAGTGAGGCTACCTTATATGTCAAAACTACCGACAATCATGACTTGCTGGTGGTCTCCTTATATGTTGATGATTTACTAGTGACTGGAAGCAATCCAAGATTGGTGCAAGACTTCAAAGATCAAATGATGAAAGTTTTTGAGATGATTGATCTGGAGAAATGTCATACTTCCTTGGAATTGAAATTGCACAGGCTCAGGGTACTATTTTTGTCTCTCAGCAGAAATATGCCAAGGAGTTATTAAAAAGGTTCAACATGGATAACTGCAAACCTGTTGATACACCTTTGGCTCAAAATGAAAAACTGAGAAAAGATGATTTATCTGCCAAGGTAAACGAAACTGATTACAGAAGGTTGATTGGCTGCCTATTGTATTTAACAGCTAGCAGGCCTGACATAATGTTTTCTGTAAGTCTCCTTTCAAGGTTTATGCACTGTCCAAATGAAACACACCTCAAAACAACCAAGACCTCAGGCTAATAGTTAACACTTGGTTCAAGTGTGTTTGCTTGGAATTCAAAGAAGCAAGAAACAGTGGCACAACCAACAGCTGAAGCTGAGTACATGCAGCAACAGCCACTGTGAATCAAGCAATTTGGGTAAGAAAATTGTTAGAAGATTTAACTCTTACTCAGGATTATGCTACTGAGATTAAATGTGATAATCAATCAGCAGTGGCTATGGCAAAAAATCTTGTGTTCCATGGTAGAACCAAGCATATCAAGATCAAATACCACTTTGTTAGGGAAGCTGAAGCAGAGAATCAAGTCAAGTTGGTTCATTGCAGTTCTGAGGATCAACTTGCTGACATTTTAACTAAAGCTTTACCTAAAGCAAGATTTGAAACATTGAGGTTGAAACTTGGGGTTTCCAGCAAAAATGCGAAGGAAGAGTGTTAACAGCTATGGTATTTTTGCTGTATACTTTTTGTATTTCTTTTGTATTGGCATGTATGCTGTCTTGGTTTAGCTGACAATATGTCTATCATATTTTATTACCAAGATATAGTGGTTGTATTTGGTCCAACAACTGAGTATGTTGATTGTATGTCTTGATGTATCAGTTGGAGTGGTTGAACCACTGTTTTTGTATTTTCATATATTTGAATGAAGTTTGCTTCTCAAACATACAGAGCAATTATTCAATCTGTTTTCTTCCTTCCTGAAGCTCTTTCTCTCTCGATCCTTTCTTTCTTTTTTTCTCTTGCTCCAACACATACATATAAATATAATTATACACAGTAATAATTAAATAAAACTGATCAAATAGTTATATTTGAAGTAATAAGATTAAATTTTAAGAGCTAGTAAGACAATGCCAAAAAGTACTACTATTAGTTAATTGCTCAATTATTTGTCGCAATGGTCTAATCTTAACTTGAAACTAAGTTTTCTAAAAAATCATGATTAAAAATTACTTGATATATATAGTATATATTTAAATATATTAGTAATTTACAATTTGGATAGTAAATATTAAATAGTAATGACGAACGAATATGAGATGACAAAGATTTGTAGACATGATACTTTTAGACATTATATGATTACATGACATGCAGACGAAACGAGATATATAATATAATATATTTGCTAATTAATTATGTTGTGATTAAAGAAAAAAAATAATTACTTAAGAAAAGAAATTTGTGAATTCTACAAAAATAGGAAGTAGACTTGCCAATTTTGACTCGAACCCGAAAAACCTGACCAACCCATCCGAGCCCGAAAATGACCCAAACCTAAAAATGACTCGAATCCGAAATGATCCGAATTTGAAATGACCCGAATTCGAACTGTCCGAAAATTAAGTATAATTTTATTTTAAAAAATATTAATTTAATAAAAATAATAATTATAGAATACAATTAATTTATTTTAATTTTATAACTTGTAATTATTATTTTGGAGTATGATAAAGTATGCATTATGCAGAGAGTGGCTTTAAGGAAAAATAGAAAATGAAGAAAAAACTTGATGCTATTATATATAGTGTTAGGTTAGTAGGATTTAAAATTTTAATCAAACGGTTTTAAATCAATCCTTATATTTTATTGTAAATCAAACTGTTGGATTAGATAAATAGTAAGTTGTATTTTTTTTATATGTAAGTTTGTTGTATTATTACATAATAACCTTCTTAAATTAAAATGTTTAAGACTTCAAGATAATTGTTCAAAAGTTAAAATAATCTTTTAAATATATAATAATCTCTTAAATAAATTAATAAAATATTTTATATCAATTATGATTTTATAATAAGATTTAAAATAAATTATATATTTTAATTGTCATGGATATACTTATGATAATCTTATAACATCCTCGTTATACATATTATTAAAATAAAGGTATTATTTTTATTTTAAAAATATAATCTATTCTCATGTAATTTGGAATAAAGTATATAAAATATGTTATTAATAATGATACGTGTATTTTATCATATTGCTTTGTACGTTATAATAATCTTTTATCATGTAATTTAGATCAAATTATACATTATCTTATTGTTATACATGTTATTGGGTAAATGTTTTGTTTTTAATTTTAAATGTGTAATCTCTTAAGTCTTATCATGTGATATTCTAAAAGTATATAAAATAGGTTATTGATATGTGTATGTTATTGATTTATATAAAAAGTTTACAAATATGTAAATGGATTGGAATAACGGTTTCAAGTATAAAATAATATCGTTTTAAGTAGAATGGATACTCGAATTCGAAAAATTATCGGATTATGTGAGAATCTAAAAAAATCGGGTCAGATAGATATTTTAAATAAAAAATTACAATGTCTATATTTATTTTTTATATTTTAATTAAATCTGATTTGATCAAATAATTTGTTTAAATTTGATATGATTTTATTTTAAAATTAATAAATTGAACCCAAATAACTTGAGTGTCAAACCCAAATGACCCGAACCCAAAATGTTCCAAATCCAAAATGACCTGAACCCAAAGTGACTCGAACTTGAAACGACTCGAAATCGAAATAACCCGAATTGACCCAACTCGAATTGACTCGACCCGAAACCAATCTGACTGATCCAATTGACAAGTCTAATAGGAAGTATGAATAAACTAATTAAGTCTAAGCATTAAAGAAAAGTAAATAATTAGTAGTAATATAAGTATCATGTTTTGATAATTTAAATTATAAGAATTTGTTGAATAAGAATGATTATTTAATTCAAATTAAGAGTTTTTCAATGAAAATTTTAATGATATTTTGTTTAAAATTTAAAGTTAATAGTTTAGAAGAATTAATTTGAAAGTTTAATAATATGTACGAAATTAAATTTAACTATAATTATTAAGGAAGTATTAAGTGTGTTTGTTGATCTTGACATAAATTTAAGCTTTTAATAATGTTTAAAGTGATTTTAGTGATTTGTTTATACAATTCAAATTATTTTATATTAACATAGTTTCAATATCTTAAAAAGTTACAAATACAAAATACAGTTGACTTTTTTTGTGATAAAATTATTATTTTAACTTTTATATGTAAAATTTTAACTTTTGATTAAAAAATGAAAAAGAGATTAGAATAAAATTGATAATAAAAGTTTTTGTTTATAAAAAATTATTTAATTACAATTCGATTATTTTTATTTTTAGTATTAAATTCGAGCTATTATGAGTTTATGGTCGTGTTGGTCTCGGGTTCGGATCATTTCAGGTTCGAAGCATTTCAGGTTCAGATCTTTTAGGGCACGAGCCATTTCGAGTTCGGGCCATTTCTGGTTTGGGTTTTCTCGGATTTGTGTTTTTGACTTTTTTGATCAAATCGATTTTGGATGGGTTTGGGTTCAGAATTTTCATGTGGGCTTTCGGGTTCGGTTCATTTTGTCATCTCTATTTTATACCATGCTATAAGCGGGGAGAGAAAGAGAGTTGGGCAGAACTAGAGAACAACCTACTTTTGGGGTATCTCTTGTATGTGCATGTGCTTTTGACTTAATTTAGAAAAGAAAAGATGAATGTGCTTGTATACATTAGAAGTGTTATTCACTTTCTTTTATGGCTTTTTAAAAACACTGCTTCATAGTACTGGTTTTTAAGAAGGGGTGTCTGAACGATACGAGAGAGATAACATATTTGATTAAATGGGAAAAACACAGAAACTTAGAACTCTTTAGAGAACTTTCTAATCATATTTGCAAGGTATTTGGTAATGCGCTGGCAATGTAACATGAATTAGTTTAGTGATTTTTCTTTCTTAAACATGCCAAATACTTCCTTTGTTGATGTGTCTTTTCATAGGTAACTCGCTCCATTGGTGATGATGATTTGAAGCCTGCTGTAACTGCAGAACCTGAGATAACTGAAACTGTACTTTCAGTGGAGGATGAATTCCTGGTAAGACCCCTTATCTTGGTGAAAATTTGTATATTGTGGATAACTGAAACTGTACTTTCAATGGAGGATGAATTCCTGATAAGACCCTTTATCTTGGTGAAAATTTGTATATTGTGGATGATTGATCCTATGTTGTTCCGACTCTTTATTTTTATTGAAGTATCCGTGTCCGACGCATATTCGGAAATGAGTATGGGGATATGATCCCCCAAGAACTTTCCAAATACATGGAAAACTTAAAATAAATCAAACATACCCGTGCCGGACACATATCCGTATCCGACACTCACACCCGAATCCGAGTAACATAGGATTAATCATAACTAGGCTTCTAATCTATATAATTGAGTTTAAGACAAATTTATTTATAGATTGTACTTTGAGTTGAGACTTGAGACAAACTAGTATGTATGATAAAGATGGGAGTTGATGTCCCTCTGGTTCCTGGGTTTGATTGGCAGGTAATGGCTAGTGATGGACTGTGGGATGTAGTGAGCAACAGGGAGGTGATATCCATAATCAGGGATACGGTTAAAGAGGGTGCAATGTGCTCCAAAAGATTGGCAACGGAAGCTGCAGAACGTGGCAGTAAAGATAACATCACTGTCATTGTTGTCTTCCTTCGTCCTGTATCCACTGCTGAGAGAGTTTACTAATACTAGTGTTTGTTTTTCCTCTGAAATGCAGCAAATGCTGATGCATAGATTTAGATAACCATCTGTGTCAATTCTTAAGCTTGATTTTCTTCTTTTCTTTTTCTGCATTTATTTTCAGTGGAAATTAGATGAAATCGATGATCCACATTACAGCATTTCAGGGTTTTGCTTGTAAAATATTCATGCATGAATGGGATTAGTTTCGTTGTAGGAAGGTGGCTCTTAACTTATGAAGAGAAAATCTTCCAAATAAATTCTTTTTAAATGAAAAAAAAAAAAGTAAACATTTTTTTATTTTTTATTTTGATGATGGAATTGTTAATGCATCACGTGGCAATCTTCCATTGGCATATCATATTGGTATTTTTTTGGGGTCAAATTATGCAATTAATTTGTACTCACCATTTAGTCTTTATACAATAATTTATATAGATCGAATAATCTTAAGCTTTTTTTTAGTTAGTAGTTACACTTTGAATTTTTTTTTGCCATTGAAACTTCAATTTTTTCAATACTTTTATGAAATACGAATTATAATGTTTGAAATTAAATTTTGTATTCATTTAAAATTACACAATTATAATACATTGTATGTAAATTGAATGCCTATAGATAAATCAACTTTGATTATATATAAATATATATAATTTTGGCCTAAACAAATATTTTGGCTTTGCCTTTACTTATATCACCTTAAGTCCTCAACACCATACTTTCTAGTTTTATTTTTTTATATCATTACTCACATATGTTTCCAGTATTTCTTAAAATTACTATAAATCAATTTCTAATTTGTCCGAATAAGATAAAAATGAAATTTCTAGAATATTGATTAACCTTTAGAGATATGGTGTTTAATTCATTTGATATTTGTTTTTTATTTATTTATTTGATGGAGGCTTGTTATTCATGACATAATAACATTTATTTAAATCACTAGACATCTACCGTATTCAATCTATGAGATGATGACATCTACTTAAATCACAAGAATTAAAAAAGCATCTCCCTTAGAAAAATAACTTAAATCACAATTTACTATTCAGAATTTTTTTAGCCTTTAGTATTGATTGTAACAATATTGTTTTATAAGTGACAATAAAATAATTTTATTACACCTATATAATATAATAAAAATTTATAAGTAGATATTTATATTATATTTGCTCTAACACGACAAAAATTCTAGATTTATTCCGGCTTGATTGACAATCACATGCACATTTAGGGCACGTAGCAAAGCAAAGGTGTAGGCCAATATCATTATTTTTGTAATTTGAGGAAAGAAAAAATAAAAAACTTACTTTTAAATAAAGATATATGCACCAATCGTCTTTAGTTGATATTAATGTTAAAAAATATATTTACTTTCAATCAAAGAAAACATAAAAGTCCCAATTCAATCACATAAAATATTTAATGTTTATCTAAATAAATTAAAGTATTTGGATTTCAAATATTCTGAAATGCATAATTGAGGTTCTATCGTTTAGAAATAAGATAGTCAAGAATAAAAATACTCATAGTAAAAACCGTTGACAACAAAAGTTACACAAGTCACAGGTAAATTTGCTCACGTGTCAACTCAATGTCAGAAAATTTTTCATTTTTATTATTCAGGTCTGGCTTTGGATGGGTTCGGATCGACGGATCAATCCGGTTTACTGTTTCAATAATAATAATAAATTAAAAAAATTATTTTTATATTAATATTTTTATATTTTATAAATAATTTTTTATTAGTTAAACAATAATTCGGGCTGGACCGAACCGACTCGAATAAAAAATATCTCTGTCCAGACTCGACCAATACAGGTCAGACCTATCAAATCGGATGGATTACCCGATCCTTGAGTAAGTCTGAAATTAACTTAAAAGTGATCCATATGTCAAGAATTTTGAATTACATGTATCATTAACCACATAAATAAAAATACATGTATTAATCTACATATTTGTATTGGTGAAAATTAAAAAGATAATCTAGTTATAATATCTAGAATTAAATTGGTTTCTTGATGGTGGGTGCAAATTCAAGGAATTACTTTGGAAAACGATTCCTAGTCTAGCTTATAAATATGTAGCATATGACGAGCTAAACCATCAAGTACATCCAGTGCATCAAGTGAAAATATAAGGCTTTAAGGTTACAAGTATTGGCAATGTTAACTCTAAATTGATCATTGTTTAGAAATGTCAAAAACTTTAAGTGTGTTTTAAAACTAAATTTGTTTAAGATTTTTGTGTATTTCTCAAATAAAATTTTCTCTATAAAGATTATTTACTAAAGCTTAAAAACAAGTTCATTTGCTATTGGGTTAATATATAAATTAGCCTTGTATCTTATACCTTTTGTTTGTTTGGTATCTGAAGAAAATTTTTTGTTACTTTGATACTCGAACTTTCATGTTGTCATTCACATTGACCCTTTGCTCTAACACCGTTAGTTAATGACTGACTAGGCAAAAAACAACTAATCAGAGCCTGACACGTGGCAAAATTACCACATCATTAGTGCCATGTCATCATATAAGAAAAAAATCCAAAAAACATTTATAAAAATGAAAATAAAAAACTGATTTTTTTTAAAAAAAAATCAAAATTTTAATTTTTTTTTTTAAATTTAAAAATTATAAAAATTATAAAAAAATCAAAAGATAAATTTGAAAAATTCAAAATAAAAAAAAAATAATTTTTGAAAATATAGAAATTTCAAATTAAAAAAATATATATGAAAATTTGAAATTAAAAAAAATAGAAATTTAAAATTTAAAAATAGAAACTTTTTTTAAAATTTTTTCATTTTTATTAAAAATATTCAAATTTTTTTTTCTTATTTTTTCTTTTTTAATTTTTTTTACAGATATATATATATATAAAGTTTTCAATTTTATAATTTATTTTGAATTTTGGTGTTTTATTTTTATAATATATATATATGGAAATTCAAAATTAAAAAAAAAAGAATTTAAAATATTAAAAATAGATTTTTTTTTTTATTTTTGTAGATTTTTTTCTTATTTTTTAGTTTTTACAGATTTTTAAATATATATATATAAAGTTTTCAATTTTTATAATTTATTTTGAATTTTGGTTTTTTATTTTTTTTATATATTTAAAAAAAATGATATTTTCAATTTTTTATTTTTTATTTTTTTAAAATATTTTGATTTTTATAATTTTGTTTTTGAATTTTTTGAATTTTTTTGAATTTTTTTCTTATATGATGATGTGGCCTGCAGTTTTGCCACGTGTCAGGCTCTGGTTGAGTTTTTTTTTTTTTTTTTGTTGCCTAGTTAGCCATTAACTAACGATGTTAGGGTAAAGGACCAATGTGATTGACGAAATGAAAGTTCGAGTACCAAAATGACAAAAAAATTTCTTCAAGTACCAAACAGACAAAAGACTTAAAGTACATGGACTAATTTATATATTAAACCTTTGCTATTTCATAGAAAATTATTTTATTTGCATTTAATAAGATTGTGATACTATTTGGTTTATTGGTTTTTAAAAAGAAGTTTTCTATGAGCTTAATTTGAAAATATAAGCCCAATTGATATTCAAAGTAGACTCATATATTCTGAACGTAATATAATTTACATTATTGATTTAAAAATTTGAAAACATTTCAATGTATTTTACTTGATTAGAACTTTTGTTCTTGACAAGAAAAATGTATTGATCTCAAATAATAGCTTGCTATGTATTTTGACAACGGTTTAATTAATACAAGCTTGTCAAGTTATATCATTTTTGTTATTAAATAAAACCTAGTCTTTTGAATTGATTTTAAATTAAAATCAAGTCCAACATTTAATTATAAATATTTATTCATGGACTTGAAATATACCTTTAAAATTTCCAATATTTGTTTCAATATTTTGGACTAAATCTCTTTTTAAAAAATACAAGTTTTTAAAGTGAAAAATTATATGTTCTAACAAAGGTCAAGCCAAAATCAACCTTTTTTTTTTCAAGTTTAAAATGCATGGTATTTTAAGAAGTTTAAAAAGGGATCGATCCATTTGTGGGAATGATTGACCCTTTTTCAATCAGAATCATCCCTGATGCTGCCTAGCATGAAGGGATCGATTCTAAAAGGGATCAATCCTCTAGTATTTTGAAGGCTAAATTTTGAATGACTAGAATGAATGGATCGATTCCCTCCCATAAGGGATTTATCCCCTAGTCCTTAACAACAGCTAGTTTTTACTTCAACAAATGGCTTTTTTCTTATTCGATTCAATCCCAACGGCTCCACAGTCATTTTAAACTATAAAATGGCACTTCAACACATTTGTGAATCATGAGAACAAGTAATTACAGTTATATCTTCATTTTTTCCCAAGGATTCAAAAGAATCCAAATTGTTTTGAGTTCCAATTCTTCATCTTTTGTATTATATCTTTATCATTCTCTTTATTTGTCCTTATTTGGCAAATTATTCAACC
Source organism: Fremontodendron californicum (assembly GCA_030761205.1). Taxonomy (NCBI): domain Eukaryota; kingdom Viridiplantae; phylum Streptophyta; class Magnoliopsida; order Malvales; family Malvaceae; genus Fremontodendron; species Fremontodendron californicum. The sequence goes on from JAULJL010000009.1 coordinate 23,546,248, forward strand.
TTTGAGAGGTTTATTAGTTTGCAAAATCATTTGTAAAACATAAAGCTTATTTTGGGATCAAGGGGTGAGACATCCTTTTGAGTAATTGGTAGAAACCCACTTCGGGGTTTAGAGGTTTCCACTTTAGTCTTGAAAGGTAAGGATCTAAAGGTTAAATCTAACCTTGAAAGGTAGAGATTTAAAGGTTTAGGGTTGGCCTTGAAAAGGCATTTGTTAGCTTGAAGAATATGGTAGATTAGACTTCTTGACAAGAGAAAGTCAAGGGAGAGGACATAAGTGCTTTGAAGAAGGACCCAACCTCTATAAATCATTGTGTTATTTAAACTCTCTATCCATTGTCTTCTATTTAATTTCAAATTCATTTCTGCTTAAATTTTATATGTATTTATTCTATTGTTAGTTTCTCTAAATATTTATTCAACTTTAATTTTTGAGAAAAGTTGGAGCCAATTCAATTCAACCTCATCTTGGATTGCTTATCTACACTTAAGCTAGCAAGCTAGAAGACATATTTTCATAAATTTAAAATTTCACAAGATTTAATGCTTGAATAACAATGATCTTGTTCTGTTTTGTTTTGTTTACATATGCCACTTGGATGCTAACAAGGCAGTATTAACATCTGCCCACAAACCGTTTTTACCTAGGAGCTACATTGCACTCGTAAAATTTATTAGATAGTCTAAATTGAATGGTGGATCCGTTTTGCGTGGGTCACTTTTTGAAATAAAATTATATAATAAAAAAACAATAAAAGGAGTAATTTCAAGTTGAAGAATATATTGTATATAGTATTTGTTGCAATCTAAAAAATAACAAGTCTCATTGCAAGACTTTATTATTCGTTAAGCGTGACATTAAAAAAAAACCGAGGAAAAGTCGACTTAATTCTTTTTGAAAAATGAAGGTTTTGAAAATGACCTTGAAAAAAAAAATGGAGTTGCCACCAATCTTTTTTAGCTAGGTGTGATCGGCCACCTATTAAAACCGGTTTTGTAAAACATTTTAAAAATTAATTAAAACATTTTTAAAACCAATTTCAAGTATGCGTTTTAAACCAGAGAAATCAAAGAAGCGGGTTCGGGACTCGGTTACGTGTGGGGAAGGATTAGCACCCCCACAACACCCGTATAAAACAGTACCTTATTAATCGTGTGTTATCTAAAGTCTCGATAAAAAGTCGATTTTTAATTTAGTATTTCAAGTTAATTTTCAATTTAAAGAAAAATAATCCCATTTTTAAGTGAAAATGATTCGGAATTTATTAATTCAAAATTTCTCTATATTCCCCGACAAAATTGGCAAAATATAGAAATTTTTATTTATTTGGAAAATTTTCCGAATCATTCTCTTTTTTTGAAAGAAAGATATTCCTTTATTAATAATAATTGATGACATTCTCTCCAGCATTTGATAATCACATAAAATATACATTTTATGCCTTTCTACCTTTAGTTTTTGTTATGTTTTCGATCTTTATTTTGTTTACTTATATTATGTTTTTGAATTTTAGGTAAAATAAAGAGAATGAAGTCAAAATATGTCAATAATGATGGTAAAGAGCTTACAAAATCATAATCACAAGATGGAAGAAGATTTGGGAGTCAAAAAGATCAAATTCTTAGTGCTAGATGATCAAGCAGATCTGACCTCTGGAGCTTGTTGCAAGGAAATCATTATGTTAAATTCATTATTTGAAGACACTTCCTCTTTATTTTTGAAGCTGACTTGAGTACCTTTCCAACTATAGTTTACACTCCTAAATCGGACAACTTATGATCATCCAAATCAGCCGATGAAGTGCGAGATAGTGCATCAGTCGCGAAAGCGAAGTCAGAAAGCAAAAACGGACAAGGCAGCAAGTTGGGGCCGCGGCGCCGAGTTTCTGACCTCCAAATCCGGGAAAAAATTGCAAAACCTCAAAAATACGCAAAAAGTCCAAACTTGCCATATTTTGACTTCTAGCTTCCTTAAAGACCAAGAAAAGGGTTTTCAAGATCAAAAAGCTCTATAAATACCATCTTTTGAGCCAAAAACTATAATAATCTTTTGAGGAGACTCAAGGGATCATCATTCTTCTTCTCATTCTTTTATTTTCTTTTTAGTTTTATGTATATATTATCTATGCCTATGCTAGGCTAAACTTCTTTTTGGTTAAGGGTGATTTCAAAGCCCTAGACATGTTTTGTAATTGATTTTTAGATTTTATCTATCATTAGTTTTATATCAAAGTTGATTATGTTCTTCCATAAGTATTGTTCATGATGTTGTCTTGATTTGTTTAGGTTGCAACTAGATAGATATTGATAATTATCTAATGCTAGTTTAGGAGTCTTGATCCGTGTAATTGTCTTGATTTTTATTCATAAGTGGCAATTTGTAATTCATGATTATGTTGGGTTTTCGGGAGTTACAATGTGGAACATAACATAATTTGAACAATCCGAGCTTACGTGTTTGTTGCTTAGATCAACCTATCTTTCTCATCATAAAGCTGTTGTCAAATTGAACTTAGAGAGCTTATTCTAAGTTGTTTGATAATTAGAGATTAAATAGAGAGCTTGTTCTATTTAACGACGAACTAAGAAAAGATTGGGGTAGCAGAGCTTGTTGATATCTACGGTTGATAATTTTGATAGTTAATTAATGTTGATAGATCTTATTATTGATTCTCAATGATGTCTAGTGGTGGAGAATGATACCTTAACCATACTTTTCTCAAATTTGATTACTTCCTATTTACTTGCCTTCTTCTTTTTATTGTTTATTTATTTTTAAACTGATTTAAAAAACCTCCCCTTTTATTTTGTTTTCTTTGAATTTAAGTATAAATTAATAATTATTAAACTAAACACCAATCCCTGTGGACTCGACCCTTACTTATTGCTATATACAATTGATTATTTTTAGTACAAGGATTAAATAAGATATACTCTTTTGAGTGCATCAAAACCCGGTAGAGAACCCATGAATTATTTTAACTCGGGAATATCTTTATTTTATTGAAAATCATTATCTTTTTCAAAATATTTTAAAAAATTTGAATATGAATGTGTGTGACATAAATAAAATGACATAGCAAAGTCTAGATAATATAATGCAACCTAAATGATATGATATAATTTAAATGACATAGCATATTCTAAATGAAATGAAATATCCTAAGTAACATGATATATTCTAAATGAAATGAAATATCCTAAGTGACATGATATATTCTAAATGAAATGAAATATCCTAAGTAACATGATATATTCTAAATGAAATGAAATATCCTAAGTAACATGATATATTCTAATGAAATGATATGATTTAAATGACATAGCAAATTTAAATGACATGGAATATTTTAAATAATATAATCTATATGACATGGAATATAATCTAAGTGACATGAAATGATATGAAACATGAAATAATGTTATCATGAAATATGCATGAAAATAAAAATAATAATGCATGAACATAGTATATGCTAAATAATGTGACAAAAATAAATGACTAAATAAAAAGTATAGAATAGCATGAAATATTCAAAACCATATAACAAACAATATAACACAACAAAATAAACCAAAATAATAACAATATCATTGAAATTATCAAAATAACATATTATATAGTATGCATGAACATGGAAAATACAATGCATGAAAATGTATTTTTTCCTTTAATTAAGGAAATCCGTATATCTAAAATAGATATCCGGTTACCTTAGGAAAATATATCAAATTAAAATTTCTAAAATCAAAATACTTTGTGATTGTTTGAAAACAATTTTGAAAATCTTGGATTAAAAATAAAGCCCTAGCCAAACCCTTTAAAAATGGCTCTAATTTTCTATGTTTAAAATCCCGGACTTGACCACCCTTAACCCGAGGTTTATAAAATCATTTTTAAAGTTTAAAAAGGCTTAGAAACTATCCTAAGACAGTAGCTAAAGCTTCTAACCAACCCCCTCTAAATGCCTTAGCCAAATTCAACAATTGCTTTTCTTTCGAATTCAAATCTGCCTCTACTGTCGAGTTTTAAAACACTATTTTTTAACCTATTTTTAAAAATTCAAAAAAAAATCTAAAAAAATACTGGAGACTCAAAACACGTAAAAATACACGAGAAAAAATTGGCTTAAAGATGACTGCCCAAAAAAATCAGGAACGTCCGAGTATTGGGTGAAAAACTGTTTTGCCAAAACACATTTTTTTTTTACCTTTGATAAAATCATTTAAAAATTGAAGTAAAAATGTTGGAGACTCTCCTAAAGACTCACAAACAGTAGATAATACTTTTAAAAAGTTAGAAAAAAATTGGCTAATTAAAAAAAAATCACAAAGGTAGAATAATCAATTTGACAACTCTTTAATTTTCCACAAGTATGCTCAAGTGAGCATGATTTTGAGCCATTGATTGGCCTAAGTCATAAATCATGTGGCATGACATGAAATGCAAGAAAATACAGAAAATTGAATGCATGAAATGCATGATTTAAAACCTAAATGACATGAAAAATGCATGGCGTAGAGAATATGGCCTAGACCTAAAATGAACTTGCATGGCATTTAATGCAACCTAGTTCTAAAATGCATGAAATGCATGGTAATACAAGCACAACCTAAACATAAAGAATGCATGGCAATAACACAAACATATAGCATGCTAAAACAAAATACGCAAAAACATATCATGGAAATGCAAACCTATCAACTAGCATAATGAAAATTCACATACAAAGCATACAACATGAGGTAGCCGAATGGTCCTAAATGCAAAATGGTCATGGCATTTTCACAAACACATTACATACTAAATCAAAACACATAAAATCATAGAAAAGAAATGCAAACCTATCAACTAGCATGATGAAAATGCACATACAAAGCATGCAACATGAAGAAGCCGAATGGTCCTAAATACAAAATGGTCATGGCATTTTCACAAACACACTACATACTAACATTAAAGGCTAAAGAATAAACATGCTAAAACATGCAAATATGAAATAAAAGCATGGACACAACTAGACATTTTCACAAACACATGGATTAGTAAATTGCAAATCATGAGCAAACTCAAACATTTTGAAAACAGAAAATAAAAAAATGCAAGACAAGGAAAATAAACATGATAACAAGATAGTAAACTCAACAATGGAGGTAAGTAAGCAACAAAATCAAAACAAACTTCATATTTTTATTATTTGAAGAAGATATGAAACATCAAAAACATGTCAAACACCACTAACAACATGAAATAAAAAAGCAAAACAGCAATCATTTTTAAAAAACAGGGCCATTCGGCCACTCCTAAATCATGAGGAAAAAATTTTCAAAGCTTTTTTTTAAAGAAAGTATAAAGAAGAACTTGAAGGAGAAGCTTAAAACACTTATTTAAATATCAAAATCAAAAGAAACTCACCAAAATATCAATGAAAACAGCAAATCAAGAATGGAAATCCAAGGAAAGTGCAAGAGTATGGTGCTTTTAGCTACCTCTAAAAGCCATATTGCAAGTTTTTCCTCATCTTACTTTCTTTGCCTTTCTAAACTTTTCTTTTTGCTTTTCAAAAATAGGGAGAAATCAGCCAAACATGAGTGAAAGAAATGAAGAAGAGAGCCCTCTAAATCCCCTTGGCCGGTTGGCATTCCATCTAGAAGCTATGTGGTTATTTTTTCATCCATTGGCTATCACTTAAAGATGCTTTCTATGTAAAATTTTCACCATTAGATTAGAATAATCATCCCTTTGAATTATGATGTCATGAAGATGATGTCATAAATATGATTATAAATATGACATCACTCCTCTCCAACCATTGGTCCATTTATTGCAAATTCAAAGGCTTGATCACAAAAATAACTACCTTCCTCTTCACTCTTAGCCCTTTGATTAAAAAATCAAAAAATATATGCCCTCCTTTGGGCCTTGTCGGCTGCCTCTTCACCTTCCAGCCCATGCTTCAATTTTTTAAATGCAAGAAAAGGCCCTTTTCGGTTTCTTTGCTAAAATGACCTTTTTGACTCCCGAACCTAAATAAATAGCAAACGGACTCCAAATTCAAATTTACTTTTTTCAATACTTCTGAAATGATAAAAAATTGAATTCTGGAAGTTTTCAAAATTTTTCGAGCCGATTTACTATTTTTTTAGAATTTGCTTTCGAAATTGCCCTTTTGTGCACTCAAATTTTTACCATTTTGTAAACAAGCTCCCAATCCAGATTTTTCTTCACCAATATCTTTCAAATAATTTAAAAGTGAGATCTACAAATTTTTAGAATTTTTGGAGCTCATTTGCTATTTTTTTCGGGATTTATCTGCTTGAATTTCTGTATAGTGTGCTCCAGATTTGGCCATTTTGCAAACGAACTCTGAATCCATATTTTTTTTTTCCAATCTCTTCCAAATAATTTAAAAATGAGATCTGCAAAATTTCAAAATTTTTGGAACTCGTTTGCTATTTTTTTCGGGATTTATCCTTTTGAATTTTTGCATAATGGGCCCGGGATTTGGCCATTTTGCAAACGAACTCCGAATCCATATTTTATTTCGCCAATCTCTTCGAAATGATTTGAGAATGAGATCTGCAAATTTTAAGAATTTTTGAGTTCATTTGCTATTTTTTCCAAATTTTCCAGTTTTGCCTTTTTGCCTCTAAAGCCCGGTTTTGCTCAAAACAAGTCCGATTTTTGGATTTTATTTTTTTGGGCCTTTTTTATATATTGAATTGGAGATGGTTCAAAAATGCCCACTTGTTACGAACAAATTCTCTTCCGATTTGATTTTTCCTTTTCTCACTGTCGGGAATTTCCTCGTTTTTCCTCCAATCGGCTCTTTTCTCGAATTTTCTTCAAACTAAACCTCGGGCTATCCTTGTTTACTCATCCCTCATCAATTAGGGGCTTTAGTTTTACCGAATTGGGCCATTTCTGTAATTTTCTCCAATTTCACCAAAATCCACCAAAACCCCTAATTCTCGATTTTTCTTCTGAATTGACTTTTCCTTTAGTTTTTCTTCCAAGTAGCCTCTCCATTACCCATAGTCAGTTCTTATCCTTCATTTGGAACCTTCAATTTCGACCAATTTGATCGTTTAAGCACTTCTCCCCAAATTTCCTGAACTAGGGTTTCCTTTCTAATGAATCTCCGTAACCCAACTTTCAAACTCCATATCTTTCAATGTAGACCTCGGATTATCAAAATTCTTTCACCATTTTTCAATTGAACTTCAAATCTTGATTTTGAAAGTGGATTGACTTTTTCAGTAGTTGACATTTTGGGGTTGACTTTTTATGACTGACTTCTTAGACTAAGTCTTGGAGTACCACCTGCAGGATGAGAAAAGCCTTTTTGCATTCCGAAACATCAACTTGGGAAGAAAACATACCTGATTTAGTGGTCCGGACAAAATTAGGTGTCTACAGCTGCCCCTCTTTGGCTATTGCTGAGAATCAGGAATCAGGCAAAGATAAACAAACACTAATTTTGTCCGGTTAGTGAAATCACATGTGAAGAAAAGGGAAAGGGGTTTTCATTCATTTCCATTTTTTTTGGGAGAAAGCTATAAATTGAAGATTTTGTCCTTAAATTGAATTCCGTGACTTATCAAGGCTCGACCCGTCTTAAGGAAACGGGTTCAATTTGCAGAGTGAAAATTATGCCCGGAGGTCTTAAAAAGGTGTGCCCTGAGGTATTATCCATGATTTAAAGAAAACCTATGCCCAAAGGTCTTAAAAATGGTGCCAAGACGCCTTATTCGTGATTTGGAAAATTGCGCTATATGCGACTTTAAAAATGATGCCCGGAGGCCTTATCCGTGATTTGGAAAAAAAATACGTTGTATGCGACTTTAAAAATGAGGCCCGGAGGTCTTAAGAATAGTGCTTGGAGGCCTTATCCGTGATTTGGAAAAAATACGCTGTATGCGACTTTAAAAATGATGCCCGGAGGTCTTAAGAATGGTGCCTGGAGGCCTTATATGTGATTTGGAAAAAAATGCGCTGTATGCGACTTTAAAAATGATGCCCGGAGGTTTGAAGAATGGTGCCCAGAGGCCTTACCCGTGATTTTAAAGGAAAAATTATGCCCGGAGGTCTTAAGAAAGGTGCCCGGAGGCCTTATCCGTGATGAAAATACCTTGACGACGGTCTCAAGGCACGACTCATTTGATAAACAGAATGAATTCAATTTAAAAAAAATACCTCGACGATGGTCTCGAGGCTTGACTCATTTGATAAACAGAATGAATTCGATTTAAAACAAAAGGAAATACCTCGACGATGGTCTTGAGGCTCGACTCACTTGATGAATATAATGAATTTGATTTAAAACAAAAGGAAATACCTCGACGATGGTATCGAGGCTCGACTCACTTGATAAAATAGAATGAATTCGATTTAAAACATAAGGAAATACCTCGACGATGGTCTCGAGGCTCGACTCATTTGATAAAACAGAATGAATTCGATTTAAAACAAAAGGAAATACTAAGAATGATCATGGGTTTGATTCATTTCGAAAAAATAAATTTAACTTGAAAATGAAAGGAACATACCTCGACGGCGGTCTCGGGGCTCGACTCATTTGAGAAGCAGAATGAGTTCGATTTGGAAAGGAACATACTTCGACGGTGGTCTCGGGGCTCGACTCATTGGAGAAGTAGAACGAGTTCGATTTGGGGAAGCCAAAGTTTTCCTGATTCCTGCAATGTTAGCTAAATGCAATGATGAGAATGACATGCTTTACAAATGCTTGTATGTTTCCTAAGAATGAATGCAATCAAATGATTGTGTCATGATTTCTAATCCATGGTTTCTTTGAGGTTCACAGATTATCTGACTTCATGACGGAGTCTTCAATTGTTCACTGATGCCCCACTTAAGGAACCTTTCTCTCAATATAACTTTGTCAAATAGTCTCAATTTATGACTTTTCGCTGAAATTCACAAATTTTCTGACTTCATGACGAAGTCTCCAACATATTCACTGTTTTCCTCTACTTGGTGAACTTTCCAAACCTTTTCTAAAATTTAAATCTATTCCTTAGTAATACTCTGAAATCTTTTTATTTAAAGATTTTTATGTTTACTAATCATCATTCAACTTTATAACAAACAAGATGCAATCTCAAAAATGTATGAAAGAAAATATGAAATAAGCAAAATGTCATGAGAAGGATTACAAGAATTTATTGCAACAAATGTTTTAAAATAGTAAAAGTGGATATCAAGGATATAAGAAACAAATGTAAAATTATAGGTTGTAGATGCCCCGAATGTGGAATATCTTGGACCCTGCTTTTTCAAACCATCTGAAATTTCTCTTGAATGAGCAATTTCTTGGGTAATCCTTCGGCTTCCGTAGTTACGTCAGACTGAGTTGTTCCTCATTCCTCTGATTTTCAGATACTTTCTCCCCTTTTACACGGAGCATTGATCCAAACCTTAATCAGTACTTGAGCAGCCCTTTGCGGGTTTTCAACTCAAGTGTCCCCCATTCAGTATTAAGTTGCGCTTTGCGGGTTTTCGGCTTAAACCTCTCATTTTACAATCTTTTTTCGTTTTTAATTTTTTCTCTTTTTTTTTTGACCGTGCATCTGAGAATTCTAAATTCTTCCAAGGTACAAAATGTCAATTCAAAAGATGGGATGAATTCTGAGAAAAACCTTTCAAATTAAATATCCATGCTTGATCAAAATGGACTTTAAAAGCACGTAATGTAGGCCAAGGTTTGGGTTTAAAAAGAAAGGATAAATACGCCCAACGTGTGTTTAAGGGTGATTGGATCAAGGATCATTTCCTGAGGAGAATTCATTCTTGAAACATTTGTCCCTTTTTTGGCTTTCTTTTCTTTTTCTTTTTCAATCTTTTTTTTTTATTGCTGGCTTTCATTTGCTATTCTTTGATTTCACATTTTTCGATGGCTCTCTTTTTTTGCCATGATTTTTGATTATTTTTTCTCGCATTTTCCCTCCAGTGTAAAGGGTGATCCTTGATCAAGGTTTAAAGAAAGATGTCGATACATGATCCTGATTCGCAGGGGACCCGTTCGAGTGAGGGGGAAACAGAATCAGAGGAAAAGATGACTTAATTCCTCTAGATTGAAATAAAAGGTTGAGGGTATGAAAACGGCCTCGTAAAAAGACATGGAGCCGCCACCAATCTTTTTTAGCTAGCTGTGATCGGCTACCTATTAAAATCGGTTTTATAAAACATTTTAAAATTAATTAAAACATTTTTAAAACCAATTTCAAGTCTGCGTTATAAACAAGAGAAATCAAAGAAGCAGGTTCGGGAGTCGGTTACGTGCGGGGAAGGATTAGCACCCCCACAACGCCCGTATAAATCGGTACCTTATTAATCGTGTGTTATCTCAAGTCTCGGTAAAAAGTTGGTTTTTAATTTAGTATTTCAAGTTAATTCCCAATTTTAAGAAAAATAATTATATTTTTAATTGAAAATGATCTGGAATTCATGAATTCAATATTTTCCTATATTTCCCGACAAAATCGGCAAAATATAAAAATTTTTATTCATTTGGAAAACTTTCCGAATCATTCTCGTTTTTTGAAAGAAAGATATTCCTTTATTAATGATAATAGATGTTTTAAAATTAATTAAAACATTTTTAAAACCAATTTCAAGTCTGCATTATAAACAAGAGAAATCAAAGAAGCGGGTTCGGGAGTCGGTTACGTGCGGGAAAGGATTAGCACCCCCACAATGCCCGTATAAATCGGTACATTAATCATGTGTTATCTCAAGTCTCGGTAAAAAGTTGGTTTTTAATTTAGTATTTCAAGTTAATTCCCGATTTTAAGAAAAATAATTATATTTTTAATTGAAAATGATCTGGAATTTATGAATTCAAAATTTTCCTATATTTCCCGACAAAATCGGCAAAATATAGAAATTTTTATTCATTTGGAAAACTTTCCGAATCATTCTCGTTTTTTGAAAGAAAGATATTCCTTTATTAATGATAATAGATGATATTCCCTCCAGCAAACCCGGTAGAGAACTCATGAATTATTTTAACTCGAGAATATCTTTATTTTTATTGAAAATCATTATCTTTTTCAAAACATTTAAAATATGAACATGAACATGTATGACATAAATAAAATGACATGGCAAATCTAGATAATATAATGCAACCTAAATGATATGATATAATTCAAATGACATAGTATATTCTAGGTAAAATGAAAAGATCCTAAGTATCATGGTATATTCTAAATGAGATAAAATGATTTAATTGACATGGCAATTCTCAATGATATGGCATATTTTAAATGACATGGCATGTTATAAATAAAATAACCTAAATGACATGGAATATGATCTAAATACAAGAAAAAAAAATTAAAAAAATACTAACATATAATATGCATGAAAATGAGAATAAAAATAATAATGCATGAACATAGTATATACTAAACAATACGACAAAAATAACTAAATAAAATGCATAGGATATCATGAAACATTCAAAATCATATGGAAAACAAATATAAGATCATAAAATGTGAATTAAAATAGTAATAATATCATGGAGAATATCATAGCAAAAATCACACATTTAAATAAAATGCATGAACATGGGAAATGCAATGCATGAAAATGTATTTTTTCTCTAAATAAAGAAATTCGTATATCTAAAAAGATATCCGACTACTTTAGAAAAATATGTCAAATTAGATTTTTTAAAAAAGAATAAAACTTTGTGATTGTTTAAAAAACAATTTTGAGGAAAACTTGAATAAAATTTAAAACCCTTACCAAACCCTTTTAAAATGGCTCTAATTTCCTAAGTTTAAAATCCCGAACTTAACTACCCTTAACCCGAGATTTATAAAATCATTTTTAAAGTTTAAAAATGCTTAGAAACTACCCTAAGACAGTAGCTAAATCTTCTAACCAACCTTTCTAAATGCTTTAGCCAAATTCAACCATTATTCCTCTTTTGATTTCAAATCTGCCTTTACTGTCCGATTTTGCCACACGATTTTTTAGCCTATTTTTAAAAATTCCAAAAAATATCTAAAAACAATATTGGAGACTCAAAACATGTAAATATACATGAGAAAATTTTTTCTTAATTTTCTGATTAAAGATGACTGCCCAGAAAAATTGGAGATGCTCGAGTACTGGGTGAAAAAATACTGTTTGTCAAAACACATTTTTTTGCCTTTGATAAATTCATTCAAAAACCAAAGTAGAAATTGTTGGAAATCATCCTAAAGACCTAAGGACAGTAGCTAAACATTTTAAAAACCTTGGACAAAATTGGCTAAGTAAAAAAAAATCACAAAGGTAGAATAATCAATTTGACAATTCTTTAATTTTCCAGAAGTATGGTCATGGGAGCATGACTTTGAGCCATTAATTGGCCTAAGTCACAAATCAAGTGGCAATGACATAGAATGCATGAACATACAACAAATGAAATGTATGAAATGCATGGTCTAAAGGTCTAAATGGTAAAGGAAATGCATGACAATTCATGGCAACCTAAATGCCTAGCATGAATTTGCATGACAATAAATGCTATCCTAACTCAATATGCATGCAATGCTTGATAATGTAAATGTGACTTGGACCTAATATGTTATGTATATGCATGAAAATGCTAATGTGACCTAAGACCTAAATAGCATAGTAATGCATGACAATACCAATGTGATTTAAGACTCAATATGCATGGCAATACCAATATGGCCTAGACCTAAAATGTAATGAACATGCCTAGCAATACTATGAACATACAATGACTCGTGAAACTAACGTCAATGCTGGAACAAACAGCAACTAATACACAATTTCAAGATATGATAATGCAAAGCATGTTACCTCAACAAAATGCAAATGCATGACAAGGCAAGGGATGCATGAAGAGGCCAAATGATCACATGAGACTCTAATGCAATCCTATTTACTAAATGGCATAAGTACATGACAAATCATATTAAGATGCATAATGTCATAACATTTTCATAAGCATATAACATACTAAAATCAAAATGCACAAGCTCATGGCATGGAAATACAAACAAGTTAAGAAACAAAAGGAAAATGTACATGCAAGTCATACACAATGTGAAGTGCCGAATGGTCATGAAAAAAAATGATGGCATTTTTGCATAGTATTTTCATAAGCACATGGCATACTAAAATAAGAATATACAAGTTCATGGCATGGAGATGCAAACAAGTTAAGAAGAAAAAGGAAAATACACATGCAAGGCATACAAAATGGAGTGGCCGAATGGTAATGAAACAAAACCATGAAAATGCAAACATGTAAGACATGATACATAAAAAAAATGCACAACATGAGCATATGAACAACAATGGCCGAATATGAAAGGATGCAATATCAAGGATGAAAATTAAATATATAAGTAAATATAGCATAGAAAATAATGTAAAGAACATATGTACAAAAGATTTAACATAGATATGCAAAACAAATAACAAGCAAAACTAGTAAGTAGAACAAGGAAAGTTAAGCTCCATGGTTGGTATCAAATGGGCATAGCCTCTCACCAAACCATAATCACTTGGTCTTGCCAAGATCATGAAGCCTTTCCATCTCAATAAAACAGAAAATAAACCATGTAAAACAGAAAATAAGGTGAGCTTCATGGTAGGTAAAAATGGGCATAGCCTCTCTCCTAACCATGGTCACTTGGTCTAGCCAAGATCATGTAGCCATTTCAACCTTTTTTGCTTCATATTTTGTAAAAATTAGAACCTTAGAATACTCTAAAAAAACTTGTAAAAATCATTTTTCACAACAACATGCAAGGAAGAAAAAAATGAAAAAACAAGGCAAATAAATGTGCCATTTTCGACCATAGCATGAAACGATAGAAAAATATTGTTTTCCACCATTTTAAAGAAGAAGAAGAGATGAAAACATAAGTAAACATTAAAAAACTTTATTTCTATGAAAAATGTAGTAGGAAAACATGATAGAAAAATCAAGAAAACACCATGGAAATTAAGAAGAAAGCTAGACTAGAGCTTGGTAGAGATGACTACCTTCAAGCTCTCTATTGAAAATTTTATTTCTTTCTTTCAAAACCTTTTTTTTTTGTCAAATTAGCTACTGTTTCTAGCCAAAAACTTCTGAAAAAATGAAATCCTCCCCCTCCTTTTAGCCTTGGCCGAATGGCCCTTTAGCCCTTGGATGGGAATTGCACTTTTTCTCCTCCAATCTTGGCCTTTAGATTTAGATATTTTGATGACAACATAAAAATGTCATCTTGCCAATTGATAGCAGCCCTTAAGATGTGTACTCATCCCTTGTAGTAACCTTAGCCGTTAGATGCAAAAGAGGACCAATCCCATGCACTCCCTTGCTTGCCCCTCTTGAGTGCCTACCCTTGGATGAGTTGTGCTCTTCCATTCTTGGTCATCGGATGAGGCCAACATAAAAATGAAATCTTGTAGATTAAATCCAGCCCTCAACATGTGTACTCCGACCTTGTAGATGGCCTAAGCCATTGCATGAAAAGAGATGATCCCATGCACTCCCTTGCTTAACCGAATGGATACTCACCCTTGGATGAATTGTGCTCATCTTTTTTCTTCCATTCTTGGCCATTAGATGAGGGTTCTTTTATGACAAATAAAAATGTCATTTTGGCATTTAAACTTGGCCATTGGATGGTGCATTCAATTTTCCTACATGGCACCTAAGCCATTGGATGAAGGGGGACCAAGGTGTTAGTGGTAGCATGTGGCTTGATAGTGACTAAGGAATTAAATTGTTCAAGCTTCCTTCTTCGCCTCTATGTTGGCTGACCAAGGGAAGAAAAATCCCAGCAATTCCTTATTCTTTCATAATTTCCTCAATTACCAATTTGCCCTTTTTGGTTTCCTTGGTGAAATGACCTTTTTGCCCTCCGAACTTAAATAAATAGAAAACGGAATCCGAATCCAAATTTTCTTTTTTCAATAGTTCCAAAATAATAAAAAATTGAATTCTGGAAGTTTTCAAAATTTTCCGAGTCCATTTTCTATTTATTTTGAATTTATTTTCGAAATTCCCCGTTTATGCACCCGAACTTTACCATTTTTTAAACAAGCTCCAAATCTAGATTTTTATTCACCAATATCTTCCAAATAATTTTAATATGTGATCTGGAAGTTTTCATAATTTTTAGAGCTCAGTTGCTATTTTTTCGGGATTTATCTGCTTGAATTATTGCATAGGGGACCTAGGATTTGGCCATTTTGCAAACGAACTCCGAATCAAGATTTTATTTTACCAATTTCTTCCAAATAATTTAAAAATGAGATTTGCAAATTTTCAGTATTTTTGGAACTCGTTTGCTATTTTTTCGGGATTTATCTGCTTCAATTACTACATAGGAGACCGGTATTTGGCCATTTTGCAAACGAACTCTGAATCAAGATTTTTTTCCAATCTCTTTGAAACGATTTAAGAATGATATTTGCAAATTTTCATAGTTTTTGGAGTTCATTTGCTATTTTTTTGGGATTTATCTGCTTGAATTACTGCATAGGAGACCCAATATTTGGCCATTTTGCAAACGAACTCTGAATCAAGATTTTCTTTGGCCAATCTCTTCGAAATGGTTTAAGAATGAGATTTGCAATTTTTCATAATTTTTGGAGCTCATTTGCTATTTTCCCATTTTTTCAATTTTGCCCCTTTGCCTCCGAAACTCGGTTTTGCTCAAAACAAGTCTGATTTTCAGATTTTCTTCAAACTGAGCCTTGGGCTATCCTTGTTTAATTATTTCTCATCAATTAAGGGCTTTAGATCTACCGAATCGGGTCATTTATGCAATTTTTCCAGATTTCACTGAAATCCACCAAAAAAACCCTAATTCTCGGTTTTCTTCCGAATTGACTTTTCTATCAGTTTTTCTTCCAAATGGCTTCTCCATTACCCGTAGTCAATGCTTATATTTCATTTGAGACCTTCAATTTCGACCAATTTGATCGTTTTAGCACTTTTCCCCAAATTTCTCGAATTAGGGTTTTCTTTCTACTGAATCTCGTAACCCAACTTCCGAACTCCATATCTTTCAATGTAGACCTCGGATTATCAAAATTCTTTCATCGTTTTTCAATTGAACCTCAAATCTTGATTTTGAAAGTGGGTTGACTTTTCCAATAGTTGACTTTTTTGAGGTTGACTTTTTTGGGTTGACTTTTTTTGAGTTTGACTTTTTCTGTCTGCTTTCTTACACTAAGTCTCGGAGTATCACCTGCAGGATGAAAAAAAGCCTTTTAGCATTCTGAAACATCAATTTAGGAAGAAAATGTACCTGATTTAGGGGTTCGGACAAAATTAGGTGTCTACAAAAGAAATAACTCCTAAAGCTCAATAGGGTGACTAGGGAAAATTTCTTCTTAGTGAAAGGAATATGAAAGATGGCCATTTATCGCATCAAGCCTGAATATTTTCATTGAAAAGCAATTCTTAGGGGTGATAGATATATAGAATTTACACTTTTGTACTTGGAATCATTCGAATTTTCATGTGCACAGCATCACACTTTTTCTTTTTTTCCTTCAAGCGTAATACTTCTTCAATTCATCAGCATTCACGGGATTTCTCAAACGTCTATCTGAGTTAGAATCAATGCTTCTCCAGAAAAAGCTCTTTTTACTACATAGGGCCCTTCCCAATTTGAAGCCCGTTTTCCTCGTGGGTCTTTTACTATAGGGAGAATTTTCCTCAATACCAACTCCCCCTCTCGGAACTATCTGGGACGAACCTTCTTGTAGTGGGTTCGAATCATCCTTTTCTGATACAACTGCCATGACAAATTGCCTTCAATCTTTTTTCCTTGATGAGATTCAGCTATTCATAACGAGCTCTAACCCATTCTGCCTCTTCTAGGCCAACTTCCATCAAAACCCGAAGTGAAGGGATTTCAACTTCAATAGGTAGCACTGCTTCCATCCCATATACCAAAGAAAACAGCGTTGCCCCTGTAGATGTGCGAACCGAAGTTCTATATGCATGAAGAGCAAAAGGCAAGATCTCATGCCAATCCTTGTACACATTAGTCATCTTCTCAACAATCTTCTTGATGTTTTTGTTGGCTACTCTTACTGCCCATTCATTTTCGGACGGTAAGGTGCCGAATTATGATGCGTGATATTGAACTGAGTACACACTTCTCTCATCATCTTATTATTCAGGTTAAGAGCATTATCTGAAATAATTATTGCTGGCAATCCATATCGGCATATTATTTCCTTCTTAACAAATTTTCATTCCACCGACTTCGTTACATTCGCATAGGAAGCAGCTTCCACCCACTTTATGAAATAATCTATGGCCACCAAGATGAAACGATGTCCATTAGAAGCCTTCGGGGTAATAGGCCCAATCATATCCATTCCCCAAATTGAAAAGGGTCGTGGTGCAGTCATGACATGCAATGGCGATGGTGGCACATGAATCTTATCTGCATAGATCTGGCATTTATGGCACTTCCCGGAATAACTGATACAATCTCCTTCCATCGTCAACCAATAAATCCTGCCCTCATAATCTGCTTAGTAAGCATGTGACCATTAGCATGGGTGCCACATATCCCTTCATGGACTTCCTTTATGATTCTTCGAGCTTCAACAGATCCGACACATCTTAATAGGACTTGGTCTTTCCCTTTCTTGTAGATAATCTCACTGTCTAGAACGAAACCCATTGCTAACCTTCTCAGAGTCCTCATGTCATTTTATGTTGCCTATTTTGGATACTGTTGATTCTTGATGTACTGCAAGATGTCGTTTTACCAAGGGAGACCATCTGCTTCTTCTTCGATACTTAGACAGTGGGTAGGAGACTCATATATACTCATCTTTATCGGCACAACTTCAGTTCCTTCATTCACTTTGAACATTGATGACAAAGTAGCCAGAGCATCCACCATTCGGTTTTCTTCTCGAGGGAAGTAATTGAAAGTCACTTCTTCAAACTCCTCCAATAAAATCAGTATGAGTTCTCGGTATCAGATTAGTTTTGTATCTCTAGTTTTCCATTCTCCCCGTAACTGGTATATCACTAGGGCTGAATTTCTGAAAATTTCCAATATTTTGATTTTTCTGTCTACGGCAACACGAAGGCCCATAGTACATACCTCATATTTTGTAGTATTGTTTGTACAATCAAAATCCAATTTGGTAGTGAAAGGATAATAATCTTCTTTTGGGGATATGAGGACTGCACCAATTCTATGCCCCATGGCATTGGATTCCCCATCAAAGTACATCTTCCATATTTTCTTCTTTTTAGAGGGAATCTCATCTTCTTGAGAGACGCACATCAAGTCTTCATCCGGGAAATCAAAGTTCAGAGGCTCACAACCTTTCACTGCCCGACTTGCTAAGAACTCGACTACTGCACTGCCCTTTATAGCTTTCTGACTTACATATATAATGTCGTATTCTGACAACAAAACTTGCCATCTTGCTGTCCTCCCTGACAAAGAAGGTGCTTCCAATGTACTTGACTAGATCTAGCTTGGCAATCAACCACGTTGTGTGGTACAACATGTACTGTCTGAGTCTTCAAGCAGTCCAAGCTAAGGCACAGCACAGCTTTTCAATTGATGAATATTTCAACTCATAATCTGTGAACTTTTTGCTAAGATAGTAAACCGCCTGTTCTTTCTTTCCAGTCTCATCAAGCTGCCCCAAAACACAACCCATGGATCTTTCAAATACTGATAGATACAATATCATTGGTTTATCCGGAATAGGTGGCATTAATACTGGTGGGTTGGATAGATAATGTTTAACCTTTTCAAAGGCGATCTGACAACCTTCATCCCATTCTCCTGGATCACGTTTTGAAGGAGCTTAAATATTGGATCACATTTATCGGTTAACTGAGAAATAAATCGAGCAATGTAATTCAATCTTCCTAGGAAGCCTATCACTTGTTTTTGAGTATGAGGTGGTGGAAAATTCTGAATGGCCTTCACTTTATCTGGATGAATCTCAATTCCCCTTTTGCTGACAACAAAACCCAACAACTTCCCCGAAGTGACTCCAAAGGTGCATTTTGCCGGGTTTAGCTTGAGTCGAAACTTTCTTAGTCGTTCGAAGAGCTTCTTAAGATTCGCAATATGCTCCTCTTCTCCTTGTGACTTTGCAACCATATCATCAACATAGACCTCAATTCCCTTATGCATCATATCATGAAACAAGGTCACCATGGCTCTCTGATATGTTGCCCCAGCATTCTTCAACCCAAACGGCATTACCTTGTAGCAGAATGTTCCCCACATTGTAACAAATATGGTTTTCTCCATATCTTCCGGTGCCATCTTAATCTGATTATATCCCGAGAATTCGTCCATGAAAGAAAACAAAGAACTCTTCACCGTATTATCCATCAAAGTATCGATGTGAGGCAAAAGGAAATTATCTTTGGAACTGGCCTTGTTCAAATCTCGATAATCGACGTACATCCGCACCTTGCCATCCTTCTTTGGTACTGGAACAATGTTCGCCACCCATTCTGGATATTTTGCCACCTCCTCTTTTATATTTAACAGCATGTCCGGCCTCATTCTTGTCAATCTTTGCTGAATTGGCTTGCATTCTGGCCTTAATGGGAGCTTATAAACCACAATATCCGGATCCAACCCTGGCATGTCTTGGTAAGACCATGCAAATACATCCACATATTCTTGGAGCAAGGCTATTAATTCCCCCTTTATTGATGATGACAATGAAATCCCGATTTTGACTTCCTTTATCTCTTCACCGTTTTCCAGATTTATCATTTCCAATAATTCCTTATGAGAAAGTACTTGTTTCTCCTCTTGTTCTATTTTCCTTAATAGATCCGGAGATAGACCATAATCCTCAATATCTTCGTTGGCCTCAAAATCACCCGTGCAAATGGGTCTTTCAAAATCAATTTCAGAATTACTGTCAGAAAGGCCCTCATATTCCGTATCCTTACACCTATAAATAGGTGGGGAAGAAACAATATAGGAAAATATATATAATGAAAGCAAAATAAATAGCATAAATGAAAGAATATGGACACATCAATATGAAGGAAATGCATCGTGCTTGTTATTTATTGAATGAAAATGTTTAAACAAAAGCCCATTACAGAAAAATTCTTAATATCTCTGGGCAAAGATAATTAAGATTGTTTTTTTTAAAATTATTACTTTGGAATAGAATTAAAGACTATGGGCAGCTCAGTCGCACTCCAATTGGTCAGTCTATATCCTGGGGGACAAGATCGCACCATCCAGTTTGCATTGTCACTTTCAATTCTTTCCTCCCCAGTCATGCAGATCATCATCTCTTGTATCTGCTCGCCCTTATCCATATTGAACTTCTCGAAAGCTTGCTCAATCATTATAAGTACGTCATCTGAATCCTTTTCTCCGAATAGAAGAGGGCTGAACGAAAGTTGTGAAGGATTGGTGGGAAAGTCATAGGCTCCCACTCAACATCCATACCCGCGAGACGGGCCATCCTATTTTGTCGGTTCTTTTCAACTTGTTTCCTCTTCTCATGGGCCTTCAGAAGATTTCCTAGGCCAAACCGGTCCTTCTTTCCCACTACTTCAATTGCTCGGGCCATTCCTTGAAGATACTTTCCAAGACCTTTTCCAGCCCTACAGCCCTTTCCCACGGTAGTTCTTACTCCCAACCTTGTATTCCTAGACAACTTCAGTTTTGGAATTTTTCGTCCCTCAGTGACAAAAATCGTATTTACGAACTTCAAAGATCGGAAGGAACATTCCACAACATCTTCACTGGGTTCAATTTAAGGAGATTCAGTGGATGCGAAAGCTATTATACCCCCTTCTCTCGAAACAGTGACCAAATGTCCCTCCATCACAAATTTCAGCTTTTGGTGGAGAGATGAGTGTACAGCCCCTGCTGAATGTATCCAAGGCCTTCCCAACAAGAAATTATAGGATAGGGTAATATCCATGACTTGGAAGTTCACCTTATAGGCACAAGGGCCTATCTCCATCGGGACTTTGATGGTTCCCATTACCTCCCGTTTAGTTCCATCAAAAGCTCTTACCACCGTGCAACTTGGCAGCATATATGAAATATCAACTGGCAATTTAGACAGGGTTGCCAAGGGCATCATATTTAGTGAAGAACCATTATCCACAAGCACCCTCGATAGTATGTGCCCCTTGCAAGTGGTTGTTATATGCAGAGCCTTTGTTGATCTAATATCATTGGATGGTATTTCATCATAACTAAAATATATGTAGTCGTTTGCCGCAATGTTTCCCTCCAACCTATCTAATTTTTCTATCGATATGTTGTTAGCCACATATGCCTAATTCAAAACTCTCAATATGGCATTTTTGTGTGGCTCCGAGTTCAATAGCAAAGATAAGATGGAAATTCTTGCTGGTTGACGTTGCAATTGCTCAACCATACTATACTCACTACGCTTTATGAATTTTAAAAACTCGCAAGCCTCCGTCTCGTTCACTTGCTCTTTCATCCTGTTCACTGGGGCTGACCCCCTTTATACTTCTTTTCACAAATCTATCTCAATATGGATTGGTTTAGCTGCCTTCTTCCCTTTATCCATTCCTCCATCCTTTCTTGTTGACCCCTGTTCAACAACATCAAGGGCATAACACCTTCCACTTCGTGTTAAGTGCCCCACACCTGTAATATCTTGCTGACTTGAAGACCCTGGCATAACCATGCTACAGTCATATTTCCATGGTGCAGCTTTGTTTTCCTTGTATGAAAAGGAAGAAGGCAAATCTATGATTAACTTGGGTGCAATTTCCTCAACAACCGGAGTAGTCTTCTCTGGTTCATCATAATAGATGATCAAAGGTCTTCCTATCCTGTAGCCAACCGCATTCTCAATAACCTCTACTTCCTCCTCTATTTCTTTATAAAACTGGGCTTCCCCCTTATAATCATCTTTTGGACTTTAGCTAGAAAGTCCCCGCATTCCTGTATGATATGACCTTTACATCTATGGAACGGGCACCAATTCTCTACCTTGTTTGCAACCATTTTTAAACTGTCACCATTCTCCACCATTCATGCTTTTACCATTTCGACCCATACTTTTATCATTGGAGTCTTGACTTAACTGACATACTTTTTCAACCTTCTCTCTTTCCCTGTCAATACTGCATTTACCCGGTTCTCAACATGATCGGGAAATGGATTTCTTGCTATATTCGGCCTATTCCTTGTCCCGAACTTCAACCCAGAGTTGATCAGACTTTGGATTTTCTTTTTAAAGGCAAGGCAATTTTGAGGTATACGGGTGCAACAAGTTGACCTTGTAACAGTTTCGGATATAGCTCACCATAAATGGTAGGGATTGGGTCAAATGAAGGTCTTTTATCATTCCTTGGTGAACGTTGGTCATTATGCACGGTATTCTTGGTGTTTGGGATAGCATTCCGGGGAAGGTTTATCTGTGGGGACACGCCAGTTGGAAAAGGCTGTTGTGGTATATTGTTATAGGGAAATGGATTTTGGGTAAGGTGGTTCACATTGGGATAGTAAAGAATATACCCGGGTAAAGTGTGTAGGGTGTAGGAGGTGCATAAGGGTATTGGTTGAAGCTAACTGCATGGGTCTCCTTTTTCTTCTTTGCAGGGAATACCGTCTTCGGAGTAGTAGACTCACTCCCTTCCATTTTCCCATTCTTAATAGCAGACTCTACCATCTCCCCGGATATCACCATATCTGGAAAGTCCATGGTGGCACTCCCCACCAATTTATCATAATAAGGTGCTTTCAGGGTATTGATAAAAAAACACTATAGTTTCTTTACTAGTTAAAGGGGTTGCACTTGTGTAGCCAGATCCCTCCATCTTTGCGAGTATTCCTTGAAACTCTCAGTAGTCTTCTTTTTCATGTTCTGTAGTGACAGCCTGTCAGGTACCATATCAGATACATGCTTATAATGCTCCATGAAAGCCCTGGCTAAATCCTTCCACGAACGAATCTTAGTACGAGTCAGTTGATTATACCATCGGGTTGCAGACCCTGTCAAGCTATCTTGGAAATAGGGGATAAGCAGTTTATCATCATCATCGTGCCCTGCCATTTTTTTGCAGTACATGGTCAGATGTGCTGATGGGTTGGTAGTCCCATTATACTTCTCAAAGTCTGGTACTTTGAACTTTGGAGGAATCACTAGACCATGCACTAAACTCATCTCTTTGGCATCCAGACTGCCAAATAACTCTACCCCTTCAACTGCCCTCAGTCTCTCCTCCAACAGCTGATATTTTTTTGGGATTTTGTCGTTTCAACCCTTTTCAGCTCAGTCATCCTTGCCTTTTCTTTTTCAGCCAGTTCCTCAAAGTCTGGAACGTTAACATCAATTGGGTCAACCCCAATGTTACCCTTTCTAGGACCAAAATTCTGTGCTTCACCCACTGGTTGAATGTAAACATACGATGCTGCCCCAGTTGGAAGTTCATTTCCCATATGTTGGGATGTCTGGCCGTTCAGCTGCACCACCTCAGTTCGGCCTTCCTGGTTCACTGCCCCCATTCCTGTAACTGAATTTTCCCCTGGCCATTTCTGCCTCATCATGGTATTCATCATTTCCATGAGTTTGGCCATTTGTTTCTGTGACTCCTCCTAAGACTTAGCCAACTGTTCTTGCAGTTCCTTTTGAGTTATTTCCATTCTTTCAATTCTAGCAAGCTGATCATTCTCCATAGCTCTGGCTTGAGATTGATTATTGTAAGGGTGTCAAAAATCTGATTCTTTCTGAGTGCGACCAATTGTACCTTTAGTTTTGAAAACCATGAATTAGAATTTATTCACACATTTTTTTGATTTATAAAAAATGAATGAATGAATAAATGACTAAATGTTAATGAATGAACAAATAAGTAAATGACTAAGTGTATGAATATGAATGAATAATTATAAATGTATACACCTAATTTTGTCCGGACCCCTAAATCAAGTATATTTTCTTCCTAAATTGATGTTTCAGAATGCTAAAAGGCTTTTCTCATTCTGAAGGTGGTACTCCGAGGCTTAGTCTAAGAAAGCAGAAAGAAAAAGTCAAACCAAAAAAAAGTCAACCTAGGAAAAAGTCAACCCCAAAAAAGTCAACTACTAAAAAAGTCAACCCATTTTCAAAATCAAGATTTGAGGTTCAATTGAAAAATGGTGAAAGAATTTTGATAATCCGAGGTTTACATTGAAAGATATGGAGTTCGGAAGTTGGGTTATGAGATTTAGTAGAAAGAAAACCCTAATTCGAGAAATTTAGGGAAAAATGCTTAAACGATCAAATTGGTCAGAATTGAAGGTCTCAAATGAAAGATAAGCACTGACTACGGGTAATGGAGAAGCTACTTGAAAGAAAAACTAAAAGAAAATTCAATTTGGAAGAAAATCGAGAATTAGGATTTTTGGTGAATTTCGGTGAAATTTGGAAGAATTACAGAAATGGCCCAATTTGGTAGATCTAAAGCCCTTAATTAATGATAAATGATTAAACAAGGATAGCCCAAGGCTCAGATTTAAGAAAATCTGAAAATCGGACTTGTTTTGAGCAAAACAGAGTTTCATAGGCAAAAGGGCAAAATTGGAAAATATGGGAAAAATAGCAAATGAACTCCAAAAATTCTGAAAATTTGCAAATCTCATTCTTATACCATTTTGAAGAGATTGGTGAAAGAAAATCTTGATTCGGAGTTTGTTTGGAAAATGGCCAAATCCCGGGTCCCCTATGTAGTAATTCAAGTAGATAAATCCCGAAAAAAATAGCAAATGAACTCCAAAAATTCTGAAAATTTGCAAATCTCATTTTTAAATTATTTGGAAAGATTGGAGAAATAAAATCTTGATTCGGAGTTCGTTTTCAAAATGGCCAAATCCCGGGTCCCCTATATAGTAATTGAAGCAGATAAATCTCGAAAAAATAGCAAATGAGCTCCAAAAGTTATAAAAACTTCCATATTACATTTTTAAATTATTTGGAAAATATTGGTGAAGAAAAATCTAGATTCGGAGCTCGTTTAAAAAATGGTAAAGTTCGGGTGCATAAAAGGGGCAATTTCGGAAATAAATTCGAAATAAATAGCAAATGGACTCGAAAATTTTTTTGAAAAATTCTAGAATTCAATGTTTTGTTATTTCGGAAGTATTGAAAAAGAAAATTTGAATTTGGAGTCGGTTTGCTATTTATTTAGCTTCGGGGGGCAAAAAGGTCATTTCACCAAAGAAACCAAAAAGGGCAAATTTGTAATTGATGAAAGTATGAAAGAAGAAGGAATTGCTGGGATTTTTCTTCCCTTGGTCAGCCAGCATAGAGGAGAAGAAGAAAGCTTGAACAATTTAATTCCTTAGTCACTATCAAGCCACATGCTACCACTAACACCTTGCAAATGGTCCCCCCTTCATCCAATGGCTTAGGTGCCTTGTAGGAAAGTTGAATGCATCATCCAATGGCCAAGTTTAAATGCCAAGATGACATTTTTATTTGTCATGAAAGAACCCTCATCTAATGGCCAAGAATGGAAGAAAAAAGATGAGCACAATTCATCCAATGGTGAGCATCCATTCGGTTAAGCAAGGGAGTGCATGGGATAATCTCTTTTCATCCAATGGCTTAGGCCATATACAAGGGCTAAGTACACATGTTGAGGGATGG
Source organism: Fremontodendron californicum (assembly GCA_030761205.1). Classification (NCBI taxonomy): domain Eukaryota; kingdom Viridiplantae; phylum Streptophyta; class Magnoliopsida; order Malvales; family Malvaceae; genus Fremontodendron; species Fremontodendron californicum. The sequence goes on from JAULJL010000009.1 coordinate 23,571,898, forward strand.
ATTTAATCTAAAAGATGTTATTTTTATGTTGTCCTCATCCAATGACCAAGAAGGGAAGAGCATAACTCATCCAAGGGTAGGCACTCAAGGGGGCAAGCAAGGGAGTGCATGGGATTGGTCCTCTTTTGCATCTAAGGGATAAGGTTACTACAAGGGCTGAGTACACATCTTAAGGGCTGCTATCCATTGGCAAGATGACATTTTTATGTTGTCATTAAAATATCTTAATCTAAAGGCCAAGATTGGAGGAGAAGAAAGTGCAATTCCCATCCAAGGGTGGGAGGCCATTCGGCCAAGGCTAAAGAGGGGGGGTTGGTTTCATTTTTTTCATTTGTTTTTTGGATGGAAACAGTAGCTAATTTGGCAAAGAAAACAGTTTTGAAAGAAAGAAAAAAAAAAGTTTTCAATAGAGAGCTTGAAGGTAGTCATCTCTACCAAGTTCTAAGCATAGCTTTCTTCTTGTTTTCTATGGTGTTTTCTTGATTTCCTATCTTATATTCCTACTACATTTTTCATAGAAATAAAGTTTTTTAATGTTTATTTATGTTTTCATCTCTTTTTCTTCATTAAAATGGTGGAAAACAATTTTTTTTACATGGTTTCATGCTATGGCCGAATATGGCATATTTACTTGCCTTGGTTTTCTTCCTTGCATGTTGTTGTGAAAAATGATTTTTAGAAGGTTTTTTAGAGTATTCTAAGGTTTTGATTTTTTACAAAATATGAAGCAAAAAGATTGAAATGGCTACATGATCTTGGCTAGACCAAGTGACCATGGTTAAGAGAGAGGCTATGCCCATTTTTACCTACCATGAAGCTCACCTTAATTTTTTCGTTTAACATGGTTTATTTTATATTTTATTGAGATGGAAAGGCTTCATGATCTTGGCAAGACCAAGTGGTTATGGTTAGGTGAGAGGCTATGCCCATTTGATACCCCAACCATGGAGCTTAACTTTCCTTGTTTTACTTACTAGTTTTGCTTGTTATTTGTTTTACATGTCTATGTTAATTTTTTTTTTTTATATGTTCTTTACATTATTTTCTATGCTATATTTACTTATATAATTCTATTCCATGCTTAATGACTTTCCTTTGCATATTCTGCCATTGTGTTCATATACTCATATTGTGCATTTTTTTCAAGTATCATGTCTTATATTATAAACATGTTTGCATTTTTTTTTTTATTTTGTTCCATGACCATTAGGCAACTCCATTTTTGTATGCCTTGCATGTGCATTTTCCTTTTGCTTCTTAACTTGTGTGCATCTCCATACCATGAGCTTGTACATTTTGATTTTAGTATGCCATGTGCTTATGAAAGTGCTATGATAAAATGCCATCATTTTGTTACATGGCCATTCGGCTACTCCATATTGATATGCCTTGCATGTGCATTTTCACTTTGCTTCTTAACTTGTTTGCATCTCCATGCCATGAGCTTGTGCATTTTGATTTTAGTATGTCATATGCTTATGAAAATGTCATGACATTATGCATCTTAATATGATTTGTCATGTACTTGTTTCATTTACTAGATAGGATTGCATTAGAGCATCATGTAGCTACATTCGACCTCTTCATGCATCCCTTGCCTTGTCATGCATTTGCATTTTGTTTAGGTAACATGCTTTGCATTATCGTATCTTGAAATTGTGTATTAGTAGCTGTTTGTTCCAGCATTGACATTAGTTTCCTGGGTCATTGTATGTTCATAGTATTGCTATGCATGTTCATTACATTTTAGGTCTAGGCCATGTTGATATTGCCATGCATATTGGGTCTTAAATCACATTGGTATTGTCATGCATTACTATGCTATTTAGGTCTTAGGTTACATTAGCATTTTCATGCATATTCATAGCATATTAGGTCCAAGTCACATTTACATTATCAAACATTGTATGCATATTGAGTTAGGATAGCATTTATTGCCATGCAAACTCATGCTAGGCTTTCCAGTGTAGGCTTTCCTTAGCATTATTGACATACTAGCAGAAACATCACTGTGTATGCTTTCCTTAGCTTCCTTCTCAAGCTAATTGGCTCGGATTTCTTCATGCTTCGCTCTTTCTTTCAAATAGTTACTCTCCTTCTTGAGGTTTTTGACTTCTTGCTCCCTGTCGCAACCTAAAAAATAACAAGTCTCATCGCAAGACTTTATTATTCGTTAAGCGTGACATTAAAAAACCCGAGGAAAAGTCGACTTAATTCCTCTTGAAAAATGAAGGTTTTGAAAATGACCTTGAAAAAGACATGGAGTCACCACCAATCTTTTTTAGCTAGGTGTGATCGGCCACCTATTAAAACCGATTTTATAAAATATTTTAAAATTAATTAAAATATTTTAAAAACCAATTTCAAGTCTGTGTTTTAAACCAGAGAAATCAAAGAAGCGGGTTCGGGACTCGGTTACGTGTGGGGAAGGATTAGCACCCCCACAATGCCCGTATAAAACGGTACCTTATTAATCGTGTGTTATCTCAAGTCTCGGTAAAAAAGTCGATTTTAAATTTAGTATTTCAAGTTAATTCCAAATTTAAAGAAAAATAATTCCATTTTTAATTGAAAATGATTCGGAATTTATAAATTCAAAATTTTCCTATATTCCCTAACAAACGTGGCAAAATATAGAAAGTTTTATTAGTTTGGAAAACTTTCCGAATCATTCTTATTTTAAAGAAGATATTCCGTTATTAATAACAATTGATGATATCCTCCCCAGCAAACCCAGCAGAGAACTCATGAATTATTTTAATTCGGGAATATCTTTTTTTTGTTGTTGAAAATCATTACCTTTTTCAAAACATTTCAAAAATATGAATATGAATATGTATGATATAAATAAAATGACATAGCAAAGTCTAAATAATATAATGCAACCTAAATGGTATGACATAATTTAAATGTCGTAGCATATTCTAAATGAAATATCCTAAAATGATATATTCTAAATGAAATGAAATGACCTAGGTAACATGATATATTCTATATGAAATGTAATATCCTAAGTCATATGATATATTCTAAATGAAATAAAATATCATAAGTGACATAATATACTCTAAATGAAATGAAATGACCTAGGTAACATAATATATTCTACATGAAATGAAATGACATAGGTAACATAATATATTCTATATGAAATGAAATAATTTAAATGACATGGCAAATATAAATGATATGGCATATAATCTAAATGACATGAAACATAAAATAATGCTATCATATAATAAGCATGGAAATAAAAATAAAAATATTAATGCTTGAACATAGTATATGCTAAATAATATGACAAAAATAACTAAATAAAAAAGCATACGATATCATGAAATATTCAAAACCATATAACAAATAATATAATATCAAAAATTTAAATCAAAGATAATAACACCATCATGAAAATTGAACATAGCAAAAATTATATATTATATAATATGCATGAATATGGAAAATGCAATGCATGAGAATGTATTTTTTCCTTTAATTAAGGAAATCCGTATATCTAAAAACATATCCGGCTACCTTAGGAAAATATATCAAATTAAATATTCTAAAACCAAAATACCTTGTGATTGTATGAAAACAATTTTGAAAAGCTTAGATTAAAAATAAAAACTTAGCTAAACCCTTTTTAAATGGCTCTAATTTCCTAAGTTTAAAATCCCGGACTTGACCACCCTTAACCCGAGACTAAAAAAATCATTTTTAGAGTTTAAAAAGGCTTAGAAACTATCCTAAGTCAGTAGCAAACTTCCTAATCAGCCCCCTCTAAGTAACTTAACCAAAACAGAAAAATGATTTTCCTTCAAATTCAATTCTGCCTCTACTGTCCAGTTTTAAAGCACGATTTTTTACCCTATTTTTAATAATTCAAAAAAATCTAAAACAAATACTGGAGACTCAGGACATGTAAAACTACACAGAAAAAAATCGGCTGAATTTTCTGATTAAAGATGACTACCCAAAAAAATCGAGAAAGTACGAGTACTGGGTGAAAAAACTGTTTTGCCAAAACACTCTTTTTTTGCCTTTGATAAAATCATTTAAAAATCAAAGTAAAAATGTTAGAGACTCTCCTAAGGACTCACAAACAGTAGCTAATACTTTTGAAAAGTTAGGCAAAAATTGGCTAAGTAAAAATAATCACAAAGGTGGAATAATCAATTTGACAACTCTTTAATTTTCCACAAATATGCTCAAGTGAGCATGACTTTGAGCCATTGATTGGCCTAAGTCATAAATCATGTGGCAATGACATGAAATGCATGAAAATACATCAAATATGATGCTTGAAATGCATGATTTAAAACCTAAATGACATGAAAAATGCATGGCATAATAAAATGACCTAGACCTAAATGAACTTGCATGGCATTTAATCCAACTTAGGTCTAAAATGCATGAATATGCATGGCAAGCAAACCAACCCTAAACCTAAAAAATGCATGGCAATAACACAAACATATGGCATGCTTAACCAAAATACACAACCAAATATCATGAAAATGCAAACCTATCAACTAACATAACAAAAATGCACACACAAAGCATACAACATGAGGGTGATCGAATGGTTTCATGCTTAAAATGAGCATGGCATTTTCACAAACACATGATATACTAACATGCTTAGCTAAAGAATAACACTCAAATCATGCAAATATAAATTAAAGGCATAAAAACCCATAGGCATTTTCACAAACACATAGATTACAAAATATAAAACATAAACAAACTTAAACATTTTGAAAACAGAAAATCAAAAATACAAGACAAGTAAAATAAACATGATAACAAGAAAATAGACTAGAAAATGGAAACAAGCAAGCAACCAAATTAAAACAAGCTTCATGTTTATGTATTAGAAAAAGATTTAAAGCATCAAAACTTGTTAAATATCAAGAATAACATGAAATAAAAAATGCAAACAGCAACTACCAAAAAACTAGGCCATTCGGCCACCTCAAAAAGAAAAGGAAAAAAAAATTCAAAAGCTTTTTACAAGAAAGATTCAAGAAGGAACTTAAAGAGGAATATTAAAAACACTTATTTAAAAAGAAAAATCAAAAGAAACTCACCAAATATCAAATGAAAACAGCAAATCAAGAATGGAAAATCAAAGAAAGTGGAAGAGTATGGTGCTTGAAGCAACCTCTAGAAGCTATATTGCAAGCTTTTTCTCTTCTAACTTTCTTTTCTTTTCTAAACTTTTCTTTTCTCCTTTCAACAGTGGAGAGAAAAATCAGCCAAAAACAAGCGAGAATAGAGAGTGAATAGCTGAAAATGAAAAGAGAGTGACCCCTGCCTTGTAGTGGTCGAATGCCCCCCATGTTGTCATTTTTCTTTCAACCAATTTTCTTCCAAAGCCTATTGATCCAAGATGTTTAAAATATGAAATTATCACCCTTAGATTAGGCCATCAGCTATCCACAATTACAGTTGTTCAAGAATCATAAGCCATTATGTTGACACTCTCCCTCTTCATGCATTGGTCCATGTGGCTTGTTTGCAAAGGCTTGATAAAAAAATAACTACCTTCCTCTTCATTGTTGGTCTTTTGATTAAAAATAAAAAAATATCTACCCATCCTTGGGCCAAGGCTAATCCCTCTTCTTCTAGCCCATGCTTCTTTTTTTTAAAAGGCAAGAAAAGCCTTTTTTGGTTTCTTGAGTAAAATAACCTTTTTGCCTCCCGAACATAAATAAATAGAAAACAGACTCCAAATTCAAATTTTATTTTTTCAATATTTTCAAAATAATAAAAAATTGTATTCTTGAGGTTTTCAAAATTTTTCGAGTCCATTTTCTATTTATTTGGATTTTTTCTTCCAAAATTGCCCTTTTGTGCTCCCAATCTTTACCATTTTTTAAACGAGCTCCAAATCCAGATTTTTCTTCGCCAATCTCTTCCAAATAATTTAAAAGTGTGATCTGGAAGTTTTCATAATTTTTGGAACTCATTTGGTATTTTTTCGAGATTTATCAGCTTGAATTACTGCATAGAGGGCCCAAGATTTGGCCATTTTGCAAACGAACTCCAAATGATGATTTTCGCCAATCTCTTCCAAATAATTTAAAAATGAGATTTGCAAATTTTCATAATTTTTGGAGTTCATTTGCTATTTTTTTGAGATTTATCTTCTTGAATTTCTACATAAGGGACCCGGGATTTGACCATTTTGCAAACGAACTCCGAATCAAGATTTTCTTTCGCCAATCTCTTCCGAAAAAGAGATCAGTTTGAGCCACTCCCCATGTCTTACTCTGAACTATTACCCCAGCTGGTCGAAGAGCAACTCCTCACTAAAGTTCCAGTGGAGCCTACCCAACCCCCATATCCTAGCTGGTACGACGAGAATGCATATTGTGATTATCATTCTGGGATTCGGGGACATTCCACAAAAAATTGCCTATGTCTGAAACAGAAGGTTCAAGCACTCATTAATAAAGGGCAGTTAGATGTGGGGAAGAAACAAAGGTCAGACAGCATGGGGAATCTACTGAATGGGAATGATGAGACCATTGTGGATGTCATAATTGGGGAAGCAGATGGAAAGGTCGAAAAGAGTATAGAGGAATAGCTAGTTTGAATTAGGGAGAACATGTCAAGGGGAAGTTTTTATGCATTTAGTTTCATACCTCATGATGAAAACACTTGTCTTATGTTAGCATCCCTATGAAATAAATGAATTTTGAATGTTTTTATGTTTGTTGTTTCAATAAATTGAATGTGCAAAAACAAGCATTAAGGAGGTTCTAGTAATGGATAGTCTCGAGAATATTGATGATCATTGTTAGAAATGACCCAATACCTTCCCTCTTTTGGGGATTCCATATGTCTAAATCCCTGAAACTAAGATCACTTGAAAGATCTAATGCTTCAAGGAATATGATTGATTAAACTTCATAAACCATTGTCATTGCAGAATAAGCAAAGATGTAAATCCTAGTCTAGGACATGAATAAAGGAACGGACTTTTTGAAATTTTTTCAAATTGCTTGAAATTCAAACAAATGAGACATTTTTTCAAGAATCTAGATTTTGGTAAATTGATGTATGTCAAGATTGTGCTAAAACCATTCATGACCTTTACCAATAACCACAAAACACTAACTACCCAAACATGACTTCATGATTGACACTCTAGGGCACAATGATTAAACTAGATTATCTCATGTCCCAAAGAAAACCTATTTTTGGGTCATATTTTCCTTATTCACTTCAAACAAACCCAAGATTGAAACTTATTCTTTTCAGTACAGACTTGACTTGCGATGTTCCTTGTAATGATACATCATAAACCACTGTCATTGCAGAATAAGCAAAGATGTAAATCCTAGTCTAGGCCATGAACAAAGGAACGAACTTTTTGAAATTTTTTCGAATTGCTTGAAATTCAAACAAAGGAGACATTCTTTCAAGAATCTAGATTTTGGTAAATTGATGTATGTCAAGATTGTGCTAAAATCATTCATGACCTTTACCAATAACCACAAAACACTAACTACCCAAACATCACTTCATGATTGACACCCTGGGGCACAATGATTAAACTAGATTATCCCATGTCCCAGAGAAAACCCATTTTTGGGTCATATTTTCCTTATTCACTTCAAACAAACCCAAGATTGAAACTTATTCTTTTCAGTACAGACCTAGACTTGCGATGTTCCTCGTAATGATAGAAATTCTCATGGTTAATCAAACTGGGGCATCATATGTTGAAATGATGGTTATATGGTGAAAAGGGATGGACTAACGCATGAATCATTGGAGCATGCGACAAAAAAAAAAGAACAAAAAAATTGTGATATCATGCATATGAGAATTCGAATGACTCCAAAGTGCAAAATGAAATTCTGAATATCTATTTCCCCTGGGGATTTCTTTTCAATGTGAATATTTATGCTTGAAATGAGAAATGGCCATCTTTCATGTCCCTGTCACAAAAAAAAAATTATCCATAGTCACCCCTTTTGAGCCGAAAGAATTCTTTCTTCTTTGAACCCTGATCAAGGATCACCCTCTACACTAGGGGGCTAATGTGAGGAAGGATGACTGAGAAATGAGTCCTAGCTCAAAGACAGATGCAAAGCAAATGGAGCCCCGAATAAATACGGGCTCACTCTATCAAAGAAAAAGGAAAAGAAAAAGAAAAAGGAAAAGATGGCGAAATGAAAGCCAAGAAAAACAAAAAGAAAAAAATGTGACGAAGTATGGCAAATGAAAGCCAAAAGCAAAGAAGAAAAAGAGCAAAGTCAAAAGGAATGAAAAGTCCAAAAGGGATAAATGTTTCAAAGAGAATCCTCCTCAAGAAATGATCCTTGATCTGATTACCCTCAAACACATATTTTGGGCCTATTTATCCTTTCTTTCTGAACCCTGAGCCATGGCCGACATTACGTGCTTTAAAAGTCCATTTTGATCAAGCATTAATATTTAACTTGAAGGGTTTTTTCCTCAGATTTTATCCCATCTCATCGAATTATCATTTCACTAAGGAAGAATTTAGAATTCTCAAGTGCATGGTAAAACAAAAAAAAATGAAAAAAGAAAAAATTGGAGAGAATGAGACTCTAGGGCAAAAACCCAAAAACGGGCAGTCTAGAGTAAAATGGGAATTTTCGATGCCATCTATGATAGTGCCAATACCACAAAAGAGAAGATTATCTTAAAGAAGTGGTCATCGAGGAACATCTAGGAATTCCTGAACCTCCCAAATTGTCAACTCTCATTTGGATGATTGATTTCAAAAACTAAAACTTTTTTTCCTCCAAAATCAACTTTGCAGTTTAAACATCCTAGCCAATCTTGACGCTTGTCAAAATACCTTGATATGGAAACTAAAAGAAAGTTGAATTTGTTTGGTTCTCAATGAATTCATGATTTATAAAATCTGTTCCATTTGTGAGCCTATAAGGGACATACATTTTTGTTGTGAAGTTTTACTGGAAAAACCAAAATCATGTGGTACCAAGCCTTGTCAATTCAAGTTGAAAAACCCAAATTAACACTTAGGGAAGTTTCTAACAGTGATCATCAGTCTTCAAAAGATTTGTACATTACACACTGTGGGGATAAAATTTTTGACTCAGAAGTTTTCATTAAATAAACAAAATTGTTTTTCAGAAAGGGAAAATAAAAGTATTTTTGAAATACCCAATTTTGATGTTAACATGAGATAAGGGTTTTTCTAACTCAAAGGTGTGGAACTATTAGGGTTAACCTTGACGTCCAAATATGAGAAGAAGAAATAAAACTCGACAAGTAGACTTCTACCAATAAGAGTTTGAAAACTATTGGGGCAAAGAGAATAGCCAAAGATTGAAAAATGAATTGAAGATATACTCTGATTTGAAGAGGAAAAATGAATTGGAAAGGCTAAGCCAAAATCTAGAAAAATGATCAGGGGCATTTGCATCACTCATGAGCATTCATCTATTTATTAAGTTTTGCATCTGCACCGTGTCAGCAAGCATTTGCATAATTCATGATTTTTTGTATTTGCACTATTCCATGAACATCTGCATTTTATCTTTACAAGTACATCCTTCATAGATATTTGCATTCACATCATCTCAAGAAAGTGCATCATTTCTAGGATCATTGCATCTTCATTGTAGCTGCAATTACACCATTCATGAACCACTTACATGAACATGATTCGTAGGGACATCTGCATCTACATTTAGAAGCATTTGCATCGATCTAAGACATCCGTATCATTTCAAGAAGCATTTGCATCAATCCAAGATATTTGCATTTACACTATGAAACATTTGCATCCTCTTTCAAATCCTTCAGGTTAATTTCTAGGTCATTTCAATTTCTTGTTTCATCCAGATCTTTTTCAAATTTTTGGTTTCACCCATGCCTTTAATCTCTGGTTTCATCCAGATCTTTTTCAAATTTTTGGTTCCACCCAGATCATTTTCAAATTTCTAGTTTCACCCATGGCTTTAAACTCTGGTTTCATCTAGATCTTATTCAAATTTCTGGTTCCATCCAGATCATTTCAAATTTTTGGTTTCACCCATGCTTTTAAACTCTAGTTTCATCCAGATCTTATTCAAATTTTTTGTTCTATCCAGATCATTTTCAAATTTTTGGTTTCACCCATGCATTTAATCTCTGGTTTCATCCATATCTTTTTCAAATTTCTGGTTTCACCCATGCCTTTAATCTCTGGTTTCATCCAGATCTTTTTCAAATTTTTGGTTTTACCCATGCTTTTCAAATTTCTGGTTCCATCCAGATCGTTTTCAATTTTCTGGTTTCACCCATGCTTTTCAATTTCTGGTTCCATCCCGATCATTTTCAAATTTCTGGTTTTACCCATACTTTTAATCTCTGGTTTCATCCAGATCTTTTTCAATTTTCGATTTCATCCATGCGGGTAAGACCTTCGGGCACCATTTTTTAAGACCTTTGGGCATAATTTTTCATCACGGGTAAGGCCTCCAGGCACCATTTTTAAAGACCTTCGGGCACCATTTTTAAGACCTCTAGGCACCTTTTTAAAGACCTTCGGGCACCATTTTTAAGACCTTCGGGCATATTTTTTTTATCACGGGTAAGGCCTCCGGGCACCATTTTTAAAGACATTCGAGCATATTTTTTCATCACGGGCAAGGCCTCCGAGCACCATTTTTAAAGACCTTCGGGCACCATTTTTAAGACCTTCGAGCACCATTTTAAAGACCTTTGGGCACCATTTTTAAGACCTTCGGGCATAATTTTTCATCACGGGTAAGGCCTCCGGGCACCATTTTTAAAGTCCTTCTGGCACCATTTTTAAGATCTTCGGGCATAATTTTTCATCATGGGTAAGACCTCCGGGCACCATTTTTAAAGACCTTCGGGCACCATTTTTAAGACCTCCGGGCACCATTTTTAAAGACCTTCGAGCACCATTTTTAAGACCTTTGGGCATAATTTTTCAAATCACGGGTAAGACCTCCGGGCACCATTTTTAAGACCTTCGGGCACCATTTTTAAGACCTTCAGGAACAATTTTCTCTTTTGAAATCGAACCCGTTTTCTTAATATGGGTCGAGCCTTGATTAGTTAGGGAATTGCATTTAAAGACAAAATCTTCAATTTACAGCTTTTTACAACAACAAAAAAAAAAATTAATAATAATTATTATTATTTTGAGGAAGAATGAAAAAAATGAAAAAATGATGAAAAAGAAGAAATAAAAAAAGATAACCCCTTTCCCTTTCCTTCACATGTGATTTTACTAAGTGTACAAAATTAGTGTTTGTTTATCTTTGCCTGATCCCTAATTCTCAGCAATAGCCAAAGAGGGGCAGCTGTAGACACCTAATTTTCTCTAGACCCCTAAATAAGGTACATTTTCTTCCTAAATTGATGTTTCAGAATGCTAAAAGGCTTTTCTCATCCTGCAGGTGGTACTCCGAGGCTTTGTCTAAGAAAGCAGACAAAAAAAGTCAAACCCACAAAAAGTCAACCTTGAAAAAGTCAACTATTGAAAAAGTCAACCCACTTTCAAAACCAAGATTTGAGGTTCAATTGAAAAATGGTGAAAGAATTTTGATAATCCGAGGTTTACCTTGAATGATGTGGAGTTCGGAAGTTGGGTTATGAGATTCAGTAGAAAGGAAACCCTAATTCAGGAAATTTGGGGAAAAATGCTTAAACGATCAAATTGGTCAGTATTGAAGGTCTCAAATGAAAGATAAGCACTGACTACGGGTAATGGAGAAGCTACTTGAAAGAAAAACTGAAAGAAAAGTCAATTCGAAAGAAAACCGAGAATTAGGGTTTTTGGTGGATTTCGGTGAAATTTGGAAGAATTATAGAAATGGCCCAATTCGGTAGATCTAAAGCCCTTAATTAATGAGAAATGATTAATCAAGGATAGCCCAAGGCTCAGTTTGAAGAAAATCTAAAAATCAGACTTGTTTTGAGCAAAACCGAGTTTCGGAGGCAAAAGGGCAAAATTGGAAAATATGGGAAAATAGCAAATGAACTCCAAAAATTCTGAAAATTTTCAAATCTCATTCTTAAACCATTTCGAAGAGATTGGCGAAAAAAAATCTTGATTCGGAGTTCGTTTGCAAAATGGCCAAATCTCGGGTCCCCTTTGCAGTAATTCAAGCGGATAAATCCCGGAAAAATTGCAAATGAACTCCAAAAATTTTGAAAATTTGCAAATCTCATTTTTAAATTATTTGGAAGATATTGGAGAAATAAAATCTTTATTCGGAGTTCGTTTGCAAAATGGCCAAATCTCGGGTCCCCTATACAGTAATTCAAACAGATAAATCCCGAAAAAATAGCAAATGAGCTCCAAAAAGTATGAAAACTTCCAGATCATATTTTTAAATTATTTGGAAAATATTAGTGAATAAAAATATGGATTCGGAGCTCGTTTAAAAAATGGTAAAGTTCGGGTGCATAAAAGGGGCAATTTCAAAATAAATCTGAAATAAATAGCACATGGACTCGAAAAATTTTGAAAACTTCCAGAATTTATTTTTTTATTATTATTTGGAAGTTGAAAAAAGAAAATTCAAATTTGGAGTCCGTTTTCTATTTATTTAGGTTCGGGGGGCAAAAAGGTTATTTCATCGTAGAAACCAAAAAGGGCAAATTTGTAATTGATGAAAATATGAAAGAAGATGGAATTGTTGGGATTTTTCTTCCCTTGGTCAGCCAGCATAGAGGAGATGAAAGAAGCTTGAACAATTTAATTCCTTAGTCACTATCAAGCCACATGCTACCACTAACACCTTGCAAATAGTCCCCCCTCATCCAATGGCTTAGGTGCCTTGTAGGAAAGTTGAATGCACCATCCAATTGCCAAGTTTAAATGCCAAGATGACATTTTTATTTTTCATGAAAGAACCCTCATCTAATGGCCAAGAATGGAAGAAGAAAGATGAGCACAATTCATCCAAGGGTGAGCATCTATTCGGTTAAGGAAGGGAGTGCATGGGATTATCTCTTTTTATCCAATGGATTAGGCCATCTACAAGGGCTGAGTACACATTTTGAGGGTTGGATTTAATCTACAAGATGTCAATTTTATGTTGTCCTCATCCAATGACCAAGAATGGAAGAGCACAACTCATCCAAGGATAGGCACTCAAGGGGGCAAGCAAGGGAGTGCATGGGATTGGTCCTCTTTTGCATATAAGGGCTAAGGTTACTACAAGGGCTGAGTACACATCTTAAGGGCTGACATCAATTGGCATGATGACATTTTTATGTTGTCATCAAAAAATCTTAATCTAAAGGCCAAGATTGGAGGAAAACAAAGTGCAATTCCCATACAAGGGTGAGAGGCCATTCGGCCAAGGCTAAAGAGGGGGGTTGGTTTCATTTTTTCATATTTTTTTGGCTGGAAATAGTAGCTAATTTGGCAAAGAAAAAGGTTTTGAAAGAAAGAAAAAAAAGGTTTTCAATAGAGCGCTTGAAGGTAGTCATCTCTACCAAATTCTAAGCATAGCTTTCTTCTTATTTTCTATGGTGTTTTCTTGATATTCTATCTTGTTTTCCTACTACATTTTTCATAGAAATAAAATTTTTTAATGTTTACTTATGTTTTCATCTCTTCTTCTTCATTAAAATGGTGGAACACAATTTTTTTTACATGGTTTCATGCTATGGCCGAATATGGCATATTTACTTGCCTTGGTTTTCTTCCTTGCATGTTGTTGTGAAAAATGATTTTTAGAAGGTTTTTTAGAGTATTCTAATGTTTAGATTTTTATAAAAGATGAAGCAAAAAGGTTGAAATGGCTACATGATCTTGGCTAGACCAAGTGACCATGGTTAGGAGAGAGGCTATGCCTATTTTTACCTACCATGAAGCTCACCTTAATTTTTTTGTTTAACATGGTTTATTTTCTGTTTTATTGAGATAGAAAGGCTTCATGATCTTGGCAAGACCAAGTGATTATGGTTAGGTGAGAGGCTATGCCCACTTGATACCAACCATAGAGCTTAACTTTCCTTGTTTTACTTACTAGTTTTGCTTGTTATTTGTTTTGCATGTCTATGTTAAATTTTTTTTATATGTTCTTTACATTATTTTCTATGCTATATTTACTTATATATTTCTATTCTATGCTTAATGACTTTCCCTTGCATATTCGGCCATTGTGTTCATATAGTCATGTTGTGCATTTTTTTCATGTATCATGTCTTATATTATAAACATGTTTGCATTTTCTTTATTTTGTTCCATGACCATTCGGCAACTCCATTTTTGTATGCCTTGCATGTGCATGTGCATTTTCCTTTTGCTTCTTAACTTGTGTGCATCTCGATACCATGAGCATGTACATTTTGATTTTAGTATGCCATGTGCTTATGAAAATGCTATGATAAAATGTCATCATTTTGTTACATGGCCATTTGGCTACTCCATATTGATATGCCTTGCATGTGCATTTTCACTTTGCTTCTTGACTTGTTTGCATCTCCATGCCATGAGCTTGTGCATTTTGATTTTAGTATGTCATATGCTTATGAAAGTGTCATGACATTATGCATCTTAATATGATTTGTCATGTACTTGTGTCATTTACTAGATTGGATTGCATTAGAGCATTATGTAGCTACATTCGGCCTCTTCATGCATCCCTTGCCTTGTCATGCATTTGCATTTTGTTTAGGTAACATGCTTTGCATTATCATATCTTGAAATTGTGTATTAGTTGCTGTTTGTTCCAGCATTCATTAGTTTCATGGGTCATTGTATGTTCATAGTATTGCTATGCATGTTTATTACATTTTAGGTCTAGGCCATGTTGATATTGCCATGCATATTGGGTCTTAAATCACATTGGTATTGTCATGCATTACTATGCTATTTAGGTTTAGGTTACAATAGCATTTTCATGCATATTCATAACATATTAGGTCCAAGTCACATTTACATTATCAAGCATTGCATGCATATTGAGTTAGGATAGCATTTATTTCCATGCAAACTCATGCTAGGCATTTAGGTTGTCTTGAATTGTCATGCATTTCCTTTACCATTTAGACCTTTAGACCTTACATTTCATACATTTCATTTGCTGTATGTTCATGTATTCCATGTCATTGCCACATGATTTATGACTTAGGCCAACCAATGGCTCAAAGTCATGCTCTCTTGAGCATACTTGTGGAAAATTAAGGAATTGTCAAATTGATTATTCTACCTTTGTGATTTTTTTTTTACTTAGCCAATTTTTGTCCAAGGTTTTTAAATGTTTAGCTACTGTCCCTAGGTCTTTAGAATGATCTCCAACAATTTATACTTTAATTTTTGAATGAATTTATCAAAGGCAAAAAATGTATTTTGACAAAACAGTTTTTTTTCACCCAGTACTCGAACTTCTCTGATTTGTCTGGGCAGTCATCTTTTATCAAAAAATTAAGCCAATTTTTTATTGTGTAATTTTACATGTTTTGAGTATCCAGAATTTTTTTTAGATGTTTTTGAATTTTTAAAATAGGCATAAAATTCGTGTGACAAAACCGGACAGTAGAGGCAGATTTGAAATCAAAAGAGGAATAATGGTTGAATTTGGCTAAGGCATTTAGAGGGGGTTGGTTAGAAGATTTAGCTACTATCTTAGTGTAGTTTCTAAGCCTTTTCAAACTTTAAAAATGATTTTATAAATCTCGGGTTAAGGGTGGTTAAGTCCGGGATTTTAAACTTAGGAAATTAGAGCCATTTTAAAAGGGTTTGGTAAGGGTTTTAATTTTTATTCAAGTTTTCCTCAAAATTGTTTTCAAACAATCACAAAGTTTTGTTTTTTTTAGAAAATCTAATTTGACATATTTTCCTAAAGTAGCCAGATATCTTTTTAGATATACGGATTTCTTTATTTAAAGGAAAAAATACATTTTCATGCATTGCATTTTTCATGTTCATGCATTTTATTTAAATGTGTGATTTTTGCTATGATATTTTCCATGGTATTATTATTATTTTAATTCACATTTTATGATCTTATATTTGTTTGCCATATGATTTTGAATGTTTCATGATATCCTATGCTTTTTATTTAGTTATTTTTGTCATATTGTTTAGCATAAACTATGTTCATGCATTATTATTTTTATTTTCATTTTCATGCATATTATATGTTAGCATTATTTTAATTTCATGTCATTTCTTGTCATTTAGATCATATTCCATGTCATTTAGGTTATTTTATTTATAACATGCCATGTCATTTAAAATATGCCATATCATTTAAAATTGCCATGTCATTTAAATCATTTTATCTCATTTAGAATATACCATGATACTTAGGATTTTTCATTTTACCTAGAATATACTATGTCATTTAAATTATGTCATATCATTTAGGTTGCATTATATTATCTAGACTTTGCCATGTCATTTTATTTATGTCGTACATGTTCATGTCCATATTTTTAAATGTTTTGAAAAAGATAATGATTTTCACTAAAAATAAAAATATTCCCGAGTTAAAATAATTCATGAGTTCTCTACCGGGTTTGCTGGAGGGAATATCATCAATTATCATTAATAAAGGAATATCTTTCTTTCAAAAGAATGAGAATGATTCGGAAAGTTTTCCAAATGAATAAAAATTTCTATATTTTACCGATTTTGTCGGAGAATGTAGGAAAATTTTGAATTAATAAATTCCGTATCATTTTCAATTAAAAATGGAATTATTTTTCTAAAAGTTGGGAATTAACTTGAAATACTCAATTAAAAACCAACTTTTTTCCGAGACTTGAGATAACACACAATTAATAAGGTACCGATTTATATGGGCGTTGTAGGGGTGCTAATCCTTCACCGCACGTAACCGACTCTCGAACCCACTTCTTTGATTTCTCTGGTTTATAACGCAGACTTGAAATTGGTTTTAAAATGTTTTAATTAATTTTAAAATGTTTTATAAAATCGGTTTTAATAGGTGGCCGATCACACCTAGCTTAAAAAAGATTGGTGGCGACTCCATGTCTTTTTACGAGGCCGTTTTCATACCCTCGACCTTTTATTTCAATCTAGAGGAATTAAGTCATCTTTTCCTCTGCTTCTGTTTCCCTTTCACTCGAACGGATCTCTGCGATCGGGATCACGTATCGACACCTTCGTTTTTCCAGAGAAATTAAGTTGAATTTTCCTCTTTTTTTTTTCTTTTTTAATGTCACGCCTAACGAATAATAAAGTCTTGAGATGAGACTTGTTATTGTTATTTTATATAGGTTGTGACAATAAAGAATAAATGAATGGACAAATAACTGAATGGCTAAGTGTATGAACAAATATAAAGAATAAATGAATGAATGATTATAAATATGAATAAATGAATGAATGAGCAAACAAAATATATAAAGGAAAGAATAAATGAATGATGAATGCATTTGAAAGTATTGGCCCCGGGATAATTCCAACCAAACGGTCTTTCTTTGATTTCCTGGAACTAAATACATCAAAGATAGAATAAAAAGATCACTACTTAAGACAATATGATAATCTGCCTATTCTAATTCAAAATGCTGTTACAAAATACTGGTCCTATAGTAACTCCTTCGGATCTTGGACTTTCTTTCACAATCCTCTTTTGATTGCCATGCTCTTCAATCTGACCCTTACTTGTTCATGGTCCTTTGACATACTAGCAGAAACATCACTGTGTAGGCTTTCTTAGCATCCTTCTCAAGCTGATTGGCTCGGATTTCTTCATGCTTCGCTCTCTCTTTCCAATAGTTACTCTCCTTCTTGAGGTTTTTGAATTCTTGCTCCCTGTCGCAACCTAAAAAATAACAAGTCTCATTGCAAGACTTTATTATTCGTTAAGAGTGATATTAAAAAAACCGAGGAAAAGTCGCCTTAATTCCTCTTGAAAAATGAAGGTTTTAAAAATGACCTTGGAAAAGATATGGAGTCGCCACCAATCTTTTTTAGCTAGGTGTGATCGGCCACCTATTAAAACCAGTTTTATAAAATATTTTAAAATTAATTAAAACATTTTAAAAGCCAATTTCAAGTCTGCGTTTTAAACTAGAGAAATAAAAGAAGAGGGTTCGGGACTCGGTTACGTGTGGGGAAGGATTAGCACCCCCACAACACCCGTATAAAACGATACCTTATTACTCATGTGTTATCTCAAGTCTTGGTAAAAAAGTCGGTTTTAAATTTAGTTTTTCAAGTTAATTCCCAATTTAAAGAAAAATAATTCCATATTTAATTGAAAATGATCTGAAATTTATAAATTCAAAATTTTCCTATATTCCCCAACAAACGTGGCAAAATATAGAAATTTTTATTAGTTTGGAAAACTTTTCGAATCATTCTTATTTTAAAGAAGATATTCTGTTATTAACGACAATTGATGATATCCTCCCCAATAAACCCGACAGAGAACTCATGAATTATTTTAATTCGGGAATATCTTTATTTTATTGAAAATCATTGCCTTTTTCAACACATTTTAAAAAATATGAATATGAATATGTATGATATAAATAAAATGACATAGCAAAGTCTAAATAATATAATACAACCTAAATGGTATGACATAATTTAAATGTCGTAGCATATTCTAAATGAAATGAAATATCCTAAGTTATATGATATATTCTAAATGAAATAACCTAGGTAACATGATATATTCTATATGAAATGTAATATCCTAAGTCATATGATATATTCTAAATGAAATAAAATATCCTAAGTGATATAATATATTCTAAATGAAATGAAATCACCTAGGTAACATAATATATTCTACATGAAATGAAATGACCTAGGTAACATAATATATTCTATATGAAATAAAATAATTTAAATGACATGGCAAATATAAATGATATGGCATATAATCTAAATCACATGAAACATAAAATAATGCTATCATATAATATGCATGGAAATAAAAATAAAAAACAATAATGCATGAACATAGTATATGCTAAATAATATGACAAAAATAACTAAATAAAAAGCATAGGATATCATGAAATATTCAAAACCATATAACAAATAATATAATATCAAAAATTTAAATAAAAGATAATAACACCATC
Organism: Fremontodendron californicum; assembly: GCA_030761205.1. NCBI lineage: Eukaryota > Viridiplantae > Streptophyta > Magnoliopsida > Malvales > Malvaceae > Fremontodendron > Fremontodendron californicum. The sequence goes on from JAULJL010000009.1 coordinate 23,590,948, forward strand.
ATGAAAATTGAACATAATATGCATGAATATGGAAAATGGAATGCATGAGAATGTATTTTTCCCTTTAATTAAGGAAATCCATATATCTAAAAAGATATCCAGCTACCTTAGGAAAATATATCAAATTAAATATTCGAAAACCACAATACCTTGTGATTGTATGAAAACAATTTTGAAAAGCTTAGATTAAAAATAAAAACTTAGCTAAACCCTTTTTAAATGGCTCTAAATTCCTAAGTTTAAAATCCCGGACTTGACCTCCCTTAACCTGAGACTTAAAAAATCAGTTTTAGAGTTTAAAAAGGCCTAGAAGCTACCCTAAGTCAGTAGAAAACTTCATAATCAGCCCCCTTTAAGTAACTTAACCAAAACAGAAAAATGATTTTTCTTCAAATTCAATTCTGCCTCTACTGTGCAGTTTTAAAGCACGATTTTTTACCCTATTTTTAAAAATTCAAAAAAATCTAAAAAAAAAAAATATTGGAGACTCAGGACATGTAAAACTACACGGGAAAAATCGGCTTAATTTTTTGATTAAAGATGACTGCCCAGAAAAATCGAGAAAGTGTACTGGGAGAAAAAACTGTTTTGCCAAAACACATTTTTTTTGCCTTTGATAAAATCATTTAAAAATCAAAGTAAAAATGTTAGAGACTCTCCTAAGGGCTCACAAACAGTAGCTAATACTTTTGAAAAGTTAGGCAAAAATTGGCTAAAGTAAAAATAATCACAAAGCTAGAATAATCAATTTGACAACTCTTTAATTTTCCACAAGTATGCTCAAGTGAGCATGACTTTGAGCTATTGATTGGCCTAAGTCATAAATCATGTGGAAATGACATAAAATGCATGAAAATACTACAAATATGATGCATGAAATGCATGATTTAAAACCTAAATGACATGAAAAATGCATGGCATCAATAAAATGACCTAGACCTAAATGAACTTGCATGGCATTTAATGCAACTTAGGTCTAAAATGCATGAATATGCATGGCAAAGCAAACCAATCCTAAACCTAAAAAATGCATGGCAATAACACAAACATATGGCATGCTTAAACAAAATACACAACCAAATATCATGAAAATGCAAACCCCTATCAACTAACATAACAAAAATGCACACACAAAGCATACAACATGAGGGTGGCCGAATGGTTTCATGCTTAAAATGAGCATGACATTTTTACAAACACATGATATACTAACATGCTTAGCTAAAGAATAACACTCAAATCAAGCAAATATAAAGTAAAGGCATAAAAACCCATAGGAATTTTCACAAACACACAGATTACAAAATATAAAACATAAACAAACTTAAACATTTTGAAAACAGAAAATCAAAAATGCAAGACAAGTAAAATAAACATGATAACAAGATAATAGACTCAAAAATGGAAACAAGCAAGCAACCAAATTAAAACAAGCTTCATGTTTATGTACTAAAAGAAGATTTAAAGCATCAAAACTTGTTAAATATCAAGAATTAAAAAATGCAAACAGCAACTACCAAAAATCTAGGCCATTCGACCACCTCAAAAAGAAAAGGAAAAAAAAATTCAAAATCTTTTTACAAGAACGAATCAAGAAGGAACTTAAAGAAGAATATTAAAAACACTTATTTAAAAGGAAAAATCAAAAGAAACTCACCAAATATCAAATGAAAATAGCAAATCAAGAATGGAAAATCAAACAAAGTGCAAGAGTATAGTGCTTGAAGCAACCTCTAGAAGCTATATTGCAAGCTTTTTCTCTTTCAACTTTCTTTTCTTTTCTAAACTTTTCTTTTTGCCTTTCAATAATGGAGAGAAAAATCAGCCAAAAACAAGAGAGAATAGAGAGTGAATAGCTAAAAATGAAAAGAGAGTGACCCCTCCCTTGTAGTGGCCGAATGCCCCCCAATGCTAGGATGTTGTCATTTTTCTTTCAACCAATTTTCATCCAAAGGCTATTGATCCAAAATGTTTAAAATATGAAATTATCACCCTCAGATTAGGCCATCAGCTATCCACAATTACAGTTGTTCAAGAATCTTAAGCCATTATGTTGACACTCTCCCTCTTCATACATTGGTCTATGTGGCTTATTTGCAAAGGCTTGATCAAAAAATAACTACCTTCCTCTTCATTGTTGGCCTTTTGATTAAAAATCAGAAAATATCCACCCATCCTTGGGCCTTGGCCGGCTAACCCCTCTTCTTCCAGCCCATGCTTAATTTTTTTAAAAGGCAAGAAAAGACGTTTTCGGTTTCATGGGTAAAATGACCATTTTGCCCCCTGAACATAAATAAATATCAAACAGACTCCAAATTCAAATTTTCTTTTTTCAATATTTTGAAATAATAAAAAATTGAATTCTGGAGGTTTTCAAAAAATTTCGAGTCCGTTTTCTATTCATTTGGATTTTTCTTCTAAAATTGCCTTTTTCTGCTACCAAACTTTACCATTTTTTAAACGAGCTCTATCGCAACCTAAAAAAATAACAAAAGTCTCATCGCAAGACTTTATTATTCATTTAAGCATGAAATTAAAAAAATCGAGGAAAAGTCGACTTAATTCCTCTTGAAAAATAAAGGTTTTGAAAATGACCTTGAAAAAGATATGGAGTCGCCACCAATCTTTTTAGTTAGGTGTGATCGACCACCTATTAAAACCGGTTTTATAAAATATTTTAAAATTAATTAAAACATTTTTAAAACCAATTTCAAGTCTGCGTTTTAAACTAGAGAAATAAAAAAAGCGGGTTCGGGACTCGGTTACGTGTAGAGAAGGATTAGCACCCCCACAATGCCCGTATAAAACGGTACCTTATTAATAATGTGTTATCTCAAGTCTTTGTAAAAAGTCGGTTTTAAATTTAGTATTTCAAGTTAATTCCCAATTTAAAGAAAAATAATTCCATTTTTAATTGAAAATGATCCAAAATTTATAAATTCAAAATTTTCCTATATTCCCCAACAAACGTGGCAAAATATTGAAATTTTTATTAGTTTGGAAAACTTTTCGAATCATTCTCATTTTAAAGAAGATATTCCGTTATTAATGATAATTGATGATATCCTCCCCAGGAAACCCGATAGAGAATTCATGAATTATTTTAACTCGGGAATATCTTTATTTTATTGAAAATCATTACCCTTTTGAAAACATTTTAAAAAATATGAATATGAATATGTATGACATAAATAAAATGACATAGCAAAGTCTAAATAATATAATGCAACCTAAATGATATGATATAATTTAAATGTCTTAGCATATTCTAAATGAAATGAAATATCCTAAGTTATATGATATATTCTAAATGAAATGAAATATCCTAAGTTATATGATATATTCTAAATGAAATGAAATGACCTAGGTAACATAATATATTCTATATGAAATGAAAATGACCTAGGTAACATAATATATTCTATATGAAGTGAAATATTTTAAATGACATGGAAAATATAAATGATATGGCATATAATCAAAATGACATGAAATATAAAATAATGCTATCATATAATATGCATGAAAATAAAAATAATAATGCATGAACATAGCATATGCTAAATAATATGACAAACATAACTAAATAAAAAAAATAGGATATCATGAAATATTAAAAACCATATAACAAATAATATAATATCAAAAATTTAAATCAAAGATAATAACACCATCATGAAAACTAAACATAGCAAAAATTACATATTATATAATATCCATGAATATGAAAAATGCAATGCATGAGAATGTATTTTTTTTCTTTAATTAAGGAAATCTGTACATCTAAAAAGATATCCAGCTACCTTAGGAAAATATATCTAATTAAATATTCAAAAATCAAAATACTTTGTGATTGTTTGAAAACAATTTTTGTAAAGCTTAGATTAAAAATAAAAACATAGCTAAACCCTTTTTAAATGGCTCTAATTTCCTAAGTTTAAAATTCAGGACTTGACCACCCTTAACCGGAGACTTAAAAAATCAATTTTAGAGTTTAAAAAGGCTTAGAAACTATCCTAAGTCAGTAGCTAAACTTCATAATCAGCCCCCTCTAAGTAACTTAACCAAAACAGAAAAATAATTTTCCTTCAAATTCAATTCTGACTCCACTGTCCAGTTTTAAAGCACGACTTTTTATCCTATTTTTAAAAATTCAAAAAAATCTAAAACTAATATTGGAGACTCAGAACATGTAAAAATACTCGGGAAAAAATTGGCTTAATTTTTTGATTAAAGATGACTGCCCAGAAAAATCGGGAAAGTACAAGTACTGGGTAAAAAATTGTTTTGTCAAAACACATTTTTTTGCCTTTGATAAAATCATTTAAAAATCAAAGTAAAAATATTAGAGACTCTCTAAAAGACTCACAAACAGTAGCTAACACTTTTGAAAAGTTAAGCAAAAATTGGCTAAATAAAAAAAAATCACAAAGGTAGAATAATCAATTTTACAACTATTTAATTTTCCACAAGTATGCTCAAGAAAGCATGACTTTGAACCATTGATTGGCCTAAGTCATAAGTCAAGTCGCAAGGACATGAAATGCATGAAAAATAAAGAAAATATGATGCATGAAATGCATGATTTAAAACCAAAATGACATGAAAAATGCATGGCATCAATAAAATGACCTAGACCTAAATGAACTTGCATGGCATTTAATGCAACATATGTCTAAAATGCATGAATATGCATGGCAAAACAAACCAATCCTAAACCTAAAATATGCATGGCAATAACACAAACACATGGCATGCTTAAACAAAATACTCAACCAAATGTCATGAAAATACAAACCTATCAACTAACATAACAAAAATGCACACACAAAGCAAACAATATGAGGGTGGCCGAATGGCCTCATGCTTAAAATGGGCATGGCATTTTCACAAACACATGATATACTAACATGCTTAGCTAAAGAATAACACTCAAATCATGCAAATATAAAGTAAAGGCGTGAAAACCAATAAGCATTTTCACAAACACATAGATTACAAAATATAAAACATAAACTAACTTAAACATTTTGAAAACAGAAAATCAAAATTGCAAGACAAGTAAAATAAACATGATAACAAGATAATAGACTCAAAAATAAAAACAAGCAAGCAAACAAATTAAAACAAGCTTCATATTTATGTATTAGAAAAAGTTTAAAGCATCAAAACTTGTTAAATATCAAGAATAACATGAAAATAAAAATGCAAACAGCAAACCTCAAAAACTAGGCCATTCGGCCATCTCAAAAACAAAGGGAAAAAAATTTTCAAAAGCTTTTTACAAGAAAGAATGAAGAAGGAACTTAAAGAAGAACATTCAAAAACACTTATTTTAAAAGAAAAATCAAAATAAACTCACCAAAATAGTGATCAAAATAGCAAATCAAGAATGAAAAATCTAAGAAAGTGCAAGAGTATGGTGCTTAAAGCAACCTCTAGAAGCTATCTTTCAAGCTTTTTATCTTCTAACTTTCTTTTCTTTTCTAAACTTTTCTTTTTGCTTTTCAAAAATGGAGAGAAAATCAGCCAAAACCAAGAGAGAATAGAGAGTGAATAATCTGAAAATGAAAGAGAGACCCTTCCCTTGTAGTGTGTCCGAATGCCCCCTAGGCTAGGATGTTGTCATTTTTCCATCAACCAATTTTCATCCAAAGGCTATTGATCCAAGATGTTTAAAACATGAAATTATCACCCTTATATTAGGCCATCAGCTATCCACAATTATAGCTGTTCAAGAATCTTAAGCCATTATGTTGACACTCTCCCTCTTCATGCATTAGTCCATGTGGCTTATTTGCAAAGGCTTGATCAAAAATAACTAACTCTTCATTGTTGGCCTTTTGATTAAAAACTCAGAAACTATCTACCTAGCCTTGGGCCTTGGCCAGCCAGCCCCTTTTCTTCCAGCCCATGTTTCCTTTTTTTAAAAGGCTAGAAAAGCCCTTCTCAGTTTCTTGGGTAAAATGACATTTTTGCCCCTCGAACATAAATAAATGGAAAACGGAGTTCAAATTCAAATTTTATTTTTTCAATACTTTCAAAATAAAATAAAAAAAAAATTGATTCTGGAAGTTTTCAAAAAATTTCGAGTCCATTTGCTATTTATTTGGATTTTTTCTTTCAAAATTGCCATTTTATGCCCGAAACTTTACCATTTTTTAAACAAGCTCCAAATCCAGATTTTTCTTCACCAATCTCTTCCAAATAATTTAAAAGTGTGATGTGGAAGTTTTCATAATTTTTGGAACTCATTTGGTATTTTTTCAGGATTTATCTGCTTGAATTACTACATAAGGGGCCCAGGATTTGGCCATTTTGCAAACGAACTCCGAATCAAGATTTTCTTTCACCAATCTCTTCCAAATAATTTAAAAATGAGATTTCCAAATTTTCAGAATTTTGGAGTTCATTTGCTATTTTTTCGGGATTTATCTTCTTGAATTTCTATATAGGAGACCCGGGATTTGGCCATTTTGTAAACGAACTCCGAATCAAGATTTTATTTCGCCAATCTCTTTGAAATGATTTAAGAATTAGATTTTCAATTTTTCAGAATTTTTGGAGTTCATTTGCTATTTATTCCAAATTTTCCAATTTTACTCTTTTGCCTTCGAAACCCGGTTTTGCTCAAAACAAGTCCAATTTTTAGATTTTCTTCAAACTGAGCCTTGGGCTATCCTTTTTTAATTACTCCTCATCCATTAGGGGCTTTAGTCCTACCAAGTCGGGCCATTTCTGTAATTCTTCCCAATTTCACCGAAATCCACCAAAAACCCTAATTCTCGATTTTCTTCCGGATTAACTTTTCTTTCAGTTTTTCTTTCAAGTGGCTTCTCCATTACCCGTAGTCAGTGCTTATCTTTCATTTGGAACCTTCAATTTTGACCAATTTGATCGTTTAAGCATTTTTCCCCAAATTTCCCGAATTAGGGTTTCCTTTCTACTGAATCTCCATAACCCAACTTCCGAACTCCATATCTTTCGGTGTAGACCTCGGATCAAAATTTTTTTGCCATTTTTCAATTGAACTTCAAATCTTGATTTTGAAAGTGGGTTGACTTTTTTAGTAGTTGACTTTTTGGGGTTGACATTCCAGGGTTGACTTTTTCAAGTTTTACTTTTTATGCTCGCCTTCTTAGACTAAGTCTCGGAGTACCACCTGCAGGATGAAAAAAATCTTTTTACATTCTGAAACATCAATTTAGGAAGAAAACATACCTGTTTTAGTGGTCCGGCCAAAATTAGGTATCTACAGCTACTAATTTTGGCTATTGCTGAGAATCAGGAATTAGGCAAAGATAAACAAATACTAATTTTGTTCGGTTAGTGAAATCACATGTGAAGGGAAGGGAAAGGGGTTTTCTTTCTTTATTTTTCATTTTCATTTTTTCATTTTTTTTTTGTTGAAAAAAAGCTGTAAATCGAAGATATTGTCCTTAAATTGAATTCCTGACTAATCAAGGCTCGACCTGTCTTAAGGAAACGAGTTCGATTTGCAAGAGAAGAAAAGACCTCGATGATGGTCTCGAGGGCTTAGCCTGTCTTGTGCTAAGCTGTGTTTAAAATTCTGGGTATCTCTTCCAAAAGCTTTGGCTATCACGACTAAAGACTTGTTCAAGCAAATGTAAAACTCTGGATATCTCCAGTAGAGGCTTTGGCTATCACGACCAAAGACTTGTTCAAGCAAATGCAAAACTCTGGATATCTCCACCAGAGGCTTTGGTTATCACCACCAAAGACTTGTTCAAGCAAATGTAAAAATTCTGGAAACTTTTGCCTGGAGGTCTTAAAAATGGTGCCCGGAGGCCTTACCCGTGATTTTGAAAAAAATGCGTTGTATGCTGCTTTTAAAAAATGATGCCCGGAGGTCTTTAAGAATAGTGCCCGAGGTCTTAAGAATGGTGCCTGGAGGTCTTACCCGTGATTTGAAAATAAAATGCGCTGTATGCGGCTTTAAAAAATGATGCCCGGAGGTCTTAAGAATGGTGCCCGGAGGCCTTACCCGTGATTTTAAAAAAATGCGCTGTATGCGGCATTTTAAAAAAAAAATGATGCCCAAAGGTCTTAAGAATGGTGCCTGGAGGCCTTATCCGTGATTTGAAAATACCTTGACGACAGTCTCAAGGCTCGACTCATTTGATAAACATAATGAATTTGATTTAAAACAGAAGGGAATACCTCGACAGTGGTCTCAAGGCTCAACTCATTTGATAAAACAGAATGAATTCAATTTAAAACAAAAGAAAATACCTCGACGGTGGTCTCAAGGCTCGACTCATTTGATAAAACAGAATGAATTCGATTTAAAACAAAAGGAAATACCTCGACGGTGGTCTCAAGGCTCGAATTATTTGATAAAACATAATGAATTCGATTTAAAACATGAGGAAATACCTCGACGGTGGTCTCAAGGCTCGACTCATTTGATAAAACATAATGAATTTGATTTAAAACAAAAGGAAATACCTCGACGGTGGTCTCAAGGCTCGACTCATTTGATAAAATAGAATGAATTCGATTTGAAGCAAAACGTACCTCGATGGTGATCTTGAGGCTCGACTCGTTTGAAAAACAGAACGAGTTCACTTTGGGGAAGTCCAAGTTTTCCTGATTTTTGCAATGTTAGCTAAATGCAATGATGAGAATGACATGCTTTACAAATGCTTGTATGTTTCCTAAGAATGAATGCAATCAAATGATTGTGTCATGATTTCTAATCCATGGTTTCTTTAAGGTTCACAGATTATCTGACTTCATGATGGAGTCTTCAATTGTTCATTGATGCCCCACTTAAGGAAACCTTCACTCAAGATAACTTGTCAAACAGTCTCAGTTTCTGACTTTCGCTAAAATTCATAGATTTTTTGACTTCGTGATGGAGTCTCCAACATGTTCACTGTTTTCTTTTCTTGGTGAACTTTCCAAACCTTTCCCAAGATTTAAATCTATTCCTTAGTAATACTTTGAAATCCTTTTATTTAAAGATTTTTATTACTAATCATCATTCAATTTAATAACAATCATAATGCATCTCAAAAATGTATGAAAGAAAATATGAATCAAGCAAAAATTGTCATGAAAAGGATAACAAGAATTTATTGTAAGAAATGTTTTAAAATAGTAAAAAATAAATATCAAGCATATAAGAAACAAATGTAAAGTTATAGGTTGTAGATGCCCCGGATACGGAATATCTTGGACCCCTCCTTTTCAAACCATCTGAAATTTCTCTTGAACAAGCAATTTACTTTGGTAACCTCTCGGCTTCCGTAGTTACATAAGACTGAGTTGTTCCCATTTCTTCTGATTTTTAGATACTTTCTCCCCTTTTACACGAAGCATTGATCCAAACTTTTAATCAGTACCTGAGCAGCCCTTTGCGGGTTTTCAACTCAAGTGTCCTCCATTCGGTATTAAGTCGCCCTTTGCGGATTTTCGGCTAAAACCTCTCATTTTACATTCGTTTTTTTCATTTTCATCATTTTTTTGTATTCTACCATGCATCTGAGAATTCTAAATTCTTCCAAGGTAAAAATGTCAATTCAAAAGATGGGATAAATTCTGAGAATAACCTTTCAAATTAAATATTCATGCTTGATCATTTTTTTGGACTTTCTTTTTTTTTTTTTTTTTTTGCTTGTTGGCTTTCATTTGCCACATTTTTTGATGACTTTCTTTTTTCCATGATTTTTGATTATTTTTCCTCGCATTTGCCCTCCAGTGTTGAGAGTGATCCTTGATCAAGGTTTAAAGAAAGAAATAATTCCTAAGGCTCAAAGGGGTGACTAAGGATAATTTCTTCTTAGTGAAAGGAATACGAAAGATGGCCATTCATCATATCAAGCGTGAATATTCTCATTAAAAGGCAATCAACAGGGGAGATAGATATATAGAATTTCCATTTTTACACTGGGAATCATTCGAATTTCCATGTGTACAACATCACTTTTTTTTTCAAGCATAATACTTCTTCAGTTCATCAGCATTCACGGGATTTCTGAAATCCTCCCCATCCATTCTAGTTAAAATCAATGCTCCTCTAGAAAAAGCTCTTTTTACCACATAAGGTCCTTCCCAATTCGGAGCCCATTTTCCTCGCGGGTCCTTCACTATAGGGAGAATTTTCCTCAGTACCAACTCCCCTTCTCGGAACTGTCAACTTTCTTGTTATGGGCTCGAATCATCCTTTTCTGATACAACTGCCCATGACAAATTGCTTTCAATCTTTTCTCCTCGATGAGATTCAACTGTTCATAACGAGCTCTAACCCATTCGGCTTTCTTTAGGCCAACTTCCATCAAAACTCGAAGTGAAAGGATCTCAATTTCAATAGGTAGCACTGCTTCCATCCCGTATATAAAAAAAAAACAGCGTTGCCCCTGTAGATGTGTGGACCAAAGTATGATATGCATGAAGTGAAAAAAGAAAGATCTCATGCCAATCCTTGTACACATCGGTCATCTTCTCAACAATCTTCTTGATGTTCTTATTGGCTGCTTCTACTGCCCCGTTCATCTTCGGACGGTAAGGTGCCGAATTATGATGTCTGATCTTGAATTGAGTACACATTTCTCTCATCATCTTATTGTTCAAATTGAGAGCATTATCCAAAATAATTCTTGCTGGCAATCCATAACGGCATATGATTTCTTTCTTAATGAATCTGCATACCACTGACTTTGTTACATTAGCATAGGAAGCAGCTTCTACCCAGTTTGTGAAATAATCTATGGCCACCAAGATGAAACGATGTCCATTTGAAGCTTTCGGGGTAATAGGTCCGATCATATCCATTCCCCACATTTGAAAAGGGCCATGGTGCAGTCATGACATGTAATGGCGATGGCGGCACATGAATCTTATCTGCATATATCGGGCATTTTTGGCACTTTCGGGAATAACTGATACAATCTCCTTCCATTATCAACCAATAGTACCCTGCCCTCATAATCTGCTTAGCAAACATGTGACCATTAGCATGAGTGCCACATATCCCTTCATGGACCTCTTCTATAATTCTCCGAGCTTCGACAGATCCGACACATCTCAATAAGACTTGGTCTTTTCCTTTCTTCTAGAGAGTCTCACTGGTTAGAACAAAACCCATTACTAGCCTTCTCAGAGTCCTCTTTTAATTTTCTGTTGCTTGTTCTGGATACTGTTGACTCTTGATGTACTGCAAGACGTCGTTATACCAAGGGAGGCCATCTGCTTCTTCTTCAATATTCAGATAGTGGGCAGGAGACTCATATATACTCATCTTTATTGGCACAACTTCAGCCCCTTCATTCACTTTAAACATTGATGACAAAGTAGCTAGAGCATCTGCCATTCGGTTTTCTTCTCGACGAAAGTAATTGAAATTCACTTCTTCAAATTCCTCCAATAAACTCAATATGAGTTCTCGGTATCGGATTAGCTTTATATCTCGAGTTTCCCATTCTCCTCGTAGCTGGTATATCACTAAGGTTGAGTCTCCAAAACTTCCAATACTTTAATCTTTCTGTCCATTGCAGCACGAAGGCCCATAGTACACGCTTCATACTCGACAGTATTGTTTGTACAATCAAAATCCAATCTAGCAATGAAAGGATAATAATCTTCTTCTAGGGATATGAGGACTGCACCGATTCCATGCCCCATGGCATTAGATGTGCCATCAAAGTACATTTTCCATACTTTATTTTTCAGGGGAATCTCATTTGCTTGAGAAACATGCATCAAATCTTTATCCGAGAAGTCAAAGTTCAAAGGCTCATAATCTTCCACTGCCCGACTTGCTAAGAATTCAGCCACTGCACTGCCCTTGATAGCTTTTTGACTTACATATACAATGTCGTACTCTGACAATAAAACTTGCCATCTTGTCGTCCTCCCTGACAAAGAAGGTGCTTCCAACATGTACTTGATTGGATCTAGCTTGGCAATTAACCACGTTGTGTGGTACAACATGTATTGTCTGAGTCTTCGAGCAGTCCAAGTTAAGGTACAGCACAAATTTTCTACCGACTAATATTTCAACTCATAATCTGTGAACTTCTTGCTGAGGTAGTAAACTGCCTATTCTTTCTTTCCAGTCTCATCAAGCTGCCTCAAAACACAACCCATGGATCTCTCAAATACTGATAAATATAGTATAATTGGTTTATCTGAACAGGTGGCATTAATACTGGTGGGTTGGATAGATAATGTTTAACCTTTTCAAATGCAATTTGACAACCTTCATCCCATTCTCCTGGATCACGTTTTCGAAGTAACTTAAATATTGGATCAAATTTGTCAGTTAACTGAGAAATAAACTGAGCAATGTAATTCAATCTCCCCAGAAAGCCTCTTACTTCTTTTTGAGTATGAGGTGGTGGCAAATTCTGAATGGCCTTCACTTTATCTGGGTCAATCTCAATTCCTCTTTTGCTGACGACAAAACCTAGCAATTTCCCCTAGGTGACTCCAAAAGTGCATTTTGCCGGATTTAGCTTGAGTCTAAACTTCCTTAGTCATTCGAATAGCCTTTTAAGATTCGCAATATGCTCATTTTCTCCTTGTGAATTTGCGATCATATCATCAACATAGACCTCAATGCCCTTATGCATCATATCATGAAACAAGGTCACCATGGCTCTCTGATATGTTGCCCTAGCATTCTTCAACCCAAATGGCATTACCTTGTAGCAGAAGGTTCCCCACATTGTAACAAATATGGTTTTCTCCATATCTTCTGATGCCATCTTAATCTGATTGTATCCTGAGAATCCGTCCATGAAAGAAAATAAAGAACTTTTCGCCGTATTATCCAACAAAGTATCAATATGGGGCAAAGGGAAATTATCTTTAGGGCTGGCCTTGTTCAAATCTCAGTAATCAACGCACATCCGCACCTTGCCATCGTTCTTTGGTACTGGAACAATATTTGCCACCCATTCTGGATATTTTGCCACCTCTAAGAATCCAGCATCAAATTGCTTCTTCACCTCCTCTTTTATCTTTAACAGCATGTCTGGCCTCATTCTTCTCAACTTTTGCTGAATTGGCTTGCATTCTGGCCTTAAAGGGAGCTTATGAACCACAATATCTGGATCCAACCCTGGCATGTCTTGGTAAGACCATGCAAATACATCCACATATTCTTGGAGCAAGGCTATCAATTCACCCTTTATTGATAATGACATTGAAGTTTCGATTTTGACTTCCTTTATCTCTTCACCATTTCCCAGATTTATCATTTCCAATAATTCCTAATGAGGAAGTACTTGTTTCTCCTCTTGTTCTATTTTCCTTAATAGATCCGGAGGTAGACCGTAATCCTCAGTATCTTCGTTAGCCTCAAAATCACCTGTGCAAATGGGTCTTTCAAAATCAATTTCAGAATTACTGACATGAAGGTCCTCATATTCCGCATCCGTACACCTGTAAATAGGTGGAGAAGAAACAATATAGAAAAATATATATAATGAAAACAAAATAAATAACAAAAATGAAAGAATATGGACACATCAATATGAATAAAATGCATTGTGTTTGTTACTTATTGAATGAAAATGTTTAAACAAAAAGCCCATTACAGAAAAAACTCTTAATATCTCTGAGTAAAGATAATTAAGATTGTGTTTTTTTTTTAAAGTATTACGTTGGAATAGACTTAAAAACTATGGGCAACTCAGTCGCACTCCAATTGGTTAGTCTATATCCTGGTGGACAAGGTCGTACCATCCAGTTTGCACTGTCACTTTCCATCCCTTCTTTCCCGGTCATGCAAATTACCATATCCTGAATCTGCCCCCCTTCATTCACATGGAATTTTTCAAAAGCTTGCTCGATCATTGTGAGTTTATCCTCTGAATTCTTTTCTCCGAATAGAAAACCAGCAGAGCGGAAGTTGTGAAGGATTAGTGGGAAAGTCATGGGTTTCCATTCAATATCCATACCCGCGAGATGGGCCATCCTCCTTTGTCTGTTCCTTTCAACTTGTTTTCTCCTCTCATGGGCCTTTGAAAGATACACTAAGCCAAATCGGTCTTTCTTTCCCACTGCTTCCATTGCTCGGGCCATCTCTTGAAGATATTTCCCCAGACCTTTTCCAACCCTGCAGCCTTTTCCCATTATGGTTCTTACTCCCATCCTTGTTTCTTGGACAACCTTGGTTTTGGAATTTTTTGTCCTTCAACGATGAAATTGCATTTACGAATTCCAAAAACCGAAAAGAACATTCTACGGCATCTTCATTGGGTTCAACATAAGGAGATTCGGTAGATGTAGAGGCTATTATGTCTTCTTCTCCTGATACAATGATCAAACGGCCTTTCATCACAAATTTTAGTTTTTGGTATAGGGACGAGGGTACAGCCCCTGCTGAGTGTATCCATGGCCTTCCCAACAAGCAATTATAAGACGGATTAATATCCATGACCTGGAAGTTCACCGTATAGATGCATGGTCCTATCTCCATAAGAACCTCAATAGTTCCCATTACCGCTCTCCTGGTACAATCGAAAGCCCTGACTACTGTGCAACTCGGTAACATATAAGACATATCCATTGGCAACTTAGACAGGGTTGCCAAGGGCATTACATTTGATGAAGAACCATTGTCCAGAAGCACCCTTGGTAGTATATGCCCCTTGCAGGTGGTTGTTAAGTGAAGAGCCTTTGTGGACCCAATACCATTGGATGGTATTTCATCATAACTGAAAAATATATGGCCGTCTGCCGCAATGTTTCCCACTAGTCTGTCTAAACTTTCTACTGATATGTTGTTAGCCACGTATGCCTAATTCAACACTCTTAACAGGGCATTTCTGTGTAGCTCTGAGTTTAATAGCAAAGATAAGATGGAGATTCTTGCTGGCTAACGCTGCAATTGCTCAACCACACTATACTCACTATGTTTTATGAACTTTAAAAACTATCAGGCCTCCTCTTTATCCTGTTTACCGGGGCTGATCCCCTCTCTGCTTCTTTTGACAAATCCATCTCAATATGGATTGGTTAAACTATTTTCTTCCCTTTGTCCATTCCTCCATCCTTTCTTGTTGATCCCTGTTCAACAACCTCAGGGGCATAACACCTTCCACTTTGTGTTAAGTGCCCCACACTTGTAATATCTTGCGGACTTAAAAACCCGAGCTAACCATGCTACAGTCATATTTCCATGGTGTAGTTTTGCTTTCCTTGTATGAAAAGGAAGAAGGCAAATCTATGATGAGCTTAGGTGCAATTTTCTCAACAATCGGAGTAGTCTTCTCCGGTTCATCATAATAGATAATCAAAGGTCTTACTATTCCATAGCCAACCGTATTCTCAATAACCTCTACTTCCTCCTCTGTCTCCTTGTAAAACTAGGCCTCTCCATTAACCATCATCTTTTGGACTTTAGCCAGAAAGTCCCCGCAGTCCTGTATGATATGAGCTGAACATTTATGGAAAGGGCACCAATTCTGCACCCTCTTTGCAACCATGTTTAAATTGTCTGCATCCTCCACCATTCCTGCCTTAACCATCTCGACCCATACTGTTAACATCGGAGTCTTGACTTTCCCGGCATCCCTTTTTAACCTTCTAACTTCCTCTGCCAATACTGCATTTACCCGATTCTCAGCATGATCGGGTAATGGGTTTCCCGCTACATTTGGCCCATTCTTTGACCCAAACTTCACAACTCCGAAATTGATTAAACTTTGGACTTTCTTTTTGAAGGCAATGCAATCCTCCGTGGAATGCCCCTGAATTCCTGCATGATATGTGCAGTTGGTATTTGCATTGTACCACCTTGGGTATGGTGGGGTCAAAGGTTTAAGATATACGGGCGCGACAAGTTGGCCTTGTAGTAGTTTAGGATATAGCTCACCATAGGTGGTACGAATGGGATCAAACTAGGGTTTTTGATCGTTCTTAGGTGAACGATAGTCATTGCGCGCTGGACATTGAGTGTTTGGGACAGTGTTTCGAGGGAGGGTTATCTGTGGTGATATACCAGTTGGGAACGGCTGTTGTGGTATATTGGTATAGGGGAATGGATTTTGGGTAAGGTGGTTCACATTGGGGTAGTAAGGATTATACCCCGGGTAAGGTGTGTAAGGTGTCGGAGGTGCATAAGATGTAGTAGGAGTATAAGGCCTGGAAGGTGTGTATGGTGTAGGAGGTGTATAGGGGTATTGATTAAAACTGACTGCATGTGTCTCCTCCTTTTTCTTTGCAGGAAAAACTCTTTTTGGGGTAGCAGACTCACCCCTTTCCATTTTTTCATTCTTAATAGCAGACTCTATCATCTACCTAGATATCACCATATCTGCAAAGTCCTTGGTGGTGCTTTCCACCAATTTATCATAATAAGGTGCTTTCAGGGTATTGATGAAAAGCACTGTAGTTTCCTTGTTGGTTAAAGGGGGTTGCACTTGTGTAGCCAGGTCTCTCCATCTCTAAGAATATTCTTTAAAGCTTTCAGTAGCTTTCTTTTCCATGTTTTGGAGAGTTAGACGGTCAGGCACCATGTCTATCACATGCTTGTACTGTTCCATGAAAGCTTTGGCTAGATCCATCCAGGAACGGATCTTAGAACGGGTAAGCTGGTTATACCACTGAGTTGCGGACCCTATAAAGCTATCTTGGAAATAGTGGATGAGCAATTTTTCATCTTCATCATGTCTGGTCATCTTTCGGCAATACATGGTCAGATGCGCTGATGGGTTGGTAGTTTCGTTATATTTTTCAAAGTCTGGTACTTTGAACTTTGGAGGAATCACCAGACCGTACACTAAACTCATCTCTTTGGCATCTAGACTGCCAAATAGCTTCGCCCCTTCAACTGCCCTCAATCTTTCCTCCAGTAGCTGATATGTTTTCTGGGATTCTGTCGTTTCAACCCTCTTCAGCTCAGTCATCTTTGCCCTTTCCTTTTCAGCCATTTCTTCAAAGTCTGGAACGTCCACATCAATTGGATCAACCCCAATATTACCCCTTTTAGGACCAAAATTCTGTGCTTCGACCGCTGGTTGGATGTAAATATAAGATGCTGCCCCATTCGAAAGTTTATTTCCCATAGGCTGGGATGTCTGGCCATTCTTCTGTACCACCTCTAGTTAATCTTCCTTGTTTACTGCCCCTATTTCGGTAACTGAATTCTCTCCCGGCCACTTCTGTCTCATCATGGTACTCATCATCTCCATGAGTTTGGTCATTTGTTCCCGTGACTCCTCTTGAGACTTAGCTAACTGTTCCTGTAGTTCTTTTTGAACTCTTTCCATCCTTTCAATTCTAGCAAGCTGATCCTTCTCCATAGCTCTTGCTTGAGATGGAGTATTGTAGGGGTGTCGAAAGTCTGATTCTTTCTGAGTGCGACCAATTGTACCTTTACTTTTAAGAACCATGGATTAGAAATTATTGACACATTTTTTATTTTATTTTATAAAAATGAATGAATGAATAAATGACTAAATATTAATGAATGAACAAATAAGTAAATGACTAAGTGTAGGAACATGAATGACTAATTATAAAAAATAAATGAATGGACAAATAAATAAATGACTAAGTGTATGAACAATTTATAAGAAATAAATGAATGAATGATTATAAATATAAATGAATGAACAATCAAAATATATAAAGGAAAGAACAAATGAATGATGAATGCATTTAATAGTATTGGCCCTGGGATAATTCCAACCAAACGGTCTTTCATTGATTTCCTGGAACTAAATACATCAAAGAAAAGATCACTGCTTAAGACAATCTGATAATTTGTCAATCCTAATTTAAAATGATATTACAAAACACTGGTCCTATAGTAACTCCCTCAGATCTTGGACCCTTTTCATTGTCCTCTTTTGATTGCCTTGCTCTTCAATCTGATCCCTACTTGTTCACGGCCCTTTGACACGTCAGCAGAAGCATCACCATGTAAGCTTTCCTTAGCTTGTTTCTCCAGTTGATTGGCTCGGGCTTCCTCATGCTTTGCTCTCTCTGTCCTATAGTTCTTCTCCTTCTTGAGGTTTTTGACTTCTTGCTCCCATTCCCCGGAAGTCTTGAGAGTCCCCTCGAATCTGAGCTCGAAACAGTACCTCTTGTGCTCCAAGTGTAATTCCTGAAGATCACTTTTAGCAGTGTCCATTTCTCTCTTGATCTTTTTTTTTTCTCTTTCTCGAGCTGATTCCCTATTTTTCATATCCTCAAGCTCTTCTTGCAATCAAGCAATTTCCTTGCTCATTTGGGCCTTTTTTTTCGAATTCTGCCTTTGCAATTTCCAACTCTGATGGCGCTTCCTTGGGCGACGAACTCAAAAGATGAACTTCTTCCCCATCTGATGTCAACAACCTATCATTAACCCTCAATTCCCTCCATGTCAGGTAATCAGGTGTGACGATGTCGGCATATCTAGCTACTTCCACCCGATAAGTTTTCTTCCATGCTACTACAATCTCACATACCTTTCCCGAGTATCCATCTTCTCCGTAAGCAAATTCAAAATTACTAAGGTCATGGGTCATAGGAGTAAACTAACGGGATTCCAATTGTTTCAGTACCAGCAGTGGTGCATAGCTCACTCCTCCCCATACTCCCAATAATGGAACAGAAGTTTAATCTCCGCACTTGTACAATGTCGGCATAGGAGCTATCCATGGAGCTCTCCAAATTATCATTTCAGCCCTGATATTCCGGAATATGTTGATCCATTGTTCCTCAGTCCTATTTTCAAGCCAATCTCTCTTAAGAAATTCACCAATTGGTGCAAAAGACTTCCAATATGAGTGAAGAGGGAAATTCTCCTGTTTACAAAAATGGCTCTGAACCCACATGTAAAGAAGTTGTATACAACCTATAAAATGCCCTTTTCCTTCCCTTCTACAAAAATTCAGGGATCAGATTGTTTCTGCTATAATTGTCGGGGCTAGGTTTATCCTTTGCTCAAGCCTCTCAAAAACATCAAATATCGCCACATCCATATACCCTAATGTCTTTGGGAAGATAACTAAACCATAGATAGCCAAAGCAAAAATATTCCTAACTGTCTCCTTACTTGAATGGCTATGGATTAAGGTCCATAAAATATCCCATGATATACAGTAGCTTACCCCTTTTCGGACAACATGGTTTTCGACCCAATTTCTTTCCACTCCCAGAATTTTAGACACCTTTTTCTTGAAACCCGGCGTCTTTGTATCCTTCAAATAAATACGGTTAGGAAAAACGTTTTCAATATACAGCAATGTCGAATATTCCTCTATGGTTGAAGTCATATCCTCTCGGTTGAAGGTAAAACATCGATAAGCGGGATTCCAGAATTGCACCACAGCCCGGATAACCTCACCACTGACCTTAACCTGAACTAGCAGTGCTATGTCCCCATAAGTCTGAGTGAAGGCTTCTTTTTCTGATATATTTCATTGATTCCATATATCCATCAATTCCCGGAGATCATTTTTCCTGATAGTAAGATCAACCTCAGTTGGCAATGCTGACACATATCCCATCTTCAAACAATCACCATTATCCTGCTAACCTTTCTTGGACTGTTTCCTAACCTCTAAATGCTTCTCGACCACTGAGACACTCTGACCCTCCATGAAAGCCCTTTTGGTTGAATATTATCCCGAGACCAATAACCTTCCATGTACAAAAAAAAAAATGATGACAATAATGCAAAAAAAAAAAAAACAACAAAAAGAAAATGAATTAGTAACGGGAATAAATTCGAATAATACAAAAAAACATATAATTTAAAACAATAATTATCCCTGAGGATGCCAACAAAATTTCGACATTATAACACCCCTGGGACTAAATACCAACACTTATTACGGACAATGTGATGTACGTTCATCATTGCCCGATTTTCAAAAATAAACTTATTTGGAAAGTAGAATAGAAGGTAAAAGGATTGGAAATATTCCTCCATGTGTTCTTAGCTTCAATATATCTAATTGGAACTCCGGCATGGCTTCGTCTAGGTTTACTATATGAAGGTAAATTAGTTCTAAAAAGCCCGAATTGTTCCTCACTATCGCCGGTGAAGGCTAGTAAGGCACCCCGATAAAAGCGGGTTAAATTCGTTAGAGTCTATTTCCCTAGCCCATGCGGATTGTTAATCACGAAGGCTTAGGTAATTTAGTACTCCGGAAGTGTTTCACTAGTCCATTCAGATTGTTAATCACGAAGGCTTAGTTACTTTGCTCCCACTTAAAAGGACGGAACCCGGGTATAGGATTCATGATATGCAAATGCACGTGTAGTGTAGTGTAGTGTGTGAGGAGAAATAACAAACCTTTCACCACCTATTCTACATCCTTTATACTAAATGCCCCAACAAGATTAAACAACATAAGTTATCAATTAATCAATAAATGAATATATGCACCAAAATAACCAGAGAAAAATTATAATATGTGATAACTCGTATAATTATATAGTTCTTAGTTATGTTTTATTATTGTTTTGTGTCAAATACGAGTTATTATTGCTTAGTCTAATTGTGTTTATGATCTTTTATATTTTTATGTAATTTGGTGTTTTTCACGAGTTTCTTTGAGTGATTTCAGATTACTAGGTTAAATCAAGAATTAAGGGCAAATCCAATTCAGTTCCAGTTCCGACACCTTTTGCCATATCAGCTATATCTGGAGTTTCACTGAAGCATTAAGGCTGAAATTTTTACAGTGCATAGTTAAGAGGCATATCTATCTTTTTCATGTTTTACACTTCTTGAAACGGAGTCGTTTTCCCTAGCGAAATCGACCATCAAGTTGGCTGATGTGCAATGACGTATGTGCTGACCTGTTTTGGTATTTTGACCATATCTTCCGATCCACATGAGAAAATGATCTGATTCCAACGGCTATGGATCCGTAACTGATAGGGGTATATTTTTCTAGAAGACCATTTGATCAGATCGAGCCTCCAACATTGACAAAATCGACCCTCAAGCTGGCTGATCAGAATTGTCATACAATATGACGAAAATTGTTAGAAAAATGCACCCACCTATTATACCTACCTTTGAAATTTATAAAGCTTGTCTCTTGTCATTTAGCTCTCCAAAATGTGTATAAATAGAGGGCCTTGGATGAGCATTAAAGGTAGATTGGTAGGATATTAGCCATTGTAATAAAATTCTCTAAGTTTTCTTTTTCTTTCCTTTCTCTAGTTTTCTTTTTCTTTATTTACTTATGCTTCTTACATTTCTTTTCATTTTATTCATATCTAGTATGTGTTGCTAATCATATTGTTGAGGTGATGAGGTGAAGCTCTTGGTAAATGCTAAGGTTAGTCTCTTAAACATGAGCTAAAATGAATCATCATTTATAAACACTAGTATAGATAATATTTTCTTTTGGCTTAAAATCATACTTACAAAGTAGGGATCTTGATCATTATTGACAAGGAAAATGGCACAGTAAATGCTTGGTTTCATAACCTTGATTTGTTGTAGACATATACCTTGGCATAAGGAATGCTTGGACTCTTTTTATGAGTTTTGAGGACACCAAATGAACATAATATCATATGCTATGGACGTTGGACAATTTGGACTGAATTGCTAAACCTTCCGATTGGAACCTCCTTTATGTGTGGATTTCAAATGTGTAATAAAACAAGATTAATCTTAGCATAACACCAAGAGTGGATTCTCTAACCTCAACATCTTTTCTTATTGTTTTGTTTATATCTTGTTTAATTTCTTTTATGTTGTTTTGTTTATTTTGTTCTCTAATATCTTGTTTATCTTGTTTTGTTGTTGATTCCCTAATATCTTGTTTACTTTCTTTTTCTTATATATTTATAAACTTATACTTACTAATACGCTTCCCTGTGGTTCGACCTCGGACACCCGATAATTTATTACTTGAACATAACCTGCACTTGAGTTTACAACTCTTAATTGAGTCTCCATCAAGTTTTTGGCGCCGTTGCCGGGGAGGCAATACTAAGTATATAAGTTTATAAGTATATTTATTTTTATTGGCTGGTTATACCGCCTATATTTATTTTTATTGGCTGGTTATACCGCCTAATTTTCTATATATTTATATTTATATTGTATATTAACTTTGTTTTATTTCTATTGGCTGGTTATACCGCTTAATCTGTATATTAACTTTGTTTTATGCTTGTTTGGCGACGTGATTTTAGATCTCGTCGTTTAGTTAGATTTTATTGTGAAACTTTTTCAGGTAATCTTTCTAATACAACTCCGACCATGGCTGACAATGAAAGTGTTCATGCTGAAGATGAGAACAGACAAGTACGCACCATGCGTGACTACTTGCAACCAACTCGAAGCTCATCACCCTCTTGTTTTATTTTTCCTCTCAATGCAAACAACTTTCGTTTTAAACCAGGTATGATAGCTTTGCTTCCAAATTTCCATGGGTTAGAATCGGAAAGTGCTTACTCGTTTCTAAAAGACTTCGAAGATTTATGTGTCACCTTTAATGACCAACAATGTACAAATGAAATTGTCAAGCTAAAATTATTTCCTTTTTCTTTAAAAGATAAAGCAAAAATTTGGCTTCATAATTTAAAACCAAGGTCAATTGGCACATGGCAAGAATTACAAACTGAGTTTCTAAAGAAATTTTTCCCAGCACATAAAACTACTGCTTTGAAAAGACAGATTCAAAATTTCAATCAAAATCAAAATGAAGCATTTTTTCAGTGCTGGGAGCGTTTTAAAGATTTGTTAAGTTCTTGTCCACATCATGGTTTTGAAAAATGGCGTCTTATTAGTTTCTTTTATGAAAGTTTAACTCCCGAAACTAAACAATTTGTTGAAACAATGTGTAACGGTGAGTTTCTAGAAAAAGAACCTGAAGAAGCCTTTGACTACCTAGACCATTTGGCAGATAACTCTCAAGCCTGGCACACAGATAATTCCTCTGAAAGTTCCAATAGATCTAATCTTGTTTCTAACAGAGGTAAATATCATTTTAGTCAAGAAGATGAGATAAAAGCTAAAGTAGCTAATTTGGCTAGAAAGATTGAAGCCATGGAACTTAGAGAAGTAAAAGAAGTCAAAACGGTTAAAAATGAAGAAAGTTGTGGAATTTGTGAAATCATGGGACACCCCACTTCTGAATGTCCAAACATTCCCATTCTTAAAGAAGCGTTGCATGCTCAAGTAAATTCCATAAACACATTTAAAAAGCCTTTTCCTTCTCCTTACTCTGAAACGTATAACCCTGAATGGAGAAATCATCCCAACTTCAGTTGGCGGAATAATAATCATGTTCAGGTACCACAATCTCAAAAGCCGGGCAACACTTTTTCCTATCAACCTTCACGTGTACAAACCTTGGAAGAGACATTGCAAGCATTCATGCAAACACAAGCAAATGTGAATAACCAAACTTCACAGGACATCAATGAGATCAAAAACACCTTGTCCACATTGACAGCTTCATTACGCACTCAAGAAAAAGGTAAGTTTCCTGCTCAACCTCAGCCTAACCCTTCTACTCAATGTCTTGTTTCTTGCTCCAATGAAACTCAACAGGAAAATGCCAGTTCTATCACAACTCTTCGAAGTGGAAAGGCAATTGACAAAAACATTCCATCAAAAGACCAAGATCCTCCTTCCCCTCCGAAAAGTAATGGTAAGGATGATGGTAAGTCTGAACTTCTTGAAAATTTGGACAAAGAAAAAGGTATGCATCCTGCTCCTTTTCCTCAAAGGTTGCAAACAATAAAGAATTTGAATCAAAATGCAGAAATTTATGAACTTTTCAAACAAGTTAAGATTAACATTCCTTTATTGGATGCAATCAAACAAGTTCCATCTTATGCTAAATTTTTGAAGGACATGTGCACAGTTAAAAGGAAACATAATGTACAAAAGAAAGCATTTCTGACGGAAAGTGTGAGCTCAATCATTCAGCACCTTACTCCACCAAAATTCAAAGATCCTGGATGTCCAACAATCTCATGCATCATTGGAAACACTAGAATAGAACGTGCATTGCTTGATCTTGGTGCTAGTGTTAATCTTTTGCCTTTTTCTGTTTATCAACAGTTAGGTTTAGGTGAACTCAAGGAAACACCTGTTACACTTCAACTAGCTGATCGTTCTGTGAAAATTCCTCGAGGGATAGTTGAAGATGTTTTGGTTCAAATTGATAATTTTTACTTCCCTGTTGATTTTATTGTTTTGGACACACATCCTGTTTCAAATCCAAATGTTCAAATTCCTGTTATATTAGGCCGTCCATTTCTTGCAACTTCTAATGCTCTGATAAATTGCAGAAATGGTATTTTGAACATTTCTTTTGGAAATATGACTTTAGAATTAAATGTGTTCAACATTTGCAAGCAACCTGGTGATGTTTCAGAAGTACATGAAGTGGATTTCATTGAAGAACTTGTTCATGAACATCTCACCACTACCACATTCCATGATCCTTTAGAAGCTTATTTAATTGAATGTGAGTTTGATAATGCTTCAGAAATTTCACACACTGATTCTTTGTTAAATTCTTTTCAGGATAAGCATCGTTGGAAACAAAAGTTTGAGGAACTCCCATCACTCACAAATGTCACTGTACCATCAACTATTGAACCGCCCAAGCTGGATTTAAAACTATTGCCATCCGAGCTAAAATATTCCTTTTTGGGAAAAATTCCTTCTCAATGGAGCCCCCAAGATAAAAGGAAGTTTCTGAATGAGGTAAAGAAGTTCTACTGGGATGACCCTTACTTGTTCAAATATTGTCCTGATCAAATTTTTCGAAGATGCATTCCCGACAATGAGGTAAGTAGTGTAATTAAGTTTTGTCATTCCGAGGCATGTGGTGGTCATTTTTCATCAAAGAAAACTGCTGCAAAAATTTTACAGTGTGGATTTTACTGGCCAACTTTATTCAAAGATGCATATGAGAATTCTAAAATTCATAAAGAAAGAACTAAAGCCTTTCATGACAAGTTAATTTCAAGAAAAACATTTGATGTTGGGCAAAAAGTTCTACTTTATAATTCTAGACTTCACATATTTCCTGGTAAGTTGAGATCAAGATGGACTGGCCCATTTGTGGTTAAGCATGTGTATCATTATGGAGCAGTTGACATTGAGAATCCTCAAAATGGTAACGTATTCAAGGTAAATGGACAAAGACTCAAACTCTTTTTGGAAAATCATGTTACTCAAGAAGAGGTTGTTTTTCTTTCTGATCCTTGTTTTGAAAATAACTAGATGTAAATATAATTTTTACTAATTTCCAAAAAAAATATATATATAATAATAAAAAAAATACATTTTTTTTAACCCCGGTTAAATGGCGGATAACGGTACTCCGTGATTATTTAAGTCGGTTCCATCAGCTACCCACAAAACTGATATTGTATATAAATTTCTCTTTCAATTTCTTTTTCATTTTTTTTCAAGATGGATGATATTCTCACAAGATTGCAGAAACGATTTCCTCCTTTTCCTCGGAATATTTTACTGAAGCTTTACCAAGTTCGATTTGAAAGATTAAGAATGCTTATGCACAAAGGGATTCCTGAAGACATACGTTGGATAATTGAAGCCAAGGTACGTGAAGATGAATATCTTCCTGTTTTGCATTTACCAGGTACAGGTAGAAGCACTTTTGCAAAGAAACGATGAGCAAAGCGCATGAGTTCAAATTGCCACAAATGTGCACGATGGACGTGTAACGGTAAATGTCGTTCTATTGGGATTCCGTCCTCTAATCGAGATGATAAAATTGAATTCATTAAGGATGGACAGAGTAAGGAGAATTTGGGTAATATCCAACTTTCTCTTGAGACGCATCCTAGTGGAGACGTACAAAGAGAAATTCTTGATTTATGGCCTCAATTCCAAAGGGAATGGCAACATCTTGGGAATCTGATGTTAAAAGACCCTGTTTGCCAGCTTGTAAGAAAACTGGATGGGAAGCATATCCTCGACTCATAGAAGGCGTTTAAGCCGTTTCTGGACGTAAAACCAGAGGAAGATGTGAGCCACAATCACAACTACGATAAATGACTTCTCAACTTTTGGTTTGATTTGCAATAACTTCATTTCGGTTTAATTTACGTGTTGTTAGATTTGTGTAATTATTCTCGTTTTTTTTTTTTTTTTGCATTGGTCTTTTACGGTTGATTTTTCTTCTCTTTTTGATTTTCTTCCTGAAATCACGCAAAAATCTTTTGTTAGGTTAACATTTTCTTCTGACAGGTCAAATACACTTTCGGCGACATTATTACTCTTGTCTGATTCATTACTCAGTCCTCTATATATTACACCATGTACTCATTCTCTTTCAGGCACTTGAAAAAAAAATGGAAAGTACTTTGTCCCAGCGCATTAAAAAAATTTGTGTCTTTCGAGGTGCTTATCCAGGGAAAAATAACATATTCGCTGATGAAGCCATAAGAGTTGGAGTAATACTTGCCCAACAAAAGATCCAGTTGATTTATGGAGGCGGTAGTACGGGTTTAATGGGAGCAGTCGCTACATCAGCACACGCCGGAGGAAGTCCAGTTCTAGGAATCGTGCCAAAACTATTCACAGGTTTTTGTGGACCTACCGTGGGTAAGGAAATACAAGTCTGGAGTATCCCTGAACGGATAACAATCATGTACCATTCTGCCGATGCATTCATTGCTTTACCAGGAGGTCTGGGTACATTGAAAGAAATAGCTTGCATGGCTTCTTGGTCATCTTTGGTCACAAATAAGAAACCCATTGGTTTGCTTAATATTAATGGTTATTTTAGTAATTTGCTTTCATATTTAGATAATGCTGTGGATAATGGATTCATGTTTTCAGAGGCAAGGAGAACCATAATTTCTGCTACAACCATTGAAGATTTACTCAAAAAGCTCCAAGCTTATGAGTATTTATCTGCTACGGTTGTTTTGCAAACGCTCGGAAAAAGAAAAAGAGATATGGACGAGCAAGGAGTGGATTGCACTCTGTCTTTGTGACATTATCTAACATTTTGTTTGTTGTGTCTCAGTTATAATAAGTGGTTAGCAACCTCTGCAGGTAATATCTCCTAAATTCTACCTTTAGTAGGGGGTAAGGGACATATTTTGCTAATTTAAAAATAAAAAAAAAAAAAATTTGATGTGTTTTAAGCCATTTAGAAGTATTCATTCTGAACAAGGTCTGAGTAAGGGAGACTTGAGACATACCTTGTCAGTTTGATTTTAATCTTTTTATGTTTACTTGTTAATTTTTGTTTAGTATTTTAGGATTATTTAGGTTGCATGAGTTTGTTTTGTTTTGAGTCTTAGTTATTCCTATTCTTATGTTATTATTTCTTTTCTCTTACACATGATTCTTTCATTTGGGTTAATAGACTTACATTGAGGACAATGTAAGAATTAAGTGTGGGGGGAACGATTTAGGATTTCTTTTATTTTTGTCTACTATTTTTTTTTTATTATTATTTTTTTTTAATGTGTTCTAGTTCCTTTTTAATACAATGATGAGATATGAATTGCATAAGTCTAAAACAGATTTATTAGTGAGAAGATTTTCATGAGAATTGAGCTTGATGTCAATCTTTTTATGAGCCAATGTTAATATGATATATTGATTGAGAAAGAAGCATGTTTAGACTTAATCTGACTTGTATAATCATCCTTGTGAGTTTTTGAGCCTATAATGATTGATGCATTATACAAATCAATCTAATTTCTTTCTTGAGTGCTCTTATGATTACATGATTCTCTAGAACTTGCTTTAAACCGTTTGAGACTATATTGATACATGTGACAACATGAATATGATAGAGGCATTAGGATTATAACCAGAGCCAAACAGCCATCCATTATTAATGTTCTAAGAGAACATCCCCACTAGTGAGCCAATTTGAGCCTACATTAAATATGTTATTTTATTGGTAACCAGAACTTACACCTAGCCTAAATATACTTATATCCTTACCCTTGTTCTAAAGATGGATTATATATTTTGAGACATATTGCAAAAACAAGGGATACTTTTTGAAAATTTGGGTTAGAACGAAAGATAAGTGTGGGGGAGGAGAGAGGCAAAAGTCAAGAGAAAAAGAAAGGGATCATTGTCAAATACATTCCCATATTAAAAAAAAAAAAATCTTCTCTTGAACTTCTAGTTAAAGTAAAGAAAAAGATGTTACAAAGTTGGTTAGAATGAAGCAAAGGCTCAACATGAATATTTAGCCTATGTTATTATGTGCTTTATAAGAGTTTTGAGAAGTTTTATTCGTATGATCTTATTATGTCTCTAAACTCTATGAACTCTTTGGAACCTTTGTGATATCTTTATCCTTTTGTTCTTTAACCACATTATAACCCTTTGGCCCCATTACAACCTTGAAAAAAGACCTCTTGATTTATGAAGTTGTATGATCTAAATAGTGGAGAATAGGTGGACAAGCAAGCATATGGTAGAACTGTTTTCATGAGATTGATTGAGTGTAAACACTTTACCACTACTTTAAAGAGTGAAAATCATGAGAGTATAGTGAGAAGTTGAGATTAAGTTGAATATGCACTATTTTGATTGAAATATGTTATGTTAATATTGGCTTAACTCATTTATTTACATTCAAGCATGAATTTTTGTGAAATTCTTTGAGCTATTGATTAGTTTATAAGACTTGTTC
The DNA here is from genome assembly GCA_030761205.1 of Fremontodendron californicum. Taxonomy (NCBI): domain Eukaryota; kingdom Viridiplantae; phylum Streptophyta; class Magnoliopsida; order Malvales; family Malvaceae; genus Fremontodendron; species Fremontodendron californicum. The sequence continues at coordinate 23,619,540 of JAULJL010000009.1, forward strand.
AAAGATTGTCTCTAATTTATATTGAAAGGATTAGGAGTAAATATTTTTAGTGTATGTAGTTTACTTATATTTTAGTTTTTCAATGTTTGTGGGTATCGTTCTAGCAAACCCTCACGAGACTAAACTCGTCCACTAGGGACACCCAGGGGTTTAAAGGCTTGTGTCACATGCTAAGTGCCACCGTGATTTCCAACGAAACTGGATTAGATTAGATTTTCTTATTTTATTTTTATTGAGTCGTTGCTAGGGACTAGCAACAATCTAAGTGTGGGGGTGTGATAACTCGTATAATTATATAGTTCTTAGTTATGTTTTATTATTGTTTTGTGTCAAATACGAGTTATTATTGCTTAGTCTAATTGTGTTTATGATCTTTTATATTTTTATGTAATTTGGTGTTTTTCACGAGTTTCTTTGAGTGATTTCAGATTACTAGGTTAAATCAAGAATTAAGGGCAAATCCAATTCAGTTCCAGTTCCGACACCTTTTGCCATATCAGCTATATCTGGAGTTTCACTGAAGCATTAAGGCTGAAATTTTTACATTGCATAGTTAAGAGGCATATCTATCTTTTTCATGTTTTACACTTCTTGAAACGGAGTCGTTTTCCCTAGCGAAATCGACCATCAAGTTGGCTGATGTGCAATGACGTATGTGCTGACCTGTTTTGGTATTTTGACCATATCTTCCGATCCACATGAGCAAATGATCTGATTCCAACGGCTATGGATCCGTAACTGATAGGGGTATATTTTTCTAGAAGACCATTTGATCAGATCGAGCCTCCAACATTGAAAAAATCGACCATCAAGCTGGCTGATCAGAATTGTCATACAATATGACGAAAATTGTTAGAAAAATGCACCCACCTATTATACCTACCTTTGAAATTTATAAAGCTTGTCTCTTGTCATTTAGCTCTCCAAAATGTGTATAAATAGAGGGCCTTGGATGAGCATTAAAGGTAGATTGGTAGGATATTAGCCATTGTAATAAAATTCTCTAAGTTTTCTTTTTCTTTCCTTTCTCTAGTTTTCTTTTTCTTTATTTACTTATGCTTCTTACATTTCTTTTCATTTTATTCATATCTAGTATGTGTTGCTAATCATATTGTTGAGGTGATGAGGTGAAGCTCTTGGTAAATGCTAAGGTTAGTCTCTTAAACATGAGCTAAAATGAATCATCATTTATAAACACTAGTATAGATAATATTTTCTTTTGGTTTAAAATCATACTTACAAAGTAGGGATCTTGATTCATTATTGACAAGGAAAATGGCACAGTAAATGCTTGGTTTCATAACCTTGATTTGTTGTAGACATATACCTTGGCATAAGGAATGCTTGGACTCTTTTTATGAGTTTTGAGGACACCAAATGAACATAATATCATATGCTATGGACGTTGGACAATTTGGACTGAATTGCTAAACCTTCCGATTGGAACCTCCTTTATGTGTGGATTTCAATTGTGTAATAAAACAAGATTAATCTTAGCATAACACCAAGAGTGGATTCTCTAACCTCAACATCTTTTCTTATTGTTTTGTTTATATCTTGTTTAATTTCTTTTATGTTGTTTTGTTTATTTTGTTCTCTAATATCTTGTTTATCTTGTTTTGTTGTTGATTCCCTAATATCTTGTTTACTTTTTTTTTCTTATATATTTATAAACTTATACTTACTAATACGCTTCCCTGTGGTTCGACCTCGGACACCCGAGAATTTATTACTTGAACATAACCTGCACTTGGGTTTACAACTCTTAATTGAGTCTCCATCAATATGTATGCACATGAATATGGACATATTTAAGAACATTTTATTATTTTTGAAATTATCCTTATAATTTTTTTAAAAATGTGGGAATTAAAATTAAATACCAATTACACCAACAAAACCGAGACTTTGATAACACACGACTAATTCTAGGCCTGACTCTCTAATAGTCCCCAGCGAAGTCGCCAAGCTGTCGCAACCTAAAACAATAACAAAAGTCTCATCGCAAGACTTTATTATTCGTTTAAGCATGACATTAAAAAAAAAACGAGGAAAAGTCGACTTAATTCCTCTTGAAAAATGAAGGTTTTGAAAATGACCTTGAAAAAGATATGGAGTCGCCACCAATCTTTTTTAGCTAGGTGTGATCGACCACCTATTAAAACCGATTTTATAAAATATTTTAAAATAAATTAAAACATTTTTTTTAAAACCAATTTCAAGTCTGCGTTTTAAACCAGAGAAATAAAAAAACAGGTTCGGGACTCGATTACGGGTAGGGAAGGATTAGCAGCCCCACAATGCCTGTACAAAACGATACCTTATTAATCATCTATTATCTCAAGTCTCAGTAAAAAGTCGGTTTTAAATTTAGTATTTCAAGTTAATTCCCAATTTAAAGAAAAATAATTCCATTTTTAATTGAAAATGATCCGGAATTTATAAATTCAAAATTTTCCTATATTCCCCAACAAACGTGGCAAAATATAGAAATTTTTATTAGTTTGGAAAACTTTCCGAATCATTCTCATTTTAAAGAAGATATTCCCTTATTAATGATAATTGAAGATATCCTCCCCAACAAACCCGGCAGAGAATTCATGAATTATTTTAACTCGGGATTATCTTTATTTTATTGAAAATCATTACCCTTTTGAAAACATTTTAAAAAGTATGAATATGTATGACATAAATAAAATGACATAGCAAAGTCTAAATAATATAATGAAACCTAAATGATATGATATAATTTAAATGTCGTAAGAATATTCCAAATGAAATGAAATATCCTAAGTTATATGATATATTCTAAATGAAATGACCTAGGAAATATAATATATTCTATATGAAATGAAATGACCTAGGTAACATAATATATTCTATATGAGGTGAAATAATTTAAATGTCATGGCAAATATAAATGATATGGCATATAATCTAAATGACATGAAATATAAAATAATGCTATCATATAATATGCATGAAAATAAAAATAAAAATAATAATGCATGAACATAGCATATGCTAAATAATATGACAAACATAACTAAATAAAAAACATAGGATATCATGAAATATTCAAAACCATATAACAAATATTATAATATCAAAAATTTAAATCAAAGATAATAACACCATCATGAAAATTAAACATAGCAAAAATTACATATTATATAATATGCATGAATATGGAAAATGCAATGCATGAGAATATACTTTTTTTCTTTAATTAAGGAAATCCGTACATCTAAAAAGATATCCGGGTACCTTACGAATATATCAAATTAAATATTCTAAAATCAAAATACTTTGTGATTGTTTGAAAACAAATTTTGAAAACCTTATATTAAAAATAAAAACTTAGCTAAATCCTTTTTAAATGGCTCTAATTTCCTAAGTTTAAAATCCCAGACTTGACCACCCTTAACCCGAGACTTTAAAAATCATTTTTAGAGTTTAAAAAGGCTTAGAAACTATCTTAAGTCAGTAGCTAAACTTCCTAATCAGCCCCCTCTAAGTAACTTAACCAAAACAGAAAAATAATTTTCCTTCAAATTCAATTCTGACTCCACTGTCCAGTTTTAAAACACGATTTTTTATCCTATTTTTAAGAATTCAAAAAAAAAACTAAAAAAATACTGGAGACTTAGAACATGTAAAACTACACGGAAAAAAATTGGCTTAATTTTTTGATTAAAGATGACTGCCCAGAAAAATCGGGAAAGTACGAGTACTTGGTAAAAAACTGTTTTGTCAAAACACATTTTTTTGCCTTTGACAAAATCATTTAAAAATCAAAGTAAAAATATTAGAGACTCTCTAAAAGACTCACAAACAGTAGCTAACACTTTTGAAAAGTTAGGCAAAAATTGGATAAGTAAAAAAAAATCACAAAGGTAGAATAATCAATTTGACAACTCTTTAATTTTCCACAAGTATGCTCAAGAGAGCATGACTTTGAACCATTGATTGGCCTAAGTCATAAGTCAAGTGGCAAGGACATGAAATGCATGAAAAATACAGCAAATATGATGTATGAAATGCATGATTTAAAACATAATTGACATGAAAAATGCATGGCATCAATAAAATGACCTAGACCTAAATGAACTTGCATAACATTTAATGCAACCTATGTCTAAAATGCATGAATATGCATTGCAAAACAAACCAATCCTAAACCTAAAATATGCATGGAAATAGCACAAACACATGGCATGCTTAAACAAAATACTCAACCAAATGTCATGAAAATGCAAACCTATCAACTAACATAACAAAAATGCACACACAAAGCAAACAATATGAGGGTGGCCGAATGGCCTCATGCTTAAAATGGGCATGGCATTTTCACAAACACATGATATACTAACATGCTTAGCTAAAGAATAACACTCAAATCATGCAAATATAAAGTAAAGGCATGAAAACCAATAAGCATTTTCACAAACACATGGATTACAAAATATAAAACATAAACTAACTTAAACATTTTGGAAACAGAAAATCAAGAATGCAAGACAAGTAAAATAAACATGATAACAAGATAATAGACTCAAAAATAGAAACAAGCAAGCAACCAAATTAAAACAAGCTTCATTTAGATGTATTAGAAGAAGATTAAAGCATCAAAAATTGTTAAATATCAAGAATAACATGAAAATAAAAATGCAAACAGCAACCCTAAAAAACTAGGCCATTCGCCATCTCAAAAACAAAGGGAAAAAAAATTCAAGAGCTTTTTACAAGAAAGAATGAAGAAGGAACTTAAAGAAGAACATTCAAAAACACTTATTTTAAAAGAAAAATCAAAAGAAACTCACCAAAATAGTGATCAAAACAGCAAATCAAGAATGGAAAATCAAAGAAAGTGCAAGAGTATGGTGCTTAAAGCAACCTCTAGAAGCTATTTTTCAAGCTTTTTCTCTTCTAACTTTCTTTTCTTTTCTAAACTTTTCTTTTTGCTTTTCAACAATGGAGAGAAAATCAGCCAAAACCAAGAGAGAATAGAGAGTGAATAATCTGAAAATGAAAGAGAGACCCTTCCCTTGTAGTGTGGCCGAATGCCCCCCTAGGCTAGGATATTGTCATTTTTCCAATTTTCATCCAAAGGCTATTGATCCAAGATGTTTAAAACATGAAATTATCACCCTTAGATTAGGCCATCAGCTATCCACAATTACAGCTGTTCAAGAATCTTAAGCCATTATGTTGACACTCTCCATTTTCATGCATTGGTCCATGTGGCTTATTTGCAAAGGTTTGATAAAAAAATAACTAACTCTTCATTGTTGGCCTTTTGATTAAAAAATCAGAAACATTATACCTAGCCTTGGGCCTTGGCTGACCAGCCCCTTTTCTTCCAGCCCATGTTTCATTTTTTAAAAGGCAAGAAAAGCCCTTTTCGATTTCTTGGGTAAAATGACCTTTTTGCCCCCCCGAACATAAATAAATGGGAAACAGACTCCAAATTCAAATTTATTTTTCAATACTTTCAAAATAATAAAAAAAATTGAATTCTGGAAGTTTTCAAAATTTTTCGAGTCCATTTGCTATTTATTTGGATTTTTTCTTCCAAAATTGCCCATTTATGCCCCCAAACTTTACCTTTTTTTAAACGAGCTCCAAATCCAGGTTTTTCTTCACCAAACTCTTCCAAATAATTTGAAAGTGTGATCTAGAAGTTTTCATAATTTTTGGAACTCATTTGGTATTTTTTCGGGATTTATCTGCTTGAATTATTGCATAGGGGGCCCGGGATTTGGCCATTTTGCAAACGAACTCCGAATCAAGATTTTATTTCTCCAATCTCTCCCAAATAATTTAAAAATGATATTTTCAAATTTTCAAAATTTTTGGAGTTCTTTTGCTATTTTTCCGATATTTATCTTCTTGAATTTCTACATAAGAGACCCGGGATTTGGCCATTTTGCAAACGAACTCCGAATCAAGATTTTTTTTTCACCAATCTCTTTGAAATGATTTAAGAATGAGATTTACAATTTTTCAGATTTTTTGGAGTTCATTTGCTATTTTTCCCAAAATTTCCAATTTTACCTTTTTGCCTCCGAAACCCGATTTTGCTCAAAACAAGTCCGGTTTTCAGATTTTCTTCAAACTAAGCCTTGGGATATCCTTTTATAATCACTCCTCATCCATTAGGGGCTTTACTCCTACCAATTCGGGCCATTTCTGTAATTCTTTCCAATTTCACCGAAACCTACCAAAAACCCTAATTCTCGATTTTCTTCCGAATTGACTTTTCTTTCAGTTTTTCTTTCAAGTGGCTCCTCCATTACCCGTAGTCAGTGCTTATCTTTCATTTGGAACCTTCAATTTCGACCAATTTGATCGTTTAAGCACTTTTCCCCAAATTTCCCGGATTAGGATTTTCTTTCTATTGAATCTCCATAACCAAACTTCCGAACTCCATATTTTTTGATGTAGACCTCGGATTATCAAAATTCTTTCTCCATTTTTCAATTGAACTTCAAATCTTGATTTTGAAAGTGGGTTGACTTTTTTAGTAGTTGACTTTTTGGGGTTGACTTTTTCAAGTTTGACTTTTTATGCTTGCTTCTTAGACTAGGTCCCGGAGTACTACCTGCACGATGAAAAAAATCTTTTTACATTCTGAAACATCAATTTAGGAAAAAAAAACATATCTGTTTTAGTGGTCCGGACAAAATTAGGTGTCTACAAGCTCCAAATCCAGATTTTTCTTCACCAATCTCTTTCAAATAATTTAAAAGTGTGATCTGGAAGTTTTCATAATTTTTGGAACTCATTTGGTAATTTTTCGGGATTTATCTGCTTGAATTACTATATAGGGTACCCAGGATTTGGCCATTTTTCAAACGAACTCCGAATGATGATTTTATATCGCCAATCTCTTCCAAATAATTTAAAAATGAGATTTGCAAATTTTCATAATTTTTGGAGTTCATTTGCTATTTTTCCGAGATTTATCTTCTTGAATTTCTGCATAGGGGACCTGGGATTTGGCCATTTTGCAAACGAACTCCGAATCAAGATTTTCTATCGCCAATCTCTTCGAAATGATTTAAGAGTGAGATTTGCAAGAGAAGAGAGTAATTCTTAACTCATTCTTAAATCATTTCGAAGAGATTGGCGAAAGAAAATCTTGATTCGGAGTTCGTTTGCAAAATGGTCCAGGGTCCCCTATGCTGTAATTCAAGCAGATAAATCCCGAAAAAATAGCAAACGAACTCGAAAAATTCTTAAAATTTGTAAATCTCATTTTTAAATTATTTGGAAGATATTGGGAAAAGAAAAACTTGATTCGGAGTTCGTTTGCAAAATGGCCAAATCCCGGGTCCCCTACGTAGTAATTCAAGCAGATAAATCCCGAAAAAATAGAAAATGAGCTCCAAAAATTATGAAAACTTACAGATCACATTTTTAAATTATTTGGAAAATATTGGTGAAGAAAAATCTGCATTCAGAGCTAGTTTAAAAAAGGATAAAGTTCGGGTGCATAAAAGGAGCAATTTCGGAAATAAATCCGAAATAAATAGCAAACGGACTCATAAAATTTTGAAGACTTGCAGAATTCAATTTTTTATTATTTCATAAGTATTGAAAGAATAAAATTTGAATTTGGAGTTCGTTTGCTAGTCATTTAGGTTCGGGGGGCAAAAAGGTCATTTCACCGAAGAAACCAAAAAAGGGCAAATTTGTAATTGAGAAAAATATGAAAGAAGAAGGAATTGTTGGGATTTTTCTTCCCTTGGTCAGCCAACATAGAGGAGAAGAAGGAAGCTTGAACAATTTAATTCCCTAGTCACTATCAAGCCACATGCTACCACTAACACCTTGCAAATAGTCCCCCCTTCATCCAATGGCTTAGGTGCCTTGTAGGAAAGTTGAATGCACCATCCAATGGCCAAGTTTAAATGCCAAGATGACATTTTTATTTGTCATAAAATAACCCTCATATAATGGCCAATAATGGAAGAAAAAAGATGAGCACAATTCATCCAAGGGTGAGCATCCATTCGGTTAAGCAAGTGAGTGCATGGGATTGTCTCTTTTCATCCAATGGCTTAGGCCATCTACAAGGGATAAGTACACATGTTGAGGGCTGGATTTAATCTACAAGATCTCATTTTTATGTTTCCCTCATTCAATGACCAAGAATGTAAGAGCACAACTTATCCAAGGGTAGGCATTCAAGGGGGCAAGCAAGGGAGTGCATGGGATTGGTCCTCTTTTGCATCTAAGGGCTGAGGTTACTACAAGGGCTGAGTACACATCTTAAGGGCTGCTATCAATTGGAAAGATGACATTTTTATGTTTTCATCAAAATATCTTAATCTAAAGGCCAAGATTGGAGGAGAAAAAGTGCAATTTCCATCCAAGGGTGAGAGGCCATTCGGCCAAGGCTAAAGAGGGGGGTTGGTTTCATTTTTTCATATATTTTTTGGCTGAAGTCAGTAGCTAATTTAGCAAAGAAAAAGTTTTTGAAAGAAAGAAAAAAAAAAAAAAAGGTTTTCAATAGAGAGCTTGAAGGTAGTCATCTCTACCAAGTTCTAGCATAGCTTTCTTCTTATTTTCCATGGTGTTTTCTTGATTTTCTATCTTGTTTTCCTACTACATTTTTCATAGAAATAAAGTTTTTTAATGTTCACTTATGTTTTCATCTCTTCTTCTTCATTAAAATGGTGGAAAACAATTTTTTTTTACTTGGTTTCATGCTTGGCCGAATATGGCATGTTTGCTTGCCTTGGTTTTCTTTTGCTTTCTTCCTTACATGTTGTTGTGAGAAATGATTTTTAGAAGGCTTTTTAGAGTATTCTAAGGTTCTGATTTTTTACAAAAGATTAAGCAATGTTTTAATTAATTTTAAGATATTTTATAAAAATCGATTTTAATAAGTGGCCGATCACACCTAGCCAAAAAAATATTGGTGGCTGTTGCAACCTAAAAAAAATAACAAGTCTCATCGCAAGACTTATTATTCGTTAAGAGTGACATTTAAAAAAAACGAGGAAAAGTCGACTTAATTCCTCTAGAAAAATGAAGGTTTTGAAAATGACCTTGAAAAAGACATGGAGTCGCTACCAATCTTTTTTAGCTAGGTGTGATCGCCACCTATTAAAACCGGTTTTATAAAATATTTTAAAAATTAATTAAAACATTTTTAAAACCAATTTCAAGTCTGCGTTTTAAACCAGATAAATCAAAAAAAGGGGTTCGGGACTCGATTACGTATGGGGAAGGATTAGCACTCCCAAAACGCCCGTATAAAACGATACCTTATTAATCGTGTGTTATCTCAAATCTCGGTGTAAAGTTGGTTTTAAATTTAGTATTTCAAGTTAATTCCCAATTTAAAGAAAAATAATTCAATTTTTAATTAAAAATGATCCGTAATTTATAAATTCAAAATTTTCCTATATTCCCCAACAAACGTGGCAAAATATAAAAAAATTTATTAGTTTTGGAAAACTCTCCGAATCATTCTCTTTTTAAAGAAGATATTACGTTATTAATGATAATTGATGATATCCTCCCCAGCAAACCCGGCAGAGAACTCATGAATTATTTTAACTCGGGAATATCTTTATTTTATTGAAAATCATTACCTTTTTGAAAACATTTTAAAAGATATGAATATGTATATGCATGACATAAATAAAATGACATAGCAAAATCTAAATAATATAATGCACCCTAAATGATATTATATGATTTAAATGTCTTAGCATATTATAAATGAAATGAAATATCCTAAGTTATATGACATATTCTAAATGAAATGAAATGACCTAGGTAACATAATACATTCTATATGAGATGCAATATCCTAAGTCATATGATATATTCTAAATGAAATAAAATATCCTAAATGACATAATATATATCCTAAATGAAATGACCTAGGTAACATAATATATTCTATACGAAATGAAATAATTCGAATGACATGGCAAATATGAATAATATGGCATATAATTTAAATGACATGGAATATAAAATAATGCTATCATATAATATGAATGGAAATAAAAATGAAAATAATAATGCATGAACATAGTATATGCTAAATAATATAACAAAAAAATAACTAAATAAAAATCATAGGATATCATGAAATATTTCAAATCATATAATAAACAATATAACATAATTCAAAATCATAACAATATCATTAAAATTATCATAGCAAAAATCACATATTATGTAAAATGCATGAATATGGAAAATGCAATGCATGAAAATGTATTTTTTCCTTTTATTAAGGAAATCCGTATATCTAAAAAGTTATCCGGCTACCTTAGAAAAATATGTCAAATTAAATATTCTAAAACCAAAATACTTTGTGATTGTTTGAAAACAATTTTGAAAAGCTTAGATTAAAAAATAAAAACTGGCTAAACCTTTTTTTTAAAAGGCTTTAATTTCCTAAGTTTAAAATCCCGGACTTGACCACCCTTAACCCGAGACTTAAAAAATCATTTTTAGAGTTTAAAAAGGTTTAGAAACTACCCTAAGTCAGTAGCTAAACTTCCTAATCAGCTCCCTCTACGTAACTTAACCAAAACAGAAAAATGATTTTTCCTTAAATTCAATTCTGACTCCACTGTCTAGTTTTAAGCCACGATTTTTTATCCTATTTTTAGAAATTCAAAAAAATCTACTGGAGACTCAGGACATGTAAAACTACACGGAAAAAAATCGGTTTAATTTTTTTATTAAAGATGTATGCGCAGAAAAATCGGGAAAGTACGAGTATTGGATGAAAAAACTGTTTTGCCAAAATACATTTTTGCCTTTGATAAAATCATTTAAAAATCAAAGTAAAAATATTTAAGACTCACAAAATGACTCACAAACAGTAGCTAGGACTTTTTAAAAGTTAGATAAAAATTGGCTAAGTAAAAAAAATCACAAAGGTAGAATAATAAATTTGACAAACCTTAATTTTCCACAAGTGTGCTCAAGAGAGCATGACTTTGAACCATTAATTGGCCTAAGTCATTAGTCAAGTGGCATGGACATGAAATGCATGAAAAATATAGCAAATATGATGCATGAAATGCATGGTTTTAAACCTAAATGTCATAAAAAAATGCATGGCATCAATATAGTGACCTAGACCTAAATGAACTTGCATGGCATTTAATGCAACCTAGGTCTAAAATGCACGGACATGCATGGCAAAATAAACCAAACCTAATAACTAAAACATGCATGGCAATAACAAAAACACAAGGCATGCTTAAACCAAAAACTCAACCAAATATCATGCAAATGCCAACCTATCAACTAACATAGCAAAAATGCAACACACAATGCAAAATAACATGGTAGCCGAATGGCCTAAGGTTCCAAACAAGCATGGCATTTTCACAAACACTTGGTATACTTAAACTAAATACTCAATCAAATGTCATGAAAATGCAAACCTATCAACTAACATGGCAAAAATGCACACACAATGCAAGATACATGAAGTGGCCGAATGGCCTAAGGTTTCCAACAAGCATGGCATTTTCACAAACACTTGATATACTAACATGCTCAACTAAAATATAACACTCAAATCATGCAAACACAAAGTAGAAATACTAAAACTAACAAGCATTTTCACAAACACTTGATGTACTAACATGCTCAACTAAAATATAACACTCAAATCATGCAAACACAAAGTAGAGACACTCAAATCATGCAAACACAAAGTAGAGATATTAAAACTAACAAGCATTTTCACAAACACTTGATATACTAACATGCTCAACTAAAATATAACACTCAAATCATGCAAACACAAAGTAGAGATATTAAAACTAACAAGAATTTTCACAAACACTTGATATACTAAATATATAACATCAACAAATTTAAACATTATGAAAACAGAAAATTGAAAATGTAAGAATATGATAATAAACTCATAAATGACAACAAACAAGCAACCAAATTAAAACATGCTTCAAATATATGAAGTAGAAGAACACTTAAAGCATCAAGACTAAAGAAAATAACATGAATAACATGAGAAATCAAACAAAATAGCAACACTAAAAAATATAGGCCATTCGGCCATGGTGAGGAATTAAGGAAAAAAATGTAAAAAAACTTGTTTAAGAAAAAGATGAAGAAAGAACTTAAAAGGAATATAAAAAAAAAACATTTATTTAAAAAGAAAACTCACCAAATAATAATAAAAATAGCAAAAACAAGAATGGAAAATCAAGAAAGTGCAAGAGTTGGTGCTAAAAGCAACCTCAAGAAGCTATATTTCAAGCTTTATCTCTTCAAACTTTCCTTTCTTTTCTAAACTTTTTCTTTTTGCTTTCAACCAAGGAGAGAAAAACTAAGCAAAATCAAGAAGAAATCTGAAAAATGAAGTGAAGAAAAATGAAAAATCTGACTCCTTTAGTGCTGGCCGAACCATGCCTTTCTCCTCCAAGGATGTTGTCATTTTGATTCCAACCAATTTCCATCCAAGGGCTAGTGATTCAAGGTGAAAAATCATGAAATTATCACCCTTAGATTAGTGTATCAGCTGTACATAATTACAGTTGTTTAAGAATAATGTTGACACTCTCTCTCTTCATGCATTGGCTCATGTGGCTTAATTACAATGGCTTGATCAAAAAAATCTCTAACTAACTCTTAATTCTTGGTCTTTTGATTGAAAAATCAGAAGCTTCCTCCTTCCTTTGGGCCTTGGAAGTCCAGCACTCTCTTTTCCAGCCCAAGTCTGGTTATTTGAAAGGCCAAAAGAAGCCCTTTTCGGTTGCTTGGGCAAAATGACCATTTTGCCCCCCGGATGCAAATAAATGGAAAACGGACTCCAAATTAAAATTTTATTTTTTTAATACTTTTAAAATAATAAAATATTGAATTTTGGAAGTTTTCAAAATTTTCCGAGTCCGTTTGCTATTTATTTGGATTTTTTCTTCCAAAAATGCCCTTTCATGCCCCCACATTTTACCATTTTTTAAACGAGCTCCAAATCAATATTTTTCTTCATCAATCTCTTCCAAATAATTTAAAAGTGTGATATGGAAGTTTTCATAATTTTTAGAACTCATTTGGTATTTTTTCGGGATTTATCTACTTGAATTACTGCATAGGGGCTCGGAATTTGGCCATTTTGCAAACGAACTCCAAATCAAGATTTTATTTCGCCAATATCTTCCAAATAATTTAAAAATGAGATTTGCAAATTTTCAGAATTTTTGGAGTCCATTTGCTATTTTTCTGGGATTTATCTTCTTTAATTATTGCTAGGAGGCCCGGGATTTGGCCATTTTTCAAACGAACTCCGAATCAAGATTTTCTTTCTCCAATCCTTTCAAATAATTTAAAAATCATATTTGCAAATTTTCAGATGATTTAGAGTTCATTTGCTATTTTTTCGGGATTTTCCTTTTTGAATTTCTACATAAGAGACCCGGGATTTGGCCATTTTGCAAACGAACTCCGAATCAAGATTTTATTTCGCCAATCTCTTCCAAATGATTTAAGAATGAGATTTGAAAATTTTCAGAATTTTCGGAATCCATTTGCTATTTTTTCCAAATTTTCCAATTTTGCCCTTTTGCCTCTGAAACCCGGTTTTGCTCAAAACAAGTCCGATTTTCAGATTTTTTTCAAGCTGAGTCTTGGGCTATCCCTTTTTAATCATTCCTCTTCCATTGGGGGCTTTAGTCTTACCAAGTCGGGCCATTTCTGTAATTCCTCCCGATTTCACCGAAATCCACCAAAAACCCTAATTCTCGATTTTCTCCCGGATTGACTTTTCTTTCAGTTTTTCTTTCAAATGGCTTCTCCATTTCCCGTAGTCAGTGCTTCTCTTTCATTTGGAACCTTCAATTTTGACCAATTCGATCGTTTAAGCACTTTTCCCCAAATTTCTCGGATTAGGGTTTTCTTTCTACTGAATCTCCAAATCCCAACTTTCGAACTCCATATCTTTTGATGTAGACCTCGGATTATCAAAATTCTTTCGCCATTTTTAAATTGAGCTTCAAATCTTGATTTTGAAAGTGGGTTGACTTTTTTAGTAGTTGACTTTCTGAGGTTGACTTTTTTGGGGTTGACTTTTTTTTGGGTTGACTTTTTTTTGAGTTTGACTTTTTATGCTCGCCCTCTTAAACTAAGTCTAGGAGTACCAGCTGCAGGATGGAAAAAAGTCTTTTTACATTCTGAAACCTCAATTTAGGAAGAAAACATACATATTTTAGTGGTCCGGACAAAATTAGGTGTCTACAGTGGCGACTCCATTTCTTTTTTTGAGGTTATTTTCAAAACCTCTCAATTTTAACTTAAGAGGAATTAAGTCGTCTTTTTCTCTGCTTGTATTTCTCCCTCACTCGAGCGGCTTCTTCCTCACTCCGGAAGATCACATATCGACAATAGTTTTCGCTCTTTGGACACCCAATGCTCATTTGGCTCAAATTTCTCCATCGAGTTTGAATGTCTTTTTCACTAAAATACTCCAATTATTTTTCATATTAAAGAAGGGGAAGAAGGAACAGCAATATTATAGTTGGTTAAATTTGTAGCTTTTAATTAAACTGAGTCTCTAATTTATTTGGACCTTATGTTAAATCTGGATAAATTTGGACCAAAATATTCAGGCCAAAAATCGAGTCTTCAATTTTTGATCTAATATAAAATTCGGAATATTTGAAGGTGCAGGTTTGACATTGCAAAACTTGAAAATTTTAAAATATATGAATATTAATTATATAAAATTACATGTTCGTTAAAATTATTATGGTTATGTCGGGCCAAAAAAAAAGGTAAATATGAAAAACATGTCCTCCATAAGGAAGTATTTGTTAAATGGTATAATGAATAAAAGTTATTTGAAAAAGATAAATGAATAATTAGAAATTGTCATAAAGGATATTGTAAAGACAAAATTATCCTTGATAAAAAAAACTTCTCCTCCCTTTTTCTTTTATTTTTTAATTTCTTTTTTAATTAAAAAATAAATATTCTGAAAATAAAAAAATTTTAATTTTAAAAAATAAATTTTTAAATTTTTTATTTACTTTTTCTAATTAAAAATTTTAAAAAAATAAAAATCATATGCCTAAAATTAATTTTTTTAAAATTTTTTTAAATTTTAAAAAATATATATTTAAATATTTTATTTTTTAAATTTATTTTCAATTAAAATTTTTAAAAAATAATATTTCCTTAATGAAAGAAAAAAGGGAAAGTAAGTTTTGTCATTAAGGATAATTTTGTCTTTACAATATCCTTTATAATAATTTTTAATTATTCATTTCTCTTTTTCAAATAACTTTTATTCATTAGACTATTTAACAAGAATTTCTTATTGAGGGCATGTTTTTCATATTAACCCAAAAAAAAAAAACCTTAAAAGGCTTTGGTCGGTCACCTTGGGGATTGAAATTTCATACTGAAAAACTAGAAGAAAAAAAAAATACATCACTTCATCGAGATACTTTTAAATTTTTTTATAAATTTTTTAATTAATTAATAATAAAAAATTAATTTTAAATTATATTTTATTAAATAATAATTAATTTTTTTAATTATGAAAATAAAATTTTTGAAAATTATTTATTTATAAATTACGTAATATAAATTTATTTTTAAATATTATTTATATATATTTAAAAAAATTTAGACTTTATTATATTCTGTATATTTTTATTTATAGGATGTAAAAAATAATAAATAAAAAATAAGAAACTAAACTTATGGTTTGTATTTTATTCTCTCATAAGATCGATTTTTTCACATAAGTTAGCAGCAAGTTCGTTTTTTACTTTTTTTCTAAGCGGATCGGGTATAGATTCTAAATCGACTCGTGACTCAATGTGGGATCTATCCATATAAATACATCATTTAAAATTAAAATAAAATAATTTTTTTAATTTTTTCCTCGAGTCGGTCGGGTACGGATCCTAAATCTACCCTCAACGTGCAGACCAACCCCTTTAAATACATCATTTAAAATTAAAACAATTAATAAAATAATTTTTAAACTTTTTCCCCGGGCCAGTTGGGTACGGATCCTAAACCGACCCGCAGGTCAATGTGCGGACTAACCTTTTTAAATACATTATTTAAAAATAAAATAAAAAATAATTAATAAAATAATTAATAAAATATTTTCAAGAAGATTTCGCTTTTTAGAGTCCGTATCTCGGAGTTTGGAACATTCTTCCTTCAAGTTCATTAATTCGGTAACTAATTCCTGGCAATTAGCTATTCTTCTTTCTTGATCAAACAATAACTCCCCATTCTCATCTTTTAGGCGTCCGACCTCAGTAATCAAAAGCGAATATTTATTTTCCATAACTGTCAAGGATTCTTTCAAAATGTCGCTATCCTCGGTGAGCTTCTGAACAATACCATCTCTTTCCACTAAACCATCCCCCAACTTTCGAACCTTCAATCGAAGCTTCTTGGCCTTGCTTTTTTCTTTGTTCAATCCTTTTTCTAACTCTTCTACCCTTGATTGCAGCTTTCGGTTTTCTTCTCCCAATCCATCTTTCTCTTCTTGTAGCTTTCTTTTAGCCTTTTCTATCCTTGGCATAGGATCCGAAGCTATAACCTTGGCCAAACCGTCTGAACTTCTTTTGCAAGGAATCACAATATCTTTGGTTCTCCTGGCTTGCCACACAAAGTATTCAGGAGTAGTGTTCCATGAGATACTACCCCCTTCGACTCTAACCGTTAATTTCCAAGCCTTTGTGAGTTCTTCTATCCTGGTGATAACCCCATTGTCTGAATAGGAGAAGTCCACCTGGTTAAGTCCATGGGTCATCGGTATGAACTGCTTATACCCCGCCTGTCTCCGTACCATGATGGGAGAGTAGCTAACGGCACCCCAAAGTCCCAAGAGAGGAACCCAAGGTTGATCACCACAGCTAAATAACATAGGTCCATGAGGCATCCATGGTGCTTTCCAGATCACTTGTCGGCTTGTAAGTTCTCGTAACATCACTATCCATTCTTCTTTTGACCTTGACTCAGGCCATGTGCTTTCACAGAATTCCTTGATAGGGATGCTAGTGGTGAAGTACGGCTTTCGGAACTTTGACTCTTGGCACTCAAAATGACTTTTCATCCAGATGTAGAGCAACTGTAAACATCCGATGAAACGCCCTTTTCCATTTCTCCGGCAGTGATTCAGTGACCTGATAGACTCGGCTAATATAGCTGGAGTTGTATTGATCTGATGTCGAACTTGGTCCATGAAATTCACCACAGTTGTTTCAATATGTCCCAATATCTTCGGGAAAACCATAAGTCCGTAAATAGCCAAAGCCATCACCTCCAAACCTGTATCATCATCCGGGTGTTTGACAATGAAGTTTCGGAGAATATTCCATGGAATACCAGTGCTTTTACCCTTTGTCTTCACAATCTTGTCAACTTCTGTCAAGCTGATTCCCATGATCTTTGCTACTTTCTTCCGATAACCTGTCTTGTTCTTCCAGTAGACTTTGTCTGGATTAGGGGGATCCAAACGAAGCAGTGCTGAATATTCTTCTATAGTTGGAACCATATCTACTTCGTTGAACACAAAGCACCTGTATGATGGGTCCCAAAACTGCATCATGGCTCTTACCAGGTTATTATCAACTTCAACAGATAGGAGCAAGGCCAGGTCCCCATACTTTCGTCTGAATGTTTCTTGTCGAGTTCCATTCCAGGAATGCCAAATGCTGATCAAATCTTCAAGGTTGTTCTGTGCCAGATCCATGTGAACTCTCTCGGGAAGAGTAGAGACATACCCGACTGGCAGACAATCTCCTGTACGTTGCTGGATTGCTTCAGACCTAAGCTTCAAACTATTGGCAGACTCACGCTTGGCGACTGTCAGGTTTTCCATGGATTCAGTAGACATTCTTTCTATCTAGACCGTTATGTGGCAAGATGACTTTATGAAGATGCATGATGTATGAAAAGAAAGAAACAAACAGTTAGATGTTATGTCAACAAACTTATGAAAAGATAAAAATACAACAACATGTGTAAGCATTACATCATCATGGTAAGCATATCAACAAAACAAACGTGTTAGGTGAACAAAGCATCATGTTAATGATAAAAGTATAGGGTAAGAAGTGTCCCTTCATGTGTCCTAAATTCGGGTTCTCCTCTATATAAGGTTGGATATGGCTCTATCTTAAAGTTTGGCCACTTAAGTATTGTTTATATGCTGGGTTAGGATACTTGACCAAGCTAAAAAGGTCCCCAAATTGCTCCTTAACATCATCCATGTAGGATGAGTAAGGCACCCCATTCCTCACCCATTACAGGCTCCAACCGGAATGGTTCAATTCAGGTGAGAGTATTTTCCAAAGTTATGGCGGAGATTTATCATCTCTCAAAGACTTTGGTACTTTACACTCTGAAGGTGTTTCGCTAGCCGTTGCGGAGGTTTTCACCTCTCGAGGCGTAGGTACTTTACCCCCTCCTAAAAGGGACGAGTCCGGGTATAGGACTTTATGATATGCAATGTGTCGTGTGTGCGAAGGGACATTCAAACCTCTCTTTACCCATAAATGTACAATGAAACAAAAATTGTTAGTACAAATAATAAAAATCAAATAAATAAATAAATAAACAATTAAACACTTAAAGACCAATTTTTAAAACCTAATTTATCACAAGACTAATTTATGGCTCGACTCTCAAGTGTCCCCAGCGGAGTCGCCAAACTGTCATAACGTGCCAAATACGAATTCAGCATGCTAGACGCAAATCAATGGAGTCGCCACTAATCATCTAATCTAGGTGTGATTAGTCACCTTTATAAATCTATCATATTTAAAGTAATCCTAAGCTTGACTAAGGCACCTTAAAAAGAATAGGTTCTGGTCTACTTATCAGAACTAGGTTCGGGAGTACGGTTACGTGTGAGGAAGGATTAGCACCCTCACAACGCCTATCTAAGAGATAGTACCTAATTAGTCTTGTGATACTTAAAAAGTCTTAATTAAATGGTCTTGTCTATCCTATTTCATTTTAATTGTTAAAGTTAGAAATCTCGGAGATTATTTTTTAGGTCTTCCTTCCATTCATTCTGGAGAAATTACTAAAAAATGTTTCCTCACCTCGAGAGTATTCAAAAGAAACCATTCGTTCAATTGAAGAGGCTCCGTCGTCGGAAAAATTAAGAATTATTTAACCAAATTATTTTCTTAAATTAATCTTCCAAAAATAATCCACATTTTATTAATGTTTGTTTTGAAAAATAAATTGTGATTTTTAATATCGAAAATCATCTCTTAAAATATCCTTCCATTCGTTCTAGAGAATTTTTAAAAGAATTTTTCTCACCTAGAAATTTCTTAAAAGTCATCCATTCGCAACTTTCTTGAATTTTATCATCGGAAAAAGTCTTAATTTATCTTTCAATTTTAATTAAGCATTTATTATGGAAAATTAATTTGAGAAAAAGAAGTTGAAAATTAATTATTCTTAAAAAAATAAATTTTTGATTTTTGTTGGTATTGAAATTAATCTCTTAAAATATCCTTCCATTCATTCTGGAGAATTTTTAAGAGAAATTCCTCACCTAGAAATTTCTCAGAAATTAACCATTCGTAATTTCTTTGAATTTCATCATTGGAAAAAATCTCAATTTATTTATTTAAAAATAACCATTCTTCAATTAAATTAATTAATCTAGAAAATAAATTAATAATTAATAATATTAAAAATATACAATTATTATAAAATATAAAATATGAAATATAATATGTAATATGATATACTAATAAAAATATAATATAATATAATAATATAATATAATATAATAATATAATATAATAATAGTTTTCTAAAAAATATATATATGGTTAATAAAATAATAAATAATAATAGCAATACTAATAATAATATAATATAAAATATAAAACCTGCAAAAACTTAAAAAATAATTAGTAAATAAATAATCAAAATAAAAATCAAATAAAACAAAAATCTAATAATACAAAAAATGAATAAGACAAAAATATATATATATATATATATGAAGAACATAAAACGTATAAAAGCAAAGCAAAATCAAATGAAAAAAAAAACATGCAAACAGCAAAGGTGCAAACAGCAGGGGGAGGGGCCAGCCCAGGCGCGGGCCGCGCGCGGGCCTGCTGGCCCGGGCCCCTGCTGTCTCTAAAAACTTTTTTTTTGGTTCATTTGTTTACCTCTTTTAAAAAAAATCTCTTTTTTCTCTGAAATCCTTCGAGAACACCAAGAACACCAAACCCGGATTTTTCCAGATTCCGGTGAGATGCTGCTGCCGCCGCCGCTGTCGCCGCCGCCACCGCCGGTGCCGGTGGTCAAAAAAATTCCGAAAAATCACCAAAAATTCCTTTCGATCTCCTCTTTTCAAATATCAAATTAGTTTTTTCCGAATCTCTCTAGAATTTCCTAGATCTGAAATTGAAGTTCGAAACTTCACCTCCTCCGATCTACTCCGTCGGTCGTCGAATGGCCACCAACTTTTAGTATGTGTTTCTTCTAATTAAAACACAACTTTTCTTTCTCAAGAAATTTTTTCGAAACAAACTCTAACTCTCACTTTTGAATTTTCGAATTTTTTCTCTCAAAAAAATATTTTTTTATTTCGAAAAAAACCTATAGTTGCTTCTAACTCTCCTTGATTTCTGATATTTTCTGATGTGTGTTGTGTTTGATGCTTGGGTTCTTTTTTATAGAGAAGAAATTAAGTTTTAATCTAGCTAGAAGTCTTCAATCTGATCAAGAGAGGTGTTTTGTTTAAATCACATTTTTAGAGTCCCACTTCAATCCAAAAAGAGGTTTATTTCAACCCAAATTTGTTTTTTTTTCATTTTTTTATTAATTTCGAATTTCTTCTGATTTTTCTTTTAATTTTCGAAATTATCCAAATTTTTATTTTTTTGATTTTTTGATTTTTTGATTTTTTTTTATTTTTGATTTTTTTGTTTTTCTGATTTTTTCTTTTTGTTTTTGTTTTTTTGCTTTAATAATAAAAATTATACCCGGATAAAATCCGGTGTCTACAGTAATTAATAAAATAAATTTCTTATTTTAACTTTTTTTTTCTCGAGTGGATCGGGTACAGATCCTAAATCGATTCGCGAGTCAATGTGCAGACAAACTCCTTTAAATACATCATTTAAAAAAAAAAAACTTTAAACTAAAAATAATTAATAAAATAAATTTGTTTTTATTTTTTTCCGATTGGATCGGGTATGGATCCTAAATCGATCCGCTAGTCAACTTGCGGACCAACCCTTTTAAATACATCATTTAAAAATAAATTAAAAACTAAAAATAACTAATAAAATAAAATTTATTTTAATATGTTTTCTCGAACGGGTCTAGTATAAATCTTAAATTGACCTATAAATTATCGTGTAGACCCTTTATTATTATTTTTGTATTATAGAGTATGATAAATTTGTCTCTAGGATATTTCAAAAATATCCATCGAGTCCTATGGACTCAAAAATAATTTTTTTTGTATTATATCGTAGGACAAAATTGTCCCTAAGATATTTAAAAAAATACTTTTTAAGTCCTAAGGTTTCAAAAATAATAATAGAAGAAACTAAATTTTTTTTTATCTTTACTAAAAAATAAAATAGGAGAAAAATATTTTAACTTTTCAAAAAATTCCAATTGAGTCCTTGAGGACTCATTTTAATAATAGTAAATGACCCCGCTTCATCGGGATATTTTTATTTTTTTTATAAATTTTATAATTAATTAATAATAATAAATTAATTTTAAATTATATTTAATAATATTTATTTATTTAATTTTTATTTTGAAATTTTAATAATATTAATATCGTTATATTTTGTTAGTTATGAAAATTAAATTTATGATAATTGTTTATTTATAAATTACGTAATAAAAATGCATTTTCGAATGTTATTTATATATATATATATATATTTTAAAAATTAGAATTTATTGTATGCTGTATATTTTTATTTATAGGAGTTAAAAAATAAAAAATAAAATTGTGGTTTGTATTTTATTCCCTTATAGAATTAGGATCGATTTTCTCACATAGGTTAGCAGCAAGTTCTTTTTTTTTTTTTTCATTTTTTACTTTTTTCCCGAGCAGATCGAGTACGGATCCTAAATCGACCTGCGATTCAATGTGCGACCTACCCCTTTAAATACATCATTTAAAATAAAAAAATAAAAAAAAATAATAAAATAATTTTTTTTAACATTTTCCCCTAGTAGGTCGGGTACGGATCCTAAATCGACCCGTGAGTCAACGTGCAAACCACCCTTTAAGTAAATCATTTAAATTAAAATAAAAATAATTAATAAAATAATCTTTTTAACTTTTTTCTCGAGCTAGTCGGGTACAGATCCTAAATGGACCTGCGAATCAACGTGCAGACTAACCTGTAGACACCTAATTTTGTCCGGACCACTAAACATGTATGTTTTCTTCCCATATTGATGTTTTCGAGTATAAAAAGACTGTTTTCATCCTGCAGGTGGTACTCCGAGACTTAGTTTAAGAGGGCGAGCACAAAAAGACAAACTTGAAAAAAAGTCAACCCGAAAAAGTCAACCCCGAAAAAGTCAATCCTAAAAAGTCAACTACTGAAAAAGTCAACCCACTTTCAAAATCAAGATTTTAAGTTCAATTGAAAAATGGTGAAAGAATTTTGATAATCCGAGGTCTACATTGAAAGATATGGAGTTCGGAAGTTGGGATTTGGAGATTCAGTAGAAAAGAAACCCTAATTCGAGAAATTTGGGGAAAAGTGCTTAAACGATCAAACTGGTCGAAATTGAAGGTTCCAAATGAAAGATAAGCACTGACTACGGGTAATGGAGAAGTCACTTGCAAGAAAAACCGAAAGAAAAGTCAATCAGGGAGAAAACCGAGAATTAGGATTTTTAGTGGATTTCGGTGAAATCGGGAAGAATCACAGAAATGGCCCGACTTGGTAAGACCAAAGCCCCCAATGGATGAGGAATGATTAAAAAGGATGGCCCAAGGCTCAGATTGAAGAAAATCTGAAAATCGGACTTGTTTTGAGCAAAACCGGGTTTTTGAGGTTAAAGGGCAAAATTGGAAAAATTTAGGAAAAATAGCAAATGGACTCCGGAAATTCTGAAAAATTTGTCAATCTCATTCTTAAATCATTTGAAAGAGATTGGTAAAATAAAATCTTGATTCGGAGTTCGTTTGCAAAATGGCCAAATCCCGGGTTTCTTATGCAGTAATTCAAAAAGGAAAATCCCGGAAAAATAGCAAATGGACTCCAAAAATTCTGAAATTTTGCAAATCTCATTTTTAAATTATTTGGAAGAGATTAGCGAAAGAAAATCTTGATTCCGAGTTCGTTTGCAAAATGGCCAAATCCCGGGCCTCCTATGCAGTAATTCAAGCCGATAAATCCCGAAAAAATACCAAATGAGCTCCAAAAATTATGAAAACTTCCAGATCACACTTTTTAATTATTTTGAAGAGATTGGTGAAGAAAAATATTGATTTGGAGCTCGTTTAAAAAATGGTAAAAAGTAGGGGCATAAAAGGACATTTTGGGAAGAAAAAATCCAAATAAATAGCAAACGGACTCGGATAATTTTGAAAACTTCCAGAACTCAATATTTTATTATTTTGGAAGTATTAAAAAAAGAAAATTTGAATTTGGAGTCCGTTTGATATTTATTTGCATACGGGGGGCAAAATGGTCATTTCACCAAGCAACCGAAAAGGGCTTCTTTGGGCCTTTCAAAAATCAGAGCTGGGCTGGAAAAGAGAAGTGTTGGCCTGCCCAAGCCCAAAGGAAGGAGGAAGCTTATGATTTTTTTCAATCAAGTGGTTAAAAATCAAGAGTGGTATTTTTGAGCCTAAGTCCCAATCCCACATCCCTTTGTAATGTCAAGCCAAGGAGGTGCTCACCTTATAAATAAGGGGTCTTGGCCTTTGGTTGAAATCACCCACTACCCCTTGTGAGATAGTCTATACACTTGTATTAGGATTATCCGGGTGGTGAGTCATAGTGTTTTTGTTGAGAGGGTTTGTAGCTTAATCCGTTCAAAAGCTACTCTGAGGGTTTGTAGCTTAATCCGTTCAAAAGCTACTCTGAGGGTTTGTAGCTTAATCCGTTCAAAAGCTACTCTGAGGGTTTATAGCTTAATCCGTTCAAAAGCTACTCTGAGGGTTTATAGCTTAATCCGTTCAAAAGCTACTTGGTGAGTTTTCATTTTAAAATAATGTTTCTTGTTCTTCCTTCATTTCCTTTCTTAAGTATATTTTTCTTACATTTTGTTTTTACAATAAACTCACCATGGCCAAATGGCCTACATTATTTATTTTAAGTTGTTGTTTTTGATTCATTTTACCATATTGTTTATGCTATTTTCTTTATTTTTGATGTTTTAAATATTATGTTATTTCATGTTCTTAAGTTATATTTAATTTGGTTGCTTTGTTTGTTGCCATTTATGTCTTAGATATCATGTTTTTGCATTTTTAATTTTTTGTTTTCATGTTGTTTAAATTTGAGCATGTTTTAGAGTTAGCATATTAAGTGTTTGTGAAAATGCTTGTGTGATTCTTTGCATGATTCTTGTTTTATATCTTAGTGAGCATGTTTTAGATTTGGTATATTAGGTGTTTGTGAAAATGCTTGTGTGATTTTTGTGTTATGACTTAGTTTTTCATGCTAGCATACCAAGTGTTTGTGAAAATGCCATGCTTGTTGAAGCTTGGGGCCATTTGGCTACTCCATGTGTTTTGCATTGTGTGTTGTATTTTTGTCATGCTAGTTGTTAGGTTTATGCATTTGCATGATATTTGGTTGGATTTTTGAATTAAGCATGCCTTGTGTTTGTGAAAATGCCATGCATGTCATAGGTCTAGGTTACATTAAATGCCATGCAAGTTCATGTTAGGTCTAGGCCATATTATTTGTGTCATGCATTTTCCTTACATTTAGGTTTAGATCCATGCATTTCATGCATTATGTTTGCTGCATTGTTTCATGCATTTCATGTTCATGCCACTTGAATAATGACTTGAGCCAATTAATGGTTCAAGGTCATGCTCTCTTGAGCACACTTGTGGAAAATTAAGTTTGTCAAATTGATTATTCTACCTTTGTGATTTTTTTTACTTAGCCAATTTTTATCTAACTTTCAAAAAGTCCTAGCTACTGTCTGCAAGTCATTCTATGAGTTTCAAATATTTTTATTTTGGTTTTTAAATGATTTTATCAAAGACAAAAAAAAAAAAGTGTTGGCAAAGCAGTTTTTTTTTTTTTCCACCCAAAACTCGTACATCTCCAATTTTTCTGGGAATTCATCTTTGATCAGAAAATTAAGTCGATTTTTTTTCGTGTATTTTTACATGTCCTGAGTCTCCAATAATTTTTTCAGAATTTTTGGAATTTTTATAAATAGGGTAAAAAATCGTGGATTAAAACTGGACAGTGGAGTCAGAATTGAATTTAAAGAAAAACAAAGCAGTTTTTTCTCCTCCAAAAACTCGTACATCTCTGGTTTTTCTGGGAATTCATCTTTGATCAAAAAATTAATCCAATTTTTTCTCGTATAATTTTACATGTCTTGAGTCTCCAGTATTTTTTTTAGAATTTTTGGGATTTTTAAAAATAGGGTAAAAAATCGTGGAATAAAACTGGACAGTGGAGTCAGAATTGAACTTAAAGAAAAACCAATTTTCTGTTTTGGTTAATTTACTTAGAGTGGGCTGATTAGGAGGGTTAGCTACTGACTTAGGGTAATTTCTAAGCCTTTTTAACTCTAAAAATGGTTTTTCAAGTCCCGGGTTAAGGAGAGTCAAGTCCGGATTTTTTTAAACTTAGGAAATTAGAGCCATTTAAAAATTTTTAGCCCAGTTTTTATTTTTAATTCAAGCTTTTCAAATTTGTTTTCAAACAATCACAAAGTATTTTGGTTTTAGAATATTTAATTTGACATATTTTCGTAAGGTAGTCGGATATCTTTTTAGATATACGGATTTCCTTAATTAAAGGAAAAAATACATCTCATGCATTGCATTTTTATATTCATGCATTTTATATAATATTTGATTCTTGCCATAATAATTTCTATGTGTCATGACATTTAGGTTGCATTATATTATTTAGATTTTGCTATGTCATTTTATTTATGTCATGCCTATACATATTCATTTCTTTTAAATGTTTTCAAAAAAGATAATGATTTTCAATAAAAATAAAGATATTCCTGAGTTAAAATATTCATGACTTCTCTACCGGGTTTGCTGGAGGGAATATCATCAATTATTATTAATAAATGAATATCTTTCTTTCAAAAAAAGAGAATGATTCGGAAAGTTTTCCAAAACTAATAAAAATTTCTATATTTTGCCACGTTTGTTGGGGAATATAGGAAAATTTTGAATTTATAAATTCCGGATCATTTTCAATAAAAAAATGGAATTATTTTTCTTTAAATTGGGAATTAATTTGAAATACTAAATTTAAAACCAACTTTTACCGAGACTTGAGATAACACACGATTAATAAGGTACCGATTTATACGGGCGTTGTGGGGGTGCTAATCCTTCCCCGCACGTAACCGACTCCCGAACCCGCTTCTTTGATTTCTCTGGTTTAAAACGCAGACTTGAAATTGGTTTTTAAAATGTTTTAATTAATTTTTAAAATATTTTATAAAACCGGTTTTAATAGGTGGCCGATCACACCTAGCTAAAAAAGATTGGTGGCGACTCCATGTCTTTTAAGGTCATTTTCAAAACCTTCATTTTTTTAGAGGAATTAAGTCGACTTTTCCTCGGTTTTTTTAATGTCACGCCTAACGAATAATAAAGTCTTGCGATGAGACTCGTCGTTATTTTTTTTTTAGGTTGCGACATAACCTTTTTAAATACATTATTTAAAAATAAAATAAAAAACTAATTAATAAAATAAATGTATTTTTTTAACTTTTTTTTCTTGTAGGTTGGGTATGGATCCTAAACCGACCCGCGAGTCAATGTATGGATCAACATCTTTAAATATATCATTTAAAAATAAAATAATTAATAAAAATAAAGATTTTTTCCAAGCTGATCGATTACAGATCCTAAATCGACATGCGAGTGAACATATGGGTTAACCCTTTAAACACACCATTTAAAATAAAAATAAAAGTAATTAATAAAATAATTTTTTATTTTAACTTTTTTCTCGAGTGGGTCAAATATAGATCCTAAATCGATCTACGAGTCAACGTGCAAAACAATTCCTTTAAATACATCATTTAATAAAAATAAAAAACTAAAAATAAATAATAAAATATAATTTTTTATTTTTTATTTTTTTTCGATTGGATCGGATATGGATTCTAAATCGATCTGTGAGTTAACATGCAGATCAACCTCTTTAAATAATAATTTTAAAATTTTAAAAATAAATAAGAATTTTTTTTATCTTTTTTTTCGTACTGGTCGGGTACAAATTCTAAATCGATCAACGAGTCAACATGTTGACCAATCCCTTTAAATATATCATTTAAAAATAAACAACTAAAATTAATTTCTTTTTTTTTTTATTTTTTTCTCGAGCAGGTCGAGTACGAATCCTAAATCGACTCGCGAGTCAACATGCAGACCAACCTATTTAAATACATGATTTAAAAATAAAATAAAATAAAAAAACCAAAAATAATTAATAATTTTTTTTCTTCTAATGGGTCGGTTACGGATCCTAAATCGACCTACGAGTGAACGTGCGGACCAATCTTTTTAAATACATCATTTAAAAATAAAATAAATTAAATTAAAAATTAAAAATTTTAATTTTAATTTAAAAATTTTAAATTTTAAAATTTTAAAATTTTAAAATAACAATAAAAATTGTGTTATAGAGGAGGACAAGATTGTCCCTAATCTATTTCAAAAATATCACTTGAATCCCATAGACTCAAAAATAAATATAGTAAATATCTTATGCGTATGTGAATCTCAATAGATTCACTGCAATTTATTTCTTCCACTGACATATTTGAAGATTCGTTCACTATTTGAGATATTTAGATAAAAATATTATATTCAAAAAATAGGTTAGGGTAAATAAATTAGACCCATTTAAAAATGGATTGGATTTTGATTTTAAAATTCAAGATCCAAATCCAATTCAATTTGACTCGTTTTTTAATTATATAATATATATTATGTAATTTATACTTTAAAAAAAATAAATATATATTATTATAGTATAAATATTAAAAAATATATGTGAAATTATTCATGTTCTAAATTTTAATAAAAAAAAATATTAAATTACTAAAGTTTAAATAAAAAATAATATATTTTTTAAAAAATTTAAAAAAATAATATGAGCGGACTTTAATTATCTATTTACAAATAAAGACGAATTTGAACAAAATTTGAGAATCATATTATAAATTAGATCGAACTTAAACAAATACATATAATATTTGATCATACACAAAATCGACTCAGATCATGAACACGTTTTGATGGTATCAATATGGATATCTGGTATTAATTTTGTTGTAGTGTGGGAAATGACTAGTGCTGATATCAATAGATGAACAACAAAACTTGGGACGTAGAAGCCGGCAGCTGCCTTGCTTTGCTGGTAATTAGAGGAATGCTGCCAACGCCAAGACTACAATTTGACAACTTAAATGTCAAAACTTTGCTTTCAGTTTCAAAATAACTTATCAATGGCTTTCCATTAATTTTATGTTTTTTTTTTTTAATCAAATACCAAATTCCTACATTAAAATAATAATAATAATTTCATAAAAAAGACCTCTTCGCTTGTTTGAAAGATAAGTTGACAAACGGTAGCTTATGTTCTTTCTTAGCGGTGAAGTGAACCAAGCGTAAGGGATGACTGACAAATGTCACCACATTTTTGTATAGTGTCTTTTCAAAAGAAAAAAATTCAAAAAATTGTGGGATTGTTAATGTTATTAGTCAATTGGGTGGGACCTTAGGCATCCATACCATATATATCAAGATCAAAGCAGGAGTAAAATTAATCTTTGGAATCTTCTGAATCTGAATTATTTATTTATTTATTTATTTAGACCACCTGTTGTTCTCGTATCAAAATGTCATCATACATACAAATACAATACACATTCATGATAAAAATACTCTTATTTCCGTAAACTTTGTTTGCATCTTATTGTCTTTAAATCACAAATACTAAGAAATAAAGATAGATTCATATTTTAATATTCAGAAGAAGGAAAAAAATATATATTTTCTTCAAGTAATTGGATCCTTTATTTATACTAAAGCTAGTGCCTAGTAGGCTTGTACTCGGAATATTACACCCATAGTTGGCTCTTCATTAAAAGCTGGCAAGGCAATAGCCAATAGGCCTCTGTAAAACTGGTTCATACTTCATAGTCTGAATCTGTGTCCCAAAATTCTTGCATTTTCAAACCCTTTGACCAATAAGAAAAAATGGGTATCGAAGTTGGGGCTAAAGATGAAGAATCAGGCACCGAATTGTCCAGAAAATCAAGATTCAGATACAACTCCCCACTTGTCCAAGTAACCCTGATAGGTCTGGTATGTTTCTGCTGCCCTGGAATGTTCAACGCCCTGTCTGGTATGGGAGGAGGAGGCCAAGTGGATCCAACCGCAGCCAACAACGCCAACACCGCCCTTTACACAACTTTCGCTGTGTTTGGGATCCTGGGTGGTGGCATTTACAACATCCTCGGACCCTATCTCACCCTTGCCGCTGGTTGCAGCACTTACGTCCTTTACGCTGGTTCTTTCCTCTACTACAACCATCATCAACACCAGGGTTTTGCAATCGCTGCTGGTGCCTTACTTGGTATTGGCGCTGGCCTTCTTTGGGCTGGTCAAGGCGCTATTATGACTTCTTACCCTCCACCGAATCGGAAGGGCACTTATATCTCCCTGTTTTGGAGCATTTTCAACATGGGTGGAGTTATTGGTGGACTTATTCCTTTTATTCTGAATTACCACAGAAACGATGCAGCTTCTGTAAATGATGCCACTTATATTGGCTTCATGTGTTTCATGTCAGCAGGAACTCTTCTTTCCTTTGCCATTTTGCATCCCAACCGTGTTGTTCGTGATGATGGTACACGGTGTACCAATGTTAAGTACTCCAGTGTCTCCACAGAGGCAATCGAGGTTCTCAAATTGTTTTTAAATTGGAAAATGCTCCTTATTGTCCCTGCTGCTTGGGCCAGCAATTTCTTCTACAGCTATCAGTTCAATAATGTCAATGGTCTTCTTTTTAATCTGAGGACTAGAGGCTTAAACAATGTGTTTTATTGGGGGGCACAGATGTTAGGATCTATTGGGATTGGTTACGTCTTGGATTTTAGTTTCCAGAGTAGGAGGATGAGGGGTTTTCTTGGGATTGGCGTTGTTGCTTTGCTTGGCAGTGCAATTTGGGGTGGTGGTCTCGCCAATCAACTTCCTTACTCCCATGATCATCCACCTAAGAAGTTGGATTTCAAGGACTCTGCTTTTGCTGGCCCCTTTGTTTTGTACTTCACCTATGGATTGCTGGATGCCATGTTTCAAAGCATGGTTTATTGGGTCATAGGGGCCTTGGCTGATGATTCACAGACCCTTAGCAGGTAATGAATGCCCTTTTCTTCTTGTATGTCTTTTTGATTTTCATCCTTTTTTTCTTCTTCTTTTTTGGATAAATTGACCAATATTGATGTGTATAAATATATTCCAGATATAGTGGATTTTATAAGGGAGTGCAAAGCGCAGGAGCAGCGGTTGCTTGGCAAGTTGATACGCACAAGGTTCCATTGCTTTCCCAGTTGGTTGTCAATTGGTCACTCACCACTGTAAGTTATCCATTGCTGGTGCTTCTAGTCATGCTAGCTGTAAAGGATGACATCAAGACTGAAGATGAAACTGTCAAGGAGGCTACTGTTCCATCTTCCAATAAAGATATCATCACTGCGATGTCCACATAGCTGTTATTTAGTCTGTTGTCTTTTCTCCCACATTCCTGCCAAAGTGGCATCTTTTTCTTTCACAAGTTTAGACAACAGTTATGATGTTTATGTTACTACGCCATTATTATCTCCATTAAAAGGAAATCTAAGTTAAATGCTTTGTGCAGAGCTTTCTTCACTCATAGAATTCTTGTATCTTGGTTTTCCCTGCTCACACTCTTCTTGCCATTTCTTAATTACAATCTATGAAGATAACCACTGGTTTCTTTTTTCCATCCAGAACTAACAGTATTCCTTTTCAGTTGATACAGGATAATATGTTGCTTGATCATGTATGGAATGCCCTAAAAGCTGTGAAAAACCTTTGCTTGTTGACAATACTATAAAAGAATACATAAATCTAGGAAAAGGTGTAAAACTATATTTCTTTTTTTGATAAGTAAAAACTATATTGTTGATTGCTACTTTTCATTATGATGGTGAAAAAAAAAAAAAAAAAAACTATTAGAGCAGTTTTCTTTTCTGTGTAACTATCTGAATGAGAGGATAACAATGATTATTCAGTGACACTAACTCCCTGGCACCGGCAGAAGGTGGATGATGATGTTCTAATGGTCTATGTTACCCAGACTCGGGGATGAGTGTCGGATATGGGTATGTGTCCGACACGGTATACTCCATTTTTTCTAAGTTTTCCATACTTTTGGAGATACCCCCATACCCATGTCCAAATATGTGTTAGACACAGTTGTCGGACATGGGTACTTTAGGGAAAATGAAGAGTCCGGGTAACATTGCTAATGGTATGTTGCACTTTTGCTGCTCCAAGTTTTCTGTAGCACTGCATCATCTGATTTAGCTGTTGTTTCCATAGAAACAGTTTGCACAAGTTCTAACTTTTCCCTCCTAAAGAAAATCACTAACTGACATCTGATTTATAGGTCAGTTGTATTTTTCATGATATCTTTGTTGTGATATATTTATCAACTAAGTCTGCAATCATGGAGCACCTGGGCCTTTCTGTCCATAGATAACACTTTGCTAAGTATATTGAGCTAGTAAACTGCTTTGTTAACAGGCAATCATGTTTCTTGCTTTGTAAATTACATTCTTGGTTATAACAGAAATTTGTCTTACATATAGAGCATTGATGCTGTTGCTTTTGAAATGTGATGCTTGATCAGTAAGGTTTTCTTTTAGCATTCTTGCTTAGGACTAAACTGTACATGGTTATTTTTCTGCCTAAAGAAAATCTACATAGTAGCTTCTCTTCTGCTTTTGTGGTACTGGTCTTTTTCTCCTTTGTTCTGTTTCAGAAAAAATAGTACTCGCGAAGAATTGTTTAACAGTGTTAATTGTCAAAGGAGACAGACAAAGTTTCTAGCTTAGGGTGCAGCAGATATGCAAAGTGTTAAACTTATGATCCTTGAAAAGCTGTTTTCTTATTGGCTTGTAATGCTTAGTCACAGGTAGGCAGATTTTGGCAACACAGGAAAAATGTGCATATTTTAGCAGCAAAATTTACACCTTAACCTGCTGAATCACATTTGTCTCATACAACTTGTTCATTTAGTGTTTTTTCACATATCTACTTCAATAAATTACATGTTCTCTTTTCTGAATCTTGTAAAGTTCTTGTATAAGCATCTACCATGGCGCGACTTTTCAGAGATGATTATGGTGACATAGCCAACCAATATGACTAGAAAACATGGAATATTATGCATTAAAATTTAAAGAATGTTAATTGCATTTTATGATCCTCTACTTGAATAAATAGTAGCATCTGTTTGTTGGTATCCTATTTCATCGTGGTCTTTATTGTTTTACTTAACGCCAATGATAATCACTTGACACATTTTTGTGTTCTGGAGTAGAGAGAAAATTCTATTTTGCATTTAACTGCTCTCTTTGCTGTGGAGTTTTAACTTTTTTTTTTGCTTCAAATTTAAATATCGAATCCTCTATCATTTGAAATATATATATATATATATATATATATATATATTTCTATAAGGCTTTTGAGTGTTAATTGCAAAATCTTTTCTAGCCATTCAATGTCTTGAATCACACTATGTGGGTTTTGAAGTTGTTCTACATTGTTTAATGGGTTGCAATAGCATTTGCTAAGGTGGCTCTTTTGGGTTTCCTTGTTTGCTATTCCTTAATGTCACATGGTCTAGTTTGCTGCCAAGAAGCTTACAAACTAGATTTCCCTTAAACCTTGAAACTAATGAGGTATTGTCTTATGTCTAAATAGAAGCTTGGTGGTCAGTGGTGATCAATCAGACATTCTACTTGTTTTCATCCATTTTCCAATTAAATCTTGGATAGTTGAGCTGAAAAGATACTTAAAAAACCCAGAATTAGATTGCTTTGTGTCCCCTGCAGAGATACCAATTAAGAATTATGTTTCGAAGTTCTGGCCAAATTAGTGCCTGTGTTTTGTATAGTCTAATTGATTCTCCCCTACTTTCAATTCATTATATCATATTTCTAGGTGTTGAAAGGTCCGCAGTTGCTTGATGTTGGAAGGCTATTTGTAGGATTCAGCTATGAGATAGCCAATTATTTTGTAGTTGCTGGTAATTGGTATTTCAGATTGGATACTGTTAAACATATGATGATGATGTATGTCTATTGTTGTAGAGTAACACCGAACGATGGTAGGGAGTCTTGCTGCATCACATTCTTACTTCTACAGATGATGGTGTTATTGGCATTTACATGACGTATATTTTTGTTCCTTTAATCAGTTGATGCATCTTGGCTCTATAAGTAAGTTCTCCTTCTTCCAATATGAAACCATACTAGTTATACAATCTGAAGTCTGCACCATTTGGAACAATTTTATATATGTAGAAAAACTTTTCTAAGTGTACCACAACTCCTAGTTCTATTCTTCATTCTAAAGTCTCCTAGATGGCTGGTGAGTCTGATTTAAGATTCTGTTGGGTGTTTCAGTCCAGGTGACGGGCCACCTATACTGTTTAAGGAGGCAAAGAAGTACTCAACTTCTGATTGCTTTAGGTTCTGTTCTTAGACATTGAGCTTGAAGCATTCTAAAAAGTAATGAAACTATTATTTCTAGGTAATTATGCATTATGGCATTTTTCAAAATAATCCAGTTTTTGGGGTGGAGGGTATATGTTGGTAGGTTAGAGTGTATAAACTTTATTTTAATCATTATTGCTGGAATCCAATCTTCACTCTAATCCCTGACTACCAAGAGATTCTTTGTAAATAAAAAGTTGGCTGAGAAAAGGAGTTCGAAACTACTCCGCTGCGCCTCAGGGGTGAGGAAGCAACTGGTATCAAAGTAATGCTCCAACTTATTTCTTCGTACCGTAACTTTTATAACCAGAAATTGAGGCATGCTAATGTTAAAATTTTGTTTCATAGGAACTAATTCTTCCCCACTTTTTTATTTCTATATCTATCCATGTTCCTTTTTTTCCCCCTCATTTTAAGCCCTGTAAGGTATTTGTAAGCTTTTCTGGTTTCTCTTTATTAAGTTTCCTTTGATTCATGATCCCTCTCATGTTGCACATAGGGTGCAATTGAGCTGATGACCATAGCATTTAGGAAGGGCCAATGCATATGAATATTACTCAGGTGTTACTTTTGTCTCAGCAGGTAAATAATGGTCTAATGATGGATGTGATACACTGAAAGAAACTAATAGTATGAAATACTAAAATTATGAAATTCTTCTTTTGATTGGTCTAGCAAAGTATATCGAGATCAGCACATTGGTTTTTGGGATTTTATGCTCTTTTAAGTTTACATGTACACAAAACACGGAGACTTCTAAGCCACATTCGCACTTGCTTCGCAGTTCTTCTTGACTGCTATCATTGTTGGAATGAGGGGACTTAGTAGCATATTGGGTCTTTTTTTTATTATTGCATTGCCTTTGAGGAGAAAAATACCCACTGTAGCTTTTTGTAGAACTTAAAAGTTAGTATGCATCCCTTTGTTTAATTAGTATGTATCCGTACTTCAACACAATAGGTAAGGCGTGTTTGCAGAGATCATAAAAAGTGATACAAAAAACTGGGTTTCATATGCAAAAGAAGCAAAAATACTAGCATGAGCACTGAATCAGTAAAACAAGAAGTCTGCCAATCATTATCTACCAAAAAAAAAAGTTATTGCAAATCATCTGCTTTAGTATTAAGTCATACATTTTAATGCAAAATCATTGATCAATGTAGCTCCAAATAGCAAACTCAGATGCTTTGGTTTTTCCTCTATTCCTGAATCATGATACATTGGACATAGTTTTTTCTTTAATTTTTCAGTGACTTGTATTTGCTTATTAATAGATAAATTTTAACTATTTGATTCTTCTTTCAACTGCATATATATGGGGGATTATACCATTTAGGCAGGGAAGGAAACCCACGGATTATAATGGCAAAGGTTGTTTTACTACTTTAAACTTCATTCATATTTCATATATCAATATCTTTCTGAAGAAGTATCAAGAGCCTAACATAGAAAATTTTACTGTAAATATATGTAGCAATGATGGATTTTGTTTTCAGATGTTTGCCATGAATAGAGAAGGTGCAGCTGGCAGCATCTGCAGTTGGTTTGACTCTTTCTTTGTTCTACAACTTTAATATCTTATTTTAATGGAGCTCAGAAGCTCTAAAGATGTACCCCTTTCTTGATCAATGATTTTGCACTAAAATATCTTATTCTAAAGATGTACCATTCTGGATCAAATAATATCTTATTTTTAATGGAGCTCTGAAGCTCTAAATATCTTGGGTTTAAATGAAATTTAACCCATTTAATTTCCTTTTAACAATGGGATTACTTTGTCAATCTATCTATATATATAAATAATAAATATATATAATTAAATTTTGAATAATAAATATTCTTATTAATGATTAAGTTTTATAGATTTTTACAAGATAAATAAAAATAAAAATAATAAATATTTTATCTTTTAAGATTAGGTGTTTTAGGTTACTACACAATAAATATAAATATTAAATATTTTATCTTTTTAAAATAAATTAATTTAAATGAAAATATGAAAAGTTATCATATTAATTTCAATGTAGTAGTAAATACTAATATTTTTTATTAAATTAATATTAATCAAAAATAGAAGATGAAAAGCTATGTAAGGCTAAGTTTATCTATAATCTATAATATATATAAAATCACGAATGTGGAGAATCTTTTAAATTGACGAAAATACCCATTGTTGTTATTATATTACTAATTTACCATTTTAAATGTTTTTTATTATTAATAAGATTTATCTAATTTATAAAGAAGAAATTTAGTTTTATTAATTAAATGGATTAATTTGATAATAAATAAATGAAACTGTTTTATCTTAAAAATTTAAATTTTTCGCTAATCTTAAAAAGTAAATCAATTTATTTAGTATGAATAAAAAATAATTAAAATTTACATTAATTTTTTTCTATATTCATAATTAATTTTGCATTGATATTAAAAAAATCATAATAATTTGCATATGGAATAAATTTTACCAAATTTTAGTTAATATACATTTTATTAATTTTAGTTATTTTTTAAATATACAATAAAATATTCAAAAATAGATAAAACAACGAGTATTCACATATAAATGCATGTGATAACAAATACAAGTACACAACAAATACGAATATTAATTTTCTCAATTAGTCATTTAAAATATATAAATTATGAAAAGATTTATTATATTAATTCCAATATTTGCAAGTATTAATTTTAAAAATATATATATATTATTAATAAAAAGTAAAAT
Source organism: Fremontodendron californicum (assembly GCA_030761205.1). Lineage (NCBI taxonomy): Eukaryota > Viridiplantae > Streptophyta > Magnoliopsida > Malvales > Malvaceae > Fremontodendron > Fremontodendron californicum. Next base: position 23,656,261 of record JAULJL010000009.1, read on the forward strand.
ATGAAAAGTTGGTATAATTATTTTAATGTTTTCATATTCTATCAATTAATGATTTGAAAATTATATATATATATATATATCAAACTTTCAAACTTTTCATATTTTTTATATTTTTCATATTTTTTTACTACTGAATTTAATTAAAACTTGAACTCAAAATCTCTAAAATTTTAAAGTCTAAATAGTGAATAACGTCCCTTCGAAAACATTTTGTTTCACATTAATGAGCTAAATGTTTTTAATTATGACAAACTGTTTTTAGTAATTTCAATAGTTAAAATAAAAGACTCCAATATAAGTTTCAAGTTCAAATCTTTTGGCATTTGTGGGATAAACTTATGGAATGGGAAATAGTTATTTTTTTGGTGTAGTTTAATGATTGGTACCAAAAATGAAAAAACTTAAAGGTGTTGCAAAATACAAAATTAAAGAGAAGGGGAAGGGGAAGGAAGAAAGTCTTAGGGAGAACAGAGGAAAGGAAGAAAAACTCAAAGAAGAAAGAATTTAAAAAAGAGAGGAAGAGAGAGTTGAGAAAGCACTGATAGTTCCAATTGATTTCAAAAATTCTTCAATGAATATTCGTGATGCCACTTTTACATCTTTATATTGCTAGCACTAACTTGCATAATTTCCAAGGACTGCCCTTAGTGGGTTGTACAACTTAAAACTTGGCCTATACAGGTGGCACATACAAGAAACATTTATCAGCATTAAAATTAGGCCTGTCTCAATACTCCCTTCATAAAGAAAATCCTTGTCATCAAGGATTACAGCCTGGATATCTCCTGTATGATCCACCATGTCACCATTTGGTATGTTCACCCGTACCTGGTCAGATTTGCGACCCATAATTGCACCTCTACCCTTTTCACTAATCTCCAATGCCTTCATCCTAGGTTGAACATGGAATGTTATGCCAACATCACTTGGAATTTTCACATATTCTTCCATTTCAAGGTTGAAACAGCCAGAGCGATTTCCATTCCAGAAGAAATTGACATGACCAAATTTGACAACCTCACTGCAGGCAGAAGTATGGATACCATTACGCACCAAATATTCAGCGGATGTTCTATCAATCTCAGGTGGAGAAACAAGATAGCAGCTTGGAAGCTTCAACTCGTCATCATACTAAAGCATTCCAGTATAACGAATTTTAGGAACTCGTACACGAACAAATTGGTCAAAATCTTGATATTCAAGTACCTTAGCAAGCATAACCATTCGATCTGCTCGAAAGTTGAAGGCAATAACAGCTTCACCATCTACTATTGGACCCACAACCTTCATGTTCTCATCAACAACGACAAAGGGAGATAAGTACTGGTCATTGGCATTTTTCCTCAATTTTTTTATAGCTTCAACATCATTTGTAAACTTGTGTAGGGCTTCACCCAGAACTTGAGCATCCCATCCTCTTTTCACAACATTCTAATCATCCTCATAACGGTCCATTGTGACATATATGTGGCGGCGTCTACCAAATGCAACTCAGACATCAACACTTTTCTCACGTAAATTTGTAGGGTCATTCTCAAGAGCCTCCACAAAGCCTATACTTGAACCATCTAAAACATCACGACCATCAGTGAGAATGTGAACATGAATTCTTTTAGCACTACGCTCACTAGCTCCATTCAACAACAACTGCAATTGACCAATTCGAAAGTGTACACCATCATTACTAAGTAATTCGATCAGGTGTAGAGTTCCCTTTTCAAAAGATTCGCTTATATACTTGAATCCTTCTCCATTATAAATTTTCCTAGAGGTAATATCAAGATCAACAAGCTTAGCCCCTTGAGCAAAAATGCGTCTTTCACCAAGAGCATTGTGACCAACTTCATTGTTCGCCATGTCATCCTCTGTTGGAAACCCTACAACAGTTCCATGAGTTCTGGTTAATCTCCATCTTTCGAGAGCACCCTTGAGTCTGTTAAATGCTTCTTGTGCCTTGTAAGACACAAGGGTTTGAACTCCTTCGGTGACTTGTAAGACATAAGGGTTGCAGTTATGCTGCACCAATGAAGAGGGTAACAACTTCAAAGTTTGCTTTTCACTCATCCTATGCACCATTCCATGTCGAATTCCCTGTAAAGTATTCCTTATTTCTCCATCCTTGAACTTCAGGGCAATGAAACCCCAAGGAATTGGCCCAAGTATTGCTAACCATTGAACACTTAATACCACATCATACCTCATAAAAAGTAAGACCATGCAGTTAGTCTTGTAAGTATCCTCTATTTCAACTAGGGTAGGTTTTTCTCTGTTGTTTCTAGAATGGTTGGGTTGTGGGAAGGAATAGTTGGTTGGAGTGTTGTCACAGGAAGGTGGTTTTTGGTGATTAAGGTTTAATAAATTGGGATCAGGAGGTGCCTTAGGAGTAGGTTGCAAGGTAAGTAGTAATTGGGGTTTGTTGAATCTGTTGGTTGAGGTAGAATTTGTAATGAGTAAGTTATGCTTAGTGGTTTGAACTAATCCCTTGGTAGTGGAGTATAGCACGGATTCAATGTGTTTGGTAAAATGCAAGGCTTGGTTTAAACTTGTGGGTTGAAAAAGCTTAATGGATTGGGAAATATCATTCTTTGAATTACTAGTAAACACACTAAGAGCAAAAGTATCAGGTAACTGCAAGAATTTTAATATACCTATGAAATCTTCATAGTATTGCTCCACTGTTCAGATTGTTTAAGCTCCAGCAACTCTGCCATGGGGTCTTTGAACTCTTTAGAAGAAAGCATATCCTTCATCTCAGCTAAGTGTCCCATAATAGTTTGTCAAATCCACCTTGTGATCTGAAGTAGTATTGGTTCCATTGAAGAGTCTTTCCTTCCAAATTCAACACTACTACTTTGATTTTAGAGCTGTCAGGGGTATTCTCAGCCTCAAAATACTACTCGATCTTCAGCAACCATCACTTAATGTCGTCTCCATTGAACTTGGGCACTCCAGCTTGTAAGGACAATTGTACAGTTGCTCAGGATACATAGGCCGCATTGGTGTGAGCAATTGGCCTTCCTCCACAGTGAGGTTCTTCCCTGATTCGCTGTAGGTAGAGTCAGGCTGTATTGAGGTTTCTCCAGAGAATCTTTTGCTAGTCATGAGTTCAAAGAATTTCTTGAATTCCATCTGCATCTCGTTCCTGAGACCATCAAACCTTTCATCAATCCTCCTGTCCAACTGGTGAAGCTCTGCTTGGGTCAGAGAGAGGTTTTGCTGGATTTGGTTAAGATCTTTTTGCAATTGAGTAGTTACACCATCAGCCATGAAGCCAGGTCAAGGCTCTGATACCATTGATGCGTACCAAAAGTAGAAAAACTTAAAGGTGTTGAAAAATACAGAATTAAAGAGCATGGGAAGGAAGAAAGTATTAGGGAGAACATAAGAAAGGAAGAAAAACTCAAGGAAGAAAGAATCTAGAAAAAAGAGGAAGAGAGAGTTGAGAAAGCACAGATAGTTCCAATTGATTTCATAAAATGCTTCGATGATTATTCATGATGCCACTTTTACATCTTTATACTGCTAGCACTAACTTGCATAATTTCCAAGGACTACTCTTAGTGGGTTGTACAACTTAAAACTTGGCCTATATAGGTGGCACATACAGTAACACTTAACAATATTAAAATTAGGCTTGTATCATTTAACTTCCATATAGGAATGACAGTAAATGACCTCAATTGAGAATAACTTTCATTTAACTTCCGTATATCATTTAACTTACGTATACAAAACACACAAGAGAATAACTTTTGATCTCACAATCTCAACAATATAAACAAAGGTTTTTACAAACTAAATGACCTCACAAAAGTTGGATGTTTGCCTATATGGTACAATGATACAAATGAAGAATGAATAAAAATTTGGATACAAGAATTTGGAGAATTTAAGCTCTCAAACACTAGAAAACTCTTAATTGCTTAAGGGAATGGAATTGATGCTCTTACAATTGAGTCTCTTTTGAGAAAATGAAGCTATAACTCTTTGTTGTTTGTTATCTTTTTGACAAATGTGCTAGAGTGCCTCTTTATAGCTGAACTGAGCTTGGAGCCATTGGGGTTTAATTGTTGGAAGAAAGAGCAGTTGAGTGCACTAAAAAATAACCATTGAAAGGTTGTTAGCCATTAGAGAATCGATCCCATTTTGGAGGGGATCGATCCTTTTTTGCTACAAGCTCAAATTTAGCCTTGAAACATTCTAGGGGATCGATCTTTTTGAGCTTGCAACCAAGGGGACCTTTCTATGTGAGAAAGGATCGATCATTTCAAAAAGGGGATGATCCTTTTTTCAAAAATCAAACTCCTAAACAATTTTTTTTTTGAAAAATGTTGACTTTTACTTTAAAAACCATTTGAACAATATTGTGCATTTGAGAAAGCAAATTAATCCAAAATACTAAAACAAATATTGATGAATTTTCAAAATAATTTTCAAGTCAAAGAATAAATAAGTTTGCTTTGAATATCATTTGGACTTGCATTTTCAAATTAAGCTAATATAATTTTTTTTTTCTTAAAACAATTTGTATCACAATTTTATTAAGCCAAAGAAAAATAATTTTTTGAAATACCAAATAGACTTACATTTACGCTCAAATAAATAATCATCAAAAGAAACTTTTGGTTTGTAAAATACACAAAATTCTAGAGTAAATTCAGTTTCAAAAACACATTTAAAATTTTTGTCATTTCAAAATAATGACCAATTTAGGGCTAATAAATACATACTAAAATTCATAAATTATCTAAATACGATTTTCAATCTTAATTTATGAACTTAATTTTGATTAATAATATACATTAAAAATGATAATTTTATTTTACTATGGCTTTAGGTTCGAATTGAGTTTTGTAACGGGTATCCATATTATTTACTATTGAATACTCAAGTTCATATTTTTGTAGGTATCCTATACTTGGGTTCAGGTAGGGTTAGATATTAGGTATTAATTTTTAGTCAAATTAGATATGTAGGATATGAGTAATTAAAATTTAATTGGGTTTGGAGTCGGATACCTCAAAATTAGCAGGTATCCTACTCCCTGCCATTTGTATCTCCTTATGTGCAAAAAAGAATTAATTTATTCTATTATTCATATTAAGTATGGTACCTAAATGCAAATTTTGATTTTATAATAATAGTTATTTTTATATTACTGTAATATTTAAATTAAAAGACAATACCGATGCTAAGTCAAGAATTAATATCTTATATATTAATTATTTTCAAAGTTAAATACGAAATTTAATTATCAAATGGAATTCTCTTTTTGTGTCATGTTCAATGGACATATTGTTGTAAGAACACCCACATGTTAGTTGAAGTTTATTCAAACTTCAACCTATGAAATCAGCTACTTGCTTTATAAGTAAAAGCATAATCATGTGCTGGTCTTAATAATTTTATCAATATTCTATCTTGACAAAGCATTGACTAAGAATAATTTAAGAATAATATTTTGATTCTATGATGATCCCATAATTACAACTTATTGCAATTCCCATACAAAGCATATTTATTCCATGAAGATTTTCTAGGAAATAAGTAAATCAAAGAGATATATATATATATTTATATATATATATATATATATATATATATGCTAACTTATAGATAAAAGATGTCTCTAATGGTAATCCAAACAACCAATCTGACGGAGCCTGCGTAAGAATCAGGAATTCATCGATGCTAGCAGATAGACTCTAGGTCTTCATAAAAGGTTAGTTCTCTCTCTTTTACAAACTATGGCAGAACCTCACAAAGGAGAACACTTCTCTCTAGGTGCAACAACAAAGAAGAAAACAAGGAGGATATAGCTGAATGGTTTCAAGGTTTTCTTTTGGAAGGAAAATAATTTTCTTCACTCAATGAAAGACACACCAACCGGCCAGCCAAGGATAGAGGGTTATAGAGTTTGAACCTTCTTCAAACTCCTAATCAAAGAGAAACCCTTTCTTTTCTAAATGGTCAAGTTTCGGCCAAACACTAACTCTTAGTGTGTTGGCGGAACATTGACCCTTTCAAGGCCACATTCGGCTGCCATGAGGGATAGTAAGATGAGAGTTTGATTCATAATAAAAAACTAGATAAAGAGAAACTTTTTCTCCTCAAGACTTCCTTGTTCGACTATGACACTAACATTTAGTGTCATTCACCGAACATTCCCACAAGCATGTCTAGGTACATGGCCGACCATACTCGTATGTTAGGAGAAGGAGTTTAATTCAAAATCAACTCCTAGACTCACTATAATATTTGGCCAGCCTAGGGAACCGAGGGCAAGAGTTTGATTCAAACTCGAACTCTTTGCTCATGTAAAACTCTTTCACTTGCAAAGGTTCTTAGTTTCGATCAAACACTATACCATAGTGTCTTGGCCGAACCTACACATTTTAAAGGCAATGTTTGGTTGGCTAGAAGAATAAGGAGATAAAGTTTGGTTCTCTACCAAACTCTACATTGAAGAGAAACTTTTTCATTTAGGAAACCCTTTTATTCGACAAACCTCTAAGATTAAGAGATGGCCCGGATTAAGAAAAAGTCTTGTCAAGATAAGCTATCCACAATGTAATTAAGATATCCCTATTAGATTTCATTAAATCTAAATCATATCCTAATTTTAACCTTAATTGAACAATTCAATTAAGTCCTCCAAAATTTAACCTTTTATTCAATTAAGTTAATACAAAAAAGTTTAATTCGACGCATTGTTTTATTGTCTGTGACCCATTAGGTTTCCAACATGTTGGCTATGAGCATAAATTATAATCTAAGCTTTCAACCAAACTTATAATTTATAAAAATAGATCATGAGCGACATCTAGCAATGCATCATGGCTACCCAAATGTTGAAAAGTCAAGATGATCTCAACGAAACCTTTCAGAATCAGTTTATCAGTGTAATTCGATCCTTTCACCATTTATCCCGGAAAGACCATGAGCATGATGTAGTGCTATACTCATGAAATCCACCCGTATTAGTTCTTGCAGCTTAGGTTAACCTTATGAATTTAGAGAAACTATTTCTCCTTCATCGTGCTTTGGCTAAAGACTTTATCTAGTTAACCCAAACCAATAACAGTTGAGATACATCTCCCAATGTCACTTGGAGTGGTGGATCCTCTCTGGTTCACTTATCCATCTTCGTGTGCTTCATACCATGCCCAAAATCACCCTATTTAGGCATCACTTCTTAGAATGTGAAATCAAAGCATGACTGTAGACACCTAATTTTGTCCCGATCACTAAAACAGGTATGTTTTCTTCCTAAATTGATGTTTCAGAATGTAAAAAGACTTTTTTCATCCTGCAGGTGGTACTCCGAGACTTAGTCTAAGAAGGCGAGCATAAAAAGTCAAACTGGAAAAAGTCAGCCCTAGAAAGTCAGCCTCAAAAAGTCAACTACTAAAAAAGTCAACCCACTTTCAAAATCAAGATTTGAAGTTCAATTGAAAAAAGGTGAAAGAATTTTGATAATTCGAGGTCTACATCAAAAGATATGGAGTTCGGAAGTTGGGTTACGGAGATTTAGTAGAAAGAAAACCCTAGTTCGAGAAATTTGGGAAAAAGTGCTTAAACGATCAAATTGGTCAAAATTGAAGGTTCCAAATGAAAGATAAGCACTGACCACAGGTAATGGAGAAGCTACTTGAAAGAAAAACTGAAAGAAAAGTCAATCCAGAAGAAAACCGAGAATTAGGGGTTTTGGTGGATTTCGATGAAATTTGGAAGAATTATAGAAATGGCCTGATTCGATAAGACTACAACCCCTAATGGATGAGGAGTGATTAAACAAGGATAGCCCAAGGCTCAGTTTGAAGAAAATCTGAAAATCAGACTTGTTTGGAGCAAAACCGAGTTTCAGAGGCAAAAAGGCAAAATTTGAAAATTTGAGAAAAATAGCAAATGAACTCCAAAAAATTTGAAAAATTGCAGATCTCATTCTTAAATCATTTAGAAGATATTGGAGAAAGAAAATCCGGATTTGGAGTTCGTTTGCAAAATGGCCAAATCTTGGGCCCACTATGTAGTAATTCAAGCAGAAAAATCCTGAAAAAATACCAAATGAGTTTCAAAAATTATGAAAACTTCTAGATCATACTTTTAAATTATTTGGAAGAGATTGGTGAAGAAAAATCTAGATTTGGAGCTCGTTTAAAAAATGGTAAAGTTTGGGAGCACAAAAGGGCAATTTTGTGAGAAAAAATCCAAATAAATAGCAAATAGGCTCGAAAATTTTGAAAATCTTCAGAATTCAATTTTTTATTATTTTGGAAGTATTGAAAAAATAAAATTTGAATTTGGAGTCAGTTTGCTATTTATTTTTGTTCGGGGGGCAAAAATATCATTTTACCCAAGAAACCAAAAATGGCTTTTTTTGCCTTTTGAAAAAATGGAGATTGGGCTGGAAGATGAGGGGTCAGCCGGCCAAGGCCCAAGGGTGGGCAAATATTTTTTTGATTTTTAATCAAAAGGCCAACAATGAAGAGAAAGGTAATTATTTTTTTGATCAAGCCTTTGTAATTGAGCCATATGGACCAATGCATGAAGAGGGAGAATGTCAACATAATGGCTTAAGATTCTTGAACAACTGTAATTGTGGATAGCTAATTACCTAATCTAAGGGTGATAATTTCACATTTTAAACATCTTGGATTAATAGCCTTTGGATCAAAATTGGTTGAAGGAAAAATGACAACATCCTAACATTTAGAAGGCCATTCGGCCACTACAAGGGGAAGGGGGTCTCTCTTTCATTTTTAGCTATTAACTCTCTTGTTTGGGCTGATTTTCTCTCCATTTTTGAAAGGCAAAAAGAAAAGTTTCGAAAAGAAAAGAAAGTTAGAAGAGAAAAAGCTTGCAATATAGCTTCTAGAGGTTGCTTCAAGCACCATACTCTTGCACTTTCCTTGATTTTCTATTCTTGATTTGCTGTTTTGATTACTATTTTGGTGAGTTTCTTTTGATTTTTCTTTTGCAAAGTGTTTTTAATATTCTTCTTCAAGTTCTTCTTTATACTTTCTTAGAAAAAGCTTTGAGAAATTTTTTTTCATCACTTGGAGGGGTAGCCGAATGGCTTTTTTTATAGTGTAGTTGTTGTTGTTTTTTTTTTTTTATTATTTATTTCATGTTATTAGTGATATTTAACAAGTTTTGATGCTTTAAATCTTCTTCAAATACATAAACATGAAGCTTGTTTGAATTTAGTTGCTTGCTTGTTTCCATTTTTGAGTCTATTATCTTTGTAGACACCTAATTTTGTCCGGACCCCTTAGGTACATTTTCTTCCTAAACTGATGTTTCAAAATGCTAAAAGGCTTTTCTCATCTTGCAGGTGGTACTTAGAGGCTTAGTCTAAGAAAGCGGACAGAAAAATTCAAACTCGAAAAAGTCAACCCAAAAAAGTCAATCCCAAAAAAGTCAACTACTAAAAAAGTCAACCCACTTTAAAAATCAAGATTTGAGGTTCAATTGAAAAACGGTCAAAGAATTTTGATAATCCGAGGTCTACATTGAAAGATATGTAGTTCGGAAGTTGGGTTACGAGATTTAGTAGAAAGGAAACCCTAATTCGGGAAATTTGGGAAAAAGTGCTTAAACGATCAAATTGGTCAGAATTGAAGGTCTCAAATGAAAGATAAGCACTGACTACGGGTAATAGAGAAGCCATTTGGAAGAAAAACTGATAGAAAAGTCAATTCGGAAGAAAATCGAGGATTAAGGTTTTTTAGGTGGATTTCGGTGAAATTTGGAAGAATTAAAGAAATGGCCCGATTCAGAAGATCTAAAGACCTTAGTTGATGAGAAATGATTAAAAAAGGATAGCCTAAGGCTCATTTTGAAGAAAATCTGAAAATCGGACTTGTTTTGAGCAAAACCGGGTTTCGGAGGTAAAAAGGCAAAATTGGAAAATATGGGAAAAATAGCAAATGAACTCCAAAAATTATGAAAATTTGCAAATCTCATTCTTAAATCATTTTGAAGAGATTGGCGAAAGAAAATCTTGATTCGGAGTTCGTTTGCAAAATGGCCAAATACCGGGTCTCCTATGTAGTAATTCAAGTAGATAAATCCCGAAAAAATAGCAAACGAGTTCCAAAAATTATGAAAATTTGAAAATCTCATTTTTAAATTATTTGGAAGAGATTGGAAAAATAAAATCTTGATTCGTAGTTCTTTTGCAAAATGGCCAAATACCGGGTCTCCTATGCAGTAATTCAAGCAGATAAATCCCGAAAAAATAGCAAATGAACTCCAAAAATTCTGAAAATTTGTAAATCTCATTTTTAAATTATTTGGAATATATTGGCAAAATAAAATCTTGATTCGAAGTTCGTTTGCAAAATGGCCAAATCCCGGGTCCCCTATGTAGTAATTCAAGTAGATAAATCCCGAAAAAATAGGAAATGAGCTCCAAAAATAATGAAAAATTCCAGATCAAATTTTTAAATAATTTGGAAGATATTGGTGAAGAAAAATCTGGATTCGGAGCTCTTTTAAAAAATGGTAAAGTTCGGGTGCATAAAAAGGGTAATTTCGAAAATAAATCCGAAATAAATAGCAAATGGACTCGAAAAATTTTGAAAACTTCCAGAATTCAATTTTTTATTATGTTGGAAGTATTGAAAAAATAAAATTTGAATTTGGAGTCCGTTTGCTTTTTATTTAAGTTCGAGGGGCAAAAAGGTCATTTCACCAAAGAAACAAAAAAGGGCAAATTGGTAATTGGGGAAAATATGAAAGAAGAAGGAATTTCTGGGATTTTTTTCTTCCCTTGGTCAGCCAACATACAGGATAAGAAGGAAGCTTGAACAATTTAATTCCCTAGTCACTATCAAGCCACATGCTTTCACTAACACCTTGCAAATGGTCCCCCCTTCATCTAATGGCTTAGGTGCCTTGTAGGAAAGTTGAATGCACTATCCAATGTCCAATTTTAAATGCCAAAATGACATTTTTATTTGTCATAAAATAACCCTCATCTAATGGCCAAGAATGGAAGAAAAAAGATGAGCACAATTCATCCAAGGGTGAGCATCCATTCGGTTGAGCAATGGAGTGCATGGGATTATCTCTTTTCATCCAATGGATTAGGCCACCTACAAGGGCTGAGTACACATGTTGAGGGCTGGATTTAATCTACAAGATGTCATTTTTATGTTGGCCTCATCCAATGACCAAGAGTGGAAGAGCATAACTCATCCAAGGGTAGGCACTCAAGAGGGGCAAGCAAGGGAGTGCATGGGATTGGTCCTCTTTTGCATCTAATGGCTAAGGTTACTACAAGGGCTGAGTACACATCTTAAGGTCTGCTATCAATTGGCAAGATGACATTTTTATGTTGTCATCAAAATATCTAAATCTAAAGGCCAAGATTGGAGGAGAAAAAATGCAATTCCCATCCAAAGGCTAGGGGGCATTCGGCCAAGGCTAAAGGGAGGAGAATGTTTTCATTTTCTCAGAGGTTTTTGGCTGGAAAATAGTATCTAATTTGGAAAGAAAAAAGGTTTTCAAAGATAGAAAAAAGAGGTTTTCAATAGAGAGCTTGAAGGTAGTCATCTCTACCAAGCTCTAGCCTAGCTTTCTTCTTCATTTCCATGGTGTTTTCTTGATTTTTCTATCATGTTTTCCTACAACATTTTTCATAGAAATAAAGTTTTTAATGTTTACTTATGTTTTCATCTCTTCTTCTTCTTTAAAATGGTGGAAAACAATTTTTTCTTATTGTTTCATGCACATTTATTTGCCTTGTTTTTTCCTTTTTTTTCTTCCTTGCATGTTGTTGTGAAAAATGATTTTTACAAAATTTTTAGAGTATTCTAAGGTTCTGATTTTTACAAAATATGAAGAAAAAAAGGTTGAAATGGTTATATGATCTTGGCTAGACCAAGTGACCATGGTTAGGAGAGAGGCTATGCCCAATTTTACCTACCATGAAGCTAACCTTATTTTCTGTTTTACATGATTTATTTTCTGTTTTATTGAGATGGAAAGGCTTCATGATCTTGGCAAGACCAAGTGATTATGGATTGGTGAGAGGCTATGCCCATTTGATACCAACTATGGAGCTTAACTTTCCTTGTTCTACTTACTAGTTTTGCTTGTAATTTTTGCATGTCTATGTTAAATCTTGTGTATATATGTTCTTTACATTATTTTCTATGCTATATTTTACTTATATATTTCATTTCCATGCTTGATATTACATCCTTGCATACTCGGCCATTGTTGTTCATATGCTCATGTTGTGCATTTTTTTCATGTATCATGTCTTACATGTTCGCATTTTCATAGTTTTGTTTCATGACCATTCGGCCATTCCATTTTGTATGCCTTGCATGTGTATTTTTCTTTTGCTTCTTAACTTGTTTGCATCTCCATGTCATGAACTTGCATATTCTGATTTTTGTATGCCATGTGCTTATGAAAATGCTATGATAAAAATGCCATCATATTGATCCATGACCATTCGACAATACCATGTTTGTTTGCCTTGCATGTGCATTTTCCTTTTGTCTCTTAACTTGCTTGCATTTCCATGCCATGAGCTTGTGCATCTTGATTTTGGTATGTTATATGCTACTGAAAATGTCATGACATTATTCATTTTAATATGATTTGTCATGTACTTATGTTATTTACTAAATAGGATTGCATTAGAGTCTCATGTGATCATTTGGCCTCTTCATGCATCCCTTGCCTTGTCATGCATTTGCATTTTGTTTAGGTAACATGCTGATGCACCCAAAAGAGTGTATCTTATTTAACCTTGCACTAAAAAGATCAATTGTAAGTATAATAATTAGCAAGGGTCGAGTCCTCAGGGATTGGGTTTTAGTTTATAAGTTAATAGTTTAAAACTTAAATTCAAGAACAATAAAAGAAAAGGGGTTTTTGAAGCCAGATTTAAACTAAAGTAAATAATAAGAATAAGATGCCAGGCGGTATAACCGGCCAATAAAAATATATATACTAAATTAGGCGGTATAACCAGCCAATAAAAATATATATACTAAATTAGGCGGTATAACCAGCCAATAAAAATAAAACAAAGTTAATATACAAATTAGGCGGTATAACCAGCCAATAAAAATAAATATACTTTTAAAAATAAGCAAACTAAAAGATAGAAAACAAGTAAGTAAGAAGAATCAAATATGAAAAATATGGTTAAGGTTTCATTCTCCACCACTAGACATCATTAAGAATCAATTTCAGATCTATCAATATCAACTAACTATCAAAGTTAACAACCGTAGATAACAACAAGCTCTGTTATCCCAATCTTTCCTTAGTTTGTCGTTAAATAGAACAAGCTCTCTATTTAATCTCTAACCATTAAACAACCTAGAATAAGCTCTCTAAATTCAATTTAATGGCAGCTTTATGATGAGAAAGATAGGTTGATCTAAGCAACAAACACATAAGCTCGGATTGTTCAACTTAGGTTATGTTCCACTTTGCAATTATTGAAAACTTGACCATAATCATTAATCACAAATTGCCACTTATGAATAGGAAATCAAGACAATTACACGGATCAAGACTCCTAAACTAGCAATAGATAATTATCAAGATCTATCTAGTTGTACACCTAAATAAATCAAGACAACATCATGAACAATTCTTGTAGAAGAACATAAGCAACTTTGATAGAAAATTAATGATAGATAGAATCTGAAAATCAATCACAAAACATGTCTAGGGCTTTGAAATCACCCTTAACCAAATAGAAGTTTAGCCTAGCATAGGCATTATAAACATAAACATAAAATTAAAGAGAATCTAAGAGGGAGATAAAAGAAAGAAAGAAGAAGAAGAAGAATATTAATTATCCAACCTCTTGCTCTTTCTAAAGAAAAAGAAAACTAGAGAATAGAAAGAAGAAGAAAACTTAGAGAATTTTATTACAATGGCTAATATCCTACCTATGTACAATATGATCCCTTACAATCATCCAAGGCCCTCTATTTATACACATTTTGGAGGGCTAAATGACAAGAGACAAGATTTACAAATTTCAAAGGTAGGTATAATAGGTGGGTGCATTTTCTAACAATTTTCGTCATACATGACGATTTTGATCAGCCAACTTGATGGTCGATTTTGTCAATTTTTCAGGCCTTATCTGATCACATGGTTTTCTAGAAAAATGTTACCCTATCAGATACTGATCCATAGCCGTTGGAATCAGCTCATTTGCTGATGTGGATAAGAAGATATGGGCAAAATACGAAAACAGGTCAGCACAGACGTCATTGCACATCAGCCAACTTCATGGTCGATTTCGCTAGGGAAAACGACTCCGTTTCAAGAAGTGTAAAACATGAAAAAGATAAATATGCCTCTTAGCTTTGCACGGCTACAAATTGCAGCCTTATTTCTTCAGTGAAACTCGAGATATAGCTGATATGGCAAAAGGTGTCGGAACTGGAACTGAACTGGATTTACCCTTAATTCTAGTAATCTGAAATCACTCAAAGAAACTTGTGAAAAACACCAAAATACATAAAGATCATAAACACAATTAGACTAAACAATAATAACTCGTATTTGACACAAAACAATAATAAAACATAACTAAAAACTATATAATTATACGAGTTATCACACCCCCACACTTAGATTGTTGCTAGTCCCTAGCAACGACTCAATAAAAATAAAATAAGAAAATCTAATCTAATCCACTTTCGTAGGAAATCACGGTGGCACTTAGCATGTGACACAAGCCTTTAAACCCCTAGGTGTCCCTAGTGGACGAGTTTAGTCTCGTGAGGGTTTACTAGAACGATACCCACAAACATTGAAAAAATAAAATATAAATAAACTACATATACTAAAAATATTTACTCCTAATCCTTTCAATACAAATTAGAGACAATCTTTGAACAAGTCTTATAAACTAATCAATAGCTTAAAGAATTTCACAAAAAATCATGCTTGAATGTAAATTGTTTGAGTTAAGCCAATATTAACATAACATATTTCAATCAAAATAGTGCATATTCAAACTTAATCTCAACTACTCACATGGGATACCCTCATGATTTTCACTCTTTAAAGTAGTGGTGAAGAGTTTACACTCAATCAATCTCATGAAAACAGTTCTACCATATTCTTGCTTGTCCACCTATTCTCCACTATTTAGATCATACAACTTCATGAATCAAGAGGTCTTTAATCAAGGTTGTAATGGGGCCAAGGGGTTTGTAATGTGGTTGAAGAACAAAAGGATAAAGATATCACAAAGGTTCCAAAGAGTTCATAAAGTTTAGAGACATAAAAAGATCATACAAATAAAACTTCTCAAAACTCTTATAAAGCACATAATAACATAGGCTAAATATTCATGTTGAGCCTTTGTATCATTCTAACCAACTTTGTAACATTTTTTTTTTTTTTTACTTTAAATAGAAGTTCAAGAGAAGTTTTTTTTTTTTTTTTTTTAATATGGGAATGTATTTGACAATGATCCCTTTCTTTTTCTCTTGACTTTTTTCTTTCTTTTCCCCCCACACTTATTTCTTGTTTCTAACCCAAATTTTCAATAAATCTTCCTTGTCTTTGCAACTTGTCTCAAAACATGCTAATTCATCTTTGGAACAAAGGTAAAGATATAAGTATATTTAGGTTAGGGACAAGTTATGGTTACCAAAGAGATAGCTTATTCAATGTAGGCTCAAATTGGTTCACTAAGGGTGTTATGGTTACCAAAGAGATAGCTTATTCAATGTAGGCTCAAATTGGTTCACTAAGGGTGTGTTCTCTTGGAACATTAATAATGGATGGCTGTTTGGCTCTGGTTATAATCCTAATGCCTCTATCATATTCATGTTGTCACATGTATCAATATAGTCTCAAACGGTTTAAAGCAAGTTCTAGAGAATCATGTAATCATAAGAGCACTCAAGAAAGAAATTAGATTGATTTGTATAATGCATCAATCATTATAGGCTCAAAAACTCACAAGGATGATTATACAAGTCAGATTAAGTCTAAACATGCTTCTTTCTCAATCAACATATCATATTAACATTGGCTCATAAAAAGGTTGACATCAAGCTCAATTCTCATGAAAATCTTCTCACTAATAAATCTGTTTTAGACTTATGCAATTCATATCTCATCATTGTATTAAAAAGGAACTAAAACACACTAATAATAATAATAATAATAATAATAATAAAGACTCATAAAAAAAATAGTAGACAAAAATAAAAGAAATCCTAAATCATTCTCCCCACACTTAATTCTTACATTGTCCTCAATGTAAGTCTATTAACCCAAATGAAAGAATCATGTGTAAGAGAAAACAACTAATAACATAAGAATAGGAACAACTAAGACTCAAAACAAAACAAACTCATGCAACCTAAATAATCCTAAAATACTAAACAAAAATTAACAAGTAAACATAAAAAGATTAAAATCAAACTGACAAGGTATGTCTCAAGTCTCCCTTACTCAGACCTTGTTCAGAATGAATATTTCTAAATTGCTTAAAACACAACAAACTTTTTTTTTTATTTATTTTTTTGTTTTTGAAAAGAAGAAATCAAGCTGACAAGGTATGTCTCAAGTCTCCCTTACTCAGACCTTGTTCAAAATGAATACTTCTAAATGGCTTAAAACACATCAATTTTTTTTTTTTTTTAGGAAAATATGTCCCTTACCCCCTACTAAAGGTAGAATTTAGGAGATATTACCTGCAGAGGTTGCTAACCACTTATTATAACTGAGACACAACAAACAAAATGTTAGATAATGTCACAAAGACAAAGTACAATCCACTCCTTGCTCGTCCATATCTCTTTTTCTTTTTCCGAGCGTTTGCGAAACAACCGTAGCAGATAAATACTCATAAGCTTGGAGCTTTTTGAGTAAATCTTCAATGGTTGTAGCAGAAATTATGGTTCTCCTTGCCTCTGAAAACATGAATCCATTATCCACAGCATTATCTAAATATGAAAGCAAATTACTAAAATAACCATTAATATTAAGCAAACCAATGGGTTTCTTATTTGTGACCAAAGATGACCAAGAAGTCACGCAAGCTATTTCTTCCAATGTACCCAGACCTCCTGGTAAAGCAATGAATGCATCGGCAGAATGGTACATGATTGTTATCCGTTCAGGGACACTCCAGACTTGTATTTCCTTACCCACGGTAGGTCCACAAAAACTTGTGAATAGTTTTGGCACGATTCCTAGAACTGGACTTCCTCCGGCGTGTGCTGCTGTAGCGACTGCTCCCATTAAACCCGTACTACCGCCTCCATAAATCAAGTGGATCTTTTGTTGGGCAAGTATTACTCCAACTCTTATGGCTTCATCAGCGAATATGTTATTTTTCCCTGGATAAGCACCTCCAAAGACACAAATTTTTTTAATGCGCTGGGACGAAGTACTTTCCATTTTTTTTTCTTCGAGTGCCTGAAAGAGAATGAGTACATGGTGTAATATATAAAGGACTGAGTAGTGAATCAGACAAGAGTAATAATGTCGCCGAAAGTGTATCTGACCTGTGAGAAGAAAATGTTAACCTAACAAAAGATTTTTGCGTGATTTCAGGAAGAAAATCAAAAAGAGAAGAAAAAATCAACCGTAAAAGACAAATAAAAAAAACGAGAATAATTACACAAATCGAACAACACGTAAATTAAACCAAAATAAAGTTATTGCAAATCAAACCAAAAACTGAGAAGTCATTTATTGTAGTTGTGATTGTGGCTCACATCTTCCTCTGGTTTTACGTCCAGAAACGGCTTAAACGCCTTCTATGAGTCGAGGATATGCTTCCCATCCAGTTTTCTTACAAGCTGGCAAACAGGGTCTTTTAACATCAGATTCCCAAGATGTTGCCATTCCCTTTGGAATTGCGGCCATAAATCAAGAATTTCTCTTTGTACGTCTCCACTAGGATGCGTCTCAAGAGAAAGTTGGATATTACCCAAATTCTCCTTACTCAGTCCATCCTTAATGAATTCAATTTTATCATCTCGATTAGAGGACGGAATCCCAATAGAACGACATTTACCGTTATACGTCCATCGTGCACATTTGTGGCAATTTGAACTCATGCGCTTTGCTCGTCGCTTCTTTGCAAAAGTGCTTCTACCTGTACCTGGTAAATGCAAAACAGGAAGATATTCATCTTCACGTACCTTGGCTTCAATTATCCAACGTATGTCTCCAGGAATCCCTTTGTGCATAAGCATTCTTAATCTTTCAAATCGAACTTGGTAAAGCTTCAGTAAAATATTTCGAGGAAAAGGAGGAAATCGTTTCTGCAATCTTGTGAGAATATCATCCATCCTGAAAAAAAAATGAAAAAAATTGAAAGAGAAATTGGAAGAGAAATTTATATACAATATCAGTTTTGTGGGTAGCTGATGGAACCGATTTAAATAATCACGGAGTACCGTTATCCGCCATTTAACCGGGGTAAAAAAAAATAAAAATTATATTTACATCTAGTTATTATCAAAACAAGGATCAGAAAGAAAAACAACATAAAAAGACTCAAAAACAAAACACTCTAAATAAAATCCTAAATTCTTCCCCCCACACATAATTTTTACATTGTAATTAATGTAATGCTATTAACCCAAATGAAAGAATCATATGTAAGAGAAAAGAACTATTAAACAAAAGAAACTTATGCAGCCTAAATGAATTTAAAAGCAGTAAACACAATTAACAAAGAAACATAAGAAATAAAAATAATAAAAGAAAAAGGAAAAGAAAGAGAAAGAGAAAGCAATTCTGAATATGGAAGGTTGGCAATTTCATCTTTAATTGGGCTGCCTTCCCAATTAACACTTGAGTTAGTGTTTTGAATCTAACCAACACCCCTTCTTGGCTTTTTAGGCTTGTCAGGCTCATACATGAAATTTCCCAAATTTATGCGTTTGAGAGGTAGCTTTCTTTGCACAACAGTGGATGCATTCTCCATTACAAGTATTATTCCATAATCCTTGGTGGTGCATATCTCATCGAGGAATGGTGCATCTTTTGGTACTTGTTGAATGACATCCACAAACAAACTGTTTAAGGTTTCCAGCGTGTCTTGTTCATGTTCATCCTCCTTGAACTTTGCGAATCTACTAGGAAAAGGTGGAGAAGAAACATTAGTAAAAATTGGAATCTCAAACGTTACCTCAGGTGCCGAAATACTCTTATTTGGATTTGTGGCTTCATTATCCTCAAGAATAGAATCCATCTCTAATTTTGTCTCATCCTCATCTTGTTCCTCATTCTTCAAGGTCACAATAGTAGCATTCTCCTTTGGGTTAATCATCGTTTGGGCTGGGAGTTCTTCAGATCTTTGTGCTACCCATCCCACCATACTACTAGCCAATAGGCTCATTTGCCTTTCCAAACTCTGGATGCTTGCCCTTGTTTCCTGTTGAAATTGCAAAGAATCAGTAACAAGAGAATAGACAAGATCTTCTAAAGAAGTACCTGAGTTTTGAGTCATATGTGGTGGTTGAAAAAGATCTGGTTCTTGAGACCATGATTGATTGAAGCTAGATGGATGAGTGTAATTGGCATAAGGATCTACTTCTTGGTAATTTTTCGAGTAGCCATAATTACTATGATCCCACCATCCCTCATGGTAAGTGTTTGAGTAATGATCATACTGTTGGTCTTGGAACACTTGATGGCCTTGACATCCTCCCATGGCCAATTGTTGAACTGGGGAGGTGAGATTGGCTTGTTGATTCTCCATGTTCATGTATGCCACCAACTCTTCAAGTGTTAGATTGCTCAATTCCATTGTGTTTTTTTTTTTTTTTTTAATTTGAAAATAAAAACTTGTATGTAAAGAAAATAAAACTAATTAGAACTGAAAATAAGAATAAACCAAGTAACAAATAAACTAAAGAAAACAATCCCCGGCAACGGCGCCAAAAATTTGATGCACCCAAAAGAGTGTATCTTATTTAACCTTGCACTAAAAAGATCAATTGTAAGTATAGTAATTAGCAAGGGTCGAGTCCTCAGGGATTGGGTTTTAGTTTATAAGTTAATAGTTTAAAACTTAAATTCAAGAACAATAAAAGAAAAGGGGTTTTTGAAGCCAGATTTAAACTAAAGTAAATAATAAGAATAAGATGCCAGGCGGTATAACCGGCCAATAAAAATATATATACTAAATTAGGCGGTATAACCAGCCAATAAAAATATATATACTAAATTAGGCGGTATAACCAGCCAATAAAAATAAAACAAAGTTAATATACAAATTAGGCGGTATAACCAGCCAATAAAAATAAATATACTTTTAAAAATAAGCAAACTAAAAGATAGAAAACAAGTAAGTAAGAAGAATCAAATATGAAAAATATGGTTAAGGTTTCATTCTCCACCACTAGACATCATTAAGAATCAATTTCAGATCTATCAATATCAACTAACTATCAAAGTTAACAACCGTAGATAACAACAAGCTCTGTTATCCCAATCTTTCCTTAGTTTGTCGTTAAATAGAACAAGCTCTCTATTTAATCTCTAACCATTAAACAACCTAGAATAAGCTCTCTAAATTCAATTTAATGGCAGCTTTATGATGAGAAAGATAGGTTGATCTAAGCAACAAACACATAAGCTCGGATTGTTCAACTTAGGTTATGTTCCACTTTGCAATTATTGAAAACTTGACCATAATCATTAATCACAAATTGCCACTTATGAATAGGAAATCAAGACAATTACACGGATCAAGACTCCTAAACTAGCAATAGATAATTATCAAGATCTATCTAGTTGTACACCTAAATAAATCAAGACAACATCATGAACAATTCTTGTAGAAGAACATAAGCAACTTTGATAGAAAATTAATGATAGATAGAATCTGAAAATCAATCACAAAACATGTCTAGGGCTTTGAAATCACCCTTAACCAAATAGAAGTTTAGCCTAGCATAGGCATTATAAACATAAACATAAAATTAAAGAGAATCTAAGAGGGAGATAAAAGAAAGAAAGAAGAAGAAGAAGAATATTAATTATCCAACCTCTTGCTCTTTCTAAAGAAAAAGAAAACTAGAGAATAGAAAGAAGAAGAAAACTTAGAGAATTTTATTACAATGGCTAATATCCTACCTATGTACAATATGATCCCTTACAATCATCCAAGGCCCTCTATTTATACACATTTTGGAGGGCTAAATGACAAGAGACAAGCTTTACAAATTTCAAAGGTAGGTATAATAGGTGGGTGCATTTTCTAACAATTTTCGTCATACATGACGATTTTGATCAGCCAACTTGATGGTCGATTTTGTCAATTTTGCAGGCCTTATTTGATCACATGTTCTTCTAGAAAAATGTTACTCTATCAGCTACTGATCCATATCCGTTGGAATCAGCTCATTTGCTGTTGTGGATAAGAAGATATGGGCAAAATACGAAAACAGGTCAGCACAGACGTCATTGCACATCAGCCAACTTCATGGTCGATTTCGCTAGGGAAAACGACTCCGTTTCAAGAAGTGTAAGACATGAAAAAGATAAATATGCCTCTTAGCTTTGCACGGATACAAATTGCAGCCTTATTGCTTCAGTGAAACTCGAGATATAGCTGATATGGCAAAAGGTGTCGGAACTGGAACTGAACTGGATTTACCCTTAATTCTAGTAATCTGAAATCACTCAAAAAAACTTGTGAAAAACACCAAAATACATAAAGATCATAAACACAATTAGACTAAACAATAATAACTCGTATTTGACACAAAACAATAATAAAACATAACTAAAAACTATATAATTATACGAGTTATCACATGCTTTGCATTATCATATCTTGAAATTGTGTATTAGTTGCTGTTTGTTCTAGCATTGACATCAGTTTCATGAGTCATTGTATGTTCATAGTATTGCTCTGCATGTTCATTACATTTTAGATCTAGGCCATATTGGTATTGCCATGCATATTGAGTCTTAAATCACATTGGTATTGTCATGCATTAATATGCTATTTAGGTCTTAGGTCACATTCATTTTCATGCATATTCATAATATATTAGGTCCTAGTCACATTTACATTATCAAGCATTGCATGCATATAGAGTTAGGATAGCATTTATTGCCATGCAAATTCATGCTAGGCATTTAGGTTGCCATGAATTGTCATACATTTCCTTTACCATTTAGACCTTTAGACCATGAATTTCATACATTTCATTTGCTGTATATTCATGCATTCCATGTCATTGCCACTTGATTTGTGACTTAGGCCAATTAATGGCTCAAAGTCATGCTCCCTTGAGCATACTTGTGGAAAATTAAGGAATTGTCAAATTGATTATTCTATCTTTGTGATTTTTTTTACTTAGCCAATTTTGTCCAAGGTTTTTAAAATGTTTAGCTACTATACTTTGGTTTTTGAATGAATTTATCAAAGGCAAAAAATGTGTTTTGACAAACAGTTTTTTTTCACCTAGTACTCGAACATCTCCAATTTTTTTGGGCAGTCATCTTTAATCAGAAAATTAAGCCAATTTTTTCTCGTGTAGATTTACATGTTCTGAGTCTCCAGTATTTTTTTTAGAATTTTTTGAATTTTTAAAAATAGGCTAGATTTGAAATCAAAAGAGGAATGAGAATTGAATTTGGCTAAGGCATTTAGAGGGGGTTGGCTAGAAGTTTTAGCTACTGTCTTAGGGTTGTTTCTAAGCCTTTTTGAACTCTAAAAATGATTTTATAAATCTCGGGTTAAGGGTAGTTAAGTCCGAGATTTTAAACTTAGGAAATTAGAGCCATTTTAAAAGGGTTTGATAAGGGTTTTAATTTTTATTCAAAATTTTCTTCTAAATTATTTTCAAACAATCACAAAGTTTTGTTTTTTTAGAAAATCTAATTTGACATATTTTCCCAAGGTAGCCGGATATCTTTTTAGATATACGGATTTCTTTAATTAAAGGAAAAAAATACATTTTCATGCATTGCATTTTCTATGTTCATGCATTTTATTTAAATGTGTGATTTTTGCTATGATATTTTCATGATATTATTATTATTTTAATTCACATTTTATGATCTTATATTTGTTTTCCATATGATTTTGAATGTTTCATGATATCTTATGTTTTTTATTTAGTTATTTTTTTCATATTGTTTAGTATATACTATGTTCATGCATTGTTATTTTTATTTTCATTTTCATGCAAATTATATGTTAGCATTATTTTAATTCCATGTCATTTCTTGTCATTTAGATCATATTCCATGTCATTTAGGTATTTTGTTTATAACATGCCATGTCATTTAAAATATGCCATATCATTTAAAATTGCCATGTCATTTAAATCATTTTATCTCATTTAGAATAAACCATGATACTTAGGATTTTTTTTTTTCATTTTACCTAGAATATACTATGTCATTTGAATTATGTCATATCATTTAGGTTGCATTATATTATCTAGATTTGCCATGTCATTTTATTTATGTCATACATGTTCATGTTCATATTTTTAAATGTTTTGAAAAAGATAATGATTTTCAAAAAAAAAAATAAAGATATTTTCGAGTTAAAATAATTCATGAGTTCTCTACCGGGTTTTCTAGAGGGAATATCATCAATTATCATTAATAAAGGAATATCTTTCTTTCAAAAAACGAGAATGATTCGGAAAATTTTCCAAATAAATAAAAATTTCTAGATTTTGTCGAGGAATGTAGGAAAATTTTGAATTAATAAATTCCGGATCATTTTCAGTTAAAAATGGAATTATTTTTCTTAAAATTGGGAATTAACTTGAAATACTAAATTAAAAACCAACTTTTTTACCAAGACTTGAGATAACACACGATTAATAAGGTACCGATTTATACAGGCGTTGTGGGGTGCTAATCCTTCCCCGTACGTAACCGACTCCCGAACTCGCTTCTTTGATTTCTCTGGTTTATAACACAGACTTGAAATTGGTTTTTAAAATTTTTTAATTAATTTTAAAATGTTTTATAAAATCAGTTTTAATAGGTGGCCTATCACACCAAGCTAAAAAAGATTGGTGGCGACTCCATGTCTTTTTTACGAGGCCGTTTTCATAACCTCGATCGTCTATTTTATTTCAAGAGGAATTAAGTTGTCTTTTCCTCTGCTTCTGTTTCACCCCTCACTCGATCGGGTTCCCCGCGATCCGGGATCACGTATCGACTCTTCGTTTTTCTAGAGGAATTAAGTCGACTTTTTCTCATTTTTTTAAAATGTCACGCCTAAGGAAAACGAATAATAAAGTCTTGCGATGAGACCTTATTATTATTTTTAGGTTGAGACAACTTGGCGACTCCACTGGGGACATTTTTAGAGAGTCAGGCCTAGAATTAATCGTGTGTTATCTAAGTCTCGGTTTTGTTGGTTTAATTGGTATTTAATTTTAATTCCCATATTTTTAAAATAATAAAGAGAACTTTGAAAATAATAAAATGTTTTAAATTTGTCCATCTTCATATGCATGCATATTATTATTTATTCTCTGGTTATTTTGTTGCGTATATTTATATGTTTGCTTGACTGATGCTTTACATTGTTTGATTTTAGTGGGGTATTTAGAATAAGGGGTGTAGAATAGGTGGTGACAGGTTTGTCTTGTTCCTCCGCACACACTAAGTTTGCATTCGCATAACATGAATCCTCTACCCGGGTTACGTCCTTTTAAGTGGGAGTAAAGTAACTACGCCTTCGTGATGATCCTCCGTATGGGCTAGTGAAACACTTTCGGAGTATAAAGTACCTAATGCCTTCGTGATAATCCTCCGTACGGGCATAGGAAAATATACTCTAACGAATTGAACCCGCTTTTATCGGGGTGCCTTACTAGCCTTCACCGGTGACAGTGAGGAAAAATTCAGGGCCTTAGAACCAATTCACCTTCATATAGTGAACCTAGGAAAACCCATGCCGGATTTCTGTTAGATACCCGAAGTTTAATAACACATGGAGGAACATTTCCAACCTCTTACCATCTTTCTATATGTTAGATTTTACAAATTGGGTGATGATGAACGAACATCATATCGCTCAGAATAAATTTATTATTTTGTCCCAAAGGCGTCGTAATGCCGAAGCTCTGTTAAATTTTCGGGACATTTTTTTTAAGCATGTTGTTATTTATGTTATATTTGTGAATTCGTTTCTTTACTAATCTATTTCTTTATGTTTTCTTTTCTTTGACATGCATCATAGACATCATCATACACTTGGAGTTTATTGGCCCCGGGATAGTCATCAACCCAAAGGACTTTCATGGAGTGTCAGGTTATTTCAGTGATAGAAGATCATGCAGTAGTTAGGGCACGGTCGAAAAAAGATCAGAGGGAGGATGGTGATTGCCGGAAGAAAGATTATGTGTCAGTATTACCGGAAAGGGTCAAAGTGGATTCTATGCAGAATAATCTTCAAGGGTTAGCCGACATTTGGAATCAGTGGAATGTGTCAGAGAAAGAAGCCTTCACTCAGAAATATGGAGATATAGCACTCTTAATTCCGATTCGGGTCAATAGTGGGTTGATTCAGGCTATGGTACAATTTTGGAATCCTGCTTATAGATGTTTCACTTTTAACAAGGAGGATATGACACCACTGATCGAAGAATATTCAGCATTGTTACGTATTGAATGTCCTAATCCTGATCGGGTATATTTGAAAGAAGTGAAACCTTCAGGTTTTAAGAAGAAAGTGGCTAGGATCACAGGATTGGATACAACATGGGTTGAGAGTCATGTGGACACAAAGCAGAAAAATGGGTGCATTCCATGGGAAACTATCCAACAGTTGATATTAGGTTGTTCTGACAAAGAAAAAGCCAAGGACATCTTCGCTCTGGCCATCTACGGATTAATCATATTCCCGAAGATATTGGGTCATGTGGATATAGCCGTGTTTGATTTCTTTGAAAAGTTGGAACAAAAGATCAACCCATCTCCGGCCATCATAGCTGAAACTATCCGATCTCTGAATTTTTGTAAAAGGGCAGGACAGGGGAGAATCAAGGGGTGTGTACAACTCCTTTATATTTGGATTCAAAGTCACTTTTGGAAGATAGAAAAGGTTTCCTTCAAACCGTACATGAAGTCTTCAGTTCCAATTAGGGAATTCCTTCAAAATGACTGGCCTGAAGATGGGATGAAGAGAAATGGGTCAACATGTTTCGGAATCTAAAAGGGGAGATAGTGACTTGGAGAGCTCCATGGATGGTTCCTATGCCAATTATGTACAAATGTGGGGACAACTCGGGAGTTCCACAACTCGAAATTTGGGGTTCTGCGAGTTATACGCCTTTTTTGGTGCAAAGACAGATTGAGTCTTGGCAATTCACACCCGTGACTCATAATCTAGGATCATCAGAGTTCACTTATGGGGAAGACGGATATTCTGGAAAAGTGCGGGCAGTGATTGAAGCATGGAAGAAAACTTCCCGGATAAAAGTGGCCAGCTATGCCGACATCGTCACACCTGATTACTTGGTATGGAGGGAATGAAAGGTTAATGATAGGCTATTGACATCAGATGGAGAAGAGGTCCAGTTCATGAATCCGACACCGAGGGAAATGTCGTCAGAGTTAGAAATCACAAGGGCCAAATTTGAAAAAGAAAAGGCCCAGATGAGCAAGGAGATTGCCCGACTGCAAGAAGAGCTTGAGGACATGAAAAATAGGAATCAGCTCGGGAAAGAGAAAAGGAAAAGATCAAGAGAGAAAGGAATACCGCTAAGGGTGACCTTCGGGAATTACATTTGGAGAAAAAGAGGTACCGCTTCGAGCTCAGATTTGAGGGGACTCTCAAGACTTCCGGGGAGTGGGAACATGAGGTCAAAAACCTCAAGAAGGATAATAACTACTGGAAAGAGAGAGCTAAGCATGAGGAAGCCCGAGCTAATCAACTGGAGAAGCAACCTAAGGAAAGCTTACACGGTGATACTTCTGCTGACACGTCAAGGGGCCGTGAACAAGTAGGGGTCAGATTGAAGAGCAGGGCAATCAAAAGAAGATTGTGAAAGAAAGTCCAAGATCCGAGAAAGTCATTATAGGACTTATTTTGTAATAGCACTTTGAAAGGTGAATTACGGACTTATCCTAGGCAGTGATCCTTTTATTCTATCTGTGATGTATTTAGTTCTAGGAAATCAATGAAAGACCGTTCGGTTGAAATTATCCCGGGGCCAATACATTCAAATGCATTCATATTTTATATGTTTTGTTTGTTCATTTGTACATTTACTCATATTTATGATCATTGATTTTTGAAATTCGTTTATGTTCATACGCCTAACCACTTATTTATTCCTTTTACTTGTTCATTCATTCATATTCATACACTTAACCACTTATTTATTCATTTCACTTGTTCATTCATTTATTTTTTCGTATTCATATACATTTTATTTGATTCATTCATTCACATTTAGTCATTCATTCATTCATTTTTTATAAAACATAAAAAAAAAAGATGTGTCAATAATTTCTAATTCATGGTTTTCAAAACTAAAGGTATAATTGGTCGCACTCAGAAAGAAACTGATTTCTGACACCCTTACAATACTCGATCTCAAGCCAGAGCTATGGAAAACGACCAGCTTGCTAGAATTGAAAGAATGGAAAGAACTCAAAGAGAACTGCAGGAATAGTTAGCTAAATTTCAGGAGGAGTCTCGAGAACAGATGACTAAGCTCATGGAAATGATGAGTGCCATGATGAAACAAAAAGGGCCGGGAGAGAACTCGGCCACTGGGAAAAGAGTGGTAGTTGAAGAGGATCAGCCTGAAAACATACAGCAAAACGGCCAAGAGGTGTCAATTGGGGCAGCCTCCTATGTTTACATCCAGCCAGCTACAGAGATACATAACTATGTTCTCGGAAAGGGTAATGTGGGAGCTGACCTAAATGATGTTAACGTTCCCGACTTTGAGGAACTAGCTGAAAAGGAAAAAACAAAGATGACAGAGCTGAAGAGGGTTGAAATGGAAGAATCGTAGAAAAAATATCAACTGTGGAGGAGAGGCTGAGGGCCGTTGAAGGGGCAGAGTTATTTCGCAGTTTGGATGCCATAGAGATGAGCTTGGTACACGATCTAGTAATTCCCCCAAAGTTCAAAGTACCAGACTTTGAAAAATATAATGGGACTACCAACCCATCAGCACATCTGACCATGTACTGTAGAAGGATGACGAGGCATGATGATAATGAGAAACTGCTTATCCATTGTTTCCAAGATAGCTTGACAGGGTCAGCAGCCCGATGGTACAATCAACTGAGTCGTACCAAGATTCGTTCATGGATGGATTTAGCCAGGGCTTTCATGGAAGATTATAAGCATGTGTCTGACATGGTACCTGATAGGCTATCGCTACAGAATATGGAAAAGAGGTCCAATGAGAGCTTCAAAGAATACTCGCAAAGGTGGAGAGATCTGGCCACACAAATGCAACCCCTTTAACTAGCAAAGAAACCACGGTGCTTTTCATCAACACTTTGAAAGCACCCTATTATGACAAATTGGTGGGGAGTGCCACCAAGGACTTTGCAGACATGGTAATATCTGGGGAGATGATAGAGTCGGCCATTAAGAATGGGAAAATGGAAGAGAGTGAGCCTTCTATTCAGAAAAAGGTATTCCCTGTCCGAAAGAAAGAAAAGACCCATGCAGTTAGTATCAACCAATACCATATGTACCTCCCATACCACATGCACCAGCAAGGCCCTATACTCCTACGACATCTTATGCACCTCCTACACCCTACACACTTTACCCGGGATATAGTCCTTATTACCCTAATGTGAACCACCTTACCCAAAATCCCTTTCCTTACACCAATATACCACAACAGCCGTTTCCAACTGGCACATCCCCACAAATAAGCCTTCCCCGAAACATTGTCCCAAACACTCAGGGTTCCGGGCGCAATGACCAACGTTCACCAAGGAACGATCAAAAACCCCAATTTGATCCGATTCCTACCACCTATGGTGAGCTATATCCTAAACTACTGCAGGGTCAACTTGTTGCACCCGTGTACCTCAAACCTCTGACACCTCCATATCCAAGGTGGTAAAATGCAAACACTAACTGCGCATACCACGCAAGAATTCAAGGACATTCGACTGAAGATTTCTTGGCCTTTAAAAAAAAGTCCAAAGCCTGATCAATGCCGGAGTTGTGAAGTTTGGGGCAAAGAATGGGCCGAATATAGCGGGGAACCCATTGCCAGATCATACGGGGAATCGGGTAAATGCAGTATGGACAGGGGAAGTCAGAAGGGTAAAAAGGGACGTTAGGGAAGTCAAGACTCCAATGTTGACAGTATGGGTCGAGATGGTCAAGGCAGGAATGGTGGGAGATGCGGACAGTTTAAAAATGGTCGCAAAGAGGGTGCAGAATTGGTGCCCGTTCCATAAGTGTTGAGGTCATGTCATACAAGACTGCGATGACTTTTTGGCTAAAGTCCAAAAGATAATGGATAATGGGGAGGCCCAGTTTTAAGAAGAGATAGAGGAGAAAATAGAGGTTATTGAGAATACAGCTGGCTACGGGATATGAAGACCCTTGATCATTTATTATGATGAACCAGAGGAGAAAGTCATGCCAGTCATTGAAGAAAGTGCGTCTAAGTTAATCATTGATTTGCCTATTTCCTTTTCATACAAGGAAAACAAAGCTGCCCCATGGAAATACAACTGCAGTATGGTTATGCCTGGGTCTTCGAGTCAGCAAGATATCACAGGTGTGGGGCACTTAACATGAAGTGGAAGATGTTATGCTCCTGAGGCTGTCGAACAAGGGTTAACAGGGAAAGATAGAGGAGCAGACAAAGGGAAGAAAGTAGCTAAACCAATCCATATTGAGATGGATTTGTCAAAAGAAACAGAAAGGGGATCAGCCCCGGTTAACAGAATAAAAGAGCCTGTGAGTGAGAAGTAAGCTTGCGAGTTCTTAAAATTCATAAAGCACAGTGAGTATAGCGTGGTTGAGCAACTGCAATGTCAACCAGCTAGAATTTCAATCTTATCCTTGCTTTTGAACTCGGAGCCACACAAAAATGCCCTGTTAAGAGTGTTGAATCAGGCATACGTGGCTAACAATATATCGATAGAAAAATTGGACAGGCTGGTGGGAAACATCACGGCGGATGACCATATATATTTCAGTTATGAGGAGATACCACCCAATGGTATTGGATCAACAAAAACTCTCCATATAACTACCACTTGTAAGGGGCACATATTACCAAGGGTCCTTTTGGATAATGGTTCTTCATTAAATGTGATGCCCTTGGCAACCTTATCCAAACTGCCTGTGGATATTTCTTATATGCTGCCAAGCTACATGGTGGTCAGAGCCTTTGATGGTACCAGGAGAGATGTAATGGAAACTATTCAGGTTCCTCTGGAGATAGGCCCATGCACTTATACAGTGAACTTTTAGGTCATGGATATTAATCCATCCTATAATTGCCTGTTGGGAAGGCCGTGGATACATTCAGCAGGGGCTATACCTTCGTCTCTCCACCAAAAGCTGAAATTTGTGATAGAAGGGCGTTTGGTCATTGTATCAGGAGAAGAGGATGTGATAGCCTCTACATCTACTGAATCTCCTTATGTTCAACCCAATGAAGATGCCGTAGAATATTCATTTCGGTCTTTGGAATTCGTAAATACAGTTTTCATTGCTGAAGGGCGAAGAATTCCAAAATCGAGGCTGTCCAAGAACACAAGACTAGGGGTAAGAACTACTGTGGGAAAAGGTTGCAGGGCTAGAAAAGGTCTCGGAAAATATCTTCAGGGGATGGCCCGAGCAATGGAAGTAATGGGAAAGAAAGATCGGTTTGGCCTAGGGTATCTTTCGAAGGCCCATGAGAAAAGGAAACAAGTTGAAAAGAACCGACAAAAGAGGATGGCTCGTCTTGCGGGTGTAGATATTGAGTGGGAGCCTATGACATTCCCACCTATCCTTCACAACTTTCGCTCAGCCGGTTCTCTGTTCGGAGAAAAGAATTCTGATGATGTGCTCGTAATGATCGAGCAAGCCTTCGAGAGATTCCAGGTGAATAGGGATGAGCAGATGTATGATATGGAGATCTGCACAACTGGGAAGAAAGAATTGAAAGTGAGAATGCTAATTGGATGGTGTGACCTTGTCCACCAGGATATAGACTGACCAATTGGAATGCAACCGAGCTACCCATAGTTTTTAGGTCTATTCCAACGTAATACTTTTAAACAAATCTTAAATATCTTTGCCCGAAGATATTAAGAATTTCTTTTGTAATGGGCTTTTGTCTAAAACTTTTCATCCAATAAATAACAAACATGATGCATTTCCTTCATATTGATGTGTCCACATTCTTTCATTTATGCTATTTATTTTGCTTCGATTGTATATATGTTTTCCTATATTGTTTCTTCCCCACCTATTTACAGGTGTACAGATGCGAAATATGAGGACCTTCCTTTCAGAAATTCTGAAATTGATTTTGAAAGGCCCATTTGCACGGGTGATTTTGAGGCCGACGAAGATATTGAGGATTATGGTCTACCTCCGGACTTATTAAGAAAAATAAAACAAGAAGAGAAACAAGTAGTTCCTCATGAGGAGCTATTGAAATTGTTGAATTTGGAAAGTGATGAGGAGATAAAAGAGGTTAAAATCGGAACTACATTGTTGTCATCGATAAAGGGTGAACTCATAGCCTTGCTATGGGAATATGTAGATGTATTTGCATGGTCATACCAAGACATGCCGGGTTTGGATCCAGACATTGTGGTTCATAAGCTCTCTTTAAGGCCAGAGTGCAAGCCAATTCAGCAAAGGTTGAGAAGAATGAGGCCGGACATGCTGTTAAAGGTAAAAGAGGAGGTGAAGAGACAGTTTGATGCTGGATTCTTAGAGGGGGCGAAATATCCGAAATGGGTGGCAAACATTGTTCCAGTACCAAAGAAGGATGGCAAGGTGCGTATGTGCGTCGATTATCGAGATTTGAACAAGGCTAGTCCCAAAGATAAT
Source organism: Fremontodendron californicum (assembly GCA_030761205.1). Lineage (NCBI taxonomy): Eukaryota > Viridiplantae > Streptophyta > Magnoliopsida > Malvales > Malvaceae > Fremontodendron > Fremontodendron californicum. Next base: position 23,688,278 of record JAULJL010000009.1, read on the forward strand.
TTCCCTTTACCTCACATTGATACTTTGGTGGATAATACGGCAAAGAGTTCCTTGTTTTCTTTCATGGACAGATTCTCAGGATATAATCAGATTAAGATGGCACCGAAAGATATGGAGAAAACCACATTTGTTATAATATGGGGAACATTCTGCTACAAGGTAATGCCATTTGGGTTGAAGAATGCTGGGGCAGCGTATCAAAGAGCCATGGTGACCTTGTTTCATGACATGATGCATAAAGGAATTGAGGTTTATATTGATGATATGATTGCAAAGTTACAAGGAGAAGATGAGCATATTGCGAATCTTAAAAAACTCTTTGAAAGACTAAGAAAGTTTTAACTCAAGCTAAACCTGGCAAAATGCACTTTTGGAGTCACTTCGGAGAAATTGTTGGGTTTTGTTATTAGCAAAAGGGGAATTGAGATTGATCCGGATAAAGTGAAGGCCATCCAGATTTGCCACCTCCACGTACTCAAAAAAAAGTAAGAGGTTTTCTGGGGAGATTGAATTACATTGCTCGATTTATTTCTCAGTTAACCGATAAATGTGATCCAATATTCAAGTTACTTCGAAAATGTGATCCAGGAGAGTGGGATGAAGGGTGTCAGATTGCTTTTGAAAAGGTTAAGCATTATCTATCAAACCCACCAGTATTAATGCCACCGACTCCAGATAAACCGATGATATTGTATCTATCAGTATTTGAGAGATCCATGGGTTGTGTTTTGGGGCAGCTTGATGAGAATGGAAAGAAAGAACAGGCGGTTTACTACCTCAGCAAGAAGTTCACAGATTATGAGTTGAAATATTTGTTGGTAGAAAAGTTGTGTTGTGCCTTAGCTTGGACTGCTCGGAGACTCAGACAGTACATGCTGTACCACACGACGTGGTTGATCGCCAAGATAGATCCAATCAAGTACATGTTAGAAGCATCTTCTTTGTCAGGGAGGATGGCAAGATGGCAGGTTTTGTTGTTAGAATACGACATTGTATACGTAAGTCAGAAGGCTATCAAGGGCAGTGCAGTGGTTGAATTCTTAGCAAGTCGGGCAGTGAAAGGTTATGAGCAGTTGAACATTGATTTCCCATATGAAGATTTGATGTATGTTTCGCAAGCGGATGAGGTTCCCTTGAAGAATAAAGTATGGAAGATGTACTTTGACAGGGCATCCAATGCCATGGGGCACGGAATCGATGCAGTCTCATATCCCCAGAAGAAGATTATTATCCCTTCACCGCCATATTGGATTTTGATTGTACAAACAATACGGCTGAGTATGAGGCATGTACTATGGGCCTTCGTGCAGCAGTGGACAGAAAAATCAAAGTTTTGGAAGTTTTCGGAGACTCAGCTTTAGTGATATACCAGTTACGAGGAGAATTGGAAACTCGGGATACAAAGTTAATCAGATACAGAGAACTCATACTAAGTTTATTGGAGGAGTTTGAAGAAGTAAGTTTCAATTACTTCCCCCAAGAAGAAAATCGGATGACGGATGCTCTGGCTACTTTGTCATCAATGTTTAAAGTGAATGAAGGGGCAGAAGTTGTGCCGATCAAGATGAGCATATATGAGTCTCCTACCCACTGCTTGAGTATTGAAGAAGAAGCAGATGGTCTCCCTTGGTATAACGACATCTTGCAGTACATCATGAGTCAACAGTATCCAGAACAGGCAACAGAGAATGACAAGAGAACTCTGAGAAGGCTAGCAATGGGTTTTGTTCTAGATGGGGAGATTCTCTACAAGAAAGGGAAATATCAAGTCCTATTGAGATGTGTCGGATCTGCCGAAGCTCGAAGAATCATAGAGGAAGTCCATGAAAGGATATGTGGCACCCATGCTAATGTTACATGCTTGCTAAGCAGATTGTGAGGGCAAGGTATTATTGGCTGACGATGGAAGGAGATTGTATCAATTATTCCCGGAAGTTCCATAAATGCCAGATCTATGCAGATAAGATTCATGTGCCGCCATCGCCATTGCATGTCATGACTGCACCATGGTCGTTTTCAATGTGGGGAATGGATATGATTGGGCCTATTACCCCGAAAGCTTCAAATGGACATCGTTTCATCCTAGTGGCCATAGACTATTTCACAAAGTGGGTGGAAGCTACTTCTTATACGAATGTAACGAAGTCGATGGTATGCAGATTTGTTAAGAAGGAAATCATATGCCGATATGGATTGCCAGCAAGAATTGTTTCAGATAATGCTCTCAATCTGAATAATATGATGATGAGAGAGGTATGTACTCAATTCAAGATCACGCATCATAATTCGGCACCTTATCGTCCGAATATGAATGGGATAGTAGAAGCAGCCAACAAAAACATCAAGAAGATTGTCGAGAAGATGACTAATGTGTACAAGGATTGGCATGAGATCTTGCCTTTTGCTCTTCATGCATATAGCACTTCAGTTCGTACATCCACAGGGGCAACGCCGTTTTCTTTGGTATATGGTATGGAAGCAGCGTTACCCATTGAAGTTGAGATTCCTTCACTTCGGGTTTTGATAGAGGTTGGCCTCAAAGAGGCAGAATGGGTTAGAGCTCATTATGAACAGCTAAATCTCATCGAAGAGAAAAGATTGAAGGCAATTTTTCACGGGCAGTTGTATCAGAAAAGGAGGATTCGAGCCCATAACAAGAAGGTTTGACCCAGACAGTTCCGGGAAGGAGAGTTGGTTGAGGAAAATTCTCCCTATAGTGAAGGATCCGCAAAGGAAATGGGCTCCAAATTGGGAAGGACCTATGTGGTAAAAAGAGCTTTTTCTGGAGGAGCATTGATTCTAACTCGGATGGACGGGGATGATTTTAGACATCCCGTGAATGCTGATGAACTGAAGAAGTATTATGATTAAAAAAAAAGTGTGATGCTATGTACATGGGAATTTGAATGATTCCAAGTGTAGGAATAGAAATTCTATATATCTTTCTCCCCTGAGAATTGCTTTTCAAAGAGAATATTCATGCTTGGTGTGATAAATGGCCATCTTCCATATTCCCTTCACTAAGAAGAAATTATCCCTAGTCACCCCTTTGAGCCTTAGGAATTATTTCTTTCGTTGAACCCTGATCAAGGATCACCCTCTACACTGGAGGGCAAATACGAGGAAAAATAATCAAAATCATGGCAAAAAAGAGAGCCATTGGAAAATATGAAATCAAAGAATGGCAAATGAAAGCTACCAAAAAAAAAAGGGGGACAAATGTCTCAAGAATGAATTCTCCTCAGGAAATGATCCTTGATCTAATTACCCTTAAACACATTTTGGGCCTATTTTATCCTTTCCTTCTAAACCCGAACCTTGGCCTACATTACGTACTTTAAAAAGTCCATTTTAATCAAGCACGGATATTTAATTTGAAAGGTTTTTCTCAGAATTCATCCCATCTTTTGAATTGACATTTTTAGCTTGGAAGCATTTAGAATTTTCAAATGCATGGTAGAATACCCAAAAAAAAAATGAGAGGTTTAAGCCGAAAACCCGCAAAGGGCGACTTAATACCGAATGGGGGACACTTGAGTTGAAAACCCGCAAAGGGCGGCTCAAGTACTGATTAAGCTTTGAATCAATGCTTCGTGTAAAGGGGGAGAAAGTGTTTGGAAATCAGAGAAAAGGGGAACGACTCAGTCTGACGTAACTACGGAAGCCGAGGGACTACCCAAGTAAATTGATCGTTCAAGAGAAATTTCAGATGATTTGAAAAATGAGGGGTCCAAGATATTTCGCATCCGGGGCATCAACAACCTATAACTTTAAATTTGTTTCTTATATCCTTGATATCTACTTTTATCATTTTAAAACATTTTGTTGCAATAAATTTTTGTCACCCTTTTTTATGACAATTACTTGTTTCATACTTTCTTTCATACATTTTTGAAATTGCATTTTGTTTGTTATTAAATTGAATGATAATTAGTAAACCTAAATTTTTTAATAAAAAGGAGTTTAAAGGTATTACTAAGGAATAGATCTAAATCTTAGAATAGGTTTGGAAACCACTAATCCATTAGAAAACTCACCAAGTAAAGGAAAATAGTGAAAGTGGTGGAGACTCCTTCATGAAGTCAGAAATTTGTGAATTTCAGTGATGTCAGAAACTGGGACTGTTTGACAAATTATCTTGTGTAAAGGGTTTTTAGTGGGGCATCAGTGAACAATTGAAGACTCCATCATGAACTCGGAAAATCTATGAACCTCAAAGAAACCATGGATTAGAAATCATGACACAATCATTTGGTTGCATTCATCCTCAGGAAACATATAAGCATTTGCAAAGCATGTCATTCTCATCATTGCATTTAGCTAACATTGCAGGAATCAAGAAAACTTTGGCTTCCCAAATCGAACTCGTTCTGCTTCTCAAATGAGTTTATCCTTGAGACCACCGTCGAGGTATTTCCTTTTGTTTTAAATTGAATTAATTCTGTTTTATCAAATAAGTTGAGCCTTGAGACCACCGTCGACGTATTTCCTTTTGTTTTAAATCGAATTCATTCTGTTTTATCAAATGAGTCGAGCCTTGAGACCGTCATCAAGGTATTTTAATCACGTGTAAGACCTTCGGGCACCATTTTTAAATACCTTCGGGGACCTTCGGGCACCATTTTAAAGACCTTTGGGCACCATTTTAAAGACTTTCAGGCACCATTTTTAAAGACCTTCGGGCACCATTTTTAAAGACCTCCGGGCACCATTTTAAAGACCTACGGCACCATTTTTAAAGACCTCCGGGCACCATTTTAAAGACCTTCGGGCACCATTTTAAAGACCTTAGGCACCATTTTAAAGACCTTCGGGCACCATTTTAAAGACCTTCAGGCACCATTTAAAGACCTTCGGGCACCATTTTAAAGACCTTCGGGCACCATTTTTAAAGATCTTCGGGCACCATTTTAAAGACCTTCGGGCACCATTTTAAAGACCTTCGGGCACCATTTTTAAGATCTTCGGGCACCATTATTAAGACCTTCGGGCACAATTTTTCTTTTGAAATTGAACCCGTTTCCTTAAGACGATTCGAGCCTTGATTAGTCAAGGAATTCAATTTAAGGAGAAAATCTTCAATTTACAGCTTTTTCAAAAAAAAAAAAAAAATGAGAATGAAAAAAGAAAACCCTTTTCCCTTCTTTCACATGTGATTTCACTAACCGTATAAAATTAATGTTTGTTTATCTTTGCCTGATTCCTGATTCTCAGCATTAGCCAAAGAGGGGCAGCTGTAGACACCTAATTTTGTCCGGACCCCTAACTCATGCACATTTTCTTCCTAAATTGATGTTTCAGAATGCTAAAAGGCTTTTCTTATCTTGCAGGTGGTACTCCGAGGCTTAGTCTAAGAAAGCGGACAGAAAAAGTCAAACTCAAAAAAAGTCAACCCCAAAAAAGTCAACTACTGAAGAAGTCAACCCACTTTCAAAATCAATAATTGAGGTTCAATTGAAAAACGGTGAAAGAATTTTGATAATCGGAGGTCTACATTGAAAGATATGGAGTTCGGAAGTTGGGTTACGAGATTCAGTAGAAAGAAAACCCTAATTCGGGAAATTTGGGGAAAAGTGCTTAAACGATCAAATTGGTCGAATTGAAGGTCTCAAATGAAAGATAAGCACTGACTACGGGTAATGTAGAAGCCATTTGGAAGAAAAACTGATAGAAAAGTCAATTCGGAAGAAAATCTAGGATTAGGGTTTGTTTGGTGGATTTCGGTGAAATTTGGAAGAATTATAGAAATGGCCCGATCCGGAAGATCTAAAGCCCTTAATTGATGAGAAATGATTAAACAAGGATATCCCAAGGCTCATTTCGAAGAAAATCTAAAAATCGGACTTGTTTTGAGCAAAATCGGGTTTCGGAGGCAAAAGGGCAAAATTGGAAAATATGGGGAAAATAGCAAATGAACTCCAAAAATTCTGAAAATTTGCAAATCTCATTCTTAAATCATTTCAAAGAGATTGGCGAAATAAAATCTTGATTCGGAGTTCGTTTCCAAAATGGCCAAATGCTAGGTCTCCTATGTAGTAACTCAAGCAGATAAATCCCGAAAAAATAGCAAACGAGTTCCAAAAATTCTAAAAATTTGCAAATATCATTTTTAAATTATTTGGAAGAGATTGGAGAAGTAAAATCTTTATTCGGAGTTCGTTTGCAAAATGGCCAAATACCGGGTCTCCTATGTAGTAATTCAAGCAGATAAATCCCAGAAAAATAGCAACTGAATTCCAAAACTTCTGAAAATTTGCAAATATCATTTTTAAATTATTTGGAAGAGATTGGCGAAATAAAATCTTGATTCGGAGTTCGTTTGCAAAATGGCCAAATCTCGGGTCCTTTATGTAGTAATTCAAGCAGATAAATCCCGAAAAATAGCAAATGAGCTCCAAAAATTATGAAAACTTTCAAATCAAAATTTCAAATTATTTGGAAGAGATTGGTGAAGAAAAATCTGAATTCGCAGCACATTTAAAAAATGGTAAAGTTCGGGTGCATAAAAGGGGTAATTTCGAAAACAAATCCGAAATAAATAGCAAATGGACTCGAATAATTTTGAAAACTTTCAGAATTCAATTTTTTATTATTTTGGAAGTATTGAAAAAATAAAATTCGAATTTAGATTCCGTTTGCTAATTATTTAAGTTCGGGGGCAAAAAGGTCATTTCACCAAAAAAACCAAAAAAGGGCAAACTGGTAATTGGGGAAAATATGAAAGAAGAAGGAATTGCTAGGATTTTTTCTTCCCTTGGTCGGCCAACATAGAGGAGAAGAAGGAAGCTTGAACAATTTAATTCCCTAGTCACTATCAAGTCACATGTTATCACTAACACCTTGCAAATGGTCCCCCCTTCATCTAATGGCTTAGGTGCCTTGTAGGAAAGTTGAATGCACCATCCAATGGCAAAGTTTAAATGCCAAAATGACTTTTTTATTTGTCATAAAAGAACCCTCATCTAATGGCCAATAATGGAAGAAAAAAGATGAGCACAATTTATCCAAGGGTGAGCATCCATTCGGTTGAGCAAGGGAGTGCATAGGATTATCTCTTTTCATCCAATGGCTTAGGCCATCTACAAGGGATGAGTACACATGTTGAGGTCTGGATTTAATCTACAAGATGTCATTTTTATGTTGGCCTCATCCAATGACTAAGAATGGAAGAGCACAACTCATCCAAGGGTAGGCACTCAAGAGGGGCAAACAAGGGAGTGCATGGGATTGGTCCTCTTTTGCATCTAATGGATAAGGTTACTACAAGGGCTGAGTACACATCTTAAGGGCTGCAATCACTTGGCAATATGACATTTTTATGTTGTCATCAATATATCTAAATCTAAAGGCCAAGATTTGAGGAGAAAAAGTGCAATTCCCATCCAAGGGCTAGGGGGCATTTGGCCAAGGCTAAAGGGAGGAGAATGTATTCATTTTTTCAGAGGTTTTTGGCTGGAAAACAGTAACTAATTTGGCAAGAAAAAGGTTTTGAAAGATAGAAAAAAAAGGTTTTCATTAGAGAGCTTGAAGGTAGTCATCTCTACCAAGCTCTAGCCTAGCTTTCTTCTTCATTTCCATGGCGTTTTCTTGATTTTTCTATCATGTTTTCCTACAACATTTTTCATAGAAATAAAGTTTTTAATGTTTACTTATGTTTTCATCTCTTCTTCTTCTTTAAAATGGTGGAAAATAATTTTTTCTTATGGTTTCATGCACATTTATTTGCCTTGTTTTTTCCTTTTTTTTTCTTCCTTGCATGTTGTTATGAAAAATGATTTTTACAAGTTTTTTAGAGTATTCTAAGGTTCTGATTTTTACAAAATATGAAGCAAAAAAGGTTGAAATGGCTATATGATCTTGGCTAGACCAAGTGACCATGGTTAGGAGAGAGGCTATGCCCATTTTTACCTACCATGAAGCTCACCTTATTTTCTGTTTTACATGGTTTATTTTATATTTTATTGATATGGAAAGGCTTCATGATCTTGGCAAGACCAAGTGATTATGGATTGGTGAGAGGCTATGCCCATTTGATACCAACCATGGAGCTTAATTTTCCTTGTTCTACTTACTAGTTTTGCTTGTAATTTTTGCATGTCTATGTTAAATCTTGTGTATATATGTTCTTTACATTATTTTATATGCTATATTTTACTTATATATTTCATTTCCATGCTTGATATTATATCCTTGCATATTCAGCCATTGTTGTTCATATGCTCATGTTGTGCATTTTTTTCATGTATCATGTCTTACATGTTTGCATTTTCATAGTTTTGTTTCATGACCATTCGGCCATTCCATTTTGTATGCCTTGCATGTTTATTTTTCTTTTGCTTCTTAACTTGTTTGCATCTCCATTTCATGAACTTGCATATTCTGATTTTAGTATGCCATGTGCTTATGAAAATGCTATGATAAAAATGCCATCATATTGATCCATGACCATTCGGCAATACCATGTTTGTTTGCCTTGCATGTGCATTTTCCTTTTGTCTCCTAACTTGCTTGCATTTCCATGCCATGAGCTTGTGCATCATGATTTTGGTATGTTATATGCTATTGAAAATGTCATGACATTATGCATTTTAATATGATTTGTCGTGTACTTATGTCATTTACTAAATAGGATTGCATTAGAGTCTCATGTGATCATTTGGCCTCTTCATGCATCCCTTGCCTTGTCATGCATTTGCATTTTGTTTAGGTAACATGCTTTGCATTATCATATCTTGAAATTGTGTATTAGTTCCTGTTTGTTCCAGCATTGACATTAGCTTCATGAGTCATTGTATGTTCATATTATTGCTATGCATGTTCGTTACATTTTAGGTCTAGACCATATTGGTATTGCCATGCATATTGAGTGATAACTCGTATAATTATATAGTTTTTAGTTATGTTTTATTATTGTTTTGTGTCAAATACGAGTTATTATTGTTTAGTCTAATTGTGTTTATGATCTTTTATATTTTTATGTAATTTGGTGTTTTTCACAAGTTTCTTTGAGTGATTTCAGATTACTAGAATTAAGGGCAAATCGAGTTCAGTTCCAGTTCCGACACCTTTTGCCATATCAGCTATATCTGGAGTTTTACTGAAGAAATAAGGCTGAAATTTGTAGTCGTGCAAAGCTAAGAGGCATATCTATCTTTTTCATGTTTTACACTTCTTGAAACGGAGTCGTTTTCCCTAGCGAAATTGACCATCAAAGTGGCTGATGTGCAATGACGTCTGTGCTGACCTGTTTTCGTATTTTGCCCATATCTGCTTATCCACATCAGCAAATGAGCTGATTACAATGGCTATGGATCCGAAACGGATACGGGAACCTTTGTCTAGAAGACCATATGATCCGATCAGGCCTCCAATATTGACGAAATCGAACATCAAGTTGGCTGATGTGCAATGACGTCTGTGCTGACCTGTTTTCGTATTTTGCCCATATCTTCTTATCCACATCAGAAAATGAGCTGATTCAAACGGCTATGGATCTGTAACTGATAGGGGAACCTTTTTCTAGAAGACCATGTGATCAGATCAGGCCTCCAACATTGACAAAATCGACCATCAAGTTGGCTGATCAAAATTGTCATACAATGTGACGAAAATTGTTAGAAAAATGCACCCACCTATTATACCTACCTTTGAAATTTGTAAAGCTTGTCTATTGTCATTTAGCCCTCCAAAATGTGTATAAATAGAGGGCCTTGGATGATTGTAGAGGATCATATGGTACATAGGTAGGATATTAGCCATTTTAATAAAATTCTCTAAGTTTTCTTCTTCTTTCTTTTCTCTAGTTTTCTTTCTTTTCTCTAGTTTTCTTTTTCTTTAGAGAGAGCAAGAGGTTGGATAATTAATATTCTTCCTCTTCTTCTTTCTTTCTTTTATTTTCTTCTTAGATTTTCTTTAATTTTATGTTTATGTTTATAATGCCTATGCTAGGCTAAACTTCTATTTGGTTAAGGGTGATTTCAAAGCCCTAGACATGTTTTGTGATTGATTTTCAGATTCTATCTATCATTAATTTTCTATCAAAGTTGCTTATTTTCTTCTACAAGAATTGTTCATGATGTTGTCTAGATTTATTTAGGTGTACAACTAGATAGATCTTGATAATTATCTATTGCTAGTTTAGGAGTCTTGATCCGTGTAATTGTCTTGATTTCCTATTCATAAGTGGCAATTTGTGATTAATGATTATGGTCAAGTTTTCAATAATTGCAAAGTGGAACATAACCTAAGTTGAACAATCCGAGCTTATGTGTTTGTTGCTTAGATCAACCTATCTTTCTCATCATAAAGCTGCCATTAAATTGAATTTAGAGAGCTTATTCTAGGTTGTTTAATGGTTAGAGATTAAATAGAGAGCTTGTTCTATTTAACGACAAACTAAGGAAAGATTGGGATAACAGAGCTTGTTGTTATCTACGGTTGTTAACTTTGATAGTTGGTTGATATTGATAGATCTGAAATTGATTCTTAATGATGTCTAGTGGTGGAGAATGAAACCTTAACCATATTTTTCATATTTGATTCTTCTTACTTACTTGTTTTCTTAATTTTCTAGTTTGCTTATTTTTAAAAGTATATTTATTTTTATTGGCTGGTTATACCGCCTAATTTGTATATTAACTTTGTTTTATTTTTATTGGCTGGTTATACCGCCTAATTTAGTATATATATTTTTATTGGCTGGTTATACCGCCTAATTTAGTATATATATTTTTATTGGCTGGTTATACCGCCTTGCATCTTATTCTTATTATTTACTTTAGTTTAAATCTGGCTTCAAAAACCCCTTTTCTTTTATTGTTCTTGAATTTAAGTTTTAAACTATTAACTTATAAACTAAAACCCAATCCCTGAGGACTCGACCCTTGCTAACTACTATACTTACAATTTATCTTTTTTTTAGTGCAAGGTTAAATAAGATACACTCTTTTGGGTGCATCAAATTTTTGGCGCCGTTGCCGGGGATTGTTTTCTTTAGTTTATTTGTTACTTGGTTTATTCTTATTTTCAGTTCTAATGAGTTTTATTTTCTTGTACATACGAGTTTTTCTTATCAAATTTTGAAAAAAAAAATAAATAAAAAAAATAAAAAAAATGATGGAATTGAGCAATCTAACACTTGAAGAGTTGGTGGCATACATGAACATGGAGAATCAACAAGCCAATCTCACCTTCCCAGTTCAACAATTTGCCATGGGAGGATGTCAAGGCCATCAAGTGTTTCAAGACCAACAGTATGATCATTACTCAAACACTTACCATGAGGGATGGTGGGATCATACTAATTATGGCTACTCGAAAAATTACCAAGAAGTAGATCCTTATGCCAATTACACTCATCAATCTAGCTTCAATCAATCATGGTCCCAAGAACCAGATCTTTTTCAACCACCACATATGACTCAAAACTCAGGTACTTCTTTAGAAGATATTGTCTATTCTCTTGTTACTGATACTTTGCAATTCCAACAGGAAACAAGGGAAAGCATCCAGAGTTTGGAAAAGCAAATGAGCCAATTGGCTAGTAGTATGGTGGGATGGGTAGCACAAAGATCTGAAGAACTCTCTGCCCAAACTATGATTAACCCAAAGGAGAATGCTACTATTGTGACCTTGAGGAATGAGGAACAAGATGAGGATGAGACAAAATTAGAGATGAATTCTATTCTTGAGGATAATGAAGCCAATGATCCAAATAAGAGTATTTCAGCACCTGAGGTAACGTTTGAGATTCCAATTTTTACTAATGTTTCTTCTCCACCTTTTCCTAGTAGATTCGCAAAGTTCAAGGAGGATGAACATGAACAAGACACGCTGGAAACCTTAAACAGTTTGTTTGTGGATGTCATTCAACAAGTACCAAAAGATGCATCATTCCTCGAGGAGATATGCACCACCAAGGATGATGGAATAATACTTGTAATGGAGAATACATCCACTGTTGTGCAAAGAAAGCTACCTCTCAAATGCATAAATTTGGGAAATTTCATGTATGAGCCTGACAAGCCTAAAAAGCCAAGAAAGGGTGTTGGTTAGATTCAAAACACTAACTCAAGTGTTAATTGGGAAGGCAGCCCAATTAAAGATGAAATTGCCAACCTTCCATATTCAGATTTGCTTTCTCTTTCTCTTTCTTTTCCTTTTTCTTTTATTATTTTTATTGTTTTTATTTTTATTTCTTATGTTTCTTTGTTAATTGTGTTTACTATTTTTAAGTTCATTTAGGCTGCATAAGTTTCTTTTGTTTAATAGTTCTTTTCTCTTACATATAATTCTTGCATTGGGGGATAATAGCATTACATTAATGACAATGTAAGAATTATGTGTGGGGGGAAGAATTTAGGATTTTATTTAGAGTGTTTTGTTTTTGAGTCTTTTTATGTTGTTTTTCTTTCTGATCCTTGTTTTGAAAATAACTAGATGTAAATATAATTTTTATTTTTTTTTAACCCCGGTTAAATGGCGGATAACGGTACTCCGTGATTATTTAAATCGGTTCCATCAGCTACCCACAAAACTGATATTGTATATAAATTTCTCTTTCATTTTTTTTCATTTTTTTTTTCAGGATGGATGATATTCTCACAAGATTGCAGAAACGATTTCCTCCTTTTCCTCGAAATATTTTACTGAAGCTTTACCAAGTTCGATTTGAAAGATTAAGAATGCTTATGCACAAAGGGATTCCTGGAGACATACGTTGGATAATTGAAGCCAAGGTACGTGAAGATGAATATCTTCCTGTTTTGCATTTACCAGGTACAGGTAGAAGCACTTTTGCAAAGAAGCGATGAGCAAAGCGCATGAGCTCAAATTGCCACAAATGTGCACGATGGACGTGTAACGGTAAATGTCGTTCTATTGGGATTCCGTCCTCTAATCGAGATGATAAAATTGAATTCATTAAGGATGGACTGAGTAAGGAGAATTTGGGTAATATCCAACTTTCTCTTGAGACGCATCCTAGTGGAGACGTACAAAGAGAAATTCTTGATTTATGGCCGCAATTCCAAAGGGAATGGCAACATCTTGGGAATCTGATGTTAAAAGACCCTGTTTGTCAGCTTGTAAGAAAACTGGATGGGAAGCATATCCTCGACTCATAGAAGGCGTTTAAGCCGTTTCTGGACGTAAAACCAGAGGAAGATGTGAGCCACAATCACAACTACAATAAATGACTTCTCAGTTTTTGGTTTGATTTGCAATAACTTTATTTTGGTTTAATTTACGTGTTGTTCGATTTGTGTAATTATTCTCGTTTTTTTTTATTTGTCTTTTACGGTTGATTTTTCTTCTCTTTTTGATTTTCTTCCTGAAATCACGCAAAAATCTTTTGTTAGGTTAACATTTTCTTCTGACAGGTCAAATACACTTTCGGCGACATTATTAGTCTTGACTTTTACGGTTGATTTTTCTTCTCTTTTTGATTTTCTTCCTGAAATCACGCAAAAATCTTTTGTTAGGTTAACATTTTCTTCTGACAGGTCAGATACACTTTCGGCGACATTATTACTCTTGTCTGATTCACTACTCAGTCCTCTATATATTACACCATGTACTCATTCTCTTTCAGGCATCGAAAAAAAGAAAAAAAAATGGAAAGTACTTCGTCCCAACGCATAAAAAAAATTTGTGTTTTTGGAGGTGCTTATCCAGGGAAAAATAACATATTCGCTGATGAAGCCATAAGAGTTGGAGTAATACTTGCCCAACAAAAGATCCACTTGATTTATGGAGGCGGTAGTACGGGTTTAATGGGAGCAGTCGCTACAGCAGCACACACCGGAGGAAGTCCAGTTCTAGGAATCGTGCCAAAACTATTCACAAGTTTTTGTGGACCTACCGTGGGTAAGGAAATACAAGTCTGGAGTGTCCCTGAACGGATAACAATCATGTACCATTCTGCCGATGCATTCATTGCTTTACCAAGAGGTCTGGGTACATTGGAAGAAATAGCTTGCGTGGCTTCTTGGTCATCTTTGGTCACAAATAAGAAACCCATTGGTTTGCTTAATATTAATGGTTATTTTAGTAATTTGCTTTCATATTTAGATAATGCTGTGGATAATGGATTCATGTTTTCAGAGGCAAGGAGAACCATAATTTCTGCTACAACCATTGAAGATTTACTCAAAAAGCTCCAAGCTTATGAGTGTTTATCTGCTACGGTTGTTTCGCAAACGCTCGGAAAAAGAAAAAGAGATATGGACGAGCAAGGAGTGGATTGCACTTTGTCTTTGTGACATTATCTAACATTTTGCTTGTTGTGTCTCATTTATAATAAGTGGTTAGCAACCTCTGCAGGTAAGGGACATATTTTGCTAATTTCAAAAAAAAAAAAAAAAATTGTTGTGTTTTAAGCAATTTAGAAGTATTCATTCTGAACAAGGTCTGAGTAAGGGAGACTTGAGACATACCTTGTCAGTTTGATTTTAATCTTTTTATGTTTACTTGTTAATTTTTGTTTAGTATTTTAGGATTATTTAGGTTGCATGAGTTTGTTTCGTTTTGAGTCTTAGTTGTTCCTATTCTTATGTTATTAGTTCTTTTCTCTTACACATGATTCTTTCATTTGGGTTAATAGACTTACATTGAGGACAATGTAAGAATTAAGTGTGGGGGGAAGGATTTAGGATTTCTTTTATTTTTGTCTATTATTTTTTTTTATGAGTCTTTAATATTATTATTATTTTTAGTGTGTTTTAGTTCCTTTTTAATACAATGATGAGATATGAATAGCATAAGTCTAAAACTGATTTATTAGTGAGAAGATTTTCATGAGAATTGAGCTTGATGTCATTTTTTTGAGCCAATGTTAATATGATATGTTGATTGAGAAAGAAGCATGTTTAGACTTAATCTGACTTGTATAATCATCCTTGTGAGTTTTTGAGCCTATAATGATTGATGCATTATACAAATCAATCTAATTTATTTCTTGAGTGCTCTTATGATTACTTGATTCTCTAGAACTTGCTTTAAACCATTTGAGACTATATTGATGCATGTGACAACATGAATATGATAGAGGCATTAGGATTTTTAGCCAGGGCCAAACAGCCATCCCTTATTGATGTTCCAAGAGAACACACCCTTAGTGAACCAATTTGAGCCTACATTGAATAAGCTATCTCTTTGGTAACCATAACTTGTCCCTAACCTAAATATACTTATATCTTTACCTTTGTTCCAAAGATGAATTAGCATGTTTTGAGACAAGTTGCAAAGACAAGGAAGATCTATTGAAAATTTGGGTTAGAAACAAGAAATAAGTGTGGGGGGGGAAAGAAAAGAAAAGTCAAGAGAAAAAGAAATGGAATACTGGCAAATACATTCCTATGTAAAAAAATATATATATATATATATATGAATCATCTCTTGAATTTGTGGAAAAGGAAAAAGATGTTACAAAGTTGTTTAGAATGAAGAAAAGGCCCAACATGAATATCCGGCCTAGGTGACTATGTACTTGTAAAAAGTTTTGAGAAGTTTCTTTGTATGATCTTTTTATGTCTCTAAACTTTATGAACTCTTTGGAACCTTTGTGATATCTTTATCCTTTTGTTCTTCAACCACATTACAAACCCCTTGGCCCCATTACAACCTTCATTAAAGACCTCTTGATTCATGAAGTTGTATGATCTAAATAGTGGAGAATAGGTGGACAAGCAAGAATATGGTAGAACTGTTTTCATGAGATTGATTGAGTGTAAACACTTCACCACTACTTTAAAGAGTGAAAATCATGAGGGTATCCCATGTGAGAAGTTGAGATTAAATTTGAACATGCACTATTTTGATTGAGATATGTTATGCTAATATTGGCTTAACTCAAACAATTTACATACAAGCATGATTTTTTGTGAAATTTTTTAAGCTATTGATTAGTTTATAAGACTTGTTCAAAGATTGTCTCTAATTTGTATTGAAAGGATTAGGAATAAATATTTTTAGTATATGTAGTTTATTTATATTTTAGTTTTTCAATGTTTGTGGGTATCGTTCTAGTAAACCCTCATGAGACTAAACTCGTCCACTAGGGACACCTAGGGGTTTAAAGGCTTGTGTCACATGCTAAGTGCCACCGTGATTTCCTACGAAAATGGATTAGATTAGATTTTCTTATTTTATTTTTGTTGAGTCGTTGCTAGGGACTAGCAACAATCTAAGTGTGGGGGTGTGATAACTCGTATAATTATATAGTTTTTAGTTATGTTTTATTATTGTTTTGTGTCAAATACGAGTTATTATTGTTTAGTCTAATTGTGTTTATGATCTTTTATATTTTTATGTAATTTGGTGTTTTTCACAAGTTTCTTTGAGTGATTTCAGATTACTAGAATTAAGGGCAAATCGAGTTCAGTTCCAGTTCCGACACCTTTTGCCATATCAGCTATATCTGGAGTTTTACTGAAGCAATAAGGCTGAAATTTGTAGTCGTGCAAAGCTAAGAGGCATATCTATCTTTTTCATGTTTTACACTTCTTGAAACGGAGTCGTTTTCCCTAGTGAAATTGACCATCAAAGTGGCTGATGTGCAATGACGTCTGTGCTGACCTGTTTTCGTATTTTGCCCATATCTGCTTATCCACATCAGCAAATGAGCTGATTCCAATGGCTATGGATCCGAAACGGATACGGGAACCTTTGTCTAGAAGACCATATGATCCGATCAGGCCTCCAATATTGACGAAATCGAACATCAAGTTGGCTGATGTGCAATGACGTCTGTGCTGACCTGTTTTCGTATTTTGCCCATATCTTCTTATCCACATCAGAAAATGAGCTGATTCAAACGGCTATGGATCTGTAACTGATAGGGGAACCTTTTTCTAGAAGACCATGTGATCAGATCAGGCCTCCAACATTGACAAAATCGACCATCAAGTTGGCTGATCAAAATTGTCATACAATGTGACGAAAATTGTTAGAAAAATGCACCCACCTATTATACCTACCTTTGAAATTTGTAAAGCTTGTCTATTGTCATTTAGCCCTCCAAAATGTGTATAAATAGAGGGCCTTGGATGATTGTAGAGGATCATATGGTACATAGGTAGGATATTAGCCATTTTAATAAAATTCTCTAAGTTTTCTTCTTCTTTCTTTTCTCTAGTTTTCTTTCTTTTCTCTAGTTTTCTTTTTCTTTAGAGAGAGCAAGAGGTTGGATAATTAATATTCTTCCTCTTCTTCTTTCTTTCTTTTATTTTCTTCTTAGATTTTCTTTAATTTTATGTTTATGTTTATAATGCCTATGCTAGGCTAAACTTCTATTTGGTTAAGGGTGATTTCAAAGCCCTAGACATGTTTTGTGATTGATTTTCAGATTCTATCTATCATTAATTTTCTATCAAAGTTGCTTATGTTCTTCTACAAGAATTGTTCATGATGTTGTCTAGATTTATTTAGGTGTACAACTAGATAGATCTTGATAATTATCTATTGCTAGTTTAGGAGTCTTGATCCGTGTAATTGTCTTGATTTCCTATTCATAAGTGGCAATTTGTGATTAATGATTATGGTCAAGTTTTCAATAATTGCAAAGTGGAACATAACCTAAGTTGAACAATCCGAGCTTATGTGTTTGTTGCTTAGATCAACCTATCTTTCTAATCATAAAGCTGCCATTAAATTGAATTTAGAGAGCTTATTCTAGGTTGTTTAATGGTTAGAGATTAAATAGAGAGCTTGTTCTATTTAACGACAAACTAAGGAAAGATTGGGATAACAGAGCTTGTTGTTATCTACGGTTGTTAACTTTGATAGTTGGTTGATATTGATAGATCTGAAATTGATTCTTAATGATGTCTAGTGGTGGAGAATGAAACCTTAACCATATTTTTCATATTTGATTCTTCTTACTTACTTGTTTTCTTAATTTTCTAGTTTGCTTATTTTTAAAAGTATATTTATTTTTATTGGCTGGTTATACCGCCTAATTTGTATATTAACTTTGTTTTATTTTTATTGGCTGGTTATACCGCCTAATTTAGTATATATATTTTTATTGGCTGGTTATACCGCCTAATTTAGTATATATATTTTTATTGGCTGGTTATACCGCCTTGCATCTTATTCTTATTATTTACTTTAGTTTAAATCTGGCTTCAAAAACCCCTTTTCTTTTATTGTTCTTGAATTTAAGTTTTAAACTATTAACTTATAAACTAAAACCCAATCCCTGAGGACTCGACCCTTGCTAACTACTATACTTACAATTTATCTTTTTTTTAGTGCAAGGTTAAATAAGATACACTCTTTTGGGTGCATCATTGAGTCTTAAATCACATTGGTATTGTCATGCATTAATATGCTATTTAGGTCTTAGTTCACATTCATTTTCATGCATATTCATAATATATTAGGTCCTAGTCACATTTACATTATCAAGCATTGCATGCATATAGAGTTAGGATAGCATTTATTGCCATGCAAATTCATGCTAGGCATTTAGGTTGCCATGAATTGTCATACATTTCCTTTACCATTTAGACCTTTAGACCATGAATTTCATACATTTAATTTGCTGTATGTTCATGCATTCCATGTCATTGCCACTTGATTTGTGACTTAGGCCAATTAATGGCTCAAAGTCATGCTCCCTTGAGCATACTTGTGGAAAATTAAAGAATTGTCAAATTGATTATTCTATCTTTGTGATTTTTTTTACTTAGCCAATTTTGTCCATGGTTTTTAAAATGTTTAGCTACTATCCTTAGGTCTTTAGGATGATTTCCAAAAGTTTCTATTTTGGTTTTTGAATGAATTTATCAAAGGCAAAAAATGTGTTTTGACAAACAGTTTTTTTTCACCTAGTACTCGAACATCTCCAATTTTTCTTGGCAGTCATCTTTAATCATAAAATTAAGCCAATTTTTTCTCGTGTAGATTTACATGTTCTGAGTCTCCATTATTTTTTTCAGAATTTTTTGAATTTTTAAAAATAGGCTAGATTTGAAATCAAAAGAGGAATAAGGGTTGAATTTGGCTAAGGCATTTAGAGGGGGTTGGCTAGAAGTTTTAGCTACTGTCTTAGGGTAGTTTCCAAGCCTTTTTAAACTCTAAAAATGATTTTATAAATCTCGAGTTAAGGGTAGTTAAGTCCGGGATTTTAAACTTAGAAAATTAAAGCCATTTTAAAAGGGTTTGGTAAGGGTTTTAATTTTTATTCAAATTTTTCTTCTAAATTATTTTGAAACGATCACAAAGTTTTGTTTTTTTAGAAAATCTAATTTGACATATTTTCCCAAGGTAGCCGGATATCTTTTTAGATATACGGATTTCTTTAATTAAAGGAAAAAATACATTTTCATGCATTGCATTTTCTATGTTCATGCATTTTATTTAAATGTGTGATTTTTGCTATGATATTTTCATGATATTATTATTATTTTAATTCATATTTTATGATCTTATATTTGTTTTCCATATGATTTTGAATGTTTCATGATATCTTATGTTTTTTATTTAGTTATTTTTGTCATATTGTTTAGTATATACTATGTTCATGCATTGTTATTTTTATTTTCATTTTCATGCAAATTATATGTTAGCATTATTTTAATTCCATGTCATTTCTTGTCATTTAGATCATATTCCATGTCATTTAGGTTATTTTATTTATAACATGCCATGTCATTTAAAATATGCCATATCATTTAAAATTGTCATGTCATTTAAATCATTTTATCTCATTTAGAATAAACCATGATACTTAGGATTTTTTTTTTCATTTTACCTAGAATATACTATGTCATTTGAATTATGTCATATCATTTAGGTTACATTATATTATCTAGATTTGCCATGTCATTTTATTTATGTCATACATATTCAAGTTCATATTTTTAAATGTTTTGAAAAACATAATGATTTTCAATAAAAATAAAGATATTCCCGAGTTAAAATAATTCATGAGTTTTCTACCGGGTTTGCTGGAGGCAATATCATCAATTATCATTAATGAAGGAATATCTTTCTTTCAAAAAACGAGAATGATTCGGAAAATTTTCCAAATAAATAAAATTTTCTATATTTTGCCGATTTTGTCACGGAATGTAGGAAAATTTTGAATTAATAAATTCCGGATCATTTTTAGTTAAAAATGAAATTATTTTTCTTAAAATTGGGAATTAACTTGAAATACTAAATTAAAAACCAACTTTTTTATCGAGACTTGAGATTACACACGATTATGAAGGTACCGATTTATACGGGCGTTGTGGGGGTGCTAATCCTTCCCCGCACGTAACCGACTCCCAAACCCGCTTCTTTGATTTCTCTGGTTTATAACGCAGACTTAAAATTGGTTTTAAAAATGTTTTAATTAATTTTAAAACGTTTTATAAAACCGGTTTTAATAGGTGGCCGATCACACCTAGCTAAAAAAGATTGGTGGCGACTCCATGTCTTTTTTACGAGGCCATTTTCATACCCTCGACCGTCTATTTTATTTCAAGAGGAATTAAGTCGTATTTTCCTCTGCTTCTGTTTCGCCCCTAACTTGAACAGGTTCCCCGCGATCTGGGATCACGTATCGACGGCTTCGTTTTTCTAGAGGAATTAAGTCAACTTTTCCTCTCTTTTTTAAATGTCACGCCTAAGGAAAACAAATAATAAAGTCTTGCGATGAGTCCTTATTATTATTTTTAGGTTGTGACAATCTTGTTATCATGTTTATTTTGTTAATCCATGTGTTTGTGAAAATGCCTATTGATTTTACTGCCTTTACTTTATATTTGCATGATTTGAGTATTATTCTTTAATCTTGCATGTTAGTATATCATGTGTTTGTGAAAATGCCATGCTCATTTTAAAGTATGGGACCATTCGGCTACCCCTCTCTTCTAAGCTTTGTGTGTGCATTTTCATCAGGCTAGTTGATAGGTTTTGCATTTTCATGATATTTGGTTGTGTATTTTGTTTAAGCATGCTATATGTTTGTGTTATTGCCATGCATTCTTTAGATTTAGGTTTGGCTTGCTTTGCCATGCATATTCATGCATTTTAGACCTAGGTTGCATTAAATGTCATGCAAGTTCATATAGGTCTAGGTCATTTTATTGATGCCATGCATTTTTCATGTCATTTAGGTCTTAAATCATGCATTTCATGCATCATATTTGCTGTATTTTCATGCATTTTATGTCATTGCCACATGATTTATGACTTAGACCAATCAATGGTTCAAAGTCATGCTCATTTTGAGCATACTTGTGGAAAATTAAAGGGTTGTCAAATTGATTATTCTACTTTTGTGATTTTTTTTACTTAGCCAATTTTTGTCTAACTTTTCAAAAGTGCTAGCTACTGTTTGTGAGTCTTTGGTGAGTCTCTAACATTTTTACTTTGATTTTTAAATGATTTTATCAATGGCAAAAAAATGTGTTTTGGCAAAACAGTTTTTGCACCCAGTACTTGTACTTTCCCGATTTTTTCTGGGCAGTCATCTTTAATCAAAAAATTAAGCCACTTTTTTTCGTATAGTTTTACATGTCTGAGTCTCCAGTATTTTTTTTTAGATTTTTTTGAATTTTTAAAAATAGGGTAAAAAATCATGCTTTAAAACTGGACAATAGAGGCAGAATTGAATTTAAAGGAAAATCATTTTTCTGTTTTGGTTAAGTTACTTAGATGGGGCTGATTGGGAAGTTTAGCTACTGACTTAGGGTAGTTTCTAAGCCTTTTTAAACTCTAAAAATGATTTTTTAAATCTCGGGTTAAGGGTGGTCAAGTCCGGGATTTTAAACTTAGGAAATTAGAGCCATTTAAAAATGGTTTAGCTAAGTTTTTATTTTTTAATCTAAGCTTTTCAAAATTGTTTTCAAACAATCACAAAGTATTTTGGTTTTAGAATATTTAATTTGATATATTTTCCTACGGTAGCCAAATATCTTTTTAGATATACGAATTTTCTTAATTAAAGGAAAAAATACATTCTTATGCATTGCATTTTCCTATTCATACATACTATATAATATGTGATTTTTGCTATGTTGATTTTCATGATGGTGTTATTATCTTTGATTTAAATTTTTGATATTATATGGTTTTGAATATTTCATGATATCCTATGCTTTTTATTTAGTTATTTTTGTCATATTATTTAGCATATACTATGTTCATGCATTATTATTTTTATTTTTATTTTCATGCATATTATATGTTAGGATTATTTTATGTTTCATGTCATTTCATATCTTTTAGATTATACGCCATATCATTTATATTTGCCATGTCATTTAAATCATTTTATTCCATTTAGGATATGTCATGTGACTTAGGATATTTCATTTCATGTAGAATATATTATGTTACCTAGGTCATTTCATTTCATTTAGAATATATTATGTCACTTAGGATATTTGATTTCATTTAGAATATATCATATGACTTAAGATATTACATTTCATATAGAATATATCATGTTACCTAGGTCATTTAATTTCATTTCATTTAGAATATATCATATGACTTAGGATATTTCATTTCATTTAGAATATGCTAAGATATTTAAATTATATCATACCATTTAGGTTGCATTATATTATCTAGACTTTGCTATGTCATTTTATTTATGTCAAACATTTTCATATTCATATTTTTTAAAAATGTTTTAAAAAAGGTAATGATTTTCAATAAAATAAAGATATTCCCAAGTTAAAATAATTCATGAGTTCTCTGCCGGGTTTGCTAGGGAGAATATCATCAATTATCATTAATAAAGGAATATCTTCTTTAAAACGAGAATGGTTCGAAAAATTTTCCAAAATAATAAAAATTTCTATATTTTGCCACGCTTGTTGGAAAATATAGGAAAATTTTGAATTAATAAATTCCAGATCATTTTCAATAAAAAAATGGAATTATTTTTCTTTAACTTGGAAATTAACTTGAAATACCAAATTAAAAATCGACATTGTACTGAGACTTGAGATAACACACGATTAATAAGGTACCATTTTATACGGGCGTTGTGGGGATGCTAATCCTTCCCCACACGTAACCGAGTCCCGAACCCGCTTCTTAGATTTCTTTGGTTTAAAACGCAGACTTGAAATTGGTTTTAAAAAAATGTTTTAATTAATTTTAAAATGTTTTATAAAACCGGTTTTAATAGGTGGCCGATCACACCTAGCCAAAAAAGATTGGTGGCGACTCCATGTCTTTTTCAAGGTTATTTTCAAAACCTTCGATTTTCTAGTGGAATTAAGTCGATTTTTTCTCGGTTTTTTTTAATGTCACGCTTAACGAATAATAAAGTCTTGCGATGAGACTTGTTATTTTTTAAGTTGCTACAGCTTGGCGACTCCTCTGGGGACATTTAGAGAGGCAGGCCTAGAATTAGTCGTGTGTTATCAAAGTCTCTGTTTTGTTGGTTTAATTGGTATTTAATTTTAATTCCCACATTTTTTATAAAAAAAAAAAATAAGGAGAATTTTGAAAATAATAAAATGCTCTTAAATATGTCTATATTCATGTGCATACATATTGTAATTGTTCTCTGATTATTTTGGTGCATCTATTCATGTTTTGATTAATTGATGATTTATGTTGTTTAATTTTATCAGGGCATTTAGAATAAGGATTGTAGAATAGGTGGTGAAAGGTTTGTTGTTCTTCCTCACACACTACACGTGCTTTTGCATAACATGAGCCCTATACCCGGGTTTCGTCCCTTTAAGTGGAAATAAAGTAGCTACACTCCCGTAATTAACAACCCGCCTAGGTTAGCAAAATATTTCCGAAGTACAAATTACCTAAGCTCCCGTAAATTAACAATCTGCATGGGCTAGGGAAATATACTTTAACGAATTTAACCTGCTTTTATCGGGGTGCCTTACTAGCCTTCACCGGGTAAGTGAGGAACAATTCGGAGCCTTTAGAACTTCGTTCACCCATATATAATGAGCCGTAGAGCCAATATAGGCGAAGCCCAGCTGAATTTTTACAGATATATCGAAGTTAGGAACACATGGAAGGATATTTCTAACCCTTTGTTACCTATTTCACATTCCGATTAAGTTTTGCAAAATCGGGCGATGATGAACGCACATCGTTTCGCCCGTAATAAGTTAAATACCCTGTCCCAAATTCGTAATGCCGGATTTTCATTGGGAGATTTGTTATATTATGTTGTTATTATTTGGTTTCTTCACCTTTACTGACTTGTTTCTTTTTCATGTATTTTTTGTGTCATCATAATGCATAGGGAAAATTATTGGCCTAGGGATAATCTTCAACCAAAAGGGTTTTCATGGAGGGTCAAGCTAGTTCGATAGTGGAAGAACATGCAGGGGTACGGCAGTGGTCGGAGTCAGAGCAGCGAAGACATGGGGATTGTTTAAAGGAGGGATATATATCAGTATTGCCAGAATGGGTAGATTTAGTTTACCGGCAAAATGATCTCTGGGGGTTGATGGATATTTGGAGTTAATGAAATTTGTCAAAAAAAAGGACTTTCACTCAGGTATATGGAGACATAGCATTGTTGATGCCGATTAAGATTAACAGTGAGTTGATTCGGGCTATGGTACATTTTTGGAATCCAGCATACCGATGTTTCACCTTCAACAAGGAAGACATGCCACCGACCATAGAGAAATATTCAGCTTTGTTACGTGTTAAGGATGCTATCCCTGATCGGATTTATTTAAAGGATTCAAAGACATTAGGGTTTAAGAAGAAATTAGCTAGGATTGTGGGAATGGATAGCAAATGGGCCGATGCACATGTGGTTAAAAAAGGGAAAAGTGAGTGTATTCCTTGGGATGTTCTCCAATCTTTGATCCAAAGTCACCCAAATAGAGAGATTGCTATGGATATTTTTGCTTTAGAAGTTAAGACATAAGATAGATCCGTCTCTAGCCATCCTAGCAGAAACTATTCGATCTTTGAATTTTTACAAAAGGGAAGGAAAAGAAAGATTCATGGGATGTATGCAGCTCCTCTATGTTTGGATTCAGAGTCATTTTTGGAAGAGGGAAGATGTTTCTTTCAAACCATATTTGAAAACCTTAGTACCAATCAATGAGTTCTCTAAGATAGATTGGCCCGAAGACAGAAATGAAGAGCAGTGGATCAACCTGTTCTGAAATCTTAAGAGTGAATTGATAACTTGGAGAGCTCCATGGATGATTCCTATGCCGATATTATACAAATGTGGAGACAAGTCAGGGGTTCCACTACTCGAGATTTAGGGAGCCATGAGCTACGCACCTTTGTTTGTGCAAAGACAGGTTGAGTCTCGGCAGTTCATACTAGTGACTCATGGACTGGCTCTATAGAGTTCACCTATGGAGAAGAAGGTTACTCAGGAAAGGTGCGGGGAATAATTGAAGAATGGAAAAAGACTCGTCGGATAAAGGTAGCCAGATATGCTGACATCATCACACCCGACTACCTAGCATGGAGAGAAAGGAGGATTAATGACAGGTTGTTGGCATCTAATAGGGAAGAAGTTCAGTTCTTGAGTTCTCCCACGAGAGAAGTGCCATCAGAGCTAGAAATCGCAAGGGCGGAATTTGAAAAAGAAAAGGCCCAGATGAGCAAGGAGATTGCTCGACTACAAGAAGAGCTTGAGGACATGAAAAATAGGGAATCAGCTTGAGAAAGTGAAAAGAAAAAGATCAAGAGAGAAAGGGACACTGCTAAGGGCGATCTTCAGGAATTACACTTGGAGAACAAGAGGTACCGCTTCGAGCTCAGATTTGAGGGGACCCTCAAGACTTCCAGGGAATGAGAGCAAGAGGTCAAAAACCTGAAGAAGGAGAAGAACTATTAGAAAGAGAGAGAAAAGCATGAGGAAGCCCGAGCCAATCAACTGGAGAAACAAGCTAAGGAAAGCTTACACGGTGATGCTTCTGCTGACATGTCAAAGGGCCGTGAACAAGTATGGGTCAAATTGAAGAGCAAGGCAATCAAAAGAGGATAGTAAAAAGGTCCAAGATCCGAGGGAGTTACTATAGGACCAGTGTTTTGTAATAGCATTTTTGAATTAGGATAGACAGATTATCATATCATCTTAAGCAGTGATCTTTTATCTTTGATGTATTTAGTTCCAGGAAATCAATGAAAGACCGTTTGGTTGGAATTATCCTGGGGCCAATACTTTTAAATTCATTCATCATTCATTTTGTTCTTTCCTTTATATATTTTGTTTGTTTGTTTGTTCATTCATTTATTTATATTTATAATCATTCATTCATTTATTCTTTATAAATTATTCATACACTTAGTCATTTATTTATTTGTCCATTCATTTTTTCTTTATAATTATTCATTCATTTTCATACACTTAGTCATTTGTTCATTCATTAAATTTAGTCATCTATTCATTCATTCATTTTTATAAAATAAAATAAAAAATGTGTCAATAATTCCTAATCCATGGTTTTTAAAACTAAAGGTACAATTGGTCGCACTCAGAAAGAATCAGACTTTCGACACCCCTACAATACTCGATCTCAAGCAAGAGCTATGGAGAACGATCAGCTTGCTATAATTGAAATGATGGAAAGAATTCAAAGGGAACTGCAGGAACAGTTGGCTAAGTCTCAAGAGGAGTCACGGGAACAAATGACCAAACTCATGGAGATGATGAATACCATTATGAGGCAAAAATGGCCAGGGGAAAATTCAGTTACAGGAATGGGGGCAGTAAACCAGGAAGATTGACCAGAGGTGGTACAGAAGAATGGCTAGACATCCCAGTATATGGGAAATGAACTTCCGACTGGGGCAACATCCTATATTTACATCCAACCAGCGGCTGAAGCACAGAATTTTGGTCCTAAAAAGGGTAATATTGGGGTTGATCCAATTGATGTGGACATTCCAGACTTTGAGGAATTGGCTGAAAAGGAAAGGGCAAAGATGACTGAGCTGAAGAGGGTTGAAACGGTAGAATCCTAGAAAAAATATCAGCTATTGGAGGAAATATTGAGGGCATTTGAAGGGGCAGAGCTATTTGGAAGTCTGGATGCCAAAGAGATGAGTTTAGTGCACGGTCTGGTGATTCCTCTAAAGTTCAAAGTACCAGACTTTGAAAAATATAATGGAACTACTAACCCATCAGTACATCTGACCATGTACAGTCAGAAGATGACCAGACATGATGAAGACGAAAAATTGCTTATCCACTATTTTCAAGATAGCTTGATAGGGTCCGCAACTTGGTGGTATAACCAGCTTACCCGTACTAAGATCCGTTCCTGGATGGATCTAGCCAAAGCTTTCATGGAACAATACAAGCATGTGACAGACATGGTGCTTGACCGTATAACTCTAAAAAACATGGAAAAGAAAGCTACTGAAAGCTTTAAAGAATATTCTCAGAGATGGAGAGACTTGGCTACACAAGTATAACCTCCTTTGACCAACAAGGAAACTACAGTGCTTTTCATCAATACCTTGAAAGCACCTTATTATGATAAATTGGTGGGGAGTGCCACCAAGGAATTTGCGGATATGGTAATATCCGGGGAGATGATAGTCGGCTATTAAGAACGAGAAAATGGAAGGGGGTGAGTCTGCTACCGCGAAGAGGGTTTTCCCTGCAAAGAAGAAGGATGAGACACATGCAGTCAGTTTCAATCAATACCCCTATACACCTCCTACACCATACACACCTCCCAGGCCTATACTCCTCCTACATCTTATGCACCTCCTACACCCTACACACCTTATCCGAGATATAATCTTTACTATCCCAATGTGAACCATCTTACCCAAAATCCATTTCCTTATACCAATATACCACAACAGCCTTTTCCAACTGGCATATCCCCACAGATAAATCTTCCCCGAAACACTATTCCAAACACCCAAGGTGCTGGACGCAATGATCAACGTTCACCAAGAAATGATCAGAAACCCCAATTTGATCCGATTCCTACCACCTATGGTGAGCTATATCCTAAGTTGTTGCAAAGTCAACTTATTACACCTGTATACCTCAAACCTCTGACACCACCATATCCAAGGTGGTACAATGCAAATGTTAGCTGCGCATATCACACAGGAATCCAGAGGCATTCGACTGAGGACTGTTTTGCCTTTAAGAAAAAAGTCCAAAGTTTGATTAATACTGTGGTGGTGAAGTTCGGGACAAGGAATGGGCCGAATGTAGCAGGAAATCCATTACCCGGTCATGCTTAGAATCGGGTAAATACAGTATTGACAGGGAAGAAAGAAGGTTAAAAAACATGTCAGTGAAGTCAAGACCCCAATGATAAAAGTGTGGGTCGAAATGGAAAAAGCGGGAATGGTGGAGGATGGTGACAGTTTAAAAATGGTTGCAAATAGGGTAGAGGACTGGTGCCCGTTCCATGGATGTAAAGGTCATATCATACAAGAATGTGTGGACTTTCTGGCTAAAGTCCAAAAGATGATGGATGAGGGGGAAACCCAATTTTATGAAGAAATAAAGGATGAAGTAGAGGTTATTGAGAATGCGACTGGCTATGGAACAGGAAGACCTTTGATCATCTATTATGATGAACCAGAGAAGACTACTCCGGTTGTTGAGAAAATTGTGCCTAAGATAATCATAGATTTGCCTTCTTTCTTTTTATATAAGGAAAACAAAACTGCACCATGGAAATATGACTGCAGCATGGTTATGCTCGGGTCTTCAAGTCAGCAAGATATTACAGGTATGGGGCACTTAACACGAAGTGAAAGGTGTTATACCCCTGAGGTTGTTGAACAAGGATCAACAAGAAATGATGGAGGAATGGAAAAAGGGAAGAAAGCAGCTAAACCAATCCATATTGAGATGGATTTGTCAAAAGAAGCAGAGAGGGGATCAGCCCCAGTAAACATGATAAAAAAGCCTGTGAACGAGAAGGAGGCCTGCGAGTTTTTAAAGTTCACAAAACATAGTGAGTATAGTGTGATTGAGCAATTGCAGCGCCAGCCAGCAAGAATCTCTATCTTATCTTTGCTATTAAACTCGGAGCCACACAGAAATGCCCTATTGAGAGTATTGAATCAAGCATATGTGGCTAACAATATATCAGTAGAAAAATTAGATAGGCTAGTGTTAAACATTGCGGCAGACGATCATATATATTTCAGTTATGATGAAATACCACCCAATGGTATTGGGTCCACAAAGGCTCTTCACATAACAACCACCTGCAAGGGGCATATACTACCAAGGGTGCTTCTAGATAATGGTTCTTCATTAAATGTAATTCCCTTGGCAACCCTGTCTAAGTTGCCAGTTGATATGTCTTATATGTTACCGAGTTGCACAGTAGTCAAGGCTTTCGATGGTACCAAGAGAGAGGTAATGGGAACTATTGAAGTTCCTCTGGAGATAGGCCCATGCACCTATACGGTGAACTTTCAGGTCATGGATATTAATCTGTCCTATAATTGCTTGTTAGGAAGGCCGTGGATACATTCAGTAGGGGTTGTACCCTCGTCTCTCCACCAAAAGTTGAAATTTATGATTGAGGGCCGTTTAGTCACTGTATCAGGAGAAGAAGACATAATAGCCTCTACATCTACTGAATCTCTTTATGTTAAACCCAATGAAGATGTCGTAGAATGTTTTTTTCGGTCTTTGGAATTTGTAAATGATGTTTTCGTCGCTGAAGGATGAAAAATTCCAAAACCAAAGTTTTCCAAGAACACAAGGCTGGGAGTAAGAATCACAGTGGGAAAGGGCTGCAAGGCTGGAAAAGTTCTTGGAAAATATCTTCAAGGGATGGCCTGAGCAATGGAAGTAGTGGGAAAGAAAGACCAGTTTGGTTTAGGGTATCTTCCGAAGGCCTATGAGAAGAGGAAACAAGTTGAAAGGAACCGACAAAAAAGGATGGCCCGTCTCGCGGGTATGGATATTGAATAGGAACCCATGACTTTCCCACCAATCCTTCACAACTTCCGTTCTGCTGGTTTTCTATTCGGAGAAAAGAATTCAGAGGATGTACTCATAATGATCGAGCAAGCTTTTGAAAAATTCCATGTGAATAAAGGGGGGGCAGATTCAGGATATGGTAATTTGCATTACTGGTAAATAAGGGATGGAAAGTGACAATGCAAACTGGATGGTGCGACCTTGTCCACCAGGATATAGATTGACCAATTGGAGTGCGACTGAGTTGCCCATAGTTTTTAAGTCTATTCCAAAGTAATACATTTAAAAAACAATCTTAATTATCTTACATAGAGATATTAAGAGTTTTTTTTTTCTGTAATGGGCTTTTTGTTTAAACATTTTCATTTAATAAATAACAAGCACGATGCATTTTATTCATATTGATGTGTCCATATTCTTTCATTTTTTCTATTTATTTTGTCTTCATTATATATATTTTCCTATATTGTTTCTTCTCCACCTATTTACAGGTGTACAGATGCGGAATATGAGAACCTTCCTGTCAGTAATTCTGAAATTAATTTTGAAAGACCTATTTGCACGGGTGATTTTGAGGCTAACGAAGATACTGAAGATTATGGTCTACCTCCGGATCTATTAAGGAAAATAGAACAAGAGGAGAAACAAGTACTTTCTCATAAGGAATTATTGAAAATGATAAATCTGGGAAATAGTGAAGAGATAAAGGAAGTCAAAATCGGGACTTCATTGTCATCATCAATAAAGGGTGAATTGGTAGCCTTGCTCCAAGAATATATGGATGTATTTGCATGGTCTTACCAAGACATGCCAGGGTTGGATCCGGATATTGTGGTTTATAAGCTCCCTTTAAAGCCAGAATACAAGCCAAATCAGCAAAAATTGAGAAGAATAAGGTCGGACATGCTGTTAAAGATAAAAGAGGAGGTGAAAAAGCAATTTGATGCTGGATTCTTAGAGGTGGCAAAATATCCAGAATGGGTGGCAAATATTGTTCCAGTACCAAAGAAGGATGGCAAGGTGTTGATGTGCATTGATTACCGAGATTTGAACAAGGCCAGCCCTAAAGATAATTTCCTTTTGCCCCATATCGATACTCTAGTGGATAATACGGCGAAGAGTTCTTTATTTTCTTTCATGGACGGATTCTCAGGATACAATCAGATTAAGATGGCACCGGAAGATATTGAGAAAACCACATTTGTTACAATGTGGGGAACCTTATGCTACAAGGTAATGCCATTTGGGTTGAAGAATGCTGGGGCAACATATCAGAGAACCATGGGGACCTTGTTTCATGATATGATGCATAAGGGAATTGAGGTCTATGTTGATG
Source organism: Fremontodendron californicum (assembly GCA_030761205.1). Classification (NCBI taxonomy): domain Eukaryota; kingdom Viridiplantae; phylum Streptophyta; class Magnoliopsida; order Malvales; family Malvaceae; genus Fremontodendron; species Fremontodendron californicum. The sequence continues at coordinate 23,719,498 of JAULJL010000009.1, forward strand.
ATATGATTGCAAAATCACAAGGAGAATAAGAGCATATTGCGAATCTTAAGAAGCTCTTCGAACGATTAAGAAAGTTTTGACTCAAGCTAAATCCGGCAAAATGCACTTTTGGATTCACCTCGGGAAAATTGCTGGGTTTTGTCGTCAGCAAAAGGAGAATTGAGATTTACTCGGATAAAGTGAAGGCCATTCAGAATTTGCCACCACCTCGTACTCAAAAGAAAGTAAGAGGCTTTCTAGGAGATTAAATTACATTGCTCGGTTTATTTCTCAGTTAACCAACAAATGCGATCCAATATTTAAGTTACTTCGAAAATGTGATCCAGGAGAATGGGATGAAGGTTGTCAGATTGCATTTGAAAAGGTTAAACATTCTCTATCCAACCCACTAATATTAATGCCACCTGTTTCGGATAAACCAATGATACTGTATTTATCAGTATTTGAGAGATCCATGGGTTGTGTTTTTGTGCAGCTTGATGAGACTGGAAAGAAAGAACAGGCAGTTTACTACCTCAGCAAGAAGTTCACAGATTATGAGTTGAAATATTCGTCGGTAGAAAAGTTGTGTTGTGCCTTAGCTTGGACTGCTCAAAGACTCAGACAGTACATGTTCTACCACACAACATGATTGATTTCCAAGCTAGATCTAATCAAGTACATGTTGGAAGCACCTTCTTTATCAAGGAGAACAGCAAGATGGCAGGTTTTATTGTCAGAGTACGACATTGTATATGTAAGTCAAAAAGCTATCAAGGGTAGTGCAGTGGCTGAATTCTTAGCAAGTAGGGCAGTGGAAGATTATGAGCCGTTGAACTTTGACTTCTCGGATGAAGATTTGATGTATGTTTTTCAAGAAGATGAGATTCCCCTTAAGAAGAAAGTATGGAAAATGTACTTTGATGGCGCATTTAATGCCATGGGGCATGGAATCGGTGCAGTCCTCATATCCCTAGAAGAATATTATTATCCTTTCACTGCTAGAATAGATTTTGATTGTACAAACAATACTGTCGAGTATGAAGCGTGTACTATGGGCCTTCGCACTGCAGTGGACAGAAAGATCAAAGTATTGGAAGTTTTTGGAGACTCAGCCCTAGTGATATGCCAGCTACGGGGAGAATGGGAAACCCGAGATACAAAGCTAATTCGATACCGAGAACTCATACTGAGTTTATTGGAGGAATTTGAAGCAGTGAATTTCAATTACTTCCCTCGAGAAAAAAAACTGAATGGCATATGCTTTGGCTACTTTGTCATCAATGTTTAAAGTGAATGAAAGGGCTGAAGTTGTGCCAATAAAGATGAGTATATACGAGTCTCCTGCCCACTGTCTGAGTATTGAAGAAGAAGCAGATGGCCTCCCTTGGTATAACGACATCTTGCAATACATCAAGAGTCAACAGTATCCAGAACAAGCAACAGAAAATGACAAAAGGACTCTGAGAAGGCTAGTAATGGGTTTTGTTCTAGACAGTGAGATTCTCTACAAGAATGGAAAAGACCAAGTCTTGTTGAGATGTGTCGGATCTGCCGAAACTCGGAGAATTACAGAAGAGGTCCATGAAGGGATATGTGGCACTCATGCTAATGGTCACATGCTTGCTAAGCAGATTATGAGGGCAAGGTATTATTGGATGAGAATGGACAAAAATTGTATCAGTTATTCCCAGAAGTGCCATAAATGCCAGATATATGCAGATAAGATTCATGTGGCGCCATCGCCATTGCATGTCATGATTGCACCATGGCCCTTTTCAATGTGGGGAATGAATATGATTAGATCTATTACCCCGAAAGCGTCAAATGGACATTGTTTCATCTTGGTGGCCATAGATTATTTCACAAAGTGGGTAAAAGCTGCTTCCTATGCGAATGTAACAAAGTCGGTGGTATGCAGATTTGTTAAGAAAGAAATCATATGCCATTACGGATTGCCAGCAAGAATTATTTCGGATAATGCTCTCCATTTGAACAATAAGATGATGAGAGAAATGTGTACTCAGTTCAAGATCAGACATCATAATTCGTCACCTTACCTTCCGAAGATGAATGGGGCAGTAGAAGCAGCTAACAAGAACATCAAGAAGATTGTCGAGAAGATGACTGATGTGTACAAGGACTGGCATGAGATCTTGCCTTTTGCTCTTCACGCATATCGCACTTCGGTCCGCACATCTACAGGGTCAACACCGTTTTCTTTGGTATATGGTATGGAAGCAGTGTTACCTATTGAAGTTGAGATTCTTTCACTTCGTGTTTTGATGGAGGTTGGCCTAGAAGAGGCAGAATGGGTTAGAGCTCTTTATGAACAGCTGAATCTCATCGAGGAGAAAATATTGAAAGTGATTTGTCATGGGCAATTGTATCAGAAAAGGATGATTCGAGCCCACAACAAGAAGGTTCGTCCTAGACAGTTCGGAGAAGGAAATTTAGTACTAAGGAAAATTCTCCCTATAGTGAAGAACCCGCGAGAAAAATGGGCTCCGAATTGGGAAGGACCCTATGTGGTAAAAAGAGCTTTTTCTGGGGGAGCATTGATTTTAACTCAGATGGACAGAGAGGATTTCAGAAATCTCGTGAATGCTGATGAACTGAAGAAGTATTATGCTTGGAAAAAAAAAAGTGTGATGCTGTGCACATGAAAACTCGAATGATTCCAAACGTAAAAATGGAAATTCTATATATCTATCTCCCTTGTGGATTGCTTTTTAATGAGAATTTTCATGTTTGATGTGATGAATGGACATCTTTCATATTCCTTTCACTAAGAAGAAATTATCCTTAGTCACCCTTTTGAGCCTTAGGAATTATTTCTTTTTTTAAACCTTGATCAAGGATCACCCTCTACACTGGAGGGAAAATGAGAGGAAAAATAATCAAAAATCATGGCAAAAAGAAAACCATCGGAAAATGTGAAAAATCAAAGAATGGCAAATGAAAGCCAACAAAGCCAAAAAAAAAAAAAAAAAGAAAAGAAAGTCCAAAAAAGGGACAAAAGTTTCAAGAATGAGTTCTCCTCAAGAAATGATCCTTGACCCAAACACCCTTAAACACATTTTGGGCCAATTTATCCTTTCTTTCTAAACCTGAACCTTGGCCTACATTACGTGCTTTAAAAGCCCATTTTGATCAAGCATGGATATTTAATTTGAAAGGTTATTCTCAGAATTCATCCCATCTTTTGAATTGATATTTTTACCTTGGAAGCATTTAGAATTCTCAGATGCATGGTAGAATACAAGAAAAAAGAGAAAATGAAAAAATGAAAATGAAAATGAAAATGAAAATGAAAAAAGAATGTAAAAGGAAAGGTTTAAGCCGAAAACCCGCAAAGGGCAACTTAATACCGAATGGAGGACACTTGAGTTGAAAACCCGCAAAGGGCGGCTCAGGTACTGATTAAAGTTCGAATCAATGCTCCGTGTAAAGGGGGAGAAAGTATCTGAAAAACAGAGAAAAGGGGAACAACTCAGTCTGACGTAACTACGGAAGCCGAGAGGTTACCCAAGTAAATTGCTCGTTCAAGAGAAATTTCAGATGGTTTGAAAAAGGAGGAGACATTCCGTATCTGAGGCATCTACAACCTATAACATTACATTTGTTTCTTATATCCTTGATATTCACTTTTACAATTTTTAAAAAAACATTTGTTGCAATAAATTCTTGTTATCCTTTTCATGATATTTTTGCTTGGTTCATATTTTCTTTCATACATTTTTGAGATGCATCATGATTGTTATTAAATTGAATGATGATTACTAATAAAAAAAATCTTTAAATAAAAGGATTTCAGAGTATTACTAAGGAATATATTTAAATCTTGGGAAAGGCTTGGAAAGTTCACCAAGAAAAGAAAATAGTGAACGTTTTGGAGACTCCATCACGAAGTCAGAAAATTTGTGAATTTCAGCGAAAGTCAGAAACTGAGACTGTTTGACAAGTTATCTTGAGTGAAGGGTTCCTTAAGTGGGGCATCAGTGAACAATTGAAGACCCCATCATAAAGTCGGATAATCTGTGAACCTCAAAGAAACCATGGATTAGAAATCATGACACAATCATTTGATTGCATTCATTCTTAGGAAACATACAAGCATTTGTAAAGCATGTCATTCTCATCATTGCATTTAGCTAACATTGCAGAAATCAGGAAAACTTGGACTTCCCCAAAGTGAACTCGTTTTGCTTTTCAAACGAGTCGAGCCCCGAGATCACCGTCGACGTACGTTCCTTTCCAAATCGAACTCGTTTTGCTTCTCAAATGAGTCAAGTCCCGAGACCGCCATCGAGGTATGTTCCTTTCATTTTCAAGTTAAATTTATTTTTTTCAAATGAACCAAACCCAGAATCATTCTTAGTATTTCCTTTTGTTTTAAATCGAATTCATTCTGTTTTATCAAATGAGTCGAGCCCCGAGACCATCGTCGAAGTATTTCCTTTTGTTTTAAATCGAATTCATTCTGTTTTATCAAATGAGTCGAGCCCCGAGACCATCTTCGAGGTATTTCCTTTTGTTTTAAATAGAATTCATTCTGTTTTATCAAATGAGTCGAGCCTTGAGACCACCGTCGAGGTATTTCCTTTTGTTTTAAATCGAATTCATTCTGTTTTATCAAATGAGTCGAGCCTTGAGACCACTATCGAGGTATTTCCTTTTGTTTTAAATCAAATTCATTCTGTTTATCAAATGAGTTGAGCCTTGAGACCGTCGTCAAGGTATTTTCAAATCACGGGTAAGGCCTCCGAGCACCATTTTTAAGACCTCCGGGCACCATTCTTAAGACCTCCGGGCATCGATTAATCAAAATCATGGATAAGACCTTCGGGCACCATATTCAGAAAGTACCTCTGGTTTCACCCAGGTCTTTTCCAACTTCTGCTTTCGCCCAAGTCATCACCTTGAAAATTATCTACGGTTTCGCCTAGATAACTTTTTGACTTCTGGTTTCGCCCAAGTCATCACCTTGAAAATTATCTATGGTTTCACCTAGATAACTTTTCGACTTCTGGTTTCGCCCAAGTCATCACCTTGAAAATTATCTACGGTTTCGCCTAGATAACTTTTCGATTTTTGGTTCTACACAAATCATCACTTTGCAAATCGAACTCGTTTCCTTAAGACGGGTCGAGCCTTGATTAGTCAGGGAACTCAAATTAAAGACAATATCTTCTATTTATAGCTTTTTTCAAAAAAAAAATGAAAAGTTGAAACCTCCTTTTCCTTCTCTTCGCATGTGATTTCACTAATCGGACAAAATTAGTGTTTATTTATCTTTGCCTGATTCCTGATTCTCAGCAATAGCCAAAGAGGGGCAGCTATAGACACCTAATTTTGTCCGGACCACTATAACAAGTATGTTTTCTTCCTAAATTGATGTTTCAGAATGTAAAAAGACTTTTTTCATCCTGCAGGTGGTACTCCGAGATTTAGTCTAAGAAAGCAAGCATAAAAATTCAAACTGGAAAAAGTCAACCTCGAAAAGTGAACCCCGGAAAGTCAACTACTAAAAAAGTCAACCCACTTTCAAAACCAATATTTGAAGTTCAATTGAAAAATGGCAAAAGGATTTTGATAATCCGAGGTTTACATCAAAAGATATGGAGTTCGGAAGTTGGGTTACGGAGATTCAGTAGAAAGAAAACCCTAGTTCGAGAAATTTGGGGAAAAGTGCTTAAACGATCAAATTGCTCAAAATTGAAGGTTCCAAATGAAAGGTAAGCACTGACTACGGGTAATGGAGAATCTACTTTAAAGAAAAACTGAAAGAAAAGTCAATCCGGAAGAAAATCGAGAATTAGGGTTTTTGCTGGATTTCGATGAAATTTTAAAAGAATTACAGAAATGGCCTGATTCAATAAGACTAAAGCCCCTAATGGATGAGGAGTGATTAAAAAAGGATACCCAAGGCTCTGTTTGAAGAAAATCTGAAAATCGGACTTGTTTTGAGCAAAATCGGGTTTCGGAGGCAAAATTGGAAAATTTGGCAAAAATAGCAAATGAACTCCAAAAATTCTGAAAAATTTCAGATCTCATTCTTAAATCATTTCAAAGAGATTGGCGAAAGAAAGTCTGGATTCAGAGTTCGTTTGCAAAATGGCCAAATCCCGAGCCCACTATGTAGTAATTCGAGTAGATAAATCTCGAAAAATACCAAATGAGTTCCAAAAACTATGAAAACTTCCAGATCATAATTTTAAATTATTTGGAAGAGATTGGTAAATAAAAATTTTGGATTTGGAGCTCGTTTAAAAATGGTAAAGTTTGGGAGCACAAAAGGGCAATTTTGGAAGAAAAAATCCAAAAAATAGCAAATGGGATCGAAAAATTTTGAAAATCTCTATAATTCAATTTTTTATTATTTTGGAAGTATTGAAAAAATAAAATTTGAATTTGGAGTTCGTTTCCTATTTATTTATGTTCGAGGGGCAAAAAAATCATTTTACCCAAGAAACCAGAAAGGGCTTTTCTTACCTTTTGAAAAAATGGAGATTGGGCTGGAATATTAGGGGTCAGCCGACCAAGGCCCAAGGTGGGCAAATATTTTCTGATTTTTAATCAAAAGGCCAACAATGAAGAGGAATGTAGTTATTTTTTTGATCAAGCCTTTGTAATTGAGCCACATGGACCAATGCATGAAGAGGGAGAATGTCAACATAATGGCTTAAGATTCTTGAATAGCTGTAATTGTAGACAGCTGATTACCTAATCTAAGGGTGATAATTTCACATTTTAAACATCTTGGATTAATAGCCTTTGGATCAAAATTGGTTGAAGGAAAAATGACAACATCCTAGCATTTAGAAGGCCATTCGGCCACTACAAGGGGAAGGGGGTCTCTCTTTCATTTTCAGCTATTCACTCTCTTGTTTGGGCTGATTTTCTCTCCATTTTTGAAAGGCAAAAAGAAAAGTTTAGAAAATAAAATAAAGTTAGAAGATAAAAAGCTTGCAATATAGCTTCTAGAGGTTGCTTCAAGCACCATGCTCTTGCACTTTCCTTGATTTTCTATTCTTGATTTGCTGTTTTGATTACTATTTTGGTGAGTTTCTTTTGATTTTTCTTTTGAAAATAAGTGTTTTTAATATTCTTCTTCAAGTTCTTCTTTATACTTTCTTGGAAAAAGCTTTGAGAAATTTTTTTTATGACTTAGAGGGGTAGCCAAATGGCTTGTTTTTTGTAGTGTAGTTGCTGTTTTGTTTTTTATTTCATGTTATTAGTGATATTTAACAAGTTTTGATGCTTTAAATCTTCTTCAAATACATAAACATGAAGCTTGTTTGAATTTAGTTGCTTTCTTGTTTCCATTTTTGAGTCTATTATCTTGTTATCATGTTTATTTTACTTGTCTTGCATTTTTTTATTTTCTGTTTTCAAAATGTTTAAGTTTGTTTATGTTTTACATTTTGTTAATCCATGTGTTTGTGAAAATGCCTACTGATTTTCATGCCTTTACTTTATATTTGCATTATTTGAGTATAATTCTTTAATTTTGCATGTTAGTATATCATGTGTTTGTGAAAATGCCATGCTCATTTTAAAGTATGGGACCATTCGGCTACCCCTCTCTTTTAAGCTTTGTGTTTGCATTTTCATCATGCTAGTTGATAGGTTTGCATTTTCATGATATTTGGTTGTGTATTTTGTTTAAGCATGCTATATGTTTGTGTTATTGCCATGCATTCCTTAGATTTAGGTTTGGCTTGCTTTGCCATGCATATTCATGCATTTTAGACCTAGGTTGCATTAAATGCCATGCAAGTTCATATAGGTCTAGGTCATTTTATTGATGCCATGCATTTTTCATGTCATTTAGGTCTTAAATCATGCATTTCATGCATCATATTTGCTGTATTTTCATGCATTTTATGTCATTGCCACATGATTTATGACTTAGACCAATCAATCGTTCAAAGTCATGCTCATTTTGAGCATACTTGTGAACAATTAAAGGGTTATCAAATTGCTTATTCTTCCTTTGTATTTTTTTTACTTAGCCATTGTCTAACTTTTCAAAAGTGTTAGCTACTGTTTGTGAGTCTTTTGGAGAGTCTCTAACATTTTTACTTTGATTTTTAAATGATTTTATCAATGGCAAAAAAATGTGTTTTGGAAAACAGTTTTTTCAACCAATACTTTTACTTTCCTGATTTTTCTGGGCAGTCGTCTTTAATCAAAAAATTAAGCCGATTTTTTTCCTTATATTTTTACATGTCTCGAGTCTCCAGTATTTTTTTTAGATTTTTTTGAAGTTTCAAAAATAGGGTAAAAAAATGTGCTTTAAAACTGGACAGTAGAGGCAGAATTAAATTTGAAGGAAAATCATTTTTCTGTATTGGTTAAGTTACTTAGAGGGGGCTGATTGGGAAGTTTAGCTACTGACTTAGGGTAGTTTCTAAGCCTTTTTAAACTCTAAAAATGATTTTTTAAATCTCGAGTTAAGGCTGGTCAAGTCCAGGATTTTAAACTTAGGAAATTAGAGCCATTTAAAAAGGGTTTAGCTAAGTTTTTATTTTTTAATCTAAGGTTTTCAAAATTGTTTTCAAACAATCACAAAGTATTTTGGTTTTAGAATATTTAATTTGATATATTTTCCTAAGGTAGACGGATATCTTTTTAGATATACGGATTTTCTTAATTAAAGGAAAAAATACATTCTTATACATTGCATTTTCTATATTCATACATACTATATAATATGTGATTTTTGCTATGTTGATTTTCAAGATGGTGTTATTATCTTTGATTTAATTTTTTGATATTATATGGTTTTGAATATTTCATGATATCCTATGCTTTTTATTTAGTTATTTTTGTCATATTATTTAGCATATACTATGTTCATGCATTATTATTTTTATTTTTATTTTCATGCATATTATATGTTAGCGTTATTTTATGTTTCATGTCATTTCATATCATTTAGATTATATGCCATATCATTTATATTTGCCATGTCATTTAAATCATTTTATTCCATTTAGGATATGTCATGTGACTTAGGATATTTCATTTCATGTAGAATATATTATGTTACCTAGGTCATTTCATTTCATTTAGAATATATTATGTCACTTAGGATATTTGATTTCATTTAGAATATATCATATGACTTAGGATATTACATTTCATATAGAATATATCATGTTACCAAGGTCATTTCATTTCATTTAGAATATATCATATGACTTAGGATATTTCATTTCATTTAGAATATGCTAAGACATTTAAATTATATCATACCATTTAGGTTGCATTATATTATCTAGACTTTGCTATGTCATTTTATTTATGTCACACATATTCATATTCATATATTTTTTAAATGTTTTGAAAAAGGTAATGATTTTCAATAAAATAAAGATATTCCCGAATTAAAATAATTCATGAGTTCTCTATCGGGTTTGCTGGAGAGGATATCATCAATTATCATTAATAACGGAATATCTTTTTTAAAACGAGAATGGTTCGAAAAAAATTTCAAAATAATAAAAATTTCTATATTTTGCCACGCTTGTTGGGAAATATAGGAAATTTTTGAATTAATAAATTCCGAATCATTTTCAATAAAAAAATGGAATTATTTTTCTTTAAATTGAAAATTAACTTGAAATACCAAATTAAAAATCGATTTTTTATTGAGACTTGAGATAACACACGATTAATAAGGTGCCGTTTTATACGGGCGTTGTGGGGGTGTTAATCCTTCCCCACACGTAACAAAGTCCCGTACTCGCTTCTTTGATTTCTCTGGTTTAAAACGCAGACTTGAAATTGGTTTTAAAAAAAATATTTTAATTAATTTTAAAATGTTTTATAAAACCGGTTTTAATAGGTGGCCGATCACACCTAGCCAAAAAAGATTGGTGGTGACTCCATGTCTTTTTCAAGGTTATTTTCAAAACCTTCGATTTTCTAGAGGAATTAAGTCGACTTTTTCTCGATTTTTTTTGATGTCATGCTTAACGAATAATAAAGTCTTGCAATGAGACTTGTTATTTTTTAGGTTACGACAATGACAATTCACACACAAGATGACCTAGTATCATAAGTCATAGGACTATTTACACGACTGACACCTGAGAACGTTTCCATAGACACTTGAATGACATACCAAATGGAGTTCTCATAGCGAGTCATGTGTGGTGAACTTTTTCAACTTACAAGCACCTACATATTATCCCAAGTATCCCTTATACTTCAACCTATGAAACTGGTTGCTTACTTCATAAGTAAGGTGGCTTTACATGTACTGATCTTTGTGCCTTACCAATGTTATGTCTTGACAATACAATGATCAGAAACAGTTTTTAGGAACATGACTTTGATGCGTAAGGATCTCATAATTATAACCCTTTTATAATATCTTTGCAAGGTCTTTATGTTCCATGGGCTTCATCCAATTAGTACTTAATAACTATTTTTTATTGTACTAACATGAAGGAAAACCTTATATGTCTAATGTATAATGAGATATATATGCATTATTAACTGTATATTTTTTTTCCAATCTGATTGACTCTATGACATATGCTATCAAAAATTACCCAATACAACAAATCCTATCGAAATTAGGTTGGAATTGAAATTTGATAATCCAAAATTGAAAACATAAAACCCCCCAGGAAAACTTACCCATTGTTAAGAAAGCAAGCCCTATAGTATTAGGATGAAATTGGATAAGTCAAAAATGATATGCATCAAATCAACCTAAAAAAGTCCAAAATAATATGAATCAAAATCAAAGGGAAGATTTAGATTGAAAAGCAAAATCAAATGGAGATTTACGATGAGTAAATGGATGATTAGGTCTTCAAGGAGGAGAAGGAATTCTGGACAGTGTAAGTTTATGATGCGTGTATGATGCAGAGGGGGCAGTTAAGGTAGTTAGCATTGTTAGCTGAGGCAGTTAAGTCAGTTAGCAGTTAAGTCAATACAGTTAGCATTGTTAGTTGATCTGTTAGCTGTTATAACAGAATGAACCGAATGCAACTAACTTGTCTTCATTGATTAGTATAAATTGTACACTGGTATAGTATTACAATCATCAATGAAAATTCAGTACAATTCCCATCTCTCTTCTGCTTCCTTCTTCTCTTCTTCTTTTCTCTGTTCTTGTTCTTGCTGCCAGGTTCTCTCGAGGGTTGTTCAAGTTCCCAACTCTCCTGAATTCCTTGGTGAATCAGTACAGCTTGCGTCGAGTGGTATCAAGAGCTTCTTTCTTGGCACCTGGAAATGGCAGACAACACCAGATCACATGATTTTAAGAAGTTTGAAGAGGCTGTCAAAGAATCCTTGAAGGAAATCTCAGCCAAGATCCATGGTCAAGAACTCAGTCAAGAAAGGATCATTGCAGCATTGAGACAAGATATTTCTGCTCTCAACCTCCAGCAGAACCTCATAATGAGCCAGTTTCAAGGAGCTGAATCTGGGACTCAAGCTGCACCAGCTCCCCAGGGGAGGGGACAATATATGGCCACTCGACAGGCCAAGATGGATTTTCCCAGATTCACAGGGGATGATTTAGGGGGATGGATTTACAGATGCCAGCAATTTTTTGAAGTGGGTGGCACTCCAGAAACAACTAAAGTTAAGATGGCAGTCATCAACTTGGAAGGAAGGGCATTACAATGGCACCAGAATTGGACCAGGTATAAAAGGGGCAATGCAGTCACTTCTTGGAAAGATTTCATTCAAGCCCTGGAGGCTCGCTTTGGGAATAAGCTGTATGGAGACCCTATGACAGAGCTCCTCAGCTGCAAACAAACAGGTACTGTCTCTCAATACCATGACCAATTTGAATTCTTGCTTGGTCGAGTGGATATTTCTGAAGAATATGCCATTAGTTTCTTCCTAAAAGGACTCAAAGACACTATACAGAAACCTGTTAGGATGTTTATGCCTAAGACTTTACAACATGCTTTTGCCTTAGCCCAATTACAGGAATCCTCCTTAGAAACCTTACAACATGAACTCACTATTTTACCTAAGAAACAACCTGCAAACACTTTCCCTGCCACATTCACCAAATCACCACCCCTACTACCAACTCCCAACTACATCCAGGAACCACCACCCAGAAACCAACCCTTGCAACCACACCTCCCCAGACCACATAACAACATATCCAAAAACCAAAACACACCATATAAACCAACCAACCTCAGAACCAGTACAGATTTTGATGAAAAAAGGGCAAAAGGATTATGCTTCTGGTGTGATGAAAAATATGATCAGGGGCATAAGTGTCAACGCAGACAATTGTATCAGATTGAACTTAATGAAGTGGAAGAAGAGGTAGTGGTTGATAACAATGCTGAGAATATTGAACGGGAAGAAGAAAACCCCCAGATTTCTGTGCATGCTATGAATGGCCATGTTGACAAGGGCTATAGGACCATGAGAGTGACTGTCTTTGTAAAAAAGAAACCACTCCATATCTTGATCGATTCTGGAAGCACCCACAACTACTTGGATGTAGAAGTAGCCAAGAAATTAGGCTGCCAAATCATGGACATTAGTCCCCTTAAGGTTGATGCAGCAGATGGCAACAGTGTCCACTGTAGGGCTGCATGTAAGGGATTAGCATGGACACTACAAGGGACCACCTTCACCACAGATGTCCTACTGTTACCCTTGAGTAACTGTGATATGGTGCTGGGAATACAATGGTTAGAAACATTGGGTGTTATACAATGGGATTTCAAACAACTAAGAATGGAATTCATTGTTGAAGGGAAAAAACATGTTCTCAGAGGTGCTCAACCTCAACCAAATCTCAGAACTGTTACCAGCAAACAGATGGGCAAACTTTTACCTCACTCTTCATAGTGTTCATTAATACAGCTGTGTTGCATGGTGATTGAACCAGATTCTGAATGTACACTTCAGACAATCAGCCCTACTATGGATGAAGCAACAACAATTCCCCAGGAGATTCAGCAACTTTTGCTCAAGTATGCTGGTATATTTGAGGAACCTAAGGAGCTCCCTCCCCATAGGGGACATGATCACCAAATCCTGCTAAAGGAAGGTACTGCAGCAGTTAATCTAAGGCCTTACAGACATTCTGCACTTCAAAAGGATGTGATAGAACGAATGACTCAGGAGATGTTGACAGCAGGCCTCATTCAGCATAGTAACAGCCCTTTCTCTTCCCCTGTGGTTCTAGTCAAGAAGAAAGATGGTACCTGGAGGATGTGTATTGACTACAGGGAATTGAATAGAGGAACCATTAAGGACAAATATCCTATTCCTCTCATTGAGGAGTTATTGGATGAGCTTCATGGGGCTGCATGGTTCTCCAAGATTGACCTAAGATCAGGCTATCATCAGATTAGAATGCACCCTCCTCATGTGCATAAAACAGCCTTCAGAACCCATGATGGCCATTATGAGTTCTTAGTCATGCCTTTTGGCCTCACAAATGCTCCCTCCACTTTTCAGAGCCTAATGAATGATATATTCAGGCCTTATTTGAGGAAATTCACCTTAGTCTTCTTTGATGACATCTTGGTGTATAGCAAGGACCTCTCTGCACATGTGCAGCACTTAGAAATGGTCTTCCTCAAGCTACAACAACACTCCCTACTAGCCAAAAGAAGCAAATGTTACTTTGCTCAACCCAAGGTCGAGTATTTGGGTCACTTCATCTCTGCTGCAGGAGTCTCCACTGACCCCAAAAAGATTGCTGCAGTGCAACAATGGCCCCTTCCCAAGAATGTCAAACAGTTGAGGGAATTTTTGGGCCTCACAGGGTACTATAGGAGGTTTGTTAAGAATTATGGGCTTATTAGTAAGCCACTCACATAATTATTGAAAAAGGACCAGTTCATTTGGAATGAGCAAGCTACTACAGCTTTTCAAGCCCTCAAGATGGCCATGACCTCCTCACCTGTGTTACTCTTGCCTGATTTTTCCCATCCCTTTGTCATTGAGACTGATGCATCGGGTAATGGCATTGGAGCAGTGCTAATGCAACAAGGTCATCCAATTGCCTACATAAGTAAGTCACTCTCCCGTAGGCACCAAGGGCTCTCAGTGTATGAGAAGGAACTGTTAGCAATTGTCTATGCAGTAACAAAATGGCACCATTACTTGGTGGGACAACGTTTCAGTATTAAGACTGATCATCAAAGCTTGAAGCACTTACTGCAACAGAGGATCACCAACCCTGGCCAGCATGCTTGGCTCACCAAATTAATGGGGTATGATTATGAGATCAGCTATAAAAAGGGAAAGGAGAATGTTGCTGCAGATGCTCTTTCCAGAGTCCAATCTCATGAATTGATGCTTATGGCCATCACCAGTGTTTCATCAGAGTTATGGCCCTTAATACAGGATAGTTGGGACAATGATCCTGACTTGAGCAGGGTCATCCTACAACTTCAGCAACAATCAAATTTTGACTCTCCCTATACATGGAAGGATGGACAGTTGAGGCGTAAGGGAAGACTTGTGATAGGTAAGGATCCCACACTACAAATTCGACTCATTCAGTTGTATCACACTGGGGGAATGGGAGGTCATTCTGGTATGCATGCCACAACAAAGAGACTCATGGTTCTGTTCTATTGGAAAGGGTTAGCTAAGCAAGTGAGACAGTTTATAAGAGAATGTGATGTCTACGAGAGGTTTAAATATGATCCTAGTGCTTCTCCAGGCTTGCTCCAACCTTTGCCAATACCTGCTGAAGCATGGTCTCAGGTGAGCATGGATTTCATAGAGGGATTGCCCAAGTCCTTTGGTAAAGATGTCATCTTAGTAGTGGTTGATCGTCTCACTAAATATGCTCATTTCATTAGCCTGCTTTATCCTTACACAGCAATGACAGTGGCTCAAGCTTATATGGATTTTGTGTTCAAACTCCATGGTCTTCCCACAGTTATCATCAGTGACAGGGATCCCATCTTCCTTAGCAATTTCTGGCAAGAACTTTTTAAGATCCAGGGTGTCTCTTTACATATGTCAACTGCTTACCATCCTCAAACTGATGGTCAGACAGAGGTAGTTAACCGTTGCTTGGAAACATACCTCAGATGTGTATCAGAGGATCAACCTCAAGCTTGGAACAAGTGGTTGTCTTTGGCTGAATGGTGGTACAACACCAACCATCATTCAGCTATTAATATCACCCCTTTTGAAGCACTTTATGGGTACCCTCCTCCACTACATGTCCCTTATTTCCCTGGAGATTCTTTGGTGCATTCAGTTGATACAAGTTTGCAGGCTCGAGAAGATATGATGCACTTATTGAAGCATCATTTGAGTAGAGCTCAACAAAGAATGAAGGCACAAGCTGACAAACATAGAAGTGATCGACAGTTCCAAATTGGGGACTTGGTCTCTTTGAAGTTACAGCCCTACAGACAGAATTCCTTGCATGATCGACAATTCCAGAAGTTGGCTCCACGGTATTTTGGTCCCTATAAGGTTGTTGACAGGATAGGATTGGTGGCTTACAGGTTGGCTTTGCCTGACAATGCAAAAATACACCCAGTCTTCCATGTTTCTCAGCTGAAGAAAAAGCTAGGTCCTGATCCTATGGTGCACTCCCAGCTTCCATTACCTGGTCCCTCTCCTACTCTAGAACCGTTAGCCATTTTAGAAAGGAGAATGGTTAAAAGAGGCCAGCGTGCTGCAACTCAGGTTTTAGTTCACTGGTCCAACTCTTTTCCTGAGGATGCTACGTGGGAATTCTTATATGATTTGCAACAGAAATTTCCTGATTTCCAACCTTGAGGTCAAGGTTTTTGTTATGGGAAGGGGATTGATGCGTGTATGATGCAGAGGGGGCAGTTAAGGTAGTTAGCATTGTTAGCTGAGGCAGTTAAGTCAGTTAGCAGTTAAGTCAATACAGTTAGCATTGTTAGTTGTTACTGTTAGCTGTTATAACAGAATGAACCGAATGCAACTAACTTGTCTTCATTGATTAGTATAAATTGTACACTGGTATAGTATTACAATCATCAATGAAAATTCAGTACAATTCCCATCTCTCTTCTGCTTCCTTCTTCTCTTCTTCTTTTCTCTGTTCTTGTTCTTGCTGCCAGGTTCTCTCGAGGGTTGTTCAAGTTCCCAGCTCTCCTGAATTCCTTGGTGAATCAGTACAGCTTGCATCAGTTTAATTCAGGTGATTATCTAGGAAATAAAGTCACGATTCTTTGACAACCGAAAAGATCAAAATCATGGCATAAACACTTAATCAAATGGTAAAGTAGATAAAATAAAGGATTATACGAAAAAACTGATTGACAAGAAGAGATTAGGCTTTCCGCAAGGCAAACAGCACTTTGAGCCTTGAGGAGCTTAGCAAAAATTTAATTGCCGATAGAAATCTCTCTCTCTCTTGATATGTATATGGTAGTGTAAGTAAAAATATCAAGGTTTTTTCTTTGTTTTAGGAAATATCAAGGTATTATCTTTTAATAAATATCTTTTGAATTTAAAAAAATATAATGAGTAAGTGATATTAATGGATGATCTTTGTAATAAATATATTTCAACAGGACACAAGAACAATCATTAAAATTTCAAATGCAAATGAGACAATTGGCTAGTAACATGGGTAGATTGGAAGCACAAGGATTTGGAAAACTCTCTTCTCAAACTGTGATTAATCCAAAAGAGAATGCTAATGTCGTGACCTTGAGGAGTGCAAAACAACTTGAGGAAGTACCAAAACAAGCAAAGGATGAGAGAAAACAAAAGAGGAATTCAGCTCTCGAGTATAATGAAGAATACTTCGAGACCTAAGGTAACTTCTAAGCTTTCTATTTCTATTAATGTTTCTTCTCCACATTTTCCTAGCAGATTTGCAAAGTCTTAGAATGAGTAACTTGAAAAAGAGATTTTGAAAATCTTTCGCAAAATACAAATAAACATACCTCTTTTGGATGCCATTAAACAAGTACCACGTTATGCAAAATTTGTCAAAGAACTATGCGCAAACTAAAGGGTGATGGGTTAATAAGTGTGGGGATAATGTCTTTGTTATTTTGCAAAGAAAACTCCTCCCAAAATGTAAAGATCCGAGAAGTTTCACCGTACGATACACAATCGAAAACTCCAAATTTGAAAAAGTCATATTAGATTTAGGAACATCCATTAATATTTTATGTCTTATTTTGTTTATGTTTCTTTAAAATTTTAATACTATATCACCAATATATATATATATATATATATAACACATTAATTATATATATAATTATCACATGTTTATTCAACCAAATCAATAAACTTAAAAATTCAATTAATTTATATGATTATCAGTATCACATGTTTATTAACCAAATCAATAACTTAACAATTCCATTTTGATTCTTTATTTCCTAATTGCTATTAAATAAGAACCTGTAAGCCTATAAAAGTTGAAATTTTTAAACACTATCTTTTGATGATAGTTTAAACATTAGTAATATTAAAAGCAAATGAAATGAAATATGGTTAGGAACCCTATTACTATTTTTTTAAGCACTTTTTTTCTAATAAATAAACAATATTCCATCTTTCATTTTAGATTTTAGATTTTTTTTTTTTTCCCTCTACTAGGAAAGGCAGCATAGATCGAGTTTCCACATGAAAATTCTCTTGTATACTATAAAAGACATTTTGAGTTGAGAATTTGAGTATAGAAAATTCTATTGAGAATTTGAGTATTACCAACTTAAAAGTTCACAGTCGCAACAAAATTTGAAGTTTTCTGCCAAGGGGTGACTAGTAGTAAACCTGAAAATTTTGGACACGGTACGATTATACAACGTGAATCACGATACGAAAAAGATAATTAATACACATCATGACACAAAAAAATAACACAAATAATATGAATATACGAACATGTGAAAATCTATATAACACAAATTATTAACGTATCAAAATTTATATAAATATATAATATCTTGAACAGAATTATGACTCGAAAAAATAATACAAACACAACACGAATACATAAATTGCCAAGTCTTACTAGTAGAGTCATCCTAAGTCAAAGAAAACCCCTAGCCTACAAGGGATTTGCAATTAAAACTTAACCTCACCGTGGTTGGTGAAGGTCAGTTTTGGAATAAAGAAGAGCTACCATCAATGAATGTGAAGCCCAACCACTGAATGAAAGGTGAAGAACAAGTCTTAACCTAAGAGGAAAGTAGAGGCCAAATAAAAATCAAATTCCAAATGCGCCAATAGCACTCCAATTTTCCTACATAACATTAAAATTCAAGATTTTACATAATTTCTAAAGAGCTTACAACTTTCCATGGACTCGTAAATACGTACTCAGATCCTTGAGCTGTGCGTGTGTGTGTTCTTCCTTTCCACTTGATAAAAGAACAACAGAGCTTTGAACTGATCAGTATCATCATTTCATTAAAAAGTACTTATTCCAGTCGGTTATGAGGAAAAGGAATGTTGTGATGTCAATCAAAAGGATGGGTCAAAAATCAGGGTCTATACAGAGATTCGTTCGAGTATTGATTCAAGATTTCAGTCTCCAATCCTATAATTCCCTATCTAAGCAGTAAAAGAAAAGTCCCTATACCTCAAAGTTTCCAAATGTAGGACTAGGCTCAAAAGTTTGTTTCTCTCTCCGTAGCTTTGTAGCATGATCATCACTGAAAAGAATTCTTATTATTGATTGCTGAAGTGGGTCAGGTCACTATGCGCCAGCTTCTTATTGGTATTCTTCCACCCAATATGAAAAATGGAAGAAACTTGGAAGGCTATATCTACACTCTTCCTGTCGAGACAGACTATCTCCTTCCATTTACCGAATGCCGATTATGGTTTCCAGGTTTCAAATATGGATTTTTGTGGCCAGACCCTTGCTTAGGGAGGTCATGCAACTCCATCACCTGTATTGTCCGATTCCTCTTGGCTGTTAAACACAGAAAACACAATCAGAGTAGCTTTTGGTAGCTTGATGCAACCACAATTGAGTGGGAAATTTTAATTAAATTTTGAGGCAATATAAAATTTTTTGACATTTAACTCAAACATAAAACAGATCCTCCGCAACCTAGTACCTCATTTGCACTTTGAAAAAAATTAAGTTTAAATCAATTTTTGAATCATATATAATAGAGGATTCATACAGAATTTAAAGAGGAAGAGACAAACCATTCTCAGCCTGTTGATATCGCTCTTGAAGCTTCCTTTTCGTCGCCTCAAACTTTCGCCGGACGGCAACTTCATCTGAAGTCTTGAATTTCTGATTAAAGAAGAGCAATGATCAGAAAAATATATGAAGGTACGGTACACGTTCAAAATATTAAGAGATCCTTCACTTGGTGAATGTTCAAAGTACAAAGAGATCCTTCACTTACATCTCGTTGACTGCTGAGAGGCTTCTTGGGGACAGCCATCTTATCTGATTTTTGCAGCAACTTTGATTCAGTGTTGGCCTTTCGCTCCATATTATATTTTGGAGGTCTCCCAGAGCCAATATTTGTGCTTGAGGGCTTGTTATTAGGATTCGCAACAGATTCTTGTCTCTTCATTTGTCGACTCTTGTCATCATCAGTGAACAGATTTGTTTCACTTTAAGTCTGCTGTTTCCGTTTTGAAAATATTTGGTTCTCCTGTGATGGATTTTTTCCGTTATCCCAGTTCTTGATGAATTCCCCACTGCTTCGAGGATCTGAAACAACAGTCCCCGATCCTAATCATGAATCTAAGAAGTGGGGAATTCAAATAGAGAACCAACGGCAAAAGCTATCTAACAGAATCATTAGAGATAGCAAATTCAACTCACTTCCATCATCATCCATGCCATCAAAAAACTTCACATAATGCAGCAGCAGTGACAAAGGGGGAAAAATTCCAATCAGTCACAAGCACAATAGCAAGAAGAAATTCTTTTTACCAATGAGCATGAAAAAGAAGAAAAAAAAAAAAAAGTAAGACCTGTGAGAGCTCCATTGATGTAGGTTGAGTAGCAAAGAAAGCTCCTACATCTAAAGGAGGAGATGGAAGCCCTTCTTGGATTAACAGATTCTGTAGTACCCTCTTCATTCACAAATTCACAAATAAATCAAAAACTTAAAAGAAGCAATCAAAATTTCCATGAATTACCAAATACCAGTAAAATAGGTTCTTACCAGCAATAGCATTTGTAGCACTAACCCACTCATCAACCAACTCCTTCCACCCACTGCAATCCACAAAACTGGGTGAAGACGTGCATTTATACATGTCTAGACAATATAAAATAATAGAATGTACTGCCACAAAAAAGCTATTAATATTCTTAGGTCAAGGAAGTAAACAAGTCTAGCAAAATCTAAGGCTTCAGAATGTATTCCGTAAGCCATCCATCATTTATAAAGGAATGCTTAGTATTCCAATGTCTGCATGTTTGCAGTACAGCTGAAACTAGTCAAGAAGAGCACACCTATCTATCAATACAAATCAAGCGGTCCATTAATTGGTATATTAACAGATTGAAGAGGCAAAACAACATATAATCAGCCTCGTCATCCAACAGATGTGAAGATAAAGCACAGCAAATAGAAGCATATGTATAAACAACTAAGAAGAGACTAAAGTAGGCTGTTCTAGCGGTAAAGTTGATCTCTGCAATAACAATTGTACTAATGGAAAATATGGAGCCAGCAAAAATCAATATATTCCAATTAGTCAGAGCCAACATTTTCACACTGAACACCCAATCTGTGATTGTCAAATATGAAGCTGAGCTCATGGAATACATGCATTACAGGATCAAGTACTTTTGCATGATAATCTGTAGAGACAGTCAATCTTGCAAAGCCCTTAAGGACATATAAAAGAAAGGTAATAATACATACTTGTAAAGCTCAACAAGCACATATTATTCATGTTTATCACACAACATAATCAAACATTCAATTTCAGTAAAGGCACAGGAAATAAACTCATACTCGATAAGAGTTTGTGCAAGATGACGGATCTGCCTCGATAAATGCTTTCTGACATGATTAACAGCCTTTCCAATCCCAGTTGCCTGAAAAGGAAAAAAAAACAAATTACCGATCCAAGCATTAATATGAGTAGAGTAACAAAATGGAAAAAAGACCAACTCAAAAGAGTGGAAAATATTTCAATCAAAGGACCTTCAGAATATCCACTGTCAAAGCCATTAATTGAAGTCTCCTCAATGATTCAAACAATACAGAATCAGGCTGCAAGAAACATCAGTAACAGAAAAAAATTATCTATAAAAAATTTTCCTCGAAACAATTACAGAAAAACAATAAGTTGAACTCCTCCAAACAAATCTCATCTTGACTATTGTGAAGAACCTCTTTGATCCTGAAGACTTCCCCAACAATGATAGTCTCTTCTTCAATTTCATCAGTCAAAGCCTCGGCCTCTCCATAGCTATAATTACTAGCATTTTGATTCACCAAAGGATCATCCCTGCTATTATTAGCCTTGCTCTCTTTGCTACCAACTGCCTTAAAATACTCACATCCATCTTCTTCATCAGTTACTCTTTTAAAACTTGCCTGGCAGCCTCTACCGTTATCATCTTCAAATTCAGGGAGCACCAACTCGACACGGTCGAAACTGGAACAGCGAGTGAATTTACAAGTGAAGAGCTTCTCAGCAATTTGATCTCTACGTAATCTGAACTCTTTGGGACAATCCAAAGCTGCCACCGTTATTGCATGATCGGTTATATCAAATATGTCTGAATTTGCTGTCCGGAAATAATCCCTCCACTGCTCTAATGCCAAACGTTTCATAGCCATCTTTTTTTTTTTTTTTTGCCAAAACAAAACCAAAAATTCAATCCAATTCAGATCAAAAGAATCGGATTCCAACAGAATTCGATTTTTCTCATAGAGGATCAAAATCAAGGTCTCAAAACTATGATATGGTTCAAATATTGAACCGTAATTCAGCAAGGAAGAAGGGAAATGATAGAGGGATGAAGAAGGGAAGAGGAAGAAGAAGAAGATAGATCAGGGAAGAGGAAGAATAAGAACAAGAGAGACAGAGAGATATGGAATTCTGGAAATTCTATTCATGCTTTTCTCATCAGTATATTCTTCCTTTTGTATACAACGTTGCTCCACATGATCCCACATAACCGTTTGGACCTAAGGACTATAATGCCCTTGGTTGTTACAGAATATAAAACCAACTTACAATATTGGTTATAACAGAAATAGTAAAATGACTGGAATAAAAAACTATTTAAAAACTAGACACGTATCAATACTCCCCGGATGAAAAGAATCCTTGTCCTCAAGGATTAAAAGTAGGAAACTTCTGCTGCAAATCGTAGAGGATTTCCCAAGTTGCGTCCTCTGGAAAAGAGTTGGACCAACGAACAAGGACTTCAGTAACAGCTCTATTACCTTTCTTCTTCATAAGGCGTTGCAGGATCTCCAATGGTTCCTTAGAGATAGTGCCATCCGCAGCCACAAGTGGAAGCTGTAACTGAGTAGGGTGAGCACCGACATGCTGTTTCAATTGTGACACATGGAAGGTAGAGTGTATCTTAGAGTGAGGAGGAAGTTGCAGTTGATAAGCGACCTGACCTACTCTACCAATGATCTGATAAGGGCCAAAGTATTGGGCAGAGAGTTTCAAGCTGTTCCTGTTAACTACAGAAGATTGGCGATAGGGTTGCAGCTTAACATAGACCCAATCACCTACTGCAAACACCCGTTCACTGCGTTTACGATCTGCAAAATGTTTCATTCGATTCTGTGCCCTATGCAGATAGAATTTTAACATTCGAATGGCAGCCTCTTGAGCCTGCAAACTGCGATCCACAGTGTCAACAGGGGAAGTTCCGGCCAAATAAGGCAAATGTGTTGGGGGAGGTTGGCCATACACAATTTCATAAGGAGTTGTATTGGTGGCTGAGTGATAGGTGGTATTATACCACCATTCTGCCAATGGTAGCCATTGATTCCACTCTGTTGGCTTCTCACTGGTCATACAACGTAAATATGACTCCAGGCATCTATTCACAACCTCAGTCTGGCCATCCGTCTGAGGGTGGTATGCAGTAGAGAACTTCAAAGTGGTTCCCAACTTCTTGAAGAAAGCCTGCCAGAACAAACTCATGAAGACCCTGTCACGATCAGAGGCAATACTTGTAGGTGTGCCATGTAGCTTAAACACATGATCGAGGAACAGCTGAGCCACATTGAGGGCAGTAAAAGGATGAGCAAGGGAAATAAAATGAGCTGCTTTGCTTAACCTGTCAACCACAATAAGAATGGAGTCTTTACCCCCAGATTTAGGTAAGCCTTCAATGAAATCCATAGAGATATCAGTCCATACTCTGTCAGGTATTGGTAGTGGCTGGAGGAGACCAGGGTTAGCTGCTCGGTCATACTTATGTTGCTGACAAATGATACATTCTCGGACCATGCGTCTAATATCCTTTCTCATTCCTTTCCAATAGAAGATGCTAGCCAGGCGATGAATTGTTGAGTGAACCCCAGTGTGTCCCCCAACTGGACTAGCATGAAAATATAGGAAGAGATCTCGTTGAAGAGTTGTATCCTGACCTACAACAAGCTTCCCTTTTCTACGCAATTGCTGACCATGCCAAGTAAATTTAGTGCGAGCACTGGGATTCTGTATGAGTTCCTGAATTCGAGTTTGAAGCTCAGCATCCTAGTGCCATGAGGCATATAGTCGTGCCAATAGTTCAGAAGAAAGAGTAGAGATGGCCATCAGATTGACTGAGTCATCTGCCCTCCTGGAAAGGACATCAGCCACTATATTGGAAGACCCTTGCCTATATACAGCTTCATAATCATACCCCATCATTTTTGCAACCCACAACTGCTGTGCAGGGGTAGTGGTCTGTTGGCTGGAAAGGAATTTGAGGCTTTGGTGGTCAGTTTTTATCTGAAAATGCTTGTCCAGCAAGTAAGCATTCCATTTTTTAACTGCCATTAAGACTGCCAACATTTCCTTTTCATAAATGGATAAGGCTTGGTTTCTGGGGCCTAGGGCCTTGCTGAAATATGCAATGGGTTTACCTTGCTGTGTTAAAACAGCTCCAACACCCTTTCCAGAGGCATCAGTCTCAACCACAAACTGTTTAGAAAAATCTGGCATACTGAGGACAGGTGCAGTAGTGACTGCCTGCTTCAAATGCTCAAAGGCCAGTGTTGCCTTGTCATTCCAACTCCAAGCTTCCTTTTTAAGAAGATCTGTCAGAGGTCGAGAAATCACCCCATAAGCTTGAATGAATCTTCTATAATAGCCAGTGAGGCCCAGAAACCCCCTAAGCTCTTTTAAGGATTTAGGTCGAGGCCACTGCAGGATACAGTGGACTTTGGTTTTATCCATGGTGATTCCTTGCCCTGATATGACATGGCCAAGATACTCTACTTCCAATGCACCAAAGTCACATTTAGAGTGCTTAAGAAAGAGCTTGTTATGCCATAAGACCTCAAAGACTGCACTTAACTGAACCAAATGGGAATCCCACTCTGGAGAGTAGATGAGGATGTCATCAAAGAAAACCAAAACAAACTTCCTGAGATAAGGCTTGAAAAGAGAATTCATAAGACTTTGGAATGTTGAAGGAGCATTCGTTAAGCCAAATGGCATTACTAAGAACTCGTAATGACCATCGTGTGTTCTAAAAGCTGTTTTGTGGATATCTGCCTCTTGCATTCGGATCTGGTGGTAACCAGACCGTAGATCAAGCTTAGAAAAAACTTGTGCACCAGCCAGCTCGTCCAGTAGTTCATCCACAAGAGGAATAGGGAACTTGTCTTTGATAGTCAACTGGTTGAGTTGTCTATAATCAACGCACAAGCGCCAGGAACCATCCTTCTTTTTAACCATAACAATAGGGGATGCAAAACTGCTACTGCTGGGCCTGATGATCCCTGTTTCCAGCATCTCACTGACCATTTTGTCAATTTCATCCTTTTGAATGGAAGGATGTCTGTAAGGTCGAATGCGCACCACCTGTCCTTCATCCTTTAATGGAATTTTATGGTCGTGAGGTCTCCTGGGAGGCAGCCCTGTAGGGGTCTCAAACAATTTGGCATAAGTCTGTAATAACTGGGTGAGCTGCAGTTGCACAGGGATGAGTGCCTCATCAGAGAGCATGGTGTTGAGCTGTAATGGGTGACCATCTGTCAACAGTAAGGTACAAGGGCGTTGAGTGGAGTTGACTACCATCTGGAGAAGTTTAGCTGACTGTTTCTTGCTTGACAGCTCAATTCTGCCAGGGAAGATGCCCTGCAAGGTATGCCATTGGCCATGTATCTGAAACTGCATAGTCAGGGCTGAAAAATCCCAAAGAATAGGGCCCAATGTGACCAACCATTCAATACCTAAAACAACATCACACCCCTTCAAAGGTAAAACCATAAAATTAGCTGAGAGGTGCAGGCCTTGTACTGACCAGCCAATATTCTGACAGCTTCCCAGTGTATTGAGTCTTTCACCATTGGCCACAGTCACCCTTACCTGCTCCTGGGATTTCAAGGGAAGGCCTAAAATTTTGGCTACCCCACAATCAACAAAATTATGAGTGCTTCCAGAATCAATCAACATCACCAAGGAACGTGAATGAATGATACCCTAGACACGCATAGTCTGAAAACCAGATGTGCCAAGAATGGCATGCAATGAAATGACATGTTGATCACAGTTATCTGTATTAGGGGACAAGACATCCGGATTGTCAGTACAATCAGAGAATTCTTCCTGGTCCTGTTTTTCAGGCATATGATCAGTAAGAATCTGATATAGCCTAGATTTCACACACTGGTGGTCAGCAGAGTATTTCAACCCACACCATAAGCACAATCCCTTACGTTTCCTGTCCTCAATCTCAGCAGGGGAAGGCTTATTGGGAACAGTTCTATGAGAGATACTGTTGGAATAAAGATTCCTGGGAATTGTGGAAGGAAAAGGTTTAGAGCTAGGATGAGGGAAGGAGTTGGTATAAGGACCAGATTTGGGGGCAGGTAACAATGGTGGTAATGGACTGGATTTAGTTGTATTAAGAGTGGAACTGTAGGTAGAAGGTGTAGGGAATCTGGTAAACTGTATTGGCTTTTTAGTAGTAGGGAAGAGCATGGATTCGATTTGTTTGGCGAGATAGAGGGCTTGGTTAAGGTTTCTTGGTCTAAACAACTTAACAGATTGGGAGATCTCAGGTTTAAGATTGCTAACAAAATGCTTAAAGCATAAGAATCAGTGAGGTGAAGAAGGTTGAGAGTACCTAAGAAGTCATCGTAATATTGCTCTACTGAACCCATCTGTTTCATTTCGACTAGGTCAGCCATGGGATTCGCATACTCTTCTGAAGCAAATCGATCCTTCATCTCTCCCACATATTCTTTCCAGTCCAATCTGTCAAACCCACCCTTAGACCTGCAGTAGAATTGATGCCATTGCAATGCTTTGCCTTCCAAACTCAGCATCATCACACGGAGTTTCAGCTCATTAGGGACCCTTTCTGCCTCAAAGTACTGTTCCATTTTGAGCCACCATCCCTGAAAATCATCTCCCTGAAACTTGGGACATTCAATCTTGAACCCACGAGTCGAGTCAAAATTACCAATCTGTCTTGCCATTGGAGGAAATGGAAGAATAGGATCACCTTGTGGTTGTGGTACCACCGGAGTGGTAGAAGTGGAACCAGGAGGTGTTGGAAGAATGCCTGGTTGATCATGGCGGTTGCTATCACGCAAGGCTAAGAGTTCAAAGAATTTTTTGAATTCTTGCTGCATCTTTGTTCTCATGCCATCCAACTTGTCTTCCAGTTTTTTATCCAACTGCTGCATATCGGTTTGGATCCGATTAAGTTCTGCTGGTTCTGATGAACCTCTTTCTGAAGCCTGGTGGAGATACCGTCGGCCATAAGTGCCAGTGTAGGTCTCTGATACCAATGATATGGTTCAAATATTGAACCGTAATTCAGCAAGGAAAAAGGGAAATGATAGAGGGATGAAGAAGGGAAGAGGAAGAAGAAGAAGAAGATAGATCAGGGAAGAGGAAGAATAAGAACAAGAGAGACAGAGAGATATGGAATTCTGGAAATTCTATTCATGCTTTTCTCATCAGTATATTCTTCCTTTTGTATACAACGTTGCTGCACATGATCCCACATAACCGTTTGGACCTAAGGACTATAATGCCCTTGGTTGTTACAGAATATCAAACCAACTTACAATATTGGTTATAACAGAAATAGTAAAATGACTGGAATAAAAAACTATTTAAAAACTAGACACGTATCAAACTATTAATTCAATATTGTTGTTTGGCTTTTCCTTTTTTCTTTTTTTTTCTTTTTTTTTTTGGGTGTTTTGAAAGTTTTGGTATTCTGACGATGGTGGGGATGATCGAATGGATTACATCAAAGATAGGATTTGAGGAGACCAACAAAAATCGAGACAGAGAAACAAAAGTTGGGGTGTTTGCGTTTTCCTCAGATTCTTGTAAAAATTAACTTTCCTGGAAAATACCAAGAATTTTCTAGAGAAGAAAACTAAAATATAAAGGAAAGTAGGAAAATGCCCCTCAAAAAACAA
Source organism: Fremontodendron californicum (assembly GCA_030761205.1). NCBI lineage: Eukaryota > Viridiplantae > Streptophyta > Magnoliopsida > Malvales > Malvaceae > Fremontodendron > Fremontodendron californicum. Next base: position 23,747,016 of record JAULJL010000009.1, read on the forward strand.
AAAACAATGGTCACCAACTACAAGATAAGACAATAAAAAATTAGATGTGAAGTCATTAAATTAAGATTTAAACTTAAAAATTTATGTAATTTATCGTATTTATATATAATTTATATCATATTTATATGTAAAAAATATATATATATATATATATAAATACATAATAATTTTTATTTTACATAAATACATAATATATCTTTTAATTATTTATGTAATTTTTCATGTTTATATTTAATTATCATGTTTATATGTAATTTGTTATATTTTATATGTAATTTATTATATTTATATATAAAAAAAATTACATAAATACATAACAACTTTCAATTACTTAAATACAAGATAATATATTTTAATGATTTATGTAAAAGAATAGTGTTTTCTCTATTTATTATTTTTCTATAGCTAAATAGCAAGTGTTGCAAAAAAGCTGAGATTTACTAATATTTAATTGGTTGAAATGGTAAAGTGACTTCAATTCTTAAAATGAGAATCAAAATTTGAATCTTAAGATTCATTAATGTTTAGAAAATTTTATCATTATACTTTCGATTCAATAGAGATTAATATTTCATCAATAAGGGGAGACATATATATATATATATATATATATATATATATATATATATATAAAACTGAGATTTTTTATTTCCCAAAAGCGCTCTCTCTCTCAGTCTGTCTGTCTCTCTACTCTTCAAATTTGACAATTTTCAATTTTGTATTGTTCGGTAAGAGAGGGTATCTTTTTTTTATCTCGATTTTATTTTGGTACTAGAATTCTTCCCACTTGTTGGGATAGACTTAGACTTGATCATTTATATGATATTCGTGTATTTTTTTTTTATTATAATGTGTATTATATAAATTTTGATATATTTAAATAGATTTTTTTTGTGTGTTCTTTTTTATATCCGTTCAATGTCTTTCGTACATGTATTCAAATAAAAAATATTAATATTTAACTGTTTATAAATAAAAGATAACTTTAGACACATGTCAAAAAGATATTGAAAGGGCACCAAAAGGGGCATAAAAAATCGCAGAGAAAATTTGTTCCTATGTATTCATCGTGTCCGTATCTCATTTTCGTGTTCGTGTTGTGTAATCGTGTCATATCCAATATTGTCATACCGATATTTTGTAACATTTATAAATTTTTTAATTAATTAACAATCACAAATAAATTAAAGTTGAATCATATTAAATAATTATCATTTATTTAAATAATGTTTTATATTTTAATATCTTAAGTAAATAAATTTAGAGTTAAAATTGAATCATCATAACAAATTATGCAAATATGGGATGAATTAAGACACGATACAAACACAATATGAAAATATAATTAAAACACGATATACAAAACAATATGAACAAGACACGAATACACGAACATGTCAAAATATATATAAAACGAATTATTAACGCGTAAAAATTTATATAAATTTATAATACTTTGAACATACCAAAAAATAATACAAACACGTCACGAACACATAAATTTTTTTTTTAAAATTGAATCACTATGACTATTTATGCAAAATATGTCATGAATTGAGACACAACACGAACACACAAAATTTTTTCTAAATTGAATCATAATGAGAAACCATGCAAAATATGAAATAAATTGAGATATGACATTAACACAACATAAGAAAAATAATTAAAACAACATAAAAAATAACATGAACACGACACGAATACACGAACGTGTCAAAATATAAATAAAACGAATTATTAACGTGTAAAAAATTATATAAATTTATAATACTTTAAACACATGAAAAAATAACAAGAACAAAAGATGGGATGAATTGAGACACGGGACAAACACAATATGAGAAAATAATTAAAATAAAATATGAAAAATAATATAAATAGGACACGAATATAATAAAGTGTCAAAATCTATATAAAACGAATTATTAACGTGTAAAATTTTATATAAATTTATAATACTTTAACACACAAGAAATAACATGAATACGCCATGAACACACAAATTTTTTTCTAAATTAAATTATTACTACAAATTATGCAAAATATGTCATAAATTCAGACACGGATACGATACGAAAACACAAATTTTTCACTAAATTGAATCACAATGACAAACTATGTAAAATATGAAATGAATTGAGACACGAACACAACATAAAAAATAACATTAACACTATACGAATACACAAACGTGTCAAAATATACATAAAATAAATTATTAACGTGTAAAAATTTATATAAATTTATAATACTTTAAACACAAAAAAAAAAAAAAAAAAAAACACGAACACAAAACCATAATTTTTTTTTATTTTTTATCTTTCTTTTTTTCCTTCCTTTCTTCTTTCTTTTCTTTTTCTTTTTCTTTTCCTTTTCTTTTATTTTCATTTTCTTCTTCCTTTCTTCTTTCAAATCGCCATAATAATGAACATATGTCTCACCACGTTACTTTATATTAATGTTAGATGTTAGATTTGGATTTAGATTTTACGAATGTTTGACTTGGGTAGATTTGGATCCCATAGCCTCCTTACGGTGAGATTGAATATTTTTAGGAAGGAGGAATGTAATAGTTGTTGGGCAGTGAGTTAGTTATTTGATTAAATTTGAATTAAGATTTATTTTTGATAGGATCAATAGTTTGTTGGGATTTATTCTGGATAGGAGTAATAGTTTATTGGGATTTTATCTGTTAAGATGTTTTAGCAATTAATGATTATATTTAAATAAAATTTAAACAAAGCATTCTAAAAAACAGCCTTCTCTTAAAAATTTTCTCTCGTCACTTAGGTTTTATTTGATTGATTGGATAAAAAAAATAAAAGATAGAAAATTAAAAAGAGAAATGTGAAAAGAACATGTTTATAAGAAAGATGAAAAAAAATAAAAATAAAAATAAATTTTTTACGTATTGCTTGATTGAGTTTTAAAATAAGAGAAAAATATAAAAAATGTATTATTTTATTATTATATCCTTTATTAAGATAAAAAAAAAATTAAATTTAAAAAATGATGAAATAATTTTGTAAATATACATATTTGACTCACATTTTTTTTTTCATTCTTTCTACTTTTATCATTTCAATTTGTAATAATTTTTTTTTATACGTAGGATGAAAAATAATCAACTTTTTTTTTATCTCACTTTTTTTTTTTTCTACACCAATCAGACTCAAAATTCCCTTATCCATCATTCCATTTTTCATTGGTTGACACACCATTTTACCAATTACTAGAACCACTAGCCGGAGTGTCGAAAACTTGACACAATACTCCTACTTCAACATTATGTTCCATTGAATTGTCCTTTCAAGGTAAATTATATCAAAATCAATTTTCATCTATATTATTATATATTTCCCACTCCCATTATAGTTAATAGGGTCAAAATAGACTTTTTCTTTTTCTTTTATTTAATTACCCTAAATTTAAACAATATTGCTTACTCTCTTTTTTATCATAAAATATCTCATTAAAATATATATTTCTCACTCCCATTAGAATAAATAGATTAAAATTTATTATGTTTTAAGTTTAAAAGAGGTTATTTTCTTTTTTCTTTATTAGGTATTAATTTGAATCTATATCTATATTTCCCACTCCCATTAGAGTTAATAGGGTCAAAATAAGCTTTTTCTTTTTCTTTTATTTAATTACCCTAAATTTAAACAATGTTGCTTACTCTCTTTTTTTACCATAAAATATCCCATAAAATATATATTTCTCACTCCCATTAGAATAAATAGATTAAATTTTATTATGCTTTAAGTGTAAAAGAGGTTACTTTCTTTTTTTCTTTATTAGGTATTAGTTTGAATTTATATTGAAATTTTAATAGGTTTTTATTAAAATTTATTGTGTTTTAAGTTTGAAAGAAGTTACTTTTTCATTTGCTGTTACATTCTTTATATTGCATATAAAAACAATTTGGCTTGATTTGTTTTGTTTTGAAACATAATGGAAAAATATCATCAATTCAATAATGAGAGAAGAAAGTGGCACACTTTTTTTGGTTTTGGAAAATTGATCTATACCATAATATAAAAGCAATCCCCCAATTACTGTTTGTAATTGGGGGAATTGCTTGATCTTGGCTTGCCACGTCGGTAAGTTATTTTTATTTTATTTTTTTTAAAATTATGTTCGTATCGTATTCGTATTATTTTTTATGTTCGTGTTTTTTTTCAAAGTATTATATTATTATATAAATTTTTATATATTAATAATTTATTTTATATAAATTTTTACACGTTCGTATATTTATGTTGTATTCATGTTATTTTTTGTGTCGTATCATATTTTAATTTTTTTTACGTATTCGTGTCGTGTTTCAATTCATCCAAATATTTTGCATAATTTGTCATGGTGATCCAATTAAGAAAAATTTTTTTATGTCCATGTTGTGTCTCAATTAATCACATATTTTATATAATTTGTTATAATGATTCAATTTTGTGTGATCGTGTTATTTTATTGTGTGTTTAAAATATTATAAATTTATATAAATTTTTATACGTTAATAATTCGTTTTATGTCGATGTTGACACGTTCGTGTATTTGTGTCGTGTTCATGTTATTTTTCGTGTCGTGTTTTAATTACTTTTTTCATGTTGTGTTCGAGTCGTATAATCATGTTGTATCCGAAATTGCCGAGTCTAATTGACATTATTCAAATAACTCACAAATTTGTATCGCGCGTCATCATGTTCATGTTATTTTTTCGGTTATAATCGTATTTAAGGTATTATATATTTATATAAAATTTGACACATTAATAATTTGTTTCATGTAGATTTGGACACGCTCATGTATTTGTGTCGTATTCATGTTATTTTTTGTGTCATGTCATGTTTTAATTATTTTTTCCATGTTATGTTCGTATCGTATAATTATGTTGTATCTAAAATTACCGGATGTAATTGATCATATTCAAATAACTCTCAATTTTATATCATATATTGTATAAGAATAAAAATTATTATTTTTCTAAATTATTATCTTTACTACTCTTACTTTTTTATTTTTTAAATTTATTACAAAATATTAATTCAAAATATTAATATAAAATATTAATTTATTACAAATTATTATCAAAATATCTTTTTATTAACATGTTCATATATCTGTATCATGTTCATTTTATTTTTCGTGTTGAGTAGTGTTTTAATTATTTTATCATGTTATATTTATATCCTATAATTATATTTTATTCAAAATTATCGGATCTAATTGATCATATCAAATAACTCTCAATTTTATATCAGGTGTCGTATAATGATATAAGTTATTATTTTTCTAAATTATCTTCACTTCTCTTGCTTTTTTATTTTTCAAATTTATTATAAAATATCAATTCAAATTCGTAGCGAAATACTGGCATTTTTTTAGTTTGTGTAAAAATGTTCCTTTATTGATTTTCCATCCACCGTAATTTTTTTTTTTCTTTTTGTATCTATAAATTAGGTACTTATGACGCAGGTAAGCAAGTTGGTTAAGTTGGAGAAGTGGCAGGCCACTTTTGATAACGAGGGAAAGGCCGTCAGTTTTCAGAAAGCATTCAAATTGATTATTTTGGAGGTATGTTTTAGTTTTTTTTTTTCAAACATCCTGTTCATCTAGCTGGATTTTTTTTTTTTGGTGCCTTCTTATTACTTTTTTTTTTTTTTTTTTTTTTTGTAAATATATATTTTGGTATTGAAATTGTACTTGCGTGCCTGGAATTGCATGGTGATTGGTAAAAACTACTGTTCTAAATTTTATTTTATTTTTGTTAAAATAAATAGTATCCAATGTCAACACTCTATCAATATCTATAGTTCATGCTTTTCTAAATTATATGGCATAGATTCATTTAAGCATAGGGCCATTTGGAGTTGTAAGAATGCTGAATCAAAAGCGGACACTTCAAAGGCCCCATATATCTCAAAGAATTTCAACAAGTGCAGTTGCATCAAGGTCCTATGGCTCCCACTAGGCAAAGTTGGAAGAAATCGTCAGCTGGTGTTTTTAAACTAAATTTGCATGGAGCCTTTGATTCGATGAGTGAAACTGGTGGAATTCGTGTTGTTGTCCGGGATGAGGAGGGAATGGTGATGGGAGCGTTGTTTGCCAAAAGAATGAGGGTGAAGAACCCTTTTATCATAGAACCTATTGTAATTTTCAGCCAAAAAATTAAAATTTTGGATTTTGCAAGTGGCATGGGGTAAACCAATTGTGCTTTAAATGTTGTTTTTATTACCTATTAAATTATTTTAATTATATCAGATTAATTGTTTTTTATTGTTTTTCATTTTTTTGAAAGTTACATTTATAACTTTTAATTTTCATAAAGGTTAGAATATTTCTATATGTATATATAATCATTCTTTGATTTTTTTTTTTTTTTATGATAACTTCATTTCAACCTTTGCTCATCTATTTTTTTTTTCTTTTCTGTCATTGGTTCACAAAGTTCTATGAATTTTTTTTTTTTTTTTATTTATCCATTTTAATTATAGTTTTTTATATTTATTATTTATATTTTATATTTTAATATTTTACATACTTTATCAAGCTTATGTTTGTCTGTTTTTAATTAAAATATGTTTTTTAATATTTTTAATATTTTACATTGCTTATATTTATCTAATCAGTTTTTTTTTTTTTGTTATAGGATTTTATAATTAGTAGAAAATTTGTCAGACAATGATGATTCAATGTTTTGGCTTATGCTTTGCTTGATTTAAATTCTTCGGTTTTCGACTTCATGCTTACTTATCGTTATTGTTTGCAGCACAAAGATATTAAGAAAAATGGAACCAGCAACCTCGAAAATCGTTATTCTATGTGCATTAGTTATATCATAAATATTCTACAATAAAATCCTAAAAAATTGATAGATATTTTTATAGGGTTATGGGGTGGGGGTTTTCATCGGTTTTTTATCACAATATAGTTAAAAAAAATATTTATCGAAATATCGTTGTTTTTAGATTAATTCTTAAAATCCGCTTGTTTTAAATTCAACTGGGAAATCGTCATCCCCCGTGACGATTTTTCAGCGTAAATTTTTTAAAACATTCAAAAAACACCAAAAAAAATCGCCATGAGGGGTGGCGATTTCCCTTAGTGGTATATATTTTTTTAAAATTTTTTTTTTTACTATAATTTAAAACTCCAATGTTTAGGAAAAAAAATTGCAAATTTATTTTTAAATTTTGTATTTTAATTTTAAAAATTACAAACGTGTATAAAAAAAATTAAATAAAAAATTACCTTGGTTTGTTTTTTATTTTTTAAAAATATATATACTAAAATTTTATAATTTTATAATTTTATAAAAAATAAAATATAATTTATTATTAAAATTTTATAAAAAATAAAATTTTAATTCTTATTAAAATTTAAAAAAGAAAATTATATTTCTTATTAAAAAATTGTATAAATAAATTTATTTCTTATTTAAATTTTAAATTTTATGATTTTTTTTTTTTTACATTTTTAGTTAAATTTGAACATATAACTGTTTGAAGAAAAAAAAATTAACCGTTACAACAACAAAAAAATCAAAATTTTTGAAGGCAACGGTAACTTTGACCGTTGCCTTCAAAAGTTCTCCCCCCAACACACGCCACTCTTCTATAAATAACCCTCTCTCATTTTCTACAACTTATTTTACTTTTCGTTATTCTTTCTACAACCAATTTTTTTCTACCAACAATATTTAAAAATGGCTTCATCATCACTATTAGATTGCAAGAAAATCACATATCCTCGGTTATATTTAAAGAGGTAAGTAAATTGTTAATATTATTTGTATTACATTATCAATTTTTAGTAATTTTTTAATTATTATTATTTTGTCATTTTATAGTTTTATAATTTTATATTTTTAATGTTTTAATTATTATAGTTTTATCATTTTTTAATTATTATAGTTTTTTTCATTTTATAGTTTTATAATTATTTATTTTTATATTTTTTAATATTTTATTATTATAGTTTTTTAATTATTATTGTTTTTTCATTTTATAGTTTTATAGTTTTATATTTTTTATATTATTTAATTTTTTATTATTATAGTTTTTAATTTTATATTTTTTTTTCATTTTTTCATTTTATAGTTTTTTATTTTTTATATTGTTTAATTTTTTAATAATTATATAAATAATTTTAAAATTGTATATCATTATTGTTTTGTTATTTTATTTTATAGTTTTAGAATTTTAGAATTTTTATATTGTTTAATTTTTTAATTATTATAGTTTTATAATATATTAATTTTTATAATTTTATAATTATTTTATTTAATTTAATTAATTATCAACAGGATACTCGTCGCGTGTTACATTCGAGGAAATTTACATTAGAAGACCCACATCAATCTATTATCGACCACTTAAGAATAGCCGGATTTTATCACGCAACTCAAATTCGACAATTTTTGCTACAACCCGACTTAATTAGTGCGTTGATCGAACGACGGAGACCCGATACACACACTTTTCATTTTCCATTTGGTGAATGCACGGTAACTCTATAGAAGATGTTGCGCTTAACTTGGACTTCCGATCCATGGCGATGCAGTTACAGGCGAAAGCTTGCTAGATTGGAATGAAGAGTGTCAAAATCTATTGGTCGCGGTACCTCCAGATGAGTATGTATCTGGTTCAACGATGAGACTAAATTGGTTGAAATCCTTTCAAAATCTTCCATTACACGCAATTGAAGAACAGATACAATATGCTGCTAGAGCATATATTTTACGTTTGATTGGAGGATTACTAATGCCTGAAAAATCGAGCAGTTGGCTACATTTAATATATCTTCCATTACTACAGTTCCAAAAACCCATGACATAGGTGGATGTTTAGCGCTTCTACAATCATGGGCTTGGTATCGGCTGCCATTTCTTGCTCCGCGCGTGGATGTTTCGGTTGTATACCCCCTTACAAGCAGGTAATAATCTTCACTATTTTATTAATTTTGTATGAACTTGTATTTTTATAGGTTTATTAAGATTTTATATACATTTTAACAGGTGGAGTAGGAGTACGAGTAGAGATTTTACCGAGACTCTGACCGACCTTGCAAGTATAAGATTGCGACTAGATCGAGTAGGATATGATAATTTAAATGTTTCGATTGTTACATTCAAGTATTTTTGTATTTAATCCATATGAAACTAATAATTTGTAATAATTATTCGTAGTTTCTGTGGATGCCATATTTCTCAAGTGAAATTATGACATGCCTCCTATCGGATGCCTAAAATAATTGTAATATATGGAAAGCAAACACAGCATTGATATGCTTTTCATATGTAGAGTGGCACCAAACTGATAGGGTATTGCGACAATTTGGGATGCAACAACTAATTCCGCAAGCACCGATGAACCTTGATAAGCTTCACAAGATCGACATGCATAGGCGTCATGAAGAATTCTGGCCTACGAAGTATAAATATTGGATCCATTGGTGGAATATACGTTCTCAACGAATTTCGACAGGTTATCCGATTGTTGGTAATAATTTCAACCCATCTGATAATTATATAGGATGGTATAAAAATGAAGGTCGACCTTTTGTTTGTCCACCGTCGGTGTATGAGGATGTTAGGAGTATGCCATTTACCGGATGAACTTCAACTCCAGTGCCTCCTACACAGGATATAAAAGCTCCTAGACCTAGACGACAACGTGGGCGGACGCGTCAACCAGCCTCATCGGAGTTCACTGCACCGAGGATGTCATTTAGTCATCCTGAACCTGAACAGGATCATGGAGTACCATCCAGTCATCGTTATTCCGTCAGTCACCCCGGATATGATGTTGATGAGTGTTACCGACCATCACCACCAATGACGAGGTTAAATGACCAGCTCCCCATCCTAAGTCCAAGTTTAGCATATCTAACATCAATGTATGAGTTTGGAACCCCTCTGTCAGCATTTGATGGTATATCATTTGTGGGTCCATCTAGTAGTCAGGTTCCCTTTATGGGTGAACTAAGTATTGGCTCCTCCAGCAGTGGGTTTCAAATTTTTGATACAGAAGAAATGATGGATGACATACAACCGGAACTAGTGGCAGTTACAGCAAGAGGTCGTGGTCGACCGCAAATACGTGCCACTGACGAGGTTGAACGACGGATCCAACCACCACGCACTAGGAGAGCTCGACACTGTTGCTCTACACCATGCAATAATTAGAATAAATGTACTTTTATCAATATAACGAGAATAATGTATTTTAAATTTGTAATATATAAATTTATTTGTTTTGCATTTCATGTTATTTATTTTAAATTTGTTGAAAAATTAATTGTTATTTTTAATTTGTTATTCAGCATATCTAACTAAAATGTTAATGTTGTTATTTAATTTATAAAAATGTAATTTAATTTATTATTCAATAAATTTTTATAAAATTTCTTAATTTTATATAAAATAATAATCCAAATTACATGATAAGTTGAAAAAAACTTGCATAACATTTTTCCTTAATGGCAAAACATGTAAATATTACAGGTTATGAAAACATGTAATTCCTTTATTGTTGATGCGAACTCTCCCCCGATGTGCTAGATTGATGCGGACATTTTCGACGAAAATAAAATTGTATTTTATATAAAATTTAAATAAGAAATATTTTTTTTTATATAAAATTTTAATAAGAAATTTTTATTTTTATTTTTAATAAGAAATAAAATTTTATTTTTATAAAATTAAAATAATAAATTAAAATTTTTTATTATAAATTTCAATAAAAATTAAATTAAATTTTTTCTAAAATAAAAAATTAAATAAATTATAAAATTTTAGTGTATATATTTATAAAAAAAAAATAAAAACAAAGCCAGGTAATTTTTTTATTTAATTTTTTTTATACCCGTTTGTTACAGATCTCAAATATAAAATTTAAATAAGCAATATAATTTCCTTTTTTAAATTTTAAAGAAAATTAAAATTTTATTTTTTATAAAATTTTAAAAATAAATTAATTTTATTTTTTATACAATTAAAAAATTATAAAGTTTTAGTATATATATTTTTAAAAAAAAAAACAAACCAAGGTAGTTTTTTTTATTTAATTTTTTTATACTCGTTTGCAATTTTTAAAATTAAAATACAAAATTTAAAAACAAATTTGCAAAAAATAATTTCTAACCGTTGGATTTTTAAATTTTAGTAAAAAAATTAAAAAAAATACCACCAAGGGAAAATCGCCATGGGGATGACGATTTTTCAGTTGATTTTAAAATAAGCGGATTTTGAAAATTAATCTCAAAACAACAATATTTTGATAAATAATTTTTTTTAACTATATTGTGATAAAAAAAATAGTTTTTCATCATAGGGAAGGAGTTTCTTAATTTGTGCCTATGGTGCATTTTTTTTTATTTCTTTTATAGTAACTAGATAAATGCTCGCGTATTTTATAGTAATTAGATAAATGCTCGCGTTTCACTACGGGTATGTTATCTGATTTAAATTAATATTTTATAATTTTTGAAAGATAAAAAGACAAGAGGAGTAAAGATAATTTTAAAAAATAATACCTTCTATCCTTATACAACACTTGGTATAAATTTGAGAGTTATTTGAATATGATCAATTACATCCGACAATTTCAGACATAACATAATTATACAATACAAACATAACATGACATGAGAAAAATAATTAAAAAATGACATGACACAAAAAATAACACGAACACGACACAAATACACCAACGTGTCAAAATTTACATAAAACGAATTATTAACGTGTCAAAATTTATATAAGTATATAATATTTTGAATACAATTATAATAGGAAAAACAATACGAATATGATGACGTGCGACATAAATTTGGGAGTTATTTGAATAGTGCCAATTAGACTTGGCAATTTCGAAAACAACATGATTATACAACACGAACACAACATGAAAAAAAATTAAAATATGACACGAAAAACAACATGAATACGACACAAATACATGAATTGTCAAAATCTACATAAAATGAATTATTAACGTGTAAAAATTTATAATACTTTAAACACACGATAAAATAACACGAATATGTTATGAACATACAATTTTTTTTTTTATAAATTAAACCATTATGAAAAATTATGCAAAATATGGGATGAATTGGGACACGACATGAACATACATAATTTTCTCCAAATTGAATCACCATGGCAAACTATGCAAAATATTTGGATAAATTGAAACATGACACGAACATATAAAAAAATAATTAAAATACGGCATGACACGAAAATAACATGAATACAACACAAATACACGAACGTATCAAAATCCACATAAAATGAATTATTAATATGTAAAAATTTATTTAAATTTATAATATTTTGAACATATGAAAAAATAACACGAGCACGACACAAAAAATAATATGAACACGAACGAATATCCGAACGTGTCAAAATCTACATAAAACGAATTATTAACATGTAAAAATTGTATAAATTTATAATATTTTGAACACACAAAAAATAACACGAACACACAATTGACACGAACACACAATTTTTTCTCAAATTTTTTTTCATTTTTTTCCATTTTCTTTTCTTTCCTTCTTAATAAAAAAAATAAAAATACCCAAACTAATCCCCCAACCACCTTAATATCCCTGTTTAGTTATTAACTAGGTAAGCATTCAAAATCCTCAATTCTCTTATCTCATTCGCTTTAGAGATAGTTTTTAATGTTAGTAATAGATAATAAATTCTCATATATATAAAAGCTATCTTATTCTATGAAATTTAAACCTGCTCTAAATATATTCTAAGGATGATTTCTTTTTACTGATTCTACGAATTGTCACTTCTCTAGAAAAAAGAAGTCGACCTCTTCCATATTATATTATACAAAACCTCAACAAATTGAAACTTGCAAATTAATTTAAAGGTCTCAAATTTGAATCTGGATGAATTCTGTAATACAAAGGCTCTTAAGATTCTTCATACGAGTATTTGAAAAAAAAAAAAAAAACACATATATGTGAATTATGAATAGAAAAAGAGTTAAAAGTCCAAATTTATCTTTCTATTTAAGATGATGAATCAAATTTATCAATCATAGAATATATGCAATTTTACCATCGTATTTTTTAATTTGATCAAAAAATAATCAAAAGTTAGAATATTCTATAAAATATGTATTTTATTTCCTTAAACTTAAACTTAGTTAAGATGTGTCCATATATAAGCAAAGCCAAGCAAAGTCTGGTTGATATCTCTTAAACTCAAGTTTGTTATTGAAATATTCAAAATATCTTATATTTTAAACATATTTTAAAATTAAAATATATTATATATCAATATGAAATGCTTTTGAGCGGAACCCAAACCTAAAAAGTTATGTCCATGGTTCGAATTGAGTCGAATTAATCTTGCAAGCTTGGAGAATGGTCCCCCACACACGATCATCTTTATTTTTTTTTATCATTTTTGAATCAAATATTAGTAATAAATTTGAACATTCTCTTTTGAAAAAAAATAAATTAAATTAGTTGAAAGTAATCAATTGTATATCAAACATATAATAACATTATAAAATAATAATTTATTATTGAACAAATATATTAAATATAATCTCATATCAAATTAATAAAAAGCCAAACCCGCATCGCGGGTTTATATTCCTAGTTATGTTATTATTTCTCTCAATTCAAATACTCCTATCCAAAATAAATAGGGGCATAATGGAGATTTTAGTTTCATTCTTTTGGATTTAGTTCATTCCTATCTAAAGCATATTATATTATAATAATAATAATAATAATTAAATGTATAATTCTTTCCTACATTTACAGAAAATTCTTTACACGTTACATGAGATTAAATTTCAACAGTTTCTTTATCTATTTAAATTATTTTTTCAACCTTTTTTTTCTTTCTTTTTTGAAGTTCTTTCTTCATATCGTCCATATATTGAAAATAAACTCAAACTTTTTTGTCATGTTTCTCTCTCTAAAACTTTCTGTCTCTCTCTTTTCTTCCCTACTTTGATTAGTTCATCCCCATAAAATCCCTTTTTGTTTTCACAATGATTTAAACCAATTAGTTAAAAAAAATAACGATTTTTTCAAAAACGAGAAGCATTTGGTTAAGGTATGTGATTTTTTATTTATTTAAGTGGTATTTTTCGTTTCTTGATTTTCAAGGTATAATGCTTGAATCGAAAATTCTAATAACTGTTTTTTTCAAATTTCATTTTAACTTGGGTTAAAGGTTTAATTTCACTTTTCCGTTACTTTGTTTATTCAATGTCGATGAGAAATCAAGTTGAGTTTGGCATGAAAGAATACTGATTTTCTCCATTGATATTCAATCTGGTGATCTTACATTTGCTACCGTTGGAAGTGAGCACAGTTGCAGATTTTCGTTTTGCGTAGCGTGAGTAACTAACTACAATGATAAGACATCTAAGTATTCTGACAAAGAACATCGTTTACGACTGTATATGTAAATTGTATATTAATTTTTGTAAATATTACTACTATTTTGGATCGTCCTAAATGCAAGTTCGAATATGGAACATGAAATATGTTGGCAAAGACTTGGAAAATGATGAATCTATACTTAGGCTTCTCGCAACCTTGGGTGATCACTTTGGGTCTGATTTGTTGTATCAGGGTTTGGTAGTCAAGTGATTCTAATTCATGAGCGAAAGCTTGGTTGGGACCACTAAGTTTGGCAGTGGAGAGCCCCCAAATATTGAAAATTGAAAAGTTACAACGATCAGGGGATACGCTGCAGATTTGGTAATGATATTGTTTTTTATGTTGGAACATATAGGATATAGCTACTAATAAGAGCTCAACTCTTTATCTTGTAAATTTTTTTTTTCATCTTGAAAAAGCATTTAATTTTACCTTGAAACTAAATTTTGCATATTTTTTGTCACTACACATTAGCTAATGGCTACACTTTTAACTGTGTAAAAGGGGTAGATAAGGGTGGGGGTGGAAGGGAGGAGGAAGTAAAGGAGAAACAATCAGAGTTATCGGTATCGTATCGATATCGATCGATACGTATCATTTTTAAGATAAATCGAAACGGTACCAGTCTCGTTTCATTCCGATTTTGGTACCTGTCAGTATTGTTTGGTACAAGATTTTGATTTAAAAAAAAAAAAATATTTAAAAATTCACTTATTTGAATTTTTAAATCAATTTCAATAGTTTTGTATCATGATCATTTTTATTTTTTTCATAATTATATTTAAAATATATATATGTTCATTAAATTAGGTTATTGAACATAATTAATAATAATTTACTATATATTTTTAACATTTTAATATTTATTTTACCTATTTGATATTTAAAAATTTTAGATATTAAATATTTAAAATTAATATTTGTATAAAAACATATATATGCATATAATAGATGTATGTTCTAAAATCAATATCAAAATAAAAGGTATACTTTTCAAGTTTAAACGTTTAGGAAAAATATTAAATAATAATTAATATGAAATTAATGTATTAATTTTGAAAAAATTCTGTAAGACATAAATTTCTCTTAATTTAAAGGTTACAAAAATATTATGACGCTTAATAATATAGTAATAATATTTACGTTGTATCATTTATATCAAAATAAGATATATATTTATTTATTTAACAGTTGAATATCTTTGGGTTGAAGTTAATCCGGATGTACTACATTATTTTATCTTCTTTGACTAGCATGGTCCAATTTGAAGTATTTCTTATAAACCCTAATATAAGAATTGAATATAAAAAAATCAATTGTATATCAAATAGATGATAATATTAGAATATAATAATTCATTATTAAACAAAAGATATTAACTTATAATGATACTAAAAATAAATTAAAAAAATCATTTTAATGTCAAATTAGTAAAAAGTAAAACCCCGCAATGAGGGGTCATATTCCTAGTATTTTATATATCATATCTCTATAGATTAAAAAAATTCCTAAGCGATTATGGAGTTTGACACATGTCCAATTTTTTAAATTTTTTATGGGCTTTGGTACGAGTGGTGGGCTGAATTTGCTAACATTTTTCTGGTCTCAATTGGCGACACCTGTCCAGCCACTTTTTTTTTTTTTTTTTTTTTTAATTTATTGGCAATAACGTGTTGCCTCAAAATTCGAAAAAAGAAAAGATATAAGCTTCTAGAGATAGAGTTCATGTTAAGAGCAGAAGAAAAAAAAAAAAAGAAAGGGAAAGGGAAAGAGAAAGGGAGGAGGAAGTGTTTGATCAGACTCCTCTCACCGGTTCGGTCATCTTTGAGGGGTGGGATCAGTACGCCAAAATTAATTTTAAATAATATTTTTTTATAATATTTTTCAAATTTTATTAAAAATAATAAAAATAATACTTTGATAGTATTTTATATATTGTTGTTATATATTATAATAGTCAATAATTACAATTTTTTAAAAAAATTTAGAAGTATTTAACATGTGCTATTATATATGTTATCATGTAAAAATGCTTTTGATAACACTTATAATTGTTATAATTGACATCTTTTGTTGCAATTAAAAAATCATGTAAAAGATCTTAAAAAGCTGTTATAAAATAGAAATAATAGCATTTTGATAAGTTTTATTATATTTATAAAAAAATACTACAAAAAATATAAAGCTAGGACCACATATATATATATATATATAACACATAAAAAAATATTGTTTTATATTATAACAATATTTTTTTTAATTTTTATAGTACTTCATAAATACTGTTGTATATCTTTATTTGACGTAATGGGTGACAAAGAAAGAGAGAGATAGAGGGAGGATGACTAGAGAAAGAAAAAGTGAAGTCTTGAATCAATGTGGTTTGACGATCTATCGGTGGCTACATCGTGTGATTTTGGACACCAAATCAGTGTGGGTTGTTACGTGTTTCGTAAACCGGTGGTGTAGAGAAAAAGAACCACAAAAAAAAAAAAAAAAAAAAATGAGAAAAGAGAAGAGAAAAAAGATAGGTGTTTTCTTTTTCTTTCTTTTTGTTGGTTTTACTATTTCTTCTATTTTTTGTGTGATAAGGAATATATTTAAATAGAATTTAAACAAAACATTCATAAAAACAGCCTTCTCGTAAGTCTTTTCTCTCATCACTTAGGTTTTATTTGATTGAATGGATAAAAAAGTAAAAGATAGAAAACTAAAAAGAGAAATGTGAAAGGAAATAAAAATATATATATTTTACAACATATTTGATAAGAAAAATGAAAAGAAAAAATAGTTTTTTTTTTTTTTTATGCATTGCTTGATTGAATTGAAAAAAGAAAAAGAAAAAATAAATATTATATTACTTTGTTATTATATATTTTATAAATTAAGATAAAAAGATAAAATTTAAAAAATGATGAATAATTTTGTAAATATACAAATTTGATTCACATTTTTTTTTTATTTTCTCTACTTTATCATTTCATTTTGTAATAATTTGTTTTTATACGTAAGGTAGAAAATAATCTGTTTTTTTTTTTTTTCTCGCTTTTCTTCCTTACCAAACACACTCAAAATTTATTTTTACAACTTTTTACAATTTTTTACTTACCCTTATCCATCATTCCACTTTTTCATGGTTGACACACCATTTTACCAATTACTAGAACCAGTAACTGGAGTGCCAGAGACTTGACACAATGCTCTTACTTCAACATTATTTTGCTCTGAATAGTCCTTTTAAGGTAAAATGACTTCAAAATCAATTTTCATTTGTTATTATTTCTCTCAAATCAATTCAAATAAATATTTTATATATTTTTATTTAAATGTATCCCATAATTTTATAATAAAATTTTTATTTTTCTTGTTATTTTATAATATTATCAAAGCAAATGTACTCATAATTTTATCGTAAAATCTTAATTTTTTTTTAATTTAAGTTTTCTTAAACTATCCACACCTAAAAATTTTATTTATTTTATTTAAAATAAATATTTTGTTAAATATGTATGGTTTTAAATTTGATTTGAGAATATTTGACAATTGCTATTTATTGTTAAATGCTTTTATACAATCAAAATTGTTAATTGAATATTGGATAAATGATTTTCTATAAATAAAATTATACAAGATAATTTGGAGAACATCTATAAGATTATATTAATTTTGAATTTTTATATTATTTTCAATTAATGTCTCAATCGGTTGCCAAATGCTAATCAATTAAACCTTCTTTATCAATTTTTTTTTTTAAAAAAAAAAAAACCCAGAAAATCTTCAAAAATCACAAAACAATACCAAAATATTATCAAAATCTCAATTAAAAATAAACTAAAAGCCACATTAACAAAATGAAATAAAAACACTTTTATTAAATAAAAACTATCATAAAAGCATTGCATAAAAACTATACACTTAATCAAATATAATAATTATGAACTATTAATTTTGTAATAATTATAATATGAATGTTAGAATTGATTTTAATTATGCTTATATGTTATTTCAAATTATTTAAAATATTTGATTTCATACTTTTATTTTATAATTTCAAAAAATAAATAAATGAAAGCAAAAAAATTATATATTTAATTTAAATTAAATAATCTATAAAATTATATTAATTTTGAGTTTTTATATTATTTTTAATTAATGCCTCAATCCGAATGCTAACCAATTAAACCTTCTTTATCAATTGTTTAAAAAAAAAAACACACAAAATCTTCAAAAATCACAAAACAATAACAAAATATTATCAAAATCTCAATTAAAAAATAAACTAAAAACCACATTAACAAAAATGAAATCAAAACACTTTTATTAAATAAAAACTATAATAAAAGCATTGCATAAAAACTATACACTTAATCAAATATAATAAATATCAATAAACTATTAATTTTGTAATAATAAAAAATAAAATTATATTAAAAATTATAATGTGAATATTAAAATTGATTTTAATTATGCTTATATGTTATTTCAATAAATTATTAAAAATATTTGATTTCATACTATTATTTTATAATTTCAAAAACTAAATAAATGAAAGCACAAGAATAATATAGTTAATTTAAATTAAATAATCTATAAGATTATATTAATTTTGAGTTTTTATATTATTTTCAATTAATGCCTCAATTGGTTGCCAAATGGTAGCCAATTAAACCTTCTTTATCAATTTTTTTTTTTGGAAAAAAAACCCCCACAAAATCTTCAAAAATCACAAAAATAATAATAAAATATTATTAAAATCTCAATTAAAAAATAAACTAAAAGCCACATTAAAAATGAAATAAAACACTTTTATTAAATAAAAACATTGCATAAAAACTATACAATTAATCAAATATAATAAATATCAATCAACTATTAATTTTGTAATAATAAAAAATAAGATATATAATCATATTAATTAATTATAATGTGAATGTTAAAATTGATTTTAATTTTTATACATATTTTAGTTCAATAAATTACTAAAAATGTTTTATTTCATACTATTATTTTATAATTTCAAAAAAATAAATAAATGAAAGCACAAAAATAATATATTTAAATTAAATTAAATGACATATTGAAATATTTACTTATTTTATACGTAATATACTTATAATAAATGATATAATACATGAAAATTATATTTATACTTTACTTTTTTTTAGAATAATTTTTTAAAGATGAAAATTCAAAACTATCTTTTCATTGGGACATACGTAAATATAAAATAAAAAAAAATGCTTAAATACTAATTCTATTTTATTAAAATAAAATCATGAAAGGTTTAATTAATTATATCAATAAAAATATAAATATTTTATAAAAAAAAAAAGCATTTTAAATAATAAAAAAATTGTCCCAAAGCGTAATGCGGGCAAAATTTCTAGTTTTAGTAAAATGACTGCTAGGTATGCTGTATGTAGACACCTAATTTTGTCCGGACCATTAAAACAGGTATATTTTCTTCTTAAATTGATGTTTCAGAATGTAAAAAGATTTTTTTCATCCTGCAGGTGGTACTCCGGGACTTAGTCTAAGAAGGCGAGCATAAAAAGTCAAACTTTGAAAAAGTCAACCCCGAAAAGTCAACTATTGGAAAAGTCAACCCACTTTCACAATAAAGAGTTGAAGTTCAATTGAAAATTGGCAAAAGAATTTTGATAATCTGAGGTCTAAATTGAAAGATATGGAGTTCGGAAGATGGGTTACGGAAATTCAGTAGAAAGGAAACCCTAATCCGAAAAATTTGGAGAAAAGTGCTTAAACGATCAAATTGATCGAAATTGAAGGTTCCAAGTGAAAGATAAGAACTGACTACGGGTAATGGAGAAGCCACTTGAAAGAAAAACTGAAAGAAAAGTCAATCCGGAAGAAAACCGAGAATTAAGATTTTTGGTGGATTTAGATGAAATTGGGAAGAATTACAGAAATGACCCGATTCGGTAAGACTAAATCCCCTAATGGATGATGATGCACCCAAAAGAGTGTATCTTATTTAACCTTGCACTAAAAAGATAAATTGTAAGTATAGTAGTTAGCAAGGGTCGAGTCCTCAGGGATTGGGTTTTAGTTTATAAGTTAATAGTTTAAAACTTAAATTCAAGAACAATAAAAGAAAAGGGGTTTTTGAAGCCAGATTTAAACTAAAGTAAATAATAAGAATAAGATGCAAGGCGGTATAACCAGCCAATAAAAATATATATACTAAATTAGGCGGTATAACCAGCCAATAAAAATATATATACTAAATTAGGCGGTATAACCAGCCAATAAAAATAAAACAAAGTTAATATACAAATTAGGCGGTATAACCAGCCAATAAAAATAATTATAAAAAATAAGCAAACTAAAAGTAAGAAAACAAATAAGTAAGAAGAATCAAATATGAAAAATATGGTTAAGGTTTCATTCTCCACCACTAGACATCATTAAGAATCAATTTCAGATCTATCAATATCAACCAACTATCAAAGTTAACAACCGTAGATAACAACAAGCTCTGTTACCCCAATCTTTCCTTAGTTTGTCGTTAAATAGAACAAGCTCTCTATTTAATCTCTAACCATTAAACAACCTAGAATAAGCTCTCTAAATTCAATTTAATGGCAGCTTTATGATGAGAAAGATAGGTTGATCTAAGCAACAAACACATAAGCTCGGATTGTTCAACTTAGGTTATGTTCCACTTTGCAATTATTGAAAACTTGACCATAATCATTAATCACAAATTGCCACTTATGAATAGGAAATCAAGACAATTACACGGATCAAGACTCATAAACTAGCAATAGATAATTATCAAGATCTATCTAGTTGTACACCTAAATAAATCAAGACAACATCATGAACAATTCTTGTAGAAGAACATAAGCAACTTTGATAGAAAATTAATGATAGATAGAATCTGAAAATCAATCACAAAACATGTCTAGGGCTTTGAAATCACCCTTAACCAAATAGAAGTTTAGCCTAGCATAGGCATTATAAACATAAAATTAAATAGAATCTAAGAAGAAAATAAAAGAAAGAAAGAAGAAGAAGAAGAATATTAATTATCGAACCTCTTGCTCTTTCTAAAGAAAAAGAAAACTAGAGAAAAGAAAGAAGAAGAAAACTTAGAGAATTTTATTACAATGGCTAATATCCTACCTATGTACAATATGATCCTCTACAATCATCCAAGGCCCTCTATTTATACACATTTTGGAAGGCTAAATGACAAGAGACAAGCTTTACAAATTTCAAAGGTAGGTATAATAGGTGGGTGAATTTTTCTAACAATTTTCGTCATATTGTATGACAATTTTGATCAGCCAACTTGATGGTCGATTTCGTCAATGTTGGAGGCCTGATCTGATCACATGGTCTTCTAGAAAAAGGTTCCCCTATCAGTTACGGATCCATAGCCGTTGGAATCAGCTCATTTGCTGATGTGGATAAGCAGATATGGGCAAAATACGAAAACATGTCAGCACAGACGTCATTGCACATCAGCCAACTTGATGGTCAATTTCGCTAGGGAAAACGACTCCGTTTCAAGAAGTATAAAACATGAAAAAGATAGATATGCCTCTTAGCTTTGCACGGCTACAAATTTCAGCCTTATTGCTTCAGTGAAACTCCAGATATAGCTGATATGGCAAAATGTGTCGGAACTGGAACTGAACTGGATTTGCCCTTAATTCTAGTAATCTGAAATCACTCAAAGAAACTTGTGAAAAACACCAAATTACATAAAAATATAAAAGATCATAAACACAATTAGACTAAACAATAATAACTCGTATTTGACACAAAACAATAATAAAACATAACTAAAAACTATATAATTATACGAGTTATCACACCCCCACACTTAGATTGTTGCTAGTCCCTAGCAACGACTCAATAAAAATAAAATAAGAAAATCTAATCTAATCCATTTTCGTAGGAAATCACGGTGGCACTTAGCATGTGACACAAGCCTTTAAACCCCTAGGTGTCCCTAGTGGACGAGTTTAGTCTCGTGAGGGTTTACTAGAACGATACCCACAAACATTGAAAAACTAAAATATAAATAAACTACATATACTAAAAATATTTATTCCTAATCCTTTCAATACAAATTAGAGACAATCTTTGAACAAGTCTTATAAACTAATCAATAGCTTAAAAAATTTCACAAAAAATCATGCTTGAATGTAAATTGTTTGAGTTAAGCCAATATTAGCATAACATATCTCAATCAAAATAGTGCATGTTCAAATTTAATCTCAACTTCTCAAATGGGATACTCTCTTGATTTTCACTCTTTAAAGTAGTGGTAAAGTGTTTACACTCAATCAATCTCATGAAAACACATCTACCATATGCTTGCTTGTCCACCTATTCTCCACTAAAAGATCATGCAACTTCATAAATCAAGAGGTCTTTAATCAAGGTTGTAATGGGGCCAAGGGGTTTGTAATGTGGTTGAAGAACAAAAGGATACAGATATCACAAAGGTTCCAAAGAGTTCATAAAGTTTAGAGACATAAAAAGATTATACAAAGAAACTTCTCAAAACTCTTTACAAGTACATAGTCACCTAGGCCGGATATTCATGTTGGGCCTTTTCTTCATTCTAAACAACTTTGTAACATCTTTTTCTTTTTCCACAAATTCAAGAGATGATTCATATTTTTTTTTTTACATAGGAATGTATTTGCCAGTATTCCATTTCTTTTTCTCTTGACTTTTCTTTTCTTTTCCCCCCACACTTATTTCTTGTTTCTAACCAAAAAATATCCCTTGTCTTTGCAACTTGTCTCAAATCATGCTAATTCATCTTTGGAACAAAGGTAAAGATATAAGTATATTTAGGTTAGGGACAAGTTATGGTTACCAAAGAGATAGCTTATTCAATGTAGGCTCAAATTGGTTCACTAAGGGTATGTTCTCTTGGAACATCAATAAGGGATGGTTGTTTGGCCCTGGCTAAAAATCCTAATGCCTCTATCATATTCATGTTGTCACATGCATCAATATAGTCTCAAACGGTTTAAAGCAAGTTCTAGAGAATCATGTAATCATAAGAGCACTCAAGAAAGAAATTAGATTGATTTGTATAATGCATCAATCATTTTAGGCTCAAAAACTCACAAGAATGATTATACAAGTCAGATTAAGTCTAAACATGCTTCTTTCTCAATCAACATATCATATTAACATTGGCTCATAAAAAGGTTGACATCAAGCTCAATTCTCATGAAAATCTTCTCACTAATAAATATGTTTTAGACTTATGCAATTCATATCTCATCATTGTATTAAAAAGGAACTAAAACACACTAAAAAATAATAATAATAATAAAGACTCATAAAAAAAATAGTAGACAAAAATAAAAGAAATCCTAAATCATTCCCCCCACACTTAATTCTTACATTGTCCTCAATGTAAGTCTATTAACCCAAATGAAAGAATCATGTGTAAGAGAAAAGAACTAATAACATAAGAATAGGAATAACTAGACTCAAAACAAAACAAACTCATGCAACCTGAATAATCTTAAAATACTAAACAAAAATTAACAAGTAAACTTAAAAAGATTAAAATCAAACTGACAAGGTGTGTCTCAAGTCTCCCTTACTCAGACCTTGTTCAGAATGAATACTTCTAAATTGCTTAAAACACAACAAACTATTTTTTTTTTTGAAAAGAAGAAATCAAACTGACAAGATATGTCTCAAGTCTCCCTTACTCAGACCTTGTTCAGAATGAATACTTCTAAATTGCTTAAAACACAACAAACTTTTTTTTTTTTTTTTTAAGAAGGTAAAATTTAGGAGATATTACCTGTAGAGGTTGCTAACCACTTATTATAACTGAGACACAACAAACAAAATGTTAGATAATGTCACAAAGACAAAGTGCAATCCACTCCTTGCTCGTCCATATCTCTTTTTCTTTTTCCGAGCGTTTGCGAAACAACCGTAGCAGATAAATACTCATAAGCTTGGAGCTTTTTGAGTAAATCTTCAATGGTTGTAGCAGAAATTATGGTTCTCCTTGCCTCTGAAAACATGAATCCATTATCCACAGCATTATCTAAATATGAAAGCAAATTACTAAAATAACCATTAATATTAAACAAACCAATGGGTTTCTTATTTGTGACCAAAGATGACCAAGAAGCCACGCAAGCTATTTCTTCCAATGTACCCAGACCTCCTGGTAAAGCAATGAATGCATCGGCAGAATGGTACATGATTGTTATCCGTTCAGGGATACTCCAGACTTGTATTTCCTTACCCAAGGTAGGTCCACAAAAATCTGTGAATAGTTTTGGCACGATTCCTAGAACTGAACTTCCTCCGGCGTGTGCTGCTGTAGCGACTGCTCCCATTAAACCCGTACTACCGCCTCCATAAATCAACTGGATCTTTTGTTGGGCAAGTATTACTCCAACTCTTATGGCTTCATCAGCGAATATGTTATTTTTCCCTGGATAAGCACCTCCAAAAACACAAATTTTTTTAATGCGTTGGGACGAAGTACTTTCCATTTTTTTTTCTTTTTTTTTTTCTTTTTTTCGAGTGCCTGAAAGAGAATGAGTACATGGTGTAATATATAGAGGACTGAGTAGTGAATCAGACAAGAGTAATAATGTCGCCGAAAGTGTATCTGACCTGTCAGAAGAAAATGTTAACCTAACAAAAGATTTTTGCATGATTTCAGGAAGAAAATCAAAAAGAGAAGAAAAATCAACCGTAAAAGTCAAGAGTAATAATGTCGCCGAAAGTGTATTTGACCTGTCAGAAGAAAATGTTAACCTAACAAAAGATTTTTGCGTGATTTCAGGAAGAAAATAAAAAAGTGAAGAAAAATCAATCGTAAAAGACAAATAAAAAAAATGAGAATAATTACACAAATCGAATAACACGTAAATTAAACCGAAATAAAGTTATTGCAAATCAAACCAAAAGCTGAGAAGTCATTTATTGTAGTTGTGATTGTGGCTCACATCTTCCTCTGGTTTTACGTCCAGAAACAGCTTAAACGCCTTCTATGAGTCGAGGATATGCTTCCCATCCAGTTTTCTTACAAGCTGGCAAACAGGGTCTTTTAACATCAGATTCCCAAGATGTTGCCATTCCCTTTGGAATTGCGGCCATAAATCAAGAATTTCTCTTTGTACGTCTCCACTAGGATGCGTCTCAAGAGAAAGTTGGATATTACCCAAATTCTCCTTACTCAGTCCATCCTTAATGAATTCAATTTTATCATCTCGATTAGAGGACGGAATCCCAATAGAACGACATTTACCGTTACACGTCCATCGTGCACATTTGTGGCAATTTGAACTCATGCGCTTTGCTCGTCGCTTCTTTGCAAAAGTGCTTCTACCTGTACCTGGTAAATGCAAAACATGAAGATATTCATCTTCACGTACCTTGGCTTCAATTATCCAACGTATGTCTCCAGGAATCCCTTTGTGCATAAGAATTCTTAATCTTTCAAATCGAACTTGGTAAAGCTTCAGTAAAATATTTCGAGGAAAAGGAGGAAATCGTTTCTGCAATCTTGTGAGAATATCATCCATCCTGAAGAAAAAAATAAAATAAAAGAGAAATTGAAAGAGAAATTTATATACAATATCAGTTTTTTGGGTAGCTGATGGAACCGACTTAAATAATCACGGAGTACCGTTATCCGCCATTTAACCGGGGTTAAAAAAAATTATATTTACATCTAGTGTTTTTCAAAACAAGGATCAGAAAGAAAAACAACATAAAAAGACTCAAAAACAAAACACTCTAAATAAAATCCTAAATTCTTCCCCCCACACATAATTCTTACATTGTCATTAATGTAATGCTATTATCCCCCAATGCAAGAATTATATGTAAGAGAAAAGAACTATTAAACAAAAGAAACTTATGCAGCCTAAATGAACTTAAAAACAGTAAACACAATTAACAAAGAAACATAAGAAATAAAAATAAAAACAATAAAAATAATAAAAGAAAAAGGAAAAGAAAGAGAAAGCAAATCTGAATATGGAAGGTTGGCAATTTCATCTTTAGTTGGGCTGCCTTCCCAATTAACACTTGAGTTAGTGTTTTGAATCTAACCAACACCCCTTCTTGGCTTTTTAGGCTTGTCAGGCTCATACATGAAATTTCCCAAATTTATGCGTTTGAGAGGAAGCTTTCTTTGCACAACAGTGGATGCATTCTCCATTACAAGTATTATTCCATCATCCTTTGTGGTGCATATCTCATCGAGGAATGGAGCATATTTTGATACTTGTTGAATGGCATCCACAAACAAGTTGTTTAAGGTTTCTGGCATGTGTTGTTCATGTTCTTCCTCCTTGAACTTTGCAAATCTACTAGGAAAAGGTGGAGAAGAAACATTAGTAAAAAGTGGAACCTTAAACGTTACCTCAGGTGCCGAAATACTCTTATTTGGATTTGTGGCTTCATTATCCTCAAGAATAGAATCCATCTCTAATTTTGTCTCATCCTCATCTTGTTCCTCATTCCTCAAGGTCACAATAGTAGCATTCTCCTTTGGGTTAATCATCGTTTGGGCAGGGAGTTCTTCAGATCTTTGTGCTACCCATCCCACCATACTACTAGTCAATTGGATCATTTGCTTTTCCAAACTCTGGATGCTTGCCCTTGTTTCCTGTTGAAATTGCAAAGTATCAGTAACAAGAGAATAGACAATATCTTCTAAAGAAGTACCTGAGTTTTGAGTCATATGTGGTGGTTGAAAAAGATCTTGTTCTTGGGACCATGATTGATTGAAGCTAGATGGATGAGTGTAATTGGCATAAGGATCTACTTCTTGGTGATTTTTCGAGTAGCCATAATTAGTATGATCCCACCATCCCTCATGGTAAGTGTTTGAGTAATGATCATACTGTTGGTCTTGGAACACTTGATGGCTTTGACATCCTCCCATGGCCAATTGTTGAACTGGGTAGGTGAGATTGGCTTGTTGATTTTCCATGTTCATGTATGCCACCAACTCTTCAAGAGTTAGATTGCTCAATTCCATCGTTTTTTTTTTATATTTTTTTATTTTTTCAAAATTTGATAAGAAAAACCCATATGTACAAGAAAATAAAACTCATTAGAACTGAAAATAAGAATAAACCAAGTAACAAATAAACTAAAGAAAGCAATCCCCGGCAACGGCGCCAAAAATTTGATGCACCCAAAAGAGTGTATCTTATTTAACCTTGCACTAAAAAGATAAATTGTAAGTATAGTAGTTAGCAAGGGTCGAGTCCTCAGGGATTGGGTTTTAGTTTATAAGTTAATAGTTTAAAACTTAAATTCAAGAACAATAAAAGAAAAGGGGTTTTTGAAGCCAGATTTAAACTAAAGTAAATAATAAGAATAAGATGCAAGGCGGTATAACCAGCCAATAAAAATATATATACTAAATTAGGCGGTATAACCAGCCAATAAAAATATATATACTAAATTAGGCGGTATAACCAGCCAATAAAAATAAAACAAAGTTAATATACAAATTAGGCGGTATAACCAGCCAATAAAAATAAATATAAAAAATAAGCAAACTAAAAGTAAGAAAACAAATAAGTAAGAAGAATCAAATATGAAAAATATGGTTAAGGTTTCATTCTCCACCACTAGACATCATTAAGAATCAATTTCAGATCTATCAATATCAACCAACTATCAAAGTTAACAACCGTAGATAACAACAAGCTCTGTTACCCCAATCTTTCCTTAGTTTGTCGTTAAATAGAACAAGCTCTCTATTTAATCTCTAACCATTAAACAACCTAGAATAAGCTCTCTAAATTCAATTTAATGGCAGCTTTATGATGAGAAAGATAGGTTGATCTAAGCAACAAACACATAAGCTCGGATTGTTCAACTTAGGTTATGTTCCACTTTGCAATTATTGAAAACTTGACCATAATCATTAATCACAAATTGCCACTTATGAATAGGAAATCAAGACAATTACACGGATCAAGACTCCTAAACTAGCAATAGATAATTATCAAGATCTATCTAGTTGTACACCTAAATAAATCAAGACAACATCATGAACAATTCTTGTAGAAGAACATAAGCAACTTTGATAGAAAATTAATGATAGATAGAATCTGAAAATCAATCACAAAACATGTCTAGGGCTTTGAAATCACCCTTAACCAAATAGAAGTTTAGCCTAGCATAGGCATTATAAACATAAAATTAAATAGAATCTAAGAAGAAAATAAAAGAAAGAAAGAAGAAGAAGAAGAATATTAATTATCGAACCTCTTGCTCTTTCTAAAGAAAAAGAAAACTAGAGAAAAGAAAGAAGAAGAAAACTTAGAGAATTTTATTACAATGGCTAATATCCTACCTATGTACAATATGATCCTCTACAATCATCCAAGGCCCTCTATTTATACACATTTTGGAAGGCTAAATGACAAGAGACAAGCTTTACAAATTTCAAAGGTAGGTATAATAGGTGGGTGAATTTTTCTAACAATTTTCGTCATATTGTATGACAATTTTGATCAGCCAACTTGATGGTCGATTTTGTCAATGTTGGAGGCCTGATCTGATCACATGGTCTTCTAGAAAAAGGTTCCCCTATCAGTTACGGATCCATAGCCGTTGGAATAAGCTCATTTGCTGATGTGGATAAGCAGATATAGGCAAAATACGAAAACATGTCAGCACAGACGTCATTGCACATCAGCCAACTTGATGGTCAATTTCGCTAGGGAAAACGACTCCGTTTCAAGAAGTATAAAACATGAAAAAGATAGATATGCCTCTTAGCTTTGCACGGCTACAAATTTCAGCCTTATTGCTTCAGTGAAACTCCAGATATAGCTGATATGGCAAAATGTGTCGGAACTGGAACTGAACTGGATTTGCCCTTAATTCTAGTAATCTGAAATCACTCAAAGAAACTTGTGAAAAACACCAAATTACATAAAAATATAAAAGATCATAAACACAATTAGACTAAACAATAATAACTCGTATTTGACACAAAACAATAATAAAACATAACTAAAAACTATATAATTATACGAGTTATCAGATGAGTTGTGATTAAAAAAGGATAGCCCAAGGCTCAGTTTGAAGAAAATCTGAAAACCGGACTTGTTTTAGGCAAAACCAGATTTCAGAGGTAAAAGGGCAAAATTGGAAAATTTGGAAAAAATAGCAAATGAACTCCAAAAATTCTGAAAAATTGCAAATATCATTCTTAAACCATTTCGAAGAGATTGGCGAAAGAAAATCTTGATTCGGAGTTTGTTTGCAAATGGCCAAATCCCGGATCCCCTATGCAGAAATTCAAGAAGATAAATCCCGAAAAAATAGCAAATGAACTCAAAAAATTCTGAAAATTTTCAAATCTCATTTTAAAATTATTTGGAACAGATTGGCGAAAGAAAATATGGATTCGGAGTTCGTTTGCAAAATGGCCAAATCGCGGGCCCCTTATGTAGTAATTCAAGCAGATAAATCCCGAAAAAATATCAAATGAGTT
Organism: Fremontodendron californicum; assembly: GCA_030761205.1. Taxonomy (NCBI): domain Eukaryota; kingdom Viridiplantae; phylum Streptophyta; class Magnoliopsida; order Malvales; family Malvaceae; genus Fremontodendron; species Fremontodendron californicum. The sequence continues at coordinate 23,776,966 of JAULJL010000009.1, forward strand.
CCAAAAATTATGAAAACTTCTAGATCACACTTTTAAATTATTTGGAAAATATTGGTGAAGAAAAATCTGTATTTGGAGCTCGTTTAAGAAATGGTAAAGTTTGGGAGCATAAAAGGGTAATTTTGGAAGAAAAAATCCAAATAAATAGCAAATGGACTCAGAAAATTTTGAAAACTTCCAGAATTCAATTTTTTATTATTTTTCAAGTATTGAAAAAAAAAATTTGAATTTGGAGTCCGTTTGCCATTTATTTATGTTCGAAGGGCAAAAATGTCATTTTACCCAAGAAACCAAAAAGGGCTTTTCTTGCCTTTCAAAAAAATGAAAAATGGGCTGGAAGAATAGGGGTTGGCCGGCCAAGGCCCAAGAGTGGGTAGACATTTTCTGATTTTTTAATCAAAAGGTCAACAATGAAGAGTAAGTTAGTTATTTTTTTGATCAAGCCTTTGCAAATAAGCCACATGGACCAATGCATGAAGAGAGAGAGTGTCAACATAATGGCTTAAGATTCTTGAACAGCTTTAATTATGGATAGCTGATGGCCAAATCTAAAGGTGATAATTTATTTTTTAAACATCTTGGATCAATAGCCTTTGGATCAAAATTGGTGGAAGAAAAAATGACAACATCATAGATGAATAAGGCCATTCGGCCACACTAAAGGGGGGGGGGGATTCTCTCTTTCATTTTCAGCTATTCACTCTCTATTCTCTCTTGGTTTTAGATGATTTTTCTCTCCATTGTTGAAAGGCAAAAAGAAAAGTTTAGAAAAGAAAAGAAAGTTGGAAGAGAAAAAGCTTGAAAGATAGCTTCTAGAGGTTGCTTTAAGCACCATACTCTTGCACTTTCTTTGATTTTTCATTCTTGATTTGCTGTTTTGATCACTATTTTGGTGAGTTTCTTTTGATTTTTCTTTTAAAATAAGTGTTTTTAATATTCTTCTTCATACTTTCTTGGAAAAAAGCTTTGAATTTTTTTTCCTTTTGTTATAGGGGTGGCCGAATGGTATGATTTTTGGGTAGTTGCTATTTGCATTCTTTATTTCATGTTATTCTTGATGTTTAACAAGTTTTGATGTTTTAAATCTTCTTCTAATACATAGATATGAAGTTTGTTTTAAATTGGTTGCTTGCTTGTTTCTATTTTTTGAGTCTATTATCTTGTTATCATGTTTATTTTACTTGTCTTGCATTTTTGATTTTCCGTTTTCAAAATGTTTAAGTTTATTTATGTTTTATATTTTGTAATCCATGTGTTTGTGAAAATACCTATTGGTTTTCATGCCTTTACTTTATATTTGCATGATTTGAGTGTTATTCTTTAGCTAAGCATGTTAGTATATCATGTGTCTGTGAAAATGCCATGCTCATTTTAAGCATGGGACCATTCGGCCACCCTTATATTGTATGCTTTTTGTGTTCATTTTTGTTATGTTAGTTGATAGGTTTGCATTTTCATGATATTTGGTTGAGTATTTTGTTTAAGCATGCCATATGTTTGTGTTATTGCCACGCATAATTTAGGTTTAGGATTGGTTTGTTTTGCCGTGCATATTCATGCATTTTAGACCTAGGTTGCATTAAATGCCATGCAAGTTCATTTAGGTCTAGGTTATTTTATTGATGCCATGCATTTTTCATGTCATTTAGGTTTTAAATCATGCATTTCATGCATCATATTTGTTGTATTTTTTATGCATTTAATGTCCTTGCCACTTGACTTATGACTTAGGCCAATCAATGGCTCAAAGTCATGCTCACTTGAGCATACTTGTGAAAAATTAAAGAGTTGTCAAATTGATTATTCTACCTTTGTGATTTTTTTTACTTAGCCAATTTTTTGCCTAACTTTTCAAAAGTGTTAGCTACTGTTTGTGAGTCCTTAGGAGAGTCTCTAATATTTTTACTTTGATTTTGAAATGATTATATCAAAAGCAAAAAAAAAAATGTGCTTTGACAAAACAGTTTTTTCACCCAATACTCGTACTTTCCTGATTTTTTTTGGCAGTCATGTTTAATCAGAAAATTAAACCGATTTTTTTCGTGTATTTTTACATGTTCTGAGTCTCCAATATTTTTTTTTAGAGTTTTTTGAATTTTTAAAAATAGGGTAAAAAATCGTGCTTTAAAACTGGACAGTGGAGTCAGAATTGAATTTGAAGGAAAATCATTTTTCTGTTTTGGTTAAGTTACTTAGAGGGGGCTGATTAGGAAGTTTAGCTACTGACTTAGGGTAGTTTCTAAGCCTTTTTAAACTCTAAAAATGATTTTTTAAGTCTCGGGTTAAGGGTGGTCAAGTCCGGGATTTTAAACTTAGGAAATTAGAGCCATTTAAAAAGGGTTTAGCTAAGTTTTTATTTTTAATCTAAGCTTTTCAAAATTGTTTTCAAACAATCACAAAGTATTTTGATTTTAGAATATTTAATTTGATATATTTTCCTAAGGTAGCCGGATATCTTTTTAGATATACGGATTTCCTTAATTAAAGAAAAAAATACATTCTCATGCATTGCATTTTTCATATTCATGCATATTATATAATATGTAATTTTTGCTATGTTTAATTTCATGATGGTGTTATTATCTTTGATTTAAATTTTTGATATTATATTATTCGTTATATGGTTTTGAATATTTCATGATGTCCTATGCTTTTTATTTAGTTATGTTTGTCATATTATTTAGCATGTGCTATGTTCATGCATTATTATTTTTATTTTTATTTTCATGCATATTATATGATAGCATTATTTTATATTTCATGTCATTTAGATTATATGTCATATCATTTATATTTGCCATGTCATTTAAATTATTTCATTTCATATAGAATATATTATGTTATCTAGGTCATTTCATTTCATTTCATGTAGAATATATTATGTTACCTAGGTCATTTCATTTAGAATATATTATGTCACTTAGGATATTTTATTTCTTTAGAATATATCATATGACTTAGGATATTACATTTCATATAGAATATATCTTGTTACCTAGGTCATTTCATTTCATTTAGAATATATCATATAACTTAGGATATTTCATTTCATTTAGAATATGCTAAGACATTTAAATTATATCATATCATTTAGGTTGCATTATATTATTTAGACTTTGCTATGTCATTTTATTTATGTCATACATATTCATATTCATATTTTTTAAAATGTTTTAAAAAGGTAATGATTTTCAATAAAATAAAGATATTCCCGTGTTAAAATAATTCATAAGTTCTTTGCCGGGTTTGCTGGGGAGGATATCATCAATTATTATTAATAACAGAATATCTTATTTAAAATAAGAATGATTCGGAAAATTTTCCAAACTATTAAAATTTTTTATATTTTGCCATGTTTGTTGGGGAATATAGGAAAAATTTGAATTTATAAATTCCGAATCATTTGTAATTAAAGGTGGAAATATTTTTCTTTAAACTGGGAATTAACTTGAAATACTAAATTTAAAACCGACATTTTTACCGAGACTTGAGATAACACACGATTAATAAGGCACCGTTTTATACGGGCGTTGTGGGGTGCTAATCCTTCCCTACGTAACTAGTCCCGAACCCGTTTCTTTGATTTTTCTGATTTAAAACGCAGACTTAATATTGATTTTAAAAATATTTTAATTCATTTTAAAATATTTTATAAAACCGATTTTAATAGGTGACCGATCACACCTAGTTAAAAAAAATTGATGACGACTCCATGTCATTTTCAAAGTTATTATCAAAACCTTCATTTTTCTTGAGAAATTAAGTCGACTTTTCCTTTTTTTTTTTTTTTTTAATATCACGCTTAATGAATAATAAAATATTGTGATAAAATTTGTTATTTTTTAGGTTGCGACATTGTCTGCCTATGGTAGCTTCTTCTCAACTAAACACAATACAGATTAACTAATAATATTTGAAGATTTTTCACAGTTGCTCCCAGCCAGAGGTTGGTGGAAGAAAAACCATTCTCATTTTCCTTCTTTTAAAGGTCTAGTAGGTAAGTAGCACAAACCCTAGATGATCTTTACACCAAAAGATTCCAGAAACCACAGTAAGCCTTTAAAAGCCTATAAAACTTTTTGCAAGGAAGTCCTGAAAATCCTATACATGATATTACACACTGCACTGGCTGCACTTTTGCTCGAATGACAAAAACAGCAAAAGAGCTCCAAGGCATAAAATTCTGGATCTAAATATCCAAGTTTAGAACATTTAACATGCCGCTGAAAACTCACAGGGACATGAGAGTGCGGAGATCGTCCACTGTGACTTCTTTCCGATTCTTTGGGCCCTTCCTTCCAAAAGCTTCCATTGCTAGTTTCTTCTTCCTCTCCTGCAACTCCAATACCCTCTCTTCAATGCTGTTTCGAGCAATCAGCCTCACAATCTTTACATCCTCCTTCTGCCCGATCCGATGAACCCTATCCATAGCTTGTTCCTCAACAGCTGGATTCCACCATGGCTCCAACAAGTAAACTCTAGAAGCAGCTGTAAGGTTGATACCTGCACCTGAAGCCTTGAGACTTGCAAGCAAAACTGTCGGCCCATCTGGTCCTGGAACTTGAAACTCTTCAATTACTTTAGCTCTCCTTTTTGCATTCATTGATCCATCTAACCGCAAGATCTTAAAACCAGCAGCTGTCAGTGGCTTTTCAAGTAGTAGCAACATAGTTCGGAACTGAGAGAAAACAACTGACTTTGTAGTTGGGTTTTGATCTCTTGACTCCTGGAGCAGGGTTAATAGAGCAGATACTTTAGAAGATGTGGTGTTCCTTGCTGATATTTCAGTGTGGTCAGCATCAGAAGATTCTGGAGGGGCTGAAAAGAGATCGGACTGAGATAAGGGATGACGACACAGAGGGCAGCAGGGTTTCGTATGCTGTAAGGTTTTAAGGATGCAGGATCGGCAAAAGATGTGGGCACAACATGTAATTACTACATCGATTGGAGGAGAGATGCAAATAGGACAGTCGAAATCCTCACCATCTTGTAGCATCACAACCATCTTTTTTAGCAACTCCGGGTTGTTGGATACATCTGTTTGAAATTGATTTACAATCATTAACATGCAAGAATAATAGTTCCAAGTTTTACTGTGATGCAGAAACATTTCCAAAAAAAAAAAAGAAAAAGAAAAAACAGCCAAGAAAAAATGAAAGCAGCTAGCAATTTGAAAGAATGAAACAGCAGTATTCATTAGAAGAGTGATACTACCACACCCCAAAGCAGATGCATGTTAACACAGATATTATAAGTAAAATATAAAAAAGCTGAATATACACTGGCTGACCTCATACATTGTAAAAGTCAAGCAAACCCATTGGATTTCGAATCATAAAGTTTCAAAGTTTGGCATGCAGGTTCAAAAAAGTTGATCAAAGATCTGAGAACATTGTTGTTTTTATCACATTTCAGAGCAATTAAGAAAGATAGGAAGATTGATGGAGATATTAACCAATATACCTTAGTTTGAAGGGGAAGTTCTATAGGACAGCAATCAGACTTGCTTAGCTATATGGTATGGAATGTTGGGCTAACAAGAAGTATACAAAAGATGAGTTAGACGAGATGCGAATGTTAAGTTGGATATGAGAGAAAACCGTTTACGGTGGTTTGACCACATAGGACACAAATCGAGGGATGCACTTGTTAGAAGGATGGAGCACATTGACGTTGTACAGGGTAAAAAGTTAAGTTGAAGGGGAGACCCAAAAAAAAACAAGGTTGGAGTTGATAAATAATGATATGAAACTATTAGAACTAAAAGAGAGGATGGAGGAGGATTTGTGTACCCGACGTAAATGTTTCTATGTCTTAGTTCTTGTAGTCGACCCCAAATATATTGGGATTAAGGCTTGTCGGTTTGGTTTGGTTGGATAGTAAGTTTCCCAAACTTCATCTATTGAAGCAGGTAAGGAGCTCTAGCAGCAAGCATACAACAGAATGCATACGCTCATTGGAACCCCCAGCAAGTGCAGAAAGGGGTGAACCTCTAAACACTTATAACTCTCTGTTGCCATAAATCTATAATGTTTTAAAATTTCATTGCCCTTTATTTTCTTAAACATATGCTAAAGAAAGTTTTCCTGAGCGGCAATATCTTTACAACAATCTTTCACCAGAAAAAATTCCAGGAAATAATGTTGCCAACATCAAGATCAGCATATTCTTGGACCGGTCCTGACAAACTAATGATCCTTACTAACCACTCTAAACGAGCTACAAATTGCATCCTCTCAAACTTTGATAAACCCAGATATTAAACAAAATGGAATTAAGATGACGTATCAGGGAAGATAACACGGACATCTTTCAACCATCTGACTTACTATCACATCCCATCTTAGCTGTCTGAGGATTTACTTTATCATAAACCCTAGACCTTAATGAACTTAGCAATTAGCATCATAAATTTTGCTTTACAAGCTAACATAGGACATCTACTGAAGCATCTCAGCACATGAAAAAGCATCCATCAAAATCTTATTTTCTAGAGATTTTTTTTAAGTCCATAAGTGCTCCAGTCAATTCTCACAAGTCAGAAAAGATTCCCTCCAATTAGCACATCTACATTTCATTGTCCTAATTTATACCTTCAACTTCCTTCTAAACATCTTCCTATTTAGAAATTTACAATAACAAATTAACGGATTCAAGCATTCTCCTACTAAATTGCTTTATGGCTACCTAATAAAAGATTCCCCGACCACAGGTGGACTTCTGAATACCAGTAACCTTAATAAACGATTCAATTACAAGAAAAATACTTCTTTTCTTAATTTTCCTTAACAGTTGCACATAAAAACATAGCATGTCTTTTAGGAGTTGTAACAGTCCAGAAAACCAAATGAATTCTGCATGTAGGAATCATAAATTCCTTAGAACCCACAAACGATTTCAGCATATAGAAACCATAAATTACTTGGCCTTGATCTTAGCCTAAATATCCACAAGTTTGTCAATCAAAACAATCCTTGCAAAAGCAGTTTCACATAATCCCCTTAACATAGAACTTTCCTTTCTTTCTTCAGGGGAAAGTAGAACCTTAATTAACAAATGATCTAGAAAAATGGTCATAATTTAAAAGAATAAATGTGCACTTCAAACCTCCAATCTCTGTTAGAGCAAGCAACCAAACTGAATCTCCAAAAGATAACAATCTTGTAAACAAGTATTGAATAAATTTTAATGGATCCTAAAGAAATGACAAGGAAAATGAGTAGAATAAATTCTAATAACTTTGAATACCTTCAATATTGCTAGATGGGAACAAGGCTTTGAGATCCGGAGGTAACAGGGCTAGACTAGTGCAAATCTGCCGAAGTCGTAAAAGTATGCCAAGCACAGTTGAATAGTTGCGCACTAGACTGCCATCGTTAATGAACTCCTGGATAACGCTTTTGGCCTTTCCTTCAATCTGATCATAAAGTTCACGTTCTTCTACAGAAAGCTCAACATAACATATTTGTAATGTTTTAGGTGGCAATCCAACTAAGTCATTGCCCTTTGTTCTCCGCAATGAGATGCTGGCCATCAGAACCTGAAAGAATTTTAATTTGTAAGAAAATCAATATGTATAAGAAAGAATGAAACCAAAAGGAGTCTATCCTACATAGAGGTCTAAGTGAGCTACTTGTGCTCAACTTGCCAACTATCATGTTCAACTCAAAGACTATCAAGTATGATTCAAGTTTGAGTAACTCAAGTGACAGTTTTAGTTTCTTCATACATGACTCCAGCACCTTACAAATCTAGTTAATTTCTTAAAATGTTTTACATACTATACACATATAATACAAATATCAAATAACACTATATGTTTCCATTATAGCTGTCTGTTTATCCTAATTATATATGGTAACTGAGTTGAATCCATTTCAAGTGTACCAAGTATCTCTTTCAGGGAAGTTTCCAACATTCACTTAATTTGTTGAGTTAACCCAACTTGACTTGATTACACCACCAATGCTATTAAAAATAAGTGACATATTTATAAGCAGTTTAAAAAAAAATTAAGAAGTTTTATGAAACATGCATCAAGATCAAGCTTAAGAGGTGATTACCTTTTGATCAATCACATACTCTTGCTTGGCTTAAGAATTTAGTCAGATGCCCTGAATGTACATGTACTATTTCACTAGCAATGGTCTTATGTTATTGAAACATTTTCATATTGGAAATAGTTTATTTTTGAGACACAAAAACTATAATCGGGTGTAGAACACTTTGCTGCTTCAAAAAAAGATACAACATCATTCAAGTATTAAAAGGTGCATGCAATAACAAAGCTAATTACCGAATCCATACTATATTATGATCTTCAAATTTCTAGATCTACACAAATGAAACATTCAAAGCAGCAATGGCTACCTAATATAGTTTAGTGTTTCTTTTTTCCAACAGAGCATTGTTTCTATGATCCTAAAGCGTAACTCAGCATCTAGGGAAAAAAAAGTAAAGAAAAAGAAAATTCACTTCTGAAACATTAAGAATTTAGTTATGTCAAAGTGATAAAACTAGGAAAAAGATTAAAACCTCAAACAGCCCCCTCAAAAAAGCAATATCTAGGATATGAAATTAATAAAATAAATTGCTTTAAAAAGAGGCAATATCTAGGAAACATGGAATCTTGTTTAAACCCAAATAATTGTACACAATTCGTTCTTCAAGGTCTTAGTAAGAATATCAAATTATCAATTATATAAGAAGAAGAATTACAAGAAATATGGTTACCTGAAGACGAGAGAGCCCGTTTTTATTACCCTGAGCAAGGGGTCGTTGAACCAAACTTCTCCAATAGCTCTTGATAGAAAACGGTTCAAACCGCAAAAATGCCATCAAAGAAAACAAGTCAAGTGAGCCATTCTGGATGGGTGTTCCTGTAACAACCCATCTACATGTGGCCTTCAAATTAGTGACAGCTTTACTCTGTCGAGCATTTGCATTCTTAATCACATGTGCCTCATCTAAGATGACTCGCCACCAATTCATCTTCTTCATAGGGGAGTCTAACCAAGATTCTTCAGCAGCCAGAGTACTATAAGTTGTCAACACAATATCATACTTCTTAAGCTCCTCGACTTCTTTAGTTCTCTCTCCATAATACATATACACCTTCAATTTTCCCGGATTAGTGTGCTCTTCTAGCTGTGTTATCCATGATGAAAACACAGAGGGAGGACACACAAGTAATGTCGTTCTTTGGCCTGAAAATCTAACACACTCATCAGCTACACCCACAGATTTCCCCTTTGTTTTTCTGCCAAAATCTGTATCCTCAGTGTTACGCTTCTTTCGTGTTCCAGTACTTTTCCTACTAACTCTACCCCTCTTTCCCTTCTTAACATCCTCCTCAACAATCTCTTCTATACCAGCATCACCAGAATTTGGAACAAAACCACCAAATCTATCGAATGCAATCAAAGAAAGCAAAGTAAGAGTCTTACCTAATCCCATATCATCAGCAAATATCCCTCCGCGCAAGGGCTCAGGACGTTTATCAGTCTGATAATTTGTCAGCACATTTACAAATTCTCCACCTTTCTCCTCCCAAAAGGGAGGCAACTCATCCGAATTCTCCTTATGAAGTAACCATCCTAAACCCTCCTTCTGGTGCAAGAAAAGCTGGGATATAATAACCTCATTCGGAGGCTCCACAGGTTCCATTGCTGCCTTCTTGCTAACATTCTCTTCGACCAACTTGAAAACCTTATCCACACTCTTGAACTCTCCTCCAGCCTTGTTTCCCTTCACCACAGCAGCCTCGGACAACGTGAAAGACACATCAGCTTGGGAAATTAACTCCAACCCACCTCGCGAAATCGCGGATTTAGCAGAATCAAAGGCTTCTACTCTTGCGAAAATGTGAATTTGACAAGGGATTCTAAACCTATTACTAGCACTACGAGAATTAGGCACAATACCTTCGACGAAAAGCAAGTGAGAGTCTATCAGAGGCGACAGAACGGCGGCTACGGAACGCTCGATATGGCCCACTTGAAGGGTTCTAGTGTTGAGAACTTTGATGGCATTTCGGTCGTAAGGGTTGAGAGGTTCTCGCACAAGACCCACCATTTCTCGACCACTGATTTTGCCTCTGTAATACTGAAGGCCTACTATGTTGGCGATGACAAACCCAAGCAAGAAAGTGTCAGAGGAAGGCTGGGAAGAGGATTCTTGATCCTCTGAACATTCATCTAAAGACAAGGAAAGGGAAATCGGGTCTGCCGATTCTTCCATTAGGTTGAGGGCTTGGGCTTCCGCTTTGGGTTTGGGTTTTGAACTGAGAGAGAAGAGAGTAGTGATTTGAAATTTGAATGGCAATGGCAAGGCTTATTCTCCTCTTTCCAACACCTCTTATTCTTAAGATTTAAAAGCTTATTCTTAAACCCACTTCTTTATCATGCATGATTCTAGAAGGAGCACCGTTGCAAGCCGCTGTTCTCCTCTTTCATTTTCATTTTCATTTTCATTTTCCTTTCCTTTTCTTCATTATTGATTTATATTTAATGATGTCATTTATTAAAAATAATATTATTTGTATTTATTTTTAAATTTTTTAATGAAATGGTATCATCTAATTTACTGATAGTGTATAAATATATACACTGTTAATGCATCTAATATAAACACTTACTTTATTATTACTATTAGTTTAAAATCTCTACAAAATAATATTGTTGGACTAAGAAAATTATTATTTTTAAAAAATTATTTAATTATGATAAATGAATAAATTACTTATTTATCGATAAATTAATATTTATTAATTTATATAAAATATTATGTTTTGAATCTTTATACATGTATTTTTTTTTTACTAAGATACATGTATAACTTATAAATAAAAAAATACTAAATAAAGTTAATAATTAATATTTACATATAAACTCAAAAGTTAATATGTACAAATACATTAATATACATACATAATAATTAAGAAAAAAAGATGTTTCAAGCAATAATCATCTTAAATAAAAGAATGTATCAAATGTGGTGTATGCATTGCAAAACATTAAAGATGAGGTTTAATTTGGTTTAGATAAAAAAAAAATTACATATTTTGAGAAATAGCTTAAATGAAAAAGTAAAAGTTATTAAACGAAAATTTTCTTATAGTATTATATGAATTTTTAGGTATTTTTAATAAAAATTATTAATTTATATATTTGTTAGGCCTTAAAAAAAATAAAAAATTATTATCTTATACATTTAGGAATGTTATTATTTTAATACACTAACCTCAGTCGAAAATATGAGATTTTATTAATTAATCAAAATTATTAATTTATCAAACATTCATTTAATTATTTACAACTTACCAGTTACCACATTAAAAACTTGTGGTGACTAAATAATTAATCCATCGTACAGAAATAATTAAAATATTTTATAAGAAAAACAATTTTTTTTAAAAGTTTTTTATCTAAAGAATTATTATGTGCCAGAGAAAAAATTAAAAGATAATTTTTTGTAATAAAAAGAAGAAGAAAAATCTTTTAACACTCGAATAAAAGAAGAAGAAAAAAGTATGATGGGTGTGTTATATATGCATGTAAGATGAATGTATATGATAGATGATTAGATTAGGATGAAAGCATATATGGTGAATATATTAGATTAATGATTATATACATAATAATTATGGTACATTGTATTCTTCTCTCCTTATTTATATTTGGAGTCCTATATAAGGATGGATTTGTATCCAAGAAATGATAATTGAAAAAGCTTGACGACATAGTTAGTTCTTGAAAAACTAGACTTTGAAAGTTCATATTTCCTTTGTCTTGATTTCTCTTGATTTACTCATTTTATTTATTTGTAACACATTATCAGCACGATCAAGTCTCTAACGGTAGTAAAATCCTTCAAGTTTCCTTTCATTATATCAAGGTAAAATTTTTTTTTCTCTAACATGTGTTATTTAGAAATCTAGTATATTTTCTTATTTGCAAAAGGTATATATCTTTACATGTTCTATTATGTGATATATGTGAGATATGTATTTTTTTTTTTATTGTTTAGATTCTTAATGTCTACCTGACTCTGGACTTTTTATTTATTCTCTCTAGTATCTTTACAATGACAAATCTCACCAAGCTTGAACTCGTTGCTCTTTATATTTCTGGAAGAAATTATTTGTCATGGGTACTTGATGCTAAGATTCACCTTAATGCTATAAATCTTGAAAATATTATTGAAGAAGAAAATCAAGAATCCCTGCAAGATCGCGCAAAAGCAATGATTTTCCTTCGACACTATTTACACGAAGAATTGAAAACTGAGTACCTTACTATTAAAGATCCATTAGTCCTTTGGAATAACTTAAAGGACAGATATGAACACACAAAAACAGTGATTCTTCCAAAAGCTCGATATAAGTGGATACACTTACGGCTACAAGATTTCAAAACCGTAAGTGAATATAATTCAGATTAGCTCTCAATTGAAATTATGTTGAGAGAATATTACTAATAAAGATATGTTGAAAACAAATATTCAACTTTTCATGCCTCGAATGTGCTCCTGCAGCAGCAATATCAAGAACTTAGATTCACAAAATATTATGAGCTAATTTCTTGTTTACTTATGGTTGATTAAAACAATGAGCTTTTATGAAAAACCATCAATCTCTTCCTATTGGCTCAACACCATTCCCTGAAGTGAATGTGACATTTTTTTCAAGGTCGTGGACGAGGCCGTGGGGGTAAAAGGGGTCGCAGTAGAAAAAATTATTGGATCTGTGATAATCATCATTCATGTCCTGGAACCAAAGTGCTAAATGGAATCAAAAGAAGTGGGTCAAAAATGAGAAAATTCTGGAAAAGAGTAGTAAAGTGCAAAACAATGACAATATTTGTTATAGGTGTGGAACTAAAAGTCATTGGTCTCGAATATGTCGCACTCCAAAACATCTAGTTGATCTTTACAAAGCATCAATAAAGGAAAAAGGAAAAAAAGCTGAAGCAAATTTATATGAACATGTTGATCCTATTTATGCTAATGAATTCTCTTTAAATGTTGATTTTGATGTTTCTGATTTTTTCAAAGACCATAATGGCAAAATTGATCATTTGATTGGGGATGAAAATATTTAGGAATGAGATATATTTATGTTTATGTTATTTTAAAGATTAACATATGTAAATTTTACTTATAATATATAATGCATATTTTATATTTATTATCTCTTTCCAATTCCTAAAAACATATTTTTTGTTTTTAATAGATAATGCAATATAAACGTGATATCATGGAGGATGACATTTGTTTAGTGGATAGTGGTACAACTCACACAATTCTTCGTGATAAAAAATATTTCTTGCAACTAACATCAGCTGAAATTAATGTTAATACAATATCTGGTTCTACAAATGTAATTGATGGCTCTGGAAGAGTCCACATTATGTTTCCAAATGGAACAAATTATATATTGATTATGCGTTATATTCTAGTAGGTCCCGAAGAAATCTACTAAGTTTCAAAGATATACGTCGCAATGGGTATCATGTTGAAACAAAAAATGAGGGAGATGTGGAATATCTTTATATTACCTCTACAGTTTCGAACCAGAAGTTCATATTAGAGAAATTTTCGAGTTTCTCATCTGGCTTATATTTCACAAAAATAAAGATGGTTGAGTCAAATTTTATGCACCGTAAGTGCTCAAATCCTAAAACTTTTATACTTTGGCATGATTGTCTTGGCCATCCAGGTTCAACCATGATGCGATGTATCATTGAAAATACACATGGACACCCATTAAAGGATCAAAAAATCTTTTTGCCTAATGATTATTTTTGTTCTTCTTGTGCTCAAGGTGAATTAATTGTTAGACCTTCTCCATCTAAATTATCTTCTGAGTCTTCTATTTTTCTACAAAGAATATAAGGAGATATTTGTGGTCCAATTCATCCATCTTGCGAACTATTCTGGTATTTCATGGTTTTGATTGATGCTTCCACATGATGGTCACATGCTTGTTTGCTTTCAACTCATAATACTGTTTTTGCTAAATTTCTTGCTCAAATTATAAAGTTAAGATCAAGTTTTCCTGACTATTCAATTAAGACAGTTCATTTAGATAATACAGGTGAGTTTACTTCAAAAGCATTTTATGATTATTGCATGTCTATTGGAATTAATGTTGAACATTCCATTGCACATGTTCATACTCAAAATGGTTTAGTAGAATCTTTCATCAAACGTTTACAATTGATTGCTAGACCTATGCTTATGAGATCAAAACTTCCTGTATCTGCTTGGGGACATTCTATAGTACATGCTGCATCTTTAGTTCGTACCCGACCATCTTCATATCACAAATTTTCACCTTTACAACTTGTGTTTGGTCAACAACCAAATATCTCCCATCTTAGAGTTTTTGGTTATGCTGTATATGTTCCTATTGCACCCACTCAATGAACTAAGATGGGCTCCCAACGACGTTTTAGAATTTATTTTGGTTTTGGCTCTCCATCTATCATTAAAATCTGGAAATATGTTGGGAAGAAATGAAGTTGTTGTTGATAATGTATTTGCATATACAATTACTTCTAATATTGTCAATGATAATGAGGCTGAACCTCAAACTTTAGAAGAATGTCGACATAGAAATGATTGGCCAAAATGGAAAGAAGCAATAAAGGCTGAGCTTGACTCATTAATCAAACGTAAAGTATTTGGACCAGTAGTCCAGACACCTGAAGATGTCAAACCTTTTGGGTATAAATGAATTTTTGTACGTAAAAAAAATGAGTTAAATGAAATTGTGATATACAAGGCACGACTTGTAGCACAAGATTTTTCACAAAAACCTAGTATAGATTATGAAGAGACATATTCTCCTGTTATGGATGCAATTACTTTTATGTTTTTGATCAATTTGGTAGTCTCTGAAGGACTTGACATACGTCTAATGGACATAATGACAGCTTACTTATATGGGTCATTGGATAATGACATATACATGAAAATCCCTTAAGGATTTAAGATGCCTGAAGCATATAATTCAAAACCTCGACAAATGTACTCTGTTAAACTACAAAGATCCTTGTATGGGTTAAAGCAGTCTGGACATATGTGGTATAATCGTCTAAGTGAATATTTATTGAAAAATGGATATGAAAATAATGCCATTTGTTCTTGTGTTTTCATCAAGAAAATAAATTATGGATTTGCAATAGTCGCAGTGTATGTTGATGACTTAAACATAGTAGGGATTCCAGAAGAGATCTCTAGACTATTGACTACCTAAAGAAGGAATTTGAAATGAAAGATCTTGGGAAGACAAAATTTTGTCTTGGATTTCAAGTTGAACATTTGACAAGTTTGATCTTTATTCATCAATATTCTTATATAGAAAAGATTTTGAAAAAATTTAATATGGATACATCTTATCCATTAAGCTCTCCAATGGTTGTTCGCCTACTTGATGTAAAAATAGATCTTTTTCATCCACGAGAAGATGATGAAGAAATTCTTGGTCTTGAAGTACCATATCTTAGTGCAATTGGAGCACTTTTGTATCTGGCAAATTGCACTAGACCAGACATAGCTTTTGCAGTCAATTTACTTGCAAGGTTTAGTTCTGCACCAACACGAAGACATTGGAATGGAGTGAAACATGTTTTTCGTTATCTTCGTGGCACGACTGACATGGGTTTGTTTTACCCAAATGGAGTAAAATCAGAATTAATGGGATATGCTGATGCTGGATATCTTTCTGATCCTCACAAAGCTCGATCACAGACAAGTTATGTCTTCACATGTGGTGATACTGCTATCTCATGGCGATCTGTAAAACAAACAATCATCGTTACCTCATCAAACCATTCAGAAATATTGGCTATTCATGAAGCAAGTCGTGAGTGCGTGTGGTTAAGAACTATGATTCAACATATTAGAAGAGCATGTGGATTGTTCGTGAAAAATGACAAGCCAACAATATTGCATAAGGATAATGCAACATGCATTACACAAATCCAAGGTGGCTACATAAAAGGTGATAGAACTAAACATATTTCACCAAAGTTCTTTTACACACATGAACTCTTGAAGAAAGGAGATGTTGATATTTGCAAAATTCACTCAAGTGACAACCTAGCAGATCTATTCACAAAGGCATTGGCAACTTCAATTTTCAAAAAGCGCGTACATAACATTGGAATACGCCGGCTTAAGGATATTAAATAATTGGTTTCATTTTTAGGGGAAGTAAGTTTCCTATGAATATTGTACTCTTTTTCCTTTGCTAAGTTTTTCTCCCACTGGGTTTTTCTTAGTAAGGTTTTAACGAGGCATATTCATAATGAATAGTCATCCAAGGGGAAGTGTTATACAAGCATGTGGTGGATGACTAGATTAGGATAAATGCATATATGGAGAATGTATTAGATTAATTACTATGTACATAATAATTATGGTGCATTGTATTCTCCTTCCCCTATTTATATTTGGAGTCCTATATAAAGATAGATTTGCATCCAAGAAATGATAATTGAAAAAGCTTGATAACATAGCTAATTCCTGAAGAACTAGACTTTGAAATTTCATATTTCCTTTATCTTGATTTATCTTTATTTGCTCATTTTATTTATTTATAATAGGATGAAAACTAGTTAAATAAGTAATCATGTTGCATTTTTCGAGCATGGTAAAATCGTGGTTGATAACAATGTAGACTCATGATATAATTTAGTGGTAAATTTAATTTTTTATTCCCTAAACGGTATAATTGAACCAAAATGAAAATATTTTCTGTTATCAAATTTGTTTTTTCTATAATTTATAATTACAACCAAATATTATATCTCATATAAAACATTATTTAATTTAATTAAATAAATAAATTGTACTAAATAAAATAACGAGTCAATATATAAAAATATTTAAAAAAATCCAAGAGAAAGTTGGACAAAATATAAATATATATGAGAAATTCATTAATGTTAGTCTAAAATTATTTTGGTTTTATATATTTTTATAATTTTTACATGATTTATATTTTTTTAATCTGATCGTTGTATTTCATACTCTATTCATGTAGATCGTGTAATCAAATGTCAAGTAAATTAAAAATATCTAATTATTTGTTCGATATA
Source organism: Fremontodendron californicum (assembly GCA_030761205.1). Lineage (NCBI taxonomy): Eukaryota > Viridiplantae > Streptophyta > Magnoliopsida > Malvales > Malvaceae > Fremontodendron > Fremontodendron californicum. The sequence goes on from JAULJL010000009.1 coordinate 23,794,071, forward strand.
AAAAAAATTCAACTGTTAAAGATATATTAAAAAACGATATTCTCGATCGACATGATATAGATATCGGATCGATTTGAAACTTTACGTGCATGACGAGTGCGATTACATTACTAAATCCAGCGATCAATTTGTTAATATACTAATAGTACATAAAATAAGCAAATCATGCAAAACAAATTAATTTTACACTAATATAAATTGATCTCTTTTATATATATATATATATATATATATTTTTAAGTTTTTGCTTGGAGTAAATAAGGGTGATGGCTACATCGTGAATAAATTTAGTCAATAATCAGATAGACTTAGGCAATAATTAGGTTTTGGGTATTTGGCATTTATGAAATGTAATTATTTTTTATTAATGTTATCTGCTCTCTAATTACTTAAAATTTAAGTTAAGCATTAAATTTCTAAATATAGACGTTTAAGTATTTTTAAAGTAAATAAATTTAGGCAAAAATCGTTGAGGTATGATTAATGGTTTTTTTATCAGAATATAGCTATTTTTTTTTTACCAAAATACCGTTGTTTTCAGATTAATTATCAAAATCCACTTGTTTTAAAATCAGCTGGGAAATAGCCATCCCCTATGGCAATTTTTCAGCGTAAAATTTTCAAAAAACACCAAGGGAAATCGTCATGGGGGGTGACGATTTCCCTTGGTGTATTTTTCTTTTTAAAATTTTTTTTTTTACTTAAATTTAAAAAAAAATTACAAATTTGTTTTTAAAATTTGTATTTTAATTTTAAAAACTGCAAATTAAATTAATTTTTTTTTTAAATTTAAAAGTCCAACGGTATATTTCTTATTTAAATTATATGAAACTTTTTTTAAAATTTTTTAGTTAAATTTTACTATATAACCTTTTAAAACAAAAAAATAATGATAAAATACAAAAAAAGAAAAAAATCAAATTTTTTTGAAGGCAAGGGTAACTTGACCGTTGCCTTCAAAATCCCCTCCCCTCACACACTACTCTTCTATAAATAACCCCCCTCATTTTCTACAATTTATTTTTTATTTTCTTTTTTCTTTCTACAATCAATTTTTTTTCTACCAACAATTTTTTTTTCTACAAGAATATTTAAAAATGGCTTCATCATCATTATTGAGGTTGCAAAAAAATCACATACCGGAGGTTATATTTAAAGTGGTAAGTAAATTGTTGTAATATTATTTGTATTACATTATCAATTTTTAGTAATTTTTTAATTATTATTATTTTGTAAATTTATAGTTTTATATATTTTTTTATATTTTTAATGTTTTAATTATTATAGTTTTATCATTTATTAATTAGTATTGTTTTTTCATTTTATAGTTTTATAATTATTTATTTTTTATATTGTTTAATTATTTATTATTATAGTTTTTTAATTTTTTAATTATTATTGTTTTTTCATTTTATGGTTTTATATAATTTTAATTTTTATATTATATAATTTTTTATTATTATAGTTTTATAATTTTATAATTATTATTGTTTTTTCATTTTATAGTTATTTATTTTTTATATTATTTAATTATTTAATAATTATATAAATAATTTTAAAATTTTATATTATTATTGTTTTGTTATTTTATAGTTTTAGAATTTTTTAATTTTTATATTGTTTAATCTTTTAATTATTATAGTTTTATAATATATTAATTTTATAATTATTTAATTTAATTTAATTAATTATCAACAGGATACTGTCGCGTGTTACGTTCGAGGAAATTTACATTGGAGGACCCGCATCCATCTATCATCGACCACTTAAGAAGAGCTGGATTTTATCACGCAACTCAAATTCGACGATTTTTGGTACAACCCGACTTAATCAGTGCGTTGATCGAACGATGGAGACCCGAGATGCACAATTTTCATTTTCTATTTGGTGAATGCACGGTAACTCTAGAAGATGTTGCGCTTCAACTTGGACTTCCGATCCATGGCGATGCAGTTACAGGCGGAAGCTTACTATATTGGAATGAAGAGTGTCAAAATCTATTGGGCTCGGTATCTCCAGATGAGTATGTATCTGGCTCAATGGTGAGATTAAATTAGTTGAAATCCTTTCAAAATCTTCCATTACACGCAACTGAAGAACAAATACAATATGCTACTAGAGCATATATTTTACGTTTGATTGAAGGATTACTGATGCCTGACAAATCGAGCAGTCGGGTACATTCAATATATCTTCCATTACTACATGATTTAGAGCATGCGGCAAATTATAGTTGGGGTTCTGCGTGTTTGGCGGTTTTGTATAGAGAACTGTGCCGGGCTACAGTTCCAAAAATCCATGACATAGGTGGATGTTTAGTGCTTCTACAATCAAGGGCTTGGTATCGGCTGCCATTTCTTGCTCCCGCGTGGATGTTTCGGCTGTATACCCCCTTGCAAGCAGGTAATAATCTTTATTATTTTATTAATTTTGTACGAACTTGTATTCTTATAGGTCTATTAAGATTTTATATGCATTTTAACAGGTGGAGTAGGAGTAGGAGTAGAGATTTTACTGAGACTACGACCGACTTTGCAAGTATAAGATTGCGACTAGATCGAGTAGGATATGATAAGGTAAATATTTCGATTGTTAAATTCAAGTATTTTTGTATTTAATCCATATGAAACTAATAATTTGTAATAATTATTCGCAGTTTCTGTGGATGCCATATTCCTCAAGTGAAATTATGGCATGCCTCCCATCGGATGCCTACAATAATTGTAATATATGGAAAGCAAACACAGCATTGATATGCTTTTCATATGTAGAGTGGCACCAAACTGACAGGGTGTTGCGACAACTTGGGATGCAACAACCAATTCCGCAAGCGCCGATGAACCTTGATAAGCTTCACAAGATCGACATGCGTGGTCGTCATGAGGAATTCTGGCCTGCGAAGCATGAACATTGGATCCATTGGTGGAATATACGTTGTCAACGAATTCTGACAGGTTATCCGTTTGTTGGTAATAATTTCAACCCATATGATGATTACATATGATGGTATAAAAATGAAGGTCGGCCTTTTGTTTGTCCACCGTCGATGTATGAGGATGTTAGAAGTATGCCATTTACCGAACGAACTTTAACTCCAGTCCCTCCTACACAGGATATGGAAGCTCCTAGACCTAGCCGACAACGTGGGCGGACGCGTCAAACCAGCCTCATCGGAGTTCACAGCACCGAGGATGTCATTTAGTCATCCTGAACCTGAACGGGATCATGGAATACATCCAGTCATCGTATTCCGTCAGTCACCCCGGATATGACATTGATGAGTGTTACCGATCATCACCGCCAATGACGAGGTTAGATGACCAGCTCCCCATCCTAAGTCCAAGTTCAACATATCTAACATCAATGTATCAGTTTGGAACCCCTGCCTAAGCATTTGATGGTACATCATTTCTGGGTCCATCTAGTAGTCAGGTTCCCTTTATGGGTGAACTAGGTGTTGGCTCCTCCAGCAGTGGATTTCAAATTTTTGATACAGAAGAAATGACAGATGACATACAACCGGAACTAGTGGCGGTTACAGCAGGAGGTCGTGGTCGATCGCGAATACGTGCCACTGACAAGGTTGAACGACGGGTCTAACCACCACGCACTAGGAGAGCTTGACACTGTTGCTCTACACCACGCAATAATTAGAATAAATGTACTTTTATCAATATAACGAGAATAATGTATTTTAAATTTGTAATATATAAATTTATATGTTTTGCATTTCATGTCATTTATGTTAAATTTGTTGGGAAATTAATTGTTATTTTTAATTTTTTTATTCAGCATATCTAACTAAAATGTTATTGTTGTTATTTAATTTATAAAAATGTAATAAAATATATTATTCAATATATTTTTATAAAATTTCTTAATTTTATATAAAATAATAATCCAAATTAAATGATAAGTAGAAAAAAACTTGCATAATATTTTCCCTTAATGGCAAAATATGTAAATATTACAGGTTATGAAAACATGTAATTCCTTTATTGTTGATGTGAACTCTCCCCCGATATGCCTGATTGATGCGGACATTTTCGACGGTTATGACCTTCATTTCTGCATAATCCACAATGTTTTGGTTGTTCTTTCTCCATGAGGTCCATTTCATTACGAATACAACTTGATTTTGGCCGACCATGTAGATTTCTCCGCATTTCTTGATTGGGACACACTTCTGGAACATCATATTGAGGCCAATAACCTTCATTTCCAACTGCTTCGAACTCATGTCTATAAACATTCAATATAGTTTCTAGTCTATAGACATTGTCCACATATTGCATGCAATCTACATGGACATGTTCACAAGCAGCAACTACATGTGAACAAAGGAACCTTTGTGCTTGAAACTTCCCACAGTCACACCATATTTCACTAAGCTTGACTTAGTACTTCATTGCAGAAACACCCTATTGTGGATCAATGAAACACCCTCTTGTGGATCAACTAACTCTTCAATCAGAAAAGATTGATTTGCTCGCGTAAAATTACAAACAAAGTGGGAGTTAGCTTTCCTGCGATTTTCTTGCATAGTCTGTGTGACTGTTTCACAGTATGTGTGCCCTCCCTCCATCATTGCAATTTGCTTGTTCCCCATCTTAACAAAAAGTGTAGCCAACCTATAATATGTTGATTGGACTAAAACAGTAATGGGAAGATGACGAGTTCCCTTCAACACCGAATTGATAGATTCAGCTAGGTTGGTTGTCATATGGCCATAACGTTTTCCTTGATCATATGATTGGGCCCACTTCTCCTTGGGGATCCTATCAAGCCAATTAGCCGCCTCTGCATTTTCTCCACGAAGATTCTCATACATTAAATGAAAATTTGGTCGCCTCAACTCGTATCCTAATAAAATTAAAAACAAAAGACTTGTGAATTTCAGTTTTATATACTAAAGGAAATATAAGAGATAAAATAACTATGATTCGATTTCATACCCATGTTAACAATGTGTCGACGTAATTCCTTATTGTTAAACTTCTTCATAAAGTTAGCTGCAATTTGTCAAATGCAGTACATTGAATATGCATATGGAGGATTCCATCCACTACCATTGCGTCTAATCGCAGCTTTGATGGCTTTATGTCGATCAGACATCAAGCATATGCCAGGCTGTTTTGTCACATGTTTACGCAAATTAGTGAGAAAGAATGACCAAGCCTCTGTTGTCTCACCCTCCACAATGGCAAAGGCAATTGACAGTATGTTTCGGTTGCCATCTTGTGCAATAGCTAACAATAATGTTCCTTTGTATTTTCCATATAAGAAAGTACCGTCTATTTGCACAATAGGTTTTCAATACGGATACCCTTCAATGCACGACTTAAATGTCCAAAATTGTCGATAGAATATTCTCTTACCTTGGACCAGTCGATCACCGTGATATGCAGGTACCGTTTGCAATTCCACAATTGTATCAGGCACGAAATGTTACATTGCACCTAACCATTTAGGTAGCTCATTGTACGATCTATCCCAATCGCCAAAAACTCGAACAATTGCCTTTTGCTTTGCTTTCCACGCTTTCTTATAGGAGGTGATATATCCATACCGGATTCGCATCTTAGCGATCAAAACTGAAACAGAGATCTCTGAATTTGCTTGGTCCAATGACAGAATGCATGAACAGATCATTGTACGATCTAACTTGCAATGATCTTGTGAAATCCTCCCCGATGTGCAAGTATGAGGCCCTTCATATTTTCTAATCTCCCATGCTTGCTTCTTCTTCATAAAAGTTGCCCTTATTCTCCAATTGCACCATTTCCTACACATTAGACATTTGGCATAATATTTGGTCCGCTCAGATTTAATTGCTCTGTAATCTACAGAGTTTTTGATGTTATATTGCTTAATAACTGAAAGCACAGCCTCTTTCATTAGAAATTGTAACCCAACACACATATCAACTGTAGATGGATCAAATGTCAGAGGCTTAGCTAATGTATGAGCATACTCAGGAAATTCTGGCACTTGCATTGCCTCCAGATCCAGGGTATGCATATGGGATGTAGCCTCATATGGGGGAAGATCTCCATGAGTGTTGATCTCAACAGGGACGACGTCTGGGTCAGAATCACTGTTGTCATCACTTGCGAATTCAGCATCCTTTTCCTGCTCACTAAAGTCACCAACATATTCACCATGGACTCAACGTGGCGGAACAAGATCAATACCAGCTGGCTCATCTTCGAGGGTAGTAGGAATTGTTTGTGAGACTAATGAATTATGAAACGTTGTAGCTTGAGATAGTGGAACGACTTCTTCTGTGGGAACGTCGTATGTAGTGTAAACATAGAACGACCCAGAATCATCATCTTCTCTGGGAAAGTTTTCTGTAGTGCGAACATTTGAAGGCCCACAATCATCATGAACATCCTCTATGTCAGCATATAACTCAAGTACACCAACATTTGCAAATGTCTCATGAGCATAAAACATGCATTTGACATCATCATCATCTTCAAGTGGAAATGTTCTATATCGGACACATCCTTCACCAATAGAAAGAGGATGCCTATACTTAATCTCTGAAACTCTTTTTCTATTTCCAGCTTTAGTTTTTGTATGAATTTGCAGCTTCAATTTCTCTAATGTGACGTCTTTATCAACATGAAAACTTTTAGGACGTTCACAATCAAAAGTAGCACCTTCGTCAGTATTATGAATTTGGCAATTATAGTAGACCAATGCGATCACTCTATTGCTCATATTGTGTAGTAATGAAACTAAGAAGGATGAGAATGGAGGTATTATCACTCGGCAAAAGAAAGAAGAAATATAGAAGGATGAGAATGAGGAGGTATTAGCACTGAGAAAAAATCTGATTGAAAAACTGCTGTAGGGGGTATTGTAAACCTTCATCAGTATTATGAATTTATAATGGTTCATTATGTTGTACCGGATGACAAATCCCATCCTTTATACAGGATGGAATCTAATTCCCATTTTCTGGCTAGGGTTAATTGACTGAAAAACTGATAACTCATTCAATGCAAAAACTGACGATAAATCCCATCCTTTGTACCGGACTGTCCAATAGTCCCATCAATTGCAGAAGGAATCCAATTCCAATATTTTCTGCAGCATTTTATTGACTGGAAAATAGCTGAGACCTATCCCTTACCCTAAATCATTAGTCCCATCCATTGCAAAAGGAATCCAATTCCAATATTTTCTGCAGCATTTGATTGACTGAAAAATAGATGAAACCTATCCTTACCCTAAATCATTAGCCCAATCCATTGCAGAAGAAATCCAATTCCAATATTTTCTACAGCATTTGATTGACAGAAAATAGCTGAAACCTATCCCTAACCCTAAATCATTAGTCTCATCCATTGCAGAAGGAATCCAATTCCAATATTTTCTGCAGCATTTGATTGACTGAAAAATAGCTGAAACCTATCCCTAACCCTAAATCATTAGTCCCATCTATTAAGGAATCCAATTCCATTATTTTTTGTAGCATTTTATTGATTGAAAAATAGCTGAAACCCTAACCCTAACCCTAAATCTGATCAATACTCCCATCCATTGCATAAGGAATCCAATTCCAGCATTTTCTGCAGGATTTGATTCACTGAAAAATAGCTGAAACCCTAACCCTAAATCATTAGTACCATCTATTGTAGAAGGAATAAAATTCCAATATTTTCTACAGCATAAAATTAAAATAGTAATTTTTTTTAAATTTTAAATAAAATTCAAATAAGAAATTAATTTAATTTTATATAAAATTCAAATAAGAAATTAATTTAATTTTTATATAAAATTTAAATAACAAATCATATTTCAATTTATATAAAATTTAAATAAGAAATCAAATTTTAATTTATATAAAATTTAAATAAGAAATACATTTTTTAAAATAAAATTGTATTTTATATAAAATTTAAATAAGAATTTTTTTTTTTATAATTTTAATAAGAAATAAAATTTTACTTTTTATAAAATTAAAATAATAAATTTTATTTTATTTTTATAAAATAAAAATAAAAATTAAATTATATTTTTTATAAAATTAAAAAGTTAAATAAATTATAAAATTTTAGTATATATATTTAAAAAAAATAAAAACAAATGAAGATAATTTTTTTTATACCTGTTTGTTACAGATCTCACATATAAAATTTAAATAAGAAATCAAAATTTTTATTTATATAAAACTTAAATAAGAAATTAATTTTTTTACATAAAAATTTAATAAGAAATATAATTTTCTTTTTTAAAATTTAATAAGAAATAAAATTTAATTTTTTATAAAATTTTAATAATAAATTAAATTTTATTTTTTATAAAATTAAAAAATTATAATATATATTTAAAAAAATAAAAAAACAAACCAAGATAATTTTTTTTATTTAATTTTTAATTTTTAAAATTAAAATACAAATTTTAGAAACAAATTTGCAAGTTTTTTTTTAAAATTTAAGTAAATTGTTTTTTGTAAAAATAATATACCACGAAAGGAAATCGCCACCCCCCATGGCGATTTCCCTTGGTATTTTTTGAAAATTTTGAAAATTTTACGCTGGGAAATCGCCATGCCCCATGGCGATTTCCCAGCTAGTTTTAAACAAGCGAATTTTGGGAATTAATCTGAAAATAATGGTATTTTGATAAATAATTTTTTTAACTATATTCTGATAAAAAGACCTATGATTAATTGTGGTATAATTGTTTTTTTTTTATTCGAAATTTATGAGGTTCTATTGGTATTTTCTAGTTTTGACGGTTACAATTTCATTTTATTTCCTGACCTTTATATGTTTTTATTTGTATATAAAAAAAGTACATTTTCTCATTTCCAATCAAACGTCCTATATTTTCCTTTTCAACTCGTCAACAAAATTAATTGATGCTAGTAATTATTTATGGATTTATATTTAATACACTGATCGTGTATAAATCTATAGAATATCAGTAAATCAAATGATGCTACCTCATTAAAAATAAAATTATTTATATTTATTTTTAAAAATTTTTAATGAGGTGTGTCGCAACCTAAATAAATAACAAGTCTCATCGCAAGACTTTATTATTCGTTAAGTGTGACATTAAAAAAACCAAAGAAAAGTCGACTTAATTTCTCTTGAAAAATGAAGATTTTGAAAATGACCTTGAAAAAGATATAGAGTCTCTACCAATCTTTTTTAGCTAGGTGTGATTGACCACCTATTAAAACCGATTTTATAAAATATTTTAAAATTAATTAAAAAAATTTTAAAACCAATTTCAAGTCTGCGTTTTAAACCAGAGAAATCAAAGAAGCGGGTTCGGAACTCGATTATGTGTGGGGAAGGATTAGCACCCTCACAACACCCATATAAAACGGTACCTTATCAATCGTGTGTGTAGACACCGGATTTTATCCGGGTTAAATTTCATTTTTTTTAATTTTATTTTTTTATTAAAAAAAAAAGAAAAAATAAAAAAAATCAAAAAACAAAAAAAAAGAAGGGGAAATCAGAAAAAAGGAGAGGATAATTTCAAAAATTAAAAGAAATATCAAGAACACAAATTTGGGTTGAAATAAATCTCTTTTTGGATTGAAGTGGGACTCTAAAAATGTGATTGAAACAAAACACACCTCTTGATCAGATGAAATTCCTAATTTAAGTAGAACTTAAATTCTTCTCTATAAAAAAGAACTCAAGCATCACAAACAACACACATTAAAAATCAAGGAGATCACAAGCAAAAAAAAAAACATAGTGATTTTCGAAATCAGTAGAGAGAAGAAGCAAAAAAAATTTTTTGGAAGAAATTCGAAATTTGGAGTGTGAGGGTTAGAATTTGTTTCGAAGAGATTTTTTGTAAAAGAAAGTCTAGTTTTAATTAGATGAAGCTTAGGTTGAAGTTTGGTGATCGTTCGGCGACCAACGGAGGAGATCGGAGAGGTTGAAGTTACGACTTTCAAACTCAGATCTAGGATTATCGGGTTAGATTCGAGAAAAACTAAGTTGATTTTTGGATAGAGGAGATCGAAAGGAATTTTTGGTGATTTTTTGGGAATTTTTGGTTTCCGATGACCGGCTGTGCGGCGACGACAGTGGTTCTGGCCGAAATCTGGAATTTTCTGGGTTTTGGCTTGGTGTTCATCATCTTGTTCTTGGAAGAAAAAATTTCAGAGGAAAAGAGCTTTTTTTTTTTTTTAAAAAAAAAAGGTAAGAAGTGATTCAAAAAAAAAAATTTGTTTTGATGGCAGCAGGCGGGTCGGGCCAGGCGGCCCGCACGCGACCCGGGCTCCGACCCGACCCGCATGCTGTCCCTTATGTATATATATATTTTTTGTTTGTTTTTGGTTTTGTGTTTGCTTTTTTATTTTTATTTGTTTCTTATATTTTATTTATCTATTATTCATTTATTTTACTAATTGTTTTTTAAGTTCTTTTTTTGCACGTTTTTCTTTTGTGGATTATTTTGTATTTATTTATTATTTAATTATTATTATAGATTTTATTGACCATTATTTTCATAAAAAATTCACTATTTATTTTAGTAATTATTATATTATATATTCTTATATTTTATTATTAATTAATTGTATATTATTATATTTATTATTAACCATTGATTTATTTTTAAGTTTATATTAATTTTAATTGGAGATTAATTATTTTTTTAAAATTAATAAATTGAGATTTTTTACAATGACGAATTTAAAAGAAATTACGAATGGTTGATTTCTGAGAAATTTCTAGGTGAGAATTCTCTTAAAAATTCTCCAGAATGAATGGAAGGATTTTTTTAAGAGATAATTTTCAATACCAATAAAAATCAAATTTTTTATTTTTAAGAATAGTTAATTTTCAACTTCATTTTTCTCAAATTGATTTTCCATAATAAATGCTTAATTTAAATTGAAGGATAAGTTCAGATTTTTTCCGATGATGAAATTCAAGAAAGTTGCGAACGGATGACTTTTAAGAAATTTCTAGGTGAGAAAAATTCTCTTAAAAATTCTCGAGAAAGAATGGAAGAATATTTTAAGGGATGATTTTCGATATTAAAGAGCAGAATTTATTTTTCGAATAAACATTAATAAATGTGGATTAATTTCGGAAGATTAATTTAAGAAAAATAACTTTGTTAAATAATTTAATTTTTCCGACGACGGAGCCTCTTCAATAGAACGAATGGTTTCTTTTAAATACTCTCGAGGTGAGGAAACATTTTTTTAGTAATTTCTCCAGAATGAATGGAAAGAAGACCTAAAAAATAATTTCCGAGATTTTTAACTTTAACAATTAAAATGAAATAGGATATACAAGACCATTTAATTAAGACTTTTTAAGTATGACAATACTAATTAAGTACTATCTCTTAGATTGGCGTTGTGAGGGTGCTAATCCTTCCTCACACGTAACCGTACTCCCGAACCTAGTTTTGATAAGTAGACCAGAACCTATTATTTTCAAGGTGCCTTAGTCAAGCTTAGGATTACTTTAAAGATGATAGATTCGTATAGGTGACTAATCACACCTAGATTAGATGATTAGTGGCGACTCCATTGATTTGCGTCTAGCATGCTGAATTCGTATTTGGCACGTTATGACAGTTTGGCGACTCCACTGGGGACATTAGAGAGTCTAGCCATAAATTAGTCTTGTGATACCTTAGGTTTTAAATATTGGTTTTTAAGTGTTTAATTTGTATGTATTTATTTATTTATTTGTTTATTTATTTTTATTTTTTGATTTTGATTTTGTTATTTGTACTTACAACTTCTGTTCCTTGTACATTTGTGGGTAAAGGAAGGTTTGAATGTCCCTTCGCACACACGACACATTGCATATCATAAAGTCCTATACTCGGACTCGTCCCTTTTAGGAGGGGTAAAGTACCTAAGCCTCGAGAGGTGAAAACCTCTGCAACAGCTAGTGAAACACCTTCAGAGTGTAAAGTACCAAAGTTTTTGAGAGGTGATAACCTCCGCCATAACTTTGGAAAATACTCTCACCCGAATTGAACCATTCCGGTTGGAGCCTGTAATGGGTGAGGAATGGGGTGCCTTACTCATTCTACATGGTTGATGTTTATGGGCAATTTGGGGACCTTTTTAGCTTGGTCAAGTATCCTAAACCCAGCATATAAACAATACTTAAGTGGCCAAACTTTAAGATAGAGCCATGTCCAACCTTATATAGAGGAAAACCCGAACTTAAGACACATGAAGGGACACTTCTTACCCTATACTTTTTCATTAACATGACCTTGTTTACCTGACACATTTGTTTTGCTGATATGCTCACCATGATGATGTAGTGCTTACACATGTTGTTGTATTTTTATCTTTTCATAAGTTTGTTGATATAATATCTAACTGTTTGTTTCTTTCTTTTCATACATAATGCATCTTCATAAAGTCATCTTGCCACATAACGGTCTAGATAAAAAGAATGTCTACTAAATCCATGGAAAACCTGACAATCACCAAGCGTGAGTCTGCCAGTAGTTTAAAGCTTAGGTCTGAAGCAATCCAGCAAAGTACATGAGATTGCCTTCCAGTCGGGTATGTCTCCACTCTTCCCGTGAAAGTTCACATGGATCTAGCACAGAACAACCTTGAAGACATGATCAACATTTGGCATTCTTGGGATGGAACTCGACAAGAAACATTGAGACGAAAGTATGGGGATCTGGCTTTGCTCCTATCTGTCGAAGTCGATAATAACTTGGTAAGAGCCATGATGCAGTTTTGGAACCCATCATACAGATGTTTCGTGTTCAATGAAGTGGATATGGTTCCAACTATAGAAGAATATTCAGGCTTGCTTCGTTTGGACCCTCCTAATCCAGACAAAGTCTACTGGAAGAACAAGACAGGTTATCGGAAGAAGCTAGCAAAGATCATGGGAATCAACTTGACAGAAGTTGACAAGATTGTGAAGACAAAGGGTAAAAGCACTGGTATTCCATGGAATGTTCTCCAAAACTTCATTGTCAAACACCCGGATGATGATAAAGGTTTGGAGGTGATGGCTTTAGCTATTTACGGACTTGTGGTTTTCCCGAAGATATTGGGACATATTGAAACAACTGTGGTGAATTTCATGGACCAAGTTCAACACCAGATTAATACGGCTCCAGCTATATTAGCCGAGTCTATCAGGTCACTCAATCACTGCAGGAGAAATGGAAAAGGGTGTTTCATCGGATGTTTACAGTTGCTCTGCATCTGGATGAAAAGTCATTTCGAGTGCCAAGAGTCAAAGTTTCGAAAGCCATACTTCACCACTAGCATCCCTATCAAGGAATTCTGTGAAAGCACATGGCCTAAATCAAGGTCAAAAGAAGAATGGATAGTGATGTTGCGAGAACTTACAAGCCGACAAGTGATCTGGAAAGCAAAATGGATGCCTCATGGACTAATGTTAGTTAGCTGTGGTGATCAACCTTGGGTTCCTCTTTTGGGACTTTGGGGTGTCGTTAGCTACTCTCCCATCATGGTACGGAGACAAGCAGGGTATAAGCAGTTCATACCGATGACTCACGGACTCAACCAGGTGGATTTCTCTTATTCAGACAAAGGGGTTATCAACAGGATAGAGGAACTCACAAAGGCTTGGAAATTAACAGTTAGAGTTGAAGGGGGTAGTATCTCATGGAACACTACTCCTGAATACTCTGTGTGGCAGGCCAGGAGAGCAAAAGATGTTGTGATTCCTTGCAAAAGAAGTCCAGATGGTTCAGCCAAGGTTATAGCCTCGGATCCTATGCTGAGGATAGAAAAGGCTAAAAGGAAGCTGCAAGAAGAAAAAAATGAATTGGGAGAAGAAAACCAGAAACTGCAATCAAGGGTAGAAGAGTTAGAAAAAGGCTTAAACAAAGAAAAAAGCAAGGCCAAGAAGCTTCGATTAAAAGTGTGAAAGTTGGGGAATGGTTTAGTGGAAAGAGATGACATTGTTCAGAAACACACCGAAGATGCCGACACTTTGAAAGAATCCTTGACAGGTATGGAAAAGAAGTATTCGCTTCTGACTACCGAGGTTGGACGCCTAAAGGAAGAAAATGGGGAATTGTTGTTTGATCAAGAAAAGAAAGCAATTGATTGCTAAGAATTGGTTATCGAATTAATGAACTTGAAAGAAGAATGCTCGCAACTCCGAGATACGGACTCTAAAAAGCAGAATCTTCTGAAAAATATGTTTGACCATTTCGATGTGGCATCCCGCAGGGCAGAAGACATGTACAATAGGATCATGGAGGTTAAGGCGAAAGTACATCCGTTCCATGAAAACGGCCAGCTCATATACGAACTTTTGGATGAAGCTCAGTCTCACTACCGTCAGATTGTCAAGTTCCTTTGGAGGCGTTAGGATTTTTTAGATTTATTATTTTAGGATTCTTTGTAAGAATTTTCATATTTTTATGCTTTAGGACCAGTTGAAGTTGTTATTTCTTTTATGTTTTTAGGATCGCTTTGGTTTTTAAGATTTCTATGGATTTGGTAATTTTATTTATAAAAGTCTTTTTATCTACAGTCTTTTTATCTACATTTGTTATGTGGCTGGTGTTCTTTCATAACATTTCATCCATATGTGCATAAGCATCATCAATTTAGTTTTAATTTTTAAACATATCATCCTGATTTAAGAAACTTTGCTAAAGGTTCAAGGATAGCTCGACAGTCAAAATCTTCGAGATAGTCTTCTCGTCACTCTTACAACACCAGATCAAGAGTTAGAGAAATGGCCGAAAAGCAATCCTTAAGAATAGATAAGGTAGAACAAGCTCAGGATGAGATTAGAGAGCAGTTAAGTTATTTGTTGGAAATGATGAAAAGTCTGAAAGGGAAGAATAAGAAAGATGAATATGGTTCTCAAGGGAAAGAGCAGAATGTGGGCGAATCTTTATGTCCGCCCGATTTTCGATCTCAAGCGCAAAATGAACAATTACAGCAGATGCCCTACATGGAAGGATTCACTTACCCGCACGGCCAACCTCAAATCCCTGGGTTCACCTTTCCTGTCCTTGGGACAAAGATAGACCCAGTACAAGTTCCAGATTTAGACGATCCCAAAGAATTAGAGAAGCTGAAAGTGGCAGAAGGGATCGAGTCTCGAAAAATGAAGATGATTGAAGAAAGGCTTCAAGCTGTTGAGGGGTTAGACTGCTATGGTTCTATGGATGCTGAGGGGCTTTGTTTAGTGCCAGATGTAGTAATCCCGCCTAAATTCAAGACTCCTGACTTCGAAAAGTTTGATGGGTCCAAGTGTCCCATATCCCATATCACCATGTACTGTCGGAAAATGGCCGCCCACACCGAAGATGACAAGCTGCTTGTCCATGTCTTCAAGACAGTCTTACAGGGTCCGCTGCTAGGTGGTATGTTCAACTCGATAGGAATCGGGTTCGTACTTGGAAAGAATTGGCCAAGGCATTCATCAACCAGTATAAGCATATTGTTGATATGGCCCCAGACCGTTTGTCTCTACAAAATATGGAGAAGAAGTCCACTGAAAGTTTTAAGGACTATGCCCAAAGATGGAGGGATATTGCTGCCCAGATCCAGCCGTCTCTGACTGAGAAAGAGACTATGGTACTGTTCGTTAGTACTCTTAAGGCTCCGTACTACGACAGGATGATTGGGAACGCCACAAAGAACTTTACTGATATGGTGATTTTCGGTGAAATCATAGAAAATGCCATCAAGAATGGCAAGATTGAAGGAGGAGAATCTGTTGTAAAGAGGAATAGAGTGACAAAGAAGAAGGAAGCTGGTCCAGACTGTTGCATATGGAGGGCAACAAACGGGAGGTTACATCCCGCATTTCCCACAGTCCGTGTACCAGCCATACTACCCGAATACCAATGCCATCAATCCGAGTTCATATGCTTATTTACCAACACCTCCACAGATATTCCAATCTAATTTTCGCCCCAGACCTTTGGCTCCTCCAGTTGGGCCACCCGTACAAGCCAATCAACCTACAATTAATCCGAGGGGACCACGAGCCAGCCAGGAAAGAATGTCTTTTGATCCGATTCCCATGGCCTATGCAGACTTGCTTCCAGATTTTATCAAGAATCATCTGGTTGCACCGGTACACTTGGAACCCTTGAAACGTCCATACCCTAGGTGGTATGATCCTAATGCCCGATGTGACTACCATTCGAGAAATGTGGGACACTCCACCGAAAACTGCACAGCTTTGAAGTACAAGGTGCAAAGCTTGATTAAGGCTGGGTTGATAAATTTTGAAGAGAATGGTGGCCCGAACGTCAACGGTAATCCTTTACCCAACCATACAAGACCGACGGTAAATGCTTTGGGAAACGGCAAGATTATTGTAATCAAGGGGAAAGTGGATGAGGTTACGACATCAATGGATTACATTTTCAATGTCTTGGTCAAAGCTAGCATGATTAGTCCTATGCAGGCTAATTTAGATAGCTATCTTGGTGAATATGATCCAAGCAAGATTTGCAAATATCACCAAGGCATAGTTGGCCATTCGGTGCAAGGTTGTGTTGAATTCCGATAGGAGTTACAGAAACTAATGGGTCTCTCTTGGATTGAGTTTTACACAGAATTTGGGGCAGATGAAATTGATATGGTAATTGGAGAATCCTCGGTGCCTGTTGTGAAACCGATCACATTCTTTTACGAGAAAAAGACGAGTCAGTTCAAGGATGAGAAGCCAGTAGGGACAAAAAATCCCGTTATTATGATTAGTGTCCCTAGTCCATTTCCATATCAAAACGATAAAGCAGTACCGTGGAGATATGGATGTGACGTCATAACCCGAGAAACGCTTGGTAGTTCAGTCGTGATTAATTCTGATGCTGCCAATTTAACTGGAGTAGGGGGAGTGACTCGGAGTGGGCGTTGTTATTTGCCTGAAATACTTGATAGGGACAGGAAAGGAAAAGCAGCGGAAGAGGAAAAGAATGAAGAGACAGGTAGCAAGTCGAACCCATTGGTGGTTCGGGATATGGAGTATAAGAAGCCCGTGACTGAGAGGGAAGCCTATGAATTTTTGAAGCTGATCAAACACAGTGAAT
This sequence comes from Fremontodendron californicum, assembly GCA_030761205.1. Classification (NCBI taxonomy): domain Eukaryota; kingdom Viridiplantae; phylum Streptophyta; class Magnoliopsida; order Malvales; family Malvaceae; genus Fremontodendron; species Fremontodendron californicum. The sequence goes on from JAULJL010000009.1 coordinate 23,811,102, forward strand.
ATAGGTGAATATAGTGTGGTTGAACAGTTGAATAAAATGCCGGCTTGGATTTCGCTATTGTCACTGTTGTTGAATTCCGAGCCTCATAGAGAAGCTTTGCTGAAAGTTCTGAACAAGGCACATGTGCCTCACAATATTTTCCTGGAGAATGTGGGTCATATTGTAGGAAATCTGGTGGCTACCAATTTTATAACCTTTAATGATGATGAGATTTCGCCGGAAAGCAGGGGCAGTACTAAGGCCCTTCATATCACGTCAAGTGAAAAGTCATGTTATGGCTAAAGTACTTATTGATAATGGTTCTTCCATTAATGTTATGCCGATGACTACATTATCCAAGCTGCCAATAGATGTATCTCACATTCAACCTAGTCACATGATTGTGAGAGCTTTTGATGGGACCCGTCGGGCGGTCTTGGGAGATATTGAGATGCCTCTGCAGATTGGGCCTTGTACTTGTAAGATAAAGTTTCAGGTTATGGAGATTTAACCATCTTACAGTTGTCTATTGGGAAGGCCATGGATTCACATGGCAGGAGCAGTTCCTTCATCGTTGCATCAGAAAATCAAGTTTGTTATGGAGGATTATCTGGTATGTGTTAACGGGGAAAATGATTTGTTGGTAACCCAGTCCCCAACCACTCCTTATGTCGAGGCAGCTGATGAAGTATTGGAATGTTCTTTCAGATCGTTTGAATTCATCAATGCAACATATGTTGGTGAAGGGTCAAAGGTGCCTGCTCCGCGTTTTTCTCGAACTGTTAGCATGTTGTTCAAGCAGACTATTGGGATGGGTTGGCGAGTTGGTTTTGGATTGGGAAAACATCTTCAAGGGATCAGGGATATGTGATAACTCGTATAATTATATAGTTTTTAGTTATGTTTTATTATTGTTTTGTGTCAAATACGAGTTATTATTGTTTAGTCTAATTGTGTTTATGATCTTTTATATTTTTATGTATTTTGGTGTTTTTCACAAGTTTCTTTGAGTGATTTCAGATTACTAGAATTAAGGGCAAATCCAGTTCAGTTTCAGTTCCGACACCTTTGGCCATATCCGCTATATCTCGAGTTTCACTGAAGCAATAAGGCTGAAATTTGTAGCCATGCAAAGCTAAGCGGCATATCTATCTTTTTCATGTTTTACACTTCTTAAAACGGAGTCGTTTTCCCTAGCGAAATCGACCATCAAGTTGGCTGATGTGCAATGACGTCTGTGCTGACATGTTTTCGTATTATGCCCATATCTTCTTATCCACATTAGCAAATGAGCTGATTCCAACGGCTATGGTTCCGTAACTGATAGGGGAACCTTTGTCTAGAAGACCATGTGATCATATCAGGCCTCCAATATTGAAGAAATCGACCATCAAGGTGGCTGATGTGCAATGACGTCTGTGCTGACATGTTTTCGTATTTTGCCCATATCTGCTTAACCACATCAGAAAATGAGCTGATTCGAACGGCTATGGTTCCGTAACTGATAGGGGAACCTTTGTCTAGAAGACCATGTGATCAGATCAGGCCTCCAATATTGACGAAATCGACCATCAAGTTGGCTGATCAAAATCGTCATATACCTACCTTTGAAATTTGTAAGGCTTGTCTCTTGTCATTTAGCCCTCCAAAATGTGTATAAATAGAGGGCCTTGGATGATTGTAAGGGATGATATGGTAGATTGGTAGGATATTAGCCATTTTAACAAAATTCTCTAAGTTTTCTTCTTCTTTCTTTTCTCTAGTTTTCTTTTTCTTTAGAAAGAGCAAGAGGTTGGATAATTAATATTCTTCTTCTTCTTCTTTCTTTCTTTTATTTCCTTCTTAGATTCTCTTTAATTTTATGTTTATGTTTCTGATGCCTATGCTAGGCTAAACTTCTATTTGGTTAAGGGTGATTTCAAAGCCCTAGACACGTTTTGTGATTGATTTTCAGATTCTATCTATCATTAATTTTCTATCAAAGTTGCTTATGTTCTTCTACAAGAATTGTTCATGATGTTGTCTTGATTTATTTAGGTGTACAACTAGATAGATCTTGATAATTATCTATTGCTAGTTTAGGAGTCTTGATCCGTGTAATTGTCTTGACTTCCTATTCATAAGTGGCAATTTGTGATTAATGATTATGGTCAAGTTTTCAATAATTGCAAAGTGGAACATAACCTAAGTTGAACAATCCGAGCTTATGTGTTTGTTGCTTAGATCAACCTATCTTTCTCATCATAAAGCTGCCATTAAATTGAATTTAGAGAGCTTATTCTAGGTTGTTTAATGGTTAGAGATTAAATAGAGAGCTTGTTCTATTTAACGACAAATTAAGGAAAGATTGGGATAACAGAGCTTGTTGTTATCTACGGTTGTTAACTTTGATAGTTGGTTGATATTGATAGATCTGAAATTGATTCTTAATGATGTCTAGTGGTGGAGAATGAAACCTTAACCATATTTTTCATATTTGATTCTTCTTACTTACTTGTTTTCTTACTTTTAGTTTGCTTATTTTTTATATTTATTTTTATTGGCTGGTTATACCGCCTAATTTGTATATTAACTTTGTTTTATTTTTATTGGCTGGTTATACCGCCTAATTTAGTATATATATTTTTATTGGCTGGTTATACCGCCTAATTTAGTATATATATTTTTATTGGCTGGTTATACCGCCTTGCATCTTATTCTTATTATTTACTTTAATTTAAATCTGGCTTCAAAAACCCCTTTTCTTTTATTATTTTCTTTGAACGTAAGTTATAAACTAATAACTCATAGATTAAAACCCAATCCCTGAGGACTCGACCCTTGCTAATCATTATACTTACAATTGATCTTTTTAGTGCAAGGTTAAATAAGATACACTCTTTTGGGTGCATCAAATTTTTGGCGCCGTTGCCGGGGATTGCTTTCTTTAGTTTATTAGTTTATTGGTTTATTCTTATTTCTGTTCTAATTATTTACTTTCTTATTTTTTTTTATTAGTGAATGTTCCAAGCCCCCGAAGAAGACTTACGACTTAGGAAAATTCGGGAATTTATAACTTCTCACCAACAACCAATTGAGGAGTTGATCCAAAACATCCAAGAGAAGCAAGGAGAGATGGCAGCAGCTGACAACCGAACTCTCAAGGAGCTAGCCGCTCCGGACTTGGGTCAACAACCATTATGCATTGAATATGCTAATCTTGAGGTAGCTTTTGAATTAAAATCTGGTTTGATTCACCTTCTCCCAACTTTTCATGGTTTTGCAGGAGAGGATCCAAATAAGCACCTCAAGGAATTCCATGTAGTTTGCTCAAGCATGAGACCAACAGGGGTCACGGAAGAGCAAGTTAAGTTGAGAGCCTTCCCATTCTCTCTAGCTGATTCAGCAAAGGAATGGCTCTACTATCTACCATCCGGGACCATCACTACATGGAATGATTTGAAGAAAGCATTCTTGGAAAGGTATTTCCCAGCATCTAAGGCTGCCAACATTAGGAAAGAGATATGTGGGATTCGGCAATACAACGGAGAGTCCTTATATGAATATTGGGAGAGGTTCAAGAAACTTTGTGCATCATGTCCACACCATCAAATAAGTGAACAACTTCTCATCCAATACTTCTATGAAGGTCTCATGCCCATGGAGAGAAGTATGATAGATGCCGCTAGTGGGGGAGCTCTAGTTGATAAGACTCCCAGGGCTGCTAGAACATTAATCTCCAACATGGCAGCCAATTCTCAACAGTTCTCAATGAGACAAGATCCACCACCACAATCCAAGAGAGTTAATGAGGTAAGTATATCATCCCTTGAACAAAAATTTGATAAACTGACTTCTCTTGTTCAACAATTGGCTGTAGGTAAAATACAACAAATAAAGGCTTGTGGCATATGTTCAAACATAGGGCACCAAACTGATATGTGTCCAACACTTCAAGAGGATACCAATGAACATGTGAATGCCATGGGTGGATTTCAGAACCAATCAAGGAAATATGATCCCTACTCAAACACATACAATCCAGGATGGAGGGATCATCCAAACTTCAATTATGGAGGGAACCAATCACAAACTATTCCTCCACCATTTGACCACAGGCCACCGGGTTTTCAGCAAAGAGTGCAACAACCATACCAAACCCGACAACAACTACCACCCACCCAAAATTCAGGTACTTCTCTTGAAGATCTTGTTAAAGCTCTTTCTACTAATACAATTCAATTTCAACAGGAAACAAAGACAAGTATTCGAAATTTGGAGACTCAAATAGGGCAATTGGCAACAACCATGAGTCAAATGCAAGCAAGGGATTCTGGGAAATTACCTTCCCAAACCATAGTGAATCCAAGAGAGAATGCCAATGCTATAAATTTAAGAAGTGGGAAACAGCTAGAGACACCACAAAATGATAGTGCTCAAGGGGAGAACAATACCATGGCATCCTCTTCACATCCCAACGAGCCACTAAAAAAGGTAATTCCTAAACCATCATTTCCTTCTTATATAACTCCTCCACCTTTTCCTAGCAGGTTAGCAAAGTCCAAGAAGGAGGAGCAAGAGAAGGAAATTTTGGAAACCTTCCGGAAAGTAGAGGTGAACATTCCTTTACTAGATGCTATCAAGCAAGTGCCAAGATATGCCAAGTTCCTAAAAGAGTTGTGCACATCTAAACGGAAGTTGAAATGGAATGAAAAGGTAAGTGTGGGGGAGAATGTGTCAGCTGTTCTTCAAAAGAAACTCCCACCTAAATGCAAGGATCCAGGTATGTTTACCATTCCTTGTAAGATAGGCAACACCAGGTTTGAGCGTGCTATGCTAGATCTAGGGGCATCTATTAATGTCATGCCATATTCAATTTATGCTTCATTGAATCTAGGACCATTAGAGGAAACCGGTGTTATAATACAACTTGCTGACCGTTCTAACACTTATCCAAGAGGAGTTGTAGAAGACGTTCTTGTACAGGTTAATGAATTGGTTTTTCCCGCTGACTTTTATGTTATTGAGATGGAAGATGAGATGTCTTCTAATCCCACACCTATTCTATTAGGGAGACCATTCTTGAAAACAGCAAGAACTAAAATAGATGTACATGATGGCACTTTAACTATGGAATTTGATGGTGAAATAATTCGCTTTAACATTTTTGAGGCCATGAGATATCCTAGTGATGTGCATTCTGTTTTTAATATTGATATAATTGACTCACTAGTGCAGCAAGCTTATGTGCTAGATGGTGAAGATAGTGTGGAAATAGTCCTTAGCAACCATCTCGGAATGGGGAATGCTAAACTAGCCTTGAGTGACCATGTGGAAGGGGCACTAGAATCTTTACACTCACTGCAACCTAAAGATGCAAGGTTTGATGTTTCATTTATTGATTTGCCTTTATCTAATGAGAAACTTCTACCTTCCATTTTGCAGGCACCAACTTTAGAATTGAAACCACTACCGAACCACTTGAAATATTTGTTCTTAGGGGAAAAGGACACACTACCTGTCATCATTGCCAAAGAGCTCACACCTTTGCAAGAAGAGCGACTTATCCGGGTGCTTAGAGAGCATAAAACAGCAATTGGTTGGACAATTGCCGATATCAAGGGAATAAGCCCATCCATGTGCATGCACCGGATTTTGTTAGAGGAAGGGTCTAAACCAACAAGAGAAGCACAAAGAAGATTGAACCCTCCTATGATGGAGGTTGTGAAAAAGGAGATACTGAAGCTCCTAGATGTTGGAGTGATCTATCCTATCTCGGATAGCAAATGGGTGAGCCCAGTCCAAGTGGTTCCAAAGAAATCAGGTGTAACGGTGGTAACAAATAATGAGAATGAACTTGTTCCTACTAGGATTCAAACAGGATGGCGAGTTTGTATTGATTATCGTAAACTTAATTCCACAACTCGCAAAGACCACTTTCCTTTACCTTTTATTGATCAAATGCTTGAAAGGTTAGCTGGCCATTCTCATTATTGTTTTCTTGATGGTTTTTCAGGTTATAATCAGATAGCCATTGCTCCGGAGGACCAAGAGAAAACAACATTCACATGTCCATTTGGTACTTTTGCATACCGGCGTATGCCATTTGGTCTTTGTAATGCACCAGCTACATTCCAAAGGTGTATGGTTAGCATATTTTCAGATTATGTAGAGAATATCATAGAAGTGTTTATGGATGATTTTAGTGTCTATGGTGATTCTTTTGATAGATGTCTAGAGAACCTTACACTTGTACTTGAAAGATGCATGGAAACTAACCTTGTTTTGAATTGGGAAAAATGTCACTTTATGGTAGAACAAGGAATAGTTTTGGGCCATGTTATTTCTTCTAGAGGGATAGAGGTTGATAAGTCTAAAATAGATATTATGCATTCTTTACCACCTCCCACAAATGTGAGAGAGGTTCGTTCTTTTCTTGGACATGCAGGTTTCTATAGGAGATTTATCAAAGACTTCTCAAAGATCACATTACCTCTTTGCAAGCTACTACAAAAAGATGTGGTTTTCCACTTTGATGATAAATGCAAAGAGGCGTTTGAAACATTGAAGGGACTCTTGACATCAGCTCCTATCATCCAACCACCAGATTGGAATGTACCTTTTGAAATCATGTGTGATGCTAGTGACTATGCCATTGGAGCTGTTTTGGGCCAACGGGTTGGGAAAGCCTCACATGCCATTTATTATGCCTCAAGAACTCTTAATGATGCTCAATTGAACTATTCCACTACTGAAAAAGAACTTTTGGCTGTTGTATTTGCTTTAGAAAAATTTCGATCTTATTTAATTGGTACTAAAGTAATTGTATTTTCTGACCATGCAGCCCTTAAGTACTTACTCACTAAAAAGGAGGCCAAACCAAGGTTGATTAGATGGATACTTCTCTTACAAGAGTTTGATTTGGAGATAAAAGATAAGAGAGGTAGTGACAACCTGGTTGCGGACCATCTTAGCCGTTTAGTTCATGAAGATGATGCACTACCCTTGAATGAGAACTTTCCGGATGAGCAACTTCTTTTTATAAGAACAACAACTCCTTGGTATGCTGATATTGTTAATTACTTAGTTACCAAGAAGTTGCCACAAGAGTTGACACAAGCTCAAAGAAATAAGATCAAGAGTGATGCCAAATACTACATATGGGATGATCCTTACCTTTGGAAGCATTGCTCCGATCAGATTATAAGAAGGTGTGTACTCGAAACTGAATTTCAATCTATTCTCACCTTTTGTCACTCTTATGCATGTGGAGGACACTTTGGATCCAAAAGAACAGCCATGAAAGTTCTTGATTCTGGATTTTATTGGCCTACCATATTCAAAGATGCATACCTCTTTTGCAAGTCATGTGATCGTTGCCAAAGAACTGGTAACTTAGGTGCTAGAAATCAAATGCCTCAAACTCCAATACTTATTGTTGAAATTTTTGATGTATGGGGCATGGATTTCATGGGACCTTTTCCTCCTTCTTTTGGTAATCTTTATATTTTACTTGCCGTTGATTATGTTTCAAAGTGGGTGGAAGCAAAATCCACTAGGACTAATGACTCTAAAGTTGTTTCAGATTTTGTCAAGACTAACATCTTGGCTAGGTTTGGAACGCCAAAGGCCATAATCAGCGATAGAGGTACTCACTTTTGCAATAGGACTATGGAAGCACTTTTGAGGAAGTATAACATCACACACAAGGTCTCCACCTCATATCATCCTCAAACTAGTGGGCAAGCTGAAGTGTCAAACCGAGAAGTTAAGTCCATCCTTGAAAAGACAGTTAATCCAAATAGGAAGGATTGGAGTTCACGACTTGATGATGCACTTTGGGCTTATAGGACAGCATATAAGACACCCATTGGTATGTCTCCTTATCGACTTGTTTATGGTAAGCCTTGTCATCTTCCGGTTGAATTGGAACATAAATCATATTGGGCTGTCAAACAATGCAACATGGAGATGGATGAGATAGGAAAGAAAAGAAAACTTGACCTACAAGAATTAGAGGAGATAAGGAATGATGCCTATCAGAATTCTAGGATTTACAAGGAAAAGACTAAGGCATTCCATGACAAGATGATATCAAGAAAAGAATTTGTTGTTGGACAAAAAGTTCTTCTCTTCCATTCACGCCTTAAGTTATATCCAGGTAAGTTACGTTCTCGTTGGGTTGGACCTTTTGTTATTACTAATGTATTTACTCATGGTGCAGTTGAAATCCAAAGCCCAAAAACAGATAAGGCATTCAAAGTGAATGGTCATAGATTGAAGCCTTACTATGAGAACTTTCCAATACAAGATGTGGAGGAGTTTCCACTTTTTGAGCCAAAGTATGTTGAATAATAATGGCATGGGTCTAAGTTAGGCTGAGGACAATAAACCAAGCGCTTCTTGGGAGGCAACCCAAAAGGATGGAGAGCATCTATTATATCAGATTTGCATATTCCTTACTCTCCATCATTCTATCTTTTATTGTTTTTCTTTTCTTTTGTTTAATAGTTCTTTTCTCTTACAAGATGTAAATATAATTTTTAATTTATTTTTTTTAACCCCGGTTAAATGGCGGATAACGGTACTCCGTGATTATTTAAATCGGTTCCATCAGCTACCCACAAAACTGATATTGTATATAAATTTCTCTTCCAATTTCTCTTTCAATTTTTTTTTCATTCTTTTTTTTTTCAGGATGGATGATATTCTCACAAGATTGCAGAAACGATTTCCTCCTTTTCCTCGAAATATTTTACTGAAGCTTTACCAAGTTCGACTTGAGAGATTAAGAATGCTTATGCACAAAGGGATTCCTGACGACATACGTTGGCTAATTGAAGCCAAGGTACGTGAAGATGAATATCTTCCTGTTTTGCATTTACCAGGTACAGGTAGAAGCACTTTTGCAAAGAAGCGACGAGCGAAGCGCATGAGTTCAAATTGCCACAAATGTGCACGATGGACGTGTAACGGTAAATGTCGTTCTATTGGGATTCCGTCCTCTAATCGAGATGATAAAATTGAATTCATTAAGGATGGACTGAGTAAGGAGAATTTGGGTAATATCCAACTTTCTCTTGAGACGCATCCTAGTGGAGACGTACAAAGAGAAATTCTTGATTTATGGCCGCAATTCCAAAGGGAATGGCAACATCTTGGGAATCTGATGTTAAAAGACCCTCTTTGCCAGCTTGTAAGAAAACTGGATGGGAAGCATATCCTCGACTCATAGAAGGCGTTTAAGCCGTTTCTGGACGTAAAACCAGAGGAAGATGTGAGCCACAATCACAACTACAATAAATGACTTCTCAGCTTTTGGTTTGATTTGCAATAACTTTATTTTGTTTTAATTTACGTGTTGTTCGATTTGTGTAATTATTCTCGTTTTTTTTTTTATTATTTGTCTTTTACGGTTGATTTTTTTTCTTCTCTTTTTGATTTTCTTCCTGAAATCACGCAAAAATCTTTTGTTAGGTTAACATTTTCTTCTGACAGGTCAGATACACTTTCGGCGACATTATTACTCTTGTCTGATTCACTACTCAGTCCTCTATATATTACACCATGTACTCATTCTCTTTCAGGCACTCGAAAAAAAAAAAAAAAATGGAAAGTACTTCATCCCAGCGCATTAAAAAAATTTGTGTCTTTGGAGGTGCTTATCCAGGGAAAAATAACATATTCGCTGATGAAGCCATAAGAGTTGGAGTAATACTTGCCCAACAAAAGATCCACTTGATTTATGGAGGCGGTAGTACGGGTTTAATGGGAGCCGTCGCTACAGCAGCACACACCGGAGGAAGTCCAGTTCTAGGAATCGTGCCAAAACTATTCACAAGTTTTTGTGGACCTACCGTGGGTAAGGAAATACAAGTCTGGAGTGTCCCTGAACGGATAACAATCATGTACCATTCTGCCGATGCATTCATTGCTTTACCAGGAGGTCTGGGTACATTGGAAGAAATAGCTTGCGTGGCTTCTTGGTCATCTTTGGTCACAAATAAGAAACCCATTGGTTTGCTTAATATTAATGGTTATTTTAGTAATTTGCTTTTATATTTAGATAATGCTGTGGATAATGGATTCATGTTTTCAGAGGCAAGGAGAACCATAATTTCTGCTACAACCATTGAAGATTTACTTAAAAAGCTCCAAGCTTATGAGTGTTTATCTGCTACGGTTGTTTCGCAAACGCTCGGAAAAAGAAAAAGAGATATGGACGAGCAAGGAGTGGATTGCACTTTGTCTTTGTGACATTATCTAACATTTTGCTTGTTGTGTCTCAGTTATAATAAGTGGTTAGCAACCTCTGCAGGTAATATCTCCTAAATTCTACCTTTAAAATTTGACATTGGGGACAATGTCATATTTTAGTAGGGGGTAAGGGACATATTTTGCTAATTTTAAAAAAAAAAAAAAAAAAAAAAAAAAAAAATTTAAGAAGTATTCATTCTGAACAAGGTCTGAGTAAGGGAGACTTGAGACATACCTTGTCAGTTTGATTTCTTCTTTTCAAAAAAAAATAAAAAAAAAAAAAAAATAAAAAAAAAAAAAAGTTTGTTGTGTTTTAAGCAATTTAGAAGTATTCATTCTGAACAAGGTCTGAGTAAGGGAGACTTGAGACACACCTTGTCAGTTTGATTTTAATCTTTTTATGTTTACTTGTTAATTTTTGTTTAGTATTTTAAGATTATTTAGGTTGCATGAGTTTGTTTTATTTTGAGTCTTAGCTGTTCATATTCTTATGTTATTAGTTCTTTTCTCTTACACATGATTCTTTCATTTGGGTTAATAGACTTACATTGAGGACAATGTAAGAATTAAGTGTGGGGGGAATGATTTAGGATTTATTTTATTTTTGTCTACTATTTTTTTTTATGAGTCTTTATTATTATTATTTTTAGTGTGTTTTAGTTCCTTTTTAATACAATGATGAGATATGAATTGCATAAGTCTAAAACAGATTTATTAGTGACAAGATTTTCATGAGAATTGAACTTGATATCAATCTTTTTATGAGCCAATGTTAATATGATATGTTGATTGAGAAAGAAGCATGTTTAGACTTAATCTGACTTGTATAATCATCCTTGTGAGTTTTTGAGCCTATAATGATTGATGCATTATACAAATCAATCTAATTTCTTTCTTGAGTGCTCTTATGATTACATGATTCTCTAGAACTTGCTTTAAACCATTTGAGACTATATTGATGCATGTAACAACATGAATATGATAGAGGCATTAGGACTTTTTAACTAGGGCCAAACAGCCATCCCTTATTGATGTTCCAAGAGAACATCCCTCTAGTGAACCAATTTGAGCCTACATTGAATAAGCTATTTATTTGGTAACCACATCTTACACCTAGCCTAAACACATTTATATCTTTACCCTTGTTCTAAAGATGGACTAGAATGTTTGAGACATATTGCAAAAACAAGGGATATTTTTTTGAAAATTTGGGTTAGAACAAAAGATAAGTGTGGGGGAGGAGAAAGGCAAAAGTCAAGAGAAAAATAGAGGGAATATTGCCAAATACATTCCCATGTGAAAAAAAAAAATTTTTTTTTGAATAATCTCTTGAACTTCTAGTTAAAGAAAAGAAAAAGATGTTCGAAAGTTGGTTAGAATGAAGTAAAGGCTCAACATGAAATATTCAGCCTATGTGATTATGTACTTCTAAAGAATATTGAGAAAGTTTTATCTGCAAAATCTTATTTTGTCTGTAAATTCTATGAAGTCTTTGGAATGTTTGTGATATCTTTTCCTTTTTATTCTTTAACCACATTATTACCTCTTGGCCCCATTACAACCTTGATTAAAGACCTCTTGATTTATGAAGTTGCATGATCTTTTAGTGGAGAATAGGTAGACAAGCAAGCATATGATAAAACTATTTTCATGAGATTGATTGAGTGTAAACACTTTACCAATACTTTAAAGAGTGAAAATCATGAGAGTATCCCATATGAGAAGTTGAGATTAAGTTTGAATGTGCACTATTTTGATTGAAATATGTTATGTTAATATTGGCTTAACTCAAACAATTTACATTCAAGCATGATTTTTTGTGAAATTCTTTAAGCTATTGATTAGTTTATAAGACTTGTTCAAAGATTGTCTCTAATTTATATTGAAAGGAATAGGAGTAAATATTTTTAGTATATGTAGTTTATTTATATTTTAGTTTTTCAATGTTTGTGGGTATCGTTCTAGTAAACCCTCACGAGACTAAACTCGTCCACTAGGGACACCTAGGGGTTTAAAGGCTTGTGTCACATGCTAAGTGCCACCGTGATTTCCTACGAAAACGGATTAGATTAGATTTTCTTATTTTATTTTTATTGAGTCGTTGCTAGGGACTAGCAACAATCTAAGTGTGGGGGTGTGATAACTCGTATAATTATATAGTTTTTAGTTATGTTTTATTATTGTTTTGTGTCAAATACGAGTTATTATTGTTTAGTCTAATTGTGTTTATGATCTTTTATATTTTTATGTATTTTGGTGTTTTTCACAAGTTTCTTTGAGTGATTTCAGATTACTAGAATTAAGGGCAAATCCAGTTCAGTTTCAGTTCCGACACCTTTGGCCATATCAGCTATATCTCGAGTTTCACTGAAGCAATAAGGCTGAAATTTGTAGCCATGCAAAGCTAAGCGGCATATCTATCTTTTTCATGTTTTACACTTCTTAAAACGGAGTCGTTTTCCCTAGCGAAATCGACCATCAAGTTGGCTGATGTGCAATGACGTCTGTGCTGACATGTTTTCGTATTATGCCCATATCTTCTTATCCACATTAGCAAATGAGCTGATTCCAACGGCTATGGTTCCGTAACTGATAGGGGAACCTTTGTCTAGAAGACCATGTGATCATATCAGGCCTCCAATATTGAAGAAATCGACCATCAAGGTGGCTGATGTGCAATGACGTCTGTGCTGACATGTTTTCGTATTTTGCCCATATCTGCTTAACCACATCAGAAAATGAGCTGATTCGAACGGCTATGGTTCCGTAACTGATAGGGGAACCTTTGTCTAGAAGACCATGTGATCAGATCAGGCCTCCAATATTGACGAAATCGACCATCAAGTTGGCTGATCAAAATCGTCATATACCTACCTTTGAAATTTGTAAGGCTTGTCTCTTGTCATTTAGCCCTCCAAAATGTGTATAAATAGAGGGCCTTGGATGATTGTAAGGGATGATATGGTAGATTGGTAGGATATTAGCCATTTTAACAAAATTCTCTAAGTTTTCTTCTTCTTTCTTTTCTCTAGTTTTCTTTTTCTTTAGAAAGAGCAAGAGGTTGGATAATTAATATTCTTCTTCTTCTTCTTTCTTTCTTTTATTTCCTTCTTAGATTCTCTTTAATTTTATGTTTATGTTTCTGATGCCTATGCTAGGCTAAACTTCTATTTGGTTAAGGGTGATTTCAAAGCCCTAGACACGTTTTGTGATTGATTTTCAGATTCTATCTATCATTAATTTTCTATCAAAGTTGCTTATGTTCTTCTACAAGAATTGTTCATGATGTTGTCTTGATTTATTTAGGTGTACAACTAGATAGATCTTGATAATTATCTATTGCTAGTTTAGGAGTCTTGATCCGTGTAATTGTCTTGACTTCCTATTCATAAGTGGCAATTTGTGATTAATGATTATGGTCAAGTTTTCAATAATTGCAAAGTGGAACATAACCTAAGTTGAACAATCCGAGCTTATGTGTTTGTTGCTTAGATCAACCTATCTTTCTCATCATAAAGCTGCCATTAAATTGAATTTAGAGAGCTTATTCTAGGTTGTTTAATGGTTAGAGATTAAATAGAGAGCTTGTTCTATTTAACGACAAATTAAGGAAAGATTGGGATAACAGAGCTTGTTGTTATCTACGGTTGTTAACTTTGATAGTTGGTTGATATTGATAGATCTGAAATTGATTCTTAATGATGTCTAGTGGTGGAGAATGAAACCTTAACCATATTTTTCATATTTGATTCTTCTTACTTACTTGTTTTCTTACTTTTAGTTTGCTTATTTTTTATATTTATTTTTATTGGCTGGTTATACCGCCTAATTTGTATATTAACTTTGTTTTATTTTTATTGGCTGGTTATACCGCCTAATTTAGTATATATATTTTTATTGGCTGGTTATACCGCCTAATTTAGTATATATATTTTTATTGGCTGGTTATACCGCCTTGCATCTTATTCTTATTATTTACTTTAATTTAAATCTGGCTTCAAAAACCCCTTTTCTTTTATTATTTTCTTTGAACGTAAGTTATAAACTAATAACTCATAGATTAAAACCCAATCCCTGAGGACTCGACCCTTGCTAATCATTATACTTACAATTGATCTTTTTAGTGCAAGGTTAAATAAGATACACTCTTTTGGGTGCATCAATATGCCAAAGATACCAGAAAACAGAGAAAGGTTTGGGCTAGGCTACAGGCAACCAGGAGGGATTGGGAGATGGTCGAGTTCGAGAAGAGGAAGAAAAGATTGGCTCGTGTGAAAGGGTACGAGTGGGAGCCGAGGAAGATGGTATTTCCTCATCTTTATTCCACTTTTCGTTCGGGGGATGTATTTATCCCGATGCACTTCCACCAAATCTAGAAGCAGCATTTTCTGAGCTTTCTATTCAAATGGTGGAGAAAGCAGGAATGAAATCTGATGTTGAAGAAGAGGTGTTGGTGTACCCGTGCTCACCTGAAATGGAGCTGGGTAATTGGAAAGTGACAAAACTGCCGGTTATCCTTGAATCTCATAAAATGTAATGCAGTGAGTCAAGTCCCTAGTTGCTCATGCCCAAGAGCATTAGGGATGGTCTTTTATGTATGGGCTAGTTTATTCGTTATTATTTTAATAAATTTGGAACAAGATGCATTTTCATTCCCTCTTTCATTCATGGTTGTCATTTTTCCTTTCTTTCATTGTTGCCATTCTTTCTTCGCATACCAATATATATTCTTTCGATTCCATTCAATTTCAGGATTCCAAGTAATGAATACAAAGACAATCTTAATAATAATTTGGGATTCGATTTTGAAAACATAGTTCATGTTGATGAATTTGATAATGAAGAGGAATCAGATGATTATACTTTGTCTCCAGATTTGTTGAGATTAATGGAACAGGAAAAGAAACCGATTGAACCACATCAAGAGGTTAC
This sequence comes from Fremontodendron californicum, assembly GCA_030761205.1. Taxonomy (NCBI): domain Eukaryota; kingdom Viridiplantae; phylum Streptophyta; class Magnoliopsida; order Malvales; family Malvaceae; genus Fremontodendron; species Fremontodendron californicum. Next base: position 23,826,249 of record JAULJL010000009.1, read on the forward strand.
TGAGATGATCAATTTGGGAGATGAGGAAAATAAGAAAGAAGTAAAGATTGGCGCGTCCTTGCCACCTGCTCAAAAGAAGAGATTAGAAGATTTGCTCAGAGAATTTGTGGATGTGTTCGCATGGTCATACAGAGACATGCCGGGTTTGGATACAGATATTGTGGAGCACAAATTGCCTTTGCGGCCAGAATGCAAGCCAGTGCAACAAAAGTTAAGACGGATGAAACCAGAGATGCTGTTGAAGATTAAAGAGGAAGTAAAAAAGCAGTTTGATACAGGCTTTCTGGAGGTATCTAAGTATCCGGAGTGGGTAGCCAACATCGTCCTAGTTCCTAAGAAAGATGGGAAGGTGAGAATGTTTGTTGATTACAGAGATCTGAACAAGGCAAGTCCAAAGGATAATTTTCCTTTGCCTCATATTGACACCCTCGTGGATAACACTACTAGACATTCCACGTTTTCGTTCATGGACGATTTTTCAGGGTATAACCAGATCAAGATGGCTTCGGTGGATATGGAGAAAACCACGTTTGTTACAATGTGGGGGACCTTCTGTTATAAGGTCATGCCTTTTGGGTTGAAAAATGCTGGAGCTACTTACCAAAGAGCGATGGTAACTCTGTTTCATGACATGATGCAAAAAAAGATTGAAGTTTATGTGGATGACATGATAGCAAAATCCCGTGAAGATGAAGATCATTTGGTCAATCTCAGGAAGTTGTTTGAAAGATTGAGAAAGTTTCAGCTAAGATTGAATCCTGCCAAGTGTACGTTCGGTGTCAAATCCGGCAAGCTGTTGGGTTTTGTGGTTAGTGATAGAGGAATTGAAGTGGATCCAGATAAAATAAAAGCGATTCAGAATCTGTCTCCCCCTCGCACGCAAAAAGAAGTGAGAGGTTTCTTGGGAAGGCTAAATTACATATTACGCTTTATTTCCCAACTCACCTTCAAATGTGATCCTATCTTCAAGCTTCTTCGCAAGAAGGATACTGGTGAATGGACTGGATAATGTCAGGAAGCTTTTGATAAAGTTAAAGAATACCTATCGAATCCACCGGTGTTAGTTCCTCCGATTTCAGGGAAGCCATTGATTATGTATTTGACGGTGTCCGAGAAATCCATGGGATGTGTTCTGGGGCAACAAGATGAGACGGGAAAGAAAGAGCATGCCATCTACTATCTAAGTAAAAAGTTCATTGAATATGAATCTAGATAGCCATCGCTAGAAAAGATATGTTGCGCTCTAGCATGGACAGCTTATAGACTCAAACAGTATATGTTGTACAACACAACGTGGCTCATAGCAAGTTTGGATCCTCCGAAGTACATTTTTGAGAAGCCGTCGTTATCAGAAAGAATTGCAAGATGGCAAGTCATTTATCCGAGTATGACATTGTTTATGTGACTCAGAAAGCAATAAAAGAAAGTGTGATAGCCGAATTCCTGGCCGATCGGGCTTCTGAAGAATATGAGCCAATGCAATTTGATTTCTCGGATAAGGATTTGATGGCTATTTCAAGAGGAGATGATGAAGAATGTGAAGAAAAGCCCTGGAAGATGTTCTTTGATGGAGCTTCTAATGCTTTTGGACATGGAATTGGAGTAGTCTTGATATCCCCAGATGGTCAATATTATCCGAATACTGCACGATTGGATTTTAATTGCACTAACAATATGGCTGAATATGAGGCATGCGTCATGGGCTTGCAAGCAGCGATTGAAAGAAAAATTGATGTGTTGGAGGTATATGGTGATTCAGCTTTGGTTATTTATCAGTTGAAAAGAGAATGGGAAACGAGGGATTCGAAGTTGATCCTGTACCAGAAATACACAACTGAATTGATCAAGCATTTTGAGAAGATTCAGTTTCAACACTTGCCCCTGGAGGAAAATCAGATGGCTGATGCTTTAGCTACTTTACCTGCGATGTTTATCTGGATGCAAAAGCTGAGATTCAACCAATCAAGTTGGGTGTGAAAGGATCTCCGACACATTGTTTAGATGTTGTGGAAGAAGTTGATGGTCAGCCTTGGTATTTTGACATTATACAATACGTCAAATATCAACGGTACCCGGAATACGCCTCCGATAATGATAAACGACTCATCCGAAGATTAGCTATGGGTTTCTTCCTTGACGGAGAAATATTGTATAAGAGGGGCTGAGATATGGTGCTTTTGAGGTGTGTTGACGCCATAGAAGCAAAAAGGATACTAGAGGAAGTGCATGATGGAATTTGTGGGGCATATGCGAATGGTCACATGATGGCTAGGCAGATAATGAGGCTGGCTATTATTGGCTGACGATGGAGAAAGACTGTATTGACTATGCACGAAAATGGCATAAATGCCAGATCTATGCTGATAAGATCAACGCTCCTTCGAATAAGTTGCATGTTTTAGCACCTCCGTGGCCTTTCTCAATATGGGGCATGGATGTGATTGGACCTATCACCCCAAAGACGACGAATGGGCATCGGTTCATTTTTGTGATGATCGATTATTTCACAAAGTGGGTAGAGGCGACCTCATATGCGAGTGTAACACGGGTAGTGGTCTGTAAGTTCATAAAGAAAGAGATAGTTGTCGATATGGACTACCAGAGAGAATCATTTCTGATAATGCTCGCAATTTGAACAGCAAGATATTGAAAGAGGTTTGTAAACAATTCAAGATCAAGCATCATAATTCAGCATCGTATCATCTGAAGATGAACGGAGCAGCGGAAGCGGCCAATAAGAACATAAAAAAGATTGTAGAAAAGATGACTGACGCCTATAAAGATTGGCATGAAAAGTTGCCTTTCGCCTTGCATGCTTATTGAACTTCGGTTCGCACATCCACAGGGGCAACCCCGTTTTCGTTGGTATATGGAATGGAGGCTGTGTTACCAATCGAGGTAGAAATCCCTTCTTTAAGGGTACTAAAAGAGGTTGATCTGGAAGAAGCATTATGGGTACGGGATCATTTTGAGCAGTTGAATCTCATTGAGGAAAAGAGACTTGCAGCGTTGTGCCATAGTCAGTTGTACCAGAAGCGAATGATGCGAGCGCATGATAAGAAAGTCAGTCCCAGACATTTCAGGGAAGGGGAGTTAGTCTTGAAAAAGATTCTTCCGTATCAGCATGATCATCGAGGGAAGTGGACGCCGAATTGGGAAGGTCCTTATGTGGTGAAAAAAGCTTTTCCAGGTAGAGCTTTGATTTTGAATGAGATGGATAGGGATGTTTTGCCAAACCCAATTAATTCGGACACTGTGAAGAAATATTTTGCTTAAAAAAGAAAAAAAAAAAAGAAAAAAGAAAAAGGAGGATTCAAATTGAAAACCCGAAAAGATGGTTTGGGTCAATGGGGGTTGTCTAAGTTGAAAACCCGAAAGGGCGGCTTAGACATGAGGAGGATCAGCGTCGTTCAGAAAATTTCACGAAGATGGAGAAAATGTCTAGTTTGGTGAACTCTGAAGGATTGAAGACATCGATTGGGATTGGTTTTTAGATGAGAATTTTGAATGAACTGTTAAGGTTGTCTAAGTATTCATGGTTTGGATACTAGTTTTGTTATCCTAATACCTTTGTGATAAACCTTTTGAGATGCTCTTTTATTCCTTGAGATGAATTCTTTTCCTTATTTTGTTAATAAAGATTTTTCTTTTCAGCCTATTTTTGCCTTCCATTTGTTATTCTCAATTTTATACCTTTGCATTGAATAGAGGGAATGCATCATGCTTTGTGTTTGCTATGAAATTAGAATAATGATTGATAAATTGGAATATAATCTTAAGAGATCCCTGCATTTATTTTTATGAGAAATCTATGGATAACTGAACAGAAAAGTCAGGAGATAAAATGAGATCTGATTTTTAAAAGTGAGAATCCTTGAAGATGAGAATTTCCCGGATGGAATGTTAAAAGCCCAGTTGAGTTAGCATAAGATGAGATATAGAATGATTAGTGTTTTGAAACTTTTGAGGAAAGAAACTTGTTCATATTCAGAAGATTTTGAAGAGAGAAAAGAGATAGTAAGATTCATTATAACAGTTTAAAGCCAAGTGTAGACAGAGATGAATGATGAGCTTGAGAATCTTTTATTTTGATCAAGAAATTAGGGAGTTGATTATAGAGCATTCATGACATCCATTGCACGATATGCATCGACATTCATGGCATTCATGTACTGTATTGCATTTATGTATTTGCATCCAAGAAAGATTATTTCAGGTACTCAGTATGATTTGGACATGAATTTGGAATGCTAATTTGCGAGGTTAACGATTTCTTTTGGGATTCAAGGTAATATTTTTGAAGTTTACATTTACGTTTGAGAATTTGCAAATTTCATTGTATTCATTTAAAGTTGAAGCCTCGGTGGAGGAGTTTTTTTTTTTTTTTTTTTTTTAAGTTGAAGCCTCGGTGGAGGAGTATTGTTTTCTTTTAAAGTTGAAGCCTCGGTGGAGGAGTTTTGTTTTTCTTTTAAAGTTGAAGCCTCGGTGGAGGAGTATCGTTTTCTTTTTAAAGTTGAAGCCTCGGTGGTGGAGTTTTGTTTTCTTTTTAAAGATGAAGCCTCAGTGGAGGAGTTTTGTTTTCTTTTTAAAGTTGAAGCCTCGGTGGAGGAGTTTTGTTTTTCTTTTAAAGTTGAAGCCTCGGTGGAGGAGTTGTTTTCTTTTACAAGTTGAAGCCTCGGTGGAGGAGTTTTGTTTTTCTTTTAAAGTTGAAGCCTCGGTGGAGGAGTATCGTTTTCTTCTAAGTTGAAGCCTCGGTGGAGGAGTATTGTTTTCTTTTTAAAGTTGAAGCCTCGGTGGAGGAGTACGTTTTTACGGTGGGTTTGTTTAAAGTTTACGCCTCACTTAGAGGAGCTTTTCTACCAATGGGATTTTCTTTAAGTACATAGGACTTAGTAGGGTGTCTGCGTCTTTGCACATCCCCTGTTTCTCAGGAAATGCACAAAGAGGGGCAACTGTAGACACCGGATTTTATCCGGGTTAAATCTCATTTTTTATTTTATTTTTTATTAAAAAAAGAAAATATTAGAAAAATTAGAAAACTAAAAAAAAGAAGGGGAAATCAGAAAAAAAAAAGAGGATAATTTAGAAAATTAAAAGAAAAATCAAGAACACAAATTTGGGTTGAAATAAATCTCTTTTTGGATTGAAGTGGGACTCTAAAAATGTGATTGAAACAAAACACACCTCTTGATCAGATGAAATTCCTAATTTGAGTAGAACTTAAATTCTTCTCTATAAAAAGAACCCAAGCATCACAAACAACACACATCAGAAATCAAGGAGATCACAAGCAAAAAAAAAACATAGTGATTTTCGAAATCAGTGGAGCGAAGAAACAATTTTTTTTTTGTGGAAGAAATTCGAAATTTGGAGTGTGAGGGTTAGAATTTGTTTCGAAGAGATTTTTTGTGAAAGAAAGTCTAGTTTTTAATTAGACGAAGCTTAGGTTGAAGTTTGGTGATCGTTCCGCGGCCAACGGAGGAGATCGAAGAGGTTGAGGTTACGCCTTTCAAACTCAGATATAGGATTATCGGGTTAGATTCGAGAAAAACTAAGTTGATTTTTGGATAGAGGAGATCGAAAGGAATTTTGGTGATTTTTTGGGAATTTTAGGAGTCCGATGATTGGCGGTAGGCGGTGGCGGTGCGGCGGCGACGGTGGTTCTAGCGAAATCTGGAATTTTTTGGGTTTTGGTTTGGTGTTCATCATCTTGTTCTTGGAAGAAAAATTTCAGAGGAAAAAAGCTTTTTTTTTTCTTTACAAAACAGGTAAGAAGTGATTCAAAAAAAAAAAATTGTTTTGATGGCAGCAGGCGGGTCGGGCCAGGCGGCCCGCGCGCCCACCCGCATGCTGTCCCTTATATATATTTTTTTGTTTTTGTTTTTGTTTGTTTTTGGTTTTGTGTTTGCTTTTTTATTTTTATTTGTTTCTTATATTTTATTTATCTATTATTCATTTATTTTACTAATTGTTTTTTAAGTTCTTTTTTTTTGCAGGTTTTTATTTTGTGGATTATTTAGTATTTATTTATTAATTAATTATTATTATAGATTTTATTGACCATTATTTTCATAAAAAATTCACTATTTATTTTAGTAATTATTATATTATATATTATTATATATTATTATTAATTAATTGTATATTATTATATTTATTATTAACCATTGATTTATTTTTAAGTTTATATTAATTTTAATTGAAGATTAATTATTTTTTTTAAAAATTAATAAATTGAGATTTTTTTCAATGATGAAATTAAAAGAAATTACGAATGGTTGGTTTCTGAGAAATTTCTAGGTGAGAATTCTCTTAAAAATTCTCCAAAATGAATGGAAGGATTTTTTTAAGAGATAATTTTCAATACCAATAAAAATCAAAATTTTTATTTTTATTTTTAAGAATAGTTAATTTTCAACTTCATTTTTCTCAAATTGATTTTCCATGATAAATGCTTAATTTAAATTGAAGGATAAGTTCAGATTTTTTCCGATGATGAAATTCAAGAAAGTTGCGAACGGATGACTTTTAAGAAATTTTTAGGTGAGAAAAATTCTCTTAAAAATTCACCAGAAAGAATGGAAGAATTTTAAGGGATGATTTTCGATATTAAAGATTAAAATTTATTTTTCGAATAAACATTAATAAATGTGGATTAATTTTGGAAGATTAATTTAAGAAAAATAACTTAGTTAAATAATTTAATTTTTCCGACGACAGAGCCTCTCCAATAGAACGAATGGTTTCTTTTGAATACTCTCGAGGTGAGAAAACATTTTTTAGTAATTTCTCCAGAATGAATGGAAGGACGACCTAAAAAATTATTTTCGAGATTTCTAACTTTAACAATTAAAATGAAATAGGATAGACAAGACCATTTAATTAAGGCTTTTTAAGTATCACAATACTAATTAAGTACTATCTCATAGATAGGCGTTGTGAGGGTGCTAATCCTTCCTCACACGTAACCGTACTCCCGAACCTAGTTCTGATAAGTAAACCAGAACCTATTATTTTTAAGGTGCCTTAGTCAAGCTTAGGATTACTTTAAAGATGCTAGATTCGTATAGGTGACTAATCACACCTAGATTAGATGATTAGTGGCGACTCCATTGATTTGCGTCTAGCATGCTGAATTCGTTTAGCACGTTATGACAGTGTGTTATCTCAAGTCTTGGAAAAGTCAGTTTTAAATTTAGTATTTCAAGTTAATTCCCAATTTAAAGAAAAATAATTTCATTTTTAATTGAAAATGATCCGGAATTTATAAATTCAAAATTTTTCTATATTCCCCAAAAAAGTGGCAAAATATAAAATTTTTTATTAGTTTGGTAAACTTTCCGAATCATTCTCATTTTAAAGAAGATATTCCGTTATTAGTGATAATTGATGATATCCTCCCCAGCAAACCCGGTAGAGAATTCATGAATTATTTTAACTCGAGAATATCTTTATTTTATTGAAAATCATTACCTGTTTGAAAACATTTAAAAAAATATATGAATATGAATATGTATGACATAAATAAAATGACATAACAAAATCTAAATAATATAATGCAACCTAAATGATATGATATAATTTAAATGTCTTAGCATATTCTAAATGAAATGAAATATCCTAAGTTATATGATATATTCTAAATGGAATGAAATGACCTAGGTAACATGCTATATTCTATATGAAATGTAATATCCTAAGTCATATGATATATTCTATATGAAATAAAATATCCTAAGTGACATAATATATTCTAAATGAAATGAAATGACCTAGGTAACATAATATATTCTATATGAAATGAAATGACCTAGGTAACATAATATATTCTATATGAAATGAAATAATTTAAATGACATGGCAAATATAAATGATATGGCATATAATCTAAATGACATGAAATATAAAATAACGCTATCATATAATATGCATGAAAATAAAAATAAAAATAATAATGCATGAACATAGCATATGTTAAATAATATGACAAAAATTACTAAATAAAAAGCATAGGATATCATGAAATATTCAAAACCATATAATAAACAAATAACATCAAAAATATAAATCAATATAATAACAATACCATAGAAATTATCATAGCAAAAATCACATATTATATAAAATGCATGAATATGGAAAATGCAATGCATGAAAGTGTATTTTTTCCTTTAATTAAGGAAACCCGTATATCTAAAAAGATTTCCGGCTATCTTAGGAAAATATATCAAATTAAATATTCTAAAACCAAAATACTTTGTGATTGTTTGACAACAACTTTGAAAAGCTTAGATTAAAAATAAAAACTTAGCTAAACCCTTTTTAAATCGCTCTAATTTCCTAAGTTTAAAATCCCGGACTTGACCACCCTTTACCCGAGACTTAAAAAAATCATTTTTAGAGTTTAAAAAGGTTTAGAAAATACCCTGAGTCAGTAGCTAAACTTCCTAATCAGCCCCCTCTAAGTTACTTAACCAAAACAGAAAAATGATTTTCCTTCAAATTCAATTCTGATTCCACTGTCCAGTTTTAAACCACGATTTTTTCCCTATTTTTAAAAATTCAAAAAAATCTAAAAAAATACTGGAGACTCAGAACATGTAAAACTACACGGGAAAATTGGTTTAATTTTCTGATTAAAGATGACTGCCCAGGCAAATCAGGAAAGTACGAGTACTGGGTAAAAAACTGTTTTGCCAAAACACATTCTTTTGCCTTTGATAAAATCATTTAAAAATCAAAGTAAAAATATTAAATACTCTTTAAATGACTCACAAACAGTAGTTAACACTTTTGAAAAGTTAGGCAAAAATTGGCTAAGTAAAAAAAAATCACAAAGGTAGAATAATCAATTTGACAACTCTTTAATTTTCCACAAGTATGCTCAAGAGAGCATGACTTTGAACCATTGATTGGCCTAAGTCCTAAATCAAGTGGCAAGGACATGAAATGCATGAAAAATACAGCAAATTTGATGCATGAAATGCATAATTTAAAACCTAAATGACATGAAAAATGCATGGCGTCAATAAAATGACCTAGACCTAAATGAACTTGCATGGCATTTGATGCAACCTAAGTCTAAAATGCATGGCAAACTAACCAATCCTAAACCTAAAATATCATGGCAATAACACAAACACATGGCATGCTTAAACAAATTACTCAACCAAACATTATTAAAATACAAACCTATCAACTAACATAACAAAAATGCACACACAAAGCAAACAAAATGAGATGGCCGAATGTAGTAGATGCTTATCATGAGCATGGCATTTTCACAAACACATGATATACTAACATGCTTAACTAAAGAATAACACTCAAATCATGCAAATATAAAGTAAAAGCATGAAAACCAACAAACATTTTCACAAACACATGGATTACAAAATATAAAACATAAACAAACTTAAACATTGTGAAAAAAAAATGCAAGAATAGTAAAGTAAACATGATAATAGACTCAAAAAATAGAAATAAACAAGAAACCAAATTAAAACAAGCTTCAAGTCTATGTATTAGAAGAAGATTTAAAGTATCAAAACTTATTAAATATCAAAATGACATGAAATAACAAAACAAAACAGCAACTCTAAAAATCATAGACCATTCGGCCAACCAAAATCAAAGGGAAAAAAAATTTCAAGAGCTTTTTACAAGAAAGAATCAAGAAGGAACTTAAAGAAGAACATTAAAAACACTTATTTTAAGAAAAATCAAAAGAAACTCACCAAAATAATGATCAAAACAGCAAATCAAGAATGGAAAATCAAAGAAAGTGCAAGAGTATGGTGCTTAAAGCAACCTATAGAAGCTATCTTTCAAGCTTTTTCTCTTCTAACTTTCTTTTCTTTTCTAAACTTTTATTTTTGCTTTTCAAAAATGGAGAAAAAATCAGTCAAAAACCAAGCAAGAATAGAGAGTGAGTAGCTGAAAAAAAAATGAAAGAGAGACCCCTTGTAGAGTGGCCGAGTCCCCCTAGGCTAGGATGTTGTCATTTTTCCATTAACCAGTTTTCATCCAAGGGCTATTAATCCATGATGTTTAAAACATGAAATTATCACCCTTAGATTAGGCCATCAGCTATCCACAATTACATCTATTCAAGAATCTTAAGCCATTATGTTGACACTCTCCTTCTTCATGCATTGGTCCATGTGGCTTATTTGCAAAGGCTTGATCAAAAAATAACTAACTCACTCTTCATTGTTGGCCTTTTGATTAAAAAATCAAAAACTTCCTACCTTTCTTTGGGCCTTGGCCGGCCAGCCCCTTTCCTTCCAGCCCATGTTTCATTTTTTTAAAAGACAAGAAAAGCCCTTTTCGGTTTCTTGGGTAAAATGATATTTTTTACCCCCGAACTTAAATAAATGGAAAACGGACTCCGAATTCAAATTTTATTTTTTCAATACTTTCAAAATAGTAAAAAATTGAATTCTGGAAGTTTTCAAAACTTTTCGAGTCCATTTGCTATTTATTTGGATTTTTTCTTCCAAAATTGCCCTTTTAGGCCCCCAAAGTTTACCATTTTTTAAACGAGCTCCAAATCCAGATTTTTCTTCACCAATCTCTTCCAAATAATTTAAAAGTATGATCTGGAAGTTTCATAATTTTTGGAACTCATTTGGTATTTTTTTCAGGATTTATCTGCTTGAATTTCTACATAGGGGGCCCGGGATTTGGCTATTTTGCAAATGAACTCTGAATTAAGATTTTATTTTTCCAATATCTTCCAAATAATTTAAAAAGATTTGAAAATTTTCAAAATTTTTGGAGTTCATTTGCTATTTTTTCGGGATTTATCTTCCTGAATTTCTGCATAGGAGACCCGAATTTGGCTATTTTGCAAACGAACTCCGAATCAAGATTTTATTTCGCCAATCTCTTCGAAATGATTTAAGAATGAGATTTGAAATTTTTCAGAATTTTTGGAGTTCATTTGCTATTTTTCCCAAATTTTCCAATTTTGCATTTTTGCCTCCGAAACCTGGTTTTGCTCAAAACAAGTCCGATTTTCAGATTTTCTTCAATTTGAGTCTTGGGCTATCCTTTTTTAATCACTCTTCATCCATTAGAGGCTTTAGTTCTACCGAGTCGGGCCATTTCTATAATTCTTCCCAATTTCACCGAAATCCACTAAAAACCCTAATTCTCGGTTTTCTTCAGGATTGACTTTTCTTTCAGTTTTTCTTTCAAGTGGCTATCTCCATTACCTGTAGTCAGTGCTTATCTTTAATTTGGAACCTTCAATTTCGACCAATTCGATCGTTTAAGCACTTTTCCCCAAATTTTCTGGATTAGGGTTTCCTTTCTACTGAATCTCCATAACCCAACTTCCGAACTCCATATCTTTCGATGTAGACCTCGGATTATCAAAATTCTTTCACCAGTTTTTAATTGAACTTCAAATCTTGATTTTGAAAGTGGGTTGACTTTTTTAGTAGTTGACTTTTCGAGGTTGACTTTTCGGGGTTGATTTTTTCAAGTTTGACTTTTTATGCTCGTCTTCTTAGACTAAGTCCCGGAGTACCACCTGCAGGATAAAAAAATCTTTTTACATTTTGAAACATCAATTTAGGAAGAAAACATACCTGTTTTAGTGGTCCGGACAAAATTAGGTGTCTACAGCTGCCCCTTTTTGGCTATTGCTGAGAATTAGGAATCAGGCAAAGATAAACAAATACTAATTTTGTCTGGTTAGTGAAATTACATGTGAAGGGAAGGGAAAGGGGTTGTTTTTTTTTAATTTTTAATTTTTTCATTTTTTTTGTTGAAAAAAACTGTAAATAGAAGATATTGTCCTTATATTAAATTCCTTGACTAATCAAGGCTCGACCCGTCTTAAGGAAACAAGTTTAATTTGCAAGAAGCAAATTGTGCCAGGAGATCTTAAGAATAATGCCCGGAGGTCTTAAAAATGGTGCCCGAAGGCCTTACCCATGATTTGAAAAATTATGCCCGGAGGTCTTAAGAATAGTGCCCGGAGGCCTTACCCGTGATTTTGAAAAAAATGCACTATATGCGGCTTTAAAAAATGATGCCCAGAGATTTTAAGAATGGTACTCGGAGGTCTTAAGAATGGTGCCCGGAGGCCTTACCCGTGATTTTGAAAAAAATGCACTGTATGCGGCTTTAAAAAATGATGCTCGGAGGTCTTAAGAATGGTACCCGGAGGCCTTACCATGATTTGAAAATACCTTCACGACGGTCTCAAGGCTCGACTCATTTGATAAAACAGAATGAATTCGATTTTAAAAAAAGAAATATCTCGAAGGTGGTCTCAAGGCTCGACTCATTTGATAAAACAGAATGAGTTCGATTTAAAAACAAAAGGAAGTACCTCGACGGTGGTCTCAAGGCTCGACTCATTTGATAAAATAGAATGAATTCGATTTAAAACAAAAGGAAATACCTCGACGGTGGTCTCAAGGTTCGACTCATTTTATAAAACAAAATGAATTCGATTTAAAACAAAAGGAAATACCTCGACAGTGGTCTCAAGGCTCGACTCATTTGATAAAACAGAATGAATTCGATTTAAAACAAAAGGAAATACCTCGACGGTGGTCTCAAGGCTCGACTCATTTGATAAAACAAAATAAATTCGATTCAAAACAAAAGGAAATACCTTGACGGTGGTCTCAAGGCTCGACTCATTTGATAAAACAGAATGAATTCGATTTAAAACAAAAGGAAATACCTCGACGGTGGTCTCAAGGCTCGACTCATTTGATAAAATAGAATGAATTCGATTTAAAACAAAAGGAAATACCTCGACGGTGGTCTCAAGGTTCGACTCATTTGATAAAACAGAATGAATTCGATTTAAAACAAAAGGAAATACCTCGACGGTGGTCTCAAGGCTCAACTCATTTGAGAAGCATAAAGAGTTCGATTTAAAACAAAATAAAATACCAAGAATGATCCTAGGTTTGATTCATTTGGAAAATAAATTTAACTTGAAAATGAAAGGAACTTACCTCGATGGCGATCTCGGGGCTCGACTTATTTGAGAAGCAAGATGAGTTCGATTTGGAAAGGAAACGTACCTCGACGGTGATCTCGGGGCTCGACTCATTTGAAAAACAGAACGAGTTCACTTTGGGGAAGTCCAACTTTTCCTAATTTCTGCAATGTTAGCTAAATGCAATGATGAGAATGATATGCTTTGCAAATGTTTGTATGTTTCCTAAGAATGAATGCAATCAGATGATTGTTCATGATTTCTAATCCATGGTTTCTTTGAGGTTCACAGATTGTCCGACTTCATGACGGAGTCTTCAATTGTTCATTGATGCCCCATTTAAGGAATCCTTCACTCAAGATAACTTGTCAAACAGTCTCAGTTTCTGACTTTCGCTAAAATTCACAGATTTTTTAACTTCGTGATGGAGTCTCCAACATGTTTACTGTTTTCTTTTCTTGGTGAACTTTCCTAACCTTTTCCAAGATTTAAATCTATTCCTTAGTAATACTTTGAAATCCTTTTATTTAAAGATTTTTATTACTAATCATCATTCAATTTAATAACAATTATAATGCATCTCAAAAATGTATGAAAGAAAATATGAATAAAGCAAAAATTGTCATGAAAATGATAACAAGAATTTATTGCAAAAAATGTTTTAAAATAGTAAAAATAAATATCAAGGATATAAGAAACAAATGTAAAGTTATAGGTTGTAGATGCCCCGGATGCGGAATATCTTGGACCCTTCCTTTTCAAACCATCTGAAATTTCTCTTGAACAAGCAATTTACTTGGGTAACCTCTAAGCTTCCGTAGCTACATCAGACTGAGTTGTTCCCTTTCCTCTGATTGTCAGATACTTTCTCCCCCCTTACACGGAGCATTGATTCGAACTTTAATCAGTACTTGAGCCGCCCTTTGCGAGTTTTCAACTCAAGTGTCCTCTATTCAGTATTAAGTCGCCCTTTGCGGGTTTTCGGCTTAAACCTCTCATTTCACATTCTTTTTTCATTTTCATTTTTTTTTTTGTATTCTACCATGCATCTGAGAATTCTAAATGCTTCCAAGGTAAAAATATCAATTCAAAAGATGGGATAAATTCTGAGAACAACCTTTCAAATTAAATATCCATGCTTGATCAAAATGGACTTTAAATGGACGTAATGTAGGCCAAGGTTCGATTTTAGAAAGAAAGGATAAAATAGGCCCAAAGTGTGTTTAAGGGTGATTGGATCAAAGAATCATTTCCGGAGGAGAACTCATTCTTGAAACATTTGTCCCTTTTTTGGACTTTCTTTTCTTTTCTTTTTTTGGCTTTCGTTTGCCACATTTTTCAATGGCTTTCTTTTTGCCATGATTTTTGATTTTTTTTCCTCGCATTTGCCTTCCAGTGTAGAGGGTGATCCTTGATCAAGGTTTAAAGAAAGAAATAATTCCTAAGGCTCAAAGGGGTGCCTAAAGATAATTTCTTCTTAGTGAAAGGCATACGAAAGATGGCCATTCATCATATCAAGCATGAATATTCTCTTTGAAAAGCAATTCACAGGGGAGATAGATATATAGAATTTTCATTTTTACACTTGGAATCATTCGAATTTCCATGTGCACAGCATCACTTTTTTTTTTCAAGCATAATACTTCTTCAGTTCATCAGCATTCACGGGATTTCTGAAATCCTCCCCGTCCATTCTAGTTAAAATCAATGCTCTTCCAGAAAAAGCTCTTTTTACCACATAGGGTCCTTCCCAATTCGGAGCCCATTATCCTCTCGGGTCCTTCACTATAGGGAGAATTTTTCTCAGTACCAACTCCCCTTCTCGGAACTGTTTGGGGCGAACCTTCTTGTTGTGGGTTCGAATCATCTTTTTCTGATACAACTGCCCGTGACAAATTGCTTTCAATCTTTTCTCCTCGATGAGGTTCAATTGTTCATAATGAGCTCTAATCCATTCTGTTTCCTCTAGCCCAACTTCCATCAAAACCTGAAGTGAAGGGATCTCAACTTCAATAGGTAGCACTGCTTCTATCCCATATACCAAAGAAAACGGTATTGCCCTTGTAGATGTACGGACCGAAGTACGATATGCATGAAGAGCAAAAGGAAAGATCTTATGCCAATCCTTGTACACATCGGTCATCTTCTCAATAATCTTCTTGATGTTCTTATTGGCTGCTTCTACTGCCCCATTCATCTTCGGACGGTAAGGTGCTGAATTATGATGTATGATTTTGAACTAAGTACACACTTCTCTCATCATCTTATTGTTCAAATTGAGAGCATTATCCGAAATAATTCTTGCTGGCAATCCATAACGGCATATGATTTCTTTCTTAACAAATCTACATACCACTGACTTTGTTACATTTGCATAGGAAGCAGCTTCTGCCCATTTTGTGAAATAATCTATGGCCACCAAGATGAAACGATGTCCATTTGAAGCTTTCGGGGTAATAGGCCCAATCATATCATTCCCCACATTGAAAAGGGCCATGGTGCAGTCATGACATGTAATGGCGATGGCCGCACATGAATCTTATCTATATATATCTGGCATTTATGGCACTTCCGGGAATAACTGATACAATCTCCTTCCATTGTCAACCAATAATACCCTGCCCTCATAATCTGCTTAGCAAGCATGTGATCATTAGCATGAGTGCCACATATCCCTTCACGGACCTATCTATAATTCTCCGAGCTTCGGCAGATCCGACACATCTCAACAAGACTTGGTATTTTCCTTTCTTGTAGAGAATCTCACTGTCTAGAACAAAACCCGTTGCTAGCCTTCTCAGAGTCCTCTTGTCATTTTCTGTTGCTTGTTCTAGATACTGTTGACTCTTGATGTACTGCAAGATGTCGTTATAACAAGGGAGGCCATCTGCTTCTTCTTCAATACTCAAACAGTGGGCAGGAGACTCATATATACTCATCTTTATTGGCACAACTTCAACCCCTTCATTCACTTTAAACATTGTTGACAAAGTAGCCAGAGCATCTGCCATTCGGTTTTCTTCTCGATGGAAGTAATTGAAATTCACTTCTTCAAATTCCTCCAATAAATTCAATATGAGTTCTCGGTATCGAATTAGCTTCGTATTTCGGGTTTCCCATTCTCCTTGTAGCTGGTATATCACTAAGGCTGAGTCTCCGAACACTTCTAATACTTTGATCTTTCTGTCCACTGCAACACGAAGGCCTATAGTACACTCTTCATACTCGGCAGTATTGTTTGTACAATCAAAATCCAAACTAGCAGTGAAAGGATAATAATCTTCTTCTAGGGATATGAGGACTGCACCGATTCCGTGCCCTATGGCATTAGATGCGCCATCAAAGTACATTTTCCATATTTTCTTCTTCAGGGGAATCTCATATGCTTGTGAAACATACATCAAATCTTCATCCGGGAAGTCAAAGTTCAACGGCTCATAATCTTCCACTGCCCGACTTGCTAAGAATTCAGCTACTACACTGCCTTTGATAGCTTTCTGACTCACATATACAATGTCGTACTCTGACAATAAAACCTGCCATCTTGGGGTCCTCCCTGATAAAGAAGGTGCTTCCAACATGTACTTGACTGGATCCAGCTTGGCAATCAACCATGTTGTGTGGTACAACATGTACTGTCTGATTCTTCGAGCAGTCCAAGCTAAGGAACAGCACAATTTTTCTACCGACGAATATTTCAACTCATAATTTGTGAACTTCTTGCTGAGGTAGTAAACTGCATGTTCCTTCTTTCCAGTCTCATCAAACTGCCCCAAAACACAACCCATGGATCTCCCAAATACTGATAAATACATTATCAGTGGTTTATCCGGAACAGGTGGCATTAGTACTGGTGGGTTGGATAGATAATGTTTAACCTTTTCAAATGCAATCTGACAACCTTTATCCTATTCTCCTGGATCACGTTTTCGAACTAACTTAAATTTTGGATCACATTTGTCAGTTAACTGAGAATTAAACCGAGCAATGTAATTCAATCTCCCCAGAAAGCCTATTACTTCCTTTTGAGTACGAGGTGGTGGCAAATTCTAAATAGCCTTCACTTTATCCGGGTCAATCTCAATTCATTTTTTGCTAACGAAAAAACCCAGCAATTTTTCCCAGGTGACTCCAAAAGTGCATTTTGCCGGATTTAGCTTGAGTCTAAACTTACTTAGTCGTTCGAAGAGCTTCTTAAGATTCGCAATATGCTCTTCTTCTCCTTGTAACTTTGCGATCATATCATCAACATAGACCTCAATTCCCTTATGCATCATATCATGAAACAAGGTCACCATGGCTCTCTGATATGTTGCCCCAACATTCTTCAACCCAAATGACATTACCTTGTAGCAGAAAGTTCCCCATATTGTAACAAATGTGGTTTTCTCCATATCTTCCGGTGCCATCTTGATCTGATTGTATCCTGAGAATTCGTCCATGAAAGAAAATAAAGAACTTTTTGCCCTATTATCCACCAGAGTATCAATATGGGGCAAAGGGAAATTATCTTTAGGACTGGCTTTGTTCAAATCTCGGTAATCAACGCACATCCGAACCTTGCCATCCTTCTTTGGTATTGGAACAATATTTGCCACCCATTCTGGATATTTTGCCACCTCTAAGAATCTAGCATCAAATTGCTTCTTTACCTCCTCTTTTATCTTTAACAGCATGCTCGGCCTCATTCTTCTCAACTTTTGCTGAATTGGCCTACATTCTGGCCTTAAAGTTAGCTTATGAACCACAATATCTGGATCCACCCTAGCATGTCTTGGTAAGACCATGCAAATACATCCACATATTCCTGGAGCAAGGTTATCAATTCACCCTTTATTGATGATGACAATGAAGTTCCGATTTTGACTTCCTTTATCTCTTCACCATCTCCCAAATTTATCATTTCCAATAATTCCTTATGAGGAAGTACTTGTTTCTCCTCTTGTTCTATTTTCCTTAATAAATCCGGAGGTAGACCATAATCTTCAGTATCTTCATTAGCCTCAAAATCACTTGTGCAAATAGGTCTTTCAAAATCAATTTCAGAATTACTGACAGGAAGGTCCTCATATTCCGTATCCGTACACCTGTAAATAGGTGGAGAAGAAACAATATAGAAAAATATATATAATGAAAACAAAATAAATAACAAAAATGAAAGAATATGGACACATCAATATGGATAAAATGCATTGTGCTTGTTATTTATTGAATGAAAATGTTTAAACAAAAAGCCCATTACAGAAGAAAAAAAAACTCTTAATATCTCTGGGTAAAGATAATTAAGATTGTTTTTTAAAGTATTACATTGGAATAGACTTAAAAACTATGGGCAACTCAGTCGCACTCCAATTGGTTAGTCTATATCCTGGTGGACAAGATCGCACCATCCAGTTCATATTGTCACTTTCCATCCCTTCTTTCCTGGCTATGCAAATCACCATATCCTGAATTTGCCCCTTTTTATTCACTTGGAATTTTTCAAAAGCTTGCTCGATCATTGTGAGTACATCCTCTGAATTCTTTTCTCCGAATAGAAAAGCAGCAGAGCGAATGTTGTGAAGAATTGGTGGGAAAGTCATGGGTTCCCATTCAATATCCATACCCGTGAGTCGGGCCATCCTCATTTGTCTGTTCTTTTCAACTTGTTTCCTCCTTTCATATGCCTTCGAAAGATACCCTAAGCCAAACCGGTCTTTCTTTCCCACTGCTTCCATTGCTCGAGCCATCCCTTGAAGATATTTCCCAAGACCTTTTCCAGCCCTGCAGCCTTTTCCCATTGTGGTTCTTACTCCCAGCCTTGTGTTCTTGGACAACCTTGGTTTTAGAATTTTTTGTCCTTCAGAGACGAAAACCGCATTTACGAATTCCAAAGATCGAAAGGAACATTCTACGACATCTTCATTGGGTTCAACATAAGGAGATTCAGTAGATGCAGAGGATATTATGTCTTCTTCTCCTGATACAGTGATCAAACGGTCCTCCATCACAAATTTTAGCTTTTGGTAGATGAGGGTACAGCCCCTGCTGAATGTATCCATGGCCTTCCCAACAAGCAATTATAGGATGGATTAATATCCATGACTTGGAAGTTCACCGTATAGGTGCATGGTCCTATCTCTAGAGGAACCTCAATAGTTCCCATTACTTCTCTCCTGGTACCATCGAAAGCCCTGACTACTGTGCAACGCGGTAACATATAAGACATATCAACTAGCAACTTAGACAGGGTTGCCAAGGGCATTACAATTAATGAAAAACCATTGTCCAGAAGCACGATTAGTAGTATATGCCCCTTGCAGGTGGTTGTCATGTGAAGAGCCTTTGTGGACCCAATACCATTGGGTGGTATTTCATCATAACTAAAAAATATATGGTCGTCTGCCGCAATGTTTCCCACCAGCCTGTCTAACGTTTCTACTGATATGTTATTAGCCACGTATGCTTGATTCAACACTCTTAACAGGGCATTTCTGTATGGCTCTGAGTTTAATAGCAAGGATAAGATGGAGATTCTTGCTGGCTGACACTGCAATTGCTCAACCACACTATACTCACTATATTTTATGAACTTTAAAAACTCGCAGGCCTCCTTCTTTTTCACCGGCTCTTTTATCCTGTTTATTGGGGCTGATCCCCTCTCTGCTTCTTTTGACAAATCCATCTCAATATGGATTGGTTCAACTGCTTTCTTCCCCTTGTCCATTCCTCCATCTTTTCTGGTTGATCCCTGTTCAACAACCTCAGGGGCATAACACCTTCCACTTCGTGTTAAGAGTCCCACACCTGTAATATCTTGCTGACTTGATGACCCGGGCATAACCATGCTGCAGTCATATTTCTATGGTGTAGTTTTGCTTTCCTTGTATGAAAAGGAAGAAGGTAAATCTATGATTAGCTTGGGCGCAATTTTCTCAACAACTGGAGTAGTCTTTTCTGGTTCATCATAATAGATGATCAAAGGTCTTCATATTCCATAGCCAGCCGCATTCTCAATAACCTCTACTTCCTCCTCTATCTCCTCGTAAAACTGGGCCTCTCCCTCATCCATCATCTGTTGGACTTTAGCTAGACAGTCCGCGCAGTCCTTTATGATATGACCTGAACATTTATGGAACGGGCACCAATTCTACACCCTCTTTGCAACCATTTTTAAACTGTCTACATTCTCCACCATTCCTGCCTTAACCATCTCGACCCATACTGTTAACATCGGAGTCTTGACTTCCCTGGCATCCCTTTTTAACCTTCTGACTTCCCCTGTCAATACTGCATTTACCTGATTCTCAGCATGATCGGGCAATGGGTTTCCCGCTACATTCGGCCCATTCTTTGACCCAAACTTCACAACTCCGGTATTGATTAAGCTTTGGACTTTCTTTTTGAAGGCAATGCAATCCTCCGTTGAATGCCCCTGAATTTCTGCATGATATGCGCAGTTGGTATTTGCATTGTACCATCTTAGGTATGGTGGGGTCAAAGGTTTAAGATATACGGGCGTGACAAGTTGGCCTTGTAGTAGTTTAGGATATAGCTCACCATAGGTGGTAGGAATGGGATCAAACTACGGTTTTTGATCGTTCCTTGGTGAACGATAGTCATTGCGTGCGAGACCTTAAGTGTTTGGGATAGTGTTTCGAGGAAGGGTTATCTGTGGGGATATACCAGTTGGGAACGGCTGTTGTGGTATGTTGGTATAGGGGAATAGATTTTGGGTAAGGTGGTTCACATTGGGAAACAAGGATTATACCCCAGGTAAGGTGTGTAAGGTGTCGGAGGTGCATAAGATATAGTAGGTGTATAAGGCATGGGAGGTGTGTATGGTGTAGGAGGTGTATAGGGGTATTGATTAAAACTGACTGCAAGTGTCTCCTCCTTCTTCTTTGCAGGAAAAACTCTTTTCGGGGTAGCAGACTCACCCACTTCCATCTTCTCGTTCTTAATAGCAGACTCTATCATCTCCCCAGATATCACCATATTTGCAAAGTCTTTTGTGGCGCTTCCCACCAATTTATCATAATAAGGTGCTTTCAGGGTATTGATGAAAAGCACTATAGTTTCCTTGTTGGTTAAAGGGGGTTGCACTTGTGTAGCCAGGTCCCTCCATCTCTGAGAATATTCTTTAAAGCTTTCAGTAGCTTTATTTTCCATGTTTTGGAGAGTTAGACGGTCAGGCACCATGTCTGTCACATGCTTATACTGTTCCATGAAAGCTTTGGCTAGATCCATCCAGGAATGGATCTTAGAACGGGTAAGCTGGTTATACCACCGAGTTGTGGACCCTATCAAGCTATCTTGGAAACAATGGATGAGCAATTTTTCATCTTCGTCATGTCCAGTCATCTTCCGGCAATACATAGTTAGATGCGCTGATGGGTTGGGAGTTCCGTTATATTTTTCAAAGTCTAGTACTTTGAACTTTGGAGAAATCACCAGACCGTGCACTAAACTCATCTCTTTGGCATCTAGACTGCCAAATAGCTCCGCTCCTTCAACTGCCCTCAGTCTTTCCTCCAGCAACTGATATTTTTTTCTGGGATTCTGCCGATTCACCCTCTTCAGCTCAGTCATCTTTGCCCTTTCCTTTTCAGCCATTTCTCCTGGCCACTTCTGCCTTATCATGGTACTCATCATCTCCATGAGTTTGGTCATTTGTTCCCGTGACTCCTCTTGAGACTTAGCTAATTGTTCCTGTAGGTTTTTTTGAATTCTTTCCATCCTTTCAGTTCTAGAAAGCTGATCGTTCTCCATAGCTCTTGCTTGAGATCGAGTATTGTAAGGGTGTCGAAAGTCTGATTCTTTCTGAGTGCGACCAATTGTACCTTTAGTTTTAAAAACCATGGATTAGAAATTATTGACACGTTTTTTATTTTATTTTATAAAATGAATGAATGAATAAATGACTAAATGTTAATGAATGAACAAATAAGTAAATGACTAAGTGTATGAACCTGAATGACTAATTATAAAGAATAAATGAATGGACAAATAAATGACTAAGTGTATGAACAATTTATAAAGAAGAAATGATTGAATGATTATAAATATAAATGAATGAATAAACAAAATATATAAAGGAAAGAACAAATGAATGATGAATGCATTTAAAAGTATTGGCCCTGGATAATTCCAACCAAACGGTATTTCATTGATTTCCTGGAACTAAATATATCAAAGAAAAGATCACTGCTTAAGACAATCTGATAATCTGTTTATCCGAATTTAAAAATGCTATTACAAAACACTGGTCCTATAGTAACTCCCTCGGATCTTGGACCTTTTTTACTATCCTCTTTTGATTGCCTTGCTCTTCAATCCGACCCCTACTTGTTCACGGCCCTTTGACATGTCAGCAGAAGCATCACCGTGTAAGAAATCAAAATTTTTATTTATATAAAATTTAAATAAGAAATAAGATTTTTTATATAAAAATTTAATAAGAAATATAATTTACTTTTTTAAAATTTAATAAGAAATAAATTTTATTTTTTATAAGATTTTAATAATAAATTTTATTTTTTAAAAAATTAAAAAATTAAAAATATTTAATATATATTTTAAAAAAATAAAAAACAAACCAAGATAATTTTTTTATTTAATTTGTAATTTTTAAAATTAAAATACAAATTTTAAAAAAAATGTGCAATTTTTTTTTATATTAAATTTAAGTAAAAAAATTAAAAAAAAAACAATATACCACCAAGGGAAATCGCGACCCTCCATGGCGATTTCCCTTGGTGTTTTTTGAAAATTTTACGCTGCGAAATCGCCATGCCCCATGGCGATTTCTCAGCTAGTTTTAAAACAAGCGAATTTTGAGAATTAATCTGAAAACAACGGTATTTTGATAAATAATTTTTTTTAGCTATATTCTGATAAAAAGACCAATGATTAATTGTGGTATAATTGTTTCTTTTATTCGAAATTTATGAGGTTCTATTGGTATTTTCCAGTTTTGACGGTTACAATTTCATTTTATTTCCTGACCTTTATATGTTTTTATTTGTATATAAAAAAAGTACATTTTCTCATTTTCCAATCAAACGTCCTATATTTTCCTTTTCAACTCGTCAACAAAATTAATTGATGCTAGTAATTATTTATGGATTTATATTTAATACACTGACCGTGTATAAATCTATATACTATCAGTGAATTAGATGATGCTACCTCATTAAAAATAAAATTATTTATATTTATTTTTAAAATTTTTTAATGAGGTGTGTCGCAAGCTAAATAAATAACAAGTCTCATCGCAAGATTTATTATTCGTTAAGCGTGACATTAAAAAAACCGAAGAAAAGTCGACTTAATTCCTCTTGAAAAATAAAGGTTTTGAAAATGACCTTGAAAAAGATATGGAGTCGCCACCAATCTTTTTTAGCTAGGTGTGATTGGCCACCTATTAAAACCAATTTTATAAAATATTTTAAAATTAATTAAAACATTTTTAAAACCAATTTCAAGTCCGCGTTTTAAACCAGAGAAATCAAAGAAGCGGGTTCGGGACTCGGTTACATGTGGGGAAGGATTAGCACCCCCACAACGCCCGTATGAAACGGTACCTTATTAATCGTGTGTTATCTCAAGTCTTGGTAAAAGTCACTTTTAAATTTAGTATTTCAAGTTAATTCCCAATTTAAAGAAAAATAATTTCATTTTTAATTGAAAATAATCCGGAATTTATAAATTCAAAATTTTCCTATATTCCCTAACAAACGTGGCAAAATATAAAAAATTTTATTAGTTTGGAAAACTTTTCGAATCATTCTCATTTTAAAGAAGGTATTACGTTATTAATGATAATTGATGATATCTTCCCCAGCAAACCCGACAGAGAATTCATGAATTATTTTAACTCGGGAATATCTTTTTTTTTTATTGAAAATCATTACCTTTTTGAAAACATTTAAAAAAAATGAATATGAATATGTATGACATAAATAAAATGACATAGCAAAATCTAAATAATATAATGCAACCTAAATGATATGATATAATTTAAATGTCTTAGCGTATTCTAAATGAAATGAAATATCCTAAGTTATTTGATATATTCTAAATGGAATGAAATGACCTAGGTAACATGCTATATTCTATATGAAATGTAATATCCTAAGTCATATGATATATTCTATATGAAATAAAATATCCTAAGTGACATAATATATTCTAAATGAAATGACCTAGGTAACATAATATATTCTATATGAAATGAAATGACCTAGTAACATAATATATTCTATATGAAATGAAATAATTTAAATGACATGGAAAATATAAATGATATGTCATATAATCTAAATGACATGAAATATAAAATAATGCTATCATATAATATGCATGAAAATAAAAATAAAAATAATAATGCATGAACATAGCATATGCTAAATAATATGACAAAAATAACTAAATAAAAAGCATAAGATATCATGAAATATTCAAAACCATATAATAAACAAATAACATCAAAAATATAAATCAAAATAATAACAATACCATAGAAATTATCATAGCAAAAATCACATATTATATAAAATGCATGAATATGGAAAATGCAATGCATGAAAGTATATTTTTTTTCTTTAATTAAGGAAATCCGTATATCTAAAAAGATTTCCGGCTACCTTAGGAAAATATATCAAATTAAATATTCTAAAACCAAAATACTTTTGATTGTTTGGCAATAATTTTGAAAAGCTTAGATTAAAAATAAAAACTTAGCTAAACCCTTTTTAAATGGCTCTAATTTCCTAAGTTTAAAATCTCGGACTTGATCACCCTTAACCCGAGACTTAAAAAATCATTTTTAGAGTTTAAAAAGGCTTAGAAACTACCCTAAGTCAGTAGCTAAACTTCCTAATCAGCCCCCTCTAAGTTACTTAACCAAAACAGAAAAATGATTTTCCTTCAAATTCAATTCTGACTCCACTATCCAGTTTTAAACCACGTTTTTTTACCCTATTTTTAAAAATTCGAAAAAATCTAAAAAAATTAAAGGAGACTCAGAACATGTAAACTACACGGGAAAAAATTGCTTTAATTTTTTGATTAAAGATGGCTGCCCAAAAAAATCGGGAAAGTACGAGTACTAGGTAAAAAACTATTTTGCCAAAACATATTCTTTTGCCTTTGATAAAATCATTTAAAAATCAAAGTAAAAATATGAAAGACACTCTAAATGACTCGCAAATAGTAGCTAACACTTTTGAAAAGTTAGGCAAAAATTGGCTAAGTAAAACAAATCACAAAGGTAGAATAATCAATTTGACAACCCTTTAATTTTCCACAAGTATGCTCAAAAAATGCAATGACAAAAAATTTGACAACACTTTTGAACCATTGATTGGTCTAAGTCACAAATCATGTGGCAATGACAAAAAATGCATGAAAATACAGCAAATATGATGCATGAAATGCATGATTTAAAACCTAAATGACATGAAAAATGCATGGCATCAATAAAATGACCTAGACCTAAATGAACTTGCATGGCATTTGATGCAACCTAGGTCTAAAATGCATGGCAAACAAACCAATCCTAAACCTAAAATATGCATGACAATAACACAAACACATGGCATGCTTAAACAAAATACTCAACCAAACATTATGAAAATACAAACCAATCAACTAACATAACAAAAATGCACACACAAAGCAAACAAAATGAGATGGCCGAACCTAGTAGATGCTTATCGTGAGCATGGCATTTTCACAAACACATGATATACTAACATGCTTAACTAAAGAATAACACTCAAATCATGCAAATATAAAGTAAAAGCATGAAAAGCAACAATCATTTTCACAAACACATGGATTACAAAATATAAAACATAAACAAACTTAAACATTGTGAAAACAAAAAATCAAAAATGCAAGAATAGTAAAATAAACATGATAATAGACTTAAAAAATGGAAATAAACAAGCAACCATGATGCACCCAAAAGAGTGTATCTTATTTAACCTTGCACTTAAAAAGAATCAATTGTAAAGTATAGTGATTAGCAAGGGTCGAGTCCTCAGGGATTGGGTTTTAGTTTATAAGTTAATAGTTTAAAACTTAAAAACAAGTAAACAAAAGTAAAGGGGATATTGAAATCAGATTTAAACTAAAGTTAACAATAAGAATGAGAAAACAAGTAATTAAGAAGAATCAAATATGAAAAATATGGTTAAGGTTTCATTCTCCACCACTAGACATCATTAAGAATCAATTTCATATATATCAACATTAATTAGCTATCAAAGTTAACAACCGTAGATAACAACAAACTCTGTTACCCCAATCTTTCCTTAGTTCTTCGTTAAATAGAACAAGCTCTCTATTTAATCTCTAACCATCAAACAACCTAGAATAAGCTCTCTAAATTCAATTTAATGGCAGCTTTATGATGAGAAAGATAGGTTGATCTAAGCAACAAACACATAAGCTCGGATTGTTCAACTTAGGTTATGTTCCACTTTGCAATTATTGAAAACTTGACCATAATAATTAATCACAAATTGCTACTTATGAATAGGAAATCAAGACAATTACACGGATCAAGACTCCTAAACTAGCATTAGACAATTATCAAGATTTATCTAGTTGGCCACCTAAACAAATCAAAACATCACCATGAACAATTTTTATGGAAGAACATAAGCAACTTTGATAGAAAACAATGATAGATAGATTCTGAAAATTAATTACATAACATGTCTAGGGCTTTGAAATCACCCTTAACCAAATAAAAGTTTAGCCTAGCATAGGCATTGTAAACATAAACATAAAATTAAAGAGAATCTAAGAAGAAAATAAAAGAAAAAAAGAAGAAGAAGAAGAAGAAGAAGAAGAAGAATATTAATTATCCAGCCTCTTGCTCTCTCAAAAACAAAGAAACAAAGAAGAAATCAGAATTTGATGCTTGGGGAAGTGTCAATTTCGTATGCCCCCTTGGTCTCTATTTATAGGCAATAGCTAGGGCATCAAACAAGTGAATTTCAGCTCTCTCCCTTCAATA
The DNA here is from genome assembly GCA_030761205.1 of Fremontodendron californicum. Lineage (NCBI taxonomy): Eukaryota > Viridiplantae > Streptophyta > Magnoliopsida > Malvales > Malvaceae > Fremontodendron > Fremontodendron californicum. The sequence continues at coordinate 23,853,230 of JAULJL010000009.1, forward strand.
AATGCTGACTTGTGGCTAAAGTTAAGGAAAAGTGGCTGACTTTTGTGTTTTAAGGAAAGATATAAGCCTTGGCAGCCAAGTTTGAATAAAGTAGGAAAGTTTTAGTCAAAGCACTCTTTAATGAAGAGAGAGTATATTCTTGCAGCCAAAGTAAGTGTAAGGAAGGAAAGTCTTGGCTGATTTAATTCTCCTACTTTGACTAGGATTAGCTTTAAGGAAAGATTCTTGCAATTAATGCAATTAATGCAAGTTGACAGCCACTAATCCTTCTTTGGCAAGGATAAACTTAAATGTCAACTAGGGTATTAAGAAAAAGTTGTCATTTACGGCTAGGGTTTTTTATGCCACTAGGGTTTTTAGGGAGATATTCCAATGCCGATTTGGATGACCATTTCTTATCCGATTTAGGCGCATGACCAGCCGTTGGAAAGGTAATCAAGTGATCTTCAAAAGTCAAGAAGGAATTTTCTTCGAATAAAGAGTCTAACATCATGTTTTCTTAGCAACAAGCTGCGGAGGTCAAATCTGTCTTCTTGCTTTGCACCAAGAATTTGATCTTTTTGACTCCCAACTCTTTTTCCATCTTGTGATTGTGATTTTGTAAGCTCTTTAACATCCTAATTGACATGTTTTGACTTCATCTCCTCCAAAATACCTACAAAGCATAAAAACCTAGTAAAATGTCAATGAAGTAAGAATTAAAGCACAAAGTATAAAGAAATTAAATAGGAAAATGTATGAAATTAAGCACTTATCAAATTCCCCCACACTTAATCTTTTGCTAGTCCTCGAGCAAAATCAAATAGACACAAGGTAAGAAAACCGAATCTAGTTCACTTTCAATAAAACTTATAGATAATCATTGAACAAGTCTTATAAACTAATCAATAGCTTAAAGAGTTTCACAAAAAATCATGCTTGATAGTAAATGGTTTAAGTTAAGCTAAAATTAACATAACATATCTCAATCAAAATAGTGCATGTTCAAACTTAATCTCAACTTCTCAAATGGGATACCCTCATGATTTTCACTCTTTAAAGTAGTGGTGAAGTGTTTACACTCAATCAATCTCATGAAAACAGTTTCTACCATATGCTTGCTTGTGGCTATTCTCCACTACTTAGATCATGCAACTTCATGAATCAAGAGGTCTTTATGCAAGGTTATAATGGGGCCAAGGGGTAATAATGTGGCTAAAGAATAAAATATAAAGGATATTACAAAAGTTCCAAAGATTTTATATAGTTTAGAGACATAATAAGATTCATACAAAGAAACTTCTCAAAACTCTTTACAAGTACATAATCACGTAGGCCGAATATTCATGTTGGGCCTTTTCTTCATTATAAACAACTTTTGAACATCTTTTTCTTTTCTTTAACTAGAAGTTCAAGAGATTATTCAATTTTTTTTTCACATGCGAATGTATTTGGCAATATTCCCTCTATTTTTCTCTTGACTTTTGCCTTTCTCCTCCCCCACACTTATTTCTTGTTTCTAACCCAAAATTTGAATAGATCTTCCTTGTCTTTGCAATATGTCTCAAAACATGCTAATTCATCTTTAGAACAAGGGTAAGGATATAAATAAGTATATTTAGGTTAGGGACAAGTTATGGTTACCAAAGAAATAGCTTATTCATTGTAGGCTCAAATTGGTTCACTAAGGGGGATGTTCTCTTGGAACATCAATAAGGGATGGCTGTTTGGCCCTGGTTAAAAATCCTAATGCCTCTATCATATTCATGTTATCACATGCATCAATATAGTCTCAACAAGGTTTAAAGCAAGTTCTAGAGAATCTTGTAATCATAAGAGCACTCAAGAAAGAAATTAGATTGATATGTATAATGCATCAATCATATAGGCTCGAAAACTCACAAGGATGATTATACAAGTCATATTTAAGTCTAAACATGCTTCTTTCTCAATCAACATATCATATTAACATTGGCTCATAAAAAAGTTGATATCAAGCTCAATTCTCATGGAAATCTTCTCACTAATAAATCTGTTTTAGACTTATGCAATTTATATCTCATCATAGTATTGAAAGTAACTAAAACACCAAAAATAACATAAAAAGAATAAAAAACAAAACACACTAAAGAAAATCCTAAATTTTTCCCCCCACACTTAATTTTTACATTGTCCTCAATGTAATGCTATTATCCCCAATGCAAGAATTATATGTAAGAGAAAAGAACTACTAAACAAAACAAAAGAAAAACAATAAAAGATAGAATGATGGAGAGTAAGGAATATGCAAATCTGATATAATAAATGCTCTCCATCCTTTTGGGTTGCCTCCCAAGAAGCGTTTGGTTTATTGTCCTCAGCCTGACTTAGACCCATGCCATTATTATTCAACATAATTCGGCTCAAAAAGTGGTAACTCCTCCACATCTTGTATTGGAAAGTTCTCATAGTAAGGCTTCAATCTATGACCATTCACTTTGAATGCCTTATCTGTTTTTGGGCTTTGGATTTCAACTGCACCATGAGTAAATACATTTGTAATAACAAAAGGACCAACCCAACGAGAACGTAACTTACCTGGAAATAACTTAAGGCGTGAATGGAAGAGAAGAACTTTTTTTCCAACAACAAAGTCCTTTCTTGATATCATCTTGTCATGGAATGCCTTAGTCTTTTCCTTGTAAATCCTAGAATTCTCATAGGCATCATTCCTTATCTCCTCTATTTCTTGTAGGTCCAGTTTTCTTTGCTTACCTGTCTCATCCATCTCCATGTTGCGTTGTTTGATAGCCCAATATGACTTATGTTCCAACTCAACCGGAAGATGACAAGGCTTACCATAAACAAGTCGATAAGGAGACATACCAATGGGTATCTTATATGCTGTCCTATAAGCCCAAAGTGCATCATCAAGTCGTGAACTCCAATCCTTCCTATTTGGATTAACTGTCTTTTCAAGGATGGACTTAACTTCTCGGTTTGACACTTCAGCTTGCCCACTAGTTTGAGGATGGTATGAGGTGGAGACCTTGTGTGTGATGTTATACTTCCTCAAAAGTGCTTCCATAGTCCTATTGCAAAAGTGAGTACCTCTATCGCTGATTATGGCCTTTGGCATTCCAAACCTAGCAAAGATGTTAGTCTTGACAAAATCTGAAACAACTTTAGAGTCATTAGTCCTAGTGAATTTTGCTTCCACCCACTTTGAAACATAATCAACGGCAAGTAAAATATAAAGATTACCAAAAGAAGAAGGAAAAGGTCCCATGAAATCCATGCCCCATACATCAAAAATTTCAACAATAAGTATTGGAGTTTGAGGCATTTGATTTCTAGCACCTAAGTTACCTGTTCTTTGGCAACGATCACATGACTTGCAAAAGAGGTATGCATCTTTGAATATAGTAGGCCAATAAAATCCAGAAACAAGAACTTTTATGGCTGTTCTTTTGGATCCAAAGTGTCCTCCACATGCATAAGAGTGACAAAAGGTGAGAATAGATTGAAATTCAGATTCGAGTACACACCTTCTTATAATCTGATCGGAGCAATGCTTCCAAAGGTAAGGATCATCCCATATGTAGTATTTGGCATCACTCTTGATCTTATTTCTTTGAGCTTGTGTCAACTGTTGTGGCAACTTCTTGGTAACTAAGTAATTAACAATATCGGCATACCAAGGAGTTGTTGTACTTATAAAAATAAGTTGCTCATCCGGAAAGTTCTCATTCAAGGGTAGTGCATCCTCTTCATGAACTAAACGGCTAAGATGGTCCGCAACCAGGTTGTCACTACCTCTCTTATCTTTTATCTCCAAATCAAACTCTTGTAAGAGAAGTATCCATCTAATCAACCTTGGTTTGGCCTCCTTCTTAGTGAGTAAGTACCCAAGGGCTGCATGGTCAGAATATACAATTACTTTAGTACCAATTAAATAAGATCGAAATTTTTCTAAAGCAAATACAACAGCCAAAAGTTCTTTTTCAGTAGTGGAATAGTTCAATTGAGCATCATTAAGAGTTCGGGAGGCATAATAAATGGCATGTGAGGCTTTGCCAACCCGTTGGCCCAAAACAGCTCCAATGGCATAGTCACTAGCATCACACATGATTTCAAAAGGTACATTCCAATCTGGTGGTTGCATGATAGGAGCTGATGTCAAGAGTCCCTTCAATGTTTCAAACGCCTCTTTGCATTTGTCATCAAAGTGGAAAACCACATCTTTTTGTAGTAGCTTGCAAAGAGATAATGTGATCTTTGAGAAGTCTTTGATAAATCTCCTATAGAAACCTGCATGTCCAAGAAAAGAACGAACCTCTCTCACATTTGTGGGAGGTGGTAAAGAATACATAATATCTATTTTAGATTTATCAACCTCTATCCCTCTAGAAGAAATAACATGGCCCAAAACTATTCCTTGTTCTACCATAAAGTGACATTTTTCCCAATTCAGAACAAGGTTAGTTTCCATGCATCTTTCAAGTACAAGTGTAAGGTTCTCTAGACATCTATCAAAAGAATCACCATAGACACTAAAATCATCCATAAACACTTCTATGATGTTCTCTACATAATCTGAAAATATGCTAACCATACACCTTTGTAATGTAGCTGATGCATTACAAAGACCAAATGGCATACGCCGGTATGCAAAAGTACCAAATGAACAAGTGAATGTTGTTTTCTCTTGGTCCTCCGGAGCAATGGCAATCTGATTATAACCTGAAAACTATCAAGAAAACAATAATGAGAATGGCCAAATAACCTTTCAAGCATTTGATCAATAAAAGGTAAAAGAAAGTGGTCTTTGCGAGTTGTGGAATTAAGTTTTCGATAATCAATACAAACTCGCCACCCTGTTTGAATCCTAGTAGGAACAAGTTCATTCTCATTATTTGTTACCACCGTTACACCTAATTTCTTTGGAACCACTTGGACCGGGCTCACCCATTTGCTATCCGAGATAGGATAGATCACTCCAACATCTAGGAGCTTCAGTATCTCCTTTTTCACAACCTCCATCATAGGAGGGTTCAATCTTCTTTGTGCTTCTCTTGTTGGTTTGGACGCCTCCTCTAACAAAATCCGGTGCATGCACATAGATGGGCTTATTCCCTTGATATCGGCAATTGTCCAACCAATTGCTGTTTTATGCTCTCTAAGAACCCGGATAAGTCGCTCTTCTTGCAAAGGTGTGAGCTCTTTGGCAATGATGACCGGTAGTGTATCCTTTTCACCTAAGAACACATATTTCAAGTGGTTCGGTAGTGGTTTCAACTCTAAAGTTGGTGCCTGCAAAATGGAAGGTAGAAGTTTCTCATTAGATAAAGGCAAATCAATAAATGAAACATCAAACCTTGCATCTTTAGGTGGCAGCGAGTGTAAAGATTCTAGTGCCCCTTCACATGGTCACTCAAGGCTAGTTCCCCTTTAGCATTCCCCATGCCGAGATGTTTGCTAAGGACTATTTCCACACTATCTTCACCTTCTAGCTCATAAGCTTGCTGCACTAGTTAGTCAATTATATCAATATTAAAAACAGAATGCACATCACTAGGATATCTCATGGCCTCAAAAATGTTAAAGCGAATTATTTCACCATCAAATTCCATAGTTAAAGTGCCATCATGTACATCTATTTTAGTTATTGCTGTTTTCAAGAATGGTCTCCCTAATAGAATAGGTGTGGGATTAGAAGACATCTCATATTCCATCTCAATAACATAAAAGTCAGCGGGAAAAACCAATTCATTAACCTGTACAAAAACGTCTTCTACAACTCCTCTTGGGTAAGTGTTAGAACGGTCAGCAAGTTGTATTATAACACCGGTTTCCTCTAATGGTCCTAGATTCGATGAAGCATAAATTGAATATGGCATGACATTAATAGATGCCCCTAGATCTAGCATAGCACGCTCAAACCTGGTGTTGCCTATCTTACAAGGAATGGTAAACATACCTGGATCCTTGCATTTAGGTGGGAGTTTCTTTTGAAGAACAGCTGACACATTCTCCCTTACACTTACCTTTTCATTCCATTTCAACTTCCGTTTAGATGTGCACAACTCTTTTAGGAACTTGGCATATCTTGGCACTTGCTTGATAGCATCTAGTAAAGGAATGTTCACCTCTACTTTTCGGAAGGTTTCCAAAATTTCCTTCTCTTGCTCCTCCTTCTTGGACTTTGCTAACCTGCTAGGAAAAGGTGGAGGAGTTATATAAGAAGGAAAGGATGGTTTAGGAATTACCTTTTTTAGTGGCTCGTTGGGATGTGAAGAGGATGCCATGGTGTTGTTTTCCCCTTGAGCACTATCATTTTGTGGTGTCTCTAGCTGTTTCCCACTTCTTAAAGTTATAGCATTGGCATTCTCTCTTGGACTCACTATGGTTTGGGAAGGTAATTTCCCAGAATCCCTTGCTTGCATTTGACTCATGGTTGTTGCCAATTGCCCAATTTGAGTCTCTAAATTTCGAATACTTGTCTTTGTTTCCTGTTGAAATTGAATTGTATTGTAGAAAGAGCTTTAACAAGATCTTCAAGAGAAGTACCTGAATTTTGGGTGGGTGGCAGTTGTTGTCGGGTTTGGTATGGTTGTTGCACTCTTTGCTGAAAACCCGGTGGCCTGTTGTCAAATGGTGGAGGAATAGTTTGTGATTGGTTCCCTCTATAATTGAAGTTTGGATGATCCCTCCATCCTGGATTGTAAGTGTTTGAGTAGGGATCATATTTCCTTGATTGGTTCTGAAATCCACCCATGGCATTCACATGTTCATTGGTGTCCTCTTGAAGTGTTGGACACATATCAGTTTGGTGCCCCATGTTTGAACATATGCCACAAGCCTTTATTTGCTGTATATTACCTACAGCCAATTGTTGAGCAAGAGAAGTCAGTTTATCAAATTTTTGTTCAAGGGATGATATACTTACCTCATTAACTCTCTTAGGTTGTGGTGGTGGATCTTGTCTCATTGAGAATTGCTGAGAATTGGCTGCCATGTTGGAGATTAGAGTTCTAGCAGCCCCGGGAGTCTTATCAACTAGAGCTCCCCCACTAGCGGCATCTATCATACTTCTCTCCATGGGCATGAGACCTTCATAGAAGTATTGGATGAGAAGTTGTTCACTTATCTGATGGTGTGGACATGATGCACAAAGTTTCTTGAACCTCTCCCAATATTCATATAAGGACTCTCCATTGTATTGCCGAATCCCACATATCTCTTTTCTAATGTTGGCAGCCTTAGATGCTGGGAAATACCTTTCCAAGAATGCTTTCTTCATATCATTCCATGTAGTGATGGTCCTGGATGGTAGATAGTCGAGCCATTCCTTTGCTGAATCAGCTAGAGAGAATGGGAAGGCTCTCAACTTAACTTGCTATTCCGTGACTCCTGTTGGTCTCATGCTTGAGCAAACTACATGGAATTCCTTGAGGTGCTTATTTGGATCCTCTCCTGCAAAACCATGAAAAGTTGGGAGAAGATGAATCAAACCAGATTTTAATTCAAAAGCTACCTCAAGATTAGCATATTCAATGCATAATGGTTGTTGATCCAAGTCCGGAGCGGCTAGCTCCTTGAGAGTTCGGTTGTCAGCTGCTGCCATCTCTCCTTGCTCCTCTTGGATGTTTTGGATCAACTCCTCGATTGGTTGTTGGTGAGAAGTTATAAATTCCCGAATTCTCCTAAGTCTTAAGTCTTCTTCAGGAGCTTGGAACATTCACTAATAAAAAAAAATAAAAAAAAATAAGAAAGTAAATAATTAGAAATGAAAATATGAATAAACCAATAAACTAATAAACTAAAGAAAGCAATCCTCGGCAACGGCGCCAAAAAATTGATTCACCCAAAAGAGTGTATCTTATTTAACCTTGCACTTAAAAAGAATCAATTGTAAAGTATAGTGATTAGCAAGGGTCGAGTCCTCAAGGATTGGGTTTTAGTTTATAAGTTAATAGTTTAAAACTTAAAAACAAGTAAACAAAAGTAAAGGGGATTTTGAAATCAGATTTAAACTAAAGTTAACAATAAGAATGAGAAAACAAGTAATTAAGAAGAATCAAATATGAAAAATATGGTTAAGGTTTCATTCTCCACCACTAGACATCATTAAGAATCAATTTCATATCTATCAACATTAAGTAGCTATCAAAGTTAACAACCGTAGATAACAACAAGCTCTGTTACCCAATCTTTCCTTAGTTCGTCGTTAAATAGAACAAGCTCTCTATTTAATCTCTAACCATCAAACAACCTAGAATAAGCTCTCTAAATTCAATTTAATGGCAGCTTTATGATGAGAAAGATAGGTTGATCTAAGCAACAAACACATAAGCTCGGATTGTTCAACTTAGGTTATGTTCCACTTTGCAATTATTGAAAACTTGACCATAATCATTAATCACAAATTGCTACTTATGAATAGGAAATCAAGACAATTACACGGATCAAGACTCCTAAACTAGCATTAGACAATTATCAAGATTTATCTAGTTGCCACCTAAACAAATCAAAACATCACCATGAACAATTTTTATGGAAGAGCATAAGCAACTTTGATAGAAAACAATGATAGATAGATTCTGAAAGTTAATTACATAACATGTCTAGGGCTTTGAAATCACCCTTAACCAAATAAAAGTTTAGCCTAGCATAGGCATGGAAAACATAAACATAAAATTAAAGAGAATCTAAGAAGAAAATAAAAGAAAGAAAGAAGAAGAAGAAGAAGAATATTAATTATCCAGCTTCTTGCTCTCTCAAAAAAAAGAAACAAAGAAGAAATCAGAATTCGATGCTTGGGGAAGTGTCAATTTCGTATGCCCCCTTGGTCTCTATTTATAGGCAATAGCTAGGGCATCAAACAAGTGAATGTCAGCTCTCTCCCTTCAATAAATGCTGACTTGTGGCTAAAGTTAAGGAAAAGTGGCTGACTTTTGTGTTTTAAGGAAAGATATAAGCCTTGGCAGCCAAGTTTGAATAAAGTAGGAAAGTTTTAGTCAAAGCACTCTTTAATGAAGAGAGATTATATTCTTGCAGCCAAAGTAAGTGTAAGGAAGGAAAGTCTTGGCTGATTTAATTCTCCTACTTTGACTAGGATTAGCTTTAAGGAAAGATTCTTGCAATTAATGCAAGTTGACAGCCACTAATCCTTCTTTGGCAAGGATAAACTTAAATGTCAACTAGGGTATTAAAAAAAAGTTGTCATTTACGGCTAGGGTTTTTTTTCTGCCACTAGGGTTTTTAGGAAGATATTCCAATGCCGATTTGGATGACCATTTCTTATCCGATTTAGGCGCATGACTAGCCGTTGGAAAGGTAATCAAGTGATCTTAAAAAGTCAAGAAGGAAGTTTCTTCGAATAAAGAGTCTAACATCATGTTTTCTTAGAAACAAGCTCCAGAGGTCAAATTTGTCTTCTTGCTTTGCACCAAGAATTTGATCTTTTTGACTCCCAACTCTTTTTCCATCTTGTGATTGTGATTTTGTAAGCTCTTTAACATCCTAATTGACATGTTTTGACTTCATCTCCTCCAAAATACCTACAAAGCATAAAAACCTAGTAAAATGTCAAGGAAGTAAGAATTAAAGCACAAAGTATAAAGAAATTAAATAGGAAAATGTATGAAATTAAGCACTTATCAAACCAAATTAAAACAAGCTTCAAGTCTATGTATTAGAAGAAGATTTAAAGCATCAAAACTTATTAAATATCAAAAATAACATGAAATAACAACACAAAACAACAACTCTAAAAAACATAGACCATTTGGCCAACCAAAATCAAAGGGAATTTTTTTTTTCAGGAGCTTTTTACAAGGAAGAATCAAGAAGGAATTTAAAGAAGAACATTAAAAACACTTATTTTAAGAAAAATCAAAAGAAACTCACCAAAATAATGATCAAAACAGCAAATCAAGAATGGAAAATCAAAGAAAGTGCAAGAGTATGGTGCTTAAAGCAACCTCTAGAAGCTATCTTTCAAGCTTTTTCTCTTTAACTTTCTTTTCTTTTCTTTTCTAAACTTTTCTTTTTGCTTTTCAACAATGGAGAGAAAATCAGCCAAAAACCAAGCATGAATAGAGAGTGAATAGATGAAAAAAATGAAAGAGAGACCCCTTGTAGAGTGGCCAAATCCCCCCCAGGCTAGGATGTTGTCATTTTTCCATTAACCAATTTTCATCCAAGGGCTATTAATCCATGATGTTTAAAATATGAAATTATCACCCTTAGATTAGGCCATCAGCTATCCACAATTACAGCTGTTCAAGAATCTTAAGCCATTATGTTGACACTCTCCATCTTCATGCATTGGTCTATGTGGCTTATTTGCAAAGGCTTGATCAAAAAATAACTAACTAACTATTTATTGTTGGCCTTTTGATTAAAAAATCAGAAATTTCGTACCTATCTTTGGGCCTTGGTCGGCCAACCCCTTTCCTTCCAGGCCATGTTTTATTTTTTTTAAAAGGCAAAAAAAGCCCTTTTTGGTTTCTTAGGTAAAATAACATTTTTGCCCCCCCGAACGTAAATAAATGGAAAACGGACTCCAAATTCAAATTTTCTTTTTTCAATACTTTTAGAATAATAAAAAAATTGAATTCTGGAAGTTTTCAAAACTTTCTGAGTTCATTTGCTATTTATTTGGATTTTTTCTTCCAAAATTACCCTTTTATGCCCCCAAACTTTACCATTTTTTAAACGAGCTCCAAATCCATATTTTTCTTCACCAATCTCTTCCAAATAATTTAAAAGTGTAATCTGAAAGTTTTCATAATTTTTGGAACTCATTTGGTATTTTTTCAGGATTTATCTACTTGAATTACTACATAGAGGGCCCGGGATTTGGCCATTTTGCAAACGAACTCCGAATCAATATTTTCTTTCGCCAATCTCTTCCAAATAATTTAAAAATGATATTTGCAAATTTTCAGAATTTTTGGAGTTCATTTGCTATTTTTTCGGGATTTATCTTCTTGAATTTCTACATAGGAGACTCGGATTTGGCTATTTTGCAAACGAACTCCGAATCAAGATTTTCTTTCGCCAATCTCTTCGAAATGATTTAAGAATGAGATTTGAAAATTTCAGAATTTTTGGAGTTCATTTGCTATTTTTCCCAAATTTTCCAATTTTGCCTTTTTGCCTTCGAAACCCGGTTTTGCTCAAAACAAGTCCGATTTTCATATTTTCTTCAAACTGAGTCTTGGGCTATCCTTTTTTAATGACTCCTCAACTGTTAGGGGCTTTAGTCCTACCGAGTCGGGCCATTTCTATAATTCTTCTCAATTTCATTGAAATCTAACAAAAACCTTAATTTTTGGTTTTCTTCCGGATTGACTTTTCTTTCAGTTTTTCTTTCAAGTGACTTCTCCATTACCCGTAGTCAATGCTTATCTTTCATTTGGAACCTTCAATTTTGACCAATTCGATCGTTTAAGCACTTTTCCCCATATTTCCCGGATTAGGGTTTCCTTTCTATTGAATCTCCATAACCCAACTTTCGAACTCCATATCTTTCTATGTAGACCTCGGATTATCAAAATTCTTTCGCCATTTTTCAATTGAACTTCAAATCTTTATTTTGAAGTGGGTTGACTTTTTCAGTAATTGACTTTTTGGAGTTGACTTTTTAAGGTTGACTTTTTCAAGTTTGACTTTTTATGCTCGCCTTCTTAGACTAAGTCCCGGAGTACCACCTGCAGGATAAAAAAATCTTTTTACATTCTGAAACATCAATTTAGGAAGAAAACATACCTACTTTAGTGGTCCGGACAAAATTAGGTGTCTATAAGGTGATATTATCTGATTCACTGACAGTGTAATATATGCACTGTCAATATATCAAATATAAACTCATTATTTATGCACTTGAATTTTTATTATTATTTTTCTTATTGTTCATTTTTTTATTAGGTATGCTTTATTCAACAAATTGCTTATTTGGCTTTTAATATAGTAGGTTAATGATAATGGTTGATTTCTTACACAATTCTCAGAGATAAATATGAACAGCTCAATTCTAACATTTGTCAAGTTATATTTGGGTAGTTTAACATTGTTGTTGAAAAAATTTTGAGTCGAAAAAAGTGTATTAAAAAAATATGATTTAAAAATATTTAAGTGTTTGACTTATTGTGAAAAAGTACGATGAAGAATTGAAATGTCAAAAAAATATATGTTTAAAATAATACAAATTTAAAAATGTGAAGATAATAAAGTTATTTTATTCAAAATTCAATTTCTAAAATTCAAAAACTCTATTTTTTTGACTTTTTTGTTAGAATTGTTAAACAATAATTTTAACCGTAAAAATTAAAATTTTTATCTATTTAATATTGCATTTGCGATAAATATAAATTTTCATTGAAAACTGCACGAACAATAATACTAAACGAGATATTACTCGATTTCTTTTGCAAGGCTCAACCGCGATGCTCTTAAAAATCCGATAGAGTTTAGCCGAGTTTTTTCCTAACCCAAGTACATTTTAATCTTAATTCCTCAACTAAAATAGTTTTAAACTTTATTCCAAAATACCGGTACTTTCACTCAATCAAATACAACGTCAGCTTCTCCTTCCTTTACTCCGCTCCTCCTCTTTCCTCTGCAAGGTTGCACCCTTGTCTTTGTTTCTCTCAAAAAATTCTTCTAGGGTTTCAAAAATGGCAAATAACAGCAATAAAGAAGAACCAAGCACTACTTCATAGCCTAACCGATGGTATAATATAAGTTTTGGGTCTTCCTTCAAGGACCAACACCAAGCTTCGTCCAAATTCTGCACTTTACGATGTAAGCACTCATTACCCCCTCTTAATTTTTCTGGGTTCTGTTTGGTTTTCAAGAAAACCCTTTCTCGTACTAAGTATCCCTCTTGATTTTTTTGAGTTATTCTTGATTTCCTAGAAAACGAAGAAAAAAAATTATTGATGAATATTCGAAATAATAATATTTGAGTTCTGTTTGACAAAAAAAAAAAAGGAGTTGAAATCGAAAAGATTGTTACATTAGCATATACTTCAAGAAAATTAGAGAGAGAGAGAATAGGGTAAAAGAGTTCTTTTTTCTTGTAGTATATACTATTTTTTTCCTTCTAATTTTAGTGTTTGATTAACAATATTTAAGGAGGAGTTTGATTAGCAATTGTTACTTTCATTAAGGTTTATAACGTCATATATTCTTTTTCTTCAGTATGCAGAATTGCAAATCATTGAGTTTAGGCTTCAATTTTCGTTATTTCGCAATCCTTTACTATAACGAATATGAAAATTAATCATTTAGTCCATTTGAATTGGAATATTGTTGGTTTTCGTCTCCAGTAGTGGATCCTCAACTTTGAGTTTGGTGTTTATGAGATAGTTACTTTGTCCATTAACTAGGAAGTATACTTCTAGTTTATGTTACGGGAATCTTCATTTTTTCTAAAGTACCCGTGTCGATATCTATGTCTGACACATATTCGAACATGAATATAGGGTATGATCTTCTAAATATATGAAAAACTCAAAAAAAAAAATTGAACATACTCGTGTCGAACACATACCCGTATCTGATACTCACCTCCGAGTCGGGGTAACATAGCTTCTAGTTGCCTTTTTTCATTATGTATGATTAGCAATCTAGTGGAGGGATTTGTTATAAGATCAACTTTTAATTCAATTGATATGTATTTATTTCTATCAATGCGTAAAATATTTGAGTGTGTAGAAATGTGAGCTTTACATCTTTTTTCTTGGTTCTGTTCTAGATGAATTTAAGCCAGCATCAATTAATAAGAACCAATTAGGATTATTCCACAAGGCTAAGGATAACCGGGTTAAGGTAGAATTTGAAAACAACCAACATGGAAAACCCAAGGTGACATTTGAGGGTGTCAGTGAAGATTAAAAGGATAATGATGCAGTTTTGTTCTTTGTGTTTTAAGAATTTGTTGTTTTTAGTCAATTTGTTATACCATGGCAAACTCTCACTTCACTGCCCATATTGCAGAATCCAAAAAGGAGAAGAACTCAGAGTACCTATCTTTAATTCCTAATCAACCAACTGCATCAGCAGCTCCTAAAAATTATGAATCAGAAGAACAGGTGGATATGGTCAATGACGACGATGATAATGATGGTTTGGGACAGCTAGATAAGGAAGATAATACCTCTGATAAGGTTTCAACTGGTATTGGTATCGATATCAACTTACCACATTAAAGTGAGACGGATGATGAGATTGCTGATGTAGATGTAAGTGATGATGAACATAAAGTGGGACGTAATTAATGCAGCAGATCAAGCTCTTAGAGCTCAGGTAAATGCAGAAGGGAAAGAAGAACATACTTCAAGTTCAAGCAATAGCAGTGGTAGTGAGAGTAGCGGGAGTGGGAGTGGGAGTGGGAGTGGGAGTGGGAGCAGGAGTAGTGATAGTGATAGTGATAGTGAAAGCAGTGATGGTGACTCAATCGTCTCTATTTAAGTGGTTAGAATCATGCAGATTCACTTAAGAGTCTTCTGACAACATCCTAGTAGCTGTTTTGCATGGCTTAATTTGGCATCGCTATTGAATTACTGGTTGGAAAACTGGGGTTCAAAATTGTTGTGAAACTTTTTTGACATTGTTGATTGTTTAGCATTCCAATGAATTAAAATGTTCAGAAAGCCATTAATGAAATAATGAGAAGCTGAACCTGAGATTTAGCTCGAATGGTTCACTCACTTCTTTCAAGAAATGGATTCCAGCAAAGCCGGAGTTCGATTTTCAAAACTTGCAAATTCCTTTTTCTCAATTTACCCTAGGTCTTGGTTTCTTTTGTACCAAATAATAATAATAATAATAATAATAATAATAATAATAATAATAATGAGAAGCTGAGTTGTACATAAATATGCTAGTAGTTTTGCGAGAAATTGGTTCAAAACCATCTTTTGTAGTTCAAAAGCCAAATCTTTTTTGGTTGTTTGGCATTAAGGTGAGGTTGAAAAGCTGTTTTCAGCCCAAAAGCAGGCTCCCACTTCATTAGCAAACAAGGCTTAAGAAGCTGATCCTAGAAGCAATATAGTAATAGCTGTTCAAACATTGTACAGATCCAGTATCCTTCACTATTGCTGTAATTAATTTTCTTAGCCTTTAATTAGTGAAACCGATTAAGTATCATTGTTGTAAGATACTATGATGGTAGGAAATATAAATACAGAAAGCTTTTGAAAATAGTCTGAAAAATAAAGCTACTCAATTATACTTTGTTCTTAAAACTTTAGCTCAGGGCAAGTTCCAGCCAATAATAAATCACCTTTTTGCAAGAGCTCAAATTGTCAATATAGAGAGAAAATGGCATGCAAGTAATTGTCAATAGAAAAGCTGATCTAAGCTATGTTACTCAGACTCGAGTGTGAGTATCGGATATGAGTATGTGTCCGAAACGAGTATGTTCAATTTTTTTTTTAAAAAGTTTTTTTATGTATTTGAAGGATCATATTTCTATATCCATGTCCGGCTATGTGTTGGACACAGATATTTTAAGAAAAATGAAAAGTCGATGCAGCAAAGGATATGAGAGTTTGGGATTTCTGTATGGATTTATTTCTTTGCCAAATCCATTGGTAGATACAAAGATGTGGGTGGTAATAGCTGTTCAAACTGAAAACCAATGGCATAAAACAAAAGAAATGTTCCATCATTAAGCAACTGCGTAGAGATATGATCTCACAAAGTTACAATCATGACTGTATGCAATAATGCAACCATAATCTCATGTCTTTGATGTTTATTAAGTTTAACTCATTGACACCAACAGCCAAACCGTGGTAAAATTAATCTGATAAAAGAATTCCAGATAGCTATTCTGCAAATAATAAGCAGATTTCGAGGCACATTGAAGTCCAAAATAAATATAAATATTAATTTTGCGTTCCCTTTTGATTTTGGAAAAATTCCTTGCAAACTATTATCTCAGAGTGTTTCTGAATCCTAAGCTTTGTTCTATAATAGAAGAGAATACATGCTTGAGGCAAAAAACTTGAACCAAGATGAGGCCTGCAAACATCTTTTTTTCACTGGATTATCATAAATCCATCTTATGTCTAGATAAAAGCTTTGTTCTACAGCAGACGAAGAACTTTGATTATCACATAAAAGAGTTACGAATTTTTTAAAGATTCACCCCTTAGAGACTAGCTAGTTTTCTTTGGCTT
This sequence comes from Fremontodendron californicum, assembly GCA_030761205.1. NCBI lineage: Eukaryota > Viridiplantae > Streptophyta > Magnoliopsida > Malvales > Malvaceae > Fremontodendron > Fremontodendron californicum. The sequence continues at coordinate 23,869,387 of JAULJL010000009.1, forward strand.
GGGTGGATTGTTTTCAATAGAAATGCTTCTTCTGATTCATTGAGACAGTTCAGGTTCAATTGCTTTTCCAGAGAAGGAAAGGTGCAAACCTTGCAGAGGAAAGAGGAGGAGCGGAGTAAAGGAAGGAGAAGCTGACGTGGAGTAAAATGTTGACATTGTATTTAATTGAATGAAAGTACCGGTATTTTGGAATAAAATTTAAAACTATTCTAATTGAGGAATTAAGATTAAAAAACATTTGGGTTTGGGAAAAAACTCGAGTTTAGCCAAGTTGAAAGATTGCAGCAATAGCATGCCATAGAAGCATGTTCCTATTTAGGAAAACAAGCTAATTATTGATTCAAAAGATTTGTAAAGAAAATATTTTAGTGGGTTTTATTGCTTTAAAACGTACATGAACTTTTTTTTCTCCCTTAAATTAATTTTTTTTTTTTTTTTGTTCTTTGTTTATGTTGAATGCTAAAAACTGCTTTCGATAATAATTGATTATTTGATATAAATTATGATGTTATTTTCTTAACTTTTCTTTTTGTGTGCGAGGATTTTCAAGATTTTTATATATACAAGTTTCTATAAAAAATTGGATCGATTCAATCAGAAATCGAAAATTTATTCGATGATATATATTATAGAATTGAAAAATTTGCAAATGAATGAAAAATTAGTTGAACGAGTAAAAATCGATAAAAAACCGAAAAAACTTGTTTTAAGCTTTTTTATATTTTTAATTTATTTTATATGATAAGATTTAAACCTTTAACCTCTTAAATTTATATTAAAAATCATACAATTTAGCCAAATGCTTACTTTTATTAAATATTTACTATATTTAATACTTATTCAATATTTAATTTTTTTAATTAAATTGATCGATTCAATCGATCCAACTGATGGTCGGAGGTAGACCCGTCAATTGGACAGGTAGGGTTGGTTTCGAGTCGGGTAAATTTGGGTTGGGTCAATTCGGGTCTTAAATTTTTTGTGTTCGGGTCGTTTCGATTTGGATCATTCGTGTTTGGGTCATTCAGGTTTGACACTCGTGTTAATCGTGTTGATTCGGTCATTTTTCAAATTCGAGTATCCGCTTTACTTAAACGAGTATTATTATATACCTGAAATCTTTATTTCAATCCATTTACATATTTAAAAATGTATTATTAGAGCGTAGTGTACAAATCATTATAATACAATCCATTTTTTTGGAGTCGGGCATGATTTGGATCATTCAGGGTTCAATTTATTAATTTTATAATCAAACATGACCAAATTTAAATAAATTATTTGATCAGGTCATATTTAATTAGAATTTTATTGAAATATAAAAAATAAATAATATTCAAAAATAGATATAGATATTTTAATTTTTAATTTAAAAATAAATATCTATCTAACCCATTTTTTTGGAGTCGGGCATGATTCGGTCATTTTTCAAATTCGAGTATCCGCTTTACTTAAACGAGTATTATTATATACCTGAAATCTTTATTTCAATCCATTTACATATTTAAAAATGTATTATTAGAGCGTAGTGTACAAATCATTATAATACAATACACAAATCAATGACCTATTTTATATTTTTTTAAAAATCACATGATAAGACTTAAAAGATTATACATTTAAAATTAAAACAAAACATTTACCCTAAAAATAATATGTATAACAATAAGAGATTATATAATTTGATCTAAATTACATGATAGATATTATTATAACATAACATACAAATCATTATGATAAAATACATGTATCATTATTAACAACCTATTTTATATATTTTATTTTAAATTACATTTAAATCAATAGCTTTATTTTAAATAATATGTATAATGATAAAGAATGTTATAAGATTATCATAAGTATATCCATAATAATTAAAATATGTAATTTATTTTAAATCTTATTATAAGATTATCATAATTGATGTAACATTTTATTAATTTATTTAAGAGATTATTATATATTTAAAAGATTATTTTAATTTTTGAACAATTATCTTGAAGTCTTGAGCAATTAATTTAAGAATGTTAACGGAACCATTTTATTTTTTTTGAAGAAGAAAACTTAGAGAATTTTATTACAATGGCTAATATCCTACCAATGTACAATATCTCTTACAATCATCCAAGGCCCTCTATTTATACACATTTTGGAAAGCTAAATGACAAGAGACAAGCTTTATAAATTTCAAAGGTAGGTATAATAGGTGGGTGCATTTTTCTAACAATTTTCGTCATATTGTATGACAATTTTGATCAGCCAGCTTGATGGTCGATTTTGTCAATATTGGAGGCTTGATCTGATCAAATGGTCTTCTAGAAAAATGTTCCCCTATCAGTCGGTGATCCATAGCCGTTGAAATCAGCTCATTTGCTGATGTGGATCAGAAGATATGGTCAAAATACCAAAACTTGTCAGCACAGACGTCATTGCACATCAGCCAACTTGATGGTTGATTTCGCTAGGGAAAACGACTCCGTTTCAAGAAGTGTAAAGCATGAAAAAGATAGATATGCCTCTTAACTTTGCACTGTAAAAATTTCAGCCTTAATGCTTCAGTGAAACTCCAGATATAGCTGATATGGCAAAAGGTGTCGGAACTGGAACTGAACTGGCTTTGCACTTAATTCTTGATTTAACCTAGTAATCTGAAATCACTCAAAGAAACTCGTGAAAAAACACCAAATTACATAAAAATATAAAAGATCATAAACACAATTAGACTAAGCAATAATAACTCGTATTTGACACAAAACAATAATAAAACATAACTAAAAACTATATAATTATACGAGTTATCACACCCCCACACTTAGATTGTTGCTAGTCCCTAGCAACGACTCAATAAAAATAAAATAAGAAAATCTAATCCAATCCATTTTCGTAGGAAATCACGGTGGCACTTAGCATGTGACACAAGCCTTTAAACCCCTAGGTGTCCCTAGTGGACGAGTTTAGTCTCGTGAGGGTTTACTAGAACGATACCCACAAACATTGAAAAACTAAAATATAAATAAACTACATATACTAAAAATATTTACTCCTAATCCTTTCAATACAAATTAGAGACAATCTTTGAACAAGTCTTATAAACTAATCAATAGCTTAAAGAATTTCACAAAAAATCATGCTTGAATGTAAATTGTTTGAGTTAAGCCAATTATTAACATAACATATTTCAATCAAAATAGTGCACATTCAAACTTATTCTCAACTACTCACATGGGATACTCTCATGATTTCAATTCTTTAAAGTAGTGGTAAAGTGTTTACACTCAATCAATCTCATGAAAACAGTTCTACCATATGCTTGCTTGTCCACCTATTCTCCACTATTTAGATCATACAACTTCATAAATCAAGAGGTCTTTATTCAAGGCTGTAATGGGGCCAAATGGTTATAATGTGGTTAAAGAACAAAAGGATAAAGATATCACAAAGGTTCCAAAGAGTTCATAAAGTTTAGAGACATAATAAGATCATACAAGTAAAACTTCTCAATATTCTTTAGAAGTACATAATCACATAGGCTGAATATTTCATGTTGAGCCTTTACTTCATTCTAACGAACCTTGTAACATTCTTTTTCTTTTCTTTAACTAGAAGTTCAAGAGATGATTCATTATATATATATATATATTTCATAATATTCCCTTTCTTTTTCTCTTGACTTTTCTTTTCTTTTCCCCCACACTTATTTCTTGTTTCTAACCCAAATTTTCAATAGATCTTCCTTGTCTTTGCAACATGTCTCAAAACATGCTAATTCATCTTTGGAACAAAGGTAAAGATATAAGTATATTTAGGTTAGGGACAAGTTATGGTTACCAAAGAGATAGCTTATTCAATGTAGGCTCAAATTGGTTCACTAAGGGTGTGTTCTCTTGGAACATCAATAAGGGATGGCTGTTTGGCCCTGGCTAAAAATCCTAATGCCTCTATCATATTCATGTTGTCACATGCATCAATATAGTCTCAACAAGGTCTAAAGCAAGTTCTAGAGAATCATGTAATCATAAGAGCACTCAAGAAAGAAATTAGATTGATTTGTATAATGCATCAATCATATAGGCTCAAAACTCACAAGGATGTTTATACAAGTCAATTTTAAGTCTAAACATGCTTCTTTCTCAATCAATATATCATATTAACATTGGCTCCATGAAAAATGATATCAAGCTTAATTCTCATGAAAAATCTTCTCACTACTAGACTAGTTTTAGACCTATGCAATTCATATCTCATCATAGTATAGAAAAGAACTAAAACACACTAAAATTTTTAATAATAATAATAATATTAAAGACTCATAAAAAAAAATAATAGGCAAAAATAAAAGAAATCCTAAATCCTTCCCCCCACACTTAATTCTTACATTGTCCTCAATGTAATGCTATTAACCCAAATGAAAGAATCATGTGTAAGAGAAAAGAACTAATAACATAAGAATAGAAATAACTAAGACTCAGAACAAAACAAATTCATGCAACCTAAATATTCCTAAAATACTAAACAAATAATTAATAAATAAGCATAAAAATAAAAATAATAAAAGAAAAGAAAAACACATGCAGATAATAAACGGACCAGATAGTTTTTTTTGAAAAGATTAAATCAAACTGACAAGGTATGTCTCAAGTCTCCCTTACTCAGACCTTGTTCAGAATGAATGCTTCTAAATAGCTTAAAACACAACAATTATATATATATATATATATATTTTTTGAAAAGATTAAATCAAACTGACAAGGTATGTCTCAAGTCTCCCTTACTCAGACCTTGTTCAGAATGAATGCTTCTAAATAGCTTAAAACACAACAATATATATATATATATTTTTTAACAAATTAGCAAAATATGTCCCTTACCCCTACTAAAATATGACATTGTCCCCAATGTCAAATTTTAAAGGTAGAATTTAGGAGATATTACCTGCAGAGGTTGCTAATCACTTATTATAACTGAGACACAATAAACAAAATGTTAGATAATGTCACAAAGACAAAGTGCAATCCACTCCTTGCTCGTCCATATCTCTTTTTCTTTTTCCGAGCGTTTGCGAAACAACCGTAGCAGATAAATACTCATAAGCTTGGAGCTTTTTGAGTAAATCTTCAATGGTTGTAGCAGAAATTATGGTTCTCCTTGCCTCTGAAAACATGAATCCATTTTCCACAGCATTATCTAAATATGAAAGCAAATTACTAAAATAACCATTAATATTAAGCAAACCAATGGGTTTCTTTTTTGTGACCAAAGATGACCAAGAAGCCACGCAAGCTATTTCTTCCAATGTACCCAGACCTCCTGGTAAAGCAATGAATGCATCGGCAGAATGGTACATGATTGTCATCCGTTCAGGGATACTCCAGACTTGTATTTCCTTACCCACGGTAGGTCCACAAAAACCTGTGAATAGTTTTGGAACGATTCCTAGAACTGGACTTCCTCTGGCGTGTGCTGCTGTAGCGACTGCTCCCATTAAACCCGTACTACCGCCTCCATAAATCAACTGGATCTTTTGTTGGGCAAGTATTACTCCAACTCTTATGGCTTCATCAGCTAATATTTTATTTTTCCCTGGATAAGCACCTCCAAAGACACAAATTTTTTCAATGCGCTGGGATGAAGTACTTTCCATTTTTTTTTTTCGAGTGCCTGAAAGAGAATGAGTACATGGTGTAATATATAGAGGACTGAGTAGTGAATCAGACAAGAGTAATAATGTCGCCGAAAGTGTATTTGACCTGTCAGAAGAAAATGTTAACCTACCTAACAAAAGATTTTTGCGTGATTTCAGGAAGAAAATCAAAAAGAGAAGAAAAATCAACCGTAAAAGACCAATAAAAAAAATGAGAATAATTACACAAATCGAACAATACGTAAATTAAACCGAAATGAAGTTATTGCAAATCAAACCAAAAGCCGAGAAGTCATTTATTGTAGTTGTGATTGTGGCTCACATCTTCCTTTGGTTTTACGTCCAGAAATGGCTTAAACGCCTTCTATGAGTCGAGGATATGCTTCCCATCCAGTTTTCTTACAAGCTGGCAAATAGGGTCTTTTAACATCAGATTCCCAAGATGTTGCCATTCCCTTTGGAATTGCGGCCATAAATCAAGAATTTCTCTTTGTACGTCTCCACTAGGATGCGTCTCAAGAGAAAGTTGGATATTACCCAAATTCTCCTTACTCAGTCCATCCTTAATGAATTCAATTTTATCATCTCGATTAGAGGACGGAATCCCAATTGAACGACATTTACCGTTACACATCCATCGTGCACATTTGTGGCAGTTTGAACTCATGCGCTTTGCTCGTCGCTTCTTTGCAAAAGTGCTTCTACCTGTACCTGGTAAATGCAAAACAGGAAGATATTCATCTTCACGTACCTTGGCTTCAATTATCCAACGTATGTCTTCAGGAATCCCTTTGTGCATAAGTATTCTTAATCTTTCAAATCGAACTTGGTAAAGCTTCAGTAAAATATTTCGAGGAAAAGGAGGAAATCGTTTCTGCAATCGTGTGAGAATATCATCCATCCTAAAAAAAAAATGAAAGAGAAATTGAAAGAGAAATTGGAAGAGAAATTTATATACAATATCAGTTTTGTGGGTAGCTGATGGAACCGACTTAAATAATCACGGAGTACCGTTATCCGCCATTTAACCGGGGTTAAAAAATTATATTTACATCTAGTTATTTTCAAAACAAGGATCAGAAAGAAAAACAACATAAAAAGACTCAAAAACAAAACACTCTAAATAAAATCCTAAATTCTTCCCCCCACACATAATTCTTACATTGTCATTAATGTAATGCTATTAATCCCAAATGAAAGAATCATGTGTAAGTGAAAAGAACTAATAAACAAAATAAACTTATGCAGCCTAAATGAACTTAGAAACACTAAACACAATTAGCAAAGAAACATAAGAAAAAGATAAAGAAAAAGAGAGCAAATCTGAGGATGGCAGTTTGGCAATGCTTTCACTAATTAGGCTGCCTCCCCCAATTAGCACTTGATTTAGTGTTTTGAACCTAACCAACACCCCTTCTTGGCATTTTAGGCTTGTCAGGCTCATACATGAAATTTCCCAAATTTATGCGTTTGAGAGGAAGCTTTCTTTGCACAACAGTGGATGCATTCTCCATTACAAGTATTATTCCATCATCCTTTGTGGTGCATATGTCATCGAGGAATAGAGCATATTTTGATACTTGTTGAATGACCTCCACAAACAAGTTGTTTAAGGTTTCCGGCATGTGTTGTTCATGTTCTTCCTCCTTGAACTTTGCAAATCTACTAGGAAAAGGTGGAGAAGAAACATTAGTAAAAAGTGAAACCTTAAACGTTACCTCAGGTGCCGAAATACTCTTATTTGGATCTTTTGCTTCATTATCCTCAAGAATAGAATCCATCTCTAATTTTGTTTCATCCTCATCTTGTTCCTCATTCTTCAAGGTCACAATAGTAGCATTCTCCTTTGGGTTAACCATCGTTTGGGCTGGGAGTTCTTCAGATCTTTGTGCTACCCATCCCACCATACTACTAGCCAATTGGCTCATTTGCTTTTCCAAACTCTGGATGCTTGCCCTTGTTTCCTATTGAAATTGCAAAGAATCAGTAACAAGAGAATAGACAAGATCTTCTAAAGAAGTACCTGAGTTTTGAGTCATATGTGGTGGTTGAAAAATATCTGGTTCTTGAGACCATGATTGATTGAAGCTAGATGGATGAGTGTAATTGGCATAAGGATCTACTTCTTGGTAATTTTTCGAGTAGCCATAATTAGTATGATCCCACCATCCCTCATGGTAAGTGTTTGAGTAATGATCATACTGTTGGTCTTGGAACACTTGATGGCCTTGACATCCTCCCATGGCCAATTGTTGAACTGGGGAGGTGAGATTGGCTTGTTGATTCTCCATGTTCATGTATGCCACCAACTCTTCAAGTGTTAGATTGCTCAATTCCATTGTTTTTTTTTTTTTTTTTTAAATTTGAAAAGAAAAACTTGTATGTACAAGAAAATAAAACTAATTAGAACTGAAAATAAGAATAAACCAAGTAACAAATAAACTAAAGAAGGCACCAACTTTAGAGTTGAAACCACTACCGAACCACTTGAAATATGTGTTCTTAGGTAAAAAGGACACACTACCGATCATCATTGCCAAAGAGCTCACACCTTTGCAAGAAGAGCGACTTATCCGGGTGCTTAGAGAGCATAAAACAGCAATTGGTTGGACAATTGCCGATATCAAGGGAATAAGCCCATCTATGTGCATGCACCGGATTTTGTTAGAAGAGGCGTCCAAACCAACAAGAGAAGCACAAAGAAGATTGAACCCTCCTATGATGGAGGTTGTGAAAAAGGAGATACTGAAGCTCCTAGATGTTGGAGTGATCTATCCTATCTCGGATAGCAAATGGGTGAGCCCGGTCCAAGTGGTTCCAAAGAAATCAGGTGTAATGGTGGTAACAAATAATGAGAATGAACTTGTTCCTACTAGGATTCAAACAGGATGGCGAGTTTGTATTGATTATCGTAAACTTAATTCCACAACTCGCAAAGACCACTTTCCTTTACCTTTTATTGATCAAATGCTTGAAAGGTTAGCTGGCCATTCTCATTATTGTTTTCTTGATGGTTTTTCAGGTTATAATCAGATAGCCATTGCTCCGAAGGACCAAGAGAAAACAACATTCACATGTCCATTTGGTACTTTTGCATACCGGCGTATGCCATTTGGTCTTTGTAATGCACCAGCTACATTCCAAAGGTGTATGGTTAGCATATTTTCAGATTATGTAGAGAACATCATAGAAGTGTTTATGGATGATTTTAGTGTCTATGGTGATTCTTTTGATAGATGTCTAGAGAACCTTACACTTGTACTTGAAAGATGCATGGAAACTAACCTTGTTTTGAATTGGGAAAAATGTCACTTTATGGTAGAACAAGGAATAGTTTTGGGCCATGTTATTTCTTCTAGAGGGATAGAGGTTGATAAATCTAAAATAGATATTATGCATTCTTTACCACCTCCCACAAATGTGAGAGAGGTTCGTTCTTTTCTTGGACATGCAGGTTTCTATAGGAGATTTCTCAAAGACTTCTCAAAGATCACATTACCTCTTTGCAAGCTACTACAAAAAGATGTGGTTTTCCACTTTGATGACAAATGCAAAGAAGCGTTCGAAACATTGAAGGGACTCTTGACATCAGCTCCTATCATCCAACCACCAGATTGGAATGTACCTTTTGAAATAATGTGTGATGCTAGTGACTATGCCATTGGAGCTGTTTTGGGCCAAAGGGTTGGCAAAGCCTCACATGCCATTTATTATGCCTCACGAACTCTTAATGATGCTCAATTGAACTATTCCACTACTGAAAAAGAACTTTTGGCTGTTGTATTTGCTTTAGAAAAATTTCGATCTTATTTAATTGGTACTAAAGTAATTGTATTTTCTGACCATGCAGCCCTTAGGTACTTACTCACTAAGAAGGATGCCAAACCAAGGTTGATCAGATGGATACTTCTCTTACAAGAGTTTGATTTGGAGATAAAAGATAAGAGAGGTAGTGACAACTTGGTTGCGGACCATCTTAGCCGTTTAGTTCATGAAGAGGATGCACTACCCTTGAATGAGAACTTTCCGGATGAGCAACTTCTTTTTATAAGTACAACAACTCCTTGGTATGCTGATATTGTTAATTACTTAGTTACCAAGAAGTTGCCACAAGAGTTGACACAAGCCCAAAGAAATAAGATCAAGAGTGATGCCAAATACTACATATGGGATGATCCTTATCTTTGGAAGCATTGCTCCGATCAGATTATAAGAAGGTGTGTACTCGAAACTGAATTTCAATCTATTCTCACCTTTTGTCACTCTTATGCATGTGGAGGACACTTTGGATCGAAAAGAACAGCCATGAAAGTTCTTGATTCTGGATTTTATTGGCCTACCATATTCAAAGATGCATACCTCTTTTGCAAGTCATGTGATCGTTGCCAAAGAACAGGTAACTTAGGTGCTAGAAATCAAATGCCTCAAACTCCAATACTTATTGTTGAAATTTTTGATGTATGGGGCATGGATTTCATGGGACCTTTTCCTTCTTCTTTTGGTAATCTTTATATTTTACTTGCCGTTGATTATGTTTCAAAGTGGGTGGAAGCAAAATCCACTAGGACTAATGACTCTAAAGTTGTTTCAGATTTTGTCAAGACTAACATCTTTGCTAGGTTTGGAACGCCAAAGGCCATAATCAGCGATAGAGGTACTCACTTTTGCAATAGGACTATGGAAGCACTTTTGAGGAAGTATAACATCACACACAAGGTCTCCACCTCATATCATCCTCAAACTAGTGGGCAAGCTGAAGTGTTAAACCGAGAAGTTAAGTCCATCCTTGAAAAGACAGTTAATCCAAATAGGAAGGATTGGAGTTCACGACTTGATGATGCACTTTGGGCTTATAGGACAGCATATAAGACACCCATTGGTATGTCTCCTTATCGACTTGTTTATGGTAAGCCTTGTCATCTTCCGGCTGAATTGGAACATAAATCATATTGGGCTATCAAACAATGCAACATGGAGATGGATGAGACAGGAAAGAAAAGAAAACTTGACCTACAAGAATTAGAGGAGATAAGGAATGATGCCTATCAGAATTCTAGGATTTACAAGGAAAAGACTAAGGCATTCCATGACAAGATGATATCAAGAAAGGAATTTGTTGTTGGACAAAAAGTTCTTCTCTTCCATTCACGCCTTAAGTTATATCCAGGTAAGTTACGTTCTCGTTGGGTTGGACCTTTTGTTATTACTAATGTATTTACTCATGGTGCAGTTGAAATCCAAAGCCCAAAAACAGATAAGGCGTTCAAAGTGAATGGTCATAGATTGAAGCCTTACTATGAGAACTTTCCCATACAAGATGTGGAGGAGTTACCACTTTTTGAGCCAAATTATGTTGAATAATAATGGCATGGGTCGAAGTCAGGCTGAGGACAATAAACCAAGCGCTTCTTGGGAGGCAACCCAAAAGGATGGAGAGCATCTATTATATCAGATTTTCATATTCCTTACTCTCCATCATTCTATCTTTTATTGTTTTTGTTTTCTTTTGTTTAATAGTTCTTTTCTCTTACATATAATTCTTGCATTGGGGGATAATAGCATTACATTGAGGACAATGTAAAAATTATGTGTGGGGGGAAGAATTTAGGATTTTATTTAGAGTGTTTTGTTTTTGTGTCTTTTTATGTTGTTTTTCTTTCTGATCCTTGTTTTGAAAATAACTAGATGTAAATATAATTTTTAATTTTTTTAACCCCGGTTAAATGGCGGATAACGGTACTCCGTGATTATTTAAATCGGTTCCATCAGCTACCCACAAAACTGATATTGTATATAAATTTCTCTTCCAATTTCTCTTTCATTTTTTTTCATTTTTTTTCTGGATGGATGATATTCTCACATGATTGCAGAAACGATTTCCTCCTTTTCCTCGAAATATTTTACTGAAGCTTTACCAAGTTCGATTTGAAAGATTGAGAATGCTTATGCACAAAGGGATTCCTGAAGACATACGTTGGATAATTGAAGCCAAGGTACGTGAAGATGAATATCTTCCTGTTTTGCATTTACCAGGTACAGGTAGAAGCACTTTTGCAAAGAAGCGACGAGCAAAGCGCATGAGTTCAAACTGCCACAAATGTGCACGATGGACGTGTAATGGTAAATGTCGTTCTATTGGGATTTCGTCCTCTAATCGAGATGATAAAATTGAATTCATTAAGGATGGACTGAGTAAGGAGAATTTGGGTAATATCCAACTTTCTCTTGAGACGCATCCTAGTGGAGACGTACAAAGAGAAATTCTTGATTTATGGCCGCAATTCCAAAGGGAATGGCAACATCTTGGGAATCTGATGTTAAAAGACCCTGTTTGCCAGCTTGTAAGAAAACTGGATGGGAAGCATATCCTCGACTCATAGAAGGCGTTTAAGCCGTTTCTGGACGTAAAACCAGAGGAAGATGTGAGCCACAATCACAACTACAATAAATAACTTCTCAGCTTTTGGTTTGATTTGCAATAACTTCATTTCGGTTTAATTTACGTGTTGTTCGATTTGTGTAATTATTCTCGTTTTTTTTTATTGGTCTTTTACGGTTGATTTTTCTTCTCTTTTTGATTTTCTTCCTGAAATCATGCAAAAATCTTTTGTTAGGTTAACATTTTCTTCTGACAGGTCAAATACACTTTCGGCGACATTATTACTCTTGTCTGATTCACTACTCAGTCCTCTATATATTACACCATGTACTCATTCTCTTTTAGACACTCGAAAAAAAAATGGAAAGTACTTCGTCCCAGCGCATTAAAAAAATTTGTGTCTTTGGAGGTGCTTATCCAGGGAAAAATAACATATTTGCTGATGAAGCCATAAGAGTTGGAGTAATACTTGCCCAACAAAAGATCCAGTTGATTTATGGAGGTGGTAGTACGGGTTTAATGGGAGCAGTCGCTACAGCAGCACAGGCCGGAGGAAGTCCAGTTCTAGGAATCGTTCCAAAACTATTCACAGGTTTTTGTGGACCTACCGTGGGTAAGGAAATACAAGTCTGGAGTATCCCTGAACGGATGACAATCATGTACCATTGTGCCGATGCATTCATTGCTTTACCAGGAGGTCTGGCTACATTGGAAGAAATAGCTTGCGTGGCTTCTTGGTCATCTTTGGTCACAAAAAAGAAACCCATTGGTTTGCTTAATTTTAATGGTTATTTTAGTAATTTGCTTTCATATTTAGATAATGCTGTGGAAAATGGATTCATGTTTTCAAAGGCAAGGAGAACCATAATTTCTGCTACAACCATTGAAGATTTACTCAAAAAGCTCCAAGATTATGAGTATTTATCTGCTACGGTTGTTTCGCAAACGCTCGGAAAAAGAAAAAGAGATATGGACGAGCAAGGAGTGGATTGCACTTTGTCTTTGTGACATTATCTAACATTTTGCTTGTTGTGTCTCAGTTATAATAAGTGGTTAGCAACCTCTGCAGGTAATATCTCCTAAATTCTACCTTTAAAATTTGATATTGGGGACAATGTCATATTTTAGTAGGGGTAAGGGACATATTTTGCTAATTTAAAAAAAAAAAAATTTGTTGTGTTTTAAGACATTTAGAAGTATTCATTCTGAACAAGGTCTGAGTAAGGGAGACTTGAGACATACCTTGTCAGTTTGATTTAATCTTCTTCAAAAAAAAAAAGCATGTTTAGACTTAGTGTGTTTTTAGTGTGTTTTAGTTACTTTCAATACTATGATGAGATATGAATTGCATAAGTCTAAAACAGATTTATTAGTGAGAAGATTTTCATGAGAATTGAGCTTGATATCAACCTTTTTATGAGCCAATGTTAATATGATATGTTGATTGAGAAAGAAGCATGTTTAGACTTAATCTGACTTGTATAATCATCCTTGTGAGTTTTTGAGCCTATAATGATTGATGCATTATATAAATCAATCTAATTTCTTTCTTGAGTGCTCTTATGATTACATGATTCTCTAGAACTTGCTTTAGACCTTGTTGAGACTATATTGATGCATGTGACAACATGAATATGATAGAGGCGTTAGGATTTTTAGCCAGGGCCAAACAGCCATCCCTTATTGATGTTCCAAGAGAACACACCCTCAGTGAACCAATTTGAGCCTACATTGAATAAGCTATCTCTTTGGTAAACATAACTTGTCCCTAACCTAAATATACTTATATCTTTACCTTTGTTCCAAAGATGAATTAGCATGTTTTGAGACATGTTGCAAAGACAAGGAAGATCTATTGAAAATTTGGGTTAGAAACAAGAAATAAGTGTGGGGGAAAAGAAAAGAAAAGTCAAGAGAAAAAGAAAGGGAATATTATGAAATATATATATATATATATATAATGAATCATCTCTTGAACTTCTAGTTAAAGAAAAGAAAAAGAATGTTACAAGGTTCGTTAGAATGAAGTAAAGGCTCAACATGAAATATTCAGCCTATGTGATTATGTACTTCTAAAGAATATTGAGAAGTTTTACTTGTATGATCTTATTATGTCTCTAAACTTTATGAACTCTTTGGAACCTTTGTGATATCTTTATCCTTTTGTTCTTTAACCACATTATAACCATTTGGCCCCATTACAGCCTTGAATAAAGACCTCTTGATTTATGAAGTTGTATGATCTAAATAGTGGAGAATAGGTGGACAAGCAAGCATATGGTAGAACTGTTTTCATGAGATTGATTGAGTGTAAACACTTTACCACTACTTTAAAGAATGAAAATCATGAGAGTATCCCATGTGAGTAGTTGAGAATAAGTTTGAATATGCACTATTTTGATTGAAATATGTTATGTTAATATTGGCTTAACTCAAACAATTTACATTCAAGCATGATTTTTTGTGAAATTCTTTAAGCTATTGATTAGTTTATAAGACTTGTTCAAAGATTGTCTCTAATTTGTATTGAAAGGATTAGGAGTAAATATTTTTAGTATATGTAGTTTATTTATATTTTAGTTTTTCAATATTTGTGGGTATCGTTCTAGTAAACCCTCACGAGACTAAACTCGTCCACTAGGGACACCTAGGGGTTTAAAGGCTTGTGTCACAAGCTAAGTGCCACCGTGATTTCCTACGAAAATGGATTGGATTAGATTTTCTTATTTTATTTTTATTGAGTCGTTGCTAGGGACTAGCAACAATCTAAGTGTGGGGGTGTGATAACTCGTATAATTATATAGTTTTTAGTTATGTTTTATTATTGTTTTGTGTCAAATACGAGTTATTATTGCTTAGTCCAATTGTGTTTATGATCTTTTATATTTTTATGTAATTTGGTGTTTTTTCACGAGTTTCTTTGAGTGATTTCAGATTACTAGGTTAAATCAAGAATTAAGGGCAAAGCCAGTTCAGTTCCAGTTCCGATACCTTTTGCCATATCAGCTATATCTGGAGTTTCACTGAAGCATTAAGGCTGAAATTTCTACAGTGCAAAGTTAAGAGGCATATCTATCTTTTTCATGCTTTACACTTCTTGAAACGGAGTCGTTTTCCCTAGCGAAATCAACCATCAAGTTGGCTGATGTCCAATGACGTCTGTGCTGACAAGTTTTGGTATTTTGACCATATCTTCTGATCCACATCAGCAAATGAGCTGATTCCAATGGCTATGGATCACCGACTGATAGGGGAACATTTTTCTAGAAGACAATTTGATCAGATCAAGCCTCCCATATTGACAAAATCGACCATCAAGCTGGCTGATCAAAATTGTCATACAATATGACGAAAATTGTTAGAAAAATGCACCCACCTATTATACCTACCTTTGAAATTTATAAAGCTTGTCTCTTGTCATTTAGCTCTCCAAAATGTGTATAAATAGAGGGCCTTGGATGATTGTAAGAGATATTGTACATTGGTAGGATATTAGCCATTGTAATAAAATTCTCTAAGTTTTTCTTCTTCTTTCTTTTCTCTAGTTTTCTTTTTCTTTATTTTCTTCTTCTTCTTTCTTTCTTTTATTTCCTTCTTAGATTCTCTTTAATTTTATGTTTATGTTTACAATGCCTATGCTAGGCTAAACTTCTATTTGCTTAAGGGTGATTTCAAAGCCCTAGACATGTTTTGTGATTGATTTTCAGATTCTATCTATCATTAAATTTCTATCAAAGTTGCTTATGTTCTTCTACAAGAATTGTTCATGATGTTGTCTTGATTTATTTAGGTGTACAACTAGATAGATCTTGATAATTATCTATTGCTAGTCTAGGAGTCTTGATCCGTGTAATTGTCTTGATTTCCTATTCATAAGTGGCAATTTGTGATTAATGATTATGGTCAAGTTTTCAATAATTGCAAAGTGGAACATAACCTAAGTTGAACAATCCGAGCTTATGTGTTTGTTGCTTAGATCAACCTATCTTTCTCATCATAAAGCTGCCATTAAATTGAATTTAGAGAGCTTATTCTAGGTTGTTTAATGGTTAGAGATTAAATAGAGAGCTTGTTCTATTTAACGACAAACTAAGGAAAGATTGGGATAACAGAGCTTGTTGTTATCTACGGTTGTTAACTTTGATAGTTGGTTGATATTGATAGATCTGAAATTGATTCTTAATGATGTCTAGTGGTGGAGAATGAAACCTTAACCATATTTTTCATATTTGATTCTTCTTACTTACTTGTTTTCTTACTTTTCTAGTTTGCTTATTTTTAAAAGTATATTTATTTTTATTGGCTGGTTATAACGCCTAATTTGTATATTAACTTTGTTTTATTTTTATTGGCTGGTTATACCGCCTAATTTAGTATATATATTTTTATTGGCTGGTTATACCGCCTTGCATCTTATTCTTATTATTTACTTTAGTTTAAATCTGGCTTCAAAAACCCCTTTTCTTTTATTGTTTTCTTTGAACGTAAGTTATAAACTTATAACTCATAGATTAAAACCCAATCCCTGAAGACTCGACCCTTGCTAATCATTATACTTACAATTGATCTTTTTAGTGCAAGGTTAAATAAGATACACTCTTTTGGGTGCATCATTCTCCAATCCAATGGTTTGATTTAATATAAAGATATTAAGATTGATTTACAACCAATTGATTAAAATTTTAATTCCTATACCCTAACACTATATATAATAACATCAAGTTTTTTCTTTCTTTCTAATTTTTTCCATAATCACCGGCTGCATAGTGCATACTTTATCATACTCTAAAATAGTAATACAAGTAATAAAATTAAAATAAATTAATAATTTATGCTATAGTTATTATTTTTATTAAATTAATATTTTTAAATAAAATTATACTTAATTTAAGTTCGAGTCATTTCGGGTTAATTGTTCGCGTCAATTCAAGTTCAGGTCATTTCGGGTTGGGTCAAGTTGGATCGGGTTTGGGTTGTTGACTTTTTTGGTCAAATCAAGTTGAATCGGGTTTGAATTCGGATAGATTGATCGAATTTTTTGGGTTCGGGTAAGAATTGACAGGTCTAACCAGAGGTCTTATGGGTTTGACGTTTGATCTGATTTTTTAACATTGATCTCTATAGAAATAGATATATATTTATGTATATGTATATACATCTATATATAATATCTTAATGCATTTAAAGATCTTTGAAGATTTTAATTATGTATTTTTTTATAGGATATCAAAATAAAACATTTTCAATAAAAGTATTCTGAAACTGAACGTGAATGTAACAATTTTTTGGAGCAACCATGAAATATGTCATGGAGCGAGAATTAGAGACGGGCTACCAACCTAGCTACCATTAAAACAAGGGTGTTGGTGGTTTTGTAGGAATAGTTTTCTAGTTTTCCTTTAGTCCTGACGAGTGAAGGGGTCTTGTCTCAGGTTTCCATTTGGGTGCTTGGGATGGATTTAGTGACAGTTTGTTATGTTTTTAGTAAGATGGCACATGAACTTGAAGATTTATGGGAAACCTCACTCGAATTGAAAATGAGAAACGCAAAGTGGACATCTAAGAGACTGATGAAATATTTAGTCGAAAATTGAGTATGTTTGTGGTAGTGTGTAATTAAATATTTAATTTAAATAAATTAATACATACGATTGCAGAAATATCAAGTTAAATAATATCATTTGTATAATAATAAAGTAATCAATGAGATTACTTTTTTTTTTTTCCAGATTTTGTCATCGAATTTGATCGTACAAATATCCATACCGAAAGACCTTCCTTATTATTTTCGCTCTTGATTTGCACAAAAGAAGTGTCAACTCTTTTTCTGCTTCCAAATCCTTTCCGGAGTAGTAAAACTCAAATACTCAAAGGGAACAATTTATTAGGCAATATCAAAAGGGAATAGTTTTTAACTAGGTGAAATAAGAGCTTGAAAAACAATGTTTTTCCTCTCTTTTCTTTTCATGTTTGTTTCTCTGGAATTTATTTTGAAATTTTCTAATTTCTCAATCACCATGTTTTGCCCTCATGCTTTTCTCTTTTAATACAAAAACCAAATTCCTCTATAAAGCCTCTTTTAATACAAAAATTGAACTCCAAAAGGAAGTCTCTTTTAAGCCAAACTTCGAAAGGAAGTCTAGATCTAATATATCAAAAGAGTACCAAGTGTCTAGATCCAATATATCAAAAGAGTCCAAGTATAGAACAAAATCAATTTCAATTTCAATTTCAAAATCAAAATCAAAATCAAAATCATTTATTAACTTTAGCTATTCCCTTTAAAACATTTGTCATAACGATCTCGCGACCGTTAAATAACGTTGGGGGAAAGAGGAAGAGAAATAGGTTCCTCGTTAATAATACAATGGTTTTAAAACAACTTCAAAAAAATGGAGTCGCCACAGATCTTTTTGGCTAGTTGTGATCGGTCACCTATTAAAATCAGTCTTTGTAAAACATTTTGAAAAACCAATTTTAAAGTCTGCATTTTAAACCAGAGAAAAAACAAAGACGGGTCCGAGAATCGGCTACGCGCAGGGAAGGTATTAGCACTCCCATAACGCCCGTGTAATATGGTATCTTATTAATCGCGTGTTATCATTAGTCTCGGTGTAAGTCGATTTTAGATTCGGTATTTAAAAATAATTCCCTTTAAAAACAATCATATTATTTTTAGAATGATCCAAAATTTATTAATACAAAAATTTTCATATTCTCCGGCAGACCCGACAAAATATGAAAATTTTCTTTATTTTGAAAATATCCGTATCATCCTCCTTTTAGAGAAGGATGTTCCGTTGTTAATGATAATTGATGATATCCTCCCCGGCAGATCTAACAGATAACTCATGAATTATTTTAACTCGGGAATATTACCTCATTTTATTAAAATATCCATTTGTATTAAAAATCATTTATTATGAATATGCAAACATGACTAATATGCAACATGAGAAAAATAATATGAACACTAATTATCTCATGACATAAACTAAACATCAACATGGATACTAATCATCACATGGCATGAAATAATCACAAATTAACATGGCACTTATTATCTCATGGCAAAAAATTCATGACATGGTATACGTGACATGGCAATTAGTTCATGACATGGCATACATTTTATTATGGTATGGCAAACAATTCATGACATGGCATGCATGACATGGCAAGTAATTCATGACATGGAATACATTTATTATGACATGACATACATTTTATTATGACATGGCAAATTATTCATGACATGGCATGGCAAATAATTCATGACATGGTATACATTTTATTATCACTAATCAAGTAGCATAATCCACATAACAATATGAACATCAATTATCAAATGACATAAATATGGGATATGCACTTTAATCACAATATATATGAATATAAAATATGCACACAACATTATTAAGAATCTTTTTTTTTCTTTTCATTTATATATTTTTATATGTGAAATTATGTAAATGGCATACGTCGGGACATTTTACCGAACTCCTCGGCAGACCCAGCAAAGCTTTGGGAAAATATCCTTTCGCGTGACACTTATGTAATTCCGAATAAAACGAAAACCATACTTTACAATTTTATAAACACATGCGTTGAATAATTTTCGAACCTCCCCGGCAAACCCGGTAAAGATTAAGAAATTACTCTCGTCAAATGTTTATGAAACCGAGAAAGCACGTTTTTATGACAAATTCGAAAAAACATTTTTTTGAAGCATGAAATGCATGAAAACGGGACCATTATTGGAATGTGTTTGTCTCTTGAATAGAGGATATTTGAACACCTACGAAGGTATCTGACTACCTTTGAAAGAAACTTAGATTGAACTTTAAAATCGAAAGATTTCGAGCACGGATTTTTGATAGGATTAAAAGGACCTCTGAATGCCATTGTTTGACATCTAAATACCTCTAAATGAGCCTCGATGCAAATGACTTTTTCTTAAAACCGTGAAAACAAAAATGCAATTTTTTTAGACAAACAAATACTTGGCCGAATGACACCAAATGTAGGAATCAAAAACGTAAACTCGTTTTTGAAGCTCATTTTAACTATCCATGACCCGGTTTATCAAAACCTTATTTTTTTTTTAAACTTTAGAAATCAAGAAAAACACTTCCAAACAGCCCCATTGAAGTTCGGCCACCCCCTCCCTCTTAGTAAAAAAAGTCCAAGCTTTGCTAGCTTTAAAACTCATTTTAGCCTCCCAAAACCCGGTTTTAGCTAACTATTTTTTTGACCTTTAAAAAAAATTCAAAAAAGTATGAAAATTTAACCCTAGGTTCGGCCAAGGTTCCAATAAATGAGGTTAAAATAGTTTTTTATTTGGACAAAAAATGGATAGGATTATTATTGCCCAAAATCAACATATCCAACATTTAAAACATTGTTTTTTCCAACTATTTGGAAAACAAGATTTTGGCTATGGACCATTGATTTATCCTAGCCAAAATCATGTTGGAAATGGTTTAAAAACATGTTTAAATGCAATTGAAGTGATTGGCTCAAGGTTAGCCTCTTGGATGCTAGATCCGGCCTAACCTCACTTGATAGAAACCAAGGTCATCAAGCTCATAACTACTCTTCCAAAAAGAAAAAGAAATATGAAACATGAAGAGTGCTCCACAATAAACTCATATCCAACAAAGTATGCATATGAAGATGACAATATATAAGCAAAAAAATATAAATAAGCAAAGCAAGGCAAAGGTTTACTCAAGGTTGGCCTCTTGGATGTTAATCCGACCTAAACATCACTTGGTAGAAACCAAGATCATTAAGCTCATAACCTTTTATTTTTACAAGAAAAAAAAAGTAAACTCATCAATCAACCACAATGGACCTCAAAACATAAAATATCAAAAGGAAATATGAAGCAAAAACATGGCAAAGGAAACCACAAGGTGGTGACAAATAACAAAAGCAAGAGGAAAACATTTTGCAAACTTGTAGTTTTTGTAAAAAAGGCGAAGAGAAGAAGAAAAGAAACTTTAAAAACTTTTGAAAATCTTGTTTTTGAAAGAAAAATATAAGAAAACAAACTTGAAAATCAATGGACAAAATGAAAGAGAAGAAGATAGCAAGCTACCTTAGTGAAACTTGCAAAAGAAAATCTCAAAAGCCTTCATTTTTCCTCATTTTATCTCTTTCTCTCATTTTCTTCCTTAGTGATTTTTTAAAACCCTTTTTTACCTTTCAAAATGGATGGCCCAATGCCTTAAAACATGAGGGATCCTTGTATATTTTTTTCCCTTTGGCCGAATGGTCTAGAAAACCCTTTGGTCATCTTTTTTTCATGTCAAGTGGTCCCCCCTTCCAAATGGTCCCCCTTTCCTAGTCTTGGAGACCAAGTAGCATTCTTATTGGACCAAAATGCCATGTCATGTACCTCTTGCTCCCCCTCTCTCCTAGTCATCCACTTATTCTCCGAAATTCCATTCTTTTACACTTTTCCAAAAATGGCCTTCATCTTTCCACTTTACTACACTTCTACCTTGGGATATTTCCATATCTTTCCTCCAACTTTCATTTATTCTTTATTCATCTCTCAATCATATCCAAACTATTTTTCTTCTCAATTGCACCATTCTCTACGAATCCAATCTTTTAATTTGTGCAATTTAGTCCCTCCATTTTCAATTTTTCTTCAAATTAACTCCCCCTTCATTCTCCTTGTAATTGAGCTTCTTGAATCCATTTCTTTATTGGTTATTTCTCAAATTGATGTTTCAATTTCATTCTATTTAACCTTTTCCTTTAATGCCTCTTGAAATTGAACTTTCAATTTGTTGAATTTAGTCATTCCCACGTTTCCATCTCCTATCTCGCATTTCTTCCATCCAATTGTCTCAAATTCCATTTCCATCATCTTTAATTTATTCAAATTAGCCACTTTGTCAACTCAATTTTGCTTTTCACACTTTAATTTCAACTTTCATTTTCTTTTGATTTAGTCCTTACACTTTCTATTTAATCTCAACTTCTAATTTTTCCTTTCCATCTTCAATTGTAGCTCTCAAAATATCAAGATTGCTTCATCACCGTCTAATTCTCCTTTTAAATCTTGATTCTTCAAAAGTTTACTTTTTTCATTGACTTTGACTTTTCCAAGTTTGACTTTTCAATGTTGACCTCAATGTTGACCTCCGAGTCAAAGTGCCAAAGCCAAATTATGGGATTAAGGGAAACTCTTAGAAACCCAAGGAATTGAGGAAAAACGTATCTTGTTTAGGATCCCGGACAAAATTAGGTGTCTACAACATTCATTTTAAAACATTATTTGTCTTATCTTTCTTTTAGTTTTGTTTCAAAATTAATAAAAGAAATAATCTTTATAGAGCATATATTTTTAACAATCTCCCACTTGATCTAAAGAATTTTTAGGCATATGATCTTTCAGCTTGGGCAATTTCATTTTTCAACTCACTAGGATTTAAACATATGCAACCGAGTTTAACAAGTTAGCTCGGGGATCTTAGGGCACATTTAATTTTGGCTTTTAGCATTTGAGTCCTAAAATTAATTATCCGAATTATTACAAAACCCATTTCACCAAATGGTCAAAATTGAACTCCAAAATTACATGCATATTTAAGTGGATATTATAATCATTCAATACCATGCCCTTACCACATTGATTATCTTTGCTTAGCAATCCTTTGTACTATATCGTAATTAAATTGATATCTTAATTGTACAATCAATTTAATTACATCTTGTGCCTTTGACACTTACTGGTTTTCTCTAATGATCATTTCAACAATCTTATTACAAAACCTAATTCATAATTATTTTTAACACACTCTGGTCAGAGAATTCAATGATCAAGTACTGAGAACCAGTCAAGAGATCTATTGTACAAATTCCATATTGCTAATTCATAATTTTCACTATTTATAAATATCTTCACCAAATTACTGAGTTTATTGATGTGCGATTAAGTCTCACAGATGAGCAACTCAAATGAATAAAAATATGAAATTATAATTAACTCATGATTAATATTGAAGTAAAATCAATGCATATGAGATTTAATAAGTCTGACAGTTATTTAAGAGTTAACTAAATCTCATTTATGATCCAATTCAATGTACACAAACTACATCAGTAAACTCACATATGATCAAGACAATTCAACCAATGAATTTAGTACAATCTGAGACATGAGATTTAATGAGATCCTTATTTATCAAATTCATGTTCTTAAAATAGTTTCTGGTCATAGTTTTGTCAAGACAGGGCATTGACAATACTTAAAGACTGGTACATGTTAAGCATCTCTACTTATGAAGTAAGCAATCTATATCATAGATAGAAGTATAGAGATACTTAGGGATAGTATGTAGGTGCTTGCTATGAGAACAAGTTCATTGAACATGGCCTGCTATGAGAACTCCATTTGGTATCTCACTCAAGTGTCTATGGAAAATTTCTCATGTGTCAGTTGTGTAACTAGTCCTCTAACTTGTAACGCCAAGTTATCTTGTATGTGAATTTTTATGTTTTGATTTCATCTGAACGGGTTCCAAGAAGGGATGCTTATTGTCATAACGATTTTTTGACTACTAGACAATTTTCAAAACACATTGGAGTCGCCACTAATCTTTTTTGGCTAGGTGTGACTGGCCACCTATTAAAATCTATCTTTGAAAAGAATTTTGAAATTAATTAAAACCTTTTAAAAAGATAATTTTGAAGTCTGCGATTGAAAACCAGAGAAAAATCATGATGGGTTCGGGGGTACGGTTACATATGGGGAAGGTATTAGCACCCCCACGACGCCCGTTAATAAAACGGTACCAATTATTCATGTGTTATCCTAAACCTCGATTTAATGGACTTGGCAACTATATTTAAAATTAATTTTCTTTTTACTTCTTTTCCAAAACATGTTTATTAATCTGAAAAAAAGAATTGTCATTATTTTTTTTTTTTGGAAAATGAAAGTGAGCATAAATCTTTTATCGAGAATGCTCATTAAATATTCCCAATACTTTTGGTGGTATTTAACGAGATCCTCTCACCTCGGGATATTTTAGGGATCACTATTGTGACATTCTTCGAATTCCATCGTCGGCAATTTACATTTACATTTATATTCACATTTTTTTTATTATTTAAATGCATATGATGCAAATAATTAAGTATGGGATGCATATGATTAAGCATATAAGATATGTGATCAAATACATAATCATACGATTAAACATACGAAGCATATCATTTGCAAATACGAGTATGGCAAAATATCGAGCACGTACATATTCATTTTTATTTATTTATTATTTCCATCATTTTCGTTTTCGAATTGAACATGATTTTTTCGTATTGAGAATATCGCCAAATACTCCCACTACTTGTAGTGATATTTAACGAAATTCTTTCACCTCAAGATATCTAGGGAGTCACTATTGTGATGTCCCTCGACTTTCGTCTTCGGAGATTCATCGTCCACATTTATTTTTAAATTTCCTTTTCAAGATCATTTTACTTGTGTAAAAAGAAATTATTCTTTTATTTTTTTTATTTATGAAAACGAATGTGAATCGTTTAATGAAAATACTCGTTAAATACTCCCAATACTTTTGGTGATATTTTAATGAAATTTTCTCACCTTGGGGCATCTTAGGAATCACTACTGTGACATCCTTCTAATTTCATTGTCTGCAATTTTGGATCCCAAAAAAAAAAAAAGGTGAGCTTGAAACCAAAATGGGTTGGATTCGGTGGGTTAGCCTTTCACCTTTTTTTTCTTCTTCTCTTTTTTCTTCTCTCCTGGCCGGTTCACACCTTGATTGGGACATCCCCCGGGTCAGTAGACTTCTTTTTTTGCAACTATAAAGCCCTATTTTTTCTTCTCTCTCATTTTTTCATTAACTTTCTCTCTCTACCCCTCCCAAATTCTATTCCTTCTCTCTACCATGTTCTTCTTTCTTCACCAAAAAACTCATAAACTCCAGATTCTAGCCACGGGTCATCGCGTCGGCCGTAATCCTCCACCTCCGGCCTTCACTCGTCAATGGCGAAAAAATCCCAAAAAATATTAGAAAACTCTCATTTTCCTCCTCTACACATCTATCCGAGCCGATTTCCCAAAAAGTGTCTCGATTTTTCTAGACCTAAAACTTAAGCTCAAAATTTCAACCATAAATCCGACTGCCATCCACTGTTGGATGGGGCCAAAAATCGAAGCACAACCTCCTCACCCTGTCCTCTAACTAATAACCGTCCATATTTCAAAGAAAATACCCCGAACCCTATGAACCTTGACATCCCAAAATCCCTAAAGGTTTTTTTGTGTCTATTATTTTTTCTTTTTTCTTGTGTGTTTCCTGTTCTTAGTTTTTATGGGTCATGTGTGTAGATATGGGTATAGGTGTGGGTGTGAGAGAGGGTGTGAGAGAGAGGTTGTGGTGAGGCTTTTTTTTGGAATGGATTTCCTATTGTGCTAAGTAGATGGTGGTGATGAATGGTGTTGTGGTGTGTGTTTATAATGGTGTTTTTTTTTTTTTTTTTTTTTGTAGTGGGTGTCTCCCCTCCCATTTTTTCTAATTTTTGCTTCTATTTGAAGGAGCATGGAACCTCATTCCCAAAAAATCTCGGATTTTTTGGGATTTGGGACATTGCTTCAAGCAATGGAGAATGCAGTGTGTGCAGAGTGTAGGGAAAGGTTAGCATGAAAGTGGAAACTTTGGGGAAGAACAAGTTGACTGCCATGGATGGTAGTCAACTTCCTTTCATTTTTTTTTTAATTTGGTTTTTTTCGTATTTTTTTCTATTAAAGAAAATAATAATAAAATAAATCTCATGGGTTTATTATTTCATTTGGACCTAAAAAAAAGACTATAAGATTTCAAATGAATTAAGTCTAATAAGTGAGCCAAATCAAATGGGTTAAAAATAGACTTAGTTAAGATATCCAATAATTCATATTATGAAAACCCAAAATAAAAATTGAAACCTTTTTTCGATTTATTTGGAGTAGCGTAATCATCCCGGAAAAAATTAGGTTGTTACAGTTGCCCCTCTTTGCACATTGCTGAGAATCAGTAATAGGGCAAAGACATAAGTAACAATTTTGTTTGGGACCATGGGTCTAACAAAATTCACTCTTTTTTTTTTTTTTTTTTTGAGAACATTGAACTTAAATTTGAAAAAGAACCTACATCTAGGCTTTACAACTTTAAAATTTTTAAAACAAAGTTTTCACAACTTTGGAAATTAAAACGATACTCCTCTAATTAGAAGTTTCACAACTTTGAAAATTAAACATGAACTTCGGATTTTTGACAATAAACTTCAAATTTTTGACAATTAGTTTGAACACGACTCAAATGACTATCTTATTTTTTGCCTTTAGTCTTACAAAAGTGAAGACTCATTCTCGGATATCCCCATCGGATGCTTTGGATATCACTACCAAAGACTTATCATAACCAAATTTTTGAACATCACCACTGGAAGCTTCGGCTATCACCATCGAAGATTTAACAATCTCTTTTCTTGTCCACTTCCTGTCTTTCATCTTGCGAGAGTGAAGACTCGTTCTCGGATATCGCCACCGAAATACTTAGAAGATTCTTAAAATTCTGGATATCACCACCAGAAACTTCGGATATTGCCATCGGATTAGTTAGAAAATTCTTAAACTTCTGGATATCACCACCAGAAGCTTCAGATATCGCACCGAAGACTTTAACAATCTTTTTTCCAATCCACTTTTTTCCTTTAGTCTTATGAAAGTAAAAATTCATTCCCGGATATCATCACCAGATGCTTTGGGTATCACCACCAAAAACTTAACATAACTGAATTTTCGGATATCACCATCAAAAGCTTCGGATATCGCCACCGAAGACTTAGCATAATCAAATTCCGGATATCACCATTGGAAGCTTCAGATATCACCACCGAAGACTTAGCATAATTAAATTTCGGATATCACCACCGGAAGTTTTGGATATTACCACCGAAGACTTATCATAACAAAATTTCAGATATCACCACCGAAAGCTTTGGATATCACCACCCAATACTTATCATTACCAAATTTTCGGATATCACCACCGAAAGCTTCGGATATCACCACTGAAGATTTATCATAACTGAATTTTTGGATTTCACCACTATCGCAACCTAAAAAATAAAAAGTCTCATCGCAAGATTTTATTACTCATTAAGCGTGACATTAAAAAAAGAGAAAAAGTCGAATTAATTCCTATTGAAAAATGAAGGTTTTGAAAATGACCTTAAAAAAAACATGGAGTCGCCACCAATCTTTTTTAGCTAGGTATGACCAGCCACCTATTAAAACCGATTTAGTAAAATATTTTTAAATTAATTAAAACATTTTTAAAACCAATTTCAAGTCTGTGTTATAAACCAGAGAAAATCAAAGAATCGGGTTCAGGACTCGGTTACGTGCGAGGAAGGATTAGAACGCACACAACGCCCGTAAAAAATGGTACCTTATTAATCGTGTGTTATCTCAAGTCTCGGTAAAAAGTCGATTTTAAATTTGGTATTTTAAATTAATTCCCACTTTGAAGAAAAATAATTCCATTTTTTTATTAGAAATGATTCGGAATTTATTAATTCAAAATTTTCCTATATTCCCCGAAAATTCGGAGAAATATAGAAATTTTTATTTATTTAGAAAATTTTTCGAATCAATCTTGTTTTAAGAAAGATATTCTGTTATTAATGATAATTGATGATATCCTCCCCGGCACCCGGAAGAGAACACATGAATTATTTTAACTCGGGAATATCTTTATTTTTATTGAAAATCATTATCTTTTTCAAAACATTTTTTTTAAGAACAATATGAACATGAATAAGTATGACAATCAAACTCTAGATAATGAAACCTAAATGATTTAATTTAAATGACATAGCATATTCTAAATGAAATGAAATATCCTAAATGAAATGAAATATCCTAGGTATCATGATATATCTTAAATGAAATGAAATGATTTAAATGACATGATATTCTAAATGGCATGGAATATTTTAAATAATATAATCTATTTGACATGGAATATAATCTAAGTGACATGAAATGATATGAAACATAAAATAATGTTATCACGAAATATGCATGAAAATAAAAATAATAATGCATGAACATAGTATATGCTAAATGATGTGACAAAAATAAATGACTAAATAAAAAGCAAAGGATAACATGAAATATTCAAAACCATGTGACAAATAATATAACATCATAAAATATAAATCAAAATAATAACAATACCATAGAAATTATCATAGCAAAAATCACATATTATATAATATGCATGAACATGGAAAATGCAATGCATGAAAGTGTATTTTTTTTCCTTTAAATAAGGAGATCCATATATCTAAAAAGATATCTCGATACCTTAGGAAAAGACATCAAATAAATTTTATCTAAAATCAAAATACTTTGTGATTGGTTTATGATAAGTGCTTAATTTCATACATTTTCCTATTTAATTTCCTTATACTTTGTGCTTTGATACTTAAGTTCCTTGACATTTTACTAGGTTTTTATGCTTTGTAGGTATTTTGGAGGAGATGAAGTCAAAACATGTCAACTAGGATGTTTAATAGCTTATAAAATCACAATCACAAAATGGAAAAAGACTTGGGAGTCAAAAAGATCAAATTATTGGTGCAAAGTAAGAAAGCAGATTTGACCTCCAGAGGTTGTTGCTAAGAAAACATCATGTTAGGGTCTTTATTCAAAGAAACTTCCTTATTGACTTTTAAAGATCACTCAATTACCTTTCCAACGGTTGGTCATGGGCCTAAATCGGATAATAAATGGTCATCCAAATCGGCATTGGAATATCTCTTTAAACAACCTTAGTGGTAGAAAAAACCCTAGCCACAAATCACATTTTTTTCTTAATACACTAGCTGGCATTTATGTTTATCCTTGTCAAAGAAGGATTAGTGGCTGTAAACTTGCATTAATTGCAAGAATCTTTCCATAAAGCTAATCCTAGTCAAAGTAAGAGAATTAAATCAGCTAAGACTTTCCTTCCTTACACTTACTTTGGCTGCAAGTTTGTAATCTCTCCTCATTAAAGAGTGCTTTGACTAAGACTTTCCTACTTTATTAAAACTGTGGCTGCCAAGTATTCCTTTTTTCCTTAAAACACAAAAGTCAGCCACCTTTCCTTAACTTTAGCCACAAGTCAGCATTTAGTGAAAGGAGAGAGCTGAAATTTACTTGTTTGATGCCCTAGCTATTGCCTATAAATAGAGATCAAGGGGGCAAACGAAATTTACACTTCTCCAAGCTACAAAGTTCTGATTTCTTCTTTGTTTCTTTGTTTTTGAGAGAGCAAGAGGCTGGATAATTAATATTCTTTTTCTTCTTTTTCTTTGTTTCTTTGTTTCTTTCTTTTATTTTCTTCTTAGATTCTCTTTAATTTTATGTTTATATTTACATTGCCTATGCTAGGCTAAAATTTTATTTGGTTAAGGGTAATTTCAAAGCCCTAGACATGTTATGTAATTGTTTCTATCAAAGTTGCTTATGTTCTTCCATTAAAATTGTTCAGGATGATGTTTTGATTTGTTTAGGTGGCCAACTAGATAAATCTTAATAATTGTCTAATGCTAGTTTAGGAGTCTTGATCCGTGTAATTGTCTTGATTTCCTATTCATAAGTAGCAATTTATGATTAATGATTATGGTCGAGTTTTCAATAATTGCAAAGTGGAACATAACCTAAGTTGAACAATTCGAGCTTATGTGTTTGTTGCTTAGATCAACCTATCTTTCTCATCATAAAGCTGCTATTAAATTGAATTTAGAGAGCTTATTCTAGGTTGTTTGATAGTTAGAGATTAAATAGAGAGTTTGTTCTATTTAACGACGAACTAAGGAAAGATTGGGGTAACAAAACTTGTTATCTACGATTGTTAACTTTGATAGTTAATTGATGTTAATAGATATGAAATTGATTCTTAATGATGTCTAGTGGTGGAGAGTGAAATCTTAACCATATTTCTTATATTTGATTCTTCTTAATTACTTATTTTCTCATTCTTATTGTTAACTTTAGTTTAAATCTAATCTCAAAATCCCCTTTACTTTTATTTACTTGTTTTTAAGTGATAAACTATTAACTTATAAACTAAAACCCAATCCCTGAGGACTCGACCCTTGCTAATCACTATACTCTACAATTGATTCTTTTTAAGTGCAAGGTTAAATAAGATACACTCTTTTGGGTGCATCAAGTTTTTGGCGCCGTTGCCGAGGATTTCTTTCTTAGTTTATTTGTTACTTGATTTATTCTTATTTTCAGTTGTAATTAATTTTATTTTTCTTGTACATATAGGTTTTTGTTTTCAAATTTCAAGCAAGAAGAGATGGTAGGTGCTACATCAAAACTTCAGAACCTTTAGAACCAACTAGACAATCTCATCTCCATAGTTCAACAAGTGGCCATAAGTAAGATTCAACAATCAAGGCAGTGTGGAGTGTGCTTCATGATTGATCATTCAACCAATTGGTGCCCATACTACCAAAAAGATAATTTTGAACTAGCCTATGATGTGGAAGGATACCAAAGCCATCAAGGGTTCCAAGGACAGCAGTATGATGCTTTTCCAAACACTTACAATGAGAGATGGTGGAATCATACTCATTATGGCTACTCGGGAGATTATCAAGAAGTAGATCCTTATGCTTATTACACTCACCAATCTGTCTTCAATCAACCATGGGATCAACAACAAGATCTTTTTGAGCCACCACCTCAAAACTCAGGTAATTCTTTAGAAGAACTTGTCAATTCTTTTGTTATTAATACTCTACAACTTCAACAGAAAACAAGGGAAACAAAAGCAAGTATCCAGAGTTTGGAAACGCAAATGAGCCTATTGGCTAGTAGTATGGTGGAATTAGTAGCATAAAGATCTCAAACACTCCCTTCCCAATCGGTGATTGATCCAAAGGAGAGTGTTAGTGCCACACAACTTGAGGATGAATCAGAAAATCCAAGGGAACCTAAGGATGAGAAAGAACTAAAGATGGATTCAACTATTGAAGATAATGAAGCTTCAATTCCAAAAGAGAGTACTTCGACACTTGAGGTAACATTTAAGGTTCCACTTTTTACTAATGTTTCTTCTCCATCTTTTCCTAGTAGATTCACAAAGTTCAAGGAGGAGGAACATGAACAACACATGCCGGAAACCTTAAACAACTTGTTTGTGGATGCCATTCAACAAATACCAAAATATGCAACATTCCTTGATGAGATATGCACCACAAATGATGATGGAATAATACTTGTAATGGATAATGCATCCATCATTGTGCAAAGAAAGCTTCCTATCAAATGCACAAATTTGGGAAGTTTCATGTATGAGCCTGACAAGCCTAAAAAGCCAAGAAGGGGTGTTGGTTAGGTTGGACAAATTAACTCAAGTGCTAATTGGGAAGGCAACCCAATTAATGAAGAAATTGCTAACCTGCCATAACAGATTTGTTTTCTTTTTCTTTCTTGCTTCGCTTTAATTTTTAGATTTATTTAAGTTTCATTAGTTTGCTTTGTTTTGAGTTTTTAATAATTTTGTTTGTTTTTGTGTTTTAATAAGTCAGGCTAAGGACAATAAACCAAGCGCTTATTGGGAGAGCACACATTATAATCAGATTTGCTATTTCTTACTCTCCATCCCTCTATCTTTTATATTTTCTTTAGTTATTTTTCTTCTTTTATTTAGTAGTTCTTTTCTCTTACATATAATTCTTGCATATAGGGTGATAGTATTACATTGAGGACAATGTAAGAATTAAGTGTGAGGGGAAGAATTTAGGATTTCTTATTTTAGATTATCAATTTTTTTTGAGTTTTTTTTGAGTATGTTTTAGTGTGTTTTCTAGTTCTTTTTAATACAATGATGAGACATGAATTGCACAGGTCTAAAACTAGTTTAGTAGTGAGAAGATTTTTCATGAGAATTAAGCTTGATATCATTTTTCTTGGAGTCAATGTTAATATGATATGTTTATTGAGAAAGAAGCATGTTTAGACTGAATATTGACTTGTATAATCATCCTTGTGAGTTTTTGAGCCTATATGATTGATACATTATACATATCAATCTAATTTATTTCTTGTGTGCTCTTATGATTACATGATTCTCTAGAACTTGCTTTAAACTGTTTGAGACTATATTGATACATGTGACAACATGGATATGATAGAGGCATTAGGATTTTTAACCAGGGCCAAATCAGCCATCCCCTATTGATGTTCCAAGAGAACATCCCCCCTAGTGAGCCAATTTGAGCCTACATTGAACGAGCTATTTCTTTGGTAACCACATCTTACACCTAGCCTAAACACATTTATATCTCTACACTTGTTCTAAAGATAGACTAGAATGTTTGAGACATATTGCAAAAACAAGGGACTCTTATTGAAAAGTTGGGTTAGATACAAAAGATAAGTGTGGGGGAGGAGAAAAGCAAAAGTCAAGTAAAAAAAAAAAAGAAGAAAGGGAACATTGTAAAAATACTTTCCCATTTATAAAAAAAAAAAGAGAAAAGAAAAAAAATATATATATCATCTCTTGAACTTTTGGGTAAAGAAAAGAAAAGGAATGTTACAAAATTGATTAGAATGAAGCAAAGGCTCAACATGAAATATTTAGCCTATGTTATTATGTACTTCTAAAGAATATTGAGAAAGTTATAGTTGCAAAATCTTATTTTGTCTCTAAATTTTATGAAGTCTTTGGAACCTTTGCAATATCCTTTATCTTTTATTCTTTAGCCACATTATTACCCCTTGGCCCTATTACAACCTTGAATAAAGACCTTTTGATTTATGAAGTTGTATGATCTAAATAGTTGAGAATAGGTGGATAAGCAAGCATATGGTATGACTGTTTTCATGAGAATGATTGAAACACCTTACCACTACTATATTGAGTGAAAATCATGAGAGTATCCCATGTGAGAAGTTGAGATTAAGTTGAACATGCAATATTTTGATTGAGATATGTTAATATTGACTTAACTCAAAATTTTACATTCAAGCATGATTCTTTATGAATTCTTTAAGCTATCGGATTAGTTGATAAAACTTATTCAATGATTACCTCTAATTGTTATTGAAAGTGAACTAGATTCGATTTTCTTACCTTGTATCTATTTGATTTTGCTCGAGGACTAGCAAAAGATTAAGTGTGGGGGAATTTGATAAGTTCTTAATATCATACATTTTCCAATTTAATTTCCTAATACTTTGTGCTTTGATACTTAAGTTCCTTGACATTTTACTAGGGTTTTTATGCTTTGTAAGTATTTTGGAGGAGATGAAGTCAAAACATGTCAATTAGGATGTTTAACAGCTTCAAAATCACAATTACAAGATGGAAAAAAGACTTGGGAGTCAAAATATCAAATTCTTGGTGCAAAGCAAGAAGGCAGATTTGACCTCTGGAGCTTGTTGCTAAGAAACAATGATGTTAGGTTCTTTATTAGAAGAAACTTCCTCTTTACTTTTGAAGATAACTTAATTACCTTTCCAACGATTTGTCATGGGCCTAAATCAGATAAGAAATGGTCATCCAAATTGGCATTGGAATATCTCCCTAAACAATCCTAGTGGCAGAAAAACCCTAGCCGCAAATCACATTTGTTTCTTAATACCCTAGCTGACATTTATGTTTATCCTTCCCAAAGAAGGATTAATGGCTGTCAACTTGCATTAATTGCATTAATTGCAAGAATTTTCCTTAAAGCTAATCCTAGTCAAAGTAAGAGAATTAAATCAGTCAAGACTTTCCATCCTTACGCTTACTTTGGCTGCAAGTTTGTAATCTCTCCTCATTAAAGAGTTCTTTGACTAAGACTTTCCTACTTTATTAAAACCGTTGCTGCCAAGTATTCCTTCTTTCCTTAAAACACAAAAGTCAGCCACCTTTCCTTAACTTTAGCCACAAGTCAGCATTTATTGAAGGGAGAGAGCTAAAATTCACTTGTTTGATGCCATAGCTATTGCATATAAATAAAGATCAAGGGGAAAACGAAATTTGCACTTCTCCAAGCTACAAAGTTCTGATTTCTTCTTTGTTTCTTTGTTTTTGAGAGAGTAAGAGGCTGGATAATTAATATTATTATTCTTTTTCTTTCTTTCTTTTATTTTCTTCTTAGATTCTCTTTAATTTTATGTTTATATTTACAATGCCTATGCTAGGCTAAACTTTTATTTGGTTAAGGGTGATTTCAAAGCCCTAGACATGTTATGTAATTAATTTTTAGAATCTATCTATAATTGTTTCTATCAAAGTTGCTTATGTTTTTCCATTAAAATTGTTCATGATGATGTTTTGATTTGTTTAGGTGGCCAACTAGATAAATCTTAATAATTGTCTAATGCTAGTTTAGGAGTCTTGATCCGTGTAATTGTCTTGATTTCCTATTCATAAGTAGCAATTTATGATTAATGATTATGGTCAAGTTTTCAATAATTGCAAAGTGGAACATAACCTAAGCTGAACAATCCGAGCTTATATGTTTGTTGCTTAGATCAAACTATCTTTCTCATTATAAAGCTGCTATTAAATTGAACTTAGAGAGCTTATTCTAGGTTGTTTGATAGTTAGAGATTAAATAGAGAGCCTGTTCTATTTAACGATGAACTAAGGAAAGATTGGGGTAACAGAACTTGTTGTTATCTACGGTTGTTAACTTTGATAGTTAATTGATGTTGATAGATATGAAATTGATTCTTAATGATGCCTAGTGGTGGAGAATAAAATCTTAACCATATTTCTCATATTTGATTCTTCTTAATTACTTATTTTCTCATTCTTATTGTTAACTTTAGTTTAAATCTGATCTCAAAATCCGCTTTACTTTTATTTACTTGTTTTTAAGTGATAAACTATTAACTTATAAACTAAAACCCAATCCCTGAGGACTCGACCCTTGCTAATCACTATACTCTACAATTGATTATTTTTAAGTGCAAGGTAGTGCATCAGTTTAGAAACAATTTTAAAAATCTTGGATAATAAAACCTCTTAGTTGAATCCCTTTTAAAAATGACTCTAATTTCCTAAATTTAAAATCCCGGACTTGACCACCCTTAACCCAAGGTTTATAAAATCATTTTTGAAGTTTAAAATAGTCTAAAAACCGAGCTAGGACAATAGCTAAAGTTCCTAACCAATCCCTCTAAATGCCTTAGCCAAATTCAACAATTGTTTGTCTTTTGAATTCAAATTTGCCTCTACTGTCAAGTTTTAAATCACAATTTTTTTACCTATTTTTAAAATTTCAAAAAAATCTAAAAAAAGAACTGGACACTCAAAACATGTAAAAATACATGAGAAAAAATTTGATTAATTTTCTGATTAAAAATGACTTCCCATAAAAATCTGGAAAGTCCGAGTATTGGGTGAGAAACTGTTTTGCCAAAACACATTTTTTTGCCTTTGATAAAATGATTTAAAAATCAAAGTAAAAATGTTGGAGACTCTCCTAAAGACCTACAAATAGTAGCTAATATTTCTAAAAAGTTAGACAAAAATTGGCTAAGTAAAAAAAATCACAAAGGTAGAATAATCAATTGGACAACTCTTTAATTTTCCACAAGTATGCTCAAGTGAGCATGACTTTGAGCCATTGATTGGCCTAAGTCATAAATCATGTGGCATGACTTGAGATGCATGAACATACAGCAAATTGAATGCATGAAATGCATGATTTAAAACCTAAATGATGTGAGAAATGCATGGCAATACAAAATAACCTAATGAGCATGAGTTCCTAACCTAAGTATGCATGAGATGCATAATAATGCAAATGAGACTTAGACCTAAAGTGACATGAAATGCATGGTAATACAAAGTGACCCTAGACCTAAATAGCATAACAATGCATGACAATACCAATATGATTTTAGACCTTATATGCATGTGAATATGCATGGCAATATTAATATGCATGGCAATATTAAAATGTCACGAGAATGCAAGAAAATGTCATGAACATATAATGATCAATAAACCTAATACTATTGCATGAACAAACAGCAACTAATACACAATCTCATGGCATAGTAATGCAAAGCAATGGTACCAAAACATAATGCAAATGCACAAACAAGGCAAGGATTACATGAAGAGGCCGAATGGCCATTAAACAAATTAGTGGAATCGTATCTAGCCAATAACACAAACACATGGCAAACCAAATCAAAATACACAATGTTATGGCATGAAATGCAAACCTATCAACTAAACGAAATGAAAATGCACACACAAAGCAAAAAGGGTCATGTTGGCCGAATGGTCCTCAAATCACATGGTATAATCCTAGCTAGCAAATAACACAAACACATGGTAGCAAACATGATAATAATGCAATTATAGTGACTAATTACTCATGAACATATCAATGACAATATAACAAACACATGGCATGGTCTAAATATGTAAACATAAATGGAAGCATACTAAGCAAGCTAACACAAAAAAAAAACACAAGCATGGTAATTTAAACATGATAGCCGAATGGTTTTATGAACTTGGCATGGTATTTCCACAAACACATAGCATGGTATATTGCTAAACTACCACAATCAAGCTAACATACCACAAATCAAGCTAATCTAACACAAGTAAGCTAACCTACCACAATAATACTCATGAACAAGATCAAAAACAAAATCATTTACCAAAAAATCCAACTATTCGGCCATGATAAAAACAAGGGTACAAACTTATTTTTTTTTTTTATTTTAGAAAAATAAAATAGTAGCTCTTTAGAAACAAGTTTATTTCATAAAAAGGAAAAAATAACAATCAAAAGAGCAAGATCATGTCAATAAAATATGAAAAATAACCATGAAAGAGCATAGCTACCTTGCTCTACCTTTCCAAATGAAGAAGAAATAAGCCGAAACCCTCATTTTCCTTGTCCTTTTTTCTCCTCTCTTTTTCCTTTTTTTTTCTCTCTCATTTTCTCCTTAGCTACTGCCTCTTTTCCAGCCTCCAAACTTGTGAAAAAACTGCTCAGCCCCCCTTTATATTAGCCTTGGCCGAATGGCCTTCCTTCTATAAGGAAAGTAGTTATTTTTTTTCATCCAATGGCTATCGCTTGAGATGCTTTCTATGTAAAATTTTCATCATTAGATTAGAATAATCAACCCCTAAATTTATGATTTCATGAAGATGATGTCATAAATAAGATTATAAATATGACATCATCCCCCTCCATCCATTGGTCCATTTGTTGCAAATTCAAAGGCTTGATCAAAAAATAACTACCTTCTTATTCACTCTTGGCCTTTAGATGAAATGGCTTAGCAAAATCAATCTCCATCATCGGCTTGTCTGATTGCCCTCTTAAAATCCAACCCAATTCCTTTGCAAGAAAGGCCTTTTTCGATTTCTTCGATAAAATTACCTTTTTGACCTTCGAACCTAAATAAATAGCAAACGGACTCCAAATTCAAATTTTATTTTTTCAATACTTCCGAAATAATAAAAAATTAATTTTTGGAATTTTTCAAAATTTTTCGAACCCATTTACTATTTTTTTGGATTTTTTCTTCCAAAATTGCCCTTTTGTGCACCCGAACTTTCACCATTTTTAAACGAGCTCCGAATCTAGATTTTTCTTCACCAATATCTTCCAAATAATTTAAAAGTATGATCTGGAAGTTTTCATAATTTGTGGAGCTAATTTTCTATTTTTTCGAGATTTATCTGCTTAAATTTCTACGTGGTGGACCCGAGATTTGACCATTTTGCAAACGAGCTCCGAATCCAGATTTTTCTTCTCCAATCTCTTCGAAATGATTTAATAATGAGATCTGAAAATTTTCAAAATTTTTGGAGTTCATTTGCTGTTTTCCCTAATTTTCCAATTTTGCCCTTTTGCCTCCAAAGCCCGATTTTGCTCAAAACAAGTACGAGTTTTAGATTTTCTTTTCTTGGGCCTTTTTCATATATTGAATTGGAGTTGGTCCAAAAACACCCAGTTTTTACAATCAAATTCCCCTCTGATTTGATTTTTCCTTTTTTTACTATCGGGAATTTCCTCGTTTTTTCTGTTTTTCCTCCAATCGGCTCTTTTCTCGGATTTTCTTCAAACTGAACCTTGGGCTATCCTTGTTTACTCACTCCTCATCAATTAGGGGTTTTAATTTTACCAAATTGGGCTATTTCTGCAATTTTCTCCAATTTCACAAAAATCTACCAAAAACCCTAATTCTCGGTTTTCTTCCGAATTGACTTTTCTTTCAGTTTTTCTTCCAAGTAGCCTCTCCATAACCCGTAGTCAGTGCTTATCTTTCATTTGGAACCTTCAATTTTGACCAATTTGATCGTTTAAGCACTTTTTCCCAAATTTCCTGAACTAGGGTTTCCTTTCTACTTAATCTCCGTAACCCAACTTTCGAACTCCATATCTTTCAATGTAGACCTTGGATTATCAAAATTCTTTCACCATTTTTCAATTGAACTTCAAATCTTGATTTTGAAAGTGGGTTGACTTTTTTAGTAGTTGAATTTTTTGAGGTTGACTTTTTCAAGTTTGACTTTTTATGCTTGACTTCCTTAGACTAAGTCTTTGAGTACCACCTACAGGATGAGAAAAGCCTTTTTGCATTTTGAAACATCACTTTAGGAAGAAAACATACCTGTTTTAGTGGTCCAGACAAAATTAGGTGTCTATAGCTGTTTCTCTTTGGCTATTGCTGAGAATAAGGAACCAGGCAAAGATAAACAAACACTAATTTTTTTCGGTTAGTGAAATCACATGTGAAGAGAAGGGAAAGAGGTTTTCATTCATCATTTTCATTATTTCTTTTTTATTTTTTTTATTTTTTTATTTTTTTATTTTTTCATTTTTCTATATTTATATATATATATATTATTTCATTTTTTGTTTTGTTTTGTTTTGTTTGGTTTTTTTTTTTTTTTTTTGTCTTGAAAAAGCTGTAAATGGAAGATTTTGTCCTTAAATTGAGTTCCCTGACTAATCTAGGCTCGACCCATCTTAAGGAAACGAGTTCGATTTGCAAGAGAAGAAATGACCTCGACGATGGTCTCAGGGTCTTAACCTATCTTGTTCTCAGCTGTGTTTAAAATTCTGGATATCTCCTCCAGAAGCTTCGGCTATCTCCACCAAAGACTTGCTCATTTTTAAAACTATAAAACTCTGAATATCTCCACCAGAGGCTTTGGCTATCACCACCAAAGACTTTCTACCTTTTCAATTTTTTTTTTTTAAAAAAAAAAAACTCTGGATATCTCCATAGAGGCTTTCACTACCAAAGACTTTCACCCTTTTTAAATTTTTTTTAAAACTTTGGATATCTCTGTAGACACCTAATTTTGTCCGAACCACTAAAACATGTATGTTTTCTTCCTAAATTGATGTTTCAAAATGTAAAAAGATTTTTTTTTATCCTGCAGGTGGTACTCCGAGACTTAGCCTAAGAAGGTGAGCATAAAAAGTCAAACTTGAAAAAGTCAACTTCGAAAAGTCAACTATTGAAAAAGTCAACCCAATTTCAAAATCAAGATTTGAAGTTCAGTTGAAAAATGGCAAAATAATTTTGATAATCCGAGGTCTACATTGAAAGATATGGAGTTCGAAAGTTGGGTTACTGAGATTTAGTAGAAGGAAAACCCTAATTCGAGAAATTTGGGAAAAAGTGCTTAAACGATCAAATTGGTCGAAATTGAAGGTTCCAAATGAAAGATAAGCACTAATGACTATGGGTAATGGAGAAGCTACATGAAAGAAAAATTGAAAGAAAAGTCAATTCGGAAGAAAACCGAGAATTAGGGTTTTTGGTGGATTTCGGTGAAATTTGGAAGAATTACAGAAATGACCCGATTCGGTAAGACTAAAGCCCCTAATTGATGAGGAGTGATTAAACAAGGATAGCCTAAGACTCAGTTTGAAGAAAATCTGAAAATCAAACTTGTTTTGAGCAAAACCGGGTTTCGGAGGCAAAATGGCCAAATTGGAAAATTTGGGAAAAATAGCAAATGAACTCCGAAAATTCTGAAAATTTTCAGATCTCATTCTTAAACCATTTCAAAGAGATTGGCGAAAGAAAATCCGAATTCGGAGTTCGTTTGCAAAATGGCCAAATCCCGAGTCCCCTATGTAGAAATTCGAAAGGAAAAATCTCGAAAAAATACCAAATGAGCTCCAAAAATTGTGAAAATTTGCAAATCTCTTTCTTAAATTATTTCGAAGAGATTGGCGAAGAAAAATCTTGATTTGGAGTTCGTTTACAAAATGGCCAAATCCCGGGCCCACTATATAGTAATTCAAGCAGATAAATCCTAAAAAAATAGCAAATGATCTCCAAAAATTATGAAAACTTCCAGATCACACTTTTAAATTATTTTTAAGAGATTGGTGAAGAAAAATCTGCATTAAGAGCTCGTTTAAAAAATGGTAAAAGGTCGGGTGCACAAAATGGCAATTTTGGAAGAAAAATGGGTTCCAAAAATTATGAAAACATCCAGAATTCAATTTTTAATTATTTAGGAAGTATTAAAAAATAAATTTTTTATTTGGAGTCCGTTTGCTATTTAATTTGTTTTGGGGGTCAAAAAAGTCATTTCACCGAAGAAACCGAAGAAGGCCTTTAAAAAATTGGAGATTGGGCTGGATTTTAAAAGGGAAATCAGCCAAGCCCATAATGGAGAGTGATTTTGCTGAGATTTTAGATCAAAGGGCCAAGAGTGAAGAGGAAGGTAGTTATTTTTCGTGATCAAGCCTTTGAAATTGTGACACATGGACCAATGGATGGAGAGGGATGATGTCATATTTATGGCATCCTATTTATGACATCTTCATGAAATCATATTTAGGATCTGATTATTCCAATCTAATGGTGGGATTTTACATAGAAAGCATCTTGAATTAAAGGCCATTGGATCAAAATTTGTTAGGAAAAATCTACAACATTCTACACAATTCTTATACCATTTGGCCAAGCCTTTTTGGGGAAGGGAATTCAGATTTTTGCTGTAGCTTGAGGGGCTGAATAGAGGCAGTAGCTAAGGGAAAAAAGAGAAAAAAAAAAGAAAGGAAAAAGAGAGGAGAAAAAATGAGAAGAAAAAAGAAAGGTTTGGCTTGCTACTTCTTGATTTGGAAAGCTAGAGCAAGGTAGCTATGTTCTTTCATGGTTTTCTCATACTTTGTTGACATGATTTTGATATTTTGATTGTCATTTTATTCTCTTTTATGAAATAAACTTGTTTTTTAAAATAAGTTCTAAGGAGCTTCTACTTTGTTTTTTTAAAAGAAATAAAAAAAAAACTAGTTTTTCTCTATTTTTCATCATGGTTGAATGAATCACTTTTGTTAAATGATTTTGTGTTTGATCTTGTTTATGTGGTACTTGTGGTAGATTAGCTTGATTGTGGTAGTTTAGCTATAGACCATGCCATGTGTTTGTGAAAATGGCTAGCTATATTCATGCATTTTCATTATGATTGCTTAGTTTAGCATGTTTCCTTTTTAGTCTTGTCTTTAGTATGCCATGTGTTTGTGTTATTGCCATGCATTTTTAGGTCTAGGTCTCATTTGCATTGCCATGCATTTCATGCATTTTAGACCTAAGTTGCATTAAATGCCATGCAAGTTCATTTTAGGTCTAGGCCATATTCTCTATGCCATGCATTTTTCATGTCATTTAGGTTTTAAATCATGCATTCAATTTTCTGTATGATCATGCATTTCATGTCATGACACATGATTTATGACTTAGGCCAATCAATGGTTCAAAGTCATGCTCACTTGAGCATACTAGTGGAAAATTAAGGAGTTGTCAAATTGATTATTCTATCTTTGTGATTTTTTTTACTTAGCCAATTTTTGTCTAACTTTTTAAAAGTGTTATCTACTGTTTGTGGGTCTTTAGGAGAGTCTCAAACATTTTTACTTTGATTTTTAAATGATTTTATCAAAGGCAAAAAATTATGTTTTGGAAAACAGTTTTTCACCCAGTACTCGGACTTTCCCAATTTTTAGGGGAAGACATCTTTAATCAGAAAATTAAGCCAATTTTTTCTTGTGTAGTTTTACATGTTTTGAGTCTCCAGTATTATTTTTTAGATTTTTTTGAATTTTTAAAAATAGGTTAAAAATCGTGTTTTAAAACCGTACAGTAGAGGCAGATTTGAATTCAAAAGAAAAACAATTGTTAAATTTGGCTAAGGCATTTAGAGGGGATTGGTTAGAAACTTTAGCTACTGCCTTAGGGTAATTTCTAAGCCTTTTTAAACTCTAAAAATTATTTTATGAACCTCGGGTTAAGGGTGGTCAAGTCTGGGATTTTAATCTTAGGAAATTAGAGCCATTTTTAAAGGGTTTGGCTAGGGTTTCAATCTTCATTCAACTTTCTTTCAAAATTGTTTTCAAACAAATCACAAAGT
Source organism: Fremontodendron californicum (assembly GCA_030761205.1). NCBI lineage: Eukaryota > Viridiplantae > Streptophyta > Magnoliopsida > Malvales > Malvaceae > Fremontodendron > Fremontodendron californicum. The sequence continues at coordinate 23,911,859 of JAULJL010000009.1, forward strand.
ATTTCGATTTTAAAAAATTTAATTTGATATATTTTCCTAAGGTAGCCGGATATCTTTTTAGATATACGGATTTCCTTAAATAAAGAAAAAAATACACTTTCATGCATTGCATTTTCCATATTGATTCATTTGATATAATATGTGATTTTTGCTATGATAATTTCTATGATATTGTTATTATTTTTATTTATTTTATGGTGTTATGTTGTTTGTTATATGGTTTTGAATATTACATGCTATCCTATGCTTATTATTTAGTTATTTATTTTGTCACATTATTTAGCATATATTATGTTCATGCATTATTATTTTATTTTTATTTTCATGCATATTACATGATAGCATTATTACATTATTTAGATTATATTTCATGTCATTTAGATTATATTTCATGTCATTTAGATTATATTATTTAGAATATACCATGTCATTTAAAATATGCCATATTATTTAAATTTGCCATGTCATTTAAATCATATCATTTCATTTAGAAAATCATATTATTTAAATCATATCATTTCATTTAGAATATCATGTTATTTAAGTTGTTTCATTTCATTTAGAACATATCATGTTACTTAAGATATTTCATTTCATATAGAATATATTATGTCACTTAAGATATTACATTTCATTTAGGATATTTTATTTCACTTAGAATATACCATGATACTTAGGATATTTCATTTCATCTAGAATATACTATGCCATTTAAATTATATCATATAATTTAGGTTACATTATGTTATCTAGACTTTGCTATGTCATTTTATTTATGTCACACATGTTCATATTCTTTTTTTTTTAAATGGTTTGAAACGATAATGATTTTCAATAAAATAAAGATATTCCCGAGTTAAAATAATTCATGAGTTCTCTGCCGGGTTTGCTGGGAAGAGTATCATCAATTATCATTAATAACGGAATATCTTCTTTAAAACGAGAATGATTCAGAAAATTTTCCAAATAAATAAAAATTTCTATATTTTGCCATGTTTGTTGGAAAATATAGGAAAATTTTGAATTAATAAATTTCGGATTATTTTCAAATAAAAATGGAATTATTTTTCTTTAAATTGGGAATTAACTTGAAATACTAAATTTAAAACCAACTTTTTTACCGAGACTTGAGATAGCACACGATTAATAAGGTACCATTTTATACGGGCGTTGTGGGGGTGCTAATCCTTCCCCACACGTAATCGAGTCCCGAACCCGTTTCTTTGATTTCTCTGGTTTAAAACTGATAACTCGTATAATTATATAGTTTTTAGTTATGTTTTATTATTGTTTTGTGTCAAATACGAGTTATTATTGTTTAGTCTAATTGTGTTTATGATCTTTTATATTTTTATGTAATTTGGTGTTTTTCACAAGTTTCTTTGAGTGATTTCAGATTACTAGAATTAAGGGCAAATCCAGTTCAGTTCCAGTTCCGACACATTTTTCCATATCAGCTATATCTGGAGTTTCACTGAAGCAATAAGGCTGAAATTTGTAGCCGTGCAAAGATAAGAGGCATATCTATCTTTTTCATGTTTTATACTTCTTGAAACGGAGTCGTTTTCCCTAGCGAAATCGACCATCAAGTTGGCTGATGTGCAATGACGTCTGTGCTGACCTGTTTTCGTATTTTGCCCATATCTGCTTATCCACATCAGCAAATGAGCTGATTCCAATGGCTATGGATCCGTAACGGATAGGGGAACCTTTTTCTAGAAGACCATGTGATCAGATCAGGCCTCCAACATTGACGAAATCGACCATCAAGTTGGCTGATCAAAATTGTCATACAATATGACGAAAATTGTTAGAAAAATTCACCCACCTATTATACCTACCTTTGAAATTTGTAAAGCTTGTCTCTTGTCATTTAGCCTTCCAAAATGTGTATAAATAGAGGGCCTTGGATGATTGTAGAGGAGGATATTGTACATAGGTAGGATATTAGCCATTTTAATAAAATTCTCTAAGTTTTCTTCTTCTTTCTTTTCTCTAGTTTTCTTTCTTTTCTCTAGTTTTCTTTTTCTTTAGAGAGAGCAAGAGGTTGGATAATTAATATTCTTCCTCTTCTTCTTTCTTTCTTTTATTTTCTTCTTAGATTTTCTTTAATTTTATGTTTATGTTTACAATGCCTATGCTAGGCTAAACTTCTATTTGGTTAAGGGTGATTTCAAAGCCCTAGACATGTTTTGTGATTGATTTTCAGATTCTATCTATCATTAATTTTCTATCAAAGTTGCTTATGTTCTTCTACAAGAATTGTTCATGATGTTGTCTTGATTTATTTAGGTGTACAACTAGATAGATCTTGATAATTATCTATTGCTAGTTTAGGAGTCTTGATCCGTGTAATTGTCTTGATTTCCTATTCATAAGTGGCAATTTGTGATTAATGATTATGGTCAAGTTTTCAATAATTGCAAAGTGGACATAACCTAAGTTGAACAATCCGAGCTTATGTGTTTGTTGCTTAGATCAACCTATCTTTCTCATCATAAAGCTGCCATTAAATTGAATTTAGAGAGCTTATTCTAGGTTGTTTAATGGTTAGAGATTAAATAGAGAGCTTGTTCTATTTAACGACAAACTAAGGAAAGATTGGGGTAACAGAGCTTGTTGTTATCTACGGTTGTTAACTTTGATAGTTGGTTGATATTGATAGATCTGAAATTGATTCTTAATGATGTCTAGTGGTGGAGAATGAAACCTTAACCATATTTTTCATATTTGATTCTTCTTACTTATTTGTTTTCTTACTTTTAGTTTGCTTATTTTTTATATTTATTTTTATTGGCTGGTTATACCGCCTAATTTGTATATTAACTTTGTTTTATTTTTATTGGCTGGTTATACCGCCTAATTTAGTATATATATTTTTATTGGCTGGTTATACCGCCTAATTTAGTATATATATTTTTATTGGCTGGTTATACCGCCTTGCATCTTATTCTTATTATTTACTTTAGTTTAAATCTGGCTTCAAAAACCCCTTTTCTTTTATTGTTCTTGAATTTAAGTTTTAAACTATTAACTTATAAACTAAAACCCAATCCCTGAGGACTCGACCCTTGCTAACTACTATACTTACAATTTATCTTTTTAGTGCAAGGTTAAATAAGATACACTCTTTTGGGTGCATCAAAAACGTAGACTTGAAATTGGTTTTAAAAATGTTTTAATTAATTTTAAAATATTTTATAAAATCGATTTTAATAGGTGGCCGATCACACCTAGCTAAAAAAGATTGGTGGCGACTCCATGTCTTTTTCAAGGTCATTTTCAAAACCTTCATTTTTCAAGACGAATTAAGTCGACTTTTCCTAGGTTTTTTTTTTAATGTCACGCTTAACGAATAATAAAGTCTTACGATGAGACTTGTTAATTTTTAGGTTGCGACAGCTTGGCGACTCCACTGGGGACTATTAGAGAGTAAAGCCTAGAATTAGTTGTGTGTTATCAAAGTCTCGATTTTGTTGGTTTAATTGGTTTAATTTTAATTCCCACATTTTTTTAATAAGGAGAATTTTGAAAATAATAAAATGTTTTTAAATATGTCCATATTCAGGTGCATGCATTTTATTATTGTTCTCTAGTTATTTAAGGTTGTATATTATAATTGCTTGTTAGTTAATGTGTTATACTATTCATGAATATTCTTTTAATAAATTGTTAGGGCATTTAGAATAAGGGTTGTAGAATAGGTGGTGAAAGGTTTGTTGTTCCTCCACACACACCACATGTGCATTTGCATATCATGAGCCCTATACCCGGGTTTTGTCCTTTTAGGTGGGAGCAAAGTAACTAAGCCTTCGTGATTAACAATCCGCATGGGCTAGTGAAACACTTTCGGAGTACTAAATTACCTACGCCTTCGTGATTAACAATCCGCATGGGCTAGGGAAATAGACTCTAACGAATTGAACCCGCTTTTATCGGGGTGCCTTACTAGCTTTCACAGGAAACAATGAGGAACAATTCGGTGTCTTTAGAACTGATTCACCCTCATATAGTGAACCTAGGCGAAGCCATGCCGGATTTCGGTTAGATATACCGAAGATAGGAACACATGGAGGGACATTTCTAAACCTTTTGTTACCTATTTTGCATTCTGAATAAGTGTTGTAGATCGGGCAATGATTACGTACATCGCCCGTAATAAATGTAATAATCCGCCCCAAAGGCATTGTGATGCCTAAATAAGTAGATATTGTTGGGGCAAGTGTTCACTAACTTTTTTTGAAATTGAAAATATAAACATTCTTTTTCAAACATTTTTGCATTTTGCACATTTCATGCATGTGTGAATAAAGCATGTACATTTATGGTTGTACTGTTGATCTCATTTTCTTGCAATAAACGGATGGTGATAATAATCCTTTTTGATGATTTCATAAGACCGGTAGTGTTGCATGAACATTTGGACATTGTACCATAGTAGGATCTACTACCCTGAAATTCTTTTGAAAATAATAGGTTTGGCTTTTCATAGAGAAAACATGTTTCAAAAAATCATAGATTAAATTTAGAGGCAAATCTTGCATAATGAGATTTTTGAATAATCAAAATTTGGTCCCACCAGTTTCGTGTAGTCATTGATTTCTTTGTAGATACTTTGGTGTTAATTCATTTATTCTTTGCATGTTTCATTTTGACATCATATTACAGTCATAGCATGCATAGTCATTCATTGTTGAATACGTTTATGACATGCATGGTCATTATTTGTATATATCTATGCATCAATTTTTTAAATATATCATGTTGGCATTGGATTGCATCCATGGCACACATAGTCATCATAATTTTTCTGTATATGCTCATGCATCAATTATCAGTATATTCATGCATATAGAAATAGAGGATGTACATTCATAATTGTATTCTTGAGCTCATGGTAATAATGTCAATTTCATTTGCATGAAAGGGGGTCGAGATATGAGGAATGAGTCGGAGGAACGATTGGGTGCTTTGGAACGCAATCAAGAGGAGTTTGGACACGAGATCCGGGAGGTGAAAGAACAGCTTGCCAAATTGATGAAAATGTTTGAGGATATAGGTAAGGGTAAGAGGAACTTTCTCAGGACTCTTCATCGTCTTCAGATCAACCAAAACCATCAGGTCCAGAACATACAATCCTTGCTGGATCCTGCACTTGTCAATGCCACAAAGGTTGCAACCCTGATGAAATTGTGGACAAAATCGTGAAAATGATTAAACCCGAGAGTCTGATACCAAGGATAGAAACCTCAGATGCCAAATAGTCCATGCAATTGGTCTTAGGTCCAAACCAGTATCCTCACCCTACTATGGCCCAATTGTCACTGGGATGACCACTACGGGACCCCTGAATCCCACTCCATCACCACCAATTGACAGTTCGTATTTCTTCCCTCATCAATCACCTTATCAAGCATCTGAGATAGAAACCTCGAGCTATGAACAACCTCCAAGGGTCCCATGTCCAAATCCATACCCTTACCATGTTGTTGCGCCATCTACTTATGTGAACACTTCGGTTCGAACCTTAGTGCCACCACCAAGTGCCCTAACTCCTAGGCCATGTGTGACTAAGAAACAACCCAAAAACAAGACTCAAGAGCAGTATGATCCCATTCCAACCAGCTACCAAGAACTTGTCCCTATACTGATCCAAAATCACATGGTTGCCTATATCCCACTGAAACCCCTGTTACCACCATATCCAAAGTGGTTTAATCCAAATGCAAGATGTGATTATCATTGTGGAATTGCTGGCCATAGCATTGAAGACTGTATAGCCTTCAACAAAAAAGTGCAATCTCTTATAGAGATCAAGTGGATTGATCCAAAGACATTGATTGATAGAGGGTTGGGAAAGCATAATTAGGATTGGGAGATTTATGGCAATGATGTAGAAAAACTTCGGTTTGATATGATGTAGAAGGATTTCACTTTTTTAGTAGCCGTCTCTTATGGCCTTAGGATGCTAGGAAAAATAAAGTGATTGTAAAAGACAATTTTAACTACTACTCAGATTTTGTAAACATGGTTTATACCTTTGTGAACGTTGATATGGGAATGAATTGATTATGTTTCAAATTTATGAGATGTTGATGATTAAGTTCCTCCGATTCTTATTTCCTCCGTGATACCTTCTTTTTTGCATTTTGCATCCGATCAATTATTTGTCATACCATACATTCATACATGCATCTTGGTAGCATCAGGCGATATTCATGACAAACATAGTCAGCATGATTTTTCTGTATATGTTCAAGCACTAATTTGCTTATTACATATATCATGTTAGCATTATGTCACATTCATAACACACATGGTCAGCATGAGTTTCTTTGTATATACTTTGTGTCAATCATTCATTGATTACATGCATCATTTTTGACATCGTGTTGCATTCATAGCGTATATGATCATTCATCGGGAAATACATTGAAATATACATGGTCATTCATTGCATATATCCATGCATTGATTGGTTTATTCTTTGCTTACAGCATGTTGGCATCGTGATTGCATTTATTACATATATGGTCAGCATGTTTCCACTGTACATGTCCATACATCATATTGTTTAGGCTCACGTGCATCAAATTGCATTCATGGCTCCTTCATCATGACATGCACTTGGAGGGATGAAACAGAAATTGGCTTGGTTGTAAGAGTCTTTGAAAGGATTTCCATTTCAAATCAGAGGTATAGGGAGTACTGAGTACCTTTTCAATACAGGCTAGATCTATGGAGAATGAACAAGCTGCTCGAATGGAAAGAATGGAAAGGGAACAGAAAGAATTGCAAGAACAGCTAGAAAAGTCTCAAGTAGAATCTAAGGATCAGATGACTAAATTGATGGAGCTGATGCCTGCTATAATCAAAGAAAAAGGATACACTGAAAACTTTGTCGCCAGAGAAGGGTTAGAGGCACAAAAGGGTCAGAGTGAGGTCATGATGTTGGATGGCCAGAACACAATTAATCCCGTCAATGTCCTAAACTCAGATGATCCAGCTGAACAGGCAAAATTGAAAATTATTGAGTCGAATGAGGCTAAGTTTGCAGATTCCCAAGGGAAATATTATCAGTTGTTAGATGAAAGGCTTCGGGCTGTAGAAAATACAGATGTATTCGAGAGTGTGGATACGAAAGAATGATGTTTGGTCCTCGATTTAGTCATTCCTCCTAAGTTCAAGATCCCTGACTTTGTGAAATATGACGGGATGACCGATCTGTCAGCCCACATCACTATGTTCTGTTAGAAGATGACGAGTCATGTAGATAATGATAAGCTTTTAATTCATTGCTTCTAGGATAGCCTCAGCGGGTCCTCATTTAGGTGGTATAGTCAGTTGAGCAAGGATCAGATTCGCTCTTGGAATGATCTGGTTAGGACTTTTCTAAATCAATACAAGCATATGAATGACATGGCGCTTGACCGTCTCACCTTGCAAAATATGGAGAAAAGAGCTACTAAGAGCTTCAAAGAGTATGCGCAGCGGTGGATGAGCATGGCCACCCAAGTACAACCGCCCTTAACTCAGAAGGTAACCATTGTCATTTTTGTGAATACACTGTAGCCCTGTACTATGATATACTTGTAGGTAACACCACAAAGAATTTTCGGACATGGTAATTTTAGGGGAGATGATTGAGAATGCTATCAAGGATGGGAAAATTGAAGGAGAAAGAACATCTAATACGGAGAGAAATGGGGCATCTGAAAAGGAAAAGGAAGATACCCAAGTCGTGGAAGGCTTTGCCCCACCTCCCCAAATCTTTCTCGTATCAGCCATTCTACTCTACCCTGAACAATGTCTCTCAAGGTGCTTATCCTTACCAACCAATGACTGCAACCACACCAGAATTTACATCTGTCTATCAATCTAACACCTTTGGGAATAATCGAAGGGGGCATAAAAAGTGAAAAAGAAATCAGGTTGACCCGATTCTTGTGACATACAGTGAGCTACTACCTCAACTCATCCAGAATCACCTTGTGACACCCATGCAATTAGAGCCTCTGAAGCCTCCTTATCCGAGCTGCTACGATGCTAATGAGTGTTGTGGTTATCATTCTGGCAACCAAGGTCACTCAATAGAGAACTGCCCTGCTTTGAAGTACAAAGTCAGGGATCTCATCAAGGCTGGGTCGATAAGTATTGAAGATGGGAAAGCCAAGTGTCATAAGAAACATGGTGCATAATAATATCAGGATTTTTGATGCATGTAGTTTTATACATTGTGATGATGAAAGCACTTGTCTCATGTTGACATCTACAAGAAATAAATAATTTTTGAATTTAAATGTTTTATGTTCATTATATTTTAGCACTCATTTGAATTTACAAAAAACAAAAATGAAACTTCATGAAAATTTGTGGTAAACAGTAATAAGGGGTTTTCACATGAAATAATAGACAGTCTCGAGAATATTGATGATCATTGTTAGTAATGACCTAACATTTTCCCTCTCTTTTAGGCTTTCCTAGGCCTAAATCCCTTGAACCGAGACCACTTGGAAAACCTAATGCTTCAAGGAATATGAATGATTGAACCTCATAAAACCATTGTCATCATAGAATAAGAAAAGATGTAGATCCTAGTTTAGGCTATGAACAAAGGAACGAACTTTTTGAAATTTTTTGAACTCCTTGACATTCAAACAAATGAGACATTCTTTCAAGAATCTAGATCATGGTAATTTGGTGTGTGTCAAGGTTGTGCCAAAACCATTCATGTCATTTCCAACAACCACAAAACACTAATTGCCCAAACATCACTTCATGATTGACACCCTGGGGCACAATGATTAAACTAGATTATCCCATGTCCCAGAGAAAACTCGTTTTTGAGTCATATTTTCGTTGTCTTTTCAAAGAACTCAGAATTGAAACTTAGTTTTTTCATTGTAAACTTAGACTTGCTATGTTCCTCGTTGATACAATTTCCCAAGGTTGATAAAATTGGGGCATCATATCTAGAAATAATGAATACGTGGTGAATAAGGATGGATTAACGCATGAATCATTAGGGCATGCGACAAAAAAACAGAAAAAGAAAGAAGAAAAATTGTGATATCCTGCATATGAGAATTCAGATGATTCCAAAGTGTAAAATAAAATTTTGATGATCTATTCCCCCTGGGGATTGCTTTTCAATGAGAATATTTGTGCTTAATATGAGAAATGGCCATCTTTCATATCTTTTTCACAAGAAGAAATTATCCATAGTCACCCCTTTTGGGCGAAAAGAATTCTTTCTTCTTTGAACCCTAATCAAGGATCACCCTCTACATTGGGGGGCAAATGCGAGGAAGGATCACTGAGAAATGAGTCCAAACTCAAAGACAGATGCAAAGAAAATTGAGCCCCGAATAAATACGGGTTCACTCTGTCGAAGTAAAGAAAAAGGAAAAGGAAAAGATGGCGAAATGGAAGCCAAGAACAAAATAAAAGAAAAACAAAAACAAAAAAAATGTGAAAAAGTATGGCAAATGAAAGCCAAAAGCAAAGAAGAAAAAGAGCAAAGTCAAAAGGAATGAAAAGTCCAAAAGGGACAAATGCTTCAAAAGGAATCCTCCTCAAGAAATGATCCTTGATCTGATTACCCTCAAACACATATTTTGGGCCTATTTATCCTTTATTTCTGAACTTTGAACCATGGCCTATATTATGTGCTTTAAAAGTCCATTTTGATCAGGCATGAATATTTAATTTGAAGGGTTTTTCTCAGATTTTATCCCATCCCATCTCATCGAGTTATCATTTCACTAAGGAAGAATTTAAAATTCTCAAGTGCATGGTAAAACCAAAAAAAAAACAGAAAAAAAAAGAGGAAAAAATGGGATTCTAGGGCGAAAACCCAAAAACGGGCGGTCTAGAGTAAAATGAAAATTTTTGATGCCATCTATGATAGTGCTGATACCACAAAAGAGAAGGTCATCTTGAAGAAGTGGTCATCGAGGAACATCTAGGAATTTCTGAACCTCCCAAATTGACAGCTCTCATTCAGAGGATTGTCTTCAAAAAATCGAGACTTTTTTCCTCTAAAAGAATCTTTCTGGTTTAAACATCCCGACCAATCTTGACACCTGTCAAAATACCTTGATATGGAAACTAAAAGAATGTTGAATTTGTTTGGTTTCTTAATGAATTCATGATTTATAAAACCTGTTCCATTTGTGAGCTTAGAAGGGACATACATTTTTGTTGTGAAGTTTACCTGGAAAAACCAAAATTTTGTCGTACCAAGCCTTGCCAATCTAGTTGAAAAAAACCAGATTGACACATATAGAAATTTCTAACAGTGATCATCAGTCTGCAAAAAATTTGTACATCACACACTGTGGGGTTAATATTTTTTTCAGAAGTTTTCAAAATGAGAAAACAAATAAGGATATTTTTCGAAGCACCCATTTTTGTCTAACTTTTTAAAAGTATTAGATACTGTTTGTGGGTCTTTAGGAGAGTCTCCAACATTTTTACTTTGATTTTTAAATGATTTTATCAAAGGCAAAAAAATGTGTTTTGGCAAAAAAGTTTTTCACCTAGTACTCGGAGTTTCTCGATTTTTCGGGGAAGTCATCTTTAATTAGAAAATTAAGCCATTTTTTTTGTGTAGTTTAACATGTTGTGAGTCTCCAGTAGTTTTTTTTTTAGATTTTTTTGAATTTCTAAAAATAGGTTAAAAAATTGTGTTTTAAAACCGGACAGAAGAGCAGATTTGAATTCAAAGGAAAAACAATTGTTAAATTTGGCTAAGGCATTTAGAGGGGATTGGTTAGAAACTTTAGCTACTGCCTTAGGATAATTTCTAAGCCTTTTTAAACTCTAAAAATAATTTTTTTAAACCTCGGGTTAAGGTTGGTCAAGTCTGGGATTTTAAACTTAGGAAATTAGAGCCATATTAAAAGAGTTTGGCTAGGGTTTCAATCTTCATTCAACTTTCTTTCAAAATTGTTTTCAAACAAATCACAAAGTATTTTGATTTTAGAAAATTTAATTTGATATATTTTTTCTAAGGTAGCCGGATATCTTTTTAGATATACAGATTTCCTTAATTAAAGGAAAAAATACATTTTCATGCATTGCATTTTCCATATTCATGCATTTTATATAATATATGATTTTTGCTATGATAATTTCTATGATATTGTTATTATTTTGATTTAGTTTATGGTGTTATGTTGTTTGTTATATGGTTTTGAATATTACATGCTATCCTATACTTTTTATTTAGTTATTTATTTTTGTCACATTATTTAGCATATATTATGTTCATGCATTATTATTTTATTTTTATTTTCATGCATATTACATGATAGCATTATTTTATGTTTCATGTCATTTCATGTCATTTAGATTAAATTATTTAGAATATACAATGTCATTTAAAATATGCCATATAATTTAAATTTTCCATGTCATTTAAATCACATCATTTCATTTAGAAAATCATGTCATTTAAATCATATCATTTCTTTTAGAATATCATGTTATTTAAGTTGTTTCATTTCATTTAGAACATATCATGTTACTTAAGATATTTCATTTCATATAGAATATATTATGTCACTTAAGATATTACATTTCATTTAGGATATTTCATTTCACTTAGAATATACCATGATACTTAGGATATTTCATTTCATCTAGAATATACTATGCCATTTAAATTATATCATATCATTTAGGTTGCATTATATTATCTAGACTTTGCTATGTCATTTTATTTATGTCAAACATGTTCATATTCATTTTTTTTTTAAATGGTTTGAAAAAGATAATGATTTTCAATAAAATAAAGATATTCCCGAGTTAAAATAATTCATGAGTTCTCTATCGGGTTTGCTGGGGATAATATCATCAATTATCATTAATAACGGAATATCTTCTTTAAAACGAGAATGATTCAGAAAATTTTTCAAATAAATAAAAATTTCTATATTTTGCCACATTTGTTGGAAAATATAGGAAAATTTTGAATTAATAAATTCCGGATTGTTTTCAACTAAAAATGGAATTATTTTTCTTTAAATTGGGAATTAACTTGAAATACTAAATTTAAAACCGACTTTTTTACCGAGACTTGAGATAGCACACGATTAATAAGGTACCGTTTTATACGGGCGTTGTGGGGGTGCTAATCCTTCCCCACACGTAACCGAGTCCCGAACTCGCTTCTTTGATTTCTCTGGTTTAAAACACAGACTTGAAATTGGTTTTAAAAATGTTTTAATTAATTTTAAAATGTTTTATAAAAACGGTTTTAATAGATGGCCAATCACACCTAGCTAAAAAAGATTGGTGGCGACTCCATGTATTTTTCAAGGTCATTTTCAAAACCTTCATTTTTCAAGATCATTTTCAAAACCTTCATTTTTCAAGAGGAATTAAATCGAGAAAAAGTCGACTTAATTCCTCTTGAAAAATGAAGGTTTTGAAAATGACCTTGAAAAAGATATGGAGTCGCCACCAATCTTTTTTACCTAGGTGTGATGGGCCACCTATTAAAACTGGTTTTATAAAATATTTTAAAATTAATTAAAACCTTTTTTAAAACCAATTTCAAGTCTATGTTTTAAACCAGAGAAATCAAAGAAGCGGGTTCGGGACTCGGTTACGTGTGGGGAAGGATTAGCACCCGCACAACACCCGTATAAAACGGTACCTTATTAATCGTGTGTTATCTTAAGTCTCGGTAAAAAGCCAGTTTTAAATTTAGTATTTCAAGTTAATTCCCCAATTTAAAAAAAAAATAATTCCATTTTTAATTGAAAATGATCCGGAATCTATAAATTCAAAATTTTCCTATATTCCCCAACAAACGTGGCAAAGTATAAAATTTTTTATTAGTTTGGAAAACTTTCCGAATCATTCTCATTTTAAAGAAGATATTCCGTTATTAATGATAATTGATGATATCCTCCCCAACAAACCCGACAGAGAATTCATGAATTATTTTAACTCGGGAATATGTTTATTTTATTGAAAATCATTACCTTTCTGAAAACATTTTAAAAAATATGAATATGTATGACATAAATAAAATGACATAGCAAAGTCTAAATAATATAATGCAACCTACATGATATGACATAATTTAAATGTCTTAGCATATTCTAAATGAAATGAAATATCCTAAGTCATATGATATATTCTAAATGAAATGAAATGACCTAGGTATCATGATATATTCTATATGAAATGTAATATCCTAAGTCATATGATATATTCTAAATGAAATAAAATATCCTAAGTGACATAATATATTCTAAATGAAATGAAATGACCTAGGTAACATAATATATTCTACATGAAATGAAATAATTTAAATGACATGGCAAATATAAATGATATGTCATATAATCTAAATGACATTAAATATAAAATAATGCTATCATATAATATGCATGAAAATAAAAATAAAAATAATAATGCATGAACATAGTATATGCTAAATAATATGACAAAAATAATTAAATAAAAAGCATAGGATATCATGAAATATTCAAAACCATATAAAAATAATATAATATCAAAATTTTAAATAAAAAATAATAACACCATCATGAAAATTAAACATAGCAAAAATTACATATAATATGCATGAATATCCAAAATGTAATGCATGAGAATGTATTTTTTCCTTTAATTACGGAAATCCATATATCTAAAAAGATATCCGACTACCTTAGAAAAATATATAAAATTAAATATTCTAAAATCAAAATACTTTGTGATTGTTTGTAAACAATTTTGAAAAGCTTAGATTAAAAATAAAAACTTAGCTAAACCCTTTCTAAATGGCTCTAATTTTCTAAGTTTAAAATCCCGGACTTGACCACCTTTAACCCGAGACTTAAAAAATCATTTTTAGAGTTTAAAAAGGTAGAGAAACTACCCTAAGTCAGTAGCTAAACTTCCTAATGAGCCCCTTCTAAGTAATTTAACCAAAACAGAAAAATGATTTTCCTTCAAATTCAATTCTGACTCCACTGTCCAGTTTTAAAGCACGATTTTTTATCCTATTTTTAAAAATAAAAAAAAATAAAAAAAATATTGGAGACTCAAAACTTGCATGGCATTTAATGCAACCTAGGTCTAAAATGCATGGCAAAACAAACCAATCCTAAACCTAAAATATGCATGGCAATAACACAAACACATGGCATGCTTAAACAAAATACTCAACCAAATATCATGAAAATACAAACCTATCAACTAACATAACAAAAATGCACACACAAAGCAAACAAAATGAGATGGCCGAATGTAGTAGATGCTTAACATGAGCATGGCATTTTCACAAACACATGATATACCAACATGCTTAACTAAAGAATAACACTCAAATCATGCAAATATAAAGTAAAGGCATGAAAATCAACAAGCATTTTCACAAACACATGGATTACAAAATATAAAACATAAACAAACTTAAATATTTTGAAAACGGAATGTCAAAAATACAAGAATAGTAAAATAAACATGATAATAGACTCAAAAAATGGAAATAAACAAGCAACCAAATTAAAACGAGCTTCAAGTCTATGTAGTAGAGGAAGATTTAAAGCATCAAAACTTATTAAATATCAAAAATAACATGAAATAACAAAGCAAAATAGTAACTCTAAAAAACATAGACCATTCGGCCAAACAAAAACAAAAGGAAAAAAAACTTTCAAGAGCTTTTTACAAGAAAGAATCAAGAAGGAACTTAAAGAAGAACATTAAAAACACTTATTTTACAAGAAAAATCAAAAGAAACTCACCAAAATAATGATCAAAATAGCAAATCAAGAATGGAAAATCAAAGAAAGTGCAGGAGTATGGTGCTTAAAGCAACCTCTAGAAGCTATCTTTCAAACTTTTTCTCTTCTAACTTTCTTTTCTTTTCTAAACTTTTCTTTTCGCTTTTCAACAATGGAGAGAAAATCAGCCAAAAACCAAGAGAGAATAGAGAGTGAATAATCTGAAAATGAAAGAGAGACCCCTTTCTTGTAGTGTGGCCGAATGGCCTTATTGGTAGCTAGGATGTTGTCATTTTTCCATCAACCAATTTTCATCCAAAGGCTATTGATCCAAGATGTTTAAAGATGAAATTATCACCCTTAGATTAGGCCATCAGCTATCCACAATTATATCTGTTCAAGAATCTTAAGCCATTATGTTGACACTCTCCCTCTTCATGCATTGGTCCATGTGGCTTATTTGCAAAGGCTTGATCAAAAAATAACTAACTCTTCATTGTTGACCTTTTGATTAAAAAATCAAAAACTATCTATCTAGCCTTGGACCTTGGCTGGGCAGCCCATTTTGTTTCAGCCCATGTTTCATTTTTTAAAAGGCAAGAAAAGCCATTTTCGGTTTCTTGGGTAAAATGATATTTTTGCCCTCCGAACATAAATAACTGGAAAACGAACACCAAATTCAAATTTTATTTTTTCAACAGTTTTAAAATAATAAAAAATTGAATTCTGGAAGTTTTCAATATTTTCTGAGTCCACTTGCTATTTATTTGGATTTTTTCTTCCAAAATTGCCCTTTATGCCCCCAAACTTTACCATTTTTTAAACGAGCTCCAAATCCATATTTTTCTTCACCAATCTCTTCCAAATAATTTAAAAGTGTGATCTGAAAGTTTTCATAATTTTTTGAACTCATTTGGTATTTTTCGGGATTTATCTGCTTGAATTACTGCATAGTGGGCTCGGGATTTGGCCATTTTGTAAACGAACTCCGAATCAAGATTTTATTTTGCCAATATCTTCCAAACAATTTAAAAATGAGATTTGCAAATTTTCAGAATTTTTGGAGTTCATTTGCTATTTTTCCCAAATTTTCCAATTTTGCCATTTTGCCTCTAAAACCCGATTTTGCTCAAAACAAGTCCTTTTTCATATTTTCTTCAAACTGAGCCTTGGGCTATCCTTTTTTAATCACTCCTCATCCATTGGGGGCTTTAGTCCCACCGGTTCGGGCCATTTCTGTAATTCTTCCCAATTTCACCGAAATCCACCAAAAACACTAATTCTCGGTTTTATTCCGGATTGACTTTTCTTTCAGTTTTTGTTTCAAGTGGCTTCTCCATTACCAGTAGTCAGTGCTTATCTTTCATTTGTAACCTTCAATTTTGACCAATTTGATCATTTAAGAACTTTTCACCAAATTTCCCGGATTAGGATTTCTTTTCTACTAAATCTCCAAAACCCAACTTTCGAACTCCATATCTTTCAATGTAGACCTCGGATTATCAAAATTCTTTCGCCATTTTTCAATTGAACTTCAAATCTTGATTTTGAAAGTGGGTTGAATTTTTTAGTAGTTGACTTTTTAAGGTTGACTTTCTAGGGTTGACTTTTTTTAAGTTTGACTTTATATGCTCGCCTTCTTAGACTAAGTCCCGGAGTACCACCTGCAGGATGAAAAAAGTCTTTTTACATTCTGAAACATAGTGGTCCGGACAAAATTAGGTGTCTACAATAGGTATATACAAATAATGACCATGCATGTCATAAACGTATTCTATAATGAGTGACTATGCATGCTATGATGTCAAAATGATACATGCAAAGAATAAATGAATTAACACAAAGGTATATACAAAGAAATCAATGATTACATGAAATTGGTGGGACCTAAATCTTGATTATTCAAAAATCTCATTATGTAAGATTTGCCTCCAAATTTAATCTATGATTTTTTTGAAACATGTTTTCTCTATGAAAAACCAAACATATTATTTTCAAAAGAATTTCAGGGTAGTGGATCCTACTATAGTACAATATGCAAATGTTCATGTAACATTACCAGTTTATGAAATCGCCAAATGAGATTATTATCACCATCTGTTTATTGCAAAAAAGTTAGATCAACAATACAACCATAAATGTGCATGCTCTATTCACCCATGCATAAAGAATGCAAAATGTTTGAAAAAGAATTTTTATATTATCAATTTCAAAAAGCTAGTGAACACTTGCCCTAATAGTATCTACTTATATAGGCATCACGATGCCTTTGAGGAGGATTATCACATTTATTACGGGCGCTGTACGTCCATCATTGCCCGATCTACAACACTTATTCAGAGTGTAAAATAGATAACAAAAGGTTAGAAATTTCCCTCTATGTGTTTATATCTTTGGTATATCTATCAAAAATTTGGTAGGACTTCGCCTAGGTTCACTATATGAAGGTGAATCGGTTCTAAAGCCCCGAATTGTTCCTCATTTCGCCGGTGAAGGCTAGTAAGGCACCCCGATAAAAGCGGGTTCAATTCGTTAGAGTTCATTTTCCCGGCTTATGCGGAGGCTATTGCCACACGAAGCATAGGTAATCTGATACTTCGAAAGTGTTTCGCTAGCTTATGTGGAGGCTATTGCCACATGAAGCGTATGTACTTTACTTCCACTTAAAAGGACGAAACCCGGGTAAAGAGCTCATGTTATGCAAAATGCACGTGTAGTGTGTGAAGAGGAACAACAAACCTTTCACCACCTATTCTACACCATTTATTCTAAATACCCCAACAATTTACTAAAACAAAGATCAAGAATAGTGTAACGCATTAACCAACAAGAATGCAATAGTAATATACAACATTAAATAACTAGAAAACAAAAATAAAATGCATGTGAATGAATATGAACATATTTAAAACATTTTATTATTTTCAAAATTCTCCTTTATTTTAAACAAATGTGGAAATTAAAATTAAATATCAAATAAACCAACAAAAACTGAGACTTTGATAACACACGACTAATTCTAGGCCTGACTCTCTATTATCCCCAGCGGAGTCGCCAAACTGTCGCAACGTAAAAAATAACAAGTCTCATCGCAAGACTTTATTACTCAATAAGCGTGACATTATAAAAAAAAAGAGGAAAAGTCGACTTAATTCCTCTTGAAAAATTAAGGTTTTTAAAATGACCTTAAAAAAAACATGGAGTCGCCACCAATCTTTTTTAGCTAGCCATGATCGGCCACCTATTAAAACCAATTTTGTAAAATATTTTAAAATTAATTAAAACATTTTTAAAACCAATTTCAAGTCTGTGTTATAAACCAGAGAAAATCAAAGAATTGGGTTCAGGACTCGGTTACGTGCGGGGAAGGATTAGCACCCCCATAACGCCCGTAAAAAACGGTACCTTATTAATCGTGTGTTATCTCAAGTCTCGGTAAAAAGTCGGTTTTAAATTTGGTATTTTAAATTAATTCCCAATTTGAAGAAAAATAATTCCATTTTTTTATTGAAAAAGATTCGGAATTTATTAATTCAAAATTTTTCTATATTCCCCAAAAATTCGGCGAAAGATAAAATTTTTTATTTATTTAGAAAATTTTCCTAATGAATCTCGTTTTAAGAAAGATATTCCGTTATTAATGATAATTGATGATATCCTCCCCGGCAACCCCGAAGAGAACACATGAATTATTTTAACTCGAAAATATCTTTATTTTTAATCATTATCTTTTTCAAAATATTTTTTTTAAGAACAATATGAACATGAATATGTATGACAATCAAAGTCTAGATAATGCAACCTAAATGATTTAATTAAAATGACATAGCATATTCTAAATGAAATGAAATATCCTAAGTATCATGATATATTTTAAATGAAATGAAATGATTTAAATGACATGATATTCTAAATGACATGGCATATTTTAAATAATACAATCTATATGACATGGATATAATCTAAGTGACATGAAATGATATGAAACATAAAATAATGTTATCATGAAATAAATAATAATGCATGAACATATTATATGCTAAATGATGTGACAAAAATAAATGACTTAATAAAAAGCATAGGATATCATGAAATATTCAAAACCATGTGACGAATAATATATCATCATAAAATATAAATCAAAATAATAACAATAACATAGAAATTATCATAGCAAAAATCACATATTATATAATATGCATGAACATGGAAAATCCAATGCATGAAAGTGTATTTTTTTCCTTTAAATAAGGAGATCCGTATACCTAAAAAGATATCCGGCTACCTTAGGAAAAGACATCAAATTAAATTTTCTAAAATCAAAATACTTTGTGATTGGTTTAGAAACAATTTTAAAAATCTTGGACAATAAAACCTCTTAGTCGAATCCTTTTTAAAAATAGCTCTAATTTTCTAAGTTTAAAATCCCGAACTTGACCACCCTTAACCCGAGCTTTATAAAATCATTTTTAAAGTTTAAAATAGTCTAAAAACCAAGCTAGGACAGTAGCTAAAGTTCCTAACCAATCCCTCTAAATGCCTTAGCCAAATTCAACAATTTTTTTTCTTTTGAATTAAAAACTGCCTCTACTGTCCAATTTTAAAGCACGATTTTTTTACCTATTTTTAAAAATACAAAAAAATCTAAAAACAATACTAGATACTCAGAACATGTAAAACTACATGATAAAAAAATTTCTTCATTTTCTGATTAAAGATGACTTCCCATAAAAATCGGGAAAGTCCGAGTACTGGGTGAAAAACTATTTTGCCAAAACACATTTTTTTGCCTTTGAAAAAATCATTTAAAAATCAAAGTAAAAATGTGAAGACTCCCCTAAAGACCTACAAACAGTAGATAATACTTCTAAAAAGTTAGACAAAAATTGGCTAAGTAAAAAAATTCACAAAGGTAGAATAATCAATTTGACAACTCTTTAATTTTCCACAAGTATGCTCAAGTGAGCATGACTTTAAGCCATTGATTGGCCTAAGTCATAAATCATGTGACATGAGATGCATGAACATACATAAAATTGAATGCATGAAATGCATGATTTAAAACCTAAATGATGTGAGAAATGCATGGCAATACAAAATAACCTAATGCCTAGCATGAGTTTGCATGGCAATAAATGCAATCCTAACCTAAGTATGCATGAGATGCATAATAATGCAAATGAGACTTAGACCTAAAGTGACATGAAATGCATGGTAATACAAAGTGACCCTAGACCTAAATAGCATAACAATGCATGACAATACCAATATGATTTTAGACCTTATATGCATGGGAATATGCTTGGCAATATTAAGATGGCCTAGGCCCTAAATGTCATGAGAATGCATGAAAATGTCATGAACATATAATGATCAATAAACCTAATACTAATGCATGAAAAAACAGCAACTAATACACAATCTCATGGCATAGTAATGCAAAGTAATAGTACCTAAACATAATAATGCACACACAAGGCAAGGATTAGATAAAGAGGCCGAATGACCATTAAACAAATTAGTGGAATCCTATCTAGCCAATAACACAAACACATGGCAAACCAAATCAAAATACACAATTTTATGCCATGAAATGCAAACCCATCCACTAAACAAAATGAAAATGCACACACAAAGCAAAAAGGGTCATGTTGGCCGAATGGTCCTCAAATCACATGGTATAATCCTAGCTAGCAAATAACATAAACACATGGTAGCAAACATGATAATAATGCAATTATAGTGACTAACATAACTCATGAACATATCAATGACAATATAACAAACACATGGCATGGTCTAAATATGTAAACATAAATGGAAGAATACTAAGCAAGCTAACACACACAAAAAGAACACAAACATGGTAATTTAAACATGATAGCCGAATGGTCTTATGAACTTGGCATGGTATTTCCACAAACACATAGCATGATATATTGCTAAACTACCACAATCAAGCTAACCTACCATAAATCAAGCTAATATAACACAAGTAAGCTAACCTACCACAACAATACTCATGAACAAGATTAAAAAAAATCATTTACCAAAAAATCCAACCATTCGGCCATCATAAAAACAAGGGTAAAAACTTTTTTTTTTATTATTTTCTTTTAAAAAAACAAAATAGTAGCTCTTTTGAAACAAGTTTATTTCATAAAAAGGAAAAAAATAACAATCAAAAGAGTAAAATCATGTCAATAAAATATGAAAAATAACCATGAAAGAGCATAGCTACCTTGCTCTACCTTTCCAAATCAAGAAGAAACAAGCCAAAATCCTCATTTTCCTTCTCTTTTTTTCTCCTCTCTTTTCCTTTCTTTTTTCTCTCCTTTTCTCCTTAGCTACTGCCTCTTTTCCAGCCTCCAAACTTGTGAAAAAACTGCTCAGCCCCCTTTCATATTAGCCTTGGCCGAATGGCCTTCTTTCTAGAAGGAAAGTAGTTATTTTTTTCATCCAATGGCTATCACTTGAGATGCTTTCTATGTAAAATTTTCACCATTAGATTAGAATAATCAGCCCCTAAATTTATGATGTCATGAAGATGATGTCATAAATAGGATTATAAATATGACATCATGCCCCTCCATCTATTGGCCCATTTGTTGCAAATTCAAAGGCTTGATAAAAAAATAACTACATTCTTATTCACTCTTGGCCTTTAGATGAAATGGCTCAGCAAAATCAATCTCCATCATGGGCTTGGCTGATTGCCCTCTTAAAATCCAGCCCAATTCCATTGCAAAAAGGCCATTTTCGGTTTCTTCGGTAAAATAACCTTTTTGACCCCCGAACCTAAATAAATAGCAAACAGACTCCAAATTCAAATTTTATTTTCACAATACTTCCAAAATAATAAAAAATTGATTTCTGGAAGTTTTCAAAATTTTTTGAGCCAATTTGCTATTGTTTTTGGATTTTTTCTTCCAAAATTGCCTTTTTGTGCACCCGAACTTTCACCATTTTTAAACAAGCTCCGAATCCAGATTTTCTTCACCAATATCTTCCAAATAATTTAAAAGTGTGATCTGGCAGTTTTCATAATTTTTGGAGCTCATTTTCTATTTTTTTGAGATTTATCTGCTTGAATTTCTACGTAGTGGACCCGGGATTTGGCCATTTTGCAAACGAACTCGGAATCCAGATTTTCCTTCTCCAATCTCTTCAAAATGATTTAATAATGAGTTCTGAAAATTTTTAGAATTTTTGGAGTTCATTTGCTATTTTCCCCAAATTTTACAATTTTGCCTTTTTGTCTCCGAAGCCCAATTTTGCTTAAAACAAGTATGCTTTTCAGATTTTCTTTTCCTGGGCCTTTATCAAATATTGAATTGGAGTTGGTTTGAAAACGCCCAGTTTTTACGATCAAATTCCCATCTGATTTGATTTTTCCTTTTTTAACTATCAGAAAATTTCTCGTTTTTTCCGTTTTTCCTCCAATCGGCTCTTTTCTCAGATTTTCTTCAAACTGAGCCTTGGGCTATACTTGTTTACTCACTCCTCATCAATTAGGGGTTTTAATTTTACCGAATCAGGCCATTTCTGTAATTTTCCCCAATTTCAAAAAAATCCACCAAAAATCCTAATTCTCGGTTTTCTTCCGAATTGACTTTTCTTTCAGTTTTTCTTCCAAGTAGCCTATCCATTACCCGTAGTCAGTTCTTATCTTTCATTTGGAATCTTTAATTTGGACCAATTTGATTGTTTAAGCACTTTTGCCCAAATTTCCCGAACTAGGGTTTTTTTTCTACTGAATCTCCGCAACCCAACCTCCGAACTCCATATCTTTCAATGTAGACCTCGAATTATCAAAATTCTTTCACCATTTTTCAATTGAACTTCAAATCTTGATTTTGAAAGTGGGTTGACTTTTTTAGTAGTTGACTTTTTTTGGTTGACTTTTTCAAGTTTGACTTTTTATGCTTGAATTCTTAGACCAAGTCTCAGAGTACCACCTGCAGGATGAGAAAAGCCTTTTTGCATTTTGAAACATCACTTTAGGAAGAAAACATACCTGTTTTAGTGGTCCGGACAAAATTTGGTGTCTACAACCACCTGAAGGTTCGGATATCATCACCGAAGACTTAGATTAACTAAATTTCGGATATCACCATTGGAAGCTTCAGAGATTGCCACCGAAGATTTAGCATAACCAAATTCTAGATATCACCACCGAAGACTTATCGAAACTTACATTTTCAATAGATGGTTCGACTATCACCACCGAAGATTTGACAAAGCTAATATTTTCAATAGATGTTTAGATTATCACCACTAAAGACTTGTAACGAACCTTTCCATTGGTTGCTTTAGCTATCTCCACCGAAGACTTGACAAAGCCACCATTTTCAAACAAATGCTTCGGCTATTGCCACCGAAGACTTGATAAAGCTGATCTTTTCTACAGAATCCTGGGTTTGGGAATGACTCGGGATTTATTAATACTAAAAATCTTTTCATGTTTCCTAGCAAACCAAGAAAAACATAGAAAGTTTTATTTATTTTGAAATTTTTCGAATCATCTTTGTTTTTGAAAAGGGTATTCCTTCGTTAATAATTGATGATATCCTCTCCGGCAGACCAAGCAGAGAAAATCATGAATTATTTAAAACTGAGAATATTGCCTTATTTATTAAAAATGTTATGAATATCATAGCATGATAATACACGTCATGTGAATGAAAATGACAAACAAACCAAGGCTAGATAAGCATAATGACATGGCAGACCAAGTGACATGTGTAGACACCTAATTTTGTCCGAACCATTAAATCTGGTATGTTTCTGCCTAAAGTGATGTTTCAGAATACAAAAAGACTTTTCTCATCCTGCAGGTGGTACTCCGTCACTTAGTTTAAGAAAGCGAACATAAAAAGTCAGACTTGAAAAAGTCAACCCCGAAAAGTCAACTACTAAAAAAGTCAACCCACTGTCAAAATCAAGATTTGAAGTTAAATTGAAAATTGATGAAAGAATTTTGATAATCCGAGGTCTACATTGAAAGATATGGAGTTCGAAAAGGAAACCCTAGTTCAAGAAATTTAGGAAAAAATGCTTAAACGATAAAATTGGTCGAAATTGAAGGTTCCAAATGAAAGATAAGCACTGACTACGGGTAATGGAGAAGCTACTTGGAAGAAAAACTGAAGGAAAAGTCAATTCGGAAGAAAACCGGAAATTAGGGTTTTTAGTGGATTTTGATGAAATTGGGAAAATTGCAGAAATGGCCTGATTCGGTAAAACTAAAGCCCCTAATTGATGAGGAGTGAGTAAACAAGGATAGCCCAAGGTTCAGTTCAAAGTAATTCCGAGAAAAAAGTCGATTGGAGGAAAAACAACAAAAGAGAAGTTCCCGATACGAAAAAGAGGAAAAATCAAAACGGAAAGGAATTTGATCGTAAAAATTGGGATTTTTCGGACAAACTCCAATTCAATATATGAAAAAGGCCCAGAAATAGAAAAGCAGAAAATCGGACTTGTTTTGAGCAAAACTGGGCTTTGGAGGCAAAAGGGCAAAATCGAAAAATTTGGAAAAATTAGTAAATGAGCTCCAAAAATTTTGAAAATTTGCAGATCTCATTTTTAAATTATTTGGAAGAGATTGACAAAAGAAAATCTGGATTCGGAGTTCGTTTGCAAAATGGCCAAATCCCAAGCCAACTATGTAGAAATTGAAGTAGATAAATCCCAAAAAAATAGCAAACGAGTTCCAACAATTCTGAAAATTTGCAGATCTCTTTCTTAAATTATTTGGAAGAGATTGGAAAAAGAAAATCTAGATTCGGATTTCGTTTGCAAAATGGCCAAATCCCGGGCCCACTATGTAGAAATTCAAGCAGATAAATCCCGAAAAAATAGCAAATGAGCTCCAAAAATTCTGAAAATTTTTAGATCTCACTTTTATATTATTTGAAAGATATTGGTGAAGAAAAATCTGGATTTGGAGCTCGTTTACAAAATGGTAAAAGTCCGGGTGCACAAAAGGGTAATTTTGGAAGAAAAATCTAAAAAAATAGCAAATGGGCTCGAAAAATTTTGAAAACTTCTAGAATTCAATTTTTTATCATTTCAAAAGTATTGAAAAAAGAATTTGAATTTGGAGTCCGTTTTCTATTTATTTAGGTTTGGGGGTCAAAAAAATTATTTTATCGAAAAACCCGAAAAGGGCATTTTCTTGCATTTGAAAAATGAAGCATGGGCTGGGAAGGTGAAGAGTCAGCCGAACAAGGCCCAAAGGAGGGCAGATATTTTCTAATTTTTCATCAAAGGGCCATGGGTGAAGAGGAAGGTAGTTATTTTTTGTGATCAAGCCTTTGAAATTGTGAAACATAGAGAGGAATAGTGATATATTTATGACATCATATTTAGGATACCATCTTCATGACATCATAATTCAAGGGCTGATTATTCTAATCTAAGGGTGAGAATTCTACATAGAAAGCATCTTGACTTGAAGGCGAAATTTGGCTAAAAGATACTAGAACCTCCTAGGTTCTTCCTATGCCATTCGGCCAGCCTTAAGGGAGAGGGGTCTCTCTTTCATTTTTGACTCTGATTTTGCTAAATGCTCTCTATTTTTGAAAGGCAAAAAGAAAGTTTAGAAAGGCAAAAAAAGTAATGTAGACACCTAATTTTGTCCGGACCACTAAAACAGGTATGTTTTCTTCCTAAATTGATGTTTCAGAATGTAAAAAGACTTTTTTCATCCTGCAGGTGGTACTCTGAGACTTAGTTTAAGAGGGCGAGCATAAAAAGTCAAACTTGAAAAAAGTCAACCCAAAAAAAGTCAATTCCAAAAAGTCAACTACTAAAAAAATCAACCCACTTTCAAAATCAAGATTTTAAGTTCAATTGAAAAATGGCAAAATAATTTTGATAATTCGAGGTCTACATCGAAAGATATGGAGTTCGGAAGTTGGGATTTGGAGATTCAGTAGAAAAGAAACCCTAATCCGAGAAATTTGGGGAAAACTGCTTAAACGATCGAATTGGTCAAAATTGAAGGTTCCAAATGAAAGATAAGCATTGAATACGGGTAATGGAAAAGCCACTTGAAAGAAAAACCGAAAGAAAAGTCAATCCGGGAGAAAACCGAGAATTAGAGTTTTTGGTGGATTTCGGTGAAATCGGGAAGAATCACAGAAATGGCCCAACTTGGTAAGACCAAAGCCCCCAATGGATGAGGAATGATTAAAAAGGGATAGCCCAAGGCTCAGCTTGAAGAAAATCTGAAAATTGGACTTTTTTTGAGCAAAATCGGGTTTCGGAGGCAAAAGGGTAAAATTGGAAAATTTGGGAAAAATAGCAAATGGACTCCGAAAATTTTGAAATTTTGCATCTTTTTTAAATTATTTGAAAGAGATTGGAGAAAGAGAATCTTAATTCGGAGTTCGTTTGCAAAATGGCCAAATCCCGAACTTCTTATGTAGTAACTCAAGAAGGAAAATCCCGAAAAAATAGCAGATGAGCTCCAAATCTTCTGAAATTTTGCAAATATCATTTTTAATTATTTAAAAGAGATTGACGAAAGAAAATCTTGATTCGGAATTTGTTTGCAAAATGGCCAAATCCCGGGCTTCTAATGTAGTAATTCAAGAAGGAAAATCCTGAAAAAAATAGCAAATGAGCTCCAAATCTTCTGAAATCTTGTAAATCTCAATTTTAAATTATTTGAAAGAGATTGGCAAAAGAAAATCTTGATTCGGAGTTCGTTTGCAAAATGGCCAAATCTCGGGCCTCTTATGCAATAATTCAAGAAGATAAATCCCGAAAAAATAGCAAATGGACTCCAAAAATTCTAAACTTTTGCAAATCTCATTTTTAAATTATTTTGAAGAGATTGGTGAAATAAAATCTTGATTCGGAGTTCATTTGCAAAATGGCCAAATCCCGAGCTCCTATGCAGTAATTCAAGCAGATAAATCCCGAAAAAATACCAAATGAGCTCCACAAATTATGAAAACTTTCAGATCACACTTTTAAATTATTTGGAATAGATTGGTGAAGAAAAATCTTGATTTGGAGCTCGTTTAAAAAATGGTAAAATGTGGGGGCATGAAAAGGTATTTTTGGAAGAAAAAATCCAAATAAATAGCAAACGGACTCGGAAAATTTT
Organism: Fremontodendron californicum; assembly: GCA_030761205.1. Taxonomy (NCBI): domain Eukaryota; kingdom Viridiplantae; phylum Streptophyta; class Magnoliopsida; order Malvales; family Malvaceae; genus Fremontodendron; species Fremontodendron californicum. The sequence goes on from JAULJL010000009.1 coordinate 23,938,724, forward strand.
GAAAACTTCCAGAACTCAATTTTTATTATTTTGGAAGTATTAAAAAAATAAAATTTGAATTTGGAGTCTGTTTGCCATTTATTTGCATCCGGGGGGCAAAACGGTCATTTCATCCAAGTAACCGAAAAGGGCTTCTTTTGGCCTTTCACAATATCAGACCTGGGCTGGAAAAGAGAAGTGCTGGCCTGCCAAGGCCCAAAGGCAGGAGGAAGCTTCTGATTTTTCAATCAAATGGCCAAGAATTAAGAGTTAGTTAGAGATTCTCTTTGATCAAGCCATGGTGATTAAGCCACATAGGCCAAAGGAGAGTGTCAACATTATTCTTGAACAGCTGTAATTTAGGACAGCTGATATGCTAATCTAAGGGTGATAATTTCATGATTTTTCACCTTGAATTACTAGCCATTTGATGGAAATTGGTTAGGATGAAAATGATAACATCCTTGCATGAGAGAGAGGGGCATTCGGCCAGCACTAATAGGGAGGGCAGAATTCATTTTCACACACTTCATTTTTCTGATTTCTCTTAGTTTTTCTTGGTTTTTTCTCTCCTTGGTTGAAAGCAAAAAGAAAAAGTTTAGAAAAGAAAGGAAAGTTTGAAGAGATAAAGCTTGAAATATAGCTTCTTGAGGTTGCTCTTGAGCACCAACTCTTGCACTTTCTTGATTTTCCATTCTTGCTTTTGCTATTTTAATTATTATTTTTTGAGTTTCCTTTTTAAATAAATGTTTTTTTTATTGTTCTTCTTAAGTTCTTTCTTCATCTGTTTCTTAAATAATTTTTTTACAATTTTTTTTTTACATTTTTATCACCATGGCCGAATGGCCTACATTTTTTATTAATGTTGTTGTTTTGTTTATTTTATCATGTTATTTATGTTATTTTCTTTAATCTTGATGTTTTAAGTGTTATTCTACTTCATATACTTGAGTCATATTTTAATTTGGCTGCTTTGCTTGTTGCCATTTATGATTTAAATATCATGTTCTTGTATTTTTAATTTTTTTTTTCATAATGTTTAAATTTGTTGATGTTTTATATTTAGTATATCAAGTGTTTGTGAAAATGCTTGTGTTGTTTTTGCATGATTTGAGTTTTATATTTTAGTTGAGCATGTTAGTATATCAAGTGTTTGTGAAAATGCTTGTTTGGTTTTAGTATTTCTACTTTGTTTTTTCATGTTTTGAGTGTTATATTTTAGTTGAGCATGTTAGTATATCAAGTGTTTGTGAAAATGCCATGCTTGTTGGAGCTTGAGGCCATTCGGCTACTCCATGTGTTTTGCATTGTGTGTTGTATTTTTGCCATGTTAGTTGGTAGGTTTTTGCATTTGCATTACATTTGATTGAGTATTTAGTTTAAGTATACCAAGTGTTTGTGAAAATGCCATGCTTGTTAGGAACCATAGGCCATTCGGCCACTCCTTGTATTCTAGCATCATGGTTGCATTTTTGCTTTGTTAGTTGATAGGTTAGCATTTGCATGATATTTGGTTGAGTTTTTAGTTTAAGCATGCCTTGTGTTTGTGAAAATGCCATGCATATTTTAGTTATTAGGTTTGGTTTATTTGCCATGCATGTTCATGCATTTTAGACCTAGGTTGCATTAAATGCCATGCAAGTTCATTTAGGTCTAGGTCACTATATGGATGTCATGCATTTTTCCATGACATTTAGGTTTAAAACTCATACATTTCATGCATCATATTTGCTGTAATGTTTCATGCATTTCATGGTCATGCCACTTGACTAATGACTTGAGACAATTAATGGTTCAAAGTCATGATCTCTTGAGCACACTTGTGGAAAATTAAAGTTTGTCAAATTAATTATTCTACCTTTGTGATTTTTTTTTACTTAGCCAATTTTTATCTAACTTTCAAAAAGTCCTAGCTACTGTTTGTGAGTCATTTTAGGAGTCTTAAATATTTTTATTTTGATTTTTATATGATTTTATCAAAGGCAAAAATGTATTTTGTCAAAACAGTTTTTTTCACCCAGTACTCGTACTTTCCCGATTTTTTTGGGCATTCATCTTTAATCAAAAAATTAAGCTGATTTTTTCCCGTGTAGTTTTACATGTCCTGAGTCTCCAGTATTTGTTTAAAATTTTTTGAATTTTTAAAAATAGGGTAAAAAATCATGGCTTAAAACTGGACAGTGGAGTCAGAATTAATTTAAAGGAAAATCATTTTTCTGTTTTAGTTATGTTACTTAGAGGGGGCTGATTAGGAAGTTTAGCTACTGACTTAGGGTAGTTTCTAAGCCTTTTTAAACTCTAAAATTGATTTTTTTAAGTCTCGGGTTAAGGGTGGTCAAGTTCGGGATTTTAAACTTAGGAAATTAGAGCCATTTAAAAAAAAGGTTTAGCCCAGTTTTTATTTTTAACTTAAGCTTTTCAAAATTGTTTGAAAACAATCACAAAGTATTTTGGTTTTAGAATATTTAATTTGACATATTTTCCTAAGGTAGCCGGATATCTTTTTAGATATACGGATTTCCTTAATTAAAGGAAAAAATATATTTTCATGCATTGCATTTTCCATATTCATGCATTTTATATAATATGTGATTTTTGCTATGATAACTTCTATGATGTTGTTATGATTTTGATTTATATTATATTGTTTATTATATGATTTGGAATATTTCATGATATCCTATGCTTTTTATTTAATTATTTTTTTGTTATATTATTTAGCATATACTATGTTCATGCATTATTATTTTCATTTTTATTTTCATGCATATTATATGATAGCATTATTTTATATTCCATGTCATTTAAATTATATGCCATATCATTCATATTTGCCATGTCATTTAAATCATTTCATTTCATATAGAATATGTATGTTACTTAGGTCATTTCATTTCATGTATAATATATTAGGTTACTTAGGTTATTTCATTTCATTTAGGATATATTATGTCATTTAGGATATTTTATTTCATTTAGAATATATTATGTTACCTAGGTTGTTTCATTTCATATAGAATATATTATGTTACCTAGGTCATTTCATTTCATTTAGAATATATCATATAACTTAGGATATTTTTCAATTAGAATAGGTTAAGACATTTAAATCATATCATTTAGGTTGCATTATATTATTTAGATTTTGCTATGTCATTTTATTTATGTCATGCATATACATGTTCATATCTTTTAAAATATTTTCAAAAAGGTAATAATTTTCAATAAAATAAAGATATTCCCGAGTTAAAATAATTCATGAGTTCTCTGCCGGGTTTGCTGGGGAGGATATCATCAATTATTATTAATAACGGAATATCTTCTTTAAAAAGAGAATGATTCGGAAAGTTTTCCAAAATTAATAAAAATTTCTATATTTTGCCATGTTTGTTGGGGAATATTGGAAAATTTTGAATTTATAAATTCCGGATCATTTTCAATTAAAAATGGAATTATTTTTCTTTAAATTGGGAATTAACTTGAAATACTAAATTTAAAACCAAATTTACACCGAGATTTGAGATAACACACGATTAATAAGGTACCGTTTTATACGGGCGTTTTTGGGGTGCTAATCCTTCCCTATACGTAATCGAGTTTTGAACCCGTTTCTTTGATTTCTCTAGTTTAAAACGCAGACTTGAAATTGGTTTTTAAAATGTTTTAATTAGTTTTTAAAATATTTTATAAAACCGATTTTAATAGGTGGCCGATCACACCTAGCTAAAAAAGATTGGTGGCAACTCCATGTCTTTTTCAAGGTCATTTTCAAAACCTTCATTTTTTAAGAGGAATTAAGTCGACTTTTCCTCGTTTTTTAATGTCACGCTTAACGAATAATAAAGTCTTGCGATGAGACTCGTTATTTTTTAGGTAGCGACAGCTTGGCGACTCCACTGGGGGCAATTAGAGAGTCAGGCCTAGAATTTGTCGTGTGTTATCAAAGTCTCGGTTTTGTTGGTTTAATTGGTATTTAATTTTAATTCCCACATTTAAAAAAAAATAAAGATAATTTCAAAAAAATAATAAAATGTTTTTAAATATGTCCATATTCATGTGCATACATATTATAATTGTTCTCTAGTTATTTTGGTGCATATATTCATTTATTGATTAATTGATGATTTATGTTGTTTAATCTTGTTGGGGCATTTAGCATAAGGGATATAGAATAGGTGGTGAAAGGTTTGTTATTTCTCCTCACACACTACACGTGCATTTGCATATCATGAATCCTATACCCGGGTTCCGTCCTTTTAGGTGGGAGCAAAGTAACTAAGCCTTCGTGATTAACAATCCTCATGGGCTAGTGAAACACTTCCGGAGTACTAAATTACCTAAGCCTTCGTGATTAACAATCCGCATGGGCTAGGGAAATAGACTCTAACAAAATTGAACCCGCTTTTATCGGGGTGCCTTACTAGCCTTCACCGACGACAGTGAGGAACAATTCGGGGCTTTTAGAATTCATTCACCTTCATATAGTAAACCTAGGCGAAGCCATGCCGAATTTCCAATTAGATATCCCGAAGTTAAGAACACATGGAGGAATATTTCCAATCCTTTTACCTTCTATTCTACTTTCCGAATAAGTTTATTTTTTCGGACGATGATGAACGTACATCAGAATGCCCGTAATTAATGTTGATATTTCATCCCCGGGGTGTTATAATACTGAAATTTTGTGGGCATCCTCAGGGATAATTATTGCTTTGAATTATATGTTTTTTGTATTATTCATATTTATTCCCGTTACTAATTCATTTTCTTTTTGTTGTTTTTTTTTTTTTTGCATTCTTGCCATCATTTTTGCACATTTGAGGGTTATTGGTCTCGGGATAATATTCAACCAAAAGGGCTTTCATGGAAGGTCAGAGTGTCTCAGTGGTCGAGAAACATTTAGAGGTTAGGAAGCAGTCCGAGAAAGGTCAGCAGGATAATGGGGATTGTTTGAAGATGGGATATGTGTCAGCATTGCCAACCGAGGTTGATCTTATTATCAAGCAAAATGATCTTCGGGAATTGATTGATATATGGAATCAGTGGAACATATCGGAAAGAGAAGCCTTCACTCAGACATATGGGGACATAGCACTGTTAGCTCAGGTTAAGGTCAGTGGCGAGGTGATCCGGGCTGTGGTACAATTCGGGAATCCCATTTATCGGTGTTTTACTTTCAACCGAGAGGATATGACTCCAACCATAGAGGAGTATTCGACCTAGCTGCAAATTGAGAATGTTATTCCCGATCGTATATATTTGAAGGATACAAAGACACCGGGTTTCAAGAAAAAAGTGTCGAAGATTTTGGGAGTGGAAAGAAATTGGGTAGAAAGCCATGTTGTCCGAAAAGGAGTGAACTACTGTATATCATGGGATATTTTACGGGCTTTAATCCATAGCCATTCAAGCAAGGAGATAGTTAGGAATATTTTTGCTTTGGCTATCTATGGTTTAGTTATCTTCCCGAAAACATTAGGGTATGTGGATGTGGCGATATTTGATGTTTTCGAGAGGCTTGAGCAACGGATAAACCCAGCCCCGGCAATCATAGCAGAAACAATCCGATCCCTAAATTTTTGTAGACGGAAAGGCAAAGGTCGTTTTCTAGGTTGTATACAGCTCCTCTACATATGGGTTCAGAGCCATTTTTGTAAACAGGAGAATTTCCCTCTTCGCTCATACTGGAAATCTTTTGCACCAATTGGTGAATTTCTTAAGAGGGATTGGCTTGAGAATAGGACTGAGGAGCAATGGATCAACATATTTCGGAATATCAAGGCTGAGATGATAGTCTGGAGAGCTTCATGGATAGCTCCTATGCCGACATTGTATAAATGTGGAGGTAAAGCTTCTGTTCCATTCTTAGGAGTATGGGGAGGAATGAGCTATACACCACTGCTAGTACTAAGGCAATCAGAATCTCGTCAGTTTACTCCAATGACCCATGACCTTAGTAATTCGAAATTTGCTTACGGAGAGGTTGGATATTCGGGAAAGGTCCGTGAGATTGTGGTGGCATGGAAGGAAACTCATCGAGTGGAGGTAGCTAGATATGCCGATATCGTCACACCTGATTACCTAACATGGAGGGAATCGAGGGTTAATGATAGGTTGTTGATACCAGACGGGGAAGAAGTTCGGCATTTGAGTTTGCCTCCCAAGGAAGCGCCATCAGAGTTAGAAATCGCAAGGGCAGAATTTGAAAAAGAAAAGGCCCGGATGAACAAGGAGATTGCCCGACTGCAACAAGAGCTTGATGAAATGAAAGATAGAGAGGTAGCCCGAGAAAAAGAAAAGGAAAAAATCAAGAGAGAGCGGGACACTGTTCAAAGCGATCTTCAGGAATTACACTTGGTGAACAAGAGGTACCGTTTCGAGCTCAAATTCGAGGGGACTCTCAAGACTTCTGGGGAGTGGGAACAAGAAGTCAGAAACTCAGAAAAGAGAAGAACTATTGGGCAGAAAAGGCAAAACACGAGGAAGCCCAAGCAAATCAACTTGAGAAACAAGCTAGGGAAAGCTTACACGGCGATGCTTCTGCTGACACGTCAAAGGGTCGTGAACAAGTAGGGATCAGATGGAGTTATTATAGGACCAGTATTTTGTAATAGCTTTTAGGAGAGACAAATTATCATATTGTTTTAAGCAGGGATTTCTTTTTGATGTATTTAGTTCCAGGAAATCAATGAAAGATCGTTTGGTTGGAATTATCCCGGGGCCAATACTTTTAAATGCATTCATCATTCATTTGTTCTTTCTTTTATATATTTTTTCATTCATCTTCATAATCATTCATTCATTTATTCTTTATAAATTGTTCATACACTTAGTCATTTATTTATTTCTCCATTCATTTATTCATTATAATTAGTCATTTAGGTTCATACACTTAATCATTTACTTAGTAGTTCATTCATTAACACTAGTTCATTCATTCATTCATTTATTCATTCATTCATTCATTTTTTATAAATAAAAATAAGAAATGTGTCAATAATTTCTAATCCATGGTTTTTAAAACTAAAGGTACAATTGGTCGCACTCAGAAAGAACCAGACTTCCAACACCCTTACAATACTCGATCTCGAACAAGAGCCATGGAAAACGATCAGCTTGCCAGAATTGAGAGAATGGAAAGAATCCAGAAAGAACTGCAGGAACAGCTAACTAAGTTTCAAGAGATGATGAGCGCTATGATGAGGCAGAAGTGGCTCGGAGAAAATTCAGCTACTGGAATGGGGGCAGTGAATCAGGAAGACCGACCAGAAGTGGTACAGAGGAATGGTCAGACATCCCAACCTGTGGGAAATGAACCTCCAACTGGGGCAGCTTCCTACATCTATATCCAACCAGCGGCCGAAGCACAAAATTTCGGTCCAAAAAGGGGTAATATCGGAGTGGATCCAATTGAGGTTGAGGTCCCAGACTTCGAAGAAATAGCAGAAAAGGAAAGGGCCAAAATGACTTAATTGAAGAGGGTCGAAACAGCTGAATCTCAGAAGAAATACCAGCTAATAGAGGAAAGGTTAAGGGTAGTTGAAGGGGCAGAGTTATTTGGCAGTCTGGATGCCAAAGAGATGAGCTTGGTACATGATCTAGTAATTCCCCCAAAATTCAAAGTACCAGACTTTGAAAAGTATAATGGGACCACCAACCTATCAGCTCATCTGATCATGTACTGTAGAAGGATGACGGGGCATGAGGATAATGAGAAATTGCTTATTCATTGCTTCCAAGATAGCTTGACAGGGTCAGCCACCTGATGGTATAATCAACTGAGTCGTACCAAATTCGTTCATGGACGAATTTGGCCAGAGCTTTCATGGAATATTATAAGCATGTTTCTGACATGGTACCGGATAGGCTGTCATTACAAAAATATGGAAAATAGGTCCAATGAGAGCTTCAAAGAATATTCGCAGAGGTGGAGGGATCTGGCCACACAAGTGCAACCCCCTTTAACTAGCAAAGAAACCACAGTGCTTTTCATCAACACATTGAAAGCACCTTATTATGACAAATTGGTGGGAAGCGCTACCAAGGACTTTGCCGATATGGTAATATCTGGGGAAATGATTGAGTCAGCTATTAAGAATGGGAAGAGGGAAGGGGGTGAGTCTGCTACCCCAAAAAGAGCTTTTCCTGCAAAGAAGAAGGAGGAAACCCATGCAGTAAGCTTCAACCAATATCCTTATACACCTCCTACACCATACACACCACCAAGGCCCTATACCCCTACCACACCTTATGCACCTCCGACACCTTACACACCATATATGGGGTATAATCCTTATTACCCCAATATCAACCACCTTACCCAAAACCTGTTCCCCATACACCAATATACCACAACAGCCATTCCCAACTGGCATATCCTCTCAAATAACGTTTCCTCGAAATACTGTCCCAAACACACAAGGGTCTACGCGCAATGACCAACGTTCACCAAGGAATGATGAAAAACCCCAATTTGATCCGATTCCTACCACCTACGGTGAGCTATATCCAGTAGGGTCAACTTGTTGCACTCGTGTACCTCAAACCTCTGACACCTCCATATCCAAGATGGTACAATGCAAACACTAACTGCACATACCACACGGGAATCCAAGGACATTGGATTGAAGATTCCCAGCCTTCAAAAAGAAAGTCCAAAGCCTGATATGCTGGGGTTATGAAGTTTGGATCAAAAAATAGGCCGAACGTAGCTGGAAATTCATTGCCTAATCATGCTGGGAATCAGGTAAATGCAATATTGACCGAAGAAGGCAGAAGATTAAAAAGGGATATTGGCGAAGTTAAGACTCAGATAATGACAGTATGGGTTGAAATGGTCAAGGCAGGATTGGTGGAAGATACAGATAGTCTGAAAATGGTTGCAAAAAGGGTGCATAATTGGAGCCCGTTCCATAAGTATAGAGGCAATGACATACAGAACTGCGGGGACTTTCGGGTTAAAGTCCAAAGGATGATGGATAATGGGGAAGCCCAATTCTACGAGGAGATAGAGAGGGAAATAGAAGTCATTGAAAATGCAGGTGGCTATGGGATAGGAAGACCCCTAATCATCTACTATGATGAACCGGAGGAGAAAGTTATGCCAGTTATTGAGGAAAATACGCCCAAACTAATCATTGATCTACCTGTTTCCTTTTCATACAAGGAAAACAAGGCTACACCATGGAAATATGACTGTACCATGGTTATGCCTGGGTCTTCAAGCAAGCAGGATATCCAGGAGTGGGACATTTAACCCGAAGCGGGAGGTGTTATGCTCCGGAGGCTGCTGAACAGGGGTTAACAGGGAAAGATAGAAGAACTGATAAAGGGAAGAAGGTAGTCGAGACAATCCATATTGAGATGGATTTGCCAAAAGAAATAGAGAGGGGATCAGCCTTTGTTAACAGAATGAAAGAACCAGTATGTGAAAAGGAAGCCTGTGAGTTCTTAAAATTTATAAAGCACAATGAGTATAGCGTGGTTGAACAACTGCAGCGTCAACCAGCTAGAATCTCAATCTTATCCTTGCTTTTGAATTCAGAACCACACAGAAATGCCCTGTTAAGAGTATTAAATCAGGCATACGTAGCTAATAATATATCAGTGGAAAAGCTAGATAGGCTGGTGGGAAACATCGCAGCAGATGACTACATATTTTTCAACTATGAGGAGATACCACCCAATGGTATTGGATCAACGAAAGCTCTAACCACTGTTATGGGAACCATTGAAGTTCCTCTGGAGATAGGCTCGTGCATTTATACGGTGAACTTCCAGGTCATGGATATTATTCCATCATATAATTGCTTGTTGGGAAGGCCATGGATACATTCAGCTGGAGCTGTACCTTCGTCTCTTCACCAAAAGCTGAAATTTGTGATGGAGGGCCGGTTGATCACAGTATCAGGAGAGGAGGACATAATAGCCTCCGCATCTACTGAATCTCCTTATGTTGAGCCCAATGAAGATGCTGTAGAGTGTTCTTTTCGGTCGTTGGAATTCGTAAATGCAGTTTTCGTCGCTGAAGGACGAAAAATTCCGAAACCAAGATTGTCCAAGAATACAAGGCTGGGGGTAAGAACTACCTTGGGAAAAGGCTGCAGGGCTGGAAAAAGCCTCGGGAAATATCTTCAGGGGATGGCTCGAGCAATGGAAGTAAAAGGAAAGAAAGACCGGTTTGGCCTAGGATATCTTTCGAAGGCCCATGAGAAAAGGAAACAAGTTGAAAGGAACCGACAAAGGAGGATGGCCCGTCTTATGGGTATTGATATTGAGTGGGAGCCTATGACATTCCCACCTATCCTTCACAGCTTCCACTCAGCCGGTTCTCTGTTCAGAGAAAAGAATTCTGATGATGTGCTCATAATGATATAGCAAGCCTTCAAGAGATTCCAGGTGAATAGGGATGAGCAGATGTATGATGTGGAGATCTGCACGACTGAGGAAGACAGAATTGAAAGAGAGAATGCTAACTGGATGGTGCGACCTTGTCCACCAGGATATAGACTAACCAACTGGAGTGCGACTGAGTTTCCCATAGTTTTTAAGTCTATTCCAAAGTAATACTTTTAAAAAAGCAATCTTAATTATCTTTACCCATAGTTATTAAGAGTTTTTTCTGTAATGGGCTTTTTAAATATTTTCATTCAATAAATAACAAGCACAATGCATTTTATCCATATTGATCTGTCCATATTCTTTCATTTTTGTTATTTATTTTGTTTTCATTATATATTTTCCTATATTGTTTCTTCTCCACCTATTTACAGGTGTGCATATGCGGAATATGAGGACCTTCCTGGCAGTAATTCTGAAATTGATTTTGAAAGACCCATTTGCACGGGTGATTTTGAGGCTAATGAAGATACTGAGGATTATGGTCTACCTCCGGATCTATTAAGGAAAATAGAACAAGAGGAGAAACAAGTGCTTCCTCATAAGGAATTATTGGAAACGATAAATCTGGGAAATGGTGAAGAGATAAAGGAAGTCAAAATTGGAACTTCATTGTCATCATCAATAAAAGGTGAATTGATAGCTTTGATCCAGGAGTATGTGGATGTATTTCCATGGTCTTACCAAGACATGCCAGGGTTGGATCCGGATATTGTGGTTCATAAACTCCCTTTAAGGCCAGAATGCAAGCCAATTCAGCAAAAGTTGAGAAGAATGAGGCCAAACCTGCTGTTAAAGATAAAAGAGGAGATGAAGAAGCAATTTGATGCTGGATTCTTATAGGTGGCAAAATATCCAGAATGGGTGGCAAATATAGTTCCAGTACCAAAGAAGGATGGTAAAGTGCGAATGTGCGTTGATTACCGAGATTTGAACAAGGCCAACCCTAAAGATAATTTCCCTTTGCCCCACATTGATATTCTGGTGGATAATACGGCGAAAAGTTCTTTATTTTCTTTCATGGACGAGTTCTCAGGATACAATCAGATCAAGATAGCACCGGAAGATATGGAGAAAACCACATTTGTTACAATGTGGGGAACCTTCTGCTACAAAGTAATGCCATTTGGGTTGAAGAATGCTGGGGCAACATACCAAAGAGCCATAGTGACCTTGTTTCATGATATGATGCATAAGGGAATTGAGGTCTACGTTGATGATATGACCGCTAAGTCACAAGGAGAAGAGGAGCATATTGCGAATCTTAAGAAGCTCTTTGAACGACTAAGGAAGTTTAGACTCAAGCTAAATCCGGCAAAATGCACTTTTGGAGTCACCTCGGGGAAATTGTTGGGTTTTGTTGTCAGCAAAAGTGGAATTGAGATTGACCCAGATAAAGTGAAGGCCATTCAGAATCTGCCATCACCTAGTACTCAAAAGGAAGTAAGAGGCTTTTTGGGAAGATTGAATTACATTGCTCGACTTATTTCACAGTTAACTGACAAATGTGATCCAATATTCAAGCTACTTCGAAAACGTGATCCAGGAGAATGGGATGAGGGTTGTCAGATTGCATTCGAAAAGGTTAAGCATTATCTATCCAATCCACCAGTATTAATGCCTCCTATTCCGGATAAACCAATGATACTGTATTTATCAGTATTTGAAAGATCCATGGGTTGTGTTTTGGGGCAGCTTGATGAAACTGGAAAGAAAGAACAGGCAGTTTACTACCTCAGCAAGAAGTTCACAGATTATGAATTGAAATATTCGACGGTATAGAAGTTGTGTTGCGCCTTAGCTTGGACTGCTCGAAGACTCAGACAGTATATGTTGTACCACACAACGTGGTTGATTGCCAAGCTGGATCCAGTCAAATACATGTTGGAAGCACCTTCTTCGTCAGGAAGGACGGCAAGATGGCAGGTTTTATTGTCAGAATACGACATTGTATATGTAAGTCAAAAAGCTATTAAGGGCAGTGCAGTGGCTGAATTATTAGCAAGTCGGGCAGTGGAAGATTATGAGCCGTTGAACTTTGAGTTCCCGAATAAAGATTTGATGTATGTGTCGCAAACATATGAGATTCCCTTGAAGAAGAAAGTATGGAAAATGTACTTAGATGGCGCATCTAACGCCATGGGGCATGGAATCAGTGCAGTGCTTATATCCCCAGAAGAAGATTATTATCCTTTCACTGCCAGATTGGATTTTGATTGTACAAACAATATTGCCGAGTATGAAGCATGTACTATGGGCCTTCGTGCTGCAGTGGACAGAAAGATCAAAGTATTGGAAGTTTTCGGAGATTCAGCCTTAGTGATTTACCAGCTACGAGGAGAATAGGAAACCCGAGATACAAAACTAATCCGATACCGAGAACTCATACTAAATTTATTGGAAGAGTTTGAAGAAGTAAATTTCAATTACTTTCCTCGAGAAGAAAACCGAATGGTAGATGTTCTGGCTACTTTGTCATCAATGTTTAAAGTGAATTAAGGGGCTGAAGTTTTGCCGATCAAGATGAGCATATATGGTCGCCTGCCCACTGTTCGAGTATCGAAGAAGAAGCAGATGGTCTCCCTTGGTATAACGATATCTTGTAGTATATCAAAAGTCAACAGTATCCAGAACAGGCAACAGAGAATGACAAGAGGACTCTGATAAGGCTAGCAATGGGTTTTGTTTTAGATAGTGAGATTCTCTACAAGAAAGGGAAAGATCAAGTCCTATTGAGATGTGTCGGGTCTGCTGAAGCTCGAAGAATCATAGAAGAGGTCCATGAAGGGATTTGTGGCACTCATGCTAATGGTCACATGCTTGCTAAACAGATTATGAGGGCAGGTTACTATTGGTTGACAATGGAAGGAGATTGCATCAGTTATTCCCGGAAGTGCCATAAATGCCAGATCTTTGCAGATAAGATTCATGTGTCGCCATCGCCATTACATGTCATGACTGCACCTTGGCCTTTTTCAATATGGGGAATGGATATGATCGGGCCTATTACCTCGAAAGCTTCAAATGGACATCGTTTCATCTTAGTGGCCATAGATTATTTCACAAAATGGGTAGAAGCTGCTTCCTATGCGAATGTAACAAAGTCGGTGGTGTGCAGATTCGTCAAGAAAGAAATCATATGCCGTTACGGGTTGCCAGAAAGAATTATTTCGGATAATGCTCTCAATTTGAACAATAAGATGATTAGAGAAGCGTGTACTCAATTCAAGATCACACATCATAATTCGTCACCTTACCGTCCAAAGATGAATAGCGCAGTAGAAGCAGCTAACAAGAATATCAAGAAGATTGTCGAGAAGATGACCAATGTGTACAAGGATTGGCATGAGATCTTGCCGTTTGCTCTTCATGCATATCGTACCTCGGTCCGCACATCTACAGGGGCAACACCGTTTTCTTTGGTATACGAGATGGAAGCAGTGCTACCTATTGAAGTTGAGATCCCTTCACTTCGAGTTTTGATGGAAGTTGGCCTAGAGGAAGCAGAATGGGTTAGAGCTCGTTATGAACAGTTGAATCTCATCGCGGAGAAAAGATTGAAAGCAATTTGTCACGGACAGTTGTATCAGAAAAGGATGATTCGAGCCCACAACAAGAAAGTTCGTCCCAGGCAGTTCCGAGAAGGGGAATTGGTACTGAGGAAAATTCTCCCTATAGTAAAGGACTCGAGAGGAAAATGGGCTCCAAATTGGGAAAGACCCTATGTGGTAAAAAGAGCTTTTTCTGGAGGAGCATTGATTCTAACTCGGATGGACGGAGATGATTTTAGACATCCCGTGAATGCTGATGAACTGAAGAAGTATTATGCTTGAAAAAAATGTGTGATGCTGTGCACATGGAAATTCGAATGATTCCAAGTGTACAAATATAAATTCTATATCTATTTCCCCTGAGAATTGCTTTTCAAAGAGAATAGACATGCTTGATATGATGAATGGCCATCTTTCATATTCCTTTCACTAAGAAGAAATTCTCCTTAGTCACCTCTTTGAGCCTTAGGAATTATTTCTTTCTTTAAACCTTGATCAAGGATCACCCTATATATTGGAGGGCAAATGCGAGGAAAGATAATAAAAAATCATGGCAAAAAGAAAGCCATCGAAAAATATAGCAAATGAAAGCCGACAAAGCAAAAAAAAAAAAAAAAAAGAAGAAGAAGAAAAGAAAGTCCAAAAAAGGGACAAATGTTTCAAGAACGAATTCTCCTCATAAAATGATCCTTGATCCAATCTCCCTTAAACACATTTTGGGCCTATTTATCCTTTCTTTCTAAACCTAAACCTTGGCCTACATTACATGCTTTAAAAGCCCATTTTGATCAAACATGGATATTTAATTTGAAAGGTTATTATCAGAATTCATCCCATCTTTTGAATTGATATTTTTACCTTGGAAGCATTTAGAATTCTCAGATGCATGGTAGAATAAAGAAATGGAAATGAAAAAAGAATGTAAATGGAGAGGTTTAAGCTGAAAACCCGCAAAGGGCGACTTAATACCGAATGGAGGACACTTGAGTTGAAAACCCACAAAGGGCGGCTCAAGTACTGATCAAAGTTTGAATCAATGCTTCGTGTAAAGGGGGGGAAAGTATCTGACAATCAGAGGAAAGGGGAACAACTCAGTATGATGTAACTACAGAAGCTAAGAGGTTACCTAAGTGAATTGCTCGTTCAAGAGAAATTTCAGATGGTTTGAAAAGGGAGGGGTCTAAGATATTCCGCATCCGGGGCATCTACAGCCTAGAACCTTAGATTTGTTTCTTATGTCCTTGATATTTATTTTTACTATTTTAAAACATTTCTTGCAATAAATTTTTTTATTCTTTTCATGACAATTTTTGCTTGATTCATATTCTCTTTCATATACTTTTGAGATGCATTATGGTTGTTATTAAATTGAATGATGATTAGTAATAAAAATCTTTAAATAAAGGGATTTCAAAGTATTACTAAGGAATAGATATAAATCTTGGGAAAGTTTTGGAAAGTTCTAAGAAAAGAAAACAGTGAACGTGGTGGAAATTCCATCACGAAGTCAGAAAATCTATGAACTTCAGCGAAAGACAGATACTAAGACCGTTTGACAAGATATCTTGAGTGAAGAATTCCTTAAGTGGGCCATCAATGAACAATTGAAGACTCCGTCATGAAGTCGAATAATTTGTGAACCTCAAAGAAACCATGGATTAGAAATCATGGCACAATCATTTGATTGCATTTATTTTTAGGAAACATACAAGCATTTGCAAAGATGACATTCTCTTCATTGCATTTAGCTAACAGTGCAGAAATCAGTAAAACTTGGACTTCCCCAAAGAGAACTCGTTTTGCTTCTCAAAAGATTCAGACTCCGAGACCGCCATCGAGGTATTTTCTTGTTTTAAATCAAATTTATTTTGTTTATCAGACGAGTCGAGCCTTGAGATCGTCGTTAAGGCATTTTCAAATACCAGTTTTAAAGACCTTTGGGCACCAGTTTTAAAGACCTTCGGGCACCATTTTTAAAGACCTTCGGCACCAGTTTTAAAGACCTTCGGGCACCAGTTTTAAAGAATTTCGTACACCAGTTTTAAAGACCTTCGGGCACCAGTTTTAAAGACCTTCGGGCACCAATTTTAAAGACCTTCGGGCACCAGTTTTAAAGACCTTCGGGCACCAATTTTAAAGACCTTCGGGCACCAATTTTAAAGACCTTCGGGCACCAGTTTTTTAAGACCTTCGGGCACTATTCTTAAGACCTTCGGGCATAATTTTTTCTTTTGAAAATCGAATTCGTTTCCTTAAGACGGGTCGAGCCTTGATTAGTCAGGGAATTCAATTTAAGGACAAAATCTTCAATTTACAGCTTTTTCAACAAAAAACAAAACAAAAAAAAATGATGAAAAATGAAGAAATAATAGAAGAATGAAAAAGAAACTCCTTTCCCTTTCCCTCACATGTGATTTCACTGACCGTACAAAATTAGTGTTTGTTTATCTTTGCCTGATTCCTGATTCTTAGCAATAGCCAAAGAGGGGCAGCTGTAGACACCTAATTTTGTCCGGACCATTAAAACAGGTATCTTTTCTTCTTAAATTGATGTTTCAGAATGTAAAAAGACGTTTTTCATCCTGCAGGTAGTACTCCGAGACTTAGTTTAAGAGGGCGAGCATAAAAAGTCAAACTTGAAAAAAAGTCAAATCCGGAAAAAGTCAACCCTGAAAAAGTCAACCCTAGAAAGTTAACTACTGAAAAAATCAACCCACTTTCAAAATCAAGATTTTAAGTTCAATTGAAAAATGGCGAAAGAATTTTGATAATCCGAGGTCTACATCGAAAGATATGGAGTTCGGAAGTTGGGATTTGGAGATTCAGTAGAAAAAAAAACCCTAATCCGAGAAATTTGGGGAAAAGTGCTTAAACGATCGAATTGGTCAAAATTGAAGGTTCCAAATGAAATATAAGCACTGACTACGGGTAATGGAGAATCCACTTGAAAGAAAAACAGAAAAAAAGTCAATCCGGGAGAAAACCGAGAATTAGGGTTTTTGGTGGATTTTGGTGAAATCGTGAAGAATCATAGAAATGGCCCGACTTGGTAAGACCAAAGCCCCCAATGGATGAGGAATGATTAAAAAGGGATAGCCCAAGGCTCAGCTTGAAGAAAATCTAAAAATCGGACTTGTTTTGAGCAAAACCGGGTTTCGGAGGCAAAAGGGCAAAATTGGAAAATTTAAGAAAAATAGCAAATGGTTTCTGAAAATTCTGAAATTTTGCAAATCTCATTTTTAAATTATTTTAAAGAGATTGGTGAAAGAAAATCTTGATTCGGAGTTCGTTTGCAAAATGGCCAAATCCCGGGCTTCTTATGTAGTAATTCAAGAAGGAAAATCTCGAAAAAATAGCAAATGAGCTCCAAATCTTCTGAAATTTTGCAAATCTCATTTTTAAATTATTTTAAAGAGATTGGAAAAATAAAATCTTGATTCGGAGTTCGTTTGCAAAATGGCCAAATCCCGGGCTTCTTATGTAGTAATTCAAGAAGGAAAATCCCGAAAAAATAGCAAATGAGCTCCAAATCTTCTGAAATTTTGCAAATATCATTTTTAAATTATTTGAAAGAGATTGGAAAAATAAAATATTGATTCAGAGTTTGTTTGCAAAATGGCCAAATCTCAGGCCTCCTATGCAATAATTCAAGAAGATAAATCCCGAAAAAATAGCAAATGGACTCCAAAAATTCTAAAATTTTGCAAATATCATTTTAAAATTATTTGGAAGATATTGGCGAAAGAAAATCTTGATTCAGAGTTCGTTTGCAAAATGGCCAAATCCCGAGCTTTTATACAGTAATTCAAGTAGATAAATCCCGAAAAAATACCAAATGAGCTCCAAAAATTATGAAAACTTCCAGATCACACTTTTAAATTATTTGGAAGAGATTGGTTAAGAAAAATCTTGATTTGAAGCTCGTTTAAAAAATGGTAAAATGTGGAGGCATGAAAGGGCATTTTTGGAAGAAAAAATCCAAATAAATAGCAAATGGACTCGAAAAATTTTGAAAACTTCCAGAACTCAATGTTTTATTATTTTGAAAGTATTAAAAAAATAAAATTTGAATCTGGAGTCCGTTTTCCATTTATTTGCATCCGGGGGGCAAAACGGTCATTTCACCTAAGTAACCGAAAAGGGCTTCTTTTGGCCTTTAAAAAAATCAGACTTGGGCTGGAAAAGAGAAGTGCTGGCCTGCCAAGGCCCAAAGGAAGGAGGAAGCTTCTGTTTTTTCAATCAAATGGCCAAGAATTAAGAGTTAATTAGAGATTCTCTTTGATCAAGCCATGGTGATTAAGCCACATAGGCCAAGGGAGAGTGTCAACATTATTCTTGAACAGCTGTGATTTGAGACAGCTGATATGCTAATCTAAGGTTGATAATTTCATGATTTTTCACCTTGAATTACTAGCCATTTGATGGAAATTGGTTAGGATGAAAATGACAACATCCTTGCAAGAGAGAGAGGGGCATTCGGCCAGCACTAATAGGGAGGGCAGAATTCATTTTCACACACTTCATTTTTTTGATTTCTCTTAGTTTTTCTTGGTTTTTTCTCTCCTTGGTTGAAACAAAAAAGAAAAAGTTTAGAAAAGAAAGGAAAGGAAAGTTTGAAGAGATAAAGCTTGAAATATAGCTTCTTGAGGTTGCTCTTGAGCACCAACTCTTGCATTTCTTGATTTTCCTTTCTTGGTTTTGCTATTTTAATTATTATTTGGTGAGTTTCCTTTTTAAATAAGTGTTTTTTTTATTGTTCTTCTTAAGTTCTTTCTTCATCTCTTTCTTAAATATTTTTTTTACAATTTTTTTTTACATTTTTATCACCACGGCCGAATGGCCTACATTTTTTATTAATGTTGTTGTTTTGTTTATTTTATCATGTTATTTATGTTATTTTATTTAATCTTGATGTTTTAAGTGTTATTCTACTTCATATACTTGAGCCATATTTTAATTTGGTTGCTTTGCTTGTTGCCATTTATGATTTAAATATCATGTTCTTGCATTTTTAATTTTCTGTTTTCATAATGTTTAAATTTGTTGATGTTTTATATTTAGTATATCAAGTGTTTGTGAAAATGCTTGTGTTGTGTTTGCATGATTTGAGTTTTATATTTTAGTTGAGCATGTTAGTATATCAAGTGTTTGTGAAAATGCTCGTTTGGTTTTAGTATTTCTACTTTGTGTTTGCATGTTTTGAGTGTTATATTTTAGTTGAGCATGTTAGTATATCAAGTGTTTGTGAAAATGCCATGCTTGTTGGAGCTTGAGGCCATTCGGCTACTCCATGTGTTTTGCATCGTGTGTTGTATTTTTGCCATGTTAGTTGGTAGGTTTTTGCATTTGCATGACATTTGATTGAGTATTTAGTTTAAGTATACCAAGTGTTTGTGAAAATTTCATGCTTGTTAGGAACCCTAGGCCATTCGGCCACTCCTTGTATTCTAGCATCATGGTTGCATTTTTGCTATGTTAGTTGATAGGTTAGCATTTGCATGATATTTGGTTGAGTTTTTAGTTTAAGCATGCCTTGTGTTTGTGAAAATGCCATGCATATTTTAGTTATTAGGTTTGGTTTATTTGCCATGCATGTTCATGCATTTTAGACCTAGGTTGCATTAAATGCCATGCAAGTTCATTTAGGTCTAGGTCACTATATGGATGCCATGCATTTTTCCATGACATTTAGGTTTAAACTCATACATTTCATGCATCTTATTTGCTGTAATTTTTCATGCATTTCATGGTCATGCCACTTGACTAATGACTTGAGACAATTAATGGTTCAAAGTCATGCTCTCTTGAGCACAGTTGTGGAAAATTAAAGTTTGTCAAATTAATTATTCTACCTTTGTGATTTTTTTTTACTTAGCCAATTTTTATCTAACTTTTAAAAAGTCCTAGATACTATTTGTGAGTCATTTTGGAGTCTTAAATATTTTTACTTTGATTTTAAAATGATTTTATCAAAGGCAAAAATGTATTTTGGCAAAACAGTTTTTTTCACCCAGTACTCGTACTTTCCCGATTTTTCTGGGCATTCATCTTTAATCAAAAAATTAAGCTGATTTTCTCCTGTTAGTTTTACATGTCTTGAGTCTCCAGTAGTTTTTTTTAGAATTTTTTGAATTTTTAAAAATAGGGTAAAAAATCGTGGCTTAAAACTGGACAGTGGAGTCAGAATTGAATTTAAAGGAAAATCATTTTTTTAGTTTTGATTATGTTACTTAGAGGGGGCTGATTAGGAAGTTTAGCTACTGACTTAGGGTAGTTTCTAAGCCTTTTTAAACTCTAAAAATGATTTTTTTAAGTCTCGGGTTAAGGGTGGTCAAGTCCGAGATTTTAAACTTAGGAAATTAGAGCCATTTAAAAAAAAGGTTTAGCCCAGTTTTTATTTTTAACTTAAGCTTTTCAAAATTGTTTTCAAACAATCACAAAGTATTTTGGTTTTAGAATATTTAATTTGACATATTTTCCTAAGGTAGCCGGATATCTTTTTAGATATACGGATTTCCTTAATTAAAGGAAAAAATACATTTTCATGCATCGCATTTTCCATATTCATGCATTTTATATAATATGTGATTTTTGCTATGATAATTTCTATGATATTGGTATGATTTTGAGTTATGTTATATTGTTTATTATATGATTTGGAATATTTCATGATATCCTATGCTTTTTATTTAATTATTTTTTTTTGTTATATTATTTAGCATATACTATGTTCATGCATTATTATTTTCATTTTTATTTTCATGCATATTATATGATAGCATTATTTTATATTCCATGTCATTTAAATTATATGCCATATCATTCATATTTGCCATGTCATTTAAATCATTTCATTTCATATAGAATATGTATGTTACTTAGGTCATTTCATTTCATGTATGATATATTAGGTTACTTAGGTTATTTCATTTCATTTAGGATATATTATGTCATTTAGGATATTTTATTTCATTTAGAATATATTATGTTACCTAGATTGTTTCATTTGATATAGAATATATTATGTTACCTAGGTCATTTCATTTAGAATATATCATATAACTTAGGATATTTCATTTCATTTAGAATAGACTAAGACATTTAGATCATATCATTTAGGGTGCATTATATTATTTAGATTTTGCTATGTCATTTTATTTATGTCATGCATATACATGTTCATATCTTTTAAAATGTTTTCAAAAAGGTAATGATTTTCAATAAAATAAAGATATTCCCGAGTTAAAATAATTCATGAGTTCTCTGCTGGGTTTGCTGGGGAGGATATCATCAATTATTATTAATAACGGAATATCTTCTTTAAAAAGAGAATGATTCGGAAAGTTTTCCAAAATTAATAAAAATTTCTATATTTTGCCACGTTTGTTAGGAATATAGGAAAATTTTGAATTTATAAATTCTGAATCATTTTCAATTAAAAATGGAATTATTTTTCTTTAAATTGGGAATTAACTTGAAATACTAAATTTAAAACCAACTTTACACCGAGATTTGAGATAACACACGATTAATAAGGTATCGTTTTATACGGGCGTTTTGGGGGTGCTAATCCTTCCCTATACGTAATCGAGTTCCGAACCCGTTTCTTTGATTTCTCTGGTTTAAAACGTAGACTTGAAATTGGTTTTTAAAATGTTTTAATTAATTTTTAAAATATTTTATAAAACCGGTTTTAATAGGTGGCCGATCACACCTAGCTAAAAAAGATTGGTGGTGACTCCATGTCTTTTTCAAGGTCATTTTCAAAATCTTCATTTTTTAAGAGGAACTAAGTCGACTTTTCCTCGTTTTTTAATGTCACGCTTAACAAATAATAAAGTCTTGCGATGAGACTCGTTATTTTTTAGGTTGCGACAAGTAAGAAGAGAAAATGCTTGCAATATAGCTTTTAGAGGTAGCTTAAAGCACCATACTCTTGCACTTTTCTTGCATTTTCATTCTTGATTTGCTTTTTTCATTTGATATTTGGTGAGTTTCTTTTGATTTTAATTTTAAAATAAGTGTTTTTAAGCTTTCTTTTCAAGTTCTTCCTTCATGCTTTCTTGAAAAAACTATGGAAAACAATTTTTTTTTTTTACATTTTTCTCTAAGTGGCCGAATGGCCTTATTTTTTTTTTTATGATTGCTGTTTTGCTTTTTGTTTCATGTTATTAGTAGTGTCTAACATGTTTTTTTTATTTCATATCTTCTTCAAATAACAAAATATGAAGCTTGTTTTAATTTTGTTGTCTCCATTTTTTAGTTTATTATCTTGTGTTCATGTTTATTTTCCTTGTTTTACATTTTTTAATTTTCTGTTTTCAAAATTTTTGAGTTTGCTTATGATTTGCATTTTACTATTCCATGTGTTTGTGAAAATGTCTAGTTGTGTTCATGCTTTTATTTTAAATTTGCATGTTTTAGCATGTTTTTTTTTTAGCCTTGCATGTTAGTATGTTATGTGTTTGTGAAAATGCCATGCTCATTTAAGCCTAGAGTCTATTCGGCTACCCTCCCTTTCTTTGCTTTGCATGTGCATTTTCATCTTGCTTGTTGACTTGTTTGCATTTCCATGCTATGTTTTTGTGTATTTTGGTTTAAAATGCTATGTGTTTGTGTTATTGCCATGCATTCTTTAGGTCTAGGTTTTAGACCTAGGTTGCATTAAATGCCATGCAAGTTCATTTTAGGTCTAGGCCATATTCTCTATGCCATGCATTTTCCATACCATTTAGGTTTTAAATCATGCATTTCCTACCTTTCATTTGCTGTATGTTCATGCATATCATGTCATGCCACATGATTTATGACTTAGGCCAATCAATGGCTCAAAGTCATGCTCACTTGAGCATACTTGTGAAAAATTAAAGAGTTGTCAAATTGATTATTCTACCTTTGTGATTTCTTTTTACTTACCAATTTTTGTTCAAGTTTTTTAAAAGTTTTAGTTACTGTTTGTAGGTCCTTAGGAGAGTCTCCAATATTTTTTACTTTGATTTTTGAATGATTTTAACAAAGGCAAAAAAATGTGTTTTGGCAAAAACGTTTTCACCTAGTTTTAAAACTTTCCCAATTTTTCTGGGAAGATATCTTTGATCAGAAAATTAAGACAATTTGTTTCCATGTAGTTTTACATGTTCTGAGTCTCCAGTATTTTTTTTAGATTTTTTTGAATTTTTAAAAGTAGGTTAAAAACTGGTGTTTTAAAATTGGACAGTAGAGTCAGATTTGAAATTGAGGGAAAATCATTGTTGAATTTGGCTAAGGCATTTAGAGGGGGTTGATTAGGAACTTTAGCTACTGCACTATCTTGGTTTTTAGACTATTTTTAACTTAAAAATATTATTTTATAAAGCTCAGGTCAAGGGTGGTCAAGTCCGGGTTTTCAAAGTTAGGAATTAGAGCCTTTTTCAAAGGGAATTCGGCCATGAATTATTTTTCATCCAAGATTTTCAAATTGTTTTCAAACAATCACAAAGTATTTTGATTTTATAAATTTTAATTTGATATATTTTCCTAAGGTAGTCGGATATCTTTTTAGGTATATGGATTTCTTTAATTAAAGGAAAAAATACACTTTCATGCATTGCGTTTTCCATATTCATGCATACTATATAATATGTGATTTTTGCTATGATAATTTCTATGGTATTGTTATTATTTTGATTTATATTGTTTGTTATATGGTTTTGAATATTTCATGCTATCTTATGCTTTTCATTTAGTCATTTATTTTTTGTCACATCATTTGGCATATACTATGTTCATGCATTATTATTTTTATTTTCATGCATATTTCATGATAACATTATTTTATGTTTCATATCATTTCATGTCACTTAGATTATATTCCATGTCATATAGATTATATTATTTAAAATATACCATGTCATTTAAATTTGCTATGTCATTTAAATCATATCATTTCATTAGAATATATCATGTTATTTAGGATATTTCATTTCATTTTGAATATAGTATATCACTTAGGTTATCACATTTCACTTAAAATATTTTATGATACTTAGGATATTTCATTTCATTTAGAATATATTATGATATCTAGGTTATTCATATCATTTAGATTATATTATGTCACACATGTTCATATTCATTTTTTAAAAATGTTTTTAAAAGATAATGATTTTAAACAAAACAAAGTTATTCCCGAATTAAATTTTATTCATGTGTTCTCTTCCGGGTTACCGGGGAGGATATCATTAATTATCATTAATAACGGAATATCTTTCTTAAAACGAGAGTGATTCAGAAAATTTTCTAAATAAATAAAAATATATATTTTGCCGAATTTTCGGGGAATGTAGGAAAATTTTGAATTAATAAATTCTGAATCATTTTCAATTTAAAATGGAATTATTTTTTCTTAAAATTGGGAATTAATTTGAAATACTAAATTTAAAACCAACTTTTTACCGAGACTTGAGATAACACATGATTAATAAGGTACCGTTTTATACGGGCATTGTAGGGGTGCTAATCCTTCCCCGCACGTAACCAAGTCCCGAACCCGTTTCTTTGATTTTCTCTGGTTTAAAAATGCAGACTTGAAATTGGTTTTAAAAAAATATTTTAATTAATTTTAAAATATTTAACAAAACCGATTTCAATAGGTGGCCAATCACACCTAGCTAAAAAAGATTGGTGGCGACTCCATGTCTTTTTCAAGGTCATTTTCAAAACCTTCATTTTTCGAGAGGAATTAAGTTGTCTTTTTCTCTGTTTTTTTTTAATGTCACTCTTAACGAATAATAAAGTCTTAAGATGAGACTTGTTATTTTTTAGGTTGCGACAGCTTGGTGACTCTACTGGGGAAAAATTAATAAATACTTTAATAAAAATAAAAAACCAATGTACTTGTTATTTTTTTTGTTTTTTTGGGGGGTCCCCAGTGGAGTCATCAAGCTGTCGCAATCTAAAAAATAACAAGTCTCATCGCGAGACTTTATATTTGTTAAGCATGACATTGGAAAAACAGAAGAAAAATCGACTTAATTTCTCTTGAAATAAAATGAGAGTTTGAAAATGACTTCGAAAAAGACATGGAGTCGCCACCAATCTTTTTTGGCTAGGTGTGGTCGGCCACCTATTTAAAATCGGTTTTGTAAAAC
The DNA here is from genome assembly GCA_030761205.1 of Fremontodendron californicum. Taxonomy (NCBI): domain Eukaryota; kingdom Viridiplantae; phylum Streptophyta; class Magnoliopsida; order Malvales; family Malvaceae; genus Fremontodendron; species Fremontodendron californicum. The sequence goes on from JAULJL010000009.1 coordinate 23,963,781, forward strand.
ATTTTAAAATTAATTAAAATATTTTTTAAAACCAATTTCAAGTCTTCGTTTTTAAACCAGAGAAAATCAAAGAAGCGAGTTCGAGACTCGGTTACGTGTGGGGAAAGATTAGCACCCCCACAAAGCCCTTATAAAAAGGTACCTTATTAATCGTGTATTATCTCAAGTCTCGGTAAAAAATCGATTTTAAATTTGGTATTTCAAATTAATTCCCAATTTAAAGAAAAATAATTTCATTTTTAATTGAAAATGATTCAGAATTTTTTAATTCAAAATTTTTCTATATTCCCCAACAAATGTGGCAAAATATACAAATTTTATTTTTTTGGAAAATTTTCCAAATCATTCTTGTTTTTTTTTTTTTTTTTAAAGAAAGATATTCCTTTATTAATGATAATTGATGATATCCTCCCCAGCAAACCCGACAGAGAATTCATGAATTATTTTAACTCAAAACTATCTTTATTTTATTGAAAATCATTATCTTATTTTTAAAACATTTTAAAAGAAAATGAATATGAACATGTGTAACATAATAAAGATGATATAGCAAAATCTAGATAATATAATGCAACCTAAATGACAAGGTATAATTTAAATGACATAATATATTTTAAATGGAATGATATAACCTAAGTGACATAATATATTCTAAATAAAATGATATAACCTAGGTGACATAATATATTCTAAATGAAATGAATAGCCTAAGTGTCATAATATATTCTAAATGAATAAACTAAGTGTCATAATATATGCATGGAAATAATAATGCATGGACATAATAAATGCTAAATGATGTGACAAAAATAAATGACTAAATAAAAAGAATAGGATAACATAGAATATTCACAATCATATATCAAACTATATAACACCATAAAACATAAATCAAAATAATGACATTACCATAGAAATTATCATAGCAAAAATCATATATTATATAGCATGCATGAACATGGAAAATGCAATGCATGAAAGTGTATCTTTTCCTTTAAATAAGAAAATCCGTATATCTAAAAAGATATCCTACTACCTTAGGAATAGACATCAAATTAAATTTTCTAAAATCAAAATACTTTGTGATTGGTTGAAAACAATTTTGAAAATTCTTGGATAAAAATGGCACATGGCCGAAAACCCCTTTGAAAAAGGCTCTATTTCCTAACTTTGAAAACCTGGACTTGACCACCCTTGACCCGAGCTTTATAAAATCATTTTTCAGAATTAAAATGGCTTATAAACCAACCTAGGACAGTAGCTAAAGTTCCTACTCCTCCCTCTCTTAATGTCTTAGCCAAAACAACAAATTATTTTTCATTTGAATTCAAATCTGACTCTACTGTCCAGTTTCAAAGCATGATTTTTTAACCTATTTTTAAAATATCTAAAAACTCTGAAAATAAATATAGGAGCTTCAAAACATGTTTAACTTTCTGGGAAAAATTGAATTAATTTTTAGACTAAGGATAACCCCAGAAAAATCACGAAAGTCAGAACACTGGCTGAAAAATGGTTTTGCCAAAAATCATTTTTAAGCCTTTGATAAAATTATTCAAAAATCAAAGTAAAAATATTGGAGACTCTCATAATGACCTACAAACAGTAGCTAAAATTTATAAAAATTTGGACAAAAATTGGCTAAGTAAAAAAAATCACAAAGGTAGAAATTTCAACTTGACAACTTTTTCAATTTTTCACAAGTATGCTTATGTGAGCTTGACTTTAAACCATTGATTGGCTTAATTCAAAAATCAAGTGGTATGATATGAGATGCATGGACAAACAGCAAATTTGATGCGTGAAATGCATGATCTAAGACCTAAATGACATAGGAAATGCATGGCAATTCAAAATGACCTAGACCTAACATGGACTTGCATGGCAATAAATGTAACCTAGACCTAATATGCATGAAATGCATGATAATGCAAAAGTAACCTAGACCTAAAGTGTCATGAAAATGCATAATGCAAAAGTAACCTAGACCTAAAGTGTCATGAAAATGCATGGGAATATAAAGATGTCCTAATGCCTAACATGGACTTGCATGGCAACAAATACTACCTAGACTTAATATGCATGAAATGCATGGCAATACCAATATGACCTAGACCTAAAATGTCATAAAAATGCATGAAAGTATCATAAACATATAATGACCAAATAAACCTAATACTAATGCATGAACAAACAGCAACCAATACTCAATCTCATGGCATAATAATGCAAAGCATGGTAACTAGCAAGATGAAAATACACATACAAGACATAGAACAATGGGATAGCCAAATGGTCCTATGTCTAGATGGTGAAATCCTATCATGGCATTAACACAAACACATGGCATACTAAATCAAAATACACATTATTATAGGATGGAAATGCACGTTTATCAACTAAATAAGATGAAAATGCCAACACAAGGCATAAAATCATGGAGTAATCGAATAGACACATTTCTAAATGATGCAATCCTAAGCATGGCATTACCACAAACACATAGCATGGTGTAGAGCTAAACTATCACAATCAAGCTAACCTACCACAATCAAACTAACCTACCACAAGTAAGCTAACCTACCACAACAAATCACATGAACAAAATAAAACACAAAATCATCTAAAAAAACTTGCTCTCTTGATTTCTTTTAAAAAAACAAAATAGAAGCTCCTTATAACTTATTTTTTTTAAAAAAAAGTTTATTTCATAAAATAAAACAAAATGACAATCAAAATAGAAAAATCATTTCAACAAAGTATGAGAAAACCATGAAAGAACATAGCTACCTTGCTCTAGCTTTCCAAATCAAGAAGTAGCAAGCTAAAACCTTTCCTTTTCCTTCTCTTTTTTCTCCTTTCTTTTTTCTCTCCTTTTTCTCCTAGCTACTGCCTCTATTCAGCCCCTAAAGCTCCAGCAAAAATCTAAATTCCCCCCTCCCAAATGCCTTGGCCAAATGGTGTATAGAATTCTCTAGAATGTTGTAGTTTTTTCCTAACCAATTTTGATCCAAGACCCTTAATTCAAGATGCTTTTTTTGAAAAATTCCCACCCTTAGATCTAATCAGCCCCTAACTAATATGATGTCATGAATATGATGTCATGAATATGATGTCATAAATATGACATCATCCCTCTTCATGCATTGGTCCATGTGTCACAATTGCAAAGACTTAATTAAGAAAAATAACTACCTTCCTATCCACTCTTGGCCCTTTGATGCAAAATCTCAGCAAAGTCACTCTCCATTATGGGCTTGGCTGAATGACCCTTGGAATTCCAGCCCAAACTCCAATTTTTAAAAGCCTTCTTCGGTTTCTTTGATAAAATGACCTTTTTGACCCCCAAACCAAATTAAATAGAAAACGGACTCCAAATTCAAATTTTCTTTTTTCAATACTTCCTAAATAATAAAAAATTGAATTCTGGAAGTTTTCATAATTTTTGGATCACATTTGCTATTTCTTTTCGGATTTATTTCCAAAATTGCCCCTTAATGCACCCAAACTTTTACCATTTTTCAAACGAGCTTCAAATCTAGATTTTTCTTCACCAATCTCTTCCAAATAATTTAAAAGTGAGATATGGAGATTTTCAAAATTTTCTGAGCTTATTTGCTATTTTTTCGGGATTTATCTTCTTGAATTTCAGCTTAGTGGGCTCGGAATTTGACATTTTGCAAACGAGCTCCGATTTTAGATTTTCTTGAGCCAATCTCTTCCAAATAATTTAAAATCGAGATCTGAAGATTTTCAAAAAATTTCGAGCTCATTTGCTATTTTTTCGAGATTTATCTAGTTTACCCTTTTGTCTCCAAAGCCCAGTTTTGCTCAAAACAAGTCTGATTTCCATATTTTCTTTTTCTGTGCCTTTGTTATATATTGAATTGGAGTTGGTCCAAAAACACCCAATTTTAACGATCAAATTCCCCTCCATTTTGATATTTTCTTTTTTCAGTATCCGAAACTCCTTATTTTTTCGTTTTTCCTCCAATCGACTCTTTTCTCGAAATTACTTCAAACTGAACCTTGGGCTATCCTTGTTTACTCACACCTCAACAATTAGGGGCTTTAGTTTTACTGAGTTGGGCCATTTCTGCAATTTTCCCAATTTCGCCAAAATTCACCAAAAACCCTAATTCTCAGTTTTCATCCAAATTGACTTTTCCTTCAGTTTTGCTTCCAAATGGCCTCTCCATTACCCGTAGTCATTGCTTATCTTTCATTCGGAACCCCTAATTTCAATCAATTTGATCGTTTAAGCATTTTTTCCAAAAATTTTTGAACTAGGGTTTCTTTTCTACTGAATCTCCGTAACCCATCTTTCGAACTCCATATCTTTCATTGTAGACCTCGAATTATCAAAATTATTTCACCATTATTCAATTAAACTTTGAATCTTGATTTTGAATATGGGTTGACTTTTTTAGTAGTTGACTTTTTTGGGGTTGACTTTTTCAAGATTGATTTTTTATGCCTGCTTTCTTAAACTAAGACTTGGAGTACCACCTGTAGAAAGAGAAAAGCCTTTTTGCGTTCTGAAACATCACTTTAGGAAGAAAACATACCTGATTTAGTGGTCCGGACAAAATTAGATGTCTACAGCTGCCCCTCTTTAGCTATTGCTGAGAATCAAGAATCAGGCAAAGATAAACAAACACTAATTTTGTCCGGTTAGTGAAATAACATGTGAAGGAAAGGGAAAGGGGTTTTCATTCATCATTTTTCTTTTCTTTTTTTGTTGAAAAAGCTATAAAATATAAGATTTTCTCCTTATATTGAGTTCCCTAACTAATCAAGGCTCGACCTGTCATAAGAAAACGGGTTCGATTTGCAAGAGAAGAAAAGACCTCGACGATGGTCTCGAGGTCTTATCATGTCTTGTGCTAACCTTACTGGCATGGGTGAAATCGAAAATTGAGGAAAATCTGGATGAAGCCAGAGATTGAAATGACATGAGTGAAACCAGAAAGTTGAGAAAGATCTGGATAAAACTAGAAGTTGAAATGACATGGGTGAAACCAGAAAATTGAGAAAGATCTAGATAAAACCAGAGATTGAAATGACATAGGTGAAACCAGAAAATTGAGAAAGGTCTGGATGAAACCAGAGAATGAAATGACATGGGTAAAACCAGAATATTGAGAAAGATGTGGATGAAACCGGAAATTGAAATGACATGGGTGAAACTAGAAAATTGAGAAAGGTCTTGATGAAACCAGAGATTGAAATGACATTGGTGAAACTAGAAAATTGAGAAAGGTCTGGATGAAATCAGAGATTGAAATGACATGGGTGAAACAAGAAATTGAGAAAGATCTGGATGAAACCAGAAATTGAAATGACATGGGTGAAACTAGAGAGTTGAAAAAGGTCTGGATGAAATCAGAGATTGAAATGACATGGGTGAAACCAGAAAATTGAGAAAAATCTGGATGAAACCAGAGATTGAAATGACATGGGTGAAACCAGAGAGTTGAAAAAGATCAGGATGAAACCAGAGATTGATATGACATGGGTGAAACCAAAAATTGAGAAAGATCTGGATGAAACCAGAAATTGAATTGACATGGGTGAAACCAGAGAGCTGAAAAAGGCCTGGATGAAACCAGAGATTGAAATGACATGGGTGAAACCAGAAAATTGAGAAAGATCTGGATGAAACCAGAGATTGAAATGACATGGGTGAAATCAGAGAGTTGAAAAAGATCTGGATGGAACCAGAGATTGTTATGACATGGGTGAAACCAGATAGTTGAAAAAGATCTGGATGAAATCAGAGATTGTTATGACATGGGTGAAACCAGAGAGTTGAAAAAAATCTGGATGAAACCAGAGATTGTTATGACATGGGTGAAACCAGAGCGTTGAAAAAGATCTGGATGAAACCAGAGATTGTTATGACATGGGTGAAACCAGAGAGTTGAAAAAGATCTGGATGAAACCAGAGATTGTTATGACATAGGTGAAACCAGAGAGTTGAAAAAGATCTGAATGAAACCAGAGATTGATATGACATGGGTGAAACCAGAGAATTGAAAAAGATCTGGATGAAACCAGAGATTGATATGACATGGGTGAAACAAGAAAGTTAACAAAGATCTGGATGAAACCAGAGATTGCTAAATGTGTTGGAAATTAACGCTTGGATTGATGCAAATGCTTCTTGATGCAGATGCAGATATTGAGTAAGATGCAAATGCTTCATGATGCAAATGTAACTGGCTTTTGTTGATGCAAATACTTCTAATGCTTCATGGTGCAAATGCAAATGACTTAGGTTGATGCAAATGCTTCTAAATGATGCAAAATGCAAAAATTGGCACTGGTGCAACTACTTCATGAAATGATGTAGATTCCCCTGCTAATCGTGTTCATGTAAGTGATCTATGAATGGTGTAATTGCAGTTACCACACAACAATGAAAATGCAATGATTCTAGAAATGATGCAATTGCTTGAGATGATGCAAATGCAAATATGTAAATGCAATGGTGAAATGCAGATGCCTCATAAAATAGTGCCAATGCAAATACCCATGAATGATGCAAATGTTTGCTAACACTGTACAGATGCAAAAGCTCCATAAAGAGATGAGTGCTCATGAGTGATGCAAATACCCTCGATCATTTTTCTAGACTTTGGCTTATCCTTTCCAATTCATTTTTTCCTCTTCAAATCAGAGTATATCTTCAATTCATTTTTCAATCTTTGGCTATTCTCTTTGCCCCAACAGTTTTCAAACTCTTCTTGACAGAAGTCTGCTTGCCGAGTTCTATTTCTTCTTCTCATATCTAGAACTCAAGATCTATCCTACTAGTTCCACACTTTTGGGTTAGGAAAAAAAACCCTTATCTCATGTCAACATCAAAAATGGTTATTTCAAAAATGTTTTTACTTTCCCTTTTTGAAAAACAATTTTGCTCATCTAATGAAAACTTCTGAGCCAAAAAGATTAACCCCACAGTGTGTGATGTACGAATCTTTTGAAGACTGATGATCATTGTTAGAAATTTCCCTAAGTGTCAATCTGAATTTTTTAGTTTGAATTTGCAAGGCTTGGTATAACAAGATTTTGGCTGATCGAAGAAAACTTCATAACAAAAATGTATATCCCTTCTAGGCTCACAAATGGAACAGGTTTTATAAATCATGAATTCATTGAGAACCAAACAAATTCAACATTCTTTTAGTTTCCATATCAAAGTATTTTGACAAGCGTCAAGATTGGCCATGATTTTTAAACTGGAAAGTTTAATCTTGGAGGAAATAATCTCAGTTTTTTGAAGTCAATCCTCCGAATGAGAGCTGACAATTTGGGAGGTTCAAGAATTCCTAGATGTTCCTTGATGACCATTTTTTGTTATGGCATTGGTACTGACATAGCTGGCTTAAAGATTTTCCATTTTACTCTAGACCGCCCATTTTTGGGTTTTCGCCCTAGAGTTCCATTCTTTCCATTTTTTCTCTCTTTTTTTTTTGTTCTACCATGCACTTGAGAATTCTAAATTCTTCCTTAGTGAAATGATAATTCAATGAGATGGGATAAAATCTGAGGAAAAACCCTTCAAGTTAAATATTCATGCTTGATCAAAATGGGCTTTTAAAGCATGTAATGTAGGCCATGGTTCGGGGTTCAGAAAGAAATGATAAATAGGCCCAAAATATGTGTTTGAGGGTAATCAGATCAAGGATCATTTTTTGAGGAGAATTCCTTTTTAAAGCATTTGTCCCATTTGAATTTTTTTCTTTTTACTTTGCTCTTTTTCTTTGTTTTTTTGGCTTTCATTTGCCATACTTTTTCACATTTTTTTCTTTTTCCTTTTTCTCTTGCATCTTCATTTCGACAGAGTGAACCCATATTTATTTGGGAGCTCGGTTTGCTTGTATCTGTCTTTGAGTTAGGACTCATTTCTCAATGATCTTTGTGAAGATCTTTCCTCGCATTTGCCCCCCAATGTAAAGGGTGGTCCTTGATCAGGGTTTAAAGAAAAAGAATTCTTTAAGCTCAAAAGGGATGACTATGGATAATTTTTTTTTTTTGTGACAGGGACATGAAAGATGGCCATTTCTCATATCAAGCACAAATATTCTCATTGAAAAGCAACCCCCATGGGACATAGATAATCAGAATTTCATTTTGCACTTGAAATCATCTGAATTCTCATATGCATGATATCATAATTTTTTTTCTTTTTTTATTTTTTTTATTTCGTATGCACCAATGATTCATGCGTTAGTTTCATCATTTTTCACCATGTATTCATCATTTCCAGATATGATGCCCCAATTTGATCAACCTTGGGAATTTGTATCACTACGAGGAACATAGCAAGTTTAGGTCTATTTTGAAAAGGCTGAGTTTCAATCTTGGGTTTGTTTGAAATACCAAGGAAAATATTACCCAAAAACATGTTTTCTCTAGGACATGGGTTAATTTGGTTTGGTCATTGTGCCCCGAGGTGTCGATCCTGAAGTGATGTTTGAGCAATTAGTGTTTTGTGGTAATTGGAAAAAGGTCATGAATGGTTTTAGCACAATCTTGACACAATCGAATTACCAAAATCTAGATTCTTGAAAGAATGTCTCATTTGTTTGAATTTCAAGGAGTTCGAAAAATGTTCAAAAAGTTCGTTCCTTTGTTCATAGCCTAGACTAGGATTTACATCTTTGCATATTCTGCAATAACAATGGTTTATGAAGTTTAATCATTCATATTCTTTGAAGTACTAGGTCTTTCAAATGATCTCGGTTCAAAAGGTTTTGGCATAGGAAAGCCCAAAAGAGAGGGGGAAGGGTATTGGGTCATTTCTCACAATAATCATCAATATTCTCGAGATTGTCTATTATTTCATGTGAAAACCCCTTATTATTGTTTACCTCAAATTTTCATGAAGTTTTTTTTTTTTTGGCAAATTCAAATGAGTGCTAAAATATAATGAAAATAAAACATTTAAATTCAAAATTTATTTATTTCATGTAGATGTCAACATGTGACAGGTGCTTTCATCATCGCAATGTATAGAACTACATGCATCGGAAATCCTAATATGGTTATGCACCATGTTTCTCATGACACTTGGCTTTCCCATCTTCAAAACTTATCGAACCAGCCTTGATGAGATCCCTGACCTTGTACTTCAAAAGCAGGGCAGTTCTCTGTTGAGTGACCTTGATTGCCTGAATGATAACCACAACACTCATTAGCATCATACCAGCTCGTATAAGGGGGCTTCAGAGGCTCTAATTGCATGGGTGTCACAAGGTGATTCTAGATGAGTTGAGGTAGTAGCTCACTGTATGTCATAGGAATTGGGTCAACCTGATTTCTTTTTCGCTTTTTATGCCCCCTTCGATTATTCCCAAGGGTGTTAGATTAATAGACAGATATAAATTCTGGCGTGGTTGCAGGCATTGGTTGGTAAGGATAAGCACCTTGAGAGACATTGTTCAGGGTAGGGTAGAATGGCTGATACGAGGAGAATTGGGGAGGTGGGGCAAAGACTTCCACGACTTGGGTATCTACCTCTTTCTTTTCAAATGCCCTATTTCTCTTGGTATTGGATGTTTTTTCTCCTTCAAGTTTCTCATCCTTGATAGCAGTCTCAATCATCTCCCCTGAAATTACCATATCTGCAAAATTCTTCATGGCACTGCCGACAAGTCTGTCATAGTACAGGGGCCCATAGTGTATTCACAAAAAGAACAGTAATTTCCTTCTGACTCAGGGGTCATTGTACTTGGGCGGCCATGCTCATCCATCGCTGCGCATATTCTTTGAAGCTCTCAGTAGCTCTTTTCTCCATATTTTGCAAGGTGAGACAGTCAGGCGTCATGTCAGTCATATGCTTGTACTGGTTTAGAAAAATCCTAGCCAGATCATTCCAAGAGCAAATCTAATCCTTGCTCAACTGACTGTACCACCTAATTGTGGACCCGTTGAGGCTGTCCTGAAAGCAATGGATCAAAAGCATATCATTATCTATATGACTCGTCATCTTTCGGCAGAACACAGTGATGTGGGCTAATAAATCAGTTGTCCCATCATATTTCTCAAAGTCGGGGACCTTGAATTTAGGAGGAATGACTAAATCGAGGAACAAGCATCATTCTTTTGCATCCACACCCCCAAATACATCTGTACCTTCCTTTCATCTAACAACTGATATTTCCCTTGGGAATCTACCAATTCAACCTCATTCGACACAACCATTTTCAACTTTGCCTGCTCAGCTGGATTATCTAAGTTCAGGGTGTTGCTGGGGTTAACTGTGTTCTGGCCATCCAATATCATGCCCTCACTCTAACCCTTTTGTGCCTTTAACCCTTCTCTGGACGTAAAGTTTTCAGTGTATCCCTTTCCCTTGATTACGGCGGACATCAGCTCCATCAATTTAGTCATTTGATCTCTAGATTTCGCTTGAGATTTTTCCAACTTTCTCGCAACTCTTCCTGTGTTCTTGCCATTCTTTCAATTCGGGCAACTTGTTCATTCTCCATAGCACTAGCCTGTTTTAGAAAGATGCTCAGTACTTTTTATACTTCTGATTTGAAAGAGAAATTCTTTCAAAGACTCCTAAAGCCAAGCCAATTTCTGTTTTATTCCCCAAATGCATGTCATGATGAAGGAGCCATGAATGCAATTTGATGCACTTGAGGCCTAAACAATATGATGTATGGACATGTACAGTGGAAACATGCTAACCATATATGTAATAAATGCAATCACGATGCCAACATGTTGCAAGCAAAGAATAAACAAATCAACGCATGGATATATGCAATGAATGACCATGTATATTTCAGCGTATTTTCCAATGAATGATCATATACACTATGAATGCAACACGATGTCAATTATGATGCATGTAAACAATGAATGATTGATATAGAGTATATACAAAGAAAATCATGCTGACCATGTGCGTCATGAATGCATGGATATATACAGAAAAATCATGTTGACTATGAATGCATGAATGCAACCTGATGCCAACATGATGCATGTAAAGAATTAATAATTTGATACACAGGTATATACAAATAATGACGATGCATGTCATAAACATTTTCTACAATGAATGACCATGCATGCTATGACTGTAACATGATGTCTATATGGTGCATGTAAAGAATTCGTAAATTAACACACGGGTATATTCACAGAATGATCATGTATATCACAAATGTATTCTACAATGAACAACCATGCATGTTAGGATGTAACATGATGTCAAAATAATACATGTAAAGAATAAATGAATTAACACAAAGGTATATACAAAGAAATTAACCAGTGATTACATGAAATTGGTGGGACCAAATCTTGATTATTCAAAAATCTCATTATACAAGATTTGCCTCTAAATTTAATCTATGATTTTTTGAAACATGTTTTCTCTATGAAAAACCAAACATATTATTTTCAAAAGAATTTCGGGGTAGTGGGTTCTACTATGGTACAATGTCCAAATGTTCATTCAACACTACCGGTCTACAATTCTTATTCAACCAATGAAGGTTTATGAAATCATCAAATGAGATTATTATCACCATCCTTTTATTGCAAAGAATGAGATCAAAAATACAACCATGAATGTACATGCTCTATTCCCATATGCTTGAAATGTGCAAAATGCAAAAATATTTGAAAAAGAATTTTTATATTTTCAATTTCAAAAGTTTATTGAACAATAAATCAGAAAAAACCGACATAATTTTCTGATTTTTTTTGTTATTTTTTTGAATTAAGTATTTTTTATGATGCATGAAATGAATACAAAACGAAATAAAAAACATGAGTCAGTAATAGGATAATAAAATCAAAAATCATAATAATAATGATAAAATAAAATAAAATAGATAAATAAATAAATAGTGAAAAGTAAGATGTGCTCCTCCAAGTGTTTCCTAGCTTCGGGATATCTAATAGAAATCCGGCATGGCTTCGCCTAGGTTCATTTATATGAGGGTGAATTGGTTTAAGGCCCCGAATTGTTCCTCACTATCGCCGGTGAAGGCTAGTAAGGCACTCCGATAAAAGCGGGTTCAATTCGTTAGAGTTCATTTTCCCGGCTTTTGCGGAGGCTATTGCCACATGAAGCATAGGGAATCTGATACTCCAAAAGTGTTTCGCCAGCTTATGCGGAGGCTATCGCCTCACGAAGCGTAGGTACTTTACTTCCACCTAAAGGGACGAAACTCGGGTATAGGGCTCATGAGATGCAAAAGCACGTGTAGTGTGCGAGGAGGAACAATCAAACCTTTCACCAGCTATCCTAACCTCTATCCTAAATAACCTGACAAAACATTAAAAACAAGATAACGTCAACCATTAGCAAAGAATATACAAGAAAATAAACCAGAGAACAATAATAATATGTATGCACATGAATATGAACGTATTTAAAAACATTTTATTATTTTCAAAATTTTCCTTATTATTAAAAAAATGTGGGAATTAAAATTAAATACCAATTAAACCAACAAAACCGAGACTTTGATAACACACAACTAATTCTAGGCCTGACTCTCTAATGTCCCCAGCGGAATCACCAAGCTGTCGCAACCTAAAAAAACAAGTCTCATCGCAAGACTTTATTATTCGTTAAGCGTGACATTAAAAAAAACCGAGGAAAAGTCGATTTAATTCCTCTTGAAAAATGAAGGTTTGAAAATGACCTTGAAAAAGACATGGAGTCGCCACCAATCTTTTTTAGCTAGGTGTGATTGGCCACCTATTAAACCGGTTTTGTAAAACATTTTAAAATTAATTAAAACATTTTTAAAACCAATTTCAAGTCTGCGTTATAAACCAGAGAAAATCGAAGAAATCGGGTTCGGGACTCGGTAACGTGTGGGGAAGGATTAGCACCCCCACAACGCCCGTATAAAACGGTACCTTATTGATCATGTGTTATCTCAAATCTCGGTAAAAATTCGATTCTTAATTTGGTATTTTAAATTAATTCCCAATTTAAAGACAAATAATTCCATTTTTAATTGAAAATAATCTGGAATTTATTAATTCAAAATTTTCCTACATTCCAGGAAAATTCGACAAAATATAAAATTTTTTATTTATTTAGAAAATTTTCCGAATCATTCTCGTTTTAAGAAAGATATTCCGTTATTAATGATAATTGATGATATCTTCCCCGACAACCCGGAAGAGAACACATAAATTATTTTAATTCGGGAATAACTTTGTTTTATTCAAAATTATTATCTTTTTCAAAACATTTTAAAGAAAAATATGAATATGTGTGACATAAATAAAATGACATAGCAAAGTCTAGCTAACATAATGCAACCTAAATGATATGATATAATTTAAATGGCATAGTATATTCTAGATGAAATGAAATGAAATGTCCTAAGTGACATAATACCATTCAATATGAAAAGAAATAACCTAAGTATCATGGTATATTCTAAATGAAATGATATGATTTAAATGACATAATATTCTAAATGAAATGAAATATCCTAAGTGACATGAAATGACATGAAACATAAAATAATGCTATCATGAAATATGTATGAAAATAAAAATAAATAAAATAAAATAAAAATAGTAATGCATGAACATAGTATATGCTAAATAATATGACAAAAATAAATGACTAGATAAAAAGCATAGAATAACATAAATTATTCAAAACCATATAACAAAAAACATAACACCAAAAAATATAAATAAAAAAAAAACAATACCATAGAAATCATCATAGCAAAAATCATATATCATATAATATGCATGAATATGGAAAATACAATGCATGAAAGTGTATTTTTTCCTTTAAATAAGGAAATCTGTATATCTAAAAAAATACCCGGCTACCTTAAGAAAAGACATCAAATTAAATTTTCTAAAACCAAAAAAAACTTCGTGATTTTTTGAAAACAATTTTGAAAATATTGGATGAAAAATAATTCATGATTGAATTCCCTTTGAAAAAGGCTCTAGTTTCCTAAGTTTAAAATCCCAGACTTGACCACCCTTAACCCGAGGTTTAAAAAATCATTTTAAAGTTTAAAATAGTCTAAAAACCAAGCTAGGACAACAGCTAAAGTTCCTAACCGAACCCCTCTAAATACCTTAGCCAAATTCAACAATTGTTTTTTTTTTTTTGAATTCAAATCTTCCTCTGTTGTCCAGTTTTAAATCACAATTTTTTTACCTATTTTTAAAAATTCAAAACAATCTACAAAAAATACTGGAGACTTAGAACATGTAAAACTACACTATAAAAAATTGGATTAATTTTTTTATTAAAGATGACTTCACAGAAAAATCGGGAAAGTCCGAGTATTGGGTGAAAAACTGTTTTGCCAAAACACATTTTTTGCTTTTGATAAAATCATTTAAAAATCAAAGTAAAAATGTTGGAGACTTTCCTAAAGACCTAAAAACAGTAGCTAATACCTCTAAAATGTTAGACAAAAACTAAGTAAAAAAAATCACAAAGGTAGAATAATCAATTTGACAACTCTTTAATTTTCCACAAGTATGCTCAAGTGAGCATGACTTTGAACCATTGATTGGCCTAAGTAAATAATCATGTGGCATGACATGATATGCATGAACATACAGCAAGTGAAATGCATGATTGAAAATCTAAATGGCATGGAAAATGCATGGCATACAAAATAACCTAATGCCTAACATGAGTTTGCATGGCAATAAATGTAATCCTAACCTAAGTATGCATGAGATGCATAATAATGCAAATGAGACTTAGACCTAAAGTGACATGAAATGCATGGTAATATAAAATGACGTAAGACCTAAATAGCATAGCAAATGCATGGCAATTATCAATATGATTCTAGATCTTATGTGCATGGCAATACAAGGATAGCCTAGACCTAACAAACTTGCATCGTAATAAATGCAATCTTAACCTAAATATGCATGATATGCATAATAATGCAAATAAAACTTAGACCTAAAGTGACATGAAATGCATGGTAATACAAAGTGACCCTAGACCTAAATAGCATAGCAATGCGTGACAATACCAATATGATTCTAGACCTTATATGCATGGGAATATGCATGGCAATATTAAGATGGCCTAGACCTTAAATATCGTGAGAATGCATGAAAATGTCATGAACATATAATGACCAATAAACCTAATACTAATGCATGAACAAGCAGTAACTCATACACAATTTCATGGCATAGTAATGCAAAGCAATGGTCCCTAAACAAAATGCAAATGGACACACAAGGAAGAAACAAATGCAAAGGCCGAATGGCCACTAAATGATCTAATGCAATCACATCTAGCCAATAACACAAACAACATGGCAAACCAAATCAAATACACAATGTTATGGCATGAAATGCAAACCTATCAACTAAACAGAAATGTAGACACAAAGCAAAAAGAACCCTAGTGGCCGAATGGTCATAAAATAAAAAATAAAAAAAACAAGGTATAATCCTAGCCAAACAATAACACAAACACATGGTAACAAACATGATAGTAATGCAAATACGGTGACTAACATAACTCATGAACATATCAATGACAATATAACAAACACAAGGCATGGTCTAAATATGTAAACATGAATGGAAGCATACTAAGCAAGTTAATACACACACACAAAAAAATGGTAATTTAAACCTAGCATGGCCGAATGGTCTTATGAGTTTAGCAAGGTATTTCCTCAAACACATAGCATGGCATATTATTAAACTACCACAATCAAGCTAACCTACCACAAATCAAGCTAATCTAACACAAGTAAGCTAAGATACCACAATAAATCTCATGAACAAGATCAAAAATCCAAAAGAAAATCATCTAAAAACAAAGAGAACCATTCGGCCATGGCAAAACACAAGGATGAAAGCTTGTTGTTTTTTATATTTTCTTTAAAAAACAAAATAATAGCTTAGAAACAAGTTTATTTCATAAAAAAGAAGAAAAATCAATCAACAAGCAAGATCATGTCAATAAAATATGAAAAATAAACATGAAAGACCATAGCTACCTTGCTCTAGCTTTCCAAATCAAGAAGAAACAAGCTAAAACCCTTCTTTTCTTCCTCTTTTTTTCTCTTCCTTTTTTCCTTTCTTTTTTCTCTCTTTTTCTCCTTAGCTACTGCCTCCTTTCCAGCCTTCAACCTTCTGAAAAAAACTGCTCAGCCCCCCCTCAATAGCCTTGGCCCAATGGCCCCTTCTAGAAGGAAGTTGGCTATTTTTTTCTCCATCCAATGGCTATCATTCAAGATGCCTTCTATGTAAACATCCCATCATTAGATTAGAATAATCAGCCTCTAGATTTATGATGTCATGAAGATGATGTCATAAATAGAATCATAATTATGACATCATCCCCCTCCAACCATTGGTCCATGTGTTTCAAATTCAAAGGCTTGATCACAAAAATAACTACCTTCCTCTCCTCCTTGGCCCTTAGATGAAATGGCTCAGCAAAATTAATCTCCATCATGGGCTTGGCTGATTGCCCTCTTAAAATCCAGCCCAATTCTATTGCAAGAAAGGCCTTTTTCGGTTTCTTCGGAAAATAACCTTTTTGACCCCCAAACCTAAATAAATAGCAAAAAGACTCCAAATTCAAATTTTATTTTTTAAATACTTCCGAAATAAATAAAAAATAATAATTCTGGAAATTTTCAAAATTTTTCGAGTCCATTTGCTATTTTTTTAGATTTTTTCTTCCAAAATTGCCCTTTTGTGTACCCGAACTTTTACCATTTTTTAAACGAGCTCCGAATCTAGATTTTTCTTCCCCAATCTCTTCCAAATAAATTAAAAGTCTGATCTGGAAGTTTTCATAATTTTTGGAGCTAAATTTGCTATTTTTTCGAGATTTATTTGCTTGAATTTCTGCATAGTGTGCCCGGGATTTGGCCATTTTGAAAACGAACTCCGAATCCAGATTTTCTTTCGCTAATCTCTTCGAAATGATTTAAGAATGAGATCTGCAAATTTTTAGAATTTTTGGAGTTCATTTTCTATTTTTCCCAAATTTTCCAATTTTGTCCTTTTACCTCTGAAGCCCGGTTTTGCTCAAAACAAATCCGATTTTTAGATTTTATTTTTTTTGGACTTTTTCATATAATGAATTGGAGTTGGTCCAAAAATGCCCAATTTTTATGATCAAATCCCCCTCTGATTTGATTTTTCCTTTTTTTACTATCGGGAATTTCCTCATTTTTTTGTTTTTCCTCCAATCGGCTCTTTTCTCAGAATTTCTTCAAACTGAGCCTTAGGCTATCCTTGTTTAATCACTCCTCATCAATTAAGGGCTTTAGTTTTATCGAATCGGGCCATTTCTGCAATTTCCCCCAATTTCACCAAAATTCACTAAAAACCCTAATTCTCGGTTTTCTTCCAAATTGACTTTTCCTTCAGTTTTTCTTCCAAGTAGCTTCTGCATTACCCATAGTCGATGCTTATCTTTCATTTGGAACCTTCAATTCCGACCAATTTGATCGTTTAAGCACTTTTCCCCAAATTTCCAGAACTAAGGTTTCCTTTCTACTCAATCTCCGTAACCCAAATTCCGAACTCCATATCTTTCAATGTAGACCTCGGATTATCAAAATTCTTTCACCATTTTTCAATTGAATTTCAAATCTTGATTTTGAAAGTGGGTTGACTTTTTTAGTAGTTGACTTTTTCGGTTTGACTTTTTCAAGTTTGACTTTTTATGCTTGACTTCTTAGACTAAGTCTCGGATTACCACCTGCAGGATGAGAAAAGCCTTTTTGCATCTTGAAACATCACTTTAGGAAGAAAACATATCTAATTTAGTGGTCCGAAAAAAATTAGGTGTCTCATAACTTGTTCTTTTTGTTATTTTTTGAATTTTTTGCTTGTTATTTACAACTTTTTCAAAAAAAAAATTAAAAGGAGAGGTTTAAGCCAAAAACCCGCAAAGGGTGACTTAATACCGAATGGGGGACACTTGAGTTGAAAACCCGCAAAGGGCAGCTCAAGTACTGATTAAGGTTTGGATCAATGCTCCGTGTAAATGGGGAGAAAGTATCTAAAAATCAGAGGAAGGAGGAACAACTCAGTCTGACGTAACTACGGAAGCCGAAGGGTTACCCAAGTAAATTGCTTATTCAAGAGAAATTTTAAATGGTTTGAAAAAGCAGGGTCCAAGATATTCCGCATCTGATATTCATGCATATTATATAATATGTGATTTTTGCTATGATAATTTCTATGGTATTGTTATTATTTTTATTTATATTTTTGACGTTATATTGTTTATTATATGGTTTTGAATATTTAATGATATCCTATGCTTTTTATTTAGTTTTTTTTTTTTTTTTTGTCATATTATTTAGCATTTTCTATGTTCATGTATTATTATTTTCATTTTTATTTTCATGCATATTATATGATAGCATTATTTTATATGTCATGTCATTTCAATTATATGCCATATCATTTATATTTACCATGTCATTTAAATTATTTCATTTCATATATAATATATTATGTTACCTAGGTCATTAAATTTCATGTAGAATATATTATGTTACCTAGGTCATTTCATTTCATTTATGATATATTATGTCATTTAGGATATTTTCTTTCATTTAGAATATATCATATGACTTATGATATTAAATTTCATATAGAATATATTATATTACCTAGGTCATTCATTTCATTTAGAATATATCATATAACTTAGGATATTTCATTTCATTTAGAATATGCTAAGACATTTAAATTATATCATATCATTTAGGTTGCATTATATTATTTAGACTTTGCTATGTCATTTTATTTATGTCATACATATTCATATTTTTTAAAAAAATTTCAAAAAGGTAATGATTTTCAATAAAATAAAGATATTCACGAGTTAAAATAATTCATGAGTTCTCTGTCGGGTTTGCTGGGAAGGATATCATCAATTATCATTAATAACAGAGTATTTTTTTAAAAATAAGAATGATTCGGAAAGTTTTCCAAACTAATAAAAATTTCTATATTTTGCCATGTTTGTTGGGGAATATAGGAAAATTTTGAATTTATAAATTCCGGATCATTTTCAATTGAAAATGAAATTATTTTTCTTGAAATAGGGAATTAACTTGAAATACTAAATTTAAAACCGACTTTTTTTACCGAGACTTAAGATAACACATGATTAAAAAGGTACCATTTTATATGGGCGTTGTGGGGCTGCTAATCCTTCCCCACATGTAACCGAGTCCAGAACCCGTTTCTTTGATTTCTTTGGTTTAAAACGTAGACTTGAAATTGGTTTTAAAAATATTTTAATTAATTTTAAAATATTTTATAAAACCGGTTTTAATAGGTGGCCGATCACACCTAGCTAAAAAAAGATTGGTGGCGACTCCATGTCTTTTTCAAGGTCATTTTCAAAACCTTCATTTTTCAAGAGGAATTAAGTCGACTTTTCCTCGATTTTTTTTAATGTCACGCTTAACGAATAATAAAGTCTTGCGATGAAACTTGTTATTTTTTTTAGGTTGCGACAGACACCAAATTGGGAGGGTCCATATGTGGTGAAAAAAGCTTTTTCAGGTGAAGCTTTAATTTTGGCTGAAATGGATGGTGATGATTTGCCAAATTCAATTAATTCAGACACTATGAAGAAATATTTTGCCTAAACAAAAAAGAACAAAAAAAGAAAAAGAAAAAAGGAGCACTCAAATTGAAAACCCGAAAAAGGTGGTTTGGGTCATTGGGGGATATCTAAGTTGAAAACCCGAAAGGGCGGCTTAGATATGAGGAGGAACATCGTCACTCAGGAAGTTTCATCAGGATGGGGGCAATGTCTGGTCTAATGAACTCGAAAGGATTGAAGACACCGATGGGATTGGTTTTTTGAAAGAGAATTTTGAATGAATTGTTAAGATTGTCTGAGTATTCATTGTTTGGATACTAATTTGCTATCCCAACACCTTTGTGGTAAACCTTTGATATGTTTTTGTTTTGTCAAGATGAATTCTTTTCCTTATTTTTTGTCAATAAAGACCTTTCTTTTCCAGATTATCTTACCTTTCACCATTTGTTATTCTCAACTTTATACCCTTGCATTGAATAGAGGGAATGCATGATGCATTGCATTTGTTATGGAATTAAAATAATGATTGATAAATTGGAATGATAATTTTAAGAGATCTCTGCATTATTTTTTATGAGAAATCTGTGGATGATTGAGCAGAAAAAGTAAGGAGATAAGATGAAAATATTTAAGGTGAGAATTTTTGAGATGAGAATTTCTATGATGAGATGTTAAGCCCAGTTAAGCTGGCATAAGATGAAACATGGAATGTAAAAATGATTGGTATTTTGAAACTTTTGAGAAGGGAAATCTTTAGAATGAGGCAGTAAGATTCAATCCATCAGTTTGACGCCAATAGAGGATGAGGAGACGAATAATGAGCTTGAGAACCTTTTTATCTTGATTAGAGATTCAGGGAGTTGATATCATTCATTATATTGCATTCACGACATTCATTGCATGGTATGCATTTGCGTTTTATTCATGCATTCATGTATTGCATTGCATTCATGCATTGCAATTCAAGAAGGACTATTGCAGATATTTAGCATAATATGGAAAGGAATTCCGATTTGGAATTTAAACCTGTAAGAGAATAGCAAATCGTTTTGGGATTCAAGGTAAGATTCTGAAAATTTCTTTTGGAGAAAAGTATTTACATTTGAGAATTTACAAATCTCGTTGGTTAATTTTTAAAGTTGATGCCTCGTTCGGAAGAGTTTTTTGTCATTGGGTATTTAAAGTTGATGCCTCGTTGGGAGGAGTTTTTTTCTCTTTCTCGCTGGGTATTTAAAGTTGATGCCTCGTTGGAAGGAGTTTTTTTGTTATGTATTTAAAGTTGATGCCTTCTTGGGAGGAGTTTTTCTTCGTTTGGATCTTTAAAGTTGACGCCTCGGTGGAGGAGTATATTTTCACATTGGGTTTATTTATAGTTTATGCCTCGTTTAAAGGAGCATTTCTACGATGGGATTTGCTTTATTGTTTATTTTCTTTTAATTGTTGAGAACATGTAGGTGTTTACGTCTTTGCACATCCCCTAATTCTCACGAAATGCACAAAGAGGGCAACTGTAGACACCCGTTTTTATCCGGGTTATTTTTTTTTATTTAGTTTAGTTTAATTTAATTTTAGTTTTATTTTTATTATTAGTTTTTAATTTTTGGAATATTAGAAAAAAGAGAAAAAGGGAAAAAAAAAAAAAAAAAAAAAAGAAAGAGAACCACAAGTTTGACAGAATTCAAACTCCTCTTTGAACTGGAATTAAACTTAAACTCCTTAGTGGAATTAGACTTTGATTTGGATTGGAACCCCAAAACCAAGTAAACTAGGACTCTCTTGATTTTTCCTATATAAACAACCCCAAATCCACAGCAAAAAAGAGGGATCAGAGAGAATTGGGAAACACAATAAGCAGTAGAAATCTGGAAGAGGAAAAAAATGGTGGAAATATTATTTTTTTGTTAAGGGTTTTAGATTTGAAATTCTTAGGTTTTGGAGTTTGAGGTGTTATTTTGAGAAATCCAATGGTGAAAGTTTAGGAAATAATCAGAGGAAGGTTCGGCTGAAATTTAGTGACCATCCAATGGTGAACGGAGCCGGATCGAAAAATTTAAATTTCGGTATTTTGGATTTTTAAACTCAGATCTACGATTTTCGGGGTGATTTTGATAAAACCAAGGTGATTTTCGGGTAGAGGAGATCGAGAGGAAGATTTGGTGATTTTTTGGGATTTTTCCGAGTTCAATCAACGGTGGTCAGCGACGGTCGGCGGTGGTAGACGGCTACCTGAATCTGGAAAATTTAAAGTGTTCTTGAGGTTGTTCTTGGAACTTGAAGAGAGAGATCAGAGAAAAAAAGATTTTTTTTTTTTTGTAGAAAAAGGTAAAATTCTAGTCTAAAAAAAAGGTTTAAGTACCAATGTAAGACCCTCGTAAGACAGAGATCGAGTCGGATCTCTTTAAATTATTCATAGATGGTGGATCAAGTTTATGTATGCTTGTAGACAAAGCACACTACCATCTGGTCTTATAGTTATATTAATAATTTTTAGAATAAGGGTTTTAATCGGCTATTTGAGAGATTTAGCCTTAAATTGACCACAAGTCAGGAATCAAAATCGGAACAACGTAAAGCCCGTAAAAGTTGGTATTTTAACTTCACATAGTGTTAAAATGTGATATATTACTGATCAAGATTATTGGAAAATCTAATCGGCACAAAACCGGTAAAATATGTACCAAGGGTATTTTGGTCATTTTACCCAAAACTTTATTTTTGGTTCGAATATGGTACCAATAGACTCTGTGATCATATAGGATCTCAATATGATGCTTATATTGAAAATTTGATATTTTTTTAAAACTCAAAAATTAAGTGAAAATCGGATACGCCCTTAATTAGCTTAAAAGAGTGAAAAATCGAAACTGGTCGCGGGAAGGTCCGAAAAAGGTTTCAAGTGAATAAATGGATTCATACAGACATAAAATGATGTTAGAATGCTATTGGTGAAATCATAATGAGAATCGGAGCTAAAACCGAAAGAAAAAAAAAAGTCAAAATATTGAGCCGTAAATATTCCGGGGCCCGGATTTGATGCTCGGGATATCAACAAATTATGAAAACTTGTGTAATGGTGTAAAATGATATGTGAAATATATCCCTGTCGAGAAAAGTGAAAAATGAGTTTCCGAACGTAAAAATTTCATGTGAGCCCGCTTAGGCACTAAAAGATAAAAAATGGGGTTTTTTGTCATTTGGCTTGGAAAATAACCATAAAATGCATGCCATAAACCCCTTATCAGCCGTGAGACTCATTCTCCTTAGGCATTAAGTGTTTGTTTCATCTTCAACCTTGAGAAACCTAACCAAGTGAGAAAACTCCATAGCCAAAAGCTTAGTAAGCTTGATCTCTTGATTTCTACTTATCACCAAGCCAACGAAATAGATATTCTTACTATCTAGAAGGTGAGGATCACTTATTTGGTATTATTTTTTCAAGAAACCAAGAGAAACTATGTATTTCTCTTTATGGCCATTTTGCCTTAGGTGGTTTTCAACATAGCCACCACCTTAAACCACCACCATGGGTGGTCCTAAATCAACCTCTACATCCATTATTTGGGGTTGGTTGATTGAAAAAGTGGCTTCGAGATGGAAATCCAAGCTTGGCTGAATACACCATGGTGGCCAACCACCTTGTGCCGCCACTTCCACCATCATCCGAGGCCACTATTGGCTTTGCTAGGCTCGGGGGAGCAACTTTCCAGTTGATGGTTGCTCCGGATTTCCACCCGAGCTAGGTGTAAATATTATAATGCTTAAATAGCTAAGCTGCAAGATTTTGGATAGTAGCTAATTAGCTACAATTTGGATGGTGTGAATATTTCTAAATTATAAAATATTTATAAAATTATTGTTTACGTACTAGGAGCGCGGATTAGCTGAGTCTGTGGTTGGAAGAACTCTGAAGCACGAGGATCCAATTTCTCCCGCTTAGCGCACTATGAGTAAACGTGCAACGATAGATGTAGGATCGTTAGATTATGTTACGACATACTGGCTGTGATTGTATGAATGTATCGGTGATGGATTATAATGCACTTGAGTTGGTAAATAGTAGTGTGCATGATATAGAACTACCTTATGGTATCGAATTCTCGTAAAGACGTGAGAAAAAGGTCCAAGGAATGGACAAGTAATGATTATTTAATAATCCAGGATTGACGCATGAGTGGTCGACTTTATGGCGCCACATTGTTTCCTTACTTGTATGCTTATTTAAATGTTATGTGCTGTATGTTTATTGTAATGTTAAGCTATGCTTGAATTTGTAGGCTGCCATTGTGCCCAACCGTATTTGTAGGCTGCCATTGTGCCCTACCGATTTTGTAGGAGCTTTCGAGCCCTACCGGTTTGTAGGAGTCTAGGATCCTACCGGATGTTATAGTTATTTGTGATGTTGGATAGGAACATCAAGGTGATATTAGTTAATATGACTTGCGAGTCTTTTCCATAGACTTTACTAATTCTGCGTTTGCTCACTGAGTCCTTATGACTCACCCTTTATTTATTTTTCTTTTTCAAATATTGATTAACCCGGTCCCTCATCCACCCCGCCAGCTTGCTCGTGACCGATAGTCGGTGAGCATGATATACCGTTTTGACGAGGTGATCCGTTGCTTGATGGAGGAGCCATGCACAGTCACCTAGGGATGTCATATATTATTTTGCCTAAATATGTTATATTATGTGTCATGCAGTTATCCGGTCAGAGATCGAGATTGTTGTTTACATTTTTGGCATTGTATATATATGTACATTATGGTTCACCTTGCGCGTCTGCTGCGGGGTATCTCGGTTACTCCCTAGTTGGAGGTGTCCTAATCGGGATGTCATGTGTTATTATTATTATTATTATGCATGTTTTGCAGGTTCGGTAACCCCCCATATTGGGTGAGGTCATGCCGAAATTTCGTTAGGTAGATGAATGGTTAAGGCTTCGGAGACAAGGGCATATACTTGTCTCTAGCTGGTCACACTCCTGGACTTGGGATGTGACAACCAAACATCTAGGTTGGGTCGTGCAACCCGCACATGGGTCCGCGTGTGCGCCCGACCCAGACGCTTTAAGTCATGTTTTAGTTCATTTGCATTCTGACATGTTTTGTTTTATTTATATATTTATTTTCTTTATTTATTTAACTAATATTTGATAAATGATATTATTAGATGATGATGTAATATATTATGGTACGATGAATTACATTATGATGGATGTGATGATTATGTTTATTTGATTTTATTTAATATGTGATGATTGTTTTATGATTAATATGATGATTGATTTTTTTTTCTTTTTTATGATTAATATATAATATGATGATTATGTAATAGTTATGTGATAATTATGTGATGATTATATATTTATTATATGATGATTATGGCATGATGATTATATGATGATAATTATGTTATTATTAGATAAATTTTTTTAGTCATATGATTAGGTAATTAATTTGTTTTATGATAATATGTTTGAATGACATTTTTCTTTATTCATTTTTTTATTATATATGATTTATTTAATTTATATTATTAACATTATTTTATTCCATGTTTCAGGTTTAGGTTAATTTTTTATTTGATTAATTTATTTATGTAATATTCTATGATTATTTTTATTATTTGTTTTTTCTTGTTTTAATTAGTTTGCATAATTAGGGAATAAATATGAACTTAGGATTGATTAAGACCACTTAGATAAGACCAGTTTAGAATAATATGTGATTAATGTGGTACTATCTTTAGGATAGGCGTTGTGGGGGTATTTATCCTTCCCCATACGTAATTGAACTCCCAAACTTAGTTCTGATAAGTAGACCAAAACCTATTCTTTTTAGGGTGCCTTAGTCAAGCTTAGGATTACTTTAAAAATGATAGATTCATATAGGTGACTAATCACACCTAGTAAGATGATTAGTAGCGACTCCATGATTTGCGTCTAGCATGCTGAATTCGTATTTGGCACGTTATGACATGACTGAATTACACTAATTGTTGGTTACTCATCTTGACTTTTCAACATTTAGGTAGTTATGATGCATTGCTAGATGTCGCTCATGATCTATGTTTATAAGTTGTAAGCTATGTTGAAAAACATAGATTACAATTTATGCTCATTGCCAACATGCTGGGAACCTAATGGGTCACACACAATAGAAAGAATTGTTGGATTAAACTTGGGATTTAATTAAGTTGGATTTAATTGAATAAAAGGTTAATTTGGAGGACTTAATTGAATAGTTTAATTAAGATTGAATTAAGACATAATTTGGATTTGGGAAATCTAAATAAGGATGCCTTATTTACATAGTGGATAAGCTTCTCTTGACAAGACATTGTCTAAATGTAGACATATCCTAAAGATAACTGTGTTAGCCGAATTTGAATTGTTCAAAGGTGAAAGAGTTTCACTTGATTTAAGAGATTGGTTGTGAACCAAACTCTTCTCTCTTTATCTATGGTTAGCCGTATATGGCCATGTATGAGTCTAGGTTCGGCCTAGCACTATGTGACAGTGTTTTAATGAAACTAGGAGACTTGCAAGTGGAAGAGTTTCGAGCAAGAAGTTTGATTGTGAATAAAACTCTTACTCTAAGTTAACTAGGCTGGTCGAATACTTAGTAAGACTAAAGAGTTAGTTTTTGAATCAAACTCTAGGACTTATACACCTTGATGACCAGTCATGAACTTGGTCATGCTTGTGGGATAGGTTCGGCTATGCACTATGAGTTAGTGCATGGTTCAACGATGGCACTTGAGGTGGAAGTGTTTTACTTCAAGTAAGATGTTTGATTGAGAATCAAACTTGTTCTCCCCTCTATTCCAAGCATTGGCCGACCATTAATGTGGTCACTATGCACTTGATCTCCCCTTTATCCCAAGCATGAACTTGGTCATGCTTGTGGGATAGGTTCAGCTATGCACTAAGAGTTAGTGTCATGTTTCAACAATGGCACTTGAGGTGGAAGTGTTTTACTTCAAGTAAGATGTTTGATTGAGAATCAAACTTGTTCTCCCCTTTATCCCAAGCATTGGCCGGCCATGAATGTGGTTACTATAATGGGTAGGTTCGGCCAAGCCTTCTAGAGGTTAGAGGTTGGCTAAGAGCAAGACTCTTAAGAGAAGTGTTCTTCTTGAAGTAGGAGTTTTAAAGTAGTTTAAACTCTACTTATCCTATCTATTAACGTGGCCAGCCATAAGGGTTGTGTAATGTACTTCTACTCATGCAATTGTTCTTAAGAGATTTGACCAAAAAGTGAGAACCCAAAGGCTTTGCCACACCTTGTGTTCTTCCTCCGCATTGTTTCCAATGGAAACCGTACCTTAGAATTGTTCTAGGAGTTTTGGCCTTTGAAAGAAAACAAAGGAAACACTAATCTTTTGATTTAGACCAAATTGTCTATCAACTAGCATTGGTTAATCCCCAAGTCTTGAGAAGGCTCCAACATTCGTTTATGTGGATCACCATTTGAGACAGTGCAATTGTGCTACAATTGATATGGAGAGGACTTTTAGTGACTGGTTGCAGCGTTCGAGTCAAGAACAACAAACTCAAAATTATGAGTCTTTGAGTAGGTATGATCATTATCTCAAGATTGTAAAATTTTTGAATTGCCATATTGACCACATGTATATCTTGATCTAAAGATCCTAAGAGAAACCGACTGTTTCTTTGTCTCTATCTTTCCATTGTATTATTATATTTATTTTTGTTTTTATGCCTATTTCAATATGCATGAGGCTAGGATTTTCCAACAACTTTTCCCAGAAAATAAATCATTATGTTTTGAAAAAAATTGAGAAAAAAAAAATCATTGATATAAAATATCCAAAATAATTTTATTATTAGTAATAAAATTATTTAAAAGAAAACTAACAATTTTTATTTTTATTAAATTCGTTGTTCTAGAAAAAATTATAAAAAATAAATTAGTTCTAATGAGTATAATTCAAAGATATTGATATATTCATATTTAAGGGTTATATAAATTATGTTTAAAAAGTGATAATTTACTTATAAAAATTAAAAAATTTGGGAGATATATTTTGATGGTCACCATTTTGAGGATAAATATATTTTAAAATAATTTTGAAAATTACCTTATGATAAAAAAAAATCATTTTTCTGGACGAAATTCATATCATCTCACAAAACTATAATCTGATCACTCTTGATAATTTAAAACCTCTATCACATAAAATTTTCAAGTTACTATCAAATACAATTTAATGATTATAATTAAATCACCCTTTATTTTAAAGAGATCACATCAGTGTATACCAAACTCCACTGCACAGCATCTCTTAGGAAGGTGAGAAAGTTACTTTCCCACATTGAGGGTGACAAAATTACCCTTAGAGCCACCATTTTGTTCATCTCTCTCTCTCTCTCGTCACCTATAAGGCCGCAACCATAATCATACCACTCCATTAGCACCTTCCTTCCGTCGAAAAAAGCACCCCCCTCAAAATTTTGCATTGGAAACAAGTAAATGTTCATTCTCTCCCTAAAATTTTGAAATTACTTTTTTTAGCAATTAAACATCCACTAATTACCTCAATAATCATATTTTATTTTATTGAAATCAAGAAATGAAAAGGCACCAAACGCAATCTTATCTCATTCCACCAAAAAAAAAATGGAAGGAAAGAAAGATTATTACTGATGGGATCCAAGATGGACCAAGTTTTCAAGAAGCAATACAAGGATTCCACTTGGGCCGAATCAAAGAAGCAATGCAAGGAAAGGACTTGGGCAGAATCTACAAGTCTTTTAAGCAAGGCCAAGACATTCAAGATGGGCTTGAATGAAGAGGAACCAGCTTTGTTCCATGTGATCCAAGTTTTACAAGTGGCGGCATAAGGCTTAATGAAGTGGACTTGTTCATTAAATGACATGGCAAGGGTGGGGACCAATTCATTAAAATATGTGGTGCCTATTAAATGAGTATTTGGGCTTGTGTTAAGTTTTTATTTAGTTTAGGATTTTGGGCCTGACTTGTGTAACATGTCCAATAAGGTTGTGTAGACTACCCTCACTAAACTATTGGGCATCTTTTAAATTTAATTAGGATTGGGCTTGAGCATGTTCAGCCCATATTTTACTTATTATTAGGTTAGCTGATTAGGGTTATTGTAGGGAGGCTATAAATATATGTCTTAGCTGCCTACATCAATTATCTTTTGATCAATTAAGTCTGATTTTATTCAGTGAGAGTTTTCTCTTTTTAGTTCTTGAAAGAACTTAGGAACTTATCAAAGAATTCCTTCTTTGTGGCGTTCAACCTATCAAACTTAGGTTCTTGAAACGAGAGTTCTTAGGGTTTAGATTACATGCTTAATCTAGGTTCTTTGAAACAGGCTTTTTAGGGTTTAAGTTTTCTTTGCCTGAATCTTGGCTTTTCTGGGTTAGGTATTTCAATTTGTTAGTGGGTTCAAAGGGTTTCACCCCTATGGTTCACATCAGTTGGTATCAGAGCTTAGGGACCAATCAGGTCAAATATTTTTATCTTCTTTACCATAGGGTATTGGAGTTTTTCTCAACTTTTTTGTTTTGGGGTTTCAGACATACTTGTCATAGGGGTTATAGCTTTAGGCTTTCTTTGTCTAATAGTTATAGTTTTTAGGACAGTTTTTGTTTGGGGTTTCAATCTTGAAAAGTGGTTTAAATTAAGATTTCGTTTCTTGATTTCTTGATCAATTAAAAATTTTTTCTTATTGATTCTTGATCCGAATCTTAAAAAAAAAAAATTCAAAGGAGCATTCGAACAGCCCCAAGAAAGAAAAAAAAAAGTTCATCCGAGATTTCAAGAAAATCAAAAAGTCTCGTTCTTGAAAAAAAAAAAAAAAAAAAAAAAAAAGAAAGAAAAGTGTTCGAACAACAAGAAAAAGGAAGAAAGATTCGAAAAAGATTAAGGAAAGTAGGAAAGATTTGAATTCTTGGTCATCTTGTTCTTGATTTTTTACTTGTTTTACCTTCTTACTAATTGTTTCTTGTTTCTTGAGTCTTTTGCTAGGTAGAATTAAACAAGTGGAGTTCTTGAAGAGTTTTTCTAGTTCCTAAAGAACCTGAAAGAGGAAATAGAGTGGTAAAAGGCAAGAGTAAGTAAGTTTATTAAAGAAAAAGCCTAAAAGAGTGCAAACAAGAGTTGGAGTGATATCTTAATTGAGTGTAAACACTAAGGGAGTGTGTGAGTTTATTTATCACTAACAATTTGTTTTGTAGCAACTTCAAAGATGTATCACAAGAGTGACTCAACACCTAAAAAGAAGGTGGATAGCTTATCCTCTATGTTGCATGCTATGCAACAAGAATCTGAATGCTTAAAATTGGTGTTGGAGGAGATGACAGATAGGATGGGTCAACAAGAGGTAGTTGTAGACACCTAATTTTGTCCGGACCACTAAACAGGTATGTTTTCTTCCCATATTGATGTTCCCAAGTGTAAAAAGACTGTTTTCATCCTGCAGGTGGTACTCCGAGACTTAGTTTAAGAGGGCGAGCACAAAAAGTCAAACTTGAAAAAAAGTCAACCCCGAAAAAGTCAACCCCGAAAAAGTCAACCCCAGAAAGTCAACTACTGAAAAAGTCAACTCACTTTCAAAATCAAGATTTTAAGTTCAATTGAAAAATGGCGAAAGAATTTTGATAATCCGAGGTCTACATTGAAAGATATGGAGTTCGGAAGTTGGGATTTGGAGATTCAGTAGAAAGGAAACCCTAATCCGAGAAATTTGGGGAAAAGTGCTTAAACGATCAAACTGGTCGAAATTGAAGGTTCCAAATGAAAGATAAGCACTGACTACGGGTAATGGAGAAGTCACTTGCAAGAAAAACCGAAAAAAAAGTCAATCCGGGAGAAAACCGAGAATTAGGGTTTTTAGTGGATTTCGGTGAAATCGGGAAGAATCATAGAAATGGCCCGACTTGGTAAGACCAAAGCCCCCAATGGATGAGGAATGATTAAAAAGGATGGCCCAAGGCTCAGATTGAAGAAAATCTGAAAATCGGACTTGTTTTGAGCAAAACCGGGTTTCGGAGGTTAAAGGGTAAAATTGGAAAAATTTGGGAAAAATAGCAAATGGACTCCGAAAATTATGGAAAATTTGTCAATCTCATTCTTAAATCATTTGAAAGAGATTGGAGAAAGAAAATCTTGATTCCGAGTTCGTTTGCAAAGTGGCCAAATCCCGGGCTTCTTATGCAGTAATTCAAAAAGATAAATCCCGGAAAAATAGCAAATGGACTCCAAAAATTCTGAAATTTGGAAAATCTCATTTTTAAATTATTTGGAAGAGATTGGCGAAAGAAAATCTTGATTCCGAGTTCGTTTGCAAAATGGCCAAATCCCGGGCCTCCTATGCAGTAATTCAAGCCGATAAATCCCAAAAAAATACCAAATGAGCTCCAAAAATTATGAAAACTTCCAGATCACACTTTTTAATTATTTTGAAGAGATTGGTGAAGAAAAATCTTGATTTGGAGCTCGTTTAAAAATGGTAAAATGTAGGGGCATAAAAGGGCATTTTTGGGAAGAAAAAATCCAAATAAATAGCAAACGGACTCGGATAATTTTGAAAACTTCCAGAACTCAATATTTTATTATTTTGGAAGTATTAAAAAAATAAAAATTGAATTTGGAGTCCGTTTGATATTTATTTGCATCCGGGGGGCAAAATGGTCATTTCACCCAAGCAACCGAAAAGGGCTTTTTTGGCCCTTCAAAAAAATCAGAGTTGGGCTGGAAAAGAGAAGTTCTGGCATGCCCAAGCCCAAAGAAAGGAGGAAGCTTCTAATTTTTTTTTTAATCAAGTGGTTAAAAATCAAGAGTTAGTTAACCATTCTCTTTGATCAAGCCATGGTGATTAAACCACATAGGTTAAGAAAGATGTCAACATTATTTTTGCATAGCTGTAATTTGAGAGGGATGAGATGCTAATCTAAAGGTGGTAATTTCATGACTTTTTATCTTGAATTATTGGCCATTTGATGGAAATTAGGTTACACAAAAATGACAACATCTTGGAGGCTATATAACCATGCATTAAGGCTAGCCCTAAGGAGGGGGGAGGCAGATTTTGGTTTCTTCTTTTCCATTTTGGCTGATTTCTCTTAGTTTTTCTTAGTTTTTATCTTCTTGGTTGAGAGCAAAAAAAGAAAAGTTTAGAAAAAAAGGAAAGTTTGAAGAGAAAAGCTTGAAATATTAGCTTCTTGAGGTTGCTCTTGAGCACCAACTCTTGCACTTTCATTTTCTATTCTTGTTTTTTGCTATTTAATCTCTACTTGGTGAGTTTTCATTTTAAAATAATGTTTCTTGTTCTTCCTTCATTTCCTTTCTTAAGTATTTTTTTTACATTTTTTTTTACAATAAACTCACCATGGCCAAATGGCCTACATTATTTATTTTAAGTTGTTGTTTCAATTCATTTTACCATATTGTTTATGCTATTTTCTTTGTTTTTGATGTTTTAAGTGTTATGTTATTTCATGTTCTTAAGTTATATTTAATTTGGTTGCTTTGTTTGTTGCCATTTATGTCTTAGATATCATGTTTTTGCATTTTTAATTTTCTGTTTTCATGTTGTTTAAATTTGAGCATGTTTTAGAGTTAGCATATTAAGTGTTTGTGAAAATGCTTGTGTGATTCTTTGCATGATTCTTTTTTTATATCTTAGTGAGCATGTTTTAGATTTGGTATATTAGGTGTTTGTGAAAATGCTTGTGTGATTTTTGTGTTATGACTTAGTTTTTCATGCTAGCATACCAAGTGTTTGTGAAAATGCCATGCTTGTTGGAGCTTGAGGCCATTTGGCTACTCCATGTGTTTTGCATTGTGTGTTGTATTTTTGTCATGCTAGTTGTTAGGTTTTTGCATTTGCATGATATTTGGTTGGATTTTTGAATTAAGCATGCCTTGTGTTTGTGAAAATGCCATGCATATCTTAGGTCTAGGTTGCATTTATTGCCATGCAAGTTCATGTTAGGTCTAGGCCATATTATTTATGTCATGCATTTTCCTTATATTTAGTTTTAAATCCATGCATTTCATGCATTATGTTTGCTGCATTATTTCATGCATTTCATGTTCATACCACTTGAATAATGACTTGAGCCAATTGATGGTTCAAAGTCATGCTCTCTTGAGCACACTTGTGGAAAATTAAGTTTGTCAAGTTGATTATTCTACCTTTGTGATTTTTTTTACTTAGTCATTTTTTATCTAACTTTCAAAAAGTCCTAGCTACTGGTTTCAAGTCATTTTATGAGTTTCAAATATTTTTACTTTGATTTTTAAATGATTTTATCAAAGAAAAAAAAAATGTGCTGGCAAAGCAGTTTTTTTCTCCTCCAAAAACTCGTACATCTCTGATTTTTCTGGGAATTCATCTTTGATCAGAAAATTAAGCCGATTTTTTATCGTGTAGTTTTACATGTCCTGAGTCTCCAGTAATTTTTTCAGAATTTTTGGAATTTTTATAAATAGGGTAAAAAATAATGGATTAAAACTGGACAGTGGAGTCAGAATTGAATTTAAAGAAAAACAAAGCAGTTTTTTTCTCCTCCAAAAACTCATGTATCTCTGATTTTTCTGGGAATTCATCTTTGATTCGAAAATTAAGCCGATTTTTTCTCGTATAGTTTTACATGTCCTGAGTCTCCAGTATTTTTTTCAGAATTTTTAGAATTTTTAAAAATAGGGTAAAAAATCGTGGATTAAAACTGGACAGTGGAGTCAGAATTGAATTTAAAGAGAAACCATTTTTCTGTTTTGGTTAATTTACTTAGAGTGGGCTGATTAGGAGGGTTAGCTACTGACTTAGGGTAGTTTCTAAGCCTTTTTAAACTCTAAAAATGGTTTTTCAAGTCTCGGGTTAAGGGTAGTCAAGTCCGGATTTTTAAACTTAGGAAATTAGAGCCATTTAAAAAAATTTTAGCCCAGTTTTTATTCAAGCTTCTCAAAATTGTTTTCAAACAATCACAAAGTATTTTGGTTTTAGAATATTTAATTTGACATATTTTCCTAAGGTAGCCGGATATCTTTTTAGATATACGGATTTCCTTAATAAAAGGAAAAAATACATTTCATGCATTGCATTTTTATTTTCATGCATATTATATGATAGCATTATTTTATTCCATGTCATTTAAATTATATGCCATACCATTCATATTTGTCATGTCATTTAGGTTGCATTATATTATTTAGACTGTACTATGTCATTTTATTTATGTCATGCATATACATATTCATTTCTTTTAAATGTTTCCAAAAAAAGATAATGGTTTTCAATAAAAAAAATATAAAGATATTCCCGAGTTAAAATAATTCATGAGTTCTCTACCGGGTTTGCTGGAGGGAATATCATCAATTATCATTAATAAAGGAATATCTTTCTTTCAAAAAAGAGAATGATTCAGAAAGTTTTCCAAAACTAATAAAAATTTCTATATTTTGCCACGTTTGTTGGGGAATATAGGAAAATTTTGAATTTATAAATTCCGGATCATTTTCAATAAAAAAATGGAATTATTTTTCTTTAAATTGGGAATTAACTTGAAATAGTAAATTTAAAACCAACTTTTTACCGAGACTTGAGATAACACACGATTAATAAGGTACCGATTTATACGGGCGTTGTGGGGGTGCTAATCCTTCCCCACACGTAACCGACTCCCGAACCCGTTTCTTTGATTTCTCTGGTTTTAACGCAGACTTGAAATTGGTTTTAAAAATATTTTAATTAATTTTTAAAATATTTTTATAAAACCGGTTTTAATAGGTGGCCGATCACACCTAGCTAAAAAAGATTGGTGGCGACTCCATGTCTTTTTTAAGGTCATTTTCAAAACCTTCATTTTTCTAGAGGAATTAAGTCGACTTTTCCTCGTTTTTTTTAAATGTCACGCTTAACGAATAATAAAGTCTTGCGATGAGACTCGTCGTTATTTTTTTTTTTTAGGTTGCGACAGCTTGGCGACTCCACTGGGGATTATTAGAGAGTCAGGCCTAGAATTAGTCGTGTGTTATCAAAGTCTCGGTTTTGTTGGTTTTATTGGTATTTAATTTTAATTCCCATATTTTTTTTTAATAAGGAGAATTTTGAAAATAATAAAATATTTTTAAATATGTTCATACTCATGTGCATGCATTTTATTATTGTTCTCTAGTTATTTAAGGTTGTATATTATAATTGCTTGTTGGTTAATGCGTTACACTATTCTTGAATGTTTTAATTGCTAGGGCATTTAGAATAAGGTTTGTAGAATAGGTAGTGAAAGGTTTGATATTCCTCCACACACACTACACGTGCATTTGCATAACATGAATCCTCTACCCGGGTTCCGTCCTTTTAAGTGGGAGTAAAGTAACTAAGCCTTCGTGATTGATCCTCCGTATGGGCTAGTGAAACACTTTCGGAGTATAAAGTACCTAATGCCTTCGTGATGATCCTCCGCATGGGCATAGGAAAATATACTCTAACGAATTGAACCCGCTTTTATCGGGGTGCCTTACTAGCCTTCACCGGCGACAGTGAGGAACAATTCGGGGCCTTAGAACCGATTCACCCTCATATAGTGAACCTAGGCGAAGCCATCCCGAATTTTCGTTAGATATACCGAAAATAGGAACACATGGAGGGACATTTCTAAACTTTTTGTTACCTATTTTACACTCCGAATAAGTGTGGTAGATCGGGCAACAATGTACGTACATCGCCCGTAATAAATGTGATACTCCGCCTCGAAGGCATCGTGATGCCTAAATAAGTAGATATTGTTGGGGCAAATGTTCATTAGCTGTTTAAAAAAAAAAAAAAAAATCATTTTTCAAGCATTTTTGCATGTTGCACATTTCATGCATGTGTGAATGGAGCATGTACATTTTTGGTTGTATTATTGATCTCATTCTTTGCAATAAACAGTTGGTAATTTCATTTGATGATTTCATAAAACCGGTAGTGTCACATGAACATTTGCATATGGTACCATAGTAGGATCCACCCTAAAATTCTTTTGAAAATTATGTGATTGGTTTTTCATAAAAAAGAAAAATAAAAAAAAACATGTTTCAAAAATCATAAATTAGGAGGCAAATCTTGCATAATGAGATTTTTGAATAATCAAGATTTAGGTCCCACAAATTTCATGTAATCATTGATTTCTTTGTATATACCTTGGTGTAAATTTATGAATTCTTTACATGTATCATTTTGACATCATGTTACAGTCATAGCATGCATGGTCATTCATTGTAGAATACGTTTATGACATGCATGGTCATTCTGTATATATTCATGCATTAATTTGCTTATTCTTTACATGCATCATGTTAGCTTCAGGGTGCATTCATGGCATACATAGTCGTCATGTTATGCTCATGCATTAATTTTTCATATTGGCATCAGGTTGCATTCATGACATACACGGCCAGCATGACTTTCTTTGTATATACTCTGTGTCAGTCATTTATTCTTCACATGCATCATAATTGACATTATGTGGCATTCATAGTATATATGATCATTCATTGGTAATGCATTTGGAACATACATGGTCATTCATTGTATATATCCATGCATTGATTTGCTTATTTTTTACATGCATCATGTTGGCATCAGGGTGCATTCATGGCATACATAGTCGTCATGTTATGCTCATGCATTAATTTGTCACATTGGCATCAAGATTGCACTCATGACATACACGGTCAGCATGATTTTCTTTGTATATACCCTGTATCAATCATTTATTTTTCACATGCATCAGAATTGACATTGTGTGGCATTCATAGTGTATATGATCATTCATTGGGAAATGCATTTGGAACATACATAGTTATTCATTGTATATATCCATGCATTAATTTTCTTATTTATTACATACATCATGTTAGCATTAGGTCGCATTCATGACACACATGGTTAGCATGATTTTCTTTGTATATACTCTATATCAATCATTCATTGTTTGCATGTATCATAATTGACACCGTGTTGCATTCATAGGATATATGATTATTCATTGGGAAATATGCTAAAATGCACATGATCAGTTATTGCATGTATCCATGTGTTGATTTGTTTATTCTTTGTTTGCAACATGTTGGCATTGTGATTGCATTTATTACATATATGGTCAGCATGTTTCCATTGTACATATCCATACATCATATTGTTTAGGCTTCACATGCATCAAATTGCATTCATGGCTCATTCATCATGACATACATTTGGGGGAAATAAAACAGAAGTTGGCTTGGCTTTAGGAGTCTTTGAAAGAATTTCCATTTCAAATCAGAAGAAGTACTGAGTACACTTTTAATACAGGCTGGTGCTATGGAGGATGAACAAGTTGCCCGAATGGAAAAAATGGAAAGGGAACAGAGAGAATTGCGAGAACAGCTAGCAAAATCTCAAGCAGAATCTAAGGATCAGATGACTAAACTGATGGAGCTAATGTCTGCCGTAATCAAAGGAAAAGGATACACCGAAAACTTTGTCGCCGGAGAAGGGTTAGAGGCACAAAAGGGCCAGGATGAGGTCATAATAAGTGATTCCCAGAACACTGTTAACCTCGTCAATGTCCTAAACTCAGATGATCTAGCTGAACAGGCAAAGTTGAAAAGGGTTGCAGTAAATGAGGTTGAGTTGGCAGATTCCCAAGGGAAATATCATTTGTTAGATGAAAGGCTCCGGGCAATAGAAAGAAAAGATGTATTCGGGAG
This sequence comes from Fremontodendron californicum, assembly GCA_030761205.1. NCBI lineage: Eukaryota > Viridiplantae > Streptophyta > Magnoliopsida > Malvales > Malvaceae > Fremontodendron > Fremontodendron californicum. The sequence continues at coordinate 24,001,110 of JAULJL010000009.1, forward strand.
TGTGGAGGCGAAAGAACGATGCTTGGTCCTCGATTTAGTCATTCCTCCTAAGTTCAAGATCCCTCACTTTGTGAAATATGACGGGACGACCGATCCATCAGCCCACATCACTATGTTCTGCCGAAAGATGACAAGTCAGATAGATAATGATAAGCTTTTGATTCACTGCTTTCAGGATAGCCTCAGCGGGTCCGCAATTAGGTGGTATAGTCAGTTGAGCAAGGATCAGATTCGCTCTTGGAATGATTTGGCTGGGGCTTTTCTAAACCAGTACAAGCATATGACCGACAAGACACTTGATCGTCTCACTTTGCAAAATATGGAGAAAAAAGCTACTGAGAGCTTCAAAGAATATGCACAACGGTGGATGAGCCTGGCTGCCCAAATACAACCGCCCTTGACACAAAAGGAAATCACTATCCTTTTTGTGAATACACTGCACGCCCCGTACTATGACAGACTTGTCGACAATGCTTCGAAGAATTTTGCGGACATGGTAATTTCAGGGGAGATGATTGAGAATGCTATCAAGAATGGGAAACTTGAAAGAGAAGGAACATCCAATACCGAGAGAAATAAGGCACCAAGAAAGAAAGAGGAAGATGTCCAAACTATGGAAGATTTCATCCCATATTCCCAATTTCCCTCATACCAATCATGTTACCCTACTGAGGTATCTCCAAGCCTTTATCCTTACCTACCTACCCAAACACCTAATCGTATACCAGCCCTTGCAACAAGGCCTACTTCTAGAAAACGACCGCGAGAAAATCAAGAAAGAATTCCAATCCCCATCCCTGACTTACTGCCATTACTAATAAAGAATCAGTACCTTACCCCGGTACCTTTGAAAATAGCTCCGAATCCATCAGCAAGGAGTTATGACCCTGACAGCAAGTGTGATTATCACCTAGGGGTAGTTGGGCATTCAACTGAAAAATGCAGACAACTGAAGGAAATGATTGAAAGTTTTATCCGTGATGGTATTTTGACACCGGAGCTTATCGATCAATGGAAGGCCACTTAGCCCTAAATCAATTTCTTTCAGGGTTTTAGGGGGAGAATTACTACCTTTGAAGGATGTCAATAGGAGCATTTTTGACGCATGTAGTTTTATACACTGTGATGATGAAAGCACTTGTCTCATGTTAACATCTACATGAATTAAATGAATTTTAAATGCTTTGTGTTTGTTGTGTTTTAAATAAACGTGAATTTACAAAAACAAGCATTAAGGAAGTTTTAATAATGGATAGTCTCAAGAAGATTGATGATCAGTGTTAGAAATGACCCAACACCATCCCCCTCTTTTTTGGGCTTCTCTATACCTAAACCTTGAATCAATAACACTTGAAAGACCTAATGCTTCAAGGAAAAATGAATGAAAAAAGAGAAGCATTGTCATTGCAAAATAAGCAAGGATGTAAATCCTAGTCTAGGCTATGAACAAAGGAACAAACTTTTTGAAATTTTTTGAATTCCTTGAAAATCAAACAAATGAGACATTCTTTCAAGAATCCAGATTTTGATAATTTGGTGTGTGTCAGGATTGTGCTAAAACCATTCATGACCTTTCCCAATGACCACAAAACACTAATTGCCCAGACATCACTTCATGATTGACACCTTGGGGCACAATGATTAAACTAGATTATCCCTTGTCCCAGAGAAAACCTGCTTTTGGGTCATGTTTTCCTTGTCTCTTCAAAGAACTCAGATTGGAAACTCAGCCTTTTCAAAACAGACCTAGACTTGCCATGTTCCTCGTTGATACAAATTCGCATGGATAATCAAATTGGGGCATCATATGTGGAAATGATGGATACATAGTGAAGAAGGATGGGCTAATGCATGAATCATTGGGGGCATGCGACGAAAAAAACAAAAAAAAAAAGAAAAAAAAGAAAAAGAAAAATCATGATATCATGTATATGAGAATTCGGATGATTCCAAAGTGCAAAATGAAATTCTGAATATCTATTTCCCCTGAGGATTGCTTTTCAATGAGAATATTTGGGCTTGATATGATGAATGGCCATCTTTTATATCCATTTCACAAGAAAAAAATTATTATCCATAGTCACCCCTTTTGAGCCAAAAGAATTCTTAATTCTTTGAACCCTGATCAAGGATTACCCTCTACACTGGGGGGCAAATGCGAGGAAAGATCTTTTCAAAGATCATTGAGAAATGAGTGACAGCTCAGGGACAGACACAAAGCAAATGGAGCCCCGAATAAATACGGGCGCACTCTGTCAAAGAAAAAAAGAAGAGGAAAAGATGACGAAATGAAAGCCAAGAAAAACAAACAAAAAACACAATAAAAAAATGTGTGTGAAAGACATGGCAAATTGAAAGCCAAAAGCAAGGAAGAAAAAGAGCAAAATCAAAAAGAAAGAAATGTCCAAGAAGAGACACATGCTTCAAAGAAAATCCTCTTCAAGAAAGGATCCTTGATCTGATTACCCTCAAACACATATTTTGGGCCTATTTATCCTTTCTTTCTGAATCCTGAGCCATGGCCTACATTACGTGCTTTAAAAGTCCATTTTGATCAAGCATGAATGTTTAATTTGAAGGGTTTTCCTCAGATTTTATCCCATCTTATCAAATTCTCATTTCACTAAGGAAGAATTTAGAATTCTCAAGTGCATGGTAAAAAAAAAAGAGAAAAATTGAAAAGAATGGGACTCTAGGGCGAAAACCCAAAAAAACGGGCGGTCTAGAGTAGAATGGGAATTTTCGATCCCATCGATGATAGTGCCGATACCCCAAAAGAAAAGATCTTATTAAAGGAGTGGTCATCGAGGAACATCTAGGAATTCCTGAACCCCCCAAATTGTCAGCTCTCATTCGGAGGATTGTCTTCAAAAACTGAAACTTTGTTCCCAAGATTAAACTTTCCGGTTTAAACATCCCAGCCAATCTTGATGCTTGACAAAATGCCTTGATATGGAAACTAAAAGAATGTTGAATTTGTTTGGTTCTCAATGAATTCATGATTTATAAAACCTGTTCCATTTGTGAGCCTAGAAGGGATATACATTTTTGTCATGAAGTTTTCCTGGAAAAGCCAGAATCTTGTTATACCAAGCCTTGCCAATCCAGTTGAAAAAACCCAGATTGATACTTAGAGAAATTTCTAACAATGATCATCAGTCTTCAAAAGATTTGTACATCACACATTGTGGGGTTAATATTTTTTGTTCAGAAGTTTTCAAAATGCGAAAACAAATAAAAAGATTTTTTTGAAATACCCATTTTGATGTTGGCATGAGACAAGGATTTTTCTAACTCAAAGGTGTAGAACTGCCAGGATAGGTCTTGACTTCCAGATATGAGAAGAAGAAATAGAACCCGGTTCAGATCTCTGTTGATGAAAGTTTGAAAAACTGTTGGGGCAAAGAGAATAGCCAAAATGAATTGAAGATATACTCTGATTTGAAGAGGAAAAATGAATTTGAAAGGCTAAGCCAAAGTCTAGAAAAACAGCCGGGGGCACTTGCATCACTCATGAGCACTCATCTCTTTATCGAGCTTTTGCATCTGCACAGTGTCGGCAAGCATTTGCATCATTCATGGGTATTTGCATTGGCATTATTCCATAAGCATCTGTATTTTACCTTTACATTTACATTCTTCATGGAATTCGTATTTGTGTCATCTCAAGCAATTGCATCATTTCTAGAATCATTGCATTTTCATTACTGTGTGGTAATTGTAGTTACACCATTCATAAACCAGTTACATGAACACAATTAGTAGGGGCATCTGCATCATGAAACATGGGCATCAATCCAAGTCATTTACATTTGCATTAAAGACATTTGCACCAGTTTAAGTCATTTCGTGTCTTATTCAACACCTGCATCTGCATCAAAAAGCATTCGCATCTTCTCAAAATCGTTAGGGTAATTTTTAACAATTCTTCAAATAACATTTTTAAGACCTCCGGGCATAATTTTTCAAATCACAGGTAAGACCTCCGGGCAATATCTTTAAGACCTCCGGGCAACATCTTTAAGACCTCCGGGCATAACTTTTTTCAGGGGTAAGGCCTCCGGGCACTATTCTTAAGACCTCCGGGCATCATTTTTAAAGTCGCATACAGCGCATTTTTTCCAAATTATGGGTAAGGCCTCCGGGCACCATTCTTAAGACCTCCGGGCATCATTTTTAAAGTCGCATACAGCGCATTTCTTCCAAATCACGGGTAAGGCCTCCGGGCACCATTCTTAAGACCTCCGGGCATCATTTTTAAAGTCGCATACAGCGCATTTCTTCCAAATCACGGGTAAGGCCTCCGGGCACCATTCCTAAGACCTCCAGGCATCATTTTTAAAGTCGCATACAGCGCATTTCTTCCAAATTATGGGTAAGGCCTCCGGGCACCATTCTTAAGACCTCCGGGCATCATTTTTAAAGTCGCATACAGCGCATTTCTTCCAAATCACGGGTAAGGCCTCCGGGCACCATTCTTAAGACCTCCGGGCATCATTTTTAAAGTCGCGTACAGCGCATTTCTTCCAAATTATGGGTAAGGCCTCCGGGCACCATTCTTAAGACCTCCGGGCATCATTTTTAAAGTCGCATACAGCGCATTTCTTCCAAATCACGGGTAAGGCCTCCGGGCACCATTCTTAAAACCTCCGGGCATCATTTTTAAAGTCGCATACAGCGCATTTTTTTCAAATCACAAGTAAGACCTCCGGGCACCAATTTTTAAGACCTCCGGGCACCATTTTAAGACCTCCGGGCATAATTTTTCAAATCATAGGTAATACCTCCGGGCAACATCTTTAAGACCTCCGGGCATAACTTTTTTCAGGGGTAAGACCTCCGGGCACCAATTTTTAAGACCTCCGAGCACCAATTTTTAAGACCTCCGGGCACCATTTTAAGACCTTCGGGCACCAATTTTAAAGCCCTTCGAGCATAAATTTTTCTTTTGAAATCGAATTCATTCCCTTAAGACGAATCGAGCCTTGTTTAGGCAGGGAATTCAATTTAAGGACAAAATCTTCAATTTATTGTTTTTAAAAAAAAAATGAAAAAAGAGAAAATAGAAAAAAAATTAAAAAAAATAAAAAAAATAAAAAAAAGGAAAAAAGAAAAAAGAAAAAAGAAAAAAAGAAGAAAGAAGAAAAAAATGAAAAAATGAAAAATAGAAAATGAAAAAAATTAAAATGAAAAAGAAACCCCTTTCCCTTTCCTTCACATGTGATGTCACTGACCGTACAAAATTAGTGTCGGTTTATCTTTGCCTGATTCCTGATTCTCAGCAATAGCCAAAGAGGGGCAGCTGTAGACACCTAATTTTGTCCGGACCACTAAACAGGTATGTTTTCTTCCCATATTGATGTTCCCAAGTGTAAAAAGACTGTTTTCATCCTGCAGGTGGTACTCCGAGACTTAGTTTAAGAGGGCGAGCACAAAAAGTCAAACTAGAAAAAAAGTCAACCCCGAAAAAGTCAACCCCGAAAAAGTCAACCCCAGAAAGTCAACTACTGAAAAAGTCAACTCACTTTCAAAATCAAGATTTTAAGTTCAATTGAAAAATGGCGAAAGAATTTTGATAATCCGAGGTCTACATTGAAAGATATGGAGTTCGGAAGTTGGGATTTGGAGATTCAGTAGAAAGGAAACCCTAATCCGAGAAATTTGGGGAAAAGTGCTTAAACGATCAAACTGGTCGAAATTGAATGTTCCAAATGAAAGATAAGCACTGACTACGGGTAATGGAGAAGTCACTTTCAAGAAAAACCGAAAAAAAAGTCAATCCGGGAGAAAACCGAGAATTAGGGTTTTTAGTGGATTTCGGTGAAATCGGGAAGAATCACAGAAATGGCCCGACTTGGTAAGACCAAAGCCCCCAATGGATGAGGAATGATTAAAAAGGATGGCCCAAGGCTCAGATTGAAGAAAATCTAAAAATCGGACTTGTTTTGAGCAAAACCGGGTTTCGGAGGTTAAAGGGTAAAATTGGAAAAATTTGGGAAAAATAGCAAATGGACTCCGAAAATTATGGAAAATTTGTCAATCTCATTCTTAAATCATTTGAAAGAGATTGGAGAAAGAAAATCTTGATTCCGAGTTCGTTTGCAAAGTGGCCAAATCCCGGGCTTCTTATGCAGTAATTCAAAAAGATAAATCCCGGAAAAATAGCAAATGGACTCCAAAAATTCTGAAATTTGGAAAATCTCATTTTTAAATTATTTGGAAGAGATTGGCGAAAGAAAATCTTGATTCCGAGTTCGTTTGCAAAATGGCCAAATCCCGGGCCTCCTATGCAGTAATTCAAGCCGATAAATCCCAAAAAAATACCAAATGAGCTCCAAAAATTATGAAAACTTCCAGATCACACTTTTTAATTATTTTGAAGAGATTGGTGAAGAAAAATCTTGATTTGGAGCTCGTTTAAAAAATGGTAAAATGTAGGGGCATAAAAGGGCATTTTTGGGAAGAAAAAATCCAAATAAATAGCAAACGGACTCGGATAATTTTGAAAACTTCCAGAACTCAATATTTTATTATTTTGGAAGTATTAAAAAAATAAAAATTGAATTTGGAGTCCGTTTGATATTTATTTGCATCCGGGGGGCAAAATGGTCATTTCACCCAAGCAACCGAAAAGGGCTTTTTTGGCCCTTCAAAAAAATCAGAGTTGGGCTGGAAAAGAGAAGTGCTGGCATGCCCAAGCCCAAAGAAAGGAGGAAGCTTCTAATTTTTTTTTTTTAATCAAGTGGTTAAAAATCAAGAGTTAGTTAACCATTCTCTTTGATCAAGCCATGGTGATTAAACCACATAGGTTAAGAAAGATGTCAACATTATTTTTGCATAGCTGTAATTTGAGAGGGCTGAGATGCTAATCTAAAGGTGGTAATTTCATGACTTTTTATCTTGAATTATTGGCCATTTGATGGAAATTAGGTTACACAAAAATGACAACATCTTGGAGGCTATATAACCATGCATTAAGGCTAGCCCTAAGGAGGGGGGAGGCAGATTTTGGTTTCTTCTTTTCCATTTTGGCTGATTTCTCTTAGTTTTTCTTAGTTTTTATCTTCTTGGTTGCGAGCAAAAAAAGAAAAGTTTAGAAAAAAAGGAAAGTTTGAAGAGAAAAGCTTGAAATATTAGCTTCTTGAGGTTGCTCTTGAGCACCAACTCTTGCACTTTCATTTTCTATTCTTGTTTTTTGCTATTTTAATCTCTACTTGGTGAGTTTTCATTTTAAAATAATGTTTCTTGTTCTTCCTTCATTTCCTTTCTTAAGTATTTTTTTTACATTTTTTTTTACAATAAACTCACCATGGCCAAATGGCCTACATTATTTATTTTAAGTTGTTGTTTCAATTCATTTTACCATATTGTTTATGCTATTTTCTTTGTTTTTGATGTTTTAAGTGTTATGTTATTTCATGTTCTTAAGTTATATTTAATTTGGTTGCTTTGTTTGTTGCCATTTATGTCTTAGATATCATGTTTTTGCATTTTTAATTTTCTGTTTTCATATTGTTTAAATTTGAGCATGTTTTAGAGTTAGCATATTAAGTGTTTGTGAAAATGCTTGTGTGATTCTTTGCATGATTCTTTTTTTATATCTTAGTGAGCATGTTTTAGATTTGGTATATTAGGTGTTTGTGAAAATGCTTGTGTGATTTTTGTGTTATGACTTAGTTTTTCATGCTAGCATACCAAGTGTTTGTGAAAATGCCATGCTTGTTGGAGCTTGAGGCCATTTGGCTACTCCATGTGTTTTGCATTGTGTGTTGTATTTTTGTCATGCTAGTTGTTAGGTTTTTGCATTTGCATGATATTTGGTTGGATTTTTGAATTAAGCATGCCTTGTGTTTGTGAAAATGCCATGCATATCTTAGGTCTAGGTTGCATTTATTGCCATGCAAGTTCATGTTAGGTCTAGGCCATATTATTTATGTCATGCATTTTCCTTATATTTAGTTTTAAATCCATGCATTTCATGCATTATGTTTGCTGCATTATTTCATGCATTTCATGTTCATACCACTTGAATAATGACTTGAGCCAATTGATGGTTCAAAGTCATGCTCTCTTGAGCACACTTGTGGAAAATTAAGTTTGTCAAGTTGATTATTCTACCTTTGTGATTTTTTTTACTTAGTCATTTTTTATCTAACTTTCAAAAAGTCCTAGCTACTGGTTTCAAGTCATTTTATGAGTTTCAAATATTTTTACTTTGATTTTTAAATGATTTTATCAAAGAAAAAAAAATGTGCTGGCAAAGCAGTTTTTTTCTCCTCCAAAAACTCGTACATCTCTGATTTTTCTGGGAATTCATCTTTGATCAAAAAATTAAGCCGATTTTTTATCGTGTAGTTTTACATGTCCTGAGTCTCCAGTAATTTTTTCAGAATTTTTGGAATTTTTAAAAATAGGGTAAAAAATCGTGGATTAAAACTGGACAGTGGAGTCAGAATTGAATTTAAAGAAAAACAAAGCAGTTTTTTTCTCCTCCAAAAACTCATGTATCTCTGATTTTTCTGGGAATTCATCTTTGATTCGAAAATTAAGCCGATTTTTTCTCGTATAGTTTTACATGTCCTGAGTCTCCAGTATTTTTTTCAGAATTTTTGGAATTTTTAAAAATAGGGTAAAAAATCGTGGATTAAAACTGGACAGTGGAGTCAGAATTGAATTTAAAGAGAAACCATTTTTCTGTTTTGGTTAATTTACTTAGAGTGGGCTGATTAGGAGGGTTAGCTACTGACTTAGGGTAGTTTCTAAGCCTTTTTAAACTCTAAAAATGGTTTTTCAAGTCTCGGGTTAAGGGTAGTCAAGTCCGGATTTTTAAACTTAGGAAATTAGAGCCATTTAAAAAAAATTTAGCCCAGTTTTTATTCAAGCTTCTCAAAATTGTTTTCAAACAATCACAAAGTATTTTGGTTTTAGAATATTTAATTTGACATATTTTCCTAAGGTAGCCGGATATCTTTTTAGATATACGGATTTCCTTAATAAAAGGAAAAAAATACATTTCATGCATTGCATTTTTATTTTCATGCATATTATATGATAGCATTATTTTATTCCATGTCATTTAAATTATATGCCATACCATTCATATTTGTCATGTCATTTAGGTTGCATTATATTATTTAGACTGTACTATGTCATTTTATTTATGTCATGCATATACATATTCATTTCTTTTAAATGTTTCCAAAAAAAGATAATGGTTTTCAATAAAAAAAATATAAAGATATTCCCGAGTTAAAATAATTCATGAGTTCTCTACCGGGTTTGCTGGAGGGAATATCATCAATTATCATTAATAAAAGAATATCTTTCTTTCAAAAAAGAGAATGATTCAGAAAGTTTTCCAAAACTAATAAAAATTTCTATATTTTGCCACGTTTGTTGGGGAATATAGGAAAATTTTGAATTTATAAATTCCGGATCATTTTCAATAAAAAAATGGAATTATTTTTCTTTAAATTGGGAATTAACTTGAAATAGTAAATTTAAAACCAACTTTTTACCGAGACTTGAGATAACACACGATTAATAAGGTACCGATTTATACGGGCGTTGTGGGGGTGCTAATCCTTCCCCACACGTAACCGACTCCCGAACCCGTTTCTTTGATTTCTCTGGTTTTAACGCAGACTTGAAATTGGTTTTAAAAATATTTTAATTAATTTTTAAAATATTTTTATAAAACCGGTTTTAATAGGTGGCCGATCACACCTAGCTAAAAAAGATTGGTGGCGACTCCATGTCTTTTTTAAGGTCATTTTCAAAACCTTCATTTTTCTAGAGGAATTAAGTCGACTTTTCCTCGTTTTTTTTAAATGTCACGCTTAACGAATAATAAAGTCTTGCGATGAGACTCGTCGTTATTTTTTTTTTTTAGGTTGCGACAGTAGTGAATAGAAATCTACAAGATCCCGTGGTAGGTGAGTCTCTTGTTACAAGGTATTCTCTCAATACGCAATTTAATATAGATGATATGGAGCAGCGGAGAGAGAACATATTTCGTACTAGATGTTTTGTAAATGACAGAGTATGTAGTATGATTATTGATGGAAAAAGTTGCAATAATATAGCTAGTACCATCCTAGTTGAGAAGTTGAGCTTACCTTTACTAGAACATCCCAAACCTTATAAGTTGCAATGGTTGACTGAATGTGGGGAGGTAGAGGTTAATAAGCAGGTTTTGGTAGCTTTTACCATTGGGAGGTATAGTGATGAGGTGCTTTGTGATGTAGTACCTATGCATACTAGCCATATTTTGTTGGGGAGGCCGTGGCAGTATAATAGGAGGGTAATTCATGATGAGTTTAGGAATAGATATAGCTTTGTAAAGGATGGAAAAACAATCAAGCTTGTTCCTTTAACTCCAAAACAGGTCTATGAGGACCAATTGAAATTGAAGCTGAAAAATGAGAGTGAGCAAAAAAGAAAGAGTGAGGCCGAAACAGAAGAAAGAAACATGAGAGAAAAGAAAAGAGAGAGTGTGGCCGAAACACATGAGAAAAAAATAGAAGTGGCTGAAAAAAAGAGAATGATGCCACAAGAGAGAAAAGAAAAGACAAAGAAGAGTTTCTATGCAAAAGAGAGTGAGGTTTTTACTAATGATCAAACTAACAACCCTCTTCCTAGTTTGTCTTTTTCTTTATTGCAGGTGTTCGAGCATGTATTTCCAAAGGGGAAGCCGAATGGGTTGCCTTCCATACAAGGTATTGGGCATCCAATTGAGATTGAGCATTCACTTGATTTTGTACTACCTAACATTGATACAAGCAAGGTATGTACTTCCTATGCTACTTGTTACAAGCAAGGTAAGGGGAACATTGATTCTGATGTTTTACCAATGAGGTATGTATTTCATGCTTTTAGGAGTGCTCAAATACTTAGTTTCGAATACATGCAAGGTTTATATGTCAATAATACTGATTTTTCTTATTTATACATGGCATATGATAAATATGATTTGTGTTTTAGGGAACTATGTGCAATTGCTACTATTAGAGAAAGATTATGTTCTACACTTGTGTTAGCATTACCTAACTCTAATAAGACTTTTAAAATTGAATGTGATACGACATGGATAAGGATGGTTTTGTTGCAAGATAGACGTTCCATAGCTTTCTTTAAAGAGAAGCTGTCCAAATCCTTGAGAACATTAATGCTAATGCTTCTAAAGTGGATTTTCAAGGTGAGTCTAATATTTTTACTACTTTTATTGTTTCTGATCTTTCTCCTTATAATGCAGGCGATGATTCGAGGTCGAATCATTTCGAGGAAAGGGGGAATGATGGGATCCAAGATGGACCAAGTTTTCAAGAAGCAATACAAGGATTCCACTTGGGCCGAATCAAGGAAGCAATGCAAGGAAAGGACTTGGGCAGAATCTACAAGTCTTTTAAGCAAGGCCGAGACATTCAAGATGGGCTTGAATGAAGAGGAACCAGCTTTGTTCCATGTGATCCAAGTTTTACAAGTGGCGGCATAAGGCTTAATGAAGTGGACTTGTTCATTAAATGACATGGCAAGGGTGGGGACCAATTCATTAAAATATGTGGTGCCTATTAAATGAGTATTTGGGCTTGTGTTAAGTTTTTATTTAGTTTAGGATTTTGGGCCTGACTTGTGTAACATGTCCAATAAGGTTGTGTAGACTACCCTCACTAAACTATTGGGCATCTTTTAAATTTAATTAGGATTGGGCTTGAGCATGTTCAACCCATATTTTACTTATTATTAGGTTAGCTGATTAAGGTTATTGTAGGGAGGCTATAAATATATGTCTTAGCTGCCTAAATCAATTATCTTTTGATCAATTAAGTCTGATTTTATTCAGTGAGAGTTTTCTCTTTTTAGTTCTTGAAAGAACTTAGGAACTTATCAAAGAATTCCTTCTTTGTAGCGTTCAACCTATCAAACTTAAGTTCTTGAAACGAGAGTTCTTAGGGTTTAGATTACATGCTTAATCTAGATTCTTTGAAACAGGCTTTTTAGGGTTTAAGTTTTCTTTGCCTGAATCTTGACTTTTCTGGGTTAGGTATTTCAATTTGTTAGTGGGTTCAAAAAGTTTCACCCCTAGGGTTCACATCAATTACTGATTTCCAATTTCTACAACCTCCAATAGAATTAATACCCCATTATTGACCCATTTTACAGAATTCTTTTATAACTTTTTCATTTTGTTGCGTTCTTCATCAAGTGATTGACTACATCTTGTTATAAAAAGGTCTTTTTAAGATATTATTAGGGCATAACAAGGTTGGAAATATCTCAAGATTCAGCACCAAGTGAAAACTTAGCCAACGCATCCTAGTCTTTGCTGCTGCAGGGAAAGAACACAAATATTCTGCTGTAGCACTGAAAACATCATTACATTACATCTTTGATATCAAAGGAACAAAGCTATCTTCATGCTTGCTTTGGCCAAAGGAAAAAAAATAAAACCTACCCTGGTTAGACACTCATTAACGTAAGTCAGCTTTCTAGCCAGGAAAAAAAAAACGAGGCTACCTTGTAGAAACCCAATCCTCTGCTGATGGCCATCTGGATGAAACCAACCTAGTTTCACCCACCCAAAGCCGAACAGCTTTCCTTGGTGGGTGCATACATACCTAATCATAGACACAAGCTAAGAGATGCAACAACCAAAAGGAATTTGGTTGATATAAAGTCAAGAAAAAATTCGTGTTACTCTCATCCCCTAACAGATTGTAACAAATCACCAAATTTCTTTGTATACCTAATGTTAAACACTAATTTCATTTCCTGCTTCCTGACTATCTGCAGCATTTGCATAAAAGACAGCAAAAGAGAATGAAACGAACAAGAAATGGATTACGCTGCTGCTAATTTCCAAACATTTCATCAAATATGGATCAAAATGGGTCCATCACTGCAATTAACCTTTTTTTTTTTTTCTTTTCTTTTCTTTTCCCTTTTCTTTAAAGCATGCTGAGAAATCAATTAATTCAACTTCAAAAATCTATCATCAAAGCATTTCTACACTTAATATTCCACATTGGTTTTTTTCGACAAAAGAACAAGGGGCATAAAGAGCAGTTTGAAAATATTGAGCCAAACACTCGGAAAATTCACAGCACTAATTAGAAAATATATTTTTAAGTTTAACATAAAGTAACACATACCTCTTACAAATATTAGTCAAGAAAATCTTTGAAGCAGTTGATACACCCAGCAAAAAAGTAGAAACTGCCAAACTCAGCCAAAAGCATCAGAACAAGCACATAATTAATATCAATCCTACATGATTTCACCACTGACCTAGAGAACATGAATTCCATATCCATCCACCTGATAGCAACAATCATCTAGTATCGGTCACGCCTGAAAGAGAAGGAAGGTTTAAAGAATAATTAATATTATTGGAACATCAAAAAACCCTTCCAACTATGAACACAAAAAAAAAAAGAATTAAAGATAATCAAAATATTTATCCAAATGTTTTTATATCATAATCTACACTAATAATAAATCCAAGCCCCTTGTCATTATTCATTGTAAATTAACTTAAGAATACCAAACAATGGTTTTAAAATCTTTCAAGTGACTTCATGCCTAAATTCAAAGGAAAATAAGCTTTAATAAAACCTATACAAAAGTAAGTACCTGTGCCGATCATAATCCCTGGAACGTTCCTTAGACCGAGAACGTGACCTGCGACGACTTCTTGAATCATAACTGCGTGAGCGCTCATAATCTCTCTCACGGTCCCGATCATATCCACGATCTCGCTCATAATACCTGTCCCGGTCCCTGCTCCTACGATCATAATCCCTCCCTTGGTCACGGCTATCTCCTTGATCGCGATCCCGACTAGGTTCTCTGTCGCGATCCCGACTTCGTTCCTTTGATCTATTCCATCAGTAATATAGAAATATTACAGGAGCATTATGAAAGAAAACTGAACCATCTCGCCAGGCCCAATTTCCAAATAAGAGGGGAAAAAAACAAAAAGAAAAACAGTATAGTTTACCTTCTGTCATCATGTCGATCAATTTTGCGGCTCTTGTTTCTCTCTTCCTGACAAAAATAATTACCAAGAAAGTGCTACTGAAAACATTTTTCAAATAACATAAAATACCACTCCAATTTTTTATGTAGTTGCCACAAGGACTATATGGAAAAACTTCTACTGCTAAGCATAAAACAGTAAGCCTTAAACCATTAAACCAAAAATAGCAAAGTAAAGCAGATACGGCCTGCTCTAATACCAACCTGCTCCAAATACCTCACATAATCAGTTATAGAACAAAACTGAGAGCACCATGCACCCTCTCACCAACATCTGCATCTTCTTAGTAGTGAAAAGGAACAGAACTATAGAAAAACTAGTAACCAGAACTAAATTGATCATATGTCACCAAAGTGCAAAATACGTGATGCATGCAGTTCTAGATTATTTTGCAACTCATGTTTCATTTTAGGTAGTCCAAGTCATTGACATAAAGAAAGAGTTGTACTTTAGGTTTGTAGAATACAAATTTCTTCTCCTTCTACTTCCTCCTCCTCCACTGTCTTTCTTTTATATATTAATTGTTTCCTGACAGCAGGTGCATTTTGTGTTTAATAATGAGTGCCACAATATGTCAGACTAACCAAAATGTCATATCTAATGCATCCGAAGTCCAATATGCACAGGTGCATCTATGGAAAAATACGCTGTTTCTCAGAGTTCAGTATCTAGATTATAACCAGAAAGATTAGAAAATGGGAGGGTATTATTCATCTCTGAGGTCAGAAAAACTCACAGAGAGCTCACTAACTGACAATCGGTATAGAAGAATGTGAAACATTATACCAGCACCTGAACCAACATATTCACAATACCAATTTAAGGATGTCTCAACACAAGATGCATACAAGCATAGATCTATATTAAGCACAACTGCATCTATTTGGTTTATTCATTCAATTCACTAGGCAAAAGCATTCAAATCACATCTGAGTAATTAAAACAAAACAGTTAACACTCGGATCAGAAGAAGTTGCAAATGAACTTGCGAATTGAAACATATAGGCAATCCCTCCTCATATTGATTCATATTAAAAAAAAAAATCAAAGCTAAGACACTAGTGAGTAAGTCATCTTACCTGAAGCTCTGCTAGTTTATCACGGATTTGCATATAACCTAAATGAAGCTTGCCTCCAAAATGATCTGCTAAACGTCGGTCACTGAAAGGAAAAAAGAAAAATCAAAATACTTCACCAATAAGATCAAAATATACAAGATACAAGCATTAAATAGCTTCCTAATAATTTATTATCTAGCAATAGCATGATCTACAAGCACATAAAACAGAAAAAAACGCACATTATGTAGCTGCAAAAGTTATCCTCGTAAAACTGGGCCCAAAAGCCTGCTGGTAACAAGGAGGTATAATAGTCGGGTCAAAAGCTGAAGCACTTGAAACCCCTAACACTGATTTTTTTAAGCCCTCAAAACAAGCCAAAATAAAATAATAATAACTAGGAGAGACAGAATCAAGATCTACCTATCATAAACACTTAAAAATGCTCCACAAATGTCACAAACACGAAGCTTTTGATCAGTCTGTACAAACATTGCAATTCAAAGGATTAATTAGGAAAGGTTAGATCAGATCAGCAGATGAAAACAACCAATATCTAGTGCACTGTGAAATTTGAATCATCGAACTGAATGGAATCGTGTAGGGCAACTCTCTATGAACCTATCATGTGTCTTATCCTAAAGTATTAGGACACAATAGCATATTATGACTTCTTCATATAATTTACCAAGAAGCTCAAAAAACAAATTGGAAGAACTAAGGCAGTAGCCAATGAAAAAACAGTAATCCTGAATGATAATTTCCTATATTTTTCTCCAAAAATGCACACAGCACCAAGCTCAAGAAATCATGCCAAGATACATAACGTATCCATCTCAGAATATAGATTCTTCCTATCCAAAAGTGAAGTCAAAGATAGATCAAACTTATAAATGTTAAAGTTCCTGAAAACAAGAGGAAGCAGCAAGCTCCCATAGCTCGTGTCAAACTCTTAACTTTATATTTGATCTGTAAGGTTCTGATTCTAAGCTGCTTATAGCAAAGCATTAAACTGATTTCAGGAAGTCTGAGCTTGCACGGACATCTTTACATCTCCCCATAACTCGTGTCAAACTCTTAACTTTACAACTTAAATATTTTGATCTGTGAGGTTCTGATTCTAAGTTGCTTAATCTCAGGAAGTCTGAGCTTGCACATACATCTTTACATTTATGAGCATGCGAATTGTTCTAGGACACAAGACCTAGTTTTCATGCCAAACTTCATCTCAAGTTGTGCACTGTGGTTTCGAACAGCACCCACCTTCTAATTTTCATTTTAAGTTGTGTGCTTTAACTTTTCATTTCCAATAAAGTTGTGATCTTTGGTTTACTACAGTGCCTTTAAGTGTTTGGTTCAGAAAAGAAATTGAACTCACAATGCGAACATCAGCGGCTGTGTACTTTGAGGAATCCAGAACAGGCTCCAGTCTAGCAGGCAGCTGAACAGAAAGGAAAACCCATTATAAACAAAAATGATCTTTATCCCCTGAATAAAGGCAAAAAAGAAAAGGAAACAGCAAAGATTTTTTTTTGCCTAGAACAGTTGAGGATAAAGACATAAATTGAAGTAACATATATATGACAAAATTCTAGGAAAAAAAGAAAAGGCCAAAACTCGAAAATTGACAACCTTCTTAAGTGCTTCAGCCTCTTCCAATGCTTTTTGTGCTTCATCCACCATTCCCTTCTCACCTAAACAATAAAGAGAAAGCTTAGAGACCTACAATTAAGCAAAACTAGGTAACCAACAAAATAAAATACAGCAAAACAACACTGTTTACTATATTTAAAAATTACTAAAAAAGAAAATGGAAAACATAAACCCAACCTCAGAAATATACTCTGAATTCAACTAATCAATTAGGGGAGGGGGTGGGGGAACAAATGTTCTTAAATGACAAATAACTTAAAATGCTCTCTTTTATACTCAATCATGTTGTTATTACCTATGTAACTATAACAAAAAGCACTCTTGAAGTTCAAGTCCACACGTATAAACCAAATAGTCATGAATAGTAGTTTTTATGAGAAAAAAGGGCAAAATGCACAGAATAAAAGCAATAAATGGTCCAATTGTTAATGTCAAAAACAACTAACTAGAGGATTGCCATTGATCAATATATAAATCAATTTACTACAACAAGCATAACTTTTTTAAGTTGAGGTTCATTAAGCAGTTTGATAATAAATACTTTACCAAGATCTTCTGCTTTCTTTAGCTTCTCGTTTATCATCTCCTGCGTACGAGGATCAGGTGCAGCAACAGGCAGAGGTGCCAATGGTGGTGGATTTGGCAGGGGTTGAGGCAGCGATGCTCTATCTTTGTTGAATGCATCCAAAAGCAGCATCGACTATAACAATAAAAAAAAAATGTCACATGTTCAAGGGTCAAAAAGTTATCATAGAATGAAGATCATGGAACTTCAACCACAGCTCAAATCAAGAAATACCACTCTATGGCATTAATATTTTCATTGTCAATACCCAAACCTCCAAAAACT
Organism: Fremontodendron californicum; assembly: GCA_030761205.1. Classification (NCBI taxonomy): domain Eukaryota; kingdom Viridiplantae; phylum Streptophyta; class Magnoliopsida; order Malvales; family Malvaceae; genus Fremontodendron; species Fremontodendron californicum. Next base: position 24,018,709 of record JAULJL010000009.1, read on the forward strand.
ATGATATACCTGCTTGTCTGCTCTTTTAGTTCTAAGCTCTTCTACTTCTTCCAGAGCTCGAATCTTCAGATCTGTCTTGCCTTCAAAATCTGTACAATAAAAGTAACCATGTATGAGTGGAAATTTCATAAAAGGTTTGTAAGCAACTATGTATGAATAGAAATTTTATAGAAGGCATCCATTACAATCAGTAATTACAGACAAAGTGGAGACAATAGCAAAGAAATGAGCCATTAAGAATTTTAAGCAAACAAATGCAATGGTAGTTCACACTCCTTTTTTGAAAACAACAAAAACACAAAAAATTTCAATATATTTTACTAGAAAATTTCAAGTGCATTGACTAAACACATCAGAAACACTCAAGGTTCAATATGTTTATCCTCTTTACCAAAAGAGGACTTTCAACATTATTACAACCTATAAATGTGCCATTTAAAACAAGGAGTGATCTAGATGAATTACCAGATACTTAGGCTCAATAGTAAAAAAAGAATTGAATCTTTTTCCAAATACCTCCATAAATATTTAATTCTAAAGTATCCATCCAAATCATCCCTGTTTAGGAACAATCTGAACATGATTTTTAACTTCATCCTATCTACAAGTTACTAAAAGCACCTTAAAGCTAAAATAGGGGGAAGAATTAGACCTGTCAACTCACATATGTGTATGTGTGTCATGTCTCGTGTTTTTTCCATGTAGTCGTGTAAACATAAACACAAAAAAATTATTAAATGTGTCAAAATCCTAAATATGAATACGATACGTGTATTAAACGTGTCATGTTTGTTACACTGTTTTCGTGTTTATTATACGTGTCATGTCCATGTTTTCGTATCATGTCCGAAATTGCCAGGTCTAGGAAGAAAAAAATCCAACCACCAAAACAGTTCAGCCTCTCTACATGGAAACCTATAAATACATGGAACCTATCAACCCATTCAACTAAATCAAGCCTCAATAATCAATTGGACAGCACCTCAGATGAATTCCTTAGAAGAAAACATGATTTTTGAGAACAACAAGACGCTAAGTTGCCCTCCTATTGACTGCAAGGACATAAATGAGCAAGCAAAAAACATAATAATACAAATGAAATAAATTCTTAAACCCAGTGTCAGCAATTGATAATTGAAGTGAATGGTTAAGCAATAAGTTCTTAATCGTAACATAGAAAAGTTCTGATGCTTGCTAAGTTGTCTTCAATCTGCAGAAAGTTAAAGCAAAACAACAATGTCTTAATTCTGGAGTAAATCATATGCCAGCTCGAATACACATTACCATGTTGATCAGCTTCTTTCATTTTCTCCTTTATCTGCTTCGACAGCTCAAGTACTTCAGGCGTCTGCAATGTCAAAATTTTCAAAGTCCAAATAAATTTAAAAAGAAAAAATAATAATATCAGATAAAACTAATGAAAGTGCGTTAACTTATTTGGCCTCACCAGTGTAACCTCAGAAACTGATATTGCAATGGCAGCTTTTGCATCGTCATCTTCAAGACGCTTTAGAGCTCTGCCAATTTTCCTATCACACTCGACAATGAGTCTATCAATGGCATCTTCCAATTCTCTATCATAGTTATCAACACCTTTTGCCTTGGCTTCTTCATATCTAGAAAGAGTTAAGCGAGCAAATATATACTACTAGACTTAGTGCTTGATAGCATAATGATAGGTCATCTGCCAATGGTCCATTAGCATGCCATTCTGACTCTTTTTCTAACATACTCATATTTGGAAACATATCAAATACTTCAAAGTTCAAACCAGTGACAGCTAGAAGGATATGATCCTGTAAATATATATATGAAAACTCACAAAAAATAAAACATAACAACATTCAACCCTTGCCCCAAGTCTGAGCAACCTGGTAGAGACCTCACCTTTGAAATTTACTACTACATAGTGCCTACTGACGTACTCTAGGTCTCAAGAGAGAACAAGTCAGATATTACTAACAATGTTAAGTCACAATGCAACAACAAATTACTAGCAATAACATTTAAAAAGGATACTCTTTCCTCAGCTGCAAAGAGTGGACCTTTGGGCACGGTCCCATATCCATTTTCTGAATCAAGAAAGGAAACAAAATTTGATCTTTAGCAATATATTATTTTACCAAAATCCTCTCCTCAAGCAACAGAATTTGCATCTATTGATACCATGAATTAAAAAAACGGATTTACAAAAGAAAAAGAAATTGGAAATATACTATCATGCTTGTCTCGAATTTATTTGTTTTCCTTGTCACCAGGCAATAACAGATCAAAGAGTTTAGAGTTATAACCTTTTCTTCTTCCGTAGAAAACAGAAAATTTTAATAAAGTTTTGCTTTCTTTCTTTTTCTACTAACAACAAATACTACCTATCATAATGGTTTTTTACTCCAGCCCATCCCCCATTTTTTTCTTTAGATTTCCTGTATTACTCAATCCATTCCCTAGCTATCAGTGATGCTCCTTTTGGCTGTTACTATGGAACTTATTATTGCTATTTTATTCGCTTCCTCAAAAGCTATTAAAAGCAAAAGAAAATTCATATTTAATTAGTAAATGAAAATAAGAAAGTCAAATGCAACATAATCATTCGATGTAAAAGTAAAATCATGCATTTTTCCTATTAAAAAAGTCAAAGCTTTAAATTTTAATTTGTCAAAAACATTACCGCTTCAGCATTCAAACACAGTTTCCTTCCATAAGAAAAAAAAAAAGTAAAAACAACCTAATGGAACCTAAGCTAATAGCATAAAGTAACACTATACTTATACAAATGTAAAATCAAGCCCCCCCATCTTTACTTCCAACACATTTTCACAAAACCAAAAGACTTCCCAAACTATTCGTTTCCCTTAATCTATCACTCCACAAATCAAACAAATCTCTTTAAGCTATAATTTAATGAAAAATTATGTAATGAAAACACATATTAGGGTTTAACAAAAGAAAGAGAATCTTGATGACTGGTAATTAGTGAAGCGAATAAAATTAATGGACCAATAGTTAAATCTAATCGAAGTACCGTTAATTGGAAGAGCTCGTGAGGGCAAAGACCGGACAAAAAGAGACGGCAAACATCGCGATCGTAGTACTTGCGATTCACTTCCCGTACGTCGCCATTTCGATTAGCTCCCATCAGCACATCGAGCTGTTTCCTCATTGCGTCCATTTTTCTCTTCTTTTTTCGATTTCCTCTCCTTTCACTTTCCAAGAGAAAGGGGAATATTTGAGCTACAACACTTTTTTTCCTTTTTGTTCTCTCGCAGAAGAAGAGGTAAGGGAGACTTTGTCTAGGGTTTGGTTCTTTCGCGTTCGCGAGTTTTGGGGGCTTTGATGGATTTTGTTTTACGTACATGCCCTTGGAGTTTTTATTTTTTAACCAAGGGGTGAATACTTTTATGTTTTGCACTTTTTTTCTTAATAAATTGCACTTTGTTCTATTAAATGTTTGTGATTTCAATTTAATCCACAACTATTTACTTGATTAACTTAATCGAAAATTCTGTTTTTTACATATTCTTTTTTACGGTGGATCACACGAACTTTAGTACTATGTTTGATACGAGAGTAAGAAAATAAAAAATATATATTATTTGCTTTTTTATTTAATAAGAAAAAGAAATTATTTGTATTTTTTTTTTAATCTAATCCTTCCAAATTGAAAGTAATATTTATTTTTACATTATTAAAAACTTTATTTATAATTTTACTTGCAATCTTTTTGGTGTTTTTTTAATTTTCATCTCTCATACTAAATACAAAGAAAGAAAAATAACTTTCCTTTCTCTCTAAGAAAAATAACTTTCCTTTCTCTCTTTCTTTTTTTTTTTTTTTTTCTCATTCTAAACTATATTAATTTTACCTACAATGAAAATTATCAAAGTATCTCATAAGATGATAAAGGGTTTTGGAAGGTAATTTTATTTTTAAGGATGAAAGAATGAAAATACTTTGAAAGATATTTTTATTTTTAGGGTAGAAGAGGGTAGAGAGAGAGATGAATTGTTGTTGTTATTGGTCTGTCGCAACCTCTCTTAAAAGGGTTCGAGAATTATCTTGCCCTCGTCGCGGGGACAAACCCGGGCCTTCGCTTTAAGGAGTGTGACATTGAAAAAATAGAGAAAATACGACTTAATTCCTCTAAATTAAAGGTTGAGGGTATGAAAACGACCTCGAAAAAGAAATGGAGTCGCCACCAATCTTTTTTGGCTAGGTGTGATCGGTCACTTATTAAAATCGGTTTTTATAAAATATTTTAAAATTAATTAAAATATTTTTTAAAACCAATTTTGAAGTCCGCGCTTTAAACCAGAGAAAATAAGTTCGGGAGTCGGTTACATGCGGGGAAGGATTAGCACCCCCACAATGCCCGTATAAACGGTACCTTATTAATCGTGTGTTATCTTGAGTCTCGATAGAAGTCGATTTTAAATTTGGTGTTTGAAAATAATTCCCTTAAAAATTCATATTTTATTTGAAAATGACCCGGAATTTATTAGCATAAAATTTTTTATAGTTTCCGACAAACTCGACAAAACATGGATTTTTTCCTTCATTTTGAAATTCTCCAAATCCTCCTCGTTTTTGGATAAAGATATTCCGTTGTTAATGATAATTGATGATATCCTCCCCGGCAGACCCAGCAGAGAACTCATGAATTATTTTAACTCTGAAATAATCTTGTTTTATAAAAAAAAAAAATTAATAATATTTCATGCATCTTAAAATCACAAAGAAATGATCATTGAGTATGCAAGAATAATACTAAGATAAAAACTAAACAGCATGCATATTTAACATGACATGGCAAACATTTATTATGACATGATAAAAGAATTAATGATATGACATACTTGACATGACAAAATCTAAACGACATGACCAAAAGAATTAATGACATAGCATGTGAATTAATGACATGGCAAATCCTAAATGGCATGGCGCATGAATGAATGACATGTCATGTAAATGAATGACATGGCATAATATAAATGATATGTCACCTGAAATGAATGACATGGCATATGAATAAATGACATGACATGTAAATTAATGACATGTGTCATAACGGGCCAAATACGAATTCAGCAAGCTAGACACAAACATGGAGTCGCCACTAATCATCTAACTAGGTGTGATTAGTCACCTATACGAATCTATCATCTTTAAAGTAATCCTAAGCTTGACTAAGGCACCTTAAAAAGAATAGGTTCTGGTCTACTTATCAGAACTAGGTCCGGGAGTTCGGTTACGTATGGGGAAGGATTAGCACCCCCACAACGCCTCCTAAAGATAGTACCACATCAGCTACATATTATTCTAAATCGGTCTTTAAATGGTCTCAATTAATCTAAGTAAATATTTATCATGCCAACTAACCTAAAATAAATTAAAATCATATTATTTCCCAAATCATGCAAAAACCTAAAGAAAACAAAAATAATAAAAACATGTCAATTCCTAGTTCATGCAATATCTAAAGAAAATAAAAATAATTAATTCCTAATTCATGCCATATATTAATAAATCTGATCATGCTTTATCTAAAAAATATCATAAAATAATTCCTAAACATGCAAAATCTAAAAAATATCATAAAATATTGCTAAACATAAAAAATATCATAAAATAAAAACCCAAACATACTTTCAAAGAAATAAAATAAAAAAACCTTAAATCATGCAACTAAAAATAATAATCATATCATCCAAATATATAATCATACAATAAATAAAATAATATACATATAATAAAAAATAAAAATAAAAAATCATCTCATGTCATGTCATCATTAAATAATCATGCAATATCATGTCAATTATCATGTAATAGTCATGCAACAATAAAAATAAAAATAAAAATAATAAAAAATAAAGTAAAACATCATAAAACCATGTAATCTCATATTTACCACGTAAGGATGGAAAATGCTCCATTTGGCCACTACTTTGTACCATATTGTAGTTAGCAGGCCGTGTGTCCAAATTAGATGGGCTTTCATGATCAAAAAGCCGACTACTCCTATGAGTTCCAGCTCCTTGATAATACTCTTGTCCAGCAATGCTTTGATGGGTACGGTGTTGCGGTGTGACCACCCTTCTTACCATCTTTGTGTTCTGAGGTGTAGCTATAGATTTTGCCTTTTTTGCAGAAACAGGGGTTGCAGCTTTCGTAATCCTCTCCTTGCTCGACTCAACCTTCTTAGGTGTCTCCTCATCCTCATCATCTGAAGTTTTATCCATAGACATCTCATCAGACTTGTCTTCATCCTCAGAATCATCTTTCTCATCAGAATCACTTATATCAAATTCGACCATCACCTTCCTCAGGCACAAAAGTTTTGTAACCAAGGAAATAGACGCTCCCGGGAAGGATGGATGAGATAATTGGCACCAGGGTCTGTTTTAACAGGTTGTCCAGCCTTAACTTCAATATCTACTACACGTTGCTTTGAAAGCAAAGAAAAAAGGAGCTTCAGGTTTTGATGAAGAAAAAGAAAAAGGATATGTCGACTTGGAAAAACAGGAAGTTCTTTGCAACTCCAGATTATTATTTTTTGCTCTTTTTTTTTTTTTTTCTGGATTCTTTGTCCGTAATTATTGTGTGTTTCCTCTCTGACTGTTGTTTCTGATTGCCCACTTCAAGATGGAGTCTCCAAAAATCAACCCAAAAATTATTTGCCTCTGTCTGTGATTCACTCTTTCGATGTATTGCATTTACGGCTGTGAATCCCCCCTTTTTTCTGATTGTTGTTTTTTAATCTTCGGGCCCCCTTACTTGTGATTCGGTTGTGTTTAAAAAAAAAAAATTGTTAAGAGAGTTCTAAATCGTTTAAACTTGAATCTCTGTGTTATTATCAACAACCAACTCAGAAGATTTCTTAGACTCGAACTTATCCTTGCCAAAACACAGTTTGATTCCTTTTTAGATTTGATTTTCTTGTTAGCATTCAAACTTCAACATATAATCGAAAAAGAAGTCTTTTTTGGTTGGGAGACTTTACATTCTTTTGAATCCGTTACCTTTCTTAAAATTACAATTGAAACGGATATGGACGTGAGTCCAAACCCAAGAATTGAATTAGGTCCAAAGGTTCACCCTTGCTTCAAAGGAGATAATCCGACCCAAAGAAAAATAACCCAGACAAAAACGGGTGTCTACAACATGGCATAATCTAAATGGCATGGCATATGAATGAATGACATGACATGTAAATTATTGACATGGCATAATCTAAATGGCATGCCACATGAATAAATGTCATGGCATATGAATGAATGATATAACATGCTTGACATGGCAAACTCCAAATGACATGACACATAAATGAATGATATGATATATGAATAGATGACATAGCATATGAATGAATGACATGGCATAATCTAAATGATATAGCATATGCATACATGACATGGCATGGCATAATCTAAATGATATGGCATGCTTGACATGGAAAACTCTAGATGACATGGAATATGAATGAATGACATGGAATGCTTGATATGGCAAAAATCACAAAATGACATCATCATAAAATATTCATAATCAAATCAGGATCACATGCACACACCATTATTTTGAAATGGATCCTTCATGTGAGGAATCACATAAATGGCATATGTCGAAAAGTATTACCGTACTTCCCAGCAAACTCGGCAAAGCTTGGAAAATTATTCTTTCATATGACATTTATATGATTCCGAATAAAACAAAATCCATGCCTTGTGAGTTCATAACCACGTGCGTTGAATAATTTCCTAACCTCCTTAGCAAACCCGGCAAAGATTAGGAATTAATTCTTGCCAAATATTTAGGAAACCAAGAAACACGTTTTTATGCCAAATTAAGTCAAAACCATTTTTAAATATGCAATGCATGAAGATGTATTCTTCTTTGAAGTAAGGACATCCGTATACCTAAAAAGGTATTTGACTACCTTTGGAAGAAACTTAAATCGGATTTTCAAAACTGAATGACTTTGGGCTCAGATTTAAAAATAATTGGATTTTTTGGATGGAAATGAAGTCATGGCCGAATACCCCTAAAAAGCTCTAGTTTCTCCTATTTTTGAAACCCGGGTTGACCACCCTTGACCCAATTTTTGTAAAATCGATTTTTATCCTTGAAATGACATGGAAATCAACTTAAGACAGTAACCAATGACTCAAATCAGCCCCTACTTTGTATACAAATAAAAACAGAAAATTATTAGTTTTAAAAAAACAATTCTGACTCCCAAAATCAGTTTTGAAAACTATTTTTTTACCCTTCATAAAAAATTCAAAAACTTCTAGAAAAATCAGCATAGACTTGAGACAGGATGGTCCCATGGAAAAAAAACCAGCTTAATTTTTGGACCAAAGATTCCTTGACCAAATTTTCACTAAAGTCAAAACAGTGCGCTAAAAACTATTTTATCGAAAACCATTTTTCCAACCTTGATAAAAAAACCTAAAAATCTTGGAAAAAATACCAGGGCATCCTTTAAAGGTCTACTACATGTGGTAAAAAAATCTTTTTATTTTGACAAAAATAACTTAGTAAAAAAAATGCTCAAAGTCAGAATAACCAACTTAAACTATCACTTTTTCAACTAGTATAGACAAGGGATTTTTGGCTAGAGATTATTGGTTGATCTTTTAGCCAAAAACCTAGTTGAAAATGGCATGAAATGCATGATTTTACAGCCAACAAACATGTGACAACGAATCAATCATGAGTTAAAAATATGAACAAGCAAGAAAAAGAAAATAAAGTTGGCTCAATGGTTGGTTCATTGGACATAGTTCCACCTAACCAAAATCATCCTTAAGCTACTCAAACCTTTTATTTGATTTTTTAAAAGAAAAACCAAAGGTGGAAATCTATCCTACCACAATAGTGAAGCCCACAATCAACAAGCAAGCAAGAAAATCAAGCAAAAACAAGCACAATAAGGCCCCCTTTGGTTTCGGCTAAAGTAAGAAATATGTAAAAAAAATTGTCAACTTGGTTATTTTGTAAACAATAAAGAATAAAGGAGATAAAACCTTTAAAATTTATTCTTGAAAATCTTTTATTCAACAAAAAAAAAAGTTAACAAATCACATGGAAAAGAGAAGAAAAAGAACATGATATAAAAAAAAAAATTCAAGAAGAAGAGAGGGGATAGCTACCTAGCAATTGCTTTCCAAATCAAGCACTCCAAATTCTTCTTCATTCTCCTTCTCCTTCTCCCTCTTTCTCTCTTTTTCTTTTTCTCCTCTTTTCCTCCAAGAGTGTAGTAAGATTGCCTTTGAAAAAAAAATGAATCCCCCCTTTCTTTTTGGTATGGCCGGCCCCCTTAATATGAGAGTGTATTTTTTTTAGTTCTTTGTCATGCTTTACATGCTCCCCAAATATCATTGCCACATGGCTAAAAAATGTCCCCTCCTTGCGTGATACTTTCCTTAAATTAAGGGTCATTGTCCCCTATTTGCATGACGTTTCCCTTAAATTAAGGGTTTTCTAGCCTCTCATTGGTCAACAATGCCACCTAGATTATTTTGGTCTCCTATCTCTACAAAAATATCTAAGCCACTTGTCATGATCATATGGCTTACTATTAAAATATCTTCATAGGTGGCATTTTTAATCCTATTTGGCATCATCTCATAACCTTCACATGCTCTTCAGATGGCCTTCACATGGCTTTGCAATTTGGAGGCCTCTCATTGGCCAAAAATGCAATATAGGCAAGTAGTGGAGAATCTTGTCCTTTCTTAAAAATGCCATCTTGCTATTCAATCTTGGCCATTTGATTCAAGATGATCACACCACCTATTCTAATCAGTAGGCTGGCCGAAATGGCCTGGAAATTTCCAGGTCATTCCTCTTTTTTATTTGCAAAATGGCCCTTTTCGATTTTTCGGTAAAATTACATTTTGGCCCCCAAACTTAATTTAATTGCAAATGGACCCCAATTTCAAAATTTTCTTTTCCAATCCATCTCATCCAATACAAAACTCAGTTCTGGAGGTTTTCACAATTTTCCGAACCCGAATTCTATTTTTCCCGAATTTTTCTTTAAAGTTTCGTTTAGTGCCTCCCAAACTTTGTCTTTTTCCATTTGAGCTCCGATTCTGGATTTTTCTTCTCCAATATCTTCCATAAAATATAAAACTCAGATCTGAAAGTTTTCATAATTTTCTGAGCTCGTTTTCTATTTTTCCCGAAATTTTCTCTTGGAATTTTGGATTAGTGCACCCAAATATTGTCTTTTTCCATTTGAGCTCCTATTCCGGATTTTTCTTCTCCAATCCCTTCCATAAATATAAAACTTAGATTTGGAAGTTTTCCTAATTTTTCGAGCTCGTTTTCTATTTTTCCCGAAATTTTCTCTTGGAATTTTGGATTAGTGCACTCGAACTTTGTCTTTTTCCATTTGAGATCCGATTTTGGATTTTTCTTCTCCAATCCCTTCCATCTAATATAAAACTCAGTTCTGAAAGCTTTCATAATTTTCTGAGCTCGGATTCTGTTTTTCCCAAATTTTCTAAAATTGCCCTTTAACCCCCGAAACCTCGGTTTTACTCGAAACTGGCCCAATTTATTGATTTTCTTTTTCCATTGCCTTTGTCATATATTGAATTGGAGTAGGTCCAAAAAGGCCTAATTTTTACATCCGAATTTCTTTCTGATTTAGTTTTCCCCTTTTCCTCATTATTGTGAATTTTATCGTTTTTCGTTTTTTCTCCAACCGGCTCTTCGTTGGGATCCATTTCAAATTAGGACTTGGGATATTTTTATTTTTATTTACCCTTTATCAACTAGGGGCTTCAATTTCATCAAATCGGGCCATCTTCGCAGTTTTCCCCCAAATTTGTGAATTTTCTTTTTATTCATTAAATCCTTATTTTCCTTTTTCTCTTCAAACCAATTCTTCCTTCAACTTCGCTTCAAAATTGGACCTTCCAATATCCATATTTATTGATCTTATTCCATTTGGAACCTTCAATTTCATCCAATTTGATCGTTTACACACTTTTCTCCAAATTTGCAAAATTAGGTATTCCCCTACACTGAATTTTTGCAATTTGTCTTTCATACTCTCTATCTTTCGTTGTAAACCTCCGATTATCAAAATTCCTTCACCATTGTTCAGTTCAACTTCGAATCTTGATTTTGACTAAGAGTTGACTTTTTTAGTGGTTGACTTTTCAAGGTTGACTTTTTCGAAGTTGACTTTTTTCGTGTTGACTTTTTGTGTTGACCTCCGAATCAAAGTCTTGGGGACCCATTTGAGGAATGGTGGAAGTTTCCTTGCACTTCGGGAAGTTGAAATAAGGAGAATTTGCCTTGTTTAGGGGGCTCGGACAAAATTAGGTGTCTACAGCTGCCTCTCTTTGACTATTGCTGAGAATCAAGAATCAGATAAAGATAGATAATAATTTTGTTTGATTAGTGAAATCACATGCGAAGGATAGAAAAGGGAATTTCCATTCTTTTTTATTCATTATTTTTTCATTTTTATAATCTGTAAAATAAAAGAAATTTGTCCTTAAATTGAGTTCCTTGACTAATCAAGGCTCGACCCTCTTAAGGAAATGAGTTCAATTTGCAAGAGAAGAAAATATCTCGGCAAATGTCCCGGGGCCTTGTCTTATCTTGGGGTGAAATTATATTTAAAACAAATATTTATCCTTAAATTGAGTTCCCTGACTAATCAAGGCTCGACCCGTCTTAAGGAAACAAGTTCGATTTGCAAGAGAAAAAAATAACTCTGCAAAGAGCCCGGGGCCTTACCTCATCTTAGTGAAGCTTTGTCTAAAACGATAAGATTTGTCTTTAAATTGAGTTCCCTGACTAATCAAGGCTCGACCCGTCTTAAGGAAATTGTAAGAGAAGAAAATACCTCGGCGGAGATCCCGAGGCCTTACCTCATCTTGGTGAAGCTTTGTCTAAAACAATAAGTTTTGTCCTTAAATTGAGTTCCCTGACTAATCAAGGCTTGACCCGTCTTAAGGAAACGAGTTCGATTTCTTTAAAACTTGGATGTCTTGTCCGAGAAATCTGGTTGTCTTATCCAGGAAAATTTGGATGTCTTGTCCAAGAAATCTGGTTGTCTTGTCCAGGGAAATATGGATGTCTTGTCCGAAAAATCTGGTTGTCTTGTCCAAGAAAATTTGGATGTCTTGTCCGAGAAATGTAGTTGTCTTGTCTATAAAAATTTGGATGTCTTGTCCGAAAAATCTGGTTGTCTTGTCCAGGAAAATTTGGATGTCTTGTTCGAGAAATCTAGTTGTCTTGTCTAGGGAAATTTGGATGTCTTGTCCAAAAAATCTGGTTGTCTTGTCTAAGAAAATTTGGATGTCTTGTTCGAGAAATCTGGTTGTCTAGTCCAGGAAAATTTGGATGTCTTGTCCGAAAAATCTGGTTGTATTGTCCAGGAAAATTTGGATGTCTTGTCCGAGAAATCTGGTTATCTTGTCCAGGAAAATTTGGATGTCTTGTCCGAAAAATCTGGTTGTATTGTCCAGGAAAATTTGGATGTCTTTTCCGAAAAATCTGGTTGTCTTGTCCAGGAAAGTTTGCATGTCTTCTCCGAGAAATCTGGTTGTCTTATCTAGAGAAATTTGGATATCTTGTCCGAAAAATCTGGTTGTCTTGTCCAGGAAAATTTGGATGTGCTCATTTCCTTTTGTGCCAGCTATGTTGGACTTAAGAAAGAAAACTTTCCATGGTTCTTGCAATGTTAGTCAAATGCAGTAATGTTGATGACAGGTTTTGCAAATGTTTGTAAGATGCATGTTCCCTAGGGATGAATGCAATTACATGATTGTGTCATGATTTCATTGAGGTTCACGAGCCTTTTTAACTCCATTGTTTGCTCTTCTTGATGAGCTTTTCATCATTATGGATTCATTAAGACTCATAAATTTCTTGACTCTGTGATGATGTCTTCAACCTATCCATTGCCCTTCTTGATGGGCTTTTCATCTATGGTTTCACTGTGATCCCCAAGTTTTGATTTTGTGATGGTGTTTCCAGCCTATCTCTGATTTGCCCTTCTTTATGGGCTCTTCTCTATGGTTTCGTCATTATACACAAGTTTTTCTGACTCTGTGACGGTGCCTCCAACCTATCTCCGATTCGTCTCATTGGATGAGTTCTTTAGTATCGTGGGTTGATGTGTTTAGTCCATCTAATGTTTGCCCCACTTGATGAATTTTTTAGTATTATGGATTGTCGCGAGTTTCTCCAAATTTTAGTGGTTTCTAAACCTATTCTAAAATTTATATCTACTCCACAGTAATGCAAAGAAAACCTTCTGTTTAAAGATTTTTATGTTTACTAATTATCATTCAATTTGATAATATTCAAAATGCATCACAACATATATGAAGGATGGTATGAAACAGCCAAATGCTATGAAAGGGCCAACAAGAGTTCATTGCAAAAAGGTTTAGATAACAAAGATGAAATCAAGTATAGACACCTAATTTTGTCTTGACCCCTAAATCAGGTAAAATTCTTCCTTGTAATGTTTTAGAATGCAGAAAAGCTCTTCTCATCCTGTAGGTGGTACTCTAAGACTTTGTTTAAGAGGTCAAGCACGAAAAGTCAATCTGGAAAAAGTTAATCTGGAAAAAGTCAATCTCGAAAAAGTCAACTCCAAAAGTCAACCACTGAAAAGTCAACCCTCATTCAAAATCAAGATCCAAAGTTTAATTGAACAATGGTGAAAGAATTTTGATAATCCGAGGTCTACAACGAAAGATATGGAGTTCGGAAGATAGGTTACGAAAATTCAGTGGAAAGGAAACCCTAATTTGGTAAATTTGGGGAAAAATGCTTAAACAATCAAATTGGTCGAAATTGTAGGTTTCGAATGGAATATAATCAATGACTACGGATATTGGAAAGGCCATTTGGAAGCAAAACCAAAGGAAGGGTCAATTTGGAAGAAAATCGAAAATTAAGATGTTTCGTGAATTTTGGCAAAATTGGGGAAAACTGCAAAAATGGCCTGATTCTAAAAAATTAAAGCTCCTAATTGATGAAGAGTGGGTAAACAAAGATAGCCCGAGGCTCAGTTTGAAGTAATTCCAAGAAAAGAGCCGGTTGGAGGAAAAACGAAGAAACAAAGAAATTCTCGATATTGGAAAAAGGAAAAATCAAACCGAAGGAGAATTTGATCGTAAAAATTGGGCGTTTTTAGACCAACTCCAATTCAATATATAACAAAGGTATGAAAAAAGAAAATCTGAAAATCGGACTTGTTTTGAGTAAACCGAGGCTTCGGAGGTTAAAGGGCAAATTTGAAAAATCTAGGAAAAATAGCAAATGAGCTCGAAAAATTATCAAAACTTCTAGATCTCAATCTTATGTCATTTGGAAGAGATCGGCGAAGAAAAATCCGGAATAGGAGCTCATTTGAAAAATAGCAAAGTTCGGACCCACTAAGTTGAAATCTAGAAGATAATTCCAAAAAATAGAGAATGAGCTTGGAAAATTACAAAAACTTCCAGATCTCAACCTTATGTCATTTGGAAGAGATCGACGAATAAAAATCCGGAATCGGAGCTTATTGGAAAAATGACAAAGTTCGGGACCACTAAGCTGAAATTCTAAAAGATAAATCTGGAAAAAATAGCAAATGAGCTCGAAAAATTATAAAAACTTTTAAATCTCAATTTTATATTATTTGGAAGAGATTGGCTGAGAAAAATCAAAATTTGAGCTCGTTTGAAAAATGGCAAAAGTTCGGGTGCACTAAGTTGAAATTCCAAAAGATAAATCCGGAAAAAATAGCAAACGGGCTCAAAAATTTATGAAAACTTCCAGAACTCAATTTTATACTATTTAGGAAGTATTGGAAAAAGAAAATCTAGATTTGGGGTCCTTATGCAATTTAATCAAGTTTGGGGGGGCTAAAGTGCAATTTTACCGAAGAAACTAAAGAGGGCCATTTTTGCAATTTAAAAAATAGAGACATGGCTGGAATTTGAATGGCCATTCGGCCAGCCCAAGCAGAGGAGAGGTTTTGCTGAGTTCTTTCTGTTGGGAATACACTACCTCAGGCTCATGCAAAAACATGATAATCAAAGTGCAGTGAAAATAAACAAAGAAGCACCCGAAGTACAACAGGATCTTAGGCTTGTGTTTGCATAGGTTTATAACATTCAAAAACAATTAAATCACCCATATGATTTAGAAGTTACCTACTTAAGATATTGTAACCTTAAGTTGCAGATCCAAATCTCGGATCCAAGATATACCAAGTTTCCAACTCGTACAAGACCACAAGAAGCACAATTGTCCTTCCTCTAGAGCTAGTCCACACGAATAGCTGATGGATCCTTCTCTAAGGTATGGCGATTCACTTGTTCTAGCAAGTTGATCATAAGATCACAATCAAAAGGTCTATATTCTTATCTCTTTCTCTTTTATTCAATCTCACTCAACTACGTGAAGAAGCGGCAAGAAGAACATCAAGATAGGAGGAATTGCGGCAAGCTTTAGGGAGCTTAAGGAGGCTACGATTTCAACTTTTTGCTAAGTTAGATTTCTCTTCTTGAAACCAAAATTTTTCTTAAGCAAAATAAGAATATCACAAATAGAATATAGCTAGCTTGGGTGGCTACAAACTCTAAATCATTATATAATGGCACACACCCTAATCCCCATCTACCTATGCTTGGCCGGCCATGTGTTACTTGTTGCACAAGATTTTCATTAACCCACTTGGACTTAAACTATTTAATTCTAAGCTGGATCAATAGACCCATTATATTATCTAATAATAATAATGGTCCAACAATCTTAATGCCTTAAGTTGGGCCAACCATCCTTAGTGGACAATCCTAAATTAGAATAGTCGCTTTGGACCCTTTCTAATTTTGTCATGCTTATTTATTGGATAAATTAATTTCTAAACGAAAGTAATTTAATTCTCAACTAAATTTTCTTTCTCCTCATGAATCAATTCATGTCATTAATCTATTAATATCATCTCATGATATTATTCCAATATAGTATAGTCAATCGCAATTCACTTTTCACATTTATATGCCAAAGTCGACGACTACACTAGATAAGACTTCCTGATTCCTCTTATCTCATTAAGACATTGTCCTCGATTTTCTCAATCTCAATTATGTCTTAATTCATCTCAATTGAACTTCTTCAATTGAGTCCTTCATATAGATCTTTTATTCCATTAAGTTTTACTTAATAGAATACCATGTTTAATCCATTCATATATGTTCTTATGTGTTTGACCCTCTAGGTTCCCAATATGTTGTCAATGATTATAAGTTAATCTCATCAACTTGTTATCCTAGATCAAGAGCGGATCTAGCAACCCATCATGACCACCCAAATATTGTGAAGTCAGCGTGACCTTTTAGAACCTTTCAGCAACCAGCCTGTCGGTGTAATACGATCCTTTCACCATATATCTCGGATAGCGCATGAGCATGGTGTAGTGTCTACTCATGATCAATCCATATTAGTTCTTTGCAACTTATGATTAACCTTATGAATTTAGAGAAACAACTTTTTCCTAAATCCATTATGCTTTGGCCAAAGACTTAATCAAGTTAACCGTAGTCAAGAACAAACGAGATATGTCTCCAATATCATAGGGAGTGGTGAATCCTCTCTGGATCACTCATTCATCTTCATATTGTTCATGTCATACCCAATAACACCTTACTTTAAGCATCACTCGTGTTTGGGACCCGTTTGTGATGAAATCTAAGTATGACACTCTCCATACAAGATAACCTGGTATCACAAGTCTGAGGACTAATTGACACGACTGGTACTAAGAGAACATTATCATAGACACTAGAGTGATTTATTAACAAATGAAGTTCTCTTGGCGGGCCATGTTTAGTGAGCTTGTTTAACAGACAAGCACCTATATGTTATCCCAAGTATCCCATACTTCAACCTGTATGAGATCGGTTGCTTACTTCATAAGTAAGAAGGCTTAACATGCACTAGTCTTTGAGCATTGGCAATGCCTCGTCTTGGCAATACAATGAACAAGAACAGTTTGAGGAACAAGGCTTTGATGCATAAGGATCTTGTAGATACCTAATTTTGTCCGGACCCCTATATCAGGTACATTTTCTTCCTAAATTGATGTTTCAGAATGCTAAAAGGCATTTCTCATCCTGCAGGTGGTACTCTGAGGCTTAGTCTAAGAAAGCAGACAAAAAAGTCAAACTCAAAAAAGTGAACTCCCAAAAAAGTCAACCTTGAAAAAGTCAACCCCAAAAAGTCAACTACTAAAAATGTCAACCCACTTTCAAAATCAAGGTTTGAGGTTCAATTGAAAAATGGTGAAAGAATTTTGATAATCCGAGGTCTACATTGTAAGATATGGAGGTCGGAAGTTGGGTTACAGAATCTCAGTAGAAAAGAAACCCTAGTTCGGAAAATTTGGAGAAAAGTGCTTGAACGATCAAATTGGTCAGAATTGAAGGTCTCAAATGAACGATAAGCACTGACTACGGGTAATGGAGAAGCCACTTGGAAGAAAAACTGATAGAAAAGTCATCGAAAGAAAACCGAGAATTAGGGTTTTTTTGTTGGATTTCGGTAAAATTTGGAAGAATTACAGAAATGGCCTGATTCGGAAGATCTAAAGCCCGTAATTGATGAGAAATGATTAAACAAGGATAGCCCAAGGCTCAGTTTGAAAAAAAATCTGAAAATCAGACTTGTTTGAGCAAAACCGGGTTTCGAAGACAAAAAGGCAAAATTGGAAAATATGGGAAAATAGCAAATGAACTCCAAAAATTTTGAAAATTTGCAAATCTCATTCTTAAATCATTTCGAAGAGATTGGCGAAAGAAAATCTTGATTCGGAGTTCGTTTGCAAAATGGCCAAATACCGGGCCCACTATGTAGAAATTCAACAGGATAAATCCCGAAAAAATAGAAAACGAGTTCCAAAAATTCTGAAAATTTGAAAATCTCATTTTTAAATTATTTTGAAGATATTGGTGAAAGAAAATCTTGATTCGAAGTTCGTTTGCAAAATGGCCAAATATCGGGTCCCCTATGTAGTAATTCAAGCAGATAAATCCCGAAAAAAATAGCAAATGAGCTCCAAAAATTATGAAACTTCCAAATCACATTTTAAAATTATTTGGAAAATATTGGTGAAGAAAAATCTGGATTCAGAGCTCATTCAAAAAATGATAAAGTTCGGGTGCATAAAAGGGGCAATTTCGGAAATAAATCCAAAATAAATAGCAAATGGACTCGAAAAATTTTGAAAACTTCTAGAATTTAATTTTTTATTATTTCGGAAGTATTGAAAGAAGAAAATTCGAATTTGGAGTCCGTTTGCTATTTATTTCAATTCGGGGGGCAAAAATGTTATTTCACCAAAGAAACCAAAAAAGGGCAAATTTGTAATTGATGAAAATATGAAAGAAGAAGGAATTGCTCAGATTTTTTCTTCCTTTGGTCAGCCAACATAGAGGAGAAGAAGGAAGCTTGAACAATTTAATTCCCTAGTCACTATCAAGCCACATGCTACCACTAACACCTTGCAAATGGTCCTCCCTTCATCCAATGGCTTAGGTGCCTTGTAGGAAAGTTGAATACACCATCCAATGGCCAAGTTTAAATGCCAAGATGAAATTTTTATTTTTCATGAAAGAACCCTCATCTAATGGCCAAGAATGGAAGAAAAAAGATGAGCACAATTCATCCAAGGGTGAGCATCCATTCGGTTAAGCAAATGAGTGCATGGGATTACCTCTTTTCATCCAATGGCTTAGGCCATCTACAAGGGCTGAGTACACATGTTGAGGGCTGGATTTAATCTACAAGATGATATTTTTATGTTGTCCTCATCCAATGACCAAGAATGGAAGAGCATAACTCATCTAAGGGTAGGCACCCAAGGGGGCAAGCAAGGGAGTGCATGGGATTGGTCCTCTTTTGCATCTAAGGGCTAAGGTTACTACAAGGGATGAGTACACATCTTAAGGGCTGCTATCAATTGTCAAGATGACATTTTTATGTTGTCATCAAAATATCTTAATCTAAAGGCCAAGATTGGAGAAAAAAAAGTGCAATTCCCATCCAAGGGTTAGAGGCCATTCGGGCAAGGCTAAAGAGGGGAGGTTGGTTTCATTTGTTTTTTTTGGCTGGAAACAGTAGCTAATTTAGCAAAGAAAAAGGTTTTGAAAGAAAGAAAAAAAAAGTTTTCAATAGAGAGCTTGAAGGTAGTCATTTCTACCAAGTTCTAAACATAGCTTTCTTATTGTTTTCTATGGTGTTTTCTTGATTTTCTATCTTGTTTTCCTACTACATTTTTCATAGAAATATTTTTTTTAATGTTTACTTATGTTTTCATCTCTTCTTCTTCATTAAAATGGTGGAAAATAAATTTTTTTTACATGGTTTCATGCTATGGCCGAATATGGCTTATTTACTTGCCTTGGTTTTCCTTTTTTTCTTCCTTGCATGTTGTTGTGAAAAATGATATTTAGAAGGTTTTTTAGAGTATTCTAAGGTTCTGGTTTTTTTACAAAAGATGAAGCAAAAAGGTTGAAATGGCTACATAATCTTGGCTAGACCAAGTGACCATGGTTAGGAGAGAGGCTATGCCCATTTTTACCTACCATGAAGCTCACCTTAATTTTTTTGTTTAACATGGTTTATTTTCTGTTTTATTGATATGGAAAGGCTTCATGATCTTGGCAAGACCAAGTGATTATGGTTAGGTGAGAGGCTATGCCCATTTGATACCAACCATGGAGCTTAACCTTCCTTGTTTTACTTACTAGTTTTGCTGTTATTTGTTTTGCATGTCTATGTTAAATTTTTTATATATATGTTCTTTACATTATTTTCTATGCTATATTTACTTATATATTTCATTTCCATGCTGGATATTGTATCCTTGCATATTCGGCCATTTTTGTTCATATGCTCATGTTGTGCATTTTTTTTCATGTATCATGTTTTACATGTTTGCATTTTCTTTATTTTGTTCCATGACCATTCAGCAACTTCATTTTTGTATGCCTTGCATGTGTATTTTCCTTTTGCTTCTTAACTTGTTTGTATCTCCATGCCATGAACTTGTACATTTTGATTTTAGTAGGCCATGTGCTTATGAAAATGCTATGATAAAATGCCATTATTTTGTTCCATGACCATTCGGCAACTCCATTATTGATATGCCTTGCATGTGCATTTTCACTTTGCTTCTTGACTTGTTTGCATCTCTATGCCATGAGCTTGTGCATTTTGATTTTAGTATGTCATTAGCTTATGAAAATGTCATGACATTATGCATCTTAACATGATTTGTCATGTACTTGTGTCATTTACTAGATAGGATTGCATTAGAGCATCATGTAGCTACATTAGGCCTCTTCATGCATCCCTTGCCTTGCCTTGTCATGCATTTGCATTTTGTTTAGGTAATATGCTTTACATTATCATATCTTGAAATTGTGTATTAGTTGCTGTTTGTTCCAGCGTTGACATTAGTTTCATTGGTCATTGTATGTTCATAGTATTGCTATGCATGTTCATTACATTTTAGGTCTAGGCCATATTGGTGTTGCCATGCATATTGGGTCTTAAATCACATTGGTATTGTCATGCATTACTATGCTATTTAGGTCTTAGGTTACATTAGCATTTTCATGCATATTCATAACATATTAGGTCCAAATCACATTTACATTATCAAGCATTGCATGCATATTGAGTTAGGATAGCATTTATTGCCATGCAAATTCATGATAGGCATTTAGGTTGTCTTGAATTATCATGCATTTCCTTTACCATTTAGACCTTTAGACCATGCATTTCATACATTTCATTTGCTGTATGTTCATGCATTCCATGGCATTGCCACTTGATTTGTGACTTAGGCCAATTAATGGCTCAAAGTCATGCTCTCTTGAGCATACTTGTGGAAAATTAAGGAATTGTCAAATTGATTATTCTACATTTGTGATTTTTTTACTTAGCCAATTTTTGTCCAAGGTTTTTAAATGTTTAGCTAATGTCCTTAGATCTTTAGGATGAACTCCAACAATTTTTACTTTGATTTTTAAATGACTTTATCAAAGGCAAAAAATGTGTTTTGACAAAACAGTTTTTTTCACCCAGTACCCGAACATCTCCGATTTTTCTGGGTAGTCATCTTCAATTAGAAAATTAAGCCAATTTGTTCTCGTGTATTCTTACATGTTCTGAGTCTCCTGTATTGTTTTTAGATTTTTTTGAATTTTTAAAAATAGGCTAAAAAACCGTGTGGTAAAACCGGACAGTAAAGGCAGATTTGAAATCAAAAGAGGAATAAGGGTTGAATTTGGCTAAGGCATTTAGAGGGGGTTGGGTAAAAGCTTTAGCTACTATCTTAGGGTAGCTTCTAAGCCTTTTTAAACTTTAAAAATGATTTTATAAATCTCGGGTTAAGGGTGGTTAGGTCCGGGATTTTAAACTTAGGAAATTAGAGCCATTTTAAAAGGGTTTGGTAAGGGTTTTAATTTTTATTCAAGTTTTCCTCAAAATTGTTTTCAAACAATCACAAAGTTTTGTTTTTTTTTAGAAAATCTAATTTGACATATTTTCCTAAGGTAGCTGGATATCTTTTTAGATATATGGATTTTTTTTATTTAGAGGAAAAAATACATTTTCATGCATAGCATTTTCCAAGTTCATGCATTTTATTTAAATGTGTGATTTTTGCTATGATATTTTCCATGGTATTATTATTATTTTAATTCACATTTTATGCCATATGGTTTTGAATGTTTCATGATATCCTATGCTTTTTATTTAGTTCTTTTTGTCATATTGTTTAGTATATATTATGTTCATGCACTATTATTTTTATTTTAATTTTCATGCATATTATATGTTAGCATTATTTTAATTTCATGTCATTTAGATCATATTCCACGTCATTTAGGTTATTTTATGTATAACATGCCATGTCATTTAAAATATACCATATCATTTAAAATTGCCATGTCATTTAAATCATTTTATCTCATTTAGAATATACCATGATACTTAGGATTTTTCATTTTACCTAGAATATACTATGTCATTTAAATTATGTCATATCATTTAGGTTGCATTATATTATCTAGACTTGCCATGTCATTTTATTTATGTCATACATGTTCATGTTCATATTTTTAAATGTTTTGAAAAAGATAATGATTTTCAATAAAAATAAAGATATTCCCGAGTTAAAATAATTCATGAGTTCTCTACCGGGTTTGCTGGAGGGAATATCATCAATTATCATTAATAAAAGAATATCTTTCTTTCAAAAAATGAGAATGATTCGGAAAGTTTTCCAAGTGAATAAAAATTTCTATATTTTGCCGATTTTGTCGGGGAATGTAGAAAAATTTTGAATTAATAAATTCCAAATCATTTTCAATTAAAAATGGAATTATTTTTCTTAAAATTGGGAATTAACTTGAAATACTAAATTAAAAACCAACTTTTTACCGAGACTTGAGATAAGACACGATTAATAAGGTACCAATTTATATTGGCATTGTGGGGGTGCTAATCCTTCCCCATATGTAACCGACTCCCGAACCCGCTTCTTTGATTTCTCTGGTTTATAACGCAGACTTGAAATTGGTTTAAAAATGTTTTAATTAATTTTAAAATGTTTTATAAAATCGGTTTTAGTAGGTGGCCGATCACACCTAGCTAAAAAAGATTGGTGGCGACTCCATGTCTTTCTACGAGGTTGTTTTCATACCCTTGATCGTTTATTTTATTTCAATCTAGAGGAATTAATTCGTCTTTTCCTCTGCTTCTGTTTTTCGCCTCACTCGAACGGGTCCCCGCGATGGGAATCACGTATCGACACCTTTGTTTTTCTGGAGGAATTAAGTTGACTTTTCCTCATTTTTTTAAATGTCACGCCTAACGAATAATAAATTCTTGCGATGAGACTTGTTATTGTTACGTTGTTATTTTATTTAGGTTGCTACAGATCTCATTATTTTAACTCTTTATAATTCCTTTGCAAGGCCATTATGTTCCATGGGCTTCATCCTATTAGTACTTAATAACTCCTTATTATTGTACTAACATGAAGGAAAACCTTGTATCACTATAATCATAGTGAAGGGTATGCTTTATTGACTGTGTATCCCAAGCTCAATCTGATTGGCTCTAGGGCATACACCAACAATCTCTCACTTGCACTAAGCCAATCATTAACACATCCAATGCCGAACTCTTTCGATTAGTAATTGTATCTCTACAAGGACATAGCTTAAGTGCATCAAGAATATGCTTTGTCATATACATGATAATCTCATTATCAAGGTTAATAATTCGGATCACAACGAGATATAGATTCCATTCATATGGCTCAGTTGTATCTAAAACAAGTATTGGAATCTACTTGTTAGCTAGTAGCTAATAATCCAAATATAACTCCTTTTGCAAGCCAAAACAAAAGAGTTAGTCTCAAAAACCTTTAATATAAACGTGCAATCTTTTCAAGTATGGAACGATTCCTACTAATTGCATTTTTCAAAAATGGCAATTTATCATAACATCTAATTATTCAAAAAGTTAACAATAGCTCCCACTAAATCCTACATATGTAGATGTTAAGGGATTAATTCAATAACAATTCGAATTCCATATCAATAAGCTAAATGGTATTCATAATACTTTGCAAGTTGTATAATATATAAGACTATGTTATAGAACTTTTCTATAACCGATTTATTTAAGAGGAAACTAAATAAGCTTGGCATCCTATGCCAACAAAACAATATGTTTCGGAAACATAAATAAAATATCCTCAAACATTGGCCTATAATGCCAATGAAAACATCAAATGTTTCTAAATAAATCATAACTAAATAGTCTTATTTAAAAACCCATAAGATCGGCAAGCTCTGATGTAGTATCAAACTCGGTTGCCATCTTCATGGTCCAGTTTCACTACTCTTTCCTTTGGTCCCTACAATATGTCATACATATTTAGTACCAAATTATAGGTATCATATACCAAGAGAAGTGAATCAAATTATACCTAAAGTTGAAACTCCTTTCAGCTTCTTTCCCTTGTTAGACTCAAGGTACTCCTTGCAATTGCGCCTCCTATGACCAGTTTTCCCACAATGGAAACAAGCTTTATTAGCATTATCCTTATCCTTTGCTTCCTTTGCAACACCATTATCTGGCTTCAAACGCTTTGAAGTAAGAGGTATATCCCATCTAGTCTTCCTTTTCTTCTTACCTTTCGGTTTAGAGGAAGAGACTAAATGGACAGATGACTTATCCTTAAAAATGGTTTGCTCGGCCTGTGTGAGCATATTCAATAACCTAGAAACTGCGAATAGCTCTTAGGCAATGAAGAAAGAATTAGATCAATGCTTTGATCATGATCCATAACCCATCCTATCTGCTCTAATCGGGTAATATACCCTATCATCTTAAGCACATGAAGCCTTACTGGGCTTCCCTTTGACATCTTTGTTTGGAACAATTCCTTTGAGATGTCAAATCTCTCAGTGCGATTCTCCTTAGCGAACAGTTCTCTAAGGTTAAGGATGATATCATGAGCATTCATAGCCTCATGTTGCTTTTGGAGATCGGGTGCCATACTAGCCAACATCACACATGTTGCTTGTACGAGATCATCTCTATGAACTCTATAGGCCACCCTCTCCTCCTCAGTTGCATTAGCAATAGGCTAATCTGGGATGGGCTCATCAAGAACATAGGCTTTCTTTTCCTGTGTCAAGACAATCTTAACATTGAGAAACCAGTCAACGAAGTTCAGTCCAGTTAACTTATTAGCATCAAGTATGCTTCTCAGTGATAATGCATTTGTCATTTTAGCGTTTATATCCTATATGAATCAAAACATTTAACAGTCAATAAATAGCAAGTAGTAATCATTTATGTGAGGCTTTAATACTTAAATGATTATTCTTATTATTTTAACAAAATAATAGCCCTCTACTACTATTTCGAGAAATTTAACTTTTAAACTTCTTAATGAGCTAGGACCCCTTTCATTCCAGCATAACCTTGAGTGACTCAACAAGCTATGTTGAAACTAATTGAGTAGGTAACTTAATTTACCAATTACATCTCTATGCAACTCCTAGATCTAGTTAGGTGACAACTATTTGCCTAAATACATCATATGCATTTCGCCTAACTTTGCCTCTAAATGTCATGCGATCAAGTTTTAAAGCATCCGGATAACATAACACCTTGTTGAGTAAGACCCATCTTCAATAACTCAAACATGTTCATACATAAGTTTGACCTTGAGTGACTCAACAAGCCTCCAAATGGAAGAACTCTGGTTATCTTGTTATGATGGTGGAAGGCAACTTATCATGCGTAACATGGACTCAATATAATTTAATCAGGGATTTCATGCAACTTTTATATAGGTCTCATTGATTTCATACTTGATTGACATGCATAGCATTCATTCAATTACATACATCGCATATATATATATAAAATTCAAAATAAATCTATCATATGCAATATACTAGGATGATTATGGACTTTATTCTTGTCTAGTTTCCTTGAGCCATTAGGAAACTAGTTAGTCAAATTCCTAGGGGATACCATACATAGTCTTCGAAAGCTTTGTTGGTAATCTCTTTGGTTGCATCTTCTTGGTGCCTTGTCTCCTTACAAACTTGGAATTTATATAAATTCTACTTCCTATCCTAAATCTATATCTATAAAGAATATAATAATTACATTGCTTTATTAGAAACCTCGAGTTACATTCGAGGGGAGTTAGATGAGAAGAGAATTTACAACTTCGGAATGAAAAAGAGAAGGCAGGGTGCGCACACCCTATTTATAAAATACCAATAAGAAAATTAAACTATACATTCCCTAGTCATACTAAGGTCTAGTCCATAACCATCCTTCATGCGTACATAATCATATTATAAGCATGAAATAAAAACATGCATAGTCAATATCACCTGGTGACCTTGTGTACTATTTGCATAAAATGTCACCAAATAAATCTGAGACAATTTATCAAATCATTCTGGCAATTTCGGTTCCAACCATTAAAACACTTTTAATAACATCTTAACAATTAAGAAAGCTATCTTGAAATCGGCTTTACCTAACTTTTAGGTTGCTTGTCTTAATTAGGCAAAACATTCTAGCATGCTCAAAATCCTAAACCTTTTATGACTTCTATTTTTGTCTTATACCAGATCTTTAAGTTTGCAATCCATCCTAACTCTTTAGGAACTTAAAGTCTCATTAGGTAACTCTTACCTAATCATACTACATGTTTCTCCTAACCTTTATGATTCACACTCCCACTAGGAAATGGTTTCCTTGTTAGAGCAGGACTATAACTCTTAGTGTCCTAGGCGTAGGCAATCTCTTTGGCCATCGAATGGTTGCTGCCAGCCTGTGATCAAACTATTGTATGCCATCTACAGGTTGCTACTGGATGCTCGAAAGAGCCTAATGACCGCCCCAAATAACTGTACTCAATTCAACAACAATTGCCTCCTTGGTGTTTTGGTTCGGCCTTACTAGCATGTAGCAACAATTGCCACCTTGTCCAGTCATGTTCCATGCCTAAACCAGCCATCATAGATGAATCATATTCACCTTAGATGCTGTCCAAAACTCCTAGCAAACATGTCGAACGTTTCCACACTCATGCTCGAATTTTATGGCATGCAAACACCTATAAAATAGTCCAGAAAATTTCAGCATTGTAGTAACAACGTTTCATGTCCAAAAACAACTTTGCTTAAATGTTTTAAGCTCAAATCAATTTTGTATCTTCAATGGCAGCATATAATATAAAATTTCCAGATCTAAAACATCTATAAAATCAATTTTATATTATCTCCAAATCAGCTTACAAAACTTGACTCAAAATTATGTTTTTGACATCAAAACTTGTCAAGTTTACTAAGACATGTCATGGCTTTAATCATTGTTGATTAAAACAATTTTAATCTATCATTTAAACAATTTTAGACATGATTAAAGTTATTATATAGCTGCTGTCCAGATTTAACAGAATAAAGAAAATAATATTTCTTTTAAACATAGGAACCGAAATCATGCCAAAAGCAATACACAACACTTTAACTTGTATATCACCAAGAATTGACATGCATAAACCTCATGTAAACAACATAACCTTGGCTCTGATACCACTGTTGGGAATTCACTACCTTGGGCTCATGCAAAAACATGATAATCAAAGTGCAGCGGAAATAAACAAAGAAGCACCTGAAGTACAACAGGATCTTAGGCTTGTTTTTGCATAGGTTTATAACATTCAAATACAATTAAATCACACATATGATTTAGAAGTTACCTACTTAAGATGTCGTAACCTTAAGTTGCAGATCCTAATCTCGAATCCAAGATCTACAAAGTTTCCAACTCATCCAAGACCATAAGAAGCACAATTGTCCTTCCTCTAAAGCTAGTCCACACGAATAGCTGATGGATCCTTCTCTAAGGTAAGGCGATTCACTTGTGCTAGCAAGTTGATCATAAGATCACAACCAAAAGGTCTATATTATTATCTCTTTCTCCTTTAATCAATCTCACTCAACTAGGTGAAGAAGCAACAAGAAGAACATCAAGATAGGAGGAATTGCGGCAAGCCTTAGGGAGCTTAAGGAGGCTGCGATTTCAGGTTTTTGCTAAGTTAGTGTTCTCTTCTTGAAACCAAATTTTTTCTTAAGCAAAATCAGAATATCACAAATAGAATAGAGATAGATTGGATGGCTACAACCTCTAAATATCATTATATAGTGGCGCACACCCTAATCCCTATCTCCCTATGCTTGGTCGGCCATGTGTTACTTATTGCACAAGATTTTCATTAATCCACTTGGACTTAAACTATTTAATTCTAAGATGGATCAATAGGCCCATTATATTATCTAATAATAATAATGGTCCAACAATCTTAATGCCTTAAGTTGGGCCAACCATCCTTAGTGGATAGTCCTAAATTAGAATAGTCGCTTTGGACCCTTTCTAATTTTGTCATGCTTATTTATTGGATAGATTAATTTCTAAACGAAAGTAATTTAATTCTCAATTAAATTTTCTTTCTCCTTATGAATCAATTAATGTCATTAACCTATTAATATCATCTTATGATATTATTCCAATATAGTATAGTCAATCGCAATTCACTTTGCACATCTATATGTCAAAGTCGACTACTATACTAGATAAGACTTCTTGATTCCTCTTATCTCATTAAGACATTGTCCTTGGATTTATCAATCTCAATTATGTCTTAATTCATCTCAATTTAACTTCTTCAATTGAGTCCTTAATATAGATCCTTTATTCCATTAAGTTTTACCTTAATAGAATACCATGTTTAATCCATTCATATCTGTTCTTATGTGTGTGACCCTCTAGGTTCCCAATATGTTGGCAATGATTATAAGTTAATCTCATTAACATGTTATCATAGATCAAGAACGGGATCTAGCAACCCATCATGACCACCCAAATATTGTGAAGTCAGCGCGAGCTTTTCGAACCTTTAAGCAACCAGTCTATCGGTGTAATATGGTCCTTTCACCATATATCTCGGATAGCGCATTAGCATGGTGCAGTGTCTACTCATGATCAATCCATATTAGTTCTTTGAAACTTATGATTAACCTCATGAATTTATAGAAACAACTTTCTCCTAAATCCATTATGCTTTGGCCAAAGACTTAATCAAGTTAATCGTAGTCAAGAACAAACGAGATATGTCTCCAATATAATAGGGAGTGGTGAATCCTCTCTGGATCACTCATTCATCTTCGTATGGTTCATGTCATACCCAATAACACCCTACTTTAAGCATCACTCGTGTTTGGGACCCGTTCATGATGAAATCTAAGTATGACACTCTCCATACAAGATGACTTGGTATCACAAGTCTGAGGAGTAATTACACGACTGGTACTAAGAGAACATTATCATAGACACTAGAGTGATATATTACCAAATGAAGTTCTCTTGGCGGGCCATGTTTAGTGAACTTGTTCAACAGACAAGCACCTATATGTTATCCCAAGTATCCCATACTTCAACCTGTATGAGATCGGTTGCTTACTTCATAAGTCAGAAGGCTTAACATATACCAGTCTTTGAGCATTGCCAATGCCCCGTCTTGGCAATACGATGACCAGGAACAGTTTGAGGAACAAGGCTTTGATGCATAAGGATCTCATAATTATAACTCTTATAATTCCTTTGCAAGGCCATTATGTTCCATGGGCTTTATCCGATTAGTACTTAATAACTCCTTATTATTAAACTAAAATGAAGGAAAACCTTGTATCACTATAATCATAGTGAAGGGCATGCTTTATTGACTGTGTATCCCAAGCTCAATTTGATTGGCTCTAGGGCATACACCAACACTTTCATCCAAAGGCCAAAAATGGATAGTAAGATAGTTATTTTTGGATTGAGCCTTTGTAATTTTGCCATATGGTCAAATGAATGAAGAGAAAGGATGTCAACACTATGGTTACATACCAGCTATATTTGTTAGGAGCTATTCACTTCATCTAAGGGTGGTAAATTCACATTTTTAGCATCTTTGATTAGTGGCCTTTGGATCAAATTAGCTAGGAAAAAAATGACAATATCCTTACACCATAATGACCATTTGGCTAGCCTATTTAGAGGGGGGTTTCATCCTTCAAGGGGGTTCGTTTGGCTGAATAAAATTCATATTGGAGCAATAGCTAAGTGTAGAAAAGCAAGGAAAAATTTAGAAAAGAAGGAAGCTTGAAAGATAGCTTTGAAAGGTAGCCTTTTGGCACCTAACTCTTGCATTTTTCTTTCTTTTTTATGCTTGATTTGCTTATTTTCCATGAGATTTTGTTATTTCTTGTTTCATCATGAAATAAAGGTTTTTAAAACTTTCTTTTAAGGTTTCCATCTTATGTTTTCACAAGAAAAAATCAAAAAATAATTTTTTTTACTCTTTTCTTCAAGTGGCCGAATGCCCCCTTGGTGTGATTGTCTTGTGTTTGATTTATATCCTATGTTGGTTGTGGTATGTTAGCTTGTTTTGATGTTTTAGCTTTCTAAAATAATCAAGATATGGAGCTTATTTCTAACTTTCTTTTCTTACTTGTTCTTATTTTGCTGTTTTTATCATTTATTTTCATGTTTACTTGCTTTATTTACTAACTTTAATTTTCTGTTTTCACTATATCAAGTTGTTCATGCTTTGTGTCTTTGCCATACCATGTGTTTGTGTATTTGCCTAGCTATATTTTTGCATTTTCATCATGATTATTTGTCTAACATACTTCCATTTAAGTCTTGCATATTTGCCATGCCATGTGTTTGTGTTATTGCCTTGCTACATTTCTTTATAATGCTTATATGTCCATTTGGCTCCTACATTTTTTTTGCCTTTGTGTATGTGCATTTTCATCTTGTTTAGTTACCATGCTTTCATTTATGATTTGCATCTTTATACCATGTTATTGTGTATTTGTTGTGCCATGTTCATGCATTATTATGTTCATATTATACCATGCATGTTTATATGTCATATGTCATATTAGGCATTAGGTCATGTTATATTGTCATGCATTTTCTTATGACATTTTAGGCATTAGGTCATCTTTGTATTGCCATGCATTTTCATGCTTATTGGGACTTAGGTCATCTTTGTATTGCCATGCATTTTCATGCTCATTAGGTGTTGGTCATATTTATTGCCATGCATATTTCATGCATATTAGGTCTAGGGTAGCATTTATTGCCATGCATATTTCATGTTAGGCATTAGGTCATTTTTTATGTCATACATATTTTCTATGTCATTTAGGCATTAGGTCATGCATTTCATGCATTTAACTTGCTGTTTGTTCATGCATTTCATATCATCTCACTTGATTTTTGACTTGAGCCAATCAATGGCTCAAAGCCAAGCTCTCATGAGCATGCTTGTGGAAAATTAAGAAGTTGTCAAGTTGGATTTTCTACCTTTATGATTTTTTTTTTCATTAGGCAATCCTTGTCCAAAATTTTAAAAAATTGTACTACTATTTGTAGGTCCTTAGAGGAGTCTCCAATATTTTTATTATGATTTTTGAGTGTTTTTATCAAACGTTTAGAAATGTTTTTTGGTTAAATAGTTTTTCACCCAGTGTTATGACTTTTATGAATTTTCTAGTAGGTCATCCTTAGTCTAAAAATTAAGCCAATTTTTTCCCATAGATTTCGACATGTTCTGAGTCTCCCATAATTTTTTCAGATTTGTTTGATAATTTTAAAATAGGTAAAAAAAAATCATGTTTTAAAACTGATCAAAAAGGTCAAATTTGATTTCAAGAAGAAAATAATTTTCTGTTTTGGCTAAGGCATTAAGAGAGGGCTGATTTAGAACCATAGCTACTGTCCTAGGTTGATTTCTAGGTTATTTTAAGCCTAAAAAATGATTTTATAAAGGTCGGGTCAAGGGAGGTCAACCTGGATTTTCCAAGTTAGGAAAATAGAGCCTTTTTAAGGGGGTTTTCGGCCATAGTGCCATTTTCATCCAAAAGTTTCAAAATTGTTTTCAATTCAATCACAAAGTATATTTGATTTAGAAAAATCTGATTTGATGTCTTTTTCTAAGGTAGTCGGATATCTTTTTAGGTATACGGATGTCCTTATTTAAAGGAAAAAATACACTTTCATGCATTGTATTTTCCATGTTCATGCATATTATATGATATATGATATATGATTTTTACTATGAATATTTCTATGGTAATGTTATTGTTTTGATTTATATTTCTTGATGTTATATTGATTGTTATATGATTTTGAATATTTTATCTTATTCTATGCTCCTTACTTAGTCATTATTTATTTTGTTATATCATTTAGGATTTATTATGTTCATGCATTGTTTTATTTTTCATGCATATTTCATGATAATATTATTTTATGTTTCATATCATTTCATGTTATTAAATTATGCTATGTCATTTAGAATATACTATGTCACTTAGATTATATCATGTCATTTAGGTTATATTATGTCATCTAGATTTTGCTAAGTCATTTTTACTATGTCATACATGTTCATATTCATCTTTTTAAAATGTTTTAAAAAAAGATAATAATTTTCAATAAAATAAAGATATTCTCGAGTTAAAATAATTCATGAGTTCTCTGCCGGGTTTGCTAGGGAGGATATCATCAATTATCGTTAATAAAAGAATATCTTTCTTTCAAAAAGTGAAAATGATTCGGAGATTTTCCAAATAAATAAAAATTTCTATATTTTGTCGGGTTTGCTGGAAAATATAGGAAAATTTTGAATTAATAAATTTCGGATTATTTTCAACTAAAAATGGAATCATTTTTCTTTAAATTGGAAATTATTTTAAAATCCCAAATTTAAAACCAACTTTTATCGAGATTTGAGATAACACACGATTAATAAGGTACCGTTTTATACGGGCGTTATGGGGGTGCTAATCCTTCCTCGCACCTAACTGATTCTCAAACTCGTTTCTTCGATTTCTCTGGTTTAAGAACACAGATTTTGAAATTGGTTTTAAAAATGTTTTAATTAATTTTAAAATGTTTTACAAAACTTATTTTAATAGGTGACTGATCACACCTAGCCAAAAAAGATTGGTGGTGACTCCATGTCTTTTTTCGAAGTCAATTTCAAACCCTCATTTTATTTAAAGAGGAATTAAGTCGTCTTTTCCTCTATTTTCCCCAATGTCACACTTAACGAATAAAGTCTCGCGATGAGACTTGTTATTTTTTAGGTTGCAACATCAAGGATTTAAAAGAAAAATGTAAAGAAAAAGGTATAGATGCCCCAGATACGGAATATCCTGGACCCTTCCTGCCTTGGTTCCTCTGAAATATCTTTTGAGCTTGCCATTTGCTTGTATGAGTTCTCGGCTTTTATTGTTGCTTCAGACTGAGCTTTACCCCTTTCTCTGAATTCTTGATACTTTCTCCTTGATAACTCATATAATTATATAGTTCTTAGTTATGTTTTATTATTGTTTTGTGTCAAATACGAGTTATTATTGCTTAGTCTAATTGTGTTTATGATATTTTATATTTTTATGTAATTTGGTGTTTTTCACGAGTTTCTTTGAGTGATTTCAGATTACTAGGTTAAATCAAGAATTAAGGGCAAATCCAATTCAGTTCCAGTTCCGACACCTTTTTCCATATCAGCTATATCTGGAGTTTCACTAAAGCATTAAGGCTGAAATTTTTACAGTGCATAGTTAAGAGGCATATCTATCTTTTTCATGTTTTACACTTCTTGAAACGGAGTCGTTTTCCCTAGCGAAATCGACCATCAAGTTGGCTAATGTGCAATGACGTCTGTGCTAACCTGTTTTGATATTTTGACCATATCTTCCGATCCACATGAGCAAATGATCTGATTCCAACGGCTATGGATCCGTAACTGATAGGGGTATATTTTTATAGAAGACCATTTGATCCGATCAAGCCTCCAACATTGACAAAATCAACCATCAAGCTGGCTGATCAGAATTGTCATACAATATGACGAAAATTGTTAGAAAAATGCACCCACCTATTATACCTACCTTTGAAATTTATAAAGCTTGTCTCTTGTCATTTAGCTCTGCAAAATGTGTATAAATAGAGGGCCTTGGATGAGTATCATGATACATTGGTAGGATATTAGCCATTGTAATAAAATTCTCTAAGTTTTCTTCTTCTTTCCTTTCTTTAGTTTTCTTTTTCTTTATTTACTTATGCTTCTTACATTTCTTTTCATTTTATTCATATCTAGTATGTATTGCTAATCATATTGTTGAGGTGATGAGGTGAAGCTCTTGGTAAATGCTAAGGTTAGTCTCTTAAACATGAGCTAAAATGAATCATCATTTATAAACACTAGTATCGATAATATTTTCTTTTGGTTTAAAATCATACTTGCAAAGTAGGGATCTTGATTCATTATTGACAATGAAAATGGCACAGTAAATGCTTGGTTTCATAACCTTGATTTGTTGTAGACATATACCTTGGCATAAGGAATGCTTGGACTCTTTTTATGAGTTTTGAGGACACCAAATGAACATAATATCATATGCTATGGACGTTGGACAATTTGGACTGAATTGCTAAACCTTCCGATTGGAATCTCCCTTATGTGTGAATTTCAATTGTGTAATAAAACAAGATTAATCTTAGCATAACACCAAGAGTGGATTCTCTAACCTCAACATCTTTTCTTATTGTTTTGTTTATATCTTGTTTAATTTCTTTTATGTTGTTTTGTTTATTTTGTTCTCTAATATCTTGTTTATCTTGTTTTGTTGTTGATTCCCTAATATCTTGTTTACTTTCTTTTTCTTATATATTTATAAACTTATACTTACTAATACGCTTCCCTGTGGTTCGACCTCGGACACCCGAGAATTTATTACTTGAACATAACCTGCACTTGGGTTTACAACTCTTAATTGAGTCTCCATCAAGTTTTTGGCGCCGTTGCCGGGGAGGCAATACTAAGTATATAAGTTTATAAGTATATTTATTTTTACTGGCTGGTTATACCGTCTAATTTTCTATATATTTATATTTATATTGTATATTAACTTTGTTTTATTTGTATTGGCTGGTTATACCGCCTAATCTGTATATTAACTTTGTTTTATGCTTGTTTGGCGACGTGATTTTAGATCTCGTCGTTTAGTTTGATTTTATTGTGAAACTTTTTCAGGTAATCTTTCTAATACAACTCCGACCATGGCTGACAATGAAAGTGTTCATGCTGAAGATGAGAACAGACAAGTACGCACCATGCGTGACTACTTGCAACCAACTCGAAGCTCATCACCCTCTTGTTTTATTTTTCCTCTCAATGCAAACAACTCTCGTTTTAAACCAGGTATGATAGCTTTGCTTCCAAATTTCCATGGGTTAGAATCGGAAAGTGCTTACTCGTTTCTAAAAGACTTCGAAGATGTATGTGTCACCTTTAATGACCAACAATGTACAAATGAAATTGTCAAGCTAAAATTATTTCCTTTTTCTTTAAAAGATAAAGCAAAAATTTGGCTTCATAATTTAAAACCAAGGTCAATTGGCACATGGCAAGAATTACAAACTGAGTTTCTAAAGAAATTTTTCCCAGCACATAAAACTACTGCTTTGAAAAGACAGATTCAAAATTTCAATCAAAATCAAAATGAAGCATTTTTTCAGTGCTGGGAGCGTTTTAAAGATTTGTTAAGTTCTTGTCCACATCATGGTTTTGAAAAATGGCGTCTTATTAGTTTCTTTTATGAAAGTTTAACTCCCGAAACTAAACAATTTGTTGAAACAATGTGTAACGGTGAGTTTCTAGAAAAAGAACCTGAAGAAGCCTTTGACTACTTAGACCATTTGGCAGATAACTCTCAAGCCTGGCACACAGATAATTCCTCTGAAAGTTCCAATAGATCTAATCTTGTTTCTAACAGAGGTAAATATCATTTTAGTCAAGAAGATGAGATAAAAGCTAAAGTAGCTAATTTGGCTAGAAAGATTGAAGCCATGGAACTTAGAGAAGTAAAAGAAGTCAAAACGGTTAAAAATGAAGAAAGTTGTGGAATTTGTGAAATCATGGGACACCCCACTTCTGAATGTCCAAACATTCCCATTCTTAAAGAAGCGTTGCATGATCAAGTAAATTCCATAAACACATTTAAAAAGCCTTTTCCTTCTCCTTACTCTGAAACGTATAACCCTGAATGGAGAAATCATCCCAACTTCAGTTGGCGGAATAATAATCATGTTCAGGTACCACAATCTCAAAAGTCGGGCAACACTTTTTCCTATCAACCTTCACGTGTACAAACCTTGGAAGAGACATTGCAAGCATTCATGCAAACACAAGCAAATGTGAATAACCAAACTTCACAGGACATCAATGAGATCAAAAACACCTTGTCCACATTGACAGCTTCATTACGCACTCAAGAAAAAGGTAAGTTTCCTGCTCAACCTCAGCCTAACCCTTCTACTCAATGTCTTGTTTCTTGCTACAATGAAACTCAACAGGAAAATGCCAGTTCTATCAAAACTCTTCGAAGTGGAAAGGCAATTGACAAAAACATTCCATCAAAAGACCAAGATCCTCCTTCCCCTCCGAAAAGTAATGGTAAGGATGATGGTAAGTCTGAACTTCTTGAAAATTTGGACAAAGAAAAAGGTATGCATCCTGCTCCTTTTCCTCAAAGGTTGCAAACAATAAAGAATTTGAATCAAAATGCAGAAATTTATGAACTTTTCAAACAAGTTAAGATTAACATTCCTTTATTGGATGCAATCAAACAAGTTCCATCTTATGCTAAATTTTTGAAGGACATGTGCACAGTTAAAAGGAAACATAATGTACAAAAGAAAGCATTTCTGACGGAAAGTGTGAGCTCAATCATTCAGCACCTTACTCCACCAAAATTCAAAGATCCTGGATGTCCAACAATCTCATGCATCATTGGAAACACTAGAATAGAATGTGCATTGCTTGATCTTGGTGCTAGTGTTAATCTTTTGCCTTTTTCTGTTTATCAACAGTTAGGTTTAGGTGAACTCAAGGAAACACCTGTTACACTTCAACTAGCTGATCGTTCTGTAAAAATTCCTCGAGGGATAGTTGAAGATGTTTTGGTTCAAATTGAAAATGTTTACTTCCCTGTTGATTTTATTGTTTTGGACACACATCCTGTTTCAAATCCAAATGTTCAAATTCCTGTTATATTAGGCCGTCCATTTCTTGCAACTTCTAATGCTCTGATAAATTGCAGGAATGGTATTTTGAACATTTCTTTTGGAAATATGACTTTAGAATTAAATGTGTTCAACATTTGCAAGCAACCTGGTGATGATTCAGAAGTACATGAAGTGGATTTCATTGAAGAACTTGTTCATGAACATCTCACCACTACCACATTCCATGATCCTTTAGAAGCTTATTTAATTGAATGTGAGTTTGATAATGCTTCAGAAATTTCACACACTGATTCTTTGTTAAATTCTTTTCAGGATAAGCATTGTTTGAAACAAAAGTTTGAGGAACTTCCATCACTCACAAATGTCACTGTACCATCAACTATTGAACCACCCAAGCTGGATTTAAAACCATTTCCATCCGAGCTAAAATATTCCTTTTTGGGTGAGAATGAAACTTTTCCAGTCATAATTTCTTCACATCTTGATGAACTACAAGAAGGTAAGTTGTTACAACTTTTGAAAATGCACAAAAATGCATTAGGATGGACCTTAGCTGACATAAAGGGAATAAGCCCATTAATCTGCACACATAATATTTATTTAGAGGAAAATGCTAAACCCTCTAGACAAATGCAACGAAGGCTTAATCCTAATATGAAAGAAGTAGTGAGAAATGAAGTCATTAAACTTCTAGATAATGGAATCATTTATCCTATCTCTGATAGCAAATGGGTAAGTCCTACTCAAGTCGTACCTAAGAAATCTGGAGTTACTGTAGTTAAAATGAAAACAATGAATTAATTCCAACTAGGACTGTTACTGGTTGGCGCATGTGCATTGACTACAGGAAACTTAACTCAGTGACGAGGAAAGATCATTTCCCTTTGCCTTTCATGGATCAAATCTTAGAAAGAGTTGCAGGGCATGAGTTTTATTGTTTTCTAGATGGATATTCTGGGTATAATCAAATTGCCATTGCACTTGAGGACCAAGAGAAAACCACTTTTACATGTCCTTTTGGTACTTTTGCATATCGTAGAATGCCATTTGGATTATGTAACGCCCCTGCCACATTTCAAAGATGCATGCTTAGTATTTTTAGTGACATGATTGAACGTAATCTTGAGATTTTCATGGATGATTTTTCTGTTTCTGGTGATTCATTTGATGATTGCTTAGCCAATTTGAAAAATGTATTGATTAGGTGTGAAGAAAAAAATCTTGTTCTTAATTGGGAAAAATGTCATTTCAAAAATTTGATGCACCCAAAAGAGTGTATCTTATTTAACCTTGCACTAAAAAGATAAATTGTAAGTATAGTAGTTAGCAAGGGTCGAGTCCTCAGGGATTGGGTTTTAGTTTATAAGTTAATAGTTTAAAACTTAAATTCAAGAATAATAAAAGAAAAGGGGTTTTTGAAGCTAGATTTAAATTAAAGTAAATAATAAGAATAAGATGCAAGGCGGTATAACCAGCCAATAAAAATATATATACTAAATTAGGCGGTATAACCAGCCAATATATATACTAAATTAGGCGGTATAACCAGCCAATATATATACTAAATTAGGCGGTATAACCAGCCAATATATATACTAAATTAGGCGGTATAACCAGCCAATAAAAATAAATATACTTTTAAAAATAAGCAAACTAGAAAAGTAAGAAAACAAGTAAGTAAGAAGAATCAAATATGAAAAATATGGTTAAGGTTTCATTCTCCACCACTAGACATCATTAAGAATCAATTTCAGATCTATCAATATCAACCAACTATCAAAGTTAACAACCGTAGATAACAACAAGCTCTGTTATCCCAATATTTCCTTAGTTTGTCGTTAAATAGAACAAGCTCTCTATTTAATCTCTAACCATTAAACAACCTAGAATAAGCTCTCTAAATTCAATTTAATGGCAGCTTTATGATGAGAAAGATAGGTTGATCTAAGCAACAAACACATAAGCTCGGATTGTTCAACTTAGGTTATGTTCCACTTTGCAATTATTGAAAACTTGATCATAATCATTAATCACAAATTGCCACTTATGAATAGGAAATCAAGACAATTACACGGATCAAGACTCCTAAACTAGCAATAGATAATTATCAAGATCTATCTAGTTGTACACCTAAATAAATCAAGACAACATCATGAACAATTCTTGTAGAAGAACATAAGCAACTTTGATAGAAAATTAATGATAGATAGAATCTGAAAATCAATCACAAAACATGTCTAGGGCTTTGAAATCACCCTTAACCAAATAGAAGTTTAGCCTAGCATAGGCATTATAAACATAAACATAAAATTAAAGAAAATCTAAGAAGAAAATAAAAGAAAGAAAGAAGAAGAGGAAGAATATTAATTATCCAACCTCTTGGATTTCATGGTCACTAAAGGTATTGTACTAGCCAACAAGTTCTTGGCTGAGTGGCCAAGAGTCTTGGGGGCATGAAGTCTTGGGTTCAAACCCAAGCAACCCCTCCCCTACCCAATTATCAAAAAAAAAGGTATTGTACTAGGTCACATTGTTTCTGCAAAAGGGATTGAGGTAGACAAGTCAAAAATTGAATTGATTGCTAATCTACCCACACCAAAGACAGTAAAAGACATTAGGTCATTCTTGGGACATGCAGGTTTTTATAGAAGATTCATAAAAGATTTTAGCACGATATCTAAACCTCTATGTAATCTTTTAATGAAAGACACTGCATTTGAATGGACTAAAGATTGTGAAGATGCTTTTGAAAAACTCAAAAATATGCTCACTACTGCTCCTATTATGAGATCTCCTGATTGGTCTTTACCATTTGAAATAATGTGTGATGCTAGTGACTATGCTGTTGGTGCTGTGTTAGGACAAAGGAAAGATAAGAAACCACATGTAATTTACTATGCAAGTAAAACTTTAAATAGAGCCCAAATGAATTATTCCACTACAGAAAAGTAATTACTTGCAGTTGTTTTTGCATTGGATAAATTCAGATCTTACCTTGTTGGATCATCAATTGTTGTCTTTAGTGATCATGCAGCTTTAAAATATCTTCTCTCTAAGAAGGATGCAAAACCTAGGTTGCTGAGGTGGATCCTTTTGCTGCAAGAATTTGACATCACCATTCGAGATAAAAAAAGGAGTAGAAAATGTGGTGGCTGATCATTTATCAAGACTTGTTTGTAATGAATCTTTTGGAACCTCACCAATAAATGATACTTTTCCTGATGAACAACTTCTAATTGTCTCCACGACACCTTGGTTTGCTGACATTGCTAATTTTCTTGCTACAGGAAAAATTCCTTCTCAAGGGAGCCCCCAAGATAAAAGGAAGTTTCTGAATGAGGTAAAGAAGTTCTACTGGGATGACCCTTACTTGTTCAAATATTGTCCTGATCAGATTTTTCGAAGATGCATTCCCGACAATGAGGTAAGTAGTGTAATTAAGTTTTGTCATTCCGAGGCATGTGGTGGTCATTTTTCATCAAAGAAAACTGCTGCAAAAATTTTACAGTGTGGATTTTACTGGCCAACTTTATTCAAGGATGCATATAATTTTTGCAAGTCATGTGAAAGTTGTCAAAAATTAGGTTCCATTTCGAAAAGAAACATGATGCCTTTGAACCCAATTCTTGTAATTGAAATTTTTGACTGTTGGGGTATTGATTTCATGGGACCATTTCCACCATCTTTTGGTTTCTTATACATTTTAGTTGCAATAGATTATGTTTCAAAGTGGATAGAGGCAATTCCATGTCGAAATAATGATCACAAAACAGTGATTAAATTTTTAAAAGAAAATATTTTGAGTTGATTTGGAATTCCTCGATCTATCATAAGTGATGGGGGAACACATTTTTGCAACAAGGTTTTTGAAACATTAATGAAGAAATATGCCATTACACACAAAGTTGCAACCCCTTATCACCCGCAGACAAATGGACAGGTAGAATTAGCAAATAGGGAGATTAAACAAATTTTGGAAAAGACGGTTAATCCAAATCGCAAAGATTGGTCTCTTAGACTTAACGATGCATTATGGGCCTATCGAACAGCTTTTAAAACAGCATTGGGCATGTCTCCTTATAGGCTAGTTTATGGAAAACCTTGTCATTTACCTGTGGAACTTGAGCATAAAGCATATTGGGCCATTAAAATGTTCAACTCAAACCTTGATGACGCTTCTAATTTACGAAAATCACAAATAAATGAACTTGAGGAACTCAGAAATGATGCATATGAGAATTCTAAAATTCATAAAGAAAGAACTAAAGCCTTTCATGACAAGTTAATTTCAAGAAAAACATTTGATGTTGGGCAAAAAGTTCTACTTTATAATTCTAGACTTCACATATTTCCTGGTAAGTTGAGATCAAGATGGACTGGCCCATTTGTGGTTAAACATGTGTATCATTATGGAGCAGTTGACATTGAGAATCCTCAAAATGGTAACGTATTCAAGGTAAATGGACAAAGACTCAAACTCTTTTTGGAAAATCATTTTACTCAAGAAGAGGTTGTTTTTCTTTCTGATCCTTGTTTTGAAAATAACTAGATGTAAATATAATTTTTACTAATTTCCAAAAAAATAAAATAAAATAAAAAAATAATACATTTTTTTTAACCCCGGTTAAATGGCGGATAACGGTACTCCGTGATTATTTAAGTCGGTTCCATCAGCTACCCATAAAACTGATATTGTATATAAATTTCTCTTTCAATTTCTCTTTCATTTTATTTATTTATTTATTTTTTCAGGATGGATGATATTCTCAAAAGATTGCAGAAACGATTCCCTCCTTTTCCTCGAAATATTTTACTAAAGCTTTACCAAGTTCGATTTGAAAGATTAAGAATGCTTATGCACAAAGGGATTCCTGAAGACATACGTTGGATAATTGAAGCCAAGGTACGTGAAGATGAATATCTTCCTGTTTTGCATTTACCAGGTACAGGTAGAAGCACTTTTGCAAAGAAGCGACGAGCAAAGCGCATGAGTTCAAATTGCCACAAATGTGCACGATGGACGTGTAACGGTAAATGTCGTTCTATTGGGATTCCGTCCTCTAATCGAGATGATAAAATTGAATTCATTAAGGATGGACTGAGTAAGGAGAATTTGGGTAATATCCAACTTTCTCTTGAGACGCATCCTAG
This sequence comes from Fremontodendron californicum, assembly GCA_030761205.1. NCBI lineage: Eukaryota > Viridiplantae > Streptophyta > Magnoliopsida > Malvales > Malvaceae > Fremontodendron > Fremontodendron californicum. The sequence continues at coordinate 24,060,601 of JAULJL010000009.1, forward strand.
TGGAGACGTACAAAGAGAAATTCTTGATTTATGGCCGCAATTCCAAAGGGAATGGCAACATCTTGGGAATCTGATGTTAAAAGACCCTGTTTGCCAGCTTGTAAGAAAACTGGATGGGAATCATATCCTCGACTCATAGAAGGCGTTTAAGCCGTTTCTGGACGTAAAACCAGAGGAAGATGTGAGCCACAATCACAACTACAATAAATGACTTCTCAGCTTTTGGTTTGATTTGCAATAATTTCATTTCGGTTTAATTTACGTATTGTTCGATTTGTGTAATTATTCTCGTTTTTTTTTTTTTTGCATTGGTCTTTTACTGTTGATTTTTCTTCTCTTTTTGATTTTCTTCCTGAAATCACGCAAAAATCTTTTGTTAGGTTAACATTTTCTTCTGACAGGTCAAATACACTTTCGGTGACATTATTACTCTTGTCTGATTCACTACTCAGTCCTCTATATATTACACCATGTACTCATTCTCTTTCAGGCACTCAAAAAAAATGGAAAGTACTTCGTCCCAGCGCATTGAAAAAATTTGTGTCTTTGGAGGTGCTTATCCAGGGAAAAATAAAATATTCGCTGATGAAGCCATAAGAGTTGGAGTAATACTTGCCCAACAAAAGATCCAGTTGATTTATGGAGGCGGTAGTACGGGTTTAATGGGAGCAGTCGCTACAGCAGCACACGCCGGAGGAAGTCCAGTTCTAGGAATCGTGCCACAACTATTCACAGGTTTTTGTGGACCTACCGTGGGTAAGGAAATACAAGTCTGGAGTATCCCTGAACGGATGACAATCATGTACCATTCTGCCGATGCATTCATTGCTTTACCAGGAGGTCTGGGTACATTGGAAGAAATAGCTTGCGTGGCTTCTTGGTCATCTTTGGTCACAAATAAGAAACCCATTGGTTTGCTTAATATTAATGGTTATTTTAGTAATTTGCTTTCATATTTAGATAATGCTGTGGATAATGGATTCATGTTTTCAGAGGCAAGGAGAACCATAATTTCTGCTACAACCATTGAAGATTTACTCAAAAAGCTCCAAGCTTATGATTATTTATCTGCTACGGTTGTTTCTCAAACGCTCGGAAAAAGAAAAAGAGATATGGACGAGCAAGGAGTGGATTGCACTCTGTCTTTGTGACATTATCTAACATTTTGTTTGTTGTGTCTCAGTTATAATAAGTGGTTAGCAACCTCTGCAGGTAATATCTCCTAAATTCTACCTTTTGTAGGGGGTAAGGGACATATTTTGCTAATTAAAAAAAAAAAAAAATTTTGATGTGTTTTAAGCCATTTAGAAGTATTCATTCTGAACAAGGTCTGAGTAAGGGAGACTTGAGACATACCTTGTCAGTTTGATTTCTTCTTTCAAAAAAAAAAAAAAGTTTGTTGTGTTTTAAGCAATTTAGAAGTATTCATTCTGAACAAGGTCTGAGTAAGGGAGACTTGAGACATACCTTGTCAGTTTGATTTTAATCTTTTTATGTTTACTTGTTAATTTTTGTTTAGTATTTTAGGATTAATTAGGTTGCATGAGTTTGTTTTGTTTTGAGTCTTAGTTATTCCTATTCTTATGTTATTAGTTCTTTTCTCTTACACATGATTCTTTCATTTGGGTTAATAGACTTACATTGAGGACAATGTAAGAATTAAGTGTGGGGGGAACGATTTAGGATTTCTTTTATTTTTGTCTACTATTTTTTTTTATGAGTCTTTATTATTATTATTATTATTATTTTAATGTGTTCTAGTTCCATACAATGATGAGATATGAATTGCATAAGTCTAAAACAGATTTATTAGTGAGAAGATTTTCATGAGAATTGAGCTTGATGTCAACCTTTTTATGAGCCAATGTTAATATGATATGTTGATTGAGAAAGAAACATGTTTAGATTTAATCTGACTTGTATAATCATCCTTGTGAGTTTTTGAGCCTATAATGATTGATGCATTATACAAATCAATCTAATTTCTTTCTTGAGTGCTCTTATGATTACATGATTCTCTAGAACTTGCTTTAAACCGTTTGAGACTATATTGATACATGTGACAACATGAATATGATAGAGGCATTAGGATTATAACCAGAGCCAAACAGCCATCCATTATTAATGTTCTAAGAGAACATCCCCACTAGTGAGCCAATTTGAGCCTACATTAAATATGCTATTTTATTGGTAACCAGAACTTACACCTAGCCTAAATATACTTATATCCTTACCCTTGTTCTAAAGATGGATTATATATTTTGAGACATATTGGAAAAACAAGGGATACTTTTTGAAAATTTGGGTTAGAACGAAAGATAAGTGTGGGGGAGGAGAGAGGCAAAAGTCAAGAGAAAAAGAAAGGGATCATTGTCAAATACATTCCCATATTAAAAAAAAAATATATCTTCTCTTGAACTTCTAGTTAAAGTAAAGAAAAAGATGTTACAAAGTTGGTTAGAATGAAGCAAAGGCTCAACATGAATATTTAGCCTATGTTATTATGTGCTTTATAAGAGTTTTGAGAAGTTTTATTCGTATGATCTTATTATGTCTCTAAACTCTATGAACTCTTTGGAACCTTTGTGATATCTTTATCCTTTTGTTCTTTAACCACATTATAACCCTTTGGCCCCATTACAACCTTGAAAAAAGACCTCTTGATTTATGAAGTTGTATGATCTAAATAGTGGAGAATAGGTGGACAAGCAAGCATATGGTAGAACTGTTTTCATGAGATTGATTGAGTGTAAACACTTTACCACTACTTTAAAGAGTGAAAATCATGAGAGTATAGTGAGAAGTTGAGATTAAGTTGAATATGCACTATTTTGATTGAAATATGTTATGTTAATATTGGCTTAACTCATTTATTTACATTCAAGCATGAATTTTTGTGAAATTCTTTGAGCTATTGATTAGTTTATAAGACTTGTTCAAAGATTGTCTCTAATTTATATTGAAAGGATTAGGAGTAAATATTTTTAGTGTATGTAGTTTACTTATATTTTAGTTTTTCAATGTTTGTGGGTATCGTTCTAGCAAACCCTCACGAGACTAAACTCGTCCACTAGGGACACCTAGGGGTTTAAAGGCTTGTGTCACATGCTAAGTGCCACCGTGATTTCCAACAAAAATGGATTAGATTAGATTTTCTTATTTTATTTTTATTGAGTCGTTGCTAGGGACTAGCAACAATCTAAGTGTGGGGGTGTGATAACTCGTATAATTATATAGTTCTTAGTTATGTTTTATTATTGTTTTGTGTCAAATACGAGTTATTATTGCTTAGTCTAATTGTGTTTATGATATTTTATATTTTTATGTAATTTGGTGTTTTTCACGAGTTTTTTTGAGTGATTTCAGATTACTAGGTTAAATCAAGAATTAAGGGCAAATCCAATTCAGTTCCAGTTCCGACACCTTTTTCCATATCAGCTATATCTGGAGTTTCACTGAAGCATTAAGGCTGAAAGTTTTACAGTGCATAGTTAAGAGGCATATCTATCTTTTTCATGTTTTAGACTTCTTGAAACGGAGTCGTTTTCCCTAGCGAAATCGACCATCAAGTTGGCTGATGTGCAATGACGTCTGTGCTAACCTGTTTTGCTATTTTGACTATATCTTCCGATCCACATGAGCAAATGATCTGATTCCAACGGCTATGGATCCGTAACTGATAGGGGTATATTTTTCTAGAAGACCATTTGATCCGATCAAGCCTCCAACATTGACAAAATCAACCATCAAGCTGGCTGATCAGAATTGTCATACAATATGACGAAAATTGTTAGAAAAATGCACCCACCTATTATACCTACCTTTGAAATTTATAAAGCTTGTCTCTTGTCATTTAGCTCTCCAAAATGTGTATAAATAGAGGGCCTTGGATGAGTATCATGAGACATTGGTAGGATATTAGCCATTGTAATAAAATTCTCTAAGTTTTCTTCTTCTTTCCTTTCTTTAGTTTTCTTTTTCTTTATTTACTTATGCTTCTTACATTTCTTTTCATTTTATTCATATCTAGTATGTATTGCTAATCATATTGTTGAGGTGATGAGGTGAAGCTCTTGGTAAATGCTAAGGTTAGTCTCTTAAACATGAGCTAAAATGAATCATCATTTATAAACACTAGTATCGATAATATTTTCTTTTGGTTTAAAATCATACTTGCAAAGTAGGGATCTTGATTCATTATTGACAATGAAAATGGCACAGTAAATGCTTGGTTTCATAACCTTGATTTGTTGTAGACATATACCTTGGCATAAGGAATGCTTGGACTCTTTTTATGAGTTTTGAGGACACCAAATGAACATAATATCATATGCTATGGACGTTGGACAATTTGGACTGAATTGCTAAACCTTCCGATTGGAATCTCCCTTATGTGTGAATTTCAATTGTGTAATAAAACAAGATTAATCTTAGCATAACACCAAGAGTGGATTCTCTAACCTCAACATCTTTTCTTATTGTTTTGTTTATATCTTGTTTAATTTCTTTTATGTTGTTTTGTTTATTTTGTTCTCTAATATCTTGTTTATCTTGTTTTGTTGTTGATTCCCTAATATCTTGTTTACTTTCTTTTTCTTATATATTTATAAACTTATACTTACTAATACGCTTCCCTGTGGTTCGACCTCGGACACCCGAGAATTTATTACTTGAACATAACCTGCACTTGGGTTTACAACTCTTAATTGAGTCTCCATCACTCCTCCTTTACATGGAGCATTGATTCAATCTTTGATAAGTACTTGGGCCGGCCTTTACGGGTTTTCAACCCACGTGTCCCTCGTTCGGTTTTAAGTCGCTCTTTTTCGAGTTTTCGGCTTAAACCTCTCCTTTTACATTCTTTTTTCTATTTTCTTTTTTCATTTTTTTCATTTTTTTGTGTTCCACTATGCATCTGAGAATTCTAAATGCTTCCATGGTAAAAATGACAATTCAAAAGATGGGAAAAAAATTTGAGAAAAACCCTTCAAGTTAAATACCCATGCTTGATCAAAATGGACTTTAAAAGCACGTAATGTAGGCCAAGGTTCGGGTTTAGAAAGAAAGGATAAATAGGCCTAAAATGTGTTTAAGGGTGATCAGATCAAGGATCATTTCATGAGGAGGAATCATTTTTGAAACATTTGTCCATTTTGAACTTTTCTCTCCTTTTGAATTTTATTTCTTTTCATTCTTGGCTTTCATTTGCCATTCTTTTTCACACATTTTTTTTGTGTGTGTCTTTTTTCTTTTTCCTTCTTTTTTGTTTTTGATGGCTTGCTTCGCCATGATTTTTTTTTTGAAGGAGATTTTTCCTCGCATTTGCCCTCCAGTGTAGAGGGTGATCCTTGATCAAGGGTCAAAGAACGAAAGAATTCCTAAGGCTCAAAGGGGTGACTAAGGATAATTTCTTCTTAGTGAAAGGAATACGAAAGATGGCTATTTCTTATATCAAGCACGAATATTCTCATTGAAAAGCAATCCTCAGGGGAAATAGATAAATAGAATTTTCATTTTTGCACTTGGACTTATTCGAATTCTCATATGCAATCACACATTTTCTTTTTTTTTTTTTCTTTTTTTCTTCTTCAAGCATAATATGTCTTCAATTCATCGGCGTTCACGGGATTTCTCAAGTTATCATTTTCCATCCGAGTTAAGATCAATGCTCCTCTCGAAAAAGCTCTTTTGACCACATAGGGCCTTTCCCAATTCGGAGCCTATTTTTCATGAGGATCTTTCAAAATAAGGAGAACTTTCCTCAATACCAACTCTCACTCTCGAAATTGCCTGGGTCGAACCTTTTTGTTGTGGGCTTGAATTATCATTTTCTGATACATCTGCCCATGGCAAATTGCTTTCAACCTTTTTTCCTCGATGAGATTAAACTGTTCATAGCGAGCTCTAACCCATTCTGCCTCTTCTAGGCCAACTTCCCTCAAAACATGAAGTGAAGGGATTTCAACCTCAATAGGTAGCATTGCCTCCATCCGTATACCAGCGAAAAATGGCGTGGCACCCGTAGATGTGTGAACTGAGGTACGGTACGCGTGGAGAGCAAAAGACAAGATTTCATGCCAATCTTTGTACACATCAGTAATCTTTTCAACAATTTCTTGATGTTCTTATTGGTTACCTCTACTGCACAATTCATTATCGAACTATAAGGTGCCGAATTATGATGCTTGATCTTGAATTGGGTATATACTTCCCTCATCATCTTATTATTCACGTTGAGAGCATTGTCCAAAATTATTCTTTCCGGGAGCCCATATCGGCACACAATCTCTTTCTTAATGAACCTGCACACTACTGACTTCATCACGTTGGTATAAGAAGCGACTTCTACCTATTTTATGAAGTAATCTATGGCCACTAAGATGAAATAGTGTTCGCTCAAAGCTTTTCGGGTAATGGGCCCTATCATATCCATTCCCCATATCGAGAATGGTCATGGAGCTGTCATGACATGCAGTGGTGATGGAGGCACATGAATCTTGTCTACATATATATGGCATTTATGGCACTTCCGAGAGTGATTGATACAACCCCCTTCCATTGTTAGCCAATAGTATCCTACCCTCATAATCTGTTTAGCCAGCATGTGGCCATTGGCATGAGTGCCGCATATCCCTTCGTGGACCTCTTCGAGGATTCTTTGAGCTTCAGCGAAAACAACACACCTCAATAGAACTTGGTCTTTCCCTTTCTTGTAAAGGATTTCACCATCTAAGACAAAACTCATCGCCATTATTCTCAGGGTTATCATTTGCCGTTGCTTGTCCAAGGTATTTTTGACCCTTGATGTAATGCAAGATGTCGTAATACCAAGGGCGGCCATCTGCTTCTTTTTTGATGCTCAAGCAGTGCTGCATCCCGGGTTTCCCGTTCTCCACACAGTTGGTGTATCACCAAGGCTGAATCTCCGAAGATCTCTAGTGTTTTGATCTTTCTTTCTATGGCGGCATGAAGGCCCATAGTACATGCTTCATACTCAGTGGTATTGTTTGTAGAATCAAAATCCAATCTAGCAGTGAAAGGATAATAATCTTCTTCAGGGGATATGAGCACTGCACCGTTTTCGTGCCCCATGGCATTAGATATGCCATCAAAATACATTTTCCAGGTTTTATTCTCAGAGGAAGTCCCATCTTCTTGCGAGACGCATATTAGGTCTTTGTCAGGGAAATCAAAGTCTAGAGGCTTGTAATCCTCCATCGCTCGGCTTGCTAGGAATTCGGCTACAGCGCTACCCTTTATAACCTTTTGGCTCACATACACAATATCATATTCAAAAAGCAACACTTGCCATCTCACCGTTCTTCCTAACAATGAAGGCACCTCAAATACGTATTTTAGGGGATCTAACTTTGCAATCAGCCACGTTGTGTGATACAACATGTATTGTTTGAGCCTTTGGGTAGCCTAGGCTAGGGCACAACAAAGTCTTTCTACCAATGAATACTTCAACTCGTACTCAGTGAACTTTTTGCTGAGATAGTAGATGGCTTGTTCTTTCTTTTCGGTTTTATCATGTTGCCCAACACGCATCCCATGGACTTTTCGAATATTGACAAATACAATATCAGCATCTTTCCCGGAATTGGTGGCATTAGTATTGGTAGCTTTGATAGATAATGCTTGACCTTATCAAAGGCTATCTGGCATTATTTATCCCATTCTCTTGAATCACACTTTTAGAGTAGCTTGAATATCGGGTCGTACTTATCGGTGAGTTAAGAGATGAAATGAGCGATATAATTCAGTCTACCCAAAAATCTTCTTACTTTCTTCTGAGTACGAGGTGGAGGCAAGCTTTGAATAGCTTTCACTTTATCTGGATCTATTTCAATCCCTTTCCTGCTGACAACGAAGCCTAGTAGCTTTCCTGAAGTGACTTCGAAAGTACATTTTGTCGGGTTGAGTTTAAGTTGGAACTTTCTCAACCTTTCAAAAATCTTTTTAAGATTCGCAATATGTTCGTCCTCTTCTTGCAACTTTGTGATCATATCATCGATATAAATTTCGATTCCTTTATGCATCATGTCATGGAACAAAGTCACCATAGTTTTTTGATATGTTGCCCCGGCGTTCTTCAGTCTGAATAGCATCACCTTATAGAAAAGGTTCCCCACATCGTCACGAATGTGGTTTTCTCCATATCCTTCGGTGCCATCTTAATCTAATTATACCCTGAGAACCCGTCCATGAAGGAAAACACAAAATTCTTCGCGGTATTATCGACTAGAGTATCAATGTGAGGCAACGAAAAATTATCTTTAGGGCTTGCCCTATTTAGATCCTGATAATCAACACACATCCGTACTTTGCAATTTTTCTTCGAAACTGGGACAATGTTTGCTACCCACTCCGAGTATTTTGCCATCCAAGAATCTGGCATCGAATTGCCTTTTCACTCATTCCTTTACTTTTAACAACATTTTGGGCCTCATTCTTCTCAACTTCTGCTGAATTGGCTTGCAATCTGGTTTCAATGGGAGCTTGTGAACCACGATATCAGGGTCTAACCTAGACATGTCTTGGTATGACCATGCAAACACATCCGCGTATTCCCGGAGTAGAATTATCAATTCTTGCTTTATCGATGGTGAAATGGTAGTCCCAATCTTGACTTCTTTTATTTCTTTCCCATTCCCAAAATTTATCACTTCCAACTGCTCTTTATGAGGCAATACTTGTTTTTCCTCTTGTTCTATTATTCTCAACAGATCCGGAGGCAAATCACAATCCTCGACATCTTCGTTGGCGTCGAAATCACCCGCACAAATGGGTCTTTCAAAATCAATTTTAGAATTATTGACAAGACAATCCTCATATTCCGTATTCGGGCACCTGTAAATAGATGGGGGAAGAAACAATATAGGAAGGCATATAGGCAATAATAATGAAAGAATGAAAGAATGCGGACACATCAATATGAAGAAAATGTATCATGATTGCCATTTATTGAATGAAAGGTCTTAAACATAAGCCCATACAAGAGGATTCTTAAGCCCTTGGGCAGAGGCAATTAAGATTGATTCAGAGCATTACACTGGAGTAGACTTAAAAAACTAAAGGAAGTTTAGTCACACTCCAATTTGTCAACTCATACCCCAGGGGACATGGGCTCACCATCCAACTTGTGCTTTCATTCCCCGACTCATCTATCTCAGCCATGCCGATCATCATTTCCTGTAGCTATTTATCGTCAAACACGTAGAATTTCTCGAATGCTTGTTCCAACATGACCATCACATCATCGTAATTCTTATCACCAAACTCGAAACCTGTTGAGCAAAAAATGTGAAGGATTAGAGGGAAAGTCACAGGCTTCCATTCCATATCCACACCTGAAAGTCGGGCCATCCTTTTTTTTTCTATTCTTCTCAACTTGTCTTCTTTTCTCATGGGCTTTAGGGAGGTACACAAAATCGAATTGGTCTTTCTTTCTGGTAATTTGTATCACTCTGGCCATTCCTTGGAGGTATTTTCCTAATCCTTTTCCTACGCGGCAGCATTTTCCAACTGTCGTCTTCACCACTAACCTGGTACCTTGGATAACCTCGACTCTAGAATTTTACATCCTTCGATAATGAATACAGTGTTGACAAACTCCAACGATCTGAACGAGTACTCTACGACATCCTCATTCACTTCTATATAAGGGGAATCAGTGGATGTGGAAGTTATAATATCTTCTTCTCCTGACACACTAACTAAGAGTCCTTCCATCAAAAATTTCAACTTTTGATGGAGAGATGACGGCACAGCCCCGGCAGAGTGAATCCACGACTTTCCCAGCAAACAATTGTAAGATGGGGTGATGTCCACCACTTAGAATTCAACCTCATAGGTACAGGGACCTATCCGAAGTGGGATTTTAATGCTTCCTATCACCTCTTGGCGGGTTCCGTCAATGGCTCTGACAACAGTATGACTTGGCAGCATGTATGTCATATCAATTGGCAGTTTTGACAAGGTTGCCAATGGCATCACATTCAGAGAGGATCTATTGTCGAGGAGTACTCGTGGTAGAATGTGCCCCTTACAGGTAGTGGTGATATAAAGATCTTTGGTAGACCCTATTCTGTTTGGCGGTATCTTATCATAACTGAAAAAGATATAATCATCTGCTATGATGTTCCCCACCAATCGGTCTAACTTCTCTATCGATATGTTGTTAGCCACGTAAGCCTGGTTCAAAATTCTCAGCAGAGCGTTTCAATGTGGCTCTGAGTTTAATAGCATTGAAAGAACTGAAATCCTCGTCGATTGGCTGTGCAATTGTTCTACTACACTATATTCACCGTGTTTGATGAACTTTAAGAATTTGCAGGCTTCCTTCTCATTCACCTGCTCTTTTACTTTATTAACTAGGGACGAATCCTTCTCCACTTCCCTAGATTGTTATACCTCCATAGGGTCTAGTTCCACTATCCTTTTTCCTTTATTAGTCCTCCTGTCTTTCTCATTTGATTATGCTCAATCGTTCCCTGGGCATAACATCTACAGCTTCGGGTTAGATGCCCCACTCCAGTTACATCCACAGCGGCTGTCTAATGGTTCGAGGATCCCGATATTGTCATACTGCATTCATAGTTCCATGGAATCATCTTGTCCCCTTTGTAAGGAAAAGGGGACGACAATTCTATGATCAATTTCAGAGCAGGTCCCTTGACCACTGGAATAGCCTTTAACTCTGGCTCATCGTAATATATGATCAGAGGTCTATCCACCCCGTAACTGGTTTCATTCATATTGACTTCAGGATCTTCTATCTTTTTAGAAAACTGGGCCTCGCCCATATCCATCATCCTTTGAATCTTTGCCAAAAACTCTTCATAATCTTGAATGGCATGCCCCTTACACTCATGATATTGGCAAAAATCCTTCGACTGGCTGGCTATTTTCCTCACATCCAATTTTGGTCAAATCAACCCTATCTTGACCATCTCTACCAAACTCTGATCATTGGCATCTTTATCTTTCTAACATCCCTCTTTACCTTTTCAACCTCTCCTGACATGATTGTATTAACCTTAGCCTCCGTGTGATTAGGCAACGGGTTACTCGCAACATTAGGCCCATTTTTCGATCCAAATTTCAAAATTCTCGCATCAATAAGGCTCTATACCTTGCGCTTGAAAGCAGTGCAAGTCTCGGTTGAGTGTCCTTGAATCCCCGCATAGTATGCGCAATGAGCGTTGGAATCGTACCACTTAGGATATGGAGGTTTTAAAGGCTGGAGATAGACGGGTGCGACGAGTTGCCCCTGTAGAAGCTTTGGATACAACTCGCTATAAGTGGTAGGGATAGGGTCATATTGAGGCTTTTGAACAGTCCTTTGATCATTTCGGGTGATGTTTTGAGTGTTTGCTGGAATGGCTATTTGAGGAGGTATGCCAGTCGGGTATGGTTCTTGTGGTATAGCTGTATAAGGAAAAGGGTTTTGAGTGAGGCTGTTTATAGCTAGGTAATATGGGTTATAGATTGGGTAAGGTGGATAAGGTGCTAGAGGTGCAAAAGGGTGGTTATTGAAACTGACTGCATGAGCCTCCCCTTCCTTTTTCTTGGCAGGAGTTGTTTTCTTGTGGGTGACTTGCTCCTCACTTTCCATCTTTCCGTTCTTGATAGCGGTTTCAATCATTTCTCAGGATATGACCATATCTAAAATTTTTTTAGTGGCATTACCTACAAACTTTTCATAGTACGCCGCCTTCAAAGTATTGATAAAGAGAACCGTAGTTTCTTTATCGGTCAAAGGTGGATGCACCTAGGTAGCCATGTCTCTCCATTTCTACGCATACTATTTGAAGCTTTCAATAGCTTTCTTCTCTATGTTTTGCAGGGATAGTCTGTCAAGTACCATGTCAGACATGTGTTTGTAGTGTTCTAGAAAGGCCCTAGCGAAGTCCATTTAGGAGCGAATCTTGCTTTGGGTGAGTTAATTGTACCATCGAGTTGCAGACCCAGTAAAGCTATCTTGGAAATAATGGATAAGCAATTTCTCATCACTATCATGTCCGGTCATCTTTTGGTAATACATTGTCAAGTGCGCGGAATGATTGGTGGTTCCATTGTATTTCTCAAAATCTGGCATTTTGAACTTGGGTAGGATCACTAGATCGGAAACTAAACTCATTTTTTTAGCATCGAGGCTTCCAAACAATTTAGCCCCTTCGACGGCCCGTAGCCTTTCTTCTAATAGTTGATACTTCTTTTGTGATTCAACCGTTTCAACTTTTTTCAGCTCCGCCATTTTCATCTTTTCTTGCTCGGCGAGATCATCTAGATCTGGGACCTCGATAGGATTTGCTGGGATTGCCCCAAGATTTACCCCAATCAACATCTGTTTTTGTGCCCTTGTGTTGGCTTGAACATACACGAAAGGCATTACAGCTGCCGATGGTAGAGTTTCTGTATTCTATGAGGATCGGCCGTTTGTCAGTACGGCTTCTTGTTGACCTTCTTTGTCCCCTCGACTTCCTGATTCTACTCCTAAAGTCGAATTTTTCATGTGTCATTTTCCCTTAACTGCGACGGACACCAGTTCCATCAACTTATTCATCTGATCTGTCGATTCGGCCTGAGATTTGGCCAACTGTTCCCTTAACTCATCCTGTGCTTTTTCCATTCTCTCTATCTGAGCAGTCTATTCATTTTCCATGATCCTGACTTGTGATCGAGTATTATACTGATGTGTAGTGCTTCTCCCTAGGTGTTTCGGTGGGCGCCCAACCTTGGTGTTAATACCATGGATTAGAATTTCATGGCACATTATTCCTTTTTTACTTATTAAATGTGTGCAAGAATGAATAAATGAATCAATGAATGACTAAACAAACATTTTAGACGAGTGAATGAATAAGTATGCTTCTATAATTATGTGATATGAAATAGTGCAAAAAATGGTATTTGCCTTATGATCAAATTCCAACACAAAGGTTTTTTTATTAATTCATAGAAACTTTTTACAAGTCATCTCTCACTCCCGAGTTACATAGAAATATCTGATTTGCTCGTATTGGTCTTGAGCCTCCTCTAGGAAGTTTAGCAGGCGCTGTCCATGCTCCCCTATCGAGTTGACATCACACCTCAGAGTCTTCACTTTCTCCCAGATCTCCCTAGCCTTAACCCCAACCTTGGGGATCTGCTTAGTCAGGTGGTCTATATACTGTTGCCTCTCCACGGTTTCTATCTTCCACCTCATACTGGCATCTATGGCTAAGTCATTTTCCTGGCTCCACTCATTCTTCATCTCTCTGTATTCCTGAATGATGGTAGTGATGTCAGCCTTCTGGACTTGCAACTGATGCTCTAGGGTCTGAATGGTCACATGGAGCGTCTCATTCTCCTTGCGTAGCATGGATGTCCTTTCCCTTTCATTTCCCAATCTGGCTTTCAACAGCTCATTATCTTGCAGGCACCTTTCCAACTTGGTCAAAATCAATGAACGTGCATCTCCTCACTTTTGCCGCTCATGAGAAAATCTGGATTCCTTTTCTTTTCTTTGCTTTCCTTAGCCTTACCCTTCCAGAAATCCAATTCTTTCTAAAGCTTTTCTATCTCTTTCTCATGTACACCCAAAGACTTGCTAGTTCCAGTAAATTTTCCTTCGGCCCTTAGCTTCTTGTTTTCTTGATGCAAGTTCTTTATATCGGATTGTGTCGTGTCTCGCTCTCTGGCCACTTTCTGTGTCTTGACCTCTTGGATCTCAAGTTTGGTTTTTAAATCCTCGACTTCCTCTTGAAGCTTATCATATTCTCCAATCAATTTCCCTTTGTCCTTTTCTAATTCTTGTCTGACAAGCTCAACCTCTGATGGTATTACTGGCTCTAGCTGAAGGATTATCGGATAAACAGAGGTATCTTCGGCAGGGAGCAATATGTCGCGGATCCTCTTGGCTCTCCAAACCAAGTATCCAGGAGTAGCATTGTTGATATATCAATCAATTCTAATCGATGCAACTTTCTCCACGCTTTGATGAGCTCAAGTGTTTCCTTCATGTATTCGGGCCCATTAAATGTAAAATCAACCAAAGTGAGCTCATGAGTCATCGAGATGAACTGCTCAGATCCGTGTTGTCTTCGTACCAGGAGTGGCGCATAGCTGATAGCTCCCCAAATTCCCATTAACGGAACCCACGGTTTGTCTCCACAACTATACAAAATAGATCCCATCGGCATCCATGGATCTCTCCAAGTAACGTCCTCTCGGGCTAAGTGACGAAAAGTCATGATCCATTATTTCTTATCTCCTTTTCTCGGCCACTCTTTCTTGCAAAATTCCTTAAGGGGAATAAAAGTCCTTATGTAGGGGCGAAGCTTTTCCTTATCATTTCCCTAAAAATGACTTTGGATCCAAACACGCTAAAGTTGTGCACATCCCTCGAAACGTCCCTCGCCTTTCCTTCGACAGAAATTGAGTGATCTGATCGTCTCAGCAAGGATAGCAGGAGAAGGATCAATTTGTTTGCCCAAACACTCAAAGAAATCCACTATAGCCATCTCAATGTGCCCTAAATTTTTTGGAAATATCACCAAACCATAAATCGCCAAGGCAAATACATCCACCACACGATTACTCTTCGGGTTACTCATGATATAGTATCGCAAGAATACCCACAGGATACAAACACTCGAACCCTTCTTCTTAATACTCGAGGAGTCAATCGAAATCTCCATACCCAATATCTCGGATAGCTTCTTCCGAAAACTAACTGTCTTTTGCTGCTTGCAATAGATCTAATCTAGGATGGATGACTCAATACGGAGCAAAGTTGATTATTCCTCGATGGTGGGTGTCATATCCTCCTGATTGAACATGAAACACCGGTAAGAGGGATCCCAAAACTGTACCACTACCCTAATCAGCTGCTCATCTATCTGGATCGGGAGAAGTAGTGCTATGTAGCCATACTTCTTAGTGAACTCATTTTTCTTTGCTACTCCCATTCGTCCCCAAGTCTCTTCTAATTCTATCATATCATTCTGACCTAAATCTAAATGAATTGACTCGGGAAGAAAAGGCACGAAGTCTCTAGCCAAGCAGTCTCCCTTATCGACCTGATTCTTCTCTGACTCTATTCTGACCTCTTGGTATGTCTTGGAAGTAACCGACACTGATGAAAGATCTTGGTGTTCCATGACCATAATGAAAACTCCTCTGATTGGAATTCGGCTTAAAGCAAACACTCCTAAATGATTATGATGCATGCGATGGAAACAAAGCAAAACAAAACAAACAAAACAAAAAGAACGAGTCAGTAAAAGGGTAGCAAAAGGTACAAAAGGTTCCTCTGACTTTTCCTAACTTCGGTACCTCTAACAAAAATTCGGCATGGATTTTCCTAGGTTCACTATATGAGGTTGCATTAGGTTCTAAAAGGCTCCAAATTGCTGCTCACTGTCGTCGGTGAAGGCTAGTAAGACACCTTGATAAAAGCAGGTTCAGTTTGTTATAGTGTATTTCCCAGGCCTATACGGAGGTTATCACCTCACGAAAGCGTAGGTAGTCTACTACTCCGGAAGTGTTTTGCTAGCCCATGCAGAGATTATCACTTCACGAGAGCGTAGTTACTTTACTTCCACCTAAAGAACGAAACCCAGGTAGAGGGCTCATGTTATGCAAATGCAAGTATCGTGTGTGAGGAGGAACAAACAAACCTTTCACCACCTATTCTATATCCCTTATCCTAAACACCCTAGCAATTTAATAAAGACAAAATTAAACAATGTAAAACATTAGTTAAACAAAGAATAATAATGACATACAAGGCTAAATAACCAGAGAACAGTAAAAATATGCATGCACATGAGAATGAACATATAAAAAACATTTGGTTATTTTTCAAAACAATTCTTTATTGAAAAGTGGGAATTAAAAGTAAACACCGACCAAAATCGACAAAATCGAGACTTTCGAAAACACGCGACTAATTCTAGGCCTGACTCTCTAAGTTTCCCCAGCAGAGTCGCCAAGCCCTCGCAACCTCTCTTAAAAGGGTCCGAGAATTATCTTGCCCCAGTTGCGGGGACGAATCCGGGCCTTCGTTTTAAGGAGTGTGGCTTTGGGGAAAATAGAGAAAAAGACGACTTAATTCCTCTAAATTAAAGGTTGAGGGTATGAAAATAACCTCGAAAAAAAATGAAGTCGCCACCAATCTTTTTTGGCTAGGTGTGATCGGCCACCTATTAAAATTGGTTTTTATAAAACATTTTAAAATTAATTAAAATATTTTTTAAAACCAATTTTGAAGTCTGCGCTTTGAACCAGAGAAAATAAGTGCGGGTTCGGGAGTCGATTACATGTGGGGAAGGATTAGCACCTCCACAACGCCCGCATAAAACGGTACCTTATTAATCGTGTGTTATCTTGAGTCTCGGTAAAAGTCAATTTTAAAATTGGTGTTTGAAAATAATTCCCTTAAAAATTCATATTTTATTTGAAAATGATCTAGAATTTATTAGCATAAAAGTTTTCATATTTTTCGACAAACTCGGCAAAACATGGAATTTTTCCTTCAGTTTGAAATTCTCCAAATCACCCTCATTTTTGGATAAAGATATTTCGTTGTTAATGATAATTGATGATATCCTCCCCGGCAGACCCAACAAAGAACTCATGAATTATTTTAACTCGGGAATAATTTTGTTTTATAAAAAATCTTCAATAATATTTCATGCATTTTAAATCACAAAGAAATGATCATGTGTAACACCCTGTCCGGATAATCTACCTAAAATCCGGCAGAGTTTCCTTTCTATCTCAACTATAACCCTCCTGCAAATAACACTCAATTTTATATCCTCAACCAACAGTATTTCTCAATACTATTACCACATATATCCATGCATATTCAAAAATTATTCATGATCAATTTATTCTCGAATCAAACATATTGATCTATTGTCTCATATCTTCAAATATATACAATATATCCAGAAATAAACCTATTTCAGCAAGGTTTACTAGATAAAAACATCAAAAGACCAAATCTTCTAGAAATTTAGATATGATGCCCACCACGTCAATATACTCTTGAAGCGGAGAGTAGAGGAAGGCAGCAATCCCGACACCTAAGTGTGTCCTAAAAATGAGAAATAAGAGGAGGTGAGATATATGAATATCTCAATGAGTAGACAACATTTAAAGCGTGTGAAAACCATAATGGAAATCTGTAAAGTATAATTGACATTTTCAAAATAAATAATAATAAAACCATAATAAGTAATTCAAAGACGTAGCAAGCTTTTCAAATGTATAACAATATTAAATCAATGAATAAAATCCGTAAAGTAATTCAAGTTTCGTATAATTGGGCTCCAACTTTCTGTCATGCACAAGAATACATCCATGAAATAACCAGGCAACATCCATGTAGGCATACTAGTAGCCGGCCCCAAAGGCCAATACCACCATAGGACGCCCCAAAGGCATATGTGTCGCTATGATGTGCCCCCAAAAGGCAAATATAACGGGATAGGGACTCTGGAGGTGGCTCCCACCACAAAGGCGTAGCACGCAGCTCCCATACCCCAGTCTAATATCACGGAATTGGGACTCTGGAGGTGGCTCCCGCCACAAAGGCGTAGCACGCAGCTCCCGTATTCCGGTCTAATATCACGGAATGGGGACTCTGGAGGTGGCTCCCGCCACAAAGGCGTAGCACGCAGCTCCCGTATTCCGGTCAAGGAAATAATCTCATACATTAAGTCAGGTGGAGCCAAAACCATGTACGTCAAATTCTATGTAAAATCATATTTCATAAAATCAACCAACTTACTCGATATAATATTTCTTGAAATAAAAGTACTTTAATAACAAATCAATTCATATGATTAAATATCGTATATACCTTTAATACGTAAAATAAATATTATGTAAAAAAAATATATATATAATTATAATTAAAAATATTTCAAATAACTATAGTTGTTGTCTACTCACAATCCTTTGGATGATCTCACTGTACACCTCGACCTGAAACTTCGGGATCCACAGGTGACGTCGGATCTACGTGGCCTAGAGATTAACAATAATTAGTATCTATACATGCTCAAAGCATTACACAATTTTGAATGTAACTTAAGTCCCATAAATCTACCCCATATACTAATTTCTCATACTCAAAACAACATATCCTTAATTTTTAATATCATTTCCATAATCATTTTCTCCATAATTCAACTCCATAATCATGTCCTTATCAAATTCGTTTCTAGTATTCCATGCCTTAGAGATTTTCATAATCCATAACCATCCTTTGATACTATATTTCTCTTAGGCAATAAATTCCTTAATATCAAGTTAGATTAGAAAATCATAACTTGAGTTTGGTAAGGAATTTGGAAGTGATCCCAATTGTTTTATTTCAACCAATATATCTAATTTATGAATAAAATAACTAACTTATACAACTAGAACAAAATTTTGATCAAATTTGATAAATCCCGAAACCATGCTGAAACAGAGATCAACACAGAACAGTAAACTTCACCGAATTTTATCTTTTTAACCGCTTATCGGTTTTGGGTGATTCAAAATCCAAAATTCTCATATTGAAGTCTAGTTTCTAGGAAAAATATCAAAAAAATACAAACCCTAATTTACCGAACCCAGAAAATCCGAACAGCAAGCATGCTCAGTTTCCCCTGTTTTGCTTTTTCTTCCCATTTTCTTGTTCATGCCTTCAAATCCTTTTAATTCTTACCAAGAATGAGTAAAATTCATACTTAATAGATGGATTTCAGACCTTAACATGTTTATGGAGCTAAGATCTTAGCATGCCCTAGTAGAATATCTAAAGAAAATGAAGAATTTATCAAGAAACTAACCTTGGATGTAATTATTGTTGAGATTTTTGGTTGAGTTGTTTGAAGAGAATTTTTGAGAGAGAGGGATGTTGGAGCTGCTGCCACTTGAAGAAGGGAATGAAAATGTCTAGGGATTTCGGGAGAGAAAGATGAATAAGTGATATTTTTCTTGTTTTTGGGATAATTGCATATTAGTCCCTCAACTTTTTATAAATAACCATTAAGCCCCTAAACTTTTTTAATATGTTCATTTTGATCCTTTCTTCTTTTATTTCCTTCACTTATAACTTCTTACCAATTTTCAAGTTCGTCCTTAAAATTTTCGGGATTTAACTTTACATGATTATACGTAACCTCGGTTGTTACAACTTACCCCCCATAGAAAAATTTCGTCCTCGAAATTTACTTACCAACTTGATTGAATAAGTGAGGATATTGAGTCTGCATATCTTCCTCCCTTTCCCATGTAGCTTCTTCGTATAAATGATTCCTCCAAAGAACTTTCACTAATGGAATAGTCTTAGTCCTTAGAACTTGGTCCCTTCTATCCAAAATCTCAACCGGCTGCTCTTCATAAGTTAAGTTTTCCTCAATTTCCATAGGCAAATCCTTCAATATATGTGAAGAATCGAAAATGTACTTTCGGAGCATGGAAACATGGAACACATTATGAATTCGTGACAATTCTTCTGGTAAGGCCAATCTATAAGCAACTGGGCCAATCCGTTCAATGATCTCATACGGCCCTATATATCGAGGGCCCAACTTTCCTCGTCTTCCAAACCGGATTACTCCTTTCCAAGGAGTCACTTTTAAAAACACCATATCACCAATTTCAAACTCTAAATCTTTTCTCCGATTATCTGCATAGCTCTTTTGTCGATCTTGAGCTATTTTTATCTTTTCCCGAATTACCTTAACTTTGTCTGCAGTCATCATAACAATTTCTGGACCTAGTAATTTCCTTTCATCTGTATCATCCCAACACACTGGAGTTCTACACTTTCTTCCATACAAAGCTTCAAACGGAGCCATGTCGATACTGGACTGATAACTATTGTTATACGCAAACTCTGCTAGGGGCAAGTGTTCATCCCAGTTTCCTTTGAATTCCATAATACAAGATCTGAGCATATCTTCCAAAATTTGAATTGTCCGTTCAGATTGTCCATCTGTCTGAGGATGAAAAGCAGTACTGAACTTGAGTTTAGTGCCCATAGCATTCTGCAAACTTGGCCAAAATCGAGATGTGAATCGGGGGTCTCGATCAGATACAATCGATACTGGGGCACCATGTAACCTAACAATTTCATTCACATAAAGTTTAGCCAATCTTTCCATGGAAAAAGTCTTCTTAACTGGCAAAAAGTGAGCTGATTTTGTCAGACGATCAACAATCACCCAAATACTATCATAACCAGACTGTGTTCTTGGTAATCCCGAAACGAAATCCATAGCAATATCTTCCCATTTCCATTGAGGAATAGGTAGAGGGTTCAATTTCCCAGAAGGTTTTTGATGCTCGGCTTTAATTTGTTGGCATACCAAGCATCTAGAAACAAACTCAGCTATGTCTCGTTTCATACCTTGCCACCAATAATGTTCTCTTAAGGTTCGATACATCTTCACGCTACCGGGATGTAACGCATATGGTGCATTATGAGCTTCCTCCAAAATCACCTTTCGGAGTTCTTTATCCTGAGGCACACAAAGCCTATTTCTCATTATCAGTACATCATCATCCTTTAATTGATAGTCAGTCCTCACACCATCCCTTACTTCTTGTTTTAACTTTACCAGCATAGGGTCATTATTTTGTGCTTCACGTATCCAATCAATATGAATCGGTTTAACCTTCAAGTGGGCTATCAGAAGATTATTCTCATCAATCATCAATTCTAAAGGTAAAGACTTCAACTCATTTTGTAAGGGTTTCTGAATTGCTCGGATATGAGCAAGAGAACTAGAAGACTTTCTACTAAGAGCATCGGCCACTACATTGGCCTTTCCTGGGTGATAGTCAATTACACAGTCATAATCTTTTATCAATTCCAACCATCTCCTTTGCCTCAAATTTAATTCTTTCTGATCCATCAGATATTTCAGACTCTTATGATCAGTGTAGATTGTACATTTTTCTCCAAATAAATAATGCCTCCAAATTTTCAGTGCAAACACCACTGCCGCTAACTCTAAATCATGAGTGGGATAGTTTTGCTCATGCTGTTTCAGTTGTCGAGAAGCATAAGCTATCACCTTCCCATGTTGCATCAAAACGCAATCCAAACCTCGCCTCGAGGCATCACTGTATACCACAAAGCTTCCATTCCCTGATGGTAGTGTAAGAACTGGTGCTGTGGTCAATCTATGCTTGAGCTCTTCGAAAGCTTGCTCACATTCATCAGTCCACTCAAACTTAGCATGCTTCCTTGTTAATTTTGACAAAGGAGAGGCAATCATGGAAAATCCTTCCACGAATCTTCGATAGTACCCTGCCAATCCAAGAAAGCTCCTAACTTCTGTGACATTAGTGGGTCTTTCCCAAGCAACTACAGCTTCTATCTTTTGTGGATCCACAAAAATCCCTTCCTTAGATACTACATGACCAAGGAATGCTACTTTGTCTAGCCAGAATTCACACTTGGAAAATTTAGCATAAAGTTGCTTTTCACGCATAGTCTGCAACACCGTTCTCAAATGGCTTACATGATCATTCTTATTCCTGGAATAAACTAGGATGTCATCGATGAAAACAATAACAAACTTATCTAAGTAGGGTCGAAACACCCTATTCATCAAATCCATAAAGACTGCAGGTGCATTAGTTAGCCCAAAAGGCATAACTAAGAATTCATAATGACCATATCGAGTTCTAAAAGCAGTCTTTGGAATATCAGATTCTTTAATCTTCAATTGATGATAACCCGATCTTAGGTCTATTTTGGAGAACACACTTGCACCTTGCAACTGATCAAACAAGTCATCAATCCTTGGCAAAGGATACTTATTCTTAATGGTGACCTTGTTCAGTTGCCGGTAGTCGATACACAATCGTAAAGATCCATCCTTTTTCTTTACAAATAAAACCGGTGCTCCCCAAGGTGAAGTACTAGGCCGAATGAAACCTCTGTCAACTAGGTCTTGCAACTGCACTTTCAATTCCTTTAGCTCCGAAGGTGCCATTCTATAGGGTGCCTGAGAAATAGGAGCACTGCCAGGGATTAAGTCAATAGTAAACTCCAATTCCCTGTCAGGAGGTAAACCGACCAATTCTTCAGGAAAGATCTCAGGAAACTCTTTGACCACAGGTATAGTTTCCAACTTTGCCTCATGTATGTCCTTGTTAATCACATAAGCAAGGTAAGCAGAATACCCTTTTTGCAAGTATCTATTGGCTGCCATCTTGGAGATAAGGCAAGAAGGTAAAACTTTCCTTTCTCCTTGAAAAGTAAACTCCAAATCTCCTGACTTCTTAAAAGTCACAATTTTGGAAAAACAATCTATCACTGCATTGTTTTTAGACAACCAATCCATTCCCAAAATCACATCGAAATCATACATTCCTAATGGAAACAAATTAACTGGTAATTCATGCTCCTGAACCATAACGGTACAATCCGGATAAACCACATCAATTTTCAAAGTTTCTCCCATTGGGGTACTAACGACCATAGGGATGTCTAACCTCCTAGACTCTCTACCCAAATGCATGACATATGAATTAGCAACAAAAGAATGAGTTGCACCTGGATCTATTAAGATCCTAGCATTTGCCTTAGAAATTGGGAGAGTACCTGTAACCACTTCAGGAGTAGCCTGAGCCTGTTGTTGGGTCATAGCATAAATTCTGGCTGTAGTTCGAGGTCTACCAGGCTGTCCACTCTGTCGAGGGCCAGTAGATGAACCAACTTGAGATTGTACCCCAATTCTATCTCTAACTGCTGTCGGCTGATGTGCAGCAGTAGGTTGGGTCCTTTCTTTTTGACCCACTGACAACTGACTAGTAACTCCCTTGTTCTCCAGCTTGGGACAATCCCGTTTCATGTGTCCCGGTTCTTTGCAGTAAAAACACACACCCTGAAGTCTCCAACATTCACCAGGGTGATTCTTCCCACAATGGGGACACTGAGGATAAGTCAATGTACGAGATCCTCCTGACCTCCCAGGTGGCAATCTAGTCTGCTGTTGAGGTCCAATGATAAATCTACTAGAAGAACCACTAATAGGTTTTCTGTCTAATCCCTCCTGAAATCTCAAGGGTTTGGAACCACTGACACTGCTTTCTACATAACTTTTCTTAGGCCTCATGTCCTCACTGGAGGAGTGCCATTTTCTTTTTCTGAACATCTCTTCTCTATCTTTCATTTCTTTCAGATTCTGTTCAGCTTTGATTGCCATGTTGACCCATTTATTAAAGTCATCTGTATCCAGGGTCGTCAACCTATCTCGAATACTAACATGTAGCCCATCTTGGAATTTCTTGCATCTATCAGCATCGTTGGCTACTATTGATGGAGCAAATTCTGATAGTTCACTGAATTTTTGCTCGTACTCTGCTACTGACATACCACCCTGTTTTAAATTCATAAACTCAGTCCATTTCTTTTCCCGCAAGGCCCGAGAATAGTATTTTTCTTCAAACTCTCTTCGAAAATCTGCCCAGGTTATGGCAGGACGTCCAACATACCTTTGCACTGTAGTTTTCCACCATGTGTGTGCATGATCCTCCAAAAATTGCACCGCACATGGTAACCTCATAGTCTCGGGAATCTGAAGAGTAATGGAAGTAGTCTCAAATTTTTGTAGCCATGACCAGGCTAAATCTGATTCCAAAGACCCTGTGAAAATCTTGCAACCCATATTCTTCAAATCTTTACAGTAATCAACTATCCCTTCTCAGCAGGGGCAGTCAAAACGGGAATTACTCTTGCCAAGGCCGCAACTGCCTCAGCTAAATTACGATCAGTTGCTGGAGGTGCTGCTGAGGGCGCAGCAACTGAAGATGAACCAGCAACTGAAGCTTGTTCTCCCATTTGCTCATCAATATTCACATTTCTATTCCTATCCCTATTTTGAGGTAGGGGATTGATTCTAGGCCTTCCTCTTCGACGTGGTGGCATCGTGTCTGATTTTCTGCACAGGTGACAATATTTTAATACTTCAACAAACAATTCCTAAGTCTACAGGACCTATAACCTTGCTCTGATACCAAATTGTAACACCCTGTCCGGATAATCTACCTAAAATCCGGCAGAGTTTCCTTTCTATCTCAACTATAACCCTCCTGCAAATAACACTCAATTTTATATCCTCAACCAACAGTATTTCTCAATACTATTACCACATATATCCATGCATATTCAAAAATTATTCATGATCAATTTATTCTCGAATCAAACATATTGATCTATTGTCTCATATCTTCAAATATATACAATATATCCAGAAATAAACCTATTTCAGCAAGGTTTACTAGATAAAAACATCAAAAGACCAAATCTTCTAGAAATTTAGATATGATGCCCACCACGTCAATATACTCTTGAAGCGGAGAGTAGAGGAAGGCAGCAATCCCGACACCTAAGTGTGTCCTAAAAATGAGAAATAAGAGGAGGTGAGATATATGAATATCTCAATGAGTAGACAACATTTAAAGCGTGTGAAAACCATAATGGAAATCTGTAAAGTATAATTGACATTTTCAAAATAAATAATAATAAAACCATAATAAGTAATTCAAAGACGTAGCAAGCTTTTCAAATGTATAACAATATTAAATCAATGAATAAAATCCGTAAAGTAATTCAAGTTTCGTATAATTGGGCTCCAACTTTCTGTCATGCACAAGAATACATCCATGAAATAACCAGGCAACATCCATGTAGGCATACTAGTAGCCGGCCCCAAAGGCCAATACCACCATAGGACGCCCCAAAGGCATATGTGTCGCTATGATGTGCCCCCAAAAGGCAAATATAACGGGATAGGGACTCTGGAGGTGGCTCCCACCACAAAGGCGTAGCACGCAGCTCCCATACCCCAGTCTAATATCACGGAATTGGGACTCTGGAGGTGGCTCCCGCCACAAAGGCGTAGCACGCAGCTCCCGTATTCCGGTCTAATATCACGGAATGGGGACTCTGGAGGTGGCTCCCGCCACAAAGGCGTAGCACGCAGCTCCCGTATTCCGGTCAAGGAAATAATCTCATACATTAAGTCAGGTGGAGCCAAAACCATGTACGTCAAATTCTATGTAAAATCATATTTCATAAAATCAACCAACTTACTCGATATAATATTTCTTGAAATAAAAGTACTTTAATAACAAATCAATTCATATGATTAAATATCGTATATACCTTTAATATGTAAAATAAATATTATGTAAAAAAAATATACATATAATTATAATTAAAAATATTTCAAATAACTATAGTTGTTGTCTACTCACAATCCTTTGGATGATCTCACTGTACACCTCGACCTGAAACTTCGGGATCCACAGGTGACGTCGGATCTACGTGGCCTAGAGATTAACAATAATTAGTATCTATACATGCTCAAAGCATTACACAATTTTGAATGTAACTTAAGTCCCATAAATCTACCCCATATACTAATTTCTCATACTCAAAACAACATATCCTTAATTTTTAATATCATTTCCATAATCATTTTCTCCATAATTCAACTCCATAATCATGTCCTTATCAAATTCGTTTCTAGTATTCCATGCCTTAGAGATTTTCATAATCCATAACCATCCTTTGATACTATATTTCTCTTAGGCAATAAATTCCTTAATATCAAGTTAGATTAGAAAATCATAACTTGAGTTTGGTAAGGAATTTGGAAGTGATCCCAATTGTTTTATTTCAACCAATATATCTAATTTATGAATAAAATAACTAACTTATACAACTAGAACAAAATTTTGATCAAATTTGATAAATCCCGAAACCATGCTGAAACAGAGATCAACACAGAACAGTAAACTTCACCGAATTTTATCTTTTTAACCGCTTATCGGTTTTGGGTGATTCAAAATCCAAAATTCTCATATTGAAGTCTAGTTTCTAGGAAAAATATCAAAAAAATACAAACCCTAATTTAACGAACCCAGAAAATCCGAACAGCAAGCATGCTCAGTTTCCCCTGTTTTGCTTTTTCTTCCCATTTTCTTGTTCATGCCTTCAAATCCTTTTAATTCTTACCAAGAATGAGTAAAATTCATACTTAATAGATGGATTTCAGACCTTAACATGTTTATGGAGCTAAGATCTTAGCATGCCCTAGTAGAATATCTAAAGAAAATGAAGAATTTATCAAGAAACTAACCTTGGATGTAATTATTGTTGAGATTTTTGGTTGAGTTGTTTGAAGAGAATTTTTGAGAGAGAGGGATGTTGGAGCTGCTGCCACTTGAAGAAGGGAATGAAAATGTCTAGGGATTTCGGGAGAGAAAGATGAATAAGTGATATTTTTCTTGTTTTTGGGATAATTGCATATTAGTCCCTCAACTTTTTATAAATAACCATTAAGCCCCTAAACTTTTTTAATATGTTCATTTTGATCCTTTCTTCTTTTATTTCCTTCACTTATAACTTCTTACCAATTTTCAAGTTCGTCCTTAAAATTTTCGGGATTTAACTTTACATGATTATACGTAACCTCGGTTGTTACATCATGAATATGCAAGAATATTACTAAGATAAAAATTAAACAACATGCATATTTAACATGGCATGGCAAACATTTATTATGACATGGTAAAAGAATTAATGTTATGGCATGCTTGACATGGCAAAATCTAAATGACATGACCAAAAGAATTAATGACATGAAAATATAGTGGAAAACTACGCTAGTGCTTGGCGATCCAAATGAGCCAACCGATCCAAATGAGTAATAGGCAGCTAATGGCATGGCGCATGAATGAATGGCATGTCATGTGAATGAATGACATGGCATAATCTAAATGATATGGCACCTGAAATGAATGACATGGCATATGAATGAATGACATGATATGATATGTAAATTAATGACACGGCATAATCTAAATGGCATGGCACATGAATGAATGACATGGTATATGAATAAATGACATGGCATAATCTAAATGGCATGGCACATGAATGAATGTCATGGCATATGAATGAATGATATGACATGCTTGACATGGCAAACTCCAAATGACATGGCACATGATTGAATAACATGGTATATTAATAGATGACATAGCATATGAATGAATGACATGGCATAATCTAAATGATATAGCATATGCATACATGACATGGCATAATCTAAATGATATAGCATATGCATACATGACATGGCATAATCTAAATGATATGGCATGTGTATGAATGACATGGCGTGCTTGACATGGAAAACTCTAGATGACATGGCATATGAATGAATGACATGGCATGCTTGATATGACAAAAATCACAAAATGACATCATCATAAAATTTCATAATCACATCATTATCACATGCACACACCATTATTTTGAAATGGATCCTTCATGTGAGGAATCACATAAATGGCATATGTCGAAAAGTATTACCGTACACCCAAGCAAACCCGGCAAAGCTTGGAAAATAATTTTTTCATATGACATTTATATGATTCCGAATAAAACAAAATCCATGTCTTGATATTTCATAATCATGTGTGTTGAATAATTTCCTAACCTCCCCGGCAAACCCGGCAAAGATTAGGAATTAATTCTCGCCAAATGTTTAGGAAATCAAGAAACACATTTTTATGCCAAATTAAGTAAAAACCATTTTTAAATATGCAATGCATGAAGATGTATTTCTTTCTTGAAGTAAGGACATCCGTATACCTAAAAAGGTATCCGACTACCTTTGGAAGAAACTTAAATCAGGTTTTCAAAACCGAATGACTTTGGGCTCGGATTTAAAAATAATTGGATTTTTGGGATGGAAATGAAGTCATGGCCGAATACCCCTAAAAAAGCTCTAGTTTCTCCTATTTTTGAAACTCGGGTTGACCACCTTTGACCCAATTTTTGTAAAATCGATTTTTATCCTTGAAATGACATGGAAATCAACCTAAGACAGTAACCAATGACTCAAATCAGCCCCTTCTTTGATACAAATAAAAACAAAAAATTATTAGTTTTAAAAAAAAAATTCTGACTCCCAAAACCAATTTTGAAAAACTATTTTTTTACCCTTCATAAAAAATTCTAGAAAAATCAGCATAGACTTGAGAGAGGATGGTCCCCATGGGAAAAAATCAGCTTAATTTTTGGACCAAAGATGCCTTGACCGAATTTTAACTAAAGGCAGAACAGTGAGCTAAAAACTGTTTTATCGAAAACCATTTTTCCAACCTTGATAAAAAAATCTAAAATTATTGGAAAAAATACCAGGGCATCCTCTAAAGGTCTACTACATGTGGTAAAAAACTATTTTTATTTTGACAAAAATAACTTAGTAAAAAAAATGCTCAAAGTCAGAATAACCAACTTAAACTATCATTTTTTTAACTAGTATAGACAAGGAATTTTTGGCTAGAGATCAATGGTTGATCTTAGCCAAAAACCTAGTTGAAAATGGCATGAAATGCATGATTTTACAGCCAACAAACATATGACAATGAATCAATCATGAGTTAAAATATGAACAAGCAAGAAAAAGAAAACAAGGTTGGCTCAATGGTTGGTTCACTAACCAAAATCACTTGATTAAAATAAAGATCCTCAAGCTTCTCAAACCTTTTATTTGATTTTTTAAAAGAAAAACCAAAGGTGAAAATCTATCCTACCATAATAGTGAAGCCCACAATCAACAAGTAAGCAAGAAAATCAAGCAAAAACAAGCACAATAAGGCCCCATTTGGTTTCGACTAAAGTAAGAAATGTGTAAAAAAAAAAAAATTGTCAACTTGGTTATTTTGTAAAGAATAAAGAATAAATGAGAGAAAACCTTTAAAACTTATTTTTGAAAATATTTTATTCAACAAAAAATGTTAACAAATCACATGGAAAAAGAGAAGAAAAAGAACATGATATCGAAGAAAATAATTGAAGAAGAAGAGAGGGGATAGCTACCTAGCAATTGCTTTCCAAATCAAGCACTCCAAATTCTTCTTCCTTCTTCCTTCTTCCTTCTCCTTCTCCCTCTTTCTCTTTCTCTTTCTCTCTTTTTCTTTTTCTCCTATTTTTCTCCAAGAGTGTAGTAAGATTGCCTTTGAAAAAAATGAATCCCTCCCTTTCTTTTTAGTGTGGCCGGCCCCCTTAATATGAGAGTGTGTATTTTTTTTTAGTCCTTTGTCATGCTTTACATGCTAATGTCCCCTCCATGGATGATACTGTCCTTAAATTAAGGGTGCTTATCCCCTATTTGCATGATGTTTCTCTTAAATTAAGGGTTTTCTAGCCTTTTATTGGCCAACAATGCCACATAAATTATTCTTGTCTCCTATCTCTACAAAAATATCTAAGCCACTTGTCATGATCATATGGCTTACTATTAAAATATCTTCCTAGGTGAAATTTTTAATCCTATTTGGCATCATCTCATAGCCTTCACATGCTCTTCACATGGCTTTGCAATTTAGAGGTCTCTCATTGGCCAAAAATGCCATATAGGCAAGTAGTGGAGAATCTTGTCCTTTCTTAAAAATGTCACATTGCTATTCAATCTGGCCACTTGATTGAAGATGATCACACCACCTCTTCTAATCAGTATGCTGGACAAAAATGGCTTGGAAATTTTCAGGCCATTCCTCTTTTTTTATTTGCAAAATAGCCCTTTTCAGTTTTTTCGGTAAAGTTGTATTTTTGCCTCTAAACTTTATTTAATTGCAAATGGACCCCAATTTCAAAATTTTCTTTTCCAATCCATCCCATCTAATATAAAACTCAGTTCTGGAGGTTGTGAATTTTCGAGCTCAGATTCTATTTTTCCCGGATTTTTTTAAAAAATTTCGGTTTAGTGCCTCCCAAACTTTGTCTTTTTCCATTTAAGCTCCGATTCCAGATTTTTATTCTTCAACACCTTCCATAAAATATAAAACTCAGATTTGGAAGTTTTCATAATTTTTCGAGCTCGTTTTCTATTTTCACGAAATTTTCTCTTGGAATTTCGGATTAGTGCACCCGAACTTTGTCTTTTTTCATTTGAGCTCCGATTCCGGATTTTTCTTCTCCAATCCCTTCCATATAATATAAAACTCAGTTCTGGAAGTTTTCATAATTTTTCGAGCTCGGATTCTATTTTTCCCTGATTTTCCATAATTGCTCTTTAACCCTCGAAACCTAAATTTTACTCGAAATGTGCCCAATTTCTAGATTTTCTCTTTCCACTGCCTTTGTCATATATTGAATTGGATTTGGTCCGAAAATGTCCAATTTTTACATATGAATTCCTCTCCGATTTAGTTTTCCCCTTTTCCTCATTATTGAGAATTTTCTCGTTTTTCAGTTTTTCCTCCAACCTGCTCTTCCTTGGTATTCATTTCAAATTGGGACCTGGGATATTTTTATTTATTTATCCTTTGTCAACTGGGGCTTCAATTCCACCGAATAGGGCCATCTCTGCAATTTTTCCCCAAATTTGTGAATTTCCCATTTATTCATTAAATCCTTATTTTCCTTTTTCTTTTCAAACCAATTCTTCCTTCAACTCCGCTTCAAAATTGGACCTTTCAATATCCATATTTATTGATCTTATTCCATTTGGAACCTCCAATTTCATCCAATTTGATCGTTTATGCACTTTTCCCCAAATTTGCAAAATTAGGTATTCCCCTACACTGAATTTTTGCAATCTGTCTTTCAAACTCTATCTTTCGTTGTAGACCTCCGATTATCAAAATTCCTTCACCATTGTTTAATTCAACTTCGAATCTTGATTTTGACTTAGATTTGACTTTTTCAGTGTTTGACTTTTTGAGCTTGACTTTTTTGGAGTTGACTTTTTCTATGTTAACTTTTTGTGTTGACCTCTGAATCAAAGTCTTGGAGACCCATCTGAGAATGGTGGAAGTTTCCTTGCACTCCAGGAAGTTGAAATAAGGAGAATTTGCCTTGTTTACGGGTCCTGAATAGAATTAGGTGTCTACAAGGTCCAAATTTGATTATTACTTTGATCCAATTATTTTTTGTACTTTAACTTAAGCATAGAATTAAAAGTCTTTTAGAACAAAAAGTAAATTTAATAAAAAAATACTTTTTTATTTACAATTTCTCTTTCTATATAATTTTTGAAAAACACTAAATGTCCCATCAATTTATTACGCTTGACGTGGCAAATGTTACTTCACCAGAATCAAGTAATCGTCTATTCTCTTTTGTTCAAGAAGATCTTTTTTTTTTCTCTCTCAATATTTTCATGCTTTGTCTTCTCTCTTTCGCTTTTCTTCCATCATATATATTCCTACCTTGCTTTTTAACCTTCATTTTTATTTGAACTTGTTATTTTAATTTTCTCTATGCCTTTTATTCTCTCTTTTTAGCACTTTGCAATAAAAATCTTTTGGAATTGGTTTCTCCAGAGGTCAAATACCCATATTATTTGTAAATGCATCGCACGGTTTCTTAATTGATTGGGTTGAATGTTGTTCTTTCCATTAAAGATATGTTGTAATTTTTTTCACTTTAATTGACTTTTTTTGGGTATTTGAGTTTTCATTGATTGTTGGTAATCAAGTTACTTGTTTGAATAAGTCTCAGGGTTTGCTTTTATTTTTGAGATCGCAGTGTCTAGGTTTGCATTCTTGGCTACTATAAAATTATTCTTAACTTAATGAACCATATTCCATGTTTCTTAATTCTCATAACAGGAAAAAAATATTTTAGAATATCTAAGTATGAACTAATTGTGGGGAAATGGGTTTTTCTTTCCTTTGGACTTGAATTTCAAAGTAATTCTATAAAATGTGAGATTAGAATCTAAACTCAAGTTTGAAATAAGAGAAACAATAGTGGTTGTTTGGTGAAGAATGAGGGCTAGACTATGGACTCATGTAAGAGACAGATTGGAAGGAGGGAAGAAAGGGGAAAATTCTAAGGTAAGTGGCTTAATATAAGTTTTCTATAATCTTAAAAAAAAATTATGATCGTTAGATGAAAAATGGTTAATCTGAATCGTTGAATTGAAAAAAAAAAAAAAATTACAGTAACTGATTAACCCGATCATAGAAAGATGAAAACAACACCCAAACCATAACTCTCTCATTCTCAAAATCATCAAACTCTAAATTTTCAAGTAATCCTCGCCCCCGACTTCTCCCTCTAAAAAACCCAAACCCTAAATTTGGAAAATCCCCATCCCGACTTCTCCCTTTGAACAACCCAAACCCCAAATTTGGAAAACCCTCACCCTAGTTGTGAGAGCTACAAAGGAGTAGAGCAAAAACAAGGTAAACACCCAAACCCCAACTCTCTCCCTCTCAAAATCATCAAACCCTAAAATTTTCAAATAACCCTTACACCCCACTTCTCCCTCTGAAAAACTCTATCTCTTTATTGTGTTTAGGCTCTAGGCACTAGGCTCCAACTAGAACTTGGAAGACATATACCTCTTAATAGATTTTCATTAGCAAGCAACCCCTTTTCCTTTAGACCTGATAATTTGTGTATCCATGTCGTGTTCGTGTATTTTGTCGTGTCATAATCGTGCTTAAGATATTTTATATTTATATAAATTTTGATACGTTAATAATTCGTATTATATAGATTTTGAGACATCTATTTATTTGTGTCGTATCATGTTTTAGTTATTTTTTCATGTCGTGTTCTTGTCGTGTAAAATTTTAATAGGTCTACTTTCCTTTTTACATTCATTATGTCGGTGTTAGGTAAGATCTCTTTAATTCCTTCATTCTCGGCTCCCCATCTTTTCAGATTTCCATGTAACTGCAACAGACTTGAGATATTTAATAAGCCATAAGAGAGATGGAGAGTGTGGAGGCCTTAAAAGTTCCCTGCCAAATCGATGGAGAAAAAGCTTGCCACTTACCAAAGAAACTTCAACCTAGCCTCTATATTTTTCCTCTTAATTTGGTCACTTAAATCAAAATCTCCCATCTCACAAGAAAGTTCAACCAAGGAAAGTAATTAAAAGTGAAAAATGTTTAAGATTTTTTCTGCCATATTTGACCAGCAAAGGCCAATAACCCTATTGTTTCTTTAATTCCCAAAACTAGAATAAAAACTACTGCTATAGTACTGTCAACTTTTATATACTCGATTAAAATATAATCTATAAAATGTTACATCACCATTGCTTTCTTTATTTGTTCCCAAAATTACTCTGATTTTATGGTAAGTGTTTGTAATATTGATAAAAATGGACATTATCATGTCTAGGTACATGGTGCAAGGCTTAGAGGCTCCCAAGATGATGTAGTTATAAAGGTGTTGAAACCTGGAATTGAGGATATTTTGATGGTAGACCTTAACTTTATATATATAGTGGCTCGAATATTGTAGTTCTTAAATCCCGAATTCAGCGTGCTTCACTGGTAAAAATGGAATTACGAACTTTAAACTTGTCTTTTTTTATTTGATTATCTTGGCTATTTTATTATTTATTTATTTATTTTTAAATATTTATTTGATTGTCTTGCTATTCACATAGTAGTTAAACTGGTCTTGTCATCCTTGATAAGAAATCATATGTGAATTTATTGTAATTTTCCTATTTTGTCGTGAACAGTGTAACTCTTTCTCTTGAATATGTGGTGGTTTCTGCACAAATACATAAATACTTACAATTTTGCCATACATGGTGGTAAATATGCTTAAGGTTTGCTCCAAGTTTTAAAGAGTAACATAACAGTTGAGGTGCTTCCTAGTTGTAAAAGTTGGTCTTCTAAAGTTTAATTTTTTGCTACTTGGAACATTCTTACTTCAAATAAATATCTCCCTTATGAATAATATCTCTTGTAATTGATGCATCATTTGCTTGTTACATTGAGCCTAAAGCCTTTCCCTCTTGTGAATGTTTAAAACTTACACGTTACATTCAGAACACTACCTGCGATACCTATATGAAGCATTTTTTTTATTCCCAACAATTTTTTTTGTGGTCATTTTGAAAATAGTGCAAGGGCAATTTATGTTGGAGATATGGGAGATATCTCCCATATATAAGTTGGAGATATTGGAGACAACAACAGACTTGGTTTTTGGAGGTAAAGGTTACTTTTTTGCTTAGGTATTGGTTTGCCTATTTAATTTTTCAATAAAACCAGAAAATGTTGGATCAATTAGCATTGTTTTAACTTAATAACATGTGTACTATAAATCACTGAAACTAAACCAGCTTAGGATATTTTGGTTTTTTTGTGTCCTCTTATATTACTCATTTTCTTATAAAGTTTTGATGTTGAAATTTTTTTATTATAAGATATTTTCCTTTCAGTAGGTTGGTATTTTTGTATGTCTAAACTTGAAAAATTTGCAAACCTTTGTTGCATTCAATATGGATAATTCCTGGATTATGCATTATGTTTCATTTTATTATAGATCAAAATACATGGCACAAGTTGGAGAAGATTTGGAATTCAAGGAAACCAGTGTGGAACAAAGTAAATGACAAAATTAAACAAAGACAAACATGAAGGTGGTTAAACCTAAAGGTGTCTTTTTGAATTACTAGTAAATAATTCTACAATTGATTCTAAGTTGAATATATTAGACATAGGAACAAGCATATAGAAAATATTACTTGGTAAGTTATTGCATTTGGTTTAAAGAATGTGAGTTAATTGTTTATGTTTGCTTTATACAACATCACTCAACGCAAGATAGCTGGTGATGATAAAATGATGATGACTACGCAGGTGAGTAATCTTTTTTTTCATCTTATTCTTGTATTGAGATTTTGATGTTTAATTATAGTGCTTATAAAGTGGAAGTATTGGACAGTATAAATTATGATTGCTTTTTCTTGTTTGTACATAGAAACCATATAAATGCCTATCCTTTGTATGGACAATATCTAATACAGTGTTATTAAATTGATGGTTTATTTATGAGAATGTGATTTAATAATGAGTTGTTTTCTTATAGGCTCGTAGAGAGCTGGGAGAAAATGAAAATAGTTGCTTTGTGAGGAAAATGAGCCTTTTATAAAATAGACAGTAGCTCAAAAAGAGCAGCATAAAAATCAAATAGAAGATTGTAAAAGACAAAGAGTGGATGTTGATGAAAGAAAAGAGGTAACATTTATTAAAAAAAAAAATGCTACCTTGAAGAATTAATATTTAAAAGTCAAGTATGATGTTATATTATATGTATATTTAATAAATGTACTTATATATTGGGATTTGTCTCGACACGTTGTAGCCCATTGAACTTGTTTAAGGTGTTTCAGCAACTGAAGGATAAAAAAACAGAAGTTGCTGCCGAAAGCGTTTGGTTCGGTCCTTTGTAACTTTCATTACATCATTGGTTGGCAGTCTAATTGTTCCATTTAATGAACTAAAAATTGTTGTTCCAAAAAAAGTTCCCTTCCAAAGCAATGGGTATAATATTTTTTCACTCTTTAATGATGTTTTTCATATACTATCTAATAGCATAATCAAATTCAAAATATTTTTGCTCACGTTACAGATTATAGATTTGTGGTAAGCTACTGTTATTGTTGTCAGTTAATGATTTATTTATTTGCTCTAATGTTGGGTGATTACAATTGTATAATGTTATTGTATGTTCAATGTAGCGTGTTAGGGAGTGGGACAGATTTCTGCCACTATGTGATCTCATAAGCCATGATCAGAACACCTTATCAAAAAAAGTTTGTGATGCCGCCATTAAGCACCAAAAACTAAGACATCTTCTCTAATAAAGCGATCACAAAAGTCAGTAGCAAAGTTAAAGCTCGAATAAGGGTAAATTTCATAGAAATTAACTCATTTCTGGTTACTACTTTAGGTATTAGGGTGTAGGGCTACTTTTTTTGGTTCTAACATTACTTTTTTGTTACTTGCCTTTAGTGTGAACATCTTCATTTTTTAGAATATATTGTTACTTGTCTAGAGGCCTATTTTGTGGAATATGCTCAAAGGTGGCTTTATGGAAATTTCATTGGGGTTCTGGAATGAACACAATTATGTCATGTAATTTTGAGGGTAAATTGTCAAAATGATTCTAATTTCCCATTGTTAATGCATCCTAACATTGGTATGCGTTTGATGTTTATTTCACTGCTTGCAGGTAATTTTTGGGGTATTATTCACTGCATTTCTTGTTGTAATTGGTTGTATGAGAATGTGCAATTTTGTATAGGAATGTGTAGTTTAGATTAGATCCTATTTATGTTGGATTGGATCCAGCAATTTAGATAGGAATGTGT
The DNA here is from genome assembly GCA_030761205.1 of Fremontodendron californicum. NCBI lineage: Eukaryota > Viridiplantae > Streptophyta > Magnoliopsida > Malvales > Malvaceae > Fremontodendron > Fremontodendron californicum. The sequence continues at coordinate 24,096,765 of JAULJL010000009.1, forward strand.
ATTTTTTGGGTTTGTCAATTTCTATTTATAGGAATGATTTTAGATTGAAATGGTTTCTCATGATTCAAATGTAACATTTTTTTATATGTAGTTTAGCTATATAGTAAATGTCTTATGAAAAACAGCTTGTTTTTGACAGATTTCTAATATATGTAAATTACATACCATTGAAATGTATAGCGAAAATAAAGATTAAAGTCATACCACAACAAAGTGCCTTACATAATACATACTTGTGCAAAATGTTTATATGGAAAGGCAAATTCATGATAATAAGCTACCAACTTGGTGATCCAAACTACTCAAACATGTTTTATGATTCTTTAACCTCAATCAATCTTGATTCGTAATTGCTAAATGAAAATGAATCCTCTTAACAAAATTAATTTAAGCATGATTTATATTAGTCCAAACATTATAATAATCTTAATGCAACTAAATCAAAACTTATACCAAATTAAATATTTTACCTGCATACTGTTATTTCCTTCAACGTTAATTGTTGGAAAAAAAGCTTCAGTCTCCACTTCATCTTCTCACTGTAACAAAGTAAAATAATCATCAACTAAAATCATATTCTTACTTAAATTAAAATTAATGTAAATCTCACATGATCAGAAGTTAACTTTATATATGCTTTTGATGAGTAGCCAAACCCTGCTTCTATCAATTATCTCATACCAATTATCTCTTCTCTACATAATCTACTCAAAGGCTTATTATTATGAGGAAAAATAGTACCTGAAATTCAACAACATTAGGAGATTCATACTTGAAAAGACGATGCTCATAATCGTCAAAGATGTACATTTCTTCATCAAGAATATTTGTTGTAGAATCCATTATAAGAAAAACCAAATATCTTGTAAAACCAACAAAAACAAAATACACAATTTTCTAACTTCAACTTGATTCATGAAAACAAATAGGTGGAAAAAATCACAAACTTTTGTATGTGCTTCAGATATGTATGCTACAGATATGTTACAGGATATATTTTTTTTTTTTGGAAATTTCTAACCCATTTCATGGTGGTGTTTCATGGAATAGAGAGACTTTAATGTCTCAACTAAATGGGTTGGTGAGCATTAAAACATCATTTTAATTGTAAACTAATGAGAAGTTATATTTTACATGTTATTGTTATGGTAATGTCTGAACATTTAATGATATCAGTTATACTACAAAAATTAATATTTTATTATAATCTTGTAAGATAATGACATACGATTTATTACATAAATATGTTATAATATATTGTAATGATTTATGTAACTTGTAATAAGTTTGTGTAATTCCGGTAATATTAGTGGTAATTGTTTTTAACAAATAATAAAAGATAAATTACAACAAAGATTATCAATAAACATAATGTCTTCAGTAATTTCTAATAAATACATGTAATCATGATAAATTATGTATGTGTTTTTACAACAATTTGTTATCTGATCACGTAATATTTTCAATAACATGTAATAAATTTTAGTAATATTATAATAAAAGTTGTAATTATATCAGAAAAGTAAGAAAGTTACTTAAAAGTGTATATTATACGATTCATTACATAAATATGTTATAATATACTGTAATGATTTATATAACTCATAATATTTTGTGTATTTCAATAATTTTAAGTGGTAATTTTTTTTAACGAATAACAAAAACTAAATTATAACAAACATTATTAATAAATGTCTTCAACAATTTCTAATGAATACATGTAATCATGTTAAATTATATATGTGTGTTTATATAAATTTGTTATTTGATCTGATCACGTAATATTTTCAATAACATGAAATACATTTTAAAAATTTTGTAATAAAAGTTGTAATTAAATTAGAAGAGTAAGAAAGTTACTTAAAAGCGTATATTATAGGATTCATTACATAAATATGTTATAATATATTATGATTTACATACCTTGTAATAATTTTGAGTAATTTCAGTAATGTTAAATGGTAATTCTTTTTAACAAATAACAAAAACTAAATTACAACAAACATTATTAATAAGTATAATGTCTTCAATAATTTGTAATAAATACATGTAATCATGATAAATTATGTATGTGTGTTTACATAATTTGTTATCTGATCACGTAATATTTTCAGTAGGGGTGAGCAAAATTTCAGTCAACAGAAAAAATTGACCTAAATCAACAGAATTCAGTTCATTCGGTTCGGTTTTTTCGGTTTCAGTTTCATTCGATTTATTTAGTCAGTTTGCCTTTTTTTTTTAATTTCTAAACCGAACCGGCCGAACAAACCAATAATTAATTAAAAAATTAAAAATATTATTTTTATTTAAATATACCCAAATTTAAACCCTAAACCCAACCCAATCTAATCCAAAAAAAACTTACCCAACCTTACCCAACAACCCATAATGCAAACAAACAAATAAAAAACCCATTATCCAAATAATAAAAAACCCAAACCTTTAGAGTAAAATCGAAAAAACCGACCGAACCGATTAAGTTTGGTTCGATTAGTTCGATTTTGGGATATTTTTCGGTTCGGTTCGATTAGTTTTACAAGTTAATTCGATTTAATCGATTTTCAGAATTTTAGAATAGAACCGATCCAACTGAATGCTCACCCCTAATTTTCAGTAACATGTAATATATTTTAGTAATTTTGTAACAAAAATTGTAATTATATCAAAAGAGTAAGAAAGTTACCTACTGTAATGATTTATGTAACTTGTAATAATTTTATGTAATTTTAGTAATGTTAAGTGGTAATTCTTTTTAACAAATAACAAAAATTAAATTACAACAAAAATTATCAATAAATATAATATCTTCAGTAATTTCTAATAAATACATGTAATCATGATAAAATATGTATGTGTGTTTACATAAATTTTTTATCTGATCAGGTAATAATTTTAGTAACATGTAATACATTTTAATAATTTTGCAACAAAAGTTGTAATTATATCAGAAGAGCGAGAAAGTTAAGTACTGTAATGATTTATGTAACTTGTAATAATTTTGTGTAATTTCAATAATATTAAGAGGTAATTTTTTTTAACAAATAACAAAAACTAAACTACAACAAATATTATCAATAAATCTAATATCTTCAGTAATTTTTAATAAATACATGCAATCATGATAAAAGATGTGTGTATTTAAATAAAATTCTTATCTGATCAGGTAATAATTTTAGTAACATGTAATTATTGGGTTATGCTACTTTCAGTCTCATACTTAAACAAAATTGTCGAAGTGCAGCGGAAGTAAACAAAGAAGCACCCGAAGTACAATAGGATCTTAGGCTTGTTTTTAGCATAGGTTTATAGCATTCAAAAATTTAAACCACCCATATGATTTAGAAGTTACCTACTTAAGATATTGTAACCTTAAGTTGCAGATCCAAATCGTAAGTTGCTCTCGAGTTCAAGATCCAATTCGAACAACATCACAAGAAGCACAATTGTCCTTCCTCTATAGCTAGTCCACACGAAACAGCTGATAAATCCTTCTCTAAGGTATGGTGATTCACTTCTACTAGCAAGTTGATCCTAAGATCACAATCAAAAGATATATTTCTTGTGTTTATCTCCCTAAAATAATCTCACTCAACAAGGAAGAGAAGCGGCGAGAAAAACACCAAAAACAAGAGGAATTGCGGCAACACCAAATCTTGCAGGGAGGTGGCAATATCTTGTTTTTGCTACGGTAGGGTTCTCTTCTTGAAACCAACTTTCTCTCAAGAAAAAATCAGAATATCTCAAGTAGAATCAAGTCCTTAGGTTGCGGCTACAGCCTCTATATTTGATATATATGCAGGCGCAAACACTGCCCTCTCCCTAACGCTTGGCCGGCCACTGTAACTTTTTGCACAAGATTTTTATTAATCCACTTGAACTTAAACAATTTAATTCTAAGATTGATCAATAGGCCCATTACATTATCTAATAATAATAATGGTCCGTCAAACTTAATGCCTTAAGTTGGGCCAATCATCCTTAGTAGACAGTCTTAAATTAGAATAGTCTCTTTGGACCTATTCTAACTTCTCATGCTTATTTATTGGATAGATTAATTTCTAAACAAAAATAATTTAATTCTCAATTACATCTCTATGCAACTCCTAGATCCATTTAGGTGACAACTCTTTGACTAAATACATAATATGCATTTCGCCTAACTTTGCCTCTAAATGTTATGTGATCAAGTTTTAAAGCATCCGGATAACATAATACTTAGTTGAGTAAGACCCACCTTCAATAACTCAAACATGTTTGTACATTAGTTTGACCTTGAGTGACTCAACAAGCCTCCAAATGGAAGACCTCTGTTTATCTTGTTATGATGGTGGAAGGCAACTTATCTTGCGTAACATGGACTCAATATAATTTAATGAGGGATTTCATTTAATTTCTTAGATAGGTCTCATTGATTTCATATTCGATTGGCATGCATAGCATTCATTTAATTACATACGTCACATATATACATAATTCAAAATAAATCCATCACATGCAATCTACTAAGATGATTATGGACTTAATTTTAATTTAGTTTCCTTGAGCCATCAGGAAACTAGTTAGTCAAATTTCTACGGATACCATACATAGTCTTCGAAAGCTTTGTTGGTGATCTCCTTGGTTACTTCTTCTTGGCGCCATATCTCCTTACAAACTTGGAATTTACATAAATTCAACTTCCTATCCTATATCTAAATCTATAAAGAAAATAACAATTACATAGCTTTATCAGAAACCTTGAGTTACATTCGAGGGGAGTTAGATGCGAAGAGAATTTACAACTCCGGAATGAAAAAGAGAAGGCAGGGTGCACAGACCCTATTTATAAAATACCAATAAGAAAATTCAACCATACATTCCTTAGTCATACTAAGGTTTAGTCATAACCATCCTTCATGCATACATAATCATATTATAAGCATGAATTAAAAACATGCATAGTCAATGTCACTTGGTGATCTTGTGTACTATTTGCATAAATGTCACCAAATAAATTTGAGACAATTTATCAAATCATTCTAGCAATTTCAGTTCCATCTATTAAAACACTTTTAGTAAAATCTTAACAATTAATAAAGCTATCTTGAAATCAAACTTTACCTAACTTTTAGGTTGCTTGTCTTAATTAGGACAAAAGATTCTAGCATGCTCAAAATCCTAAACATTTTAGGACATCTCATTGTCTTATACCGAGTCTTTAAGTTTGTAATCCATCCTAACTCTTTAGGAACTTAAAATCTCATTAGGTAACTCTTACCTAATTATACTACAAGTCTCTCCTAACATTTAGGATTCACACTCCCACTAGGAAATGGTTTCCTTGTTGAAGTAGGACGCTAACTCTTAGTGTCCTAGGCACAAGCAATCTCTTTGGCCATCGAATGGCCGTTGCCAGCCCATGGTCAGAATATTGTATGCCATCTATAGTGGCTACTAGATGCCCTAAAAAGAGCTTGTTGGCCGCCACTTTTAGCTGCACTCAATTCGGTAATAATTGTCTCTTTGGTGCCGCGGTTCGGCCTACTTGCGTGCAGCAACAATTGCCGCTTTATCCAGTCATGTTCCATGTCTAACCAGCCATCATAGATGAATCATGTTCACCTTAGATGCTGTCCAAAATTCCTAGCAAACATGTGGAACGTTTCCGCACTCATGCTCGAATTTTATGGCAGCAAACACCTACAAAACAGTCCAGAAAAATTTAGTATTGTAGTAACAATGTTTCATGCCCAAAAACAACTTTGCTTAAATGTTTTAAGCTCAAATCAATTTTGTAAATTCAATGGCAGCAAGTAATATAAAATTTCCAGATCTAAAACATCTAAAAAATCAATTTTATAACATTCCCAAATCAGCTTACAAACTTGACTCAAAACTATGTTTTTGACATCAAAACTTGTCTGGTTTACTAATACATGTCATGGCTTTAATCCTTATTGATTAAAACAATTTTAATCTACCATTTAAATAATTTTAAACATGATTGAAGTCACTATATAGCTGCTGTCCAGATTTAACAAAATTAAAGAAAACAACTTTTCTTTTAAATCCTTAGGAACCGAAATCATGCAAAAATCAATACACAAAACTATAACTTGTTAATCAACAAGAATTGACATGCACAAACCTCATGTAAACACCAGAAGCTTGGCTCTGATACCAATGTTGGGTTATGCTGCTCTTGGGCTCATGCTTAAACAAAATTATCAAAGTGCAGCAGAAGTAAACAAAGAAGCACCCGAAGTACAACAGGCTCTTAGGCATGTGTTTAGCATAGGTTTATAGCATTAAAAATTTAAATCTCCCATTTGATTTAGAAGTTACCTACTTAAGATATCATAACCTTAAATTGTAGATCCAAATCACAAGTTTCTCTCGAGTCCAAGATCCAATTCGAACAAGATCACAAGAAGCACAATTGTCCTTCCTCTTGAGCTAGTCCACACGAACAACTGATGGATCTTTCTCTAAGGTATGGTGATTCACTTATGCTAGAAAGTTCATCCTAAGATCACACCAAAAGATATATTTCTTATGTTTATCTCTCTAAAACAATCTCACTCAACAAGGAAGAGAAGCGGCAAGAAAAACACCAAAGACAAAAGGAATTACGGCAACACCAAATCTTGCAGGGAGGTGGCGATATCTTGTTTTTGCTTGGGTAGGGTTCTCTTCTTGAAACCAACTTTCTCTCAAGAAAAAATCCGAATATCTCAAGTAGAATCAAGTCCTTAGGTTGCGGCTACAGCCTCTATATCTGATATTTATGCAGGCGCAAACCCTGACCCCTCTCTCTAATGTCGTAACCCTAAAAAATACGACAATAACAAGTAGTCTCATTGCAAGACTTTATTATTCATTTTCCTTAGGCATGACATTAAAAAAAAAGTGGAAAAGTAGACTTAATTGCTCTAGAAATAATAAAAGGTCGAGGGTATAAAAACAGCCTCGTAAAAAGACATGGAGTCGCCACCAATATTTTTTAGCTAGGTCTGATCGGCCACCTATTAAAACCGATTTTCTAAAACATTTTAGAATTAATTAAAACATTTTTTAAAACCAATTTCAGGTCTGCGTTATAAACCAGAGAAATCAAAGAAGCGGGTTCGGGAGTCGGTTATGTGCGGGGAAGGATTAGCACCCCCGCAACGCCCGTATAAATCGGTACCTTATTAATCATGTGTTATCCCAACTCTCGGTAAAAAGTCGGTCTTTAATTTAGTATTTCAAGCTAATTCCCAATTTTAAGAAAAATAATTCCATTTTTAATTGAAAAAGATCCGGAATTTATTAATTCAAAATTTTCATATATTCCCCGACAAAATCATCAAAATATAGAAAATTTTATTCATTTGGAAAACTTTCCGAACCATTCTTGTTTTTCGAAAGAAAGATATTCCTTTATTAATGATAATTGATGATATTCCCTCCAGCAAACCCGGTAGAGAACTCATGAATTATTTTAACTCGGGAATGTCTTTGTTTTTTTATTGAAAAATCATTATCTTTTTCAAAAACATTTTAAAAATATGAACATGAACATGTATGACATAATAAAATGACATGGCAAATCTATATAATATAATGTATCCTAAATGATATGACACAATTCAAATGACATAGTATATTCTAGGTAAAATAAATATAAAAAAAATCCTAAGTATCCTGGTATATTCTAAATGAGATAAAATGATTTAAATGACATGGCAATTCTAAATGATATGACATATTTTAAATGACATGAAATGACATGGAATTAAAATAATGCTAACATATAATATGCATGAATATACTAATAAAAATAATAATGCATGGACATAGTATATGCTAAATAATGTGACAAAGATAACTAAATAAAAAGCATAGGATATAATGAAACATTAAAAATCATATGGAAAACAAATATAAGATCATAAAATGTGAATTAAAATAATAGTAATATCATGGAAAATATCATAGCAAAAATCATACATTTAAATAAAATGCATGAACATGGAAAATGCAATGCATGGAAAATATATTTTTTCCTTTAAATAAAGAAATCCGTATATCTAAAAAGATATCCGGCTACCTTAGAAAAATATGTCAAATTAGGTTTTCTAAAAAAAATGAAACTTTGTGATTGTTTGAAAATAATTTAGAAGAAAAATTTGAATAAAAATTAAAACCCTCACCAAACCCTTTTAAAATGGCTCTAATTTCCTAAGTTTGAAATCCCAGACTTAACTACCCTTAACCCGATAGTTATAAAATCATTTTTAGAGTTTAAAAAGGCTTAGAAACTACCCTAAGACAGTAGCTAAATCTTCTAACCAACCCCATCTAAATGCCTTAGCCAAATTCAACCCTTATTCTTCTTTTGATTTCTAATCTGCCTCTACTGTCCGGTTTTGCCACACGATTTTTTACCTATTTTTAAAAATTCTAAAACAAATACTGGAGACTCAGAACATGCAAATATACATGATAAAAAATTGTCTTAATTTTTTGATTAAAGATGACTTCCCAGAAAAATTGGAGATGTTCGAGTACTGGGTGAAAAAAAACTGTTTGTCAAAACACATTTTTTGCCTTTGATAAATTCATTCAAAAACCAAAGTGGAAATTGTTGGAAATCATCCTTAAGACCTAAGGACAGTAGCCAAACATTTTTAAAACCTTGGACAAAATTGGCTAAGTAAAAAAAAATCACAAAGGTAGAATGATCAATTTGACAATTTCTTAATTTTCCACAAGTATGCTCTAGAGAGCATGACTTTGAGCCATTAATTGGCCTAAGTCACAAATCAAGTGGCAATGACATGGAATGCATGATCATACAGCAAATGAAATGTATGAAATGCATGGTCTAAAGGTCTAAATGTAAAGGAAATGCATGACAATTCATGGCAACCAAAATGCCTAGCATGAATTTGCATGGCAATAAATGCTATCCTAACTCTATATGCATGCAATGCTTGATAATATAAATTTGACTAGGACCTAATATGTTATAAATATACATGAAAATGAATGTGACCTAAGACCTAAATAGAATATTAATGCATGACAATACCAATGTGATTTAAGACTCAATATGCATGGCAATACCAATATGGCCTAGACCTAAAATGTAGTGAGCATGCATAGCAATACCATGAACATATAATGACTCATGAAATTAATGTCAATGCTGGAAAAAAAAAGTAGCTAATACACAATTTCAAGATATGATAATGCAAAGCATATTACCTAAACAAAAATACAAATGCATGACAAGGCAATGAATGCATGAAGAGGCCAAATGATCACATAAGACTCTAATGCAATCCTATTTAGTAAATGACATAAGTACATGACAAACCATATTAAAATGCATAATGTCATGACATTTTCAATAACATATAATATACCAAAAATCAACATGCACAAGCTCATGGCATGGAAATGCAAACAAGTTAAGAAAAAAAAAATGCACATGCAAGGCAAACAAACATGGTATTGCCGAATGGTCATGGATCATAATGATGGCATTTTTATCATAGCATTTTCATGAGCACATGGCATAATAAAATCAGCATATGCAAGTTCATGACATGGAGATATAAACAAGCTAAGAAGCAAAAGAAATATATACATACAAGGCACACAAAATGGAATGGCCGAATATACATAAAACAAAACTATTGAGAATGAAAACATGTAATACATGGTGCATAAAAAATGCACAACATGGATATATGAACAACAAAGCCTGAATATGCAAGGATGCAATACCAAGTATGGAAATGAAATATAACAAACATAGCATAGAAAATAATGTAAAGAAATTGTATACACAAGATTTAACATAGACATGCAGAAATTATAAGCAAAACAAGTAAGTAGAACAAGGAAAGTTAAGCTCCATGGATGGTATCAAATGGCATAGCCTCTCACCAAACCATAATCACTTGGTCTTGCCAAGATCATGAAGCCTTTCCATCTCATCAAAACAGAAAATAAACTATGTAAAACAGAAAATAAGGTAAGCTTCATGGATGGTGTCAAATGGGCATAGCCTCTCACCGAACCGTAATCACTTGGTCTAGCCAAGATCATGTAGCCATTTTAACCTTTTTTTGCTTCATATTTTGTAAAAATCAGAACCTTAGAATACTTAAAAAAAACTTTTATAAATCATTTTTCACAACAACATGCAAGGAAGAAAGAAAAGAAAAAAACAAGGCAGAAAAATGAGCCATTCTGCCATGGCATGAAACTCTAAGAAAAAAATTATTTCCACCATTTTAAAGAAGAAGAAGAAGATGAAAACATGAATAAACATTAAAAAAATTTATTTCTAAGAAAAATTTTGTAGGAAAACATGATAGAAAAACCAAGAAAAACACCATGAAAATAAAGAAGAAAGCTAGACTAGAACTTGGTAGAGATGACTACCTTCAAACTTTCTAATGAAAACCTTTTTTCTTACCAAATTAGCTACTATTTTCCAGCCAAAAACCTCTAAAAAAATGAAACTCCCCCTCTCCCTTTAGCCTTGGCCAAATTCACCCTTAACCATTGGATGAGAATTACACTTTTTCTCCCCCAATCTTGGCCATTAGATGTTGATATTTTGATGACAACATAAAAATGTCATCTTGCCAATTGATTCCAGCCCTTAAGATGTGTACTCAGCTCTTGTATTAATCTTAGCCATTAGATGCAAAAGAAGACCAATCCCATGCACTCACTTGCTTGCCCCTCTTGAATGCCTACCATTGGATGAGTTGTGCTATTCCATTCTTGGTCATTAGATGAAGCCAACATAAAAAATGATATCTTGTAGATTAAATCTAGCCCTCAACATGTGTACTCAGCCCTTGTAGATGGCCTAAGCCATTGGATTAAAAGGGATAATCCCATGCACTCCCTTGCTCACCCGAATTGATGCTCACCCTTGGATGAATTGTGCTCATCTTTTTTTCGTCCATTCTTTGCCATTAGATGAGAAATCTTTTATGACAAATAAAAATGTCATTTTGACATTTAAACTTGACCATTGGATGGTGCATTCAACTTTCCTACAAGGCACCTAAGCTATTGGATGAAGGGGGGACCATTTGCAAGGTGTTAGTTATAGCATGTGGCATGATAGTGACTAGGAAATAAAATTGCTCAAACTTCCTTCTTCTCCTCTATGTTGGCTGACCAAAGGAAGAAAAAATCGCAGCAATTCCTTCATCTTTCATGTTTTCCTCAATTACCAATTTGCCCTTTTTGGTTTCCTTGGTGAAATGATTTTTTTGCCTCCCGAACTTAAATAAATAGAAAACGGACTCCAAATTTGAATTTTCTTTTGCAATAATTTCAAAATAATAAAAAATTGAATTCTGGAAGTTTTCAAAATTTTTCGAGTCCATTTGCTATTTATTTCGGATTTATTTCCAAAATTACCCCTTTTATGCACCCCAATTTTACCATTTTTTAAATGAGCTCCGAATCCAGATTTTTCTTCACCAATCTCTTCCAAAGAATTAAAAAATATGATCTGGAAGTTTTCATAATTTTTGGAGCTCATTTTCTATTTTTTCGGGATTTATCTGCTTGAATTACTACATAGGGGACCCGGTATTTGGCCATTTTGCAAACGAACTCCGAATCAAGATTTTATTTTTCCAATCTCTTCCAAATAATTTAAAAATGAGATTTGAAAATTTTCAGAATTTTTGGAGTTCATTTGCTATTTTTCCGGGATTTATTCTGTTGAATTACTACATAAGAGACCCAGTATTTGGCCATTTTGCAAACGAACTCCTAATCAAGATTTTATTTATCCAACCTCTTCGGAATGATTTAAGAATGATATTTACAAATTTTCAGAATTTTTGGAGTTCATTTGCTATTTTTCCCATATTTTCCAATTTTGCCCTTTTGCCTCCGAAATCGGTTTTGCTCAAAACAAGTCCGATTTTTAGATTTTCTTCAAACTGAGCCTTGAGCTATCCATGTTTAATAACTCTTCATCAATTTGGGGCTTTAGTCCTATCGAAACGGGCCATTTCTGCAATTCTTCCAAATTTCATCGAAATCCACCAAAAAAAACCTAATTCTCGTTTTCTTCCAAATTGACTTTTCTATCAGTTTTTCTTCCAAGTGGCTTCTCCATTACTCGTGGTCAGTACTTATCTCTCATTTGGAACCTTCAATTCTGACCAATTTGATCGTTTAAGCATTTTTCCCCAAATTTCCCGAACTAGGGTTTCCTTTCTACTGAATCTCCGTAACCCAACTTCCGAAGTCCATATTTTTCAATGTAGACCTCGGATTATCAAAATTCTTTCACCGTTTTTCAATTGAACCTCAAATCTTCATTTTGAAAGTGGGTTGACTTTTTTAGTAGTTGACTTTTTTGGGGTTGACTTTTTTTGGGGTTGACTATTTTGAGTTTGACTTTTTCTGTCTACTTTATTAGACTAAGCCTCGGAGTACCACCTGCAGAATGAGAAAAGCCTTATAGCATTCTGAAACATCAATTTAGGAAGAAAACGTACCTGATTTAGGGGTCCGGACAAAATTAGGTGTCTACAACTGCCTATCTTTGGCTATTGCTGAGAATCAGGAATCAAGCAAAGATAAACAAAGATTATTTTTGTATGGTTAGTGAAATCACATGTGAAGAGAAGGGAAATAGAGTTTTCTTTTTTCTTTTTCATTATTTTTCTTTTTCTTTTTTTTTTTTTTGAAAAAGCTGTAAATACAAGATTTTATCCTTAAATTGAGTTCCCTGACTAATCAAGGCTCGACCCGTCTTAAGGAAACGAGTTCGATTTGCAATAGAAGAAATGACCTCGACGATGGTCTGGGGTCTTAACCTGTCTTGTTCTCAGCTGTGTTTAAAATTCTGGGTATCTCCTCCAGAAGCTTCGGCTATCACCTCCAAAGTCTTGCTCATTTTTAAAACTGTAAAACTCTGAATATCTCCAACAGAAGCTTTGGCTATCACCACTAAAGACTTTCAACCTTTTCAAAAGATTTTAAAACTCTGGATATCTCCACAGAGGCTTCGGTTATCATCACCAAAGACTTTCTATTTTTTTTTTTAAACTATAAAACCCTGGATATCTGCTCAGGGGTTTCGGCCATCACTACCAAAGACTTTCTCCCTTTTCAGAAACTCTGGATATCTCCACAGAGGCTTCGGCTATCACTACCAAAGACTTTCTCCATTTTCAAAAAAAATTTAAACTCTGGATATCTCCACAAAGGCTTCGGTTTTCACCACCAAAGACTTTCTCTTTTTTAAAACTATAAAACCCTGGATATCTCTACAGAGGCTTCGATTATCACTACCAAAGACTTTCTCTCTTTTCAAAAAATTTTAAAACTCTGGATATTGGTTCTTGAAAACATGTTGAAAGTTATACCTGAAAGCTTTGAGAAGGGATACAAATGCTTCTTGGTGCAAATACAGATGTTAAATAAGATGCAAATGTCTTTGATGCCAAGGTAAATGACTTGATTTGATGTAAATGTTTCTTGATGCAGATGTTGAATAAAATTCAGGGTATCTCCTCCAGAAGCTTCGGCTATCACCACCAAAGACTTGCTCATTTTTAAAACTGTAAAACTCTGGGTAACTCATCCAGAAGAAGACTTATCATTGTTCAAAAACCCTGGATATCTCCACCAGAGGCTTCGCTATCACAACCGAAGACTTGTTCACTTTTAAAATTTGTAAAATTCTAGATATCCCCTCCAGAAGCTTTGACTATCACCACCAAAGGTTTGCACATTGTAAAATTCTGGGTAACTCCTCCACATGCTTCGGCTATCACCACCAAAGACTTTCTCATTTTTTAAAAAATTTGTAAAATTCTGGGTATCTCCTCCAGAAGGTTCAGCTATCACCACCGAAGACTTGCCCATTTTAAAAATAATGTTGAAAATTATACCCAAAAGCTTTGAGAGAGGATGCAGATGCAAATGTCTTTAACAAGATGCTCATGCTTCATGGTGCAAATGTAAATGGCTTGGATTGATGTAAATGTTTCTTGGTGCAAATGCAAATGGCTTGGATTGATGCATATGCTTGCAGATGCAGATATTTAATATGATGCCTATGCTCCTACTAATCTTGTTCATGTAAGTGGTCTATGAATGGTGTAACTGCAATTACCACATAATAATGAAAATGCAATGATTCTAGAAATGATGCAATTGCTTGAAATGATGCGAATGCAAATATCTATGAAGGATGTACTTGTAAAGCTAGAATGCAAATGCTCATGAAATAGTGCCAATGCAAATACCATGAATGATGCAAATGCTTGCTGACACTGTGCAGATGCAAAAGCTTAATAAAGAGATGAGTGCTCATGAGTGATGCAAATGCCCCTGATCATTTTTCTAGACTTTGGCTTAGCCTTTCAAATTCATTTTTCCTCTTCCAAATAGAGTATATCTTCAATTCCTTTTTTCAATCTTTGGCTATTCTCTTTGCCCCAGCAGTTTTTAAACTTTTATTGACAAAGGTCTGAAACAAGTTCTATTTCTTCTTCTCATATCTGGAAGACAAGACTTATCCTAGTAGTTCTATGTCTTTGAGTTTGAAAAACCATTGTCTCATGTCAACATAAAAAATGGGTATTTCAAAAAAAAAATATCTTTATTTGTTTTCTCATTTTGAAAACCTCTGAACAAAAATATTAACCCCACCATGTGTGATGTACAAATCTTTTGAAGACTGATGATCATTGTTAAAACTTCTCCAATTGTCAATCTGTTTTTTTTTTTTTTTTTTTTTTTTTTTTTTTTAAACTGGGATTGGCAAGGCTTGGTATAACAAGATTCTGGTTTTTCTAGGAAAACTTCATAGAAAAAATGTATACCCCTTCTAAGCTCACAGATGGAACAGGTTTTATAAATCATGGGCTGGATCTAGTATCCAAGAGGCCAACCTTGAGCCAACCTTTGTTTTTCTATAATTCTTGCTTATATATCTTGTAATTATCATGTGTATACCTTGCTGAATATGAGCTGATTGTGGAGCATTCTCTTTGTTAATGTTTTTTTTCTCCTTGAAAAAATGATTATGAGCTTGATGATCTTGGTTTCTACCAAGTGATGGCTAAACCGGATTTATATCCAAGAGGCTAGCCTTGAGCCAATCATTTTTGGTTGCTGTAAATCATGTTTTCAATCATTTCCAACATGATTTTGGCTAAGACTAACTAATGATCCATAGCCAAAATCTTGCTTTCAAAATAGCTGGAAAAAACAATGTTTTAAAAGTTGGATTTGCTGATTTCGAGCAATATTATTCATATGCATTTTTAGTCCAAATAAAAAACTATTTTAACCATTTGTTTCACCATTAGCCGAACCTAAGTTCATTTTTTAAGATTAGGGTAACAAAAATAGTTTAGTAAAATCGGGTTTTGGAGTCAAAATAAGCGTTAAAACTAGCAAAGGTTTCGATTTTTTACACAAAGAGAGAGGGGTTGGCCGAAAATTTTAATTACTATTTAGAGTTTGTTTTCATGGTCTTTTAAAGTTTAAAAAAGGTTTTAAGAAAGTCGGGTTATGGGTAGGTAAAACGAGCTTCAAAATCGAGCAAAAAAAACTTGGATTTTTACATTAGACCATTCGGCCATTTTGGTTTTTCTTTCAATAATTCCATCGGTTTTTAACTTGTTTTGGCTTTCAAAATGTTTGCATTCGAGGCTTGTTTAGAGGTATTCGGATGTCAAACAATGGCATTCGGATACCCTTTTTAAAGATCCGACTTTTTATCTTTCAATTTTAAAAATTCAATTTAAGTTTCTTTCAAAGGTAGTCAGACATCTTTTTAGGTGTTCAGATATCCTCTCTTCAAGAGAGAAACACATTCCGTTTTTAATGCATTTCATATTTAAAAATGTTCTTTTATTTAGCATAAAAACGTGTTTTTTCAATTTCGTAAGCATTTGGCAAGAATTATTTCTTAATCTTCGACGGGTTGTTGGAGAGGTTACAAAATTATTCAATGCACGTGTTTATGAAATCATAAAGTACGATTTTAGTTTTACTCGAAATTATATAAATTTCATATGAAAGAATTATTTTCCAAGCTTTGCCGGGTTTACCGGGGAGTGCGATAATATTTTTTCGACATATGACGTTGATGTAATTTCACAAAGAAAATCCATGAAAAGGAATTTTAAAACGATGATGTGTGCATATTCTATGTCCATGCATATTCCATGATGAGGTCATTTAATGATTGATGTCAACATTGCTATCTTGATCATGATATTCCATGTTCATGCATATTCCATGATGATGTCAGTTTATAATTGATGTCTATGTTGCTATCTTGATCATGATATTTTGATTGATATGCATATTCTATGATGATGTCATTTAATAATTGATGCCCATATGATTCTTTTACATGCCATGTCTTGATGGATTTTGCTATACCATGTCATAATAAAAAGTTTGCTCATGCCTTGATAATTATGCATGTTACTTGATTTATATTTTTGCCTTAGTGATAATTTGCATATTCATGATCATTTAAATATTTGAAAATTGATATTTTTTAAAATAAATAAATAAGGCAGTATTCTCAAGTTAAAATAATTCATGAATCCTCCGCCGAGTTGTCGGAGAGTCTTCATCAATTATTATTAATAAGGGAATACCCTTTTAAAAGGAGAATGATATGGAGAATTTCAAAACAATAAAAATTTTATGTTTTGTCGGTTTGTCGGGAAATATAGAAAATTTCATAATAATAGATTCCAAATCATTTCCAAAATAATATGACCATTTTTAAAGGGAATAATTTTTAAATATCAAATATAAAATCGACTTTTATCGAGATTTCATGATAACACGTGATTAATAAGGTACCGTTTTATACGGGCATTGTGGGGGTGCTAATCTTTCCTCGTGATATAAACAACTCCCGAACCCGCTTTTGTTTTCTCTCTGGTTCAGAGTACAGACTTCAAAATTGGTTTTTTTAAAATGTATTAATTAATTTTAAAATGTTTTACAAAAAACGGTTTTAATAGGTGACCGATCACACCTAGCCAAAAAAGATCGATGGCGACTCCATTTTCTATTTCGAGGTTGTTTTCAAACCCTCCTATTTTAATTTCGAGAAAACCCATTAATTTTTCCTCTTTCCCCCTTTTTAACGTCACCTGACGGGTACCGCGAAGGACATGTTATGACAATTTTTAATAGGTGACCGATCACACCTATCCAAAAAAAGATCAATGGCGACTATTTTTCGAGGTTTTTCAAAACTCGTATTATTTACGAGGATCCACTTTCTTTTCTCCCCCAACGTCATTTAGCGGTCGCGAGATCGTTATGACACTTTGCTTCTTATATAGAATAGCAAGTCGAGGTAGAGGAAAAAATAAATTTTTCAGAGTTCGTGCAACAAAATCATCTATTTGAAGTAATGTTTCAGAGGATTTTTTTGGAAGAGATTTGATATTAAGAAAAATGATGAGTCTTATACAAAGGAGTTTTGTAGATGAAGATGAAACCCAACCGTCAAAAGATAATAATAACTTATTATCAAATGGAACCCAAATCAATTCTCCCAATATAGGTATTGCGTTATATTCTATTAGTACTACCAAGCATTGCATATGAAAAATTACTTATAGATTATATGTAAAAATATGCAGTTTGCTATTTTTCAATTAACACATGGTTGGACCTCATTAGTCAAGTATCTTCGCATCTGTGCAGTTGAAAATTTGACAACGCGTTGATGAGGTCTAAAACTACTTTATGATTATTTTGGTTTCAGAAATTGTAAAAGCAGTTGAAAATCACCTAAAACTACTTTTTCATTTTTTGTATTAATGATTTTATTGGTGCATGTACAATTAAAATCATGTAAAATGTTATGATACAATTTGTAATAATTTTTATCAATGAAATTTTAATTAATTAATTTAACCTTGTTATATGATTTTGTTATATTTTTGTACTAAAATAATTGCAACCAAAATATATGGTTGCTAAAATATAAATTAGTTACTGACAGTTTTTTATTACGTAATGTCATATACAACTAAACAAAATTTGTTGCAAAATAACATTTTGCAACCATAATAATATTGTTATGTAAAATATTTTGTAATCATAATAATATTGTTACGTAAAAAATTTGCCAACCAAAATTTTTGGTTGCTAAAATTAAGTTTACGCAATGACATAGTCGTTGCGCAATGTGATGTGCAACCATATAAAATATCGTTGCAAATTAGTATTTGACAACAATATAATATTGTTACGTAAAAATTTTAGCAACCATAATACTATTGTTACATAAAATATTTGGCACCCATAATATATGGTTGCTAAAATAAATTTTACACAATGATATTTAATCGTTGGTCAATGTGATACGCAACCAATTAAAATGTCGTTGCAAAATTAATATTTGGCAACCATAATAATATTGTTACATAAAATTTTTGACAATAAAATTGATATTGTTGCGAAAAAATTATTGCAGTCAACATACTATCGGTACGTAATAGTTTTGGTAACCAAAATATTCTCGTTGTGTAAAAGATTTTGTAACCAAATTTGTGGTTTACTAAAATAAATTTGAACAATCACATTAAGTTATTGCCAAAAAACATTTTATTTGGTAACGTTAGAAGTCGTTGCAATAAACATATTTACAAACAATTTTTTGGATCGTCAAAATCGTTGCGTATACTTTTAACAACGGAGGTATACGCAATGACCTAGCAACAACATTTTATCGTTGCAAAAAAGTTTTCGCAACGACAAATTAGTATTTTACGACTTTTAGTGTTGCTAAAAGCAATTTTCCTATATGTGCCAAAGCTTCTTTAAAGAGAAGTTTATGGTAATTCGTATATTCGTTTTGTGTTCGTGTATCTTCATGTGTCATAATCGTGTTTAAGGTATTATATATATAAATTTTGATATGTTAATAATTCTTATTATATAGATTTTGACACGTTCATGTACTCGAGTCGTGTTTGTTTTTTTTTTTTTGTATATATCATGTTTTAATTATTTTTCCGTGTTATGTTCGTGTCATGCAACTATATTGTGTCCAAATTTGCCAAATCTAATTAAAGTCTCCCATCCATGATTTCTTGTGACTTATCATCACCGATAAATAACAAGAAAACATCTGCATCGTGAGCTACCTTAGAATATTATATATGTTGGAAGACTATGTTTTTAGGAAATTTCCCACTAATTTTCTTACAAAATAACAAAATTGCTATGACTAACTAAATTTAAAAACATTAACCAAATCAAAAATTATAAAAAAGCTAATAGTTTGAATCAAACAAGTTATAATTATTAAATAGTCAAAATACAATATATATTTAATTCACCTCTATATATTCAAAATATAAACAAACAAATCAAAACAAGTATTTCAATATATTATTATATTATGATTATTACTTTATACATTAACTGCTAAATTTTTTAAACTCTTACAACAAGATTAAAAGATTATTGTGTCCTTTTCTATATCATATACTATTTTTTTTTTAAATATATCTTAAAATATTATGTGTCAATCTCTAATTCTGTTCATATAATTAAAAATTTCACTAATGTTGTATGAGATCACTTTCTTATTATAATATTATAGTATCCACAAATCATGTATTGTAAAAACAAAGTTAAAGGGAGACAATTTACCCAAAAAAAAGTTAAAGGGAGACAAATTGTAATTATTCATTAATGTAATAAAATACAATGCATTTGGTAAAATTTTTTTTTTTTTTACTCTTCAGGATATATATATATATATATTCAAATCCCTTTTAGTTCCTCTCTTATACAACAATGTGAACAAATTTGTATTAGTTCCATTACCATCTTTGCTAAATGCTTTTTTGGAAGGAGTAATTGTGCTTTATAGCTTCTTGTAGTTAATTGTTGGTAGATTGTTTCTTCTGATTAGATCCAAGTTCTTGTTGAGAAGAAGAAGATGCATTATCGGGAACGTGTTTTGATTCTGCAACTAACAAATGTGAACATACATATATGAGTAATTAAGGATCAATTACACGATTCTTAATTCATATGTAATCCGATCATAATCAAATAATTATCAACAAGTATTTACTATATTGATAAAAATAACATTCTTCTAACATAAACTTAGATTAAACTTAAATTTGGACATAATTTCGATAAAAAAAACATACTTCTAACACAAAGTTGGACGAAACTTAAACTTGGATATAATCTTTTTCCTATTATTGTCGGTATTTTTATGACGTAACTAACTGATTTTTCATTACTTTAAAAAATTGGACATATATATGTATATGTAGGCCTAACAATTTTAGACACGACACTAAAAATAACACGAACGTATGAAAATTTATATAAAATAAATTATTACCGTGTCAAAATTTATATAAATATATAATACTTTAAATACGCTTATGACATGAACAAATAATATAAATATAACATAAACACATAGATTACCAAATCTCTATACCTGTAGGATTATTTTTGAGGGAATGAGGGGAGGAGGTAACTCCTTTTCCTGGTACAAGTGGAGGAGTGCAAGAGAAGTCGCACTTCAAATTACACCAAAATCCCGGGGGTGACCCACAACTTGTTTTCAAGCAATCTTTCATACAAACATTATAATCAATATATTCTGAATTTGCTACTTCAACTATGCTTGCTAACATTATCAATGTAGAGCACAAAAAAAACTTCATCACGGAAGTTTTTTCCATTAATCAAAGCCTTTTTTTTTCTTGCTGAAAGATTTTTGATAATTTTTTCCTACACCAAAGAAGGTTTTAGAGAAATATTGGGAAAATGTTTAGTTTATAAAGGAAAAATGAAGGGCATGATTCTGTTAAATTCTTATTTAAAATTAGTCATCTTTATCTTTAAAGTTAGGTGAAGTTGTCTAAATTATTGTGTGATTTTAATTAACTTGTTCTCATATTTGCTAGTTTCTAATATTGACAAAAGGGATTCATTTGAAAAGAAAATAACAAATTATGTATGGATAGTTTTTTAAGAGATGGGTAGTTTTTTTAAGGAAAAAGATTGTAATTTTTTTTTTAAAAAAATTGAAAAACATTTATACTTTTTTTGTTTTATTTGATATTATGATTTTTTTTATATACTTTTTTCAATTGAGTTGGTGTCACTTTATTCGTGACAGCAACTCAATCAAAAAATTTACTATTACCTAGATAGATTTACCTACAATAAGATAAAAATTGCTAATTAAGGTAAAAACTGCTAAAGTATACATAAATTTATATATCTTTTTCTTAAATTTTTTAATTAAAATAATTATATATTTAAAACTGTTGGTTTAGCATGAATTCCAACATTAATTTTGTTTTAGTAAAGTCAAAATATTTTAAATACTTATTATAATTGGAAATTATAAAAAAATACAATGAAACCTTAGTTAAATTATGTTAAGAAAAGTACAATTGAAAAATAAATCATAGCCTGACTTTGCAATTAAAGAAAGAAAATAAACCATTATATACTCCCCTCCCATATTTCTTGTCTCTAAGTTTTAAAAATTAAATTTTGGTGTATTTTGTATTAAAAGTTTAACTTTTTTTTTTAAAATATGATGCTTTAAGATTTTCAATACCAAATAATAATAATGAAAATGATTTTGGCACATAAAAAATTAGAGAATTAAGTGCTAAAAAATATTTATAACATAATTTTCTGACGTTCAAAAAAGAAAGATGTATAAAAAAAAGGGTGAAGAGAGTATGGGAAAATGGGGAAAAATGTTTACTTTTTTGAAAAAAAAAAAGAAAAACTTGTTAAAATGGGAAAAAATTGTGAAGTTACATCTAGAAAAAGCAAATATGAGGATAAAAATAAAATAGTGTTAAAAAAGCACTTTTTTTTAATGAAAGGTATTAGTTAGACAACTTTTTGACAAAATATTGTAACTACTCAATAAGAAGTTTTATTGGCTAAAATAAATAAATAAATAAATAAGTTTTTTTCTTTTTCAACTGAATAGTTTGTCACTTACCAAAACATATACTTTTTTCAAATAACTAATGGTTGAGGTTGTAAATAATTTGAACTCAAAGATTTTTTTTCCATCTTTAGTTGGATCAGTGTTGAAAAATTTTAAAATACTATTTAATAAATTGAAAGAATTTAATAATGAAAAATCAAGTATTAAATTTTTTACTTTTGAAAATTTTAAGCACTAAATTTATTATATAAAAATGCTATTAAAATTGAATGTTGAATATATTTTTTACAAATATAATTTTAAAATTATGCGTGATAAAAGTTAAAAATGATTAAAAATATAAATTAATGTAATTAAATAATTAATTTTTCTTATAAACTAATAAAATACATTAATGTTTGGTTGCTTTTATTCATGGATAAATAGTATTAGAATAAATAACAAAAAGACCTTTGAATTTTATCACTTTACTTACGTAAGTCCTTATACTTTTATTGAATCCAAATAAGCTTTTAGCCTTTCTTTGCACCCAAATAAGCCATTAACTTTTATTTTTTACCAAATAAACCCTTTACCTTTAATTTGCACTTAAATAAACTCTTAGCATAAATCAATCTTTCGTTTGAAAAAAGAGTTTATTTCAATACAAATCGAAAGATAAGGACTTTAAATTAAAATGGAGAATTCCTTGTCAAACTAAATGCATTCTTCCGAATGCTCTCGCTACACCGAATGATGACAGTGATTTTCTGAAATGAACAAAGAAAAAGTTTAAGCGAAATAGAATTTCTAATGATGAAGGCCATGATCTTTTAGACCCTTTAATTGATTTTTGTGAAGTTTCTCACCCACAAAGTAGAGAAGGGACTATGAAATCGTCTTACAAAGACATGTTAATAGGGCAGGGTGATTGTCAACAATTTGCGTGGGATGAATGGTGATAACTTGTATAATTATATAGTTTTTAGTTATGTTTTATTATTGTTTTGTGTCAAATACGAGTTATTATTGTTTAGTCTAATTGTGTTTATGATCTTTTATATTTTTATGTAATTTGGTGTTTTCACAAGTTTCTTTGAGTGATTTCAGATTACTAGAATTAAGGGCAAATCCAGTTCAGTTCCAGTTCCGACACCGTTTACCATATCAGCTATATCTCGAGTTTCACTGAAGCAATAAGGCTGAAATTTGTAGCCGTGCAAAGCTAGGAGGCATATCTATCTTTTTCATGTTTTACACTTCTTGAAAAGGAGTCGTTTTCTCTAGTGAAATCGACCATCAAGTTGGCTAATATGCAATGACGTCTGTGCTGACCTGTTTTCGTATTTTGCCAATATCTTCTTATCCAGATCAGCAAATGAACTGATTCCAACGGCTATGGATCCGTAACTGATAGGGGTATATTTTTCTAGAAGACAATTTTATCAGATCGAGCCTCCAACATTGACAAAATAGACCATCAAGCTGGCTGATCAGAATTGTCATACAATATGACGAAAATTGTTAGAAAAATGCACCCACCTATTATACCTACCTTTGAAATTTGTAAAGCTTGTCTCTTGTCATTTAGCCCTCCAAAATGTGTATAAATAGAGGGCCTTGGATGAGTATTGGGACACATTGATACATTGGTAGGATATTAGCCATTGCAATGTAATTCTCTAAGTTTTCTTCTTCTTTCCTTTCTCTAGTTTTCTTTTTCTTTCTTTTTCTTTTCATTTTCTTCATATCTAGTATGTGTTGCTAATCATATTGTTGAGGTGATGAGGTGAAGCTTTTGGTAAATGCTAAGGTTAGTCTCTTAAACATGAGCTAAAATAAATCATCATTTAGTATAGATAATATTTTCTTTTGGTTTAAAATCATACTTGCAAAGTAGGGATCTTGATTCATTATTGACAATGAAAATGGCACAGTAAATGCTTGGTTTCATAACCTTGATTTGTTGTAGACATATACCTTGGCATAAGGAATGCTTGGACTCTTTTTGTGAGTTTTGAGGACACCAAATGAACATAATATCATATGCTATGGACGTTGGACAATTTGGACTGAATTGCTAAACCTTCCGATTGTAATCTCCCTTATGTGTGAATTTCAATTGTGTAATAAAACAAGATTAATCTTAGCATAACACCAAGAGTGGATTCTCTAACCTCAACATCTTTTCTTATTGTTTTTTTATATCTTGTTTAATTGCTTTTATGTTATTTTGTTTATTTTGTTCTCTAATATCTTGTTTACTTTCTTTGTTATTGATTCCCTAATATCTTGTTTATTTTCTTTTTCTTATATATTTATAAACTTATACTTACTAATACGCTTCCCTGTGGTTCGACCTCGGACACCCGAGAATTTATTACTTGAACATAACCTGCACTTGGGTTTACAACTCTTAATTGAGTTACCATCAAGTTTTTGGCGCCGTTGCCGGGGAGGCAATACTAAGTATATAAGTTTATAAGTATATTTATTTTTATTGGCTGGTTATACCGCCTAATTTGTATATTAACTTTGATTTATTTTGGCTGGTTATACCGCCTAATTTTCTATATATTTATATTTATATTGTATATTAACTTTGTTTTATTTTTATTGGCTGGTTATACCGCCTAATCTGTATATTAACTTTGTTTTATGCTTGTTTGGCGACGTGATTTTAGATCTCGTCGTTTAGTTAGATTTTATTGTGAAACTTTTTCAGGTAATCTTTCTAATACAACTCCTACCATGGCTGACAATGAAAGTGTTCATGCTGAAGATGAGAACAGACAAGTACGCACCATGCGTGACTACTTGCAACCAACTCGAAGCTCATCACCCTCTTGTTTTATTTTTCCTCTCAATGCAAACAACTTTCGTTTTAAACCAGGTATGATAGCTTTGCTTCCAAATTTCCATGGGTTAGAATCAGAAAGTGCTTACTCGTTTCTAAAAGATTTCGAAGATGTATGTGTCATCTTTAATGACCAACAATGCACAAATGAAATTGTCAAGCTAAAATTATTTCCTTTTTCTTTAAAAGATAAAGCAAAAATTTGGCTTCATAATTTAAAACCAAGGTCAATTGGCACATGGCAAGAATTACAAACTGAGTTTCTAAAGAAATTTTTCCCAGCACATAAAACTACTGCTTTGAAAAGACAGATTCAAAATTTCAATCAAAATCAAAATGAAGCATTTTTTCAGTGCTGGGAGCGTTTTAAAGATTTGTTAAGTTCTTGTCCACATCATGGTTTTGAAAAATGGCGTCTTATTAGTTTCTTTTATGAAAGCTTAACTCCCGAAACTAAACAATTTGTTGAAACAATGTGTAACGGTGAGTTTCTAGAAAAAGAACCTGAAGAAGCCTTTGACTACCTAGACCATTTGGCAGATAACTCTCAAGCCTGGCACACAGATAATTCCTCTGAAAGTTTCAATAGATCTAATCTTGTTTCTAACAGAGGTAAATATCATTTTAGTCAAGAAGATGAGATAAAAGCTAAAGTAGCTAATTTGGCTAGAAAGATTGAAGCCATGGAACTTAGAGAAGTAAAAGAAGTCAAAACGGTTAAAAATGAAGAAAGTTGTGAAATTTGTGAAATCATGGGACACCCCACTTCTGAATGTCCAAACATTCCCATTCTTAAAGAAGCGTTGCATGATCAAGTAAATTCCATAAACACATTTAAAAAGCGTTTTCCTTCTCCTTACTCTGAAACGTATAACCCTGAATGGAGAAGCCATCCCAACTTCAGTTGGCGGAATAATAATCATGTTCAGGTACCACAATCTCAAAAGTCGGGCAACACTTTTTCCTATCAACCTTCACGTGTACAAACCTTGGAAGAGACATTGCAAGCATTCATGCAAACACAAGCAAATGTGAATAACCAAACTTCACAGGACATCAATGAGATCAAAAACACCTTGTCCACATTGACAGCTTCATTACACACTCAAGAAAAAGGTAAGTTTCCTGCTCAACCTCAGCCTAACCCTTCTACTCAATGTCTTGTTTCTTGCTCCAATGAAACTCAACAGGAAAATGCCAGTTCTATCACAACTCTTCGAAGTGGAAAGGCAATTGACAAAAACATTCCATCAAAAGACCAAGATCCTCCTTCCCCTCCGAAAAGTAATGGTAAGGATGATGGTAAGTCTGAACTTCTTGAAAATTTGGACAAAGAAAAAGGTATGCATCCTGCTCTTTTTCCTCAAAGGTTGCAAACAATAAAGAATTTGAATCAAAATGCAGAAATTTATGAACTTTTCAAACAAGTTAAGATTAACATTCCTTTATTGGATGCAATCAAACAAGTTCCATCTTATGCTAAATTTTTGAAGGACATGTGCACAGTTAAAAGGAAACATAATGTACAAAAGAAAGCATTTCTGACGGAAAGTGTGAGCTCAATCATTCAGCACCTTACTCCACCAAAATTCAAAGATCCTGGATGTCCAACAATCTCATGCATCATTGGAAACACTAGAATAGAACGTGCATTGCTTGATCTTGGTGCTAGTGTTAATCTTTTGCCTTTTTCTGTTTATCAACAGTTAGGTTTAGGTGAACTCAAGGAAACACCTGTTACACTTCAACTAGCTGATCATTCTGTAAAAATTCCTCGAGGGATAGTTGAAGATGTTTTGGTTCAAATTGATAATTTTTACTTCCCTGTTGGTTTTATTGTTTTGGACACACATCCTGTTTCAAATCCAAATGTTCAAATTCCTGTTATATTAGGCCGTCGATTTCTTGCAACTTCTAATGCTCTGATAAATTGCAGGAATGGTATGTTGAACATTTCTTTTGGAAATATGACTTTAGAATTAAATGTGTTCAACATTTGCAAGCAACCTGGTGATGATTCAGAAGTACATGAAGTGGATTTCATTGAAGAACTTGTTCATGAACATCTCACCACTACCACATTCCATGATCCTTTAGAAGCTTATTTAATTGAATGTGAGTTTGATAATGCTTCAGAAATTTTACACACTGATTCTTTGTTAAATTCTTTTCAGGTTAAGCATTGTTGGAAACAAAAGTTTGAGGAACTTCCATCACTCACAAATGTCACTGTACCATCAACTATTGAACCACCCAAGCTGGATTTAAAACCATTTCCATCCGAGCTAAAATATTCCTTTTTGGGTAGAAGCACTTTTGCAAAGAAGCGACGAGCAAAGCGCATGAGTTCAAATTGAAACAAATGTGCACGATGGACGTGTAACGGTAAATGTCGTTCTATTGGGATTCCGTCCTCTAATCGAGATGATAAAATTGAATTCATTAAGGATGGACTGAGTAAGGAGAATTTGGGTAATATCCAACTTTCTCTTGAGACGCATCCTAGTGGAGACGTACAAAGAGAAATTCTTGATTTATGGCCGCAATTCCAAAGGGAATGGCAACATCTTTGGAATCTGATGTTAAAAGACCCTGTTTGCCAGCTTGTAAGAAAACTGGATGGGAAGCATATCCTCGACTCATAGAAGGCGTTTAAGCCGTTTCTGGATGTAAAACCAGAGGAAGATGTGAGCCACAATCACAACTACAATAAATGACTTCTCAGCTTTTGGTTTGATTTGCAATAACTTCATTTCGGTTTAATTTACGTGTTGTTCGATTTGTGTAATTATTCTCGTTTTTTTTTTTTTTTTTTTGCATTGGTCTTTTACAGTTGATTTTTCTTCTCTTTTTGATTTTCTTCCTGAAATCACGCAAAAATCTTTTGTTAGGTTAACATTTTCTTCTGACAGGTCAGATACACTTTCGGCGACATTATTACTCTTGTCTGATTCACTACTCAGTCCTCTATATATTACACCATGTACTCATTCTCTTTCAGGCACTCGAAAAAAAAATGGAAAGTACTTCGTCCCAACGCATTAAAAAAATTTTGTGTCTTTGGAGGTGCTTATCCAAGGAAAAATAACATATTCGCTGATGAAGCCATAAGAGTTGGAGTAATACTTGCCCAACAAAAGATCCAGTTGATTTATGGAGGCGGTAGTACGGGTTTAATGGGAGCAGTCGCTACAGCAGCACACGTCGGAGGAAGTCTAGTTCTAGGAATCGTGCCAAAACTATTCACAGATTTTTGAGGACCTACCGTGGGTAAGGAAATACAAGTCTGGAGTATCCCTGAACGGATAACAATCATGTACCATTATGCCGATGCATTCATTGTTTTACCAGGAGGTCTGGGTACATTGGAAGAAATAGCTTGCGTGGCTTCTTGGTCATCTTTGGTCACAAATAAGAAACCCATTGGTTTGCTTAATATTAATGGTTATTTTAGTAATTTGCTTTCATATTTAGATAATGCTGTGGATAATGGATTCATGTTTTCAGAGGCAAGGAGAACCATAATTTCTGCTACAACCATTGAAGATTTACTCAAAAAGCTCCAAGCTTATGAGTATTTATCTGCTACGGTTGTTTCGCAAATGCTCGGAAAAAGAAAAAGAGATATGGACGAGCAAGGAGTGGATTGCACTTTGTCTTTGTGACATTATCTAACATTTTGTTTGTTGTGTCTCAGTTATAATAAGTGGTTAGCAACCTCTGCAGGTAATATCTCCTAAATTCTACCTTTAAAATTTGACATTGGGGACAATGTCATATTTTAGTAGGGGGTAAGGGTCATATTTTGCTAATTTAAAAAAAAAAAAAAAAGTTTGTTGTGTTTTAAGCAATTTAGAAGTATCCATTCTGAACAAGGTCTGAGTAAGGGAGACTTGAGACATACCTTGTCAGTTTGATTTTAATCTTTTTATGTTTACTTGTTAATTTTTGTTTAGTATTTTAGGATTATTTAGGTTGCATGAGTTTGTTTTGTTTTGAGTCTTAGTTATTCCTATTCTTATGTTATTAGTTATTTTCTCTTACACATGATTCTTTCATTTGGGTTAAGAGACTTACATTGAGGACAATGTAAGAATTAAGTGTGGGGGGAACGATTTAGGATTTCTTTTATTTTTGTCTACTATTTTTTTTATGAGTCTTTATTATTATTATTATTATTTTAGTGTGTTTTAGTTCCTTTTTAATACAATGATGAGATATGAATTGCATAAGTCTAAAACAGATTTATTAGTGAGAAGATTTTCATGAGAATTGAGCTTGATGTCAACCTTTTTATGAGCCAATGTTAATATGATATGTTGATTGAGAAAGAAGCATGTTTAGACTTAATCTGACTTGTATAATCATCCTTGTGAGTTTTTGAGCCTATAATGATTGATGCATTATACAAATCAACCTAATTTCTTTCTTGAGTGCTCTTATGATTACATGATTCTCTAGAACTTGCTTTAAACCGTTTGAGACTATATTGATACATGTGACAACATGAATATGATAGAGGCATTAGGATTATAACCAGAGCCAAACAGCCATCCATTATTAATGTTCTAAGAGAACATCCCCACTAGTGAGCCAATTTGAGCCTACATTAAATATGCTATTTTATTGGTAACCAGAACTTACACCTAGCCTAAATATACTTATATCCTTACCCTTGTTCTAAAGATGGATTATATATTTTGAGACATATTGCAAAAACAAGGGATACTTTTTGAAAATTTGGGTTAGAACGAAAGATAAGTGTGGGGGATGAGAGAGGCAAAAGTCAAGAGAAAAGGAAAGGGATCATTGTCAAATACATTCCCATATTAAAAAAAAAAAAAAAATCTTCTCTTGAACTTCTAGTTAAAGTAAAGAAAAAGATGTTACAAAGTTGGTTAGAATGAAGCAAAGGCTCAACATGAATATTTAGCCTATGTTATTATGTGCTTTATAATAGTTTTGAGAAGTTTTATTTGTATGATCTTATTATGTCTCTAAACTCTATGAACTCTTTGGAACCTTTGTGATATCTTTATCCTTTTGTTCTTTAACCACATTATAACCCTTTGGCCCCATTACAACCTTGAAAAAAGACCTCTTGATTTATGAAGTTGTATGATCTAAATAGTGGAGAATAGGTGGACAAGCAAGCATATGGTAGAACTGTTTTCATGAGATTGATTGAGTGTAAACACTTTACCACTACTTTAAAGAGTGAAAATCATGAGAGTATAGTGAGAAGTTGAGATTAAGTTGAATATGCACTATTTTGATTGAAATATGTTATGTTAATATTGGCTTAACTCATTTATTTACATTCAAGCATGATTTTTTGTGAAATTCTTTGAGCTATTGATTAGTTTATAAGACTTGTGCAAAGATTGTCTCTAATTTATATTGAAAGGATTAGGAGTAAATATTTTTAGTGTATGTAGTTTACTTATATTTTAGTTTTTCAATGTTTGTGGGTATCGTTCTAGCAAACCCTCACGAGACTAAACTCGTCCACTAGGGACACCTAGGGGTTTAAAGGCTTGTGTCACATGCTAAGTGCCACCGTGATTTCCTACGAAAATGGATTAGATTAGATTTTCTTATTTTATTTTTATTGAGTCGTTGCTAGGGACTAGCAACAATCTAAGTGTGGGGGTGTGATAACTCGTATAATTATATAGTTTTTAGTTATGTTTTATTATTGTTTTGTGTCAAATACGAGTTATTATTGTTTAGTCTAATTGTGTTTATGATCTTTTATATTTTTATGTAATTTGGTGTTTTTCACAAGTTTCTTTGAGTGATTTCAGATTACTATAATTAAGGGCAAATCCAGTTCAGTTCCAGTTCCGACACCGTTTACCATATCAGCTATATCTCGAGTTTCACTGAAGCAATAAAGCTGAAATTTGTAGCCGTGCAAAGCTAAGAGGCATATCTATCTTTTTCATGTTTTACACTTCTTGAAAAGGAGTCGTTTTCTCTAGTGAAATCGACCATCAAGTTGGCTAATATGCAATGACGTCTGTGCTGACCTGTTTTCGTATTTTGCCAATATCTTCTTATCCACATCAGCAAATGAGCTGATTCCAACGGCTATGGATCCGTAACTGATTGGGGTATATTTTTATAGAAGACAATTTTATCAGATCGAGCCTCCAACATTGACAAAATAGACCATCAAGCTGGCTGATCAGAATTGTCATACAATATGACGAAAATTGTTAGAAAAATGCACCCACCTATTATACCTACCTTTGAAATTTGTAAAGCTTGTCTCTTGTCATTTAGCCCTCCAAAATGTGTATAAATAGAGGGCCTTGGATGAGTATTGGGACACATTGATACATTGGTAGGATATTAGCCATTGCAATGTAATTCTCTAAGTTTTCTTCTTCTTTCCTTTCTCTAGTTTTCTTTTTCTTTCTTTTTCTTTTCATTTTCTTCATATCTAGTATGTGTTGCTAATCATATTGTTGAGGTGATGAGGTGAAGCTTTTGGTAAATGCTAAGGTTAGTCTCTTAAACATGAGCTAAAATAAATCATCATTTAGTATAGATAATATTTTCTTTTGGTTTAAAATCATACTTGCAAAGTAGGGATCTTGATTCATTATTGACAATGAAAATGGCACAGTAAATGCTTGGTTTCATAACCTTGATTTGTTGTAGACATATACCTTGGCATAAGGAATGCTTGGACTCTTTTTGTGAGTTTTGAGGACACCAAATGAACATAATATCATATGCTATGGACGTTGGACAATTTGGACTGAATTGCTAAACCTTCCGATTGGAATCTCCCTTATGTGTGAATTTCAATTGTGTAATAAAACAAGATTAATCTTAGCATAACACCAAGAGTGGATTCTCTAACCTCAACATCTTTTCTTATTGTTTTTTTATATCTTGTTTAATTGCTTTTATGTTATTTTGTTTATTTTGTTCTCTAATATCTTGTTTACTTTCGTTGTTATTGATTCCCTAATATCTTGTTTATTTTCTTTTTCTTATATATTTATAAACTTATACTTACTAATACGTTTCCCTGTGGTTCGACCTCGGACACCCGAGAATTTATTACTTGAACATAACCTGCACTTGGGTTTACAACTCTTAATTGAGTTACCATCAAATGGATGCAAGATAATGGCGATGATGAGATGCAATTTGACGACAATGTTTCTGATGATGAGGTTGAAGAGAATGGGCAAGTTACAAGGGTTTGTTTCTCTAGGGAAGGAAGATTGAGATGATGAAATCTTGGAGGAAGATGCTGATTGTTAAATTGCTTGGGAAAGTTCTGGGCTTTCGCACCTTCTGCTAGAATCAATTGTAACAACCGAGGTTACGTATAATTATGTAAAGTTAAATCCCGAAAATTTTAAGGACAAACTTGGAAATTGGTAAGAAGTTATAAGTGAAGGAAATAAAAGAAGAAAGGATCAAAATGAACATATTAAAAAAGTTTAGGGGCTTAATGGTTATTTATAAAAAGTTGAGGGACCAATATGCAATTATCCCAAAAATAAAAAAATATCCCTTATGTTCAATTGATCTCCCGAAAAGACAAGGTATCTTCATTTGCTAAATGAGCAGCCGGCAGCCTCCCCTCTCCAATTTCTTCATCTCCTCCATTTCTCTTCAAGAACTCCACCAAAATCTCAACAACAATTACAACCAAGGTTAGTTTCTTGATAAATTCTTCATTTTCTTTAGATATTCTACTTGAGCATGCTAAGATCTTTGCTCCATAAACATGTTAAGGTCTGAAATCCATCTATGAAGTATGAATTTTACTCATTTTTGGTAAGAATTAAAAGGATTTGAAAGCATGAACAAGAAAATGGGAAGAACAAGCAAAACAGGGGAATCTGAGCATGCTTGCTGTTCGGATTTTCTGGGTTCGGTACAGTTGGGTTTATATTTGTTTGATATTTTTTCTAGAAACTAGACTTCAATACGAGAATTTTGGTCTTTGAATCAACCAAAACCGATAAGCGGTTAAAACGATAAAATTCGGTGAAGTTGGCTGTTCAGTGTGACCCCTGTTTTCTGAGCATGCTTGCTGTTCGGATTTTCTGGGTTCGGCACAATTGGGTTTATATTTTTTTATATTTTTCCTAGAAATTAGACTTCAATACGAGAATTTTGGTCCTTGAATCACCCAAAACCGATAAGCGGTTAAAAGGATAAAATTCGGTGAAGTTGACTATTCAGTGTGACCCCTGTTTCAGCATAGTTTCGGGTTTTATCAAATTTGATCAAAATCTTGTTCTATTTGTATAAGTTAGTTATTTTCTTCATAAATTAGACTTATTGGTACCAAACTCAAGTTATGATTTTCTAATCTAACTTGATATTAAGGAATTTATTGCTTAAGAGAAATATAGTACTAAATGATGGTTATGGATTATGAAAATCTCTAAGGCATGGAGTACTAGAAAGGAATTTGATAAGGACATGAATATGGAGTTGAATTTTGGAGAAAATGATTATGGACATGATATTAAAAATTAAGGATATGTTGTTTTGAGTATGAAAAATTAGTATTGACCTTGAGGAAAGATTATGAGATTTAAGTTGCATTCATAATTGTGTAATGCTTTGAGTATGTATAGATACTAATTATCGTTAATCTCTAGGCCACGTAGATCCGACGTAACCTGTGGATTTCGAAGTTTCAGATCGAGATGTACAATGAGATCATCTCAAGGATAGTGAGTAGACGACAACTATAGTTATATGAAATTTCTTTAATTATAATTATATATATATATATATATTTTTAGCATGATATTTATTTTATGCATTAAAGGTATATACGATATTTAATTATATGAATTGATTTGTTATTAAAGTAGTTTTATTTCAAGAAATATTATATCGAGTAAGTTGGTTGATTTTATGAAATATGATTTTACATAGAATTTGACGTACATGGTTTTGGCTCCACCTGACTTAATGTATGAGATTATTTCCTTGACCGGAATACGGGAGCTGCGTGCTACGCCTTTGTGGCGGGAGCCACCTCCAGAGTCCCCATTCCGTGATATTAGACCGGAATACGGGAGCTGCGTGCTACGCCTTTGTGGCGGGAGCCACCTCCAGAGTCCCTATCCCATTATATTTGCCTTTTGGGGGCACATCATAGTGACACATATGCCTTTGGGGCGTCCTATGGTGGTATTGGCCTTTGGGGCCGGCTACTAGTATGCCTACATGGATATTGCTTGGTTATTTCATGGATGTACTCTTGTGCACGACAGAAAGTTGGAGCCCAATTATACGTAACTTGATTTACTTCACAGATTTTATACATTGATTTAATATTATAATATTGTTATGCAATTGAAAACTTTGCTACGTCTTTGAATTACTCATTATGGTTTTACTATTATTTATTTTGAAAACGTCTATTATGTTTTAAAAGAGTTGGAGCCCAATTATACGAAACTTGATTTACTTTACAGATTTTATACATTGATTTAATATTATAATATTGTTATAAATTTGAAAACTTTGCTACGCCTTTGAATTAGTTATTATGATTTTACTATTATTTATTTTGAAAATGTAAATTATGCTCTACAGACTGCCATTATAGTTTTCACACGCTTTAAAAGTTGTTTACTCACTGAGATATTCATATATCTCACCATTTCATATTCTCATTTTCAGGTGATAGTTAGGTGTTGGGATTGCAACCTTCCTCTATTCTCTGCTTCAAATAGTATTGTGACGTGGTGGGCATCATAGTAAAAATTTATTGAAGTCTTGATCTTTTGATGTTTTTATCTAGTAAACCTTGCTTGAGATAGGTTTACTTTTGGATATATTGTATATATTTGAAGATATGAGACAATAGATCAGTATGTTTTGACTTGAGAATAAATTGATCATGGATAATTTTTTAATATGATGGATATATGTGATAATAGTATTGAGAAATATTGCTGGTTGAGGATATGAATTGAGTGTTATTTGCAGGAGGGTTTATAGTTGAGATAGAAAGGAAACTCTGTCGGATTTTAGGTAGATTATTCGGACAGGGTGTTACAATTTGGTATCAGAGCAAGGTTATAGGTCCTGTAGACTTAGAAACTGTTTGTTGAAGTATTAAAATATTGTCACTTGTGTAAGAAATCAGACACGATGCCACCACGTCGAAGAGGAAGGCCTAGAATCAATCCCCTAGCCCAAAATAGGGATAGGAATAGAAATGTGAATATTGATGAGCAAATTAGAGAACAAGCTTCAGCTGCTGGTTCATCTTCTGTTGCTACGCCCTCAGCAGCACGTCCAGCAGCTGATCGTAATTTAGCTGAGGCAGTTGCGGCCTTGGCAAGAGTAATTCCCGCTTTGACTGCCCCTACTGAAAAAGGGATAGTTGATTACTGTAAAGATATTAAGAATATGGGTTGCAAGATTTTAACGGGCTCTTTGGAATCAGATTTAGCCTGGTCATGGCTACAAAAATTTGAGACTACTTCCATTACTCTTCAGATTCCCGAGCCTATGAGGTTACCATGTGCGGTGCAATTTTTGGAGGATCATGCACACACATGGTGGAAAACTATAGTGCAAAGGTATGCTGGACGTCCTGCCATAACCTGGGCAGATTTTCGAAGAGAGTTTGAAGAAAAATACTATTCTCGGGCCTTGCGGGAAAAGAAATGGACTGAGTTTATGAATTTAAAACAGGGTGGTATGTCAGTAGTAGAGTATGAGCAAAAAAAAAAAAAAATTCAGTGAACTATCAGAATTTGCTCCATCGATAGTAGCCAACGATGCTGATAGATGCAAGAAATTCCAAGATGGGCTACATGTTAGTATTTGAGATAGGTTGACGACCCTACTTAGATAAGTTTGTTATTGTTTTCATCAATGACATCCTAGTTTATTTCAGGAATAAGGATGGTCATGTAAGCCATTTGAGAACGGTGTTGCAGACTATGCGCGAAAAGCAACTTTATGCTAAATTTTCCAAGTGTGAATTCTGGCTAGACAAAGTAGCATTCCTTGGTCATGTAGTATCTAAGGAAGGGATTTTTGTGGATCCACAAAAGATAGAAGCTATAGTTGCTTGGGAAAGACCCATTAATGTCACAGAAATTAGGAGCTTTCTCGGATTGGCAGGGTACTATCGAAGATTCGTGGAAGGATTTTCCATGATTGCCTCTCCTTTGTCAAAACTAACAAGGAAGCATGCTAAGTTTGAGTGGACTGACGAATGTGAGCAAGCTTTCCAAGAGCTCAAGCGTAGATTGACCACTGCACCAGTTCTTACACTACCATCAGGGACTGGAAGCTTTGTGGTATACAGTGATGCCTCGAGGCGAGGTTTGGGTTGCATTTTGATGCAACATGGGAAGGTGATAGCTTATGCTTCTCGACAACTGAAACAACACGAGCAAAACTATCCCACTCATGATTTGGAGTTGGCGGCAGTGGTGTTTGCACTGAAAATTTGGAGGCATTATTTATTTGGAGAAAAATGTACAATCTACACTGATCATAAGAGTCTGAAATATCTGATGGATCAGAAAGAATTAAATTTGAGGCAACGGAGATGGTTGGAATTGATAAAAGATTATGACTGTGTAATTGACTACCACCCAGGAAAGGCCAATGTAGTGGCCGATGCTCTTAGTAGAAAGTCTTCTAGTTCTCTTGCTCATATCCGAGCAATTCAGAAACCTTTACAAAATGAGTTGAAGTCTTTACCTTTAGAATTGATGATTGATGAGAATAATCTCCTGATAGCCCACTTGAAGGTTAAACCGACTCATATTGATTGGATACGTGAAGCACAAAATAATGACCCTATGCTGGTAAAGTTAAAGCAAGAAGTAAGGGATAGTGTGAGGACTGACTATCAAATAAAGGATGATGATGTACTGATAATGAAAAATAGGCTTTGTGTGCATCAGGATGAAGAACTCCGAAAGGTGATTTTGGAGGAAGCTCATAATGCACCATATGCGTTACATCCAGGTAGTGTGAAGATGTATCGAACCTTAAGAGAACATTATTGGTGGCAAGGTATGAAACGGGACATAGCTGAGTTTGTTTCTAGATGCTTGGTATGCCAACAAATTAAAGCCGAGCATCAAAAACCTTCTGGGAAATTGAACCCCCTACCTATTCCTCAATGGAAGTGGGAAGATATTGCTATGGATTTCGTTTTGGGATTGCCAAGAACACAGTCTGGTTATGACAGCATTTGGGTGATTGTTGATCGTTTGACAAAATCAGCTCACTTTTTGCCAGTCAAGAAGATTTTTTTTCATGGAAAGACTGGCTAAACTTTATGTGAACGAAATTGTTAGGTTAGATGGTGCCCCAGTATCGATTGTATTTGATCGAGACCCCCGATTCACATCTCGATTTTGGCCAAGTTTGCAGAATGTTATGGGCACTAAACTCAAGTTTAGTACTGCTTTTCATCCTCAGAAGGATGGACAATTTGAATGGACAATTCAAATTTTGGAAGATATGTTCAGATCTTGTATTATGGAATTCAAAGGAAACTGGGATGAACACTTACCTCTAGCAGAGTTTGCATATAACAATAGTTATCAGTCCAGCATCGACATGGCTCCGTTTGAAGCTTTGTATGGAAGGAAGTGCAGAACTCCAGTGTGTTGGGATGATGCAGATGAAAGGAAATTACTAGGTCCAAAAATTGTTATGATGACTGCAGACAAAGTTAAGGTAATTCGGGAAAAGATAAAAATAGCTCAAGATCGACAAAAGAGCTATGTAGATAATCGAAGAAAAGATTTAGAGTTTGAAGTTGGTGATATGGTGTTTTTGAAAGTGACTCCTTGGAAGGGAGTAATCCGGTTTGGAAGACGAGAAAAGTTGGGTCCTCGATATATAGGGCCGTATGAGATCATTGAACGGATTGGCCCAGTTGCTTAAAGATTGTCCTTACCAGAAGAATTGTCACGAATTCATAATGGGTTCCATGTTTCTATGCTCTAAAAGTACATTTTTGATTCTTCACATATATTGAAGGATTTGCCTATGGAAATTGAGGAAAACTTAACTTATGAAGAGCAGCCGGTTGAGATTTTGGATAGAAGGGACCAAGTTCTAAGGACTAAGACTATTCCATTAGTGAAAGTTCTTTGGAGGAATCATTCATATGAAGAAGCTATATGGAAAAGAGACGAAGATATGCGGACTCAATATTTGTTCAATCAAGTTGGTAAGTAAATTTCGAGGACGAAATTTTTCTAAGGGGGGTAAGTTGTAACAACCGAGGTTACGTATAATTATGTAAAGTTAAATCCCGAAAATTTTAAGGACAAACTTGGAAATTGGTAAGAAGTTATAAGTGAAGGAAATAAAAGAAGAAAGGATCAAAATGAACATATTAAAAAAGTTTAGGGGCTTAATGGTTATTTATAAAAAGTTGAGGGACCAATATGCAATTATCCCAAAAATAAAAAAATATCCCTTATGTTCAATTGATCTCCCGAAAAGACAAGGTATCTTCATTTGCTAAATGAGCAGCCGGCAGCCTCCCCTCTCCAATTTCTTCATCTCCTCCATTTCTCTTCAAGAACTCCACCAAAATCTCAACAACAATTACAACCAAGGTTAGTTTCTTGATAAATTCTTCATTTTCTTTAGATATTCTACTTGAGCATGCTAAGATCTTTGCTCCATAAACATGTTAAGGTCTGAAATCCATCTATGAAGTATGAATTTTACTCATTTTTGGTAAGAATTAAAAGGATTTGAAAGCATGAACAAGAAAATGGGAAGAACAAGCAAAACAGGGGAATCTGAGCATGCTTGCTGTTCGGATTTTCTGGGTTCGGTACAGTTGGGTTTATATTTGTTTGATATTTTTTCTAGAAACTAGACTTCAATACGAGAATTTTGGTCTTTGAATCAACCAAAACTGATAAGCGGTTAAAAAGATAAAATTCGGTGAAGTTGGCTGTTCAGTGTGACCCCTGTTTTCTGAGCATGCTTGCTGTTCGGATTTTCTGGGTTCGGCACAATTGGGTTTATATTTTTTTGATATTTTTCCTAGAAATTAGACTTCAATACGAGAATTTTGGTCTTTGAATCACCCAAAACCGATAAGCGGTTAAAACGATAAAATTCGGTGAAGTTGACTATTCAGTGTGACCCCTGTTTCAGCATAGTTTCGGGTTTTATCAAATTTGATCAAAATCTTGTTCTAATTGTATAAGTTAGTTATTTTCTTCATAAATTAGACTTATTGGTACCAAACTCAAGTTATGATTTTCTAATCTAACTTGATATTAAGGAATTTATTGCTTAAGAGAAATATAGTACTAAATGATGGTTATGGATTATGAAAATCTCTAAGGCATGGAGTACTTGAAAGGAATTTGATAAGGACATGAATATGGAGTTGAATTTTGGAGAAAATGATTATGGACATGATATTAAAAATTAAGGATATGTTGTTTTGAGTATGAAAAATTAGTATTGACCTTGAGGAAAGATTATGAGATTTAAGTTGCATTCATAATTGTGTAATGCTTTGAGTATGTATAGATACTAATTATCGTTAATCTCTAGGCCACGTAGATCCGACGCAACCTGTGGATTTCGAAGTTTCAGATCGAGATGTACAATGAGATCATCTCAAGGATAGTGAGTAGACGACAACTATAGTTATATGAAATTTCTTTAATTATAATTATATATATATATATATATATATTTAGCATGATATTTATTTTATGCATTAAAGGTATATACGATATTTAATTATATGAATTGATTTGTTATTAAAGTAGTTTTATTTCAAGAAATATTATATCGAGTAAGTTGGTTGATTTTATGAAATATGATTTTACATAGAATTTGACGTACATGGTTTTGGCTCCACCTGACTTAATGTATGAGATTATTTCCTTGACCGGAATACGGGAGCTGCGTGCTACGCCTTTGTGGCGGGAGCCACCTCCAGAGTCCCCATTCCGTGATATTAGACCGGAATACGGGAGCTGCGTGCTACGCCTTTGTGGCGGGAGCCACCTCCAGAGTCCCTATCCCATTATATTTGCCTTTTGGGGGCACATCATAGTGACACATATGCCTTTGGGGCGTCCTATGGTGGTATTGGCCTTTGGGGCCGGCTACTAGTATGCCTACATGGATATTGCTTGGTTATTTCATGGATGTACTCTTGTGCACGACAGAAAGTTGGAGCCCAATTATACGTAACTTGATTTACTTCACAGATTTTATACATTGATTTAATATTATAATATTGTTATGCAATTGAAAACTTTGCTACGTCTTTGAATTACTCATTATGGTTTTACTATTATTTATTTTGAAAACGTCTATTATGTTTTAAAAGAGTTGGAGCCCAATTATACGAAACTTGATTTACTTTACAGATTTTATACATTGATTTAATATTATAATATTGTTATAAATTTGAAAACTTTGCTACGCCTTTGAATTAGTTATTATGATTTTACTATTATTTATTTTGAAAATGTAAATTATGCTCTACAGACTGCCATTATAGTTTTCACACGCTTTAAAAGTTGTTTACTCACTGAGATATTCATATATCTCACCATTTCATATTCTCATTTTCAGGTGATAGTTAGGTGTTGGGATTGCAACCTTCCTCTATTCTCTGCTTCAAATAGTATTGTGACGTGGTGGGCATCATAGTAAAAATTTATTGAAGTCTTGATCTTTTGATGTTTTTATCTAGTAAACCTTGCTTGAGATAGGTTTACTTTTGGATATATTGTATATATTTGAAGATATGAGACAATAGATCAGTATGTTTTGACTTGAGAATAAATTGATCATGGATAATTTTTGAATATGATGGATATATGTGATAATAGTATTGAGAAATATTGCTGGTTGAGGATATGAATTGAGTGTTATTTGCAGGAGGGTTTATAGTTGAGATAGAAAGGAAACTCTGTCGGATTTTAGGTAGATTATTCGGACAGGGTGTTACATCAATCAACTTTGGCATTTGGAGGGGCGCCACAAAAATAATTTATTTAGGTCATGATTATTTTTAACTCAAGTTTGAGCTATGTTCGGATTACAAACATGTCCTGGAAAGTGGTCCTTTGGATCATTGGAGTCATTATCTCACTGGGAGGTAGTGGACTCCGAACTTTAATCCCTCTTCTGATAAGATTAACAAAATCATTGCTTGGACTCGATTTTCGGGTCTGCCTATGGAATACTACAATCAACTTGCTTTGTATTGGATGGGTGCTTGTGTTGGCAGGGTGATCAAGATTGATAAGAATATTGAGGAAGTTCTTAGGGGCAGATTTGCTAGATTATGTGTGGAGGTTGATCTGACTTTACCTTTTGTTTCGAAGTTAATGGTGGGAAAGCATACTCAGTTAGCTGAGTATGATGGGATTAACTTGATATGTTTTCATTGTGGTAAGTTTGGGCACAGACGTGATGCTTGTCCTGCTTTAGTCATGGAGATTCCACCAGCCCCTAAATCATCTCAAGCCACTCCTTTTGGCGATGATGCCACGAAGGAGGAGCAAAGTGTTGGTCCATGGATGATTGTCCAACACATTGCATAGAAGCAGCATCACCAGACAAACGCAAAAAAAAAAAAAAAGAAAAAGATATCATTCGGAGTGATTTTAGGATGGCAAAAGATTTTCTTCCTTGGATAATGCTTTAATTTAAATTTATAATAGTACTGCTATTATTTCATAATTGTTATCTTGTTATGTTTTTAGATTGGACCAATTTGGGCATTCTGGACAACTAGTCAGATTTCTTTGTTTTCATGTCAATGAGTTAGTTCAATATTAAGGCAATCAGCCACCTCGATAGATCCATCCATTCTTGTGCTTGAAATTCGAAAACTTGAGTAGCGATATAGGCATCTTGGTGAAGACCTCATTAGTCAAGTAGGTTTGCATGTATGCAGTTGGAAATTTGATAATACATTGCAGATGAGGCCTAACAACTATGTTATGATTATTTTGGTTTTAGAAATAGTGAAAGAAATTGAAAATCACCTAAAACTACTTTTCCATTTTTTGTATTAAGGATTGTATTGTTACATGTACAATTAAAGTCATGTAAAATGTTATGATACAATTTGTTATAATTTTTTATCAATGAAATTTTAATTTATTAATTCAGCTTTATTTTATAATTTTGTTGTATTGTTATGCTAAAATAATTGCAATCAAAATATATGGTCGCTAAAATAAAAATTAATTAC
The DNA here is from genome assembly GCA_030761205.1 of Fremontodendron californicum. Taxonomy (NCBI): domain Eukaryota; kingdom Viridiplantae; phylum Streptophyta; class Magnoliopsida; order Malvales; family Malvaceae; genus Fremontodendron; species Fremontodendron californicum. Next base: position 24,138,816 of record JAULJL010000009.1, read on the forward strand.
TGATAGTTTGTCGTTACGTAGTGTCATATGCAATCAAACAAAACTTTTTTTGTAAAATAACATTTCACGACTATAATAATATTGTTATGTAAAACATTTTGTAACCATAATAATATTGTTACGTAAAAAATTTTCCAACCAAAATTTATGGTTGCTAAAATTAAGTTTACATAATGACATTTAGTCATTGCGCAATGTGATACGCAACCAAATAAAATATTGTTGCTAATTAGTATTTGGCAACAATATTAATATTGTTACGTAAAATTTTTAGATACTATAATATTATTATTACGTAAAATATTTAGCAACCATAATATATGGTTGCTAAAATAAAGTTTACACAATGTCATTTAATTGTTGCTCATTGTGATACGCGACCAATTAAAATGTCGTTGCAAAATAATATTTGGCAACCATAATAATATTGTTACATAAAATTTTTGACAACAAAATTGATATTGTTGCAAAAAAATTATTGCAGTCAACATACTACTGTTACGTAATGATTTTGGTAACCAAAATATTCTCGTTGCGTACAAGATTTTGTAACCAAATTTGTGGTTACTAAAACAAATTTAGATAATCACATTAAATCGTTGCCAAAAAGCATTTTATTCGGTAACGTCAGAAGCCGTTGCAATAAACATATTTACAAAAGAATTTTTGGATCGTCAAAATTGTTGCGTATATTTTTAACAATGGAGATATACGTAATGACCTAGCAACAACTTTTTGTCGTTGCAGAAAAATTTTCGCAACGATAAAATTAGCATTTTTCAACGACTTTTAGCGTTGCTAAAAGCAATTTTTCTATGTGTGTCAAAGCTTCTTCCGTAGAAGTTTCTAATAATCCGTTTATTCATTTCATGTTCGTGTATTTTCACGTGTAATAATCGTGTTTAAGGTTGTAGACACCTAATTTTGTCCGGGCCTTTTAAAACCAATTTTGATTTGTCCCCCTCTCGGGTTTAATATTTTTGTAAAAGTCACGGTCGCGATTTTAGATTTTTAAAATGTTCTAAATTATATATATCCTTTTTTAGCTTTAATTGTTCAAATAAAATCGGACCGTAAAATTACCAATTTTAAAATTCAATTTAAACCCGAAGTGAAAAGTTTAATCTTGAGTTTTATTATATTTTTAAAATAAATTTTTTAATTGAAAATATTTGAAAAAAAAGTAAAAAAAAAGACTTGAAAAAATAAAAGAAGGGTAATTTGGACATTACACATTTTTAGGTTAAAAATTGGTTATAAATGGACCACTTGAGCAAAGAAAAAGGGGGGGCGATTGACTGGCGGCTGAAATGAAAGAAAAGAAAAAGCTTTGGGTTTTTTTGTCATGGGGGCTGAGAGCTAAAAGCTAAAAGGAAAGTTTTGTTTCTTTTTCTTTTTTCATGGGGCTGAGAGCTAAAAAAGCTAAAAGAAAAAGTTGTGTTTTTTTTCAGGGGAGGCCGATTCTTCTTCGCTGCGAGGAAAGGAAAGGAGACGCCAGGAGAATGGCTGGAAAAGGCTTTGGTGGAATTGTGAAGCAGGAAAAATCGTGACTGAAGAGTACTTGAGGCGGAGAGGTCACTCAGATCTCTGCACTGGCAATGCCGCCATCCCAACTTCAAAACTTCAAGCCTATGTTAAACCACCTTCAGGTGAAATCTCTATCAGCGGAACGAAGAAACCATTTAAAACACCAAGAGAGGCATATCCAATGCTACCATCTCCACTTGATATGAGAAGGATCTTGGATAGATCAGAGTCGATGATAAGCCCTGTTGATGCGAGACCAAAATTGATTGCTACTACTCTTTCGGGTAGGACCCCAGCTCCTGTTTTGATTGAAGTGCCAAAAGAAGCCACAACTTATGAGCAGAATATGTCCACATCACCTGTTGAAGTGGAAAAACATGGAGATAATGCTAGGTCAAGTAGCTCTAGCAGTGATTTTGGGTCTTCTTTGAGTGACTCTGATAGTGAAAGTTCCTCAGTGTCTGGGTCTGATGCTGGACATTCGCCAAGGTCTTGAATGTTTTTCATTTAGTGGCTGATCTAAGAATTTAGAGTAGGTGCTGATCCATTGTGATCCTGAAGCTTTGAAGATTCTCTTTTATGATTTTAAAGTAGCATTTGTATGCATAGTGGAGATGTTTTTGAGGCCTCGAACTCGAAGGGCACTAGACGTTTAGGCACTGCAGAGTGGGTCTGTTTCTGTTTCAGCTGCTGCTCTTGGAAGTCGGAAAAAGGCTGCAGCACTATGTGGGACTATTTGTATAATTTCGGTAGAATTTGGTGTCCATGGTTGGGAGAAGTTTGGTTTGTACCTTGCTAACTACTGCTACTCATCCTAGTTTCAGGGGCCTTTGATTTTTTGGTTTGTGCTGGCAGATTCAGGATTCTTTGAGGGAACTCGACAGGTGTTTAGCGAGTTCGACAGCTGTGCTTCAACATTTTGACTTTGCCGACAGCTGTTCTATCAGTGAGGTGTTCTTCCACAATGCTTTCCTTTTTAAGATGACATGGGAAGCATTAGAAAAGATGAGCTCTATCGTGCTTGTGCAGTTCACAAGGTTCAACTTCAATAAGTGAAGGTTTTGGACCATCCAGATTTGCAGGATGGTTTTTGCCAAGTCTGGAACCATGATTTAGTGACAAAGAGAGTGGAAACAGAGGAGAACGAATGGACAGATTGGAACTGGAGTACAGATGGGGACATAATGGTAAATGGAGCATATTTTGTGCCCTCTGGAGCTGGCCTAAGGGCTCAATATGCAAAAGCTTCCAGTGTGGAGCCCAAATTTGCTGCCCCTTATTACATTTCTGACAAGGATGAACCAGAGGCTGATGTAATGGCATCAGTGCTTGGTCTTCAGAGTTATAGGAATCGTGCATATGCAGATGAGCTGGCGAATTTTCGTGAACATGGCCACACTGGTGAAAGTTGGTTTGGAACTGATGTCATGGATACTGTTACTTCTTGGACCAAAAGCTTGTGTATTGATATTTCTCAAGGTCACATGGCAAATCATGTTGATGAGACCAAGCCCGAGTCCATATTCTGTACGAACGTGCCATAACTCACTTTCCTGTAACAAGTGATCTCTGGTTTGATTATACTCGCTATCTTGATAAAACCTTGAAGGCTGGAAATGATGTGAAGGATGTTTATTCCAGGGCCACAAGAAACTGTTCCTGGGTTGAAGAACTTTGGGTTCGTTATTTGCTATGTTTGGAGCGTGGTCTTACTTCTGAGAAAGAGATACCTGCTGTCTTCGAGAAGTCCCTCCAATGCTCATTTTCAACCCTTGAAGAGTACCTTAATTTGTTCCTCACCTGAGTAGATGGCTTGAGGCGTAGAATTTCATCAGCTAGAGGAGACGATGTGTTGAACTATTCATTGATTAGGGAATCTTTTAAGCAAGCAGCAGATTACTTATCATCACACATGAAGAACTCTGATGGTTTATTGCGTTTGCATGCTTATTGGGCCCGTTTAGAGTTGAAATTGGGCAATGATTTAATTGCAGCTCGTGGTGTTTGGGAGAGCTTGCTTAAAACCTAGTTTGACTATTCAAAGCTTGCATGAATTATTTTTAAGTTATTTAACTATGTGATGTTTTTCAGGTTTCATGAACGTATCCGTCTCTGCAGTGGTTCAATGTTGGAAGCATGGCGAAGTTATATAGCAATGGAAATTGAATTAGGTCATATAAATGAAGCCAGGGCCATATATAAGAGATGCTACAGCAAAAAATTTAGTGGAACAGGTTCAGAGGAAATCAATGCAATCTTGGGGGAGAAAAGAAAAAGAGGATTTTGAATGGAAAATTAGGAAACGGTTTTTGCAAAGGGGACAAGCACAAGGTAATATTCTTTCATTTTATTTTTATATATATTATATGTTTATTGTGCTTGCTTTGGACATAGTATATTATGATGTATATTTGGTATTTGATAATTTACTCTTATACGGATAATGTTGCTTGCCTTGGACATGGTCTATTGTGGTGCATGCCTTAATGTCATTTTGCATATTCATAATATTTTAATAAATAAGGCAATATTCCCGAGTTCAATAATTCATGGTTTTCTCTGCTGGATTTGCCGGAGAGGTTATCATTAATTATTAACGAAGGAATGCCCTTTTCTAAAATAAAATGATTCGAAATTTTTTTTTGAAATAAATAAAACTTTCTATGTTTTGTCGGGTTTGCCGAGGAACATGAAAAGATTTTGGTATTAATAAATTCCGAGTCATTTTAAGCCATTTCACATGCCATATCATCTTATGTCATCCATATGCCATGTCATCTTGCTTGTCATGTCGATTTCATTCACATGCCATGTCATCTTATGCTATGTTACATGCCATGTCATTTTATGTCATCCATATGCCATGTCATCTTGCTTGTCATGTCGATTTCATTCACATGCCATGTCATCTTATGCCATGTCACATGCCATGTCATTTTATGTCATCCATATGCCATGTCATCTTGCTTGTCATGTCGATTTCATTCACATGCCATGTCATCTTATGATATGTTACATGCCATGTCATTTTATGTCATCCATATGCCATGTCATCTTGCTTGTCATGTCGATTTCATTCACATGCCATGTCATCTTATGCCATGTCACATGCCATGTCATTTTATGTCATCCATATGCCATGTCATCTTGCTTGTCATGTCGATTTCATTCACATGCCATGTCATCTTATGCCATGTCACATGCCATGTCATTTTATGTCATCCATTATGCCATGTCATCTTGTTTGCCATGTCGATGTCATTCACATGCCATGTCATCTTATGCTATGTCATTTAGGTATTAGGTCATCTTTATGAATGCCATGCATTTTTTTATGACATTTAGGTTTAAATCCATGCATTTCATGCATTATGTTTGCTGTATTGTTTCATGCATTTCATGTTCATGCCACTTGAATAATGACTTGAGCCAATTAATGGTTCAAAGTCATGCTCTCTTGAGCACACTTGTGGAAAATTAAGTTTGTCAAGTTGATTATTCTACCTTTGTGATTTTTTTTGTTTTTTTTTTGCTTAGCCAATTTTTATCTAACTTTCAAAAAGTCCTAGCTACTGTTTGCAAGTCATTTAATGAGTTTCAAATACTTTTACTTTGATTTTTAAATGATTTTATCAAAGGCAAAAATGTGTTGGCAAAGCAGTTTTGTTTTTTTTCTCCCAAAACTCGTAAATCTCTGATTTTTCTGGGAATTCATCTTTAATCCGAAAATTAAGCCAATTTTTTTCCGTGTATTTTTACATGTCCTGAGTCTCCAGTATTGTTTTCAGAATTTTTGGAATTTTTAAAAATAGGGTAAAAAATCGTGAATTAAAACTGGACAGTGGAGTCAGAATTGAATTTAAAGAAAAACCATTTTTCTGATTTGGTTAATTTACTTAGAGTGGGCTGATTAGGAGGGTTAGCTACTGACTTAAGGTAATTTCTAAACCTTTTTTTAAACTCTAAAAATGGTTTTTAAAGTCCCGGGTTAAGGGTAGTCAAGTCCGGATTTTTTTTAAACTTAGGAAATTAGAGCCATTTAAAAATTTTTAGCCTAGTTTTTATTTTTAATTCAAGCTTTTCAAAATTGTTTTCAAACAATCACAAAGTATTTTGGTTTTAGAATATTTAATTTGACATATTTTCCTAAGGAAGCCGGATATCTTTTTAGATATACGGATTTCCTTAATTAAAGGAAAAAATACATTTCATGCATTGCATTTTTATATTCATGCATTTTATATAATATGTGATTCTTGCCATAATAATTTCTATGATATTGTTGTTATTTTGATTTATATTTTTTGATGTTACATGGTTTTGAATATGGTTTTGAATATTTCATGATATCCTATGCTTTAATTTAGTTATTTTTATTTAGCATATACTATGTTCATGCATTATTATTTTCATGCATATTATATGATAGCATTATTTTATTCCACGTCATTTAAATTATATGCCATACCATTCATATTTGTCATGTCATTTAGGTTGCATTATATTATTTAGACTTTACTATGTCATTTTATTTATGTCATGCATATACATATTCATTTATTTTAAATGTTTGCAAAAAGATAATGGTTTTCAATAAAATAAAGATATTCCCGAGTTAAAATAATTCATGAGTTCTCTACCGGGTTTGCTGGAGGGAATATCATCAATTATCATTAATAAAGGAATATCTTTCTTTCAAAAGGAGAATGATTCGGAAAGTTTTCCAAAACTAATAAAAATTTCTATATTTTGCCACGTTTGTTGGGGAATATAGGAAAATTTTGAATTTATAAATTCCGGATCATTTTTAATAAAAAGGGAATTATTTTTTCTTTAAATTGGGAATTAACTTGAAATACTAAATTTAAAACCAATTTTTACCGAGACTTGAGATAACACACGATTAATAAGTTACCAATTTATACGGGCGTTGTGGGGGTGCTAATCCTTCCCCACACGTAACCGACTCTCGAACCCGCTTCTTTGATTTCTCTGGTTTAAAACGCAGACTTGAAATTGGTTTTTAAAATGTTTTAATTAATTTTTAAAATATTTTATAAAACCGGTTTTAATAGGTGGCCGATCACACCTAGCTAAAAAAGATTGGTGGCGACTCCATGTCTTTTTTTAAGGTCATTTTCAAAACCTTCATTTTTCTAGAGGAATTAAGTCGACTTTTCCTCGGTTTTTTTAATGTCACGCTTAACGAATAATAAAATCTTGCGATGAGACTCGTTATTTTTTAGGTTGCGACAGCTTGGCGACTCCACTGGGGACTATTAGAGAGTCATGCCTAGAATTAGTCGTGTGTTATCAAAGTCTTGGTTTTGTTGGTTTAATTGGTATTTAATTTTAAGTCCCACATTTTTTTTAATAAGGAGAATTTTGAAAATAATAAAATGTTTTTAAATATGTTGATACTCATGTGCATGCATTTTATTATTGTTCTCTAGTTATTTACGATTGTATATTATAATTGCTTGTTGGTTAATGCGTTACACTATTCTTGAATGTTTTAATTGCTAGGGCATTTAGAATAAGGTTTGTAGAATAGGTGGTGAAAGGTTTGTTGTTCCTCCACACACACCACACGTGCATTTTCATATCATGAATCCTATACCCGTGTTCCGTCCTTTTAGGTGGGAGCAAAGTAACTAAGCCTTCGTGATTAACAATCCGCATGGGCTAGTGAAACACTTCCGGAGTACTAAATTACCTAAGCCTTCGTGATTAACAATCCGCATGGGCTAGGAAAATAGACTCTAACGAATTGAACCCGCTTTTATCAGGGTGCCTTACTAGCCTTCACCGGCGACAGTGAGGAACAATTCGGGGCCTTAGAACCGATTCACCCTCATATAGTGAACCTAGGCGAAGCCATGCCGGATTTCCGTTAGATATACCGAAAATAGGAAAACATGGAGGGACATTTCTAAACTTTTTGTTACCTATTTTACACTTTGAATAAGTTTTGTAGATCGGGCAACGATGAACGTACATCGCCCGTAATAAATGTGATACTCCGCCTCGAAGGCATCGTGATGCCTAAATAAGCAGATATTGTTGGGGCGGATGTTCATTAGCTGTTTTAAAAAAAAAAAAAATCCTTTTTCAAGCATTTTTGCATTTTGCACATTTCATGCATGTGTGAATAGAGCATGTACATTTTTTGTTGTATTATTGATCTCATTCTTTGCAATAAACAGTTAGTAATTTCATTTGATGATTTCATAAAACCGGTAGTGTCACATGAACATCTGCATATTGTACCATAGTGGGATCCACCCTGAAATTCTTTTGAAAATATTGTGATTGGTTTTTCATAAAAAAAAATCATAAATTTGGAGGCAAATCTTGCATAATGAGATTTTTGAATAATCAAGATTCAGGTCCCACCAATTTCGTGTAATCATTGATTTTTTTTGTATATACCTTTGTGTTAATTCATTTATTTTTTGCATGTATCATTTTGACATCATGTTATAGTCATAGCATGCATGGTCATTATTTGTATATACTTATGTATCAATTTATTCTTTCTTTACATGCATCATGTTGGCATCAAGTTGCATTCATGCATTCATAGTCAGCATGATTTTTCTGTATATATCCATATATCAATTTATTCTTTCTTTACATGCATCATGTTGGCATCAAGTTGCATTCATGCATTCATAGTCAGCATGATTTTTCTGTATATATCTATATATCAATTTATTCTTTCTCTATATGCATCATGTTAGCGTCAAGTTGCATTCATGCATTCATAGTCAGCATGATTTTTCTGTATATATCTATATATCAATTTATTCTTTCTCTATATGCATCATGTTAGCGTCAAGTTGCATTCATGCATTCATAGTCAGCATGATTTTTCTGTATATATCTATATATCAATTTATTCTTTCTCTATATGCATCATATTAGCGTCAAGTTGCATTCATGCATTCATAGTCAGCATGATTTTTCTGTATATATCCATTATCAATTTATTCTTTCTCTATATGCATAATGGTAGCATCAAGTTGCATTCATGCATTCATAGTCAGTATAATTTTTCTGTATATATTCATGCATTAATTTGTTTATTCTTTACATCCATCATGTTGGCATCAGGTTGCATTCATACCATACGTAGTCATCATGATATGCTTATACATTAATTTGTCATATTGGCATCAAGTTGCATTCGTGACATACATGGTCAGCATCATTTTCTTTGTATATACTCTGTGTCAATCATTTATTCTTCACATGCATCATAATTGACATTGTGTAGCATTCATAGTGTATATGATCATTCATTGGGAAATACATTTGAAACATACATGGTCATTCATTGCATATATCCATGCATTAATTTCATGCATCATGTTGGCATCAGGTTGCATTCAGGGCATACATAGTCATCATGATATGCTCATGCATTAATTTGTCATATTGGCATCAGGTTGCATTCATGACATACACGGTCAGCATGATTTTCTTTGTATATACTTTGTGTCAGTCATTTATTCTTCACATGCATCATAATTGACATTGTGTGGCATTCATAATGTATATGATCATTCATTGGGAAATGCATTTGGAACATACATGGTCATTCATTGTACATATCCATGCATTAATTTGCTTATTCTTTACATGCATCATGTTGGCATCAGGTTGCATTCATGGCATACATAGTCATCATGATATGCTCATGCATTAATTTGTCATATTGGCATCAGGTTGCATTCATGACATACATGGTCAGCATGATTTTCTTTGTATATACTCTGTGTCAATCATTTATTCTTCACATGCATCATAATTGACATTGTGTAGCATTCATAGTGTATATGATCATTCATTGGGAAATGCATTTGGAACATACATGCTCATTCATTGCATATATCCATGCATTGATTTTTCTTATTCTTTAAATGCATCATGTTGGCATCGTGTTGCATTTATAACATACATGGTCAACATGTTTCCACTGTATATGACCACACATAACTTTGTTATCCTTCACATGCATCAAATTGCACTCATGACATTCATAGCTCATTCATCATGAAACACATTAATAAGATGAAATAGAAATTGGCTTAGCTTTGAAGAGTTTTCTTCGTCAGCTAAAAGCTATGACCCCAACAGCAAGTGCGAGTATCATATTGGGGCAATTGGGCATTCGACTAAAAAATGCAGAAAACTGAAGGAAATAATTGAGGGTCTTGTCCACGATGGCATTTGGATTCCAGAGCTTATCGAACATTGGAGATCTATTTTACCATAGATTGATTTCCTCTTGAAGAATTTTGAGGATAAGAATTGTTATCTTTGAAAGCATGTCAATAGGGGCATTCTGATGCATATATTTCTATACACTTTGATGATGAAAGCGCTTGTCTCATGATGACATCTACATGAAATAAATAAATTTTGAATTTAAATATTTTGTGTTCATTTTATTTTAGCAATGAATTTGAATTTGCAAAAACAAATGAAACTTTGAGAAAATTTGTGGTAAACAATAAATAAGTGGTTTTCACATGAAATAATGAACAATCTTGAGAATATTGATGATCATTGTTAGAAATGACCCAATACCTTCAGCCCTCTCTTTTAGGCTTTCCTAAGCCTAAATCTTTTGAACCGAGACCACTTGAAAGACCTAATGCTTCAAGGAATATGAATGATTTGACTTCATAAAACCATTGTCATCACATAATAAGCAAAGACGTAGATCTTAGTCTAGCCTATGAACAAAGGAAAGAACTTTTTGAAAATTTTCAAATTCCTTGAAAATCAAACAAATAAGACATTCTTTCAAGAATCCAGATTTTGAAAATTTGGTGTGTGTCAAGATTGTGCTAAAACCATTCATGACCTTTCCCAATGACCACAAAACACTAATTGCCTAGACATCACTTCATGTTTGACACCCTGGGGCACAATGATTAAAATAGATTATCCCTTGTCCCAGAGAAAACCCGTTTTTTGGGTCATATTTTCCTTGTCTCTTCAAAGAACTCAGATTTGAAATTCAGCCTTTTCAGTACAGACTTGGACTTGCTATGTTCCTCGTTGATACAAATTCTTATTGGTTAATCAAATTGGGGCATCATATGTGGAAATGATGGATACATGGTGGATAAGGATGGACTAAATGCATGAATCATTGGGGCATGCGACGAAAGAAAAAAAATTGTGATATCATGCATATGAGAATTCGGATGATTCCAAAGTGCAAAATGAAATTCTGAATATCTATTTCCCCTGAGGATTGCTTTCAATGTGAATATTTATGCTTGACATGAGAAATGGCCATCTTTTATATCCCTTTCGCATAAAAAAAAATTATCCATAGTCACCCCTTTTGAGCCGAAAGAATTCTTTTTTCTTTAAACCCTGATCAAGGATCACCCTCTACACTGGGGGGCAAATGCGAGGAAAGATCTTTTCAAAGATCATTGAGAAATGAGTGACAGCTCAAGGACAGACACAAAGCAAATGGAGCCCCGAATAAATACGGTTGCACTCTATCAAAGAAAAAAGAAGAGGAAAAGATGGCGAAATGAAAGCCAAGAAAAAAACACAATAAAAAAGAAAACAAAATGTGTGAAAGACATGGCAAATTGAAAGCCAAGAACGAGGAAAGAAAGACACAAAAGTCAAAAGGAAAGAAATGTCCAAGAAGGGACAAATGCTTCAAAGAGAATCCTCCTCAAGAAATGATCCTTGATCTGATTACCTTCAAACACATATTTTGGGCCTATTTATCCTTTCTTCCTGAACCCTGAGCCATGGCCTACATTACGTGCTTTAAAAGTCCATTTTGATCAAGCATGAATATTTAATTTGAAGGGGTTTTCCTCAAATTTTATCCCATCTCATCGAATTCTCATTTCACTAAGGAAGAATTTAGAATTCTCAAGTGTATGGTAGAACGAAAAAAGAGAAAGAAAAATTGGAAAGAATGGTGCTCTAGGGCGAAAACCCAAAAATAGGGGGTCTAGAGTAAAATGGAAATTTTTGATGCCATCTATGATAGTGCCGATACCCCAAAAGAAAAGATCTTATTAAAGGAGTGGTCATCGAGGAACATCTAGGAATTCCTAAACCCCCCAAATTGTCAGCTCTCATTCGGAGAATTGTCTTCAAAAATTGAATCTTTTTTTCCTCCGAGATTAAACTTTCCGATTTAAACATCCCGGCAAATCTTGACGCTTGTCAAAATACCTTGATATTGGAAACTAAAAGAATGTTGAATTTGTTTGGTTCTCAATGAATTCATGATTTATAAAATATGTTCCATTTGTGAACCTAGAAGGGATATACATTTTTGTCATGAAGTTTTCCTGGAAACGCCAGAATCTTGTTATACCAAGCCTTGCCAATCCAGTTGAAAAAACCAAATTGCTACTTAGAGAAATTTCTAACAATGATCATCAATCTTCAAAAGATTTATACATCACACATTGTGGGGTTAATATTTTTTGTTCAGAAGTTTTCAAGATGCGAAAACAAATAAAGAGATTTTTTGAAATACCCATTTTGATGTTGACATGAGACAAAGATTTTTCTAACCCAAAGGTATAGAACTGTCAGGATGGGTCCTGACCTCCAGATATGAGAAGAAGAAATCGAACCCAGTGCAGATCTCTGTTGATGAAAGTTTGAAAATTGTTGGGGCAAAGAGAATAGCCAAAATGAATTGAAGATATACTCTGATTTGAAGAGGAAAAATGAATTTGAAAGGCTAAGCCAAAGTCTAGAAAAACAACCGGGGGCATTTGCATCACTCATGAGCACTCATCTCTTTATCGAGCTTTTGCATCTGCACAGTGTCAGCAAGCATTTGCATCATTCATGGGTATTTGCATTGGCATTATTCCATAAGCATCTGCATTTTACCTTTACATTTACATTCTTCATGGAATTCGCATTTGTGTCATCTCAAGCAATTGCATCATTTCTAGAATCATTGCATTTTCATTAATGTGTGGTAATTGTAGTTACACCATTCATAAACCAGTTACATGAACACAATTAGTAGGGGCATCTGCATCATGAAACATGGGCATCAATCCAGGCCATTTGCATTTGCACTAAGAAATATTTTACATTTGCACCATGAAATATGAGCACCTTGTTAAAAGACATGTGCATCTGCATCATTTCTGAAAGCTTCTGGTGGGGATATCCAGAATTTTACAGTTTTAAAAATGAGCAAGACTTTGGTGGTGATAGCTGAAGCCTCTTGTGGAGATATCCAGGGTTTTATAATCTTGAAACATGAGAAATCTTCTTCTGAAGGAGTTACCCAAAATTTTACAATGAGCAAGTCTTTGGTGGTGATAGCCAAAGCTTCTGGTGGGGATATCCAGAATTTTACAGTTTTAAAAGTGAACAAGTCTTCGGTGGTGATAGCTGAAGCCTTTGGTGGAGATATCCAGGGTTTTATAATTTTGAAAAATGAGAAATCTTCTTTTGGAGGAGTTATCCATAATTTTATTCAACATGTGCATCTACATCAAGAAGCATTTGCACCAATCTAAGTCATTTGCATCTACATCAAGAAGCGTTTGCATCAATCTAAGTCATTTACATTTGCATCAAAGACATTTGCACCAGTTTAAGTCATTTCATATCTTATTCAACATCTGCATCAAAAAGCACCATTTTAAAGACCTCCGGGCACCAATTTTTTAAGACCTCCGGGCACCAATTTTTTTTAAAGACCTCTGGACACCATTTTAAAGACCTCCGGGCACCATTTTCAAGACCTTCGGGCACCAGTTTTTTAAAGACCTTCGGGCACCAATTTTTTAAAAAAGACCTCCGGGCACAATTTTCAATTTTAAAGACCTCCGGGCACCATTTTAAAGACCTTCGGGCACCAGTTTTTTTAAGACTTCCGGGCAACATTTTAAAGACCTCCGGGCACCATTTTAAAGACCTTCGGGCACCAGTTTTTTAAGACCTCCGGGCACCAATTTTAAAGACCTCCGGGCACCATTTTAAAGACCTCCGGGCACCAGTTTTTTAAGACCTCCGGGCACCAGTTTTTTAAAGACCTCCGGGCACCATTTTAAAGACCTCCGGGCACCATTTTAAAGACTTTCGAGCACCAGTTTTTTAAAGACCTCCGGGCACCATTTTAAAGACCTTCGGGCACCAATTTTTTTAAGACCTCCTGGCACCATTTTAAAGACCTCCGGGCACCATTTTAAAGACCTCCGGGCACCAGTTTTTTAAGACCTCCGGGCACCAGTTTTTTAAAGACCTCCGGGCACCATTTTAAAGACCTCCGGGCACCATTTTAAAGACCTTCGGGCACCAGTTTTTTAAAGACCTCCGAGCACCATTTTAAAGACCTCCGGGCACCAGTTTTTTTTAAAGACCTCCGGGCACCATTTTAAAGACCTCCGGCACCCTTTTAAAGACCTTCAGGCACCAGTTTTTTAAAGACCTTCGGGCACCAGTTTTTTAAAAAAAAGACCTCCGGGCACAATTTTCAATTTTAAAGACCTTCGGGCACCATTTGAAAGACCTTCGGGCATCAGTTTTTTAAAGACCTCCGAGCACTATTTTAAAGACCTTCGGGCACCAATTTTAAAGTCCTTCGGGCGCCAGTTTTTTAAAGACCTCCGGGCACCATTTTAAAGACCTTCGGGCACCAATTTTTTTTAAGACCTCCGGGCACCATTTTAAAGACCTCCGGGCACCATTTTAAAGACCTTCGTGCACCAGTTTTTTAAGACCTCCGGGAACTAATTTTAAAGACTTTCGGGCACCAGTTTTTTAAAGATCTTCGGGCACCAGTTTTTTAAAAAGACCTCCGGGCACAATTTTCAATTTTAAAGACCTCCGGGCACCATTTTAAAGACCTTCGGGCACCAGTTTTTTAAGACCTCCAGGCACCAATTTTAAAGACTTTCGGGCACAAGTTTTTTAAAGACCTTCGGGCACCAGTTTTTTAAAAAGACCTCCGGGCACAATTTTCAATTTTAAAGACCTCCGGGCACCATTTTAAAGACCTTCGGGCACCAGTTTTTTAAGACCTCCGGGCACCAATTTTAAAGACCTCCGGGCTCCAATTTTAAAGACCTTCGGGCATAAATTTTTCTTTTGAAAATCGAATTCGTTTCCTTAAGACGAATTGAGCCTTGTTTAGGCAGGGAGTTCAATTTAAGGACAAAATCTTCAATTTATTATTTTATTTAAAAAAAATATGAAAAAAATGAAAAAAGAGAAAAAAATAGAAAAAAGGAAAAAAGAAAAAAAAAGAAAAAAAAAGAGAAGAAAATGAGAAATGCAAAAATGAATGAAGAAATGAAAAGAAAACCCCTTTCCTTTCCTTCACATGTGATTTCACAGACCGGACAAAATTGTTGTCTATTTTATCTTTACCTGATTCCTGATTCTCAGCAATAGCCAAAGAGGGGCAGCTGTAGACACCTAATTTTGTCTGGGCCTTTTAAAACCAATTTTGATTTGTCCCCCTCTCGGGTTTAATATTTTTGTAAAAGTCACGGTCGCGATTTTAGATTTTTAAAATGTTCTAAATTATATATATCCTTTTTAAGCTTTAATTGTTCAAATAAAATCGGACCGTAAAATTACCAATTTTAAAATTCAATTTAAACTCGAAGTGAAAAGTTTAATCTTGAGTTTTATTATATTTTTAAAATAAATTTTTTAATTGAAAATATTTGAAAAAAAGTAAAAAAGGACTTGAAAAAATAAAAGAAGGGTAATTTGGACATTACACATTTTTAGGTTAAAAATTGGTTATAAATGGACCACTTGAGCAAAGAAAAAAGGGGGGCCGATTGACTGGCGGCTGAAATGAAAGAAAAGAAAAAGCTTTGGGTTTTTTTGTCATGGGGGCTGAGAGCTAAAAGCTAAAAGGAAAGTTTTGTTTCTTTTTCTTTTTTCATGGGGCTGAGAGCTAAAAAAACTAAAAGAAAAAGCTGTGTTTTTTTTCAGAGAAGGCCGATTCTTCTTCGCTGCGAGGAAAGGAACGGAGATGCGAGGAGAATGGCTGGAAAAGGCTTTGGTGGAATTGTGAAGCAGGAAAAATCGTGACTGAAAAGTACTTGAGGCGGAGAGGTCACTCAGATCTCTGCACTGGCAATGCCGCCATCCCAACTTCAAAACTTCCAGCCTATGTTAAACCACCTTCAGGTGAAATCTCTATCAGCGGAACGAAGAAACCATTTAAAACACCAAGAGAGGCATATCCAATGCTACCATCTCCACTTGATATGAGAAGGATCTTGGATAGATCAGAGTCGATGATAAGCCCTGTTGATGCGAGATCAAAATTGATTGCTACTACTCTTTCGGGTAGGACCCCAGCTTCTGTTTTGATTGAAGTGCCAAAAGAAGCCACAACTTATGAGCAGAATATGTCCACATCACCTGTTGAAGTGGAAAAACATGGAGATAATGCTAGTAGGTCAAGTAGCTCTAGCAGTGATTTTGGGTCTTCTTTGAGTGACTCTGATAGTGAAAGTTCCTCAGTGTCTGGGTCTGATGTTGGACATTCGCCAAGGTCTTGAATGTTTTTCATTCAGTGGCTGATCTAAGAATTTAGAGTAGGTGCTGATCCATTGTGATCCTGAAGCTTTGAAGATTCTCTTTTATGATTTTAAAGTAGCATTTGTATGCATAGTGGAGATGTTTTTGAGGCCTCGAACTCGAAGGGCACTAGACGTTTAGGCACTGCAGAGTGGGTCTGTTTCTGTTTCAGCTGCTGCTCTTGGAAGTCGGAAAAAGGCTGTAGCACTATGTGGGACTATTTGTATAATTTTGGTAGAATTTGGTGTCCATGGTTGGGAGAAGTTTGGTTTGTACCTTGCTAACTACTGCTACTCATCCTAGTTTCAGGGGCCTTTGATTTTTTGGTTTGTGCTGGCAGATTCAAGATTCTTTGAGGGAACTCGACAGGTGTTTAGCGAGTTCGACACCTGTGCTTCAACATTTTGACTTTGCCGACAGCTGTTCTATCAGTGAGGTGTTCTTCCGCAATGCTTTCCTTTTTAAGATGACATGGGAAGCATTAGAAAAGATGAGCTCTATCGTGCTTGTGCAGTTCACAAGGTTCAACTTCAATAAGTGAAGGTTTTGGACCATCCAGATTTGCAGGATGGTTTTGGCCAAGTCTGGAACCATGATTTAGTGACAAAGAGAGTGGAAACAGAGGAGAACGAATGGACAGATTGGAACTGGAGTACAGATGGGGACATAATGGTAAATGGAGCATATTTTGTGCCCTCTGGAGCTGGCCTAAGGGCTCAATATGCAAAAGCTTCCAGTGTGGAGCCCAAATTTGCTGCCCCTTATTACATTTTTGACAAGGATGAACCAGAGGCTGATGTAATGGCATCAGTGCTTGGTCTTCAGAGTTATAGGAATCGTGCATATGCAGATGAGCTGGCGAATTTTCGTGAACATGGCCACACTGGTGAAAGTTGGTTTGGAACTGATGTCATGGATACTGTTACTTCTTGGACCAAAAGCTTGTGTATTGATATTTCTCAAGGTCACATGGCAAATCATGTTGATGAGACCAAGCCCGAGTCCATATTCTGTACGAATGTGCCATAACTCACTTTCCTGTAACAAGTGATCTCTGGTTTGATTATACTCGCTATCTTGATAAAACCTTGAAGGCTGGAAATGATGTGAAGGATGTTTATTCCAGGGCCACAAGAAACTGTTCCTGGGTTGAAGAACTTTGGGTTCGATATTTGCTATGTTTGGAGCGTGGTCTTACTTCTGAGAAAGAGATACCTGCTGTCTTCGAGAAGTCCCTCCAATGCTCATTTTCAACCCTTGAAGAGTACCTTAATTTGTTCCTCACCTGAGTAGATGGCTTGAGGCGTAGAATTTCATCAGCTAGAGGAGACGATGTGTTGAACTATTCATTGATTAGGGAATCTTTTAAGCAAGCAGCAGATTACTTATCATCACACATGAAGAACTCTGATGGTTTATTGCGTTTGCATGCTTATTGGGCCCGTTTAGAGTTGAAATTGGGCAATGATTTAATTGCAGCTCGTGGTGTTTGGGAGAGCTTGCTTAAAACCTAGTTTGACTATTCAAAGCTTGCATGAATTATTTTTAAGTTATTTAACTATGTGATGTTTTTCAGGTTTCATGAACGTATCCGTCTCTGCAGTGGTTCAATGTTGGAAGCATGGCGAAGTTATATAGCAATGGAAATTGAATTAGGTCATATAAATGAAGCCAGGGCCATATATAAGAGATGCTACAGCAAAAAATTTAGTGGAACAGGTTCAGAGGAAATCAATGCAATCTTGGGGGAGAAAAGAAAAAGAGGATTTTGAATGGAAAATTAGGAAACGGTTTTTGCAAAGGGGACAAGCACAAGGTAATATTCTTTCATTTTATTTTTATATATATTATATGTTTATTGTGCTTGCTTTGGACATAGTATATTATGATGTATATTTGGTATTTGATAATTTACTCTTATACGGATAATGTTGCTTGCCTTGGACATGGTCTATTGTGGTGCATGCCTTAATGTCATTTTGCATATTCATAATATTTTAATAAATAAGGCAATATTCCCGAGTTCAATAATTCATGGTTTTCTCTGCTGGATTTGCCGGAGAGGTTATCATTAATTATTAACGTAGGAATGCCCTTTTCTAAAATAAAATGATTCGAAATTTTTTTTTGAAATAAATAAAACTTTCTATGTTTTGTCGGGTCTGCCGAGGAACATGAAAAGATTTTGGTATTAATAAATTCCGAGTCATTTTAAGCCATTTCACATGCCATATCATCTTATGTCATCCATATGCCATGTCATCTTGCTTGTCATGTAGATTTCATTCAAATGCCATGTCATCTTATGCTATGTTACATGCCATGTCATTTTATGTCATCCATATGCCATGTCATCTTGCTTGTCATGTCGATTTCATTCACATGCCATGTCATCTTATGCCATGTCACATGCCATGTCATTTTATGTCATCCATTATGCCATGTCATCTTGTTTGCCATGTCGATGTCATTCACATGCCATGTCATCTTATGCTATGTCATTTAGGTATTAGGTCATCTTTATGAATGCCATGCATTTTTTTATGACATTTAGGTTTAAATCCATGCATTTCATGCATTATGTTTGCTGTATTGTTTCATGCATTTCATGTTCATGCCACTTGAATAATGACTTGAGCCAATTAATGGTTCAAAGTCATGCTCTCTTGAGCACACTTGTGGAAAATTAAGTTTGTCAAGTTGATTATTCTACCTTTGTGATTTTTTTTCTTCCTTAGCCAATTTTTATCTAACTTTCAAAAATTCCTAGCTACTGTTTGCAAGTCATTTTATGAGTTTCAAATATTTTTACTTTGATTTTTAAATGATTTTATCAAAGGCAAAAATGTGTTGGCAAAGCAGTTTTTTTTTTTCTCCCAAAACTCGTACATCTCTGATTTTTCTAGGAATTCATCTTTAATCCGAAAATTAAGCTACATTTTTTCCGTGTATTTTTACATGTCCTGAGTCTCCAGTATTTTTTTCAGAATTTTTGGCATTTTTAAAAATAGGTTAAAAATCGTGAATTAAAACTGGACAGTGGAGTCAGAATTGAATTTAAAGAAAAACCATTTTTCTGATTTGGTCAATTTACTTAGAGTGGGCTGATTAGGAGGGTTAGCTACTGACTTAAGGTAATTTCTAAACCTTTTTTTAAACTCTAAAAATGGTTTTTCAAGTCCCGGGTTAAGGGTAGTCAAGTCCGGATTTTTTTTAAACTTAGGAAATTAGAGCCATTTAAAAATTTTTAGCCCAGTTTTTATTTTTAATTCAACTTTTTCAAAATTGTTTTCAAAAAATCACAAAGTATTTTGGTTTTAGAATATTTAATTTGACATATTTTCCTATGGTAGCCGGATATCTTTTTAGATATACGGATTTCCTTAATTAAAGGAAAAAATACATTTCATGCATTGCATTTTTATATTCATGCATTTTATATAATATGTGATTCTTGCCATAATAATTTCTATGATATTGTTGTTATTTTGATTTATATTTTTTGATGTTACATGGTTTTGAATATGGTTTTGAATATTTCATGATATCCTATGCTTTTATTTAGTTATTTTTATTTAGCATATACTATGTTCATGCATTATTATTTTCATGCATATTATATGATAGCATTATTTTATTCCATGTCATTTAAATTATATGCCATACCATTCATATTTGTCATGTCATTTAGGTTGCATTATATTATTTAGATTTTACTATGTCATTTTATTTATGTCATGCATATACATATTCATTTATTTTAAATGTTTGCAAAAAGATAATGGTTTTCAATAAAATAAAGATATTCCCGAGTTAAAATAATTCATGAGTTCTCTACCGGGTTTGCTGGAGGGAATATCATCAATTATCATTAATAAAGGAATATCTTTCTTTCAAAAGGAGAATGATTCGGAAAGTTTTCCAAAACTAATAAAAATTTCTATATTTTGCCACGTTTGTTGGGGAATATAGGAAAATTTTGAATTTATAAATTCCAGATCATTTTTAATAAAAAGGGAATTATTTTTTATTTAAATTGGGAATTAACTTGAAATACTAAATTTAAAACCAATTTTTACCGAGACTTCAGATAACACACGATTAATAAGTTACCGATTTATACGGGCGTTGTGGGGGTGCTAATCCTTCCCCACACGTAACCGACTCCCGAACCCGCTTCTTTGATTTCTCTGGTTTAAAACGCAGACTTGAAATTGGTTTTTAAAATGTTTTAATTAATTTTTAAAATATTTTATAAAACCGGTTTTAATAGGTGGCCGATCACACCTAGCTAAAAAAGATTGGTGGCGACTCCATGTCTTTTTTTAAGGTCATTTTCAAAACCTTCATTTTTCTAGAGGAATTAAGTCGACTTTTCCTCGGTTTTTTTTAATGTCACGCTTAACGAATAATAAAGTCTTGCGATGAGACTCGTTATTTTTTAGGTTGCGACAAAGGTATTATATATATAAATTTTGATATGTTAATAATTCCTGTTATATAGATTTTGACACGTTCATGTACTCGTGTCGTGTTCGTATTATTTTTTTCGTATCGTATCGTATTTTAATTATTTTTTCGTGTTATGTTCATGTCGTGTAATCATATTGTGTTCAAAGTTACCAAATCTAATTAATGTCTCACATCTAAGATTTCTTGTGACTTATCATCACCGACAAATAACAAGAAATCATCAATATCATGAGCTATCTTAGAATATTATTATATATTGAAAGACTATGTTTTTAGGAAACTTCCCACTAATTTTCGTACAAAATGATAGAATTGCTATGACTAACTAAATTCAAAAACATTTAACCAAATCATAAACTATAAAAAAGCTAAAAGTTTGAATCCAACAAATTGAAAATTATTAAATAGTCAAAACACAATATATATTTAATTCACCTCTATATATACAAAATATAAACAAACAAATCAAAAAAACTTTTTCAATATATTATTACATTATGATTATTATTTCATACATTAACTGCTAAAGTTTTTAAACTCTTACAACAAGATTAAAAGATTAGTGTGTCATTTTCTATATCATATACTATTTTTTTTAAATATATCTTAAAGAAATATGTGTCAATCTCTAATTATGTTCATATAGTTAAAAATTCCACTAATGCTATATGAGATCATTTTCTTATTATAATATTACAATATCCACAAATCATGCATTGTAAAAACAAAGTTAAAGGGAGACAGTGTAAAAAAAAAAGTTAAAGGGAGTCAAATTGTAATTCTGCATTAATGTAATAAAACACAATGCATTTAGTAAAAATATTTTGTTTTATTAATCTTCAGGATATATATATATATGTATATATATATATATATTCAAACCTCTTTCAGTTCCTCTCCTTTACAACAATGTGAGCAAATTTGTATTAGTTCCTTTGCCATCTTTGCTAAATGCACTTTTGGAAGGAGTAATTGTGCCTTATAGCTTCTTGCAGTTAATTGTTGGTAGACTATTTCTTCTGATCAGATCCAAGTGTTTGTTGAGAAGAAAAAGATGCATCATTGGGAAGGTGTTTTGATGCTACATCTAACAAATGTGAACATACATATTTGAGTAATTAAGGATCAGTTACACGATTCTAAATTCATACATAATATGATCATAATAAAATAATTCTCAACATATATTTATTATATCGATAAAAATAACATTATTTTAACATAAACTTGGATTAAACTTAAATTTTGGACATAATTTCGATAAAAATAACATACTTCTAACACAAAGTTGGACCAAACTTAAACTCGGACATAATCTTTTTCTTATTATTGTCGGTATTTTTATGACGTAACTAACTAATTTTTTCATTACTTTAAAATAAAATTTGGACATATATATGTATATGTAGACCTAACTATTTTAGACACGACAAGAGAAAAATAACTAAAACATAACACTAAAATTAACATGAACGTATCAAAATTTATATAAAATAAATTATTACGTGTCAAAATTTATATAAATATATAATATCTTAAATACGATTATGACACAAAAAAATAATACAAATATGACATGAATACACAGATTGCCAAATCTATATACCTGCAAGATCGGCTCAATCAACACAACAACTCGGCGCCGCGGCGACACTACCTGCGCTGCAGCGGCCGAGGACAGTAGCTTGGCGCTGCAGCGCTAGGTCATTTTTCTGAAAGCTTGTTTTTTTTTCCAGCTTCATCAAAGGGTTACTTCAGTCATCAGTCTCAGGTTTCGAATACAAACATGAGGAATCCATAATGTCGTTTTTACTACTATACTTTGTAGTTTTCGATGGGTTTTAAAATCATTAAGGATATTCTGGGTATCAAGTTTGCTTATGCTTGAAGGATAGTTAGTTAGGTCAATTTAATTAGGGGCTCAAAGTCCTTTTTTGGAGGCGTCATATTATTTTCTTTGTAAGGGTTATATAGGGTTTTGAGCATAGTGTTCGAAGGGTAGTTTCGTATTTTAGGGTATTGGTTTTATAGTGGGCGGATCGAAACGTTGTCACATTATTTCAATTTCAATAAAACAACATTGTTGTTGAAAAAAAAATACCTGCTGGATTATTTTTTAAGGAGTGAAGGGAGGAGGTAACTCTTTTTCTTGGTACTAATGGAGGAGTGCAAGAGAAGTCACACTTCAAATTACACCAAAATCCAGGGGGTGACCCACATTGTTTTCAAGCAATCTTTCATACAAATATTATAGTCAATATATTCTGACTTTGCTACTTCAACTATGCTTACTAACATTATCAATGCAGAGCACAAAAACAACGTCATTACAGAAGTTTTTGCCATTAATCAGAATCTTTTTTTTCTATTTTGTTGTTAAAAGATTTTGGCAATTTTTTCCTATACCAAGGAAGGTTTTAGAGAAAATTTGAAAAAAAAAATTAGTTTATAAATGAAAAATGAAGGGTATGATTCTATTAAATTCTTGTTTAAATTTAGTCATCTTTAGCTTTAAAGTTAGGTGAAGTTGTCTAAATTATTGTGCGATTTTATTTAATTTGTTGTCATATTTAGCAGTTTGTAATATTGACAAAAGGGATTCTTTTGAAAACAAAATAACAAATTATGTATGGGTAGTTTTTAAAAAGAGGTGAATAGTTTCTTAAGGAAAAAGTTGGTAATCTTTTTTATTTTTTTAAAAAAATTATATAAAAAATTAAAAAACATGAATATCCTTGTTGTATTATTTGATATTATGATTTTTTTTTTTGTACTTTTTCCATTTGAGTTGGTGTCACTTTATTAGTGACACCAACTCAATCAAAAAATTTATTATTAGTTAGATAAATCTACTTACAATAAGATAAAACTTGCTGATTAAGGTAAAAACTACTAAAGTATACATAAATTTATATATCTTTTCCTTAACTTTTTTAATCCTTAAAATAATTATATGTTTAAAAGTATTGGTTTAGCATGAATTCCAACATTTAAATTTGTTTTACCAAAGTCAAAATATTTTAAATACTTATTTCAATTGGAAACTTCAAAAAAAGAATACAATGAACCTTAGTTAAATCATGTTAAGAAAAGTACAATTGAAAAAAATCGTAGCCTGACTTTGCAATTTAAAAAAGAAAATAAACGATTTTATACTCTCATCCCATATTTATTGTCTCTAAGTTAAAAAAAATTAGATTTTGGTGTATTTTGTATTAAAAGTTGAACTTTTTTATAAATATGATGCTTTAAGATTTTCAATACCAAATAATAATAATGAAAACGATTTTGGCACAAAACATGAGAGAATTAAGTGTTAAATATATATATATATATATAACATAATTTTTTGACATTCAAAAAGGAAAGATGTATAAAAAAGGGGTGAAGAGAGTGTGGGAAAATGGAAGAAAATGTTTAATTTTTTGCAAAAAAGAAAAACTTTTTTTTAAAAAAAAAGCAATGCAATTTTTATTGAATGAAATATAAAAACACAAATTTTATGATCTTCCAAACAAGATCTGAAATACCCTAAATAAAAACTACCTGTCAAACAAAGTGTCTGAACCCTAATAAACCCATGCGATTCAAAGAAGAATAAACTGCCTAAATGACTACCCTTCAAGCAATAATGCTTGAGACCCCTTATGGACCCCTATGTTCTCCGTACATTGAGACCAAAAGCTAGTAGAATGAAGCTGTAGCACCAACTTCCCCTTCCGTATCAAATTGTTGTCCGATTGTCATCATGCTGAATATTGTCTATACAACCAACAAAAAATACAAAATTCGAGTCTGTGCTTGCTTTAAATTGGGGAAAATTGTGAAGTTACATCTAAAAAAATAAATATAAGGATAAAAATAAAAGTGTTGAAAAAGCTTTTTTTTTTTTTTTTTAAATAAAAAGTATTAGTTAGACAATTTTTTGACAAAATATTGTAACTACTCAATAAGAAGTTGTCTTATTGGATAAAATAAATAAATAAGTTTTTTTTTTTTCCAAGTGAATAGTTTATGTCACTTGTCAAAACATATACTTATCAAATAAGGTTGTAAATAATTTGAACTTAAAGATTTTTTCTCATCTTTAGTTGGATCAATGTTGAAAAATGTTATGATACTATTTAATAAATTGAAAGGATTTAATAGTAAAAAATCAAGTATTAATTTTTTACTTTTTAAAAATTTAAGCTCTAAATTTATTATATAAATGCTATTGAAAATTGAATGTTGTATATGTTTTTTACAAATATAGTTTATAAGAATGCGTGATAAAAGTTAAAAATGATTAAAAATATAAATTAATATAATTAAATAATTAATTTTCTTATTAAATTAATAAAATACATTAATATTTGGTCACCTTTATTCAAGGATAAATAGTATTAGAATAAAATAACAAAAAATACCTTGAACTTTATCACTTTATTTCGGTAAGCCCTTATACTTTTATTGTATCCAAATAAATTTTTTAGTCTTTCTTTGCACCCAAATAAACCATTAACCTTTAATTTTTACCAAATAAATTATTTACATTTAATTTGTACTTAAATAAACTATTAACATAAATCAATCTTTCATTCGAAATAAGAATTTATTTAAATACAAATCTAAAGATAATAACTTTATTTGAATACAATACAATAAAATATTAAATTTATTTAAAAATAAAATAATTCAAAATGTTTTTTAATATTTTAGGTCTTAATAATACAAAAATGGTTATTTTACTAAATAGCCATTCTTCCTTTAGTCTTCAAAATCTAGAAATAACTATCGGCAAAGAATAAATATTCCTAGTTTATTCTCAATAACAAACAATAGAGTTTTTATCAATTTAAAAACAAATATAATTTTATAACAATCAATGTTGATCTGTTCTCTCTATATTGTGTTGTTGTTAGGCAAGAAAAAGGTCGGTAGCCAATTGTTTCCACGTCATTCCAGCAATCAAGAAAGTTGTTGACAACTACAATCAACAATCGTTTAGCCAGATTTTTTCGTCGGCCGTCAGATCTAACACTAATTAAAAGTTGTTCCTAAGGCATGAGAGTGCTCAATTTCAATTCTGAGTGCTCTTGTTTGGGGACAATTAAGTAAAGGTATTAAAGGTGTTTGAAGTATTAGTTTGAATATTTTTAATTTTTTTTTAATGAAGAAGGAAAGAAAGAAAATGAAAGAAACAGAAAGAGGGAAAAAAAGAAAAGAAACAGGTCACAGACTGCCCTAGGGAGCTTCTTACTGAACTTATTCAGCCCGCCTTGCCTGCTGAAGCTAAGGACAATTTAGCTAAGGCTGTTACAAAAGAGGAGGTGAAAAGAGCCATGTTTGAACAGAATGGGGACAAAGCCCCAGGGCCAGATGGATACACTGCACAGTTTTTTAAAACTGCTTGGCCTATTGTGGGAGAGGATGTCACTGCAGCAATCTTATCCTTCTTTCAATCAGGGAGCAGGATATCAGTCTTTAACTCTACATGTATTGCTCTTGTCCCAAAATTCCAGAATCCTAATCATATGAAGGACTTCAGGCCTATTTCATGCTGCTCTGTCATTTATAAATGTATTACCAGGATCATCACTGCCAGGCTCACTCCACTCCTTCCTGCTATGATCTCCAGCAATCAGAGTGCCTTCATACCAGGGAGAAGCATCTCAGATAATATTCTCATGGCTCAGGAACTGGTCAAAGGGTATGGAAGAGCAACCTTATCCCCCCGTTTTGCAATGAAGATTGATCTCCAAAAAGCTTTTGATTCATTAAATTGGGACTTCATTCTCACTGTTCTATCAGTTTATGGATTGCCTGATAAGTTCATAGGATGGATCAAGGCATGCATCACTTCCCCAAAGTTCTCAATTTCTCTTAATGGGGGATTAGTAGGGTACTTTGAAGGAGCAAAGGGGTTAAGGCAAGGAGACCCTCTCTCTCCTTATCTTTTTGTCATTGCTATGAATGTTTTATCCAGACTTCTGGATGCAGGGGCTCTTCATGGAGTTTACAGCTACCATCCTAAATGTCACAGAATCAAACTTACTCACCTGTGCTTTGCAGATGATCTGTTGATTTTTGCAAAGGGTAACTTGGATTCTGTTGTGGGCATACAGGGTATTCTCCATTACTTTTATACCATTTCTGGTTTGCAATTAAACCCTTCCAAGAGTGAAGTCTTCTCCTCTGGTGTTAGTAGGACCACTCTACTTGAGATGCAAGAGTTGACAGGGTTTAAACTTGGCAAACTACCTGTTAGGTACCTTGGGGTCCCTTTGGTCACAAGAAGACTCTCTGAAAAGGATTGTTCTCCTTTGATCGACAGAATTACTCAGAGAATCAATGGCTGGGCAGCACGCATGTTATCCTATGCAGGAAGGCTTCAGCTCATTCAATCTGTTCTTTTTAATGTGTCCAATTTCTGGTGCAGGCACTTTGTATTGCCTAAGGCTGTCCTTAAAAGAGTTAATCAATTATGCAGCAGGTTCTTCTGGAAAGGAAGAGATGACTCAGCTAAGGGAGCAAGAGTCAAATGGAGTTCCATTTGCTGTCCAAAGTCAGAGGGGGGCCTTGGATTAAAAGACTTGGGAATATGGAATAAGGCTTGCATTATTCAGCACCTATGGGCACTTCTCTCTCAGGCAGATTCATTGTGGATTGCCTGGCTTCATGCCTATGTGCTGAAAGGAAGAACAGTGTGGCAGGTTCAACCTTCCCCAGGAAGCAGCTGGACATGGCGTAAAATGCTTCAGCTGAGGGCTTTGGCTTTGAGGTTCACCTCCAACCAGAATGGTGCTCTAACTTGGAAGTTCCCTGGGAACAGATTTATGGTGGCTAAGGTCTGGAATGATCTCAGGCCTAGGCAGGACAAGGTGGAGTGGGATAAACTGATCTGGTTTCCATTTCATATTCCTAAACATGCACTGGTAGCTTGGATGGCTATATTGGACAAACTGCCTACAAAGAACAGATTGATGTCATGGGGCATGGAGGTGGATGGCAAATGTGAGCTATGTCAAACTGAGCAAGAAACCCGGAATCATATATTTTTCGAATGTGACTATTCAAAGGAAATCTGGGGGCATATACTATGTTTATGCCAACTTCATAGAAGCATAAGGAGCTGGCAAGCAGAGCTGCAATGGGCAGTAAACAGAATCAGAGGAAAAACTCTCATTTCTGTTATTTTGCGTTTATCATGGAGTGCCTTTCTTTACTCGATCTGGAGGGAGAGAAATAATAGGTGTTTTAATCGCCTTCAATCCACACAAGGAGCCATCATTGAGCAGATAAAAGAGATCATCAGAATGCGATTGTTGGGGCTCAAGAACATTAGTCCTGATGAAGTGAACCGAAGATTGGATGCAGATTGGGGACTGTCTCTTTTTTCCTAGGATCTTTGTCAATTCTGGTATAGCTTTAAGTATTGCTGAAGTATGTTGCTATTGTTCCCTGATTGATTAGTGGTCTTAAGTTTTGTTCAAGTATTGTTTAAGTATGTATAGCTTTAAGTACATGTTGCACATGATGTTGGATGTAGCAGTTTAACTGCTTTCTGGATAAATAAAACACTTACTTATCCAAAAAAAAAAAAAAGAAAAGAAAAGAAAAAAAAGAGGGAAGAAAGGAAAGAGAAAGGAAAGAGAAAAAAAGAAGAAAAAATTTGTGTCTTCGTGTTCATGTTATTTTTTCGTATCTTCAACGTATTATAAATTTTTATAAATTTTTACACGTTAATAATTTATTTTATGTATATTTTGTCACGTTCATGTTTTCGTGTCGTGTTCATGTTATTTTTCGCTTTGTGTTTTAATTACTTTTCTCATGTTGTATTCGTGTCGTGTCTCAATTCATCCTATATTTTGCATAGTTTGTCATAGTGATTCAATTTAGAAAAAAATTTGTGTGTTTGTATCGTGTCTCAATTCATCATATAGTTTCCATAATTTGTCATGGTGATTCAATTTAGAGAAAAACTTGTGTGTTCATGTCTTGTTCGTGTTCATGTTATTTTTTTGTGTTCAAAGTATTATAAATTTATATAAATTTTTACACGTTAATAATTCATTTTATATAGATTTTGACACGTTCGTGTATTCGTGTCGTGTTCATGTTCATGTTATTTTTCGTGTCGTGTCTCAATTCATCCCATATTTTGCATAATTTATCATAATGATTCAATCTATACCAAAACTTAAAAGTTGTCTCCCAATTAAATTTAATTACAGAATTTGATTCTTAGGGGTTTTAATTTTGTGTTGTTTATATTAGGACATTATTAGTTTTGTTGGAGGTAATAGGGTCTTTTTAATTGTGTTAGATGAGGATATAATGGGTAGTTTAGGGTGATTAAATGGTTGCTTAGAATTTAACAAGGCCTGATGAAGAGAGAGAATGATCTAGAAGAAGGGGAAAGGAAAGACAGAGAAAAAAAAGCCCGGGTATAGGGGAGAGAGAAAGAGAGAAATTAGAAAAAAAAATTAAGGGAAAAAAAGAAAGATGAGAGGATATGGAGGAAAAAAAGAGATCGGATAGAGAGAGTGAGGGAGATGGAGGTACGGGTCAGATTCAGTTTTCTTGCCCAACAAATAGGAAGATTAAAAAAGAAAAATAAGAAACAAAATAGAGATAGAGAAAGAGAGGGAAAAGAAAGAGATGATGCAACCAAGAAGATGAGAGAGAGAAAAGGAAATAAAAATGGCAAACAAGACTACTGGTTGCCATATCCGCCAGTCAATGCTCTGATCAGTAGCCTCACCAGTTCGACATTGACAGTCTCAATAGTTAGGTTTTGTTTTCAATTTTATGTTTCTTTTTTTTTTATGTAAAAGCGATGCAACCTTAAATCCCACATATTTCCTCTAAAAATCTCATATGATCAAGTCTGAGCAAACGATGGGGAGAGAAAATGCCAAAGAAAAAGAAAATATTAGAAGGATGAGAGAGCGAGAAAGAGAGAGATCTAACCCTGTCAACGTCAGATCTGGGGTCGACTAGCCAGAAAATTTTTTTTGCCTAAAAAAATTTAGTAATCATTATATAACTTTTATATATTTATACATTTGTGTAGCTTTTTTTCTCTTGATTTTACATGTTTTAGATAAGAAATGAAACTAATGAAAAAACAAAGCAAAAAATGTTTATAGAGAACTTTTTGAAGATTTTATTCCAACTTTATGTTAGGTTGGATATGACGAAATCTGATATCCCATTATTGTGGAGTTCTCAGAAGAAGGCTTCTTATGAAATCTCGCCAGAAAGATTGTAGAGACAGAAATGTCAGAAATGGTTAAAGTATTAACTCATTTTTGAAATTTGGTTTTCTCTGTTTTTATCAATAAATTTGTTTAAAGCTTCATCCATGTATTGTTAATGTTATATTTGTTGTGTATGAGGTGAAGTGTTTTGAGATAAAGTGTTTGTTGGTTTATGATGTTGTGTCTGGTTGGTTTTGTAGCGGATACAAAAATTGATTTTAAGAGCTAAAAATGGTATGCCACTGGCTTAAGTTTGATTTTTTTTTTTTTTAATTTTACACTTTTTTGTTGTTGAAAGAATCATCTTTTAATCAATGTTAATGCATTTAATATGTTGTGTTGTTTTGATTTTGAGGATGATGGTGAATTAATAAAAGAAATTGGACTAATGAGCAATTTGTGGTCCATTTAAATGCATTTAATCGATCTATTCATTTTAAATCCCCGATTAATTATTTTATTGTTTTAAATAGCCTTACCATATGTTTAATTTTTTTTATTTATGAATTATATGCAGGATATTGAGTTTGGTGGACAGCAGCCAGAGGTGCATGCCTTTCTTATGCATTGAAGGGTTTTGACCAAGGGGTATGTTAACCTCTCTTTTTTTCATTTATATTTGTTGATATGGTTTTTATTTTTAAGCTAACTATTTTATTTGTTGTTGGCTGGGATTGGGAATGTTTTATCATGCTTTGCAAGGATAGAGAAGAAAGATGAGATGGTTATTGTGCAAGATTTGGAATCTTTAATTACCTTGATATGCAATAGTATGCCACTTATAGCATAAATGCTTGCCATTTAGTTTTTATTTTGTATTTTATGGGATTTTTAAAGGCTTTTGGTCGGGACTGTGAATACATATTGGAAGGATGTGGTTTTAGATGAATAAAACTGTAGATTAAATAGAAAAGGTTGGGAAAGGGTTAGAGAACAAACATTCTGGTCTGCCTTTTTTGAACTATATACTTTAAGGGGAAGTAGGGTGTGCTTGAATAGCATTAGCACTAAACATAAGAACACTAGGATGTAAAGTATCTAACAATAGATGTAATAGAATTACGACTACCTGCAAGAGATTAGAGAGATCAATATTTTTATGCATGGATGAGGGATTGAAAATGTGCTCAGTTGAAGTGGAATTCCGTTTATATTAAGTATTGTGAATTTTTTTGACAGTTAATTTTGTCATTGATGATATTATAGAGTTTGAATAACAGCAACTTCTAAGTGATATCTCTGTCGATACGTGATCCCGTCGTGAGGACCCGCTCGAGTGAGGTGAAAAAAAAACTGGCAGAGGAAAAGCTGACTTAATTCCTTTTGAGATAAAAGGTCGAGGGTATGAAAATGACCTCGAAAAACAAATGGAGTCGCCACCAATCTTTTTTGGCTAGGGGTGATCGGCCACCTATTAAAACCGGATTTTATAAAACATTTTAAAATTAATTAAAACATTTTAAAAACCAATTTTGTAGTTTGCGCTTTGAACCAGAGAAAAACAAGTGCTGGTTCGGGAGTTAGTTACGTGCGAGGAAGGATTAGCACCCCCACAACGCCCGTATAAAATGGTACCTTTTTAGTCGTGTGTTATCTCGAATCTCGGTGAAAAGTCGATTTTAAAATTTGGTGTTTGTAAATAATTTCCTAAAAAATTCATATTTTATTTGAAAATAATTCAGAATTTACTAGCATAAAATTTCCCATATTTTTCGATAGACTCGGCAAAATATGGAATTTTTCCTTGATTTTGAAATTCTCCAAATCATTTTTTTTAAAAAAAATATTCTGCCATTAATGATAATTGATGATATTCTCTCTGACAGACTCAGTAGAGAATTCATGAATTATTTTAACTCATGAATAATCTTGATTTATAAAAAATATTATTTGTTTCTCATATGTTTCAAAATCATTGAAAATGACCATGAATAAGCCAAAATGTTACTAAGATAAAAAAAATAAACATGCTTATTTATCATGGTATAGCAAACATTTAATTATGACATAGTAAAAGAAATAATGACATGGCGTGCTTGGCATGGCATACAAAATGACATGTGAATAAAATCGACATGGCATATGGATGACATGGCACAAGAAAGAATGTCATGTGAATGAAATTGATAGGGCATATAAAATGGCTTGGCATAAGGATCACGTGGCATAACAATGAATGTCATGTGAACGAAATTAACATGGCATACAAAATGACATGACATGGCATAAGAATGAATGTCATGTGAATGAAATCAACATGGCATACAAAATGACATGACATATGGATGACATGGCATTAGAGTGAATGTCATGTGAATGAAATAAACATGGCATACAAAATGACATGCCATATGGATGACATGGCATAAGAATGAATGTCATGTGAATGAAATCGACATGGCATAAAAAAATGACATGGCATATGGATGACATGGCATAAGAATGAATGTCATGTGAATGAAATCGATGTTGCATATGGATGACATGGCATAAGAATGAATGTCATGTGAATTAAATCGACATGGCATATGGAAGACATGGCATAAGAATGAATGTCATGTGAATGAAATCGGCATGGCATAAAAATGAATGTCATGTGAATGACATCGACATGGCATAAAAAATGACATGACATATGGATGACATGGCATAATAATGAATGTCATGTGAATGAAATCGACATGGCATAAAAAATGACATGGCATATGGATGACATGGCATAAAAATGAATGTCATGTGAATGAAATCGACATGGCATATGGATGACATGGCATAAGAAATGACATGGCATATGGATGACATGGCATAAGGATGACATGGCATAAGAAATGACTTGGCATAAGAATGAATGTCATGTGAATGAAATCAACATGGCATAAAAATAAATTTCATGTGAATGAAATTAACATGGCATACAAAATGACATGGAATATGGATGTCATGGCATGAGAATGACATAGCATACTTGGCATGCCAAAATCAAAATAACATAGCTTATGTATGAATGACATGACATGCTTGACATGGCAAAGTTTAAAGGATATATCACATACATGAATGACATGAATGAAAACAACATAGCAAACTAAATGACATGGACAAGTGTCACAGCATGAGAATAAATTTATTTGAGAATCACTCAGAATTTATTAAAATCAAAATCTTTTCATGTTCCCTGACAAACCCGGCAAAACATAAAAAGTTTTATTTATTTCGAAATTCTCCGAATCACCCTTGTTTTAAAAAATGGTATTCCTTGTTAATAATAATTAATGATATCCTCCCCGGCAGACCCAGCAGAGAAAATTATGAATTATTTAAACTCGGAAATATTGCCTTATTTATTAAAAATGTTATGAATAGCATAGCATGATAATAAATGTCATGTGAATGAAAACGACATGGCAAACCAAAGCTAGATAAGCATAATGACATGGCAAACCAAGTGACATGGCATGAGAATGAATGTCATGTGAGTGAATCGACATGGAAAACATGAGCTTAGCATACTAAATGACATGGCAAAAGAACATGCTATGGAATTGAATGTTATGGCATAAAAATACAATGACATGTATGAAATGTCATGATGGCCGAATGGTCATGGTGATGGCATGAATGGCATGACATGCATGGAGATAGCATATGATTGGCCGAATGCATGGTGACATAGCCTAAAATGATGACATGGCATGAAAAGAACCTAAGCTTTAAATGAAATGGAAAATGACATGTTATATGGATGACATGGCATAGGTGACATGGTATAGAATAATGACATGGCATAGGTGACATAGCATAAAATGATGACGTGGCATGGGTGACATGGCATAAAAGGATGATGTGGCATAGATGACATGGCATAAAATGATGGAATGGCATTGGTGACATGGCATAAAATGATAAAATGGCATTGGTGACATGGCATAAAATGATGACATGGCATGGGTGACATGGAAAATGGAATGGCATGAAGGAGACATAACCACTAGAATGATATGGACATAACCGAAAATGACCTAGACTCTAAATAACATGGAAAGTGACATAACCACTAAAATAACATAGACATGGCCGAAAATGACCTAGACTCTACATATATAGCAAATTTCATAAAAATGACTTAACCATTAAAAATGAGATGGCTTAGCCAAAAATGACCTATTCTTAGATGACATGGAAATATGACATGGCAAATGACCTAAGATGCATGACATAGCTAAATGACTTAAGATGCATCACATAATCAAATATGATGCAAGGAATGGCATTTACCAAAAATATATGGGCTGGCCGAATATGATGTATAGCATGTCATGAGCACAAAATGCAAGCGGACATAACTACATGACCAAAAATGCATGACATAACCGAATATGATGCAAGACATGGCTTGAACCAAAATACATGAGAGGGCCGAATGGTGTAGGCAGCTAATATGACATGAAAATGATGCAAAAATTAATAAGAAATGAAGATAATACAAAGAAACATGACCAAAGATGCATAGACAAGCATGGAAGTATATAAAAAAATAAGCAAACAAAGAACAAGGAAAGTGAGCTCCATGGTTGGTACAATGGGCATAGCCCTCCCTAACCATGACCACTTGATTTTTTATCAAGATCATGAAGCCTTTCCAACTCAAAAATCATAAAATAAATCAAGAAAACTAAAAAAAATGGACGAGCTCCATAGTTGGTACAATGGGCATAGCCCTATTTAACCATTATCACTTGATTTTTATCAAGATCATGAAGCCTTTCAACCTCTTTTACTTCATTTATATATATGAAAAAAAAAATCAGAACATAAAAATAAGTATAAACCTTCCACAATCATGTTTCCCACATCAAACATGCAAAACAGAAAAAATCAAGGCATGCACAAGCAAGGTTCGACCATTATGAAAAGATTAGTAAACATTGTTTTCTTCTTTTTTTGATGAAAATGAAAAGATGAAAGCTAAAAAAACATTTCAAAACTTTTATTTTCACAAGAAAAGAGGTAGAAATCACATGGAAAACAAAGAAAAACACATGATAATGAAGAAGAAATGATGCAAGAGCAAGGGATGAATAGCTACCTTCCTAGCTTTCTTAGGTAACTCTCTCTTCCTTTTCTTTAAATTTTTTTTTCTTTCAAATTAGCTACTGCCTTCCCCCTTCAAATGACCAGCCAACTTAAGAAATAAAACATCCTCTCCTCCTCTCTTCCTCATGGCCGAATGCATGGTGAGCCCTTGGATGAATTGTGCTCATCTTTTCTCCAACAATCTATGCCATTGGATGAGGACATTTTCATGACAATAAAATGACATATTGCCGTTTGATCTTGGCCATTGAAGGATTTACTCATCTTTTATAAAGCGCCTAGGCCATTGGATGAACACCCCTCTTTCACCCCATTGGCCGAAAGGCCTCTCCTCCCTTGGATGATATGTGCTCATCTTTTCTCTAATAATCTAAGACATTGTATCAAAGATATTTTCATGAATATAAAAATGACATCTTGCCATTTGATCTTGGCCATTGAAGGATGTACTCATCTTTTTTACAAAACACCTAGGCCATTGGATGAAGAAGGATCACTTGCAGGACAATAAAAATGACATCTTGCCATTTGATAGTGACCATTGGATGGAATTAATCAAATCTCCACCCTTCTCCCATAAGCTGGCCGGCCAAGGGCTAGAACATTCCAGAAATCTCTTCATTTTTTCACTTTTTAATTTTGCAAATTGGCCCTTTTTCGATTTCTTCGGTAAAATTACCTTTTAGCCCCCCCAAACTTAATTTAATTGCAAATGGACTCCAATTTCGGATTTGTCTTTTCCAACTCATCCTATTCAATATAAAACTTGGTTCTGGAGGTTTTCATATTTTTTCGAGCTCATTCACTATTTTTCTCGGATTTTTCTCTAAAATTTTGATTTAGTGCCTCCCAAATTTAGCCTTGTTCATTTGAGCTCCAATTCTGGATTTTTCTTCACCGATCTCATCCAAAAAATATAAAACTTAGGTCTGGAAGTTTTCATAATTTTTCGAGCTCGTTTGCTATTTTTCTCGGAATTATCCTTTGGAATTTTGGGTTAGTGCACCCGAATTTTCCCATTTTTCAAATCAACTCTATTCCGGATTTTTCTTCATCAATACCTTCCAAAAATTATAAAACTCGGTTCTAGAAGTGTTCATAATTTTTCGAGCTTGTTTGCTATTTTTCCCGAAATTATCCTTTGGAATTTTGTATTAGTGCAGCCAAATTTTGCCATTTTCCAAATGAACTATGATTCTGGATTTTTCTTCACCAATACCTTCCAAAAATTATAAAACTCAGATCTGGAAGTTTTCATAATTTTTCGAGCTCGTTTGCTATTTTTCCCAAAATTATCTTTTGGGATTTTCCGAGTTAGTGCACCCGAACTTTATCTTTTCATTCGAGCTCTGATTCCAGTTTTTCTTTCTCCAATCTATTCCAAAAAAATATAAAACTCAGATCTGGATTTTTTATAATTTTTTGAGCTCATTTGCTATTTTTCCCGAAATTTTCTTTGGGATTTTTCGAGATTGCCCTCCAACCTCCGAAACCTCGTTTTTGCTCAAAACGGGTCCGATTTCAGAATTTTCTTTTTCTACTTCCTTTTTCATATATTGAATTTGAGTTGGTCCAAAACGCCCAATTTTTATGATCAAATTCCCCTCCGATTTAGTTTTCCTTTTTTCAAACTCGGGAAATTTCTTGTTTTTTTTCGTTTTTGCTCTAACCGGCTCTTTCTTGGGATCCACTTCAAACTGGGCCTTGGGCTATTTTTGTTTATTCATCCTTTATCAACTGGGGGCTTCAATATCACCGAATCGGGCCATCTTTGCAGTTTTCTCCAAATTTGTCGGATTAGGTCTTCCCTTACATTGAATTTCCGCAACCCATCTTTCGAACTCTATATCTTTCGTTGTAGACCTCGGATTATCAAAATTCATTCACCATTGTTCAATTCAGCTTCAAATCTTGATTTTGACTGAGAGTTGACTTTTTTAGTTGTTGACTTTTTAGGGTTGACTTTTTTAGAGTTGACTTTTTTCGAGTTGACGTTTTGTGATGACCTCCGAAACAAAGTCTTGGGGACCCATCTATGGAACGCTGGAAGTTTGTTTTGCGTCCCGGGAAGTTGAAAAGAAGAATCTGCCCAGTTTAGGGGGCCCGAACAAAATTAGGTGTCTATAGCTGCCCCTCTTTGACTATTGTTGAGAATCAGGAATCAGGCAAAGATAAACTAGACAATAATTTTGTCCGATCAGTTATATATATGTGCAAGTTAAGAAGGGGAATTTCTATTTTTTCCATTTATTGATTTTTTTTTTTGCAAACTGTAAAAAATGAAAATAAAAATTGTCCTTAAATTGAGTTCCTTGACTTAAATTCCTTGATTAATCAAGGCTCGACACGTCTTAAGGAAACGAGTTTGATTTACAAGAGAAGACAATACCTCGACGGAAGTCCAAGGGCCTTACCTCATCTTGGTGCTACTTTGACTAAAACAAAAGGTTTGTCCTTAACTTGAATTCCCTGACTAATCAAGGCTCGACATGTCTTAAGGAAACGAGTTTGATCTGCAAAACTTGGATGTCTTGTCCGAAGAGTCTGGTTGTCTTGTCCAGGGAAATTTTGGTTGTCTTGTGCGAGAAATCTAGTTGTCTTGTCGAGGAAAAATTGGATGTCTTGTCCAAGAAATCTGGTTGTCTTGTCCAGGAAAAGTTGGATGTCTTGTCCGAGAAATCTGGTTGTCTTGTCCAGGATAATTGGATGTCTTGTCCGAGAAATCTGTTGTCTTGTCCAGGAAAATTGTGGATGTCTTACTTTCTTTTGTGCCAGCTGTGTTGGAATTAAAAAAGAAAACTTTCCATGATTTATACAATGTTAGTCAAATGTAGTGATGCCGATGATAGGTTTTGCAATTGTTTGTAAGATGCATGTTCCCTAGGAATGAATGCAATTACAAGATTGTGTTTCGAGTTTTAATCCATGATTTCATTGAGGTTCACAAATCTTTTCAACTCCAATGTTTGCTCTACTTGATGAGCTATTCTCTATGGTCTCACCGTGATCCGCAAGTTTTGACTTTTTGACGATGTCTCCGACTTATCTCTTATTCGCTTTACTTGTTGAGCTCTTCTCTGTATCTTGGATTAAAGTGTTTAGTGCATCCAATGTTTGCCCCCTTGATGAGTTTTTCAGCATTAAGGTTTGCCTCGATTTTCTCCAAACTTTGGTGGTTTCCATACCTCTTCTAAAATTTAAATCTACTCCAAAGTAATATAAAGGAATCCTTTCATTTAAAGATTTTTATGTTTACTAATCATCATTCAATTTGATAACACTCAAAAATGCATAACAACATATATGAAAGATGGTATGAAACAGCCATATGCCATGAAAGGGCCAACATGAGTTCATTGCAAAAAGGTTTAGATAACAAAGATGAATAGCAAGGATTAAAAAGAGAAAGGAAAAGGTATAGATGCCCTAGATGCGGAATATCCTGGACCCTTCCTGTTTTAATTCCTCTGAAATATCTTTGGAGCTTGCCATTTGCTTGGGTGACTTCTCGGCTTTTGCTATTGCTTCAGACTGAGCTTTACCCCCCTTCTCTGATTTTTTGATATTTTCTCCCCCTTTACACGGAGCATTGATTTTTATCAATACTTGGGCCGCCCTTATCAGGTTTTCAACCCAAGCATCCCTCGTTCGATTTTAAGTCGCCCTTTTCGGGTTTTTGGCTTAAATCTATCCTTTTACATCCTTTTTTTGATTTTTTTCTTCTTTTCTTTTCTATTGTGTTCTACCATGCATCTAAGAATTCTAAATGCTTCTTAAGGTAAAAATGAAAATTCCAAAAGATAGGATGAAATCTGAGAAAAATCCTTCAAATTAAATACCCAAGCTTGATCAAATGGACTTCAAAAGCATGTAATGTAGGCCAAGGTTCGGGTTTAGAAAGAAAGGATAAATAGGCCCAAAATGTGTTTTGGGGTGATCAAATAAAGGATCATTTCATGAGGAAGTTTCATTTTTGAAACATTTGTCCTTTTCGGACTTCTCTCCTTTCAATTTTTTATTTTTGTTTCTTTTCATTCTTGGCTTTTATTTGCCACTCTTTGGTTTCACACGTTTTTTGTGTGCTTTTTTTTTGTTGCTTTTTTCTTTCTGATGGCTCTTTTCGCCATATTTGTTTTGAATGAGATTTTTCCTCGCATTTGCCCCCTGGTGTAGATGGTGATCCTTGATCGGGGTTTAGACAATGAAAGAATTCCTAAGGCTCAAAGGGGTGACTAGGGATAATTTCTTCTTAGTGACAGGAATATGAAAAATGGCCATTTATCATATCAAGCACGAATATTCTCATTGAAAAGCAATCCTCAGGGGAAATAGATATATAGAATTTTCATTTTTACATTTGGAATCATTCGAATTCTCAATTGCACAGTATCACATTTTTTCTTTTCTCCTTTTTTTTTTCTTCAAGCATAGTATTTCTTCAATTCGAGTAATCACTGTCCATTCGAGTTAAAATCAATGCTCCTCCAGAAAAAGCTCTTTTCACCACATAGGGTTTTTCCCATTCGGAGCCTATTTTCCACGAGGATCTTTCACAATAGGGAGAGCTTTCCTCAGTACCAACTCTCCCCCTCGAAATTACCTGGGGCGAACCTTTTTGTTATGGGCTCGAATCATCCTTTTCCGATACATCTGCCCATGGCAAATTGCCTTCAACCTTTTCTCTTCGATGAGATTCAACTGTTCATAGCGAGCTCTAACCCATTCTGCCTCTTCTAGGCCCACTTCTATCAAGACACGAAGTGAAGGGTTTCAACCTCAATAGGCAGCACTACTTCCATCTCGTATACCAGAGAAAACGGAGCGGCCCCTATAGATGTGCGAACTGAAGTACGGTATACGTGAAGAGCAAAATGCAAGATCTCATGCCAATCTTTGTACACATTAGTCATCTTTTCAACAATCTTCTTGATGTTCTTATTGGCTCTTTTACTACCCCATTCATTTTCGGACGATAAGGTGCCGAATTATAATGGTTAATCTTGAATTGGGTGCATATTTCCCTCATCATCTTATTGTTCAGATTGAGAGCATTGTCTGTGATTATTCTTTCTGGAAGTCCATATAGGCATATAATCTCTTTCCTTATGAATCTGCACACCACTGATTGTCACATTGGCATAAGAGGCTGCTTTTATCCACTTTGTGAAGTAGTCTATGACCACTAGGATAAAACGATGTCCGTTCGAAGCTTTCGGGGTAATGGGCCCAATCATATCCATTCCCCACAATGAAAATGGCTAGGGAGCCGTCATGACATGCAGCGACGATGGCGGCACATGAATCTTATCGGCATATATTTGGCATTTATAGCATTTTCGAGAATAATTAATGCAATCCCCTTCCATTGTTAGCCAATAGTACCCTGCCCTCATAATCTGTTTAGCCAACATGTGGCCATTGGCATGAGTACCGCATATCCCTTCATGAACCTCTTCGAGGATTCTCTGAGCTTCAGCGAAAATGACACATCTTAACAGAACCTGGTCTTTCCCTTTCTTGTAAAGGATTTCATTGTCTAAGACAAAACCCATTGCCATTCTTCTCAGGGTTCTCTTATCATTTTCTGTTGCTTGCTCAGGATACTGTTGACTCTTGATGTATTGCAAGATGTCGTAATACCAAGGGTGACCATCTGCTTCTTCCTCAATACTCGAGCAGTGGGCAGGAGACTCGTATATGCTCATCTTGATTGGCACAACTTCGGCCCCTTCATTCACTTTAAACATTGATGATAAAGTGGCTAAAGCATATGCCATTCTGTTTTCCTCTCGGGAGAGGTTATTGAAAACCACTTCTTCGAATTCCTCAATCAAGCTCAGTATAAGTTCACGATATTGGATTGACTTTGCATCTCGGGTTTCCCATTCTCCGCGCAGTTGGTATATCACCAGGGCTGAATCTCCGAAGACCTCTAGTATTTTGATCTTTCTTTCTATGGCGGAACGAAGACCCATGGTACATGCTTTATACTCAGCGATATTGTTTGTACAATCAAAATCCAATTTGGTAGTGAAAGGATAATCATCTTTTTCAGGGGATATGCCAATTCCGTGCCCCATGGCATTAGATGCGCCATCAAAGTACCTTTTCCAAGTTTTCTTCTCAGAGGAAGTCTCTTTTTCTTGCGAAACACACGTTAGGTCTTCGTCAGGGAAATCAAAATCTACAGGCTCGTAATCTTCCACTGCCCGACTTGCTAGGAATTCGGCTACCGCGCTACCCTTTGTAGCCTTTTGGCTCACATACACAATATCATATTCGGAAAGCAACACTTGCCATCTCGCTGTTCTTCCTGACAATGAAGGCTCCTCGAATACGTATTTGAGGGGATCTAATTTTGCAATCAGCCATTCGTGTGATACAACATGTACTGTCTAAGCCTTCAGGTAGTCCAAGTTAGGGCACAACAAAGCCTTTCTACCAATGAGTATTTCAACTCGTATTCAATGAACTTTTTACTGAGATAGTAGATGGCTTGTTCTTTCTTTCTTTCCGATTTCATCATGTTGTCGGAGTAAAGTCTCGCGATAAGATTTGTTATTTTTTAGGTTGCGACACTCATCTTTTCATAAGGTATTTAGGCCATTAGATAAGCAAGCTATTTTCATGACATTAAAAATGACATCTTGTAGCTTGATATGGACCACTTGATGAGATGAATTAAATCTTAACCCTTCCCCTATGCATGGCCAGCCAAAGGCCTGAAATATCCCAGCAATTCCTTCACCTTTCATATTTTTTTATTGCAAATTGGCCCATTTCGATTTTTTTGGTAAAATTGCATTTTGACCCCCCAAACTTGATTTTATTGCAAACGGACCCCAAATCCGATTTTTATTTTTCCAATCCATCCAAATAAATATAATATTGAGATCTGGAGATTTTCAGAATTTTTCGAGCTCGTTTCCTATTTTTTCAGGAATTTTCTCTTAGATTTTCCGGTTAATGGCACCCAAAATTGACCTTTTTCATTTGAACTCCGATTCTGGATTTTTCTTCACCAATCTCTTTCAAAAAAATAAAAAACTCAGAAATGGAAGTTTTCAAATTTTTTGGAGCTCGTTTGCTATTTTTCTCGGAATTATCTTCTAGAATTTTGGCTTAGTGCACCCGAACTTTGTCATTTTTTAAATGAGCTTCAATTCCGGAGTTTTCTTCGCCGATCTCTTCCAAAAATTATAAAACTCAGATCTGGAAATTTTCATAATTTTTAGAGCTTATTTGCTATTTTTTCCGAAATTATCTTCTGGAATTTCCGCTTAGTGCACCCGATCTTTTCCATTTTTCAAATGAGCTCCAATTTCGGATTTTTCTTCACCGATCTCTTCCAAAAATTATAAAACTTAAAAATACAATTTTTCATAATTTTCCAAGCTCATTTGCTATTTTTCCCGAAATTATCTTCTGGTATTTTCGCTTAGTGCACCAGAAATTTGCCATTTTTCAAATGAGCTCCAATTCCGGATTTTTCTTCGCCGATCTCTTCCAAAAATTATAAAACTCAGAACTGAAAGTTTTCATAATTTTTCGAGCTCATTTACTTATTTTTCCAGAATTTTCTTCAGGATTTTCCAAGAATGCCCTTCAAGCTCCGAAATCTCGATTTTACTCAAAACAGGTCCGATTTTCGGATTTTCTTTTTCTACTACCTTTTTCATATATTGAATTTGAGTTGGTCTGAAAACGCCCAATTTTTACAATCAAATTCCTCTCCGATTTTGTTTTTTCCTCTTCAAACTCGGGAATTTTCTCGCTCTTTTGTTTTTGGTCTAATCGGCTCTTCCTTTGGATTCACTTCAAACTGGGCCTTGGGCTATCCTTGCTTACTCATTCTTTATCAACTAAGGACTTCAATTTCACTGAATTGGGCCATCTTTGCCGTTTTCCCCAAATTTGCAAAATTCACCATTTTTAACCAAAACCTTAATTTTCGATTTTTCTTCCAAATTGACTCTTCCTTTGGTTCTGCTTCCAATTGGCCCTTCCAATACCCATAGTCATTAATTATATTCCATTTGGAACCTCCAATTTCGACCAATTTGTTCGTTTAA
Organism: Fremontodendron californicum; assembly: GCA_030761205.1. Lineage (NCBI taxonomy): Eukaryota > Viridiplantae > Streptophyta > Magnoliopsida > Malvales > Malvaceae > Fremontodendron > Fremontodendron californicum. The sequence continues at coordinate 24,181,804 of JAULJL010000009.1, forward strand.
GCACTTTTCCCCAAATTTGCTGAATTAGGGCTTCCCCTACACTGAAATTTCCACAATCCCTCTTCCGAACTCCATATCTTTTGTTGTAGACCTCAGATTATCAAAATTCTTTCACCATTATTCAATTCAACTCCAAACCTTGATTTTGACTAAAGGTTGACTTTTTCAGTGGTTTATTTTTGAGGTTGACTTTTTAGCGTTGACTTTTTTGGAGTTGACCTTTTTCGGATTGACTTTTCATGTTGAACTCCGAATAACAAGTCTTGGAGGACCATCTGCAAGATGAGGAGTGATTTTCTGCATTCTAAAAGAGTACAAGGAAGAATTTACCTGGTTTAGGGGGCCCGGACAAAATTAGGTGTCTACAGCCTCAATTTAAATAAGGATAAATAGATCAAGACCATTTACCACGACCTAGGACCATAAAAGACTAATCCCTGGCTTGACTCTTGAAGTTCCCAACGGAATCGCCAAACTATCATAACTTGTCAAATCCTAAGATCTAACAGGTAGACACAAAAAAGAGTGGCCACTAATCTTTTTTATTCTAGGTGCGATTAGTCACCTATATGAATATATCATTTTTAAAGTAATCTTATGCTTGACTAAGACACCCTAAAAAGAATAGGTTCTGGTCTACTTCTTCAGAACTAGGTTTGGGAGTTCGGTTACATGTGGGGAAGGATTAGCACCCCCCATAACGCCAATCCCAAAGATAATACCTAGTTAGTCTTATGTGATCCTAAACTGGTCTTTGACTAAATGATCTTATATATCCTAACTTCATTTTAGCTTGTTCAAGTTTTAAAATATCGAAAATAATTCTTAAGTCTCCCTTCCACCATTCTAGAGAGATTGCTAAAAAAGTTTTCTTACCTTGAGAATATTCAAGAGAAACCATTCTTTCCCCTGAAGAGGCTCAGTCGTCGAAAAGTTAAATTTTATGGAAAAAACACTTAAATCTAATCAAAATTATTTACACATTAACACCTCGTATTTCAAAAAAAATAAATCTCGATATTTTATTATTGAAAATTTTCCCTCCAAATCCTTCCACCATTCTGGAAAAAATTTTAGAGAGTTTTCTCACCAAAATTTTCTCAGAAGTCACCCAATCATGATCCTTTTGAATTTCGTCCTCGGAAAAGATCTCAACTTATACTTTGATTTAATTGACCCTCAATTATTAAATTTTATTTTTGTTCAAAAAATAAATCTCGACCTTTTAGTATTGAAAATTTTCCCTCAACATCAATCATGTCATGTCACTTATTCAAATGTGCCTTCAAGAATTATTAAGAGATCTTCCTTATAACTTGTTGAGTTATAATTGGTGAGTTTGAAATATAATCAAACCAAATGGTGAATGATAATACAAAGGAAGATATGAATGATAATAAGTCTCGACCTTTTAGTATTGAAAATTTTCCCTTAACATCAATCATGTCATGTCACTTATTCAAATGTGCCTTCAAGAATTATTAAGAAGTCTTCCTTATAACTTGTTAAGTTATAATGGGTGAGTTTGAAATATAAATTCAAACCAAATGGTGAATGATAATACAAAGCAAGATATAGCTATTTGAAATCTTTTCTTTTAAACATATTTCTATAAGAGTCATATATTGCTATTTAACTATAAGCTTGAAGCACATTAAATGAAAGTATAGAGATAATGCTCTTACTACTAGTGACATGGATGAAGTTTAAATTCATCAAGCAAAAAGGTAAGTACTCGAGACAAGAAGAAAATGTAAACAAACGAAGAGGAGGGAATTAAAGTCTTCCTATTACAAGATATGTCAATTGTGAGAAGATAGATTTCAAATCTATCATTGTTCAAGGTGTTGGACTTAATGAGATTACAATTAAAGTGAATTTTGGATAAAATGAGTTCCAAAATTTCCATAAGTGTTTGATTATTTACCTAAAGTGATGCAAATCACTTTTATATTGTGGTGATCACATTTATAAACATAAAGGTACATTGCTAAATGAGATACAATCATGTGTTGTGTTATCGATTTTAATCACGCAAGTGCACGTATCATTGACAAGTAATATAATGAAAAGTAGAGTGTCGAACCCACGAGGAATTGTTATTAAATTTCCTAAGTACTAAAATTAACACAACTTAATCTTATCTAAACAACTAATTAAAGATGATAATCAAAAACTAAATTAAAAGAAACTAATATTAAAAGCAAGTAAATTAAAAATATGAATTCAATTAATCATAAAAATCTAGGATTACAACTTCCCTCAACACTTCACTTGAACCTTTCTCACCCTCTTCACTTGATTAATGTCCTTAAGTTGTTAATCTAGAGTTCTATCTTATTTATAAGGATCTTCCGATGGTCTCATAAAAATATCCTTCTTAACCAATTAACTATATTCCTATGATAATTGAATTAAAGAACTCATTAAGCTTAGGCTCTAACAATGGTTAAACATGACAAGTATATTTCTACCCTACATGCAGATCAACTCAATCTAATAAATGAATATGAAAATTGTATCATCCAATCCATGTCTAACACTAAACTCCCTTTTCCAATTTGTATTTAGGTTAACAAATCAATCTAATTGGTGATCAAGCAATTAGAAGCATTAAGAACAAGATTAAACAAACAACTCAACAAACCATTCAATCAAGCTAGAGAGAAAGTAAATTCAAACTACATGTTGAGTTCCATTGAAATCCTAGTAAAAGAAAATTAGTTCATGATAATTAATGAAAACAAATATTCAAATAGTTTCACCATCATTAACAACACAAGAAAAATAAAGAAAAGAAAAGAGAAAACCAAGAGTTGTCAATTCTTGAATCTTGAATCTTCCAATCTTCCAATCTTCTTGAGAGCTTGTGATGACAACTATCTTCTTGAGAGAATTAGGTTTTTAGACATCCAATCCTCTTTATTTTGACCTAAAAGAGTCCTATTTAAAGTGTCCAAGGCCTCTTGGAGTCCGAAACTTCACGGCCAAGCAAACAGGTAAGCTATAGGCTTCTTTTACGTTTTTTTTCCCGCTCCAGCGCTACAACACTGACTCGGTTTGCTGCACTTTGCCTCTGTCATCTTCTCGAACTTCGTCAGCTATTTTGACTCGGCAAACCTTGTCCGATTTTGACGAGTATTATACCGTTAGAAAGGTATGGAAGTCAGCTTCAAAAGTCATGAGGGAGTTTTCTCAAATGAAGACTTTAAGATCAAGTTTTTCTTGAAAGAAGCTCCGGAGGTCGAATCTGCTTGCTCATTGCTTTGCACCGTTTTTCATCGTTTTGCACCTCGAAGCTCCAGATCACCTTGGACCTATAAAAACACATTAATAATAACTAAATAACTATTTTAAACATAAAATGGATAAACAAAATAAATATAAAAACATCTAAAACTAATCAAATCCTAATAAAATCCTCAAAGACTTAGCCGATTTAAATGCATAAAAGGTGGCAAAATAACTATATTTCCTAGAGTAATCATGTTGTAATAAGGTAGGTAAAGTACTACCTACAAACCAAATGTTAACGGATCTACTTACAAAATCCCTATCTTTTGATAAGATTGCTAACATAATGAAAAATATGGGACTAATGTTGGTTACTAGAGATGATCTTGATTGACACCAACTCTATCTCATTGATGTCACTTAAGAAATTGATCATTTATGTATAAAAGATAATCTCCTCATTTGATGATCATTATGTATAAGAGTTCAATGGATATCAATCTTTAATTGTCCGAGAAATTTAAGTATGAGATGCATAATATTCTCAATGTATCAATCTTTGGACCAGTGAGGGTAAAAAAAAGAAAAGAACTATTACTTATAAAGTCGCATATCTAGATGCATTGTTATTCACAATAAAGAGTGTAGACACCTAATTTTGTCCGGACTACTAAACATGTATGTTTTCTTCCCATATTGATGTTTCCGAGTATAAAAAGACTGTTTTCATCCTGCAGGTGGTACTCCGAGACTTAGTTTAAGAGGGCGAGCACAAAATGTCAAACTTGAAAAAAAGTCAACCCCGAAAAAGTCAACCTCGAAAAAGTCAACCCCAGAAAGTCAACTACTGAAAAAGTCAACCCACTTTCAAAATCAAGATTTTAAGTTCAATTGAAAAATGGAGAAAGAATTTTGATAATCCGAGGTCTACATTGAAAGATATGGAGTTCGGAAGTTGGGATTTGGAGGTTCAGTAGAAAAAAAAAACCCTAATCCGAGAAATTTGGGGAAAAGTGCTTAAATGATCAAACTGGTCGAAATTGAAGGTTCCAAATGAAAGATAAGCACTGACTACGGGTAATGGAGAAGTCACTTGCAAGAAAAACCGAAAGAAAAGTCAATCCGGGAGAAAACCGAGAATTAGGGTTTTTAGTGGATTTCGGTGAAATCGGGAAGAATCACAGAAATGGCCCGACTTGGTAAGACCAAAGCCCCCAATGGATGAGGAATGATTAAAAAGGATGGCCCAAGGCTCAGATTGAAGAAAATCTGAAAATCGGACTTGTTTTGAGCAAAACCGGGTTTCGGAGGTTAAAGGGCAAAATTGGAAAAATTTGGGAAAAATAGCATATGGACTCCGAAAATTCTGAAAAATTTGTCAATATCATTCTTAAATAATTTGAAAGAGATTGGTAAAAGAAAATCTTGATTCGGAGTTCGTTTGCGAAATGGCCAAATCCCGGGCTTTTTATGTAGTAATTCAAAAAGGAAAATCCCGAAAAAATAGCAAATGAGCTCCAAATCTTTTGAAATTTTGCAGATCTCATTTTTAAATTATTTGGAAGAGATTGGCGAAAGAAAATCTTGATTCTGAGTTCGTTTGCAAAATGGCTAAATCCCGAGCCTCCTATGTAGTAATTCAAGCCGATAAATCCTGAAAAAATACCAAATGAACTCCAAAAATTATGAAAACTTCCAGATCACACTTTTTAATTATTTTGAAGAGATTTGTGAAGAAAAATCTTGATTTGGAGCTCGTTTAAAAAATGGTAAAAAGTAGGGGCATAAAAGGACATTTTGGGAAGAAAAAAATCCAAATAAATAGCAAACGGACTCGGATAATTTTGAAAACTTCCAGAACTCAATATTTTATTATTTTGGAAGTATTAAAAAAGAAAATTTGAATTTGGAGTCCGTTTGATATTTACTTGCATCCGGGGGACAAAATTGTCATTTCACCCAAGCAACCGAAAAGGGCTTTTTTTGGGCCTTTCAAAAAATCAGAGCTGGGCTGGAAAAGAGAAGTGCTGGCATGCCCAAGCCCAAAGGAAGGAGGAAGCTTAGGATTTTTTCAATCAAGTGATTAAAAATCAAGAGTTAAGTTAGAGATTTTCATTTTTGAGCCTAAGTCCCAATCCCACATCCCTTTGTAATGTCAAGCCAAGGAGGTGCTCACCTTATAAATAAGGAGTCTTGGCCTTTGGTTGAGATCACCCACTACCCCTTGTGAGATAGTCTATACACTTGTATTAAGATTATCCGGGTGGTGAGTCATAGTGTTTTTGTTGAGAGGGTTTGTAGCTTAATCCGTTCAAAAGCTACTCTGAGGGTTTGTAGCTTAATCCGTTCAAAAGCTACTATGAGGGTTTGTAGCTTAATCCGTTCAAAAGCTACTCTGAGGGTTTGTAGCTTAATCCGTTCAAAAGCTACTCTTAGGGTTTATAGCTTAATCCGTTCAAAAGCTACTTGTGAGAGGGTTTGTGGCTTAATCCGTTCAAAAGCTACTCTGAGGGTTTATAGCTTAATCCGTTCAAAAGCTACTTGGTGAGTTTTCATTTTAAAATAATGTTTCTTGTTCTTCCTTAATTTCCTTTCTTAAGTATATTTTTCTTACATTTTGTTTTTACAATAAACTCACCATGGCTAAATGGCCTACATTATTTATTTTAAGTTGTTATTTTTGATTCATTTTACCATATTGTTTATGCTATTTTCTTTATTTTTGATGTTTTAAATATTATGTTATTTCATGTTCTTAAGTTATATTTAATTTGGTTGCTTTGTTTGTTGCCATTTATGTCTTAGATATCATGTTTTTACATTTTTAATTTTCTGTTTTCATGTTGTTTAAATTTGAGCATGTTTTAGAGTTAGCATATTAAGTGTTTGTGAAAATGCTTGTGTGATTCTTTGCATGATTCTTGTTTTATATCTTAGTAAGCATGTTTTAGATTTGGTATATTAGGTGTTTGTGAAAATGCTTGCATGATTTAAGTGTTATGACTTAGTTTTTCATGTTTGTATGCCAAGTGTTTGTGAAAATGCCATGCTTGTTGGAGCTTGAGGCCATTTGGCTACTCCATGTGTTTTGCATTGTGTGTTGCATTTTTTTGTCATGCTAGTTGTTAGGTTTTTTCATTTGCATGATATTTGGTTGGATTTTTGAATTAAGCATGCCTTGTGTTTGTAAAAATGCCATGCATGTTTTAGGTCTAAGTTACATTAAATGTCATGCAAGTTCATGTTAGGTCTAGGCCATATTATTTATGTCATGTATTTTCCTTACATTTAGGTTTAGATCCATGCATTTCATGCATTATGTTTGCTGCATTGTTTCATGCATTTCATGACCATGCCACTTGAATAATGATTTGAGCCAATTAATGGTTCAAAGTCATGCTCTCTTGAGCACACTTGTGGAAAATTAAGTTTGTTAAATTGATTATTCTACCTTTGTGATTTTTTTTACTTAAGCCAATTTTTATCTACCTTTCAAAAAGTCCTAGCTACTGTTTTCAAGTCATTCTATGAGTTTCAAATATTTTTATTTTGATTTTTAAATGATTTTATCAAAGACAAAAAAAAAATGTGTTGGCAAAGCAGTTTTTTTCAGTTTTTTTCAAAAAAACTCGTACATCTCTGATTTTTCTGGGAATTCATCTTTGATCACAAAATTAAGAAAAAAATTTCTCGTGTAGTTTTACATGTCCTGAGTCTCCAGTATTTTTTTTAGAATTTTTGGAATTTATAAAAATAGGATACAAAATCGTGGATTAAAATTGGGCAGTGGAGTCAGAATTGAATTTAAAGAAAAACAAAGCAGTTTTTTTTCTCCTCCAAAAACGCGTACATCTCTGGTTTTTCTGGGAATTCATATTTGATCAAAAAATTAAGCCGATTTTTTCTCGTATAGTTTTACATGTCCTGAGTCTCCAGTATTTTTTTTAGAATTTTTGGAATTTTTCAAAATAGGATAAAAAATCGTGGATTAAAACTGGACAATGGAGTCAGAATTGAATTTAAAGAATAACCAATTTTCTGTTTTGGTTAATCTACTTAGAGTGGGCTGATTAGGAGGGTTAGCTACTGACTTAGGGTGATTTCTAAGCCTTTTAAACTCTAAAAATGGTTTTTCAAGTCCCGGGCTAAGGGTAGTCAAGTCCGGATTTTTTAAACTTAGGAAATTAGAGCCATTTAAAAATTTTTAGCCCAGTTTTTATTGTTAATTCAAGCTTTTCAAAATTGTTTTCAAACAATCACAAAGTATTTTGGTTTTAGAATATTTAATTTGACATATTTTCCTAAGGTAGCCGGATATCTTTTTAGATATACGGATTTCCTTAATTAAAGGAAAAAATACATTTCATGCATTGCATTTTTATTTTCATGCATATTATATGATAGCATTATTTTATTCCATGTCATTTAAATTATATGCCATATCATTCATGTTTGCCATGTCATTTAGGTTGCATTATATTATTTAGATTTTGCTATGTCATTTTATTTATGTCATGCATATACATATTCATATCTTTTAAAATGTTTTCAAAAGGATAATGATTTTTCAATAAAAAATAAAGATATTCCCGAGTTAAAATAATTCATGAGTTCTCTACCGGGTTTGCTGGAGAGAATATCATTAATTATCATTAATAAAGGAATATCTTTCTTTCAAAAAAAAAAAAAGAGAATGATTCGGAAAGTTTTTCAAAACTAATAAAAATTTCTATATTTTGCCACGTTTGTTGTGGAATATAGGAAAATTTTGAATTTATAAATTCCGAATCATTTTCAAATAAAAATTGAATTATTTTTCTTTAAATTGGGAATTAACTTGAAATACTAAATTTAAAACCAACTTTTACCGAGACTTGAGATAACACACGATTAATAAGGTACCGATTTATACGAGCGTTGTGGGGGTGCTAATCCTTCCCCACACGTAACCGACTCCCGAACCCGCTTCTTTGATTTCTCTGGTTTAAAACGTATACTTGAAATTGGTTTTTAAAATGTTTTAATTAATTTTTAAAATATTTTATAAAACCGGTTTTAATAGGTGGCCGATCACACCTAGCTAAAAAAGGTTGGTGGCAACTCCATGTCTTTTTTAAGGTCATTTTCAAAACCTTCATTTTTCTAGAGGAATTAAGTCGACTTTTCCTCGTTTTTTTTAATGTCACGCTTAACGAATAATAAAGTCTTGCGATGAGACGTCATTATTTTTTAGGTTGCGACAAAGAGGTTAGACATAAAGTCCTTAATAGACTTGTAGCTTATTGAGTAGAGTGATAAGTAAAAAATGAGGTTGTGAACACTCTTGATAAAGTCTACCTATGCTAGTAAAGAAGTTAGAGGCCGCTTCTTATGGGTTTAAGGTTAATCCTAGAGTACTTGCTAGCACAAGATAATAAGAAGGTGCACATTTAAATTACGCTGCCTTTTGGGGAATACACGAACCAGTGTAGAGTGTAAATATGTTTCCTTGTGTCTCATATTCAATCTAAAGGTTCAAACCTTAGCCACCTATTAGACATACACTTTACATAAGAACAATTAGTATATTTTCTTTAGGATACATACATTTGCATTATTAGGTAATAAATGAGGATTGTTGTATATATATATTACCAAATAATGAAATGTTTTCAAAATTATTCTAAGTTTTTGTTTTTTAACAAAGGTTGGAAATTATATAGAGTGTATGTTTTTATAAATTAATAGGACAAATTGTATCTATTTGAGGTGATCATTCATTTCAAGATTGATGATTTTTCATCCAATAATTGACTTTTTATGAAGGGATATTCATTCCAAGAATGATGATTCTTAATCCAATAGTTGACTTTTCATAAAAAGGTATTCATTCCAAGAGTGATTATTCTTCATTCAATAGTTAATTTTTCATGAAAATGTGTTTCTAACACCTGTTAGTGCTTATAAATACCTTCATTTACATAGAATTCAAAAATCTTTACATTCAATTACTCATTCCCTCTCACTCTCAATTTTTCTAGTTTTGGTTCAAGTGTATTCAAGAAGAATTTGAAATGTAATCCAGTTTTTCTTCGTATTGGCATTGTATCCTGGAATAACGTTTTCAAGAGTCCATTTGCACCTAAGTGGGGAAACTATTATTCTTAAGATAACTTCCTGAAAGTACCTTGCCAAACCATTTCTTCATTTCTTCTTCATGTTCCTTACTTGGTTGCATTAGTCCATTTTATTTTATACAACAGAATGATGGACCTTGCTTATAATGTCACAGTTCAATCCTTGACTATTAGATGTGAGATCATTTTCCCTCAAAACTAGCCCTCTAATCAAAGGTGTGAATTGTATGTTCGTTGAAAGGTAGTAAAGGTTCCCATAAATGGCTCCATTGTTGATGCAACAGATTAAACTGTTGATGCAAGAATTATTGGAACTGCGCTTGCTATAAGGTATTGTCCACTCTAAAGGTCGCACGTGCTCCCAGTGCACCATCGCTTCTTCAATAGCCTCGTTGCTAAATATCCCCGTTATCGTAACTAGTGTGACTGGTACACCAACACTTCAATGCTTCTTCCAACAACTCATGTATGAATACTCACCCCCATACCACCACTCACCAATGTCACTGAATACATGGTTATCATACACAACAAACTACTACTAGAACCTCATAGGAGCTTTCACATTCCTCTATTCTACTCCATAGTCTGTGGTGCAAATACCATCCCTTCAACCACCATAGCTTCTACTCCACTATTTGTGATGCATATGAATATCCTTCCCCAGCCATCGTAACCATTGCTGTTTCAGCCCGAGTCATTCTTGGAATTGACCAGACTCTGGCGACCACAACGGTTGTGACAGTCCTTGAGCTAGTCCAACCGATTACATCTTCCACAATCCATGTACCACAACCCGCTGTTGATGTAAGCATGAGACCATTTCTTACACTAGCCTACATGTCTTAGCCCATACTACACCCATCAAACTTAGGGCATGTCATTTCTAACCCTAGCAGTAGACCATTATATTGAATTGCTCGCCTAAGTCCAACTGTTAAATGCACAAGTGGGCGAACCAACGGCAAGTCATCCATCAGACTACACAATTCAACCAATTACAATGTACTTGGACTGCCAATGTGAATATGAGAATTCTACTTCATCCATCAAAGATGCACAAGAAGCTGCTCGCCAAAGGCGAAAATATCATAACAATGGTGTCGTCTGCGAGAACCCGTTTCGATCCATATCGACCTTCAGCGAAAACACATCCATATCCTTAACTAGGGGATCAGTGTCGAGGAGAAAAACGATTTCACATCTAATAGCCAAGGATTGACTGTGGCTTTATAAAGTAAGGATTACCCTTCTCCTATCAAGGCATCTTTTCTCAAAGGACAAAATCATGAGGGAGGCTCCTAAAGCGGACAAAACCTCATAGCGTGCACAATCCCAACAATCCTTGCATCAATAGTGTTTGATCTGTTGCATCAACAATGCACCAATTTTTGAATCAAAGATTCGTGTGTGCGTATATACATCAACAGTTATCAGAACCAAATCGGATATAGACCCGTTCAAGGCTTTAGATCTCAAGTCAATTGATTCAACCGTTGGATCATTTGAGTCAATGTTGATTTAAAAATATATTTAAAAATATTATAAAATAAAATTATAGATTAGTATATAAGTATTTTTACTAATTGTATAATTTAAAGATTATGATATAAGAAATAAAAATATAATTTAAAGATTATAAAATAAATTTATAGATTAGTATATAAATAAAATTAGAAAAACCTAAGTTTATAAAGATTTTTTTTTTAACTTTTAGTTTTTGTAATATTTTTTGTAATTTTTATTTTTTTTTTCAAGAGAATAATAAAAGAATTATTAATTAGTATGCAAAAATTAAATTAGATATGATTCAAAAATTATTTTTAATTTATCATGGTCAATAATAAATTTGACAGGTCATCGATTTCATAAATTCGTAGTATCTGAATTTCTTGAATTAATTAAAAAATATATATATTCTGATTAAAGAACCAACTTGAATTAAGAATAGGATCATGAATCGACCATCCAACAGCTAGGTGAGTTCAAATTTAATAACTACTAAAATTAAGTCCCCGCTTTTGCTGGGGTATTTTTAATTTTTTTAATAAAATTTTTAATTAATTAATAATAATAAATTAATATTAAATTATATTTTATTAAATAATAATTTTTATATATATTTTATTTTTAAATTGTAATAATATTAATATAATTATATTTTTTTAATTATGAAAATTAAATTTATGAAAATTATTTATTTATAAATTACATAATACAAATGTATTTTTAAATATTATTTATATGTATTTTTTAAAAATATTTAGATCTTATCGTATAATGTATATTTTTATTTATAGGAGATAAAAAGTAATAACTAAAAATAAGAAAATAAAATTGTGGATATTATTCTTTCGTAAGGTTGATTTTCTCACATAAGTTAGTAGCAATTTTTTTTTTTCGAGTGGATCGGATACAGATCTTAAATTGACGAGCGAATCAACGTGCAGACCAATCCTTTTAAATACATCATTTAAAATTAAAATAATTAATAAAAAATTTTAATTTTTTTCACAAGCCGATCGGATACGGATCTTAAATCGGCCTGCGAGTAAACGTGCATATTAACTCCTTTAAATATATAATTTAAAAATAAGAAACAAAAAATTAAATTAATTTTTTTAATCGAGTAAGAATCCTAACCTATCTGCGAGTGAACGTGTAAACTAACTATTTAAATACATCATTTAAAAATAAAATAAAAATAATTAATAAAAAAATTCTTATTTTATTTTTTTATCTCCTCTCCTCTCCTTTTCTCTCTTCCTCATCCTTTCCTCTCCCCTCTTCTTCTCTTTTCTCTCTCCTCTCCCCATCCTTTTTTTCTCTCAGCTCAAGTCAGATTTTTTTTTAAAATCATTTAAAAAAAAAATTTACCCTCACTAAAAGATAAAATAAGAGAGAAAAAATTTTGAAATTTAAAAAAAAAAACCCTTAGATCCTTGAAAAATGTTATTTATCCTTATTAAATCTCTGCAAAAAATTCTTTAAATCTCATTAAAATATAAAATAAAATAAATTTTTTTGAATATTTAAAAAAATACCCCTCGAATCTATTAAGATTCAAAAATCATTATTATAGATGAGAGCTGCTGCCAAATTGGATTAATAAATGATAAACAAATTCACCTTTGAAATCCCCGGAGGAAAAGTGAGGGACGGGTTGAACTTTCCTCAGGCTTTTCCTATGTGATAACTAATAACTGCTGTTTCTCTCTTAGCAAATTGAAGAAGAGAAGATCTTCGCAGATCTCTCTCTCTTTCTCTCTCAAATCTCATTGATTCACAAATGAACCCTACGATTCCACCGAAGCTTCCTTCGGATCCCAATCCTATCTCTCAGATCTCTCCCCTTTGATTCTGATCCCTCTCTTTTGCCTTTTTTTTTTATTTAAATTTTTCTTATGATACAATCTCCCGATCCGTCAAACTTTCTCTCCCAGTTTTTCGTAATGGATTCCACTTCCATTCGCTTTCTCTTCATTGCTTTCTTCTTCCTCTTCGCTCTCTCTGCCATTTCTTTTGCTCGGGTATTTTCATCTCTCTTTTTTCTTTTTTCTTTTTTAACTTTGCTTTTTTAAAGCTTATTCTTTCAATTTTATGTAAATACTGAAATGGGTTTTGGCTTTTTTTTCTTCCTATTTTTTATGATTTCTTAGGAGTCTAGACTTGAAGTTGAGAGGGAGGAATCCGGTGGGTCAATTAAAGATCTTGGCCGCCGCGGCATGGTCTGATTTTTCTTTTCTTTTCTTTTCTTCTCTGTTTGATTATTGAGATACTTAGAATTTGTAGAGTTCACATTGTCCGGTTAGTTTCATTTTGAGGAGAAAGGTTAATTAATTTTTTTTTAACTGGTTAGTTATTAGCCGTTTGATAGTTGGTTTTGCTTTATTCCATTTTCTTTTGCTTTAGAGAAACTGTTTATGAAATAATGCAACTGTAAATGAACGGCAAATTTATTTAGATATTGCTTTTTTTTTAATTATTAATTTTTTGTAATTATGTATCAAAATTCTTCGATTTTGAATCCATTAAAAAATCATGATATCATATGACGACTTCCCAATGTAAAATTTTTATTTTTTTAAAAAAACAAAGCACGGAAGTCGCCATATCATATGGCGACTTCCGTGCTATAAATTAAAATAAAAATTTTGTTTTTTACTTGGAAAGTCGTTAGGGAAGTAAATGAACCGGACTTGAACGAACAAACCCTTGTTCGTGTTCGTTTATTTATTTTTGAGCTTGTTCGTGTTCGGTTCGTGTTCGTTAAGGATTTTCAAATTGTGTTCAAGCTCTGTTTGTTTAAAATTGAATGTGTTCGTATTCGTTCATTTAATGTTCACGAACAAGTTCATTTAAATTAAATGAACTTGTTCATGAACATGTAATCGAACATGTTCGCAAACAATTAAAAATATTTTGTTGAACAATAAACAAACAAACAAATATAAAATAAGTCAATTTTAAATTATTATTAAATATAAAATAATAAAATACAAACGTAATTAAATTTAATTTATTACTAAATTATTAAATTTAAGTTATTAAATAATATTAATTATATTATAAATAAATAAAATACAAATAATAATAATATTATTAATTATATTATAAACGAACAATAAACGAACATAAACGAGCTTTAAACAAATTAATAAACAAGCTTGAAACGAACCATAAACGAGTTTGTTCGTGAATATAAGCGAACCGAACACACATCTATTCGAACTCGGTTCGTTTAATAAACGAACATTAAAATTGTGTTCATAATCGTTTATTTAGCTTAATAAACGAACATAAACGAACAGAAATCAAACTGTTCACGAACGGTTCGTCGAACGCTCTGTTCGTTTACAGCCCTAAAAGTCGTCATATAATATGGCGACTTCCCAACATTTTTTTTTATAACATGTTCAGAAGTCGCCATATGATATGGCAACTTCTCAACATGTTAAAAAAGAAACCGAAAGAATTTGAAAAATGTGTCATTTATTGAAAATTATTGTTTAATAGTCTAATGGCATGAAATAACTTAAAAAAGAAAATAAAAAAAGAAGAAATTGTAAAAACAAAATAACCCTTAATGAAACTCCCCTCCCTTCCCTTCCCTCTCCTTCACCTACAACTAGGGCTGTAATCGAGTCGAGCCGAGCTCGAATAGTGAGCTGCTCGAGCTCGAGCTCGACTCGAAACTCGCTGCTCGAAACTCGGCTCGAGCTCGACCGAATACCATTTTTCAAGCTCGAGCTCGGCTCGAGATATAATCGAACTATTCGAGCTCGGCTCGATAAAGCTCGTTTACTCAATTTATGTACTCGAGCTCGAGCTCGAGCTCGAGCTCGAGCTCGTTTCATATACAATTTTTTTACATTTAAATAATAAGGGTAATATAGTAAATTATTATAAAAATATATATTATAAAATCAAAAGCTCGATTAGGCTCGCGAGCCGCTCGAATCGAGTATTGAGATACTCGAATTCGGCTCGCTCGATAGCTCGAGCTGCTCGAGCTCGAGCTCGGCTCGATAATGACCGAATCGAATTCGAATTTTTTTCGAGCCGAACTCGAATAGCTTGCGAGCACCAGTGTCTCATTTACACCCCTACCTACAACCCCCAACAATTTAAAAAAAAAAGATTTAATTCGGCCTTTAATGAAAAAAAGATTGTATTGGGCGAGACTTGAAAAAGTGTTTTTGTAATTTGGTCTGGACCGACTTAGCTCGAATTACTATTTATTAAATAAAAAATATTTTTTATTTAATAAATAGTAATTTATTTAATAAATAGTAATTCGGGCTAGGCCGAGCCGACCTGAGTTACAAAAATACTTGTCCAAGCCCGGCCCAATATGATCCGGGCGAGTTACTTGGCCCGTGGATAGGTCTAGCTATGACATTCATTCTTGCATAATTCACAACGTTTTGGTTGATCTTTCTTCAGGAGGTCCATTTCATTACGAATACGAGTTGAAAGAAACCAATTCACTTTGTCAAGTGTTTTGAAGTGTTGTTCTAGTTTGAGTGAGCTTAGGATAGGGAAAGGAGTTCATGGGTGGATTTTTAAGGAACAGGGTTGCTTTTGATATTGTTTTGGAGAATGGCCTTCTTGAATTTTATGTCAACTGTGAGGATTTTGGATCTGCCAAGTGGTTGTTTGAGTTAATGGGAGAGAGAAATAGTGTAACATGGAATATAATGATTGGTCCACATAGTATTATAAAAAAAAAAAGTAAATCAGTTTTGCTCCGGGTTCTTCTGGAAAGGCAAGGAGACTACTGCAAGGGGGGTTAGAGTGAGTTGGAGGGCTATATGTCTACCTAAATCTGAATGAGGGTTAGGACTAAAGGATCTGTTAGTATGGAACCAAGCTTGTATTCTCAAGCATTTGTGGGCCATGTTCACACGGGCTAGTTCTCTTTGGATTGCGTGGAACCAGACTTATGTGCTTAAAGGAAGAAACATATGGTAAATTCCAATTACTCAAAACTGTAGTTGGAATTGGAGGAAGATTCTTCATCTTAGGCAACTTGCTTTATAATTTGTACAACAGAAAGATGGTGTAGAGATCTGGATTGTCCCTGGTACAAGCTATTCCTCAACCTATGTACGAAAGGAACTTAGAAGTAAAGAGGAGAAGGTAGGCTGGCATAGAGCAGTATGGTTTCAATATCACATTCCCAAACATGCACTAATCACTTGAATAGTTATTGTTAAAAGGATACCAACTAAAGACAGATTAATCTCATGGGAGATTACTATTGGAGGGGAATGTGTCTTCTGTCAACTTGATATGGAGACTAGAGACCATCTATTTTTTGAATGTGACTATTTTAAAAGCATATGGAGGAAGGTTCTGCAGGCTTGTAATATTCATAGAGAGATTGGCAACTGGAATGAAGAGTTGCAATGGGTGGTCTGTAGGCTTAAAGGCAAAGCTTTAATCTCAGTAATATTCGAATTGCTTGGAATGCCTGCATCTATCTGATTTGGGGGGAAAAGAACAGAAGAATGTATGATCAGAATAGAAGATAGTGTTCACAACAAGTTTTTATTCAGATTCAAGAGGCAATTAGATTTCGATTGTATGAATTGAAGAATATTGCACCTGATTCTGTAAATAGAGATTTGTGTATAGCTTGGGGCCTAAATAGTTCTATGTTAGTATAGCCTATAGTTTTACTGTATAGTTTGCAGTTTGATTTGCATGATTCTATTTTTGTAATGATCATGCTTCAGTTGTACAGTAGCAGTTTATCTGCTTCTTTGGGTAATGAAATTTCACTTATCCAAAAAAAAAGGCTATTGATTGTTTAGAAGGTTGAATTTTAAGGATGTTGCTAGTTGGAATACAATTATAAATGGCTTAATGTGAAATGGGTTTGAAAGAACTGCATTGGAACTACTTTGTGAGATGGTAAAAAATGGAACTTTGCTTAATGAAGTCACTATTTCTATAGCTTCAGTTTTGGTTCCATCGCTAATAGATTTAGAATTAGGGAAACAGATTCATGGGATGGTGTTGAGGTTGAGAATTCATGTTGATGGGTTCATAAGGAATTCACTTATTGATATGTATTACAAGTGGGAAAATGGAAATGGCATCAAAAGTTTTCGAGAAAATGGATACGGATTTTGAGAGGAAAGAAAACTCCATTGAAGAAATTATATCTGGATTGATTATTAACGGTGAGTTTAAAGATACTTTTAAAATATTTACCTCTATGATTCATAAAGAAATTGAGGTGATAGGTTTACTATCACAAACATTGTTACTGCTTGTGCTAATTCTGGAGTGTTGCAACTTGTTCCCCAGGTTCATGCTCTCATTCAGAAAATTGGACACAAAGCAGATGCTCATTTGGGATCCTCATTAATTGACATGTATGCTAAATGTGGAAACTTGGATGATGCTTAGATGATTTTCAAGCAAACTAATGATATGAATCTTGTGCTTGGACTTCAATGATATCTATTTGCGCTTTACATGGTCAAGGGAGGGAGGCAGTTCGGGTATTAGAATTCTTGACGGGTGAGGGAATTATGCCAAATGAGGTAACTTTCATGGGGGTTTTAACTGCATGCAGCCATGCAGGGCTGGTTGAAGAAGGTTGCAAATATTACAGGCTAATGAAAGAAGTTTATGGTATCAAGCCTGGAGTTGAGCACTCTACTTGCATGGTTGATCTATATAGGCGAGTTGGTCAGTTGAATGAGACAAAGAAGTTTATTGATGAAAGTGGCATCTATTGCATGAATGCGGTGTGGAGGTCATTTCTATCTTCTTTTTGACTTCATAGAAATGTTGAGATGGTAGAATGGGTTTTTGAAAAGCTACTTCGTCTAGAACCACTTGATGACATACCTTATGTCTTGCTAACAAATGTTTGTGCCACAAAGTAAAGATGGGATGAGATTGCAAAACTGAGGAGCTTGATGCAAAGAAGAGGGGTCAAAAAGCATCCTGGTCAATCGTGGATCCAGATCAAGAATTAGGTTCACACTTTTTTCATGGGGGATAGATCCCATCCAGAAAAGAATGAGATATATGCATATTTAGACAAGCTAATTGGAAGAGTGAGGGAAATTGGGTACTCATATGAAGCCAAACTGGTGATACAGGATGTGGAAGAAGAGCAAGGGGAAATGCTACTTGGTTTCCACAGTGAAAAACTTGCCATTGCTTACGGTATCATTAGCACGACATCCAAACGCCAATTTTGATATGAAGAACCTTCGAGTTTGCAATGACTGTCATAACTTTATGAAATATACTTCTCAACTTCTAGATAGGGAAATAATTATGAGAGATATTCGCAAGTTTCATCATTTTAAGAATAGATGCTGCTCTTGTAGAGATTACTGATGATTGAATTGATGCTTGTCACGTGTCTCATAGTGTTAGCTGTAATTATTTCATTGGTGTAAAGAATCCAGTTGCCTTAATGGGAGTGTTACCTGTATGGAGCCAGCGTCGAGTATAACATGGCAGGGATATCCTTTCTCAAGGGATAGCTCGTGGGGAGTTTGAGCTTTGTCATTCAGCTGACTTTCCACCATAATCAAAGTCGTCTTGCCACATTTTAGAGCTTGCCTTATTAATGCCTACAGCTCAGGAAGGACCCTCATCCACATCTCACTACAGGACTGACTTCAACTGCACGAGCCGGGCAAGCGATTCCTGCTTCTGTCTTGTTCAACCTACGTACAGTAGGCCTCTTGGTTTTAGGTGAGGAGTAGGACCTTCACAAGCCTTGAACCCATCATTAATTGTTTAGGGCACCGAATCACATGCATATCAACAGGCATCCATGTGTTTCTGTGATCTCTTATGTTATTAAAGCTAATCGTAATCCACCTTCCATTTTGTCCGAAGTTGGATGTCTCATGCAAGCACTGATGTACTGAATCCAATTGCCTCAACTGGATAGATGTTCTTACACAAGCATCTTTAACGGAAGTTGAAGAGTTTGTAAATCCCATCAAGTAGCCTAGGGATAACATGTCATCAATATCCAAGTCTAAAGGACATGCTGAAGTGAAAATACAGGTACTTTCTAGTTGTAAAAACTCTTCTTTGTCCGTATTCTATCACCCAATTTATGCATTCAGCAGTTTGTTTATTTGGAGTTTTACATCCAACTAAGTCGCATTCGCAACATCTATAATGGATCTTACCTCCTTATACATGTAATGGTTCGCTATTTTTTTTTTTTTTGTAGATGGAAATTTGCTTTAATGACACTTCTTTATGAGTTATGTGGGATCCAAATTAGCTTTGAAATAGTATCCATCTGCGCATATATTATGGCTGTAGCTGGTTGCAGCCTTGCAGGTTATATGATATCATAACCATTATTGTTTTCTTGAAACTTAACAATATTTTGTGATTGCTGCAATCTAATAGCCAAATGAACCTACAATCTTTACAACATTGATAACTCGTATAATTATATAGTTTTTAGTTATGTTTTATTATTGTTTTGTGTCAAATACGAGTTATTATTGTTTAGTCTAATTGTGTTTATGATCTTTATGTATTTTGGTGTTTTTCACAAGTTTCTTTGAGTGATTTCAGATTACTAGAATTAAGGGCAAATCCAGTTAAGTTCCAGTTCCGACACCTTTTGCCATATCAGCTATATCTCGAGTTTCACTGAAGCAATAAGGCTGAAATTTTAACCGTGCAAAGTTAAGAGGCATATCTATCTTTTTCATGTTTTACACTTCTTGAAACGGAGTCGTTTTCCCTAGCGAAATCAACCATCAAGTTGGCTGATGTGCAATGACGTCTGTCCTGAGCAGTTTTCGCATTTTGACCATATCGTCCGATACACATCAGCACATGAGCTGATTCCAACGGCTATGGATCACTAACTGATAGAGAAACATTTATCTAGAAGACCATGTGATCAGATAAAGCCTCCAATATTGAAGAAATCGACCATCAAGTTGGCTGATGTGCAATGACGTCTGTGCTGACCTGTTTTCGTATTTTGCCCATATCTTCTTATCCACATCAGCAAATGAGCTGATTCCAACGGCTATGGATCCGTAACGGATAGGGGAACCTTTTTCTAGAAGACCATGTGATCAGATCAGGCCTCCAACATTGACGAAATCGACCATCAAGTTGGCTGATCAAAATTGTCATACAATATGACGAAAATTGTTAGAAAAATTCACCCACCTATTATACCTACCTTTGAAATTTGTAAAGCTTGTCTCTTGTCATTTAGCCTTCCAAAATGTGTATAAATAGAGGGCCTTGGATGATTGTAGAGGATCATATTGTACATAGGTAGGATATTAGCCATTTTAATAAAATTCTCTAAGTTTTCTTCTTCTTTCTTTTCTCTAGTTTTCTTTCTTTTCTCTAGTTTTCTTTTTCTTTAGAGAGAGCAAGAGGTTGGATAATTAATATTCTTCCTCTTCTTCTTTCTTTCTTTTATTTTCTTCTTAGATTTTCTTTAATTTTATGTTTATGTTTATAATGCCTATGCTAGGCTAAACTTCTATTTGGTTAAGGGTGATTTCAAAGCCCTAGACACGTTTTGTGATTGATTTTCAGATTCTATCTATCATTAATTTTCTATCAAAGTTGCTTATGTTCTTCTACAAGAATTGTTCATGATGTTGTCTTGATTTATTTAGGTGTACAACTAGATAGATCTTGATAATTATCTATTGCTAGTTTAGGAGTCTTGATCCGTGTAATTGTCTTGATTTCCTATTCATAAGTGGCAATTTGTGATTAATGATTATGGTCAAGTTTTCAATAATTGCAAAGTGGAACATAACCTAAGTTGAACAATCCGAGCTTATGTGTTTGTTGCTTAGATCAACCTATCTTTCTCATCATAAAGCTGCCATTAAATTGAATTTAGAGAGCTTATTCTAGGTTGTTTAATGGTTAGAGATTAAATAGAGAGCTTGTTCTATTTAACGACAAATTAAGGAAAGATTGGGATAACAGAGCTTGTTGTTATCTACGGTTGTTAACTTTGATAGTTGGTTGATATTGATAGATCTGAAATTGATTCTTAATGATGTCTAGTGGTGGAGAATGAAACCTTAACCATATTTTTCATATTTAATTCTTCTTACTTACTTGTTTTCTTACTTTTCTAGTTTGCTTATTTTTTATATTTATTTTTATTGGCTGGTTATACCGCCTAATTTGTATATTAACTTTGTTTTATTTTTATTGGCTGGTTATACCGCCTAATTTAGTATATATATTTTTATTGGCTGGTTATACCGCCTAATTTAGTATATATATTTTTATTGGCTGGTTATACCGCCTAATTTAGTATATATATTTTTATTGGCTGGTTATACCGCCTTGCATCTTATTCTTATTATTTACTTTAGTTTAAATCTGGCTTCAAAAACCCCTTTTCTTTTATTGTTTTCTTTGAACGTAAGTTATAAACTAATAACTCATAGATTAAAACCCAATCCCTGAGGACTCGACCCTTGCTAATCATTATACTTACAATTGATCTTTTTAGTGCAAGGTTAAATAAGATACACTCTTTTGGGTGCATCAAATTTTTGGCGCTGTTGCCGGGGATTATTTTCTTTAGTTTATTTGTTACTTGGTTTATTCTTATTTTCAGTTCTAATGAGTTTTATTTTCTTGTACATACGGGTTTTTCTTATCAAATTTTGAAAAAAAAAATTAAAAAAATAAAAAAAAAACGATGGAATTGAGCAATCTAACACTTGAAGAGTTGGTGGCATACATGAACATGGAGAATCAACAAGCCAATCTCACCTTCCCAGTTCAACAATTGGCCATGGGAGGATGTCAAGGCCATCAAGTGTTCCAAGACCAACAGTATGATCATTACTCAAACACTTACCATGAGGGATGGTGGGATCATACTAATTATGGCTACTCGAAAAATTACCAAGAAGTAGATCCTTATGCCAATTACACTCATCCATCTAGCTTCAATCAATCATGGTCCCAAGAACCAGATCTTTTTCAACCACCACATATGACTCAAAACTCAGGTACTTCTTTAGAAGATCTTGTCTATTCTCTTGTTACTGATACATTGCAATTTCAACAGGAAACAAGGGCAAGCATCCAGAGTTTGGAAAAGCAAATGATCCAATTGACTAGTAGTATGGTGGGATGGGTAGCACAAAGATCTGAAGAACTCCCTGCCCAAACAATGATTAACCCAAAGGAGAATACTACTATTGTGACCTTGAGGAATGAAGAACAAGATGAGGATGAGACAAAATTAGAGATGAATTCTATTCTTGAGGATAATGAAGCCAATGATCCAAATAAGAGTATTTCAGCACCTGAGGTAACGTTTGAGATTCCAATTTTTACTAATGTTTCTTCTCCACCTTTTCCTAGTAGATTCGCAAAGTTCAAGGAGGATGAACATGAACAAGACACGCTGGAAACCTTAAACAGTTTGTTTGTGGATGTCATTCAACAAGTACCAAAAGATGCACCATTCCTCGATGAGATATGCACCACCAAGGATGATGGAATAATACTTGTAATGGAGAATACATCCACTGTTGTGCAAAGAAAGCTTCCTCTCAAACGCATAAATTTGGGAAATTTCATGCATGAGCCTGACAAGCCTAAAAAGCCAAGAAGGGGTGTTGGTTAGATTCAAAACACTAACTCAAGTGTTAATTGGGAAGGCAGCCCAATTAAAGATGAAATTGCCAACCTTCCATATTCAGATTTGCTTTCTCTTTCTTTTCCTTTTTCTTTTATTATTTTTATTGTTTTTATTTTTATTTCTTATGTTTCTTTGTTAATTGTGTTTACTGTTTTTAAGTTCATTTAGGCTGCATAAGTTTCTTTTGTTTAATAGTTCTTTTCTCTTACATATAATTCTTGCATTGCGGGATAATAGCATTACATTAATGACAATGTAAGAATTATGTGTGGGGGGAAGAATTTAGGATTTTATTTAGAGTGTTTTGTTTTTGAGTCTTTTTATGTTGTTTTTCTTTCTGATCCTTGTTTTGAAAAACACTAGATGTAAATATAATTTTTTTTAACCCCGGTTAAATGGCGGATAACGGTACTCCGTGATTATTTAAATCGGTTCCATCAGCTACCCACAAAACTGATATTGTATATAAATTTCTCTTCCAATTTCTCTTTCAATTTTTTTTCATTTTTTTTTCAGGATGGATGATATTCTCACAAGATTGCAGAAACGATTTCCTCCCTTTCCTCGAAATATTTTACTGAAGCTTTACCAAGTTCGATTTGAAAGATTAAGAATGCTTATGCACAAAGGGATTCCTGGAGACATACGTTGGATAATTGAAGCCAAGGTACGTGAAGATGAATATCTTCCTGTTTTGCATTTACCAGGTACAGGTAGAAGCACTTTTGCAAAGAAGCGACGAGCAAAGCGCATGAGTTCAAATTGCCACAAATGTGCACGATGGACGTGTAATGGTAAATGTCGTTCTATTGGGATTTCGTCCTCTAATCGAGATGATAAAATTGAATTCATTAAGGATGGACTGAGTAAGGAGAATTTGGGTAATATCCAACTTTCTCTTGAGACGCATCCTAGTGGAGACGTACAAAGAGAAATTCTTGATTTATGGCCGCAATTCCAAAGGGAATGGCAACATCTTGGGAATCTGATGTTAAAAGACCCTGTTTGCCAGCTTGTAAGAAAACTGGATGGGAAGCATATCCTCGACTCATAGAAGGCGTTTAAGCCGTTTCTGGACGTAAAATCAGAGGAAGATGTGAGCCACAATCACAACTACAATAAATGACTTCTCAGCTTTTGGTTTGATTTGCAATAACTTTATTTCGGTTTAATTTACGTGTTATTCGATTTGTGTAATTATTCTCATTTTTTTTATTTGTCTTTTACGATTGATTTTTCTTCTCTTTTTTATTTTCTTCCTGAAATCACGCAAAAATCTTTTGTTAGGTTAACATTTTCTTCTGACAGGTCAAATACACTTTCGGCGACATTATTACTCTTGACTTTTACGGTTGATTTTTCTTCTCTTTTTGATTTTCTTCCTGAAATCACGCAAAAATCTTTTGTTAGGTTAACATTTTCTTCTGACAGGTCAGATACACTTTCGGCGACATTATTACTCTTGTCTGATTCACTACTCAGTCCTCTATATATTACACCATGTACTCATTCTCTTTCAGGCACTCGAAAAAAAGAAAAAAAATGGAAAGTACTTCGTCCCAACGCATTAAAAAAATCTGTGTTTTTGGAGGTGCTTATCCAGGGAAAAATAACATATTCGCTGATGAAGCCATAAGAGTTGGAGTAATACTTGCCCAACAAAAGATCCAGTTGATTTATGGAGGCGGTAGTACGGGTTTAATGGGAGCAGTCGCTACTGCAGCACACGCCGGAGGAAGTCCAGTTCTAGGAATCGTGCCAAAACTATTCACAGATTTTTGTGGACCTACCTTGGGTAAGGAAATACAAGTCTGGAGTATCCCTGAACGGATAACAATCATGTACCATTCTGCCGATGCATTCATTGCTTTACCAGGAGGTCTGGGTACATTGGAAGAAATAGCTTGCGTGGCTTCTTGGTCATCTTTGGTCACAAATAAGAAACTCATTGGTTTGCTTAATATTAATGGTTATTTTAGTAATTTGCTTTCATATTTAGATAATGCTGTGGATAATGGATTCATGTTTTCAGAGGCAAGGAGAACCATAATTTCTGCTACAACCATTGAAGATTTACTCAAAAAGCTCCAAGCTTATGAGTATTTATCTGCTACGGTTGTTTCGCAAACGCTCGGAAAAAGAAAAAGAGATATGGACGAGCAAGGAGTGGATTGCACTTTGTCTTTGTGACATTATCTAACATTTTGTTTGTTGTGTCTCAGTTATAATAAGTGGTTAGCAACCTCTACAGGTAATATCTCCTAAATTTTACCTTCTTAAAAAAAAAAAAAAAAAGTTTGTTGTGTTTTAAGCAATTTAGAAGTATTCATTCTGAACAAGGTCTGAGTAAGGGAGACTTGAGACATACCTTGTCAGTTTGATTTCTTCTTTTCAAAAAAAAAAAAAAAAGAGTTTGTTGTGTTTTAAGCAATTTAGAAGTATTCATTCTGAACAAGGTCTGAGTAAGGGAGACTTGAGACATACCTTGTCAGTTTGATTTTAATCTTTTTATGTTTACTTGTTAATTTTTGTTTAGTATTTTAGGATTATTTAGGTTGCATGAGTTTGTTTTGTTTTGAGTCTTAGTTGTTCCTATTCTTATGTTATTAGTTCTTTTCTCTTACACATGATTCTTTCATTTGGGTTAATAGACTTACATTGAGGACAATGTAAGAATTAAGTGTGGGGGGAATGATTTAGGATTTCTTTTATTTTTGTCTACTATTTTTTTTATGAGTCTTTATTATTATTATTATTATTTTTTGAGTTTTAGTTTCTTTTTAATACAATGATGAGATATGAATTGCATAAGTCTAAAACAGATTTATTAGTGAGAAGATTTTCATGAGAATTGAGCTTGATGTCAACCTTTTTATGAGCCAATGTTAATATGATATGTTGATTGAGAAAGAGTGTATGTTTAGACTTAATCTGACTTGTATAATCATCCTTGTGAGTTTTTGAGCCTATAATGATTGATGCATTATACAAATCAATCTAATTTCTTTCTTGAGTGCTCTTATGATTACATGATTCTCTAGAACTTGCTTTAAACCGTTTGAGACTATATTGATACATGTGACAACATGAATATGATAGAGGGATTAGGATTATAACCAGAGCCAAACAGCCATCCATTATTAATGTTCTAAGAGAACATCCCCACTAGTGAGCCAATTTGAGCCTACATTAAATATGATGTTTTATTGGTAACCACAACTTACACCTAGCCTAAATATACTTATATCCTTACCCTTGTTCTAAAGATGGATTATATATTTTGAGACATATTGCAAAAAAAACAAGGGATATTTTTAGTTAAAAATTGGGGTTAAAAACAAGAAATAAGTGTGGGGGGAAAAGAAAAGAAAAGTCAAGAGAAAAAGAAATGGAATACTGGCAAATACATTCCTATGTAAAAAAAAATATATGAATCATCTCTTGAATTTGTGGAAAAAGAAAAAGATGTTACAAAGTTGTTTAGAATGAAGAAAAGGCCCAACATGAATATCCGGCCTAGGTGACTATGTACTTGTAAAGAGTTTTGAGAAGTTTCTTTGTATGATCTTTTTATGTCTCTAAACTTTATGAACTCTTTGGAACCTTTGTGATATCTTTATCCTTTTGTTCTTCAACCACATTACAAACCCCTTGGCCCCATTACAACCTTGATTAAAGACCTCTTGATTCATGAAGTTGTATGATCTAAATAGTGGAGAATAGGTGGACAAGCAAGAATATGGTAGAACTGTTTTCATGAGATTGATTGAGTGTAAACACTTCACCACTACTTTAAAGAGTGAAAATCATGAGGGTATCCCATGTGAGTAGTTGAGATTAAGTTTGAATATGCACTATTTTGATTGAAATATGTTATGTTAATATTGGCTTAACTCAAACAATTTACATTCAAGCATGATTTTTTGTGAAATTGTTTAAGCTATTGATTAGTTTATAAGACTTGTTCAAAGATTGTCTCTAATTTGTATTGAAAGGATTAGGAGTAAATATTTTTAGTATATGTAGTTTATTTATATTTTAGTTTTTCAATGTTTGTGGGTATCGTTCTAGTAAACCCTCACGAGACTAAACTCGTCCACTAGGGACACCTAGGGGTTTAAAGGCTTGTGTCACATGCTAAGTGCCACCGTGATTTCCTACGAAAGTGGATTAGATTAGATTTTCTTATTTTATTTTTATTGAGTCGTTGCTAGGGACTAGCAACAATCTAAGTGTGGGGGTGTGATAACTCGTATAATTATATAGTTTTTAGTTATGTTTTATTATTGTTTTGTGTCAAATACGAGTTATTATTGTTTAGTCTAATTGTGTTTATGATCTTTATGTATTTTGGTGTTTTTCACAAGTTTCTTTGAGTGATTTCAGATTACTAGAATTAAGGGCAAATCCAGTTCAGTTCCAGTTCCGACACCTTTTGCCATATCAGCTATATCTCGAGTTTCACTGAAGCAATAAGGCTGAAATTTTAACCGTGCAAAGTTAAGAGGCATATCTATCTTTTTCATGTTTTACACTTCTTGAAACGGAGTCGTTTTCCCTAGCGAAATCAACCATCAAGTTGGCCGATGTGCAATGACGTCTGTCCTGAGCAGTTTTCGCATTTTGACCATATCGTCCGATACACATCAGCACATGAGCTGATTCCAACGGCTATGGATCACTAACTGATAGAGAAACATTTATCTAGAAGACCATGTGATCAGATAAAGCCTCCAATATTGAAGAAATCGACCATCAAGTTGGCTGATGTGCAATGACGTCTGTGCTGACCTGTTTTCGTATTTTGCCCATATCTTCTTATCCACATCAGCAAATGAGCTGATTCCAACGGCTATGGATCCGTAACGGATAGGGGAACCTTTTTCTAGAAGACCATGTGATCAGATCAGGCCTCCAACATTGACGAAATCGACCATCAAGTTGGCTGATCAAAATTGTCATACAATATGACGAAAATTGTTAGAAAAATTCACCCACCTATTATACCTACCTTTGAAATTTGTAAAGCTTGTCTCTTGTCATTTAGCCTTCCAAAATGTGTATAAATAGAGGGCCTTGGATGATTGTAGAGGATCATATTGTACATAGGTAGGATATTAGCCATTTTAATAAAATTCTCTAAGTTTTCTTCTTCTTTCTTTTCTCTAGTTTTCTTTTTCTTTAGAGAGAGCAAGAGGTTGGATAATTAATATTCTTCCTCTTCTTCTTTCTTTCTTTTATTTTCTTCTTAGATTTTCTTTAATTTTATGTTTATGTTTATAATGCCTATGCTAGGCTAAACTTCTATTTGGTTAAGGGTGATTTCAAAGCCCTAGACACGTTTTGTGATTGATTTTCAGATTCTATCTATCATTAATTTTCTATCAAAGTTGCTTATGTTCTTCTACAAGAATTGTTCATGATGTTGTCTTGATTTATTTAGGTGTACAACTAGATAGATCTTGATAATTATCTATTGCTAGTTTAGGAGTCTTGATCCGTGTAATTGTCTTGATTTCCTATTCATAAGTGGCAATTTGTGATTAATGATTATGGTCAAGTTTTCAATAATTGCAAAGTGGAACATAACCTAAGTTGAACAATCCGAGCTTATGTGTTTGTTGCTTAGATCAACCTATCTTTCTCATCATAAAGCTGCCATTAAATTGAATTTAGAGAGCTTATTCTAGGTTGTTTAATGGTTAGAGATTAAATAGAGAGCTTGTTCTATTTAACGACAAATTAAGGAAAGATTGGGATAACAGAGCTTGTTGTTATCTACGGTTGTTAACTTTGATAGTTGGTTGATATTGATAGATCTGAAATTGATTCTTAATGATGTCTAGTGGTGGAGAATGAAACCTTAACCATATTTTTCATATTTAATTCTTCTTACTTACTTGTTTTCTTACTTTTCTAGTTTGCTTATTTTTTATATTTATTTTTATTGGCTGGTTATACCGCCTAATTTGTATATTAACTTTGTTTTATTTTTATTGGCTGGTTATACCGCCTAATTTAGTATATATATTTTTATTGGCTGGTTATACCGCCTAATTTAGTATATATATTTTTATTGGCTGGTTATACCGCCTAATTTAGTATATATATTTTTATTGGCTGGTTATACCGCCTTGCATCTTATTCTTATTATTTACTTTAGTTTAAATCTGGCTTCAAAAACCCCTTTTCTTTTATTGTTTTCTTTGAACGTAAGTTATAAACTAATAACTCATAGATTAAAACCCAATCCCTGAGGACTCGACCCTTGCTAATCATTATACTTACAATTGATCTTTTTAGTGCAAGGTTAAATAAGATACACTCTTTTGGGTGCATCAAACATCCATTCTTTTTTCCACGGTTTCTTTTTCTGAGAGTTGGAACCATGCACTTCTTAATTGAGCAGCAGTAAATGTATAGGATTGGGTTGTCATTTAGACATGTGCTGTTAAGTGTCATGGTATTTTTGCTGTTGATCTACTTAGATTTCTTTTTGTATTGTTTTGAATATAATCTTGGATATGCTGTCAGCATATCTGTCATGTTTTATTTACAAAGATGTAGCTGATAGTACTTGGTCCAAAAACTTAAAAAGTTGATGGCATGCTTTTGATGTAGCAGTGTTAGTGGTTGAACCACTGATCATGTGAACTCTTATTTGAATGAAAATCCTAAAGCTCAACAGACTATGTGAGCTGGTTTCAAAACTTTGTTCATTATTCAACTCTTTTGTGTTCTTAGTTCTCTCGGCTGCTCTTACAATTGGTATCAGAGCTGCTTGATCTTAGGGGGCCTGCAACCATTCAAGACGTGAGTTCCAAACTGTCAGCCAAAATCTCACAACTCCAACATGGCCTCAAGCAGCTGCTCCTTGTCTTCACCTCTAATCTTCTCAGGTGAAAACTATTAGATTTGGGCTATTAAAATGAGAACTTATCTTTGTTCTTTTGATCTTTGGTGAGAAAGAACCACCTCACCTGCCAGCAAATCCGACAGTCAATCAAATGAAGAACTATAGTAAGGAAAAAGAAGAAGATATAAAGCCAAAAGCTGCATTGACTCATCAATTTTTGATGAGATGTTCAACAGAATTATGACCTGTGAGACTGCAAAACAAGCATGAGATATGCTGAAGGAAGAATTTCAAGAAAGTGACAAAACAAGGCAGATGCAGGTGTTGAATCTCAGGAGAGAGTTTGAAAAACTGAAGATGAAGGAGTCAGAGAACTTATGAGAATACAATGACAGACTCATAAAGGTTATCAACAAGATCAGATTGCTTGGAGAAGACTTGCCAGACAGTAGGATTATTGAGAAAGTCCTTGTCAGCTTGCCAGGGAGATTTGAATAAAAAATCTCATCACTTGAAGACTCCAAGGATCTGACCAAAATCACACCAGCTGAGTTGTTCAATGCCTTACAGGCTCAAGAACAGAGGAGAGCCATTAGACAAGAAGGCTCCACTGAGGGTGCACTCACAGCCAAAGAGAAAGGCAAAACTCAACCTGACACAAAAGGGAAGAAACAAGAACAATGGAAAGAAAAGGAAATTTCCAATCTGTTCTCACTGTAAGAAGACCACTCACTTAGAGAAATTATGCTGGTACAAACTTGATGTTCAAGTAGGTCATGTAAATAGCTTGGCTATGTAGAAAGGGTATGCAAAAACAAAAATCAATAGCAGCTAGACCAACAAGCCAGAGTTGCTGACATACCACAGCAGGAAGATGAGCAAGTTTTTGTCGCCACCTGTTATGCAACTGGGACCTCCTCTAGTGCATGGCTTATTGACAGTGGATGCACTTACCACATGACTTCTGACATCAACTTGTTCAAGGAGCTTGACAAAACATGGAAGTCCAAAGTCAGAGTTGGAAATAGAGAATACATTGAAGTCAAAGGAAGAGGTGTTGTTGCTGTTGACACATCATCAGGTACTAAATGCATTCCAAATGTTTTGTTTGTACCTGAGATTGACCAAAATCTTCTAAGTGTTGGAAAGTTACTTGAAAAAAACTATTCTTTAATGTTTAAGGATAGAACATGTAGCATTTATGACTCTTCTAGCCTTGAGCTATTTGCTGTTGATATGGGGGGCAAGGGTTTCTCCTTAGACCTGGATCAAGCTAGTTCATCAGTATAGACAGGTTCAATTGATTAATCTGAACTGTGGCATAAAAGAATGGGCCATTTCAACTACAAGGCTTTAAATCACATGCAAAAAAATGAGCTGGTACTAAATATGCCTGTTGTTGCACAGCACTCTAAAGTCTGTGAAGTCTGTCAGCTTGGAAAGATAAGCAAGCTTCCATTTCCAATCAACAAGGCATGGAGAGCATCTGAGAAATTGCAGCTGATCCACATAGATGTTTGTGATCCCATGAGGACACCTTCCTTAAATGGCAGTAGGTACTTTATTACATTCATTGATGACTCTTCTAGAATGTCCTGGATTTACTTCATGAAACTGAAATCTAATAAGTCCTTGTCGCACAAGTAAGCCTGGAGGTGCAAAAATCACATTTTTGTCTTTTTCTCAGATTTGCGATTAGGGTTTTCTGGCCGCAGGGTTCTTTAGGGAGATCTTCTAGTGCCATTTTGAATGCCCATTTCTTATCCGATTTGGGCCCATAATATATCGTTGGAAAGATAATCAAGTCAACTTCAAAAGTTAGCAAAAATGTTTTAGAAGTTCAAGGCATTGATTGAAAACCAGAGTGGCTGCAAAATTTAAGTTCTAAGTTCAAATAATGGTACTAAGTACACATCTGACAAATTCAATGAGTTTTGCAAGATTGCAGGCATAGAACATCAACTTACAGCAACCTACACTCTACAGCAAAATGGAGTCAATGAGAGAAAGAAAAGAACTGTTATGGAGATGGCCAGATGCATGCTCATTGAAAAGAAACTACCCAAGAAGTTTTGGGCAGAAGAAGCAAATACTGCTGTTTATCTTCTCAACCGACTAGCAACTAAGGCTTTGAAAGGAAAGACACCATATGAAAGCTGTTATGGGATTAAACCTTCTAATTCAACATCTCAGGGTGTTGGCAGCATCTTCTATGTATATGTTCCTGCAGTCAAAAGAGATAAGCTCGACCAGAAGGCAGAAGTGTGCATCTTCCTTGGCTATAGCAATGTTACCAAGGGGTATAGAGCTTACAATCCTCTCATTGGGTAAATGACTATAAGCAGAAATGTAAAGTTCATTGAGCAAGCTACATGGAATTGGGAAAGACATGAAGAAGAGCCTGTCAAACATGCTGTTGCAGACTTGAACTCACAAGAGCTGGAATACTTTATACTTGAAGATGATACTTTTGATCGTGAACCAGCAAGAGGAACTAGATCTCTTACTGAGATCTATCAAAGATCACATGTTGCCATACTTGAACCTGCTAACTTCAATGAAGCTTACAATTCTTCAGATTGGAGAACTGCAATGAAGGAGGCGATTCAGATGATCAATATAAACCAAACCTGGACACTGGTGGACAAACCTAACAACAAGAATATTGTTGGAGTTAGGTGAATCTTTAGAACAAAACTCAATGTTGATGGGTCTATCAACAAACACAAGGCCAGGCTGGTGGCCAAACGTTACTCTCAGCAACATGAAGTTGATTATCTGGAGACTTTTGCTCCAGTTGCAAGACTGGATACTATAAGGTTCCTGCTGGCCTTGGTAGCACAGCAAGGCTGGAAAATTTTCCAGCTTGATGTTAAGTCAGCATTTCTGAATAGTTATCTCTAGGAGGAGATTTACATCCATCAACCTCAGGGGTTTGTTATCAGAGGAAAGGAGGACAAAGTGTATTTACTCAAAAAGGCCTTATATGGTCTAGAACAAGCTCCAAGAGCTTGGTACTCCAGAATTGGTGATCACCTGATCAGTTCGAGGTTTAAGAAAAGTCTTAGTGAGGTTGCCTTATATGTCAAAACTACAGACAATCATGACTTGTTGGTGGTCTCCTTATATGTTGATGACTTACTAATGATTGGAAGCAATCTAAAACTGGTGCAAGACTTCAAAGATCAGATGATGAAAGTTTTTGAGATGATTGATCTGGGAGAAATGTCATACTTCCTTGGAATTGAAATTGCACAAGCTCAAGGTACTATTTTTATTTCTCAGCAGAAATATGCTAAGGAATTACTGAAAAGGTTCAACATGGATAACTGCAAACCTGTTTCTACACCATTAGCTCAAAATGAAAGACTTAGCCAAGATGATAAGTCTGCCAAGGTAAATAAGATAGACTACAGAAGATTAATTGGTTGTCTATTGTATCTAATAGCTAGCAGGCCTGATATAATGTTTGTTGTTAGTCTCCTCTCCAGTTTTATGCACTGTCCAAATGAGACACACCTCAAGACAGGCAAAAGGGTGTTGAGATATATCAAAGGAACCATTGACTTTGGAATCCTATTTCAAAAAACAGATGAAGCAAGGTTGTTGGGCTATTCAGACAATGATTGGGGAGGCTCTTATGATGACATGAAGAGTACTACAGGTTACTTGTTCACACTTGGTTCAGGTGTATTTGCTTAGAATTCAAAGAAGCAAGAGACAGTGGCACAGTTAACAGCTGAAGCTGAGTATATTGCAGCAGCTGTTACTGTAAGCCAAGCAATCTGGCTTAGAAAACTGATGGAGGATATAAACCTGACTCAAAAAATGGCAACTGAGATCAGGTGTGATAACCAGTCAGCTGTAGAAATGGAAAAAAAATCCATTGTTTCATGGAAGAACCAAACATATCAAGATTAAATACCATTTTGTTAGGGAAGCTGAAGTAGAGAATGAAGTGAAGTTGGTTCATTGCAATTCAGATAATCAACTTACAGACATTTTGACGAAGTCCTTGCCCAAAGCAAGGTTTGAAACATTGAGGTCTAGTGATGCACCCAAAAGAGTGTATCTTATTTAACCTTGCACTAAAAAGATAAATTGTAAGTATAGTAGTTAGCAAGGGTCGAGTCCTCAGGGATTGGGTTTTAGTTTATAAGTTAATAGTTTAAAACTTAAATTCAAGAACAATAAAAGAAAAGGGGTTTTTTGAAGCCAGATTTAAACTAAAGTAAATAATAAGAATAAGATGCAAGGCGGTATAACCAGCCAATAAAAATATATATACTAAATTAGGCGGTATAACCAGCCAATAAAAATATATATACTAAATTAGGCGTTATAACCAGCCAATAAAAATATATATACTAAATTAGGCGGTATAACCAGCCAATAAAAATAAATATACTTTTAAAAATAAGCAAACTAAAAGTAAGAAAACAAATAAGTAAGAAGAATCAAATATGAAAAATATGGTTAAGGTTTCATTCTCCACCACTAGACATCATTAAGAATCAATTTCAGATCTATCAATATCAACCAACTATCAAAGTTAACAACCGTAGATAACAACAAGCTCTGTTACCCCAATCTTTCCTTAGTTTGTCGTTAAATAGAACAAGCTCTCTATTTAATCTCTAACCATTAAACAACCTAGAATAAGCTCTCTAAATTCAATTTAATGGCAGCTTTATGATGAGAAAGATAGGTTGATCTAAGCAACAAACACATAAGCTCGGATTGTTCAACTTAGGTTATGTTCCACTTTGCAATTATTGAAAACTTGATCATAATCATTAATCACAAATTGCCACTTATGAATAGGAAATCAAGACAATTACACGGATCAAGACTCCTAAACTAGCAATAGATAATTATCAAGATCTATCTAGTTGTACACCTAAATAAATCAAGACAACATCATGAACAATTCTTGTAGAAGAACATAAGCAACTTTGATAGAAAATTAATGATAGATAGACTATGAAAATCAATCACAAAACATGTCTAGGGCTTTGAAATCACCCTTAACCAAATAGAAGTTTAGCCTAGCATAGGCATTATAAACATAAACATAAAATTAAAGAAAATCTAAGAAGAAAATAAAAGAAAGAAAGAAGAAGAGGAAGAATATTAATTATCCAACCTCTTGCTCTCTCTAAAGAAAAAGAAAACTAGAGAAAAGAAAGAAAACTAGAGAAAAGAAAGAAGAAGAAAACTTAGAGAATTTTATTAAAATGGCTAATATCCTACCTATGTACAATATGATCCTCTACAATCATAAAAGGCCCTCTATTTATACACATTTTGGAGGGCTAAATGACAAGAGACAAGCTTTACAAATTTCAAAGGTAGGTATAATAGGTGGGTGAATTTCTCTAACAATTTTCGTCATATTGTATGACAATTTTGATCAGCCAACTTGATGGTCGATTTCGTCAATGTTAGAGGCCTGATCTGATCACATGGTCTTCTAGAAAAAGGTTCCCCTATCAGTTACGGATCCATAGCCGTTGGAATCAGCTCATTTGCTGATGTGGATAAGCAGATATGGGCAAAATACGAAAACATGTCAGCACAGACGTCATTGCACATCAGCCAACTTGATGGTCGATTTCGTCAATATTAGAGGCCTGATCTGATCATATGGTCTTCTAGACAAAGGTTCCCGTATCAGTTACGGATCCATAGCCATTGGAATCAGCTCATTTGCTGATGTGGATAAGCAGATATGGGCAAAATACGAAAACAGGTCAGCACAGACGTCATTGCACATCAGCCAACTTGATGGTCGATTTCGCTAGTGAAAACGACTCCGTTTCAAGAAGTGTAAAACATGAAAAAGATAGATATGCCTCTTAGATTTGCACGGCTACAAATTTCAGCCTTAATGCTTCAGTGAAACTCCAGATATAGCTGATATGGCAAAAGGTGTCGGAACTGGAACTGAACTGGATTTGCCCTTAATTCTAGTAATCTGAAATCACTCAAAGAAACTTGTGAAAAACACCAAATTACATAAAAATATAAAAGATCATAAACACAATTAGACTAAACAATAATAACTCGTATTTGACACAAAACAATAATAAAATATAACTAAAAACTATATAATTATACGAGTTATCACACCCCCACACTTAGCTTTTTGCTAGTCCTCGAGCAAAATCAAATAAAAATAAAATAAGAAAATCTAATCTAATCCACTTTCGTAGGAAATCACGGTGGCACTTAGCATGTGACACAAGCCTTTAAACCCCTAGGTGTCCCTAGTGGACGAGTTTAGTCTCGTGAGGGTTTACTAGAACGATACCCACAAACATTGAAAAACTAAAATATAAATAAACTACATATACTAAAAATATTTATTCCTAATCCTTTCAATACAAATTAGAGACAATCTTTGAACAAGTCTTATAAACTAATCAATAGCTTAAAGAATTTCACAAAAAATCATGCTTGAATGTAAATTGTTTGAGTTAAGCCAGTATTAACATAACATATCTCAATCAAAATAGTGCATGTTCAAATTTAATCTCAACTTCTCATATGGGATACCCTCATGATTTTCACTCTTTAAAGTAGTGGTGAAGTGTTTACACTCAATCAATCTCATGAAAACAGTTCTACCATATTCTTGCTTGTCCACCTATTCTCCATTATTTAGATCATACAACTTCATGAATCAAGAGGTCTTTAATCAAGGTTGTAATGGGGCCAAGGGGTTTGTAATGTGGTTGAAGAACAAAAGGATAACGATATCACAAAGGTTCCAAAGAGTTCATAAAGTTTAGAGACATAATAAGATCATACAAACAAACTTATCAAAACTCTTTACAAGTACATAGTCACCTAGGCCGGATATTCATGTTGGGCCTTTTCTTCATTCTAAACAACTTTGTAATATCTTTTTCTTTTTCCACAAATTCAAGAGATGATTCACATTTTTTTTTTTACATAGGAATGTATTTGCCAGTATTCCATTTCTTTTTCTCTTGACTTTTCTTTTCTTTTCCCCCCACACTTATTTCTTGTTTCTAACCAAAAAATATCCCTTGTCTTTGCTACTTGTCTCAAATCATGCTAATTCTTCTTTGGAACAAAGGTAAAGATATAAGTATATTTAGGTTAGGGACAAGTTATGGTTACCAAAGAGATAGCTTATTCAATGTAGGCTCAAATTGGTTCACTAAGGGTGTGTTCTCTTGGAACATCAATAAGGGATGGCTGTTTGGCCCTGGATAAAAATCCTAATGCCTCTATCATATTCATGTTGTCACATGCATCAATATAGTCTCAAACGGTTTAAAGCAAGTTCTAGAGAATCATGTAATCATAAGAGCACTCAAGAAAGAAATTAGATTGATTTGTATAATGCATCAATCTTTATAGGCTCAAAAACTCACAAGGATGATTATACAAGTCAGATTAAGTCTAAACATGCTTCTTTCTCAATCAACATATCATATTAACATTGGCTCATAAAAAGGTTGACATCAAGCTCAATTCTCATGAAAATCTTCTCACTAATAAATCTGTTTTAGACTTATGCAATTCATATCTCATCATTGTATTAAAAAGGAACTAAAACACACTAAAAATAATAATAATAATAATAATAAAGACTCATAAAAAAATAGTAGACAAAAATAAAAGAAATCCTAAATCATTCCCCCCACACTTAATTCTTACATTGTCCTCAATGTAAGTCTATTAACCCAAATGAAAGAATCATGTGTAAGAGAAAAGAACTAATAACATAAGAATAGGAACAACTAAGACTCAAAACAAAACAAACTCATGCAACCTAAATAATCCTAAAATACTAAACAAAAATTAACAAGTAAACATAAAAAGATTAAAATCAAACTGACAAGGTATGTCTCAAGTCTCCCTTACTCAGACCTTGTTCAGAATGAATACTTCTAAATTGCTTAAAACACAACAAACTTTTTTTTTTTTGAAAAGAAGAAATCAAACTGACAAGGTATGTCTCAAGTCTCCCTTACTCAGACCTTGTTCAGAATGAATACTTCTAAATGGCTTAAAACACATCAAAAATTTTTTTTTTTTTTAAATTAGCAAAATATGTCCCTTACCCCCTACTAAAGGTAGAATTTAGGAGATATTACCTGTAGAGGTTGCTAACCACTTATTATAACTGAGACACAACAAACAAAATGTTAGATAATGTCACAAAGACAAAGTACAATCCACTCCTTGCTCGTCCATATCTCTTTTTCTTTTTCCGAGCGTTTGCGAAACAACCGTAGCAGATAAATACTCATAAGCTTGGAGCTTTTTGAGTAAATCTTCAATGGTTGTAGCAGAAATTATGGTTCTCCTTGCCTCTGAAAACATGAATCCATTATCCACAGCATTATCTAAATATGAAAGCAAATTACTAAAATAACCATTAATATTAAGCAAACCAATGGGTTTCTTATTTGTGACCAAAGATGACCAAGAAGCCACGCAAGCTATTTCTTCCAATGTACCCAGACCTCCTGGTAAAGCAATGAATGCATCGGCAGAATGGTACATGATTGTTATCCGTTCAGGGATACTCCAGACTTGTATTTCCTTACCCAAGGTAGGTCCACAAAAATCTGTGAATAGTTTTGGCACGATTCCTAGAACTGGACTTCCTCCGGCGTGTGCTGCTGTAGCGACTGCTCCCATTAAACCCGTACTACCGCCTCCATAAATCAACTGGATCTTTTGTTGGGCAAGTATTACTCCAACTCTTATGGCTTCATCAGCGAATATGTTATTTTTCCTGGATAAGCACCTCCAAAAACACAAATTTTTTTAATGCGTTGGGACGAAGTACTTTCCATTTTTTTTTTCTTTTTTTTTTCTTTTTTTCGAGTGCCTGAAAGAGAATGAGTACATGGTGTAATATATAGAGGACTGAGTAGTGAATCAGACAAGAGTAATAATGTCGCCGAAAGTGTATCTGACCTGTCAGAAGAAAATATTAACCTAACAAAAGATTTTTGCGTGATTTCAGGAAGAAAATCAAAAAGAGAAGAAAAAATCAACCGTAAAAGACAAATAAAAAAAAACGAGAATAATTACACAAATCGAACAACACATAAATTAAACCAAAATAAAGTTATTGCAAATCAAACCAAAAACTGAGAAGTCATTTATTATAGTTGTGATTGTGGCTCACATCTTCCTCTGGTTTTACGTCCAGAAACGGCTTAAACGCCTTCTATGAGTCGAGGATATGCTTCCCATCCAGTTTTCTTACAAGCTGGCAAACAGGGTCTTTTAACATCAGATTCCCAAGATGTTGCCATTCCCTTTGGAATTGCGGCCATAAATCAAGAATTTCTCTTTGTACGTCTCCACTAGGATGCGTCTCAAGAGAAAGTTGGATATTACCCAAATTCTCCTTACTCAGTCCATCCTTAATGAATTCAATTTTATCATCTCGATTAGAGGACGGAATCCCAATAGAACGACATTTACCGTTACACGTCCATCGTGCACATTTGTGGCAATTTGAACTCATGCGCTTTGCTCGTCGCTTCTTTGCAAAAGTGCTTCTACCTGTACCTGGTAAATGCAAAATAGGAAGATATTCATCTTCACGTACCTTGGCTTCAATTATCCAACGTATGTCTCCAGGAATCCCTTTGTGCATAAGCATTCTTAATCTTTCAAATCGAACTTGGTAAAGCTTCAGTAAAATATTTCGAGGAAAATGAGGAAATCGTTTCTGCAATCTTGTGAGAATATCATCCATCCTGAAAAAAAAATGAAAAAAAATGAAAGAGAAATTGGAAGAGAAATTTATATACAATATCAGTTTTGTGGGTAGCTGATGGAACCGACTTAAATAATCACGGAGTACCATTATCCGCCGTTTAACCGGGGTTAAAAAAAATAATAATTATATTTACATCTAGTTATTTTCAAAACAAGGATCAGAAAGAAAAACAGCATAAAAAAGACTCAAAAACAAAACAAACTAAATAAAATCCTAAATTCTTCCCCCCACACATAATTCTTACATTGTCATTAATGTAATGCTATTAATCCCAAATGAAAGAATCATGTGTAAGTGAAAAGAACTAATAAACAAAATAAACTTATGCAGCCTAAATGAACTTAGAAACACTAAACACAATTAGCAAAGAAACATATGAAAAAGATAAAGAAAAAGAGAGCAAATCTGAGGATGGCAGTTTGGCAATGCTTTCACTAATTAGGTTGCCTCCCCCAATTAGCACTTGATTTAGTGTTTTGAACCTAACCAACACCCCTTCTTGGCATTTTAGGCTTGTCAGGCTCATACATGAAATTTCCCAAATTTATGCGTTTGAGAGGAAGCTTTCTTTGCACAACAGTGGATGCATTCTCCATTACAAGTATTATTCCATCATCCTTTGTGGTGCATATGTCATCGAGGAATGGAGCATATTTTGATACTTGTTGAATGACCTCCACAAACAAGTTGTTTAAGGTTTCCGGCATGTGTTGTTCATGTTCTTCCTCCTTGAACTTTGCAAATCTACTAGGAAAAGGTGGAGAAGAAACATTAGTAAAAAGTGAAACCTTAAACGTTACCTCAGGTGCCGAAATACTCTTATTTGGATCTTTGGCTTCATTATCCTCAAGAATAGAATCCATCTCTAATTTTGTTTCATCCTCATCTTGTTCCTCATTCTTCAAGGTCACAATAGTAGCATTCTCCTTTGGGTTAACCATCGTTTGGGCTGGGAGTTCTTCAGATCTTTGTGCTACCCATCCCACCATACTACTAGCCAATTGGCTCATTTGCTTTTCCAAACTCTGGATGCTTGCCCTTGTTTCCTGTTGAAATTGCAAAGAATCAGTAACAAGAGAATAGACAAGATCTTCTAAAGAAGTACCTGAGTTTTGAGTCATATGTGGTGGTTGAAAAAGATCTGGTTCTTGAGACCATGATTGATTGAAGCTAGATGGATGAGTGTAATTGGCATAAGGATCTACTTCTTGGTAATTTTTCGAGTAGCCATAATTAGTATGATCCCACCATCCCTCATGGTAAGTGTTTGAGTAATGATCATACTGTTGGTCTTGGAACACTTGATGGCCTTGACATCCTCCCATGGCCAATTGTTGAACTGGGGAGGTGAGATTGGCTTGTTGATTCTCCATGTTCATGTATGCCACCAATTCTTCAAGTGTTAGATTGCTCAATTCCATTGTTTTTTTTTTTTAAATTTGAAAAGAAAAACTTGTATGTACAAGAAAATAAAACTAATTAGAACTGAAAATAAGAATAAACCAAGTAACAAATAAACTAAAGAAAGCAATCCCCGGCAACGGCGCCAAAAATTTGATGCACCCAAAAGAGTGTATCTTATTTAACCTTGCACTAAAAAGATAAATTGTAAGTATAGTAGTTAGCAAGGGTCGAGTCCTCAGGGATTGGGTTTTAGTTTATAAGTTAATAGTTTAAAACTTAAATTCAAGAACAATAAAAGAAAAGGGGTTTTTTGAAGCCAGATTTAAACTAAAGTAAATAATAAGAATAAGATGCAAGGCGGTATAACCAGCCAATAAAAATATATATACTAAATTAGGCGGTATAACCAGCCAATAAAAATATATATACTAAATTAGGCGTTATAACCAGCCAATAAAAATATATATACTAAATTAGGCGGTATAACCAGCCAATAAAAATAAATATACTTTTAAAAATAAGCAAACTAAAAGTAAGAAAACAAATAAGTAAGAAGAATCAAATATGAAAAATATGGTTAAGGTTTCATTCTCCACCACTAGACATCATTAAGAATCAATTTCAGATCTATCAATATCAACCAACTATCAAAGTTAACAACCGTAGATAACAACAAGCTCTGTTACCCCAATCTTTCCTTAGTTTGTCGTTAAATAGAACAAGCTCTCTATTTAATCTCTAACCATTAAACAACCTAGAATAAGCTCTCTAAATTCAATTTAATGGCAGCTTTATGATGAGAAAGATAGGTTGATCTAAGCAACAAACACATAAGCTCGGATTGTTCAACTTAGGTTATGTTCCACTTTGCAATTATTGAAAACTTGATCATAATCATTAATCACAAATTGCCACTTATGAATAGGAAATCAAGACAATTACACGGATCAAGACTCCTAAACTAGCAATAGATAATTATCAAGATCTATCTAGTTGTACACCTAAATAAATCAAGACAACATCATGAACAATTCTTGTAGAAGAACATAAGCAACTTTGATAGAAAATTAATGATAGATAGACTATGAAAATCAATCACAAAACATGTCTAGGGCTTTGAAATCACCCTTAACCAAATAGAAGTTTAGCCTAGCATAGGCATTATAAACATAAACATAAAATTAAAGAAAATCTAAGAAGAAAATAAAAGAAAGAAAGAAGAAGAGGAAGAATATTAATTATCCAACCTCTTGCTCTCTCTAAAGAAAAAGAAAACTAGAGAAAAGAAAGAAAACTAGAGAAAAGAAAGAAGAAGAAAACTTAGAGAATTTTATTAAAATGGCTAATATCCTACCTATGTACAATATGATCCTCTACAATCATACAAGGCCCTCTATTTATACACATTTTGGAGGGCTAAATGACAAGAGACAAGCTTTACAAATTTCAAAGGTAGGTATAATAGGTGGGTGAATTTTTCTAACAATTTTCGTCATATTGTATGACAATTTTGATCAGCCAACTTGATGGTCGATTTCGTCAATGTTGGAGGCCTGATCTGATCACATGGTCTTCTAGAAAAAGGTTCCCCTATCAGTTACGGATCCATAGCCGTTGGAATCAGCTTATTTGCTGATGTGGATAAGCAGATATGGGCAAAATACGAAAACATGTCAGCACATACGTCATTGCACATCAGCCAACTTGATGGTCGATTTCGTCAATATTAGAGGCCTGATCTGATCATATGGTCTTCTAGACAAAGGTTCCCGTATCCGTTACGGATCCATAGCCATTGGAATCAGCTCATTTTCTGATGTGGATAAGCAGATATGGGCAAAATACAAAAACAGGTCAGCACAGACGTCATTGCACATCAGCCAACTTGATGGTCGATTTCGCTAGTGAAAACGACTCCGTTTCAAGAAGTGTAAAACATGAAAAAGATAGATATGCCTCTTAGCTTTGCACGGCTACAAATTTCAGCCTTAATGCTTCAGTGAAACTCCAGATATAGCTGATATGGCAAAAGGTGTCGGAATTGGAACTGAACTGGATTTGCCCTTAATTCTAGTAATCTGAAATCACTCAAAGAAACTTGTGAAAAACACCAAATTACATAAAAATATAAAAGATCATAAACACAATTAGACTAAACAATAATAACTCGTATTTGACACAAAACAATAATAAAATATAACTAAAAACTATATAATTATACGAGTTATCATCTAGACTTGGTGTTTCCAACA
Organism: Fremontodendron californicum; assembly: GCA_030761205.1. Classification (NCBI taxonomy): domain Eukaryota; kingdom Viridiplantae; phylum Streptophyta; class Magnoliopsida; order Malvales; family Malvaceae; genus Fremontodendron; species Fremontodendron californicum. The sequence continues at coordinate 24,224,609 of JAULJL010000009.1, forward strand.
AAAATGCCAAGAATGAGTGTTAATTGTCATGGTATTTTTGCTGTTGATCTACTAAGATTTTTTTTTGTATTGTTTTGAATATAATCTTGGATATGTTGTCAGCATCTCTGTCATGTTTTATTTACCAAGATGTAGTTAGTAGTAATGGGTTCAAAAACTTAAAAAGTTGATGGCATGCTTTTGATGTAACAGTGTTAGTGGTTGAACCACTGATCATGTGAACTCTTATTTGAATAAAAATCCTAAAGCTCAACAGACAATGTGAGCTAGTTACAAAACTTTGTTCATCATTCAACTCTTTGTGTTCTTAGTTCTCTCGGCTACTCTTACATGTGCTAATGGACTCATACAATTGAACTTTCAAATTCTACTGCATTCCATTCTATTCTATCGGTTCATGTTGCTTCGACTTTTCATTTTCTTAAAATACTCGTGTCCGACATCCGTGTCTATCGCATATCCGGACATGGTATGAGGATATGATCCTTCAAGGACCCTCCAAATACGTGGAAAAACTTAGAAAAATTGAATATACCCATGTCAAACACATACCCGTATTCGATACTCACACCAAAGTCCGAGTAACATAGCTATCCGTATGATTAAAAGAGAATAGAATCTGATAAATAACTGCTTAACTTATTCTGGAAGTTCATCTTAAGGCTGTTCTTGATTGTCATCATCATACATTTTCTCCTTCTGCCTGCACTTAGAGGTGGCAAATGGGCCGGTTAGGGTGGGCTCGGATCGGGCTTTCATCGGATTCGGGCTATTTCGAATTCAGGGTATTTCGGGTTCAGATATTTTTGAATTTGGATAACTTTGGATTCGGGCTTTTTCGGGTTCGGATAACTTCGGATTCAGGCTTTTTCGAGCTCGGGCCATTTTGGATAAGGGCTTTTTCGGATTCGGATTATTTCGGTTATAAGCTATAAATATTTTTTTTAATTTTGAATGTAATAATTAATTTTACTTTTTACATGGTGAAAAAAATAATAAAATATTTATATAAATATAAAAATATATAATAATTTTATTTATACATTGAGTATCAATATTTTGTTTTTGAATATTGTTCATTATTTTTTATACAATATCTTTCAAGTTCAAATAAAAGCTAAATATATAAGTTCGATATATCTACTATAGTATGAATAAAAAATAATTTATACATTTTGATATTTATTATTATTTTACATTGATTATATACTTATATACTTATATTTTATATTTGTATGTTATTTAGTACTGAATAGTGAATATAGTTATAATTAATGATTATATAAGATTTTTTTATTTTATAAGTGAGCTAAAATGAATATAAAATAACACTATAAAAATAATAATAATAAATCGTTGGACTATATTTTTAAAAAAATCATTAGAATGAAACAAGTTATAAATAAAACTCATTAAACATTTATATAAATGACTTTTTACTTTTAACCACTTATTGAACTTAGTCACTTAGTCCAGCAAATCATAATATTTAAAATTATTTAATACAAAGTTAATAATAATATACTAATTTTACTTTGTTTAAAAAACAAAATATTAAAATTAATTGTATTAAAATTATTAGTAGTATAATATACCTATAAATTATACTTTAATTTAATATTAATAATCTCTTTAGAAAACAAAAAAAGAAAAGTGGTCTTGACTCTTGGGATGACTTGATTTAATATTATAAATTATAATTTAATTTAATATTAATATAAATAAGATATTTTGGATGTTGGTCTTGAACTTTTAGGATGACTTGATGCATTGTACTTAAGAATCGGATTGTATGATTTTAAGTGTAGACACCTAATTTTGTCAGGACCACTAAACAGGTATGTTTTCTTCCTATATTGATGTTTCCGAGTGTAAAATGACTATTTTCATCCTGCAGGTGGTACTCCGAGTCTTAGTTTAAGAGGGCGAGCACAAAAAGTCAAACTTGAAAAAAAGTCAACCCTGAAAAAGTCAACCCCGAAAAAGTCAACCCCAGAAAGTCAACTACTGAAAAAGTCAACCCACATTCAAAATCAAGATTTTAAGTTCAATTGAAAAATGGCGAAATAATTTTGATAATCCGAGGTCTACATTGAAAGATATGGAGTTCGGAAGTTGGGATTTGGAGATTCAGTAGAAAGGAAACCCTAATCCGAGAAATTTGGGGAAAAGTGCTTAAACGATCAAATTGATCAAAATTGAAGGTTCCAAATGAAAGATAAGCCCTGACTACGAGTAATGGAGAAGTCACTTGCAAGAAAAATTGAAAGAAAAGTCAATCCGGGAGAAAACCAAGAATTAGGGTTTTTAGTGGATTTCGGTGAAATCGGGAAGAATCACAGAAATGGCCCGACTTGGTAAGACCAAAGCCCCCAATGGATGAAGAATGATTAAAAAGGATGGCCCAAGGCTCATATTGAAGAAAATCTGAAAATCGGACTTATTTTGAGCAAAACCGGGTTTCGGAGGTAAAAGGGCAAAATTGGAAAATTTGGGAAAAATAGCAAATGGACTCCGAAAATTCTGAAAAATTTGTCAATCTCATTCTTAAATCATTTGAAAGAGATTGGTAAAAGAAAATCTTGATTCGGAGTTCGTTTGCAAAATAGCCAAATCCCGGGCTTCTCATGCAGTAATTCAAAAAGGAAAATCCCGGAAAAATAGCAAATGAGCTCCAAATCTTTTGAAATTTTGCAGATCTCATTTTTAAATTATTTGGAAGAGATTGGCGAAAGAAAATCTTGATTCCGAGTTCGTTTGCAAAATGGCCAAATCCCGGGCCTCCTATGCAATAATTCAAAAAGATAAATCCCGGAAAAATAGCAAATGGACTCCAAAAATTCTGAAATTTGGCAAATCTCATTTTTAAATTATTTGGAAGAGATTGGCAAAAGCAAAATCTTGATTCGGAGTTCGTTTGCAAAATTGCCAAATCCCGGGCCTCCTATGCAGTAATTCAAGCCGATAAATCCCGAAAAAATACCAAATGAGCTCCAAAAATTATGAAAACTTCCAGATCACACTTTTTAATTATTTTTAAGAGATTGGTGAAGAAAAATATTGATTTGGAGATCGTTTAAAAAATGGTAAAATGTAGGGGCATAAAAGGGCATTTTGGGAAGAAAAAAATCCAAATAAATAGCAAACGGACTCGGATAATTTTGAAAACTTCCAGAACTCAATATTTTATTATTTTGGAAGTATTAAAAAAAGAAAAATTGAATTTGGAGTCCGTTTGATATTTATTTGCATCCGGGGGGCAAAAATTGAAAAGGGCTTCCTTGGGCCTTTCAAAAAATCAGAGTTGGGCTGGAAAAGAGAAGTGATAGCCTGCCCAAGCCCAAAGGAAGGAGGAAGCTTCTGGTTTTTCAATCAAGTGGCTAAAAAATCAAGAGTTAGTTAGAGATTCTCTTTGATCAAGCCATGGTGATTAAGACACATAGGCTAAGAAAGATGTCAACATTATTCTTGGACAGCTGTAATTTGAGAGGGCTGAGATGCTAATCTAAAGGTGGTAATTTCATGATTTTTCATCTTGAATTATTGGCCATTTGATGGAAAATTGGTTACACAAAAATGACAACATCTTGGAGCCAATATAACCCCCCATTCGGCCAGCCCTTGAACCAGGTCAGATTTTCATTTTTTCTTTTCCATTTTGCTGAGTTCTTAAAGTTTTCTACTTAGTTTTTGCTATTTTAATCTCTACTTGGTGAGTTTTCATTGGAAAATAATGTTTTTGTTCTTCCTTTATCTCTTATCTTAAGTATATTTTTTTACATTTTGTTTTTACAATAAACTCACCATGGCCAAATGGCCTACATTATTTATTTTAAGTTGCTGTTTTGATTCATTTTACCATATTGTTTATGCTATTTTCTTTGTTTTTGATGTTTTAAATGTTATGTTATTTCATGTTCTTGAGTTATATTGCTTTGTTTGTTGCCATTCATGTCTTAGATATCATGTTTTTGCATTTTTAATTTTCTGTTTTCATGTTGTTTAAATTTGAGCATGTTTTAGATTTAGCATATTAAGTGTTTGTGAAAATGCTTGTGTGATTCTTTGCATGATTTTTGTTTTATATCTTAGTTGAGCATGTTTTAGATTTAGTATATTAAGTGTTTGTGAAAATGCTTGTGTGATTTTTGTATGATTTAAGTGTCATGACTTAGTTTTTTCATGCTAGTATGCCAAGTGTTTGTGAAAATGCCATGCTTGTTGGAGCTTGAGGCCATTTGGCTACTCCATGTGTTTGCATTGTGTGTTGCATTTTTTGTCATGCTAGTTGTTAGGTTTTTGCATTTGCATGATAGTTGGTTGGATTTTTGAATTAAGCATGCCTTGTGTTTGTGAAAATGCCATGCATTTTTTAGGTCTAGGTTACATTAAATGCCATGCAAGTTCATTTAGGTCTAGGTTACTTTATGAATGCCATATATTTTCTCATGACATTTAGGTTTAAATCCAAGCATTTCATGCATTATGTTTGCTGCATTGTTTCATGCATTTCATGTTCATGCCACTTGAATAATGACTTGAGCCAATTAATGGTTCAAAGTCATGCTCTCTTGAGCACACTTATGGAAAATTAAGTTTGTCAAATTGATTATTCTACCTTTGTGATTTTTTTTACTTAGCCAATTTTTATCTAACTTTCAAAAATTCCTAGCTACTGTTTGCAAGTCATTTTATGAGTTTCAAATATTTTTACTTTGGTTTTTAAATGATTTTATCAAAGGCAAAAATGTGTTGGCAAAGCAGTTTTTTCTCCTCCAAAAACTCGTACATCTCTGATTTTTCTGGGAATTCATCTTTGATCAGAAAATTAAGCCGATTTTTTTTCGTGTAGTTTTACATGTCTTGAGTCTCCAGTATTTATTTTAGAATTTTTGGAATTTTTAAAAATAGGGTAAAAAATCGTGGATTAAAACTGGACAGTGGAGTCAGAATTGAATTTAAAGAAAAACCATTTTTCTGTTTTGGTTAATTTACTTAGAGTGGGCTGATTAGGAGGGTTAGCTACTGACTTAGGGTAATTTCTAAGCCTTTTTAAACTCTAAATTTTTTTTTTTCAAGTCTCGGGTTAAAGGTAGCCAAGTCCGGATTTTTTTAAACTTAGGAAATTAGAGCCATTTTAAAAAAGATTTAGCCCAGTTTTTTTTATTATTTTTAATTCAAGCTTTTCAAAATTGTTTTCAAACAATCACAAAGTATTTTGGTTTTAGAATATTTATTTTAGAATTTTCGTGTAGTTTTACATGTCCTGAGTCTCCAGTATTTATTTTAGAATTTTTGGAATTTTTAAAAATAGGGTAAAAAATCGTGGATTAAAACTGGACAGTGGAGTCAGAATTGAATTTAAAGAAAAACCATTTTTCTGTTTTGGTTAATTTACTTAGAGTGGGCTGATTAGGAGGGTTAGCTACTGACTTAGGGTAATTTCTAAGCCTTTTTAAACTCTAATTTTTTTTTTCAAGTCTCGGGTTAAAGGTAGCCAAGTTCGGATTTTTTTAAACTTAGGAAATTAGAGCCATTTTAAAAAAGATTTAGCCCAGTTTTTTTTTATTTTTAATTCAAGCTTTTCAAAATTGTTTTCAAACAATCACAAAGTATTTTGGTTTTAGAATATTTAATTTGACATATTTTCCTAAGGTAGCCGGATATCTTTTTAGATATACTGATTTCCTTAATTAAAGGAAAAAATACATTTCATGCTTTGCATTTTTATATTCATGCATTTTATATAATATGTGATTCTTGCCATAATAATTTCTATGATATTGTTGTTATTTTGATTTATATTTTTTGATGTTACATGGTTTATTATATGGTTTTGAATATTTCATGATATCCTATGCTTTTATTTAGTTATTTCTATTTAGCATATACTATGTTCATGCATTATTATTTTCATGCATATTATATGATAGCATTATTTTATTCCATGTCATTTAAATTATATGCCATACCATTCATATTTGTCATGTCATTTAGGTTGCATTATATTATTTAGACTTTACTATGTCATTTTATTTATGTCATGCATATACATATTCATTTATTTTAAATGTTTTCAAAAAGATAATGGTTTTCAATAAAATAAAGATATTCCCGAGTTAAAATAATTCATGAGTTCTCTGCCGGGTTTGCTGGGGAGGATATCATCAATTATTATTAATAACGGAATATCTTCTTTTAAAAAAGAATGGTTCGGGAAATTTTCCAAAACTAATAAAAATTCCTATATTTTGCCACGTTTGTTGGGGAATATAGGAAAATTTTGAATTTATAAATTCCGGATCATTTTCAATAAAAAATGGAATTATTTTCCTTTAAATTGGGAATTAACTCGAAATACTAAATTTAAAACCAATTTTTACCGAGACTTGAGATAACACACGATTAATAAGGTACCGATTTATACGGGCGTTGTGGGGGTGCTAATCCTTCCCCACACGTAACCGACTCTCGAACCCGCTTCTTTGATTTCTCTGGTTTAAAACGCAGACTTGAAATTGGTTTTTAAAATGTTTTAATTAATTTTTAAAATATTTTATAAAACCGGTTTTAATAGGTGACCGATCACACCTAGCTAAAAAAGATTGGTGGCGACTCCATGTCTTTTTTAAGGTCATTTTCAAAACCTTCATTTTTCTAGAGGAATTAAGTCGACTTTTCCTCGATTTTTTTAATGTCACGCTTAACGAATAATAAAGTCTTGCGATGAGACTCGTTATTTTTTAGGTTGCGACAGCTTGGCGACTCCGCTGGGGAATATTAGAGAGTCAGGCCTAGAATTAGTCATGTGTTATCAAAGTCTCGGTTTTGTTGGTTTAATTGGTATTTAATTTTAATTCCCACATTTTTTTAATAAGGAGAATTTTGAAAATAATAAAATGTTTTTAAATATGTTCATTCTCATGTGCATGCATTTTATTATTGTTCTCTAGTTATTTAAGGTTGTATATTATAATTGCTTGTTGGTTAATGCGTTACACTATTCTTGAATGTTTTAATTACTAGGGCATTTAGAATAAGGTTTGTAGAATAGGTAGTGAAAGGTTTGTTATTCCTTCACACACACTACACGCGCATTTGCATAACATGAATCCTCTACCCGGGTTCCGTCCTTTTAAGTGGGAGTAAAGTAACTAAGCCTTCGTGATTGATCCTCCGTATGGGCTAGTGAAACACTTTCGGAGTATAAAGTACCTAATGCCTTCGTGATGATCCTCCGCATGGGCATAGGAAAATATACTCTAACGAATTGAACCCGCTTTTATCGGGGTGCCTTACTAGCCTTCACCGGCGACAGTGAGGAACAATTCGGGGTCTTAGAACCGATTCACCCTCATATAATGAACCTAGGCGAAGCCATGCCGGATTTTCGTTAGATATACCGAAAATAGGAACACATGGAGGGGCATTTCTAAACCTTTTGTTACCTATTTTACACTTCGAATAAGTGTGGTAGATCGGACAACGATGTACGTACATCGCCCGTAATAAATGTGATACTCCGCCTCGAAGGCATCGTGATGCCTAAATAAACAGATATTGTTGGGGCAGATGTTCATTAGCTGTTTTAAAAAAAATAAAAAATAAAAATCATTTTTCAAGCATTTTTGCATGTTGCACATTTCATGCATGTGCGAATGGAGCATGTACATTTTTGGTTGTATTATTGATCTCATTCTTTGCAATAAACAGTTGGTAATTTCATTTGATGATTTCATAAAACCAATAGTGTCATATGAACATTTGCATATTGTACCATAGTAGGATCCACCCTGAAATTTTTTTAAAAAAAATGTGATTGGTTTTTCATAAAAAAAAAATATGTCTCAAAAATCATAAATTTGGAGGCAAATCTTGCATAATGAGATTTTTGAATAATCAAGATTTAGGTCCCATCAATTTCGTGTAATCATTGATTTCTTTGTATATACCTTGGTGTTAATTCATTTATTCTTTATTTGTATCATTTTGACATCGTGTTACAATCATAGCATGCATGGTTCTTCATTGTAGAATACATTTGTGATTACATGGACATTCTTTGTACCTACATTTGTATTAGTTCATTTATTCTTAGCATGTATCATTTTGACATCATAGCATGCATGGTCATTCATTGTAAGATACGTTTATGACATGCATGGTCATTATTTGTATATACTTATGTATCAATTTATTCTTTCTTTACATGCATCATGTTGGCATCAAGTTGCATTCATGCATTCATACTCAGCATGATTTTTTCTGTATATATCCATATATCAATTTATTCTTTCTTTACATGCATCATGTTGGCATCCAGTTGCATTCATGCATTCATAGTCAGCATGATTTTTCTGTATATATCCATTATCAATTTATTCTTTCTCTATATGCATCATGGTAGCATCAAGTTGCATTCATGCATTCATAGTCAGCATGATTTTTCTGTATCTATTCATATATCAATTTATTCTTTCTTTACATGCATCATGTTAGCATCAGGGTGCATTCATGGCATACATAGTCATCATGATATGCTCATGCATTAATTTGTCATATTGGCATCAGGTTGCATTCATGACATACACGGCCAGCATGATTTTCTTTGTATATACTGTGTCAGTCATTTATTCTTCACATGCATCATAATTGACATTGTCATATTGTGGATCATACATGGTCATTCATTGTATATATCCATGCATTAATTTGCTTATTTTTTACATGCATCATGTTGGCATCAGGGTGCATTCATGGCATACACAGTCATCATGATATGCTCATACATTAATTTGTCATATTGGCATCAGGTTGCATTCGTGACATACATGGTCAGCATGATTTTCTTGGTATATACTCTGTGTCAATCATTTATTCTTCACATGCATCATAATTGACATTGTGTGGCATTCATAGTGTATATGATCATTCATTGAGAAATGCATTTGGAACATACATGGTCATTCATTGCATATATCCATGCATTGATTTTTCTTATTCTTTACATGCATCATGTTGGCATCGTGTTGCACTTATAGCATACATGGTCAATATTGTTTCCACAGTATATGATCACACATAACTTTGTTTATCCTTCACATGCATCAAATTGCATTCATGACATTCATAGCTCATTCATCATAAAACATATTAATAAGATGAAATAGAAATTGGCTTAGCTTTGAAGAGTTTTCTTCGTCAGCTAAAAGCTATGACCCCAACAGCAAGTGCGAGTATCATATTGGGGCAATTGGGCATTCGACTAAAAAATGCAGAAAACTGAAGGAAAGAATTGAGGGTCTTGTCCACGATGGCATTTGGATTCCAGAGCTTATCGAACATTGGAAATCTGTTTTACCATAGATTGATTTCCTCTTGAAGAATTTTGAGGATAAGAATTGTTATCTTTGAAAGCATGTCAATAGGAGCATTCTGATGCATATATTTCTATACACTTTGATGATGAAAGAGGTTGTCTCATGTTGACATCTACATGAAATAAATAAATTTTGAATTTAAATATTTGGTGTTCATTTTATTTTAGCAATAAATTTGAATTTGCAAAAATAAATGAAACTTTGAGAAAATTTGTGGTAAACAATAAATAAGTGGTTTTCACATGAAATAATGAACAATCTTGAGAATATTGATGATCATTGTTAGAAATGACCCAATACCTTCAGCCCTCTCTTTTAGGCTTTCCTAAGCCTAAATCTTTTGAACCGAGACCACTTGAAAGACCTAATGCTTCAAGGAATATGAATGATTTGACTTCATAAAACCATTGTCATCACAGAATAAGCAAAGACGTAGATCTTAGTCTAGGCTATGAACAAAGGAACGAACTTTTTGAAAATTTTCAAATTCCTTGAAAATCAAACAAATGAGACATTCTTTCAAGAATCCAGATTTTGATAATTTGGTGTGTGTCAAGATTGTGCTAAAACCATTCATGACCTTTCCCAATGACCACAAAACACTAATTGCCGAGACATCACTTCATGTTTGACACCCTGGGGCACAATGATTAAAATAGATTATCCCTTGTCCCAGAGTAAACCCGTTTTTTGGGTCATATTTTCCTTGTCTCTTCAAAGAACTCAGATTTGGAATTCAGCCTTTTCAGTACAGACCTAGACTTGCTATGTTCCTCGTTGATACAAATTCTCATTGGTTAATCAAATTGGGGCATCATATGTGGAAATGATGGATACATGGTGAATAAGGATGGACTTAATGCATGAATCATTGGGGGCATGCGATGAAAAAAACAAAAAAAGAAAAAATTGTGATATCATGCATATGAGAATTCGGATGATTCCAAAGTGCAAAATGAAATTCTGAATATCTATTTCCCCTGGGGATTGCTTTTCAAAGTGAATATTTGTGCTTGATATGAGAAATGGCCATCTTTCATATCCCTTTCGCACAAAAAGAAATTATCCATAGTCACCCCTTTTGAGCCAAAAGAATTTTTTCTTCTTTGAACCCTGATCAAGGTTCACCCTCTACACTGGGGGGCAAATGCGAGGAAAGATCTTTTCAAAGATCATTGAGAAATGAGTAACAGCTCAAGGACAAACACAAAGCAAATGGAGCCCCGAATAAATACGGGCGCACTCTGTCAAAGAAAAAAGAAGAGGAAAAGATGGCGAAATGAAAGCCAAGAAAACAAAAGAGAAACAAAAAGCAAAAAAAATGTGTGTAAGACATGGCAATTTGAAAGCCAAAAGCAAAGAAGAAAAAGAAGCAAAGTCAAAAGGAATGAAAAGTCCAAAAGGGACAAATGCTTCAAAGAGAATCCTCCTCAAGAAATGATCCTTGATCTGATTACCCTCAAACACATATTTTGGGCCTATTTATCCTTTCTTCCTGAACCCTGAGCCATGGCCTACATTACGTGCTTTAAAAGTCCATTTTGATCAAGCATGAATATTTAATTTGAAGGGTTTTTCCTCGGATTTTATCCCATCTCATCGAATTATCATTTCACTAAGGAAGAATTTAGAATTCTCAAGTGTATGGTAAAAAAAAAAATTGGAAAGAATGGGACTCTAGGGCGAAAACCCAAAAATGGGCGGTCTAGAGTAGAATGGGAATTTTTGATGCCATCTATGAAAGTGCCGATACCACAAAAAGAGAAGGTCATCTTGAAAAAGTGGTCATCGAGGAACATTTAAAAATTCCTGAACCTCCCAAAATTTTAATTCTCATTCGGAGGATTGTCTTCAAAAATTGAATCTTTTTTCCTCCAAGATTCAACTTTCCAGTTTAAACATCCCTGCCAATCTTGACGCTTGTCAAAATGCCTTGATATGGAAACTAAAAGAATGTTGAATTTGCTTGGTTCTCAATGAATTCATGATTTATAAAACCTGTTCCATTTGTGAGCCTAGAACGGATATACATTTTTGTCATGAAGTTTTCATGGAAAAGCCAGAATCTTGTTATACCAAGCCTTGCCAATCCCAGTTGGAAAAACCCAGATTGGTACTTAGAGAAATTTCTAATAATGATCATCAATCTTCAAAAGATTTATACATCACACATTGTGGGGTTAATATTTTTTGTTGTTTGTTCAGAAGTTTTCAAAATGCGAAAACAAATAAAGAGATTTTGAAATACCCATTCTGATGTTGACATGAGACAAGGATTTTTCTAACCCAAAGGTATAGAACTGCCAGGGTAGGTCCTGACTTCCAGATATGAGAAGAAGAAATCGAACCCAGTGCAGATCTCTGTTGATGAAAGTTTGAAAACTGTTGGGGCAAAGAGAATAGCCAAAATGAATTGAAGATATACTCTGATTTGAAGAGGAAGAATGAATTTGAAAGGCTAAGCCAAAGTCTAGAAAAACAACTAGGAGCATTTGCATCACTCATGAGAACTCATCTCTTTATCGAGCTTTTGCATCTGCACAGTGTCGGTAAGCATTTGCATCATTCATGGGTATTTGCATTGGCATTATTCCACAAGCATCTGCATTTTACCTTTACATTTACATTCTTCATGGAATTCGCATTTGTGTCATCTCAAGCAATTGCATCATTTCTAGAATCATTGCATTTTCATTATTGTGTGGTAATTGTAGTTACACCATTCATAAACCAGTTACATGAACACAATTAGTAGGGGCATCTGCATCATGAAACATGGGCATCAATCCAGGCCATTTGCATTTGCATTAAGAAATATTTTGCATTTACACCATGAAGCATGAGCACCTTGTTAAAAGACATGTGCATCTGCATCATTTCTCAAAGCTTCTGGTGGGGATATCCAGAATTTTACAATTTTAAAAGTGAACAAGTCTTCGGTGGTGATAGCTGAAGCCTCTGGTGGAAATATCCAGGGTTTTATAATTTTGAAAAATAAGAAATCTTCTTTTGGAAGAGTTATCCAGAATTTTTTTCAACATGTGCATCTACATCAAGAAGCATTTGCATCAATCTAAGTTATTTGAATCTACATCAAGAAGCATTTGCATCAATCTAAGTCATTTACATTTGCATCAAAGACATTTGCACCAGTTTAAGTCATTTCATATCTTATTCAACATCTGCATCAAAAAGCACCATTTTAAAGACCTCCGGGCACCAGTTTTTTAAGACCTCCGGACACCAGTTTTTTTAAAGACCTCCGGGCACCATTTTAAAGACCTCCGGGCACCATTTTAAAGACCTTCGGGCACCAGTTTTTTAAAGACCTTCGGGCACCAGTTTTTAAAAAAGACCTCCGGGCACAATTTTCAATTTTAAAGACCTCCGGGCACCATTTTAAAGACCTTCGGGCACCAGTTTTTTTTAAGACCTCCGGGCACCATTTTAAAGACCTCCGGGCACCATTTTAAAGACCTTCGGGCACCAGTTTTTTAAGACCTCCGGGCACCAATTTTAAAGACCTCCGGGCACCATTTTAAAGACCTCCGGACACCAGTTTTTTAAGACCTCCGGGCACCAGTTTTTTAAAGACCTTCGGGCACCAGTTTTTAAGACCTCCGGTCACAATTTTCAATTTTAAAGACCTTCGGGCACCATTTGAAAGACTTTCGGGCACCAGTTTTTTAAAGACCTTTGGGCACCATTTTAAAGACCTCCGGACACCAATTTTAAAGACCTTCGGGCACCAATTTTTTTAAGACCTCCGGGCACCATTTTAAAGACCTCCGGGCACCATTTTAAAGACCTCCGGGCACCAGTTTTTTAAGACCTCCGGGCACCAGTTTTTTAATGACCTCCGGGCACCATTTTAAAGACCTCCGGGCACCATTTTAAAGACCTTCGGGCACCAGTTTTTAAAACCTCCGGGCACCAGTTTTTTTAAAGACCTCCGGGCACCATTTTAAAGACCTCCGGGCACCATTTTAAAGACCTCCGGGCACCAGTTTTTTAAAGACCTTCGGGCACCAGTTTTTTAAAAAAGACCTCCGTGCACCATTTTAAAGACCTCCGGGCACCATTTTAAAGACCTTCGGGCACCAGTTTTCTAAGACCTCCGGGCACCAATTTTAAAGACCTCCGGGCACCATTTTAAAGACCTCCGGGCACCAGTTTTTTAAGACCTCCGGGCACCAGTTTTTTAAAGACCTCCGGGCACCATTTTAAAGACCTCTGGGCACCATTTTAAAGACCTTCAGGCACCAATTTTTTAAAGACCTCCGGGCACCATTTTAAAGACCTTCGGGCACCAATTTTTTTAAGACCTCCGGGCACCATTTTAAAGACCTCCGGGCACCATTTTAAAGACCTCCGGGCACCAGTTTTTTAAAGACCTTCGGGCACCAGTTTTTTTTAAAGACCTCCGGGCACCTGTTTTTAAGACCTTCGGGCACCATTTTAAAGACCTCCGGGCACCATTTTTTTTAAGACCTTCGGGCACCAGTTTTTAAGACCTCCGGGCACCAGTTTTTTTAAAGACCTTCGGGCACCATTTTAAAGACCTTCGGGCACCAATTTTTTAAAGACCTTCGGGCACCAGTTTTCTAAAGACCTTCGGGCACCAGTTTTTTAAAAGACCTCTGGGCACAATTTTCAATTTTAAAGACCTCCGGGCACCCTTTTAAAGACCTTCGAGCACCAGTTTTTTAAAGACCTTCGGGCACCAGTTTTTTAAAAAAAAGACCTCCGGGCACAATTTTCAATTTTAAAGACCTCTGGGCACCATTTGAAAGACCTTCGGGCACCAGTTTTTTAAAGACCTCCGGGCACCATTTTAAAGACCTTCGGGCACCAATTTTAAAGTCCTTCGGGCACCAGTTTTTTAAAGACCTCCGGCACAATTTAAAAGACCTCCGGGCACAATGTTCAATTTTAAAGACCTTCGGGCATCAATTTTTAAAGACCTTCGGGCACCAGTTTTTTTAAAGACCTCCGGGCACCAGTTTTTTTTTTAAAAAAAAAAAGACCTCCGGGCACAATTTTCAATTTTAAAGACCTCCGGGCACCATTTGAAAGACCTTCGGGCACCAGTTTTTTAAAGACCTCCAGGCACCTTTTTAAAGACCTTCGGGCACCAATTTTAAAGTCCTTCGGGCACCATTTTTTTAAAGACCTCCGGGCACCATTTTAAAGACCTTCGGGCACCAATTTTTTTAAGACCTCCGGGCACAATTTTCAATTTTAAAGACCTCCAGGCACCATTTTAAAGACCTTCGGGCACTAGTTTTTTAAGTCCTCCGGGCACCAATTTTAAAGACTTCCGGGCACCAGTTTTTTAAAGACCTTCGGGCACCAGTTTTTTAAAAAGACCTCCGGGCACAATTTTCAATTTTATAGACCTCCGGGCACCATTTTAAAGACCTTCGGGCACAATTACCAATTTTAAAGTCCTCCGGGCACCATTTTAAGACTTTCGGGCACCAATTTTAAAGACCTTCGGGCATAAATTTTTCTTTTGAAAATCGAATTCGTTTCCTTAAGACGAATCGAGCCTTGTTTAGGCAGGGAATTCAATTTAAGGACAAAATCTTCAATTTATTGTTTTAAAAAAAATGAAAAAATAGAAAAAATAGAAAAAATAGAAAAAATAGAAAAAAGGAAAAAAGAAAAAAAAAGAAAAAAAAAAGAAAAAAATTGAAAATGAAAAAAGAAAAAAGAAAAAAGAAAAATGCAAAAATGAAGGAAGAAATGAAAAAGAAAATCCCTTTCCCTTTCCTTCACATGTGATTTCACTGACCGTACAAAATAAGTGTCGGTTTATCTTTGCCTGATTCCTGATTCTCAGCAATAGCCAAAGAGGGGCAGCTGTAGACACCTAATTTTGTCAGGACCACTAAACAGGTATGTTTTCTTCCTATATTGATGTTTCCGAGTGTAAAAAGACTATTTTCATCCTGCAGGTGGTACTCCGAGTCTTAGTTTAAGAGGGCGAGCACAAAAAGTCAAACTTGAAAAAAGTCAACCCCGAAAAAGTCAACCCCAGAAAGTCAACTACTGAAAAAGTCAACCCACATTCAAAATCAAGATTTTAAGTTCAATTGAAAAATGGCGAAAGAATTTTGATAATCCGAGGTCTACATTGAAAGATATGGAGTTCGGAAGTTGGGATTTGGAGATTCAGTAGAAATGAAACCCTAATCCGAGAAATTTGGGGAAAAGTGCTTAAACGATCAAATTGATCAAAATTGAAGGTTCCAAATGAAAGATAAGCACTGACTACGGGTAATGGAGAAGTCACTTGCAAGAAAAATCGAAAGAAAAGTCAATCCGGGAGAAAACCGAGAATTAGGGTTTTTAGTGTATTTCGGTGAAATCGGGAAGAATCACAGAAATGGCCCGACTTGGTAAGACCAAAGCCCCCAATGGATGAAGAATGATTAAAAAGGACGGCCCAAGGCTCAGATTGAAGAAAATCTGAAAATCGGACTTGTTTTGAGCAAAACCGGGTTTCAGAGGTAAAAGGGCAAAATTGGAAAATTTGGAAAAAATAGCAAATGGACTCCGAAAATTCTGAAAAATTTGTCAATCTCATTCTTAAATCATTTGAAAGAGATTGGTAAAAGAAAATCTTGATTCGGAGTTCGTTTGCAAAATAGCCAAATCTCGGGCTTCTCATGTAGTAATTCAAAAAGGAAAATCCCGGAAAAATAGCAAATGAGCTCCAAATATTTTGAAATTTTGCAGATCTCATTTTTAAATTATTTGGAAGAGATTGGCGAAAGAAAATCTTGATTCCGAGTTCGTTTGCAAAATGGCCAAATCCCGGGCCTCCTATGCAATAATTCAAAAAGATAAATCCCGGAAAAATAGCAAATGGACTCCAAAAATTCTGAAATTTGGAAAATCTCATTTTTTAAATTATTTGGAAGAGATTGGCGAAAGAAAATCTTGATTCGGAGTTCGTTTTCAAAATGGCCAAATCCCGGGCCTCCTATGTAGTAATTCAAGCCGATAAATCCCGAAAAAATACCAAATGAGCTCCAAAAATTATGAAAACTTCCAGATCACACTTTTTAATTATTTTTAAGAGATTGGTGAAGAAAAATCTTGATTTGGAGCTCGTTTAAAAAATGGTAAAATGTAGGGGCATAAAAGGGCATTTTGGGAAAAAAATCCAAATAAATAACAAACGGACTCGGATAATTTTGAAAACTTCCAGAACTCAATATTTTATTATTTTGGAAGTATTAAAAAAATAAAAATTGAATTTGGAGTCCGTTTGATATTTATTTGCATCCGGGGGGCAAAATGGTCATTTCACCCAAGCAACCGAAAAGGGCTTCCTTGGGCCTTTCAAAATATCAGAGTTGGGCTGGAAAAGAGAATTGATGGCCTGCCCAAGCCCAAAGGAAGGAGGAAGCTTCTGATTTTTCAATCAAGTGGCTAAAAAATCAAGAGTTAGTTAGAGATTCTCTTTGATCAAGCCATGGTGATTAAGCCACATAAGCTAAGAAAGATGTCAACATTATTCTTGGACAGCTGTAATTTGAGAGGGCTGAGATGCTAATCTAAAGGTGGTAATTTCATGATTTTTCATCTTGAATTATTGGCCATTTGATGGAAAATTGGTTACACAAAAATGACAACATCTTGGAGCCAATATAACCCCCCATTCGGCCAGCCCTTGAACCAGGTCAGATTTTCATTTTTTCTTTTCCATTTTGCTGAGTTCTTAAAGTTTTCTACTTAGTTTTTGCTATTTTATTCTCTACTTGGTGAGTTTTCATTGGAAAATAATGTTTTTGTTCTTTCTTAATCTCTTATCTTAAGTATATTTTTTTACATTTTGTTTTTACAATAAACTCACCATGGCCAAATGGCCTACATTATTTATTTTAAGTTGCTGTTTTGATTCATTTTACCATATTGTTTATGCTATTTTCTTTGTTTTTGATGTTTTAAATGTTATGTTATTTCATGTTCTTGAGTTATATTGCTTTGTTTGTTGCCATTCATGTCTTAGATATCATGTTTTTGCATTTTTAATTTTCTGTTTTCATGTTGTTTAAATTTGAGCATGTTTTAGATTTAGCATATTAAGTGTTTGTGAAAATGCTTGTGTGATTCTTTGCATGATTTTTGTTTTATATCTTAGTTGAGCATGTTTTAGATTTAGTATATTAAGTGTTTATGAAAATGCTTGTGTGATTTTTGTATGATTTAAGTGTCATGACTTAGTTTTTTCATGCTAGTATGCCAAGTGTTTGTGAAAATGCCATGCTTGTTGGAGCTTGAGGCCATTTGGCTACTCCATGTGTTTTGCATTGTGTGTTGCATTTTTTGTCATGCTAGTTGTTAGGTTTTTGCATTTGCATGATAGTTGGTTGGATTTTTGAATTAAGCATGCCTTGTGTTTGTGAAAATGCCATGCATATTTTAGGTCTAGGTTACATTAAATGCCATGCAAGTTCATTTAGGTCTAGGTTACTTTATGAATGCCATATATTTTCTCATGACATTTAGGTTTAAATCCATGCATTTCATGCATTATGTTTGCTGCATTGTTTCATGCATTTCATGTTCATGCCACTTGAATAATGACTTGAGCCAATTAATGGTTCAAAGTCATGCTCTATTGAGCACACTTGTGGAAAATTAAGTTTGTCAAATTGATTATTCTACCTTTGTGATTTTTTTTACTTAGCCAATTTTTATCTAACTTTCAAAAAGTCCTAGCTACTGTTTGCAAGTCATTTTATGAGTTTCAAATATTTTTACTTTGGTTTTTAAATGATTTTATCAAAGGCAAAAATGTGTTGGCAAAGCAGTTTTTTCTCCTCCAAAAACTCGTACATCTCTGATTTTTCTGGGAATTCATCTTTCATCAGAAAATTAAGCCGATTTTGTTTCGTGTATTTTTACATGTCCTGAGTCTCCAATATTTTTTTTTAGAATTTTTGGAATTTTTAAAAATAGGGTAAAAAATCGTGGATTAAAACTGGACAGTGGAGTCAGAATTGAATTTAAAGAAAAACCATTTTTTTGTTTTGGTTAATTTACTTAGAGTGGGCTGATTAGGAGGGTTAGCTACTGACTTAGGGTAATTTCTAAGCCTTTTTAAACTCTAAAAATGTTTTTTCAAGTCTCGGGTTAAAGGTAGCCAAGTCCGGATTTTTTTAAACTTAGGAAATTAGAGCCATTTTAAAAAAGATTTAGCCCATTTTTTTTTATTTTTAATTCAATCTTTTCAAAATTGTTTTCAAACAATCACAAAGTATTTTGGTTTTAGAATATTTAATTTGACATATTTTCCTAAGGTAGCCGGATATCTTTTTAGATATACGGATTTCCTTAATTAAAGGAAAAAATACATTTCATGCATTGCATTTTTATATTCATGCATTTTATATAATATGTGATTCTTGCCATAATAATTTCTATGATATTGTTGTTATTTTGATTTATATTTTTTGATGTTACATGGTTTATTATATGGTTTTGAATATTTCATGATATCCTATGCTTTTATTTAGTTATTTCTATTTAGCATATACTATGTTCATGCATTATTATTTTCATGCATATTATATGATAGCATTATTTTATTCCATGTCATTTAAATTATATGCCATACCATTCATATTTGTCATGTCATTTAGGTTGCATTATATTATTTAGACTTTACTATGTCATTTTATTTATGTCATGCATATACATATTCATTTATTTTAAATGTTTTCAAAAAGATAATGGTTTTCAATAAAATAAAGATATTCCCGAGTTAAAATAATTCATGAGTTCTCTGCCGGGTTTGCTGGGGAGGATATCATCAATTATTATTAATAACGGAATATCTTCTTTTAAAAAAGAATGGTTCGGGAAATTTTCCAAAACTAATAAAAATTCCTATATTTTGCCACGTTTGTTGGGGAATATAGGAAAATTTTGAATTTATAAATTCCGGATCATTTTCAATAAAAAATGGAATTATTTTTCTTTAAATTGGGAATTAACTCGAAATACTAAATTTAAAACCAATTTTTACCGAGACTTGAGATAACACACGATTAATAAGGTACCGATTTATACGGACGTTGTGGGGGTGCTAATCCTTCCCCACACGTAACCGACTCCCGAACCCGTTTCTTTGATTTCTCTGGTTTAAAACGCAGACTTGAAATTGGTTTTTAAAATGTTTTAATTAATTTTTAAAATATTTTATAAAACTGGTTTTAATAGGTGGCCGATCACACCTAGCTAAAAAAGATTGGTGGCGACTCCATGTCTTTTTTAAGGTCATTTTCAAAACCTTCATTTTTTTAGAGAAATTAAGTCGATTTTTCCTCTATTTTTTTTAATGTCACGCTTAACGAATAATAAAGTCTTGCGATGAGACTCGTTATTTTTTAGGTTGCGACATTAAGAATTGAAGAATATCTTTTATTTAAATATCTTTTGTTTAGAGGTTGTATTTTAATTTAGTTATTCAACTTTTTAATTTTTATATTCTCATTTATAAGTCAATTTTTTTTTTCAAGTAAATTTAATATTTTTATATGTTTGAACACTAAGCTTATGTTTGGATTGGGGGTAAGGAGAGGGAAATGAAAGTAAAACAAAGGAAAATGGGAAACATTTCCCTTGTTTGGACAAATAAAAAATTTTAATAAAGGAAAGTGAGGGGAGTTGAGCACCCCTCACTTTCCCTCAAATGCTCAACTTTTCAATTATCCCAAATTGAGAGAAATGGAGAGAAAAGGATTTTTTTTTTTTTAAATGTAAAAAATCCATATTATCCATTTTACATTTATCAAATTACTTTTTCATTGTTAAATTTATATACTTCACAGAATTGACATTGTAAATTATAGCAAAAAATTTTATTTTATTTTTGTTTTTTATATTTTAGTCATATTTTTTTTAATATATTATTTATTTCATTTTTTATAATTTGATGTGTAATATTTATATTATTATTTTAATTAAAAAATGGTATAATTGAAAATATATATTATAATGTATCTTTTTCTTTCTTTTTCATCATTTAACCAAACGACAGAGACTAATATTCCTTTCCCTACCACATTTTATTTATTCAAACAAGAGAAAGATGAATCTTTTTCTTTCCTTTAAAAACCCTTCCTTTTTTTCTTTTTTACTAACATCTATCCAAACATAGCGTAAGAGAATGATTTAAAAGTAATTTTGTTAATAGTATTATTAGTGTTACAGAAAACATGAAGATGAAGTTCAATTATATGTTGAAATTATATGATATTTTTGTATATTTGAATTATATTATATTAAAATTTAGATTTAAATATGGAATAAGTATAATAATATATTGTAAATGATTATTTATAATAGAATCAAATGTCAAATTAATAATATTATTTTTTATTTTTTATGTTTAATTATTGTAAATATAATAAGGATAGTATTGAAAGATATTTGATATTTTATAGTCAATGTGTTTCAAGTTAAATCCAATTTAAAGATATACTACTAATTATTTTTGTTAATAATACATTATTGATATAATTGTATAATAATTATAAATATACTTTTACAAATTAAAAATTTTTGTTTAAATTTTTTTATCATTTATATATTTTTTATTTTAAATAAAATCATATAATTATAGTTTAATGTTTTTTTCAATTATAAATTCGGATTTTACGGGTTTATGATCGGATCGATCTCAGGCTCGGATCGTAGCGGATTCGGGCTTTTAAGGGTTCGAATTTTTTCGGATTAGGGTTTTCTCGAGATCGGCCTTTTTCGGATTCAGGTTTTTTCGGATTCGGGCCTTTGACTTTATTAGTCAATTCGGATCGGATCAGATTCGGTCTCGGATCGGCTCGGACGAGTTCTCGAATTCGGGCCTGCTTTGCCAGCTCCTGCACTTTGGTAACAGATACAACCACTTTGCACTTCAAAGTTTTACCTTACACTTCAGCAAACCTAATATTTTTATTTTTTTAAGCATTTTCTTTGGGGCAAATTTTGCTTTTTCTTCCTCATTCTGATGTTTGTGTGCAGGTGGTGGTTTGCACAAATAATTCCATTTCCTTTTCTCTATGTTTTTATCAATTCTGGACTGGGAGGAATCAGGTCCACACCCCCAACCCGCAAAAGTTATTTGTTCAAAATCTAATGTTTATATAATACTAGGAAAAAAATTCGCGCTACGCTGCGGGTAGACTTGTACATGGGTCGAGCCGCAGCCCGATTTTTTTCAATTTTTTTGCCCAGGTCCGGCCCTGGGTCGGGCCGGTAGGCCCTATTTTACTGTTTATCGGATTAAAAAAATATTTTTTTATTTTTTTATTTTTATAATTAAAATTAAATAAAATAATATTATTATAATAAAAAAACACTGTTCCGGATCGGGCCGGAATAAAAAAATCCTATCCAGGCCCAGCCCAATACGGGCCGGGCCGGGCGGGCTGCCCGGCCCATGAGCAGGTCTAGCTGCGGGTGAAACGATTTGTTTTTTTATTTTTTTATTAAATTGAATCATTATGATAAATGATAGAAAATATATCATAATTGAAATAGGACACAAACACACAAAATTTTCTCTAAATTGAATCAAAATATCAAATTATGTAAAATATGAGATGAATTAAGACTCGACACGAACACAAAAATGAAAAAATAATTAAAACACAACACGAAAAATATCACGAACACGACACGAATATACGAACGTGTAAAAATATACATAAAACGATATCAAATGTAAAAATTTATATAAATTTATAATACTTTGTAAAACCAAAAAATAAAACGAATACGAACACGAACACGTCACGAACACAATATAGAAAAAAATAATTAAAACATAATACGAAAAATAACACAAACACGATATGGATACACGAACGTTTAAAAATATATATAAAATAAATTAGCAACGTGTAAAATTTTATATAAATTTATAATATTTTAAATACAAAAAAAATAATGCGAACACATAAATTTTTCTTATTTTTTTCTCTTTCCTTCCTACCATCTTTTTTTTTTTCCTATTTTTTTGTTACCCCTACCCAACAACTTAAAAAAAACTGAGACCCACATAACAAAAAAAGAAAAAGAGACGTGGATGCACAAATTTTGTGAAAAGAAATGGGGGTGACGTGTTGGCATCATTTTGGTGCAAAAAATATAAAATTTATTATAAGGATATATTGGAGAAATTTATTCACATTAAAATTAATTTAATTTTATATGTTTTTATATTATATTTGTTTAAATTTACCATTGTATTTTATGCTTTATTCATATAAATCGTGCACGTCAAATTTCGAATAAATTAAAATATCTAATTATTTGTTTGATGTAAAAAAATTTCAACTATTAAATATATATAAAAAATAATATTTTCGATATAGATATCGGATCGATTCGAAACTTTACGTATACGACGAGTGCGATTATATTACTAAATCCAAAGGTCAATTTATTAAAATATCAATAGTATACGAAATTATAAAAATGTATAAAACTAATTAATTTACACCCATATAAATTGATCTCTCCTCATATAATATATAAAAATATCATTATAATAGAGAAGGGTATCTTAGTCTGAAATATGTTGTCCGTGAAAAACAAGGGTATATAATGACTAGATAACTCTTATTTTCTAATTCTATTAAAATTGAAACATCATTATAAACATTTTCCCTTCTTTTAAATATATAAATATATATTATATATATATATATATATATGTATGTATCCTTGTTTTCTAATTTTTCACGTTAGGAAAAGTTATATATATATATATATATATATACTTTATCTTATAGATCTTGGTAATTTATGGATGAGAAAAAGATATCTCAACCTCTACAGTTTTAATTTTCAAAAGTCTTACATTGTCTATTTTTTATATTTGAGTATGATTTATATATTTTATTAAACTTTCCATTTTAAAAATCAATTTTTGAGGTCAAGTTTGAATTTCTTTAACTTGGTATTACAATTAAGTTACTTGTTCGTTTTGTTGGATTGCTTGTTCTACGTCGATTTCGTCAGTATACCTTATTACTTATATTTTATAATTGAATGTGACTTATATATCTTATTAAACTTTTTTCTTTACAAACTAATTTTTGAGGATGGATTTAAAATTTTTAACTTTAATTATTATTCTCAAAAGAATTTTAGAGCAATATATCATGTAATAAGTACATTACATGTACTTTACACAACTCACAATTAAAAGAACATGACAACATAATCAATGACAGATTAACGGAATGTCTTATCTGTTTGGTGTTTGATTTGACGACAGAAAGAATAGAATGTTGGTCCACCTTAATTTCCTCTACAATTAAAAAAAAAAAAAGACTAAGTTTTACTTAGCTGAATCAATTTCCTCTTTCATCGACCCAAAATATAACACTAAAAATAGCGATTTCAAATATTCCTCTATCATTTTTAGATCTCATAATATTGGACACGATCTAATTACACGATACGAATATAACACGAAAAAAATAATTAAAACACGATACAAAAAAAAATACGGACACAACACGAATACACAAATATGTCAAAATCTATATAACATAAATTATTAACACGTTAAAATTTATATTTTTAAAGAACACCTTCAACACGATTATGACATAAAAAATTACACGAACACAACACGGATACACGAATTGTCAAGTCTAATCATTTTATTGACAATGATAACTTCTTTTTTCAACTACATTGGATAAGAAAAATATGTCGTTTTTTATACAATGATATTGAAGTTTTTTTTTTAATTCCACAAATTAGGTTAAAAGACTTCACATATTTCATTTTTTAAAATATATTTTAAAGGTATGTGTTATCCTACTAATCTACTTGTAAATTTAAAAATTTCACTAACGATAAATGAAATAATTTTTCTAAAACAAAAATTAAACTTAAACTATAACCCTCTTAAAAAATTACAATCTTTTGAGTTGCAAGTGTATCTCATCCGTTTAAGGTCTAGCTAATAATAGGTTAAAATATTAATTACATCTATAAATTTTCTCATTTTTCGTAAACAAATTCTTATTATTCTATTATTATGTCAAATAAGCTTTTATCTTATCATTTATATTCAAATAATTTTTTTTTGACATAAAGATATAACTATTTTGACATAAAGATATAAGTGTGTGTTGCTAAGTACATAAAAATTTATTTAAATATAATTAAAGATAGTAAAAAAATTTTGAAAAATTGTGATAGTTCAAGAGGTTCTTTGGCATAAACCTCAATTTTAATTTTTTTTTTATCTTTTTATAGAGACCTCAAAATTTGATATGCACATGGTCATAGACTGTAGAGTTTTCTGAGTATTTAGGTGTAAAATTCTAATAAAATTCTCAACAAATTAATTAATCTTTTTTATTTCAATTTTCAATCCTCAATCATTTTATTCTTCTTTAAAATCAAGGAAACACCCATTTGGTATCCATCACCAGGAGCTTGGTTTTTCAAAACAGAAGATCGCTTGTGATGTACTAATTGAAAGGAAGAGTCCAAATTAAGTAAACAAAAGAAGAAAAAAAAATTATGCTACTAAAAAGTTTGATGCTGAAATGGAAAAGAAATACAGATTGGAAAAAAATGGCAGCTTAGTGTATAAGAGAGGCAAGTGAAGGTAGTCGGAGCCCACCGTGGAGACTTAAAACAGTAAAAAGTTTTTTTAGGGAAAGTGACAGAAAGTTAAAAATGGGTTGATTTTGGGGTTTGTGACACCCCTAAACATAGAAATTTCACCTACTTTTGCTCAATGCATGTCAAGGAAAAAAAACCATAGTTTGGCTTAGGCCAGTTTTTGAGTTTAAACTTCACAATTTAATCCTGTTAATATCAATTAATACACGTCCAAAAATATACCTATCAGATCAGTTGGTATCCGACAATTCGTGTATTTTATCTTGTCATAATCGTATTTAAGGTATTTTATATTTATATAAATTTTGATACATTAATAATTCATATTATATAAATTTTGAGACATTTGTGTATTTATATCGTGTTTGTGTTATTTTTTCATGTCGTGTTCAATATTATTGTTAGAAAAATAATAGATATAAAAGATTTAAATGCTGACTTCGAGGCGTGAGAAACACCTTCCTTAAGGCTTTATAATGCCTCCAGGATATAACAAAGTTATAAACGTTCCAAGCAGAATAGTAAAAATGGCATAATAGAAAAGTTTTTTTTATAGACACTGTAAAGTTACATTTGTTAATAACTTGTCTGTTGGCTTAAGTTATGTTTTTACACAACAAATGTATGTTGGCTTAGGTTGTGTTCTTACACAACAACTGTTTAGTTAAGTGTTATGTCTTTACATAACAGCATTGTTAAGAAACACTACCATTCAATACAACTGATTTTTAATATAATTTGTTCCGGTTTAATTAATAAATTAATTTATTCCGAAAATAAAAAAATAAAACAAAAAGTCAATTGAATTAACCAAGTACCCACTTTTGATATTAAATAACTAGTAGCCCACTAAGTAAGCTTACTAGGTGAGACTACTATCACCTTGGACTTGTGGCACTTAATGCAATTGTTTTAACTAAGAAGAATAGCTTATTATATATTCTTTACTGTTGACTTTTCTAAGTGATATGGGATGGTATCCACCAACATTACAAACTACTAACAATTATCATATCTAGACTTGGTAGTTTCAAACTTCTCTTTTCTCTACCAAACTAAACTCAAATGTATCTTCACCTTTTTTATACATAGGAATTATTGTAACTTGATAACAAAGCCATAGCCACCCAATATAACAAAGCAATTATACTTCCAATGGTTGCATTTCCTTCAACAACTGGTTTTTTGGGTCTCACTTTTTCACTTACCTTTTTTAAAAATTTTCCTTATTCTATTTCTTCCATTGGTTGTTTAACGAAGAAATGAGAGATAGAATGGAAAGATTTGTTGTTCTTCCCTTCTCAGTTGGTTGTGTCTCTGAATCAAGTGTGGCTGTAGCTGTGCAGCAGCAGCCTACAAGATCAAGGCCTGCAGATACCAGTTCGACTGCTGCAACAAGTCTCTTTCTTTAATACTATTTTTGTTTTTTTGTTTGGTTTCTCTTGGTGGAGACTAATTTGGTTTTGATTGTTGTACATTTTGTTTGTAGGAACACGAGAGGAAGACGAAGAAAGTTTATGGAGTGAAAGCATGAAGTATTCATTGAAATTCCTGCCTCTTCCAAAGCCTGACATATCAACTGGGTTTCATAGGCTGTTCAAGAGTTTCAAGACTTTTTCACAATTATTTGGTAAGTCCATAGCTAATAATGTCTGAATTACTTGTCATTGCTTTTCTTCTGATCCTAAAGATGAAACATGCATGCTAATTGCTTTATTTACAGCATTTAATGGATTTTGTAATGAAAGAGTGAACAAGTATTTTATAGTCTGATGAAGGTCTAGATAAATTACCTTCAAAATTCCATACAATTATTGCAAGAGGTTTAGCCTTGTTCAGGCTCAATTGTCAGGATTCAGGTATCCATTTAGAAGTAACTCAGTAAGGTTCAAGGATTGGCTGTCACCCTATTTTCAATGTGGTTTTTAACATCTTGTGTAACAATAAATTCCTGCTCCTTATCAAAAGTTATAAATTACTTATCTCTTGTATCTGAGTGTGACTTATATATCTTATTAGACTCTTCATATTAAAAGCTAGTTTTTGAGGTCGGGTTTAAGTTTTTTAACTTGGTATCAGAGTTTGGTTTCTTGTCCGTTCCATTGAATTGTATGTCCTATGTTGATTTCGTCAGGTATCTATCGAAAGGGGATGTCAAAGTCCCACATTACGTACCTCTTATACTTGAGTGTGACTTATATATCCTATTAGACTCTCCACCTTACAAGTTAGCTTTTGAGGTCGAATTTGAGTTTCTTTTAACTCTCCTAAATCTTGATTGCATTAATTTTGTTGCTCTTTGGGTTTTTTGCCTACAAGGAAGAGATGGAAGACTTGGAGAAAGAGATGGAAATAGGATTCCCAACAGATGTAAAGCATGTGGCACACATAGGATTGGATGACTCTGCATCAACCAGCCCCAGCATGGGCAGCTGGGACAATCTTTTCTCTCCTCAACATCTGTTCACTTTCCCCTCTGTTCCTTCGGGACAGTGTGAAATCCCCATGGAAACACAGGCAGCAGCTGGCTCACCCCTTGTTCAAGCTTCTACTTAGAAAAAAAAAAATGTTTAAGATATCATGATTGTTATATTGGTGAAAAAGGATTGTCTTCACCTGAATGGATAAGATTGGGATGATAATTAGGTATATTTAAGTGTAAAAAAAATGGTTAAAATTCTGTACCAAAAAAAAAAATTTTGGTTAAAATACAACTCTCCAACAACTCATCTTCAATTTTTTTTTCCTCTTCTACTTCCCATACATGACAGTAAGTATCGCAAATGTCATTCGATGCTTAACAACAAATTAAGAGTCTAGCCAAAAAAAAAAGAAAACAATTAGGAGAAGAGAAAATGGAGAAAAGATTAGAAAAGATAATATGTAGTAAAGAAAAAAATGAAGAAGGTATCTATATCTGAGGGTGTTCGTAGAAGAGAAGAGACTTTAGGTGTATCTGTATCTACTTCCTTTAAATAGGAGAGTATCCCATTAGTACCTCTCTTAATTTCAAAAATTTTAAATACTTCTCATTCACATTTTATTTCCCACCCCTCCTTTAATATTTTTAACTAATCTCCTTCCTAATCTGATAAGAAATTTTTTTTCTTATCATGGTTAGAGGTGGCAAAATGAATCCGAACCCGAAAACTCGCCCAGAAAAACCCGAACCCGCCCAAACCCGATTTGACTAAAAAGTCAAAAACCCGAACCCGAAAAAACCCGAACCCGAATAGGCCCGAACCCGAATGGGCCCGAACCCGAATGGACCCGAACCCGAATGAGCTCGAACCCGAATAGGCCCGAACCCGAATGGGCCCGAACCCGAATGGGCCCGAACCCGAATGAGCCCGAACCCGAATGAGCCCGAACCCGAATGGACCCGAACCCGAGACCGGCCCGAACCCGAACCTGAATTTAATACTAAAAATAAAAATAATCAAATTGTAATTAAATATTTTTTTTACAAAGCAATAACT
This sequence comes from Fremontodendron californicum, assembly GCA_030761205.1. Classification (NCBI taxonomy): domain Eukaryota; kingdom Viridiplantae; phylum Streptophyta; class Magnoliopsida; order Malvales; family Malvaceae; genus Fremontodendron; species Fremontodendron californicum. Next base: position 24,253,143 of record JAULJL010000009.1, read on the forward strand.
TTAATTATTAATTTTATTCTAATTTTTTTAATAATTTAATTAAAATTTAATATTATATATATATGATGATGAAATAATAATTTTATCAAAAAGTAAATTATATTTTGTACTTATAAGTATAACTTTAACGTCTTATATCATGATGAATTTACAATCTAAATATTTTAAATTCTTGAAAATTGTAGAGATGTGAAAAAAAATTTGACAATAAAATCATTTATTCTTTAAGGGTAAAGAGATTAATTGAATTGATAAATTCGTATTCAGTTAAATTCATATCTTATTTGAAAACAAAAGCTAGTGTAACTTTTTTTTAAAATTGATTTATTTCGAATTTTTTTGTTACTGCTAAGTAGAGGTGGCAATTTTTCTATTCAATTAAATATTCCAATTCTTTAAGCCACCTGTTTTAGATTTTTGGATTAATCCAAAAATTTAATGACATGAGGAAATCTGAATATTATCAACCTATTTTGCTTGAAGATCATGTTTACTTAAAATGAGAAAATTATTAATCCAAAAACTTAAGGACAGAGGAAAACTGAAAATCTTCACAGGCATTAGGGGCAAACCTTTGTTTTGCGAGAAGGAAGAGTGACAAATGGACAAGTCACCATCACGTTTCAAGAAAGCAGTCTTGTGACAATTTTATTATGATATGCTATGATATCTGTGACAGGCCTGTTGCAAATGGTAGGATTAGCTATTTCTTCCCTGTTTTTGCCTTCATTAAACGTAAAAGTAACCTCAATTGTTCAAATGGATAACAGAAAAGTCTTTTTTTTTTCTTTTTTTCTTTTTTGTATACAAGAAATCATAGTATGAAGATTATAAGTGTTAAAATTTAAACCCAAGCTTGTAAAACCCCACTTTAAAGGACCAATTGAGCAAACATTCAGGACCAATTCAGCATACAAACAAGTATAGGATTTCATCGTCTTTAGCATTAGATTAGAGATAAGTTAAAGAGAGACTAAACTAACATACAAAATCCATGTCAAATGAAAAGAAATTCAAAAGGATGGGCCCCATCTTCGATGAAAAGCAGGCATAATACAAAGTCCCTACATCCCACTCTAGGCTTTCCCGCTAACTTTCAAAAGAGAATTCTTGTGGCAGTATCACCTCAATGTTCAAAAAGTCAAACCTACAAATTAAGATAAAAAATATTATTATAAATGAAGCTTTTATTAAATGTTTGCAAAACTGATATTAAAAAGTAAAATATTATAAATTATAAACACACTTACAAATTAAAAGCTCTTGATCCTCCAAAAGATAATTAAAGGTGGACAATCTCCCTTCAAAATGTGATTGCATTCTTTTCCTCATCTAAAACAAAAAAATATATATACTAAATCATTCAAAAAAATATTATTTAAGAAAAGTTTCGCAAAAAAATAAAAATAAAAATCTTACCATCATATCCATATAACCAATTTCGAGTGGTAATCAACATTTCCGCATTTTCAGACAAAAGACAACTTCTCCATTTGTTGATAACTCTACCACACATACTAAATGCTGATTCTGAAGCAACTGTAGTAACCGGAATGCTTAGCACATCCTTTGCTACTTGTGCAAGGATAGGATATCGAAATTGATTTTTTTTCCAATAATCAAGAATGTCAAGGTCCTTGTAGTAGTCCTCTCTAACTTCATCTAAATATATATCCAACTCCGATCTATTTGAATTAGATCGAGAATCAAAAGTACAAAAAGCCTATATTAACAAAATAAACAAAGTCACATATCATATATTGTGGTAATAAATGTAAAATAAAATAAAAGTTCAAAAATAACTAAATACTGAATTTTTAATTTTAATTAATAATTTAATAAAAATCTAGACAGATATAACTTACTCTCATGTCTTGAGCAATGTCTCTTTGACTACTTCTTTCAATATCACTAGTTGAAGTAAATTGTTGCTCCCCAAATTGACCTCGATACTCTTCAAAAAGCTTCTTCATTTGTTCAAGAATACCTACCCACTTATTTTCATATTCTGGACCCAACTGTCTGAAGACAAACTGCAACAGTTGCAACTTAAAACGAGGGTCAAGTATGGCTGCAAAAGATAGCACCAAAGTTTGTTCCTCCCAATACTTTGTAAACTTACTTTTCATATTTACTGCCATTTGCTTAATGACTAGATCTTCAGATACAAGTTCTTTATCAATATTTTTCTGAATTTGACACACACTTTCAAAATATAAGTTGGAGGTAGGATATTCAGTTCCTGAAAACAAGATGGTTATATCATAAAAAGGCTTCAAAAATGCAAAAATCTTCTCAATCCACGAAATCTCATCATCTTTTGGAAAACAACTATTGAAAGTCTAATCTGCCCTTGCCAAATTTTTAAAGGCAGCAAGATAGTGGAAAAATCTTTTTAGCATCAAATAAGTCGAGTTCCATCTAGTTGGAACATCCAACCATAATCCCTTAGAATAATTCAATCTAGCTTGAACTACACATTCACGAAATTTCACACAATTTCTTACTTTCACCAAGCCTTCTCTAATCACTTCTAAACCATATTGGACAATAAGATTCAATATTTGAGCACAACAACGAATGTGAAAAAATTGGCCATGACATACCAGAACATCTTGTTGTTCAAGTTGACTGCACAACATATGTTGCATGTTATTCATGTTACTTGCATTGTCCAAGGTGATACTAAAAATTTTTCTTTCAATTCCCCAATCTTTCAATAAATCATAGATGATGTTATACAAAATATTTGCAGAGTGTGGGGGTGCAACATGACAGAAATTCAAAATCTTGGTACGCAACTTCCAATCGGCATCAATATAATGAGCAGTCAAACAAAGATATCCATCAGATGTGCATGACGTCCACATATCAGATGTCAAAGAAATCCTACTTGAAACTTTTTCCAAACTAGATTTAAGCTTTTCTTTTATTTTCTTGTGTAGTTTCAAGCAATCAACCTTGCAGGTATTCCTAGAAATTGATTTGAAATCCTTATTTAAATAGCAACATAAGGCTCTAGTTTTTCTATGTTCAACCCATTCAAATGGATAACCATTATTGCCCTTAATTCCATTTTCTATTTAGGAACTTTTTACATTATTGCCCTTAATTCCATTTTCTATTTCACACAATTGGTGAGGAAAATTTTTGACTATTGGAAACTGTTGGAACCGCTAGGGCTTAAAATTTTTATAAAAAAAATTGTTAAATGGAACCTTCAAAATTATATTTTTCATATATAATACAAGTAGAGCTGTAGAGATATTCTCGAATTTTGGGCATATTTATTATATATTAATAAATAATCATATTAATTATATATTTATTATATATAATTTAAATATAAATTATATTTTTTTAGTACTACTTTATAGTTTATACTTTATATTGAATTACTGATGATAGATAGATAGATATATATGTATATATATATATATATATATATATATATCCTGACTATAAGCATAAAATTTTTGCATTTTATAAGTATATAAACGAATAGATGAAGACCATAATTTATTTTTAAAAGTTTTTTATTTTATAGTTAATATAAATTATAATATATTTATATTTTGAAATTCGAGTTCATCAAATCAATTATTTTAAATATCAATATGATTAATTTATAATATATCATATTTTTTTATAATAAATTATTTCAAAATTTGATTTTATGTAACAAATTAATTTCTTATTCTTTTGGTGCTAACAAATATTAATTTTAAAAAAATAAATATAATTAAAAATATCATATAATAGCAAAATTATAAAAATAATAATAAATTAATAATTTGTTTTTAGATATAAATATTTAAATTACGTAAAAATGATTACATCTAATATAAAATAAAATGATGTAAAACATACACGAACTCAGACCGAACCCGAACCCAGACCGAACCCGAACCCGAATGGGCCCGAACTCGAATGGACCCGAACTCGAATGGGCCCGAACCCAATGAGCCCGAACCCGAATGGACCCGAACCCGAATGAGCCCGAACCCGGATGGACCCGAACCCGAATGAGCCCGAACCCGAATGAGCCCGAACCCGAATGAGCTCGAACCCGAATGAACCCGACCCGAACCCGCCCGAACCCGCCCAATTGCCACCTCTAATCATGGTCAACTTTTTTTTTTTTTTGTTGTAATTTTTGGAAAGAAATTGGATTTGAATCCAACTCGATTTCTTTTTTAAAATTGATAAACAAAATTCAATTTTTTATAAAAAATTCATTAAAATTCAACTCTTTCAATTAAAAATGCATATCAAATCATATATATAATATAATAAGTTACATGCTGATAATGTAAATTCTGCTGACATAGATGCTTACGTGGATAGCTTATTTCTATGACATGTAAACCAAGTATATATAAATATGATTATCAACTCATTAAATTTAAAATTTGATTATTTCCGAAAATGGATAAAAATTTCCAAATATTTCAAAATAAATATTTATCCAATCCTTTTAATTTATATATCTAACAAACATTATCTTTCAACTCACTCTTTTTAAGTAAACAAAATTATCATGTGCATTACAAAAGTCAAAAACTAGTTTTTTATAAGAACAAACTCATAATATCATATATTTGTTTTTTTATATAATTATATTATATGTATATAAGCTGCATATACTTGTTGAAGCGTAATGTCCTGTTTGGGAACTTGGATTTGATAAAAAAATTGGATTTGGATTTACAAATTTAAATTTTTTTCTTTCATTATCAATATATATATATATATATTGAATTTAAATTTGGGCCAAATCCAATATCAATTTTAAACAACTCAAATTTGAAATTTGAAATTCCTTTTAAAAGCAAAAATTTACAAAATCAGAACTATTTAGAAATTAAAAAACTCAGTAAAAAAATAACACGCAAAAGAAAAAAAATCAACTCTTCTCTCTTCTCTAATTTTTTTTGTCACGATCTCAGTCTCTCTTCTCTCCTTACTCTCAAGCCTTCAATCCTTCGAGGGGCTTGAACATCAAAGAAAAAAAAGATACGATGTTCCTCTAACTTCCACTTATAAATCCTAGCTTGATCATTGCGATTCCCAACTCTGTAGCTCTTTCCAAAGCCAAATGTTTTGATGGTTAGTTACTTGTCAATCACGTTCTTTCTTCTTTTTATTTTTTCGCCGATTAACTTGTGGTGAATCGTGTGTTTGCTTCGGATGCATTGGTTTAGTTAATTTGATTTGATACAATTTGGGTTTTGAAGAGCTTTTGGCAACAATGAGTTGATGTGTTTGTGTATTCGCATGTTATTAAATACGATTATTTGCATAATCTTATACTCAAATTTGTTCCATTTATAAAATGCATTGTTAAAACCCTTGACTAAATTTCATGGTCTCATTCTCTCTTTTTTCATATATTTTCATGCCCATTGATTCTCTATTCTCTCATGTCTAATTCTCTTTGTCGACACCATCATCAGAAGCTTCCTTTTTCTGGATGTAGCAGAAGCTTGTTTGTTCTTGGTGATTTTTCCGTAAGTCACCGTAATTTTTAATTAAAGATATAATCGATGGTAATTTTCATACCCTGATCATTTAATTTTACTCAAGGTATATTAATATTTCTTACTTGTGTTTGGTATTATTTGAATGTTTAACGATGGTAAAGTATTATGATTGGTTAGAATTCCTGCTGTTAAAAAGATTACTTATTGAAGCTCTTTCCTTGGGACTAAGGCTAGTGTTTGCTTCACATGTTAGACATGTTATGGATTTTAGTCCTTTCGTTTAGTAGATCCTTGAGCATTAAAGAAGTTACAAGGTAGCCTATCAGCCTATCGATATATAGCCTTGGGTTTGATCAATGACTATTCTTCTACACCATCCCTCACAGCCTAAATTAATTTTTCATACAACAAATAGTAGAGGATTTCGATTAGATGTTCGTTAGAGAACAAGGAACAAGGATATCCATTTATGTATAAACTGTACCATTTTTTACATGCTTCATAAATCTAGTCTCTTTTTTTTTTTTTTACTTGAAAATAACTATATTTTGGTAAATTAATCTACTAATTGAGATGGATTTACTAAAATATTGAAATTTAATGTAATTTATGAGATGTAACACCATCATTTAGAAAGGAAATCAAGGAGGTGGTGAGTGGGTTTCCAAAAAAAACAAGGCTAGTGTCCATGATACTGTTGTATTAGGTCGTCCAAATGTGGCAAAGATAAAGTGTGGAAACTGGCATATTTGGGAAAATGAAGTTGCAAGTTAGATGATTTACTGCTGATGAAGCATTGAGCCTTTTACCTTTTATATTCCTCTCATATTTCATATTTTTGTAGGTATCCATATTTCATAGTGCTAGGAGTATTTGCTTCATAATAACTCACTAATTGATGAGTGACACTTTGAATTGTTTGGTGAATTGAAATTAATTAATTGCTCATTTCACATGCAAATAGTCTTTTTATTGTCCAATCATAAAAATTGTGATAAGTTTATAAGTGTTAGAATCTGCAATGTTTCAAATTAATATAATTAAATCAACATTAATCTCCCTTGTCTCTAGTTGCATCTTAACAACATGAGCCTCCCATTGTCTTGTTACTAATATGCATCTCTTATTTGTTTCTTCATGATAATAAGATGATTTCCCCTTTTCCTGCCTTAGATATCTCTTAGTTTATGTTTTGGTCCCTAATTTAAAAACAAAACATAACTCGAGCATGTGCATGTTGTTGGAGAATGTTACACAATAATTTTTCAGGATAGGATTAGAGAATAAATTTGTTGTTGTCGAATTGTCTAAAATTTGATAGTTGAAATAAGGTGACGGAGATTGAGGCGCGGATTAGGTTGCTATCTTGAGACGATACGCGTCCTCTCGGTGATAAGAACCGATGCAAACAGGTTGTATTGCACGCCGTCCCTCAGGATACAACTAGCCCAATCACCTACTGTATACCTTGCTAACCAGCACAAGTTAGAAGGTAGAAAACTTCATCAAAATTGACATTTTCTTCACCCAATTAATTAAAACTCTTGAATTTACTTTTAAAAGTTAGGACAAACTTAAAAAAAAAAAAAGTAACAATGGAACAATTAAAAGGGTGAATTTACTTTTGAAAATGGATATACTGAAATGAAAAATAAATGCACTATTTATAGTATAAGAGAAAAAAGGAAAACGAATGAAGGCTTTGTTTAGTTTGGGAAAACATTGTTTGTTTTCATTTTTAAAAAACAATTTTTATTTTCTGTTTTTTTAATTCTGAAAAATGCATTTAATTTGAGAAAATAAAAAACCGTTTTTATAAATAAAAATTAGTAAAAACGTGTTTGATAGTTACATTTTCAACATTAATGTTTGAAACGTATTGCTCTTGTCTTACAGGTCATGAAAATAATAGCAAAAAAAAACTTATATACGTAATATGTTTCATTGTATTAAAGATAAAATAATTTTTTTTTGTCGAAGTATGATTATTTATATATTTATATGGAAATTTTTGTTAAGTTGATTTGAAGTTTGAACTAACATAATAAGGTGTAATTTTCTCTATTTTTATAAATTTTAACTATTTTTCAAGATTTGATCAACATAAAAAATTCAAAGAAAAAGTTTCGAGTTATTTAACGGATTTTAGGTATAAAATTAGCAACTTATAAATAGTTTAAGAAAAAAGATTGAAAGCCTATATATGTGAATTTACCTGACAAAAGTAGCCCATATTTCGTAAATTTCAATCCTCTTTCATTCAATTTTTTATGTTGATTTTTTATTATATATTATATATTAAAACTAATTAATAGTTATTGTTATTTTTACTTGTAAATGTAATTTTATAAAATAAGTTCATGTGATTGACACATGCCACTTTTAAATTGATGTGAGTTTCAAATGTGTATTTTATATTATGATTTATAACGAGTTTAAACAATTGACGTATACATCCATATAATATTTCAAAAGTAATATTCTTTTTAATATTTTATGATATTTTAAGGAGGATTGATTCTTATTTGAATGTTGTAAAATGACCTAACAAAAATACATTTAATTTTATAAGCATTAATTACAAAAGTTGGCATGGATCATCCAGACCCATTCAAAAAAAAAAAAAAATCATTCTTGCATGTCAAGTGACTCGAACTTGGGTCTTTTGATGTGCAGTAAATTTTTTTGTTAGATTCCCGTGTTTTCATTTTCAAAATATTTTCCAAAGTCAATGAAAACATCTTTTTTTGTTCTCTCATTTTGACCTATTTTCATTTTTATTTTCTAAAATTTCTCAACCAAACAAGTTTTCTCACAAAATTTCTATTTTCTCTTGTTGTCGCAACCTAAAAGATAACAAGTCTTATCGCGAGACTTTATTCGTTAAGCATGAGATTGGAAAATAGAAGAAAAAACGACTTAATTTCTCTTGAAATAAAATGAGGGTTTGAAAACAACCTCGAAAAAAGACATGAAGTCGCCACCAATTTTTTTTTTTTTGGCTAGGTGCGATTAGCCACCTATTAAAACTGGTTTTGTAAAACATTTTAAAATTAATTAAAACATTTTTAAAACCAATTTCAAGTCTGCGTTTTTTAAACCATAAAAATTAAAGAAACGGGTTCGAGATTTGTTTATGTGCGGGGAAGGATTAGCACCCCCACAACGCCCGTATAAAACGATACCTTATTAATCGTGTATTATCTCAAGTCTTTATAAAATGTCGATTTTAAATTTGACATTTTAAAAATAATTCCCAATTTAAAGAAAAATAATTTCATTTTTTACTGAAAATGATCCGAAATTTATTAATTCAATTTTTTTATTTATATTTCTCGACAAAATCGACAAAATATAAAATTTTTTATTTATTTGAAAAATCTCCGAATCATTTTCATTTTTTGAAAGAAGAATATTTATTTATTAATGATAATTGATGATATCCTCCCCAGCAAATCCGACAGAGAACTCATGAATTATTTTAACTCGGGAATATCTTTATTTTTATTAAAAAATCATCATTTTTTAAAAAGATGAATATGAAGATGTATGACATAGTAAAAATGACATAGCAAAATCTAAATGACATAGTATAACCTAAATGACATGATATAATCTAATTGACATAATATATTCTAAATAACATAATATAATCTAAGTGACATAGTATATTCTAAAATGACATAATATAATCTAAGTGACATAGTATACTCTAAATGATATAATATAATCTAAGTGACATAGTATATTCTAAATGACATAATATAATCTAAGTGGCATAGTATATTCTAAATGACATGGTATACTCTAAATGACATAGCATATTCTAAATGACATAGCATAATTTAATAACATGACATGATAAAAAAAAAACATTATAGTAAAATATGCATGACAATAAAAAATAATGCATGAATATAATAAATCCTAAATGATATGACAAAATAAAGAAGGAGCCATAGAATAATATAAAATATTCACAAACATATAACAATCAATATAACATCATGAAATATAATTAAAAACAATTAACATCACCATAGAAATATTCAAGATAAAAATCATATATCAAATAATATGCATGAACATGGAAAATGCAATGCATGAAAGTGTATTTTTTCCTTTGAATAAGGAAATTCGTATATCTAAAAAGATATCTGATTACCTTAGGAAAATACATCAAATCAGATTTTTCTAAATCAAATATACTTTGTGATTGGTTTGAAAATAATTCTGAAAATTTTGGATGAAAATGGCACTAAGACCGAAACCCCTTTAAAAAGGCTCTATTTTTCTAACTTTGAAAACTCGGACTTGACCACCCTTGACCCAACCTTTATAAAATCATTTTATAGGATTAAAATGACTTAAAAATCAGCCTAGGACAGTAGCTAAGGTTCTAAATCAGCCCCCTCTTAATGCCTTAGCCAAAACAGAAAATTATTTTTCTCTTGAAACCAAATCTGACTTTACTGACCAGTTTTAAAATGTGATATTTTACCTATTTTTAAAATTTCAAAAAAATCTGAAAATATTATGGGATATTCAGAATATATCGAACTCTATGGGAAAAAATTGGCTTAATTTTTAGACTAAGGATGACCTATCAAAAAATTCACGAAAATCAGAACACTAGGTGAAAAATTGTTTAGCCAAAAAACATTTTTAAACCTTTGATAAAATCATTTAAAAATCAAAATAAAAATGTGGGAGACTCCTCTAAGGACCTACAAACAGTAGTAAAAATTTCTAAAAATATGGACAAAGATTAACTAATAAAAAAAATCACAAAGGTAGTAAATCCAACATGACAACTTCTTAATTTTTCACAAGCATGCTCATGAGAGCTTGGCTTTGAGCCATTAATTGGCTTAAGTCAAAATCAAGTGGGATGCAATGAAATGCATGAACAAACAGCAAGTTAAATGCATGAAATGCATGACCTAATGCCCAAATGACATAGAAAATGCATGGTATAAAAGATGACCTAATACCTAACATGAAATATGCATGGCAATAAATTCAACCTAGACCTAATATGCATGAAATGCATGGAAATACAAAGATGACCTAAACCTAATGGACATAAAAATGCATGGCAATACCAATATGATCTAAGACCTAATAAGCATGGAAATGTGTATGGCATGCAAAGATGACCTAGACCTAATGGACCCGAACCCGAATGGGCCCGAACCCGAATGAGCCCGAACCCGAATGGGCCCGAACCCGAATGAGCCCGAACCCGAATGGACCCGAACCCGAATGAGCCCGAACCCGGATGGACCCGAACCCGAATGAGCCCGAACCCGAATGAGCCCGAACCCAAATGAACCCGACCCGAACCCGCCCGAACCCGCCCAATTGCCACCTCTAATCATGGTCAACTTTTTTTTTTTTTTTTTTTGTAATTTTTGGAAAGCCAACTCGATTTCTTTTTTAAAATTGATAAACAAAATTCAATTTTTTATAAAAAATTCATTAAAATTCAACTCTTTCAATTAAAAATGCATATCAAATCATATATATAATATAATAAGTTACATGCTGATAATGTAAATTCTGCTGACATAGATGCTTACGTGGATAGCTTATTCTATGACATGTAAACCAAGTATATATAAATACGATTATCAACTCATTAAATTTAAAATTTGATTATTTGCGAAAATGGATAAAAATTTCCAAATATTTCAAAATAAATATTTATCCAATCCTTTTAATTTATATATCTAACAAAGATTATCTTTAAATATGTACCATATTTTAAATTATAATTAAATTTAACTTCTTAATTAACAAAAACCATTTTCCTTCTTGATAGTTTTTCTGATTATATTCTTCTAATAACATCCAACAGGAAAGTCTCCATTTGTTTCTTTCGTTCATTAACTTTTAAACTCCTCAACTTCAAGAAATTTTGCATGCATGTATCGCTCACTCTGCTACGTGTTTTGACTTCTGATCATATATTCCATTATTTATCATGTTGCATGCTTTTCGTAATTTTACATCTCAAAAAATGAATTTTCACCAAAAAGGAAAAAACATAAACATGATTTCATTATAATATTTTGAGAAACTGTTGGAGAAATGAAAATAGTTGCAGATAACATGCATCAAAGAAAGTCAGAAATGGCAAAACATGCTAAAGCTTTCATTGCACTTCTGGGTATGTACCTTATAAAATTTCTATTTTTTGGGATAATTTTTTTAGTAGTAAAAATTTTCTTTAAACAAATTGCATCAAAATTTGAACGTGTTCAAGTGTTTATGGTACCATGGAAGAGTTGTTAGAGATGATCAAGTATTTATGGTACCATGGAAGAGCTGTTAGAGATGATAACCTGGTCTCAATTAAGAATCCATGAGAAGCAGGTAAGTTTGGTCTTCTTCTTTTATTATTAAGTATTATATTATCGAAAAATTTGACCCTTTTAGATCATAGCTTTAAAATGTCTTGCCATTCAAAACAAATAAATATATGGATGATTTCATCTAATTTTGAGTTATGTAACAACTCGGATTGTTGAATGTGGAGGGGTATTTCACAGCTTGCTTACTTTATTTGACAAGGGAGTTTAAGAAAGTTTCATTGATAGTTCTACAAGATATAATGTTGTTATTGCAGATACAACTGATGAACTTATCTGGAAGTTGGAAAATAAAGGTACAGGAATTAGTAAGGGGATGATTGTTTGTTACTATTTTGCATGAGTACGCACCAGCGCATGACAAGGTTTCACCAACACAAAGTTGGAAAGTGGACCAACTATTCGTGTCTACTGGAAGTGAGAAACCCCTAAGCTCTTAGATCTTAATCAGCAATCTTATATATATGCATAAGATATATGTTGGTGTAGTTCCATATTAATCAAAAGAAAATGACAGCAAAGATCTCTTTATCTTTCTGCTGGAAAAATCCTAAGAATATCCCAAATCGTGATTATCCATCATATATTCTTATTATTATTATTACAAGGTAAAAGATACATTAATCCAAAATAGAACAAACATTTGCCGTTAAAAGTAATAGATAGTTGATAATGCTAGATTTATTATTTATTTATTTATTTATTTTTAAATTTGAGATTCAAAGTAATAGATAGGTGATAATGTTAAATTTTTTCAAAAAAATTTAAAATAATCAAATAAATAAAATTATCTATTTAAAATCAAAATTAAATTTAAAAACTACCAAAAATTCATACCTTGTAACTGTTATCCAATAATTATCCTAATTAAAACTAATTTCTAACCCGAGCTTTTAGCTCAATTGGTTGGTGCATGCTCCTCCTGCTCAAAGAGCAGGGTTCGAATTTTCTTCCCCAAATTATCAAAAAAAAAAAAACTAATTTCTAGAGTTATTTAATGCAATTAACTAATTGCATAAATTGTTGCACCATTTTTTATTTTGAGGTGTTTTATTTATACTACATATATAAATTAGATACCAACAATGAAAATTTTAATTTGGAGGGCATCGTAATTTTATTTAAACCGAAGGGTAATCAAGATTTCATAACTTTTTGTGGAATGAAATAAGTTCCAAATGAAAGTGACCAAAACAAGAAAAGTTTCAGATTATTATTGAATTATTGAGCCAACCTTAACCAGCAAAGATATTAATACAAACCAATCATATATGTATATATCATGTATATATATTATATTATATGGTTACCTGTTAAGGTTTTTTTACATGTATATTATATGTACAACCTATTTTTATGATATATAAGATAAAATAACACGTAAAAATTGTTTACAAATAATTTTATTAAATCAATTACTTAATTTTCAAAAATTAATTTATCCAAGTGTTTTAATCTATGTATAAATTTTATCCTAATTTAAAGCACACAAAGAATATTTCAACCCATTCTTATCAAATATATATTGAATTTAAAATTCAAATGCTAACTATTATTTTAAAAATTATATCATTTTAAGTTTTAAAAAATTGCCTATCAATTTAAAAATCATCTATGCAATCTGAATTACCATCAAAGAGTTATAATACAAATTTAAGACTATTAATATGAGGAGGTTAGTTATAGATAAACAATTTATTTATTTTTATTAATTGATATAAACATATAAATTATAAATGAAAATTTTATTTATTTTTATCATGTATTTTTTATAATTTTAATACTATTTACTATATATGTGTTTTTAAAAATATTTTTTTTATGGTATGTCATTTCAATATTTGAATTTAGGTATGTCATAAGTTCTGAAAGTTTAAAATATAAGTTAGCATAAAATATTAATTTATGTATGTTTATAAATATTTAAGTAAACAAAATTATCATGTGCATTACAAAAGTCAAAAACTAGTTTTTTATAAGAACAAACTCATAATATCATATATTTGTTTTTTTATATAATTATATTATATGTATATAAGCTGCATATACTTGTTGAAGCGTAATGTCCTGTTTGGGAACTTGGATTTGATAAAAAAATTCGATTTGGATTTACAAATTTAAATTTTTTTCTTTCAATATCAAAAAAAATATATATATATATATATATATTGAATTTAAATTTGGGCCAAATCCAATATCAATTTTAAACAACTCAAATTTGAAATTTGAAATTCCTTTTAAAAGCAAAAATTTACAAAATCAGAACTATTTAGAAATTAAAAAACTCAGTAAAAAAATAACACGCAAAAGAAAAAAAATCATCGCACTCTGCAACTCTTCTCTCTTCTCTAATTTTTTTTGTCACGATCTCAGTCTCTCTTCTCTCCTTACTCTCAAGCCTTCAATCCTTCGAGGGGCTTGAACATCAAAGAAAAAAAAGATACGATGTTCCTCTAACTTCCACTGATAAATCCTAGCTTGATCATTGCGATTCCCAACTCTGTAGCTCTTTCCAAAGCCAAATGTTTTGATGGTTAGTTACTTGTCAATCACGTTCTTTCTTCTTTTTATTTTTTCGCCGATTAACTTGTGGTGAATCGTGTGTTTGCTTCGGATGCATTGGTTTAGTTAATTTGATTTGATACAATTTGGGTTTTGAAGAGCTTTTGGCAACAATGAGTTGATGTGTTTGTGTATTCGCATGTTATTAAATACGATTATTTGCATAATCTTATACTCAAATTTGTTCCATTTATAAAATGCATTGTTAAAACCCTTGACTAAATTTCATGGTCTCATTCTCTCTTTTTTCATATATTTTCATGCCCATTGATTCTCTATTCTCTCATGTCTAATTCTCTTTGTCGACACCATCATCAGAAGCTTCCTTTTTCTGGATGTAGCAGAAGCTTGTTTGTTCTTGGTGATTTTTCCGTAAGTCACCGTAATTTTTAATTAAAGATATAATCGATGGTAATTTTCATACCCTGATCATTTAATTTTACTCAAGGTATATTAATATTTCTTACTTGTGTTTGGTATTATTTGAATGTTTAACGATGGTAAAGTATTATGATTGGTTAGAATTCCTGCTGTTAAAAAGATTACTTATTGAAGCTCTTTCCTTGGGACTAAGGCTAGTGTTTGCTTCACATGTTAGACATGTTATGGATTTTAGTCCTTTCGTTTAGTAGATCCTTGAGCATTAAAGAAGTTACAAGGTAGCCTATCAGCCTATCGATATATAGCCTTGGGTTTGATCAATGACTATTCTTCTACACCATCCCTCACAGCCTAAATTAATTTTTCATACAACAAATAGTAGAGGATTTCGATTAGATGTTCGTTAGAGAACAAGGAACAAGGATATCCATTTATGTATAAACTGTACCATTTTTTACATGCTTCATAAATCTAGTCTCTTTTTTTTTTTTTTACTTGAAAATAACTATATTTTGGTAAATTAATCTACTAATTGAGATGGATTTACTAAAATATTGAAATTTAATGTAATTTATGAGATGTAACACCATCATTTAGAAAGGAAATCAAGGAGGTGGTGAGTGGGTTTCCAAAAAAAACAAGGCTAGTGTCCATGATACTGTTGTATTAGGTCGTCCAAATGTGGCAAAGATAAAGTGTGGAAACTGGCATATTTGGGAAAATGAAGTTGCAAGTTAGATGATTTACTGCTGATGAAGCATTGAGCCTTTTACCTTTTATATTCCTCTCATATTTCATATTTTTGTAGGTATCCATATTTCATAGTGCTAGGAGTATTTGCTTCATAATAACTCACTAATTGATGAGTGACACTTTGAATTGTTTGGTGAATTGAAATTAATTAATTGCTCATTTCACATGCAAATAGTCTTTTTATTGTCCAATCATAAAAATTGTGATAAGTTTATAAGTGTTAGAATCTGCAATGTTTCAAATTAATATAATTAAATCAACATTAATCTCCCTTGTCTCTAGTTGCATCTTAACAACATGAGCCTCCCATTGTCTTGTTACTAATATGCATCTCTTATTTGTTTCTTCATGATAATAAGATGATTTCCCCTTTTCCTGCCTTAGATATCTCTTAGTTTATGTTTTGGTCCCTAATTTAAATACAAAACATAACTCGAGCATGTGCATGTTGTTGGAGAATGTTACACAATAATTTTTCAGGATAGGATTAGAGAATAAATTTGTTGTTGTCGAATTGTCTAAAATTTGATAGTTGAAATAAGGTGACGGAGATTGAGGCGCGGATTAGGTTGCTATCTTGAGACGATACGCGTCCTCTCGGTGATAAGAACCGATGCAAACAGGTTGTATTGCACGCCGTCCCTCAGGATACAACTAGCCCAATCACCTACTGTATACCTTGCTAACCAGCACAAGTTAGAAGGTAGAAAACTTCATCAAAATTGACATTTTCTTCACCCAATTAATTAAAACTCTTGAATTTACTTTTAAAAGTTAGGACAAACTTAAAAAAAAAAAAAAAAAAGTAACAATGGAACAATTAAAAGGGTGAATTTACTTTTGAAAATGGATATACTGAAATGAAGAATAAATGCACTATTTATAGTATAAGAGAAAAAAGGAAAACGAATGAAGGCTTTGTTTAGTTTGGGAAAACATTGTTTGTTTTCATTTTTAAAAAACAATTTTTATTTTCTGTTTTTTTAATTCTGAAAAATGCATTTAATTTGAGAAAATAAAAAACCGTTTTTATAAATAAAAATTAGTAAAAACGTGTTTGATAGTTACATTTTCAACATTAATGTTTGAAACGTATTGCTCTTGTCTTACAGCTCATGAAAATAATAGCAAAAAAAAACTTATATACGTAATATGTTTCATTGTATTAAAGATAAAATAATTTTTTTTGGTCGAAGTATGATTATTTATATATTTATATGGAAATTTTTGTTAAGTTGATTTGAAGTTTGAACTAACATAATAAGGTGTAATTTTCTCTATTTTTATAAATTTTAACTATTTTTCAAGATTTGATCAACATAAAAAATTCAAAGAAAAAGTTTCGAGTTATTTAACGGATTTTAGGTATAAAATTAGCAACTTATAAATAGTTTAAGAAAAAAGATTGAAAGCCTATATATGTGAATTTACCTGACAAAAGTAGCCCATATTTCGTAAATTTCAATCCTCTTTCATTCAATTTTTTATGTTGATTTTTTATTATATATTATATATTAAAACTAATTAATAATTATTGTTATTTTTACTTGTAAATGTAATTTTATAAAATAAGTTCATGTGATTGGCCTAAATGCCTAAATGAAATAGCAAATATCATGGCTTCAAAAAAATGACCTAAACCTTACAAAAACCTACATGGCCTAGGAGCCAAAATGTTGTGAGAATGTCATGGAAAACGACCTAACTAAATGCTATAGAAAATGATATGAAAAATGAAAATGACCTAAACTATATGACAATAGCCACAAGATGCAAAAGTATGTCATAAACCAAAAGAACAAAATGGTTAGCAAGAATATAAATACACATAAAAATAAATAATAATAGAAATAAGCAAGTTAAAGTAAGCAAATAAATAAAAAAAAAAGATGAGCTCCATGGTTGGGATATTGGACAAAGTCCACCGTAGCCATTGTCACTTGATTTTCATCAAGATCTAAAACCTTTTTAATCTCTAAATCATAAAATAACTAAGGTAAATAATAAAAAATATATGGAAATGAACTCAATGGTTGGGATGTTGGACAAAGTCCACCCTAACCATTATCACTTGATTCTCATCAAGATCATGAAGCCTAACCATTGTTTTATTTATTTTTGAAAACCAAGAACAACAAGAAAGATTTATTAAGCAAAGAAAATGGTAGGAAATCACATGGAAATCAAGAAATAAAGCGTGAGGAAGAAGAAGAAAAATGTAGGAGTAAAGGTAGAATGGCTACCTTAGCAATAGCTTTTTTTCTTTCCTTTCAAAAAATATTTTTCTAAGGTTTTAGCTACTGCCCAAGACTCAAAATCAGCCAACTTCCTTTTCAAAAAATGAAACCCCCTCCTTTTGAATAGCCTTGTCGAACCCCATGGTGTCTTGGTGAAGGGTGGAGATTAATTCATTTAATTGTCCTACACAATCTAAGCCATTGGATCCAAGATATTTTCATGACAAAAAATGTCATCTTGCAAATTGATCTTAGCCATTCAAGGATGTACTCATATTTTCATAAGGTGCCTAAGCCATTGGATGAGCAAGGACATTTCATTTGGCTACATGCATTTCCAACCATTAGATGACTTGTGCTCATATTTCTTCCACCAATATTGGCCATTGGATGAAGACATTTTCATGACAATAAAAATGTCATCTTGCAATTTGATCTTGGCCATTCAAGGATGTACTCATCTTTTCATAACGTACTTAGGCCATTGGATAAGTAAGGACAACCCAAGATAGTAAAAATGACATCTTGCCATTAAATAGTGACCATTGGATGAGGTTGATTAAATCCCCACCCTTTCTCCCCTATGCTGGCCGGCCAAGGTCCTGGTATGTTCTAGAATTTCCTTCATTTTTCACCTGTTAAGTTTCCAAATTTGGCCTTTTTTCGGTTTTTTTGGTAAAATTGCATATTGGCCCCCAAACTTGGTTTTATTGCAAATGGATCCCAAATCCGGTTTTTCTTTCTCCAATCCATCCAAATAAATATAATATTGATATCTGGAGATTTTCAAAATTTTTCGAGCTCGTTTCCTGTTTTTCCCAGAATTTTCTTTTGGATTTTCCAGGTTAGGGCACCTGAAATTCACCCTTTTCTATTTGAGCTCCGATTCCGAGTTTTTCTTCACCAATATCTTCCCAAAAATATAAAATTGGGATCTGGAAGTTTTCAGAATTTTTCGAGCTCGTTTCCTATTTTTCTCGGAATTTTCTTTTGGATTTCCGGGGTTAGGGCACTCGTAATTCACCCTTTTCCATTTGAGCTCTAATTCTAGATTTTTCTTCACCAATCTCTTCCAAAAAATAAAAAATTGGGATCTGGAAGTTTTCATAATTTTTCGAGCTCGTTTCCTATTTTTCCCATAATTTTCTTTTGGATTTCCCAGGTTAGGGCACCCGAAATTCACCCTTTTTCATTTGAGCTACGATTTCAGATTTTTCTTCACCAATCTCTTCCAAAAAATATAAAATTGAGATTTGGAGATTTTCAAAAATTTTCGAGCTCGTTTCCTATTTTTTCGGGAATTTTCTTTTGGATTTCCTAGGTTAGGGCACCCGAAATTCACCCTTTTCCATTTGAGCTCCGATTCCGAAATTTTCTTCACCAATATCTTCCAAAAAATATGTAATTGATATTTGGAGATTTTAAGAATTTTAGAATTTTTTGAGCTCGGTATCTATTTTTCTCGAAATTTCCAAAATTGCCCTTTAACCCCTGAAGCCTTGGTTTTACTCGAAACGGGCCCATTTTTCAGAATTTCTTTTTTTATTCACCTTTTTCCTATATTGAATTGGAGTTGTTCCAAAAATGCCCAATTTTTACATCCGAATTCCTCTCCGATTTACTTTATTACTTTTT
This sequence comes from Fremontodendron californicum, assembly GCA_030761205.1. NCBI lineage: Eukaryota > Viridiplantae > Streptophyta > Magnoliopsida > Malvales > Malvaceae > Fremontodendron > Fremontodendron californicum. The sequence goes on from JAULJL010000009.1 coordinate 24,272,568, forward strand.
ATTCCAAAATTGGAAATTTTCCCGTTTTTCCCGTTTCGCCTCCAATTGGCTCTTCCTTTAGATTCACTTCAAATTGGGATTTGGGGTACCCTTGTTTATTCATTACTCATCAATTGGGGACTTCAATTTCACCAAATCAGACCATCTCTGTAGTTTACCCCAAATTTGCAAAATTCACCTTTTTTAACCAAAACCCTAATTTTCGGTTTTCCTTCCAAATTGACTCTTCCTTTGGTTTTGCTTCCAATTGGCGCTTCCAATACCCGTAGCCATTAACTATATTCCATTTGGAACCTCCAATTTCGACCAATTTGATCGTTTAAGCACTTTTCTCCAAATTTGCCGAATTAGGGCTTCCCCTACACTGAAATTTCTGCAATCACTCTTTCGTACTCCATATCTTTCGTTGTAGACCTTGAATTATCAAAATTATTTCACCATTGTTCAATTCAACTTCAAATCTTGATTTTGACTAAGGGTTGACTTTTTAGTGGTTGACTTTGTAGAGTTGACTTTTTTGGAGTTGACTTTTTCGGATTGACTTTTCATGCTGAACTCCGAATCATAAGTCTTGGAGGACCATCTACAAGATGAGAAGAGATTTTCTGCATTCTAAAAAAGTACAAGGAAGAATTTACCTGGTTTATAGGGGCTCGGACAAAATTAGGTGTCTACATGGTGAAATGACCGTATTACACTGACAGGCTGGTTGCTGAAAGGTTTCTAAAAGGTCACGATGACTTCACAATATTTGGGTGGTCATGATGGGTTGCTAGATCCTGCTCATGATCTATGAAAACAAGTTAATGAGATTAACTTATATTCATAGCCAACATATTGGGAACCTAGAGGGTCACACATATAAGAACAGATATGTATGGATTAAACATGGTATTCTATTAAGGTAAAACTTAATGGAATAAAAGATCTATATTGAGGATTTAATTCAAGAAGTTCAATTAAGAAAGATTAAGACATAATTGAGATTTGAGAAATCCAAAAACAATGTCTTAATGAGATAAGAGGAATCAATAAGTCTTATATAAACAAGTATAGTCAACTTTGACATAGTGATGTGTAAGGTGAATTTCGAATGACTATGCTATATTGGATTAATGTCATGAGATGATATTAGTAGATTAATGACATGAATTGTTCATGAGGAGAAAGAAATTTAATTGAGAATTAAATTACTTTCGTTTAGAAATTAATCTATCCAATAAATAAGCATGATAAATTAGAATGGGTCCAAAGAGACTATTCTAATTTTAGACTGTCTACTAAGGATGGTTGGCCCAACTTAAGGCATTAAGATTGTTGGGCCATTATTATTATTAGATAATATATGGGCCTATTGATCCATCTTAGAATTAAATTATTTAAGTCTAAGTGGATTAATGAAAATCTTGTGCAACAAGCTAGAGGGGGCCGGCCAAGCTTAGGAAGAGGGGTCAGGGTTTACGCCTACTTATATATCAAATATAGAGGCTATAGCCTCAACCTAAGCTTGTAATTCTAGTTGAGATATTCTGATTTTTGCTTGAGAGAAGTTTGGTTTCAAGAAGAGAACCCTACCCTAGCAAAATAGACATATCGCCACCTTCATGCAAGAAGTGTGCTTGCCACAATTCCTCTTCCTCTTGGTGTTGTTCTCGCCTCTTCTCTTCCTTGTTGAGTGAGATTGGTTTAGGGAGACAATCACAAGAAATAGATCTTTTGATTGTGATCTTAGGCTCAACTTGCTAGCAGAAGTGAATCACCATACCTTAGAGAAGGATCCATTAGCTGTTCGTGTGGACTAACTCTAGAGGAAAGATAATTGTGCTTCTTGTGATCTTGTTCGAATTGGATCTTGGACTAGAGAGCAATTTGCATTTTGGATCTGCAACTTAAGGTTACGATATCTTAATTAGGTAACTTCTAAATCATATGGGTGATTTAATTTGTTTTGAATGCTACAAACCTATGCCAAACACAAGCCTAAGATCCTAATGTACTTCGAGTGCTTCTTTGTTTACTTTCGCTGCACTTTGATTATTTTGTTTAAGCATGAGCCCGAGGTAGCATAACCTAACAGTGGTATCAGAGCCAAGGTTCTGTTGTTTACATGAGGTTTGTGCATGTCAATTCTTGGTGAAATACATGTTATTGTGTTCTGTATTGATTTTGGCATGATTTCGGTTCCTAGGTATTTAAAAGAATATTTGTTTTCTTTAATTTTGTTAAATCTGGACAGCAGCTATATAATGACTTTAATCATGTTTAAAATAGTTTAAACGGTAGATTAAAATTGTTTTAATCAACAAGGTTTAAAGCCATGACATGTCTTAGTAAACCCAACAACTTTTGATGTCAAAAACATAGTTTTGAGTCAAGTTTTATAAGCTAATTTGGGGATGTTATAAAATTGATTTATTAGATGTGTTAGATCTGGAAATTTTATATTACATGCTGCCATTGAAGTTACAGAATTGATTTGAGCTTAAAATGTTTAAGCAAAGTTGTTTTTGGGCATGAAACGTTGTTACTACAATGCTGAAATTTTTGGACTATTTTGTAGGTGTTTGCGTGCCATAAAATTCGAGCATGAGTGTGGAAACGTTCCACATGTTTGCTAGGAATTTTGGACAGCATCTAAGGTGAATATGATTCATCTATCAAAGCTGGTTTGGGTATATGGAACATGACTGGATAAAGCGGTAATTGTTGCTGTACGCAAGCAGGTCGAACCGCGGGACCAAGGAGGCAGTTGTTGCCGAATTGAGTGCAGCTGTAAGGGGCCACCAGCAAGCTCTTTTTAGGGCATCCAGTAGCCACTGTAGATGGCATACAATAGTATGATCACGAGCTGGCAGCGGCCATTTGATGGCCAAAGAGATTGCCTGCGCCTAGGACACTAAGAGTTACAGTCCTACTTCAATAAGGAAACCTTGGGAGTGTGAATCCTAAATGTTAGGAGAGACTTGTAGTATGATTAGGTAAGAGTTACCTAATGATATTTTAAGTTCCTAAAGAGTTAGGATGGATTGCAAACTTAAAGACTCGGTATAAGACAATAAGATGTCTTAAAATGTTTAGGATTTTGAGCATGCTAGAATGTTTTGTCCTAATTAAGACAAGCAACCTAAGAGTTAGGTAAAGTTCGATTTCAAGATAGCTTTCTTAATTGTTAAGAATTTATTAAAAGTGTTTTAATAGGTGGAACCGAAATTGCTAGAATGATTTGATAAATTGTCTCAAATTTATTTGGTGACATTTATGCAAATAGTACACAAGATCACCAGGTGATATTGACTATGCATGTTTCTAATTCATGCTTATAATATGATTATGAATGCATGAAGGATGGTTATGTACTAGACCTTAGTATGACTAGGGAATGTATGGTTGAATTTTCTTATTGGTATTTTATAAATAGGGTCTACCCTGCCTTCTCTTTTTCATTCCGGAGTTGTAAATTCTCTTCTCATCTAACTCCCCTCGAATGTAACTCGAGGTTTCTGATAAAGCAATGTAATTGTTATATTCTTTATATATTTAGATTTAAGATAGGAAGTTGAATTTATGTAAATTCCAAGTTTGTAAGGAGATATGGCGCCGAGAAGAAGTAACCAAGGAGATCACCAACAAAGCTTTCGAAGACTATGTATGGTATCCACTAGGAATTTGACCAACTAGTTTCCTAATGGCTCAAGGAAACTAGACTATAATAAAGTCCATAATCGTCGTAGTAGATTGCATGTGATAGATTTATTTTGAATTATGTATATAAGTGATGTATGTAATTAAATGAATGCTATGCATGACAATCAAGTATGAAATCAATGAGACATATATAAGAGTTAAATGAAATCCCTCATTAAATTATATTGAGTCCATGTTACGCATGATAAGTTGCCTTCCACCATCATAACAAGATAATCAGAGTTCTTCCATTCGGAGGCTTGTTGAGTCACTCAAGGTCAAACTTATGTACGAACATGTTTGAGTTATTGAAGTTGGGTCTTACTCAACTAAGCGTTATGTTATCCAGATGCTTTAAAACTTGTTCGCATGACATTTAGAGGCAAAGTTAGGCGAAATGAATATGATGTATTTAGGCAAAGAGTTGTCACCTAACTGAATCTAGGAGTTGCATAGAGATGTAATTGGTAAATTAAGTTACCTACTCAATTATTTTCAACATAGCTTGTTATGTCACTCAGGTTATGCTGGAATAAAAGGGGTCCTAGCTCATTAAAAAGTTTAAGAGTTAAATTTCTTGAGATAGTAGTTGAAGGCTATTAATTTGTTAAAATAATGAGAATAATCATTTAAGTATTAAAGCCTGACATAAATGATTACTACTTGCTATTTGTTGACTATTAAATGTTTTGATTCATATAGGATATAAACGCTAAAATGGCAAATGCATTATCACCGAGAAGCATACTTGATGCTAATAAATTAACTGGGCCAAACTTCGTTGACTGGTTTCACAATGTCAAGATTGTCTTGACACAAGAAAAGAAGGTTTATGTTCTTGATGATCCCATTCCAGATGAGCCTGCTGCTGATGCAACTGAGGAGGAGAGGGTGGCCTATAGAGTTCATAGAGATGATCTAGTACAAGCAACATGTATGATGTTGGCTAGTATGACACTCGATCTCCAAAGGCAGCATGAGGCCATGAATGCTTAGGATATCATCCTTAACCTTAGATAATTGTTCGCTAAGGAGAATCGCACTGAGAGATTTGACATCTCAAAGGAATTGTTCCAAACAAAGATGTCAGAGAGAAGCCTAGTGAGGCCTCATGTGCTTAAGATGATAGGGTATATTACCCATTTGGAGCAGATTGGATGGGTTATGGATCATGATCTAAGCATTGATCTAATCCTTACTTCACTACCTGAGAGCTATTCGTAGTTTGTGTTGAACTTCAACATGAACCACTTGGAGGCTACCCTTTCTGGGTTGTTGAATATGCTTACATAGGCCGAGCAAACCATTGTTAAGGACAAGTCATCTATCCATTTAGTCTCTTCCTCTAAACCGAAATGTAAGAAGAAAAGAAAGACTAGATAGGATGTACCTCCTGCTTCAAAGAGTTTGAAGCCCGATGATAGTGTTGTGAAGGAAGCAAAGGATAAGGATAATGCTAACAAAGCTTGCTTTCATTGTGGGAAAACTGGTCATTGGAGGCGCAATTACAAGGAGTACCTTGAGTCTAACAAGGGAAAGAAGCTGAAAAGAGTTTCAACTTCAGGTGTAATATGATTCACTCCTCTTGGTATATGATACCTATCATTTGGTACTAAATATGTATGACATTGTAGGACCAAAGGAAAGGAGCAGTGAAGCTGGACCATGAAGATGGCAACCGAGTTTGATGCTACATCAGAGCTTGCTGATCTTATGGAATTTTAATAAGACATTTATTTATGATTTATTTAGAAACGTTTGATGTTTTATTGGCATTATGGGCCAATGTTGAGGATATTTATTTTATATTTTAGAAAAATATTGCTTTGCTGGCATAGGATGCCATGCTTATTTAATTTCCTCTTAAATAAATCAGTTATAGAATTGTTCTATAACATAGTCTTATATTATACAACTTGCAAAGTATTATGAATACTATTTAGCTTAGTGATATGGAATTCGAATTGTTATTGAATTAATCTTTTAACATCTACATATGTAGGATTTAGTGGGAGCTATTAATAACTCTTTGAATGATAAAAGGTTATGATAAATTGCCATTTTTCAAAAATGCAATCAATTGAAAACGTTCCAAACTTGAAAGGATTGCATGTTTATTTTAAAGGTTTTTAAGACTAACTCTTTTGTTTTGGCTTGCAAAAAGAGTTATACTTGGACCATTAGCTATTTGCTAATAAGTAGATTCAATAGTTGTTATAGAAACAACTGAGCCATTTTAATGGAATCTAGGTCTCGTTGTGATATGAATTATTAACCTTGATAATGAGATTATCATGAATATGACAAAGCATATTCTCAGTGCACTTAAGTTATGTCCTTGTAGAGACATAATTGCTAATCTAAAGAGTTTGGCATTGGATGCATTAGTGATTGGCTTAGTGCAAGTGGGAGATTGTTGGTGTATGCCCTAGAGCCAATCAGATTGAGATGGGATACACAGTCAATAAAGCATACCCTTCACTATGAAGATAGTGATACAAGGTTTTCCTTCATGTTAGTACAATAATAAGGAGTTATTAAGTACTAATCAGATGAAGCCCATGGAACATAATGGCCTTGCAAAGGAATTATAAAGAGTTATAATTATGAGATCCTTATGCATCAAAGCCTTGTTCCTCAAATTGTTCCTGGTCATCATATTGCCAAGACGGGGCATTGGCAATGCTAAAAAACTAGTAAATGTTAAGCCTTCTTACTTATGAAGTAAGCAATCGATCTCATACAGGTTGAAGTATGGGATACTTGGGATAACATATAGGTGTTTGTCTGTTGAACAAGTTCACTGAACATGGCCTGCCAAGATAACTTCATTTGGTAATATCACTCCAGTGTCTATGATAATGTTCTCTTAGTACCAGTCGTGTAAATTAGTCCTCAGACTTGTGATAACAGGTCATCTTGTATTGAGAGTGTCATACTTAGATTCTATCACGAACGGGTCCCAACAAGAGGATGCTTATAGTAGGGTGTTATTGGGTATGACATGAACCACACGAAGATGAATGAGTAATCCAGAGAGGATTCACCACTCCCTGTGATAATGGAGACATATCTCGTTTGTTCTTGACTACTATTAACTTGATTAAGTCTTTGGCCAAAACATGATGGATTTAGGAGAAAGTTGTTTCTCCAAATTCATAAGGTTAATCATAAGTTGCGAAGAATTAATATGGATTGATCATGAGTAGACACTACACCACGCTCATGAGCTATTCGAGATATATGGTGAAAGGACCGTATTACACTGACAGGCTGGTTGCTGAAAGGTTTCTAAAAGGTTATGATGACTTCACAATATTTGGGTGATCATGACGGGTTGCTAGATCCCGCTCATGATTTATGAAAACAAGTTAATGAGATTAACTTATGTTCATTGCCAACATATTCGGAACCTAGAGGGTCACACACATAAGAACAGATATGTATGGATTAAACATGGTATTCTATTAAGGTAAAACTTAATGGAATAAAATATCTATATTGAGGACTTAATTCAAGAAGTTCAATTAAGAAAGATTAAGACATAATTGAGATTTGAGAAATCCAAAGACAATGTCTTAATGAGATAAGAGGAATCAAGAAGTCTTATATAAACTAGTATAGTCGACTTTGACATAGTGATGGTGAATTTCAAATGACTATGCTATATTGGATTAATGTCATGAGATGATATTAATAGATTAATGACATGAATTGTTAATGAGGAGAAAGAAATTTAACTGAGAATTAAATTACTTTCGTTTAGAAATTAATCTATCCAATAAATAAGCATGATAAATTAGAATGGGTCCAAAGAGACTATTCTAATTTGAGACTGTCTACTAAAGATGGTTGGCCCAACTTAAGGCATTAAGATTGTTAGACCATTATTATTATATATTATAATGGGCCTATTGATCCATCTTAGAATTAAATTGTTTAAGTCCAAGTGGATTAATGAAAATCTTGTGCAACAAGCTACAGGGGGTCGGCCAAGCTTAGGGAGAGGGGGTCAGGGTTTGTGCCTACTTATGTATCAGATATAAAGGCTGTAGCCACAACCTAAGCTTGTAATTCTACTTGAGATATTCTAATTTTTGCCTGAGAGAAGTTTGGTTTCAAGAAGAGAACCCTACCCTAGCAAAATAGACATATTGCCATCTCCCTGCAAGAAGTGTGCTTGCCGCAATTCCTCTTCCTCTTGGTGTTGTTCTCGCCGCTTCTCTTCCTTGTTGAGTGAGATTGGTTTAGGGAGACAAACACAAGAAATAGATATTTTGATTGTGATCTTAGGATCAACTTGCTAGCACAAGTGAATCACCATACCTTAGAGAAGGATCTATCAGCTGTTCGTGTGGACTAGCTCTAGAGGAAAGACAATTGTGCTTCTTGTGATCTTGTTTGAATTGGATCTTGGACTGGAGAGCAATTTGCGATTTGGATCTGCAACTTAAGGTTACGATATCTTAAGTAGGTAACTTCTAAATGATATGGGTGATTTAATTTGTTTTGAATGCTATATAAACCTATACTAAACACAAGCCTAAGATCCTGTTGTACTTCGGGTGCTTCTTTGTTTATTTTCACTGTACTTTGATTATTTTGTTTAAGTATGAGCCCGAGGTAGAATAACCCAACACACTGACCGATCCTTCTCTTCAGACTGAAATGTCACTCTTCTTGTTTGCTAAACTGCTTGTAAGATAAACAATTGTTCTTTTTCACAGTCTCTCGAATTAACTGTCTTGGAACCGTCATCATTTTATTTACCGAAACAGAGTAAGAGAGAGGACAGCAAGGAGGGTTTTATGGTCGCTTAACTAGGAAGATGGGTTGTTTCGTTTGGAGGTGAAAGGGGAAAAAATTGGTGGAGAGATGAGAGGGGAAAGAATTTGGGAGATGAGTTTTTGGGGAATGACTATAGTATTATAGTTAAAAATTTGGGTTTATCAAGGAAGATTTGGGAGATAGAAGAAAAATAGTTTTTTTTAGGTGGGGATTTGGAAGATGAGAGAGATTTGGGTGTATTTTTTGGTGAGATTGGAGGAAAATTATCATGTTTTTTTCGTTTTTTTTTAAGCGATGTTATTTGTTAAATCAAAACGACGTTTTCTATATTTTAATGTTATTATCAATTCAAACCGTTGGATATTAAAAAATACATGTGACTACATCTGGAGATGGACGGACCTCTTCAGACCATTTTATGAATAATTATTAGGCTTATATTATCTTTATTTTAAAAAATGGAAAAATATTATCACACTATATAAATATAGATATAGATTAATGATCATTTTAGATATTGCATAGTTATCAGTTTCATTCATTAGTTTTTCGGTGGATTTTTTTGTTACTCAAAAAATATGAAACCAATTAATCAAATATAATGGTTTATTCATTAATTATTAATTGATTGGTGAAATGAAGAGTAAATTAAAAAATTGAATAAATATATTTAAAAAAGAGAAAGGACGGTGGGGCCAGAGTGGTCCTTTATTATTGGGCTTGCATGTTTTACATATGGTTGCCTTTTCTAAAGTCCTAAATACCAACAAAATCAACCTTATAATTATTCATTTAATCTGACCAAAATATCCTTAAGAATCTTGCAAAATCACAATTGTAACAACTTTAACCTTAAAAAAAAAAAAAAAAAAAAGGGGTGAAATCCAAAAGAAACACTGAGAGAAGTGTCAAGTGTTTTGACAACAAAGAATCAAAGGATCTGTACTGGCCTTCCTTCTGGTTGTGGTTTGTCTTTCTCTCTCTCTACCTTTGTATCTATTTTTGAATTTTTTTTTTTAAGAAAAATTAAGACTGATTGTTGAAAATCACAAGGCAAATTTAGCTCTATACTTATTTCAAGCTATTCTATCTGAACCTCACACCTAAATTTGGGGAACCCTTTTTTTTATTGTTTGACCTCTCCTTTAGATTTTTCTTCATAGAATGTTGGGAAAAACTGGGAATCTCCTTATTTTCAGAATTTTCACACTCTCTTCTATAACTATTATAAATTTCAATTTCCATTCACTCTTTTCTTTTTTCAATTTCCCAAAGCTTCAAATCATCGCATGATTTCTGGTGAGTTTAATTCAACCTCTTTTTTTCTATTAAATTAAATTTTTACTGCTCTCTAAAAAGCTCTGCAAAAATCGCTTTTTTTGTTTGTTTTGTTTCTGGTGGGGCTTCTCTCTTTTCTGGGTTTTTTCCAATTTTTTTACTTTGTTTGCTAAAGCTTTTTTTTCCCCCAGAATTTTGGAATGACAAATGATTTTCTTAATGAATAGCATTTAAATATTAAAGTAACATAGTTTTGCATTTTAATTATTAGTTGACCAAATTATATATTTAAATTTAAATAAGCATTAATAATAAATTTTTAGTCTTCTTCATATATATATGTATCATGTATGTATGTATTGCTATAGGTAAACTATTTATTTATTTATTTTAATAATTTTAATACTATATAGGAATTCTTTTAAGTCTCTGTATTTTTTCTTATATTTAATTATATAATTAGATGAATAAATAATTCTTTAGTTTTATATTTGACATAATTGTATCTTAGATTGTTTATAAGTATATTAGAATTTTGATTAATATTTATTTATTTAATTATATATTTTATTTAAATTTGATAACATCTTCTCAAGAAGTAAACAAAAAGATTTGGTATGGTTATACATTTGATGGTATTATTTAATTCATAAACTCTTTATGTTTTGTTTTATATAATGTTTATTTTTTTTATATTATATAAATTTGTCATATAATTTGGGATCATATTATATACTAGTTTATGTTTATATGTCTAATGTATTTTTAATATAATTTTTAACCATTTTGATATATTTATTGTATTTTAATGTTAAATTAAATGTAGTTATTAAATTTACTATTTAATTATTTTTCATATATGTTATTCTTGTAATAAAAGTTTAAAATAAGATATCACTACGTACACATGGACAATAGTCACCCACTTTATGAAATTTTAAAGATAATGGAAACAGGAAATTTTTGCTTGCATTGTTTATTTTGCCAACAAAAAAAAAAAACCAAAAAAATGACATCAAACAGTTTTATTGTATTGCCCATTTTGTTTCTGTTTAATGTTCAAAACTCTATTAATGGCTGGTAGCATTTTGCTTGTCATATGTTGCAAAAGCTTGCATTGTCCAGGTTGTTTGGAGAACCCCATTTTGACTTTGCTATGTTCAACTAATTGACTAGCTGTTGTTGTTTCTTTGTTTTAGCTTTCCAACAAAAGTGATGTTTGTTGCATGCAGTCTGATTGAGTAACTAGTTAACGTTGTGATTTATGTGGCCTTTTGTTGTTACAAAATTATATGGATTTTGTTGATTGAGTTGAGCTACTTCCCTTAGTTAACATTGCTATTTTTTCCTGCTCCAATCTAATATTTTATTCATTTATTTGTTAAGTGGATTATGTTTACCATGGGCTTTTAATGGTCACACACTATCAAGTTCTGTTTCAGTTGAGCAAAGAAATCTTCCTATTTTATGCTATGAGAACTTCAAGTGACAATTGGTTTGAAAGGAAATCAATTTCACTATTTAGGGAAGAAATTGAAATGGTTTAGCACTTTCCACTTTTGCGTTGAGTAATATGATTTCAAGCAAGCGGTGATTAATTACCCACTGAACCTATTTTCCTCTTATTCTTTTCCATCAAAAGACTGTTGATGATTGCTTATACTTTAAACTTTGTCAAGATCACTTGTGTATGTGATAGTAGTGGTTAATTCATTGAAATGGCTCTAAAATGTCTTTTTCATCAGCTATCTTTGTTACAATTAGTTTGTTTGTGCAATTCTCTTATACCCCATTCCTGAGTTTTATATTTCTTCTTATATCTATTTTTGGTTGGAATAATTGGTGCATCTGGGTATTTTTCAGGGCTTTTCTTTGACTGAAATTTGTTGGTTGTCATTTTTGTTTTCCTAGTAGTTTTTATAAACAAATAATCTTTCTGTAATTTGTGCGGAAAAAAATTGATTTCAAATGTGGTTTTTGAATCAAGTAAATCTTCGTGAGCTCTTCATAAGGCTGCCCATTTATATGTTTATGCTATTGACTTGGACAGATACAGCAAAAGATGCCTTGTGCCCTTCGACGAACCCATCTAGATAATCAGAAATTGTCAGAGGTAGGACAGGCTAACCGGTCCAAGAATTCTTTGCAGCTGAATGATTCTAGAAGATTGTCAGAGGTTAGATGCTTTACTATGCCAATATTAAATTGTTGAGTTCATAGTCTTTTACTTTGTGATTAGTTTGAGTAATTTTTTTCTATCACTATCCATATATTATTCAGGATTCTGGAATTTCTTCTTTCAATTTGAGGAACATGGATCAGAGGTAATCCAATTTTGATTGTTAGATATGTACAATTGTACTTACATGTCCTACAGCTTCAAATTATAAGTGATTCACCGAAAGTTGCTTTAGGTTGCATTTGGAAACCTAAACTTGATTTAGTTTAAAGGTGGGTAATAGAGCTCATTAAAAAATTACTGTCTTGATTATTTTCAAATTCATGGATTTGCTAGATCTTCATTTTGCTGGAGGATTTGAAGTACCTTAACAATTTAGGAAATTTGAAATTCATCTACTTAAACCATTTCAAATATATAGGTGTTTTGAAACTTAACTAGTGTTTAGATAACGTTTACCTTCATCATTCACAATTTATATAACAAACCAAATTCATATTCCCAAACATAGAAATTAAAGTTTTTTTGTACTTAAGACAATACTTAAGCTGTCAATACCCATTTTTTTCCTCAAGTATTCTTTTCTAGATTTCTTCATTCAATGTGAATGCTGAATAATGGTTTTCAAATATCTCTCTTTAGATATTTGCTCATTTCATTATATTGTATCTTTCTTTTGTATTATGAAACTGGCTTTTGTGTACCTCAATCTAGGAATACCATCGTACTATATACTACAAGAAAGAAAATAGAAAATTCCGGCTTCAGATACTCTATTTATTGGAACTGAACTAAAAAGGAAGTTATTGTTTACTATTGATATTCAAATCAATATGAAAGAAAATCTTTGTTTCAAATCTGTTGAAATACATCCCTCAAGAAGAGATATTTGGTGAAATGTACTAATTCATGTGACTTAAAGTAATTCCTTTTCTACTGAACAGGTATCATAGACAAAATACCTTACATTTTGTTGACATGGCATGCAAAATGAAGAAGTGAATGACCCCCCCCCCCAAAAAAAAAAAAAAAAAAACAAAAAGTCATAGAGGAACCAAAAGTTTTTTTTTTTTTTAATGTATGGAACATCTAGGTGAATTAATTTCCTTCTGCCAAACCACCAGCTAATGCAAATTATGTATTTCATTCAAAAAGGTTTGACAAATACTCTCTTAAAAATTTCAATCATCTGTCTATACTATATATAAATGTGGCTTAAGGGGTGTAAAAATTTTGTGAAGACTATATTACCCTTTTGTTTTGAATCAAATTATTATGCTAGTTACCAAAAATAAAATTTCCTGTTATGCTATATTGTTATTTTGAAGGTAATTTTTATTTATTAATAGTGTTTGTCCTATTAGAATAAAACAACCTTTAAGAAAGTGATAAATCCTAAAAGATCATGGGTAAAATGTAACCCAAAAGTTTTTCATTAAATTAATTGAGAAAAAATAGTATGGTTCAGATGCAAATTGCACATCAAGAAAAGCTAGTACATATAAATGTGTTTTTGGCTACTCTTGATAGCAGTAGCAAATAGAGTAAACCATGAATATGGTGAAATCATGAATTTTTGTGAATAAAAAATCTATAGATAGAACAATTACTTTGGGTTAGAGGTGGCAATTGGGTGGGTGATGTCAGGTTTGGGTTGCGTCACCTCGGGTCGAAGAAAATTTGGATTGTTTCGGATTTGATCATCAGGTTCGGGTCATTTCAGGTCCAAATTGTTGAGTTTTTAAAGTCAGATCAATTTTATTTTGGGTCATGTTGGGTGATTCTTTTGGGTCATTTAGGTATGAATAATTTCGGATTCAGGTTACTTTGGGTTCGAGTTATTGACCAGATGTCGGTTCGGACGGGTTGCGCGGGTTTTTGGGGTTTGGGTCAGCTTTGCTAGCTCTATTTTGGGTTATGATACAGGAAATATTTTCAATTTGTTGATATATATTGCTAGATAAAATGTAACACATTGGATGCCATTTACATTCAAAATCTTTTGTTCTTCCATAACTGGGTTGTAACCCTCACTTGTAATCTCATAAGTGTGTGTAAGTTTACTTTCTTAGTTCATGCTTTAATACTTACTGCTTGAATGTATGCTTTCTGTCAAGAAGATCTTGGAGTTGTCAGTGGAGTCTTAAGAAAGCTTTTTGAGCAGCTTGTACATTATTGGTCTGGGTTAAATGTCTAATGAGTAATTACTTAAAGTTAGGGTCGGAATACCTTAGGGGCAAAGAATGAGGGTTTAGAGTTTTAATATGTGTTTTCCTGTTGTATTTTATCTTTTTGTTTAGATGAAACAATTCTGGTAATTCCTGGTTGCCAACATTTATTGCTGGAAGATAATAATTTATTTTCCTTCTTGCTCATTTTCTGATGTGCATCACATATATATTTTCTCTTTTGACAATATATTTATTTGATTGTGTGACTGGGCCTTTCTCCTGTTAATCTTTTAGGTGTGACATTTTGACATTCCCTACACTTGAATCTGATGGGCAGTGGAGAATTGTTGCACTACCATTGCAATGTTTTGATCACACTAACCATTTTGGATCTGGAAATCAGGTGAATATGAATGACCTGCATCTGGTCTCCTCTCCGTCTATTAATTCATTTATGGTTGATGGACGGAAGACACAGAAAGGGCCTCAACCTCAGATTACTTATTCTGCCAAGCCATTTAGAGCCAGAAGCTTTTCTGGATCCAATGTGCAACATCAATTTCGCAACAGGACCGTTGCAAATAAAATAACTAAATTGAATGAAGTGTCCAACAATTCTTCCCATCATAGTTCCATCACCTGCAATGATTCCTCTGCTGTTATGTCAAGAGGATCTAATGCTACTAATCCATTAGCCATGTTCATCAATTGTTCTGAGGAAGACAAGTCTAAAAGGAGAAATTCACAAAAGAGGGCAAGAAAGAAGGGAAAACATAAAAAGAAACAGTTGTGTGATGTTGGCTTCACAGAATCAGAAGTTTGTTCTCAGTATACCCGTGGAAGTTCAGCATCTGAAATCTGTGGAAATAATGACATGAATTGTGGTATAGTAGTATCATGTGCAACTTCACCAGAAGCTTCACCCTTGCTTAATGTAACTGATTTTACAGACAGCAGCAATGGTGTTGTTACAAGTTTTGGTTCACCAAATATATGCACATCTGACATTGGTGAAGTGGATACATCAGAATCTATTGTACCTTCTCAAGTTCAGAAGCATCATATAAATAATTCTGAAATTGGTAGTGAAGACCAGCGACTTTCCAGGTGTCAAGGAGATATAGGGAGGAGACATCTATCACATATGGGCTCTCTTGAAGGTATACATCAGAAGGATTTCTCTGATATGCATGATTCTCTACTGTTGGACTCAGTTTCTGTTGGTTCAAACAGTGAAGACAGTACAAGTGCTGGTCATATTGTTAAGCCATTTAACGACAACAGCCATGAAATCAGTCAATCAGAGCTACCAGGTTCCTTTACCAAGAAGGGGTCCTTCTATCGTCAAAACTCATTATGTAGTATTTCAAAAACCCATGATTATACTGAGGGAACCAAGCATGGTCTGGCTCGTAGCAGCTTTGATGGACGAATGGTTGCATCAGGCAAGAGGGGTAAGCAGTTTAAATCTATTCCTGGGAGTTCAGTTACTTGCAAACCTGGAAGTATAGGAAACTTGCATAGTCGAACAGGAACAGGGAACAGTCATTCTGTTTGGCAAAGGGTTCAGAAGAATGCTGTAGAGAAATGCAACACTGAGTTGAAGAAAACAAGTTCCATTTGCTCAAAGTTTGATGTTACTTTAAAGGATGCTCCTTTGCTGAAAAGAAATTCTAATGCTGCCAATGTAACAACCTTATCTATTACTGATGACAAGAGGAAGTCAAAAAGTAAGGTTCCTAGGAAGTTGAAAAGAAAAGTTAGTCCAGCTTCAAAACAAGAAAACAGCAGTTTTTCCAGGAAGGAGTCTCATCCCAACAAGGTAAAATTAAATACTCATGCAAAGACTAGCATGCCAAAAAGTGATATATTAGATGTTTTAACTTCTCTGGATGACCACAGAGTAACTACAAGTCTTTCGAGGTCTTGTTCTCAGGTTGATTGTGCAAGGGTTGAGACCATGAAATCTGAATCAGTTAACAACTTTCAAGCTGGTCCAAGCAGCATAGAACCATGTGAAAGTGTCTGTGGTACTGCTTCTGGTTTGAATAATCTATGTATAGAGAATCAAGACAGCTTACTGCAAAAATCATTTGTCCCTTTGGACCAGCCAAATTTGCTTGAGATGCAAACTCCACTTTATCTCCCTCATCTGATGGTGAATGGTGTTGCTCGAACAGAAAAAGGAATTTCTCTTGCTGAAAATGGTAAGCAAAGCCATAATTTGGGCTCTGTTCTGCAGAAATGGATACCTATTGGGATAAAGGATCGTGGATTTTCAACATCTGCTAGATTTGCCAATTTGTCATTGGAACATTCTAATGGGCCAGATGCTGAAGATTGGACTTTCAAAAATACCTTTGAAGAGAAAGTTGCTCCCTGTTCTCAGAATCTTTCATCTTCGGTGAATGCTGGAACACTGTGTAGGGCTGGGAAGGATTCAAGACATGCAATTAGTCCTCTTGAGAACAGGAACCATATTCAAAATTTGAGATATCTGAATGCTTGTGTAAATGAAATTGAAAACAAGCATAATGGGGCTAATTTCTTAATTGATGAAACTAAAGAACAAAATTTATCAGCAGTGGCAACTGATTTAAACAAGATAGCAAAGGCATTGAATGATGCCTATAGGGCACAAATAGCATCTGAAGCTGTTCAGATGGCCACTGGGGGTCCCATTGCCGAGTTTGAAAGGCTTCTTCACTTTTGTTCTCCAGTTATTTGTCATTCATACAGTTCAGTAGGTTGTCAAACTTGCTTGCTGGACCAGGTTCCTAGTGCTCTATTGTGTAGACATGAGACACCAAACATCCCATTGGGATGTCTGTGGCAGTGGTATGAGAAACATGGCAGCTATGGATTAGAAATAAGGGCAGAAGATTATAAAAATTCAAAGCGATTGGGTGTTGATCAGTTTGAATTTCGTGCCTACTTTGTTCCTTACTTGTCAGCAGTTCAACTCTTCAGGAACAGTAAAAATCATTCCACCCAGAATAACACCAGAATTTCTTCTCCTGGAGTTTCTGAGGCTTATGATACTAGTTCCACTTCAAGAAACTCTACTAATGTCGGTCACCTTCCAATATTTTCAGTAATTGTTCCACAGCCACGCACTGCAGAACCAAGTAGTCAATTGCAAGTAAATGATGTGGTTAGATCAGAACCATCTCCAGTTTCTCCTAAAGATGTGTTGCCTGTTAAATCTGTTGACATGACATGGTATGATCGTCTTGAACTAGCTTTTGAGTACTTTGAATCTGAACAGCCTCAACAAAGACGGGCATTATATGAAAAGTAAGTATTAATTTTATTTCTTGTCAGTAGTTTCCCTTTGCAATTTCACTTCTTTTGACATCTGATATGATTATCATGGATCTGATCATTTTATGTATTAAGTTTCCTCCCTAAGTGGAACTAACTCTCACGCCTCACAGTTTCCTTTTCAACCCTTTCCCCGGTTCTCCCTTCACCTGTTAAGCATAAGTGTAATAGTTTTCCCTTTTGATTGCATGGATACAAATCTTGATGCTAAATATTCATAAAACTTTATCTTTCCCATTCTTGACCTCTAACATATTTGATGAGAGGAATCATGATCCGGCTGCTCTTGCTTCTGAGAGAATGGTAGGCTGAATGCAGTAGAAAAGCTCTTTTAGCCTATAAGCCTTAGGTGTGCTTTTGTTTATTCCGTTCTTGTGCTTCTTCTGGCTGTTGCTGCATTGTTATTAATGATATCTATAATTTGCTGTTCTTGTTTTAATTAAAAGTAAACAAGCATTTAATGATGGGACAGCAGGTGAAGATGCAGGTTGACATCTATGTTGCTCTGACTCTTCATTTTTCATGAAGTATCCGTGTTCGACACCCGTGTTCGACGCATATCCGGACATGGGTATTGGGATATGATCCTCTAAGGATGCTCCAAATACATTGAAATCTAGGAAAAAATTGAACATATCCATGTCGGACACGTACCCGTATCCGACACTCACTCCTGAGTCCGAGTAACATAGGTTGACATAGTATTTAATTAGTCACTATATTTTGATTTAACCCTTTTGGCTTGTGGGCAGCTTTGGGGAAATCTAGTTCGCTAATAAAAATAACAATTTTACTTTCAAATCCCTTGATTGTAATTCTGTTTGTTTCAGGATACAAGACCTGGTTAGAGATGATGTATCTCCTCGGTGCAAAATGTTTGGGGATCCAGTTTATCTGAACTCCATAAATATACATGATCTGCATCCTCGATCTTGGTTAGTGATAGAATATGCTTCACTTAACAAAATGTGAAACATGTTTTGGTTTTATTTTAGATAACTTAATATAAGATGAAAGTTTTGTATTACCTATTTATACCAAGAGTTCTTTTAATGTTTGGTTGCTTCTATATTTCAGGTATTCTGTTGCATGGTATCCTATTTATAAAATTCCAGATGGGAATTTCCGTGCAGCTTTTTTGACTTACCATTCACTTGGCCATTTGGTTCGTAGAAGTTCCAAGTTTGATTACCCTAGTATGGATGCATGTATAGTATCTCCTGTTGTAGGTCTTCAGAGTTACAATGCTCAGGTACCCATAATTAATTACTCAATTGCAATCATTTTGAAGATAAACTTTGATACTTTAGGTGGCTTTGTGAGGCTCCTTTTTTTTTAAACGGACTTTAAGACTATGTTACTCGGACTCGGGTGTGAGTGTCGGACACGGGATGTGTCCGACATGGGTATGTTTGATTTATTCTAAGTTTTTTCATATATTTGAAGGGTCCTTGAGGGATCATATCCCCATATCCATGTCCGAATATACGTCGGGCATAGGTGTCGGACACGGGTACTTAAAGAAAAATGAAGAGTCGGAGCAACATAGCTTTAAGATGTACTCTGTTGCCTAATTTATTTTGTTTGGACAAACCTCCTTAACTGAATTTTGATGTATTTCAAAGAGCTATATTTCCTTTGCTAATAGCTGAACATGAGCATGCACCAATCGTTAACTTGGATAGGTGCTTCTTGAACCTTAACCATTCAGGGCTTTGCGAGATAGAAGCAGTCATCTGTGTATGCTGTTTTAATTCTAATCAACAAAGGCAGCCTATTAACTTTGCAAATTCTACTTTAATGTCATAAAGGGTTTTTGTCTGGCTTGTTTGAATTTTACATCAACACATTAAAATCTCAACCTAGAAGCGACCTAAGAGTTAGCTATGTACTTCTTTGTTTGAAAATAAATGTTAGCATATCTTATTAAGTTAGTTAATATCTTAATAAGGGTATTATTGGAATAATTAATTATATTTTGGGTAAGTGATTATTATTTTGGGACATTCTAAAATAATAAGATGAACATTCAAGTTGAAATTTGAGGAGTATTGTATATATATATATTGGTACCTATTTACTAAGGGGTGATTTTGTCTAAAGATCGCTCTTTCTTTAAGATGATGCCACTTAACTTGATGACGGAGGTTAAGAAATGTAGGATCGCAGAAGCAAATACCTAATTGGGTGATGCTATCTGATCACGTGACTAAGAGCTCTATCAGCCGCTTTACCCCCTTTCATCAGCATCCCAAATGATTATTGCCCTCTAGTCATTTGCACCAGATACAGAAGCAACTCTGTTATCAGAAACTTTCTAATCTGACATATATGCATGTTTAATAGTCAAAGTAAGCTTTAAGAAATTGATTTGGTATGTTATCTTAGCTCCTATTACAACAGATGTGCTTACTGGTATTGGTTGTCTGTATTATGAATAATCACATTAAAGTATCCTATGCTTGAGCCCTTGGATAAAATCGGAACGCTGGAATTGATTGGTGAAAGATTTTTACTTTGCTGTTTAGCTTTGAATAAGGAGAATGCATCTGTTGTCTGTTAAATAAAAAATATGCATCCGATTTCTCATGGATCAAGATACATGAACTGGGTTTGCCTTTATTGCTTAGTTATGATCTTTTGTTGTTGTTTCTTTTAGTTATCTCTAAGTAGTGTACTTCAGAACTTAGTTTCCAAAAGTAAACATTCCGTTCATATAATACAGGGTAATATAACTATCATGAAATTATTGATTTGGTTTTCACTTCAACTGTTGATTATCAAATAATGATGCCCGTGAGTCGGTCTAATGTGCAAGTATATCTTCTCCTTATTTTTGTCACTGCCTCTTCCATTAGTTATTAAATTTTGTTGTGCTGCCATTGAATATATATGTACTGCATCTATTTTTAAAGGTGATGGATTCTTTAATCATAAATGCACATCACTTGATCAGGGTGAATGCTGGTTCCAGCCGAGGCACTCTACGATGAATGATACTTCTGAAACCCAGGGCTTAAGCCCGTCCGGAATACTGAAGGAGCGATTAAGGACTCTGGAAGAGACTGCATCTCTTATGGCAAGGGCTGTTGTCAACAAGGGAAATCAGACATCAGTTAACAGACACCCTGATTATGAGTTCTTTCTCTCTAGACAACAATAGTTAATTATGTGCTACTCACCAAGTAACCTCTCTTCAGCTTATCAGTTAGTTCAGCTATGTTCAGGTAGAAGCTAACCTTAATAGGGAGTTCAGTTCATAGTGTTCTTTGGCCAGTGAATGCTCTATTTCTGTACAGTTGTTTGTATGAGTTCCTTTGTTTTGATTTTGGAGGAATGTTAGTCTTCAAAATTTCATATAGGGTGCATAGCTTTTAGCAGACCGCTGAATACTGTATATAAGTTTGTTTAATCAAAGTTGAAAGTTTGCCAGTTTATAGTCATCAAACTGTTCATGGAAACCCATAAACATGCAGATTTTACATTAGCTAAATAAATGAATAGCTATTTTCCTTCCCTCTTAAAGTTACTTGAATTAAGCAAGTAAAGCAAATGATAAGAAAATAAAACAATTAAGAGAGTAGGAAAAGAAGAGCAAACATGAACAATTTATAAAGGTTCGGTCTTTTTCAGCAAAGTGTTTACGTCTTTTCTCTTAGCTTTCTTTGTCAAGAAGTTTTCAATTCAGTATTTTGAATTGTTACATTTTAAAGGAAAACGTATACTCTTTACTTTCCTATCTTTTTTTTTTTAAAGAATAGGGAATTAAACAACGAATGATATATCTACAATTGTTTGGTATAGCTGGCAGATATAAACCTCTAAACCCTTATTTGTTTAGGCTAAGATAGTAATCTTTCTACCCTTCAAGGTTAAGGTTTAGGTAGTAACCTCTTTTTTTTTACACAAGAATTTTCTTGCAAACTAAAAAGATTTTTAATCCTTAGGTGTTTGCCCAATA
Organism: Fremontodendron californicum; assembly: GCA_030761205.1. Classification (NCBI taxonomy): domain Eukaryota; kingdom Viridiplantae; phylum Streptophyta; class Magnoliopsida; order Malvales; family Malvaceae; genus Fremontodendron; species Fremontodendron californicum. The sequence goes on from JAULJL010000009.1 coordinate 24,293,953, forward strand.
AGAACAATGAGAGATTAAATAAAAGATATATTACAAATGAATGAATAAATAAGGCTGTAAATCCTTGAAACCCTTTTGAAACTTTGAATAATTGATTTGATTTTTAATCATTGGTTTCTCTTTTTGTCTCTTGTTCTTGGAGGTGTTGGAGACTCTTATTTATAGCTTGAGAACCAATTCTAGCTGTTGGGAATGGATTGGAGTGCAAAAAGTCGTTGAAACTTCAAAAAATTAATCTTTAAAAACTGTCATGTGCTCTATGGATTGATCATTTGCTAAGGGGATTGATCACTGGCTGTTCAATTTTATCTTTTTTTATCACTATAGCACTTAAGGATTGATCATTTCATCTAAAAGATCGATCCTCTATTATCCTAGAAAGTGCATTTAGAATTTGTTTCAAGGGGATCGATCCTGTAGAGGAGAGGGATCGATCTTTGCTAAAATTGCAAGGAGAGAATTGATCCTTCAGGGACAAGGATCGATCATTTTTCAAGGATTTTCAAAACTTTGACCAATTTAACTTTGAAAAATGATAGACTTTCCAAAAATGATTTTACCAAAATTAATCTTTTAAGAACATGTATTTTTAGAAAAACAAGGAGCCTAAAATATTTTCAAAACAAATCAAGGGAAAATACTATATTTGAAACTTTGTTTTTCAAACTCATTTTCAACAAGCTAATTAAATATTAAGTTTTAGTCATTTCAAAACAATGGTCAAGTTAAATCTAACAAAGTAGGAACGAAGAAGAAGAAGAAGAAGAACTAGGAAGCTTTCTTTAGGATAATAGTTTTCTCACTATGGTGCAAATGAACTCTTGAAAACGTTATCTCCAAGATACAATGCCTAATCAAAGAAGAATAAGATTGCACTTTAAGTTTCAGTTACACCATTGAACTTATCTCAACATAGTTCAAACTTTGGTTTCGTCCAAGTCTTTTCCAGACTTTTGTTCTATCCAAGTTGTCTTTCGGCTTTGGTTCCGTCCAAATCACCTTAAGACTTTGGTTTCGTCCAAGTCACCTTATAACTTTGGTTATGTCCAAGTCATTTTTGGACTTTGATTCCATCCAAGTCACTTTCAAAATTTTATTCCATGCAAATCGCCTTTCGATTTTGATTCCGTCCAAGTCACTTTCAGACTTTGATTCCATCCAAGTCACCTTTAAACTTGCTTCTATCCAAGTCACTTTAGAATTTGTATTCGTCCAAGTAAATTTCATACTTTTGATTCCATCCAAGTCACCTTCAACTTTGATTCATCTAAGTCACCTTTAGATTTTGATTTCGTAAAAGTCACCTTCAGATTTTGGTTTCGTACAAATCACATTAGACTTTGATTTCTTATAGGTTAGGTTATGTTTTTTTTCTTTTTTTAATAATCTCATTTCAAATTTTGGTTTCGTCCAAATTATTTAAAAAAAAAAAAATCATTTTCAAAAATATCAATCTCATTTTAGATTTTGATTTTGTCCAAGTCATTTAAAAAAAAAAACAAAAATAAATATATCCTAAGGGATATGTATTATTTTTCAACTTAGCTTATGGAGTCTAAAAATCTCACTAACGATAGATGAAACAATTTTTTTTAATATATAATATATATTAAATAAGTCATACGACATCAATTAAATAATGAAAATTTTATGGAAAAAGAAAATTAAGCCCCCACAATAATTATAGCAAAGGTTATAAATTCAAGAGTGAAATAAGTTATAACAATATATAACCAAAAAAAAGGAAGTGACTGTTGTGTTATGCATCAATAGTTTTCAATGACTAAACACTTGAGATATTTTTTTATTATCAGATTTTATTATGTGAATCTAACTTAATAACAATTAGTAATAGTTAAATTTTTTTAAAAAAAACCTTTAAAATTAAAGACTTATGATAACCAAAATTTAACTAATGTAACATCATTCAAATTTCCATTGAAGTATAACAAATACGTGCAAAGCAATGTGTTTCGTGTAAGAGTGTAAATGAGACACATGTGCTCGCAAGTTACTCGGGTTCAGCTCGAAAAAAACTCGAATTCGGCTCGATCATTGTCGAGCCGAGCTCGAGCAGCTTGAGTTGTCGAGCGAGCCGAATTCGAGTATCTTAATACCCGATTTGAGCAGCTCGCGAGCTTAATCGAGCTTTTTTCATTTTTAATATATATTTTTTATTTTTAATTATAAATTTACTATTTTATCCTTACTATATATATATATACTTAAAAACCCTAAAACCTAATTTTTCTCCCCTCTCTCAATGTCTGCCGCTATTCCTTCTCCCCCTCCCCTTTCCAATCCCACATGCGGCTTCTCCCCCTCTCCTTTCTAGTCCCACTATTTCTGCCACCAATTCCTCCCTTCTCTCCCACTCCAACTCCCACATGCGGCTTCTCCCCAACTCGCACCTGCTGTTTCTCCCTTCTCTCCCACCTACGGCTTCTCACCAGGACCTACAGCTTCTCCCTTTTTTGGGTAGAGAAACTGCAGCAAAACCTTATGAAACTTGCCAGCTCATTCTCTCCACAAATTTGTTAAGGCCTATGCTGCCCATCTCTTGCATTTTCATCTCTACCTCTTTTTTCACTATTTTAGGTTTTCATCTTTAATTTATTTTTCTGTTTATCTATTTTGCATTTTATTATTTAATTGCATTTTTTTTATTATTATGTAAAATCTATTTTATTGCAAAGATATGCTTTTTATAAATTTTCAAAGAGCCCAAAGTAACTTGAAATAAATCTTATAAGAATTTGATGTTTTTACTGCTAATATAATTGTATTGAAAGAACTTGTATTCTTTAGCTTTGTTTGTTAATTTTGCTAATTGATTTTTGTCTTTCTAGATTTAGTATGTTAGAATTTGTCTTGCTTTTTAATAATTTGTTCATTGCCTGAAGAAATTTCATTATTTATTAAATTTAATATAAAAATTTATATATAAAAAAATTTAGTTCGAGCTCCTCGAACTTGAACTCAAATATGAAAATCAAGTAAACGAACCTAATCGAGTGAATTCGAATAGTTCGATTTTATCTCGAGTCGAATTTCGAACCATAAGTTTCGAATCGAATTCGAGCTTCTCACCATTCGAGCTCGATTATAGCCTAGTTTCGCGTATAAGCCTAAATTTTATATGCAGACATAAGATACTTACTCTTGCTAGCTAATATTCATGTGAAATTTTAATGCCAAACATTTAATCTAAAATATTTAGCAATAAAGTTAATGGAAAAATTGACGACCGATTCGTTATAATTTTTGTCGATCAGTGATCAAAAAGTTAATTTTGAAAATTTAGGACCAAAATAAAATGCATTGCGAAGTTTGAAAACCTTGATTGTAATTTATTCTCCTTTTTGCCATTTATAAAATTGATAACAAACAGAAATAAAAAGTAAAAAACCTTATCATAATTGATTTAAGATGGACAAATAATTGCATGTAAAATTAATTATACCATAATTAGTCTATTTAGAAGAAGACTCATAATTTTATTATCTAAAAAGTTACATATTTTGTGTATAATCCATAAAAAATTTGTTCACTTTCATACGTATTAAAAGCTCATTTTTTATTATTATCTGAAAACAAAAACAAATAACAAAACTATCCACCAAATAAATGTGATCGATACGATGAAATGTATGTTTGTTTCGTGTAAAATGGTTTTTGGAAAATGTTTTTATTTTTCGATTTTTTTTTTCGTGAAAAATAATTTGGTCAATGAAAAATAAACTTCGGGTCAACAGAAAATTTAGTCATTTTTTCGAAAAATGTCTTATATTTTTCAAAAACGCAAGACATTTTTCGAAAGTTAAAGCAAAGTAAAAAAGATCAATCCTTTAAGTATAGGGATCGATCCTTTCTCGAAGCAAAGCAGAAAAGGGTGGATCTCATACGTATAGGGATCGGTCCTCCAAAATTACAAAGTAAAGCAAAGCAAAAAAAAGATCGATCCCTTAAGTATAAAGATTAGACCTGTCAATTCTGATCCGAACCCGAAAAACTCAACCAACTCGTCCGAATCCAAACTCGACCCAACCCGATTTGACCAGATAAAGTCAACAACCCGAACTCGACCAACCCGAACCCTAAATGATCTAAACCTGAAAGTGATCCAAATTCGAAATGACCCGACCCAAATTGATCCAAACCCAAAGTGACCCAAACCTGAAATGACTCGAACAATTAACCCGAAATGACCCGAACAATTAACCCGAAATGACCCGAACTTAAATTAAGTATAATTTTATTTTTAAAACATTAATTTAAGAAAAATAATAACTATAACATAAATTATTAATTTATTTGAATTTTATAACTTGTAATTATCATTTTGGAGTATGATAAAGCATACAATTATCATTTGGTATGTATAAATTGAACCTATATTTGTTATCTTCTCTGTATGTAAAACAATTCAATAATTATACATGTACAGGTACAATACAAGATCAATGATTATACTGCTATGACAATTCTTTTACTGACCATGTGATTAGTTGAAATTTTTTGAATTGTTATTGTTCTAAGTTTTTTTTTTTTTTTTTCTTGGTTTGGTAATGAAAGGCAAATACTCTTAAAATGATTACTTTCAATCATTTTCGATGCTTTGATCAATGCATGGGAACAAGAATAAATCCTTATATGAACTTGAAGAGATATTATTAGAGTTTGTTAATAGATGTTCATTTTAGATACCTCTTGCTCACATGATTTATTTTTCTAAATATCATCAATAATTCTTAAACAAACAAAGAATATTACACTAACATGTTAATCTTCCATTGATAAATTGAGGACATGGAATAGTAAAAATAGAAATAAACTCTGATTATATGTTAAAATAATCTTTTAAACACATAATAATCTCTTAAATAAATTAATAAAATTTTATATCAATTATGATAATATTATAATAAGTTTTAAAATAAATTATATATTTTAATTATTATGGATATAATTATGTTAATCTTATAACATCCTTACGTTATACATATTATTTAAAACAAAAGTACTATTTTTATTTTAAATATATAATCTATTCTCGTGTAACTTTAGAATAAAGTTCATAAATAGGTTGTTAATAATAATACATGTATTTTGTCATAATAATTTGTACATTACGTTATAATGATATATTTACAAATATGTAAATAGATTGAAATAACGATTTCAAGTATACTATAATATCTATTTAAGTAAAACGGATATTCGAGTTCGAAAAATTACCCAATTATGCTTGAATCCAGAATTCGGATTAGATAAATATTTATTTTTCTTAAAAATTACAATATTTGTTTAAGTAAAACGGATATTCGAATTCAAAAAATTACCCAATTATGCTCGAATCCAAAAATCGGGTCAGATAGATATTTATTTTTCTTAAAAATTACAATTTCTATGTTTATTTTTAAATATTATTTATTTACTATATTTCAATAAAATTCTAATTAAATATGACTCGATCAAATAATTTGTTTAAATTTAATATGATTTTATTCTAAAATTAATAAATTGAATTCGAATGATCCTAACCCGAATAACTCGAGTGTCAAACCTGATTGATCTGAACCTGAATAATTTGAGAGTCAAACCCGAAATTATCTAAACCCAAAATGACCTGAACCCGAAAATTTTAAGAACCAAAATTACCCAACCCGAATTGACTCGATCTGAAACCAATTGACATGTCAAGTAAAGATCAATAATTTTTTATTTTAATAAATTCAGATTTTCGAAAAACAACCAAACAACTGAAAATATTTTATACAAAATCATTCAAACAATATAAAAATCAATTTTTTCAAAAGATAAGCCCATTTTTCAAAAGTTATTTTTGAAAATTATTTTCGCGAAATAAACAGACCCGAAATGCACAACCTTTCGCCTTGAGTAGAGTTATAATTGGATTTAAAAAAAAAAAAAAAAAAAAAAACTAATTCAGTGTTGCAATAACACAAGATAAATTGTGAATACCAAACCAAACAAAAGTTTGGATAAGACGATAAGATGTTGGTACATTTCGTCCAAAGAAAAGATTGTGCATCAAGAGCCACAGGCCACAGCCTTTAAACACACTGTCATGCATGGACTGCCCCTTGGCCTCTCAAAAACCTTACATTGGCTTTCTCTCTCTCTCCCTACATTTGTTGCTAGCATTGTTTCCCTTATAGAATAGCAAATATAGCCATGGCAGCCGCTTCCCCCATGGCCAGCCACCTAAAGTCAAGCTTCACTTCCCCTGTTTCAAGGGCCTTGGTCTCACCCAAGGGTCTCTCTGCCTCTCCACTTAGAATCTTACCTTCTAGGAGGCAATCTTCCTTCACCATCATTAGAGCCGTCCAATCCGAAAAGGTATGTTTAACAATTTACGAATTTGAATTAACATAAATTGGATTTTGCTAACAAGTGTTTTAAAAATATTTTTTCAAATTATTATATATAATAATATCTTCATCAAATATATTAGAAATAATGAATAAAGTTATCAACTATTATATTTAATACAATATTACTATAAATAATACATTAATTAACCTTAACGTGCACTTAAAAACATTCGTTAACAAAATTCATTCACGTTCTTTCGAGTTATTAGAGTTTAAAATTTTAAAATTTAATTTTATTAGAGTAAGAGTTTCGAGTTAAAGTATTCTTAAGATGTAGGGTGAAATTTTATAGAATGAGAAAGAGATATATACCTCCCATTGTGCAGCCCAATACGACATGCACAAAATTTTTTTTTCTCATTCTAGAGATTTTTTTTTGTAAAAATTATATATCACAAAAACAGGAAAAAAAAAATCAGTATATAACATAAATATTGCATTTGGTATAGACATGTCCAAAGGCCAGGCTTGGATAAGTCTTTTTTCAAAATTCGAGTCGATCTGGTTCGGCTCAAATCATTGTTCATCCAATAAAAATATTTTTTTTATTTAAATTTAATTATAAAAATATATAAATATTTATATAAAAATGATTTTTAATAATTTAATATTTATGAACAGTAAATCGGGCTTGGCCTGGACTTGAGTAAGAGAAGGAAAAAAAATCAGACTTCGACCAAACTCGATCCATGAATAAATCTAATTTAATATAAGAAGCGGTTAATTAACAAATTAAACCATTTGAAGCATACAATAAACTCAGATTCTTTGGATTTTTATTGTAAACATTAAAATAAAATAGTTTTTTTTTTTTCGTGTTTTTGTGCATGTGTAAATTAAGTCGTATATACATTGTGATTACGGATTAGATTTCTTAAAAACACATAACTCTTGAAAATTCCACATGTATAATTCTAAAATTTCAAAATATCCTAAAATATTTTAAAACAATCTATGAATTATTTCTCTTTAAATTACTCATGCCGTTCACAAGCGAACAAATTTTTTATTTATTTTATGTTTGTTGAATTTGTTAGCTTTTTTAAGAAGAAATCTTATTGGTCTAAATTTTGCAGCCAACATACCAAGTGATACAACCCATCAATGGTGACCCATTTATTGGAAGCCTAGAAACCCCAATCACTTCAAGCCCCTTGATTGCTTGGTACCTGTCCAACCTTCCAGCTTATAGGACAGCAGTGAGCCCACTTCTTAGGGGTATAGAAGTAGGCCTGGCTCATGGGTTCCTCCTCGTAGGACCATTTGTAAAAGCAGGGCCTTTGAGGAACACCCCTGAGGCTGGAGGAGCAGGAAGTTTGGCAGCTGCTGGCCTTGTGGTTATATTAAGCATTTGCTTGACAATGTATGGCGTTGCATCTTTTAAGGAAGGAGAGCCATCCACTGCTCCTTCTCTAACTTTGACTGGGCGGAAGAAGGAGCCAGATCAGCTGCAAACGGCTGATGGATGGGCTAGTTTCACCGGAGGATTTTTCTTTGGTGGAATTTCCGGTGTCACTTGGGCCTACTTCCTCCTTTATGTCCTAAACCTTCCTTACTACTTCAAGTAGATTTTTTTTTTTTTTTTTTTTTTTTAATTCTCTTTCTAAATTATGTTCTTATATGTAAAGACAATTGAAAATTGATGTGTACGATACCTATTATTTTGCTTTATAAGATGTCATTTATAACAATTCAGACTTTAACTTAATTAGCACTTCTTATTTATATTTATAATTTTATAATTTATATATAAAGATACGTACGTGAGAGAAATTTTTGAACGGACAAAAATAAATATTTTTGTTCTTTAAATTTGTAAATTATCATTTTAAACTATATTTTATATATTATGATTTTAATTTTTTAATAAGATTAATTTTATATATAAAAAGAGTTTTAATTATATTAAATTATTGTTATTTTTTTTGAAGAAAAGATGTTTGTATTTCTTTATTGCTGGATAATAAAGTCATGTGCTGTAGAATTTCCGGTTCGGAATGTGTGTATGATATTACAAAGTTGAAATGTTGAAACCATGTACCGAGCTTCGTCAATCAAAGGTCCAATAGTGGACAAATCCATGTTTTGTGAATTAATTCTCCTTATAACTCCTAAGCAATCCCCTTCCAAGCTAATCTTTGGATAGCCCACTGCTTGAGCTACCTCCAGCGCATGTTGAAGGTTACACCGACTCCTCTCTCTTATCTCTAGAATCATCTCTATTTTTCTTCTACCCAAGTTTTCTAGGTTTCTCTTCTTTGTTCTTTCTCTAGATTTTTCTTTCTCTAGAATTTTTCCTTAGTCTTCTAGTCTAGAAATCTCTCTAGTTTTCTCTTCCTAGATTATTCTTTAGTTTTCTATCTAGATGTTTCTCCAATCTTTTAGTTCTAGATTTTTCCTCTACTTAATGTAGATGTCTATATAAATAGACATATGTAGTGTGTGCTAGTGGAGAGGAGGTGAAGGGAAGAAATAGATGAGAAAGAAAAGGAAGAGTGGTGAGTAGAGAGAAAAAGGAAGAAAAAGAGTGAAGTTGTGAGTGCATATTAAAAGAGTGTGTCTAGTGTATATTTGGTCTTTTCTCATATTAATAAAAGAGTTGTTTTTCGGAAGTTACTGTAGCATCCCGAGATAAAGTTACTGTAGCATCCCGAGATAAAGTTACTGTAGCAAATCGGTACTGTAGCACAAAACTACAATTGGTACCGAAGGTCAAAAAATCAACAGCGCACGTATCGCTGCCATGGCTTCCACTTGGTATGGGTCCTTCACTCCATTGATCCCCATTGAGTTGGCTCCAAGAACTGTCCCTGTAGAGTCCCGAATCACAATCCCGATTCCTCCTTTTTCGGCCCCAATATCAAGAGCTCTATCAAAATTAACCTAAAAATCTCCACGATTAGGGGTAGCCACTTTCGATTTTCAGCACTGGTCTACTGCTACCATGCTTCAATATTGCTTCTTTAAATTCCTGCACATAACCAAGTATAAACCGCCTCTCAGCTTGCAAATCTCTCCGGTGTCCCTCATGTAATTCACTATTTCTGTTATTCCAACAAGCCTAGATGGTTACCATACACAACTCCAAGTGGTCTCTATTGGTGTTTTGGTAGATTTGCGTTATCCAATTTCCAGCCTGATCATCCGGTGAACTACCACTCCAGTCAATCCCAAGCAAGTTCCACACTATTCTGGCAGTTAGGCAATCCCGGAGTGCATGTAGCACAGTTTCCTCCGGATCACCACATCTGAAGCAGGTCGCATTATCCACTATCTTTCTTCAACAAAGTTTGATTTCGTGGGTAAGAACTCATGGAAAACTTTCCACAAAAATATTTTAATCTTACTTGGAACCTGTGCTGCCCATATATTAGATAATGGTTGATGAATTTGATCATTTTGTTGTTCTGTGTGCTCTCTGCCATTATTGTTTAGTTCACCTCTTATGAATTTATATCCACTCTTCATAGTGTAGCCCCCCTGCTTGTCAAAATGCCACACTAGTATATCACTACCCTCTGTTTTGCTAATAGGAATCATACTACTGGCCTCAGCTTCAGTCTGGTTAAAAGTCCTCTGTATCACCTCTGTTTTCCATTGCATAGTATCCTTATCAATTAGATCTTGCACCAAGATAACCTCATCCGCTTGTCCTCTAGGGGATTGCACTTTAAAGTCACTGCTTATTGGCACCCATTTGTCCTCCCAGATTCTTATGAGGGTTCCATCCCCCACTCTCTGCACTCCTCAATCAAGTATTGATTTTGTGTTCCATATACTATGCCATGTCAGTGACGGATTCCGCCCTAGTGATGACTCTAGGAAAATACCCGTTGGAAAAAACTTAGCTTTTAGAACTTTGTAAGCCAACGTATCCGTTTTCGTTAAGAGTCTCCAGCCTTGCTTCCCCAACAAAACTTGATTAAAAGGTATCATTTCTCGGAATCCCATTCCATCTCTCTTCTTAGCTTGACACAATTGATTCCATCTCACCCAATGTATCCCTTGTTGTTCTTGCCCCTGTGACCACCAATAACTGCTCAATATGCCATCTATTTCCCTGCAAAAAGTCTTTGGTAACTCAAAACAATTCATGGTATAAGCTGGAATTGCTTGGAGAATTGCTTTGATGAAGACTTCTTTCCTTCCCTATGATAGGCATCTATTTCTCCAACTCATTAACTTGCCTTTGATTCTTTCTTTCAACTCTCGAGAAGCTCGCTTCTTCCCTCTTCCCACCATACTAGGTAAACCCATATATCTTTCCGGATTGGTTGAAACCTGAATATTGAACAAGTCCTTCAAGGCATGCTGCCTATGCTCCGCTGTATTCTTGCTGAAAAATATAGTGGATCTGTCAAAATTTATTAGTTGACCCGAGCCTTCCTCATATCTCTGTAGCATGTGTTTCACCCTTTCGCTTTCACTTAAATTTGCTTTAGCAAACAATAAGCTATCATCTGCGAAGAAAAAGTGAGTGACTCGAGGTCCACTTTGACTTGCTCGAACTCCATGGATCAATCCATCCCTTTGGGCTTTAGCAAGTAGAGCGAGAGTCCTTCGCTACAAATCAAAAACAAATAGGGGGATAGGGGATCTCCTTGCCCAAGTCCTCTCTCTCTGGGCTAAAACTGTTAGTTATAGAGTCATTGACTACAATTGAATATGTTATAGTAGTTATACAAGCCATAATCAAAGTGACCCACTTAGGATGGAACCCTAGCTTATCCATCATGGCTTTTAAAAAGTACCACTCTACCCTGTCTTAGGCTTTACTCATATCCAATTTAAAGCAAAAGAACCATTACTCCCATGTCTCCTATTTTTGAGGGTGTGCAATAATTCATAGGCAACTAGAACATTGTCAGTGATGAGTCTGCCAGGAACAAAAGCACTTTGGGACTCGGCAATACAAGTCGGTAAAGCATGCTTAAATCTATTCACTAGCACCTTAGCAATTATTTTGTAAATCACATTACACAAGCTGATCGGTCTAAACTGAGTGATGTTCTTAGGATCTTTCAATTTAGGGATCAAAACAATGTTTGTGTGATTTATAGCACCAATGTCACCCTCCCCATTCAACAAATTCAAACAAAAACGGACTACATCAGTTCCTACAATATGCCAATATTTTTGGTAAAATAAGGCAGGCATACCGTCAGGTCCAGGGGCTTTTGTCGGGTGCATCTGCTTAATGGCTTTGATGACTTCCTCCTCTCTAAATTCTGCTAAAAGAATTGTATTCATCTCATTAGTAACTCGCGCCTGTACCCCATCTAATATGTCTTCACAATAGGTGATACCTTGAGATTTGAATAGTTGCTAAAAGTAAGTAGTGGCTATGTGCTCTATATCCCCTAGCATTATCACGCCAAACCCCTCCATCATCCTCCAATCCTTTAATCTGATTTATGCGCCTTCGTTGGTTGGCTTTAGAATGGAGAAACGCTGTGTTGCGATCTCCCTCTTTAAGCCAGTCAACACGAGCTTGTTGTGCCCAGAACGTCTCTTCTGCCTCTAAAACCTTGTTAAGTTCTGCTCGTAAATCTGACCCTAGTTGGAGGTTATTATCACTCGAAGGAAGTAAGGCAATCTGTGCTAGTTCCTTCTTTAATCTCTTGATGAGTCTGTGGCGGTTGTTAAACCGGTCATGATGCCAAGCCTGCAACCTCCCACCTGTTGCCTCTATTTTGTTTGGGATATGACTCCCTGCCTCACTATCCTAGGCCATTTTGATTTCGCCTTCACACTCAGGATCCTTCACCCACATTGCCTCAAAAGATTTCCTTCGCTTTCTGCCCCCTGTTCTCCTTTGGAATCGAACTCACTGTTTTAACCAAAATTGGGCAGTGATCAGACACCGCAGTTGATGCTGTATTGAATAACCTGGAAAAAACTTCCACCATCCTTTTGTGCCGACCGCCCTGTCTAGTCGCTCCCTCACATTTGTTGATTGCTTCTTACCCCTTTCCCATGTAAACCACGCCCCTGCGAAACCCAAGTCCTCAAGCCTGCAATCAGTTAAGGCTGTTCGAAAAGCTTCCATCTGATTCTTGCACCTTAGTCCTGTCCTTGATTTTTCATGTGTCCACATTAGCTCATTAAAGTCTCCAAAGCACAACCAAGGTTTATCTGATTGAATTGAGAGTGTCGTAGGAGTTGCCATGACTCTGCCCGCTGACTTGTCTCTGGTTCACCATAAAACCCAATAAGCCTCCAAGTGTATCCCATGTGATCCCTCTGAACCTCCATATCTATGTGACTTTTTGAAAAACTCAATAACTTAAGATTGATCTCCTCTTTCCAGAACATAGCCAACCCACCCCGTGTTCCATCGGCACTAACACCAAAGATAGAATGCATTCCACACTTCCTTCTTATCCTGTCTAGTTTCTTTTCATGTAGCTTAGTCTCACACAAAAACACTACATGGGGATCTTCTGTTTTCAATAGGTGCCTAAGGCTCCTAACTGCACCTGGGTTCCCAAGCCCACGGCAGTTCCAACTTATGCACTTCATTGGTCTCAGCGGGACGGAGCACCAGTCCTCGTCGATATAATAATTGTGTCCGCTTCCTTTTATTCTACTTTTTGATATTTGTGTCCCTGGATGTCAATGTCCATGTCCTGGCAAGCTGGGTTTAACGAATCTGTCTTTCTCTTTCCCAGTGTTGATTTTGCCTCACTCTGTCTTACAACATTATTTCTTGTTTTCTTCTTCTAGGTAGACTTCTTCACTGTTATCCCATTAGAACTAACCTGTCTTTCCTCATGCTCTTCGCTGAAAACAGATGGTGTGGGTCCCTCATTCACTAACAGCAATCCCCTTCCAAAATTTTGATTTTCCACATCAGCAGACACAGCAATCCTATTTTGACTTTTGGCCTTGTTGATCCCTTCTCCCTCTGATTGTTTGGATAGACTAGGATTCTGCCCATTCTCTGCATCAATTTTGCCTTGATTAGTGCTATCCATCCCCCCTTTATCTGGATTGGCCTGATTTCTAGCTGCTGTAAAGATAATCTCCTGATTTATTGCCTTAGGAGAGTTACCTTCCAGATTCAAACTCCTAGCTACCTGATTGTCGCTCGCTGGTGTACTTGCCATATCAGGAACTGCCTTTTCTGCCATCGTCTGCTTGTGCCTCATCGATTTGGTGGTTGTTGTCCTTCGATGATCACCCATCATTCCTGTGAGTCTCTTTTTCAATGGTGATGCACGCAACCAATCTCCATATTGACGAGGCTCATCCCGTTCATTATTGTTATGTATGCTCACCTCGCATTCCATGTCGCTATGTCCAAGGATGCCACATTCATAGCAAAAGGTTGGCAACCGTTCATATTTTATACAACAATGGCCATCCGTACCCGATCCTCCATTAGCCAAGATAATAAATCTTCGTAGAGGTTGAGTGATATCAATGATCACTCGAAGCCTTAAGAATCTTCCCCATCCACACCCCTCCAGATTGTTATCAAGGTAGGCTAATTTTCCAATCTTATTCCAGTCAGCAGCAGACTTATTCATCCATTTTAATGGAAGATCATACACTCTTACCCAGAACATAGCCGTATCAAACCTATAGTCTATTGGACGCAGGTTCCCGTCATAGTCAGATAACATTAGGAGATGTTTGTCAAATGACCAGGGGGAACCTTCGAGCACCATGATCTTATCCTTCCTTGCCCCAAATTTTGAAAAAAAAAAAAAACAGATTATTATCGAGGGATGAAATCTGCACTTCTTTAAACAATCTCCAAACTGCTGCGAGAGTTTTGACCATCGCTTCTCTGTTGTAGGATCTTGTGGTAAGCAGTTTTCCCACCATCCAGTTCTCATTAGCCACCAAGTCTATGTTCTCCTGGTCATTGCCAATGTCAATGATCTCCTGTTCCTCCTTAGTCAGATTAAAAGAGTGCCAACTCTCCACTAATTCATCTTCCATCTCATCAACAATACTCCACTAGCCACTAACTAATCACCTCACTAGACCCAAGATCACACCTAGGAGCCTTGGGGAAATAGGCTTGTACGAGACAAGACTAAGAGATAAACATTCCTTCCACAGTTCCAGAGGCTGGGAAGACTTAAGAATGGTCAAGTGAAGTAATAGTTAAGTTTAAAATTATTGTTATTAAAATATAATCTTTTGGATAATGATTCTTTAAATAACTTTTAGCGAATTAATTTATCAAATAAGGATAAAATTAATTAGAGTTCATGAGTAACTAAATCGCATACCATTTTATATATTGGTAAACTTTGCTGTCAATACTATCTGAATCAAAATGTTCAACAAGTAACTTTAAAAAAAAAAAAAAAAAAAACCAGTTTGGATCAACTTATAACTTAATAAGATATATGTTCATATATTTTATTAATAATTTTTTGAATAATGATTAGATAACTCTTAACAAGTTAATTTATTAAACAAAGGTAAAATTAATTAGAGTTTATGAGTAATTAAATTTCATGTCATTATGTATATTGGTAAATTTTGGTTTAATATCATTAAAATCAAAAGGTTTGGGAAGTAATTTTTTTTAAAGAATTAGTTTGGTTCTGCTTATGTGATAAGAGTTCTTCAAGTCATTTAGTCAATCATTTTATACAATCAAAGGTGATAATTTTTCAAAAATAGTCTTTTTATTTATTTATTTCAACAACTATTGCATATATTTGTTTTAATTTTAATAATCATGATGTATTGATTTTAAAATTAGAAGTAATATTTTAAATCAATCTCTCTAATTGGTTTGTAATTTTGTATGTCCTTTAATTAACAAAATTTCTTTGTATTGATATATTCAAGATTAATTATATATATTTTTTCATATTTTAATTTATTTTGATAAAAATTTTGATTTATAATTAAGATTTTTTTAATATGAGAATTTTCAATTTACTTATTGATTAAAGGGTACTTATTTATATTTTATAATTATAATTTAAAAACATATTAATAACACAAATTTTAAAAAATACATATTCACGTATTAGGCATGTGATCATGTATTAGTCTATATAAAAGTATGGATGTTGAGAAACTTTTGACGAAAATATATATTTTTGTTCATTATATTTCTAAAATGTCATATGTCATTTATATTATTTTAATTTAATATTTATAAAGTTAGTATTATAATCAATTAAAAATTCTGCTCAGTCCTAACCTTAACTAGCTAAGTTATAATCTGATTCATGTATTGATACTAATAAGAATTTAAAACAAAGTTGTAGTCTTAATAGTTTTAATGACTTAATTTTTATTAATGGTTTAATTGTGATTATTATCAGAAATGCTACAATCGATTTTATTATATTATATACTTAATACTATTGTGTTTTTGTTTTTGTTTTTTTAATGTTTCTTTATTTTTGTTGAAATTCTTTTTAATGTTTCAATTCTTGAATTTAATATTGAATGTGTAATTTGTATGTTGATAATAATTCTTATTTTAACTATTTGAAAATATTGTATAATGATAATTAAGAATTATTTTCTTTGTTGGTTATATATTTCTAAAGTAAATAAAAAATAAAGCAGTGTTGATTAAGCTATATAGTAATGGAAATTGAGTATACAAAACACTTAGACCTTTTTTATATGTGAGTATCGTTCTTTTTTACATTTTTATTTATTGTGGCATACCACAATATTACAAAAGTGGACTGAGTTAAATGGGAAATTTTTTGACAACATTCATGGTCAAGGTTAGACTTGATAGTTTTTAAAAAATATATTTTATTCTTAACATTAAATTTATAAATTGATTTTAGGTTTCAAGCATTTTCTTAATAATTACTATTTTCACATTCCTTTTTTTTTTTATTTTTTATGAAAGCAATTTTTTGTCAAAAATTTTAAGAAAAAGAAAAATAAATGTCATATAGTCAAATTTTTATTTATTTTTTACATGTGATATTAAATTTGGTTTTTTATTGACCGAAAAAAGAACCTTATTAATTACATCTTCAAAAAGTGATTTTAATTTTTTTTTATTAATTATACTTTTAGTCAACAATTTTAATTAATAATATGATCCTACTCATTAATTATTTTAAATAGTTAAATTTTAATCCAATTCATACATTTATACAACACTATTAATTGATTTTTGAAATAAAGTTGTAGTTATATTACACTTGTAGTATTTAATTTGTTCATATATGATTTATATTAGAACATGAAAATCAAGTAGTTGTGGTAAATAAATAGATCAACTTTATTTTCTTATTTGATATCAGTAAATATAATATCAAATTATTGAGATTTTATTATTTCTTTATATGAATTTTATGTTGCATATTTATAACTAGTATCAATATCTACGTATTGATTACTTGATTAACTGTCAAAATTTTTTTACCAACAATTAGAACTGTCTTATAACTTATATAGGAATATAAATACTTTGTATCACTTATGTTGTAGTTTTTCTTTTCTTTTTATTTAAAACCACTTTTATTTGATTCTCTAAATTTTTTATAGTTGGTTCTGTTAACTCAAGTGGTGGTTAAATCAAGAGGTGAGGATGAATTGATTTTTTAAAAATTAATTGTGGAATTAAAGCACAAGTAATAGTATTGAGAAGTTTAAACAATATACTCAATTTGGTAAGTAAGTAAGCAAATAAAGCAAGCAAAAAGAGTAGAGAAAGAAAATCAAGTACAAGTGATTTATAGAGGTTCGGACTTGTGCCTACGTATTTTCCCTTAGCCTTTTTTGCCAAGGAGTTCTCAATTCACTATCTTGAATTGCTACATTTTCTAAGACAAGGGATAACTTTTACAATCCCTATATTTTGCTTTGGCTTAGATAACAACCTCTACCCCTTATCTTTTTAAGACTTAGATAGATATCCTCTGCCTTTTAAAGGTTAAAGTAGTAATCTCCCCCTTTTACAAAGGTGTATGGGTAAACAAAATAAACCTCTAGTAGGCTAGGTATTTCAAGGTTAAGCTCAACAAATAGATACTATACAATGGTGTTTTTACAAAGGAATACAAAGAAAAATGAAAGGATTTAGTTTAGAACAAAGAATACTTTTTGAAAGCTTGAGAGAGGCTTTGATCTCTCTCTCTCTTGGTGTCTCTTGCTCTTAGAGGTGTTGGAGACTCCCTTTTATAGCTTGTGAATGATTTATGATCGTTGGGAATGGATTGGGATGGAAAAGTATCGTTGGAACTTCAAAAAATCAAGCTTTAAAAAATGTTCAGCGTCCAGGGGATCGATTCCTTGCATGAGGGAATCGATCCTTGCTTGTCAAAATTCAAAAATCTGACCATTGGAGCCCAAGAGATTGATCTTTACTTGTAGGGATCGATCTTCTGCCCTTCTAGAAAGTGAATTTTGCTTCTGTTTCAAAATTAAAAATCCAGAGCACTAAGGGATCGATCCTCTCGTGTAGGGTTCAAAGCTTTACCTTTCTAGAAAGTGAATTTTCACTAAAAGATGAATCCTTTCATTTAAGGATGGATCCTCTATCCTTCTAGAAAGTGAATTTTGAAAGATAGAAACAATTTGACCTTGAAAAAGGTAGAAACAATTTGACCTTGGAAAAGGGTTGGATTTTCTCAAAAATAATTATAAATATTCATTCAAGAACATGTATTTTTAAGAAAAATAAGGAGTCTAAAATATTTTAGCATATTCCAAAATATTTTTAAAAATAATTCAAAGAAAAATACTAAATTAAAAATATTGAATATCAAGCTAATTAAGTTTAAGATTTTATCATTTCAAAATTAAGATTGATTCAAAGCTACCAGGTTCATTTGACATCTTATAATTATATAGGTCATATATTGAAATATTATTACATAGAAAGGATAAAATAACTCCATGCATTTCTAATTACACGAAATTCAAACTTAATTTTCTTTTTTAAATGTATTTTTCACTTCTCAAGCTTATTCAATTAGCTATAAATTATAATTAATTGTGGTATACATGCATTATGCGTGTTTTTTTCCGTTAATATATGTAAATTTTAGTTATTTATACACAACATATATACAATTATATATTTAATATATTATTATTTGAAAGTGAATAAAAAATGAGTATTCAAGTGCAAAATACGTGATAACAAAAGCTAATCTCTTTAAAAAGGTTTGATGTTTGGATTAAAATTTTTCTAAGTGCAATGAAAATTAGATGTTGTATGTTTTTTATTTTTTTTATTTTTTGCTAAAGAGGATTTTATTAATCAAGCCCATCGGCTGAAATATGAAAAAGGATCCATATGACAGAGTATCACCAAAGAAATTTCACAAAAGAAACCCGAACAGAACACCCAGACAGAGAACCACCCTGAGAAAAAGAGGAACAAAAACATTGAAACGAAACAAAACCTCTGATGAGAAAGGAACAGTAATGATTCACCACCAAGCAATAAACGGGTGAGATCTGTCTACCCCTGATTTGGCCAAGAAATCCGCCATATTGTTAGCTTCTCGAAAAATATTAGAAAAGGTGTCCAATAAACGCCACGGACGGATCTCCTGCTTGATACACCATCGAACGGCAGTAATGGAATCAGATTCAATGATCAAGCGAGCACTGTTTTTCAATTTGTTTGTAAGAAAATTTCCATCGCCATCTTTATTGCATGGAGTTCGGCAATATTTGAATCCATTTCACCAAGTGGACAGGAGAAAAGAGCAAAAATAACACCAGATTCATTGCGAAGAACACCCCCACAGCCCGCCGGACCAGGTTTCCCTCTGGTACATTGAATTTCATCCATCCAACAATCGGTGGGGACCACCAAGAAATTTGTCTTTTCGACTGAAAACTGACAACGGATAAACAGTCTCTGGGATTGTTAAACCTTACTGAATCATTCCAAATCACCCCATCATCAACAGCTTTAATCCAATTGAGTGCTCGAGTTTTGACAATCCACAACAGTTCCTTAATCGTCCACTTTTTGCTTTCGAACACCGCTTCATTTCTTGCAAGCCAAATTGTCCATAAAGCCGCGGCACAGGTAATAAGCCACCGATTTTTAACCAAGTCATGAAAAGGAGAATCCAAGCAGCACATCATGAAAATCTTAATGGAATTAGGTCACCAACTAATACCCCACCACAGAAAAAAGGAGTTCCAGAAGCGTAAAATCCAAGGACATAAGACAAACATATGTTCTGCATCTTCCTCACTAATGATACACCAAGAACATAGGTTATTAGGAGGGAGATATCAATACCCCTCCTAATTAAGAACATCTTAGTAGGTAATCTATCCAACGCAACCAACCATAAGAAACATTGCACTTTTGGAGGAATTTTCAATTTCCATAAATGTGAGAATTCGAAATGAGAAAATTGAATGGATGATTTTATTAGTAGCATGGAAATACTTTTGACCGAGAACGTACCTCTCAGATCAGCCTCCCAAATCAATTTATCCGATCTTTCATAGGATAGTCGAATATTGTTGAGCATCTCTTTAAGTTCCTTGAGAAGGTCATTTTCCCATTCATGCAGATTCCTTCTAAAAAAAGGTCGACCATAATGAGTGAGCGAAAGAACCATTAACAGAATAAGCTGAGGCTTTGGCCAATTTATCCTTTGCCAGATAGAACAGCCGCAGAAAAGATGATTTGAAGGACCTATCTCCACACCATCTGTCAAGCCAAAACAGGATTGCAGAACCATTTCCAATGAGCCACCTGCATGTGCCCTCACCAATCAGATCCTTAACCAACTGATCTTGTTTAAGAGTCACCACATCTTTCCATACATATGACATCTTATCAATTTTACTGTCAGCTGGAATCCACATTTGATTATCCTCCCCGTATTTTGCAGCAATCACTTTCCTCCAAAGGGAGTTGGGTTCCTTAGCATAGCGCCACCACCATTTTGAAAGAAAAGCAAGATTCTTAATATGCAAGTTCATCACATCTAAACCCCCAAAACACTTAGGACGGCAGACCACATCCCATTTTACTTTGGCCATCTTGTTTTGGTTAGAATCACCACCCCATAAAAACCTTCTTCTTATTTGGTCGATTTTCCGGATTACACCCTTCGGCGCTTTGAATATAGAGAGATAAAATAAAGGAAGGCTTAACAGAACAGAATTGACCAGCGTGAGACGTCCCCCAAAGGAAAGGGAGTTTCGTTTCCACTTTGATAGCTTTTGTTGAATCCTATCAATCACGGGTTTCCAAACATTCAATATTCTGGGGTTAGCGCCAACTTTGATGCCAAGATATTGAAATGGAAGCGAGCCTCTTTGACAATTTAAAATCCGAGCCAGATTTGAAACAATATTATCCTCAACACCAACTGCAGTCAGAACAGATTTATCATAATTGATCCTCAAACCAGACACGAGTTCAAAGCAATTGAGAATTTTCTTGACATTTGAAAGCTCGAAATCACTTGCTTTTAGGAATAAAATTGTATCATCAGCAAATTGTAGGTGAGATAGTGAAGAGCTTCAATGATCATTATGAATAGGAAGGGGAATAAGGGGTCGCCCTGATGAAGACCCCTCTCCATATTAAAATGGAGAGTAGGAGAGCCGTTAACCAGCACAGCTAAACGAGCAGAAGAAATACATTCCAGGATCCAACCCCTCCATACATCTCCAAAACCCATCAACGCCATAACCTGATTAAGAAACTCCCAGCGAACGCAATCAAATGCTTTTTCAAAGTCGAGTTTTAGGATAATTCCACCTTCAGAGTTGATCTTGTTTTTCTTCAAAGAATCAATGATTTCATTTGCAAGTAGAATTCCATCCAAGATTTGTCTTCCAGAAATGAACGCGCTTTGGGTATCACTCACCACATCCCCAATAATCATCTTTAGTCTGGAAGCAAGGATTTTTGCTATAATCTTATATAAAGAATTGATCAGACTAATTGGCCGGTAGTCCTTTAGCCCCACTGGGTTATCAACTTTGGGAATTAAATCAATAAAAGAAGAGTTAATACCTCACTCCAGTTTGCCCGTTCCGTAAAATTCATCCAAAAAAGCCATAAGATCATCTTTCAAAACCCCCCAACACTTCTTAAAAAAGTTGAAGTTGAAACCATCGGGACCAGGAGCCTTGTAACCCTCTCTGCTCTATACAGCCTCCTTAAGTTCTTCATAGGAGAAGGGCAATTCCAGTTTTTGGGCATCAACCTGGGAAATACATCTGAAAGACAGTGAAAACTCAGTCTGACTCACCCTTTTGACAGCCTTGAAATGCTTCTTAGAGAACTCGAAAACCAATTTCTTGACAATTCGTGGATTAGATTCCCAGACACCATTGAAAAATAAACCATGTATAGCATTTCTTTTCGCCCGCATCTTCGCTTTACAGTGGAAAAATTTGGTATTTTTGTCGCCCTCCTTCAACCAAAGAGCCCGAGATTTTTGACGCCATAAGGATTCTTTGCATTTGAGGCTTTCCCATAATTCAACCCCAACTTTTTTCCTTTCATCAACTTCCTCTTGATCGAGATCTCTATTGTTACCAAGGGTGTCAAAATACTCAATCTTCTCTTCCAAATTGGCAATTTTAACATTTAAATCACCCAAACAGTCTTTGTTCCACTTCTTAAGGAAGACTTTGAGTTTACACATTTTGAAAGATAGCCTATAATCCACATTCCTCAAAATCTGCAAATCTCTCCATTCTTTCTCAATGATCGGAAGAAAGTCCTTCCTGTACAGCCAACAGTCGATGAACTTGAAGGGACGAACACCCCAGTTAACAGATTGGGAACCCAGAAGGAGGGGAACGTGGTCCGACATCGAACGCTTAATTCCCGTTAGAGAAAGATCTTTGAAAAAGGTAATACATTCCGAAGATACAAGAAATCTGTCTAAACGGCTTCTCTTATTACCACCACCATACCACGTAAATTTCTTTCCATGAAGAGGTAGATCCACCAAACCACCCAAATAGATGAATTCATTAAAATCGGAGATTCCGGATCTGCTGTAAATGCATCCGCTTCTTTCCTCACTTGTTCTGACCGTGTTAAAGTCCCCCGCTATGCACCAATTGCCATTCAACTTTTCCATGTGAAGAAGTAATTCGTCCCATAGTCATTTTTTCTCTGAATTCTCGCAAGGTGCATAAACATTGCAAATTATGCACTCAAACTGCTCCGAAGACCACAATCCTCTCACCACCATGAAATTGTTAAAAGATAGGGTTCCATGCGACAAAAAACGAGCTTTATTCCACACTGTCAATAGCCCACTCGAGTTTCCAGACGCCGGAGAAAAAACCCACTCGAAATTTGAATCAGGCCAAAAACACGCAATCAAAGAATCTGGAATGGCTTTCATTTTGGTTTCTTGAATTAGAAGCATATCCACATTATGAACTTTTATCAAGTTCTTCACAATATTCCTTTTGGCTGAACTTCCAAAACCCCGTAAATTCCACGATAGAATTCTCATAACTCCCCACAGAACTGTACTTGGTTACCTCACTTAAGAAAGAAAATAAAAAACCCAATTTCTAAAGGAGAATCGAGAGCCTAAAAATGACCAACAATTTCCAGATACCGAAAGATGGAATCAAAGATTGATGAGACAAAGATTTGGGGTTACCTAGAAAAATCTTCAATAGATTGAAGATCTTCCAGAACCGCTCTCTCATCCTCTCTTGTAGATAGCCCCAGAAGCTTGCCAATCTCCCATGTAGAGTTCACCTTCTTCACATAGAATTCTTCTCCTGTTTCGGAAATCACCGTTCGAAAGAGAGTCGTTCACAACTTTGGAGGCCTGAGCCTTATGTAGTTGTTTTGGCTCTTTGATTCCTTTCTTCTTTCTGCCTTTGTTTTTTTTTTCTTTGAAACCAATCCCCATAGATTTTCCTCAATTTCTTCAAGAGTTTTGTTTCTCTTGGGCTTTAATTTGGTAGCCCTTGGCCATTGGTTTGTTGAGGGTCCAAAGGGAACAACCCCACATTCAGCTTCTAATTCCTCCATACCAATGAAAAGCCCGTTCTCTTTTTCTGGGCCAATCTCTTCAGAACGATTCATAAAGCTCATCAACTCTGAGCCCAGAACCGTTTCTGCCCCATACCCTTGTCTGAGCAATCCACCGTTTCATTTGCAAAAATGCATTGAGAAGAGCCTCTTTTTCACCAATTGTTTCTTCAATCAATGTGTCACTTTTTCTAGAGCCAAACAATCCTCCTCGAGCACCCTTTCTCCATAATTGGCAGATTTCGCTGAGTCATCATCTTCCTCATCCTTACTTTCCCCCCCCAGTGACTGTTCATCTTCCCTGTGATCAGACAAGCCATCGTAAGCATCGTCACTACCATTTCCATCCTTGTTTGACCCGGCATGAGTGGACTTCTTGGCAGCCTCATTGCTTGCATATGCATTATTCCCATAATTATGAAAAAGGGAGATCACATCATGACTTTTTTATTAAGATATTGCTATTTTTTTTTTTTTATTAAATTACAAACATTTTCAAATTATATATAAAAATGCGCTCATTTAAAAATCAATTAAGAAATCGTCATATCATATAACGTCTTTTTCAACTAAAAATTTTACTATTTTTTTAAAAAACTTGCTCGGAAATTGCCATATGATATGACAATTTCCGAGCTTTAAATTTTGTAAAATTTAAATAATTGAACTTGGAAGTTACCATATTATATTGCTACTTTCAAGTGTAATTTGTAATTTTTTTTTTATAATGTTGGGAAGTTGCCATATGATATGGCTACTTCCCAACACTATTTTTTTTTTAAATTTTAAAATTTAAAATTTGTAATTAAATTTTATTTTTTAATTTTAAAAATTAACATTATTAAAGTATTTTTTAAAAAGTAATTTTTTAAAATTATTTTAAAGCCTAAATAACATTTTTTTTATATATAATTAATTATTTAGTTTTACATTATTTAATTAATTCTAAATATATTTTTAATTTTACAAAATTAAAATTTTAAATAATAAATAACAAAATTAATAATAAAATTAATAAATAATCATTTAAAATTTTAAAATAACGGTTAATTTTTATATTTAATGAAAGAAAAATACAAAAAGTACATGATTATTATACAAAACGTATATTATTAAAAAAATCTTCTAAAAAATACATGATTATTATACAAAAAGTACGTTTATTCTAATTATTTACGGATGAGCTCCCGTTTTGCTTAGTGTTGAGCAACAATGTCGAGCTTTCCTATTGCATGCTGGTTGCACCCGTCGTTGAACCTCATCAGTGGGACGTATTCGTTGTCGACCTCGACCTCGTCCTCGACCTACCGCCACTGGTTCTGGTTCTATGTGATCCGCATGCTCACCCACATCAGTCGATGGAAATGCACTACTAGAGGGACCCATATGTTCTGCATCAAAAAATGGAAACTCATTGCTCGAGGAGGCAGCACTCATAAAGGGAACCTGACTACTAGATGGACCCATAAGTGATGTAGTACCAAATGCTGACGTAGAGGTGCCAAACTGATATATTGAAGTTAGATATGCCGAACTTAGACTTGGGGTGAGGAGCTGGTCATCTAACCTCGTCGTTGGCGGTTCTGGTCGGTAACACTCATCAATATCAAATCCGGGGTGACTGACGGATTGACGACAACTGGATGTTATGCCATGTTTTGGTTAAGGTTGAGGATGACTAAATGACATCCTCGGTGTAGTGAACTCCGCCGCATGTGATGAGGTCGGTTGACACGTCCACTGACGTTGTCGGCTAGGTGTAGAAACTTCCATTTCGTGTGTAGGACGGACTTGGATTTGAAGTCTGTCCGGGAAATAGCATACTCCTAACATCCTCAAACTCTTACGGTGGACAAACAAAAGACCGACCTTCATTTTTAAACCATCTTATGTAATCAGCAGATGGGTTGAAATTATTACGAACAATGGGTATACCTGTCGGAATTTGTTCAGAACGTTCATTTCACAAATGGATCCATTGTCGATGCTTCGTAGGCCAAAATACTTCGTGGTGCCCACGCATATCAATCTTGTGAACCTTATCAAGGTTCGCCGATGGTTGCAGAATTGGTTGTTGCATCCCAAATTGTCGCAACACCCTATCAGTAGCGTACCACTCTACATATGCAAAGCATATCAATGCTGTGTTTGCTATCCATATATTGCAATTATTAGTTGTATCCGATGGAAGAAATGCCATAATATGATTTGAAAAATACGGCATCCACACATACTACGAATAATTATTACAAATTATTAGTTTCATATGGATTAAATACAAAAATACTTGAATGTAACAATCGAAACATTTACCTTTTGATATGCTTCTCGATCTAGTCGTGATCTTATAGTTCGAAGGTCGAGCAGAATATCGCTACAATCTTTAGGATGACTCCACCTATTAAAAAACATATAAAATCTTAATAGACTTAATAAAAATACAAGTTCTTACAAAATTAATAAAAATAGTCAAGATTATTACCTGCTTGCAAGGGGGTATACAGGCCGCGCAGAGTAAGAAATGACAGTCGATGCCATGCCCATGACTACAGAAGCAGTAAACATCTACCTATGTCATGGCAGTCGGGAACTGTAGCCCAACACAGTTCTCTATACAAAATCGACAAACACGCAGAACCCCAACTATAATTTGATGCATGCTCTAAATCACGAAGCAATGGAAGATACATTAAATGTACCCAACTGCTCGATTTGTCCGACATTAGCATTCATCCAATTAAACGCAAAATATATACTCTAGCAGCATATTTTACCTCTTCTTCGCTTGCGTGTTCGGAGAGATTTTGCAATGACTGCAGCCACATTTTTGTCATCATTGAGCCCTTCAGACACTCTGCTGGAGGTACAACGCCTAATAAATTTTGGCACTCTTCATTCCAATCTAGAAGACTTGGACCTGTAACTAGCATGCCATCCACTGGTAGTCCAAGTTGGAGCGCAACATCTTCTAAAGTGATTGTGCATTCACCACACGGCAAATGAAAAGTGTGCGTCTCAGGTCTCCATTGTTCAACCAACGCGCTAATTAAGTCCGGCAAAAGCATACATTGTCGAATTTGACTTGCGTAATAAAATCCGGCACTCTTTAAGTGGTCGATAATAGATGGATGCGGATCTTCGAAAAAAATTTCCTCGATCGTAAGACTCGAACAGGGTCCTATTCAAAATTAATTAAATAAAATAATTATAAAATCATAAAATAATTAATAATGCAATCTCTTTGAAATATAATTAATTATAAAATTATTATTATAAATAATAATTTTATAATTTTATAAAAATTAATAACAAAATTAATACAAAATTAATAAAAAATTAATAATGATAAATTATAAAAAATATGATAAAAAAAAATTACTAACCTCTTGATATATAACCGTGGATATGTGCTTATCTTGCAACCTCAATAACGATGAAGCCATTTGAATTCGTACACTAAGAGACAATTTTAGAGAGAGAGAGAGTAGTAAATGAAAATTTTAGAGAGAGAGAGTAGTAAATTATATTTTGTGTGAAAAAAATCTGAAGGGAAAAGGGGTAATTATAGGGGGTGGGCAACGGTCAATTGACCGTTGCCAATTTTTTTTTTTGTTTTACAATACAACATTTCAATTTTGAAATTTTAAACAAATTCAGTTCGGAAGTCGCCATCTTCCGAACTAAGGTTTTAATTTTTTTTTACAAAAAACAGGTCAGAAGTCGCCATATGATATGGCGACTTCTGACCTATATAAAACATTTTTTTTCTAAAAAAAAATAGAAGGGAAGTCGCCATATCATATGGCGAGTTCCCATGACATTTTTTAGCGTATTTCGGTACTTAATTTTGTATTATTGGTAATTTGATAAATTTTTTTATTTATTTATAATATTTTGATAATTTGCCTCACATCATCCCCCATTTCCGTAACCCGGACTTGAAAGGAATTCTCATCATGGTTTAGAGTAATCACCTCATCAATTCGATCCACACAATTAGTTAAGATTAACATCGCTCCTCTACTGAAATCATCATTGTCGCAACCTAAAAAATAACAAGTCTCATAGCGAGACTTTATATTTGTTAAGCGTGACATTAAAAAAAACGGAGGAAAAGTCGACTTAATTCCTCTTGAAAAATGAAAGTTTTGAAAATGACCTTGAAAAAGACATGGAGTCGCCACCAATCTTTGTTAGCTAGGTGTGATCGGCCACCTATTAAAACCGGTTTTGTAAAATATTTTAAAATTAATTAAAACATTTTTAAAACCAATTTCAAGTCTGCGTTTTAAACCAGAGAAATCAAAGAAGCGGGTTCGGGACTCGGTTACGTGTAAGGAAGGATTAGCACCCCCACAACGCCCGTAAAAAATGGTACCTTATTAATCGTGTGTTATCTCGAGTCTCGGTAAGAAAGTCGGTTTTTAATTTAGTATTTCAAGTTAATTCCCAATTTAAAGAAAAATAATTTCATTTTTAATTGAAAATGATCCAGAATTTATTAATTCAAGATTTTCCTACATTCCCCAACAAACGTGGCAAAATATAGAAATTTTTATTAATTTGAAAAATTTTCCGAATCATTCTCGTTTTAAAGAAGATATTCCGTTATTAATGATAATTGATGATATCCTCCCCAGCAGACCAGGTAGAGAACTCATGAATTATTTTAACTCGGGAATATCTTTATTTTATTGAAAATCATTATCTTTTTCAAAACATTTTATAAAAAAAGAACATGAATATGTGTGACATGGTAAAGAAGATATAACAATGTCTAGATAATATAATGCAACCTAAATGAGATGATATAATTTAAATGAGATAGCATATTCTAAATAAAATAAAATATCCTAAGTATCATGATATATTCTAAGTGAAACAAAATAACCTAAGTAACATAATATATTATGAATGAAATGAAATGTCCTAAGTGACATAATATATTCTATATGAAATGAAATGTCATAAGTGACATAATATATTCTATATGAAATGAAATGACCTAAGTGACATAATATATTCTACAAAAAATGAAATGTCCTAAGTGACATAATATATTCTATATGAAATGAAATGACCTAGGTAACATATATATTCTAAATGAAATAAAATGATTAAATGACATGGCAAATTTAAATGACATAGCATATTTTAAATAATATAATCTATATGATATGGAATATAATCTAAGTGACATGAAATGATATGAAACATAATTATAATGTTATCATGGAATATGCATGAAAATAAAAATAAAAATAATAATGCATGAGCATAGTATATGCTCAATAATGTGACAAAAATAAATAATTAAATAAAAAGCATAGGATAGCATGAAATATTCAAAACCATATAACAAACAACATAACATCATAAAATAAATCAAAATAATAATAATATCATAGAAAATTATCATAGCAAAAATCACATATTATATAGTATGCATGAACATGGAAAATGCAATGCATGAAAGTGTATTTTTTCCTTTAATTAAGGAAATCCGTATATCTATAAAGATATCCGGCTACCTTAGGATAATATATCAAATTAAATATTCTAAAACCAAAATACTTTATGATTGTTTGAAAACAATTTTGAAAAGCTTGAATGAAGATTAAAACCCTAGCCAAACCCTTTTAAAAATGGCTCTAATTTCCTAAGTTTAAAATCCCGGACTTGACCACCCTAAAACTGAGGTTTATAAAATCATTTTTAAAGTTTAAAATGGCCTAGAAACCAACCAAAGACAGTAGCTAAACTTCCTAATCAACCCTTTCTAAATAACTTAGCCAAAACAGAAAAATGATTTTTCCTCAAATTCAAATCTGCCTCTACTGTCAAGTTTTAAAACACAAATCTTTTACCTATTTTTAAAAATTTTAAAAAATATAAAAAAAAGACAGGAGACTCAGAACATGTAAAACTACACGGGAAAAATTGTCTTTATTTTATGATTAAAGGTAACTTCCCAAAAAAAATGGGAAAAGTCCGAGCACTGGGTGAAAACTGTTTTGCTAAAACACATTTTTTTCCTTTGATAAAATCATTTAAAAATCAAAGTAAAAATATAGGAGACTCTCCTAAGGACCTACAAACAGTAGACAAAACTTCTAAAAATTTAGACAAAAATTGGCCAAGTAAAAAAAAATCACTAAGGTAGAATAATCAATTTGACAACTCTTTAATTTTCCACAAGTATGCTCAAGTGAGCATGACTTTGAGCCATTAATAGGCCTAAGTCATAAATCATGTGGCATGAGATGCTAGTACATACAGAAAATTGAATGCATGAAATGTATGATTTAAAACCTAAACGATGTGAGAAATGCATGGCAATAAAAAATGACCTAATGCCTAGCATGAGTTTTCATGGCAATAGATGTAATCCTAACCTAAATATGTATGAGATCCATAATAATGTAAATGAGAAATAGACCTAAAATGACATGAAATGCATGGCAATAGATGTAATCCTAACCTAAATATGTATGAGATCCATAATAATGTAAATGAGAAATAGACCTAAAATGACATGAAATGCATGGCAATACAAAGTGACCTAAGACCTAAATAGCATAGCAATGCATGGCAATACTAATATGATTCTAGACCTAATATGCATGGGAATATGCATGGCAATATTAAGATGGCCTAGACCTAAAGTGTCATGAGAATGCATGAAAATGTCATGAACATATAGTGACCAATAAACCTAATACTAATGCATGAAACAAACAGCAACTAATACACAATCTCATGGCATAATAATGCAAAGTATGGTAACTAAACAAAATGCAAATGCACACACAAGGCAAGGAGTACATGAAGAGGCCGAATGGCCACTAAACAACCTATATGGAGAAATGTAGCAAGGCATTAACACAAACAATTGGCAAACTAAATTAAAACACACAATATTATGGCATGAAATGCATACCTATCACCTAAATAAGATGAAAATGCACATGCATAGCATAGGAAATGGAGGAGGCCGAATGGTCATATGGTATTCTAACATGGCATTTTCACAAACACATGGCATGGTTTAGAACTAAGCTACCACAATCAAGCTAACCTACCATAATCAAGCTAATCTAACACAAGTAAGCTAATCTAACACAAGAAAGATAACCTACCACAACAAATCAAATGAATAAAATCAAACACAAAATCATTTAACAAAACCGAACCATTCGGCCAACATGAAAAGCAATAGAGTAAAACTTGCTTTCTTGATTTCTTTTAAAAAACAAAGTAGAAGCTCCTTAAAACTTATTTTAGAAACAAATTTATTTCATAAAAGAGAATAAACAACAATAAAAATAGCAAAATCATATCAACAAAGTATGGAAAAAAACATGAAAGAACATAGCTACCTTGCTCTAACTTTCCAAATCAAGAAGAAGCAAGCCAAAACCTTTCATTTCCTTCTCCTTTTTTTCTTCTATCTTTTTCCTTTCTTTTTCTCTATTTTTCTCCTTATCTACTACCTCTTTTCCAGCCTCCAAGCCTCTGAAAAAATGAAATCAGCCCCCCTAATGGCTTGGCCGAATGGCCTTAGAAAGGTGTAGTAGGTTCTAGATTTTTTCCTACCAATTTGCATCCAATGGTCTTTGATCAAAGATGCTTTCTATGTAGAAATCCCACCATTAGATTGGAATAATCAGCCCCTAAATTTATGATGTCATATATAGGATGCCATAAATATGACATCATCCCTCTCCATCCATTGGTCCATGTGTCACAATTTCAAAGGCTTGATCAAGAAAAATAACTACCTTCCTCTTCACTCTTGGCCCTTTGATCTAAAATATCAGCAAAATCATTCTCCATTATGGGCTTGGCTGATTGCCCTTTTAAAATCCAGCCCAATCTCCAATTTTTTAAAAGCCTTCTTCGGTTTTTTCGATGAAATGACCTTTTTGACCCCCAAACTAAATTAAATAGCAAACAGACTCCAAATTCAAAATTTTATTTTTTCAATACTTCTGAAATGATAAAAAATTGAATTTTGGATGTTCTTAAAATTTTATGAGCCCATTTGCTATTTTTTAGATTTTTTCTTTCAAAATTGCCCTGTTGTGCACCCGAACTTTTACCATTTTGTAAACGAGCTCCAAATCCAAATTTTTCTTCACCAACATATTCCAAATAATTTAAAAGTGTGATATGGAAGTTTTCATAATTTTTGGAACTCATTTGCTATTTTTTCGAGATTTATCTGCTTGAATTTCTACATAGTGGGCTCGGGATTTGGCCATTTTGCAAACGAACTCCGAATCTAGATTTTCTTTCGCCAATCTCTTCCATATAATTTAATAATGAGATCTGAAAATTTTGAAATTTTTTGGAACTCGTTTGCTATTTTTTTGAGATTTATCCTTTTGAATTTCTACATAGTGGGCCCCGGATTTGGCCATTTGGAAAACAAAATCCGAATCTGTATTTTTCTTTGCCAATCTCTTCCAAATGATTTAAGAATGAGATCTGCAAATTTTTAGAATTTTAGGAGCTCATTTGGTATTTTTCCCGAATTTTCCAATTTTGTCCTTTTTCCTTCGAAGCTCGGTTTTGCTCAAAACAAGTCCGATTTTCATATTTTCTTTTTCTGGGCCTTTTTGATATAATGAATTGGAGTTAATCCAAAAACGCTCAATTTGTACGATCAAATTCCCTTACGTTTTGATTTTCCTCTTTTCAGTATCGGGAATCTCCTCGTTTTTCCGTTTTTCCTCCAATCGGCTCTTTTCTCGGAATTACTTCAAACTGAGCCTTGGGCTATCCTTGTTTACTCACTCCTCATCAATTAGGGGCTTTAGTCTTACCGAATCGGGCAATTTCTGCAATTTTTCCCATTTTCACCAAAATCCATCAAAAACCTTAATTCTCAGTTTTCTTCCGAATTGACTTTTCCTTCATTTTTTCTTCCAAGTAGCCTCTCCATTACCCGTAGTCAGTGCTTATCTTTCATTTGGAACCTTCAATTCTGATCAATTTGATCGTTTAAGCACTTTTCCCCAAATTTTTCGAAGTAGGATTTCCTTTCTACTAAATCTCCGTAACCCAACTTCCGAACTCCATATCTTTCAATGTAGACCTCGGATTATAAATTTTTTTTTACCATTTTTCAATTGAACTTCAAATCTTGATTTTGAAAGTGGGTTGACTTTTTTAGTAATTGATTTTTTTGAGTTGACTTTTTTGGGATTGACTTTTTCAAGTTTGACTTTTTATGTCTGCTTTCTTAAACTAAGTCTCGGAACACCACCTGCAGGATGAGAAAAGCCTTTTTGCATTTTGAAACATCACTTTAGGAAGAAAACATATCTGATTTAGTGGTCCGGACAAAATTAGGTGTCTATAGCTGCCCCTCTTTGGCTATTACTGAGAATCAGGAATCACGCAAAGATAAACAAACACTAATTTTGTCCGATTAGTGAAATCACATGTGAAGAGAAGGAAAGGGAGTTTTCATTTTTTTCATTCTTTCATTTTTTTTCTTTTTTCATTTTTTCATTTTTTCATTTTTTCATTTTTTTAAAAAGCTGTAAATAGAAGATTTTGTCCTTAAATTGAGTTTCCTGACTAATCAAGGCTTGACCCGTCTTAAGGAAACGAGTTCAATTTGCAAGAGAAGAAATGACCTCGACGATGGTCTCGGGGTCTTAACCTGTCTTGTTCTCAGCTATGTTTAAAATTCTGGGCATCTCCTCCAGAACCTTCGACTATCACCACCAAAGACTTGCTCATTTTTCAAAAAAATTTAAAACTCTGGATATCTCCACAGAGGTTTCGGCTATCACTATCGAAGACTTTCTCACTGGTTAAAATTTGTAAAATTCTGGGTATCTCCTCCAGAACCTTCAGCCATCACCACCGAAGGCTTTCTCACTGTTTAAAATTTGTAAAATTCTGGGTATCTCCTCTAGAAACTTCAGCTATCACTACCAAAGACTTTCTCACTGTTTAAAATTTGTAAAAATTCTGGGTATCACTTCCAGAAGCTTCAGCTATCACTACCAAAGACTTTCTCATTGTTTAAAATTTGTAAAAATTCTAGGTATTACTTCTAGAAGCTTCAGCTATCACTACCAAAGACTTATTCATTTTAAAAAAGTAAAATTCTGAGTTCGGCAGGTTCAAAATAAAAGAAAGTACCTCGACGGTGGTCTCGGGGCTCGACTTATTTGAGAAGCAGAACGAGTTCAAATCTAAAACAAAATATCTCGGCAGTGGTTTCTGGACTTGACTTCTTT
The DNA here is from genome assembly GCA_030761205.1 of Fremontodendron californicum. Lineage (NCBI taxonomy): Eukaryota > Viridiplantae > Streptophyta > Magnoliopsida > Malvales > Malvaceae > Fremontodendron > Fremontodendron californicum. The sequence goes on from JAULJL010000009.1 coordinate 24,327,567, forward strand.
GAGAAGCAGAACGAGTTCGATTATACCTGAAAGCTTTGAGAAAGGATGCAAATGCTTCACGATGCAAATGCAAATGTCTTTAGTTGATGCAAATGCTTCTTGATGTAGATGCAAATAACTTAGATTGATGCAAATGTCTTTGATGCAAATGTAAATGACTTGTTTTGATGCAAATTTTCTTGATGCAGATTCAAATGACTTAGACTGATGCAAATGCTTCTTGATGTAGATGCAGATGTTGAATAAAATTCTGGGTATCTCTTCCAGAAGCTTTGGCTATCACCACCAAAGACTTGCTCATTTTTAAAATTGTAAAACTCTGGAAAACTCCTCCAAAAGAAGATTTCTCATTTTTCAAAATTATAAAACCCTAGATATTTCTACCAGAGGCTTCAACTATCATTACCGAAGACTTGTTCACTTTTAAAAAATTTTGAAACTCTGGATATCTCCAAAGATGCTTCGGCTATCACTACCAAAGACTTTCTCCCTTTTCAAAAAATTTTAAAACTCTGGATATCTCCATAGAGGCTTCGATTGTCACTACCAAAGACTTTCCCTTTTCAAAAAATTTTAAAACTTTGAATATTTCCACAGAGGCTTCGGTTGTCACTACCAAAGACTTTCCCTTTTCAAAAAATTTTAAAACTCTGAATATCTCCACAAAGACTTCGGTTGTCACTACCAAAGACTTGCTCATTTAAAAAAAAAATCGTGTTGAAAATTATACCCAAAAGCTTTGAGAAGAGATGCAGATGCACATGTCGTTAACAAGGTACTCATGCTTCATGGTGCAAATGTAAATCGCTTGGATTGATGCAAATGCTTCATGATGCAGATGCAAATATCTTTGATTGATGCAGATGCTTCTTGACGTAGATGCTTCTTGATGCAGATGCTTCTTGATGTAGATGCAAATGCTCTTAGATTGATGCAAATACTTCATGGAATGATGCAGATGTCCCGACTAATCATGTTACTATAAGTGGTCTATGAATAGTGTAACTGCAGTTACCAGACAATAATGAAAATGCAATGGTTCTAGAAATGATGCAATTGCTTGAGATGACACAAATGCGAATTCCATGAAGGATGTAAATATAAAGGTTAAATGCAGATGCTTATGTAATAATGCCCATGCAAATACCCATGAATGATGCAAATGCTTGTCGAAACTGTGCAGATGCAAAGCTCAATAAAGAGATGTGTGGTCATGAATGATGCAAATGCCCCCGATCATTTTTCTAGACTTTGGCTTAGCTTTTCAAATTCATTTTTCCTTTTCAAATCAGAGCATATCTTCAATTCATTTTGGCTATTGTTTTTGCCCCAACAGTTTTCAAACTCTCATCAACAGAGGTCTGAAACGGGTTCTATTTCTTCTTCTCATATCTGGAAGTCAAGACCTATCCTAGCAGTTCTATACCTTTGGGTTAGAAAAACCCTTGTCTCATGTCAACATCAAAAATGGGTATTTCAAAAAAAAATATCTTTATTTGTTTTCCCATTTTGAAAACTTCTGAACAAAAATATTAACCCCTCAATGTGTGATGTACAAATCTTTTGAAGACTGATGATCACTATTAGAAATTTCTCTAAGTGTCAATCTGGTTTTTTTTTTTTTTAACTGGGATTGGTAAGGCTTGGTATAACAAAATTTTGATTGATCGAAGAAAACTTCACAACAAAAATGTATGTCCTTTCTAGGGTCACAAATGGAACAGGTTTTATAAATCATGAATTCATTGAGAATCGAACAAATTCAACATTCTTTTAGTTTCCATATCAAGGCATTTTGACAAGCGTCAAGATTGGCCGGGATGTTAAAACTGGAAAGTTTAATCTTGGAAGGAGAAAGTCTCAGTTTTTGAAATCAATCCTCCGAATGAAAGCTAACAATTTAGGTGGTTCAGGAATTCGTAGATGTTCCTCGATGACCACTTCTTCAAGATGACCTTCTTTTTTGTGGTATCGGCACTATCATAGATGGTATCAAAAATTCCATTTCACTATAGACCGCATGTTTTTGGGTTTTCGCCCTAGAGTCCCCTTCTTTCCTATTTTTCTTTTTTCTTGTTTTCATTGTTTTACTATGCACTTGAGAATTCTAAATTCTTCCTTAGTGAAATGAGAATTCAATGAGATGTGATAAAATCTGAAGAAAAACCTTTCAAGTTAAATATCCATGCTTGATCAAAATGGACTTTCAAAGTACATAATGTAGGCCATGGTTCGGGGTTCAGAAAGAAAGGATAAATAGGCCCAAAATATGTGTTTGAGGATAATCAGATCAAGGATCATTTCTTGAGGAGGATTTCCTTTGAAGTATTTGTCCCTTTTTGATTTTTCTGACTTTTTACTTCTGCTATTTTTCTTCTTTGCTTTTGGCTTTCATTTGCCATACTTTTCACACACTTTTTTCTTTTTCCTTTTTCTCTTGTATCTTCATTTCGACAAAGTGAACCCATATTTATTTGGGAGCTCGATTTGCTTTGTATCTGTCTTTGAGTTAGGACTCATTTCTCAGTGATCTTTCCTTGCATTTTCCCTCCAGTGTAGAGGGTGATCCTTGATTAGGGTTTAAAGAAGAAAGAATTCTTTCGACTCAAAAGGGGTGACTTGGATAATTTCTTTTTGTGACAAGGACATGAAGATGGCCATTTCTCATATCAAGCACAATTATTCTCATTGAAAAGTAATCCCCAGGGGAAATAGATAATCAAAATTTCATTTTGCACTTTGGAATCATCCGAATTCTCATATGCATGATATCACAATTTTCCTTCTTTTTTTTCTTCTGTTTTTTCGTTGCATGCCCCAATGTTTCATCGTTAATCCATCCTTATTCACCTTGTATCCATCATTTCTACATACGATGCCCTAATTTGATTAACTTTATGAATTTGTATCATTACGAGGAACATTGCAAGTCTAGGTTTACACTGAAAAAAAATTGAGTTTCAGTCCTGGTTTTAGAGTTTTACGAGGAACAAATTTTTTTATTTTATTTGAAGAGACAAGAAAGAATGTGACCAAAATAGGATAATCTGATTTAGTCATGGTGCCCCGAGGTGTCAATCATGAAGTGATGTTTGGGCAATTGGTGTTTTGTGGTCATTGGAAAAGGATGTGAATGGTTTTAGCACAACCTTGACACACATCGAATTACCAAGATCTAGATTCTTGAAAGAATGTCTCATTTGTTTGAACTTCAAGGAGTTTGAAATTTTTTTAAGAAGTTTTTTCCTTTGTTCATAGCCTAGACTAGGTTTTACATCTTTGCTTATTCTGCAATGACAATGATTTGATTATTCATATTCTTTGAAGCATTAAGTCTTTCAAGTGGTCTCGGTTCAAAGGATTTAGGCATAGGAAAGCCTAAAAGAGAGAGGGAAAGTGTTGGGTCATTTCTAACAATGATCATCAATATTCTCAAGACTGTCCATTATTTTGTGTGAAAACCCCTTATTATTGTTTACCACAAATTTTCATGAAGTTTCATTTGTTTTTGTTTTTGTTTTTGTTCTTTTTTTTTTTTGCAAATTCAAATGAGTGCTAAAATGTAATGAAAACAAACATTTAAATTCAAAATTTATTTATTTCATGTAAATTTGTCGAACCAGCCTTGATGAGATCCCTGACCTTGTACTTCAAAGCAGGGCAGTTCTCTATTGAATGACCTTGATTGCCAGAATGGTAACCACTACACTTATTAGCATCATACCAGCTCGGATAAGGGGGCTTCAGAGGCTCTAATTGCATGGGTGTCACAAGGTGATTCTGGATGAGTTGAGGTAGTAGCTCATGGTGACTCAATTAAGAGTCGTAAACCCAAGTGCAGGTTATGTTCAAGTAATAAATTCTCGGGTGTCCGAGGTCGAACCACAGGGAAGCGTACTAGTAAGTATAAGTTTATAAATATATAAGAAAAAGAAAGTAAACAATATATTAGGAGATCAACAACAAAATAAGATAAACAAGATATTAGAGAACAAAATAAACAAAATATAAAAGAAATTAAACAAGATATAAAAAACAATAAGAAAAGATATTGAGGTTAGAGAATCCACTCTTGGTGTTATGCTAAGATTAATCTTGTTTTATTACACAATTGAAATCCACACATAAGGGAGGTTCCAATCGGAAGGTTTAGCAATTCAGTCCAAATTGTCCAACGTCCATAGCATATGATATTATGTTCATTTGGTGTCCTCAAAACTCATAAAAAGAGTCCAAGCATTCCTTATGCCAAGTTATATGTCTACAACAAATCAAGGTTATGAAACCAAGCATTTACTGTGCCATTTTCATTGTCAATAATGAATCAAGATCTCTACTTTGCAAGTATGATTTTAAACCAAAAGAAAATATTATCTATACTAGTGCTTATAAATGATGATTCATTTTAGCTCATGTTTAAGAGACTAACCTTAGCATTTACCAAGAGCTTCACCTCATCACCTCAACAATATGATTAGAAACACATACTAGATATGAATAAAATGAAAAGAAATGTAAGAAGAAAAAGAAAACTAGAGAAAGGAAAGAAAAAGAAAACTTAGAGAATTTTATTACAATGGCTATCCTACCAATGTATAATGTATCCCAATACTCATCCAAGGCCCTCTATTTATACACATTTTGGAGGGCTAAATGACAAGAGACAAGCTTTATAAATTTCAAAGGTAGGTATAATAGGTGGGTGCATTTTTCTAACAATTTTCGTCATGTTGTATGACAATTCTGATCAGCCAGCTTGATGGTCGATTTTGTCAATGTTGGAGGCTCGATCTGATCAAATGGTCTTCTAGACAAATATGCCCCTATCAGTTACGGATCCATAGCCGTTGGAATCAGCTCATTTTCTGATGTGGATAAGAAGATATGGGCAAAATACGAAAACAGGTCAGCACAGATGTCATTGCACATCAGCCAACTTGATGGTCGATTTCGCTAGGGAAAACGACTCCGTTTCAAGAAGTGTAAAACATGAAAAAGATAGATATGCCTCTTAGCTTTGCACGGCTACAAATTTCAGCCTTATTGCTTCAGTGAAACTCGAGATATAGCTGATATGGTAAACGGTGTCGGAACTGGAACTGAATTGGATTTGCCCTTAATTCTTGATTTAACCTAGTAATCTGAAATCACTCAAAGAAACTCATGAAAAACACCAAATTACATAAAAATGTAAAAGATCATAAACACAAGTAGACTAAGCAATAATAACTCGTATTTGACACAAAACAATAATAAAACATAACTAAAAACTATATAATTATACGAGTTATCACACCCCCACACTTAGATTGTTGCTAGTCCCTAGCAACGACTCAATAAAAATAAAATAAGAAAATCTAATCTAATCCATTTTCGTAGGAAATCACGGTGGCACTTAGCATGTGACACAAGCCTTTAAACCCCTAGGTGTCCCTAGTGGACGAGTTTAGTCTCGTGAGGGTTTGCTAGAACGATACCCACAAACATTGAAAAACTAAAATATAAGTAAACTACATACACTAAAAATATTTACTCCTAATCCTTTCAATATAACTTAGAGACAATCTTTGAACAAGTCTTATAAACTAATCAATAGCTCAAAGAATTTCACAAAAATTCATGCTTGAATGTAAATAAATGAGTTAAGCCAATATTAACATAACATATTTCAATCAAAATAGTGCATATTCAACTTAATCTCAACTTCTCACTATACTCTCATGATTTTCACTCTTTAAAGTAGTGGTAAAGTGTTTACACTCAATCAATCTCATGAAAACAGTTCTACCATATGCTTGCTTGTCCACCTATTCTCCACTATTTAGATCATACAACTTCATAAATCAAGAGGTCTTTTTTCAAGGTTGTAATGGGGCCAAAGGGTTATAATGTGGTTAAAGAACAAAAGGATAAAGATATCACAAAGGTTCCAAAGAGTTCATAGAGTTTAGAGACATAATAAGATCATACAAATAAAACTTCTCAAAACTCTTATAAAGCACATAATAACATAGGCTAAATATTCATGTTGAGCCTTTGCTTCATTCTAACCAACTTTGTAACATCTTTTTCTAGAAGTTCAAGAGAAGATTCTTTTTTTTTTTTTTTTTTTATATGGGAATGTATTTGACAATGATCCCTTTCTTTTTCTCTTGACTTTTGCCTCTCTCCTCCCCCACACTTATCTTTCGTTCTAACCCAAATTTTCAAAAAGTATCCCTTGTTTTTGCAATATGTCTCAATATATAATCCATCTTTAGAACAAGGGTAAGGATATAAGTATATTTAGGCTAGGTGTAAGTTGTGGTTACCAATAAAACAGCATATTTAATGTAGGCTCAAATTGGCTCACTAGTGGGGATGTTCTCTTAGAACATTAATAATGGATGGCTGTTTGGCTCTGGTTATAATCCTAATGCCTCTATCATATTCATGTTGTCACATGTATCAATATAGTCTCAAACGGTTTAAAGCAAGTTCTAGAGAATCATGTAATCATAAGAGCACTCAAGAAAGAAATTAGATTGATTTGTATAATGCATCAATCATTATAGGCTCAAAAACTCACAAGGATGATTATACAAGTCAGATTAAGTCTAAACATGCTTCTTTCTCAATCACATATCATATTAACATTGGCTCATAAAAAGGTTGATATCAAGCTCAATTCTCATGAAAATCTTCTCACTAATAAATCTGTTTTAGACTTATGCAATTCATATCTCATTATAGTATTGAAAGTAACTAAAAAAACACACTAAGTCTAAACATGCTTTTTTTTTTTTTTTTTGAAGAAGAAGATTAAATCAAACTGACAAGGTATGTCTCAAGTCTCCCTTACTCAGACCTTGTTCAGAATGAATACTTCTAAATGTCTTAAAACACAACAATTTTTTTTTTTTTTTGAAGATTAGTAAAAATTATATTTACATCTAGTTATTTTCAAAACAAGGATCAGAAAGACAAACAACCTCTTCTTGAGTAACATGATTTTCCAAAAAGAGTTTGAGTCTTTGTCCATTTACCTTGAATACGTTACCATTTTGAGGATTCTCAATGTCAACTGCTCCATAATGATACACATGCTTAACCACAAATGGGCCAGTCCATCTTGATCTCAACTTACCAGGAAATATGTGAAGTCTAGAATTATAAAGTAGAACTTTTTGCCCAACATCAAATATTTTTCTTGAAATTAACTTGTCATGAAAGGCTTTAGTTCTTTCTTTATGAATTTTAGAATTCTCATATGCATCATTTCTGAGTTCCTCAAGTTCATTTATGACTGGAAAAGTTTCATTCTCACCCAAAAAGGAATATTTTAGCTCGGATGGCAATGGTTTTAAATCCAGCTTGGGTGGTTCAATAGTTGATGGTACTGTGACATTTGTGAGTGATGGAAGTTCCTCAAACTTTTGTTTCCAACAATGCTTAACCTGAAAAGAATTTAACAAAGAATCAGTGTGTGAAATTTCTGAAGCATTATCAAACTCACATTCAATTAAATAAGCTTCTAAAGGATCATGGAATGTGGTAGTGGTGAGATGTTCATGAACAAGTTATTCATTGAAATCCACTTCATGTACTTCTGAATCATCACCAGGTTGCTTGCAAGTGTTGAACACATTTAATTCTAAAGTCATATTTCCAAAAGAAATGTTCAAAATACCATTCCTGCAATTTATCAGAGCATTAGAAGTTGCAAGAAATGGACGGCCTAATATAACAGGAATTTGAACATTTGGATTTGAAACAGGATGTGTGTCCAAAACAATAAAATCATCAGGGAAGTAAAAATTTTCAATTTGAACCAAAACATCTTCAACTATCCCTCGAGGAATTTTTACAGAACGATCAGCTAGTTGAAGTGTAACAGGTGTTTCCTTGAGTTCACCTAAACCTAACTGTTGATAAACAGAAAAAGGCAAAAGATTAACACTAGCACCAAGATCAAGCAATGCACGTTCTATTCTAGTGTTTCCAATGATGCATGAGATTGTTGGACATCCAGGATCTTTGAATTTTGGTGGAGTAGGTGCTGAATGATTGAGCTCACACTTTCCGTCAGAAATGCTTTCTTTTGTACATTATGTTTCCTTTTAACTGTGCACATGTCCTTCAAAAATTTAGCATAAGATGGAACTTGTTTGATTGCATCCAATAAAGGAATGTTAATCTTAACTTGTTTGAAAAGTTCATAAATTTCTGCATTTTGATTCAAATTCTTTATTGTTTGCAACCTTTGAGGAAAAGGAGCAGGATGCATACCTTTTTCTTTGTCCAAATTTTCAAGAAGTTCAGACTTACCATCATCCTTACCATTACTTTTCGGAGGGGAAGGAGGATCTTGGTCTTTTGATGGAATGTTTTTGTCAATTGCCTTTCCACTTCGAAGAGTTGTGATAGAACTGGCATTTTCCTGTTGAGTTTCATTGGAGCAAGAAACAAAACATTGAGTAGAAGGGTTGGGCTGAGGTTGAGCAGGAAACTTACCTTTTTCTTGAGTGCGTAATGAAGCTGTCAATGTGGACAAGGTGTTTTTGATCTCATTGATGTCCTGTGAAGTTTGGTTATTCACATTTGCTTGTGTTTGCATGAATGCTTGCAATGTCTCTTCCAAGGTTTGTACACGTGAAGGTTGATAGGAAAAAGTGTTGCCCGGCTTTTGAGATTGTGGTACCTGAACATGATTATTATTCCGCCAACTGAAGTTGGGATGATTTCTCCATTCAAGGTTATACGTTTCAGAGTAAGGAGAAGAAAAAGGCTTTTTAAATGTGTTTATGGAATTTACTTGATCATGCAACGCTTCTTTAAGAATGGGAATGTTTGGACATTCAGAAGTGGGGTGTCCCATGATTTCACAAATTCCACAACTTTCTTCATTTTTAACCGTTTTGACTTCTTTTACTTCTCTAAGTTCCATGGCTTCAATCTTTCTAGCCAAATTAGCTACTTTAGCTTTTATCTCATCTTCTTGACTAAAATGATATTTACCTCTGTTAGAAACAAGATTAGATCTATTGGAACTTTCAGAGGAATTATCTGTGTGCCAGGCTTGAGAGTTATCTGCCAAATGGTCTAGGTAGTCAAAGGCTTTCTCAGGTTCTTTTTCTAGAAACTCACCGTTACACATTGTTTCAACAAATTGTTTAGTTTCGGGAGTTAAACTTTCATAAAAGAAACTAATAAGACGCCATTTTTCAAAACCATGATGTGGACAAGAACTTAACAAATCTTTAAAACGCTCCCAGCACTGAAAAAATGCTTCATTTTGATTTTGATTGAAATTTTGAATCTGTCTTTTCAAAGCAGTAGTTTTATGTGCTGGGAAAAATTTCTTTAGAAACTCAGTTTGTAATTCTTGCCATGTGCCAATTGACCTTGGTTTTAAATTATGAAGCCAAATTTTTGCTTTATCTTTTAAAGAAAAAGGAAATAATTTTAGCTTGACAATTTCATTTGTACATTGTTGGTCATTAAAGGTGACACATACATCTTCGAAGTCTTTTAGAAACGAGTAAGCACTTTCCGATTCTAACCCATGGAAATTTGGAAGCAAAGCTATCATACCTGGTTTAAAACAAAAGTTGTTTGCATTGAGAGGAAAAATAAAACAAGAGGGTGATGAGCTTCGAGTTGGTTGCAAGTAGTCACGCATGGTGCGTACTTGTCTGTTCTCATCTTCAGCATGAACACTTTCATTGTCAGCCATGGTAGGAGTTGTATTAGAAAGATTACCTGAAAAAGTTTCACAATAAAATCTAACTAAACGACGAGATCTAAAATCACGTCGCCAAACAAGCATAAAACAAAGTTAATATACAGATTAGGCGGTATAACCAGCCAATAAAAATAAAACAAAGTTAATATACAATATAAATATAAATATATAGAAAATTAGGCGGTATAACCAGCCAATAAAAATAAATATACTTATAAACTTATATACTTAGTATTGCCTCCCCGACAACGGCGCCAAAAACTTGATGGTGACTCAATTAAGAGTCGTAAACCCAAGTGCAGGTTATGTTCAAGTAATAAATTCTCGGGTGTCCGAGGTCGAACCACAGGGAAGCGTACTAGTAAGTATAAGTTTATAAATATATAAGAAAAAGAAAGTAAACAATATATTAGGAGATCAACAACAAAATAAGATAAACAAGATATTAGAGAACAAAATAAACAAAATATAAAAGAAATTAAACAAGATATAAAAAACAATAAGAAAAGATGTTGAGGTTAGAGAATCCACTCTTGGTGTTATGCTAAGATTAATCTTGTTTTATTACACAATTGAAATCCACACATAAGGGAGGTTCCAATCGGAAGGTTTAGCAATTCAGTCCAAATTGTCCAACGTCCATAGCATATGATATTATGTTCATTTGGTGTCCTCAAAACTCATAAAAAGAGTCCAAGCATTCCTTATGCCAAGTTATATGTCTACAACAAATCAAGGTTATGAAACCAAGCATTTACTGTGCCATTTTCATTGTCAATAATGAATCAAGATCTCTACTTTGCAAGTATGATTTTAAACCAAAAGAAAATATTATCTATACTAGTGCTTATAAATGATGATTCATTTTAGCTCATGTTTAAGAGACTAACCTTAGCATTTACCAAGAGCTTCACCTCATCACCTCAACAATATGATTAGAAACACATACTAGATATGAATAAAATGAAAAGAAATGTAAGAAGAAAAAGAAAACTAGAGAAAGGAAAGAAAAAGAAAACTTAGAGAATTTTATTACAATGGCTATCCTACCAATGTATAATGTATCCCAATACTCATCCAAGGCCCTCTATTTATACACATTTTGGAGGGCTAAATGACAAGAGACAAGCTTTATAAATTTCAAAGGTAGGTATAATAGGTGGGTGCATTTTTCTAACAATTTTCGTCATGTTGTATGACAATTCTGATCAGCCAGCTTGATGGTCGATTTTGTCAATGTTGGAGGCTCGATCTGATCAAATGGTCTTCTAGACAAATATGCCCCTATCAGTTACGGATCCATAGCCGTTGGAATCAGCTCATTTTCTGATGTGGATAAGAAGATATGGGCAAAATACGAAAACAGGTCAGCACAGATGTCATTGCACATCAGCCAACTTGATGGTCGATTTCGCTAGGGAAAACGACTCCGTTTCAAGAAGTGTAAAACATGAAAAAGATAGATATGCCTCTTAGCTTTGCACGGCTACAAATTTCAGCCTTATTGCTTCAGTGAAACTCGAGATATAGCTGATATGGTAAACGGTGTCGGAACTGGAACTGAATTGGATTTGCCCTTAATTCTTGATTTAACCTAGTAATCTGAAATCACTCAAAGAAACTCATGAAAAACACCAAATTACATAAAAATGTAAAAGATCATAAACACAAGTAGACTAAGCAATAATAACTCGTATTTGACACAAAACAATAATAAAACATAACTAAAAACTATATAATTATACGAGTTATCAGCTCACTGTATGTCAAAGGAATCGGGTCAACCTGATTTCTTTTTCGCTTTTTATGCCCCCTTCGATTATTTCCAAGGGTGTTAGATTGATAGACATATGTAAATTCTGGTGTGGTTACAGTCATTGGTTGGTAAGGATAAGAACCTTGAGAGACATGGTTCAGGGTAAAGTAAAATGGCTGATATGAGGAGAATTGGGGAGGTAGGGCAAAGCCTTCCACGACTTAGGTATCTTTCTTTCTCTTTTCAAATGCCCTATTTCTCTCGGTATTAGATGTTCTTTCTCCTTCAATTTTCCCATCCTTGACAGCATTCTCAATCATCTCCCCTGAAATTACCATGTCCGAAAAATTCTTCATGGTGTTGTCGACAAGTATATCATAGTACGGAGCCTGCAGTGTATTCACAAAAAGGACAGTGGTTTCCTTCTGAGTTAAGGGCAGTTGTACTTGGGCGACCATACTCATCACCGCTGCACATACCTTTGAAGCTCTCAGTAGCTATTTTCTTCATATTTTGCAAGGTGAGACGGTCAAGTGCCATGTCAATCATATGCTTGTACTGGTTTAGAAAAGCCCTAGCCAGGTCGTTCCAAGAGCGAATCTGATCCTTGCTCAACTGACTATACCACCTAATTGCGAACCCGCTGAGGCTATCCTGAAAGCAGTGAATCAAAAGCTTATCATTATCTACATGACTTGTCATCTTCCGGTAGAACATAGTGATGTGGGCTGACGGATCGGTCGTCCCGTCATATTTCTCAAAGCCAGGGATCTTGAACTTAGGAGGAATGACTAAATCGAGGACCAAACATCGTTCTTTCGCCTCCACTCTCCCGAATACATCTGTATTTTCTACTGCTCGGAGCCTTTCATCTAACAACTGATATGTCCCTTGGGAATCTGTCAACTCAGTCTCATTCGACTCAACCATTTTCAATTTTGCCTGTTCAGCTGGATCATCTGAGTTTAGGATGTTGACGGGATTAACTATGTTCTGGCTCCAACATCATGACCTCACTCTGACCCTTTTGTGCCTCTAACCCTTCTCTGGCGGCAAAATTTTTAGTGTATCCCTTGATTACAGTGGACATTAGCTCCATCAATTTAGTCATCTGACCTTTTAGATTCTTCTCGAGACTTTGCCAACTGTTCTCGTAATTCTTCCTATAACCTTTCCAATCTTTCCATTCGGGCAACTTGTTCATTCTCTATAGCACTAGCCTGTATTAAAAGGGTACTTAGTACTTCTTATACCTCTGATTTGAAATGGAAATTCTTTCAAAGACTCTTAAAGCCAAGCCAACTTCTGTTTTATTTCCCCAAATGTATGTCATGATGAAGGAGCCATGAATGCAATTTAATGCCCGTGAAACATAAACAATGTGATGTACGAACATATACAGTGGAGACATGCTAACCATGTATGTAATAAATGCAATCACGATGCCAACATGATATAAGTAAAGAATAAAACAACAACGCATGGATATATGCAATGAATAACCATGTGTATTTCAGTGTATTTCCCAATGAATGATTATATACATTATGAATACAACATGATGTCAAATATGATGCATGTAATCAATGAATGATTGACATAGAGTATATACAAAGAAACTCATGCTGACCATGTGTGTCATGAATGCGACCTAATGCTAACATGATGTATGTAATAAGCAAATTAGTGCATGGATATATACAGAAAAATCATGCTGACTATGAATGCATGAATGCAACCTGATGCCAACATGATACATGTAAAGAATAAGCAAATTAATGCATGGATATATACAGAAAAATCATGCTGACTATGAATAAATTGATACATGGGTATATACAGAAAAATCATGCTGATTATGAATGCATGACTGCAACCTGATGCCAACATGATACATTTAAAGAATGAATAAATTGATGCACAGGTATATACAAATAATGACCATGCATGTCATAAACGTATTCTACAATGAACGACCATGCATGCTATGACTGTAACATGATGTCAAAATGATACATGTAAAGAATAAATGAATTAACACAAAGGTATATACAAAGAAATTAACCAATGATTACACGAAATTGGTGGGATCTAAATCTTTATTATTCAAAAATCTCATTATGCAAGATTTGCCTCCAAATTTAATCTATGATTTTTTTGAAACATGTTTTCTCTATGAAAAGCCAAACATATTATTTTCAAAAGAATTTCGAGGTAGTGGACCTTACTATGGTACAATATCCAAATGTTCATGTAACACTATCGGTTTTATGAAATCATCAAAAAGGATTATTATCACCATCCGTTTATTGCAAAAAATGAGATCAACAGTACAACCATAAATGTACATGCTCCATTCACACATGCATGAAATGTGCAAAATGCGAAAATGTTTGAAAAAGAATGTTTGTATTTTGAATTTCAAAAAGTTATTGTACACTTGCCCGAACAGTATTTATTTATTTAGGCATCACAATGCCTTTAGGGCGGATTATCACATTTATTACAGGCGATGTACGTTCATCGTTGCCCGATCTATGATGCTTATTCAAAATGTAAAATAGGTAACAAAAGGTTAGAAATGTCCCTCCATGTGTTCCTATCTTCGGTATATCTATAAAAAATTCGGCAGGGCTTCGCCTATGTTGGCTCTATAGTTCACTATATGTGGGTGAACGAAGTTCTAACAGGCCTCGAATTGTTCCTCACTGTCTCCTGTGAAGGCTAGTAAGGCACCCCAATGGAAACGGGTTCAATTCGTTAGAGTATATTTACCTAAGCCCATACGGAGGGTCAATCACGAAGGCTTTAGGTACTTTATACTCCGGAAGTGTTTCACTAGCCCATACAGAGGCTCAATCACGAAGGCGTAGTTACTTTTCTCCCACTTAAAAGGACGGAACCCGGGTAGAGAGTTCATGTTATGCAAATGCAAGTGCAATGTGTGTGGAGGAACAAAACAAACCTTTCACCACCTATTCTACAACCATTATTCTAAGTACCCCAACAATTTATTAAAACAAAGATCAAGAGTAGTGTAACGCATTAACCAGAGAGCAATAATAATATGCATGCAAAAAACATTTTGTTATTTTCAAAACTTATTACGGGCTGTGTGATGTACGTTCATCATTGCCCGATTTGCAAAGGTAAACTTATTCATAATGTAGAATAGAAAGTAAAAGGATTGGAAATATTCTTCCATGTGTTCTTAGCTTCAGGATATCTAATCGAAAATCCGGCATGGCTTCGTTTAGGTTCACTATATGAAGGTGAATCAGTTCTAAAAGGCTCGAATTGTTCATCACTGTCGTCGGTGAAGGCTAGTAAGGCACCCCGATAAAAGCGGGTTCAATTTGTTAGAGTCTATTTCCCTAGCCCATGCAGATTGTTAATCACGAAGGCTTAGGTAATTTAGTACTCCATAAATATTTTGCTAACCCATGCGGATTGTTAATCACGAGAGTGTAGCTACTTTGCTCCCACCTAAAAGGACGGAACCCGAGTATAGGGCTCATGATATGCAAATGCCCGTGTGGTGTGTGAGGAGGAACAACAAACCTTTCACCACCTATTCTACAATCCTTATTTTAAATGCTCCACCATTTATTAAAAGAACATTTAAGAATAGTGTAACACATTAACCAACAAGCAATTATAATATACAACCTTAAGTAACTAGAGAACAATATAAATGCATGCACATGAGTATGGACATATTTTAAAACATTTTATTATTTTCAAAATTCTCTTTATTTTAAAAAAATGTGGGAATTAAAATTAAATACCAATTAAACTAACAAAACCGAGACTTTGATAACACACGACTAATTCTAGGCCTGACTCTCTAATTGTTGCCCAGCGAAGTCGCCAAGCTGTCGCAACCCAAAAAATAACAAGTCTCATCGCGAGACTTTATATTCGTTAAGCGTGACATTAAAAAAAAACCGAGGAAAAGTCGACTTAATTCCTCTTGAAAATGAAGGTTTTGAAAATGACCTTGAAAAAGACATGGAGTCGACACCAATCTTTGTTAGCTAGTTGTGATCGGCCACCTAAAACCGATTTTGTAAAATATTTTAAAATTAATTAATACATTTTTAAAACCAATTTCAAGTCTACGTTTTAAATCAGAGAAATCAAAGAAGCGGGTTCGAGACTCGGTTACGTGTGGGAAAGGATTAGCACCCCCACAACGCCCGTATAAAACGGTACCTTACTAATCGTGTGTTATCTCGATTCTCGATAAGAAAGTCAGTTTTTAATTTCGTATTTCAAGTTGATTCCCAATTTAAAGAAAAATAATTCCATTTTTAATTGAAAATGATCCAGAATTTATTAATTCAAGATTTTCCTATATTCTCCAACAAACGTGGCAAAATATAGAAATTTTTATTAATTTGGAAAAAATTTCGAATCATTCTCGTTTTAGAGAAGATATTCCGTTATTAATGATAATTGATGATGTCCTCCCCAACAGACCCGACAGAGAACTCATGAATTATTTTAACTCGGGAATATCTTTATTTTATTGAAAATCAATATCTTTTTCATAATATTTTTAAAAAAATGAACATGAATATGTGTGACATGGTAAAGATGATATAACAAAGTCTAGATAATATAATGCAACCTAAATGAGATGATATATTTTAAATGAGATAGCATATTCTAAATGAAATAAAATATCCTAAGTATCATGATATATTCTAAGTGAAATAAAATAACCCAAGTAACATAATATATTATAAATGAAATGAAATGTCCTAAGTGACATAATATATTCTATATGAAATGAAATATCCTAAGTGACATAATATATTCTATATGAAAAGAAATGACCTAAGTGACATAATATATTCTATATGAAATGAAATGTCCTAAGTGACATAATATATTCTATATGAAATGAAATGACCTAGTTAACATATATATTCTAAATGAAATAAAATGATTTAAATGACATATAAAATTTAAATGACATAGCATATTTTAAATAATATAATCTATATGATATCGAATATAATCTAAGTGACATGAAGTGATATGAAACATAAAATAATGTTATCATGGAATATGCATGAAAATAAAAATAAAAATAATAATGCATGAGCATAGTATATACTAAATAATGTGACAAAAATAAATAATTAAATAAAAAGCATAGGATAGCATGAAATATTCAAAACCATATAACAAACAACATAACACCATAAAATAAATCAAAATAATAATAATAATATCATAGAAAATTATCATAGCAAAAATCACATATTATATAGTATGCATGAACATGAAAAATGCAATGCGTGAAAGTGTATTTTTTCCTTTAATCAAGGAAATCCGTATATCTAAAAAGATATCCGGCTACCTTAGGAAAATATATCAAATTAAATATTCTAAAACCAAAATACTTTGTGATTGTTTGAAAACAATTTTGAAAAGCTTGAATGAAGATTAAAACCCTAGCCAAACCCTTTTAAAAATGGCTATAATTTCCTAAGTTTAAAATCCCGAACTTGACCACCCTTAACCCGAGGTTTGTAAAATCATTTTTAAAGTTTAAAATGGCCTAGAAACCAACCAAAGACAGTAGCTAAACTTCCTAATCAACCCCTTCTAAATAACTTAGCCAAAACGGAAAAATGATTTTCCCTCAAATTCAAATCTGCCTCTACTGTCCAGTTTTAAAACAAATTTTTTTACCTATTTTTAAAAATTCAAAAAAATATAAAAAAAATACTGGAGACTCAGAACATGTAAACATACACGAGAAAAAATTGGCTTAATTTTTTATTAAAGATAAGAAAAATTGGGAAAAGTCCGAGCATTGGGTGAAAACTGTTTTGCCAAAACACATTTTTTTGCCTTTGATAAAATCATTTAAAAATCAAAGTAAAAATATAGGAGACTCCCCTAAGGACCTATAAACAGTAGCTAAAACTTCTAAAAATTCAGACAAAAATTGGCTTAAGTAAAAAAAAATCACAAAGGTAGAATAATCAATTTGACAACTCTTTAATTTTCCACAAGTATGCTCAAGTGAGCATGAATTTGAGCCATTAATTGGCCTAAGTCATAAATCATGTGGCATGACATGAGATGCTTGAACATACAGCAAATTGAATGCATGGAATGTATGATTTAAAACCTAAATGATGTGAGAAATGCATGGCAATACAAAATAACCTAATGCCTAGCATGAGTTTGCATGGCAATAGATGTAATCCTAACCTAAATATGTATGAGATTCGTAATAATGTAAATGAGACATAGACCTAAAATGACATGAAATGCATGGCAATACAAAGTGACCTAAGACCTAAATAGCATAGCAATGCATGGCAATACTAATATGATTCTAGACCTAATATGCATGGGAATATGGATGGCAATATTAAGATGGCCTAGACCTAAAATGTCATGCGAATGCATGAAAATGTCATGAACATATAGTGACCAATAAACCTAATACTAATGCATGAAACAAACAACAACTAATACACAATCTCATGGCATAATAATGCAAAGTATGGTACCTAAACAAAATGCAAATGCACACACAAGGCAAGGAGTACATGAAGAGGCCGAATGGCCACTAAACAACCTATATGGAGAAATGTAGCAAGGCATTAACACAAACACATGGAAAACTAAATTAAAACACACAATATTATGGCATGAAATGCAAACCTATTCCCTAAATAAGATGAAAATGCACATGCAAAGCATAGGAAATGGAGGAGGCTGAATGGTCATATGGTATTCTAACATGGCATTTTCACAAACACGTGGCATGGTTTCGAACTAAGCTACCACAATCAAGCTAACCGACCACAATCAAGCTAATATAACACAAAAGATAATCTAACACAAGAAAGCTAACCTAGAATAAAATCAAACACAAAATCATTTAACAAAACCCAACCATTCGGCCAACATGAAAAGAAATAGAGTAAAACTTGCTTTCTTGATTTCTTTTAAAAAACAAAGTAGAAGCTCCTTAGAACTTATTTTAGAAACAAATTTATTTCATAAAAGAGAATAAACTAACAATCAAAATAGCAAAATCATATCAACAAAGTATGAAAAAAAAACATGAAAGAACATAACTACCTTGCTCTAGCTTTCCAAATCAAGAAGAAGCAAGCCAAAACCTTTATTTTCCTTCTCTTTTTTTCTCCTATCTTTTTTCCTTTATTTTTTCTCTCTTTTTCTCCTTAGCTACTGCCTCTTTTCCAGCCTCCAAGCCTCTGAAAAAATGAAGTCAGCCCCCCTAATGGCTTGGCCGAATGGCCTTAGAAAGGTGTAGTAGGTTCTAGAATTTTTCCTACCAACTTTTACCATTTTACCATTTTGTAAACAAGCTCCAAATCCAGATTTTTATTCTCAAATCTTTCCAAATAATTTAAAAGTGTGATCTGGAAGTTTTCATAAATTTTGAAACTCATTTGCTATTTTTTGGGGATTTATCTTCTTGAATTTCTACATTGTGGGCTCGGGATCTGGCCATTTTGCAAACGAACTCCGAATCTAGATTTTCTTTCATAAATCTCTTCCAAATAATTTAAGAATGAGATCTGAAAATTTTCAGAATTTTTGGAACTCGTTTGCTATTTTTCCGAGATTTATCCTTCTGAATTTCTACATAGTGGGCCCGAGATTTGGTTATTTTGCAAACGAACTCCAAATCTGGATTTTTCTTTGCCAAAATCTTCCAAATGATTTAAGAATGAGATCTACAAATTTTTAGAATTTTCGGAGCTCATTTGGTATTTTTCCCGAATTTTCTAGTTTTGCCCTTTTCCCTCCGAAGCCCGGTTTTGCTCAAAACAAGTTCGATTTTCAGATTTTCTTTTTCTGGGCCTTTGTCATATAATGAATTGGAGTTGGTCCAAAAATGCCCAATTTGTACGATCAAATTCCCTTCCGTTTTGATTTTTCCTCTTTTCAGTATCCGGAATCTCCTCGTGTTTCCGTTTTTCCTCCAATCGACTCTTTTCTCGAAATTACTTCAAACTCAGCCTTGGGCTATCCTTGTTTACTCACTCCTCATCAATTAGGGGCTTTAGTCTTACCAAATTGTGCCATTTCTGCAATTTTTCCCAATTTCACCAAAATCCACCAAAAACCCTAATTCTCAGTTTTCTTCCGAATTAACTTTTCCTTCAGTTTTTCTTCCAAGTAGCCTCTCCATTACCCGTAGTCAGTGCTTATTTTTCATTTGAAACCTTCAATTTTGACCAATTTGATCATTTAAGCACTTTTCCCCAAATTTTCTGAACTAGGGTTTCTTTTCCATTGAATCTCCGTAACCCAACTTTCAAACTCCATATCTTTCAATGTAGACCTCGGATTATCAAAATTCTTTCACCATTTTTCAATTGAACTTCAAATATTGATTTTGAAAGTGGGTTGACTTTTTTAGTAGTTGACTTTTTAGAGTTGACTTTTTTGGGGTTGAGTTTTTCAAGTTTGACTTTTATGTCTGCTTTCTTAAACTAAGTCTTAGAATACCACCTGCAGGATGAGAAAAGCCTTTTTGTATTCTGCAACATCACTTTAGGAAGAAAACATACATGATTTAGTGGTCCGGACAAAATTAGGTGTCTACAATCATAGCTAAGAGTTTTTTCGTCCATGCTTAGAAGTTCTCCCCAGATGTTGGAGATGTTCTTAAAGGTTTGGTAGTTCCATAGGTGCAAAGGAACGACAAAACAAGTTATCCAAGTCGATCTACCTTTTGAAATCAAGTTTTTGTTCCAAAATTCCAGCTCAATGAACCATTCCTTTAGCCAACTCCACCCAAGATTTTGCATAGTGCATAGAGTATCTTCATCTTCGAATTCAGTTAAAAATTTCTTGCCGGAGATTTTTTTGACAGATACTTCGAGAGCTCCTTGCATTTTGAAATTATCCATAAGTCTGCCAGTCTCGTAATAACCTCTTGTAGTTCTAACTAAACATTTTTTCAGACGACTGATAGCACCTTCTTCCACTACGCCATTACACTATTTTTGCCCCCTGCCTACATGTGAAACCACCTCAGCATCTTTAGAGTATGAAGATTCTGGTTGATCATTCTAGACTAACAAGGCTTGAAGATATGATTTTTTTATTCCCATTGTCAATCTTAGCAGTCTCCTCAAAATTTGGTTCACTGAGATTTGATTGCAAGGGTTTTGATTTTCTCCAGTAAAAGGTACGGCTCTTAAATCTTGCCATGGAGACACTGATCCTATAATCCAGGAGCCAAGCCCCGTTCAATCTATTGATGGCATTCCAAGCACCTCTATTATCTGTAAATCTAACGAAACCAAATCTCCTACCCCTTTAATTCGTTTTTACTGGAATGAAGACGTCAACCACTTTTCCTTGATTTTGGAAGATACGCCATAGCCATCTCCAATGACCTTGAGGTGGAATATTGTGAACGAACACCGTGACAACTTGAGGTGGAAGATACGCCATTTTCAATCTCTAATTAGATACAATCACATTGGGAGTTAGTGACAATTTTGCAGGAGTTAGGAGTTAGTGAACTATTAATAATCTTAAAAGATTAAAGATACTTGGGACTATCAAATTGAGGCATCAAAATAATTTATGTTAGATCTAGTATTAGTCATGAGATGAGATTGATATTTAATCAGCTTATATGATTATATGAGTCGTCATGATGGCTGTATAGCGTTTTTGTTTCATTAAGCACATAATTCTCATATAGACATGTAATATTGATATGCAAGATTCTGATTCCTGATAAGCTCCATTTCCAAACACAGCTCATGTTCAAAGCTTGCTTTTCAACTTTTGCATAGTTTGTCATTGTCACCCAATTTCAACTGCAGATTCATTAACTCAGTAATTACCCCATTGCATCTTCCATATATTAGTATTAACATTTCCAAAGTTGGTACATAATAACCCTTAAAATTAAGGAAATTGCTTTTGTTTTTATTCCTTGAAAGTCTTACAATTGTCGTGTGGTGTTTGCTTTTTGGTTTTGGTTTGAAGTTTAGAAGCGGGCTGGTGTTTCAAATGACAATAAAGATCCTTATAGTCTAATATATATTAATACCATTTTAGGGCATGAGAGATATGTCGTAAGGAGTTTCAGTCCTAGGTTAGCACTCTATGTTTCATCCATGCCTACTTTTTATTTAAGTACATAATATATTGCTTTGTATGTTGCTATATACATGGATATGCTATGTATATGCCCACTAGCCTAACTTGTAAGTATACTTTGCTCTTAACAAAATGTAGGGTCTTTGGCATTAACAAGAGTTGGTAGCTATTCATGATTCAACTAAAAGTTGGGTTTATGATATTCATCTCTGTAAATAAAAATTTGTATAGGAATTTTTTTCAAATGTTTCATGTTTTTATGTAGGGTTTTGTCAGTTATTGTATTGTTCTGTCTCTTGGTTTTGCTCTTATTAAATTATATATGCATCACATGTGGAGTGTGAAAGAATTACTTAGTTATTGATTAAATCATTTCATTTAGGTGAAATTCATGGTCCTTAGCTTATTCTAAAGTTTAAAATTATGGATTGTGAATTGATGAAATGATGCTTTTGTAAACAAAGCTGTTGTGTGGAGTTATACTTACTATGATTTTAGTTCAGCATACTTTATACTCTAAATTATCCTCTTTTTTTCTCCCTTTTAACAGGTTATTATGAAGTTCACAAATATCAACTGTGAATTAATAAAATCAGTGCTTCATCTATGATGCAATGTTCTTTAATTACTTGATTTTTCAACAACTACATTTTCAGTTCTTTTTCTTCTAATATACTTTGTTTACATTAAATTCATGCTCTTTTTGATTCATTATTAACTATTAAAAGAATAGAACATGAATATGTGGTTTAGCCACATTAAATGAGATGTTCTTTAAGAGAAGAAAGATGTGTTATTTGTCATTATATTTTTAGGTATACATAGTTTGTTATTATCGTTTAATTTTAACTCTAAATTCATTAACTTAAGAATTAAATCATTGCAACTACTATAAACCCGTTGCGTAGCATGGACGCCTCCTAGTACATATTAAAATTTACTTTATTTATATATATTTAGATAAGACAACATATTAAGTTTTTGTTAATTTAATAAAATATAAATAATAAAGGTCTTTACTCTTTAGAAAAGTTTAACAACAAACGAGTAGTTCATCTTTCTCATAAAAGAAAACTGTCTTATAATAAAAATATTACCTCACTTCCAAAAAAAAAAACAAGAAAAACTATATTTGAATCTCATGGTTACATGTTAGATGTATATAACTATATTTTGACTTAATTTTCTATTTATCCCATTAAAATTATTAGAAAAGAAACAGAAAGAACAGGTTAATAAATAAATTTTATCTCCTTTTGTTATGAAAATAATGCTCAATTCACACTTGTCTTACTTGTAAAAAAAAAAAAAAATCCCAACACTTAAATTTAAGTTTTGAAAATTGTTACTAATTGTTCTTGACATTGGTAGCTTCCTTTGTTTTTTTAGCACAACAAGAGTTTGAGATATTTTAAATCATACAAAGCTACGTTATATTGTTTAACCTAATCAATTTTAGATTTTAGCTTCCCTTTCTTTCTTAGCACACAAAAAGTATTCAACATTCAGTTGAAAAATCAAAAAATAAAAAACCCAAAAAAATGAGATATGTAAGGAGAGGCATGAACAATTTTTTCCTTTAAATTAAATGAAAATAAATCTACAATAAGATTTTGTTGTTAATTAGTGAATTCAAGTTTTTTTATATGAAGAGGGAGAGATTGGAACCATGAGGTTCTCATTGACTTTTTTATTGGTTTTGATAGGATCCAAAATGACCCAATCCCATGGCAATTTCTATATGGGCCAAGATCCAAGAAGATCTAGGAAACATGGCAAGAATGAGTGAAATTCACTTGGGCCATGTTGCAAGTTATTCAAGAAAGGCTTCAACATGCAAGATGGGATTGCATCCAAGTTTAGTCCATGTGATTCAATAATACAAGGTGGCGGCATTAGAGGGCTTGCAAGTGGCGGCATTGGAAGATTAGAAGTGTGCCTATTCTTTAATTCATTAATTGATATGGCACTTGTGGGTACCAATTCATTTAATGATGTGGCAAGGAAAATTGGGTTTATTTTAAGTCTTTTAATTAGTCTTTTAATTACTTAGGCATTTGGGCCTATATTATGTAACATGTCCAATAGGCTAGTGGGATTTACCTTCATTAAACTAGTTGGACATCTTTTAATCATTTAGGTTTGGGCTGGAGCATGTTCAGCCCATATTTAAGCATTCTTTATTAAGTTTATTAGGTCTAGTCGACTTTAGGACTTCTAAGGGGAATAGTAGTGCTTGGCCGAATTCCAATGTAACTAGTATTAGGTTTAGGTTATGTAGGGAGGCTATAAATACCTTGTGTAGCCACCTACAATTAATAATCTTTTTGATCAATTAAGTTTGATTTTATTCAGTGAGAGTTTTCTCTTTTAGTTCTTGAAAGAACTTAGAACTTATCAAAGAATTCTTCTTTGTGTCGTTCAACACCTTCAAACTTAGGTTCTTGAAACAAGCATTCTTTGGGTCTAGCTAGCTTAGCTTATCTAGGTTTTTTGAAATAGGATTTCACTAGGTTTAAGTTTTCATTGCCTGAATCTTGGCTTTTCTAGGTTAGGTATCCTAAATTGTTAATGGGTTCAAAGGGTTCAACCCCACGGGTTCACATCATTTGGTATCAGAGCTTAGGCAACCAATCAGGTACTATCACAACAAAATCGATAACAAGATTTTGGGGTTTTTGTCAACTTTCTTGTTTTAGGGTTTTAGGCATTCTTGTCTTAAGGTTATAGCTTTTTTTTTTTTTAGTTTTTAGGCAGTTTCGTTTGGGGTTTCATTCTTGAAAATTGGTTTAGATCAAGATTCTCCTTCTTGAATTCTTGATCTATTAAAAAATTTGTTCTTGAATGTTCTTAATCCGTTCTTGAAAAGAAAATCAAGAATTGAGAAGGGCATTCGAACAGTCTAAAGAAAGAAAAAATAAAGTCATCCGAGATTTCAAGAAAATCAAGAAAGTCTCGTGAAAAAAAAAAGAAAGAAATAAAAGTGTTCGAATAGAAAAAAAAAGATTCGAAAAAGATTAAAAAGAAGAGGAAAGAATCGACATTCATTTTTTTTACTAACCAAAGTTGTTTTGCAGCAACTTTAAGATGTCTCTCACATGTGGCGACGAAGTAAAGCAGGCTTTCCAAGATATGAAAGAGTTCACCTTATTGTTTGGGAAGTTTGTGCAACAAGAGGAAGAAAGAGAGAGAACAAAAAAGAGTGAAAAAGAAAGAGAGGTGGCTGAAAAACAAGTGGAGCCACAAGAGAAAAAAGAGTGTCAAAAAGAAAATGAAAAAGAAAAAGAAGTAGAGCCTGAAATTAAAGAAGTAAGAGATGAGCCATTAGTGGAAAATGAGACAATTCCTACCGAGAAAACAAGGAATTTGAGAAATTTTTTTCTTGATGCAAAGGAGAGTGAGGTTCTTATTCTTGATACCCCTAACCAATCTCTTCCTATTTTGACTACTTCTTTGTTGGAGGATGTTGAGGATTTCTTTTCGGAGAAGATACAGGATGGGTTACCACCCATAAGAGGTATTGCACATCACCTTCATTTAGTACCTAGCACCGTCATTCGCACACACAAGGCTAAGATTCGAGGGCGAATCTTTTCGAGGAAAGGGGGAATGATAGGATCCAAGATGGCCCAATCCCATAGCAATTTCTATATGGGCCAAGATCCAAGAAGATCTAGGAAACATGGCAAGAATGGGTGGAACTCACTTGGGCCATGTTGCAAGTTATTCAAGAAAGGCTTCAACATGCAAGATGGGCTTGCATCCAAGTTTGGTCCATGTGATTCAAGAACACAATGTGGCGGCATTAGAGGGCTTACAAGTGGCGGCATTGGAAGATTAAAAGTGGGCCTATTCTTTAATTCATTAATTGATATGGCACTTGTGGGGACCAATTCATTTAATGATGTGGCAAGGAAGATTGGGTTTATTTTAAGTCTTTTAATTACTTAGGCATTTAGGCCTTTATTATGTAACATGTCCAATAGGCTAGTGGGGTATACCTTCATTAAACTAGTTGGACATCTTTTAATTATTTAGGTTTGGACTGGAGCATGTTCAACCCATATTTAAGCATTCTTTATTAAGTTTATTAGGTCTGGCCGACTTTAGGACTTCCAAGGGGAGTAGTAGTGCTTGGCTGAATTCCAATGTAACTAGTATTAGGTTTAGGTTATGTAGGGAGGCTATAAATACCTTGTGTAGCCGCCTACAATTAATAATCTTTTGATCAATTAAGTCTGATTTTATTCAGTGAGAGTTTTCTCTTTTAGTTCTTGAAAGAACTTAGAACTTATCAAAGAATTCTTCTTTGTGGCGTTCAACACCTTCAAACTTAGGATCTTGAAACAAGCATTCTTAGGGTCTAGCTAGCTTAGCTTATCTAGGTTCTTTGAAAAGGATTTCACTGGATTTAAGTTTTCATTGCCTAAAACTTGGCTTTTCTGGGTTAGGTATCCTATATTGTTAGTGGGTTCAAAAAGTTCAACCCCATGAGTTCACATCAGGTTTTTTATAATTATTTTCATATTTGTTTAAGCCTTGAGGTTCTCTTTGACGTTTTTTGTTGTTTTTTTAGAATTCTTTTCATATTTTTTGACAATATATATATATATGTGGTTTGGCTTGTTTTATTTTAATAATAGAGTTTGCTTTAATTTTGGATGATAATCTTTTTATACTAGTTTAATTTTATTAGTATTCTGGATTTTAAATTAAATGAAAAAAATGAGAAAATCAAGGAGATAGATTATATTTAAGAATTATTTCAAAATATGAGAAAATCATGGTAAGTATTTTATTCAAACACAAATCCATATAAATTAGCTAGCCTTAAATTGTAGGAGATTGTTGCAAAGGTGATTAGGGACTCATTAACATATTTTTTGATTAATTATCAAGAAAAAATTTTGATTAAGCAATTTTTGGCAACATAAAGCAAATATATATATATATATTTTGGTTATACACATCTTTTAGATTGTGTTTGGGAACTTAAATTTAGATTTGGATTTCAAAATTTTGGATTTTAAATTTATGAATTTAAAATTTCTTGTTTGGAAGAATCAACAATTTCAAATTCAAGATTTTGAATAAATTATAATTCATTGTTTGGATAATTAAAATTTGGATTTGGATTTAAATTATTTTTTTATTTTTTTTACTTTTATTTCAAAGTAAAATATAAAATGCATCCTAAAAATAAATCATTATATTCCAAAATTTACCAAAAAAAGGTAATTAAAAATTTTGATCAAATATCCAACATCAAACAAATTTAAGAAACTATATATATATATATATATATTGATTAAAAATACAGGCATCAAGAAAGAAAGAAAAAATAACAATAAAACATAATCAATAAGTTTGAAAAACGATATCATTCACACAATTAATAAAAGTTTTGATTCTTTATAAGACAAGCATAAATTTTTTTAACTAAAAATTAAAGAAAAATATGCACACATAAATGTACTAACAACTCTAAACCAATGAACCAAAGTAATGAACATTTCTTTCCTATCTACTCCAATTTTTCACACAGAAACTCTAATTTTCCTCGGTTGAAACTTTTATTGGCACTTCTGTAGTTGGTTACTCCACCTCATTCACTGCTTCTTCTGTCATTATTTCAATAGCATCTTCAAAAAATTTTACACTTTCACCTATTACTTTGTCTTTTCCACAGAAGATCGTGATATCATCCAAATGTTAATCCCCTTGTTTTCATAAGGAGCAGTCTTAGGATACACCTGAAATATATAAAATAATTTGTTGGTCTATTGAATCAAAGATTATATGTGTTGGAGTATTCTAAAAAAAAAAGAGCAAAACCTATTATTGATAACAGTGGAATTAAACACTTAACAATTAATTGTTGTAACTTTTCTCAATTTACAAACCTTTTAAGTTACAAACAAAGTATTTAGTGTGTGTTTGGTTCAAGAAAACAAAGTTATTTTCCATTTTCATTTTCGTAGATCTAGACACCTCATTTTGCCCGGACCCCTAAATCAGGTACAATTCCTTCCTTGTGATGTTTTAGAATGCAAAAAAGCCCTTCTCATCCTGCAGGTGGTATTCCGAGACTTTGTTTAAGAAGGCAAGCATGAAAAGTCAATCTGGAAAAAGTCAACAAAAAAGTCAACCCCAAAAGTCAACCATTGAAAAGTCAACCCTCATTCAAAATCAAATTGAACAATGGTGAAAGAATTTTGATAATCCGAGGTCTACAATGAAACATATGGAGTTCGGAAGATGGGTTATGGAGATTCAGTGGAAAGGAAACCCTAATTCAGTAAATTTGGGGAAAAGTGCTTAAACGATCAAATTGGTGAAAATTGAGTTTCCGAATGGAATATAATCAATGACTACGGGTATTGGAAAGGCCATTTGGAAGCAAAACCAAAGCAAGGTCAATTTGGAAGAAAACCGAAAATTAGGGTTTTTGGCGAAATTGGGGAAAATTGCAAAAATGGCCTGATTCGTTAAAATTAAAGCCCCTAATTGATGAAGAGTGGGTAAAAAAAGATGGCCCAAGGCTCAGTTTGAAGTAATTCCGAGAAAATAGTCGATTGAAGAAAAAGGGAAAAACGAGGAAATTCCCGATATTGGAAAAAGGAAAAATCAAATCGAAGGGGAATTTGGTCGTAAAAATTGGGCGCTTTCGGACCAACTCCAATTCAATATATAACAAAGGCCTGGAAAAAGAAAATCTGGAAATCGAACTTGTTTTGAGTAAAACCGAGACTTCGGAGGTTAAAGGGCAATCTTGAAAAATCCAAAAAAAAAAATAGCAAATGAGCTCGAAAAATTACCAAAATTTCAAAATATCAATTTTATATTATTTGGAAGAGATTGGCGAAGAAAAATCCGAAAAAGGAGCTCGTTTGAGAAATGGAAAATTTCGGGCCCACTAAACTGAAATTCCAGAAGATAAATCTAGGAAAAATAGCAATAAGCTCAGAAAATTATCAAAACTTCCAGATCTTAATTTTATATTGTTTGGAATAAATTGGCGAGGAAAAATCCGGAATCGTAGCTCGTTTGAAAAATGGCAAAACTTCAAGTGCACTAAGGGCAATTTTGGAAGATAAATCCGGGAAAAATAGCAAATGGGCTCGAAAAAATATGAAAACTTCCAGAACTCAATTTTATATTAGTTAGAAATTATTGGAAAAATAAAATTTGAATTTGGGGTCCATTTGCTATTTAATCAAGTTTGGGGGGCTAAAGTGCAATTTTACCTAGAAATAGAAGAGGGCCTTTTTTCATTTTAAAAAAATAGGGAAGGGGCTGGAATTTGAAGGGGCATTCAGTCAGCCCATGAAGATAATGAATTTTTCTGAGTTCTTTCATCCAAAGGCCAAAATTGGATAGTAAGGTGGTTATTTTTTTATCAAGTCTTTGTGATTTTGCCACATGATCAAATGAATGAAGAGGAAAAATGTCAACATTATGGTTACATATTTTAGAACAACTGTATTTGTTAGGGGCTGATCACTTAATCTAAATGGTGGTAAATTCACATTTTTAGCATATTTGATTAGTGGCCTTTGGATCAAATTAGCTAGAAAAAAATGACAACATCCTACACCAATAGTGACTATTCGGCTACAATTAAGAGGGGAGGGTTTTCATTTTGCTAAGGATTCTTTGGCTGACCATTTTTCATTTGTGAAGCAATAGCTAAGTGTAGAAAAGTAAAGAAAATTTAGAAGAGAAGAAAAGCTTGAAAGATAGTTTTGAAAGGTAGCCTTTTGGCACCTAACTCTTGCATTTTCGTTCTTTTTTCATGCTTAATTTGCTGATTTTCCTTGAGGTTTTGTGATTTCTTTTTGTTTTTGTTATGAAATAAAGGTTTTTAGAACTTCCTTTCAAGGCTCCTATCTTATGTTTTCATGAAAAAATCAAAGAAAAAACAAATTTTTACTCATTTTTTTGTGTTGGCCGAATGGCTCCCTTGGAGTGCTTATGTTGTGTTTGATTTATTTCCTATGTTGATTGTGGTATATTGGCTTGTTTTGATGTTTTAGCTTTTTAAAATAATCAAGATATGGAGCTTATTTTTAACCTTCTTTACTTACTTGTTCTTATTTTGTTGATTTTATCATTTATTTTCATGTCTACTTACTTTGTTTGCTATTTTTAATTTTCTGTTTTCACTATATTAAGTTGTTCATGCTTTGTGTTATTGTCATACTATGTGTTTGTGTATTTGCCTAACTACATCTTTGCATTTGCATCATGATTGTTTGGTCTAACATGTTTCCTTTTAAGTCTTGCATATTTATCATGCCATGTGTTTGTGTTATTGCCATGCTAGGATCTCACATTTCATTTAGTGTCCACTCGATTTCCATACTTATTTTTGCCTTGTGTGTGCATTTTTATCTTGTTTAGTTGCCATGCTTTCATGCATTCTTTGCATCTTTATGCCATGATATTGTGTATTTGATTTATTATGCTATGTGTTTGTGTTATTGTTTTTCTACATTTCTTTATGAATGCATGTGTCCATTCGGCTACTTCTAGGGTTTTTACCTTGTGCATTTGCATCTTCATTTTGAGTATGTGATTACCATGCTTTCACTCAGGGGTGAATGCAGGGGGGTAGGCAGGGGCCTTGGCCCCCCCTTAAATTTTTTTAACTTTTTTTAAATAAGGGTAAAATTGTCTCTGAACCCTTCAAATTTTGTTTGGCTTTCAATTTGGCCCCCCCTTAATTTTTTAAACATTTTTGAAATAAAATAAAATTATGTTTGGCCCCTCCAAAATTTGTTTGACCTTTCAATTTAGCCTCATTTATAGAATTTATTTGATATAATAAATTTGGTGATTTTTTTAGTTTAAACCTCATTCATTATTATTAGCTTTATTCTCTCTATTTACTTTTTCAATCAATTAACTAGATATATTTACATTAATTATTTTGTTTAATATTTTTCATTCTATACTCATAAGGAAAAAATAAATAAATAAAGTTAAACAATTACAATATCTAATACGAATTGTGCATTTAACTTATTTTATTTTTTCGAAATACATATAATCTTATGATTTTCTTTTATAATATCAAATAATTTTATGCATATTTTAATTAGAAAATAAAAAATTTTTACGTTGAGACTTTATTTCTTATTAATTTTTTTCATATGTAACATGAATTATAATATTTAAAAATTTTAATAAAATTTATTTCATTATAAGAAATTTATATATTGCTAGCAAATTTAATGTCATATATGATATTTAAATTTATTATTTTTATACTAAAGTTGTCCATGGACTAGGTAGAGTCAAACTCACACAACAAAAATTTTTACTTGTTCAAGGCTTGGCCCGATTCGAGCAGCAGAATAACCCTATCGTTGGGCAAGTTTATTTCATACACAATTTTTATTTTTACTTTAAATATTTATATGTATATTTTGGCTAGAAGTGCTCATGGGCCGGCCGTGGCCTGAATATTTTCTTCGTCCTTACCCAGGCCCGGCCAGCGGGCTCGAGGTTACTGTTCACTCTATTTAAAAAATAAAAAATATATATTTTTATTAATATTTTTATATTTTTTATAATTAAATTTAAATAAAATTCCCAAAACATAAAATTCCCTGCTCAAGCCCGGCCCAGTAAGGGCCTGTCGGGTCTGGCGGGCTGCCCGACCCTTGAGCAGGTCTAATTTCGGCCCCCCTCGTCAATATTTCTGGCTTCGCCCCTGCTTTCACTTATGCTTTGCATCTTTATGCCATGAGATTGTGTATTGGTTGTGCTATGTTCATGCATTAGTATTATGCTCATTTAGTCATTATATGTTCATGTTACTTCCATGCATATCTTATGTTCATATTAAGTCTTAGGTCATTTTGTATTTCCATGCATGGTTTCATGTCCATTAGGTCTAGGTCATCTTTGTATGCCATACACATTTCCATGCTTATTAGGTCTTTAGATCATATTGGTATTGGCATGCATTTTTAGGTCCATTAGGTTTAGGTCATCTTTTTATTTTCATGCATTTCATGCATATTAGGTCTAGGTTGAATTTCTCACCATGCATATTTCATGTTAGTTATTAGGTCATCTTTTATGCCACGCATTTTCTATGTCATTTAGGCATTAGGTCATGCATTTCATGCATACAACTTGCTGTTTGTTCATGCATTTCATTGCATCACACTTTATTTTTGACTTAAGCCAATCAATGGCTCAAAGCCAAGCTCTTATGAGCATGCTTGTTGAAAATTAAGAAGTTGTCAAGTTGAATTTTCTACCTTTGTGATTTTATTTCATTAGGCAATCCTTGTCCATATTTTTAGAAATTTTTACTACTGTTTGTAGGTCCTTAAAGGAGTCTCCAACATTTTTATTTTGATTTTTGAGTGATTTTATCAAAGGTTGAAAAATGTTTTTTTGGCTAAACAGTTTTTCACCCAGTGTTCTGACTTTCGTGAATTTTCTGGTAGGTCATCCTTAGTCTAAAAATTAATCCAATATTTTACCATAGTGTTCGATATGTTCTGAGTCTCCCATAATTTTTTTCATATTTATTTGAAATTTAAAATATAGGTAAAAAAATCACGTTTTAAAACTGGTCAATAAAGTCAGATTTGGTTCCAAGTGAAAAATAATTTTTTGTTTTGGCTAAGGCATTAAGAGAGGGATGATTTAGAACCTTAGCTACTGTCCTAGGCTGATTTTAAGTCATTTTAATCCTAAAAAATTATTTTATAAAGGTTGGGTCAATGGTGGTCAAGTCCGAGTTTTCAAAGTTAGGAAAATGGAGCCTTTTTAAAGGGGGTTTCGGCCTTAGTGCCATTTTCATCCAAAATTTTTAAAATTATTTTCAAACCAATCACAAAGTATATTTCATTTAGAAAAATCTGATTTGATGTATTTTTCTAAGGTAATCGGATATCATTTTAGATATACGAATTTCCTTATTCAAAAGAAAAAATATACTTTCATGCATTGCATTTTCCATATTCATGCATATTATTTGATATATGATTTTTATCTTGAATATTTCTATGGTGATGTTAATTGTTTTGATTTATATTTCATGATGTTATATTGATTGTTATATGGTTGTGAATAATTTATATTATTCTATGACTCCTTATATATTTTGTCATATCTTTTAGATTTATTTTATTCATGCATTGTTTTTTATTGTCATGCATATTTTACTATAATGTTATATTTTTTTTTTATCATGTCATGTTATTAAATTATGCTATATCATTTAGAATATGCTATGTCATTTAGAGTGTACCAAGTCATTTAGAATATACTATATCACTTAGATTATATTATGTCATTTAGAATATACTATGCCACTTAGATTATATTATGTCATTTAGAATATAATATGTCACTTAGATTATATTATGTCATTTAGAATATACTATGCCACTTGGATTATATCATGTCATTTAGGTTATACTATGTCATTTAGATTTTGCTATGTCATTTTTACTATGTCATACATGTTCATATTCATCTTCTTAAAAAAATAATGATTTTCAATAAAAATAAAGATATTCTCGAGTTAAAATAATTTATGAGTTCTATGTCGGGTTTGCTGGGGAGGATATCATCAATTATCATTAATAAAGGAATATTCTTCTTTCAAAAAATGATTTAAAGATTTTCCAAATAAATAAAAAATTTTATATTTTACCGATTTTGTCGGGGGAATATAAGAAAATTTTGAATTAATAAATTTCGGATCATTTTCAATAAAAAAATTAAATTATTTTTCTTCAAATTGGAAATTATTTTAAAAATGCCAAATTTAAAACTGACTTTTTACCGAGACTTGAGACAACACACGATTAATAAGGTACCGTTTTATACGGGCGTTGTGGGGGTGTTAACCTTTCCACGCACGTAACCGAATCCCGAACCCGCTTCTTTGATTTCTCTGATTTTAAAAACGCAGACTTGAAATTGGTTTTAAAAATATTTTAATTAATTTTAAAATGTTTTACAAAATCGGTTTTAATAGGAGGCCTATCACACCTAGCCAAAAAAGATTGGTGGGGACTCCATGTCTTTTTTCGAGATTGTTTTCAAACCCTTATTTTATTTCAAGAGAAATTAAGTCGTCTTTTCCTCTATTTCTCCAATGTCATGCTTAACGAATAAAGTCTTGCGATGAGACTTATTATTTTTTAGGTTGCGACAGCTTGGCGACTCCACTGTGGACATTTAGAGAGTCAGGCCTAGAATTAGTCGTGTGTTATCAAAGTCTCGGTTTTGTTGGTTTTTATTCGGTATTTAATTTTTAATTCCCACATTTTTTTCAATAATAAGGAGAATTTTGAAAATAATAAAATATTTTTAAATATGTCCATATTCATGTGCATACATATTATTATTGTTCTCTGGTTATTTTGTTGCATATATTTATTATTTGCTGAATTGATGCTTTACATTTTTTAATCTTGTTGGGGCATTTAGAATAAGGGGTGTTGAATAGGTGGTAAAAGGTTTGTTGTTCTTCCTCACACACCACACGTGCATTTGCATATCATGAGCCCTCTACCCTGGTTCCATCCTTTTAGGTGGGAGCAAGGTAACTAAGTCTTCGTGATTAACAATCCGTATGGGCTAGTGAAACACTTCCGGAGTACTAAATTACCTAAGCCTTCGTGATTAGCAATCCGCATATGCTAGGGAAATAAACTCTAACGAATTGAACCCGTTTTTATCGGGGTGCCTTACTAGCCTTCACCGACGATAGTGAGGAGCAATTCGGGGCTTTTAGAAATGATTCACCTTCATATAGTGAACCTAAGCGAAGCCATGCCGAAGTTATATTAGATATCCTGAAGCTAAGAACACATGGAGGAATATTTCCAATCTTTTTGCCTTGTATTCTACATTCCGAATAAGTTTACTTTAGCAAATCGGGCGATGATGAACGCACATCACATCGCCCATAATAAGTTTTGAAAATAACAAAATGTTTTTGCATGCATATTATTACTGCTCTCTGGTTGGTTAATGCGTTACACTATTCTTGATCTTTGTTTTAATAAATTATTCGGGTATTTAAGATAAGGGTGTAGAATAGGTGGTGAAAGGTTTGTTTTGTTCCTCCACACACACTACACTAGCATTTGCATAACATGAACTCTATACCCGAGTTCCGTCCTTTTTAAGTGGAAGTAAAGTAAATACGCCTTCGTGATTGACCCTCCGTATAGGCTAGTAAAACACTTCTGGAGTATAAAGTACCTAAAGCCTTCATGATTAATCCTCCGTATGGGCTTAGGAAAATATACTCTAAGAAATTGAACCCGCTTTTATCGGGGTTCCTTACTATTCTTCACCGACGACAGTGAGGAATAATTTGGGACCTTTAGAACCGATTCACCCTCATATAGTGGACTTAAGGGAAGCCATGCCGGATTTCTGTTAGATATCCCGAAGTTAGGAATACATGGAGGGACGTTTCTAACCTTTTATCCCCTAATTCTACATTCCGAATAAATTTCATAAAGCGGGCAAAGATGAACATACATCGCCCTTAATAAGTTTAATACTCCGCCCTAAAGGCATTGTGATGCCTAAATAAGTGGCTACTGGTGGGGCAAATGTTCATTAATTTTTTGAAATTGAGAATATAAAAATTCTTTTTCAAACATCTTGCATTTTGCACATTTCAAGCATATGTGAATAGAGCATGTACATTTATGGTTGTATTTTTTATCTCATTCTTTTCAATGAATGGAAGGTGACAATAATCTTATTTGATGATTTCATAAACATTCATAGATTGAATAAAATTATAGACTGGTAGTGTTGAATGAACATTGGGACATTGTACCATTGTAGGATCCACTACCTCGAAATTCTTTTGAAAAATATTTTTTTTTTGTGTGGAGGAAACATGTTTCAAAAAAATCATATAGATTAAATTTGGAGGCAAATCTTGCATAATGAGATTTTTGAATAATCAAGATTTGGTCCCACCAATTTCGTGTAATCAATGATTAATTTCTTTGTATATACCTTTGTGTTAATTCATTTATTTTTTACATGTATCATTTTGACATCATGTTATAGTCCTAACATGCATGGTCATTCATTGTAGAATACATTTGTGATATACATGGTCATTCTTTGTATATATCATTCTGTTAATTGATGAATTCTTTACATATGGACATCATGTTACAGTCATAGCATGCATGCTCATTCATTGAAGAATACATTTATGACATGCATGGTTATTATCTGTATATACCCATGTATCAATTCTTTGCATGCATCATTTTGGCATCAGATTGCATTCATGACAAACATAGCCATCATGATTTCTTTGTAAATGCTCATGAATTAATTTATTCATTCTTTACATGTATCTTGGTGGCATCAGGTCGCATTCCTGGCATACGTAGTCAGCATGATTTTTTCTGTATATGTTCATGAATTAATTTGTTTATTCTTTACAAGTATCATATGGGTATCATATTGCATTCATGGCTCATTCATCATGAAACACATTTGGAGGGATAAAATGGAAGTTGGCGTGGCTTTAAGAGTCTTTGAAAGAATTTCCATTTCAAATCAGAGGTATAAGAAGTACTGAGTACTTTTTTAATACAGGGTAGAGCTATGGAGAATGAACAAGCTGCCTGAATAGAAAGAATGGAAAGGGCACAGGAAGAATTGCGAGAACAATTGGCAAAATCTCAAGCAGAATCTAGAGATCAGATGACTAAATTGATGGAGCAGATGTCCACCGCAATCAAGGGAAAAGGATACACTAAAAACTTGACTGCCGAAGAAGGGTCGGGGACACAAAGGGATCAGAATGAAGTTGTAATGTTAGGTGCCCGGTCTTTTCAGAACACAGTTAATCCTGTCAATATTCTGAACTCAGATGATCCAGCTGAACAGGCAAAGATGAAAATGGTTGCGGTAAGTGAGGTAGAGTTGGCAAATTGAGCTCCGAAGTGAATACGGGTTCACTCTGTCGAAAGGAAAAAGAAAAGATGGTGAAATGGAAGCCAAGAACAAAACAAAACAAAAGAAATGGAAAGAGAAAAAAGAAAAAACATACCAAAAAATAAAGAGTGTGAAAAAGTATGGCAAATGGAAGCCAAAAGCAAAGAAGAGAAAAAGAAGGAAAGAAAAGTCCAAAAAGGACAAATGCTTCAAAAAGGAATCCTCCTCAAAAAATGATCCTTGATCTGATTACCTCAAACACAGATTTTGGGCCTATTTATCCTTTCTTTCTGAACCCCGAGCCATGGCCTATATTACGTGCTTTAAAAGTCCATTTTGATCAAGCACGAATATTTAACTTGAAGGGTTTTTCCTCAAATTTTATCTCATCTCATCGAATTATCATTTCACTTTCAAAAAAATTTAGAATTCTCAAGTATATGGTAGAACAACAAAAAAAAGAAAAAGAAAAAATGGAAAGAATAGGACTATAGGGCGAAAACCCAAAATGGGCGCTCTAGAGTAAAATGAAAATTTTTGATGCCATCTATGTCAATACTGATACCATAAT
Source organism: Fremontodendron californicum (assembly GCA_030761205.1). Lineage (NCBI taxonomy): Eukaryota > Viridiplantae > Streptophyta > Magnoliopsida > Malvales > Malvaceae > Fremontodendron > Fremontodendron californicum. Next base: position 24,364,710 of record JAULJL010000009.1, read on the forward strand.
AAAAGAAGTGGTCATCGAGGAACATCTAAGAATTCCTGGACCTCCCAAATTGTCAGCTCTCATTTGGAGGATTGACTTCAAAAACTGAGACTTTTTCCCTCGAAAATCAACTTTTTAGTTTAAACATCCCGGCCAATCTTGACGCTTGTCAAAATGCCTTGATATGGAAACTAAAAGAATGTTGAATTTGTTTGGTTCTCAATGAATTCATGATTTATAAAACCTGTTCCATTTGTGAGCCTAGAAGGGACATAAATTTTTGTTGAAGTTTTTTTCAATCAACCAAAATCTTGTTATACCAAGCCTTAGCAATTCAAATTGAAAAATTCAGATTGACATTTAGGGAAATTTCTAACAGTGATCATCAGTCTTCAAAAGATTCGTACATCACACACTATGGGGTTAATATTTTTGACTCAGAAGTTTTCATTAAATGAGCAAAATTGTTTTTCAAAAAGGGAAAATAAAAATATTTTTGAAATACCTATTTTTGATGATTGACATGAGATAAGGGTTTTTCTAACCCAAAGGTTTGGAACTACTAGGGTTAACCTTGACTTCCAAATATGAGAAGAAGAAATAGAACTCAGCAAGCAGACTTCTGTCATAAGAGTTTGAAAACTATTGGGGCAAAGAGAACAGCCAAAGATTGAAAAAAGAATTGAAGATATACTCTAATTTGAAGAGGAAAAATGAATTGGAAAGGCTAAGCCAAAGTCTAGAAAAACGATCGAGGACATTTGCATCACTCATGAGCACTCATCTATTTATTGAGCTTTGCATCTACATAGTGTCAGCAAACATTTGCATCATTCATGGGTATTTGCATTGGCACTATTTCATGAAGCATCTGCATTTTACCTTTACATTTACATCCTTCATAGATATTTGCATTTGTGTTATCTCAAGCAATTGCATCATTTCTACAATCATTTCATTTTCATTATTGTATGGTAACTGCAATTACACCATACATAGACCACCTACATGAACACGATCTTTACATCTGCATCTGTATCAAGAAGCATTTGCATCAATCCAAGTCATTTGCATTTGCACCATGAAGCATCTACATCTTATCCAACATCTGCATCTGCATCAAGAAGCATTTGCATCAATCTAAGTCATTTGCATTTGCATCATGAAGCATCTGCATCTTATCCAAAATGTGCATCAAGAAGCATTTGCATCAATTCAAGTCATTTGCATTTGCATCATGAAGCATCTGTATCTTATCCAATATCTACATCTGCATCAAGAAACATTTGCATCAATCCAAGTCATTTGCATTTGCACCATGAAGCATCTGCATCTTATTCAACATCTGCATCAAGAAGCATTTGCATCAATCCAAGCCATTTGCATTTGCATCATGAAGCATTGGCATTTTCTCTCAAAACCTTCAGGTAAACTTTCAACATATTTTCAAAAAAACCGTGGACATGTCATTTCAATCTCTGGTATCATCCATATATTTCTCAATTTTCTAGTTTCACCCATGTCATTTCAATCTCTGGTTTCATCAAGATCTTTCTCAATTTTTCTAGTTTCACCCATGTCATTTCAATCTCTGGTTTCGTCCAGATCTTTCTCAATTTTTTAGTTTCACCCATGTCATTTCAATCTCTGGTTTCATCCAGATCTTTCTCAATTTTTTGGTTTCACCCATGTCATTTCAATCTCTGGTTTCATCCAGATCTTTCTCAATTTTCTGCTTTCACCAATGTCATTTCAATCTCTGGTTTCATCCAAATCTTTCTCAATTTTCTGGTTTCACCCATGTCATTTTAATCTCTGGTGTCATCCAGATCTTTCTCAATTTTCTGGTTTCACCCATGTCATTTCAATCTCTGGCTCCATCCAGATCTTTCTTAATTTTTTTGTTTCACCCAGGCCATTTCAATTTCTGGTTTCATCCAGATCTTTCTCAATTTTCTGGTTTCACCCATATCATTTCAATCTTTGGCTTCATCCAGATCTTTCTCAATTTTCTGGTTTCACCCATGTCATTTCAATCTCTGGCTTCATCCAAATCTTTCTCAATTTTCGGTTTCACCCATGCTAATAAGGTTAGTACAAGACAGGATAAGACCCCGAGATCATCGTCGAGGTATTTTTTTCTTGCAAATCGAACTCGTTTCCTTAAGACGAGTCAAGCTTTGATTAGTCAGGGAACTCAATTTAAGGATAAAATCTTCTATTTACAGCTTTTTAATCAATTTTTTTTATAAAAAAAATGAAAAAATGAAAAGGAAAAAATGTAAAAAAAAAAAATGAAAACCCCATTTCTTTTCCTTCACATGTGATTTCACTAACCGGACAAAATTAGTTTTTGTTTATCTTTACCTGATTCCTGATTCTCAGCAATAGCCAAAGAGTGGTAGTTGTAGACACCTAATTTTGTCCGGACCCCTAAATCAAGTAAAATTCCTTCCTTGTGAATGCAGAAAAGCTCTTCTCATCCTGTAGGTGGTATTCTGAGACTTTGTTTAAGAAAGCAAGCATGAAAAGTCAATCTAAAAAAAGTCAATTCCGAAAAAATCAACCTCGAAAGTCAACCACTAAAAAATCAACCTTTATTCAAAATCAAGGTTCAAAGTTTAATTGAACAATGGTGAAAGAATTTTGATAATCCGAGGTCTACAATGAAAGATATGGAGTTCGAAAGATGGGTTATGGAGATTCAGTGAAAAGGAAACACTAATTCGGTAAATTTGGGAAAAATGCTTAAACGATCAAATTGGTCGAAATTGGAGTTTACGAAAGGAATATAATCAATGACTACGAGTATTGGAAAGGCCATTTGGAAGCAAAACCAAAGGAATGGTCAATTTGAAAGAAAATCGAAAATTAGAGTTTTTGGTGAATTTTGACAAAATTGGGGAAAATTGCAAAAATGGCCCAATTCGGTAAAATTAAAGACCCTAATTGATGAAGAGTGGGTAAACGAATATGGCCCAAGGCTCAGCTTGAAGTAATTCCGAGAAAAGGGTCGATTGGAGGAAAAACGAAAAAACGAGGAAATTCCCGATATTGGAAAAAGGAAAAATCAAATCGGAGGAGAATTTGGTCGTAAAAACTAGGCATTTTCGGATCAACTCCAATTCAATATATAACAAAGGCCTGGAAAAAGAAAAATTAGAAATCGGACTTGTTTTGAGTAAAACCGAGGCTTTGAAGGTTAAAGGGCAATCTTGGAAAATCCAGGAAAAATAGCAAATGAGCTCGAAAAATTACCAAAATTTCCAAATCTCAATTTTATATTATTTGGAAAAGATTGACGAAGAAAAATCCAAAATCGGAGCTCGTTTGAGAAATGGCAAATTTCGAGCCCACTAAGCTGAAATTCCAGAAGATAAATCCAGGAAAAATAGCAAATGAGCTCGAAAAATTATGAAAACTTTTAGATCTTAATTTTATATTATTTGGAAGTTATTGGAAAAGAAAATTCCAGAATCGGATCTCGTTTGAAAAATGGAAAAAGTTCGGGTGCACTAAGGCCAATTTTGGAAGATAAATTCGAGAAAATAGAAAATAGGCTCGAAAAAATATGAAAACTTCCAACACTCAATTTTATATTAGTTAGAAAGTATTGAAAAAATAAAATTCGGATTTGGGGTCCGTTTGCTATTTAATCATGTTTGGGGGGCTAAAGTGTAATTTTACCGAAGAAACCGAAGAGGGCCTTTTTTGCATTTTAAAAAAATAGGGAAGGGGCTGGAATTTGAAGGGCCATTCGGCCAACCCATGAAGAGAATGAATTTTTTTGAGTTCTTTCATCCGAAGGCCAAAATTGGATAGTAAGGTGGTTATTTTTTGATCAAGCCCTTGTGATTTTGCCCACGATCAAATGAATGAAGAGGAAGGATGTCAACATTATGATTACATATTTTAGAACAGCTGTATTTGTTAGGGGCTGATCACTTAATCTAAGGGTGGTAAATTCACATTTTTAGCATATTTGATTAATGGCCTTTGGATCAAATTAGCTAGAGAAAAAAATGACAACATCCTACACCAATAGTGACCATTCAGCTACCATTAAGAGGGGAGGGTTTTCATTTTGCTAAGGGTTCTTTGGCTGATCATTTTTCATTTGTTGAGCAATAGCTAAGTGTAGAAAAGCAAAGAAAATTTAGAAGAGAAGAAAAGCTTGAAAGATAGCTTTGAAAGGTAGCCTTTTGGCACCTAACTCTTGCATTTTCTTTTTTTTTCCATGCTTAATTTGCTGATTTTCCTTGAGGTTTTGTGATTTCTTTTTGTTTTTGTTATGAAATAAAGGTTTTTAAAACTTCCTTTCAAGGCTCCTATCTTATGTTTTCATGAGAAAATCAAAGAAAAAACAAATTTTTACTCATTTTTTTTGTGTTGGTCGAATGGCCCCCTTGGAGTGCTTATGTTGTGTTTGATTTATTTCCTATGTTGGTTGTGATATATTGGCTTGTTTTGATGTTTTAGCTATTTAAAATAATCAAGATATGGAGCTTATTTTTAACCTTCTTTACTTACTTGTTCTTATTTTGTTGATTTATCATTTATTTTCATGTCTACTTACTTTGTTTGCTATTTTTAATTTTCTGTTTTCACTATATTAAGTTGTTCATGCTTTGTGTTATTGCCATACTATGTGTTTGTGTATTTTTCTAGCTACATCTTTTCATTTGCATCACGATTGTTTGGTCTAACATGTTTCCTTTTAAGTCTTGCATATTTATCATGCCATGTTTGTGTTATTGCCATGCTAGGATCTCACATTTCATTTATTGTCCACTCGGTTTCCATGCTTATTTTTGCCTTGTGTGTGCATTTTATATTGTTTAGTTGCCATGCTTTCATGCATTCTTTGCATCTTTATGCCGTGATATTGTGTATTTGATTTACTATGCCATGTGTTTGTATTATTGCCTTGCTACATTTCTTTATTAATGCATGTGTCCATTCGGCTACTACTAGGATTTTTTCCTTGTGCATTTGCATCTTCATTTTGAGTATGTGATTACCATGCTTTCACTTATGCTTTGCATCTTTATGCCATGAGATTGTGTATTGATTGTGCCATGTTCATGCATTAGTATTATGTTCATTTGGTCATTATATGTTCATGTTACTTCCATGCATATCTTATGTTCATATTAGGTCTTAGGTAATTTTGTATTTTCATGCATAGTTTCATGTCCATTAGGTCTAGGTCATCTTTGCATGCCATACACATTTCCATGCTTATTAGGTCTTAGATCATATTGGTATTGCCATGCATTTTTATGTCCATTAGGTTTAGGTCATCTTTGTATTTCCATGCATTTCATGCAATTAGGTCTAGGTTGAATTTATTGCCATGCATATTTCATGTTAGGTATTAGGTCATCTTTTATGCCATGCATTTTCTATGTCATTTGGGCATTAGGTCATGCATTTCATGCATTTAACTTGCTGTTTGTTCATGCATTTCATTGCATCCCACTTGATTTTGACTTAAGCCAATTAATGGCTCAAAGCCAAGCTCTCATGAGCATGCTTGTGAAAAATTAAGAAGTTGTCAAGTTGGATTTACTACCTTTGTGATTTTTTTTATTAGTCAATCCTTGTCCATATTTTTAGAAATTTTTACTACTGTGTGTAGGTCCTTAGAGGAGTCTCCCACATTTTTATTTTGATTTTTAAATGATTTTATCAAAGGTTTAAAAATGTTTTTTGGCTAAACAGTTTTTCACCTAGTGTTCTGATTTTCGTGAATTTTTTGATAGGTCATCCTTAGTCTAAAAATTAAGCCAATTTTTTCCCATAGAGTTCGATATATTCTGAATCTCCCATAATATTTTCAGATTTTTTTGAAATTTTAAAAATAGGTAAAACATCACATTTTAAAACTGGTCAGTAAAGTCAGATTTGGTTTCAAGAGAAAAATAATTTTCTGTTTTGGCTAAGGCATTAAGAGGGGGCTGATTTAGAACCTTAGCTACTGTCCTAGGCTGATTTTTAAGTCATTTTAATCCTATAAAATGATTTTATAAAGGTTGGGTCAAGGGTGGTCAAGTCCGAGTTTTCAAAGTTAGAAAAATAGAGCCTTTTTGAAGGGGTTTCGGTCTTAGTGCCATTTTCATCCAAAATTTTCAGAATTATTTTCAAACCAATCACAAAGTATATTTGATTTAGAAAAATCTGATTTGATGTATTTTCCCAAGGTAATCAGATATCGTTTTAGATATACGAATTTCCTTATTCAAAGGAAAAAAGACACTTTCATGCATTGCATTTTCCATGTTCATGCATATTATTTGATATATGATTTTTATCTTGAATATTTCTATGGTGATGTTAATTGTTTTTAATTATATTTCATGATGTTATATTGATTGTTATATGTTTGTGAATATTTTATATTATTCTATGGCTCCTTCTTTATTTTGTCATATCATTTAGGATTTAATATATTCATGCATTGTTTTTTATTGTCATGCATATTTTACTATAATGTTTTTTTTTATCATGTCATGTTATTAAATTATGCTATGTCATTTAGAATATGCTATGTCATTTAGAGTATACCATGTCATTTAGAATATACTATGCCACTTAGATTATATTATGTCATTTAGAATATACTATGTCACTTAGATTATATTATGTCATTTAGAGTATACTATGTCACTTAGATTATATTATGTCATTTTAGAATATACTATGTCACTTAGATTATATTATGTTATTTAGAATATATTATGCCAATTAGATTATATCATGTCATTTAGGTTATACTATGTCATTTAGATTTTGCTATGTCATTTTTACTATGTCATACATCTTCATATTCATCTTTTTAAAAAATGATGATTTTTTAATAAAAATAAAGATATTCCCGAGTTAAAATAATTCATGAGTTCTCTGTCGGATTTGCTGGGGAGGATATCATCAATTATCATTAATAAATAAATATTCTTCTTTCAAAAAATGAAAATGATTCGGAGATTTTTCAAATAAATAAAAATTTTTATATTTTATCGATTTTGTCGAGAAATATAAATAAAAAAAATTGAATTAATAAATTTCGGATCATTTTCAGTAAAAAATGAAATTATTTTTCTTTAAATTGGGAATTATTTTTAAAATGTCAAATTTAAAATCGACATTTTATAAAGACTTGAGATAATACACGATCAATAAGGTATCGTTTTATACGGGCGTTGTGGGGGTGCTAATCCTTCCCCGCACATAAACAAATCTCGAACCCGCTTATTTGATTTTTCTGGTTTAAAAAACGCAGACTTGAAATTGGTTTTAAAAATGTTTTAATTAATTTTAAAATGTTTTACAAAACCAGTTTTAATAGGTGGCTAATCGCACCTAGCCAAAAAAAAAAAATTGGTGGCGACTTCATGTCTTTTTTCGAGGTTGTTTTCAAACCCTCATTTTATTTCAAGAGAAATTAAGTCGTTTTTTCTTCTATTTTCCAATCTCATGCTTACAAATAAAGTCTCGCGATGAGACTTGTTATTTTTTAGGTTGCGACAACAAGAGAAAATAGAAATTTTGTGAGAAAACTTGTTTGGTTGAGAAATTTTAGAAAATAAAAATGAAAATAGGTCAAAATGAGAGAACAAAAAAAGATGTTTTCATTGACTTTGGAAAATATTTTGAAAATGAAAACACGGGAATCTAACAAAAAAATTTACTGCACATCAAAAGACCCAAGTTCGAGTCACTTGACATGCAAGAATGAATTTTTTTTTTTTTTTTGAATGGGTCTGGATTTATTGTGTTGTGTATTGATTTTGGCATGATTTCAGTTCCTATGTATTTAAAAGAAAAGTTGTTTTCTTTAATTTTGTTAAATCTAGACAGCAGCTATATAATGATTCTAATCATGTTTAAAATTGTTTAAACGGTAGATTAAAATTATTTTAATCAACAAGGTTTAAAGCTATGACATGTCTTAGTAAACCCGACACGTTTTGATGTCAAAACAAAGTTTTGATGTCAAAAACATAGTTTTGAGTCACGTTTTGTAAGCTAATTTGGGGATGTTATAAAATTAATTTTTTAGATGTTTCAGATCTGGAAATTTTATATTATATGCTGCCATTGAAGTTACAAAATTGATTTGAGCTTAAAATGTTTAAGCAAAAGTTGTTTTTGGGCATGAAACGTTGTTACTACAACTGAAATTTTTTGGACTGTTTTGTAGGTGTTTGCGTGCCATAAAATTCGAGCATGAGTGTGGAAACGTTCCACATGTTTTCTAGAAATTTTGTACAGCATCTAAGGTGAATATGATTCATCTATGAAAGTTGGTTTGGGCATGGAACATGACTGGATAAAGCGGCAATTGTTGCTGCATGCAAGCAGGCTGAATCGCGGCACCAAAGAGGCAATTGTTGCCGAATTGAGTGCAGCTGTAAGGGGCTGCCAACAAGCTCTTTTTAGGGCATCCAGTAGCCACTGTAGATGGCATACAATGGTCTGATCACAGGCTGGCAGCGGCCATTTGATGGCCAAAGAGATTACCTGTGCCTAGGACACTAAGAGTTACAGTCCTACTTCAACAAGGAAACCCTGGGAGTGTGAATCATAAATGTTAGGAGAGACTTGTAGTATGATTAGCTAAGAGTTACCTAATGAGATTTTAAGTTCCTAATGAGTTAGGATGGATTGCAAACTTAAAGACTCGGTATAAGACAATAAGATGTCTTAAAATGTTTAGGATTTTGAGCATGCTATAATGTTTTGTCCTAATTAAGACAAGCAACCTAAGAGTTAGGTGAAGTCCGATTTCAAGATAGCTTTCTTAATTGTTAAGATTTTATTAAAAGTGTTTTAATAGGTGGAACCAAAATTGCTAGAATGATTTGATAAATTGTCTCAAATTTATTTGGTGACATTTATGCAAATAGTACATAAGATCACCAGATGATATTGACGATGCATGTTTTTAATTCATGCTTATAATATGATTATGAATGCATGAAGGATGGTTATGGACTAGACCTTAGTATGACTAGGGAATGTATGGTTGAATTTTCTTATTGGTATTTTATAAATAGGGTCTGCGCACCCTACCTTCTCTTTTTCATTCCAGAGTTGTAAATTCTCTTCTCATCTAAATCCCCTCGAATGTAACTCGAGGTTTCTGATAAAGCAATATAATTGTTATACTCTCTATAGATTGAGATTTAGGATAGGAAGTTGAATTTATGTAAATTCCAAGTTTGTAAGGAGATATGGTGCCGAGAAGAAGTAACCAAGGAGATCACCAACAAAGCTTTCGAAGACTATGTATGGTATCCCCTAGGAATTTGATCAACTAGTTTCCTAATGGCTCAAGGAAACTAGACTAGAATAAAGTCCATAATCATCATAGTAGATTGCATGTGATAAATTTATTTTGAATTATGTATATATGTGATGTATGTAGTTAAATGAATGCTATGCATGACAATCAATTATGAAATCAATGAGACCTATATAAGAGTTAAATGAAATCCCTCATTAAATTATATTGAGTCCATGTTACGCATGATAAGTTGCCTTCCCCCATCATAGCAAGATAATCAGAGTTCTTCCATTCGGAGGCTTGTTGAGTCACTCAAGGTCAAACTTATGTACAAACATGTTTGAGTTATTGAAGGTGGGTCTTACTCAACTAAGTGTTATGTTATTCGGATGCTTTAAAACTTGATCGCATGACATTTAGAGGCAAAGTTAGGCGAAATGCATATGATGTATTTAGGCAAAGAGTTGTCACCTAACTAGATCTAGGAGTTGCATAGAGATGTAATTGGTAAATTAAGTTACCTTCTCAATTAGTTTCAACATAGCTTGTTAAGTCACTCAAGGTTATGCTAGAATGAAAGGGGTCCTAGCTCATTAAGAAGTTTAAGAGTTAAATTTCTCGAGATAGTAGTTGAGGGCTATTATTTTGTTAAAATAATGAGAATAATCATTTAAGTATTAAAGTCTGACATAAATGATTACTACTTTCTATTTATTCACTATTAAATGTTTTGATTCATATAGGATATAAACGCTAAAATGGCAAATGCATTATCACTGAGAAGCATACTTGATGCTAATAAATTAACTGGGCCAAACTTCATTGACTGGTTTCGCAATGTCAAGATTGTCTTGACACAGGAAAAGAAGGCTTATGTTCTTGATGAGCTCATTCCAGATGAGCCTGCTGCTGATGCAACTGATGAGGAGAGGGTGGCCTATAAAGTTCTTAAAGATGATCTCGTACAAGCAACATGTGTAATGTTGGCTAGTATGGCACCCGATCTCCAAAAGCATCATGAGGCCATAAATGCTCGAGATATCATCCTTAACCTTAGAGAATTGTTCGCTAAGGAGAATCGCACTGAGAGATTTGACATCTCAAAGGAATTGTTCCAAACAAAGATGTCAGAGAGTTTGCTTTATTCTTTGGCTATTGCTGCCCTACTTTGGCTATTGCTGAGAATCAAGAATCCGGCAAAGATAAATAGACAATAATTTTGTCCGATTAGTGAAATGACATGTAAAGAAAAGGAAAGAGAGTTTGCTTTATTCTTCATTTCTATTTATTTCACCTTTATTTTTGTTTTTTCGAAAAAAGCTGTAAATAGAAGATTTTGTCCTTAAATTGAGTTCCCTGACTAATCAAGGCTCGACCCGTCTTTAGAAAACGAGTTCGATTTGCAAGAGAAGAAAATACCTCGACGGTGGTCTCGGGGCCTTATCTTGTCTTGGTGTCAGCTGTGTTGGGTTTAAATAGAAAATACCTCAACGGTGGTCTCGGGGCTTGACTCATTTGAGAAGCAAAACGAGTTCGATTTTAAAACAAAAGGAATGCCTTAACGTCAATCCTGGGTCCAACTCATTTAGAAAACAAGTTCGATTTAAAAAAAAAAAAAAAAACCTAGACGGTGGTCTTGGGGCTCGACTCATTTGAGAAGCAGAACGAGTTCGATTTAAAAACAAAATACCTCAATGGTGGTCTTGGGGTTCGACTCATTTGAGAAGCAGAATGAGTTCGATTTGGGACAGAAAAACTTCCACGATTCCTCGACGGCTGTCTCAGGGCTCGACTCATTTGGGAAGCAGAACGAGTTCGATTTGAAAACAAAATTTCCATGATTCCTGTAATGTTAGCCGAATGTAGTGATGAAAATGACATGTTTTGCAAATGCTTGTAGGATGTATTTTCCCTAAGGATGAATGCAATCAAATGATTGTGTCATGATGAATCCATGATTTCTTTGAGGTTCACAAACTGTCTGGCTTCATGACAGAGTCTTCAACTTTTCACTAATGCCCCCACTTGAGGAGCCTTCAATCAAGAAAAATTGTCAAAAAGTTCCAGTTTATGACTTCACTGAAACTCACAAATTTTTTGACTTCATGACAGAGTCTTCAACACTTTCGTTGTTTACCTCTACTTGGTGAATTTTCCCATCATGATGTGCTGTTGTATTTCCAAATTTTAGTGGTTTCCAAACCTCTTCTAAAATTTAAATCTACTCCTTAGTAATACACTGAAATCCTTTTGTTTAAAGATTTTTATGTTTACTAAACATCATTCAATTTAATAACAATCAAAATACATCACAAAATGTATGAAAGAGGGTATGAAGCAACCAAATGTCATAAATGGGATAACAAGAATTTATTGCAATAATGTTTTAGATGACAGAGGTGAATATCAAGGATACAAGAAACAAATGTAGAGTTGTAGGTTGTAGATGCCCTAGATGCGGAATATCTTGGACCCTTCCTTCTTCAATTCATCTAAAATTTCTCTTGAATGAGCAATTTACTTGGGTAATCTCTCGGCTTTAGTAGTTTTGACAGACTGAGTTTTTCCCCTTTCTTTTTATTTTCTAATACTTTCTCCCCTTTTACACGGAGCATTGATTCAATCCTTAATCAGTACTTGAGCCGTCCTTTGCGGGTTTTCAACCCAAGTGTCCCCCATTCGGTATCACGTCACCCTTTACGGGTTTTCGGCTTAAACCTCTCTTTTTACATTCTTTTTTCATTTTTCTTTGTGTTCTACCAAGCATCTAAGAATTCTAAATGCTTTCAAGGTAAAAATGTCAATTCAAAAGATGGGATAATTCTGAGAAAAAAAATCCTTCAAATTAAATATCTATGATTGATCAAAATGGACTTTTAAAAGCACGTAATGTAGGCCAAGGTTCGGGTTTAGAAAGAAAAGGGTAAATAGGCCCAAAATGTGTTTAAGGGTGATTGGATCAAAGATCATTTCATGAGGAGGATTCATTCTTGAAACATTCGTCCTTTTTGGACTTTACTCTTCTTTTTTGGAATCTGTTTCTTTCATTCTTGGCTTTCATTTGCCATTATTTGATTCCACATGTTTTTTGTGTTTTTTTTTTCAATGGCCTTTTTTGCCATGATTTTTAGGAGGTTATTTTTCCTCGCAGCTAGCCTCCACTGTAGAGGGTGATCTTGGTCAAGGTTCAAAGAAAGAAAGAATTCCTAAGGCTTAAAGGGGTGACTAGGGATAATTTCTTCTTAGTGAAAGGAGTATGAAAGATGGCCATTCATCATATCAAGCACGAATATTCTCATTGAAAAGCAATCCTCATGGGAAATAGATATATAAAATTTTCATTTTTACATTTGGAATCACTCGAATTTCCATGTGCACAGTATCACATTTTTCTTTTCTTTTTTATTTTTTATTTTTTTTCTTCTTCAAGCATAGTACTTCTTCAACTCGTCAACACTCACGGGATTTCTCAAGTCATCCCCGTCCATCCGAGTCAGAATCAATGCTCCTCCAGAAAAAGCTCTCTTTACCACGTAGGGTCATTCCCAATTTGGAGCCTATTTCCCTTGCGGATCCTTCACTATAAGGATAACTTTTCTTAGTACCAACTCTCCTTCTCGGAACTGCCTGGGTGAACCTTTTTCTTGTGGGCTCGAATCATCCTTTTCTGATACATTTTCCCATGAAAATTTGCTTTCATCCTTTTCTCTCCGATAAGATTCAACTGTTCATAGCGAGCTCTAACCCACTCAGCCTCTTCTAAACCAACCTCCATCAAAACACGAAGGGAAGGGATTTCATCCTCAATAGGTAACACTGCCTCCATTCCATATACCAAAGAAAATGGCGTGGCACCAGTAGATGTGCAGACTGAGGTACGGTATGCATGAAGAGCAAAAGGAAAGATCTCATGCCAATCTTTGTACACATCAGTCATCTTTTCAACGATCTTCTTGATGTTCTTATTGGCTGCTTCTACTGCCCCATTCATTTTTGGATGATAAGGTGCCGAATTATGATGCGTGTAATCTTGAACTGAGTACACACTTCTCTCATCATCTTATTATTTAGATTGAGAGCATTGTCTGAAATGATTCCCTCCAGCAATCCATACCGGCATATAATTTCCTACTTGATGAATCTGCATACCACTGACTTCGTTACATTAGCATAAGAAGCGGCTTTCCCCCACTTTGTGAAGTAATCTATGGCCACCAGGATGAAATGGTGTCCATTTGAAGCTTTCGGGGTAATAGGCCCTATCATATCCATTCCCCACATCGAAAATGGCCATGGTGCAATAATAACATGCAATGGTGATGGAGGCACATGAATCTTATCTGCATATATCTGACATTTATGGCACTTTCGAGAATAACTAATGCAATCTCCTTCCATCGTTAGCCAATAATATATCGCCCTCATAATCTGTTTAGCAAGCATGTAACCATTGGCATGAGTGCCACATATCCCTTCGTGGACTTCTTCAATGATTCTCTGAGCTTCAGCAGACCCGACACACCTCAATAGAACCTGATCTTTCCCTTTCTTGTAGAGAATCTCACTATCTAGGACAAAACCCATTGCCAATCTTCTCAGAGTCCTCTTATCATTTTATGTTTCTTGTTCAGGATATCGTTAACTCTTGATGTATTGCAAGATGTCGTAAGACCAAGGAAAGCTATCTGCTTCTTCTTCGATACTCAGGCAGTGGGTAGGAGACTCGTATATGCTCATCTTTATTGGCACAACTTTGGCCCCTTCATTTACTTTAAACATTGATGATAAAGTGGCTAAAGCATCCACCATTCGATTTTCTTCTCGGGAGAAGTAGTTGAAACTCACTTCTTTGAATTCCTCTATCAAACTCAGTATAAGCTCTCGGTATCGGATTAACTTTTCATCTCGGGTTTCCCATTCTCCCCGTAGTTGGTATATCACTAGGGTTGAATCTCTAAAAACTTCCAGTGTTTTGATCTTTTTGTCTACGGCAGCACGAAGGCCCATAGTACACGCCTCATATTCAGCGGTATTGTTTATACAATCAAAATCCAATCTAGCAGTGAAAGGATAATAATCTTCCACTAGGGATATGAGCATTGTGTCGATCCCGTGCCCTATGGCATTAGATGCGCCATCAAAGTACATTTTCCATATTTTCTTCTTAGGGGGAATCCCATCTTCTTGCGAGACACACATCAAGTCTTCATCAGGGAAATCAAAGTTCAAAGGCTCATAATTTTCAACCGCCCGACTTGCTAAGAACTCGGCTACTGAGCTGCCCTTTATAGCTTTCTGACTCACATACACAATGTCGTACTCTGACAACAAAACTTGCCATCCTGTCGTTCTTCCTGACAGGGAGGGTGCTTCCAGCATATACTTCATGGGATCTAGCTTGGCAATCAACCACGTCATGTAGTACAACATGTATTGTCTGAGCCTTCGAACAGTCCAAGCTAAGGCACAACAAAGCTTTTCTACCGATGAATACTTCAGCTCATACTTTGTGAACTTCTTGCTGAGGCGATCTGACACCCTTCATCCCATTCTCCCAAATCAAGCTTTCGAAGTAGCTTAAATATTGAATCACATTTGTCGGTTAGCTGAGAAATAAACCGAGCAATGTAATTCAATCTTCCTAGAAAGCCTCTCACTTTCTTTTGAGTACGAGGTGGTGGCAAGTTCTGGATGGCCTTTACTTTATCTGGATCAATCTCGATTCCCCTCTTACTGACGACAAAACCTAACAACTTCCCCGAAGTGACTCTAAAAGTGCATTTTGCCGGGTTTAGTTTGAGTCAAAACTTTTTTAATCTTTCGAAGAGCTTCTTAAGATTCGCAACATGCTCATCTTCTCCTTGTGACTTTCGGTCATGTCATCAACATAGACTTCGATCTCCTTATGCATTATATCATGAAACAAAGTTACCATGGCTCTCTGGTATGTTCCCCTGGCATTTTTCAATCCAAACGGCATCACTTTATAGCAAAATGTTCCTCACATCGTCACAAACGTGGTTTTCTCCATATCCTCCGATGCCATCTTAATCTGATTGTACCCTGAGAATCCGTCCATGAAGGAAAACATAGAGCTCTTTGTCGTATTATCCACCAAGGTATCAATGTGAGGCAAAGGGAAATTATCTTTAGGACTGGCCTTATTCAGATCCCGGTAATCAACATACATTCGTACTTTGCCATCCTTCTTCGAAACTAGGACAATATTAGCTACCCATTCCGAATATTTTGCCACTTCTAAGAACCCGACATCGAACTACTTTTTCACCTATTCTTTTACCTTTAACAGCATGTCAGGCCTCATTCTTCTCAATTTCTATTGAATTGGCTTGCAATCTGGCTTTAGAGGGAGCTTGTGAACCACAATATCAGGATCCAACCCTGGCATGTCTTGGTATGACCATGCAAATACATCGACATATTCTCGGAGTAAGGCTATCAGTTCACACTTTGTTGATGGTGACACTGAGGTCCCAATTTTGACCTCCTTTATTTCTTCTCCATTTCCCAGGTTTATCATTTCTAACGGCTTCTTTTGAGGCAATACTTGATTCTCCTCTTGTTTTATTATTCTTAATAAATCCGGGGGCAGACCATAATCTTCGATATCTTCGTTGACGTCGAAATCACCCGTGCAAATGGGTCTTTCAAAATCAATTTCAAAATTATTGACAGGACGGTCCTCATATTTCACATTCGTACACCTGTAAATAGGTGAGGAAGAAACAATATAGGAAGGCATATAGGCAATTAATAATGAAAGAACAAAAATGAAAGAATATGGACACATCAATATGAAGAAAATACATCGTGATTGTTGTTTATTAAATGAAAAGTTTTAAACATAAGCCATACAGAAAGATTCTTAATGTCCTTGGGAAGAGACAATTAAGATTGTTTGAGAGTATTACTCTAGAGTAGACCTAAAAACTATAGGAAGCTCGGTCGCACTCCAGTTTGTTAATTCATAACCCGGTGGACATGGGCACACCATCCAACTTGCATTTCTATTTCCCATTCCTTCTTCCCCGTCCATACAGATTACCATTTCTTGCATCTGTTCTTCCTTGCTCATGTAGAACTTCTCAAAGGCTTGTTCTATCATTACTGACACATCAACAGAATCCTTCTCCCTAAACTCAAAACCAATCGAACAGAAGATGTGAAGGATTGGTGGGAAAGTCATGGGCTCCCACTCCATATCCACACCCGAGAGACGGGTCATCCTCCTCTTTCGGTTTTTCTCTATTTATTTCCTCTTTCCGTGAGCTTTTGGAAGATATCAACGATCGAATCGGTATTTCTTCCCGGTTACTTCAATTGCTCTGGCCATCCCCTGGAGATATTTTCCTAGTCCCTTTCCTGCTCTGCAGCCTTTCCCTATTGTCGTTCTCACCCCCAACCTAGTATTCTTGGATAGCTTCGGCTCTGAAATTTTATGTCATTCAGTGATGAATACAGCAATAATGAATTCCAGTGACCTGAATGAGCATTCTACAACATCGTCATTCGATTCTATGTAGGGGGAGTCAGTGAATGCAGAGGCTATGATGTCCTCCTCTCCCGATATGCTGACTAAGCATCCTTCCATTACGAACTTCAATTTTTGGTGGAGAGATGATGGTACTACCGCAGCATAATGGATCCATGGCCTTCCCAATAAACAGTTGTAAGACGGGGTAATGTCCATAACTTGGAAATCAACTTTATAGGTACAGGGACCTATCTCAAGTGGGACCTCAATGGTTCCCATCACTTCTCGTCGGGTGCCATCAAAAGCTCTGACTATAGTGTGGCTTGGTAGCATGTAGGACATGTCGACCGGCAGTTTAGATAAGGTCACCAAGGGCATCACATTCAAAGAAGAACCACTATCCAGGAGTACTCGTGGTAGAATGTGCCCATTGCAGATAGTCGTGATATGAAGGGCCTTAGTAGACCATACACCGTTGGGTGGTATCTCATCATAACTGAAGAAAACGTGATCATCTGTTGTGATGTTCCCCACCAATCGATCTAACTTCTCCACTGATATGTTGTTGGCCACATATGCTTGATATAAAATCCTTAGCAGGGTATTTCTATGCGGCTCTGAGTTTAGCAACAGTAAAAGGACCGAAATCCTTGCTGGTTAACGATGCAGTTGTTCTACACACTGTACTCGCTATGTTTTATAAACTTCAAGAATTTGCAAGCCTCCTTCTCATTCATCGGCTCTTTCACCTTGTTAATCGTGGTTGAATTTTTCTCCATTCTCTTTGACTGATCCATCTCTGTATGGATCGGTTCTGCTATTCTTTTACCTTTGTCAGGTCCTTCTACTTTTCGCATCGGACTTTGTTCAACGATTCTGGGGGTATAGCATCTACCACTGCGAGTTAGATGTCCTACTCATGTTATATCGGTTGCTGTTTGCTAACTTGAAGAGCCCGGCGTTACCACACTGCAATCGTATCTCCAAGGTGCGCCTTATTCTCTTTGTATGCAAAAGGAGATGGTAACTCTATAATCAACTTTGGTGTGATTTCTTTATCAACCAGGATAGCCTTTTCTTCCGGCTCATCATAATAGATAACCAAAGGTCTGTCCACCCTATAACCAGTTGTATTCTCAATAGTATCTACCTCTTCCTCTGTTTCCTCATAGAATTGGGCCTCGCCCTCATCTATCATTTTTTGAACCTTGGCTAAAAAAACCCTTCACACCCATGTATATTTTGACCCTCACATCTGTGAAATGGATAAAAATCATCTGTCTTACTCGCAACCATTTTCAAACTGGCTTCATCCTGAACTAACCCAACCTTATACTTTTATCATTGGCATCTTCACCTCACTAATATCCTTTTTTACCCTACCAACTTCCCCTCACAAAACCACATTCACCTTGGCCTCCGTGTGATTGGGCAATGGTTACCCGCAATATTAAGCCCGTTCTTAGATCCGAACTTTACGACCCCAGTATCAATCAAGCTTTAGACCTTCCATTTAAAAGCGATGCAGTTCTCGGTCGAATGCCCCTGAATTCTCGCATGATATGCGCAGTTAGCATTTACGTCATACCATTTGGGATACGGTGGTTTCAAAGATTGGAGGTATACTGGTGCAACGAGCTACCCTTGTAATAGTTTAGGGTATAACTCACCATAGGTTGTAGGGATAGGATCAAATTGAGGCTTTTGATTATTCCTTGGTGGTATTTGGTCATTGCGAATAATATTCTGGGTGTTTCGTACGGTGTTTTGGGGAATGACTATTTGCAGGGATATGCTAGTTGGGTATAGTTGTTGCGGTATGGTTGTGTAAGGAAAAGGGTTTTGGGTAAGGTGGTTCACGACAGTGTAGTAGGGATTGTATGCCGGGTAAGGTGTATAAGGTGTATAGGGACGGTGGTTATAACTGACTGCATGAGTTTCCCCTTTTTTTTTTTTTTTGGCGGGGATTGTCTTCTTTTTAGTAGCAGATTCTCCACCTTCCATCTTCCCACTCTTAATGGCGGTTTCTATCATTTCACCGGATATGACCATATCCAAAAAATACTTAGTGGTACTACCCATCAACTTGTCATAGTACGGTGTCATTAAAGTGTTGATGAAAAGAACCGTAGTTTTCTTACTTGTCAGAGGGGGTTGCACCTGAGTGGCCAGATTTCTCCACCTTTGAGAATACTCCTTGAAGCTTTCAGTAGCTTTCTTCTCCATGTTTTGCAGGGATAATCTATCAGGTATCATATCAGATACGTGCTTGTAGTGTTCCATAAAGGCTCTAGCCAAATCCATCCAAGAGCGGATCTTAGTTCGGGTTAACTGATTATACCAACGGGTTGCAGAACCTATTAAGCTGTCTTGGAAGTAGCGAATGAGTAGCTTTTCATCCTCATCATGTCCCGTCATTTTTCGGTAGTACATGGTTAAGTGTGCTGATGGGTTGGTGGTCCCATTATACTTCTCAAAATGTGGTAACTTAAACTTAGGGGAATTACTAGGCCATGCACCAGACTCATTTCCTTGGCATCCAGGCTGCCGAACAATTCTGCACCTTCCAAAGCCCTTAACCTCTCTTCCAATAACTGATACTTTTTCTGTGATTCAGCAAATTCAATCTTCTTCAATTCGGCCATCTTTACTTTCTCTTTCTCAGCGGGCTCTTCAAAATTCGGAATATGAACAGGATCAGTTGGGTCAGCCCCAATGTTAACATTTCCAGGAGCCTGGTCCTGTGCTTCTGCCATCGGTCGGATATAAACAAGAAGCGTTGCCCCTGTCAAAAGCTCATTTCCAGCATTTTGGGATGTTTGGCCATTTAATTGCACGGCTTCAGGTCGGCCCTCTTGATTTACTACCACTCTTCCTGCAACTGAATTCTCAACCGGCCCTTTCTGCCTAAGCATGGCATTCATCATTTCCATAAACTTGGCAATATGCTCTCTAGATTCTTCCTAGGATTTAGCCAATTGCTCTTGTAGTTCCCTCTGAGCCCTTTCCATCCTTTCGATACAGGCAGTCTGTTCATTTTCCATAATTCTGGCCTGAGATCTGGTATTATAACAGCGCTGAAAATCTGGTTCTTTCGGAGGACGCCCAATTTTTACCTTGAGTTCAAAAACCATGGATTAGAACTCTGTGATTTATTTATTAAAGTATTTATTGAGTGTATGGAAGTATGAATGATTGAAATGTACATGTTTATCAACAAACAAATAAATGAATGTGATGAACGAGTTGGTAAATGAAGAATGCTTTCATGAAGATGAAACTAATGGTATTTGCCTTAAAATTGGATCCCAAAGCCAAAGGTTTTTTCATTAATTCATAGAAAACTTCATAAAACATATTTCTCAACATCGAGTTACATAGAAATATTTGCTCATACTAGTCTTAAGCTTCCAAGAAATGCAACAGTCGCTGATCATACTTCTCGAAGTCTTTACCCTCTCAACCATTGCACTTACCCTGCCGGTATTCTTGGACGATATCAGCAATGTCGACCTTCTCGGTTTACGACTGCTGCTCTATGGTCTGAATAGTCTCATGGAGTGACTCATTCTCCTTGCGCATCAGGGATGTTCTTCCCTTCTCATTTCCCAACCTGAATCTTAACTGTTCATTTTCTTGCTGACATCTCTCTAGCTTGGTCAACATCAAAGAATGCGTATCCTCTCATTTCTGCCACTCATGAGAAAACCCGAACTCTTTTTTCTTTACATTCCTTGGCCTTACTCTTCCAATAGTCCAATTCTAGTTGTAGTTTCTTCATTTCTTTCTCATGTGCTTTAAAAGAAATGCTAGCTCTTGTAAATCTTCCCGTGGCCCTTATCTTCTTGTTTTCTCGGTGTAGATCTAATATATCGGACAATGTTGTATCTTTGGTCTTTGACCACTTTTCTTGTCTTGGTCTTTTGGATCCCAAGCCTAGTCTTCAAGTCCTCTACATCTTCATGAAGCTTATCACATTCTCGCTTCAGTTTCCCTTTGTCTTTTTCTAATTCGTTCCTAACAAGCTCGACTTCTGATGGTATTACCAGTTCGGGCCGAAGAATAACTGGATTAACAGAGGCATCTTCGGCGGGAAGCACAATGTCGTGAAGCTTCTTGGCCCTCCATACTAGATATGTCGGAGTGGCATTGTCGGTATACCTACCCACTTGTGACTGATATAACTTCTTCTATGCTATGATGACTTCACGTATTCTTCCCATATACCCGGGCTCACCATAGAAGAAATCCATCGAGAAAAGCTCATGAGTCATTGGGATAAACTACTCGGATCCATACTGCCTTCGTACTAGTAATGGTACATAGCTAACGGCCCCCCAAATTCCCAACAGTGGAACCCATAAATTCTCACCACAACGGTACAAGGTCGACCCAAGTGGCATCTACAGAGCCCTCCAAGTTATATCCTCCTTTCCTAAGTGACGGAGAGTCCTGATCCATTGCTTCTTATCCCCTTTCTTTGACCATTTCTTATTGTTGAATTCTGTAAGAGGAATACACGTCTTCATGTAAAGGTAGAGCTTCCCATTATCATTTCCCCAAAAGTGACTCTGAATCCAGACATACAGAAGTTGTACACAACCCTCGAAACGTCTTTTACCTCTTCTTCGACAGTGACTGAGTGACCTGATCATTTCAGCAAGAATGGCAAGAGAAGGATCAATATGTTTGTCCAATCAATCAAAGAAATCCACCACGGCTACTTCGACATGACCTTTCACTTTCGAAAATAGGACCAAACTGTGAATCGCCAGAGCAAAGACATCCACCACATGATCATCATCCGGGTTGCTCTTGATATAATTCCGCAAGAATACCCAAGGAATGCAGTCACTCGAACCCTTTTTCTTTATATGTGGGGAATCTACCAGGATATCTATACCCATCACTTTGGAAAGCTTCTTCCGACAGCTAGATATTTTTTGCTCTTTCCAATAGAATTTATCCGGATTTGCTGACTCAACACGGAGCAAGATAGAATATTCCTCAATGGTGGGCACCATATTTTCCTGATTAAAAGTGAAGCATCGGTACGAAGGATCCCAAAACTATACTATGGCCCTAATCAACTGCTCGTCCATCTCGATCGGGAGAAGTAGAGCTATGTCACCATATTTCCTAGTAAACTCATTCTTCCTCTCAAATCCCCATTGTCTCCAAATTTCCTTTAACTCCATTAGGTCATTTCGAACAAAATCCAAGTGAATTGACTCAGGAAGTACAGACACAAAACCAACGGCCAAACAGTCTCCCTTGTAGCACTGATTCATCTCAAACTCAGTTCTAATCTCTTGGTATGTCTCGCTAACCACTGATACTAATAGAAGGTCCCAGCGTTCCATGACTATAATGAAAATCTCCTCAGTTGGCACCCGGTTTAAGGCAAATATCCCTAAATGACCATGATGCATGAAATGAAAACAAAGAAAAAACATGAGTTAGTAACGGGATAATAAGATTAAAAATCGTAATAAAATAAAATAAATAGTAAAAGGTAAGAAGTGCTCCTCCAAGTGTTCCTAGCTTTGGGATATCTAATCAGAAATCTGGCATGACTTCGCCTAGGTTCACTATATAAGGGTGGATCGGTTCTAAAGGCCCCGAATTGTTCCTTACCTTCGCCGGTGAAGGCTACTAAGGCACCCCGATTAAAGCGGGTTCAATTCGTTAGAGTACATTTCCCCGGCTTATGCAGAGGCTATTGCCATACGAAGCGTAGGTAATCTGATACTCTGAAAGTGTTTCGCTAGCTTATGCGGAGGCTATTGCCACACGAAGCGTAGGTACTTTACTTCCACTTAAAGGGACGAAACTCGGGTATAGAGCTCATGTTATGCAAAATGTAAGTGTCGTGTGTGAGGATGAACAATCAAACGTTTCACCACCTATTCTAACCCCTATCCTAAATATCCCGACAAAAATATTAAAGACAAGATTAAATAATGTCAAGCATTAATCTAGCAAAGAATAATAATATACAAGAAAATAACCAGAGAATAATAACAATACTATGCATGCACATGAGTATGAACATTTTCAAAAACATTTAATTATTTTTGTATCTCCTTTTCATTAAAAAATGTTGGAATTAAAATTAAATACCAAATAAAACTGACAAAACCGAGACAATCGATAACACACGATTAATTCTAGGCCTGACTCTCTAATAGTCCCCAGTGGAGTCGCCAAGCTGTCGATACGTGATCCGTCTGTCGCTGGGGGACCCGTACGAGTGTGGGGGAAAACAACAAAGGAAAAGATGACTTAATTCCTCTTGAAATATAATGAGGGTTTATAAACAACCTCGGAAATGAAATGGAGTCGTCACCAATCTTTTTTGGCTAGGTGTGATCGGCCACTTATTAAAATCGATTTTGTAAAATATTTTAAAATAAATTAAAACAGTTTTTTTTAAACCAATTTTGAAATCTGCGTTTTAAACCAGAGAAAATCAAAAAGTGGGTTCAGAAGTTGGTTACGTGCGGGGAAGGATTAGAACCCCCGCAACACCCGTGTAAAATGGTACCTTATTAATCATGTTATCTCGAGTCTCGATAAAAGTCGATTTAGAAATCAGTATTTAAAAATAATTCCCGTTTTAAAGAAAAATAATTCCACTTGATTTGAAAATGGTTCAGAATTTATTAATTCAAAATTTTTCTATATTCCCCGACAGACCCGGCAAAATATAGAATATTTTATTTATTTGGAAAATTTTCCGAATCATTATCGTTTTGAAAAGAAAGATATTCCGTTGTTAATGATAATTGATGATATCCTCCCCGGCAGCCCGGAGGAGAACGCATGAATTATTTTAACTCGGGAATAACTTTGCTTTATTGAAAATCATTATTTTTATTAGGAAATTATTTAAAAGAGACAGTTATGAATATGCAAATTATTACTAATCACATGGCATATGAGTGAATGACATGGCATGCTTGACATGGCAAAATCTAGATGACATGGCATAATCTAAATGACATGGTAAAATCTAAGTGACATGGCAAAAATCTAAATGAAATGACAAGAATTAATGACATATTACGAATCTATATGACATAGCAAAAAAAAAAAAAAAATCTAAATTAAATGGCAAACATTATCATAGAATATTCATAATCATGCCATAATCAAAATGACAACATAAAATCTAAATCAAGGCAATGACATCACTATGGAATATTCATAC
Source organism: Fremontodendron californicum (assembly GCA_030761205.1). Lineage (NCBI taxonomy): Eukaryota > Viridiplantae > Streptophyta > Magnoliopsida > Malvales > Malvaceae > Fremontodendron > Fremontodendron californicum. The sequence continues at coordinate 24,388,686 of JAULJL010000009.1, forward strand.
ATATAGAATTTATATAACTAAGGTAGTAAAAGTAAATATCATAGAATATCCATGAATATGAAAAATGCAAATGCATGGAAATGTATTTCTCCCACGAAATAAGGTTACTCGTATATCTAAAAAGACATCCAACTACCTTTGGAAGAGACCTAAGTTGGATTTTCTAACTCAGATTTTGGACTCGGATTAAAAAAATGGAATTTTTGGGTAAAAGAAAACTTGGTCGAAAACACCCTTTAAAAGGCTCTAATTTTTCCTAGTTTTGAAACCCAGGGTTGACCAACCTTGACCCGACTTTTTAAAAATCAAATTTTATGATTGAAATGACTTGGAAATTAACCTAAGACAGCAATTATTATTTTAAATTAGCCCCCTCTTAGTACCTTAAACAAAACAGAAAATGGCCTAATGCTTAAATGACATGGAATAATAAAAATGACCTAATGCTTAAATGACATGGAAAATGACATGGCATATGAAAATGGCCTAAAGTTTAAAAGATCTATTTCTTATGTTTGTTTCCCTAAACCAATCTCCCTCAAGAAGGAAGGGAAAAGGTGAGAACAACACCAAGAGGAAGAGGAATTGCGGCAAGCACACTTTTTGGATGGAGGTGGCGATATGTCTATTTTGCTAGGCTAGGGTTCTCTTCCTGAAACCAAACTTCTCACAAGCAAAAATCAGAATATCTCAAGTAGAATTACAAGCTTAGGTTGCAGCTATAGCCTCTATATCTTATATATAAGTAGGCACAAACCCTGACCCCTCTCGCTAAGCTTGGTTGGCCCCCTCTAGCAAGATTTTCATTAATCCACTTAGATTAAACAATTTAATTCTATGATGGATCAATAGGCCCATTATATTATCTAATAATAATAATGGTCCAACAATCTTAATGCCTTAAATTGGACCAACCATCTTTAGTAGACAGTCTCAAATTAGAATAGTCTCTTTGGACCCATTCTAATTTATCATGCTTATTTATTGGATAGATTAATTTCTAAATGAAAGTAATTTAATTCTCAATTAAATTTCTTTCTCCTCATGAAAAATTCATGTCATTAATCTATTAATATCATCTCTTGACATTAATCCAATATAGCGTAGTCATTCGAAATTCACCTTGCACATCACTATGTCAAAGTTGACTATACTAGTTTATATAAGAGTTCTTGATTCCTCTTATCTCATTAAGACATTGTCTTTGGATTTCTCAAATCTCAATTATGTCTTAATCTTTCTTAATTGAACTTCTTCAATTAAGTCCTCAATATAGATCTTTTATTCCATTAAGTTTTACCTTAATAGAATATCATGTTTAATCCATACATATCTGTTCTTATATGTGTGACCCTCTAGGTTCCCAATATGTTTGCAACGAACATAAGTTAATCTCATTAACTTGTTTTAACAGATCATGAATGGGATCTAGCAACCCATCATGACCACCCAAATATTATGAAGTCATCATAACCTTTTAGAAACCTTTCAGCAACCAGCCTGTCAGTGTAATACGGTTCTTTCACCATGTAGACACCTAATTTTGTCCGGCCCTCCTAAACCAGGTAAATTCTTCCTTGTACTTTTTTAGAATGCAGACAATCTCTTCTCATCTTGCAGATGGTCCTCCAAGACTTGTGATTCAGAGTTCAACATGAAAAGTCAATCAGAAAAAGTCAACTCTAAAAAAAGTCAACTTTGAAAAGTCAACCCCGAAAAGTCAATCGCTAAAAAAGTCAATCTTTAGTCAAAATCAAGATTTGAAGTTGAATTGAGCAATGGTGAAATAGTTTTTATAATCCATAGTCTACAACGAAAGATATGGAGTTCGGAAGAGGGATTGTAGAAATTTCAGTGTAGGGGAAGCCCTAATTCGACAAATTTGGGGAAAAGTGCTTAAACAATCAAATTGGTCGAAATTGGAGGTTCCAAATGGAATATAGTTAATGAATATAGGTTTTGGAAGGTCCAATTGGAAGCAGAACCAAAGGAATAGTCAATTTGAAAGAAAAATCAAAAATTAGGGTTTTAGTTAAAAAGGGTGAATTTTGCAAATTTGGGGAAAACTACAGAGATGGTCTGATTCGGTGAAATTGAAGTTCCCAATTGATGAATAATGAATAAACAAGGGTACCCAAAATCCCAATTTGAAGTGAATCCAAAGGAAGAGCCGAATGGAGGAGAAACTAGGAATTCAGATCTAAAAATTGGGCATTTTCGGACCAACTCCAATTCAATATAGGACAAAGGCGAATAAAAAAGAAAATCCAGAAAATGGGCCCGTTTCGAGTAAAATCGAGGCTTCAGGGGTTAAAGGGCAATTTTGGAAATTTCGAGAAAAATAGAATTCGAGCTCAAAAATTTTTGAAAATCTCCAGATCTCAATTTTATATTTTTTTGGAAGATATTGGTGAAGAAAAATCCAGAATCAGAGCTCAAATGGAAAAGGGTGAATTTCGAGTGCCCTAACTTGGGAAATCCAAATGAAAATTCTGAGAAAAATAGGAAATGAGTTCGGAAAATTCTGAAAGTCTCCAAATCTGAATTTTATATTTTTTTGGAAGAGATTGGTGAAGAAAAATCGAAAATCGGAGCTCAAATGGAAAAGGGTGAATTTCGGGTGCCCTAACCCGGGAAATCCAAAAGAAAATTTTGGGAAAAATAGGAAACGAGCTCGAAAAATTCTAAAAACTTCCAGATCCAAATTTTCTATTTTTTGGAAGAGATTGTGAAGGAAAATCCGGAATTAGAGCTCAAATGGAAAAGGGTGAATTCCGGGTGCCCTAACCCGGGAAATCCAAATGAAAATTCCGGGAAAAATAGGAAATGAGCTCGAAAAATTCAGAAAATCTCCAAATCTCGATTTCATTTTTTTTGGAAGAGATTGGTGAAGAAAAATCCAAAATCGGAGCTCAAATGGAAAAAGGTGAATTTCGGGTGCCCTAACCCAGGAAATCCAAAAGAAAATTTTGAAAAAAATAGGAAACGAGCTCGAAAAATTCTGAAAACTTTTAGATCCCAATTTTATATTTTTTTTGGAATATATTGGTGAAGAAAAACCCGGAATCGGAGCTCAAATGGCAAAGGGTGAATTTCGGGTGCCCTAACTTGGAAAATCCAAAAAACAATTTCGAGAAAAATAGGAAACGAGCTCGAAAAATTCTAAAAATCTCCAGATCTCAATATTATATTTATTTGGATGGATTGGAGAAATAAAAACTGGATTTGGGGTCCGTTTGCAATAAAATCAAGTTTGGAGGCCAAAATGCAATTTTACCGAAGAAATCGAAAAAGGCCAATTTGCAAAATTAAAAGGTGAAAAAATGAAGGAAATTCAGAACATACCAGGCCCTTGGCCAGCCAGCATAAGGGATAAAGGGTGGGGATTTAATCAACCTCATCCAATGGTCACTATTTAATGGCAAGATGTCATTTTTACTATCTTGGATTGTCCTTACTCATCCAATGGCCTAAGTACCTTATGAAAAGATAAGTACATCCTTTCATGGCCAAGATCAAATTGCAAGATGACATTTTTATTGTCATGAAAATGTCCTCATTTAATGGCCAATATTGGTAGAAGAAAGATGAGCACAAGTCATCCAACGGTTGGAAATGCATGTAGCCAAATGAAATGCCCTTGCTCATCCAATGGCTTAGGCACCTTATGAAAATATGAGTACATCCTTGAATGGCTAAGATCAATTTGCAAGATGACATTTTTTGTCATGAAAATTTCTTGGATCCAAGGGCTTAGATTGTGTAGGACAATTAAATGAATTAATCTCTACCATTCACCAAGGCACAATGGGGTTCGGCCAAGGCTATTCAAAGGGAGGGGGGTTTCATTTTTTGAAAAGGAAGTTGGCTGATTTTGAGTCTTGGGCAGTAGCTAAAACCTTAGGAAAAAAATATTTTTTGAAAGGAAAGAAAGAAAGCTTTTGCTAAGGTAGCCATTCTACCTTTGCTCCTACATTTTTCTTCTTCTTCCTCACGCTTTATTTCTTGATTTCCATGTGATTTCCTACCATTTTCTTTGCTTAATAAATCTTTGTTGTTGTTCTAGCTTTTCAAAAATGAATAAAACAATGGTTAGGCTTCATGATCTTGATGAGAATCAAGTGATAATGGTTAGGGTGGACTTTGTCCAACATCCCAACCATGGAGTTCAATTCCATATATTTTTTATTATTTACCTTAGTTATTTTATGATTTAGAGATTAAAAAGGTTTCATGATCTTGATGAAAATCAAGTGATAATGGCTAGGGTGGACTTTGTCCAATATCCCAACCATGGAGCTCATCTCTTTTTTATTTATTTGCTTACTTTAACTTGCTTATTTCTATTATTATTTATTTTTATGTGTATTTATATTCTTGCTAACCATTTTGTTCTTTTGATTTATGACATACTTTTGCATCTTGTGGCTATTGTCATATAGTTTAGGTTATTTTCATTTTTCATATCATTTTCCATAGCATTTAGTTAGGTCATTTTCCATGACATTCTCACAATATTTTGGCTCCTAGGCCATTCGGCCATGTAGGTTTTTTTAAGGTTTAGGTCATTCTTTAGGCCATGATATTTGCTATTTCATTTAGGCATTTAGGCCATTTTCATATGCCGTGTCATTTTCCACGTCATTTAAGCTTTAGGCCATTTTCATATGCCATGTCATTTAAGGTAATTTTTATTATTCAATGTCATTTAAGCATTGGGCCATTTTCTGTTTTGTTTAAGGTACTAAGAGGGGGCTGATTTAAAATAATAATTGCTGTCTTAGGTTAATTTTCAAGTCATTTCAATCATAAAATTTGATTTTTAAAAAGTCGGATCAAGGTTGGTCAACCGTGGGTTTCAAAACTAGAAAAAATTAGAGCCTTTTAAAGGGTGTTTTCGACCAAGTTTTCTTTTACAATTTTTTTTTTTTTTCATCCGAGTCCAAAATCTGAGTTAGAAAATCCAACTTAAGTCTCTTCCAAAGGTAGTCGGATGTCTTTTTGGATATACGAGTATCCTTATTTCGTGGGAGAAATACATTTTCATGCATTTGCATTTTTCATATTTATGCATATTCTATGATATTTACTTTTACTACCTTAGTTATATAAATTCTATATGTATGAATATTCCATAGTGATGTCATTGCTTTGATTTAGATTTTATGTTGTCATTTTGATTATGGCATAATTATGAATATTCTATGATAATGTTTGCCATTTAATTTAGATTTTTTATTTTGTTATGTCATATAGATTCCTAATATGTCATCTAGGTTTTATTATGTCATTAATTATTGTCATTTAATTTAGATTTTTCCATGTCACTTAGATTTTACCATGTCATTTAGATTATGCCAAGTCATCTAGATTTTGCCATGTCAAGCATGCTATGTCAGTAATCCATATGCCATGTGATTCACTCATATGCCATGTCATTAGTAATAATTTGCATATTCATGATTGTCTCGTTTAAATGATTTCCTAATAAAAATAATGATTTTCAATAAAGCAAAGTTATTCCTGAGCTAAAATAATTCATGCGTTCTCCTCCGGGCTGCCGGGGAGAAATCTTCAATTATCATTAATAACGGAATATCTTTTTTTTTTTTCAAAACGAAAATGATTAAAAAAAATTTCCAAATAAATAAAAATTTCTACAGTTTGCTGGGTCTTCCGGGGAATATAGGAAAATTTTGAATTAATAAATTCCGGATCATTTTCAAATCAAGTAGAATTATTTTTCTTTAAAACATGAATTATTTTTAAATACCAATTTCTAAACTAACTTTTATCGAGACTCGAGATAACACATGATTAATAAGCTATCGTTTTACACGGGTGTTGCAGTGGTGCTAATCCTTCTCTGAGCGTAACCGACTTTCGAACCCGCTTTTTTGATTTTCTCTAGTTTAAAGCGCAGATTTCAAAATTGGTTTTTTAAAAAAATATTTAATTAATTTTAAAATATTTTACAAAACCGGTTGTTTATAAACCCTAACCAAAAAAGATTGGTGGCGACTCCATTTCTTTTCCGAGGTTGTTTATAAACCCTCATTATATTTCAAGGGGAATTAAGTCGTCTTTTCCTCTGTTGTTTTCCCCCACACTCGAACGGGTCCCTCGGCGACGGACGGATCACTTATCGACACACCATATAACCCGGATAGCTCATGAGCATGGTGCAGTGTCTACACATGATCAATCCATATTAGTTGTTCGCAACTTATGATTAACCTTATGAATTTGGAGAAACAACTTTGTCCTAAATCCATCATGCTTGGGCCAAAGACTTAATCAAGTTAATCGTAGTCAAGAACAAACGAGATATGCCTCCATTATCACAGGGAGTGGTGAATCCTCTTTGGATCACTCATTCATATTCGTATGGTTCATGTCATACCCAATAACACCATACTATAAGCATCCTCTTATTGGGACCCGTTCGTGATGGAATCTAAGTATGACACTCTCCATACAAGATGACCTGGTATCACAAGTCTGAGGACTAATTTACATGACTGGTACTAAGAGCACATTATCATAGACACTGGAGTGATATTACCAAATGAACTTCTTTTGGCGGGCCATGTTCAGTGAACTTGTTCAACAGACAAGCACCTATATGTTATCCCAAGTATCCCATGCTTCAACCTGTATGAGATCGGTTGCTTACTTCATAAGTAAGAAGGCTTAACATATACTAGTCTTTGAGCACTGCCAATGCCTCGTCTTGGCAATACGATGACCAGGAACAGTTTGAGGATCAAGGCTTTGATGCATAAGGATCTCATAATTATAACTCTTTATAATTCCTTTGCAAGGCCATTATGTTCCATGGGCTTCATCCGATTAGTACTTAATAACTCATTATTATACTAACATGAAGGAAAACCTTGTATCACTATCTTCATAGTGAAGGGTATGCTTTATTGACTATGTATCCCATGCTCAATTTGATTGGCTCTAGGGCATACACCAACACAGTGTTGCTTGCCACCTGAAAGACTAAACAACTTATCTTCCTTAGTCTCCAAAATTTGCAATATCTTATCCCAACCTCAATGCAAACCTAATAATTTGCAATACCTTCCATAGTCTCCAAAATTCTTTTCCTGGGTTTCAAAGTAGCATTTTTACAAACATGACATGCGTTTTTATATTTCTATGTTGAATAGTGTCGATACGTGATCCACGGGGAGAGAACCCATTCGAGTGAGGGGAAAAAAACTGGCAGAGGAAAAGACGACTTAATTCCTCTAAATGAAAGGGTTGAGGGTATGAAAATGACCTCGAAAAAGAAATGGAGTCGCCACCAATCTTTTTTGGTTAGGTGTGATCAGCCACCTATTAAAACCGATTTTTATAAAAATATTTTCAAATTAATTAAAACATTTTTTTAAAACCAATTTTGAAGTTTGAGCTTTGAACCAGAAAAAGAAAGTACGGGTTCGGGAGTCAGTTACGCAAGGAGATGGATTAGCACCCCCACAATTCTCGTATAAAACTGTACCTTATTAGTCGTGTGTTATCTCGAGTCTCGATAAAAAGTCAGTTTTAAAATTGGTGTTTGTAGATAATTCCCTTAAAAATTCATATTTTATTTCAAAATGATCCAGAATTTATTAGCATAAAATTTCCCATATTTTTCGACAAACTCGACAATACATGGAATTTTTCCTTGATTTTGAAATTCTCCGAATCACTTTTTCTGAAAAAAAAGATTTTTCGTCATTAATGATAATTGATGATATCCTCCCCGGCAGACCCAGAAGAGAATTCATGAATTATTTTAACTCGAGAATAATCTTGATTTATAGAAAAATATTATTTATTTTCCATGTATTTGAAAAATCATTGAGAATAACCATGAGTATGCAAAAATGTCGCTAAGATAAAAATGAAATGAGCATGCGTATTCATCATGGCATGGTAAGCATTTTATTATGGCATGGTATGAGAATGAATGTCATGTGAGTGAAACCAACATGGCAAACATGAGCCTGGCATACTAAATGACATGGCCTAAGAATGAATGTCATGTGAATGAAATCGACATGGCAAACAAAATGACATGGCATATGCATGACATGGCATGGCATAAGAATGAATGTCATATGAATGAAATCGACAAGGCAAACAAAATGACATGGCATAAGAATGAATGTCATGTGAATGAAATCGACATGGCAAACGAAATGACATGGCATATGAATGAACGTCATGTGAATGAAATCACCATAGCGAATAAAATGACATGGCATATGAATGACATGGCATAAGAATAAATGTCATGTGAATGAAATCGACATGGCAAATGAAATGACATGGCATAAGAATGAATGTCATGTGAATAAAATCGACACGAAAAACAAAATGACATGGCATATGAATGACATGGCATAAGAATGAATGTCATGTGAATGAAATTGACATGGCAAACAAAATGACATGGTATATGAATGACATGGCATAAGAATGAATGTCATGTGAATGAAATTGACATATCATGACATGAATGACATAACATATGCATGACCTAATCTATTTAGGACATGGCGTAAATGACATGGCATGAACAAATGGTGACATGGCTGAATGACATGGCATACTAAATGAATGACATGGCATGTGAATGAATGTCATGTGAATGAAATCAACATGGCAAATAAAATGACATGATATATTAATGACATGGACAAGTGTCATAGCATGAGAATGAATTTGTTTGAGAATGACTCAGAATTTATTAACACCAAAATCTTTTCATGTTCCCCGGCAAACCCGGCAAAACATAAAAAAATTTATTTATTTCGAAATTCTCCGAATCATCTTTGTTTTAGAAAAGGGTATTCCTTTGTTAATAATACTTAATGATATCCTCCCCGGCAGATCCGGCAGAGAAAATCATGAATTATTTAAACTCGAGAATATTGCCTTATTTATTAAAATGTTATGATATGCAAATTGACATTAAGGCAAGCATGATTACCAAAACATGATAAGCATCTTTATTGTGATATGGAAGATGAGATAATGACATGGCATATGAATGGCATAGTATGATAATGAATGTCATGTGAATGAAATCGACATGGCAAACCAAAGCTAGATAAACATAATGACATGGCAAACCGAATGACATGGCATGAGAATGAATGTCATGTGAGTGAAATCGACATGGCAAACATGAGCTTGGCATACTAAATAACATGGCAAACGACATACTGTGGAATTGAATGTTGTGTCATGAAAATAGAATGACATGAATGAAAAGTCATGGTGGCCGAATGGTCATGGTAATGGCATGAATGGCATGACATACTTAATCATGGTATAATATGAGCTCAAACACTAAATGACATGGCAAATGACATGCTATATGGATGGTATAAATGACATAGATCATGAATAAAATGTCATGGTGGCCGAATGGCATGTAGACGGCATATGGATAACCGAAATGCATGGAGATGGCATATGAATGGCCGAATGCATGGTGATGGCATGTGAATGGCCGAATGACATTAAATGATGGCATGAATGGCATGGCATGAAAATGCACCTAAACTATAAATGACATGGAAAATGACATAGTATGACATGTTATATGGATGACATGGCATAGGTGACATGGCATTAAATGGCATGAAAAGGACCTAGACTCTAAATGACATAGCAAATATCATAAAAATGACCTAACCATGAAAATGACATGGCATAACCGAAAATGACTTATTCTAAGATGACATAGCTATATGACCTAAGATGCATGACATAGCTAAATGACCTAAGATGTATGACATAATCAAATATGATGCAAGGCATGGCATAGACCTAAAATACATGGGAAGGCCGAAAATGATGCAAGGCATATCATGAACACAAAAATGCTAAATGACATAGCTACATGACATAAGATGCATGACATAACCAAATATGATGCAAGGCATGGCATGACATGAACCTAAAATACATGAGATGGCCGAATGGTGTAAGAAGCTAACATGTTATGAAAATGATGCAAAAACTAGTATGGCATGAAAATAGTTTAATGAAACATGACCAAAGATGCATAGCAAGCATGGAAGTAATAAAATAAACAAACAAAGAGTAAGAAAAGTGAGCTCCATGGTTGGTACAATGGACATAGCCCCCTAACCATGATCACTTGATTTTCATCAAGATCATGAAGCCTTTCCAACTCAAAAATCAAAAATTAAACTAAGAAAACCAAGAAAAATGGAGGTGAGCTCCATGGTTGGTACAATGGACATAGTCCCGCCTAACCATGATCACTTGATTTTTATCAAGATCATGAAGTCTTTAAACCTCTTTTACTTCATTTATTTTTAAAAAACAAAACATAAAAGGAAATATAAACCTTCCACAATCATGTTTCCCACATCAAACATGCAAAACAAAAAAAATCAAGGCAAGCACAAGCATGCATTTGGCCATGGTAAAAAATTTGTAAACATTGTTTTCTTTTGATTCTTTTTGATGAAAAGGAAAAGCTTAAAGCTTAAAAAAAACATTTCAAAACTTTTATTTTCACAAGAAAAAGGGTGGAAATCACATGGAAGTAAGGAACAAAACATGAAAAAGAAGAAAAAATAATGCAAGAGCAAAGGAGGAATAGCTACCTTCTTATCTTTCCCTGGTTAAATCTCTCTTCCTTTCTTTCAAATTTCTTTTTTTTCTTGTTTAGCTACTGCCTCCTTCTCCCAAAATGTCCAGCCAACTTAAAAAATAAAAATATCCTTCCACTCTTATTCCTTATGGCCAAATGGCTTCCTCACCCTTGGATGAGGATGTGCTTATCTTTTTTCTAATAATTCAAGCCATTGGATCAAGGACATTTCATGACAATAAAAATGAAATCTTGCAATTTGATGGCCATTGAAGGATGTACTCATCTTTTTACAAAGCACCTAGGCCATTGGATGCACAATGACACTTGCAAGACAATAAAAATGACATCTCGCAATTTCATAGTGACCATTAGATGAAATTGATCAAATCTCATCCTTCTCCCATGAGCTAGCCAGCCAAGGGCCTAGAATATTCCAGAAAATACCTTCATTCCTTCATTTTTTCATTTTTTTTAATTTTACAAATTAGCCCATTTTTTGGTTTCTTCCATAAAATTACATTTTAGCCCTCGAACTTAATTTAATTGCAAATGGACCCCAATTTTGGATTTGTCTTTTCCAACTTATCCCATCAAATATAAAACTTGGGTTCTAGAGGTTTTGACATTTTTCCGAGCTCATTTGCTAATTTTCCCGAATTTTTCTCTAAAGTTTCGGTTTAGTGCCTCCCAAATTTAGCCTTTTTCATTTGAGCTCCAATTCTGGATTTTTCTTCACCAATACCTTCCAAAAATTATAAAACTCAGATCTGAAAGTTTTCATCATTTTCTAAGATTGTTTGCTATTTTCCCTGGAATTATCTTTTAGAATTTCGTGTTAGTGCACCCGAACTTTGCCTTTTTCAAATAAACTTCGATTCCGGATTTTTCTTCACCAATACCTTCCAAAAATTATAAAACTCAGATCTGGAATTTTTTATAATTTTTCGAGTTCGTTTGCTATTTTTCCCGGAATTATCTTTTGGACTTTGCCTGTTTTCAAATGAACTCCGATTCTAGATTTTTCTTTACCAATACCTCCAAAAAATATATAACTCAGATCTGAAAGTTTTAACATTTTTCGGAGCTCGATTGCTATTTTTCACGAAATTTTCTTTTGGATTTTTCGGGTTAGTGCACCCGAACTTCGTCTTTTATCGAATGAACTCCCATTCTGGATTTTTCTTCACCGATCCCTTCCATACAATATAAAATTAAGATATGAAAGTTTTCATAATTTTTTGAGCTTGAGACCTATTTTTCCCGGATTTTCCAATATTGTCCTTCAAACTTCGAAACCTCAATTTTACTTAAAACGGGTCCGATTTTTGGATTTTCTTTTCTACTGCCTTTTTCATATATTGAATTTGAGTTGGTCCGAAAATACCCAATTTTTACGATCAAATTCCCCTCCGATTTAGTTTTCCCTTTTTCAATACCAGAAATTTTCTCATTCTTCCGTTTTTCTCTAACCGGCTCTTCCTTGGGATCCACTTCAAAATGGGTCTTGGGCTAATTTTTGTTTATTCATTCTTTGTCAACTGGGAGCTTTAATTTCACCGATTCGGGCCATCTTTGCAGTTTTCTCCAAATCCGTGAATTTCTTATTAAATCCTTATTTTCCCTCAAATCATACCTTCCTTCAACTTCGTTTCCAAAATTGGACCTTCCAATATCCGTAGTTATTGATCTTATTCCATTTAGGACCTCCAATTTCGTCTGATTTGATCGTTTACGCACTTTTCTCCAAATTTGCCGGATTAGGTATTCCCTTACACTGAATTTCCGTAACCCATCTTTCGAACTCTATATCTTTCGTTGTAAACCTCGAATTATCAAAATTCTTTTGCCATTGTTTAATTCAACTTCGAATCTTGATTTTGACTGGGAGTTGACTTTTTAGTAGTTGACTTTTTTGGAGTTGACTTTTTATGCTGACCTCCGAAAAAAAGTCTTGGGGACCCATCTATGGAATAGTGGAAGTCTCTTTGCGTTCTGGGAAGTTGAAAATGAGAATCTGCCTGGTTTAGGGGGCCCAGACAAAATTAGGTGTCTACAAATAGGTTTGTTAAAGACCAAAACTTTGCTCAAATGGATCAGGTTAGAGGAAAATTATCACGTTACATCGACTCTAAAGAAGAATTAGAGATGAATTTTTGTGTATTTTTCGATGAGGTTAGAGGAAAATTATCACGTTTTTTTTTCTAGTGTATTTTGGATGTCTTACGTTAGTAGACTGGATGCCGTTTGTTCAATCAAAACAGTGTGTTTTAGAGTTTAATGTTATTACCAATTCTAATCATTGATTATTAAAAAATACACATGGCTACATTTGGGGATGGACTGACCTTTCCAGTCCATAAAAATGGACCGGGGAGGAGCCAAATCTGTATTTTGAGAGGAATTTTTTAGTTTTATGAAAAATTCATTGGGTATTGGATTAGATATATATGGTATTTTTAAAAAAGAAAATTATTAAAATTTGTAGGTATTAAATTGAATTTATATGAAATTTTAAGAAGCCTTTTATTAAAAATTATTATTTTTTAAGTGTAAAAACTTTTGGATAACTTTTTTTTTTTTATCGTTACACTCTTTATATTTTATAATATAGTATTTCAAACTCCTTTTTTGAGTAAGAGGTTAACCATAAGTCAATCAAGAGGGCTTCATATTCTGCTATATTATTTGAAAATGCTAAATCAAATGACAATTCATACTGTCATTCATTTCCATTGGGATCCATCAGCAGTATACTAGCGTTTGGAGCTTTCCTTTCCTGAAAAGCCATCCACAAGGAACATCAAAGTATCTTGTGGTGAAGGCTCAACCAAACTTTGGCGTTTTATAAGTCATTCGGGCTCTAGTCAGGGTTTTTCATTCTCATCAATGGGTGGAAATGGAAGTTTTGAATAGTGGAGGCACTGTGATTTCTACGATAAAAAAGCATTCCACCTGAAAATCTGCTAAGATATAGGCTTTGATAGTCTTTCTTGGTCTTAATTCTATGCCAAATTTATTGAGTATGCTCTATTTTATCATTCTGCCAAATGTGTTGACCTTGTAAAATATTTTTTCAATGGCTGATCAGTCAGTACTGTGATTGGATGTGCCTGGAAGTATTACCTAAGTCGGCTTTGATATAAGGATACCAAGATTGACATAGACTCAGGTAATACGTTCTGGCGCAAGCGGGAGTTTATCGACTTCTTCTCTTATGGCTTGGATACGTTCTGACGCAAATCGTTGCTTCGTTTGTTTAGTGGGTTTGACCAACAGGTCAACACTCAAAGAGTGCATGATTACACGCATGTCGATTCTAGGAATATCGATTGTGGACCATGCAAAAACATCAACATTGGTCTGTAAAAAACATATCAAACATTTTTTGGCTCTATTATCCAGCAATGAACCAATTTGCGTTGACAAATCTGTGTCGCTTTGATATAAGGATATAGAGATTATTTGTTTAGCTGGTTATGCTTTGTATTAAGTCGACCCTTTTCTATTACCAAGCTCTCAATAGTCAACGTTTGTATTGTAACTTGATCAATTATGTTGACTTGAGTTGTACTGGGTTGCTCCCTAGTAATGTCGTTAGTCTGCTCATCAAAACATGCTTGCTCAGCTTAAGCTTGTCTTGTGAGCTGGATTGAAATCAAATGGCATTGACGTGCTGTAGTTTTATTAGTTTTCATGAAACCTATACCACTCGGAGTTGGCAATTTGACCATCAAACAATAAATTGTTGTAATCAATTTGGTCTTTTTCATCAATGGTTGACCAATAATGTTGAGGCTTACTCCTAATCAACAACCAAAACTAGATCATTGTAGGAAGGGCATGCTCGCCATCTCCAATAGTTACTGACAGAACTATGAAGCCTTTTACGTCAATTGACTGATTAGTGAAGCCAAAGACTAGTCCTAATGGCGAGCATCATATCTGATTAACTCCATGACGCTACCACTACCCACCAATATCCTCTTTACTTTATAATTCCCAACAGTGGCAGAAACAATGATTGGATCATTGCCATTATCGACTACTATGTTAATGGTGTCTTCCGTGAAAGTTACTCTACAATCTTGTTGTTTGAGTTTTTTAGGAGGTGCATTAATTGCCATTACACTTCTCAAGTGTTATTTCTTTTTTCATCTGCTGGTTGCCCAGCCTTTAGTGGCTCCCACTATCACATTAATAATACCCTAAATTGGTGTTTTGCCTTCTGTTTTGGTTTGATGGCATTCTCTATTTTGGGTGGACGGGCAATCTAGGTTTCAAATTTCTTTTTTAACAAACTGTTTAACATGCCCATTTTGAATGGCACGCTCATTTGCGTTCTTAAGGCTGATTCATTCGTCGATTGTGTGATCATTATCATCATGGAAATCACATATTTTGTGGGGTATTTGCAGTGTGTGTTGGGCCTTAGTGATGGGGGTGTTTCAAGGATGCCTTGGTTTGCCACAATGTTTAGAATGTACATTAGCGAAGTGTTAAGAGGAGTGTAGCTTTCAAACTTTGTTTGGGTTGGAACCCATTCTCGTCTGTGAGACTGTTGATTTAGAGATCGCTTTGGCAAATGTATATCGTAGCTTGGCATGTTGAGCCTTTCTTCTCGTCTTTGTCTAGATCTCTCATATCTATCTTGACGAGGCTATTTGTCTCGCCTTTCAACTAGTTTGATTTCTTCTACCTTAGCGTATCTCTGTGCCTTCTCCTAGAGGTGATACAACCTTTTAGCTTTGTCATAGCTAAACGCATACCTTAAATGATCATGGCGAACACCTGAAATAAAAGTTCTAGATTTCCCAATCATCAATGAGCTCATTTATCTTAAAGGTAGCCTCGTTGAAGCAATGAATATATTCCTTGAGGGTTTCTCCCTAATACTACTTGATAGCCATTAGACTGGCTGGTGCTCTAGTGGTTGTGCGGTTGGTGAGGAAGTGCGCCATGAGTTCTCTACTCAGCTTGTCAAAGTTGACTATGGAGCCTAGACCCAAAGAGCAGTACAAGGTTCTAGCATGCTTCCAGAAGGTTGTAGGGAAAACTTTGCATTTAATGGCATTTGTTGCACTGTGTAGTTCCATATACAATCTGTATTATTCTAAATGATCAGTTGTATCCCTGGTGCCATCAAATGTATCTTTTGAGAGCTTCAAATTAAAGAGAACTTATTCTTGGCGAACTACTAATGAAAGGGGATTGTGCTCTTCATCAATCCACTCTAACTCATCATTTTTGGTCTTTTTAAGGTTTTTGATTTTTTTCGTAAAGCGTTTACTTATACTGCTAGTTCAGAATTAATTCCCCTTTCTAGTATATATTATTGTTCAGTAATACGTTAGGTAGGGTTAGTGGTTTCTCGATTTGATGTTTTGATTGTTGGCTAGCAATTTCCTAGACACCCTTAGCTGATAAAGTAGAGCTTTCCTTCCCACGTTGGTATTCAAGATTTCGTTGCAAGTCATTAAGTTTGTTGCGTGGTTTGCTGTATAACTTGCTATTGATCTGCCTCTTGTGCATTCAATGCTTATATTTAGGCGTGCATGTGATTGGAATGGTATGCCTGGAAGATAATTTAATGGGTGCAGCATTATTTTAGGAATATATGTCGGTGCCAAGGGCGACCCCTCATTTGCCTCAACAGTAGGTTGTGGTATGTGAATTATGGAGGAAGTAACTGGCAGGGCTAGCTTTGGAGTTGTAATGGTCATTGTAGTCGCTGGAGCAGCACCAATTATGGTAACTAGAGGTGGATATTGATCATAGGTTGGGTAGCAGAAGCCATGGTGGTTGTGGGGAGGATGTTGGCGTGTACCACAAGTGGTGGAGTGGAGTAAATAAGTGGGAAAACTTACATCAGGTTTTGGTAGGAATTTGGTGGATATGGCAACCATGTGCTCAATGACTTTGGTGCATGGTGAAATGAGGCTGCATATTCGTCCATACGCTTCTGGAGGAAGGTTTGACGTCAATGGGCTGGTCACAGCAATAGCAGTAATAGAGGTATTAAGGAACAGTGTTGTTGAAAAAGCTACAGTTCCCATAAGGGTGGAAGAAGATGCTTGGGATAAAGACATGACTATCGTTCTCACAGACAGTGCCAAATTGTTGATGTTTACTTGGGTTTGGAGCTAATAGGTTTGGGAGAGCTATCGAGGTAGGGTGAGTCGGACATGTTGGTCACAGAAAATTATCAGAAGGGCGCTAGATTTGAGACCCGTGGCATGCATCATTGCTTAAGTCAATCAGTGTCTACAGAGGTAAGGGAGGTAATCAAAAGGAATGAACTGAACTTAAAGAAAGAAGGAATTTCAAGATCCCAGAGTTTGTACCTTATCTAACCTTTTATACCTGCATTCCATATAGCTGTTTGGCTGACAGGTGTTAAACAAGTGTCTGTTATATAGGGAGTAACAGATCTCTGTTGTGTGTGTTTTTTAACTCTTGGACCTTCGGACCAGATAATTGGGTATAACAGGTCCCACAGCATGTATGGTAGTTTTTCTAATATGGAATCAAGTCCTTTACAAACCTTGATTAATTCAAGAATCAATCTTAGGTATTCTATGAAACTACTAGAGGACTTAACCAAGCTAGTGAGCATTTTTCTCATAACTTGCTTTTGTTTCGAAGATTGTATGGTACATGAGCCGTTATCGATCTTTGAAGAAAGTTTGATTCTTATGCATTTCTCTTGTTATATATATATATATATATATATATATATATATAGTTTGACAGTTGATCATGCACTATATATACCTGCACAAACACATATAATATCTTGTGCTCTATAATGCTTTACTGCCTATTTGCTATTTATTTATAATCCTCAGTGGATTGCTATTTTTTTGGAGAAAAAAACAAAAATATATAGCTTTTTGTCTATACTGCTTCTGATAGCGATCGAGTTTACCGTCCACTTGTTATAGTTGACAAGAGAATATCAAGGATTAAAGAGCAGCATATGAAGGAGTTGGTGGCTGCAAATGTAATTTTTTCCACAAGGGAAATGTTATTATAGGATTGGTTCATTCTTTTGCGCTCTTTAAGGATGGAATCTATACTTTCCAAAACTTTGTTCATGGAGGATTGATTCATGAGAATCTTAGGTGTTTGTGCATGCTTTGGTCTGTTTCCTATTAGACACGTTTGTAGTGGAGTCACATTGGTGACTATTGTGGCCCATTATCTACAACAGTTAGTTTTCCTTAGATGTGGGTTTAGACACCTAATTTTGTCCGAACCCCCTAAACAAGGTGATTTTCTCTTTTTGACTTCCCGAAATGCAAAGAATCTTCCCTCATTCTGCTAATAGGTCTCCAAGACTTTGATTCGGAGGTCAAAGCAAAAAAGTCAACTCAAAAAAAGTTAACCTTAAAAAGTCAACCACTGAAGAAGTCAACTCTCAGTCAAAATCAAGATTAGAAGTTGAATTGAACAATGGTGAAAGAATTTTGATAATTAGAGGTCTACAACGAAAGATAGAGAGTTTGAAAGGCAGGTTGCAGAAATTCAGTGTAGAGAAATATCTAATTCGGCAAACTTAGGGAAAAGTGCGTAAACGATCAAATTGGACGAAATTGGAGGTTCCAAATGGATTAACATCAATAAACATGGGTATTGGAAGGTCCAATTTTGAAGCAGAGTTGAAGGAATATGTGATTTGAAGAGAAAAAGAAAAATAAGAATTTAATGAATAAATAGGAAATTCACAAATTTGGGAAAAACTGCAGAGATGGCCCGGTTCGTTGAAATTGAAGCCCTCAGTTGATAAAGGATAAATAAATAAAAATATCTCAATTCCTAATTTGAAGTGGATCCCAAGGAAGAGCCGGTTGGAGGAAAAACGAAAAAAAACGAGAAAATTCTCAATATTGGGAAAAGGGGAAAGCTGAATCGGAGAGGAATTCAGAAGTAAAAATTGGGCGTTTTCGAACCAACTCCAATTCAATATATGACAAAGGCAGTGGAAAAATAAAATCCGAAAATCGGGCCCGTTTTGAGTAAAATCGAATTTCGGAGGTTAAAGGGCAATTTTGAAAAATTTGGGAAAAAATAGATTTCGAGCTCGGAGAATTATAAAACTTCCAGAATTGAATTTTATACTTGATGGAAGGGATTGGAGAAGAAAAATCTGGAACCGGAGCTCAAATGAAAAAAGGCAAAGTTCGAGTGAACTAATCCAAAATTCAAAGAGACAATTCTGGGAAAAATAGGAAACGAGCTCAGAAAATTATGAAAACTTCCAGATCTGTTATATTTTATGGAAGGGATTGGAGAAGAGAAATGCAGAATCGGAGCTCAAATGAAAAAGGCAAAGTTCGGGTGCACTAATCCGAAATTCCAAGAGAAAATTTCTGAGAAAATAGGAAACAAGCTCGAAAAATTATAAAAACTTCCAAATTTGAGTTTTATATTTTATGGAAGGGATTGGAGAAGAAAAATCTGAAATCGGAGCTCAAATGGAAAAAGACAAAGTTTGGGAGCACTAAACCAAAACTTTAGAGAAAAATTCGGGAAAATAGGATCCGAGATCGAAAAAATATGAAAACCTCCAGAACTGAGTTTTATATTTGATGGGATAAATTGGAGAAGAAAAATTCGAAATTGGGGTCCATTTTCAAGTAAATTAAGTTGGGGGGCCAAAATGTAATTTTATCGAAAAAATCGAAAAGGGCCATTTTGCAAAGAAAAAAAAAAGAGGAATGGCCTGGAAATTTCCAGGCCATTTTCGGCCAGCTTGCTGATTAGAGGAGGGTGTGTGATCTTCTTCTTTAATATTTTTCTTTGATATTATGATCATTTTCCCTCTTGTTTCTATGTGATTTGTTAACTTTTTGTTGAATAAAAAGGTTTTCTATCCTTTATTCCTCATTCTTTATCAAATAACAAAGTTTGAATTTTTTTTTTTTTTACATATTCTTGTGCTAGCCGAAACCTAGCTAGTTGTTTTTGTGCTTGTTCTTGCTTGGTCATTCTTGCTTGTTTGTTTGTTCATATTTTTAACTCATGGTTGGTTCATTGTCATATCATTGTGGGCTGTAAAATCATGCATTCCATGACATTTTCAACTAGGTTTTTGGCCAAGATCAACCAATGATCTCAAGCCAAAAATCCCTTGCCTATACTAGTTGAAAGAGTGATAGTTTAGATTGGGTATTCTAACTTTGGGATTTTTTTTCACTACACATCTTTCGTCAAAATAAAATGATTTTTTTACCATATGCACTAGACATTTAGAGGATGGCATGGTATTTTTTTTTCAAGATTTTTAGATTTTTTTATCATGGTTGAAAAAATGGCTTTTGACAAAGTAGTTTTTAAATGTCATTTTGTGATTTTTGCCATGTCAAGCATGCTATGTCATTTATTCTATGCCATGTCATTCATACATATGCTATGTCATTTAGATTTTGCCATGTCAAGCATGCCATGCCATGTCATTCATACATATTCTATGTCATTTAGATTTTTCCATGTCAAGCATGTCATGTCATTCATACATATGCTATGTCATTTATATTTTGCCATGTCAAGCATGCCATGTCATTCATACATATGCTATGTCATTTAGATTTTGCCATGTCAAGCATGTCGTGTCGTTTATACATATGCGATGTCATTTAGATCTTGCCATGTCATTCATACATATGCTATGTCATTTAGATTTTGCCATATCAAGCATGTCATGTCATTAATATATATGCTATGTCATTTAGATTTTGCCATGTCAAGCATGTCATGTCATGTCATTCATTAATATGCCATGTCATTCAGATTTTGCCATGTCAAGCATGTCATGTCATTCATACATATGCTATGTCATTTAGATTCTGCCATGTCAGGCATGTCATGTCATTCATACATATGCCATGTCATTTTGGTTTTTTCCATGTCAAGCATGTCATGTCATTCATTTATATGACATGTCATTCATTCATGTACCAAGTCATCTAGATTATGCCATGTCAGGATAAATATGCATGCTGTTTAATTTTTGTCTTAGAAATATCTTTGCATATTCATGATCATTTTTTTATGATTTCAAAATACATGAAAAATAAATATTGTTTTTATAAAACAAGATTATTCCCGAGTTAAAATAATTCATGAGTTTTCTGTTGGGTCTGTCGGGGAGAATATCATCAATTATCATTAACGACGGAATATATTTTTTTCAAAAAATGAGGGTGATTCGGAGAATTTCAAAATCAAGGAAAAATTTCGTGTTTTGCCGAGTTTGTCGAGAAACATGGGAAATTTTATGTTAATAAATTTCGGATCATTCTCAAATAAAATATGATTGTTTTCTAAGGGAATTATTTTTAAACACCAAATTTAAAACCGACTTTCACCGAGACTTGAGATAACACATGACTAATAAGGTACCGTTTTATACGAGCGTTGTGGGGGTGCTAATCCTTCCCCGCACGTAATCGACTCCCAAACCCGCACTTGTTTTCTCTGGTTCAGAGCGCAGACTTCAAAATTTGTTTAATAAATGTTTTAATTGATTTTAAAATGTTTTTGTAAAAATCGGTTTTAATAGGTGACCCATCAAACATAGCCAAAAAAGATTGGTGGTGACTCCATTTCTTTTTCGAGGTTGTTTCCAAACCCTCAACCTTTATTTCAAGAGGAATTAAATCGTCTTTTCCTCCATTATTTTTTTCAATGGCACACTTTAACAAGCCGACGTCCCGCGATGGGGCAAATTTCGGACTTCTTTTTAAGGTTGCGACAGCTTGGCGACTCCACTGGGGACATTTAGAGAGTCATGCCTAGAATTAGTCCTCTGTTGTCAAAGGTCTCTATTTTGTCGATTTTATCCGGTATTTAATTTTAGTTCCCATATTTTTTTAATAATAAGGAGAATTTTGAAAATAATAAAATGTTTTTGAATATGTTCATACTCATGTACATTCATATTATTATTGTTCTCTAATTATCATTTTGAATATTATTGTTCTCTGCTTAATTAATGGTTTACATTGTTTAATCTTGTCTTTAATAAATGGTCGGGGTATTTGGAATAAGGGGTGTAGAATAGATGGTGAATGCTTTGTTGTTCTTCCTCACACACTACACTTGCATTTGCATAACATGAGCTCTATACCCGAGTTCCTTCCCTTTAAGTGGAAGTAAAGTAGCTATGCTCTCGTGATGATCCTTCGCAGGGGCTAGCAAAATACTTCCGGAGTATAAATTACCTAAGCTCTCGTGATAATCCTCCGTATGGGCTAGGGAAATATACTCTAATGAATTCAACCAGTTTTTATCGGGGTGCCTTACTAGCCTTCACATGCGACAGTGAAGAACAATTCGGAGCCTTTTTAGAACCTCATTCATCCACATATAGTGAGCCATATAAATCCAACATAGGCGAAGCCTTGCCGAATTTTTGATAGATATATCAAAGATAGGAACACATGGAGGGACATTCCCAACCTTTTGTTACCTATTTTACATTCCGAATAAGTTTTGCAAATCAGGCAATGATGAACGTACATCACGTCGCCCATGATAAGTTTAATATCCCGTCCCAAATGCGTCATAATGTCGAAATTTGGTTGGGACATTTTTTTATTTTATTCTATTCGTTATTATTTGATTTCTTCACCTTTATTAACTTGTTTTTTTTCATGCATTATGCATAGGGAAAGTTATTGGCCTCGGGATAGTCTTCAAACAAAAGGGCTTTCATGTAGGGTCGGTTTACTTCGATAGTGGAAGAGCATGCAGTGGTAAGAGAGCGCTCGAAGTCAGATCAGCGAAGCGACGGGGATTGCTTAAAAGAGGGATATGTGTTCAGTATTGCCAGAATGGGTAGAGGTAGATCTCCAGCAGAATGATCTCCGTGGGTTGAAAGATATTTGGAATCAGTGGGATATGTCAAAGAAGAAGGCTTTCACTCAGATATATGGGGACATCGCATTGTTGATGCCGGTCAGAGTTAATAGTGAGTTAATTCGGGCCATGATGCAGTTCTGGAATCCTACTTACCGATGCTTCACCTTCAACAAGAAAGATATGACACCGACCATAGAAGAGTATTCTACTTTGTTGCATATTGAGGATATCATCCCGGATCATATTTATTTGAAGGATTCGAAGACATTGGGATTCAAAAAGAAGTTAGCTAGGATTGTGGGAATGGACAGCAAATGGGTCGAAAGGCATGTGGTTAAGAAAGGGAAAAGTGAGTGTATCCCATGGGACGCCCTCCAATCTTTGATCTAAAGCCACCCGAATAGAGAGATAGCTAGGGATATCTTCGCCCTAGTCATATATGGTTTAGTTATCTTCCCAGGGACACTAAGACGTGTTGAGGTAGCCATAGTCGACCTTTTTGAGAAGTTAAGGCAGGAGATAGATCTGTCCCCAGCTATCATAGCAGAAACAATCCGGTCTTTAAATTTTTGCAAGCAATGGGGGAAAGGGAGATTCAGGGAATGTGCGCAACTTCTCTATATTTGGATCAGAGTCACTTCTAGAAGAGGGAGGATGTTTCTTTTAAACCATACATGAAATTCCTAGTACCGATCAGCGACTTTCTTAAGAGGGATTGGCCCGAGGATAGAAATGAAGGGTAATGGACCAACATGCTCCGGAACCTTAAGGGTGAAATGGTAACATAGAGAGCTCCGTGGATGGTTCCTATGCCGATGTTGTACAAATGTGGGGACAAGCCGGGGGTTCCCCTACTCGAGATTTGGGGAGCCGTGAGTTACGCACCTCTGTTGATGCAAAGACATGTCGAGTCTCGGCAATTCACGCCCGCAACTCACAGGCTGGGTCTATTAGAGTTTACCTACAGAGAAGAGGGGTACTCAGAAAAGGTGGCTCATCGGATAAAGGTGGCTCGATATGTCGACATCATCACACCCCACTACATGGTATGGAGAGGTAGAAGGGTTAATGATAGACTCTTGACGTCTGATGGGGAAGAAATTCAACTCACGGATTCGCAACTAAAGGAAATGCCATCGGAAATAGAGATCATGAGGCAGGAATTTGAAAATGAGAAGGCCCGACTGAAAAAATAGATTGCCTAACTTCGAGATGAGGTCAGCGAGTTGAAAATGAAAGACGTTATGCGGGAAACTAATAAGGAAAAGGTCAAGAGAGAAAGGGATACTGTCAAGGGTGATCTTGAAGAACTACACTTGGAAAATAAAAGGTTTCGATTTGAACTAAAATATGAAGAGGCCGCTAAGTCTTTCAGGGAATGGCAAAAAGAAGTCGACAACTTCAGAAAAGGGAGCGACTACTGGAAAGGGAAAAGAAAGCGAAACAGGAGAAAGTCAGAGCCGTCAGACTTGCGCAAGAGAAGTGAGTTAAGGAAAGCTCGCACACTACTGTTTTTGCTAAACCGTTGAGATGCCAACTGGAAAATGAAAGATTGCGGGCCAGGTTGAAAGTTGAAGAAGGAGAAGCAATCTGAAAAAGGGGCACTGTGAGAGAGAGTCCGAGACCCGGGAAAGTCACTTTAGGGCCATCATAGTTGTAATGACACTTTGACTTCGGGTAGAAAGGAAATAGATTGGCAAATTACTCAGTAGATGCTAGATTGTCTTAGGCAAAGTTATTATGCAATATGGACAGATCTTGTTGTTTTATCATTGGTGTAATCAACATCAATAATGAAAGATCGTTTGGTTGGAATTATCTCGTGGCCAATACCTTCCACACCTTCATTCATCAATGCACTAATGTTTACATTTATTCATTTGTTTATTCATTCATTCATTTGATTACTTACTTATTGATTCATTCATTAATTTATTCATACACCTCGATTCATTCATTCTTTCATATATTTATTAAAGTGTAGAAGAATAATATGTCACGAGTTTTCGATCTGTGAAATTCAAAATAAGGTATTAAGATTGGTCCCCACCATTTTATTAAATTATGGTATGATTGCTTTGTATATGCCCATACATTAATTTGTTTATTCTTTGCAAGCATTATATTGGCATCATGTCACATTCATATCATGTAGGGTCATTCATAGGGGAGTGCATTTGGGACATGTATGGTCACTCACTGTATATATCTGTACATTGACTTGTTTATTCTTTGCATGCATTATATTGATATTGTGTTACATTTACGACATTCATGGCCCATTCATCATGAAATACATTAATGAGATGAAATAGAAATTGGCTTAGCTTTAAGAGCTTTCAAAGAATTTTTTTCAAATCAGAGGTATAAGAATCACTGAGAACCTATACAACACTTGTCAGGATTCATGGAAGGCGAGAACTCAGATAAAATAGAATGAATGAGACAGGCTTTGTAAGAGATGTAAGAAGGCTAATCAGAAATCAGGAACATTACAGAGAACAGATGGATAAACTGATGGAATTGATGTTCGCCACTGTCAAAGGCAAAGGGCATGTTGAGGACTCTGCTGAGAGAGAAAGAGCCATGGAGGTCAAGTATTTGGCTAGAATAGAGAGAATGGAATAGGTTCAGCAAGGGATAAAGGAAGAAGTAATTAGAACTCAAGAAGAGGTCCAAAGGCAATTGATTAAGCTGATGGAGCTGATGCCTGCCACTATCAAAGAAAAAGGGCAGATTGAGAATTCTACTATAAAAGGAAAATCGAAAGCCTTGAGAAATGATTCTGAGAATTGCCTCCCTTGCCCGTTTGGGGTAACAATAATGAAAGGGCAGAATTCTCAAAGTACACAGCTACAAGATACACTACTGGCGAGGTACTAGCTGTTAGAGAGGGAAGCTTTGTGCACTGGGGAAAAAGAGATATTTGGGAATGGGATCCAAAAGAATTTAGCTTGGTTCCTAATTTAGTCATTCCACCTGAATTCGAGGTCCCTAACTTCGAGATATACGACGGGACAACTGATCTAATGACCCATCTCTAAAATTTCCTGTTGAAATATGGTGAGCCATGCGGATAATGATAAGTTATTGGTCTATTTTTTTCATGATAGCCTCAGTGGGTCCGCAAGCAGATGGTAAAATCGGTTGAGTAGGGATCAGATTTGTTCTTGGAATGATTTGGCTAAAGCTTTCCATGACCAATAAAAGCATATGACTAAAATGGCATCGAACCGTCTCTTTTTGCAAAGTATGAGGAAGAAGGCAACTGAAAGCTTCAAAGAGTATTCTCACAGATAGAGAGATATAGCGGCCCAGGTACAACCGCCCTTAACTAAAAAAGAATTTGTTGTCTTATTTGCAAATAAAATGCAAGCCCTATGCTATGATGAACTCTCTGGTAATACCACGAAGGACTCCGTGGGCAGGATAATCCCAAAAGAGATAATGGAGGAGACAGCCAAGAATGGGAAGCTCAAAGTAGGTGAGACATTCGGTAGCTAGGGAAATTGGGAACCCTAGAGAAAAGTAAAAGATATCCAATCTATGACCTATGGTGGGCAACGAAAACAGTTCTACTCTTCCATGAACAATGTATATCGGGGTCCTTACTTATACCTGATGTCCTCTCAATATAATTATTTGAGCCACTCTCCATCTCTTACTCAGAGTTGTTGCCCCAGCTTGTTGAAAATCGACTTCTCACTCGAGTGCCAGTGAAGCCTATCCGACCCCCATACCCAAGCTGGTATGATGAAAATGCATTTTGTGATTATCATTGCGGGATTTGAGGTCATTCCACAGAAAATGTTTGTCTCTAAAATGAAAGGTTCAAGCACTAATCAGTAACTGGCAGATAGATCTTGAGAAGAAACAGAAATCAGATGATGGGAAGAAGCCCCTATTCGTTCATGGTAAGACAAGTGGGAGATGTCAGGATGGGAAGAAAGGCATACATGGGTTCATAAAGCATGAAGAAATCAAGTTGACCCAATTCCTGTGTCATATAGTGAGCTGCTACCTCAACTTATCCAGAATTGCCTCCTAACACCCAAGCAACTGGAGCCTTTAAATCCCCCGTACCCAAGCTGGTATAATGCTAATGAACGTTGCAATTACCATTCCGGCAACCAAGGCCACTCAACCGAGAACTGCCCATCTTTGAAATACAAGGTCACAGATCTCATCAAAGCTGGTTTGCTGAGTTTTGAAGAAGGGAAGGCCAAGCTCCATGAAAGGCCTCTTTCCCAAAAACAACCATGGGATAACCAAGAGAAGATTCTGATCCCAATCCCTGACCTGCTGCCAATGCTGATAAAAAACCAATACCTTACCTCTATGTTTTTTACAACAGTTCCAGATTCATCAGCTAAAAGTTATGACCCCAACAGCAAATGTGAGTATCACATGGGGGCATTTAGGCATTCAACTGAAAAATGCAGACAACTGAAGGAAAGGGTTGAAAGTCTTCTTCATGATGGTATTTTGACTCCATAGTTTATCGAACAGTGGAAGTCCGCTTTGCCATAAATCAGTATCTTCTTAGGGTTTTTGAGGAGGAGAATTACTATCTTTGAAAGCATGTTAATAGGAACATTCTGATGCATGTAGTTTCATACCTCATGATGAAAACACTTGTCTCATGTTGGCATCTATATGAACTAAATAAATATTGAATTTTAAAAGCTTTGTGTTTGTTGTTTTTTAGCAATAATTTGAATTTGCAAAAAAATGAAGCTTTGAGAAATTTTTTGGTGAAAAATAGTAAGGGGTTTTTCACATGAAATAATGGACAGTCTCGAGAATATTGATGATCATTGTTAGAAATGGCCCAATACCCTCCCGTTTCTCTTCCTATGCCTAATTTCCTTGAACAGAGACCACTTGAAAGACCTAATACTTCAAGGGATATAGATGTGAATTTCACAGCAAAATAAGCAAAGATGTAGATTCTAGCTTAGGCTATGAACAATGGAACAAACCTTTTGAAAATTTCTAAGCTCCTTGGAAACTCAAACAAACAAGACATTCTTTCAAGAATCTAGATCGTGGTAATTTGATGTGTTTCAAGGTTGTGCCAAAACCATTCACATCCTTTCCCATAACCATAAAAAGATAATTGCCCAAATATCACTTCATGATTGACACCTTGGGGCACAATAACTAAACCAGATTATCCCATGTACTAGAGAAAACCTATTTTTGGGCCATATTTCAAGCAAACCCAAGATTGAAACTCAACCTTTTTAGTATAAACCAAGACTTGTGATGTTCCTCATTCTCATGGTTAATCAAATTGGGGCATCATATGTAGAAATGATGGATACATGGTGGATAAGGGGGAATTAACACATGAATAAGTGGGGGCATGCAAAAACAAAAAAAGAAGAAAAAGAAAAAGAAGAAGAAGAAGAAGAAAATTTGTGATATCATGCATATGAGAATTCAGATGATTCCAAAGTGCAAAATGAAATTCTGATTATCTATTCCCCCTGGGGATTGCTTTTCAATGAGAATATTCGTGCTTGATATAAGAAATGGCCATCTTTCATATCCCTTTCACAAAAAGAAATTATCCATAGTCACCCCTTTTGAGCTAAAATAATTCTTTCTTCTTAGAACCCTGATTAAGGATCACCCTCTATACTGGGGGGCAAATGCGAGAAAAGATCTTCTCAAAGATCACGAAGAAATGAGTCCTAACTCGAAGATAGATGCAAAGCAAACTGAGCTCCCAAATAAATACGGGCTCACTCAGTCAAAATGAAGATACAAAAGAAAAGGGATGGCAAAATGAAACCCAAGAGAAAAAAGGAAGAAAAAGGTAGAAAAAATGGCCAAACGAAAGCCAATGTTGGAAAAAAGGGAAAACGTGAAAAAAAAAATGGTGCAATGAAAGCCAAGAACAAAGAAGAAAATGAGCAACAGTCAAAAGAAGGAAAGACTAGTCCAAAAGAGAAAAATGTTTCAAAGGGAATCCTCCTCAAGAAATGATCATTGATCTGATTACCCTCAATCACATATTTTGGGCCTATTTATCCTTTCTTTCTGAACCCGAACCTTGGCCTACATTACGTGCTTTAAAAGTCCATTTTGATCAAGCATGAATATTTAACTTGAAGGGTTTTTCCTCAAATTTTTATCCCATCTCATCGAATTATCATTTCACTATGGAAGAATTTAGAATTCTCAAGTGCATGGTAAAACAAAAAAAAAATAAGAAAGAAAGAAAGAAAGAAAAAATGGAAAGAATGGGACTCTAGGGCGAAAACCCAAAAATGGGCGGTCTAGAGTAAAATGGAAATTTTCGATGCCATCTATGTCAGTGCTGATGCCACAAAAAAAAGGCTCATCAGGCAAGGCAGACAGTGGGAAAAATCAAAGACATTCATCATAAAGTTGGAAAAGTCTGTGAATCTCAGGGAAATCATGGATTAAAACTTATGACATGAACATATAATTGCATTCATCTCTAGGAAACATGCATTCTACAAGCATTTGCAAAACATGTCATCAACATCATTGCATTTGACTAACCTTGTAGGAATCGCAGAGAATTTTCTTTTAAATCGAACTTGTTTTTCAAATGAGTCGAGCCCCGAGATCAACGTCGAGGCGTTTAAGAACTTTTGTTTTAAGTCAAATCCATTTTTAAAATGGGTCGAGCCCCGAGATCAAAGTTGAGGTATTTCTTTTTGTATTAAGTCGAATCCGTTTTTAAAATAGGTCGAGCCCTGAGATCAACTTTGTAGACACCTAATTTTGTCCAGACCACTAAATCAAGTATGTTTTCTTCCTAAAGTGATGTTTCAGAATGCAAAAAGGCTTTTCTCATCCTGCTAGTGGTACTTCGAGACTTAGTTTAAAAAAGCAGACATAAAAAGTCAATCTTGAAAAAGTAAACCCCGAAAATGTCAATCCCAAAAATTCAACTACTAAAAAAGTCAACCCTTTTCAAAATCTAGATTCAAAGTTCAATTGAACAATGGTGAAAGAATTTTGATAATCCGAGGTCTACAACGAAAGATATGGAGTTCGGAAGATAGGTTCCAGAGATTCAGTAGAAACAAAACCCTAGTTCAGAAATTTTGGGGGAAAGTGCTTAAAATATCAAATTGGTCGAAATTGGAGGTTCCAAATGGAAGATAAGCAATGAATACGGGTAAGGGAGAGGCCACCTGGAAGCAAAACTGAAGGAAAAGTCAATTTGGAAGAAAACCGAGAATTAGGGTTTTTGGTGGATTTTGGTAAAAGTGGGGAAAATTGCAGAAATGGTCCGATTCGGTAAAACTAAAGTCCCTAATTGATGAGGAGTGAGTAAACAAGGATAGCCCAAGGCTCAGTTTGAAGAAATTCCGAGAAAATAGCCGATTGTAGGAAAAATGAAAAAACTGAGGAAATTCTCGATACTGAAAAAAGGAAAAATTAAATTCGAAGGGAATTTGATCGTAAAAATTGGGCATTTTTGGACCAACTCCAATTCAATATATGAAAAAGGCACAGGAAAAGAAAATTTGAAAATCGAACTTGTTTTGAGCAAAACCGGACTTTGGAGACAAAAGGGCAAACTTGGAAAATTCGAGAAAAATAGCAAATGAGTTCCAAAAATTCTGAAAATTTATAAATCTCATTCTTAAATTATTTGGGAGATATTGGAGAGATAGAATCCGTATTCGGAGCTCATTTGCAAAATGGCAAATCTCGGGCCCAATATGTTGAAATTCAAGAAGATAAATCCCGAAAAAATAGCGAATGAGCTCCAAAAATTTTGAAAATCTCCAGATCTCATTTTTAAATTATTTGGAAGATATTGGCAAAATAAAATCTGGATTCAGAGTTCGTTTGCAAAATGGAAAATTTCGGGCCCATTGTGCTAAAATTCAAGCAGATAAATCCCGAAAAAATAGCAAATGAGCTCCAAAAATTATGAAAACTTCTAGAATTCAATTTTTTATTATTTAGGAAGTTTTGAAAAAATAAAATTTATATTGGAGTCCGTTTGCTATTTAATTAGGTTTGGGGGTCAAAAAGGTCATTTTACCGAAGAAACTGAAAAGGGCCTTTCTTGCAATTAAAAAATGGAGTTGGGCTAGAATATGAAGAGGCAGCGGCCAAGCCCATGAAGGAGTGAATATTTTTTGAATTTTGCATCCAAGGGCCAAGAGTGGATAAGAAGGTAGTTATTTATTTAATCAAGCCTTTGAATTTGCAACACATGGACCAATGGATGGAGAGGGATGACGTCATATTTATGACATCATCTTCATGACATCATAATTTAGAGGCTGATTATTCCAATCTAAAGGAGGGAATTTTACATAGAAGGCATCTTGGATTAAGGACCACTGGATCAAAATTGGTTAAAAAAATGACAACTTTCCTACACACTACTAGAGGCATTCGGCCAGGCAATTTAGGAGGGGAGGGCTTCATTTTTCACACTTTTTCTTGGCTGATTACTCTCCATTTCTGAAAGCAAATAGAAAGTTTTGAAAGGTGAAGAAAGTAAGAAGAGAAAAAAGCTTGCAAAATATCTTTTAGAGGTAGCTAAAAGCACCTTACTCTTGCATTTTTTTTGCATTTCCATTCTTAATTTGCTGTTTTCATTTGATATTTAGTGATTTTCTATTGATTTTGATTTTGAAATAAGTGTTTTTAAGCTTTTTCCTCAAGCTCCTTTCTCATGCTTTCTTGAAAAATTTTGAAAAAACAAATTTTTTTACTTTGATTTTGAGCTAGCCGATTAGTCATGTGTTGGTATATGGTTGGTGTTTGATCCTTATTTCATGTTGTTTGTGATGTCTAGCATGTTTTGATGTTTTTATATTTTTTTTTTTCAAATAACAAAGATATGGAGCTTGTTTTAATCTTTTTACTTACTTACCTCTATTTTTGATTCTATCATCTTGTTTTCATGTTTACTTTCCTTGTTTACCATTTTTAATTTTCTATTTTCAACATGTTTGAGGTGTTCATGATTTGCATTTTACTATACTATGTGTTTGTGAAAAATGTCTAGTTATATTCATGTCTTTACTTCATGTTTGCATGGTTTAGCATGTTTCTTTTTAAGCCTTGCATTTAGTATGTCATGTGTTTGTGTAAATGCCATGTTAGGATTTCATCATATTGAAGCCTATGACCATTCGGCTACCCTCCATCCTATGTCTTGTATGTGCATTTTCATCTTGCTAATAGATAGGTTTGCATTTCCATGCCATAATTTTGTGTATTTTGATTTAGTATGCTATTTGTTTGTGTTATTGCCATGCATTTTTTAGATCTAGGTTTCATTGGCATTTCCATGCATTTCATGCATGTTTAGACCTAGGTTGTTTTTATTGCCATGCAAGTTCATGTTAGGTCTAGGTCATATTCTTTATGCCATGCATTTTCTATGTCATTTAGGTTTTAAATCATGCATTTCATGCATTTAACTTGCTGTTTTTTCATGCATATCATATCATGCCACTTGATTTTTGACTTAGGCCAATCAATGGCTCAAAGTCAAGCTCACATGAGCATACTTGTGGAAAATTAAGGAGTTGTCAAGTTGATTTTTCTACTTTTGTGATTTTTTTTTCTTAGGCAAATCTTGTCCAATTTTTTAGAAATTTTAGCTACTGTTTTTGGGTCCTTAAAGAGTCTCCAATATTTTTGTTTTGATTTTTCAATGATTTGATCAAATGCATAAAAATGTGTTTTGGCAAAAAAGTTTTTCACCCAGTGTTCTAACTTTCACGATTTTTCTAGGAAGTTATCCTTAGTCTAAAAATTAAGCCAATTTTTCCCATAGATTTTGACATGTTCTGAGTCTCCCATATTTTTTTTCAGATTGTTTTGAAATTTTAAAAATAGGTTAAAATATCACGCTTTAAAACTGGACAGTAGAGTCAGATTTGAACTCAAGGGAAAAATAATTTTTTGTTTTGGCTAAGGCATTTAGAAGGGGTTGATTAGGAACCTTAGCTACTATCTTAGGTTGATTTCAAAGCCATTTTAACCTTTAAAAATGATTTTATAAAGCTCGGGTCAAGGGTGGTCAAGACCGGGTTTTCAAAGTTAGGAAAATAGAGCCATTTTCAAGGGAATTCGGCCATGAATTATTTTTCATCCAGATTTTCAAAATTGTTTTCAACCAATCACAAAGTATTTTTTTTTATCTTAGAAAATTTAATTTGATGTCTTTTCCTAAGGTAGTCGGATATCTTTTTAGGTATACGGATTTCCTTATTTAATGGAAAAAAACACTTTCATGCATTGCAGTTTCTATGTTCATGCATATTATATGATATATGATTTTTGCTATGAATATTTCTATGGTATTGTTATTATTTTGATTTATACTTTATGGTGTTATATTGTTTGTTATATGGTTTTGAATATTCCATGTTATCCTATGCTTTTTATTTAGTTATTTATTTTTGTCACATCATTTAGCATTCACTATGTTCATGCATTATTATTTTTTATTTTCATGCATATTTCATGACAATATTATTTTATGTTTATATCATTTCATGTCATATAGGTTATTCATTTCATTTAGAATATATTATGACACCTAGGTTATTCATTTCATTTAGAATATATTATGTCACATAGGTTATTCATTTCATTTAGAATATATTATGTCACATAGGTTATTCATTTCATTTAGAATATATTAAGACACTTAGGTTATTCATTTCATTTAGAATATATTAAGACACTTAGGTTATATCATTTCATTTAGAATATATTATGTCACCTAGGTTATATCACTTTATTTAGAATATATTATGTCACTTAGGTTATATCATTTCATTTAAAATATACTATGTCATTTAAATTACATCATGTCATTTAGATTATACTATGTCACACATTTTCATATTCATATTTTTTAAAAATATGTTTTAAAATAAGACAATGATTTTCAATAAAATAAAGATATTCCCGAGTTAAAATAATTCATGAGTTCTCTGCCGGGTTTGCTGGGGAGGATATCATCAATTATCATTAATAACGGAATATCTTCTTTAAAACGAGAATGATTCGAAAAATTTTCTAAATAAATAAAAATTTCTATATTTTGCCACGTTTATCGGGGAATATAGAAAAATTTTGAATTAATAAATTTCGATTCATTTTCAATAAAAAATGGAATTATTTTTCTTTAAATTGAGAATTAATTTGAAATACTAACTTTAAAACCGACTTTTTTAGCGAGACTTGAGATAACAAACGATTAATAAGGTATCGTTTTATACGGGCGTTGTGGGGTGCTAATCCTTCCCCACACGTAACCGAGTCTCGAACCCGCTTCTTTGATTTCTCTGGTTTAAAACGCAGACTTGAAATTGGTTTTAAAAAAGTTTTAATTAATTTTTAAATGTTTTACAAAATCAGTTTTAATAGGTGGCCGATCACACCTAGCCAAAAAAGATTGGTGGCGACTCCATGTCTTTTTTCGAGGTTGTTTTCAAACCCTCATTTTATTTCAAGAGGAATTAAGTCGTCTTTTCCTCTGTTTTCCAATGTCACGTTTAACGAGTAATAAAGCCTCGCGATGAGACTTGTTATTTTTTAGGTTGCGACAAACGTCGAGGTATTTCTTTTTGTTTTAAGTTGAACCCGTTTTTAAAATGGGTCGAGCCTCGAGATCAACGTCGAGGTATTTCTTTTTGTTTTAAGTCGAATCCGTTTTCAAAATGGGTCGAGCCCCAAGATTAACTTCGAGGTATTTCTTTTTGTTTTTAGTCAAATCTGTTTTTAAAATGGGTCGAGCCCCGAGATCAACGTTGAGGTATTTCTTTTTGTTTTAAGTCGAATCTGTTTTTAAAATGGGTTGAGCCCCGAGATCAACGTCGAGGTATTTCTTTTTGTTTTAAGTCGAATACATTTTTAAAATGAGTCGAGCCCCGAGATCAACGTCGGGGTATTTCTTTTTGTTTTAAGTCGAACCTCGTTTTTAAAATGGGCCGAGCCCCGAGATCAACGTCAAGGTATTTCTTTTTGTTTTAAGTCGAATCCGTTTTTAAAATAGGTCGAACCCAGACCAACGTCGAGGTATTTCCTTATGTTTTTAGTCGAATTCATTTTTAAAATGGGTCGAGCCCCGAGATCAACGTCGAGGTATTTCTTTTTGTTTTAAGTCGAATCTATTTTTAAAATGGGTCGAGCCCGAGATCAACATCGAGGTATTTATTTTTGTTTTAAGTCAAATCCGTTTTTAAAATAGGTCGAGCCCCGAGATCAACGTTGAGGTATTTCTTTTTGTTTTAAGTCAAATCCGTTTTTAAAATAGGTCGAGCCCCGAGATCAACGTCGAGGTATTTCGTTTTGTTTAAAGTCGAATCCATTTTTAAAATGGGTCGAGCCTCGAGATCAATGTCAAGGTATTTCCTTTTGTTTTTAGTCAAATCTGTTTTTGAAATGGGTCGAGCCCCGATATCAACGTCGAGGTATTTCTTTTTATTTTAAGTCGAATCCGTTTTTAAAATGGGTGATAAGCTCATAAAATATACATTTTATGCCTTTCTACCTTTAGTTTTTGTTATGTTTTCGATCTTTATCTTGTTTACTTATAATATGTTTTTGAATTTTAGGTAAAATAAGGAGAATGAAGTCAAAAGATGTCAATAATGATGGTAAAGAGCTTACAAAATCATAATCACAAGATGGAATAAGACTTTGGATTCAAAAATATCAATTTCTGGTTGAAAAACAATCAGGCATATTTGACCTCTGGAGCTTGTTGTAAGGAAAACATGATGTTAGAATATTTATTTGAAGAACCTTCCTTCTTGACTTTTGAATTTGACTTGATTTTCTTTCCAACAATATATTAAGGGCCCAAATCGGATAAGAAATGGGCATTCAAAATGACGCTAGAAGATCTCCCTAAAGATCCCTGCGGCCAGAAAAACCCTAATCGCAAATCTGAAAAAAAGGCAAAAACGTGATTTTTGCACCTCCAGGCTTACTTGAGCGGCAGGACTTATTCTCAGGGTTTTAAAGCTCTATAAATACCATCTTTTGTGCCACAAACTAGACATCTTTTGAGGAGACTCAAGGATCATTATTATTCTTCTTCTTCTTCTCCATTCTTTTATTTTTCTTTTTAGTTTTATGTATATATTATCTATGCCTATGTTAGGCTAAACTTTTATTTGGTTAAGAGTGATTTCAAAGCCCTAGACATGTTATGTAATTAATTTTCAGAATCTATCTATCATTGTTTTCTATCAAAGTTGCTTATGTTCTTCCATTAAAATTGTTCATGATGATGTTTTGATTTGTTTAGGTGGCCAACTAGATAAATCTTGATAATTGTCTAATGCTAGTTTAGGAGTCTTGATCCGTGTAATTGTCTTGATTTCCTATTCATAAGTGGCAATTTGTGATTAATGATTATGGTCAAGTTTTCAATAATTGCAAAGTGGAACATAACCGAAGTTGAACAATCCGAGCTTATGTGTTTGTTGCTTAGATCAACCTATCTTTCTCATCATAAAGCTGCTATTAAATTGAACTTAGAGAGCTTATTCTAGGTTGTTGATAGTTAGAGATTAAATAGAGAGCATGTTCTATTTAACGACAAACTAAGGAAAGATTGGGGTAACAGAGCTTGTTGCTAACTACGGTTGTTAACTTTGATAGCTAATTAATGTTGATAGATATGAAATTGATTCTTAATGATGTCTAGTGGTGGAGAATGAAACCTTAACCATATTTTTCATATTTGATTCCTCTTAATTACTTGTTTTCTCATTCTTATTGTTAACTTTAGTTTAAATCTGATTTCAAAATCCCCTTTACTTTTGTTTACTTGTTTTTAAGTGATAAACTATTAACTTATAAACTAAAACCCAATCCCTGAGGACTCGACCCTTGCTAATCACTATACTTTACAATTTATTCTTTTTAAGTGCAAGGTTAAATATGATACACTCTTCTGGGTGCATCAATGGGTCGATCCCTGAGATCAATTTCGAGGTATTTCTTTTTGTTTTAAGTCGAATCCGTTTTTAAAATGGGTTGAGCCCCGAGATCAATGTCGAGGTATTTCTTCTTGTTTTAAGTCGAATCCGTTTTTAAAATGGGTTGAGCCCTGATATCTCGAGGTATTTCTTTTTGTTTTAAGTCGAATCCATTTTTAAAATGGGTCGAGCCCCGAGATCAATGTCAAGGTATTTTCTTTTCTTTTAAATCGAACTTGTTTTTCAAATGAGTCGAGCCTCAAGATCAACATCGAGGTATTTTTTTTGTTTTAAGTCGAATCCATTTTTAAAATGGGACGAGCCCCGAGATCAACGTCAAGGTATTTTTTTTTTTTAAATTGAACTTGTTTTTCAAATGAGTCGAGCCCCGAGATAAACATTGAGATATCTTCTTTTCTTTTTAAATCGAACTTGTTTTTCAAATGAGTCGAACCTCGAGATCAACGTCAAGGTATTTTCTTTTCTTTTAAATTGAACTTGTTTTTCAAATGAGTCGAGCCCCGAGATCAACGTCGAGGTATTTTATTTTCTTTTAAATCGAACTTGTTTTTCAAATTAGTCGAGCCCTGAGATCAACGACAAGGTATTTTTTTTTTCTTTTATATCGAACTTGTTTTTCAAATGAGTCGAGCTCCGAGATCAATGTTGAGGTATTTTCTTTTCTTTTAAATCGAACTTGTTTTTCAAATGAGTCGAGCCCCGAGATCAACGTCGAGGTATTTTCTTTTCTTTTAAATTGAACTTGTTTTTCAAATGAGTCGAGTCCCGAGATCAACGTCGAGATATTTTCTTTGGTTTTAAATCGAACTTGTTTTCAAGATGAGTCGAGCCCTGGGATCACCGTCGAGGTATTGGTTTTAGTTCCAAAAGTCGAATTCATTCCCTTGAGAAGAATCAAGCCTTGGTATCGTTGTCAAGGTATTTTTAATTCAAGACCTAAATCTCTTATCTTTTGTTTTACTTTTAAAAATTTTGAAAAAAAAAACTGCCTCCCTTTTGCGAGCAGCCTCCAAACCTGGACAAAATGGTTGTCTATTGAGCTTTGCCTTATTCCTGATTCTCAGCAATAGTCAAAGAGGGACAGATGTAGTCACCTAATTTTGTCCGGGCCCCCTAAACAAGGTGATTTTCTCTTTTCAACTTCCCGGAATGCAAAGAATCTTCCCTCATTCTGCTAATAGGTCTCCAAGACTTTGATTCGGAGGTCAAAGCAAAAAAGTCAACTCGAAAATAGTCAACCTCATAAAGTCAACTACTAAAAAAGTCAACTCTCAGTCAAAATCAAGATTCAAAGTTGAATTGAACAATGGTGAAAGAATTTTAATAATCAGAGGTCTACAAAGAAAGATAGAGAGTTTGAAAGGCATGTTGCAGAAATTCAATGTAGAGAAATACCAAATTCGGTAAATTTGGGGAAAAGTGCGTAAACGATCAAATTGTACGAAATTTGAGGTTCCAAATGCATTAAGATCAATAAATATGGATATTGAAAGGTCCGATTTTGAAGCAGAGTTGAAGGAAGGTGTGGTTTGAAGAGAAAAAGGAAAATAAGAATTTAATGAATAATTAGAAAATTCACAAATTTGGGAAAAACTGCAGAGATGGCCCGGTTCGGTGTATTTGAAGCCTCCAGTTGATAAATCAAAAATAAATAAAAATATCCCAAGTCCCAATTTTAAGTGGATCCTAAGGAAGAGCCAGTTGGAGGAAAAATGAAAAAACGAGAAAATCTCAATATTGAGAAAAGGGGAAAGCTAAATCGGAGAGGAATTCGGATGTAAAAATTGGGCGTTTTTTGACCAACTCCAATTCAATATATGAAAAAGGTAGTGGAAAAAGAAAATTTAAAAATCGGGCAAAAAAATAAAACACACTCTCTCATAAAAACCAAGGGGGCCGGCGAAGCAAAGGGGGGATTCAGCATTTTCACTAGGCTCTTGAGAGAAAAGAAGGAAGAAAAAGAAAAGAGATGAGATGAGAGAAGAGGAGAGGAGAGGAGGAAAATTGAGAGAGCTTGATTTGGAAAGCAATAGCTAGGTAGCTATCACCTCCCTTCTTCTTCTTTAATATTTTTCTTTGATATTATGATCCTTTTCCCTGTTGTTTCTATGTGATTTGTTAACTTTTTGTTGAATAAAAAAGTTTTTAAAAATAAATTTTAAAGGTTTTATATCTTTTATTCCCATTCTTTATCAAATAACAAGTTTGTCAAACTTTTTTACATATTCTTATGCTAGCCGAGACCTAGCTAGTTGTTTTTGTGCTTGTTCTTGCTTGATCATTTTTGTTTGTTTGTTTGTTCATTTTATTTATTTTTTTGAATAGCAATGCAATTTTTATTGAATAATAAGAGAAACACAAAGTTTATGAACACCCAAAAAAATCTGAAAACCCTAGATAAGAACTACCTTTCAGACAAAAAATCTGAACCTTGATAAACCCGAAACATCCAAAGCATAAAGAAACTATCTAGCACGACTACCCTTCAAGCGAAATTACTTGAAACCCATTAGTAACCCCAATGATTCCTAATTCGTGAGCCAACAAACCAGCTGCTTCAACATTTTCATTGTGAACCGAAACAACCAAAAATTCAAGAGTTGACATGTCGTTGCTTGTCTGTTCTTCCAAACAAACATAGTGACAATTCCAACCAAAATCTATTTTGGCAGAAGTCTGATGCAAAACTGAAATGAGGTACCTACCGTATCTTCCATAGCATAACATTGCAATTTACTCGAAATACCTAGTAATAACCTACCCCTAAAACCTATAAAGGACTCGATTTCCCAAATTCCCTTCCCATGGAAAGTTAAAACACTAAAAGACAATACCTGCAAGTCTAAAACAGAAATAGCCTAAACTTA
The DNA here is from genome assembly GCA_030761205.1 of Fremontodendron californicum. Lineage (NCBI taxonomy): Eukaryota > Viridiplantae > Streptophyta > Magnoliopsida > Malvales > Malvaceae > Fremontodendron > Fremontodendron californicum. The sequence continues at coordinate 24,428,036 of JAULJL010000009.1, forward strand.
GAATAATTAACTAACCCTCAAGTCAAGCGAAAGACTTGAAACCCCGAGAATCCCTTTTGAGTAAAAATGTTATGACCAAGTACACATGTAAGAAAACCTAAAAGACAATATCTATTTTTTCATATTTTTAACTCATGGTTGGTTCATTGTCATATGATTGTGGGCTGTAAAATCATGCATTCCATGACATTTTCAACTATGTTTTTGGCCAAGATCAACCAACGATCTCAAGCCAAAAATCCCTTGCCCATACTAGTTGAAAGAGTGATAGTTTAGATTGGGTATTTTAACTTTGGGATTTTTTTTTTCACTACACATCTTTGGTCAAAATAAAATGATTATTTTAGCATATGCAGTAGACATTTAGAGGATGCCATGGTATTTTTTTAAGATTTTTAGATTTTATTATCATGGTTGAAAAAATGGCATTTGACAAAGCAATTTTTAACTCACTGTTTTGACTTTGGTGAAAATTCGATCAGGGCATCCTTGTTCCAAAATTTAATCTGATTTTTTTCCATGGAGAACAACATGTTCTAGGTTTGCACTATTTTTTTCAAAATTTTTTGAAATTGTTTAGAAGGGTAAAAAAATAGGTTTTTAAAACTGGTTGTGGGAGTCAAATTTGTTTTTAAGAACTAATAATTTTTTGTTTTTATTAGTATACAAAGGGGGGATGATTTGGGACATTAGTTACTGTATTAGGTTGATTTCCATGTCATTTCAAAAATAAATATTGATTTTATAAAAATCGGGTCAAAGGTGGTCAAATCGGGTTTCAAAACTAGGGAAACTAGAGCCTTTTTCTAAGGGGTATCAGCCATGCCTTATTTCCATAAAAAAATCCAATTATTTTTAAACCCGAGCCCAAAGTCTTTCTGTTTTTGAAAATACAATTTAAGTTTCTTCCAAAGTCTGTCGGATACCTTTTTAGGTATACAGATGTCCTTACTTCAAGGGAGGAATACATCTTCATGCATTGCCTATTTAAAAATGTTTTTACTTAATTTGGCATAAAAACGTATTTTTTGGTTTCCTAAACATTTGGCGAGAATTAGTTCCCAATCTTTGACGGGTTTGCTGGGGAGGTTAGGAAATTATTCAACGCACATGTTTATGAAATCGAAACGTATGGTTTTCATTTTACTCGGAATCATGTAAAAGTCATATGAAAGAATTATTTTTCAAGCTTTGCCGGGTTTGCCAGGGAGTACGATAATATTTTTCCGACATATGCCATTTATCTGATTCCTCACATGAAAAATCAATTTCAAAAGGATGATGTGTGCATATTCCATGATGTAGACACCTAATTTTGTCCAGACCACTAAATAAGGTATTTTTCTTCCTAAAGTCATGTTTTAGAATGCAAAAAATCTTTTCTCATCCTGTAGGTGGTACTCTGAGACTTATTTTAAGAAAGCAGGCTTGAAAAGTCAATTTGAAAAAGTCAACCCTAAAAAAGTCAACCCAAAAAGTTAACTACTGGAAAAGTCAACCCACATTCAAAATCAAGATTCAAAGTTCAATTGAACAATGGTAAAAGAATTTTGATAATCCGAGGTCTACAATGAAAGATATGGAGTTCAGAAGATGGGTTACGGAGATTCAATAGAAAGGAAACCCTATTTCAAAAATTTGGGAAAATGTGCTTAAATGATCAAATTGGTCGAAATTGGAGGTTCCAAATGAAAGATAAGCAATGACTACGGGTAATAGAGAGGCCATTTGGAGGCAAAAACTGAAGGAAAAGTAAGAGTTTTTTGTGGATTTTGGTAAATTGGGAAAAATTACAGAAATGGCCCGATTTGGTAAAACTAAAGCCCCTAATTGATGAGGAGTAAGTAAACAAGGATAGCCCAAGGCTCAGTTTGAAGTATTTCCGAGAAAATAGTTGATTGGAGGAAAATAGGAAAATGAGAAAATTCCCGATACTGAAAAAAAAAAAATCAAAATGGAGGGGAATTTGATCGTAAAAATTAGGTGTTTTTGGACCAACTTCAATTCAATATATGAAAAAGGCATAGAAAAAGAAAATCTGGAAATCGGACTTGTTTTGAGCAAAATCAGGCTTTGGAGACAAAAGGGCAAACTTGGAAAATTCAGAAAAAATAGCAAACGAGCTTCAAAAATTACCAAAACTTCCAGATCTCATTCCTGAATCATTTGGAAGAGATTGGAGAAGAAAAATCTGGATCCGAAGTTCGTTTGCAAAATGGCAAATTTCGGGCCCAATAAGCTGAAATTCAAGAAGATAAATCTCGAAAAAATAGCAAATGAGCTCCAAAAATTACGAAAACTTTCAGATCTCATTCTTCAATCATTTGGAAGAGATTGGAAAATAAAAATCTGAATTCAGAGTTCGTTTGCAAAATGGAAAATTTCGGGCCCACTAAGCTAAAAATTCAAGAAGATAAATCCCGAATAAATAGCAAATGAGCTCGAAAATTTTTGAAAATCTCCAGATCTCACTTTTAAATTATTTGAAAGATATTGGTGAAGTAAAATCTGGATTCGGAACTCGTTTGAAAATTGATAAAAGTTGGGGTGCATTAAGGGGCAATTTTGGAAATAAATTTGAATAAAATAGAAAATGGGCTCGAAAAATTATGAAAACTTCCAGAATTCAATTTTTTATTATTTAGGAAGTATTAAAAAAATAAAATTTGGATTTGAAGTCCATTTGCTATTTAATTAGATTTGGGGGTCAAAAATGTCATTTTATCGATGAAACCAAATAGGGCTTTTCTTGCAATTAAAAAAAAAAAGAATATTGGGCTGGAATTCCAAGGGTCAGTCGGGCAAGCCCATGTTGAAGAATGATTTTGCTGAACTCTAGCATCTAAAGGCCAAGAGTGGATAGGAAGTTAGTTATTTTTCTTAATCAATCCTTTGTAATTATGACACATTGGACCAATGCATGGAGAGGGATGATGTCATATTTATGACATCATATTTATGATATCATATTCATGACATCATATTTTAGGGGCTGATTACTTAATCTAAGGGTGGGAATTTTACATAGAAAGCATCTTGAATTAAGGGCCATTGGATGCAAAATTGGTTACAAAAATGACAACATCTTTCTAGAATATGGTAGGCCATTCGGCCAAGGTGAAGAGGGGGCTAATATTCAGATTTTTAGAAGGTTTTTGGGGGCTGAATAGAGGCAGTAGCTAAGGGAAAAAGGAGAGAAAAAAAAAGGAAAAAGAGAAGAGAAAAAAGGAGAAGGAAAAAAAAAGTTTTGGCTTGCTACTTCTTGATTTGGAAAGCTAGAGCAAGGTAGCTATGTTCTTTCATGGTTTTCTCATACTTTGTTGACATGATTTTGCTGTTTTGATTGTCAATTTATTCTCTTTTATGAAATAAACTTGTTTTTAAGATAAGTTTTAAGGAGCTTCTACTTTATTTTTATTTTTTTAAAGAAATCAAGAAAGCAAGTTTTCCTCCATTTTTTTCATCATGGCCAAATGATGCATTTTTTGTTAGATGATTTTGTGTTTGATTTTTTTCATGTGATTTGTTATGGTAGGTTAGCTTACTTGTGTTAGATTAGCTTGATTGTGGTAGGTTAGTTCTAAACCATTCCATGTGTTTGTGATAATGCCATGCCATGTTCTTGATTACTACCATTCGGCCAACATGTTCTTTTTTTCTTTGTGTGTACATTTTCATCTTGTTTAGTTGATAGGCTTGCATTTCCATGCCATAATATTGTGTATTTTGATTTAGGTTGCCATGTGTTTGTGTTATTGTCTAGCTAGGATTTCACTATGTTGTTTAGTGACTATTCGGCCAACATATTCTTTTTTTGCTTTGTGTGTGCATTTTCATCTTGTTTAGTTGATAGGCTTACATTTCCATGCCATAATGTTGTGTATTTTGATTTAGTATGCCATGTGTTTGTGTTAATGCCTTGCTACATTTCCTCACATAGGATTAGTGACCATTCGGCCTCTACATATGTTCCTTGCTTTGTGTGTGCATTTTCATTTTGTTTAGGTACCATGATTTGCATTATTATGCCATGAAATTTTATCTACTGTTTGTAGGTCCATAGAAGTGTCTCCAATATTTTTACTTTGATTTTTGAATGATTTTATCAAAGGCTTAAAAATGATATTTGACAAAACAGTTTTTTCACCCAGTGTTCTGACTTTTGTGATTTTTCTGAGAGGTTATCCTTAATATAAAAATTAATAAAAAAATTTCCCAGAGATTTAAACATGTTCTGAGTCTCCTATATTTTTTTCAGAGTTTTTAGAATTTTTTAAAATAGGTTAAAAAACCACGTTTTAAAACTGGACAGTAGAGTCAGATTTGAATTTGAGGGAACATTAATTTTCTGTTTTGTCTAAGGCATTAAGGGAGGGCTAACTAGGAACCTTAGCTACTTAGGGAGGTTTCTAAGCCATTTTAATCTTTAAAAATGATTTTATAAAGCTCGAGTCAAGGGTGGTCAAGTCCGGGTTTTCAAAGTTAGGAAAATAGAGCCATTTTAAATGGGAATTTCGACCATGGTCATTTTTCTATCCAAGATTTTCAAAGTTATTTTTAAACCAATCACAAAGTATTTTGATTTTAGAAAATTTAATTTGATGTCTTTTCCTAAGGTAGTCGGATATCTTTTTAGATATACGGATTTCCTTATTTAAAAGAAAAAATACACTTTCATTCATTGCATTTTCCATGTTCATGCATACAATATAATATATGATTTTTGCTATGATAATTTCTATGGTAATGTCATTACTTTGATTTATGTTTATGGTGTTATATTGTTTGATATATGGTTGTGAATATTCTATGTTATCCTATGCTTTTTATTTAGTCATTTATTTTTGTCACATCATCTAGCATTTATTATGTTCATCATTATTATTTCCATGCATATTTCATGTCATTTAGGTTATCCATTTTATTTAGAATATTTCATGTCACTTAGGTTATCCATTTTATTTAGAATATTTCATGACACTTAAGTGATTAATTTCATTTAGAATATATATTATGTCACTTAGGTTATATCATTTTATTTAGAATATACTATGTCATTTAAATTATATCATGTCATATTGTCATTTAGGTTGCATTATATTATCTAGATTTTGCTATGTCATCTTTATTATGTCACACATGCTCATATTCATCTTTTAAAATGTTTTTAAAATAAGATAATGATTTTCAATAAAATAAAGATATTCCCGAGTTAAAATAATTAATGAATTCTCTGCCGGGTTTGCTGGGGAGAATATCATCAATTATCAATAATAAAGGAATATCTTTCTTTCACAAAAACGAGAATGATTCGAAAATTTTTCCAAATAAATAAAAATTTCTATATTTTGTCACATTTGTTGGGGAATATAGGAAAATTTTGAATTAATAAATTCCGAATCATTTTCAATTAAAAATAGAATTATTTTTCTTTAAATTGGGAATTAATTTTAAATACCAAAATTCAAAATCGAATTTTTACCGAGACTTGAGATAACACACGATTAATAAGGTACATATTTATACGAGCTTTGTGGGGGTGCTAATCCTTCCCCGCACGTAACCGACTCCCGAACTCGCTTCTTTGATTTCTCTGGTTAAAAACGCAGCCTTGAAATTGGTTTTTAAAATGTTTTAATTAATTTTAAAATGTTTTACAAAACCGGTTTTAATAGGTGGCCGATCACACCTAGCTAAAAAAAATTGGTGGCGACTCCATGTCTTTTTTTTAGATTGTTTTCAAACCCTCATTTATTTTAAGAGGAATTAAGTCGACTTTTCCTCTGTTTTCCAATGTCACGCTTAACGAATATAAAGTCTCGCGATGAGACTTGTTATTTTTTTAGGTTGCGGCACATGATATTTACATTTGTCATCTTAATTATGAAAATTCTATGTTCATGAATAATCCATGTTGATGTCATTTTATATCCATGTTGCTAGTGTGATTATGATGTGATTGTTGGGAAATACTACGGTACCTCGGGCTCATGCAAAAACATGATAATCAAAGTGTAGCGAAAATAAACAAAGAAGCACCCAAAGTACAATAGGATCTTAGGCTTGTGTTTGCATAGGTTTATAACATTCAAAAACAATTAAATCACCCATATGATTTAGAAGTTACCCAATTAAGATATCATAACCTTAAGTTGCAGATCCTAATCTTGAATCCAAGATCTACAAAGCTTCAAACTCATTCAAGACCACAAGAAGCACAATTGTCCTTCCTCTAGAGCTAGTCCACACGAACAGCTGATGGATCCTTCTCTAAGGTATGGCGATTCACTTGTGCTAGCAAGTTGATCCTAAGATCACAATAAAAAGATCTATATTATTGTATCTTTCTCCCTTAATCAATCTCACTCAACTAGGTGAAGAAGCGGCAAGGAGAACACCAAGGTAGGAGGAATTGTGGCAAGCCCTTAAGGAGCTTAGGGAGGCTGCGATTTTACTGTTTTGCTAGGTTAGAGTTCTCTTTTTGAAACCAAACGTTTTCAAGCAAAATCAGAATATCACGAATTGAATAGAGCTAGCTTGGGCGGCTACAACCTCTAAAATATATTATATAGTGGCGCATACCCTAATCCCTATCTCCCTATGCTTGGCTGGCCACCTATAACTTGTTGCACAAGATTTTCATTAATCAACTTGGACTTAAACTATTTAATTCTAAGATGGATCAATAGGCCCATTATATTATCTAATAATGATAATGGTCCAACAATCTTAATGCCTTAAGTTTGGCCAACCATCCTTAGTGGACAGTCCTAAATTAGAATAGTCGCTTTGGACCCTTTCTAATTTTGTCATGCTTATTTATTGGATAGATTAATTTCTAAACGAAAGTAATTTAATTCTCAATTAAATTTTCTTTCTCCTCATGAAACAATTCATGTCATTAATCTATTAATATCATCTCACGTTATTATTCCAATATAGTATAGTCAATCGCAATTCACTTTGCACATCTATATGTCAAAGTCGACTACTACACTAGATAAGACTTCTTGATTCCTATTATCTTATTAAGATATTGTCCTTGGATTTCTCAATCCCAATTATGTCTTAATCCATCTCATTTGAACTTCTTCAATTGAGTCCTTAATATAGATCTTTTATTCCATTAAGTTTTACCTTAATAGGATACCATGTTTAATCCATACATATTTGTTCTTATGTGTGTGACCCTCTAGGTTCCCAATATGTTGGCAATGATTATAAGTTAATCTCATTAACTTGTTATCATAGATCAAGAGTGGGATCTAGCAACCTATCATGACCACCTAAATATTGTGAAGTCAACGTGACCTTTTAGAACCTTTCAGCAACCAGCCTGCCAGTGTAATACGGTCCTTTCACCATATATCCCGAATATCCCATGAGCATGGTGCAGTGTCTACTCATGATCAATCCATATTAGTTCTTCGCAACTTATGATTAACCTTATGAATTTAGAGAAAAAACTTTCTCCTAAATCCATCATGCTTTGGCCAAAGACTTAATCAAGTTAATCGTAGTCAAGAACAAACGAGATATGTCTCAGGGAGTGGTGAATCCTCTCTGGATCACTCATTCATCTTCGTATGGTTCATGTCATACCCAATAACACCCTACTTTAAGTGTCCTCGTGATTGGGACCCGTTCGTGATGAAATCTAAGTATGACACTCTCCATACAAGATGACCTGGTATCACAAGTCTGAGGACTAATTTACACGACTGGTACTAAGAGAACACTACCATAGACACTAGAGTGATATATTACCAAATGAAGTTCTCTTGGCGAGCCATGTTCAGTGAACATGTTCAGTGAACTTGTTCAACAGACAAGCACCTATATGTTATCCCAAGTATCCCATACTTCAACCTGTATGAGATCGATTGGTTACTTCATAAGTAAGAAGGCTTAACATATACTAGTCTTTGAGCATTGCCAATGCCCCGTCTTGGTAATACGATGACCAGGAACAGTTTGAGGAACAAGGCTTTGATGCATAAGGATCTCATTATTATAACTCTTTATAATTCCTTTGCAAGGCCATTATGTTCCATGAGATTCATCCTATTAGTACTTAATAACTCCTTAATATTGTACTAACATGAAGAAAAACCTTGCATCACTATAATCATAGTGAAGGGTATGCATTATTGACTGTGTATCCCAAGCTCAATATTGGCTCTAGGGCATACACCAACAATCTCCCACTTACACTAAGCCAATCACTAATACATCTAATGCCGAACTCTTTCGATTAGTAATTGTGTCTCTACAAGGACATTGCTTAAGTGCATCGAGAATATGCTTCGTCATATACATGATAATCTTATTATCAAGGTTAATAATTCGGATCACAACGAGACCTAGATTCCATTCATATTGCTCAGTTGTATCTTAAACAACTATTGGAATCTATTTGTTAGCTAGTAGCTAATGATCCAAATATAACTCCTTTTGCAAGCCAAAACAAAAGAGTTAGTCTTAAAAACCTTTAATATAAACGTGCAATCTTTTCAAGTATGGAACGTTTCCTACTAATTGCATTTTTCAAAAATGACAATTTATCATAACATTTTATCATTCAAAAAGTTATTAATAGCTCCCATTAAATCCTACATATATAGATGTTAAGGGATTAATTCAATAACAATTCAAATTCCATATCACTAAGCTAAATGGTATTCGAAATACTTTGCAAGTTGTATAACATATAAGACTAAGTTATAGAACTATTCTATCACCGATTTAGTTAAGAGGAAATTAAATAAGCATGGCATCCTATGCCAGCAAAATAATATGTTTCGAAAACATAAATAAAATATCCTCAACATTGGCCTATAATGCCAATGAAAACATCAAATGTTTCTAAATAAATTCTAACTAAATAGTCTTATTAATAAACCCATAAGATCGGCAAGCTCTGATGTAGCATCAAACTCGATTGCCATCTTCATGGTCCAGCTTCACTACTCTTTCCTTTGGTCCATACAATATGTCATACATATTTAGTACCAAATGATAGGTATCATATACCAAGAGAAGTGAATTAGATTATACCTGAAGTTGAAACTCCTTTCAGCTTCTTTCCCTTGTTAGATTCAAGGTACTCCTTGCAATAGCGCCTCTAATGACCAGTTTTCCCACAATGGAAGCAAGCTTTGTTAGCATTGTCCTTATCCTTTGCTTTCTTTGCAACACCATCATCAGGCTTCAAACTCTTTGAAGCATGAGGTACATCCCATCTAGTCTTCCTTTTCTTCTTACCTTTCGGTTTAGAGGAAGAGACTAAATGGATAGATGACTTGTCCTTAACAATGGTTTGCCCGGCCTGTGTAAGCATATTCAATAACCCAGAAAGGGTTGCCTCCAAGTGGTTCATGTTGAAGTTCAACACAAACTGCGAATAGCTCTCAGGCACTGAAGAAAGAATTAGATCAACGCTTAGATCATGATCCATAACCCATCCAATCTGCTCCAATCGGGTAATATACCCTATCATCTTAAGCACATGAGGCCTCACTGGCTTCCCTTTGACATCTTTGTTTGGAATAATTCCTTTGAGATGTCAAATCTCTCAGTGCGATTCTCCTTAGTGAACAGTTCTCTAAGGTTAAGTATGATATCTTGAGCTTTCATAGCCTCATGCTTCTTTATGAACTCTATAGGCTTGTACGAGATCATCTCTATGACTCTATAGGCCATCCTTTCCTCCCCAGTTGCATCAGCAGCAGGCTTATCTGGGATAGGCTCATCAAGGACATAAGCTTTATTTTCCTCTGTCAAGACAATCTTAACATTGCGAAACCAATCAACAAAGTTCGATCCAGTTTACTTATTAGCATCAAATATGCTTCTCAGTGATAATGCATTTGTCATTTTAGCGTTTATATCCTATATGAATCAAAACAATTAATAGTCAAAAAATAGCAAGTAGTAATCATTTATGTCAGGATTTAATACTTAAATGATTATTCTCATTATTTTAACAAAATAATAGCCCTCTACTACTATTTTGAGAAATTTAACTCTTAAACTTCTTAATGAGCTAGGACCCCTTTCATTCCAGCAAAACCTTGAGTGACTCAACAAGCTATGTTGAAACTAATTGAGTAGGTAACTTAGTTTACCAATTACATCTCTATGCAACTCCTAGATCTAGTTAGGTGACAACTCTTTGCCTAAATACATCATATGCATTTCGCCTAACTTTGCCTCTAAATGTCATGTGATCAAGTTTGACGCATCCGGATTACATAACACTTAGTTGAGTAAGAACCACCTTCTATTACTCAAACATGTTTGTACATAAGTTTGACCTTGAGTGACTCAACAAGCCTCCGAATGGAAGAACTCTAGTTATCTTGTTATGATGGTGGAAGGCAACTTATCATGTGTAACATGGACTCAATATAATTTAATGAGGGATTTCATTTAACTTTTATATAGGTCTCATTGATTTCATACTTGATTGACATGCATAGCATTCATTCAATTACATACATCGTATATACATAATTCAAAATAAATCTATCACATGCAATCTACTAGGATGATTATGGACTTTATTTTAATCTAGTTTCCTTGAGCCATTAGGAAACTAGTTGGTCAAATTCCTAGGGGATACCATACATAGTCTTTGAAAGCTTTGTTGGTAATCTCCTTGTTCACTTCTTCTTGGCGCCTTATCTCCTTACAAGCTTGGAATTTACATAAATTCTACTTCCTATCCTAAATCTATAAAGAATATAAAATTTACATTGCTTTGTCAGAAACCTCGAGTTACATTCGAGGAGAGTTAGATGAGAAGAGAATTTACAACTCTGAAATGAAAAAGAGAAGGCAGGGTGCGCAGACCTTATTTATATAATACCAATAAGAAAATTCAACCATACATTCTCTAGTCGTACTAAGGTCTAGTCCATAACCATCCTTCATGCTTACATAATCATATTATATGCATGAAATAAAAACATGCATAGTCAATATCACCTGGTGATCTTGTGTACTATTTGCATAAAATGTCACCAAACAAATTTGAGACAATTTATCAAATCATTCTAGCAATTTCGATTCCAACTATTAAAACACTTTTAATAACATCTTAACAATTAAGAAAGCTATCTTGAAATCGAACTTTACCTAAATTTTAGGTTTCTTTTCTTAATTAGGACAAAACATTCTAGCATGCTCAAAAATCCTAAACCTTTTAGGACTTCTAACTTTTGTCTTATACTAGATCTTTAAGTTTGCAATCAATCCTAACTCTTTAGGAACTTAAAGTCTCATTAGGTAATTCTTACCTAATCATACTACAAGTCTCTCCTAACATTTGGGATTCACACTCCCACTAGGAAACAGTTTCCTTGTTGGAGTAGGACTCTAACTCTTAGTATCCTAGGCGCAGGCAATCTCTTTGGCCATCGAATGACCGCTGCCAGCCTGTGATCAGACTATTGTATGCCATCTACAGTGGCTACTGGATGCCCTAAAAGAGCTTAATGGCTGCCCTTTTCAGCTGTACACAATTCGACAACAATTGCCTTCTTGGTGTGGTGGTTCGGCCAACTTGTTTGCAGCAATTATTGCTGCTTTGTCCAGTCATGTTCCATGCCAAAACCAGCCATCATAGATGAATCATATTCACCTTAGATGCTATTCAAAACTCCTAGAAAACATGTAGAACGTTTCCACACTCATGCTTGAATTTTATGGCATGCAAACACCTATAAAATAGTCTAGAAAATTTCAGCATTTTAGTAACAACGTTTCATGTTCAAAAACAACTTTGCTTAAACGTTTTAAGCTCAAATCAATTTTGTAACTTCAATGGCAGCATATAATATAAAATTTCCAGATCTAAAACATCTATATAATCAATTTTATATTATCTCCAAATCAGCTTACAAAACTTGACTCAAAACTATGTTTTTGACATCAAAAACTTGTCGGGTTTACTAAGACATGTCATGGCTTTAATCCTTGTTGATTAAAACAATTTTAATCTATCGTTTAAATAATTTTAAACATGATTAAATTCATTATATAGCTGCTGTCCAGATTTAATAAAATAAAGAAAACAATATTTCTTTTAAACATAGGAACCGAAATCATGCCAAAATCAATACACAACACTTTAACTTGTATATCACCAAGAATTGACATGCACTAACCTCATGCAAACAACATAATCTTGGATCTTATACCATTTTTGGGAAATAGTACGCTACCTCGGGCTCATGCAAAAACATGATAATCAAAGTGTAGCGAAAATAAACAAAGAAGCACCCCGAGTACAACAGGATCTCAGGCTTGTGTTTGCATAGGTTTATAACATTCAAAAACAATTAAATCACACATATGATTTAGAAGTTACCTACTTAAGATATCGTAACCTTAATTTGCAGATCCTAATCTTGAATCCAAGATCTACAAAGCTTCAAACTCGTTCAAGACCATAAGAAGCACAATTGTCCTTCCTTTAAAGCTAGTCCACACGAACAGCTGATGGATCCTTCTCTAAGGTATGGCGATTCACTTGTGCTAGCAAGTTGATCCTAAGATCACAATCAAAGATCTATATTATTGTATCTTTCTCCCTTAATCAATCTCACTCAACTAGGTGAAGAAGCGGCAAGGAGAACACTAAGGTAGGAGGAATTGCGGCAAGCCCTTAGGGAGCTTAGGGAGGCTGCAATTTTACTATTTTGCTAGGTTAGAGTTCTCTTCTTGAAACCAAACTTTTTCTTATCTTATTAATATATTATTCCAATATAGTATAGTCAATTGCAATTCACTTTGCACATCAATATGTCAAAGTCGACTACTATACTAGATAAGACTTCTTGATTCCCTTATCTTATTAAGACATTGTCCTTGGATTTGTCAATCTCAATTATGTCTTATTCCATCTCAATTGAACTTCTTCAATTGAGTCCTTAATATAGATATTTTTCCATTAAGTTTTACCTTAATAGAATACCATGTTTAATCCATACATATATGTTCTTATGTGTGTTACTATCTAGGTTCCCAATATGTTGGCAATAATTATAAGTTAATCTCATTAACTTGTTATCATAGATCAAGAGCGGGATCTAGCAACCCATCATGACCACTCAAATATTGTGAAGTAAGCGTGACATTTTAGAACCTTTCAGCAACCAGCCTGTCAGTGTAATACGATCCTTTCATCATATATCCCGGATAGCCCATAAGCATGGTGTAGTGTCTACTCATGATCAATCCATATTAGTTCTTCGCAACTTATGATTAACCTTATGAATTTAGAGAAACAACTTTCTCCTTAATCCATCATGCTTTGGCCAAAGACTTAATCAAGTTAATCGTAGTCAAGAACAAACGAGATATGTCTCCAAAATCACAGGGAGTAGTGAATCCTCTTTGGATCACTCATTCATCTCGTATGGTTAATGTCATACCCAATAACACCCTACTTTAAGCATCCTCGTGATTGGGACCCTTTCGTGATGAAATCTAAGTATGCAACTCTCCATACAAGATGACCTGGTATCACAAGTCTGAGGACTAATTTACATGACTGGTACTAAGATAACATTATCATAGACAATAGAGTGATATATTACCAAATGAAGTTCTTTTGGCGGGCCATGTTCAGTGAACTTGTTCAACAGACAAGCACCTATATGTTATCCCAAGTATCCCATACTTCAACCTGTATAAGATGGTTGCTTACTTCATAAGTAAGAAGGCTTAACATATACTAGTCTTTGAGCATTGCCAATGCCCCGTCTTGGCAATACGATGATCAGGAACAGTTTGAGGAACAAGGCTTTGATGCATAATGATCTCATAATATAACTCTTTATAATTCCTTTCCAAGGCCATTATGTTCCATGCGCTTCATCCGATTAGTACTTAATAACTCTTATTATTGTACTAAAATGAAGGAAAACCTTGTATCACTATAATCATAGTGAAGGGTATGCATTATTAACTCTGTATCCCAAGCTCAATCTGATTGGCTCTAGGGCATAAACCAACAGTGATTATGGATATCTTATGATGATGTCATTTTGTGATTTTTTCCATGTCAAGCATGCTATGTCATTTATTCTATGCCATGTCATTCATACATATGCTATGTCATTTATTCTATGCCATGTCATTCATACATATGCTATGTCATTTAGATTTTGCCATGTCATCATACATATGCTATGTCATTTAGGTTTTTCCATGTCAAGCATGTCATGTCATTCATGCATATACTATGTCATTTAGATTTTTCCATGTCAAGCATGCCATGTCATTCATACATATGCTATGTCATTTATATTTTGCCATGTCAAGCATGCCGTGTCATTCATACATATGCTATGTCATTTATATTTTGCCATGTCAAGCATGTCGTGTCATTCATACATATGCTATGTCATTTAGATCTTGCCATGTCAAGTATGCCATGTCAAACATATATATGCTATGTCATTTAGATTTTGCCATGTCAAGCATGTCATGTCATTCATATATATGCTATGTCATTTAGATGTTGCCATGTCAAGCATGTCATGTCATTCATTAATATGCCATGTCATTGACATTTTTCCATGTCAAGCATGTCATGTCATTCATACATATGCTATGACATTTAGATTCTGCCATGTCAAGCATGTCATGTCATTCATACAGATGCCATGTCCTTTGGATTTTTGCCATGTCAAGCATGTCATGTCATATGACATGTCATTCATTCATGTGCCACGTCATCTAGATTATGCCATGTCAGGATAAATATGCATGCTATTTAATTTTTGTCTTAATAATATCTTTACTTATTCATGATCATTTTTTTATGATTTCAAAATACATGAAAAATAAATATTGTTTTTATAAAACAAGATTATTCCCGAGTTAAAATAATTCATGAGTTTTCTATTGGGTCTGCTGGGGAGAATATCATCAATTATCATTAACGACGGAATATATTTTTTTCAAAAAACGAGGGTGATTCGGAGAATTTCAAAATCAAGGAAAATTTTCATGTTTTGCCGAGTTTGTCGAAAAACATGGGAAATTTTATGTTAATAAATTTTGGATCATTCTCAAATAAAATATGATTGTTTTTTAAGGGAATTATTTTTAAACACCAAATTTAAAACCGACTTTCACTGAGACTTGAGATAAAACAAGACTAATAAGGTACCGTTTAATATGGGCGTTGTAAGGGTGCTAATCCTTCCCCGCACGTAACTAACTCTCGAACCCGCACTTGTTTTCTCTGGTTCAAAGCGCAGACTTCAAAATTGATTTTAAAAAATGTTTTAATTAATTTTAAAATGTTTTATAAAAATCGATTTTAATAGGTGGCCGATCACACCTAGCCAAAAAAGATTGGTGGTGACTCCATTTCTTTTTCAAGGTTGTTTCCAAACCCTCAACCTTTATTTCAAGAGGAATTAAGTCGTATTTTTCTCCATTAATTTTTCCAATTTCACACTTTAACGAGCCGACGACCCGCGACGGGGCAAATTTCGGACTTATTTTTAAGGTTGTGACAGTGGGGATAGTGGGACATGTGACAAGGTGTAACTTCCCATGAGTTATGACCTCTCTTCTTTTGATGGAAAAGAAGGCAAGTAAAAAAACAGTGACATTTTTCACAGAGAAGAAAAAAAGGGTCTCTGGTCTAATAAGAAAGTCTATGATTTCTCCATCAATTGCATGGATTAAGGTCTTGGATAGACTAGACAAACATTTCTCAAGTCCTTTTCTACAGAATTTAGTATTTGTGTTTTTCTCACAATTGGAATCGTATTGCTATGGCTGGGGATATGTGTTCTTGGGTTTCCGCTTAAATTTATTGAAATTCTTGAAAATATATATATATATTGCTAACATTTGTTATCCGAGCCAGGTTCTCTAGTCTAGTTTTTGATTACGTTGTAATTTTTGTTTGAGATTTCTTTGATTGCATTATCCATGATTATTATTTGTTGCAAGAATGTGTTTTCATTCATTAAGGTTTTGTAATTCCTCCATATTTAATTTTGGGGAAAGGTTTTTTGGCTACCTAGGCAACACACTGTTTTCTTTTGAGATAACTATCTTTACAAATGTATTTAGGATTTTTATGCATGCTTAATTTGTTAGTATATGCCCTAGAGCCAATCAAATTGGACAAAAGATATACAGTTAATAATGCAAACCCATCACTATACATTAGTGATACAAGGTTTTCCTTCAAGTTAGTACGATGATAAGAAGTTATTAAGTACTAATAGGATGAAGCCCATGGAACATAACGACCTTGCAAAGGAATTATAAAGAGTTATAATTGTGAGATCCTTATGCATCAAAGCCTTGTTCCTCAAACTGTTCCTGGTCATCGTATTGCCAAGATGGGGCATTGGCAATGCTCAAAGACTAGTACATGTTAAGCCTTCTTACTTGTGAAGTAAGAAACCGATCTCATAGCTTGAAGTATGAGGGATACTTGGGATAACATGTAGGTGCTTGTTTGTTGAACAAGTTCACTGAACATGACCCGCTGTGAGAACTCCATTTGGTATGGTCACTTAAGTGTCTATGGGAATGTTCTCACATTCCAATCGTGTAAATTAGTCCTCAGACTTGTGATACCAGGTCATCTTGTATGGAGAGTGTCATACTTTGATTCCATCTGAAGGGGTTCCAAATGAAGGGATGCTTATGGTAGGGTGGTTTTGGGTATGACATGAACCATATGAAGATGGATGAGTGATCGAGAGAGGATTCACCAATCCAAGTGACATCGGAGAGATATCTCGTATGTGCTTGGCTTCGGTTAACTTAATGAAGTCTCTGACCAAAGCATGATAGATTTAGGAGAAATCATTTCTCTAAATTCACAAGGTTAACCATAAGCTGCATGAACTAATATGGATTGAACATGATTGGACATTGTACCATGCTCATGGACTTTCCAGGATATTTGGTGAAAGAATCGTATTACACTGATAGGCTGGTTACTGTAAGGTTTCAATGAGGTCACGTTAACTTCTCAACATTTGGGTGGTCATGATGGGTTGCTAGATCCCACTCTTGATCTATGTGTATAAATTAATCGGATTAATTTATACGCATTGCAAACATGTTGGGAACCTAATGGGTCACACACAAAGACGAAATTGTTGGCTAAAGCTTGGGATTTAATTAAGTAATGACTTAATTGAATAAAAGGTTAATCTGGAGGACCTAATTGAATAAGATTCAAATTAGGAAGATTAAGACATAAATTTGGATTTAAGACATCCAAATAGGTTGTCTTAATAAGACAATATGGATAAGGATGTCTTAAGCAGACCATGTCTTAATTTAGACATGTCTTAAGATAAGTTTGTCTTGATAAGACAATATGGATAAGCTTGTCTTAAGCAGACCATGTCTTAATTTAGATATGTATTAAGATAAGGTTGTCTTGGTCGAAAATTAAGTTGTCCGAAATGAGAAAAAGTTTCTCGTTTTAGAGGAGTTTGATTACAAATCAAATTTTGACTTCTCGTATTTCACTAAATCGAACATTGCTTCAATTATGTCAAGTCCGAGTTCGGCACTAAGAGTTAGTGTTTGACTAAGACTCTAACACTTGTTAAGTGAAAGAGTTTCACTTGATCAAGGACTCTGTTAATCCGATCTAGTTGTGTTCGATTAGGACTCTAAGAGTTTGATTTGGAATCAAACTCTTATCCCTGTGAAACCGAGCTATTAACGTAAGACATAGTCCGGATAGGTGTGACCTCGGCTTTAAGAGTTAGAATTACAGTCGAACTGGGATGCTTGAAGTGAAAGAGTTTCACCTCAACTAGGTTGTTTAATTTAAATCAAACTCATATCCCTACCTATCTCTTAGCAAATGAACTTGGACACAATGTAGGGTGAATTCGGCCAAGCTGTCTATTTGATACTGTTTGGCTAAAACTTAATCACCTAGGGCAGAAGAGTTCTACATAGGGTGAGAGTTTAAATGAGATTTAAACTCTATCATATCCTACATGTTGTGACCAGCCAAGATAGTGCAAAATGAACTAGAATTCTTTTCTTTTGTAATTCACGCCTAAGAGAAGGAATCATTAGGGAGACACTCGCGGTTTAGGGGAGAAAAATTCTTGATTAATTCTTGATTCTTTTTGACATTTTGAGAGAGTTTTTCTTGGTGAGAAAAATATTTTTCTCCTTAGTGAAATACACACCATTCGGCCAAAGGCAAGGAGACCCATTGTCGAACCTCCATCCTCTTTTCTTGGTGTTTTTCTTGATTGCCGATTCACCCTCTTCTCTTGGTGAGTTTCGGCCATTGCAAGAAATCAAATGAGAGACCTTTTTATTATTGATCGAGAGATCGGACTGCTAGCACAGTGGAATCCCCGAGATCTTACGAAGGTGCCAACAGCCGTTCGTGTGGATCACCGTTGGAGGCAAGACACCTATATTGCTCGTGGCCTCGGAGAAGCCGTTCGGTGACTGTCCATTTGATGACTTGTTTCAGGGATCGGCATACTCGGGATTACAAGTTCTCGAGTAGGTAACATTCTGATTTTATTGGTGTTTTAAAAAGTTTTAAATGCCATGAAACCCTTGAAAATCATGATCTGAGATCCTGAGGTTGTTCAGGTGTTTTTATGTTTATCTGCTGCTTTACTTTTGTATAAATGTGTTTATGCATGAGCCCAGACTTTCCCAACATAATTTTCTATGCATATTTTTGGTTTTCTTAAATATAAAAGAATTGATGATTGACATAAAGTTTAGTCAGTAATTTTGATGTCATATTTAAGTTTATATTTGAGTAATTAAGTAATAGCCACAACATTCTTAATTATGAAAATGTTTAGTGACATTAATTTTAGTCACATAAAATTAATGACATCAACCATTGTAATTAATCATGGAAACATAATAATTCAGTCCCACAAGGTAATTATTATATTTAAGTGATTAATTAGGATGTGATAAAAATATTTTGTTAATAAAATATATATTATCTAGTTGCCTATGGGCTTAGAAAATTCCTTTAGAGATAAAATATGATATTCCCATCCTAAAGTAATATAAATCGTTAGAGTGTTATAATCTAAGCACACAAGAAAGATTATGATGACATGTTGATTTATTTGTTTGGATTGATTTACATGGGTAAATACACCATATTTGGCTTCATTGTATGTTTTAGTAAGCTTGTTGTTTATTTGCAGTTGTTCAAACTTTATCTGTTCCAAATTTTGATTCCTCTAATATTACTCCCTTGAGTGATGATAACTATGCTGATTGGAAGGAGAAAGTTCTCCTTGCGTTAGGATGCATGGATCCTGATTTGGAACTCCAAGTGGATGAACCTCCAAAGCTTACGAAATCAAGCAGCCAAGTTGAGAAAACATCATATGATCTTTGGGAGCGATCTAATCGCTTGAGTTTGATGTTTATCAGGTCTCATATCGGGAAAAGTATATGTGGATCCATCCCTGAGTGTGCTAAAGTGAAAGAATATCTCAAAGCTATTCAAGATCAGTTTGAGACTTCTAACAAGGCATTAGCGAGCACCTTGATGACAAAAATGTGTTTCATGAAATGTAATGGCACTAAAGGTGTGCGTTAGCACATCATGTAGATGCGGGACATAGCCGCTAGAATGAAATCGTTAGAGATTAAGATGTCTGAGTCATTTTTGGTTCACTTCATCCTTTACTCGCTCTCATCTGAATATGGACTTTTCAAGATCTCTTACAAGACACATAAGGAGAAATGGTCAATCAGTGAACTTTTGACCATGTGTGTGTAAGAGGAAGAGAGGTTGAACCAAGAAAGGATTGAAAGTGCACATTTGGCGACTCGTGACAAGAAACCATCCAATAAAGCGAAAGGAAAAGCGTTTTTTAATCAAGTTTATAAGGGCGATGTCAAATGCTTCTTTTGCAAGAAGAAATGACATATAAAGAAGACCTGTCCCGAATTCAACCATTGGCTTGAAAAGAAAGGTACTCTTATCTCTTTAGTGTGTTTTGAATCTAATATGGTTCATGTTTCTCATAACACTTGGTCGATTGATTCTAGTTCTACAATGCATGTTGCCAATACCATGCAAGGCTTCCTAAACCAAAGGAAACCAACGAAAAGTGAATGTTCCATCTATTTAGGAAACAAGATGCGTTCACATGTAGAGGCGGTTGGGACTTATAGACTTATCCTTAGTTCTGGCTTTGTTTTAGACCTTGAAAGAACCTTTTATGTTCCATCTTTTTCAAGAAATCTTATTTCAGTTTCAAGACTTTTACCTTGTGGTTTCAGTTTCAATTTCTTTGGTACTTTCCTTCGTTTGTATAAAGACAATGTTCTTGTTGGTAATGGTATTATGGATAATGGGTTATTTAAACTTCATTTAAATTCTACCCTTGATTGTAGCCTTACGACTGTGCATGGTAATAATGTTGGCATTAAGCGTAGTGTTATAAATGAGAAATCCTCCATGTTATGGCATGAGAGATTAGGTCATATCTCCATAGATAGAATTAAGAGGTTGGTAAATGATAAAGACCTTGAGGCTCTTCACTTTACTGATTTTAGTACTTGTGTGGATCGCATTAAAAGAAAGCAAACTAACAAGTGCAAGAAAGGTGCTAGGAGGACTTCTGATGTTTTAGAGATTATACATACTGATATTTTAGGTCCTTATGATGCGTGCTTTAATGGTCAGAAATATTTCATTACCTTTATTGATGACTATACACGATATATGTAACTCGATTTGCTTTATGATAAAAGTGAAGCACTAGATGTTTTTAAAGTCTATAAAGTAGAAGTAGAGAAACAATTGGGCAAACAAATTAAGTTTGTGAAGTCAGATAGAGATGGTGAATATTATGACAGGTACATCAAAAAGGGACAATTACCAGGTCCATTTGCAAGGTTTCTTGAGGAACAAGGTATTGTGGCACAATACACAATGCTAGGCTCACCATCTCAAAATGGTGTGGCTGAAAGAAAAAACCGAATATTGATGGATGTCGCAAACTAAAAAAATAACGACGTCTCATCGCAAGACTTTATTATTCCTTAAGCGTGACATTAAAAAAAACCCGAGGAAAAGTCGACTTAATTCCTCTAGAAAAATGAAGGTTTTGAAAATGACCTTAAAAAAAAGACATGGAGTCGCCACCAATCTTTTTTAGCTAGGTGTGATCGGCCACCTATTAAAACCGATTTTATAAAATATTTTAAAAATTAATTAAAACATTTTAAAAACCAATTTCAAGTCTGCGTTTTAAAACCAGAGAAATCAAAGAAGCGGGTTCGGGAGTCGGTTACGTGCGGGGAAGGATTAGCACCCCCACAACGCCCGTATAAATCGGTACCTTATTAATCATGTGTTATCTCAAGTCTCGGTAAAAAGTTGGTTTTAAATTTAGTATTTCGAGTTAATTCCCAATTTAAAGAAAAATAATTCCATTTTTTTTATTGAAAATGATCCGAAATTTATAAATTCAAAATTTTCCTATACTCCCCAACAAACGTGGCAAAATATAGAAATTTTTATTAGTTTTGGAAAACTTTCCGAATCATTCTCTTTTTTGAAAGAAAGATATTCCTTTATTAATGATAATTGATGATATTCCCTCCAGCAAACCCGGTAGAGAACTTATGAATTATTTTAACTCGGGAATATCTTTATATTTTTTATTGAAAATCATTATCTTTTTTTGAAAATATTTAAAAGAAATGAATATATATATGCATGACATAAATAAAATGACATAGTACAGTCTAAATAATATAATGCAACCTAAATGACATGACAAATATGAATGGTATGGCATATAATTTAAATGACATGGAATAAAATAATGCTATCATATAATATGCATGAAAATAAAAATGCAATGCATGAAATGTATTTTTTTCCTTTAATTAAGGAAATCCGTATATCTAAAAAGATATCCGGCTACCTTAGGAAAATATGTCAAATTAAATATTCTAAAACCAAAATACTTTGTGATTGTTTGAAAACAATTTTGAAAAGCTTGAATTATCAATAAAAACTGGGCTAAAATTTTTTAAATAGCTCTAATTTCCTAAGTTTAAAAAATCCGGACTTGACTACCCTTAACCCGGGACTTGAAAAACCATTTTTAGAGTTTAAAAAGGCTTAGAAATTACCCTAAGTCAGTAGCTGACCCTCCTAATCAGCCCACTCTAAGTAAATTAACCAAATCAGAAAAATGGTTTTTTTTAAATTCAATTCTGACACCACTGTCCAGTTTTAATCCACAATTTTTATCCTATTTTTAAAAATTCCAAAAATTCTAAAAAAAAATACTGGAGACTCAGAACATGTAAAACTACACGAAAAAAAATCGGCTTAATTTTTTGATCAAAGATGAATTCCCAGAAAAACCAGAGATGTACGAGTTTTTGGAGGAGAAAAAAACTGCTTTGTTTTTCTTTAAATTAAATTCTGACACCACTGTCCAGTTTTAATCCACGATTTTTTACCCTATTTTTAAAAATTCCAAAAATTCTGAAAAAATTATTGGAGACTCAGGACATGTAAAAATACACGAGAAAAAATTGTCTTAATTTTCTGATCAAAGATGAATTCCCAGAAAAATCAGAAATGTACGAGTTTTTTTTTAAAAAAAAAAACTGAAAAAAACTGTTTTGCCAACACATTTTTTTGTCTTTGATAAAATCATTTAAAAATAAAAATAAAAATATTTGAAACTCATAAAATGACTTGAAAGCAGTAGCTAGGGCTTTTTGAAAGTTAGATAAAAATTGGCTAAGTAAAAAAAATCACAAAGGTAGAATAATCAATTTGACAAAATTAATTTTCCACAAGTGTGCTCAAGAGAGCATGACCTTGAACCATTAATTGGCTCAAGTCATTATTCAAGTGGCATGAACATGAAATGCATGAAACAATGCAGCAAACATAATGCATGAAATGCATGGATCTAAACCTAAATGTAAGGAAAATGCATGACACAAATAATATGGCCTAGACCTAACATGAACTTGCATGACATTTAATGTAACCTAGACCTAAGACATGCATGGCATTTTCACAAACACAAGGCATGCTTAATTCAAAAATCCAACCAAATATCATGCAAATGCAAAAACCTAACAACTAGCATGACAAAAATACAACACACAATGCAAAACACATGGAGTAGCCAAATGGCCCCAAGCTCCAACAAGCATGGCATTTTCACAAACACTTGGTATGCTAGCATGAAAAACTAAGTCATAACACAAAAATCACACAAGCATTTTCACAAACACCTAATATACCAAATCTAAAACATGCTTACTAAGATATAAAACAAGAATCATGCAAAGAATCACACAAGCATTTTCACAAACACTTAATATGCTAACTCTAAAACATGCTCAAATTTAAACAACATGAAAACAGAAAATTAAAATGTAAAAACATGATATCTAAGACATAAATGGCAACAAACAAAGCAACCAAATTAAATATAACTTAAGAACATGAAATAACATAATATTTAAAACATCAAAAATAAAGAAAATAGCATAAACAATATGGTAAAATGAATCAAAAATAACAACTTAAAATAAATAATGTAGGCCATTTGGCCATGGTGAGTTTATTGTAAAAACAAAATGTAAGAAAAATATACTTAAGAAAGGAAATGAAGGAAGAACAAGAAACATTATTTTAAAATGAAAACTCACCAAGTAGCTTTTGAACGGATTAAGCTACAAACCCTCAGAGTAGCTTTTGAACGGATTAAGCTACAAACCCTCAGAGTAGCTTTTGAACGGATTAAGCTACAAACCCTCAGAGTAGCTTTTGAACGGATTAAGCTACAAACCCTCTCAACAAAAACACTATATTCATGCATTTTATATAATATGTGATTCTTGCCATAATAATTTCTATGTGTCATGACATTTAGGTTGCATTATATTATTTAGATTTTGCTATGTCATTTTATTTATGTCATGCCTATACATATTCATTTCTTTTAAATGTTTTCAAAAAAGATAATGATTTTCACTAAAAATAAAGATATTCCCGAGTTAAAATAATTCATGAGTTCTCTATCGGGTTTGCTGGAGGGAATATCATCAATTATTATTAATAAATGAATATCTTTCTTTCAAAAAAAGAGAATGATTCGGAAAGTTTTCCAAAACTAATAAAAATTTCTATATTTTGCCACGTTTGTTGGGGAATATAGGAAAATTTTGAATTTATAAATTCCGGATCATTTTCAATAAAAAAATGGAATTATTTTTCTTTAAATTGGGAATTAATTTGAAATACTAAATTTAAAACCAACTTTTACCGAGACTCGAGATAACACACGATTAATAAGGTACCGATTTATACGGACGTTGTGGGGGTGCTAATCCTTCCCCGCACGTAACCGACTCCCGAACCCGCTTCTTTGATTTCTCTGGTTTAAAATGCATACTTGAAATTGGTTTTTAAAATGTTTTAATTAATTTTTAAAATATTTTATAAAACCGGTTTTAATAGGTGGCCGATCACACCTAGCTAAAAAAGATTGGTGGCGACTCCATGTCTTTTAAGGTCATTTTCAAAACCTTCATTTTTTTAGAGGAATTAAGTCGACTTTTCCTCGGTTTTTTTTAATGTCACGCCTAACGAATAATAAAGTCTTGCGATGAGACTCGTCGTTATTATTTTTTAGGTTGCGACAGCTTGGCGACTCCACTGGGGACATATTAGAGAGTCAGGCCTAGAATTAGTCGTGTATTATCAAACTCTCGGTTTTTGTTGGTTTAATTGGTATTTGATTTTAATTCCCACATTTTTTAAATAAGGAGAATTTTGAAAATAATAAATTGTTTTTAAATATGTTCATACTCATGTGCATGCATTTTATGTTTGTTCTCTAGTTATTTAAGGTTGTATATTATAATTGCTTGTTGGTTAATGCGTTACACTATTCTTGAATGTTTTAATTGCTAGGGCATTTAGAATAAGGTTTGTAGAATAGGTGGTGAAAGGTTTATTATTCCTCCACACACACTACACGTGCATTTGCATAACATGAATCCTATACCCGGGTTCCGTCCTTTTAAGTGGGAGTAAAGTAACTACGCCTTCGTGATTGATCCTCCGTATGGGCTAGTGAAATACTTTCGGAGTATAAAGTACCTAATGCCTTCGTGATGATCCTCCGCATGGGCATAGGAAAATATACTCTAACGAATTGAACCCGCTTTTATCGGGGTGCCTTACTAGCCTTCACCGGCGACAGTGAGGAACAATTCGGAGCCTTAGAACCGATTCACCCTCATATAGTGAACCTAGGCGAAGCCATGCCGGATTTCCGTTAGATATACCGAAAATAGGAACACATAGAGGGACAGTTCTAAACCTTTTGTTACCTATTTTACACTCCGAATAAGTGTGGTAGATCGGGCAACGATGTACGTACATCGCCCGTAATAAATGTGATACTCCGCCTCGAAGGCATCGTGATGCCTAAATAAGCAGATATTGTTGGGGCAGATGTTCATTAGCTGTTTTTTTAAAAAAAAAATCTTTTTTCAAGCATTTTGCATGTTGCACATTTCATGCATGTGTGAATAGAGCATGTACATTTTTGGTTGTGTTATTGATCTCATTCTTTGCAATAAACAGTTGGTAATTTCATTTGATGATTTCATAAAACCGGTAGTGTCACATGAACATTTGCATATGGTACCATAGTGGGATCCACCCTGAAATTCTTTTGAAAATAATGTGATTGGTTTTTCATAAACAAAAAAAACACAAAAAAGCATGTAAAAAAATCATAAATTTGGAGGCAATCTTGCATAATGAGATTTTTGTATAATCAAGATTTAGGTCCCACCAATTTCGTGTAATCATTGATTTCTTTGTATATACCTTTGTGTTAATTCATTTATTTTTGCATGTATCATTTTGACATCATGTTATAGTCATAGCATACATGGTCATTCATTGTTAGGACACGTTTATGACATGCATAGTCATTATCTGTATATACCTGGCATTAGATTGCATCCATAGCATACATAGTCATCATAATTTCTCTATATATGTTCATGCATTAATCATCAATTTATTCATGCACATAGGAATAGAGCGTGTACATTCATAATCTTAATCTCATGACATTTTCATTTGCATGAAAGGGGTTCGAGATATGAGGAATGAATCGGAGGAACGATTGGGTGCTTTGGAACGCAATCAAGATGAATATGGACATGAAATCCGAGAGGTGAAGGAACAACTTGCCAAATTGCTGAAAATGGTTGAGGATATGGGTAACAGTAAAGGTGAACTTTCTCAGGGCTTCGCATCATCTTCGGATCAACCAAAACCATTAGGTCCAGAACATACAATCCTTGCTGGATCCTGCACTTGTCAATGCCACAAAGGTTGCAATCCTGATGAAATTGTGGACAAAATCATGAAAATAATTAAACCTGAAAGCCTGATACCAAAGACAGAAACCTCGAATCCAGTACCATACCTGCAAACTGTTCTAGGTCCAAACCAGTATCCCCACCCTACTATGGTCCAATCGTCCATTGGGACGACCACTACGGGATTCCTGAATCCCACTCCATCGTTACCAACTACCAGTTCATACTATTTCCCTCATCAATCACCTTATCCAGTACCTGGGATAGGAACCTCGAGCTATGTACAACCTCCAAAGGCCCCGTGTCCAAATCCATACCCTTACCATGCTGTTCCGCCACATCCCCATGTAAACACTTCGGTTCGAACCTTAGTGCTACCACCAAGTGCCCCAACTCCTAGGCCATGTGTGACTAAGAAACGATCCCAGAATAAGACCCAAATGCATTTTGATCCCATTCCAATCAGCTACCAAGAGCTCCTCCCTATACTGATCCAAAATCACATGGTTGCCTGTGTCCCATTGAAACCCCTGTTACCACCATATCCAATGTGGTATAATCCAAATGAAAGATGTGATTATCACTGTGGAATTGTTGGCCATAGCATCGAAGATTGTATAGCAGTCAAAAGGAAAGTGCAAGCTCTCATAGATGCCAAGTGGTTGGATCCAACGACACTGATTGATAAAGGACTGGGAAAACGCCATTAGGATTGGGAGATTTACAGCATTGAGGTGGAAAGACTTCGGTCTTATATGATGTAATAGGATTTCACTTTTTCAGTAGCCGGCTCTTATAGCCTTAGGATGCTAGGAAGAATAAAGTGCTTGTAAAGACAGTTTTAACTACTGCTCAAATTTTGTAAAACATGGTTTATACCATTGTGAACATTGATATGGGAATGAATTGAGTATGCTTCAAATTTATAAGATGTTGATGATTAAGTTCCTCCAATTCTTATTTCCTCCGTGATATCTTCCCTTTTGCATTTTGCATCCCATCAATTATTTGTCAGGTTGCATTCATAACAAACATAGTCAGCATAATTTCTTTGTATATGTTCATGCATTAATTTGCTTATTACATACATCATGTTAGCATTAGGTCGCATTCATGACACACATGGTTAGCATGATTTTCTTTGTATATACTCTATATCAATCATTCATTGTTTGCATGTATCATAATTGACACCGTGTTGCATTCATAGGATATATGATCATTCATTGGGAAACATGCTAAAATGCACATGATCAGTCATTGCATATATCCATGTGTTGATTTGTTTATTCTTTGTTTGCAACATGTTGGCATTGTGATTGCATTTATCACATATATGGTCAGCATGTTTCCATTGTACATATCCATACATCATATTGTTTAGGCTTCACATGCATCAAATTGCATTCATGGCTCATTCATCATGACATACATTTGGGGGAAATAAATAGAAGTTGGCTTGGCTTTAGGAGTCTTTGAAAGAATTTCCATTTCAAATCAGAAGAAGTACTGAGTACACTTTTAATACAGGCTGGTGCTATGGAGGATGAACAAGTTGCCCGAATGGAAAAAATGGAAAGGGAACAGAGAGAATTGCGAGAACAGCTAGCAAAATCTCAAGCAGAATCTAAGGATCAGATGACTAAACTGATGGAGCTAATGTCTGCTGTAATCAAGGGAAAAGGATACACCGAAAACTTTGTCGCCGGAGAAGGGTTAGAGGTACAAAAGGGCCAAGATGAGGTCGCAATAAGTGATGCCCAGAACACTGTTAACCCCGTCAATGTCCTAAACTCAGATGATCCAGCTGAACAGGCAAAGTTGAAAAGGGAAATATCAGTTGTTAGATGAAAGGCTCCGGGCAATAGAAAGAACAGATGTATTCGGGAGTGTGGAGGCGAAAGAACGATGCTTGGTCCTCGGTTTAGTCATTCCTCCTAAGTTCAAGATCCCTGACTTTGTGAAATATGACGGGACGACCGATCCATCAGCCCACATCACTATGTTCTGCCGAAAGATGACAAGTCAGATAGATAATGATAAGCTTTTAATTCACTGCTTTCAGGATAGCCTCAGCGGGTCCGCAATTAGGTGGTATAGTCAGTTGAGCAAGGATCAGATTCGCTCTTGGAATGATTTGGCTGGGGCTTTTCTAAACCAGTACAAGCATATGACCGACAGGACACTTGATCGTCTCACTTTGCAAAATATGGAGAAAAAAGCTACTGAGAGCTTCAAAGAATATGCACAACGGTGGATGAGCCTGGCTGCCCAAGTACAACCGCCCTTGACACAAAAGGAAATCACTATCCTTTTTGTGAATACACTGCAGGCCCCGTACTATGACAGACTCGTCGGCAATGCTTCGAAGAATTTTACGGACATGGTAATTTCAGGGGAGATGATTGAGAATGCTATCAAGAATGGGAAACTTGAAAGAGAAGGAACATCCAATACCGAGAGAAATAAGGCACCAAGAAAGAAAGAGGAAGATGTCCAAACTATGGAAGATTTCATCCCATATTCCCAATTTCCCTCATACCAATCATGTTACCCTACTGAGGTATCTCCAAGCCTTTATCCTTACCTACCTACCCAAACACCTAATCCTATACCAACCCTTGCAACAAGGCCTACTTCTAGAAAACGACCGCGAGAAAATCAAGAAAGAATTCCAATCCCCATCCCTGACTTACTGCCATTACTAATAAAGAATCAGTACCTTACCCCGGTACCTTTGAAAATAGCTCTGAATCCATCAGCAAGGAGTTATGACCCTGACAGCAAGTGTGATTATCACCTAGGGGTAGTTGGGCATTCAACTGAAAAATGCAGACAACTGAAGGAAAGGATTGAAAGTCTTATCCGTGATGGTATTTTGACACCGGAGCTTATCGATCAATGGAAGGCCACTTAGCCCTAAATCAATTTCTTTCAGGGTTTTAGGGGGAGAATTACTACCTTTGAAGGATGTCAATAGGAGCATTTTTTACGCATGTAGTTTTATACACTGTGATGATGAAAGCACTTGTCTCATGTTAACATCTACATGAATTAAATGAATTTTAAATGCTTTGTGTTTGTTGTGTTTTAAATAAACGTGAATTTACAAAAACAAGCATTAAGGAAGTTTTAATAATGGATAGTCTCAAGAAGATTGATGATCAGTGTTAGAAATGACCCAACACCATCCCCCTCTTTTTTGGGCTTCTCTATACCTAAACCTTGAATCAATAACACTTGAAAGACCTAATGCTTCAAGGAAAAATGAATGAAAAAAGAGAAGCATTGTCATTGCAAAATAAGCAAGGATGTAAATCCTAGTCTAGGCTATGAACAAAGGAACGAACTTTTTGAAATTTTTCGAATTCCTTGAAATTCAAACAAATGAGACATTCTTTCAAGAGTCTAGATTTTGATAATTTGGTGTGTGTCAAGATTGTGCTAAAACCATTCATGACCTTTCCCAATAACCACAAAACACTAATTTCCCAAACATCACTTCATGATTGACATCATGGGGCACAATGATTAAACTAGATTATCCCTTGTCCCAGAGAAAACCTGTTTTTGGGTCGTATTTTCCTTGTCTCTTCAAAGAACTCAGATTGGAAACTCAGCCTTTTCAAAACAGACCTAGACTTGCAATGTTCCTCGTTGATACAAATTCGCATGGTTAATCAAATTGGGGCATCATATGTGGAAATGATGGATACATAATGAAGAAGGATGGGCTAATGCATGAATCATTGGAGGCATGCGACGAAAAAAAAAACAAAAAAAAAATTTTGTGATATCATGCATATGAGAATTCGGATGATTCCAAAGTGCAAAATGAAATTCTGAATATCTATTTCCCCTGGGGATTGCTTTTCAATGTGAATATTTGTGCTTGACATGAGAAATGGCCATCTTTCATATCCCCTTCACACAAAAAGAAATTATCCATAGTCACCCCTTTTGAGCCAAAAGAATTCTTTCTTCTTTGAACCCTGATCAAGGATTACCCTCTACACTGGGGGGCAAATGCGAGGAAAGATCTTTTCAAAAATCATTGAGAAATGAGTGATAGCTCAAGCACAGACAAAAGCAAATGAAGCCCCGAATAAATACGGGCGCACTCTGTCAAAGAAAAAAGAAGAGGAAAAGATGGCGAAATGAAAGCCAAGAGAACAAAAAAAAAAAGAAAAACACAATAAAAAAGAAAACAAAATGTGTGAAAGACATGGCAAATGGAAAGCCAAAAGCAAGGAAGAAAAAGAGCAAAGTCAAAAGGAAATAAATGTCCAAGAAGGGACAAATGCTTCAAAGAAAATCCTCTTCAAGAAAGGATCCTTGATCTGATTACCCTCAAACACATATTTTGGGCCTATTTATCCTTTCTTTCTGAACCCTGAGCCATGGCCTACATTACGTGCTTTAGAAGTCCATTTTGATCAAGCATGAATGTTTAATTTGAAGGGTTTTCCTCAGATTTTATCCCATCTCATCAAATTCTCATTTCACTAAGGAAGAATTTAGAATTCTCAAGTGCATGGTAAAAAAAAAAGAGAAAAATTGAAAAGAATGGGACTCTAGGGCGAAAACCCAAAAAAACGGGCGGTCTAGAGTAGAATGGGAATTTTTGATGCCATCGATGATAGTGCCGATACCCCAAAAGAAAAGATCTTATTAAAGGAGTGGTCATCGAGGAACATCTAGGAATTCCTGAACCCCCCAAATTGTCAGCTCTCATTCGGAGGATTGTCTTCAAAAACTGAAACTTTGTTCCCAATATTAAACTTTCCGGTTTAAACATCCCAGCCAATCTTGATGCTTGTTAAAATGCCTTGATATGGAAACAAAAAAGAATGTTGAATTTGCTGGGTTCTCAATGAATTCATGATTTATAAAACCTGTTCCATTTGTGATCCTAGAAGGGATATACATTTTTGTCATGAAGTTTTCCTGGAAAAGCCAGAATCTTGTTATACCAAGCCTTGCCAATCCCAGTTGAAAAAACCCAGATTGATACTTAGAGAAATTTCTAACAATAATCATCAGTCTTCAAAATATTTGTACATCACACATTGTGGGGATAATATTTTTCGTTCAGAAGTTTTCAAAATGAGAAAACAAATAAAGATATTTTTGAAATACCCATTCTGATGTTGACATGAGACAAGGATTTTTCTAACTCAAAGGTGTAGAACTACCAGAATAGGTCCTGACTTCCAGATATGAGAAGAAGAAATCGAACCCAGTGCAGATCTCTGTTGATGAAAGTTTGAAAACTGTTGGGGCAAAGAGAATAGCCAAAATGAATTGAAGATATACTCTGATTTGAAGAGGAAAAATGAATTTGAAAGGCTAAGCCAAAGCCTAAAAAAAAAAAAACCAGGGGCATTTGCATCACTCATGAGCATTCATCTCTCTATCGAGCTTTTGCATCTGCACAGTGTCGGTAAGCATTTGCATCATTCATGGGTATTTGCATTGGCATTATTCCACAAGCATCTGCATTTTACCTTTACAAGGACATTCTTCATGGAATTCGTATTTGTGTCATCTCAAACAATTGCATCATTTCTAGAATCATTGCATTTTCATTAATGTGTAGTAATTGTAGTTACACCATTCATAAACCAGTTACATGAACACAATTAGTAGGGGCATCTGCATCATGAAACATGGGTATCAATCCAAGTCATTTACATTTGCATTAAAGACATTTGCACCAGTTTAAGTCATTTTGTATCTTATTCAACATATGCATTTGCATCAAAAAGCATTCGCATCTTCTCAAAATCTTTAGGTTAATTTTCAACAATTCTTCACCAACATCTTTAAGACCTCCGGACTTAACTCTTTTTTTCAGGGGTAAGGCCTATGGGCACCATTTTTAAGACCTCCGGGCATAATTTTTCAAATCACAGGTAAGACCTCCGGGCAACATCTTTAAGACCTCCGGGCATAACTTTTTTTCAGGGGTAAGGCCTATGGGCACCATTTTTAAGACCTCCGGGCAACATCTTTAAGACCTCCGGGCATAACTCTTTTTTTTCAGGGGTAAAGCCTATGGGCACCATTTTTAAAACCTCCGGGCATAATTTTTCAAATCACATGTAAGATCTCCGGGCAACATCTTTAAGACCTCCGGGCATAACTTTTTTTCAGGGGTAAGGCCTCCGGGCACCATTCTTAAGACCCCCGGGCATCATTTTTAAAGTCGCATACAGCGCATTTTTTTCAAATCACGGGTAAAACCTCCGGGCACCATTCTTAAGACCCCCGGGCATCATTTTTAAAGTCGCATACAGCGCATTTTTTCCAAATCACGGGTAAGGCCTCCGGGCACCATTCTGAAGACCTTCAGGCATCATTTTTAAAGTCGCATACAGCGCATTTTTTTCAAATCACGGGTAAGGCCTCCGGGCACCATTCTTAAGACCCCCGGGCATCATTTTTAAAGTCGCATACAGCGCATGTTTTTCAAATCACGGGTAAGGCCTCCGGGCACCATTCTTAAGACCTCTTGACACCATTCTTAAGACCTCCGGGCATCATTTTTAAAGTCGCATACAGCGAATTTCTTCCAAATTATGGGTAAGGCCTCCGGGCACCATTCTTAAGACCTCCGGGCATCATTTTTAAAGTCGCATACAGCGCATTTCTTCCAAATTATGGGTAAGGCCTCCGGGCACCATTCTTAAGACCTCCGAGCATCATTTTTAAAGTCGCATACAGCGCATTTCTTCCAAATCACGGGTAAGGCCTCCGGGCACCATTCTTAAGACCTTCGGGCATCATTTTTAAAGTCGCATACAGCGTATTTTTTTCAAATCACAGGTAAGGCCTCCGGGCACCATTCTTAAGACCTCCGGGCATCATTTTTAAAGTCGCATACAGCGCATAATTTTTCAAATCACAGGTAAGACCTCCGGGCATAACTTTTTTTTTCAAGGGTAAGGCCTATGGGCACCATTTTTAAGACCTCCGGGCTTAATTTTTTTAAAATCACAGGTAAGACCTCCGGGCAACATCTTTAAGACCTCCGGGCATAACTTTTTTAGGGGTAAGACCTCCGGGCACCAATTTTTAAGACCTCCGGGCACCATTTTAAGACCTTCGGGCACCAATTTTAAAGCCCTTCGAGCATAAATTTTTCTTTTGAAAATCGAATTCGTTTCCTTAAGACGAATCAAGCCTTGTTTAGGCAGGGAATTCAATTTAAGGACAAAACCTTCAATTTATTTTTAAAAAAAATAATAAATAAAATAATAAAAAAAGAAAAAATAGAAAAAAGAAAAAAGAAAAAAAGAAAAAAAGAAAAAAAGAAGAAAAAAATGAAAAATAGAAAATGAAAAAATGAAAATGAAAAAGATACCCCTTTCCCTTTCCTTCACATGTGATGTCACTGATCGTACAAAATTAGGGTCGGTTTATCTTTGCCTGATTCCTGATTCTCAGCAATAGCCAAAGAGGGGCAGCCGTAGACACCTAATTTTGTCCGGACCACTAAACAGGTATGTTTTCCTCCCATATTGATGTTTCCGAGTATAAAAAGACTGTTTTCATCCTGCAGGTGGTACTCCGAGACTTAGTTTAAGAGGGCGAGCACAAAAAGTCAAACTTAAAAAAAAAGGTCAACCCTGAAAAAGTCAAACCCGAAAAAGTCAACCCTAGAAAGTCAACTACTGAAAAAGTCAACCCACTTTCAAAATCAAGATTTTAAGTTCAATTGAAAAATGGAGAAAGAATTTTGATAATCCGAGGTCTACATTGAAAGATATGGACTTCGGAAGTTGGGATTTGGAGATTCAGTAGAAAAGAAACCCTAATCCGAGAAATTTGGGGAAAAGTGCTTAAACGATCAAACTGGTCAAAATTGAAGGTTCCAAATGAAAGATAAGCACTGACTACGCGTAATGGAGAAGTCACTTGCAAGAAAAACCGAAAGAAAAGTCAATCCGGGAGAAAACCGAGAATTAGGGTTTCTAGTGGATTTCGGTGAAATCGGGAAGAATCACAGAAATGGCCCGACTTGGTAAGACCAAAGTCCCCAGTGGAGTCGCCAAGCTGTCGCAACCTAAAAAAATAACGACGTCTCATCGCAAGACTTTATTATTCCTTAAGCGTGACATTAAAAAAAACCCGAGGAAAAGTCGACTTAATTCCTCTAGAAAAATGAAGGTTTTGAAAATGACCTTAAAAAAAAAGACATGGAGTCGCCACCAATCTTTTTTAGCTAGGTGTGATCGGCCACCTATTAAAACCGATTTTATAAAATATTTTAAAAATTAATTAAAACATTTTAAAAACCAATTTCAAGTCTGCGTTTTAAAACCAGAGAAATCAAAGAAGCGGGTTCGAGAGTCGGTTACGTGCGGGGAAGGATTAGCACCCCCACAACGCCCGTATAAATCGGTACCTTATTAATCATGTGTTATCTCAAGTCTCGGTAAAAAGTTGGTTTTAAATTTAGTATTTCGAGTTAATTCCCAATTTAAAGAAAAATAATTCCATTTTTTTTATTGAAAATGATCCGAAATTTATAAATTCAAAATTTTCCTATACTGCCCAACAAACGTGGCAAAATATAGAAATTTTTATTAGTTTTGGAAAACTTTCCGAATCATTCTCTTTTTTGAAAGAAAGATATTCCTTTATTAATGATAATTGATGATATTCCCTCCAGCAAACCCGGTAGAGAACTTATGAATTATTTTAACTCGGGAATATCTTTATATTTTTTATTGAAAACCATTATCTTTTTTTGAAAATATTTAAAAGAAATGAATATATATATATGCATGACATAAATTCCCCTTGTGAGATAGTCTATACACTTGTATTAGGATTATCCGGGTGGTGAGTCATAGTGTTTTTGTTGAGAGGGTTTGTAGCTTAATCCGTTCAAAAGCTACTCTGAGGGTTTGTAGCTTAATCCGTTCAAAAGCTACTCTGAGGGTTTGTAGCTTAATCCGTTCAAAAGCTACTCTGAGGGTTTGTAGCTTAATCCGTTCAAAAGCTACTCTGAGGGTTTGTAGCTTAATCCGTTCAAAAGCTACTTGGTGAGTTTTCATTTTAAAATAATGTTTCTTGTTCTTCCTTCATTTCCTTTCTTAAGTATATTTTTCTTACATTTTGTTTTTACAATAAACTCACCATGGCCAAATGGCCTACATTATTTATTTTAAGTTGTTATTTTTGATTCATTTTACCATATTGTTTATGCTATTTTCTTTATTTTTGATGTTTTAAATATTATGTTATTTCATGTTCTTAAGTTATATTTAATTTGGTTGCTTTGTTTGTTGCCATTTATGTCTTAGATATCATGTTTTTACATTTTAATTTTCTGTTTTCATGTTGTTTAAATTTGAGCATGTTTTAGAGTTAGCATATTAAGTGTTTGTGAAAATGCTTGTGTGATTCTTTGCATGATTCTTGTTTTATATCTTAGTAAGCATGTTTTAGATTTGGTATATTAGGTGTTTGTGAAAATGCTTGTGTGATTTTTGTGTTATGACTTAGTTTTTCATGCTAGCATACCAAGTGTTTGTGAAAATGCCATGCTTGTTGGAGCTTGGGGCCATTTGGCTACTCCATGTGTTTTGCATTGTGTGTTGTATTTTTGTCATGCTAGTTGTTAGGTTTTTGCATTTGCATGATATTTGGTTGGATTTTTGAATTAAGCATGCCTTGTGTTTGTGAAAATGCCATGCATGTCTTAGGTCTAGGTTACATTAAATGTCATGCAAGTTCATGTTAGGTCTAGGCCATATTATTTGTGTCATGCATTTTCCTTACATTTAGGTTTAGATCCATGCATTTCATGCATTATGTTTGCTGCATTGTTTCATGCATTTCATGTTCATGCCACTTGAATAATGACTTGAGCCAATTAATGGTTCAAGGTCATGCTCTCTTGAGCACACTTGTGGAAAATTAATTTTGTCAAATTGATTATTCTACCTTTGTGATTTTTTTTACTTAGCCAATTTTTATCTAACTTTCAAAAAGCCCTAGCTACTGCTTTCAGGTCATTTTATGAGTTTCAAATATTTTTATTTTTATTTTTAAATGATTTTATCAAAGACAAAAAAATGTGTTGGCAAAACAGTTTTTTTTAGTTTTTTTTTTCAAAAAAACTCGTACATTTCTTATTTTTCTGGGAATTCATCTTTGATCAGAAAATTAAGCCGGTTTTTTTTCGTGTATTTTTACATGTCCTGAGTCTCCAATAATTTTTTCAGAATTTTTGGAATTTTTAAAAATAGGGTAAAAAATCGTGGATTAAAACTGGACAGTGGTGTCAGAATTGAATTTAAAGAAAAACAAAGCAGTTTTTTTCTCCTCCAAAAACTCGTACATC
Source organism: Fremontodendron californicum (assembly GCA_030761205.1). Lineage (NCBI taxonomy): Eukaryota > Viridiplantae > Streptophyta > Magnoliopsida > Malvales > Malvaceae > Fremontodendron > Fremontodendron californicum. Next base: position 24,464,805 of record JAULJL010000009.1, read on the forward strand.
TCTGATTTTTCTGGGAATTCATCTTTGATCAAAAAATTAAGCCGATTTGTTTTCGTGTAGTTTTACATGTTGTGAGTCTCCAGTATTTTTTTTAGAATTTTTGGAATTTTTAGAAATAGGATAAAAATCGTGGATTAAAACTGGAGAGTGGTGTCATAATTGAATTTAAAGAAAAACCATTTTTCTGATTTGGTTAATTTACTTAGAGTGGGCTGATTAGGAGGGTTAGCTACTGACTTAGGGTAATTTCTAAGCCTTTTTAAACTCTAAAAATGGTTTTTCAAGTCCCGGGTTAAGGGTAGTCAAGTCCGGATTTTTTAAACTTAGGAAATTAGAGCTATTTAAAAACTTTTAGCCCAGTTTTTATTGATAATTCAAGCTTTTCAAAATTGTTTTCAAACAATCACAAAGTATTTTGGTTTTAGAATATTTAATTTGACATATTTTCCTAAGGTAGCCGGATATCTTTTTAGATATACGGATTTCCTTAATTAAAGGAAAAAATACATTTCATGCATTGCATTTTTATTTTCATGCATATTATATGATAGCATTATTTTATTCCATGTCATTTAAATTATATGCCATACCATTCATATTTGTCATGTCATTTAGGTTGCATTATATTATTTAGACTGTACTATGTCATTTTATTTATGTCATGCATATACATATTCATTTCTTTTAAATATTTTCAAAAAAAGATAATGGTTTTCAATAAAAAATATAAAGATATTCCCGAGTTAAAATAATTCATGAGTTCTCTACCGGGTTTGCTGGAGGGAATATCATCAATTATCATTAATAAAGGAATATCTTTCTTTCAAAAAAGAGAATGATTCGGAAAGTTTTCCAAAACTAATAAAAATTTCTATATTTTGCCACGTTTGTTGGGGAGTATAGGAAAATTTTGAATTTATAAATTTCGGATCATTTTCAATAAAAAAAATGGAATTATTTTTCTTTAAATTGGGAATTAACTCGAAATACTAAATTTAAAACCAACTTTTTACCGAGACTTGAGATAACACATGATTAATAAGGTACCGATTTATACGGGCGTTGTGGGGGTGCTAATCCTTCCCCGCACGTAACCGACTCCCGAACCCGCTTCTTTGATTTCTTTGGTTTTAAAACGCAGACTTGAAATTGGTTTTTAAAATGTTTTAATTAATTTTTAAAATATTTTATAAAATCGGTTTTAATAGGTGGCCGATCACACCTAGCTAAAAAAGATTGGTGGTGACTCCATGTCTTTTTTTTAAGGTCATTTTCAAAACCTTCATTTTTCTAGAGGAATTAAGTCGACTTTTCCTCGGGTTTTTTTTAATGTCACGCTTAAGGAATAATAAAGTCTTGCGATGAGACGTCGTTATTTTTTTAGGTTGCGACAGCTTGGCGACTCCACTGGGGACTTTGGTCTTACCAAGTCGGGCCATTTCTGTGATTCTTCCCGATTTCATCGAAATCCACTAGAAACCCTAATTCTCGGTTTTCTCTCGGATTGACTTTTCTTTCGATTTTTCTTGCAAGTGACTTCTCCATTACCCGTAGTCAGTGCTTATCTTTCATTTGGAACCTTCAATTTCGACCAGTTTGATCGTTTAAGCACTTTTCCCCAAATTTCTCGGATTAGGGTTTTTTTTCTACTGAATCTCCAAATCCCAACTTCCGAAGTCCATATCTTTCAATGTAGACCTCGGATTATCAAAATTCTTTCTCCATTTTTCAATTGAACTTAAAATCTTGATTTTGAAAGTGGGTTGACTTTTTCAGTAGTTGACTTTCTAGGGTTGACTTTTTCAAGTTTGACTTTTTCGGGGTTGACCTTTTTTTTTAAGTTTGACTTTTTGTGCTCGCCCTCTTAAACTAAGTCTCGGAGTACCACCTGCAGGATGAAAACAGTCTTTTTATACTCGGAAACATCAATATGGGAGGAAAACATACCTGTTTAGTGGTCTACAATGGATATGGTAAGGAGTATGATTAGTAACTCCGATCTCCCATTGTCTTTGTGGAGTGAAGCTCTAAAAACTGCGACATATGTTCTAAATAAGGTTCCAACCAAGGAGGTTCACAAAACGCCATTTGAGTTGTAGAAAGGTTGGAAACCTAGTTTAAGGCATGTATATGTTTGGGGTTGCCCAGCTAAAGTTAGGATCTACAATCCACATGAGACAAAGTTAGACTCAAGAACAGTCAGTGGATATTTCATTAGCTATCCAGAAAAGTCTAAGGGATACATATTTTATTGTCCATCTCGTGCAACGAGAATTGTGGAATCTAAGAATGCAAGGTTCCTTGAGAATGATGAGATTAGTGGGAGTAGCCAACCTCGAAACTTAGTTTTTGAGGAGCATAGCAGTTTTGAACATGCTCCTACATCTTCACATAGATTGGTTGTGTTTCATGATAATCATCAATATCTGATAACTTAGGAAAAACCAATCGTTGAAAAACCACATCATCATGAGGATATTCCTATAGGTCCAGTTACTCAGCATTCCCAAGTTGAAGATGTTGATGTAACATTGAGAAGATCTTCAAGAGTTAGGAAACCTGCAATTTCTTCAGATTATGTTGTGTACCTACAAGAATCTGACATGGACATTGGTGCTGAAGATGACCCTATTACGTTTTCACAGGCTGTGATTGGAAATAAATCCACATTATGGTATGATGCCATGAAGGATGAGTTGAATTCAATGCCTAATAACCAAGTTTGGGATTTTATTGAATTGCCTAAAGGAGGAAAAGCCATTGGCTATAAGTGGGTTTTTAAAACCAAAAGAGACTCTTTAGGCAATGATTAAAGATATAAGGCAAGACTTGTAGCCAAAGGGTTCACTCAACAAGAAGGAATTGATTATCACGATACCTTCTCTCCTGTTTCAAAGAAGGATTCATTTCGGATAATCATGACATTGGTGGCTCATTTTGATATGGAGCTGCACCAAATGGATGTTAAAACGACACTAGAGGAAGAGGTTTACATGAAACAACCAGAAGGTTTCATTTTATAGGGGAATGATCACTTGGTTTATAGGCTTAAGAACTTTATATATGGGTTTCATAATGTTATTTCTTCATTTGGTTTTACGGAGAATATCATGGATCAATGTATATACCATAAGGTAGTGGGAGCAAAATAATTTTCTTAGTCCTTTATATAGATGATATTCTACTTGCTTCAAGTGATTTGGGTTTACTTCATGAGGTTAAACAATTTCTCTCGATGCAATTTGATATGAAGATATGGGCGAAGCTTCTTATGTCATAGGCATAAAGATTGAGAGAGACAGATCCCAAGGGATATTAGGATTGTCTCAAGAAGCCTATATCAATAAAGTTTCAGAGAGATTTCTTATGAAGGATTGTTCATCTAGTGTTGCACCTATTGTCAAAGGTGACAAGTTCAATTTAGAACAAAGCCCAAGAAATGATTTAGAGAGGGAACAACTGAAAAACATTCCTTATGCTTCTGCGGTTGGGAGTTTAATGTATGCTCAGGTTTGCACAAGACCTGACATTGCATATGCAGTTGGAATGTTGGGTAGATATCAAAGTAACCCAGGTTTGGACCATTGGAGAGCTGCAAAGAAAGTCATGTGATACCTCCGAGGGACTAAGGACTACAAGCTTACATATAGGCGATCTGATCATCTAGAAGTGATTGGATATTTAGATTCTAACTTTACTGGCAACCTTGACTCGAGAAAGTCAAAATCAAGAAATGTCTTCCTATTAGCTAGAGGGTCCATTTCTTGGAGAAGTGCAAAACAATCTTCGCTTTCTACTTCTACCACTGAAGTAGAGTTTGTATCATGCTTTGAAGCAATATCACAGGCTATATGGTTGAGGAGTTTTATTTCGAGGCTTGAAATTGTTGACACAATTTCCAAGCCATTGAGGATTTACTGTGATAGTTCTGCTGCAGTGTTTTTGGCCAAGAACAATAAGAGCAGAAGTCGTAGTAAGCACATCAACATTAAGTATCTAGCTATTCGAGAACATGTCAAAGAAAACAAAGTGATTGTTGAACACATCAGTACTAGATTGATTATTGTTGATCCATTGACAAAAGGTTTACCACCTATTGCTTATAAGGGACATGTTGAGCATATGGGACTCAATTCTATCATGTAGTTTTATGTGATTGAGATACCCTTGTGTTTGAATTGCATTTCGTCGATTTGAAAGACTCCATTAATTTCATAATTGTCTTCTCTTATTCAACTATATACATGAAGTTTAGAGAATGACAATACATGTTTGAATTTCGTTTGGTGACCCTGTATGAGCATTTGGAAGTTCGTTCATAAAGATATGTACCACAAATAGTTCTCATTCAAAAGAGAACGTTGCTTTCTAATACATGGAAGGTAATACTTGTTCTAAAGGACTTACAGCCATGATTCATGCAATTTAAACTCTTTTGTTTGGGTATAAGGATATTGTATCTATGGGAAATTTTTGAGGATGCATCAATATTGAATTGGTACATATTAAGTGTTGAATGGGCCAAGTGAGAGAATGTTAGACATGTGTGTAGTGGAGTCACATTGGTGACTATTGTGGCCCATTAACTACAACAGTTAGCTTCCCTTAGATATGGGGATAGTGGGACATGTGACAAGGTGTAACTTCCCATGAGTTATAACCTCTCTTCTTTTGATGGAAAAGAAGGAAAGTAAAAAAGATAGTGAAATTTTTCATAGAGAAGAAAAAAGGGGTCTTTCGTCTAACAAGAAAGTCTGTGATTTCTTCATCAATTACGTAGATTAAGGTCTTTGATAGACTAGACAAAGATTTCTCAATTCCTTTTCTACACAATTTAGTATTTGTGTTTTGCTCACAATTACATAAATTAAGGTCTTGGATATTGTATCTATGGAAAGTATTGTATATAATTAACCAGACAAGTGCTCGTTTTTCATGGTTTATGGTAAAAGTATTTCAGTTTCCCCTTTCCAGTGCAGGATTATTGTTTTTCTGGCTTGTTGATGAGATTGCATTGTTTAAAGTATCATGTTTTAATTGTATTTATGAAGATATGAGGCCTTTTTTTTTTCAAAAGTTTTTTGTCTTAATGTAAATATTTTCATATTGCAATCTATATGTATTATGAAGCTATATGCATAATTGTCAAAACTCATATTTAAATGGATATTCAGAGTATTTGATCTTTGGTATAATAGCTACCTTTGTTAGTTTTTGTGTGTATTATTTATAAAAAAATTGATTAAGTTTGGTGTCACGAGTTAAATGATACTAACTCAATTGATGAATTTACACACACACAAAAAAAATCAATTAAATATATCAAATAATAAAATAAAGTATTAATGTCTTTTAAAAATTTTATATAGTAAATTTTTTAAAAGAAAAATATGAATTCCTTAAAAAATTACTCACTTATTCTTAACAAATTATTGGTATGTAAAGTATTTTTCTCTTCTAAAACATATTTTTTTCTTCCATCCATATAATGAATGTGCATATTTCTAGTTTTAGAGGGTAATTAAATCATAAAACCTAACGAGGATGCACATATATATATAAAAAAAATTGGATTACCAAACAATGACATCTCTTCTACTTTCAAAATATAGTACAATTTATGAAAACTCAATTAGAATAAAAGTTTCGTTTGTTTCGTGAAAATTAATTTTTAATTTCTTTTTTTTAAAATGTTGATTTTTTTTGTTGTTTAAATAGCTCAATAAAAAATACTTTCTGTTGTTTAATAATTTTTTTGGACAATTTGATCTTATTTTAAATGATAATATTGACATAACTATTAAAATATTAAATTATTTATTATTAAAATATTAAATTCTTGAAAAATACTATTTTGTTTAAAATGTTATCTATATTAATATTCAGAATATCATTATTGTTATTAAAATATTGTTTTTATTAATATAAAATATAAAAAATAGTAATATTTGTTATTAAAAATTGAAAATATTTATAGTATAAAGTAGTAATATTTTCATATTGAAAATATTTATAGTATAAAGTAGTAATATTTTCATATTGAAAATATTTATTGTTAAATCATAAAAAATATTATTTATTTACATTTATTATTAAAATTGTAATATAAAAACTTTTGTCAAAATATTAAAAGTATTATATATTTAAAAATTTAAAAATATTAAGTAATGATAAAAAATATTCACATTGTGAAAGAATTATTATTAAAAATAATAATATTGTTATATTAAATATTCATTAATAAAATAATAAAATAAATATTTATTCTATTATTAAAATAATATTATTATTTATTATTAAAATTAAAATATAATACTATTTATTATTAAAATACTAAAAAAATCTACGTTTAATAATATTTAAAATTAAAACATTTTTATATTAATATGTTAATATTTTCAATTAAAATAAAATAAAATTTACGGGACAATTTAAGTTCGAGCCTATAAAATTGTCTAAAATATGACTAGAATCGAACTAAACTCGTGAACCTAATGAATAACCTGGACAACTCTTTTTTTAAAATTATCTTCCGTTTATAAAAAGAAAAAACAATTTCTAGAAAAGAAAGTTTAGTTTTTGTTTACTATTGACCAAACATTTTTCTATTAAATAAACATAAAAAAATACAAAAATTATTTTTTTGAAAGTCAATTTATGCCTTTTCTCACTTGGCAGAAAGTTTAGACCATATATATGTATATATACCCACAATATTTTCATTTGCAATACCAGAACTCCTAAAAGTATTTGTATGTTGAGAAATAAAAAGAAAAATTTAAGAAGTGTTGGAATAGAAGAATGGTCGCCTTTTCACGGGTTAAATCGCTGCTGCAGTTCCTCAACAAGTTTACTTGTAGGAATCACTTCCTCATTGGTGGTTTCAATGTTCTTCAATTTTACAATCCCTTCATTTAGCTCTCGCTCTCCTACGATAATCATCCATGGGATCTTTGAGTTTATAGCATATTCAATGTGCTTCATCACCTTCTTATGCACCTTGTATTCTGCTTTAATATCCACATCCCAAAGCTCGCTAACCAGCTCCGCAGCTACCGACAGTTTATCCCCCAGCACAGCCACCAATACTTGGGTTTCTGTGGCTCGGACTGTCTGCAAATGCCCCCGCAAGAAAGTTTTTATTTCCAAGATGATATAGCTTCATTCATAACAGCAAGAAAGTGGAAATATATGACAAAGAAAAGGATGCAGGCACAGGCACAGGCACTCAGTTTGAATTCATTCCTACCATTACTCAGGATAGATAACTACACAACTTATTCAAGATTGACCACCCATCGAGTGCCTAGACCTAGATTGGTGTCAGATTGGGTATAGCAGATTGAAGGAATAAACCTGGATTTGTATCCATTTAATTTAATAGGTCTTTTATCCATCTTTGGTGGGCTTTACCAGCAAGATGAGTGAACTGATGTTGAACCCCAAAAATTATTCTTGCAATACAACAGTAACCTAATCATCTGATGACTTAAGACAAAGCATAGCTTTCCAACCTTATCATTCTTTTGACATAACAATTGAAGCCTCCACCCAGTCAATACTTTTTCTCAATTTGAAACTATCATACACTTGAACATAATAATACTACTCACCAATATTAGATGAACATATATTGTTTAGATACATTACATCTATTTTGCTTGATATGTATAATTCCTATCACTCCTCGCCAAATGCGCTTTTAAAACTTAAAAAATAAGTGTAGCATATACATAGCTGCTAAGACATCACATAACTCATGCTTACATAAACAGCTACAAAGGAATATCCATGAAATAAAAATTTTAAATACAAATTCGCACTTAATATAACAGAATAGATTCTATGGATATATCCTAAACATGTAAGTTAGGAATAAAAATACCTGGTTCTGTGCTTTCTCTTCCATTATGGTCAATACTCGCTCAATTCCAAGACTCATACCAACAGCCGGAACCTGCTTTGTGCCAAAATTTCCTATCAGATTGTCGTAACGTCCACCAGCACCAATTGAACCAACCTGAATATAAAAAGAAGCCGATATATCATTCAAGGGGCAGCTAGAACAACCAACACAATAAAAGAAGAGAGTTATGCCATTGCAATAATTAATGCAGGTGCCATATTTTAAGGACGAATGGTGATAAAGTGACATGAGATCATACATCCACTTGCTCGTCTTTCCATAACATTTCAGCTAACAGTTAAATGTTTTGAAAGGTCCAGTGATGGGCTACATTCTTACATGTTTTGGAAGAATGCCTACTGTAGGCGCAATTTTAGGAAATAGGATTGCTTAGGGGCTTTTGTTTGTTTTTGTTTTGTGGACAGCCTCAGACCTAACGTATGATCCCCTAAAACTAATAACTGATAGATCAGCCAAATAATATGTTACATGGCTTTGAAAGTTGCACCTTGATTTATGTAGAGCATGCCCCAAATGCAAAGTGCACAGCAAATTTTACAACTCAATACTACTATTAAAAGAATCTACTCCCCAAACGCCAGAACTGTTAGAAGAAAATAACATGGGGACTGGTCTATATCACAAGAATTAAGAGGAACCCAAGTTTACAGCATATGAATCATTGCAGGCCAGTGAGTTTAAAAATAAATGCTAGCACTGGCAGAGAATCAAAGCTATTACCCTGCAGTGGAAAAGACTCAATATGTGCAAAGTGCCCCTCAAACCAGTAAGTCAAATCTACCAAACAGCAAATCTAAGTCATTTATATCAGTCCAAACTCCAAAATTGTATGAAAGTATCTTAGAAGTTCAAACTTGAGCAATATGATTAGAGCCCATCATAAAGCTCTTAACATATATTAATAATAATAAATAATAATAAAGCATAGTACAGAATTCACATGAGAGATACACAGGCAAAACATTTTAATAACCCTCAGGCAGAAATAATATTTACCTGCACTCCTCCTTTAAAAGCAGCTTCAAATATGACTCCAGTATAATAATCAAGACCTCTGGCAAGACTCAAATCGAAAACCACTTTGTCTATGCACCTTGATTTATCCAGAGCTTCAAATAAAACTGACAAGTCATCTAATGCTTCTTTGGAGGCATTGTGTTTAAGAAGCTCACTACCCTCACTTCCTCCCATAATCTTTGACAATAATTCCAAAGGAGGTCCTCTTATCTTCACAAAAGTGCCAATTTTATCTGCTGTCTCAACAGATAACCCTTTTTCTTCCACCTATCAAGTAATAACTTGAAATGGATAATAATTCAAAATGAAACTATCTGGTTTCATTCTAAGACGATAATAACTCAAAATCAAGATATATGCAACATAAATCAATTATCCAGTAATAAAAGAAGAGAAACTTGACAAATTTCTAATTTTCCAACAATGCACTTTCCGGTAAAACATAATAAGGGCATAAAGACACCCAAAACCACAGAGCCACAGGATTCTGCTTTAGGTAATTGGCACACTTCTTCTAGGCAAGGCAGAATATAAGATGCATGAATGAACAATAGAGCTCGCACGCAAAGCTTAGAAGTAATTCAAATTTTTTGTTTTAAATAACAGAAATTAAAGGGACAAAGTCTTGCATCCAGTGTGAGTGCTTAACATTGAATGTATTTTTAATATGCATATTGGAGAAATGCCTATACCCAATCAACTATATTTGAGAAAATGAGTATTCAATTAACAAGTGTCAAAGTTTTGTTACAAAAAGTTCAAAAAAAAAAAAAGGAACAACAACAGTTAGTACCATATAAATTCATATATCAATGTTAAATAATTGAACAGTGGTATATTTACACTGTTTTTCTAAGAACTGTAGATAGAGGCACAAAGATTTTGAGGCTTAGGTCCTCACCATTTCCTTTTTAACTTGCTCAAAGGATTGTTTGTCTAGCTTGTCAATACTTGAACAAATAGTTCTAAACTTTGCTGGTGGCACACCACAGATTTCCAGCACTCCATCCAGCAATTTTCGGTGATTCAATTTTATCTGTCAAAAGCAAATAAAAGGAAATTAAACCAATTTGGAAAGCACTTCAAGCAATCTTTAGGACCACAACATGACAGTAGCGGAGCGAAAAGCATAATGCCACAACTATGACTGGATAATGTGCCTTTGACATCAAGACTTTACACTAACTAGTAAACATGAATGCCTAACTGAACCAACTGTACATAGATTGAAAAAATGAAACATCAAATATGACTGCCAGGCTATTATGCTTTCAAGAAGTTAGAATAATGCAAAATGTCAAATTCAGGTAGTAATGCATCTGCCTAAATTGCAAGCTTAGTATCACAACCAAACAACATAACAGGTAACATTAATTACATCAAGAAACTAAATATGCCATACCAATAAGGAATATAGTAAAAACGATTTACCTCATAGTCCCCAATATTTAGTGCATTGAGTACTTCACACAAGATTCTAACGACCTCAAAGTCTGGTCCCATCTTTTCATATTGGCCAGCAATATCAAAATCACATTGATAAAATTCTCGATATCTCCCTTTAGATGGGTTATCCCTTCTCCAAACCTTATCTATGTGGTATCTTTTAAATGACGTGAGACCATTCATAGCCACATACCGAGAAAATGGAACAGTCAAGTCATATCGTAGAGAACAAAGCTCTCCACCCTGTCAACAAATATTAACAAAAAGTTAGTGCTAGTAACCAAATAAATGATACATGTAAGTTCTCTTAATGGAACAGCCATAATCAACAAATTTCTAGATCTCTGATCACAAAAATTTTCTAAATAAAAAGTAAATGCACAAAAGAAAAATGATTTCATTTGAATGGACAAATTCTGACTTCCAAACCTGGTCTGCAAGATCATAAATCAACTTTGAATCCTCCCCATATTTTCCAGTAAGAGTCTCCTTCAATTCAAAAGCAGGAGTATCCAGGGCTGTGGCACAATGCCTCTCGAAAACCTTTGTTATTATAGAAAATGCTTTCTTTCTTATCGCCATTTGCTCTTTAGCAAAATCACGAGTACCCTAAAAACAAAAGTAAGAACACTTAAACACTGAACAATAAGGCATAAGATGACTGATGATAGCATTGTAATGATATGGATCCTTTTTTCTTTTCCTGAAGTTTATAATATCAATGAAAATAAACCAACCAACAGCAACTGCTTTACTTCTAGTTTTATGCAATATTTTTAACAAATTATGGCTGAAGGTAAAAGGAAACAAGAATTATGGTTTAGCTTTTACCTTAGGAGTCTTGGGGATTCTTCTACTTTCATTGCTCTCCAAAATCTCCTTCACCTTCCTCAAGAAACCATCAAATTCAGGACTTCCCGGATCTAAAAATGATATAAGTTCCTTCACTACTTTCTCTAACCCCTCTCCCTTACTAATCATCACCCTATCCTTAATCACCTCCACAATAACACTAGTCCCCTTCCCCAAAAAAACCTTCTTCTTCTTCTTCTTCTTTTCCGCTTTCACGTTCCCTCCATCAACCTCTCCTCCTTTTCCAACACTCTTCTCATTCAAAACCTCCACACCTTCAAGCACGAAAAATGCAGTGACAGCCTCCCACGCAACAATGTTCCACACAATCCCCAAAACAAAACCCACCTCCTTCACCAACTTCACATAATCTTTCTGCAGCCCTGCTTCCACAGCCAATTTGACCCCATTTCTCAAACTTTCCTCACTTAAACAATCATTTTCAAAAATACCCTTTATTCCCTCAACCCCAACTGAACCCAAATTCAATCTAACTCTTTCCAAACTACACTCCCCTAAATTCCTTAACTCAAACCCCAAATGCAAAACTTTCCCCCCTAACTTCTCGCCCGAATTTGCAACCACCCGAATAACAGAATGCAAACTCTTAATCGCTTCCCTCACATTTCCATTAACAACAGGAATCTTAGAAAACGAATTAATGTTAACTTTATCATCACTTTTGTTAGAACTTACTACCAATTTGGAACCGTTGAGTAAGACTTTGATGTCGCTAGCTACTCCGATGTCGTCTTTGGAGACGGACCCATTGCCGGAATCGATTAAGTCGAAGGCTGATAAGTTGGCCCTAGCGGCCTCACAGGAGAGTGCGGCAACTGCTACGGCGATGGTGGATAGAGCTGAGGAACTTTGGTCTAAAAGCTTGCACGTTTCGAGTAACGATGACATGGCGGATCCGCCTTGGGGTTTTTGAGAAAATACAAGTGAAATAACGGCGATGCTGGTCAGTGTGATGAAAGGGAGAGAGAGTGAGCTGTTTGGCGTTTAATTTGCGCTTAGGGTTTTGGTGGGATTCTTCCTTTCCTTCTCTTTTTTTTTTTCTTTTTTTTTTTTCAAATGCGTTAAAAAACGAAATCTTTCTTAACAAGATTTTTTTTTTTAATATTTTAGTGTATTTTATTTTAACAAAAAAATTATATTTAATACATGGACGATAAATTAGAAGATCAAATTATACAATCACTTTCTGTATTGTAATGATTGGTAAATTTAGGTTTTTTTTTAATGGAGGGTGAAATTGATTTTGATGAGATTAAAATCAGCAGTGGCAGCGAAATTAATTATTGTAGTGGTGAGATTAAAATTAATAACGGGATATGTGTTTGGATTCAAAAATTGCGGTGACGGTGAGCTGAATTACAGTGAAAAAAATAATCATAAAAGACATTCTATTAAAATATGTAGAATATATATATATAATAAATAATTTAAAATTATTAAAATTATATTTATATTAAATAATAAAATATATATTTATGTTAAATAATAATTAAAATTTATTAAAATTATATTTATATTAAATAATAAAATATATATTTATGTTAAATAATAATTAAAAATTATTAAAATTATATTATATTAAAAAATAAATTAATAAAAAAATATAATAATCTAAAATAATTAATTTAAAACTTAAAAAAAAAAAATTTAAAAAAAAAGTGAAAAAAAGGTAAAAAAGAGAGTTTACTTTTCCCCTTCACTGGGTGTCAGTGAACCCATTAGACCTTCGCCCCTCCGATTAGAGTACCCAATCTCACCAAAACTCTAATGGAAATGTTGATCATTGGGAGGAAAATCCTTAAAGATTGGAACGATGAAATCCAAAAGAGCTTATAATTTTTTATCTTAATTTGTCAAATATCGATCCTCATAATTAATAATTCCGATTAATAATTAATAATTCCGATTAATTTTTGCCGTTATTTTGCTGACATAACATTTGACTTTCTGATATGGATATTGACTATTTTTACTTGGCATTTTATGAAGTTTTCATTGGCATGCATTAGATGACATGAAAATTTTTTTTTCTTTCTTCTCTCTCCTTTCTTCATTTTGGTTATATCCGACGAATCAGTGGTCGAAATCGGCTTAAAACGTGGTAAAATTTTGACTATATCCAGCGAATCAGTAAGCTTCTCCATTCCCTCTACCTTACTGTTTATTTGGGTAAAATTGGTTATATTTGTATCATTGACTGGCGAGGGGTAGAGGTAAATAGTTTGATTGTTTGTTCTTGTGTCTCATATATAGTGATAAAGGTTTGGTCGGTTACAGCAATGGCGCTGCTCCATTGTTGGACTTATTGGATGGAGTGTTGGAATCACAAACACAATTTGTACAGCCACAGAATATAGAAGCACTGAAAATACCTCAGTTACCATACTGAGGCATATCTATTATCTAAAGATTCTCCCTACTTTTTGGATGTTTTCACTTTTCTCATTTTAACCAGTTTTAGAAGCTGTAGTTACAGCTATTGACCATTAGGATGTAACATAAATTGACCGACTAGATATGGAACGGCTTGAAACAGGTAGGATTGCCCTGAAACAGTCGGATCCGTCGCAGGTGAGTAATAGTTTAAAAACAGAACGGAAAAATAATAGACAGAAAACTATGTCAAGTTGGATATTCATATAATCCAGCATTTAGAATCAAAAGAGAAAGAAGTCCAGGCACTTAATTTCAGGATATAATCCACCTTCTTCAAGTGTATCTCCTTTTGCTGCTGGTGAGAACTCTCATGCATTTTCAGTAGTCAGATCACATCACGCCTAGCCGCTTACATGGCATGGCAGACTCAAATGAAGTCTAGTTCTAGTTCTAGTTCCAGCTCCAGTTCCAGTTCTAGTTGAAGGCTCATCAAAAAGGGTGGCCATGATCAGGAAATTAACCTTTGAGAATTTGACTTCCAGGTGATTTCTTTCTTTTCAACCTTCTCCATCTCACGTGCAACTTCAAATATACCACTTAGGGTGGTATCTCTATTATTCTGTTTTAAGAATCTATGATCAAAAGGACTATACCTAGTTATGAGTAAAGCACTTGCATATATGAAAACAGAAGAGTTCAACACATTGAAATTACGAGTTTCACCATTTTTACTCAATTATTTTCTTCAAAGAACAGGAGAAAAAAAAAAAAGAGTCTAAAATCGGAATAATCCCTACTAAAACAGAGGTGGAAAACCTAGCTATTCTACTAAGGCTGCTTAGAGGAGTCTGTCCCAGAAGCTGGGAGATGACTAATGACAATGGGGGGGCGTAGTGCTCGGTGCTTGGTTTCATTCTCTTTGCGTGCCTTAAACATTTCTTCTGTCTCAACCACAACCAACCTTTTCACCTAGACATAGAACACCTCAATCAAAAACAAACTTCAAACAGCAGAACCTCCAAATATGTACTACTGTATTTCTCTTATTTCAGTACAAAAACACCTAAACTCAGAAAAGCAAACAAAACGAAACAACATATATCAAATAAAGGGTCTTATACCTGCTGAATCATTCCCCTGACAGTGGGAGTGTTCCACCGCATGACAGTGCGGTTACATTTGCCTAGGCGTAGTGCCTCCAAGGTGCGCCTATGAAGCCTTCTGGTGCCAGGAATTCCCCTCACAAGGGTTATATAAAGGTTAGGGCTCCACGCAACGGGAACACTAGCTTTGAACTTATTGAAAGCACTCATTTCTTCCTCACTGCACTAAACACTGCCTAGAGCACATTAAACCAACATTAACACACAACAGAATTAGTAATAACAACAAATGCAATAAAATATATATATATATGAACATATTAAAATGATTTCAAGAGTTCCGACTTCAAATTGCTATCTAGAACAACATCATCACATTGAAAATTTTGTATATGCAATCCAAAGCTTTAATCATTATAAGCAATAAATCATTTTTACTTCAACAAATGGATAATATAATCATATAATGATAAACTCCACAAATATCCTCTGCGCTCTCTTTTTTTCCTCATTTACCACCCTGAGATTCACTACCATTCCCAAAGATAACTACGATGTTAAATAATTAATGAAGTACCGTTAATACCTTTAGCCATGACTCATATTGTTAAATTCTACTAACATTCCTAAAAGAACCCTAACCAAACCAAACAAAAAAAAAAAGCCTTAATCCCAATATATTTGGGGTCGACTACAAGCTATGAAGCACGGACACGCCGTGTGCCCTTGCGTACCGGTGTCCGATACGGACACGCCTCCGACACAGCGGGATACATATCGGACACGTCCGGATATGTCAAAAAAATAAAAAAATAAATCAGACACGGCTGGACAGAGGAAGGTTTTTTTTCCTTTTGCATTTTCCCCCAAATCAAGTTCTAAATTAGAAAAGATTGTGATGGTGCAAACCCATTCATACCCAATATGAATCAAAATTTCTAAATTACTTGGCAAAATCACATGATAGAAAGAGAGAAAAAAACATCTTTCTTACCTTTTAAGAAGGAAATTGTTCTTGGAAAGACAAGCTTGGATATCGCAGCCTCTTTCTTGCGAGGTTTTTAGCTTGACTGCGCCATCTCTTTGTTTTTCTGAGCTAATTTCTCCCCTAAAGAAAAACCTTGCTTTGAAATTATGCAAAAATTTTGCTCTTTGTGCATATAGCTGAAGAAGAAGCTTGTAGAGAAGCGGCAGCTAAACCGGTTTAATACCATTTCGACTTCAACTCTTCAACTTAAACCCTATTTCTAGGTTGCCAGGTAACTCCACACGTGGCCCAATTAGATTTAACACCTTTTCCCTTTACTTTATTTTAACTTATTTACTAGAATTAAGTCCCGTTTAACTGAGGTTTTTTATTTTTGTTTGTTTTTTTTTTCATTAATTAATAATAAAAATAAATTTATGATAATTATTTATCTATGAATACGTAATATAAATATATTTTTAAATATATATATTTTTTAAATATATTTAAATATTATTGTATTGTGTATATTTTTATATATAACTGATAAAAAATAATAAATGAAAATTATTAATAATAAAAAATTAATTTTAAATTGAATTTTATTAAATATTTTTTTAATTTTTAATAATATTAATATAATTATATTTTGTTAAGTATGAAAATTAAATTTATAATAATTATTTATTTATAAATTATGCAATACAAATTTATTTTCAATTGTTATTTATATGATTTTTTTAAACATATTTAGATCTTATTGTATAGTGTATTTTTATTTTTTTTGTAGAAAGTAAAAAATAATAAATGAAACATAACAAAATAAATTATTTTATTCTCTCGTTAGGTCCATTTTCTCATATAGGTTAGCATCAAGTTTTTTTTTTCTTCTTCTTTTTTGTTAAGTAATGAACTACTAACTCATTTTTATATTTTATTTTGCATATTTAATTATTCAAATAAAAAGTAACTAAAATAAAATTATAGTTTATATTTAACTCGATTCAGCTTTCTCACTCTAGTTAGCAGTAATTTCATTTTTTTTTTTTTTTTAACTTTTTTTCGAACGAATTGGGTACATATCCTAAATCAACCTGCGAATTAACGTTCGGACCAACCCCTTTAAATATATCATTTTAAAATAAAATATAAATTAATATAAACTAAAAAAATAAAAACTATAAAAAAAATAAAAAAACTTGTCACGTGCCTATTAAGGGATTTTTTTGGCTTTATCACACTGGCAGCAAATTCTTTTTTTTTTTTTCCGAGTGAGTCGGGTACAGATCCTAAATTGATTCGTGAGTCAAAGTGTGAACCGGTACTTTTAAATACATTATTTAAAAATAAAATAAAAATAATTAATAAAATAAATTAATATAAATTAAAAAAACTAAAACTAACAAAAATTAAAATTAAAAAAAAAAAAAAAAAACTTTACCACTTGTCAAGCAAAGAAAATTTAACACATATCAAGCATTAACCCGAGATTTTTTTTTAATGGATATATATGTATAGATTGATCAAAGCTCTCAAAGTTTCAAATCAAAACCTTATTTTAATCTAAATAAAATATAATCAAATTAAAATCCAATTTTCTAAATGATTGAATTTGAATTATTTAGATTTTAATGGATTTTTAAAGGTTCAAAGTTTTTATACTCAAAATTAATTTTAAAATATTAAAAAATTTACATATTAATATTTGATTAAGAAGTTCAAATTTATATTTATATTAATATTATTATATAAAAAATATTATTTTATTATCGTGTCCTGCTGTATCCGTTGTCCTAATATTTTAGAAATTATATTGACGTCGTATTCTTATCATTCTTATCGTGTCGTACCCATATTACGTGTCCGTATCCGTGCTTCTTAAGAATCAAGTCTTATAGAAGCAATTTCTGTTTTTTTTATTTATTTATTATTTTCTGGATATAATTGAACTGACATTCAACTGATTGAACCGAAAATCGAAGGTCCGACTGGTTCAACCTCCGATCCGATTTTTTTAATATTGGCTCAAACGGTTTTCTCTTAACTTATGCTCTATAGAGCTATCTCAACTTAAAGATGAATATCCCCGTTTCTAACCCTAACTAAAAAACGGTTTTCTAAACAATCACACAAATAACTAAATCGAACCTCTAAACTTCTTCTATGTTCTCCAAGTTTTAAAAAAAAAAAAAAAAAATTCAATTCAAATGGTTAAAATTTAATTGAAACCCAATCTTGAGAAAGAGAGGAAATAAATAATGGAATGGAGAGAACAGTAGAAAAAGATAAGCCAACCAATTGAAAAAAAAAAAAAAGTTTTAAACCAACTAAGAATTAAAGGCCAAAACACTCAAGTTAGATGGAACCACAATAAAAGGTAACTTTAATTATGATATAATTGTTCAATGTCTTTTAAGGTTGCAAAAAGAAACCCAACAATTTTCTTGACAAAACTAAATTGAATATCAAATCTTCACACTGTCAGAAGACTACAACGCACGATTACCTTACTTACCTAATTATCCAATTTTGGGTAAAAAATAAAAACTTTAAGCAAGTTTCGAGCAGAAAAAAGAAAAGCAAAGAAAAACATATTGGATTAACAAGAAAATTATAATAATAAAAAAAAAAAGAAACGTACCTTTGGTGATCTCTACGGCAAATGAGTGAAGTCACGGTGGCAACGGCCCGAAGCTGAAATGCGACGGCCGAGCAAGAGGGACTGATAGTCGAGAGAGGAAAGAGAAAGGCAGCGATTTTAAAAAATTTTGCAAACAAAAACTGAAATAAATGTTTTTGGGCTGGTTCCTAATAAGTTTAAGGGATGTCCAATCTAAATCTTTTATTTATTAAAAAAGATTGAGAAAGGAATGCAAAACTAAATAATGCCACTATCTCTATTTATTTTGTCTATTTCATATTTTCTTTTTTTTATTTTTGTAAATCAAATTAAAATGATATCTCGTTTTGGTGTGGGTATTTTTTAAAAGATATTTTAATTTGAGTAATATTATAAACAATAACAGTAATAATTCAAAAAATAATAATAATAATAAAACTAGAGGTAGTGGCAAATGGGTAAATTGAGCTGGGTTTGGATGGGATCAATTTGGGTTGGATTATTTTTTGTCAAGGAAAAATCAAATTATTTCGGTTTTGAATTATTTTGAATTTGGATCAAGTCGGATTCAGATAAAAAAATTCGAGTCAATGTTTAGAGAAATTTAGTTTGCTTTATATTTTTGTAATTCATTAAGTGAGAAAGATTAGATAAAAGATTTCAATTGAATTAACTTTTTTTATTTGAAAAAACATATTCCAACAACTTGCTCTTTGAATAAAAGGATTATGTGCATTAATCACTAAGTCAAATGTTTGAATGCTTCATTTGAATTAACTTAAATATTTTAGTAAGTGTTGAATTGAGACTTAAAAAGTTTCTCCAGCAAATTGTTAGAATTATTAACTTAAACCTCAAAATTTGAATATATTTTTTGAGATATTTTTGAATTAACAAAAAATACTGCAAATAACAATGTTCTAGCATATTATTCATAAAAAAAATAAATTTTTTTCTTTAAGAAATGAAAGTACCATCTGTGATTGTAAGTAGACCAGTACAATGAATATGCAATATCTACCGGAGTTTCACTAGAAATTACTAGCATGCAAAATTGCAAATGATGGTTTACCCTTTAAGGCAGAACAAAATTATTCATTCAAACGAATATTTCACTCTAAAGCAGATTAAAGTTCAGTTAAAATATATGTATATATTTTTTATTTTATATCTATATATAAAAGTATGAACTCTAAAAGTACTAAAAATAATTGACCCTAATACTACCCCTTTATATCAATTCGAGTTCAAATCAATTTTGTTATATACTTATATTTATTATTTTTAATTACATTAATATTTAAATAAAATAAAATTATGCTCAATTTTGAATCATTTCATATAAGTATTTCGGATCATTTAAGTTCATATCATTTCGGGATTTGTTAATTCAGGTTTAGGTCAATTTGGATTCGGTTCAATTCAATTCGGGTCAATTTCAATTTAGGTAAATTCAGACTCAGGTTGAATGGGTTTGGGTTGTTGACTTTTTTTTGTTCAAATTGGGTCAATCAGATTCGGGTTCAGGCAAATCGACCAGGTATTTGTGTCGAGTCAACTTTTGCCACCTCTAAATAATTTTAAAATATTGATTTTTAGATTAAAAATAATAATTTTTAATTTATTTATTTATTTATTTAATTAATTAATTTTTATTTTATTTTAACCTTTTTAAAATAATTTGATTTAAACATGCATCTAATTATAAATTTAATTTAGAAAAAATTATATAAAAAAATGGGTTAAGAAGTATTTAAATTGTTATTGGATTTGGCTTGATTTAATTAAATTAGAAAATTGGTTTTTAGCAACCAAAGTTTTCAACGACTAAACATATCAATGCGTAATATTGTTACATTTGCAACAATTTTTCATAATCGTTACTTAATTGAATCTTTACAATATTATCTACAACGACAACTAATGTCGTCGCAAATTTCTATTACATACATAACTACAAAACAAATTGTCGAAAAGAATTTGGTTGATTGTAAAATGCTAAATGAAAACATCATTTGTCAAAAGAATATCCTATGATCTCCACTACTTATATTTTAATTCCACAATCTCTAATTAAATGATTAAATCAAACTGTTATTTATAAGAATGAAGTTTTAATTCTTCACTTTAAGAAAGCCAACTCAATAATATTTGTTAAATATTATAAAAGAAACAACGTCTCCAATCCCTATATCATATTCCCAAGTAATTGTTTACATTCTTTTTTAAGACTGCTCAAAAGATATCATTTGATCATTTGACTTAATATTAAGTATATGTATCTCCTATTAAAAAACTGAATGCAACCCTTTTTCTTCAAATAAGAAAATTGAGAGCAATTCCTTTTGTTCAAATAAGAAAAAAAAAAAAAAAAACATATACAATAAAATAAATTATAATCGTTGATAATCATGAAAGGTAACTTTTTATCAAGCTAATACTATTCTAAAACTCGTCAATATTATTGGTTAACAACATCTAATGTTATGCATTATTCAAATCATTCTTTATGATTTGCAAGTTAAGCAAACTCTAAAATACAAATATAAATGTAAAATCAGCTAACAAAAATGCTTCCAATACAAAATCAATGGATTACAACACAACAAATTTAGTATTGCTATACATAATCTAAAGATACCCATTATCATTTTTGAATAAGAAACTGAGAGATACCCATTATCAATTTTGAAAGCAAGACAAATAAATAAGCAAAACCCAGATGTGAAAACTGAAAATAAAAGAAAAATGGAAAATGCCTCTGCCTCAGCATAAACCCAAATGCAATTTAGGGGAAAAAAGAAAAATGACAGAAAATGACAAGAAAAACAAAACAACAAATATTTTTTTATAAACTCGCTCTCCATTGTTCCCCTCAAAATCTAACGTTATTAACAAAAACAAGGCACTAAGCTGCCACTACCTTAGGCCCCTGTTTCGGGCAGTCCCAACAGCCCACTAAAACCTTAAACGATCTTGGTGCATCCCTTATACGTTATTTTTCATATCAAAGGTACCACTAAAATCTAAATCCATATTAATTAAACTACATGCATCACGTAACATACCAATGATATCATCTTATCTAACCTCTTAATTAAGGTCTTTGTCATCACCAGCTTCCAATATATCATTTTCTATTTCTCCTTGTAAATGCCAAAACGTGTAACTACTAAGAATTCCATACTTAAATAAATGAAATTTTATCTCAAGCCTTTTCTTGAAAAGCACATTCCTACAACTATTACAAAAGGCATCTAATGTTGTCATCCACATTTACTTGACCAAATGCAAATTCCAAAAAAAACATCAACTCTTTGTATGTACTCAACATTAGTTCTGTCAATAATATTCATCCGTTGTTTGTTCAAAATCATCTACAATTTGTTGACAATAAAATCACCGATACCAAACATTATATACAGTGGGATTAATAAAAAATTAATGTAACAGTATAACAATAAACATATGGATTCAAGTCATAACAGTACCCAAAAAAAAGTTCATACCATGAATAGAGGTAAAATACCTTAGCAACAGTGTTTGTCATATATAACAATGGGTGACCAAAAGCTTAGAGTGGGTGTGATCAAGGTTGAAGTTGAAGGAGAGATAGAAATCACAATCACACTGAATCGGGTTTTAGTTAGTATTCGGCTGGATACTCATGTTTTAAGCAAAAGGAGGTTTAAGGTGCCCTAAATATATTGAAAGGGATGCTTGTAAGTTGTGGCCTAATTCCTTGTCACGGGGCCCGGTTCTTGTAAACATCTGGTCTGACATATATCGTCTTGTAAACATGTGGTTGGAATGTTGTAGGCCCGATATGTATTGGATTTGCTGTGAACAAGGAGTTTTGATATGGGTCGATTCGAGTCATTGTTCATTTATAAAAAATTTAAATTTAATTATAAAAATATTTTTTTTTTATTTTTTTAATATTTTGAATAGTAATTCAGGCCAAGCCTGGGTATGGTGTAAAAACACTGAGCAGCTCCCCGGTCCATGACCAGGTCTACTTGTGAAGATCTCTTTATAAAATACATCTAATTTAATTAAACTTCTACTTGGTGGTAGACCTGCTCAAGGACCGGGTAGCTCGCCCAGCTCTACAGGTCCGGTTCAAACTGTGTCGGGTTTGGGTAAAGTTTTTTGTAATTCGGACCGATCCTTTCCGGCCTAAATTACTATTCCTTAAATAAAATATATATATTTATTTAAATTTAATTATAAAATATATATAAAAAAAATTAATATAAAAATAAATTTTTAATAATTTATAAACAATAAAATGGGTTTACGAGCCCGTCCGAAACGAGCTTAAACAAAAAAAAATTATGAGTCGCGGCCCGACCTGACTCATGAGTAAATCTACGGTTAAAGTACTTAAACAGTCCCTGTACTATAGTTAAAAGTGCATTTTAGTCATTGTACTATAGAAGTGAGTAATTTAATTTTTGTACGTTTGAAATTGGTGCAAAGAAGTAAAATTAGTAACAGTGTTAATAGGAAACTGTCTAAATGCTGACATAAATATGTGAAACTGACAGAAAAGATGACTTGAAAAAAATTATGACGTGTCAAATTTTTTTACTCAAGTGAAATTTAAAAAAATATAATTTTCTTAATCCAAATCTCTCCCTTACCCTAAAAAAATTATCATCATTTTTTTTTTCAAAGTCATATATTCTGTCAGTTTCTAAATTCCATTTGAGCAAAAAAAAAAAATTGACACGTAAATATTTTTTTTTTCAAGTAATCTATTCTATCAGTTTCACATGTCCACGTCAGAGTTTAGACTATTTTCCATTAACATAGTTATCAATTTTATTTTTTTGCACCAATTTTAAAAGTACAAAGATTAAATTACTCAATTTTATAATAAATAGACTAAAATACAATTTTGATTATACTATAGAGACTATCTAGATACAACTACTTGGTGGTTATTCTATATGCAATGCAAACTTCCGCGCGGTGGTTTGAATGTTGTCACGGGTCCGGTCCTTG
The DNA here is from genome assembly GCA_030761205.1 of Fremontodendron californicum. Lineage (NCBI taxonomy): Eukaryota > Viridiplantae > Streptophyta > Magnoliopsida > Malvales > Malvaceae > Fremontodendron > Fremontodendron californicum. Next base: position 24,488,144 of record JAULJL010000009.1, read on the forward strand.
TCGTCTAATTTAATATACTTTGTCATAGTATATATCAAAAAATATTATAAAATAAATTAATTAAAAAAATCAAAAATAAGTTACTATAAATTAGAGGATTCATGAACATCAATGGTATACTTTATATACAGAACTTATAGCTAAAAATAACAATAGCTAATCTTTAAATGCCTTTTACCAAGGGAATTCATGACCTTAAAGTTATAATTTATCTATTAAATTGATTAACTCATTAAGTTAACTACTATCTGCATCTGTATTAATTTAATTTGGAATAGCTCTAAGGTGTTTTCATATGCTAAGCTTTTTTCCATTTTCATAAGCAAGGTTACATCTTTAATCTTACATGCACATCAATGGTATAACCACTATATCACTAGCAGTATTAACATTGTATAGATTAACTAATTATATAATTTACATTAATGTATTCATATGAAATCGTAAAAATCCAATTTTGAAAGTTAAAACGGATAATACTTTATAATATGACACAATCCCAAAATCATTATAAAATAAATTAGAAATTCTATTATATTTAGTGGTTTATAATAAGTTAACTACTATCTGCATCTGTATTAATTTAATTTGGAATAGCTCTAAGGTGTTTTCATATGCTAAGCTTTTTTCCATTTTCATAAGCAAGGTTACATCTTTAATCTTACATGCACATCAATGGTATAACCACTATATCGCTAGCAGTATTAACATTGTATAGATTAACTAATTATATAATTTACATTAATGTATTCATATGAAATCGTAAAAATCCAATTTTGAAAGTTAAAACGGATAATACTTTATAATATGACACAATCCCAAAATCATTATAAAATAAATTAGAAATTCTATTATATTTAGTGGTTTATATGAATTTTTCTTTTTTAATAAATTACATGTGCTGTTTAGATATGATTAAATACAAAATTTATTTATATTTCTTTTAATATACAAAAGTAGGTGTGATAAATATATTTCTTTTAATATAGGAATTCATATGTGTATAGTTATGTAACTATCTAAAATATATTTTAAAATATATAAATTTTAGTATAATGTGATCCATATTCAAAAAAGTCATAGGTAGGTAACATAACTTTTAAAACATACTACTGTTTTAATCCTTGCATTGCTTCGATTTTATTATCATTGATAATACAATAAATACGATTATGACAAAAAATAACATGAATTTATAGTTAAAATTGAATTACTATGATAAACTATGTAAAATATCTCAACTTGATGACAACTTTTAAAGTAAAGATATAAATATAAAATAATACAAATATAATACGAATACACGAATCTAATTCATTATATGTACATTACATATAAAAAAAAAATTAAGATAGATATCAAAATTTAATTTATTTAAGTTATATTGATATCCATAATTTCTATTCATATTAAAAATAAAATAAAAAAATAAAAACTATCTACAATAACTCATAAATTATTACATCATTTAACATAGTTTCTTTTGGCTTATATATAAAATAAGCTCTTAAATAATAATTTAAAAATCAATTAAACCTTTATCATTTTTTTAATTAATTAAACCATCAAACATTTATTTTTACTTATTTTTATCTTCATTTTGATGAAAAATCAAAACCGTGACAGACACAAAAGACTGTTAACGGTCAGCTGACATGAAATTAAATTAACTGGACATCCAATCATATGGAAAAAAAATACAGCCTGGCCAGCAGCGGAAAGCAGGAATCAACAAAAAATATATATATTAAATGATTGGAAATTTTTTTAAAAAAAATCATTTAGATTAAAAAAAAATCAACGAAATTAAAAAGAAAATGAAAAGATTATGGATTTACTTAAAACTTATCTGAGAGCATGAACAATAAGTCAATTTCAGTTTCTGACTTTTGCAAAAGGATAATTAATCACTGTGATCTTTTGCACTCGAAAACAATATCAAATTACATTATCACCAATTTCATTCAAAGTAGAAGTGAGAATCACAATGTTCATACCTGTTGAAAAAGAGCGATCCTCTAGTTCGTAGCGGGCATAACAATTGCACAAAAGGGGAATCTGGAGGCTTTCAAGCTATTACTCATCTTAAAACCTTCACTAGCCCTAATGCTCCATCCCCTCCCCACGCCACAAAATTCTCATTCACAAAGGCAGCCAGCGCCTCGGAAAGTCCTTTCGCAGAATACAGGCGAATCCGGGTGGTCCGGTGAGTGCAAGTACACAAACAACAGTTTAAAGGCGTTCCAAGACCTCTGCAACGCGTCCATGAAACCCTCACCGACAAAATTCGGCCTTCTCGTTCCGTACTCTCTCTCAAATGCCGCCATGAAATCCATCGCTTCAGAAGCCGCAGCTGAGACCGAGATTAATCCTGACGATGATTCCTCGCCCTGCACAGAGCCCAGCTCGATCATCCCAAGGGAATACGAAAGAACTTCGCCCGCGGCCCATAGACCGAACCCAACAGCGCCAGAGATCAACCCTAGACTATCAGATATCACGAAAATCGGTAATGTCATGAGTTTCCATGCTAAACCCGGTGCGGGAGCGATAATTAGACCGGAACCGGAGGCGGATTCGGTCCGGTTAAGTGAATCGCGAGGCTCCGAGTCAAAGGTAGTTGTAGTGGTGGAAGCGGAGGGTTGATTCACTGAGGTGAAGGAAGATATGGCAAGTTCGAGGTCCGAACCATGGGCCTGGAAGATTTCTGTACACAAATCGGGATCTTCGAGGCCCGTGATCGCTTGAAAATATGCCAATTTATCGGCTACATCAACCATTGTTCATGCTCTCAGAAACTGAAATTCATGATCACAACGATTTTTAGCAAAGGTTTTTGGAAGGGATTTTCAGTTTAAAAAGATTAGGGATGTTTTGCTAATTTTTTTTTTTTTTTTTTGTCTTTTCATTTTTTTTAATACCATCAAATTTTTTTTCCCCCAATCATTTAATGTCCGGTGAATAATATTATTATTTTTTTATTTTTATTTTTGACTGTATTTTTTTTTTGCAGACGTGGTTAATTTAATTCCATGTCAGCTGACCTTTAACGGTTTTTTGTGTTTATCACGATTTTCGAAGGTTAAATTAAGTAAAAATAAATGTTTGAAGATTTAAATGATTGAAAAAAAATATAAGGGTTTAATTGATTTTTGAATTATTGTTTAAGGGCTTATTTTATATATAAGTTTTTTTTTTTTATTATTTAACCATCATAATATTTTTTTTTTTTTAATTCAACACCAAAAATTTTAAAAAAATTACTTACATCAACCTATCTCATATTATTATTTAATATTTTAATTTTTACCGATAAATTATCAATACAATAACTTTTTATTCAATAATATAAAAATAAAAAAATTAATATAACTTTATTTTTCAAAACAAATAAAGAATCAATCATTATACAAGACGTGGCACAAAATTATGAGTTATTTGAATAGTATTACGCAAGAACATGACATGAAAAAATAACTAAAATACGATAAGACATGAAAAAATAACATGATCACGACATGAATATACGAACGTGTCGAAATTTATATAAAACGAACTTTATTCAAAATTGGGAATTATTTGAATAGTTCAAATTAGACTTGACAATTTCGAACACGAAAAAATAACTAAAACACAATAGAACACGAACAAATAACACTAATACAATACGAATACATGAATGTATTTAAATCTATCAACACGATACAAAAAAATAACGTGACACAAAATTGAGAATTATTTGAATAGTGATAATTAGACTTGTCAATTTCGGACACGACACGAACATGAAAAAATAACTCAAATACAATACAATACGAAAAAATAATACTAACAATATATACATAACATATCAAATTTTTTATATATATAATATCTTTAATATGATTATAACACAAAAACAATAACATAAATATAATACATAATAATTATATATAAAAAAAAAATTACAATTGCTTGTCACGTGACAAACAATTGCTCTCAATTGAAGGTGTAATTGCTTCGAGGAATTCCCTTTCATCTTATTTATAAGATTTGGAAATGATTTTATGGGTCATCAGGTACCTATGACTTTTACAGAATTAGTATACGCAGCGTTTTGTTATGAAGAAATTGTAAAAGTTTTAACTAGAGGTGACAATTGGGTTGGTTCGGACGGGTTCAGGTCGGATCATTTTGGGTACAGATTTTATCGGATTCAAATTTTTTCGGGTTTAAGTTTTTTCGGATTCAGATTTTTTCGAGTTTGAATTTTTTTAGGTTACGACTTTTCGAGTTCAGGTTTTACATCATTTTTTATTTTTTGTTAGATGTAATTATTATTACATAATTTAAATGTTTAAATTCAAAAATATTTTTTTTAAGTAAACTTTTGTATAATATAATATTTTTAATTATATTTATATATTAATATCAATATTTGTTAACACCAAAAGAATATAAAATTAATTTATTTTATAAAATCAATTTGTTACATAATTAATTATAAAAAATATGTTAAAACAATTGATTCGATGAACTCGAATATTCAACATATATTATGATTTATATCGTGCATACATATCAATATAATTATACACACTAAAATTAAATCAAAATGGACAAATGATTATATTTGAAGAAGAAATAAGATTAAGGTTTAAGAGTTGGTAAAGCAATGCAAAAAATATTATCATTAGTTATTGCTCAATTATTTTTCTTAATGATCTAATCTTAATTTAAAACTAAATTTTTTCAGAAATCATGATTAAAAATTACTTGATATATATAGTATATATTTAAATAATTTAATAATTTGCCATTTGAATAGTAATGATAAATGAAAATAAGATGATATAATGATTTGTAGACATAATAATTTTAGACACGGTACGATTATATGACACATGAATGACACGAGATATATAAGATAATATCTTGATTTTATTAATTAATTAGGTTGTGATTAAAGAAAAAATAATTACTTAAAAAAATTTGTAAATTCTAAAAAATATGGAGTATGAATAAACTAATTAAGTCTAGGCATGAAAGAAAAGTAAACAATTAGTAATATAACTATTTAAGTATCATGTTTTGGATCTCATACTAATTTTAGTTTTTGATTTCTTAATTTTTTGATTTATTTCATTATCTTATATATGATTATTAGTATGATTGTTTGTAGGATTAACTCATTAGTTAATCGTATAACTTTAATATATTATTTTTAAAAAAATTTAGACATATCACATATGCAAATATATGGAATAAATAAATAAAACGTTACATTAAAATTTAAGAACAATGAAATATATATATAAAAAAAACAATCATCATTTTAGATACTTTCAACTTTATCCTACAAAAAAATCTCTTTTAGATGTTTTTCAAAAATAATCACCATTTTATTCTTTACAGTTCTGAAAAAAATATTTATCTTTTGTTCACAACTTAATTATCTACGCATAAATTAATTTTTATTATATTATTATCTTAAGATAGGTTTAATTTTTAAATTAATAATTTACAATTAGACAAAAAAATATTCATTTAGATGATGGATTCATCAAGACATGAGAGGTTGAAATTACAAGTACAAAATATAATATTTTGATAAAATTATTATTTTAATACATAATTAATTATTATTTTTAAATAAATCAATAAAAAGATATTAGAATAAAATTGATAATTAAAATTTTATATTATAAAAATTATTTAGTTATAATTCGATCATTTTATTTTTAGTATTAAATTCGGGTTTATGATTGGATCGGTCTTGGATTCGGGTCATATCGGGCTAGGGCCATTTCGAGTTCGGATTTTTGACTTTAGTCAAATAGAGTTTGGACGGATTCAAATTTTTCTGATCGGATTTTTGGGTTCATTTTGCCACCTCTAGTTTTAACTTAGTGAAAACCTATATTTTGAACACTAATATCCTATCAGATTAGTCTCGTCGCCATTCCTAACAAATATAAGAACATATATTTGGGATCCATTGTCGTCAACCAAAAGGCACAATCCAGCATCTTTATATGCAGCTACCCAATGGCTTCTGTCAATATCCTTTGCCACTATTGCCTGTCAATGTCGTCCGACAGAAGACCTCATCCACAAAGCTCAAACCAATATACTCAATTGATCCAAGATGAGGCGAAGGTAAGACTCCTAAAATCATGTAACGATACTGACTCTCTTCTTCATTTAATTTATTTTGATTGTGGAGACCCTAAAAATTTAATTTTAAAATTTTAAATTACGTTGTTTACGATTTTTACAACAAGTTCTTTTTCAATTGAATCTCTTCTTCTCATAATCATCTTCTCCCCATCATGTTTGTTCATTACATATTATTTGTCCCAAAAATTTATATTTGTTCGATTTTCATCTACAGTAGTTGAAAATTCGATTTCTACCTGACCAAATATGGTTTCTATTTCTAATGATGAAGCAGCTCAGAAATGATAGAAGGATTCAATAGCAAAATGGAGTGCATCATCAAACTAGATAAGTCCAAAAATTTCGATGCTTTATCTTATTTTTTGCATTTCATTGATTATATAATAAAAGTTAACTAATTAATTATTTAATTTAAGGAAAAAATCAGTAATTAATTTTTAAGAAAAAAAATCTTATCTCTTCCATGATTTACCACCAAAGTGATAAGTCTTTATGATTCAGTCTATCAAATTGGCACCCAATGCATACTTCTTCCCTCCAAAGTTAACTTGTATCTAAATATAAACCATTCTTTTCTACTGCTTTAGTAACTTTCGCAATTAAACAAACTATAAGTGTATTTATTTTAAGAACAACCAAGCTTGCAATTTCTTCTGTATTTAGCTTTATTATAGATTATTGTCTTTCTTTGTTGAATAATACAATTGTCTTTGCTTTTTATATAGAATGGCAAGTTGAGGTAGAGGAAAAGGAAAATTTCTTAGAGTACGTGCAGCAAAAACATCTATTTGAAGTAATGTATCAGAGAACTTTTTAGGAAGAGATTCGATATCAAGACAAAGGATGAGTCTTATACAAAGGAGTCTTGTAGATGAAGATGAAACCCAACTGCCAGAAGATATTTAGGAAAGTGAAGCATATGATTTATTATGTTTTTTTTGTTGTTGTTGTTGTAATATAATAGGTTGATCCAACTACCAAAGAGAAGCCTATTGCTGATAAAATTTAGTTTTATCAACATGCTTATAAAACAAACGATGACCAATTGGATTGGATTGATGAACATTCAAAACAAATAGGTGTATGAGTTTTATTTTTTCAATTTTAGTTTTACTTGCTTGATTGTATGAAATAATTTTATCAATTTTTTTTTAATTAAGTTGTTAATATAAATGTAGGAAAACTTACAAGTTTGGTTGAGATAAGTTCTCAAGGGTCTAATCCAATTAAGAAAGAAGACATGTATGATGAAGTAATGAGAGTTAGATCTGGTTTTAGAAGAGGATTTGGTTATGGGAAGAAATGATTTGCAAAAGGGGCACGTATATTTGAATATGTCCAAAAAGTTCTCAAGGGTCTAATCCAATGATGAAAGAAGACATGTATGATGAAGTAATGAGAGTTAGATACGGTTTTAGAAGAGGATTTGGTTATGGGAAGAAATGATTTGCAAAAGGGGCACGTATATTTGAATATGTCCAACAAGCTCATGGGAAAGAGGTGTTAGAACTACAAAGCACGATGACTGAGCTTCGAGAAAAGATTGATAATTTCGAAGCAGAACGAGTAGCACGTGAAGAGCGTATTCAAATGAAAATTCAACAACAAGTAACAGATAAATTACGACAAATGTTGATGCATATATTGATGAGTTTCCCTACATTTTATTCCACGGAGTCACAGCCGTCTATATGAAATTTTACATTTGCAGTTTCATTCATTATGTAATAATCGTTATGTTTGTGATTTTTATTGTTAATAAGAAAAATATTATGTTTAAATTAGAAATTGACTAATATATCTTAATTTATTAAATGTTGCAGGAAAATATTTAATGCATTCAAAGTTGTCTGAACATGAAATTATTGTTTTTTCATAGTCGTTTTTGTTTATGGTGTAGTTTTTAGTTTGTAATTTTAACATATTTTGTTGAACTTCTTTTTAGAACTTCTTTTTAGAATTTTTTTTTTTTTTTTTTTTTTTTTTTTTTTTTTTTTTTTTGCGAATGGTTCATTTAAAACTACACATGCTGTATAACTTTTTAATTTTTTCATACTATTAATTTCTGTATGGTTCATTTTAAACTAGTTATGCTTTTAGTATTATTAGAATAGTTTAGTTGAAAAGTAAAGAGATATTACAAGTACAATGAAAGACATGAAAAATGATGAAAGAGAATGTCTTTGAGAAGAAAATCTGAATTACTTGCTGCAAAATAGTGCATTATGTCATGAGATAAATTTAGTTGTTATTTTCGTTCCATAATCTTAAATCACACTTCTCTCTTATTAATTACCAAGTATGGATGTATTAATTTAGAACTACTAGCTTCTTACACTTAAATCCTCTATGGCTATTCGTATAATTTATGTTTTTGACAATTTTATTTAGATGAAACAAGTAAGGCAAGACACTTGCTATTGCTTCAGTGTTGAATCGTACGTTGGTGAGAATTCTATGATCACTTAGTAGGATTTTCGTAAGAGTTTGTGATTACTTTTGTGATGAGTTTGCGAGAATGTATTTTTTATGTGAAAGAAATTATACCAAATTATTAAATTGGTTATAAGATTCTTGCTTACAGCCTTAAAGCATGAGTTTTAACATGAATTACTTGTGCCTAGTGGTAACAAAAGTAATCAAGGGAAAGCAATCTATATTTTAAAAATTCATCTTAATAAAGAACCAATGAAATATGTTGTGCATGTATCACACTGTGTGGTGAAAGTTTTCTAATTCTTTCCAAATGTAAACTTGGGTGTTGCATTTGGATAAGGTTATCTAATCATGTTTTTTGCTTCTCACTGTAAATTTCAGGTTATTTCTCCACTATGGTGCAGGTTTGATAGGTTGTGGTATCCACATCCTAGAGCTCTGGTGGGGTCAATGACTAAACAATCTTTTCTCCGTCTTTTGGACTATGTTTTGAGGTACACTTAGTTTATCGTGAGAACCATTAGGTCTTTTTCTTGTTTCTCCTGGTAACGATCCTTTGCATGTTGTAGCAGTTTTTCCCTTCCCTGTTATGTGTGCATCCATGAAATTAACCAATATCTCTAAGTCAAAGCACTTCATTTAGCCCCCTTTAAAGTACAACATAAAATATAAGGAGCTTGTGAAAAGTGCTTGCATTAGGCATTCTCATCGAATTTTAAGCTTATTCTTCAAATAGTTTGATGTCATGTTTCACATTCTTTGGACAAGCTACTTTTTTAATCACTTTTTAAATAAATCATAGAATGATAAAGAGTTGTCTGATGAATGTTCTGGTTAGAGGCTGTTTAAAGTTTCTTGTATGCTAGTGAGTTGTTGCAGTGCATATCAACACTTGAATCTATGTTCAGAATAGTTCTGAGAATTCTTTTTGGGATTTTTTTTAGTGATTTGGAAGGAGAGAGATGGACATTATTATGATCATAATATACATTACCAACTTTTTATGAGCTCATTTGCCAACTTATTTAGTATTTTTCACTGGATGAGATAACTCTAGTACTATTCTGTTATGTTTTGTTCAAAACTATTATGTTATGTTTTGTTCAAAACTATTATGTTATGTTTTGATTCTGGTATGATGCTTTATTTTGGTCTATTTCTTTTAGTCACTTCTTTGTGGTGTTTATTTCATGCATGAATAAGTTGCTTACAGGTTCACAGCTTGTTCGATTCGTCCATATTCAAGAGTAAGAGACAAGCAAGCTCTTGAAATCACTGCTGAAAAGGTTTAAAGAATGAGAGCCATATGACTTGGTTGTAGAGCTAACAGATTTGACAAATAACATGATTTACAAAATGGAAATGGGAAGGAGATGTTCAAAGAATCCTAACCAAGCTGTGGAGATCAAAAAATTTATTACAGATAGCATGGAATATGCAGTAAAGGTTTTTTTTTTGAAGTGTTTAGTCCTTTGAAGAAATTCAACCTCTTTGGTAACGAGAGGAGGCTTAAGGTGACTCTAAAGGGTTATGACCAGATGATTGAGCAGATTATGAAAGATTATCAAGATAATGATTTGAACAATTGCGAAAATGATAATGAGAAAGATGTGATGGATATTTTGTTGAAGACTTATAAAGACATAAATGCTGAAGTGAAGTTGACTAGGGATCAGATCAATAACTTTTTCATGGTAATTATACTTGCATAATTTCTTACTCGATAGAAGAATAGTTACCCAACATTTATTAAAGTTTAATCCAATTGCAGTTGGTGAGCTTAGTTATAAGCTAAATCTTATGATTGAGTTCAAGTTGTTTTTCAATGTTGTTAGATATTACGATACAATTTGTCATTTTTTTTTTATCGGTGAAATAATTTTTTTTCAGTTTATTTGATGATTTTATTATATTATTATTTAAAAATTTTGCTACCAAAAATTTTTGGTTGCTAAAATAAAATTTAGTTAGTGACATTTAGTCATTGCACAATGTCATAAGTAACCAAATATAAATTCGTTGCAAAATAGTATTTGACAACCACAATAATATTGTTATGTTAAACCTTGGCAATCATAATAATATTGTTATGTAAAAGTTTCGACAACAAAAATATATGGTTGATAAATAAAATTTAAACAATAACATTTAGTTGTTGAGCAATGTGATATGAAACTAAATAAATTTTAGTTGCAAAATCATATTTGGCAACCAAAAATAGTATTGTTATGTAAAAATTTTGGCAACCATGACAATATTATTACGTAAAAAAATTGACAACCAAATATATGATTGCTAAAATTAAGTTTTCACAATGACATTTAGCCATTGCGCAATGTGATACACAATCAAATAAAATTTTGTTGCAAAAAAATATTTAGCAACCATAATAGTATTATTACGTAAAATTTTTGCCAACAAATATGATATTGTTACGAAAAAATTATTGCAACCAAATTATTGTCGTTACGTAAAATGTTTGGTAACCAAAATATTCTCGTTACGTAAAAGATTTGGTAACCAAATCTGTGGTTAGTAAAACAAAACTTAAACAATAACATTAAATCGTTACCAAAAAACACTTTATTTGATAATTGTCAGAAGTTGCTGCAATAAACATATTTACAAGTGACTTATTGGATGGTCAAAGTCGTTACGTATAATATTAACAATGAAGGTATACGCAACGACTTTTTGTCATTGCGAAAATTTTTTCGCAACTACAAATTATCATTTTGCAACTATTTTTAGAGTTGCTAAAAACCATTATTTTTAGTGTAACAAGCTCAAAGTTGATTCGAATTGGGCTTAGTTGGACCTAGCCCACATCTTTTTAATTTTTATTTATTTATTTGTCAATGGTTTTATACAAAAACCTAAGCCTAACCCTAATTATATAAGCTCTTTTTCTTCATTTTTTTCTTCTTTTTCTCTCATCTCTCACTAACCCTAGCCGCTACTCCTTTCTCTTACTTCTCTCCTTTCTTTGGTGCCATCGTCGTCCTTGGCCTTGGCGACAACACCTCACTCTTTCTTTTCTTTTCTTTTCCTTTTTTTTTTCTTCTTTTCCCTTTTTTTTCTTCTTTTCCTTCACTATTCGCTTCGTCTCTTTCTAAGAACCTAATCTCTATCTTTTTTTTTCTCTCTACCGATATGTCCATTGTCAACCACCACTCAAAAATCCTGTTGTTTTTTTTTTCATTTCTTTTTTCTTCACCATTCAACTGATTGATTTCTCGCGAAAATTCTCTTTCTCTACAAAACCCTAAACCAAGATCTTCCACCATCATATTTTTCTTCGCCCTCATCTAAAATATACCTAACATGTAAAATAAATATACATATAAAAAATAGTCTAAAAATACCTTACCTTTTTTAGGTTTTAACCAAAATTTGATGGGCCAAACTTAGATTAGGTTTGGTCAGTAGGATTTGGGTCTGGTAGGCCTGCGAGTCGACTTGCTGTTTTTTTTTTTTTTTTCTTCTTTTCTCTCCTAAACACACTATCTCATCACCATTCAAAAACTAATTAGTATATAATCACGTGCACTATACATAAATATGTTATTAGTATATTCATGTATAATATTTATAAGTATCGTATCAAAGTATGAAAAATTTCTTAGTTGACAGTAACTTAAAGAAACTTATAAGATTATTAAAATAAAATAAAATCACAAAACAAAACAAAGAATAATTAATAATTTAAAATTATAAAAAATTTTAAATTGATAAAATATTATTTTATTATTTATAGATATATTTACTTATCAATTTTATTCTACCTCAAATTTCTTAGAAAGTGCAAGTTCATCATTGATAATGCAATTACTAAATTTATATAAAAATCAATTGTATTAATAATATAATGTGTAAGTATTGAAATATGTTAAATAAGAAATTGCTACACCTATAAAAAGATATATTGTGGGAATATAGGTTAAAGAAACTCATTATAAAACCTTTAAAAAAGAAAGAAAAAAGTACAAACTTTTATTGAATAATTTTATCATGCATCTTATGTAAGTTATTGAAAAAACCTATTACACTATCAACCAAATGTAAAAATAAATAAAAAAAAGCAATGCATTTATCCATTCTAAAATTTTTCGCGGATGAATAAATTAAAATCAAAAGTTGTCTTAATATATATATATATATAATAATAATAATATGACATTTAGTTGTTTGTAAACTCTAAATTTGCACATATTGTTTGATTCTTAAAATCATTATCTAAATATTATAGTAAATTGTTTTCTAAAAAGTTTTGGTAAAGATATTAAAATTTTCAATGGTAAATCTTATTGCTATTTATAATATAAAGTATTAAATAAGAATGGAATAAATCTTATTATTGTATAAATAATTGAAATTAATAAAATGTATATTGATCGAAATTTACATTAACATGTAAAATTATATTAATATAATTTTTTTACTTCTTAAGGTTAATGAAAAATTAGAGCTTTGAAGATAAAATAGTTTGATGTAAAATTTAACTCTTTTTTATTTATTATCAAATAAATCTATTTGACAAAAGTATTCATTGTAATTATAATTCTTACTTATGCATTAACATAAAATTTGGATTAGTATAACTTTTTTTTATAAATTTTTTTAAGATTAATAAAAGATTAGAATTGTAAAGATAAAGAAATATAAACTTTAACTTTTTTAATTTTTTATCAAATAATTCCATTTAAAGTTTTTCAATGTAATTAAAATTTTTATTTATAATTTGCATAAATATTATTATTAATAATAAAGATTTAGAATGTCAAATTAGAAATATTGTGAATAATCAGACCCATTTTTGTCAGTTCAAAAAAGTCTTCATATTCATATTTTTATATATATTATAGACTTTATTTTATTATTTTCATTTTTCATCTTCCTTCTTAAGCTCTGGACTTTATTTTATTATTTTCATCTTCTTTCTTAACCTCTAGAGTTTCTCTCTCTAGCTGATTTTGTATCGCCACGTCTAGTTATTGACACCACCACCTGTCGTTATATGTCGGCGTCAGAATCTCACCAAATTTTAGTTGGGAAAATATGAGAAACGTGCAAGCAACAGTAACTTTATTGTTAAAGAGTACAATAACTTAAAATTATTTTGAAAAAGGAAATGTAAAAGTTTTATATTATTAGAAAGGAAATGAAAATTACATGTTTAACCTTTGTTTTTCCTTGTTAAAATTAGAAGGCAGAAATCGACCCAAACCCACGTTTTTCTTCATCCTGCACTTCTGCTTCTTCTTCTGCTTTTGTTCTTCTCTTTGTTGCTGTTAAAAAGCATTCACCCAACCAACGTTTTTAACCTAGTTTTATTTTGTTCAAAATCATTCACCCAGTTGAGAAGTTAAGGTTTAGGGATTGAAAACCCATTTCAAAGTTTGTTTAATTTGTGAGTTTATTTGGGTATAGGGTTGCGATCGAAATAGGAAGCTCAGGAAGAAGATTGAGGTAAAATTTTGTTTGTTATTTTGATTTTGATTTGTGGGTATTATGTTATTTCGGTTATAATTTATGGGTATGTTGTTATTATAAAAGAACTAGAAATATGAATGTGTTATTATAAAAGAATAGTGCGATTGTTTCATCCTTTGTTGTTAAAGATCTTTCAGAAACTGTTAAATTTCTTTGTGATAAATTACATAATTATTGGCTACTAGAATGAGAATAATATATTGACATTGTTCCAAAATGACTTATCTGTATGTATATTATATAAATTAGACATTTTTAATTTGATATGAGATATCTTTTCTGTTCTCTTGTTACTCTATTGACATGATATTTTTCTTATATTAGAAGGTTGATGTGTATGTTCCTGGGGGAGCAGTATACAAGGAAAGCAACTTTACAAAACCAGGTGAACTTCTTCTGACCTTGTTTTAATTTTTATTTATCTGTTGTTTTATAGATTCAATATATATCCATACACTAATTACTCTTGTTTTCTGTCCTAAAAGTAATCGTATAGAGAATTCATTTTTGTTAGATTTATCATTGAAAACTTGGTTGGTCTTGTGATATTGTTTGTTGTAATGTTCTCTGCCATAAAAAAAAGCAGTTTGTTTTCTGTCCTAAAAGTGATATTAACATTTTAGCTGAAATTTGTTGGTGGTACCTGACACTCTTATATTGTGATGCGAACATAAGTCAAAGTGAAAGGGGGAAAGATCATTTATTCAGTAAGGTTGCCATCAATTGTAAGAATGGCTTTAATTCATTAATTTTTCGAGAGGGCAAACAATGAAGAGGTAAATAAGCATTTTATGTCCAAAACATTTTTAAATTTCAATTTATATGAACCTAAACAGAGCGTTTGCTATAACTTTATTGACATTCCAGCGAATTAAATGATAAATGAAGATTGGTGGTGTTAAGAATAGGAGTTTCTGCTGTAGAATTCAATAATTTAGATGCATTTTTGTCTGTTTAGTTTCTTCCATTTTATAATTTTCAGCTGTTTACCCTTTGTTATGAATTATATTGTACTTCATAAATTGTCAATTTGGTTTACATGTATGATTTCTTTACCTTCAGTTGTATCCCTTATTTAGTTGATGAGAGGCTACTGAGTTTGATTTGTTATATTTTCCATGCACATGGTTTCCTTACACCAAACTTGGTTATTATGGGCAGGTTTGGATATGTATAAGCAGATATTTGTAAGAGTCTATGAACATATATTTGCAATTTGACATTTTTACTTAATCATAAGTTATAGAACTGATAAACCATTTACTTAAAATAATAGTTTTAACTTTAAACTGCTTTTAAAATGAATTTGAAAGCTTTGATATTTGTTTAACGTCATGATAGTGTTTGTGCCTCTATTTAATTGAAATGATATTCCTGCTTGTTGTTTGCTTTCTTGCTTGCATATACAAGACTGAAGAAATTGTCAGTATAAAGAAGTACATATAGTTGGCAAGAATGTACATATAGTTATGCTACATGTACATATTGTTATGCTATATGTACATATTGTTATGCTATATGTACATTTAAGTGGGCTTATTTTGTTGAAGCATTTCTTATAAATTGTGTTAGTTTAAAGTCGTTTTAAATGACAAAAACGATAACGACATTGATTATGTTTAAGAGTTTGGCTTTTGACCTTAGGGAGCAGGAGTGTTTTAATTTACTACTCTTAGTCATTTTGTATGAATCATTATATTTTTGTTACTTTGGTAAATTTAAATAGATGGAAGTGTTTAGAGCCTAATTTGTATTGGGGTTTAGAGTAGATTTTTTGAGTAGGGTGAATTTGAAAAACAACCAGTGTCATAGGATTTTTTTTAATGGATACCATTGAGAAAGATTATTGGGGTAATATGAGAAACATGCAGTGTAATAGGAATTATGTTAAAAGATACCATTGAAAAAAATTATTTTTGAAAAGGAAATAGAAAATTTAAAAATTGATAAAGAGGAAATCGTAATTACCATTTTACGAGTAGTGTTAGGTTAAAAAACAAAGTCAATTTTGGCTTTTTTTCTCTCCCGATTTCTTGCTTCTGTTTTTCTCTGTTTTGGCTTTTGTCTCTGATTGTGTTCTTGAGTTTAGCTTCCGCTTGGGTCCCGAATTTTTGCTTCAGTTTTTCTCTCTTTCTGTTCTTCACTCTTTATTTCGTCTCCTTCCTTTCTCCCTTTGCCTCATTTTTTTCATCTATTTCTTCCTCACTTTCTTTGCATTTTCGGTTTAGGGTGACTGAAACTAAAACCTTAGGCGACTGAAAATCGGAGGATAATCCTTACCCGAGTGAAACCTCAGAAAATCTTCTCATATTCTTGGTCCTGAAGAGCTTTAGGTAAACTCCTTCCTCTTTGGATTTGTCATGGCATAATTTTATTTGATTTTTGAAATGTTTTGTTTAGATTTCATACATTGTTTTATATTCCTGCACGTATTTGTTTTCCTTGCAGCTAAATTATGCTCTAATGTAATGGGATTTGGGTAGCATCAATTGAGTTCAAACATGTGCATTGTGTCTGTAATATACAGCGTATGTTTATTTGGTTTATCAAGTTCTAGAAATCCTGTGTTATTGAAAGTTCTGGAAGTCTGGTAGCGAAATATAAGTTATATTTTGATGTTAGGAATTTGTTTGGTAGCATTATTATTGAATGACTTGTATACTGACATAAATGTGTGGATGTTTTGTTAAAATTGCTTTGTTAAAATTGGTTTGTTAAAAGTGCTTTGTGACATAAATGTGTGAATGAGTTGCATACTGACATAAATTCGTTCTTGCTCCCGATTATTCTTTGTGAAATTCTATTTTTTATGAGCCATTGGCCATTAGTAGGATTCTAGACATTATGACATAGAGTCCATAAGTTCCTCCTTTATGTTGGGGTTCAACTGGGATATTTCCCGACCATTTGCATTGTCAATTCTGTTAAAATAGTTTACCTTTTCATTTCGGACTTTGAACATAATAGCTGCAGTATTGAAAATGTACATATAGTACATTGTTAATTGAATGGGATTTAGGATAGAATTGATTAGAGTTTTGAAAATGTACATATAATTCTGCCAAATGTACATATAATCAAAGTATGTAGCCTACGTTATAACCATTTTTTTCTGCAACTAAGATCTTCAAATTTTCTTATTTGTTTAAGTCTCTTTTAAAAAGAGACAACATCCTTTCTTTAGCATTTGCTTTTGTGTTTGTATTGAAGTTTTATGTACATTCTGTCAATTTGTTATGTACATAGAAGTGGACCTTTTTTTTGTTTAATAATTTCTTAGTAAAGCTATTATTTTACAGTTGTTTTAAACGATTTCGAGATTAAACGGAGGATTATAGTTAGGGTTTTGGGGTCTGTCTAAGTAATAGTATAAGTAGAATACTTAGATGATTTTATGGTTTGGAAACACATAAGAGCTTAATTGATTGAGATTTAGAAAGAAATTGTCAGTAATATGAAAATGTACATATACTTTTGCGGAATGTACATATGGTTATGCTATATGTACGTACTGTTATAGTTCTATGTACATATAAGTGGGCTTATTTTCTTGCAAGGTCACCTGTATTAACAGCAGGAGCACTCAAACTTATTGGAGTAGATCCTTTTTCTGCCGTTACATCAATATTTGGTACTTGCACTGCATGCTCCTTTGATACATCACTATCCTGTTTCTTTCTCAACTCTGCTACTTGACTAGGGATCTGCCAACTACTAATCTGATTGAGAAAAACACAACAAAAAGAAGGGAAAAATATCAATAACTAGGAAATATAAATAACTTCAATGAGCATTTGTTAACTATGTTCAATATTTGTATCCTTGTAAGTTTCCTCATCTCCTAAAAGGTGAAAATAAGCAGAGCATTGATAGGATTAAATTTCATACATTTTATAAGCCTCATTTACTAAAGTTTTAAGTCTATTTTGATATCAAGTTCTTAAAGCAAAACTGTGAGATTTATGACATTTTTCATAATGAATAACCATTAAAGTGTTAATTTATAGTTAGATTATAACCTTATACTTCCTCTTATTAAAGGCACATGATTTGTTAACTGAAGTTTCTTTTATATTACATTTTTAGATATTGATTTGAACAATTAGATGAGGTTCCTGAAGAACTTGTCATTGTTGATTGCATTTCTTTCTTATTCCCCTGAAGTTCTTCGCTACAGTATATTAGGGTTACTCTTTAAGGTATAGGAACAACAACAAGAACTGCACCCTATTCTTCCCAATTGCAGCAATACACTACCCTTTCTGTTAAACCATTAAAAACCTAAATCCTCCAGAGTTTTCCAGAGCAATTCGCTCTAACTATATCGATATAGCCCTGGTTCTTCTGTTTCTCTAAAACTTACAGCAACCACAATCCTCAATTGTAGCAACTTTTTAGTTCTTAAAGCCCTACAAGTGCAAATAAAATTCCAGACACAACTCTTTTTCATATAACCATAAGCAATAAAATCTCTCATACTTTCCAATTCCGACCCACTGGATTTCATACACAACTCTTTCATATCCTAAAGCAGTGAATGTAATTTATACCACCATTAAGAGTATACATTTGTGCTTCTGGTGGGCTATACTCTCAAATATGCCTTTCAGCTTTGGAGAAACACTCCTAAGACACTTATTAGTCCCACTCCCACCCTGGTGGGCTGCACTGCAGTGCAATGCAACCAAACCAATCCTTTGGACAAACAGTCCTCACAAATTGGTTGTAGTAGCAGTAGATTGATTAGGTTGATTACCCACCATATTAACTGTTGAATGTTATTTGTTGTATTCAGCAAAAGATGTAGGCTTCTGAGAGCCTTTCTTTTGTTGTAATCAACTAATGCAATGCATATTTCCCTGTGAAATTCCGAAAACAAGATTGTTGAGTGTGAAAAGTGAGAAGCTGCAATTTTCAATTTGCACATGCATACACAATTCAGGTTTTATTTCTTTTTGGGTCAAAATAAAAGGGAGGGATAGACGTTTTCTTACGATTTCTTTGCAATTTCACCTACATTTGTTTATTATTTATAGCAGAATGTTGACTTTTTAGCTATATATTTTTGGGTTATCAGCTTTATTTGTGACACATACAAATTTCGGAGAAGAACAAATGGAACGACGTCATAGTTCACACCATATTGCAAGAAAAAATAAAAGTCTTGAGGTAAATTATTTTTCTTTCATTCGACTTTTTTTTAATGATAATATAAATTATTCGTAGATTGAACGTAATCTATTCATTACAAAATTGCAGTGTGATGTTCAATTGCGCACAAGATGTAACCCTAGTAAATTGGTTAGGGTTATGAACGAAGTGGTTAGGGGTGATGTTATGAAGGAAAATGCCGTGCGAGAGATAGGTTTTGGTGGGTTTCTAAGTTTGAGTTGTACAATTTTGCGTCACCATCTATGTGAGTGGCTTATTAAACAATGTGAGCCATTAAATTGTGTTTTAAGATGGTGTAACCATATCTTAGCTATTAAAGATACAAATGTAGGTTTAGTGTTTGGTGTTCCATGTACAGGAGAAGAGGTTAGAGTAGATGTTGTAAATGAAAATGATGAGATAAAGGGTTGGTGTGATAGATTTTTAAGGGTTTGTTCATTGAAAGAAGTAGAGCTCTTGTTACATAATGTAACAGATATAGATGATTGGAAAAGGTTGTTCGTCTTGTTTGTTATCGGTACTGTCATGGCGCCTTCTAGTAGGCCTGAAGTAAATAGAAAGTTAGTTACCACGATTTATAATTCATCCCAAATTCGTTCCTACAATTGGGGTGGGTTTACACTTAAGCAGTTGATGAATGGCATTAGAAGGTACAACGGCAGACAAGATACAACATATATTACAGGCTCCTTACTCTTCCTTCAGGTAAATATGTATTATATTGTTTGATTCTATTTTCAATGTCTTTTACTAATAAGTAAAAAAACAAAAAAAACATTATATTTATTATCCTATTGTTAATATAGAACATTTTGAATAGATGTTTTATTTGGATAGAGTTATCCCATCCGAACGTTTTGTTGTTCGTGCAATTCCCCGAATAATGGGATGGGATGATGCGTCCGTGAAGAAGCGCCTAGAATATTAGTTCGTATTAAAAAATGTTATTGAAATCTAGTTGTGTATGTAGGTTGTAAGTGACATTGATCCCCCTATGGATAAGTGTTTTGGAGAAGTTTCAACCATGCAGCTTGATCCAGAGGCAATGGTATGTCGACATTTTGTCATTGAAATTCATCTAAGACTGTAATACCTTTCATAGCCTTAAAATTGTTGCAACAGTGTCCATAAAGTCAGTAAAATTTATAATTATGTGTTTAGGCTTTATTTGAAAGGATCAAAGGCCGTACGGAGAGGATGATTAAGTGGAATCAAGAAATGGTCCACCTTCATAAAGACAATGTTCTTGATTTCATGGCATTGGCGAAGTTGTCTCCAGCACATGTCAATGCTCAAATGGGAGATCAGTTCGATGATTTCACTAGAAGGATGGAGAAGGTGGACAATGAAGCTTCTCCATCATCTATGTTTAGGCCATTTGCAAAAGGCTCAACTTCACAGACAACTGCACCTCTATCAAATTTTCAAGTGGAAGAATGTAATGTTCCTTCCAATCTTGAATTTGAAGATGGAGTGGAATTTGTAGAGGAAATTCGTGGAAATCGAAAGAGGGAAATACATGATTCCCCTGTTATTAGGAGATCTCCACGAATTCCTAGAAAAATTACGACTTCTATTAATCTTCAATCACCATTCTATGATAATTGGCCAATTGCGACATTGAAGAAAGTAGAAAAAGCTGTTGTTAATTATGCTTGGGATGAAAATGCAAATCATGAGTAAGTTACAGAATCCAATTGACTCTCAACTTTTTACATAACATTATTGTGACGACAATGCGATATTTGAACAATGTTTATTAATGATGTAGGGAAATCTTGTCCGCAATGCATGGTTGGTCATTAACGAGGTCGGACATACTCTCTTTATCCGGTTCGAATTGGGTGAATAACATGGTATAATGAAGTTCGTTAATTACACATTTGCATTAACGCTTTTATCGTATGGTATCGTAATTAATATTTCTTTGGAGTATGGCAGGTTGTAGAGATGTATGTTCGTGTAATTAACGCCACCAAAATCTATATCGATAGGAAATCGATTGGAACTCGTGTTGTTTTGAGTTCACAATTTGCGGTATTAATTTTGATCCCTCCTAATTACATCTCTATAAAAAAAGTGTAATTCTTATTGTATATAGTATAGGTTATTAATGAAATGTGGCCGTTCAATGTAGTGTAACATCGTTAATTACAAGTTTGGGAGAAAGACAGCTGATGAAGTGGCCAATGATTTTGCTAATTATCTTGCAAATGAACCGTATAATGCTGATATTATGCAAGCTCAACTGGTATGCGTACATATATGCTTATTTTTATGGATATTCACATTAGTATAAGATGTATATATATATATATTTGAAGTTGTTATTTCTGATTTGTCATTAATAATCAATTCATTGGTTTAGATTTGCTTACCCTTATATGCAAATAATCATTGGGTTGCATATTGCGTGAATACGGTGTCTGGTGAGATCGAAATCATCGACTCAAGAAGGTCGCCGTTTGGGCGTCTGCATGTTGGTTTCCCGAAACGTTTGGTAATCTTTAACTCATATTCTCAACTACCTTGTTCGTAGTGGAATATTTGTGTGACATGCTTCAAATTGTGTTTTCAGGTTAAAGTTTTTTCAGCATTATTACGTGCTTGGAATCATCCTACTGCAGATGCAATGAAAGAGTTGAAGGAAAAACGTGTACAATTTGATTGGCAATCAGATGACGAGTAATCTCTTACTTTTAATTCATTTAAGAGTTATACATGTTTCTTTAGTTATCAGTACTATTGATGCAATAGATTTTGTCATTTGTCTTACAGTTCATCTGATTGCGGGGTACTTTTAATTAAGCACTTACAATCCTGGTTTGGCCGAATCAGTCCACCGCTTAATCGGGTGAATGTCATATAAATCACTTCTTTTTCCTTTAACACTAATGCAGAGAATTTTAATGAGTGTACATAATTTTTTTTAGGATGATGCGAAGAAGTACCGTCTGCAGCTCGCCGCCCAATTGATTTTGGATACAAGAAATACAGAAAAAGAGCAAGTTTTGAGCAAGTCCAGGATTTATGGATTCTAAAAATTGTTTTCTGCACTTTCATGATTGTTTATGTTGTTTTAACCTTTAAGCCTTCATGATGCACAAGTTAATTTAGGAATGCAGGAATGTACATATGGGATTTTAGAGCTGTACATCTAAGTGATCTGGTTCGGGAATAGTAGGATTGATGTAAAGGATGTATATCAGGTTGTAGAATGAAAAGTTGGAAGATATTTAAGTGAAATGCACCACAATTAAGTAATTTTTCTGAAATATAACTACTTAGTTTATTTTCTTTTAGCTTTTTTTTTTTAAAGTTTGATTCAGTTTTTTACTTTCATAGTGTTTCACAGCTCGTTGGTTTTGTTGGTCTGCCATCGGCAACCATAATTTTGGTTATGCAAAATTGTTGTGTAAGAAAATAAAAAAATAAAATTGAGAAGTTGACATGGGTTGAATATAGCGTAATAAAGCAGAGGGTAAACAATTGGAGAGAAAAATTACATAATAAAACCATAAACTAATAAAACCATAACTAATAATACCCCCAAAAATTACATAATAAAACCATAACTAATAAATACCCCCTAAAATTACATTATAAAACCATAACTAATAAATACCCCCAAAACCTAAATCAAGTTCATTGTCAGCACCTAATCAGTTCTAATCTTCATCATCTTCTTCCTCTGTTCCTTCTGCTTCTTGGGGAGCCAAAGGTGTTGGTGGTGGTGGCATAGTGGGATATTGGGTCGTGCCAGCACCCATATGACGAGCACAAAGATGGATAAGTTGTTCAACAGTTTTGAAGCATTCAGTTTGATGGGCATGATATGCAAGGTGATGCGCATTCTGAAGTTCAAGTCTGGTTATGCGCTCTGCCATAGTTAACTCCTGAGGTTGTGGGGTTGAGGATGAACTCGCACCAGGTCCGGGTGGGGGACGATCAATTTCTCGGGTCAAACGATACATAATGGTATCATCAATGGGACCCTTAGGATGTAACAACTCTTCACCATTATCCCATTGGACACCAGCCTGGTCACACAGCCGAGTGATTAAGGAGGGGAACCATAGGCCCTCCCGTGTTGTTCTAACACTATGCATTACGACCCTGTAGATAAGCTGGCCAATGTCAATCGATTTGCCTGTAGTAATAGCATAAAGAAGAATTGCTCTATCTTTGGTGACATCGCTAACATGCTTACATGGAAGCATTTTGGCCGCTATAAAATGCATCCACACCTTAACCTCTTTATCCAGAGTGTTGGCCTTGAACGAAACAAGCTCCCCTTTCGATATTTTCCAAGTAGTCCCCTGTGGGCATAAATGTGTTGTGACTACAGTCATGTCAATGTGGCCATTCAAATACCGACTAAAGTCATCATCCATAATATTCGGTGTCTGGTAATATTGATTAATTGTCTCCGGATCAAACGGTACTTCACATCCTCGGACGAAAATCGTATCACCACTGGCTTCGGCTGCATTAGCATAAAATTCTCTAACCACCGGTAGCACTACGGATTGAGGTGGAGCACAAAAATTTCTGCCAATTGCGCGAATTAATTACCTGTTGATACTCACGATGACGCGGATCAAGATTCAACCCCTCTCTGGAATAGGGCTTTTTTGGAGGAGAGATTGGGTATGTCGTAATACTGCCGCTTCCGACACGAACTTAGTAATATCAAAAGTTCTATTACTACTGCTACCCTTGAGTTTCTTCTTCAATCCCATGACAGTAGTTGTAAGTTGGTTAATATCTACCAAATTCAACAATTTTCTTCAATCAACCAAACACCTCTAAAGCAATAGTTAAATTCTTCTACAATTTCATCACTAAATAAATCAATCAACACGAAATAATCAAACACAATGTCATCAGTAGCAAAATTTTCAATGTTGACTATAATTCAACAAAACCCAGTCCAAAAATTGCCATGATTTTCAAATAAACCAATCAACAATAACCAATACTTTTGCATTTCAACCCACAACAACCAACAAATATAAAGAAACTTGAAGAAACAATATAAACTTACTTGAATTTTAAACTTTGATGAAATAATTCGTTTGCTTCAAGTTAGATGAAATTGAGAGAAAGATGTATGGAGAAGAAGTTTGTTGGGAAAGATGAGAGCTGTGAGAATGACATAAATGGGTTTTCTATAAGAATGGAAAATTATGTTGGGAAAAATGTTGGGAGAGAAGAGATTCTGAAGAGAGACAAAAAATTGTTATAAACATAAGGGTGAAGCTATTTTGGGGTTTTTAAAGCAGTTGATGGTGTTAGGGTTAGAAATATTTAAAAAAAGCCGTTTATTACCCATGGCGCCGTGGCTCAACGCCGCGGCTTATAGCTTCTGTCTGCTGTAGACCCTAAACCGTAAGAGTGAGCCGCGGCTTCGTTTTTCTATCTGGCTTAGGGTTTAACCCTAAGAGCGAGCCGCGGCCCCAAGCCACGGCGTCGTTTTTCTGTCTGCTCCAGACACCAAACCGTAATACTGAGCCGCAGCGTTTAGCCGCGGCGTCGTTTTTCTGTCTGGCTTAGGGTTTAACCCTAAGAGTGAGCCGCGGCCCTAGGCCACGGCTTCGTTTATCTATTTGCTACAGACTCTAAACCGTAAGAGCGAGCTGCGGCTTCAAGCCGCGACGTCGTTTTTCTGACTGGCTAAGTGTTTAACCCTAAGAGTGAGCCGCGGCCCGAGGCCACGACGTTGTTTTTCTATCTGATTTAGGCCCTAAACCGTAAGAGTGCGCCGCGGCGTTAAGCCGTGGCATAATTTTTCTGTCTGGCTTAGTGTTTAACCCTAAGAGCGAGTCGCGGCCCAAGGCCACAGCGTCGTCTTTCTGTCTGCTGCAGACCCTAATCCGTAAGCGTGAGCCGCGACATGAAGCCGCGGCGTGGTTTTTCTGTCTTGTTTAGGGTTTAACCCTAAACCCTTAGAGTGAGCCGCGGCCCTAGGCCACGGCGTCGTTTTTCTGTCTGATTCAGAACCTAATTCCGTAAGAGTGAGCCGCGGCGTAATGCCGCGGCGTGGTTCTTCTGTCTTGTTTAGGGTTTAACCCTAAACCCTTAGAGTGAGCCGCGGCTCTCGGCCGTGGCGTCGTTTTTCTGTCTGATGCAGACCATAAACCGTTAGAGTGAGCCACGGCTTTAAGCCGCGGCGTCGTTTTTCTGTCTGGTTAAGGGTTTAACCCTAAGAGTGAGCCTCGGCCCTTGGTCACGACGTCGTTTTCTGACTGCTGCAGACCCTAAACCTTAAGAGTGAGCCGCGGCGTAATGCCGCGGCCTCTTTTTTCTGTCTGCTGTTTTGGGAAGGCTGCATATTCCTTTCATTTGCTTGACGCCCCGGCTTTGAGCCGCGGCGCGAACATTCTGTCTTCAAATTTTTGTTTTCCTGCCCAGTTCGATTATTTTTGTTCATCCGAGCCGCGGCCTAAGGCCGTGCCGCCAATTTTTTTGTTAAAACTTAAAAAAGTATATAACTATATATATGAAATTACTAAAATAAAGTTCAAATGAAATATAAGTTTCAATGTACATATAAGTTTCTACTAATGTACATAAGAAAATACAAATGTACATATTATTTTGCCTTAATGTACATATAGGTATGCAGGAATGTACATATTGTCTTCTGGCCATGTACATATAAGTTATATTGTGAATTAAATTTTTTGTTACTAAAATTGATGTTTAAATTTAGGAGAAACTACAAATGTACATATTCGTTTTCGTAGTTGTAAATATAAGCAAGAATGTACATATTGTCTTCTGCCCAAGTCCGTAGCACTAGACAATAACAAATCCAACTAATATCATCAACTTCAAACGAAGAAAGTTGATATTTTCTTTCATTCATTCCAAAAATATGATGTTGTACACAATACAGGAAGTTACATACACCATAAATAAGAAGAGAAGACTAGACTAAACAATAGTCCCACCTAAACCCAAAAGCTTCTGAAGCTTGTGAACCTAAATGCCACAGACCGATTAAACAAAAAAAGGTCTACACATTGCTATACAAAATTCTTGGCATGCCTATACAATAAACAAAAAAAGGTCTAGACATCGATTCAGTGCTTTCACAAAAAATATAGCACGTTGAACCATTCAATTTCTAACCTACAAACATATTTCGGTGCTGGAACAAAAAATATTGTACCTCTAACCTTGTAAACCCTAAACCTACATATACAATTGAGGTGCGTCAAAAAATGAAATATAGCATCTTCAACATTCATATTCTTCTGATAGGGTTGAAAAAAGAATCAATTCACTTTACAAAAAAGTTGCCACTCCTTTACAAAAGGTAAGGTATGTAACCATGAACCTGCATTTAACACATGAAGAAGATATAAGTTATACTGTGTTGGCATGGAACCATATTTCAGAAAAAGTAAATTTAAATAGTAATCATGTAAAACTTACAATTGCTTTACACTGGATTTGGCGATCTGCATGAAACTCGATTGTGACCAATTTGCTTACACTTAGAGCAATGAATTTCTCATTTCTTGATAAATTGTGATTCAATGCGCTTGACTTTTGGTCTACCGGGTGGCCTCTTCGTTAAAGGAGGCTTCAACGATAAATGACTGCTGTCTGATAGGGTGAAATCAAGCAAGTTATGAGTCTCAACTGGAGCCATTGTAAGTGAATAAATCAACTCCTGTTTCGTTGACTTATAACAATCATCAACGAACTGATATATGTCTCCATGTTTTTCTTCAATGACTGCAGAAGCATGGGCACAAGGAAGTCCACTCATTTGCCATCCTAAACATGTGCATTGTCGAGTCCTCAAGTTAACAACAATGTCTTTGTTGCCGTGACTTACCTTAGCGGTGAAATCGCTATAACAAGAAACATGGAAGTATTTACTTCTTCCAATACTCTCCAGTAATTTCCTCAACATTCTTCCCAACTCCATATTTCCAATTACTGACATCAGACTTAGCTTTATAAATTTTTTTAGCCAATTTTTCTCTATGCTCATTGATGAGGGAAATGATGTGGTGTCGCCTCTCCTTGACTAACCATGCATTGAAAGACTCTGCAACGTTGCTAGTAATATGATCCCAACGAGGATGATTGAATTTTGACATGACCCAATGTTCTGGCTGATTATCTAACACCCATTCACCTAGATCTTTTTTGTACATGGTCAAATTTGTGAATGCAACATTGTAATCCTCTTCAAGTCTAGCATAAACCACTGCATCCAACAACTGTAGGGCTTGCTCCTTCACTTTTTTCCCACCATGCATCAATTTGCTAACTTCAGCACTAAAGTTTTCCTTAATATGTCTGTAACAATAAGCATGACAAGCCGATCCAAATATTGTGCCAACACTAGTGATAATATTCTGGTTCCTATCAGAAATAATGGTTACCGAAACATCTCTGGTAACATTTGACTTTAAAATTTCCAGGAACCACATCCAATTGTCTAAACTTTCTGAGTTAACAATTGCATATGCAAGTGGGAACAACTGATTATTTGCATCTATTGAGCTAGCAGATAATAACGTCCCTTTATAAGGTCCACTCAAATGGCAACCATCAATAAAAATCAACCCTCGACACCCATTCAAAAAACCAATAATTGAGCATCCATAAGCGATAAACAATTGCTTAAAATGATTACCATTATCATAAGTGCAGATTACGACACTTTGGGGGTCAGCATCTTTGATTTGCTCACACAACCATGGAACAAATTTGTACGAGTCCTCGACTTTCCCATGCAGCAACTTCATGGATTGCTCTTTGCATGCCCAAGCTTGCTGGTAGGTCACTGGAATTCCACATTCAGATTCTAATGCAGCACGAATTTGATGTGGCGTTGTGTCCGGTTGCAAATTCATTTTCTCCGAAATTATGGCAGCAACAAATTTTGACTTCGAAGAAGGTCTACTTTGTATTGCATCTTGCGCACAGTGGTTGTGCACATTTAGAAATGTCCCCACAACCATAAAGTCAGTAGATCGCATCTTCGAAGCAGTTAAATGCCAAGGACAGCCTTCAGCCTTGCAGACCACACTAATAAAAGACTTACTATTCCTCTTAAACTTATATGCAAATCCATTCGCAATACTAAATTGATAAAGACCCAGCCTAAAGGCAGATGCATCTTTGAATTTCTGACCGCTGCCAATAATGTGATCTTTCCAAATTTCGCTTGCAAAATGATTTTTGTTCGCAGCAGTACATTCAACAATAACACCAGATATCTTCGAACTAGAACATTCAACGGAAGAACCTACATTACGTTCCCTCTCAGAATAGTTTCCACTTATGTCTTCATTGTCAATAACCCCACTGCAATTATAACAAAAACATGAGTAAGACGTAACACAATTATATACTTTTATGTTATAAAGCCTTTATATTTCTTACCAGAACAGATCTTCGTTCGAATGATGCACTATATTTCTGTCATTGTTGTTGGCGGATTCAATCACTTCAGTTCGAAAAATATACAAATTGCATAATCGATTAGTAAAATTTATCAAATCTGTCAAACCGGCATCATTCACCAAATCAATTAGCTTGGTTTTGTCAAACTCCAGTGTATATCTAAATACATGACCATCAACACTCTTCCCTAATTTTTCCCCAACTTGATGCACTAATTCTTCAAAACTAGTGTTTTCATCGACCATCACACCCACTGTTCTTCCACCTCGATATTCTATACAGTCGCCATTAACAATCAAGACCTCACCATCAATATGACAATAACAATAGACTCTTTTGTTAATGCTTGATTCACTCATTTCAATTTTATAATGATCGAACAATATGTTTCTACAATGTATAAAGCAACAATAGACTTTTACGTTTGAACCCAAAAGTAAAAAGACCAATCAAGAGAAAATATAATATAATAATATGTACGTATAGGAAAACAATATGTACATATAGCAAAATAATATGTATATGTACATATAGCAAAACAATAAGCAAGAATGTACATATAGCAAAACAATAAGCAAGAATGTACATATAGCAAATTGATATGTACATATTGCATACCTATATGTACATTTTATAAGATTCATAGAAATTTCAATTTTACAAGGACTAAACAAATGTAACATAAGAAAATTTACTCCATCACTTCCATATCTTCGGAGAAAGAAAGACTTATCTCATTTACGCAACACTTAAATATTCACATATTATAAACAGTGAAGATCAAGTTGAATTACAACTTTAATATCGCAAATACACGAGAAATACAATTTCATATAGTTGACTATGATGGTGGAGGAGGATAAGAACTCAGTCCCCGCACAAATATGCATCCAAATTATTTTGAGTAGCCCAAATTTGTTGAAGTTCTTCATACATGGCAAAACGTTTAGAGTTATAGTAAATACTGCAAGATCAGAAGCAAAGTTATATGTACATATACCTATAACAATATGTATATTTAGCCTAGCTATATGTACATTTAGCATAACTATATGTATATTTTAAAAAGAGTATATGAACAAATCTCTCAGAAATGTGGAAAACTATTTGCGCACTTATATGTACATAGAAGTATAAAAGTATGTAATTATAACAAAACTATATGTAGATTCAACTAAACTATATGTACATGTAACATTCATATTCTTTAATTTCTTAAAGCAAAACAATGACAGTACATTTACAATACCAAAAGGAAATTGTACACCATCAGAATTATTCGTAAAAACAAGTTGACATATACGAAGAAAAAAGAAAGGGCAGATAGAATGGGGAGGTCAGGAAGTAAGGGAAGGGATGGAAAATGGGGAAAGGAGAAGGGGAAGAAGATTATCGGAAGCAAAATATCAAGTTTTGGATTTGCTATTATGTTGATTTCATTAAGGGTATATTTGTATTTTCGATCTCCTTAGTAATAAATTCTTATTTCTTCAATTTCCTTTTACAAATATTGTTAAGATTTAGGACCATTTAACTATTATTCCACTCTTGACAGCATCTATTTCATATTAAAATTGTACTAATTCTTCAAAACTACAAATGTACATATTGTTTTGCCTAAATGTACATATAAAGATGCAGGAATGTACATATTCTGTTGTGGCCATGTACATATAAGTTAAATTTTTTATTAAATATTTTTTTTACTAACATTGATGTCCTATACGTCATTTAAATGCATCCTTTTTTTTTCTCTCTCTCAATATTGTGGGACATGCAACATAAAAGAAATATAGTAAATACTACGATGACAGTAACATAATTGCAATTAAAAGAGTCTTGCTCCCTAAAGCCAAACCTTTAATCATACTATGTTTGCATGTCATTTTTTTCATTTAAAACGACTAAAAACTAACAGAAATTATAAGAAATGCTTCAACAAAATAAGCCAACTTATATGTACATATAAAAAAATAATATGTACATGTAGGAAAACAATATGTACATTATTCCAAACTATATGTACTTTTTTATATTCTAACAATTTCTTTCCTACACCCCAATGATTTAAGCTCTTACATGTTCCTCCTCTTTAAAATGACAAGTTTCATGACAATTTTATATGATAGTGGAAGCACATTAATAATCAGAAACCTACCTCAGGCTCAAGGCAGTATGCTTTGTATGACATATTTGGGGTAATCTTTTCCATCTACTTTGGAGTTCCATCTCCCCATCCTTCCCTTCAAGTAAAACACAGATATTATCTGTAAAATTCTATCACACCAATTTAGGGTTGAATTTAGTAGAAACTAAAAATGTACATATTGTTTTGCTTAAATGTACATATAAGTATGCAGGAATGTACATATTGCATACCTATATGTACATTTTTACAAACAATATGTATTTTACCAAAAATGAATCAATTAAGATATTATGTGCCACATTCTTACAAATTTTATGTACATTTTTAAGATTAATAGAAATTTCACTTTTACAAGCCCCAAACAAATGTCACATAAACATAAGAAAATTTACTCCATCACTTCCATATGTTGGGAGAAATAAATACTTTTCTCATTTATGCAACACTTAAATATTCACATATTATTTACATAGGATGTAGCATAACTATATGTACATTCTTGCAACTTATATGTACTTTTTTTACACTGACAATTTCTTCATAGTCCTATATATGCAAGCAAGCAAATAACAAGCATGAATATCATTTCAATTAAATTGAGGCACAAACAACTATCATGACATGAAACTATTTTGCTTGTAAAAAAAATTGAACTGCAATATATGGTGAAATTAACAAAATTAATAAAGATCTTCTTACAATATTATGAGCAAGCAATTCTACAAAGTTGTAGATGTTATCTCCTAGAAGAGCATAAATGGACATATTACATGTCAAATCCTATATAATTGAAAGGATTAAAATAAAATGAAATGAAGTCAAAGGATAAATATATATGTTAGCCAAATAAAAGCTGTAAACTTTCTTTACTTAATATCCATCTACTTTTAATGATTGGGTGTAAGGCTAAGTACAGCGTCAGTCTTCGGGCTGGAAAACATAATACTTAAGCACATTAGCCATATTACCATCAGCGTTATCTTTCATACAACGGTATGTCATTTTAATGCAGGTTTTATTGTCAATTACATAATTGGCAACTCGATTCATCCATGTTATTATAAAATTTTTGATTTTGATGATAAGAGAAGGGGATGTAGCATGAAAGAAAAAGCTCAAACTAGTAAGACTAGAATTTAACCTTGCAGAGCATTGCTGCACATTAATTGGTTGATAAAACAGTATTTTCTAAAGGGGACTCTGAAGAACAAGAAGTTTCTAACATCAAATCTTGATAAATTAGTTTCAGCTCCAGTAGTATCACAACATAATACAATTGCATTCGTAGAAAACACATAAACCTATAAAAACATACCAGCTTGAGAAGATTAATCTTGGTCTCAAAGTCACATTTAAAATTATCATACAATTATATCAGTGCATCTCTAGCCTGAAATTTAAGAGATAACAAAACATCATAAAAAGTTAGATAACCTAGCCAACATCTACCGTGTGGGTACTCTAAGTTCATAGCAAACGAACTTATTTATGTATGTATGAATTCATACAAACATACATACATATATATATATATATATATATATATATATATATATAAAGCCAACTCTTCAAAAATGAAAACCATTAACTAAACCACACTCCAAACTAATTATCTGACCAACATACACTGAATGACCCAAGAGACCAATAGGAAACCACGATTGAACTTTCCACATGTACCATACAAAAACAAGAGTGCTAAGAGAATGTAACATAAGCTTGCCTCTAACATTTTTCCTTGTACAATTAAGATAATTTTTTATTATACTAAAATAAAGACGCCAAACCTTAACAAGCTAATGGTTCGTGATTTCATGATTTAGCTAAGATATAACATCAACTTGCTCATCACACTTTCCATTCTACAACTAAAAAAAAAAAATTCCTAATAAAATTTTGCCAAAGCTTTAGAAACTAATGTTTACCTAACTTCCATCCTACCATGTCTGACTCTACTGCAGTCCAAAAATTCTGAAACTACTGCCACCAATATAGATGTTTAGGTCAAAATTTACAATAGACAAGTAATAGAACAAAACATATATTTATAATATTTGAAGCAGATCTTAAAATCAAAACAAATTAAGAGACTAAATAATAAACCCAAAAGTTAAAAAAATAAAATAAAGGAAAACTTACAATATCCAGAAATCAGCATGCAAAGGATTTTAAGATATCCAGAAAACTTACAATAGATGTTTAGATCAAAACTACCGCCGCAACAAATTGGGGTCAATCTCGGAATGGGTTTGTCACACGAAATCTCTTCTTCTGCTTGCCTTCTCCTTCACAGACAATGGATTTAAGAAGAGGTTTGTGGTAAGAGACAAGAAAAATACAAAGAGAAGAACGAAAATGAAGGGTGGGAGAATAACAGACGAGGGAGGGGGGAAGACTCAGATATGTTTAGCTTATTTCATTAAGGGTATTTAGGACTTTACAGTTTCCTTCACAATAATTTTTAATCTTTTCATTTCCTTTCTACAAATAATTTTAAGTTATAGTACTCTTTAACAATAAAGTTACTGTTGCTTGCACGTTTCTCATATTTTACCATTTTAGTTTCAAACTTCTATTTCACTTTTTAGGTTTTGTTTCTCCCAAAACTCTTTAGATATAAGCCCAAAAGTTGCATCTTAACCACCCCAAAATTCCATCTCCGCCATTCTAAACCACCTAAAATTGATTATGTTTTTCTACCCTTTTATCTCTCCATATTCACCGGTTTAGCTTTCTCAATGTCACTTCCTTTTCCTTTCCTTTCTTACTCTAGTTAGGGGATGGATATTTTTGCTTTGCCTCAATTTCTCTGTTTTTCCCTAAAACGAGAGAAGAATATACTGATGAAAATGAAACCTTAACTCAAAATTAGAGAAAAAAATAATTTTTACAAAGAAATTGAGAAACAATTTCAATTAAGAATTATTATTATTCTTAATCAAAAAGAAGAGAGAGATGAAAATATATTGAGAGATGTCATTTTGAAGACTTTTTTTCTCAGAGAAAGATGAATGGTTAAGCGTTTTACTTTATTCTTAATCAAAAAGTAGAGGAATGGTTAAGCCTCTCTCCTCTGCTTTTGGCTATCAAGTTATTTTTAATTTTACCTTTATACCCTTCATGTTTTTTCATCAATTTTAAGGCTTTATTTAGGATTGTGCTTTTGGCGCAATCTTAAACAAGATTTATTTTGGGCCAAAGTTGCTTTTGCCAATCACAAATGAACCAATGGTCCATTTGTTTTAATTTTTTTTTTTTTGCATTTTTATTTATTTCATAAAAAAAATAATTTGATTAACGAAAAATTAATTCAATTTTTGAAAAATATCTTACGCTTCTAAAAAGCGTAAAATATCTTTAAAAAATTGAGGCAAAGCAAAAATATTCATCCCATAACTATAGGAACCGATTCTTTTTCAACCTTTTGGATGCAATATAACCTAAGGCGAAAGAGGATACCGACTGACGGGTCCGTTGCTATATCCTTTTCAATAAAAATAAAAGTACCCATCATTAAAAAAAAGACGCGTTTTTTAAAGAGGGACCTATACCAACGGAAGAACAAAACCGTCAGTATATATCATGTTATATATTTTGTTTGATCTGACGGATAATAAAATCCGTCAGTATAGATTAAGTCTATACCAACGGATTTTTGTTATCCGTCAGTATAGGTAATATCTATACCTACGGCCATAAAGTCCGTCGGTATATGATGCATGTATACCGATGGTTTACAAAATTCGTCTGAAAAGCACATTTCTACCGACGAATATTTTCCTTCAATATAGGTCTTGTCGTAACGAAAAATCTCATTGTGGGACCCGTTAAGTGATGTTAGGAGGGAAAGAGGAAAAGAAAATGATTGGTTCCTCTTTAAATAAAAATGAGGGTTTTAAAACAACCTTGAAAAAATGGAGTCGTCACCGATCTTTTTTGGCTAGGTGTGATCGGTCACCTATTAAAATTGATTTTGATAAAATATTTTAAAGTTAATTAAAACATTTTAAGAAAAACCAATTTCGAGGTCTGCGCTTTAAAAACCAGAGAAAAACAAAAGCGGGTTTGAGTCAGGTACATCACGAGGAAGGATTAGCACCCCCACAACGCCTGTATAAAACGGTACCTTATTAATCACGTGTTATCATGAAGTCTCGATTAAGTCGGTTTTAGCTTTAATATTTAAAAAATAATTCCCTTTTAAAAACAATCACGTTCTTTGAAAATGATTCAGAATTTATTAATATAAAATTTTTTATATTTCCTGGCAGGCCCGGCAAAACATAGAAATTTTCTTTTATTTTGAAATTCTCCGAATCACCCTTATTTTTTGCGAAAAAAGATATTTCGTTGTCAATGATAATTGATGATATCCTCCCCGGCTGATCCAGAAGAGAACTCATGAATTATTTTAACATAAGAACAACCTTATTTTATTAAAGACCATTATTATTTTCCATGCATTTAAAATCATTTAAAAATGGTCACGGATATGCAAATTATTACTAAGATGTAAATATAAATCAAACAACATGCATAATTATCATGACATGGCGAACATTTCCATTATGATGTGGCAAAGGAATTTATGACATGACAAAACAATTCATGACATGACGTGCATGTAGAGGTGGCAAAATGAACCCGAAAACCCGCCCAGAAAAACCCGAACCCGTCCAAACCCGATTTGACCAAAAAGTCAAAAACTCGAACCCAAAAAACCCGAACCCGAAATGGCCTGAGCCTGAAATTACCCGAACTCGAAAGGGCCCGAACCCGAAATTACCCGAACCCGAAAAAACCCGAACTCGAAAAACCCGAACCCGAAAATACCCGAGCCCGACCCGAACCCGAATTTAACACTAAAAATAAAAATTATCAAATTGTAATTAAATAATTTTTTTATAAAGCAAGAACTTTATTTTTCAATTTTATTCTAATCTCTTTTTTAATAATTTAATTAAAAATTAATTTATATTTTATATATATATGATAAAATAATAATTTTATCAAAAATAAAATTATATTTTGTACTTATAACTTTAATGTCCCATATTTTGATGAATCCACTATCTAAAGATTCTAAACTCATGAAGATTTTAGAAATGTGAAATTTTTTTGACATAAAATATTACTTGTCTTTTATTTATGTTATTTTAAGAGCACCCTTATAATAGTATAATATTATTTTCTATATATTAAAATTAATTAACAGCAATTCTTTCATAACTTGTCTCTAGTATAATAGTATTTCTTATATTAAAAAATAGATAAAAACTACTTTAAAAAATTGTGTTGCTTTTTGCAACATATATATAGTTTTCTTAGGTACATTATTAAATTAAGTCATCAAATATTGATTTATAAAAGTATTATGTCTTTTTAGAATTTAAAAGTATTTAACATAATTAGCTAATTTAATTTTGTAATTAATTAATTATTTATTTTATTTTGGATAAGTATTTTTTAAATTATTATCATTTTATTACACTTGATATAATTTAAGATACAATTTACTTTTAGTAACATATCATATCAAAATTCAAGATTGGTTCACTTGGTATAGAGGTGCTCATGGGTCGGGTCAGGCCGGATTCGGGCTGGGTTTAGGTATGGTATCAACACCATAATCACTTGCCTAAGCCTAGACCGATCCGAAATATAGGCCTCAAATTCTGCCCAAGCCCGCCCATATTTGTAAATGGGTAGTCCAAGCCCGTTTAGGCCTCAAAGTTAAATGTCAGGGTTCGTGCCTAAAAGTCTCTTATTTTGTAGTGAATATAAATTATAATGTATTTACATATTGAAATTCGAGTTCATCAAATCAATTATTTTAAATATTAATATGATTAATTTATAATATATCATATTTTTTATAATAAATTATTTTAAAATTTTATTTTATTTTCTTTTGGTGCTAACAAATATTAATTTTAATAAATAAATATAATTAAAAATATCATATTATAATAAAAGATTATTTTTAAAAATAATAATAAAATATTTAATTTATTTTTAAAAGTAAATATTTAAATTATGTAAAAATGATTACATCTAACATGAAATAAAAATGATGTAAAACAAACCCGAACCCGAACCGAACCCGAACGGGCCCGAAACCGAACTGGCCCGAACCTGAACGGGCCCGAACCCGAACGGGCCCGAACCCGAACCCGATCGGACCGGAACCCGATCGGACCGGAACCCGATCGGACCCGAACCTGATTGGACCCGAACCCGAACGGACCTGAACCCGAATGAGCCCGACCCGAATCCGCCAAATTGCCACCTCTACGTGCATGACATGGTAATGTTGGGAAACTCCGGGCTCATGCTTAAATGTAAAACATCAAAATAGTGCAACGACAGTAAACAAAGAAGCACCCGAAGTACCACAGGATCTCTGGTTTGCGTTTTACATAGGTTTATAGCAATTAAAACAATTAAATCACCCATATGATTTAGAAGTTACCTACTTAAAATCTCGTAATCTTAAGTTGCGATCCAAACAACAGTTGCTTTAGACTTCAAGATCTACAAGACTCAACCAGCAAGATCACTAGAAGCACAGTTGTCCTTCCTCTAAAGCTAGTCCACACGAACAGCTGATGGATCATTCTCCAAGGTATGGCGATTCACTTGTGCTAGCAAGTTGATCCTAAGATCACAATCAAAAGATCTATCTATAGTGTTTATCTCTCAATGCTGATCTCACTTAACAAGTATGAAAAGCGACAAGACACACACCAAACATAGAGGTTGCGGCAACAAGCAGAATCTCACAGGGAGGTGGCGATTTGATGTTTTTGCTAGGGAAAAGTTTTCTTCTTGAATTCAATTTTCTCTCAAAGTAAAATCAGAATGTACCAAGTCTAATGGCTCCTTTCTTGTATGGCTACATCAAGAATATATCATATATATTCAAGTGCTAGCCCTGACTACTCTCCCTAGGGGTAACCGGCCAGTAGTAGCTTCTTGTACAAGGCTTTCATTAATCCACTTGGACTTAAACTATTTAAGTCTAGGATGGATCAATAGGCCCAATATGCTAACAATTAGTAATATCGGTCCATTAACCTTAATACCTTAAGTTGGGCCAATCATCCTAAGAGGAAAGTCTTAAATTAGAATAGTCTTGTTGGACCCATTCTAATTTTTCATGCATACTATTGGATAGATCAATAACTAATCAAAAGTAATATAATTCTCAATTAAATTTCTTTCTCCTCATGAAAAATTCATGACATTGATCTATTAATATCATCACATGACATTAATCTAATATAGCATAGCCATTCGACTACATCTTTGTACATCTCAATGACAAAGTCGCCAATACTAGTCTTCACAAGACTAGTCGATTCTTCTTGTTTCATTAAGACATCATCTTTGGATTTCTCAAATCTCAATTATGTCTTAATCAATCTTAATTGAACTCTTCAGTTAAGTCCTCAACACAAATCTTTTATTCCATTAAGTTTTACCTCAATAGAATACCATGTTTAATCCATACATTACTATCTTTATGTGTGTGACCCTCTAGGTTCCCAATATGTTGGCAATGAACATAAGTTAATCTCATTAACCTATCTTCATAGATCAAGAGCGGGATCTAGCAACCCATAATGACCACCCAAATATTTTGAAGTCATTGTGACCTTTTATAAACCTTTCAGCAACCAGCCTTTCAGTGTAATACGGTTCTTTTACCAAATATCCCTGTAGACACCTAATTTTGTTCGGACCACTAAATCAGGTATTCTTCTTCTTAAAGTGATGTTTCAGAATGCAAAAAGGCTTTTCTCATCCTGCAGGTGGTACTCCGAGACTTAGTTTAAGAAAACAGGCATAAAAAATCAATATTGAAAAAGTCAACCTCAAAAAAGTCAACTACTGAAAAAGTCAATCCATATTCAAAATCAAAATTCAAAGTTCAATTGAACAACGATGAAAGAATTTTGATAATCCGAGGTCTACAACGAAAGATATGGAGTCCGGAAGATGGGTTATGGAGATTCAGTAGAAAGAAAACCTTAGTTCGAAATTTTTGGGGAAAAGTGCTTAAACGATCAAATCTGTCGAAATTGGAGGTTCCAAATGAAAGATAAGCAATGACAACGGGTAATGGAGAGGCATTTGGAGGCAAAACTGAAGGAAAAGTCAATTTGGAAGAAAACCGAGAAATAGGATTTTTGGTGGATTTTGGTGAAATTGGGGAAAATTGTAGAAATAGCCCGATTCGATAAAACTAAAGCCCCTAATTGATGAGGAGTGATTAAAAAAGGATATTCCCAAGGTTCAGTTTGAAGTAATTACGAGAAAAGAGCCGATTGGAACGGAAAAACGAAGAAATTCCCGATACTGAAAAAAAGGAAAAATCAAAACGGAGGGGAATTTGATCGTAAAAATTAGGCTTTTTTGGACCAACTCCAATTCAATATATGAAAAAGGTACAAAAAAAGAAAATCTAGAAATCGGACTTGTTTTGAGCAAAATCAGGCTTTGGAGACAAAAAGACAAATTTGGAAAATTCGAGAAAAATAGAAAATAAGCTCCAAAAATTCTCAAACTTCCGAATCTCAATATTAAATCATTTGGAAGAGATTGGAGAAGAAAAATCCGGATTCAGAGTTCATTTGTAAAATGGCAAATTTAGGGCCCATTAAGCTGAAAATTCCAGAAGATAAATCCCGAAAAAATAGCAAATGATCTCCAAAAATTACCAAAACTTTCAGATCTCATTCTTAAATCATTTGGAAGATATTGGCGAAGAAACATCTAGATTTGGAGTTCGTTTGCAAAATGACAAATTTCGAGCCCATTAAGCTGAAATTCAAGAAGATAAATCCCGAAAAAAAATAGAAAATGAGCTCGAAAAATTATGAAAACTTCCAGATCTCAATTTTAAATTATTTGGAAGAGATTGGTGAAGAAAAATATGGATTTGAAACTCGTTTGAAAAATGGTAAAAGTTCGGGTGCACTAAGGGGCAATCCTAGGAAAAATTCGAGAAAAACAGCAAATGGGCTTGGAAAATTATGAAAACGTTCAAAATTCAATTTTTTATTATTTAAGAAGTTTTGAAAAAATAAAATTTGGATTTGGAGTCCGTTTTCTATTTAATTAGGTTTGGGAGTCAAAAAGGTCATTTTATCGAAGAAACCGAAAATGGCCTTTCTTGCAATTAAAAAAATGGAGTGTGGGCTGGAATATGAAGAGGCAGCCGGCCAAGCCCAGAAGGAGTGAATATTTTTTGAATTTTGCATCCAATGGCCAAGAGTGGATAAGAAGGTAGTTATTTTTTTAATCAAGCCTTTGAATTTGCAACGCATGGACCAATGGATGGAGATGGATGATGTCATATTTATGACATCATAATTTTGGGGCTGATTATTCCAATCTAAGGGTGGGAATTTTACGTAGAAGTCATCTTGGATTAAGGACCATTGGATCAAAATTGGTTAAAAAAATGACAACTTTCCTACAAACTACTAGAGGCATTCGGCCAAGGCAATTTAGAGGGGGGGATTTCATTTTTCAAACTTCTTCTTGGCTGATTACACTCCATTTTTGAAAGTAAATAGAAAGTTTTGAAAGGTAAAGAGAGTAAGAAGAGAAAAAAGCTTGCAAAATAGCTTTTAGAGGTACCTAAAAGCACCTTACTCTTGTACTTTTTTAGCATTTCCATTCTTAATTTGCGGTTTTCATTTGATATTTGGTGAGTTTCTATTGATTTTATTTTTGAAATAAGTGTTTTCAAGCTTTCTCTTCAAGCTCTACTCTTATGTTTTCTTAAATAACTTTGAATTTTTTTTTAGTGAGAAACCGAATGGTCTTTTTATTTATTTATTTTTTATATATGGATGGTGTTTGATCTTTATTTCATATTGGTTGTGATGTCTAGCTTGTTTTGATGTTCTAAATTTTTCTAAAAATAACAAAAACA
This sequence comes from Fremontodendron californicum, assembly GCA_030761205.1. NCBI lineage: Eukaryota > Viridiplantae > Streptophyta > Magnoliopsida > Malvales > Malvaceae > Fremontodendron > Fremontodendron californicum. The sequence continues at coordinate 24,528,934 of JAULJL010000009.1, forward strand.
TGGAGCTTGTTTTAATCTTTTTACTTACTTACCTCTATTTTTGGTTTTATCATCTTGTTTTCATGTTTACTTTCCATGTTTATCATTTTTAATTTTCTGTTTTCAACATGTTTGAGTTGTTCATGATTTGTATTTTACTATACTATGTGTTTGTGAAAATGTCTAGTTATATTCATGCCTTTACTTCATGTTTGCATGGTTTACCATGTTTCTTTTTTAGCCTTGCATTTAGTATGTCATGTGTTTGTGAAAATGCCATGATGGGATTCCATAATTTAGATTTATGACCATTCGGTTTCTCCTTTATTTTGTGTCATGTATATGCATTTTTATCTTGCTAGTTTTCATGCTTGTATTTCCATGCCATGATTTTGTGTATTTTGATTTAGTATGCTATGTGTTTGTGTTATTGCCATGCATTTTTAGGTCTAGGCCATTTGCATTGCCATGCATTTCATGCATGTTTAGGCCTAGGTTGCATTTATTGCCATGCAAGTTCATGTGAGGTCTAGGCCATATTCTTTATGCCATGCATTTTCTATGTCATTTAGGTTTTAAATCATGCATTTAACTTACTGTTTGTTCATGCATATCATATCATGCCACTTGATTTTTGACTTAGGCCAATCAATGGCTCAAAGTCATGCTTATTTGAGCATACTTGTAGAAAATTAAAGAGTTGTCAAGTTGATTTTTCTACCTTTGTGATTTTTTTTTACTTAGGCAAATCTTGTCCAATTTTTTAGAAATTTTAGCTACTGTTTGTAGGTTCATAGAAGAGTCTCCAATATTTTTACTTTGATTTTTGAATGATTTTATCAAAGGCAAAAAAATGTGTTTTGGCAAAACAGTTTTTCACCCAGTGTTCTGACTTTTCTCGATTTTTCTGGGAAGTTATCCTTAGTCAAAAAATTAAGCCAATTTTTTTTACACATATTTATACATGTTCTCAGTCTCCTGTATTTGTTTTAGATTTTTTTGAAAATTTAAAAATAGGTTAAAAAAATCACGCTTTAAAACTGGACAGTAGAGTCAGATTTGAAATTCAAGGGAAAAATAATTGTTAGTTTTGGCTAAGGCATTTATAAGGGGTTAATTAGGAACCTTAGCTACTGTCCTAGGTTGGTTTCTAGGCCATTTTAATCTTTAAAAATGATATTATAAAGCTTGGGTCAAGGGTGGTCAAGTTCGGATTTTCAAACTTAGGAAAATAGAGCTATTTTTAAAAGGGGAATTCGGCTATGATGTTTTATTATCCAAGATTTTCAAAATTGTTTTTAAACCAATCACAAAGTATTTTGATTCTAGAAAGTTTAATTTGATGTCTTTTCCTAAGGTAGCAGGATATCTTTTTAGGTATACGGATTTTCTTATTTAAAGGAAAAAAATACACTTTCATGCATTGCATTTTCCATGTTCATGCATACTATATAATATGTGATTTTTGCTACGATAGTATTGTTATTATTTTGATTTATATTTTATGATGTTATATTGTTTGTTATATGGTTTTGAATATTTCATGCTATCCTATGATTTTTATTTAGTAATTTATTTTTGTCACATCTTTTAGCATATACTATGTTCATGCATTATTATTTTTATTTTCATGCATATTTCATGATAACATTATTTTATGTTTCATATCATTTCATGTCACTTAGATTATATTCCATGTCATATAGATTATATTATTTATGCCATGTCATTTAAATTCGGTATGTCATTTAAATCATATTATTTCATTTAGAATATTTCATGTTACTTAGGACATATTATTTCATATAGAAAATATTATGTCACTTAGGATATTTCATTTCATTTATAATATATTATGTCACTTAGGATATTTTATTTCATTATAATATATCATGTCACTTAGGATATTTCATTTCATTTAGAATATATCATCTTACTTTGTTTTGATTATTCCACTCTTTTATTGCTTTACTATTTTTTCTATGTAATAATGTCGGAAAGTAGTAATCTTTGTGTTGTTTTAAAAAAAAAATTCTTGACAAGAATTTGAAAAAAGAGAAAAGATGATAGAAAAATATTTCCTCTTTGAAAAGTGAAAAAATGAGAATAAAAAAATGAGGAGAAAATGATGAAAAAGTTCTTTTGTAGTGGAGTAGTGAGGTAAAAATAATAAAAACCTCCTTTTAGTTTTAGACTTTAAAGAAAATGAGAAAAAAAATGTAAAAAAAAAGTTGTCAAGAAAATTCAAGAAAAATATAAAGAAGAAAAAAAAAAGGTGATGTTAGGATCTTCTTTTCCTTAATCTTTTCATTTGCATTTTTTGCATAACATGCAAGCAGTTGTAAATATGAAAATTCATTCCCTCAAACATCTTCGCATCTTGTACATTTCATGCATCAATCATCATCACATCCATGCATATGTGAATAAAGCATGTACATTAATGATTGTATTTCTGATCTCATTCTTTGCAATAAACGAATGGTAATAATAATCACATTTGATGATTTCATAAACATTCATTGGTTGAATAAGAATTGTAGACCGGTAGTGTTGAATGAACATTTGGACATTGTACCATAGTAGGATCCACTACCTCGAAATTCTTTTGAAAAAATAACATGTTTTTTTTTAGGAAACATGTTTCAAAAAAATCATAGATTAAATTTGGAGGCAAATCTTGCATAATGAGATTTTTGAATAATCAAGATTTAAGTCCCACCAATTTCATGGAATCATTGATTAATTTCCTTGTATATACCTTTGTGTTAATTCATTTACTCTTTACATGTATCATTTTGGCATCATATTACAGTCCTAACATGCATGGTCATTGTAAACATTTAATTTTGTCCAGACCACTAAAACAGGTATGTTTTCTTCCTAAATTGATGTTTCAGAATGTAAATTTTTTTTTCATCCTGTAGGTGGTACTCTAAGACTTAGTTTAAGAGGACGAGCATAAAAAGTCAAAATTGAAAAAAGTCAACCTCGAAAAGTCAACCTCGAAAAGTCAACTACTGAAAAAGTCAACCTACTTTCAAAATCAAGATTTGAAGTTCAATTGAAAAATGACGAAAGAATTTTGATAATCCGAGGTCCACATCGAAAGATATGGAGTTCGAAAGTTGGGATTTGGAGATTCAGTAGAAAGGAAACCCTAATCCAGGAAATTTGGGGAAAAGTGCTTAAACGATCGAATTGGTCAAAATTGAAGGTTCCAAATGAAAGATAAGCACTGACTATGGGTAATGGAGAAGCCACTTGAAAGAAAAAGTGAAAGAAAAGTCAATCCGGGAGAAAATCGAGAATTAGGGTTTTTGGTGGATTTCGGTGAAACTGGGAAGAATTACAGAAATGGCCCGAATTGGTAAGACCAAAGCCCCTAATGGATGAGGAATGATTAAAAAGGGATAGCCCAAGGCTCAATTTGAAGAAAATCTGAAAATCGAACTTGTTTTGGGCAAAACCGGGTTTCGGAGGCAAAATGGCAAAATTGGAAAATTTGGGAAAAATAGCAAATGAACTCCAAAAATTCTGAAAAATTGCAAATCTCATTCTCAAATCATTTGGAAGAGATTGGCGAAAGAAAATCTTGATTCGGAGTTCGTTTGCGAAATGGCCAAATCCCGGGTCTCTCATGCAGAAATTCAAGAGGATAAATCCCAGAAAAATAGCAAATGAACTCCAAATCTTCTAAAAATTTGCAAATATCTTTTTTAAATTATTTGGAAGATATTGGCGAAAGAAAATCTTGATTCGGAGTTCGTTTGCAAAATGGCCAAATGCTGGGTCTCTTATGTAGTAATTCGAGAAGATAAATCCCGAAAAAATAGCAAATGGACTCCAAAAATTCTGAAAATTTGCAAACATAATTTTTAAATTATTTTGAAAAGATTGGCGAAATTAAATCTTGATTCGGAGTTCGTTTGCAAAATGGCCAAATCCCGGGCCCCCTATGCAGTAATTCAAGAAGATAAATCTCGAAAAAATACCAAATGAGTTCCAAAAATTATGAAAACTTCCAGATCACAATTTTAAATTATTTGGAAGATATTGGTAAAGAAAAATCTTGATTTGGAGCTCATTTAGAAAATGATAAAATGTGGGGGCATAAAAGGCATTGTTGGAAGAAAAAATCCAAATAAATAGCAAACGGACTCGAAATTTTTTGAAAACTTCCAGAATTCAATATTTTATTATTTTGAAAGTATTATAAAAATAGAATTTGAATTTTGAGTCCGTTTGCCATTTATTTGCATCCGAGGGGCAAAACGGTCATTTTACCCAAGCAACCGAAAAGGGCTTTTCTTGCCTTTCAAAAAAATAAATCTTGGGCTGGAAGAAGGTGTGCTGGCCGGCCAAAGCCCAAAGGAGGGAAGGAGTTTTTTATTTTTCAATCAAAAGGCCAAAAATTAAGAGTTGGTTAGTGATTTTTTTGATCAAGCCATTGCAAATAAGCCACATGGGCCAATGCATGAAGAGGGAGAGTGTCAACATTATTCTTGAATAGCTGTAATTATGGACAGCAGGTGGCCTAATATAAGGGTGATAATTTCATGTTTTTTCACCTTGAATCGCTAGCCCTTGGATGGAAATTGGTTGGAGGAAAAATGACAACATCCTAGGAGGAGAGAGATGATTTTCGGCCAGCACTAAGGGGATTCAGATTTTTTATTTTCAGCACTTCATTTTTCATTTTCTCTCTTGTTTTGGCTGAGTTTTCTCTCCATTGTTGCAAAGCAAAAAGAAAAGTTTAGAAAAGAAAAGAAAGTTTGAAGAGAAAAACTTGAAAGATAACTTCTAGAGGTTACTTTTAGCACCAACTCTTGCACTTTCTTGATTTTCCATTTTTGTTTTTGCTATTTTGATTATAATTTTGGTGAGTTTTCTTTTTAAATAAGTTTTTGTTATGTCCTTTTTAAGTTCTTTCTTCATCTTTTTCTTAAACAAGTTTTTACAATTTTTTTTTCTTTCTTTCTTACCATGGCCGAATGGCCTATATTTTTGTTGTTGTTGTTTTGCTTTGATTTGTCATGTTATTCTTGTTATTTTTTTAGCTTTGATGCTTTAAATCTTCTTCTACTACATATACTTGAAGCTTGTTTTAATTTGGTTGCTAGTTTATGGTTATTATCAGTTTATATCATGTTCTTGCATTTTTAATTTTCTGTTTTCATAATGTTTAAATTTGTTGATGTTTTATATTTAGTATATTAAGTGTTTGTGAAAATGTTTGTTAGTTTTAATACCTCTATTTTTATATTTGCATGATTTGAGTGACATATTTAGGTTGAGTATGTTAGTATATCAAGTGTTTGTGAAAATGCCATGTTTGCTTGGAACTTGAGGCCATTCGGCTACCTCATTGATTTTTCTTTGTATGTGCATTTTTGCTATGTTAGTTGATAGGTTTGCATTTGCATGATATTTGATTAAGTATTTGGTTCAAGCATATCAAGTGATTGTGAAAATGCCATGCTTGTTTGGAACTTGAGGCCATTTGGCCACTTCATGTTATTTTGCTTTGTATGTGCATTTTTGTTATGATAGATGATAGGTTTGCATTTTCATGACATTTGGTTGAGTTTTTGGTTTAAGCATGCCTTGTGTTTGTGTTATTGCCATGCATATTTTAGTTGTTTGGTTTGGTTTATTTTGCCATGCATGACCATGCATTTTTGACCTAGGTTGCATTAAATGCCATGCATGTTCATTTAGGTCTAGGTCACTTTATTGATGCCATGCGTTTTTTCAAGACATTTAGGTTTAAACTCATGCATTTCATGAATCATATTTGCTGTATTTTCCATGCATTTCATGTCCATGCCACTTGACTAATGACTTAGGCCAATTAATGGTTCAAAGTCATGCTCTCTTGAGCATACTTGTGGAAACTTAAGGTTTGTCAAATTGATTATTCTACCTTTGTGATTTTTTTTTATTACTTTTTAGCCAATTTTTGTCTAACTTTTCAAAAGTCCTAGCTACTGTTTGTGAGTCATTTTGTGAGTCTTAAATATTTTTACTTTGATTTTTAAATGATTTTATCAAAGGCAAAAAAATGTGTTTTGGCAAAACAGTTTTTTCACCCAGTACTTGTACTTTTCTGATTTTTCTGGGCAGTCATCTTTAATCAGAAAATTAAGCTGAGTTTGTCCCGTATATTTTTACAAGTCCTAAGTCTCTAGTATTTTTTTTAGATTTTTTAGAATTTTAAAAATAGGGTAAAAAATCATGGCTTAGAACTGGACAGTGGAGTCAGAATTGAATTTGAAGGAAAATCATTTTTCTTTTTTGGTCATGTTACTTAGAGGGGGCTGATTAGGAAGTTTAGCTACTGATGTGGGTTAGTTTCTAAGCCTTTTTAAACTCTAAAAATGATTTTTTTTAGTCTCGGGTTAAGGGTGGTCAAGTCCGGGATTTTAAACTTAGGAAATTAGAGCTATTTAAAAAAGGGTTTAGCCACGTTTTTACTTTTAATCTAAGCTTTTCAAAATTGTTTTCAAACAATCACAAAGTATTTTGGTTTTAGAATATTTAATTTGATATATTTTCCTAAGGTTGCCAGATATCTTTTTAGATATACGGATTTCCTTAATTAAAGAAAAAAATACATTTTCATGCATTGAATTTTCCATATTCATGCATTTTATATAATATGTAATTTTTTTTGCTATGATAATTTCTATGGTATTGTTATTATTTTGATTTATACTTTTTGATGTTATATTATTTTATTATATGGTTTTGAATATTTCATGATATCCTATGCTTTTTATTTAGTTATTTTTTTAATATTATTTAGCATATACTATGTTCATGCATTATTATTTTCATTTTTATTTTCATGCATATTATATGATAGCATTATTTTATATTTCATGTCATTTAAATTATATGCCATATCATTTAAATTATTTCATTTCATGTAGAATATATTATGTTACCTAGGATATTTCATTTCATTTAGAATATATCATGTGACTTAGGATATTTCATTTCATTTAGGATATATCATATAACTTAGGATATTTCATTTCATTTAGAATATACTAAGATATTTAAATTATATCATATCATTTAGGATTGCATTATATTATTTAGATTTTGCTATGTCATTTTATTTATGTCATGCATATACTTATTCATTTCTTTTAAATGTTTTCGAAAAAGGTAATGATTTTCAATAAAATAAAGATATTCTCGAGTTAAAATAATTCATGAGTTCTCTGCCGGGTTTGCTGGGGAGGATATCATCAATTATCATTAATAACGGAATATCTTCTTTAAAATGATAATGATTCGAAAAGTTTTCCAAATTAATAAAAATTTTTATATTTTGCCACGTTTGTTGGGGAATATAGGAAAATTTTGAATTTATAAATTCCGAATCATTTTCAATTAAAAACTGAAATTATTTTTCTTTAAATTGGGAATTAACTTGAAATACTAAATTTAAAACCAACTTTTTACCGAGACTTGAGATAATACACGATTAATAAGGTACCGTTTTATACGGGCGTTGTGGGGGTGCTAATCCTTGCCCGTACGTAGCCGAGTCCCGAACCCGTTTCTTTGATTTCTCTGGTTTAAAACGCAGACTTGAAATTGGTTTTAAAAGTGTTTTAATTAATTTTTAAAATATTTTATAAAACCGGTTTTAATAGGTGGACGATCACACCTAGCTAAAAACGATTGGTGGTGACTCCATGTCTTTTTCAAGGTCATTTTCAAAACCTTCGTTTTTCTAGAGGAACTAAGTCGACTTTTTCTCGATTTTTTTTATGTCACGCTTAACGAATAATAAAGTATTGCGATGAGACTTGTTATTTTTTTAGGTTGCGACAGCTTGGCGACTCCGCTGGGGACTATTAGAAAGTTAGGCCTAGAATTAGTCGTATGTTATCAAAGTATCGGTTTTGTTGGTTTAATTGATATTTAATTTTAATTCCCACATTTTTTTTAATATGGAGAATTTTGAAAATAATAAAATGTTTTTAAATATGTCCATACTCATGTGCATGCATTTTATTATTGTTCTTTAGTTATTTAAGGTTGTATATTATAATTGCTTGTTGGTTAATGCGTTACACTATTCTTGATTATTCTTTTAATAAATTGTTAGGGTATTTAGAATAAGGTTTGTAGAATAGGTGGTGAAAGGTTTGTTGTTCCTCCACATACACTGCACGTTCATTTGCATATCATGAGACCTATGACCGGGTTTCGTCCTTTTAGGTGGGAGCAAAGTAACTAAGCCTTCGTGATTAACAATCCGCATGGGCTAGTGAAACACTTCCAGAGTACTAAATTACCTAAGCCTTCGTGATTAACAATCCGCATGGGCTAGGGAAATAGACTCTAACGAATTGAACCCGTTTTTATCGGGGTGCCTTACTAGCCTTCATCGATGACAATGAGGAGCAATTCGGGGCCTTTAGAACCAATTCACTCTCATATCCTAGGCGAAGCCATGCCGGATTTTCGTTAGATATACCGAAGATAGGAACACATGGAGGGACATTTCTAAACCTTTTGTTACCTATTTTACACTCTGAATAAGTGAGGTAGATCGGGCAACGATATACGTATATCGCCAGTAATAAATGTGATAATCCGTCCCAAAGGCAATGTGATACCTATATAAGTAGATATTTGTTGGGGCAAATGTTCATTAGCTGTTTAATAAAAAATAAAAATCATTTTCAAGCATTTTTGCATTTTTGCATTTTACACATTTCATGCATGTGAATAGAGCATGTACATTTTTGGTTGTATTATTGATATCGTTTTTTGCAATAAAAGGATGGTGGTAATAATTTTATTTAATGGTTTCTATAAACCGGTAATGTTACATGAACATTTGCATATTGTACCATAGTAGGATCCACTACCCCGAAATTCTTTTGAAAATAATGTGTCTGAATTTTCATAAAGGAAACATGTTTAAAAAAAAAAATCAGGGATTAAATTTGGAGGCAAATCTTGCATAATGAGATTTTTGAATAATCAAGATTTAGGTCCCATCAATTTCATGTAATCATTGGATAATTTATTTGTATCATTTTGACATCATGTTACAGTCCTAATATGCATGGTTATTCATTGAAGAATACATTTCTGATATACATGGTCATTCTTTGTACCTACCTTTGTATTAATTCATTTATTCTTCGCATGTATCATTTATGACATGCATAGTCATTATTTGTATATACTTGTGCATCAATTTATTCATTTTTTAAATGCATCATGTTGGCATTAGATTGCATCCATAGCATACATAGTCATCATAATTTCTCTGTATATGTTCATGCATTAATCATCAGTATATTCAGGCACATAGGAATAGAGCATGTACATTCATAATTGTATTCTTAATCTCATGACATTTTCATTTGCATGAAAGGGGTTCGAGATATGAGGAATGAGTCGGAGGAACGACTGGATGCTTTGGAACTCAATCAAGAGGAGTTTAGACATGAAATTCGGGAAATGAAAGAACAACTCGCCAAATTGCTGAAAACGTTTGAGGATATGGGTAAGAGTAAAGGGGAACTTTCTCAGGGCTCTGCATCGCCTTCGGATCAACCAAAACCTTCAGGTCCAGAACATACAATCCTTGCTAGATCTTGCGCTTGCCAGTGTTACAAAGGGTGCAACCTAGATGAAATTGTGGACAAAATCATGAAAATGATAAAAACAGAGAGCCTGATACCAAATACAGAAATCACGGATCCTGTACCACACCTGCAAACTGCTCTAAGTCCAAACCAGTATCCCTACCCAACTATGGCTCAATTGTCCACTGGGATGATCACTACGAGACTCCTGAAACCTATTCCATCACCAGCAACTGGCAGTTCATACCATTTCCCTCATCAATCACCTTATCGAGCATCCGGGATAGGAACCTCAAACTGTAAACAACCTCCAAGGGTCCCATGTCCTAATCCATACCCTTGCCTTGTTATTTGGCCATCCCCCTATGTAAACATTCCGGTTCGGACCTTAGTGCCACCACCAAGTGCCCCAACTCCTAGGCCATGTTGATTAAGAAACAACCCAAAAACAAGACTCAATAGCAGTATGATCCCATTCCAATCAACTATAGAGAGCTTCTCCCTATACTGATCCAAAATCACATGGTTGCATGTGTCCCGTTGAAACCCCTGTTACCACCATATCCAAAGTGGTATAATCCAAATGCAAGATGTGGTTATCACTGTGGAACTGTTGGCCATAACATTGAAGACTGTATAGCATTCAAAAAAAAAGTGCAATCTCTTATAGATGCCAAGTGGTTGGATCCAACGACACTGATTGATAGAGGGATGGAAAGCATCATTAGGATGGGGAGATTTACGGCATTGAGGTGGAAAGACTTCGGTCTTATATGATGTATTAAGATTTCACTTTTTCAGTAGTCGGCTTTTATAGCCTTAGGATGCTAGGAAGAATAAAATACTTGTAAATACAGTTTTAACTACTGCTCAGATTTTGTAAACATGGTTTATACCATTGTGAATGTTGATATGGGAATGAATTGACTATGCTTCAAATTTATGAGATGTTGATGATTAAGTTCCTCCGATTCTTATTCCTCTGTGATATCTTCCCCTTTGCATTTTGCATCCGATCAATTATTTTTCATACCATACATTCATACATGTATCATGTTAGCATCAGGTTGCATTCATGCATTCATAATCAGCATGATTTTTCTGTATATATCCATGCATTAATTTTCTTATTCTTTATATGCATCATGTTGACTTTGGGTTGTATTCATGACAAACATAGTCAGCATGATTTCTCTGTATATGCTCATGCATTAATCTGTCATATTAACATCAGGATGCATTCATGACACACATGGTTAGCATGATTTTCTTTGAATATACTCTGTATCAATCATTCATTGTTTGCATGTATCATAATTGACATCGTGTTGCATTTATAGTGTATATGATCATTCATTGGGAAATGTGCTAAAATGTACATGATCAGTCATTGCATATATCCATGTGTTGATTTGTTTATTCTTTGCTTGCAACATGTTGGCATTGTGATTGCATTTATTACATACGTGGTCAGCATGTTTCCACTGTACATGTCCACACATCATATTGTTTAGGCTTTACGTGCATCAAATTGCTTTCATGACTCTTTCATCATGACACACTTTGGGGGGAATAAAATAGAAGTTGGCTTGGCTTTAAGAGTCTTTTAAAGAATTTCCATTTCAAATCAGAGGTATAAGAAGTACTGAGTACCCTTTTAATACAGGCTAGTGCTATGGAGAATGAACAAGTTGCTCGAATGGAAAGAAAGGAAAGGGTATAGGAAGAATTACGAGAATAGCTAGCAAAGTCTCAAGCAAAATCTAAAGATCAGATGATTAAATTGATGGAGCTAATGTCCACCGTAATCAAGGGATACATTGAAAACTTGGCCGCCAGAGAAGGGTTAGAGGCACGAAAGGGTCAGAATGAGGTTGTAGTGATGGACGCCCAGAACAAAGTTAACCCCGTCAATGTCTTAAATTTAGATGATCCAGCTGAACAGGCAAAGTTGAAAATGGTTAATGAGGTAGAGTTAACGGATTCCCAAGGGAAATATTAGTTGCTAGATGAAAAGCTTCGGGCAGTGGAAAATACAGACGTATTCGGGAGTGTGGAGGCGAAAGAACGATGCTTGGTCTTTGATTTAGTTATCCCTCCTAAATTCAAGGTCCCTGACTTTGTGAAATATGATGGGACGACTATCCCTCAGCCCACATCACTATGTTCTGTCGAAAGATGACAAGTCATATAGATAATGGATATGCTTCTGATTCACTACTTTCAAGATAGCCACAGTGGGTCCGCAATTAGGTGATATAGTCAGTTGAGCAAGGATCAGATTTGCTCTTGGAATGATTTGGCTAGTGCTTTTCTAAACCAGTACAAGCATATGACCGATAGGACACCTGATCGTCTCACTTTGCAAAATATGGAGAAAAGAGCTACTGAGAGTTTCAAAGAGTATGCTCAGAGGTGGAGGAACATGTCTACCCAAGTACAACCACCTTTGACACAAAAGGAAATCACTGTCCTTTTTGTGAATACACTGCAGGCTCTGTACTATGATAGACTCGTCGGCAATGCCTTAAGGAATTTTACGGATATAGTAATCTCAGGGGAGATGATTGAGAATGCTATCAAGAATGGGAAACTTGAAAGAGAAGGAACATACAATGCCGAGAGAAATAAGACACCTAGAAAGAAAGAGGAAGATATCCAAGCTATGGGAGATTTTGTCCCATATTCCCAATTTCCCTCATACCAATCGTGTTACCCTACTAAGGTATCTCCAAGCCTTTATCCTTACCTACCAACCCAAGCACCTAATCCTAAACCAACCCTTGCAACAAGGCCTACTTACAGAAAACGACCGCGGGAAAACCAAGAAAGAATTCCAATCCCCATCCCTGACCTGCTGCCATTACTAATAAAGAATCAGTACCTTACCCCGATACCTTTGAAAATAGCTCCAAATCCATCAGCGAGGAGTTATGACCCTGACAGCAAATGTGATTATCACCTGGGTGTAGTTGGGCATTCAGCTGAAAAATGCAGACAACTGAGGGAAAGGATTGAAAGTCTTACCCGCGATGGTATTTTGACATCGGAGCTTATCAATCAGTGGAAGGCCGCTTTACCTTAAATTAGTTTTTTTTTTAAGGTTTTAGGGGGAGAATTACTACCTTTGAAGGATGTCAATAGGAGTATTTTGATGCATGTAGTTTTAGACTTTATGATGAAAACACTTGTCTCATGTCGACATTCATTAAATGAATTTTGATTTTTAAATGCTTTGTGGTTGTTGTGTTTTAACAATAATTTGAATTTGCAAAAACAAGCATTAAGGAAGTTTTAGTAATGAATAGTCTTAAGAATATTGATGATTATTGTTACAAATGACCCAATACCTTCTCCCCTCTCTTTTAAGCTTTCCCAGGCCTAAACCCCTTGAATCAAGAACACTTGAAAGACCTAATGCTTCAAGGAATATGAATGATTGAACTTCGTAAAACCATTGTCATCATAGAATAAGCAAAGATGTAGATCCTAGTCTAGGCTATGAACAAAGGAACGAACTTTTCGAATTTTTTTTCGAACTCCTTGAAATTCAAACAAATGAGACTTTCTTTCAAGAATTTAGATCATGGTAATTTGGTATGTGTCAAGGTGGTGCCAAAACCATTCATGTCATTTTCAACAACCACAAAACACTAATTACCCAAACATCACTTCATGGTTGACACCCTAGGGCACAATGATTAAACTAGATTATCCCATGTCCCTGAGAAAACCCATTTTTAGGTCATATTTTCTTTGTTTCTTCAAAGAACTCAAATTTGAAACTCCGCCTTTTCGAAATAGACCTAGACTTGCTATGTTCCTTGTTGATACAAACTCTCATGGTTAATCAAATTGGGGCATCATATGTGGAAATGATGGATACATGATGAATAAAGATGGACTAAAGCATGAATCATTGGGGCATGCGAAAAACAAAATGGCAAAAAAGAAGAAAAGTTATGATATCATGCATATAAGAATTCAGATGATTTCAAAGTGCAAAATGAAATTTTGATTATCTACTTCCCCTGGGGATTGCTTTTCAACGAGAATATTTGTGCTTGATATGATGAATGGCCAATTTTCATATCCCTTTAAAAAAAAGGAGAAATTATCCATAGTCACCCATTTTGAGCCAAAAGAATTCTTTCTTCTTTGAACCCTGATCAAGGATCACCCTCTACACTAGGGGGCAAATGCAAGGAAAGATCTTTTTATAGATCATTGAGAAATGAGTCCTGGCTCAAAGACAGATACAAAGCAAATGGAGCACCGAGTGAATATGGTTTCACTCTGTCAAAAGAAAAAGGAAAAGATGGCGAAATGGGAGCCAAGAACAAAAAAAAAAAGTGTGTGAAAAAGTATGGTAAATGAAAGCCAAAATCAAAGAAGAAAGAGAGCAAAAGTAAAAAGGAAAGAAATGTCCAAGAAGGGACAAACGCTTCAAAAAGAATTCTCCTTAAGAAATGATCCTTGATTTGATTACCCCAAACACATATTTTGAGCCTATTTATCCTTTCTTTTTGAACCACGAACCATGGCCTACATTACGTGCTTTAAAAGTCCATTTTGATCAAGCATGAATATTTAATTTGAAGGTTTTTCTCGGATTTTATCCCATCTCATCGAATTATCATTTCACTAAGGAAGAATTTAGAATTCTCAAGTGCATGGTAAAACAATGAAAAACCAAAAAAAAAAAGGAGAAAGAAAATGGAAAGAATGGGACTCCAGGGCGAAAACCCAAAAATGGGCGGTCTAGAATAAAATGGGAAATTTCGATACAATTTATGTTAGTACCAATACCACAAAAGAGAAGGTCATCTTGGAAAAGTGGTAATCGAGGAACATCTAGGAATTTCTGAACCTCCCAAATTATCAAATCTCTTTCGAAGGATTGTATTCAAAACTGAGACTTTTTCCTTCCAAGATTAAACTTTCCGGTCTAAACATCCTAGCCAATCTTGACACTTGTCAAAATACCTTGATATGAAAACTAAAAGAATGTTGAATTTGTTTGATTTTCAATGAATTCATGATTTATAAAACCTATTCCATTTGTGAGCCTAGAAGGGACATACATTTTTGTTATAAAATTTCTTTTGATCAACCAAAATCTTGTTATACCAAGCATTGCCAATTCAAATTGGAAAACCCAGATTGACACTTAGAGAAGTTTTTAACAATGATCATCAGTCTTCAAAAGATTTGTACATCACACATTGTGGGGTTAATATTTTTTTTCAGAAGTTTTCAAAATGAGAAAAAAAATAAAAATATTTTTTTAAGCACACATTCTTGATGTTGACATGAGACAAGGGTTTTTCTAACCCAAAGGTATAGAACTGCTAGGATAGGACTTGACTTCCAGATATGATAAGAAGAAATAGAACCTGTTTCAGACCTCTGTTGATGAAAGTTTGAAAACTGTTGGGGCAAAGAGAATAGCCAAAATGAATTGAAGACATACTCTGATTTGAAAAGGAAAAATGAATTGGAAAGGCTAAGCCAAAGTCTAGAAAAATGATCAGGGGCATTTGCATCTTTTCATGAAGCGTTTGTATCATTATCGATCTTTGCATCTGCATCTTGTAGAAGCATTCTGCACGTTGTCAAATCCTTGCATTTGCATCATTTAAAAGCATTTGCATAATGCCAATCTTTGCATCTGCATCATTTCATGACTTAGTTACGTTAACATCAATTTTCGCATTTGCATCATAAAGAAGCATTTGCACATTATTGACCTTTGCATCTTTTTGAGAAGTAATTGCGTTATTTGAGAACCATTTGCATTTGCATCATTTAGAAGCATCTGCATCTTATTCAACATCTGCATCTGCATCAATAAGCATTTGCATCAATCTAAGCCATTTGCATATACACCACGAAGCATTTGCATTTTATCCGACATCTGCATCTGCATCAAGAAACATTTGCATCAATTCAAAACATTTACATTTGCAATATGAAGTATGTGTATCCTGTTAATCATTTACACCAGCATCAAAAAGCATTCGCATCTTCTCAAAATCTTTAGGTTAATTTTCAACAATTCTTCAAAGACCATTTTTAAGACTTACGGGCACCATTCTTAAGACCTCCAGGCATAATTTTTTTCAAATCACGGGTAAGGCCTACAGGCACCATTCTTAAGACCTCCGGGCATAGTTTTTTTTTCAAATCACTGGTAAGGCCTACGGGCACCATTTTTAAGACCTCCGAGCACCATTCTTAAGACCTCCGGGCATAATTTTTTCAAATCACGGGTAAGGCCTACAGGCACCATTTTAAAGACCTCCAGGCACCATTCTGAAGACCTCCGGGCATAATGATTTCAAATCACGGGTAAGGCCTACGGGCACCATTCTTAAGACCTCCGAGCATAATTTTTTCAAATCACGGGTAAGGCCTACGGGCACCATTTTTAAGACCTCCGTGCATCATTCTTAAGATCTCCGGACATAATTTTTTTCAAATCACGGGTAAGGCCTATGGGCACCATTTTTAAGACCTCCGAGCACCATTCTTAAGACCTCCGGGCATAATTTTTTCAACTCACGGGTAAGGCTTACGGGCACCATTTTTAAGACCTCCAGGCATAATTTTTCATCACAAGTAAGGCCTCCGGGCATCATTCTTAAGACCTCCGGGCACAAATTTTTTCTTGCAAATCGAATTCGTTTCCTTAAGACGGCTCGAGCCTTGATTAGTCAGGGAATTCAATTCAAGGACAAAATCTTCAATTTACAGTTTTTTCAAAAAAAAAAAAATCAAAAAAAGATGAAAAAGAAAGAAGAAAGCCCTTTTCCCTTTCCTTCACATGTGATTTCACTAACCGTACAAAATTAGTGTTTTTATCTTTGCCTGATTCCTGATTCTCAGCAATAGCCAAAGAGGGGCAGTTGTATACACCTAATTTTGTCCGGACCACTAAAACAGGTATGTTTTCTTCCTAAATTGATGTTTCAGAATGTAAAAAGATTTTTTTTCATCCTGTAGGTGGTACTCCGAGACTTAGTTTAAGAGGGCAAGCATAAAAAGTCAAACTTGAAAAAAGTCAACCCCTAAAAGTCAACCCTAAAAAGTCAACTAATGAAAAAGTCAACCCACTTTCAAAAACAAGATTTGAAGTTCAATTAAAAAATGGCAAAAGAATTTTGATAATCCGAGGTCTACATCGAAAGATATGGAGTTCGGAAGTTGGGATTTGGAGATTCAGTAGAAAGGAAACCCTAATCCGGGAAATTTGGGGAAAGTGCTTAAACGATCGAATTGGTCAAAATTGAAGGTTCCAAATGAAAGATAAGAACTGACTACGGGTAATGGAGAAGCCACTTGAAAGAAAAACTGAAAGAAAAGTCAATCCGGGAGAAAACCGAGAATTAGGGTTTTTAGTGGATTTCGGTGAAATTGGGAAGAATTACATAAATGGCCCGAATTGGTAAGACCAAAGCTCCTAATGGATGAGGAATGATTAAAAAGGGATAGCCCAAGGCTCAATTTGAAGAAAATCTGAAAATCGGACTTGTTTTGGGCAAAACCGGGTTTATGAGGCAAAAGGGCAAAAACGAAAAATTTAGGAAAAATAGCAAATGAACTCCAAAAATTCTGAAAAATTTCAAATATCATTCTTAAATAATTTGGAAGAGATTGGTGAAAGATAATCTTGATTCGGAGTTTGTTTGCAAAATGGCCAAATCCCGGGTCTCTCATGCAGAAATTCAAAAAGATAAATCCTGACAAAATAGCAAATGAACTCCAAATCATCTGAAAATTTGAAAATATCATTTTTAAATTATTTGGAAGAGATTGGCGAAATAAAATCTTGATTCGGAGTTCGTTTGCAAAATGGCCAAATCCCGGGTCTCCTATACAGTAATTGAAGAAGATAAATCCCGAAAAAATAGCAAATGGACTCCAAAAATTCTGAAAATTTGAAAATATAATTTTAAATTATTTGGAAGATATTGGAGAAATAAAATATTGATTCGGAGTTCGTTTGCAAAATGGCCAAATCCCGGGCTCCCTATGAAGTAATTCAAGAAGATAAATCCCGGAAAAATACCAAATGAGTTCCAAAAATTATGAAAACTTCCAGATCACACTTTTAAATTATTTGGAAGAGATTGGTGAAGAAAAATCTTGATTTGGAGCTCGTTTAGAAAATGGTAAAATGTGGGGGCATAAAAGGGCATTTTTGGAAGAAAAAATCTAAATAAATAGCAAACAGACTCGGAAGATTTTGAAAACTTCCAGAATTCAATATTTTATTATTTTTAAAGTATTAAAAAAAGAAAATTTGAATTTAGAGTCCGTCTGCAATTTATTTGCATATGAGGGGCAAAACGGTCATTTTACCCAAGCAACCGAAAAGGGCTTTTCTTGCCTTCCAAAAAATCAATCTTGGGCTGGAAGAAGGTGTGCTAGCCGGCCAAAGCCCAAAGGAGGGAAGGAGTTTCTGATTTTTCAATCAAAAGGCCAAAAATTAAGAGTTGGTTAGTGATTTTTTTGATCAAGCCATTGCAAATAAGCCACCTGGGCCAATGCATGAAGAGGGAGAGTGTCAACATTATTCTTGAACAGCTGTAATTGTGGACAGCTGATGGCTTAATCAAAGGGTGATAATTTCTTGTTTTTTCACCTTGAATCACTAGCCCTTGGATGGAAATTGGTTGGAGGAAAAATGACAATATCCTAGGAGGAGAGGTGATTTTCGGCCAGCACTAAGGGGATTCAGATTTTTTATTTTCAGTACTTCATTTTTCATTTTCTCTCTTGTTTTGGCTGAGTTTTCTCTCCATTGTTGCAAAGCAAAAAGAAAAGTTTAGAAAAGAAAAGAAAGTTTGAAGAGAAAAAACTTGAAAGATAGCTTCTAGAGGTTGCTTTTAGCACCAACTCTTGCACTTTCTTGATTTTCCATTCTTGTTTTTGCTATTTTGATTATAATTTTGGTGAGTTTTCTTTTGAAATAAGTTTTTTTTTTTTTATGTTCTTTTTAAGTTCTTTCTTCATCTTTTTCTTAAAGAAGTTCTTACAATTTTTTTTTCTTTCTTACCATGGCCGAATGGCCTATATTTTTGTTGTTGTTGTTGTTGTTTTGCTTTGATTTGTCATGTTATTCTTGTTATTTTTTTAGATTTGATGCTTTAAATCTTCTTCTACTACATATACTTGAAGCTTGTTTTAATTTGGTGGCTAGTTTATGGCTATTTATGAGTTTATTATCATGTTCTTGCATTTTTAATTTTCTGTTTTCATAATGTTTAAATTTGTTGATGTTTTATATTTAGTATATCAAGTGTTTGTGAAAATGTTTGTAAGTTTTAATACCTCTATTTTATATTTGCATGATTTGAGTGACATATTTAGGTTGAGTATGTTAGTATATCAAGTGTTTGTGAAAATGCCATGTTTGCTTGGAACTTAAGGCCATTCGGCTACCTCATTGATTTTGCTTTGTATGTGCATTTTTTCTATGTTAGTTGATAGGTTTGCATTTGCATGATATTTGATTAAGTATTTGGTTCAAGCATATCAAGTGTTTGTGAAAATGCCATGCTTGTTTGGAGCTTGAGGCCATTCGGCCACTTCATGTTATTTTGCTTTGTATGTGCATTTTTGTTATGATAGATGATAGGTTTGCATTTTCATGACATTTGGTTGAGTTTTTGGTTTAATCATGCCTTGTGTTTGTGTTATTGCCATGCATATTTTAGTTTTTAGGTTTGGTTTATTTTGCCATGCATGACCATGCATTTTAGACCTAGGTTGCATTAAATGCCATGCAAGTTCATTTAGGTCTAGGTCACTTTATTGATGCCATGCATTTTTTCATGACATTTAGGTTTAAACTCATGCATTTCATGCATCATATTTGTTGTATTTTTCATGCATTTCATGTCCATGCCACTTGACTAATAACTTAGGCCAATTAATGGTTCAAAGTCATGCTTTATTGTGCATACTTGTGGAAAATTAAGGTTTGACAATTTGATTATTCTACTTTTGTGATTTTTTTTTACTTAGCCAATTTTTGTTTAACTTTTCAAAAGTCCTAGCTACTGTTTGTGTGTCATTTTGTGAGTCTTAAATATTTTTACTTTGATTTTTAAATGATTTTATAAAAAGCAAAAAAATGTGTTTTGGCAAAACAGTTTTTTCACCTAGTACTCGTACTTTCTCGATTTTTCTAGGCAGTCATCTTAATCAAAAAATTAAGCTGATTTTTTCACGTGTATTTTTACATGTCTTGAGTTTCCAGTATTTGTTTTAGATTTTTTAGAATTTTTAAAAATAGGGTAAAAAATCGTGGCTTAAAACTGGACAGTGGAGTCAGAATTGAATTTGAAGGAAAATCATTTTTCTGTGTTGGTTAAGTTACTTAGAGGGGGCTGATTAGGAAGCTTAGCTACTGACTTAGGTTAGTTTCTAAGTCTTTTTAAACTCTAAAAATGATTTTTTTAGTCTCAGGTTAAGGGTGGTCAAGTCCAGGATTTTAAACTTAGGAAATTAGAGTCATTTAAAAAAGGGTTTAGCCAAGTTTTTACTTTTAATCTAAGCTTTTCAAAATTGTTTTCAAACAATCACAAAGTATTTAGGTTTTAGAATATTTTATTTGATATATTTCCCTAAGGTAGCCGGATATCTTTTTAGATATACGGATTTCCTTAATTAAAGGAAAAAATACATTTTCATGCATTGCATTTTCCATATTCATGCATTTTATATAATATGTGATTTTTTTTGCTATGATAATTTCTATGGTATTGTTATTATTTTGATTTATATTTTTTGATGTTATATTATTTTATTATATGGTTTTGAATATTTCATGATATCCTATGCTTTTTATTTTGTTATTTTTTTTATATTATTTAGCATATACTATGTTCATGCATTATTATTTTTATTTTTATTTTCATGTATATTATATGATAGCATTATTTTATATTTCATGTCATTTAAATTATATGCCATATCATTCATATTTGCCATGTCATTTAAATTATTTCATTTCATGTAGAATATATTCTGTTACCTAGGATATTTCATTTCATTTAGGATATATCATATAACTTAGGATATTTCATTTAAGACATTTAAATTATATCATATCATTTAAGATTGCATTATATTATTTAGACTTTTCTATGTCATTTTATTTATGTCATGCATATACATATTCATTTCTTTTAAATGTTTTCAAAAAAGGTAATGATTTTTAATAAAATAAAGATATTTCCGAGTTAAAATAATTCATTAGTTATTTGCCGGGTTTGCTGGGGAGGATATCTTCAATTATCATTAATAACGGAATATCTTCTTTAAAATGAGAATGATTCGGAAAGTTTTCCAAATTAATAAAAATTTCTATATTTTGCCACATTTGTTGGGGAATATAGAAAAATTTTGAATTTAAAAATTTCGGATCATTTTCAATTAAAAAATGGAATTACTTTTCTTTAAATTGGGAATTAACTTGAAATACTAAATTTAAAACCAACTTTTTACCGAGACTTGAGATAATACATGATTAATAAGGTACCGTTTTATACGGGCGTTGTGGGGTTACTAATCCTTCCCCGCACGTAACCGAGTCCCGAACCCGTTTTTTGGTTTCTCTGGTTTAAAACGTAGACTTGAAATTGGTTTTAAAAGTGTTTTAATTAATTTTTAAAATATTTTATAAAACCGGTTTTAATAGACGGCCGATCACACCTAGCTAAAAAAGAATGGTGGCGACTCCATGTCTTTTTCAAGGTCATTTTCAAAACCTTCATTTTTCTAGAGGAATTAAGTCGACTTTTCCTCGATTTTTTTTATGTCACGCTTAACGAATAATAAAGTCTTGCGATGAGACTTGTTATTTTTTTAAGTTGCGACAGTCATTCATTGTAGAATACATTTATGATATACATGGTCATTATTTGTATATACCCTTGTGTAAATCTATGAATTCTTTACATATATCATACGGACATCATGTTACAGTCATAGCATGCATGCTCATTCATTGTAGAATACATTCATGACATGCGTGGTCATTATCTGTATATACCAGTTGTCACAACCTAAAAAAATAACGAGTCATATCGCAAGACTTTATTATTCGTTAAGCGTGACATTAAAAAAAAACCGAGGAAAAGTCGACTAAATTCCTCTAGAAAAATGAAGGTTTTGAAAATGACCTTAAAAAAGACATGGAGTCGCCACCAATATTTTTTAGCTAGGTGTGATCGACCACCTATTAAAACCGATTTTATAAAATATTTTAAAAATTAATTAAAACATTTTAAAAACCAATTTCAAGTCTGCGTTTTAAACCAGAGAAATCAAAGAAGCGGGTTCGGGAGTCAGTTACGTGTGGGGAAGGATTAGCACCCCCACAACGCCCGTATAAATCGGTACCTTATTAATCGTGTGTTATCTCAAGTCTCGGTAAAAAGTTGGTTTTAAATTTAGTATTTCGAGTTAATTCCCAATTTAAAGAAAAATAATTCCATTTTTTATTAAAAATGATCCGGAATTTATAAATTCAAAATTTTCCTATATTCCCCAACAAACGTGGCAAAATATAGAAATTTTTATTAGTTTTGGAAAACTTTCCGAATCATTCTTTTTTTTTTGAAAGAAAGATATTCCTTTATTAATGATAATTAATGATATTTCCTTTAGCAAACCTTGGTAGAGAACTCATGAATTATTTTAACTCGGGTATATCTTTTTTTTTTCATTGAAAACCATTATCTTTTTTTGAAAACATTTTAAAAGATATGAATATGTATATGCATGACATAAATAAAATGACATAGCAAAATCTAAATAATATAATGCTTCCTAAATGATATGATATAATGTAAATGCCTTAGCATATTCTAAATGAAATGAAATAAATGCCTTAGCATATTCTAAATGAAATAAAATATCCTATGTTATATGACATATTATAGATAAAATGAAATGACCTAGGTAACATAGTATATTCTATATGAGATGCAATATCCTAGGTCATATTATATATTCTAAATGAAATAAAATAACCTAAGTAACATAACATATTCTATATGAAATGAAATAACCTATGTAACATGATATTTTCAAAATGAAATAAAATAACCTAAGTAACATAACATATTCTATATGAAATGAAATAATTTAAATGACATGGCAAACATGAATGATATGTCATATAAATTTAATGAGATGGAATATGAAATAATGCTATCATATAATATGCATGAAAATAAAATGAAAATAATAATGCATGAACATAGTATATGCTAAATAATATGACAAAAAAATAACTAAATAAAAAGCATAGGATATCATGAAATATTCCAAATCATATAATAAACAAATAAATAATATAACATAACTCAAAATCATAACAATATCATAGAAATTATCATAGCAAGAATCACATATTATATAAAAAGCATGCATATGGAAAATGCAATGCATGAAATGTATTTTTTCCTTTAATTAAGGAAATCCGTATATCTAAAAAGATATCCGGCTACCTTAGGAAAATATGTCAAATTAAATATTCTAAAACCAAAATACTTTGTGATTGTTTGAAAACAATTTTGAAAAGCTTGAATTAAAAATAAAAACTGGGCTAAATCTTTTTTTTAAATGGCTCTAATTTCCTAAGTTTAAAAATCCGGACTTGACTACCCTTAACCCGGGACTTAAAAAACCATTTTTAGAGTTTTAAAAGGCTTAGAAACTACCCTAAGTCAGTAGCTAACCCTCCTAATCAGCCCACTCTAAGTAACTTAACCAAAACAGAAAAATGATTTTTCTTTAAATTCAATTCTGACTTCACTGTCCAGTTTTAAGCCACGATTTTTTACCCTATTTTAAAAAATTCAAAAAATTCTGAAAATAATACTGGAGATTCAGAACATGTATAACTACATGGGAAAAATCAACTTAATTTTTTGATCAAATATGAATTCCCAGAAAAATCGGAAATGTACGAAAACTGGGTGAAAAAACTGTTTTGTCAAAACACATTTTTGGCTTTGATAAAATAATTTAAAAATCAAAGTAAAAATATTTGAAACTCATAAAATGACTCACAAACAGTAGCTAGGACTTGTTGAAAGTTAGATAAAAATTGGCTAAGTAAAAAAAAAATCACAAAGGTAGAATAATCAATTTGACAAAACTTAATTTTCCACAAAGAGAGCATGACTTTGAACCATTAATTGGCTCAAGTCATTATTCAAGTGGCATGAACATGAAATGCATGAAACAGTACAACAAACATAATGCATAAAATGCATGGATTTAAACCTAAATGTCATGAAAAAATGCATGGCATTCATAAAGTGACCTATACCTAAATGAACTTGCATGGCATTTAATGCAACCTAGACCTAAAATGCATGAAGATGCATGGCATTTAATGCAACCTAGACCTAAAATGCATGAACATGCATGGCAAATAAACCTAACTTAATAACTAAAATATGCATGGCATTTTCACAAACACAAAGCAGGATTAAACCAAAAACTCAATCAAATATCATGCAAATGCTAACCTATCAACTAACATGGCAAGAATGCACAAAAATGCAAAAATTCCAAGGATGGCCGAATAGCATAATGTAACTAGCAAGCATGGCATTTTCACAAACACTTGGTATACTAGCATGCAAAACTAAATCAAATGTCATGCAAATGCAAAAACCTACCAACTAACATGGCAAAAAATGCAACACACAATGCAAAACACATGGAGTAGCCAAATGGCCTCAAGCTCCAACAAGCATGGCATTTTCACAAACACTTGGTATACTAACATGCTCAACTAAAATATAACACTCAAATCATGCAAAGACCACACAAGCATTTTCACAAACACTTGATATACTAAATCTAAAACATGCTCAAATTTAAACATCATGAAAACAGAAAATTAAAAATGCAAAAACATGATATTTAAAACATAAATGGCAACAAACAAAGCACCCAAATTAAAATATAACTCAAGAATATGAAGTAACATAACATTTAAAACCTCAAAATCAAAGAAAATAACATAAACAATATGATAAAATAAACCAAAACAGCAACTTAAATAAATAATGTAGGCCATTTGGCCATGGTGAGTTTATTGTAAGAAAGATGTAAAAAAAATATATTCGAGAAGGAGATGAAGGAAGAACTTGAAAAGAACACTAAAAATCATTTATTTAAAATGGAAACTCACCAAATATAAATCAAAATAGCAAAAACAAGAATGGAAAATCAAGAAAGTGCAAGAGTTGGTGCTCAAGAGCAACCTCAAGAAGCCACATTTCAAGCTTTGTCTCTTCAAACTTTCCTTTCTTTTCTAAACTTTTCTTTTTTGCTTTCAACCAAGGAGAGAAAAAAATAGTAAAAAATCTCTAGAACTCAGCCAAATGAAATGAAAAAATCAAATTTCTCCCCTTCCCAAGGTGCTGGCCGAATGGACCCTTTAAATTGCCCAATGATGTTGTCATTTTTCTTGTAATCAATTTTCCATCAAATGGCTTATAATTCAAGGTGAAAAATCATGAAATTACCACCTTTAGATTAGCATCTCAGCTCTCTCAAATTACAACTGTTCAAGAATAATGTTGACATCTTTCTTAGCCTATGTGGCTTAATCACCATGGCTTGATCAAAGAGAATCTTTAACTAACTCTTGATTTTTAGCCATTTGATTGAAAAAATCAGAAGCTTCCTCCTTCCTTTGGGCTTGGGCAGGCCAGAACTTCTCTTTTCCAGCCCAACTCTGATTTTTTGAAAGGCCCAAAGAAGCCCTTTTCGGTTGCTTGGGTGAAATGACCGTTTTGCCCCCTGGATGCAAATAAATATCAAACGGACTCCAAATTCAAATTTTATTTTTTTAATATTTCCAAAATAATAAAATATTGAGTTCTGGAAGTTTTCAAAATTATTCGAGTCAGTTTGCTATTTATTTGGATTTTTTCTTCCAAAAATGCCCTTTTATGCCCTACATTTTACCATTTTTTAAACGAGCTCTAAATCAAGATTTTTATTCACCAATGTCTTCCAAATAATTTAAAAATGTGATCTGGAAGTTTTCATAATTTTTGGAGCTCATTTGGTATTTTTTCGGGATTTAGCGGCTTGAATTACTGCATAGGAGGCCCGGGATTTGGCCATTTTGCAAACGAACTCCGAATCAAGTTTTTATTTTGCCAATCTCTTCCAAATAATTTAAAAATGATATTTGCAAAATTTCAGAATTTTTGGAGTCCATTTACTTTTTTTTTTTTTTTTGGGATTTATCTTCTTAAAATATTGCATAGGAGACCGGGGATTTGGCCATTTTGCAAACGAACTCCGGATCAAGATTTTATTTTGCCAATATCTTCCAAATAATTTAAAAATGATATTTACAAAATTTTAGAAGATTTTGAGCTCATTTGCTATTTTTTCGGGATTTTCCTTTTTTAATTACTACACAAGAAGCCCGGGATTTGGCCATTTTGCAAACGAACTCCGAATCAAGATTTTCTTTCGCCAATCTCTTTCAAATGATCTAAGAATGAGATTGACAAATTTTTAGAATTTTCAGAGTCCATTTGCTATTTTTCCCAAATTTTCTAATTTTGCCCTTTTGCCTCCGAAACCCGGTTTTGCTCAAAACAAGTCTGGTTTTCAGATTTTCTTCAATCTGAGCCTTGGGCTATCCTTTTTAATCATTCTTCATCCATTGGGGGCTTTGGTCTTACCAAGTCGGGCCATTTTTGTGATTCTTCCCGATTTTATCGAAATCCACTAAAAACCCTAATTCTCGGTTTTCTCCCGGATTGACTTTTCCTTCGGTTTGTCTTGCAGGTGACTTCTCCATTACCTGTAGTCAGTGCTTATCTTTCATTTAGAACCTTCAATTTTGACCAATTTGATCGTTTAAGCACTTTTCTCCAAATTACTCGGATCAGGGTTTTTTTTTCTACTGAATCTCCAAATGCCAACTTCCGAACTCCATATCTTTCAATGTAGATCTCGGATTATCAAAATTCTTTCTCCATTTTTCAATTGAACTTAAAATCTTGATTTTGAAAGTGGGTTGACTTTTTCAATAGTTGACTTTCTGGGGTTGACTTTTTCCGAGGTTGACTTTTTTTCAAGTTTGACTTTTTATGCTCACCCTCTTAAACTAAGTCTCGGAGTACCACCTGCAGGATAAAAAAAAGTCTTTTTACACTCGAAAACATCAATATAGGAAGAAAACATACCTGTTTAGTGGTCCGGACAAAATTAGGTGCCAAACATACCTCTTTGGCTATTGCTGAGAATCAGGAATCAGACAAAGATAAACCGACACTAATTTTGTACGGTCAGTGAAATCACATGTGAAGGAAAGGGAAAGGGGTTTTCTTTTTCATCTTCTATCATTTTTTCATTTTTCATTTTCTATTTTTTTTTTATTTTTTTGTTGTTGAAAATAAGCTGTAAATTGAAGATTTGTCCTTAAATTGAATTCCCTGACTAATCAAGGCTCGATCCATCTTAAGAAAATGAATTCGATTTTCAAAAGAAAAATTGTGCCCGAAGGTCTTTAAAAATAGTGCCCGGAGGTCTTAAAATGGTGCCCAGAGGTCTTTAAAATGGTGCCCGGAGGTCTTTAAAATGATGCCCAGAGGTCTTTAAAATGGTGCCCGGAAGTCTTTAAAATTGATGCCCGGAGGTCTTAAAAAAACTGGTGCCCGAAGGTCTTTAAAATGGTGCCCGGAGGTCTTAAAAAACTGGTGCTCGAAGGTCTTTAGAATGACGCCCGGAGGTCTTAAAAAATGGTGCCCGGAGGTTTTAAAAATTGGTGCCCGGAGGTCTTAAAAAACTGATGCCCGAAGGTCTTTAAAATGGTGCCCGGAGGTCTTTAAAATTGTGCCTGGAGGTCTTAAAAAAACTGGTGCCCGAAGGTCTTTAAAATGGTGCCCGGAGGTCTTGAAATGGTGCCCGGAGGTCTTAAAAATTGGTGCCTGGAGGTCTTTAAAATTGGTGCCCGGAGGTCTTAAAAAACCTGGTGCCTGAAGGTCTTTAAAATGGTGCCCGGAGATCTTTAAAATGGCGCCCGGAGGTCTTAAAAAAACTAGTGCCCGAAGGTCTTTAAAATGGTGCCAGGAGGTCTTTAAAATGGCGCCCGGAGGTCTTAAAAAATGGTGCCCGGAGGTCTTAAAAAATGGTGCCCAGAGGTCTTTAAAATGGTGCCCGGAGGTCTTTAAAATTGGTGCCCGGAGGTCTTAAAAATTGGTTTGAAAATACCTTGACGACGGTCTCAAGGCTCGATTTGTCTGATAAACAAAATGAATTCAATTTAAAACAGGAGGAAATACCTTGATGGCGATCTCAAACTCTGAATCTTTTGAGACACAAAACGAGTCCTTTTTGGGGAAGTCCAAGCTTTCCTGATTTCTGCACTGTTAACTAAATGCAATGATGAGAATGCCATGCTTTTGCAAATGCTTGTATGCTTCCTAAAATAAATGCAATCAAATGATTGTGCCATAATTTCTAATCCATGGTTTCTTTGAGGTTCACGGATTATATGACTTCAGGACAGAGTCTTCAACTGTTCATTGATGCCCCACTTGAGGAATTCTTCACTCAAGATATCTTGTCAAACAATCTCAGCTTCTGTCTCTCGCTGAAGTTCACAGATTTTCTGACTTCGCGACGGAGTCTCCCCCATGTTCACTGTTTTATTTTCTTGGTGAACTTTCCAAACCTTCCCAAGATTTAAATCTATTCCTTAGTAATACTTTGAAATCACTTTATTTAAAGATTTTTATTACTAATCATCATTCAATTTAATAACAACCATGATGCATCTCAAAAGTATATGAAAGAGAATATGAATCAATCAAAAATTGTCATGAAAAGGATAACAAGAATTTATTGCAAGAAATGTTTTAAAATGGTAAAAATAAATATCAAGGATATAAGAAACAAATATAAGGTTATAGGCTGTAGATGCCCCAGATGCGGAATATCTTGGACCCCTCCTTTTTCAAACCATTTGAAATTTCTCTCGAACGAGAAATTCACCTGGGTAATCTCTTAGCTTCTGTAGTTACATCAGACTGAGTTGTTCCCATTTTCTCTGATTGTCAGATACTTTCTCCCCCTTTACACGGAGCATTGATTCAAACTGTGATTAGTACTTGAGCCGCCTTTTGTAGGTTTTCAACTCAAGTGTCCTCCATTCGGTATTAAGTCGCCCTTTGGGGGTTTTTGGCTTAAACCTGTCCTTTTCATCCTTTTTTATATCTATTTTTTTTTTTGGTATTCTACCATGCATCTAAGAATTCTAAATGCTTCCAAGGTAAAAATATCAATTCAAAAGATAGGATGGATTCTGAGAATAACCTTTCAAATTAAATATCCATGCTTGATCAAAATGGGCTTTTAAAGCATGTAATGTAGGCCAAGGTTTAGGTTTAGAAAGAAAGGATAAATGGGCCCAAAATGTGTTTAAGGGTGATTGGATCAAGGATCATTTCCTGAGGAGAACTCATTCTTGAAACATTTGTCCCTTTTTGGACTTTCTTTTTTTGCTTTGTGGTTTTTATTTGCCACATTTTCTGATGGCTTTCTTTTTTTGCCATGATTTTTGATTATCTTTCCTCTTATTTGCTCTCCAATGTAGAGGGTGATCCTTGATCAAGGTTTTGAAGAAAGAAATAATTCTTAAGGCTCAAAGGGGTGACTAAGGATAATTTCTTCTTAGTGGAAGGAATATGAAAAACGGCCATTCATCATATCAAGCATAAATATTCTCTTCGAAAAGCAATTCTCAGGGGAAATAGATATATAAAATTTCTATTTTTACACTTGGAA
This sequence comes from Fremontodendron californicum, assembly GCA_030761205.1. Lineage (NCBI taxonomy): Eukaryota > Viridiplantae > Streptophyta > Magnoliopsida > Malvales > Malvaceae > Fremontodendron > Fremontodendron californicum. The sequence continues at coordinate 24,558,390 of JAULJL010000009.1, forward strand.
TCATTCGAATTTTCATGTGCACAACATCACACTTTTTTTTCCAAGCATAATACTTCTTCAATTCATCAGCATTCACGGGATGTCTAAAATCATCTCCGTCCATCCGAGTTAGAATCAATGCTCCTCCAGAAAAAGCTCTCTTTACCACATAGGGTCCTTCCCAATTGGAGCCCATTTTCCTCTCGGTCCTTCACTATAGGGAGAATTTTCCTCAATACCAACTCCCCTTCTCGGAACTGTCTGGGATGAACTTTCTTGTTGGGGCTCGAATCATCCTTTTCTGATACAACTGCCCGTGTCAAATTGCTTTCAATCTTTTCTCCTCGATAAGATTCAACTGTTCATAACGAGCTCTAACCCATTCTGCTTCCTCTAGGCCAACTTCCATCAGAACCCGAAGTGAAGGGATCTCAACTTCAATAGGTAGCACTGCTTCCATCCCGTATACCAAAGAAAATGGTGTTGCCCCTGTAGATGTGCGGACCGAAGTACGATATGCATGAAGAGCGAAAGGCAGGATCTCATGCCAATCTTTGTACACATTGGTCATCTTCTCAACAATCCTCTTGATGTTCTTATTAGCTGCTTCTACTGCGCCATTCATCTTTGGACGGTAAGGTGCCGAATTATGATGTGTTGTCTTGAATTGAGTGCACACTTATCTCATCATCTTATTGTTCAAATTGAGAGCATTATGCGAAATAATTCTTGCTGGCAACCCATAACGGCATATGATTTCTTTCTTGACGAATCTGCATACCACCGACTTTGTTACATTTGCATAAGACGCAGCTTCTACCCACTTTGTGGAATAATCTATGGCCACCAAGATGAAACGATGTCCATTTGAAGCTTTCGGGGTAATAGGCCCGATCATATCCATTCCCCACATTGAAAAAGGCCATGGTGCAGTCATGACATGTAAAGGCGATGGCGACACATGAATCTTATCTGCATAAATCTGGCATTTACGACACTTCCGAGAATAACTGATACAATCTCCTTCCATGGTCAGCCAATAGTACCCTGCCCTCATAATCTGTTTAGCAAGCATGTGACCATTAGCATGGGTGCCACATATCTCTTCATGGACCTCTTCTATGATTTTTCAAGCTTCGGTAGACCCGACACATCTCAACAAGACTTGATCTTTTCCTTTCTTGTAGAGAATCTCGCCATCTAGAACAAAACCCATTGCTAACCTTCTCAGAGTCCTCTTGTCATTCTCTGTTGCTTGTTCTGGATATTGTTGACTCTTGATGTACTGCAAGATGTCATTATACCAAGGGAGACCATCTGCTTCTTCTTCGATACTCAAACAGTGGGCAGGAGACTCATATATGCTCATCTTGATCGGCATAACTTCCGTCCCTTCATTCACTTTAAACATTGATGACAAAGTATCCAGAGCATCCGCCATTCGGTTTTCTTCTCAAGGAAAGTAATTGAAATTCACTTCTTCAAACTCCTCTAATAAACTCAGTATGAGTTCTCGATATCGGATTAACTTTGTATCTCGGGTTTCCTATTCTCCTCGTAACTGGTAAATCACCAAGGTTGAGTCTCTGAAAACTTCCAATACTTTGATCTTTCTATCTACTGCAGCACGAAGGCCCATAGTACATGCTTCATACTCGGCAGTATTGTTTGTACAATCAAAGTCCAATCTAGCAGTGAAAGGATAATAATCTTCTTCTGGGGATATAAGCACTGCCCCGATTCCATGCCCCATGGCATTAGATGCGCCATCAAAGTACATTTTCCATACTTTCTACTTCAGGGGAATCTTATCCTCTTGCGACACATACATCAAATCCTCATCTGGGAAGTCAAAATTCAACGGCTCATAATCTTCCACTGCCCGACTTGCTAAGAATTCCGCCACTACACTGCCCTTGACAGCTTTTTGACTTACATATACAATGTCGTATTCTGACAATAAAACCTGCCATTTTGTTGTCCTCCCTGACAAAGAAGGTGCTTCCAACATGTACTTGACTGGATCCAGCTTGGCAATTAGCCACGTTGTGTGATACAACATATACTGTCTAAGTCTTCGAGTAGTCCAAGCTAAGACGCAACACAACTTTTCTACCGATGAATAATTCAACTCATAATCTGTGAACTTCTTGCTGAGGTAGTAAGCTGCCTGTTCTTTCTTTCCGATTTCATCAAGCTGTCCCAAAACACAACCCATGGATCTTTCAAATACTGATAAATACAATATCATTGGTTTATCCGGGATAGGTGGCATTAATACTGGTGGGTTTGATAGATAATGCTTAACCTTTTCAAAAGCAATCTGACACCCTTGATCCCATTCTTCTGGATCACGTTTTCGAAGTAACTTAAATATTGGATCACATTTGTCGGTTAACTGTGAAATAAACCGAGCAATGTAATTCAATCTCCCCAGAAAGCCTCTTACTTCCTTTTGAGTGCGAGGTGGTGGTAGATTCTGAATGGCCTTTACTTTATCTGGGCCAATCTCAATTCCTCTTTTGCTGACGACAAAACCTAACAACTTCCCGGAGGTGACTCCAAAAGTGCATTTTGCCGGATTTAGCTTGAGTCTAAATTTCCTTAATCGTTCAAAGAGCTTCTTAAGATTCTCAATATGCTCTTCTTCTCCTTGCAACTTTGCGATCATATCATCAACGTAGACCTCAATTCCCTTATGCATCATATCATGAAACAAGGTCACCATGGCTTTCTGGTATGTTGCCCCAGCATTCTTCAACCCAAATGGCATTACTTTGTAGTAGAAGGTGCCCCACATTATAACAAATATGGTTTTCTCCATATCTTCCGGTGCCATCTTGATCTGATTGTATCCTGAGAATCCGTCCATGAAAGAAAATAAAGAACTCTTCGCTGTATTATCCACCAGAGTATCAATATGAGGCAAAGGGAAATTATCTTTAGGGCTGGCCTTGTTCAAATCTCGATAATCAATGCACATCCACACCTTGCCATCCTTCTTCGGTACTGGAACAATATTTGCCACCCATTCTGGATATTTTGCCACCTTTAGGAATCCAGCATCAAATTGTTTCTTCACCTCTTCTTTTATCTTTAACAGCATATCAGGCATCATTCTTCTCAACTTTTGCTGAATTGGCTTGCATTCTGGCCTCAAAGGGAGCTTATGAACCACAATATCCGGATCTAACCCTGGCATTTCTTGATAAGACCATGCAAATACATCCACATACTCCTGGAGCAAAACCATCAATTCACCTTTTATTGATGGTGACAATGAAGTTCCAATTTTGACTTCTTTTATCTCTTCGCCATTTCCCAAATTTATTGTTTCCAATAATTCCTTATGAGGAAGTACTTGCTTCTCCTCTTGTTCTATTTTCCTCAATAGATCCGGAGGTAGACAATAATCCCTTGTATCTTCATTAGCCTCAAAATCACCCGTGCAAATGGGTCTTTCAAAATCAATTTCAGAATTACTGACAGGAGGGTCCTCATATTCCGCATCCGTACACCTATAAATAGGTGGAGAAAAAACAATATAGAAAAATATATATAGAAAACAAAATAAATAACAAAAATGAAAGAATATGGACACATCAATATGGATAATGCATTGTGCTTGTTATTTATTGAATGAAAATGTTTAAAAAGCCCATTACAGAAAAAACTCTTAATATCTCTGGGTTAAGATTGCTTTTTAAAAGTATTACTTTGGAATAGACTTAAAGACTATGGGCAACTCAGTCGCACTCCAGTTGGTTAGTCTATATCCTGGTGGACAAGGTCGCACCATCCAGCTAGCACTTTCTCTTTCAATTCTGTCCTTCTCAGTCATGCAGATCTCCACGTCATACATCTGCTCATCACTATTCACCTGGAATCTCTTGAAGGCTTTCTCTATCATTACAAGCACATCATCAGAATTCTTTTCTCCAAACAGAGAACAGGCTGAGTGGAAGTTGTGAAGGATAGGTGGGAATGTCATAGGCTCCCACTCAATATCCATACCCGTAAGACGGGCCATCCTCTTTTGTCGGTTCTTTTCAACTTGTCTTCTTTTCTCATGGGCCTTTGGAAGATATCCTAGGCCAAATCGATCCTTCTTTCCTTTTACCTCTATGGCTCGAGCCATCCTCTGAAGATATTTCCTGAGACCCTTTCCGGCACTGCAGCCTTTTCCTACGGTGGTTCTTACCCCCAGCCTTGTGTTCTTGGACAGCTTCGATTTTGGAATTTTCTATCCTTCAGCGACAAAAACTGCATTTACAAATTCCAAAGACCGGAAAGAACACTCCACGGTCTCTTCATTCGGCTCCACATAAGGAGATTCAGTGGATGCGGAGGCTATTATGTCTTCCTCCCCTGATACTGTGATCAACCGACCATCTATCACAAATTTTAGTTTCTGGTGAAGAAACGAGGGTACAGCCCCAGCTGAATATATCCATGGCCTTCCCAACAAGCAGTTATAAGATGGATTGATATCCATAACCTGGAAATTCACTGTATATGTGCACGGGCCTATTTCCAGAGGAACTTCAATGGTTCCCATAACCTCCCTCCTTGTTCCGTCAAAAGCTCTAACCACCGTGCAACTTGGTATCATATAGGATAAATCCACTGGTAACTTGGATAAAGTTGCTAGAGGCATCACATTTAGTGAAGAACCATTATCCAAAAAGACCCTCAGTAATATGTGCCCCTTACAAGTGGTGGTTATATGGAGAGCTTTTGTTGATCCAATACCATTGGGTGGTGTTTCCTCATGCTGAAAAATATATAGTCATCAGCTGTGATATTTCCCACCAACCTATCCAGCTTTTCCACTGATATATTATTGGCCACGTATGCTTGATTTAATACTCTTAATAAAGCATTTCTGTGTGGTTCTGAATTTAAAAGCTAGGATAAGATTGAGATCCTAGCTGGTTGACGTTGCAGTTGTTCAACCATGCTATATTCATTATGCTTATAAATTTCAAGAACTCACAAGCTTTTTTCTCACATACTGGGTCATTGATTTGGTTAACCGGGGCTGATCCCCTCTCTATTTCCTCTGGAAAATCCATCTCAATATGGATTGGCTCGACGACCTTCTTCCCTTTATCAACTCCTCTATCTTTCCCTGCTACCCCTTGTTCAACGGCCTCCGGAGCATAATACCTCCCACTTTAGGTTAAATGCCCCACACTTGTAATATCCTATTGGCCTGAAGACCCGGGAATAACCATGCTACAGTCATATTTCCATGGTGTAGCCTTGTTTTCTTTGTATGGAAAGGAAAAAGGTAAATCAATGATTAATTTGGGCGCATTTTCTTCCATGGCTGGCATAACTTTTTCCTCTGGTTCATCATAGTAGATGATTAGGGGTCTTCCTATCCCATAGCCACATGTATTTTCAATGACTTCTATTTCCCCTTCTATCTTCTGATAGAACTGGGCTACCCCACTATCCATCATCTTTTGGACTTTAACCCAAAAATCCTCGCAGTTCTGTATATCATGGCCTTCAACTTTATTGAACGGGCACCAATTATGCACCCTTCTTGCAACCATTTTCAGACCTTCCGTACCTTCCACCAATCCTGCTTTGACCATTTCAGCCTATATTGTCATCATCGGAGTCTTAACCTCTCCAATATCCCTTTTTAATCTTCTGCCCCCTCCGATTAATATTGCATTTACCTGATTCCCAGCATGATTGGGCAATGGGTTTCCAGCTACGTTTGGCCCATTTTTTGATCCAAACTTCACAACCCCAGCATTAATCAGGCTTTGGACTTTCTTTTTGAAGGCCAGGCAATCTTCAATTGAATGTCCTTGGATTCCCGCATGGTATGCACAGTTGGTGTTTGCATTGTACCATCTTGGATATGGAGGTGTCAAAGGTTTTAGGTACATGGGTGCAACAAGTTGACACTGCAACAGTTTTGGATATAGATCACCGTAGGTAGTGGGAATCGGATCAAATTGGGTTTTTTTATCGTTCCTTGGTGAACGTTGGTCATTACGCGCAGGCCCTTGTGTGTTGGGAACAACATTTCTAGGAAGGGTCATTTGAGGGGATATGCCAGTTGGGAATGGCTGTTGTGGTATATTGGTGTAGGGGAACGGGTTTTGGGTAAGGTGGTTGATATTAGGGTAATAAGGATTATACCCCGGGTATGGTGTGTATGGTGTAGGAGGTGTATAAGATGTGGTAGGGGTATAAGGCCTCGGTGGTGTGTATGGGGTAGGAGGTGTATAAGGGTATTGGTTGAAGCTTATTGCATGGGTTTCCTCCTTTTTCTTTGTAGGAAAAGCTCTCTTTGGGGTAGCAGACTCGCCCCCTTCCATCTTTCCACTCCTAATGGCTGACTCAATCATTTCTCCAGATATTACCATATCCGCAAAATCTTTGGTATCATTTCCCACCAATCTGTCATAATAAGGTGCTTTCAATGTGTTGATGAAAAGCACCGTAGTTTCTTTGTTGGTTAAAGAGGGTTGCACTTGTGTTGCCAGATCCCTCCACCTCTGTGAATACTCCTTGAAGGTCTCATTGGACCTCTTTTCCATGTTCTGTAATGACAGCCTATCCGGTACCATGTCAGAAACGTGCTTATAGTATTCCATAAAAGCCCTGGCCAAATCCGTCCATGAACGAATCTTGGTACGACTGAGTTGGTTGTACCATCGGGTGGCTGACCCTGTTAAGCTATCCTGGAAGCAAAGAATAAGCAATTTTTCATTATCCTCATGCCCTGTCATTCTTCTACAGTACATAGTCAGATGAGCCGATGGGTTGGTGGTCCCATTATACTTTTCAAAATCTGGTACTTTGAACTTCGGTGGAATTATTAGATTATGTACCAGGCTCATCTCTTTGACATCTAGACTTTCAAACAACTCTACTCCTTCCATTACTCTTAGCCTTTCTTCCAACAACTGATATTTCTTCTCAGATTCAGCAGTTTCGACCCTCTTCAGTTCAGTCATTTTGGCCCTTTCCTTTTTTGCCATTTCCTCGAAGTCTGGAACCTCAACCTCAATTGGACCAACTCCGATGTTACCCCTTTTTGGACCGAAATTCTGTGCTTCGGCCGCCAGCTGGATGTAGATGTAGGATGCTGTCCCAGTTGGGATTTCATTTCCCATAGGGTGGGATGTCTGGCTATTTCTCTGTACCACTTCTGGTCTATCCTCCTGATTCACTGCCCCTATTCCAGCAACTGAATTCTCTCCGGGCCATTCTGTTTCATCATAGTGCTCATCATCTCCATGAGCTTTGTCATCTGTTCTCGTGTCTCCTCTTGAGACTTAGTCAACTGTTCTTGTAATTCTTTCTGGATTCTTTCCATTCTCTCAATTCTGGCAAGCTAATCGTTTTCCATGGCTTTTGTTCGAGATCGAGTATTGTAAGAGTGTTGGAAATCTGGTTCTTTCTGAGTGCGACCAATTGTACATTTATTTTTTAAAACCATGGATTAGAAATTATTGACACATTTCTTATTTTATTTTATAAAAAATTAATAAATGAATGAATGAATGAATGTAGGAATGAATCGGTATTAATGAATGAACAACTAAGTAAATGACTAAGTGTATGAACATATAATGAATAAATGAATGGACCAATAAATGACTAAGTGTATGAACAATTTATAAAGAATAAATGAATGAATGATTATGAACAAATAAAATATAAAAGAAAGAATTAGTGAATAATGAATGTGTTTAAAGTATTGGCCCCGGGATAATTCCAACCAAACGGTCTTTCATTGATTTCCTGGAACTAAATACATTAAAGAAAAGATCCCTGCTTTAGACAACACAATAACCTATCTCTCCTAAAAACTATTACAAAACACTAGTAATTCCCTCGAATTCTGGACCTTCTTCACTATCCTCTTTTGATTGCCTTGCTCTTCCATCTGATCCCTACTTGTTCACGACCCTTTGACGTGTCAGCAGAAGCATCATCGTGTAAGCTTTCCTTAGCTTGTTTCTCCAGTTGAATTGCTCGGGCTTCCTCGTGTTCCCACTCTCCAGAAGTTTTAAGAGTCCCCTCAAATCTGAGCTCAAAGCGATACCTCTTGTTCTCCAAATGTAATTCCCGAAGGTCGCCCTTAACGGTGTCCCTTTCTCTCTTAATCTGTTCCTTCTCTTTTTCCCGAGCTGATTCCCTATCTTTCATGTCCTCAAGCTCTTCTTGCAGTCGGGAAATTTCCTTGCTCATCCGGGCCTTTTCTTTTTCAAATTCCGCTTTTGCAATTTCTAACTCTGATGGCATTTCCCTCGGTGACGGATTCATGAACTGGACCTCCTCCCCATCTGATGTCAATAGTCTATCATTAACCCTTAATTCCTTCCATACCAGATAATCAGGTGTGATGGTGTCGGCATATCTGGCCACTTTTATCCGGAGAGTTTTCTTCCATGCTTCAATCGTTGCCCGCACTTTTTTGGAATATCCGTCTTTCTCATAAGTGAACTCTGAGGATCCTAGATTATGAGTCATGGGTGTGAATTGTCGGGACTCAACCTATCTTTGCACCAACAAAGGAGCATAACTCACAGACCCCCAAATTCCGAGCAGTGGGACTCCCGGGTTATCCCCACATTTGTACATAATCGGCATAGGAATCATCCATGGAGCTCTCCAAGTCACCATCTCCCCTTTTAGATTCCGGAACATGTTGACCCATTTCTCTTCATTCTCGTCTATAGGCCAATCATTTTGAAGGAATTCCCTAATCGGAACTAAAGTCTTCATGTACGGTTTGAAGGAAACATTTTCTATCTTCCAAAACTGACTTTGAATCCAAATATAAAAGAGTTGTACACACCCCTTGATCCTCCCTTGTCCTGCCCTTTTACAAAAATTCAGGGATCGGATAGTTTCAGCTATGATAACCGGAGATGGGTTGATTTTTTGTTCCAACTTTTCAAATAAATCAAACATGGCTATATCCACATGACCCAATATCTTTGGGAATATGATTAACCCGTAGATGGCTAGAGCAAAGATGTCCCTGGCTTTTGCTTTGTCGGAACAACCCAATATCAATTGTCGGAGAGTTTCCCATGGAATGCACCCATTTTTCTGCTTTGTGTCCACATGACTCTCAACCCATGTTGTATCCATTCCCGTGATCCTAGCCACATTCTTCTTAAGACCTGAAGGTTTCATTTCCTTCAAATATACCCGATCAGGATTAGGACATTCAATACGTAACAGTGTCGAATATTCTTCGATCAGTGGTGTCATATCCTCCTTGTTAAAAGTGAAACATCTATAAGCAGGATTCCAAAACTGTACCATAGCCTGAATCAACCCACTATTGACCTGAATCGAAATTAAGAGTGCTATGTCTCCATATTTCTAAGTGAAGGCTTCTTTCTCTGATACATTCCACTGACTCCAAATGTCGGCTAACCCTCAGAGATTATTCTGTCTAAGATCCACTTTGACCCTATCCGGCAATACTGACACATAATCTTTCTTGAGGCAATCACCATCCTCCCTCTGATCTTTTTTCGACCGTGCCCTAACTACTGCATAATCTTCTATCATTGAAATAACTTGACACTCCATGAAATTCCTTTGGGTTGATAACTATCCCGAGGCCAATAAACTTCAAGTGTATGATGATGTCTATGATGCATGTCAAAGAAAAGAAAACAGAAAGAAATAGATTAGTAAGGAAATTAATTCACAAATATAACATAAATAACAACATGCTTTTAAAAAAATGTTCCAAAAATTTAAACAGAGCTTCGGCATTACGACGCCTTTGGGACAAAATAATAATAAAAAATACGAGTGGTATGATGTTCGTTCATCATCACCCAATTTGTATCTAACATATAAAAAGATGGTAAAAAGTTGGAAATGTTCCTCCATGTGTTCTTAAACTTCGGGTATCTAACAGAAATCTGGGATGGCTTTGCCTAGGTCTATTATATGAAGGTGAATTGGTTCTAAGGCCCCGAATTGTTCCTCACTATCGCCGATGAAGGCTAGTAAGGCACCCCGATAAAAGCGGGTTCAATTCGTTAGAGTATATTTTCCTATGCCCGTACAGAGGATTATCACGAAGGCATTAGGTACTTTATACTCCGGAAGTGTTTCACTAGCCCATACAGAGTATCAATCATGAAGGCGTAGTTACTTTACTTCCACTTAAAAGGACGGAACCCGGGCAGAGGATTCATGTTATGCAAATGCAAATACAGTGTGTGCGGAGGAACAAAACAAACATGTCACCACCTATTCTACAACCCTTATTCTAAATACCCCACTAAAATCAAACAATGTAAAGCATCAGTTAAACAAACATATAAATATACGCAATCAAAATAACCGAATAAAACATTTTTTTATTTTCAAAATTCTCTTTTATTTTAAAAAAATATGGGAATTAAAATTAAATACCAATTAAACCAATAAAACCGAGACTTAGATAACACACGAATAATTCTAGGCCTGACTCTCTAAAAAGTCCCCAATGGAGTCGCAACCTAAAAAATAACGAGTCTCATCGCAAGACTTTATTATTCGTTAAGCGTGACATAAAAAAAATCGAGGAAAAGTCGACTTAATTCCTCTAGAAAAATGAAGGTTTTGAAAATGACCTTGAAAAAGAGACATGGAGTCGCCACCAATCTTTTTTAGCTAGGTGTGATCGGCCACCTATTAAAACCGGTTTTATAAAAATATTTTAAAAATTAATTAAAACATTTTAAAAACCAATTTAAAGTCTGCGTTTTAAACCAGAGAAATCAAAGAAACGGGTTCGGGACTCGGTTACGTGCGGGGAAGGATTAGCACCCCCACAGCGCCCGTATAAAACGGTACCTTATTAATCGTGTGTTATCTCAAATCTCGGTAAAAAATTGGTTTTAAATTTAGTATTTCAAATTAATTCCCAATTTAAAGAAAAACTAATTCCATTTTTAATTGAAAATGATTCGGAATTTATAAATTCAAAATTTTCTTATACTCCCCAACAAACGTGGAAAAATATAGAAATTTTTATTAGTTTTGGAAAACTTTCCAAATCATTCTCTTTTTTGAAAGAAAGATATTCCTTTATTAATGATAATTGATGATATTCCCTCCAGGAAACCCGGTAGAGAACTCATGAATTATTTTAACTCGGGAATATCTTTATTTTTTTATTGAAAAATCATGATCCTTTTGAAAACATTTTAAAAGATATGAATATGTATATGCATGACATAAATAAAATGACATAGCAAAATCTAAATAATATAATGCTTCCTAAATGATATGATATAATGTAGATGCCTTAGCATATTCTAAAGGAAATGAAATAAATGCCTTAGCATATTCTAAATGAAATGAAATATCCTAAGTTATATGACATATTATAAATAAAATGAAATAACCTAGGTAACATAATATATTCTATATGAGATGCAATATCCTAAGTCATATGATATATTCTAAATGAAATAAAATAACCTAAGTAACATAACATATTCTATAGGAAATGAAATAACCTAAGTAACATGATATTTTCTAAATGAAATAAAATAACCTAATTAACATAACATATTCTATATGAAATGAAATAACCTAAATGACATGGCAAACATGAATGATATGGCATATAAATTAAATGAGATGGAATATGAAATAATGCTATCATATAATATGCATGAAAATAAAAATGAAAATAATAATGCATGAACATAGTATATGCTAAATAATATGACCAAAAAAATAACTAAATAAAAAGCTTAGGATATCATGAAATATTCCAAATCATATAATAAACAATATAACATAATTCAAAATCATAACAATATCATAGAAATTATCATAGCAAGAATCACATATTATATAAAATGCATGAATATGGAAAATGCAATGCATGAAATGTATTTTTTCCTTTAATTAAGGAAATCCGTATATCTAAAAAGATATCCGGCTACCTTAGGAAAATATGTCAAATTAAATATTCTAAAACCAAAGTACTTTGTGATTGTTTGAAAACAATTTTGAAAAGCTTGAATTAAAAATAAAAACTGGGCTAATTTCTTTAAAATGGCTCTAATTTTTCAAGTTTAAAAATACGGACTTGACTACCCTTAACCCGAGACTTGAAAAACCATTTTTAGAGTTTAAAAAAGCTTAGAAACTACCCTAAGTCAGTAGCTAACCCCCCTAATCAGCCCACTCTAAGTAACTTAACCAAAACAGAAAAATGATTTTTCTTCAAATTCAATTATGACTCCACTATCCAGTTTTAAGCCACGATTTTTTATCCTATTTTTAGAAATTCAAAAAATTCTGAAAAACAATACTGGAGACTCAAGACATGTAAAACTACACGAAAAAAAATCGGCTTAATTTTCTGATCAAAGACGAATGCCCAGAAAAATCAGAAAAGTACGAAAATTGGGTGAAAAAAAATTGCTTTGCCAAAACACATTTTTGCCTTTGATAAAATCATTTAAAAATCAAAGTAAAAATATTTGAAACTCATAAAATGACTTACAAACAGTAGCTAGGACTTTTTGAAAGTTAAATAAAAATTGGCTAAGTAAAAAAAATCACAAAGGTAGAATAATCAATTTGACAAACTTAATTTTCCACAAGTGTGCTCAAGAGAGCATGACTTTGAACCATTAATTGGCTCAAGTCATTATTCAAGTGGCATGAACATGAAATGCATGAAACAATACAGCAAACATAATGCATGAAATGCATGGATTAAAACCTAAATGTCATGAAAAAATGCATGGCATTCATAAAGTGACCTAGACCTAAATGAACTTGCATGGCATTTAATGCAACTTAGACCTAAAATGCATGAACATTAATGGCAAATAAACCTAACTTAATAACTAAAATATGCATGGCATTTTCACAAACACAAAGTACGCTTAAACCAAAAACTCAACCAAATATCATGCAAATGCTAACCTATCAACTAACATAGCAAGAATGCACAAAAGATGCAAAAATTCCAAGAGGGCCGAATAGCATAATGTAACTAGCAAACATGGCATTTTCACGAACACTTGGTATACTAGCATGCAAAACTAAATCAAATGACATGTAAATGCAAAAACCTACCAACTAACATGGCAAAAAATGCAACACACAATGCAAAACACATGGAGTAGCCAAATAGCCTCAAGCTCCAACAAGCATGGCATTTTCACAAACACTTGGTATACTAACATGCTCAACTAAAATATAACACTTAAATCATGCAAAAACCACACAAGCATTTTCACAAACACTTAAAATACTAAATCTAAAACATGCTCAACTAAGATATAAAACTCAAATCATGCAAAGACCACACAAGCATTTTCACAAACACTTGACATACTAAATCTAAAACATGCTCAAATTTAAACATCATGAAAACAGAAAATTAAAAATGAAAAAACATGATATTTAAAACATAAATGGCAACAAACAAAGCAACCAAATTAAAATATAACTCAAGAATATGAAGTTAGATAACATTTAAAACATCAAAATGAAAGAAAATAACATAAACAATATGGTAAAATAAATCAAAACAACAACTTAACTAAATAATGTAGGCCATTTGGCCATGGTGAGCTTATTGTAAAAATAAAATGTAAAAAATATACTTAAGAAAGAGATGAAGGAAGAACTTAAAAGAACAATAAAAAAACATTTATTGAAAATGGAAAGTCACCAAATAGAAATCAAAATAGCAAAAACAAGAATGGAAAATCAAGAAAGTGCAAGAGTTGGTGCTCAAGAGCAACCTCAAGAAGCTATATTTCAAGCTTTATCTCTTCAAACTTTCCTTTCTTTTCTAAACTTTTCTTTTTTGCTTTCAACCAAGAAGAGAAAAACTAAGTAAAAACTCTAAGAACTCAGCCAAAATGAAGAACAAAAAATGAAATTCTCCTCTCTCTAAAGGGCTGGCCGAAACCCCCTAATAATGGCTCAAGGTGTTGTCATTTTTTTGTAACCAATTTCCCATCAAATGGCTAATAATTTAAGGTGAAAAATCATGAAATTACCACCTTTAGATTAGCATCTCAGCTCTCTCAAATTACAGCTGTTCAAGAATAATGTTGACATCCTTCTTGGCCTATGTGGCTTAATCACCATGGCTTGATCAAAGAGAATCTCTAACTAACTCTTGATTTCTAGCCATTTGATTGAAAAATCAGAAGCTTCCTCCTTCCTTTGGACTTGGGCAAGCCAGCACTTCTCTTTTCCAGCCCAACTCTGATTTTTTGAAAGGCCCAAAGAAGCCCTTTTCGGTTGCTTGGATGAAATGACCGTTTTGCCCCCCGGATGCAAATAAATATCAAACGGACTCCAAATTCAATTTTTCTTTTTTTAATACTTCCAAAATAATAAAATATTGAGTTATGGAAGTTTTCAAAATCATCCGAGTCCGTTTTCTATTTATTTGGATTTTTTCTTCCAAAAATGCCCTTTTATGTCCCTACATTTTACCATTTTTTAAACGAGCTCCAAATCAAGATTTTTCTTCACCAATCTCTTCAAAATAATTAAAAAGTGTGATCTAGAAGTTTTCATAATTTTTGGAGTTCATTTGGTATTTTTTCAAGATTTATCGGCTTGAATTACTGCGTAGGAGGCCCGGGATTTGGCCATTTTGCAAACGAACTCCGAATCAAGTTTTTCTTTCGCTAATCTCTTCCAATAATTTAAAAATGCGATTTGAAAAATTTCAGAATTTTTGTAGTCCATTTGCTATTTTTTCGGGATTTATCTTCTTGAATTATTGCATAGGAGGCCCGGGATTTGACCATTTTGCAAACGAACTCCTAATCAAGATTTTATTTTGCCAATCTCTTCCAAATAATTTAAAAATTAGATTTGCAAAATCTTAGAAGATTTGGAGCTCATTTGCTATTTTTCCGGGATTTTCCTTTTTGAATTACTACATAAGAGGCCTTGGATTTGGCCATTTTGCAAACAAACTCCGAATCAAGATTTTCTTTCGAAAATCTCTTCCAAATAATTTAAAAATAAGATTTGCAAAATTTTAGAAGATTTGGAGCTCATTTGCTATTTTTTCGGGATTTTCCTTATTGAATTACTACATAGGAGGAAGCCCGAGATTTTGGCCATTTTGCAAACGAACTCCGAATCAATATTTTCTTTTACCAATCTCTTTCAAATGATTTAAGAAGGATATTGACAAATTTTCACAATTTTCGGAGTACATTTGCTATTTTTCTCAAATTTTCTGATTTTGCCCTTTTGCCTCCGAAACCCGGTTTTGCTCAAAACAAGTCTGATTTTTAGATTTTCTTCAATCTGAGCCTTGGGCTATCCTTTTTAATCATTCTTCATCCATTGGGGGCTTTGGTCTTACCATGTCGGGCCATTTCTGTTATTTTTCCCGATTTCACCGAAATCCACTAAAAACCCTAATTCTCGATTTTCTCCCGGATTGACTTTTCTTTCGATTTTTCTTGCAAGTGGCTTCTCCATTACTTGTAGTCAGTGCTTATCTTTCATTTGGAACCTTCAATTTTGACCAATTTGATCGTTTAAGCACTTTTCCCCAAATTTCTCGGATTAGGGTTTCCTTTCTACTGAATCTCCAAATGCCAACTTCCGAACTCCATATCTTTCAATGTAGATCTCAGATTATCAAAATTCTTTCACCATTTTTTAATTGAATTTAAAATCTTGATTTTGAAAGTGGGTTGACTTTTTCAGTAGTTGACTTTTTGGGGTTGACTTCTTCGGGGTTGACTTTTTGCAAGTTTGACTTTTTATGCTCGCCCTCTTAAACTAAGACTCGGAGTACCACCTGCAGGATGAAAACGATCTTTTTACCCTCGAAAACATCAATATAGGAAGAAAATATACCTGTTTAGTGGTCCGGGCAAAATTAGGTGTCTACACTAGTGTATCAATTTATTTATTCTTTACATGTTTCATGTAGACATCTAATTTTGTCAGAACCATTAAAACAGGTATGTTTTCTTCCTAAATTGATGTTTCAGAATGCAAAAAGACTTTTCTCATCCTGCAGGTGGTACTTCGTGACTTAGTTTAAGAAAGCAGACAAAAAAGTCAAACTTGAAAAAGTCAACGCCAAAAAAGTCAACCCAAAAAGTCAACTACTAAAAAGTCAACCTACTTTCATAATCAAGATTTGAAGTTCAATTGAAAGATGGTGAAAGAATTTTTATAATCCGAGGTCTACATTGAAAGATATGGAGTTTGGAAGTTGGGTTACGAAATTTCAGAAGAAAAAAAACCCTAGTTCGGGAAATTTAGGGAAAAGTGCTTAAACGATCAAATTGGTCAGAATTGAAGGTTCCAAATGAAAGATAAGCACTGACTATGGGTAATGGAGAAGCTACTTGAAAAAAAAACTGAAAGAAAAGTCAATTCGGAGGAAAACTGAGAATTAAGGTTTTTGGTGGATTTTGGTGAAATTTGGAAGAATTACAGAAATGGCCTGATTCGGAAAGACTAAAGTCCCTAATTGATGAGGAGTGATTAAACAAGGATAGCCCAAGGCTTAGCTTGAAGAAAATCTGAAAATCGAACTTGTTTTGAGCAAAACCGGGCTTTAGAGGCAAAAGGGCAAAATTGGAAATTTTGGGAAAAAATAGCAAATGAACTCCAAAAATTTTGAAAATTTCTAGATCTCATTATTAAATCATTTTGAAGAGATTGGCCAAATCCAAGGTCCACTATGTAGAAATTCAAAAGGATAAATCCCAAAAAAATAGTAAATGAGCTCCAAGAATTCTGGAAACTTGTAGATCTCATTCTTAAATTATTTTTAAGAGATTGGTGAAACAAAATCTTGATTCGGAGTTTGTTTGCAAAATGGCCAAATCCCGGGTCCTCTATGCAGAAATTCAAGCAGATAAATCTCGAAAAAATAGCAAATAAGTTCCAAAAGTTATGAAAACTTTCATATCACACTTTTAAATAATTTGGAAGATATTGGTGAAGAAAAATCTGGATTTGGAGCTCGTTTAAAATTGGTGAAAGTTCGGGTGTACAAAAAGGCAATTTTGGAAAACAAAATCCAAATAAATAGCAAATGGACTCGAAAAATTTTGAAAACTTCCAGAATTCAATTTTTTATTATTTCGAAAGTATTGAAAAAATAAAATTTAAAAAACGGAGTCCGTTTGCTATTTATTTAGGTTCGAGGGTCCAAAAGGTCATTTTACCGAAAAAGCCAAAAAGGGTCAATCTGTAATTAAGAAAAATATGAAAGATGCAGGAATTGTTGAGATAATTCGTCCCTTGGTCAGCTAGCATAGAGGAGAAGAAGAAATCTTGATCAATTTAATTTCTTAGTTACTATCAAGCTCACATGCTACCACTAGCACCTTGCAAATGGCCCCCCTTATCCAATGGCTTAGGTGCATTGTAGAAAAATTGAATGCACCATCCAACGGCCAAGATTAAATGCCAAGATGACATTTTTATTTTTCATGAAAAAACCCTCATCCAATGGCCAAGAATGGAAGAAGAAAGAAGAGAACAACTCATCCAAGGGTAGGCACTCAAAGGGCCAAGCAAGGGAGTTCATGGGATTGGTCCTCTTTTGCATCTAAGGGCTGAGGTTATTACAAGGGCTGAGTACACATCTTAAGGGCTGCTATCAATTGGCAAGATGACATTTTTATGTTGTCATGAAAATATCTTAATCAAAAGGCCAAAATTGGGGGAGAAAAAGTGCACATTTGATCCTATGGTGGAGAGGCAATTCGGCCAAGTCATTAGGGGAAGGGGCTGATAAGTTTTTGATAAGCTTTGAAGGCTGAAAACAGAGAAGAGTCAGTAGCTAATTGAAAAAAAAAAGGTTTTTGAAAGAAAGGAAGAAAAGGTTTTTGAAAAAAGCTTGAAGGTAGCCATTTTTACCAAGCTTTAGCATTGTTTTCTTCTTGTTTTCTATGTTGATTTCTGATCTTCCATTTGTTTTACTACTACATTTTTCATAGAAATCAAAGTTTTAAATGTTTACTTAAGTTTTCATCTCTTCTTCTTAAAAAAAAATGGTTGAAAATAAATTTTTCTTAAAGATTTTTGCTATGGCCGAAAGGTATGTTTGGTTGCCTTGTTTTTTTTTTCTTTTCTTTTTTCTTCTTCTTTGCATGTTGTTATGAAAAACATGATTTTTGAAGGTTTATATAAGTATTTAAGGTTCTGATTTTTTACAAAAAAATGAAGGAAAAGAAATGGAAAGGCTTCATGATCTTGACTAGATCAAGTGACTATGGTTTGGGGAGAGGCTATGGCCATTTTGTACCAATCATGGAGCTTAACTTTCCTTGTTATTTTCTTTGTATGTCTATGCTTATTTTGTTCATGTTCTTTACATTATTTTCTATGCTATATTTGCTTTTATATTTCTTTTTCATGCTTAATGATTTTTCCTTGTAGGTTCGGCCTTTGTGTTCATCTTGATCATATTGTGCATTTTTTCATGTATCATGTCTTGCATTATAAACATGTTTGCATTTTATATTTGGTCATATGACCATTCGACTACTCCATTTTAGCTCGCTTTGCAAGTGCATTTTCATCTTGCTTCTTGACTTGTTTGCATTCCCATGCCATGAGCTTGTGTATCTTGATTTTTAGTATGCCATATGCTTGTGAAAATGCCATGATAAAATGACATCATTTGGAGTATATGACTATTCGGCTACTTCCCTTTGTTTGCCTTGCATGTGCATTTTCATCTTGCTTCTTGACTTGTTTACATTCCCATGTCACGAGCTTGTATATTTTGATTTTAGTATGTCATATGCTTGTGAAAATGTCATGACATTATGTATTTTGATATGATTTGTCATGTATTTGTGTTATTTACTAGATAGGATTGCATTAGAGTACCATGTGACCATTCGGCCTCTTCATGCATTCCTTGCCTTGTGTGTGCATTTGCATTTTGTTTAGGTACCATGTTAGCTAGGATTATGCCATGAAATTGTGTATTAGTTTCTGTTTGTTCAAGCATTAGTATTAGGTTTATTGGTCATTGTATGTTCATAGTATTGCTATGCATTCTCATTGCATATTAGGTCTTAAATCATATTGGTATTGCCATGCATTGCTATGCTACTTAGGTCTTAGGTCACATTAGCATTTTCATTCATATTCATAACATATTAGGTTTAAGCCAAATTTGCATTATCAAGCATTGCATGCATATTAAGTTAGGATAGCATTTATTGCCATGCAAACTCATGCTAGGCATTTAGGTTATTTTGAATTGTCATGCATTTTCTTTATCATTTAGGCTTTAGACCATGCATTTCATACATTTCATTTGCTGTATGTTCATGCATTCCATGTCATACCACTTGATTTGTGACTTAGGCCAATTAATGGCTCAAGTCATGCTCATTTGGGCATACTTGTGGAAAATTAAAGGGTCATCAAATTGATTATTCTAGCCTAGTGATTTTTTACTTAGACAATTTCTGTCCAAGGTTTTTAAAATGTTTTAGCTACTATTTGTAGGTTTTTAGGAGAGTCTCCAACATTTTTACTTTGATTTTTAAATGATTTTATCCAAGGCAAAAAAACGTGTTTTGGCAAAACAGTTTTTCACCCAGTTTTGGAATTTTCCCAATTTTTTTGGGAATTTATATTTGATCAGAAAATTAAGAAATTTTTTTCCTGTGTAGTTGTACATGTTCTGAGTCTCCAGTACTTTTTTTTTAGATTTTTCTGAATTTTTAAAAATAGGTTAAAAATCGTATTTTAAAACTGGACAGTAGAATCAGATTTGAATTTGAGGAAAAATCATTTTTCTATCCTGGCTAAGTTACTTAGAGGAGGCTAATTAGGAAGTTTAGCTACTGTCTTAGGGTGGTTTCTAGGTCATTTTATAAATCTCGGGTCAAGGGTGGTCAAGTCCAGGATTTTGAACTTAGGAAGTTAGAGCAATTTTTAAAGGGTTTGGCTAGGGTTTTAATCTTCATTCAATTTCTCTTCAAAATTGTTTTCAAACAATCACAAGGCATTTTGATTTTAGAAATTTTAATTTGATATATTTTCCTAAGGTAGCTGGATATCTTTTTAGATATACGGATTTCCTTAATTAAAGGAAAAAACACACTTTCATGCATTTCATTTTCCATATTCATGCATATTGTATAATATATGATTTTTTCTATGATATTGTATTGTTTTGATTTATTTGATGGTGTTATGTTGTTTGTTATATGTTTTGAATATTTCATGCTATTCTATGCTTTTTATCTAGTTATTTATTTTTGTCACATTATTTAGCATATACTATGTTCATGCATTTATCATTTTATTTTCATGCACATTCCATTATAGCATTATTTTATGTTTCATGTCATTTCATGTCACTTAGATTATATTCCATGTCATTTAGGTTACATTATTTAAAATATGCCATGTCATTTAAAATATGCCATATCATTCAACATTTGCCATATCATTTAAATCTTATTCATTTCATTTAGAATATTATGATACTTAGAATATTTCATTTCATTTAGGATATGCTATGCCTTTTAAATTATATCACATCATTTAAATTGCATTATATTATCTAGACTTTGCTATGTCATTTTCATGTTCCACATTTTCATATTCATATGTTTTAAAATGTTTTGAAAAAGATAATGATTTTAAATAAAATAAAGATATTCTCAAGTGAAAATAATTCATGAGTTCTCTGCCGGGTTTGCTGGGGAGGGTATCATCAATTATCATTAATGACGGAATATCCTCTTTAAGACGAGAATGATTCGAAAACATTTTCGTGCTTATAAAAATTTCTATATTTTGCCACGATTTTTGGGGAATATAGGAAAATTTTGAATTAATAAATTCCGGATCATTTTCAATTAAAAATGGAATTATTTTTCTTAGAATTGGGAATTAATCTGAAATGTCAAATCTAAAATCGACTTTTTACCGAGACTTAAGATAACACATGATTATTAAGGTACCGTTTTATACGAGCATTGTGGGGTGCTAATCCTTCCCCGCATGTAACCGAGTCCTGAACCCGTTTCTTTGATTTCTCTGGTTTAAAATGCGGACTTGAAATTGGTTTCAAAAATGTTTTAATTAATTTTAAAATGTTTTACAAAATTGGTTTTAATAGGTGGCCGATCACACCTAGCAAAAAAGATTGGTGGCGACTCCATTTCTTTTTCGAGGTCGTCTTTGAACCCTCATTTTATTTCAAGAGGAATTAAGTCGTTTTTTCCTCTGTTTTTTAATGTCACGCCTAATGAATAATAAAGTCTTGCAATGAGCCTTTGTTGTTATATTTTTTAGGTTGCGACAGCTTGGCGACTCCGCTAGAGATATTTTAGAGAGTCAGGCCTAGAATTAGTCGTGTGTTATCGAAGTCTCGATTATGTCGGGTTTAATTGGTATTTAATTTTAATTCCCACATTTTTTAAAATAAAGAGGATTTTGAAAATAATAAAATGTTTTAAATATGTCCATATTCATGTGCATACATATTATTATTGTTCTTTGGTTATTTTGTTGTATATGGTTTTTCTTTGCCTAATTAATGCTTAAATTGTTTAATCTTGTTGAGGCATTTAGAATAAGGGATGTAGAATAGGTGGTGAAAGGTTTGTTGTTCCTCTTCACACACCACACGTGCATTTGCATATCATGAGCCCTATACCCGGGTTCCGTCCTTTTAGGTTGGAGCAAATTAACTAAGCCTTCGTGATTAACTATCCGCATAGGCTAGTGAAACACTTTTGAAGTACTAAATTACCTAAGCCTTCGTGATTAACAATCCGCATGGGCTAGGGAAATAGACTCTAACGATTTGAACCCGCTTTTATCGGGGTGCCTTACTAGCCTTCACCGGTGACAGTGAGGAACAATTTAGGGTTTTTAGAACTGATTCACCTTCATATAGAGAACCTAGGCGAAGCCATGCCGAATTTTCGATTAGGTTTCCTGAAGCTAAGAACACATGGAGGAATATTTCCTAATCCTTTTATTTTCTATTCTACATTCCGAATAAGTTTATCTTTGCAAATCGGGCAATGATGAACGCACATCGCCCATAATAAGTTTTGAAAGTAACAAAATGTTTTTTGCGTGCATATTATTATTGCCCTCTAGTTAATGCGTTACACTATTCTTGATCTTTATTTTAATAATTTGTTGCGGTATTTAGAATAATGGTTGTAGAATAGGTGGTGAAAGGTTTGTTTTGTTCCTCCACACACATTGCACTTGCATAACATGAACTCTCTACCCGGGTTCCGTCCTTTTAAGTGGGAGTAAAGTAATTACGCCTTCGTGATTGACCCTCCGTATCGGCTAGTGAAACACTTCTGGAGTATAAAGTACCTAAAGCCTTCATGATTGACCCTCCGTATAGGCTTATGAAAATATACTCTAACGAATTGAACCCGTTTTCATTGGGGTGCCTTACTAGCCTTCACAGGCGACAGTGAGGAACAATTCGGGGCCTCTTAGATCTTCGTTCACCCACATATAGTGAACTATAGAGCCAACATAGGCGAAGCCCTGACGATTTTTTTTGATAGATGTACTGAAGATAGGAACACATAGAGGGACATTTCTAACCTTTTGTTACCTATTTTACATTTTGAATAAGCATCATAGATCGGGCAATGATGAACGTACATATCCTGTAATAAATGTGAGAATCCACCCTAAAGGCATTGTGATGCCTAAATAAATAGATATTGTTGGGGTAAATGTTCATAAACTTTTTAAAATTGAAAATATCAAAACATTCTTTTTCAAACATTTTTGCATTTTGCACATTTCATGCATGTGTGAATAGAGCATGTACATTTATGGTTGCATTGTTGATCTCTTTTTTTTTTTTTTTTGCAATAAACAGTTGATGATAATAATCTCATTTGGTGATTTCATAAACCGGTAGTGTTACATGAGCATTTGCATATTGTACCATAGTAGGATCCACTACCTCGAAATTCTTTTAAAAATAATATGTTTGGTTTTTCATAGAGAAAACAAGTTTCAAAAAAAAAAATCATAGATTAAATTTGGAGGCAAATCTTGCATAATGAGATGTTTGAATAATCAAGATTTAGGTCCCACCAATTTCGTGTAATCATTGGTTAATTCATTTGTATCATTTTGACATCATGTTACAGTCCTAACATGTATGGTTATTCATTGTAGAATACATTTGTGATATACATGGTCATTCTTTGTACCTACCTTTGTGTTGATTCATTTATTCTTTGCATGTATCATTTTGACACCATGTTTCAGTTTGTCGCAACCTAAAAAGTAACGAGTCTCATCGCAAGACTTTATTATTCGTTAAGCGTGACATTAAAAAAAAACGAGGAAAAGTCGACTTAATTCCTCTAGAAAAATGAAGGTTTTTGAAAATGACCTTGAAAAAGACATGGAGTCGCCGCCAATCTTTTTTAGCTAGGTGTGATCGGCCACCTATTAAAACCGGTTTTATAAAATATTTTAAAAATTAATTAAAACATTTTAAAAACCAATTTCAAGTCTACGTTTTAAACCAGAGAAATCAAAGAAGCGGGTTCGGGAGTCGGTTACGTGTGGGGAAGGATTAGCACCCCCACAACGCCCGTATAAAATGGTACCTTATTAATCGTGTGTTATCTCAAGTCTCGGTAAAAATTGGTTTTAAATTTAGTATTTCAAGTTAATTCCCAATTTAAAGAAAAAATAATTCATTTTTTTATTAAAAATGATTCGGAATTTATAAATTCAAAATTTTCCTATATTCCCCAACAAACGTGGCAAAATATAGAAATTTTTATTAGTTTTGGAAAAATTTCCGAATCATTCTCTTTTTTTGAAAGAAAGATATTCCTTTATTAATGATAATTGATGATATTTCCTCTAGCAAACCTTGGTAGAGAACTCATGAATTATTTTAACTCGGGAATATCTTTTTTTTTCATTGAAAACCATTATCTTTTTTTGAAAACATTTTAAAAGATATGAATATGTATATGCATGACATAAATAAAATGACATAGCAAAATCTAAATAATATAATGCTTCCTAAATGATATGATATAATGTAAATGCCTTAGCATATTCTAAATGAAATGAAATAAATGCCTTAGCATATTCTAAATGAAATAAAATATCCTAAGTTATATGACATATTATAAATAAAATGAAATGACCTAGGTCACATGATATTTTCTAAATGAAATAAAATAACCTAATTAACATAACATATTTTATATGAAATGAAATAATTTAAATGACATGGCAAACATGAATGATATGGCATATAAATTAAATGAGGTGGAATATGAAATAATGCTATCATATAATATGCATGAAAATAAAAATGAAAATAATAATGCATGAACATAGTATATGCTAAATAATATGACCAAAAAAATAACTAAATAAAAAGCATAGGATATCATGAAATATTCCAAATCATATAATAAACAATATAACATAACTCAAAATCATAACAATATCATAGAAATTATCATAGCAAGAATCACATATTATATAAAATGCATGAATATGGAAAATGCAATGCATTAAATGTATTTTTTCCTTTAATCAAGGAAATCCGTATATCTAGAAAGATATCCGACTACCTTAGGAAAATATGTCAAATTAAATATTCTAAAACAAAAATACTTTGTGATTGTTTGAAAACAATTTTGAAAAGCTTGAATTAAAAATAAAAACTGGGCTAAATCTTTTTTTAAATGGCTCTAATTTCCTAAGTTTAAAAATCTGGACTTGACTACCCTTAACCCGAGACTTGAAAAACCATTTTTAGAGTTTAAAAAGCTTAGAAACTACCCTAAGTCAGTAGCTAACCCCCCCTAATCAGCCCACTCTAAGTAACTTAACCAAAACAGAAAAATGATTTTTCTTTAAATTCAATTCTGACTCCACTGTCCAGTTTTAAGCCACGATTTTTTATTCTATTTTTAAAAATTCAAAAAATTCTGAAAAAAAACACTGGAGACTCATGACATGTAAAAATACATAGGAAAAGATTGGCTTAATTTCAGAAAAATCGGAAAAGTACAAAAACTGGGTGAAAAAAAACTGCTTTGCCAAAACACATTTTTGCCTTTGATAAAATCATTTAAAAATCAAAGTAAAAATATTTGAAACTCATAAAATGACTTACAAACAGTAGCTAGGACTTTTTGAAAGTTAGATAAAAATTGGCTAAGTAAAAAAAAAATCACAAAGGTAGAATAATCAATTTGACAAAC
The DNA here is from genome assembly GCA_030761205.1 of Fremontodendron californicum. NCBI lineage: Eukaryota > Viridiplantae > Streptophyta > Magnoliopsida > Malvales > Malvaceae > Fremontodendron > Fremontodendron californicum. The sequence goes on from JAULJL010000009.1 coordinate 24,583,616, forward strand.
ATAATTTTCCACAAGTGTGCTCAAGAGAGCATGACTTTGAACCATTAATTGGCTCAAGTCATTATTCAAGTGGCATGAACATGAAATGCATGAAACAATACAGCAAACATAATGCATGAAATGCATGGATTTAAACCTAAATGTCATGAAAAAATGCATGGCATTCATAAAGTGACCTAGACCTAAATGAACTTGCATGGCATTTAATGCAACTTAGACCTAAAATGCATGAACATACATGGCAAATAAACCTAACTTAATAACTAAAATATGCATGGCATTTTCACAAACACAAAGCATGCTTAAACCAAAAACTCAACCAAATATCATGCAAATACTAACCTATCAAGTAACATGGCAAGAATGCACAAAAAATGCAAAAATTCCAAGAGGGCCGAATAGCATAATGTAACTAGCAAATATGGCATTTTCACAAACACTTGGTATACTAGCATGCAAAACTAAATCAAATGACATGTAAATGCAAAAACCTACCAACTAACATGGCAAAAAATGCAACACACAATGCAAAACACATGGAGTAGCCAAATGGCCTCAAGCTCCAACAAGCATGGCATTTTCACAAACACTTGGTATACTAACATGCTCAACTAAAATATAACACTTAAATCATGCAAAAACCACACAAGCATTTTCACAAACACTTAAAATACTAAATCTAAAACATGCTCAACTAAGATATAAAACTCAAATCATGCAAAGACCACACAAGCATTTTCACAAACACTTGATATACTAAATCTAAAACATGCTCAAATTTAAACATCATGAAAACAGAAAATTAAAAATGCAAAAACATGATACTTAAAACATAAATGGCAACAAACAAAGCAACCAAATTAAAATATAACTCAAGAATATGAAGTAAAATAACATTTAAAACATCAAAATCAAAGAAAATAACATAAACAATATGGTAAAATAAATCAAAACAGCAACTTAACTAAATAATGTAGGCCATTTGGCCATGGTGAGTTTATTGTAAAAATAAAATGTAAAAAATATACTTAAGAAAGAGATGAAGGAAGAACTTAAAAGAACAATAAAAAAAACATTTATTGAAAATGGAAACTCACCAAGTATAAATCAAAATAGCAAAAACAAGAATGGAAAATCAAGAAAGTGCAAGAGTTGGTGCTCAAGAGCAACCTCAAGAAGCTATATTTCAAGCTTTATCTCTTCAAACTTTCCTTTCTTTTCTAAACTTTTCTTTTTTGATTTCAACCAAGAAGAGAAAAACTAAGTAAAAACTCTAAGAACTTAGCAAAATGAAGATGAAAAAATGAAATTCTAACCTCCCCTACAAGGCTGGCCGAAACCCCCTAATAATGGTTCAAGGTGTTGTCATCTTTTTGTAACCAATTTCCCATCAAATGGATAATAATTCAAGGTGAAAAATTATGAAATTACCTCCTTTAGATTAGCATCTCAGCTCTCTCAAATTACAGCTGTTCAAGAATAATGTTGACATCTTTCTTGGCCTATGTGGCTTAATCACCATGGCTTGATCAAAGAGAATCTCTAACTAACTCTTGATTTCTAGCCATTTGATTGAAAAATTAGAAGCTTCCTCCTTCCTTTGGGCTTGGGCAGGCCAGCACTTCTCTTTTTTAGCCCAACTCTGATTTTTTGAAAGGCCCAAAGAAGCCCTTTTCGGTTGCTTGGGTGAAATGACCGTTTTGCTCCCCGGATGCAAATAAATATCAAACGGACTCCAAATTCATTTTTTCTTTTTTTAATACTTCAAAAATAACAAAATATTGAGTTCTGGAAGTTTTCAAAATTATCCGAGTCCGTTTGCTATTTATTTGGATTTTTTCTTCCAAAAATGCCCTTTTATGCCCCTACATTTTACCATTTTTTAAACGAGCTCCAAATCAAGATTTTTCTTCACCAATATATGCAAAATAATTAAAAAGTATGATCTGGAAGTTTTCATGATTTTTGGAGCTCATTTGGTATTTTTTCGGGATTTATCGGCTTGAATTACTACATAGGAGGCTCGGGATTTGGCCATTTTGCAAACGAACTCCGAAACAAGTTTTTCTTTCGCAAATATCTTCGAAATAATTTAAAAATGAGATTTGCAAAATTTCAGAATTTTTGGAGTCCATTTGCTATTTTTCCGGGATTTATCTTCTTGAATTATTGCATAGGAGGCCCGGGATTTGGCCATTTTGCAAACGAACTCCGAATCAAGATTTTCTTTCGCCAATATGTTCCAAATAATTTAAAAATGAGATTTGCAAAATTTCAGAAGATTTGGAGCTCATTTGCTATTTTTCCAGGATTTTCCTTTTAGAATTACTGCATAGGAGGCCCGGGATTTGCCCATTTTGCAAACGAACTCCGAATCAAGATTTTCTTTCTCCAATCTCTTCAAAATAATTTAGAAATGAGATTTGAAAAATTTTAGAAGATTTGGAGCTCATTTGCTATTTTCCGAGATTTTCTTTTTTGAATTACTGTATTAGAAGCCCGGGATTTTGGCCATTTTGCAAACGAACTCCGAATCAAGATTTTCTTTTACCAATCTCTTTCAAATGATTTAATAATGAGATTAACAAATTTTCAGAATTTTCGGAGTCCATTTGCTATTTTTTCCCAAATTTTCCGATTTTGCCCTTTTGCCTCCGAAACCCAGTTTTGCTCAAAACAAGTCCGATTTTCAGATTTTCTTCAATCTGAGCCTTGGGCTATCCTTTTTAATCATTGTTCATCCATTGGGGGCTTTGGTCTTACCAAGTCGGGCCATTTCTATGATTCTTCCCTGATTTCATCGAAATCCACTAAAAACCATAATTCTCGGTTTTCTCCCGGATTGACTTTTCTTTCGATTTTTCTTGCAAGTGGCTTCTCCATTACCCATAGTCAGTGCTTATCTTTTATTTGGAACATTCAATTTTGACCAATTTGATCGTTTAATCACTTTTCCCCAAATTTCTCGGATTAAGGTTTCCTTTCTACTGAATCTCCAAATCCCAACTTCCGAACTCCATATCTTTCAATGTAGACCTCGGATTTTCAAAATTCTTTCGCCATTTTTCAATTGAACTTAAAATCTTGATTTTGAAAGTGGGTTGACTTTTTCAGTAGTTGACTTTCTGGGGTTGACTTTTTTGGGATTGACATTTTTCGAGGTTGAATTTTTTCAAGTTTGGCTTTTTATGCTCGCCTTCTTAAACTATGTCTCAAAGTACCACCTGCAGGATGAAAACAGTCTTCTTACACTCGAAAACATCAATATAAGAAGAAAACATACCTGTTTAGTGGTCCGGACAAAATTAGGTGTCTACACAGTCATAGCATGGTCATTCATTGTAGAATATGTTTATGACATACATGGTCATTATTTGTATATACTTATGCATTAATTTATTCATTTGTTAAACGCATCATGTTTGGCATTAGATTGCATCCATGGCATACATAGTCATCATAATTTCTCTTATGTGCTCATGCACTAATCATCAGTATATTCATGCATATAGAGATAGAGATAGATCATGTACATTCATAATTGTATTCTTAATCTCATGACATTTTCATTTGCATGAAAGGGGTTCAAGATATGAGGAAAGAATCGGGGAACAATTGGGTGCTTTGGAACGAAATCAAGAGGAATTTGGACATGAGATCAGGGAGGTGAAAGAATAGCTTGCCAAAATTATGAAAATGTTTGAGGATATAGGTAAAGGTAAGAGGAAACTTTCTCAGGACTCTTCATCGCCTTCGGATCAACCAAAACCATTAGGTCCAGAACATACAATCCTTGCTAGATCCTGCACTTGTCAATGCCACAAAGGTTGCAACACTGATGAAATTGTGGACAAAATCGTGAAAATGATTAAAACCGAGATCCTAATACCAAGGATAGAAACCTCAGATCCCAAACAATCCCTACAATTAGTCCTCGGTCCAAACTAGTATCCTCGCCCTACTATGGCCCAATTTTCCACTAGGATGACCAATACGGGATCCCTGGGTCCCACTCCATCACCACCAATTGGCAGTTCGTATTTCTTCCCTCATCAATCACCTTATCAAGCATCCAGGATATGAACCTCGAACTATGCACAACCTCCAAGGGTCCCGTGTCCAAATCCGTACCCTTTCCTTGTTATTCCAACATCTCCCCATGTAAACACTCCGATGCCAGCCTTAGTGCCACCACCAAGTGCCCTAAATCCGAGGCCCTGTGTGACTAAGAAACAACCCCAGGATAAGACCCAAAGGCATTTTGATCCTATTCCAATCAGCTATCAAGAGCTTTTCCCAATGTTGGTCAGAAATCACCTAGTTGCCTATGTGTCGTTGAAACCCCTGTCACCACCATACCCCAAATGGTATAACCCGAATGAAAGATGTGATTATCACTATAGAACTGTTGGGCATAGCATTGAGCACTGCAATGCACTCAAGAACAAAGTACAGTCTCTTATAGATGCCAAGTAGTTGGATCCAATGACACTGATTGATAGAGGACCAGGAAAGGGTAATTAGGATTGGGAGATTTAAGGGAATGATGTAGAAAGACTTTGGTCTGATATGATGCAATGGGATTTCACTTTTTCAGTAGCCGGCTCTTATAGCCTTAGGATGCTAGGAAGAAAAAGTGCTTGTAAAGACAGTTTTTACCACTGCTCAGATTTTGTAAAACATGGTTTCTACCATTGTGAACATTGATTTGGGAATGAATTGGTTGTGCTTCAAATTTATGAAATGTTGATGATTAAGTTCCTCTGATTCTTATTTCCTCTGTGATATCTTCCCCTTTGAATTTTGCATCCGATCAATTATTTGTCATACCATACATTCATACATGCATCTTGGTAGCATCAGGCGGTATTCATGACAAACATAGTCAGCATGATTTTTCTATATATGTTCATACACTAATTTGCTTATTACATACATCATGATAGCATTAGGTCGTATTCATGACACACATGGTCAGCATGATTTTCTTTGTAAATATCATTCATCGTTTACATGCATCATAATTGACATCGTGTTGCATTCATAGTGTATACGATCATTCATTGAGAAATACACTGAAATATACAGGGTAATTCATTGCATATATCCATGCGTTGATTTGTTTATTCTTTGCATGCATCATGTTGGCATCGAGATTGCATTTATTACATACATGGTCAGCATGTTTTCGCTATATATGTCCATACATCATTTTGTTTATTCTTCACATGCATCAAATGACAATCATGGCTCATTCATCATGACATACATTTGGGGAAATAAAATAGGAGTTGGCTTGGCTTTAAGAGTTTTGAAGAAGCTTCCATTTCAAATCAAAGTTATAAGAAGTATTGAGTACCCTTTTTAATATAGGCTAGTGCTATGGAGAATGAACAAGTTGCTCGAATGGAAAGAATGGAAAGGGTACAGGAAGAATTGCGAGAACAGCTGGCAAAGTCTCAAGCAGAATCTAAAGATCGGATGACTAAATTGATGGAGCTGATGTCCGCCGTAATCAAGGGAAAAGGATACACTGAAAACTTTGCCTTCATAGAAGGGTTAGAGGCACAAAAAGGTCAGAATGAGGTCGTAACGATGAATGGCCAGAACACAGTTAACCCCAGCAACACCCTGAACTTAGACGACCCAGCTGAACAGGAAAAGTTGAAAATGGTTGAGTCAAATATGGCTGAGTTAACAGATTCTCGAGGGAAATATCAGTTGTTAGATGAAAGGCTTCGGGTAGTAGAAAATACAGATGTATTCGGGTGTGTGGATGCAAAAGAACAATGCTTGGTCCTCGATTTAGTCATTACTCCTAAATTCAAGGTGCCTGACTTTGTGAAATATGACGGGACGACTGATCCGTCAGCCCACATCACTATGTTCTACCGAAAGATGATGAGTCATATAGATAATGATAAGCTTTTGATCCACTGTTTTCAGGATAGCCTCAGCGGATCCGCAATTAGGTGGTATAGTCAGTTGAGTAAGGATTAGATTCGCTCTTGGAATGATTTAGCTAGGGCTTTTCTAAACCAGTACAAGTATATGACAGATATGGTGCCTGACCATCTCACCTTGCAAAATATGGAGAAAAAGGTCACTGAGAGCTTCAAAAAGTATGCTCAGAGGTGGAGGAACATGTCCACCCAAGTACAACCGCCCCTAACTCAGAAGGAAACCACTGTCTTTTTTGTGAATACACTGCAGGCCCCGTACTATGATAAACCTGTCGGCAACACCACGAAGAATTTTTTTGGACATGGTAATCTCTGGGGAAATGATTGAAAATGCTATCAAGGCTGGGAAACTCGAAAGAGGTAAAACATTTAATGAAGAGAGAAACAGGACGCCCAAAAAGAAAGAGGAAGACGTCCAAGCTGTGGGAGACTTTGCCCGATATATTTCGGCTACTTCTTACTAACCACCCCGTCCTTCTACGAACTATGTATCCCAGGGTTCATACTTATACCAGATGGCCTCTCAGAATCCAGTAAAATTTCAACCTTTTGTTAGCCAGAGGAAACCGAAGAATATCCGAAAAAGAGATCAGTTTGAGCCACTCCCCATGTCTTACTCTGAACTATTGCCCCAGCTGGTCGAAGAGCAACTCCTCACTAAATTTCCAGTAGAGCCTATCCAACCCCCATATCCGAGTTGGTATGACGAGAATGCATATTGTGATTGTCATTCTGGGATTCGGGGACATTCCATAGAAAATTGCCTACCTCTGAACGGAAGGTTCAAGCACTCATCAATAAAAGGCAGTTAGATGTGGGAAAGAAACAAAGTTCAGACAGCGTGGAGAATCTACTGAATGGGAATAATGAAACCATTGCAGATTTCATAATGGGGGAAGCAGATGGAAAGGTCAAAAAGAATATCGAGGAATAGCCAGTTTGAATTAGGGAGAAACATGTCAAGGGGAAATTTTTATGCATTTAGTTTCATACCTCATGATGAAAACACTTGTCTTATGTTAACATCCGTATGAAATAAATGAATTTTGAATGTTTTTATGATTGTTGTGTTTTAACAATAATTTGAATATGCAAAAACAAGCATTAAAGAGGTTCTAATAATGGATAGTCTCGAGAATATTGATGATCATTGTTAGAAATGACCCAATACCTTCCCCCTTTTGGGGATTCCATATGTCTAAATCCCTGAAACTAAGATCACTTGAAAGACCTAATGCTTTAAGGAATATGAATGATTAAACTTCATAAACCATTGTCATTGCAGAATAAGCAAAGATGTAGATCCTAGTCTAGGCTATGAACAAAGGAATGAACCTTTTGAAATTTTTTTTGAACTCCTTGAAATTTAAACAAATGAGACATTCTTTCAAGAATTTAGATCATGGTAATTTGATATGTGTCAAGGTTGTGCCAAAACCATTTACATCATTTCCAACAACCACCAAACACTAATTGTTCAAGCATCACTGCATGATTGACACCCTGGGGCACAATAATTAAATTAGATTATCCTTTGTCCCAGAGAAAACCCATTTTTGGGTCATATTTTCCTTGTCTCTTCAAAGAATTCAGAATTGAAACTTAGCTTTCTTAGTATAAACCTAGACTTGCTATATTCCTCGTTGATACAATTTCCCAAGATTGACCAAATTGGGGCATCATATGTGGAAATGATAGATACATGGTGAATAAGGATGGACTAACGCATGAATCAGTGGGGCATGTGACAAAAAAAAGAGAGGAAAAATTGTGATATCATGCATATGAGAATTCGGATGATTTCAAGTGCAAAATGAAATTTTGATTATCTATTTCCCCTGAGGATTGCTTTTCAATAAGAATATCCGTGCTTGATATGATAAATATCCATCTTTCATATCCCTCTCACAAAGAGAAAATTATCCATAGTCACCCCTTTTGAGCCAAAAGAATTCTTTCTTTTTTGAACCCTGATCAAGGATCACCCTCTACATTGGGGGGCAAATACGAGGAAAGATCTTCTCAAAGATCATTGAGGAATGAGTCCTAACTCAAACGACAGATACAAAGCAAACTGAGCTCCAAAATAAAGGGCTTACTCTGTCAAAGAAAAAGAAAAAGGAAAAGCTGGCGAAATGAAAGCCAAGGACAAAACAAAAGTGTGAAAAAGTATAGCAAATGAAAGCCAAAAGCAAAGAAGAAAAAGAGCAAAGTCAAAAAGAAAGAAAAGTCCAAAAGAGATAAATGCTTCAAAGAAAATCCTCCTCAAGAAATGATCCTTGATCTGATAACGCTCAAACACATATTTTGGGCCTATTTATCCTTTCTTTTTGAACCCTGAACCATGGCCTACATTACGTGCTTTAAAAGTCCATTTTGATGAAGTATGAATATTTAATTTGAAGGGTTTTTTTCCTCAGATTTTATCTCATCTCATCGAATTATCATTTCACTAAGGAAGAATTTAGAATTCTCAAGTGCTTGGTAGAACAACACAAAAAAAAAAGGGAGAAAGAAAAAATGGAAAGAATAGGACTCTAGGGAGAAAACCCAGAAATGGGCGGTCTAGAGTGAAATGGAAGAAGTGGTCATCAAGGAACATCTAGAAATTCCTGAACCTCCCAAATTGATAGCTCTCATTCGGAGGATTGTCTTCAAAAACTGAGACTTTTTTCTCCAAAATCAACTTTCCCGTTTAAACATCCCAGCCAATCTTGACGCTTGTCAAAATACCTTGATATGGAAACTAAAAGAATGTTGAATTTGTTTGGTTCTCAATGAATTCATGATTATAAAACCTGTTCCATTTGTGAGCCTAGAAGGGGTATACATTTTTGTTGTGAAGTTTTCCTTGAAAAGCCATAATCTTGTTATACCAAGCCTTGCCAATCCCAGTTGAAAAAAAACCCAGATTGACACTTAGAGAAATTTCTAACAGTGATCATCAGTCTTCAATACATCACACACTATGGGGTTAATATTTTTGTTCAGAAGTTTTTCAAAATGGGAAAACAAATAAAAATATTTTTGAAACACCCATTTTTTATGTTGACATGAGATAAGAGTTTTTCTAATCCAAATGTGTGGATTTACTAGGGATAATCTTGACTTCCAAATATGAGAAGAAGAAGAAGAAATAAAACTCAGCAAGCAGATTTCTGTTGATAAGAGTTTGAAAACTATTGGGGCAAAGAGAATAGCCAAAGATTGAAAAAGGAGTTGAAGATATACTCTGATTTGAAGAGGAAAAATGAATGGGAAAGGCTAAGCCAAAGTCTAGAAAAATGATCAGGGGCATTTGCATCATTCATGAACACTCATCTCTCTATTAAGCTATGCATCTGCACCATGTCCGCAAGCATTTGCATCATTCATGGATATTTGCATTTGCACTATTCCATGAGCATTTGTATTCTACCTTTACAAGTACATCCTTCATAGATATTTGCATTCACATCATCTCAAGCAAGTGCATCATTTCTAGGATAATTGCATCTTCATTGTAGCTGCAATTACACCATTCATGAACCACTTACATGAACATGATTCGTAGCGACATCTGCATCTGCATTGAGAAGCATTTGCATCAATCCAAGACATTTGCATCTGCATTTAGAAGCATTTGCATCAATTCAAGACATCTGTATCATTTCAAGAAACATTTGCCTCAATCCAAGACATTTGCATTTACACCATCAAGCATTTGCATCCTCTCTCAAATCCTTCAGGTTAATTTCCAGGCTATTTCAATTTCTGGTTTCATCTAGATCTTTTTCAATTTTTTGGTTTCACCCATGCCTTTTTATTCTCTGGTTTCATCCAAATCTTTTTCAATTTTCTGGTTTCACCCATGCCTTTTTAATCTATGGTTTCACACACATCTTTCTCAATTTTTTAGTTTCACCCATGTTATCTCAATTTTCTAGTTTCATCCAAATCTTTTTCAATTTTCTGGTTTCACCCATGCCTTTTTAATCTCTGGTTTCATCCAGATCTTTTTCAATTTTTGATTTCATCCATGCCAGTAAGATTAGCACAAGGCAAGATAAGGTCCCGAGCTCATCGTCGAGATCTTTTCTTGCAAATCGAATCCGTTTTCTTAAGACAAGTCGAGCCTTCAAAAAAAATTGAAAAAATGAAAAAAAAAAAAAAGGAAAACCCCCATTCCCTTCACTTCACATGTGATTTCACTAACTGGACAAAATTAGTGTTTGTTTATCTTTGCCTGATTCCTGATTCTCAGCAATAGCCAAATAGGGGTAGCTGTAGACACCTAATTTTGTGCGGACCACTAAAACAGGTATGTTTTCTTCCTAAATTGATGTTTCAGAATGCCAAAAGACTTTTCTCATCCTGCAAGTGGTACTCCGTGACTTAGTTTAAAAAAGCAGACAGAAAAGGTCAAACTTAAAAAAGTCAACCTCGGAAAAGTCAACCCCAAAAAGTCAACTACTAAATAAGTCAACCCATTTTCAAAATCAAGATTTGAAGTTCAATTGAAAGATAGTGAAAGAATTTTGATAATCTGAGGTCTTCATTGAAAGATATAGAGTTCGGAAGTTAGGTTACGGAATTTCAGAAGAAAATAAACCCTAGTTCGAGAAATTTTGCGAAAAGTGCTTAAACGATCAAATTGGTCAGAATTGAAGGTTCCAAATGAAAGATAAGCATTGACTACGGGTAATGGAGAAGCTACTTGAAAGAAAAACTGAAAGAAAAGTCAATTCGGAGGAAAATCGAGAATTAGGGTTTTTGGTGGATTTTGGTGAAATTTGGAAGAATTACAGAAATGGCCCGATTCGGAAAGACTAAAGCCCCTAATTATAGAAAATCTAAAAATTGGACTTGTTTTGGCAAAACCGGGCTTCGGAGGCAAAAAGGGCAAAATTGGAAATTTGGGAAAAAATAGCAAAGGAACTCCAAAAATTATGAAAATTTGCACATCTCATTCTTAAATCATTTTGAAGAGATTGGAGAAAGAAAAACTTGATTCGGAGTTCATTTGCAAAATGGCCAAATCTCGGGTCTACTATGTAGAAATTCAAAAAGATAAATCCTGAAAAAATAGTAAATGAGCTCCAAAAATTTTGAAAATTTTCAGATCTCATTCTTAAATTATTTGAAAGATATTGGTGAAATAAAATCTTAATTCGGATTTCGTTTGCAAAATGGCCAAATCTCGGGCCCACTATGTAGAAATTCAAGCAGATAAATCCCGAAAAAATAGCAAATGAGTTCCAAAAATTTATGAAACATTCCAGATCACACTTTTAAATTATTTGGAAGATATTGGTGAAGAAAAATATAGATTTGGAGCTCGTTTAAAATTGGTGAAAGTTCGGGTGTACAAAAAGGAAATTTTGGAAAACAAAAATCCAAATAAATAGCAAATGGACTCGAAAAATATTGAAAACTTCCAGAATTCAATTTTTTATTATTTTGGAAGTATTGAAAAAATAAAATTTGAATTTGGAGTCCTTTTGCTATTTATTTAGGTTCAGGAGTCAAAAAGGTCATTTTACCAAAGAAACCAAATAGGGTCAATTTGTAATTAAGAAAAATATGAAAGATGCAGGATTTGCTGAGATAATTCCTCCCTTGGTCAGCCAGCATAGAGGAGAAGAAGGAAGCTTGATCAACTTAATTCCTTAGTCACTATCAAGCTCACATGCTACCACTAGCACCTTGCAAATGGTCCCCCCTTCATCCAATGGCTTAGGTGCCTTGTAAAAAAGTTGAATGCACCATCCAATGGCCAAGATTAAATGCCAAGATGACATTTTTATTTTTCATGAAAAAACCCTCATCCAATGGCCAAGAATGGAAGAAGAAAGAAGAGAACAACTCATCTAAGGGTAGGCACTCAAAGGGCCCAAGCAAGGGAGTGCATGGGATTGGTCCTTTTTTGCATCTAAGGGTTGAGCTTATTACAAGGGCTGAGTACACATCTTAAGGGCTGCTATCAATTTTCAAGATGACATTTTTATGTTGTCATGAAAATATCTTAATCAAAAGGCCAAAATTAGGGGAGAAAAAGTGCACATTTGATCCTATGATGGAGAGGCCATTCGATCGAGTGATTAGGGGAAGGCGTTGATCAGTTTTTGATAAGTTTTGAAGGCTGAAAACAGAGAAGAGTCGGTAGCTAATTGGAAAAAAAAGGGTTTTTGAAAGAAAGGAAGAAAAGGTTTTTGAAAAAAGCTTGAAGGTAGCCATTTTTACCAAGCTTTAACATTGTTTTCTTCTTGTTTTCTATGTTGATTTATGATTTTCCATTTGTTTTACTACTACATTTTTCATAGAAATCAAAGTTTTAAATGTTTACTTAAGTTTTCATCTCTTCTTCTTAAAAAAAATGGTTGAAAATAAATTTTTCTTAAAGATTTTTGCTATGGCCGAATGGTAAGTTTGTTTGCCTTGTTTTTTTTTCTTTTTTTCTTTTTTTCTTCTTTGCATGTTGTTATGAAAAACATGAGTTTTAAAGGTTTATATAAGTTTTTAAGGTTCTGATTTTTTACAAAAAAAAAAATGAAGGAAAAGAAATGGAAAGGCTTCATGATCTTGACTAGATCAAGTGACTATGGTTTGGGGAGAGGCTATGCCCATTTTGTACCAACCATGGAGCTTAACTTTCCTTGTTTTGTTAACTAGCTTTTCTTGTTATTTTCTTTGTATGTCTATGCTTATTTTGTTCATGTTCTTTACATTATTTTCTATGCTATATTTGCTTTTATATTTCTTTTTCATACTTAATGATTTTTCCTTGTAGGTTCAGCCTTTGTGTTCATCTTGATCATATTGTGCATTTTTTAATGTATCATGTCTTGCATTATAAACAGGTTTGCATTTTATATTTGGTCATATGACCATTCGACTACTCCATTTTAGCTTGCCTTGCAAGTGCATTTTCATCTTGCTTCTTGACTTGTTTGCATTCCCATGCCATGAGCTTATGTATCTTGATTTTTAGTATGCCATATGCTTGTGAAAATGCCATGATAAAATGCCATCATTTGGAGTATATGACTATTCGGCTACCTCCACTTTGTTTGCCTTGCATGTGCATTTTCATCTTGCTTCTTGACTTGTTTGCATTCCCACGTCATGAGCTTGTATATTTTGATTTTAGTATGTCATATGCTTGTGAAAATGTCATGACATTATGTATTTTGATATGATTTTTCATGTATTTGTGTTATTTACTAGATAGGATTGCATTAGAGTACCATGTGACCATTTGGCCTCTTCATGCATTCCTTGCCTTGTGTGTGCATTTGCATTTTGTTTAGGTACCATGCTAGCTAGGATTATGCCATGAAATAATGTATCAGTTGCTGTTTGTTCAAGCATTAGTATTAGGTTTATTGGTCATTGTATGTTCATAATATTGCTATGCATTCTCATTGCATTTTTGGTCTAGGCCATATTGGTATTGCCATGCATATTAGGTCTTAAATCATATTGGTATTGCCATGCATTGCTATGCTCCTTAGGTCTTAGGTCACATTAGCATTTTCATGCATATTCATAATATATTAGGTCTAAGTCATATTTGCATTATCAAGCATTGCATGCATATTAAGTTAGGATAGCATTTATTGCCATGCAAACTCATGCTAGGCATTTAGGTTATTTTGAATTGTCATGCATTTCCTTTATCATTTAGGCTTTAGACCATGCATTTCATACATTTCATTTGCTGTATGTTCATGCATTCCATGCCATACCACTTGATTTGTGACTTAGGCCAATTAATGGCTCAAAGTCATGCTCATTTGAGCATACTTGTGAAAAATTAAAGGGTCATCAAATTGATTATTCTAGCTTTGTGATTTTTTACTTAGCCAATTTCTGTCCAAGGTTTTTAAAATGTTTTAGCTACTGTTTATAGGTTTTTAGGAGACTCTCCAACATTTTTACTTTGATTTTTAAATGATTTTATCTATGGCAAAAAAATGTGTTTTGGCAAAACAGTTTTTCACCCAGTTTTGGAACTTTCCCGATTTTTCTGGGAACTTTTTCTTTGATCAGAAAATTAAGCCAATTTTTCCGGTGTATTTTTACATGTTCCTAGTCTCCAGTATTTGTTTTATATTTTTATGAATTTTTAAAAATAGGTTAAAAAATCGTGTTTTAAAACTGGACAGTAGAGTCAGATTTGAATTTGAGGAAATATTTTTTTTGTTTTGGCTAAGTTACTTAGAGGAGACTGATTAGCAAGTTTAGCCACTGTCTTAGGATGGTTTCTAGGTCATTTTAAACTTAAAAAGTGATTTTATAAAGCTCGGGTCAAGGGTGGTCAAGTCCGGGATTTTAAACTTAGGAAGTTAGAGCCATTTTTAAAGGGTTTGGCTAGGGTTTTAATCTTCATTCAATTTCTCTTCAAAATTGTTTTCAAACAATCACAAAGCATTTTGATTTTAGAAAATTTAATTTTATATATTTTCCTAAGATAGCCGGATATCTTTTTAGATATACGGATTTCCTTAATTAAAGGAAAAAAATACACTTTCATGCATTGCATTTTCCATATTCATGCATATTGTATAGTATATGATTTTTGCTATGATATTGTTATTGTTTTGATTTATTTTATGGTGTTATGTTGTTTGTTATATGGTTTTGAATATTTCATGCTATTCTATGCTTTTTATTTAGTTATTTATTTTTGTCACATTATTTAGCATATACTATGTTCATGCATTTATCATTTTATTTTCATGCACATTCCATGATAGCATTATTTTATGTTTCATGTCATTTCATGTCACTTAGATTATATTCCATGTCATTTAGGTTACATTATTTAAAATATGCTATGTCATTTAAAATATGCCATATCATTCAACATTTGCCATATCATTTAAATCTTATTCATTTCATTTAGAATATCATGATACTTAGAATATTCATTCCATTTAGGATATGCTATTCCTTTTAAATTATATCACATCATTTAGGTTGCATTATATTATCTAGACTTTGCTATGTCATTTTATTCATGTTCCACATTTTCATTTACATATTCATATGTTTTAAAATGTTTTGAAAAAGATAATAATTTTCTATAAAATAAAGATATTCCCGAGTTAAAATAATTCATGAGTTCTCTGCCAAGTTTGTTGGGGAGGATATCATCAATTATCATTAATGACGGAATATCCTCTTTAAAACGAGAATGATTCAGAAAATTTTCCATGCGAATAAAAATTTTTATATTTTGCCACCATTGTTGGGGAATATAGGAAAATTTTGAATTAATTAATTCCGGATCATTTTCAATTAAAAATGGAATTATTTTTCTTAAAATTAGGAATTAATTTGAAATGTCAAATCTAAAACCGACTTTTTACCGAGACTTGAGATAACACATGATTAATAAGTACCGTTTTATGGGCGTTGTGGGGGTGCTAATCCTTCCCCGCACGTAACCGAGTCCCGAACCCGTTTCTTTGATTTCTTTGGTTTAAAACACGGACTTGAAGTTGGCTTCAAAAATGTTTTAATTAATTTTAAAATGTTTTACAAAACCGATTTTAATAGGTGGCCGATCACACCTTGCAAAAAATTTTGGTGGCGACTCCATTTCTTTTTCGAGGTCGTCTTTGAACCCTCATTTTATTTCAAGAGGAATTAAGTCGTCTTTTCCTCTATTTTTTAATGTCACGCCTAACGAATGATAAAGTCTTACGATGAGCCTTTGTTGTTATATTTTTTATGTTGCGACACATCATGTTGGCATTAGGTTGCATTCATGGCTAACATAGTCAGCATGATTTTTCTATATATGTTCATGCATTAATTTGCTTATTACATGCATCATGTTAGCATCAGGTCGCATTCATGACAAACATAGTCAGCGTGATTTCTCTGTATATGTTCATGCATTAATTTGATTACTCTTTACATACATTGATTTGTTTATATAAATCATGTTGACATCTGGTTGCATATGCTCATGCATTAATCCATCGTGTTAGCATCAGGATGCATTCATGACATACATGGTCAGCATGATTTTCTTTGTATATACTCTGTGTCAATCATTCATTGTTTACATGCATCATATTTGATATTGTGTTGCATTCATAGTTGATATGATCTTTCATTGGGAAATACATTGAAATATACATGGTTATTCATTGCATATATCCATGCGTTGACTTGTTTATTCTTTGCTTGCAGCATGTTGGCATCGTGATTGCATTTATTACATATATGGGCAGCATGTTTCCACTGTACATGTCCATATATCATATTGTTTAGGCTTCACGTGCATTAAATTGCATTCATGGCTCCTTCATCATGGCACGCACTTGGGAGGATAAAACAGAAATTGGCTTGGTTTAAAAGTCTTTGAAAGAATTTCCATTTCAAATCAGAGGTATAAGCTGTGCTGAGCACCTTTATGATACAGGCCAAAGCTATGTAGAATGAATAAGTTTCCCGAATAGAAATAATGGAAAGGGCACAAAAAGAATTACGAGAAAAGTTGGAAAAAGCTGAAGCAGAATCTAGAGATCAGATGACTAAATTGATAGAGCTGGAATTTGTTGTAATCAATGGGAAAGGATACACTGAAAACTTGGCCGCCAGAGAAGGGTTAGAGGCACAAAAGGGTCAGATTGAGGTCATGATGTTGGATGACCAGAATACAGTTAATCCCAGCAACATCTTGAACTTAAATGATCCAGCTAAACAGGAAAAGTTAAAATGGTTGAGTCGAATGGGGTTGAGTCGGCAAATTCCCAAAAGAAGTATCAGTTGTTGGAGGAAAGGATTCGAGTTGTTGAAGGTGGAGAAGAATTAAGTGTAGGAAAGCTTATTTTGATCCCTGCTCTAGTCATCCTGCCAAAATTCAAGGTTCTGGAATTCGAAAAGTATGATGGACTTAAAAACCCTAAAACACACTTGTCTGCATATTGTAATAGGATGGTGGGGCACGCGCAAGATGGGAAATTGCTTATCCATGTTTTCCAGTACAGCCTGACAGGAGGAGCGTCTATTTGGTATTGTCAGTTGAAAAAAGGCCAAGTGAATACATGGAGAGACTTAGCCCGGGCATTCCTGAAACAATACAAGCATACGTTGGAATTGGCTCCAGATCGATTGACACTCTAGAACATGAAAAAGAGATCCAATGAGAATTACATACAATATGCTCGTAGATGGAAAGATGTGGCCTTGCAAGTCCAACCACCTCTTACTGATAGAGAAATGAATGTTTTGTTTGTGGATACCCTCCCACATCCATACTATGACAAGTTGATTGGCAATGTCTCCTTAAAATTTGCAGATATATTGTTTGCAGTGGTTAGGATTGAGGATGGTATAAAAAAAGGGAAAATTGTGGATGCTAATGCTGGAATTCCTCTCGAAAAGAAAAATGATGTTGCCAAGGGGCATGTTCAAGTCATAAATGTTGAAGGTAGAAATAAAAGAGGGTTCAGTGCATTACAAGACGATCTTTTTGGTGGTTCTCCCCGACCTTATGTCGACCATTGGGTTTAGCACGGTCATCATCATGCTCCAAAGCCTTTCACATCACCTTAGGGTTTCATCAAGCCAAATGATCCGGAGTTTAATTCAGTCTGTTCTCAGAGCAATAAGAGAAAGAAGTAAAAGGTGTACCATTCAATCTGATGACCTACACAAAACTTTTTCCATTGCTTGTCCGAAGCCAAATGATCTCCGTTGTACCTGCAAAACCTAGGAAGTCTCCTTACCCGAAATGGTATGATCCTAATGCCACATGCGAGTATTATAGCGGGGTTAAAGGGCATTCCACAGAGAGTTGCACTGCATTCAAGGACAAGGTTCAGGCTGTAATTGATGTGAACCCGACAAAGTTTAAAGAGCTCATGGATGCTTATCAAGGACGACGGGGCTAAGGATCATTTGTTCTCAGGATAGCATGCTAATCAGGGGCAATCCTTAACTTTGTTTTAAGTTTTGTACTTACTTTCAATTTATTTGAAATGAATGAAATTTTAAATTCCAAGCATCATATATCATATCGCATTTGAAGTTTTGACTATTCTTCTTAAGCCTTGTTTATATGATTTGTGAAAGAAAAAAAAACAAAAAAGGGTTGAAAATAAAAGTCCATATGGATAATTTTTCATTTTGAAAATAAAAAGATACTCTTTTGAATAAGTGAAATGAGTTTCGAAAGAATGGGTGATCACCATGGGAGATGGATTCCTAGGAAACACTTTGTCTCTACACTTACATAGATCATAGACCAGCTGAATAAATACTACTCAAAAGTCACAAAGAATAACCTTTATTAAGGCCATGAGTATTGAAATTTTGAAAAAATTATTTCGTGGATTTCTTTAAAGTCAAGCAAAAATGTCAATCTTCCAAAAGATCAAGATTAGGTAGTTTGATTCGTGTTAAAGTTATGCCATGCTACAAGTCATAGCAAAAACTCAAAGATTCAAAACCTTCGAATCCCTTTAAAAAAAAATCCAAATGCCAAATCTCTAGGCCTTTTTCCAGACCTTGATTTATGAGTACATGAACCAAAAGATGAACCAGAACATCTTTCTTTTTCTCTCCCCATATGTTGGAAACACTTTGAAGAAATTGAAACCCAAACAAGTTTATTTAGCAAGAAGCTCAAAGATAAAATCTGAGATGTTCCTTCCCAACAGGGTTCTCGCAAACCAAAAGACCTTCACTTCAATTGCAAATCAAAATAAGACATCATTGGTGGCGGATGAATCAAATGAAATTTTAGGGGGCATGCAAAACAAAAAAAAAATTGTGACATTATGAATGTGAGAATTCGAATAATTCCAAATACAAAATGAAATTATGACTATCTATTCCCCTGAGGATTGCCTTTCAAGGAGAATATTCATACTTGATATGAGAAATGGCCATCTTTCATATCCCTTTCACAAAGAGAAATTATCCATAGTCACTCTATTCCCCTGAGGATTGCTTTTCAAGGAGAATATTCATACTTGATATGAGAAATAGCCATCTTTCATATCCCTTTCACAAAGAGAAATTATCCATAGTCACCCCTTTTGAGCTTGAAGAATTCTTTTTCTTGGAACCCTGATCATGGACCACTCTCCACATTGGGGAGTAAATATGAGGAAGGATTTTCTCAAAAAATCATGATGAAATAAGTCCCGAGTAGAAGACAGAAACAAAGCAAATTTGAGCTCCTAAACAAGTATGGGCTCACTCTGTCAAAATGGAGATACAAGAAAAAAAAAGGGAAAAGAAAAAAGAGAAAAGATGGCAAATTGAAAGCCAAGAACGAAACACACACAAAAAATGTGTGAAAGAGATGGCAAATTGAAAGCCAAGAACAAAGAGGAAAAGAAGCAAAACTCAAAAGAAGGAAAGAGAAGTTCAGAAAGGACAAATGTTTCAAAGAGAATCCTCCTCAGAAAATGATCTTTGATCTGATTACCCTCAAACACATATTTTGAGCCTACTTATCCTTTCTTTCTGAAACCCGAACCTTGGCCTACATTATGTGCTTTAAAAGTCCATTTTGATCAAGTGTGGATATTTGACTTAAAGAGTTTTCCTCAGATTTTATCCCATCTCATCGAATTATCATTTCATTATGAAAGAATTTAGAATTCTCAGATGCATGATGGAACAAAGAAAATAGAGAAACAATGAAGCTCTAGGGTTAAAACCCAAAAATGGGCAGTCTAAAGCAGAGTAGAAAGAAATTCTAATGCCACACATTGGTACTGCCAAAGCCATCAGTATTGAGGAATACAAAGAGCATCAAGGAACTCTTAGACATGACAAAAAGATAGCCTTTTCTTTGGAATTGATCTTGAAAGCTAAACATTTTCCCTCCCAAATTGACCTTCCAATATTGAACCTATCATGGCTAAGGTTAACACTTACCAAAATGCCATATTTAGAGATTGGAGGATTAATGAGATTTAATTTAAATTTTTTCCAAAGAAAAAAAATAACCATTTGGTTTCAAGGAATTCATGTTTTGAGAAAACTTACTCATGAGCTGAGATAAAAGAATATCTACCTTCTCCTCTTTATCAAGATGAAAAAGCTTTCCTAGACAAATTCGAACCTTATTGCATCAGCCCATTGATCTTGTTGCATTAAATCATTCAAATCACTCGGAAAAATGAGACTAATTTCCCATCTTACATAGAAATGTCTCTAATGGTGATCACCAATTTTTGAAAAACTTCAATTTCACATGTTTTGGAAGAAATGAGATTGACATGACTTGGGAAGAACAAGCTGAAATTGAGATGTGTGTATGCTTTAGCAAAAAGATAAAGTTCATATTGTGCAGAGACATGAAACTTTGAGTTTATGAAGTCTGATTCTATGTTTGGTTTTGATCAGGGAAACGAAAAGAAAGAATCTGCTGGGGCAAGGACAAGTGGGGAATACGAAACCATGCGATCTCTGTCAACAAGATGACTTGGAAAATGCGGATGTGAGGCGGAGATTATTCCCTTTAACAAGAGAAAATGGCAAAGAATGAGGAAACCTCGCCAGGACACGACGAAAAAATGAGATGATCAACCCTCTTAACATTCTCTTAGTGTGAAATGATGTCATGCATCTCCACAAGCATTCATACATCATAAAATGAACATTTTGCATCCGCATCCTCATAGGTTGCATTGGCTTTTGCATCCATACAGTTTATCATTGCATTCGCCAAGTATTAAAAAGACAACAAGGAAAAGAAGATAGGTTTCTTAGAAAGAGAAGGGTCTTCTTTAAATTCATAACAAAAAAAAAAAAAAGAGTTTGTCTGAAAAGAAAAGATGTGAGTCTTGAGAACTTCTTGGAGACAAGGAAATCAAGAAAGTGTTGAGAATCCCAAAGTGATGAAAATTTTCAAAAAAAAATGAAAATGATTTTTTCAAAATATTGAGACTTTTATGGATGAGAAAGTTTTTAAAGTTGTGGAGCCTCTGTTGAGAAGAGCTTTAAAGTTTTTAAACTTATGAGGCCTATGCTGAGAGGAGCTTTAAAGTTTTTAAAGTTGTGGAGCCTCTGTTGAGAGGAGTTTTAAAGTTTTTAAAGTTGTGGAGCCTCGAAGGAGGAGTTTTTCAAAAAAGAAAAAATGTTAAGCCCAATATAGCTGCCATAAAAGGGAAGTAAGCCCAGTGAAATTGGCATGTTAGATTTGTTTAAGCCCAATATAGCTGGCCCAAAAGGGAAGTAAGACCAGCAAAGTTGGCACGTTAGATGTGTTTAAGCCTAATATAGCTGGCCCAAAAGGGAAGTAAGCCCAGTAAAGTTGGCATTTTAAATTTGACTGAGCCCGATATAGCTGGCATAAAAGGTGATTAAGCCCAGTAAAGTTGGCATCTTAGATGTGATTAAGCCCGATGTAGCTGGCATAAAAGGTGATTAAGCCCAATAAAGTTGGCATGTTAGATGTGATTAAGCCTAGTAAAGTTGGCATGTTAGATGTGATTAAGCCTGATGTAGCTGGCATAAAAGGTGATTAAGCCCAGTGAAGTTGGCATGTTAGATGTGATTAAGCTCGATATAGCTGGCACAAAAATGTTTAAACCCAGTGAAGTTGGCATTTTAAAATGTGAATAAGCCCGATGTAGCTGGCACAACAATTTTTAAGCCCAGTGAAGTTGGCATTTTAAATTTGGTTGATGATTTTAAATTTATTGTAGAGATATTTTGTTTTAAAATCGAACTCGTTTTCGTAAGACGGGTCGAGCATTGATTAGTCAAGGAACTCAATTTAAGGACACTCGTTTCCTTAAGACTTGTCGAGCCTGATTAGTCAGGGAACTCAATTTAAGGACAAATCGAACTCGTTTCCTTAAGACGGGTCGAGCCTTGATTAGTTAGGAAACTCAATTTAAGGAGAAAATCTTCTATTTTCTTCTCTTGCAAATCGAACTCGTTTCCTTAAGACGGGTCAAGCCTTGATTAGTCAGGGAACTCAATTTAAGGACAAATCGAACTCATTTCATTAAGACGGGTCGAGCCTTGATTAGTCAGGGAACTCAATTTAAGGACAAAACCTTCTATTTTCTTCTCTTGCAAATCGAACTCGTTTCTTTAAGACGGATCGAGCCTTGATTAGTCAGGGAACTCAATTAAAGGACAAATCGAACTCGTTTCCTTATGATGGGTCGAGCCTTGATTAGTTAGGGAACTCAATTCAAGGAAAAATTGAACTCGTTTCCTTAAGACGGATCGAGCCTTGATTAGTCAGGGAACTTAATTTAAGGACAAAATCTTCTGTTTTCTTCTCTTGCAAATCGAACTCATTTCCTTAAGACGGGTCGAGTCTTGATTAGTCAGGGAACTCAATTTAAGGACAAAATCTTCAATTTACAGCTTTCATAACAACAAAAAAAAAATTGAAAATGATAAAAAAAATGAAAACCTTTTTCCTTTCCTCACAGGTGATTTCACTAACCGAACAAAATTAGTGTTTGTTTATCTTTGCCTGATTCCTGATTCTCTGCAATAGCTAAAGAGGGACAGCTGTAGACACCTAATTTTGTCCGGACCACCAAATCAAGTATTCTTCTTCTTAAAGTGACGTTTCAGAATGCAAAAAAGGCTTTTCTCATCCTGTAAGTGGTACTTCGAGACTTAGTTTAAGAAAGTAGGCATAAAAAGTCAATCTTGAAAAAGTCAACCTCAAAAAGTCAACTACTAAAAAAGTCAACCCATACTCAAAATCAAGATTCAAAGTTCAATTGAACAATGGTGAAAGAATTTTGATAATCCGAGGTCTACAACGAAAGATATGGAGTCTGGAAGATGGGTTACGGAGATTCAGTAGAAAGAAAACCTTAGTTCGAAAAATTTGGGGAAAAATGCTTAAACGATCAAATCGGTCAAAATTGGAGGTTCCAAATGAAAGATAAGTAATGACTATGGGTAATGGACAGGCCATTTGGAGGCAAAACTGAAGGAAAAGTCAATTTGGAAGAAAATCGAGAATTAGGGTTTTTGGTGGATTTTGGTGAAATTGGGGAAAATTACAGAAATGGGCCGATTCGGTAAAAATAAAGCCTCTAATTGATGAGAAGTGATTAAAAAGGGATAGCCCAAGGCTCAGTTTGAAGTAATTCCGAGAAAAGAGTCGATTGGAGGAAAAACGAAAAAACGAGGAAATTCCCGATATTGAAAAAAAAAAGGAAAAATCAAAACGGAGGGGAATTTGATCATAAAAATTGTGCTTTTTTGGACCAACTCCAACTCAATATATGAAAAAGGCACAAAAAAAGAAAATCTGGAAATCGAACTTGTTTTGAGCAAAATCGGGCTTTGGAGACAAAAGGGCAAACTTGGAAAATTTAGGAAAAATAGAAAATTAGCTCCAAAAATTCCCAAAACTTTAAAATCTCAATCTTAAATCATTTGGAAGAGATTGGCGAAGAAAATTCTGAATTCGAAGTTCATTTGCAAAATGACAAATTTCGGGCCCACTAAACTAAAAATTCCAAAAGATAAATCCCGAAAAAATAGCAAATTAGCTCCAAAAATTACCAGAACTTATAGATCTAATTCTTAAATCATTTGGAAGATATTGGAGAAGAAAAATCTCGATTCGGAGTTCGTTTGCAAAATGGCAAATTTCGAGCCCACTAAGTTGAAATTCAAGAAGATAAATCCCAAAAAAAAAAATAGTAAATGAGCTCGGAAAATTATGAAAACTTCCAGATCTCAATTTTAAATTATTTGGAAGAGATTGGTGAAGAAAAATCTGGATTCGGAGCTCGTTTAAAAAATGATAAAAGTTTGGATGCACTGAGGGGCAATCTTGGAAGAAAAATTCGAAAAAATAGCAAATGGGCTCGAAAAATTATGAAATCTTCCAGAATTCAATTTTTTGTTATTTAGGAAGTTTTGAAAAAAGAAAATTTGGATTTGGAGTCCGTTTGCTATTTAATTAGGTTTGGGGTCAAAAAGGTCATTTTATCGAAGAAACCAAAAAAGGGCCTTTCTTGCAATTAAAAAAAATGGAGTGTGGGCTGGAATATGAAGAGGCAGCCGGCCAAGCCCATGAAGGAGTGAATATTTTTTGAATTTTGCATCCAAGGGCCAAGAGTGGATAAGAAGGTAGTTATTTTTTTAATCAAGCCTTTGAATTTGCAACACATGGACCAATGGATGGAGAGGGATGATGTCATATTTATGGCATCATATTGATGACATCATAATTTAGGGGCTGATTATTCCAATCTAAGGGTGGGAATTTTACATATAATGCATCTTGGATTAAGGACCATTTGATCAAAATTGGTTAAAAAAATGACAACTTTTCTACACACTACTAGAGGCATTCGGCCAAGGCAATTTAGAGGGGGGGATTTCATTTTTCACACTTCTTCTTTTCTGATTACACTCCATTTTTGAAATCAAATAGAAAGTTTTGAAAGGTAAAGAAAGTAAGAAGAGAAAAAAGCTTGCAAAATAGCTTTTAGAGGTAGCTAAAAGCACCTTAGTCTTGCACTTTTTTTTGCATTTCCATTCTTAATTTGCTGTTTTCATTTGATATTCAGAGAGCTTCTATTAATTTTAGTTTTGAAATAAGTGTTTTCAAGCTTTCTCTTCAAGCTCTACTCTTATGTTTTCTTGAAAAACTTTGAGAAAAAGCAATTTTTTTTTTTTAACATTTTAGTGAGAAACTGAATGGTCTTTTTTTATATATATATGGATGGTGTTTGATCTTTATTTCATGTTGGTTGTGATGTCTAGCATGTTTTTATGTTCTATATTTTTCTAAAAATAACAAAAACATGGAGCTTATTTTAATCTTTTTACTTACTTACCTCTATTTTTGATTTTATCATCTTGTTTTCATGTTTACTTTCCTTGCTTACCATTTTTAATTTTATGTTTTCAACATGTTTGAGTTGTTCATGATTTGCATTTTACTATACTATGTGTTTGTGAAAATGTCTAGTTATATTCATGCCTTTAGTTCATGTTTGCATGGTTTAGCATGTTTCTTTTTTAGCCTTGCATTTAGTATTTAATGTGTTTGTGAAAATGCCATGATAGGATTCCATCATTTAGATTTATGACCATTCGGTTTCTCCTTTATTTTGTGTCATGTATGTGCATTTTCATCTTGCTAGTTTTCATGCTTGTATTTCCATGCCATGATGTTTTGTATTTTGATTTAGTATGCTATGTGTTTGTGTTATTTCCATGCATTTCATGCATGTTTAGGCCTAGGTTGCATTTATTGCCATGCAAGTTCATGTTAGGTCTAGGCCATATTCTTTATGCCATGTATTTTCCATGTCATTTAGGTTTTAAATCATGGATTTCATGCATTTAACTTGCTGTTTGTTCATACATATCATATCATGCCACTTGATTTTTGACTTAGGCCAATCAATGGCTCAAAGTCATGCTTATTTGAGCATACTTGTGGAAAATTAAAGAGTTGTCAAGTTGAATTTTCTACCTTTGTGATTTTTTTTTACTTAGGTAAATCTTGTCCATTTTTTTAGAAATTCTAGCTACTATTTTTAGGTTCATAGAAGAATCTCCAATATTTTTACTTTGATTTTTGAATGATTTTATCAAAGGCAAAAAAATGCGTTTTGGCAAAACAGTTTTTCACCTAGTGTTTTGACTTTTCCTGATTTTTCTGGGAAGTTATTCTTGGTCAAAAAACTAATCCAAAATTTGTCCACATATTTTTACATGTTCTGAGTCTCCTGTAATTTTTTATATTTTTTTGAAATTTTAAAAATAGGTTTAAAAATCACGCTTTAAAACTGGAGAGTAGAGTCAGATTTGAAAATTCAAGGGAAAAATAATTGTTAGTTTTGGCTAAGGCATTTAGAGGGGGTTAATTAGGAACCTTAGCTACTGTCCTAGGTTGGTTTCTAGGCCATTTTAATCTTTAAAAATGATTTTATAAAGCTCGGGTCAAGGGTGGTCAAGTTTGGGTTTTCAAACTTAGGAAAATAGAGCTATTTTTAAAAGGGGAATTCGGCTATGATGTTTTATTATCCAAGATTTTCAAAATTATTTTTAAACCAATCACAAAGTATTTTGATTCTAGAAACTTTAATTTGATGTCTTTTCCTAAGGTAGCCGGATATCTTTTTAGGTATATGGATTTCCTTATTTAAAGGAAAAAAATACACTTTCATGCATTGCATTTTCCATGTTCGTGCATACTATATAATATGTGATTTTTGCTATGATAATTTCGATGGTATTGTTATTATTTTTATTTATATTTTATGATGTTATATTGTTTGTTATATGGTTTTGAATATTTCATGTTATCCTATGCTTTTTATTTAGTCATTTATTTTTGTCACATCATTTAGCATATATATGTTCATGCATTATTATTTTTATTTTCATGCATATTTCATGATAACATCATTTAGCATATACTATGTTCATGCATTATCATTTCATGTTACTTAGATTATATTCCATGTCATATAGATTATATTATTTATGTCATGTCATTTAAATTTGCTATATCATTTAAATCATATTATTTCATTTAGAATATTTCATGTTACTTAGGACATATTATTTCATTTAGAATATTTCATGTTACTTAGGACATATTATTTCATATAGAATATATTATGTCACTTAGGATAATTCATTTCATTTATAATAAATTATGTCACTTGATATTTCATTTCATTAAAATATATCATGTCACTTAGGATATTTCATTTCATTTAAAATATATCATCTTACTTAGGATATTTCATTTCATCTAGAATATGCTATGCCATTTAAATTTTATCATATCATTTAGGTTGCATTATATTATCTAGACTTTGTTATATCATCTTTACTATGTCACACATATTCATATTTTTTTAAAATGTTTTGAAAAAGATAATGGTTTTCAATAAAATAAAGATATTCTCGAGTTAAAATCATTCATGAGTTCTCTACCGCATTTGCTAGAGAGGATATCATCAATTATCATTAATAAAGGAATATCTTTCTTTCAAAAAACGAGGATTCGGAGAGTTTTCCAAATAAATAAAAATTTTATATTTTGCCTATTTTGTTGGGGAATATAGGAAAATTTTGAATTAATAAATTTCAGATTATTTTCAATTAAAAAAATGAAATTTTTTTCTTTAAATTGGAAATTAATTTAAAATACCAAATCTAAAACCGACATTTTTACTGAGACTTGAGATAATACACGATTAATAAGGTACCGTTTTATACGGGCATTCTGGGGTGCTAATCCTTCCCCACACGTAATCGAGTCCCGAATCCGCTTCTTTGATTTTCTTTGGTTTAAAAACGCAGACTTGAAATTGGTTTTAAAATGTTTTAATTAATTTTAAAATATTTTACAAAACCGGTTTTAATAGGTGGCCGATCACACCTAGCCAAAAAAGATTGGTGGCGACTCCATGTCTTTTTTCGAGGTTGTTTTCAAAACCTCATTTTATTTCAAAAGGAATTAAGTCGACTTTTCCTCTGTTTTTCCAATGTCACGCTTAACTAGTAATAAAGCCTCGCGATGAGACTTGTTATTTTTGTAGGTTGCGACAATCCCGGATAGATCATAAGCATGGTGCAGTGTCTACTCCTGATCAATCCATATTAGTTCTTTGCAACTTATGATTAACCTTATGAATTTAGAGAAACAGTTTCTCTTAAATCCATCATGCTTTGGCCAAAGATTTAATCAAGTTAACCGAAGTCAAGAGCAAACGAGACATGTCTCCATTATCACTAGGAGTGGTGAATCCTCTTTGGATCACTCATTCATCTTCACATGGTTCATGTCATACACAATACCATCCTACCATAAGCATCCCTTCTTGGGACCCATTCGTGATGGAATCAAAGCATGACAATCTCCATACAAGATGACCTGGTATCACAAGTCTAAGGACTAATTTAAACGACTGGCACTAGAGAACATTACCATAGACACTGGAGTGATTATACCAAATGGAGTTCTCATAGCGGGCCTGTTCAGTGAACTTGTTCAACAGACAAGCACCTATATGTTATCCCAAGTATCCCATACTTCAACCTATGAGATTGGTTGCTTACTTCATATGTAAAAAGGATTAACATATACTAGTCTTTGAGCACTGCCAATGCCCCGTCTTGGCAAAATGATGACCAGGAACAGTTTGAGGAACAAGGCTTTGATGCATAAGGATCTCATAATTATAACTCTTTATAATTCCTTTGCAAGGCCATTATGTTCCATGGGCTTCATCCGATTAGTACTTAATAACTCTTTATTATCGTACAAACATGAAGGAAAACCTTGTATCACTATCTTCATAATGAAGAGTTTGCTTTATTAACTGTATATCCCATGTCCAATCCAATTGGCTCTAGGGCATATACCATCAGGTAAATCTTACTATATCATGGTAAATGAATCCATGATATGGCATGGAAAGATCTTGTTATAACATGGCAAAGAATTCATGAAATGGATGGCAAATCCTATTATAACATGGCAAAAGAGTTCATAACATGGCATACATGACATGGCAAAACCTTATCATAACATGGCATAGAATTCATGACATGGCATGTATGGCATGGCAAAAGAATTCATGACATGGCATAAAAAGATCATATGGGCATCAATCATAAAATGACATCATCATAGAATATTCACATCCAACAACACATCATGATCAAAATAGCAACATGAACATCAAATCTTAAAATGATATCATCATGGAATATTCATGAACATAGAATTATCATGATCAAGATGGCAAATGTAGACATCAATTATTAATTGACCTCATCATGGAATATGCATGAACATGGAATGTGCACACATCATTATTTTAAATATTCTTTTTCATGGATTTTCTTTTTGTGTGAAATTATATAAATGGCATGCGTCGGGACATTTTACGAACTCCCCGATAGACCCGGCAAAGCTTTGGAAAATTATCTTTTCGTATGACATATACATAATTCCAAATAAAACGAAAACCATACCTTACGATTTCATAAACACATGCGTTGAATAATTTCCTAACCTCCTCGGCAAACTTAGCAAAGATTAAGAACTAATTCTCGCCAAATGTCTAGGAAACCGAAAAAAGTACGTTTTTATGCCAAATTAAGTAAAAATAGTTTTTCAAAATATGTTATGCATGAAAACGGAATGTGTTTCTCTTTCAAAGATAGGGCATCGAAATACCTAAAGAGATATCCCAATATCTTTGAAAAAAACTTAAGTTGAACTTTAAAATTGAAGGATTTTGGGCATGGGTTTTGGCTAAGATTAAGGGATATTCAAATGCCCTTGATTGACATCCTAAGAGAGCCTCGAATGCAAACATTTTGAAAGCCAAAATAAAAAAAAAATATGCAATTTTTGAAATATAAATCCACATGGCTGAATGGCCTATTGTAAAAATTTTAGTTTTTGCTCGGTTTTGAAAGCTCGGATTACCTACCCATGACCCGATTTTATTAAAACCAATTTTTTACCTTTGAAATACCATGGAAACAACCTCCAAACAGTAGCCACAAGTTTCGGCCAGCCCCTCCCTCTAGGTGAAAAAAGAGACCTTTGCTAGCTTTAAAACTTGTTTTGACTCCAAAAAATCGGTTTTACAAAGTTATTTTTTGACCCTTATAAAAAATTCAAAAAAAAATCTAGAAAAATCAGTTTAGGTTCAGCAAATGATAAACTAAATGAGGTAGAAACAATTTTTTATTTTGACAAAAAATGCATAGTGAAAATATTGCCCGAAATCAGCATACCAACTTGCAAAACATTGTTTTCTCCAACTAGTTTAAAAAATAGATTTTGACTATGGACCATTGGTTGATCCTAACCAAAACCATGCTAGAAATGATTTGAAAACATGATTTACAGCAAGCAAAAATGATTGGCTCAAAGCTAGCCCCTTGGATGTTAATCCGGCTATAGCCATCACTTGGTAAAAACCAAGATCATCAAGCTGAAAATCATTATTTTAAAGAGAAATAAGCAATATAAATCACACAACCAGCAAGATATATATATATATATATATATATATATGAAAATAACAATATATAAACAAAAAAATGTAAACAAACATGAAAATAAGGTTGGCTTAAGGTTTAGCCACTTGGATGCTAAATCCGGCTCAAACCGTTACTTGGTAAAAACCAAGATCATCAAGCTCAAAACCTTTCGTTTTTAAAGAAAACAAAAGGGAAAAATCTACCCTACCACAATAGCACAACCCACATCAAAATGGAAAACAAGAAGCATGAAATAAACACAAGCTCAATAAAGGTCCCCTAGGTTCGGCCAAGTAGAAAAATAGGGGAGAAAATGTTGTAAAATTTGCTTCCTTTGGAAAAAAAAAAAAAAGAGAAAAGGAAAAGAAAAAGAAAAAGAAAAGCTTTTAAGAAAACAATTTTGAAAGCCATGGTTTTTAAGAAGATGAAAAACAACATGGAAAAGAAGAGAAAAAGAACATGAAATGGAAAAGAAAATAAAGCTACCTAGTAAAGCTTTACGCAAAGCTCTCAAACTCCTCCTCTTTCCTCTTTTTTCTCTCTTCCGTTCTTTTTCTCCTTAAGTGATTTTAACTACTGCTCTTAGCTGTCAAAATGAGTAGTGAATGAATGAAAGAAAGGCTCCCCCTCTAACCCCTTAGCCAAATTCCCCTATTGTTCTCCACCTTTCACCTTGCTTTTTTTTGCCACTTAACTTCATCATGTTGCCTAGCCAATAATGTTTCATCCTTGCACATTAAAATGTCATCTATTGGCTAGCCAAGGGCCTTCTTACCTAGTCACCAAGAGGGCTCTTCATTGGCCAAAAAATGCCAACTTATGTACTTAATAAGATGACTCATGTCCTTTGCTCACAACATAGCATGTGATCATCTTTTTTTTGCCATTTGGCAATATCACATTGTCTCACTTGTACTTAGCCTATGAGCTTCAATCCTTACCCATTAAGAGTGCTCCTTAATGGCTAAAAATGCCACCTAATGTACTACAAGATTACTCATGTCCTTTGCTTTTGAAAATCTATCCACTTATTTGCAACTTAACCATTTGATCATCTTCTCTCTCTCTCTCTCTCTCTCTCTATATATATATATATATATATCCTAGCCGAAAATAACCTAGGGTGTTCTAGTGTCTTCCTTTTTTTGCTACTTGGTCCTTCCTCGAATTTTGGTGTATTTGCATTTTAGCCCTCGACTTTAGCCTATTTGCATTTTGGCCCCAATTTTGGGTTTTTTCTCTTCTAATTCATTCTATCCAATATTAAACTCAATTTTGAAAAGTTTTATAATTTTTTGAGCTCGAATTCCATATTTCCGATTTTTTTTCCCAAAATTGTATTTTAACCCCTCGAATTTAGCCTATTTATATTTTGGCCCCGATTTCGGGTTTTTCCCTCTTTTTTCCTTATTTTCATCTTAAAACTTAATTCTGGAAAGTTTCACAATTTTTCGAGCTTGAATTCCATTTTTCTCGGATTTTTTCTCAGAAATTACAATTTAGTCCTCGAATTTAGCCTATTTGCATTTTGGCCCCAATTTTGGGTTTTTTCTCTCTCTTTTCCTTCTTTTCATCCTAAAGCTTGATTCTGAAAAGTTTCGCAATTTTACGAGCTCGAATTCTATTTTCTCCAAATTTTTCCAAAATTACAATTTAGTCCCTGAAATCTTATATTTGCTCGAATTGGACCAATTTTTCAGATTTTCTTCTTCCATCCCATTTCCCCATATTGAATTGGATTTGAGCTCATTTTCTCAATTTTTATACCTGAATTCCTTTCCATTTTTCCAAAGATTGGAATTTTCAACTTATTTAATTTTGTCCTTAATTTTCCAATTCCTCTTCCAATTGACTTCTCCTTTCATTCTTCTTCAAATTGGACATTTAGATATCTCCATTTGTTTATTGTTTCTCAATTTGAAAATTTAATTTTGCCCAATTTGATCATTTACATGCTTTTTCCCAAAATTGCAATTTCTAATTTATTCATTTTTGTCCAATTCCTCTTCCAATTGACTTCTCTTTTCATTCTCCTTCAAATTGGACCTTTAGATATCTCCATTTATTGATTATTTTCCAGGTTGAAACTTCAATTTTATCCAATTTGTTTGTTTCCATACTTTTTTCCAAAAATTGAAGTTTTCAATTTATTCAATTTAATCCTTTCACTTCCAATTCCCTTTCAAATTGATTTCTCCTTTTATCCATTTTGAAATTGAACTTTTCAATTTCAGTTCTTTGTTGGCTTTTTTTCAAATTGAACTTCCAAATTCTTCCAATTTTAAAATCTTCATGATTCCTCTTGAATTTGAATTTTTAATTTGTTCAATTTAATCCTTCTACCACTAAACTTCAATCTCAACTTTCAATTTTCTTTCTGTTTTCAATTGTAGTTCTCCAATCATCAAGATTGTTTCATCAACATTCAGTTCACTTTTCAAATCTTGATTTTTCAAGAGTTGACTCTTTTCTTGGTTTTGACTTTGACTTTTTGTGTCGACTTTTCCATGTCTACCTCCAGATCAAAGTGTCAAAAACCAAATTATGGGATTAAGGGTGATTCTTTGGAAACCCGAGGAATTGAATGGAGAACATACCTTTTTTAGGGGTCCGGACAAAATTAAATGTCTACTGGTCTTCGTCAATATATGACACTTTTTTTTTATAGTGAATCCCAAAGTTACAGCTTAACCACCCCAAAATTCCATCTCCACTACTCTAAACCACCTAAAAATTGATTATGTTTTTCTCCCCTTCTATCTCTTCATGTTCACCAATTTAGCTTTCTCAAAGTCACTTCCTTTTCCATTCCTTTCCTTTCTTACTCAAAACCCGAAAAAAAAAAATCCTTTTTAAACTCTTCTAAGCTAAAAACATCTTCAAACATGAGACCTTGTCTATTTTCTTCTATTTTTTGTGCTTCCTTTTTTTCTCTCACTATATGTTGATTGTGGTTTTTGTACTTTCAATGTTGTTGATTCTCTTTATTATTTTTTTTGACACATGATTTTTTTTTTTTTTTAAATGAGATTGTACAAAAATTTCTGATCTATTTTTTTTATTATTATTTTTTTTAAAAAGCTAAGCTTTCATCATTTTGTTAGTTTTTAATGCTTTCAATTTTGTTGGTTTTCCTTTTCTGGCGGGAGATATAATTTTATGAAAAAAAAAAAATTTGATTATAAAAAAAAAAATTAATTAAGCATATTATATTCATGCTTATATTCATTCCTTTTTTGAAATTATAAAATAATAGTATGAAATAAAATATATAATTTATTGAAATAACATATAAGCATAAAAACTAAAATCAACTTTAACTACATTATAATTAATTAATTTAATTTAATTTTTTATTTTTTATTGTCATAAAATTAACAATTGATTATTTTTATTATATTTGATTAAGTGCATATTGTATGTATTTAATAAAAATGTTTTTATTTCTTTTTTTATTGTTTTTCCTTTTTTTTTTCTTTCCTGCAATAACTCTTGAGCTTGATTGGCTTCCGATAGGGGTGTTCATTCGATTAATTCGGTTAATAACCGAACCGAATTACCATTAACCGAATTTGTTTTTTCATTAACCGTTAACCGAACCGAAATGTTAAAACGGTTAATTAACCGAACTGAAATTATTTCGGTTAATTCGGTCGGTTTTCGAATTAACCGAAATACTTACCTAATTTATTTTGCAACCTATTTCAATACATGATTTTATATCCAAATAATTTATCCAACCAACCAAAATCCAAAAACAAAGCATAATAAAACTATTATAAAATCCAAACATCAAACATATTAAACAACTAAACATACTAAACAACTAAACATACATGATTTACTATAGTTCGATTAATTCGTGTAATTCGGTTATTTTCGCTTAACCGAACCGAATTAACCGATAACCGAAATATTCCAAAAGCATTAACCGTTAACCGAACCGAATTTTGTTCGGTTAACCGAACCGAAAAAAATTTCGATCGGTTAATTCGGTTAAACCCGAATAGTGAACACCCCTAGTTTCCGGTCTGTGGTGAGCTTAATGTACTGTCATTACCAAGTAATGACAGCCCACCCTGTAATTTTCTTGTATCCTACAAAATACAAATTAAGTAGTTTTGAGTCTTTTTAACCCTAAAAAAATATTACTTTTTTTCCTCACATCTCATACTTCATATAGCAGCTGCCTCTCTTTCCCTTTCAATAATCTTCACGTCGTTTTCTAGAGACCAAAGGAAATCATAACAATCAAAAGGAGACCATCAGTAGTTTATTAGAGCCTTGTATTTGGGTTCAAATCTGATGCTCAGTCCTCTAGAACAAAAATGCAATTTAATAATAATTCCACAAGCCGGCTATGTTAACCGGATTGGGTGTAAGTATCGGATATAAATTTTTTCATATATTTGGAAGATCAAACCCCATACTCATGTCATAATATGTATCAGACACAGATTTCGGACACGAATACTTTAGAAAAAATGAAGAGTCCATAAACATAGCAAGCTGGTATATTTAACAATATTTTTAAAGATTCATACAGTCTCACAAGTTTATATATCAATAATCTCTTCTACACAATATACAGTTTTATAAAGCTCTCTTCTTGAGTCATATATCTTCTGACTCAAACAATGTTTAGAGAGAAAAATGGATCCAAATTATTAACTGTCCTCATTTACCAAAAAAGTATTATTACAGAGGGTCGCATTTCCTACTCACAATGATATCACAAATAGCAATGCGCTGATAGACAAAGAAAACAGCATACTTTCATTTGTCACAAATTAATAGTACATTACACATCTTTGTCCAATGTTCAAAATCTCATCTCACGAAACAGAATGACAGAAAGGCATACATGAACTTACCAGCAAGGGAAGGCGTTCTGCAGTTTCGATCTTTAGGTAGGAAAGAGGGACACTCAATCAAACAGATAACTCGGTTTTAGATATCAGGATACCATCAGTGTCTGCATAAAGCCATTCCCCATCACAGATTCTAGTCCCAGCAACAGTAATTGGGACATGTTTCTCTCCCATTCCCTTCTTGTTGGCCTTCATTGGATGAGAATGAAGAGCTCTCACCCCAATGTCACAGCCATTTATCTCATCAACATCTCTTATACAGCCGTTAACCACTATTCCAGCCCATCCATTGTTTTGAGCTTGAACTACAGGATTGCCCCCAAGTATGGCACACCTTAGACTACCACCCCCATCTACAACCAGAACTCTGCCATTACCTTTCTCTTCAAGAAACTCGCGAATCAAAACATTGTCTTCAAATACTTTAAGTGTAACTATTGGTCCAGAGAAGAATGGGCGACGACCATATATCTGGAATATTGGTTGGAGGGCTCGAACTTCACCGCTCACAATTAGCTGTGGATTTGCATCACAGACTTCGGCAGTTGTAACTAAAGCCATTTATTACAGACACCTTCAAGATAAGACGACAATCGAAAAGTATTCAGGGTCAAAAATGAAGATGCAATCACAATTTCTCAAAATTACTCTGGAATACAAGTTAGCAGACACCAGACAGTTGGATCGTGCAACTATTGTTAGCTAAAAGCAAAAAGCATTTGAAACTGGTAATAACACTAAGAAGCAACTTTTGCAGTAAATGCTTTCCTAACAATTATCAAAGAAAAATAACTCTGAAATACAAATGAGATAAAATAAACCCACAAACTTCTATGTAGATCTGATAAATTTGAACATGAAACAATTACACGACACAAACACAAGAAAAATAATTAAAACACGAATACAAGAACGTGTCAAAATCTATATAACACAAATTATTAATGTGTCAAAATTTATATAAATATATAACACCTTATACCCAATTATGATAAGAGAAAATAATATGAGTACGACACGAATACGCGGATTGTATGTTCTAGCCCTATGTAAGCTAGCACAAGAATTTGGAGCTTATTGATTTCTAGACATGCATCTTAAAAGAAAAAAAGAAAAATTTCCTAATGTCACCCTCATACAGGTTCAAATGAGCTGAAATCTCGTCCGACACATCATCTTTGCCAGAACAATCAATTTAGATTGGAAGCATAAAAAAGATGAAATCACGAATGTCAATTATAAACATAAAAAAAGGTGATCTTTTTTGAACAACCAAGTATTAGTCATCCACAATCTTCTACTGTCATTGCAATTAGAAAGTTCCCCAAGATCTACGCGAAAAACAAGAAGCAGACAGAAGATTGCTAAAGTTGAAACATTGAAATCCAACAAATCAAAATCGAAAACGCATCTTTGACATAACTATAGGCGAAGAACAAAGCAAAACCACCAACAAATTCTGAGAAAGAAAATTGAAGCAGCAAAAAAAGAGATCTTAAGAACAATATTTGGAACAAAATATAAGAAAGCAATTCAAATTCTTCAAATATAAGAAAACCCATTACAGTTTAATAACTTAAAATGTTTCCCGTCTATTAATATTCTTCAATTTTTTAATCAACCCTTTATAATCTCTATTCCCTTATTCTAAACTCCTCTTATTATTTTCATAATCTTTTGCTTTTCGAAAACATTTATTCAACAAACTCATACATACTGAAAAGGTGAAACTTTTAATCTATAGAAGCAGATCAAATAACCCAATTGAAAAGATTGATTATTTTTGTATATTAAGATTAAATCAATACAAAAAAAAAAAAAAAACAAGAATACATATTTGCATCTAAAATCAGATAATTAAAAATGGGAAAATGGAAAGGGTAAGATTTTACCTTGAAATGGAGCCTCGTCAAAGAAGGAATTAAAGAAGATGCAAAGTGAAAGTTGAAACAGAGAGACAAAGGGAGTTCGTGGTTTTAAGGAAGGAAAGAGAATCTGAGTTTAGCTGTTAAATCGCGTGGGTGTTTTTTTCTTTGTGTAATTTTTTATAAAAAAGGTTCGATTTTTTTCTGAATAATTATTTCCATTCCACTTGCCAATGTCGAGGGGAGATGGTGACCTGACAGACGTTGCTTTGCTACTCGGCACCCCAATCTAAATAGTTTATGTAGGTTTTTAAATAAATCGAGTTTGAATTAATAAATTTTTTTCATGTTTTTTTTATTTGTTTTTGAATTTGTTTGTATTTAGTTCATTTTCGTTAAAAAATTTAAATTATATTCGAGCTTTATACATTTAAAATTAAGTGTGTTCGTATACGTTTATTTAAATTAAATGAATTTATTCACGAATATTAAATGAACATGATCATGAACATATTATCGAACATGTTCGCGAATAATTAAAAATATTTTATGCACAATAAACAAACTAATCTAAACAAATTTTAAAAAACAAACAAATAAATAAATATATTTTAAGTTATTATTAATATAAAAAAATAAAACACAAATAATATTAATTATATTATAAGTAAGTAAAATAAAATAAAATAATAATAATATTATTAAATTATAATTGAACAATAAACGAGCTTTAAACAATCTATTAAACGATCTATAAACGTGCTTGTACGTGAATATAAATGAACTGAATATACCTTATTCGTGTTCGGTTAGTTTAATAAATCAATCTTAAAATCATGTTCATAATCGTTTATTTAGCTTGATAAACGAACATAAACCGAACTATTCACGAACCGTTCACCGAACACTCTATTCATTTACACCTCTATATTTATGAGATTATTTTGTGTCATTTCATTTATAAGTTAAAAATTATTTTTTATGCTATAAAAAATTAAATATTGAGTATATTTTTATTGAAAATTAACTCAATTTTTGTTGTGTAGTATGTGATGTAAATGTCATCTACTTTCAACTATTCTTTTATATATATATATATATATATAAAGATCAAATTAGCCATTATATTATGGCTTAATATTTTATTTTGTCTAATATAATTTATTTATTTTTTGAATTTGGTCCCTATAATTCAATTTTGTTAAATTTTATCATTAAATTTTTTATTTATTGATTTTTTGAATAAAAAATAATTGACTTGAAATATTGTACAAAATATATTGTTAATACAAGTGGCAAATTTTTTTTCAATTTTATTACTTTTTGTTCAAAATAAAAAATATATATAGTGGTAAAATTGAATGAAATTAAAATACCATGTCAAAATTCAACATTGTTCCATAGTATAATAACAAATTTAACCTTGATCTCTTTTTTGTTTTTGTTTTTTTTTAAACTTAATTTTATTACATCTAAAATCAAATTAAGGATAATTTTTCCAAATGATTTAGCATTATTTTATAAAAGTATAATACTATATTCTTGGTGCATTGCTGAAAAATAAACATGTGTATCTTCTATACTATATTAAAAGGGTTGATTGAATTAGCGTCACGAGTTAACTAAAATCAATTCAGTTAGTGAAATTACTTAAAAATCAAATTAAAATTATAATGTAAAATATAATTAATGGTATTTATGTATTTTGCTTTTAAAAGATTATCACACATGTGACATTGTTAAATAACTTCCTTACTAAAAAAAAACTACCCACACATTTTATATCATGAGATAACTTTTAAAAAATATATATATAGGTTCCGATCAACGAGTGCTTATAGGTCACAGTTAAGAATTATTTAATTATCATTTTAGAATATTTTTTTTGCATTTAATATATTACTTTACTGAATTAAAAAATAAGTAATGCATTAATAATACTATTTTCTATAATTATCACCTTAACTAGTGTCACTAGACACTGGTTAATATTTTTCATATATATAAATTTTTTAACTATTTGTTTTTTCATTTTCACCCACATTCATGTGCGTCACGAATCAAGTGACACAAACTCGGTTGAAAAAATTATTCAAAAATCAAAATTAAATTAAAAACATAAAATTAAATTAAAGATATTCATGTCTTTTTATTTATTTTTAGGCTTAGGAGATTTGGACCATCCGATTCATTTTTTTGGTTTAAAACTCAATAGGTACAAAATTTATTTTGGGCTTTTGAGCATTTACTTTTTTACATGCTTTTATTTATCCAATATTTATGCATATTTAAAATTTCAAATATATATGTTGTTAAGTATAATAAAAAATAAATATTAAAATTTTATGCATGTAACTGGAATAAAAAATAAAAAAAAGGTTTATTAAGAGAAATCTTTTGAAAAAGGGGATTTTCAGGGAAAGTTGGAATGCCAATTTTCTTCAATTTCTCAAGTAAAGATATTATTTGGTACTTGCCCTAAAATGTTTTTTTTTTTTTTTTTTTGATAATCGGATAAGAGGAAGGGGTTGCTTGGGTTTGAACCCAAGATTTCATACCCTCAAGTCACTTGACCACTCGGCCAACAGCTTATTGGGTACATGCCAAAGAATTAGGTGACCCTAAAACTTATTTTTATAAATAAATATTTTTTAAATAATTACGAAAAATTCATAATTTGTGGGGAAATGAAGTTGAGAAAAACAAAATCATTTGCATCATTATATTTTGGTTGCATCTTAGCATTTTACTTTAGTTATGCATGTAAATGAAAATCTAACCCATGAATAAATTTGGATGAATTTGTAAATGACAATTTTTTTGGAAATTGCTAGGTGAGGGAAATTGTCTAAATTTTGCAAAAGCATTGGTGAATTTAGAAAACAAATTTTCTGATATTAAGGTTTTCACTTACCGTAAATAAGATGGTTTGTGTCCAAATTAAAAAATAAAAAATAAATAAAAGAATAAAAATAAAGATTAACAAACAAAAAAAAAAAAAACTAAGGGAATAAAAAATAATTAAAGGCCATTTATGTCAAACATAAGAAAAAAATAAACATATGATTAACATGTACTACTTTTAGTAGGTATTGTGGGAGTGTCAATACTTTTCCGCGTGTAATCGTATTTTTGAAGCTATTTTATTATTATAAAACAAAAATAATATTTCTTAAGGAGTCTTAATTAAATTAGGATTTTTATTAAAACATATAAATTCTATGACGAGTTTTGGGACCCTCGTGTTACTACAATTAGATGTGGTAATTGGGCGGATTCAGGCAGATTTGGGTAGGGTCATTTCGGGTTCAGATATTTTCGGATTTAAGTCTTTTCAGGTTCGGGCTGTTTCAGGTTCGAGTCATTTCGAGTTCGGATCATTTCGGGTTCGGGTATGTTTTACATTATTTTTATTTTATATTAGATAGAATCATTTCTACGTAATTTAAATATTTACGTTTAAAAATAAATTAAATAAATTATTTTTTTTTTAAGGTAAGCTTTTGTTAAAATATGATATTTTTTAATTATATTTATTTATTAAAATTAATATTTTTAGCACTAAAAGAATATAAATTAAATTGTTATATAAAATTAATTTTCAAGATAATTTATTATAAAAAATATGATATATTATAAATTAATCATATTGATATTTAAAATAATTGATTTGATGAACTCGAACTTTAACATGTAAATACATTATAGTTTATATTCACTACAAAATAAGGGACTTTTAGGAACAAATTATGACATTCAAATATCCATTTATATATTTGTAAAATGCAACAATTTTATGCTTATAAAAAGAGTCGAACCTAATATTCAACTCTTATTAGTAAGATTATTACTAAGTGAACCAATCGTGAATCTTGATATGATATACTACTAAAAGTAAATTATATCTTAAATTATATCAAGTGTAATGAAATATAATAATAATTTAAAAAATAATTATCCAAAATAATAAATCAATTACAAAATTAAATTAGCTAATTATGTTAAATACTTTTAAATTCTAAAAACACATGATACTTGTATAAATCAATATTTGATAACTTAATCTAATAATTTGCCTAAGAAAACAATATATATGTTGCAAAGAGCAACATAATTTTTTTTTAAATGTAGTTTTTATCTATTTTTAGTATAGGAAATACTTTTTTTTTTTTTTTGTTTTGAACAGCAATGTTGTTTTATTGGAAATGAAAAAAGATCCATAGTTTCAATCATCCAGCTAAAAACTAAAACCCAAATAAACGAAAAACTATCCTTTAAGCACTAAGCTCAATCCTATTTAACCCTTACAAGCAAAGACATGAAAAAAAACACCACCGTAACAAGAGGCCTGAGTAGAACTTCCTCGCGTTTTTGCTGTATTATACCTCAAATCAAAACCTGTGATTGATCATTGAAGAAAACCTGTGTTGTTTTATAGGAAATACTATTATACTAAAGATAAGTTAAAATGAATGAATTGCTGTTAATTAATTTTAATATATAGGAAATATTATTATACTATTACAAGGGTGCTATTAAAATAACATAAACAAAGGATAAGTAATACTTTATGTCATTTTTTTTTTCACATCTCTAAAATTTTTATGAGTTTACACTCTTTAAATGATAGATTCATTAAGATATGAGACGTCAAAGTTTTAAGTACAAAATATAATTTACTTTTTTATTAAATTATTATTTCATCATATATATAAAATATATATTAAATTTTAATTAAATTATTAAAAAAATATTAGAATAAACTTAATAATTAAAGATCTTCTTTTATAAAAAAATATTTAATTACTATTTGATCATTTTTAGTTTTAGTATTATATTCGAATTCGGGTCTATCTAGGACTCGAGTATTTTCGGTTTGGATTTTTTTG
Source organism: Fremontodendron californicum (assembly GCA_030761205.1). Lineage (NCBI taxonomy): Eukaryota > Viridiplantae > Streptophyta > Magnoliopsida > Malvales > Malvaceae > Fremontodendron > Fremontodendron californicum. The sequence continues at coordinate 24,625,186 of JAULJL010000009.1, forward strand.
GACTCGGGTTTTTCGGGTTTGGATTTTTTTTGGGTTCGAGTTTTTGACTTTTTGATCAAATCGAGTTTGGGCAGATTTAGGTTCGGGTTTTTTTGGGCGGGTTTTCGGATTCGGGTTCATTTTGCCACCTCTAACTACAACTACTTTTTGAAAAAAGGTAAAAAATTCAAATTTTATTATTCCAATGTTGTAAATGGAAAATGAGTTACATTAAAACAAACTTTTGTTTTTGGACTAAAAGACTTTGATTTAAAAAGAAGCCTTGGAAATTTATACAAACTTAAATATGGTTCGCATATTTAATTAAATTGTTAAACCAACTATGGAAGAAATAAAAAAAATAAAATTACTTACTAATTTCTTTCTAGTTAGATGATGAGTTTGAGGTAGTGTTGAAAAAATTGGATTGAACTAGTAGGTGGATCGATTCAATCGAAAATCAGAGGCCTGTTCGATCGAGTACATATCAAAAAATCGATGATTTAATAAATTGACTCACTAGGTGAAAAATTGGATTAAACCTGTAAAAAATTGATTATTATGTTAATTTTATTATTCTTTATTAATTGTTTTGTAAGTGATCGAGGTTTAAACTTTTAACATTTTAATTATATATTAAAGATCATACCATTAATCTAAATGCATATTTTTATTAACTATTTATTATATTTATACTTATTTAATATCAAAATCATATATTTAATATTTAATTTAAGAAAAGAATCCACTTACACTAGTGTAAGTCTCTTAGTTTTACATAATTTTCGGATTGTTAAATCAAAATTAAATGTGTGGCTTATATTAAAACACACTCTTTTTCTCTTTCCCTTCCCTTTCAGGATTTTCTTTCCCCCTTCCTTTTTTTATCACTGCATCTATTTTCCTCTTTCTCTATCACTAATGAGTTTTAATCCGATCCTCTTGTCATGCTCATCTGGTATTTCCCTTTCATATAAATCAAACTCCAATTTTTTACTATATTTTCCTTTCATTTCCTAACGTACATTACATTTCTCATGTATTTATGCATGTATTTTTTGTATAGTTTTTGGCTCTGAAGCCAATTACTCTATTTTCTCTGTTTTTGATGTAACATTTTATGGGTTTTGGTGACACATAATGTTAGGCAAAGACGGTTGCTTCATTTGCGAGGACGACAGTCCAAGATTCAAGAAAATGAATGTTCGTCAGTTTTATCCACCTTGGATTATAGGAGTTTATTATTCTATTTTTTCGTTTTAATTTTGATAATGGAATGACATACATAATTTTATTTTAAGGTGATTAATACCAGTTGTGACTAATTTTGAAATTTTAATTTTGATTAATTTCAGTTGCGGTCAGTTGTGATTAATTGGAATAACATATAAAATTTGATTTTAATTGTGATAATGGGTATTAAAAGGTTGGGATGGCGTTGGTAGTAATTGTTTGGTTGTGCCTATGATGTATTTGTTAAAATACCTATTAAAAGTTGTTTGATTTATTATGGGTTATTTTTATTGCATCGAGAAACGTGGAGCTCCATTTTGTTGCTTATTATAAACACTCGTTTTTATCCGGACTGTTTTAACTTTAATTTCAGTTTAATTTAAATTTTTAGTTTAATTTTAATTTTCAGAATTATTAAAAAAAGAAAAAAAAGAAAAATAAAAAAAAAGAAAATTATTAAAAGAAAAAAAGGGAAAATACAGAGGTCAATTCTGCTTAATGCTTCACTCTTTGGATCAAATCAGAACTCTCCTCTAGATTAAACTCAAGCCTTGAAATTCTTGATAAATGTAAAAAAAAAAAAAAGGAAATTTTATCAGGATTGGGATATAACTCCAGATCAAACACACCAGATTGCATTAGAACTCTTCTGAATTTTTTTCCTATATAAAGAACCTTGGATTCAACAGCAAAAGAAAAAAATTCGGAGCATAGTCAATAGAGAGAAAGGCAAAAAAAAAAAAAAAAACAAATCTGAAGAAAACAGTGGTAAAAAAAAAAAAAAGAAGACATTTATTCTTTTTAAAGGATTTTAGATTCGAAATTCTTAGGATTTTGAGTTTGAGGTGTTATTTTGAGAAATCCAACGGTGAAAGCCTAGGAAATAATTAGAGGAAGGTTTGGCTGAAATTTGGTGACCATCCAACGGTGAACGGAGCCGGATCGAAAAATCTAAAATTCGGGATTTCAGGTTTTCAAACTCAGATCTACGATTTTCGGAGGTGATTTTGACAAAACCAAGGTGATTTTCGAGTAAAGGATATCGAAAGGAGGATTTGGTGATTTTTTGAGATTTTTCTGGGGTCAGTGGTAGGCGACGAGCGACGACGGCAGAGGGCTGCCGATTTTTGGGTTTGAAGAATAGTGAACATTTGTTCTTGAGGAAGGGAGAAGAAATTCAAGAGGAAAGAGTGTTTTTTTTTTTTTTTTTTGTTTTTTTAAAAAAAAAGGGGTAAGAAAGAAATAAAAAAAAAATTTAGTGTTTTAAGGGGAGCAGCAGCCGAGTCGGGTCAGGACCAGTGCCTGGGTCCAACCCGGTTGCTGCTTGCTTGTTTGTTTTTTTTTTTTTTTGTTCCTTTTAGTTTTTTTTTTGTTTTTAATTTCATGTTTATTTAATTATGATTATTGATTTATTTTATTTTATCTTACATTATTATTTGTTTCATTAATTATTTATTTTGACTAATTTTATTTAGTGTAATCATTGCGGATATTTCTTTTGTGATTGACCTTTTTATTTGAGTTTTCATTTTTGATAATTTCTTTTCTTTTTCTTTTATTTCATTTTGTATAAATTATTGTATGTTTGATTCTTTATTTATCATTTATTATTACTAAGATAATTGTAATTGATTAAATTAATTTTTTTTAATTAAGTTTTTAGAATTTATTATTAATTAAATTAAAACAATAAATAGAGATCTTTTCCAATGATGAAATTCAAGGAGATCACGAATGATTGATTTCTGAGAAATTTCTAGGCGAGGAAACTCTCTTAAAAATTCTCCAGAACGAATGGAAAGATTTTTTTAGGGATAGTTTCGATACCAAAAGGATCAAAATTTATTTTTTTGAAATAATTAATTTTCAATATTTCTTTTAAAGTCATAATTTTTCATAATGAATGCTTAATTAAAAAAGCGAAGAATAAATTAAGATATTTTTCTAGGATGAAATTTGATTGGGTCACGAATGGTTGACTTTTGAAAAATTTTTAGGTGAGAAATTTTTTTAAAAAATTTTCAGAACGAATGGAAGGATTTTTTAAAAGATAATTTTCGATATTAAGATCAAAATTTATTTTTTGAGCAAACATGAATAAAATGTGGGTTAATTTTGAAGATTAGACTTAGGTTTAAGTATATTTTTCATAAAATTTAATTTTTCCGACGACGGAGCCTCTTTGGGAGAACAAATGGTTTCTCTTGAATACTCTTGAGGTGAAAAAACTTTTTTTAGTAATTTCTCCAGAATGAATGAAAGAAAGACCTAAAAAATGATTTCCGATATTTATAACTTGAATGATTTAAAATGAAGATAGGATAAATAAGATCATCTAGTTAAGACTTTTTAGTATCACAAAGCTAATTAGGTACTATCTTTAGGTTATGCGTTGTGGGGGGTGCTAATCCTTCCCCACACGTAACCGAACTCCCGAACTCAGTTATGATAAGTATACCAAAACTTATTCTTTTTAAGGTGCCTTAGTCAAGCTTAGGATTACTTTAAATACGATATATTCGTATAGGTGACTAATCACACCTAGATAAGATGATTAGTGGCGACTCCATGTTTGTGTCTAGCATGCTGAATTCGTATTTGGCACGTTATGACACTTATTTTTGGATTGTTGTTATTTAACAGGTTAAGATTTCTAAGTTGAACATGAAGCCATAATTTTTTCATTCACACAAGACTTAAAATGCAGAGAAATCCTAAAGAGATAAAGCTTGGTATCGTTGATTAGCTAGTTAAATGTGATTATTAAATTCCGAGTCTTATATGTATGTGTCTTGGGATAAAGCGAGCTATCTCAAAACATACAAGTTTATATTCTACCATGTATTGCCTATTGTTCTCTTTCCCAGTTTATATATTACAGTGATTTTAGTATGTAAGCTTAGCTTAAAATAGCTTCCATTATGTGCTAACTTGTTAATGATTTCACTTTCATGAAAATCAATATTATAGCTAAATTCCTAATTTTGCTCGATCAAGTGGCTGAGATTGAAGAACTGATGCAGAAAGTTGTGGAACTAACCGAGTCAAAAGAACAGTTAGAACTGTGAAATCAAAAACTGAGAGAGGAGAGTTCATATGCCAAAGAGCTGATCTCAGATGCTGCTGTGGAGCTTAAGGCATCATCAGAAGAAGTTGCTAAATTAATGAATCATAACGACAGACTGGCTGCAGAACTGGGAGCAGCAAAGAATTTCCTAATGCCATTCCCTCAGCTCGCGTTGAACATGAAGCCAGCACCTCCAAAATCAGTGAAGAAAGCTAAAAAACAAAAAGACCAGTTTGAGAGTTTTTTTTTTTTTCTCTCCAAACATAAGAACAGGACAGACAGGGTGAAGGTGAGTTCTAGTCAGCAAGGAAAAAAATGTGTTCAACAAATATTGAGAGATCTACCATTTAGTTTGGACTTCAATTAAAGTAAAAAAAAAATCATTGTAAAGTTTGTACTAGATCAATCGGTGGGCCAGGCTACCATTCTAAGTTTGAAGGTCCGTCCATATTTGGAGGGTTTGGACAAAAATATTAGGTCCGAAAAATAGGTTTGGGCAAAAAAATAAAACCTGTTTAAAAAATAGGTCGGGTCTTGGCTTTAACATTCAAGGTTCGAGCCCGGCCCGTTTTCTAATTATATAATATATAATATAATATATTATTTTTATTTTTATATATATTATGTAATTTATATCATATAAAGATTAAATATATATAATATTATAGTGTAAGAATTAAAAAAATTTAAGTTGTCTATGTTTAAAAGAATAAAATATAAATTTACTAAATATTAAATAAAAAATAACATGTTTTTCTAAAAAAAAAGAAAAAAATAATATGGGAGGGTTTAAACGGGCTTGGACTATCCATTTACAAATATGGGCGGGCTTGAGCATAACTTGATGCCCATATTTCGAGCTAGGCCAGACTTGAACAAGTATATATGATGTTGATACCATACATAGGTCCGACCTGAGCTCGGCCCATGGACACCTCTAGTTTGTACCTTATCTTAATTCTTGTAATCTTCCCAGTTGTTATGGGTCTCAGGTATGGCTCAAAATTGAGACTTCAATTAGAGTAAAAAAAAAAAAAAATGTTTATTTATAGTGGATTTGTTGCCAAATTCTTCTATCGGCTTTCCCTCTACTTTGGAATAAAGTGCTTGATTCTTGTTTGCTTTATCTCCTTGTTATATCACCAATCTGCATAACCTTTGTAATTACTAGCACATTTGCAACTTATATAAACTGTTTGTTGATATTTTATTAGATTCATGTACTGATTTTTACCTTGAATGATTGTTTCAAAAATGACTCCATGTTGGTTACTGTTTCTTTCTTAGTTGATTGTTGTTTAAGCATTTCCCAAATTGTATCCCCTACGTCCTTAGTGAAGCAGTATCACTACTCCAACTTCCAACATGTTTTTCTTTAGTTAAACGATTAATTTCTTCTTTACAGCACTTGCAAATTTCAGCATACTACAGCACAAATGCTTCATGGAATCATTTAACAAATTTATGAGCATTCTAAATTCTCTATTCCACAAAACAAAAATGAGATAAATTCAAGCCTTAAGCATCACTTTTGCACTTAGTGTATTAAAAAATAAACCCAGATTAAAGAATTGAAAAGAAGAACTATTACTACTACTTAACCAAGCAGATTTTCTTACAACTAAAATCATACTCTGTCTCGCTTTCCCCATCCCACAAATATTTGTATCCATCCTCATTTCTCTTAAACAAAAATGTATATGTATTACACCAGAATTTGGAGTATAGAATTGAATGCTAATGTACTAAACATTTCATTCCAAGAAGAAAAAGACAATGCAAGGAAACAATGATAGCTCCCACAGAGTCAGAGTCTAACAATTATTAGCATCAACCCAATCCGCAAACCACCAACTGTGATGTTGCAAACCAAGTAAAAGAAAACCTAGAAAAAAAATCAACAAATTAATTAAAATTGCATATTTTAATATAAAAAAATTCACAACATTAGAAGTCATATCTTTCACTCTACATTACCAGATATTGGCATATTTGAAGACTTTTCTATTCATTTACAGCTACGCTTGTTATGACCATACCCTCCACAAGTTTGACACGATCGCATTTTCACAGTTGTATGAGCCAAAACTATCTCAAGACCGCTTGAACCTTCCACTCTGAGACTTATAACTACCCTTTTTCGACCTTTAGTTTGAGAAATATGTTGATCACCAATATTGATTGACAAAGGAATATGATTAAGTTGATTCTCTATTGCCTCATAATCATTTCACTCGTCAACTGTTGGCTTGAACCATTATCTTTCTTTGTAATAGCAAACACTTGGTTTTCCATCCTGGAAACCTTTTGGTGTATCTGGTCCAAGTCTCCCATAATTACTTTATACATCTCTTCAGATTTTTCAGCAAAAAAAGATAGTTGATTTATGAGACGACAAACATTAAAATTATTAAAGCTGTTGACTTCTTATGATCAACTTGAAGACTTGGCCCACTTTCATAAATTCCATAACCTTTGTTTGTTTCTTTGTCCAGTGTTTCAAAATATAGTGATTTAAAATCTTAACAACATTTTTAAAGTGAAAAATTGCCAATATATTTCTACACAAGATGCCCTTAAATTAAAAAAGATCACATTCACAAGTACCAATTTAGAGCTTAAATCAAGATGAACAAGAAGTTATCATGCGAATCAAAACAGCTAGAAACTTTATGTTCATAGCAAGAGCCAATTTTTCTTACCTTTTGCTTTATGAATTGATTATTGTAGACACCTAATTTTGTCCGGGTCCCCTATGTCGCAACCTAAAAAATAACGACGAGTCTCATCGCAAGACTTTATTATTCGTTAAGCGTGACATTAAAAAAAGCGAGGAAAAGTCGACTTAATTCCTCTAGAAAAATGAAGGTTTTGAAAATGACCTTAAAAAAACATGGAGTCGCCACCAATCTGTTTTAGCTAGGTGTGATCGGTCACCTATTAAAACCGATTTTATAAAATATTTTAAAAATTAATTAAAAATTTTAAAAACATTTTAAAAACCAATTTCAAGTCTGCGTTTTAAACCAGAGAAATCAAAGAAGCGGGTTCGGGAGTCGGTTACGTGTGGGGAAGGATTAGCACCCCCACAACGCCCGTATAAATCGGTACCTTATTAATCGTGTGTTATCTCAAGTCTCGGTAAAAATTGGTTTTAAATTTAGTATTTCAAGTTAATTCCCAATTTAAAGAAAAATAATTCCCTTTTTTATTGAAAATGATCCGGAATTTATAAATTCAAAATTTTCCTATATTCTCCAACAAACGTGGCAAAATATAGAAATTTTTATTAGTTTTGGAAAAATTTCCGAATCATTCTTCTTTTTGAAAGAAAGATATTCCTTTATTAATGATAATTGATGATATTCCCTCCAGCAAACCCGGTAGAGAACTCATGAATTATTTTAGCTCGGGAATATCTTTATTTTTATTGAAAAATCATTATCCTTTTGAAAACATTTTAAAAGATATGAATATGTATATGCATGACATAAATAAAATGACATAGTAAAGTTTAAATAATATAATGCAACCTAAATGACATGACAAATATGAATGGTATGGCATATAATTTAAATGACATGGAATAAAATAATGCTATCATATAATATGCATGAAAATAATAATGCATGAACATAGTATATACTAAATAAAAATAACTAAATAAAAGCATAGGATATCATGAAATATTCACAACCATATAATAAACCATGTAACATCAAAAAATATAAATCAAAATAACAACAATATCATAGAAATTATTATGACAAGAATCACATATTATATAAAATGCATGAATATAAAAATGCAATGCATGAAATGTATTTTTTCCTTTAATTAAGGAAATCCGAAATATCTAAAAAGATATCCGGCTACCTTCGGAAAATATGTCAAATTAAATATTCTAAAACCAAAATACTTTGTGATTGTTTGAAAACAATTTTGAGAAGCTTGAATAAAAACTGGGCTAAAATTTTTTAAATGGCTCTAATTTCCTAAGTTTAAAAAATCCGGACTTGACTACCCTTAACCCGGGACTTGAAAAACCATTTTTAGAGTTTAAAAAGGCTTAGAAATTATCCTAAGTCAATAGCTAACCCTCCTAATCAGCCCACTCTAAGTAAATTAACCAAAACAGAAAAATGGTTTTTATTTTAAATTCAATTCTGACTCCACTGTCCAGTTTTAATCCACGATTTTTTACCCTATTTTTAAAAATTCCAAAAATTCTGAAAAAAATACTGGAGACTCAGAGCATGTAAAACTACACGATAAAAAATCGGCTTAATTTTCTGATCAAAGATGAATTCCCAGAAAAATCAGAGATGTACGAGTTTTTGGAGGAGAAAAAACTGCTTTGCCAACACATTTTTGCCTTTGATAAAATCATTTAAAAACCAAAGTAAAAATATTTGAAACTCATAAAATGATTTACAAACAGTAGCTAGGACTTTTTGAAAGTTAGATAAAAATTGGCTAAGTAAAAAAATCACAAAGGTAGAATAATCAATTTGACAAACTTAATTTTCCACAAATGTGCTCAAGAGAGCATGACTTTGAACCATTAATTGGCTCAAGTCATTATTCAAGTGGCATATGCAAAAATGCATGAAATAAATGACATGGAATATGCATGACCTGGTGTCTAAATGACATGGAAAAAAATGACATGGCAAGCAAGATGACATGGCATATGGATGACATAGAATGACATGGCATGTGACTTGGCATAAGATGACATGACATGTGAATGAAATCGACATGACAAGCAAGGTGACATGGCATATGGATGATATAAAATGACATGGCATGTGACATGGCATGTGAACGAAATCGACATGACAACCAAGATGACATGACATATGAAATGGCATAAGATGACATGGCATGTGAAATGACTTAAGATAGCATGGCAGGTGACATGGCATAAGATGACATGACATGAAAATGACTCGGAGTTTATTAATGCCAAAATATTTTCATGTTCCCCGGCAGACCCGGCAAAACATAGAAAGTTTTATTTATTTCAAAAAAATTCGAATCATTTTATTTTAGAAAAGGGTATTCCTTCGTTAATAATTAATGATAACCTCTCCGACAGACCCAGCAGAGAAAACCATGAATTATTGAATTCGAGAATATTGCCTTATTTATTAAAATGTTATGAATATGCAAAATGACATTAAGGCATGCACCACAACAAACCATGTCAAAGGCAAGTAACATTAGCCGTATAAGAGTAAGTAAATTATCAAACACCAAATATACACCATAATATACTATGTCCAAAGCAAGCACAATAAACATATAAATAAAATAAAAGAATACTACCTTGTGCTTGTCCCCTTTGCAAAAACCCACATTCTATTTTCCCATTCAAAATTCTCTTCTTCTTTTTTTTGTTTGGTTTCCCGAGGCTACAAAATTGCTCCTCCCAATTTTAGCTAAAATTTCCAATCTCTTTTATCTAAAAGCTTTACACTTGGCTCCTTTCTCTAAGCAACTTTTCCATGAATATTAGTAATGCACCTCAAACAAATGCATCAGACTCAATTGGCATACTTGCTATAAATTTTTCTGCCTTGATTTGATTTTTATCAACATATGCATATGAACCCACTTTCCCAAGATTACTACAAGCATTCAAAACGGCAACTACAGTAACACTGTCAGGCCTAAAACCTATCATTTGCATGTCATGAAAAACATAAAATGCTTCTTTAAATTGGCCTTGTTCATCTAAATCAGATATCATGGAATTCCAAGAAACCATATTTTTAACAACATTTTATCAAACAACTGACGAGCTGAGTCCATATCGCCACACTTCATATACATATCAACCAATGCACTGCCAGCAAAAACATCTGAATAAATATCATGAATTTGAGTACCTAACTCGAGTTGAAACATATCCACCAGCTTTGTCAGACCCAAGCTTAACCAATCCAAAATTAGAAACTTTGACATGAAAACTTTTGTCCAAAAGGATATAACTACTCTTAAAATCTCTGTGAATCAATGGAGGGCTAATATGTTACTACTCTTAAACATTCAATCCCTACTTTCTCAATTCTATTCAAAATCGGTATGCTCAAACCACTTCTGCATGTGCTGCTAAGCAGTTCTCTCGAAAAATTTTCCTGGTTTTATCTTAGTGCAGGATAACACAAAAGTTGGGAGAGTTCTACAATGTGGGAGAAAATTTATTTTTTATAGGAGTTGGATGGTGACTTGGTTAAGGAAATAAGGGTACATAATTAAGCACATTTTGTCTCATGGTTTCACCAGTACCAAGCAAGAAAAAAATGGATATTGGGCTAAAGAAAATCAATATACATGTAGCAGTTGATTTTAGACTTGGATGAGGACTCTGTTTCGAATATAACATAGTAACTAAAAGCCACTAAAAACGAAGAAACAGCCACAGAAGTAAATACTACAATGGCAACCAATGCAATGCTACTGGATTAATCCCCCTATCACACAAAACAATTTTACCTTTCACAAAGTCAGGGTCCAAAGAACCTTCCAAACACAAAGAAGAAGAATACCCATCACCATCACCGGTCCTAGTATAAACCAACGAGTACATCCGATCCGGAGACAAACTTGGCTCGGTATATATATTGACTCCAGGCACCACTTTCTCATTTCTAAGCTTAACATCAGCTGGAAAATCCCTATCAATCATCCCAGCTCCAATCTGACCAACCAAGTTGCCACGTTAGTAACAGACAAACCACCAGTACCTCATTCCCAGTTGAGGCCAATAAAAATATCCCCTTATCAGCAGCAGTGAAAGCACCAATCGCAATGGCGTGAAGATAATAGGGCACCAACACTCCATCAACACTCAACGAAATTACATCAACCCCCATCAGCTTCCAACAATAATAGAAGCAGTATGGGTCCCATAGCCTTGCTTGAGATTCCTATATCTGGGTCTTCATTAGCATGAGTTCTTCTTGAGTTTATTTGTTAGCCTGATTCTCAGGTTTATGAACTCTATCCACAGTTCTTGTTTTTATCATCTGAAAGTAAAATTCATCTGGGTTTCTGAACGCAGCTTCCTCTTTGAGTCTCCGTAAAGTCTCCTCGTTCTTGTGGAATGTTTTCGCGCGGACAACATAATCTTCGTGTTTCTCAAGAAGCCCAAATTTTTTTCTCGAGGACAGTTGAGCTCGTTCCTTGTGAGCTTGTCTGCTAATGGCATTCCTTAATGATGACATTTTTATAGATGGCAAAGCAAACAATCACCAACACTTCAATGTTACAGCCTAGTTTAGGAAACCATGGCTCAGCTTTCAGATGAAGCAATTTAGAAATATGAAGTTCAATGTAGGCCATTGGTGCATTGTCCCCTCGCCTAGGCAGGGTTCTAATAATTTTTGTATATCCACCATTTCTTTCACCATACCTGTCTGGCACCTCAGCAAATAGGGCATGCACAATTTGTTTCTCATAAAGGAAGCCAAGAGCTTACCTTCTTTTGTGAAGAGAACCATCTTTAACTAAGGTGATCATTTTGTCAACATACTTCCTCATAGCGCTTGCCTAGCCCGGGTGGTTTTGATCCGACCATGTTTAAGGAGCTGAGTCGTGAGGCCTCGAAGGAGTGCACGTCGCTGGTCAGGAGGTCTGTTGAGTTAAGGTACTCGTCTACCATGTCAGAGAAACCATTATCAATTATGGTGAAATTTTGCTCAAAGCTGGTAAGGTCAGAGAAACCGAGGGAATGGAGAGGGTTAACAGGAGAGAGAGCAGTGAAAGAGCGAACAAGCTGAGGGGATTTGGTAGGAGGAGGAGGACTGAGCTAGAGGGTTTTGCCTTTTTTTCTATAGCCGCCAGCCCCCCCTTTATTTTTTCCAAGTGACCCATTTATATCTCCATTTCTAACCTAAAAAAAAAAATGGGTAATGCCTAAGTTACCCTTCCTTTATTTTTTCAAGTCTTTTTTTTTTCAAATACTTTCAACTAAAATAAAAAAAATATTTTAAAAATCTAATAAATCTCAAGATTAAATTTTTTTTCACCTCGGGTTTAAATTGAATTTTAAATTGGTAATTTTACAGTCCGATTTTATTGGAACAATTAAAGCTAAAAAGGATATATATAATTTAACACATTTTTTTTAAAAAAATCTAAAGTCGCGACCGTGACTTTTACAAAAATATTAAACCCGAGAGGGGGACAAATCAAAATTGGTTTTAAAAGGCCCGGACAAAATTAGGTGTCTACACCCTAAACCAGGTAAGTTCCTCTTTTTACTTCTCAGAATGCAAAGAAACTCTCCTCATCCCACAGATGGTTCTCCAACACTTGTGATTCAGAGTTCAACACGAAAAATCAACCCAAAAAAGTCAACTCTAAAAAGTCAACCTTAAAAAGTCAACCAATGAAAAAGTTTAGGGTTTCGGTGCATAAATGGTGAATTTCGCAAATTTGGAAAAAACTACAGAGATGGAAGCCCCCAGTCGATGAAGGATAAATAAATAAAAATATCCCCAGTCCCAATTTGAAGTGAATCCCAAAGAAGAGCCTATTGGAGGAAAAACGAAAAATGAGAAAATTCTCGATATTGGAAAAAAGGGAAAAACCAAATTGAAGAGGAACCCGGATGTAAAATTGGGCATTTTCGGTCTAACTCTAATTCAATATATGATAAAGAGGATGGAAGAGAAAAATCCAGAATTTTAGCCCGTTTCGAGTAAAACAGAGGCTTCAAAGCATAAAGGGCAATTTTGGAAAATTCGAGAAAAATAGAATCCGAGCTCAAACAATTATGAAAACTTTCAGAACTGAGTTTTTATATTGGATGGAAGGGATTGGAGCAGAAAAATCCGGAATCGGAGCTCAAATGAAATAGGCGAAGTTTGGGAGGCACTAAACCGAAACTTTTAAAGAAAAATTTGAGAAAAATAGAAAACGAGCTTGAAAAATTATGAAAACTTCTAGAACTAAGTTTTATATTGATTTGGAGGTATTGGAAAAGAAAAATCTAAAATTGGAGCTGATTTGAGAAAAGGCAAAGTTTGGGGAGGCCTAATCCGCAATTTTAGTGAAAAATCTGAGAAAAATGGAAAATGAACTCCAAAAATTATGAAAATCTCCAGAACTGAATTTTACATTTATTTGGAGGGATTGGAGAAATAAAATTTGGAATTGGGGTTTGTTTGCAATTAAATTAAGTTTGGAGGCTAAAATGCAATTTTACCTAAGAAACCGAAAATGGCCATTTTGCAAATTAAAAAATGAGGAAGTTGCTGGAACATTTCAGGCCATTCGGCTAGCTCATGAGGAATGAAGGGTGAGATTTGATCAATTTTATTCAATGGCCAAGATTGAGTTACAGGAATACATTTTTAATCTTTGGTTAGTTCTTTTGTGATCATGCCAAGTGGCCTAGATATTTTGAAGAGAAATGAGCACATCCTTATCTCCCTTGATCGGCCAGCTCATAAACTTGGAGAGGAAGTTTTGATCAATGGCCAAGATGAAGTTGCAAGATGACATTTTTATTTCTTTGGCTAGTATACCTTGTGATGGTGCCATATGTCTTAGATTTAAAAAAAAAAGATGAGCACATCTACTCACCTTAGGGGGCAGCCGGCCAGCACGTTGAAAAGAGAGGGGGGTCTTTATTTTTCAGGGGGTTAGTCATTTTTTTAAAGAGATAGGCAGTAGCCAAAAGTGAAGAAAACAATTTTGAAGAGAAAGCAAGCTTGAGAAAGCATTGAAGGTAGCTATTGGCACCATTCTCTTGCATTTTTTCTTTTCTTTTCTTTTTTCTTTCCTTTCCATGTTTCTTTTTCTTTTCCATGTGAATTCCAATCCTTTTCTTATGTAAATAAGGGTTTTGAAAGTTTTTCCTAGAAGGTTTTCATCTCTTCTTTTCATCAAAAATCAAAAAACATTTTATCACTTCTTTTTTACCTTGGTCGAACTAGGTAGTATTGTGCTTACCTTGTTTTTTTTTTTTTGCATGTGGTAGGATAGCTTTCTTTGATGGTTTAGTTTTCAAAAATAAACAAAAATAAAGAGGTGGAAAGGCTTCATGACCTTGATGAAAATCAAGAGATGATGGTTAGGGGGGCCTATGTCCAAGGCACCAACCATGGAGCTCACCTCTATTTTCTTTATTTGCTTGCTTTAACTTGCTATTTTTTTTTATTTATTTTCATGTGTATCCTTGCTATACTATTTTGTTCATACCAAGTCATCAATGCCTTTGCATCTTGTGGCTATGTCATTTAGCATCCTTGTTATACTATGTTTTGCATCATAGAGTCTAGGTCATTTTCTTTATGCCATGCATCTATATTGTCTCCATGACAATCGGCTTCCATGTATCCATCATGCTCCCTAGGTCATTCGGCCACCATGCACCCATAATGTCTCCATGCTCATTCGGCCATGTCATTTAGCTAGGTCACATGCCATGTCATTTTCTCATCATTTAGGCATTAGGTCATTTTTCATATGCCATGCTATTTAAATTTTAGGTCATTTTCATATGCCATATCATTTTGCATGCCATATCATTTTCTATGTCATTTAGGCATTTAGGTCATTTTTATTATGCCATGTCATTTTCCATGCCATTTAGATTTTAGGCCATTTTCAAATGCCATATCATTTTGCATGCCATGTCATTTTCAATGTCATTTAGGCATTTAGGTCTTTTTTATTATGCCATATCATTATGCCATGTCATTTTCTATGTCATTTAGGCATTTAGGTTATTTTCATTATGCCATGTCATTTTCTATGTCATTTAGATATTAGGTCATCTTTCATATGACATGTCATTTTCCATGTTATTTAGACTTTAGGTTTTTTTTTTTCATGTGCCATGTCATTTTTCCATGTCATTTAGCATTCTAGGTTATTTTGCTATGTCACTTAGAATCTAGGTCATGCATATGCCATCCCACTTATTTCATGCATTTATCTTGCTGGTTGTTCATGCATTTCTACATTCCCCACTTGATTTTTGACTTAAACCAATCAATGTCTCAAAGCCAAACTCTTTTGAGCATGCTTGTGGAAAATTAAAGGTTGCACTAGTTGGATTTTCTGACTTTATGATTTTCTCACTATGCATCCCTTGTCCGATTTTAAAGATTTTTTTTACCACTGGTTTTAGACCCTTAGAAGATCCTCTAGTATTTTTTGTTTTGATTTTTAGATTTTTTTTATCAAAGGTTTAAAAATGTTTTTCGGTTAAGCAGTTTTTAGCCTACTGTTCTGCCTTCAATGAATTTTCAGGCAGATCATTTTTAGCCCAAATTTAAAGCTTATTTTTTCACATGTAATACAGCATGTCTGGAGTTAGATTTATTTTTTTCAGATTTTTCAGAGTTTTTTTACAGAAGTCAAAAAAATAGTTTTGTAAAAACAGTTTTTAGAGTCCAAACAAGCATTTTCAAAGTTAGTGAAAATTTCAACTTTTTACAAGAAATAGAGGGGCTGGCCGAACCAGCTGGGCCACTATTTTAAAGTTATTTTTACATTATTTCAAAAGAAAAAAATGATTTTTACCAAGATCGGGTTCTAGGTAGCCAACCCGGATTTTAAAAATTGGAAAAGCTAGATTTTTCTAGGGTGGTTCAGCCATGTTGTTTTTAAAATAAAAAATTGCATTTTTTATGCCCGAGTCCAAATTAGAAAATCCAACTTAGATCTCTTCCAAAGGTAGTCAGATACCTTTTTAGGTATACGGATGTTTTTGCTTCATGGGAGAAATACATTTCCATGCATTGCATTTTCTATGTTCATGCCTTTTCCATGATATCTAATTTTTGCTATCTTAGTCATGTAAATTCTATATGTATGAATATTCCATAGTGATGTCATTGCTTTGATCTAAATTTCATGTTATTATCTTGGTTATGATGTAAACATGGATATTCTATGATAATGTCATTTTGTGCTTTTTGCCTTGTCATCATTTCTTTTACCATGTCATTTAAATTTTGCCATGTCAAGCATGCCATGCTATTAATTATTTTGCCATATCACTTAGATTATGCCATGTTATCTAGATTTTGCCATGTCATTAATCCATATACCATGTCATTAATCCATATACCATGTCATTCACTCTTTTGCCATGTCATTACTAATGATTTGTATATTCATAACCATATTTTTAAAAATGATTTCTAATGCAATAAAGATAATGATTTTCAATAAAATAAGGTTATTCCCGAATTAAAATAATTCAATGAGTTCTCTGTCGGATTGCCGGGGAGTATATCATCAATTATCATTAAAAAAGGAATATCTTTCTTTCAAAAACGAGAGTGATTCGGAGATTTTCTAAGTAAATAAAAATTTCTATGTTTTGCCGGGTCTGCTGGGGAATATAGGAAAATTTTGAGTTAATAAATTCCGGATCATTTTCAACTAGAAATGAGATTATTTTTCTTTAAAAATGGGAATTATTTTAAAATGCCAATTTCAAAAATGAATTCTACCTAGACTCGAGATAATACACGATTAATAAGGTACCGTTTTATACGGGCATTGTGGGGGTGCTAATCCTTCCCCGCACGTAACCGACTCGCGAACCCGCTTCTTTGATTTCTCTGGTTTAAAAGCGCAAACTTCAAAATTGGTTTTTAAAAAATGTTTTAATTAATTTTAAAATATTTTAAAAAATCGGTTTTAATAGGTGGCCGATCACACCTAAGCCAAAAAAGATTGGTGGCTACTCCATTTATTTTTCGAGGTTGTTTTCAAACCCTTATTTTATTTCAAGAGGAATTAAGTCGTCTTTTCCTCTGTTTCCCTAATGTCACACTAAACGAGTAATGTCTCGCGATGGGACTTGTTATTTTTTAGGTTACGACAATTACTTTTGACAAGTTCATCTTGAAAAAGATTAAAAACATTCTTTTTATAGATCAATGCTCCATGATGCTTCTGTTGTAACGAATCTCGCGACTGTTATGCAATGTTTAAAAATAATAATAATTGTGGTGAGAAAAAGAGAAAAAGACGACTTAATTCCTCTTTAGTAAAAAAAAACTGAGGGTTTGAAAACAACCTCGGAAAAGAAATGGAGTCGCCACCAATCTTTTTTGGCTAGGTGCGATTGGCCACCTATTAAAATCAATTTTTGTAAAATATTTTAAAATTAATTAAAATATATTTTAAAACCAATTTCAAAGTCTGCGCTTTGAACCAGAGAAAACAAGTGTGGGTTCGGGAGTCGGTTACGTGCGCGGAAGGATTAGCACCCTCACAACGCCCGTATAAAATGGTACCATATTAGTCATGTGTTATCTCGAGTCTCGGTGAAAGTCGTTTCTAAATTTGATGTTTAAAAATAATTCCCTTAAAAAAATCATATTTTATTTGAAAGTGATCAAGAACTTATTAACATAAAATTTTCCATATTTCCAAACAAATTCGGCAAAACATGGAATTTTTTCTTATTTTGAAATCCTCCGTATCACCCACGTTTTTGAAAAAAAGATATTTTGTTGTTAATGATAATTGATGATATCCCCCCTACAGACCCAACAGAGAACTCATGAATTATTTTAACTCGGGAATAATTTTGTTTTTAAAAAAAATTATTTATTTTTCATGTATTTTAAAATCATAAAAAATGATCATGAATATGCAAAAATATTACTAAGATAAAAACTAAACAAACATGCATATTTATTATGGCATGGAAAACATTTTATTATGACATGGCAAAAGAATTAATGACATGGCATACATGACATGGAAAAATCTAAATGATATGGCCAAAAGAACGAATGACATGGCATGCTTGACATGGCGAAATCTTAATAATATGGCCAAAAGAATTAATGGCATACGAATTAATGACATGGCAAATTTATTATGATATGACAAAATAATTAATGACATGGCATGCTCGACATGGAAAAATATAAATGACATGGTCAAAGGGATGAATGACATGGCATGCTTGACATGGCAAAATATAAATGACATGGCCAACAGAATTAATGACATGGCATGCTTGACATGGAAAAAGATAAATGACATGGCCAAAGGGATGAATGACATGGCATGCTTTACATGACAAAATCTAAATGACATCGCCAAAAGAATTAATGACATGGCAAATCCTATTGTTACATGGCAAAAGAATTAATGACATGGCATGCTTGACATGGCAAAATATAAATGACTTGGCCAAAGGGATGAATGACATGGCATGCTTGACATGGAAAAAACTAAATGACATGGCCAAAAGAATTAATGACATGGCAAATCCTATTGTGACATGGCAAAAGAGTTACTAACATGGCATGCTTATCATAACAAACATGTCATGACATGACAAATATTAACATGGCATATATGACACAAACATTAATCATAAAAATGACATTATCATAGAATATTCATAATAACATCATGATCACACTATCAACATGAATATAAAATATCATCAACATGGAATATTCATGAACAGAGAATTTGCATAATTAAGATGACAAATGTAGATATCATGGAATATGCTTGATCATGGATTATGCACACATCATCATTTTGAAATTGATTTTTCATGTGAGGAATCACATAAATGGCATATGTAGGAAAATATTACCGTACTCCCCGGCAAACTCGGCAAAGCTTGGAAAATAATTCTTTCTTATGACATTTACATGATTCCTAGTAAAATGAAAACCATACCTTTCGATTTCATAAACACGTGCATTGAATAATTTCCTAACCTCCCCAGCAAACCTAGAAAAGATTAGGAACTAATTCTCGCCAAATGTTTAGGAAACCCCGAAAAATACGTTTTTACACTAAATTAAATGAAAACATTTTTAAATATGCAATGCATGAAGATGTATTTCTCCCTTGAAGTAAGGATATCCGTATACCTAAAGAAGGCATCCGACTACCTTTGAAAGAAACTTAAATTGAATTTTTAAAAACCGAATGACTTTGAGCTTGTATTTAAAAAAAGTTGGAATTTTTGGATGGAAAAAAGGCTTGGCCGAAACCCCCCTCTAAAAGGCTCTAGTTTTCCTATTTTTTTTAAACCTGGGTTGACTACCCATAACCCGACCTTTGTAAAATCAATTTTTATCCTTGAGATGACATGGAAAACAACCGAAAATAGTAGCTAATGACTCCAATCAGCCCCTCCTTTTTACAAATAAAAACCAGAAAATTATTAGTTTAGAGAAAACTCATTTTAACCCCAACAATCAGTTTTAGAAAACTATTTTTCTACCCCTTATAAAAAATTCAAAAAAATATGAAAAAATCAGTTTAGACTTTAAACATGATGGTATTTATGAGTAAAAATCAGCTTTAAATTTGGACTAAAAATGACTTGACTAAAATTGCATTGAAGTCAGAACAGTAGAATAAAATCTGTTTTACTGAAAACCATTTTTCCACCCTGGATACAAAATTCTAAAAATCCTGGAAAAATTACCAGAGGCTCCTATAAAGGTCCACTACATGTGGTTAAAAAATATTTTTATTTTGACAAAAGGAAATTAGTGAAAAGTTGCTCAAAGTCAGAATATCCAATTTAAAAACCCATTAGTTTTTCAACTAGTTTGCACAAGAGACTTTGGCTAGAGACCATTGATTGGTCTCAGCCAAAAATCAAGTTGAGGATGGAATGAATGCATGAGTTTATAGCCAAGCAAACATATGAAAATGAACAAACATAAGCTAAAAAAAATAAACAAGCAAGAAAAACCAAGGTTGGCTCAATTGTTGGTTCCTTGGACATAGTCCCACCTAACCAAAATCACTTGATAAAAATCAAGATCCTCAAGCTTCACAAACCATTTATTTGATTTTAAAAAAAAATAAAAACCGAAGGAGAAAATCTATCCCACCACAATGGTGAAACCCACAATCAACAAGCAAGCAAGAAAATAAGCAAAGACAAGCTCAATAAGGCCCCCTACCCTAGGTTTCGGCCATGGTGAAAATGTGTAGGAAACTTTTGCAACCTTGTTAGTAAAAAACAAAGAAGAAAGAAAAAAACCTTTAGAAATTTATTTTGAAAACACTTTTATTCAACAAAGAAAGTTAACAATCACATGGAAAAGAGGAGAATGAAATCAAAGAAAATAATTGAAGAAGAAGAGAGGAAATAGCTACCTAGCAAAGCTTTCCAAATCAAGCACTCAAATCTCCCCCTTTTTCTCCCTCTTTCTCTCTTTTTCTCCTTTCCTCCTCCAAGAGTGTAGTGAAAATTACCGTTGAAAAAATGACTTTCCTCCCCCTATTTGCTTGGCCGGCCACCCCTATGTAGTGTAGAGAATTTGCTTATTTTTTAAGCCTTTGTCATGCATTGCATGCTCTCCTAACATCTTTGCCACATGGCTAACTCTTGTCCCCCCCTTGCATGATGCTTTCCTTAAATTAAGGGTTTTTGTCCCCTTCTTGCATGATAATTTCCTTAAATTAAGGGTTTTATAACCTCTCATTGGCCAATGATGCGACCTAGATTATTCTTGTCTCTTATCTCTACAAAATATCTAAGCCACTTGTCATGATCATATGGCTTACTGCCAAAATATGTTTCTAGGTGGCATTTTTAATCCTATTTGGCATCATCTCATAGCCTTCACATGCTCTTCACATGGCCTTCACATGGCTTTGCAATTTGGAGGCCTCTCATTGGCCAAAAATGCCATGTAGGCAAGTAATGGAGAATCTCGTCCTTTCTTAAAAATGTCATCTTGCTATTCAATCATGGCCATTTGATTTAAGATGATCAATCTCCATCTCCCTCACCATCAACTGGCTGAAAATGGCCTGGAATAAATTCTAGGCCATTCCTCTTTTTTAATTTGCAAAATGGCCCTTTTCGATTTTTTCAGTAAAATTGCATTTTGGCCCCCAAACTTAATTTATTTGCAAATGGACCCCAATTTTGAATTTTTCTTTTCTAATCTATCCCATCCAATATAAAACTCAGTTCTGGAGGTTTTCATAATTTTTCGAGCTTGTTTTGCATTTTTCCCGGATTTTTCTCTAAAGTTTCAGTTTAGTGCCTCCCAAACTTTGTCTATTTCCATTTGAACTCTGATTTTGGATTTTTGTTCTCCAATACATTCCATCCAATATAAAACTTAGTTCTATAAGTTTTCATAATTTTTCGAGCTCGTTTTCCATTTTTTCTGGATTTTCTCTAAAATTTTGATTTAGTGCCCCGAACTTTGTCTATTTCTATTTGAGCTCCGATTATGGATTTTTCTTCTCCAATCCATTCCATCCAATATAAAACTCAGTTCTGGAAGTTTTCATAATTTTTTGAGCTCGTTTTCTATTTGTCCCGGATTTTTCTTTAAAATTGCGGATTAGTCTCCCGAATTTACCATATTTGCGTTTCAGCCCCAATTTCGGGTTTTCTTCTTCTCATTTCCTTCTTTCCATCCTAGAACTCAGTTTTAGAAAGTTTCACAATTTTTCGAGCTCGGATTCTATTTTTCTTGGATTTTCCAAAATTGTCCTTTAGCTATTGAAACCTCAGTTTTACTCGAAACGGGCCAAAATTCCAGATTTTCTTTTTCCACTGCCTTTTTCATATATTTAATTGGAGTTGGACCGAAAATTCTCAATTTTTGCATCCGGATTCCTCTCTGATTTAGTTTTTTTTTCTTTTTTCCTTTTTCCTCGAAATTGTGAATTTTCTCGTTTTTCCCGTTTCTCCTCCGATTGGCTCTTACTTGGGATCCACTTCAAATTGGGACTTGGGATTTTTTTTATTTATTATTCATCAAATAGGGGGTTCAATTTCACCGAATCGGACCATCCTTGTAGTTTTCACCAAATTTGTGAATTTCCTATTTATTCATTAAATTTTTATTTTCCTTTTTCCCTTCAAACCACATCTTCCTTCAACTCCGCTTCAATATTGGACCTTGCTGTATCCATCTTTATTAATCTTATTCCATTTGGAACCTTCAATTTCATCCAATTTGATCGTTTACGCACTTTTTCCCAAATTTGCAAAATTTCCCATTTTTCCTACACTAAATTTTGCAATTTGTCTTCAACCTCTCTATCTTCAATTGTAGATATCCAATTATCAAAATTCCTTCACCATTGTTAAATTCAACTTCGAATCTTGATTTTGACTAAGAGTTGACTTTTTTAGTAGTTTACTTTCCAGGGTTGACTCTTTCAAGGTTGACTTTTTCTGGATTGACTTTTTCATTTTGACCTCCGAATCAAAGTCTTGGAGACTTATCTGTGGAATGAGGGGAGATTCTTCGCATTCCGGGAAGTTGGAGGAAGAATTTGTCTGGTTTAAGGGGCCCAGACAAAATTAGGTGTCTACAACTGCCCCTCTTTAACTATTCCTGAGAATCAGGAATACGGCAAAGACCAATAGACAACCATTTTGTCCGGGTATGGAGGTTGCTAGCAAAAAAAAAAAGGAGGGTTTTTTTTTTCAAAAATTTTATAGTAAAACATAAGATAAAAGATTTAGGTCTTGAATTAAAAAATACCTTGACTGCGATACCAAGGCTCGATTCGTCTCAAGGGAACGGATTTGACTTTTGGAAATGAAAGTAATACCTCGGCGGTGCTCTCGGAGCTTGACTATTTTTGAAAACAAGTTCGATTTAGAACAAAAGAAAATACCTCGACAGTGATCTCGAGGCTCGACTCATTTGAAAAACAAGTTCGATTTAAAAGAAAAGGAAAATATCTCGACGGCGATCTCGGGGCTCGACTCATTTGAAAAACAAGTTTGATTTAAAAGAAAAGGAAATACCCCGACGGTGATCTTGGGGCTCGACCCATTTGAAAAACAAGTTCGATTTAAAACAAAAGAAAATACCTCGATGGAGATCTCGGGGCTCGACTCATTTGAAAAACAAGTTCGATTTAAAACAAAAGAAAATACCTCGACAGTGATCTCGAGGCTCGACTCATTTGAATAACAAGTTCGATTTAAAAGAAAAGGAAAATACCTCGACGCCGATCTCGGGGCTCGACTCATTTGAAAAACAAGTTTGATTTAAAAGAAAAGGAAATACCCCGACGGTGATCTTGGGGCTCGACCCATTTGAAAAACAAGTTCGATTTAAAATAAAAGAAAATACCTCGATGGCGATCTCGGGACTCGACTCATTTGAAAAACAAGTTCGATTTAAAACAAAAGGAAATACCTCGACGGCGATCTCGGGGCTCGACTCATTTGAAAAACAAGTTCAATTTAAAAAAAAGAAAATGCCTCGACGGCGATCTCGGGGCTCGACTCATTTGAAAAACAAGTTCGATTTAAAAGAAAAGAAAATACCTTGATGGCGATCTCGAGGCTCGACTCATTTGAAAAACAAGTTCAATTTAAAAGAAAAGAAAATACCTCGACAATGATCTCGGGGCTCGACTCATTTGAAAAACAAGTTCGCTTTAAAAGAAAAGGAAATATCTCAACGGTGATCTCGGGGCTCGACTCATTTGAAAAACAAGTTCGATTTAAAAGAAAAGAAAATACCTCAACGGCGATCTCGGGGCTCGACTCATTTGAAAAACAAGTTGATTTAAAAGAAAAGGAAATACCTTGACTGCAATCTCGGAGTTCGACCCATTTGAAAAACAAGTTCGATTTAAAACAAAAGAAAATACTTCGAAGGCGATCTCGAGGCTCAACTCATTTGAAAAACAAGTTCGATTTAAATAAAAGGAAATACCTTGACGGTGGTCATGGGGCTCGACCAATTTTAAAACAGATTCAACTTAAAACAAAAAGAAGTTCACAGTTCCTGCAATGTTAGTCCAATGCAATGATGTTAATGACATGTTTTGCAAATGCTTGTAGAGTGCATGTTTCCTAGAGATGAATGCAGTTATATGTTTACTTCATAAGTCTTAATCCATTATTTCACTAAGATTCTGGGACTTTTCTAACTTTATGACGAATGTCTTTGATTTTTCCACTGGATTTTGGTGAAATTAGAGGAAATTACAGAAATGGCCTGATTCGGTAAAACTAAAGCCCCTAATTGATGAGCAGTGAGTAAATAAGGATAGCCCAAGGCTCAGTTTGAAGAAATTTCGAGAAAAGAGCCGATTAGAGGAAAAACGAAAAAACGAGAAAATTTTCGATACTGAAAAAAAGGAAAAATCAAATCGGAAGGGAATTTGATCGTAAAAATTGGGCATTTTCGGACCAACTCCAATTCAATATATGAAAAAAGCACAAAAAAGCAAAATTTGAAAATCGAACTTGTTTTGAGCAAAACCGGGCTTTGGAGACAAAAAGGCAAACTTGGAAAATTTGGGAAAAATAGCAAATGAGTTCCAAAACTTTTGAAAATTTGTAGATCTCATTCTTAAATTATTTGGAAGATATTGGCGAAAGAAAATCCGGATTCGGAGCTCGTTTGCAAAATGGCAAATCTCGGGCCCACTATGTTGAAATTCAAGAAGATAAATCCCAAAAAAATAGCAAATGAGCTCCAAAATTTTTGACAATCTCCAGATCTCTTTTTTAAATTATTTGGAAGATATTGGCGAAAGAAAATCATGATTCGGAGTTATTTTGCAAAATGGAAAATTACGAGCCCACTAAGCTGAAATTCAAGCAGATAAATCCCGAAAAAATAGCAAATGAGCTCCAAAAATTATGAAAACTTTCAGAATTTAATTTTTTATTATTTAGGAAGTTTTGAAAAAATAAAATTTGTATTTGGAGTCCATTTTCTATTTAATTAGGTTTGGGAGTAAAAAAGGTCATTTTACTGAAAAAACTAAAAAGGGCTTTTCTTGCAATTAAAAAAATGGAGTGTGGGCTGGAATATGAAGAAGCAACCGGCTAGGGCCATGAAGGAGTGAATATTTTTTGAATTTTGCATCCAAGAGCCAAGAGTGGATAAGAAGGTAGTTATTTTTTTAATCAAGCCTTTGAATTTGCAACACATGGACCAATGGATGGAGAGGGATGATGTCATATTTATAACATCATCTTCATGACATCATCAACATGACATCATAATTTAGGGGCTGATTATTCCAATCTATGGGTGGGAATTTTACATAGAAGGCATCTTGGATTAAAGACTATTGGATCAAAATTGGTTAAAAAAACGACAACTTTCCTGCACACTATTAGACGCATTCGGCCAAGGCAATTTAGAGGGGGAGGATTTCATTTTTCATACTTCTTCTTGGCTGATTACTCTCCATTTTTGAAAGCAAATAGAAAGTTTTGAAATGTAAAGAAAGTAAGAAGAGAAAAAAACTTGCAAAATAGCTTTTAGAGGTAGCTAAAAGCACCTTACTCTTGCACTTTTTTTGCATTTCCATTCTTAATTTGCTATTTTCATTGGATATTTGGTGATTTTCTATAAATTTTGATTTTGAAATAAGTGTTTTTAAGCTTTATCTTCTAGCTCCTTTCTCATGCTTTCTTGAAAAATTTTGAAAAAGTAATTTTTTTACATTTTAGGAGGTTGGCCGAATGGCCATGTTTTTTTGATATGGTTGGTGTTTGATCTTTATTTCATGTTTTTTGTGATGTCTAACATGTTTTGATGTTTTATATTTTATATTTTTTTCAAATAACAAAAATATGGAGCTTGTTTTAATCTTTTTACTTACTTACCTCTATTTTTGATTTTATCATCTTGTTTTCATGTTTACTTTCCTTGTCTACCATTTTTAATTTTCTGTTTTCAACATATTTGAGTTGTTCATGATTTGCATTTTACTATACTATGTGTTTGTGAAAATATCTAGTCATGTTCACGCCTTTACATCATGTTTGCTTGGTTTAGCATGTTTCATTTTTAGTCTTTCATTTAGTATGTCATGTGTTTATGTAAATTCCATGTTAGGATTTCATCATTGAAGTATATGACTGTTCGGCTACCCTTCATTTTGTGTCATGTATGTGCATTTTCATCTTGCTAGTAGATAGGTTTGCATTTCCATGCCACGCTTTTGTATATTTTGATTTAGTATGCTATGTGTTTGTGTTATTGCCATGCATTTTTTAGGTCTAGGTTTCATTTGCATTGCCATGCATTTCATGCATGTTTAGACCTAGGTTGCATTTATTGTCATGCAAGTTCATGTTAGGTCTAGGTCATATTCTTTATGCCATGCCTTTTTTATGTCATTTAGGTTTTAAATCATGCATTTCATGCATTTAACTTGCTGTTTGTTCATGAATATCATATCATACCACTTGATTTTTGACTTAGGCCAATCAATGTCTCAAAGTCAAGCTCACATGAGCATACTTGTGGAAAATTAAAGAGTTGTCAAGTTGATTTTTCTACCTTTGTGATTTTTTACTTAGGCAAATCTTGTCCAAATGTTTTATAAAATTTGGCTACTATTTGTAGGTCCTTAGAAGAGTCTCCAATATTTTTACTTTGATTTTTGAATGATTTTATCAAAGACATAAAAATGTGTTTTGGCAAAACAAATTTTCACCCGGTTTTTTGACTTTCACGATTTTTCTGGGAAGTTATCCTTATTCAAAAAATTAATTTTTTCCCATATATTTTTACATGTTCTGAGTCTTCTATATTTATTTTAGATTTTTTTGAATTTTAAAAATATGTTAAAAAATCACGCTTTAAAACTGGACAGTAGAGTCAGATTTGAATTTAAAGAAAAAATAATTGTTAGTTTTGGCAAAGGCATTTAGAGGGGGCTGATTAGGAACCGTAGCTACTGTCTTAGGTTAAATTCAAAGCCATTTTAACCTTTTAAAATGATTTTATAAAGCTCGGTTCAAGGGTGGTCAAGTCCTGGTTTTCAAAGTTAAGAAAATAGAGCCATTTTCAAAAAAGGAATTCAGCCATGAATTATTTTTCATCCAAGATTTTCAAAATTGTTTTCAACCAATCACAAAGTATTTTTTTGATTTTAGAAAATTTAATATGATGTTTTTTTCTAAGGTAGTCGCATAACTTTTTAGGTATAAGGATTTCCTTATTTAGAGGAAAAAATACACTTTCATGCATTGATTTTCTATGTTCATGCATATTATATGATATATGATTTTTGCTATGAATATTTCTATGATAATGTTATTATTTTGATTTATATTTTATGGTGTTATATTGTTTATTATATGGTTTTGAATATTTCATGCTATCCTATGCTTTTTATGTAGTCATTTATTTTTTGTCACCTCTTTTAGCATCTACTATGTTCATGCATTATTATCTTTATTTTCATGCATATTTCATGATAACATTATTTTATGTTTCATATAATTTTATGTCACTTAGATTATATTCCATGTCATCAAGATTATATTATTTAAAATTTGCCATGCCATTTAAATCATATTATTTCATCTAGAATATTTCATGATACTTAGGATATTTCATTTCATTTAGAATATATTATGTTACTTAGGTTATTTCATTTCACTTAGAATATATCATGTTACTTAGGATATTTCATTTCGTTTAGAATATAGCATGTCACTTAGATTATATCATTTCATTTAGAATATGCTATGCCATTTAAATTATATCATCTCATTTAGGTTGCATTATATTATTTAGACTTTGCTATATCATCTTTATTATGTCACACATGTTCATATTAATTTTTTAAAATATTTTTAAAAAAGATAATGATTTTCAATAAAAATAAAATTATTCCTGAGTTAAAATAATTCATGTGTTCTCTTCCGGGTTTCTGGGGAGGATATCATCAATTATCATTAATAACGGAATATCTTTCTTAAAACGAGAATGATTCAAAAAAATTTCTAAATAAATAAAAATTTCTATATTTTGCAGAATTTTCGGGGAATGTAGGAAAATTTTGAATTAATAAATTCCGGGTCATTTTCAATTAAAAATGGAATTATTTGAAATTGGGAATTAATTTGAAATATCAAATTTAAAACCGAATTTTTAACAAAACTTGAAATAACACACGATTAATAAGGTACCGTTTTATACGGGCGTCGTGGGGGTGCTAATCCTTGCCCGCACGTACTCGAGTCCCTAGCCCGCATCTTTGATTTTCTTTTATTTCTCTGGTTTAAAATGCAAACTTGAAATTAGTTTTAAAAATGTTTTAATTAATTTTAAAATATTTTACAAAACCGGTTTTAATAGGTGACCGATCACACCTAGCCAAAAACGATTGGTGGCGAATCTATGTCTTTTTCAAGATCATTTTCAAACCTTCATTTTTCAAAAGGAATTAAGTCGTCTTTTCCTTTTTTTTTTCCAATATCACGCTTAACGAATATAAAGTCTTGCGATGAGACTTGTTATTTTTTTAGGTTGCGACATCAAACTTTGTAAAATCAATTTTTATCCTTGAGATGACATGTAAAACAACCTAAAACAGTAGCTAATGACTCCAATCAGCCATTCTTTTTTACAAATAAAGATAAGAAAAATTATTAGTTTAGAGAAAACTCATTTTAACTCCAACAACCAGTTTTAGAAAACTATTTTTCTACCCCTTATAAAAATTCAAAAAAATCTGAAAAAATCTATTTAGACTTGAAACATGATGGTCTTTATGAGGAAAAATAAGTTTTAAATTTGGACTAAAAACGACTTGACCTAAATTGCATTGAAGCCAGAACAGTAGACTAAAATCTGTTTTACCGAAAACCATTTTTCCACCCTTAATAAAAATTCTAAAAATCTTGGAAAATTTACCAGAGGCTCCTCTAAAGGTCTACTACTTGTGGTTAAAAAATATTTTTTATTTTGACAAAAGGAACTTAGTGAAAAAAATTCTCAAAGTCAGAATATCCAACTTAACAACCCATTAGTTTTTCAACTAGTTTGCGCAAGAGACTTTGGCTAGAGACCATTGATTGGTCTTAGCCAAAAATCAAGTTGAGAGTGGTATGAATGCATGAGTTCATTGTCAAGAAAACATATGAAAATGATCAAACATAAGCTAAAAAAGAATAAACAAGCAAGAAAGACCAAGGTTGGCTCAATGGTTGGTTCCTTGGACATAGTCCTACCTAACCAAAATCACTTGATAAAAATCAAAATCTTCAAGCTTCTCAGACCTTTTATTTATTTTATTTTTTTTTTTTTAAGAAAAACCAAAGGAGAAAATCTATCCCACCACAATGGTGAAACCCACAATCAACAAGCAAGCAAGAAAATCAAGCAAAGACAAGCTCAATAAGTCCCTCTAGGTTTCGGCCATGGTGAAAATGTGTAGGAAAATTTTGCAACCTTGTTATTTTGTAAAGAACAAAAAAGAAAGAAAAAAAACCTTTAAAAATTTATTTTGAAAATTTTTTTATTCAACAAAGAAAGTTAACAATCACATGAAAAAAAGAACATGAAATCAAAGTAAATAATTGAAGAAGAAGAGAGGAAATAGCTACCTAGCAAAGCTTTCCAAATCAAGCACTCAAACCTCCCATTTTTTCTCCCTTTTTCTTTTTCTTCTTTCCTCCTCCAAGAGTGTAGTGAAAATTTCCTTTGAAAAAAATGACTCTCCTCCCCATATTTGCTTGGCTGGCCACCCTTATAAAGTGTAGAGAAATTGCTTATTTTTTAAGCCTTTTTCATGCATTGCATGCTCTCCCAACATCTTTCCCAAATGGCTAATTCTTGTCCCCTCCTTGCATGATGCTTTCCTTAAATTAAGGGTTCTTGTCCCCTTTTTGCATGATGCTTTCCTTAAATTAAGGGTTTTATAACTGATAACTCGTATAATTATATAGTTCTTAGTTATGTTTTATTATTGTTTTGTGTCAAATACGAGTTATTATTGCTTAGTCAACTTGTGTTTATGATCTTTTATATTTTTTATGTAATTTGGTGTTTTTCACGAGTTTCTTTGAGTGATTTCAGATTACTAGGTTAAATCAAGAATTAAGGGCAAATCCAATTCAGTTCCAGTTCCGACACCTTTTGCCATATTAGCTATATCTGGAGTTTCACTGAAGCATTAAGGCTGAAACTTTTACAGTGCATATTTAAGAGGCATATCTATCTTTTTCATGTTTTACACTTCTTGAAACGGAGTTGTTTTCCCTAGCGAAATCGACCATCAAGTTGGCTGATGTGCAATGACGTCTGTGCTGACCTGTTTTGGTATTTTGACCATATCTTCCGATCCACATAAGCAAATGATCTGATTCCAATGGCTATGGATCCGTAACTGATAGGGGTATATTGTTCTAGAAGACCATTTGATCAGATCGAGCCTCCAACATTGACAAACTCGACCATCAAGCTGGGTGATCAGAATTGTCATACAATATGACGAAAATTGTTAGAAAAATGCACCCACCTATTATACCTACCTTTGAAATTTATAAAGCTTGTCTCTTGTCATTTAGATCTCCAAAATGTGTATAAATAGAGGGCCTTGGATGAGCATTAAAGGAGAGATTGGTAGGATATTAGCCATTGTAATAAAATTCTCTATGTTTTCTTCTTCTTTCCTTTCTCTAGTTTTCTTTTTTTTTTATTTACTTATGCTTCTTACATTTCTTTTCATTTTATTGATATCTAGTATGTGTTGCTAATCATATTGTTGAGGTGATGAGGTGAAGCTCTTGGTAAATGCTAAGGTTAGTCTCTTAAACATGAGCTAAAATGAATCATCATTTATAAACACTAGTATAGATAATATTTTCTTTTGGTTTAAAATCATACTTGCAAAGTAGGGATCTTGATTCATTATTGACAATGAAAATGGCACAGTAAATGCTTGGTTTCATAACCTTGATTTGTTGTAGACATATACCTTGGCATAAGGAATGCTTGGACTCTTTTTATGAGTTTTGAGGACACCAAATGAACATAATATCATATGCTATGGACGTTGGACAATTTGGACTGAATTGCTAAACCTTCCGATTGGAATCTCCCTTATGTGTGAATTTCAATTGTGTAATAAAACAAGATTAATCTTAGCATAACACCAAGAGTGGATTCTCTAACCTCAACATCTTTTCTTATTGTTTTGTTTATATCTTGTTTAATTTCTTTTATGTTGTTTTGTTTATTTTGTTCTCTAATATCTTGTTTATCTTGTTTTGTTGTTGATTCCCTAATATCTTGTTTACTTTCTTTTTCTTATATATTTATAAACTTATACTTACTAATACGCTTCCCTGTGGTTCGACCTCGGACACCCGAGAATTTATTACTTGAACATAACCTGCACTTGGGTTTACAACTCTTAATTGAGTCTCCATCAAGTTTTTGGCGCCGTTGCCGGGGAGGCAATACTAAGTATATAAGTTTATAAGTATATTTATTTTTATTTTTATTGGCTGGTTATACCGCCTAATTTTCTATATATTTATATTTATATTGTATATTAACTTTGTTTTATTTGTATTGGCTGGTTATACCGCCTAATCTGTATATTAACTTTGTTTTATGCTTGTTTGGCGACGTGATTTTAGATCTCGTCGTTTAGTTAGATTTTATTGTGAAACTTTTTCAGGTAATCTTTCTAATACAACTCCTACCATGGCTGACAATGAAAGTGTTCATGCTGAAGATGAGAACAGACAAGTACGCACCATGCGTGACTACTTGCAACCAACTCGAAGCTCATCACCCTCTTGTTTTATTTTTCCTCTCAATGCAAACAACTTTCGTTTTAAACCAGGTATGATAGCTTTGCTTCCAAATTTCCATGGGTTAGAATCGGAAAGTGCTTACTCGTTTCTAAAAGACTTCGAGGATGTATGTGTCACCTTTAATGACCAACAATGTACAAATGAAATTGTCAAGCTAAAATTATTTCCTTTTTCTTTAAAAGATAAAGCAAAAATTTGGCTTCATAATTTAAAACCAAGGTCAATTGGCACATGGCAAGAATTACAAACTGAGTTTCTAAAGAAATTTTTCCCAGCACATAAAACTACTGCTTTGAAAAGACAGATTCAAAATTTCAATCAAAATCAAAATGAAGCATTTTTTCAGTGTTGGGAGCGTTTTAAAGATTTGTTAAGTTCTTGTCCACATCATGGTTTTGAAAAATGGCGTCTTATTAGTTTCTTTTATGAAAGTTTAACTCCCGAAACTAAACAATTTGTTGAAACAATGTGTAACGTGAGTTTCTAGAAAAAGAACCTGAAGAAGCCTTTGACTACCTAGACCATTTGGCAGATAACTCTCAAGCCTGGCACACAGATAATTCCTCTGAAAGTTCCAATAGATCTAATCTTGTTTCTAACAGAGGTAAATATCATTTTAGTCAAGAAGATGAGATAAAAGCTAAAGTAGCTAATTTGGCTAGAAAGATTGAAGCCATGGAACTTAGAGAAGTAAAAGAAGTCAAAACGGTTAAAAATGAAGAAAGTTGTGGAATTTGTGAAATCATGGGACACCCCACTTCTGAATGTCCAAACATTCCCATTCTTAAAGAAGCGTTGCATGATCAAGTAAATTCCATAAACACATTTAAAAAGCCTTTTCCTTCTCCTTACTCTGAAACGTATAACCCTGAATGGAGAAATCATCCCAACTTCAGTTGGCGGAATAATAATCATGTTCAGGTACCACAATCTCAAAAGCCGGGCAACACTTTTTGCTATCAACCTTCACGTGTACAAACCTTGGAAGAGACATTGCAAGCATTCATGCAAACACAAGCAAATGTGAATAACCAAACTTCACAGGACATCAATGAGATCAAAAACACCTTGTCCACATTGACAGCTTCATTATGCACTCAAGAAAAAGGTAAGTTTCCTACTCAACCTCAGCCTAACCCTTCTACTCAATGTCTTGTTTCTTGCTCCAATGAAACTCAACAGGAAAATGCCAGTTCTATCACAACTCTTCGAAGTGGAAAGGCAATTGACAAAAACATTCCATCAAAAGACCAAGATCCTCCTTCCCCTCCGAAAAGTAACGGTAAGGATGATGGTAAGTCTGAACTTCTTGAAAATTTGGACAAAGAAAAAGGTATGCATCCTGCTCCTTTTCCTCAAAGGTTGCAAACAATAAAGAATTTGAATCAAAATGCAGAAATTTATGAACTTTTCAAACAAGTTAAGATTAACATTCCTTTATTGGATGCAATCAAACAAGTTCCATCTTATGCTAAATTTTTGAAGGACATGTGCACATTTAAAAGGAAACATAATGTACAAAAGAAAGCATTTCTGACGGAAAGTGTGAGCTCAATCATTCAGCACCTTACTCCACCAAAATTCAAAGATCCTGGATGTCCAACAATCTCATGCATCATTGGAAACACTAGAATAGAACGTGCATTGCTTGATCTTGGTGCTAGTGTTAATCTTTTGCCTTTTTCTGTTTATCAACAGTTAGGTTTAGGTGAACTCAAGGAAACACCTGTTACACTTCAACTAGCTGATCGTTCTGTAAAAATTCCTCGAGGGATAGTTGAAGATGTTTTGGTTCAAATTGATAATTTTTACTTCCCTGTTGATTTTATTGTTTTGGACACACATCCTGTTTCAAATCCAAATGTTCAAATTCCTGTTATATTAGGCCGTCCATTTCTTGCAACTTCTAATGCTCTGATAAATTGCAGGAATGGTATTTTGAACATTTCTTTTGGAAATATGACTTTAGAATTAAATGTGTTCAACATTTGCAAGCAACCTGGTGATGATTCAGAAGTACATGAAGTGGATTTCATTGAAGAACTTGTTCATGAACATCTCACCACTACCACATTCCATGTTCCTTTAGAAGCTTATTTAATTGAATGTGAGTTTGATAATGCTTCAGAAATTTCACACACTGATTCTTTGTTAAATTCTTTTCAGGATAAGCATCGTTGGAAACAAAAGTTTGAGGAACTCCCATCACTCACAAATGTCACTGTACCATCAACTATTGAACCGCCCAAGCTGGATTTAAAACCATTGCCATCCGAGCTAAAATATTCCTTTTTGGGAAAAATTCCTTCTCAATGGAGCCCCCAAGATAAAAGGAAGTTTCTGAATGAGGTAAAGAAGTTCTACTGGGATGACCCTTACTTGTTCAAATATTGTCCTGATCAAATTTTTCGAAGATGCATTCCCGACAATGAGGTAAGTAGTGTAATTAAGTTTTGTCATTCCGAGGCATTTGGTGGTCATTTTTCATCAAAGAAAACTGCTGCAAAAATTTTATAGTGTGGATTTTACTGGCCAACTTTATTCAAAGATGCATATGAGAATTCTAAAATTCATAAAGAAAGAACTAAAGCCTTTCATGACAAGTTAATTTCAAGAAAAACATTTGATGTTGGGCAAAAAGTTCTACTTTATAATTCTAGACTTCACATATTTCCTGGTAAGTTGAGATCAAGATGGACTGGCCCATTTGTGGTTAAGCATGTGTATCATTATGGAGCAGTTGACATTGAGAATCCTAGAAATGGTAACGTATTCAAGGTAAATGGACAAAGACTCAAACTCTTTTTGGAAAATCATGTTACTCAAGAAGAGGTTGTTTTTCTTTTTGATCCTTGTTTTGAAAATAACTAGATGTAAATATAGTTTTTACTAATTTCCAAAAAAAAAAAAAAAAAAATAATAATAATACATTTTTTTAACCCCGGTTAAATGGCGGATAACGGTACTCCGTGATTATGTAAGTCGGTCGCATCAGCTACCCACAAAACTGATATTGTATATAAATTTCTCTTTCAATTTCTCTTTCATTTTATATTTCTTTTTTTTTCAGGATGGATGATATTCTCACAAGATTGCAGAAACGATTTCCTCCTTTTCCTCGAAATATTTTACTAAAGCTTTACCAAGTTCGATTTGAAAGATTAAGAATGCTTATGCACAAAGGGATTCCTGAAGACATACGTTGGATAATTGAAGCCAAGGTACGTGAAGATGAATATCTTCCTGTTTTGCATTTACCAGGTACAAGTAGAAGCACTTTTGCAAAGAAGCGACGAGCAAAGCGCATGAGTTCAAATTGCCACAAATGTGCACGATGGACGTGTAACGGTAAATGTCGTTCTATTGGGATTCCGTCCTCTAATCGAGATGATAAAATTGAATTCATTAAGGATGGACTGAGTAAGGAGAATTTGGGTAATATCCAACTTTCTCTTGAGACGCATCCTAGTGGAGACGTACAAAGAGAAATTCTTGATTTATGGCCGCAATTCCAAAGGGAATGGCAACATCTTGGGAATCTGATGTTAAAAGACCCTGTTTGCCAGCTTGTAAGAAAACTGGATGGGAAGCATATCCTCGACTCATAGAAGGCGTTTAAGCCGTTTCTGGACGTAAAACCAGAGGCAGATGTGAGCCACAATCACAACTATAGTAAATGACTTCTCAGCTTTTGGTTTGATTTGCAATAACTTTATTTCGGTTTAATTTACGTGTTGTTAGATTTGTGTAATTATTCTCGTTTTTTTTTTTTTTTGCATTGGTCTTTTACGGTTGATTTTTCTTCTCTTTTTGATTTTCTTCCTGAAATCACGCAAAAATCTTTTGTTAGGTTAACATTTTCTTCTGACAGGTCAAATACACTTTCGGCGACATTATTACTCTTGTCTGATTCACTACTCAGTCCTCTATATATTACACCATGTACTCATTCTCTTTCAGGCACTCGGAAAAAAAAATGGAAAGTACTTCGTCCCAGCGCATTAACAAAATTTGTGTCTTTGGAGGTGCTTATCCAGGGAAAAATAACATATTCGCTGATGAAGCCATAAGAGTTGGAGTAATACTTGCCCAACAAAAGATCTAGTTGATTTATGGAGGCGGTAGTACGGGTTTAATGGGAGCAGTCGCTACATCAGCACACGCCGGAGGAAGTCCAGTTCTAGGAATCGTGCCAAAACCATTCACAGGTTTTTGTGGACCTACCGTGGGTAAGGAAATACAAGTCTGGAGTATCCCTGAACGGATAACAATCATGTACCATTCTGCCGATGCATTCATTGCTTTACCAGGAGGTCTGGGTACATTGGAAGAAATAGCTTGCGTGGCTTCTTGGTCATCTTTGGTCACAAATAAGAAACCCATTGGTTTGCTTAATATTAATGGTTATTTTAGTAATTTGCTTTCATATTTAGATAATGCTGTGGATAATGGATTCATGTTTTCAGAGGCAAGGAGAACCATAATTTCTGCTACAACCATTGAAGATTTACTCAAAAAGCTCCAAGCTTATGAGTATTTATCTGCTACGGTTGTTTCGCAAACGCTCGGAAAAAGAAAAAGAGATATGGACGAGCAAGGAGTGGATTGCACTCTGTCTTTGTGACATTATCTAACATTTTGTTTGTTGTGTCTCAGTTATAATAAGTGGTTAGCAACCTCTGCAGGTAATATCTCCTAAATTCTACCTTTAGTAGGGGGTAAGAGACATATTTTGCTAATTTTAAAAAAAAAAAATTTTGATGTGTTTTAAGCCATTTAGAAGTATTCATTTTGAACAAGGTCTGAATAAGGGAGACTTGAGACATACCTTGTCAGTTTGATTTTAATCTTTTTATGTTTACTTGTTAATTTTTGTTTAGTATTTTAGGATTAATTAGGTTGCATGAGTTTGTTTTGTTTAGAGTCTTAGTTATTCCTATTCTTATGTTATTAGTTCTTTTCTCTTACACATGATTCTTTCATTTGGGTTAATAGACTTACATTGAGGACAATGTAAGAATTAAGTATGGGGGGAACGATTTAGGATTTCTTTTATTTTTGTCTACTATTTTTTTTATGAGTCTTTATTATTATTATTATTTTTTTAATGTGTTCTAGTTCCTTTTTAATACAATGATGAGATATGATCTGCATAAGTCTAAAACAGATTTATTAGTGAGAAGATTTTCATGAGAATTGAGCTTGATGTCAACCTTTTTATGAGCCAATGTTAATATGATATGTTGATTGAGAAAGAAGCATGTTTAGATTTAATCTGACTTGTATAATCATCCTTGTGAGTTTTTGAGCCTATAATGATTGATGCATTATACAAATCAATCTAATTTCTTTCTTGAGTGCTCTTATGATTACATGATTCTCTAGAACTTGCTTTAAACCGTTTGAGACTATATTGATACATGTGACAACATGAATATGATAGAGGCATTAGGATTATAACCAGAGCCAAACAGCCATCCATTATTAATGTTCTAAGAGAACATCCCCACTAGTGAGCCAATTTGAGCCTACATTAAATATGCTATTTTATTGGTAACCAGAACTTACACCTAGCCTAAATATACTTATATCCTTACCCTTGTTCTAAAGATGGATTATATATTTTGAGACATATTGCAAAAACAAGGGATACTTTTTGAAAATTTGGGTTAGAACGAAAGATAAGTGTGGGGGAGGAGAGAGGCAAAAGTCAAGAGAAAAAGAAAGGGATCATTGTCAAATACATTCCCATATTAAAAAAAAAAAAATCTTATCTTGAACTTCTAGTTAAAGTAAAGAAAAAGATGTTACAAAGTTGGTTAGAATGAAGCAAAGGCTCAACATGAATATTTAGCCTATGTTATTATGTGCTTTATAAGAGTTTTGAGAAGTTTTATTTGTATGATCTTATTATGTCTCTAAACTCTATGAACTCTTTGGAACCTTTGTGATATCTTTATCCTTTTGTTCTTTAACCACATTATAACCCTTTGGCCCCATTACAACCATGAAAAAAACCTCTTGATTTATGAAGTTGTATGATCTAAATAGTGGAGAATAGGTGGACAAGCAAGCATATGGTAGAACTGTTTTCATGAGATTGATTGAGTGTAAACACTTTACCACTACTTTAAAGAGTGAAAATCATGAGAGTATAGTGAGAAGTTGAGATTAAGTTGAATATGCACTATTTTGATTGAAATATGTTATGTTAATATTGGCTTAACTCATTTATTTACATTCAAGCATGAATTTTTGTGAAATTCTTTGAGCTATTGATTAGTTTATAAGACTTGTTCAAAGATTGTCTCTAATTTATATTGAAAGGATTAGGAGTAAATATTTTTAGTGTATGTAGTTTACTTATATTTTAGTTTTTCAATGTTTGTGGGTATCGTTCTAGCAAACCCTCACGAGACTAAACTCGTCCACTAGGGACACCTAGGGGTTTAAAGGCTTGTGTCACATGCTAAGTGCCACCGTGATTTCCAACGAAAATGGATTAGATTAGATTTTCTTATTTTATTTTTATTGAGTCGTTGCTAGGGACTAGCAACAATCTAAGTGTGGGGGTGTGATAACTCGTATAATTATATAGTTCTTAGTTATGTTTTATTATTGTTTTGTGTCAAATACGAGTTATTATTGCTTAGTCTACTTGTGTTTATGATCTTTTATATTTTTTATGTAATTTGGTGTTTTTCACGAGTTTCTTTGAGTGATTTCAGATTACTAGGTTAAATCAAGAATTAAGGGCAAATCCAATTCAGTTCCAGTTCCGACACCTTTTGCTATATCAGCTATATCTGGAGTTTCACTGAAGCATTAAGGCTGAAATTTTTACAGTGCATAGTTAAGAGGCATATCTATCTTTTTCATGTTTTACACTTCTTGAAACGGAGTCGTTTTCCCTAGAGAAATCGACCATCAAGTTGGCTGATGTGCAATGACGTATGTGCTGACCTGTTTTGGTATTTTGACCATATCTTCCGATCCACATGAGCAAATGATCTGATTCTAACGGCTATGGATTCGTAACGGATAGGGGTATATTGTTCTATAAGACCATTTGATCAGATCGAGCCTCCAACATTGACAAACTCGACCATCAAGCTGGCTGATCAGAATTGTCATACAATATGACGAAAATTGTTAGAAAAATGCACCCACCTATTATACCTACCTTTGAAATTTATAAAGCTTGTCTCTTGTCATTTAGATCTCCAAAATGTGTATAAATAGAGGGCCTTGGATGAGCATTAAAGGAGAGATTGGTAGGATATTAGCCATTGTAATAAAATTCTCTAAGTTTTCTTCTTCTTTCCTTTCTCTAGTTTTCTTTTTTTTTTTTATTTACTTATGCTTCTTACATTTCTTTTCATTTTATTCATATCTAGTATGTGTTGCTAATCATATTGTTGAGGTGATGAGGTGAAGCTCTTGGTAAATGCTAAGGTTAGTCTCTTAAACATGAGCTAAAATGAATCATCATTTATAAACACTAGTATAGATAATATTTTCTTTTGGTTTAAAATCATACTTGCAAAGTAGGGATCTTGATTCATTATTGACAATGAAAATGGCACAGTAAATGCTTGGTTTCATAACCTTGATTTGTTGTAGACATATACCTTGGCATAAGGAATGCTTGGACTCTTTTTATGAGTTTTGAGGACACCAAATGAACATAATATCATATGCTATGGACGTTGGACAATTTGGACTGAATTGCTAAACCTTCCGATTGGAATCTCTCTTATGTGTGAATTTCAATTGTGTAATAAAACAAGATTAATCTTAGCATAACACCAAGAGTGGATTCTCTAACCTCAACATCTTTTCTTATTGTTTTGTTTATATCTTGTTTAATTTCTTTTATGTTGTTTTGTTTATTTTGTTCTCTAATATCTTGTTTATCTTGTTTTGTTGTTGATTCCCTAATATCTTGTTTACTTTCTTTTTCTTATATATTTATAAACTTATACTTACTAATACGCTTCCCTGTGGTTCGACCTCGGACACCCGAGAATTTATTACTTGAACATAACCTGCACTTGGGTTTACAACTCTTAATTGAGTCTCCATCAATAACCTCTCATTGGCCAATAATGCCACCTAGATTATTCTTGTCTCCTATCTTTACAAAATATCTAAGCCATTTGTCATGATCATATGGCTTACTACCAAAAATATTCCTAGGTAGCATTTTTAATCCTATTTGGCATCATCTCATAGCCTTCACATTCTCTTCACATGGCCTTCACATGGCTTTGCAATTTGGAGGCCTCTCATTGGCCAAAAATGCCATGTAGGCAAGTAGTGGAGAATCTTGTCCTTTCTTAAAAATGTCATCTTGCTATTCAATCTTGGCCATTTGATTTAAGATAATCAAGCCTCCATCTCCCTCACAATCAGCTGGCTGAAAATGGCCTAGAATTTTCCAAGCCATTCTTATTTTTTTAATTGCAAAATGGCCCTTTTCCATTTTTTTGATAAAATTACATATTGGCCCCCAAACTTAATTTATTTGCAAATGGACCTCATTTTCGAATTTTTATTTTCTAATCCATCCCATCCAACATAAAACTCAGTTCTGGTGGTTTTCGAAAATTTTCAAGCTTGTTTTGCATTTTTCCCGGTTTTTCTCTAAAGTTTCGGTTTAGTGCCTCCCAAACTTTTTCTATTTCCATTTGAACTCTGATTCCGGACTTTTATTCTCCAATCCATTCCATCCAATATAAAACTCAGTTCTAAAAGTTTTCATAATTTTTCGAGCTCGTTATCCATTTTTTTCGAATTTTCTCTAAAATTTTGGTTTAGTGCCCCGAACTTTGTCTATTTCCATTTGAGCTCCGATTTCGAATTTTTATTCACCAATCCATTCCATCCAATGTAAAACTCAGTTCTGGAAGTTTTCATAATTTTTCAAGCTCGTTTTCTATTTTTCCCGAATTTTTCTTTAAAATTGAGGATTAGTCTCCCGAATTTAGCATATTTACGTTTCAGCCCCAATTTCGGGTTTTCTTCTTCTCATTTTCTTCTTTCCATCCTAAAACTAGTTCTGAAACGTTTCACAATTTTTCGAGCTCGGATTTTCCCGGATTCTATCTTCTCATTGCCTTTTAACCCTTAAAACCTCGGTTTACTCAAAACGGGCCAAAATTCAAGATTTTCTTTTTCCACTGCCTTTTTCATATATTGAATTGGAGTTAGACCGAAAAAGCCCAATTTTTACATCTGAATTCCTCTCCGATTTAGTTTTTTTTTCCTTTTTCCTCAAAATTGATAATTTTCTCGTTTTCCCGTTTTTCCTCCGATCGGCTCTTCCTTAGGATCCACTTCAAATTGGGACTTGGGATATTTTTATTTATTTATTATTCATCAACTGGGGCTTCAATTTCACCGAATCAGACCATATCTGTAGTTTTTTCCAAATTTTTGAATTTCCTATTTATTCATTAAATCTTTATTTTCCTTTTTCTCTTCAAACCACATTTTCCTTCAACTCCACTTTAAAATTGGACCTTCCAATATCCATATTTATTGATCTTATTCCATTTGGAACCTCCAATTTCATCCAATTTGATCGTTTACGCACTTTTTCCCAAATTTGCAAAATTTCCCATTTTCCCTGCATTGAATTTTATAATTTGTCTTTCAACCTCTCTATCTTCAATTGTAGATCTCTAATTATCAAAATTACTTCACCATTGTTCAATTCAACTTTGAATCTTGATTTTGACTGAGAGTTGACTTCGAATCTGTGGAATGAGGGGAGATTCTTCATATTCTGGAAGTTGGAGGAAGAATTTGTCTGGTTTAGGGGGCCCGGACAAAATTATGTGTCTATAGCTCCATTTTAGAACCAATTTTCAGAACTCGAGACTTGTGCCTTGATTCAAAATATTCTCTTTTTTTCTTTGGCATAGGACTATCAACTGTCTTCTCGTATTTCACTACAAACTCTTGCAACGTAGTTGTTGAATCTATAAAAGAATAATAAAAATAATAATTATGCTCTCACTCTTTTGGGTAGTGTTCGTTCCTGCAAAGAAAGTATTTCGATTATACACAGGAATCCATGAATTTTGAATCTCGTAAAACCCATGAAGGCATTCATTTTGCTCTAAACTATTCTTAATCATCAATTCATGCCACTCATTCTCAAACTCTTCCAGTAGATGATTCATGAATGGATCTCTTCAGTTCATATTTGAAACAGATTTCTTATGATATATATGGGAAAGCTTCTCTGAAAATTTCTTCTTTATATGCCAAAGGCATAGACAATGGCGAGATTCTGAAAACACTTTCATCACAACAGTTCTTATAGCTAAATCTTGATCAGTAATTATTGATACCCATGCTTTTCCATGAATCGCCTTAAGCTAAGTTTCGAATAACCAAATGAAACTTTGCTCAAATTCATCTTGCAGCAAAGCACAAGCAAATAAAATTGATTGGATCATGGTGATTTAATCCTACAAAAGGAGCAAATGGCATACTATAATTTATTAGTTTTATAAGTGGTGTCAAACGTAATGACATCACCAAAATGTTCATAAGCCAATCAGGATCGAAAGCCGACCCAAAATAAATTTACCATATGAACATCACCATCACACTGAATTGCATAAAAGAAATTAGGATTCTCAGTTTGCTTTCTCCTAAAATAACATATGTCAGCTTGGGCATCTACAACATCTAAGTTTTTTCTCCTTAAATCTCTAAGATGATTTTAACAATCTCTATCTGAAAATTGTTGATCTACATTACTTAACAATGCTACTACTTTTCCTGAAGGAATTCATTCTTCATTAAATTTCACAACAAGGCTCTTAGCTACAGAAGTTATTTTCTTATGGCATTTGATATAAGACACACTCTTAGGAATAATCATGGCATGATTATGTTCATTAGAAAATGATTTTACAGCCCACTTCTGATTTTTCTTTACCTTTACTATCTTAAACAATGCTCCACAGCCTGTTCTTAAACTCGAACATCTATTTTTAATTATCTTGACTTCATTATGACTGTCATTATTTTCTATAACTATTTTTTTTGTACTGACCTTCATTACAACAAATATAAACACGACTTACTATTTCATCACTCGAGAGCCTATTGTACTTGATCGAATGCGAATACCAAAACCTTGTTCCCTAGCAATGATTTTATAAAAGCTTTTGGCCTCATCCAAAGAGTCAAATTGCATTCCAATAAATGGCTCGGATTCCTTGACAGCATTGGCTTGTAAACTACTATATTCATTTACTAGTGCACTTTGCTCACTCACCTCTATGTTTTGATTATCACCAATAAGTTGAGTATCATTCAGTGATGAACTCTCCATAATATAATTTATTTGCATGTAACCTGGAAAAACAAAATAGAAAAATAAAAGTTAACAAAAGATGACTAGTCCAATAATAAAAAATATTCAACTAGGGGAAGAATTTAATCAAATAATTATTTTGTAAGGCAAAATATAGTTTTTTATAAGGATTAATAATTGCCATCAATATGAAAAAACTTGAGTTAACATCATCAAATAGCTGGTGGACCTGTTTATGGGCCGAACCGGGTTGCGACTTGAATTTTTTTACTTTTTTTACCTAGGCCCGAGCTGGCCTGAAAGCCCATATTACTGTTTAGAAAAATATTAAAAAATCATTTTTATATTAACTTTTATAGTTAAATTTAAGTAATTAATGAATAGTAAGTCGTGCCAGGCCGGCCCAAATTGCAAAAATCCTTGTCCTGGCCCGGGCCAATTCTGGCCGAGCCTATCGGGTTGGCGGGTAGCTCGGCCTTGGACAAGTTTAAGATGGTCATCTATACTATATTGAGAATCGAGGAACCTTTCGTTTGAGCCAATAACCTTTTCTTGCTTTGGCCATTACTGTAATGAAGTTGTAAAGCAATCAAGTCATCAGTCATCGTCTTTGGCCATTACTGTATTGGTGTTCAATAGGGCTTGTATTGTTTATCAAGTTGAGGCCTGGGTGTCATCGATTTTCACTACGCAAGTGCATGTATCGTAACAAGTAATATAATGAAAAGTAAAGAGTCGAACCCACGAGGAATTGCTACTAAATTTGCTAAGTACTAAAATTAACACAACTTAATCTTATCTAAATAACTAATTAAAGATGATAATCAAAAACTAAATTAAAAGAAACTAATATTAAAAGCAAGTAAATTAAAAAGATGAATTCAATTAATTAATAAAAGCCTAGGATTACAACTTCCCTCAACACTTCGCTTAAATCTCTCTCAACCTCTTCACTTGATTAATGATCTTGGGTTGTTAACCTAGAGTTCTATCTTATTTATAAGGATCTTCCGATTGTCTCATAAAAATATCCTTCTTAACCAATTAATTATATTCCTATGATAATTGAATTAAAGAAGAACTCATTAACTTAGGCTCTAACAATGGTTACACATGACAAGTAAGTATATTTCTACCCTACCTGCAGATCAACTCATCCTAATAAATGAATATGAAACATGTGTCATTCAATCCATGTCTAACACTAAACTCCCTATGTCTAGTTGTATTTAGGTTAACAAATAAATTTAATTGGTGGCCAGTGAACTAGAAGCATTAATAACAAGATTGAACAAACAACTCAAAAACCATTAAATCAAGCTAGAGAGAGAAAGTAAATTCAAACTACATATCAAGTTCTATTGAAATCCTAGTAAAAGAAAATTAGTTCATTATAATTAATGAAGACAAATATTCAAATAGTTTCACCATCATCAACAACACAAGAAAAATAAAGAAGAGAAAAGAGAAAACTAAAAGTTGTCAATTCTTGAATCTTCAATCTTCACCAATCTTCCAATCTTCTTGAGAGATTTTTGATGGCAACTATCCACTTGAGAGAATTAGGTTTTTAGAACTCCAATTGATA
The DNA here is from genome assembly GCA_030761205.1 of Fremontodendron californicum. Taxonomy (NCBI): domain Eukaryota; kingdom Viridiplantae; phylum Streptophyta; class Magnoliopsida; order Malvales; family Malvaceae; genus Fremontodendron; species Fremontodendron californicum. Next base: position 24,669,944 of record JAULJL010000009.1, read on the forward strand.
ACTCGTATAATTATATAGTTTTTAGTTATGTTTTATTATTGTTTTGTGTCAAATACGAGTTATTATTGCTTAGTCTAATCGTGTTTATGATCTTTTATATTTTTATGTAATTTGGTGTTTTTCACGAGTTTTTTTGAGTGATTTCAGATTACTAGGTTAAATCAACAATTACGGGCAAATCCAGTTCAGTTCCAGTTCCGACACCTTTTGCATATCAGCTATATCTGGAGTTTCACTAAAGCAATAAGGCTGAAATTTGTAGCCGTGCAAAGCTAAGAGGCATATCTATCTTTTTCATGTTTTACACTTCTTGAAACGGAGTCGTTTTCCCTAGCGAAATCGACCATCAAGTTGGCTGATGTGCAATGACGTCTGTGCTGACCTGTTTTCGTATTTTGCCCATATCTTCTTATCCACATCAGCAAATGAGCTGATTCCAACGGCTATGGATCAGTAACTGACAGGGGAACATTTTTCTAGAAGACCATGTGATCAGATCAGGCCTCCAATATTGACAAAATCGACCATCAAGTTGGCTGATCAAAATTGTCATACAATATGACGAAAATTGTTAGAAAAATGCACCCACCTATTATACCTACCTTTGAAATTTGTAAAGCTTGTCTCTTGTCATTTAGCCCTCCAAAATGTGTATAAATAGAGGGCCTTGGATGATTGTAGAGGATCATATTGTAGATTGGTAGGAAATTAGCCATTGTAATAAAATTCTCTAAGTTTTCTTATTCTTTCTTTTCTCTAGTTTTCTTTTTCTTTATTTTCTTCTTCTTCTTTCTTTCTTTTATTTCCTTCTTAGATTCTCTTTAATTTTATGTTTATGTTTACAATGCCTATCCTAGGCTAAACTTCTATTTGGTTAAGGGTGATTTCAAAGCCCTAGACATGTTCTGTGATTGATTTTTAGATTCTATCTATCATTAATTCTCTATCAAAGTTGCTTATGTTCTTCTACAAGAATTGTTCATGATGTTGTCTAGATTTATTTAGGTGTACAACTAGATAGATCTTGATAATTATCTATTGCTAGTTTAGGAGTCTTGATCCGTGTAATTGTCTTGATTTCCTATTCATAAGTGGCAATTTGTGATTAATGATTATGGTCAAGTTTTCAATAATTGCAAAGTGGAGCATAACCTAAGTTGAACAATCCGAGCTTATGTGTTTGTTGCTTAGATCAACCTATCTTTCTCTTCATAAAGCTGCCATTAAATTGAATTTAGAGAGCTTATTCTAGGTTGTTCAATGGTTAGAGATTAAATAGAGAGCTTGTTCTATTTAACGACAAACTAAGGAAAGATTGGGATAACAGAGCTTGTTGTTATCTACGGTTGTTAACTTTGATAGTTGGTTGATATTGATAGATCTGAAATTGATTCTTAATGATGTCTAGTGGTGGAGAATGAAACCTTAACCATATTTTTCATATTTGATTCTTCTTACTTACTTGTTTTCTTACTTTTCTAGTTTGCTTATTTTTAAAAGTATATTTATTTTTATTGGCTGGTTATACCGCCTAATTTGTATATTAACTTTGTTTTATTTTTATTGGCTGGTTATACCGCCTAATTTAGTATATATATTTTTATTGGCTGGTTATACCGCCTTGCATCTTATTCTTATTATTTACTTTAGTTTAAATCTGGCTTCAAAAACCCCTTTTCTTTTATTGTTTTCTTCGAACGTAAGTTATAAACTAATAACTCATAGATTAAAACCCAATCCCTGAGGACTCGACCCTTGCTAATCATTATACTTACAATTGATCTTTTTAGTGCAAGGTTAAATAAGATACACTCTTCTGGGTGCATCAAATTTTTGGCGCTGTTGCCGGGGATTGTTTTCTTTAGTTTATTTGTTACTTGGTTTATTCTTATTTTCAGTTCTAATTAGTATTATTTTCTTGTACATACATGTTTTTCTTTTCAAATTTTGAAAAAAAAAGAAGATGGAATTAAGCAATCTAACACTTGAAGAGTTGGTGGCATACATGAACATGGAGAATCAACAAGCCAATCTCACTTCTTCAGTTCAACAATTGGCCATGGGAGGATGTCAAGGCCATCAAGTGTTCCAAGAACAACAGTATGATCATTACTCAAACACTTACCATGAGGGATGGTGGGATCATACTAATTATGGCTACTCGAAAAATTACCAAGAAGTAGATCCTTATGCCAATTACACTCATCCATCTAGCTTCAATCAATCATGGTCTCAAGAACCAGATCTTTTTCAACCACCACATATGACTCAAAACTCAGGTACTTCTTTAGAAGATCTTGTCTATTCTCTTGTTACTGATTCTTTTCAATTTCAACAGGAAACAAGGGCAAGCATCCAGAGTTTGGAAAAGCAAATAAGCCAATTGGCTAGTAGTATGGTGGGATGGGTAGCACAAAGATCTGAAGAACTCCCAGCCCAAACGATGGTTAACCCAAAGGAGAATGCTACTATTGTGACCTTGAAGAATGAGGAACAAGATGAGGATGAAACAAAATTAGAGATGGATTCTATTCTTGAGGATAATGAAGCCAAAGATCCAAATAAGAGTATTTCGGCACCTGAGGTAACGTTTAAGGTTTCACTTTTTACTAATGTTTCTTCTCCACCTTTTCCTAGTAGATTTGCAAAATTCAAGGAGGAAGAACATGAACAACACATGCCGGAAACCTTAAACAACTTGTTTGTGGAGGTCATTCAACAAGTATCAAAATATGCTCCATTCCTCGATGACATATGCACCACAAAGGATGATGGAATAATACTTGTAATGGAGAATGCATCCACTGTTGTGCAAAGAAAGCTTCCTCTCAAACGCATAAATTTGGGAAATTTCATGTATGAGCCTGACAAGCCTAAAATGCCAAGAAGGGGTGTTGGTTAGGTTCAAAACACTAAATCAAGTGCTAATTGGGGGAGGCAGCCTAATTAGTGAAAGCATTGCCAAACTGCCATCCTCAGATTTGCTCTCTTTTTCTTTATCTTTTTCTTATGTTTCTTTGCTAATTGTGTTTAATGTTTCTAAGTTCATTTAGGCTGCATAAGTTTATTTTGTTTATTAGTTCTTTTCACTTACACATGATTCTTTCATTTGGGATTAATAGCATTACATTAATGACAATGTAAAAATTATGTGTGGGGGGAAGAATTTAGGATTTTATTTAGAGTGTTTTGTTTTTGAGTCTTTTTATGTTGTTTTTCTTTCTGATCCTTGTTTTGAAAATAACTAGATGTAAATATAATTTTTTTAACCCCGGTTAAATGGCGGATAACGGTACTCCGTGATTATTTAAATCGGTTCCATCAGCTACCCACAAAACTGATATTGTATATAAATTTCTCTTCCAATTTCTCTTTCAATTTTTTTCATTTTTTTTTAGGATGGATGATATTCTCACAAGATTGCAGAAACGATTTCCTCCTTTTCCTCGAAATATTTTACTGAAGCTTTACCAAGTTCGATTTGAAAGATTAAGAATGCTTATGCACAAAGGGATTCCTGAAGACATACGTTGGATAATTGAAGCCAAGGTACGTGAAGATGAATATCTTCCTGTTTTGCATTTACCAGGTACAGGTAGAAGCACTTTTGCAAAGAAGCGACGAGCAAAGCGCATGAGTTCAAACTGCCACAAATGTGCACGATGGACGTGTAACGGTAAATGTCGTTCTATTGGGATTCCGTCCTCTAATCGAGATGATAAAATTGAATTCATTAAGGATGGACTGAGTAAGGAGAATTTGGGTAATATCCAACTTTTTCTTGAGACGCATCCTAGTGGAGACGTACAAAGAGAAATTCTTGATTTATGGCTGCAATTCCAAAGGGAATGGCAACATCTTGGGAATCTGATGTTAAAAGACCCTGTTTGCCAGCTTGTAAGAAAACTGGATGGGAAGCATATCCTCAACTCATAGAAGGCGTTTAAGCCGTTTCTGGACGTAAAACCAGAGGAAGATGTGAGCCACAATCACAACTACAATAAATGACTTCTCAGCTTTTGGTTTGATTTGCAATAACTTTATTTCGGTTTAATTTACGTGTTATTCGATTTGTGTAATTATTTTCATTTTTTTTATTTGTCTTTTACGGTTGATTTTTCTTCTCTTTTTGATTTTCTTCCTGAAACCACGCAAAAATCTTTTGTTAGGTTAACATTTTCTTCTGACAGGTCAAATACACTTTCGGCGACATTATTACTCTTGACTTTTACGGTTGATTTTTCTTCTCTTTTTGATTTTCTTCCTGAAATCACGCAAAAATCTTTTGTTAGGTTAACATTTTCTTCTGACAGGTCAGATACACTTTCGGCGACATTATTACTCTTGTCTGATTCACTACTCAGTCCTCTATATATTACACCATGTACTCATTCTCTTTCAGGCACTCGAAAAAGAAAAAAAATGGAAAGTACTTCGTCCCAACGCATTAAAAAAATTTGTGTCTTTGGAGGTGCTTATCCAGGGAAAAATAACATATTTGCTGATGAAGCCATAAGAGTTGGAGTAATACTTGCCCAACAAAAGATCCAGTTGATTTATGGAGGCGGTAGTACGGGTTTAATGGGAGCAGTCGCTACAGCAGCACACGCCGGAGGAAGTCCAGTTCTAGGAGTCGTGCCAAAACTATTCACAGATTTTTGTGGACCTACCTTGGGTAAGGAAATACAAGTCTGGAGTATCCCTGAACGGATGACAATCATGTACCATTCTGCTGATGCATTCATTGCTTTACCAGGAGGTCTGGGTACATTGGAAGAAATAGCTTGCGTGGCTTCTTGGCCATCTTTGGTCACAAAAAAGAAACCCATTGGTTTGCTTAATATTAATGGTTATTTTAGTAATTTGCTTTCATATTTAGATAATGCTGTGGATAATGGATTCATGTTTTCAGAGGCAAGGAGAACCATAATTTCTGCTACAACCATTGAAGATTTACTCAAAAAGCTCCAAGCTTATGAGTATTTATCTGCTACGGTTGTTTCGCAAACGCTCGGAAAAAGAAAAAGAGATATGGACGAGCAAGGAGTGGATTGCACTTTGTCTTTGTGACATTATCTAACATTTTGTTTGTTGTGTCTCAGTTATAATAAGTGGTTAGCAACCTCTGCAGGTAATATCTCCTAAATTCTACCTTTAAAATTTGACATTGGGGACAATGTCATATTTTAGTAGGGGGTGAGGGACATATTTTGCTAATTTAAAAAAAAAAAAAATAATAATTTGTGTTTTAAGCCATTTAGAAGTATTCATTCTGAACAAGGTCTGAGTAAGGGAGACTTGAGACATACCTTGTCAGTTTGATTTCTTCTTTTCAAAAAAAAAAAAAGTTTGTTGTGTTTTAAGCAATTTAGAAGTATTCATTTTGAACAAGGTCTGAGTAAGGGAGACTTGAGACATACCTTGTCAGTTTGATTTTAATCTTTTTATGTTTAATTGTTAATTTTTGTTTAGTATTTTAGGATTATTTAGGTTGCATGAGTTTGTTTTGTTTTGAGTCTTAGTTGTTCCTATTCTTATGTTATTAGTTCTTTTCTCTTACACATGATTCTTTCATTTGGATTAATAGACTTACATTGAGGACAATGTAAGAATTAAGTGTGGGGGGAATGATTTAGGATTTCTTTTATTTTTGTCTACTATTTTTTTTTTTATGAGTCTTTATTATTATTTTTAGTGTGTTTTAGTTCCTTTTCAATACTATGATGAGATATGAATTGCATAAGTCTAAAACAGATTTATTAGTGAGAAGATTTTCATGAGAATTGAGCTTGATATCAACCTTTTTATGAGCCAATGTTAATATGATATGTTGATTGAGAAAGAAGCATGTTTAGACTTAATCTGACTTGTATAATCATCCTTGTGAGTTTTTGAGCCTATAATGATTGATGCATTATATAAATCAATCTAATTTCTTTCTTGAGTGCTCTTATGATTACATGATTCTCTAGAACTTGCTTTAGACCTTGTTGAGACTATATTGATGCATGTGACAACATGAATATGATAGAGGCATTAGGATTTTTAGCCAGGGCCAAACAGCCATCCCTTATTGATGTTCCAAGAGAACACACCCCTAGTGAGCCAATTTGAGCCTACATTGAATAAGCTATTTATTTGGTAACCACAACTTACACCTAGCCTAAATATAACCCTTGTTCTAAAGATGGATTATATATATTGAGACATATTGCAAAAAAACAAGGGATATTTTTAGTTAAAAATTTGGGTTGGAAACAAAAGATAAGTGTGGGGGAAGAAAAGAAAAGAAAAAGTCGAGAGAAAAAGAAAGGGATCATTGTCAAATACATTCCCATATAAAAAAAAAAAATCTTCTCTTGAACTTCTAGTTAAAGTAAAGAAAAAGATGTTACAAAGTTGTTTAGAATGAAGAAAAGGCTCAACATGAATATTTAGCCTATGTTATTATGTGCTTTATAAGAGTTTTGAGAAGTTTTATTTGTATGATCTTATTATGTCTCTAAACTCTATGAACTCTTTGGAACCTTTGTGATATCTTTATCCTTTTGTTCTTTAACCACATTATAACCCTTTGGCCCCATTACAACCTTGAATAAAGACCTCTTGATTTATGAAGTTGTATGATCTAAATAGTGGAGAATAGGTGGACAAGCAAGCATATGGTAGAAGTGTTTTCATGAGATTAATTGAGTGTAAACACTTTACCACTACTTTAAAGAGTGAAAATCAAGAGAGTATCCCATGTGAGAAGTTGAGATTAAGTTTGAATATGCACTATTTTGATTGAAATATGTTATGTTAATATTGGCTTAACTCAAACTATTTACATTCAAGCAAGATTTTTTGTGAATTTCTTTAAGCTATTGATTAGTTTTTAAGACTTGTCCAATGATTATCTCTAATTTATATTGGAAGGATTAGTTATAATTATTATTTTTAGTTTTTCTTATGTCTTCAATGTTTGTGGGTATCGTCCTAGTAAACCCTCACGAGACTAAACTCGTCTACTAGGGACACCTATGGGTTTAAAGGCTTGTGTCACATGCTAAGTGCCACCGTGATTTCCTACGAAAATGGATTAGATTATATTTTCTTATTTTATTTTTATTGAGTCGTTGCTAGGGACTAGCAACAATCTAAGTGTGGGGGTGTGATAACTCGTATAATTATATAGTTTTTAGTTATGTTTTATTATTGTTTTGTGTCAAATACGAGTTATTATTGCTTAGTCTAATCGTGTTTATGATCTTTTATATTTTTATGTAATTTGGTGTTTTTCACGAGTTTTTTTGAGTGATTTCAGATTACTAGGTTAAATCAACAATTACGGGCAAATCCAGTTCAGTTCCAGTTCCGACACCTTTTTCCATATCAGCTATATCTGGAGTTTCACTAAAGCAATAAGGCTGAAATTTGTAGCCATGCAAAGCTAAGAGGCATATCTATCTTTTTCATGTTTTACACTTCTTGAAACGGAGTCGTTTTCCCTAGCGAAATCGACCATCAAGTTGGCTGATGTGCAATGACGTCTGTGCTGACCTGTTTTCGTATTTTGCCCATATCTTCTTATCCACATCAGCAAATGAGCTGATTCCAACGGCTATGGATCAGTAACTGATAGGGGAACATTTTTCTAGAAGACCATGTGATCAGATCAGGCCTCCAATATTGACAAAATCGACCATCAAGTTGGCTGATCAAAATTGTCATACAATATGACGAAAATTGTTAGAAAAATGCACCCACCTATTATACCTACCTTTGAAATTTGTAAAGCTTGTCTCTTGTCATTTAGCCCTCCAAAATGTGTATAAATAGAGGGCCTTGGATGATTGTAGAGGATCATATTGTAGATTGGTAGGAAATTAGCCATTGTAATAAAATTCTCTAAGTTTTCTTATTCTTTCTTTTCTCTAGTTTTCTTTTTCTTTATTTTCTTCTTCTTCTTTCTTTCTTTTATTTCCTTCTTAGATTCTCTTTAATTTTATGTTTATGTTTACAATGCCTATCCTAGGCTAAACTTCTATTTGGTTAAGGGTGATTTCAAAGCCCTAGACATGTTCTGTGATTGATTTTTAGATTCTATCTATCATTAATTCTCTATCAAAGTTGCTTATGTTCTTCTACAAGAATTGTTCATGATGTTGTCTAGATTTATTTAGGTGTACAACTAGATAGATCTTGATAATTATCTATTGCTAGTTTAGGAGTCTTGATCCGTGTAATTGTCTTGATTTCCTATTCATAAGTGGCAATTTGTGATTAATGATTATGGTCAAGTTTTCAATAATTGCAAAGTGGAGCATAACCTAAGTTGAACAATCCGAGCTTATGTGTTTGTTGCTTAGATCAACCTATCTTTCTCTTCATAAAGCTGCCATTAAATTGAATTTAGAGAGCTTATTCTAGGTTGTTTAATGGTTAGAGATTAAATAGAGAGCTTGTTCTATTTAACGACAAACTAAGGAAAGATTGGGATAACAGAGCTTGTTGTTATCTACGGTTGTTAACTTTGATAGTTGGTTGATATTGATAGATCTGAAATTGATTCTTAATGATGTCTAGTGGTGGAGAATGAAACCTTAACCATATTTTTCATATTTGATTCTTCTTACTTACTTGTTTTCTTACTTTTCTAGTTTGCTTATTTTTAAAAGTATATTTATTTTTATTGACTGGTTATACCGCCTAATTTGTATATTAACTTTGTTTTATTTTTATTGGCTGGTTATACCGCCTAATTTAGTATATATTTTTTATTGGCTGGTTATACCGCCTAATTTAGTATATATATTTTTATTGGCTGGTTATACCGCCTTGCATCTTATTCTTATTATTTACTTTAGTTTAAATCTGGCTTCAAAAACCCCTTTTCTTTTATTGTTTTCTTCGAACGTAAGTTATAAACTAATAACTCATAGATTAAAACCCAATCCCTGAGGACTCGACCCTTGCTAATCATTATACTTACAATTGATCTTTTTAGTGCAAGGTTAAATAAGATACACTCTTCTGGGTGCATCACCAATCTTCCTTGTTTTAGCCTAAAAGAGTCCTATTTAAAGTGTCCAAGTCCCCTGGAGTCCGAAACTTCGCGCACAAGCAAACAGGTAAGCTACAGGCTTTATTTTCATCTTTTTTTTTTGCTTTCCAGTGCTGCAGCGCTGACTCTCGAATTGGCTGGTGCTGCAGCGCCAGCTTTCTCGGTTTGCTGCACTTCGCTTCTGTCGTTTTCTCGCACTTCCTTGAATGATTTGGATAGGAAAAGCTTGTCCAATTTTTACGAGTAAAATACCATTGGAAAGGTATGGAAATCAGCTTCAAAAGTCATGAAGGAAAATTTCTCAAATGAAGAATTTAAGATCATGTTTTTCCTGCAACAAGATCCAGAGGTCGAATCTGCCTACACATTGCTTTGCACCGTTTTTTTATCGTTTTGCATCTCGAAGCTTCAGATCACCTTGGACCTATAAAAACACATAAATAATAACTAAATAACTATTTTAAACTTGAAATGGATAAATAAAATAAATCTAAAAACATCTAAAACTAATAAAATCTAAATAAAAACATCAAGGACTTAGCCGATTTAAATGCATAAAAGGTGGTAAAATAACTATATTTCCTAGAGTTATCACTGGGCGACTTGTCTAGGATCTTCTTTAACTAAACATTTAAGAATTGAAAGGATGGGAAAATTTGAGTATTGTTTTTTGCATATACTAAACTTGTCAAATTCTATTTCATATGGCGTTTTTTCTATTTCATAAAGAAAATAAAATTATACTCATTACATGTCCATTACTCCAAAATATACAACAGGCATTTTATTGATAGAGACTTTATTTAATGGAAACTCATAACATTTATGAGTAAAATATTAGAAACAAATCTTAAGCAATACAATGAAAAAGAGAAATTGTGTTACCTGAATGAGAAGATAAAGTTTTGATTCACACCGAGCTTTGAATCAGTAAGTAAAGAGAAGGGGAAAAAGAAGCTAAAATTATGAAAGAAAGAGATACAATGATAGAGAAAGGGAAAAAGAAGAATCGTGAAAGGGAAATGGGAAAAGAGAAAAAGAGTGTGTTTTAATCTTGCCACATATTTAATTTTGATCTAACGGTCAGAAAATTGTGTAAAGCTAATGAATTTTACATTAATATAAGTGGATCATTCCCTTTTAATTTAGTTTTTAATTAAAACACATGATCGAAAGTCTTATCAATTTAACCTTCTATTTGGTTTTTTATTCATTAATTTTAGGTAGTGTTAAATACTTTGAAAATTCTAATACTAAAAATGAACCGCTAAATTCGGTAAGTATTGGATTTGCAATGTAAAGACCGTTTATTTACTAAATATTAATGCCGAATAATTTTGATTAGATTTTACTAAATACTAAAATTTGATACATCCAAAAATATTGTGTTTTGAAAAGAAAGAAAAATATGTAAAAAAGGATTGGTAATTTTTTGGCCATCCACTATACGAATATTTTGGAAAAAAACAATTGTTTCTATAAAAGGAATAAAAAGTTGAGTGAAGTAATTTTTTAAGAGGTGAATAATTTTTTATGCGTTTTTTAAAAAAAAAATTAAAATAAATAAAAAAATAAATAATTTTAATGTTTACTTTATTGTCAAAATTCGATTTGAGTTTTTAAGTAAAATTTTCAATTGAATTTGTACCACTTGTCAAATTTTGTATAATAATTATAGATTAAAATCGTATAATTAAGGGATAATGTTATGAATAGCCTCTGAAATTTATCAAAATTTTCAATATGGTACCTGTATTTTAAAAATGTTCAATGTGGTACCTGTACTATCAAACCGTGTATCAATGTAGTACTTTGACTTTACACCGTTAAATATAGATGATGATGTGGCATTGACCAATTAGGTGATGACACGTGGAAACACTTGATCTTTTAGAAATTAATATCTGAATTTTTGTAAAAAATTAAGAAAAGAAAAAATATTTTCAAAATAAATAAAATATATTTAAAAAAATATATATTTGAAAGTTAATATCTAATTTTTTAAAATACTTAAAAAAATTATTTCAAAAAATAAAAAATTATTTTTTTAAATTAAATTAAATTTTAAAAATTACAAAATTAAAATACTTAAGTAAAATTATTTTTAAAATATAAAATATAATAAAATAACTTTTAAATCATTTATAATATCTACAATTTTCTAAATTTTTTTTTTGAAAATTACAAAAATTAAATTATGAAATTATTTTAATTCTCTTAAAAAATATTTATTAAAGCATTATAAAAATTAAAGTATGAAATTAAATTTTTTATTATTTTAATTTTAAAAAAAATATTTATTACCTTTTTTTCTTTCTTTATTTTAAGTTAATACACGTGGCATTATTATATGGTGCCACGTGTCATCATTATATTTAAAAATATTTTTATTTTTATTTTTAAATTTAAAATAATATTTTTTTTAGTTAATACACGTGGCGTCATTATATGGTGCCACGTGTCAACTTTTCATTGGATACAAAAGCTATGTCATGAATATTTAACGGTGTTACTGATAGGTACTACAATAGCACACGAAATGAAAACTTTAAACACCAAAATAGACATTTTTAAAGTACAGATACTATATTAACAAATTTAATAAACTTCATGGACCATTCATGACATTATCCCTTTAATTAATTATTCAAACTTAGATAGAGATTAGTTTTGATGATTCATGAAATCTATTGTGAAACTATAAAATTCAGGAACCAATTGTAAGTCTAAGATTCATTCAATTTATATATAAACCAATCATTGTAAATTTGTAAGATTTACATAATTCACTTTCCATTCTTTGTACCTAAAATATTTCATACTCAGTTTGGCCTAACTACTTCAAATAAATGTTAAGCTTTTTTAGTTTTTTGCAATCACTATTATATGTTGTTACGTGCATTTGTATGATTTTTTTTTTTAGTTTTTAAATAATAATTTTATATATATAGTTTTTTAAAGTTCAAAATTTAAAGTATAATTGTATACTTAATTAAAATTTTGTAATATTAATTTATTAATTATTAAAATACTATTAAAATTAAGAATGCGATAACAATTCAACATAACTTGTATAATACGTATTTTTAATAAATTGAAAAACATATTTAAAATTGTATATATTTGTTTATACTCTTATAAACAAATTATTGTAAGTAAAATTATGTTAGAAGTAAAGCATATGTAATTCAATATAATTAAAACTTTTAAACTCTATTAGAATTTGGTCACCCACGATATGAGTGTTTTGAAAAAAAATATTTTAAAAGATACGAGAAAATTACAAAAATAAAAAGGTGATAGTAATTTTTTGAAAATTGTGTAATTTCTTGAAAACATATATGTGTATAAAACTAATTAAAAGACCAAATATCCTTAATTTATTTTATTATTTTAATTCTATTAATTTTTGAATAATTTCTTTAATTGAATTGGTATTACTTGACTAGTGATATCAATTCAATCAAACACTTATATATAATATAGACAAGCGTGATTAAAATGATGTCATGTGTCCATTTGATTATTAAAAAAACATATTAATTTTCATAATATACTATAATAAGACACATTTTAACCCATGATTAAAAAAATCGGATCAGACGAACTGGTTCAACCGAGAATCGGAGGCCTGTTCGGTCCGAAAGTATATAGAGAACCAGGGTCCTATTGAACAGGCCAAAAATCGGTAAAACAAGAAAAAAAATCAGGAAAAACCCTTTTTATTTTTTTAATTATTTTTTTCAAAAATATTTTTGTAAGTGATGAGATTTGAACCCATTATCTTTTAGAATTATACTAAAGAGTAAAGACCAAACCACTAAATTAAATGCTTATTTTTATTAATTATTTACTATATTTAATATTTATTTAACATTAAAATTATTTTTAAAATATATAAAAAATTTATTTAAATAAATCAACTGGTCCAACCGATCCAACCTGTAGACACCTAATTTTGTCCGGACCACTAAATCAGGTACGTTTTCTTCCTAAATTGATGTTTCAGAATGCCAAAAGGCTTTTCTCATCTTGCAGGTGGTACTCCGAGACTTAGTCTAAGAAAGCAGACAGAAAAGGTCAAACTTGAAAAAGTCAATCCCAGAAAAGTCAACCCCAAAAAAGTCAACTTCTAAAAAAGTCAACCCACTTTCAAAATCAAGATTTGAGGTTCAATTGAAAAATGGTGAAAGAATTTTGATAATCCGAGGTCTACATTGAAAGATATGGAGTTCGGAAGTTGGGTTACGGAGATTCAATAGAAAGGAAACCCTAGTTCGGGAAATTTGGGGAAAAGTGCTTAAACGATCAAATTGGTCGGAATTGAAGGTTCCAAACGAAAGATAAGTACTGACTACGGGTAATGGAGAAGCTACTTCGAAGAAAAACAGATAGAAAAGTCAATTCGGAAGAAAACCGAGAATTAGGGTTTTTAGTGGATTTCGGTGAAATTTTGGAAGAATTATAGAAATGGTCCAATTCGGTAGGGAATAAAGCCTCTAATTGATGAGGAGTGATTAAACAACGATATCCCAAGGCTCAGTTTGAAGAAAATCTGAAAATCGAACTTGTTTTGAGCAAAATCGGGCTTTGGAGGGAAAAGGGCAAAATTGAAAAATTTGGGAAAAATAGCAAATGAACTCCAAAAATTATGAAAATTTTTAGATCTCATTCTTAAATCATTTCGAAGAGATTGGCAAAAGAAAATCTTGATTTGGAGTTCGTTTACAAAATGGCCAGATCCCGGACCCACTATGCAGTAGAACTGCTCACGGGCCGGGCAGCCCGCCCGGCCCGTATTGGACCGGGCCTGGGCAGGATATTTTGTGTTCCCGAACAGTAATTTTTATTATAATAATATTATTTTATTTAATTTTAATTATAAAAAAAATAAAAAAATTATTTTTTTATTCCAATGAACAGTGTTTCGAGCCTAAACGGGCGGGCCGGGCCGATCCAGGGCCGGGCCTAGGCAGAGAAAATAAAAAAAAACCAGGCCGCGGCCCGGCCCATGAGCAGCTCTACTATGCAGAAATTCAAAAGGATAAATCCCAAAAAATAGCAAACGAGTTCCAAAAATTCTGAAAATTTGCAGATCTAATTTTTAAATTATTTGTAAGATATTGTGAAAGAAAATCTTGATTCCGAGTTCGTTTGCAAAACGGCCAAATCCCGGGTCCACTATATAGAAATTCAAAAGGATAAATCCCGAAAAAATAGCAAACGAGTTCCAAAAATTCTGAAAAATTTTCAGATCCCATTTTTAAATTATTTTGAAGAGATTGGCGAAAGAAAATCTTAATTCTAAATTCGTTTGAAAAATGGCCAAATCCTGGGTCCCCCGTGTAGAAATTCAAGAAGATAAATCCCGTAAAAATAGCAAATGAGCTCCAAAAATTATGAAAACTTCCAGATCACATTTTTAAATTATTTGGAAGAGATTGGTGAAGAAAAATCTATATTTGGAGCTCGTTTAAAAAATGGCAAAAGTTCGGGTGCATTAATGGGCAATTTTGGAAATAAATCCGAAATAAATAGCAAATGGACTTGAAATTTTTTAAAACTTCCAGAATTTAATTTTTTATTATTTTGGAAGTATTTAAAAAGTAAAATATGAATTTGGAGTCCGTTTTCTATTTATTTAGGTTCGGGGGTCAGAAAGGTCATTTTATCGAAGAAACCAGAAAGGACAAATTTGTAATTAAGAAAAATATGAAAGAAGAAGGAATTGCTGGGATTTTACCTCCACTGATCAGCCAGCATAGAGGATAAGAAGGACGCTTGATCAATTTAATTCCTTAGTCACTATCAAGCTCACATGCTACCCCTAGCCCCTTGCAAATGGTCCCCCCTTCATCTAATGGCTTAGGTGCCTCGTAGGAAAGTTGAATGCACCATCCAATAGCTAAGTTTAAATGCCAAGATGAAATTTTTATTTTTCATGAAAGAACCCTCATCTAATGCCAAAAATGGAAGAGCACAATTCATCTAAAAGTGCATGGGATTGTTTCTTTTTATCCAATGGCTTAGGCCACGTACAAGGGCGGAGTACACATGTTAAGGTCTGGGATTAAATGCCAAGATGACATTTTTATGTTTTCATGAAAGAATCCTCATCCAATGTCTAAGAATAGAAGAGCACAACTTATCCAAGGGTATGCACTCAAAGGGCCAAGCAAGGGAGTGCATGAGATTGGTACTCTTTTGCATCTAAGGGCTGAGGTTATTACAAGGGATGAGTACACATCTTAAGGTCTGCTATCAATTGGCAAGATGACATTTTTATGTTCTCATGAAAATATCTTAATCTAAGGGCCAAGATTGGAGGAGAAAAAAGTCCATAACCTATCCTATGGTTGAGGGGCCGCTCGACCAAAGCATGGGAGAAGGGGGGATGTTTTATTTTTCCTTAAGTGGCTAAAGTTTGGAGACTGGAAGTCAGTAGCTAATTGAGAAAAGAAAAGGTTTTTGAAAGAAAGAAAGAAAAACTTTTGTTGAGGTAGCCATTCTACCATTGCTATTACATTTTTTCTTCTTCTTCCTCATGCTTTATTTCTTGTTTTCCGTGTGATTTCCTACTATTTCTTTTTACATCTTTCTGGTTGTTCTTGCTTTTCAAAAGATAAATAAAACAATGGTTAGGCTTCATGATCTTGATGAAAATCAAGTGATAATGGTTAGGGTGGGCTTTGTCCAATATACCAACCATGGAGCTCATCTCCTTTTTTTTTTTTTTACATTAGTTATTTTTTATGATTTTGAGATTGAAAAGGCTTCATGACCTTGATGAAAATCAAGAGATAATGGTTAGGGGGGCTTTGTCCAATGTACCAACCATGGAGCTCATCTTTTTGTTATTTATTTGCTTACTCTAACTTGCTTATTTCTATTATTGTTTATCTTTATGTATATTGATATTCTTGCTAACCATCTTGTTCTTTTGACTTATGTCATATTCTTGCATCTTGGGGCTATTGTCATATAGTTTAGGCCATTTCCATTTTTCATATCATCTTCCATAGCATTTAGTTAGGTCATTTTACATGACATTTCTCACAACATTTTAGTTCCTAGGCCATTCGGCCATGTGTATCTCCTTTAAGTTTTAGGTCATGTTATTTGCTATTTCATTTAGACATCTACGTCATTTTTACATGTCATTTAGCTTTAGGCCATTTTTATTCCATGTCATTTAAGTTTAGGCCATTTTCATATTCCATGTCATTTTTATATGTCATTTAGCTTTAGGCCATTTTTATTATTCTATGTCATTTAAGTTTAGGCCATTTTCATTATGCCATGTCATTTTATATGTCATTTAGCTTTAGGCCATTTTAATTATTCCACGTCATTTAAGTTTAGGCCATTTTTATATTCCATGTCATTTTACATGTCATTAAAACTTTAGGCCTTTTTCATATGCCATGTCATTTTATATGTTATTTAGCTTTAGGCCATTT
Organism: Fremontodendron californicum; assembly: GCA_030761205.1. Classification (NCBI taxonomy): domain Eukaryota; kingdom Viridiplantae; phylum Streptophyta; class Magnoliopsida; order Malvales; family Malvaceae; genus Fremontodendron; species Fremontodendron californicum. The sequence continues at coordinate 24,686,450 of JAULJL010000009.1, forward strand.
TAATTATTCCATGTCATTTAAGTTTAGGCCATTTTCATAATCCATGTCATTTTACATGTCATTTAAACTTTAGGCCATTTTCATATGCCATGTCATTTTATATGTCATTTAGCTTTAGGCCATTTTAATTATTCCATGTCATTTAAGTTTAGGCCATTTTCATATTCCATTTCATTTTACATGTCATTTAAACTTTGGGCCATTTTCATATGCCATGTCATTTTATATGTCATTTAGCTTTAGGTCATTTTAATTATTCCATGTCATTTAGACATTAGGCCATTTTCATATGCCATGTCATTTCCCATGTGATTTAGGCACTAGGCCATTTTCATTATTCCATATCATTTGCCATGCCATTTAGACACTAGGTCATGCATATTAAGTTAGGATAGCATTTATTGTCATGCAAACTCATGCTAGGCATTTAGGTTATTTATGCCATGCATTTTCCATATCACTAGACTTTAAACCATGCATTTCATGCATTCACTTTGCTGTATTTTCATACATTCCATGTCATGCCACATGATTTATGATTTAGGCCAATCAATGGCTCAAAGTCATGCTCACTTGAGCATACTTACGGAAAATTAAAGGGTTATCAAATTGATTATTCTACCTTTGTGATTTTTTTTACTTAGCCAATTCTTGTCCAAGGTTTTTAAATGATTTAGCTACTGTTTGTAGGTCTTTAAGAGAGTCTCCAACATTTTTACTTCGATTTTTAAATGATTTTATCAAAGGCAAAAAAATGTGTTTTGGCAAAACAGTTTTTCACCCAGTACTCGTTCTTTCCCGATTTTTCTAGGCAGTCATATTTAATTAGAAAATTAAGCCAATTTTTTATCGTGTACTTTTACATGTTCTGAGTCTCCATTATTTTTTTATATATTTTTTTTAATTTTTAAAAATAGGTTAAAAAATCATGTATCAAAATGGGATGGTAGAGGCAGATTTGAATTCAAAAGAAAAACAATTGTTGAATTTGGCTAAGGCATTTAGAGGGGATTGGTTAGAAGCTTTAGCTACTGTCTTAGGATAGTTTCTAAGCCTTTTTTAAACTTTAAAAATGATTTTATAAACCTCGGGTTAAGGGTGGTCAAGTCCGGTATTTTAAACTTAGGAAATTAGAGCCATTTTAAAAGGGTTTGGCTAGGGTTTTATTTTTAATCCAAGATTTTCAAAATTGTTTTCAAAAATTCACAAAGTATTTTGATTTTATAAAATTTAATTTGATATATTCTCCTAAGGTAGCCGGATATCTTTATAGATATACGGATTTCCTTAATTAAAGGGAAAAATACATTTTCATGCATTGCATTTTCCATGTTCGTGCATACTATATAATATGTGATTTTTGATAATTTCCATGATATTGTTATTATTTTGATTTATTTTATGATGTTATGTTGTTTGTTATATGTTTTTGAATATTATATGTTATCCTATGCTTTTTATTTAGTTATTTATTTTTGTCACATTATTTAGCATATACTATGTTCATGCATTATTATTTCTATTTTCATGCATATTACATGATAGCATTATTTTATGTTTCATGTCATTTCATGTCATTTAGATTATATTCCATGTCATTTAGATTATATTATTTTAGAATATGCCGTGTCATTTAAAATATGCCATATCATCTAAATTTGCATGTCATTTAGATCATTTCATTTCATTTATAATATATCATGTTACCTAGGACATTTCATTTCATTTGTAATACATTATGTCACTTAGGATATTTTATTTCATTTAGAATATCATGATACTTATGATATTTCATTTCATTTAGGATATGCTATGCCTTTTAAATTATATCACATCATTTAGGTTGCATTATATATCTAGACTTTGCTATGTCATTTTATTCATGTGCCACATTTTCATATTCATATGTTTTAAAATGTCTTGAAAAAGATAATGATTTTCAATAAAATAAGATATTCCCGAGTTAAAATAATTCATGAGTTCTCTGCCGGGTTTGCTGGGGAGGACATGATCAATTATCATTAATAACGAAATATTTTCTTTAAAACGAGAATGATTCGAAAAATTTTCCATGCTAATTAAAATTTTCTATATTTTGCCACGTTTGTTGGGGAATATAGGAAAATTTTGAATTAATAAATTCCGGATCATTTTCTAATAAAAATGGAATTATTTTTCTTTAAATTGGGAATTAACTTGAAATACCAAACTAAAAGCCAACTTTTTACCGAGACTTGAGATAGCACATGACTAATAAGGTACCGTTTTTTACGGGTGTTGTGGGGGTGCTAATCCTTCCCCACACGTAATCAAGTCATGAACCTGTTTCTTTGATTTCTCTGGTTTAAAACGCAGACTGGAAATTCGTTTTAAAAATGTTTTAATTAATTTTAAAATATTTTACAAAATCGGTTTTAATAGGTGGCCGATCACACCTAGCTAAAAAAAGATTGGTGGCGACTCCATTTATTTTTCAAGGTTATTTTCAAAACCTTCATTTAAAAAAAAAAAAAAGAGGAATTAAGTTGACTTTTCCTCGGATTGTTTAATGTCACGCTTAACGAATAATAAAGTCTTTCGATGAGACTTGTTGTTATTTTTTAGGTTGCGACAGCTTGGCAACTCCACTGGGGAATTTTAGAGAGTCAGGCCTAGAATTAGTCGTGTGTTATCGAAGTCTCGATTTTGTCGGGTTTAGTTGGTATTTAATTTTAATTCCCATATTTTTTAAAATAAGGAGAATTTCGAAAATAATAAAATGCTCTTACATATGTCCATATTCATGTGCATATGTATTATAATTGTTCTCTGGTTATTTTGGTGCATATATTCATTTATTGACTAATTGATGATTTATATTGTTTAGTCTTATCGGGGTATTTAGAATCAGGGTTGTAGAATAGGTGGTGAAAGGTTTGTTGTTCATCCTCACACACATTGCAGTTGCGTTTACATAACATGAGCTCTATACCCGAGTTCCGTCCCATTAAGTGGAAGTAAAGTAGCTACACTCCCGTGATTAACAATCCGCATGGGTTAGCAAAATACTTATGGAGTATAAATTACCTAAGCTCCCGTGATTAACAATCCGCATGGGCTAGGGAAATATATTCTAACGAATTGAACCCACTTTTATCGGGGTGCCTTACTAGCCTTCACAGGCGACAGTGAGGAACAATTCGGGGCCTTTTAGAACTTCATTCTCCCACATATAGTGAATCATAGAGCCAACATAAGTGAAGCTCTACCGGATTTTTGATAGAATTACCGAAGTTAGGAACACATGGAGGGACACTTCTAACCTTTTATTACCTGTGTTACATCCCGAATAAATTTTGCAAATCAGGCTGTGATGAACGCACATCATTCTGCCCACCATAGATTCAAAATTTCGTCCTTAAAGGCATCGTAATACCAAATTTTTATTGGGACATTTGTTGTATTATTTTATTATTATTTGATTTCTTCACCTTTACTGACTTGTTTCTTTTTCATACATTTTTTTTTGTGTCATCATAATGCATAGGAAAAATTATTGGCCTCGGGATAATCTTCAACCAAGAGGGCTTTCACGGAAGGTCAGGCTAGTTTGATAGTGGAAGAGCATGCAGGGGTACGGCAGTGGTCGGAATCAGAGCAGCGAAGAGATGGGGATTGTTTAAAGGAGGGATATATATCAGTATTGCCAGAACGGGTAGATTTAGTTTACCGACAAAATGATCTCCAAGGGTTAATAGATATTTGGACTCAATGGGATATGTCAGAAAAGAGGATTTTCACTCAGATATATGGAGACATAGCATTGTTGATTTCGGTTAGGATTAGTAGTGAGTTGATTCGGGCTATGGTGCATTTTTGGAATCCTGCTTACCGATGCTTCACCTTCAACAAGGAAGACATGACACCACCATAGAGGAATATTTGGCTTTGTTGCGTATTGAGGATGCTATCCCTGATCGGATTTATTTGAAGGATTCGAAGACATTAGGGTTCAAGAAGAAATTAGCTAGGATTGTGGGAATGGATAGCAAATGGGTCGATGCACATGTGGTTAAGAAAGGGAAAAGTGAGTGTATTTCGTGGGATGCTCTCCAATCTTTAATCCGAAGTCACCCAAATAGAGAGATTGCTGGGGATATTTTTGCCTTAGCCGTATATGGTTTGGTTATTTTCCCGGGGACACTAGGACATGTCGAGTTGGCCATAGTTGACCTTTTTGAGAAGTTAAGACATAAGATAGATCCGTCTCCAGCCATCCTAGCAGAAACAATTCAATCTTTGAACTTTTGCAAAAGGGAAGGAAAAGAAATATTCAGGGGGTGTATGCAGCTTCTCTACGTTTGGATTCAGAGCCATTTTTGGAGAAGGGAGGATATCTGTTTCAAACCATACTTGAAAACCCTAGTACCGATAAGTGAATTCCTTAAAATAGGTTAGCCCAAAGACAGAAATGAAGAGCAATGGATCAACCTGTTCCGAAATCTTAGAGGCGAAATAATAACTTGGAGAGCTCCATGGATGATCCCTATGCCAGTATTGTACAAATGCGAAGACAAGTCAGGGGTTCCACTACTCGGGATTCGGGGAGCCGTGAGTTACGCACCTCTGTTGGTGCAAAGACAAGTTGAATCTCGGCAGTTCACACCCGCAACTCATGGACTGGGTCTATTAGAGTTCACATATGGAGAAGAAGGTTACTTAGGAAAGGTGTGTGGAATAATTTAAGCATGGAAAAAGACCCTTCGAATAAAGGTAGCCAGATATGCCGACATCGTCACATCCGACTACCTATCATGGAGAGAAAGGAGGATTAATGACAGGTTGTTGGCATCTAATAGGGAAGAAGTTCAGTTCTTGAGTTCACCATCGAAGAAAGTGCCATAAGAGTTAGAAATTGCAAGGGCAGAATTCGAAAAAGAAAAGGCCCAAATGAGGAAAGAGATTGGCTGACTACAAGAAGAGCTTGAGGACATGAAAAATAGGGAATCAGCTCGAGAAAGAGAAAAGGAAAAGATCAAGAGAGAAAGGGACACTGCTAAGGGCAATCTTCAGGAATTACACTTGGAGAACAAGAGGTACCGTTTCGAGCTCAGATTTGAAGGGACACTCAAGACTTCCGAGGAATGGGAGCAAGAGGTCAAAAAACCTCAAGAAGGAGAATAACTATTGGAAAGAGAGATCGAAGCATGAGGAAGTCTGAGCCAATCAACTGGAGAAGCAAGCTAAGGAAAGCTTACACAATGATGCTTCTGCTGACATGTCAAGGGGTCGTGAACAATTAGAGGTCAGATTGAAGAGTAGGGCAATCAAAAGGAAACTATGAAAGAAAGTCCAACATCCGAGGGAGTTACTATAGGACTAATATTTTGTAACATCACTTTGAAAGGCAAATTACGAACTTGTCTTAGGCAGTGATCTTTCATTTTATCTTTGATGTATCTAGTTCCAAGAAATCAATGAAAGACCGTTCGGTTGAAATTATCTCGGGGCCAATACTTTCAAATACATTCATATTTATATACTTTGTTTGTTCATTCGTACATTTATTCATATTTAAAATCATTCATTTTTTAAATTTATTCATATTCATACACTTAACCACTTATTTATTCCTTTTACTTGTTCATTCATTCATATTCATACACTTAACCACTTATTTATTCCTTTTACTTGTTCATTCATTCATATTCATACACTTAACCACTTATTTATTCATTTCACTTGTTCATTCATTTATTCCTTCATGTTAACATATGTAGTCATGTACTTATTCATTTTATTTGATTCATTCATTCACATTTAGTCATCCATTCATTTTTAATAAAAAAATTTAAAAAAATTATGTCAATAATTTCTAATCCATGGTTTTTCAAAACTAAAGGTACAATTAGTCGCACTCAGAAAGAATCGGATTTTCGACACCCTTACAATACTCGATCTCAAGTTAGAGCTATGGAAAACGATCAGCTTGCTAGAATTGAAAGAATGGAAAGAACTCAACGGGAACTGCAAGAACAGTTGGCTAAGTCTCAGGACGAGTCATGGGAACATATGACTAAACTCATGGAAATGATGAGTCCCATGATGAAACAAAAAAGGCCGGGGAAGAATTTGATCACCAGGAAAAGGGTGGTAAATGAAGAGGATCAACCTGAAAAAACATAGCAAAAGGGCCAAGAGCTACCAATTGGGGTAGCCTCCTATGTTCATATCCAGCTAGCTGTAGGGCACAGAACTATGTTTCCGAAAAGGTAATATTGGAGCTGACCCAAATGATGTTAACGTTCCAGACTTTGAGGAACTGGCTGAAAATGGAAAAGGCAAAAATGACTGAGTTGAAGAAGGTGGAAATGGCAGAATCCCAGAAAAAATATCATCTGCTAGAGGAAAGACTGAGAGCAGTTGAAGGGGCCGAGTTATTTGGCAGTCTGGATGCCAAAGAAATGAGCTTGGTACACGGCGTGGTTATTCCTCCCAAGTTTAAAGTACCCTATTTTGAGAAGTATAATGGGACTACCAACCCATCGGCACACCTAATCATGTATTACAGAAAAATGATGGGGCACGATGCTGATGAAAAATTGCTTATCCACTGTTTCTAGGATAACTTGACAGGGTCTGCAACTCGATGGTATAATCAACTAACTCGGACTAAGATCCATTCCTGGATGGATTTATCCAGAGCTTTCATGGAGCATTATAAGCATGTCTCTGATATGGTACCTGATAGGCTGTCACTACAAAATATGGAAAAGAAGACTACCGAGAGTTTGAAGGAATATTCTCAGAGATGGAGGGACCTGGCTACATAAGTACAACCTCCTTTGACCAACAAAGAAACTACAGTGCTTTTCATCAATACCTTGAAAGCACCATATTATGATAAATTGGTGAGGAGTGCCACCAAAGACTTTGCTGACATGGTGATATCCAGAGAGATGATAGAGTCTGCCATTAAGAATGGGAAAATAGACGAGGGTGAGTCTGCAACTCCGAATAAGGTGTTCCCTGCCAAGAAAAAAGAGGAAACCCACGCAGTTAGCTTCAACCAATATCCCTATGCACCTCCTACATCGTATACACCTCCCAGGCCCTATACTCCTTCTACATCCTATGCACCTCCTACACCCTACACACCTTATCCGGGGTATAATCCTTATCACCCCAATATGAACCACCTTACCCAAAATCCATTCCCTTATACCAATATACCACAACAGCCATTTCCAACTAGCATATCACCACAGATAACCCTTCCCCGAAACACTATCCCAAATACTCAAAACCCCGTGCTAATAAAAATTTTCTTTAGTATTTGTCATTTAAAATATGCCATATCATCTAAATTTGCCATGTCATTTAGATCATTTCATTTATAATATATCATGTTACCTAGGACATTTCCTTTCATTTGTAATACATTATGTCACTTAGGATATTTCATTTCATTTAGAATATCATGATACTTATAATATTTCATTTCATTTAGGATATGCTATGCCTTTTAAATTATATCACATCATTTAGGTTGCATTATATTATCTAGACTTTGCTATGTCATTTTATTCATGTGCCACATTTTCATATTCATATGTTTAAAAATGTCTTGAAAAAGATAATGATTTTCAATAAAATAAAGATATTCCCGAGTTAAAATAATTCATGAGTTCTCTACTGGGTTTGCTGGGGAGGACATTATCAATTATCATTAATAACGGAATATCTTCTTTAAAATGAGAATGATTTGAAAAAATTTCCGTGCTAATAAAAATTTCTATATTTTGCCACGTTTGTTGGGGAATATAGGAAAATTTTGAATTAATAAATTTCGGATCATTTTCAAATAAAAATGGAATTATTTTTCTTTAAATTGGGAATTAACTTGAGATACCAAATTAAAAACCGACTTTCGGATCATTACCAAATTAAAATGGAATTATTTTTCTACGGGCGTTGTGGGGGTGCTAATCCTTCCCCACACGTAACCGAGTCCCGAACCCGTTTCTTTGATTTCTCTAGTTTAAAACGCAGACTTGAAATTGGTTTTAAAAATGTTTTAATTAATTTTAAAATGTTTTACAAAATCGGTTTTAATAGGTGGCCGATCACACCTAGCTAAAAAAGGATTGGTGACGACTCCATTTCTTTTTCAAGGTCATTTTCAAAACCTTCATATATATTTTTTTAAAAAAAAGAGGAATTAAGTCGATTTTTTCTTGGGTTTTTTAATGTCACGCTTAACGAATAATAAAGTCTTGCGATGAGACTTTTTGTTATTTTTTAGGTTGCAACACAACCGGTTGAATCGGGAACCGAAAGTCATACCAATTTGACTTCCGATCCGGTTTTTTAACCATGTTTTAACCCTCTTACCTCGTTAATAGAATTTAAAAACTCCACAAGGATAATTTTTCAAAATAAATTTCTTATTATTTATTAATAATCTTAATTAAATATGGAAATTTAACAATATTAACAAAAATAATATCTTTTTTCGTTAGAAAAAAAGGGAGGGAAAGGGGGAGGCACATGTTTGACCAGATCGATGCCTCCCTCTCCACTCTCATTTCCTTCTCTCTCTATCTTCATTCTCTCTCCGCCCATTCTCCCTTGATTCCATTTTTTCTCTCCCTGGTTTTAGTTTTATTTTATTTTTTTAGTTTTTGAGAATTTGTTAATTTTAAAAAAAATAGAATAAAATAAAAAATAAAAATAAAAGATAAGTTGGCTTAACATGTGACGTATTCCTAATGGCTATTTTTGTTACATCACTTATTTGATTAACACCGTTAGTTAAAGATTAAATAAAAGTAAAATTTGAATATTTAATTGTAAAATTTTAAACATTAAGTATCAAATTAACAGTTTTCTTATAGTTTTGATACCAAATATGTATTTAACACTATCTAACATAACATAAATATAAAATCATCTATACAAATTGATATAATGTTGACATGTGTTTTTTTATTTTATTTTAGGAAGGACAAAAAAGAAAGAAAAGAGAAAGAGAAAAAAAATTATGTGTTTGTATTATTTTTTCGTGTGTTTAAAGTATTATAAATTTATATAAATTTTACACATTAATAATTCATTTTATGTATATTTTGACACTTTCATGTATTCGTGTAGTATTCATTTCATTTTCGTGTTGTGTTTTAATTATTTTTCCTATGCTGTATTCGTATCGTGTCTCAATTTATTTCATATTTTGCACAGTTTGTCATTATGATTCAATTTAGAGAAAAAAATTATATGTTCGTGTCATGTTTCAGTTCACGACATATTTTGCATAATTTGTTATAGTGATTCAATTTAGAGAAAAAAAATTTTTGTTCGTGACGTGTTTGTGTTTTTTTTTTTTTTTGTTCAAAATCTTATAAATTTATATAAATTTTTACACATTAATAATTTGTTTATATAGATTTTGACACGTTTGTGTATTCGTGTCTTGTTCATGTTATTTTTCGTGTCGTGTTTTAATTATTTTCTCATATTGTGTTTTTGTCGTGACTTAATTCATCCTATATTTTGTTCGTGTTATTTTTCGTGTGCTTAAAGTATTATAAATTTATATAATTTTTTAAATGTTGATAATTTGTTTCATTTGTATTTTGACATGTTCGTGTATTCGTGTCATGTTCATATTATTTGTCTTGTATATGTATATATATTGATGCACGCAAAAGAGTATATCTTATTTAACCTTGCACTAAAAATAATCAATTGTAAATATAGTAGTTAGCAAGGTTCAAGTCCACAGGGATTGGGTTTTAATTTATAAGTTATTGGTTTATATCTTGAGTTCAAAGAAATAAAAGTAAAAGGGGTTTTTGAAATAGTTTTAAAAGTAAAGAAAATAAGAAAATAAGAAAAACAAAAAGCAAGTAAGTAAAAAGAGATCAAATATGAAAAAAGTATAGTTAAGGTTTCATTCTCCACCACTAGACATCATTGAGAATCAATAATCAGATCAATCAATATCAATTAACTATCAAAACTATCAACAATATATAACCTCTCGTGTTACCCCAATCCTTCTTTAGTTCGTCGTTAAATAGGACAAACGCCACTACTTGATCTCTAACCACCAAATAACCTAAGATAAACATCATTAGATTCAAAGTGATAGCAGTTTTATGATAAGAAAGATAGGTTGATCTAAGCAATAAACACATAAACATGGATTCATTCAACTTAGGTTATGTTCCACTTTGTAATTAGCGAAAACTTGACTATAATGATTAATCACAAATTGCCACTATTAAATAGGACTCAAGACAATTACATATCATGTCTCCTAAACTAGCATTAGATAATTATCAAGATCTATCTAGTTGCGCACCTAAACAAATCAATACAACATCATAAACAATTCTTATAGAAGAACATAAGCAATTTTGTTAGAAAACCAATGATAGATAAATTTAAAAATCAATTACATAACATGTATAGGGCTTTGAAATCATTCTTAACCAAAAAGAAGTTTAGCCTTGCATAGCCATTATTAACATAAACAGAAAATTAAAGAGAGAAAACTAGAAGAAAGAAGAAGAAAATCAAAATACAAGAGTAGAAGAAGTGTGTAGAGATCAGCTCCTCCTTGTGTCTCTCTTTATAGGCAGCCTCTAGGTTTTGAGCATTTAGTGAGTATTTAATTTTGAGTGGCAGCCAAGGTTTAACTAATTTAAGGAAAGGAAGGGTGACTTGTAGCCAAAGCATATTTAAGAAGGAAAGATGCTTTACGTGCAGCCAAAGTAAGTGTAAGGAAGAAAAGTCTTGGCTGATTTAATTATCCTACTTTGACAAGGATAAGTTTAAGGAAAGATTCTTGCAATTAATGTAAGGAGTAATAATGACAGTCACTAATCCTACTTTAACAAGGAGAAAACATATATTTTAGCTAGGGTAATAACAAAGAAAGGTGATTTGCGGCTAAGGTTTTTCTGCCGCTAGGATTATTTAGGGATATCTTCCAATGCCGATTTAGATAACCATTTCTTATCTGATTTAGGCCCATAAGATACTTTTGGAAAGGTACTTAAGTCAGCTTCAAAAGTCAAGGAGGAAGTTTCTTTAAATAAAGAATTTAAAATCATGTTTTCCTTGTAACAAGCTCCAGAGGTCAAATCTGCCTTCTTGCTTTGCACCAAGAATTTGATCTTTTTTACTCCCAAGTCTTTTTCTATCTTGTGATTTTATAAGCTCTTTAACATCCTAATTGATATATTTTGACTTCATCTCTTCCAAAATACCTGCAAAGCATAAAAACCTAAAATATCAAGGAACTTAATAATTAAAGCACATATAAGGAAATTAAATAGGAAAATGTATGAAATTAAGTATTTATCAAACTCTCCCACACTTAATCTTTTGCTAGTCCTCGAGCAAAATAAAATAGAGAAAAAGTAAGAAAACCTAATTTAGTTCACTTTCGATATAACTTAGAGACAATCATTGAACAAGTTTTATCAACTAATCAATAGCTTAAAGAATTTCAAAGAATCATGCTTGAATGTAAGTAGTTAGAGTTAAGCCAATATTAACATAACATATCTCAATCAAAATAATGCATGTTCAACCTAATCTCAACTTCTCACATGAGATACTCTCATGATTTTCACTTTTTAAAGTAGTAGTAAAGTGTTTACACTCAATCAATCTCATGAAAACAGTTCTACCATATGCTTGCTTGTCCACCTATTCTCCACTACTTAGATCATACAACTTCATAAATCAAGAGGTCTTTACTCAAGGTTGTAATGGGGCCAGAGGGTAATATTGTGGTTAAAGAATAAAAGGAAAAGATATCACAAAGGTTCCAAAGACTTCATAGAATTTAGAGACAAAATAAGATTTTGCAAATAAAACTTTCTCAATATTCTTTAGAAGTACATAATCACATAGGCTACATATTTCATGTTGAGCCTTTGCTTCATTCTAATCAACTTTGTAACATTCTTTTCTTTTCCCAAAAGTTCAAGAGATGATTCATTTTTTTTATACATAGGAAAGTATTTTTACAATGTTCTCTTTCTTTTTCTCTTGATTTTTGCCTTTCTCCTCTCCCACACTTATCTTTTGTATCTAACCCAACTTTTCAATAAGTATCTCTTGTTTTTGCAATATGTCTCAAACATTCCATTCATCTTTAGAACAAGGGTAGAGATATAAATGTGTTTAGGCTAGATGTAAGTTGTGGTTACCAAAGAAATAGCTTATTCAATGTAGGCTCAAATTGGTTCACTATGGGGGATGTTTTCTTGGAACATCAATAGGGATGGGTGATTTGGCCCTGGTTAAAAATCCTAATGCCTCTATCATATCCATGTTGTTATATGTATCAATATAGTCTCAAATGGTTTAAATCAAGTTCTAGAGAAGCATGTAATCATAAGAGCACATAAGAAAGAAATGGGATTGATATGTATAATGCATCAATCATATAGGCTCAAAAACTCACAAGGATGATTATACAAGTCAGATTAGGTCTAAACATGCTTCTTTCTCAATCAACATATCACATTAACATTGGCTAAAAAAATGATATTTCAAGCTCAATTCTCATGAAAATCTTTTCACCAATAAACTAGTTTTACACCTATTCAATTCATATCTCATCATAGTATTGAAAGTAACTAAAACACACTAAAAACAACTTAAAACAAAACAAACTAAAGGAAATACTAAATTCTTCCCCCCACACTTAATTCTTACATTGTCCTCAATGTAATGCTATCACCCCATATGAAAGAATTATGTGCAAGAGAAAAGAACTAATAACATAAGAATAAAAATAACTAAGACTCAAAACAAAACAAACTCATGCAATCTAAATAATCCTAAAACACCAAACAAACAGTTAACAAATAAACATAATAAAAAGAGAAAGGGAAAGGGAAAGAAAGCAAATCTGAGTATGGCAGGTTGGTAATGCCTTCACCAGTTGGGCTGCCTCCCAATTAGCACTTGGTTGATTGTCTTCAACCTAGCTTATACTCCTTCTTGGATTTTTAGGATCTTTGGGCTCAGACATGAAACTTCCTGGATCTTTTCATTTTGGAGGAAGCTTTCTTTGGAAAACAGCCAATGTATTCTCCCCCACACTTATTATCTCATCATCATTTGTGGTGCATAGCTCTTTGAGGAATTGTGCAACTCTTGGTATTTGTTTAATGGCATCCAGAAGTAATATGTTTAAGGTTTCCAGAATTTGTTTTTCATGTTCCTTCTTCTTAGACTTTGCAAATCTGCTAGGAAAAGGTGGAGAAGGAACATTAGTAGAAATAGGAACCTTAGAAGCTACCTCAGGTGCCGAAGTATTCTTCATTGGAATTGTAGCTTCATTATCCTCAAGAGTTGAATCCACTTCTCTTTTTGGTGCTTCCTCAACTTGTTCCCCACTTCTCAATATCACAACACTAGCATTAGCTTCCTCAAGTTTTTCAGATCTTTGTTCTACCAATCTCACCACACTACTAGCCTTTTGGCTTAATTGCGTTTCCAAATTCTGGATACTTGCCATTGTTTTCTGTTGAAATTGCAAAGTATTAGTAACAAGGGAATAAACTAAATCCTCAAGAAATGTACCTTGGCTTTAAGTCACAGGTGGTGGCTGAAAAAAGATCTGGTTGTTGAGGCCATGATTGATTGAAGCTAGAAGGATGATTGTAATTGGCATAAGGATCAACTTCTTGATAATTGCCCAAATAGCTATAATTAGTATGATCCCACCATCCTTCATTGTAAGTGTTTGAGAAAGCATCATACTCTTGGAACCCTTGATGGCCTTGATATCCTCCTAAAATCATAGGCTTGTTCAAAATTATCATCTCAGAAGTATGGGCACAAATTGGTTGGATGATCCATCATAAAGCATACTCCACACTTCTCTGATTGTTGAACATTACCCATGACTAATCGTTTAACCAACTCCTTAAGTGTTAGATTGTTCAATTCCATCGTTATTTGCTAAAAATTTGAAAAGAAAAACCTGTATATACAAGAAAAATAAAACTAATTTGAGCTGAAAATAAGAATAAACCAAGTAAAAAATAAACTAAAGAAAGCAATCCCCGACAACGGCGCCAAAAATTTGATGCACTCAAAGAGTACATCTTATTTAATCTTGCATTAAAAATAATCAATTGTAAGTATAGTAGTTAGCAAGGTTCGAGTCCACAGGGATTGCATTTTAATTTATAAGTTATTGGTTTATATCTTGAGTTCAAAGAGAATAAAAGTAAAGGGAGTTTTTGAAGTAGTTTTAAAAGTAAAGAAAACAAGAAAAGTAAAAAGCAAGTAAGCAAAAAGACATCAAATATGGTTAAGGTTTCATTCTCCACCACTAGACATCATTGAGAATCAATAATCAGATCTATCAATATCAATTAACTATCAAAACTATCAACCGTATAACAACCTCCCATGTTATCCCAATTCTTTCTTAGTTCGTCATTAAATAGGACAAACGCCACTACTTAATCTCTAACCACCAAATAACCTAAGATAAACATCATTAGATTCAAAGTGATAACAGGTTTATGATAAGAAAGATAGATTGATCTAAGCAATAAACACATAAACATGGATTCATTCAACTTATGTTATGTTCCACTTTGTAATTAGCGAAAACTTGACCATAATCATTAATCACAAATTGCCACTATTGAATAGGAACTCAAGACAATTATATATCATGTCTCCTAAACTAGCATTAGATAATTATCAAGATCTATCTAGTTGCGCATCTAAACAAATCAAGACAACATCATAAACAACTCTTATAGAAGAACATAAGCAATTTTGATTGAAAACCGATGATAGATAAATCTGAAAATCAGTTACATAACATGTCTAGGGCATTGAAATCACCCTTAACCAAAAAGAAGTTTAGCCTTGCATAGGCATTATTAACATAAGCCGAAAATTAAAGAGAAACTAAGAAGAAAATCAGAATACAAGAGTAGAAGAAGTGTGTAGAGATCAGCTCCCCCTTGTGTCTCTATTTATAGGTAGCCTCTAGGTTTTGAGCATTTAATGTTGAGTGGCAGCCAAGGTTTAATTAATTTAAGGAAAGGAAGGGTGACTTGCAGCCAAAGCATATTTAACAAGGAAAGATGCTTTACTTGCAGCCAAAGTAAGTGTAAGGAAGGAAAGTCTTGGCTGATTTAATTCTCCTACTTTGACAATGATAAGTTTTAAGGAAATATTCTTGTAATTAATGCAAGGAGTAATAATGACAGCCACTAATCCTACTTTAACAAGGAGAAAACATATATTCAGCTAGGGTAATAACAAAGAAAGGTGATTTGCGGCTAAGGCTTTTCTGTCGCTAGGGTTGTTTAGGGATATCTTCCAATGCCGATTTGGATGACCATTTCTTATCCGATTTAGGCCCATGAGATACTGTTGGAATGGTATTCAAGTCAGCTTCAAAAGTCAAGAGGAAATTTCTTTAAATAAATACTTCAAAATCATGTTTTCCTTGCAATAAGCTCCGAAGGTCAAATTTGCCTTCTTGCTTTGCACCAAGAATTTGATCTTTTTGACTCCCAAGTCTTTTTCCATCTCGTGATTGTGATTTTATAAGCTTTTTAACATCCTAATTGACATATTTTGACTTCATCTCTTCCAAACTACTAAAAAGCATAAAAACCTAGTAAATGTCAAGGAACTTAATAATTAAAGCATAAAGTATTAGAAAATTAAATAGGAAAATGTATGAAATTAAGCACTTATCATATATGCATGGATGTCAGTGGTACTTTTGATTGTTGAAATTAAAATTTATCTTTAAATTAACATTAAAAATAATAAATTTTAGGGTTAATATATAAATTAGCCCCTATACTTTAGGCTTTTTCTCTGTTTGGTACCTGAAAAAAAAATTTTGTTACTTTGGTACTCGAACTTTCCTGCCGTCAATCACATTGGCCCTTTGCCCTAACACCGTTTGTTAATGCTGACTAGGCAAAAAAAACAATAAACTAGAGCCTGACACATGGCAAAACTGCCACATCATCATGAAAGAGAAAATTTTCAAAAAAAATATAAAAATCAAAACAAAAAAATTCAAAAAAATTATAAAATTAAAATAAAAAATTGTTTTTTTATTTTAAATCAAAATTAAAAATTTGGAAATCTTATTTTTATAAAAAAATATAAAAATCAAAATAAATTATAAAAAGCTGAAAATATATATTTAAAAAGCAGTAAAAATAAAATTAAAAATAAAAAAATGAAAAAGAAATTTGAATATTTTTAATAAAATGAAAAAAAAAAAGAGGAAAAGAAACGAAAAATCGAGAAGGGGAAGGGGAAGGGGAGAGGGAGAGGAGCTGCCGGCGTCGATCTGCCTTCGACCGGGTAGGTCGACGCCGATCTGCTTGGGTTTAGGCGGATCGGCGCCGGCGGCGCCTCCCCCTTCCCCCCTCTCTCTCTCCCTCTCCCTCTTGCTCTCCCCCTCCCTCTCCCTTTCCCCTTCCCCTTCCCCTTCCCTTTCTCGATTTCACGTCTTTGTTTTTTTTTTTTTTTTAAATTTCCTTTTCTTTTAATTTTAGATTTTCATTTTTTTAATTTCAAATTTTCATATATATTTTTAAATTTTCTATATTTTAAAAAATCATTTTTTTATTTTTATTTTATTTTTTATTTTGAATTTTTAGATTTATCTTTTGATTTTTTATAATTTGTTTGTCATTTCTAGAATTTTTAGTATTTTTTTTAAGAATTGATATTTAAAATTTTTATTTTTGATTTTAAAAAAATAGTTTTTTATTTTGATTTTTATATTTTTTTTATTTTTTGAATTTTTTTCGTATATGATGATGTGGCAGTTTTGCCATGTGTCTGCCTCTGATGGTGTGTTTTGCCTAGTCAGCCATTAACTAACGGTGTTAGGGCAAAGAGTCAATGTGACTGACGAAAAGAAAGTTCGAGTACTAAAGTGACAAAAAAATATTTTCAGATACCAAACGTACAAAAGGCATAAAGTACAGGGCCTAATTTATATATTAATCCTAGAATTTATATTAATTTGATATTTTTTGCACATGAGATAAACTTTTGTTAATATAAATTTTGATTAATATGCATTTTATTAATTTTAATTATTTGTTTAATATGCAATTCTATGTTCAAATATAATTAATTATTATTTAAAAATAGATACAATATAGTAATCATGTGTGATGTGTGTGACAATAAAGACTAATCTATAAAGACTAATCTATAATCTATAATTTATAATCTATAATATATATAATTACTAATATTGGTAAAAATAATTATGATGAAAACATACATTTTTCATTATATTTCTAAGCTATCATTTAAAATATTATTTAATATAAATATTTAAAATTTAGAGCAAAGAACACCCCTGATCCTTACTTTGAGGTACATACCATTTTAAAATTTAGAGCAAATAACACCCGTGACCCTTAAACTTTGTGGTACATACCATTTTGGTTCTTATACTTTGAAAAGTTACTCGTTAGTCTCCATACTCTTTAAAGTTAATAACATTTGATTATTCTGTTAGTATTAACATCAATTCAGGCACATGGTATAGACACCTAATTTTGTTCGGACTCCAAAATCAGGTACGTTTTCCTCCTAAATTGATCAAAAATTTTGATTGTATTTGTATTTCGTAATCTTGTTAAACAGTTATAGACACCTAATTTTGTTCGGACTCCAAAATCAGGTACGTTTTCCTCCTAAATTGATGTTTCAGAATGCTAAAAGGCTTTTCTCATCCTGCAGGTGGTACTCCGAGGCTTAGTCTAAGAAAATAGACAGACAGAAAAAGTCAAACTCAAAAAAGTCAACCCAGGAAAAAGTCAATCCCAGAAAAGTCAATCTCGAAAAAGTCAACTACTGAAAAAGTCAATCCACTTTCAAAATCAAGATTTGAGGTTTAATTGAAAAAATGGTGAAAGAATTTTGATAATCCGAGGTCTACATTGAAAGATATGGAGGTCGGAAGTTGGGTTACGGAGATTTAGTAGAAAGGAAACCCTAGTTCGGGGAAATTTGGGGAAAAGTGCTTAAACGATCAAATTGGTCAGAATTGAAGGTTCCAAATGAAAGATAAGTACTAACCACGGGTAATGGAGAAGTCACTTGGAAGAAAAACTGATAGAAAAGTCAATTCGGAAGAAAACCGAGAATTAGGGTTTTTGGTAGATTTCGGTGAAATTTGGAGGAATTACAGAAATGGCCCGATTCGGTAAGACTAAGGCCCCTAATTGATGAGGAATGATTAAACAAGGATAGTCCAAGGCTCAGTTTGAAGAAAATCTGAAAATCGGACTTGTTTTGAGCAAAACCGGATTTCGGAGGCAAAAGGCCAAAATTGAAAAATTCGGAAAAAATAGCAAATGAACTCAAATTTTTTGAAAATTTACAAATCTCATTCTTAAATCATTTCGAAGAGATTGGCGAAAGAAAATCTTGATTCGGAGTTCGTTTGCAAAATGACCAAATACCGGACCTACTATGCAGAAATTCAAAAGGATAAATTCCGAAAAAATAGCAAACGAGTTTCAAAAATTCTGAAAATTTGCAGATTTCATTTTTAAATTATTTGGAAGAGATTGGAAAAAAAAATCTTGATTCGGAGTTCGTTTGCAAAATGGCCAAATCCCGGGTCCCCTATGTAGTAATTCAAGCAGATAAATCCCGAAAAAATAGCAAATGAGCTCCAAAAATTATGAAAACTTACAGATCACATTTTTAAACTATTTGGAAGAGATTGGTGAAGAAAAATCTGGATTCGAAGCTCGTTTAAAAAATGATAAAATTCGGGTGCATAAAAAGGGCAATTTCGAAAATAAATCCGAAATAAACAACAAATAGACTCGAAAATTTTGAAAACTTTCAAATTCAATTTTTTATTATTTCGGAAGTATTGAAAAAAGAAAATTCGAATTTGGAGTCCGTTTGCTATTTATTTAGGTTTGGAGGGCAAAAAGGTCATTTCATCGAAGAAACCAAAAAAGGCAAATTTGTAATTGAGGAAAATATGAAAGAAGAAGGAATTGCTGGGATTTTTCTTCCCTTGGTCAGCCAGCGTAGAGGAGAAGAAGGAAGCTTGAACATTTTAATTCCTTTGTCACTATCAAGCCACATGCTACCACTAACACCTTGCAAATGGTCCCCCCTTCATACAATGGCTTAGGAGCCTTGTAGGAAAGTTGAATGCACCATCCAATGGCCAAGTTTAAATGCCAAGATGACATTTTTATTTGTCATGAAAGAACCCTCATCTAATGGCCAAGAATGGAAGAAAAAAGATGAGCACAATTCATCCAAGGGTGAGCATCTATTCGGTTAAGCAAGGGAGTGCATAGGATTATCTCTTTTCATCCAATGGCTTAGGCCATCTACAAGGGTTGAGTATGAGGGATGGATTTAATCTACAAGATGTCATTTTTATGTTGTCCTCATCCAATGACCAAGAATGGAAGAGCATAACTCATCCAAGGGTAGACACTCACGGGGGCAAGCAAGGGAGTGCATGGGATTGGTCTTCTTTTGCATTTAAGGGCTAAGGTTACTACAAGGGATGAGTACACATCTTAAGGGCTGCTATCAATTGGCAAGATGACATTTTTATGTTGTCATCAAAATATCTCAATCTAAAGGTCAAGATTGGAGGAGAAAAAAATGCAATTCCCATCCAAGGGTGAAAGGCCATTCGGCCAAGGCTAAAAGGAAGGGAGTGGTTTCATTTTTTCAAAAGTTTTTTGGCTGGAAACAGTAGCTAATTTGGCAAAGAAAAAGGTTTTGAAAGAAAGAAAAAAAAGTTTTCAATAGAGAGCTTGAAGGTAGTCATCTCTACCAAGTTCTAGCATAGCTTTCTTCTTGTTTTCCATGGTGTTTTCTTGATTTTCTATCTTGTTTTCCTACTACATTTTTCATATAAATAAAGTTTTTTAATGTTTACTTATGTTTTCATCTCTTCTTCTTCATTAAAATGGTGGAAAACAATTTTTTTTTTACATGGTTTCATGCTATGGCCGAATATGGCATGTTTACTTGCCTTGGTTTTCTTATTTTTTCTTCCTTGCATGTTTTTGTGAAAATTGATTTTTAGAATTTTTTTTTAGAGTATTCTAAGGTTCTGATTTTTTTACAAAAAGATGAAGCAAAAAGGTTGAAATTGCTACATGATCTTGGCTAGACCAAGTAACCACGGTTAAGAGAGAGGCTATGCCCATTTTTACCTACCATGAAGCTCACCTTAATTTTGCTGTTTAGCATGGTTTATTTTCTGATTTTTGGAATGGAAAGGCTTCATGATCTTGGCAAGACCAAGTGATTATGGTTAGATGAGAGGCTATGCCCATTTGATACCAACCATGGAGCTTAATTTTCCTTGTTTTACTTACTAGTTTTGCTTGTTATTTGTTTTGCATGTCTATGTTAATTTTTTTTTATATGTTCTTTACATTATTTTCTATGCTATATTTGTTTCTATATGTCATTTCCATGCTTGATATTGTATTCATGCATATTCGGTTATGGTGTTCATATGCTATCATGTCTTATATTATAAACATGTTTGCATTTTTTTTTTTGTTCCAAGACCATTCGGCAACTCCATTTTTGTATGCCTTGCATGTGCATTTTCCTTTTGCTTCTTAGCTTGTTTGCATCTCCATGCCATGAACTTGTACATTTTGATCTTAATATGCCATGTGCTTATGAAAATGCTATGATAAAATGCCATCATTTTGTTACATGGCCATTCGTCTACTCCATATTGATATGCCTTGCATGTGCATTTTCACCTTGCTTCTAGATTTGTTTGCATCCCCATGCCATGAGCTTGTGCATTTTGATTTTAGTATATCATATGCATATGAAAATGTCATGACATTATGCATCTTAATATGATTTGTCATGTACTTGTCTCATTTACTAAATAGGATTGCATTAGAGTCTCATGTGACCATTCGGCCTCTTCATGCACTCCTTGCCTTGTCATGCATTTGCATTTTGTTTAGGTAACATGCTTTGCATTATCATATCTTGAAATTGTGTATTAGTTGTTGTTTGTTCCAGCATTGACATTAGTTTCATGGGTCATTGTATGTTCATAGTATTGCTATGCATGTTCATTACATTTTAGGTCTAGGCCATATTGATATTGCCATGCATATTGGGTCTTAAATCACATTGGAATTGTCATGCATTACTATGCTATTTAGGTCTTAGGTTACATTAGAATTTTCATGCATACTCATAACATATTAGGTCCAAGTCACATTTACATTATGAAGCATTGCATGCATATTGAGTTAGGATAGCATTTATTGCCATGCAAACTCATGCTAGGCATTTAGGTTGTCTTCATTTGTCATGCATTTCCTTTACCATTTAGACCTGTAGACCATGCATTTCATACATTTCATTTTCTTTATGTTCATGCATTCCATGACATTGCCACATGATTTATGACTTAGGCCAATCAATGGCTCAAAGTCATGCTCTCTTGAGCATACTTGTGGAAAATTAAGGAATTGTCAAATTGATTATTCTACCTTTGTGATTTTTTTACTTAGCCAATTTTTATCCAAGGTTTTTAAATGTTTAGCTATTGTCCTTAGGTCTTTAGGATG
The DNA here is from genome assembly GCA_030761205.1 of Fremontodendron californicum. Lineage (NCBI taxonomy): Eukaryota > Viridiplantae > Streptophyta > Magnoliopsida > Malvales > Malvaceae > Fremontodendron > Fremontodendron californicum. Next base: position 24,708,082 of record JAULJL010000009.1, read on the forward strand.
ATCTCCAACAATTTTTATTTTGATTTTTGAATAACTTTATCAAAGGCAAAAAAAAAATGTGTTTTGACAAAACAGTTTTTTTCACCCAGTACTCGAACATCTCCGATTTTTCTGGGCAGTCATCTTTAATTAGAAAATTAAGAAAAAAATTTTTGTGTAGTTTTACATGTTCTGAGTCTCCAATATTGTTTTTAGATTTTTTTAAAATTTTTAAAAATAGACTAAAATATTGTGTGACAAAACCTGACAGTATAGGCAGATTTGAAATCAAAAGAGAAATAATGTTTGAATTTGGCTAAGGCATTTAGAGGGGGTTGGGTATAAGCTTTAGCTACTGTCTTAGGGTAGTTTCTAAGCCTTTTTAAACTTTAAAAGTGATTTTATAAATCTCGGGTTAAGGATGGTCAAGTCAGGGATTTTAAACTTAAGAAAATAGAGCAATTTCAAAAGGGTTTGATAAGGGTTTTAATTTTTATTCAAGTTTTTTTTCTCAAAATTGTTTTCAAACAATCACAAAGTTTTATTTTTTTTTTAGAAAAATCTAATTTGACATATTTTCCTAAGGTAGCCAGATATCTTTTTAGATATACAGATTTCTTTATTTAGAGGAAAAAAATACATTTTCATGCATTGCATTTTCCATGTTCATGCATTTTATTTAAATGTGTTATTTTTGCTATGATATTTTCCATGGTATTATTATTATTTTGATTCACATTTTATGATCTTATATTGTTTGCCATATGATTTTGAATATTTCACGATATCCCATATTTTTTATTTAGTCATTTATTTTTGTCACATTATTTAGCATATACTATGTTCATGCATTTTTTTATTTTTTTTCATGCATATTTTATGATAGCATTATTTTATGTTTCATGTCGTTTTTTTTGTTATTTAGATCAAATTCCATGTCATTTAGGTTATTTTATTTATAATATGCCATGTCATTTAAAATATGCCATATCATTTAAAATTGCCATGTCATTTAAATTATTTTATCTCATTTAGAATATACCGTGATACTTAGGATTTTTCATTTCACCTAGAATATACTATGCCATTTAAATTATGTCATATCATTTAGGTTGCATTATATTATCTAGACTTTGCTATGTCATTTTATTTATGTCATACATGTTCATGTTCATATTTTTTAAATGTTTTGAAAAAGATAATGATTTTCAATAAAAATAAAGATATTCCCGAGTTAAAATAATTCATTAGTTCTTTACCGGGTTTGCTGGAGGGAATATCATCAATTATCATTAATAAAGGAATATCTTTCTTTCAAAAAATGAGAATGATTTGGAAAGTTTTTCAAATTAATAAAAATTTCTATATTTTGCCGATTTTGTCGAGGAATATAGGAAAATTTTGAATTAATAAATTCCGGATCATTTTCAATTAAAAATGGAATTATTTTTCTTAAAATTGGGAATTTACTTGGAATACTAAATAAGAAACCAACTTTTTTACCGAGACTTGAGATAACACATGATTAATAAGGTACCGTTTTATACGGGCGTTGTGGGGGTGCTAATCCTTCCCCGCACGTAACCGAGTCCCGAACCTGATTCTTCGATTTTCTCTGGTTTATAACGCAAACTTGAAATTGGTTTTTAAAATGTTTTAATTAATTTTAAGATGTTTTATAAAACCGGTTTTTAATAGGTGGCCGATCAAACCTAGCTAAAAAAGATTGGTGGCGACTCCATGTCTTTTTACGAGGCCGTTTTCATTCCCTCGATTGTTTATTTTATTTCAATCTAGAGGAATTAAGTCGTCTTTTCCTCTGCTTCTGTTTCCCCTTCACTCGGACAGGTTCCCCGCGATCGGGATCACGTATCGACAGCTTGGCGACTCCGCTGGGGACTTTTTTAGAGAGTCAGGCCTAGAATTAGTCGTGTGTTATCTAAGTTCGGTTTCGTTGGTTTTTAATTGGTATTTAATTTTAATTCCCATATTTTTAAAATAATAAAGAGAATTTTGAAAATAATAAAATATTTTAAATATGCCCATCTTCATATGCATTCATACTATTATTGTTCTCTGGTTATTTTGTTGCGTATATTTATATGTTTGCTTGACTGATGCTTTACATTGTTTGATTTTAGTGGGGTATTTAGAATAAGGGGTGTAGAATAGGTGGTGACAGGTTTGTTTTGTTCTCCCAACACACTATATTTGCATTTGCATAACATGAACTCTCTACCTGAGTTCCGTCCTTTTAAGTGGGAGTAAAGTAACTACGCATTCGTGATGATCCTCCGTATGGGTTAGTGAAACACTTTCGGAGTATAAAGTACCTAATTCCTTCTTGATAATCCTCCGTATGGGCATAGGAAAATATACTCTAACGAATTGAACCCACTTTTATCGTGGGTGCCTTACTAGCCTTCATAGGCGACAGCAAGGAACAATTTGGGGCCTTAGAACCGATTCACCTTCATATAGTGAACCTAGGCGAAGCCATGCCAGATTTCTGTTAGATACCCGAAGTTTAAGAACACATGGAGGAACATTTCCAACCTTTTACCATCTTTCTATATGTTAGATTTTACAAATTGGTGATGATGAACGAACATCATATCGCTCGTAATAAATTTATTATTTTGTCCCAAAGGCGTCGTAATGCTGAAGCTCTGTTAAAATTTTCAGGACATTTTTTTTAGCATGTTATTTATGTTATCTTTTTGAATTCGTTTCTTTACTAATCTATTTCTTTCTGTTTTCTTTTCTTTGACATGCATCATAGACATCATCGTACACTTGAAGTTTATTGGCCTCGGGATAGTCATCAACCCAAAGGACTTTCATGGAGTGTTAGGTTATTTCAGTGATAGAAGATCATGCAGTAGTCAGGGCACGGTCGAAAAAATATCAGAGGGAGAATGGCGATTGCCTGAAGAAAGATTATGTGTCAGCATTGTCGGAAAGGGTCAAAGTGGATTCTAGACAAAATAATCTTCGAGGGTTAGCCGACATTTGGAATCAGTGGAATGTATTAGAGAAAGAAGCCTTCACTCAGAAATATGGAGATATAGCACTCTTAAATTCGATTCGGGTCAATAGTGGGTTGATTCAGGCTATGGTACAGTTTTGGAATCCTGCTTATAGATGTTTTACTTTTAACAAGAAGGATATGACCCCACTGATTGAAGAATATTAAGCACTGTTACGTATTGAATGTCCTAATCCTGATCGAGTATATTTGAAGAAAGTGAAACCTTCAGGTTTTAAGAGGAAAGTGGCTAGGATCACAGGAATGTATACAACATGGGTTGAGAGTCATGTGGATACAAAGCAGAAAAATGGATGCATTATGTGGGAAACTCTTCGACAATTGATATTGGGTTATTCCGACAAAGAAAAAGCCAGGGACATCTTCGCTCTAGCCATCTATGGATTAATCATATTCTCGAAGATATTGGGTCATGTGGATATAGCCGTGTTTGATTTCTTTGAAAAGTTGGAACAGAAGATCAACCTATCTCCGGCCATCCTAGCTGAAACTATTCGATCTTTGAATTTTTGTAAAAAGGCAGGACAAGGGAGAATCAAGGGGTGTGTAAAACTCCTTTATATTTGGATTCAAAGTCACTATTGGAAGATAAAAGAGGTTTCCTTCAAACCATACATGAAGTCTTTAGTTTCGATCAGGGAATTCCTTAGAAATGATTGGCTTGAAGACGGGGATGAAGAGAAATGGGTCAACATGTTCCGGAATCTAAAAAGGGAGATGGTGACTTGGAGAGCTCCATGGATGGTTCCTATGCCAATTATATACAAATGTGGGGACAACTTGGGAGTTCCACTACTCGAAATTTGGGGGTCTGTGAGTTATGCGCCTCTATTGATGCAAAGATAGGTTGAGTCTTGGCAATTCACACCTGTGACTTATAATCTAGGATCATCAGAGTTCACTTATGGAGAAGACGGATATTCTGGAAAGGTGCGGGCAGTGATTGAAGCATGGAAGAAAACTCACCAGATAAAAGTGGCCAGATATGCCGACATCGTCACACCTGATTACCTGATATGGAGGGAATTAAGGGTTAATGATAGGCTATTGACATCAGATGGGGAAGAGGTCCAGTTCATGAATCCGCCACTGAGGGAAATGCCATCAGAGCTAGAAATCGCAAGGGCGGAATTTGAAAAAGAAAATGCCCAGATGAGCAAGGAGATTGCCCGACTACAAGAAGAGCTTGAGGTCATGAAAAACAGGGAATCAGCTCGAGAAAGAGAAAAGGAAAAGATCAAGAGAGAAAGGGACACTACTAAGGGCGATCTTTGGGAATTACATTTGGAGAACAAGAGGTACTGCTTTGAGCTCAGATTTGAGGGGACTCTCAAGACTTCCGGGGAATGGGAGCATGAGGTCAAAAACCTCAAGAAGGAGAATAACTACTGGAAAGAGAGAGCGAAGCATGAGGAAGCCCGAGCCAATCAACTGGAGAAGCAAGCTAAGGAAAGCTTACACGGTGATGCTTTGCTGACATGTCAAGGGGCCGTGAAGAAGTAGGGGTCAGATTGAAGAGCAGGGTAATCAAAAGGAGACTGTGAAAGAAAGTCCAAGATCCGAGAAAGTCACTATAGGACTAATTTTGTAATAGCACTTTGAAAAGCGAATTACGGACAGTGATCTTTTTATTCTATCTGTGATGTATTTAGTTCCAGGAAATCAATGAAAGACCGTTCGATTGAAATTATCTCGGGGCTGATACTTTCAAATGCATTCATATTTTATATATTTTGTTTGTTTATTTGTACATTCACTCATATTTATAATCATTCATTTTTGAAATACATTCATATTCATACACTTAACCACTTATTTATTCTTTTTACTCATTCATTCATTCATATTCATACACTTAACCACTTATTTATTCCTTTTACTTGTTCATTCATTCATATTTATACACTTAACCACTTATTTGTTCATTTCGCTTGTTCATTCATTTATTCTTTCATATTCATATACGTAGTCATGTACTTATTCATTTTATTTGATTCATTCATTCATATTTCGTCATTCATTCATTCATTTTTTTATAAAACATAAAAAATATGTGTCAATAAATTCTAATTCATGGTTTTCAAAACTAAAGGTACAATCGGTCGCACTCAGAAAGAATCGAATTTTTGCCACCCTTACAATACTCATCTCACGACAAAGCTATGGAAAATGATCAACTTGCTAGAATGAAAAGAATGTAAAGAACTCAAAGGGAACTACAGGAACAGTTAGCTAAATCTCAAGAGGAGTCACGAGAACAGATGACTAAACTCATGGAAATGATGAGTGCCATGATGAAACAAAAAGGGTCGGGAGAGAATTCGGCCACTGGGAAAAGGGTGGTAATAGAAGAGGATCAACCTGAAAACATACAGCAAAAGGGCTAAGAGGTGCCAATTGGGACGGCCTCCTATGTTTATATCCAGCTAGGTGCTGAGGCACAAAACTATGTTCTCGGAAGAGGTAATATGGGAGCTGACCCAAATGATGTTAACGTTCCAGACTTTGAAGAACTAACTTAAAAGGAAAAAGCAAAGATGACTGAGCTGAAGAGGATCGAAATGGCAGAATCACAGAAAAAATATCAACTGCTGGAGGAGAGGCTGAGGGCCATTGAAGGGGCGGAGTTATTTGGCAGTCTGGATGCCAAAAGAATGAGTTTAGTACACGATCTAGTAATTCTCCCAAAGTTCAAAGTACCAGACTTTGAAAAATATAATGAGACTACCAACCCATCAGCACATCTGACCATGTACTACAGAAGAATGACGGGGCATAATGATAATGAGAAGCTGCTTATCCATTGTTTCCAAGATAGCTTGACAGGGTTTGCAACTCGATGGTACAATCAACTGAGTCGTACCAAGACTCGTTCATGGACGGATTTAGCCAGGGCTTTAATAGAGTATTATAAGCATGTATCGAATATGGTACCTGATAGGCTGTCACTACAGAATATAGAAAAGAAGACTACTCAGAGTTTCAAAGAATATTCGCAAAGGTGGAGGGATCAGGCCACACAAGTGCAACCCCCTTTAACTAGCAAAAAAACTACAGTGCTTTTCATCAATACCTTGAAAGCACCCTATTATGATAAATTGGTGGGGAGTGCCACCTAGGACTTTGCAGACATGGTAATATCTGGGGAGATGATAGAGTCAGCCATTAAGAATGGGAAAATGGAAGGGGGAGAGTCTTCTACTCCGAAAAAAGTATTCCCTGCCAGGAAGAAAGAGGAGACCCATGTAGTTAGTCTCAACCAATACCCATATACACATCCTACACCATATACACCACCAAGGCCCTATACTCCTACCACATTTTATGCACCTCTTACACCCTACACATCTTACCTGGGTATAATCCTTATTACCCTAATATGAACCACCTTACCCAAAATCTCTTCCCTTATACCAATATACCACAACAGCCGTTTCCAATTGGCATATCCCCACAGATCAACCCTTCCTGAAACACTGTCCCAAACACTCAGGGAGCTTGGCACAATGACCAACATTCACCAAGGAACTATCAAAAACCCCAATTCGATCCGATTCCTACCACCTATGGTGAGCTATATCCCAAACTCCTGCAGGGTCAACTTGTTGCACCCGTATACCTCAAACCTCTGACACCGCCATATCCAAGGTGGTACAATGCAAATATTAACTGCACGTACCACGCAGGAATTCAAGGACACTCGACTGAAGATTGTCTGGCCTTTAAAATGAAAGTCCAAAGCCTAATCAACGCCAGAGTTGTGAAGTTTGGGTCAAAGAATGGGCCGAATGTAGTGGGGAACCCATTGCCAGATCATACTGAGAATCGAGTAAATGCAGTATGGACAGGGGAAGTCAGAAGGGAAAAAGGGATGCCAGGGAAGTCAAGACTCCAATGTTGACAATATGGGTCAAGATGGTTAAGGCAGGAATGGTGGGAGATGCTGACAGTTTAAAAATGGTCGCAAAGAGGGTGCAGAATTGGTGCCCGTTTCATAAGTGTGAAGGTCATATCATACAGGACTGCGGGGACTTTCTGGCTAAAGTCCAAAAGATGATGGATGATGGGGAGGCCTAATTTTACAAGGAGACAGAGGAGGAAATAGAGGTTATTGAGAATGCAGCTGGCTACGGGATAGAAACACCCTTGATCATCTATTATGATGAACCAGAGGAGAAAGTCATGCCAGTCATTGAGGAAAGTGCACCTAAGTTAATTATTGATTTGCTTGTTTCCTTTTCGTACAAGGAAAACAAAGCTGCACCATGGTTATGCTCCGTATCTTCGAGTCAGCAAGATATCACAGGTGTGGGGCACTTAACACGAAGTGGAAGGTGTTATGCTCCTGAGGGTGTTAAACAGGGGTCAACTGGAAAAGATAGAGGAACGGACAAAGGGAAGAAAGCAGCTGAACCAATCCATATTGAGATAAATTTTTCAAAAAAAGCAGAAAAGGGATCAGCCCCGGTTAACAGAATAAAAGAGCCAGTGAATGAGAAAGAAACCTACGAATTCTTAAAATTCATAAAGCATAGTGAGTATAGCGTGGTTGAGCAACTACAATGTCAACCAGCTAGAATTTCAATCTTATCCTTGCTTTTGAACTCGGAGCCACACAGAAATGCCCTGTTGAGAGTGTTGAATCAGGCATATGTGGCTAACAACATATCAGTAGAAAAATTAGACAGGCTGGTAGGAAATATCGCGACAGATGACCATATATATTTTAGTTATGAGGAGATACCACCCAATGGTATTGGGTCAACAAAAGCTCTCCACATAACTACCACTTGCAAGGGGCACATATTACCAAAGGTTTTTTTGGATAATGGTTCTTCATTAAATGTGATGCCCTTGGCAACCTTGTCTAAACTGCCAGTGGATATTTCTTATATGTTGCCAAGCTACAGGGTGGTCAAAGCCTTTGATGGTACCAGGAGAGATGTAATGGGAACTATTGAGGTTCCTCTAGAGATAGGCACATGCACCTATACAGTGAATTTTCAGGTCATTGATATTAATCCGTCCTATAATTTCCTGTTGGGAAGGCCATGGATATATTCAGCAGGGCCTGTGCCTTCATCTCTCCACCAAAAGCTGAAATTTGTGATAGAGGGGCGTTTGGTCACTGTATCAGGAGAAGAGGACATAATAGCCTCTACATCTATTGAATCTCCTTATGTTGAACCCAATGAAGATGCCGTAGAATGTTCCTTTCGATCTTTGGAATTCGTAAATGCGATTTTCGTCGCTGAAGGACGAAAAATTCCAAAACCAGGGTTGTCCAAGAACACAAGATTGGGGGTAAGAACTACCATGGGAAAAGGCTGCAGGGCTAGAAAAGGTCTCGAAAAATATCTTCAGGGGATGTCCCGAGCGATGAAAGTAGTGGGAAAGAAAGATCGGTTTGGCCTAGGGTATCTGCCGAAGGCCCATGAGAAGAGGAAACAAACTGAAAGAAACCGACAAAGGAGGATGGCCCGTCTCACAGGTATGGATATTGAATGGGAGCTTATGACATTCCCACCTATCCTTCACAGCTTTCGCTTAGCCGGTTCTCTGTTCGGAGAAAAAAATTCTGATGATGTACTCGTAATGATCGAGCAAGCCTTCGAGAGATTCCAGGTGAATAGGGATGAGCAGATATATGATATGGAGATCTGCACGACTGGGAAGAAAGAATTGAAAGTGAGAATGCTAACTGGTTGGTGCGACCTTGTCCGCTAGGATATAAACTGGCCAATTGGAGTGCGATCGAGCTGCCCATAGTTTTTAGGTCTATTCCAACGTAATGCTTTTAAACAAATCTTAAATATCTTTGCCCAAAGATATTAAGAATTTCTTTTGTAATGGGCTTTTGTCTACAAATTTTCATTTAATAAATAACAAACACGATGCATTTCCTTCATATTGATGTGTCCATATTCTTTCATTTATGCTATTTACTTTGCTTCTATTGTATATATGTTTTCCTATATTGTTTCTTCCCCACCTATTTACAGGTGTACGGATGCGGAATACGAGGACTTTCTTGTCAATAATTCTGAAATTGATTTTGAGAGACCCATTTGCACGGGTGATTTTGAGGCTGACGAAGATATTGAGGATTATGGTCTACCTCTGGACTTATTAAGAAAAATAGAACAAGAAGAAAAACAAGTACTTCCTCATGAGGAGCTATTGGAATTGTTGAATTTGGGAAATAATGAGGAGGTAAAAGAGGTTAATATTGGGACTACATTGTCGTCATCAATAAAGGGTGAATTGATAGCCTTGCTACGGGAATATGTAGATATATTTGCATGGTCATACCAAGACATGTCGGGTTTGGATCCAGACATTGTGGTTCATAAGCTCCCTTTAAGGCCAGAGTACAAGCCAATTCAGTAGAAGTTGAGAAGAATGAGGTCGGACATGCTGTTAAAGGTAAAAGAGGAGGTGAAGAGGCAGTTTGATGCCGGATTCTTAGAGGTGGCAAAATATCTGGAATGGGTGGAAAACATTGTTCCAGTACCAAAGAAGGATGGCAAGGTGCGCATGTGCGTTGATTACCGAGATTTGAACAAAGCCAGTCCCAAAGATAATTTCCCTTTGCCCCACATTGATACTTTGGTGGATAATACGACGAAGTGTTCTTTGTTTTCTTTCACGGACGGATTCTCGGGATATAATCAGATAAAGATGGCACCGGAAGATATGGAGAAAACCATATTTGTTACAATATGGGGAACATTCTGCTACAAGGTAATGCCGTTCGGGTTGAAGAATGCTGGGGCAACATATCAGAGAGCCATGGTGACCTTGTTTCATGACATGATGCACAAGGGAATTGAGGTTTATGTTGATGATATGATTGCAAAGTCACAAAAGAGGAGCATATTGCGAATCTTAGGAAACTCTTTGAAAGACTAAGAAAGTTTCAACTCAAGCTAAACCCGACAAAATGCACTTTTGGAGTCACTTCGGGGAAATTGTTGGGTTTTGTTGTTAGCAAAAAGGGAATTGAGATTGATCCGGATAAAGTGAAGGCCATCCAGAATTTGCCACCTCCACATACTCAAAAGAAGTAAGAGGTTTTCTGGGGAGATTGAATTACATTGCTCGGTTTATTTCTCAGTTAACCGATAAATGTGATCCAATATTCAAGTTACTTCGAAAACGCGATCCAGGAGAGTGGGATGAAGGATGTCAGATTGCTTTTGAAAAGGTTAAGCATTATCTATCAAACCCACCAGTATTAATGCCACCGGCTCCGGATAAACCAATGATATTGTATCTATCAGTATTTGAGAGATCCATGGGTTGTGTTTGGGGGCAGCTTGATGAGACTGGAAAGAAAGAACAGGCGGTTTACTACCTCAGCAAGAAGTTCATAGATTATGAGTTGAAATATTCATCGGTAGAAAAGTTGTGCTGTGCCTTCTTTGTCAGGGAGGACTGCAAGATGGCAGGTTTTGTTGTCAGAATACGACATTGTGTATGTGAGTCAGAAAGCTATCAAGGGCAGTGCAATGGCTGAATTTTTAGCAAGTCGAGTAGTGGAAGTTTATGAGTCGTTGAACCTTGATTTCCTAGATGAAGATTTGATGTATGTTTCACAAGCGGATGAGGTTTCCTTGAGGAAGAAAATATGAAAGATGTATTTTGACGGGGCATCCAATGCCATGGGGCACAGAATCGGTACAGTGCTCATATCCCCGGAAGAAGATTATTATCCTTTCACTGCCATATTGGATTTTGATTATACAAACAATACTGTAGAATATGAAGCATGTACTATGGGCCTTCGTGCTGCCATAGACAGATTAGATAAAAAACTGGAGGTTTTTGGAGACTTGGCTTTAGTGATATATCAATTGCGTGGAGAATGGGAAACCCGATACAAAGTTATCAGATACCGAGAACTCATAATGAGTTTATTGGAGGAGTTTGAAGAAGTAAGTTTCAATTACTTCCCCCGAGAAGAAAATCGGATGGCGAATGCTCTTGCTACTTTGTCATCAATATTTAAAGTGAATAAAGGGGCGGAAGTTATGCCGATCAAGATGAGCATATATGAGTCTCCTGCCCACTGTTTGAGTATCGAAGAAGAAGCAGATGGTCTCCCTTGGTATAACGACATTTTGCAATACATCAAGAATCAACAGTATCCAGAATAGGCAACAGAAAACGACAAAAGAACTCTGAGAAGGCTAGCAATGAATTTTGTTCTAGATGGCGAGATTCTCTACAAGAAAGGGAAAGATCAAGTCCTACTGAGATATGTCGGGTCTGCTGAAGCTCGAAGAATTATAAAGGAAATCCATGAAGGGATATGCGGCACCCATGCCAATGGTCACATGCTTGCTAAGAAAATTATGAGGGCAGGATATTATTGGCTGACGATGGTAGGATATTGTATCAATTATTCCCAGAAATGTCATAAATGCCAGATTTATGCTGATAAGATCCATGTGCCGCCATCGCCATTGCATGTCATGACCGCACCATGGCCGTTTTTAATGTGGGGAATGGATATGATTGGGCCTATTACCGTGAAAGCTTCAAATGGATATCGTTTCATCCTGTTGGCCATAGACTATTTCACAAAGTGGGTGGAAGCTGCTTCTTATACGAATGTAACGAAGTCGGTGGTATACAGATTTGTTAAGAAGGAAATCATATGCCGATATGGACTGCCAGCAAGAATTATTTCTGATAATGCTCTCAATCTGAACAATTAGATGATGAGAGAGGTATGTACTCAGTTCAAGATCACGCATCACAATTCGGCATCTTATAGTCCGAAGATGAATGGGGCAGTAGAAGTAGCCAACAAAAACATCAAAAGGATTGACGAGAAAATGACTAATGTGTACAAGGATTGGCATGAGATCTTGCCTTTTGCTTTTTACGCATATCGCACTTCGGTTCGCACCTCTACAGGGGCAATGCCGTTTTCTTTGGTATATGGTATGGAAGCAGTGTTACCCATGGAAGTTGAGATTCCTTCACTTCGGGTTTTGATGGAGGTTGGCCTAGAAGAGGCAGAATGGGTTAGAGCTCGTTATGAACAGCTGAATCTCATCGAAGAGAAAAGATTGAAGGTAATTTGTCACAGGCAGTTGTATCAGAAAAGGAGAGTTGGTACTGAGGAAAATTCTCCCCATAGTGAAGAATCCGCGAGGAAAATAAGCTCCAAATTGGGAAGGACCCTATATGGTAAAAAGAGCTTTTTCTGGAGGAGCATTGATTCTAAGTCGGATGGATGGGGATGATTTTAGACATCCCGTGAATGCTGATGAACTGATAAGTATTATGTTTAAAAAAAAAAAAGGTATGATGCTATGCATATGGGAATTCGAATGATTCCAAGTGTAGAAATGGAAATTTTATATATCTATCCCCCCTAATAATTGCTTTTCAAAGAAAATATTCATGCTTGATATGATGAATGGCAATCTTTCATATTCCCTTCATTAAAAAGAAATTATCCCTAGTCACCCCTTTGAGCCTTAGGAATTATTTCTTTCTTTGAACCCTGATCAAGGATCACCCTCTACACTGGAGGGCAAATACGAGGAAAAATAATCAAAATCATGGCAAAAAAAGAGAGCCATTGGAAAATATGAAATCAAATAATGGCAAATGAAAGCCAGCAATGAAAAAAAAAGAGAAGAAAAAGTCCAAAAAGAGGACAAACCTCAAGAATGAATTCTCCTCAGGAAATGATCCTTGATCCAATCACCCTTAAACATATTTTGGGCCTATTTTATCCTTTCCTTCTAAACTCGAACCTTGGCCTACATTATGTACTTTAAAAGTCCGTTTTGATCAAGCATGGATATTTAATTTGAAAGGCTGTTCTCAGAATTTATCCCATCTTTTGAATTGACATTTTTACCTTGGAAGCATTTAGAATTCTCAGATGCGTGGTAGAATACAAAAAAAAAAAAGGAAAAGGAGAGGTTTAAGTTGAAAACGCGTAAAGGGTGACTTAATATCGAATGGGGAATACTTGAGTTGAAAACTTGCAAAGGGCGGCTCAAGTACTGATTAAGGTTTGAATCAATACTCAGTGTAAAGGGGGAGAAAGTATTTGAAAATCAGAGAAAAGGGGAACAACTCAGTCTGACGTAACTTCGGAAGCCAAGAGGTTACCCGAGTAAATTGACCGTTCAAGAGAAATTTCAGATGATTTGAAAAAGGAGGGGTCCAAGATATTCCGCATCCGGGGCATCAACAACCTATAACTTTACATTTGTTTCTTATATCCTTGATATCCACTTTTATCATCTTAAAACATTTGGTTGCAATAAATTTTTGTTACCCCTTTTATGATAATTACTTGTTTCATACTCTCTTTCATACATTTTGAGATGCATTTTTTTTTTATTAAATTGAATGATGATTAGTAAACATAATTTTTTTTTAAAAAAAAAATAAAATAAAAGGGAGTTTAAAAGTATTACTAAGGAATAGATCTAAATCTTAGAAAAGGTTTGGAAGCCACTAATCCTGATAGAAAATTCACCAAGTAAAGGAAAACAGTGAATATGTTGGAGACTCCGTCATAAAGACAAAAATTTGTGAATTTCAGCGAAGTCAGAAACTGGGACTGTTTGTCAATTTATCTTGAGCAAAGGGTTCCTTAAGTGGGGCATCAGTGAACAATTGAAGACTCCGTCATGAAGTCAGATAATCTGTGAACCTTAAAGAAACCATGGATTAGGAATCATGACACAATCATTTGATTGCATTCATCCTCAAAAAAACATACAAGCATTTGCAAAGCATGTCATTCTCATCATTGCATTTAGCTAACATTGCAGGAATCAGGAAAACTTCGGCTTCCCCGAATCGAATTCATTCTGTTTTATCAAATGAGTTGAGCCTTGAGATCATCGTCGAGGTACTTCCTTTTGTTTTAAATCGAACTCGTTCTGTTTCTCAAATGAGTCGAGCCCCGAGACCACCGTTGAGGTATGTTTCTTTTAAATCGAACTCGTTCTGCTTCTCAAATGAGTCGAGCCCCGAGACTGCCATCGAGGTATGTTCCTTTCATTTTCAAGTTAAATTTATTTTCCCAAAAGAATCAAACCCAGGATCATTCTTAGCATTTTCTTTTGTTTAAATCGAATTCATTCTGTTTTATCAAATGAGTCGAGCCCCGAGACCACCGTCGAGGTATTTCCTTTTATTTTAAATCGAATTCATTCTGTTTTATCAAATGAGTCGAGCCTTGAGACCACCGTCGAGGTATTTCCTTCTATTTTAAATCAAATTCATTCTGTTTTATCAAATGAGTCAAGCCTTTAGACTGTCGTCAATGTATTTTCTTCAAGGGTAAGGCCTTCGGGCACCATTTTTAAGATTTTCAGGCATAATTTTTTAAATCACGGGTAAAGCCTCCGGGCACCATTTTTAAGACCTTCGGGCACCATTTTTAAGACCTCCGGGCACTATTTTTAATACCTTCGAGCATAATCTTTTCTTTTGAAATCAAACCCATTTCTTAAGACGGGTCGAGCCTTGATGAGTTAGGGAATTCAATTTAAAGATAAAATCTTCAATTTACAGCTTTTTTTAAAAAAAAAATTTGAAAAAAATGAAATGAATGAATGAAAAAAATGAATGATGATGATTGAAAACTCCTTTCCCTTTCCTTCACATGTGATTTCACTAACCGTACAAAATTAGTGTTTGTTTATCTTTGTCTGATTCCTGATTCTCAGTAATAGCCAAATAGGGGCAGCTGTAGACACCTAATTTTGTCCGGACTCCAAAATTAGGTACGTTTTCCTCCTAAATTGATGTTTTAGAATGCTAAAAGGCTTTTTTCATCCTGCAGGTGGTACTCCGAGGCTTAGTCTAAGAAAATAGACAAAAAAAAAAGTCAAACTCAAAAAAGTCAACCCCAAAAAAGTCAACCCCAAAAAAGTCAACTATTGAAAAAGTCAACCCACTTTCAAAATCAAGATTTGAGGTTCAATTGAAAAATGGTGAAAGAATTTTGATAATCCGAGGTCTACATTGAAAGATATGGAGGTCGGAAGTTGGGCTACGGAGATTCAGTAGAAAGGAAACCCTAGTTTGAGAAATTTGGGGAAAAGTGCTTAAAAGATCAAATTGGTCGAAATTGAAGGTTCCAAATGAAATATAAGTACTGGCCATGGGTAACGGAGAAGCCACTTGGAAGAAAAACTGAGAGAAAAGTCAATTCAGAAGAAAACCGAGAATTAGGTTTTTTTGGTAGATTTCGGTGAAATTTAGAGGAATTACAGAAATGGCCCGATTCGGTAGGACTAAGTCCCCTAATTGATGAGGAATGGTTAAACAAGGATAGCCCAAGGCTCAGTTTGAAGAAAATCTAAAAATCGGACTTCTTTTGAGCAAAACCGGGTTTCGGAGGCAAAAAGACAAAATTAGAAAATTTGGGAAAAATAGCAAATGAAGTCCAAAAATTTTGAAAATTTGTCAATCTCATTCTTAAATCATTTCGAAGAGATTGGCGAAAGAAAATCTTGATTCAGAATTCGTTTGCAAAATGGCCAAATACCGGGCCCACTATATAGAAATTCAACAGGATAAATCCCGGAAAAATAGCAAACGACTTCCAAAAATTTTGAAAATTTGCAGATCTCATTTTTAAATTATTTTGAAGAGATTGACAAAATAAAATCTTGATTCGGAGTTCGTTTGCAAAATGGCCAAATCCCGGGTCCCCTATGTAGTAATTCAAGCAGATAAATCCTGAAAAAATAGAAAATGAGCTCCAAAAATTATGAAAACTTCCAGATCACATTTTTAAACTATTTGGAATATATTGGTGAAGAAAAACCTGAATTTGGAGCTCGTTTAAAAAATGGTAAAGTTCGAGTGCATAAAAGGGGTAGTTTCGGAAATAAATCCGAAATAAATAGCAAATAGACTCGAAAAGTTTTGAAAACTTCTAGAGTTCATTTTTTTATTATTTAGGAAGTATTGAAAAAAGAAAATTTGAATTTGGAGTATGTTTGCTATTTATTTAGGTCCGGGGGGCAAAAAGGTTATTTCACCGAAAAAACCAAAAATGGCAAATTTGTAATTGAGGAAAATATGAAAGAAGAAGGAAATGCTGGGATTTCTCTTCCCTTTGTCAGCCAGCATAGAGGATAAGAAGGAAGCTTGAACATTTTAATTCCCTAGTCACTATCAGGCCACATGCTACCACTAACACCTTGCAAATGGTCCCCCCTTAATACAATGGCTTAGGAGCCTTGTAGGAAAGTTGAATGCACCATCCAATGGCCAAGTTTAAATGCCAAGATGACATTTTTATTTGTCATGAAAGAACCCTCATCTAATGGCCAAGAATGGAAGAAAAAAGATAAGCACAATTCATCCAAGGGTGAGCATCCATTCGGTTAAGCAAGGGAGTGCATAGGATTATCTCTTTTGATCCAATGGCTTAGGCCATCTAGAAGGGCTGAGTAAACATGTTGAGGGATGGATTTAACCGACAAGATGTCATTTTTATGTTGTCCTCATCCAATGACCAAGAATGGAAGAGCACAACTCATCCAAAGGTAGGCACTCAAGAGGGCAAGCAAGGGAGTGCATGGGATTGGTCCTCTTTTGCATGTAAGGGCTAAGGTTACTACAAGGGCTGAGTACACATCCTATGGGCTGCTATCAATTGGCAAGATGACATTTTTATGTTGTAATCAAAATATCTCAATCTAAAGGCCAAGAATGGAGGAGAAAAAAGTGCAATTCCCATCCAAGGGTGAGAGGCCATTCGGCCAAGGTTTCATTTTTTCAGAAGTTTTTTGGCTGGAAACAGTAGCTAATTTGGCAAAGAAAAAGGTTTTGAAAGAAAAAAAAAGTTTTCAATAGAGAGCTTGAAGGTAGTCATCTCTACCAAGTTCTAGCATAGCTTTCTTCTTGTTTTCCATAGTGTTTTCTTGATTTTCTATCTTGTTTTCCTACTACATTTTTCATATAAATAAAGTTTTTTCATGTTTACTTATGTTTTCATCTCTTCTTCTTCATTAAAATGGTGGAAATTTTTTTTTTCTTAAATGGTTTCATGCTATGGCCGAAGATGGCATGTTTACTTGCCTTGGTTTTCTTCTTTTTTCTTCTTTGCATGTTTTTGTGAAAATTGATTTTTAGAAGTTTTTTTAGAGTATTCTAAGGTTCTGATTTTTTACAAAAAAATGAAGCAAAAAGGTTGAAATTGCTACATGATCTTGGCTAGACCAAGTGACCATGGTTAGGAGAGAGGCTATGCCCATTTTTACCTACCATGAAGCTCACCTTAATTTTGCTGTTTAGCATGGTTTATTTTTTGATTTTTGGAACGGAAAGGCTTCATGATCTTGGCAAGACCAAGTGACTATGGTTAAATGAGAGGCTATGCCCATTTGATACCAACTATGGAGCTTAACTTTCCTTGTTTTACTTACTAGTTTTGCTTGTTATTTGTTTTGCATGTCTATGTTAATTTTTTTATATATATGTTCTTTAAATTATTTTCTTTGCTATATCTGTTTCTATATGTCATTTCCATGCTTGATATTGTATCCATGCATATTCGGTTATGGTGTTCATATGCTCATGTTGTGCATTTTTTTTTTCATGTATCATGTCTTATATTATAAACATGTTTGCATTTTCTTTAATTTGTTCCAAGACCATTCGGCAACTCAATTTTTGTATGCCTTGCATGTGCATTTTCCTTTTGCTTCTTAACTTGTTTGCATCTCCTTGTTATGAACTTGTACATTTTGATCTTAGTATGCCATGAGCTTATGAAAATGCTATGACAAAATGCCACCATTTTTGTTACATTGCCATTCGGCTACTCCATATTGATATGCCTTGCATGTGCATTTTCACCTTGTTTCTTGATTTGTTTGCATCCCCATGCCATGAGCTTGTGCATTTTGATTTTAGTATATCATATGAATATGAAAATGTCATGACATTATGCATCTTAATATGATTTTTCATGTACTTGTCTCATTTACTAAATAGGATTGCATTAGAGTCTCATGTGACCATTCGACCTCTTCATGCATTCCTTGCCTTGTCATGCATTTGCATTTTGTTTAGGTAACATGCTTTGCATTATCATCTCTTAAAATTGTGTACTAGTTTCTGTTTGTTCCAGCATTGACATTAGTTTCATGGTTCATTGTATGTTCATAGTATTGCTATGCATGTTCATTACATTTTAGGTCTAGGCCATATTGATATTGCCATGCATATTGGGTCTTAAATCACATTGGTATTGTCATGCATTACTATGCTATTTAGGTCTTAGGTTACATTAGCATTTTCATGCATACTCATAACATATTAGGTCCAAGTCACATTTACATTATCAAGCATTGCATGCATATTGAGTTAGGATAGCATTTATTGCTATGCAAACTCATGCTAGGCATTTAGGTTGTCTTGAATTGTCATGCATTTCCTTTACCATTTAGACCTTTAGACCATGCATTTCATACATTTCATTTTCTGTATGTTCATGCATTCTATGTCATTGCCACATGATTTATGACTTAGGCCAATCAATGGCTCAAAGTCATGCTCTCTTGAGCATACTTGTGAAAAATTAAGGAATTGTCAAATTGATTATTCTACCTTTACGATTTTTTTACTTAGCCAATTTTTGTCCAAGGTTTTTAAATGTTTAGCTACTGTCTTTAGGTCTTTAGGATGATCTCCAACAATTTTTATTTTGATTTTTGAATGACTTTATCAAAGGCAAAAAAAATGTGTTTTGACAAAACAGTTTTTTTTTCACCCAGTACTCGAACATCTCCAATTTTTCTGGGTAGTCATCTTTAATTAGAAAATTAAGAAACTTTTTTTTTCATGTATTTTTACATGTTCTGAGTCTCTAGTATCTTTTTTATATTTTTTAAAATTTTTAAAAATAGGCTAAAAAATCGTGTGACAAAACCGGACAGTATAGGCAGATTTGAAATCAAAAGAGAAATAATGTTTGAATTTGGCTAAGGCATTTAGAGGGGCTTGGGTATAAGCTTTAGCTACTGTCTTAGGGTAGTTTCTACGCCTTTTTAAACTTTAAAAGTGATTTTATAAATCTCAGGTTAAGGATGGTCAAGTTCGGGATTTTAAACTTAGGAAATTAGAGCCATTTCAAAAGGGTTTGGTAAGGGTTTTAATTTTTATTCAAGTTTTTTCCTCAAAATTATTTTCAAACAATCACAAAGTTTTATTTTTTTTTTAGAAAAATCTAATTTGACATATTTTCCTAAGGTAGCCGGATATCTTTTTAGATATACGGATTTCTTTATTTAGAGGAAAAAATACATTTTCATGCATTGCATTTTCCATGTTCATGCATTTTATTTAAATATGTGATTTTTGCGATATGATATTTTCCATGGTATTATTATTATTTTGATTCACATTTTATGATCTTATATTGTTTGCCATATGATTTTGAATATTTCATGATATCCCATATTTTTTATTTAGTCATTTATTTTTGTCACATTATTTAGCATATACTATGTTCATGCATTTTTTTAGTTTTTTTTTTTCATGCATATTTTATGATAGCATTATTTTATGTTTCATGTCATTTTCTTTGTTATTTAGATCATATTCCATGTCATTTAGGTTATTTTATTTATAATATGCCATGTCATTTAAAATATGTCATATCATTTAAAATTGTCATGTCATTTAAATTATTTTATCTCATGCAGAATATACCATGATACTTAGGATTTTTCATTTCACCTAGAATATCTATGCCATTTAAATTATGTCATATCATTTAGGTTGCATTATGTTATCTAGACTTTGCCATGTCATTTTATTTATGTCATACTTGTTCATGTTCATATTTTTTAAATGTTTTGAAAAAGATAATGATTTTCAATAAAAATAAAGATATTCCCGAGTTAAAATAATTCATGAGTTCTTTACCGGTTTGCTGGAGGGAATATCATCAATTATCATTAATAAAGGAATATCTTTCTTTCAAAAAACGAGAATGATTCGGAAAGTTTTCCAACTGAATAAAAATTTCTATATTTTGCCGATTTTGTCGGGGAATATAGAAAATTTTTGAATTAATAAATTCCGGATCATTTTCAATTAAAAATGGAATTATTTTTCTTAAAATTGGGAATTAACTTGGAATACTAAATTAAAAACCAATTTTTTTACCGAGACTTGAGATAACACATGATTAATAAGGTACCGTTTTATACGGGTGTTGTGGGGGTGCTAATCCTTCCCCGCACGTAACCGAGTCTCGCACCCGATTCTTCGATTTTCTCTTATTTATAACGCAGACTTGAAATTGGTTTTAAAAATGTTTTAATTAATTTTAAAATATTTTATAAAATCGATTTTTAATAGGTAGCCGATCACACCTAGCTAAAAAAGATTGGTGGCGACTCCATGTCTTTTTACGAGGCCGTTTTCATACCCTCGATCGTTTATTTTATTTCAATCTAGAGGAATTAAGTCGTCTTTTTCTCTTCTTCTGTTTTCCCTTCACTTGAACGGGTTTCCCGCGATCAGGATCACGTAACGACAACAGTTGAAAACAAACGAAAAAAAAATGATACCAAAAAAATGGACCCACGATTCGTTAGGAAAATGAGAGCACGAAAAAAGGCATGAAAATAGGGTAGATGGTTTCTATTCTCAAAACATGGGGATTAACAAGTGATTTTTGAAAATATATGGAACAAAATGATATGTGCTTCAATATGACACTTTTGTTTATATCAACCAAGCCTAGAGGTGTCCGTATGTTGAGCCAGGATTGGTTAACACTTCAAATTATTTGCTCAAAGTCCTGTTCGACTGCCCATTAAAGCCCATTTAGACTCACTTTATTTAAATTTATTATTAAATTATTAAAAAATATATTTATATTTTAAATATATTTTTTAATTAAAATTCAATAAAAACTTATTATTTAATTGTAAAACATATTAAGGGGTTGGGCCCACACTTGAAAATTCATTTTCCGAGCCTCGTCCGAGTTGGGTTTGGCTCGCAAATCTGACGAACAACTATTATTTTATGTCAAATGAATCTAATTTGAATGGAAAATGCCAACTTAGCTAATAGGATGACTTATTCCAACATATGTGAGTTAGTTGGACCTTTAACCACCTTAGAATTTTTCATCCAAATTAGGTTCATTTGACATCAAATATAATAAGTTGAGAGCTTAATTGATATGAATAAAAGATTAAGGAGTTAAGTTAAATTTTATGTTATTATTAAATCCTAAATTATGAAATATTAATTAGAGAAAGTTGAAATTCTTTATAGAATCCATCCAACGTATTATTATTATGTTATACATGCATGTGGAAGATGAATGTATGTGGTGGATGATTAGATTAGAATGAATGCATATATGGTAAATGTATTAAATTAATTACTATGTACATAATAATTATGGTGCATTATATTCTCCTCCCCCTATTTATATTTGGAGTCCTATATAAGGATGGATTTGCATCCCAAAAATGATAATAGAAAAAGCTTGGTGACATAGCTAGTTCCAGAAGAACTAGACTTTGAAAGTTCATATTTTTTTTTGTCTTGATTTCTCTTACTCATTTTATTTATTTATAATACGTTATCAGCACGATCAAGTCTCTAACGGTAGTAAAGTCCCTCAAGTTTTCTTTCATTATATCAAGGTAAGAATTTTGCTTTCTCTAACATGTGTTATTTAGAAATCTGGTATATCTTCTTATTTGTAAAAGGTATATATCTTTACATGTTCTATTATGTGATATATGTGAGATAAGTATTTTTCTTATTGTTTAAATTCTTAATGTCTACCTGACTCTGGATTTTTTGTTTATTCTCTCTAGTATCTTTACAATGACAAATCTCACGAAGCTTGAATTCGTTGCTCTCGATATTTCTGGAAAAAATTATTTGTCATGGGTACTTGATGCTGAGATTCATCTTAATGCTATGAACCTTAGAAATACTATTGAAGAAGAAAATCAAGCATCCCTGCAGGATCGCGCAAAAGCAATGATTTTCCTTCGACACCATTTGTACGAAGAATTGAAAACTGAGTACCTTACTATTAAAGACCTATTAGCCCTTTGAAATAACTTAAAGGACAGATATGAACACTAAAAAACGGTGATTTTTCCAAAAGCTCGATATGAGTGGATACACTTATGGCTATAAGATTTCAAAACCGTAAGTGAATATAATTCAGCATTGTTCAAGATTAGCTCTCAATTGAAATTATGTGGAGAGAATATTACTGATGAAGATATGTTGGAAAAAACATATTCAACTTTTCATGCCTCGAATGTTCTCCTGCAGCAGCAATATCGAGAGCGTAAAAATTCTGAGCTAATTTCTTGTTTACTTGTGGTTGAACAAAACAATGAGCTTTTGATGAAATACCATCAATCTCGTCCTACTGGCTCAACACCATTCCCTCAAGTGAATGTAGCATTTTCTCAAGGTCATGGAGCCGTGGTGGTAAAAGGGGTCGTGGTAGAAAAAATTATTGGACCTGTGATAATCATCATTCAAGTCCTGAAATCAAAGGTGCTAAATGGAATCAAAAGAAATGGGTCAGAAATGAGGAAATTTCGAAAAAAAAAAAAGTAATAAAGTGCAAAACAATGACAATATTTGCTATAGGTGTGGAACTAAAGGTCATTAGTCTCGAATATGTCGCACTCCAAAACATCTAGTTGATCTTTACAAAGCATCACTAAAGGAAAAAGGAAAAAATGCTTAAGTAAATTTATATGAACCTGTTGATCCTACTTATGATAATGAATCTTCTTTAAATATTGATTTTAATGTTTCTGATTTTTTCGAAGACCCTATTGGCAAAAGTGATCATTTGATTGGGGATGAAAATGTCAAGGAATGAGATATATTTATGTTTATGTTATTTTAAGGATTAACATATGTAAATTTTACTTATAATATAAATTATATTGTCTTGCATATTTCATGTCTATTATCTTTTTCCAATTTCTAAAAACATATTTTTTTGTTTTTAATAGATAATGCAATATAAACTTGATAACATGGTGGCTGACATATGTTTAGTGGATTGTGACATCCTGTCCGGATAATCTACCTAAAATCCGGCAGAGTTTCCTTTCTATCTTAACTATAACCATCCTGCAAATGACAATCAGTTTATATCCTCAGCAAGCAATATTTCTCAATATAGTTTATCACATTTATACATGCATATGCAAAAATTATCCATGATCAATCTATATTCAAGTCAATACATATTGATTCATTATCTCATAACTTCAAATATATATAATTTATCTGAAAGTAAACCTATCTCAAAAAGGTTTATTAGATAAAAGACATCAAAAGAACAAGACTTCTAGAGAGATTTAAGTACGATGCCCACCACGTCAAAACACTATTAGAAGCGGAGAGTGGAGGAAGGCAGCAATCCCGACACCTAACTATAACCTGAAAATGAGAAACATGAAAAGGTGAGATATATGAATATCTTAGCGAGTAGACAACTTTTAAAACATTTGAAAACTATGACGATAACTTTTAAAATGTAATAAACGTTTCCAAAATAAATAATAGTAAAACTATAATGAATAATTTGAAGGTATAGTGAAGTTTTCAAATGTATAACAATATTATAATAACAAATCAATAAATAAAATTTGTAGAGTAAATCAAGTTTCGTATAATTGGGCTCCAACTTACTATCATGCATAAGATTTATCCATACATCCATGTAAAAACCAGGTAATTTCCATTTTGGCATACTAGTAGCCGGCTCCAAAGGCCAATATCACGATAGGACGCCCCAAAGGGATATGTGTCGCTATGATGTGCCCCCAAAAGGCTAATATAACGGGATAGGGACTCTGGAGATGGCTCCCACCACAAAGGCGTAGCACGCAGCTCCCGTATTCCGATCAAGGGTATAATCTCATACATTAAGTCAAGTGGAGCCAAAACCATGTATGTCAAAATCTATGTATAATCATATTTTATAAATCATCCAACTTGCTCGATATAATATTTCTTGAAATACATGCACATTTATAACAAAATCAATTCATATGTTTATATATCGCATATGTATTTATACGTAAAATAAATATCATGCTAAATAAATTATAATTATAATTAAAGAAACTCCAGATAACTATAGTTATAGTCTACTCACAGTCCTTGAGATGATCTCCCTATACGCCTCGGCGTGTAACCTCGGGATCCTCGAGTGACATTGGATCTACATGGCCTAGAGATTAACGATAATTGGTATTTATAAATACTCATAGCATTATGCAATTATGAATGCAACTTAAGTCCCATTAATCTACCCCAAAGTCAATACTAATTTCTCATACTCAAAACAACATATCCTTAATTTTTAATATCATTTCCATAATCAATTTTTCCATAATTCAACTCCATATTCATGTCCTTATCAAATTCCTTTATAGTACTCCAGGCCTTAGAGATTTCCATAATCCATAATCATCATTTAGTACTATATTTCTCTTAAGCAATGAATTCCTTACTATCAAACTAGATTAGAAAACCTATAACTTGAGTTTGGTAAGAAATTTTGAAGTGATTCCAATTGGTTTATCTCAGCCAATAAGTCTACTTTATAAAGGAAATAACTAACTTATACAATTAGAACAAAATCTTGATCAAGTTTGATAAATCCCGAAACTATGCCAAAACAGGGGTCAAAACAGGACAGCCAACTTCACTGAATTTTATCTTTTTAACCGCTTATCGGTTTTGGGTGATTCTAAAACTGAAATTCCCATATTGAAGTCTAGTTTCTAGGAAAAATATCAAAAAAAAAATACAAAACCAGCTGTGCCAAACTCAAGAAATCAAAAAAGAAGACATGCTCAATTCCCCTGTTTTGCTTTTTCTTCCCATTTTCTTGTTCATGCTTTCAAATCCTTTTAATTCTTACTAAAGGAAAGTAAAACTCATACTTAATAGATGAAATTGCAGACTTTAACATGTTCATGGAGTTAAAATCTTAGCATATTCATGTAGAAAATCTAGAGAAAAGGAAAAATTAATCAAGAAACTAACCTTGGATGTGATTATTGATGAAATTTTGGTAGAAAATGCTTGAAGAAAATTTTGAGAGAATGAGAAGAAGAAAGGCCGGCTGCTACTTGAGGAAGAAAATGAAAAAATCTAGAGTTTTCAAGAGATAAAATGAACTTAAAAGATATTTTTCAATTTTTGGTATAATTGCAAATTGGTCCCTCAACTTTTCATAACTAACCATTAAGCCCTTAAACTTTTAATTTGTTCAATTTGATCCTTCCTTCTTTTATTTCCTTCACTTATAACTTCTTACCGATTTCCAAGTTTTCCCTTAAAATTTTTGGAGTTTGACTTTGCACGATCGTACATAACCTCGGTTGTTACAACCTACCCCCCTTAGAAAAATTTCGTCCTCGAAATTTACCTACCAATTTGATCGAAGAAGTGAGAATATTGAGTCCGCATATCTTCCTCCCTTTCCCATGTAGCATCTTCATATGAATGATTCCTCCAAATAACTTTCACTAATGGAATAGTCTTAGTCCTTAGAACTTGGTCCTTTCTATCCAAAATCTCAATCGGTCGCTCTTCGTAAGTTAAATTTTTCTCAATTTGCATAGGCAAGCCCTTCAATATATGTGAAGATTCGAAAATGTAATTTCGGAGCATAGAAACATGGAACACATAATGAATTTGTGACAGTTCTTTCGGTAAGGCCAATCTATAAGCAACTGGGCCAATCCTTTCGATGATCTCAAACGGCCCTATATAATGAGGACCCAGCTTTCCTCGTCTTCCAAACCAGATTACTCCTTTCCAAAGAGTCACTTTCAGAAACACCATATCACCAACTTCAAACTCTAAATTATTATCTGCATAACTCTTTTGCCGATCTTGAGCTATTTTTATCTTTTTCAGGATTACCTTTACTTTGTCTGTAGTGATCATAATAATTTTCGGACCTAGCAATTTCCTTTCACTTGTATTATCCCAACACACCGGAGTTCTGCACTTCCTTCCATACAAGGCTTCAAACGGAGCCATTTCAATGCTGGACTGATAACTATTGTTATATGCAAACTCTGCTAGAGGCAAGTGTTCATCCCAGCTTCCTTTGAATTCCATAATACAAGACCTGAGCATATCTTCCAGAATTTGAATTGTCCGTTCAGACTGTCCATCTATCTGGGGATGTAAAGCGGTACTGAACTTGAGTTTAGTGCCCATAGCATTCTGCAAACTTGTCCAGAACCGAGATGTGAATCGGTGGTCTCGATCAGATACAATCAATACTGGGGCACCATGCAACCTGACAATGTCATTCATATAAAGTTTAGCCAGCCTTTCCATGGAAAAAGTCTTCTTGGTTGGCAAAAAGTGAGCTGATTTTGTTAGACAATCAACAATCACCCAAATGCTGTCATAACTAGACTGCATTCTTGGCAATCCCGAAACGAAATCCATAGCAATATCTTCCCACTTCCATTGAGGAATAGATAGGGGTTCAACTTCCCTGAAGGTTTTTGATGCTCGGCTTTAATTTGTTGGCATACCAAACATCTAGAAACAAACTCAGCTATGCCCCGTTTCATACCTTGCCACCAATAGTGTTCTCTTAAGGTTCGATACATCTTCACACTACTGGGATGCAACGCGTATGGTGCACTATGAGCTTCCTCCAAAATCATCTTCCGGAGTTCTTCATCTTGAGGCACACAAAGCCTATTTCTTATTATCAGTACATCATCATCCTTCATTTGAAAGTCAATCCTCACGCCATCCCTTACTTCCTGCTTTAACTTTACTAACATAGGGTCATTATTCTGTGCTTCACGTATCCTATCAATATGAATCTGTTTAACCTTCAAGTGGGTTACTAGGAGATCATTCTCATCAATCATCAATTCCAAAGGTAAAGACTTCAACTCATTTTGCAAAGGTTTCTGAATCGTTCGGATATGAGCAAGAGAACTAGAAGACTTTCAACTAAGAGCATCGGCCACTATATTGGCCTTTCCAAGGTGGTAGTCAATCACACAGTCATAATCTTTTATCCATTCCAACCATCTCTTTTGCCTCAAATTGAGTTCCTTCTAATCCATCAGATATTTCAGACTCTTATGATCAATGTAGATTGTACATTTTTCTCTAAACAAATAATGCCTCCAAATTTTCAGTGCAAACACCACTGCCGCCAACTCTAGATCCTGAGTGGGATATTTCTGCTCATGCTATTTCAGTTGCCGGGAAGCATAAGCTATCACCTTTCTATGTTGCATCAAAACGCAACCCAAACCTCGCCTCGAGACATCACTATATACCACAAAGCTTCCAGTCCCTTATGGTAGTGTAAGAACTGGTGCTCTGGTCAATCTATGCTTGAGCTCTTGGAAAGCTTGCTCACATTCATCAGTCCACTCAAACTTAGCATGCTTCCGTGTTAGCTTCGACAAAGGAGAGGCAATCATGGAAAATCCTTCCACGAATCTTCAATAATATCCTACCAATCCGAGAAAGCTTCTAACTTCTGTGACATTCGTGGGTCTTTCCCAAGCAACTACAGCTTCTATCTTTTTTTGGATCCACAAAGATCCCTTCCTTAGATACCACGTGACCAAGGAATGCTACTTTGTCTAGTCAGAATTCACACATAGAAAATTTAGCATAAAGTTGCTTTTCACACATAGTCTGTAGCACCGTTCTCAAATGGCTTACATGATCACCCTCATTTATGAAATAAACTAGGATGTCATCGGTGAACACAATGACAAACTTATCTAAGTAGGGTCAAAACACCCTATTCATCAAATCCATAAAGACTGCAAGTGCGTTAGTTAGCCCAAAAGGCATAACTAAGAATTCATAATGACCATATCGAGTTCTAAAAGTAGTCTTTGGAATATCAGATTCTTTGGTCTTCAATTGATGATAACCCGACCTTAGGTCTATTTTGGAGAATACACTTGCACCTTGCAACTGATCAAACAAGTCATCAATCCTTGGCAAATGATACTTGTTCTTAATGGTGACCTTGTTCTGTTGCCGATAGTCGATGCACAACCGTAAAGATCCATCCTTTTTCTTTACAAACAAAATCGGTAATCCCCATAGTGAGGCACTAGGCCGAATGAAACCTCTGTCAACTAGATCTTGCAACTGCACTTTCAATTCCTTTAGCTCCGAGGGTGCCATTCTATAGGGTGCCTGAGAAATAAGAGCACTACCAGGGATTAAGTTGATAGTAAACTCCAATTCCCTGTTAGGAGGTAAACCGATCAATTCTTCAGGAAAGATCTCAGGAAACTCTTTGACCATAGGTATGGTTTCCAACTTTGCCTCATGTATGTCCTTGTCAATCACATAAGCAAGGTAAGCAGAATGCCCTTTCTGCAAGCATTTTTTGGCTGCCATCGTAGAGATAAGGCAAGAAGGTAAAACTTTCCTTTCTCCTTGAAAGGTGAACTCCAAGTCTCCCGACTTCTTAAAAGTCACAGTTTTGGAAAAGCAATCTATCACTGCATTATGCTTAGACAACCAATCCATTCCTAGAATCACATCAAAATCGTACATTCCTAATGGAAACAGATCAACTGGTAATTCATGCTCCTGAACCATAATGATACAACTCGGATAAACCACATCAATCTTCAAATTTTCACCCACTGGGGTACTAACGACCAAAGGAATGTCTAACCTCCTAGACTCTCTATCCAAATGCATGACATATGAATTAGCAACGAAACAATAAATTGCACCCGGATCTATTAAGATTCTAGCATCTGCCTTAGAAACTGAGAGAATACCTGTAACCACTTCAGGAGTAGCCTGAGCCTGCTGTTGGGTCATAACATAAATTATGGCTGCAGTTCGAGGCCTGCCAGGCTGTCCACTCTGTCGAGGACCAATAGATGAACCAACTTGAGATTGTGCCCTAGTTCTATCTCTAACTGCTGTTGGCTGAGGTGTAGTAGTAGGTTAGGTCCTTTCCCTTTGACCCGCTGATAACTAACTGGTAGCTCCCTTGTTCCCTAGCTTGGGACAATCCCGTTTCTTGTGTCCCGGTTCTTTGTAGTGAAAACGTACACCCTGTCGTCTCCAACATTCAATAGGATGATTCCTCTCACAGTGGGGACACTAAGAATAAGTTGAGGTCCGAGGTCCTCCTGACCTTTCAGGCAGCAATCTAGTCTGCTGTTGAGGTCCGGTGGTAGGTCTACTAGAAGCACCACTAAAAAGTTTTCTGTCTGATCCCCCTTGGAATCTTGAGGGTTTGTAACTACTGGTACTGCTCTCTAAATAGCTTTTCTTAAGCCTCACGTCCTCATTGGAGGACTGCCCTTTTCTTTTTCTAAACTTCTCTTCTCTGTCTTTCATTTCTTTCAGATTATGTTCAGCTTTGATTGCCATGTTGACCCATTTATTAAAGTCATCTGTATCCAAGGTCGTCAGCCTATCCCGAATACTAACATGTAGCCCATCTTGGAATTTCTTGCATCTGTCAACATCGTTGGCTACTACCAATAGAGCAAATTCTGATAGCTCGCTGAATTTCTGCTCATACTCTGCTACTAACGTACTACCCTGCTTTAGATTCATAAATTCAGTCCATTTCTTTTCTCGTAAAGCCCGAGAATAGTAATTTTCCTCAAACTCTCTTCGAAAGTCTGCCCAGTTTATGGTAAGATGTCCAACATACCTTTGCACTGTAGTTTTCCACCATGTGTGTGCATGATCTTCCAAGAATTGCACCGCACATGGTAACCTCATGGGCTCAGGAATCTGAAGAGTAATGGAAGTAGTCTCAATTTTTTGTAGCCATGTCCAACCTAAGTCTGATTCCAAATATCCCGTAAAAATCTTGCAACCCACATTCTTCAGGTCTTTACAGTAATCAACTATCCCTTTTTCAGTAGGGGAAGTCAAAGTGGGAATCACTCTTGCCAAGGCCGCAACTTCCTCAGCTAAATTAAAGTCATCTACTGGGGGTGCAACAACAGAAGATGAACCAGCAGCTGAAGCTTGTGCTTCAACTTGCTCATCAATATTCTCATTTCTATTCCTATCCCTATCATGGGGTAAGGGATTGATTCTAGGCCTTCCTCTTCGACGTGGTGGCATCGTGTCTGATTTCCCGCACAAGTGACAATCTTTTAATACTTCAACAAATAGTTCCTAAGTCTACAGGACCTATATCCTATGCTTTAATACCAAGTTGTGCCACCCTGTCCGGATAATCTACCTAAAATCCGACATAGTTTCCTTTCTATCTTGACTATAACCATCCTGCAAATAACAATCAGTTTATATCCTCAGCAAGCAATATTTCTCAATACAGTTTATCACATTTATACATACATATTCAAATATTATCCATGATCAATCTATATTCAAGTCAATACATATTGATTCATTATTTCATAACTTCAAATATATACTATTTATCTGAAAGTAAACCTATCTCAAAAAGGTTCACTAGATAAAAGACATCAAAAGAACAAGACTTCTAGAGAGATTTAAGTACGATGTCCACCACGTCAAAACACTATTAGAAGCGGGGAGTGGAGGAAGGCAGCAATCGCGACACCTAACTATAACCTGAAAATGAGAAACATGAAAAGGTGAGATATATGAATATCTCAGTGAGTAGACAACTTTTAAAACATTTGAAAACTATGACGATAACTTTTAAAACATAATAAACGTTTCCAAAATAAATAATAGTAAAACTATAATGAATAATTTGAAGGTATAGCGAAGTTTTCAAATGTATAACAGTATTATAATAACAAATCAACAAATAAATTTGTAGAGTAAATCAAGTTTCGTATAATTGGGCTCCAACTTACTGTCATGCATAAGATTTATCCATACATCCATGTAAAAACTAGGTAATATCCATGTAGGCATACTAGTTGCCGGCTCCAAAGGCCAATATCACGATAGGACACCCCAAAAGCATACGTGTAGCTATGATGTGCCCCCAAAAGGCTAATATAACGGGATAGGGACTCTGGAGGTGGCAACCACCACAAAGGCGTAGCACGCAGCTCCCATACCCCAGTCTAATATCACGAAATTGGGACTCTGGAGGTGGCTCCCACCAGAAAGGCGTAGCATGCAGTTCCCGTATTCCGATCAAGGGTATAATGTCATACATTAAGTCAGGTGGAGCCAAAACCATGTATGTCAAAATCTATGTATAATCATATTTTATAAATCATCCAACTTGCTCGATATAATATTTCTTGAAATACATGCACATTAATAACAAAATCAATTCATATGTTTATTTATCGCATATGTCTTTAATACAAAAAATAAATATCATGCTAAATAAATTATAATTATAATTAAAGAAACTCCAGATAACTATAGTTATAGTCTACTCACAGTCCTTGAGATGATCTCCCTATACGCCTTGTCCTGTAACCTCAGGATCCTCGAGTGATGTTGGATCTACGTGGCCTAGAGATTAGCGATAATTTGTATTTATAAATACTCATAGCATTATGCAATTATGAATGCAACTTAAGTCCCATTAATCTACCCCAAAGTCAATACTAATTTTTCATACTCAAAACAACATATCCTTAATTTTTAATATCATTTCCATAATCATTTTCTCCATAATTCAACTCCATATTCATGTCCTTATCAAATTCCTTTCTATTACTCCATGCCTTAGAGATTTCCATAACCCATAATCATCATTTAGTACTGTATTTCTCTTAAGCAATGAATTCCTTACTATCAAACTAGATTATTAAAACTTGAGTTTGGTAAGAAATTTTGAAGTGATTCCAATTGGTTTATCTCAGCCAATAAGTCTACTTTATGAAGGAAATAACTAACTTAGACAATTAGAACAAAATCTTGATCAAGTTTGATAAATCCCGAAACTATGCCAAAACAGTGGTCAAAACAGGACAGCCAACTTCACTGAATTTTATCTTTTTAACCGCTTATCGGTTTTGGGTGATTCAAAAACTAAAATTCCCGTATTGAAGTCTAGTTTCTAGGAAAAATATCAAAAAAATACAAACTCAGCTGTGCCAAACCCAGAAAATCAGAACAGAAGGCATGCTCAATTCCCCTGTTTTGCTTTTTCTTCCCATTTTCTTGTTCATGCTTTCAAATCCTTTTAATTCTTACTAAAGGAAAGTAAAACTCATACTTAATAGATGAAATTCCAGACTTTAACATGTTCATAGTGTTAAAATCTTAGCATATTCATGTAGAAAATCTAGAGAAAAGGAAAAATTAATCGAGAAACTAACCTTGGATGTGATTATTGATGAAATTTTGGTGGAAAATGCTTGAAGAAAATTTTGAGTGAATGAGAAGAAGAGAGGTCGGCTGCTACTTGAGGAAGAAATGCAAAAATATAGAGTTTTCAAGAGATAAAATGAACTTACAAGATATTTTTTAATTTTTGGTATAATTGCATATTGGTCCCTCAACTTTTCATAACTAACCATTATGCCCTTAAACTTTTAATTTGTTCAATTTGATCCTTCCTTCTTTTATTTCCTTCACTTATAACTTCTTACCAATTTCCAAATTTGCCTTTAAAATTTGTGGGGTTTGACTTTGCACGATCGTACGTAACCTCGGTTGTTACATGGATAGTGGTACAACTCACACAATTTTTCGTGATAGAAAATATTTCTTGCAATTAACATTAGCTGAAATTAATGTTAGTACAATATCTAATTCTGCAAATATAATTGATGGCTCTGGAAGAGTCCACATTATGCTACCAAATGGAACAAAATTATATATTGATGATGCGTTATATTCTAGTAGGTCCCGAAGAAATCTACTAAGTTTCAAAGATATACATCTAAATGGGTTTCATGTTGAAACAAAAAAATAAGAAAGATGTGGAATATCTTTATATTACCTCTACAATTTCGAACCAGAAGTTCATTTAAGAGAAACTTTCAAGTCTCTCATCTGGCTTATATTTCACAAAAATAAGGATGGTTGAATCAAATTTTATGCACCGAAAGTGCTCAGATCCTAAAACTTTTTATACTTTGGCATGATCGTCTTGGCCATCCAGGTTCAACCATGATGCAACATATCATTGAAAATACACATGGACACCCATTAAAGGGTCAGAAAATCCTTTTTCCTGATGATTATTTTTGTTCTTCTTGTGCTCAAGGTAAATTAATTGTTAGACCTTCTCCATCTAAATTATCTTCTGAGTCTTCTACTTTTCTACAAAGAATACAAGGAGATATTTGTGGTCCAATTCATCCATCTTGTGGACTATTCCGGTATTTCATGGTTTTAATTAATGCTTCCACATGATGGTCACATGTTTGTTTTCTTTCAACTCGTAATACTGCTTTTGCTAAATTTCTTGCTCAAATTATAAAGTTAAGATCAAGTTTTCTTGACCATTCTATTAAGATAGTTCGTTTAGATAATGCAGGTGAGTTTACTTCAAAAGCATTTTATGATTACTGCATGTCTATTAGAATTAATGTTGAACATTCCATTGCACATGTTCATACTCAAAATGATTTAGCAGAATCTTTCATTAAACGTTTACAATTGATTGCTAGACCTATGCTTATAAGATCGAAACTTCCTCTATCTGCTTGGGGACATGCTATAGTACATGCTGCATCTTTAGTTCGTACCCGACCATCTGCATATCACAAATTTTCACCTTTACAAATTGTGTTTGGTCAACAACCAAATATCTCCCATCTTAGAGTTTTTGGTTGTGCTGTATATGTCCCTATTGCACCCACTCAACGAACTAAGATGGGCCCCCAACGATGTCTTGGAATTTATATTGGTTTCAACTCTCCATCTATCATTAGATATCTTGAACCTTTAACAGGTGATCTTTTTAGAGCAAGATTTTTAGATTGTCAATTTGATGAATCAGTTTTTCCATCATTAGGGGAAGAAAAAGGAAAAGAATCTAAAGCACAAGGAATTTGTTGGTATACACCAACATTGTCCAATCTTAATACACGCTGATAAGTGCTTAATTTCATACATTTTCATATATTATTTCCTTATACTTTGTGCTTTAATTCTTAAGTTCCTTGACATTTTACTATATTTTTGTGAATTATAGGTATTTTGGATGATATAAAGTCAAAACATGTCAAATATGATGTTAAAGAGCTTATAAAGTCACAATCATAAGATGGAAGAAGACTTGGGAGTCAAAAAGATCAAATTCTTAGTGCTAAGTGATCAAGCAGATTTGACCTCCGGAGCTTGTTTCTAAGAAATAATCATGTTAAAGATTTTATTTGAAGAAACGTCCTTCTTGACTTTTGAAGCTGACTTGAATACCTTTCCAAATATAGTTTACACACCCAAATCGGACAAGAAATGGTCATCCAAATCAGTCGAAGAAGTACAAGATGGTGCAGCAGCCAGACGGGCCAAGACAGGGAGCTCGGCGCCGCGGCTCTCCATGGACAGAAACTTGGCTCTGCAGCACTAGAATTTGTCACTGCAGTGCCGAGCTACTGACCCCATAACCGCAAAATACGAAAAAAATCAAAAATTGCCCAAACTTGCTTATTTTGACTCCTAGCTTCCTTGATCAGCAAGAAAGGGTTTTTAAGATTTTAAAGCTCTATAAATACCATATTTTGAGCCACCAACTACGACATGCTTTTGATTATTTATCAATCTTCTTATTCTTATTCTTCTTCTCTTAGTTTTATTTTATTTTTCTTCTTAGTTTCTTTTGAATATTCATGTTTATGTTAACTCTGCCTATGCAAGGCTAAACTTCTCATTGGTTAAGGGTGATTTCAAAGCCCTAGACAAGTTTTGTAATTGATTTTCAGATTTATCTATCATTAGTTTTCTATCAAAGTTGATTATGTTCTTCTATAAGAATTGTTCATGATGTTGCCTTGATTTGTTTAGGTTGCAAACTAGATATATCTTGATAATTATCTAATGCTAGTTTAGGAGTCTTGATTCGTGTAATTGTCTTGATTTCTTATTCAATAGTAGCAATTTGTAATTCATGATTATGTTGGGTTTTCGGGAATTACAATGTGGAACATAACATAAGTTGAACAATCTGAGCTTACGTGTTTGTTGCTTAGATCAACCTATCTTTCTCATCATAAAGCTATTATCAAATTGAATTTAGAGAGCTTATTCTAGGTTGTTTGATAATTAGAGATTAAATAGAGAGCTTATTCTATTTAACGACGAACTAAGGAAAGATTGAGGTAGCAGAGCTTATTGTTATCTACGATTAATAATTTTGATAGTTAATTGATGTTGATAGATCTGATTATTGATTCTCAATGATGCCTAGTGGTGGAGAATGAAACCTTGACCATACTTTTCTCATATTTGATTACTTCTTATTTACTTGCTTTCTTCCTTTTATTGTTTGCTTTAGTTTAAACTGATTTCAAAAATCCCCCCTTTTTATTTTGTTTTCTTTGAATTTAAGTATAAACTAATAATTCTTAAATTAAACACCAATCCCTGTGGACTCGACCCTTGCTAATCACTATACTCTATAATTGATATCTTTTTAGTGCAAGGTTAAATTAGATACACTCTTTTGGGTGCATCACACGCACAAATCAATGTGAACTTGAAGTTCAAAGAATAATTCATTTGCAGAATGATGCAAATCAATTGCCATATATTTTTATAGACATCCAAAAGGTCACTAAATCTCATGTACTTGCTGCAAATATTCCTACAAGTTTAGTTGTCCCTGCAGGACATTCTATGGGTATGGCAGCCAATGAATCTAAGGTACACCAGAAGTGTGGTAGACCTTTCGGTACAAAGGATTCTGTTCCTCGAAAGAAAAAAGAAATGAAATCACTTCAAAATGTCACTCCAGAAGAGGTCAAAAATAATATAGATCAACAACCTCATATTTCTAGACAAACAACCCCAGAAGTGGTTCCGGTGCCCAAAAATTATGAGATCTCTTTAGAATATGAAAATATGTGGGTTAGAAATGATGTTGTTGTTGATAGTGCGTTTTCATATACAATTGCTTCTAATATTGTAAATGATAATGAGCTTGAACCTCAAACTTTAGAAGAATGTCGACATAGAAATGATTGGCCAAAATGGAAAGAATCAATAAAGGTTGAGCTAGACTCATTAGCCAAACGTAAAGTATTTGGACTAGTAGTCCAAACACCTGAAGATGTCAAACCCGTTGGGTATAAATGGGTCTTTGTACGTAAAAGAAATGAGTTAAATGAAATTGTGATATACAATACAAGGTTTTTCACAAAAACCTGGTATAGATTATGAAGAGACATATTCTCTTGTTGTAGATGCAATTACTTTTAGATTTTTGATTAATTTGGTAATCTCTGAAGGACTTGACATACGTCTAATGGACGTAGTGACAGCTTACTTATATGGGTCATTAGATAATGACATATACATGAAAATCCCTAAAGGATTTAAGATGTCTGAAGCATATAATTCAAAACCTCAATAAATGTAATCTGTTAAACTACAAAGATCCTTGTATGGGTTAAAGCAGTCTGGATGTATGTGGTACAATCGTCTAAGTGAATATTTATTGAAAAATGGATATGAAAATAATGCCATTTGTCCTTGTGTTTTCATCAAGAAAATAAATTTTGGATTTGCTATAATCGCAGTATATGTTGATGACTTAAACATAGTAAGGACTCCAGAAGAGATCTCTATGACTACTGACTACCTAAAGAAGGAATTTGAAATGAAAGATCTTGGGAAGACAAAATTTTGTCTTGGATTTCAAGTTGAACATTTGACAAGTGGGATCCTTATTCATCAATCATCTTATATAGAAAAGATTCTGAAATAATTTAATATGGATAAATCTTATCCATTAAGCTCTCCAATGGTTGTTCGTCTACTTGATGTAAAAAGAGATCTTTTTCGTCCACGAGAAGATGATGAAGAAATTCTTGGTCCTGAAGTACCATATCTTAGTGGAATTGGAGCACTTTTGTATCTGGCAAATTGCACTAGAGCAGACATAGCTTTTGCAGTTAGGGATGGCAATGGAGCGGGCTGGGGGTGAATTTTGCAGTATCTGCCCCCGCCCCGCCATTGGACTGCTCTGCTTTGCCCCACTCCGCCGTGGATGTTGAAATTTCAATACCACCTCCATGGATGTTGGTTACATCCATAACCGCCCCGCCCCACTCCATTAGATATTTATTAATTATTTTTACTTTTTTCAAATAATAAAGCAATTTAAAAAAATTTAAATATAAATTCAACATAAACAGGTTTCTAATCTAGGAAGAGACAAAAATAAAGTTTTAGGTTTAGGTTTAGGTTTTTAAAAGGAAAAATAATAAATAATAAATTTAGTTATATTATTTTATTATCCTTTTGAAAGCTAAATATTTAAGGGTAAAATAGTAATTTCAATATTCGGGGCGGGGCAGAGCAGGCAATTACCAGAACTGCTCCATCCCCGCCTTTCAAACAAAAATAACTGCCCCGCTCCGCCTCCACTGTTCAAAAAAAAAAATCTCTCCATTCGGAGTGAATCGGTTCGAAATCCATCGGACGATTCGGGTTTTGCCATCCCAATTTGCAGTCAATTTACTTGTAAGGTTAGTTTTGCACCAACACAAAAATATTGGAATGGAGTGAAGCATGTTTTTTGTTATCTCCGTGGCACGACTGACATGGGTTTGTTTTACCCTAATGGAGTAAAATCATAATTAATGGGATATGTTGATGCTGGATATCTTTCTGATCCTTACAAAGCTCGATAGCATATAGGTTATGTCTTCACATGTGGTGATACTTGTCGCAACCTAAAAAAATAACGTCTCATCGCAAGACTTTATTATTCGTTAGATGTGACATTAAAAAAATCGAGGAAAAGTCGACTTAATTCCTCTAGAAAAATGAAGGTTTTGAAAATGACCTTAAAAAAGACATGGAGTCACCACCAATCTTTTTTAGCTAGGTGTGATCGGCCACCTATTAAAACCGGTTTTATAAAATATTTTAAAAATTAATTAAAACATTTTAAAAACCAATTTCAAGTCCGCGTTTTAAACCAGAGAAATCAAAGAAGCGGGTTCGGGAGTCGGTTACGTGTGGGGAAGGATTAGCACCCCCACAACGCCCGTATAAATCGGTACCTTATTAATCGTGTGTTATCTCAAGTCTCGGTAAAAAGTTGGTTTTAAACTTAGTATTTCAAGTTAATTCCCAATTTAAAAATAATTCCATTTTTTTATTGAAAATGATCCGGAATTTATAAATTCAAAATTTTCCTATATTCCCCAACAAACGTGGCAAAATATAGAAATTTTTATTAGTTTTGGAAAACTTTCCGAATCATTCTTCTTTTGAAAGAAAGATATTCCTTTATTAATGATAATTGATGAAATTCCCTCCAGCAAACCCGGTAGAGAACTCATGAATTATTTTAACTCGGGAATATCTTTATTTTTATTGAAAACCATTATCTTTTTGAAAACATTTAAAATAAATGAACATGTATATGCATGACATAAATAAAATGACATAGCAAAATCTAAATAATATAATGCAACCTAAATGACATGGCAAACATGAATGATATGGCATATACATTAAATGAAATGGAATATGAAATAATGCTACCATATAATATGCATGAAAATAAAAATAGAAATAATAGTGCATGAACATAGTATATGCTAAATAATATGACCAAAAAAATGACTAAATAAAAGCATGGGATATCATGAAATATTCCAAATCATATGATAAACCATATAACATCAAAAATATAAATCAAAATAATAACAATATCATAGAAATTATTATAACAAGAATCACATATTATATAAAATGCATGAATATAAAAATGCAATGCATGAAATGTATTTTTTCCTTTAATTAAGGAAATCCGTATATCTAAAAAGATATCCGGCTACCTTAGGAAAATATGTCAAATTAAATATTCTAAAACCAAAATACTTTGTGATTGTTTGAAAATAATTTTGAGAAGCTTGAATTAAAAATAAAAACTGGGCTAGAATTTTTTAAATGGCTCTAATTTCCTAAGTTTAAAAAATCCGGACTTGGCTACCCTTAACCCGGGACTTGAAAAACCATTTTTAGAGTTTAAAAAGGCTTATAAATTATCCTAAGTCAGTAGCTAACCCTCCTAATCAGCCCACTCTAAGTAAATTAACCAAAACAGAAAAATGGTTTTTCTTTAAATTCAATTCTGACTCCACTGTCCAGTATTAATCCACGATTTTTTACCCAATTTTTAAAACTTCCAAAAATTCTAAAATAAATACTGGAGACTCAGGACATGTAAAAATACACGAAAACAAATCGGCTTAATTTTCTGATCAAAGATGAATTCCCAGAAAAATCATAGATGTACGAGTTTTTGGAGGAGAAAAAACTGCTTTGTTTTTCTTTAAATTCAATTCTGACTCCACTGTCCAGTTTTAATCCACGATTTTTTACCCTATTTTTAAAAATTCCAAAAATTCTAAAAACATTACTGGAGACTCAGAACATGTAAAACTACACGATAAAAAATCGGCTTAATTTTATGATCAAAGATGAATTCCCAGAAAAATCAGAGATGTACGAGTTTTTTTTAGGAGAAAAAACTGCTTTGTTTTTCTTTAAATTCAATTCTGACTCCACTGTCCAGTTTTAATCCACGATTTTCTACCCTATTTTTAAAAATTCCAAAAATTCTGAAAAAATTACTGGAGACTCAGGACATGTAAAACTACACGATAAAAAATCGGCTTAATTTTATGATCAAAGATGAATTCCCAGAAAAATCAGAGATGTACGAGTTTTTGGAGGAAAAAAAAACTGCTTTGCCAGCACATTTTTTTGTCTTTGATAAAATCATTTAAAAATCAAAGTAAAAATATTTGAAACTCATAAAATGATTTCCAAACAATAGCTAAGACTTTTTGAAAGTTAGATAAAAATTGTCTAAGTAAAAAAAAATCACAAAGGTAGAATAATCAACTTGACAAACTTAATTTTCCACAAGTGTGCTCAAGAGAGCATGACTTTGAACCATCAATTGGCTCAAGTCATTATTCAAGTGGTATGAATATGAAATGCATGAAATAATGCAGCAAACATAATGCATGGATCTAAACCTAAATGTAAGGAAAATGCATGACATAAATAATATGGCCTAGACCTAACATGAACTTGCATGGCATTTAATGTAACCTAGACCTAAAACATGCATGGCATTTTTACAAACACAAGGCATGCTTAATTCAAAAATCCAACCAAATATCATGCAAATGCAAAAACCTAACAACTAGCATGACAAAAAATGCAACACACAATGCAAAACACATGGAGTAGCCAAATGGCCTCAAGCTCCAACAAGCATGGCATTTTCTCAAACACTTGGCATACTAGCATGAAAAACTAAGTCATAACACAAAAATCACACAAGCATTTTCACAAACACCTAATATACTAAGTCTAAAACATGCTCACTAAGATATAAAACAAGAATCATGCAAAGAATCACACAAGCATTTTCACAAACACTTAATATGCTAACTCTAAAACATGCTCAAATTTAAACAACATGAAAACAGAAAATTAAAAATGCAAAAACATGAAATCTAAGACATAAATGGCAACAAATAAAGCAACTAAATTAAATATAACTTAAGAACATGAAATAACATAACATTTAAAACATCAAAAACAAGAAAATAGCATAAACAATATGGTAAAATAATCAACACAACAACTTAAAATAAATAATGTAGGCCATTTGGCCATGGTGAGTTTATTGTAAAAACAAAATGTAAATAAAATATACTTAAGAAAGGAAATGAAGGAAGAACAAAAAAAAAACATTATTCTAAAATGAAAACTCACCAAGTAGAGATTAAAATAGCAAAAAACAAGAATAGAAAATGAAAGTGCAAGAGTTGGTGCTCAAGAGCAACCTCAAGAAGCTAATATTTCAAGCTTTTCTCTTCAAACTTTCCTTTTTTTCTAAACTTTTCTTTTTTTGCTCTCAACCAAGAAGATAAAAACTAAGAAAAACTAAGAGAAATAAGCCAAAATGGAAAAGAAAAAAACCAAAATGTGCCTCTCTAGGGTTGGCCTTAATGATGTTTATATAGCCTCAAAGATGTTGTCATTTTTGTGTAACCTATTTTCCATCAAATGGCTAATAATTCAAGATGAAAAGTCATGAAATTACCACCCTTAGATTAGCATCTCAGCCCTCTCTATGCAAAAATAATGTTGACATCTTTCTTAACCTATGTGGTTTACTCACCATGGCTTGATCAAAGAGAATGGTTAACTAACTCTTGATTTTTAACCACTTGATTAAAAAAAAAATAATTAGAAGCTTCCTCCTTTCCTTGGGCTTGGGCATTCCAGCACTTCTCTTTTCCAGCCCAACTCTGATTTTTTGAAGGGCCAAAAAAAGCCCTTTTCGGTTGCTTGGGTGAAATGACCATTTTGCCCCTCGGATGCAAGTAAATATCAAACGGACTCCAAATTCAATTTTTATTTTTTTAATACTTCCAAAATAATAAAATATTGAGTTCTGGAAGTTTTCAAAATTATCCGAGTCCGTTTTCTATTTATTTGGATTTTTTCTTCCCAAAAATGCCCTTTTATGCCCCTACATTTTACCATTTTTTAAACGAGCTCCAAATCAAGATTTTCCTTCACCAATCTCTTCAAAATAATTAAAAAGTGTGATCTGGAAGTTTTCATAATTTTTGGAGCTCATTTGGTATTTTTTCGGGATTTATCGGCTTGAATTACTGCATAGGAGGCTCGGGATTTGGCCATTTTGCAAACGAACTCGGAATCAAGATTTTCTTTCGCCAATCTCTTCCAAATAATTTAAAAATGAGATTTGCCAAATTTCAGAATTTTTGGAGTCCATTTGCTATTTTTCCGGGATTTTCCTTTTTGAATTACTCTATAAGAAGCCCGGGATTTGGCCATTTTGCAAACGAACTCGGAATCAAGATTTTCTTTCGCCAATCTCCTTCAAATGATTTAAGAATGAGATTGACAAATTTTCCATAATTTTCGGAGTCCATTTGCTATTTTTCCCAAATTTTTCCAATTTTGCCCTTTTACCTCCGAAACCCGGTTTTGCTCAAAACAAATCCGATTTTCAGATTTTCTTCAATCTGAGCCTTGGGCCATCCTTTTTAACCAATATTCATCCATTGAGGGCTTTGGTCTTACCAAGTCGGGCCATTTCTGTGATTCTTCCCGATTTCACCGAAATCCACTAAAAACCCTAATTCTCGGTTTTCTCCCGGATTGACTTTTCTTTCGGTTTTTCTTGCAAGTGACTTCTCCATTACCCGTAGTCAGTGCTTATCTTTCATTTGGAACCTTCAATTTCGACCAGTTTGATCGTTTAAGCACTTTTCCCCAAATTTCTCGGATTAGGGTTTCTTTTCTACTAAATCTCCAAATCCCAACTTCCGAACTCCATATCTTTCAATGTAGACCTCGGATTATCAAAATTCTTTCGCCATTTTTCAATTGAACTCAAAATCTTGATTGTGAAAGTGGGTTGACTTTTTCAATAGTTGACTTTCTGGGGTTGACTTTTTTGGGGTTGACTTTTTCGGGGTTGACTTTTTCAAGTTTGACTTTTTGTGCTCGCCCTCTTAAACTAAGTCTCGGAGTACCATCTACAGGATGAAAACAGTCTTTTTATACTCGGAAACATCAATATGGGAAGAAAACATACCTGTTTTAGTGGTCCGGACAAAATTAGGTGTCTACAATACTGCTATCTCATGGCGGTCTGTAAAACAAACAATCACCGCTACCTTATCAAACCATTCCGAAATATTGGCTATTCATGAAGCAAGTCGTGAGTGAGTGTGGTTAAGAACTATGATTCAACATATTAGAAGAGCATGTGGTTTGTTCGTGAAAATGACAAGCCAACAATATTGCATGAGGATAATGCAACATGCATTACACAAATCCAAGGTGGCTACATAAAAGGTGATAAAACTAAACATATTTCACCAAAGTTCTTTTACACACATGAACTCTTGAAGAAAAGAGATATTGATATTTGCAAAATTCGCTCAAGTGACAACCCAGCAGATCTATTCACAAAGGCATTGCCAACTTAAATTTTCAAGAAGCACGTACCTAACATTGGAATGCGTCGGCTTAAGGATATTAAATAATTAGTTTCATTTTTGAGGGGAAGTAAGTTTCCTATGAATATTGTACTCTTTTTCCTTTGCTAAGTTTTCTTCCACTGAATTTTTCTTAGCAAGGTTTTAACGAGGCATATTCATAGTGAATAGTCATCCAAGGGGAAGTGTTATACATGCATGTGGAAGATGAATGCATGTGGCGGATGACTAGATTAGAATGAATGCATATATGGTAAATGTATTAGATTAATTACTATGTATATAATAATTATGGTGCATTGTATTCTCCTCCCCCTATTTATATTTGGAGTCCTATATAAGGGCGGATTTGCATCCAAGAAATGATAATAGAAAAAGCTTGGTGACATAGCTAGTTCTAGAAGAACTAGACTTTGAAAGTTCATATTTCTTCTGTCTTGATTTCTCTTACTCATTTTATTTATTTATAATATATTATGATATTTTAGTTTTTTTTAAAGAGAAATTGGTACATGAACTTATTACTGTGATGTTCATCCCCTCTTTATTAATCACAGTAAACATCAAAGAAAAAAAGAAGTCCAGCATGCAAAACTTTATATATGTTTCCTTGACACAGTTTCCTTTCTTCCATTTCTTTTTCGCCTCATTCAAATTCTCATGCAAACTTGTACGAAACAAGATTGGATCATCTTCTTCTACTTTGCAGAATCCTTCGTCCCATATATCTGCATCAGAAATTAATAGAAAAAGCAATCATATCACTGTCAATGTATATCTATTTACAGAAAAAAACTTGGGAATATTAATTACCTTCCAAGCATCATAATTGTAGCCTGAGGATTAGTCCCAGGGAGAAACTAAAGGTAGAAGCATCTATAACCCTGAGGCTATCCACACCAAGGACCTTGTAATCTCGATCAACAACCTTTCCAATTTGGCAGCCTCCATGGTAATGCCAAATCGTCATCACAGTGTCTATGCAATACTGTTCCAAGGAAGTTGAGGAATTGGGATGTTTTGGTCTCAGGTTCACTGGCATGTTCACCCTCATCCTTAGAAGATCTTGTGTTGTCGTGTTTTCGTATCGGAATCTTGAGAATGATTTGGAATTTACGACGTTTATAATGGTTTTCATGCCTTGGACACACTTCTTTAAGTCCTCTGGTGCCTGGAAGTAGTTAAATCTTACCTTAGGGTTATCACTGGCATTTGTGTTTTGAAG
Source organism: Fremontodendron californicum (assembly GCA_030761205.1). Lineage (NCBI taxonomy): Eukaryota > Viridiplantae > Streptophyta > Magnoliopsida > Malvales > Malvaceae > Fremontodendron > Fremontodendron californicum. Next base: position 24,752,522 of record JAULJL010000009.1, read on the forward strand.
CTCTAGATAACCCTTTGAGATTGGACCCTTAACTTTCTCTATGATAAACCCAAGATTTGTTATTGAATTAGCCACTGCTTCTTGGAATGCCATAGAGCTTTTTCCTGCCTGAAAATACAACCCAACTCAAACTTTCTTTTATGAAATTATATGTAAAAATATGATTTCAATCATAATCAAATAATTTTAATAATATACATGAAAAAAAAAATAAACAATAAACAAGTCCAATTAACCAACAATCCAATATAATTTAGACCAAATTCACGTATAATGAGATCTCATCACACTATCATATGAAGGATTAATATAATGACTTAATGAGATTCAAAATTTCCGTCGGTATTAACATATTTTCTGATAGTGTCAAACGCTTAAAATATCTCAAAATCATTTAACTAAATTATCATAGAAAAATAATTAATAGCAAATATCATTTTTATATTAATATTTATAAATATTATAATTAAATTGAAATAAAAAATAATTTTTTATTAAACAAATAGTAATTGAGATTGAGTCGGGCTAGTTCGAATTATAAAAAATCATATCTAAATCCGATCCAATTCAGATCGAATATACTTGACCCTTAAACAAGTCTAGTTTCAAATTGTGAAATAGAATAACAATAAAATAAATAAAATGCCAATGTGTTAGAGAGAATATAGCAATGGATAAAAACCTGGTTTAAAATGGCGGTAAAGTCGTTGGCTAGACTTTGAGCACCCGAAACAGAAAGGGAAGAAAAATCAAATCCACTGATTGATTCTATGTAGCTACCGAATTTGGTGATGCCCACAATTGTAGCTAGTGTGAGCTCAATGGGCTGTGGAGAAGGAATTATAAGACCATTTAATGGATTATCAGCCATCTCTTGGCCAACCATGGGCTGGTTCAGCACCACCTTGATACCCAGTGCCTCGAGCCGAGTGGAGGGACCAATTCCACTCAGCAATAGTAATTGTGGACTTCCAATTGCACCTGCCGATAAAATGATCTCACTCCTTGACTCATTTTTCAAGAATGCCATGTGCTTTCCTCCATTTGCATCGTAAAAGATCACCCCTTCAGCTTTGGTTCTCGATCCAACTGCCATTTTATTTTTCATGAAAAAGAAATTAGTGCATCATGAACTTATAATGAAAAGTTAGAACATGGATTCAGAAATTGTATTGGCAGTTTGAAAATAAGTGTCTGATTGAATTAGTGATTATATGAGTTTCATGATTATGTTTTGATTTATAGATTAATTAGATCTTTAATTAATAGTTACTTTGAAACTTAAATGAAATAATAATGAATTTTAAATTTATTAGCACACATATATAATCTGTGTATGTTTCGTGTCTCGTATTTTTTTTTTTTCATATCGACCAATAAACATAAAACAATGTAAATTATTAAATGTGTCAAAATTTTAAACACGAATACGGTACGTGTATTAAACATGTCGCGTTAATCGAGTTTAAACTTGTTATATCATATTTATTACATTGTTTTTATGTTTATTAAACATGTTATATTCGTAATGTAATCAAAATTATCAAATCTATTTCAAATTCATGTGTGTGTTACACTTTAATCAACTAGTTTTGACATAATTTTTGAATTCATCCTCGCAATTAGAGGTGTCAAAATGAACCCGAAAATTCGTCCAGAAAAATATGAATCCGAACCCGCCCAAACCCGATTTAACCAAAAAGTCAAAAACCCGAATCCGAAAAAATCCGAACCCGAAATGGCCTGAGCCCGAAAGAGTCCGAGCCCAAACCCGAAATTACCCGACCCGAAAAAATCCGAACCCGAAATTACCCGACCCGAACCCGAACCGGAATTTAATACTAAAAATAAAAATGATCAAACTGTAATTAAATAATTTTTTTATAAATCAAAAACTTTATTTATCAATTTTATTCTAATATCTTTTTTAATAATTTAATTAAAATTTAATTTAATTTAATTTATAAATATGATAAAATTATAATTTTATCAAAAATAAAATTATATTTTGTACTTATAACTTTAATGTCCCATATCTTGATGAATCCACTATCTAAAAATTCTAAACTCATGAAAATTTTAGAAATGTAAATTTTTTTGACATAAAATATTACTTGTCCTTCATTTATGTTATTTTAAGAGCACCCTTATAGTAGTATAATAGTATTTTCTATATATTAAAATTAATTAATAACAATTCATTAATTTTAACTTATCTCTAGTATAATAGTATTTCTTATAATAAAAAATAGATAAAAACTACTTTTTAAAAAAATGTGTTGCTCTTTGCAACATATATATAGTGTTTTTAGACATATTATTAAATTAAGTCATCAACACTACATTCACTTGCCCAAGCCCAGACCGATCTGAAATATAGACCTCAAATTCTGCCCAAACCCGCCAATATTTGTAAATGGGTAATCCAAGCTCGTTTAGGCCTCAAAGTTTAATGCCAGGGTTCATCCCTAAAAATCTCTTATTTTGTAGTGAATATAAATTTTAATGTATTTACATGTTGAAATTCAAGTTCATCAAATCAATTCTTTTAAATATTAATATGATTAATTTATAATATATCATCTTTTTATAATAAATTATTTTAAAATTTTATTTTATATAAAAATTAATTTTATATTCTTTTGGTGCTAACAACTATTGATTTTAATAAATAAATATAATTAAAAATATCATATTATAATAAAAGATTATTCTTTAAAATAATAATAAAATAATTTTAAAAGTAAATATTTAAATTATGTAAAAATGATTACATCTAACATAAAATAAAAATGATGTAAAACAAACTCGAACCGAACCCAACTGGGTTCGAACCCGGACTGACCCGAACCCGATCGGACCCGAACTCGAATGGGCCCAAACCCGATTGAACCCGAACCCGAATGAGTACGAACCCGAATGGACCCAAACCCGAATGAATCCGAACCAGAATGAGCCCGACCCAAACCCGCCCGAACCCGCCCAATTGCCGTCTCTACTCGCAACATAACACATCAACTCCAAATTTTATGTTTACCAAAAAAAAATTATAAAAGAATAGTATAAATGAAAATTGAGAGATTTTTTAAAAATTTGGAGTATACTACCTGTTCATGGACTAGGTATCCCTCAAAGTAAATCTTCTAAAATAAATCAATAACCTCAAAGTAATATAATTGTCTGAAATTTTTATTTGTAAATTTTTAACTTATCGAATCTTTTAAAAAAAGTTAAAAACATGAAATTTTTTCGTAAGTTAAAATTTGAACTTTATCTTCTTTTAAAATAAAAATACCTATATCAATTAATAGCTTTTAAATTTAATTAATATGTTTGAAAAATGTAAGGATTTTTATAGAATAATTTACTCATTTAATTATAATGTTACTTTAATATAAAAGATAAAATGACAAGAGATAAATTTTTAAATACAATTTGTGAAGTTTAACAATTAAAAGCAATTTACATGAAGGCAGATTGAAAATCAATATTAATACTCTAATAAAATAATTTAGAGCTCCTTGAATAAATTATTTACAAGAAATATTTATAAACTTAAAGTTACTTAATCTACTTTTTGAATTTTATTAATCTATAAAAATTTGATTTTGGTTTTCTTTTTCTATAACTATACATTTGTTTTATTAAGAACTCACAATGGAACGTAAAGAACTCTACATAATTTGTCTGCTAGTAAAAAAAATATTTAGCATTAATTGAAAAACATTCAAGTATTATGAATTGATTAAAAAAGTTCAATAATAACAAAAACCAATAACATGATTTGATAAAATAGACTTTCTAAGTAAAGCTTTGATAACATAATTATTTTTTTTCTCAATTTATGTACTAATTATATATATATATATATATATATATATATTAGCATAGTACATCTAACAGCTAGTAACCTTCAATTATGCACAATTTATTTATTTTAGTGATTAAATCTTAACTTTTTAATTTTAGTTGATCACAAAGAAATAAATTATTCAAAAAAGTAATTTTTAAATATGATTGCCTGAGTAGTAAGGTTATTAGGTTACTTATATGCAAAATTTGCTCGTACTGAATTCATTGAATCAACAAATAAAATAAAATAAAAAGTTTAGTACCTTTAGTCTTAAATGTGAGCTTGTGCACAAGAGCATGCAAGTAAACCTTAATCCTCTTTGGATTAGCATACTCAAGCAAATCAGCAGCAGTATGTCTGTTTCCATTTCTATCCAAAATAGTTCCACCAATTTTAGTCCCATTTATATGATCAAACGTAAATCCATTATCGGGCAAAACCCCAACTTCAAGCAACCCATTTCTCACTGCAGATTGCCATTGCAACACAACTGGCTTGTACACCAATTTCTTTTCAACCCACTCGTAAGAATCGTTTGCTAATGCTTCATCCAAACCGGTTTGTTTTAGGAAGAATGTTTCGGCACGCGAGTAAAACCCTACGTTAATGACTGTTCCGCCACCGAGAACGCGTGCTCGGTTGTTGGGAACTCCATCCTCGGAGATGAATGCTTGAGAGAATGAATCCAGAGAGTTGTCTGTAAGAGTAGAAATAAAGTTTTCTATCCTTACTTTGGTGGTGTTGACATATGGCGACCCTCCTCTTTCCAAGACTAAAACGTTTGCATCTTGGGTTGACAGGGTTGCGGCCAATGGACAGCCGGCGGTTCCTCCACCAATGATTATGTAGTCGTAGAATGAGATTATTGGAGCAGAGGTTGCTTCTTGGATAAAGCTGTAATTAGGAGCTGCATATGCATATTATGTTTATTATTTCTCTTCTCGGATGGGAAAGAGAGAGTGAAAAAAAAAAAAAAAAAAAACTCTTCAAAAGCTTTCCGACCTGTATTTTCTAAAGAAAAATTAATTATATATTTCTTAAAAATAATTTTTAAAAACAAAAAATAAAGATAGTACTCTCCTTTCTAAATATAAATATACATAAATCGTTGTAACAATACTTCATATGGAAAAAATTTATGAAACAAAGGGATTATATGGTATTATGTAACTCTAAATCATATATGTACAAAAAGAAAAGTAACACATATAAACCTAAATTGACATCAATTTATATATAGTTAACAAAAGTTTGCTTGAAAGCAACTCGTGGATAGTTTAGGTTGCGTATAATCACTTTAATTTCCATCGCTAATTTAACTTTCTAAGTAATAAAATTGTTACTAGGCGTATGTGAGAAAGAGATTATATGATTTCCTTCAAAATCATTACCTTTTTCTGCATAACTGAGGTCGTGGAAAGCAAATTCAGCTACAAAGACAAGTGCAAGAAACCTCCATGAATACTTCGAACCCATATTTTTCCAATGATTTCTACTTCAAAGAGTTTATGTGACTATAAATAAATCTATTTTCTCCCTAAATGTCCAAACCCTACAAGCTCTAATTCTTATAGGTGTCGTCTGCATGCAATTACTATAAACCTACCTTTATTATTATTGAAAGTGAATTTTCAATTACCACTTTTTGTCCCACTTCAATCAATATATTTAATGCATTTATCTATACTAATTATAAAAATTATAAAAAGGTTGATTGAATTTGATATAACGAGTTAAATAATACCAACTCAGTTGATGAATTTATAAAAAAATAAATAAATTCATTATATCAAATAATAAAATTGAATATTAATATTTTTAAAATTTTTTTATAATATTTTTTAAAAACAAAAAATATTTTTTAAAAAACTACTCATTCTTTTTTTAAAAACCACCTTACGTGCACGTTGAACTTACTAGAATGTCAGCTAAAAAAAAAAAAAAAAAAGAAGACGTAAGCGACTTTTTGTGCTCCTTGGCAAGGGCAAATTAAGTAAAAATTTTGTATTAGAGCAAGATAAAATAACATAAATTTTAAATTTATATAGGTACCTCAAAAGAGTTAAAAAGGTATATATATATATATATATATATATATATATATATATTCAACTGAATATTAGTTCAATTGATATACATATTAAACAGATTTTTGAAGATTACGGGTTTAAGACGACTTACTCGCATAATATTTTCATCAGGTGAATTAAGTAAATAAGGATTCACATTAATAGTATTTTAGGAACTAAAAAAAAAAGTATATATATATATATATATATGAAGAAAAAAACTTCAAATTTAGAAATAATATGGCATTCGTGTAAAAATAATGTAAAACATAAAACAATATAATTAATGTTGATACATAAATGATTAGATGAGACAAAACAAAAATTTTAAAATATATAATTTTGAGAATTATAAAAAATTTAAATGATACAGTTACATATACAAAAAAGAAACTAATAAAACTGATAATAGATAAAGAAGAGAAAATTTATTTTCTTTTTTGGTGTAAATTCAGGTATCTCCTACCCCCATTTTATGGTTTATGGAAGAGTAATCTCTGTCGGGCCGGGAGTGTGATGGTAAAGCTCTCCCAATATTAGAGACTTTCAGGATTCGAACCTTGATTCTCATTTAGGGGGTTGAATCCACTAATCACTCCAACCAACTAAATGTTGGTAGAAAAAATTTATTTTCACAATTGATTTTGTGCATAAAAAAATACAGTAAGTTTGTTTAATTGTGTTTTCCTTTATTGACGAATAAATAATTAATCATCTGGAACACACATAACACTAAAGTAATTTGCATCAATTTATTTGTATGATTGATCAATAAGGAAAATTATTTACTAAACTTTGGTAATTTTCATTGTACCTTAGTTTCAATATATTTTAGATAGAAATGAAGAAACAAAACAAAATATTGATTGGTAAAAGTTATATTGATTTGTTTTATTTTTTATACTTTCTCTTTCTTTTGTTTTATTCAAAAATTTTAAAATTTCTTAGCATAAAATAATTAAATTATCGTTGCTGGAATTAAGTACTAAATGGAATAATGAAAATGAAAGGAAATAAAATAAAATAAAAGATTTAGATGATTGATAAATGAGTTGGTCAAATTTAGGGATATATATTAGTACATAAAAATGGTTATGTAATTGATTAAATAATAATTTTTTAGGAAATATATAATGAATAAATTTAAAATAATATATCAATTGTCGCAACATAAAAAATAACGACGTCTCATCGCAAGACTTTATTATTCGTTAAGCGTGACATTTAAAAAAAAACCGAGGAAAAGTCGACTTAATTCCTCTGGAAAAATGAAGGTTTTGAAAATGACCTTAAAAAAGACATGGAGTCGCCACCAATCTTTTTTGGCTAGGTGTGATCGGCCACCTATTAAAACCGGTTTTATAAAATATTTTAAAAATTAATTAAAACATTTTAAAAACCAATTTCAAGTCTGCGTTTTAAACCAGAGAAATCAAAGAAGCGGGTTCGGGAGTCTGTTACGTGTGGGGAAGGATTAGCACCCCCACAACGCCCGTATAAATCGGTACCTTATTAATCGTGTGTTATCTCAAATCTCGGTAAAAGTTGGTTTTAAATTTAATATTTCAAATTAATTCCCAATTTAAAGAAAAATAATTTCATTTTTTATTGACAATGATCCGAAATTTATAAATTCAAAATTTTCCTATATTCCCCAACAAACGTGGCAAAATATAGAAATTTTTATTAGTTTTAGAAAACTTTCCGAATCATTCTCTTTTTTGAAAGAAAGATATTCCTTTATTAATAATAATTGATGATATTCCCTCCAGCAAACCCGGTAGAGAACTCATGAAATATTTTAAATCGGGAATATCTTTATTTTTATTGAAAACCATTATCTTTTTTTGAAAACATTTAAAAGAAATGAATATGTATAGGCATGACATAAATAAAATGACATAACAAAATCTAAATAATATAATGCAACCTAAATGTCATGACACATAGAAATTAATATGGCAAGAATCACATATTATATAAAATGCATGAATATAAAAATGCAATGCATGAAATGTATTTTTTCCTTTAATTAAGGAAATCCGTATATCTAAAAAGATATCCGGCTACCTTAGGAAAATATGTCAAATTAAATATTCTAAAACCAAAATACTTTGTGATTGTTTGAAAACAATTTTGAAAAGCTTGAATTAAAAATAAAAACTGGGCTAAAATTTTTAAAATGACTCTAATTTCCTAAGTTTAAAAATCCGGATTTTACTACCCTTAACCCGAGACTTGAAAAACCATTTTTAGAGTTTGAAAAGGCTTAGAAACCACCCTAAGTCAGTAGCTAACTCTCCTAATCAGCCCACTCTAAGTAAATTAACCAAATCAGAAAAATGGTTTTTCTTTTTAAATTCAATTCTGACTCCACTGTCCAGTTTTAATCCACGATTTTTTACCCTATTTTTAAAAATCCCAAAAATTCTAAAAAAAATACTGGAGACTCAGGACATGTAAAACTACACGAGAAAAATTGGATTAATTTTTTGATCAAAGATGAATTCCCAGAAAAACCAGAGATGTACGAGTTTTTGGAGGAGAAAAAACTGCTTTGTTTTTCTTTAAATTCAATTCTGACTCCACTGTCCAGTTTTAATCCACGATTTTTTACCCTATTTTTAAAAATTCCAAAAATTCTGAAAAAATTATTGGAGACTCAAGACATGTAAAAATACACGGGAAAAAATAGAATTAATTTTCTGATCAAAGATGAATTCCTAGAAAAATCGGAGATGTACGAGTTTTGGGTGGAAGAGAAAAAAAAAACTGCTTTGCCAACACATTTTTTTTTGTCTTTGATAAAATCATTTAAAAATCAAAATAAAAATATTTGAAACTCATAGAATGACTTGAAAACAGTAGCTAGGACTTTTTGAAAGTTAGATAAAAATTGGCTTAAGTAAAAAAATCACAAAGGTAGAATAATCAATTTGACAAACTTAATTTTCCACAAGTGTGCTCAAGAGAGCATGACTTTGAACCATTAATTGGCTCAAATCATTATTCAAGTGGCATGGTCATGAAATGCATGAAACAATGCAGCAAACATAATGCATGAAATGCATGGATCTAAACCTAAATGTAAGGAAAATACATGACATAAATAATATGGCCTAGACCTAACATGAACTTGCATGACATTTAATGTAACTTAGACCTAAAACATGCATGGCATTTTTACAAACACAAGGCATGCTTAATTCAAAAATCCAACCAAATATCATGCAAATGAAAAAACCTAACAACTAGCATGACAAAAAAATGCAACACACAATGCAAAACACATGGAGTAGCCAAATGGCCTCAAGCTCCAACAAGCATGGCATTTTCACAAACACTTGGCATACAAACATGAAAAACTAAGTCATAACACTTAAATCATGCAAGCATTTTCACAAACACCTAATATACCAAATCTAAAACATGCTTACTAAGATATAAAACAAGAATCATGCAAAGAATCACACAAGCATTTTCACAAACACTTAATATGCTAACTCTAAAACATGCTCAAATTTAAACAACATGAAAACAGAAAATTAAAAATGTAAAAACATGATATCTAAGACATAAATGGCAACAAACAAAGCAACCAAATTAAATATAACTTAAGAACATGAAATAACATAATATTTAAAACATCAAAAATAAAGAAAATAGCATAAACAATATGGTAAAATGAATCAAAAATAACAACTTAAAATAAATAATGTAGGCCATTTAGCCATGGTGAGTTTATTGTAAAAACAAAATGTAAGAAAAATATACTTAAGAAAGGAAATGAAGGAAGAACAAGAAACATTATTTTAAAATGAAAACTCACCAAGTAGCTTTTGAATGGATTAAGCTATAAACCCTCAGAGTAGCTTTTATACGGATTAAGCTACAAACCCTCTCACAAGTAGCTTTTGAACGGATTAAGCTATAAACCCTCAGAGTAGCTTTTGAACGGATTAAGCTACAAACCCTCAAAGAAGTAGCTTTTGAACGGATTAAGCTATAAACCCTCAGAGTAGCTTTTGAACGGATTAAGCTACAAACCCTCTCACAAATAGCTTTTGAACGGATTAAGCTATAAACCCTCAGAGTAGCTTTTGAACGGATTAAGCTACAAACCCTCTCAACAAAAACACTATGACTCACCACCCGGATAATCCTAATACAAGTGTATAGACTATCTCACAAGAGGTAGTGGGTGCTCTCAACCAAAGGCCAAGACTCCTTATTTATAAGGTGAGCACCTCATTGGCTTGACATTACAAAGGGATGTGGGATTGGGACTTAGGCTCAAAAATGAAAATCTCTAACTTAACTCTTGATTTTTAATCACTTGATTGAAAAAATCCTAAGCTTCCTCCTTCCTTTGGGCTTGGGCAGGCCAGCACTTCTCTTTTCCAGCCCAGCTCTGATTTTTGAAAGGCCCAAAGAAGCCCTTTTCGGTTGCTTGGGTGAAACGACCATTTTGCCCCCCGGATGCAAAATAAATATCAAACGGGCTCCAAATTCAATTTTTCTTTTTTTAATACTTCCAAAATATTTTGAGTTCTGGAAGTTTTCAAAATTATCCGAGTCCGTTTGCTATTTATTTGGAATTTTTCTTCCCAAAATGTCCTTTTATGCCCCTGCTTTTTACCATTTTTTAAACGAGCTCCAAATCAAGATTTTTCTTCACCAATCTCTTCAAAATAATTAAAAAGTGTGATCTGGAAGTTTTCATAATTTTTGGAGCTCATTTGGTATTTTTTTGGGATTTATCGGCTTGAATTACTGCATAGGAGGCCCGGGATTTGGCCATTTTGCAAACGAACTCGGAATCAAGATTTTCTTCCCCAATCTCTTCCAAATAATTTAAAAACGAGATTTGCCAAATTTCAGAATTTTTGGAGTCCATTTTCTATTTTTCCGGGATTTTCCTTTTTGAATTACTGCATAAGAAGCCCGGGATTTGGCCATTTTGCAAACGAACTCGGAATCAAGATTTTCTTTCGCCAATCTCCTTCAAATGATTTAAGAATGAGATTGACAAATTTTCCATAATTTTCGGAGTCCATTTGCTATTTTTCCCAAATTTTTCCAATTTTGCCCTTTTACCTCCGAAACCCGGTTTTGCTCAAAACAAATCCGATTTTCAGATTTTCTTCAATCTGAGCCTTGGGCCATCCTTTTTAACCATTCTTCATCCATTGGGGGCTTTGGTCTTACCAAGTCGGGCCATTTCTGTGATTCTTCCCGATTTCACCGAAATCCACTAAAAACCCTAATTCTCGGTTTTCTCCCGGATTGACTTTTCTTTCGGTTTTTCTTGCAAGCGACTTCTCCATTACCCGTAGTCAGTGCTTATCTTTCATTTGGAACCTTCAATTTCGACCAGTTTGATCGTTTAAGCACTTTCCCCCAAATTTCTCGGATTAGGGTTTCTTTTCTACTGAACCTCCAAATCCCAACTTCCGAACTCCATATCTTTCAATGTAGACCTCGGATTATCAAAATTCTTTCTCCTTTTTTCAATTGAACTTAAAATCTTGTTTTTGAAAGTGGGTTGACTTTTTCAATAGTTGACTTTCTGGGGTTGACTTTTTCGGGGTTGACTTTTTTGAGGTTGACTTTTTTTTCAAGTTTGACATTTTGTGCTCGCCCTCTTAAACTAAGTCTCGGAGTACCACCTGCAGGATGAAAACAGTCTTTTTATACTCGAAAACATCAATATGGGAAGAAAACATACCTGTTTAGTGGTCCGGACAAAATTAGGTGTCTACAGCTGCCCCTCTTTGGCTATTGCTGAGAATCAGGAATCAGGCAAAGATAAACCGACACTAATTTTGTACGGTCAGTGACATCACATATGAAGGAAAGGGAAAGGTGTTTCTTTTTCTTTTTCATTTTCATTTTTTTTCATTTTCTATTTTTTCATTTTTTTTTTTTCATTTTTCCTCTTTTTTTCTTTTTTTCTTTTTTTCAATTTTTTTTTTAAAAACAACAGTAAATTGAAGATTTGTCTTTAAATTGAATTCCCTACCTAATCAAGGCTCGATTCGTCTTAAGGAAACGAATTCGATTTGCAAGAAAGAAAACGACCTCGACGATGTTCTCGGGGCCTTAACCTTTCTTGTTCTCAGCTGTGTTTAAAAATTCTGGATATCTCCTCCAGAAGCTTCGGCTATCACCACCAAAGTCTTGCTCATTTTTTAAAATGTAAAAATTCTGGGTGTCACTTCCAGAAGCTTCAGCTATCACCACCAAAGACTTTTAACCTTTTCAAAGGATTTTAAAACTCTGGATATCTCCACCAGAGGCTTCAGCTATCACCACCAAAGACTTGTTCATAATAAAAAAAAGTACCTCGACGATGATCTCGGGGCTCGACTCATTTGAGAAGCAAACGAGTTCGATTCTACATGACAGCTTTAAGAGATGATGCAAATGCTTCATGATGCAAATGCAAATGTCTTTAGTTGATGCAAGCGCTTCTTGATGTGGATGCACATGTTGAATAAAATTCTGGATAACTCCTTCAAAAGAAGATTTCTCATTTTTCAAAATTATAAAACCCTGGATATCTCCAACAGAGACTTCAGCTATCACCACCGAAGACTTGTTCTTTTAAAACTGTAAAATTCTGGATATCCCCACCAGAAGCTTTGGCTATCACCACCGAAGACTTGCTCAATGTAAAATTCTAGGTAACTTCTTCAGAAGAAGATTTCTCATGTTTCAAAATTATAAAACCCTGGATATCTCCACCAGAGGCTTCAGCTATCACCACCGAAGACTTGTTCACTTTTAAAAACTGTAAAATTCTGGATATCCCCACCAGAAGCTTTGGCTATCACCACCAAAGACTTGCTCATTGTAAAATTTTTGAGTAACTCCTTCAGAAGAAGATTTCTCATGTTTCAAAATTATAAAACCCTGGATATCTCCACCATAGGCTTCAGCTATCACCACCGAAGACTTGTTCACTTTTAAAAATTGTAAAATTCTGGATATCCCCACCAGAAGCTTTGGCTATCACCACCAAAGACTTGCTCATTTTTTTAAAATGTAAAAATTATGGGTAACTTCTTCAGAAGAAGATTTCTCATGTTTCAAAATTATAAAACCCTGGATATCTCCACCAGAGGCTTCAGCTATCACCACCGAAGACTTGTTCTTTTAAAACTGTAAAATTCTGGATATCCCCACCAGAAGCTTTGAGAAATGATGCAGATGCACATGTCTTTTAACAAGGTGCTCATGCTTCATGGTGCAAATGTAAAATATTTCTTAGTGCAAATGCAAATGGCCTGGATTGATGCCCATGTTTCATGATGCAGATGCCCCTACTAATTGTGTTCATGTAACTGGTTTATGAATGGTGTAACTACAATTACCATACAATAATGAAAATGCAATGATTCTAGAAATGATGCAATTGCTTGAGATGACGCAAATGCGAATTCTATGAAGAATGTAAATGTAAAGGTAAAATGCAGATGCTTGTGGAATAATGCCAATGCAAATACCCATGAATGATGCAAATGCTTACCGACACTGTGCAAATGTAAAAGCTCGATAAAGAGATGAATGCTCATGAGTGATGCAAATGCCCCCGGTTTTTTTTTTTTTTTTTTAGACTTTGGCTTAGCCTTTCAAATTCATTTTTCCTCTTCAAATCAGAGTATATCTTTAATTCATTTTGGCTATTCTCTTTGCCCCAACAGTTTTCAAACTTTCATCAACAGAGATCTGCACTGGGTTCGATTTCTTCTTCTCATATCTGGAAGTCAGGATCTATCCTGACAGTTCTATACCTTTGGGTTAGAAAAACCCTTGTCTCATGTCAACATCAAAAATGGGTATTTCAAAAATATTTTTATTTGTTTTCGCATTTTGAAAACTTCTGAACAAAAAATATTAACCCCACAATGTGTGATATATAAATCTTTTGAAGACTGATGATCATTGTTAGAAATTTCTCTAAGTATCAATCAGGGTTTTTCCAACTGGGATTGGCAAGGCTTGGTATAACAAGATTCTGGCGTTTCCGGGAAAACTTCATGACAAAAATGTATATCCCTTCTAGGCTCACAAATGGAACTGGTTTTATAAATCATGAATTTATTGAGAACCAAACAAATTCAACATTCTTTTAGTTTCCATATCAAGGCATTTTGGCAAGCGTCAAGATTGGCCGGGATGTTCAAACCGAAAAGTTTAATCTTGGAGAAAAAGTTTCAATTTTTTTGAAGACAATCCTCTGAATGAGAGTTGGCAATTTGGGGGTTCAAGAATTCCTAGATGTTCCTCGATGACCACCCCTTTAAGAAAATCTTTTCTTTTGTGGTATCGGCACTATCATCGATGGCACCAAAAATTCTCATTTTACTCTAGACCGCCCGTTTTTGGGTTTTCGCCCTAGAGTCCTATTCTTTCCATTTTCTTTTTTTTTTCTTTTTTTTTTTTTGTTCATTGTTTTACCATGCACTTGAGAATTCTAAATTCTTCCTTAGTGAAATGATAATTCGATGAAATGGGATAAAATTTGAGGAAAAACCTTTCAAATTAAATATTCATGTTTGATCAAAATGGACTTTTAAAGCATATAATGTAGGCCATAGCTCAGGGTTCAGAAAGAAAGGATAAATAGGCCCAAAATATGTGTTTGAGGGTAATCAGATCAAGGATCATTTCTTGAGGAGGATTCTCTTTGAAGCATTTGTCCCTTCTCGGACATTTCTTTCCTTTTGACTTTGCTCTTTTTCTTCCTTGCTTTTGGCTTTCCATTTGCCATGTCTTTCACACATTTTGTTTTCTTTTTTATTGTGTTTTTCTTTTGTTTTTCTTGGCTTTCATTTCACCATCTTTTTCTCTTCTTTTTCTTTGACAGAGTGAGCCCGTATTTATTCGGGGCTCCATTTGCTTTGTGTCTGTCCTTGAGCTATCACTCATTTCTCAATGATCTTTGAAAAGATCTTTCCTCGCATTTGCCCTCAAGTGTAGAGGGTAATCCTTGATCAGGGTTCAAAGAAGAAAGAATTCTTTTGGCTCAAAAGGGGTGACTATGGATAATTTCTTTTTGTGTGAAGGGGATATGAAAGATGGCCATTTCTCATGTCAAGAACAAATATTCACATTGAAAAGCAATCCCCAGGGGAAATAGATATTCAGAATTTCATTTTGCACTTTGGAATCATCCGAATTCTCACATGCATGACATCACGATTTTTCTTTTTTCTTTTTTTCGTCGCATCCCCCCAATGATTCATGCATTAGCCCATCCTTCTTTACCATGTGTCCATCATTTCCATATATGACGCCCCAATTTGATTAACCATGAGAATCTGTATCAACGAGGAACATAGCAAGTCTAGGTCTATTTTGAAAAGGCTGAGTTTCCAATCTGAGTTTTTTTGAAGAGATAAGGAAAATATGACCCAAAAACGGGTTTTCTCTGGGACAAGGGATAATCTAGTTTAATCATTGTGCCCCAGGATGTCAATCATGAAGTGATGTTTGGCCAATTAGTGTTTTGTGGTTATTGGGAAAGGTCATGAATGGTTTTAGCACAATCTTGACACACACCAAATTATCAAAATCTAGACTCTTGAAAGAATGTCTCATTTGTTTGATTTTCAAGGAATTCGAAAAATTTCAAAAAGTTCGTTCCTTTGTTCCTAGCCTAGACTAGGATTTACATCATTGCTTATTTTGCAATGACAATGCTTCTCTTTTTTCATTCATTTTTCCTTGAAGCATTAGGTTTTTCAAGTGCTCTTGGTTTAAGAGATTTAGGCTTAGGAAAACCTAAAGAGAATGGAGAAGGTATTGGGTCATTTGTAACACTGATCATCAATCTTCTTGAGACTATCCATCACTAAAAATTCCTTAATGCTTGTTTTTGCAAATTCAAGTTATTGTTGAAACACAACAAACACAAAGCATTTAAAATTCAAAATTCATTTAATTCATGTAGATGTTAACATGAGACAAGTGCTTTCATCATCACCGTGTATAGAACTACATGTGTCAAAAACCTAATATGATCATGCACAATATTTCTTATGACACTTGGCTTCCCCATCTTCAAAACTTATCGAACCAGCCTTGATGAGATCTCTGACCTTGTACTTCAAAGCGGTGCAGTTCTCTGTTGAGTGACCTTGATTGCCAAAATGGTACCCACAACTCTCATTAGCATCATACCAGCTCGGATAAGGGGGCTTCAGAGGCGCTATTTGCATGGGTGTCACAAGGTGATTCTGGATGAGTTGAGGTAGTATCTCACTGTATGTCATAGGAATCGGGTCAACCTGATTTCTTCTTCGCTTTTTATGCCCCCTTCGATTATTCCCAAGGGTGTTCGATTGATAGACAGATGTAAATTCTGGTGTAGTTGCAGTCATTGGTTGGTAGGGATAAAAACCTTGAGAGACATTATTCAGGGTAGAGTAAAATGGCTGATATGAGGAGAATTGGGGAGATGGGGCAAAGTCTTCCACGACTTGGGTATCTTCCTTTTTCTTTTCAGATGCCCCCTTGTTCTTGGTATTGGATGTTCTTTCTCCTTCAATTTTCCCATCCTTGATAGCATTTTCAATCATCTCCCCTGAAATTACTATGTCCGAAAAATTCTTCGTGGTGTTGCCGACAAGTCTATCGTAGTATGGGGCCTGTAGTGTATTCACAAAAAGGACAGTGGTTTCCTTCTGAGTTAAAGGCAGTTGTACTTGGACGGCCAGGCTCATCCACCGTTGCGCATATTCTTTGAAGCTCTCAGTAGCTCTTTTCTTCATATTTTGCAAGGTGAGATGGTCAGGCGCCATGTCGGTCATATGCTTGTAGTGGTTTAGAAAAGCCCTAGCCAAATCATTCCAAGAGCGTATCTGGTCCTTGCTCAACTGACTATACCACCTAATTGTGGACCCGCTGAGGCTATCCTGAAAACAGTGAATCAAAAGCTTATCATTACCTATATGACTTGTCATCTTCCGGCAGAACATAGTGATGTGGGCTGATGGATCGGTCGTCCCGTCATATTTCACAAAGTCAGGGATCTTGAACTTAGGAGGAATGACTAAATCGAGGACCAAGCATCGTTCTTTCGCCTCCACACTCCCGAATACATCTGTTCTTTCTATTTCCCGGAGCCTTTCATCTAACAACTGATATTTCCCTTGGGAATCTGCCAACTCAACCTCATTTACTGCAACCCTTTTCAACTTTGCCTGTTCAGCTAGATCATCTGACTTTAGGACATTGACGAGGTTAACAGTGTTCTGGGCATCGCTTATTATGACCTCATCCTGGCCCTTTTGTGCCTCTAACCCTTCTCTGGCGATAACGTTTTCGGTGTATCCTTTTCCTTTGATTACGGCAGACATCAGCTCCATCAATTTAGTCATCTGACCTTTAGGTTCTGCTTGAGACTTTGCTAGCTGTTCTCGTTCCCTTTCCATTTTTTCCAGTCGGGCAACATGTTCATCCTCCATAGCACCAGCCTGTATTAAAAGTGTACTCAGTACTTCTTCTGATTTGAAATGGAAATTCTTTCAAAGACTCCTAAAGCCAAGCCAACTTCTATTCTATTTTCCCCAAAATGTATGTCATGATGAATGAGCCATGAATGCGATTTGAAGCATGTGAAGCCTAAACAATATGATGTATGGACATGTATAATGGAAACATGCTGACCATATATGTAATAAATGCAATCACAATGCCAACATGTTGCAAACAAAGAATAAACAAATCAACACATGGATATATGCAATGACTGATCATGTGCATTTCAGCATATTTCCCAATGAATGTTCATATGTTCTATGAATGCAACATGGTGTCAATTATGATACATGCAAACAATGAATGATTGATACAGAGTATATACAAAGAAAATCATACTAACCATGTGTGTCATGAATGTGACCTAATGCTAATCATGATGTATGTAATAAGCAAATTAATGCATAGATATATACAGAAAAATCATGCTGATTATGAATGCATGAATGCAACCTGACAAATAATTGATGGGATGCAAAATGCAAAGGGGGAGATATCACGGAGGAAATAAGAATCGGAGGAACTTAATCATCAACCTCTCATAAATTTGAAACATAATCAATTCATTCCCACATCAACATTCACAATGGTATAAACCATGTTTTACAAAATTTGAACAGTGGTTAAGACTGTCCTTACAAGCACTTTATTCTTCCTAACATCCTAAGGCTATAAGAGCCGGCTACTGAAAAAGTGAAATCTTATTACATCATATAAGACCGAAGTCTTTCCACCTTAATGATGTAAATCTCCCAATCCTAATGACGCTTTCCCAGTCCTCTATCAATCAGTGTCGTGGGATCCAACCACTTGGCATTTATAAGAGTTTGCACTTTCTTTTTGAATGCCATACAGTCTTCAATGTTATGGCCAACAATTCCACAATGATAATCACATTTTGCATTTGGATTATACCACCTTGGATATGGTGGTAACAGGGGTTTCAATGGGACACAGGCAACCATGTGATTTTGGATCAGTATAGGGAGGAGCTCTTGGTAGCTGATTGGAATGGGATCAAAAGGCATTTGGGTCTTATCCTGGGTCGTTTCTTAGTTACACATGGCCTAGGAGTTGGGGCACTTGGTGGTGGCACTAAGGTCCGAACCGGAGTGTTTACATGGAGATGTGGCGGAACAGCATGGTGAGGGTATGGATTCGGACACGGGGCCTTTGGAGGTTGTACATAGCTCGAGGTTCCTATCCCAGATGCTGGATAAGGTGGTTGATGAGGGAAATAGTATGAACTGGTAGTTGTTGGTGATGGAGTGGGATTCAGGAATCCCGTAGTGGTCATCCCAATGGGCGATTGGACCATGGTAGGGTGGGGATACTGGCTTGGACCTCGAACAGTTTGCAGGTATGGTACAGGATCCAAGGTTTCTATCTTTGGTATCAGGCTCTCAGGTTTAATCATTTTCACGATTTTGTCCATAATTTCATCAGGATTGCAACCTTTGTGGTATTGACAAGCGTAGGATCCAGCAGGGATTATGTGTTCTGGGCCTAATGGTTTTGGTTGATCCGAAGATGATGCGAAGCCCTGAGGAAGTTCACCTTTACTGTTACCCATATCCTCAACCATTTTCAGCAATTTGGCAAGTTGTTCCTTCACCTTTCGGATTTCATGTCCATATTCCTCTTGATTGCGTTCCAAAGCACCCAATCGTTCCTCCGATTCATTCCTCATATCTCGAATCCCTTTCATGCAAATGAAAATGTCATGAGATTAGGAATACAATTATGAATGTACATGCTCTATTCCTATGTGCATGAATAAACTGATGATTAATGCATGAACATATACAGAGAAATTATGATGACTATGTATGCTATGGATGCAATCTAATGCCAGGCATATACAGATAATGACTGTGCATGTCATAAACGTATCTTACAATGAATGACCATGCATGCTATGACTATAATATGATGTCAAAATGATACATGCAAAAATAAATGAATTAACACAAAGGTATATACAAAGAAATCAATGATTACACGAAATTGGTGGGACTATTCAAAAATCTCATTATGCAGGATTTGCCTCCAATTTTTTTTTTTTTTTTGATAAACCAATCACATCATTTTCAAAAGAATTTCAGGGTGGATCTTACTATGGTACAATATGCAAATGTTCATGTGACACTACCGGTTTTATGAAATCATCAAATTCAATTACCAACTGTTTATTGCAAAGAATGAGATCAATAATACAACCAAAAATGTACATGCTTTATTTACACATGCATGAAATGTGCCACATGCAAAAATGCTTGAAAAAGGATTTTTTTTTTTAAAAAAAAAAACAGCTAATGAACATCTGCCCCAGCAATGTCTGCTTATTTAGGCATCACGATGCCTTCGAGGCGGAGTATCACATTTATTACGGGCGATGTACGTACATCGTTGCCCGATCTACCACACTTATTCGGAGTGTAAAACAGGTAACAAAAAGTTTAGAAATGTCCTTCCCATGTGTTCCTATTTTCGGTATATCTAACGGAAATTCGGGATGGCTTCGCCTAGGTTCACTATATGAGGGTGAATCGGTTCTAAGGCCCCGAATTGTTCCTCACTGTCGCCGGTGAAGGCTAGTAAGGCACCCCGATAAAAGCGGGTTCAATTCGTTAGAGTATATTTTCCTATGCCCGTACGGAGGATTATCACGAAGGCATTAGGTACTTTATACTCCGAAAGTGTTTCACTAGCCCATACGGAGGATCAATCACGAAGGCTTAGTTACTTTACTTCCACTTAAAAGGACGGAACCCGGGTAGAGGATTCATGTTATGCAAATGCACGTGTAGTGTGTGTGGAGAAACAAAACAAACCTGTCACCACATATTCTACAAACCTTATTCTAAATGTCCTAACAATTAAAACATTCAAGAATAGTGTAACGCATTAACCGACAAGCAGTTATAATATACAACCTTAAATAGCTAGAGAACAATAATAAAATGCATGCACATGAGTATGAACATATTTAAAAATATTTTATTATTTTCAAAATTCTCCTTATTAACAAAAATATGGGAATTAAAATTAAATACCAATAAAACCAACAAAACCGAGACTTTGATAACACACGACTAATTCTAGGCCTGACTCTCTAATATTCCCCAGCGGAGTCGCCAAGCTGTCGCAACCTAAAAAATAACGACGTCTCATCGCAAGATTTTATTATTCGTTAAGCGTGACATTTAAAAAAAAAAACCGAGGAAAAGTCGACTTAATTCCTCTGGAAAAATGAAGGTTTTGAAAATGACCTTAAAAAAGACATGGAGTCGCCACCAATCTTTTTTTGGCTAGGTGTGATCGGCCACCTATTAAAACCGGTTTTATAAAATATTTTAAAAATTAATTAAAACATTTTAAAAACCAATTTCAAGTCTGCGTTTTAAACCAGAGAAATCAAAGAAGCGCGTTCGGGAGTCGGTTACGTGTGGGGAAGGATTAGCACCCCCACAACGCCCGTATAAATCAGTACCTTATTAATCGTGTGTTATCTCAAATCTCGGTAAAAGTTGGTTTTAAATTTAATATTTCAAATTAATTCCCAATTTAAAGAAAAATAATGTCATTTTTTATTGAAAATGATCCGAAATTTATAAATTCAAAATTTTCCTATATTCCCCAACAAACGTGGCAAAATATAGAAATTTTTATTAGTTTTAGAAAACTTTCCGAATCATTCTTTTTTTTGAAAGAAAGATATTCCTTTATTAATAATAATTGATGATATTCCCTCCAGCAAACCCGGTAGAGAACTCATGAATTATTTTAAATCGGGAATATCTTTATTTTTATTGAAAACCATTATCTTTTTTTGAAAACATTTAAAAGAAATGAATATGTATAGGCATGGCATAAATAAAATGACATAACAAAATCTAAATAATATAATGCAACCTAAATGTCATGACACATAGAAATTAATATGGCAAGAATCACATATTATATAAAATGCATGAATATAAAAATGCAATGCATGGAATGTATTTTTTCCTTTAATTAAGGAAATCCGTATATCTAAAAAGATATCCGGCTACCTTAGGAAAATATGTCAAATTAAATATTCTAAAACCAAAATACTTTGTGATTGTTTGAAAACAATTTTGAAAAGCTTGAATTAAAAATAAAAACTGGGCTAAAATTTTTAAAATGACTCTAATTTCCTAAGTTTAAAAATCCGGATTTTACTACCCTTAACCCGAGACTTGAAAAACCATTTTTAGAGTTTGAAAAGGCTTAGAAACCACCCTAAGTCAGTAGCTAACTCTCCTAATCAGCCCACTCTAAGTAAATTAACCAAATCAGAAAAATGGTTTTTCTTTTTAAATTCAATTCTGACTCCACTGTCCAGTTTTAATCCACGATTTTTTACCCTATTTTTAAAAATCCCAAAAATTCTAAAAAAAATACTGGAGACTCAGGAAATGTAAAACTACACGAGAAAAATTGGATTAATTTTTTGATCAAAGATGAATTCCCAGAAAAACCAGAGATGTACGAGTTTTTGGAGGAGAAAAAACTGCTTTGTTTTTCTTTAAATTCAATTCTGACTCCACTGTCCAGTTTTAATCCACGATTTTTTACCCTATTTTTAAAAATTCCAAAACTTCTGAAAAAATTATTGGAGACTCAAAACATGTAAAAATACACGGGAAAAAATCGAATTAATTATCTGATCAAAGATGAATTCCCAGAAAAATCGGAGATGTACGAGTTTTGGGTGGAAGAGAAAAAAAAAACTGCTTTGCCAACACATTTTTTTTGTCTTTGATAAAATCATTTAAAAATCAAAATAAAAATATTTGAAACTCATAGAATGACTTGAAAACAGTAGCTAGGACTTTTTGAAAGTTAGATAAAAATTGGCTTAAGTAAAAAAATCACAAAGGTAGAATAATCAATTTGACAAACTTAATTTTCCACAAGTGTGCTCAAGAGAGCATGACTTTGAACCATTAATTGGCTCAAATCATTATTCAAGTGGCATGGTCATGAAATGCATGAAACAATGCAGCAAACATAATGCATGAAATGCATGGATCTAAACCTAAATGTAAGGAAAATACATGACATAAATAATATGGCCTAGACCTAACATGAACTTGCATGACATTTAATGTAACTTAGACCTAAAACATGCATGGCATTTTTACAAACACAAGGCATGCTTAATTCAAAAATCCAACCAAATATCATGCAAATGAAAAAACCTAACAACTAGCATGACAAAAAAATGCAACACACAATGCAAAACACATGGAGTAGCCAAATGGCCTCAAGCTCCAACAAGCATGGCATTTTCACAAACACTTGGCATACAAACATGAAAAACTAAGTCATAACACTTAAATCATGCAAGCATTTTCACAAACACCTAATATACCAAATCTAAAACATGCTTACTAAGATATAAAACAAGAATCATGCAAAGAATCACACAAGCATTTTCACAAACACTTAATATGCTAACTCTAAAACATGCTCAAATTTAAACAACATGAAAACAGAAAATTAAAAATGTAAAAACATGATATCTAAGACATAAATGGCAACAAACAAAGCAACCAAATTAAATATAACTTAAGAACATGAAATAACATAATATTTAAAACATCAAAAATAAAGAAAATAGCATAAACAATATGGTAAAATGAATCAAAAATAACAACTTAAAATAAATAATGTAGGCCATTTAGCCATGGTGAGTTTATTGTAAAAACAAAATGTAAGAAAAATATACTTAAGAAAAGAAATGAAGGAAGAACAAGAAACATTATTTTAAAATGAAAACTCACCAAGTAGCTTTTGAATGGATTAAGCTATAAACCCTCAGAGTAGCTTTTGAACGGATTAAGCTACAAACCCTCTCACAAGTAGCTTTTGAACGGATTAAGCTATAAACCCTCAGAGTAGCTTTTGAACGGATTAAGCTACAAACCCTCAAAGAAGTAGCTTTTGAACGGATTAAGCTATAAACCCTCAGAGTAGCTTTTGAACGGATTAAGCTACAAACCCTCTCACAAGTAGCTTTTGAACGGATTAAGCTATAAACCCTCAGAGTAGATTTTGAACGGATTAAGCTACAAACCCTCTCAACAAAAACACTATGACTCACCACCCGGATAATCCTAATACAAGTGTATAGACTATCTCACAAGGGGTAGTGGGTGCTCTCAACCAAAGGCCAAGACTCCTTATTTATAAGGTGAGCACCTCATTGGCTTGACATTACAAAGGGATGTGGGATTGGGACTTAGGCTCAAAAATGAAAATCTCTAACTTAACTCTTGATTTTTAATCACTTGATTGAAAAAATCCTAAGCTTCCTCCTTCCTTTGGGCTTGGGCAGGCCAGCACTTCTCTTTTCCAGCCCAGCTCTGATTTTTGAAAGGCCCAAAGAAGCCCTTTTCGGTTGCTTGGGTGAAACGACCATTTTGCCCCCCCGGATGCAAAATAAATATCAAACGGGCTCCAAATTCAATTTTTATTTTTTTAATACTTCCAAAATATTTTGAGTTCTGGAAGTTTTCAAAATTATCCGAGTCCGTTTGCTATTTATTTGGATTTTTTCTTCCCAAAATGTCCTTTTATGCCCCTGCTTTTTACCATTTTTTAAACGAGCTCCAAATCAAGATTTTTCTTCACCAATCTCTTCAAAATAATTAAAAAGTGTGATCTGGAAGTTTTCATAATTTTTGGAGCTCATTTGGTATTTTTTTGGGATTTATCGGCTTGAATTACTGCATAGGAGGCCCGGGATTTGGCTATTTTGCAAACGAACTCGGAATCAAGATTTTCTTTCGCCAATCTCTTCCAAATAATTTAAAAATGAGATTTGCCAAATTTCAGAATTTTTGGAGTCCATTTTCTATTTTTCCGGGATTTTCCTTTTTGAATTACTGCATAAGAAGCACGGGATTTGGCCATTTTGCAAACGAACTCGGAATCAAGATTTTCTTTCGCCAATCTCCTTCAAATGATTTAAGAATGAGATTGACAAATTTTCCATAATTTTCGGAGTCCATTTGCTATTTTTCCCAAATTTTTCCAATTTTGCGCTTTTACCTCCGAAACCCGGTTTTGCTCAAAACAAATTCGATTTTCAGATTTTCTTCAATCTGAGCCTTGGGCCATCCTTTTTAACCATTCTTCATCCATTGGGGGCTTTGGTCTTACCAAGTCGGGCCATTTCTGTGATTCTTCCCGATTTCACCGAAATCCACTAAAAACCCTAATTCTCGGTTTTCTCCCGGATTGACTTTTCTTTCGGTTTTTCTTGCAAGCGACTTCTCCATTACCCGTAGTCAGTGCTTATCTTTCATTTGGAACCTTTAATTTCGACCAGTTTGATCGTTTAAGCACTTTCCCCCAAATTTCTCGGATTAGGGTTTCTTTTCTACTGAACCTCTAAATCCCAACTTCCGAACTCCATATCTTTCAATGTAGACCTCGGATTATCAAAATTCTTTCTCCATTTTTCAATTGAACTTAAAATCTTGATTTTGATAGTGGGTTGACTTTTTCAGTAGTTGACTTTCTGGGGTTGACTTTTTCGGGGTTGACTTTTTCGGGGTTGACTTTTTTTTCAAGTTTGACATTTTGTGCTCGCCCTCTTAAACTAAGTCTCGGAGTACCACCTGCAGGATGAAAACAGTCTTTTTATACTCGGAAACATCAATATGGGAAGAAAACATACCTGTTTAGTGGTCCAGACAAAATTAGGTGTCTACATCAATAATAATATTATTAATATATGGATAAAAATAAAAATATGCAGTTAATATTAATTACTAATATATGAATGTTATGAATGATTTTAAATTCTATATTTGTTCTCTGCTATGTTACAAATATGACATGTTTGTACATAATCATTTAATAGATCTATATAAATTATGATCTCTTTTATTAATAATGAAATCAAAATTTTTTAATGAAATAATTTTATTTTTAATATTATACTTTTAATGATGATTGTATTTACGATTTCACTGTTATCATTAAAAGCATTTGATAATTTAACCATTAATTTTTTATTTTTAATACCTTGAATATTAGTATACATAAATTATACGTTAAAATATAAATGTTTAAAAATTGAACATTATCAATTGTACTTGCAAGTTGCAATTATGTTCATGATATAAATTATTTAATAAATGAACATTACTTTCAATTTAAGTTTAATTCATTATTTAATTAATGAACATTACTTTCAATTTAAGTTTAATTCATTTTAACGATTATATTTTTATTAACATAACATATATCAAGATATGTAAAAAAAATATATAAAGCTAATAAATTCGAGTGAAGTTGAGTCAGATTACGTTTGGATAATAAAAGAAAATTACTTGTTGGCTTAACTCATAAATTCGAAAACTCATTTTATTATTTAAAAATATTAATATATTTTTATAATTAAATTTAAATAAAAATATTTTTTATTAATTAAATTATATCCTAACCGAACCGATTTAATTTAAAATTTTAATAAAAATTTGATTCAATTCACACAGAATCTACCAAACCAAACGAATAACTCCGTCAAATAGATTCTTATCAAATTCTTTTCGTTTGATTTTACTTTTTTTTAATAATAGCTAAGAGAGATTGGGGTAGAGGTGCTCATGGGCCGGGTTGCGACCAAATATTTTTTTTTATTTTCTTGCCCAGGCACGGCCCTGGGTTGGGTCGGGCAGGTCCGTTGGCACATATTCACTGTTCATCATATTAAAAAAAAATTAATTTTTTATATATATTTTTAAAATTAAATTTAAAAAATATTATTTTTTTATTAAATGAAAAGTGATCCGGCCCGGCCCGGCCTAGGTCACTAAAAGACCTGCCCAGGCCCGACCTATACGGGCCGGGCTTGCCGGGCCCGGCGAGCTGTTCGACCTGTGAGCAGGTCTAATGGGGGGATGGCTTGGCTACCCACCATGTAGGGCCGGCGCTGCTTGTTTTCTTTTCAACCAAAAGGCCGAATGAATACATTATACCATGGATTAAAAAATTGGATTGGACTGGTCGGTCAGAGCAGTTGAATAGAAAATCGGTAATCTATTTGATCCGACGAATATATTAAAATCGAGAATCAATCGAATCGGTACAATACCGGTACAACCGGTTAAAAACCAGTAAAAATCGGATTGAACAGATAAAAAATCGATTTTATATATATTTTTAATTTTATCTGTAATTAATGAAATTGGAACCTTTAACTTTTTAGTTTTATGTTAAAGACCTTACCATTAAACCAAATGCATATTTTTTGTCATGGCCTCATACTTCCACGTCATGCAGGATTGTCCGTTTTGGCTCCGCAGAGCCTCACGGTTTTGTCCCAAAAGCGCTCTACATTAGTGGAAGGTGTGCCACCCCTTATAAGGCCAGGCCCCTTAGGCCCTCACCCGTCTCCTGTCGATGTGGGATTTGCCTAGGGGTGTTTCACTCACCCCCTTATGGGACTCAGTTTTCTCACTGAAGTTTGCCCCACCACCGACCAGCAAGCACAAGGAGGTGGCTCTAATACCATTTGTCGTAGCTCCACACTTCCACATCATGCAGTATTGTCCGCTTTGACTTCGCAGAGCCTCATGGTTTTGTCCCAAAAGCACATTGCATTAGTGGAAAGTGTACCACCCCTTATAAGCCCAAGCCCCTCACTCGTCTCCTGTCATTGTGGATTTGCCTAGGGGTGTTTCATTTTTGTTAATTGTTAACTATATTTAATATTTATTTAACTTTAAACTTAGTGTTTAAATATTAAAAACCAAACTATATCAAACCGACCGATTGAACCGAAAATCGAAAGTCTGACCGATTCGACCTCATATTCTGTTTTTTTAACATTGCATTGTATGCTAAAATTAATGGGTGATAATATGATGAACCTGTTATATATAAATTGGAATAAAGAAATATCCCGTCTCACATTAATTGTCTATCCTTACTTTATTTTCAATGAAATCTAAGAAAATTTTGATTTTAATATATTTCATATTAATTTTTTCTATTTCTTAAACTTATTGATTTTCATGTTTTTAATGTAAAAAAAAAAAAAAAAATCCTGAAAAATAACTTTAAGATATATATCTAATAGAAAAATTGAAAAATAACTTTAAGATATATATCTAATAGAAAAATAAAGATATTAATAAAATATTTAAAAAAGGAAAATAACATAATTTTGAGCATTAAAAAAGAAAAAATTTTGGACAAAAGGAGTACAATGTTAGACTATATCCCTTTATAGAAATTTAGATAACGATGATCCTGAGTATTATTTGGTGTAAACCGAAACAAAATGGATTGATTTGGTTTGGTTTTAAAAAGTGAAATTTTTTAGTTTGATTTTAATTAAAACCAAACAGAATTAATATACTTTTTTTTTTCAAATTGGTTTCATAAAATTTTAAAATCAATTCAAACCAAATAAATAATATAATAGTATTTATATTTATAGAATATTTTTATTTTATTGTTTGTATAATTTTTTATATATTAATACTTTCATCTAAAATATATAAGTTTTTTGAGTTTCTAAGATTTTCTTTGAAAGATAAAATATCTAGATATTTTATTTTTTATTTAAAATATTTAAATTTTGAAAGAATTTTTTGGGCTTGTTAAGTAAATCCAAACCAAACAAAAACCCAAACCAAATCCACTTTGATTTGGTTTCTACTGTAATTTAGATTGTTTTGATGTAAAAAATGTAGAAATCAAAAAGTATAGTTTGATGTGTGAGTTTTACCCTAAAACCAAACCAAATCGCGCCGTACTCATCCTAGTAATGACAAAATTTTATATAAAAAATGATGAAAACAAACAAAATGTTTAATAAAAGAAAACAAACAATACGAGAGGGATTACTTGTTCAATATATATATATATATATATATATATATATATATAGTTTTGTAATATTGATTTTACTTGGTAGAGTGGATGGAAAAATAGAAAGATGAAAATTAGAAGAGAAAAGTAAAATGATTGAAATTGTATTTTTTTTTTCATTGATATCGCTTTGCAATTAAATATAACGTGATGTGATTTTTGTATTCAATTAAAACTTAACACGTAGCACCATATAATGATGCTATGTGTATTAACAAAAAATATTATTTTAATTTAAAAATAAAATTATTTATTGATAAGTAATGATGTCACGTGTATTAAAAATAATTATTTTAATTGTTAAAAAAAATTCTTTTTTTCTCTCTCTCCTCTTTTATTTTTAATAAAAATAATAAAATATTTTAATTTTTTTCATTTTTAATAAATATTTTTTAAAAAATTAAATAAATAAAATAGTTAATTTTATATTTTGATTTTTGTAATTTTAAAAATTAAAATTTCTTTTTAAATTTTTTTTAATAAAAATTTAAGATAATTTAAATTATTTAACAAGTAATTTTAAAATATTTTATATTTTAAAAATAATTTTAGTTAAATATTTTAATTTTGTAATTTTTTTAAAATATTTTTTTATTTTTAAATTTTTTAAAGAAAAAAACATATATTAATTTTTAAAAATATAATTTTAAATTTTTAATGTATATTTCATTTTTTTAAAAAAATAGATATTAATTTTAGAAAATATAATTTTAAATTTTTTATATTTAAAATTATTTTTTATATTTTTTAAAATTTTCTTACAAAAAAAATCAAATATTAATTTCTAAAAAATCAGGTGCCACCACATGTTATCATCTGATTGGTCAATACCATATCATCATCATCTATATTTAACAGTGTTAAGTCAAGGTACCACAGTGATACACGTTTTGATAGTATAGATACCATATTGAATATTTTAAAAAGTACAAATACCATATGATAAATTTCAAAGACTATTCATGATATTATTCTTTTAAAAATATGGGAATTAACAAGTGATTTTTGGAAATATATGGATGAAAATGATATGTGCTTCAAAATTTAAGGATTTATTTTAAATTTTATATTTAATTGATTTATCTTTAGAGTTTTAACTTTCTATTAACTTAAAAGGAATAAACTTTATTATAAACATTTTGATTA
The DNA here is from genome assembly GCA_030761205.1 of Fremontodendron californicum. NCBI lineage: Eukaryota > Viridiplantae > Streptophyta > Magnoliopsida > Malvales > Malvaceae > Fremontodendron > Fremontodendron californicum. The sequence continues at coordinate 24,782,057 of JAULJL010000009.1, forward strand.
AATAAATCCCAAGCTATGACAAAATTCTCAGTTAAGCCTTTACTCTTTTATTTGTATTAACCAAGTCCTCAATAGAGGTGTTTATAAGTTGAGCCAGGATTGGTTGCACCTCAAATTACTTGTCCAAAGCTTGGTTCGACAGCCCATTAAAATCCATTTAGGTCCACTTTATTTAAACTTATTTAAAAATATACATATATTTTTTAATTAAAATTCAATAAAAACTTATTATTAAATAATAAAACATATTAAGGTGTTGGATCCACGCTTGAAAATTCATTTCTAGAGCCCTATTCGAGTTGGCTTGGCTCGTAAATCTGACGGACAATTTAACTCGTGGACAGATCTAATTTTTAACTTATTATTTTATGTCAAATAAATCTAATTTGATTGGAATATGCCAACTTAGCTAATAGCATGACTTATTGTAACATATGTGAGTTAGTTGGACCTTTAATCAGCCTAGGATTTTTTCATCCAAATTGGGTTCATTTGACATCAAATATAATAAGTTGAGAGCTTAATAAGTTAAAAATTTATGTTGTTATTAAAGCCTAAAATACGAAATATTAATTAGAGAAAGTTGAAATTCTTTAGAGAATCCAACTGACGGACTATTATTATAATATTTTAGTTTTTTTTTTTTAAATAGAAATTGGTATTAACATATTTTCAAAAAATAAAGATAGTACTCTCCTTTCTAAATATAAATATACATAAATTGTTGTCAAAGTAACATTACTTCATATGGAAAAAATTTATGAAACAAAGTGATTATATGGCATTATGCAACTCTAAATCATATATGTACAAAACGAAAAGTAACACACATAAACCTAAATTGACATCAATTTATATATAGTTAACAAAAGTTTGCTTGAAAGCAACTCGTGGATAGTTTAGGTTGCATATAATCACTTTAATTTTCATCGCTAATTTAACTTTCTAAGTAATGAAATTGTTACTAGGCGTATGTGAGAAAGAGATTATATGATTTCCTTCAAAATCATTACCTTTTTCTGCATAACTGAGGTCGTGGAAAGCAAATTCAGCTACAAAGACAAGTGCAAGAAACCTCCATGAATACTTCGAACCCATATTTTTCCTATGATTTCTACTTCAAAGAGTTTATGTGACTATAAATAAATCTATTTTCTCCCTAAATGTCCAAACCCTACAAGCTCTAATTCTTATAGGCGTCGTCTGCATGCAATTACTATAAACCTACCTTTATTATTATTGAAAGTGAATTTTCAATTACCACTTTTCTGTCCCACTTCAATCAATATATTCAATGCATTTATCTATATTAATTATAAAGAAGCTGATTGAGTTTAGTATCACAAGTCAAGTGATATAAACTCAGTTGATGAATTTATAAAAAATTAAATAAATTCATTATATCAAATAATAAAATTGGATATTAATATTTTTTAAATTTTATTATAATATATTTAAAAAATATATATATATTTTAAAAAACTACTCATTATATTTTAAAAAAACACCTTACGTGCACGTTGAACTTACTAGAATGTCAGCTTTAAAAAAAAAAAAAAAAAGACGTAAGCGACTTTTTGTGCAAGTAAATTTTTTGTATTAGAGCAAGATAAAATAACATAAATTTTCAATTTATATAGGTACCACAAAAGAGTTAAAAGGTATATATATATATTCAACTGAATATTAGTTCAATTGGTATACGTATTGATGCACCCAAAAGAGTGTATCTTAATTAAAATTTTGCACTAAAAAGATCAATTCTAAAGTATAGTAGAAGCAAGGGTCGAATCCACAGGGATTGGTGTCTAGTTTATAAATTATTAGTTTAAAACTTAAATTCAAAGAAAACAAAACAAAAAGGGGTTTTTTTTAAATTAGTTTAAACTAAAGCAAACAAGAAAAGTAAGAAAGCAAGTAAATAAGAAGTAATCAAATATGAGAAAGGTATGGTTAAGGTTTCATTCTCCACCACTAGACATCATTGAGAATTAATAATCAGATCTATCAACATCAATTAACTATCAAAATTATCAACCGTAGATAACAACAAGCTCTGTTACCCCAATCTTTTCTTAGTTCGTCGTTAAATAGAACAAGATCTCTATTTAATCTCTAACCACTAGACAACCTAGAATAAGCTCTCTAGATTTAATGTAATGGCAGCTTTATGATGAGAATGACAGGTTGATCTAGGCAGCAAACACATAAGCTCGGATTGTTTAACCTATGTTATGTTCCACTTTGCATTTAGCGAAAACTTGACCATAATCATTAATCACAAATTGCCACTTATGAATAGGAAATCAAGACTCCTAAACTAGCAGTAGATAATTATCAAGATCTATCTAGTTGTACACCTAAACAAATCAAGACAAAGATCATAAACAATTCTTATGAAAGAACATAATCAACTTTGATAGAAAACTAATGATAGATAAAATCTAAAAATCAATTATAAAACATGTCTAGGGCTTTGAAATCACCCTTAACCAAAGAGAAGTTTAGCCTAGCAATGGCATAATTAATATATACATAAAACTAAAAAGAAAATAAAAGAATGGAGAAGAAGAAGAAAATTAATGATGATCCTTGAGTCTCCTCAAAACATGTCTAGTTTGTGGCTCAAAATATGGTATTTATAGAGTTTTAAAACCCTGGGAACAAATCCTTGCCGCACAAGTAAGCCTGGAGGTAGAAAAATCATGTTTTAGGAAAGTTTTTGCGTTTTTTCCTGAATTATTGGCGCCTAGGTGCCGAGCATACTGCCTTGTATTTTTCTACTGCATCATCTTGCACTTCTTCGGCTGATTTGGATGACCATTTCTTGTCCGATTTGGGCGTGTAAACTATCGTTGGAAAGGTATTCAAGTCAGCTTCAAAAGTGAAGAATAAAGTTTCTTCAAATAAAGACTTTACAATAATTGTTTCCTTGCAACAAGCTCCGGAGGTCAAATCTGCCTTCTTGCTTTGCAACCAGAAATTGATCTTTTTGACTCCCGAGTCTTCTTCCATCTTGTGATTATGATTTTGTAAGTTCTTTACCATCATTATTGACATCTTTTGACTTCATTCTCCTTATTGTACCTAAAATTCAAAAACATACTATAAGTAAACAAGATAAAGATCGAAAATATAACAAAAGCTAAAGGTAGAAAGGCATAAAATGTATATTTTATGAGCTTATCAAATACCCCCACACTTAGCTTTTTGCTAGTCCTCGAGCAAAACAAAATAAAACAAAATTTAAGAAAATCTAATCTAATCCACTTTCGTAGGAAATCACGGTGGCACTTAGCATATGACACAAGCCTTTAAACTCCTAGGTGTCCTTAGTGGACGAGTTTAGTCTCGTGAGGGTTTACTAGGACGATACCCACAAACATTGAAAACATAAGAAAAATAAAACTATAAATAATAATTACAACTAATCGTTTCAATATAAATTAGAGAAAATCATTGGACAAGTCTTATAAACTAATTAATAGCTCAAAGAATTTCACAAAAAATCATGCTTGAATGTAAATAGTTTGAGTTAAGCCAATATTAACATAACATATATCAATTAAAATAGTGCATATTCAAACTTAATCTCAACTTCTAACATGGGACATTCTCATGATTTTCACTCAATATAGTAGTGGTAAAGTGTTTACACTCAATCAGTTTCATGAAAATAGTTCTACCATATGCTTGTTTGTCCACCTATTCTCCACTATTTAGACCATGCAATTTCATAAATCAAGAGGTCTTTATTCAAGGTTGTAATGGGGCCAAGGGGTTATAATGTGGTTAAAGAATAAAAGGATAAAGATATCACAAAGGTTTCAAAGATTTCACAGAGTTTAGAGACATAATAAGATCATACAAATAAAACTTCTCAAAACTCTTATAAAGCACATAATAACATAGGCTAAATATTCATGTTGAGCCTTTGCTTCATTCTAACAAACTTTGTAACATCTTTTCTTTAACCAACTGATGTGAACCCTAGGGGTTAAACCCTTTGAAACCACTAACAAATTGAAATACCTAACCCCGAAAAGCCAAGATTCAGGCAAAGAAAACTTAAACCCTTAGAAAGCCTGTTTCAAAGAACCCAGATTAAGCATGTAAGCTAGACCCTAAGAACTCTCGTTTCAAGAACCTAAGTTTGATAGGTTGAACGCTACAAAGAAAGAATTTTTTGATAAGTTCCTAAGTTCTGTCAAGAACTAAAACGAGTAAATACTCACTTGAATAAAATTCAACTCAATAGATTATAATGGTTGCTGAAGTAGATGGCTAAACAAGGGTATTTATAGCCTCCCTACTAACCCTAATTCAACTAAGCTAAGAACTCCTAGTACAAATGAAACTCCTTGGCAGCCAAGGACTTCTAACCTAATAACAATAGGATTCAGCCAGACCTACTTACATAATTAAAAGAAAGCTTAACTATGGGCTCAACATGCTCAAGCCCAATCCTAATTAATTTAAAAGATGCCCAATAGTTTAATGAGGGTAATCCCCACAAGCTTATTGGACATGTTACACAAGTCAGGCCTAAAAGCATAAGTAATTAAAAGACCCAACTAAAGCTTCTAATTTAGGTGCCACATCATTAATGAATTGGTCCCCACTTCATATGAGATAATGAACTAAAAACAGGCCCACTAATTCATTAAGATTACCATCCCCTTGAATTCCTCTATGGCCTATCATGTGAAGCTTGGATCATATGGACCAATTCTTGGTCTTCCTCATTCAAGCAGCCCAACTTGAATGGATTGACATTGCTTAAAAGACTTGTAGATTCTTCCCAAGTCCTTTGCACCAATCCTTGCATACCTTCCTTGAGCTTCTTGGATCTTGACCTTGTAATAGGCCCAATAGGAACATGCAATGGATCTTGAAGTCCAAAACCAGCTTGGTTCTCATCACCAAAAGTTCAAGAGATGATTTTTTTTTCAATATGGGAATGTATTTTTTTTTTAAATGTTCCCTTTCTTTTTCTATTGACTTTTGCCATTCTCCCCCCCACATTTATTTCTTGTTGCTAACCCAAATAGTCAATCGATCTCCTTTGCTTTATGTAATATGTCTCAAAACAATCTAATTCATCTTTAGAACAAGGGTAAGGATATAAGTACATTTAGGCTAGGTAAAAGATGTGGTTACCAATAAAACAGCTTATTCAATGTAGGCTCAAATTGGACCACTAGGGGGATGTTCTCTTGGAACATCAATAATGGATGGCTATTTGGCCTTGGTTATAATCCTAATGCCTCTATCATATTCATGTTGTCACATACATCAATATAGTCTCAAAAAGGTTTAAAGCAAGTTCTAGAGAATCATGTAATCATAAGAGCACTCAAGAAGGAAATTAGATTGATATTTATAATGCATCAATCATATAGGTTCAAAACTCACTAGGATGATTATACAAGTCAACATTAAGTCTAAACATGCTTCTTTCTCAATCAACATATCATATTATCATTGGCTCATGAAAAATGGTATTCAAGCTTAATTCTCATGAAAATCTTATCACTAATAACCAGTTTCAGACCTATACAATTCATATCTCATCATTGTATTGAAAGGAACTAAAACACACAAAAAATAATAATAAATAAATAAATCCTAAATTCTTCCCCCCATACTTAATTCTTACATTGTCCTCAATGTAACTAATAATAAATAAATAAATAAATAATAATACTATGAACATACAATGACTAATGAAACTAATGCTAAGGCTGGAACAAACAGCAGCTAATACACAATTTCAAGATATGATAATGCAAAGCATGTTACCTAAACAAAATGCAAATGCATGACAAGGCAAGGAATGCATGAAGAGGCCGAATGGTCACATGAGACTCTAATGCAATCCTATCTAGTAAAAGACACAAATATATGACAAATCGTATTAAGATGCATAGTTTCATGACATTTTCACAAGCATATGACATACTAAAATCAAAATGCACAAGCTCATGGCATGGAAATGCAAACATGTCAAGAAGCAAGACAAAAATGCACATGTAAGGCATACTAAATATCAAGATATGCTAACTCATGGCATTGAGATGCAAACAAGCCAAGAAGCAATATGAAAAATGCACATGTGAGGCATAGCAACATGGAGTAGCCGAATGGCCATATGACAAAATATGAAAATACAAACATGTGTATAATATAAGACATGAAATATGAAAAATGCACAATGACTCCAATAGACAACAAGGCCGAATCTTCAAGGAAAACATATTAAGCATGGAAATGAAATATAGAAACAAATATAGCATAGAAAATAATGTAAAGAACATATAAAAAATTAAACATAGACATGCAAAGTAAATAACAAGCAAAACTAGTAAATAAAACAAGGAAAGTTAAGCTCCATGGTTGGTATCAAATGGGCATAGCCTTTCATCTAACCATAATCACTTGGTCTTGCCAAGATCATGAAGCCTTTCCATTTCAAAAAATCAAAAAATAAACCATGTTAAATAACAAAAATAAGGTGAGCTTCATGGTAGGTAAAAAGGGGCATAGCCTCTCCCCTAACCATGGTCACTTGGTCTTGCCAAGATCATGTAGCCATTTCAACCTTTTTGCTTCATCTTTTGTAAAAAATTAGAACCTTAGAATACTTAACTAAACCTTCTAAAAATCATTTTTCTCACAACAACATGCAAGGAAGAAAAAAGAAAAAAAACAAGGCAAACATCAACCACATTCGGCCAAGCATAAAACTATCTAAAAAAAATTATTTTCAACCCTTTTGATGAAGAAGAAGAGATGAAAACTCAAGCAAACATTTGGAAAACTTTATTTCTATCAAAAATGTAGTAGGAAAACAAGATAGAAAATCAAGAAATCAACATAGAAAACAAGAAGAAACCATGCTAGAGCTTGGTAAAGATGACTACCTTCAAGCTCTCCTATTGAAAACCTTTTTTTTTTTTTTTCTTTCTTTCAAAAAATTTTACTTTGCCAAATTAGCTACTGTTTCCAGCCAAAAAACTTATGAGAAAATGAAACCACCCCGTTCCTTTTAGCCTTGGCCGAATGGCCTTTCACCCTTGGATGGGAATTGCAATTTTTTCTCCTCCAATCTTGGCCTTTAGATTGAGATATTTTGATGACAACATAAAAATGTCATCTTGCCAATTGATAGCAGCCCTTAAGATGTGTACTCAGCCCTTGCCCTTAGATGCAAAAGAGGACCAATCCCATGCACTCCCTTGCTTGTCCCCTTGAGTGCCTACCCTTGGATGAGTTGTGCTCTTCCATTCTTGGTCATTGGATGAGGACAACATAAAAATGACATCTTGTAGATTAAATCCAGCCCTCAACATGTTTACTCAGCCCTTGTAGATGGCCTAAGCCATTGGATGAAAAGAGATAATCCTATGCACTCCATTGCTTAACCGAATGGATGCTCACCCTTGGATGAATTGTGCTCATCTTTTTTCTTCCATTCTTGGCCATTAGATGAGGGTTCTTTCATGACAAATAAAAATGTCATCTTGGCATTTAAACTTGGCCATTGCATGGTGCATTCAACTTTCCTACAAGGCTCCTAAGCCATTGTATGAAAGGGGGACCATTTGCAAGGTTTTAGTGGTAGCATGTGGCTTGATAGTGACTAGGGAATTAAAATGTTCAAGCTTCCTTCTTCTCCTCTATGCTGGTTGACCAAGGGAAGAAAAATCCCAGCAATTCCTTCTTCTTTCATATTTTCCTCAATTACAAATTTGCCCTTTTTGGTTTCTTCAATGAAATGATCTTTTTGCCTCCCGGACCTAAATAAATAGAAAACGGACTCCAAATTCGAATTTTCTTTTTCAATACTTCTGAAATAATAAAAAATTAAATTTTGGAAGTTTCAAAATTTTTTGAGTCCATTTGCTATTTATTTCGGATTTATTTTCGAAATTGCCTTTTTTATGCACCCGAATTTTATCATTTTTTAAAAGAGCTCTGAATCCAGATTTTTATTCACCAATATCTTCCAAATAGTTTAAAAATGTGATCTAGAAGTTTTCATAATTTTTGGAGCTCATTTGCTATTTTTTCTGAATTTATCTGCTTGAATTACTACATAGTAGACCCGATATTTGAACATTTTGCAAACGAACTCCAAATCAATATTTTCTTTCGCCAATCTCTTCCAAATAATTTAAAAATGAGATTTGAAAATTTTTAGAATTTGTGGAGTTCATTTGCTATTTTTTCGAGATTTATCCTGTTGAATTTATGCATAGTGGGCCCGGTATTTGGCCATTTTGCAAACGAACTCCGAATCAAGATTTTCTTTCACCAATCTCTTTGAAATGATTTAAGAACGAGATTTGCAAATTTTCAGAATTTTTGGAGTTCATTTGCTATTTTTCCCAAATTTTCCAATTTTGCCCTTTTGCCTCCGAAACCCGATTTTGCTCAAAACAAGTCCGATTTTTAGATTTTATTCAAACTGAGCCTTGGGCAATCATTGTTTAATCATTCCTTATCAATTAAGGGCTTTAGTCCTACCAAATCGGGCCATTTCTGTAATTCTTCCAAATTTCACCAAAATCCACCAAAAAACCCTAATTCTCGATTTTCTTCCGAATTGACTTTTCTATCGGTTTTTCTTCCAAGTGGCTTCTCCATTACCCGTATTCAGTACTTATCTTTCATTTGGAACCTTCAATTCTGAACCAATTTGATCGTTTAAGCATTTTCCCTCAAATTTCCCAAACTAGGGTTTCCTTTCTACTGAATCTCCGTAACCTAACTTTTGAACTCCATATCTTTCGATGTAGACCTCGGATTATCAAAATTCTTTCACCGTTTTTCAATTGAACCTCAAATCTTGATTTTGAATGTGGGTTGAATTTTTTAGTAGTTGACTTTTTTGATGTTGACTTTTTTGAGGTTGACCATTTCTATCTCCTTTCGTAGACTAAGTCTCGGAGTACCACCTGTAGGATGAAAAAAGCCTTTTAGCATTCTGAAACATCAATTTAGGAAGAAAACATACCTAATTTAGGGGTCCGGACAAAATTAGGTGTCTACATAAACGTTACCTAAGGTGCCGAAGTACTCTCCTTTGGAATTGAAGCTTCATTACCTTCTGGAAGTAAATCCATCTCAACTTCTTTCTCATCCTCGGGTTCCCTTGGACTTTCTGATTCATCCTCAAGTTGTTTGGTACTAGCATTCTCCTCGGGATCAATCATAGTTTGGGAAAAGAATTGTTCATGTAGTTCCTTAGATCCTTCTTGTACCTATTGCGCCACACCACTAGCCAATTAGCTCATTTACGTTTCCAAATTCTGGATACTTACCTGAAGACTTGTCCTTGTTTCCTAAATGTTTGTCCATGTTTCCTGTTGAAATTGCAAACTATTAGCAGCCAAAGTATTAACAAGGTCTTCTAAAGAAGTAACTGAACTTTGAGGTGGGGGTTGCAAAAGATCTGGTTCTTCAGACCATGATTGATTGAATCTAGATGGATGAGTGTAATTGGCATAAGGATCTACTTCTTGATAATTTCTCAAGTAGCCATAATTAGTATGATTCCACCATCCCTCATTGTAAGTGTTTGGGAAAGCATCATACTGCTGTCCTTGGAACCCTTGATGGCTTTGGTATCCTTTCACATCATAGGCTGGTTCAAAATTATCTTTTCGGTAGTATGGGCACCAATTGGTTGGATGTTCCATCATGAAGCACACTCCACACTGCCTTGATTGTTGAATCTTACTTATGGCCACTTGTTGAACTATGGAGATGAGATTATCCAGTCGATTCTGAAGGTTCTGAAGTTTTGATGTAGCACCTGCCATCTCTTCTTGCTCGAAATTTGAAAACAAAAACCTATATGTACAAGAAAAATAAAATAATTACAACTGAAAATAATAATAAACCAAGTAACAAATAAACTAAAGAAAGCAATCCCCGGCAACGGCGCCAAAAATTTGATGCACCCAAAAGAGTGTATCTTAATTAAAACCTTGCACTCAAAAGATCAATTGTAAAGTATAGTAGAAGCAAGGGTCGAATCCACAGGGATTGGTGTCTAGTTTATAAATTATTAGTTTAAAACTTAAATTCATTGAAAACAAAACAAAAAAGGGGTTTTTTAAAATTAGTTTAAACTAAAGCAAACAAGAAAAGTAAGAAAGCAAGTAAATAAGAAGTAATCAAATATGAGAAAGGTATGGTTAAGGTTTCATTCTCCACCACTAAACATCATTGAGAATCAATAATCAGATCTATCAACATCAATTAACTATCAAAATTATCAACCGTAGATAACAATAAGCTCTGTTACCCCAATCTTTCCTTAGTTCGTCGTTAAATAGAACATGCTCTCTATTTAATCTCTAACCACTAAACAACCTAGAATAAGCTCTTTAGATTTAATGTAATGGCAGCTTTATGATGAGAAAGATAGGTTGATCTAGGCAGCAAACACATAAGCTCGGATTGTTTAACATATGTAATGTTCCACTTTGCAATTAGCGAAAACTTGACCATAATCATTAATCACAAATTGTCACTTATGAATAGGAAATCATGGCAATTACACGGATCAAGACTCCTAAACTAGCAGTAGATAATTATCAAGATCTATCTAGTTTTACACCTAAACAAATCAAGACAAAGATCATAAACAATTCTTATGGAAGAACATAATCAACTTTGATAGAAAACTAATGATAGATAAAATCTAAAAATCAATTACAAAACATGTCTAGGGCTTTGAAATCACCCTTAACCAAAGAGAAGTTTAGCCTAGTACAGGAATAATTAATATATACAAAAAATTAAAAAGAAAATAAAAGAATGGAGAAGAAGAAGAAAATTAATGATGATCTTTGAGTCTCCTTAAAAGATATCTAGTTTGTGGCTCAAAAGATGGTATTTATAGAGCTATAAAACCCTGGGAATAAGTCCTTGCCGCACAAGTAAACCTGGAGGCAAAAAATCACGTTTTTGGCATGTTTTTGCGATTTTTTCCCGAATTATTGGCCCCTAGGCAGCGGAATTTGGCGCCTGGACGCCGAGCATACTACCTTGTATTTTTCTGCTACATTGTCTTGCACTTCTTTGGCTGATTTGAATGACCATTTCTTGTCCGATTTAGACATGTAAATTATCGTTAGAAAGGTATTCAAGTCAGATTCAAAAGTCAAGAGAAAGTTTATTCAGATAAAGATTTTAACATAATATTTTCCTTACAACAAGCTCCGAGGTCAAATCTGCCTTCTTGCTTTGCAACGAGAAATTTATCTTTTTGACTCCCGAGTCTTCTTCCGTCTTGTGATTATGATTTTGTAAGTTCTTTACCATCATTATTGACATCTTTTGACTTCATTCTCCTTATTGTACCTAAAATTCAAAAACATAATATAAGTAAACAAGATAAAGATCGAAAACATAACAAAAACTAAAGGTAGAAAGGCATAAAATGTATATTTTATGAGCTTTTCACGTATTAAACAGATTCTTGAAGATTGCAGGTTTAAAAGGACTTACTCGAATAATATTTTCATCAGGTGAATTAAGTAAATAAGGATTGAGATTAATAGTAAATTAGGAATTAAAATATATATATATATGTAGACACCTAATTTTGTCCGGACCCCTAAATAAGGTAAAATTCTTCCTTGTGATGTTTTAGAAAGCAGAAAAGCTCTTCTCATCCTGCAGGTGGTATTCCGAGACTTTGTTTAAAAGGTCATGCATGAAAAGTCAATTTGGAAAAAGTCAACCCCGAAATAGTCAACTCCAAAAAGTCAACCACTAAAAAAGTCAATCCTCATTCAAAATCAAGATTCAAAGTTTAATTGAGCAATGGTGAAAGAATTTTGATAATCCGTGGTCTACAACGAGAGATATGGAGTTCGGAAGATGGGTTATGGAGATTCAATGGAAAGGAAACCCTAATTCGGTAAATTTAGGGAAAAGTGCTTAAACGATCAAATTGGTCAAAATTGGAGATTCTAAATGAAAGATAATCAATGACTACGGGTATTGAAAAGGCTATTTGGAAGCAAAACCAAAGGAAGAGTCAATTTGGAAGAAAACCGAAAATTAGGGTTTTGGGTGAATTTTGGCAAAATTAGGGAAAACTGCAGAAATGACCTGATTTGCTAAAATTAAAGACCCTAATTGATGAAGAGTGGGTAAACAAAGATAGCCCAAGGCTCAGTTTAAAGTAATTCCGAGAAAAGAGTCGGTTAGAGGAAAAAAGAAGAAACGAGGAAATTTCCGATATTGGAAAAAGGAAAAATCAAATCGGAGGGGAATTTGATTAGAAAAATTGGGAATTTTCGGACCAACTCCAATTCAATATATAACAAAGGCATGGAAAAAGAAAATTTGGAAATCGGACTTGTTTTGAGTAAAACCAAGGTTTCAGAGATTAAAGGGCAAACTTGGAAAATCCAGGAAAAATAGCAAATGAGCTCGTAAAATTATGAAAACTTCCAGATTTCAATATTATATTATTTGGAAGAAATTGGAGAAGAAAAGTCTGGAATCGGAGCTCATTTGAAAAATGGAAAATTTCGGACCCACTAAGCTGAAATTCTAGAAGATAAATCCTGGAAAAATAGCAAATGAGCTCAAAAAATTATGAAAACTTTCAGATCTCAATTTTATATTATTTGGAAGAGATTGGAGAAGAAAAATCAGGAATCGAAGCTCATTTAAAAAATGGCAAAGGTTCGAGTGTACTAAGTTGAAATTCCAGAAGATAAATCCGGGAAAAATAGCAAATAGGCTCGAAAAATTATGAAAACTTCCAAAACTCAATTTTATATTATTTAGGAAGTATTGGAAAAAGAAAATCCGGATTTGGAGTTTGTTTGCAATTTAATCTAGTTTGGGGGGGCTAAAGTGCAATTTTACCGAAGAAACTAAAACTGTCCATTTTTGCAATTTAAAAATAAGAGAGATGGCTGGAATTTGAAGGGCCATTCGGCTAGGCCATGAAGAGGATAGGTTTTGCTAAGTTCTTTCATACAAAGGCCAAAAGTGGATAGTAAGGTGGTTATTTTTTTGATTGAGCCTTTGTGATTTTGCCACATGGTCAAATGAATAAAGAGGAAGGATGTCAACATTATGGTCACATATTTTAGACCAGATGTATTTGTTAGGAGCTGATCACTTAATCTAAGGGTGGTAAATACACATTTTAACATCTTTGATTAGTGGCCTTTGGATCAAATTAGCTAGAAAAAAAAATGACAACATCATGTCACCATCTTCACCCATTTGGCTGCCTATTAGGGGGGTTTTCATTTTCAAAGGGGTTCTTTTGGCTGAGCATTTTTCATTGTTGAGCAATAGCTAAGTGATAGTAAAGCAAAGAAAAATATAGAAGAGAAGGAAGCTTGAAAGATAGCTTTGAAAGGTAGCCTTTTGGCACATAACTCTTGCATTTTTCTTTCTTTTTCAATGCTGATTTCGCTCATTTTTCATATGATTTCTTGTTATTTTACTATGTAATAAAGGTTTTTAAAACTCTCTCTTAAGGCTTCTATCTTGGGTTTTCAAGAAAAAATAAAAAAACAAAGTTTTCACCATTTTTTCATTTTGGCCAAATGCTCCATTTAGTATGCTTGTGTTGTGTTTGATTTCATTCCAATGTTGGTTGTGGTATGTTAGCTTGTTTTGATGTTTTAGCTTTCTAAAATAATCAAGATATGGAGCTTATTTTTAACTTTCTTTACTTGTTCTTATTTTGCTGATTTTATCAATTATTTTCATGTATGTTTGCTTTATTTACTAACTTTAATTTTCTGTTTTTACTATATCAAGTTCATGCTTTGTGTTATTGCCATACCATTGTTCGTGTATTTGCCTGGCTATATATTTGCATTTTTATCATGACTATTTATCTAACATGTTTCCATTCATGTCTTGCATATTTACCATACCATGTGTTTGTGTTATTGCAAAGCTAGGATCACACATTTCTTTTAGTGTCCATTCGGTTTCTACCATCTTGTTTGCCTTGTGCATTTGCATTTTCATCTTGTTTAGTTGCCATGCTTTCATTCATTCTTTGCATCTTTAAGCCATGCTATTGTGTATTTGATTTGCCATGCCATATGCTTGTGTTATTGTCTTGCTACATTTCTTTATACATGCTTATATCCATTCGGCCTCTACCATGATTGTTGCCTTGTGCATTTGCATCTTCATTTTGAGTATGTGATTACCATGCTTTCATTCATGCTTTGAATCTTTATGCCATGTTATTTTGTATTTATTGTGCCATGTTCATGCATTATTACTATGTTCATTTGGTCATTATATGTTCATATCATAGCCATGCATGTTTATATGTCATATTAGTCATTAGGTCATCTTTGTATTGCCATGCATTTTCATGACATTTTAGGCATTGGGTCATCTTTGTATTGCCATGCATTTTCATGCTTATTAGGTCTTAGGTCATCTTGTATTTCCATGCATGTTTCATGGTCATTAGGTCTAAGGTATTTATTGCCATGCATTTTAATGCATATTAGGTCTAGGGTTGAATTTATTGCCATGCATTTTCTATCTAGGCATTATGACATCTTTTATGCCATGCATTTTCTATGTTATTTAGGTACTAGGTCATGCATTTCATGCATTTAACTTGCTGTTTGTTCATACATTTCATATTGTCCCACTTGATTTTTGACTTAAGCCAATCAATGGCTTAAAGCAAGCTCTCATGAGCATACTTGTGGAAAATTAAGAAGGTTTCAAGTTGGATTTTCTACCTTTGTGATTTTTTTTTTTTTTTTTGCATTAGGCAATCCTTTTCCAAATTTTTTAGCAAATTTTACCACTTTTTGTAGGACCTTAGAGGAGTCTCCAATATTTTTATTCTGATTTTTGAGTGTTTTTATCAAAGGTTTAAAAATGTTTTTTGGTTAAACACTTTTTCACCTAGTGTTCTGACTTTTACGAATTTTCTGGTAGGCCATCCTTAGTCCAAAAATTAAGACAATTTTTTCCCATAGAGTTAGACATGTTCTGAGTCTCCCATAATTGTTTTAGATTTTTTTGAAAATTTTAAAATAGGTAAAAAATCATGTTTTAAAACTAGTTGAAAAAGTCAGAATTGATTTCAAGAAGAAAATAATTTTCTGTTTTGGTTAAGGCATTAAGAGAGGGCTGATTTAGAACCATAGCTACTATCCTAGGTTTATTTCTAAATTATTTTAATTCTAAAATTTGATTTTTTAAAGGTTGGGTCAAGGAGGTCAACCCGGGTTTTCAAAGTTAGGAAAATAGAGCCTTTTCAAGGGGGGATTTCAGCCTTTGTGCTATTTTCATCCAAAATTTTCAAAATTATTTTCAATCCAATCGTAAAGTATATTTGATTTAGAAAAATCTAATTTGATGTCTTTTCCTAAGGTAGTCAGATATCTTTTTAGGTATACATATGTCCTTATTTAAAGGAAAAAATACAGTCTCATGCATTGCATTTTCCATGTTCATGCATATTATATGATATACGATTTTTGCTATGAATATTACTATGGTAATGTTATTGTTTTGATTTATATTTCATGATGTTATATTGATTGTTATATGGTTGAGAATATTTTATGTTATCTTATGTTTTTTGCTTAGTCATAAATTATTTTGCCATATATTTTAGGTTTATTATGTTCATGCATTGTTTTTTATACACATGCATATTTCATGATAATATTATTCTATGTTTCATATCATTTCATGTTAGTAATTATATTGCTATGTCATTTAGATTATATCATGTCATTTAGAATATACTATGTCACTTAGATTATATCATGTCATTTAGAATATACTATGCCACTTAGATTATATCATGTCATTTAGATCATACTATGTCATCTAGATTTTGCTATGTCATCTTTTATTATGTTATACATTTTCATATTCATCTTTTAAAAAATGTTCTAAAAAAAATTGTTAATAATTTTAAATAAAATAAAGTTATTCCTGAGTTAAAATAATTCATGAATTCTCCTCCGGGTTGCGGGGGAGGATACCATCAATTGTCATTAATAACGGAATATCTTTTTTAAAATGAGAATGATTTGGAAAATTTTCCATATAAATAAAAATTTTTATATTTTGCCGAGCTTGTCGGGGAATATAGGAAAATTTTGAATTAATAAAT
Organism: Fremontodendron californicum; assembly: GCA_030761205.1. Classification (NCBI taxonomy): domain Eukaryota; kingdom Viridiplantae; phylum Streptophyta; class Magnoliopsida; order Malvales; family Malvaceae; genus Fremontodendron; species Fremontodendron californicum. The sequence goes on from JAULJL010000009.1 coordinate 24,798,219, forward strand.
TATGGATCATTTTCAATTAAAAATGGAATTATTTTTCTTTAAAATGGGAATTATTTTGAAATACCAAATCTAGAACCAACTTTTTACCATGACTTGAGATAACACACGATTAATAAGGTACCGTTTTTATACGGGCGTTGTAGGGGCGCTAATCCTTCCTCGCACGTAACCGACTCCCGAACCTGCTTATTTGATTTCTCTGGTTTAAAAATGCAGATTTTGAAATTGGTTTTAAAAATGTTTTAATTAATTTTAAAATGTTTTGCAAAACCGATTTTAATAGGTGGCCGATCACACCTAGTCAAAAAAGATTGGTGGCGACTCCATTTCTTTTTCGAGGTTGTTTTCAAACCCTCATTTTATTTCAAAAAGAATTAAGTCGTCTTTTCCTCTATTCTTCCCAATGTCACACTTAACGAATAAAGTCTCGCGATGAGACTTTTTTTTTTAGTTTGCGATAGTTGGCCGAATGCTCCATTTAGTGTGCTTGTGTTGTGTTTGATTTTATTCCAATGTTGGTTGTGGTATGTTAGCTTGTTTTGATGTTTCAGCTTTCTAAAATAATCAAGAGATGGAGCTTATTTTTAATTTTCTTTACTTGTTCCTATTTTGCTAATTTTATCATTTATTTTCATGTATGCTTGCTTTATTTACTAACTTTAATTTTCTGTTTTTACTATATCAAGTTGTTCATACTTTGTGCCATACCATGTGTTTGTGTATTTTCCTAGTTATATCTTTGCATTTTCATCATGATTATTTATCTAACATGTTTCCATTCATGTCTAGCATATTTACCACACCATGTCTTTGTGTTATTGCCACTCTAGGATCTCACATTTCTTTTAGTGTCCATTCGATTTCTACCATCTTGTTTGCCTTGTGTATTTGCATTTTCATCTTGTTTAGTTGCCATGCTTTCATTCATTCTTTGCATCTTTATGCCATGCTATCGTGTATTTGATTTGCCATGCCATATGCTTGTGTTATTGTCTTGCTACATTTCTTTATACATGCTTATATTCATTCGGCCTCTACCATGATTGTTGCCTTGTGCATTTGCATCTTCATTTTGAGTATGTGATTACCGTGCTTTCATTCATGCTTTGGATCTTTATGCCATGTTATTGTGTATTTGTTGTGCCATGTTCATGCATTATTACTATGTTCATTTGGTCATTATATGTTCATATCATACCCATACATGTTTATATGTCATATTAGTCATTAGGACATCTTTGTATTGCCATGCATTTTCATGACATTTTAGGCATTGGGTCATCTTTGTATTGCCATGCATTTTCATGCTTATTAGATCTTAGGTCATCTTGTATTTCTATGCATGTTTCATGGTCATTAGGTCTAAGGTATTTATTGCCATGCATTTTCATGCATATTAGGTCTAGGGTTGAATTTATTGCCATGCATTTTCTATCTAGGCATTAGGACATCTTTTATGCCATGCATTTTCTATGTTATTTAGGCATTAGGTAATGCATTTCATGCATTTAAGTTGCTGTTTGTTCATACATTTCATATCATCCTACTTGATTTTGGACTTAAGCCAATCAATGGCTCAAAGCCAAGCTCTCATGAGCATACTTGTGGAAATTAAGAAGTTGTCAAGTTGGATTTTCTACTTTTGTGATTTTGTTTCATTAGGCAATCCTTGTCCAAATTTTTAGCAATTTTTACCACTATTTGTAGGACCTTAGAGGAGTCTCCAATATTTTTATTCTGATTTTTGAGTGTTTTTATCAAAGGTTTAAAAATGTTTTTTGGTTAAATAATTTTTCACCCAGTGTTCTGACTTTCACGAATTTTTTGGTAGGTCATCCTTGGTCCAAAAATTAAGAAAATTTTTTCCCATAGAGTTTGACATGTTCTGAGTCTCCCATAACTGTTTCATATTTTTTTGAAAATATTGAAATAGGTAAAAAAAAAATCACTTTTTAAAACTGGCCAGAAACGTTAGAATTGATTTCAAGAAAAAAATAATTTTTTGTTTTGGCTAAGGCGTTAAGAGATGGCTGATTTAGAACCATAGCTACTGTCCTAGGTTGATTTCTAAATCAATTTTAATTCTAAAATTTGATTTTATAAAGGTTGGGTCAAGGGAGGTCAACCCGAGTTTTCAAAGTTAGGAAAATAGAGCCTTTTCAAAGGGGGATTTCGACCTTAGTGCTATTTTCATCCAAAATTTTCAAAATTATTTTCAATCCAATCGCAAAGTATATTTGATTTAGAAAAATCTGATTTGATATCTTTTCCTCAGGTATTCGGATATCATTTTAGGTATACGGATGTCCTTATTTAAAGGAAAAAATACACTATCATGCATTGCATTTTCCATGTTCATGCATATTATATGATATATGATTATTGCTATGAATATTACTATGGTAATGTTATTGTTTTCATTTATATTTCATGATGTTATATTGATTTTTATACGGTTGTGAATATTTTATGTTATCCTATGTTTTTTGCTTAGTCATAAATTATTTTACCATATATTTTAGGTTTATTATGTTCTTGCATTGTTTTTTTATTCACATGCATATTTCATGATAATATTATTCTATGTTTCATATCATTTCATGTTAGTAATTATATTGCTATGTCATTTAGATTATATCATGTCATTTAGAATATACTATGTCACTTAGATTATATCATGTCATTTAGAATATACTATGCCACTTAGATTATATCATGTCATTTAGATAATACTATGTCATCTAGATTTTGCAATATCATCTTTTATTATGTCATACATCTTCATATTCATCTTTTAAAAAATGTTTTAAAAAAATGGATAATGATTTTAAATAAAATAAAGTTTTTCCCGAGTTAAAATAATTCATGAATTATCCTCCGGGTTGTCGGGAAGGATATCATCAGTTATCATTAATAAAGGAATATCTTTTTTTCTTTTTTTAAATGAGAATGATTCGAAAAATTTTCCAAATAAATAAAATTTTCTATATTCTGCCAAGCTTGTCGGGGATTATAGGAAAAATTTGAATTAATAAATTTCGGATCATTTTCAATTAAAAATGGAATTATTTTTCTTTAAAATGGGAATTATTTTGAAATACCAAATCTAGAACCGATTTTTTACCAAGACTTGAGATAACACACGATTAATAAGGTACCGTTTTTATACGGGCGTTGTGGGGGTGCTAATCCTTCCCCATATGTAACTGACTCCTGAATCCGCTTCTTTGATTTCTCTGGTTTAAAAAATCAAACTTTGAAATTTGTTTTAAAATTTTTTTAATTAATTTAAAATGTTTTGCAAAACCGATTTTAATAGGTGGCCGATCACACCTAGCCAAAAAAGATTGGTGGCAACTCCATTGCTTTTTCGAGGTTGTTTTCAGACCTTTATTTTATTTCAAGAGGAATTAAGTCGTCGTTTCCTCTATTCTTCCCAATGTCACACTTAACGAATAAAGTCTCGCGATGAGACTTGTTATTTTTTAGGTTGCGACAGCTTGGTGACTCCACTGGGGACTATTAAAGAGTCAGGCCTAGAGTTATTCGTGTGTTATCGAAAGTCTCGATTTTGTCGGGTTTAATTGGTATTTAATTTTAATTCCCACTTTTTTTTAATAAAAAGGATAATTTTGAAAATAATAAAATGTTTTTAAATATGTTCATATTCATTCACATGCATTTTATTATTGTTTTCTAGTTATTTAATGTTGTATATTACTATTGCATTCTTGTTGGTTAATGCGTTACACTATTCTTGATCTTTGTTCAATAAATTGTCGGGGCATCTAGGATAGAGGTTGTAGAATAGATGGTGAAAGGTTTGTTTATTCCTCCTCACACACTACACGTGCATTTGCATAACATGCGCTCTATAGACGAGTTCCATCCCTTTAAGTGGAAGTAAAGTACCTACGCTTCGTGTGGCAATGGCCTCTGCATAAGCTAGCGAAACATTTTCGGAGTGTCAGTTTACCTATGCTTCTTGTGGCAGTAGCCTCCGCATAAGCCGAGAAAATGAATTGTAATGAATTGAACCCGTTTTTTTCGGGGTGCCTTACTAGCCTTCACCGACGACAGTGAGGAGCAATTCGGAGCCTTTAGAACTGATTTACCCTCATATAGTGAACCTAGGCGAAGCCATACCGGATTTTCGTTAGATGCAACGAAGCTAGGAACACATGGAGGAATGCTTCCGATCTTTTTCTATTTATTTCTACATTCTGAATAAGCATGGGATGTCAAGCAACGATGAACGTACATCCCCTGTAACAAGCTTAATACCCCACCCCAAAAGGCACCGTGATGCCTAAACAAGTTGATATTATTAGGGCATTCATTAATTTTCTTACTTTGCATTGATTATTCCACTCTTTTATTGCTTTACTATTTTTTTATATGTAATAATGCCAGAAAGTAGTATCTTTGGGTTGTTTTAAAAATAAATTCTTTACAGTGTAGACACCTAATTTTGTTCGGACCACTAAATCAGGTATGTTTTCTTCCTAAATTGATGTTTCAGAATGCCAAAATGTTTTTCTCATCCTGCAGGTGGTACTCCATGACTTAGTTTAAGAAAACAGACATAAAAAGTCAAACTTAAAAAAGTCAACCTGGAAAAAGTCAACCTCAAAAAGTCAACTACTGTAAAAGTCAACCCACTTTCAAAATCAAGATTTTGAAGTTCAATTGAAAAGTAGTGAAAGAATTTTGATAATCCGAGGTCTACAATGAAAGATTGGAGTTCGAAAGTTGGGTTACGGAGATTCAATAGAAAAGAAACCCTAGTCCAAAAAATTTGGGGAAAAGTGCTTAAACGATCAAATTGGTCGAAATTGAAGGTTCCAAATGAAAGATAAGCACTGACTACGGGTAATGGAGAAGCTACTTGGAAGAAAAACTGAAGGAAAAGTCAATTCGAAAGAAAACCGAGAATTATGATTTTTAGTGGATTTTGGTGAAATTGGGAAAATTGCAGAAATGGCCCGATTCGGTAAAACTAAAGCCCCTAATTGATGAGGAGTGAGTAAAAAAGGATAGCCCAAGGCTCAGTTTGAAGAAATTCTGAGAAAAGAGCCAATTGGAGAAAAAATGGAAAAATGAGGAAATTCTCGACAGTGAAAAAAGGAAAAATCAAATCGGAGGGGAATTTGATTGTAAAATTTAGGAGTTTTTGGACCAACTCCAATATATTATATGACAAAGGCCTAGAAAAAAAAATCTGAAAATCAGACTTGTTTTGAGCAAAATCGGGCTTCGGAGGCAAAAAGGCAAAACTGGAAAATTCGGGAAAAATATCAAATGAGCTCAAAATTTTTTGAAAATTTTCAGATCTCATTCTTAAATCATTTGGAAGAGATTGGCAAAGAAAACCGAATTCAGAGCTCGTTTGCAAAATGGCAAATTTTGGGCCCACTATGTTGAAATTCAAGAGGATGATAAATCCCAAAAAATAGCAAATGTGCTCCAAAAATTTTGAAAATTTGAAAATCTCATTCTTAAATTATTTGGAAGATATTGGCAAAATAAAATCTGAATTCGGAGTTCGATTGCAAAATGGCAAATCCCGGACCCATTATGCAGAAATTCAAGTAGATAAATCCCGAAAAAATGGCAAATGAGCTCAGAAAATTCTGAAAATTTGCAGATCTCACTTTTAAATTATTTGAAAGAGATTGGTGAATAAAAATCAGGATTTGGAGCTCGTTTACAAAATGGTAAAAGTTCGGGTGCACAAAAGGGCAATTTTGGAAGAAAAATCTAAAAAAATAGAAAATGGGCTCAAACAATTTTGAAAACTTCCAGAATTCAATTTTTTATCATTTCAAAAGTATTGAAAAAAGAAAATTTGAATTTAAAGTCCGTTTACTATGTATTTAGGTTTGGGGGTCAAAAAGGTCATTTTACTGAAGAAACCGAAAAGGGCCTTTTCTTGCAATTAAAAAAAAGAAGTGTAGGCTGGGAATGTGAAGAGGCAGCTGGCCAAGGCTCATGGAGGATTGATATTTTTTGATTTTTTAGATCAAAGGGCCAAGAGAGAATAGGAAGGTAGTTATTTTTGTGATCAAGCCTTTGAATTTGCAACACATGGACCAATGGTTGGAGAGGGATGATGTCATATTTATGATCATATTTATGACATCATTTTCATGACATCATATATTTAGGAGATGATTATTCCAATCTAAGGATGAGAATTCTACATAGAAAGCATCATGGATTGAAGGCCATAGGATCAAATTGGTTAGAAAAAATTCTAGAACCTCCTAGCCTATTCTACACCAACCGACCACTACAAGGGGAGGGGGTCTTTCTTTCATTTTTTTCACTCTTGCTTGGCTGATTTCTCTCCATTTTTGGAAAGAAAATAGAAAGTTTAGAAAGGCAAAGAAAGTAAGAAGAGGAAAAGCTTGCAATATAGCTTTTAGAGGTAGCTAAAAGCACCATACTCTTGCACTTTTTTTTGCATTTCCATCCTTGATTTGCTGTTTTCATTTGATATTTGGTGAGTTTATTTTGATTTTGATTTTGAAATAAGTGTTTCTAAGCTTCTTCTTCAAGTTCTTCTTTGATACTTTCTTGAAAAACTTTGAAAAACAATTTTTTTTCACATTTTATTGAGGAAGCCGAATGGACCTTTTTTTTTATTTTATTTTAAAATAGTTGGTTTTTGATTTTTGTTTCATGTTGATTGATGATGTCTAGAATGTTTTTGATGTTTTATATTTTCTTCAAATAACAAAATATGGAGCTTGTTTTAATTTTTTTTTGGATAAGTGAGCTTGTTTTAATTTTTGGTTGCTTATTTACCTCCATTTTTGATTCTTTCATCTTGTATTCATGTTTACTTTCCTTGTTTTCCATTTTTTAATTTTCTATTTTCAACATGTTTGAGTTGTTCATGATTTGTATCGTACTATACTATGTGTTTGTGAAAATGTCTAGTCTTGTGCATGCCTTTACTTCATGCTTGCATGTTTTAGCATGTCTATTCTTTAGCTTTGCATTTAGTATGTCATGTGTTTGTGAAAATGCCATGCTAGAATATCATCATTTTGAGCCATAGACCATTCTGCTACCCTCCATTTTTGTGCTTTCTATGTGCATTTTCATCATGCTAGTTGATAGGTTTGCATCTCCATGCTATGATTTTATGTATTTTCATTTAGTATGTCATGTGTTTGTGAAAATGCCATGATAGAATATCATTATTTTGAGCCAAAGACCATTCGGCTACCCTCCATTTTTATGTCTCCTATGTGCATTTTCATCATGCTAGTTGATAGGTTTGCATTTTCATGCTATGTTTTTTTTTGTGTATTTTGGTTTACAATGCTATGTGTTTGTGTTATTGCATGCATTCTTTAGGTCTAGGTTTTGCTTGCATTGCCATGCATTTCATGCATGTTTAGACCTAGGTTGCATTTATTGCCATGCAAGTTCATTTTAGGTCTAGGTCATATTCTCTATGCCATGCATTTTTCATGTCATTTAGGTTTTAAATCATGCATTTCATGCATTCAATTTGCTGTATGTTCATGCATATCATATCATGCCACATGATTTATGACTTAGGCCAATCACTAGCTCAAAGTCATGCTCACTTGAGTATACTTGTGGAAAATTAAAAAGTTGTCAAATTAATTATTCTACCTTTGTGATTTTTTACTTTAGTCAATTTTTGTCCAAGTTTTTAGAGGTTTTAGCTACTGTTTGTAGGTCCTTAAGAGAGTCTCCAATATTTTTACTTTGTTTTTTAAATGATTTTATCAAAGGCAAAAAAATGTGTTTTGACAAAACAGTTTTCACCCAGTTTTCTAACATTCTTGATTTTTCAGGGAAGCTATATTTAATCAGAAAATTAAGCCAATTTTTTATCATGTATTTTTACATGTTCTGAGTCTCCGGTATTATTTTTAGAGTTTTTTGAATTTTTGAAAATAGGTTAAAAAATCGTGATCTAAAACTAGATAGTAGAGGCAGATTTGAATTCAAAAGAAAAACAATTGTTGAATTTGGCTAAGTTACTTAGAGGGGGCTGATTAGGAACTTTAGCTACTGTCTTAGGGTGGTTTATAAGCTTTTTTAAACTTTAAAAATGATTTTATAAAGCTCGGGTTAAGGGTGATCAAGTCCGGGATTTTAAACTTAGGAAATTAAAGCCTTTTTCAAAGGGAATTCAGCTAGGGTTTAATTTTTCATCCAAGATTTTCAAAATTGTTTTCAAACAAATCATAAAGTATTTAGAAAATTTAATTTGATATATTTTCCTAAGGTAGCCGGATATCTTTTTAGATATACGGATTTCCTTAGTTAAAGGAAAAAATACACTTTCATGCATTGCATTTTCCATATTCATGCATATTGTATAATATATGATTTTTGCTATGATAATTTCTATGACATTGTTATTATTTTGATTTATATTTTATGATGTTATATTGTTTGTCATATATTTTTGAATATTTCATGTTATCCTATGCTTTTTCTTTAGTCATTTATTTTTGTCACATCATTTAGCATATACTATGTTCATGCATTATTATTTTTATTTTTTATTTTCATGCATATTTCATGATAGAATTATTTTATGTTTTATATCATTTCATGTTACTTAGATTATATTCCATGTCATATAGATTATATTATTTAAAATATGCCTTGTCATTTAAATTTGCTATGTTATTTAAATCATATCATTTCATTAGATTATATCATGTCACTTAGGATATATTATTTCATTTAGAATATTTCTTGTTACTTAGGACATATCATTTCATTTAGAATATATTATTTCACATAGGTTATTCATTTCATTTAGAATATATTATGTCACATAGGTTATTTTATTTCATCTAGAATATGCTATGTCATTTAAATTATATCATATAATTTAGGTTGCATTATATTATCTATACGTTGTTATATCATCTTTACTATGTCATACATATTCATGTTCATATTTTTTAAAAATGTTTTGAAAAAGATAATGATTTTCAATAAAATAAAGATATTCCCGAGTTAAAATAATTCATGAGTTCTCTACCGGGTTTGCTGGAGAGGACATCATCAGTTATCGTTAATAAAGGAATATCTTTCTTTCAAAAAATGAGAATGATTTGGAAGATTTTCCAAATAAATAAAAATTTCTATATTTTGCCGATTTTGTCGGAGAATATAGCAAAATTTTGAATTAATAAATTTTGGATCATTTTCAATTAAAAATGAAATTATTTTTCTTTAAATTGGGAATTAACTTGAAATACTAAATTAAAAAATCGACTTTTTATCTAGACTTGAGATAACACACAATTAATAAGGTAACGTTTTATACGGGCGTTGTGGGGGTGCTAATCCTTCCCCACACGTAACCGAGTCCTGAACCCGCTTCTTTGATTTCTCTGGTTTAAAACGCAGACTTGAAATTGGTTTTAAAAATATTTTAATTAATTTTAAAATATTTTACAAAACCGGTTTTAATAGGTGGCCGATCACACCCAGCTAAAAAGGATTGGTGGAGACTCTATGTCTTTTTCAAGGTCATTTTCAAAACCTTCATTTTTCAAGAGGAATTAAGTTGACTTTTCTTTGTTTTTTTTTAATGTCATGCCTAACGAAATATAAAGTCTTGTGATGAGACTTGTTATTTTTTAGGTTGCGACATACAGGAATTTGAAAAAAGAGAAAAGATGATAGAAAAATATTTCCTATTTGAAAAGAAAAACTGAAAAGAAAATGATGAAAAAATTCTTTTGTAGTGGAGCAGTGATGTGAAAATAATAAAAATCTCCTTTTAGTTTTAGACTTTTGAGAAGATGAGAAAATAAGAAATGTCAAAAAATAGTTGTCAAGAAAATTCAAGAAAAATAGAAAGAAGAAAAAATTAAAAAAGTGATGTTAGGATCTTCTTTTCCTAGATCTTTTCATTTGCATTTTTGCATAACATGCAAGCAACTGTAAATATGAAAATTCATCCCCTCAAACATCTTCGCATCTTGTACATCTCATGCTTCAATCATCATCACATTCATGTTTATGTGAATAGAGCATGTACATTTATTTGCATTTTCGATCTTGTGACAATAATGTCAATTCCATTTGCATGAAAGCGGTTTAAGATATGAGGAATGAATTGGAGGAACGAGTGGATGCTTCGGAGCATAATCAAGAGGAATATGGACATACGATCCAGGAGTTGGAGGGGCAGATTGTCGAATTGAAGAGAATGGTTGAGGCCTTTAGTAAAATTCAAGTTGAATACTCTCAAGGATCTACACTGTCTTCAGTGCAACTAAGCCCATATAAACCATCAGGTCCAAATCATGTAATCTCGGTTGGATCATGCATATGTCAGTGCCATAAAGGATTGAACCCTGATGAAATGATGGAGGCGATCAAATTGGGAGGCCAGATGCCAAAGACAGAAACCTCAGATCCTGTACCATACCTACAAACTGTTCCAGGTCCAAACCAGTATCCCCACCCTACTATGGTCCAATTGTCCACTGGGATGACCAACACGGGATCCCTGGGTCCTACTCCATCACCACCAATTGGCAATTCGTACTTTTGCCCTCATCAACCACCTCATCAAACAACCAGGATAAGAACTTTGAACTGTGTGCAACCTCTAAAGGTTCCGTGTCCAAATCCATACCCTCACCTTACTATTATTCCACCACCTTTCCAGGCAAGTACTCTGGTTCAAGCTTTAGCGCCACCATCTAGTGCCCCAACTCCTAGGCCCTGTGTGACTAAGAAACAACCCTAGAACAAGACCCAAAGGCATTTTGATCCCATTCCAATCAGCTACTAAGAGCTTTTCCCTATGTTGATCCGAATAACCTGGTTGCCTATGTGTCATTGAAACCCTTTTCACTACCATATCCCAAGTGGTATAACCAGAATGCAAGATGTGATTATCACTGTGGAATTGTTGGGCATAGCATTGAGCACTGTAAGGACGACCTCAAGAACAAAGTGCAGTCTCTTATAGATGCCAAGTGGTTGGATCCGAAGACACTAATTGATGGAAGACTTAGGAAAGCCAAATAGGGTTGGGAAATTGATGTTAACTTTGGCCCTTCATGATTTAATAGGACTTTGGTCTTTTCAGTAGCCGGCTCTTATAGCCTTAGGATGCTAGGAAAAATAAAGTGCTTGTAAAGACAGTTTTAACCACTTATCAGATATGTAAATATGGTTTATGTCTTTTGAATATTGGAACGGGAATGGATTAATCATGCTTTGAATTTATGAGATATTGATGATTAAGATCCTCCGATTCTTATTTCCTCTGTGGCATCTTCATTCCTTTTGCATTTGCATTCGATCAATTATTTTCCATACCAAACATTTTCATTCATCCATGCATTGGCATTAAGTTTATTGGCACATAACAATAAGCTATATCAACGCCGATGATAGAGAAATATTGTCATCAATAATTTATGATCTCTAGAGGCAAATAAAAGAGGTTTCCCTTAAACCCCTAAAATAAAGAGCTATGACAGATTTCATGCTTAAAAGATAGCTTTGGTTTTCTTTTTGCAGGAAAGTGGAGAGGGAGAGGATCATACTACCCAATTGGAAAAAATGGAACAAGTGCAGAAACATCTGAACAGGTCGCACGGGGGATTCAGATGATTCGGGCAAATAGTGGACAATGGATAGAAATTATGGGAGAACACTTTACACAGAAAAATAATCAACTTCAAGAGCATGACAATCTGGGTAAAAATGTTCAAGGACAGATTTCTGATCAGGTTCATTCACAGCAAGTTCTGAGCCAAGAGGCTTATACAACAAAAATATGACCTATTGGAGGAAATGATTCGAACTGTTGAAGGTGGAGATGAAGTAAATGTAGGAGAGTTTCTTTTGATCCCTGATCTGTTCATCCCGCCAAAATTCAAGGTTTTGTAATTCGAAAATTAAGATGGACTTAAAAGCCCCAAAACACATTTGTCTGCATATTGTAATAAGATGGTGGGGCACACGCATGATGAGCAATTGCTTATCCATGTTTTTCAATATAGCCTGACAGGAGGAGCATCTAATTGGTATTATCAGTTGAAAAAAAGCCAAGTGCATACATGGAGAGACTTAGCCCGGGCATTCCTAAAACAATACAAGCACATGTTGGAAATGGCTCCAAATCGATTGACACTCCAGAACATGAAAAAGAAGCCCAATGAGAACTACAAAGAATATGCTCATAGATGGAAAGATGTAGCCTCGCAAGTCCAACCACCTCTTACTAATGGAGAAATGAATGCTTTTAATGGACACCCTCCCACATCCATATTATGACAATTTGATCGGCAATATCTTTTCAGAATTTGCAAATATATTGTTTAGAGTGGGTAGGATTAAGGATGAGATAAAAAAGGGAAAATTATAGGTACTAATGCCGGAATGTTTTTCGAAAAGACAAATGATGTTGCCAAGGGGCACGTTCAAGTCGTAAATGTTGAAGGCAGAAATAAAAGAGGGTTCAGTGCATTCACGACGATCCTTTTGGTGTTTATTTACATTCCTGACCCTATGTCGACCATTTGATTCAGCATGGTCATCATCATGCTCCAAGGCCTTTCATATCACCTCAGGGTTTCGTCATGCCAAATGATCTGGAGTTTAATTCAGTTTGTTCTCAAAGCAGTAAGAGAAAGAAGGCAAAGGTGTACCATTCAATTTCGATGACCTACATGAAACTTTTTCCATTGCTTGTCCAAAGCCAAATGATCTCCGTTGTACTTGCAAAGCCCTGGAAGTCTCCTTTCCCAAAACGGTATGATCCTAATGCCACATGCGAGTATCATAGCCGGGTTAAAAGGCATTCCATGGAGAACTGCACTGCATTATAAGGACAAAGTTCAGGTTGTAATTGATGTAAACCCGACAAAGTTCAAAGAGCTCATGGATGCTTATCAAGAATGACGGGGCTAAGGATCATTTGTTCTCAGGGTAGCATGCTAATCAGGGGCAATCCTTAACTTTGTTTTAAGTGTTGTACTTACTTTCAATTTATTTGAAATGAATGAACTTTAAATTCAAAGCATCATACATCATATCTCATATGAAGTTTTGAATATTCTTCTTAAGCCTTGTTTATACGATTTGTGAAAAAATAAAAACCAAAAAGGCTGAAAATAAAAGTCCATACGGATAATTTTCCGTTTTGAAAATAAAAGGATACTCCTTTGAATAGTGAAATGAGTTTCGAAAGAATGGATGATCATTATGGGGGATGGATTCCTAGGAAACACTTTGTCTCTACACGTACATAGATCACAGACCACTTGAATAAATACCACTCAAAAGTCACAAAGAATGACCTTTATTGAGGCCATGAGTAATGAAAATTTGAAAAATTCTTTCGTGGATTTCTTGAAAGTCAAGCAAACATGACAATTTTCCAAAAGATCTAGATTATGTAGTTTGATACGTGTTAAAGTTATGCCATGTTACAAATTATAGCAAAAACTCAAAGATGCAAAACCTTAGAATCCTTTTGAAAGAATCCAAATGCCAAGTTTCTAGGCCTTTTCCCATACCTTGATTTATGAGCACATGAACCAAAGGATGAACTAGAACACCTTTCTTTTTCTCTCCCTATGTGTTGGAAACACTTTGAAGAGATTGAAACCCAAGCAAGTTCATTTTGTGAGAAGCTTGATAACTCGTATAATTATATAGTTTTTAGTTATGTTTTATTATTGTTTTGTGTCAAATACGAGTTATTATTGCTTAGTCTACTCGTGTTTATGATTTTTTATATTTTTATGTAATTTGGTGTTTTTCATGAGTTTCTTTGAGTGATTTCAGATTACTAGGTTAAATCAAGAATTAAGGGCAAATCCAATTCAGTTCCAGTTCCGACACCTTTTGCCATATCGGCTATATCTGGAGTTTCACTAAAGCAATAAGGCTGAAATTTTAACCGTGCAAAGTTAAGAGGCATATCTATCTTTTTCATGTTTTACACTTCTTGAAACGGAGTCGTTTTCCCTAGCGAAATCGACCATCAAGTTGGCTGATGTGCAATGACGTCTGTGCTGACATGTTTTCGTATTTTGCCCATATCTTCTTATCCACATCAGAAAATGAGCTGATTCCAACGGCTATGGATCCGTAACTGATAGGGGTATATTTTTCTAGAAGACAATTTTATCAGATCGAGCCTCCAACATTGACAAAATCGACCATCAAGCTGGCTGATCAGAATTGTCATACAATATGACGAAAATTGTTAGAAAAATGCACCCACCTATTATACCTACCTTTGAAATTTGTAAAGCTTGTCTCTTGTCATTTAGCCCTCCAAAATGTGTATAAATAGAGGGCCTTGGATGAGTATTGGGATACATTATACATTGGTAGGATATTAGCCATTGTAATAAAATTCTCTAAGTTTTCTTCTTTCCTTTCTCTAGTTTTCTTTTTCTTTATTTACTTATGCTTCTTACATTTCTTTTCATTTTATTCATATCTAGTATGTGTTGCTAATCATATTGTTGAGGTGATGAGGTGAAGCTCTTGGTAAATGCTAAGGTTAGTCTCTTAAACATGAGCTAAAATGAATTATCATTTATAAACACTAGTATAGATAATATTTTCTTTTGGTTTAAAATCATACTTGCAAAGTAGGGATCTTGATTCATTATTGACAATGAAAATGGCACAATAAATGCTTGGTTTCATAACCTTGATTTGTTGTAGACATATACCTTGGCATAAGGAATGCTTGGACTCTTTTTGTGAGTTTTGAGGACACCACGCTTCCCTGTGGTTCGACCTCGGACACCCGAGAATTTATTACTTGAACATAACGTGCACTTGGGTTTACAACTCTTAATTGAGTCTCCATCAAGTTTTTGGCGCCGTTGCCGGGGAAGCAATACTAAGTATATAAGTTTATAAGTATATTTATTTTTATTGGCTGGTTATACCGCCTAATTTTTATATTAACTTTGATTTATTTTGGCTGGTTATACCGCCTAATTTTCTATATATTTATATTTATATTGTATATTAAATTTGTTTTATTTTTATTGGCTGGTTATACCGCCTAATCTGTATATTAACTTTGTTTTATGCTTGTTTGGCGACGTGATTTTAGATCTCGTCGTTTAGTTAGATTTTATTGTGAAACTTTTTCAGGTAATCTTTCTAATACAACTCCTACCATGGCTGACAATGAAAGTGTTCATGCTGAAGATGAGAACAGACAAGTACGCACCATGCGTGACTACTTGCAACCAACTCGAAGCTCATCACCCTCTTGTTTTATTTTTCCTCTCAATGCAAACAACTTTCGTTTTAAACCAGGTATGATAGCTTTGCTTCCAAATTTCCATGGGTTAGAATCGGAAAGTGCTTACTCGTTTCTAAAAGACTTCGAAGATGTATGTGTCACCTTTAATGACCAACAATGTACAAATGAAATTGTCAAGCTAAAATTATTTCCTTTTTCTTTAAAAGATAAAGCAAAAATTTGGCTTCATAATTTAAAACCAAGGTCAATTGGCACATGGCAAGAATTACAAGCTGAGTTTCTAAAGAAATTTTTCTCAGCACATAAAACTACTGCTATGAAAAGACAGATTCAAAATTTCAATCAAAATCAAAATGAAGCATTTTTTCAGTGCTGGGAGCGTTTTGAAGATTTGTTAAGTTCTTGTCCACATCATGGTTTTGAAAAATGGCGTCTTATTAGTTTCTTTTATGAAAGTTTAACTCCCGAAACTAAACAATTTGTTGAAACAATGTGTAACGGTGAGTTTCTAGAAAAAGAACCTGAAGAAGCCTTTGACTACCTAGACCATTTGGCAGATAACTCTCAAGCCTGGCACACAGATAATTCCTCTGAAAGTTCTAATAGATCTAATCTTGTTTCTAACAGAGGTAAATATCATTTTAGTCAAGAAGATGAGATAAAAGCTAAAGTAGCTAATTTGGCTAGAAAGATTGAAGCCATGGAACTTAGAGAAGTAAAAGAAGTCAAAACGGTTAAAAATGAAGAAAGTTGTGGAATTTGTGAAATCATGGGACACCCCACTTCTGAATGTCCAAACATTCCCATTCTTAAAGAAGCGTTGCATGATCAAGTAAATTCCATAAACACATTTAAAAAGCCTTTTCCTTCTCCTTACTCTGAAACGTATAACCCTGAATGGAGAAATCATCCCAACTTCAGTTGGCGGAATAATAATCATGTTCAGGTACCACAATCTCAAAAGTTGGGCAACACTTTTTCCTACCAACCTTCACGTGTACAAACCTTGGAAGAGACATTGCAAGCATTCATGCAAACACAAGCAAATGTGAATAACCGGACTTCACAGGACATCAATGAGATCAAAAACACCTTGTCCACATTGACAGCTTTATTACGCACTTAAGAAAAAGGTAAGTTTCCTGCTCAACCTCAGCCTAACCCTTCTACTCAATGTCTTGTTTCTTGCTCCAATGAAACTCAACAGGAAAATGTCAGTTCTATCACAACTCTTCGAAGTGGAAAGGCAATTGACAAAAACATTCCATCAAAAGACCAAGATCCTCCTTCCCCTCCGAAAAGTAATGGTAAGGATGATGGTAAGTCTGAACTTCTTGAAAATTTAGACAAAGAAAAAGGTATGCATCCTGCTCCTTTTCCTCAAAGGTTGCAAACAATAAAGAATTTGAATCAAAATGCAGAAATTTATGAACTTTTCAAACAAGTTAAGATTAACATTCCTTTATTGGATGCAATCAAACAAGTTCTATCTTATGCTAAATTTTTGAAGGACATGTGCACAGTTAAAAGGAAACATAATGTACAAAAGAAAGCATTTCTGACGGAAAGTGTGAGCTCAATCATTCAGCACCTTACTCCACCAAAATTCAAAGATCCTGGATGTCCAACAATCTCATGCATCATTGGAAACACTAGAATAGAACGTGCATTGCTTGATCTTGGTGCTAGTGTTAATCTTTTGCCTTTTTCTGTTTATCAACAGTTAGGTTTAGGTGAACTCAAGGAAACACCTGTTACACTTCAACTAGCTGATCGTTCTGTAAAAATTCCTCGAGGGATAGTTGAAGATGTTTTGGTTCAAATTGATAATTTTTACTTCCCTGTTGATTTTATTGTTTTGGACACACATCCTGTTTCAAATCCAAATGTTCAAATTCCTGTTATATTAGGCCGTCCATTTCTTGCAACTTCTAATGCTCTGATAAATTGCAGGAATGGTATGTTGAACATTTCTTTTGGAAATATGACTTTAGAATTGAATGTGTTCAACACTTGCAAGCAACCTGGTGATGATTCAGAAGTACATGAAGTGGATTTCATTGAAGAACTTGTTCATGAACATCTCACCACTACCATATTCCATGATCCTTTAGAAGCTTATTTAATTGAATGTGAGTTTGATAATGCTTCAGAAATTTCACACACTGATTCTTTGTTAAATTCTTTTCAGGTTAAGCATTGTTGGAAACAAAAACTTGAGGAACTCAGAAATGATGCATATGAGAATTCTAAAATTCATAAAGAAAGAACTAAAGCCTTTCATGACAAGTTAATTTCAAGAAAAATATTTGATGTTGGGCAAAAAGTTCTACTTTATAATTCTAGATTTCACATATTTCCTGGTAAGTTGAGATCAAGATGGACTGGCCCATTTGTGGTTAAGCATGTGTATCATTATGGAGCAGTTGACATTGAGAATCCTCAAAATGGTAATGTATTCAAGGTAAATGGACAAAGACTCAAACTCTTTTTGGAAAATCATGTTACTCAAGAAGAGGTTGTTTTTCTTTCTGATCCTTGTTTTGAAAATAACTAGATGTAAATATAATTTTTACTAATTTCCAAAAAAAAAAAAAACAAAAAAAAAATATAATACATTTTTTTTAACCCCGGTTAAATGGCGGATAACGGTACTCCGTGATTACTTAAGTCGGTTCCATCAGCTATCCACAAAACTGATATTGTATATAAATTTCTCTTTCAATTTCTCTTTCATTTTTTTTTTTTCAGGATGGATGATATTCTCAAAAGATTGCAGAAACGATTCCCTCCTTTTCCTCGAAATATTTTACTGAAGCTTTACCAAGTTCGATTTGAAAGATTAAGAATGCTTATGCACAAAGGGATTCCTGAAGACATACGTTGGATAATTGAAGTCAAGGTACGTGAAGATGAATATCTTCTTGTTTTGCATTTACCAGGTACAGGCAGAAGCACTTTTGCAAAGAAGCGACGAGCAAAGCGCATGAGTTCAAATTGCCACAAATGTGCACGATGGACGTGTAACGGTAAATGTCGTTCTATTGGGATTCCGTCCTCTAATCGAGATGATAAAATTGAATTCATTAAGGATGGACTGAGTAAGGAGAATTTGGGTAATATCCAACTTTCTCTTGAGACGCATCCTAGTGGAGACGTACAAAGAGAAATTCTTGATTTATGGCCGCAATTCCAAAGGGAATGGCAACATCTTGGGAATCTGATGATAAAAGACCCTGTTTGCCAGCTTGTAAGAAAACTGGATGGGAAGCATATCCTCGACTCATAGAAGGCGTTTAAGCCGTTTCTGGACGTAAAACCAGAGGAAGATGCCAAATACACTTTCGGCGACATTATTACTTTTGACTTTTACGGTTGATTTTTCTTCTCTTTTTGATTTTCTTCCTGAAATCACGCAAAAATCTTTTGTTAGGTTAACATTTTCTTCTGACAGGTCAGATACACTTTCGGCGACATTATTACTCTTGTCTGATTCACTACTCAGTCCTCTATATATTACACCATGTACTCATTCTCTTTCAGGCACTCGAAAAAGAAAAAAATGGAAAGTACTTCGTCCCAAAGGATTAAAAAAATTTGTGTCTTTGGAGGTGCTTATCCAGGGAAAAATAACATATTCGCTGATGAAGCCATAAGAGTTGGAGTAATACTTGCCCAACAAAAGATCCAGTTGATTTATGGAGGCGGTAGTACGGGTTTAATGGGAGCAGTCGCTACAGCAGCACACGCCGGAGGAAGTCCAGTTCTAGGGATCGTGCCAAAACTATTCACAGATTTTTGTGGACCTACCGTGGGTAAGGAAATACAAGTCTGGAGTATCCCTGAACGGATGACAATCATGTACCATTCTGCCGATGCATTCATTGCTTTACCAGGAGGTCTGGGTACATTGGAAGAAATAGCTTGCGTGGCTTCTTGGTCATCTTTGGTCACAAATAAGAAACCCATTGGTTTGCTTAATATTAATGGTTATTTTAGTAATTTGCTTTCATATTTAGATAATGCTATGGATAATGGATTCATGTTTTCAGAGGCAAGGAGAACCATAATTTCTGCTACAACCATTGAAGATTTACTCAAAAAGCTACAAGCTTATGAGTGTTTATCTGCTACGGTTGTTTCGCAAACGCTCGGAAAAAGAAAAAGAGATATGGACGAGCAAGGAGTGGATTGCACTTTGTCTTTGTGATATTATCTAACATTTTGCTTGTTGTGTCTGAGTTATAATAAGTGGTTAGCAACCTCTGCAGGTAATATCTCCTAAATTCTACCTTTAAAATTTGACATTGGGGACAATGTCATATTTTAGTAGGGGGTAAGGGACATATTTTGCTAAAAAAAAAAATTGTTGTGTTTTAAGACATTTAGAAGTATTCATTCTGAACAAGGTCTGAGTAAGGGAGACTTGAGACATACCTTGTCAGTTTGATTTAATCTTCTTCTTCTTCAAAAAAAAAAAAAGCATGTTTAGACTTAGTGTGTTTTTTTAGTTACTTTCAATACTATAATGAGATATGAATTGCATAAGTCTAAAACAGATTTATTAGTGAGAAGATTTTCATGAGAATTGAGCTTGATATCAACCTTTTTATGAGCCAATGTTAATATGATATGTTGATTGAGAAAGAAGCATGTTTAGACTTAATCTGACTTGTATAATCATCCTTGTGAGTTTTTGAGCCTATAATGATTAATGCATTATACAAATCAATCTAATTTCTTTCTTGAGTGCTCTTATGATTACATGATTCTCTAGAACTTGCTTTAAACCGTTTGAGACTATATTGATACATGTGACAACATGAATATGATAGAGGCATTAGGATTATAACCAGAGCCAAACAGCCATCCCTTATTAATGTTCTAAGAGAACATCCCCACTAGTGAGCCAATTTGAGCCTACATTAAATATGCTGTTTTATTGGTAACCACAACTTAGACCTAGCCTAAATATACTTATATCCTTACCCTTGTTCTAAAGATGGATTTTTATATTTTGAGACATATTGCCAAAAAAAAAAAAAAAAACAAGGGATATTTTTAGTTGAAAATTTGGGTTAGAAACAAAAGATAAGTGTGGGAGAAGAAAAGAAAAGAAAAAGTCAAGAGAAAAAGAAAGGGATCATTGTCAAATACATTCCCATATTAAAAAAAAAAAAAAAAGAATATTCTCTTGAACTTCTAGAAAAAGATGTTACAAAGTTGGTTAGAATGATGCAAAGGCTCAACATGAATATTTAGCCTATGTTATTATGTGCTTTATAAGAGTTTTGAGAAGTTTTATTCGTATGATCTTATTATGTCTCTAAACTCTATGAACTCTTTGGAACCTTTGTGATATCTTTATCCTTTTGTTCTTTAACTACATTATAATCCTTTGGCCCCATTACAACCTTGAAAAAAGACCTCTTGATTTATGAAGTTGTATGATCTAAATAGTGGAGAATAGGTGGACAAGCAAGCATATGGTAGAACTGTTTTCATGAGATTGATTGAGTGTAAACACTTTACCACTACTTTAAAGAGTGAAAATCATGAGAGTATAGTGAGAAGTTGAGATTAAGTTGAATATGCACTATTTTGATTGAAATATGTTATGTTAATATTGGCTTAACTCATTTATTTACATTCAAGCATGAATTTTTGTGAAATTCTTTGAGCTATTGATTAGTTTATAAGACTTGTTCAAAGATTGTCTCTAATTTATATTGAAAGGATTAGGAGTAAATATTTTTAGTGTATGTAGTTTACTTATATTTTAGTTTTTCAATGTTTGTGGGTATCGTTCTAGCAAACCCTCACGAGACTAAACTCGTCCACTAGGGACACCTAGGGGTTTAAAGGCTTGTGTCACATGCTAAGTGCCACCGTGATTTCCTACGAAAATGGATTAGATTAGATTTTCTTATTTTATTTTTATTGAGTCGTTGCTAGGGACTAGCAACAATCTAAGTGTGGGGGTGTGATAACTCGTATAATTATATAGTTTTTAGTTATGTTTTATTATTGTTTTGTGTCAAATACGAGTTATTATTGCTTAGTCTACTTGTGTTTATGATCTTTTATATTTTTATGTAATTTGGTGTTTTTCATGAGTTTCTTTGAGTGATTTCAGATTACTAGGTTAAATCAAGAATTAAGGGCAAATCCAATTCAGTTCCAGTTCCGATACCTTTTGCCATATCCGCTATATCTGGAGTTTCACTAAAGCAATAAGGCTGAAATTTTAACCGTGCAAAGTTAAGAGGCATATCTATCTTTTTCATGTTTTACACTTCTTGAAACGGAGTCGTTTTCCCTAGCGAAATCGACCATCAGGTTGGCTGATGTGCAATGACGTCTGTGCTGACATGTTTTCGTATTTTGCCCATATCTTCTTATCCACATCAGCAAATGAGCTGATTCCAACGGCTATGGATCCGTAACTGATAGGGGTATATTTTTCTAGAAGACAATTTTATCAGATCGAGCCTCCAACATTGACAAAATCGACCATCAAGCTGGCTGATCAGAATTGTTATACAATATGACGAAAATTGTTAGAAAAATGCACCCACCTATTATACCTACCTTTGAAATTTGTAAAGCTTGTCTCTTGTCATTTAGCCCTCCAAAATGTGTATAAATAGAGGGCCTTGGATGAGTATTGGGATACATTATACATTGGTAGGATATTAGCCATTGTAATAAAATTCTCTAAGTTTTCTTCTTTCCTTTCTCTAGTTTTCTTTTTCTTTATTTACTTATGCTTCTTACATTTCTTTTCATTTTACTCATATCTAGTATGTGTTGCTAATCATATTGTTGAGGTGATGAGGTGAAGCTCTTGGTAAATGCTAAGGTTAGTCTCTTAAACATGAGCTAAAATGAATTATCATTTATAAACACTAGTATAGATAATATTTTCTTTTGGTTTAAAATCATACTTGCAAAGTAGGGATCTTGATTCATTATTGACAATGAAAATGGCACAATAAATGCTTGGTTTCATAACCTTGATTTGTTGTAGACATATACCTTGGCATAAGGAATGCTTGGACTCTTTTTGTGAGTTTTGAGGACACCAAATGAACATAATATCATATGCTATGGACGTTGGACAATTTGGACTGAATTGCTAAACCTTCCGATTGGAATCTCCCTTATGTGTGAATTTCAATTGTGTAATAAAACAAGATTAATCTTAGCATAACACCAAGAGTGGATTCTCTAACCTCAACATCTTTTCTTATTGTTTTTATATCTTGTTTAATTTCTTTTATTTTATTTTGTTTATTTTGTTCTCTAATATATTGTTTATCTTGTTTTGTTGTTGATTCCCTAATATCTTGTTTACTTTCTTTTTCTTATATATTTATAAACTTATACTTACTAATACGCTTCCCTGTGGTTCGACCTCGGACACCCGAGAATTTATTACTTGAACATAACCTGCACTTGGGTTTACAACTCTTAATTGAGTCTCCATCAAAGCTCAAAGATAAAATCTAAGATGTTCCTTCACATCAGGATTCTTGCAAACCAAAAGACCTTCATTTCAATGGCAAATCAAAATAAGACATCATTTATGGCTGAAAATGAATCACGCATGAATTTTTCGGGGCATGCAGCAAAAAGGAAAAAACAAGAAAAAATAAAAAATATTGTGACATCATGAATGTGAGAATTCGAATGATTCCAATGCAAAATGAAAGTCTAATTATCTATTCCCCCTGAGGATTTCTTTTCAATGAGAATACTCATACTTGTTATGAGAAATGGCCATCTTTTATATCCTTTTCACAAAGAGAAATTATCTATAGTCACCCCTTTTGAGCTTAAGGAATTCTTTTTCTTTGAACCCTGCTCGAGGATCACTCTCCACACTGGGGGGCAAATACGAGGAAGGATTTTCTCAAAAATCATGGTGAAATAAGTCCCGACTGGGAGACAGAAACAAAGCAAATTGAGCTCCCAAACAAGTACGGGCTCACTCTGTCAAAATGGAGATACAATAAAAAAGAAGGAAAAAGAAAAAAGATGGCGAATTGAAAGCCAAGAACAAAGAAGAAAAGAAGAAAAACTCAAAAGAAGGAAAGAGAAATCCAGAAGGGACAAATATTTCAAAAGGAATCCTCCTCAGGAAATGATCCTTGATCTGACTACCCTCAAACACATATTTTCAGTCTACTTATCCTTTCTTTTTGAACCCCGAACCTTGGCCTACGTTATGTGCTTTAAAAGTCCATTTTGATCGAAAGTGGATATTTGACTTAAAGAGTTTTCCTAAGATTTATCCAATCTCATCGAATTATCATTTCATTGTGGAAGAATTTAGAATTCTCAGATGCATGGTGGAATAATAAAAAAAAGAAGAAACAATGAAGCTCTAGGGTGAAAACCCAAAAATGGGTAGTCTAGAGCAGAATAAGAAGAAATTCTAATGCTACACATTGGTATTGCTGAAGCCATCAGTTTTAGGAATACAAGGAAATCCTAGACATACCAAAAAGACAGCCTTTTCTTTGGAATTGATTTTGAAAGTTAAACCTTTTTCCTTCCAACATTGAACCTATCATGGCTAAGGTTAACACTTATCAAAATGTCATATTTAGAGATTGAAGGATTGAGGAGATTTAATTAAAAGTTTTTCCAAAAAAAAATGTTTGGTTTTAAGGAATTCATGTTTTGAGAAAACTTACTCATGAGCCGAGACAAAAGGACATTCATCTTCTCCTGTTTGTCAAGATGAAAAGCTTTCCTAAACCAATCCGGACCTTATTGCATCAGCCCATTGACCTTGTTACATTAAACCAGTCAAATCACTCGAAAAGTGTGGCTGATTTTCCATCTCGTTTAGAAATGTCTTTAATGGTGATCACCAATTTATGAAAGACTCCAATTTCACCTATTTTGGAAGAAATGAAATTGACATGACTTAGGAAGAACAAACTAAAATTTTTATGTGGATATGCTCTAGCAAAAAGTTCATATTGTTTAGAGGCATGAAATTTTGAGTTTGAATGAAGTTTGACTCTGTGTTTTGGTTTTGACCAGATAACTGAAAAGGAAGAATCTGCTGGAGCAAGGACAAATTGGGACTATGAAACCATACGATTTTTTCCAACAAGATGAATGGGAAAATATAGACAAGGGGCAGGAATCATTCCCTCCAACAGGAAACCTCGCCAGGACACGAGAAAAAAGGGAGATGATTAACCCTCTTAACATTCTCTTAATGTGAAATGGTGCCATAAGCATTCATGCATCATGTAATGAACATGTGCATCTTCATCTTTGCAGGATACATTGGTTTTTGCATCCATACATTTGATCATTACATTCACCAGGCATTGAAAAGACACAAAGAAAAATAAGATAGGTTTCCTAAAAAGGAAACGGTCTTCTTTAGATTTAGAGGAAAGAATCTGTTGAAGAAAAGAAGAAAAACAAAATTTTTTTTGAAAAGAAAATATGTGAGTATTGAGATATTTTGGGACAATGAAATCAAGAAAGTATTGAAAAATCCCAAGATGATGAAAATTTTCAAAAAATGAAAATGATTTTTAGATGAGATATTTTTAAAGTTGTGGAGCCTCAAAAGAAGAGTTTCTCAAAAGAAAGATTTGTTTAAGCCTAATATAGCTGGCATAAAAAATGATTAAGCTCAGTAAAGTTGGCATTTTAGATCTGGTTAAGCCCAACGAAAGCTGGCATAAAAATGATTAAGCCCAGTAAAATTGGCATTTTAGATTTGGTTAAGCCCAACGAAAGTTGGCATAAAAGTGATTTAAGCCCAGTAAAGTTGGCATTTTAAATTTGTTTAAGCCCAATATAGCTGGCACAAAAGGAAGTAAGCCCATTGAAGTTGGCATGTTAGATGTGATTAAGCCCAATATAGTTGAGACAAAAGGAAGTAAGCCCAGTGAAGTTGGCATGTTAGATTTGGTTAAGCCCAATATAACTGGCACAAAAGGAAGTAAACCCAGTGAAGTTGGCACGTTAGATGTGATTAAGCCCAATGTAAGCTGGCGGGAAGTAAGCCCAATGAAGTTGGCACGTTAGATGTAATTAAGCCCAATGTAAGCTGGCGGTTAAGGAAGTAAGCCCAGTGAAGTTGGCACGTTATATGTGATTAAGCCTAATGTAAGCTGGCAATTATGTTTTAAGCCCAGTGAAGTTGGCATGTTAGATGTGATTAAGTCTGATGTAGCTAGTGCAGAAGGAAGTAAGCCCAGTGAAATTGGCATTTTAGATTTGGTTTCGCCTAAGTCATCACTATGCAAATCGAACTCGTTCTGTTTCTCAAATGAGTCGAGCCTCGAGACCACCGTCGAGCCGAAGCTTCTAGAAGAGATGCCTAGAATTTTAAACAAAGCTGAGCACAAGACAGGATAAGACCCTGAGACTATCGTCGAGGTATTTTCTTCTCTTGCAAATCAAACTTGTTTCCTTAAGATGGGTCGAGCCTTGATTAGTCAGGGAACTCAATTTAAAGACAAAATCTTCTATTTATAGCTTTTAATCATAAACAATCATTAAAAAAAATGAAAAAAAATAAAAACTCCTTTTCCTATTCTTCAAATGTGATTTCACTAACCAGACAAAATTAGTGCTTGTTTATCTTTGCCGGATTCTTGATTCTCAGCAATAGCCAAAGAGGGGCAGCTGTAGACACCTAATTTTGTTCGGACCTCTAAATCAGGTAAAATTCTTCCTTGTGATGTTTTAGAATGCAGAAAAGCTCTTCTCATCCTGCAGGTGGTATTCCGAGACTTTGTTTAAAAGGTCAAGCATGAAAAGTCAACGTGGAAAAAGTCAACCTCAAAAAGTCAACAACTGTATCAAGATTCAAAGTTTAATTGAACAATGGTGAAAGAATTTTGATAATTCGTGGTCTACAAATAGAGATATGGAGTCCGGAAGATGGGTTATGGAGATCCAGTGGAAAGAAAACCCTAATTCGGTAAATTTAGGAAAAAGTGCTTAAATGATCAAATTGGTCGAAATTGGAGATTCTGAATGAAAGATAATCAATGACTACTGGTATTCGAAAGGCCATTTGGAAGCAAAACCAAAGGAAGAGTCAATTTGGAAGAAAATCGAAAATTAGGATTTTTGGTGAATTTTGGCAAAATTGGGGAAAATTGCAGAAATGACCTGATTCGGTAAAATTAAAGCCCCTAATTGATGAAGAGTGGGTGAACAAAGATAGCCCAAGGCTCAGTTTGAAGTAATTCTGAGAAAAGAGCCGGTTAGAGGAAAAACGGAGAAACGAGAAAATTCTCGATATTGAAAAAAGGAAAAATCAAATCGGAGGGGAATTTGATCGTAAAAATTTGGGCGTTTTTAGACCAACTCCAATTCAATATATAACAAAGGCGTGGAAAAAGAAAATCTGGAAATCGGACTTGTTTTGAATAAAATCGAGGTTTCGGTGGTTAAAAGGCAATCTTGGAAAATCCGAGAAAAATAGCAAATGTGCTCGAAAAATTATGAAAACTTCTAGATCTCAATATTATATTATTTGGAAGAGATTGGTGAAGAAAAATCCGAAATCGGAGCTCATTTGATAAATAGAAAATTTTGGGCCCACTAAGTTGAAATTCCAGAAGATAAATCTAGGAAAATAGCAAATGAGCTCGAAAAATCATGAAAACTTTCAGATATCAATTTTATATTATTTGGAAGAGATTGGCAAAGAAAAATCCAGAATCGGAGCTCGTTTGGAAAATGGGAAAAGTTTGGGTGTACTAAGTTAAAATTCCAGAAGATAAATCCAGGAAAAATAGCAAATGGGCTCAAAAAATTATGAAAATTTCCAGAACTCAATTTTATATTATTTAGGAAGTATTAGAAAAAGAAAATCCGGATTTGGAGTCTGTTTGCAATTTAATCAAGTTTGGGGGGTAAAGTGTAATTTTACCGAAAAAACTAAAGAGGGCCATTTTTGCAATTTAAAAAAATAGAGAGATGGCTGGAATTTGAAGGGCCATACGGCCAGCCCATGAAGAGGAGAGGTTTTGCTAAGTTCTTTCATCCAAAGGTCAAAAGTGGATAGTAAGGTGGTTATTTTTTTTAATTGAGCCTTTGTTACATATTTTTGACCAGATGTATTTGTTAGGAGTTGATCACTTAATCTAAGGGTGGTAAATTCACATTTTTAGCATCTTTGATTAGTGGCCTTTGGATCAAATTAGCTAGGAAAAAAATGACAACATCATGTCACCATCTTCACCCATTCGGCTGCCTATTAGAGGGGGGTTTCATTTTCAAAGGGGTTCTTTTGGCTGAGTATTTTTCATTGTTGAGCAATAGCTAAGTGATAGAAAAGCAAAGAAAAATTTAGAAGAGAGGAAGCTTGAAAGATAGCTTTAAAAGGTAGCCTTTTGGCACCTAACTCTTGCATTTTTCTTTCTTTTTCTATGCTGATTTTGCTCATTTTTCATATGATTTCTTGTTATTTTACTATGTAATAAAGGTTTTTATAACTTCCTCTTAAGGCTCCTATCTTGTGTTTTCATGAAAAAATCAAAAAACAAATTTTCACCATTTTTTCATATTGGCCAAATGCTCCATTTACTGTGCTTGTGTTGTGTTTGATTTTATTCCAATGTTGGTTGTGGTATGTTAGCTTGTTTTGATGTTTTAGCTTTCTAAAATAATCAAGATATGGAGCTTATTTTCATGTATGCTTGCTTTATTTACTAACTTTAATTTTCTGTTTTTACTATATCAAGTTGTTCATGCTTTGTGTTATTGCCATACCATGTGTTTGTGTATTTGCCTAGCTATATCTTTTCATTTTCATCATGATTACTTATCTAACATATTTGCATTCATGTCTTGCATATTTATCATACCATGTGTTTGTGTTATTGCCATGCTAAGATCTCACATTTCTTTTAGTGTCTGTCGCAACCTAAAAAATAACAAGTCTCATCGCGAGACTTTATTCGTTAAGCGTGACATTGGGGAAAACAGAGGAAAAGATGACTAATTCCTCTTGAAATAAAATGAGGGTTTGAAAACAACCTCGAAAAAAGACATGGAGTCGCCACCAATCTTTTTTGGTTAGGTGTGATCGGCCACCTATTAAAAACGATTTTGTAAAAACATTTTTAAAACCAATTTCAAGTCTGCGTTTTTAAACTAGAGAAATCAAAGAAGCGGGTTCGAGACTCGGTTACGTGCGGGGAAGGATTAGCACCCCCACAATGCCTATATGAAACGGTACCTTATTAATCGTGTGTTATCTCAAGTCTTGATAAAAAGTCGGTTTTAAATTTGGTATTTTAAATTAATTCCCAATTTTAAGAAAAATAATTTTATTTTTAATTTAAAATGACCTGGAATTTATTAATTCAAAATTTTCCTATACTCCCTGACAAATGCTGCAAAATATAGAAATTTTTATTTATTTGGAAAATTTTTCGAATCATTCTCGTTTTTTGAAAGAAAGATATTCCTTTATTAATGATAATTGATGATATCCTCCCCAGCAAACCGCGACAGAGAAATCATGAATTATTAACTCGGAAGTAACTTTATTTTATTGAAAATCATTATCTTATTTTAAAACATTAAAAAATAAATAAATATGAACATGTGTGACATAATAAAGATGACATAACAAAATATAGAAGATATAATACAACCTAAATGACATGATATAATTTAAATGACATAGTATATTCTAAATGAAATGATATAACCTAAGTGACATAATATATTCTAAATGAAATGATATGACCTAAGTGACATAATATATTCTAAATGAAATGATATGACCTAAGTGACATAATATATTCTAGATGAAATGATATGACCTAAGTGACATAATATATTCTAAATGAAATGATATAACCTAAGTGACATACTGTATTCTAAATGAAATGATATAACCTAAGTGACATGAAATATTCTAAATGACATGGCAAATCTAAATCACATGGCATATTTTAAATGACATGGCAATATAATTTAAGTGACATGAAATGATATGTAACATAAAATAATGTTATCATGAAATATGCATGAAAATAAAAATAATAATGCATCAACATATTAAATCCTAAATGATGTGATAAAAATAAATAAGTAAAAAACATAGGATAACATAGAATATTTACAACCATATAACAAACAATATAATATCATAAAATATAAATCAAAATAATGACATTACCATAGAAATATTGATAGCAAAAATCATATATCATATAGTATGCATGAACATGGAAAATGCAATGCATGAAAGCATATTTTTTCCTTTTAATAAGGAAATCCGTATACCTAAAAAGATATCCGACTACCTTAGGAAAAGACATCAAATTAAATTTTCTAAAATCAAAAATACTTTGTGATTTGTTGAAAACAATTTTAAAAATCTTGGATGAAAAATAATACCATAGCCGAAATTCCCATTTAAAATGGCTCTATTTTCCTAACTTTGAAAACCCAGACTTGACCATCCTTGACCCGAGCTTTATAAAATCATTTTTTAAGATTAAAATGGCTTAGAAATCAACATAGGATTGTAGCTAAGGTTCCTAATCAGCCATCTCTTAATGCCTTAGCCAAAACAGAAAAATTATTTTTCCCTTGAATTCAAATCTGACTCTACTGACCAGTTTTAAAACATGATTTTTAATCTATTTTTAAAATTTCAAAAAAATTTGAAAAGAGAGACTCAGAACATGTCTAACTCTATGGGAAAAAAATTGGCTTAATTTTTAGACTAAGGATGACCTACTATCAAAACACTGGGTGAAAAACTGTTTTGCCAAAAAACATTTTTATGCCTTTGATAAAATCATTCAAAAATCAAAACAAAAAATATTGGAGACTCCTCTAAGGACCTACAAACAATAGCTAAAATTTCTACAAATTTGGACAAGGATTGCTTGATGAAAAAAAAATCACAAAGGTAGAAATTTCAACTTGACAACTTCTTAATTTTCCAAAAGCAAGCTCATGTGAGCTTGGCTTTGAGGCATTGATTGGCTTAAGTAAAAAAATCAAGTGGTATGATATGAGATGCATGAACAAACAACAAGTTAAATGTATGATTTAAGGCCTGAATAATATAGAAAATGCATGGCATAAAAATGACCTAACGCCTATCATGAACTTGCATGGCAATTAATGCAACCTAGACCTAATATGCATGAAATGCATGGGAATGAAAATTTCAACCTAGACCTAATGAACATGGAAATGCATGGCAATAACACAAACACATGGCATAGTAAATCAAATACACAATATTATGGCATAGAAATGCAAGCATGTCAACTAACAAGATGAAAATGCACACACAAGGCAAAGATCAAGGGGTAGCCGAATGGTCATGTATCTAAATGGTAAAATCCTAGCATGACATTAACACAAACACATGGTATAGTATATGCAAGGCTTAAAAGGAAACATGCTAGACTAATCAAACATGATGCATAGGCAAGAATGTAGCTAGTCAAATACACAAACACTTAGTATGGTAAATGATAACTCGTATAATTATATAGTTTTTAGTTATGTTTTATTATTGTTTTGTGTCAAATACGAGTTATTATTGTTTAGTCTAATTTTGTTTATGATCTTTTATATTTTTATGTATTTTGGTGTTTTTCACAAGTTTCTTTGAGTGATTTCAGATTACTAGAATTAAGGGCAAATCCAGTTCAGTTCCAGTTCCGACACCTTTTGCCATATCAGCTATATCTCGAGTTTCACTGAAGCAATAAGGCTGAAATTTGTAGCCGTGCAAAGCTAAGAGGCATATCTATCTTTTTCATGTTTTACACTTCTTGAAACGGAGTCGTTTTCCCTAGCGAAATCGACCATCAAGTTGGCTGATGTGCAATGACGTCTGTGCTGACCTGTTTTCGTATTTTGCCCATATCTACTTATCCACATCAGCAAATGAGCTGATTCCAACGGCTATGGATCCGTAACTGATAGGGTAACATTTTTCTAGAATACCATGTGATCAGATAAGGCCTCCAAAATGGACAAAATCGACCATCAAGTTGGCTGATCAAAATTGTCATGTATGATGAAAATTGTTAGAAAAATGCACCCACCTATTATACCTACCTTTGAAATTTGTAAAGCTTGTCTCTTGTCATTTAGCCCTCCAAAATGTGTATAAATAGAGGGCCTTGGATGATTGTAAGGGATATATTGTACATTGGTAGGATATTAGCCTTTGTAATAAAATTCTCTAAGTTTTCTTCTTCTTTCTTTTCTCTAGTTTTCTTTTTCTTTAGAAAGGGCAAGAGGTTGGATAATTAATATTCTTCTTCTTCTTCTTCTTCTTTCTTTCTTTTATTTTCTTCTTAGATTCTATTTAATTTTATGTTTATAATGCCTATGCTAGGCTAAACTTCTATTTGGTTAAGGGTGATTTCAAAGCCCTAGACATGTTTTGTGATTGATTTTCAGATTCTATCTATCATTAATTTTCTATCAAAGTTGCTTATGTTCTTCTACAAGAATTGTTCATGATGTTGTCTTGATTTGTTTAGGTGTACAACTAGATAGATCTTGATAATTATCTATTGCTAGTTTAGGAGTCTTGATCCGTGTAATTGTCTTGATTTCCTATTCATAAGTGGCAATTTGTGATTAATGATTATGGTCAAGTTTTCAATAATTGCAAAGTGGAACATAACCTAAGTTGAACAATCCGAGCTTATGTGTTTGTTGCTTAGATCAACCTATCTTTCTCATCATAAAGCTGCCATTAAATTGAATCTAGAGAGCTTATTCTAGGTTGTTTGATGGTTAGAGATTAAATAGAGAGCTTGTTCTATTTAACGACAAACTAAGGAAAGATTGGGATAACAGAGCTTGTTGTTATCTACGGTTGTTAACTTTGATAGTTGGTTGATATTGATAGATCTGAAATTGATTCTTAATGATGTCTAGTGGTGGAGAATGAAACCTTAACCATATTTTTCATATTTGATTCTTCTTACTTACTTGTTTTCTTACTTTTCTAGTTTGCTCATTTTTAAAAGTATATTTATTTTTATTGGCTGGTTATACCGCCTAATTTGTATTTTAACTTTGTTTTATTTTTATTGGCTGGTTATACCGCCTAATTTAGTATATATATTTTTATTGGCTGGTTATACCGCCTAATTTAGTATATATATTTTTATTGGCTGGTTATACCGCCTAATTTAGTATATATATTTTTATTGGCTGGTTATACCGCCTAATTTAGTATATATATTTTTTGCATCTTATTCTTATTATTTACTTTAGTTTAAATCTGGCTTCAAAAACCCCTTTTCTTTTATTGTTTTCTTTCAACGTAAGTTATAAACTAATAACTCATAGATTAAAACCCAATCCCTGAGGACTCGACCCTTGCTAATCATTATACTTACAATTGATCTTTTTAGTGCAATGTTAAATAAGATACACTCTTTTGGGTGCATCAAATTTTTGGCGCCGTTGTCGGGGATTGCTTTCTTTAGTTTATTAGTTTATTGGTTTATTCTTATTTTCTGTTCTAATTATTTACTTTCTTATTTTTTTTATTAGTGAATGTTCCAAGCTCCCGAAGAAGACTTACGACTTAGGAAAATTCGGGAATTTGTAACTTCTCACTAACAACCAATCGAGGAGTTGATCCAAAACATCCAAGAGGAGCAAGGAGAGATGGCAGCAGCTGACAACCGAACTCTCAAGGAGCTAGCCGCTCCGGACTTGGGTCAACAACCATTATGCATTGAATATGCTAATCTTGAGGTAGCTTTTGAATTAAAATCTGGTTTGATTCATCTTCTCCCAACTTTTCATGGTTTTGCAGGAGAGGATCCAAATAAGCACCTCAAGGAATTCCATGTAGTTTGCTCAAGCATGAGACCAACAGGGGTCACGGAAGAGCAAGTTAAGTTGAGAGCCTTCCCATTCTCTCTAGCTGATTCAGCAAAGGAATGGCTCTACTATCTACCATCCGGGACCATCACTACATGGAATGATTTGAAGAAAGCATTCTTGGAAAGGTATTTCCCAGCATCTAAGGCTGCCAACATTAGGAAAGAGATATGTGGGATTCGGCAATACAACGGAGAGTCCTTATATGAATATTGGGAGAGGTTCAAGAAACTTTGTGCATCATGTCCACACCATCAAATAAGGAAACAACTTCTCATCCAATACTTCTATGAAGGTCTCATGCCCATGGAGAGAAGTATGATAGATGCCGCTAGTGGGGGAGCTCTAGTTGATAAGACTCCCAGGGCTGCTAGAACATTAATCTCCAACATGGCAGCCAATTCTCAACAGTTCTCAACGAGACAAGATCCACCACCACAACCCAAGAGAGTTAATGAGGTAAGTATATCATCCCTTGAACAAAAATTTGATAAACTGACTTCTCTTGTTCAACAATTGGCTGTAGGTAAAATACAACAAATAAAGGCTTGTGGCATATGTTCAAACATAGGGCACCAAACTGATATGTGTCCAACACTTCAAGAGGATACCAATGAACATGTGAATGCCATGGGTGGATTTCAGAACCAATCAAGGAAATATGATCCCTACTCAAACACATACAATCCAGGATGGAGGGATCATCCAAACTTCAATTATGGAGGGAACCAATCACAAACTATTCCTCCACCATTTGACCACAGGCCACCGGGTTTTCAGCAAAGAGTGCAACAACCATACCAAACCCGACAACAACTACCACCCACCCAAAATTCAGGTACTTCTCTTGAAGATCTTGTTAAAGCTCTTTCTACTAATACAATTCAATTTCAACAGGAAACAAAGACAAGTATTCGAAATTTGGAGACTCAAATAGGGCAATTGGCAACAACCATGAGTCAAATGCAAGCAAGGGATTCTGGGAAATTACCTTCCCAAACCATAGTGAATCCAAGAGAGAATGCCAATGCTATAAATTTAAGAAGTGGGAAACAGCTAGAGACACCACAAAATGATAGTGCTCAAGGGGAGAACAATACCATGGCATCCTCTTCACATCCCAACGAGCCACTAAAAAAGGTAATTCCTAAACCATCCTTTCCTTCCTATATAACTCCTCCACCTTTTCCTAACAGGTTAGCAAAGTCCAAGAAGGAGG
Organism: Fremontodendron californicum; assembly: GCA_030761205.1. NCBI lineage: Eukaryota > Viridiplantae > Streptophyta > Magnoliopsida > Malvales > Malvaceae > Fremontodendron > Fremontodendron californicum. Next base: position 24,832,607 of record JAULJL010000009.1, read on the forward strand.
AGCAAGAGAAGGAAATTTTGGAAACCTTCCGGAAAGTAGAGGTGAACATTCCTTTACTAGATGCTATCAAGCAAGTGCCAAGATATGCCAAGTTCCTAAAAGAGTTGTGCACATCTAAACGGAAGTTGAAATGGAATGAAAAGGTAAGTGTGGGGGAGAATGTGTCAGCTGTTCTTCAAAAGAAACTCCCACCTAAATGCAAGGATCCAGGTATGTTTACCATTCCTTGTAAGATAGGCAACACCAGGTTTGAGCGTGCTATGCTAGATCTAGGGGCATCTATTAATGTCATGCCATATTCAATTTATGCTTCATTGAATCTAGGACCATTAGAGGAAACCAGTGTTATAATACAACTTGCTGACCGTTCTAACACTTATCCAAGAGGAGTGGTAGAAGACGTTCTTGTACAGGTTAATGAATTGGTTTTTCCCGCTGACTTTTATGTTATTGAGATGGAAGATGAGATGTCTTCTAATCCCACACCTATTCTATTAGGGAGACCATTCTTGAAAACAGCAAGAACTAAAATAGATGTACATGATGGCACTTTAACTATGGAATTTGATGGTGAAATAATTCGCTTTAACATTTTTGAGGCCATGAGATATCCTAGTGATGTGCATTCTGTTTTTAATATTGATATAATTGACTCACTAGTGCAGCAAGCTTATGAGCTAGATGGTGAAGATAGTGTAGAAATAGTCCTTAGCAACCATCTCGGAATGGGGAATGCTAAACTAGCCTTGAGTGACCAGGTGGAAGGGGCACTAGAATCTTTACACTCGCTGCAACCTAAAGATGCAAGGTTTGATGTTTCATTTATTGATTTGCCTTTATCTAATGAGAAACTTCTACCTTCCATTTTGCAGGCACCAACTTTAGAGTTGAAACCACTACCGAACCACTTGAAATATTTGTTCTTAGGGGAAAAGGACACACTACCTGTCATCATTGCCAAAGAGCTCACACCTTTGCAAGAAGAGCGACTTATCCGGGTGCTTAGAGAGCATAAAACAGCAATTGGTTGGACAATTGCCGGTATCAAGGGAATAAGCCCATCCATGTGCATGCACCGGATTTTGTTAGAGAAAGGGTCTAAACCAACAAGAGAAGCACAAAGAAGATTGAACCCTCCTATGATGGAGGTTGTGAAAAAGGAGATACTGAAGCTCCTAGATGTTGGAGTGATCTATCCTATCTCGGATAGCAAATGGGTGAGCCCAGTCCAAGTGGTTCCAAAGAAATCAGGTGTAACGGTGGTAACAAATAATGAGAATGAACTTGTTCCTACTAGGATTCAAACAGGATGGCGAGTTTGTATTGATTATCGTAAACTTAATTCCACAACTCGCAAAGACCACTTTCCTTTACCTTTTATTGATCAAATGCTTGAAAGGTTAGCTGGCCATTCTCATTATTGTTTTCTTGATGGTTTTTCAGGTTATAATCAGATAGCCATTGCTCCGGAGGACCAAGAGAAAACAACATTCACATGTCCATTTGGTAATTTTGCATACCGGCGTATGCCATTTGGTCTTTGTAATGCACCAGCTACATTCCAAAGGTGTATGGTTAGCATATTTTCAGATTATGTAGAGAACATCATAGAAGTGTTTATGGATGATTTTAGTGTCTATGGTGATTCTTTTGATAGATGTCTAGAGAACCTTACACTTGTACTTGAAAGATGCATGGAAACTAACCTTGTTTTGAATTGGGAAAAATGTCACTTTATGGTAGAACAAGGAATAGTTTTGGGCCATGTTATTTCTTCTAGAGGGATAGAGGTTGATAAGTCTAAAATAGATATTATGCATTCTTTACCACCTCCCACAAATGTGAGAGAGGTTCGTTCTTTTCTTGGACATGCAGGTTTCTATAGGAGATTTATCAAAGACTTCTCAAAGATCGCATTACCTCTTTGCAAGCTACTACAAAAAGATGTGGTTTTCCACTTTGATGATAAATGCAAAGAGGCGTTTGAAACATTGAAGGGGCTCTTGACATCAGCTCCTATCATCCAACCACCAGATTGGAATGTACCTTTTGAAATCATGTGTGATGCTAGTGACTATGCCATTGGAGCTGTTTTGGGCCAACGGGTTGGCAAAGCCTCACATGCCATTTATTATGCCTCAAGAACTCTTAATGATGCTCAATTGAACTATTCCACTACTGAAAAAGAACTTTTGGCTGTTGTATTTGCTTTAGAAAAATTTCGATCTTATTTAATTGGTACTAAAGTAATTGTATTTTCTGATCATGCAGCCCTTAAGTACTTACTCACTAAAAAGGAGGCCAAACCAAGGTTGATTAGATGGATACTTCTCTTACAAGAGTTTGATTTGGAGATAAAAGATAAGAGAGGTAGTGACAACCTGGTTGCGGACCATCTTAGCCGTTTAGTTCATGAAGATGATGCACTACCCTTGAATGAGAATTTTCCGGATGAGCAACTTCTTTTTATAAGAACAACAACTCCTTGGTATGCTGATATTGTTAATTACTTAGTTACCAAGAAGTTGCCACAAGAGTTGACACAAGCTCAAAGAAATAAGATCAAGAGTGATGCCAAATACTACATATGGGATGATCCTTACCTTTGGAAGCATTGCTCCGATCAGATTATAAGAAGGTGTGTACTCGAAACTGAATTTCAATCTATTCTCACCTTTTGTCACTCTTATGCATGTGGAGGACACTTTGGATCCAAAAGAACAGCCATGAAAGTTCTTGATTCTGGATTTTATTGGCCTACCATATTCAAAGATGCATACCTCTTTTGCAAGTCATGTGATCGTTGCCAAAGAACTGGTAACTTAAGTGCTAGAAATCAAATGCCTCAAACTCCAATACTTATTGTTGAAATTTTTGATGTATGGGGCATGGATTTCATGGGACCTTTTCCTCCTTCTTTTGGTAATCTTTATATTTTACTTGCCGTTGATTATGTTTCAAAGTGGGTGGAAGCAAAATCCACTAGGACTAATGACTCTAAAGTTGTTTCAGATTTTGTCAAGACTAACATCTTGGCTAGGTTTGGAACGCCAAAGGCCATAATCAGCGATAGAGGTACTCACTTTTGCAATAGGACTATAGAAGCACTTTTGAGGAAGTATAACATCACACACAAGGTCTCCACCTCATATCATCCTCAAACTAGTGGGCAAGCTGAAGTGTCAAACCGAGAAGTTAAGTCCATCCTTGAAAAGACAGTTAATCCAAATAGGAAGGATTGGAGTTCACGACTTGATGATGCACTTTGGGCTTATAGGACAGCATATAAGACACCCATTGGTATGTCTCCTTATCGACTTGTTTATGGTAAGCCTTGTCATCTTCCGGTTGAATTGGAACATAAATCATATTGGGCTATCAAACAATGCAACATGGAGATGGATGAGATAGGAAAGAAAAGAAAACTTGACCTACAAGAATTAGAGGAGATAAGGAATGATGCCTATCAGAATTCTAGGATTTACAAGGAAAGGACTAAGGCATTCCATGACAAGATGATATCAAGAAAAGAATTTGTTGTTGGACAAAAAGTTCTTCTCTTCCATTCACGCCTTAAGTTATATCCAGGTAAGTTACGTTCTCGTTGGGTTGGACCTTTTGTTATTACTAATGTATTTACTCATGGTGCAGTTGAAATCCAAAGCCCAAAAACAGATAAGGCATTCAAAGTGAATGGTCATAGATTGAAGCCTTACTATGAGAACTTTCCAATACAAGATGTGGAGGAGTTTCCACTTTTTGAGCCAAAGTATGTTGAATAATAATGGCATGGGTCTAAGTTAGGCTGAGGACAATAAACCAAGCGCTTCTTGGGAGGCAACCCAAAAGGATGGAGAGCATCTATTATATCAGATTTGCATATTCCTTACTCTCCATCATTCTATCTTTTATTGTTTTTCTTTTCTTTTGTTTAATAGTTCTTTTCTCTTACAAGATGTAAATATAATTTTTAATTTATTTTTTTAACCCCGGTTAAATGGCGGATAACGATACTCCGTGATTATTTAAATCGGTTCCATCAGCTACCCACAAAACTGATATTGTATATAAATTTCTCTTCCAATTTCTCTTTCATTTTTTTCATTTTTTTTTCAGGATGGATGATATTCTCACAAGATTGCAGAAACGATTTCCTCCTTTTCCTCGAAATATTTTACTGAAGCTTTACCAAGTTCGACTTGAAAGATTAAGAATGCTTATGCACAAAGGGATTCCTGACGACATACGTTGGATAATTGAAGCCAAGGTACGTGAAGATGAATATCTTCCTGTTTTGCATTTACCAGGTACAGGTAGAAGCACTTTTGCAAAGAAGCGACGAGCAAAGCGCATGAGTTCAAATTGCCACAAATGTGCACGATGGACGTGTAACGGTAAATGTCGTTCTATTGGGATTCCGTCCTCTAATCGAGATGATAAAATTGAATTCATTAAGGATGGACTGAGTAAGGAGAATTTGGGTAATATCCAACTTTCTCTTGAGATGCATCCTAGTGGAGACGTACAAAGAGAAATTCTTGATTTATGGCCGCAATTCCAAAGGGAATGGCAACATCTTGGGAATCTGATGTTAAAAGACCCTGTTTGCCAGCTTGTAAGAAAACTGGATGGGAAGCATATCCTCGACTCATAGAAGGCGTTTAAGCCGTTTCTGGACGTAAAACCAGAGGAAGATGTGAGCCACAATCACAACTACAATAAATGACTTCTCAGCTTTTGGTTTGATTTGCAATAACTTTATTTTGTTTTAATTTACGTGTTGTTCGATTTGTGTAATTATTCTCGTTTTTTTTATTTGTCTTTTACGGTTGATTTTTTCTTCTCTTTTTGATTTTCTTCCTGAAATCACGCAAAAATCTTTTGTTAGGTTAACATTTTCTTCTGACAGGTCAGATACACTTTCGGCGACATTATTACTCTTGTCTGATTCACTACTCAGTCCTCTATATATTACACCATGTACTCATTCTCTTTCAGGCACTCGAAAAAAAAAAATTGGAAAGTACTTCATCCCAGCGCATTAAAAAAATTTGTGTCTTTGGAGGTGCTTATCCAGGGAAAAATAACATATTCGCTGATGAAGCCATAAGAGTTGGAGTAATACTTGCCCAACAAAAGATCCACTTGATTTATGGAGGCGGTAGTACGGGTTTAATGGGAGCAGTCGCTACAGCAGCACACGCCGGAGGAAGTCCAGTTCTAGGAATCGTGCCAAAACTATTCACAAGTTTTTGTGGACCTACCGTGGGTAAGGAAATACAAGTCTGGAGTATCCCTGAACGGATGACAATCATGTACCATTCTGCCGATGCATTCATTGCTTTACCAGGAGGTCTGGGTACATTGGAAGAAATAGCTTGCGTGGCTTCTTGGTCATCTTTGGTCACAAATAAGAAACCCATTGGTTTGCTTAATATTAATGGTTATTTTAGTAATTTGCTTTCATATTTAGATAATGCTGTGGAAAATGGATTCATGTTTTCAGAGGCAAAGAGAACCATAATTTCTGCTACAACCATTGAAGATTTACTCAAAAAGCTCCAAGCTTATGAGTGTTTATCTGCTACGGTTGTTTCGCAAACGCTCGGAAAAAGAAAAAGAGATATGGATGAGCAAGGAGTGGATTGCACTTTGTCTTTGTGACATTATCTAACATTTTGCTTGTTGTGTCTCAGTTATAATAAGTGGTTAGCAACCTCTGCAGGTAATATCTCCTAAATTCTACCTTTAAAATTTGACATTAGGGACAATGTCATATTTTAGTAGGGGGTAAGCGACATATTTTGCTAATTTAAAAAACAAAAAAAAAAAAAACAAAAATTTGTTGTGTTTTAAGCCATTTAGAAGTATTCATTCTGAACAAGGTCTGAGTAAGGGAGACTTGAGACATACCTTGTCAGTTTGATTTCTTCTTTTCAAAAAAAAAAAATGTTATGTTTTAAGCAATTTAGAAGTATTCATTCTGAACAAGGTCTGAGTAAGGGAGACTTGAGACACACCTTGTCAGTTTGATTTTAATCTTTTTATGTTTACTTGTTAATTTTTGTTTAGTATTTTAAGATTATTTAGGTTGCATGAGTTTGTTTTGTTTTGAGTCTTAGCTGTTCCTATTCTTATGTTATTAGTTCTTTTCTCTTACACATGATTCTTTCATTTGGGTTAATAGACTTACATTGAGGACAATGTAAGAATTAAGTGTGGGGGGAATGATTTAGGATTTCTTTTATTTTTGTCTACTATTTTTTTTTTATGAGTCTTTATTATAATTTTTAGTGTGTTTTAGTTCCTTTTTAATACAATGATGAGATATGAATTGCATAAGTCTAAAACAGAGTTATTAGTGAGAAGATTTTCATGAGAATTGAGCTTGATATCATTTTTTTTTATGAGCCAATGTTAATATGATATGTTGATTGAGAAAGAAGCATGTTTAGACTTAATCTGACTTGTATAATCATCCTTGTGAGTTTTTGAGCCTATATGATTGATGCATTATACATATCAATCTAATTTCTTTCTTGAGTGCTCTTATGATCACATGATTCTCTAGAACTTGCTTTAAACCATTTGAGACTATATTGATGCATGTGACAACATGAATATGATAGAGGCATTAGGATTTTTAGCCAGGGCCAAACAGCCATCCCTTATTGATGTTCCAAGAGAACACACCCTTAGTGAACCAATTTGAGCCTACATTGAATAAGCTATCTCTTTGGTAACCATAACTTGTCCCTAACCTAAATATACTTATATCTTTACCTTTGTTCCAAAGATGAATTAGCATGTTTTGAGACAAGTTGCAAAGACAAGGAAGATCTATTGAAAATTTGGGTTAGAAACAAGAAATAAGTGTGGGGGGAAAGAAAAGAAAAGTCAAAAAAAAAAAAAAAAGAAATGGAATACTGGCAAATACATTCAAAAAAAAAATATGAATCATCTCTTGAATTTTGGGAAAAAGAAAAAGATGTTACAAAGTTGTTCAGAATGAAGAAAAGGCCCAACATGAATATCCGGCCTAGGTGACTATGTACTTGTAAAGAGTTTTGAGAAGTTTCTTTGTATGATCTTTTTATGTCTCTAAACTTTATGAACTCTTTGGAACCTTTGTGATATCTTTATCCTTTTGTTCTTCAACCACATTACAAACCCCTTGGCCCCATTACAACCTCGATTAAAGACCTCTTGATTCATGAAGTTGTATGATCTAAATAGTGGAGAATAGGTGGACAAGCAAGAATATGGTAGAACTGTTTTCATGAGATTGATTGAGTGTAAACACTTCACCACTACTTTAAAGAGTGAAAATCATGAGGGTATCCCATGTGAGAAGTTGAGATTAAATTTGAACATGCACTATTTTGATTGAGATATGTTATGTTAATATTGGCTTAACTCAAACAATTTACATTCAAGCTTGATTTTTTGTGAAATTCTTTAAGCTATTGATTAGTTTGTAAGACTTGTTCAAAGATTGTCTCTAATTTGTATTGAAAGGATTAGGAGTAAATATTTTTAGTATATGTAGTTTATTTATATTTTAGTTTTTCAATGTTTGTGGGTATCGTTCTAGTAAACCCTCACGAGACTAAACTCGTCCACTAGGGACACCTAGGGGTTTAAAGGCTTGTGTCACATGCGAAGTGCCACCGTGATTTCCTACGAAAATGGATTAAATTAGATTTTCTTATTTTATTTTTATTGAGTCGTTGCTAGGGACTAGCAACAATCTAAGTGTGGGGGTGTGATAACTCGTATAATTATATAGTTTTTAGTTATGTTTTATTATTGTTTTGTGTCAAATACGAGTTATTATTGTTTAGTCTAATTGTGTTTATGATCTTTTATATTTTTATGTATTTTGGTGTTTTTCACAAGTTTCTTTGAGTGATTTCAGATTACTAGAATTAAGGGCAAATCCAGTTCAGTTCCAGTTCCGACACCTTTTGCCATATCAGCTATATCTCGAGTTTCACTGAAGCAATAAGGCTGAAATTTGTAGCCGTACAAAGCTAAGAGGCATATCTATCTTTTTCATGTTTTACACTTCTTGAAACGGAGTCGTTTTCCCTAGCGAAATCGACCATCAAGTTGGCTGATGTGCAATGAGGTCTGTGCTGACCTGTTTTCGTATTTGCCCATATCTACTTATCCACATCAGAAAATGAGCTGATTCCAACGGCTATGGATCCGTAACTGATAGGGTACCATTTTTCTAGAAGACCATGTGATCAGATAAGGCCTCCAAAATTGACAAAATCGACCATCAAGTTGGCTGATCAAAATTGTCATGTATGACGAAAATTGTTAGAAAAATGCACCCACCTATTATACCTACCTTTGAAATTTGTAAAGCTTGTCTCTTGTCATTTAGCCCTCCAAAATGTGTATAAATAGAGGGCCTTGGATGATTGTAAGGGATATATTGTACATTGGTAGGATATTAGCCTTTGTAATAAAATTCTCTAAGTTTTCTTCTTCTTTCTTTTCTCTAGTTTTCTTTTTCTTTAGAAAGGGCAAGAGGTTGGATAATTAATATTCTTCTTCTTCTTCTTTCTTTCTTTTATTTTCTTCTTAGATTCTATTTAATTTTATGTTTATAATGCCTATGCTAGGCTAAACTTCTATTTGGTTAAGGGTGATTTCAAAGCCCTAGACATGTTTTGTGATTGATTTTCAGATTCTATCTATCATTAATTTTCTATCAAAGTTGCTTATGTTCTTCTACAAGAATTGTTCATGATGTTGTCTTGATTTGTTTAGGTGTACAACTAGATAGATCTTGATAATTATCTATTGCTAGTTTAGGAGTCTTGATCCGTGTAATTGTCTTGATTTCCTATTCATAAGTGGCAATTTGTGATTAATGATTATGGTCAAGTTTTCAATAATTGCAAAGTGGAACATAACCTAAGTTGAACAATCCGAGCTTATGTGTTTGTTGCTTAGATCAACCTATCTTTCTCATCATAAAGCTGCCATTAAATTGAATCTAGAGAGCTTATTCTAGGTTGTTTGATGGTTAGAGATTAAATAGAGAGCTTGTTCTATTTAACGACAAACTAAGGAAAGATTGGGATAACAGAGCTTGTTGTTATCTACGGTTGTTAACTTTGATAGTTGGTTGATATTGATAGATCTGAAATTGATTCTTAATGATGTCTAGTGGTGGAGAATGAAACCTTAACCATATTTTTCATATTTGATTCTTCTTACTTACTTGTTTTCTTACTTTTCTAGTTTGCTCATTTTTAAAAGTATATTTATTTTTATTGGCTGGTTATACCGCCTAATTTGTATTTTAACTTTGTTTTATTTTTATTGGCTGGTTATACCGCCTAATTTAGTATATATATTTTTATTGGCTGGTTATACCGCCTAATTTAGTATATATATTTTTATTGGCTGGTTATACCGCCTAATTTAGTATATATATTTTTATTGGCTGGTTATACCGCCTAATTTAGTATATATATTTTTATTGGCTGGTTATACCGCCTTGCATCTTATTCTTATTATTTACTTTAGTTTAAATCTGGCTTCAAAAACCCCTTTTCTTTTATTGTTTTCTTTCAACGTAAGTTATAAACTAATAACTCATAGATTAAAACCCAATCCCTGAGGACCCTTGCTAATCATTATACCTACAATTGATCTTTTTAGTGCAAAGTTAAATAAGATACACTCTTTTGGGTGCATCAGTAAAATCACAAAGCATGAACAGCTTAACATGTTGAAACAGAAAATTAAAAATGACAAACAAAATAAGTAGACATGAAAACAAAATGATAAAATTAGCAAAATAATAGTAAATAAATGAAAAATGTTAAAAAAAGCTCCATATCTTAACTATTTTAAAATGTTAGATCATCAAAACAAGCTAGAACATCACAACCAACATGGTAAATGAAGCAAACACAATCACAAACACAAATAAGGCCATAATGCCAACTCAAAAGAATAGTAAAAAAAAAATGTTTTTCTTTGATTTTTTCAAGAAAACATAAGATAGGAGCTTTAGGAGGAAGATTTAAAACATTTATTTCACAACCATAAACAACAAAATATCAAAGAAAATCAGCAAGTTAAGCATGGAAAAGGAAAGAAAATGCAAGAGTTAGGTGTCTTTTGGCTACCTTCAAAAGCTATTTTTCAAGCTTTTCTTTTCTTCTAGCTTTCTTTGGTTTTAAAAACTTAGCTATTTGCTCCCAAAAATGAAAATCTGATTAGCCAAAAGAAGTCCAGCAAAAATGAAAAACCCTCTCCTTGTAGATAGTCGAAAGGTCCCATTTGTGGTGTAGGATGTTGTCATTTTTTTCCTAGCAAATTTGATCTAAAGGCCCCTAATACAAGATGCTTCAAATGTGAAATCACCACCCTTAGATTAAGTAATCAGCCCTTAACTAATACACCTGCTCAAAACTATGAAGCCATTATGTTGACATCCTCCCTCTTCATGCATTGGACCATGTGGCACAATTACAAAGGCTTGATCAAAAAAATAACTACCTTACTATCTACTTTTGGCCGTTGGATGCAAGCATCTTAGCAAAATTAATCCTCCTTATGGGCTTGGCCTAATGGCCCTTGATATTCCAGCCCACTCTCCATTTTTTTAATTGCAAGAAAGGCCCTCTTCGATTTCTTCGATAAAAATTACCCTTTTAGCCCCCGAGCCTAATTAAATAGCAAAACGAACTCCAAATCCAAATTTGAATTTTTCAATACTTCCTAAATAATATAAAATTGAGTTTTAGAAGTTTTCATAATTGTTCGAGCCCATTTGCTATTTTTCCCCATTTTTTCTTCCAAAATTTCCCCTAAATGCACTTGAACTTTTACCATTTTTCAAACGAGCTTGGATTCTATATTTTTATTAACCAATATCTTCCAAATAATTTAAAATTAAGATCTGGAAATTTTCATAATTTTCCAAGCTCATTTGCTATTTTTTCGGGATTTATCTTCTGGAATTTCAACTTAGTGGGCCCGAGATTTGCCATTTTGCAAACGAGCTCCGAATCCAGATTTTTCTTTTCCAATCTCTTCCAAATAATTTAAAATTGAGATTTTGAAGTTTTCATAATTTTTTGAGTTAATTTGCTATTTTTTCGGGATTTTTCTTCTGGAATTTCAGCTAAGTGGGCCCGAAATTTGCCATTTTGCAAACGAGCTCCTAATCTGGATTTTTCTTCAGCAATATCTTCTAAATGATTTAAGATTGAGATCTGGAAGTTTTGGTAATTTTTGGAGCTCATTTGCTATTTTTCCCGAATTTTCCAAATTTGCCCTTTTACCTCCGAAGCTCGGTTTTGCTCAAAACAAGTCCGATTTCCAGATTTCCTTTTTCTGTGCCTTTTTCATATATTGAATTGGTGTTGGTCAGAAAATGCCCAATTTTTACGATCAAATTCCCCATCAGTTTGATTTTTCCTTTTTTCAGCATCGGAAATTTCCTCGTCTTTCCGTTTTACCTCCAATCGGCTCTTTTCTCGGAATTACTTCAAACTGAGCCTTGGGCTATCCTTGTTCACTCGCTCCTCATCAATTAGGGGCTTTAGTTTTACCCAATCGGGCTATTTCTGTAATTTTCCCCAGTTTCACCAAAATCCACCAAAAACCCTAATTCTCGGTTTTCTTCTAAATTGACTTTTCCTTCCATTTTGCTCACAATGACCTTTCCATTACCCGTAGTCATTGCTTATCTTCCATTCGGAACCTCGAACTTTGACCAATTTAATCGTTTAAGCACTTTTCCCTAATTTTTTTTAACTAGGGTTTCTTTTCCACTGGATCTCCGTAACCCATCTTCCGGACTCCATATCTCTCATTATAGACCTCGGATTATCAAAATTCTTTAACCATTGTTCAAACTTTGGATCTTGATTTTGAAAGTGGGCTGACTTTTTAGTGGTTGACTTTTTGAAGTTGACTTTTTTGGGATTGACTTTTTTGGGATTGACTTTTTATGCTTACTTTCTTAAACTAAGTCTCGGAGTACCACCTACAGGATGAGAAGAGTTTTTTTGCATTCTAAAACATCATTTTAGGAAGAAAAATACTTGATTTAGTGGTCCGAACAAAATTAAGTGTCTACAGCTACCCCTCTTTGGCTATTGCTGAGAATCAGGAATTAAGCAAAGATAAACAAACACTAATTTTGTCCAGTTAGTGAAATCACATGTGAAGAAAGGAAAAGAGGTTTTCATTTTTTCATTATTTTTCTTCCTTTTTTTTTTGTGGGAGGTTAAGAAAGCTGTAAATATAAGATTTTGTCCTTAAATTGAGTTCCCTGACTAATCAAGGCTCGACCCGTCTTAAGGAAACGAGTTCGATTTGCAAGAGAAGAAGATACCTCGACTATGGTCTCGGGGTCTTATCCTGTCTTGTGTTCATCTGTGTTTAAAATTCTAAGTATCTCCTTCAGAAGCTTCGGCTATCACCACCAAAGACTTGCTCATTTTAAAACTGTAAAACTCTGGATATCTCCACCAGAGGCTTCGACTATCGCCAGCGAAGACTTGCTCACCGCTTAGAACTTGTAAAACCCTGGATATCTCCAGCAAAGGCTTTGGCTATCACCACCAAAGACTTGTTCACTTCTAAAATTGTAAAACCCTGGATATATCCATCAGAGGCTTTGGCTATCACCACCAAAAACTTGTTCACTTTTAAAAATTGTAAAATTAATGAAGTCCGGAGGTCTTATCCATGATCTGGATGATTGTGCCCGGAGGTCATAAGAATGGTGCCCGAAGGTCTTATACATATGATTTAAACAGAAAAATACCTCGACGATGGTCTTGGGGCTCGACTCATTTGAGAAGCAGAACGAGTTTGATTTTAAAAACAAAAGGAAAGTACCTCGACGATGGTCTCGGGGCTCGACTCGTTTAAGAAGCAGAATGAGTTCGATTTTAAAAACAAAAGGAAAATACCTTGACGATGGTCTCAGGCCTCGACTCATTTGAGAATCAGAACGAGTTCGATTTTAAAAAACAAAAGGAAAGTACCTTGATGATGGTCTCGGGGCTCGACTCATTTGAGAAACAAAACGAGCTCGATTTTAAAAGAAAAAAGAAAGTACCTCGAGATGGTCTCGGGGCTCGACTCATTTGAGAAGAAGAACGAGTTTGATTTTAAAAACAAAAGGAAAGTATCTCGACGATGGTCTCGGGGCTCGACTCATTTGAGAAGCAGAACGAGTTCGATTTTAAAAACAAAAGGAATGCTTTAAAAATGATCCTGGGTTTGATTCATTTGGAAAATAAATTTGATTTGAAAATGAAAGGAACATACCTCGATGGTGATCTCGGGGCTCAACTTATTTGATAAGAAGAACGAGTTCGATTTAAAAGGAAAATACCTCGACGGTGGTCTCGGGGCTCGACTCATTTGAGAAGTAGAACGAGTTCGATTTGGGGAACCCAAAATTTTCCTTATTCCTGTAATGTTAGCTAAATGCAGTGATGAGAATGACATGCTTTGCAAATGCTTGTATGTTTCCTAAGGATTAATGCAACCAAATGATTGTGTCGTTATTTCTAATCCATGGGAGGTTCACAGATTATCTGACATCATGATGGAGTCCTCGATTTTTCATAGTTGCCCCACTTGAGGAACCTTTAATCAAGATAAATTATCAAATAGTCCCAGTTTATGACTTTGCTGAAATTTTTTGACTTCATGATGGAGTCTCCAACATATTCATTGTTTACCTTACTTGGTGAATTTTCCATCATGATTAGTGGTTTCCAAACCTTTTCTAAGATTTAAATCTACTCCTTAGTAATACTCTGAAATCCTTTTATTTAAAGATGTTTATATTTACTAATCATCATTCAATTTAATAACAATCAACATGTATCACAAAAATGTATGAACGAAAGTATGAAACAAGCAAATGTCATGAAAGGGATAACAAGAATTTATTGCAACAAATGTCTTAAAATGATAGAGGTGAATATCAAGGATATAAGAAAACAAGTGTAGAGTTGTAGATTGTAGGTTGTAGATGCCCCAGATACGGAATATCTTGGACCCCTCATTCTTCAATTCATCTGAAATTTCTCTTGAATGAGCAATTTACTTGGGTAATCTCTCAGCTTCCGTAGTTACGTCAGACTGAGTTTTTCCCCTTTCCTCTGATTTTTAGCTACTTTCTCTCCCTTTACACGGAGCATTGATTTAACCCTTAATCAGTATTTGAGCCGCCCTTTGCGGGTTTTCAACTCAAGTGTCTCCTATTCGGTATTAAGTCGCCCTTTGCCGATTTTCGACTTAAACCTCTCCTTTTACATTAATTTTTATTTTTTTTTATTTTCTCTTTTTTCTTGTGTTCTACCATGCACCTGAGAGTTCTAAATGCTTCCAAGGTAAAAAATGTCAATTCAAAAGATGGGATGAATTCTGAGAAAAACTTTTCGAATCAAATATCCATGCTTGATCAAAATGGACTTTTAAAAGCACGTAACATAGGCCATGGTTCAGGTTTAGAAAGAAAAGGTAAATAGGCCCAAAATGTGTTTAAGGGTGATTGGATCAAGGATCATTTCTTGAGGAGAATTTATTCTTGAAACATTCATCCCCTTTTTGGACTTTTCCTCTTTTTTATTTTTTGAATCTTTTTCTTTCATTCTTGGCTTTCATTTTTCATTCTTTGATTTCACACTTTTTTGATGGCACTTTTTCCCATGATTTTTATTACTTTTCCTCACATCTGCCCTCTAGCGTAGTGGGTGATCCTTGATCAAGGTTCAAACAAAGAAATAATTCCTAAGGCTTAAAGGGGTGACTAAGGATAATTTCTTCCTAGTGAAAGGATTATGAAAGATGGCAATTCATCATATCAAGCACGAATATTCTCATTGAAAAGAAATCCTCAGGGGAGATAGATACATAGAATTTCCATTTTTACACTTGGAATCATTCGAATTTCCATGTACACAGCATTACACTTTTTTTTTCATTCTTTTTTCTTCAAGCATAATACTTCTTCAATTCATCAGCATTCATGGTATTTCTCAGGTCATCCCCATCCATCCGAGTCAAATCGATGCTCCTCCAGAAAAAGCTGTTTTTACCATATAGGGCCCTTCCCAATTTGGAGCCCATTTTCCTCGTGGATCCTTCACTATAAGGAGAATTTTCCTTAATACCAACTCTCCTTCTCGGAACTACCTGGGACGAACCTTCTTGTTGTGGGCTCGAATCATCCTTTTCTGATACAATTACCCATGACAAATTGCCTTCAGTCTTTTCTCATCGATGATATTTAGCTGTTCATAGCGAGTTCTAACCCACTCCGCCTCCTCTAAACCAATCTCTATCAAAACACGAAGTGAAGGGATTTCAACCTCAATAGGCAACACCGCTTCCATCCCGTATACCAGGAAAAATGGCGTGGCCCCCGTAGATGTACGAACTGAAGTACGATATGCGTGGAGTGCAAAAAGTAATATTCATGCCAATCTTTGTATACATCGGCGATCTTCTCAACAATCTTCTTGATGTTCTTATTGGCTGCTACTATTGCCCCATTCATCTTCGGACGATAAGGTGACGAATTACGATGTGTGATCTTGAACTGAGTATACACCTCCCTCATTATCTTATTGTTTAGATTGAGAGCATTATCTGAAATAATTCTCTCTGGCAATCCATATCGACATATGATTTCCTTCTTAACGAATCTGCATACCACTGACTTCGTTACATTCGCATAAGAAGCAGCTTCCATCCACTTTATGAAGTAGTCTATGGACACCAGGATAAAATGGTGTCCGTTTGAAGCTTTCGGAGTAATAGGCTCGATCATATCCATTCCCCACATCAAAAATGGCCATGGTGCAGTCATGACATGCAATGGTGATGGAGGCACATGAATCTTATCTGCATATATATGGCATTTATGGCCCTTCCGAAAATAACTAATGCAATCCCCTTCCATCGTCAGCCAATAGTATCCTGCCCTCATAACCTGTTTAGCAAGCATGTGACCATTGGCATGGGTGCCACATATCCCTTCATGGACTTCCTCGATGATTTTTCGAGCTATTGCAGACCCGACACACCTCAATAAGACTTAGTATTTCCTTTTCTTATAGAGAATTTCACCATCTAAGACGAAACCCATTGCCAACCTTCTCAGAGTCCTCTTATCATTTTTTGTTGCTTGTTCAGGATATTGTTGACTCTTGATGTATTGCAAGATGTCATTATACGAAGGGAGGCCATCTGCTTCTTCTTCAATACTTACGCAGTGGGCAGGATCTTCATATATGCTCATCTTTATCGGCACAAATTCAGCCCCTTCATTCACTTTAAAAATTGATGACAAAGTAGCCAGAGCATCGACCATTCGATTTTCTTCTCGAGGGAAGTAATTGAAACTCACTTCTTCAAACTCCTCTAATAGACTCAGTATGAGTTCTCGGTATCAGATTAGCTTTGCATCTTGGGTTTCCCATTCTCCCTATAGTTGGTATATCACTAGGGCTGAATCTCTAAAAACTTCCAGTGTTTTGATCTTTCTGTCTACTGCAGCACGAATGCCCATAGTACATGCTTTCTATTTAGCAGTATTGTTCGTACAATCAAAATCCAATCTGGCAGTGAAAGGATAATAATCTTCTTCTAGGGACATGAGCACTGCACCGATCCTGTGCCCCATGGCATTAGACGCACCATCAAAGTACATTTTCCATATTTTCTTCTTCGGGGGAGTCTCATCTGCTTGCGAGACGTACATCAGATCTTCATCAAGGAAATCAAAGTTCAATGACTCATAATCTTCCACTGCCCGACTTGCTAAGAATTTAGCTACTGTGATGTCCTTTATAGCTTTCTGACTTACATATACAATGTACTATTCTGACAACAAAACTTGCCATCTTGTCGTTCTCCCTGACAAAGTTCCAACATATACTTGATAGGATCGAGCTTGGCAATTAACCAAATCATGTGGTACAACATGTATTGTCTGAGCCTTCGAGCAGTCTAGGCTAAGGCACAACACAGATTTTCTACCGATGAATATTTCAGTTCATAATCTGTGAATTTCTTGCTAAGGTAGTAAATCGCTTGTTCTTTCTTCTCGGTCTCATCATGCTGCCCCAAGACACAACCCATTGATCTCTCAAATATTGATAAATACAATATCATTGGTTTCTCTGGAACAGGTGGCATTAATACTGGTGGATTGGATAGATAGTGCATAACCTTTTCAAAAGCAATCTGACACCCTTCATCCCATTCTCCCGGATCACGCTTCCGAAGTAACTTAAATATTGGATCACACTTGTCGGTTAACTGAGAAATAAATCGAGCAATGTAATTCAATCTTCCTAGAAAGCCTCTCACTTCCTTTTGAGTTCGAGATGGTGGAAAGTTCTGGATAGCCTTTACTTTATCTGGATCAATCTCAATTCCCCTTTTGCTGACGACAAAACCCAATAATTTCCCTGAAGTGACTCCGAAGATGCATTTTGTCGGGTTTAGTTTGAGTCAAAATTTTCTTAATCTTTCGAAAAGCTTCTTAAGATTCGCAATATGCTCCTCTTCTCCTTGTGACTTTGCAATCATATCATCAACATAAACTTTAATCCCCTTATGCATCATATCATGAAACAAAGTCACTATAGCTCTCTGATATGTTGCCCCGACATTCTTTAATCCAAATGGCATTACCTTATAGCAGAATGTTCCCTACATAGTCACAAACGTGGTTTTCTCCATATTTTCGGTGCCATCTTAATATGATTATACCCTGAGAATTTGTCCATGAAAGAAAACAAAGAGCTCATTGCCATATTATCTGCCAAGATATCAATGTGAGGCAAAGGGAAGTTATCTTTAGGACTGGCCTTGTTCAGATCCCGGTAATCAACACACATTCGTACTTTGCCATCCTTCTTTAGAACTGGGACAATGTTTGCTACCCATTCCGGATATTTTGCCACTTCTAAGAACCCAGCATCAAACTGCTTCTTCACTACTTCTTTTATCTTTAACAGCATGTCTAGCCTCAGTCTTCTCAATTTCTACTGAATTGGCTTGCACTTTGATCTTAAAGGGAGCTTGTGAATTACAATGTCTGGATCCAACTCTGGCATGAACTGGTATGACCAAGCAAATACATCTACGTATTCCCGAAGCAAAGATATCAGTTCACCCTTTGTTGATGATGACAATGAGGTCCCAATTTTAACCTCTTTTATTTTTTCACCACTTTCCAGATTTATCATTTCCAACAGCTCCTTATGAGGCAATACTTGCTTCTCCACTTGTTCTATTTTCCTTAATAAATCTCGAGGTAGACCATAATCCTCGGCATTTTCGTTGGCGTCGAAATCACCCGTGCAAATGGGTCTTTCAAAATCAATTTCAAAATTATTAACAGGAAGGTCCTCATATTCCACATCCGTACACCTGTAAATAGGTGGGGAAGAAACAATATAGGAAAGTATATAGGCAATGAAAGAAAAATAAAAAGCAAAAATGAAAGAATATGGACACATCAATATGAAGAAAATGCATCGTGCTTGTTATTTATTGAATGAAGATTTTTAAACAAAAGCCCGTTATAGAAAAAATTCTTAATATCCTTAGGCAAAGACAATTAAGATCGTTTCAGAGTATTACTCTGGAGTAGACCTAAAAACTATTGGAAACTCGGTCGCACTCTAGTTTGTCAATCGATAACCTGGTGGACAAGGTCGCACCATCCAACTCGCATTTCTATCTTCAACTCCTTCCTCCCCAGCCATATAGATCACCATATCCTGTGTCTTCTCTTCTCTGTTTTATATTGAACTTCAAGCCCGTTCAATCATTATCAGCACATCATCAGAATCTTTCTCCCCGAACAAAAAGCCAACCGAACGGAAGCTGTGAAAGATTGGTGGAAAAGTCATAGGCTCTCACTCTATATCCATACTTGAGAGACGGACCATCCTCCTATTTCGATTTTTCTCAATCTGTCTCCTCATTTCATTAGCTTTCGGGAGATATCCGAGACCAAACCGATCCTTCTTCCCAGTCATTTCAATTGCACATGCCATACCTTGAAGATACTTTCCCAGCCCTTTTCCTGCTCTACAACCCTTTCCTACTGTCGTTCTCACTCCCAGCCTAATATTCTTAGACAACTTTGGTTTTGGAATTTTTCGTCCTTCAGTGACGAATACAGTATTAACAAACTCTAGCGACCTAAAAGAGCATTCCACCGTGTCCTTATTTGGTTCGATGTAAGGGGAGTTAGTAGATGCAGAAGCTATGATATCTTTCTCTCCGGATATACTGACCAAATGCCCCTCCATTACAAACTTCAACTTTTGGTGGAGAGATGAGGGTACCGCCCCAGCAAAATGTATCCAAGGCCTTCCCAATAAGCAGTTATAGGATAGGGTAATATCCATAACCTGGAAATCCACCTTATAGGTACAAAGACCTATCTTCAGCGGGACTTCAATAGTTTCCATTACTTCCCGTCGAGTGCCATCAAAAGCTCTGACCACAGTGCAACTTAGTAGTATGTAGGAAATATCAATAGGCAGCTTAGACAGGGTTGCCAAAGGCATCACATTTATTGAAGAACCGTTATCCAAGAGTACCCGTGGTAGTATGTGCCCCTTGCAAGTGGTCGTTATGTGAAGGGCTTTTGTAGATCCAATACCATTGGGTGGTATTTCATCATAACTGGAAAAGATATGATCATCCGCTGTAATATTCCCCACCAGCCTATCCAATTTCTCCATCGATATATTATTGGCCACATATGCCTGATTCAGAACCCTTAACAAGGCTTTTCTATGTGGCTCCGAGTTCAGCAGCAGTGAAAGGATCGAAATCCTTGCTGGTGGACGCTGCAATTGCTCTACCACACTATATTCGCTGTGCTTTATAAATTTCAAAAATTCACAAGCCTCCTTTTGATTTACCGGCTCTTTCACCGGGATTGAGTTCTTTTCCACTCATTTCTATTGATCCATCTCAATATGGACTGGCTCAGCTATTTTCTTTCCTTTATCAACTCCTCATTCCTTTCCCACTGGACCTTGCTCAACAATCTCGGGGGCATAACATCTCCCACTGCACGTTAGATGCCCCACACCTGTTATGTTGGTTGCTACCTGCTGGCTAGAAGAACCTGGCATAACCACGCTGCAATCATATTTTCATGGTGCAGCCTTGTTTTCTTTGTACGAGAAAGAGGATGGCAGTTCTATGATAAACTTAGGTATGACTTCTTCAACAACCAGGGTAACTTTCTCTTTTGGCTTATCATAGTAAATGATCAAAGGTCTACCTATCCCATATCCGACTGTGTATTCTATAGCATCCACTTCTTTCTCTGTCTCCTCATAAAATTGGGCCTCGCCTATATCCATCATTCGCTGAATCTTAGCCAAAAAATCTCCACACTCCTGTATAGTGTGTCCCTTGTATCTATGGAACGGACAATATTCCTCCACCCTGTTTGCAACCATTCTCAGACTATCTTCATCCTAACTATTCCCACTTTAACCATTTCAACCCACACCTTTATCATTGGAGTCTTTACCTTGCTGATGTGCCTTTTCACCCTACTGATTCCCCTATCAATACTACATTCACTTTGGCCTCAGTATGATTGGGCAATGAGTTACCTGCTACATTAGGCCTGTTCCTTGATCCGAATTTTACAACCCCTGTGTTGATCAAGCTTTGAATCTTCCTCTTAAAGGCAATGCAATCCTCAGTCGAATGCCCCTGAATCCCTGTGTGATACGCGCAATTAGAATTTACATTGTACCATTTTGGTATGGTGGTGATAGGGGTTTAAGTTATATGGGTGCAACAAGCTAACCCCTGCAATAGTTTAGGGTATAGTTCACCATAAGTTGTAGGAATGGGATCAAATTGGGGTTTTTGATCATTCCTTGGTGATTGTTGGTCATTGCATATGACACCTTTGGTATTCGAGACAGTGTTTTGGGGAAGGGTTATCTATAAGGACACGCCAGATGGGTATGGTTGTTGCGGCATGTTGGTATAAGGGAATGGGTTTTGAGTAAGGTGGTTTACAGCGGGGTAGTAAGGATTGTACCCCAGGTAAGATGTGTAGGGTGTAGAAGGTGTATAGCATGCAGAAGAAGTATAAGGTCTAGAATATGTATAGGGTGTAGGAGGTGTACAGGGATAATGGTTATAGCTAACTGCATGAGTTTCTCTCTCCTTTTTTTAGCGGGGACTGCTTTCTTTGAAGATTCTTCATCTTCCATCTTGCCACCTTTAATGGCAGTTTCTATCATTTCGTCGGATATAACCATATCAGCAAAATTCTTAGTGGCATTCCCCACCAATTTGTCATAGTACGGTGCCTTTAAAGTGTTAATGAAAAGCACCATAGTTTCTTTGCTGGTCAAAGGGGGTTGCACTTGAATGGCCAAGTCTCTACACCTTTGAGAGTACTTCTTAAAACTCTCAGTAGTTTTCTTTTCCATATTCTACAGTGACAACCTGTCAGGTATCATATCAGATACATGCTTATAATGTTCCATGAAAGCCTCGGCTAAATCCATCCAAGAACGAATCTTAGTCCTGGTCAACTGATTATACCTTCGGGTTGCAAAACGCGTTAAACTATCCTAGAAGAAATGGATGAACAACTTTTCATCGCCGTCATGCCCTGTCATCTTTCGACAGTACATGGTTAGGTGTGCTGATGGGTTAGTAGTCCCATTATATTGCTTAAAGTTTGGTACTTTGAACTTAGGAGGAATTACCAAGCCATCTACCAGACTCATCTCTTTGGCATCCAGACTGCCAAAAAATTCTGCCCCTTCTACTGCCCTTAGCCTCTCCTTCAATAGCTGATTTTTGCCTTCTCCTTCTCACCAAGCATCTCAAAGTCTGGAACATCAACCAGATCAACTTGGTCAGCCCCAGCATTTTTGAAAGCCTGATTCTGTGCTTCCGCCATTGATCGGATATAGACAAAAAGTGCTGCCCCTGGTGAAAGCTCATTTCCAGCATTCTGAGATGTTTGGCCAGTTAACTGCACAACTAGAGGTCGGCCCTCTTGATTCATTGCCACTTTTTCAGCAACAAAATTCTCACCCGGCCCTTTCTGCCTCATCATAGCATTCATCATCTCCATAAGCTTACCCATTTGTTCCCTTGATTCCTCCTAAGACTTAGACAGTTGTTCCCGCAGTTTCCTCTGAGTTCATTCTATTCTTTCAATACAGGCAAGCTGGTCATTCTCCATAACTCTGGCTTGAGATCTAGTGTTATAACGATGCCGAAAATCCGGTTCTTTCGGAGTGCGCCCAGTTTTCCCTTTAATTTTAAAAAAATGGAATTTATTGATTTATTTATTAAAGTATATATTGAATGAATGAATGACTAAATGTAAATGGATGAATAAATGAAATGAGTAAATAAATGACTAAGTACATGAATATGAATGAATAAATATAATGAATAAATGAATGATTATAAATATAAATAAATGTATGAATGAACAATGAAATATATAAAGGAAAGAATAAATGAATGCTAAAAATATGAATGTATTTGCAAGTATTGGCCATGGGATAATTTCAACCAAACAGTCTTTCATTGATTTCTAAAATTTAAATACATAAAAAATAACAAGACCATTGCCTAAGACAAATCCAGTAATTCGCCTATCTATTTCAAAGTGTTGTTACGAAATACTGGTCCTAAAGTACCCCCTCTTAGATTTTGGACTTTCCTTCACAGTCCTCTTTGGATTGCCTTGCCTTTCAATCTGGCCCGTACTTGTTCACTTTCCAACTGGCCCCTTGATATATCAGCAGAAACGACATTGTATGAGCTTTTGCTAGCTTGTTTCTCTTGCTCAAGTCTGTTGGCTCGGGCTTCTTCATGCTTCGCTCTGTCTTTCCAGTAGCCATTCTCCTTTCTGAGGTCTTTGACTTCTTTCTCCCATACCCCGGAAGTCGTTATGGTCCCTTCAAACTTGAGCTCAAAACGGAACCTTTTATTTTCCAGATGTAATTCCGTGAGATCACCTTTGACAATGTCACTTTCTCTCTTGACCCTTTCTACTTCTCTTTCTGAGCCGATTCTTTATTTTTTAGGTCATCGATCTCTTCTTGAAGTCAGGCAATCTCTTTGCTCATTTGGGCTTTTTCCTTTTCAAATTCTGATCTTGCAATTTCTAGCTCTGATGGCACTTCTTCCATTTGTAGATCCATTAATGAGACGCTCCTTCCATCGGGTGCCAACAATCTATCATTAATCCTCCTATATCTCCATGCTATATAGTCTGGTGTGGCAATATTGACATATCTGGCTACCTCTACTCGATGAGTTTTCTTCCACGCTACCACAAATTTGCGCACCTTTTCCGAGTACCCATATTCTCTATAAGCAAATTCTAACCCACTAAGATCATGAGTCGTAGGAGTGAACTGACGAGATTCCGATTGTCTTAGTACCAGCAGTGGCGCGTAACTCACTCCTCCCCATACTCCTAATAATGGAACAGATGCTTGATCTCCACACTTGTACAATGTCGGCATAGGAGCTATCCATGGAGCCCTCCAAATTATCATCTCAGCCCTGACATTATAGAATATCTCGATCCATTGTTCCTCAATCCTATTTTCGGGCCAATCCCTCTTAAGAAATTCACTAATTGGTGCAAAAAACTTCCAATACGAGCGAAGAGGGAATTCCTGCTTACAAAAATGGCTCTGAACCCATATGTAAAGAAGCTGTATACAACCTATAAAATGCCCTTTCCCTTCCTGTCTACAAAAATTCAGAGATCGGATTATTTCTGCTATGATTGTCGGGGCCGGGTTTATCCTCTGCTCTAGCCTCTCGAAAAGATCAAATACTGCCACATCTACATATACATATGTCCTCAGGAAGATAACTAAACCATAGATAGCTAAAGCAAAAGTATTCCTAACTGTATCCTTACCTGAATGGCTGTGGATTAAGGTCCGTAAAATATCCCATGAGATACAGTGATTTGCTCTTTTTCAGGCAACGTGGCTTTCGGCCCAAATTCTTTCCACTCCCAGAATCTTAGACACATTTTTCTTGAAAATCGACGTCTTTGTATCTTTCAAATAAATACGGTCGGGAATGACATTCTCAATATGCAGCAGGGTCGAATATTCCTCTATGGTTGGAGTCATATCCTCTCGGTTGAAAGTAAGCATCGATAAGCAGGATTCCAGAATTGCACCACAGCCCGGATTACCTCACCACTGACC
This sequence comes from Fremontodendron californicum, assembly GCA_030761205.1. Classification (NCBI taxonomy): domain Eukaryota; kingdom Viridiplantae; phylum Streptophyta; class Magnoliopsida; order Malvales; family Malvaceae; genus Fremontodendron; species Fremontodendron californicum. Next base: position 24,856,885 of record JAULJL010000009.1, read on the forward strand.
TTAACTTGAATTAACAGTGCTATGTCCCCATAAATCTGAGTGAAGGCTTCTTTTTCTGATATGTTCCATTGATTCTATATATCCGTCAATTCTCGGAGATCATTTTGTCGGATAGTAAGATCAACCTCGGCTGGCAATGTATCCCGTTTTCAAACAATCCCTATTATCTTGCTGACTTTTCTCGGACTGTTTCCTAACCTCTAAATGCTTTTCGACCACTGAGACACACTGACCATCCATGAAAGCCCTTTTGGTTGAATATTATCCTGAGACCAATAACCTTCCATGTGCAAAAAAATGACAAGAATGAATGGAAAAAACAAAAAAAAAATGAATTAGTAAAGGAAATAAATTCACATAATACAAAAAAAAACATATATAATTCAAATCATAATTATCCCTGGGGGTGCCAACAAAATTCCGGCATTATAACACCCTTGGGATAAAACATCAAAATTTATTACGGGCAATGTGATGTGTTTTCATCATTGCCCGATTTTCAAAAGTAAACTTATTCGGAATGTAGAATAGAAGGTAAAAGGATTGGAAATATTCCTCCATTTGTTCTTGGCTTCGGGATATCTAATTGGAAATCCGGCATGGCTTTGCCTAGGTTTACTATATGAAGGTGAATCAGTTCTAAAAGCCCCGAATTGTTCCTCACTGTCACCGGTGAAGGCTAGTAAGGCACCCCGATAAAAGCAGGTTCAATTCATTAGAGTCTATTTCCCTAGCCCATGCGGATTGTTAATCATGAAGGCAGGTAATTTAGTACTCCGGAAGTGTTTCACTAGACCATGCAGATTGTTTTATCACGAAGGCTTAGTTACTTTGCTCCCACTTAAAAGGACGGAACCCGGGTATAGGGCTCATGATATGCAAATGCACGTGTAGTGTGTGAGGAGAAATAACAAACCTTTCACCACCTATTCTACACCCCTTATTCTAAATGTCCCAACAAGATTAAACAATGTAAAGCATCAATTAAGTAAAGAATAAATATACGCAACAAAATAACCATAGAACAATAATAATATGTATGCACATGAATATGGACATATTTAAAAAAAAAAATTATAATTTTCAAAATTCTCCTTATTATTGAACAAAATGTGGGAATTAAAATTAAAAACCAATTAAACCAACAAAACTAAGACTTTGATAACACACGACTAATTCTAGGCCTGACTCTTTAAATATCCCCAGTGGAGTCGCCAAGCTGTCGCAACCTAAAAAATAACAAGTCTCATCGCGAGATTTTATTCGTTAAGCTTGACATTGGGGAAAACGGAGGAAAAGACGACTTAATTCCTCTTGAAATAAAATGAGGGTTTGAAAACAACCTCGAAAAAAGACATGGAGTCGCCACCAATCTTTTTTGGCTAGGTGTGATCGGCCACCTATTAAAACCAGTTTTGTAAAAACATTTTAAAATTAATTAAAATATTTTTAAAACCAATTTCAAGTCTGCATTTTTAAACCAGAGAAATCAAAAAAGCGGGTTCGGGACTCGGTTACGTGCGGGGAAGGATTAGCACCCCTATAACGCCCGTATAAAATGGTACCTTATTAATCATGTATTATCTCAAGTCTCGATAAAAAGTCGATTTTAAATTTGGTATTTTAAATTAATTCCTAATTTAAGAAAAACAATTCCATTTTTAATTGAAAATGACCCGGAATTTATTAATTCAAAAATTTCCTATACTCCCCGATAAACATGGCAAAATATAGAAAGTTTTATTTATTTGGAAAATTTTCCGAATCATTCTCGTTTTTTGAAAGAAAGATATTCCTTTATTAATGATAATTGATGATATCCTCCCCAGCAAACCCGGCAGAGAAATCATGAATTACTTTAACTCGGGAATACCTTTATTTTATTGAAAATCATTATCTTATTTTAAAACATTATTAAAAAAATGAATATGATCATGTGTGACATAATAAAGATGACATAGCAAAATCTAGATGATATAATACAACCTAAATGACATGATATAATTTAAATATAATTTAAATGACATAGTATATTCTAAATGAAATGATATAACCTAAGTGTCATAATATATTCTAAATGAAATGATATAACCTAAGGGTCATAATATATTCTAAACGAAATGATATAACCTAAGTGACATAATATATTCTAAATGAAATGATATGACCTAAGTGACATAATATATTCTAAATGAAATGATATGACCTAAGTGACATAATATATTCTAAATGAAATGATATAACCTAAGTGACATGAAATATTCTAAATGACCTAATATAATTTAAATGACATGACATGGCATATTTTAAATGACATGGCATTTTCTAAATGACATAATATAATCTAAATGACATAGCAATATTGTAGACACATAATTTTGTCCTGACCACTAAAACAAGTATGTTTTCTTCCTAAATTGATGTTTCAGAATGTAAAAAGACTTTTTTCATCCTGCAGGTGGTACTCCGAGACTTAGTCTAAGAAGATGAGCATCAAAAGTCAAATTGGAAAAAGTCAACCTCAAAAAGTCAACTACTGAAAAAGTCAACCCACTTTCAAAATCAAGATTTGAAGTTCAATTGAAAAATGGCCAAAGAATTTTGATAATCCGAGGTCTACATCAAAAGATATGGAGTTCGAAAGTTGGGTTACGGAGATTCAGTAGAAAGGAAACCCTAGTTCGAGAATTTTGGGGAAAAGTGCTTAAAGATAAAATTGGTCAAAATTGAAGGTTCCAAATGAAAGATAAGCACTGACTATGGGTAATGGAGAAACTACATGAAAGAAAAATTGAAAGAAAAGTCAATTCGGAAGAAAATCGAGAATTATGGTTTTTGGTGGATTTCGGTAAAATTTGGAAGAATTACAACAATGGCCCGATTCGGAAAGACTAAAGCCCCTAATTGATGAGAAGTGATTAAACAAGGATATCCCAAGACTCAGTCTGAAGAAAATATGAAAATCAGACTTGTTTTGAGCAAAACCGGGTTTCGGAAGCAAAAGGGAAAAATTGGAAAAGTTGGTAAAAATAGCAAATGAACTCCCAAAATTCTGAAAATTTGCAAATCTCATTCTTAAATCATTTTGAAGATATTGGCAAAAGAAAATCCGAATTCGGAGTTCGTTTGCAAAATGGCCAAATCCCGGGTCTCCTATGCAGAAATTCAAGAAGATAAATCCCGAAAAAATAACAAATGAACCCCAAAAATTCTAAAAATTTGCAGATCTCATTCTTAAATTATTTGGAAAATATTGGCGAAAGAAAATCCGGATTCGAAGTTTGTTTGCAAAATGGCCAAATCCCGAGCCCACTATGTAGTAATTCAAGCAGATAAATCCCGAAAAAATACCAAATGAGTTCCAAAAATTATGAAAACTTCCATATCATACTTTTAAATTATTTGGAAGAGATTGGTGAAGAAAAATTTGGATTATTTTGAAAAGGGCAATTTTGGAAGAAAAAATACAAATAAATAGCAAATTGGCTCGAAAATTTTTAAAAATCTCCAGAATTGAATTTTTTACTATTTTGGAAGTATTGAAAAAATAAAATTTGAATTTGGAGTCCGTTTCCTATTTATTCATGTTCAGGGGGCAAAATAGTCATTTTACCCAAGAAACCAAAAAAGGGCTTTTCTTGCCTTTAAAAAAATAAAGCATGGGCTGGAAGATAAGGGGTGAGCCGGCCAAGGCCCAATGGTGGGCAAATATTTTTTGATTTTTAGTCAAAAGGCCAACAATGAAGAGGAAGGTAGTTATTTTTGATCAAGCCTTTGTAATTGAGCCACATAGACCAATGCATGAAGAGGGAGAATGTCAACATAATGGCTTAAGATTCTTGAACAGCTGTAATTGTGGATAGCTGATTACCTAATCTAAGGGTGATAATTTCACATTTTAAACATCTTGGATCAATAGCCTTTGGATCAAAATTGGTTGAAAAAAAAATGACAACATCCTAGCATTTAGAAGGCCATTCGGCCACTACAAGGGGAGGGGTCTCTCTCTTTCATTTTCAGCTATTCAGTCTCTTGTTTGGTGGATTTTCTCTCCATTTTTTAAATGCAAAAAAAAAAAGTTTACAAAAGAAAAGAAAGTTAGAAGAGAAAAAGCTTGCAATATAGCTTCTAGAGGTTGCTTTAAGCACCATACTCTTGCATTTTCCTTGATTTTCTATTCTTGATTTGCTATTTTGATTACTATTTTGGAGAGTTTGTTTTGATTTTTTTTTTAAATAAGTGTTTTTAATATTCTTCTTCAAGTTCTTCTTTATACTTTCTTGGAAAAAGCTTAGAGAAATTTTTTTTTTATGACTTAGAGGGGTGGCCGAATGGCTTGTTTTTTTAGTGTAGTTGCTGTTTATATTTTTATTTCATGTTATTCATGATATTTAACAAGTTTTGGTGCTTTAAATCTTCTTCAAATACATAAACATGAAGCTTGTTTTGATTTGGTTGCTTGCTTGTTTCTATTTTTGAGTCTACTATCTTGTTATCATGTTTATTTTACTTGTCTTGCATTTTTAATTTTATGTTTTCAAAATGTTTAAGTTTGTTTATGTTTTACATTTTGTTAATTCATGTGTTTGTGCAACTGCCTATTGGTTTTCATGCCTTTACTTTATATTTGCATGATTTGAGTATTATTCCTTAGCTATGCATGTTATTGTGTTAAGTGTTTGTGAAAATGCCATTCTCATTTTAAAATATGGGATCTTTCGGCCACCCCTCATATTGTTTGCTTTATGTGTGCATTTTTTGTTATGCTAGTTGATAGGTTTGCATTTTCATGATATTTGGTTGTGTATTTTTGATAACTCGTATAATTATATAGTTTTTAGTTATGTTTTATTATTGTTTTGTGTCAAATACGAGTTATTATTGTTTAGTCTAATTGTGTTTATGATCTTTTATATTTTTATGTAATTTGGTGTTTTTCACAAGTTTCTTTGAGTGATTTCAGATTACTAGAATTAAGGGCAAATCCAGTTCAGTTCCAATTCCGACACATTTTTCCATATCAGCTATATCTGGAGTTTCACTGAAGCAATAAGGCTGAAATTTGTAGCCGTGCAAAGCTAAGAGGCATATCTATCTTTTTCATGTTTTATACTTCTTGAAACGGAATCGTTTTCCCTAGCGAAATCGACCATCAAGTTGGCTGATGTAAAAGTCTGTTTATGTAATTGTTAGATGTTTCACTTACAACGAGTTAAAATTACTTGCATCTTTTCAACAAAAAAAAAATTAGGATAATTAAGAAATGCAATGTGATAACTATTTTCATAATATTTTTATTATTAAACATAAATTATTTAACAAATATAAGATAATAAACATGTAATATCACATGCGTTTCATGTGACATAATGACTAATAATTAACAAAAAATAAAATAAAATGCAATACATATACATAAAGTATTATACCTAACCATATCTCATATCCATAATAATACTAGTAGTAGTTATACATAAATGACTAGATAAGATAAAACAAAATTTTTAAAATACATATATTTTATTGAGAATTCTAAAAAATTTAAATGATACAATTACATTTACAAAAAATAAACTAATAAAATTAAGGCATAAATATAAATTTGGCTTTCGAACTATGCAACTTAAGTCATTTTGGCTTTTTTATTTATTTATTTTTTATTTGGGTCATTTTGATCCTTGTAAACACCTAATTTTATCCAGAACACTAAATCAGGTATGTTTTCTTCCTAAAGTGATGTTTCAAAATGCAAAAAGGCTTTTCTCATCCTGTAGGTGGTACTCCGAGACTTAGTCTAAGAAGTCAAACATAAAAAGTCAATCTTGAAAAAGTCAAACTTGAAAAAGTCAACCTCAAAAAGTCAACTACTAAAAAGGTCAACCCACTTTCAAAGTCAAGATTTGAAGTTCAATTAAAAAATGGTGAAATAATTTTGATAATCTGAGGTCTACATTGAAAGGTATGGAGTTCGGAAGTTTGGTTACGGAGATTCAATAGAAAGAAAAACCTAGTTCGGGAAATTTGGAGAAAAGTTCTTAAACGATCAAATTGGTTGAAATTGAAGGTTCCAAATGAAAGATAAGCACTGACTACGGGTAATGGAGAAGTTACTTGGAAGAAAAACTGAAGGAAAAGTCAATTCAGAAGAAAATCGAGAATTAGGGTTTTTAGTGGATTTCGGTGAAATTGGGAAAAATTGCAGAAATGACTAGATTCGGTAAAACTAAATCCCCTAATTGATGAGGAGTGATTAAAAAAGGATATCCCAAGGCTCAGTTCGAAGAAATTCCGAGAAAAAAGCCGATTGGAGGAAAAAAGAAAAAACGAGAAAATTCTCGATAGTAAAAAAAAGGAAAAATCAAATAAGAGGGGAATTTAATTTTAAAATTAGGCATTTTTGGACCAAATCCAATTCAATATATGAAAAAGGCCCAGATAAAAAGAAAATCTGAAAATCGGACTTGTTTTGAGCAAAACCGAGTTTGGGAGGCAAAAGGGCAAAATTGAAAATGTTGGAAAAAATAGCAAATGAGCTCCAAAAATTACCAAAATTTGCAAATCACATTCTTAAATCATTTCGGAGAGATTGACGAATAAAATCTGGATTCGGAGTTCGTTTGCAAAATGGCCAAATCCCCAGCCCTCTATGCAAAAATTCAAACAGATAAATCTCGAAAAAATAGCAAATAAGCTCTAAAAATTGTCAAAATTTCCAGATGACACTTTTAATTTATTTGGAAGAGATTGCTAAAGAAAAATCTGAATTCAGAGCTCGTTTAAAAAATGGTAAAAGTTCGGGTACCCAAAATGACAATTTTGAAAGAAAAAATCCAAAATAATAGCAAATTGACTCGGAACATTTTCAAAACTTCTAGAATTAAATTTTTTATTATTTCGGAAGTATTGAAAAAATAAAATTTGAATTTCAAGTCCGTTTGCTATTTATTTAGTTTCGGAGGTCAAAAAGGTTATTTTATCGAAGAAATCGAAAAGGGCTTTTCTTGCAATGGAATTGGGCTGGATTTTAAGAGGGCAATCAGCCATGCCCATGATAGAGATTAATTTTGTTGAGCCATTTCATCTAAGGGCCAAGAGAGAAGAGGAAGGTAGTTATTTTTGTGATCAAGCCTTTAAATTTGCAACACATGGACCAATGGTTGAAGAGGGATGATGTCATATTTATGATCCTATTTATGACATCATCTTCATGACATCATATATTTAGGGGCTGATTATTCCAATCTAATGGTGGGATTTTTACATAGAAGGCATCTTGAAGTGATAGCCATTGGATGAAAAAAAATAACCAATTTCCTTCTAGAAATAATGCCATTCGGCCAAGGCTATTGAATGGGGCTGAGAGCAGTTTTTTTTCACAAGTTTGGAAGGTTGAAAAGAGGCAGTAGCTAAGGAGAAAAGGAGAGAAAAAAGAAAGGAAAAAGGGAGGAGAAAAAAGGAGAAGGAAAAAGAGGGTTTTGGCTTGTTTTCTTCTTGATTTGGAAAGCTAGAGCAAGGTAACTATGTTCTTTCATGGTCTTTTCATATTTTATTGACATGATCTTATTTTTTTTATTGATATTTTTTCTTTTTTATGAAATAAACTTGTTTCTAAATAGCTACTATTTCGCTTTATAAAGAAAATATTAAAAAAAAAAAAAGAAAAAACAAGTTTTCTTCCTTTTTTACAAGGGCCGAATGGTATCTTTTTTTTTAAGATAATTTTATTTTGGATTTTGTTCATGAGTTTTGTTGTAGTAGATTAGCTTGTGTTAGATTAGCTTGATTTGTGGTAGGTTAGCTTGATTGTGGTAGTTTAGCAATATACCATGCTATGTGTTTGTGGAAATACCATGCTAGGTTCATGTTGTTTCATTCGACCATGATGGATTTTTTGTGCATGTTTGCTTGTTTAATATGTTTTCATTGATCTTCATACATTTAGACAATGTCATGTTCATGTTGTTTCATTAGGCCATGATGGATTTTTTGTGCATGTTTGCATTATTTATCATGTTTGCTAGTTTATTATGCTTCCATGTGTTTGTGTTATTGTTTAGCTAGGATTATATCATGTTATTTCATTTCATTCGGCCAATAGGATTCCTTTTACTTTATGTACTCATTTTCATTTTGTTTAGTTGATAGGTTTGCATTTCATGCCATAACATTGTGTATTTTGATTTAGTTTTCCATGTGTTTGTGTTATTGTTTGGCTAAGATTATTCCATGTTACTTGATGTGTCATATCCCAACTCCGGGGTGTGACCGGCTAGAGACAAGTATATACCTTGCCTCCGAAGCCTTAACCATTCATCTACCTAACAAAATTTCGGCATGACCTCACCCGATAAGGGAGTTTTACCGAACCTGCAAAACATGCAACACAATAATAATAACACATGACATCCCGATTAGGACACCTCCAACTAGGGAGTAATCGAGATGCCCTGCAGCAGACGCACAAAGTGAACCACAATGCATATATTTATATACAATACCAAAAATATACACAACAATCTCGATATCCGATTGGATAAATGCATGACACATAATACAACATACTTAGAAAAAATAACATATGACATCCCTAGGTGACTGTGCACTGTTCCTCTATCAAGCAACAGATCAACTCGTCAAAACAGTACCACGCTCACCGACTATCACTCACGAGCAAGCTGGCGGGGTGGATGAGGGACTGGGTCAATCAGTATCTGAAAAAGAAAAATAACTAAAGGGTGAGTCATAAGGACCCAGTGAGCAAACGCAGAATCAGAAAAGTCTATGGAAAAAACTCGCAAATTATATTAACTAATATCACCTGGATGTTTCTATCCAACATCACAAAAAACTATAACATCTGGTAGGGTCCGTAGATGATGGAGACTCAATTAAGAGTTGTAAACCCAAGTGCAGGTTATGTTCAAGTAATAAATTCTCGGGTGTCCGAGGTCGAACCACAGGGAAGCGTATTAGTAAGTATAAGTTTATAAATATATAAGAAAAAGAAAGTAAACAAGATATTAGGGAATCAACAACAAAACAAGATAAACAAGATATTAGAGAACAAAATAAACAAAATAACATAAAAGAAATTAAACAAGATATAAAAAACAATAAGAAAAGATGTTGAGGTTAGAGAATCCACTCTTGGTGTTATGCTAAGATTAATCTTGTTTTATTACACAATTGAAATCCACACATAAAGGAGGTTCCAATCGGAAGGTTTAGCAATTCAGTCCAAATTGTCCAACGTCCATAGCATATGATATTATGTTCATTTGGTATCCTCAAAACTCATAAAAAGAGTCCAAGCATTCCTTATGCCAAGGTATATGTCTACAACAAATCAAGGTTATGAAACCAAGCATTTACTGTGCCATTTTCCTTGTCAATAATGAATCAAGATCTCTACTTTGTAAGTATGATTTTAAACCAAAAGAAAATATTATCTATACTAGTGTTTATAAATGATGATTCATTTTAGCTCATGTTTAAGAGACTAACCTTAGCATTTACCAAAAGCTTCACCTCATCACCTCAACAATATGATTAGCAACACATACTAGATATGAATAAAATGAAAAGAAATGTAAGAAGCATAAGTAAATAAAGAAAAAGAAAACTAGAGAAAGTAAAGAAAAAGAAAACTTAGAGAATTTTATTACAATGGCTAATATCCTACCAATGTCTCTTTAATGCTCATCCAAGGCCCTCTATTTATACACATTTTGGAGAGCTAAATGACAAGAGACAAGCTTTATAAATTTCAAAGGTAGGTATAATAGGTGGGTGCATTTTTCTAACAATTTTCGTCATATTGTAAGACAATTCTGATCAGCCAGCTTGATGGTCGATTTTGTCAATGTTGGAGGCTCGATCTGATCAAATGGTCTTCTAGAAAAATATACCCCTATCAGTTACGGATCCATAGCCGTTGGAATCAGATCATTTTCTCATGTGGATCGGAAGATATGGTCAAAATACCAAAACAGGTCAGCACAGACGTCATTGCACATCAGCCAACTTGATGGTCGATTTCGCTAGGGAAAACGACTCCGTTTCAAGAAGTGTAAAATATGAAAAAGATAGATATGCCTCTTAACTTTGCACTGTAAAAAATTCAGCCTTATTGCTTCAGTGAAACTCCAGATATAGCGGATATCGCAAAAGGTGTCGGAACTGGAACTGAACTGGATTTGCCCTTAATTGTTGATTTAACCTAGTAATCTGAAATCACTCAAAGAAACTCATGAAAAACACCAAATTACATAAAAATATAAAATATCATAAACACAATTAGACTAAGCAATAATAACTCGTATTTGACACAAAACAATAATAAAACATAACTAAGAACTATATAATTATACGAGTTATCAGTAGACTCCTACAAACCGGTAGGGCTCGAAAGCTCTTACAAAACGGGTAGGGCACGAAGGCTCCTACAAAACCGGTAGGGCACAATGGCATCCTACAAATGCGGTAGGGCACAATGGCAACCTACAAATCTGGTATAACTTAACATTACAATAAATTTGCATCACATAGCATTTAAATAAGCATACTAGCAAAGAACAATATGGCGCCATATGGTCGACCACTTATACGACAATCCCGGATTATTACATAATCATCACTTGTCCATTCCTTGGACCTTTTTCTCACGTCTTTACGAGAACTTGATATTATAAGATAATTCTACGTTATACATTCATACAATCACATTCAGTATGTCATAACATAATCTAACGATCCTACGTCTATCGCTACACGTTTACTCACTGTGCGCTAAGCTGAAGAAATTGGATCCTCGTGCCCTGGGGCTTTTCCAACCACAGACTCAGCTAATCCGTACTCCTAGTACATAAACAATAATATCATAAATATTTTATAAATTTGGAAACATTCACAATATCCAAATTGTAACTAATTCCCTACTATCCAAAAATCTACAACTTAGCTATTTAAACTTTATAATTTTTACACCTAGCTCAGGTGGAAATCCGGAGCAACAATCAACAGGAAAGTTACTCCCCTGAGCCTAACAAAGCTAACGGTGGCCTCGGATGATGGTGGAAGTGGTGGCTCAAGGTGGTTGGCCAACATGGTGAATTCGGCCAAGCTTAGATTTCCAACTCCAAGCCACTTTTTCACTCAACCAACCCTAAATAATAGATGTAGAGGTTGATTTAGGACTACCCATGGTGGAGGTTTAAGGTGGTGACTATGTTGGAAACCACCTAAGGCGAAAATGGCCATAAAGAGAAACACATAGTTTCTCATGATTTCTTAAAAAACTAACACCAAATAAGTAATCCTTACCTTGTAGATAGTAGAACTATGTGTTTTGTTGGCTTGGAGATGAGTAGAAATCAAGAGATCAAGCTTACAAGCTTTTGGTTATGGAGTTTTCTTCACTTTGGTTAGGTTTTCTCAAGGTTGAAGAAGAAAAACCCCTCAGGCATGAAAAATGAGGGTCACAGCTGAACATGGGCTTCTTGGCTGATTTTTATGGCCATTTACCAAGCCAAATGACAAAAATACCCCATTTAGCCCACTTTTTATCTTTTAGTGCCTAAATGGGGCCCACATGAAATTTTTACATTCGGAAGCTCATTTTTCACTTGTCTCAGCATGGATATGTTTAAAATATCATTTTACACTAGTAAGCAAGTTTTCATAATTTTTTGATATCCCGAACATCAAATCCGAGCCTCGGACAATTTACGGGTCAACGTTAAGACTTTTTCGATTTTAGCTCCGATTCTCATTGTGATTTCACCAACTTCTTTCAAACATCATTTTATGACCATATGAATCCATTTATTTACTTAAAACCTTTTTCGGACCTTCCCGCTGCCAGTTCCGGATTTTCACTCTTTTAAGTTAACTAAAGGCATATCCGCTTTCCACTTTACTTTTTGAGTAAAAAAAATGTCAAATTTTCAATCTAAGCATCATACTGAGATCCTCTATGATCACGGAGTCTATTGGTACCATATACGAACCAAAAATAAAATTTTGGGTAAAATGACCAAAATACCACTGGTTCATATTTTATCGGTTTTGTGCCGATTAGTTTTTCCAGTAATCCTGATCAGCAATATATCACATTTTAACACTATGTGAAGTTAAAAAACCAAAATTTACGAACTTTAAGTTGTCCCGATTTCGATTCCAGACTCGTGGTCAATTTCAGGCTAAATCTCTCAAATAGTCGATTAAACCCATTATTCTAAAAATTATTAATATAACTATAAGACCAGATGGTAGTGTGCTTTGTGTACAAGCATATATAAACTTGATCCACCATCTATGAATCATTTAAAGAGACCCGAGTCAATCTCTGTCTTACGATGGTCTTACATGATGACCATTCGGCCAACATGACCCCTTTTGCTTTGTGTGTTTCATTTTGTTTAGTTCATAGGTTTGTATTTCATGCTATAACATTGTGTATTTTGATTTGGTTTGTCATGTGTTTGTGTTATTTGCTAGATAGGATTGCACTAGGTTGTTTAGTGGCCATTCGGTCTCTTCATGTATTCCTTGCCTTGTATGTGCAATTGCATTTTGTTTAGGTACCATTGCTTTGCATTACTATGCCATGAGATTATGTATTAGTTGTTGTTTGTTCATGCATTAGTATTAGGTTTATTGGTCATTATATGTTTATGATATTTTCATGCATTCTCATGACATTTTAGGTCTAGGCCATCTTTATATTGCCATGCATATTCCCTTGCATATTAGGTCTAGGTTTTGTTTGTATTGCCATGCATTTCATGCATGATTAGACCTAGGTTGCATTTTTTGCCATGCAAGTTCATGTTAGGTCTAGGCCATATTATTTATGCCAGGCATTTTCCATGTCATTTAGGTTTTAAATCATGCATTTCATACATTTCACTTGCTGTTTGTTAATGCATATCATATCATGCCACATGATTTATGACTTAGGCCAATCAATGGCTCAAAGTCATACTCACTTGAGCATACTTGTGGAAAATTAAAGAGTTGTCAAATTGATTATTCTACCTTTGTGGTTTTTTTTTTTACTTTAACCAATTTTTGTCCAAGTTTTTAGAAGTTTTAGCTACTGTTTGTAGGTCCTTAAGAGAGTCTCCAATATTTTACTTTGTTTTTTAAATGATTTTATCAATGGCCAAAAAAAATGTGTTTTGGCAAAACAGTTTTCACCCAGTTTTCTAACTTTCCTGATTTTTCTAGGAAGCTTCTTAATCAAAAAATTAAGCCAATTCTTTCTCGTGTAGTTTTACATGTTCTGAGTCTCTAGTATTTTTTTTTAGATTTTTTTGAATTTATAAAAATAGGTTAAAAAATCGTGATTTAAAACTGGACAGCAGAGGCAGATTTGAATTCAAAAGAAAAACAATTGTTGAATTTGGCTATGTTACTTAGAAGGGGATGATTAGGAACTTTAGCTACGGTCTAAGGGTGGTTTCTAAGCCTTTTTAAACTTTACAAATGATTTTATAAAGCTCTGGTTAATGGTGGTCAAGTCCAGGATTTTAAACTTAAGAAATTAGAGCCATTTTTAAAGGGAATTCGGCTAGGGTTTATTTTTCATCTAAGATTTTGAAAATTGTTTTCAAACAATGACAAAGTATTTTGATTTTGGAAAATTTAATTTGATTTTTTTTCCTAAGGTAGCCGGATATCTTTTTAGGTATACGGATTTCCTTATTTAAAGGAAAAAATACATTTTTATGCATTGCATTTTCCATATTCATGCATATTATATGTGATTTTTGTGATTTTTGCTATGATAATTTCTATGGTATTGTTATTATTTTGATTTATATTTTATGATGTTATATTATTTGTCACATGGTTTTAAATATTTCATTCTATCCTATGCTTTTTATTTAGTCATTTATTTTTGTCACATCATTTAGCATATACTATGTTCATGTATTATTGTTTTTTTTTTCATGCATATCTCATGATAACATTATTTTATGTTTCATATCATTTCATGTCACTTAGATTATATTCCATGTCTTATAGATTATATTATGTAAAATATGCCATATCATTTAAATTTGCTATGTCATTTAAATCATATCATGTTCTTATGGAATATATCATGACACTTAGGATATTTCATTTCATTTCATTTATAATATATTATGTTACTTAGGTTATTTCATTTCATTTAAAATATATTATGATATCTAGGTTATTCATATCATTTAGATTATATTATGTCACACATGTTCATATTCATTTTTTTTAAATGTTTTTAAAAGATAATGATTTTAAATAAAACAAAGTTATTCTCGAATTAAAGTAATTCATGTGTTCTCTTCCGGGCTGCCGGGGAGGATATCATCAATTCTCATTAATCACGAAATATCTTTCTTAAAATGAGAATGATTCGGAAAATTTTCTAAATAAATAAAAATTTTTATATTTTGCCGAATTTTCGGGGAATGTAGGAAAATTTTAAATTAATAAATTCCGGATCATTTTCAATTAAAAATGGAATTATTTTTCTTTAAATTGGGAATTAACTTGAAATACTAAATTAAAAACCGACTTTTTACCGAGACTTGAGATAACACACGATTAATAAGGTACCATTTTATACGGCCGTTGTGGGGGTGCTAATCTTTCCCCGCACGTAACCGAGTCCCGAACCCGATTCTTTGATTTTCTCTGGTTTATAACGCAGACTTGAAATTGGTTTTAAAAATATTTTAATTAATTGAACCTGCTTTTATCAGGGTGCCTTACTAGCCTTCACAGATGATAGTGAGGAACAATTTGGGGCTTTAGAATCGATTCACCTTCATATAGTGAACCTAGGCGAAGCCCTGCCGAATTTTGGATAGATATACTGAAGATAGGAACACATGGAGGGACATTTCTAACATTTTGTTATCTATTTTACACTCTGAATAAGTGTTATAGATCGGGCAATGATGAACGTACATTGCCTGTAATAAATGTGATAATCCGCCCCAAAGGCATCGTGATGCCTATTTAAGTAGATAATATTGGGGCAAGTGTTCACTAGCTTTTTGAAATTAATAATATAAAAATTCTTTTTTCAAACATTTTGCATTTTTCATGCATGGGTGAATAGAGCATGTACATTTATGGTTGTATTGTTAATCTCATTTTTTTGCAATAAACGGATGGTGATAATAATCTCGTTTGATATGCATGGTATTTATTTATATATACCTATGCATCAATTTATTCATTTTTAAAATGCATCATGTTGGCATTAGATTGCATCCATGGCATACATAGTCATCATAATTTCTCTGTATATGTTCATGCATTAATCATCAGTATATTCATGCACATAAGAATAGAGCATGTACCTTCATAATTGTATTCTTGATCTCATGACATTTTCATTTGCATGAAAGGGGTTCGAGATATGAGGAAAGAATCGGAGGAACAATTGGGTGCTTTGGAGAGCAATCAAGAGGAATTTGGGCATGAAATCTGGGAGGTGAAAGAACAGCTTGCCAAAATGATGAAAATGTTTGAGGATATGGGTAAGAGTAAGGGGGAGCTTTCTCAGGGCTCTGCATCGCCTTCGGATCAACCAAAACCATTAGGTCCAGAACATACAATCCTTGCTGGATCCTGCACTTGTCAATGCCACAAAGGTTGCAATCCTGATGAAATTATGGAGAAAATTGTGAAAAATGATTAAACCCGTGAGCCTGATACCAAGGATAGAAACCTTAGATCCCAAACAGTCCCTGCAATTGGTCCTAGGTCCAAACTAGTATCCTCACCCTACTATGGCCCAATTGTCCACTAAGAGGATCACTAAGAGACCCCTGAATCCCACTCCATCACCATCAATTGGTAGTTCGTATTTCTTCCCTCATCAAGCACCTTATCAAGCATTCGGGATAGGAACCTAGAACTATGTACAACCTCCAAGGGTCCCGTGTCCAAATCCATACCCTTGCCTTTTTATTCTGCCACCTTTCCATGTAAGCACTTCGATTCGAACCTTAATGCCACCATCAAGTGCCCCAGCACCTAGGCCATGTGTGACTAAGAAACAACCCAAGAACAAGACTCAAGAGCAGTATGATCCCATTCCAATCAGCTACTGAGCGCTTCTCTCTATACTGGTCCAAAATCACATGGTTTCCTGTGTGCCTTTGAAACCCCAGTCACCACCATATCCAAAGTGGTATAACCCAAGTGCAAGATGTGATTATCACTGCAAAATTGCTGGGCATAGCATTGAAGACTGTATAGGCTTTAAAAAGAAAGGGCAGTCTGTTATAAATGCCAAGTGCTTGGATCCAACAACACTGATTAATAAAGGGCTAGGAAAAGTTAATTAGGATTGGGAGATTTATGGAAATGATGTTGAAAGACTTCGGTCTGATATGATGTAATAAGATTTTACTTTTTCAGTAGCCCGCTCTTATAGCTTTAGGATGCTAGGAAGAATAAAGTGCTTGTAAAAACAATTTTAACCACTGCTCAAATTTTGTAAAACATGGTTTATTCCATTGTGAACGTTGATATGGGAATTAATTGGTTGTGCTTCAAATTTATGAGATGTTGATGATTAAGTTCCTCCGATTCATATTTCCTTCGTGATATCTTCCCCTTTGCATTTTGCATCCGATCAATTATTTGTCATACCATACATTCATACTTGCATCTTGGTAGCATCGGGTTGCATTCATGACAAATATAGTCATCATGATATGCTCATGCATTAATATGTCATATTAACATCAGGATGCATTCATGAAACACATGGTCGGCATGATTTTCTTTTTATATACTCGGTGTCAATCATTCATTTGTTTACATGCATCATAATTGACATCGTGTTGCATTCATAGCGTATATGATCATTCATTGGGAAATACGCTGAAATGTACATGGTCATTCATTGCATATATCCATGCGTTGATTTGTTTATTCTTTGCTTGCAGCATGTTGGCATCGTGATTGCATTTATTACATATATAGTTAACACGTTTCCACTGTACATATCCATACATCATATTGTTTAGGCTTCACGTGCATCAAATTGCATTCATGGCTCCTTCATCATGACATACATTAGGGAAATAAAACAGAAGTTGGCTTGGCTTTAAGAGTCTTTGAAAGAATTTCCATTTCAAATCAGAGGTATAAGAAGTACTGAGTACCCTTTTAATATAGGCTAGTGCTATAGAGAATGAACAAGCTGCCCGAATGGAAAGAATGAAAAGGGCATATGAAGAATTGCTAGAAAAGTTGGCAAAATCTGAAGTAGAATCTAGAGATCAGATGACTAAATTGATGGGGCTGATGTCCACTGTAATCAAGGGATACACTTAAAATTTGGCCGCCAGAGAAGGGTTAGAGGCACAAAAGGGTCAGAATGAGGTCGTAATGATGGATGCCAAGCACATAGTTAACCCCGTCAATGTCTTAAATTCAGATCATCCAGCTGAACAGGCAAAGTTGAAAATGGTTGCAGTAAATGAGGCTGAGTTGCCAGATTCCCAAGGGAGATATCAGTTGTTAGATGAAGGGCTCGGACAGTAGAAAATACAAATGTATTCAAAAGTGTGGATGCGAAAGAACGATGGTTGGTCCTCGATTTAGTCATTCCTCCTAAGTTCAAGATCCCTGACTTTGTGAAATATGATGGGACGACCGATCCGTCAGCCCACATCACTATGTCCTGCCGGAAGATGACGAGTCATGTAGATAATAATAAGCTTTTGATTCACTGCTTTAAGGATAGCCTCAGAGGGTTCGCAATTAGGTGGTATAGTCAGTTGAGCAAGGATCAAATTCACTCTTGGAATGACCTGGCTAGGGCTTTTCTAAACCAGTACAAGCATATGACTGACATGGCGCCTGATCGTCTCACCTTGCGAAATATGAAGAAAAGAGCTACTAAGAGCTTCAAAGAATATGCGCAGCGGTGGATAAGCCAGGCCACCCAAGTACAACCGCCCTTAACTCAGAAGGAAACCACTGTCCTTTTTGTGAATACACTGCAGGCCCCGTACTATGATATACTTGTCGACAACATCACAAAGAATTTTCCGGACATGGTAATTTCAGGGGAGATGATTGAGAATGCTATCAAGGACGGGAAAATTGAAGGAGATAGAACATCCAATACCAAGAGAAATAGGGCATCTGAAAAGAAAAAAAAAAGATATCCAAGTCGTGGAAGGCTTTGCCCCACTTCCCCAATTCTCCTCGTATCAGCCATTTTACTTTACCCTGAACAATATTGCTCAAGATTCTTATCCTTATCAACCAATGCCTACAACCACACCAGAATGTACATCTGTCTATCAATCAAACACCCTTGAGAATAACCGAATGGGGCATAAAAAACGAAAAAGAAATCAGGTTGACCCGATTCCTGTGACATACAGTGAACTACTACCTCAACGCATCCAGAATCACCTTGTGACACCCATGCAATTATAGCCTCTGAAGCCCCCTTATCCGAGCTGGTATGATGCTAATGAGTGTTGTGGTTATCATTCTGGAAATCAAGGTCACTCAACAGAGAACTGACCCGCTTTGAAGTACAAGGTCAGGGATCTCATCAAGGCTGGTTCGATAAGTTTTGAAGATGGGAAAGCCAAGTGTCATAAGAAACATGGTGCATAATCATATTAGGATTTTTGATG
Organism: Fremontodendron californicum; assembly: GCA_030761205.1. Lineage (NCBI taxonomy): Eukaryota > Viridiplantae > Streptophyta > Magnoliopsida > Malvales > Malvaceae > Fremontodendron > Fremontodendron californicum. The sequence continues at coordinate 24,875,553 of JAULJL010000009.1, forward strand.
CATGTAGTTCTATACACTGTGATGATGAAAGCACTTGTCTCATGTTGACATCTACATGAAATAAATAAATTTTGAATTTAAATATTTTGTGTTCTTTATGTTTTAATAATAATTTGAATTTGCAAAAAAAAAAAATGAAACTTCATGAAAATTTGTGGTAAACAATAATAAGGGGTTTTCACATGAAATAAGGGATAGTCTCAAGAATATTGATGATCATTGTTACAAATGACCCAATACCCTCTCCCCTCTCTTTTAGGCTTTCCTAGGCCTAAATCCCTTGAACCGGGACCACTTGGAAAACCTAATGCTTCAAGGAATATGAATGATTGAACTTCATAAAACCATTGTCATTATAGAGTAAGCAAAGATGTAGATCTTAGTCTAGGCTATGAACAAAGGAACGAACTTTTTGAAATTTTTTCGAACTCCTTGAAATTCAAACAAATGAGACATTCTTTCAAGAATTTAGATCATGGTAATTTGGTGTGTGTCAAGATTGTGCTAAAACCATTCATGCCTTTTCCAACAACCATAAAACACTAATTCCCCAAACATCGCTTCATGATTGACACCCTAGGGCACAATGATTAAACTAGATTATCCCATGTCCCAGAGAAAACCTGTTTTGGGTCATGTTTTCCTTGTCTCTTCAAAGAACTCAGATTGAAACTTATTCTTTTCAGTACAGACCTAGACTTGCAATGTTCCTCGTATTGATACAAATTCTCATGGTTAATCAAATTAGGGCATCATATGTGGAAATGATAGATACATGGTGAATAAGGATGGATTAATGCATAAATCATTGGGGGCATGCGAAAAAAAAAATTTTGATATCATGCATATGAGAATTTGGATGATCCCAAAGTGCAAAATGAAATTTTGATTATCTATTCCCCTGTGGATTGCTTTTCAATGAGAATATTCGGGTTTGATATGATGAATGGCCATCTTTCATATCCCTTTCACAAGAAGAAGTTATCCATAGTCACCCTTTTTTAGAGCCAAAATAATTCTTTCTTCTTTGAACCTTGATCAAGGATCACCTTTTACACTGGGGGGCAAATGTGAGGAATGATCTTCTCAAAGATGAGTCCTAGCTCGAAGACAGATACAAAGCAAATTGAGCTCCTAAATGAATACGGGCTCACTCTATCGAAGAAATGAAGGGACAGGGAAAGAAAAAGATGGCCAAATGGAAGACAAGAACAAAACAAAAGAAAATGTGTGAAAAATTATGGCAAATGAAAGCCAAAAGCAAGGAAGAAAAAGAGCAAAAGTCAAAAAAGGAACGAAAAGTCCAAAAAGGACAAATGTTTCAAAGAGAATCCTCCTCAAGAAATGATCCTTGATCTAATTACCCTCAAACACATATTTTGGGCCTATTTATCCTTTCTTTCTGAACCCTGAACCATGGCCTACATTACGTGCTTTAAAAGTCCATTTTGATCAAGCATGAATATTTGATTTGAAGGGTTTCTCCTCAAATTTTATCCCATCTCATCGAATTATCATTTCACTAAGGAAAAATTTAGAATTCTCAAGTGCATGGTAAAACAATTAAAAAAAAAGAAGAAAAAATAGTAAAAAATGGGATTCTAGGACGAAAACCCAAAAATAGGTGGTCTAGAATAAAATGGAAATTTTTGATGCCATCAATGATAGTGTTGATACCACAAAAGAGAAGGTCATCTTAAAAAAGTGATCATCAAGGAATATCTAGGAATTCTCGAACCTCCCAAATTGTTAGCTCTCATTTGGAGGATTGATTTAAAAAACTAAGACTTTTTCCTTCCAAGATTAAACTTTCTCGTTTAAACATTCCGGCTAATCTTGACGCTTGTCAAAATGTCTTGATATGGAAACTAAAAGAATGTTGAATTGTTTGGTTCTCAATGAATTCATGATTTATAAAACCTGTTCCATTTGTGAACCTAGAAGGGGTATACATTTTTGTTATGAAGTTTTCCTGGAAAAGCCAGAATCTTATTATACCAAGCCTTGCCAATCCCAGTTGAAAAAAACCCAGATTGGCACTTAGAGAAAATTTCTAACAATCATCATCAGTCTTCAAAATATTTGTACATCACACATTGTGGGGTTAATATTTTTTGTTTAGAAGTTTTCAAAATGAAAAAAAAAAGATATTTTTTTTGAAATACCCATTTTTGATGTTGACATAAGACAAGGGTTTTTCTAACCCAAAAGTATAGAACTACTAGGATAGGTCTTGACTTCTAGATATGAGAAGAAGAAATAGAACCCATTTCAGACCTCTATTTATGAGATTTTGAAAATTGTGGGGCAAAGAGAATAGCCAAATTGAATTGAAAATATACTCTGATTTGAAAAGGAAAAAATGAATTTGAAAGGTTAAGCCAAAGTCTAAAAAAAAATCGGGGGCATTTGCATCACTCATAAGCACTCATCTTTTTATTGAGCTTTTGCATCTACACAGTGTCGGCAAGCATTTGCATCATTCATGGGTATTTACATGGGCATTATTTCATAAACATATACATTTTACCTTTACATTTATATCCTTCATGGAATTCGCATTTTGCATTATCTCAAGCGATTGCATCATTTCTGGAACCATTGTATTTTCATTATTGTGTGGTAACTACAGTTACACCATTCATAGACCACTTACAGGAACATGATTAGTAAGGACATATGCATCATTCCATGAAGTAGTTGCATCAATCTAAGAGCCTTTGCATTTGCATCAAGAAGCATCTGCATCAAGAAGCATCTGCATCAATCAAAGATATCTGCATCTGCATCATGAAGCATTTGTATCAATCCAAGCCATTTACATTTGCACCATGAAGCATGAGCATCTTGTTAAAGACATTTGCATCTGCATCCTCTCTCAAAGCTTTTGGGTATAATTTTCAACACGATTTTTAAAATGAGCAAGTCTTCAGTAGTGATAGCTGAAGCTTCTGGAGGAGTTACCCAGAATTTTACAATGAGCAAACCTTCGGTAATGATAGCCAAAGCTTCTAGAGGGAATATTCAGAATTTTAAAAATTTTAAAAGTGAACAAGTCTTCGGTGGTGAAGGCTGAAGTCTCTGGTAGAGATATCCAGGGTTTTATAATTTTTGAACAATGAGAAATCTTCTTCTGGAGGAGTTACCCAGAGTTTTACAGTTTAAAAAAGAAAAAAGAAAAAGTCTTTGGTGATGATTGTCGAAGTCTCTGGTGGAGATATCTAGGGTTTTTACAGTTTTAAAAATGAGCAAGTTTTTGGTGTTGATAGCCGAAGTTTCTGAAAGAGATACCCAGAATTTTACTCAATATCTGCACCAAGAAGCATTTGCATCAGTCTAAGTCATTTGAATCTGCATCAAGAAACATTTGCATAAATCATGTCATTTTCATCAAAGACATTTGCATTTTATTTAACATCTGTATCTGCACCAAGAAGCATTTGCATCCCTTCTCAAAGCTTTCAAGTATAATCTTCAACATGTTTTCAAGAACCGATATCTAGAGTGTTAAAATTTTTTGAAAAGAGAGAAAGTCTTCGGTAGTGATAGCTGAAGCCTCTATGGAGATATCCAAAGTTTTAATTTTTTTTTTTTTTTGAAAAGGGAGAAAGTCTTTGGTGGTGATAGCAGAAACCTCTGTGGAGATATCCAGAGTTTTAAATTTTTTTGAAAAGAGAGAAAGTCTTTGGTAGTGATAGCCGAAGCCTCTGCGGAGATATCCAGAGTTTTAAATTTTTTTTTTGAAAAGGGAGAAAGTCTTTGGTAGTGATAGCCGAAGCCTCTGTGGAGATATCTAGAGTTTTAAAACATTTTGAAAAAGGAGAAAGTCTTTGGTAGTGATAGCTGAAGCCTCTGTGGAGTATCCAGAGTTTTAAAAAATTTCGAAAAGGGAGAAACTCTTTGGTAGTGATAGCTGAAGCCTCTATAGAGATATCCAGAGTTTTAAAATTTTTTGAAAAATGAGCAAGTCTTTGGTGGTGATAGCCGAAGCTTATGGAGGAGATACCCATAATTTTAAACACAGTTGAGAACAAGACAGGTTAAGACCCCGAGACCATCGTCGAGGTCATTTCTTCTCTTGCAAATCGAACTCGTTTCCTTAAGATGGGTCGAGCATTGATTAGTTAGGGAACTCAATTTAAGGACAAAATCTTCTATTTACAGCATTTTCAAAAAAAAAAAAACAAAACAAAACAAATGGAAAAAAATGAAAAATGAAAAATGAAAAAAAAAAAAGAAGAGAATAATGAATGAAAATCCCTTTCCCTTCTCTTCACATGTGATTTCACTAACTGGACAAAATTAGTGTTTGTTTATCTTTGCCTGATTCCTTATTCTAAGCAATAGCCAAAGAGGGGCAGCTGTAGACACCTAATTTTATCCGGATCACTAAACCATGTATGTTTTCTTCCTAAATTGATGTTTCAAAATGCAAAAAGGCTTTTCTCATCCTACAGGTGGTACTCCGAGACTTAGTCTAAGAAGTCAAACATAAAAAGTCAAACTTGAAAAAGTCAATCCCAAAAAGTCAACTACTAAAAAAGTCAACCCACTTTCAAAATCAAGATTTGAAGTTCAATTGAAAAATAGTGAAAGAATTTTGATAATCCGAGGTCTACATTGAAAGATATGGAGTTCGGAAGTTGGGTTACGGAGATTCAATAGAAAGGAAACCCTAGTTCCGAAAATTTCGGGAAAAGTGCTAAAACGATCATATTAGTCGGAATTGAAGGTTCCAAATGAAAGATAAGCACTGACTACAGGTAATGGAGAAGCTACTTGAAAGAAAAACTGAAGGAAAAGTCAATTCGAAAGAAAACCGAGAATTAGGGTTTTTAATGGATTTCGGTGAAATTGGGAAAAATTACAGAAATGGTCGGATTTGGTAAAATTAAAGCCCCTAATTGATGAGGACTGATTAAACAAGGATATCCCAAGGCTCAGTTTGAAGATATTCTGAGAAAATAGCCGATTGGAGGAAAAACGAAAAAACGAGGAAATTCCCGATAGTAAAAAAAGGACAAAATCAAATCATAGGGGAATTTGATCGTAAAAATTGGGAATTTTTGGACCAACTCAAATTCAATATATGAAAAAGGCCCAAAAAAAAGAAAATCTGAAAATCAGACTTGTTTTAAGTAAAATCGAGTTTCGGAGGCAAAAGGGCAAAATTGGAAAATTTGGGAAAATAGCAAATGAGCTCCAAAAATCACCAAAATTTTCAGATCTCATTCTTAAATAATTTCGAAGATTTTGGCAAAAGAAAATCTGGATCCGGAGTTCGTTTGCAAAATGGCCAAATTCCGGGCCTACTATGAAGAAATTCAAGAAGATAAATCCCGAAAAAATAGCAAATGAGCTTTAAAAATTACCAAAACTTCCAGATCATACTTTTAATTTATTTGGAAGAGATTGGTGAAGAAAAATATGGATTTGAAGCTCGTTTAAAAATGGTAAAAGTTCGAGTACACAAAAGGGTAATTTTGGAAGAAAAAATCCAAAAAAATAGCAAATGGACTCGAAAAATTTTGAAAACGTCCAAAATTCAATTTTTTATTATTTCGAAAGTATTGAAAAAAAATTTGAATTTGGAGTCCGTTTGCTATTTATTTAGGTTTGGGGGTCAAAAAGGTTATTTTACTGAAAAACCGAAAAGGGCTTTTATTGCAATGGAATTGGGCTGGATTTTAAGAGGCAATCAGCCAAGCCCATGATAGAGATTAATTTTGCTTAGCCATTTCATCTAAGGTCCAAGAGAGAAGAGAGAAGAGGAAGGAATTTGCAACACATGGACCAATGGTTGAAGAGGGATGTGTCATATTTATGATCCTATTTATGACATCATCTTCATGACATCATATATTTAGGGGCTGATTATTCCAATCTAATGGTGGGATTTTACATAGAAGGCATCTTGAAGTGATAGCCATTGGATGAAAAAAAAAAACCAGCTTCCTTCTAGAAAGAATGCCATTTGGCCAAGGCTATTTAAAGGGGTTGAGAGCAGTTTTTTTTTTCCACAAGTTTGGAAGGCTGAAAAAAGGCAATAGCTAAGGAGAAAAAGGAGAGAAAAAATAAAGAAAAAAGGGAGGAGAAAAAAGGAGAAGGAAAATAAGGGTTTTGGCTTGTTTTCTTCTTGATTTGGAAAGCTAGAGCAAGGTAGCTATGTTCTTTCATGGTTTTTTCATATTTTACTGACATGATCTTGTTTTTTTATTGATATTTTTTCTTTTTTATGAAATAAACTTGTTTCTAAATAGCTATTATTTTGCTTTTTAAAGAAAATATACAAAAAAAAAAAAAACAAGTTTTCTTCCTTTTTTACAAGGGCCGAATGGTATCTTTTTTTTTTTTTAGATAATTTCATTTTCGATTTTGTTCATGAGTTTTGTTGTGGTAGGTTAGCTTACTTGTGTTAGATTAGCTTGATTTGTGGTAGGTTAGCTTGATTGTGGTAGTTTAGCAATATACCATGCTATGTGTTTGTGGAAATACCATGCTAGGTTCATGTTGTTTCATTCGGCCGTGATGGATTTTTTGTGCATGTTTGCATTTTTATCATGTTTGCTTGTTTAATATGTTCCCATTGATCTTCATACATTTAGACAATGCCATGTTCATGTTGTTTCATTCGGCCATGATGGATTTTTTGTGCATGTTTGCATTATTTATCATGTTTGCTAGTTTATTATGCTTCCATGTGTTTGTGTTATTGTTTAGCTAAGATTATACCATGTTATTTCATTTCATTCGGCCAATAGGATTCCTTTTACTTTGTGTATGCATTTTCATTTTGTTTAGTTGATAGGTTTGCATTTCATGCCATAACATTGTGTATTTTGGTTTAGTTTGCCATGTGTTTGTGTTATTGTTTGGCTAAGATTGTTCCATGTAACTTGATGACCATTCGGCCAACATGACCCTTTTTGCTTTGTGTGTGCATTTTCTTTTTGTTTAGTTGACAGGTTTCCATTTCATGCCACAACATTGTGTATATTGATTTGGTTTGCCATGTGTTTGTGTTATTTGCTAGATAGGATTGCAATAGGTTGTTTAGTGGCCATTCGGTCTCTTCATGTATTCCTTGCCTTGTGTGTGCATTTGCATTTTGTTTAGGTACCATTGCTTTGCATTACTATGCCATGAGATTGTGTATTAGTTGCTGTTTGTTCATGCATTAGTATTAGGTTTATTGGTCATTATATGTTCATGATATTTTCATGCATTCTCATGAGATTTTAGGTCTAAGCCATCTTTATATTGCCATGCATATTCCCATGCATATTAGGTCTAGGTTTTGTTTGTATTGCCATGCATTTCATGCATGATTAGACCTAGGTTGCATTTATTGCCATGCAAGTTCATGTTAGGACTAGGCCATATTATTTATGCCATGCATTTTCCATGCCATTTAGGTTTTAAATCATGCATTTCATACATTTCACTTGCTGTTTGTTCATGCATATCACATGATTTATGACTTAGGCCAATCAGTGGCTCAAATTCATACTCACTTTAGCATACTTGTGGAAAATTAAAGAGTTTTCAAATTGATTATTGTACCTTTGTGATTTTTTTTTACTTAGCCGATTTTTGTCCAAGTTTTTAGAAGTTTTAGCTACTGTTTGTAGGTCCTTAAGAGAGTCTCCAAAATTTTTACTTTGTTTTTTAAATGATTTTATCGAAGACAAAAAAAATGTGTAACTTTCCCAATTTTTCTGGGAAGTTATCTTTAATCAGAAACTTAAGCCAATTTTTTCTTGTGTAGTTTTACATGTTCTAAGTCTCCAGTATTTTTTTTAGATTTTTTTGAATTTTTAAAAATAGGTTAAAAAATCATGATTTAAAACTGGACAGTAGAGGGAGATTTGAATTCAAAAGAAAAACAATTATTGAATTTGGCTAAGTTACTTAAAAGGGGCTAATTAGGAACTTTAGCTACTGTCTTAGGGTGGTTTTTAAGCCTTTTTAAACTTTAAAAACAATTTTATAAAGCTCGAGTTAAGGGTGGTCAAGTCTAGGATTTTAAACTTAGGAAATTAGAGTCATTTTTAAAGGGAATTCGACTAGGGTTTATTTTTCATCCAAGATTTTGAAAATTGTTTTCAAACAATTACAAAGTATTTTGATTTTGAAAATTTTAATTTGATGTCTTTTCCTAAGGTAGCCGGATATCTTTTTAGGTATACGGTTCCTTATTTAAAGGAAAAAAATACACTTTCATGCATTGCATTTTCTATATTCATGCATATTATATAATATGTGATTTTTGCTATGATAATTTCTATGGTATTGTTATTATTTTGATTTATATTTTATGATGCTATATTATTTGTCACGTGGTTTTAAATATTTCATGCTATCTTATGCTTTTTATTTAGTCATTTATTTTTGTCACATTATTTAGCATATAATATGTTCATGCATTATTGTTTTTTTTTTCATGCATATTTCATGATAACATTATTTTATGTTTCATATCATTTCATATCACTTAGATTATATTCCATGTCATATAGATTATATTATTTAAAATATGCCATATCATTTAAATTTGCTATTTCATTTAAATCATATCATGTTCATATAGAATATATCATGACACTTAGGATATTTGATTTCATTCATAATATATTATGTTACTTAGGTTATTTCATTTCATTTAGAATATATTTTGATATCTAGGTTATTCATATCATTTAGATATATTATGTCACACATGTTCATATTCAATTTTTTTTTAATGTTTTTAAAAGATAATGATTTTAAATAAAATAAAGTTATTCCCGAATTAAAATAATTCATGTGTTCTCTTCCGGGTTGCCGGGGAGGATATCATCAATTGTCATGAATAACGGAATATCTTTTTTAAAACGATAACGATTCGGAAATTCTTTTAAATAAATAAAAATTTCTATATTTTGTCGAATTTTCGAGGAATGTAGGAAAATTTTAAATTAATAAATTTTGGATCATTTTCAATTAAAAATGAAATTATTTTTCTTAAAATTGGGAATTAACTTGAAATACTAAATTAAAAATCGACTTTTTACCGAGACTTGAGATAACACACAATTAAAAAGATACCGTTTTATATGGGCGTTGTGGGGGTGCTAATCCTTCCCCGCACGTAACCGAGTCCCGAACCCGATTCTTTGATTTTCTCTGGTTTATAATGCAGACCTGAAATTGGTTTTAAAAATGTTTTAATTAATTTTAAAATGTTTTACAAAATCGGTTTTAATAGGTAGCCGATCACACCTAGCCAAAAAAGATTGGTGGCGGCTCTATGTTTTTTTCGAGGTCATTTTCAAACCCTCATTTTAATTCAAGAGGAATTAATTCGACTTTTTCTCGGTTTTTCAATGTCACGCTTAACGAGTAATAAAGTCTTGCGATGAGACTTGTTATTTTTTAGGTTGCGACAATCCTCATTCTATTATTTTTTTCAATATCATATGAATTTAAAGGAAGCTGGTAACGTGCGAGCATGTGACTAATAATTTCATTAAATTTAAGCTAATTTGATCAGAAATTAATCAAAAAATAGACAAAAATAATAATAATAATAATAAATGACGTTTTCATTAAATTTAGACAAATTGATCGAAAATAATAGTATGGGAGCTAAATTGATCAGAATTGATAGTATGGGGTTAAATTGACCCAAATAAAAAAGTAAGAGCCAAAATGATTTAATTTGCATAGTTTGAGAGACAAATTTATATTTATGCCTAAAATTAATAATAGATAAAGAAGAAAAAAATTATTTTCACAATTGATTTTGTGTATAAAAAATACAATAAGTTTATTTAATTGTTTTTTCTTTTATTGACGAAGAAATAATTAACCATTTGGAACACAAATTAACATTAAAGTAATTTGCATCAATTTATTTGTATGATTCACCAATAAGGAAAATTATACACTAAACTGAGTGCAACAGTCTGTACAACTATATAAACAATTCTAATAGTATAATGATATGAACCTTAGGAGAATACATTCTAATTATGAGGATGGGAGAACTCAAATTTATATCGGTTCATGGGCGGGTCGAGCCTATACAAGATATTAATATGCTTTGTGGTTGTCTAAGCTCGATTCAACCCAAAATATGGACAAAGTTTTGTGACCCAGCCCGACCCCTATTGACAAAGGAATATCTAGACCCGGCTCGACCCGCCCAAATTTTTATTCTTATACCAGGTGGAGAAAACTGCTCAACCCAGCAACACACTGGAAACTTAAAGTAACAGCTGCCTGCCGCCTCTTGTAATGTAATTTCCTCCATTCTATATTCACACTACTTGTACTGTTTTCTTATTCTTATACCGTTGTCATTCGGTATTATTTATTGTTTACTCTTGAGAAATTACCAGAAACAAGAGTCCGCCTCGATTTAAATATCAACATAATTCCTGTATTATAATAAAAAAAATAAATTAGTTTTTTATTATAAAAGTGAGTAATTTAATTTTTGTACAATTGAAATAGGTGCAAATAAGTAAAATTGATAATGATTTTAAAGAAAAACCTTTAAAATGCTGACGTGGACTCGTAAAATCTAACAGATTTAGATATATTTCAAGTCATATTTTATTCGAAGTCATTAATTCTGTTAGATTTTACGAGTCCACATCAACATTTTAATAGTTTTTCATTAATATCGTTATCAATTTTACTTATTTATACCTATTTTAATTATATAAAAATTAAATTATTCACTTTTACAAGCTTTTTTTTTTTCATAAAACTCCAGTGAAATAGTAGTATTCATATTGAAACGAAGAATAGGGATGTTGTTTTTATTGGTAATAAAAAACCAACTGTATATGTATAATAATTTAATTAGAAACTGTATAATTTAACTCTAATAAGTTATCTTCTCTTTTGAGAATAATCAAAAATGGAAAGTGTTCAATTGGAACATGAAAACGTGACTGAATTTGTCCTAGTTACTCTTCGGGACAGAGTGGAAGAAGGGAGGAGATTCTCGAACGAGGAAAAGGACCCGTGAGGATCCCACCAGAGCGTCTTCTACTTCTAATAGGCCATGAACTATATCAGAATCATTCTCAACGAATCCATAAGAAGTGATCCCATTTTTTTCTTCGGGTCCGGGTAGAGACCAAAGGTCTTGAGCGACCGATATGGCAGAACAACTCATGATATATCTGATCCATGCATAATATCATGAAAAATGGATACAAATTTTTGACTGCTACTTAGTATCGACAATAGGTCTGAAAAAGTATCTAAAAATATCAAATTTAGATATTTGTACCCTGTCGAAATAAGAAACCATGGCATATATGCTTGGAATAGATTCCGTTTTGAGAGAGTTGAAAAAGCACTATCTAACTAAATTATTTTGTTCACTACTATATAGGTACTTAAACTGCCCCCCTCCCATTGTATTTCTAGACCCCGCTTTTTATCCCGCCCATTACTTAACCAAATCAGTGAAATCACCCATCTTCAGTAGGGGTGTAAACGAGACACTTGTGCTCGCAAGCTACTCGAGTTCGACTCGAAAAAAACTCGAATTCGATTCGGTCATTATCGAGCCGAGCTCGAGCTCGAGCAGCTCGAGCTATCGAGCGAGCCGAGTTCGAGTATCTTAATACCCGATTCGAGCAGCTCGCGAGCCTAATCGAGCTTTTTTATTTATAATATTTTTATTATTAATTTACTATTTTACCCTTAATATATATACATACTTAAAAACCCTTTATTCGAGCTCGAGCTCGAGCATATAAACGAGCCTAATCGAGTCGAGCTCGAATAGTTCGATTTTATCTCGAGCCGAGCTCGAGCTTAAAAAATGATACTCGATCGAGCTCGAACCGAGCTTCGAACCTCGAGTTTCGAATCGAGCTCGAGCTCGAACTTCTCAGTATTCGAGCTCGGCTCGGCTCGATTACAGCCCTAATCTTCACTGACCTACCAAAAGTTTCATTATGACTTCATTATTTAATTTGGATTTAATTTGGATTTGCTAGACTGATGGTGATACCTAACTTTTTAACTCTTCAGCTTTAGCCTTACACACGTTTTAAAGAGATGATTATGGTGACAACTGTAGTGGATTTGATGTAGGAGTACACTGTGTTGGTGGCTAGAGTACTTGAGCATTTATCCATGAAGTTCCTATTCCAGCGAAATATTATTCGGGCCGGGTCAGGTCCAAATTTAAAATTTTCACCTCAAGATTGGATCCGTTTAGAAATGAATTTTAAATTTTATTCAGAACCGTTTTTTAATCTAACATTTTTGTTAAACCCTTTCATATATCGAACGGATTTTTAGATTTGGACGAATAGTCTGACTCTTAAACTTTTTTTTTTTTTTATACTTTTATATGGAATTTAAGTCTCATATATACCTTACAATTAATATTATAACAATAATCACACCCGAAAATTAAGTATGAAGATAGGAGTAAATCTGACCAAGGGTCGAGCCTGAACTTAGGTTTTTTTTAATTCGAATCGATCCGGTCTGAATCACTGTTTATGAATAAAAAATATATTAATATTAATATAAATTTTTAATATTTTATGAATAATGAAATGAGTTTTCGAGTCGAATTGGGCTTGAATAAGAAAAAAAAATTGAATCACAATCCGATCCATGAACAAATCTAGATAAAAGAATTCAAATTCATATAAATCCCATAAAAAATTTTATACTTTCGATATTGGATTCAAATTTAATACATTCCAATTAGGATAATAACAAAATAACGTATAACTATCAATAGAGTTGTTCAATTGATTGCCTTGTGCCAATCTTCTTCTTTTTCTCGGGAGAGGAAAAAAAGAGAAAAGATAGGAATAGAGAATTCTAATCTACATCCAATCCGAATTCATTCATCCCATTGATGCAACAAAGCCCAAATTCAGTAAAAGAAAAAGAAAAAAGTAAGAAACTAGAAAAATACGCCGCTACCCAATAGGATTTATAATTACTAAAAAAATGTAATTTTTTTAGTTAGTATTAAAAAATATTTTTGATGTTTTTGTGATATCTATTTTTTGTTAAGTATTTGATAAATGTATTATTTTTAAAATTTAATCCATAAATAAAAGAGTATAAATAATTTTTTTATGTCATAATCTCCATTATTATTTTCATTGGTTTTATATATATTTAATGACCAATTTTTCAAAGTAAAAGAATATATATTATTTTGTTGAAAGTTAATAACTCAAAATTTATATCCTAACAGGTTTAGGATATACATGAAATACCATGATAATAGCAACATTAAAGTATATATATATATATATATATATTATATATATATTTTTAAACTTGATATTTAATAGATTATGCTTTTGTTGTTGGCTATTTGTACTATATAAGGAGTATTGTGTAAATTTTTTTTTCAATGCTATGAATTATTTAATAATAAATTACAAAATATTAAAAAAAAATATATTTTTAATTTTTACTATCATTCATTATTATCCTAAATCTAATAAATTTAAGTTCAATTCATTTTAACAAAATATGATTATATTTTTATTAACATAACATATATCAAGATATGTAAAAAATATGTAAAGCTAATAAATTTGGGTCATGTTGGATGGTACCACGTCTAATAACAAAAAAATTTATTTGTTCAAAGCCCGATCTGACTCGTCAAATTCAAAAAATTCATTTTATTATTTAAAATATTAAAATATTTTTATAATTAATTTTAAATAAATATATTTTTATTAATTAAATAATATTCAGACCCAACCAATTTAAATTAAAAAATTTGATCCAATTCAAAATAAGATTTACCCAACCAAAATACCAAACAATAACTCCACCCTTAAACAAGTGAAGTAGATTCTTATCAAATTATTTTGGTTAGGTTTTTATTTTATTTCATTTTTATAATAGCTAAGAGAGGGGGACGGGCCAGGGGGGCATGGCTACCCGCCCCTGCAGCGCTACATTATATGCTAAAATTAATGGGTGATAATATGATGTAATATAAATTGTAATAAGGAAATATCAGTCAGAATTTCATGAAATCTAAGGAAAACTTTGATTTTAATGTATTTCATATTAAATTTTTTATTTTATTAAATTTATTAGTTTTTCATGTTTTTAATGTAAAAAATAAATCCTGAAAAATATAGTTGAGATATATATCTAATAGAAAAAATAAAGATATTAATTAAATATTTAAAAAAGAAAAATAACATAATTTTGAGCATTAAAAAAATAATAATAATTGAGACAAAGGGAGTACAATGTTAGACTAGTATCCCTTTATAGAAAATTTAGGTAACGAGGACTAAGTATTATTTGTGTAATTAAAACCAAACAGAATTAATATATATTTTTTTTCCAGTTTGGTTTCATAAAATTTTAAAATCAATTCAAACCAAAAACCAAATTACAAATAAATAAAATAATATATTTATATTTATAGAATATTTTTTATTTTATTGTTTGTATATTTTTTTTATATATTCATACTTTCATCTATTATATCGATCGAGAATACTGTATTTTTTAATATATATTTATCGGTTGAAAGTTTTTTACATCGAACAAATAGTTAGACATTTTTAATTTACTCGAAACTCGACGTACATGATCTACGTAAATAGAACATAATACGACGATCGGATTAAACAAATATAAATCGTATAAAAAATTACGAAATAGTATAAAACTCATTTAATTTTACACTAATGTAAGTGGATCCTGATAAGTGCTTAATTTCATACATTTTCATATATTATTTCCTTATACTTTGTGTTTTAATTCTTAAGTTCCTTGACATTTTACTATGATTTTGTGAATTATAGTTATTTTGGAAGAGATGAAGTCAAAACATGTCAAATATGATGTTAAATAGCTTATAAAGTCATAATCATAAGATAGAAAAAGACTTGGGAGTCAAAAAGATCAAATTCTTAGTGCAAAGCAATCAGACAGATTTGACCTCCAGAACTTGTTGTTAAGAAATCATGATGTTATAGTCTTTATTTGAAGAAACTTCCTTATTTACTTTTGAAGCTGACTTGAATACCTTTACAATGGTAGTTTACACGCCCAAATCGGACAAGAAATGATCATCCAAATCTGCCGAAGAAATGCGAGAAGATGTAGCAGCCAAAAAATCAAAGACAGGGGCTCGGCGCCCCAGAGTCAGTAAGTTGGCACTGCGGCACTGAAGGCTGGCACCGCGGCGCCGGCCATGCTGTCCTAAATCCGCAAAAATTGCAAAAATCCGAAAATTGCCAAATTTGCACTATTCTGCCTCCTAGCTTCCTTGATCAGCAAGAAAGGATTTTCAAGGTTTTAAAACTCTATAAATACCATCTTTTGAGCCACAAACTAGGACATGTTTTGATTATTTATCAATATTCTTCTTCTTCTTCTTCTTCTTCTTCTTCTCTATTCTCTGAGTTTTATTTTAGTTTTCTTCTTAGTTCTTTTTAACATTCATGTTTATGTTAACTATGTCTATGCAAGGCTAAAATTTTCTTTGGTTAAGGGTGATTTCAAAGCCCTAGACATGTTTTGTAATTAATTTTCAGATTCTATCTATTATTAATTTTCTATCAAAGTTAATTATGTTCTATAAAAATTGTTAATGATTTTTATCTTGATTTGTTTAGGACACATACTAGATAGATCTTGATAATTATCTAATGCTAGTTTAGGAGTTGTGATACGTAGCTTATCTTGATTTCTATTCAATAGTGGCAATTTGTGATTAATGATTATGTTAAAGTTTTCGCTAATTGCAAAGTGGAACATAACCTAAGTTAAACAATTCATGTTCATGCTTTTGTTGCTTAGATCAACCTATCTTTCTCATCTTTAAGCTACTATTAAATTAAATTTAGAGATGTTTATCCTAGGTTGTTTGATAGTTAAAGATTAAGTAGTGGCGTTCGTCCTGCTTAACGACGAACTAAGGAAGGATTGGGGTAACACGGGAGTTTGTTATCTACGGTTGTTAACTTTGATAGCTAATTGATGTTGATAAATCTGAAATTGATTCTCAATGATGTCTAGTGGTGGAGAATGAAACCTTAACCATACTTTTCTCATATCTGATTACTTCTTGTTTACTTGTTTTCTTACTCTTATTGTTTACTTTAGTTTAAATCTAATCTCAAAAACCATTTTACTTTTGTTTACTTGTTTCTAAATGATAAACTAATTATTTATAAACTAAAACTCAATCCCTGAGGACTCGACCCTTGCTTCTACTATACTTAACAATTGATTTAGTGTAAGGTTATAATAAGATACACTCTTTTGGGTGCATCAAATTTTTGGCACCGTTGTCGGGGATTGATTTATTTAGTTTATTAGTTATTTGGTTTATTCTTATTTTCTGTTTTAATTAGTTTTTTTTTCTTTTTCAGTGAATGTCCCAATCTCCCAAAGAAGAAGAACCTCACTTAGGACTTAGGAGAATTTGGGAATTCATAGCTTTCCATCATAGAACTAATGAAGAGTTGATCCAAACCATCCAAGAGGAACAAGGAGAGATGGCTGTTGACAACCGAACTCTCAAGGAGCTAGCCGCTCCAGACTTGGGTCAACAACCATTATGCATTGAATATGCTAATCTTGAGGTAGCTTTTGAATTAAAATCTGGTTTGATTCATCTTCTCCCAACTTTCTATGGTTTAGAGAGGATCCAAATACACACCTCAAGGAATTCCATGTAGTTTGCTCAAGCATGAGGCCAACCGGGGTCACGGAAGAGCAAATTAAGTTGAGAGCTTTCCCATTCTCTCTAGCTGATTCGGCAAAGGAATGGCTTTACTATCTACCATCCGGGGACCATAACTATATGGAATGGTATGAAGAAAGCATTCTTGGAAAGGTATTTCCCAGCATCTAAGGCTACCAACATTAGAAAAGAGATATGTGGGATTCGGCAATACAACGGGGAGTCCTTATATGAATATTGGGAGAGGTTCAAGAAACTTTGTGCATCATGTCCACACCATCAGACAAGTGAACAACTTCTCATCCAATGTTTCTATGAAGGACTAATGCCCATGGAGAGAAGTATGATAGATGCAGCAAGTGGGGGAGCTCTAACTGATAAAACTCCCGGAGCTGCTAGATCTCTCATCTCCAACATGGCAGCCAACTCCCAGCAATTCTCAATGAGACAAGATCCACCACAACAACCCAAGAAAGTCAATGAGGTAAGTACATCATCCCTTGAGCAAACAATTTCTCAACTGACTTCTCTTGTGTAACAATTGGCTGTAGGTAATATACAACAAATTAAGGAGTCTGGCATATGTTCTACCATGGGGCATCAAACTGATATGTGCCCAACAGTACAAGAGGATACCAATAAATATGTGAATGCCATAGGTGGATTTCATAACCAACCAAGAAAGTATGATCCCTACTCTAACACTTACAATCCAGGATGGAAGGATGATCCAAACTTCAATTATGGAGGAAACCAATCACAAGCTGCTCCACCGGGTTTTCAACAAAGGGTTCAACAACCATATCAAACCCGACAACAAGTGCCACCCGCTCAAAATTCAGGTACTTCTCTTGAAGATCTTGTTAAATCCCTTTCTACTAATACAATTCAATTTCAATAGGAAACAAAGGCAAGTATCCGAAATTTGGAGACTCAAATGGCGCAAATGGCAACAACAATAAGTCAAATGCAAGCAAGGTATTTCGAGAAATTACCTTCTCAAACTATAGTGAATCCTAGAGAACATGTGAATGCCATAACTCTAAGAAGTGGGAAACAGCTTGAGACAACACAAAAGGATGGTGCTCAAGGGGAGGACAACACCATGGCATCATCATCACATCCCAATGAGCCACTAGAAAAGGTAAATCCTAAACCATCTTTTCCTTCTTATATAACTCCTCCACCTTTTCCTAGCAGGTTAGCAAAGTCCAAGAAGAAAGAGCAAGAGAAGGAAATTTTGGAAACCTTCCAGAAAGTAGAGGTGAACATTCCTTTACTAGATGTCATAAAGCAAGTGCCCCGTTATGCAAAGTTCTTGAAAGATTGTTCACATCTAAACGGAAGCTCAAAGGTAATGAGAAGGTAAGTATGGGAGAGAACGTCTCGATTGTTCTTCAAAAGAAACTCCCACCTAAATGCAAGGATCCAGGTATGTTCACCATTCCTTGTAAATTAGACAACACCAGGTTTGCACATGCTATGCTAGACTTAGGAGAATCTATCAATGTTATGCCATATTCAATTTATGCTTCTTTGAAACTGGGACCATTAAAAGAAACTGGTGTTATTTTGCAACTCGCTGATCGTTCTATTACTTATCTAAAAGAAGTTATAGAAAATGTTCTTGTGCAAGTTAATGAATTGGTCTTTCCAGCTGACTTTTATGTGCTTGACATTGAAGATGAGATGTCTTCCAACCCAACACCTATTTTATTAGGAAGACCATTCTTAAAAATAGCCAAGACAATAATCAATGTTAATGATGGCACACTCACTATGGAATTTGATGGTGATGTACTCCATTTTAATATCTTTGAAGCCATGAGATATTCTACTGACATACATTTTGTTTATGCAATTGATACATTTGACACTTTAGTGCAGTCAACTTTTGAGTTAAGAGGCAAGGACATAGACATTGACAAACACCTTGGCATGGAGACCTCTAAAGATGAACCCGTTTTAAGTGAACATGTGAAGGAAGCATTGGCAAATTTGCAAGTGTTGCCATCTTGTAATAAAAGGTTTGATGTTTCAGATATTAATTTTCATTTATCTAATGAGAAACATCTACCTTTTCTTTTGCAGGAACCAACATTGGATTTAGAACCACCACCGGATCATTTGAAGTATTCAAGAATACAGTGTGGATGATGGCATAGGTCCAAGTCAGGCTGAGGACAATAAACCAAACGCTTCTTGGAGGCAACCCAAAAAGATAGAGAGCACATATTATAATCAGATTTGCTATTCCTTACTCTCCATTATTCTATCTTTTATTGTTTTACTTTAGTTTGTTTTGATTAGTAATTCTTTTCTTTTACACATGATTCTTATATTTGAGATAATAGTATTACATTGTAGACAATGTAAGAATTAAGTGTGGGGGGAAGAATTTAGGATTTCCTTTAGTTTTATTTTGTTTTTAGTTTGTTTTTAGTGTGTTTTAGTTACTTTCAATACTATGATGAGATATGAATTGCATTGGGTCTAAAACTGATCATTAGTGATAAGATGTTCATGAGAATTAAGCTTGACATTACTATTTTTCACTAAGCCAATGTTACTATGATATGTTGATTGAGAAAAAAGCATGTTTAGATTTAAATATGACTTGTATAATCATCCTTGTGAGTTTTTGAGCCTATATGATTGATGCATTATACATATCAATCCAATTTCTTTATTGAGTGCTCTTATGATTACATGATTCTCTAGAACTTGCTTTAAACCTTTTTGAGACTATATTGATGTATGTGACAACATGAATATGATAGAGGCATTAGGATTATAACTAGGGCCAAATAGCCATCCATTATTGATGTTCCAAGAGAACATCCCCCTAGTAAGCCAATTTCAGCCTATACTGATTAAGCTATTTTATTGGTACCCACATCTTACACCTAGTCTAAACACATTTATATCTTTACCTTTGTCTAAAGATGAATTAGCATGTTTTGAGACATATTGCAAAAACAAGGAAGATCTATTGGTAACTTGGGTTGGAAATAAGAAATAAGTGTCGGGCGGGGGGAAGAAAATAAAAGTCAAGAGAAAAAGAAAGGAAATATTGCCAAATACATTCCCATATTAAAAAAAAAAATATGAATCATCTCTTGAACTTGTGAAAAAAGAAAAAGATGTTACAAAGTTGTTTAGAACGAAGAAAAAGCCCAACCTGAATATTCGGCCTATGTATTATATGCTTTGTAAATAGTTTTGAGAAGTTTTCTTTGTATGAATCTTATTATGTCTCTAAACTCTATGAAATCTTTGGAACCTTTGTAATATCCTTTTCCTTTTATTCTTTATCCACATTACAACCCCTTGGCCCCATTACAACCTTGAATAAAGACCTTTTGATTCATGAAGTTGCATGATCTAAGTACTGGAGAATAGGTGGACAAGCAAGCATATGGTAGAACTATTTTCATGAGATTGATTGAGTGTAAACACTTTACCACTACTTTAAAGAGTGAAAATCATGAGAGTATTCCATGTGAGAAGTTAAGATTAAGTTTGAACATGCACTATTTTGATTGAGATATGTTATGTTAATGTTAGCTTAACTCAAACCCTTTACTATCAAGCATGATTCTTTGTGAAACTCTTTAAGACTTGTTCAACGATTGTCTCTCATTTTTATTGAAAGTGGACTAGATTAGAATTTATTATTTTGTTTTTATTTGATTTTGCTCAAGGACTAGCAAAACACTAAGTGTGGGGGAATTTGATAAGTGCTTAATTTCATACATTTTCATATATTATTTCCTTATACTTTGTGCTTTAATTCTTAAGTTCCTTGACATTTTACTATGATTTTGTGAATTATAGGTATTTTGGAAGAGATGAAGTCAAAACATGTCAAATATGATTTTAAAGAGCTTATAAAGTCACAATTATAAGATGGAAGAAGACTTGGGATTCAAAAAGATCAAATTTTTAGTACAAAGCAATCCGGCAGATTTGACCTCCGAAGCTTGTTGCTAAGAAATCATGATGTTAAATTCTTTATTTGAAGAAACTTCCTCTTGACTTTTGAAGCTGACTTGAATACCTTTCCAACGGTAGTTTACACGCCAAAATCGGACAAAAAATGGTCATCCAAATCAGCATCCAAAAAATTGAAGACAAGGGCTCGGCGCCGGCCATGCTTCTCTAAATCCGTAAAAAACCGCAAAAATCGAAAAATTGCCAAATTTGCACTATTCTGCCTCCTAGCTTCCTTGATCAACAAGAAAAGATTTTCAATATTTTAAAACTCTATAAATATCATCTTTTGAGCCACAAACTAGGACATGTTTTGATTATTTATCAATATTCTTATTCTTCTTTTCTATTCTCTGAGTTTTATTTTAGTTTTCTTCTTAGTTCTTTTTAACATTCATGTTTATGTTAATTATGCCTATGCAAGGCTAAACTTTTCTTTGGTTAAGGGTAATTTCAAAGCCCTAGACATGTTTTGTAATTAATTTTCAGATTCTATCTATTATTAATTTTCTATCAAAGTTGCTTATGTTCTTCCATAAAAATTGTGTATGATTTTTATCTTAATTTGTTTAGGATGCATACTAGATAGATCTTGATAATTATCTAATGCTAGTTTAGGAGTTGTGATACGTAGCTTATCTTGATTTCTATTCAATAGTGGCAATTTGTGATTAATGATTATGTTAAAGTTTTCGCTAATTGCAAAGTGGAACATAACCTAAGTTAAAAAATTCATGTTCATGCTTTTGTTGCTTAGATCAACCTATCTTTCTCATTTTAAAGCTTCTATTAAATTATATTTAGAGATGTTTATTCTAGGTTGTTTGATAGTTAGAGATTAAGTAGTGACGTTCGTCCTGCTTAACGACGAACTAAGGAAGGATTGGAGTAACACAGGAGGTTGTTATTTTACTTTTGTTTACTTGTTTCTAAATGATAAACTAATTATTTATAAACTAAAACTCAATTTCTGAGGACTCGACCTTTACTTCTACTATACTTAACAACTGATTTAGTGCAATGTTATAATAAGATACACTCTTTTGGGTGCATCAGATCCCTCCTCATTAGTTTAAAACTCATATATATATATATATATATATATATATAAATTAGAAGAGAAAAGTAAAATGATTGAATTTTTTTTCCCTTTCATTGATGTAGCTTTGCAATTAAAAAAATGAAAAATTAATAAAAAAAATTAACTTTTAAAGTTATATTATTTAATCATTATAACCTTAATAAGTTAGGAGGAAAAGGGAAAATATAAAAAGAATAATTTTGTAAAGATGGAACACTTTATAATTGATTCACTTTTTTTATATTTGTTTTCTCTAATCTTTTTAATTTGAAATGATTTGTTTTTATAAATAAAAATGATAATCTTTTTGTTTTTCTTTCTTCTTAATTTTCTCTCTTATCAATCACTATTAAAAATTATTTTCATTTTATTTTTCTGTCTATCCTTTTTTATTTTTTCACTTTTACATCCTATCAAACAAAGTTTAATTATAGAAACAAACATTTCAAGAGGAATAAGGCTTTAGTTTGTTTGCTCTTGTGGTTGCGTTAGGGCCAACAAAAAAAAAAAAAAAAAGCAACAAACAAATTTGAATTTAGAATATAATATCTACTTAGACTTAATAAGCAAAACCTAAGCAGCTAAATAACTTGTTCTTATTATTATTATTTTTTAATATTAGATATTTCAATTACATTGAATGCACAATTAATTATATGCTTCAATTTGATAAAGATGGGCATACATTAATGAAATACTTTTTTTTTTTTTCAAAAAAAAAACTTGAAAGTAATTCAAGTTAGTCCTAAATTAATTTTATCATAAAAATTAATAGAAATAAATCAATCAAAAATGATATTGCTGCTAAAAAGTAAAAAGTATCTAAGAGTAGTACTTTTTAAAGTAATTATCTCAGATTTTCAAGTAATATTTTCATCAATTTTATTGAGAATTATCATATTAAAGTAAGAATATTACTGTAAATAGCATTTTACTTATCAGTGTAAAAGTTATAAAGGCATTTTTTTTACAATGGAGATTGCAATTTGGAAATATGAAAAGAAGTTGTAGATATTGAGATTTAAATTTTAAATTTACTCAAAGTCAGTTCTTAAAAGTGGTTGTATAAATCAGTTAAATTAAATTCGAATTTAATTATAAAGGCCTTTTAATTTCACAACCTATTAATTTCAATATAATAAATTAAAATTGAAAAGTCAAAAAATAATAAAAGGCGTGGAGTGGTATAAGTCATTAAAATCAAAGTAATTAGTATCGTACTGGTGGGCATACTATTTTTGTTCTAGTACTGATACGAATCAATACCAACGTGTTTCGGCGTATCGTTTCGGATTTACCGGTATGTTTCAACAAAAAAAAAATACATATATATATATATATATATTTATAGCCTATTTTTAAGTTCCTTAATAAAATATATATTATATACACATGTAAATATACGTCCATTACATTCATATTATCATATATATATATATGTTTAAATGCAAATATAAATTTTAAATATTTAATATTAAAAAATTTTAAACATCAAATAAATATTTATATAAAATATTTAAAAAATATAGTAAATTATTATTAATTTGGTTAAATAGTGTAATTTAATGAACATATTTTATTTTTAAATATAATTATGAAAAAAATAAAAATGATCAAGATAAAAAAATATTAGAAATTGGTTTAAAAACTCAAATAAGTGAAATAATAATAAAAAAAAACTCAAAATCTTGTACCAACTGGTACGGACCGGTACATGCCGATACTGACCGGTATTGATCGATACAGACTGGTACAGACCGGTACGAATCAGTACAAAAACCGAACCGATATCATACTGATACCATTTCGTTTTACCTTAAAACCGGTATGATTGGTACCAGAAAGGTACCGACTACTCTAATTAAAATACAAATCTACTTGAATATAGTTTAGTTAAATCTTAAATTTTATCATAAATAAATGATTAAATTTTTTAATCCAATTGAATTTTATTTAGAATTAAGAGTCTTTCTTTCATAAAAAAATTTGTGGTAGTCTTTTGTTTTTCTACGTGTCTCTTTTATTTTCAGTTTATAACATTTTAGTAATTTCTTTAGTAAGTTATCATTTATCATTCAAACATAGTTTAACATAGATACCAAGTTAAATTTAAAAAAATACAACCATATATTCTTCTTTCTAGCTAGGGAAAAAAAACCATTCTTTCTTCAAGTAATTGGCTTTGCATTTGCATTAATTTAAAAGACTTAGCTTGGGTCGATGACCACCCATAATTAATTATTGATTAGCATTTATGAATGTCAAGAGATGATAAAATAAAAAGTAATTATGATTAATTGAGCTATGAATTTGGTCTACGTACTTTATTAAAAAGTTGACTTTAATCGCTATATTTTTATTTGAACTAAAATGGTGTCCGGTTTGTATGGGATCACTTTAAAAAAAAAAAAATTAATTTATAAAAAATTAAAATTAAATAATATGATGAATAATAAAAATATTTATTCAAAAAATTAATTGTATCAATAATAAAATAAAGATAATTATTGCTTTGAAAAATATTTTTTAGGCCTTAGTTTGATTTTGCGGCTGTAAGTTCATTCTTTCTTTGAGTTTTGAATTCAATGAGGATCAACCTACTTTTATCTTTTTATATATATATATATATTTTTCTCTTTTATGTATTTAATTATTGATTTATTTAAATTTCTTTTATTTCATTATTTTTATTTTTACTTGGAAAAATAGAAAAACAACAAAAAAATGAAAAAGCGAATGAGAAAGCAGATCTGAAACGAAAACAAAGATTTCGATTTTAAGACAAAAAAGTCTCCTTTTCAATTTTAAAAATAGAGTTTGATTAGAAAAGAAAAACTAAAACAAAATAACCAAGAACTCTTTTAGAAATTCTCCTTATATAAACACATAATCAGAACTGCCAACAACACAACAATTAGGGTCCGTTTGTTTCGTAAAAATTGGTTTCTAAAAAATATTTTTTTTAAAATATGAAAATTTTTCGGACAAGTATAGATTTTCTGATATTTGGATGATTTACTGAAATTTTTTTCTGTTGTTTGGTTATTTTCTTGAAAATCTACTTTTTTTCAAATATCATTATTGACATAAATATTAATTATTAATTATTAAAATATTAAAAATGATTTCTTATTAAAATATTAATATTTTAATAATAATAGTTAATAATAAAATATTATATTAATATTAAATACTTAAAATAATACTATTTAATACTAAAACATTAATTATATTAATATTTAAAATATTATAATTATTATTAAATTATTATTTAAAATATTAACATTAATTATATTAATATTTAAAATAATGTAATTATTATTAAAATATTATTTCTATTAATATAATTATTATTAAAATATTATTTCTATTAATATCAGTATTATTAACATATTATTTATATTAATATAATTATTATTAAAATATTATTTTGATTAATATAATAATTATTAAATTTTATTTATATTAATATAATTATTATAAAAATATTTTTTTTAGTTTTTCAAATAGTAATATTATTATAAATATTAAAATATTATTTATATTAATATAATAATTATTAAAATATTACTTCTACTTTTTTTCAAATAGTAATATGGCATAAATATTAAAATATTTATTATTAAAATATTAAAAAATAATATTATATTTCTACTAATATTATTTATTATTAATACATTAATTATATTAATATTTTAAAATATTTTAAGTGTCCTAATAATTATTAAAATATTATTTCTATTAATTAATATTTATACTATTAAAATAACAATCTTTTTATACTAAAAAACATTTATTAATAAATAATAATAAAGTATAATTTATATATATTTATTATTAAAATAGTAATATAAAATCATTATTCAATAAAATATTAAAAATATTATTTAAATTTTAAAATATTTATAGTGTTACAATTTATTATTAAAATAATGATATTGTTATATGAAATAATATTTTTATCAAAATAATAAATGATACTCATTATATTAATAATTTATTATTAAAATATAAATATAATATTATATAATTAAAATATATAAATATAAATATGTAGATTTAATAATATTTAAATAAAATATTGAAAATTATAATATTAAAATATGTTTATATTTATTTTTTAATTATAAAATTATATTAAAAAATAAATATTTTTATTAATATAATAATATTTAGCTCGAATCAAGTTAAGTTTCGATCTAAAATATGATGTCCAAATTTCGATTCGAGTAGCTCTACTCATGACAGTTGTTTTCAAGAAATTGTCTTCCCCTTTTAAAAAGAGAAAGATAATTTAAAAAAAAAAAACTCTTATTTTTCGTTGATCAGTAAATTATTTTTGGTTGACCAATCAATTTTTCGATAATCAAAAACTAAAAAATATAAAAATTATTTTTCATAAATTATTTTCAATGAAACAAACGAACCCTTAGAAGAAATTCACAGCAATAAAGAATTGTTTTTCTTTGGGGGTTTTCGGGTTGATTTTTCCTTTTGGGTTTTCAAAAATATCTGAGTTTTTCTTTCTGGGTGGGTTTTAGGTTCTAGCATACTACAGTTTTTTTTTTTTTTAACCCACAATAACTACATAGAGAAAAACACAATATAACGACAAACACAATGACTTTTTTTTAGGGTTTCGATTTGGTTTTTTCTTCTTTGGGAATTTTTGAAAATTTGAGTTTAGCATAATAGAGGAAGGGGGTGAGTGGAAGCTTTTCACAAGATAGTTTCGAGATTTTCGAATGGCAGAATTGACAGTAGGAGAGGTTGCGATGCGAGACTAAAAATTTAGATCTATGGAGATTTACGAAAAATCAAGTTGAAATGGGGAAGAGGAAAGTGAGAGGAATCATAAGGAGATCTTTATTAGGTTTCCATCATCGGTGACGTCGATCACTGACGACCAATGACGGCGGTAAAGGCGGAAAAGTCACTAAATTCTGGAAAATTTTGAAGGCCAATGGTGGTGTTCTTGAGAAGTTCTAGAAATAAGGTAGAGAAAAAAAGGTAGTGAGAGAGAGGGTTTATCATATATATATATATATATATATATATATATATTGGGTTTTAATTTGTGTGTGCTTATTTATTTATTTATGATATTTTTTATTTGTTTTTTATTTATCTATTTTGCTTTTGTTTATTTTTTATATATATTTTATTTTTGATCGATTTATTTATTTTGGTACTTATTTATTTTTTCCTTTATTCTTTTTATTTCATTTTTATTTAGTATGATGTTATTTTAATATTTAGAAATTTAGGTTTTTTAAATTGATAAAATAAATTTGTAAAAAAAGTTGTTTCTTTGAATAATAAATTAAAATAAATTGATATTTTTTAATGATGAAATTTTAAGGAAATTGCAACTGGACAATTTTCTAAGAAATTTCTATGTGAGTATTTTTTTTCTAAGTTTTACCGGCTTAATGGAGAGTTCAGAAAAAATATTTCAATATTAAATATTGATATTGTAGCATTCGAATTTTGTCCGAATCAAATCCGAGGCCCATATCACATCTCGAGCCAAGTCCCGAATTAGTTTCGAGTCTATTTTAAATCCAATTTAAATTTAATTTTCAGTCTCTATTATTATTATTATTATTATTATTATTCAATATTGATCTTTTTATTTGATGTTATTTACTATTATTTTATTTTTATTTTTATCCTTTTACCTTTGTATTTTATTTTATTTATTTTTGCGGGCCTGAAGGCCCAGATCGTTTGCAGGGCCCGATAGAACTTTATTGGGCCGTCCATGCCGGCAGCTATTTGGGCCTGTTGGCCTTGCTGCCTAGGCAGCAACAACCCCTACCCTTGCTCCCTGCAGCAGCCAGGCCACTTCCCTAGGCCACCCCTTATATACACCACCACCCACTACCATCTCCCCACTCAACCTCCACACCCTACACACACAATCTCTATTTGGACATAACCCTACCCCTAGCCAGCAACCCCCCACGCCATTACCCTAGCCAACCCAAGCCCCTATGCCACCCACTTGCACTACCCAAGCCCTTACGCCACCACCATCATAAAGCCTCCATCTGGACCCCTCCCCCCATTTTTGGTTCTTCTCAATAGTCATCAACACAAAAAACAAAACACACACATACCCCACCCAAACAACAAAAAAACCATCAACAGACAAAAAAACACACAAAAAATAAAACAAAGAAAATATGAAAATCTTAGGGTTTCGATTTTTCCTAGATTCGAGGGGTTAGAGGGGGATTTCAGGCAGATCTGATGGTCGAGAGGAATTTTAGGATGAGGGGAGGCCATGGTTTGAGTTTGGAGTCTATCCGGCGGCTGACGGAGGAGATCGAAAGTGTAGAGATTTCGATCTTTAGGTGTAGATCTACGAAAATCAGGACAGTTTTAGGCAAAACTAAGGTTGGAATCGGAAAGAGGGGCTCGAAAGGAGTTTGGGGGTGAAATTTGGGAAAAGGTCGGCCGCCAGCGAACGATGGCCGACGACGGTGGATCGGCTTCGAAATCTAGGGTTTTGACTGGTTTTTGGGTTTCAGCTAGAGAGAGGGGAGAGCATATGAAGTTAGAGAGAGAGGAGGACAAAAAAAGGGTTTTTATACTACTGCCAAAACGACAGCGTTTTGGGAGAGAGAGGCTCCGTGTGTGGACACGAATTCGACTCGGGGTCCGCTTGCCTGACCCGGTTCTGGGGGGGAAGGAGAGGAAAGAAAGGAAAGAGAAGAAAGAAAGGAAATAAGAAAAGAAAATAGAAGAAAGAAGAGAAAAAGGAAAGAAAAAAAAGGAAAGAAAGAAGAAAAGGAAGGAAATAAAAAGAAAAAAGAAAAAAGAAAAAAGAAAAAAGAAAAAAGAAAAAGGAAAGGGAAAGGAAAAGTAAAAAAAAATCTTAAAGTTTTATTTTTGAAAATTAATCCGAGCACTCAAGCCTTATTCTTTTTCGCAGTTTCGCAAGGTACACTTTGTTTTCGTTTAGGTTAATTTCATTAGTTCTCTTTGTTAATATTTATTATTTATTTGATTATTACTATTATTATTTATTTATTTTCTTTGTTATAAGTATTTGTTATTATCATTATTATGTTATTATTTCTAGCCTTTTATTTTATTTTATTTTATTTCCTCTTCCTTATTTTTTGTATTTTGCTATTTATTTATTTATTGTTATTTTCGTTTTCATTTTACTCATTTTTGTTAAACGTGTTATTAATCTTTAAAAATAAAAATAAAAAAAATGACATTTCGGTACATGCACAATAATTTCATGAATGAAATGTCTTTTAAATTATTTTCACTAAAGAAAATTCTCTAAAAATAGATTCTTTCTCGGGATGGACGAAGTATAAATCGTTCCTCGAAATAATTCGAGTAAAAATAGTTATCGAAACATTATCGAATGTATCGGAGTGATTCAGGAATTATTTTTACATAGATAATTTCTTTTATTTCAAAAATAATTATAAAGGGTAGTTTAATTTGTTCTTTCAAGTAAAGATAAAAATATTTTAAGAAATGTGATCAACTAATGATGGAATTCGACATAGTAGTGATTCCTAAGATATCTTGAGGTGAGAAAATTTCGTTCAATATCACCATGAGTAGTGGGAGTATTTGGCGACATTCTCAATACAAAAATTCGTTTTCATTTCGAAAATGGAAATGATCAAAGATAATAAATAAATAAATAAAAAATGAATATTTACGTGTTTGATATTTTTCATGCTCGTATTTTTTAAATGATATGCTTCGTATGCTTAATCATACGATTATATATTTAATCACATGTCTTATATGCTTAATCATGTGTATCTTGTGCATAAATATTTACATCGTACGCATTTAAATAAAAAATGAATGCAAATTACCGACGAAGGAATTCTAAGGATGTCATAGTAATGATTCCTAAGATATCCAAAGGTGAGAGGATCTCGTTAAATACCACCAAAAGTATTGAGAATATTTAATGAGTGTTCTTGATAAAAGATTTATCTTCAATTTCATTTTCAGAAAATAATGACAATTCATTTTTTCGATTAATAAACATATTTTGAAAAAATAAATAAAAGAGAATTCTTAAATACTCTTAAGGTGAGGAAATTTCTATGATTTCTTTCCAAATCGGTGGAAAGAAATTCAAGAATTTTCCAATATTTTTGAATATTTAAATAAACTTCAATAAGTCTGATGAAGGAGCCTTTTTAGGGGAAAAATTGGTTTCTCTCAATTACCTTGAGGTGATGAAATTTCTAAGATTCCTTTCCAAATCGGTGGAAAAAAGCTTAAGAAATTTTTAGAAGAGACCAATTATTTAAGACCAAGTTATGACAATACAAAAATAATCAGGTACAATCCTTTGGATAGGTGTTATAGGAATGCTAATCCTTGCTCACAGGTAACCGTACTCCCAAACCTAATTCTAAAAAAGTAGACCGAAACCTATTCTTTAAGGTACCTTAGTCAAGCATAGGATTTCTTTAATAAGGATAGATTCACAAAGGTGGTCAATCACACTTAACAAAAAAGATTGTTGGTGACTCCATGTTTGTGTCTAGAGATCGAATCTTTGAATTTGCACATTGTGACAGCTTGGCGACTCTACTGGGGATTTCGAGAGTCAAGCCCTTAATATGTATTCTTTTGTTTTATTTTTTTGTTAATTTAATTTAGGGGCATTTAAGGTTTGTTATGTTCCTTCACACACATCACATAAGCATATTCATAAGCACTATACTAGGCTCGTCCTTTTTAGGAGGGAATAAATTACTTACGCTCTCCTGAGGTGATAACCTCTGCTTGTGCTAGCGAAACACTCTTAAGATGTAAAGAACCTACTATTTTTGAGGTTATAACCTCCGCAGTGGCTAGCGAAATACTTTCGCTCAAATTGAACCTTTTGCATTTGTAGCCTGTAATGGGTGAGGAGAGGGTGCCCTACTAATCCAACAAGGATGATAGAAAAGAGTAATTTGGGAACCTTTTATCTTGGTCAAATAATCTTGAACTCAGCTTCTAGACAACCCTTAAGTGACCAACCTTGGGATAAAGTCTTGCCAACCCATCGTAGAAAATGACTAATAATAGGACACGCGATGTAACAACCGAGGTTATGTACGATCGTGCAAAGTCAAACCCCAAATATTTTAAGGGCAAACTTGCAAATTGTTAAGAAGTTATAAGTAATGGAAATAAAAGAAGGAAGGATCAAATTGAACAAATTAAAAGTTTAAGGGCTTAATGGTTAGTTATGAAAAGTTGAGGGACCAATGTGAAATAATACCCAAAATTGAAAAATATCTTTCAAATTTATCTTTATCTCTTGAAAATTCTAGAATTTGTACTTTCTTTCTCAAGTAGCAGCCGGCCATTCTTCTTTTCATTCTCTCAAAGTTGTCTTCAAGCATTTTCCACCAAAATTTCATCAATAATCACATCTAAGGTTAGTTTCTTGATTAATTTTTCCTTTTCTCTAGATTTTCTACATGAATATGCTAAGATTTTAGCTCCATGAACATGTTAAAGTCTGGAATTTCATCTATTAAGTATGAGTTTTACTTTCCTTTAGTAAGAATTAAAAGGATTTGAAAGCATGAACAAGAAAATGGGAAGAAAAAGCAAAACAGGGGAATTGAGCATGCCTTTTGTTAGATTTTCTGGGTTCGGAACAGCTGAGTTTTTATTTTTTTGATATTTTTCCTAGAAAGTAAACTTCAATACAAGAATTTTGGTTTTTGAATCATCCAAAACTGATAAGCGGTTAAAAAGATAAAATTCGGTGAAATAAGTTGTCCTGTTTTGATCCCTATTTTGGCATAGTTTTGGGATTTATCAAACTTGATCAAGATTTTGTTCTAATTGTCTAAGTTAGTTATTTTATTCATAAATTAGACTTATTGGCTGAGATAAACCAATTGGAATCACTTTAAAATTCCTTACCAAACCAAAGTTATAATTTTTCTAATCTAGTTTGATAGTAAGGAATTCATTGCTTAAGAGAAATATAGTACTAAATGATGATTATGGAAATCTCTAAGGCATGAAGTACTGAAAGGAATTTGATAAGGACATGAATATGGAATTGAATTATGGAGAAAATGATTATGGAAATGATATTAAAAATTAAAGATATGTTGTTTTGAGTATGAGAAATTAGTATTGACTTTGGGGTAGATTAATGGGACTTAAGCTGCATTCATAATTGCATATTGCTTTGAGTATGTATAAATACCAATTATCGTTAATCTCTAGGTCACGTAGATCCAACGTCACTCGAGGATCCCGAGGTTACAGGCCGAGGCGTATAGGGATCATTTCAAGGATTGTGAGTAGACTATAACTATAGTTATCTGGAGTTTCTTTAATTATAATTATAATTTATTTAGCATGATATTTATTTTACGTATTAAAGATATATGCGATATATAAACATATGAATTGATTTTGTTATTAATGTGCATGTATTTCAAGAAATATTATATCGAGCAAGTTGGATGATTTATAAAATATGATTATACATAGATTTTGACATACATGGTTTTGGCTCCACCTGACTTAATGTATGAGATTATACCCTAGATCAAAATAAGGGAGCTGCGTGCTACGCCTTTGTGGCGGGAGCCACCTCCAGAGTGCCAATTTCGTGATATTAGACTAGGGTATGGGAGCTGCGTGCTACACTTTTGTGGTGGGAGCCACCTCCAGAGTCCCTATCCCATTATATTAGCCTTTTGGGGGCACATCATAGCGATACATATGCCTTTGGGGCGTCCTATGGTGATATTGGCTTTTGGGGCCGGCTACTAGTATGCCTACAAGGATATTACCTGGTTATTACATGGATGTATGGATAAATCTTATGCATGACTGTCGCAACCTAAAAAATAACAAGTCTCATCGCAAGACTTTATTATTCATTAAGCATGACATTAGAAAACCGAGGAAAAGTTGACTTAATTCCTTTAGAAAAATGAAGGTTTTGAAAATGACCTTAAAAAAGACATGGAGTCGCCACCAATCTTTTTTAGCTAGGTGTGATCGGTCACCTATTAAAACCGATTTTATAAAATATTTTAAAAATTAATTAAAACATTTTAAAACCAATTTCAAGTCTACGTTTTAAACCAGAGAAATCAAAGAAACGGGTTCGGGACTCGGTTACGTGCGGGGAAGGATTAGCACCCCCACAACGCCCGTATAAACTGTACCTTATTAATCATATGTTATCTCAAGTCTCGATAAAAAAGTCGGTTTTAAATTTAGTATTTCAAATTAATTCCCAATTTAAAGAAAAATAATTTCATTTTTTAATTGAAAATGATGCGGAATTTATAAATTCAAAATTTTCCTATATTCCCCAACAAACGTGGCAAAATATAGAAATTGTTATCAATTTGGAAAACTTTTCGAATCATTCTCATTTTAAAGAAGATATTCCGTTATTAATGATAATTGATGATATCCTCCCCAGCTAACCCGGCAGAGAACTCATGAATTATTTTAACTTGGGAATATCTTTATTTTTATTGAAAATCATTACCTTTTTGAAAATATTTAAAAAAAATATGAATATGAATATGTATGACATAAATAAAATGACATAGCAAAATCTAAATAATATAATGCAACCTAAATGATATGATATAATTTAAATGTCTTAGCATATTCTAAATGAAATGAAATATCCTAAGTTATATGTTATATTCTAAATGAAATGAAATGACCTAGGTAACATAATATATTCTATATGAAATGTAATATCCTAAGTCATATGATATATTCTAAATGAAATAAAATAATCTAGGTAACATAATATATTCTACATGAAATGAAATAATTTAAATGACATGGCAAATATGAATGAGATGGCATATAATTTAAATGACATGAAATATAAAATAATCCTATCATATAATATACATGAAAATAATAATGCATGAACATAGTATATGCTAAATAATATGACAAAAATAACTAAATAAAAAGCATAGGATATCATGAAATATTCCAAATCATATAATAAACAATATAACATAACTCAAAATCATAACAATATCATAGAAATTATCATAGCAAAAATCACATATTATATAAAATGCATGAATATGGAAAATGCAATGCATGAAAATGTATTTTTTTCTTTTAATTAAGGAAATCCGTATATCTAAAAAGATATCCGGCTACCTTAGGAAAATATGTCAAATTAAATATTCTAAAACCAAAATACTTTGTGATTGTTTGAAAAGAATTTGGAAAAAGCTTAGATTAAAAAAAAAAAAATTGGGCTAAAACTTTTTTTAAATGGCTCTAATTTCCTAAGTTTAAAATCCCGGACTTGACCACCCTTAACCCGAGAATTAAAAATCATTTTTAGAGTCTAAAAAGGCTTAGAAACTACCCTAAGTCAGTAGCTAAACTTCCTAATCAGCCCCCTCTAGGTAACTTAACCAAAACAGAAAAATGATTTTTCTTTAAATTCAATTCTGACTCCACTGTCCAGTTTTAAGCCACGATTTCTTACCCTATTTTTAAAAATTCAAAAAAATCTAACAAAAATACTGAAGACTCAGGACATGTAAAAATACATGGGAACAAATCATCTTAATTTTCTGATTAAAGATGAATGCCCAGAAAAATCGGGAAAGTACGAGTACTGGGTGAAAAAACTGTTTTGCCAAAATACATTTTTGCCTTTGATAAAATCATTTAAAAATCAAAGTAAAAATATTTAAA
The DNA here is from genome assembly GCA_030761205.1 of Fremontodendron californicum. Lineage (NCBI taxonomy): Eukaryota > Viridiplantae > Streptophyta > Magnoliopsida > Malvales > Malvaceae > Fremontodendron > Fremontodendron californicum. The sequence continues at coordinate 24,910,058 of JAULJL010000009.1, forward strand.
ACTCATAAAATGACTCAGAAACAGTAGCTAAGACTTTTTAAAAGTTAGATAAAAATTGGCTAAGTAAAAAAAATCACAAAGGTAGAATAATCAATTTGACCAACCTTAATTTTCCACAAGTGTGCTCAAGAGAGCATGACTTTGAACCATTAATTGGCTTAAGTCATTAGTCAAGTGGCATGAACATGAAATGCATGAAATAATACAGCAAATATGATGCATGAAATGCATGAGTTTAAACCTAAATGTCATGAAAAAATGCATGGCATCCATATAGTGACCTAGACCTAAATGAACTTGCATGGCATTTAATGTAACCTAGGTCTAAAATGCATGAACATGCATGACAAGATAAACCTAACCTAACATCTAAAATATGCACGGCAATAACACAAACACAAGGCATGCTTAAACCAAAAACTCAATCAAATGTCATGAAAATGCAAACCTATCATCTAACATATCAATAATGCAAACACAAGGCAAAATAATGAAGTAGCCGAATGTCCTAAGGTTCCAAACAAGCATGGCATTTTCACAAAGACTTGGTATACTTAAACTAAATACTCAATCAAATGTCATGCAAATGCAAACCTATCAACTAACATGGCAAAAATGCACACACAATGCAAGATACATGAAGTGGCCGAATGGCCTAAGGTTCCAAACAAGCATGGCATTTTCACAAACACTTGATATACTAACATGCTCAACTAAAATATAACACTCAAATCATGCAAACACAAAGTAGAGATATTAAAACTAACAAGCATTTTCACAAACACTTGATATACTAACATGCTCAACTAAAATATAACACTCAAATCATGCAAATACAAAGTAGAGGTATTAAAACTAACAAGCATTTACACAAACACTTGATATACTAAATATAAAACATCAACAAATTTAAACATTATAAAAACAAAAAATTGAAAATGCAAGAATATGACAATAAACTCATAAATGGCAACAAACAAGCATCCAAATTAAAGCAAACTTCAAGTATATGTAGTAGATGAAGATTTAAAGCATCAAGACTAAAAAAATAACCAAAATAACATGACAAATTAAAGCAAAAACAGCAACAATAATAAAAAAAAATAGGCCATTCGGCCATTAAAGAAAAATAAGGAAAAAAAATTTGTAAAAATTATTTAAGAAAGAGATGAAGAAAGAACTTAGGAAGAACATAAAAAAAACAATTATTTAAAAAGAAAACTCACCAAATAATAATCAAAATAGCAAAAACAAGAATGGAAAATCAAGAAAGTGCAAGAGTTGATGCTAAAAGCAACCTAAAGATGCTATATTTCAATCTTTATCTCTTCAAGCTTTCCGTTCTTTTCTAAACTTTTTCTTTTTGCTTTCAACTAAGGAGAGAAAAAACTAAGCAAAACAACCAAAAATATGAAAAAAAGAAAATCCAAAAAAATGAAAATTCTGGTTCCTTTTAGTGCTGGCCGAACCATCCCCCTCCTCCAAGGATGTTGTCATTTTGGTTCCAACCAATTTCCATCCAAGGGCTAGTGATTCAAGGTAAAAAATCATGAAATTATCACCCTTAGATTAGTGTATCAGGTGTCCATAATTACAGCTGTTCAAGAATAATGTTGACACTCTCCCTCTTTATGCATTGGCCTATGTGGCTTAATCACAATGGCTTGATCAAAAAAATCTCCAACTAACTCTTAATTCTTGGCCTTTTGATTGAAAAATCAGAAACTTCCTCCTTCCTTTGGGCCTTGGCAGGCCAGCATTCTCTTTTCCAGCCCAAGTCTGATTTTTTGAAAGGCCAAAAGAAGCCCTTTTCGGTTGCTTGGGTAAAATGACCATTTTGCCCCCCGAATGCAAATAAATGGAAAACGGACTCAAAATTCAAAATTTATTTTTTTAATACTTTCAAAATAATAAAATATTGAATTCTAGAAGTTTTCAAATTTTTCCGAGTCCGTTTGCTATTTATTTGGATTTTTTCTTCCAAAAATGCCATTTGATGCCCCCACATTTTACCATTTTATAAACGAGCTCCAAATCAAGATTTTTCTTCACCAATATCTTCCAAATAATTTAAAAGTGTGATCTGAAAGTTTTCATAATTTTTGGAACTCATTTGGTATTTTTTCGGGATTTATCTTCTTGAATTACTACATAGGGGCTAGGGATTTGGACCTTTTGCAAACGAACTCCGAATCAAGATTTTCTTTCGCCAATATCTTCCAAATAATTTAGAAATTATATTTACAAATTTTCAAAAGATTTGGAGTTCATTTGCTATTTTTCCGAGATTTTTCTTCTAGAATTTTTGCATAAGAGACCCGGGATTTGGCCATTTTGCAAACGAACTCCGAATCAAGATTTTCTTTCGCCAATCTCTTCCAAATGATTTAAGAATGAGATTTGAAAATTTTCAAAATTTTCAGTGTCCATTTGCTATTTTTTCCAAATTTTCCAATTTTACCTTTTTGCCCCCGAAACCCGGTTTTGCTCAAAACAAGTTTGATTTTCAGATTTTCTTCAAGATGAGCCTTGGGCTATCTCTTTTTAATCATTCCTCATCCATTGGGGGCTTTATTCTTACTAAGTCGGGCCATTTCTGTAATTCTTCCAGATTTCACCGAAATCCACCAAAAACCCTAATTCTCGGTTTTCTCCCGGATTGACTTTTCTTTCAATTTTTCTTTCAAGTGGCTTCTCCATTACCCGTATTCAGTGCTAATCTTTCATTTGGAACCTTCAATTTCGACCAATTTGATCGTTTAAGCACTTTTCCCCAAATTTCTCGGATTAGGGTTTTCTTTCTACTGAATCTCTATAACCGAACTTTCGAACTCCATATCTTTCAATGTAGACCTCGGATTATCAAAATTCTTTCACCATTTTTCAATTGAACTTCAAATCTTCATTTTGGAAGTGGGTTGACTTTTTTAGTAGTTCACTTTTTAGGGTTGACTTTTTTGGGGTTGACTTTTTTTGAGGTTGACTTTTTTTTGAGTTTGACTTTTTATGCTCGCCCTCTTAAACTAAGTCTCGGAGTACCACCTGCAGGATGAAAAAAAAAGTCTTTTTACATTCTGAAATATCAATTTAGGAAGAAAACAAACCTGTTTTAGTGGTCCTTACAAAATTAGGTGTCTACAATGACAGTAAGTTGGAGCCCCATTATACGAAACTTGATTTACTATTTAGATTTTATTTATTGATTTTTTATTATAATACTGTTATACATTTGAAAACTTCGCTATATCTTTGAATTATTTATTATAGTTTTACTATTATTTATTTTGGAAACGTTTATTATGTTTTAAAAGTTATCGTCATAGTTTTCAAATGTTTTTAAAGTTTTCTACTCACTGAGATATTCATATATCTCACCTTTTCATGTTTCTCATTTTCAGGTTATAGTTAGGTGTCGAGATTGCTGCCTTCCTCCACTCTCCGCTTCTAATAGTGTTTTGACATGGTGGGCATCGTACTTAAACCTCTCTAGAAGTTTTGTTTCTTTTGATTTCTTTTATCTAGTAAACCTTTTTGAGATAGGTTTACTTTTAGATAAATTGTATATATTTGAAGTTATGAGACAATGAATCAATATGTATTGACTTGAATATAGATTGATCATGGATAATATTTAAATGTGCATGTATAAATGTGATAAACTGTATTGAGAAATATTGCTTACTGAGGATATAAACTGAATGTCATTTGCAGGATGGTTATAGTTAAGATAGAAAGGAAACTCTATCGGATTTTAGGTAGATTATCCGGACAAGGTGTCACACGCGAGGAATTTTTTTTTCTTCTTTTTTTTAACATCTTTATGTCAAACGTTTTGAAATGTTTTTGAATCTCATTTGTGTTTTTCTTTGCTCTAATTTGTATTTAACTTAATTTGGATTCCTTATATTAAACTTTGTGAAATTTTTGTAACTGTTATTTGAATAAACGTAATTCTTTCATTTTATTTTCATACATTTGCATCAGTAAATACTCTCTTGCATATTCATAATTTATGCATACATGTGCACTTCATGGTGGGGTTGGATTTTCTTTTCACAACATAAACACTAAAAATTATGGTAATAAAGGTTTAAGGATAGCTCAATAATCAAATATTTCGGGGCAATCAACTCGACACCCCCACAATACTCGTTCCCAAGCTAAAACAATGGTAGAAGAACAAGTTATCAGGATGGAGAAAATGGAGAAGGTACAAATGAAAAAATGAACAATTAGCCAAGATGATGGACTTAATGATGTGTCTGAACAAGGGGAAAGGAGTAATAGAAGAGGTCACTACTCAGGAAAAGAACCAATCATAAGATGTTGAAGATCTTGTATATCCACCTGACTTTGGCCTATATCTAACTCAGACATCCTAAGGGGCGCAACCACAACAAGTATCATTCACTATGGGATATCCTTATGCATATTCTGGTGTGCCATTTGTTGCAGTTCAGCCCAAATTCTAGAGATACGCTATTCTTACACCAAGGGCAAAACCAACAAATCCTATTCAAGTCCCTAATCTGGATGATCCAAAGGAGTAAGAAAAAATGAAGATAAGTGCGCTTGAAACAAAAGAGGATCTAGGTTCTCACAAAATGAATCTCTTAGAGGAAAGGCTTCGGGCGGTTGAAGGAATAGATTTTCATGCTTCAATGGATGCTGTCATCCCATCAAAGTTCAACACCCCATTTTTTGAGAAGTATGATCTGGTGACCCATATCACCATATACTGTAGAAAAATGGCTACTCATACGCACAATGATATGTTGTTGATATTCCAAGACAATCTCACTAGGTTTGCTGCAAGATGGTATGTCAAGCTAGAGAAAAATCACATCCATTTTTGGAAAAAGCTAGCAAGATATTCGTTACCCAATACAAGCATATTATTGACATGGCTCCATATCTCTTGACCCTGCAAGCCATGGAGAAAAAACCTATTGATAGTGTCGATACGTAATCCCGTCCCGAGGACCCGTTCGAGTGAGGGGGAAACAGGCAGAGGAAAAGATTACTTAATTCCTTAACTCAAAAGGCTGAGGGAATGAAAACAACCTCGAAAAAAGAAATGGAGTCGCCACCACTCTTTTTTTTTTGCTAGCTGCGATCGACCACCTATTAAAATCGGTTTTTATAAAAAAACATTTTAAAATTAATTAAAACATTTTTAAAACCAATTTTGTAGTCTGCGCTTTGAACCAGAGAAAACAAGTGCGGGTTCGGGAGTCGGTTACGCGTGGGGAAGTATTAGCACCCCCACAACGCTCGTATAAAATGAAACCTTATTGGTCATGTGTTATCTCGAGTCTCGATGAAAAGTCGATTTTAGATTGGTATTAGAAAATAATTCCCATTTTAAAAACAATCCATTTTTGTTCGAGAATGATCCAAAATTTGTTATTGCAAAAATTTTCTATATTCCCCGGCAAACCGGTAAAATATGGATTTTTTTTATTGATTTTAGAAATCTCCGCATCATACTCTTTTTAAAAGGGTTTTCCTTTGTTAATATAGTTGATGAAGACTCCCCCGACAACCTGGTGGAGAATTCATAAATTATAATAACTCGGGGATATTGCCTTATTTTATTAAAAAAAATCTCAAATTTCAAAAAGTTGGATGATCATGAATGTGCAAATTAAAATTAAAACTTGAAGGTATAACATGCATGATTAACATGGCATGGCAAATAAGTTTTTATGGCAAAATTTAAATGACATAGCCAGAGAATAAATGACATGAAATATGAATGACATGGCGTAAGAATAAATATCATGTGAATGAAATCGACATGGCATACAAAATGTCATGGCATATGAATGACATGGGACCTGTATGAATGTCATGTGAATGAAATCAACATGACAAACTAAATGACATGGCGTACGAATGACATGGCACATGAATGAATGTCATGTGAATGAAATCGACATGGCAAATACAATGACATGGCATATGAATAACATGGCATGTGAATGAAATAACATAATGAATGACATGGCATATGAATGACATGGCATATGAGTGACATGGCACGTGAATGACATTGCAAATTTTGATGACATGGCATGCGAATGACATGGCATATGAATGAATGTCATGTGAATGAAATCGACATGGCATAAAAAATGTCATGGCATATGAATGACATGGGACATGAATGAATGTCATATGAATGAAATCGACATGGCAAACTAAATGACATGGCATACGAATGACATGGCACATGAATAAATGTCATGTGAATGAAATCGACATGGCAAATAAAATGACATGGCATACGAATGACATGACACATGAATGAATGGCATATGAGCGACATGGCTCGTGAATGACATGGTAAATTTTGATGACATGGCATATGAATGAATGTCATGTGAATGAAATTGACATGGCATACAAAATTTCATGGCATATGAATGGCATGGGACATGAATGAATGTCATGTGAATTAAATCAACATGGAAAACTAAATGACATGGTGTACGAATGACATGGCACATGAATGAATGTCATATGAATGAAATCGACATGGCAAATAAAATGACATGGCGTACGAATGACATGGCACATGAATGAATGTCATGTGAATGAAATCAACATGGCAAATAAAATGACATGGCATATGAATGACATGGCATAATGAATGACATGGCATAATGAATGACATAGCATAATGAATGACATGGCATATGAATGACATGGCAAATGAATGACATGTCATACGAATGACATGACAAAATGAATAACATGGCATGTGAATGACATGGCATATGAATGACATGGAAAAATGAATGACATGGCAAATGAATGACATGGCATATGAATGACATGACAAAATAAATGACATGGCATATGACATGGCATATGACATGGCATATGACATGGCATATGAATGACATGGAAAAATGAATGACATGGCATGTAAATGATATGGCATGTGAATGACATGGCACACGAATGACATGACATAATGAATGACATGGTATGTGAATAACATGGCATATGAATGACATAGCCTAATATGTTATAGCGTGGTAATGAATGTCATGTGAATGAAATCGACATGGCAAACCCAAATGAGATAAACATAATGACATGACAAACCAAGTTACATGGCATGAGAATGTTGTGTTATGAAAATAGAATGACTTGAATGAAATGTCATGGTAGCCAAATAGTCATGGTAATGACAAGAATGGCGTGACATGCTTAATCATGGTATGAAATGGGCTCAAACACTAAATGACATGGCAAATGACATGTTATATGAATGATATGGTATAAATGACATAGATCCTAAATAAAATGTCACGGTGGCCGAATGACATGGTGATGGCATATGAATGGCCGAATGCATGGTGATGACAAGTGGATGGCCGAATGTCATGTAATGATAACATGGCACGAATAGCATGGCATGAAAATGCACCTAAACTATAAATGACATGAAAAATGACATGGCATGACATGTTATATGGACGACGTGGCATGGGTGACATGGCATAAAATGACATTGCATGTGAATGACATGGCAAATTCTTGATGACATGGTATGTGAATGACATGGCATATGAATGACATGGCATGTGAATGACATGGCATATGAATGACATGGCATAATGAATGACATGGCATGTGAATACATGGCATGTGAATGGCATATGACTGATATGGCATAATGAATGACATGACATTGAATGACATATGAGTGACATGGCATATGAATGACATGGCATTGAATGACATGACATGTGAAGGACATGGCATATGAATGACATGGCATATGACATGGCATAAAATGACATGGCATGTGAATGACATGGCATAATGAATGACATGACATGTGAATGAATGACATGGCATGCTTGACATGGCAAAATCACAGAATGATATCATCATAAAATTCATAATCACAACATGATCACATGCACACAAAATTACTTGGAATGTATTATTCATGTGAGGAATCATATAAATAGCATATATCGGAAAATATTACCGTCCTTCCCGGCAAAGCTTGGAAAATAATTCTTTCATATGATATTTACATGGTTCCGAGTAAAACGAAAACCATACATTTTGATTCCATAAACACGTGCGTTGAATAGTTCCCTAACCTTCCCGACAAACCCAGCAAAGATCGAGAACTAATTCACGCCGAATGTTTAATAAACCGAAAAACACGTCTTTATGACAAATTAAATAAAAACATTTTTAAAATGCAATGCATGGAAATGTATTTCTTCCTTTGAGTAAGTACATCCGTATACCTAAAATGGTATCCGACCACCTTAGGAAGAGACCTAAATTGGATTTTCAAAATCAAAAGACTTTGGGCTCGGTTTTAAAAAAATGGAACTGTTGGATGAAAATGGCCTCTTGGCCGAACCCCTCATTTAAAAAAGCCCTATTTTTCTAGTTTTGAAATCCGGGTTGACGGTCCTTGACCCGACTCTTATAAAATCAAATTTTGTGATTGAAATTTCTTGGAAATTAACTTAAGACAGTAGCTAATGCCCCAAATCAGCCCTCTCTTAATATCCTAACTGATGGAGACTCAATTAAGAGTTGTAAACCCAAGTGCAGGTTATGTTCAAGTAATAAATTCTCGGGTGTCCGAGGTCGAACCACAGGGAAGCGTACTAGTAAGTATAAGTTTATAAATATATATGAAAAAGAAAATAAACAAGATAGTAGGGAATCAATAACAAAGAAAGTAAACAAGATATTAAAGAACAAAATAAACAAAATAACATAAAAGCAATTAAACAAGATATAAAAAACAATAAGAAAGGATGTTGAGGTTAGAGAATCCACTCTTGGTGTTATGCTAAGATTAATCTTGTTTTATTACACAATTGAAATCCACACATAAGGGAGGTTCCAATCGGAAGATTTAGCAATTCAGTCCAAATTGTCCAACGTCCATAACATATGATATTATGTTCATTTGGTGTCCTCAAAACTCATAAAAAGAGTCCAAGCATTCCTTATGCCAAGGTATATGTCTACAACAAATCAAGGTTATGAAACCAAGCATTTACTGTGCCATTTTCATTGTCAATAATGAATCAAGATCTCTACTTTGCAAGTATGATTTTAAACCAAAAGAAAATATTATCTATACTAGTGTTTATAAATGATGATTCATTTTAGCTCATGTTTAAGAGACTAACCTTAGCATTTACCAAGAGCTTCACCTCATCACCTCAACAATATGATTAGCAACACATACTAAAAATGAAAAGAAATGTAAGAAGCATAAGTAAATAAAGAAAAAGAAAACTAGAGAAAGGAAAAAAGAAGAAAACTTAGAGAATTTTATTACAATGGCTAATATCCTACCAATGTATAATGTATCCCAATACTCATCCAAGGCCCTCTATTTATACACATTTTGGAGGGCTAAATGACAAGAGACAAGCTTTACAAATTTCAAAGGTAGGTATAATAGGTGGGTGCATTTTTCTAACAATTTTCGTCATATTGTATGACAATTCTGATCAGCCAGCTTGATGGTCGATTTTGTCAATGTTGGAGGCTCGATCTGATAAAATGGTCTTCTAGAAAAATATACCCCTATCAGTTACGGATCTATAGCCGTTGGAATCAGATCATTTGCGCACGTGGATCGGAAGATATGGTCAAAATACCAAAACGGTGCAGAACAGACGTCATTGCACATCAGCCAACTTGATGGTCGATTTCGCTAGGGAAAACGACTCCGTTTCAAGAAGTGTAAAACATGAAAAAGATAGATATGCCTCTTAGCTTTGCAGGGATACAAAGTTCAGCCTTATTGCTTCAGTGAAACTCGAGATATAGCTGATATGGCAAAAGGTGTCGGAACTGGAACTGAACTGGATTTGCCCTTAATTCTAGTAATCTGAAATCACTCAAAGAAACTTGTGAAAAACACCAAATTACATAAAAATATAAAAGATCATAAACACAATTAGACTAAACAATAATAACTCGTATTTGACACAAAACAATAATAAAACATAACTAAAAACTATATAATTATACGAGTTATCACACCCCCATACTTAGATTGTTGCTAGTCCCTAGCAACGACTCAATAAAAAAAAATAATAATAAAATAAGAAAATCTAATCTAATCCATTTTCGTAGGAAATCACGGTGGCACTTAGCATGTGACACAAGCCTTTAAACCCCTAGGTGTCCCTAGTGGACGAGTTTAGTCTCGTGAGGGTTTACTAGGACGATACCCACAAACATTGAAGACATAAGAAAAACTAAAAATAATAATTATAACTAATCCTTCCAATATAAATTAGAGATAATCATTGGACAAGTCTTAAAAACTAATCAATAGCTTAAAGAAATTCACAAAAGATCTTGCTTGAATGTAAATAGTTTGAGTTAAGCCAATAATAACATAACATATTTCAATCAAAATAGTGTATATTCAAACTTAATCTCAACTTCTCACATGGGATACTCTCTTGATTTTCACTCTTTAAAGTAGTGGTAAAGTGTTTACACTCAATCAATCTCATGAAAACACTTCTACCATATGCTTGCTTGTCCACCTATTCTCCACTATTTAGATCATACAACTTCATAAATCAAGAGGTCTTTATTCAAGGTTGTAATGGGGCCAAAGGGTTATAATGTGGTTAAAGAACAAAAGGATAAAGATATCACAAAGGTTCCAAAGAGTTCATAGATTTTAGAGACATAATAAGATCATACAAATAAAACTTCTCAAAACTCTTATAAAGCACATAATAACATAGGCTAAATATTCATGTTGAGCCTTTGCATCATTCTAACCAACTTTGTAACATCTTTTTCTAGAAGTTCAAGAGAAGATTTTTTTTTTTTTTTTTTTTTTAATATGGGAATGTATTTGACAATGATCCCTTTCTTTTTCTCTTGACTTTTTCTTTTCTTTTCTTCCCCCACACTTATCTTTTGTTTCTAACCCAAATTTTCAACTAAAAATATCCCTTGTTTTTTTGCAATATGTCTCAAAATATATAATCCATCTTTAGAACAAGGGTAAGGATATAAGTATATTTAGGCTAGGTGTAAGTTGTGGTTACCAATAAAACAGCATATTTAATGTAGGCTCAAATTGGCTCACTAGTGGGGATGTTCTCTTAGAACATTAATAATGGATGGCTGTTTGGCTCTGGTTATAATCCTAATGCCTCTATCATATTCATGTTGTCACATGTATCAATATAGTCTCAAACGGTTTAAAGCAAGTTCTAGAGAATCATGTAATCATAAGAGCACTCAAGAAAGAAATTAGATTGATTTGTATAATGCATCAATCATTATAGGCTCAAAAACTCACAAAGATGATTATACAAGTCAGATTAAGTCTAAACATGCTTCTTTCTCAATCAACATATCATATTAACATTGGCTCATAAAAAGGTTGACATCAAGCTCAATTCTCATGAAAATCTTCTCACTAATAAATCTGTTTTAGACTTATGCAATTCATATCTCATCATTGTATTGAAAGTAACTAAAAAAAAACACACTAAGTCTAAACATGCTTTTTTTTTTTTTTTTTTTTTTTTTTTTTTTTTTTTTAAAGAAGAAGATTAAATCAAACTGACAAGGTATGTCTCAAGTCTCCCTTACTCAGACCTTGTTCAGAATGAATACTTCTAAATGTCTTAAAACACAACAAATTTTTTTTTTTTTTAGCAAAATATGTCCCTTACCCCCTACTAAAATATGACATTGTCCCCAATGTCAAATTTTAAAGGTAGAATTTAGGAGATATTACCTGCAGAGGTTGCTAACCACTTATTATAACTGAGACACAACAAGCAAAATGTTAGATAATGTCACAAAGACAAAGTGCAATCCACTCCTTGCTCGTCCATATCTCTTTTTCTTTTTCCGAGCGTTTGCGAAACAACCGTAGCAGATAAACACTCATAAGCTTGTAGCTTTTTGAGTAAATCTTCAATGGTTGTAGCAGAAATTATGGTTCTCCTTGCCTCTGAAAACATGAATCCGTTATCCACAGCATTATCTAAATATGAAAGTAAATTACTAAAATAACCATTAATATTAAGCAAACCAATGGGTTTCTTATTTGTGACCAAAGATGACCAAGAAGCCACGCAAGCTATTTCTTCCAATGTACCCAGACCTCCTGGTAAAGCAATGAATGCATCGGCAGAATGGTACATGATTGTTATCCGTTCAGGGATACTCCAGACTTGTATTTCCTTACCCACGGTAGGTCCACAAAAATCTGTGAATAGTTTTGGCACGATTCCTAGAACTGGACTTCCTCCGGCGTGTGCTGCTGTAGCGACTGCTCCCATTAAACCCGTACTACCGCCTCCATAAATCAAGTGGATCTTTTGTTGGGCAAGTATTACTCCAACTCTTATGGCTTCATCAGCGAATATGTTATTTTTCCCTGGATAAGCACCTCCAAAGACACAAATTTTTTTAATGCGCTGGGACGAAGTGCTTTCCATTTTTTTTCTTTTTCGAGTGCCTGAAAGAGAATGAGTACATGGTGTAATATATAGAGGAGTGAGTAGTGAATCAGACAAGAGTAATAATGTCGCCGAAAGTGTATTTGACCTGTCAGAAGAAAATGTTAACCTAACAAAAGATTTTTGCGTGATTTCAGGAAGAAAATCAAAAAGAGAAGAAAAATCAACCGTAAAAGACCAATGCAAAAAAAAGAGAATAATTACACAAATCGAACAACACGTAAACTAAACCGAAATAAAATTATTGCAAATCAAACCAAAAGCTGAGAAGTCATTTATTGTAGTTGTGATTGTGGCTCACATCTTCCTCTGGTTTTACGTCCAGAAACGGCTTAAACGCCTTCTATGAGTCGAGGATATGCTTCCCATCCAGTTTTCTTACAAGCTGGCAAACAGGGTCTTTTAACATCAGATTCCCAAGATGTTGCCATTCCCTTTGGAATTGCGGCCATAAATCAAGAATTTCTCTTTGTACGTCTCCACTAGGATGCGTCTCAAGAGAAAGTTGGATATTACCCAAATTCTCCTTACTCAGTCCATCCTTAATGAATTCAATTTTATCATCTCGATTAGAGGACGGAATCCCAATAGAACGACATTTACCGTTACACGTCCATCGTGCACACTTGTGGCAATTTGAACTCATGCGCTTTGCTCGTCGCTTCTTTGCATAAGTGCTTCTACCTGTACCTGGTAAATGCAAAACAGGAAGATATTCATCTTCACGTACCTTGGCTTCAATTATCCAACGTATGTCTTCAGGAATCCCTTTGTTCATAAGCATTCTTAATCTTTCTAATCGAACTTGGTAAAGCTTCAGTAAAATATTCCGAGGAAAAGGAGGAAATCGTTTCTGCAATCTTTTGAGAATATCATCCATCCTGAAAAAAAATGAAATAAAATAAAATGAAAGAGAAATTTATATACAATATCAGTTTTGTGGGTAGCTGATGGAACCGACTTAAATAATCACGGAGTACCGTTATCCGCCATTTAACCGGGGTAAAAAAAATTATATTTACATCTAGTTATTTTCAAAACAAGGATCAGAAAGAAAAACAACCTCTTCTTGAGTAACATGATTTTCCAAAAAGAGTTTGAGTCTTTGTCCATTTACCTTGAATACGTTACCATTTTGAGGATTCTCAATGTCAACTGCTCCATAATGATACACATGCTTAACCACAAATGGGCCAGTCCATCTTGATCTCAACTTACCAGGAAATATGTGAAGTCTAGAATTATAAAGTAGAACTTTTTGCCCAACATCAAATGTTTTTCTTGAAATTAACTTGTCATGAAATGCTTTAGTTCTTTCTTTATAAATTTTAGAATTCTCATATGCATCATTTCTGAGTTCCTCAAACTTTTGTTTCCAACAATGCTTAACCTGAAAAGAATTTAACAAAGAATCAGTGTGTGAAATTTCTGAAGCATTATCAAACTCACATTCAATTAAATAAGCTTCTAAAGGATCATGCAATGTGGTAGTGGTGAGATGTTCATGAACAAGTTCTTCAATGAAATCCACTTCATGTACTTCTGAATCATCACCAGGTTGCTTGCAAGTGTTGAACACATTTAATTCTAAAGTCATATTTCCAAAAGAAATGTTCAAAATACCATTCCTGCAATTTATCAGAGCATTAGAAGTTGCAAGAAATGGACGGCCTAATATAACAGGAATTTGAACATTTGGATTTGAAACAGGATGTGTGTCCAAAACAATAAAATCAACAGGGAAGTAAAAATTTTCAATTTGAACCAAAACATCTTCAACTATCCCTCGAGGAATTTTTACAGAACGATCAGCTAGTTGAAGTGTAACAGGTGTTTCCTTGAGTTCACCTAAACCTAACTGTTGATAAACAGAAAAAGGCAAAAGATTAACACTAGCACCAAGATCAAGCAATGCACGTTCTATTCTAGTGTTTCCAATGATGCATGAGATTGTTGGACATCCAGGATCTTTGAATTTTGGTGGAGTAAGGTGCTGAATGATTGAGCTCACACTTTCCGTCAAAAATGCTTTCTTTTGTACATTATGTTTCCTTTTAACTGTGCACATGTCCTTCAAAAATTTAGCATAAGATGGAACTTGTTTGATTGCATCCAATAAAGGAATGTTAATCTTAACTTGTTTGAAAAGTTCATAAATTTCTGCATTTTGATTCAAATTCTTTATTGTTTGCAACCTTTGAGGAAAAGGAGCAGGATGCATACCTTTTTCTTTGTCCAAATTTTCAAGAAGTTCAGACTTACCATCATCCTTACCATTACTTTTCGGAGGGGAAAGAGGATCTTGGTCTTTTGATGGAATCTTTTTGTCAATTGCCTTTCCACTTCGAAGAGTTGTGATAGAACTGGCATTTTCCTGTTGAGTTTCATTGGAGCAAGAAACAAGACATTGAGTAGAAGGGTTAGGCTGAGGTTGAGCAGGAAACTTACCTTTTTCTTGAGTGCGTAATGAAGCTGTCAATGTGGACAAGGTGTTTTTGATCTCATTGATGTCCTGTGAAGTCCGGCTATTCACATTTGCTTGTGTTTGCATGAATGCTTGCAATGTTTCTTCCAAGGTTTGTACACGTGAAGGTTGATAGGAAAAAGTGTTGCCCGGCTTTTGAGATTGTGGTACCTGAACATGATTATTATTCTGCCAACTGAAGTTGGGATGATTTCTCCATTCAGGGTTATACGTTTCAGAGTAAGGAGAAGGAAAAGGCTTTTTAAATGTGTTTATGGAATTTACTTGATCATGCAACGCTTCTTTAAGAATGGGAATGTTTGGACATTCAGAAGTAGGGTGTCCCATGATTTCACAAATTCCACAACTTTCTTCATTTTTAACCGTTTTGACTTCTTTTACTTCTCTAAGTTCCATGGCTTCAATCTTTCTAGCCAAATTAGTTACTTTAGCTTTTATCTCATCTTCTTGACTAAAATGATATTTACCTCTGTTAGAAAAAAGATTAGATCTATTGGAACTTTCAGAGGAATTATCTGTGTGCCAGGCTTGAGAGTTATCTGCCAAATGGTCTAGGTAGTCAAAGGCTTCTTCAGGTTCTTTTTCTAGAAACTCACCGTTACACATTGTTTCAACAAATTGTTTAGTTTCGGGAGTTAAACTTTCATAAAAGAAACTAATAAGAC
Organism: Fremontodendron californicum; assembly: GCA_030761205.1. NCBI lineage: Eukaryota > Viridiplantae > Streptophyta > Magnoliopsida > Malvales > Malvaceae > Fremontodendron > Fremontodendron californicum. The sequence continues at coordinate 24,925,723 of JAULJL010000009.1, forward strand.
GCCATTTTTCAAAACCATGATGTGGACAAGAACTTAACAAATCTTTAAAACGCTCCCAGCACTTAAAAAATGCTTCATTTTGATTTTGATTGAAATTTTGAATCTGTCTTTTCAAAGCAGTAGTTTTATGTGCTGGGAAAAATTTCTTTAGAAACTCAGTTTGTAATTCTTGCCATGTGCCAATTGACCTTGGTTTTAAATTATGAAGCCAAATTTTTGCTTTATCTTTTAAAGAAAAAGGAAATAATTTTAGCTTGACAATTTCATTTGTACATTGTTGGTCATTAAAGGTGACACATACATCTTCGAAGTCTTTTAGAAACGAGTAAGCACTTTCCGATTCCAACCCATAGAAATTTGGAAGCAAAGCTATCATACCTGGTTTAAAACGAAAGTTGTTTGCATTGAGAGGAAAAATAAAACAAGAGGGTGATGAGCTTCGAGTTGGTTGCAAGTAGTCACGCATGGTGCGTACTTGTCTGTTCTCATCTTCAGCATGAACACTTTCATTGTCAGCCATGGTAGGAGTTGTATTAGAAAGATTACCTGAAAAAGTTTCACAATAAAATCTAACTAAACGACGAGATCTAAAATCACGTCGCCAAACAAGCATAAAACAAAGTTAATATACAGATTAGGCGGTATAACCAGCCAATAGAAATAAAACAAAGTTAATATACAATATAAATATAAATATATAGAAAATTAGGCGGTATAACCAGCCAATAAAAATAAATATACTTATAAACTTATATACTTAGTATTGCCTCCCCGGCAACGGCGCCAAAAACTTGATGGAGACTCAATTAAGAGTTGTAAACCCAAGTGCAGGTTATGTTCAAGTAATAAATTCTCGGGTGTCCGAGGTCGAACCACAGGGAAGCGTACTAGTAAGTATAAGTTTATAAATATATATGAAAAAGAAAATAAACAAGATAGTAGGGAATCAATAACAAAGAAAGTAAACAAGATATTAAAGAACAAAATAAACAAAATAACATAAAAGCAATTAAACAAGATATAAAAAACAATAAGAAAGGATGTTGAGGTTAGAGAATCCACTCTTGGTGTTATGCTAAGATTAATCTTGTTTTATTACACAATTGAAATCCACACATAAGGGAGGTTCCAATCGGAAGATTTAGCAATTCAGTCCAAATTGTCCAACGTCCATAACATATGATATTATGTTCATTTGGTGTCCTCAAAACTCATAAAAAGAGTCCAAGCATTCCTTATGCCAAGGTATATGTCTACAACAAATCAAGGTTATGAAACCAAGCATTTACTGTGCCATTTTCATTGTCAATAATGAATCAAGATCTCTACTTTGCAAGTATGATTTTAAACCAAAAGAAAATATTATCTATACTAGTGTTTATAAATGATGATTCATTTTAGCTCATGTTTAAGAGACTAACCTTAGCATTTACCAAGAGCTTCACCTCATCACCTCAACAATATGATTAGCAACACATACTAAAAATGAAAAGAAATGTAAGAAGCATAAGTAAATAAAGAAAAAGAAAACTAGAGAAAGGAAAAAAGAAGAAAACTTAGAGAATTTTATTACAATGGCTAATATCCTACCAATGTATAATGTATCCCAATACTCATCCAAGGCCCTCTATTTATACACATTTTGGAGGGCTAAATGACAAGAGACAAGCTTTACAAATTTCAAAGGTAGGTATAATAGGTGGGTGCATTTTTCTAACAATTTTCGTCATATTGTATGACAATTCTGATCAGCCAGCTTGATGGTCGATTTTGTCAATGTTGGAGGCTCGATCTGATAAAATGGTCTTCTAGAAAAATATACCCCTATCAGTTACGGATCCATAGCCGTTGGAATCAGATCATTTGCGCACGTGGATCGGAAGATATGGTCAAAATACCAAAACGGTGCAGAACAGACGTCATTGCACATCAGCCAACTTGATGGTCGATTTCGCTAGGGCAAACGACTCCGTTTCAAGAAGTGTAAAACATGAAAAAGATAGATATGCCTCTTAGCTTTGCAGGGATACAAAGTTCAGCCTTATTTCTTCAGTGAAACTCGAGATATAGCTGATATGGCAAAAGGTGTCGGAACTGGAACTGAACTGGATTTGCCCTTAATTCTAGTAATCTGAAATCACTCAAAGAAACTTGTGAAAAACACCAAATTACATAAAAATATAAAAGATCATAAACACAATTAGACTAAACAATAATAACTCGTATTTGACACAAAACAATAATAAAACATAACTAAAAACTATATAATTATACGAGTTATCACTAACCAAAACAGAAAATTAGTATTTCTTACAAACAAAACTAACTCTCACTGGCAGTTTTGGAAACCGATTTTTTTGCCCTTCCAAACAATTTCAAAAACTTCTGAAAAATTATGGGAGACTTAGAATAAGTCGACCTCTATGGAAAAAAATCAGCTTAATTTTTGGAGCATGGATACTATGACCGATGTTTACCCAAAATCAAGATAGTGAGTTAAAAACTATTTAGTCAAAATCCATTTTTAAACCTTCGATAGAAAAATCCAAAAATCAAACCAAAAATACTAGAGGCTCCTTAAAGGGTCTACAACTTGTGGTTAAAAAATCTTTAAATTTGGACAAGGAATGCAAGGTGAGAAAAATCAGAAAATCCAACTTGGACAACCTTTCATTTTCCCACAAGCATGCTCATAAGAGCTTGGCTTTGAGCCATTAGTTGGCTTAAGTCAAAAATCAAGTGGGGATAAGATGAATGCATGAACATGAAGCAACAAATAGGGGGATCTACACAAATCAGTCAAGAATTAAGAACATGAGCACAACCAACCAAGCAAGAAGTATCAAGCAAGAAAAAGCACAAAATCATCATACACCATTCGGCCAAGCATGGAACATGTAAGAAAAAATTTGACAAACTTGGTTATTTGATAAAACATGAAGAAATCTTTTGGAACTTGTTTTAAAAAACAATTTTATTTCATGAAAGAAAATAAAATGAAAATGAAAATCATAAAGGAATAACAAAATCGTATGAACAAAGCATGAATGAGAGCATGAAAGAAAATAGCTACTTTGCTTTAGCTTTCCAAATCAAAGAGTAGTAAGAAAATGCCTTTTTTTTTTCTCCCTTTTTCTCTGCTTTTAGCTATTGTCCTTGTAAAAAATCTGAATCCCCCTTAAATGGCCGGCTGCCCCCCTTGGTGTAGATAGTGTGCTATCTTCTTTTTCTATTCTAAGCCCTTGGATCATGTGCTCATATTTTTCTCCAACAATATAGGCCATTAGATCAAGATATTTTCATGACAATAAAAATGCTATCTTGCAATTTGATCTTGGCCATTGAAGGATGTACTCATGATGCACCCAAAAGAGTGTATCTTATTTAACCTTGCACTAAAAAGATAAATTGTAAGTATAGTAGTTAGCAAGGGTCGAGTCCTCAGGGATTGGGTTTTAGTTTATAAGTTAATAGTTTAAAACTTAAATTCAAGAACAATAAAAGAAAAGGGGTTTTTGAAGCCAAATTTAAACTAAAGTAAATAATAAGAATAAGATGCAAGGCGGTATAACCAGGCAATAAAAATAAAACAAAGTTAATATACAAATTAGGCGGTATAACCAGCCAATAAAAATAAATATACTTTTAAAAATAAGCAAACTAGAAAAGTAAGAAAACAAGTAAGTAAGAAGAATCAAATATGAAAAATATGATTAAGGTTTCATTCTCCACCACTAGACATCATTATGAATCAATTTTAGATCTATCAATATCAACTAACTATCAAAGTTAACAACCGTAGATAACAACAAGCTCTGTTATCCCAATCTTTCCTTAGTTTGTCGTTAAATAGAACAAGCTCTCTATTTAATCTCTAACCATTAAACAACCTAGAATAAGCTCTCTAAATTCAATTTAATGGCAGCTTTATGATGAGAAAGATAGGTTGATCTAAGCAACAAACACATAAGCTCGGATTGTTCAACTTAGGTTATGTTCCACTTTGCAATTATTGAAAACTTGACCATAATCATTAATCACAAATTGCCACTTATGAATAGGAAATCAAGACAATTACACGGATCAAGACTCCTAAACTAGCAATAGATAATTATCAAGATCTATCTAGTTGTACACCTAAATAAATCAAGACAACATCATGAACAATTCTTGTAGAAGAACATAAGCAACTTTGATAGAAAATTAATGATAGATAGAATCTAAAAATCAATCACAAAACATGTCTAGGGCTTTGAAATCACCCTTAACCAAATAGAAGTTTAGCCTAGCATAGGCATTGTAATCATAAACATAAAATTAAAGAGAATCTAAGAAGGAAATAAAAGAAAGAAAGAAGAAGAAGAAAATAAAGAAAAAGAAAACTAGAGAAAAGAAAGAAAAGAAGAAAACTTAGAGAAATTTTATTACAATGGCTAATATCCTACCAATGTACAATATGATCCCTTACAATCATCCAAGGCCCTCTATTTATACACATTTTGGAGGGCTAAATGACAAGAGACAAGCTTTACAAATTTCAAAGGTAGGTATAATAGGTGGGTGCATTTTTTTAACAATTTTCGTCATATTGCATGACAATTTTGATCAGCCATCTTGATGGTCGATTTTGTCAATATTGGAGGCCTGATCTGATCACATGGTCTTCTAGAAAAATGTTACCCTATCAGTTACTGATCCATAGCCGTTGGAATCAGCTCATTTTCTGATGTGGATAAGAAGATATGGGCAAAATACGAAAACAGGTCAGCACAGACGTCATTGCACATCAGCCAACTTGATGGTCGATTTCGCTAGGGAAAACGACTCCGGTTCAAGAAGTGTAAAACATGAAAAAGATAGATATGCCTCTTAGCTTTGCACGGCTACAAATTTCAGCCTTATTGCTTCAGTGAAACTCCAGATATAGCTGATATGGCAAAAGGTGTCGGAACTGGAACTGAACTGGATTTGCCCTTAATTGTTGATTTAACCTAGTAATCTGAAATCACTCAAAGAAACTCGTGAAAAACACCAAATTACATAAAAATATAAAAGATCATTAACACAATTAGATTAAGCAATAATAACTCGTATTTGACACAGAACAATAATAAAACATAACTAAAAACTATATAATTATACGAGTTATCACACCCCCACACTTAGATTGTTGCTAGTCCCTAGCAACGACTCAATAAAAATAAAATAAGAAAATCTAATCTAATCCATTTTCGTAGGAAATCACGGTGGCACTTAGCATGTGACACAAGCCTTTAAACCCCTAGGTGTCCCTAGTGGACGAGTTTAGTCTCGTGAGGGTTTGCTAGAACGATACCCACAAACATTGAAAAACTAAAATATAAATAAACTACATATACTAAAAATATTTATTCCTAATCCTTTCAATACAAATTAGAGACAATCTTTGAACAAGTCTTATAAACTAATCAATAGCTCAAAGAATTTCACAAAAAATCATGCTTGAATGTAAATAAATGAGTTAAGCCAATATTAACATAACATATCTCAATCAAAATAGTGCATGTTCAAATTTAATCTGAACTTCTCACATGGGATACCCTCATGATTTTCACTCTTTAAAGTAGTGGTGAAGTGTTTACACTCAATCAATCTCATGAAAATAGTTCTACCATATTCTTGCTTGTCCACCTATTCTCCACTATTTAGATCATACAACTTCATGAATCAAGAGGTATTTAATCAAGGTTGTAATAGGGCCACGGAGTTTGTAATGTGGTTGAAGAACAAAAGGATAAAGATATCACAAAGGTTCCAAAGAGTTCATAAAGTTTAGAGACATATTAAGATCATAGAAAGAAACTTCTCAAAACTCTTTACAAGTACATAGTCACCTAGGCCGGATATTCATGTTGGGCCTTTTCTTCATTCTAAACAACTTTGTAACATCTTTTTCTTTTTCCACAAGTTCAAGAGATGATTCATATTTTTTTACATAGGAATGTATTTGCCAGTATTCCATTTCTTTTTCTCTTGACTTTTCTTTTCTTTTCCCCCCACACTTATTTCTTGTTTCTAACCCAAATTTTCAATAGATCTTCCTTGTCTTTGCAACTTGTCTCAAAACATGCTAATTCATCTTTGGAACAAAGGTAAAGATATAAGTATATTTAGGCTAGGTGTAAGTTGTGGTTACCAATAAAACAGCATATTCAATGTAGGCTCAAATTGGCTCACTAGGGGGAATGTTCTCTTAGAACATTAATAATGGATGGCTGTTTGGCTCTGGTTATAATCCTAATGCCTCTATCATATTCATGTTGTCACATGTATCAATATAGTCTCAAACGGTTTAAAGCAAGTTCTAGAGAATCATGTAATCATAAGAGCACTCAAGAAAGAAATTAGATTGATTTGTATAATGCATCAATCATTATAGGCTCAAAAACTCACAAGGATGATTATACAAGTCAGATTAAGTCTAAACATGCTTCTTTCTCAATCAACATATCATATTAACATTGGCTCATAAAAAATGATATCAAGCTCAATTCTTATGAAAATCTTCTCACTAATAACCAGTTTAGACCTATGCAATTCATATCTCATCATTGTATTAAAAAGGAACTAAAACACACAAAAACATAATAATAATAATAAAGACTCAAAAAAAAAAATAGTAGACAAAAATAAAAGAAATCATAAATCATTCTCCCCACACTTAATTCTTACATTGTCCTCAATGTAAGTCTATTAACCCAAATGAAAGAATCATGTGTAAGAGAAAAGAACTAATAACATAAGAACAGGAATAACTAGACTCAAAACAAAACAAAACAAACTCATGCAACCTGAATAATCCTAAAATACTAAACAAAAATTAACAAGTAAACATAAAAAGATTAAAATCAAACTGACAAGGTATGTCTCAAGTCTCCCTTACTCAGACCTTGTTCAGAATGAATACTTCTAAATTGCTTAAAACACAACAAACTTTTTTTTTTTTTTAAATTAGAAAAATATGTCCCTTACCCCCTACTAAAATATGACATTGTCCCCAATGTCAAATTTTAAAGGTAGAATTTAGGAGGTATTACCTGCAGAGGTTGCTAACCACTTATTATAACTGAGACACAACAAGCAAAATGTTAGATAATGTCACAAAGACAAAGTGCAATCCACTCCTTGCTCGTCCATATCTCTTTTTCTTTTTCCGAGCGTTTGCGAAACAACCGTAGCAGATAAACACTCATAAGCTTGGAGCTTTTTGAGTAAATCTTCAATGGTTGTAGCAGAAATTATGGTTCTCCTTGCCTCTGAAAACATGAATCCATTATCCACAGCATTATCTAAATATGAAAGCAAATTACTAAAATAACCATTAATATTAAGCAAACCAATGGGTTTCTTATTTGTGACCAAAGATGACCAAGAAGCCACGCAAGCTATTTCTTCCAATGTACCCAGACCTCCTGGTAAAGCAATGAATGCATAGGCAGAATGGTACATGATTGTTATCCATTCAGGGATACTCCAGACTTGTATTTCCTTACCCACGGTAGGTCCACAAAAATCTGTGAATAGTTTTGGCACGACTCCTAGAACTGGACTCCTCCGGCGTGTGTTGCTGTAGCGACTGCTCCCATTAAACCCGTACTATCGCCTCCATAAATCAACTGGATCTTTTGTTGGGCAAGTATTACTCCAACTCTTATGGCTTCATCAGCGAATATGTTATTTTTCCCTGGATAAGCACCTCCAAAGACACAAATTTTTTTAATGCGATGGGACGAAGTACTTTCCATTTTTTTTTTCTTTTTCGAGTGCCTGAAAGAGAATGAGTACATGGTGTAATATATAGAGGACTGAGTAGTGAATCAGACAAGAGTAATAATGTCGCCGAAAGTGTATCTGACCTGTCAGAAGAAAATGTTAACCTAACAAAAGATTTTTGCGTGATTTCAGGAAGAAAATCAAAAAGAGAAGAAAAATCAACCGTAAAAGTCAAGAGTAATAATGTCGCCGAAAGTGTATTTGGCATCTTCCTCTGGTTTTACGTCCAGAAACGGCTTAAACGCCTTCTATGAGTCGAGGATATGCTTCCCATCCAATTTTCTTACAAGCTGGCAAACAGGGTCTTTTAACATCAGATTCCCAAGATGTTGCCATTCCCTTTGGAATTGCGACCATAAATCAAGAATTTCTCTTTGTACGTCTCCACTATGATGCGTCTCAAGAGAAAGTTGGATATTACCCAAATTCTCTTTACTCAGTCCATCCTTAATGAATTCAATTTTATCATCTCGATTAGAGGACGGAATCCCAATAGAATGACATTTACCGTTACACGTCCATCGTGCACATTTGTGGCAATTTGAACTCATGCGCTTTGCTTGTCGCTTCTTTACAAAAGTGCTTCTACCTGTACCTGGTAAATGCAAAACAGGAAGATATTCATCTTCACGTACCTTGGCTTCAATTATCCAACGTATGTCTTCAGGAATCCCTTTGTGCATAAGCATTCTTAATCTTTCAAATCGAACTTGGTAAAGCTTCTGTAAAATATTTCGAGGAAAAGGAGGAAGTCGTTTCTGCAATCTTGTGAGAATATCATCCATCCTGAAAAAAAATGAAAAAAAAATTGAAAGAGAAATTTATATACAATATCAGTTTTGTGGGTAGCTGATGGAACCGACTTAAATAATCACGGAGTACCGTTATCCGCCATTTAACCGGGGTTAAAAAAACTAAAAATTATATTTACATCTAGTTATTTTCAAAACAAGGATCAGAAAGAAAAACAACATAAAAAGACTCAAAAACAAAACACTCTAAATAAAATCCTAAATTCTTCCCCCCACACTTAATTCTTACATTGTCATTAATGTAATGCTATTATCCCCCAATGCAAGAATTATATGTAAGAGAAAAGAACTATTAAACAAAAGAAACTTATGCAGCCTAAATGAACTTAAAAACAGTAAACACAATTAACAAAGAAACATAAAAATAAAAACAATAAAAATAATAAAAGAAAAAGAAAGAGAAAGCAAATCTGAATATGGAAGGTTGGCAATGCTTTCACTAATTAGGCTGCCTCCCCCAATCAGCACTTGATTGATTGTTTTCAGCCTAACCAATTCCCCTTCTTGGCTTTTTAGGATCTTTTGGCTTAGACATGAAACTTCTCGGATTTTTGCGTTTTGGAGGAAGTTTTCTTTGCAAAACAGCCAATGCATTCTCCCCCACACGTATTATTTCATCATTCTTGGTGTGGTATAGCTCTTTGAGGAATTGTGCATATCTTGGTACTTGTCTAATGGCATCCACAAGCAAGCTGTTTAAGGTTTCCAAAAATTGTTGTTCATGTTCCTCCTTCTTGAACTTTGCAAATCTGCTAGGAAAAAGTGGAGAAGGAACATTAGTAGAAATAAGAACCTTAAAAGCTACCTGAGGTGTCAAAGTACTCTCAATTTGAATGGTGGCTTCATTATCCTCAAGAAGTGAATCCATCTTTGGTTTTGTCTCATCCTCATCTTGTTCCTCATTTCTCAAGGTCACAATAGTAGCATTCTCCTCTGGGTTAATCACCGTTTGGGAAGGGAGTGCTAGAGATTTTTCTGCTACTAATTCCACCATACTACTAGCCAATAGGCTCATTTGCCTTTCCAAACTCTGGATGCTTGCCCTTGTTTCCTGTTGAAATTGCAAAGTATCAGTAACAAGAGAATGTACAAGATCTTCTAAAGAAGTACCTGAGTTTTGAGTCATATGTGGTGGTTGAAGAAGATCTGGTTCTTGAGACCATGATTGATTGAAGCTAGATGGATGAGTGTAATTCGCATAAGGATTTACTTCTTGGTAATTTTTCGAGTAGCCATAATTAGTATGATCCCACCATCCCTCATGGTAAGTGTTTAAGTAATGATCATACTGTTGGGCTTTGAACACTTGATGGCCTTGACATCCTCCCATAGCCAATTGTTGAACTGGGGAGGTGATCTTGGCTTGTTGATTCTCCATGTTCATGTATGCCACCAACTCTTCAAGTGTTAGATTGCTCAATTCCATCGTTTTTTTTTTTCTTTTTCTTTTTTTTTTTTTCAAAATTTGATAAGAAAAACCCGTATGTACAAGAAAATAAAACTCATTAGAACTGAAAATAAGAATAAACTAAGTAACAAATAAACTAAAAAAACAATCCCCGGCAACGGCGCCAAAAATTTGATGCACCCAAAAGAGTGTATCTTATTTAACCTTGCACTAAAAAGATAAATTGTAAGTATAGTAGTTAACAAGGGTCGAGTCCTCAGGGATTGGGTTTTAGTTTATAAGTTAATAGTTTAAAACTTAAATTCAAGAACAATAAAAGAAAAGGGGTTTTTGAAGCCAAATTTAAACTAAAGTAAATAATAAGAATAAGATGCAAGGCGGTATAACCAGCCAATAAAAATAAAACAAAGTTAATATACAAATTAGGCGGTATAACCAGCCAATAAAAATAAATATACTTTTAAAAATAAGCAAACTAGAAAAGTAAGAAAACAAGTAAGTAAGAAGAATCAAATATGAAAAATATGATTAAGGTTTCATTCTCCACCACTAGACATCATTAAGAATCAATTTCAGATCTATCAATATCAACTAACTATCAAAGTTAACAACCGTAGATAACAACAAGCTCTGTTATCCCAATCTTTCCTTAGTTTGTCGTTAAATAGAACAAGCTCTCTATTTAATCTCTAACCATTAAACAACCTAGAATAAGCTCTCTAAATTCAATTTAATGGCAGCTTTATGATGAGAAAGATAGGTTGATCTAAGCAACAAACACATAAGCTCGGATTGTTCAACTTAGGTTATGTTCCACTTTGCAATTATTGAAAACTTGACCATAATCATTAATCACAAATTGCCACTTATGAATAGGAAATCAAGACAATTACACGGATCAAGACTCCTAAACTAGCAATAGATAATTATCAAGATCTATCTAGTTGTACACCTAAATAAATCAAGACAACATCATGAACAATTCTTGTAGAAGAACATAAGCAACTTTGATAGAAAATTAATGATAGATAGAATCTAAAAATCAATCACAAAACATGTCTAGGGCTTTGAAATCACCCTTAACCAAATAGAAGTTTAGCCTAGCATAGGCATTGTAAACATAAACATAAAATTAAAGAGAATCTAAGAAGGAAATAAAAGAAAGAAAGAAGAAGAAGAAAATAAAGAAAAAGAAAACTAGAGAAAAGAAAGAAAAGAAGAAAACTTAGAGAAATTTTATTACAATGGCTAATATCCTACCAATGTACAATATGATCCCTTACAATCATCCAAGGCCCTCTATTTATACACATTTTGGAGGGCTAAATGACAAGAGACAAGCTTTACAAATTTCAAAGGTAGGTATAATAGGTGGGTGCATTTTTTTTAACAATTTTCGTCATATTGCATGACAATTTTGATCAGCCAGCTTGATGGTCGATTTTGTCAATATTGGAGGCCTGATCTGATCACATGGTCTTCTAGAAAAATGTTACCCTATCAGTTACTGATCCATAGCCGTTGGAATCAGCTCATTTTCTGATGTGGATAAGAAGATATGGGCAAAATACGAAAACAGGTCAGCACAGACGTCATTGCACATCAGCCAACTTGATGGTCGATTTCGCTAGGGAAAACGACTCCGGTTCAAGAAGTGTAAAACATGAAAAAGATAGATATGCCTCTTAGCTTTGCACGGCTACAAATTTCAGCCTTATTGCTTCAGTGAAACTCCAGATATAGCTGATATGGCAAAAGGTGTCGGAACTGGAACTGAACTGGATTTGCCCTTAATTGTTGATTTAACCTAGTAATCTGAAATCACTCAAAGAAACTCGTGAAAAACACCAAATTACATAAAAATATAAAAGATCATAAACACAATTAGACTAAGCAATAATAACTCGTATTTGACACAAAACAATAATAAAACATAACTAAAAACTATATAATTATACGAGTTATCAACTCATCTTTCCAGAAAGCACCTAGGCCATTAGATGGACAAAATATTTTCATGACATTAAAAATGGCATCTTGCAATTTGATAGTGACCATTGGATGAATTTAATCAAACCTCAACCTTCATTCATGAGCTGACCAGCCAAGGGCATGGAATATCTAAGCAATTCCTTCATCTTTCATATTTTTTTAAATGCTAATTGGCCATTTTTGGTTTCTTCGATAAAATTACCTTTTAGCCCCTCGAACTTAATTCAATTGTAAATGGTTCCCAATTTCGGATTTTTCTTTTCCAACTCATCCCGTTCAATGTAAAACTTGGTTCTGGAAGTTTTCACAATTTTGTGAGCTCATCCTCTATTTTTCCCGGATTTATCTTTGAAATTTCGATTTAGTGCCTCCCAAATTTAGCCTTTTTCAAATGAACTCCGATTCTGAATTTTTCTTCACCAATCTCTTCCAAAAATTATAAAACTCAGATCTGGAAGTTTTCATAACTTTTCGAGCTCATTTGCTATTTTTCCCGAAAATTTCTTTTGGAATTTCCGGATTAGTGCACCCAAAATTCACCTTTTTCATTTGAGCTCCGATTCTGGATTTTTCTTCACCAATCTCTTCCCAAAATTATAAAACTCAGATCTGGAACTTTTCATAATTTTACGAGCTCGTTTGCTATTTTTCCCAGAATTATCTTTGGGAATTTCGGGTTAGTGCACCCGAACTTTGCCATTTTTCAAATGAGCTCCGATTCCGGATTTTTCTTCTCCAATATCTTCCAAAAATTATGAAACTCAGATTTGGATGTTTTTATAATTTTTCGAGCTCGTTTGCTATTTTTTTTTTGAAATTTTCTTTGGAATTTTCGAGAATACCCTTCAACCTCTGAAACCTCGGTTTTACTCAAAACGGGTCCGATTTTTGGATTTTCTTTTTCCACTTACTTTGTCCTATATTGAATTTGAGTTGGTCCAAAAACGCCCAATTTTTACGATCAAATTCACTTCCGATTTAGTTTTTCCCTTTTCAAACTCGGGAATTTTCTCGGTTCTCCATTTTTGCTCTCATCGGCTTTTCCTTGGGATCCACTTCAAACTGGACCTTGGGCTATTTTTCTTTATTCATCCTTTATCAATTGGGGGGCTTCAATTTTACCGAATCGGGCCATCTTTGTAGTTTTTCCTAAATTTGCCGGATTAGGTCTTCCCCTATGCTGAATTTTCACAATGCATCTGCCGAACTCTATACCTTTCGTAGATCTTGGATTGTAAAAATTCTTTCGACATTGTTCAATTCAACTTCGAACCTTGATTTTGACTGGAAGTTGACTTTTTTAGTGGTTGACTTTTTGGAGTTGACTTTTTTAGAGTTGACCTTTTTCGTGTTGACTTTTTGTGCTGACCTTCGAAATAAAGTCTTGGGGACCCATCTATGCAATGGTGGAAGTCTTTCTACCTTTCGAGAAGTTGAAAGGGAGAATCAGCCTAGTTTAAAAGGCCCGGACAAAATTAGGTGTCTACAACTACCCCTCTTTTGCTGTTGCTGAGAATCAGGAATCAGGCAAAGATAAACTAGACAATAATTTTGTTCGGTCAGTGAAATCATATGTGCAAGATAAGAAGGGGAAATTTCCATTTTTTCATTCATCATTTTTTGGTTTTTGATTTTTTCGAAAAAAAACTGTAAATAGAACATTTTGTCCTTAAATTGAGTTTCTTGACTAATCAAGGCTCGAACATCTTAAGGAAACGAGTTTGATTTGCAAGAGAAGAAAATACCTCGACGGTGGTCTTGGGGCCTTATCTTGTCTTGGTGTCAGCTGTGTTGGGTTTGAATGGAAAATACCTCGATGGTGGTCTCGGGGCTCCACTCATTTGAGAAGCAGAACGAGTTCGATTTAAAAACAAAAGGAGTGCCTTAACGTCAATCCTGGGTTCGACTCATTTAGAAAACAAGTTCGATTTGGAAAGAAAAATACCTCGACGGTGGTCTCGGGGCTTGACTCATTTTTAAAAACAAGTTCAATTTAAACAAAAGAAAATACCTCGACGGTGGTCTCGAGGCTCGACTCATTTGAGAAGCAGAACAAGTTCGATTTAAAAACAAAATACCTCAACGGTGGTCTCTGGGTTCGACTCATTTGAGAAGCAAAACTAGTTCGATTTTAAAACAAAATACATCGACGGTGGTCTCGGGGCTCGACTCAATTTTAAAAACAAGTTCAATTTAAACAAAAGAAAATACCTCGACGGTGGTCTCGGGGATCGACTCATTTGAGAAGCAGAATGAGTTCGATTTAAAAACAAAATACCTTGATGGTGGTCTCGGGGTTCGACTCATTTGAGAAGCAGAATGAGTTCAATTTTAAAACAAAAAAACTCGACGGTGGTCTCGGGTCTTTATCTTATCCTGGTGCGAAATTTGTTTAAAATTTTGGGTATCTCCTCCAGAAGCTTCTGCTATCACCACCAAAGACTTGTTCATTTTTAAAACTGTAAAACTCTGGATATCTCCACCAGAGGCTTTGGCTATTACCACCAAAGACTTGTTCATTCTTAAATCTGTAAAACTCTGGATATCTTCACCAGAGGCTTCGGCTATCACCACCAAAGACTTATTCATTTTAAAACTGTAAAACCCTGGATATCTCCACCAGAGGCTTCGGCTATCACCACCAAAGACTTGTTCATTTTAAAAATGTAAAACCCTGGATATCTCCACCAGAGGCTTCGGCTATCACCACCAAAGACTTGTTCATTTTAAAAATGTAAAACCCTGGATATCTCCACCAGAGGCTTCGGCTATTACCACCAAAGACTTGTTCATTTTTTAAAAATGTAAAACTTTGGATATCTCCACCAGAGGCTTCGGCTATCACCACCAAAGACTTGTTCATTTTTTAAAAATGTAAAACTTTGGATATCTCCACCAGAGGCTTCGGCTATCACCACCAAAGACTTGTTCATTTTTAAAACTATGGGTATTGGTTCTTGAAAACGTGTTAAAAATTATACCCGAAAGCTTTGAGAGAGGATGCAAATGCTTCATGATGCAGATGCAAATGTCTTTAACAAGATGCACATGCTTCATGGTGCAAATGTAAATGGCTTGGATTGATTCAAATTCTTCTTGATACAGATGCAGAGGTTGAAGAAGATGTAAATGAAAATGGCTTAGATTGACGCAAATGCTTCTTGATGCAGATGAAAAGATCAACATTTTGCAAATACTTCTGAATGATGCAAATGCAAAGATTAGTAGTGTGCAAAATGCTTCCAAGCGATGCAAAATGCAAAGATCAATAGTGATGTAAATGCTTCATGAAAAGATGCAGATGCCTCTACAAATCGTGTTCATGTTAGTGATCCATGAATGGTGTAATTGCAGTTACCACACAATAGTGAAGATGCAATGATCCTACAAATGATGCAAATGCTTGCCGACATGGTGTAGATGCAAATCTTAATAAAGAGTTAAGTGCTCATGGATGATGCAAATGCCCCTGATTATTTTTTAGATTTTGGTTTAGCCTTTCCAATTCATTCTTTCTTTTCAAATCAGAGTGTATCTTGAATACTCATGCCCCATATGAGATGATTTCATTTTCAGTTTTTGGCGATTCTCTTTGCCCTAATGATTTTCAAATTCTTATCAACAGAAGTCTGAGCCGAATGTTCATTCCTTCTTCACATTTTCGGGAGTCAAGATCTACCTTGGTAGTCCCATACCATTGGGTTAGAAAAACTCTTGTCTCATGCTAACATCAAAAATTGGTATTTCAAAAATATTTTTATTTATTTTCCCCTTTTGAAAAAAAATTGCTTATTTAATGAAAACTTTTGAACCAAAAATATTAACCCCATAATGTGTGATATACAAATCTCTTAAAGACTGATGATCATCGTTAGAAATTTTCTGAATGTCAATTTGGGTTTTTCAATTTAAATTGACAAGGCTTGGTACAATAGGATTTTGGTTGTTCCAACAAGAAAGATATATGTCCCTTCTAGGCTCACAAATGGAATAGGTTTTATAAAACATGAATTCATTGAGAACCAAACAAATTCAATATTCTTTTAGTTTCCAAATCATGGCGTTTTGATAAGCGTCAAGATTAGACGGGATATTTAAAGTGAAAAGTTAATTTTGGAGGGAAAAAGTTTCAGTTTTTGAAGTCAATCCTCAAAATGAGAGCTGGCAATTTGGGAGGTTCAGGAATTCCTAGAAGTTCCTCGATTTCTTCAAGATGAGCTTCTCTTTTGTGGCATTGAAACTAACATAGATGGCATCAGAAATTCCATTTTACTCTAGACCGGCCATTTTTGGGTTTTTGCCCTAGAGTCACATTCTTTCCATTTTTTCTTTCTTCTTTTATTTTGTTTTTTTATTTTTTGTTCTATCATGAACTTGAGAATTCTAAATTCTTCAATAGTGAAATGATAATTCGATGAGATGAGATAAAATCTGAGGAAAAACCCTTCAAGTTAAATATTCATGCTTGATCAAAATGAACTTTTAAAGCACGTAATGTAGGCCAAGGTTCGGGTTCAGAAAGAAAGGATAAATAGGCCCAAAATATGTGTTTGAGGGTAATCAGATTAAGGATCATTTCTTGAGGAGGATTCTCTTTGAAGCATTTGTCTCTTTTGGACTTTTCTTTCCTTCTTTTGACTTTTTGTTCTTTTTCTTCTTTGTTCTTGGCTTTCATTTCCCATACTTTTTCACACATTCTTTTTCGTGTGCGTGTGTTTTTTTTCCTTTTCTTTTGTTTTGTTCTTGGCATTCATTTTTCCATCTTTTTTTTTTTTTTTTTTTGTTTTGCTCTTGGCTTTCATTTTGCCAACTTTTCTATATTCTTCTTTTTGACATAGTCAGCCCTTATTTATTCGGGAGCTCAATTTGCTTTGTATCTATCTGTCTTCGAGTTAGGACTCATTTCTCCGTGATCTTTGAGAAGATCTTTCCTCGCATTTTCCCTCCAGTGTAGAGGGTGATCCTTGATTAGGGTTCAAAGAAGAAAAAAAAATTTCGGCTCAAAAAGGGTGACTATGGATAATTTTTTTGTGTGAAAGGGATATGAAAGATGGCCATTTCTTATATCAAGCACAAATATTCTCACTGAAAAGCAATCCCCAAGGGGAATAGATAATCAAAATTTCATTTTGCACTTGGAATCATCTGAATTCTCATATACATGATATCACAAATTTCCCTCCCTTTTTTTTTTATTTATTTATCGCATGCCCCAATGATTCATGCGTTAGTTCCATCCTTATTAACCATATATCCATCATTTTTGCATATGATGCCCCAATTTGATTAACCATGAGAATTTGTATCATTACGAGGAACATCGCTAGTCTAGGTTTACATTGAAAAGGCTAAGTTTCAATCTTGGGTTTGTTTGAAGTGACAAGGAAAATATGACCCAAAAACAGGTTTTCTCTAGGACATGAGATGATCTAGTTTATTCATAGTGCCCCGGGGTGTCAATCATGAAGTGATGTTTGGGCAATTGGTGTTTTATGGTCATCGGAACGGCTGTGAATGTTTTGGCAACCTTGACACACACCAAATTACCATGATCTTGATTCTTGAAAGAATGTCTCGTTTGTTTGAGTTTTCTAAGAGCTCGAAAAATTTTCAAAAATTCCGTTCCTTTGCTCATAGCCTTGACTAGGATTTACATCTTTACTTATTATGCAATGACAATGGTTTATGAAGTTCAATCATTCATATTCCTTAAAGCATTAGGTCTTTCAAGTGGTCTTGGTTCAAGGGATTTAGGCATAGGGAAGCCCAAAAGAGAGGGGGGAGGGTATTGGGTAATTTCTAACAATGATCATCAATATTCTCGAGACTACCCATTACTTCATGTGAAAACCACTTATTATTGTTTACCACAAATTTTCTCAGAGTTTCATTTGTTTTTGCAAATTCAAATTATTGCTAAAATGTATTGAACACAAAACATTTAAATTCAAAATTTATTTATTTCATGTAGATGTCAACATGAGACAAGTGCTTTCATCATCAAAGTGTATAGAACTACATGCATCAGAAGGCTCCTATTGACATGCTTTCAAAGATAGTAATTCTCCTCTTTAAAACCCTAAGAAGATACTGATTTATGGCAAAGCGGACTTCCATTGTTCGTTAAGCTCTAAAGTTAAAATGCCATTGTTAAAAAGACCTTCAACCATTTCCTTCAGTTGTCTGCATTTTTCAGTCGAATGCCCAATTGCCCCCATATCAACTCACACTTGCTGTTAGGGTCATAACTCCTTGCTGATGAGTTTAAAGATGTTTTCAAAGGCACAGGGGTAAGACACTGATTCTTTATCAGCATTGACAGCAGGTCAGGGATTGGGATCAGGATCCTCTCTTAGTTATCCCGTGTTTTTTTTGGGAAGAGGGCCTTTCAAGACACTTGGCCTTCCCTTCTTCAAAACTCAACAAACTATATGACACAGGAATCAGGTCAACTTGATTTCTTTCTTGCTTCATAAACCCATGTATGCCTTTCTTTCCCATCCTGACATCCCTGTCGCAACCTAAAAAATAACGAATCTCATCGCAAGACTTTATTATTCATTAAGCGTGACATTAAAAAAATTGAGGAAAAGTCGACTTAATTCCTCTAGAAAAATGAAGGTTTTGAAAATGACCTTAAAAAAGACATGGAGTCGCCACCAATCTTTTTTAGCTAGGTGTGATCGGCCACCTATTAAAACCGGTTTTATAAAATATTTTAAAAATTAGTTAAAACATTTTAAAAACCAATTTAAAGTCTGCGTTTTAAACCAGAGAAATCAAAGAAGCGGGTTCGGGAGTCGGTTACGTGTGGGGAAGGATTAGCACCCCCACAACGCCCGTATAAATCAGTACCTTATTAATCGTGTGTTATCTCAAGTCTCGGTAAAAATTGGTTTTAAATTTAGTATTTCAAGTTAATTCCCAATTTAAAGAAAAATATTCCATTTTTAATTGAAAATGATCCGGAATTTATAAATTCAAAATTTTCCTATATTCCCCAACAAACGTGGCAAAATATAGAAATTTTTATTAGTTTTGGAAAACTTTCCGAATCATTCTCCTTTTGAAAGAAAGATATTCCTTTATTAATGATAATTGATGATATTCTCTCCAGCAAACCCGGTAGAGAACTCATGAATTATTTTAACTCAGGAATATCTTTATTTTTTATTGAAAAACCATTATCTTTTTGAAAACATTTAAAATAAATGAATATGTATATGCATGACATAAATAAAATGACATAGTAAAGTCTAAATAATATAATGCAACCTAAATGACATGACAAATATGAATGGTATGGCATATAATTTAAATGACATGGAATAAAATAATGCTATCATATAATATGCATGAAAATAATAATGCATGAACATAGTATATGCTAAATAAAAATAACTAAATAAAAGCATAGGATATCATGAAATATTCAAAACCATATAATAAACCATGTAACATAAAAAAAATATAAATCAAAATAACAACAATATCATAGAAATTATTATGGCAAGAATCACATATTATATAAAATGCATGAATATAAAAATGCAATGCATGAAATGTATTTTTTCCTTTAATTAAGGAAATCCGTATATCTAAAAAGATATCCGGCTACCTTAGGAAAATATGTCAAATTAAATATTCTAAAACCAAAATACTTTGTGATTATTTGAAAACAATTTTGAGAAGCTTGAATTAAAAATAAAAAAAAAATTGGGCTAAAATTTTTTAAACGGCTCTAATTTCCTAAGTTTAAAAAAATCCAGACTTGACTACCCTTAACCCGGGACTTGAAAAACCATTTTTAGAGTTTAAAAAGGCTTAGAAATTACCCTAAGTCAGTAGCTAACCCTCCTAATCAGCTCACTCTAAGTAAATTAACCAAAACAGAAAAATGGTTTTTCTTTAAATTCAATTCTGACTCCACTGTCCAGTTTTAATCCACGATTTTTAAAAATTCAAAAAATTCTGAAAAAATACTGGAGACTCAGGACATGTAAAACTACACGGAAAAAAATCGGATTAATTTTTTGATCAAAGATGAATTCCCAGAAAAATCAGAGATGTACGAGTTTTGGAAGAAAAAAAAACTGCTTTGCCAACACATTTTTGCCTTTGATAAAATCATTTAAAAATCAAAGTAAAAATATTTAAAACTCATAAAATGACTTGCAAACAGTAGCTAGGACTTTTTGAAAGTTAGATAAAAATTGGCTAAGTAAAAAAAAAAAAAACCACAAAGGTAGAATAATCAACTTGACAAACTTAATTTTCCACAAGTGTGCTCAATAGAGCATGACTTTGAACCATTAATTGGCTCAAGTCATTATTCAAGTGGCATGAACATGAAATGCATGAAATAAAATGACATGGGATATGCATGACCCGGTGTCTAAATGACATGGCAAAAAAAATGATATGGCATGTGAATGAGACCAACATGGCAAGCAAGATGACATGGCATATGGATGACATAAAATAACATGGCATGTGACATGGCATAAGATGACATGACATGTGAATGAAATCGACATGACAAGCAAGGTGACATGGCATATGGATGATATAAAATGACATGACATGTGACATGGCATAAGATGACATGCCATGTGAATGAAATCGACATGACAAGCAAGATGACATGGCATATGGAATGGCATAAAATGACATGGCATGTGAAATGGCTTAAGATAATATGGCATGTGAAATGGCTTAAGATAGCATGGCAAGTGACATGGCATGTGAACGAAATCGACATGACAAGCAAGATGGAATGACATATGAAATGGCATAAAATGACATGGCATGTGAAATGGCTTAAGATAGCATGGCAGGTGACATGGCATAAGATGAATTAACTTGAAAATGACTCGGAGTTTATTAAAATCAAAATCTTTTCATTTTCCCCGGCAGACCCGACAAAACATAGAAAGTTTTATTTATTTAAAAAAAAAAATTCGAATCATTTTATTTTAGAAAAGGGTATTCCTTCATTAATAATTAATGATAACCTCTCCGGCAGACCCAGCAGAGAAAACCATGAATTATTGAACTCGGGAATATTGCATTATTTATTAAAATGTTATGAATATGCAAAATGACATTAAGGCATGCACCACAATAGACCATGTCCAAGGCAAGCAACATTAGTCGTATAAGAGTAAATTATCAAACACGAAACATACACCGTAATATACTATGTCCAAAGCAGGCACAATAAACATAAAATAAAATAAAAGAATATTACCTTGTGCTTGTCCCCTTCGCAAAAAACCATTTCCTATCTTTCCATTCAAGATTCTCTTTTTTGTTTGGTTTCCCAAAGCTACCAAAATTGCTTATACCAGTTCTGGGACTTTATAGCATGCAAGTCAAAGTTCTAGACCAGCAGCCCTACGTACGGCTCCATCTGCGCCACCATCTCCAAGTATAATCTCAGCACACTGCTCTTCAATTTCATGTTTTAGTTTCAGGACATACTCACTGCTCAGATCTATATTATTCAGGGTTGTAGCTATCTCGATCCTAGTCTTTTGAACACCAACACCACCCAAGAACAACTTTGCCCCAAGATTTGGTTCTCTTATTTTCTGTTGCAAAGCTTCATAGTATTCATTATTCAGCAAACTACTAGCACCACTCAGTAAAGCAACCACAGAACTAATATTAGAAGTAGAAATAGCCCTTCGCAAGCAACTTTGCAAAACATAATACACATCATCCACCATTGAAGTAGTAAGGCTATCAAGTACATGCTCATCAATCCCTATTGCTTTCCTCACATTTTCCACCATAAAGAATCCCTCTAAAATCACGTAAAACCCAGTAACATCTTGAACAACTTTGCTAAAACTTCCTATCCTAAAAGCTTTCGTGGCCCTTGGGACTAAATCTGGATCCACAGTTGTCATCCCCTTGATCTTTGAAACCATATATTGTGTGTAATCTTCACCAAGTTGCATCAAGGACAATATTTCTTCTAAATACAACTCAATCTCCCTCGGGTTAGGTCCTTCCGGTGCTCCAACAGTCAACAAATGATTATTCTGAGCATTGATCTCAGAAGACAAATTAGCAAATTTCCTGATGGTTCTGATTCTATCCATGAATTTGTTCCATCAGCTCGATTTAAGGCCTTCTTTACCAACATACGTTTTGCTGGCCTTAGAAGAAATCATCGGCAACCAAAGATATAATAAAGTCTGTACATGTTGCCTTTTTGACCTTTCTTACTGCCAAAAGCAATTTATCACTCTCTCCCTCAGAAGGCACCAGACCATAAAACAAAAAATATTTAGAAATTGCTCTGTCCCTTCTAATATAGAATTGAATTGGAGACTCCCGAGGACCCAGCTGCTTCAATGAGATGGGAAATGTGAGCCTTCCACATTGTTCGCAAATCATAACCATTAGATCCAAAGCCCATTCTAGATCTGAATGTGTTTCCATACTTGCCATATAGTTTGTTTGGGTACATCCTATTAATAAACCCATGAGCTCTACCAATGCCAGACATTGGCCCAGGTTGGTGCAGTCCCATGTAATGAGAATTTGAACGGAAGTTTTGATTCCTTGAAGATGGAATACTATTTGGTTTTGAAAATGAAGAGTTTATTCCAGTGCTATCCACAGGCCTGTGTTGCCCATCTGAAAACATAGAACCATCAAGCCATGGGATAGGAGATCGAAACCCATCAAAACCATATCTTGGATCCTGATATCCAGAGATAGGAATACCTCCTGGTGAAGCTCCCCTTCCATAAGATTTATTAGAATTAAATGAGCTCTGGTATGATGGTTTTATTGCACCTGGACCATTATTTCCCTTCACACTGCCCCCATTTGCAACTCCATTGGAATTTGCATTAGCTGTTTCAACAGGCAAGGGCTTTTGATCAGCAGCAGCAGATGTCGAAAGATCCCCTTGGGATTGGGCAACAGGGTTTGAAATGAACAGGCCACTGGTCAGAGTCAGCGGCTGGAAGAAGGGAGGATACTGGTATTGCTGTGGCCCGTACAGCTGACCATCATTTCCCACAGTTGGAACTGGGGAAGTTGCAGGTGAATATGGTCCATACGGTGCATAGCCATAACCATGATGATACATAAAAGACCCAATGTCCCCATAAACTCCTGAAGTCATGTCAACTCCATCTGGATTCACATATCGTGAATATTCATCCCACTCATTACCAGTGCCATCAAAGCCTCCATAGTAATAAGCAGATGGATAACCATTAGGAAGATAGCACATAGTTGGATCCATAAAATCCGACAGCAAAGGTGTTGTAGATCTCTCAAAAGATGGAATTTGGGCATTTCCTCTATTGCCTGAATCAACAGACCCATACTGATAAACAAAAACTGTGGGCGCCATCACCAGACTGAATCTCTAAATCCTAAATAAAAAATCCCAAAGCTCAGTTGTGGCTTTTAGAAAAGAACGAACAGAGAGAGAACAACGGGGACCAATTACTCTCTCAGCCTCCGCCTCAGCCTCAGCCGCCAACTCCTTTCTCTTTTTTCTCAAAATCGGCCCCCCTTACTTTTCTAGACTTTGGCTCATTTTATACCTCCATTTCTAACCTAAAAAAAAAGGGTAATGTCTAAGTCACCCTTCCTTTATTTTTTCAAGTCTCTCTTTTCTCTTTTTTTTTTTTTTTTTAATATTTTCGATTAAAAAATTTATTTTAAAAATCTAATAAAACTCAAGATTAAACTTTTTCACCTCGGGTTTAAATTGAATTTTAAAATTGGTAATTTTACGGTCCGATTTTATTTGAACAATTAAAGCTAAAAAGGATATATATAATTTAGAACATTTTAAAAATCTAAAATCGCGACCGTGACTTTTACAAAAATATTAAACCCGAGAGGGGACAAATCAAAATTGATTTTAAAAGGCCCGAACAAAATTAGGTGTCTACAGCTGCCCCTCTTTGGCTATTGCTGAGAATCAGGAATCAGGCAAAGATAAAATAGACAACAATTTTGTCCGGTCTGTGAAATCACATCTGGAGAGAAAGAAAAGGGTTTTCATTCTTTTTTTTTTTTTTAGAAAGCTGTAAATTGAAGATTGATCCTTAAATAGAATTTCTTGCCTAAACAAGGCTCGATTCGTCTTAAGGAAATGAATTCGAATTTCAAAAGAAAAATTTATGCCCGAAGGTCTTTAAAATTGGTGCCCGGAGGTCTTAAAATGGTGCCCGGAGGTCTTTAAAATTGGTGCCCTGAGGTCTTTGATGACGGTGTCAGGGTTCGACTCATTTGATAAAACAGAATGAATTCGATTTAAAACAGAAAGGAATACCTCGACGGAGGTCTCAAGGCTCAACCTATTTGATAAAACAGAATGAATTTGATTTTAAGCAAAACAAAATACCTCGACGGTGGTCTCAAGGCTCGACTCATTTGATAAAACAGAATGAATTCGATTTAAAACAAAAAGAAATACCTCGACGGTGGTCTCAAGGCTCGACTCATTTGATAAAACAGAATGAATTCGATTTAAAAAAAAAAACAAAATACCTCGACGGTGGTCTCAAGGCTCGACTCATTTGATAAAACAGAATGAATTCGATTTAAAACAAAAGGAAATACCTCGACGGTGGTCTCGAAGCTTGACTCATTTGATAAAACAGAATGAATTCGATTTAAAACAAAACAAAATACCTCGACGGTGGTCTCAAGGCTCGACTCATTTGATAAAACAGAATGAATTCGATTTAAAACAAAAGGAAATACCTCGACGATGGTCTCGAAGCTCGACTCATTTGATAAAACAGAATGAATTCGATTTAAAACAAAAGGAAATACCTCGACGGTGGTCTCGAGGCTCGACTCATTTGATAAAACAGAATGAATTCGATTTAAAACAAAAGGAAATAGCTCGACGGTGGTCTCAAGGCTCGACTCATTTGATAAAACAGAATGAATTCGATTTAAAACAAAAGGAAATACCTCGACGGTGGTCTCAAGGCTCGACTCATTTGATAAAACAGAATGAATTCGATTTTAAACAAAAGAAAATACCTCGACGGTGGTCTCAAGGCTCGACTCATTTGATCAAACAGAATGAATTCGATTTAAAACAAAAGGAAATACCTCGACGGTGGTCTCAAGGCTCGACTCATTTGATAAAACAGAATGAATTCGATTTAAAACAAAAGGAAATACCTCGACGGTGGTCTCAAGGCTCTACTCATTTGATAAAACAGAATGAATTCGATTTAAAACAAACGGAAATACCTCGACGATGGTCTCAAGGCTCGACTCATTTGATAAAACAGAATGAATTCGATTTCAAACAAAAGGAAATACCTCGATGGTGGTCTCAAGGCTCGACTCATTTGATAAAACAGAATGAATTCGATTTAACACAAAAGGAAATACCTCGACGGTGGTCTCGAAGCTTGACTCATTTGATAAAATAGAATGAATTCGATTAAAAACAAAAGGAAATACCTCGACGGTGGTCTCGAGGCTCGACTCATTTGATAAAACAGAATGAATTCGATTTAAAACAAAAGGAAATACCTCGACGGTGGTCTCAAGGCTCGACTCATTTGATAAAACAGAATGAATTCGATTTAAAACAAAAGGAAATACCTCGACGGTGGTCTCAAGGCTCGACTCATTTGATAAAACAGAATGAATTCGATTTAAAACAAAAGGAAATACCTCGACGGTAGTCTCAAGGCTCGACTCATTTGATAAAACAGAATGAATTCGATTTAAAACAAAAGGAAATACCTCGACGGTGGTCTCAAAGCTCGACTCATTTGATAAAACAGAATGACTTCGATTTAAAACAAAAGGAAATACCTCGACGGTGGTCTCAAGGCTCGACTCATTTGATAAAACAGAATGAATTCAATTTAAAACAAAAGGAAATACCTCGACGATGGTCTCAAGGCTCGACTCATTTGATAAAACATAATGAATTTGATTTAAAACAAAAGGAAATACCTCGACGATGGTCTCAAGGCTCGACTCATTTGATAAAACAGAATGAATTCGATTTAAAACAAAAGGAAATACCTCGACGGTGGTCTCAAGGCTCGACTCATTTGATAAAACAGAATGAATTCGATTTAAAACAAAAGGAAATACCTCGACGGTGGTCTCGAAGCTCGACTCATTTGATAAAACAGAATGAATTCGATTAAAAACAAAAGGAAATACCTCGACGGTGGTCTCGAGGCTCGACTCATTTGATAAAACAGAATGAATTCGATTTAAAACGAAAGGAAATACTTCGACAGTGGTCTCCAGGCTCGACTCATTTGATAAAACAGAATGAATTCGATTTAAAACAAAAGGAAATACCTCGACGGTGGTCTCAAGGCTCGACTCATTTGATAAAACAGAATGAATTCGATTTAAAACAAAAGGAAATACCTCGACGGTAGTCTCAAGGCTCGACTCATTTGATAAAACAGAATGAATTCGATTTAAAACAAAAGGAAATACCTCGACGGTGCTCTCAAAGCTCGACTCATTTGATAAAACAGAATGAATTCGATTTAAAACAAAAGGAAATACCTCGACGGTGGTCTCAAGGCTCGACTCATTTGATAAAACAGAATGAATTCGATTTAAAACAAAAGGAAATACCTCGACGATGGTCTCAAGGCTCGACTCATTTGATAAAACAGAATGAATTCGATTTAAAACAAAAGGAAATACCTCGACGATGGTCTCAAGGCTCGACTTATTTGATAAAATAGAATGAATTTGATTTAAAACAAAAGGAAATACCTCAACGGTGGTCTCAAGGCATGTTTCAAAATTATAAAACAGAATGAATTCGATTTAAAACAAAAGGAAATACCTCGACGGTGGTCTCGAAGCTCGACTCATTTGATAAAACAGAATGAATTCGATTTAAAACAAAAGGAAATACCTCGACGGTGGTCTCGAGGCTCGACTCATTTGATAAAACAGAATGAATTCGATTTAAAACAAAAGGAAATACATCGACGGTGGTCTCAAGGCTCGACTCATTTGATAAAACAGAATGAATTCGATTTAAAACAAAAGGAAATACCTCGACGGTAGTCTCAAGGCTCGACTCATTTGATAAAATAGAATGAATTCGATTTAAAACAGAAGGAAATACCTCGACGGTGGTCTCAAGGCTCGACCTATTTGATAAAACAGAATGAATTCGATTTAAAACAAGAGGAAATACCTCGACGGTGGTCTCAAGGCTCGACTCATTTGATAAAACAGAATGAATTCGATTTAAAACAAAAGAAAATACCTCGACGATGGTCTCAAGGCTCGACTCATTTGATAAAACATAATGAATTCGATTTAAAACAAAAGGAAATACCTCGACGGTGGTCTCAAGGCTCGACTCATTTGATAAAACAGAATGAATTCGATTTAAAACAAAAGGAAATACCTCGACGGTGGTCTCAAGGCTTGACTCATTTGATAAAACAGAATGAATTCGATTTAAAACAAAAAGAAATACCTCGACGGTGGTCTCAAGGCTCGACTCGTCTTAAGAAAACGAAATCGACTTGCAAGAAAGGAAATGACCTCGACGATGTTCTCGGGGCTTAACCTGTCTTGTTCTCAGCTGTGTTTAAAATTTTGGGTATTTCCTCCAAAAGCTTCGGCTATCACCACCAAAGTCTTGCTCATTTTTTAAAACTGTAAAAAGTTCTGGGTATCACCTCCAGAAGCTTCAGCTATCACCACCGAAGACTTTCTACCTTTTCAAAGGATTTTAAAACTCTGGATATCTCCACCAAAGGCTTCAGCTATCACCACCGAAGACTTGTTCACTTTTAAAACTGAGAAATTCTGGATATCCCCACCATAAGCTTTGGCTATCACCACCAAAGACTTGCTCATTGTAAAATTCTGGGTAACTCTTTCAGAAGAAAATTTCTCATGTTTCAAAATTATAAAACCCTGGATATCTCCACCAGAGGCTTCAGCTATCACCACCGAAGACTTGTTCACTTTTAAAACTGTAAAATTCTGGATATCCCCACCAGAAGCTTTGGCTATCACCACCAAAGTCTTGCTCATTTTTAAAATCGTAAAATTCTGGATATCCCCACCAGAGGCTTTGGGAAATGATGCATGTCTTTTAACAAGGTGCTCATGCTTCATGGTGCAAATGTAAAATATTTCTTAGTGCAAATGCAAATGGCCTGGATTGATGCCCATGTTTCATGATGCAGATGCCCCTACTAATTGTGTTAATGTAACTGGTTTATGAATGGTGTAACTACAATTACCACACAATAATGAAAATGCAATGATTCTAGAAATGATGCAATTGCTTGAGATGACACAAATGCGAATTCCATGAAGAATGTAAATGTAAAGGTAAAATGCAGATGCTTGTGGAATAATGCCAATGCAAATACCCATGAATGATGCAAATGCTTACCGACACTGTGCAGATATAAAAGCTTGATAAAGAGATGAGTGCTCATGAGTGATGCAAATGCCCCCAGTTGTTTTTCTAGACTTTGGCTTAGCCTTTCAAATTCATTTTTCCTCTTCAAATCAGAGTATATCTTCAATTCATTTTGGCTATTCTCTTTGCCCCAACAGTTTTCAAACTTTCATCAACAGAGATATGCACTGGGTTCGATTTCTTCTTCTCATATCTGGAAGTCAGGACCTACCCTGGCAGTTCTATACCTTTGGGTTAGAAAAACCCTTGTCTCATGTCAACATCAAAAATGGGTATTTCAAAAATATTTTTATTTTCACTTTTTGAAAAACAATTTTGCTTATTTAAGGAAAACTTCTAAGCCAAAAATTTTAACTCCACAGTGTATGATGTACAAATCTTTTAATGACTGATGATCACTGTTAGAAATTTCCCTAAGTATTAATTTGGGTTTTTCATTTTGAATTGACAAGGCTCGATACAACAAGATTTTGGTTTTTTCAGGAAAACTTCACAACAAAAATGTATGTCCCTTCTAGGCTCACAAATGGAACAGATTTTATAAATCATGAATTCATTGAGAACAAAACAAATTCAACATTCTTTTAGTTTCCAATATCAAGGTATTTTGACAAGCGTCAAGATTGGCTGGGATGTTTAAACTGGAAAGTTGATTTTGGAGGAAAAAAGTTTCAGTTTTTGAAATCAATCATCCGAATGAGAGTTGACACTTTGGGAGGTTCAGGAATTCCTAGATGTTCCTCGATGACCACTTTTTTATGATGATCTTCTCTTTTGTGGTATCAACACTATCATAGATGGCATCGAAAATTCCCATCTTACTCTAGACCGCCCATTTTTGGGTTTTCGCCCTAGAATCCCATTCTTTCCATTTTTCCTTCTTTTTTTTTTTTATTGTTTTACCATGCACTTGAGAATTCTAAATTCTTCCTTAGTGAAATGATAATTCGATGAGATGGGATAAAATCCGAGGAAAAACCTTTCAAATTAAATATTCATGCTTGATCAAAATGTACTTTTAAAGCACGTAATGTAGGCCATGGTTCGGGGTTCAAAAAAGAAAGGATAAATCAGCCCAAAATATGTGTTTGAGGGTAATCAGATCAAGGATCATTTCTTGAAGAGGATTTTCTTTGAAGCATTTGTCCCTTTTGGACTTTTCATTCCTTTTGACTTTGCTTTTTTCTTCCTCATTCTTGGCTTTCAATTTGCCATGTCTTTCACACATTTTGTTTTGTGTTTTTTCTTTTGTTTTTCTTGGCTTTCATTTCGCCATCTTTTCCTCTTCTTTTTTCTTTGACAGAGTGAGCCGGTATTTATTCGGGGTTCCATTTGCTTTGTATCTGTCTTTGAGCTTGGACTCATTTCTCAGTGATCATTAAAAAGATCTTTCCTCGCATTTGCCCCCCAGTGTAAAGGGTGATCCTTGATCAGGGTTTAAAGAAGAAAAAAAATTCTTTTGGCTCAAAAGGGGTAACTATGGATAATTTCTTTTTGTGCGAAAGGGATATGAAAGATGGTCATTTCTCATATCAAGCACAAATATTTACATTGAAAAGCAATCCCTAGGGGAAATAGATATTCAGAATTTCATTTTGCACTTTGGAAACATCCGAATTCTCATATGCATGATATCACAATTTTTCTTTTTTCTTTTTTTTTTTGTTTTTTTGTCGCATGCCCCAATGATTCATGTGTTTAGTCCATCCTTATTCACCATGTATCCATCATTTCCACATATGATGCCCCAATTTGATTAACCAATGAGAATTTGTATCAACGAGGAACATAGCAAGTCAAGGTCTGTACTGAAAAGGATGAATTTCAAATCTAAGTTCTTTGAAGAGACAAGGAAAATATGACCCAAAAACAGGTTTTCTCTAAGACAAGGGATAATCTAGTTTAATCATTGTGCCCCAGGGTGTCAATCATGAAGTGATGTCTGGGCAATTAGTGTTTTGTGGTCATTGGGAAAGGTCATGAATGGTTTTAGCACAATCTTGACACATACCAAATTATCAAAATCTGGATTCTTGAAAGAATGTCTCATTTGTTTGATTTTCAAGGAATTTGAAAATTTTCAAAAAGTTTGTTCCTTTGCTCATAGCATAGAGTAAGATCTACGTCTTTGCTTATTCTGTGATGACAATGGTTTTATGAAGTCAAATCATTCATATTCCTTGAAGCATTAGGTCTTTCAAGTGGTCTCGGTTCAAAAGATTTAGGCTTAGGAAAGCCTAAAAGAGAGGGCTGAAGGTATTGGGTCATTTCTAACAATGATCATCAATATTCTCAAGATTGTTCATTATTTCATGTGAAAACCACTTATTTATTGTTTACCACAAATTTTCTCAAAGTTTCATTTATTTTTGCAAATTCAAATTTATTGCTAAAATAAAATGAACACAAAATATTTAAACTCAAAATTTATTTATTTCATGTAGATATCATCATGAGACAAGAGCTCTCATCATCAAAGTGTAGAAATATATGCATCAGAATGCTCCTATTGACATGCTTTCAAAGATAAAAATTCTTTTCCTCAAAATTCTTCAAGAGGAAATCAATCTATGGTAAAACAGATTTCCAATGTTCGATAAGCTCTGGAATCCAAATGCCATCGTGGACAAGACCCTCAATTCTTTCCTTCAGTTTTCTGCATTTTTTGGTCGAATGCCCAATTGCCCCAATATGATACTCGCACTTGCTGTTGGGGTCATAGCTTTTAGCTGACGAAGAAAACTCTTCAAATCTAAACCAATTTCTATTTCATCTTATTAATGTGTTTCATGATGAATGAGTTATGAATATCATGAATGCAATTTGATGCATGTGAAGGATAAACAAAGTTATGTGTGGTCATATACTGTGGAAACATATTGACCATGTATGTTATAAATGCAACACGATGCCAACATGATGCATTTAAAGAATAAGAAAAATCAATGCATGGATATATGCAATGAATGACCATGTATGTTCCAAATGCATTTCTCAATGAATGATCATATACACTATCAATGCCACACAATGTCAATTATGATGCATGTGAAGAATAAATGATTGACACAGAGTATATACAAAGTTAATCATGCTAACCGTGTATGTCATGAGTGCAACTTGATGCCAATATGACAAATTAATGCATGAGCATATCATGATGACTATGTATGCCATGAATGCAACCTGATGCCAACATGATGCATGTAAAGAATAAGCAAATTAATGCATGGATATATACAGAAAAATTATACTGACTGTGAATGCATGAATGCAACTTGATGCTACCATGATGCATATAGAGAAAGAATAAATTGATATATGGATATATACAGAAAAATCATGCTGACTATGAATGCATGAATGCAACTTGACGCTAACATGATGCATATAGAGAAAGAATAAATTGATATATGGATATATACAGAAAAATCATGCTGACTATGAATGCCTGAATGCAACTTGATGCCAACATGATGCATGTAAAGAAAGAATAAATTGATATATGGATATATACAGAAAAACCATGCTGACTATGAATGCATGAATGCAACTTGATGCCAACATGATGCATGTAAAGAAAGAATAAATTGATACATAAGTATATACAAATAATGACCATGCATGTCATAAACGTATCTTACAATGAATGACCATGCATGCTATGACTATAACATGATGTCAAAATGATACATGCAAAAAATAAATGAATTAACACAAAGGTATATACAAAGAAATCAATGATTACACGAAATTGGTGGGACCTAAATCTTGATTATTCAAAAATCTCATTATGCAAGATTTGCCTCCAAATTTATGATTTTATTTATTTATTTTTTAACATTTTTTTTATGAAAAACCAATCACATTATTTTCAAAAGAATTTCAGGGTGGACCCCACTATGGTACAATATGCAAATGTTCATGTGACACTACCGGTTTTATGAAATCATCAAATGAAATTACCAACTGTTTATTGCAAAGAATGAGATCAATAATACAACCAAAAATGTACATGCTCTATTCACACATGCATGAAATGTGCAACATACAAAAATGCTTGAAAAATGATTTTTTATTTTTATTTTAAAACAGCTAATGAACATCTGCCCGAACAATATCTGCTTATTTAGGCATCACGATGCCTTCGAGGCGGAGTATCACATTTATTACGGGCGATGTACACACATCATTGCCCGATCTACCTTACTTATTCGGAGTGTAAAATAGGTAACAAAAAGTTTAGAAATGCCCCTCCATGTGTTCCTATTTTCGGTATATCTAACGGAAATCCGGCATGGCTTCGCCTAGGTTCACTATATGAGGGTGAATCGGATCTAAAAGCCCCGAATTGCTCCTCATTGTCGCCGGTGAAGGCTAGTAAGGCACCCCAATAAAAGCGGGTTCAATTCGTTAGAGCCTATTTCCCTAGCCCATGCGGATTGTTAATCACGAAGGCTTAGGTAATTTAGTACTCCGGAAGTGTTTCACTAGCCCATGCGGATTGTTAATCACGAAGGCTTAGTTACTTTGCTCCCACCTAAAAGGACGAAACCCGGGTATAGGGCTCATGATATGAAAATGCACGTGTGGTGTGTGTGGAGGAATAACAAACCTTTCACCACCTATTCTACAAACCTTATTCTAAATGCCCTAGCAATTAAAACATTCAAGAATAGTGTAACGCATTAACCAACAAGCAATTATAATATATAACCTCAAATAACTAAAGAACAATAATAAAATGCATGCACATGAGTATGAACATATTTAAAAATATTTTATTATTTTCAAAATTCTCCTTATTATTAAAAAAATGTGGGAATTAAAATTAAATTCCAATTAAACCAACAAAACCGAGAATTTGATAATACACGACTAATTCTAGGCCTGAATTTCTAATCGTCCCCAGCGGAGTCGCCAAGCTGTCGCAACCTAAAAAATAACGAATCTCATCGCAAGACTTTATTATTCATTAAGCGTGACATTAAAAAAAATGGAGGAAAAGTCGACTTAATTCCTCTAGAAAAATGAAGGTTTTGAAAATGACCTTAAAAAAGACATGGAGTCGCCACCAATCTTTTTTAGCTAGGTGTGATCGGCCACCTATTAAAACCGATTTTATAAAATATTTTAAAAATTAATTAAAACATTTTAAAAACCAATTTCAAGTCTGCGTTTTAAACCAGAGAAATCAAAGAAGCGGGTTCGGGAGTCGGTTACGTGTGGGGAAGGATTAGCACCCCCACAACGCCCGTATAAATCGGTACCTTATTAATCGTGTGTTATCTCAAGTCTCGGTAAAAATTGGTTTTAAATTTAGTATTTCAAGTTAATTCCCAATTTAAAGAAAAATATTCCATTTTAATTGAAAATGATCCGGAATTTATAAATTCAAAATTTTCCTATATTCCCCAACAAACGTGGCAAAATATAGAAATTTTTATTAGTTTTGGAAAACTTTCCGAATCATTCTCCTTTTGAAAGAAAGATATTCCTTTATTAATGATAATTGATGATATTCCCTCCAGCAAACCCGGTAGAGAACTCATGAATTATTTTAACTCAGGAATATCTTTATTTTTTATTGAAAAACCATTATCTTTTTGAAAACATTTAAAATAAATGAATATGTATATGCATGACATAAATAAAATGACGTAGTAAAGTCTAAATAATATAATGCAACCTAAATGACATGACAAATATGAATGGTATGGCATATAATTTAAATGACATGGAATAAAATAATGCTATCATATAATATGCATGAAAATAATAATGCATGAACATAGTATATGCTAAATAAAAATAACTAAATAAAAGCATAGGATATCATGAAATATTCAAAACCATATAATAAACCATGTAACATCAAAAAAATATAAATCAAAATAACAACAATATCATAGAAATTATTATGGCAAGAATCACATATTATATAAAATGCATGAATATAAAAATGCAATGCATGAAATGTATTTTTTCCTTTAATTAAGGAAATCTGTATATCTAAAAAGATATCCGGCTGCCTTAGGAAAATATGTCAAATTAAATATTCTAAAACCAAAATACTTTATGATTATTTGAAAACAATTTTGAGAAGCTTGAATTAAAAATAAAAAAAATTGGGCTAAAATTTTTTAAACGGCTCTAATTTCCTAAGTTTAAAAAAATCCGGACTTGACTACCCTTAACCCGGGACTTGAAAAACCATTTTTAGAGTTTAAAAAGGCTTAGAAATTACCCTAAGTCAGTAGCTAACCCTCCTAATCAGCTCACTCTAAGTAAATTAACCAAAACAGAAAAATGGTTTTTCTTTAAATCCAATTCTGACTCCACTGTCCAGTTTTAATCCACGATTTTTTTACCCTATTTAGTATTTCAAGTTAATTCCCAATTTAAAGAAAAATATTCCATTTTAATTGAAAATGATCCGGAATTTATAAATTCAAAATTTTCCTATATTCCCCAACAAACGTGGCAAAATATAGAAATTTTTATTAGTTTTGGAAAACTTTCCGAATCATTCTCCTTTTGAAAGAAAGATATTCCTTTATTAATGATAATTGATGATATTCCCTCCAGCAAACCCGGTAGAGAACTCATGAATTATTTTAACTCAGGAATATCTTTATTTTTTATTGAAAAACCATTATCTTTTTGAAAACATTTAAAATAAATGAATATGTATATGCATGACATAAATAAAATGACGTAGTAAAGTCTAAATAATATAATGCAACCTAAATGACATGACAAATATGAATGGTATGGCATATAATTTAAATGACATGGAATAAAATAATGCTATCATATAATATGCATGAAAATAATAATGCATGAACATAGTATATGCTAAATAAAAATAACTAAATAAAAGCATAGGATATCATGAAATATTCAAAACCATATAATAAACCATGTAACATCAAAAAAATATAAATCAAAATAACAACAATATCATAGAAATTATTATGGCAAGAATCACATATTATATAAAATGCATGAATATAAAAATGCAATGCATGAAATGTATTTTTTCCTTTAATTAAGGAAATCTGTATATCTAAAAAGATATCCGGCTGCCTTAGGAAAATATGTCAAATTAAATATTCTAAAACCAAAATACTTTGTGATTATTTGAAAACAATTTTGAGAAGCTTGAATTAAAAATAAAAAAAATTGGGCTAAAATTTTTTAAACGGCTCTAATTTCCTAAGTTTAAAAAAATCCGGACTTGACTACCCTTAACCCGGGACTTGAAAAACCATTTTTAGAGTTTAAAAAGGCTTAGAAATTACCCTAAGTCAGTAGCTAACCCTCCTAATCAGCTCACTCTAAGTAAATTAACCAAAACAGAAAAATGGTTTTTCTTTAAATCCAATTCTGACTCCACTGTCCAGTTTTAATCCACGATTTTTTTACCCTATTTTTAAAAATTCAAAAAATTCTGAAAAAAATACTGGAGACTCAGGACATGTAAAACTACCGAAAAACAATCGGCTTAATTTTCTGATCAAAGATGAATTCCCAAAAAAATCAGAGATGTACCAGTTTTGGAAGAAAAAAAAAACTGCTTTGCCAACACATTTTTGCCTTTGATAAAATCATTTAAAAATCAAAGTAAAAATATTTGAAACTCATAAAATGACTTGCAAACAGTAGCTAGGACTTTTTGAAAGTTAGATAAAAATTGGCTAAGTAAAAAAAAAAAAAAAACCACAAAGGTAGAATATTCAACTTGACAAACTTAATTTTCCACAAGTGTGCTCAAGAGAGCATGACTTTGAACCATTATTTGGCTCAAGTCATTATTCAAGTGGCATGAACAGGAAATGCATGAAATAAAATGACATGGGATATGCATGACCTGGTGTGTAAATGACATGGCAAAAAAATTGATATGGCATGTGAATGAAACCAACATGGCAAGCAAGATGACATGGCATATGGATGACATAAAATAACATGGCATGTGACATGGCATAAGATGACATGACATGTGAATGAAATCGACATGACAAGCAAGGTGACATGGCATATGGATGATATAAAATGACATGACATGTGACATGGCATAAGATGACATGCCATGTGAATGAAATCGACATGACAAGCAAGATGACATGGCATATGGAATGGCATAAAATGACATGGCATGTGAAATGGCTTAAGACAATATGGCATGTGAAATGGCTTAAGATAGCATGGCAAGTGACATGGCATGTGAACGAAATCGACATGACAAGCAAGATGGCATGACATATGAAATGGCATAAAATGACATGGCATGTGAAATGGCTTAAGATAACATGGCATGTGAAATGGCTTAAGGTAGCATGGCAGGTGACATGGCATAAGATGAATTAACTTGAAAATTACTCGGAGTTTATTAATACCAAAATCTTTTCATGTTCCCCGACAGACCCGACAAAACATAGAAAGTTTTATTTATTTCAAAAAAAATTCGAATCATTTTATTTTAGAAAAGGGTATTCCTTCGTTAATAATTAATGATAACCTCTCCGGCAGATCCAGCAGAGAAAACCATGAATTATTGAACTCGGGAATATTGCCTTATTTATTAAAATGTTATGAATATGCAAAATGACATTAAGGCATGCACCACAATAGACCATGTCCAAGGCAAGCAACATTAGTCGTATAAGAGTAAATTATCAAACACGAAACATACACCGTAATATACTATGTCCAAAGCAGGCACAATAAACATAAAATAAAAGAATATTACCTTGTGCTTGTCCCCTTCGCAAAAAACCATTCCCTATCTTTCCATTCAAGATTCTCTTTTTTGTTTGGTTTCCCAAAGCTACCAAAATTGCTTATACCAGTTCTGGGACTTTATAGCATGCAAGTCGAAGTTCTAGACCAGCAGCCCTACGTACGGCTCCATCTGCGCCACCATCTCCAAGTATAATCTCAGCACACTGCTCTTCAATTTCATGTTTTAGCTTCAGGACGTACTCACTGCTCAGATCTATATTATTCAAGGCTGTAGCTATCTCGATCCCAGTCTTTTGAACACCAACACCACCCAAGAACAACTTTTCCCCAAGATTTGGTTCTTATTTTCTGTTGCAAAGCTTCATAGTATTCATTATTCAGCAAACTACTAGCACCACTCAATAAAGCAACCACAGAACTAATATTAGAAGTAGAAATAGCCCTTCGCAAGCAACTTTGCAAAACATAATACACATCATCCTCCATTGAAGTAGTAAGGCTATCAAGTACATGCTCATCAATGCCTATTGCTTTCCTCACATTTTCCACCATAAAGAATCCCTCTAAAATCACGTAAAACCCAGTAACATCTTGAACAACTTTGCTAAAACTTCCTGTCCTAAAAGCTTTCGTGGCCCTTGGGACTAAATCTGGATCCACAGTTGTCATCCCCTTGATCTTTGAAACCATATATTGTGTGTAATCTTCACCAAGTTGCATCAAAGACAATATTTCTTCTAAATACAACTCAATCTCCCTCGGGTTGGGTCCTTTCGGTGCTCCAACAGTCAACAAATGATTATTCTGAGCATTGATCTCAGAAGACAACTTAACCAATTTCCTGATGGTTCTGATTCTGTCCATGACTTTGTTTCATCAGCTCGATTTAAGGCCTTCGTTTACCAACATACGTTTTGCTGGCCTTAGAAAAAATCATCGACAACCAAAGATATAATAAAGTCTGTACATGTTGCCTTTTTGACCTTTCTTACTGCCAACAGCAATTTATCACTCTCTCCCTCAGAAGGCACCAGACCATAGAACAAAAAATATTTAGAAATTGCTCTGTCCCTTCTAATATATAATTGAATTGGAGACTCCCGAGGACCCAACTGCTTCAATGAGATGGGAAATGTGAGCCTTCCACATTGTTCGCAAATCATAACCATTAGATCCAAAGCGCATTCCAGATCTGAATGTGTTTCCATACTGGCCATATAGTTTGTTTGGGTACATCCTATTAATAAACCCATGAGTTCTACCAATGCCAGACATTGGCCCAGGTTGGTGCAGTCCCATGTAATGAGAATTTGAACGGAAGTTTTGACTCCTTGAAGATGGAATACTATTTGGTTTTGAAAATGAAGAGTTTATTCCAGTGCTAGCCACAGGCCTGTGTTGCCCATCTGAAAACATAGAACCATCAAGCCATGGGATAGGAGATCGAAACCCATCAAAACCATATCTTGGATCCTGATATCCAGAGATAGGAATACCTCCTGGTGAAGCTCCCCTTCCATAAGAATTATTAGAATTAAATGAGATATGGTATGATGGTTTTATTGCACCTGGACCATTATTTCCCTTCACACTGCCCCCATTAGCAACTCCATTGGAATTTGCATTAGCTGTTTCAACAGGCAAGGGCTTTTGATCAGCAGCAGCAGATGTCGAAAGATCCCTTTGGGATGGGGCAACAGGGTTTGAAATGAACGGGCCACTGGTCAGAGTCAGCGGCTGGAAGAAGGGAGGATACTGGTATTGCTGTGGCCCATACAGCTGACCATCATTTCCCACAGTTGGAATTGGGGAAGCTGCAGGTGAATATGGTCCATACGGTGCATAGCCATAACCATGATGATACATAAAAGACCCATTGTCCCCATAAACTCCTAAAGTCATGTCAACTCCATCTGGATTCACATATCGAGAATATTCATCCCACTCATTACCAGTGCCATCAAAGCCTCCATAGTAATAAGCAGATGGATAACCATTAGAAAGATAGCACATAGTTGGATCCATAAAATCTGGCAGCAAAGGTGTTGTAGATCTCTCAAAAGATGGAATTTGGGCGTTTCCTCTGTTGCCTGAATCAACAGACCCATACTGATAAACAGAAACTGTGGGCGCCATCACCAGACTGAATCTTTAAATCCTAAATAAAAAATCCCGAAGCTCAGTGGTGGGTTTTAGAAAAGAACGAACAGAGAGAGAACAACGGGGACCAATTACTCTCTCAGCCTCCGCCTCAGCCTCAGCCGCCAACTCCTTTCTCCTTTTTTCTCAAAATCGGCCCCCCTTACTTTTCTAGACTTTGGCTCATTTTATACCTCCATTTCTAACCTAAAATAAATGGGTAATGTCTAAGTGACCCTTCCTTTATTTTTTCAAGTCTCTCTTTTCTCTTTTTTTTTAATATTTTTTATTAAAAAATTATTTTAAAAATCTAATAAAACTCAAGATTAAACTTTTTCACCTCGGGTTTAAATTGAATTCTAAAATTGGTAATTTTACGGTCCGATTTTATTTGAACAATTAAAGCTAAAAAGGATATATATAATTTAAAACATTTTAAAAATCTAAAATCGCGACCGTGACTTTTACAAAAATATTAAACCCGAGAGGGGACAAATCAAAATTGGTTTTAAAAGGCCCGGACAAAATTAGGTGTCTACAATCCCCACTTGTCTTACCATGAACGAATAATGGCTTCTTCCCGTTATCTG
Source organism: Fremontodendron californicum (assembly GCA_030761205.1). NCBI lineage: Eukaryota > Viridiplantae > Streptophyta > Magnoliopsida > Malvales > Malvaceae > Fremontodendron > Fremontodendron californicum. Next base: position 24,965,671 of record JAULJL010000009.1, read on the forward strand.
ATTTTTGTTTCTTCTCAAGATCTATTTGTCCGTTACTAATTAGTACTTGAACCTTTCGCTTTATAGACAGACAATTTTTCTGTGGAATAACCTCAAATCTCGCAATGATAACCACAAAATGCATTTTCATCATACCAGCTTGGGTATGGGGGTCAGATAGGCTTTACTGGCACTCGAGTGAGAAGTCGGTTTTCAATAAGCTGGGGCAACAACTCAGAGTAAGAGATGGATAGTGGCTCTAACTGATCTCTTTTTCAAATATTCTTTGACTTTCCTTGGCTGGCCTGAGGTTGGAGATTTATCAAATAATTACATTGAGAGGACATTGGGTATAAGTAAGGATCTCGATATACATTATTCACGAAAGGGTAGAACTGATGGTACATGGGTTGTGGAGGATATGGGACAAAGCTTCCCATCTGTTGCCCACCATATGTCATAGATTGGATATCTTTTACTTTTCTCTAGGGTTCCCAATTTCCCTTGCTACCGGATGTCTCACCTGCTTTGAGCTTTCCATTATTGGCTGTCTCCTTCATTATCTCTTTTGGGATTATCCTGCCCGTAGAGTCCTTCATGGCATTACCAACAAGTTCATCGTAGCATGGGGCGTGCAGTGTATTTGCAAATAAGACAACAACTTTTTTTCAGTTAAGGGCGGCTGTACCTGGGCCGCTATATCTATCCATCTATGAGAATACTCTTTGAAACTTTCAGTGGCCTTCTTCCTCATACTTTGCAAAAAGAAACGGTTTGGTGCCATTTCAGTCATATGCTTGTATTGGTTATAAAAAGCTTTAGCCAAATCACTTCAAGAACAAATCTGATCCTTACTCAGCCGATTATACCATCTGCTTGCAGACCCACTGAGGCTATCATGGAAACAATAGACTAATAACTTATCATTATCCACATGGCTCACCATCTTGTGGCAGAACATTTTGAGGTGGGTCATTGGATCAGTTGTCCCATCATCTATCTTGAATGGGGACCTCAAATTCAGGTGGAATGACTAAATCAGGAACCAAACTAAATTCTTTCGGATCCTATTCCCAAATATCTCTGTTTCCTCCATTGCACAAAGCTTCCATTTTTAATAGCTGGTACATTACTGGTAGTGTATCTTGTGAATTTTGCCTTTTGATTACTGCTACCCCAAACGGGAAAGGGAGGCAATTCTCCAAATCATTTCCTAAGGCTTTCGATTTTCTTTTTGTAGTAGAATTCTCAACCTGCCCCTTTTCTTTGATAGTGGCGGGTGTAGACACCTAATTTTGTCTAGACCACTAAAACATGTATGTTTTCTTCCCAAATTGATGTTTCAGAATGTAAAAAGACTTTTTTCATCATGCAGGTGGTACTCCGAGACTTAGTCTAAGAAGGCGAGCATAAAAACTCAAACTTGAAAAAGTCAACCCCGAAAAGTCAACTACCGAAAAAGTCAACCCATTTTCAAAATCAAGATTTAAAGTTCAATTGAAAAATGGCTAAAGAATTTTGATAATCCGAGGTCTACATCAAAAGATATGGTGTTCGAAAGTTGGGTTACGGAGATTTAGTAGAAAGGAAACCCTAGTTCGAGAAATTTGGGGAAAAATGCTTAAACGATCAAATTGGTCAAAATTGAAGGTTCCAAATGAAAGATACGCACTGACTGAGGGTAATGGAGAAGCCACTTGGAAGAAAAACTGAAAGAAAAGTCAATCCGAAAGAAAACAGAGAATTAGGGTTTTTGGTGGATTTCGGTGAAATTTGGAAGAATTACAAAAATGGCTCGATTCGATAAGAGTAAAGCCCCTAATGATGAGGAGTGATTAAACAAGGATAGCCCAAGACTCAATTTGAAGAAAATCTAAAAATCGAACTTGTTTTGAGCAAAACCGGGTTTCGGAGGCAAAAGGGCAAAATTGGAAAATTTGGGAAAAATAGCAAATGAACTCCAAAAATTCTAAAAAAATTGCAGATCTCATTCTTAAATCATTTCAAAGAGATTGGCAAAATAAAATCTTGGTTCGAAGTTCGTTTGCAAAATGGCCAAATCCCGGGTCCTTTATGTAGAAATTCAAGAAGATTAAATCCCAAAAAAATAGAAAATGAACTCCAAAAAGTCTAAAAATTTGCAGATCTCATTCTTAAATTATTTGGAAGAGATTGGCTAAATAAAATTTGATTCAGAGTTCATTTGCAAAATAGCCAAATCTCGAGCCCACCACGTAGTAATTCAAGCAGATAAATCCCGAAAAAAATACCAAATGAGTTCCAAAAATTATGAAAACTTCCAGATCACACTTTCAAATTATTTGGAAGAGATTGGTGAAGAAAAATATGTACTTGGAGCTTGTTTAAAAAATGGTAAAGTTTGGGAGCACAAAAGGGTAATTTTGGAAAAAAAAATCCAAATAAATAGCAAATGGGCTCGCAATTTTTTTGAAAATCTCCAGAATTCAATTTTTTTATTATTTTGGAAATATTTAAAAAAAAAATTGAATTTGGAGTCCGTTTGCTATTTATTTATGTTCAGGGGGTAAAAAGGTCATTTTACCCAAGAAACCGAAAATGGCTTTTCTTGCCTTTTTAAATATGAAGATTGAGCTGGAAGAAGAGGGGTTAGACGGCCAAGGCCCAAGGATGGGTAAATATTTTCTGATTTTTAATCAAAAGGCCAACAATAAAGAGGAAGGTAGTTATTTTTTGATCAAGCCTTTGCAATTAAGCCACAGGGACCAATGCATGAAGAAGGAGAGTGTCAACATAATGACTTAAGATTCTTGAACAGCAGTAATTATGGATAGCTGATGGCCTAATCTAAGGGTGATAATTTCATTTTTTAAATATCTTGGATCAATAGCCTTTGGATCAAAATTGGTTGGAAGAAAAATGACAACATCCTAGCCTAGAGAAGGCCATTCGGCCACTACAAGAGGAGCTCTCTCTCTTTTTATTTTTAGCTATTCAGTCTCTACTCTCTCTTGGTTTTTGCTGATTTTTCTCTCTATTGTTGAAAGGCAAAAAGAAAAGTTTAGAAAAGAATAGAAAGTTAGAAGAGAAAAAGCTTGAAAGATAGCATCTAGAGGTTGCTTTAAGCACCATACTCTTGCACTTTCTTTGATTTTCCATTCTGGATTTGTTGTTTTCATTTAATACTTCGTGAGTTTCTTTTGATTTTTCTTTTTAAATAAGTGTTTTTAATATTCTTCTTTAAGTTCCTTCTTGATTCTTCCTTGTAAAAAGGTTTTGAAACTTTTTGTTTTCTTTTTTTTTTTGAAGTGGCCGAATGGCCTAGTGTTTTTGTAGTTGCAGTTTTGCATTTTTATTTCATGTTATTCTTGATATTTAACAAGTTTTAATGCTTTAAATCTTCTTCTAATACATAAACATGAAGCTTGTTTTAATTTGGTTGCTTGCTTATTTCCATTTTTGAGTGTATTATCATGTATATTTTACTTATCTTGCATTTTTGATTTTCTGTTTTCAAAATGTTTAAGTTTGTTTATGTTTTACATTTTATAATCCATTTGTTTATGAAAATGCCTATTTATTTTCATGCCTTTACTTTATGTTTGCATGATTTGCGTGTTATTCTTTAGCTATGCATGTTAGTATATCATGTGTTTGTGGAAATGCCATGTTTATTTTGAAGCATGAGGCCATTCGGCCACCCCTTTATTTTATGCTTTGCATGTACATTTTCATCATGCTAGTTGATAGGTTTGCACTTTCATGATATTTGGTTGAGTATTTTGTTTAAGCATGCCATATGTTTCTGTTATTGCCATGCATTTTTTAGGTTTAGGATTGGTTTGCTTTGCCATGCATATTCATGCATTTTAGACCTAGGTTGCATTAAATGCCATGAAAGTTCATTTAGGTCTAGGTCATTTTATTGATGCCATGCATTTTTCATGTCATTTTGGTTTTAAATCATGCATTTCATGCATCATATTTGCTGTATTTTCATGCATTTCATGTCATTGCCACTTGATTTATGACTTAGACCAATCAATGGTTTAAATTCATGCTCATTTTGAGCATACTTGTGAAAAATTAAAGAGTTGTAAAATTGATTATTCTACCTTTGTGATTTTTTTTTACTTAGCCAATTTTTGCCTAACTTTTCAAAAGTGTTAGCTACTGTTTGTGAGCCCTTAGGAGAGTCTCTAACATTTTTACTTTGATTTTTAAATGATTTTATCAAAGGCAAAAAAATGTGTTTTGACAAAATAATTTTTTCACCCACTACTCGTACTTTCCCGATTTTTCTAGGCAGTCATCTTTAATCAGAAAATTAAGATGATTTTTTCTCGTGTAGTTTACATGTCCTGAGTCTCCAGTACTTTTTTTAGATTTTTTTGAATTTTTAAAAATAAGGTAAAAAATCGTGCTTTAAAACTGGATAGTAGAGGCAGAATTGAATTTGAAGGAAAATCATTTTTCCGTTTTGGTTAAGTTACTTAGAGGGGGCTGATTAGGAAGTTTAGCTACTGACTTAGGCTAGTTTCTAAGCCCTTTTGAACTCTAAAAATGATATTTTAAATCTTGGGTTAAGGGTGGTAAAGTCCGAGATTTTAAATTTAGGAAATTAGAGCCACTTAAATAGGGTTTAGCTAAGTTTTTATTTTTCAATCTAAGCTTTTCAAAATTGTTTTCAAACAATCACAAAGTATTTTGGTTTTAGAATATTTAATTTGATATATTTTCCTAAGATAGCCGAATATCTTTTTAGATATACGGATTTTCTTAATTAAAGGAAAAAATACTGCATTTCATTTTTCATATTCATGCATACTATATAATATGTGATTTTTGCTATACTATGTTCATGCATTATTATTTTTATTTTTATTTTCATGCATATTATATGATAGCATTATTTTATGTTTCATGTCATTTAGATTATATGCCATATCATTTATATTTGCCATGTCATTTAAATTATTTCATTTCATATAGAATATATTATGTTACTTATGTCATTTCATTTCATGTAGAATATATTATGTTACCTAGGTCATTTCATTTCATTTAGAATATATCATATGACTTAGGATATTTCATTTCAGTTAGAATATGCTATGGCATTTAAATTATATCATACCATTTAGGTTGCATTATATTATCTAGACTTTGCTATGTCATTTTGTTTATGTCACACATATTCATATTCATATATTTTTTAAAATATTTTGAAAAAGATAATGATTTTCATTAAAATAAAGATATTCCCGAGTTAAAATAATTCATGAGTTTTTTGCCGGGTTTACTGGAGAGGATATCATCAATTATCATTAGTAATGAAATATCTTCTTTAAAACGAGAATGATTCGAAAATTTTCCAAACTAATAAAAATTTCTATATTTTGCCACGTTTGTTGGGGAATATAGAAAAATTTTGAATTTATAAATTCCAGATCATTTTTAATTAAAAATGGAATTATTTTTCTTTAAATTGGGAATTAACTTGAAATACTAAATTAAAAATTGACTTTTTACCGAGACTTGAGATAACACAGATTAATAAGGTACCGTTTTATATGGGCGTTGTAGGGGTGCTAATCCTTCCCCTTACATTACCGAGTCTCAAACCCGCTTCTTTGATTTCTCTAGTTTAAAACGTAGACTTGAAATTGGTTTTAAAAATATTTGAATTAATTTTAAAATATTTTATAAAACCGGTTTTAATAGGTGGCCGATCACACCTAGCTAAAAAAGATTGGTGGAGACTCCATGTCTTTTTCAAGGTCATTTTCAAAACCTTCATTTTTCAAGAGAAATTAAGTTGACTTTTCCTAGGTTTGTTTAATGTCACGCTTAACGACTAATAAAGTCTTGCGATGAGACTTGTTATTTTTTAGGTTGCGACAGTGGGCATCAGCTCCATCAGCTTAATCATTTGCTCTCGGACCTCTTCCTGAGTTCTAATCACTTCTTCCTTTATCCCTTGCCGAACCTTTTCCATTCTCTCTATTCTAGCCAAATACTTGACCTTTATGGTTCTTTCTCTCAGCATTGTCCTTAGTATGCCCTTTACCTTTGATAGTGGTTGACATCAATTCCATCAGTTTAGCTATTTGTTCTCACTAATCTTCTTGATTTCTAATTAGACTTTCTTGTGTCTCCTGCAGAGCCTGTCTCATTCCTTCCATTTTATCTGAGTTACTGCCTTCCATGAATCCTGACAAGTGCTGTATAGGTTCTCAGTGATTCTTATACCTCTGATTCGAAAAAAGATTTCTTTGAAAGCTCTTAAAGCTAAGCCAATTTCTATTTCATCTGATTAACGTATTTCATGATGAATGAGCCGTGAATGTCGTAAATGTAACACAATGCCAATATGATGCATGCAAAGAATAAACAAGTCAATGTACGGATATATACAGTGAATGACCATGAATGTCCCAAATGCACTCCCCTATGAGTGATCATATATGTTATGAATGCAACAAGATGTCAATATGATGCATGTAAAGAATAAATGCATTAACACACGGGTATATAAAAGGAAATCATGCTGACTAGATATGTATGTCATGAATGCAACCTGATGCCAATATGACAAATTAATGCATGAGCATATACAAAGAAATTATGATGACTATGTATGCCATGAATACAACCTGATGCCAACATGATGCATGTAAAGAAAAAACAAATTAATGCATGGATATATAGAGAAATCATGCTGGCTATGTATGTTATGAATATGACCTCATGCCAACATGATGCATGTAAAGAATAAATAAATCAATGCATGAACATATATACAGAATTCAAGTTGACTGTGTTTGTCAGGAACGCAACCTGATGTTAACATGATGTATGTGAAGAATAAACAAATCAATGCATGGATATACAGAGAAATCATGCTGACTATGCTTGTCATGAATGCAACCTGATGCCAACATCATGCATGTGAGGAATAAGCAAATGAATGCATGAACATATACAGAGAGATCATGCTGATTATGTTTGTCATAATGCAATCTGATGTTAACATGATGCATGAAAAGGATAAGTAAATCGATGCATGAACAAAGAAATCATGCTGACTATGTTTGTCATGAATGAACAACCTGATGCCAACATTATGCATGTGAAGAGTAAGCAAATTAATGCATGAACATATACAGAGAGATCATGCTGATTATGTTTGTCATGAATGCAACCTGATGCCAACATGATGCATGAAAACGATAAGCAAATCGATGCATGAACAAAGAAATCATGCTGACTATGTTTGTCATGAATGCAATCTGACGCCAACATGGTGCATGTAAAGAATAAGCAAATCAATGTATGAACATATTCAGAGAAATCCTGATGATGCATGCAAAGAATAAACAAATCAACGCATGAATCGTGCAAAAATGCGAAGATGCTTGAGGAGATGAATTTTCACATTTACAACTGCTTGAATAATGTGTATGTTATGCAAAAAATGCAAATGAAAAGATCAAGGAAAAGAAGATCTTAATATCACTTTTTATTTGATTTTTTCTTTATTTTCTTTTTTCAAAGAAGAAAATTTTTCATGGAATAAAACTCTTTTTTTTTTTTTTTTTTTTTTTAAATATCTAAAAGGTACATGTATAAGAAGAATTTTCAAAATAACCAAAAATAATAGGTTTCGGTTTTATCACAAATGATGTGTGGAAAAAAGAAGCAAAGCAAGTAGAAAGGGTAAAATCATCCATGCAAAGTGAGAAAATTATTGAATATGCAACCCAACAGTATCTACTTATTTAGGCATCACGGTGCCTTTGGGGCAGATTGTCATACTTATTACGGGCGATGCACGTACATCGTTGCCCGATCTACAATACTTATTCAGAATGTATGAATAAATGGCAAAAGATCAGAAACATTCCTCCATGTGTTCCTAGCTTCAGTACCTTTAACGGAATTTCGGCATGGCTTCGCCTAGGTTCACCATGTGAGGTTGCATTAGGTTCTAAAAAGGCTCCAAATTGCTCCTCATTGTCATCGGTGAAGGCTAGTAAGGCACCCCAATTAAAGCGGGTTCAATTCGTTAGAGTACATTTCCCAAGTTTATGCGGAGGCTATTGCCACACGAAGCGTAGGTACTTTACTTCCACTTAAAAGGACGAAACCCGAGTATAGGGCTCATGATATGCAAATGCAAGTATAGTGTGTGAGGAGGAACAATAAACCTTTCACCATCTATTCTACGACCTCTATCCTAAATACCCCAACAATTTATTAAAACAAAGATCAATAATAGTGTAATGCATTAACCAACCAGAGAGCAGTAATAATTTGCATGCAAATGACCATAATAAAAACATTTTGTTATTTCCAAAATTCTCCTTATTTACAAAAAAAAAAAAAGTGAGAATTACAATTAAACACCAATTAAACCCGACAAACCGAGACTTTTGATAACACACGACTAATTCTAGGCCTGACTCTCTATGGTCCCCAGTAGAGTCGCTAAGCTGTCGATACGTGATCCCGTCATGGGCACCCGTTCAAGTGAGAGGGAAATAGGCAAAGGAAAAGACGACTTAATTCCTCTTAACTCAAAAGGTTGAGGGTATGGAAACAACCTCGAAAAAAGAAATGGAATCGCCACGAATCTTTTTCTTGCTAGGTGTGATCGGCCACCTATTAAAACCTATTTTTATAAAAAACATTTTAAAATTAATTAAAATATTTTTAAAACCAAATTTGTAGTCTGCGCTTTGAACCAAAGAAAACAAGTGCGGGTGCGAGAGTCGGTTATGTGTGGGGAAGGATTAGCACCCCTACAATGCCTTATTAGTAATGTGTTATCTCGAGTCTCGATGAAAAATCGGTTTTAGATTTGGTATTAGAAAATAATTCCTATTTTAGAAACAATCCTATTTTTGTTAGAGAATGATCCGAAATTTGTTATTGCAAAAATGTTCTATATTCCCCGGCAAACCGATAAAATATGGATTTTTTATTGATTTTAGAAATCTCCACATCATACTCTTTTTAAAAGGGTATTCCTTCGTTAAAATAGTTGATGAAGACTCCCCAGCAACCCGGAGGAGAATTCATGAATTACAATAACTCGAGGATATTACCTTATTTTATTAAAAAAAAAAATCTCAGCTTTCAAAAAGTTGGATGATCATGAATGTGCAAATTAAAATTAAAACTTGAAGGTATAACATGCATGATTAACATGGCATGGCAAATAAGTTATTATGCCATGACAAAATTTAAAAGACATAGCCAGAGAATAAATGACATGAAATATGAATGACATGGCGTAAGAATGAATGTCATGTGAATGAAATCGACATGGCATACAAAATGTCATGGCATATGAATGACATGGGACATGAATGAATGTCATGTGAATGAAATCCACATGAAAAACTAAATGACATGGCGTACGAATGACATGGCACATGAATGAATGTCATGTGAATGAAATCGACATGGAAAATAAAATGACATGGCATATGAATAACATGTCATGTGAATGAAATGACATAATGAATGACATGGTATATCAATGACATGGCTTGTGAATGACATGGCATATGAGTGACATGGCACGTGAATGACATGGCAAATTTTGATGACATGGCATGCGAATGACATGGCATATGAATGAATGTCATGTGAATGAAATCGACATGGCATACAAATGTCATGGCATATGAATGACATGGGACATGAATGAATGTCATGTGAATTAAAACGACATGGCAAACTAAATGACATGGCGTACGAATGACATGGCACATGAGTGAATGTCATGTGAATTAAATCGACATGGCAAATAAAATTTCATGGCGTACGAATGACATGGCACATGAATGAATGGCATATGAGTGACATGGCACGTGAATGACATGGCAAATTTTGATGACATGGCATATGAATGAATGTCATGTGAATGAAATCGACATGGCGTACAAAATGTCATGGCATATGAATGACATGGGACATGAATGAATGTCATGTGAATTAAATCGACATGGCAAACTAAATGACATGGCGTACGAATGACATGGCACATGAATGAATGTTATGTGAATGAAATTGACATGGCAAATAAAATGACATGGCGTACAAATGACATGGCACATGAATGAATGTCATGTGAATGAATCGACATGGAAAATAAAATGACATGGCATATGAATGAGATGGCATAATGAATGACATGGCATGTGAATGACATGGCATATGAATGACATGGCATACGAATGACATGACAAAATGAATGACATGGCATATGAATAACATGGAAAATGAATGACATGGCATATGAATGACATCGCATAATGAATGACATGGCACGTAAATGATATGACATGTGAATGACATGGCACACGAATGACATGGCATAATGAATGACATGGTATGTGAATAACATGGCATATGAATGACATAGCCTAATATGTTATAGCATGGTAATGAATATCATGTGAATGAAATTGACATGGCAAACCCAAAATGAGATAAACATAATGACATGACAAACCAAGTGACATGGCATGAGAATGTTGTGTCATGAAAATAGAATGACTTGAATGAAATGTCATGGTAGCTGAATGGTCATGTTAATGGCATGAATGGCGTGACATGCTTAATCAAGGTATGAAATGGGCTCAAACACTAATTGACATGGAAAATGACATGTTATATGAATGATATGGCATAAATGACATAGATCCTAAATAAAATGTCATGGTGGCCGAATGACATGGGGATGGCATATGAATGGCCGAATGCATGGTGATGACATGTGGATGGCCGAATGGCATGTAATGATAACATGGCACGAATGGCATGGCATGAAAATGCACCTAAACTATAAATGACATGGCAAATGACATGGCATGACATGTTATATGGACGACGTGGCATAGGTGACATGGCATAAAATGACATGGCATAATGAATGACATGGCATGTGAATGACATGGCATAATGAATGACATGGCATGTGAATGGTGTATGAATGACATGGCATAATGAATGACATGGCACTGAATTACATATGAGTGACATGGCATAATGAATGACATGACATGTGAAGGATAAGGCATGTGAAGGACAAGGCATATGACTGGCATAATGAATGACATGACACTGAATTGCATATGAGTGACATGGCATAATGAATTACATGACATGTGAAGGGCAAGGCATATGACATGGCATGTGAATGACATGGCATATGAATGACATGGCATGTGAATGAATGACATGGCATGCTGGACATGGCAAAATGAAAAAAATGATATCATCATAAAATTCATAATCACAACATGATCACATGCACACAACATTACTTGGAATGTATTATTCATGTGAGAAATCATATAAATAGCATATGTCGAAAAATATTACCGTGCTTACCGGCAAACCCGGCAAAGTTTGGAAAATAATTATTTCATATGATATTTACATGGTTCCGAGTAAATTGAAAACCATACGTTTTGATTCCATAAACACGTGCGTCGAATAGTTCCCTAACCTCCCCGACAAACCCAGCAAAGATCGGGAACTAATTCACGTCGAATGTTTAATAAACCGAAAAATACGTTTTTATGACAAATTAAATAAAAACATTTTTAAAATACAATGCATTGTATTTCTTCCTTAGAGTAAGGACATCCGTATACCTAACAAGGTATATGACTACCTTAGGAAGAGACTTAACTCAAATTTTTAAAATCAAAAGACTTTGGGCTCGATTTTTAAAAAATGGAATTTTTGGATGAAAATGGCCTTTTGGCCGAACCCCTCATTTAAAAAGGCCCTATTTTCCTAGTTTTGAAATCTGGGTTGACCGCCCTTGACTCGACTTTTATAAAATCAAATTTTGTGATTGAAATGACATGAAAATTAACCTAAGACTGTAGATAATGCCCCAAATCAGCCCCCTCTTAATATCCTAACCAAAATAGAAAATTAGTATTTCTTAAAAATAAAACTAACTCTCACTGGCAATTTTAGAAACCGACTTTTTTGCCCTTCCAAAAAATTTCAAAAAATTCTGAAAACATTATGGGAGACTTAGAACATGTCGACCTCTATGGGAAAAAATCAGCTTAATTTTTGGAGCATGGATACTATGATCAGTTTTTATCCAAAATCAAGACAGTGAGTTAAAAACTGTTTTGTCAAAATCCATTTTTAAACCTTTGATAGAAAAATCCCAAAAAAAAAAATTACTAGAGGCTCCTTAAAGGGTCTACAACCTGTGGTTAAAAAATCTTTAAATTTGGACAAGGAATGCATGGTGAGAAAAATAAAAATAAAAACCCAAGTTGCACAACCTTTCATTTTTCCACAAGCATGCTCATGAGAGCTTGGCTTTGAGCCATTGGTTGACTTAAGTAAAAACTCAAGTGGGGATGAGATGAATGCATGAACATGAATCAAAAAATAAGGGGATATAACCTACCACAAATCAATCAAGAGTTAAGAATTGAACACAACCAACCAAGCAAGAAGTATCAAGCAAGAGAAAGCACAAAATCATCATACACCATTCGGCCAAGCATGGAACATGTAAGATTTTTTTTGACAAACTTGGTAATTTTATTTAAATCTTTTGGAACTTTTTTTGAAAAACAATTTTATTTCATGAATGAAAATAAAATAAAAAATGAAAATCATAAAAGAATAACAAAATCATATGAACAAAGCATGGAGGAGAGCGTGAAAGAAAATAGCTACCTTGCTTTTGCTTTCCAAATCAAAGAGTAGTAAGAAAATGCCTTCTTTTTTTTCTCCCTTTTCTCTCCTTTTAGCTACTGCCCTTGTAAAAAATCTGAACCCCTCTTGAATGGTTAGCTGCCCCCCTTGGTGTAGAGAGTGTGCTCTCTTCTTTTTCAATTCTAAGCCCTTGGATCATGTGCTCATCTTTTTCTCCAACAATATAGGCCATTAGATCAAGATATTTTCATGACAATAAAAATGCTATCTTGCAATTTGATCTTGGCCATTGAAGGATTTACTCATCTTTCTACAAAGAACCTAGTCCATTAGATGGACACGATATTTTCATGACATTAAAAATGGCATCTTGCAATTTGATAGTAACCATTGGATGAATTTAATCAAACCTCAACCTTCATTCATGAGCTGACCAGCCAAGGGCCTGGAATATCTCAGCAATTCCTTCATCCTTCATATTTTTTTTAATTGCAAATTGGCCCTTTTCGGTTTCTTCGATAAAATTACCTTTTAGCCCCCCAAACTTAATTCAATTGCAAATGGACCCCAATTTTGGATTTTTATTTTCCAACTCATCCCATTCAATGTAAAACTTGGTTCTGGAAGTTTTCACAATTTTCCGAGTTCACCCTCTATTTTTCTCGGATTTATCTCTAAAATTTTGGTTTAGTGGCTCCCAAATTTAGCCTTTTTCAAATGAACTCTGATTCTGGATTTTTCTTCACCAATCTCTTCCAAAAATTATAAAACTTAGACCTGGAAGTTTTCATAATTTTCCGAGCTCGTTTGCTACTTTTCCCGAAACTTTTTTTTTGGAATTTTCGGATTAGTGCACTCGAAATTCACCTTTTTCATTTGAGCTCCGATTTTGGATTTTTCTTCACCAATATCTTTCAAAAATTATAAAACTCAGATCTAGAAGTTTTCATAATTTTTCGAGCTCGTTTTCTATTTTTCTCAGAATTTTTTTTTGGAATTTTTGGATTAGTGCACCCGAAATTCACCTTTTTCATTTGAGCTCTGATTCTGGGTTTTTATTCACCGATCTCTTCCAAAAATTATGAAACTCAGATCTGAAAATTTTCATAATTTTTCGAGCTCGTTTTCTATTTTTCCCGCAATTATCTTTGGGAATTTCGGGTTAGTGCACCCGAACTTTGCCATTTTTCAAATGAGCTCTAATTCCGGATTTTTCTTCACCAATCTCTTCCAAAAATTATGAAACTCAGATCTGGATGTTTTCATAATTTTAGCTAGTTTGCTATTTTTTTTTGAAAGTTTTTTTGGGATTTATCGAGAATGCCCTTCAACCTCCGAAACCTCGGTTTTAATCAAAACGAGTTCGATTTTTGGATTTTATTTTTCCACTTCCTTTTCACTATATTGAATGTGAGTTGGTCTGAAAACGCCTAATTTTTACGATCAAATTCCCTTCCGATTTAGTTTCCCCTTTTCAAACACGGGAATTTTATCGTTTTTCCTTTTTTGCTCTCACCGGCTCTTCCTTGGGATCCACTTCAAATTGGGCCTTGGGCTATTTTTCTTTATTCATCCTTTATTAATTGGGGGCTTCAATTTTATCGAATCGAGCCATCTTTGTTGTTGTCCCTAAATTTGCCGGATTAGGTCTTCCCTTATACTGAATTTTTACAACCCATCTTTCGAACTCTATATCTTTCGTTGTAGATCTCGGAGTGTCAAAATTCTTTCGCCATTGTTCAATTCAACTTTGAACCTTGATTTTGACTGGGAGTTGACTTTTTCAGTGGTTGACTTTTTAGGGTTGACTTTTTTTGAGTTGACTTTTTTATTTGACTTTTTGTACTGACATTCAAAACAAAGTCTTAGGGACCCATCTATGCAATGGTGGAAGTCTTTTTGTGTTCCGGGAAGTTGAAAAGGAGAATCAGCCTGGTTTAGGGGGCCTGGACAAAATTAGGTGTCTACAGATAGCTTCAAGGAGTATGCCCAAAGATGGAGAGATGTAGCTGCCTAAGTCCAACCATCTCTCACCGAGAAAGAGACTAGAGTCTTATTTGTCAGCACTTTTCGTGCACCATATTATGACAAGATGGTTGATAATGCGACAAAGAATTTTGCAGGCATATTATTTTTTTGAAAAAATAATCGATAATGCAATAAAGACTAGGAAACTTGAAAGTGGAAAGACAACTAGTGCAAAGAAAAATAGGGCACCTGAAAGAAGGAAAGAGATGTTCAAGCTATGACTTATTAGAGCAACAGATAAGAGGTTTTCTCCCATACCATCCATATCTCATGTATCAACCATATTATCCCACCATAAACAATGTTTCACCAAATCCTTATTCCTATATACCACAACCAGTTTTCCAATCAAAATTTTCATCCTCAAACATATGCCCATATGCTTGGCCCAACATGCATACCTTTAGTTAGACCTGTCACTCAACCAAATAATCTAGTGAGTAACAAAAGGGGACCACAAAACATTCAAGATAGAAATCCCATTGATCCAATCCTAATGCCATACACACAGTTACTCCCCTATCTCATCCAGGCTCATCTAGTTGCACCAATCTATTTGGAGCCTCTAAGCCTCCTTACCTTAAGGGCATGATGTCGATGCTACATGTGACCATCACATTGGGATTTTGGGCCACTCCATAAAAAAACCACAGAGCCTTAAATAGAAAGGTTGCGGTTTGGTCAAAGTAGGTTTGCTAAATTTAAAAAAAAAAAAAAACAAAGCCAATTGTTGATGGAAACCCTTTACCTAATAATGATCATGTACGATCCTTTGGGTGGGCTTTATAGGGGTGCTAATCCTTCTTCACAAGTAACCGTACTCCAAACCTAGTTTTGAAAAGTAGACCAAAACCTATTCTTTTTATGGTACCTTAATCAAGCGTAGGATTTCTTTAATAAGGATAGATTAAGAAAGATGGTCAATCAAACATAATAAAAAAGATTGTTGGTGACTCAATGTTTGTGTCTAGCGATCAAATCTTCAGATTTGCACGTTATGACAACTTGACGACTCCACTGGGGATTTCGAGAGTCAAGCCCTTAAATAGTCTTGTGATATCCTAGGTCTTAATGAATGGTCTTAGTTTATTTGTTTTTTTAATTTATTTTAATATGTATTCTTTTGTTTTATCTTTTTGTTAATTTAAATTGGGGGCATTTAAGGTTTGTTATGTTCCTTCGCATACACCACATAAGCATATTCATAAGCATTATACCGAGCTCGTCTTTTCTAGAAGAGAGTAAAGTACCTACGCTCTCGTGAGGCGATAACCTCCGCTTGGGCTAGCAAAACACTCTTAAGATGTAAAGAGCCTATTGCTTTCGTGAGGTGATAACCTCCGCAGTGGCTAGCGAAATACTTCCGCTCGAATTGAACCTTTCCATTTGTAGCATGTAATGGGCGAGGATAAGGTGCCTTACTAATCCAACATGGATGACAGAAAAGAGTAATTTGGGAACCTTTTATCATGGTCAAATAATCCTAAAACCCAGCATATAGACAACCCTTAAGTGACCAACCTTAGGATAGAGCCATGCCAACCCATCGTAGGAAATGACTCATAAAGGACACATGAGGAATTTTTTTTCCTTTTTTTCACATCATTCTGTCAAACTTTTTAAAATTTGTTTGGATCTCATTTGTGTTTTTCTTTGCTCTAATTTGTATTAAACTTAATTTGTATTCCGTGTATTAAACTTTGTGAATTTTTTGTAACTGCTATTTAAATAAACTTTATTCTTTCATTTTATTTTCATACATTTGCATCAGTAAATATTCTCCTGCATATTCATAATTCATGCATACATGTAAACTTCATGATGGGCCGAACTTTCTTTTCACAGCATAAAACATGGGTCCTAATTTAAAATTTATGGTAATAGAGGTTTAAGGATATCATAGTAATCAAAGATTCCGGGGCAACCAACTCGAACCCCTACAATACTCGTTCACAAGCTAAAACAATGGTAGAAGAACAAGTTACTAGGATGGAGAAAATGGAGAAGGTACATGAAGAAGTAAAGGAACAATTAGCCAAGATGATGAACGTAATGATGAATCTGAAAAAGAGAAAAGGAGAAGTAGAAAAGGTCACTACTCAGGAAAGGAACCAATCACAAGATGTTGAAGATTCTGTATAACCACCTGACTTTGGCCTATATCTAACTCAAACATCCCAAGGGGCGCAACCACAATAGGCATCATTCACTAGGGGATATTGTTGTCGGATTTAACCACGCAAGTGCTCATATCGTTAACAAGTAATAAAGTAAAGAGTAGAGTATCTGTAACACTCTCGTAAGTACAAGATCAATTCGAGACAATTATAACATGCGGATGGCTCGAGGTTAAACTTTGAAATGCCTACAGAAAGGATGGGCTACCATGTGGTACACATGTTGTATGATAAATTGTAGAGTTGGGGGTTTAATCGAGTGATTAAGTGATTTAACCCCAAATTGACTAAAAGTCGGGATAGGAGAAAGTCTTTGAAATGTGATAAGTTAACTTCACATCGTGTTGATATGTGATATAACATTATTTGGGAGTGTTAGAACATGAATCGACGGAAAAATCGGTAAAATGTGAACAGGGGTATTTTGGTAATTTTACCAAAAATTTTGTTTTTAGTCCGTAAATGGTACCAATGGACTAAGTGATCCTATAGGATCATAATATGATGTCTAGATCAAAAATTGGACATTACAATAAAATCCGATAGCTAAAATCATCTAATTCGTCATTTAGTGAATTTGACGTAAATTGCCGTAAAAACATGGTTCGGAATTTTTTTGAAACTAATCGAACACATGGACATATGTTATAACATATGAGGATTATGAATATGACAAGAAAAGTCAAAAACGGAGTTGAAATCGGATTAGTCCTTAAGTAACCTAAAGGAATGAAAACCGAAAACTAACCGCGGGAAGGTCCGAAAAAGGTTTCAAATGGATCAATAGATTAATATAGACATAAAATGATGTTAGAAAGCTACTGGTGAAATCAGAACAAAAATCGGAGCTAAAACCGAAAAAGTCAAAATATTGACCCGTTGGCACTCCGAGGCCCGGATTTGGGTTTCGGGATATCAAAAAAATTATCCGAACATGTAGATCAGTATATTATCATATTTGGAACATATCCGTGTCAAGAAAAGTGAAAAACGGGCTTCCGAACGTTAAAATTTCATGTTGGCCTATTAAGGCACTAAAAGACAAAATAAGGGCAAAATGGTCATTTGACCATAGCCCACTTGTTAAGTCTGAAAATCAGACTTCTCCTCCCCCAATTTTCACGGGAGGAACCAGAAAAGTGTTAAAGAAAGAAAGGAAGCCATGGAAGCTTGCTTCCAAGCTTTCTCTCTCTTCCGTTTACTAGGCATATCACCAAAATCTTCAAAGATTTCACAAACCCAAAGGTAACCCGTATCGTGGAGTTCACCTGGGATCGCGACAAAGTCACGAAAGTGCCGCTTTAATACTCGAAATAACACTGTGAGTATTTAGGTTAATCTAGGAGGTAGTTATTGCCTTATATGCATTGTTGATTGATATGGATATTGAAACACGAAAGATTGCTCGAATCACGAAAATGGTGAGTTTCGAACCTTACGCGGATCAAAGGCGTAAGTGTGGTATTAGTATGGTTACATGAGGTAAGTGTTGTGGAGTTGAATAATAATGAATGTTAGCTATTTGTAATGCTTTGAGAAACATAAGTAGAAATATATTAGTGTAGAGATTGTTTCCTAGTACAGTATATATATATATATATATATATATTACTCCACGATATAAGAGAGTTAATATATCATGTTGATATTATTATACGGACAGGGTGATGTCCGGGATGCTATTATTATAAGGACAGGGTGATGTCCGGGATACTATTATTATACGGACAGTGTGAAGTCCGAGATACTATTATTATACGGACAGTGTGATGTCCGGGATACTATTATTATACGAACAGTATGATGTCCGGGATGTTATTGTTGTAAGGACAAGATGATGTCCGGAATGCTATTATTGTACGGACAAGGTGAAGTCCGGGATGTTATTATTATACGGACAGGGTGATGTCCGGGGTGCTATTATTGTACGGACAGGGTGAAGTCCGAGATGCTAATATTGTACGGACAAGTCCGGGATGCTATTATTGTACGGACAGGGTGATGTCCGGGATGCTAATATTGTACGGACAAGGTGAAGTCCGGGATGCTATTATTGTACGGGCAAGATGAGTCCGGGATGATATGGACAAGATAGTCTAGGATGACAAATATTACGGACTGGTATAAGTCTGGGATGTTTTGATGATATAGACATGAGAAATTCTTCATTAATAATTGTGGAGGTATACACGTAAAATCGATTGTTAAATATTTTTGGCTATCAAGTTAGGCTAGCCAATGGCTTATTTACACTCAGTATAGAAGATTTTATATGGGACAAATAATTTTTGTAAGTCCCGGAACAATATTTAAATATTACTTTTCGGTTAATTAGTCGTACTTGATATGTCATGTTTATGCTTTAATGGTTAAGAAAGGAAGCATGGAATTTCCAAGTACTCTTCCTAGTTACCTTATGCTCACTGAGTTTTTCGACTCACTTTGTTTATTTTCAATTTTTTTCCAGATTCTAACAGACCTAGCTCTTCTCATATTCCGGATAGCTAGCTGCTCACATACTTGTGGTGAGCGAATTGACCCAAGATGTGTTAAGCAGTGGCGATGGTAGGGTACATTTTGCAGTCACTAGGGTATCATGGGTCCTCTGTATTTTTTGTATGTTGAATATGTTCTGTATATTTATAAGCGGATGTAATTAAGTGATGTATGATGTATATCAATCTTAGAGGCCTGGTATGACATGGTGATATTCATTTTGTTATGATATAGTAAAAATGTGTGTTTGTGTATAAGATGTCATAAAGGTTGAGTCTGCTGCGGGGCATTTCGGTTACTCCCTATCGGAAGCGTCCAAACCGAGATGTCATGTGTTGATGAATTATTACATTGTGAATGTTGATGATTGAGCGGCAAACGCCCATGTAGGGCGAGATTATGCCAAAATTTTCTTTAATTTGGTTTAATAAATATAGTCAGGCTTCGGAGGCTGGGGCATACCTTGTCTCTAGCCGGTCACATGCCCTGAATTTGGGGTGTGACAAAGGTGGTATCAGAGCATGGTCTAGAGGTCAGTGACTGCAAAAAGGGTAGGGTAGTAGTGCATTGCTTACAGGTTATCTTAGGGTATCTGTAAGTAGTGTACTGCCCCTACAGATGTCCATCGTCACATGCGGTTACACCGGTTAATCTATAAGCCAGCTAGTATATATAGAATTGTGTCGGGAATATTGTGGAAATACTGACAATATATTTATTTTCTAAATATGATGTTGTCACAATCACGATCTCATAGATATAGAGACGTACTGGGGGACCGAGAGCTTGAGGTCCTGGATAATATTTTTATTGGCCTTGAGGTTAGAGGCCAGAGTGAGGATAGTAGTAGGTCTGCTACTAGGGAAATAGATAGGATTGCTGGAGTAGTATTAGATGACGACACATATGAATAGTTATTGGATATGGTAAACAGAACATTCTAATATATTCAGGCCCTGGTAGGGCTGGTGATAGAACAATGACAGCCACGATTGTTCGACCAAATTCCTTCAACCAGGTGTTGTTAGTAATGAGTTGTTGTTGGAATAACATACACCCTATCAACATTTAACCTTACCTACTTTGGAGGAACATTACCACCTAGTTTTGCAGGGGTGGAATTCGATTTTGATCCTAGAAGGTTTTTAGAAGAGTACGGCCAACGGTGTGTAGGCTTAGGGTGCTTGCCGACTAGAGCCATACAATTAGAGAGATTTCAGCTGTATGGTAGGGCACATGCATGGTATATATCTTTAGTAGCCAGAAGGTGGATTGATGACCCTCCCCTCGAGTGGTCAGAATTTAGTGTTGAGCTTCTTCGAGAATTTTTACCAGAAAATGAAAGGGATTTAGGAATTCATGAATACGAGAGGTTAAGGCGATTCGAGGATAGGTCACAGGAGAGAGCGAGATATGAAAGACAAACATCTAGGCAAACAAGGCCATATGGACTAAGGGTTAGAACAACCCTAGAATCATGGATGTTGAGGGATAGAGAAGTCAGTAGTTGGAGGAGGAGATCTACTGGTGTATGTTATAGATGTGGCAGGCCAGGGCATTTCAGGAGAGATTGCCCATTAGGTCCAGGTTTATCCCCATCAGTGCGAGCTCCACATCCAGCTACAGCATATCCAGGGCAATCAGCAGGGTTAGTAGAATTACAGACGGGTCAGGGTTCCTAGGGTAGGGAACAACAGTCTGTGGGCAGAGAAGATACTATGGGCAATAGAGGACAAGCCCGTGATTTTGCATCTACTGCCATGGTGACAGGTATAACTTTAGTCTGATTTTGGCAAACTGATTTTATTTAATTTGAGCACTATGTATTGAGCTGTATTTCAAGAAACTTTGAAGTATTTTAACCTAGTTTCGATATTTGTTATTGATGTTGAGGATGTTGTGAAATGGTGGTGGTTGGATATTAAACTGAACTTGTAGGCTGGCTAATATTTGAGTGCTAAAGGATATATTTTAAGTTGGATTATAAATCACACACAAGGTGCTTGTGAAAATGCCTAGGAGGAAGGCGATTATTATGCCTACAAGGTTTTTGGTTTAATGCTTGAATGAAAATATATAGCCTTGGAAGATCCTAAGTAACCAAGATAAGAATATGATTTGGCATGGATTCCAATGTCGTAAGATTGATGTATATTTATTGTGGCTAGCCTAGTAGCGTGCCTAGGCAGATAAAACTGATGGTATAGTCATGATAGCCTAGTATAGTTTCTAAGTGGGTTATATTGATTATATGGTTGTTGTTGCCTAGTAGTAATCTATACGGATAAATATACGGATGGGGATGTTTAAGTTTTCCCTGTGCACCAGGGAGTTTTGAGATTTTATTCTCGCACTAGTTCCTGAGTTTAAGATGATGGGCCTTAACAGGCGGAGATCATCATATATCTTAGATGACATGAGGGGCTATGCCTGGCAGATCATCACCACACGAACTTTGTCCGGGTTATGTGCTAGCACGTGGAACGAGATGTGATGGATTTAATCATGAATTATCACATTAATCTCGCGACTATGTGAAATATGGAGTTTTCTGGTTATTGTACGTGATTGAGACATATTGCCCTAGTACTGGTTATTTAACATTTAGATTGTATTCAAAATGTTTAATGGTATTACGGGCTATGCCCGGGACGTGTGTTGATATCGCAAACTGTATGCAAATTTATACAGATACTATAGACTTTGTCTAAAATTGTATAGTATACGGGACTCGGTGCAGGGGATACTTGAGTATAATTTGATGATAGTGTTGGTCTGAAGTTACATCTATTTATATGGTATAAATGAATGGTTTATTGAACGAATGTAGTGAACGTACGAGACACAATGTTATTTATTAAGCATGTATAGTTGAAAGAATAAGTCAGAGCTATGCAGCGAAAGTATAGTGTAATCAAAAAAAAAAAAATTGATTGAAACAGGATTGATTTTGGAAATATTAAAAGACTATGAGTATATTATTTTTCTATCATTGGATAAAGCCAATATATGGCAATGTTTTAAAATATTACTGATAGTTAATAGTAAAGGAAACCCCCCATTTATATAATCGATTAGTAGTCCTCGAGATAAAAGGTGTTCGAGGTAAAATCCTCGAAGTGGCACCCAATTTTTCTTATGTGTTTTACTTCGATAAAGATATGATTTATCGTGAGTTTAAATAGTTATAATAGTGATAGAGTATGGAACACATTGTTACGGAGTGGTGATTAAATGTTTACTGTGCTAGTAGGTTTAAGCTAAGCATCAGAAACCAACAGTAATGCTACAGAGTTTAATATACAATAATGAGATTCAATAGGTTATAAAGTTGAATACATAATAATGGGATTGAGATAAAGTCATTATGGGGCCTAGATATAGGCTTGTCTAAGGTAGGCAAGGAATGTGATTTTATTTGAGTGATTGTCGATAGACTAACTAAATTAGCACACTTGATTCTGGTTAAATTACGTATAACATAAGTCAGTGTGCTAGGCTCTTTTTAGACCAGATTGGGTCTTCGTGAAGTTTTTGTGTTTATTGTACTTGATTGAGACATCAAGTTTATAGTTAAATTCTGGAGATCATTCCAGGTAGCTTCTGAAATACAGTTGCGATTTAGTACCGTATTTAATTTACGGACAGATGAACAGTCCTTGAGGACATGTTATGTGTTAATATACTAGATTCGGAGGAGAACCGGGATCGATACCTATTATTGATTGAGTTTGTATATATTAACAGTTTTCAGTATAGTATTCAAATGATACCATTTCTGGTATTTCGATCTAGTTTCGGGCTTATCTTATTGATTATTTGGGATTACAATCTGAGTGTATTTATTGTTGATCATTGCAAAACTAGGACCGAGACATTGTATGGCCGGATGTGCCAATATCCTGTCAATTAATTTAAGACAGGAGGATATCAGTTGTTCAGTTCAGATATGGTACGGTACACCTAGAAAAAGGTGTAGTTAATCAAAGATATATTAGTAACTGCTAGAGTAGGCAAAAGTCGTATGCCGATAGCATGTGACTAAGTATTCTTGAAAGTTTCACCTTTCAAGAGTGTTATGAGCTTTGGCGGATGAGTCAAGCTGAGTCCAAGGTATATCAGACCATTTCAGATATTGAGTGAGACCTATCACCTGAGATGAGTGGTGTATACTCTGTGTTTACTGTACTTATGATGTGGAGATTCATGTCAGACGATTTTCATGTGATACAGTCAAAGATAGTGCTTGTACTTTTATATAAGTTGACTTTATGCAAAATTCGAGGACGAATTTTATTAAGGGGGGAAGAATTGTAAGACTCTCGTAAGTACGAGATCAATTCGAGACAATTATAACATGCGGATGGCTCGAGGTTAAACTTTGAAATGCCTACAAAAAGGATGGGCTACCATGTGGTACACATGTTGTATGATAAATTGTAGAGTTGGGAGTTTAATCGAGTGATTAAGTGATTTAACCCCAAATTGACTAAAAGTCGGGATAGGAGAAAGTCTTTGAAATGTGATAAGTTAACTTCACATCGTGTTGATATGTGATATAACATTATTTGGGAGTGTTAGAACATGAATCGACGGAAAAATCGGTAAAATGTGAACAGGGGTATTTTGGTAATTTTACCAAAAAATTTGTTTTTAGTCCGTAAATGGTACCAATGGACTAAGTGATCCTATAGGATCATAATATGATGTCTAGATCAAAAATTGGACATTAAAATAAAATCCGATAGCTAAAATCGTCTAATTCGTCATTTAGTGAATTTGACGTAAATTGCCGTAAAAACATGGTTCGGAATTTTTGTGAAACTAATCGAACACATGGACATATGTTATAACATATGAGGATTATGAATATGACAAGAAAAGTCAAAAACGGAGTTGAAATCGGATTAGTCCTTAAGTAACCTAAAGGAATAAAAACCGAAAACTAACCGCGGGAAGGTCCGAAAAAGGTTTAAAATGGATCAATAGATTAATATAGACATAAAATGATGTTAGAAAGCTACTGGTGAAATCAGAACAAAAATCGGAGCTAAAACCGAAAAAGTCAAAATATTGACCCGTTGGCGCTCCGAGGCCCGGATTTGGGTTTCGGGATATCAAAAAAATTATCCGAACATGTAGATCAGTATATTATCATATTTGGAACATATCCGTGTCAAGAAAAGTGAAAAACGGGCTTCCGAACGTTAAAATTTCATGTTGGCCTATTAAGGCACTAAAAGACAAAATAAGGGCAAAATGGTCATTTGACCATATCCCACTTGTTAAGTCTGAAAATCAGACTTCTCCTCCCCCAATTTTCACGGGAGGAACCAGAAAAGTGTGAAAGAAAGAAAGGAAGCCATGGAAGCTTGCTTCCAAGCTTTCTTTCTCTTCCGTTTACTAGGCATATCACCAAAATCTTCAAAGATTTCACAAACCCAAAGGTACCCGTATCGTGGAGTTCACCTGGGATCGCGACAAAGTCACGAAAGTGCCGCTTTAATACTCAAAATAACACTGTGAGTATTTAGGTTAATCTAGGAGGTAGTTATTGCCTTATATGCATTGTTGATTGATATGGATATTGAAACACGAAAGATTGCTCGAATCACGAAAATGGTGAGTTTCGAACCTTACGCGGATCAAAGGCGTAAGTGTGGTATTAGTATGGTTACATGAGGTAAGTGTTGTGGAGTTGAATAATAATGAATGTTAGCTATTTGTATTGCTTTGAGAAACATAAGTAGAAATATATTAGTGTAGAGATTGTTTCCTAGTACAGTATATATATATATATATATTACTCCACGATATAAGAGAGTTAATATATCATGTTGATATTCTTATACGGACAGGGTGATGTCCGGGATGCTATTATTATACGGACAGGATGATGTCCGGGATACTATTATTATACGGACAGTGTGAAGTCCGAGATACTATTATTATACGGACAGTGTGATGTCCGGGATACTATTATTATACGAACAGTATGATGTCCGGGATGTTATTGTTGTAAGGACAAGATGATGTCCGGAATGCTATTATTGTACGGACAAGGTGAAGTCCGGGATGCTATTATTATACGGACAGGGTGATGTCCGGGGTGCTATTATTGTACGGACAGGGTGAAGTCCGGGATGCTAATATTGTACGGACAAGGTGAAGTCCGGGATGCTATTATTGTACGGACAGGGTGATGTCCGGGATGCTAATATTGTACGGACAAGGTGAAGTCCGGGATGCTATTATTGTACGGGCAAGATGAGTCCGGGATGATATGGACAAGATAGTCTAGGATGACAAATATTACGGACTGGTATAAGTCCGGGATGTTTTGATGATATAGACATGAGAAATTCTTCATTAATAAGTGTGGAGGTGTACACGTAAAATCGATTGTTAAATATTTTTGGCTATCAAGTTAGGTTAGCCAATGGCTTATTTATATTCAACACTCAGTATAGAAGATTTCATATGGGACAAATAATTTTTATAAGTCCCGGAACAATATTTAAATATTACTTTTCGGTTAATTAGTCGTACTTGATATGTCATGTTTATGCTTTAATGGTTAAGAAAGGAAGCATGGAATTTCCAAGTACTCTTCCTAGTTACCTTATGCTCACTGAGTTTTTCGACTCACTTTGTTTATTTTCAATTTTTTTCCAGATTCTAACAGACCTAGCTCTTCTCATATTCCGGATAGCTAGCTGCTCACATACTTGTGGTGAGCGAATTGACCCAAGATGTGTTAAGCAGTGGCGATGGTAGGGTACATTTTGCAGTCACTAGGGTATCATGGGTCCTCTGTATTTTTTGTATGTTGAATATGTTCTGTATATTTATAAGCGGATGTAATTAAGTGATGTATGATGTATATCAATCTTAGAGGCCTGGTATGACATGGTGATGTTCATTTTGTTATGATATAGTAAAAATGTGTGTTTGTGTATAAGATGTTATAAAGGTTGAGTCTGCTGCGGGGCATTTCGGTTACTCCCTATCGGAAGCGTCCAAACCGAGATGTCATGTGTTGATGAATTATTACATTGTGAATGTTGATGATTGAGCGGCAAACGCCCATGTAGGGCGAGATTATGCCAAAATTTTCTTTAATTTGGTTTAATAAATATAGTCAGGCTTCGGAGGCTGGGGCATACCTTGTCTCTAGCCGGTCACATGCCCTGAATTTGGGGTGTGACAGTATCGTTCCCAAGAGAAATTTTTACTAAATTCGTTAAGTACTAAAATCAGAACAACTCAATATTATTCAAACAATTACTTAAATTAAATAAAATAAACTAACAAATAATAGAAGAATGCAAATAAAAGATAGATTAAATCAAATGAGAAAAACCTAGGATTGCAATTTCCCTCAACACTTCGTATGAACTTCTCCTACCCTCTTAACTTGACTAATGATATTGATTTGTTAACCTAGAGTTCTAATATATTTATAAGGATCTTTCGATGGTCTTATAAAAATATCCCTATTAACCAATTAACTATATTCCTATGATAATTGAATTAAAGAAGAACTCATTAAGCTTAGACTCTAAAATTGATTATACATGACACGTAAGTATATTCCTACCCTACATACAGATCAATTCATCATAATAAATGAATATGAAACATGTGTTATTCAATCCATGTCTAACACTAAACTCCTTTTTCCAAGTTGTATTTAGGTTACCAAATCAATCTAATTGGTAGCTAAGCAATTAGAAGCATTAAACACAAGATTGAATAAACAACATCAAATATCATTAAATCAAGAAAGAAAGTAAAATAATCCAAACTACAAGTTGAGTTCCATTGTAATCCTAAAAAAATAAATTTAGTTCATGCTAATTAAAGAAAACAAATAACAGAGGAGTTTCACCATCATTAATTTACAAGAAAGATAAAGAAGAGTAAGGGAAAAGAGAAAACAAAGGTTTGTCGGGTCTTCAGTCTTCAATCTCCCAAAATCTCCTTAGCTCATTGCAAATCATTGGTGGCTACTCTCCTCTTAATAAAATTAGGTTTATAGTACTTGATTCCCCCTATTTGAGGCTTAAAAAATCCTATTTATAGAGTTTTAGACGCTTGGAGTCAGAAACTTCGCGTGCAAGTGACAGGTAAGAAACATATATATATATATATATTTTTCTGTCCGTCTAGCGCTGCAACACTGTGGTGCCAGCCTTGCTGGTTGGTGCACTTCGACTCTGTCGTCTTCTCGCACTTTGGCAGCTGATTTGGATGGGAAAATCTTGTCCGATTTTGACTAGTAAATTACCGTTGGAAAGATATGGAAGTCAGCTTCAAAAGTCAAGAGGAAGTTTACTTGAATAAAGAATTAAGATCATGTTTTCTTAGAAACAAGCTCCGGAGGTCAAATCTGCCTATACGTTGCCTTGCACCATTTTTCGTCTTTTCGCACCGCGAAGCTCTTTCTCACTTTGGACCTATAAAAATACAAAAACACTAACTTATTAACTAATTTGAAAATGAAATAAATAAATAAATAAAATTAATCTAAAAATAATTAATTTCGAATAAAAATCTCAAGGACTTAGCCGACTTAAATGCACAAAATATGATAAAATAACAATATTTCATAGAGTTATCACACCCCCAAACTTAAGATTTTGCTAGTCCTCGAGGAAAACAAAACAAAATAACTAAATAAAATGAATCAAAACACAAATCAAGATAAATGCACTTAAATAATGACTCCCTTAATTGTTCTAAAAAGCTATCTCAAAATCTCGACTCAAAGTAGAATACAAACAGAATCCAAATTTATGATTCAATTCAATCGTATGCCTCATGCTTGAATGGACTTTTAGTGTGTGTGAATAATCTCTTTACAAATCATTACATGCAATCTAAATAAGTTTATGTCAATGCAAAAATATGAATTAGTACTAGATTCTCATATGTTTGCTTTTCATCTCTCTCTCCACTAATGTAGACTAACACTTCGTCAAGGATCAAGTAGGTCTTTATTAAGCTTGTAATGAAAGGCTAGGGTCAAGGTAGGATAAATATATATTTCGGTTTAAGTCACCTTGATTATTACAGGATTTTTGAAGAGCCATAGTCTTTACCTCAAGTTACATTCTACACTCTTTGAATGCATTTTTCTTTTAACTCACCACTTTATTCCTTTGTTCTCTTTTTTTTTCCCCGATTTTTTGTTTTTGAAGAACCATAATCTTTTCTTTCTTCTTCTTTTTTTTCTTTTCATTCACATCACTATTTCACCTAAATTTGACATGGCTCATAATTATTTCTTGTAATATCATACACATGCCTATGTAGTGAGGGTAGTCATGGTTTTTCTTGTTAGGCTAGGCTAAAAGATGTGACAATCAAAGAAAATAGATATATCAATTAAGCTCAAAGAGGTAGAAAAAGGATAACCATATATGCATAGGTAGGCTAGAAAGGCTCAAACGATCCAAAGATGACCTAAATCACTTCTTGAACTTAGTGTTGTCTAGGATTTCACCTCGAGAGAGAATCAAAAAATTCTAGGCTTCTTGACATAATCGTAATTCACATCAACATAAGCAGTCTTTAAATAAGAAATGTAAATCTAAGCAAGAGATCAAGTGCTCAATTTAGTGAAAATCACATCCTAAGAATGAGATTAACAAAAGAATTTAACATAAAATAAAATCATGCTTATGTTGTTCCAAAAAGTCAAGATAAATCAATAACTAATTCTGATCATTGGATAAGGACCTCATCATAAGTGCATCATATCTCAAGCAAATTTTTTTATATGACTCCTAAACATAAACATAGATAATAAAATAAAAAGACACACAAACAAACTAAAAACAAAAATCACAGAAAACAAAATAAATCGAAAAACTAACAACCAACACCCTTAAACTTAAAACAAACATGTCCTTAATGTTTAGAAATTTAAAAGAGTAAGAATGAGAAAACTCCCCTATGAGAAAACTCCCCTATCGATGAAAGCAACACAGGAGAAGCTCTAGTCGTCCTCTTCGACCTCATCATAGTCCAAGTTGGGTGAGTGGCTACTACAAAAGAAAACAAAGTAAAAAAATATTAATAATAATATCCCAAAAAACTAAAAATTCAAAATTAAAGAAAAAAAAAAGAAAAGAAAAAAATTTAGAACTTGGGTTGCCTCCCAAGAAGAGCTTGATTTATAGTCATCGGCTTGACTATCTCATGTTTATCATCTGGTATCCAACCACTTGATGATTTTCGATTATGCCATTTGGTTGTCCTTTCTTTCAACAACTTTGCTTTCTTTCAGGCTTGAAATCGAAATCCATCCCTTTCAATGGTAGAATTCAAGAATGCCTTAAGCAGATCAATGGGATAAATTTCTATGAATTCCTCTTTAGTAGCACTATTTACCATATCATCTAGTTTAGGCTGTTGGATGCATTGAGGAACAGGCTGTGGTGGGTCACACTAGGTCTCCTCTATTTGAATTTTTTCAACTTCTTTTCCACCCATAATTTCTTCTTCAATAGGCTTAGTTGTTGGTGGTGGGATACACTGAATCCCTTCTTCTTGAGCTTTCACAAATTCTTCTTCAATAAGCTCGACTGGCAATTCAGGGATCTTGCTATCCTTATCTATCTCTTGTTCAC
Organism: Fremontodendron californicum; assembly: GCA_030761205.1. Lineage (NCBI taxonomy): Eukaryota > Viridiplantae > Streptophyta > Magnoliopsida > Malvales > Malvaceae > Fremontodendron > Fremontodendron californicum. Next base: position 24,995,678 of record JAULJL010000009.1, read on the forward strand.
TATTGAATGTGATTTCATTGCAATGCTCGTCTTCACCTGGTCTGGAGTTAGATTCAATGTCACCTGGAACAGTTTCTTGAGGGCAATTGTTAATGGCATTTGGTAGCTAACCCATTTGTGTTTCAAGAGCCGCTTGACTTTGAAGTAATACTTCTTGACTTTGATTGGTCGCCTGAATCATAGCTTCAGTTCTTGCCATGTAATAAATGAACGCCTCTTCCAATATCGTCTTTTTTTCTAGGACAGGTGGTTGAGGTTGCAATGGAAACCCAGGAGAATATGCTTGATATTCGGAATAGGAGGACCATTGATTGTTGTTCCAAGAAGAATTTTGGTGATCTCCCCAACCTGGATTGTAGTTGTTGGAATAAAAATTATTCTGTTGCATATTGTAGTTTCCAACATATTGCATTAATTCAGCATAGGTTGGGCACCAATCATTATGATGTTCACCCCCACAGAGTTCACAAATTACAAACGGGCTTTGGACAAAAGGTACACACAATGTGTCAAGCTTCTTGTTAAGTGTAGCCACTTGTGCAGATAAAGCATTGATTGTATCCCGTTTATAATCCCACATAGTGCACCCAAATCAACAAAATCTGAAGAAAAAAAAAGTTTGAATTAAGATTAAGATTTCTTGGTATTAATATTAACAAAAAATAGTAAAAGCAATTCCCCGACAACGATGCCAAAAACTTGTTGTCTGATTTAACCACGCAAGTGCACGTATCGTTAACAAGTAATAAAATGAAGAGTAGAGTATCGTTCCGACGAGAAATTGTTACCAAATTCTTTAAGTACTAAAATTAGAACAACTTAATCTTATTCAAACAATTAATTAAATTAAATTAAAGAAACTAACTAATAATAAAATAATGCAAATAAAAGATAGATTAAAATCAAATGAGAAAAGCCTAGGATTACAATTTCCCTCAACACTTCATATGAACTTCTCCTACCCTCTTAACTTGACTAATGATATTGATTTATTAACCTAGAGTTCTAATCTATTTACAAGGATCTTCCGATGGTCTTATAAAAGTATCCCTCTTAACCAATTAACTATATTCCTATGATAATTGAATTAAAGAAGAACTCATTAAGCTTAGACTCTAAAATTGATTACACATGACACGTAAGTATATTCTTACCCTACATACAGATCAATTCATCATAATAAATGAATATGAAACATGTGTTATTCAATCCATGTCTAACACTAAACTCCCGTTTCCAATTTGTATCTAGGTTACCAAATCAATCTAATTGGTAGCTAAGCAATTAGAAGCATTAAGCTCAAGATTGAATAAACAACATCAAATATCATTAAATCAAGAAAGAAAGTAAAATAATCCAAACTACATGTTGAGTTCCATTGTAATCCTAGAAAAATAAATTTAGTTCATGCTAATTAAAGAAAACAAATAACAAAGGAGTTTCACCATCATCAATATTACAAGAAAGATAAAGAAGAGTATGGGAAAAGAGAAAACAAAGGTTTGTCAGGTCTTTAGTCTTCAATCTCCCAAAATCTCCTTAGCTCTTTGCAAATCTTTGGCGGCTACTCTCCTCTTAATAAAATTAGGTTTATAGTACTTGATTCCCCCTATTTGAGGCTTAAAAGATCCTATTTATAGACTTTTAGACCCTTGGAGTCAGAAAATTCTCGTGCAAGTGACAAGTAAGAAACATATTTTTTTTTCTATTCGTATGGCGCTTCAGCGCTGGCTGTCGAATAAACTGGCGTCGGCACTTTCACTATGCCATCTTCTCTCAGTTTGGCAGTTGATTTGGATGGGCAAATCTTGTCCGATTTTGACGAGTAAATTACCGTTGGAAAGATATGGAAGTCAGCTTCAAAAGTCAAGAAGGAAGTTTTGGATTGGCAAATCTTGTCCGATTTTGACGAGTAAATTACCGTTGGAAAGATATGGAAGTCAGCTTCAAAAGTCAAGGAGAAAGTTTTCTTGAATAAAAATTTAAGATCATGTTTTCCTAGAAACAAGATCCGGAGGTCAAATCTACCTATACGTTGCTTTGCATCATTTTCGGTCTTTTAGCACCGCGAAGCTCCTTCTCACTTTGGACCTAAAAAAATACAAAAACACTAACTTATTAACTAATTTGAACATGAAATAAATAATTAAAATTAATCTAAAAATAATTAATTTCGAATAAAAATCTCAAGGACTTAGCCGATTTAAATGCACAAAATATGGTAAAATAACTATATTTCATAGAGTTATCAGATATCCTTATGCATATTCTGGTGTGACATTTGTTGCAGTTCAGCCTAAATTCTAGAGATACAATATTCCTACACTAGAGGCAAAACTCGCAGATTCTATTCAAGTCCCAAATCTGGATGATCCTAAGGAGCAAGAAAAAATGAAGATAAGTGCGCTCGAAACAAAAGAGGATCCATGTTCTCACAAAATGAATCTGTTAGAGGAAAGCTTAGGCGGTTGGAGGAATGGATTTACATGGTTCCACGGATGTTGTCATCCCATCAACGTTCAAGACCCCATATTTTGAGAAGTATTATATGGTGACCCATGTCACCATGTACTGTAGAAAAATGGTTGCTCATACACACGATAATAAGTTGTTGAAATTCCAAGATAGTCTCACTAGGTTTGCTGCAATATGGTATGTCCAGTTAGAGAAAAATCACATCCATTTTTGGAAAAAAGCTAGCTAGTTATTCATTACCCAATACAAACATATTATTGACATGTCTCCATATCGCTTGTTGCAAGGCATGGAGAACAAACCTATTGAGAGCTTCAAGGAGTATGCCCAAAGATGCAAAGATGTGGCTGTCTAAGTGTAAACACCTTTCACTGAGAAATAGACTAAAGTATTATTTGTCAGCACTCTTCGTGCACCATATTATGAGAAGATGATTGGTAATGCAATAAATAATTTTGCAGACATGGTAATTTTTGGAGAAATAATCAAGAATGCAATAAAGAATGGATAACTTGATGGTGGAAAGACATCAAGTGCAAAGAAAAAATAAGGCACCTAAAATAAGGAAGGAGATGTTCAAGCTATGACTTATGGAGGGCAACAGATAGGAGGTTTTCTCCTATACCATCCATATCCCATGTATCAACCTTATTATCCCACCATAAACAATGTTTCACCAAACCCTTATTCCTATATACCACAACCAGCTTTCCAATCAAATTTTCATCCTCCAAAACATGCCTCTATGCCTGGCCTAACATGCATACCTTCAGTTAGACCTGTCACTCAACCAAATAATCCAGTGGGTAACAAAAGGGGACCATGAAACAATTAGGATAGAAATCCCATTGATCCAATCCTAATGCCATACATATAGTTACTCCCTTAGCTCATCCAGGCTCATTTAGTTGCACTAATATGTTCGGAGCCTCTAAGCCTCCAACCTTAAGTGGAATGATGTCAATGCTACCATCACCTTGGGATTTCGGTCCACTCTATAAAAAAATGCAGAGCCTTAAAGAGAAAAGTGCAAGTGGTCAAAGTAGGTTTGCTAAATTTTGAAAGAAAAAAAACAGAACCAAGTGTTGATGGAAACCTTTTACCTAACCACACAGAGGCATAATGGCAAGAAGGCTTCTTTGGAAAAGGAATGTGATGAGAGATTGGAGTTGTTTGCTGTCCTTGAATTCTTTTTTCTTATTCTAAAGTAATGTAGTTAGGTCCTTAAATGCTTATGCCCAAAAGCATTATGGTAGTCTTTTATGTTTGGGCTTAATCTTTTGGGCTTAATTTATCTTTAATTATTTTAACTAAATTGACAAGTGTAATTCATTTTCATTACATTTCCCCTTTCATTTATTCTTTCTTCTTTTCCTTTCATAATATCCTTTCATGTTTATCCTTTTTATTTCACATATTTTCAAGACTCCAAATAATGAATGTGAAGACAATCATGGCAATAATCTAGGACTCAATTTTGAAAAATCTATCCATATTAGTGAACTTGAACATATACCCATAATTTGTTATTTGATTTGTCCAGATTAATGGGATAAGAAGGAAGACGAAAGTTGACATGCATTTTGGCACCACTGAAAAAAATTAGTAGAATTGCTTCACAACTGTATAGATCCTATTAGAATGATTTTCCAATAAATGTTCTTTAATGAGAATATTCATATTTGTGATGATAACCATCTTTCATATATTTTCCATATAAATAAAATCATCCATTTGTTAACCCTTTGAGCCTATTGACTTTTTTTATATGTACCCAAACCAAGGATCACCCTCCACACTAGAGGCAAAATTTTGAAAGAGACTTGTTCGTAAGGAAAAGAGAAAGCAAGGGTGACAAAAATTGCAAGGGGTAAAGAACACTATAAGAGAAACATTCATCTCCGAAAAAATAATTTTCATCGAAATTGTTTAGTCAGAAATAATCATTTATTTTCGACAAAATTTCTCCTTTTCTTGAAAGAAATAAAGCAACCGACAATATTTTTTTTTTTGCGACATAAAAAGATATAAGCAATGAGACTTTCTATATTTTTGATGAAGAATTTGCGACTGAATTTTATACTTTCGACGTCGACTAATCTGGCCGACAAGTTCCGACTTATATGTCTATAAGACATGTGAGTTCATAACATTTTCTTAATTTCATTCTTTAATAACAGTTAATTAGACTTACTATTATAAATTGGACTAAAATTCTTTACTTTTTATTGTATTTTCAAGAAGAGTCGTGTCAAATCCAAAATTGCCTCACTGATCTGACACTACTTCAACGGTTCGTGGTCGAATTGGAAAAAGATTCCCACCAATGTCAATGATTCCATGTGAGATTTATTTTAGGTATCATTTTCTTTTATAAATATATATCATTATTTTAATTTATTTAATTGAACATATTTATTTTTTATATACTAATTAATATTATGATGCTATGTGTTTGTGTTATTGCCATGCATTCTTTAGGTCTAGGTTTTGCTTGCATTGCCATGCATTTCATGAATGTTTAGACCTAGGTTGCATTTATTGCCATGCAAGTTCATTTTAGGTCTAGGCCATATTCTCTATGCCATGCATTTTTCATGTCAATTAGGTTTTAAATCAAGCATTTCATGCATTCAATTTGCTGTATGTTCATGCATCTCATGCCACTTGATTTATGACTTAGGCCAATCAATGGCTCAAAGTCATGCTCACTTGAGCATACTTGTGGAAAATTAAAGAGTTGTCAAATTGATTATTCTACCTTTATAATTTTTTTTTTTTTACTTTAGCCAATTTTTGTCCAAGTTTTTAGAAGTTTTAGCTACTGTTTGTAGGTCCTTAAGAGAATCTCCAATATTTTTACTTTGTTTTTTAAATGATTTTATCAAAGGCAAAAAAATGTGATTTGGCAAAACAGTTTTCACCCAGTTCTCTAAATTTCTCGATTTTTCTGGGAAGTTATCTTTAATCAGAAAATTAAGCCAAGTTTTTCTCGTGTAGTTTTACATGTTTTGATTCTCCAATATTTTTTTTAGATTCTTTTGAATTTTTAAAAATAGGTAAAAAAATCATGATTTAAAACTGGACAGTGGAGTCAGATTTGAATTTGAGGAAAATTTATTTTTCTGTTTTGGCTAAGTTACTTAGAGGGAGCTGATTAGGAAATTTAGCTATTGTCTTAGGGTGTTTTCTAGGCCATTTCAAACTTAAAAAATGATTTTATAGAGTTCGGGTCAAGGGTGGTCAAGTCCAAGATTTTAAACTTAGGAAATTAGAGCTATTTTTTAAAGGGAATTCGGCTAGGGTTTGATTTTCATCCGAGATTTTAAAAAATTGTTTTCAAACAATCACAAAGTATTTTGATTTTAGAAAATTTAATTTGATGTCTTTTCCTAAGGTAGCCGGATATATTTTTAGGTATACGGATTTCCTTATTTAAAGAAAAAAATACACTTTCATGCATTGCATTTTCCATGTTCATGCCTATTATATAATATGTGATTTTTGCTATGATAATTTCTATGGTATTGTTATTATTTTGATTTATATTTTATGATGTTATATTATTTGTCACATGGTTATGAATATTTCATGCTATCCTATGCTTTTTATTTAGTCATTTATTTTTGTCACATCATTTAGCATATACTATGTTCATGCATTATTATTTTTATTTTCATGCATATTTCATGATAACATTATTTTATGTTTCATATCATTTCATGTCACTTAGATTATATTCCATGTCATATAGATTATATTATTTAAAATATTCCATGTCATTTAAATTTGCTATGTCATTTAAATCATATCATTTAATTAGAATATATCATGTTACTTAGGATATTTCATTTCATTTAGAATATAGTATGTCACTTAGGTTATTACATTTCACTTAGAATATTTTATGAACCAAAATACACAAAACATAGCATGGAAATGCAAATCTATCAATTAGCATGATGAAAATGCACATTGAAAGGACAAAAATGGCGGGTAGCCGAATGGTCTATGGCTCAAAATGATGGTATTCTAGCATGGCATTTTCACAAACACATGACATACTAAATGCAAAGCTAAAGAATAGACATGCTAAAACATGCAAACATGAAGTAAAGGCATGCACAAGACTAGACATTTTCACAAACACATAGTATAGTAGGATACAAACCATGAACAACTCAAACATGTTGAAAACAGAAAATTAAAAAATGGAAAACAAGGAAAGTAGACATGAATACAAGATGAAAGAATAAAAAATGGAGGTAAATAAGCAACCAAAATTAAAACAAGCTCCATATTTTGTTATTTGAAGAAAATATAAAACATCAAAAACATGCTAGACATCATCAATCAACATGAAACAAAAATCAAAAACCAACTATTTTTAAAATTTGTTTTTTAAAGTTTTTTTCAAGAAAGTATAAAAGAAGAACTTGAAGAAGAAGCTTAAAAACACTTATTAAAAAACTAAAATCAATATAAACTCACCAAATATAAAATGAAAACAGCAAAACAAGGATGGAAATGCAAAAAAAAGTGCAAGAGTATGGTGCTTTTAGCTACCTCTAAAAGCTATATTGCAAGCTTTTCCTCTTCTTACTTTCTTTGCCTTTCTAAACTTTTCTTTTTACTTTTCAAAAATGGAGACAAATCAGCCAAGCAAGAGTAAAAAAATAAAAGAGATTCCCCTCCCCTAAGTGAGGCCGGTTGGCATATGGAAGAGTGTAGGAGGTTCTAGAATTTTTTTAGCCAAATTTGATCCAATGGTCTTCAATCCAAGATGCTTTCTATGTAGAATTCTCACCCTTAGATTGGAATAATCAGCTCCTAAATATGATGTCATGAAGATGATGTCATAAATAGGATCCTAAATATGTCATCATCCCACTCCATCCATTGGTCCATGTGTTGCAAATTCAAAGGCTTGATCACAAAAATAACTACCTTCCTCTTCACTCTTGGCCCTTTGATCTAAAAAATCAAAAAATATCTTCCTCCATGGGCCTTGGCTAGCTGCCCCTTCACCTTCTCAGCCCACACTTCATTTTTTAATTGCAAGAAAAGGCCTTTTTCGGTTTCTTCGATAAAATGACCTTTTTGACCCCCGAACCTAAATAAATAGCAAACGGACTCCAAATGCAAATTTTTTTTCAAAACTTCCGAAATGATAAACAAAATTGAATTCTGGAAGTTTTCAAAATTTTTTGAGCTCATTTTGCTATTTTTTAGATTTTTTTCCAAAATTACCCTTTTATGCACTCGAACGTTTACCATTTTGTAAACGAGCTCCAAATTTGGATTTTTCTTCACCAATCTCTTTAAAATAATTTAAAAGTGATAATCAGCTCCTAAATATGTAGAATTCTCACCCTTAGATTGGAATAATCAGCTCCTAAATATGATGTCATGAAGATGATGTCATAAATAGGATCCTAAATATGTCATCATCCCACTCCATCCATTGGTCCATGTGTTGCAAATTCAAAGGCTTGATCACAAAAATAACTACCTTCCTCTTCACTCTTGGCCCTTTGATCTAAAAAATCAAAAAATATCTTCCTCCATGGGCCTTGGCTAGCTGCCCCTTCACCTTCTCAGCCCACACTTCATTTTTTAATTGCAAGAAAAGGCCTTTTTCGGTTTCTTCGATAAAATGACCTTTTTGACCCCCGAACCTAAATAAATAGCAAACGGACTCCAAATGCAAATTTTTTTTCAAAACTTCCGAAATGATAAACAAAATTGAATTCTGGAAGTTTTCAAAATTTTTTGAGCTCATTTTGCTATTTTTTAGATTTTTTTCCAAAATTACCCTTTTATGCACTCGAACGTTTACCATTTTGTAAACGAGCTCCAAATTTGGATTTTTCTTCACCAATCTCTTTAAAATAATTTAAAAGTGATATCGGCAAATTTTTAGAATTTTTTGAACTCATTTGCCATTTTTTCTGGATTTATCTGCTTGAATTTTTGCATAATGGGTCCGAGATTTACCATTTTGCAAACGAACTCCGAATTCAGATTTTTCTTCGCCACTCTCTCCCAAATAATTTAAGAATGAGATCTGAAAATTTTCAAAATTTTTGGAGCTCCTTTGCTATTTTTTCGGGATTTATCTTCTTGAATTTCAGCATTATGGGCCCGAGATTTGCCATTTTGCAATCGAGCTCCGAATCCGAAATTTTCTTTGCCAATATCTTCCAAATGATTTAAGAATGAGATTTTCAAATTTTTATAATTTTTGGAGCTCATTTTGTATTTTTTTCCAAATTTTCTAGTTTCGCCCTTTTGCCTCCGAAGCTCGATTTTGCTTAAAACAAGTCTGATTTTCAGATTTTCTTTTTCTAGGCCTTTTTCATATAATGAATTGGATTTGGCCCGAAAATGCCCAATTTTTACAATCAAATTCCCCTCCAATTTGATTTTTCTTTTTTTCACTATCGAAAATTTCCTCGTTTTTCCGTTTTTTCTCCAATCGGCTCTTTTCTCGGAATTTCTTCAAACTGAACCTTGGGCTATCCTTGTTTACTCACTCCTCATCAACTAGGGACTTTACTTTTACAAATAGGATCATTTGTGCAATTTTCCCAATTTCACCAAAATCCACTAAAAACCCTAATTCTCGATTTTTTTTCGAGTTGACTTTTCCTTCAGTTTTTCTTCCAAGTAGCTTCTCCATTACCCATAGTCAGTGTTTATATTTCATTTGGAACCTTCAACTTTGACTAATTGGATCGTTTAAGCACTTTTCACAAATTCTTTGAACTAGGATTTTCTTTCTACTGAATCTTCGTAACCCAACTTTTGAACTCTATATCTTTCAATGTAGATCTCGGATTATCAAAATTCTTTCACCATTTTTCAATTGAAGTTCAAATCTTGATTTTCAATGTGGGTTGACTTTTTAGTAGTTGACTTTTTAAGGTTGACTTTTTCAAGATTGACTTTTTATGTATGTTTTCTTAAACTAAGTCACGGAGTACCACCTGCAGGATGAGAAAAGTCTTTTTGCATTCTGAAACATAAATTTAGGAAGAAAACAAACCTGTTTAGTGGATCGGACAAAATTAGGTGTCTACAACAGGTGTAGGACATCTAACTCGCAGTGGTAGATGCTACGCCCCCGGAATCGTTGAACAAAGTCTGATGGAAAAGGTAGGGGGATCTGACAAAGGTAAAAGAATAGCAGAACCGGTCCATACAGAGATGGATCAGTCAAAGGGAATGGAGAAAATTCAACCTCGATTAACAAGGTGAAAGAGCCGGTGAATGAGAAAGAGGCTTGCGAATTCTTGAAGTTTATAAAACACAGCGAGTACAATGTGGTAGAACAACATCACCGTCAACCAGCAAGGATTTCGGTCCCTTCACTGTTACTAAACTCAGAGCCGCATAAAAATGCCCTGCTAAGGATTTTGAATCAAGCATATGTGGCCAACATATATCAATGGAGAAGTTAGATCGGTTGGTGGGGAACATCACAGCAGATGATCACATTTCCTTCAGTTAAGATGGGATACCACCCAACGGTGTAGGATCTACTAAAGCCCTTCATTTCACGACTATCTGCAAAGGGCACATTCTGCCACGAGTACTCTTAGATAATAGTTCTTCTTTGAATGTGATGCCCTTGGCGACCTTGTCCAAACTGCCGATCGACATGTCCTACATGCTACCCAACCACACTATAGTTAGAGCCTTTGATGGCACCCAACGGGAAGTGATGGGAACCATTGAAGTCCCACTTGAGATAGGTCCCTGTACCTATAAAGTTGATTTCCAATTTATGCACATTACCCCGTCTTACAATTGTTTATTGGGAAGGCCGTGGATCCATTCTGCTGGGGCAGTACCATCATCTCTCCACCAAAAATTGAAATTTGTAATAGAAGGACGCCTGGTCAACGTATCGGGAGAGGAGGACATCATAGCCTCTGCACTAGAATTCATTAATGTTGTGTTCATCACTGAAGGACATAAAATTCCAGAGCCGAAGCTGTCCAAGAATACCAAGTTGGGGGTGAGAACGATAGTAGGGAAAGGCTGCAGAGCAGGAAAGGGACTAGGAAAATATCTTCAGGGGATGGCCAGAGCAATTGAAGTAACCGGGAAGAAAGATCGATTCGGTCTCGGATATCTCCCAAAAGCTCACGAAAAGAGGAAACAAATGGAGAAAAACCGAAAGATGAGGATGGCCCGTCTCTCGGGTGTGGATATAGAGTGGGAGCCCATGACTTTCCCACCAATCCCTCACATTTTTCGTTTGGATGGTTTTGAGTTTGGGGAGAAGGATTCCGATGATGTGTTAGTAATGATAGAACAAGCCTTTGAGAAGTTCTACATGAGCAAAGAAGAATAGATGCAAGAAATGGTAATCTGCATGGCCAGGGAAGAAGGAAAGGGAAATAGAAATGCAAGTTGGATGGTGCGCCCATGTCCATCGGGTTATCAATTAACAAACTGGAGTGCGACCGAGCTTCCTATAGTTTTTAGGTCTACTCCAAAGTAAAACACTGAAACAATCTTAATTGTCTCTACCCAAGGACATTAAGAATCTTTCTGTATGATCTTATGTTTAAAACTCTTCATTTAATGAATAACAATCACGATACATTTTCTTCATATTGATGTGTCCATATTCTTTCATTTTTGTTCTTTCATTTTCTTTCATTACCTATATGCCTTCCTATATTGTTTCTTCCTCACCTATTTACAGGTGTACGGATGCGGAATGTGAGGACCGTCCTGTCAATAATTCTAAAATTGATTTTGAAAGACCAATTTGCACGGGTGATTTCGACGTCAACGAAGATGCCGGAGATTATAGTCTGCCCTCGGATTTATTAAAAATAATAGAACAAGAGGAGAAGCAAGTATTGCCTCATAAGGAGCCGTTAGAAGTGATAAACCTGGGAAGTGGAGAAGAAATAAAGAAGGTCAAAATTGGGACCTCAGTGTCACCATCAACAAAATGTGAATTGATAGCCTTACTCCGAGAATATGTCGATGTATTTGAATGGTCATACCAAGACATTCCAGGGTTGGATCTCGATATTGTGGTTTACAAACTCCCTCTAAGGCCAGATTGCAAGCCAATTCAGTAGAAATTGAGAAGAATGAGGCCTGACATGCTGTTAGAGGTGAAGGAATCGATGAAAAGCAGTTCGACGTCGGGTTCTTGGAAGTGGCAAAATATCCAAAATGGGTAGCGAATATTGTCCCAATTCTGAAGAAGGATGGCAAAGTACGGATGTATGTTGATTATCGAGATCTGAATAGGGCCAGTCCTAAAGATAATTTCTCTTTGCCTCACATTGATACCTTGGTGGATAATACGGCAATGAGCTCTATGTTTTCCTTCATGGACGGATTCTCAGGGTACACTCAGATTAAGATGGCATCGGAGGATATAGAGAAAACCACGTTTGTGACGATGTAGGGAATGTTTTGCTATAAGGTGATGCCATTTGGATTGAAAAATGCCAGAGCAACATACCAGAGAGCCATCATAACTTTGTTTGATGATATGATGCATAAGGGGATCGAAGTCTATGTTGATGATATGATCGCAAAGTCACAAAGAGAAGATGAGCATGTTGCGAATATTGAAAAGGTCTTCGAAAGATTAAGAAAGTTTCGAATCAAACTAAACCCGACAAAATGCACTTTCGGAGTCACTTTAGGGAAGTTGTTAGGTTTTGTCGTCAGTAAGAGGGGAATCGAGATTGATCCAGATAAAGTAAAGGCTATCCAGAACTTACCACCGCCTCGTACTAAAAAGGAAGTGAGAAGCTTTCTAAGAAGATTGAATTACATTGCTCGATTTATTTCTCAGCTAACCGACAAATGTGATCCAATATTTAAGTTACTTCAGAAGCGTGATCCGAGAGAATGGGATCAAGGGTGTCAGATTGCCTTTGATAAAGTTAAGCACTATCTATCCAACCCACCAGTGCTAATGCCGCCTGTTTCGGAGAAACCAATGATACTGTATTTATCAGTATTTGAGAGATCTATGAGCTGTGTATTGGGGCAGCATGATGAGACCAGGAAGAAAAAACAAGCAATTTATTACCTCAGCAAGAAGTTCACAGAGTATGAGCTGAAGTATTCATCGGTAAAAAAGCTTTGTTGTGCCTTAGCTTGGATTGCTCGAAGGCTCAGACAATACACGTGGTACCACACGACATGGTTGATTGCCAAGCTAGATCCCATCAAGTATATGTTGGAAGCGGCCTCCCTGTCACAAAGAACGGCAAGATGGCAAGTTTTGTTGTCAAAGTACGACATTCTGTATGTGAGTCAGAAAGCTATAAAGGGAAGCGCAGTAGCCAAGTTCTTAGCAAGTCGGGCGGTTGAAAATTATAAGCCTTTGAACTTTGATTTCCTTGATGAAGACTTGATGTGTGTCTCATAAGAAGATGGGATTCCCTCTAAGAAGAAAATGTGGAAAATGTACTTTGATGGCGCATCTAATGCCAATGGGCACGAGATCGGCACAATGCTCATATCCCCAGAGGAAGATTATTATCCTTTCACTACCAGATTAGGTTTTGATTGTACAAACAATACCGCTGAATATGAGGCGTGTACTATGGGCCTTCGTGCTGCCGTAGACAGAAATATCAAAACATTGGAAGTTTTCGGAGATTCAGCCCTAGTGATATACCAACTACGGGGAGAATAGGAAACCCGAGATGCAAAGTTAATCAGATATCGAGAGCTCATACTGAGTTTGATAGAGGAATTCGAAGAAGTGAGTTTCAACTATTTCCCCCGAAAAAATTGAATGGCGGATGCTTTAGCCACTTTATCATCAATGTTTAAAGTAAATGAAGGGGCCAGAGTTGTACCAATAAAGATGAGCATATACGAGTCTCCTACCCACTGCCTGAGTATCGAAGAAGAAGCGGATGGCCTCCCTTGGTATTACGACATTTTGCAATACATCAAGAGTCAATGGTATCCTGAACAAGCAACAGAAAATGATAAGAGGACTCTAAGAAGATTGGCAATGGGTTTTGTCCTAGATTGTGAGATTCTCTACAAGAAAGGGAAAGACCAGGTTCTAATGAGGTGTGTTGGGTCTACCAAAGCTCGAAGAATCATTGAAGAAGTCTACGAAGGGATATGTGGAACTCATGCCAATGGTCACATGCTTGCTAAACAGATTATGAGGCAGGATATTATTGGCTAACGATGGAAGGAGATTGCATTAGTTATTCCCGAAAGTGCCATAAATGTCAGATATATGCAGATAAGATTCATGTTCCTCCAGCACCATTGCATGTCATGACTGCACCATGGCCATTTTCGATATGGAGAATGGATATGATCGGGCCTATTACCCCGAAAGCTTCAAATGGACACCGTTTCATCCTAGTGGCTATAGATTACTTCACAAAGTGGGTGGAAGCCACTTCCTATGCTAATGTAACGAAGTCAGTGGCATGCAGATTCGTCAAGAAGGAAATTATATGCCGGTATGGATTGCCAGAGAGAATTATTTCAGACAATGCTCTCAATCTGAACAATAAGATGATGAGAGAAGTGTGTACTCAGTTCAAGATCACGCAACATAATTCGGTACCTTATCATCCAAAAATGAATGGGGCAGTAGAAGCAGTCAATAAGAACATCAAAACGATCGTTGAAAAGATGATCGATGTGTACAAAGATTGGCATGAGATCTTGCCTTTTGCTCTTCACGCATACCGTACCTCGGTCTGCACATCTACGGGTGCCACGCCATTTTCTTTGGTATATGGAATGGAGGCAGTGTTACCTATTGAGGTTGAAATCCCTTCCCTTCGTGTTTTGATGGAAGTTGGTTTAGAAGAGGCAGAGTGGGTTAGAGCTCGCTATGAACAGTTGAATCTTATCGAAGAGAAAAGGATGAAAGCAATTTGCCATGGGCAATTTGATTGTAAAAATTGGGCATTTTTGGACCAACTCAAATTCAATATAGGAAAAAGGAAGTGGACAAATAAAATCTGGAAATCGGACCCGTTTTGAGTAAAACCGAGGTTTCGGAGGTTGAAGGGCATTCTCAAAAAAATCCCAAGGATAATTCCAGGAAAAATAGCAAACGAGCTCCAAAAATTCTGAAAACTTTCAGATCTGAGTTTTATAATTTTTGGAAGAGAACGGTGAAGAAAAATCCAAAATCGAACTTCAAATGAAAAAGGTGAATTTCGGGTGCACTAAGCCAAAATTCCAGAAGATAATTTCGGGAAAAATAGTAAACGAGCTCCCAAAATTCTATTTGGAAGAGATCGGTGAAGAAAAATCCAGAATCTAAGATCAACTGAAAAAGGTGAATTTCGGGTGCTCTAAGTCGAAATTCTAGAAGATAATTCCGGAAAAAATAGCAAATAAGCTCAAAAAATTATGAAAACTTCTAGATATGAGTTTTATAATTTTTGGAAGAGATAGGTGAAGAAAAGTTCAGAATCGAAGCTCATTTGAAAAATGGCAAAGTTTGGGTGCACTAAGCCTAAATTCCAGAAGATAATTTCGGGAAAAATATCAAACGAGCTCCAAAAATTATGAAAACTTTCATATTTGAGTTTTATATTTTTTGGAAGAGATTGGTGAAGAAAAATCCGGAATCAGAGTTCAAATGAAAAAGGTTAATTTTGGGTGCCACTAACTAAAAAATCCAAGAGAAAATTTTGAGAAAAATAGGAAACGAGCTCAGAAAATTCTGAAAATCTCTAGATCTCAATATTATATTTATTTGGATGGATTGGAGAAATAAAAACCAGATTTGGGGTCCCGTTTGCAATAAAATCAAGTTTGGGGGCCAAAATGCAATTTTACCGAAGAAATCGAAAAAGGCCAATTTTGAAAATTAAAAGGTGAAAAAAAAAATCAAGGAAATTCTAGAACATACCATGCCTTGGCCGGCCATGCATAGGGGAAGGGTGAGGATTTAATTCATTTCATCAAATGGTCAATATCAAGCTACAAGATGTTATTTTTACTATCTTGAAATGTCCTTGCTCATCCAATGGACTAAGTACCTTGTAAAAAGATTAGTACATCCTTGAATGGCCAAGATCAAATTGTAACATTTTTATTGTCATGAAAAAGTCCTCATCCAATGGCCAATATTGGTGGAAGAAAGATGAGCACAAGTCATCCAATGGTTGGAAATGCATGTAGCCAAATAAATATCATTGCTCATCTAATGGCTTAGGCACCTTACGAAAAGAAGAGTACATCCTTGAATGGATAACATCAATTTGCAAGATGACATTTTTATTGTCATGAGAATATCTTGGATCCAAGGGCTTAGATTGTGTAGGAGGATTAAATGAATTAATCTCCACCCTTCACCAAAAGCATAGGGGTTCAGCCAAGGGCTATTCAAGGGAGGGGTTTTCATTTTTTTCAAAGGCAAGTTGGTTGTTTTTGAGCTGAAGTCAGTAGCTAAAACCTTAGAAAAAAATATTTTTGAAAGAAAAGAAAGAAAGCTTTTGCTAAGGTAGCCATTCTTCTTTGGTTTTTACATGATTTCTTTCTTCTTCTTCTTCATGTTATTCTTTATTTTTCCATGTGATTTCCCACCATTTTCTTTGCTAAATAAAGGTTTTATGAAAGCTTCCTTGTTGTTCTTGCTTTTTCAAAAATAAATAAAACAATGGTTAGGCTTCATGATCTTGACGAGAATCAAGTGATAATGGTTAGGGTGGGCTTTGTCCAATATACCAACCATGGAGTTCATTTCCATATTTTTATTATTATTTTATTTATTTGCTTACTTTAACTTGCTTATTTCTATTATTATTTATTTTCATGTGTATTTATATTCTTGCTAGCCATTTTGTTCTTTTGATTTATGACATACTTTTGCATATTGTGGCTATTTGTCATATAGTTTAGGTCATATTTTACCATGCTCTCTAGGCCGTTTGGCCAACATACATTTTTAGCCTTTATGTTGTTTTCCATGACATCTAGGCATCTAGGTCATTTTACATGTCATTTAGGTCTTTAGGTCATTTTTATTTTACATGTCATTTAGGCTTTTAGGTCATTTTTATTTTACATGTCATTTAGGTCTTTAGGTCATTTTTATTTTACATGTCATTTTACATCCATTTAGGCTTTTAGGTCATTTTCATGTGCCATGCCATTTTACATGTCATTTAAGCATTTAGGTCATTTTTATTATGCCATGTCATTTTACATGTCATTTAAGCTTTAGGCCATTTTCATATGCCATGTCATTTTACATGTCATTTAGGCATTTAGTTCATTTTCATATGCCATGTCATTTTACATGTCATTTAAGCTTTTAGGTCATTTTCATGTACCATGTCATTTTATATGTCATTTAAGCTCTAGGCCATTTTCATATGCCATGACATTTTACATGTCATTTAAGCTTGAGGTCATTTTTGCATGCCATGTCATTTTATATGTCATTTAAGCTCCAGGCCATTTTCATATGCCATGACATTTTACATGTCATTTAAGCTTTAGGTCATTTTTGCATGCCATGTCATTTTACATGTCATTTAAGCTCTAGGCCATTTTCATATGCCATGACATTTTACATGTCATTTAAGCTTCAGGTCATTTTTGCATGCCATGTCATTTTCCATGTCATTTAGGCATTTAGGTCATTTTCCATGTCACTTAGACATTTAGGTCGTTTTTGCATGACATGTCATGTCTCATGTCATTTAGGCATTTATGTCATTTTCCATGTCACTTAGACATTTAGGTCATTTTTATTATTCCATGTCATTTTCCATGTCACTTTAAGTATTAGGTCATTTTGATTATTCCATGCCATTTTACATGTCATTTAAGCATTAGGCCATTTTCATATGCCATGTTACCTTCCATGTCATTTAGCCACTAGGCCATTTTCATTATTCCATGTCATTTGTCATGTCATTTAGACACTAGGTCATGCATATTTCATGTCATTTATTGCATGCATTTTTGCATTTCCCACTTGATTTTTGACTTAAGCCAATCAATGGCTCAAAGCCAAGCTCTCATGAGCATGCTTGTGGAAAATTAAGATTTGTACAAGTTGGATTTTCTAACTTTAGGTTTTTTTTCACTAGGCAGCCCTTGTCCAAATTTTTAGAATTTTTTACCACTGGTTCTAGGACCTTAGAGGAGTCTCTAATATTTTTATTCTGATTTTTTGACGTTTTTATCAAAGGTTTAAAAAATGTTTTTTGGTTAAGCAGTTTTTTACCCACTGTTCTGTCTTTCATGAATTTTCGGATAAGTCATCCTTAGTCTAAAAATTAAGATGATTTTTTCCCATTGAGTTCGACATGTTCTAAGTCTTCCTTAATTGTTTCAGATTTTTTTTGAAATTTTTTAGAAAGGTAAAAAAATCGGTTTCCAAAACTGGTCAGAGAAGTCAGATTTATTTTTAAGAAATAATAGTTTTATGTTTTGTTTAAGGCATTAAGAGGGGGCTGATTTAAAATATTAGTTGCCGTCAATCCTAAATTTTGATTTTATGAAAGTCGCGTCAAGGGTGGTCAACCCCGGGTTTCAAAACTAGGAAAAATTAGAGCCTTTGAAAGAGTATTTTCGGCCAAAACTTTTTTTTCACTCAAAAATTCCAATTTTTTAATCCGAGTCCAAAATCCGAGTTAGAAAATCCAACTTAAGTCTCTTCCAAAGGTAGTAGGATGTCCTTTTAGATATACGAATATCCTTATTTTGTGGGAGAAATACATTTCCATGCATTTGAATTTTTCATATTCATGCATCTTTTATGACATTTAATTTTTGCTATTTTGGTTATATAAATTCCATATATATATGTGTGTGTGTGTGGATATTCCATAGTGATGTCATTGCTTTGATTTAGATTTTATGTTGTCATTTTGATTATGGCATAATTATGAATATTCTATGATTAATTCTTGCCATTTAATTTAGATTTTTGCAATGTCATATAAATTTCTAATATGTCATCTAGGTTTTATCATGTCATTAATTCTTTCCATTTAAGTTAGATTTTTGTTATGTCATATAGATTTCTAATATGTCATCTAGGTCTTCTCATGTCATTAATTCTTGCCATTTAATTTAGATTTTTGCTATGTCATATAGATTTCTAATATGTCATCTAGGTTTTATCATGTCATTAATTCTTGTCATTTATTTAGATTTTTTCCATGTCATTTAGATTCTACCATGTCATTTAGATTATGCCATGTCATCTAGATTTTGCCATGTCAAGCATGCCATGTCATTAATCCATATGCCATATCATTCACTCATATGCTATGCTATGTCATTAGTAGTAATTTGCATATTCATAACTATCTCTTTAAATTTTTTTTTTTGGCAATAAAAATAATGATTTTCAATAAGATAAAGTTATTCCCAAGTTAAAATAATTCATGAGTTCTCTTACGGGTTGCCGGGGAGGACATCATCAATTATCATTAGTAACGGAACATCTTTTTTTTCAAAACGAGAATGATTCGAAAAATTTTCCAAATAAATAAAAAAATTTATATTTTGTCGGGTTTGTCGGGGAATATAGGAAAATTTTGAATTAATAAATTCCAGATCATTTTCAAATCAAGTGAAATTATTTTTCTTTAAAACGGGAATTGTTTTTAAATACCAATTTCAAAACTGACTTTTTTTTACTGAGACTCGAGATAACACATGATTAACAAGGTACCGTTTTACACGGGCGTTGCAGGGGTACTAATCCTTCCCCGTGCGTAACCGACTTTCGAACCCGCTTTTTGATTTTCTCTAGTTTAAATGTAGATTTAAATTTTTTTTTTAAATGTTTTAATTAATTTTAAAATGTTTTACAAAATCAGTTTTAATAGGTGGTCGATCACACCTAGCCAAAAAAAGATTGGTGGCGACTCCATTTCTTTTTCGAGGTCATTTTCATACCCTAAACCTTTTGATTAAGAGGAATTAAGTCGTCTTTTCCTCTGCCTTTTTTTTTTTCCTTACCTCACTCGAACTGGTCCCCCGACGACGGACGGATCACGTATCGACAACTATAATATAAAATTGACTACAAGAATATACCTAGTGCTGACACATGGACTTTTAATTTATTCTTTTTGTAGTGAACAAATAGAAGAAAGGAAAGAAAAAAAAAATTATGTGTTCGTGTTCGTATTAATTTTTTGTTTGTTTAAAGTATTATAAATATAAATTTTTACACGTTAATAATTTGTTTTGTGTATATTTTGATACGTTCGTGTATTCGAGTAGTGTTTATGTTATTGTTCGTGTTGTGTTTTAATTATTTTTTGTATGCTGTGTTCGTATCGTGTCTCAATTTATTTCATATTTTGCATAGTTTGTCATAGTGATTCGATTTTAACTCTAAATTTGTTCACTTAAGATATTAAAACATAAAAAATTATTTAAATAAATAATAATTATTTAATATGATTCAATTTAAATTTATTTGTGGATATTAATTTAATTAAAAATTTATAAATATTAAAAAAAAATCCTCCAACGAAGCGGGGAAAGAATTCTAGTATATATATATATATATTAGTTTACATGTTATATATATATATATATTTATTTATTTATTTTTATGTAGAATATATACATTACGGTTTATATTTACATTGCTACTAGTGTTAGTATATATTACATATATTTTATGTTGTTCAGTAAAATACATAAACATATCGCTACTGTATATATTTTGGTTTCTTATTACATATTGTTGAGTGTAGACATATTATATTAGTTGCTGTTTGTAGTACATTTGTTATATATATTTATATTTGTTCTTACATTTATAATATATATAAAGTGTACGGTGCTTTATTGTTACATTATATTCTTATTGTTTAGTAATATATATATTATTAGATACACTACTTTGTACTAGTAGTGTGATTTTTCTGTTATAATATATATATATATATATATATATATTTACTAAAGTTGGTCATGTTATTTTTTAATAACAGATGGCCGAAACATCTATCGGTACTGCTAGTGCGCCTGTAGCGCCACAACCTCTACATGTCACACATGTTGAGAGACCCGAAAAGTTCAGTGGTTTGTACTTCAAACGATGGCAGCAAAAGATACTGTTCTATTTGACCACCCTCAACATAGATAGGTTCTTACGGGAGAAGGCCCCAACTTTGAACGAGGGAGAGACCGATACTACTGTGGTAGCTTCAGTGGAAGCATTCTGACTTCCTATGCAAGTACATCCTCAATGGTTTGGACAACACGTTATACAACATGTATAGTCCGATCAAGACAGCTAGAGAACTATGGGAGTCCTTAGAAAATACAGAACCGAGGATGCCGGCATGAAAAAATTTGTGGTTGGCCGATTTTTTGATTTTAAAATGGTGGACTCCAAAACCGTGATCAGTCAAGTCCAAGAGTATCAGCTGATCCTCCGTGAGATTACAGCCGAAGGAATGATTCTTAGTGAATCATTTGAAACGGCGGCTTTGATAGAGAAACTACCTCCTTCGTGGAAGGATTTCAAGAACTATCTAAAGCACAAAAGAAAGGAGATGACTCTAGAGGACTTGATCATTTGGTTAAGGATCGAGGATGATAACCGTGGTTCAGAGAAGAGGGTTAAGGTTCAAACAATGGAAGCCAAGGTGAATGTTGTTGAACATTTGAAGAAGACCAACAAGAGGAAATACGTTGGTTCAAGTTCTTCCCAAGCTAATAAGGGATCGGATTTCAAGAAGTTCAAGGGAACTTGTTTCAAATGCAACAAGCCCGAACATCGTGCAAAGGACTGCCGACAGAACAAGAAAAAGAAAGCTCAAGCCAACCTAGTTGATGATTATGAGATTGAGCTCGCTGCTGTAGTGTCACAAGTGAACCTAGTGGAAAACCCTAAGACATGGTGGGTTGATACCGGGGCCACTTGTCACGTATGTTTTGAAAGGAAGAGTTTCTCCGAAACAAAGAAGCTGTTGATGATGAGCAACTATATATGGGAAACTCTACGGTTTGCAAGGTACGATGCCATGGGAAGGTGGTACTCAAGATGACTTCAGGGAAAGAACTCACTTTGAATAATGTGGTTCATGCTCCTAAAATTCAAAAGAACTTGGTTTCCGGCTCTCTGTTGAGCAAGAACGAGTTTAGGCTTCTATTCGAGTCTGATAAATTTGTACTCACTAAAAGTGGGATGTTTGTAGGAAAGGGATATTTATGTGATGGGCTTTTTAAGCTCAATGTAATGACCATTGTACCAAAGAACAAGAATATTAATAATATTGTTTCTTCTATTTACTTGGTTGAGTCCTCTGCATTATGGCATGGTAGATTCGGTCATGTAAATTAGAAGACCTTACAGAGAATCAGCAATTTGGATTTGCTTTCGAAAATTGTCATTGACAAAAATCACAAATGTGAAATTTGTGTGGAATCCAAATTAGCTAAGGCTCCTTTCTATTCGATAGAAAGAAGTAGTGAACCTCTAGATTTAATTCACACTGATATATGTGACTTAAAGTTTGTGCAAACTAGAGGTGGTAAAAAGTATTTTATTGCTTTTATTGATGATTACACAAGATATTGTTACGTCTATTTGCTAAAAAGCAAAGACGAGGCCTTGGAAGCTTTTAAGCTCTTTAAAAATGAGTTTGAAAATAAACTAAGCAATAAAATAAAGATAATAAGGAGTGATAGAGGTGGTGAATATGATTCATTGTTTAATGAATTCTGTTCGGAAAATGGTATCGTCCATCAAACCACTGCTCCTTATTCACTTCAACAAAAATGGTATTGCAGAACGCAAGAACCGAACGTTGAAAGAAATGATGAACACTTTGTTGATAAGTTCAGGGTTACCTCAAAACTTGTGGGGGAAGCTATTTTATCAGCTAATTATATTTTAAATAAAATACCCCACAAGAAGTTAGATAAGACACCATATGAATTGTGGAAAGGTCGAAGACCATCCTACAAATACATGAAAGTGTGGGGGTGTCTTGTGAAGGTAGTTGTTCCTCCACTTAAGAAGGTTAAAATAGGACCTAAAACTGTTGATTGCGTATTCATTAGATATGCAAACAATAGCGCTGCTTACTGTTTTCTTGTGTTCTAGTTGGACATTAGCGATATTCATATCAATACGATAATTGAATCAAGGAATGCTTGAAGATGTATTTCCTTACAAGGAAAAACAAGAAAATAAGACTACTAAGAGAACTCATGAGTCCTCGAGTAGTGATCCAATTATGGATGAAGAGGAACAAGATGAACCTAGAAGGAGCAAATGGGCTAAAGTACCAACTAATTATGGTTCGGATTTTCTACATGTTTTTTAGAAAATTAACCTCAAACTTTTAAGAAGGCTATGTCATCTCTAGAAACACAATTCTGGAAAGAGACCGTTAACAATGAAATTGAATCCATCATGCAAAATCATACATGGAAACTGATGGATCTTCCTCACTAGCATAAGCCGTTAGGATCCAAATGGATATTTAAGAGGAAGATGAAGGCAGATGGATTCATTGATAAATATAAAGCCCGGCTTGTAATAAAAGGATACAAGCAAAAGGAAGGGCTTGATTATTTTGATACATAGTCACCAGTTACGAGAATAACATCCATTCGAATGTTAATAGCTATAGCAGCTCTTAACAACCTCGAAATACATCAAATGGATGTTAAGACAACTTTCTTGATTGGAGATTTAGACGAAGAAATTTATATAGAATAACCCGAAGGGTTCAAAGTTTGGGGACAGGAAAGGAAGGTGTGTAAGCTTGTTAAATCATTATATGGTTTAAAACAAGCACCTAAACAATGGCATAAAAAATTTGACAATACAAGTTGTCAAATGGTTTTCGTATTAATGAATGCGATAAATGCTTATACGTAAAGAATACGTATAATGGATATGTCATTGTTTGTTAATACATAGACGATATGTTAATCTTAGGCAATAATAATGAGATCATTAAACCTACCAAAGCATGGTTGACCAGTAATATGAAAGATATGGATATAGCTGATGTGGTTTTAGGAATTAAAATTTCTAAAACACAAGATGACATGGTAATATCTCAAGATCATTATGTAAATAATATTCTTGAGAAATTCAATAAGAATGATACCAATATGGCCAAAACACCCGTAGATGTTAATTTACATCTAAAGAAAAATGTTGGTGATGCAATATCTAAAATTGAATATTCGCGGATAATTGGTAGTCTTATGTATCTCATGAACTGTACAAGACCAGACATAGCTTACTCAGTTAGCAAACTGAGTAGATTCACAAGTAATCCTGGAATGGATCACTGGAAGGCCATTGTGAGGGTACTTAGATATTTGAGATACACCTCAAGTTATGGACTGCACTATACAAGATATCCAGCTGTGCTTGACGGGTACGGTGATGCAAACTTGGTATCCGATACTAAAGATTCAAAATCCACTAGCGGATTTATTAGAGGAGCTGCAATGTCATGGAAATCTTCCAAACAAACATGTATTTCCAGATCCACTATGGAATCTGAGTTTATAGCTTTTGATAAAGTTGGAGAAGAAGCAGAATGGCTTAAGAACTTTTTAGAAAATATTCCATGTTGGTCGAAACCTGTGCCTGCAATTTGTATACATTGCGATAGTCAATCTGCAATTGGTAGGGCACAAAGTAATTTGTATAACGGTACATCTAGACATATCCATCGAAGACACAATACCGTTAGACAGTTGCTCTCAAATGGGATTATCTCTATTGATTATGTAAAATCAAAGGATAATATTGCGAATCCACTAACGAAAGGTTTAACAAGAGAGCAAGTAAATAACTCATCGAGGGGAATGGGTCTTAAACCTATAAATTAAAGTTACATAATGGCAACCCAACCTAGCTGACTGGAGATCCCAAGATCTAGGTTCAAAGAGACAACCGAGTTATGTTAACTTAGTGTGAGCACTAAAAGAGTTAAACACTCTAATCCATTCCTATGATGAATTAGTGCTGCCTGCAAAAGAGTTAGGATAAGCTATGCTTTTAATGATTCTTATAGCTTGATAAAATCAAGTGGGTATTGCAGGATACTCTTGATAAGCAATCACCTATTATGAGTAAGAAACATGGCCACTTCTATGAGAATTGATCAGGCTAAATTCTCTAGAGTAATCATAGAAACCAGGAAGTGTTCGGGGACAAAATGGACACAACTGTGAGAACCGAAGATGTTCGAAGATGAATTGCGTGATACCTATTGTCTTGGTTTACACGAAAGACTGAATAGTTCAAGACATCATGTTCACTAGTTAGTCGAGTAAATCCGATAGTTGTCACTATGGAAGGTTCAAAGGCAAAAGCTACCTATCCTGATGCAATAACTCTTCAAAGTTATTCTCTCTCAAATTTCGAGTCAATTTATCGATTTAATTAGACAATTTCATTCATGTGGAGGATTGTTGGATATCAATGTACTATCTATGTTTTATTTTTGGTGTATATATATGAAATACGTATACCAATACGTAGATTGTCGTAACTACATACACGGTGTATAATTAACATACACAATTGATATCAAAATTGAATGAGAAATTAGTCTCATTAAACACCCACTTGAAGAGGAAGAAAGTTGGTTGAAGGTGTGATTGGTAGTCAATCCCACATAGAAGAATGTATGGCTTTTGCTAGTAGTATTTATAAGCTAGTGTTCCATGTTGGGTTGGGCCCTAAGGGCACCCAAGTTTTGTGGTGGGTGAGGACCTACACAACTTGGCCTGGACAACACATGCGCGTCGCCGCCGCCGAGTCGGGCTTGGGCTAGGTCTGATCGGATTTGGGTCAGTAATTAATTTTTTACTGCCCAACAGACTTAATTTTTCGGTTCAAACTGAATCAGCTCAACCAATTAACTAGCTTTATTTAGTCCGAATAATTCCTGTCGGTTCGGTCAAGGACCGAACCAATATGTATCCATTCGGTTTGAACCGAATTGGTTCGTGTCTGTTCCAAAGGATTGTCTGCTGCCTGTTGGTTGAATCGGTTCGTTCAAACAAACTTTACTGTTTCGAACAGTCCTCTGTAAATCTATAAATACAGACATCCTATGCCTGTTTTATTCACTAATTTACATAATAGAAAATTCCTTTTCTTCCTTCGGTATTCCTTTTCTATGTTGAGAGAGAGTCTAAAATTTTCGGTTCACTGAATTGCTTCGAGTGTGCCCTCTAGAGCAACATTATCGAGGAGGCCTGAGAGACGATTTGCATCAGAACTGCAAGCACCTTAGAGGCAGGCAAAATTCATCTTAAGGTCAGAAGTCCAACCTTGACTCGATATTAATTTTTTCAAATCAATTCCTGTAAATGTTCTTTATATTCGGTTTTGTGTAATCTGTAATTACATGCTAGTTTAAAGTCAATATAAATATTTGTTTTTTGTAAGTTCATTTATATATATATATATTTATAGTGAAATTCGTTTATGTAATTTCTTTTATATACTGTTTATATATATGTTTTATTATTCAGTAATGTTATATTCGGTATAACATAGACAGCAGAAACTGATGAAGAACAGTTTTCTTGTTGGAAGATAAACCTAAACCTGGCCAAAGTTAAATATAGTTGGTGGACTTAAAGGAAGATCGGGAATCTGCATTTCTCCACACTTGAAAGTTGAAAGGGTTGCCTTCTTTTGGTTATTTTATTGCACTTTATCTGTTTCTTCGAAATTTCATTTTTCTTTTTTTAGGACATACTATATATACATATGTTTTTTTTTCACAAAAGACGATCTAGTTTGGTTTAGCTGAAAGATTACTTTAAAATTCGAATTTTAAATTTATTAGATATTATTTTTTAAAAGCTACAATATAAATCAATTGGATTAATCTTTATATATATATATATATATATATATAAAAGTTATTCAAACAAGTTGCTTAGTTATTATGAAATTTATTAAGCATTTTGAAATGATGCATTTTTAGATACTTTCAATTTAAATTTGTTCAAAATTTTAAAAAATTTCCTCCAAACGTACTGTAATGAAATTTGGTCTTATTCTTTTTTTGGTATTTATCCTATTAATTTAATAGTTGGAATTACAAAAAAAAAATTAAAAAAAAATAAAAAAACTCTTAGTGGACTTGTTGGCATTTTTTATAGAAATTTTTTTCAATTATATATCTTTTATTTAATTATTAATATGATTCTAGTTGGCATTTGAAAAAAATTAATTTTTTTAATTTTTTTTCAGCATCAACAAAAGGAAACGAAATAATTGAAATCCTTAACAAAATAATATTCGCTTTCCCCTTTTTTTATCTTAATATAGCTATTTATTTTTAATTCTTAAAATGCTGCTACTTTATTTTTAAGTATCAGAATTCACTTTTTTTCTACCAGTTGGAAAATCGCCATGGCCCATGGTGATTTTGCCAACACAAATTTTTTTTTTTTTAAATGTGTTGGGAAATCGCCATGAGCCACGGCAATTTCCCAACTGTAAAATTTAAATTTTTTTAAAATATCAGTTGAGAAATCGCCATGGCCAATGGCGATTTCCTAACATATTTTTAAAAAAAATAATAATAATAAATTTTGAGTTGGAAAATCACCATGGGTCATGGCGATTTCCCAACCAATTTTTTAAATTTTATTTTGAATTTAAATTCCCGCAATGGTTAAAAACAATCAAATTTGAAGGCAAACGGTTACTTGACCATTGCCTTCAAATTCTCCCCCCCCCCCAAAAAAAAAAAAACAGCCCAAATACTCCTATAAATAGTCCCCCTCTATTCACTTATTCTTACAACTTAATTCTTAAGGTCAAATTTCTAACTCTTATTTCCTACAAAAAAAATCTCAAATCTTCTTGATTCTTCATTCTTCCATACAAAAACCCTTCGTGTTGATTTAAAAATGGCTTCATCATCATTATTAAGGTTGCAAGAGAATCACATATCCTCGGTTATTTTTCGAGAGGTAAGTAAATTTTTATAATATTATCTGTATTACATTATCAAAATTTTATAATTTTATAATTTTTAGAATTTTATAAATTTAGAATTTTAGAATTTTAGAATTTTAGAATTTTATAATTTTATAATTTTTATAATTTTTATAATTTTATAATTATTTAATTATAATAGTTTTGTAATTTTATAATAATTTTATTTTATTTAATTAATTATCAACAGGATACTTGTCGCGTCTTACGTTCGAGGAAATTTACTTTGGAGGATCCGCATCCATATATTATCGACTACCTAAAGAGAGCCAAATTTTATTATGCAACATAAATTTGATGATTCCTGCTTCAACCCGACTTAATAAGTGCGTTGATTGAACGATGGAGATCCGAGATGCACACTTTTCATTTTCCGTTTGGTGAATGCACGGTAACTCTAGAAGATGTTGCGCTTCAACTTGGACTTCCGGTCCATAGCGATGCAGTTACAGGTGCAATCTTTCTAGATTGGAATGAAGAGTGTCAAAATTTATTGGACGCTGTACCTCCAGAAGAGTATGTATATGCTGCTAGAGCATATATTTTACGTTTGATTGGAGGATTGCTAATGCCTGACAAACCGAGCAATCGGGTACATTTACTGTATCTTCCATTACTACGTGATTTAGAGCATGCAACAAATTATAGTTGGGGTTCTGCGTGTTTGGCGGTTTTGTATAGAGAACAGTGTTGGGCTACAGTTCAAAAAATCCATGACATAGGTGGATGTTTAGTGCTTCTACAATCATGGGCTTGGTATCGGCTGTCATTTCTTGCTCCGCACTCCGCCTGTATACCCCCTTGCAAGCATGTAATAATCTTTACTATTTTATTAATTTTGTACGAACTTGTATTTTTATAGGTCTATTAAGATTTTATACGCATCTTAACAGGTGGAGTCATCGTAGAGATCTTACTGATACCCCGACCAACCTTGCGAGTATAAGATTATGACT
This sequence comes from Fremontodendron californicum, assembly GCA_030761205.1. NCBI lineage: Eukaryota > Viridiplantae > Streptophyta > Magnoliopsida > Malvales > Malvaceae > Fremontodendron > Fremontodendron californicum. The sequence goes on from JAULJL010000009.1 coordinate 25,024,088, forward strand.
AGATCGAGTAGGATATGATAAGGTAAATGTTTCGATTATTACATTCAAGTATTTTTGTATTTAATCCATATGAAACTAATAATTTGTAATAATTATTCGCAGCTTGTGTGGATGTCATTTTCTTTGAATGAAATTATCGCATGCCTCCCATCGGATGCCTACAGTAATTGTCATATATGGAAAGCAAATACAGCATTGATATGCTTTGCATATGTGGAGTGGCACCACACTGACAGGGTGTTGCGACAATTTGGGATGCAACAACCAATTCAGCAACCACCGGTGAACCTTGATAAGGTTCACAAGATTGACATGCGTGGGCGTCATGAAGAATTCTGGCCTATGAAGCATCAAAAATGGATCCAGTGATGGCATATATGTTATGGACGAATTCCGACAGGTTATCTCATTGTTGGTAATAATTTCAACCCATCTGATGATTACATAAGATGGTATAAAAATAAAGGTCGGCCTTTTGTTTGTCCACAGTCGGAGTTTGAGGATCTTAGGAGTATGCCATTTCCTGAACGAACTTCAAATCCAATCCCTCCTACACAGAAAATGGAAGCTCCTAGACCTAGTCGACAACATGGGCGGACGCGTCAACCGGCCTCATCACATGCATCGGAGTTCACTGCACCGAGGATGTCATTTAGTCATCCTGAACCTGAACGGGATCATAGAGTACCATCCAATCATCGTTATTCCGTCAGTCACCCCGGATTTGATGTTGATGAGTATTACCGATCATCACCGCCAATGACAAGGTTAGATGACCAGCTCCCCACCCCAAGTCCAAGTTCATCATATCTAACTACAATGTATCAGTTTGGAACCCCTGCGTCAGCATTTAATGGTACATCATTTGTGGGTCCATCTAGTAGTCAAGTTTCCTTTATGGGTGGACTGGGTGTTGGCTCCTCCAGCAGTGGGTTTCAAATTTTTGATACAAAAGAAATGGGTCCCTCTAGTAGTGCGTTTCCATCGACTGATGTGGGTCAATACAACACTGCCCATGAGCATGCGGATGACATACAACCAGAACCAGTGGCGGATACAGCAAGAGATCGTGGTCGACCGCGAATACGTGCCACTGACAAGGTTGAACGACAGGTCCAACCACCACGCAATAGGAGAGCTCAACATTGTTGCTGAACACCACGCGATCTGACAACTCCTCCATAAATAATTAGAATAAATGTACTTTTTATTAATATAACGAGAATAGTGTATTTTAAATTTGTAATGTATAAATTTATATGTTTTGCATTTCATGTTATGCAAGTTTCTTTTTTATTTATTAGTACATGTTACATAATTATATTTTTTGTAAATTTTTTTTTTTTTTGTTATTTAAAATTTATTATTATTAATTTAAATAATTATATAAGTTAATTCTTTTTTTATTATTAATAATTATATTATTATATAATTTTAATTTTGTTATTTATTTTTTAAAGAGAAATTAAAATAAAAAATATTGTTGGGAAATTAATTTTGTTTTTTATTTTATATAAAATTAAGAAATTTTATAAATAAATTAAAAACATGTGGAAAATCGCCATAGGTATTTCGGTCATTAATTTTGAAACATCGATAAAAAAAAAAGAAGCTATATTCAGATAAAAAATCGCCATGAATCATATATAATTCATTTATTTTATATATAAATTTTAAAATATTTTTTTTATCATGTCATTTAATTTTTATTTTATATAAAATTAAAATAATTATAAAATTTTATAAATTAAAGTAAATTTATAAATTATAAAAAATAAACGTATACAAATTATAATAAAATTATACCAAGGGAAATCGCCATCTCCTATGGCGATTTCCCTTGGTATATTAAAAACAAAATTTGAAAAACACTAAGGGAAATCGCCATGGTGTGTGGCGATTTCCCTTGGTGTTTTTGTAAATTTTTTTAATAATACAGAAGGGAAATAGTAACCCCCATGGCGATTTCCCTTGTGTTTTTTTTTTTCTAATTTTGAAAAAAAAAAACACCCTGGAAAATCGTCATGGGGATGGCGATTTTTCAGCTGATTTTAAAAGAAGCGGATTTTGAGCATTAATTTCAAAACATCAGTATTTCGGTAAAGAAAAAATAAATTAGCTATATTCAGATTAAAAAAAAAAACCTTATTTATAGAGAAAATTAATTTTATCATGAATAAGTGGCATTTCTAGGTTTTTTTATCCGGTGGGAGGCATGCGATAATTTCACTCGAAGAATATGGCATCCACACAAGCTGCGAATAAATATTACAAATTATTACAAATTATTAGTTTCATATGGATTAAATACAAAAATACTTGAGTGTAACAATCCAAACATTTACCTTATCATATCTTACTCGATCTAGTCGTAATCTTATACTTGCAAGGTCGTTGGAGTATCGGTAAGATCTCTACGATGACTCCACCTGTTAAAATGCGTATAAAATCTTAATAGATCTATAAAAATACAAGTTCGTACAAAATTAATGAAATAGTAAAGATTATAACCTGCTTGCAAGGGGGTATACATGCGGAACATCCACGCGCGGAGCAAGAAATGGCAGTCGATACCAAGCCCATTATTCTAGAAGCACTAAACATCCATCTATGTCATGGTTTTTTGGAACTATAGCCCACACAGTTCTCTATACAAAACCCCAAACACGCAGAACCCCAACTATAATTTGCTGTATGCTCTAAATCACGTAGTAATGGAAGATACATTAAATGTACCAAACTGCTCGATTTGTCAGGCATTAGCAATCCTCCAATCAAACGTAAAATATATGCTCTAGCAGCATATTTTATTTGTTCTTCACTTGCATGTAATAGAAGATTTTGAAAGGATTTCAACAAAATTAGTCTCACCGTTGAGCCATATACATACTCTTCTGGAGATACAGCACGCAATAAATTTTGACACTCTTCATTCCAATCTAGAAAGCTTGCGCCTGTAACTGCATCGCCATGGACCGGAAGTCCAAGTTGAAGCGCAACATCTTCTAGAGTTAGCATGCATTCACCAAACGGAAAATGAAAAGTGTGCGCGTCTCGGGTCTCCATCGTTCAATCAACGTACTGATTAAGTCCAGTTGAAGCAGGAATCGTCGAATTTGAGTTGCATAATAAAATTCGACTCTCTTTAAGTGGTCGATAATATATAGATGCGGGTCCTCCAAAGTAAATTTCCTCGAACATAAGACGCGACAAGTATCCTATTGATAATTAATTAAATTAAATAATTATAAAATTACAAAACTATAATAATTAAATAATTCTAAAAAATTCTAAAAATTCTAAAAATTCTAAAAATTCTAAAAATTCTAAAAATTCTAAAATTCTAAAATTCTAAAAATTCTAAAATTCTAAAATTCTTCTAAAATTCTAAAAATTATAAAATTTTGATAATGTAATATAGATAATATTACAAAAACTTACTTACCTCTCGAAATATAACCGAGGATATGTGATTCTCTTTCAATCATAATGATGATGATGATGATGATGAAGCCATTTTTAAATCAACACGAAGAGCTTTTGTATGGAAGAATGAAGAATCAATAAGATTTGAGATTTTTTTTTGTAGAAAATAAGAGGAAGAAATTTTACTTTAAGAATTAAGTTGGAAGAATAAGTGAATAGAGGGGGTATTTATAGGAGTATTTGGGGTACTTTTTTAGGGGGGAATTTGAAGGCAACGGTCAAGTGACCATTTGCCTTCAAATTTGAAAAAAAAAAAAATTAACCGTTGGGGGAATTTAAATTTAAAATAAAATCTAAAAAATTGGTTGGGAAATCGTCACACAAAATTTATTTTTTTAAAAAAAAAATGTGTTGGGAAATTGTCATAGGCGGGCCATATCCCAACTGGTATTTAAAAAAATTTAAATTTTGTGTTGGAAAATCGTCATGGGCCATGGCGATTTCCCAACTGGTAAAAAAAAACGGATTCTGATACTTAAAAATAAAGTAACAGCATTTTGAGAATTAAAAAAAAAAAAAAAAAAAGCTATATTAAGATTAAAAAAAAAAAAAAACCTCCGCTTTCCATCCTAATCACGGTAAAATTGCACCCAAAAAAAGACGTAGAGTAGTAAACTTGAACCTCCAACTTAAAAAAACTAATAAATTTGAGAATTTCAGGCATCCGGATTAAATGAAATTTTTATCCTAATCACGGTAAAATTGCACCCAAAAAAGACGTAGAGTAGTAAACTTGAACCTCCAACTTAAAAAAACTAATAAATTTGAGAATTTCAGGCATCCAGATTAAATGAAATTTTTTTGCTACATGATATCTGCAGATTAAACTTGTTAATTCTGGCCCAAATTTGAAAAATCAAATTGATCGTTCTGAACTCGAATTCGATCCAATCTGATTTGATCATAAAAAATCAATAACTTGAATCCGTTCAATCCGAACTTGAAATGATCCAAACCCGAAATAACTCTAACTCGAAATGATCCGAACCCGGAATAACCCGAATTTAAATTAAGTATAAGTTTATTTTTAAAATATTAATTTAATCAAATAAATAAATATGTATAACTTCAATTATCTTTTTAAAAAAAATTCTTTACTATTACAATTTTATATCTTTTTTACTAAAATATTTTTTTAATTATAATTAAAAATAAATTATTATTATTATTATAATTAAATTTTTATATTTATATTTATTAATATATATTATAAATAAAGTTCTTTATTTTTTTTATTTTGATAAAATAATTAAATAGATCGATAATTATTATTTTAAAATAAAAAATAATTAACAATAATTCAAATAAAACTATATGTTATATTACTTATGATAATCTTATAATATAATTTAATTTTAAATTATATATTTTATTCTCATGGGTATATATATGATTTGTTGTAAATTATATAATATTTGTTCTAATGTGCCAAGTCTTAAGATTCGACCATTAGACACCTCCTCGATCTTTCGATCAAATTAGATTTCCAAAAGTAATCTTAAAATCTCCTAGATTTAAGTTTGAAAATAAGATCTGACGCCACTTTTTTGTTACCAAAAAACTGAAATCTCTTCTTTTTTTCCTCGATTTAGAAAACCCACAAAGAAATAACCGCAAACACCCTTAAACCATAAATCCAAAACGAAATTCCAAAAATTCTCGCAAAATCGAAAACCCCAAAAATCTATCGCTATCGATCTCTTTCTTTCTTTCTTTTTTTTTTTTTTTTTTGTGATTGTTTTCTAATGATAATTGTTGTGTGTTTAAATAGGAATTAAAATAAGATTTGAAGTTTTGTTAAATTTGATTTTTTTTCTTTTCAAATTCAATTCTAACTTTAATAGATGTATTTTCGTCTTGGACTCAAAAATTGTTTTTGGTTTCAAAATTTGTTTCCCTTTCTTTTTGATCTTTTTTATTTTTTCATTTTCCAAAAAATAAAGCAATAATAAAAATAAAAATTAAGAAAATGAATAGAGAAAAAATAAGAAAAGAAAAAGAAAGGAAAAATAAAACAAAACAAAATGGATATGGTCCAAATTGGATCAAAAGCCCAAGTCTAAAACCCAAAAATATAATTTGGTCTAAAAAGCAATATTGGACTCAAAATCCAAAATAAAATCTAAAGCAAAATTTTCAAACTCAAAATAAATCGAAGTTCTAAAGTCATTCAGACTAAAATCAATTTATAAAAAAATACGGCTATAAATCAATAACCAATTTTAATCTCGAATTCGATTTAGACAATATTTGATCAAGATTAAGATATTTCGAGCGAGATTAATCTAACAATCAAACACAGTTTAAATCATATTATCTTGAATAATGCTTTAAAAGATTTCGGATAAAATTAGATTTTTACAATATTTTATCGTTATACATATTGTTTAAAATAAATGTATTATTTTAATTTTAAAAGTATAACATCTTCTCATACAATGTAGAATAAAATACATTAAAAAAGGCCATTGATATGAGAATGTTATTTTATCTTAATGATTTGTACATTACGTTATAATAATATCTTATCATTTTATTTAAAATAAATTAGATAATTCCTTATTAATATACATATTTTTTGAAATAAATGTGTTATTTTTAATTTCAAATGTATAATCTCTTAAGTCTTATTATGTAATTTTTTTAAAATATATAAAATAGATTATTAATATGTGTATTTTATTAAAATGATTTGTATAAATTTGGTTTTGCAAGGGGTCCTATTCTCTTGTAGAAATTGGGTTCTCTTTTTCTTACTTTAGTGAGGTTTCTGTTCGGGGAAGTGAAGAGTAAAGAGAATTTTATCGTGGAATTTAAGGGGTTTTCATGGTGTGCTGCTTAGATCCACCATTTCATTGTGTGATTAAAAACGGGTGGCTTGTTGCCTGTGCTGCGGTTTTATGGTCAATTTGGCTCGCAAGAAATGAATCCGTTTTTGAAGGAAAAAAGTGGACGATTAAGGAAATGGTGTGGATTGTTAAGACTCGATCACTTAATTAGATTAAAGCTGTTGATGAAGGTGGTTTGGTATGATTCTGGCTCCATTTGAATGGGAAGTGAAATTGATTTCGGTGATATTAAAAATAGCGATAGATGTGAGATTAGTTATTGTAATGGTGAGATTGGATACTATAGTGGTGAAATTAAAATCAGTGGCGTGATATGTATTTGGATGCAAAAACAACGGTGACAGTGAGATGGATTATAATAAAAAAGGAAAATGACAATTAAATACATTATATTAAAATTTATTTATAATTACAAATAATATATTTACACAAATTAAAGCATAACAAAATAATATTTAATTTTTATTATCTTTTATATAATTTAATTTGATATTATAAAATTTTATTCACTCAAAAATATTGATATATATTATTTTATATAAAAATTTATCATATATGTAATAATAATAATAAAAAAATTATGTACTCACTTATTTTTATATATTTATATAAAAATCCTTAAAACAAACAAATAAAAAAAGGTAAAAAAATAAAATACGCATCAATGAAGCAATTAGACACTTAAAGGTTCAGTTGCCCACTGATTAAGTGGCACAGTGAACCCCTTCACCGTGGCACTCACTGGACCAAATGGGTAACTATTACGATTGGACCCCAAGAAGTAGGGATGGCAATGGAGTGGGGCGGGGGCGGATTTTGCAGTATCCGCCCCCGCCCCGCCATTGTACTGCTCCGCGCCCCGCCCCGCCCCACTCCGTCATGGATGTTGAAATTTCAATACCACTACCACCTCCATGGATGTCGGTTACATCCATAACCGCCCCGCCCCGCTCCGCCCCATTTGATATTTATTAATTATTTTTATTTTTTTCAAATAATAAAGCATTTTAAAAATAAATTAAATATAAACATAAAAATAATAAGTTTAATTATATTATTTTATTATTCATTTAAAAGCTAAATATGTAAGGGTAAAATTGTAATTTCACTATTCGGGACGGGGCGGTGCGGAGCAGGCAATTACCACAACTGCTCCATACCTCTCCATTCGGATCGGATCGGTTCGAAATCCATCGGTCGGATCGGATTTTGCCATCCCTACCAAGAAGGGGTCCAATCGCAGCCCCTGAAGCCAATCGGGCATCCAAAGGGGCTCAGTGTGGTTTAACAATCCTAGGGATTGTTTATCGGTCGTCAGTTTTCAGAGTAAAAGATGTATGTCTTGGTGGACCCCTCCGATACTAGGATCGATGAAATCGCAACGATTCTGGAGCCATTTTTGGTTTATTTTCTTGTCCACTTGATGAAACGGATTCTAATTTTTTTTTGGATAAGTAGATTTTCATATATCCAAGAAAGCAGCAATGCTACTACATGTTACAAAGCAAGTTTAGCTTAGCTAAACAAATCAGAAAACCAATGCCATTAGACAAACATGTCTGCATTTAACCTCCAAGAATTACATAAAAACGTATTAACTGAATCTCTTTTAATCTTCCTAAGATCACTTAACCTGATCGAGATCATGTCTCTCACTTGCTCAGTGAGGTGCTCCTCCTTTTGCTCAGTTGAGTTGAACAAGCGATTATTTCTTTCCTTCCAAACTAGGTAGATAACTGCGTTCCAGGCAAGCCTCATGCAATAAAAATGGCAATGGAGGTTTATTTACAAACAGATTGGAAAGTCAGAGCTAACTTGATCATTGAGTCTGATTCCATAACTGTTGTTAGCAGGTGTAGTAAGAAGGAAATCCGTCCGTGGCGTTTATGGGATATTTTGTTTTCAATGATTCCCTAATGGTTCTGATTGGAAATATCAGCTTCTCAAATATATTTAGAGAAGCTAACTATATGACGAACTTCTTGGCCAAATCAGGGGTCGACAGGGTCGAGCCGTTTATTGCTGGGCGGTGACATTACTGATCTCCAAATTTCTACAGAGTCCTTTGTTCCTTTGTTAAAGTAATTTTGTTCCTTTAGCATCAGCTGTCTTTTGCTTTGTTAACTTGAATTTTATTTTCTCTGGGTGGGTTCTTCTTTTTCAGGGTGTTTTTGTGTTGGGTTTATTGAGAATCTCTGTGGTGATGTTCTGTTTTGATGGAATACCTTTTCAATTCAGCCGCTTTGACTTGATTAATAAAACCTTTAAAACTAATAATAATAATAATAATTTATATAAATTATAATAATATTTTATCATGTGATATATAATAATTTAATCTCTTATCGTTATACATTTTATTTAAAATAAATGTGTTATTTTTAATTTTAAATTTATAATCTCTTATCATATGATTTAAATTAGTTTCTCAATAGTTATAATATTGGTCCATTTAACGATACTTGCTACTAAATTTATAAAAATAAATAATTTTTTTATTTTATTGTAAAGAGCTACAAAGAGAAATATATATATACAGGCAAATAATCATATATGTTTATATTAATATAATAAGAATTATATATATGTCAATACGTCAATATGTTAAGAATTACATATTTATTTATTATAAAATTTTTGTTAATTTAATTTCATACATTATGTTTAGAATATAAAGTATAATTAATTAATTCATTATATTTTATTTTATTTTGAATAAGTATTTATTATTATATTTGATTACACTTGATAATTAAACTTTTAAGTAAAGTTCTTAAATCTAATTTAATTTTAGTAGCAAATCATTTTAAGTTTTAAGATTGGTTCACTTGACAAAACTTTTAGTATTAAGGATTACTTATTAATGTTCGAACATTTCAACAAACATAAAATTTTACATATTTTACAAAAATCTAAATAGATTCAAATAAGATTTCAGATACAAGATAATATCCTATTTATTTTTAAATATTTTTTTATTCAATAAAATTATAACAAAATCTGATTCGATCAAATAATCTGATTTGATTTTTAAAATTAATAAATTGAATCTAAAATTAATAAATTGAATCCAAAATGACCTAAAATTAATAAATTCTCATTTCTTAAAAAAAATTATTTTTTTCATTATTTTGAATACAAAATGTCTGTAAATGATAAAATTATACCCTTACTGTAATTAATGATTTATAACGTTTAATGATATTAACTACGCCAACCAAGTCAATAAACTCAAAATTAGACCTGTCAAGTCTGTGGGTTGGACTCAACTCAAATCAAGTTTTGAACATGATTTTTTAAGTCCAAAATCGATCTGAGATATTATTTATTAATTAAAAATATTTTAATTTCAAAATATTAATATAAAAATAAATTTTAAATATTTTTAACAATAACAGGTTTAAATTGGCTTTAATAGACGGGTCGAGCATGGCCTTACACAAGTTTTTAGAAATGTCAATCTAATTCAACTCAAGCGGACCGATATGTGGACACATCTACTCAAAATTACAATTTAAGAGTTCGATTAAACAACCAAAATAGATATTTTGTAATGAGATTGTGTTTTCAACGACTCTCAAATTTGTTGAATATGAGTAGGATGGAATAAAAATTGTTGAATATGCATAGGATGTGATTTTAGAACAAGTGTATTTTATTATGTTTATGTGGGAGCTAATCAATTTGGCTACCATGTAAGACCATAGCAAGTGAAACTCAAACTTTACAATTAAGATAAATTAACAATTTATGCATCTCTTTATCTCAAAATTCTTTAATTAACAAAAAGTCAAACAGGCTCTTTAAACCAGCTCTAATCATTGCTATATTGAGATAATTTACACATATATGCATAGCTCCATAAAAAATACCTCACAACTAACATATATAGGTAAGAAACAATAATTTGCTTAATAGTTGCAAAATAATACTAATGTGCAGCCAATTTTTCATCTTGAATAAAGAATGCACACTGAAATTAAATCCCTTGAATAGAAAGTTAATGAAACAAAAAGAAGAGATTTTGAGTTAGGTACATTTGCAATCAAACAAGCTGAAAAAAAAGGAAGGTAACTCAACATGCTGCCGCAGGGCATCCCCAGGGTTGTGTGGAGCAAGGTTGAAAAAATTGGACCGGAGGTCAAACTGGTATGACCTTCGATTCTCGGTTCAACCGGTTGAATCGATTGGACACTTTAAATAAGATTTTTAAATATTTTTAAAATATTTTTAATGTTAAATAAATATTAAATATAGTAAATAATAAATAAAAATAAATATTTAGCTTAGTGTTATGATTTTTAGTATATTTCTAAGAGATTATGGGTTCAAATCTCATCAATTATAAAAAATAATTTTGAAAAAAATAATTAAAAAAATAAAAAAATGGTTTTTTTTCCCTTTTTACCGATTTTTTCCTTTTTTTAACGGATTTTATCAGTTGAACCGATTTTTGACCGGTTCGATCAAATCTGATTTTATTACACCTATCGAACCGGATAAATCACCGATTTTCGATTTAATCGATCCGACCGGCCAGTCCGGTTCGATTTTTTATTTGCAGCCGGAAGGGAGCTGAGCAGTGAACCAATTACCAGTATGATTAATGAGGTGATGCTATGGAATGCTTCAAACAGTTGCACAAACTTCAAATTTTTAGGAAAATAAATTCGTTGTCTGATGTTAGGCTAGATTTCCACTTTGGTAAGTCCTCAAGCTCGGAGAACTAAAAATGTAGGGTGAAGCACTTCATTAAAAGACGATAAACATAATGTTCCAAGAGTCAAAGAATGAGAAGACATGATAATTCGTATATCCGTGTCATATTTTTATATTTTATCGTGTCATAATCGTGTTTAAGGTATTTTATATTTATATAAACTTTGATACGTTAATAATTCGTATTAAATAGATTTTGAGACATTCGTGTATTCAAGTCGTGTTCGTGTTATTTTTTCGTGTCGTGTTTTTAGTTATTTTTCCCGTGTCGTGTTCATATCGTGTCTAGTATTGCCAGGTTCATTAACAAGGCCTTGCTCATGTAAACCCCATTTCATCTTCATTATATATATATATATATATATATATATATAATATATATAATATAACAGGGTACATGCTTATATGGCAAACATTGCTGACATAAAAGTTTACATGGACATCTTCTCTTGATGACACATAAGATAAGTTTAAATATGGATATATCTTATTTATCTCCCACCTACTCTCATCAAATTTCAAATTTTAAAAATAAAATTTAATATTATCAACTCTTTAGATTATATCTTTTTAAGTAATTCTTTTTACAACAAATTTTATTATTAAATCTAACCGATTATAAAATTTTAAAATTACATCTGACAAGTTTTTTAAACAATTTTAGGTGTAAGGATTTTTAAATTTTCACCAAAAAGTGTTGGGAGGAATTTTTAAAAAATAAATATAAATGATTTAATTTTTATTTATTATTAAAAAAAATAAATCTTAAAAAAAGTAAGATTATGTTCAGTTTAGTGCTTGAATTTTAAGGTTGCTCAAATTAATTAAGGCTTGATTTATCAATTACAACAATTAGGATCTTATTTTTATAAAAGGTAACAGTTAGCTATGTTTGATTTTTGGAAAATTTGGTGGAAAAGAAAATGAAATTCTTGAATTTTATTTTTCTTGTGTTCGGCGAAAATGAAAAAAGCAATGAAAAATTAAATTATACATTAACAAATTTATTTTAGCCAATTTAGATTTAAAATAATTAAATAAATAGAAACATCCATTTAAAATCAAGATTAAATTTGAAAACTACAAAAAAAAAAAAAAAAAAAAAAAATCATCATCTTAATTGTTATCCCATAATTATCCAATTTGGAACATCAAACATTCAGTTTTTTAAGTTTATAGATGTATTAAGTTAATTTATTTTTAATCCTTTAACATTTAGTCTTCTTTTAAATTCAAAAACACTCATATCACTTATTATAATATGTTATTTAAAAATAATATTACTGTTGTTTCCTTATCTCAACAATAGCTATAAGTAATATTATATATTACACAAAGCTCTTAAAAACCGATTTTCTCCTTTAATTTATTTATTTTTTATATATATAAATTATCAAGAATTTCAATCATTTTTAATATTTAATTCAATTGGTAATGCTTCTAATAAATCAACATTTATTTTAATTAATTTATATTTAAACAATTAAATAGATAAAATTATCCATTTAAAATTAAATTAAATTAAAAAACTACAAAAAAAAAAAGCTTATCCAAGAATTATCCTAACCGAGAACAACAAACAAAATCTTCATATTTCATCCAAATTCTAAAAAGAGATAGAGTTACAAACTCATTATTTTTTATTATTTTTAATATTTAAACAGACGAATCTTATTTTCAAAGTTATACTCCCTCTTCCTCTTATAAATTTTAGAGAGTAATGTGGTTATTTCTATGGATGATAATTTTGAATTTTTTTCTATTGAGTAATTTTAGTATATTTGAATTTTGATTACAATTTTTTTTTATTTTTTTGGAACGGAAACAGAAAGAAGCAGAAATTCATCTCTCAAAACTAGAACCAAGAGATGGGATTTTTGTTGCCAAGGAAGATATAAGAACATGTGTTTTGAACATGCACTATAGGTATTCTAAAATTTAATTTGATAATGCTATTTTTTATATGATTTTTTTTCTAAGTCACTTTTTTTTTTTTTCTCTTTATGAAGTTTTAAATTTTGACCAAATTAAAAAAGCAGGATGTATCTCTTTAAAAATACAAATGCACATATTAGAGTTAATTCAATTTTTCTATAAATTTTAGTATTTACTATTATTATAATAAAAAATTCCGTGCATCGCATGGGTTAAAAAAAGTAGTATATATAATATAGCAAGGTACATACTTACTTGGCAAGTACTGTTGACATGGCAGCTTACGTGAACATCTCTTCTTGATTACACATAGAACACGCTTAATTTTAATTATTATTATATTCAATTATAAAATTAAAAATTTTCAAAAGATATTTATCCAAGTTTTTCAATTTTATATTTAACTAATGTTATCTATTAACTTAATCTTTAAATATATATTGTATTTTAAATTACAAACAAAACATTTAAATTCTATCAAAAAGCTTATTTTAAATTCTAAAAACTATCAAATTTGTCAAGTTTTATATTTAATAAATTTTATCTATTCACCTTATCTAATATAACTTAAAAAAAATATTTTAAATATATTACTAATCGTATCTTTTTCAAAAAGCAGATATCATTTTAAGCCTATAAATAATAACATGTTCTACATCATTTTTTTCAATATTTAATTTTTCTTTAACATGTTTATTGCTTTTGTGATTTTGTTGTTTATTTATTTTTTGATGATTTTATTTTTTCATATTATTTCCTATTATTTTTTTTGTCACAAATTTTGAAATTGATATTGTATTTTTTCTGATATTTTGATGACGATTGTAATTTATTAAAAGGTATGTCAATATTTATTTTATTATTTAATTGATCATTGAAAAATAAATTTTATGTTCTTATTTTAAAAACAATATTATTCATATATTCATTTTTTTTTGGCTTTTTGGTACATATCAAATATCTCCTAATTTTCTCACATTTTTTAAAAATTTTTATAAAGTTTAATTTTCGTATGACATGTTATATTGGATATATATTTTATATATTATAAATTTAAAAATTCATATATAATTATGAGTAAAAATATTAATTTTTGTGTATAAACACATGAATAAGTAAAATTAATACATACATCGCATGGGTCACAAACTAGTTTAAACAAAAGATAAGGTTCCTCCTGCTACCTACTACCTGCTCTCTAGAATCTCAGGGTCCATTTGTTTTGCATAAATTGGCTTCCAAAAAATATTTTTTGAAAAATGTGAAGATTTTCCCAAAAAATAAAGATTTTCTCATGTTTCAATAACTTAATGAAAAATATTTTCTGTTATTTGGTTATTTTCTGAAAAATCTATGTTTTTAAAATAGCAATATTGATATTAATATTAAAAATTATTTATTATTAAAATGTTAATATCTTAAAGTAATATTTTAATAATAATATTTAATACTAAAATATTATATTAATATTAAATATTTAAAATAATACTATTTATTATTAAAATATTAGTTATATAAATATTTAAAATATATTTCTATTAACATATTATTATTAAAATATTATTTCTATTTCTATTAATATAATTATTATTAAAATATTATTTCTACTTTTTTCAACTAGTAATATGGCATAAATATTAAAAAATATTAATTATTAAAATATTAATTTTATTACTAATATTTCAAATAGTAATATTTTTATAATAATATTTAATACTAAAATATTATATTAATATTAAATACTTAAAATAATATTATTTATTATTAAAATATTAATATTTTAAAATATTTAATGTATTCTAATAATTATTAAAATATTATTTTTATTAATATTTATACTATTAAAATAATCATATTTTTATACTAAAAAACAGTTATTATTAAATCTTTATAAAGTATAATTTATATACTAAAATAGTAATATAAAAACATTTTTCAATAAAATCTTAAAAATAGTATTGAAAATATAAAATATTGATAATGTTATGATTTATTATTAAAATAATAATATTGTTATATGAAATAATATTTTTTATGAAAATAATAAATAATATTCATTATATTAATAATTTATTAGTAAAATATAAATATGTATGTTTAATAATATTTAAATAAAATATTGAAAATTACAATATTAAAATATGTTTATATTAATATTTAAATATATTTTTTATTATTAAAAAATAAATATTTTTATTAATATAATAATATTTGGCTCGAATTAAGTAAAATCTCGATCTAAAATATGATATCCAAATCCCGATTCGAGTTAAATTAAGTTCTCGGGTTTAGCGAGTAGCCACACTCATGGGCAGTTTTTTTTCTGAAAATTGTATTAGTAAAGTATAAATATGTATGTTTAATAATATTTAAATAAAATATTGAAAATTACAATATTAAAATATGTTTATATTAATCTTTAAATATATTTTTTATTATTAAAAAGTAAATATTTTTATTAATGTAATAATATTTGACTCGAATTAAGTAAAATCTCGATCTAAAATATGATATCCAAATCCCGATTCGAGTTGAATTAAGTTCACGGGTTTAGTGAGTAGCCCCATTCATGGGCAGTTCTTTTATGGAAATTGTCTTTCCCTTTTGAAAATAGAAAGACAATTTCCAAAAAAAAATGCATTATTTTCCTTGACCAATAAGTCATTTTTCGTTGACTGGTCAATTTTTTACCAAACAAATATAAAAAAAAAAAATCCAAAAATTATTTTTCAAAAATCAATTTCTATGAAACAAACGGGATGTTGCATGCCTCGAAAGAGAGAACTTGGGCAATGGAAGGAAGATTTTCACTGAACTAAGGAAAAACATTGTTTCTTGCAAAGTATTAATATCAGTATAGATTATGTTCAATTTATCTCATTTATACTGAGCAGCTTCAAAAAGTAGAAATACTCACTATAATTGAACAAAAGATCATATTCTGTCTGAATGCCCCAATCACAAAGCCACTGTCCATGTTTTACAATGCAAGTCTAAAAAATGCCCAAAACGTTTGACATCTGTTACAAATTTGCATTCACATCACTGTCTAGTCTTCATAACCTTCTATTAAAAGGAATTTAATTTTTTAACCAAAATGTTCATCATCCTTATATTTGCTTTTGTGTGCTTAATATCACTTGGGATATGTAAAGAATGTACTATTTTATCAGACTCACCTCCAAAAGTATTTTGAAGCAAGTTTATTTTTCCAGTTTGGTAGAATTTTCCAACATGCTAAAATATGGCTCTGCATTAAACACATAAATATTGTTAATTTTGAACACCTCGAGATGATAGCTTTGGGGTTCCGCCATAAATTCAAGTAGAAATATTTCTCCTTTCTTTCTATATAAATGGAGTTGAGTTTACTACTAATTAGACTTTATTTTAGGATGATTGACATATATAGGAAATGCACATTTGCATTTAAAACAACTCATTATTAACATATTAGACATCTCTTTGTAAAACTTCAGCTGCTGACTCAATCATCCATGGTAAGAAACATTAATTTGCTCAGTAGTTGCACTGCACTTGCATGTTAAACCACTTCAATAAAGAATGCACAAAGAAATTAAAGCTCTTGAAAAGAAAATAAATGAAAAAAAAAAACAATTAACTTTAGATACATTTGTTATCAAACATGCTGAAAAGGTAACTCAACATGCTGCTGTAGGGCATCCATAAGGTGGTGTAAGACGTAAGTCAATCTTTACCTGTTCTGATCTTGAGCATTTGTAGTTCAATAGGAACTGAGCAGTCAACGAGTCACTACTCACTAGTGCGAGTAATGAGACGCACGCGGCTATGCAACGCTTCGTGCTGTTAAACAAAATACAGATTTTTAGGAAACTAGGATCATTCAATCTCAACCTGGCTTTCTACTCTGGTAAAGGCCTCAAGCTTGGAGCCTAAAGATCTTGAAAATTGCTCAGTGAATGAGATTAACAAGGCGTTGCTCATGTAAACCCCATCCTCATAATTTAAGCAAAAGAGAAACTTCGTCGTACTACCTACTCTCCAGAATCTCAATGCAATGAGATATCGCATAGAGAACTTGGGCAAAGACAGGAGTTTATTTAGTGAACTAAGGAAAAGTAAAGGTTTCCTGGCCCTAATCAAGTAAGGATTCTAGCTCCTCAATTTCCTTTACATAGAGCAATAAAGAACCTGCAAAGGATGAATATTAGTATAGAAGATGTTAAATTTATCTCATTTACACTGACCACTTTGGTGAAGGCCTCAAGCTTGGAGACCTAAAGATCTTGAAAATTGCTCAGTGAATAAGATTAACAAGGCCTTGCTCATGTAACCCCCATTGTCATCATTTGAACAAAAAAGAAGCTTCCTCCTACTAGCTACTCTCCAGAATCTCAATGCTATGAGATGTCGCATACCTCTATAGAGAACTTGGGCAAAGGCAGAAAGCTTAATTTGAGTGAAGGAAAAGTTAAGTTTCCCTGGCCCTAATCAGGCAAGGATTTTAGCTCTTTAGTTTCCTCTATACAGAGAAATAAGGAACCTGCAAATGATGAATGTTAGTAGAAAATATGTTAAATTTATCTCATTTACATTGGCCAACTTCTGAATACAGAAACAATAACTGTTACTGAACATGACTTCATATTCTATGTTCGAATGGCCAATGACAAAGCCTTTATGCATGTTTTTCCAGTGCAAATCTAAACATTGGGTGTCTGTTATAAATTCGCCTTCACATCAGCGTCTAGACCTCAAAACATTCTATGAAATGTAATTGAATGTTTACCTAAAATGTTCATCATCACCATTATAAGATAAATGAATAGGATGAGATGAAATCAACTATATTTTCATTCATTGGTACAAACATATATATATATATATAGAGCGAGAGAGAGAGAGCATTTCACAAAATGATAGATACAAAAGATAAACAAACATTTAAAATAATTGCATCTAATTCTTATCTTCTATTTAAATTAGTTTCATTAAATCTGGTTGGAGATAATGCAAATGCATTATCCTTATCATTATTATAATTTTGTATTTGTGTTGAAAAATTACTTTTGATAGTTTTTTTATCATTTTTTATTTACCGAAATACCGTTGTTTTGAGATAATTCCCAAAATTCACTCGTTTTAAAATCAGTTGAAAAAGCGTCATCCCTCATGGCGATTTTTCAACGTAAAATTGAAAAAAAAATTCAAAAAACACCAAAGAAAATCGCCATGGGGTGGCGATTTCTCTTAGTGTATTTTAAAAAAAATTCAAAATACACCAAGGGAAATCTTCACCCCCATGGCGATTTCTCTTGATGTAAATTGAATTTTTTTTTTTCAATTTCACCAAGGAAAACCGCCATGGGGGTGGCGATTTCCCTTGGTGGTATTTTTTTTATAAATTTTTTTACTAAAAATTTAAACTTTAACGGTTAGAAAAGAAATTGCAAATTTGTTTTTAAATTTTGTATTTTAATTTTAAAACTTGCAAACGGGTAAAAAAAATTAAATAAAAAAAATTACCTTGGTTTGTTTTTTATTTTTTTTAAAAAATATATATACTAAAATTTTATAATTTTTTTAAATTTTTTAATTTAATAAAAAATAAAATTTAATTTATTATTTTAATTTTATAAAAAATAAACTTAATTTCTTATTAAAATTTAAAAAAGAAAATTACATTTCTTATTAAAATTATATATAAAAAATGTATTTCTTATTGAAATTTAATATAAAAAAAATTATTTCTTAATTAAATTAGATATAAAATAAAATTTTATTTCTTATTTAAATTTTATATAAATTAAAATTTGATTTCTTATTTAAATTTTATATGTAAGATCTGTAACAAATGGGTATAAAAAAATTAAATAAAAAAATTACCTTGGTTTGTTTTTATTTTTTTAAATATATATACTAAAATTTTATAATTTATTTAATTTTTTAATTTTATAAAAAAAATTATTTTTTTTGAAATTTTATAAAAAATAAAATAAAATTTATTATTTTAATTTTATAAAAATAAAATTTTATTTCTTATTAAAATTTAAAAATATATATTTCTTATTAAAATTTTATATCAAAAAATTTTATTTTTTATTTATAGTTTATATAAAATAAAATTTTATTTCTTATTAAAATTTTATTTTAAAAAATGTATTTCTTATTTAAATTGTATATAAAATAAAATTCTATTTCTTATTTAAATTTTATATAAATTAAAATTTGATTTCTTATTATAATTTTATATAAATTAAAAATTAATTTCTTATTTGAATTTTATGTAAATTTAAATTTTATTTCTTATTTTAATTTTATGCTGCATAAAATATTGGAATTGGATTCCTTCTGCAATTGATGGGACTAATGATTTAGGGTTATGGTTAGGGTTTCAGCTATTTTTCAATGAATCAAATGCTGCAGAAAATATTGGAATTGGATTCCTTCTGCAATGGATGGGACTATTGACCAGATTTAGGGTTAGGGTTTCAACTATTTTCCAATCAATCAAATGCTGCAGAAAATATTGGAATTGGATTTCTTCTGCAATGGATGAGAATAATGATTTAGGTTTAGGGATAGGTTTCAGCTATTTTCCAGTCAATCAAATGTTGCAGAAAATATTGGAATTGGATTCTTTCTACAATAGATGGGACTATTGGATAGTCCGATACAAAGGATGGGATTTATCATCAGTTTTTGCATTGAATGAGTTATCAAGTTTTCAGTCAATTAACCCTAGCCAGAAAATGGGAATCAGATTCCATCCTATACAAAGGATGGGATTTGTCATCCGATATAACACAATGAACCATTATAAATTCATAATACTGATGAAGGTTTACAATACCCCCTACAGTAGTTTTTCAATCATATTTTTTCTGAGTGCTAATACCTCCTCATTCTCTATTTCTTCTTTCTTTTGCTAAGTGATAATACCTCCATTCTCATCCTTCTCACTTTCATTACTACACAACATGAGCAACAGAGTGATCGCATTGGTCTTCTATTGTCGCAACCTAAAAAATAACAAGTCTCATCGCAAGACTTTATTATTCGTTAAGCGTGACATTAAAAAAAATCGAGGAAAAGTCGACTTAATTCCTCTTGAAAAATAAAGGTTTTGAAAATGACCTTGAAAAAGATATGGAGTCGCCACCAATCTTTTTTAGCTAGGTGTGATCGGCCACCTATTAAAACCGATTTTATAAAATATTTTAAAATTAATTAAAACATTTTTAAAACCAATTTCAAGTCTGCGTTTTAAACCAGAGAAATCAAAGAAGCGGGTTCGGGACTCGGTTACGTGTGGGGAAGGATTAGCACCCCCACAATGCCCGTATAAAACGATACCTTATTAATCATGTGTTATCTCAAGACTCGGTAAAAAGTCGGTTTTAAATTTAGTATTTCAAGTTAATTCCCAATTTAAAAAAAAAAAATTCATTTTTAATTGAAAATGATCCGGAATTTATAAACTCAAAATTTTTCTATATTCCACAACAAACGTGGCAAAATATAGAAAATTTTATAATTTGGAAAACTTTTCGAATCATTCTTATTTTAAAGAAAATATTTCATTATTAATGATAATTGATGATATCCTCCCCCAACAAACCCGGCAGAGAACTCATGAATTATTTTAACTCGGGAATATCTTTATTTTATTGAAAATCATTATCTTTTTCAAAACATTTTAAAAAATATGAATATGCATGACATAAATAAAATGACATAGCAAAGTCTAAATAATATAATGCAACCTAAATGGTATGATATAATTTAAATGTTTTAGCATATTCTAAATGAAATGAAATGAAATGACCTAGGTAACATGATATATTCTATATGAAACGTAATATCCTAAGTCATATGATATATTCTAAATGAAATAAAATATCCTAAGTGATATAATATATTCTAAATGAAATAAAATAACCTAGGTAACATATTATATTCTACATGAAATGAAATGACCTAGGTAACATAGTATATTCTATATGAAATAAAATAATTTAAATGACATGGCAAATATAAATGATATGACATATAATCTAAATGACATGAAACATAAAATAATGCTATCATATAATATGCATGGAAATAAAAATAAAAATAATAATGCATGAACATAGTATATGCTAAATAATATGAAAAAAATAATTAAATAAAAAGCATAGGATATCATGAAATATTCAAAACCATATAAAAAATAATATAATATCAAAAATTTAAATCCAAGATAATAACACCATCATGAAAATTAAACTTAGCAAAAATTACATATTATGTAATATGCATGAATATGGAAAATGCAATGCATGAGAATGTATTTTTTCCTTTAATTAAGGAAATCCGTATATCTAAAAAGATATTCGGTACCTTAGGAAAATATATCAAATTAAATATTCTAAAACCAAAATACTTTGTGATTGTTTGAAAACAAATTTGAAAAGCTTAGATTAAAAATAAAAAACTTAGCTATACCTTTTTTTAAATGGCTCCAATTTCCTAAGTTTAAAATCCCGGACTTGACCACCCTTAACTCGAGACTTAAAAAATCATTTTTAGAGTTTAAAAAGGCTTAGAAACTACCCTAAGCCAGTAGCTAAACTTTCTAATCAACCCTCTCTAAGTAATTTAACCAAAACAGAAAAATGATTTTCCTTCAAATTCAATTCTGCCTCCACTGTCCAGTTTTAAAGCACGATGTTTTACCCTATTTTTTAAAATTCAAAAAAATCTAAAAAAAAAATTCTGGAGACTCAGAACACGTAAAACTACACGGAAAAAAATCAGCTTAATTTTTTGATTAAAGATGACTGCCCAGAAAAATCGAGAAAGTACGAGTATTGGGTGAAAAAACTGTTTTGCCAAAACACATTCTTTTGCCTTTGATAAAATCATTTAAAAATCAAAGTAAAAATATTAGAGACTCTCTAAATGACTCACAAACAGTAGCTAACACTTTTGAAAGGTTAGGCAAAAAATTGACTAAGTAAAAGAAATCACAAAGGTAGAATAATCAATTTGACAACTCTTTAATTTTCCACAAGTATGCTCAAGTGAGCATGACTTCGAACCATTGATTAGCCTAAATCATAAGTCAAGTGGAAAGGCCATGAAATGCATGAAAAATACAGCAAATATGATGCATGAAATGCATGATTTAAAACCTAAATGACATGAAAAATGCATGGCATCAATAAAATGACCTAGACCTAAATGAACTTGCATAGCATTTAATGCAACCTAGGTCTAAAATGCATGAATATGCATGGCAAAACAAACCAATCCTAAACCTAAAATAAGCATGGCAATAACACAAACATATGGCATGCTTAAACAAAATACTCAACCAAATATCATGAAAATGCAAACCTATCAACTAACATAACAAAAAATGCAAACACAAAGCATACAATATGAGGTGGCAGAATGGTCTCATGCTTAAAATGAGCATGGCATTTTCACAAACACATGATATACTAACATGCTTAGCTAAAGAATAACACTCAAATCATGCAAATATAAAGTAAAGGCATGAAAACCAATAGGCATTTTCATGAACACATGGATTACAAAATATAAAACATAAACAAACTTAAACATTTTGAAAACAGAAAATAAAAAATGCAAGACAAGTAAAATAAACATGATAACAAGATAATAGACTCAAAAATAGAAACAAGCAATCAACCAAATTAAAACAAGCTTCATATTTATGTATTAGAAGAAGATTTAAAGCATCAAAACTTGTTAAATATCAAGAATAACATGAAATAAAAAATGCAAACACCAACTACCCAAAAAACTAGGCCATTCGGCCATCTCAAAAACAAGACGAAAAAAATTTTCAAAAGCTTTTTACAAGAAAGAATCAAGAAGGTACTTAAAGAAGAATATTAAAAACACTTATTTAAAAAGAGAAATCAAAAGAAACTCACCAAAATAGTAATCAAAACAGCAAATCAAGAATGGAAAATCAAAGAAAGTGCAAGAGTATGGTGCTTAAAGCAATCTCTAGAAGCTATCTTTCAAGCTTTTTCTCTTCTAACTTTCTTTTCTTTTCTAAACTTTTCTTTTTGCCTTTCAACAATGGAGAGAAAAATCAGCCAAAACCAAGGGAGAATAGAGAGTGAATAGCTCAAAATGAAAGAGAGAGTGACCCCTCCTTGTAGTGGCCGAATGGCCCTTATCCCCTAAGATGTTGTCATCTTTTCTTCAACCAATTTTCATCCAAAGACTATTGATCCAAGATGTTTAAAAAATGAAATTATCACCCTTAGATTAGGCCATCAGCTACCACAATTACAGCTGTTCAAGAATCTTAAGCCATTATGTTGACACTCTCCTTCTTCATGCATTGGTCCATGTGGCTTATTTGCAAAGGCTTGATAAAAAAATAACTTACTTTTCATTGTTGGCCTTTTGATTAAAAATCAGAAAATGTCTACCCATTCTTGGGTCTTGGCCGGCCAACCCCTTTTCTTCCAGCCCATATTTCATTTTTTTTAAAAGGCAAGAAAAGCCCTTTTCGGTTTCTTGGGTAAAATAACCTTTTTGCCCCCCCGAACATAAATAATTGGCAAACGGGCTCCAAATTAAAATTTTCTTTTTTCAATACTTTCAAAATAATAAAAATTAAATTCTGAAAGTTTTCAAAAAATTTCGACTCCATTTGCTATTTATTTTGATTTTTCTTCCAAAATTACCCTTTTATGCTCTCAAACTTTACCATTTTTTAAACGAGCTCCAAATTCAGATTTTTCTCTACCAATCTCTTCCAAATAATTTAAAAGTGTGATCTGGAAGTTTTCATAATTTTTGGAACTCATTTGGTATTTTTTGGGGATTTATCTGCTTGAATTTCAACATAAGAAACCCGGGATTTGGCCATTTTGTAAACGAACTCCGAATCAAGATTTTCTTTCGCCAATCTCTTCGAAATATTTAAGAATGAGATCTGAAATTTTTCAAAATTTTTGGAGTTCATATGCTATTTTTCCCAAAATTTCCAATTTTGCCCTTTTGCCTCCGAAACCCGGTTTTGCTCAAAACAAGTCCGATTTTTAGATTTTCTTCAAACTGAGCTTTGGGAAGTCCTTTTTTAATCACTCCTCATCCATGAGGGGCTTTAGTCTTACCAAATCGGGTCATTTCTGTAATTCTTCCAAATTTCACCGAAATCCACCGGAAACCCTAATCCTCGGTTTTCTTCTAGATTGACTTTTCTTTCAGTTTTTCTTCCAAGTAGCTTCTCCATTACCTGTAGTCAGTGCTTATCTTTCATTTGGAATCTTCAATTTTGACCAACTTGATTGTTTAAGCACTTTTCCCCAAATTTCTCGAACTAGGGTTTCCTTTCTACTGAATCTCTGTAACCCAACTTTCGAACTCCATCTCTTTCAATGTAGACCTCGGATTATCAAAATTCTTTCGCCGTTTTTCAATTGAACTTCAAATCTTGATTTTGAAAGTGGGTTGATTTTCCAAGGTTGACTTTTTTTAAGTTTGACTTTTTATGCTCGCTTTCTTAGATTAAGTCTCGGAGTACCACCTGCAGGATGAAAAAAGTCTTTTTACATTCTGAAACATCAATTTAGGAAGAAAACATACCTGTTTTAGTGGTCCGGACAAAATTAGGTGTCTATAGCTGCCCCTCTTTGGGCTATTGCTGAGAATCAGGAATCAGGCAAAGATAAACAAATACTAATTTTGTCCGGCTAGTGAAATCACATGTGAAGGGAAGGGAAAAGGGTTTCTTTTTACTTTTTTCATTTTTCATTTTTCATTTTTCATTTTTCATTTTTCATTTTTCATTTTTCATTCATTCATTTTCTTTTCTTTTTTTTTTTGTTGTTGAAAAAAGCTGTAAATAGAAGATATTGTCCTTAAATTGAATTCCCTGACTAATCAAGGCTCGACCCGTCTTAAGGAAACGAGTTCGATTTGCAAGAGAAGAAAAGACCTCGACGATGGTCTCGAGGGCTTAACCTGTCTTGTGCTAAGTTGTGTTTAAAAATTCTGGGTATCTCCTCCAGACGCTTCGGCTATCACCACCAAAGACTTGCTCAAGCAAATGTAAAACTCTGGATATCTCCATCACCACCAAAGACTTGCTCAAGCAAATGTAAAACTTTGGATATCTCCACCAGAGGCTTTGGCTATCACCACCAAAGACTTGTTCAAGCAAATGTAAAACTCTGGATATCTCCACCAGAGGCTTTGGTTATTTCCACCAAAGACTTGTTCAAGCAAATGTAAAAACTCTGGAAACTTATGCTTGGAGGTCTTAAAAATGGTGCCTGGATTAGAACAAGCAACAGAAAATGACAAGAGGACTCTGGAAACTTGTTCAAGCAAATGTAAAGTCTGATTCTTTCTGAGTGCGACCAATTGTACCTTTAGTTTTAAAAACCATGGATTAGAAATTATTGACACATTTTTTTGTTTTATTTTATAAAAATGAATGAATGAATAAATGACTAAATGATAACGAATGAACAAATAAGTAAATGACTAAGTGTATGAACATGAATGACTAATTATAAAGAATAAATGAATGGACAAATAAATAAATGACTAAGTGTATGAACAATTTATAAAGAATAAATGAATGAATGATTATAAATATAAATGAATGAACAAACAAAATATATAAAGGAAAGAACAAATGAATGATGAATGCATTTAAAAGTATTGGCCCCGGGATAATTCCAACCAAACGGTATTTCATTGATTTCCTGGAACTAAATACATCAAAGAAAAAGATCACTGCTTAAGACAATCTGATAATCTGTCTATCCTAATTTAAAAATGCTATTACAAAACACCGGTCCTTTATTAATTCCTTTGGATCTTGTACCTTTTTCACTATCTTCTTTTGATTGCCTTGCTATTCAATCTGACCCCTACTTGTTCACGACCCTTTGACATGTCAGCAGAAGCATCACCGTGTAAGCTTTCCTTAGCTTGTTTCTCCAGTTGATTGGCTTGGGCTTCCTCATGCTTTGCTCTCTCTGTCCAATAGTTCTTCTCCTTCTTGCTCCCATTCCCGGAAGTCTTGAGAGTCCCCTCGAATCTGAGCTCGAAACGGTACCTCTTGTTCTCCAAGTGTAATTCCTGAAGATCGCTTTTAGCAGTGTCCCTCTCTCTCTTGATCTTTTCTTTTTCTCTTTCTCGAGCTGATTCCCTATTTTTCATATCCTCAAGCTCTTCTTGCAATCAAGCAATTTCCTTGTTCATTTGGGCCTTTTCTTTTTTGAATTCTGCCATTGCAATTTCTAACTCCGATGACGCTTCCTTGGGTGGCGAACTCAAGAGCTGAACTTCTTCCCCATTTGATGTCAACAACCTATCATTAACCTTCAATTCCCTTCATGTTAGGTAATCTGGTCTGACGATGTCGACATATCTAGCTACCTCCACCCGATGAGTTTCCTTCCATGCAACTATAATCTCACGTACTTTTCCCGAATATCCATCTTCTCCATAAGCAAATTCCAAACTACTAAGGTCATGGGTCATATGAGTAAACTGACGGGATTTTGATTGTCTTAGTACCAGCAGTGGTGCATAGCTCACTCCTCCCCATACTCCCAATAATGGAACAGAAGCTTTATCTCCGCACTTGTACAATGTTGGCATATGAGCTATCCATGGAACTCTCCAAATTATCATCTCAACCCTGATATTCCGGAATATGTTGATCCATTGTTCCTCAATCCTATTTTCAAGCCAATCTCTCTTAAGAAATTCACCAATTGGTGCAAAAGACTTCCAATACGAGCGAAGAGGGAAATTCTCCTGTTTACAAAAATGGCTCTGAACCCATATGTAAAGGTGCTGTATGCAACCTATAAAATGCCCTTTTCCTTCCCATCTACAAAAATTCAGGGATCGGATTGTTTTTGCTATAATTGTCGGAGCTGGGTTTATCCTCTGCTCAAGCCTCTCAAAAACATCAAATATCGCCACATGCACATACCCTAATGTCTTTGGAAAGATAACTAAACCATAGATAGCCAAAGCAAAAATATTCCTAATTGTCTCCTTACTTGAATGGCTATGGATTAAGGTCTGTAAAATATCCCATGATATACAGTAGCTTACCCTTTTTCGGACAACATGGCTTTCGACCCAATTTTTTTCCACTCCCAGAATTTTAGACACCTTTTTCTTGAAACCCGGCGTCGTCTTTGTATCCTTCAAATAAATACGGTCGAGAATAACGTTCTCAATATGCAGCAAGGTCGAATATTCCTCTATGGTTCGAGTCATATTCTCTCGGTTGAAGGTAAAACACCGATAAGCGGGATTCCAGAATTGCACCACAGCCCGGATCACCTCACCACTGACCTTAACCTGAACTAACAGTGCTATGTCCCTATACGTCTGAGTAAAGGCTTCTTTTTCTGATATGTTCCATTGATTCCATATATCCATCAATTCTAGGAGATCATTTTACCTGATAGTAAGGTCAACCTCGGCTGGTAATGCTGACACATCCCATCTTCAACAATCCTCATTATCCTGTTGACCTTTCTTGGACTGTTTCCTAACCTCTAAATGCATCTCGACCACTGGGACATTCTGACCCTCCATGGAAGCCCTTTTGGTTGAATATTATCTCGAGACCAATAACCTTCTATGTGCAAAAAAAGAATGATGACAAGAATGCAAAAAAAAAAAAAAAAAAAACAACAAAAAGAAAAAGAAAATGAATTAGTAACGGGAATAAATTCGAATAATACAAAAAAACATATAATTCAAAACAATAATTATCCCTGAGGATGCCAACAAAATTTCGGCATTATAACACCCCTGGGACTAAATACCAACACTTATTACGAGCATTGTGATGTATGTTCATCATTGTCCGATTTTCAAAAATAAACTTATTCGGAAAGTAAAATAGATTGTAAAAGGATTGGAAATATTCCTCCATGTGTTCTTAACTTCGGGATATCTAATTGGAAATCTGGCATGGCTTCGGCTAGGTTTACTATATGAAGGTGAATTAGTTTTAAAAGCCCCGAATTGTTCCTCACTGTCGCTGGTGAAGGCTAGTAAGGCACCCCGATAAAAGTGGGTTCAATTCGTTAGAGTCTATTGCCCTAGCCCATGCGGATTGTTAATCACGAAGGCTTAGTTACTTTGCTCCCACCTAAAAGGATGGAACCCGGGTGTAGGACTCATGATATGCAAATGCACGTGTAGTGTAGTGTGTGAGGAGAAATAACAAACCTTTCACCACCTATTCTACATCCCTTATTCTAAATGCCCCAACAAGATTAAACAACATAAACCATCAATTAATCAATAAATGAATATATGCACCAAAATAACCAGAGAACAATTATAATATGTATACACATAAATATGGACATATTTAAAAACATTTTAGAATTTTTGAAATTATCCTTATTTTTTTTATAAAAAAGTGGGAATTAAAATTAAATACCAATTAAACCAACAAAATCGAGACTTTAAAAACACATGACTAATTCTAGGCCTGACTCTCTAATATGTCCCCAGCAGAGTTGCCAAGCTGTCGCAACCTAAAAAATAACAAATCTCATCGCAAGACTTTATTATTCGTTAAGCGTGACATTAAAAAAGAAAATCGAGGAAAAGTTGACTTAATTTCTCTAGAAAAATGAAGGTTTTGAAAATGACCTAGAAAAAGATATGGAGTCACCACCAATCTTTTTTAGCTAGGTGTGATCGGCCACCTATTAAAACCGGTTTTATAAAATATTTTAAAATTAATTAAAACATTTTTAAAACCAATTTCAAGTCTGCGTTTTAAACCAGAGAAATCAAAGAAACGGGTTTGGGACTCGGTTACGTGTTGGGAAGGATTAACACCCCCACAACGCTCGTATAAAACGGTACCTTATTAATCATGTGTTATCACAAGTCTCGGTAAAAAGTCGGTTTTAAATTTAGTATTTCAAGTTAATTCCCAATTTAAAGAAAACTAATTTCATTTTTAGTTGAAAATTATCCGGAATTTATAAATTCAAAATTTTTCTATATTCCCCAACAAACGTGAAAAAATATAGAAAATTTTATTAGTTTGGAAAACTTTCCGAATCATTCTTATTTTAAAGAAGATATTCCATCATTAATGATAATTGATAATATCCTCCCAAACAAACCCGGCAGAGAACTCAAGATTTATTTTAACTCGGGAATATCTTTATTTTATTGAAAATCATTACCTTTTTCAAAATATTTTAAAAAATATGAATATGAATATGTATGACATAAATAAAATGATATAGCAAAGTCTAAATAATATAATGCAACCTAAATGGTATGATAAAATTTAAATGTCTTAGCATATTCTAAATGAAATGAAATGATCTAGGTAACATGATATATTCTATATGAAATGTAATATCCTAAGTCATATGATATATTCTAAATGAAATAAAATATCCTAAGTGACATAATATATTCTAAATGAAATAAAATGACCTAGGTAACATAATATATTCTACATGAAATGAAATGACCTAGGTAACATAATATATTCTATATAAAATGAAATAATTCAAATGACATGGCAAATATAAATGATATGGCATATAATCTAAATGACATGAAACATAAAATAATGCTATCATATGATATGCATGGAAATAAAAATAAAAATAATAATGCATGAACATAGTATATGCTAAATAATATGACAAAAATAATTAAATAAAAAGCATAGGATATCATGAAATATTCAAAACCATATAACAAATAATATAATACCAAGAATTTAAATCCAAGATAATAACACCATCATGAAAATTAAACATAGCAAAAATTACATATTATATAATATGCATGAATATGGAAAATGCAATGCATGAGAATGTATTTTTTCCTTTAATTAAGGAAATCCGTATATCTAAAAAGATATCCGGCTATCTTAGGAAAATATATCAAATTAAATATTCTAAAACCAAAATACTTTGTGATTGTTTGATTTTGAAAAAGCTTAGATTAAAAATAAAAACTTAGCTAAAACCTTTTTTAAATGGTTCTAATTTCCTAAGTTTAAAATCCCGGACTTGACCACCCTTAACTCGAGACTTAAAATATCATTTTTAGAGTTTAAAAGGGCTTAGAAACTACCCTAATTCAGTAGATAAACTTCCTAATCAACCCTCTCTAAGTAACTTAACCAAAACAGAAAAATGATTTTCCTTCAAATTCAATTCTACCTCCACTGTCCAGTTTAAAGCACGTTTTTTACCTTATTTTTATAAATTCAAAACAATCTAAAAAAATACTGGAGACTTAGGACATGTAAAACTACATGGGAAAAAATCGGCTTAATTTTCAGATTAAAAATGACTGCCCAGAAAAATCGGGAAAGTACAAGTACTGGGTGAAAAAACTGTTTTACCAAAACACATTCTTTTGCCTTTGATAAAATCATTTAAAAATCAAAGTAAAAATATTAGACACTCTCTAAATGACTCACAAACAGTAGCTAACACTTTTGAAAAGTTAGGCAAAAAAATTGGCTAAGTAAAAAAAAATCACAAAGGTAGAATAATCAATTTGACAACTCTTTAATTTTCCACAAGTATGCTCAAGTGAGCATGACTTTGAACCATTGATTGGCCTAAGTCATAAGTTAAGTGGCAAGGACATGAAATGCATGAAAAATACAGCAAATATGATGCATGAAATGCATTATTTAAAACCTAAATGACATGAAAAATGCATGGCATCAATAAAATGACCTAGACCTAAATGAACTTGCATGGCATTTAATGCAACCTAGGTCTAAAATGCATGAATATGCATGGCAAAACAAACCAATCCTAAACCTAAAATATGCATGGCAATAACACAAACATATGGCATACTTAAACAAAATACTCAACCAAATATCATGAAAATGCAAACCTATCAACTAACATAACAAAAAATGCACACACAAAGCATACAATATGAGGTGGCCGAATGGTCTCATGCTTAAAATGAGCATGGCATTTTCACAAACACATGATATACTAACATGCTTAGCTAAAGAATAACACTCAAATCATGCAAATATAAAGTGAAGGCATGAAAATCAATAGGCATTTTCACAAACACATGGATTACAAAATATAAAACATAAACAAACTTAAGCATTTTGAAAACAGAAAAACAAAAATGCAAGACAAGTAAAATAAACATGATAACAAGATAATAGACTCAAAAATAGAAACAAGCAAGCAACCAAATTAAAACAAGCTTCATATTTATGTATTAGAAGAAGATTTAGAGCATCAAAACTTGTTAAATATCAAAAATAACATGAAATAAAAAATGAAAACACCAACTACCCAAAAAACTAGGCCATTCGGCCATCTCAAAAACAAGAGGAAAAAAAATTTTCAAAAGCTTTTTATAAGAAAGAATCAAGAAGGAACTTAAAGAAGAATATTAAAAACACTTACTAAAAAAGAGAAATCAAAATAAACTCACCAAAACAGTAATCAAAACAGCAAATCAAGAATGGAAAATCAAAGAAAGTGCAAGAGTATGGTGCTTAAAGCAACCTCTAGAAGCTATCTTTCAAGCTTTTTCTCTTATAACTTTCTTTTCTTTTCTAAACTTTTCTTTTTGCCTTTCAACAATGGAGAGAAAAATCAGCCAAAACCAAGAGAGAATAGAAAGTGAATAGCTCAAAATGAAAGAGAGAGTGACCCCTACTTGTAGTGGCCGAATGGCCCTTATCCCCTAGGATATTGTCATCTTTTCTTCAACAAATTTTCATCCAAAGGCTATTGATCCAAGATGTTTAAAAAATGAAATTATCACCCTTAGATTAGGCCATCAGCTATCGACAATTACAGCTGTTCAAGAATCTTAAGCCATTATGTTGACACTCTCCCTCTTCATGCATTGGTCCATGTGGCTTATTTGCAAAGGCTTGATAAAAAAATAACTTACTTTTCATTGTTGGCCTTTTGATTAAAAATCAGAAAATGTCTACCCATTCTTGGGCCTTGGCCGGCCAACCTCTTTTCTTCCATCCCATGTTTCATTTTTTTAAAAGGCAAGACAAGCCCTTTTCGGTTTCTTGGGTAAAATGACCTTTCTCCCCCCCCGAACATAAATAAATGGAAAACGGACTCCAAATTAAAATTTTATTTTTTCAATACTTTCAAAATAATAAAAAATTGAATTCTAGAATTTTTCAAAAATTTTCGACTCCATTTGCTATTTATTTCGATTTTTTCTTCCAAAATTGCCCTTTTATGCTCCCAAACTTGGGCTGGAAAAGAGAAGTGCTGGCCTGCCCAGGCCCAAAGGAAGGAGGAAGCTTCTGATTTTTCAATCAAATGGCTAAAAATCAAGAGTTAGTTAAAGATTCTCTTTAATCAAGTCATGGTGATTAAGCCACATAGGCCAAGAGAGATGTCAACATTATTCTTCAACAGCTGTAATTTGAGGGAGCTGATATGCTAATCTAAAGGTGGTAATTTCATGATTTTTTCACCTTGAGTTATTAGCCATTTGATGAAAAGTTAGTTACAAAAAAAAATGACAACATCCTTGAGGAATATAGAGGGCCATTCGGCCAGCATGTGGGGGAGAGGCATAAAATTCATTTTTTTCATTTCATTTTGCTGAGTTCTTTTGGTATTTACTTAGTTTTTTCTCTCCTTGGTTGAAAGCAAAAAAGAAAAGTTTAGAAAAGAAAGGAAAGTTTGAAGAGATAAAGCTTGAAGATAGCTTCTTGAGGTTGCTCTTGAGCACCAACTCTTGCACTTTCTTGATTTTCCATTCTTATTTTTGCTATTTTGATTACTATTTGGTGAGTTTCCATTTTAAATAAATGTTTTTTTATTGTTCTTCTTAAGTTCTTCCTTCATCTCTTTCTTAAATATGTTTTTTACAATTTTTTTTATATTATACTCACCATGGGCAAATGGCCTACATTATTTATTTAAGTTGTTGTTGTGGTTTATTTTATCATATTGTTTATGTTATTTTCTTTGATCTTGATGTTTTAAATGTTATTTTATTTCATATACTTGAGTTATATTTTAATTTGGTTGCTTTGTTTGTTGCCATTTATGTTTTAAATATCATGTTTTTGCATTTTTAATTTTCTGTTTTCATAATGTTTAAATTTGAGCATGTTTTAGATTTAGTATATCAAGTGTTTGTGAAAATGCTTGTGTGGTCTTTGCATGATTTGAGTTTTATATCTTAGTTGAGCATGTTTTAGATTTAGTATATTAAGTGTTTGTGAAAATGCTTGTGTGGTTTTTGCATGATTTGAGTGTTATATTTTAGTTGAGCATGTTAGTATACCAAGTGTTTGTGAAAATGCCATGCTTGTTGGAGTTTGAGGCCATTTGGCTTGTGTGTTGCATTTTTGCCATGTTAGTTGGTAGGTTTTTGCATTTGCATGACATTTGATTTAGTTTTGCATGCTAGTATACCAAGTGTTTGTGAAAATGCCATGTTTGCTAGTTACATTAGTCTATTCGGCCATCCTTGGAATTTTTGCATTTTATGTGCATTCTTGCCATGTTAGTTGATAGGTTAGCATTTGCATGATATTTGGTTGAGTTTTTGGTTTAAGCATGCTTTTTGTTTGTGAAAAAGCCATGCATATTTTAGTTATTAAGTTAGGTTTATTTTCCATTCATGTTCATGCATTCTAGGTCTAGGTTACATTAAATGCCATGCAAGTTCATTTAGGTCTAGGACACTTTATGAATGCCATGCATTTTTTCATGACATTTAGGTTTAAGCTCATGCATTTCATGCACTATGTTTGCTGTATTGTTTCATACATTTCATGTTCATGCCACTTGAATAATGACTTGAGCCAATTAATGGTTCAAAGCCATGCTCTCTTGAGCACACTTGTGGAAAATTAAGTTTGTCAAGTTGATTATTCTACCTTTGTGATTTTTTTTACTTAGCCAATTTTTATCTAACTTTCAAAAAGCCCTAGCTACTGTTTGTAAGTCATTTTATGAGTTTCAAATATTTTTACTTTGATTTTTAAGTGATTTTATCAAAGGCAAAAATGTATTTTGGCAAAACAGTTTTTTCACCCAGTTTTTGTACTTTTCCGATTTTTTTGGGCATTCTTCTTACTTATAAAATTAAGCCGATTTTTTCTCGTTTATTTTTACATGTCCTGAGTCTCCAGTATTTTTTTCAGAATTTTTTGAATTTTTAAAAATAGGGTAAAAAATCGTGGCTTAAAATTGGACAGTGGAGTCAGAATTGAATTTAAAGAAAAATCATTTTTCTGTTTTGGTTAAGTTACTTAGAGTGGGCTGATTAGGAGGGTTAGCTACTGACTTAGGGTAGTTTCTAAGCCTTTTTAAACTCTAAAAATGGTTTTTCAAGTCTCGGGTTAAGGGTAGTCAAGTCCGGATTTTTAAACTTAGGAAATTAGAGCCTTTTAAAAAAAATTTAGCCCAGTTTTTATTTTTAATTCAAGCTTTTCAAACTTGTTTTCAAAAAAATACAAAGTATTTTGATTTTAGAATATTTAATTTGACATATTTTCCTAAGGTAGCCGGATATCTTTTTAGATATACGGATTTCCTTAATTAAAGGAAAAAATAAATTTCATGCATTGCATTTTTCATATTCATGCATTTTATATAATATGAGATTCTTGCTATAATAATTTCTATGATATTGTTATTATTTTGATTTATATTTTTTGATGTTATATGGTTTATTATATGGTTTTGAATATTTCATGATATCCTATGCTTTTATTTAGTTATTTTTATTTAGCATATACTATGTTCATGCATTATTATTTTCATATTCATGCATATTATATGATAGCATTATTTTATTCCATGTCATTTAAAGTATATGCCATATCATTCATATTTGTCATGTCATTTAAATCATTTCATTTCATTTAGGATATATTATGTCATCTAGAATATTTTATTTCATTTAGATTATATCATATGACTTAGGATATTGCATTTCATGTAGAATATATTATATTACCTAGGTCATTTCATTTCATTTAGGATATTTTATGTCATCTAGAATATTTTATTTCATTTAGATTATATCATATGACTTAGGATATCTCATTTCATATGGAATCTATTATGTTATATAGATCATTTAATTTCATTTAGAATATATCATATAACTTATCATATAACTTAGGATATTTCATTTCATTTAGAATATGCTAAAGCATTCAAATCATATCATGTCATTTAGGTTGCATTATATTATTTAGATTTTACTATGTCATTTTATTTATGTCATGCATATACATATTCATTTCTTTTAAATGTTTTCAAAAAAAGATAATGGCTTTCAATAAAATAAAGATATTCCCGAGTTAAAATAATTCATGAGTTCTCTGCCGGGTTTGCTGGGGAGGATATCATCAATTATTATTAATAACGGAATATCTTCTTTAAAAAGAGAATGATTCAGAAAATTTTCCAAAATTAATAAAAATTTCTATATTTTGCCACGTTTGTTGGGGAATATAGGAAAATTTTGAATTTATAAATTTCGGATCATTTTCAATTAAAAATGGAATTATTTTTCTTTAAATTGGGAATTGACTTGAAATACTAAATTTAAAACCGATTTTTACCGAGACTTGAGATAACACACGATTAATAAGGTACCGATTTATACGGGCGTTGTGGGGGTGCTAATCCTTCCCCGCACGTAACCGACTCCCAAACCTGCTTCTTTGATTTCTCTGGTTTTAAAACGCAGACTTGAAATTGGTTTTTAAAATGTTTTAATTAATTTTTAAAATATTTTATAAAACCGGTCTTAATAGGTGGCCGATCACACCTAGCTAAAAAAGATTGGTGGCGACTCCATGTCTTTTTTAAGGTCATTTTCAAAACCTTTCTAGAGGAATTAAGTCGACTTTTCGTCGGTTTTTTTTAATGTCACGCTTAACGAATAATAAAGTCTTGCGATGAGACTCGTTATTTTTTAGGTTGCGACAGCTTGGCGACTCCACTGGGGACTTATTAGAGAGTCAGGCCTAGAATTAGTCGTGTGTTATCAAAGTCTCGGTTTTGTTGGTTTAATTGGTATTTAATTTTAATTCCCACATTTTAAAAAATAAGAATAATTTCAAAAAAATAATAAAATATTTTTAAATATGTCCATATTCATGTGCATACATATTATAATTGTTCTCTGGTTATTTTGGTGCATATATTTATTTATTGATTAATTGATGATTTATGTTGTTTAATTTTGTTGGGGCATTTAGAATAAGGGATATAGAATAGGTGGTGAAAGCGGGTCGAAACTGCTGAATCTGAGAAGAAATATCAGTTGTTGGAAGAAAGGCTAAGAGCAGTGGAAGGAGCAGAGTTGTTTGGCAGTCTAGATGCCAAAGAGATGAGCTTGGTACATGATCTAATAATTCCACCAAAGTTCAAAGTACCAGATTTTGAAAAGTATAATGGGACCACCAACCCATCGGCTCATCTGACTATGTACTGTAGAAGGATGATAGGGCATGAGGATAATGAAAAATTGCTTATTCATTGCTTCCAGGACAGCTTAACAGGGTCAGCCACCCGATGGTACAACCAACTCAGTCGTACCAAGATTCGTTCATGGACGGATTTGGCCAGGGCTTTTATGGAATACTATAAGCACGTTTCTGACATGGTACCGGATAGGCTGTCATTACAGAACATGGAAAAGAGGTCCAATGAGACCTTCAAGGAGTATTCACAGAAGTGGAGGGATCTGGCCACACAAGTGCAACCCCCTTTAACCAACAAAGAAACCATGGTGCTTTTCATCAACACATTGAAAGCAACTTATTATGAAAGATTGGTGGGAAATGCTACCAAAGATTTTGCGGATATGATAATATCTGGAGAAATGATTGAGTCAGCTATTAAAAATGGAAAGACGGAAGGGGGTGAGTCTGCTACCCCGAAGAGAGCTTTTCCTACAAAGAAAAAGGAGGAAACCCATGCAATAAGCTTCAACCAATACCCTTATACACCTCCTACACCATACACACCACCAAGGCCTTTTACCCCTACCACACCTTATGCACCTCCGACACCTTACACACCATACCCGGGGTATAATCCTTATTACCCTAATATCAACCACCTTACCCAAAACCCGTTCCCCTACACCAATATACCACAACAGCCATTCCCAACTGGCATATCCCCTCAAATCACCCTTCCTAGAAATGTTGTTCCAAACACACAAGGGCCTGCGCGTAATGACCAACGTTCACCAAGGAACGATCAAAAAGCCCAATTTGATCTGATTCCCACTACCTACGGTGATCTATATCCAAAATTGTTGCAGGGTCAACTTGTTGCACCTATATACCTAAAACCTTTGACACCTCCATATCCAAGATGGTACAATGCAAATACCAACTGTGCATACCATGCGGGAATCCAAGGACATTCAATTGAAGATTGTCTGGCCTTCAAAAAGAAAGTCCAAAGCCTGATTAATGCTGGGGTTGTGAAGTTTGGATAAAAAATGGGCCGAACGTAGCTGGAAATCCATTGCCCAATCATGCTGGGAATCAGGTGAATGCAATATTAACCGGAGGGGACAGAAGATTAAAAAAGGATATTGGGGAGGTTAAGACTCCGATGATGACAATATGGGCTAAAATGGTCAAGGCAGGATTGGTGGAAGGTACGAAAGATCTGAAAATGGTTGCAAGAAGGGTGCATAATTGGTGCCCGTTCCATAAAGTTGAAGGCCATGATATACAAAATTGCAGGGACTTTCGGGTTAAAGTCCAAAAGATGATGGTTAGTGAGGTAGCCCAGTTCTATGAGGAGATAGAAGGGGAAATAGAAGTCATTGAAAATACAGGTGGCTATGGGATAGGAAGACCCCTAATCATCTACTATGATGAACCGGAGGAAAAAGTTATGCCAGCCATGGAAGAAAATGCGCCCAAATTAATCATTGATTTACCTGTTTGCTTTCCATACAAGGAAAACAAGGCTACACCATGGAAATATGACTGCAGCATGGTTATGCCTGGGTCTTCAGGCCAGCAGGATATTACAGGTGTGGGGCATTTAACCCGAAGCGGGAGGTGTTATGCTCCGGAGGCCGTTGAACAAGGGATAGCAGGGAAAGACAGAGGAATTGATAAAGGGAAGAAGGTCGTCGAGCCAATCCATATTGAAATGGATTTGCCAAAGGAAACAAAGAGGGGATCAGCCTCAGTTAACAGAATCAAAGAGCCAGTATGTGACAAGGAAGCTTGTGAGTTCTTGAAATTTATAAAGCATAGTGAATATAGCGTGGTTGAACAACTGCAACGTCAACCAGCTAGGATCTCAATCTTATCCTTGCTTTTAAATTCAGAACCACACAGAAATGCTTTATTAAGAGTATTAAATCAAGCATACGTGACCAATAATATATCAATGGAAAAGCTGGATAGGTTGGTGGGAAACATCGCAGCTGATGACTACATATTTTTCAGCTATGAGGAGATACCACCCAATGGTATTGGATCAACAAAAGCTCTCCATATAACCACCACTTGTAAGGGGCACATATTACCGAGGGTCCTTTTGGATAATGGTTCTTCACTAAATGTGATGCCTTTAGCAACCTTATCCAAGTTACCAGTGGATTTATCCTATATGATACCAAGTTGCACGGTGGTCAGAGCTTTTGACAGAACAATGAGGGAGGTTATGGGAACCATTGAAGTTCCTCTGGAAATAGGCCCGTGCACATATACAATGAATTTCCAGGTTATGGATATCAATCCATCTTATAACTGCTTGTTGGGAAGGCCATGGATACATTCAGCTGGGGCTGTACCCTCGTCTCTTTACCAGAAACTAAAATTTGTGATGGAGGGCCGGTTGATCATGGTATCAGGGGAGGAAGACATAATAGCCTCCACATCCACTGAATCTCCTTATGTGGAGCCGAATGAAGAGGCCGTGGTGTGTTCTTTTCGATCTTTAGAATTTGTAAATGCAGTTTTCGTCGCTAAAGGACGAAAAATTCCGAAACCGAGGCTGTCCAAGAACACAAGGCTGGGGTAAGAACCACCGTAGGAAAAGGCTGCAGGGCTGGAAAGGGTCTCGGGAAATATCTTCAGGGGATGGCTCGAGCCATAGAAGTAAAAGGAAAGAAGGACCGATTTGGCCTAGGATATCTTCCGAAGGCCCATGAGAAAAGAATACAAGTTGAAAAGAACCGACAAAGGAGGATGGCCCGTCTTACGGGTATGGATATTGAGTGGGAGCCTATGACATTCCCACCTATCCTTCACAGCTTCCGCTCAGCCGGTTCTCTGTTCGGAGAAAAAAATTATGATGATGTGCTTGTAATGATAGAGAAAGCCTTCAAGAGATTCCAGGTGAATAGTGATGAGCAGATGTATGATGTGGAGATCTGCACGACCGAGAAAGACAGGATTGAAAGAGAGAGTACTAGCTGGATGGTGCGACCTTGTCCACCAGGATATAAACTAACCAACTGGAGTGCGACTGAGTTGCCCATAGTTTTTAAGTCTATTCCAAAGTAATACTTTTAAAAAGCAATCTTAATTATCTTTACCCAGAGATATTAAGAGTTTTTTTTTCTGTAATGGGTTTTTTTTTTTAACTATTTTCATTCAATAAATAACAAGCACAATGGATTATCCATATTGATGTGTCCATATTCTTTCATTTTTGTTATTTATTTTGTTTTCTATATATA
Organism: Fremontodendron californicum; assembly: GCA_030761205.1. Classification (NCBI taxonomy): domain Eukaryota; kingdom Viridiplantae; phylum Streptophyta; class Magnoliopsida; order Malvales; family Malvaceae; genus Fremontodendron; species Fremontodendron californicum. The sequence continues at coordinate 25,063,792 of JAULJL010000009.1, forward strand.
TTTTCCTATATTGTTTTTTCTCCACCTATTTACAGGTGTACGGATGCGGAATATGAGGACCCTCCTGTCAGTAATTCTGAAATTGATTTTGAAAGACCCATTTACACGGGAGATTTTGAGGCTAATGAAGATACTGAGGATTATGGTCTACCTCCGGATCTATTGAGGAAAATAGAACAAGAAGAAAAGCAAGTACTTCCTCATAAGGAGTTATTGGAAACAATAAATCTGGGAAACAGTGAAGAGATAAAAGAAGTCAAAATTGGAACTTCGTTGTCACCATCAATAAAAGGTGAATTGATGGCTTTGCTCCAGGAGTATGTGGATGTATTTGCATGGCTTACCAAGATATGCCAGGGTTAGATCCGGATATTGTGGTTCGTAAGCTCCCTTTGAGGCCAGAATGCAAGCCAATTCAGCAAAAGTTGAGAAGAATAAGGCCTGATATGCTGTTAAAGATAAAAGAGGAGGTGAAGAAACAATTTGATGCTGGATTCCTAGAGGTGGCAAAATATCCAGAATGAGTGGCAAATATTGTTCCAGTACTGAAGAAGGATGGCAAGGTGCGGATGTGCGTTGATTATCGAGATTTGAACAAGGCCGGCCCTAAAGATAATTTCCCTTTACCCCATATTGATACTCTGGTGGATAATACAGCGAAAAGTTCTTTATTTTCTTTCATGGACGGATTCTCAGGATACAATCAGATTAAGATGGCACCGGAAGATATGAAGAAAACCACATTTGTTACAATGTGGGGAACCTTCTGCTACAAAGTAATGCCATTTGGATTGAAGAATGCTGGGGCAACATACCAGAGAGCCATGGTGACCTTGTTTCATTATACGATGCATAAGGGAATTGAGGTCTACATTGATGATATGATCGCAAAGTCACAAGGAGAAGAGGAGCATATTGCAAATCTTAAGAAGCTCTTTGAACGATTAAGGAAATTTAGACTCAAGCTAAATCCGGCAAAATGCACTTTTGGAGTCACCTCGGGGAAATCATTGGGTTTTGTCGTCAGCAAAAGAGGAATTGAGATTGACCCGAATAAAGTGAAGGTCATTCAAAATTTGCCACCACCTCGCACTCAAAAGGAAGTAAGAGGCTTTCTGGGGAGATTGAATTACATTGCTCGGTTTATTTCACAGTTAACCGACAAATGTGATCCAATATTTAAGTTACTTCCAAAACGTGATCCAGGAGAATGGGATGAAGGGTGTCAGATTGCTTTCGAAAGGGTTAAGCATTATCTATCAAACCCACTAGTATTAATGCCACATATTCCGGATAAACCAATGATACTGTATTTATCAGTATTTGAAAGATCCATGGGTTGTGTTTTGGGGCAGCTTGATGAAACTGGAAAGAAAGAACATGCAGTTTATTACCTCAGCAAGAAATTCACAGACTATGAGTTGAAATATTCGTCGGTAGAAAAGTTGTGTTGTGCCTTAGCTTGGACTGCTCGAAGACTTAAACAGTATATGTTGTATCACACAACGTGGCTGATTGCCAAGCTGGATCCAGTCAAGTACATGTTGGAAGCACCTTCTTTGTCAGGGAGGACGGCAAGATGGCAGGTTTTATTGTCAGAGTACGACATTGTATATGTAAGTCAAAAAGCTATCAAGGGCAGTGCAGTGGCGGAATTCTCAGCAAGTCGGGCAGTGGAAGATTATGAGCCGTTGAACTTTGACTTCCCAGATGAGGATTTGATGTATGTGTTGCAAGCAGATGAGATTCCCTTGAAGAAGAAAGTATGGAAAATGTACTTTGATGGCGCATCTAATGCCATGGGGCATGGAATCGGTGCAGTGCTTATATCCCCAGAAGAAGATTATTATCCTTTCACTGCTAGATTGGATTTTGATTGTACAAACAATACTGTCGAGTATGAAGCATGTACTATGGGCTTTCGTGCTGCAGTGGACAGAAAGATTAAAGTATTGGAAGTTTATGGAGACTCAGCCTTGGTGATTTACCAGTTACGAGGAGAATGAGAAACTCGAGATACAAAGCTAATCCGATACCGAGAACTCATACTGACTTTATTAGAGGAGTTTGAAGAAGTGAATTTCAACTACTTTCCTCGAGAAGAAAACCGGATGGCGGATGCTCTGGCTACTTTTTCATCAATGTTTAAAGTGAATGAAAGGGCGGAAGTTGTGCCGATCAAGATGAGCATATACGAGTCTCCTGCCCACTGTTTGAGTATTGAAGAAGAAGCAGATGGTCTCCCTTGGTATAATGACATCTTGCAGTACATCAAGAGTCAACAATATCCAGAACAAGCAACAGAGAATGACAAGACGACTCTGAGAAGGTTAGCAATGGGTTTTGTTCTAGATGGCGAGATTCTCTACAAGAAAGGGAAAGATCAAGTCCTATTGAGATGTGTCGGGTCTGCCGAAGCTCGAAGAATCATAGAAGAGGTCCATGAAGGGATATGTGGCACCCATGCTAATGGTCACATGCTTGCTAAACAGATTATGAGGGCAAGTTACTATTGGCTGACAATGGAAGGAGATTGTATCAGTTATTCCAGGAAGTGCCATAAATGCCAAATTTATGCAGATAAGATTCATGTGTCACCCTCACCTTTACATGTCATGACTGCACCATGGCCTTTTTCAATGTGGGGAATGGATATGATCGGGCCTAATACCTCGAAAGCTTCAAATGGACATTGTTTCATCTTGGTGGCCATAGATTATTTCACAAAGTGGGTAGAAGCTGCATCATATGCGAATGTAACAAAGTCGGTGGTATGCATATTCGTTAAGAGAGAAATCGTATGCCATTGCGGGTTGCCAGCAAGAATTATTTCGGATAATGCTCTCAATTTGAACAATAAGATGATGAGAGAAGTGTGTACTCAATTCAAGATCACACATCATAATTCGGCACCTTACCGTCCGAAGATGAATGGCGCAGTAGAAGCAGCTAATAAGAACATCAAGAGGATTGTTGAGAAGATGACCAATGTGTACAAAGATTGGCATGAGATCCTACCTTTCGCTCTTCATGCATATCGTACTTCAGTCCGCACATCTACAGGGGCAACACCATTTTCTTTGGTAGACGGGATGGAAGCAGTGCTACCTATTGAAGTTGAGATCCCTTCACTTCGGGTTTTGATGGAAGTTGGCCTAGAGGAAGCAGAATGGGTTAAAGCTCGTTATGAACAGTTGAATCTCATTGAGGAGAAAAGACTGAAAGCAATTTGTCATGGGCAGTTGTATCAGAAAAGGATGATTCGAGCCCACAACAAGAAAGTTCATCCCAGACAGTTCCGAGAGGGGGAGTTGGTATTGAGGAAAATTCTCCCTATAGTGAAGGACCCGAGAGGAAAATGGGCTCCAAATTGGGAAGGACCTTATGTGGTAAAGAGAGCTTTTTCTGGAAGAGCATTGATTCTAACTCGGATGGACGGAGATGATTTTAGACATCCCGTGAATGCTGATGAACTGAAGAAGTATTATGCTTGAAAAAAAAATGTGTGATGCTGTGCACATGAAAATTCGAATGATTCCAAGTGTAAAAATAGAAATTCTATATATCTATTTCCCCTGAGAATTGCTTTTCAAAGAGAATATTTATGCTTGATATGATGAATGGCCGTTTTTCATATTCCTTTTACTAAGAAGAAATTATCCTTAGTCACCCCTTTGAGCCCTAAGAATTATTTCTTTCTTTAAAACCTTGATCAAGGATCGCCCTCTACACTGGAGAGCAAATAAGAGGAAAGATAATCAAAAACCATGGCAAAAAAAAAGAAAGCCATCAGAAAATGTGGCAAATGAAAGCCAACAAAGCAAGAAAGAAAAGAAAGTCCAAAAAGGGACAAATGTTTCAAGAATGAGTTCTCCTCAGGAAGTGATCCTTGATCCAATCACTCTTAAACACATTTTGGGCATATTTATCCTTTCTTTCTAAACCTAAACCTTGGCCTACATTACATGCTTTAAAAGCCTATTCTGATCAAGCATGGATATTTAATTTGAAAGGTTATTCTCAGAATCCATCCCATCTTTTGAATTGATATTTTTACCTTGGAAGCATTTAGAATTCTCAGATGCATGGTAGAATACAAAAAAAATGGAAATAAAAAAGAATGAAAAAAGAGAGGTTTAAGCCGAAAACCCGCAAAGGGCGACTTAATACCGAACGGAGGACACTTGAGTTGAAAACCTACAAAAGGCGGCTCAAGTACTAATCAAAGTTTGAATCAATGCTCCGTGTAAAGGGGGAGAAAATATCTGACAATCAGAGGAAAGGGGAACAACTCAGTCTGATGTAACTATAGAAGTTAAGGGTTACCCAAGTGAATTGCTCGTTCAAGAGAAATTTCAGATGGTTTGAAAAATGAGGGGTCCAAGATATTCCGCATCCGGAGCATCTACAGCCTATAACCTTATATTTGTTTCTTATATCCTTGATATTTATTTTTACCATTTTAAAACATTTCTTGCAATAAATTCTTGTTATCCTTTTCATGACAATTTTTGCTTGATTCATATTCTCTTTCATATACTTTTGAGATGCATTATGGTTGTTATCAAATTGAATAATGATTAGTAATAAAAATCTTTAAATGAAGGGATTTCAAAGTGTTACTAAGGAATAGATTTAAATCTTGGGAAAGGTTTGGAAAGTTCACCAAGAAAAGGAAAACAGTGAACGTGGTGGAAACTCCGTCATGAAGTCAGAAAATCTGTGAACTTCAGTGAGAGACAGAAGTTGAAACTGTTTGACAAGATATCTTGAGTGAAGAATTCTTTAAGTGGGGCATCAATGAACAATTGAAGACTCCGTCATTGAAGTCATATAATCTGTGAACCTCAAAGAAACCATGGATTAGAAATTATGGCACAATCATTTGATTGCATTTATTTTAGGAAAACATACAAGCATTTGCAAAGCATGACATTCTCATCATTACATTTAGCTAACAGTGCAGAAATCAAGGAAACTTGAACTTCCTCAAAGAGAACTCGTTCTGTTTTATCAAATGAGTCGAGCCTTGAGACTATCGTCAAGGTATTTCCTTTCTGTTTTAAATCGAATTCATTTTGTTCCATCAAATGAGTCGAGCCTTGAGACTATCGTCGAGGTATTTTCTCTTTGTTTTAAATCGAATTCATTCTGTTTTATCAAATTAGTCGAGCCTTGAGACTATCGTCGAGGTATTTCCTTTTGTTTTAAATCGAATTTATTCTGTTTTATCAAATGAGTCGAGCCTTGAGACCTTCGTCGAGGTATTCCTTTTTGTTTTAAATCAAATTCATTCTGTTTTATCAAATGAGTCGAGCCTTGAGACTATCGTCGAGGTATTTCTTTTCGTTTTAAATCGAATTCATTCTATTTTATCAAATGAGTCGAGCCTTGAGATCTCCGTCGAGGTATTCCTTTCTGTTTTAAATCGAATTCATTTTGTTCCATCAAATGAGTCGAGCCTTGAAACTATCTTCGAGGTATTTTCTTTTTGTTTTAAATCGAATTCATTTTGTTTTATCAAATGAGTCAAGCCTTGAGACTATCGTCGAGGTATTTCCTTTTGTTTTAAATCGAATTTATTCTGTTTTATCAAATGAGTCGAGCCTTGAGACTACCGTCGAGGTATTTCCTTTTGTTTTAAATCGAATTTATTCTGTTTTATCAAATGAGTCGAGCCTTGGGACCACCGTCGACATATTTCCTTTTGTTTTAAATCGAATTCATTCTGTTTTATCAAATGAGTCGAGCCTTGAGACCTCCGTCGAGGTATTCCTTTCTGTTTTAAATCGAATTCATTCTGTTTTATCAAATGACTCGAACCTGAGACCGTCGTCAAGGTATTTTCAAACCAATTTTAAAGACCTTCGGGCACCCATTTCAAAGACCTTCGGGCACCAGTTTTTAAGACCTCCGGGCACTATTTTAAAGATCTCCGGCCACCAGTTTTTAAGACCTCCGGGCACCATTTTAAAGATCTTTTGGCACCAATTTTTTAAACCTTCGGGCACTATTCTTAAGACCTTCGGGCCCAATTTTTCTTTTTGAAAATCGAATCCGTTTCCTTAAGACGGGTCGAGCCTTGATTAGTCAGGGAATTCAATTTAAGAACAAATCTTCAATTTACAGCTTTTTTCAACAAAAAATAAATAAATAGAAGAATGAAAAACCCCTTTCCCTTTCCTTCACATGTGATTTTACTGACCGTACAAAATTAGTGTCGGTTTATCTTTGCCTGATTCCTGATTCTCAGCAATAGCCAAAGAGGGGCAGCTGTAGACACCTAGTTTTGTCCGGACCACTAAACATGTATGTTTTCTTCCTAAATTGATGTTTTCGAATGTAAAAAGACTTTTTTCATCCTGCAGGTGGTACTCCGAGACTTAGTTTAAGAGGGCGAGCATAAAAAGTCAAACTTGAAAAAAGTCAACCCCAGAAAAAGTCAACCTCAAAAAAGTCAACTCCAGAAAGTCAACTATTAAAAAAATCAACCCACTTTCAAAATCAAGATTTTAAGCTCAATTGAAAAATGGTGAAAGAATTTTGATAATCCGAGGTCTACATTGAAAGATAAGGAGTTCGGAATATGGGATTTGGAGATTTAGTATAAAGGAAACCCTAATCCGAGAAATCTAGAGAAAAGTGCTTAAACGATCAAATTGGTCGAAATTGAAGGTTCCAAATGAAAGATAAGCACTCACTACGGGTAATGGAGAAGTCACTTGCAAGAAAAACTGAAAGAAAAGTCAATCCGGGAGAAAACAGAGAATTAAGGTTTTTAGTGGATTTCGGTGAAATCGCGAAGAATCACAGAAATGGCTCGACTTGGTAAGACCAAAGCCCCCAATGGATGAAGAATGATTAAAAAGGATAGCCCAAGGCTCAGCTTGAAAAGAATCTAAAAATTGGACTTGTTTTGAGCAAAACCGGGTTTCGGAGGCAAAAGGGCAAAATTAGAAAATTTGGAAACAATAGCAAATGGACTCCGAAAATTCTGAAAATTTGTCAATATCATTCTTAAATCATTTGAAAGAGATTGGCGAAATAAAATCTTGATTCGGAGTTCGTTTACAAAATGGCCAAATCCCAAGCTTCTTATGTAGTAATTCAAAAAGGAAAATCCCGGAAAAATAGCAAATGAACTCCAAATATTCTAAAATTTTGCAAATCTCATTTTTAAATTATTTGGAAGATATTGGCGAAAGAAAATCTTGATTCGGAGTTCGTTTGCAAAATGGCCAAATCTCGGGCTTCTTTTGTAGTAATTCAAAAAGGAAAATCCCGGAAAAATAGCAAATGAGCTCCAAATCTTCTGAAATTTTGCAAATTTCATTTTTAAATTATTTGGAAGAGATTGGCGAAATAAAATCTTGATTCGGAGTTCGTTTGCAAAATGGCCAAATCCCGGGCCTCCTATGCAATGATTCAAGAAGATAAATCTCAGAAAAATAGCAAATGGACTCCAAAAATTTTAAAATTTTGCAAATCTCATTTTTAAATTATTTGGAAGAGGTTGGCAAAATAAAATCTTGATTCGGAGTTCGTTTGCAAAATGGCCAAATCCCGGGCCTCCTATGTAGTAATTCAAACCGATAAATCCCGAAAAAATACCAAATGAGCTCCAAAAATTATGAAAACTTCAAGATCACACTTTTAAATTATTTGGAAGAGATTGGTGAAGAAAAATCTTGATTTGGAGCTCGTTTAAAAAATGGAAAAATGTAGGGGCATAAAAGGGCTTTTTGGAAAAAAAATCCAAATCAATAGCAAACGGACTCGGATAATTTTGAAAACTTCCAGAACTCAATGTTTTATTATTTTGGAAGTATTAAAAAAAATTAATTTGGAGTCCGTTTGATATTTATTTGCATCCGGGAGGCAAAATGGTCATTTCACCCAAGCAACCGAAAAGGGCTTCTTTGGGCCTTTCAAAAAATCAGACATGGGCTGGAAAAGAGAAGTGCTGGCCTGCCCAGGCCCAAAGGAAGGAGGAAGCTTCTGATTTTTCAATCAAATGGCTAAAAATCAAGAGTTAGTTAGAGATTCTTTTTAATCAAGCCATGGTGATTAAGCCACATAGGCCAAGAGAGATGTCAACATTATTCTTGAACAGCTGTAATTTGAGGGAGCTGATATGCTAATCTAAAGGTGGTAATTTCATGATTTTTTCACCTTGAATTATTAGCCATTTGATGAAAAGTTGGTTACAAAAAAAATGACAACATCCTTGAGGAATATAGAGGGCCATTCGGCCAGCATGTGGGGGAGAGGCAGAAAATTCATTTTTTCATTTCATTTTGCTGAGTTCTTTTGGTATTTACTTAGTTTTTTCTCTCCTTGGTTGAAATCAAAAAAGAAAAGTTTAGAAAAGAAAGGAAAGTTTGAAGAGATAAAGCTTGAAGATAGCTTCTTGAGGTTGCTCTTGAGCACCAACTCTTGCACTTTCATGATTTTCCATTCTTATTTTTGCTATTTTGATTACTATTTGGTGAGTTTCCATTTTAAATAAATGTTTTTTTATTGTTCTTCTTAAGTTCTTCCTTCATCTCTTTCTTAAATATGTTTTTTACAATTTTTTTATATTATACTCACCATGGCCAAATGGCCTACATTATTTATTTAAGTTGTTGTTGTGGTTTATTTTATCATATTGTTTATGTTATTTTCTTTGATCTTGATGTTTTAAATGTTATGTTATTTCATATACTTGAGTTATATTTTAATTTGGTTTCTTTGTTTGTAGCCATTTATGTTTTAAATATCATGTTTTTGCATTTTTAATTTTCTGTTTTCATAATGTTTAAATTTGAGCATGTTTTAGATTTAGTATATCAAGTGTTTGTGAAAATGCTTGTGTGGTCTTTGCATGATTTGAGTTTTATATCTAGTTGAGCATGTTTTAGATTTAGTATATTAAGTGTTTGTGAAAATACTTGTGTGGTTTTTGCATGATTTGAGTGTTATATTTTAGTTGAGCATGTTAGTATACCAAGTGTTTGTGAAAATGCCATGCTTGTTGGAGCTTGAGGCCATTTGGCTACTCCATGTGTTTTGCATTGTGTGTTGCATTTTTGCCATGTTAGTTGGTAGGTTTTTGCATTTGCATGACATTTGATTTAGTTTTGCATGCTAGTATACCAAGTGTTTGTGAAAATGCCATGTTTGCTAGTTACATTAGTCTATTCGGCCATCCTTGGAATTTTTCCATTTTATGTGCATTCTTGCCATGTTAGTTGATAGGTTAGCATTTGCATGATATTTGGTTGAGTTTTTGGTTTAAGCATGCTTTGTGTTTGTGAAAATGCCATGCATATTTTAGTTATTAAGTTAGGTTTATTTTCCATGCATGTTCATGCATTCTAGGTCTAGGTTACATTAAATGCCATGCAAGTTCATTTAGGTCTAGGACACTTTATGAATGCCATGCATTTTTTCATGACATTTAGGTTTAAGCTCATGCATTTCATGCACTATGTTTGCTGTATTGTTTCATACATTTCATGTTCATGCCACTTGAATAATGACTTGAGCCAATTAATGGTTCAAAGTCATGCTCTCTTGAGCACACTTGTGGAAAATTAAGTTTGTCAAGTTGATTATTCTACCTTTGTGATTTTTTTTACTTAGTCAATTTTTATCTAACTTTCAAAAAGTCCTAGCTACTGTTTGTAAGTCATTTTATGAGTTTCAAATATTTTTACTTTGATTTTTAAATGATTTTATCAAAGGCAAAAATGTATTTTGGCAAAACAGTTTTTTCACCCAGTTTTTGTACTTTTCCGATTTTTCTGGGCATTCTTCTTTAATTAGAAAAATAAGGTGAGTTTTCCCATGTAGTTTTACATGTCTTGAGTCTCCAGTATTTTTTCAAAATTATTTGAATTTTTAAAAATAGGGTAAAAAATCGTGGCTTAAAACTAGAAAAATCATTTTTCTGTTTTGGTTAAGTTACTTAGAGTGGGCTGATTAGGAGGGTTAGCTACTGACTTAGGGTAGTTTCTAAGCCTTTTTAAACTCTAAAAATGGTTTTTCAAGTCTCGGGTTAAGGGTAGTCAAGTCTGGATTTTTAAACTTAGGAAATTAGAACCTTTTTAAAAAAAGATTTAGCCCAGTTTTTATTTTTAATTCAAGCTTTTCAAACTTCTTTTCAAACAAATACAAAGTATTTTGGTTTTAGAATATTTAATTTGACATATTTTCCTAAGGTAGCCGGATATCTTTTTAGATATACGGATTTCCTTAATTAAAGGAAAAAATACATTTCATGCATTGCATTTTTCATATTCATGCATTTTATATAATATGAGATTCCTGCTATAATAATTTCTATGATATTGTTATTGTTTTGATTTATATTTTTTGATGTTATATGGTTTATTATATGGTTTTGAATATTTCATGATATCCTATGCTTTTATTTAGTTATTTTTATTTAGCATATACTATGTTCATGCATTATTATTTTCATATTCATGCATATTATATGATAGCATTATTTTATTCCATGTCATTTAACTTATATGCCATATCATTCATATTTATCATGTCATTTAAATCATTTCATTTCATTTAGGATATATTATGTCATCTAGAATATTTTATTTCATTTAGATTATGTCATATGACTTAGGATATTGCATTTCATGTAGAATATATTATATTACCTAGGTCATTTCATTTCATTTAGGATATATTATGTCATCTAGAATATTTTATTTCATTTAGATTATATCATATGACTTAGGATATCGCATTTCATATGGAATGTATTATGTTATATAGGTCATTTAATTTCATTTAGAATATATCATATAACTTAGAATATTTCATTTCATTTAGAATATGCTAAGGCATTCAAATCATATCATGTCATTTAGGTTGCATTATATTATTTAGATTTTACTATGTCATTTTATTTATGTCATGCATATACATATTCATTTCTTTTAAATGTTTTCAAAAAAAGATAATGGTTTTCAATAAAATAAAGATATTCCCGAGTTAAAATAATTCATGAGTTCTCTGCTGGGTTTGCTGGGGAGGATATCATCAATTATTATTAATAACAGAATATCTTCTTTAAAAAGAGAATGATTCAGAAAATTTTCCAAAATTAATAAAAATTTCTATATTTTGCCAGGTTTGTTGGGGAATATAGGAAAATTTTGAATTTATAAATTCCGGATCATTTTCAATTAAAAATGAAATTATTTTTCTTTAAATTGGGAATTAACTTGAAATACTAAATTTAAAACCGATTTTTACCGAGACTTGAGATAACACACGATTAATAAGGTACCGATTTATAAGGGCTTTGTAGGGATGCTAATCCTTCCCCGCACATAACCGACTCTCGAACCCGCTTCTTTGATTTCTCTGGTTTTAAAACGCAGACTTGAAATTGGTTTTTAAAATGTTTTAATTAATTTTTAAAATATTTTATAAAACCGGTCTTAATAGGTGGCCGATCACACCTAGCTAAAAAAGATTGGTGGCGACTCCATGTCTTTTTTAAGGTCATTTTCAAAACCTTCATTTTTCTAGAGGAATTAAGTCGACTTTTCCTCGGTTTTTTTTTATGTCACGCTTAACGAATAATAAAGTCTTGCAATGAGACTCGTTATTTTTTAGGTTGCGACACTTGATTTTGAAAATGGGTTGACTTTTTTAGTAGTTGACTTTTCTGAGGTTGACTTTTTTTAAGTTTGATTTTTTATGCTCGCCTTCTTAGTCTAATTCTCGGAATACCACCTGCAGGATGAAAAAAGTCTTTTTACATTCTAAAACATTAATTTAGGAAGAAAACATACCTATTTTAGTGGTCCGGACAAAATTAGGTGTTTACAACTATAATGGCCAAATTCATAATACTACGAAGGTGCTACGTTTGATTGTGAACGTCCTAAAAGCTTTCGTGTTGATGAAGATGTCCCATTAGAGGAACTGAAGCTGCAAATTCATACAAAAATTAAAGCTGGAAATAGAAAAAGAGATTCAGAGGTTAAGTATAGGCATCCTCTTTCTATTGGTGAAGGATGTTTCCGATATAGAATATTTCCACTTGAAGATGATGATGATGTCAGTCGTCAGATGCATGTTTTATGCTCACGAGATATTTGTAAATGTTGCTATACTTGAGTTATATGTTGACATAGAGGTCGAACCACAGGGAAGCGTATTAGTAAGTATAAGTTTATAAATATATAAGACAAAGAAAGTAAACAAGATATTAGGGAATCAACAACAAAATAAGATAAACAAGATATTAGAGAACAAAATAAACAAAATATAAAAGAAATTAAACAAGATATAAAAAACAATAAGAAAAGATGTTGAGGTTAGAGAATCCACTCTTGGTGTTATGCTAAGATTAATCTTGTTTTATTACACAATTGAAATCCACACATAAAGGAGGTTCCAATCGGAAGGTTTAGCAATTCAGTCCAAATTGTCCAACGTCCATAGCATATGATATTATGTTCATTTGGTGTCCTCAAAACTCACAAAAAGAGTCCAAGCATTCCTTATGCCAAGGTATATGTCTACAACAAATCAAGGTTATGAAACCAAGCATTTACTGTGCCATTTTCATTGTCAATAATGAATCAAGATCCCTACTTTGCAAGTATGATTTTAAATCAAAAGAAAATATTATCTATACTAGTGTTAATAAATGATGATTCATTTTAGCTCATGTTTAAGAGACTAACCTTAGCATTTACCAAAAGCTTCACCTCATCACCTCAACAATATGATTAGCAACACATACTAGATATGAATAAAATGAAAAGAAATGTAAGAAGCATAAGTAAATAAAAAAAAGAAAACTAGAGAAAGGAAAGAAGAAGAAAACTTAGAGAATTTTATTACAATGGCTAATATCCTACCAATGTACTATTAATGCTCATCCAAGGCCCTCTATTTATACACATTTTGGAGAGCTAAATGACAAGAGACAAGCTTTATAAATTTCAAAGGTAGGTATAATAGGTGGGTGCATTTTTCTAACAATTTTCGTCATATTGTATGACAATTCTGATCAGCCAGCTTGATGGTCGATTTTGTCAATGTTGGAGGCTCGATCTGATCAAATGGTCTTCTAGAAAAATATACCCCTATCCGTTACGGATCCATAGCCGTTGGAATCAGATCATTTTCTCTTGTGGATCGGAAGATATGGTCAAAATATCAAAACAGGTCAGCACAGACATCATTGCACATCAGCCAACTTGATGGTCGATTTTGCTAGGGAAAACGACTCCGTTTCAAGAAGTGTAAAACATGAAAAAGATAGATATGCCTCTTAACTATGCACTGTAAAAATTTCAGCCTTAATGCTTCAGTGAAACTCCAGATATAGCTGATATGGCAAAAGGTGTCGGAACTGGAACTGAATTGGATTTGCCCTTAATTCTTGATTTAACCTAGTAATCTGAAATCACTCAAAGAAACTCGTGAAAAACACCAAATTACATAAAAATATAAAATATCATAAACACAATTAGACTAAGCAATAATAACTCGTATTTGACACAAAACAATAATAAAACATAACTAAGAACTATATAATTATACGAGTTATCATTAGCTATTGCACAAGATGGCAACCGAAACATACTGCCAATTGCCTTTGCCATTGTGGAGGGTGAGACAACGGAGGCTTGGTCATTCTTTCTCACTAATTTGCATAGACATGTGACAAAACAGCCTGGCATATGCTTGATGTCTGATCGACATGAAGCCATCAAAGCTGCGATCAGACGCGATGGTAGTGGATGGAATCCTCCACATGCATATTCAGTGTACTGCATTCGACACATTGCAGCTAACTTTATGAAGAAGTTTAGCAATAAGGAATTGCGTCGACACATTGTTAACATGGGTATGGAATCGAATCATAGTTATTTTATCTCTTATATTTCCTGTAGTATATAAAATAATACTGAAATTCACAAGTCTTTTGTTTTCAATATGATGGTCCAGAAGTGTGTCCCAATCAAGAAATATGGAGAAATCCACATGGTCGACCAAAATCAAGTTGTATTCGTAATGAAATGGACCTCAGGGAGAAAGGCCAACCAAAACGTTATGGATTATGCAGAAATGAAGGTTATAGTCGTCGAAAATATCCGCATCAATCTGGCACATCGGGAGAGAGTTCGCATCAACAATAAAGGAATTACATGTTTTCGTAACCTTTAATATTTACATATTTTGCCATTAAGGAAAAATGTTATGCAAGTTTTTTTCTACTTATCATGTAATTTGGATTATTGTTTTATATAAAATTAAGAAATTTTATAAATTAACATTTTAAAAAATATATTGAATAATAAATTAAATTACATTTTTATAAATTAAATAACAACATTAACATTTTAGTTAGATATGCTCAAGAAAAAATTAAAAATAAATAACAAAATTAACATTTTTAAAAATATATTGAATAATAAATAAGAAAATTAAAAATAACAATTAATTTCCCAACAAATTTAAAATAAATAACATGAAATGCAAAACATATAAATTTATATATTACAAATTTAAAATACATTATTCTCGTTATATTGATAAATATACATTTATTCTAATTATTGCGTGGTGTAGAGCAACAGTGTCGAGCCTCCTAGTGCGTGGTGGTTGGACCCGTCATTCAACCTCGTCAGTGGCACGTATTCGTGGTCGACCACGACCTCTTGCTGTAACCGCCACTGGTTCTGGTTGTATGTCATCCGCCATTTCTTCTGTATCAAAAAATTGAAACCCACTGTTGGAGGAGCCAACACCTAGTTCACCCATAAAGGGAACCTGACTACTAGATGGACCCACAAATGATGTACCATCAAATGCTGACGCAGGGGTTCTAAACTGATACATTGTAGTTAGATATGCTGAACTTGGACTTAGGATGAGGAGCTAGTCACCTAACCTCGTCATTAGCGGTGATGGTCGGTAACACTCATCAACGTCATATCCGGGGTGACTAACGGAATAATGATGACTGGATGATACTCCATGATCCCGTTCAGGTCAGGATGACTAAATGACATTCTCGGTGCAGTGAACTCCGATGAGGCTGGTTGATGTGTCCGCCCACGTTGTCAGCTAGGTCTAGGAGCTTCCATATCCTGTGTAGAAGGGACTAGAGTTGAAGTTCGTCAGGTAAATGGCATACTCCTAACATCCTCATACACCGACGATGGACAAACAAAAGGCCGACCTTCATTTTTATACCATCCTACGTAATCATCAAATGGGTTGAAATTATTACCAACAATCGGATAACCTGTCGGAATTCGTTGAGAATGTATATCCCACCAATGGATCCAATGTTCATGCTTCGCAGGCCAGAATTCTTCATGACGCCCACGCATGTCGATCTTGTGAACCTTATCAAGGTTCACCGGTGCTTGCGGAATTGGTTGTTGCATCCCAAATTGTCGCAACACCCTGTTAGTTTGGTACCACTCTACATATGAAAAGCATATCAATGCTGTATTTGCTTTCCATATATTGTAGGCATCCGATTGGAGGCATGCCATAATTTCACTTGAGGAGTATGGCATCCACAGAAACTGTGAATAATTATTACAAATTATTAGTTTCATATAGATTAAATACAAAAATACTTGAATGTAACAACCAAAACTTTTACCTTATTCTACTCGATCTAGTCACAATCTTATACTTGCAAGGTCGGTTGGAGTCTCGGTAAGATCTCTACGATTACTCCACCTGTTAAAATGCACTTAAAATCTTAATAGACCTATAATAATACAAGTTCGTACAAAATTAATAAAATAGTAAAGATTATTACCTGCTTGCAAGGGGGTATACAGCCGAAACATCCATGCGCAGAGCAAGAAATGGCAGCCGATACCAAGCCCATGATTGTAGAAGCACTAAACATCCACCTACGTCATGGCTTTTTGGAACTGTAGCTTGGCACAATTCTCTATACAAAATTGCTAAACACGTAGAACCCCAATGATGCACCCAAAAGAGTGTATCTTATTTAACCTTGCACTAAAAAGATCAATTGTAAGTATAGTAGTTAGCAAGGGTCGAGTCCTCAGGGATTGGGTTTTAGTTTATAAGTTAATAGTTTAAAACTTAAATTCAAGAACAATAAAAGAAAAGGGGTTTTTGAAGCCAGATTTAAACTAAAGTAAATAATAAGAATAAGATGCAAGGCGGTAAAACCAGCCAATAAAAATATATATACTAAATTAGGCGGTATAACCAGCCAATAATATATATACTAAATTAGGCGGTATAACCAGCCAATAAAAATAAATATAAAAAATAAGCAAACTAAAAGTAAGAAAACAAGTAAGTAAGAAGAATCAAATATGAAAAATATGGTTAAGGTTTCATTCTCCACCACTAGACATCATTAAGAATCAATTTCAGATCTATCAATATCAACCAACTATCAAAGTTAACAACCGTAGATAACAACAAGCTCTGTTATCCCAATCTTTCCTTAGTTTGTCGTTAAATAGAACAAGCTCTCTATTTAATCTCTAACCATCAAACAACCTAGAATAAGCTCTCTAGATTCAATTTAATGGCAGCTTTATGATGAGAAAGATAGGTTGATCTAAGCAACAAACACATAAGCTCGGATTGTTCAACTTAGGTTATGTTCCACTTTGCAATTATTGAAAACTTGACCATAATCATTAATCACAAATTGCCACTTATGAATAGGAAATCAAGACAATTACACGGATCAAGACTCCTAGACTAGCAATAGATAATTATCAAGATCTATCTAGTTGTACACCTAAATAAATCAAGACAACATCATGAACAATTCTTGTAGAAGAACATAAGCAACTTTGATAGAAAATTAATGATAGATAGAATCTGAAAATCAATCACAAAACGTGTCTAGGGCTTTGAAATCACCCTTAACCAAATAGAAGTTTAGCCTAGCATAGGCATCATAAACATAAACATAAAATTAAAGAGAATCTAAGAAGGAAATAAAAGAAAGAAAGAAGAAGAAGAAGAATATTAATTATCCAACCTCTTGCTCTTTCTAAAGAAAAAGAAAACTAGAGAAAAGAAACAAGAAGAAAACTTAGAGAATTTTGTTAAAATGGCTAATATCCTACCAATCTCCAATATGATCCCTTACAATCATCCAAGGCCCTCTATTTATACACATTTTGGAGGGCTAAATGACAAGAGACAAGCTTTACAAATTTCAAAGGTAGGTATATGACGATTTTGATCAGCCAACTTGATGGTCGATTTCGTCAATATTGGAGGCCTGATCTGATCACATGGTCTTCTAGACAAAGGTTCCCCTATCAGTTACGGAACCATAGCCGTTGGAATCAGCTCATTTGCTGATGTGGTTAAGCAGATATGGGCAAAATACGAAAACATGTCAGCACAGACGTCATTACACATCAGCCACCTTGATGGTCGATTTCTTCAATATTGGAGGCCTGATCTGATCACATGGTCTTCTAGACAAAGGTTCCCCTATCAGTTACGGAACCATAGCCGTTGGAATCAGCTCATTTGCTGATGTGGTTAAGCAGATATGGGCAAAATACGAAAACATGTCAGCACAGACGTCATTACACATCAGCCACCTTGATGGTCGATTTCACTAGGGAAAACGACTCCGTTTTAAGAAGTGTAAAACATGAAAAAGATAGATATGCCTCTTAGCTTTGCATGGCTATGAATTTCAGCCTTATTGCTTCAGTGAAACTCGAGATATAGCTGATATGGCAAAAGGTGTCGGAACTGAAACTGAACTGGATTTGCCCTTAATTCTAGTAATCTGAAATCACTCAAAGAAACTTGTGAAAAACACCAAAATACATAAAAATATAAAAGATCATAAACACAATTAGACTAAACAATAATAACTCGTATTTGACACAAAACATTAATAAAACATAACTAAAAACTATATAATTATACAAGTTATCACACCCCCACACTTAGATTGTTGCTAGTCCCTAGCAACGACTCAATAAAAATAAAATAAGAAAATCTAATCTAATCCATTTTCGTAGGAAATCACGGTGGCACTTAGCATGTGACACAAGCCTTTAAACCCCTAGGTGTCCCTAGTGGACGAGTTTAGTCTCGTGAGGGTTTACTAGAACGATACCCACAAACATTGAAAAATTAAAATATAAATAAACTACATATAAATAAACTACATATACTAAAAATATTTACTCCTAATCCTTTCAATACAAATTAGAGACAATATTTGAACAAGTCTTATAAACTAATTAATAGCTTAAAAAAATTTCACAAAAAATCATGCTTGAATGTAAATTGTTTGAGTTAAGCCAATATTAGCATAACATATCTCAATCAAAATAGTGCATGTTCAAATTTAATCTCAACTTCTCACATGGGATACTCTCTTGATTTTCACTCTTTAAAGTAGTGGTAAAGTGTTTACACTCAATAAATCTCATGAAAACACTTCTACCATATGCTTGCTTGTCCACCTATTCTCCACTAAAAGATCATGCAACTTCATAAATCAAGAGGTCTTTAATCAAGGTTGTAATGGGGCCAAGGGGTTTGTAATGTGGTTGAAGAACAAAAGGATAAAGATATCACAAAGGTTCCAAAGAGTTCATAAAGTTTAGAGACATAAAAAGATTATACAAAGAAACTTCTCAAAACTCTTTACAAGTACATAGTCACCTAGGCCGGATATTTATGTTGGGCCTTTTCTTCATTCTGAACAACTTTGTAACATCTTTTTCTTTTTCCCAAAATTCAAGAGATGATTCATATTTTTTTTTTTTTGAATGTATTTGCCAGTATTCCATTTCTTTTTTTTTTTTTTTTTTTTTTTTTTGACTTTTCTTTTCTTTCCCCCCCACACTTATTTCTTGTTTCTAACCCAAATTTTTAACTAAAAATATCCCTTGTCTTTGCAACTTGTCTTAAAACATGCTAATTCATCTTTGGAACAAAGGTAAAGATATAAGTATATTTAGGTTAGGGACAAGTTATGGTTACCAAAGAGATAGCTTATTCAATGTAGGCTCAAATTGGTTCACTAAGGGTGTGTTCTCTTGGAACATCAATAAGGGATGGCTGTTTGGCTCTGGCTAAAAATCCTAATGCCTCTATCATATTCATGTTGTCACATGTATCAATATAGTCTCAAACGGTTTAAAGCAAGTTCTAGAGAATCCTGTAATCATAAGAGCACTCAAGAAAGAAATTAGATTGATTTGTATAATGCATCAATCATTATAGGCTCAAAAACTCACAAGGATGATTATACAAGTCAGATTAAGTCTAAACATGCTTCTTTCTCAATCAACATATCATATTAACATTGGCTCATAAAAAAAAATGATATCAAGCTCAATTCTCATGAAAATCTTCTCACTAATAACTCTGTTTTAGACTTATGCAATTCATATCTCATCATTGTATTAAAAAGGAACTAAAACACACTAAAAATTATAATAAAGACTCATAAAAAAAAAAAAAAATAGTAGACAAAAATAAAAGAAATCCTAAATCATTCCCCCCACACTTAATTCTTACATTGTCCTCAATGTAAGTCTATTAACCCAAATGAAAGAATCATGTGTAAGAGAAAAGAACTAATAACATAAGAATAGGAACAGCTAAGACTCAAAACAAAACAAACTCATGCAACCTAAATAATCTTAAAATACTAAACAAAAATTAACAAGTAAACATAAAAAGATTAAAATCAAACTGACAAGGTGTGTCTCAAGTCTCCCTTACTCAGACCTTGTTCAGAATGAATACTTCTAAATTGCTTAAAACACAACAAACTTTTTTTTTTTTTTTTTTTTGAAAAGAAGAAATCAAACTGACAAGGTATGTCTCAAGTCTCCCTTACTCAGACCTTGTTCAGAATGAATACTTCTTAAATTTTTTTTTTTTTTTTTTTTTTTTTTTTTTAAATTAGCAAAATATGTCCCTTACCCCCTACTAAAATATGACATTGTCCCCAATGTCAAATTTTAAAGGTAGAATTTAGGAGATATTACCTGCAGAGGTTGCTAACCACTTATTATAACTGAGACACAACAAGCAAAATGTTAGATAATGTCACAAAGACAAAGTGCAATCCACTCCTTGCTCGTCCATATCTCTTTTTCTTTTTCCGAGCGTTTGCGAAACAACCGTAGCAGATAAACACTCATAAGCTTGGAGCTTTTTAAGTAAATCTTCAATGGTTGTAGCAGAAATTATGGTTCTCCTTGCCTCTGAAAACATGAATCCATTATCCACAGCATTATCTAAATATAAAAGCAAATTACTAAAATAACCATTAATATTAAGCAAACCAATGCGTTTCTTATTTGTGACCAAAGATGACCAAGAAGCCACGCAAGCTATTTCTTCCAATGTACCCAGACCTCCTGGTAAAGCAATGAATGCATCGGCAGAATGGTACATGATTGTTATCCGTTCAGGGACACTCCAGACTTGTATTTCCTTACCCACGGTAGGTCCACAAAAACTTGTGAATAGTTTTGGCACGATTCCTAGAACTGGACTTCCTCCGGTGTGTGCTGCTGTAGCGACTGCTCCCATTAAACCCGTACTACCGCCTCCATAAATCAAGTGGATCTTTTGTTGGGCAAGTATTACTCCAACTCTTATGGCTTCATCAGCGAATATGTTATTTTTCCCTGGATAAGCACCTCCAAAGACACAAATTTTTTTAATGCGCTGGGATGAAGTACTTTCCATTTTTTTTTTTTCGAGTGCCTGAAAGAGAATGAGTACATGGTGTAATATATAGAGGACTGAGTAGTGAATCAGACAAGAGTAATAATGTCGCCGAAAGTGTATCTGACCTGTCAGAAGAAAATGTTAACCTAACAAAAGATTTTTGCGTGATTTCAGGAAGAAAATCAAAAAGAGAAGAAAAAATCAACCGTAAAAGACAAATAAAAAAAACGAGAATAATTACACAAATCGAACAACACGTAAATTAAAACAAAATAAAGTTATTGCAAATCAAACCAAAAGCTGAGAAGTCATTTATTGTAGCTGTGATTGTGGCTCACATCTTCCTCTGGTTTTACGTCCAGAAACGGCTTAAACGCCTTCTATGAGTCGAGGATATGCTTCCCATCCAGTTTTCTTACAAGCTGGCAAACAGGGTCTTTTAACATCAGATTCCCAAGATGTTGCCATTCCCTTTGGAATTGCGGCCATAAATCAAGAATTTCTCTTTGTACGTCTCCACTAGGATGCGTCTCAAGAGAAAGTTGGATATTACCCAAATTCTCCTTACTCAGTCCATCCTTAATGAATTCAATTTTATCATCTCGATTAGAGGACGGAATCCCAATAGAACGACATTTACCGTTACACGTCCATCGTGCACATTTGTGGCAATTTGAACTCATGCGCTTTGCTCGTCGCTTCTTTGCAAAAGTGCTTCTACCTGTACCTGGTAAATGCAAAACAGGAAGATATTCATCTTCACGTACCTTGGCTTCAATTAGCCAACGTATGTCGTCAGGAATCCCTTTGTGCATAAGCATTCTTAATCTTTCAAGTCGAACTTGGTAAAGCTTCAGTAAAATATTTCGAGGAAAAGGAGGAAATCGTTTCTGCAATCTTGTGAGAATATCATCCATCCTGAAAAAGAATGAAAAAAAACAAATTGAAAGAGAAATTGGAAGAGAAATTTATATACAATATCAGTTTTGTGGGTAGCTGATGGAACCGATTTAAATAATCACGGAGTACCGTTATCCGCCATTTAACCGGGGTTAAAAAAAAAAATTTATATTTACATCTAGTTATTTTCAAAACAAGGATAAAAAAGAAAAACAACATAAAAAGACTCAAAAACAAAACACTCTAAATAAAATCCTAAATTCTTCCCCCCACACATAATTTTTACATTGTCCTCAATGTAATGCTATTATCCCCCAATGCAAGAATTATATGTAAGAGAAAAGAACTATTGAACAAAAGAAAAGAAAAACAATAAAAGATAGAATGATGGAGAGTAAGGAATATGCAAATCTGATATAATAGATGTTCTCCATCCTTTTGGGTTGCCTCTCCAAGAAGCGCTTGGTTTATTGTCCTCAGCTTGACTTAGACCCATGCCATTATTATTCAACATACTTTGGCTCAAAAAGTGGAAACTCCTCCACATCTTGTATTGGAAAGTTCTCATAGTAAGGCTTCAATCTATGACCATTCACTTTGAATGCCTTATCTGTTTTCGGGCTTTGGATTTCAACTGCACCATGAGTAAATACATTAGTAATAACAAAAGGTCCAACCCAACGAGAACGTAACTTACCTGGATATAACTTAAGGCGTGAATGGAAGAGAAGAACTTTTTGTCCAACAACAAATTCTTTTCTTGATATCATCTTGTCATGGAATGCCTTAGTTTTTTCCTTGTAAATCCTAGAATTCTGATAGGCATCATTCCTTATCTCCTCTAATTCTTGTAGGTCAAGTTTTCTTTTCTTTCCTATCTCATCCATCTCCATGTTGCATTGTTTGATAGCCCAATATGATTTATGTTCCAATTCAACCGGAAGATGACAAGGCTTACCATAAACAAGTCGATAAGGAGACATACCAATGGGTGTCTTATATGCTGTCCTATAAGCCCAAAGTGCATCATCAAGTCGTGAACTCCAATCCTTCCTATTTGGATTAACTGTCTTTTCAAGGATGGACTTAACTTCTCGGTTTGACACTTCAGCTTGCCCACTAGTTTGAGGATGATATGAGGTGGAGACCTTGTGTGTGATGTTATACTTCCTCAAAAGTGCTTCCATAGTCCTATTGCAAAAGTGAGTACCTCTATCGCTGATTATGGCCTTTGGCGTTCCAAACCTAGCAAAGATGTTAGTCTTGACAAAATCTGAAACAACTTTAGAGTCATTAGTCCTAGTGGATTTTGCTTCCACCCACTTTGAAACATAATCAACGGCAAGTAAAATATAAAGATTACCAAAAGAAGGAGGAAAAGGTCCCATGAAATCCATGCCCCATACATCAAAAATTTCAACAATAAGTATTGGAGTTTGAGGCATTTGATTTCTAGCACCTAAGTTACCAGTTCTTTGGCAACGATCACATGACTTGCAAAAGAGGTATGCATCTTTGAATATGGTAGGCCAATAAAATCCAGAATCAAGAACTTTCATGGCTGTTCTTTTGGATCCAAAGTGTCCTCCACATGCATAAGAGTGACAAAAGGTGAGAATAGATTGAAATTCAGTTTCGAGTACACACCTTCTTATAATCTGATCGGAGCAATGCTTCCAAAGGTAAGGATCATCCCATATGTAGTATTTGGCATCACTCTTGATCTTATTTCTTTGAGCTTGTGTCAACTCTTGTGGCAACTTCTTGGTAACTAAGTAATTAACAATATCAGCATACCAAGGAGTTGTTGTTCTTATAAAAAGAAGTTGCTCATCCGGAAAGTTCTCATTCAAGGGTAGTGCATCATCTTCATGAACTAAACGGCTAAGATGGTCCGCAACCAAGTTGTCACTACCTCTCTTATCTTTTATCTCCAAATCAAACTCTTGTAAGAGAAGTATCCATCTGATCAACCTTGGTTTGGCCTCCTTCTTAGTGAGTAAGTACCTAAGGGCTGCATGGTCAGAAAATACAATTACTTTAGTACCAATTAAATAAGATCGAAATTTTTCTAAAGCAAATACAACAGCCAAAAGTTCTTTTTCAGTAGTGGAATAGTTCAATTGAGCATCATTAAGAGTTCGGGAGGCATAATAAATGGCATGTGAGGCTTTGCCAACCCGTTGGCCCAAAACAGCTCCAATGGCATAGTCACTAGCATCACACATGATTTCAAAAGGTATATTCCAATCTGGTGGTTGCATGATAGGAGCTGATGTCAAGAGTCCCTTCAATGTTTCAAACGCCTCTTTGCATTTATCATCAAAGTGGAAAACCACATCTTTTTGTAGTAGCTTGCAAAGAGGTAATGTGATCTTTGAGAAGTCTTTGATAAATCTCCTATAGAAACCTGCATGTCCAAGAAAAGAACGAACCTCTCTCACATTTGTGGGAGGTGGTAAAGAATGCATAATATCTATTTTAGATTTATCAACCTCCATCCCTCTAGAAGAAATAACATGACCCAAAACTATTCCTTGTTCTACCATAAAGTGGCATTTTTCCCAATTCAAAACAAGGTTAGTTTCCATGCATCTTTCAAGTACAAGTGTAAGGTTCTCTAGACATCTATCAAAAGAATCACCATAGACACTAAAATCATCCATAAATACTTCTATGATGTTCTCTACATAATCTGAAAATATGCTAACCATACACCTTTGGAATGTAGCTGGTGCATTACAAAGACCAAATGGCATACGCCGGTATGCAAAAGTACCAAATGGACATGTGAATGTTGTTTTCTCTTGGTCCTCCGGAGCAATGGCTATCTGATTATAACCTGAAAAACCATCAAGAAAACAATAATGAGAATGGCCAGCTAACCTTTCAAGCATTTGATCAATAAAAGGTAAAGGAAAGTGGTCTTTGCGAGTTGTGGAATTAAGTTTACGATAATCAATACAAACTCGCCATCCTGTTTGAATCCTAGTAGGAACAAGTTCATTCTCATTATTTGTTACCACCGTTACACCTGATTTCTTTGGAACCACTTGGACTGGGCTCACCCATTTGCTATCCGAGATA
The DNA here is from genome assembly GCA_030761205.1 of Fremontodendron californicum. Lineage (NCBI taxonomy): Eukaryota > Viridiplantae > Streptophyta > Magnoliopsida > Malvales > Malvaceae > Fremontodendron > Fremontodendron californicum. The sequence goes on from JAULJL010000009.1 coordinate 25,088,503, forward strand.
GGATAGATCACTCCAACATCTAGGAGTTTCAGTATCTCCTTTTTCACAACCTCCATCATAGGAGGGTTCAATCTTCTCTGTGCTTCTCTTGTTGGTTTAGACCCTTCCTCTAACAAAATCCGGTGCATGCACATGGATGGGCTTATTCCCTTGATATCGGCAATTGTCCAACCAATTGCTGTTTTATGCTCTCTAAGCACCTGGATAAGTCGCTCTTCTTGCAAAGGTGTGAGCTCTTTGGCAATGATGACAGGTAGTGTGTCCTTTTCCCCTAAGAACAAATATTTCAAGTGGTTCGGTAGTGGTTTCAACTCTAAAGTTGGTGCCTGCAAAATGGAAGGTAGAAGTTTCTCATTAGATAAAGGCAAATCAATAAATGAAACATCAAACCTTGCATCTTTAGGTTGCAGCGAGTGTAAAGATTCTAGTGCCCCTTCCACCTGGTCACTCAAGGCTAGTTTAGCATTCCCCATTCCGAGATGGTTGCTAATGACTATTTCTACACTATCTTCACCATCTAGCTCATAAGCTTGCTGCACTAGTGAGTCAATTATATCAATATTAAAAACAGAATGCACATCACTAGGATATCTCATGGCCTCAAAAATGTTAAAGCGAATTATTTCACCATCAAATTCCATAGTTAAAGTGCCATCATGTACATCTATTTTAGTTCTTGCTGTTTTCAAGAATGGTCTCCCTAATAGAATAGGTGTGGGATTAGAAGACATCTCATCTTCCATCTCAATAACATAAAAGTCAGCGGGAAAAACCAATTCATTAACCTGTACAAGAACGTCTTCTACAACTCCTCTTGGATAAGTGTTAGAACGGTCAGCAAGTTGTATTATAACACCGGTTTCCTCTAATGGTCCTAGATTCAATGAAGCATAAATTGAATATGGCATGACATTAATAGATGCCCCTAGATCTAGCATAGCACGCTCAAACCTGGTGTTGCCTATCTTACAAGGAATGGTAAACATACCTGGATCCTTGCATTTAGGTGGGAGTTTCTTTTGAAGAACAGCTGACACATTCTCCCCCACACTTACCTTTTCATTCCATTTCAACTTCCGTTTAGATGTGCACAACTCTTTTAGGAACTTGGCATATCTTGGCACTTGCTTGATAGCATCTAGTAAAGGAATGTTCACCTCTACTTTCCGGAAGGTTTCCAAAATTTCCTTCTCTTGCTCCTCCTTCTTGGACTTTGCTAACCTGCTAGGAAAAGGTGGAGGAGTTATATAAGAAGGAAAGGATGGTTTAGGAATTACCTTTTTTAGTGGCTCGTTGGGATGTGAAGAGGATGCCATGGTATTGTTCTCCCCTTGAGCACTATCATTTTGTGGTGTCTCTAGCTGTTTCCCACTTCTTAAATTTATAGCATTGGCATTCTCTCTTGGATTCACTATGGTTTGGGAAGGTAATTTCCCAGAATCCCTTGCTTGCATTTGACTCATGGTTGTTGCCAATTGCCCTATTTGAGTCTCCAAATTTCGAATACTTGTCTTTGTTTCCTGTTGAAATTGAATTGTATTAGTAGAAAGAGCTTTAACAAGATCTTCAAGAGAAGTACCTGAATTTTGGGTGGGTGGTAGTTGTTGTCGGGTTTGGTATGGTTGTTGCACTCTTTGCTGAAAACCCGGTGGCCTGTGGTCAAATGGTGGAGGAATAGTTTGTGATTGGTTCCCTCCATAATTGAAGTTTGGATGATCCCTCCATCCTGGATTGTAAGTGTTTGAGTAGGGATCATATTTCCTTGATTGGTTCTGAAATCCACCCATGGCATTCACATGTTCATTGGTATCCTCTTGAAGTGTTGGACACATATCAGTTTGGTGCCCTATGTTTGAACATATGCCACAAGCCTTTATTTGTTGTATTTTACCTACAGCCAATTGTTGAACAAGAGAAGTCAGTTTATCAAATTTTTGTTCAAGGGATGATATACTTACCTCATTAACTCTCTTGGGTTGTTGTGGTGGATCTTGTCTCATTGAGAACTGTTGAGAATTGGCTGCCATGTTGGAGATTAATGTTCTAGCAGCCCTGGGAGTCTTATCAACTAGAGCTCCCCCACTAGCGGCATCTATCATACTTCTCTCCATGGGCATGAGACCTTCATAGAAGTATTGGATGAGAAGTTGTTCACTTATCTGATGGTGTGGACATGATGCACAAAGTTTCTTGAACCTCTCCCAATATTCATATAAGGACTCTCCGTTGTATTGCCGAATCCCACATATCTCTTTCCTAATGTTGGCAGCCTTAGATGCTGGGAAATACCTTTCCAAGAATGCTTTCTTCAAATCATTCCATGTAGTGATGGTCCCGGATGGTAGATAGTAGAGCCATTCCTTTGCTGAATCAGCTAGAGAGAATGGGAAGGCTCTCAACTTAACTTGCTCTTCCGTGACCCCTGTTGGTCTCATGCTTGAGCAAACTACATGGAATTCCTTGAGGTGCTTATTTGGATCCTCTCCTGCAAAACCATGAAAAGTTGGGAGAAGGTGAATCAAACCAGATTTTAATTCAAAAGCTACCTCAAGATTAGCATATTCAATGCATAATGGTTGTTGACCCAAGTCCGGAGCGGCTAGCTCCTTGAGAGTTCGGTTGTCAGCTGCTGCCATCTCTCCTTGCTTCTCTTGGATGTTTTGGATCAACTCCTCGATTGGTTGTTGGTGAGAAGTTATAAATTCCCGAATTTTTCTAAGTCGTAAGTCTTTTTCGGGAGCTTGGAACATTCACTAATAAAAAAATATAAGAAAGTAAATAATTAGAACAGAAAATAAGAATAAACCAATAAACTAATAAACTAAAGAAAGCAATCCCCGGCAACGGCGCCAAAAACTTGATGCACCCAAAAGAGTGTATCTTATTTAACCTTGCACTAAAAAGATCAATTGTAAGTATAGTAGTTAGCAAGGGTCGAGTCCTCAGGGATTGGGTTTTAGTTTATAAGTTAATAGTTTAAAACTTAAATTCAAGAACAATAAAAGAAAAGGGGTTTTTGAAGCCAGATTTAAACTAAAGTAAATAATAAGAATAAGATGCAAGGCGGTAAAACCAGCCAATAAAAATATATATACTAAATTAGGCGGTATAACCAGCCAATAATATATATACTAAATTAGGCGGTATAACCAGCCAATAAAAATAAATATAAAAAATAAGCAAACTAAAAGTAAGAAAACAAGTAAGTAAGAAGAATCAAATATGAAAAATATGGTTAAGGTTTCATTCTCCACCACTAGACATCATTAAGAATCAATTTCAGATCTATCAATATCAACCAACTATCAAAGTTAACAACCGTAGATAACAACAAGCTCTGTTATCCCAATCTTTCCTTAGTTTGTCGTTAAATAGAACAAGCTCTCTATTTAATCTCTAACCATCAAACAACCTAGAATAAGCTCTCTAGATTCAATTTAATGGCAGCTTTATGATGAGAAAGATAGGTTGATCTAAGCAACAAACACATAAGCTCGGATTGTTCAACTTAGGTTATGTTCCACTTTGCAATTATTGAAAACTTGACCATAATCATTAATCACAAATTGCCACTTATGAATAGGAAATCAAGACAATTACACGGATCAAGACTCCTAGACTAGCAATAGATAATTATCAAGATCTATCTAGTTGTACACCTAAATAAATCAAGACAACATCATGAACAATTCTTGTAGAAGAACATAAGCAACTTTGATAGAAAATTAATGATAGATAGAATCTGAAAATCAATCACAAAACGTGTCTAGGGCTTTGAAATCACCCTTAACCAAATAGAAGTTTAGCCTAGCATAGGCATCATAAACATAAACATAAAATTAAAGAGAATCTAAGAAGGAAATAAAAGAAAGAAAGAAGAAGAAGAAGAATATTAATTATCCAACCTCTTGCTCTTTCTAAAGAAAAAGAAAACTAGAGAAAAGAAACAAGAAGAAAACTTAGAGAATTTTGTTAAAATGGCTAATATCCTACCAATCTCCAATATGATCCCTTACAATCATCCAAGGCCCTCTATTTATACACATTTTGGAGGGCTAAATGACAAGAGACAAGCTTTACAAATTTCAAAGGTAGGTATATGACGATTTTGATCAGCCAACTTGATGGTCGATTTCGTCAATATTGGAGGCCTGATCTGATCACATGGTCTTCTAGACAAAGGTTCCCCTATCAGTTACGGAACCATAGCCGTTGGAATCAGCTCATTTGCTGATGTGGTTAAGCAGATATGGGCAAAATACGAAAACATGTCAGCACAGACGTCATTACACATCAGCCACCTTGATGGTCGATTTCTTCAATATTGGAGGCCTGATCTGATCACATGGTCTTCTAGACAAAGGTTCCCCTATCAGTTACGGAATCATAGCCGTTGGAATCAGCTCATTTGCTGATGTGGTTAAGCAGATATGGGCAAAATACGAAAACATGTCAGCACAGACGTCATTACACATCAGCCACCTTGATGGTCGATTTCACTAGGGAAAACGACTCCGTTTTAAAAAGTGTAAAACATGAAAAAGATAGATATGCCTCTTAGCTTTGCATGGCTATGAATTTCAGCCTTATTGCTTCAGTGAAACTCGAGATATAGCTGATATGGCAAAAGGTGTCGGAACTGAAACTGAACTGGATTTGCCCTTAATTCTAGTAATCTGAAATCACTCAAAGAAACTTGTGAAAAACACCAAAATACATAAAAATATAAAAGATCATAAACACAATTAGACTAAACAATAATAACTCGTATTTGACACAAAACATTAATAAAACATAACTAAAAACTATATAATTATACAAGTTATCACCCAACTATAATTTGTCGCATGCTCTAAATAACGTAGTAATGGAAGATACATTAAATGTACCCGACTGCTCGATTTGTCAGGCATTAGTAATCCTCCAATCAACCGTAAAATATATGCTCTAGCAGCATATTGTATCTGTTCTTCAGTTGCGTGTAATGGAAGATTTTGAAAGCATTTCAACCAATTTAGTCTCACTGTTGAGCCAAACACATACTCATCTGGAGGTACCGCGCCCAATAGATTTTGACACTCTTCATTCCAATCTAGCAAGCTTGCGCCTGTAACTGCATCGTCATGGATCGAAAGTCCAAGTTGAAGCCCAACATCTTCTAGAGTTACCGTGCATTCACCAAATGGGAAATGAAAAGTGTGCGTCTCGGGTCTCCATCGTTCGATCAACGCATTGATTAAGTCGGGTTGTAGCAAAAATCGTCGAATTTGAGTTGCGTGATAAAATCCGGCTCTTCTTAAGTGGTCGATAATAGATGGATGCGGGTCCTCCAATTTAAATTTTCTCGAACGTAACACGCGATGAGTATCCTGTTGATAATTAATTAAATTAAATAAAATTATAATAAAATTATAAAAATTAATATATTATAAAACTATAATAATTAAAAAATTAAAAAACAATAATAATTAAAAAATTTATAAAACTATAATAATAAAAAATTAAACAATACAAAAAATAAAAAATTATAAAACTATAAAATGAAAAAACAATAATAATTATAAAATTATAAAACTATAATAAAAAAAATTAAACAATATAAATAATAAATAATTATAAAACTATAAAATGAAAAAGCAACAATAATTAAAAAATGATAAAACTATAATAAAACATTAAACAAAATAAAAATTATAAAACTATAAAATGCCAAAATAATAATAATTAAAAAATTACTAAAAATTGATAATGTATTACAAATAATATTACAACAATTTACTTACCTCTTTACACATAACTGAGGATAAGTGATTTTCTTGCAACCTCAATAATTATGATGAAGCCATTTTTAAATATTGTTGTAGGAAAAAAAATTTGTTGTAGAAAAAAAAATTGTTGTAGAAAGAAGAAAGAAAACTAAATTATGTTGTAAAAAATATGAGAGGGGTATTTATAGAAGATTGAGATATCGGGAGAGAATTTTTGAAGGCAACATCCAAGTTATCGTTATTTTAAAAAAAATTATATTTTTTTAACAGTTAAAGTTTAAAATTTTAGTAAAAAAAATTAAAAAAAACAAAAAAGGATCCAGCACTACAAAACTTAATAATTTTAAGGGCACTAAATTACTAGGGGTTTGAGTAGAGGCGGCAAAATGAACCCGAAAACCCGCCCAGAAAAACCCGAACCCGAACCCGTCCAAACCTGATTTGACCAAAAAGTCAAAAACCCGAACCCGAAAAAGCCCGAACCCGAATGGGCCCGAACCCAAATGGGCCCGAACCCGAATGGACCCGAACCCGAATGGACCCGAACCCAAATGGACCCGAACCCGAATGGGCCCGAACCCGAATGAGCCCGAACCGAAATGGACCCGAACCCGAGACCGGCCCGAACCCGAACCCGAATTTAATACTAAAAATAAAAATAATCAAATTGCAATTAATTTTTTTTTTTTTTTACAAAGCAATAACTTTAATTATTAATTTTATTCTATTTTTTTTAATAATTTAATTAAAATTTAATATTATATATATATATATGATGAAATGATAATTTTATCAAAAAGTAAATTATATTTTGTACTTATAAGTTATAACTTTAACGTCTCATATCATGATAAATTTACAATCTAAATATTTTAAATTCTTGAAAATTTTAGAGATGTGAAAAAAAATTTGACAATAATTCAATTAATCTATAAGGGTAAAAAAATTGACAATAATTCAATTATTTTGGCCTTTTGGGTTATACTTATACGGTTAGGTTAGGGTGGGTTTAATTGGATTATGGCTTTCATGTGATTTTATTTTAGCGGGTGGGTTTAATGGGGTTTTGGATTTTATGGCCTTTTGATTTTGGGTATATTTATTATATATTAATAAATAATCATATTAATTATATATTTATTACGTATAATTTAAATATAAATTATATTTTTTTTGAACTACTTTATAATTTATACTTTATACTGATGAAAAAAATATAAGTACTCGATATATATATATATATATATCGTGACTTTAAGCATAAATCTTTTGCATTTTATAAATATATAAACGAATAGATGAAGGCCAAGATTTATTTTTAAAAGTTTTTTATTTTATAGTGAATATAAATTATAATGTATTTATATTTTGAAATTCGAGTTCATCAAATCAATTATTTTAAATATCAATATGATTAATTTAATATATCATATTTTTTATAATAAATTATTTCAAAATTTGATTTTATATAACAAATTAATTTCTTATTCTTTTGGTGCTAACAAATATTAATTTTAAAAAATAAATATAATTAAAAATATCATATAATAGCAAAAATATAAAAATAATAATAAATTAATAATTTGTTTTTAGATATAAATATTTAAATTACGTAAAAATGATTACATCTAATATAAAATAAAATGATGTAAAACATACCCGAATCCAGACCGAACCCGAACCCAGACCGAACCCGAATGGGCCCGAACCCGAATGGGCCCGAACCCGAATGAGCCCGAACCCGAACCCGAATGAGCCCGAACCCGAATGGACCCGAACCCGAATGAGCCCGAACCCGGATGGACCCGAACTCGAATGAGCCCGAACCCGAATGAACCCGAACCCGAATAAACCCGAACCCGAATGAACTCGACCCGAACCCGCCCAATTGCCAACTCTAGGTTTGAGGGATCGCCTGCGATTCCTTGTTTTTATTTGTTTTTTCCCGACCCAATAAAATCTGCAGACAATAGTTAAACTTTTGAGGGCACTTATTATTATTATTTTTTTTATTTACCACCTTACAGCATCACCTATCCCAAATTCTCATTCCCTCCTCTTTCCATGTTTCCGTCTCTATTTTTCCCCCTCAGAATTATTTCTCAAATTCTCTCTCACCATTTTCGCGTCTTCAAATTTCTCTCTCAAATATAAAAACAAATCCCTAATTTTTGAAAATCTCCTTACTCTCGGCAATCTCCACCACCAATCTTCGCCGTTGTCGTCACCGTCACTATCAATGCTGCATCACTGTTGCTATTTTCTCTGCTGCAATTTCTTCAGTTTCTTTAGCCAAATAGTGTCGAATCACTCTTTCTCCAGTACGATTTCCAAAAGAAACCTATCTGAGCTTTATTTTTTTTTTATCTAATTAACAGATGGATTAAAGTTTTGGTCTAATCCAGCTCAGGAACAAGGGCAGAGAACTTGAGAACAATTTGTAAGTTTATTCTTGATCTTCAAACAGTTTTCGTCTCTTGCAATGGACATTTTTTGTACAAAAAACGGCAATTATTAAATTAGAGATATTCTCGATTTGTTATTAAATTTACATTGATAGTTTTTCGGATGAATTACTCAGTGAGATAATATTTCTGTTTGTTATGGTTTTGATCTTAAATATTAAGTTTGAGCCTGAGAACTCAAGTGCTATGGGTTTTGGCTTTAGATGTGGCTTCTTGGGTCTTCTCCACATGGAAATTGTTCAGGCATGATCTTTTTCCCCTGAAATTCTCTTTTCCTATTTATTTATAAAAGTTTCTTGCTGTTGCTTCTTATTACATGTTCAAATTCTGGAGAATTTTTGAAATTCAGTGTTGGCTCTAATATATTATAGTTTTACAGGAAAGGCTTGAAAGGGAGTACAATCTGAGCCTAATAACCACTTCACCTAGTGTTGTGTATAGAGTGAACTGTGTAAATGATGATACTCTAATTTCTTCTCAACCCTGTAACACTTTTTATTTAAATTATATTTCAAGAATGTTGTGTATAACTTTTTTCCTTTTTGCTCAAAATGTCAGATTGACTATGTTAAATTTGAGAGGCATGCTGCTGGTGGCTCAAATATGCATTACTTTGATATTCTCATAAGAACTGAGCAAGAACATTTATTTCGGAATATTCAGAGAAACGAATATCATAATTTGTTTGACTTCATCAGATCAGGTTAATATGTTCTTCCATTGGATTAATAGTTTTGGTCTTTTTTGAAATTTATTAACTGCTGTTTGTCCATGTAATTCGAAGGGTTTGAAGATTATGAACCTTGGAGACGTACGAACCACAGATGGTGTGACCGAGATTCTTCAAAACGAGGATGATGATGCAATTGACCCACATCTTGAACGCATTAAGAATAAAGTTGGTGGGGATGAAAGTGATGAGGAGGTAAATTCTTTATCAATTGTGTGGATTTATTTATTTGTAGTTTCAACTTTATTTTGGTTTCAGTGGAAGACTCGATATAATTAGATTCATTAAGGAAATTCAAGCACAAGTTCTATACGCATGCATTAGGATAGGACCCTTCATTGAAAGCGAATGGTCTTATGGGTAATTAGATTACTATCTTCAATACTTAAATCTGAAATCCTAGTTAATTTTCAATGGCCTAAAACTATGGTTTTGCAGGGGTTTTCCATTTTGGTTGCATGATATTCCGGGCATAGTTTATAGATCAAATAATGAGCCCTTCAAGGTGAGTACTTCAGTTTCTCTCTTGCTATGGAAATGTCAGTTCATGGGTCTGAAGACTGCTAATCACTAACACTACTCTTTTTGGTATAATAACAGTAACAAATGGAGAAGTTTGTGTCAAATCTTGTGGCTTATGTCAATGTTCCTGCAGTTCCGGTTACCCCGCTTGGTGCACTGAGTATAATTGTGAGGTAAGCTTCTTTTATTTGCGGCAATTTCTTTAGATTTGATTGGAATTTGGAATTTGTTCAAACGCTAAAGTAGGATGCGTCCTGCATTGCAGGTTCATTGGTGATTGCAATAAATGCACCACAAGAGCATACTCTAAGGTCTGTACAAGAAATTTGGACTCTAGCAACACAACCAGGTTTGGCCCTTCTCTTTATATTTGTTATTCTTGGTTGTCCAACACTCATTATGAGTAATTAATTGTTGTTCCTGTTCACATGTTTCTGTTGGCAGCTTTTCTAATTTATGTAGCAGCTACACTTTCAATAGTGTTAGCTTTGGTTTTGCATTTTGAACCTCGTCATGGGCAGACAAACATAATGGTTTATTTGGGAATTTGTTCTTTAATGAGTTCTCTTACGGTTGTAGATCTCCTTAATGGGTTCTTTGCATTTTACACCAGGACATAATGATGTTAAGGAGTTGCATTTTACACCATTAAAGCAAAACATGCCCACATGACTGTCTTTATTGGCAATTAAAATCCTTCAAGTTCTTAAATGAACACACCAGAGAAACCGACACTTATTCAATGATGTTAATAATGGAAGACAGATGTTAAAACTTGAAATATCAATCTCTCACAGTAAATAACTATTTCTCATCAACATTTAAAGTTTAAATAGTAGATTGATTTTTTTATTCATAATTATGTCCTGCCATTTCCAATGCAGAACACCTTTTTTTAATCTCCGACTCTTGGCTCAAGCTGAATTGAGTTACTTCATTCTGCTGTTTCAGATGTACTTGTTACTCTGTAAAATTGGATCAAACCCGATGCTATAAAACTTTATTTATTCCTTTTTGACCTATTTATAAGATTACCTGTACTTGGAAGTATTGTAAGGTTTTGTGGCATGGTCCAATCATGGATTTGTTCTATATTTTGTCTGCTACTGCATTAATCAAGCCACATATTGTTGAAGCTGATGGCACTGCAGCACTCGGGAGGGGGCAACGCATGTGCATGTTATTCGGGTGTTATTTTTGTCTCAGCAGGTAAATTATGTCTCCTAAAACCTAATAATGTCTATATTACATATTTAAATGAAATTCATAGTAAACACTGAGAAAGAATCAAGTCAAGGAGAGACTGGATTCTGTTTACAGTGGACTTCAGATATCTGCAAAATGCTTTGAAATTAAGGATCCGTTTGTTTCGCAGAAATTGACTTTCAGAAAATATTTTCTGAAAAATGTGAAGATTTTTTGGAAAAATAGAGATTTTCTGATGTTTGGATGATTTACTGAAAAATATTTTCTGTTATTTGATTATTTTTTGGAAAATCTACTTTTTTCAAATATCAATACTGAAATAAATATTAATTATTAAAATTTTAAAAATGATTTTTTATTAAAATATTAATATTTTAATAATAATATTTAATACTAAAATATTATATTAATATTAAATACTTAAAATAATACTATTTATTATTCAAACATTAATTATATTAATATTTAAAATATTATATTTATTATTAAAATATTAACATTAATTATATTAATATTTAAAATAATATAATTATTATTAAAATATTATTTATAGTAATGTCCCAACCTAAAAAAATAACGAGTTTCATTGCAAGACTATATTATTCGTTAAGCGTGACATTAAAAAAAAATCGAGGAAAAGTCGACTTGATTCCTCTAGAAAAATTAAGGTTTTGAAAATGACCTCAAAAAAATATGGAGTCGTCACCAATTTTTTTTAGCTAGGTGTGATCTGTCACCTATTAAAATCGGTTTTATAAAATATTTTAAAAATTAATTAAAATATTTTAAAAATCAATTTCAAGGCTGCGTTTTAAATCAAAGAAATCAAAGAAACGGGTTTGGGATTCGATTACGTATGGGGAAGGATTAGCACCCCCAAAACGTCCGTATAAAACAGTACCTTATTAATCGTATGTTATCTCAAATCTTGGTAAGTTGGTTTTAAATTTAGTATTTCAAGTTAATTCTCAACTTAAAGAAAAATAATTTCATTTTTAATTAAAAATGATCCGGAATTCATAAATTCAAAATTTTTTTATATTCTCTAACAAACGTGGCAAAATATAGAAATTTTTATTAGTTTTGAAAAACTTTCTGAATCATTCTATTTTTAAAGAAGATATTCCATTATTAATAATAATTAATGATATTCCCTCCAGCAAATTCAGTAGAGAACTCATGAATTATTTTAACTCGTGAATATATTTATTTTTTATTGAAAAAAAATAATTATCCTTTTGAAAACATTTTAAAAGATATGAATATGAATATGCATGACATAAATAAAATGACATAGCAAAATCTAAATAATATAATACTTCCTAAATGTATATGATATAATTTAAATGCCTTAGCATATTCTAAATGAAATAAAATGTCCTAAGTTATATGACATATTCTAAATGAAATGAAATGACTTAAATAGCATAATATGTTCTATATGAGATGTAATATCCTAAGTCATATGATATATTCTAAATGAAATAAAATGACCTAGGTGACATAATATATTCTATATGAAATGTAATATCCTAAGTCATATGATATATTCTAAAAGAAATGAAATGACCTAGGTGACATAATATATTCTATATGAAATAAAATAACCTAGGTAACATAATATATTCTATATGAAATGACATAATTTAAATGACAAGGCAAATATAGATGATATGGCATATAATCTAAATGATATAGAATATAAAATAATACTATCATATAATATGCATGGAAATAAAAATGAAAATAATAATACATGAACATAGTATATGCTAAATAATATAACAACAAAAAAATAATTAAATAAAAAACATAGGATATCATGAAATATTCCAAGTCATATAATAAACATATAACATAACTCAAAATCATAACAATATCATAGAAATTATCATAGCAAAGGTCACATATTATATAAAATGCATGAATATGAAAAATGCAATGCATGAAAATGTATTTTTTCCTTTAATTAAGGAAATCCGTATATCTAAAAAGATATCCGGCTACCTTAGGAAAATATGTCAAATTAAATATTCTAAAACCAAAATACTTTGTGATTATTTGAAAACAATTTTGAAAAGCTTGAATTAAAAATAAAAACTAGGTTATTTTTTTTAAAATAGCTCTAATTTCCTAAGTTTAAAATCCCGGACTTGATCACCCTTAACCCGAGACTTAAAAAATCATTTTTAGAGTTTAAAAAGGCTTAGAAATTACCCTAAGTCAGTAGCTAACCTTCCTAATCAGCCCCCTCTAAGTAACTTAATCAAAACAGAAAAATGATTTTTCTTTAAATTCAATTATGACTCCACTGTCCAGTTTTAAGCCACGATTTTTTACCCTATTTTTAAAAATTCAAAAAAATCTAAAAATAATACTGGAGACTCAGGACATATAAAATTATACGGAAAAAAATCAGCTTAATTTTCTGATTAAAGATGAATGCCCAGAAAAATCGGTAAAGTACGAGTACTGGGTGAAAAAACTGTTTTGCCAAAATGCATTTTTGCCTTTGATAAAATCATTTAAAAATCAAAGTAAAAATATTTAAGACTCACAAAATGACTTACAAACAGTAGCTAAGATTTTTTGAAAGTTAGATAAAAATTGACTAAGTAAAAAAAAATCATAAAGGTAAAATAATCAATTTGACAAATCTTAATTTTCCACAAGTGTGCTCAAGAGAGCATGACTTTGAACCATTAATTGGCCTTAGTCATTAGTCAAGTGGCATGAAGATGAAATGCATGAAAAATTACAGCAAATATGATGCATGAAATGCATGAGTTTAAACCTAAATGTCATGAAAAAATGCATGGCATCCATATAGTGACCTAGACCTAAATAAACATGCATGGCATTTAATGCAATCTAGGTCTAAAATGCATGAGCATGCATGGCAAATAAACCAAACCTAATAACTAAAATATGCATGGCATTTTTACAAACACAAAGCATGCTTAAACCAAAAACTTAACCAGATATCATGCAAATGCTAACCTATCAACTAACATAGCAAGAATGCACATTCGATGCTTGAATTCAATGAGTGGTCGAATGGCCTATAGTTTATAACAAGCATGGCATTTTCACAAACACTTGATATACTAACATGCAAAACTACATCAAATATCATGCAAATGCAAAACCTACCAACTAACATGGCAAAAATGCAACACACAATGCAAAACACATGGAGTAGCCGAATGGCCTCAAGCTCCAACAAGCATGGCATTTTCACAAACACTTGATATACTAACATGCTCAATTAAAATATATCACTCAAAACATGCAAACACAAAATAGAAATACTAAAACCAAACAAGCATTTTCACAAACACTTGATATACTAACATGCTCAACTAAAATATAAAACTCAAATCATGCAAACACCACACAAGCATTTTCACAAACACTTGATATACTAAATATAAAACATCAACAAATTTAAACATTATGAAAACAGAAAATTAAGAATGCAAGAACATAATTTAAATCATAAATGGCAACAAACAAAACAACCAAGTTAAAATATGACTCAAGTATGAAGTAGAATAACACTTAAAACATCAAGATTAAAGAAAATAACAATAATAACACGATAAAATAAACAAAATAGCAACCTTAATAAAGAATGTAGGCCATTCGGCCATGGTGAGAAATTATAAAAAAAATTGTAAAAAATATTTAAGAAAGAAATGAAGAAAGAACTTAATAAGAACAATAAAAAAATATTTATTTAAAAAAGGAAACTCACCAAATAGTAATCAAAATAGCAAAAACAAGAATGGAAAATCAAGAAAATGCAAGAGTTGTTGCTCAAGAGCAACCTCAAGAAGCTATATTTCAAGCTTTATCTCTTCAAACTTTCCTTTCTTTTCTAAACTTTTTCTTTTTGCTTTCAACCAAAGAGAAAAAAACTAAGAGAAACTAAGAGAAATCAGCAAAATGAAAGTGTCTATGAAAATTCTGAACCCCCTCTATGTCAAGGCCGAATGCCCCTCTCTCTCCTCCAAAAATGATGTCATTTTTTTCTAACCAATTTTTCATCAAATGGCTAATAATTCAAGGTGAAAAAATCATGAAATTACTACCCTTAGATTAGCATGGCAGCTCTCCATAATTACAGCTATTCAAGAATAATGTTGACACTCTCCCTTGGCCTATGTGGCTTAATCACTATGGCTTGATCAAAGAGAATCTCTAACTAACTCTTAATTCTTGGCCATTTGATTGAAAAATCAGAAGTTTCCTCCTTCCTTTGGGCATTGGCAGGCCAGCACTTCTCTTTTTCAGCCCAAGTCTGATTTTTTGAAATGCCAAAAGAAGCCCTTTTCGGTTGCTTAGGTGAAATGACTGTTTTGCCCCCCGGATGCAAATAAATGTCAAAGGGACTCCAAATTAAAATTTTCTTTTTTAAACTTCCAAAATAATAAAATATTGAATTCTGGAAGTTCTCAAAATTTTTCGAGTCCGTTTGCTATTTATTTGGATTTTTTTTTTCAAAAATGCCCTTTTATGCCCCCACATTTTACCATTTTTTAAACAAGCTCCAAATCAAGATTTTTCTTCACCAATCTCTTCCAAATAATTTAAAAGTGTGATCTAAAAGTTTTCATAATTTTTGGAGCTCATTTGGTATTTTTTCGGGATTTATCTGCTTGAATTACTACATAGGGGCTCGGGATTTGGCCATTTTGCAAACAAACTCCGAATCAAGATTTTCTTTCGCCAATCTCTTCCAAATAATTTAAAAATGATATTTACAAAATTTCAGAATTTTTGGAGTCCATTTGCTATTTTTTCGGGATTTATCTTCTTGAATTACTGCATAGGAGGCTCGGGATTTGGCCATTTTGCAAACGAACTCCGAATTAAGATTTTCTTTCGCCAATCTCTTCCAAATATTTTAAAAATGAGATTTTCAAAATTTCAGAAGATTTGGAGTTCATTTGCTATTTTTCCGAGATTTGTTTTTTGAATTACTGCATGGGAGGCCCGGGATTTGGCCATTTTGCAAACGAACTCCGAATCAAGATTTTCTTTCGCCAATCTTTTTCAAATGATTTAAGAATTTTCGGAGTCCATTTGCTATTTTTTCCCAAATTTTCCAATTTTGTTCTTTTGCCTCTGAAACCCGGTTTTGCTCAAAACAAGTCCGATTTTCAGATTTTCTTCAAAGTGAGCCTTGGGCTATCCCTTTTTAATCATTCCTCATCCATTGGGGGCTTTGGTCTTACCAAGTCGGGCCATTTCTGTGATTCTTCCCGATTTCACCGAAATCCACCAAAAACCCTAATTCTCGGTTTTCTCCCGGATTGACTTTTCTTTCAGTTTTTCTTTCAAGTGGCTTCTCCATTACTCGTAGTCAGTGCTTATCTTTCATTTGGAACCTTCAATTTCGACCAATTCGATCGTTTAAGCATTTTTCCCCAATTTTCTCGGATTAGGGTTTCCTTTTTGCTGAATCTCCAAATCCCAACTTCCGAACTCCATATCTTTCAATGTAGACCTTGGATTATCAAAATTCTTTCGCCATTTTTCAATTGAACTTCAAATCTTGATTTTGAAAGTGGGTTATTTTTTCAGTAGTTGACTTTCTGAGGTTGACTTTTTTAGGGTTGATTTTTTTTGAGGTTGACTTTTTTCAAGTTTGACTTTTTATGCTCGCCCTCTTAAACTAAGTCTCGGAGTACCACCTGCAAGATGAAAAAAGTCTTTTTACATTCTGAAACATCAATTTAGGAAGAAAACATACATGTTTTAGTGGTCCGGACAAAATTAGGTGTCTACAGCTGCCCCTCTTTGGCTATTGCTGAGAATCATGAACCAAACAAAGATAAACCGAGACTAATTTTGTACGGTCAGTGAAATCACATGTGAAGGAAAGGGAAAAGGGGTTTTTATTTTTTTTTCATTTTTCATTTTTTTTCAATTTTTTTTTCTTCATTTCTTTCATTTCTTTCATTTTTTCATTTTTTTCATTTTTCATTTTTTTTGTTTTGTTTTTGTTTTGTTTGAGAAAGCAGTAAATTGAAGATTTTGTCCTTAAATTAAATTCCCTGACTAATCAAGGCTCGACCTGTCTTAAGGAAACAAATTCGACTTGCAAGAAAAGTAATGACCTCGACGATGGTCTCGGGGTCTTAACCTGTCTTGTTCTCAGCTGTGTTTAAAATTCTGGGTATCTCCTCCAGAAGCTTCGGCTATCGCCACCAAAGACTTTCTTTCCTTTTCAAAAATTTTAAAACTCTGGATATCTCCACAGAGGCTTCGGCTATCACTACCAAAGACTTTCTCCCTTTTCAAAAAATTTTGAACTCTGGATATCTCTACAGAGACTTCAGCTATCACTACCAAAGACTTTCTCACTGTTTAAAATTTGTAAAATTCTGGGTATCTCCTCCAAAAGCTTCAGCTATCACCACTGAAGACTTTTTCACTGTTTAAAATTTATAAAAATTCTGGGTATCACCTCCAGAAACTTCAGCTATCACTACCAAAGACTTTCTCACTGTTTAAAATTTGTAAAAATTCTGGGTATCACCTCCAGAAGCTTCAGCTATCACCACCGAAGACTTGTTCATTTTTAAAATTTGTTAAAATTCTGGGTTCGGCAAGTTCAGAATAAAAGAAAGTACCTCGACGGTGGTCTTGGGGTTCGACTCATTTGAGAAGCAAAATGAGTTCGATTATACCTGAAAGCTTTAAGAGATGATGCAAATGCTTCATGATGCAAATGACTTAGACTGGTGCAAATTTTCTTTATGCAGATTCAAATAACTTAGATTGATGCAAATGCTTCTTGATGTAGATGCAGATGTTGAATAGAATTCTGGGTATCTCCTCCAGAAGCTTCGGCTATCACCACCAAAGACTTGCTCATTTTCAAAACTATAAAACCCTGGATATCTCCACAGAGGAAGATTTATCATTGGTCAAAAATCCTGGATATCTCCACCAGAGGCTTCAGCTATCACAACCGAAGACTTATTCACTTTTAAAATTTGTAAAATTCTGGATATCCCCTCTAGAAACTTTGGCTATCACCACCAAAGGTTTGTCATTGTAAAATTCTGGGTAACTCCTCCAGACGCTTCGGCTATCACCACCAAAGGTTTGCTCATTGTAAAATTCTGGGTAACTCCTCCAGAAGAAGATTTCTCATTGTTCAAAATTATAAAACCCTGGATTGCTTCACCAGAGGCTTCAGCTATCACCACCGAAGACTTGTTCACTTTTAAAATTTGTAAAATTCTGGATATCCCCTCCAGAAGCTTTGGCTATCATCACCAAAGACTTGCTCATTGTAAAATTCTGGGTAACTCCTCCAGAAGCTTTGGCTATCACCACCAAAGACTTGCTCATTGTAAAATTCTGGGTAACTCCTCCAGAAGCTTTGGCTATCACCACCAAAGGTTTGCTCATTGTAAAATTCTGGGTAACTCCTCCAGAAGCTTTGGCTATCACCACCAAAGACTTGCTCATTGTAAAATTCTAGGTAACTTCTCCAAAAGAAGATTTCTCATTTTTCAAAATTATAAAACCCTGGATATCTCCACCAGAGGCTTCAGCTATCACCACCGAAGACTTGTTCATTTTTAAAATTTGTAAAATTCTGGATATCCCAACCAGAAGCTTTGGCTATCACCACCAAAGGTTTGCTCATTGTAAAATTCTGGGTAACTCCTCCAGAAGCTTTGAGAAATGATGCAGATGCACATGTCTTTAACAAGGTGCTCATGCTTCATGATGCAAATGTAAATGGCTTGGATTGATGTAAATGTTTCTTGGTGCAAATGCAAATGGCCTGGATTGATGCCCATGTTTCATGATGCAGATGCCCCTACTAATTGTATTCATGTAACTGGTCTATGAATGGTGTAACTGCAATTACCACACAATAATGAAAATGCAATGATTTCCAGAAATGATGCAATTGCTTGAGATGACACAAATGTGAATTCCATGAAGAATGTAAATGTAAAGGTAAAATGCAGATGCACATGGAATAATGCCAATGCAAATACCCATGAATGATGCAAATGCTTGCCGACACTGTGCAGATGCAAAAGCTCGATAAAGAGATGAGTGCTCATGAGTGATGCAAATGCCCCTAGTTGTTTTTCTAGACTTTGGCTTAGCCCTTCAAATTCATTTTTCCTCTTCAAATCAGAGTATATCTTCAATTCATTTTGGCTATTCTCTTTGCCCCAATAGTTTTCAAACTTTCATCAAATTGATCTGAACTGGGTTCTATTTCTTCTTCTCATATCTGGAAGTCAGGACCTATCTTGGCAGTTCTATACCTTTGGGTTAGAAAACTACTTGTCTCATGTCAACATCAAAATGAGTATTTCAAAAAAATATCTTTATTTGTTTTCTCATTTTGAAAACTTCTAAACAAAAAATATTAACCGTACAATGTGTGATGTACAAATCTTTTGAAGACTGATGATCATTATTAGAAATTTCTCTAAGTATCAATCTGGGTTTTTTCAACTGGGATTGGCAAGGCTTGGTATAACAAGATTCTGGCTTTTCCAGGAAAACTTCATGACAAAAATGTATATCCTTTCTAGGCTCACAAATGGAACAGGTTTTATAAATCATGAATTCATTGAGAACCAAGCAAATTCAACATTCTTTTAGTTTCCATATCAAGGCATTTTGGCAAGCATCAAGATTAGATGGGATGTTTAAACGAAAAGTTTAATCTTGGAGAAAAAAAGTTTCAATTTTTTTGAAAACAATCCTCCGAATGAGAGTTGACAATATGGGAGCTTCATGAATTCTTAAAAGTTTCTCGATGACCGCTTCTTCAAGATGACCTTCTCTTTTGTGGTAGTCACTAACATAAATGGCATAAAAAATTCCATCTTACTCTAGACCGCCCATTTTTGGGTTTTCGCCCTAGAGTCCCATTCTTTTCAATTTTTCTCTCTTTTTTTTGTTCTACCATACACTTGAAAATTCTAAATTCTTCCTTAGTGAAATGATAATTTGATGAGATAGGATAAAATCTGAGAAAAAACCTTTCAAATTAAATATTCATGCTTGATCAAAATAGACTTTTAAAGCACGTAATGTAGGCCATGGCTCAGAGTTCAGAAAGAAAGGATAAATAGGCCCAAAATATGTGTTTGAGGGTAATCAGATCAAGGATCATTTCTTGAGGAAGATTCTCTTTGAAGCATTTGTCCCTTTTGGACTTTTCATTCCTTTTTTGGCTTTTGCTCTTTTTCTTCTTTGTTTTTGGCTTTCAATTTGCCATGTCTTTCACATTGCTTTTTTTTTTTTTGCCCCCTTCTTTTTTCGACAAAGTGAGCACGTATTTATTCGGGGCTCCATTTGCTTTGCATCTGTCTTTGAGCTAGGATTCATTCCTCCATGTTCTCTAAAAGATCTTTCCTCGCATTTGCCCTCCAGTGTAGAGGGTGATCCTTAATCAGAGTTCAAAGAAGAAATAATTCTTTTGGCTCAAAAGGGGTGACTATGGATAATAATTTTTTTTCTTGTGAAAGGGATATGAAAAAAGGCCATTTCTCATATCAAGCACAAATATTCTCATTGAAAAGCGATCCTCAGGGGAAATAGATAATCAAAATTCCATTTTGCACTTTGGAATCATCCAAATTCTCATATGCATGATATCGCAATTTTTTTATATCACATGCCCCAATAATTCATGCGTTAGTCCATCCCTTTTCACCATGTATCCATCATTTCTACATATGATGCCCCAATTTGATTAACCATGAGAATTTGTATCAACGAGGAACATAGCAAGTCTAAGTCTGTACTGAAAAAATTGAATTTCAAATCTGAGTTCTTTGAAGAGACAAGGAAAATATGACCCAAAAACGGGTTTTCTCTGAGACAAGGGATAATCTAGTTTGGTCATTGTGCTCCAAGGTATTAATCATGAAGTGACGTTTGGGTAATTGAAGTTTTATGGTCATTGGAAAAGGTCATGAATGGTTTTAGCACAATCTTGACACACATCAAATTATCAAAATCTAGATTCTTGAAAGAATGTCTCATTTGTTTGAATTTCAAGGAATTCAAAAAATTTCAAAAAGTTCGTTCCTTTGTTCATAGCCTAGACTAGGATTTACATCATTGCTTATTCTGCAATGACAATGATTTTTTTTTTGTGAAGTTCAATCATTCATATTCCTTGAAGCATTAGGTCTTTCAAGTGTTATTGATTCAAGGTTTAGGCATAGAGAAGCCCAAAAAAAAGGGAAGTGTGTTGGGTCATGTCTAACAATGATCAACAATATTCTCGAGACTGTCCATTATTAAAAATTTCTTAATGCTTGTTTTTGCAAATTCAAATTATTGTTAAAACACAACAAACACAAAGCATTTAAAATTCAAAATTCATTTAATTCATGTAGATGTTAACATGAGACAAGTGCTTTCATCATCACAGTGTATAGAACTACATGTGTCAAAAACCTAATATGATCATGCACCATGTTTCTTATGACACTTGGCTTTCCCATCTTCAAAACTTATCGAACCAGCCTTGATTAGATCCCTGACCTTGTACTTCAAAGCGGGGCAGTTCTCTGTTGAGTGACCTTGATTGCCAGAATGATAACCACAACACTCATTAGCATCATATCAGGATAAGGGGGCTTCAGAGGCTCTAATTGCATAGGTGTCACAAAGTGATTTTTGATGAGTTGAGGTAATAGCTCACTGTATGTCACAAGAATCGGGTCATCCTGATTTCTTGTTCGCTTTTTATGCCCCCTTCGATTATTCCCAAGAGTGTTCGATTGATAGACAGATGTAAATTCTGGTGTAGTTGCGGTCATTGATTGGTAGGGATAAAAACCTTGAGAGACATTGTTCAGGGTAGATTAAATTGGCTGATACGAGGAGAATTGGGGATGTGAGGCAAAGCCTTCCACGACTTGGGTATCTTCCTTTTTCTTTTCAGATGCCCCATTTTTCTTGATATTGGATGTTCTTTCTCCTTCAATTTTCCCATCTTTGATAGCATTCTCAATCATCTCCCCTGAAATTACCATGTCCGAAAAATTCTTCGTGGTGTTGCCGACAAGTATATCATAGTACGGGGCCTGCAGTGTATTCACAAAAATGACAGTGGTTTCCTTCTGAGTTAAGGGCGGTTGTACTTGGGCGGCCAGGCTCATCCACCGTTGCGCATATTCTTTGAAGCTCTCAGTGGCTCTTTTCCTCATATTTTACAAGGTGAGACGGTCAGGCGCCATGTCAGTCATATGCTTGTACTGGTTTAGAAAAACCCTAGCCAAGTTATTCCAAGAGCGAATCTGATCCTTGCTCAACTGACTATACCACCTAATTGCAGACCTATTGAGGCTATCTTGAAAGCAGTGAATCAAAAGCTTATCATTATCTATATGACTTGTCATCTTCCGGCAGAACATAGTGATGTGGGTTGACGGGTCGGTCGTCCCGTTATATTTCACAAAGTCAGGGATCTTGAACTTAGGAGGTATGACTAAATCGAGGACCAAACATCGTTTTTTCGCATCTAAACTCCCAAATACATCTGTACTTTCTACTGTCCGAAGCCTTTCATCTAACCACTGATATTTCCCTTGGAAATATGTCAACTCAACCTCATTTACTGCAACCATTTTCAACTTTGCCTGTTCAGCTGGATCATCTGAGTTTAGGACATTGACGGGGTTAACAGTGTTCTGGGCATCAATCATTACGACCTCATTCTGACCCTTTTGTGCCTCTAACCCTTTCCTGGCGACAAAGTTTTCAGTATATCCTTTTCCCTTGATTACGGCGGACATCAGCTCCATCAATTTAGTCATCTGATCCTTAGATCCGCTTGAGACTTTGCCAGCTGTTCTCGCAATTCTTTCTGTTCCATTTCCATTTTTTCCATTCGGGCAACTTGTTCATCCTCCATAGCACTAGCCTGTATTAAAAGGGTACTCAGTACTTCTTATACCTCTGATTTGAAATGGGAATTCTTTCAAAGACTCCTAAAGCCAAGCCAACTTCTGTTTTATTTCCCCCAAATGTATGTCATGATGAATGAGCCATGATTGTCATTTGATGCATGTGAAGAATAAAAGAAATGATGTATGGACATATATAGTGAAAACATGCTGACCATGTATGTAATAAATGCAATCACGATGCCAACATGTTGCAAGTAAAGAATAAAAAAATCAACGCATGGATATATGCAATGAATAATCATGTACATTTTAGCGTATTTCCCAATGAATGATCATATATCCTATGAATGCAACACGATGTCAATTATGATACATGCAAACAATGAATGATTGATATAGAGTATATACAAAGAAAATCATGCTAACCCTGTGTTTCATGAATGCAACCTAATGTTAATATGACAGATTAATGCATGAGCATATATAGAGGAATCATGCTGACTATGTTTATCATGAATGCAACCCAAAGTCAACATGATGCATGTAAAGAATAAACAAATTAATACATGGATATATACAGAAAAATCATGTTGATTATGAATTCATGAATGCAACCTGATGCTAACATGATACATGTATGAATGTATGGTATGACAAATAATTGATCAGATGCAAAATGCAAAGGGGGAGATATCACGGAGGAAATAAGAATCGGAGGAACTTAATCATCAACATCTCATAAATTTGAAGCATAGTCAATTCATTCCCATATCAATTGTTCACAATGGTATAAACCATGTTTTACAAAATCTGAGCAATAGTTAAAACTGTCTTTTACAAGCACTTTATTCTTCCTAGCATCCTAAAGCTATAAGAGCCGGCTACTGAAAGAATGAAATCCTATTACATCATATAAGACCGAAGTCTTTCCACCTCAATGTTGTAAATCTCCCAATCCTAATTACGCTTTCCCAGTCCTCTATCAATCAGTGTCGTTGGATCCAACCACTTGGCATCTGTAAGAGTTTGCACTTTCTTTTTGAATGCTATACAGTTTTCGATGCTATGGCCAACAATTCCACAATGATAATCACATCTTGCATTTGGATTATACCACCTTGGATATGGTGGTAATAGGGATTTCAATGGGACACGGGCAACAATGTGATTTTGGATCAGTATAGGGAGAATCTCTCGGTAGCTGATTGGAAAGGGATCAAAAGGCCTTTGGGTCTTATCCTGGGGTGGTTTCTTAGTCACACATGGCCTAGGAGTTGGGGCACTTGGTGGTGGCACTAAGGTCCGAACCGAGGTGTTTACATAGGGAGATAGAGGAACAACAAGGTAAGGGTATGGATTTGGACACGGGGCCTTTGGAGGTTGTACATAGCTCGAGGTTCCTATCCCAGATGCTGGATAAGGTGATTGATGAGGAAAATAGTATGAACTGGCAGTTGTTGGTGATGGAGTGGGATTCAGGAATCCCGTAGTGGTCATCTCAATGGACGATTGGACCATAGTAGAGTGGGGATACTGGTTTGGACCTAGAACAGTTTGCAGGTATGGTATAGGATCCGAGGTTTCTATCCTTGGTATCAGGCTCTCAAGTTTAATCATTTTCACGATTTTGTCCACAATTTCATCAGGGTTGCAACCTTTGTGGCATTGACAAGTGCAGGATCCAGCAAGGATTATATGTTCTGGACCTAATGGTTTTGGTTGATCCGAAGACAATACAAAGCCCTGAGAAAGTTCCTCTTTACTCTTACCCATATCCTCAACCATTTTCAGCAATTTGGCAAGTTGTTCTTTCATTTCCCGCATTTCATGTCTACATTCCTCTTGGTTGCGTTCCAAAGCACCCAATCGTCCCTCCGATTCATTCCTCATATCTCGAATCCCTTTCATGCAAATGAAAATGTCATGAGATTAAGAATACAATTATGAATGTACATACTCTATTCCTATGTGCATGAATATACTGATGATTAGTGCATGAACATATACAGAGAAATTATGATGACTATGTATGCTATGGATGTAATCTAATGCCAACATGATGCATTTAAAAATGAATAAATTGATGCATAGGTATATACAAATAATAACCATGTATGTATTCTACAATGAATGACCATGCATGCTATGATGTCAAAATGATACATGCTAAGACTAAATGAATTAATACAAAGGTATGACCAATGATTACATGAAATTGGTAAGACCTAAATCTTATTTATTCAAAAATCTCATTATGCAAGATTTGCCTCCAAATTTATGATTTTTTTTAAACATGCTTTTTCTATGAAAAACCAATCATATTATTTTCAAAAGAATTTCGGAGTAGTGGATCCTACTATGGTACAATATGCAAATGTTCATGTAACACTACCGGTTTAATGAAATCATCAAATGAAATTATTATCACCATCCGTTTATTGCAAAAAACGAGATCAATAATACAACCAAAAATGTACATGCTCTATTCCTATGCATGAAATGTGCAAAATGCAAAAATGCTTGAAAATGATATTTATTTTTTATTTCAAACAGTTAATGAATATTTGCCCCAACAAATATCTACTTATATAGGCATCACGATGCCTTTGGGGCAGAGTTTCACACTTATTACGGGCGATGTACGTTCATCTTTGCCCGATTTACAAAACTTATTTGGAGTGTAACATAGGTAACAAAAGGTTTAGAAATGTCCCTCCATGTGTTCCTATCTTCGGTATATCTAACGGAAATCCGGCATGGCTTCGCCTAGGTTCACTATATGAAGGTGAATCGGTTCTAAGGCCCCGAATTGTTCCTCACTGCCGCCGGTGAAGGCTAGTAAGGCACCCCGATAAAAGCGGGTTCAATTCGTTAGAGTATATTTTCCTATGCCCGTACGGAGGATTATCACGAAGGCATTAGGTACTTTATACTCCGAAAGTGTTTCACTAGCCCATACGGAGGATCAATCACGAAGGCGTAGTTACTTTACTTCCACTTAAAAGGACGGAACCCGGGTAGAGGATTCATGTTATGCAAATGCAAATACAGTGTGTGCGGAGGAACAAAACAAACCTGTCACCACCTATTCTACACCCCTTATTCTAAATGCCCCAACTATTTATAAAAGACATTCAAAAATAGTGTAACGCATTAATCAACAAGCAATTATAATATACAACCTTAAATAACTAGAGAATAAAATGCATGCACATGAGTATGAACATATTTAAAAACATTTTATTATTTTCAAAATTCTCCTTATTTGAAAAAATGTGGGAATTAAAATTAAATACCAATTAAACCAACAAAACCGAGACTTTGATAACACACGACTAATTCTAGGCCTGACTCTCTAATAGTCCCAAGTGGAGTCGCCAAGCTGTCACAACCTAAAAAAATAACGAGTCTCATTGCAAGACTTTATTATTCGTTAAGCGTGACTTTAAAAAAAAATCGAGAAAAAGTCGACTTGATTCCTCTAGAAAAATTAAGGTTTTGAAAATGACCTCAAAAAGACATGGAGTCGCCACCAATCTTTTTTAGCTAGGTGTGATCGGCCACCTATTAAAACCGATTTTATAAAATATTTTAAAAATTAATTAAAACATTTTAAAAATCAATTTCAAGTCTGCGTTTTAAACTAGAGAAATCAAAGAAACGGGTTCGGGACTCGATTACATATGGGGAAGGATTAGCACCCCCAAAACGCCCGTATAAATCGATACCTTATTAATCGTGTGTTATCTCAAATCTCGGTGTAAAGTTGGTTTTAAATTTATTATTT
Source organism: Fremontodendron californicum (assembly GCA_030761205.1). Taxonomy (NCBI): domain Eukaryota; kingdom Viridiplantae; phylum Streptophyta; class Magnoliopsida; order Malvales; family Malvaceae; genus Fremontodendron; species Fremontodendron californicum. Next base: position 25,114,902 of record JAULJL010000009.1, read on the forward strand.
CAAGTTAATTCCAAATTTAAAGAAAAATAATTTCATTTTTAATTAAAAATGACCCGGAATTCATAAATTCAAAATTTTCCTATATTCCCCAACAAACATGGCAAATATAGAAATTTTTATTAGTTTTGGAAAACTTTCTGAATCATTCTCTTTTTAAAGAAGATATTCCGTTATTAATAATAATTGATGATATTCCCTCCAGCAAACCCGGTAGAGAACTCATTAATTATTTTAACTCGGGAATATATTTATTTTTTATTGAAAAAAATCATTATCCTTTTGAAAACATTTTAAAAGATATGAATATGTATATGCATGACATAAATAAAATGACATAGAAAAATCTAAATAATATAATGCTTCCTAAATGAATATGATATAATTTAAATGCCTTAGCATATTCTAAGTGAAATGAAATGTCCTAAGTTATATGACATATTCTAAATGAAATGAAATGACCTAGATAGCATAATATGTTCTATATGAGATGTAATATCCTAAGTCATATGATATATTCTAAATTAAATGAAATGACCTAGGTGACATAATATATTCTATATAAAATGTAATATCCTAAGTCATATGATATATTCTAAATGAAATGAAATGACCTAGGTGACATAATATTCTATATGAAGTAAAATAACCTAGGTAACATAATATATTCTATATGAAATGACATAATTTAAATGACATGGCAAATATGGATGATATGGCATATAATCTAAATGACATAGAATATAAAATAATACTATCATATAATATGCATGGAAATAAAAATGAAAATAATAATGCATGAACATAGTATATGCTAAATAATATAACAACAAAAAAATAATTAAATAAAAAACATAGGATATCATAAAATATTCCAAGTCATATAATAAACAATATAACATAACTCAAAATCATAACAATATCATAGAAATTATCATAGCAAAGGTCACATATTATATAAAATGCATGAATATGAAAAATGCAATGCATGAAAATGTAATTTTTTCCTTTAATTAAGGAAATCCGTATATCTAAAAAGATATCCGGCTACCTTAGGAAAATATGTCAAATTAAATATTCTAAAACCAAAATACTTTGTGATTATTTGAAAACAATTTTGAAAAGCTTGAATTAAAAATAAAAACTGGGCTATTTTTTTTAAAATAGCTCTAATTTCCTAAGTTTAAAATCCCGGACTTGACCACCCTTATCCCGAGACTTAAAAAATCATTTTTAGAGTTTAAAAAGGCTTAGAAATTATCCTAAGTCAGTAGCTAACCTTTCTAATCAGCCCCCTCTAAGTAACTTAATCAAAACAGAAAAATGATTTTTCTTTAAATTCAATTCTGACTCCTCTGTCCAGTTTTAAGCCATGATTTTTTACCCTATTTTTAGAAAATCAAAAATATCTAAAAAAAATACTGGAGACTCAGGACATGTAAAACTACACGGGAAAAAATCAGCTTAATTTTTTGATTAAAGATGAATTCCCAGAAAAATCAAGAAAGTACGAGTACTGGGTGAAAAAAACTGTTTTGCCAAAATACATTTTTGCCTTTGGTAAAATCATTTAAAAATCAAAGTAAAAATATTTAAGACTCACAAAATGACTTACAAACAGTAGCTAGGACTTTTTGAAAGTTAGATAAAAATTGGCTAAGTAAAAAAAATCATAAAGGTAGAATAATCAATTTGACAAATCTTAATTTTCCACAAGTGTGCTCAAGAGAGCATGACTTTGAACCATTAATTGGCCTAAGTCATTAGTCAAGTGGCATGAACATGAAATGCATGAAAAATTACAGCAAATATGATGCATGAAATGCATGAGTTTAAACCTAAATGTCATGAAAAAATGCATGGCATCCATATAGTGACCTAGACCTAAATGAACTTGCATGGCATTTAATGCAACCTAGGTCTAAATGCATGAGCATGCATGGCAAATAAACCAAACCTAATAACTAAAATATGCATGGCATTTTTACAAACACAAAGCATGCTTAAACCAAAAACTTAACCAAATATCATGCAAATGCTAACCTATCAACTAACATGGCAAGAATGCACATTCAATGCTAGAATTCAAGGAGTGGCCGAATGGCCTATAGTTTATAACAAGCATGGCATTTTCACAAACACTTGATATACTAACATGCAAAACTAAATCAAATATCATGCAAATGCAAAACCTACCAACTAACATGGCAAAAATGCAACACACAATGCAAAACACATGGAGTAGCCGAATGGCCTCAAGCTCCAACAAGCAAGGCATTTTCACAAACACTTGATATACTAACATGCTCAACTAAAATATATCACTCAAAACATGCAAACACAAAATATAAATACTAAAACCAAACAAGCATTTTCACAAACACTTGATATACTAACATGCTCAACTAAAATATAAAACTCAAATCATGCAAACACCACACAAGCATTTTCACAAAAACTTGATATACTGAATATAAAACATCAACAAATTTAAACATTATGAAAACAAAAAATTAAGAATGCAAGAACATGATATTTAAATCATAAATGGCAACAAACAAAACAACCAAATTAAAATATGACTCAAGTATGAAGTAGAATAACACTTAAAACATCAAGATTAAAGAAAATAACAATAATAACATGATAAAATAAACAAAACAGCAACCTTAATAAAGAATGTAGGCCATTCGGCCATGGTGAGAAATTGTAAAAAATATTTAAGAAAGAAATGAAAAAAGAACTTAAGAAGAACAATAAAAAAAACATTTATTTAAAAAGGAAACTCACCAAATAGTAATCAAAATAGCAAAAACAAGAATGGAAAATCAAGAAAGTGCAAGAGTTAGTGCTCAAGAGCAACTTCAAGAAGCTATATTTCAAGCTTTATCTCTTCAAACTTTCATTTCTTTTCTAAACTTTTTCTTTTTGCTTTCAACCAAGGAGAGAAAAACTAAGAAAAACTAAGATAAATCAGCAAAATGAAAGTGTCTATGAAAATTCTGAACCCCCTCTATGTCAAGGCCGAATGCCCCTCTCTCTCCTCCAAAAATGTTGTCATTTTTTCCCAACCAATTTTCCATCAAATGGCTAATAATTCAAGGTGAAAAATCATGAAATTACCACCCTTAGATTAGCATGGCAGCTGTCCATAATTACAGCTATTCAAGAATAATGTTGACACTCTCCCTTGGCCTATGTTGCTTAATCACTATGGCTTGATCAAAGAGAATCTTTAACTAACTCTTAATTCTTGGCCATTTGATTGAAAAATCAGAAGTTTCCTCCTTCCTTTGGGCCTTGGCAGGCCAGCACTTCTCTTTTCCAGCCCAAGTCTGATTTTTTGAAAGGCCAAAAGAAGCCCTTTTCGGTTGCTTGGGTGAAATGACCGTTTTGCCCCCCGGATGCAAATAAATGTCAAAGGGACTCCAAATTCAAATTTTCTTTTTTTAATACTTCCAAAATAATAAAAAATTAAATTCTGGAAGTTCTCAAAATTTTCCGAGTCCGTTTGCTATTTATTTGGATTTTTTCTTCCAAAAATACCCTTTTATGCCCCCACATTTTACCATTTTTTAAACGAGCTCCAAATCAAGATTTTTCTTCACCAATCTCTTACAAATAATTTAAAAGTGTGATCTGGAAGTTTTCATAATTTTTGGAGCTCATTTGGTATTTTTTCGGGATTTATCTACTTGAATTACTGCATAGGGGCTCGGGATTTGGCCATTTTGAAAACGAACTCCGAATCAAGATTTTCTTTCGCTAATCTCTTTCAAATAATTTAAAAATGAGATTTTCAAAATTTCAGAATTTTTGGAGTCCATTTGCTATTTTTCCGGGATTTATCTTCTTGAATTATTGCATAGGAGGCCCGTGATTTGGCCATTTTGCAAACGAACTCCGAATTAAGATTTTCTTTCGCCAATCTCTTCCAAATAATTTTAAAATGATATTTTCAAAATTTTAGAAGATTTGGAGTTCATTTGCTATTTTTCCGGGATTTTTCTTTTTGAATTACTACATGGGAGGCCCGGGATTTGGCCATTTTGCAAACGAACTCCGAATCAAGATTTTTTTTCGCCAATCTTTTTCAAATGATTTAAGGATGAGATTTGCAAATTTTCAGAATTTTCGGAGTCCATTTGCTATTTTTTCCCAAAATTTCCAATTTTGCCCTTTTGCCTCTGAAACCCGGTTTTGCTCAAAACAAGTCCGATTTTCAGATTTTCTTCAAAGTGAGCCTTGGGCTATCCCTTTTTAATCATTCCTCATCCATTGGGGGCTTTGGTCTTACCAAGTCGGGCCATTTCTGTGATTCTTCCCGATTTCACCGAAATCCACGAAAAACCCTAATTCTCGGTTTTCTTCCGGATTGACTTTTCTTTCGGTTTTTCTTTCAAGTGGCTTCTCCTATTACTCGTAGTCAGTGCTTATCTTTCATTTGTAACCTTCAATTTCGACCAATTCGATCGTTTAAGCATTTTTCCCCAATTTTCTCGGATTAGGGTTTCCTTTCTACTGAATCTCCAAATCCCAACTTCCGAACTCCATATCTTTCAATGTAGACCTCGGATTATCAAAATTCTTTCGCCATTTTTCAATTGAACTTCAAATCTTGATTTTGAAAGTGTGTTGATTTTTTCAGTAGTTGACTTTCTAAGGTTGACTTTTTTAGGGTTGATTTTTTTCGAGGTTGACTTTTTTCAAGTTTGACTTTTTATGCTCGCCCTCTTAAACTAAGTCTCGGAGTACCACCTGCAAGATGAAAAAAATCTTTTTATATTCTGAAACATCAATTTAGGAAGAAAACATACATGTTTTAGTGGTCCGGACAAAATTAGGTGTCTACAAGTAATATAATTATTATTAAAATACTATTTCTATTAATATAATAATTATTAAAATCTTATTTTCATTAATATAATAATTATTAAATTTTATTTATATTAATATAGTTATTATAAAATATTATTTTTAGTTTTTCAAATAGTAATATTGATATAAATATTAAAACATTATTTATATTAATATAATTATTATTAAAATATTACATTTACTTTTTTCAAATAGTAAAATGGCATAAATATTAAAATATTTATTATTAAAATATTATAAAATAATATTATTATTTCTATTAATATTATTTATTATTAAAATATTAATTATATTAATATTTTAAAATATTTAAAGTGTTCTAATAATTATTAAAATATTATTTCTATTAAGTAATATTTATACTATTAAAATAATAATCTTTTTATACTAAAAAAAATTTATTATTAAATAATAATAAAGTATAATTTATATATAATTATTATTAAAATAATAATATAAAATCATTTTTCAATAAAATATTAAAAATATTATTTAAATTTTAATATATTTATAGTGTTACAATTTATTATTAAAATAATTATATTGTTATATGAAATAATATTTTTATTAAAATAATAAATGATAGTCATTATATTAATAATTTATTATTTATTATTAAAATATAAATATTATATAAATATAAATATGTAGGTTTAATAATATTTAAATAAAATATTGAAAATTACAATATTAAAATATGTTTATATTAATATTTTAATATATTTTTATAATTAAAAAATAAATATTTTTATTAATATAATAATATTTGGCTCGAGTCAAGTTAAGTTTCAATCTAAAATATGATGTCTAAATTCCGATTCGAGTAGTCCTGCTCATGACAATTGTTTTCAGGAAATCGTCTTCCCCTTTTGAAAATGGGAAGACAATTTACAGAAAAAAAGTCCTTATTTTTCATTGACCAGCAAGCCATTTTTCATTGACCAATCAATTTTCTGCCAACCAAATATCAAAAAATGCAGAAATCATTTTCCGTAAATCATTTTCAGTGAAACAAACGGACCATAAAAAGAGAACACTGCTTGATTTGAGTATATGATACCGTTTAATTGTCTTTACTGCATCCTTTGTTTTCTCATTTTAGAAGCTTGTGTAATATAATATCTAATTTGTCCTTGGTGCTAGCTTCTAAAAGTCATATCTGACTTTGAGATTCTCTCCGAATGTGCTTCAGATGTTCACAATATTTCCCATGTCTATTCTGACTTTAAGATTCTGCAAGTGATTATGTAACAAAAATGAACTTACTAGCATTGATCACATTACTCCTTTCTCAAGCTGTTGAATTCCTTAATGACAGTTTCATGCCTTGACTCTATTTTAGTTTATCATGTATTTTTTGGCATTTATCAAATTTTATTTCTGTGACATCCTAAGCTTATTCCTACACTAATCATTATATTTGTTTACATATACATATACATATAGTTCAGATACATCCCATTCCCATTGAGCCAGATTGAGGGTAACTAGCCGGAAGCCGAAGCAAAGTATATCAACATGAATTTTGATATAAAGATCACAGGAATCAAACTAGTATCTCTCAGCTTACCACGAAATTGTGAATTATCAAGATCAGGTTTTACATACTAGGCACCACCTCATGTGATCAGGTATGGGAGTAAAACTGTAAAAAGTAATTACGTCCTTGTTCCTTTTTCTCTATTGGTGGTTTTATTTTATTTTTTATTGGTTGTCCCTTGGCAGGGGTTACATTTATGGTTTTTTTTTTTTTTTTTTTGAGCACTGTGTGACTAGGCTGTAAGCAAGCTTAAAGGTATACAGTATTTGGATTTGCTTACTTATTTGAGTTAAAAATTTTATTTAAAATATATATTTTGGTTTGCTTACTTATTTAACTTGAGTTAAAATTTTTATATAACATGTTTCGGATGCATCGAGTTGATTGGAGTCAATACGTGCAAATAACTAAAGAAAGATGGAAGCTTTGTAAATGAAGTTACTGCATTAGGTTTTTTTTTTTTTTTTAATTGGATCAATTTCTTAAGGTTGTTCTCTTATGAAAATTAGGATGTTATACTTTCTTATATGGTTACTCTTTTTGTTAACTTTGATTACATGATGGTAGTCTCTTTATTGGTTTTGTATACTTTAAAATTACCTTATATAAATAATCATTTTAGGTTGGCAGTCAAAAACTTGAACTTCAATTTGTTGTGTTCTTTAAATTTAATTTGCAAAAAGCAAGAAAATAAAAAGATATAATACTTTCAAGAGCAGTTTAAAATGTCAAAAAAGTTTATTTATGTAAATTATTATTTTTAACGATAATTTTAAATTGCCTTTAAAGATTATTAACTTGTAAGGACAGTTTTAAGTGTCAATATAATTCATTTAATAAATATGTAAATTAATATATAAATTCAATGCACATAAGATTTTTATCGGCATTTTAAATTGTCTTTAAAGGTTATTAACTTGTAATGGCAGTTTTAAATGTCAACATAATCCATTCAACAAATATGTAAACTAATATATAAATTTAATACAAATAACACTTTTACCGGCATTTTAAAATGCCTGGAAAAGCTTTTTACATATAACGGCATTTTAAAGCGTCGGGAAAACATGTCAGTAAATACAAATACTATTCGGGCATAGGTAGTCAGGCCCGTCGGCACTCACCTAGCTGGTGGTCAACAAACTGCCGGCGATAGTAATAGGGGCATTTTTATGGTCTTTTACCAGCACTTATAAATGTCGGTAAAAGTGAGTTTTTTTTATAGTGAAGGGAAATCGCTATCCCATGGCGATTTTCCTTGGTGTTTTTTGAATTTTTTTTTCAATTTTACGCTGAAAAAATTGCCATGGGAGATGGCGATTTCCTAGCTGATTTTAAAACGAACGAATTTTGAGAATTAATCTCAAAACAACATTATTTCAGTAAATAAATAAAAAACCAATTATATTCCGATAAAAAAATATACTTTTGATCTATAAATAATGCAATGTTTTATCAGATTCACCTCCAAAACATTCTAAACCAAGTTTGTATCCTATTCTTATTTCAACCCTTCCCAAAATCAATAAGAGAAAGTTGGTTGAGATTTCCAACACGCTTTATTGGCCCTGTATCAAATACGTATTTAGCTAAATGAGAAAAAAAGAAACTACATAGTGAGAGAAAGATTAGAGGAAATAACAAAAAATGCATGCATCTGCAAATGACACTAAAATTAAAGTAAGTGAAAATTAAACCTTCTCACAAAACAATTTTGAAACTTCAAAATCAGAGAACCAAAATCATCAAAGGGGGATTTTAAAGTTTGGAATTGTGAGAAGGGTAATATATGATTTTAGAGAGAACTTTGAGTTTGAGTTCGAATTTCAAATCAAAATTATCAAAATATGGATCGGATAAGCTAAATTTTGGTTGGTAAACAAGAAAATTAGGGAAAATAAGAAGAAAATTGGACATTGAGTTTATCATGATGAGAGGGAGAGGAAGCTGCATTTAGTCGTTCAAGTTTAGAGAACAAATCCTTTAATTTTTTTTCTCAAATAAATGGATTTTATTGTGCTACTTTTATTTGGCAATATAACAGAATGGGTTTTGAATGAGCTTAGATGCCTTTGAAGCCCATGTAAATCCTGGCAAAAAATGAAACGCCGAGAGTTCTTAATTAAAATGGGAAGCATTGACAGTTTGGTGAACCGCCAACTTAAAATTGCCTGTAAATCTATAAATTCTTGTTGTGTACATGACGAATACTGTGAATTTCAACAGCTCAGGATGATAGCATTGGGGTTCTATAATAAGTTCAAGTAGAAATATTTCCCCTTTTTCTTAAAAGACTACGTAGACAACATTTTAGGCAGATTGAGAACGCTCAATCTATATAACTGTCATTGCTGCAGTACACTAGTAAGATGATTTAGGCATTTTTAAGTCATGAATATATGAGATCCCATAATAGAAAATACATATATACATGACATCGAAAATACATACAAATGAGAGCACCTCTTTCAGAAAGAGGAAAAAAGTAATGAAATATCTTTGGGCAGATTCGGCTAAATATAAACTACAGAAAAAGTTTATGACAAAAATAAAAAATATTATACTATAAGTTATGGCTTGCCCATGATTGATTGCTTGATATATTGTGAACTATCAAAACAAATATAGTATAGTTTATATCATTTTTATCAAATCGAGTGGAAATTTGAAGGTAACATATGATCAATTGGAAATCGACATGGCAGTTACTAATGGAACTTGGAAACTTATTACAGTGAGAAGGAGAAGAATTGGTGCGTCACATCTATTTTTGCAGATGATTTGTTTTTATTTGGAAGAGCCTTGAAGGTGCAAGCTAATAGTATTAACTATAAGGAAAATCTTGGATGATTTATGTGCTGCTTCGAGTGCACAAGGCAATTTTAAAAAATCTAAACTATATGTTTCTTCCAGAGCGACCTCATGGAATGTAAGAAGGGTGAGTCGATACAAGGAACTAGCCAGACTACTAATCTAGGGAATATCTTGGAGTTCCACTTATTCATGGTTGAGTGACTAAAAAAACATATAGAGAGGTTGTTGAAAGATAAATGGTCGGTTGACAGAATGGAAGATAAAGCACTTAGCTTAGTTGGGAGATCTACTTTGATTAGGTCGGTTACTACTGCAATTCCTTCTTATCATATGATGATAACTTTTTTTGCCTAAAGGGGTGAATGACTTTATTGATAGTTTAAATTAAAAGCTTTCTTTAGGGTGAGAATGAGAATAAGATAGGGGTTCATCTTGTGAATTGGAATGAAGTATGCAAGGCAAAAACTAATTGATAGGGCCCTTAGGATAAGCAGTATGGAATATCAAAACACTGCATTTCTTGAAAAAAGTTCCTGGAGGGTTTTTAATGGAGTCTCACATTTTTTGGATACGTGTTCTCAAGGCAAAATATGAGGTGCATGGTGATGTGGTTCACTTTACTTCCATGGTAGGTTGAAATCGTTGCACTTGTCGTATATATGCTTGGAAGCATTTGATATTTGCTATGAGTTCTCTTACAAATGGTTTGCAATGAAGGGTGTGAGATGGCCATGTTGTATACTTTTGGACTGACCCGTTGCTTGGTGATCCCCTTGTTAGTCAAGTGGATCATTTTTCATATTTCATTAATCTTGATGATGACAAAGTATGTGATCATATGGATGGTAATGGTATGTGGAATGTGGACTTAATTTTTGCTCATCGTCTAATAATGGATGTAGCAATTAAAATTCTAAGTTATCCTATTATTCCTAGTGAGAACTATGGAGGAACGGTGGATTTGGAGATTTACCTCTAATGGTCAGTTCACTTCCAAGTCGACCTATCTCTTTTTACTTGCCTCAGATTCTCATGAAAATGAGTCGAAGCTTAGATGGTTGTGGAAGGTTCCAAAACTTGCATGATGGCTTTATTTTGTTTGGCTAGCTCGATCGAGAGATAGGTTGCAATTTCTAACAACCTTCATTTTTGTTGGGATTTCTCTCATGACGGGGTTGTTCTTTGGGTGGTAATGTGAATGAGGACATTGTTTGGAGGCTTGTAAAATTTGGAAGCACCTTGTTCTTGATCAATTTTGGTTTGCCATTTTCAGGAATGATTGGATAGCAACTTGAATTCAGAAGTTACCAAATTTGACTTCGACAAGCTTGACTGACATTGTTTTTTTATTATTGCTTTGTGGTGCTTGTGGACTATGTTGTGCGGAACTAAAACGAGATTAGTAAAACCAATTTAAACACACTGAAAAACACAGATATTTTACGTGGTTCAGCAAGTGTGCTTACATCCACGGGAGGAGGAGGTTGAAGCTTTGTATTAATGGAGATGGAGTACAAACATATACAGAATTCAAGGTGCTATGCTAGCACTGAACTCACAACTCAACAATACCAGAAAACTCTAATAGACTTAGAGAATTTGCTTAACTCTTAAACTCTCACTCACACATTTTTCTCTCTCACTCTACATGGCCTTTTATAGGCACCATCCATGGTGTGAACACATAGTTAGTGGCAAACAAAGTAGCCACCATCCACCAACTATTATGGTGGGAACACATAGCTAGTGGCAAACAAAGTAGCCACCATCCACCAACTATCATGGTGGGAGCCCCCATGGTTGGTGGCTATGGTGGAAGCTTCCTTGGTTGGTGGTAAGCCACCTTTGGTGACTTTGAGCCAATATTCAAGAGACTAGAGGTGTAAGTTGGTTGTTCAACATGATGAGCCAGCTTTGGAAGGCTTGAGGTTGCTATTGATTATTAGGATCACAGTTGCGAAATTCAGTGAGGCGTTTGCAAAGAATAATAACAAAGTGTGTGGGTTGTTGGAGTCCTCCTGAGTTTAATATGGTAAAGATTAAAATATTGATGGCTCATCTCATGGAAACCCAAGCGTTGTTGGAGCAAGGGTTTGATTCGGTCACAAACAGGTGTACTTGGATTGTAGGTTTTCGAGCGGTTTAAGTCTCTCTACTATAGAAAAAAGAATAATTTAATTCTTATACTGTAAAAATGAGTAATTTAATTTTTGTACAATTGAAATAGCTACAAATTAATAAATTTGATAACAATGTTAATGAAAAACCGTTAAAATGCTGATGTAGACTCGTAAAATCTAACAGAATTAATGACTTGGAATAAAATATGACTTGAAATATATCTAAATCTGTTAGATTTTACGAGTCCACGTCAGCATTTTAGTGGTTTTTTTTTATTAAAATCGTTATCAATTTTACTTATTTAAACCTATTTCAATTATACAATGATTAAATTATTCACTTTTACAGTACATGAATTAATTTACTCTTTTCATTATAATACAGAGACTATGTGAATACTTAAACCGTTTTTGAGCAGATCTTAGAGTTTGTTCGAATATAGTTACAAAATTACGAGAAGTCCATTTTGGTTTGTTAATAGTTTGGCAATAAGGGGTTAGGAAGGTGGTTTGTGAATTGATGCTAAAGTTGTTATTAATTTGATTCTTTCCGCAATTATCACCATTCATCCCTTTGGTGATTTAATTAGCGACATTCGGAAGCTTAAGGAAATGGAATGGTTATGCTTGTTTTAACATGTCCTGAGAGAAATAAATTTTTGTTCATACTCTTTTGCTAAAGGAAGGCTGTGATTTGGTTGTTGATTTGACTCCTCCAAGCTTGATTCATTCTTTAATTTCTGTGGATGCATGGTGTAAATTCCCTTGAAATTTAAAAATATCTTAGTATTTTGATTTTTCTTTGTGACAAAAAATAAAAATAAAAATGAGTTATAAATTTTATTTATTTAATCAAATTAGATGAAAATGTAATTGGTTATTAGCTTTTATTATATTACTTATTTTTATTATTTAAATTACTAATAAATTTAATTTGATTTGCTTCATTCATTCATACTTATTTTATTTTATTTCATTTGAAAAAAAAATTCAAACCAGAAATATTTATAAAGCAAGCTATCAATTAGGTTTATTGATCTAACCCAATTAAATTTAGTTTTGAACATGAATTTCAAGATCCAAAGGTCGATTATATTTTTATATCACTAATGAATAATACTTAATTTAATTTAATTATAAAATATATTTAAAATATAAAATATATTTTTAATATTTTAATATAAATAAAAATAAAAATGGATTGTCAAACTTGACTCAAACAAGATTTTCAATGTCAACAGTTCTTATCGTAAATCAAATTTAATTTTTTGAATTAAGACATATATATATACATATACTATTAAATTAAATAATTTATTATTTTAAATTTAAATAAAAAAACTAGAAAAAGAATTGAAGCCAATGATTTTTAACATTATGAAACCTAATTGAATTGAATATCATGATTTAATTCGATTTCTTTAGTGTATGTTTATTAGTTATAATTTTTTTTCCCCGAAAATACTGTTACTTTTCTCAGAAAAGGAAAAATACTGTTACCTTTCCATTTATTAAAAAAAAAAAACCATTTGTAATAAATTTATAATTATAAAATTTTTGTGCAAAAGCTATTCTCAATCTCCTGAGTTTGGTTTGGTTGTATCCGTGTCTCTCTTTTTTTCTCTAAAAAATCTCCCAAATTCAAAAGAGACTTTCGTCTCCTCCGATCCTTTCTTCGTCTTGGTTTATGAGGTATTCTCTCTATCTCTTTCTGGATCTTAATATTCCTTTCTTGATCAGAGATCTGTAGTTTTTCTATTCACAAAACCAAACCAAATCGATTCGTTTTTTATTGATCTTTGTTTCATAATTTTGGGATTTTCTTAAACATATATATATATATATATATATTTCAGTTGTTTGTCTTTGATTTGTAAAGTTCTTGATTTGATTCCCGATCATTTCTAAATACATCAGTTAAATAACAAAAAAATAAATAAATTCTTTAGGATTATTTTTTTTATTTAATTTTTTTCTTTTTAAGCTTTTCTTGTTGTGAAGACAAAAATGAGTTATTTTGCAAGAATTTTCTTGCTTTGATTCTTGGGCTTTTTTAGCAATCTTTTGAGGGTTTGTTCATAAAGAGCTTTTTTCTTTGAATTTTGATTCTGTTGTTATTTTTTAAAATTTTATATTGATTTCTTTGAATAGGGTTTTCCTTCTTTAGTAAAAAAAACTGCTTTTTTCTTTGAGATTTGATCCTTTGATTGTTAAACTAATATAAAAATATATTTATTTGGGCTTTATACATGCATATACCTTTCGTGCGATTTTTCTAAGAAATGTTCAATTTTTATTTTTGATTACTCACTAATTGATTTTAATTTTTGCGCCTACGATTTTGGCGTGCAGCTCGAAGGAGAAACCCACTCTTGGGTAAGTTATTTTTCATCCTAATTTCTTAATGGTATTGGAGCTGGCATTGTAGAAGATAATAAAATGTTGTATCTGTAATGCTTACTATTTTGAGTCGTTGATGTCAGTTACACGCCATGTACAATGAACTTTCTAATTAATAAGCCAAAGTTCATGTCTTTTGGCTGCAATCTTTTTGGTCTCTTGTCTATGAACCTTTTTATGTTTTACTTTTCTTGAAATGAACTAGTCTTCGATTTTTGCTTGAAATTAATATTGGTATGATCTTCTTACAGTTTGTCTTATTTCTTAGAGTTTCTTACTTGATTTATAAGTAGGGAAAGTTTGGTCTTTCTGCTAGACATCCTCATGTTATTGATACAAAAAAAAAAAAAAAAAAAGACACTGCACCTTTCAATTCTTTCCCTTTAAGAAAAAAACTTGATTTCATTAGTCTATAATTCAGTGTTATGTTTTAAGTATTTGTTTTCATAACTGTGGGATGCTTATAGTACCTTCATAAAATAGGAACATGTTTTGTCATTTATGGTTTAGATTGGGGCTGATGCTGAATTTTTTTTCCGTTTGACTTCTCAAAAATCAAGTCAGTGGGCTGAGTGCTAGCTTATCTTTGAAAAACTAATATGCTAACAATATATGGAAGAACCTTAATAGTGTGTATGCCTAATGTTCTTTTATGTTGTTTCTAATTCGTGCATAATTTCCATTTATCTTTTGTGTAGCGGTACGCGGATTAAGACCCGCAAACGGAATATTGCTGCGCCTTTGGACCCTGCAGCTTTTGCTGATGCAGTGGTCCAGATCTATTTGGATAATGTTGGTGATCTGGTAAATATCAATGCAAAATTTACATATTTTTATTCTAGGTTTAATCTCAAGCATGATTCTAGACTTCTAGTTCTTTGTCTTGTGGCTTGCTGATCAAACACTTGTGTCATGCAGGAACTTGTTGCCAAGAACATTGAATCTTCAGACCTTAACTTCTCAAGATATGGTGACACCTTCTTTGAGGTAAACTTCTTGCTTCTATATGGAAATATCAAAGTTTTGATATTTTCCTTTTAAAGGGAAACGCTTGATTGTTCTCTGCTATTTCTATGGATCTTTAGATCATGCATTAAGAACGATGATCTACTGGAAAAATATATATGGGATTCCTCTCACCATTGTGGCATATCCATGCTAGGTGGTTATTGGGTTGACGTTTTGAGGCTAACATTGATCTACCTACTGTGCATGCCTAGAGTTTTGACACCAGCATCCAGTTTCCAAGTAAAACTTGGTACTGGTATATACTGTATTAAGAATACTTGGCAAAACTCTTTTTCCCTAAACTTGATTATGGTCATCCTCCTTCAATTGGCCTACCTACATTTACCATCTCATTGTCCTTCACACTTAGAATTAACTAATTCTGCACAAGAAAGGCTAAAAAATCTTTCTTTTCTAAAAAATTAAAGCTAGATATTGTTGAAGTTTGACCAAATTTTGAAGTTCTTCAAATCTGTGGGGTTCTAATTGCTTGCTTCTTGCCTTTTCCCTTGGTGAAACTTAGTTATATTGCTTTAAATTGGCAATTGCAGGTTGTTTTCATTGGAGGCCGCACACAACCAGGCACAATTAAACCTGATGAGGGGGAGCGACACCCTTACTCTATCATAGAGTATGAGGCTAATCGTGAAGCCATTTTGCCATCTGTGATCTACGTACAGAAAATCCTGCGTCGAAAGCCTTTTTTGATAAAGAATCTTGAAAATGTTATGCGAAGATTCTTACAGTCATT
Organism: Fremontodendron californicum; assembly: GCA_030761205.1. Lineage (NCBI taxonomy): Eukaryota > Viridiplantae > Streptophyta > Magnoliopsida > Malvales > Malvaceae > Fremontodendron > Fremontodendron californicum. The sequence goes on from JAULJL010000009.1 coordinate 25,130,410, forward strand.
GGAGCTTTTTGAGGAAAATGAAAGGAAGAAGCTTGCAATTTTCACAGCACTTGCTTTCTCCCAGAAACTATCGGGGTTGCCACCCGAGACTGTGTTCCAGCCACTACTCAAGGATAATCTTGTGGGAAAGGGGCTAGTTCTTTCATTCATAACAGACTTCTTCAAGGAGTATCTGGTGGATAATAGCCTTGAGGATTTAATTTCAATTCTGAAGCGAGGGAAAATGGAGGATAATCTCATGGACTTCTTCCCTTCTGCAAAGCGGTCTGCTGAAGGTTTCTCTGAGCATTTCACGTAAGTTTTCTTGTTAGAGATAGAGGGATTGTGTCATTTATAATCTCCTTGCTTGTTCTAAGATTCTATAATTTACACATTTTCTGGAGTTTGGGAAATTCTTAATATCATTGATGATTGATTTGGATTTTTTCCTATTTATATTAGAGTTGGAGATCAAAAGTTTTGGTTTTTGGTGAAAAAGGATCATACCTTTGTTGGGTTTGACATATGGTGTGTACTTGACTTTGGTCATATAGTGAAATTTGGGAGAAAGAAACTAGAGACTTAAAGAATAAGATTGCCAATATATAATTTAACTTGTCGAATGGTTTTTGTTTGTTAAAACAAATATTTGCATGTTTTTGACAATACCAGTGGTAGGTTTGAGAAATGTTAAATGTGTTAATAACTTTTTGTTATTCATAATTGGCTTAGATAATTGAACCTTTCTTGTTTGTGGGTTTCATGTGATTAAGTACATATGTTGATGTCTAATACCACTGTGACTTGGTTGTTCGAGAAATATTGAATTAGGGTGTGTTGGTATGTGTTGTTGGGGAAAAAGTAGTGTACCAATGTGGTAGTCTCCTATGCATTTATATTAGAACATTAAGTAGTACAAATGACTAAGATACCCCTTAACTAAATACTTAAACACTCTTGCTCAAGCTGGAAGTTGGAGCATCTATGTCATATGTACCTAGCTTGTTACAAATATATCATACTCTGGAACCATGTAAAGATTTTCTAAACAAGTCTGCTAGTTGGTCCATAGATCTCACTGACTATGTATGAATCACATTTTGCATAAGCTTGTCTTGAACTAGATGACAATCCACCTCAATGTGTTTAGTTCTTTCCTGAAAACTGGGTTTGAGGCTATATGAAGAGCTGCTTGATTATCACAAATTAGAGTCATAGGATCTTGTTGCTTAAACCCAAGTTCTTCCATCAGCTTTTTCAATCAAACCAACTCACAAATAGGATTTGTCATAGCTCGATACTCAGATTCAGCACTTGATATTGCAACCACTGTGTTTCTTACTCGTCCAGGACACTAATCTATCTCCAACGAACACATAGTAACCAGTGGTAGATCTCCTATCATTCGGAGATCCAGTCCAATCTGCTTCTGTGTAACCTTCAACATGAAGATGACCATGGTTTTAATAAAGTAGGCCATGACTCGGAGCACCCTTGAGATATCTTAAAATAAGAACAACATACTAATGACTCGTTTTTGGAGACTCTAAAATTAACTAACACCATTGCAAAAGAAATATCTTGTCTAGTAATTGTCAAGTAATTCAACTTCCCAACCAATCTTCAGTAACAGCTAGGATCAATTAACACATCACCTTGATTAGCTAATAATTTGGTGTTAGGATCCATGGAGTATCAATAGTTTGCATCCTAACAATCTAGTTTCAGAAAGTAAGTATACTTCCTTTGGGATAGTGAAATTCCTTCACAAGATCTAGCAACTTCTACACCTAAGAAATATGACAAATCCCCTAAATCCTTGGTCTGGAATTTAGTTTGAAGATATAATTTCAATGCTCGTACCCCTTCATTATCATCACCAGTAATGACTATATCATCCACATAGACAATGAAACTTTACCTGTTTTTGTTTCTCGATAGAAGACAAAATGGTCTACTCCACACCTTGTAAGATCGAATTCAATAACTTTATTGAACCTCCCAATCCATGCCTCAAAAGAAAACAAACGAACAGGAGGTTGAACCGGTGGGACTGTCGGTTCTCGATTCAACTAGTCCAATCGGTTCAATCGATTAAAGGATTGAAATTTTGATTTTTTTAGCATTAAATAAGTAATAAATGTAGTAAATATTCAACAAAAAAACATTTGAATGATGGTTGAGTCCTTAACTTGAATACAAGGGTTCAAATCTCACTATTTGTAAAAAATTTTGAAATTTAAAATAATAAAAAAATCTGAAAATCGGTTCAACATTGAACTGGTACGGTCTAACTTGGTTCAACCGGTTTTCGATCGATTCTTGATCGGTTCGATGTTTTTTCGGTTTTATGTATGTTACTAGTTTGGACAGGCCAGTGGTTCCCGGTCTAACCGGCTGATCCAGTTTGTTTTTGTATTCACTGCCATGCACTAGGAGATTGTTTTAACCCATACAAAACTTCAACGACATTCTAGCTCTAACTCTCCCTGAGCAACGAATCCAAGTGGTTGCTTTAGATAAACTTCCTCAAGGTGATCATGCATAAAGGCATTTTTAATGTCCAATTTAAATAAATGCCAATTAAAAGTAGTTGCCAATAAAAAACAAATGAACAGAGGTAAGCTTGGCAATAGGTTTTAATGTGTCGAATAATCAACTCCATACGCCTGAGTATAACCCTGAGTAACGAAACGAGGTCTCAATCTATCAATCGAGCCGTTTGAATGCACTTTAACTGTATAAACCCATCTACAACCAACAATTGACTTACCAATAGGGAGTTTCACATGGTGGCAAGTATCATTGTGCCACAAGGCACACATCTTATCTTTCATGGAAGCTCGTGAATCCGGTTGGATAAAGCTTCAGAAGCAGATTTAGTAATAGAAGTAGAGGATAGTGAAAAGATAAAAGAGAAATATGAAGGTGACAAAGCTTGATAGGACATAAAGTTAGAAAGAGGATGAGTTGTACGAGAACGTTTACTTTTTTAAATAGTAATAGGAAAATCTAAATCAGTAGGAACAATACTTGGAGAAGGATTTGAGGACAAGGAATTTGTTGGAGGGTTGGATTTAGTTGGTGGATTTGAAGGAGGCTTTACTTCGTGACGGCATTGCCTGATGTATACCTGCAAGTTAGGACAAGATAATCGACCATAATTGGACTATTACGCCGATATCCTTTTTGGGAATGAGAATAACTAAAAAATACACAATAGTCGAGGGTCCAATTTGTCCTTACACGGTGAAAGTGATGAACAAATGACACTAACTGAATATTTGAAGAGGTAAAAGGAAAGTTCAGTCATGAGGAAAAAAGTACAAAATGAGGAGATTGACCATTGAGAACTGAAGAAGGCATTCGATTAATCAAATAACAGATTGTAACTATCCACTCGAAAAACATTTAGGAACATGCATTTGAAATAATAAACGAAAAACCTCAATAAGAAGCTTATTTTTTCTTTCTGCAACCCCCTTTTTCTTGTGGAGTGTAATTACAAGATGACTAATGAATCATACAATGCTCATGCATGAAGGTATTGAAAGAAGTAGAGAATTACTCTTGAGCATTCACTGTGAAGAACTTGAATAAAGAGACTAAATTGAGTTTTAATTTCAACAGAAAATGCATAGAAAATTGAAACAACTCAAAACGATCTTTCATTAAACAAAGTCATGTAACACGAGAATAATCATCCATAAAGGTAACAAAGTAGCGGAATCCCAATTTGGAGGTTACATGACTCGGACCCCAAACATCTAAATGGACTAGTATAAAGGGAGCTTGAGCTTGTTTATTGACTCGGGGAGCAAATGAAACACGATGATCCTTTCCCAACTGACACGACTCATACTCTAAAGGCGGCACATGACTAAGACTAGCAATTAACTGCTTCAACTTCTCCAAAAATGGGTGACCAAGATGGCAATGAATCTCCAATGGAGGTAGTGACATTGAACAGGTAGCAAGAAGTGGCAACAGATCGATATAGTAGAGCCCATTTAATTCATGCCCTCTTCCAATCATCTTCCTTGTTTGCAAATTTTGGATGATAGCAGAATTAGGAATGTAACAGAACAACTCAATGATCTGGTCAGCTTGCTAATAGACATAAGATTAAAGGGAAAGTGCGGAATGTATAAAATAGAAGATAAAGAAAGTGAACTAGGTTGGATAGTGTCAATACCAATGACAGTAGTAGATTCGTTTGCTAAATTGACACTAGGTAATGATGGTGATAACAGAATATTAAATAACAAATTAATGGTACCTGTCATATGGTCATTAGCACCAGAATGAAAACTCAAAATTTGGATCAAAAGAATTGGAGGATAGACAAGCAACATGATTATCGATTTTAGCTAGAGATGCCACAGGATGATAAACTTGTTGTGCTATGTGATAATGAAGGAATTTGGAATACTCGTATGTTGCTAAAGTCATTGTCTTCTGATCATCAACATTAAAGGAGGAACTAGGTGGAGTAAAATTAAGATTAGCAGCTATCGACACATTAGCTATACGAGGTCTACCATGTATGTCCCAACACTGATCTTGGATATGATTTTCCTTTCCGCAATGTGTGCATTTATAGGTTACCTCTACCTTCATGGTTAGATTATGTAGCCAATGCAAACTGTTCACTACCTGAACTACTTCAAATAAGAGCTAATATTTTACTACTAGAATTGGTATCACCAGTAAACCCTAGGATGAGGAAGATCGAAGAACCCGAGAGTAAGCTTGGGCAAGAGTGGGAAGATCAGCTTCCAATGGAATATGTGACTTTACCGACTCAAACTCTGAAGGTAAATGAGATAAAAACTTGAGAACTACCATTTGCTCGGGTTGTTTTTGCATTTCAAGAACATTAGCAGAAATAGGTTGGAGACTATTTAGCTCTTTATATATCCTCTTCAGCTCAGCAAAATATTCTGTTAATGATCTATCATTCTTTTTCGACAAAAAAAAAATTCAAGGGAGAGATCATACATATGGTAACCCATATTTTACAAAATCTAACGATCACTGGTGTAAAGTAACTTATACCTCTTTACATGTATCAAGGTAGGTGCACATATTTTCAATTTGTGTTTCCATAAAATTCCACAAAGAAGATAATATCAAAGTGGGTGCAAATATTTGCTATTTATGGTTCCATAGAATTCCACAGAGAGACCTGAGAAGATTGGATAGATTTAGGATTTATAATTTACTCAAAATATGGAGTCCACAGAAAAAAAGGAACAACTAGTGGCTGTTGAAACAAACTCAACCACAGGTATGACATCAACAAAAATCCACCAACAAATTACTAGCAGCCCAAGAAACAAACAAGACACTTGTAACATGTTTAAACAATGCCAAATTTAAAGCTAGACCTTGCAATCTATGTATGCGTGTCGTGTGTCGTGTTTTTTCTCGTGTCAGCCGTGTAAATGTAAACACAACATAAAATATTCAATGTGTCAAAATTCTAAACACGAATATGATATGTGTATTAAACGTGTTGTGTTAATCATGTTTAAACGTGTTGTGTAATGTTTATTACATTGTTTTTGTGTTTATTAAACTTGTATTTTCGTATTGTGTCCAAAATTGTCAGGTCTACTTAAAACATAACACTAACAATGAGAGTTCGCATGTAGAGTAACACAACTTCAAATTGAACACTCACACGGACATAATTGACTAAGAATATGGTTGGGTTTCTCCATCACAATCAATCTTCCAGAAAGGCAGAAACGAGTCGAAGAAGATAATAAAAATCTTGAATTTTGGGCTGAAAATCAGATTTGTTCAATTTTGATGTGTAGAATAGAAAAACTGAATATAAGCTGTCACCAAACACCAAAAACTAATTGAGGGCTTTGGATCAATAGGAAAAGACGCATTGATTGATGGGCTTCTTTTTTGTTTTTGGAAAAGGGAAAAAGGTTAGGGTTTGAGAATCAGAAATTTGCCACCAAGAAATACCACGTTATTGGGGAAAAAGTAGAGAAAATATATTGGTTTAAGTCATGTGATACTCTATATTGGTTTAAGTCAAGTTTTTTAATGCAACTTTTAGGGTTAAAGGAGAAAATATGAAAATACCGATCATCCTATCCTATTAATCCTCCCATTTTCAAAGGATTGAGTTATCCTATACTAGAAGGATGACTCATCCTATTTTCAGTTCCATCCTTCCTTCTAAGTGAACACAAAACAAGGCATATGATGAATTTTTTCGTGTCTATTCATCATCCAGAACACCAAATGCACCCTTAGTTCATTAAATATGCTTGTGACATTGTTACAATGTGTGGTTGTATCTTTGGATTTGCAAGTGAATTCATGTTGTCTTTTTATATCATGTTCCTTGACTGTTTTGAAACTTATTCATGTATAATTATGTTGATTTTCAGCAAGGCAGGGTTGGTGCCCTTGGTTGAATACAATGAGAAAAAAATATTTGAAGCAAAACTGAAGGATATGAAGTCTGCTTTGACAACCCAGATAGCAGAGGAATCTGATATATCTGAAGTCATTGAAATTGTCAAACAACGTGTTAAAGATGCTAAATTACCTGATATTGAGGTTGTACGAATTCTGTGGGATGTATTAATGGATGCTGTTCAGTGGTCTGGAAAGAACCAACAGCAGAATGCCAATTCAGCTTTGCGACAGGTAATAAATTGTCTGTTGACATTTTTTTCCCTTACCCTTGTTCGACTGAAACTCAATGTATCATAGGAGATCAAGCATTTAGCAACACAGTAACCTAATGGCCCAGATCCTAATAATTAGATGCATGCTTGGTCTTTGTCTAGACTGAAATGAAAGGAATCTACCAGTATCAAACATTATTGAAAACAAGGTCATAATTGCTAAGACACATGCATTCAGGAAATTACTTTATTCCACATTTGTTGCAAATATGTAAGAAAATTTATCAGAAAAAGCACCATAAAGGAATTAGGAGGGTGCTAACTGCAACCTAGGTGCAAAAGGACAGTAAAACGTGTTCAATCTCTTGCAACTATTAAAGATTATCTAATACTACATGATCTACTGATGGTTCAGGAACTATGGAGTGTTCATGGCTTTGATCTGCGCTCTTTTGCTTTGTCCTCTTTTTTCTTGTTAAATATAACTTGTGGGGAGATGTGGATACGGCTAACTTTCACAGTGACTTATGCATATTTTACTTTCTCCTTTCACTTGATTTAATTTATTTGGCTTTGGAAGGGGTCTTGATGGGTGGGTAGTGAGAAGGGGTGGGGAAAGAAAAACAACCTGTTTATAATAAAACGATCTTTTGAATGTCAATTCCTTTACTTCACTTGGCTTCAAGTAAGAAACTTGGGTGGCTGACTTCTTGAGACTGCAATCTAAGGAAGAAGGTTAGTGGAGAATTGATGCTTATACACATATTCTGACCAATTAATAAATTTGTTGTGGTTTAGGTTGTTTAGTATTAGTACATGTTAGCTTGGTTGTTATTTGAATGATAGCATCTTTAGTTGTATTTCGCATCTTGTAATTCTACAGTTTAATTAATACTATTGGTTTGATATCTATTAGTGCCTGGTCTTAGCTCTCTTATATTGACCACTTTTCTGGTTCATTTTTTATGACTTTTGTTTACGGGTGTAAACGAGACACCTGTGCTCGCACGTTACTGGCGCTCGGCTCTGAAAAGCTTTAATTCGGCTTGATCATTGTCTAGCCAAGCAGCTCGAGTTATCGAGCAAGTCGAGTTTGAGTATTGTAATGCCCGACTAGAGTGGCTCGTGAGCTTAATCGAGTTTTTTTATTTTTAATATATATTTTTTTTATTTTAAATTAGTAGTGAAAAAAATCTCAATTCGAGTTCGAGCACAAATAATCGAGTTTGAAGTTGAGCATGAGAACCAAGCTTGTTTTTTACTAGGTAAACGAGTCCAATCGAGGTAGTTGGGTTTTTATCTCGAATCAAGCTCGAGCTTTAAAAATAAAATCCGATCGAACTTGAGCCGAGTTTCGAGTAGCGAGTTTGGAATAGAGCTCGAGCTTCTCACTATTTGGGCTCGGCTCGGATCGATTACACCCCTATCCTGCTGTACTTGGTTATCTCACTTCAGCGATAGTCCTCTTGCTAGTTAGGGACAGTAGTGGCCAGCTTGCGTGGTTTAGTTCCTTTCTTAGTGTATTCTTGGAAGTTTATTGGATTTATGCTGAAGGTTGGATGGATACTTGGTTTAAATTGATGAGGTGAAGTGTAGAAGTAATCATTTTGAAGAATTTTATGCATATATTTGCAGTTGTGTGAAGTAAACTTTTACTTCCCTTATTTTTTATAGACACCTGCCTGGACTTTGATTATGTTCTACATGAATGCATCACTATCTGATTCTGACCTGAGCATAAGTTCAACAGTTATTCGTTCCCACATGTCAATTTTCTACCCTGTACCCATTAAATTCTAAGATTTGCCCCTGTAGCAGTGCATAATTAAAGATGTAGCTTTGCTCGACTAGATTCAAATAGCTTTCTAGAAGAAATAACTTGTTAGGAATTTTTGAACTATATGCTAAATTAATAGTTGTATTTTTGAGAACAAACGCTGGACTAAATTGTTAATTGGGAGATATTTTCATGATAAAGGTCAAAACATGGGCAAAGCTGTTAAATTCCTTCTGCACCAGTGGCAAACTTGAGCTGGAACTTATATATAAAGTTCAGATGCAATGCTATGAGGATGCGAAATTGATGAAGCTATTCCCTGAGATTGTGAGGTCTCTCTATGACCAGGATGTCCTTGCAGAAGACACCATTCTTTACTGGTTCCGCAAAGGAACAAACCCGAAGGGCAGGTATACGTTCAGGTCATATTCGCTGTCATATCATTGAGAAGTATGATGTATATCATCAGTGGTTCTGCTTAGCGCGGGAACAATAGTAAAGAATCAGAATACTGAATTCTCACTTTGAGTTAGAAGGTTCAGTGTTTTTCTTGTTTATTATTTTTTTGTGAAAATGAAGGGTAGGCCCATTTCTATATCATCCAAACCCACTTGTTGAGGTCATTGACACAAGGCAATAATCAACTTTTATCTTTTTTTTTTTTTTTTTTTTTTTTAATGCTATAAATATTGCTTAGGAATCTGCTGCATGTGTGTTTGTATGCTGAGAAGTTGGGGGGTAATTAACCAGTAATTAACCAAGTAAATAACCATTTTTACCCTAGCCTAGCTTATTATACTTCCGTTTTTCCTACTGAATTTTCTTTCCCTCACCGATATTACATTTCTTTTGTTTCTATACGATCTTTTAGAATATACTGGAAATTATCGCAGGCAAAACCTTGTGAAGGCACTGGAGCCCTTCGTGAATTGGCTGGAGGAAGCAGAGGAAGAGGAATAAGCGCACCAACAATAATGGTGTGATCTCTTTCAAAAGAAACTTGTTCCTTGTTTTTATTAGCTATATCTATCTGTTCTTGAGACAATGAACTCATTTATTGCCAGATCCTTTGACATTTGCTATGCCTGTTAAAAACATGTGATGCTAAGATTGATGGATTATCTCTATACTTGCAAAAAACAATGTTGTTTTTGTACTATCTCTATGGTAGCTACCTCTTATGCATGTGGTTGTGCTTCAAATTCAGCATATTTGTCATTATTCTGGGTGCTTGGTATCTCTGAAATTAAATTTTGACTGGTTTTTATGATCGAAGTTTGGGATCGAAACATCCATTTGCATAGACTGGAAAATCATTAGCGAGTCTCCCATGTTTAATTTGCGTAGAGATAGATTGTTATGCATGGGATTATAGAATTTATAGATTTTGCTATGCATGCTTTACAGTTTAGAGATTGTTTCTTTGTACTTTCTGGCCTAGTTTCAAGCTTATTATGATTTAAGTTGTTCATATAAAGGTGGGTGTCTGATTGTTATTAGGGGTGTAAACGAGATACTTGTGCTCGCAAGTTATTCGGGTTCGGCTCGAAAAAAACTCGAATTCGGCTCGGTCATTGTCGAGCTCAAGCAATTCGAGCGAGCTGAATTTGAATATCCTAATACTTGACTCGAGTAGCTCGCAAGTTTAATCGAATTTTTTATATTTTTAATTAGTATTGAAAAATCTCATTTTGAACTCAAGCACAAATAGTCTAGTTTGAAATCGAGCATGAGAATCGAGTTCATTTTTTACTCGGTAAATGAAATTAATTGAGCGAGTTTGAACAGTTCGATTTTTATCTCGAATCGAGTTTCAGCTTTCAAAGTGAAATTCGATTGGGTTCGAGTTGAGTTTCAAGTCGAGCTCAAGCTTCTTATGGCTTGAGTTCGGCTCGACTCGATTGAATCCTTAATTGTGATTGTTGAATTGCCTAGTTCATGAGTGGTTAGTTTCATACTTTGAATTTGTTTTTTTTTTTTTTGGTGATTTTTATGATTGGGAAAATTCATATGCGATATTTATTAACATATATAATGTGAAAATTTTTGAAATTAATAAATGAGTATGGTGGTTAATTTTAAATTTTATTTCCAATGAGGATTTTTTTTTTTTTTTTTTGTTGGTAAAGCTACAAGTAGTGAAACAGAATTACTGAAAACTAAACAAGGTTTGACGCCTCTTGACTATGGGCAACTAAATGAGATTTTTGCTATTGCTGCGCTTTGTGCCATTTTTGTGACTTCTCTCGCTAGTGGGTGCCATTCGGTGGTGAAAAGGATTTGAGTGCCTGTTGTAACCATTCTACGAACATCCTCCATTGCTCCAGTGAACTATTGTTCGTCCAAGGATTATGTTCTTCCATTTATTGTTGATATCCCTGCAAGCAATTGAATCAACCCTTAGAAGAAATAATCTGTAGAGTACCTGTCTGATGAGAAGAAGTCTGGCATGGCATGCACTGGATGCTTCAATACTTCTACATAAAACCATAGTATTTCCAGAAGGTTCTCTGATCAAAGCACTTATTCCAAACCAGTGTTGGTTATGGACTTTGTGAGTTTCCGGAAAAACTAGCCATGCATTTTTGTCGACCTGGATTCGAGACTGTTTGTCCTCCCTTATTCGGTCTCTATCGACCATGAAAGTGGTCAGTCGTTGGCTGTTGTTGGAGAAGGCTTCCATGATTCCTTTCAATTGGGTTTTATGATGGCATACTACTTGAAGAGGGTTCGGTACGGTGTCATTAAAGATGCAGTCGTTTCTATGCCTCCAAATAGACCAAGGTATGCTTGCAAATTGCCTATAGAAGATTTGTGCCTCGACTTGTTGCAGATCCAATTCGAGAAGCCATTTTTTTAATCCAGCTGTTGAGATTCTCATAATCAACCCTATTTGATCTGATAGATAGATCCGAGGCAAACCACACAGCTCTTGGAAATTGGCATTGAATGAAGAGATGTTCGAGAGTCTCTGTTTCTTGTTTGCAAAAGGGACAGAGTCTCGAAAGTCCAATATTGCGCTTTAGGAGTTCACTGCGTACAGGTAAGCAGTTGTGACAAATCTTTCACATGAATAGTGTAATTTAAATGGCAATTTAGAGACCAAAGTAGTCTCCAAATCTCGGGATTATCAGCTGACCAGATTTGAGTATGTTCCTCCTTCCAAAGTTTTCAATATGCCGATTTGACAGTAAAATCTCCTTTGAAGTCAAAATTTCAAACAATTTTGTCATTCCCTCCAAAATATGAGAATGTTTTCAAATGTATGTCATGGGCTGTATCCGGATCGAGCAACACTTTGGTAATGGTTGGATGCCATGACTTTTGGTCCAATGAGGACTTGAGAGGGTTGAAATGATGAATAAAACTCTTGTAGTGTTTTTTTTCCTCATTGTGCACTGCAAAATGGAAGAAAGACTTGTTCGCAATACATCATCAATTCATCATAATGAATTTAAACCACTGAACTGAACCTCATCCTTGGTCTTCAATCTTGATGGTAAACCCAAAAGCATAGTCATTAAGATCCTTCCTGGGTTCGGCTACCAAAAGAATTGGAAGAAAAAAAATCAACACATGCAAAACCCTATTTTAGTGTACCTCAGTCTTTTTTGTAGACATGACAATATGACACGAATACGATATGAAAAAATAATTAAAACATGACAAGAAACAAAACATAAAAAAAAATTATGGACACGATACGAATACACGAATATGTCAAAATTTATATAATATAAATTATTAATACGTTAAAATTTATATAAATATAAAACACATTAAATACGATTATGATACGAAAACATACATAAACATGACACGAATGCATGAATTATCACGTCTATTATTTTGAACACTTTTCTCCTCTTCACACTCACAATTAGACCTGCAAATCAAAGTCAATATTGAGTAACCATAAAGTTTGGCACTATATTCCTTAAAAGCCACTATAAGTAGATTTGATAATTTTATGCACAACGCGAACACGACATGTTTAATAAATATAAAAATAATATAATAAATACATCATCACACATTTAAATACGAATAACATAATACGTTTAATATATATATAGTATTGTGTTTAGAATTTTGACACGTTTAATAATTTATGTTGTGTTTATGTTTACATGATTGATAAGAAAAAAAAACGAGACACAACATACATACACATGAGATCCTAGCTCATCCTGAATTTAACTTGTTGAACAATGCATCCACAAGATAAGTCGACAAAACAACAAAGACACGGGAACCGAAACTGGAACTAAAAAAAAAAATGGAAAAACTCAGTAATGTTGGGATAATAGGCTTCCAATCCAAGTATATCCCCGTTATCCTCTTCCCCATCTCCTTAACCTAATAGATAAAAGAATTAATCAAGCAATCAAATGAGCAGTTATGTAAATGAAGATCGAGACAAAAAGAAAGCAATAATTTTATAAAGTCGATGCATTTTTGGGTTGGATATAATTTCTCTATTTGTTTACAACTTTATGACTCGTACTAAATGCAATTGTGATGACAATAATACTGGATATAGAAAGCATTGGAATGGATCTTGATTTTCTTTCCAGTAATTGACAACATTTACTTGCAAATGGACTGACGTCAAATATCGACCTATCTGCCACTTGTATCAGACACCTCAAAGGTAAAGGCTCCGAAATTCCTAAAACGACAGAAGTAAAAGTCATATATTATAAACATTAAAAAGCGTACTTGGTACAGTGAAAAAAAAAGATGGATAGAGGATGATGAAAAAATGGAAAGAAAATAAATTTTAAATATGCTTGGTAGAAAAAAAAAAGTGAGAGGAAAGAATGCATAAAAAATAAATCATTTCAAATTAAAATGATAAGAGGAGAGAAAATGAGAGATGTGAGTTAAGTATATGATAAGTGCTTAATTTCATACATTTTCCTATTTAATTTCCTTATACTTTGTGCTTTGATTCTTACTTCCTTGACATTTTACTAGGCTTTTATGTTTTGTAGGTATTTTGGAGGAGATGAAGTCAAAACATGTCAATTAGGATGTTAAAGAGCTTACAAAATCACAATCACAAGATGGAAAAAGAGTTGGGAGTCAAAAAGATTAAATTCTTGGTGCAAAGCAAGAAGACAGATTTGACCTCTGGAGCTTGTTGCTAAGAAAACATGATGTTAGACTCTTTATTCGAAGAAACTTCCTTCTTGACTTTTGAAGATCACTTGATTATCTTTCCAACGGTTGGTCATGGGACTAAATTGGATAAGAAATGGTCATCCAAATAGGCATTGAAATATCTCCCTAAAAACCCTAGTGACAGAAAAAACCCTAGCCGCAAATCACATATTTTTCTTAATACCCTAGCTGACATTTATGTTTATCCTTGCCAAAGAAGGATTAGTGGCTGTCAACTTGCATTAATTGCATTAATTGCAAGTATCTTTCCTTAAAACTAATCCTAGTCAAAGTAGGAGAATTAAATCAGCCAAGACTTTCCTTCCTTAGACTTACTTTGCCTGCAAGTTTGTAATCTCTCTTCATTAAAGAGTGCTTTGACTAAAACTTTCCTACTTTATTCAAATTTGGCTGCCAAGGCTTATATCTTTCCTTAAAACATAAAAGTCAGCCACTTTTCTTTAACTTTAGCCACAAGTCAGCATTTATTGAAGGGAGAGAGCTGAAATTCACTTGTTTGATGCCCTAGCTATTGCCTATAAATAGAGATCAAGGGGGCATAGGAAATTTACACATTCCCAAGCATCAAAGTTCTGATTTCTTCTTTGTTTCTTTGTTTTTGAGAGAGCAAGAGGCTGGATAATTAATATTCTTCTTCTTCTTCTTCTTTCTTTCTTTTATTTTCTTCTTAGATTCTCTTTAATTTTATGTTTATGTTTCCAATGCCTATGCTAGGCTAAACTTTTATTTGGTTAAGGGTGATTTCAAAGCCCTAGACATGTTATGTAATTGATTTTCAGATTCTATCTATCATTAATTTTCTATCAAAGTTGCTTATGTTCTTCTACAAGAATTGTTTATGATGTTGTCTTGACTTATTTAGGTGTACAACTAGATAGATCTTGATAATTATCTATTGCTAGTTTAGGAGTCTTGATCCGTGTAATTGTCTTGATTTCCTATTCATAAGTGGCAATTTGTGATTAATGATTATGGTCAAGTTTTCGATAATTGCAAAGTGGAACATAACCTAAGTTGAACAATCCGAGCTTATGTGTTTGTTGCTTAGATCAACCTATCTTTCTCATCATAAAACTGCCATTAAATTGAATTTAGAGAGCTTATTCTAGGTTGTTTGATGGTTAGAGATTAAATAGAGAGCTTGTTCTATTTAACGACAAACTAAGGAAAGATTGGGATAACAGAGCTTGTTGTTATCTACGGTTGTTAACTTTGATAGTTGGTTGATATTGATAGATTTGAAATTGGTTCTTAATGATGTCTAGTGGTGGAGAATGAAACCTTAACCATATTTCTCTCATATTTGATTTCTTATTTCTTACTTGCATCTTACTTTTCTTGTTTGCTTATTTTTAAAACTATTTCAAAACCCCCTTTTCTTTTGTTTTCTTTGAACCTAAGTTATAAACTAATAACTCATAGATTAAAACCCAATCCTTGAGGACTCGACCCTTGCTAATCACTATACTCTACAATTGATTTTTTTTAAGTGCAAGGTTAAACAAGATACACTCTTTTGGGTGCATCAAGTTTTTGGCGCCGTTGCCGGGGATTGCTTTCTTTAGTTTATTAATTTATTGGTTTATTCTTATTTTCTGTTCTAATTATTTACTTTCTTATTTTTTTTTATTAGTGAATGTTCCAAGCTCCTGAAGAAGACTTAAGACTTAGGAGAATTCGGGAATTTATAACTTCTCACCAACAACCAATCGAGGAGTTGATCCAAAACATCCAAGAGGAGCAAGGAGAGATGGCAGCAGCTGACAACCGAACTCTCAAGGAGCTAGCCGCTCCGGACTTGGATCAACAACCATTATGCATTGAATATGCTAATCTTGAGGTAGCTTTTGAATTAAAATCTGGTTTGATTCATCTTCTCCCAACTTTTCATGGTTTTGCAGGAGAGGATCCAAATAAGAACCTCAAGGAATTCCATGTAGTTTGCTCAAGCATGAGACCAACAGGAGTCACGGAAGAGCAAGTTAAGTTGAGAGCCTTCCCATTCTCTCTAGCTGATTCAACAAAGGAATGGCTCTACTATCTACCATCCGAGACCATCACTACATGGAAAGATATGAAGAAAGCATTCTTGGAAAGGTATTTCCCAGCATCTAAGGCTGCCAACATTAGAAAAGAGATATGTGGGATTAGGCAATACAATGGAGAGTCCTTATATGAATATTGGGAGAGGTTCAAGAAACTTTGTGCATCATGTCCACACCATCAGATAAGTGAACAACTTCTCATTCAATACTTCTATGAAGGTCTCATGCCCATGAAGAGAAGTATGATAGATGCCGCTAGTGGGGGAGCTCTAGTTGATAAGACTCCCGGGGCTGCTAGAACTCTAATCTCCAACATGGCAGCCAATTCTCAACAATTCTCAATGAGACAAGATCCACCACCAAACCCAAGAGAGTTAATGAGGTAAGTATATCATCCCTTGAACAAAAATTTGATAAACTGACTTCTCTTGTTCAACAATTGGCTGTAGGTAATATACAGCAAATAAAGGCTTATGGCATATGTTCAAACATGGGGCACCAAACTGATATGTGTCCAACACTTCAAGAAGACACCAATGAACATGTGAATGCCATGGGTGGCTTTCAGAACCAACCAAGGAAATATGATCCCTACTCAAACACATACAATCCAGGATGGAGGGATCATCCAAACTTCAATTATGGAGGGAACCAATCACAAGCTGTTCCTCCACCATTTGACAATAGGCCACCGGGTTTTCAGCAAAGAGTGCAACAACCATATCAAACCCGACAACAAGTGCCACCACAAAAAAGTTCAGGTGAGACTTTTGAAGATCTTGTCAAAACCCTTGCTACTAATACAATTCAACTTCAAGGGAGACAAAGGTAAGTATCCGAAACTTAGAGGCTCAGATGGGGCAATTGGCAACAACCCTGAGTCAAATGCAAGCAAGGGATTCTGGGAAATTACCTTCCCAAACCATAGTGAATCCAAGAGAGAATGCCAATGCTATAACTTTAAGAAGTGGGAAACAGCTAGAGACACCACAAAATGATAGTGCTCAAGGGGAGAACAATACCATGGCATCTTCTTCACATCCCAACGAGCCACTAAAAAAGGTAATTCCTAAACCATCCTTTCCTTCTTATATAACTCCTCCACCTTTTCCTAGCAAGTTAGCAAAGTCCAAGAAGGAGGAGCAAGAGAAGGAAATTTTGGAAACCTTCCGGAAAGTAGAGGTGAACATTCCTTTACTAGATGCTATCAAGCAAGTGCTAAGATATGCCAAGTTCCTAAAAGAGTTGTGCATATCTAAACGGAAGTTGAAATGGAATGAAAAGGTAAGTGTGGGGGAGAATGTGTCAGCTGTTCTTCAAAAGAAACTCCCACCTAAATGCAAGGATCCAGGTATGTTTACCAGTCCTTGTAAGATAGGCAACACCAGGTTTGAGCGTGCTATGCTAGATCTAGGGGAATCTATTAATGTCATGCCATATTCAATTTATGCTTCATTGAATCTAGGAGCATTAGAGGAAACCGGTGTTATAATACAACTTGCTGACCGTTCTAACACTTATCCAAGAGGAGTTGTAGAAGACGTTCTTGTACAGGTTAATGAATTGGTTTTTCCCGCTGACTTTTATGTTATTGAGATGGAAGATGAGATGTCTTCTAATCCCACACCTATTCTATTAGGGAGACCATTGATAACTCGTATAATTATATAGTTTTTAGTTATGTTTTATTATTGTTTTGTGTCAAATACGAGTTATTATTGTTTAGTCTAATTGTGTTTATGATCTTTTATATTTTTATGTAATTTGGTGTTTTTCACAAGTTTCTTTGAGTGATTTCAGATTACTAGAATTAAGGGCAAATCCAGTTCAGTTCCAGTTCCGACACCTTTTGCCATATCAGCTATATCTCGAGTTTCACTGAAGCAATAAGGCTGAACTTTGTATCCCTGCAAAGCTAAGAGGCATATCTATCTTTTTCATGTTTTACACTTCTTGAAACGGAGTCGTTTTCCCTAGCGAAATCGACCATCAAGTTGGCTGATGTGCAATGACGTCTGTTCTGCACCGTTTTGGTATTTTGACCATATCTCCCGATCCACGTGCGCAAATGATCTGATTCCAACGGCTATGGATCCGTAACTGATAGGGGTATATTTTTCTAGAAGACCATTTTATCAGATCGAGCCTCCAACATTGACAAAATCGACCATCAAGCTGACTGATCAGAATTGTCATACAATATGACGAAAATTGTTAGAAAAATGCACCCACCTATTATACCTACCTTTGAAATTTGTAAAGCTTGTCTCTTGTCATTTAGCCCTCCAAAATGTGTATAAATAGAGGGCCTTGGATGAGTATTGGGATACATTATACATTGGTAGGATATTAGCCATTGTAATAAAATTCTCTAAGTTTTCTTCTTCTTTCCTTTCTCTAGTTTTCTTTTTCTTTATTTACTTATGCTTCTTACATTTGTTTTCATTTTATTCATATCTAGTATGTGTTGCTAATCATATTGTTGAGGTGATGAGGTGAAGCTCTTGGTAAATGCTAAGGTTAGTCTCTTCAACATGAGCTAAAATGAATCATCATTTATAAACACTAGTGTAGATAATATTTTCTTTTGGTTTAAAATCATACTTGCAAAGTAGAGATCTTGATTCATTATTGACAATGAAAATGGCACAGTAAATGCTTGGTTTCATAACCTTGATTTGTTGTAGACATATACCTTGGCATAAGGAATGCTTGGACTCTTTTTGTGAGTTTTGAGGACACCAAATGAACATAATATCATATGCTATGGACGTTGGACAATTTGGACTGAATTGCTAAACCTTCCGGTTGGAACCTCCCTTATGTGTGGATTTCAATTGTGTAATAAAACAAGATTAATCTTAGCATAACACCAAGAGTGGATTCTCTAACCTCAACATCTTTTCTTATTGTTTTTTTTATATCTTGTTTAATTGCTTTTATGTTATTTTGTTTATTTTGTTCTCTAATATCTTGTTTACTTTCTTTGTTATTGATTCCCTAATATCTTGTTTATTTTCTTTTTCTTATATATTTATAAACTTATACTTACTAATACGCTTCCCTGTGGTTCGACCTCGGACACCCGAGAATTTATTACTTGAACATAACCTGCACTTGGGTTTACAACTCTTAATTGAGTTTCCATCAAGTTTTTGGCGCCGTTGCCGGGGAAGCAATACTAAGTATATAAGTTTATAAGTATATTTATTTTTATTGGCTGGTTATACCGCCTATATTTATTTTTATTGGCTGGTTATACCGCCTAATTTTCTATATATTTATATTTATATTGTATATTAACTTTGTTTTATTGGCTGGTTATACCGCCTAATCTGTATATTAACTTTATTTTATGCTTGTTTGGCGACGTGATTTTAGATCTCGTCGTTTAGTTAGATTTTATTGTGAAACTTTTTCAGGTAATCTTTCTAATACAACTCCTACCATGGCTGACAATGAAAGTGTTCATGCTGAAGATGAGAACAGACAAGTACGCACCATGCGTGACTACTTGCAACCAACTCGAAGCTCATCACCCTCTTGTTTTATTTTTCCTCTCAATGCAAACAACTTTCGTTTTAAACCAGGTATGATAGCTTTGCTTCCAAATTTCTATGGGTTGGAATCGGAAAGTGCTTACTCGTTTCTAAAAGACTTCGAAGATGTATGTGTCACCTTTAATGACCAACAATGCACAAATGAAATTGTCAAGCTAAAATTATTTCCTTTTTCTTTAAAAGATAAAGCAAAAATTTGGCTTCATAATTTAAAACCAAGGTCAATTGGCACATGGCAAGAATTACAAACTGAGTTTCTAAAGAAATTTTTCCCAGCACATAAAACTACTGCTTTGAAAAGACAGATTCAAAATTTCAATCAAAATCAAAATGAAGCATTTTTTCAGTGCTGGGAGCGTTTTAAAGATTTGTTAAGTTCTTGTCCACATCATGGTTTTGAAAAATGGCGTCTTATTAGTTTCTTTTATGAAAGTTTAACTCCCGAAACTAAACAATTTGTTGAAACAATGTGTAACGGTGAGTTTCTAGAAAAAGAACCTGAAGAAGCCTTTGACTACTTAGACCATTTGGCAGATAACTCTCAAGCCTGGCACACAGATAATTCCTCTGAAAGTTCCAATAGATCTAATGTTGTTTCTAACAGAGGAAAATATCATTTTAGTCAAGAAGATGAGATAAAAGCTAAAGTAGCTAATTTGGCTAGAAAGATTGAAGCCATGGAACTTAGAGAAGTAAAAGAAGTCAAAACGGTTAAAAATGAAGAAAGTTGTGGAATTTGTGAAATCATGGGACACCCCACTTCTGAATGTCCAAACATTCCCATTCTTAAAGAAGCGTTGCATGATCAAGTAAATTCCATAAACACATTTAAAAAGCCTTTTCCTTCTCCTTACTCTGAAACGTATAACCCTGAATGGAGAAATCATCCCAACTTCAGTTGGCGGAATAATAATCATGTTCAGGTACCACAATCTCAAAAGCCGGGCAACACTTTTTCCTATCAACCTTCACGTGTACAAACCTTGGAAGAAACATTGCAAGCATTCATGCAAACACAAGCAAATGTGAATAGCCGGACTTCACAGGACATCAATGAGATCAAAAACACCTTGTCCACATTGACAGCTTCATTACGCACTCAAGAAAAAGGTAAGTTTCCTGCTCAACCTCAGCCTAACCCTTCTACTCAATGTCTTGTTTCTTGCTCCAATGAAACTCAACAGGAAAATGCCAGTTCTATCACAACTCTTCGAAGTGGAAAGGCAATTGACAAAAAGATTCCATCAAAAGACCAAGATCCT
This sequence comes from Fremontodendron californicum, assembly GCA_030761205.1. Classification (NCBI taxonomy): domain Eukaryota; kingdom Viridiplantae; phylum Streptophyta; class Magnoliopsida; order Malvales; family Malvaceae; genus Fremontodendron; species Fremontodendron californicum. The sequence goes on from JAULJL010000009.1 coordinate 25,150,879, forward strand.
CTTTCCCCTCCGAAAAGTAATGGTAAGGATGATGGTAAGTCTGAACTTCTTGAAAATTTGGACAAAGAAAAAGGTATGCATCCTGCTCCTTTTCCTCAAAGGTTGCAAACAATAAAGAATTTGAATCAAAATGCAGAAATTTATGAACTTTTCAAACAAGTTAAGATTAACATTCCTTTATTGGATGCAATCAAACAAGTTCCATCTTATGCTAAATTTTTGAAGGACATGTGCACAGTTAAAAGGAAACATAATGTACAAAAGAAAGCATTTTTGACGGAAAGTGTGAGCTCAATCATTCAGCACCTTACTCCACCAAAATTCAAAGATCCTGGATGTCCAACAATCTCATGCATCATTGGAAACACTAGAATAGAACGTGCATTGCTTGATCTTGGTGCTAGTGTTAATCTTTTGCCTTTTTCTGTTTATCAACAGTTAGGTTTAGGTGAACTCAAGGAAACACCTGTTACACTTCAACTAGCTGATCGTTCTGTAAAAATTCCTCGAGGGATAGTTGAAGATGTTTTGGTTCAAATTGATAATTTTTACTTCCCTGTTGATTTTATTGTTTTGGACACACATCCTGTTTCAAATCCAAATGTTCAAATTCCTGTTATATTAGGCCGTCCATTTCTTGCAACTTCTAATGCTCTGATAAATTGCAGGAATGGTATGTTGAACATTTCTTTTGGAAATATGACTTTAGAATTAAATGTGTTCAACATTTGCAAGCAACCTGGTGATAATTCAGAAGTACATGAAGTGGATTTCATTGAAGAACTTGTTCATGAACATCTCACCACTACCACATTCCATGATCCTTTAGAAGCTTATTTAATTGAATATGAGTTTGATAATGCTTCAGAAATTTCACACACTGATTCTTTGTTAAAATCTTTTCAGGATAAGCATTGTTGGAAACAAAAGTTTGAGGAACTACCATCACTTACAAATGTCACTGTACCATCAACTATTGAACCACCCAAGCTGGAGTTAAAACCATTGCCATCCGAGCTAAAATATTCCTTTTTGGGTGAGAGTGAAACTTTTCCAGTCATAATTTCTTCACATCTTGATGAACTACAAGAAGGAAAAATTCCTTCTCAATGGAGCACCCAAGATAAAAGGAAGTTTCTGAATGAGGTAAAGAAGTTCTATTGGGATGACCCTTACTTGTTCAAATATTGTCCTGATCAGATTTTTCGAAGATGCATTCCCGACAATGAGGTAAGTAGTGTAATTAAGTTTTGTCACTCCGAGGCATGTGGTGGTCATTTTTCATCAAAGAAAACTGCTGCAAAAATTTTACAGTGTGGATTTTACTGGCCAACTTTGTTCAAAGATGCACATAATTTTTGCAAGTCATGTGAAAGTTGTCAAAAATTAGGTTCCATTTCGAAAAGAAACATGATGCCTTTGAACCCAATTCTTGTAATTGAAATTTTTGACTGTTGGGGTATTGATTTCATGGGACCATTTCCACCATCTTTTGGTTTCTTATACATTTTAGTTGCAATAGATTATGTTTCAAAGTGGATAGAGGCAATTCCATGTCGAAATAATGATCACAAAACAGTGATTAAATTTTTAAAAGAAAATATTTTGAGTCGATTTGGAATTCCTCGATCTATCATAAGCGATGGGGGAACACATTTTTGCAACAAGGTTTTTGAAACATTAATGAAGAAATATGCCATTACACACAAAGTTGCAACCCCTTATCACCCGCAGACAAATGGACAGGTAGAATTAGCAAATAGGGAGATTAAACAAATTTTGGAAAAGACAGTTAATCCAAATCGCAAAGATTGGTCTCTTAGACTTAACGATGCATTATGGGCCTATCGAACAGCTTTTAAAACAGCATTGGGCATGTCTCCTTATAGGCTAGTTTATGGAAAACCTTGTCATTTACCTGTGGAACTTGAGCATAAAGCATATTGGGCCATTAAAATGTTCAACTCAAACCTTGATGACGCTTCTAATTTACGAAAATTACAAATAAATGAACTTGAGGAACTCAGAAATGATGCATATGAGAATTCTAAAATTCATAAAGAAAGAACTAAAGCCTTTCATGACAAGTTAATTTCAAGAAAAATATTTGATGTTGGGCAAAAAGTTCTACTTTATAATTCTAGACTTCACATATTTCCTGGTAAGTTGAGATCAAGATGGACTGGCCCATTTGTGGTTAAGCATGTGTATCATTATGGAGCAGTTGACATTGAGAATCCTCAAAATGGTAACGTATTCAAGGTAAATGGACAAAGACTCAAACTCTTTTTGGAAAATCATGTTACTCAAGAAGAGGTTGTTTTTCTTTCTGATCCTTGTTTTGAAAATAACTAGATGTAAATATAATTTTTACTAATCTTCAAAAAAAAAAAAAAAAAAAAAAATTCATTTTTTTCCCGGTTAAATGGCGGATAACGGTACTCCGTGATTATTTAAGTCGGTTCCATCAGCTACCCACAAAACTGATATTGTATATAAATTTCTCTTTCATTTTATTTTATTTCATTTTTTTTCAGGATGGATGATATTCTCAAAAGATTGCAGAAACGATTTCCTCCTTTTCCTCGGAATATTTTACTGAAGCTTTACCAAGTTCGATTAGAAAGATTAAGAATGCTTATGAACAAAGGGATTCCTGAAGACATACGTTGGATAATTGAAGCCAAGGTACGTGAAGATGAATATCTTCCTGTTTTGCATTTACCAGGTACAGGTAGAAGCACTTATGCAAAGAAGCGACGAGCAAAGCGCATGAGTTCAAATTGCCACAAGTGTGCACGATGGACGTGTAACGGTAAATGTCGTTCTATTGGGATTCCGTCCTCTAATCGAGATGATAAAATTGAATTCATTAAGGATGGACTGAGTAAGGAGAATTTGGGTAATATCCAACTTTCTCTTGAGACGCATCCTAGTGGAGACGTACAAAGAGAAATTCTTGATTTATGGCCGCAATTCCAAAGGGAATGGCAACATCTTGGGAATCTGATGTTAAAAGACCCTGTTTGCCAGCTTGTAAGAAAACTGGATGGGAAGCATATCCTCGACTCATAGAAGGCGTTTAAGCCGTTTCTGGACGTAAAACCAGAGGAAGATGTGAGCCACAATCACAACTACAATAAATGACTTCTCAGCTTTTGGTTTGATTTGCAATAACTTTATTTCAGTTTAATTTACGTGTTGTTCGATTTGTGTAATTATTCTCGTTTTTTTTTTGCATTGGTCTTTTACGATTGATTTTTCTTCTCTTTTTGATTTTCTTCCTGAAATCACGCAAAAATCTTTTGTTAGGTTAACATTTTCTTCTGACAGGTCAAATACACTTTCGGCGACATTATTACTCTTGTCTGATTCACTACTCAGTCCTCTATATATTACACCATGTACTCATTCTCTTTCAGGCACTCGAAAAAAAAAAAAAATGGAAAGCACTTCGTCCCAGCGCATTAAAAAAATTTGTGTCTTTGGAGGTGCTTATCCAGGGAAAAATAACATATTCGCTGATGAAGCCATAAGAGTTGGAGTAATACTTGCCCAACAAAAGATCCACTTGATTTATGGAGGCGGTAGTACGGGTTTAATGGGAGCAGTCGCTACAGCAGCACACGCCGGAGGAAGTCCAGTTCTAGGAATCGTGCCAAAACTATTCACAGATTTTTGTGGACCTACCGTGGGTAAGGAAATACAAGTCTGGAGTATCCCTGAACGGATAACAATCATGTACCATTCTGCCGATGCATTCATTGCCTTACCAGGAGGTCTGGGTACATTGGAAGAAATAGCTTGCGTGGCTTCTTGGTCATCTTTGGTCACAAATAAGAAACCCATTGGTTTGCTTAATATTAATGGTTATTTTAGTAATTTACTTTCATATTTAGATAATGCTGTGGATAACGGATTCATGTTTTCAGAGGCAAGGAGAACCATAATTTCTGCTACAACCATTGAAGATTTACTCAAAAAGCTACAAGCTTATGAGTGTTTATCTGCTACGGTTGTTTCGCAAACGCTCGGAAAAAGAAAAAGAGATATGGACGAGCAAGGAGTGGATTGCACTTTGTCTTTGTGACATTATCTAACATTTTGCTTGTTGTGTCTCAGTTATAATAAGTGGTTAGCAACCTCTGCAGGTAATATCTCCTAAATTCTACCTTTAAAATTTGACATTGGGGACAATGTCATATTTTAGTAGGGGGTAAGGGACATATTTTGCTAAAAAAAAAAAAATAAAAAAAAAATTGTTGTGTTTTAAGACATTTAGAAGTATTCATTCTGAACAAGGTCTGAGTAAGGGAGACTTGAGACATACCTTGTCAGTTTGATTTAATCTTCTTCTTCAAAAAAAAAAAAAAAAAAAAAAAAAAAAAAAGCATGTTTAGACTTAGTGTGTTTTTTTTTTTAGTTACTTTCAATACAATGATGAGATATGAATTGCATAAGTCTAAAACAGATTTATTAGTGAGAAGATTTTCATGAGAATTGAGCTTGATGTCAACCTTTTTATGAGCCAATGTTAATATGATATGTTGATTGAGAAAGAAGCATGTTTAGACTTAATCTGACTTGTATAATCATCTTTGTGAGTTTTTGAGCCTATAATGATTGATGCATTATACAAATCAATCTAATTTCTTTCTTGAGTGCTCTTATGATTACATGATTCTCTAGAACTTGCTTTAAACCGTTTGAGACTATATTGATACATGTGACAACATGAATATGATAGAGGCATTAGGATTATAACTAGAGCCAAACAGCCATCCATTATTAATGTTCTACGAGAACATCCCCACTAGTGAGCCAATTTGAGCCTACATTAAATATGATGTTTTATTGGTAACCACAACTTACACCTAGCCTAAATATACTTATATCCTTACCCTTGTTCTAAAGATGAATTTTATATTTTGAGCCATATTGCAAAAAAACAAGGGATATTTTTATTTGAAAATTTGGGTTAGAAACAAAAGATAAGTGTGGGGGAAGAAAAGAAAAGAAAAAGTCAAGAGAAAAAGAAAGGGATCATTGTCAAATACATTCCCATATTAAAAAAAAAAAATCTTCTCTTGAACTTCTAGAAAAAGATGTTACAAAGTTGGTTAGAATGATGCAAAGGCTCAACATGAATATTTAGCCTATGTTATTATGTGCTTTATAAGAGTTTTGAGAAGTTTTATTTGTATGATCTTATTATGTCTCTAAAATCTATGAACTCTTTGGAACCTTTGTGATATCTTTATCCTTTTGTTCTTTAACCACATTATAACCCTTTGGCCCCATTACAACCTTGAATAAAGACCTCTTGATTTATGAAGTTGTATGATCTAAATAGTGGAGAATAGGTGGACAAGCAAGCATATGGTAGAAGTGTTTTCATGAGATTGATTGAGTGTAAACACTTTACCACTACTTTAAAGAGTGAAAATCAAGAGAGTATCCCATGTGAGAAGTTGAGATTAAGTTTGAATATACACTATTTTGATTGAAATATGTTATGTTATTATTGGCTTAACTCAAACTATTTACATTCAAGCAAGATTTTTTGTGAATTTCTTTAAGCTATTGATTAGTTTTTAAGACTTGTCCAATGATTATCTCTAATTTATATTGGAAGGATTAGTTATAATTATTATTTTTATTTTTTCTTATGTCTTCAATGTTTGTGGGTATCGTCCTAGTAAACCCTCACGAGACTAAACTCGTCCACTAGGGACACCTAGGGGTTTAAAGGCTTGTGTCACATGCTAAGTGCCACCGTGATTTCCTACGAAAATGGATTAGATTAGATTTTCTTATTTTATTTTTATTGAGTCGTTGCTAGGGACTAGCAACAATCTAAGTATGGGGGTGTGATAACTCGTATAATTATATAGTTTTCAGTTATGTTTTATTATTGTTTTGTGTCAAATACGAGTTATTATTGTTTAGTCTAATTGTGTTTATGATCTTTTATATTTTTATGTAATTTGGTGTTTTTCACAAGTTTCTTTGAGTGATTTCAGATTACTAGAATTAAGGGCAAATCCAGTTCAGTTCCAGTTCCGACACCTTTTGCCATATCAGCTATATCTCGAGTTTCACTGAAGCAATAAGGCTGAACTTTGTATCCCTGCAAAGCTAAGAGGCATATCTATCTTTTTCATGTTTTAAACTTCTTGAAACGGAGTCGTTTTCCCTAGCGAAATCGACCATCAAGTTGGCTGATGTGCAATGACGTCTGTTCTGCACCGTTTTGGTATTTTGACCATATCTCCCGATCCACGTGCGCAAATTATCTGATTCCAACGGCTATGGATCCGTAACTGATAGGGGTATATTTTTCTAGAAGACCATTTTATCAGATCGAGCCTCCAACATTGACAAAATCGACCATCAAGCTGGCTGATCAGAATTGTCATACAATATGACGAAAATTGTTAGAAAAATGCACCCACCTATTATACCTACCTTTGAAATTTGTAAAGCTTGTCTCTTGTCATTTAGCCCTCCAAAATGTGTATAAATAGAGGGCCTTGGATGAGTATTGGGATACATTATACATTGGTAGGATATTAGCCATTGTAATAAAATTCTCTAAGTTTTCTTCTTCTTTCCTTTCTCTAGTTTTCTTTTTCTTTATTTACTTATGCTTCTTACATTTGTTTTCATTTTATTCATATCTAGTATGTGTTGCTAATCATATTGTTGAGGTGATGAGGTGAAGCTCTTGGTAAATGCTAAGGTTAGTCTCTTCAACATGAGCTAAAATGAATCATCATTTATAAACACTAGTGTAGATAATATTTTCTTTTGGTTTAAAATCATACTTGCAAAGTAGAGATCTTGATTCATTATTGACAATGAAAATGGCACAGTAAATGCTTGGTTTCATAACCTTGATTTGTTGTAGACATATACCTTGGCATAAGGAATGCTTGGACTCTTTTTGTGAGTTTTGAGGACACCAAATGAACATAATATCATATGCTATGGACGTTGGACAATTTGGACTGAATTGCTAAACCTTCCGGTTGGAACCTCCCTTATGTGTGGATTTCAATTGTGTAATAAAACAAGATTAATCTTAGCATAACACCAAGAGTGGATTCTCTAACCTCAACATCTTTTCTTATTGTTTTTTTTATATCTTGTTTAATTGCTTTTATGTTATTTTGTTTATTTTGTTCTCTAATATCTTGTTTACTTTCTTTGTTATTGATTCCCTAATATCTTGTTTATTTTCTTTTTCTTATATATTTATAAACTTATACTTACTAATACGCTTCCCTGTGGTTCGACCTCGGACACCCGAGAATTTATTACTTGAACATAACCTGCACTTGGGTTTACAACTCTTAATTGAGTTTCCATCAACCATTCTTGAAAACAGCAAGAACTAAAATAGATGTACATGATGGCACTTTAACTATGGAATTTGATGGTGAAATAATTCGCTTTAACATTTTTGAGGCCATGAGATATCCTAGTGATGTGCATTCTGTTTTTAATATTGATATAATTGACTCACTAGTGCAGCAAGCTTATGAGCTAGATGATGAAGATAGTGTGGAGATAGTCCTTAGCAAACATCTCGGAATGGGAAATGCTAAAGGGGAACTAGCCTTGAGTGACCATGTGGAAGGGGCACTAGAATCTTTACACTCACTGCCACCTAAAGATGCAAGGTTTGATGTTTCATTTATTGATTTGCAATTATCTAATGAGAAACTTCTACCTTCCATTTTGCAGGCACCAACTTTAGAGTTGAAACCACTACCGAACCACTTGAAATATGTGTTCTTAGGTGAAAAGGACACACTACCTGTCGTCATTGCCAAAGAGCTCACACCTTTGCAAGAAGAGCGACTTACCCGGGTGCTTAGAGAGCATAAAACAGCAATTGGTTGGACAATTGCCGATATCAAGGGAATAAGCCCATCCATGTGCATGCACCGGATTTTGTTAGAGGAGGGGTCCAAACCAACTAGAGAAGCACAAAGAAGATTGAACCCTCCTATGATGGAGGTTGTGAAAAAAGAGATACTGAAGCTCCTAGATGTTGGAGTGATCTATCCTATCTCGGATAGCAAATGGGTGAGCCCAGTCCAAGTGGTTCCAAAGATATCAGGTGTAACGGTGGTAACAAATAATGAGAATGAACTTGTTCCTACTAGGATTCATACAGGGTGGCGAGTTTGTATTGATTATCGTAAACTTAATTCCATAACTCGCAAAGACCACTTTCCTTTACCTTTTATTGATCAAATGCTTGAAAGGTTAGCTGGCCATTCTCATTATTGTTTTCTTGATGGTTTTTCAGGTTATAATCAGATAGCCATTGCTCTGGAGGACCAAGAGAAAACAACATTTACATGTCCATTTGGTACTTTTGCATACCGGTGTATGCCATTTGGTCTTTGTAATGCACCAGCTACATTCCAAAGGTGTATGGTTAGCATATTTTCAGATTATGTAGAGAACATCATAGAAGTGTTTATGGATGATTTTAGTGTCTATGGTGATTCTTTTGATAGATTTCTAGAGAACCTTACACTTGTACTTGAAAGATGCATGGAAACTAACCTTGTTTTGAATTGGGAAAAATGTCACTTTATGGTAGAACAAGGAATAGTTTTGGGCCATGTTATTTCTTCTAGAGGGATAGAGGTTGATAAATCTAAAATAGATATTATGCATTCTTTACCACCTCCCACAAATGTGAGAGAGGTTCGTTCATTTCTTGGACATGCAGGTTTCTATAGGAGATTTATCAAAGACTTCTCAAAGATCACATTACCTCTTTGCAAGCTACTACAAAAAGATGTGGTTTTCCACTTTGATGACAAATGCAAAGAGGCGTTTGAAACATTGAAGGGACTCTTGACATCAGCTCCTATCATGCAACCACCAGATTGGAATGTACCTTTTGAAATCATGTGTGATGCTAGTGACTATGCCATTGGAGCTGTTTTGGGCCAACGGGTTGGCAAAGCCTCACATGCCATTTATTATGCCTCCCGAACTCTTAATGATGCTCAATTTAACTATTCCACTACTGAAAAAGAACTTTTGGCTGTTGTATTTGCTTTAGAAAAATTTAGATCTTATTTAATTGGTACTAAAGTATTTGTATATTCTGACCATGCAGCCCTTAGGTACTTACTCACTAAGAAGGAGGCCAAACCAAGGTTGATTAGATGGATACTTCTCTTACAAGAGTTTGATTTGGAGATAAAAGATAAGAGAGGTAGTGACAACCTGGTTGCGGACCATCTTAGTCGTTTAGTTTATGCAGAGGATGCACTACCCTTGAATGAGAAGTTTCCGGATGAGCAACTTCTTTTTATAAGTACAACAACTCCTTGGTATGCCGATATTGTTAATTACTTAGTTACCAAGAAGTTGCCACAAGAGTTGACACAAGCTCAAAGAAATAAGATCAAGAGTGATGCCAAATACTACATATGGGATGATCTTTACCTTTGGAAGCATTGCTTCGATCAGATTATAAGAAGGTGTGTACTCGAATCTGAATTTCAATCTATTCTCACCTTTTGTCACTCATATGCATGTGGAGGAAACTTTGGATCCAAAAGAACAGCCATGAAAGTTCTTGATTCTGGATTTTATTGGCCTACTATATTCAAAGATGCATACCTCTTTTGCAAGTCATGTGATCGTTGCCAAAGAACAGGAAACTTAGGTGCTAGAAATCAAATGCCTCAAACTCCAATACTTATTGTTGAAATTTTTGATGTATGGGGCATGGATTTCATGGGACCTTTTCCTTCTTCTTTTGGTAATCTTTATATTTTACTTGCCGTTGATTATGTTTCAAAGTGGGTGGAAGCAAAATCCACTAGGACTAATGACTCTAAAGTTGTTTCAGATTTTGTCAAGACTAACATCTTTGCTAGGTTTGGAACGCCAAAGGCCATAATCAGCGATAGAGGTACTCACTTTTGCAATAGGACTATGGAAGCACTTTTGAGGAAGTATAACATCACACACAAGGTCTCCGCCTCATATCATCCTCAAACTAGTGGGCAAGCTGAAGTGTCAAACCGAGAAGTTAAGCCCATCCTTGAAAAGAGAGTTAATCCAAATAGGAAGGATTGGAGTTCACGACTTGATGATGCACTTTGGGCTTATAGGACAGCATATAAGACACCCATTGGTATGTCTCCTTATCGACTTTTCTATGGTAAGCCTTGTCATCTTCCGGTTGAATTAGAACATAAATCATATTGGGCTATCAAACAATGCAACATGGAGATGGATGAGACAGGTAAGCAAAGAAAACTTGACCTACAAGAATTAGAGGAGATAAGGAATGATGCCTATGAGAATTCTAGGATTTACAAGGAAAAGACTAAGGCATTCCATAACAAGATGATATCAAGAAAGGACTTTGTTGTTGGACAAAAAGTTTTTCTCTTCCATTCACGCCTTACGTTATTTCCAGGTAAGTTACGTTCTCGTTGGGTTGGACCTTTTGTTATTACTAATGTATTTACTCATGGTGCAGTTGAAATCCAAAGCCCAAAAACAGATAAGGCATTCAAAGTGAATAATCATAGATTGAAGCCTTACTATGAGAACTTTCCAATACAAGATGTGGAGGAGTTACCATTTTTTGAGCCAAATTATGTTGAATAATAATGGCATGGGTCTAAGTCAGGCTGAGGACAATAAACCAAGCGCTTTTTGGGAGGCAACCCAAAAGGATGGAGAGCATCTATTATATCAGATTTGCATATTCCTTACTCTCCATCATTCTATCTTTTATTGTTTTTGTTTTGTTTAATAGTTCTTTTCTCTTACATATATTTCTTCCATTGGGGGATAATAGCATTACATTGAGGACAATGTAAAAATTATGTGTGTGGGGAAGAATTTAGGATTTTATTTAGAGTGTTTTGTTTTTGAGTCTTTTTATGTTGTTTTTAGTGTGTTTTAGTTACTTTCAATACTATGATGAGATATGAATTGCATAAGTCTAAAACAGATTTATTAGTGAGAAGATTTTCATGAGAATTGAGCTTGATATCAACTTTTTTATGAGCCAATGTTAATATGATATGTTGATTGAGAAAGAAGCATGTTTAGACTTAAATCTGACTTGTATAATCATCCTTGTGAGTTTTTGAGCCTTTAATGATTGATGCATTATACATATCAATCTAATTTCTTTCTTGAGTGCTCTTATGATTACATGATTCTCTAGAACTTGCTTTAAACCTTGTTGAGACTATATTGATGCATGTGACAACATGAATATGATAGAGGCATTAGGATTTTTAGCCAGGGCCAAACAGCCATCCCTTATTGATGTTCCAAGAGAACACACCCTTAGTGAACCAATTTGAGCCTACATTGAATAAGCTATTTCTTTGGTAACCATAATTTGTCCCTAACCTAAATATACTTATTTATATCTTTACCTTTGTTCCAAAGATGAATTAGCATGTTTTGAGACAAGTTGCAAAGACAAGGAAGATCTATTGAAAATTTAGGTTAGAAACAAGAAATAAGTGTGGGGGGAAAAGAAAAGAAAAGTCAAGAGAAAAAGAAATGGAATACTGGCAAATACATTCCTATGTGAAAAAAAATGAAAAAAAAAATATGAATCATCTCTTGAATTTTTGGAAAAAGAAAAAGATGTTACAAAGTTGTTTAGAATGAAGAAAAGGCCCAACATGAATATCCGGCCTATGTGACTATGTACTTGTAAAGAGTTTTGAGAATTTTCTTTGTATAAATCTTATTATGTCTATAAACTCTATAAAATCTTTGGAACTTTTGTAATAACCTTTATCTTTTATTCTTTAGCCACATTATTACCCCTTGGCCCCATAATAACCTTGCATAAAGACCTCTTGATTCATGAAGTTGCATGATCTAAGTAGTGGAGAATAGGTGGACAAGCAAGCATATGGTAGAAACTGTTTTCATGAGATTGATTGAGTGTAAACACTTCACCAGTACTTTAAATAGTGAAAATCATGAGGGTATCCCATGTGAGAAGTTGAGATTAAGTTTGAACATGCACTATTTTGATTGAGATATGTTATGTTAATTTTAGCTTAACTCAAACCATTTACTATCAAGCATGATTTTTTGTGAAACTCTTTAAGCTATTGATTAGTTTATAAGACTTGTTCAATGATTGTCTCTAATTTGTATTGAAAGAGGATTAGATTAGGTTTTATTATTTTGTCGCTATTTGATTTTGCTCGAGGACTAGCAAAAGATTAAGTGTGGGGGAATTTGATAAGTTCTTAATTTCATACATTTTCCTATTTAATTTCATTATACTTTGTGCTTTGATTCTTACTTCCTTGACATTTTACTAGGTTTTTATGCTTTGTAGGTATTTTGGAGGAGATGAAGTCAAAACATGTCAATTAGGATGTTAAAGAGCTTACAAAATCACAATCACAAGATGGAAAAAGAGTTAGGAGTCAAAAAGATTAAATTCTTGGTGCAAAGCAAGAAGACAGATTTGACCTCCGGAGCTTGTTGCTAAGAAAACATGATGTTAGACTCTTTATTCGAAGAAACTTCCTTCTTGACTTTTGAAGATCACTTGATTATCTTTCCAAAGGTTGGTCATGGGCCTAAATCGGATAAGAAATGGTCATCCAAATCGGCAATGGAATATCTCCCTAAAAACCCTAGTGACAGAAAAAACCCTAGCCACAAATCACATATTTTTCTTAATACCCTAGCTGACATTTATGTTTATCCTTGCCAAAGAATGATTAGTGGCTGTCAACTTGCATTAATTGCATTAATTGCAAGTATCTTTCCTTAAAACTAATCCTAGTCAAAGTAGGAGAATTAAATCAGCCAAGACTTTCCTTCCTTACACTTACTTTGCCTGCAAGTTTGTAATCTCTCTTCAATAAAGAGTGCTTTGACTAAAACTTTCCTACTTTATTCAAACTTGACTGCAAAGGCTTATATCTTTCCTTAAAACATAAAAGTCAGCCACTTTTCCTTAACTTTAGCCACAAGTCAGCATTTATTGAAGGGAGAGAGCTGAAATTCACTTGTTTGATGCCCTAGTTATTGCCTATAAATAGAGATCAAGGGGGCATACGAAATTTACACTTTCCCAAGCATCAAAGTTCTGATTTCTTCTTTGTTTCTTTGTTTTTGAGAGAGCAAGAGGCTGGATAATTAATATTCTTCTTCTTCTTCTTTCTTTCTTTTATTTTCTTCTTAGATTCTCTTTAATTTTATGTTTATGTTTACAATGCCTATGCTAGGCTAAACTTTTATTTGCTTAAGGGTGATTTCAAAGCCCTAGACATGTTATGTAATTGATTTTCAGATTCTATCTATCATTAATTTTATATCAAAGTTGCTTATGTTCTTCTACAAGAATTGTTTATGATGTTGTCTTGATTTATTTAGGTGTACAACTAGATAGATCTTGATAATTATCTATTGCTAGTTTAGGAGTCTTGATCCGTGTAATTGTCTTGATTTCCTATTCATAAGTGGCATTTTGTGATTAATGATTATGGTCAAGTTTTCGATAATTGCAAAGTGAAACATAACCTAAGTTGAAAAATCCGAGCTTATGTGTTTGTTGCTTAGATCAACCTATCTTTCTCATCATAAAGCTGCCATTAAATTGAATTTAGAGAGCTTATTCTAGGTTGTTTGATGGTTAGAGATTAATAGAGAGCTTGTTCTATTTAACGACAAACTAAGGAAAGATTGGGATAACAGAGCTTGTTGTTATCTACGGTTGTTAACTTTGATAGTTGGTTGATATTGATAGATTTGAAATTGGTTCTTAATGATGTCTAGTGGTGGAGAATGAAACCTTAACCATATTTCTCTCATATTTGATTTCTTATTTCTTACTTGCATCTTACTTTTCTTGTTTGCTTATTTTTAAAACTATTTCAAAACCCCATTTTCTTTTGTTTTCTTTGAACCTAAGTTATAAACTAATAACTCATAGATTAAAACCCAATCCCTGAGGACTCGACCCTTGCTAATCACTATACTCTACAATTGATTTTTTTAAGTGCAAGGTTAAACAAGATACACTCTTTTGGGTGCATCAGTATACATATTTACAATATTATGCATATTTTTAAAATTTTATTTTAATTTACAAAGGGTATAATAGTTAAATAATATAAATGTTATTTTTTTCTCTTATTTTTCAACTCTATCAAGTAAAGGATGAAAATAAAATGACTTTTTCTTTCCCCTTTTCCATATTTTCTTCTAAGCACATTTATGAAAAGAAAAAATATGTTTTCTATCTTTTCAGTTTTCTCATCTGTTAATTTTTCATCTTTTTAATTTTCTTTCCACCTTACCAAACAAAACCTAAGTGCTTATAAAATACTTAATTCTCGACTAACCACTATCGATGCAATTAAGTTAACTAGGTATAACTAAATATTACAATTAACACTAATATGCTCATCAAGTTCTATTTGAAAACCATCACCTTCAACACTCCAACTTCATCTACTTTTCAGCATATTTATTTCCATACTCCTTGAAAAGTATTTTTAGTTGGTTATAGACATGCATCTACTTTTCAGTATAAGATTTTATCAAATTCTTTTAAACTTTGTTTGGTAGAAATGATGAAAAGTGTATAAAAATGAAAATTTTGTTAATTTAATGGTTAAGTTATAAAATAAAAAAGTAGTAATCCTTTAATTATTGAGTTACAAAATTTTAATCTTTATACATTTTCATCCACCTACCAAGCAGTTTGAGGCGATGATCAAGGATGATTGCAAAAGAGATTAGTAAACCATAATCTTCCAATTCAGACTTTTCCTTCAGTTTTTTTTTTGTGTGTGTGGCCATTTCTTGAATGCAACTTTCATTGCTTTGAATTCCCTTGTTGATACTGAAATGAATGTTCACATCCTTTGAAAATAAATGTTGGAAGTAGGATAATTGATTCCAGAAAATAGCTTGGTTATCTCATAGAAAGGCTTCAAGAGCTTGTAAGCATGGATTTAAATTATTGTCACGGATGCGTTTTTGGTTAGTCGCATTTATCGTGGTTGCGGACGTAACAGATGCTATCGCAGTCATTATGGTCATCACGGTCATAATTTTTTGTCATTTTGCACAACTTATTGTAAAACATAGTAATTATAATTATAATCATAAAAATTCCTTTTTAATGTTTTTTTTTTAAATAGTTTATGACAATATATGATTTTTTATTTATAAAATAAAAAAAGTTATTCACAAGTCGTAAATTGAATCTAAATACATGTAATTCACGATTAATCGCTACGTACCGCTAACCATTACACCTCAATAAAATAACGATTGTAATATCGCGTTGCGACTGTTATTTAAATCCCTGCTTGTAAGTCTTTTCAACCATAGTCCACTCTGCAGCTACCAGAAATAAGTATAATCTGGATCCACTATATTTAAAATTGAAAAGGCATTTTGATAATAAAATGCCTCTTGTTGAAACACAAAAAGTGATGAAAATATTTGTGTTTCTGAATTGTGTATAAATTTATACAAGAGTGCTTAAATATATATATATATATATATAGTTCTCACCAATTTAGGAAAGAATCAAGCAAGAATATCGTATCGTAATCCCTAGTATCTCATATCATAATCCCTAATATATTTAATTACATTTATTATATTAACATCCCTCAAACATGTACAAGGTGGTATTGTAGATACTAATTTGAGTTTGTTAACTAATAAAGGAAAATATGGTGTAACACACGACAGAAAAATCTAACGTGACAAGAAGACGTGATGTAATACGTTTTAGGAAAATCTGACGTGGCGGGGAACACATAGCAGGAATATGGTGTAACACGTTGTAGGAAAATATGACGTGGCGTAATACGTGACAGGAAGATGTGGCGTAACACGTTACAGGAAAATCTGACGTATTGGAACACTTAGCAGGAACGTGGCATAACCCGTTGCAGGAAAATATGATGTGGCGAGAAGACATGACGTACCAGGATTTAACAGCTATGGGATAATACTATTTAATAGGCCTTCATCACGTGTAGGCTAGAAACAGAGTGGTCTACCACGTGATAAACTCGAAAGGGGGTATGATAGAAATAACAGAACAAATACAGGCAGGAGAACACAACAAACTCTAGCTCTGAACCATGTTACAAGAAAAGAAGTTCATGTATTCTCAATTGTATGTGTGGATAGAAAATAGTAAGAGAGAAGGCAAGACCATAATAACACAAAAGAATACGTGGTCGGTCATGGTGGTTTACATCCATGGAAAAAATCCCAAAGGGCTACATTGTTGATATTCTGAATTGTGTCTAAGTTTATACAAAAGTGCCTTATTATCATTTTCAAACCCATGCCATGAGTTTAATTTTATAACATTCTCATATCATCTTTCACTCATTGTTTTTATTTTATTTCAATGCATGAAAATCTCCTCTTTCGAAAAAAATTCTTATGCATGGGGCAAAATGTAGATGTTTAGTTGGCTATTAACATATCATGCATGCACAGCTTGATTAGGCAGCGTGCCCTTGTAGCAGCGCTCCCTGACAATAATGTTTCCTAGTTGCAGCGCTTTTTAGCGACAACGCTCCCCGGCGATATTGCTCCTTGGTAGCAATACTCTTTTGACAGCAGCGCTCTCTGACAGCAACGCTCTCCTTGGCGAAAGTGCTCTTTGGTGGCAGCGCTCCACTCCGCCAATGCTCCTTTGTGGCAACGCTCTACTCCGCCAATGCTCCCGTGCTCCAACGCTCCAACACTCCATTCGCGCACTCTCTAGCAGCTTGTGTAGCATGTGACAAAGATGGTTTGCAATGCAACTAGCAAACTCCATAGCTACGTGAAGATCCTGGAGCTAACCCCGAAAGAGTGGCAAGGTTCTTGGGTTTGCTACACTCTGAGATGTTCTAGATAGCATGACTTAGAGTAGGGATGGCAGCGGGTCAGATATCTGCATTTTTTGTACTATTCGAATCCGAATCCGCAAAACTGTTTTAAAATCCGAATTCACAAATTATCCGCATTTAATCCGCATATTACTATCCAAATCCGAATTAAATAATATTATCTGTCGGCTATCCGAATCTGCTAAAAATCCAAATTCAATAAATCAAAATTTTTTTAAATAAAAATATAAAATCAAACAAAATTTATGTGTTTTACAAATAAGCAAATTCGTTTGGATATCCGAATCCGATATCTAAATCTGCAAAAGTAATGCGGATTCGGATAATGGATATCAGAGGTTTCATATTCGCATCCGCTGCGGATAATAATTATAATATCTGAATCCGCACAAAATGGATTGGATATCCGCGAATATCCAAATCCTCATTTTAAATTGTCATCCCTAACTTAGAGGCTTGTATATGAAGACTGTTAAAAAATCTTCTTCTTAACCTTTACTTGGAGCACACGTGACTTCTTCTAGTGATGACTCCTAAGTGTACTACCACATAACCAATTATTACATGTAACCAAAGCACTTCTTCGGGTGTAACCTCCACATAATTTCCATTACACCACTACCTTTGGCAACCTCCTTTTCTTTCCCACTACCCATATTTGATACCACTTACACATGTGACATCCCGATAACTTTCCACTCTTCGTCTTTGTAACTTCCTTGGTGAGATTATAAATAGAGGTCCAAAGGCTTTATTTGGGATTTTTTGACTCACAAATCAAGAATTTTTCTACAACTTTTTCTCTAAATTATTCGAGCCAACATAATTTTCACTATCCTCAACCATCACCTCCCACCACACTTGTTCTCATCCCATCAAAAGAATCATCTACATTTAAAAACTCCATTACAACTAACATTGTTTAGATTCAATAAAGCTCTTGTATTTTTAGGCAAACAAGTTCGTTGGAGTCAGCAATCCTGTAGGCACAGGATTGCATAGAAAAAATAAAATTGGCAAAATGAATAGAGGAAGCAGCACGAATGGGAAGGTTAACACAAGAGGCGAGAGCCTAATCTGGAATGCTTAACTATAAAAATTGGAACATTCTAGTCTTTCAGGTTGCTATTATAGCTTAAAAACTCGTTCTTTAATATTACGACATGGACATCTGTAGATTTTAGTTTCATTTTGACTATTGTTGTATGCCCAAGCGAATTAATGATTTTGGAGGAAATTAGGCCTAAATCATGTTAATGAGCATGTGCCTGTGTGTTTGGTTTGGTTTGGTTTGGGGTAGTTTGAAATGGTCTATATTAGGGATGCTCAAATCTCCTATTCGTTCTATACAACACACAATATTATGGACATCTTGTAGTTCTGGTATTTAACCAATTAACAGCCACTAGAAGGCATAGAAGTTGCTTGTCTTAGCATAAAACAGTGCAGTGTTTGATTGTATTGTACTGTTATTTTGTTTCCATTAATGATGCCTGATAACTCGTATAATTATATAGTTTTTAGTTATGTTTTATTATTGTTTTGTGTCAAATACGAGTTATTATTGTTTAGTCTAATTGTGTTTATGATCTTTTATATTTTTATGTAATTTGGTGTTTTTCACAAGTTTCTTTGAGTGATTTCAGATTACTAGAATTAAGGGCAAATCCAGTTCAGTTCCAGTTCCGACACCTTTTGCCATATCAGCTATATCTCGAGTTTCACTGAAGCAATAAGGCTGAACTTTGTATCCCTGCAAAGCTAAGAGGCATATCTATCTTTTTCATGTTTTACACTTCTTGAAACGGAGTCGTTTTCCCTAGCGAAATCGACCATCAAGTTGGCTGATGTGCAATGACGTCTGTTCTGCACCGTTTTGGTATTTTGACCATATCTCCCGATCCACGTGCGCAAATGATCTGATTCCAACGGCTATGGATCCGTAACTGATAGGGGTATATTTTTCTAGAAGACCATTTTATCAGATCGAGCCTCCAACATTGACAAAATCGACCATCAAGCTGGCTGATCAGAATTGTCATACAATATGACGAAAATTGTTAGAAAAATGCACCCACCTATTATACCTACCTTTGAAATTTGTAAAGCTTGTCTCTTGTCATTTAGCCCTCCAAAATGTGTATAAATAGAGGGCCTTGGATGAGTATTGGGATACATTGATACATTGGTAGGATAGCCATTGTAATAAAATTCTCTAAGTTTTCTTTTTCTTTCCTTTCTCTAGTTTTCTTTTTCTTCTTACATTTCTTTTCATTTTATTCATATCTAGTATGTGTTTCTAATCATATTGTTGAGGTGATGAGGTGAAGCTCTTGGTAAATGCTAAGGTTAGTCTCTTAAACATGAGCTAAAATGAATCATCATTTATAAGCACTAGCATAGATAATATTTTCTTTTGGTTTAAAATCATACTTGCAAAGTAGAGATCTTGATTCATTATTGATAATGAAAATGGCACAGTAAATGCTTGGTTTCATAACCTTGATTTGTTGTAGACATATACCTTGGCATAAGGAATGCTTGGACTCTTTTTATGAGTTTTGAGGACACCAAATGAACATAATATCATATGCTATGGACGTTGGACAATTTGGACTGAATTGCTAAACCTTCCGATTGGAACCTCCCTTATGTGTGGATTTCAATTGTGTAATAAAACAAGATTAATCTTAGCATAACACCAAGAGTGGATTCTCTAACCTCAACATCCTTTCTTATTGTTTTTTATATTTTGTTTAATTTCTTTTATGTTATTTTATTTATTTTGTTCTCTAATATCTTGTTTATTTTGTTTTGTTGTTGATTCCCTAATATCTTGTTTACTTTCTTTTTCTTATATATTTATAAACTTATACTTACTAATACGCTTCCCTGTGGTTCGACCTCGGACACCCGAGAATTTATTACTTGAACATAACCTGCACTTGGGTTTACAACTCTTAATTGAGTTTCCATCAAGTTTTTGGCGCCGTTGCCGGGGAAAAAATACTAAGTATATAAGTTTATAAGTATATTTATTTTTATTGGCTGGTTATACCGCCTAATTTTGTATATATTTGTTTTTATTGGCTGGTTATACCGCCTAATTTAGTATATTTATTTTGTTTGGCTGGTTATACCGCCTAATTTGTATATTAACTTTGTTTTATGCTTGTTTGGCGACGTGATTTTAGATCTCGTCGTTTAGTTAGATTTTATTGTGAAACTTTTTCAGGTAATCTTTCTAATACAACTCCTACCATGGCTGACAATGAAAGTGTTCATGCTGAAGATGAGAACAGACAAGTACGCACCATGCGTGACTACTTGCAACCAACTCGAAGCTCATCACCCTCTTGTTTTATTTTTCCTCTCAATGCAAACAACTTTCGTTTTAAACCAGGTATGATAGCTTTGCTTCCAAATTTCTATGGGTTGGAATCAGAAAGTGCTTACTCGTTTCTAAAAGACTTCGAAGATGTATGTGTCACCTTTAATGACCAACAATGTACAAATGAAATTGTCAAGCTAAAATTATTTCCTTTTTCTTTAAAAGATAAAGCAAAAATTTGGCTTCATAATTTAAAACCAAGGTCAATTGGCACATGGCAAGAATTACAAACTGAGTTTCTAAAGAAATTTTTCCCAGCACATAAAACTACTGCTTTGAAAAGACAGATTCAAAATTTCAATCAAAATCAAAATGAAGCATTTTTTCAGTGCTGGGATCGTTTTAAAGATTTGTTAAGTTCTTGTCCACATCATGGTTTTGAAAAATGGCGTCTTATTAGTTTCTTTTATGAAAGTTTAACTCCCGAAACTAAACAATTTGTTGAAACAATGTGTAACGGTGAGTTTCTAGAAAAAGAACCTGAAGAAGCCTTTGACTACTTAGACCATTTGGCAGATAACTCTCAAGCCTGGCACACAGATAATTCCTCTGAAAGTTCCAATAGATCTAATGTTGTTTCTAACAGAGGAAAATATCATTTTAGTCAAGAAGATGAGATAAAAGCTAAAGTAGCTAATTTGGCTAGAAAGATTGAAGCCATGGAACTTAGAGAAGTAAAAGAAGTCAAAACGGTTAAAAATGAAGAAAGTTGTGGAATTTGTGAAATCATGGGACACCCCACTTCTGAATGTCCAAACATTCCCATTCTTAAAGAAGCGTTGCATGATCAAGTAAATTCCATAAACACATTTAAAAAGCCTTTTCCTTCTCCTTACTCTGAAACGTATAACCCTGAATGGAGAAATCATCCCAACTTCAGTTGGCGGAATAATAATCATGTTCAGGTACCACAATCTCAAAAGCCGGGCAACACTTTTTCCTATCAACCTTCACGTGTACAAACCTTGGAAGAAACATTGCAAGCATTCATGCAAACACAAGCAAATGTGAATAGCCGGACTTCACAGGACATCAATGAGATCAAAAACACCTTGTCCACATTGACAGCTTCATTACGCACTCAAGAAAAAGGTAAGTTTCCTGCTCAACCTCAGCCTAACCCTTCTACTCAATGTCTTGTTTCTTGCTCCAATGAAACTCAACAGGAAAATGCCAGTTCTATCACAACTCTTCGAAGTGGAAAGGCAATTGACAAAAAGATTCCATCAAAAGACCAAGATCCTCTTTCCCCTCCGAAAAGTAATGGTAAGGATGATGGTAAGTCTGAACTTCTTGAAAATTTGGACAAAGAAAAAGGTATGCATCCTGCTCCTTTTCCTCAAAGGTTGCAAACAATAAAGAATTTGAATCAAAATGCAGAAATTTATGAACTTTTCAAACAAGTTAAGATTAACATTCCTTTATTGGATGCAATCAAACAAGTTCCATCTTATGCTAAATTTTTGAAGGACATGTGCACAGTTAAAAGGAAACATAATGTACAAAAGAAAGCATTTTTTACGGAAAGTGTGAGCTCAATCATTCAGCACCTTACTCCACCAAAATTCAAAGATCCTGGATGTCCAACAATCTCATGCATCATTGGAAACACTAGAATAGAACGTGCATTGCTTGATCTTGGTGCTAGTGTTAATCTTTTGCCTTTTTCTGTTTATCAACAGTTAGGTTTAGGTGAACTCAAGGAAACACCTGTTACACTTCAACTAGCTGATCGTTCTGTAAAAATTCCTCGAGGGATAGTTGAAGATGTTTTGGTTCAAATTGATAATTTTTACTTCCCTGTCGATTTTATTGTTTTGGACACCCATCCTGTTTCAAATCCAAATGTTCAAATTCCTGTTATATTAGGCCGTCCATTTCTTGCAACTTCTAATGCTCTGATAAATTGCAGGAATGGTATGTTGAACATTTCTTTTGGAAATATGACTTTAGAATTAAATGTGTTCAACATTTGCAAGCAACCTGGTGATAATTCAGAAGTACATGAAGTGGATTTCATTGAAGAACTTGTTCATGAACATCTCACCACTACCACATTCCATGATCCTTTAGAAGCTTATTTAATTGAATATGAGTTTGATAATGCTTCAGAAATTTCACACACTGATTCTTTGTTAAAATCTTTTCAGGATAAGCATTGTTGGAAACAAAAGTTTGAGGAACTACCATCACTTACAAATGTCACTGTACCATCAACTATTGAACCACCCAAGCTGGAGTTAAAACCATTGCCATCCGAGCTAAAATATTCCTTTTTGGGTGAGAGTGAAACTTTTCCAGTCATAATTTCTTCACATCTTGATGAACTACAAGAAGGTAAGTTGTTACAACTTTTGAAGATGCACAAAAATGCATTAGGATGGACCTTAGCTGACATAAAGGGAATAAGCCCATTAATCTGCACACATAATATTTATTTAGAGGAAAATGCTAAACCCTCTAGACAAATGCAACGAAGGCTTAATCCTAATATGAAAGAAGTAGTGAGAAATGAAGTCATTAAACTTCTAGATAATGGAATCATTTATCCTATCTCTGATAGCAAATGGGTAAGTCCTACTCAAGTCGTACCTAAGAAATCTGGAGTTACTGTAGTTAAAAATGAAAACAATGAATTAATTCCAGCTAGGACTGTTACTGGTTGGCGCATGTGCATTGACTATAGGAAACTTAACTCAGTGACGAGGAAAGATCATTTCCCTTTGCCTTTCATGGATCAAATCTTAGAAAGAGTTGCAGGGCATGAGTTTTATTGTTTTCTAGATGGATATTCTGGGTATAATCAAATTGCCATTGCACTTGAGGACCAAGAGAAAACCACTTTTACATGTCCTTTTGGTACTTTTGCATATCGTAGAATGCCATTTGGATTATGTAACGCCCCTGCCACATTTCAAAGATGCATGCTTAGCATTTTTAGTGACATGATTGAACGTAATCTTGAGATTTTCATGGATGATTTTTCTGTTTCTGGTGATTCATTTGATGATTGCTTAGCCAATTTGAAAAATGTATTGATTAGGTGTGAAGAAAAAAATCTTGTTCTTAATTGGGAAAAATGTCATTTCATGGTCACTAAAGGTATTGTACTAGGTCACATTGTTTCTGCAAAAGGGATTGAGGTAGACAAGTCAAAACTTGAATTGATTGCTAATCTACCCACACCAAAGACAGTAAAGGACATTAGGTCATTCTTGGGACATGCAGGTTTTTATAGAAGATTCATAAAAGATTTTAGCACGATATCTAAACCTCTATGTAATCTTTTAATGAAAGACACTGCATTTGAATGGACTAAAGATTGTGAAGATGCTTTTGAAAAACTCAAAAATATGCTCACTACTGCTCCTATTATGAGATCTCCTGATTGGTCTTTACCATTTGAAATAATGTGTGATGCTAGTGACTATGCTGTTGGTGCTGTGTTAGGACAAAGGAAAGATAATAAACCACATGTAATTTACTATGCAAGTAAAACTTTAAATAGAGCCCAAATGAATTATTCCACTACAGAAAAGGAATTACTTGCAGTTGTTTTTGCATTGGATAAATTCAGATCTTACCTTGTTGGATCATCAATTGTTGTCTTTAGTGATCATGCAGCTTTAAAATATCTTCTCTCTAAGAAGGATGCAAAACCTAGGTTGCTGAGGTGGATCCTTTTGCTGCAAGAATTTGACATCACCATTCGAGATAAAAAAGGAGTAGAAAATGTGGTGGCTGATCATTTATCAAGACTTGTTTGTGATGAATCTTTTGGAACCTCACCAATAAATGATACTTTTCCTGATGAACAACTTCTAATTGTCTCCACGACACCTTGGTTTGCTGACATTGCTAATTTTCTTGCTACAGGAAAAATTCCTTCTCAATGGAGCACACAAGATAAAAGGAAGTTTCTGAATGAGGTAAAGAAGTTCTATTGGGATGACCCTTACTTGTTCAAATATTGTCCTGATCAGATTTTTCGAAGATGCATTCCCGACAATGAGGTAAGTAGTGTAATTAAGTTTTGTCATTCCGAGGCATGTGGTGGTCATTTTTCATCAAAGAAAACTGCTGCAAAAATTTTACAGTGTGGATTTTACTGGCCAACTTTGTTCAAAGATGCACATAATTTTTGCAAGTCATGTGAAAGTTGTCAAAAATTAGGTTCCATTTCGAAAAGAAACATGATGCCTTTGAACCCAATTCTTGTAATTGAAATTTTTGACTGTTGGGGTATTGATTTCATGGGACCATTTCCACCATCTTTTGGTTTCTTATACATTTTAGTTGCAATAGATTATGTTTCAAAGTGGATAGAGGCAATTCCATGTCGAAATAATGATCACAAAACAGTGATTAAATTTTTAAAAGAAAATATTTTGAGTCGATTTGGAATTCCTCGATCTATCATAAGCGATGGGGGAACACATTTTTGCAACAAGGTTTTTGAAACATTAATGAAGAAATATGCCATTACACACAAAGTTGCAACCCCTTATCACCCGCAGACAAATGGACAGGTAGAATTAGCAAATAGGGAGATTAAACAAATTTTGGAAAAGACAGTTAATCCAAATCGCAAAGATTGGTCTCTTAGACTTAACGATGCATTATGGGCCTATCGAACAGCTTTTAAAACAGCATTGGGCATGTCTCCTTATAGGCTAGTTTATGGAAAACCTTGTCATTTATCTGTGGAACTTGAGCATAAAGCATATTGGGCCATTAAAATGTTCAACTCAAACCTTGATGACGCTTCTAATTTACGAAAATTACAAATAAATGAACTTGAGGAACTCAGAAATGATGCATATGAGAATTCTAAAATTCATAAAGAAAGAACTAAAGCCTTTCATGACAAGTTAATTTCAAGAAAAATATTTGATGTTGGGCAAAAAGTTCTACTTTATAATTCTAGACTTCACATATTTCCTGGTAAGTTGAGATCAAGATGGACTGGCCCATTTGTGGTTAAGCATGTGTATCATTATGGAGCAGTTGACATTGAGAATCCTCAAAATGGTAACGTATTCAAGGTAAATGGACAAAGACTCAAACTCTTTTTGGAAAATCATGTTACTCAAGAAGAGGTTGTTTTTCTTTCTGATCCTTGTTTTGAAAATAACTAGATGTAAATATAATTTTTACTAATTTCCACAAAAAAAAAAAAAGTTTGATGTGTTTTAAGCCATTTAGAAGTATTCATTCTGAACAAGGTCTGAGTAAGGGAGACTTGAGACATACCTTGTCAGTTTGATTTCTTCTTTCAAAAAAAAAAAAAAAGTTTGTTGTGTTTTAAACTCTTTTTGGAAAATCATGTTACTCAAGAAGAGGTTGTTTTTCTTTCTGATCCTTGTTTTGAAAATAACTAGATGTAAATATAATTTTTACTAATCTTCAAAAAAAAAAAAAAAAAAAAAATTCATTTTTTTCCCGGTTAAATGGCGGATAACGGTACTCCGTGATTATTTAAGTCGGTTCCATCAGCTACCCACAAAACTGATATTGTATATAAATTTCTCTTTCATTTTATTTTATTTCATTTTTTTTTCAGGATGGATGATATTCTCAAAAGATTGCAGAAACGATTTCCTCCTTTTCCTCGGAATATTTTACTGAAGCTTTACCAAGTTCGATTAGAAAGATTAAGAATGCTTATGAACAAAGGGATTCCTGAAGACATACGTTGGATAATTGAAGCCAAGGTACGTGAAGATGAATATCTTCCTGTTTTGCATTTACCAGGTACAGGTAGAAGCACTTATGCAAAGAAGCGACGAGCAAAGCGCATGAGTTCAAATTGCCACAAGTGTGCACGATGGACGTGTAACGGTAAATGTCGTTCTATTGGGATTCCGTCCTCTAATCGAGATGATAAAATTGAATTCATTAAGGATGGACTGAGTAAGGAGAATTTGGGTAATATCCAATTTTCTCTTGAGACGCATCCTAGTGGAGACGTACAAAGAGAAATTCTTGATTTATGGCCGCAATTCCAAAGGGAATGGCAACATCTTGGGAATCTGATGTTAAAAGACCCTGTTTGCCAGCTTGTAAGAAAACTGGATGGGAAGCATATCCTCGACTCATAGAAGGCGTTTAAGCCGTTTCTGGACGTAAAACCAGAGGAAGATGTGAGCCACAATCACAACTACAATAAATGACTTCTCAGCTTTTGGTTTGATTTGCAATAACTTTATTTCAGTTTAATTTACGTGTTGTTCGATTTGTGTAATTATTCTCGTTTTTTTTTTTTTTGCATTGGTCTTTTACGATTGATTTTTCTTCTCTTTTTGATTTTCTTCCTGAAATCACGCAAAAATCTTTTGTTAGGTTAACATTTTCTTCTGACAGGTCAAATACACTTTCGGCGACATTATTACTCTTGTCTGATTCACTACTCAGTCCTCTATATATTACACCATGTACTCATTCTCTTTCAGGCACTCGAAAAAAAAAAAAAAAAAATGGAAAGCACTTCGTCCCAGCGCATTAAAAAAATTTGTGTCTTTGGAGGTGCTTATCCAGGGAAAAATAACATATTCGCTGATGAAGCCATAAGAGTTGGAGTAATACTTGCCCAACAAAAGATCCACTTGATTTATGGAGGCGGTAGTACGGGTTTAATGGGAGCAGTCGCTACAGCAGCACACGCCGGAGGAAGTCCAGTTCTAGGAATCGTGCCAAAACTATTCACAGATTTTTGTGGACCTACCGTGGGTAAGGAAATACAAGTCTGGAGTATCCCTGAACGGATAACAATCATGTACCATTCTGCCGATGCATTCATTGCCTTACCAGGAGGTCTGGGTACATTGGAAGAAATAGCTTGCGTGGCTTCTTGGTCATCTTTGGTCACAAATAAGAAACCCATTGGTTTGCTTAATATTAATGGTTATTTTAGTAATTTACTTTCATATTTAGATAATGCTGTGGATAATGGATTCATGTTTTCAGAGGCAAGGAGAACCATAATTTCTGCTACAACCATTGAAGATTTACTCAAAAAGCTACAAGCTTATGAGTGTTTATCTGCTACGGTTGTTTCGCAAACGCTCGGAAAAAGAAAAAGAGATATGGACGAGCAAGGAGTGGATTGCACTTTGTCTTTGTGACATTATCTAACATTTTGCTTGTTGTGTCTCAGTTATAATAAGTGGTTAGCAACCTCTGCAGGTAATATCTCCTAAATTCTACCTTTAAAATTTGACATTGGGGACAATGTCATATTTTAGTAGGGGGTAAGGGACATATTTTGTTAAAAAAAAAAAAAAAATTTGTTGTGTTTTAAGACATTTAGAAGTATTCATTCTGAACAAGGTCTGAGTAAGGGAGACTTGAGACATACCTTGTCAGTTTGATTTAATCTTCTTCTTCAAAAAAAAAAAAAAAAAAAAAAAAAGCATGTTTAGACTTAGTGTGTTTTTTTTTTTAGTTACTTTCAATACAATGATGAGATATGAATTGCATAAGTCTAAAACAGATTTATTAGTGAGAAGATTTTCATGAGAATTGAGCTTGATGTCAACCTTTTTATGAGCCAATGTTAATATGATATGTTGATTGAGAAAGAAGCATGTTTAGACTTAATCTGACTTGTATAATCATCTTTGTGAGTTTTTGAGCCTATAATGATTGATGCATTATACAAATCAATCTAATTTCTTTCTTGAGTGCTCTTATGATTACATGATTCTCTAGAACTTGCTTTAAACCGTTTGAGACTATATTGATACATGTGACAACATGAATATGATAGAGGCATTAGGATTATAACCAGAGCCAAACAGCCATCCATTATTAATGTTCTACGAGAACATCCCCACTAGTGAGCCAATTTGAGCCTACATTAAATATGATGTTTTATTGGTAACCACAACTTACACCTAGCCTAAATATGCTTATATCCTTACCCTTGTTCTAAAGATGAATTTTATATTTTGAGACATATTGCAAAAAAACAAGGGATATTTTTATTTGAAAATTTGGGTTAGAAACAAAAGATAAGTGTGGGGGAAAGAAAAGAAAAGAAAAAGTCAAGAGAAAAAGAAAGGGATCATTGTCAAATACATTCCCATATTAAAAAAAAAAAAAAAAAAAAAATCTTCTCTTGAACTTCTAGAAAAAGATGTTACAAAGTTGGTTAGAATGATGCAAAGGCTCAACATGAATATTTAGCCTATGTTATTATGTGCTTTATAAGAGTTTTGAGAAGTTTTATTTGTATGATCTTATTATGTCTCTAAAATCTATGAACTCTTTGGAACCTTTGTGATATCTTTATCCTTTTGTTCTTTAACCACATTATAACCCTTTGGCCCCATTACAACCTTGAATAAAGACCTCTTGATTTATGAAGTTGTATGATCTAAATAGTGAAGAATAGGTGGACAAGCAAGCATATGGTAGAAGTGTTTTCATGAGATTGATTGAGTGTAAACACTTTACCACTACTTTAAAGAGTGAAAATCAAGAGAGTATCCCATGTGAGAAGTTGAGATTAAGTTTGAATATACACTATTTTGATTGAAATATGTTATGTTATTATTGGCTTAACTCAAACTATTTACATTCAAGCAAGATTTTTTGTGAATTTCTTTAAGCTATTGATTAGTTTTTAAGACTTGTCCAATGATTATCTCTAATTTATATTGGAAGGATTAGTTATAATTATTATTTTTAGTTTTTCTTATGTCTTCAATGTTTGTGGGTATCGTCCTAGTAAACCCTCACGAGACTAAACTCGTCCACTAGGGACACCTAGGGGTTTAAAGGCTTGTGTCACATGCTAAGTGCCACCTAGGGATTTCCTACGAAAATGGATTAGATTAGATTTTCTTATTTTATTTTTATTGAGTCGTTGCTAGGGACTAGCAACAATCTAAGTATGGGGGTGTGATAACTCGTATAATTATATAGTTTTTAGTTATGTTTTATTATTGTTTTGTGTCAAATACGAGTTATTATTGTTTAGTCTAATTGTGTTTATGATCTTTTATATTTTTATGTAATTTGGTGTTTTTCACAAGTTTCTTTGAGTGATTTCAGATTACTAGAATTAAGGGCAAATCCAGTTCAGTTCCAGTTCCGACACCTTTTGCCATATCAGCTATATCTCGAGTTTCACTGAAGCAATAAGGCTGAACTTTGTATCCCTGCAAAGCTAAGAGGCATATCTATCTTTTTCATGTTTTACACTTCTTGAAACGGAGTCGTTTTCCCTAGCGAAATCGACCATCAAGTTGGCTGATGTGCAATGACGTCTGTTCTGCACCGTTTTGGTATTTTGACCATATCTCCCGATCCACGTGCGCAAATGATCTGATTCCAACGGCTATGGATCCGTAACTGATAGGGGTATATTTTTCTAGAAGACCATTTTATCAGATCGAGCCTCCAACATTGACAAAATCGACCATCAAGCTGGCTGATCAGAATTGTCATACAATATGACGAAAATTGTTAGAAAAATGCACCCACCTATTATACCTACCTTTGAAATTTGTAAAGCTTGTCTCTTGTCATTTAGCCCTCCAAAATGTGTATAAATAGAGGGCCTTGGATGAGTATTGGGATACATTGATACATTGGTAGGATAGCCATTGTAATAAAATTCTCTAAGTTTTCTTTTTCTTTCCTTTCTCTAGTTTTCTTTTTCTTCTTACATTTCTTTTCATTTTATTCATATCTAGTATGTGTTTCTAATCATATTGTTGAGGTGATGAGGTGAAGCTCTTGGTAAATGCTAAGGTTAGTCTCTTAAACATGATCTAAAATGAATCATCATTTATAAGCACTAGCATAGATAATATTTTCTTTTGGTTTAAAATCATACTTGCAAAGTAGAGATCTTGATTCATTATTGACAATGAAAATGGCACAGTAAATGCTTGGTTTCATAACCTTGATTTGTTGTAGACATATACCTTGGCATAAGGAATGCTTGGACTCTTTTTATGAGTTTTGAGGACACCAAATGAACATAATATCATATGCTATGGACGTTGGACAATTTGGACTGAATTGCTAAACCTTCCTATTGGAACCTCCCTTATGTGTGGATTTCAATTGTGTAATAAAACAAGATTAATCTTAGCATAACACCAAGAGTGGATTCTCTAACCTCAACATCCTTTCTTATTGTTTTTTATATTTTGTTTAATTTCTTTTATGTTATTTTATTTATTTTGTTCTCTAATATCTTGTTTATTTTGTTTTGTTGTTGATTCCCTAATATCTTGTTTACTTTCTTTTTCTTATATATTTATAAACTTATACTTACTAATACGCTTCCCTGTGGTTCGACCTCGGACACCCGAGAATTTATTACTTGAACATAACCTGCACTTGGGTTTACAACTCTTAATTGAGTTTCCATCAATGCCATTCTCTAGACAGACAGTATAGAAACTTGGAAGCTGCAAAACTCAGAAAATGAAAAGTTACTCCAAAGAAAAATAGTTGATTTAGTTTTTCATCCATCTTCTGCCTAGCCTACCATATCGAATAGTTTATTGTGCTCTATTTTTCTTGAATTAAAGAGTCCTTTCTGCGCAGTAGGGTTACAGCTGCGTATGTGTCTGACTACCTCTGAACTCCAGAATACAATAGGCTTCTGTACTAGGTTGCTACTTTACATTTTCGGAAATCTACTTTGACATTTTGAAAAAGAAAATTTTCTTTATTGGAAATTTATTCTACATATCAGCACTAAAATTTTTAAAATGCTATGGGGTTGAAGGTTGATGCACGTCTTATTTATAAATCAATAAATTTTTACAGTAATTCAATAATCAATAGGTCTAAAAAATATTTACAATAATTAAGTTTTTATATAATCGTAATAACAAACAGTAGGTGTAAAAATGTATAAAATTGCAAGTAGGAGTAAAAGGATTTTATGTGCTACTCGGATTGGGCCTAGACAAGATGTTAAGAGCATTTGTGTCTGTCCAGGCTCGGCTTTAAATATGGGTTAGTTTTTTTTGTTCAGATCCGGTCCATATTATTAAAATGATGCCCAGACCCGGTCCGTCCAAAATTTTTTTTGGTTATCCCAATTTTCTGTTTCCTCTTTCTGTTGATTTGCTGATTGAGCATAATCAAGAACTAGCAAATTCAAGTTTAATAATAGAAACAAGGCAGAAGCAGAAAGTAAACACAAACACAAGTTTGTCTTGCTGGTTCCAACCACCATCACAAATTATGGTAGAGAACTGCTTGTATCCCAGAAAAAAGGATACTCTTGCGCTCAACCCACTGCTCCAACACCTCCAATTGCTGAGACCTATTATCTGCTTTCACAGTATAAAAAACAAGCAGTGGAATATCCTCTACTTGCATTGTTTCAAACCCCTTCTTCCATGTAGCCAAGATTCCTTTTGGAAGCACAACTAGTGATTTAGCATGTGGATATTTGGCTAGAAAACTTTGCATGAAGCTAATTATCATAAATGTCTTTCCAGATCCAGGAGCATGCACTAAGATCCAGCCCCCGGGGTGATCTATCACCAAATTGCTCAGAAGAAAACTATGTTGGATATCGTAGTATATATTAAGTGTATATACACGAAATACGTATTTTAATACGTAGGTTGTCGTAGTTAGATACACGGTGTACATTTACGTACACAAATGATATCAAAGTGAATGAGAAAGTAGTCTCATTATTTACCCACTTGAAGAGGAAGGAAAGTTGGTTGAAGGTATGTGTGGTAGTCAATCCCACATAGGACTAAGAATGGCTTTAGATTATAGTTTATATAAGCTAGAGTGTGATGATGGGTTGGGCCCCAAAGGACACCCAAGTTTTTGTGGAGGGTGAGGACTTATACAACTTGAGCTAGATCACACGCGCACGCGCGCCGAGCCGAGATGGGCCGGGCTTGGTCTTGGGTTGGGTCGGGTTGAGGTTTGGGTCAGTAATTAATTTTTTACTGCCTAACCGGCTTAATTTTTTGTCCAAACCGAACCAGCTCAACACCAACCAGCTTTATGT
This sequence comes from Fremontodendron californicum, assembly GCA_030761205.1. Classification (NCBI taxonomy): domain Eukaryota; kingdom Viridiplantae; phylum Streptophyta; class Magnoliopsida; order Malvales; family Malvaceae; genus Fremontodendron; species Fremontodendron californicum. The sequence continues at coordinate 25,183,199 of JAULJL010000009.1, forward strand.
TTGTCCGAATAATTCATCTTTTAGAATGTGTCTGTTCGGTTGTCTGAACCATTCTTTGCCTTTTCAGTTGTGTCTTTGCCTGTTGGATGAACCGGTTCATTGTAACAGACTTGTCTATTGACCGAACCGGTTCCTGTCCAACAGATGTGTCTGACCGAACAGACTTCTCTGTATCTATAAATAAAAGTGTTTGTATCTGTTCAAATCACTAATTCACCGAAAATAGTCTTGTCTTCTGAGAGAGAAACTTCAACATTCTTTTGTTCGCTGTGTTGCATCCGGGTGTGCTCTCATTTGCAACATATATCGAGGAAACCTGGGAGATGATTTGCATCGATACTGTAAGCACCTTAGACAGGCAAAAAACGTCTTAAGGTTAGATATCCAACCTTGACTCGATATTGATTTTTTCAAATCAATTACTGTAAGTGTCTTTAAATTCAATTCTGCATATTGGTTGTAATCTGTTTGAATATATATACAGTGCTTCTTCTTCTCGGTTTACATTTTACAGTATATAGCATCTATATTTTCCAACATTCTTAAGACGTTTTTTCTTGTGTTATATACCGTGTTTGAATTTATATATTCGGATATTTTGTTACGGTGTTTGATATATATACTGTTTATATGTTCGTATGATAGTCTACTGATTGTCTTACTTACTTATATATATATATTCTGGTTTTTATCTACTTCTGCAGTTTTATTCATTTCACCTATATACTGTTTCTATTTTTTTACTACAGTAGCGTTATTTTTAATTGTTATAACTCTGACTTCATGTCAGTGTTTGGCTTATATTTATAATACTATTCTTTCTGACTTCTTTTTGTTTTATATATATATATATATATATTTGTCTTACCTTGCTTTATTATATATATATATATAGATTCTGTTTAGTTTGGTTTTTAATATTTCCTTTTATATATATTATTTCGGTGAATATATTTATATTGTTTGATTGGTGATTTTATTGTTACTGATTGTTATAATATATTTGTATATATTGTTTGGTATATATTTATATCAATTGTTTTGGTTTGTTTTCGTTCATACTGTTTATGTCGCAACCTAAGAAAAAACAACGACAAAAACAACGAGTCTACGAAGCTGTCGATACGTGATCTAGGATTGCGAGGGACCCGTTCGAGTGAGGGAAAAACGAAATCAGAGGAAAAGACGACTTAATTCCTCTAGATTGAAATAAAAGGTCGAGGGTATGGAAACGGCCTCGTAAAAAGACATGGAGTCGCCACCAATCTTTTTTAGCTAGGTGTGATCGACCACCTATTAAAATCGATTTTATAAAACATTTTAAAATCAATTAAAATATTTTTAAAACCAATTTCAAGTCTGCATTATAAACCAGAGAAATTAAAATATTTATATTGTTTGATTGGTGATTTTATTGTTCCTGATTGTTATAATATATTTGTATATATTGTTTGGTATATATTTATAGCAATTGTTTTGGTTTGTTTTCGTTCATACTGTTTACGTCGCAACCTAAAAAAAAAAACAACGACAATAACAACGAGTCTACGAAGCTGTCGATACGTGATCCCGGATCGCAAGGGACCCGTTCGAGTGAGGGGAAAACGAAATCAGAGGAAAAGACGACTTAATTCCTCTAGATTGAAATAAAAGGTCGAGGGTATGAAAACGGCCTCGTAAAAAGACATGGTGTCACCACCAATCTTTTTTAGCTAGGTGTGATCGGCCACCTATTAAAATCGATTTTATAAAACATTTTAAAATTAATTAAAATATTTTTAAAACCAATTTCAAGTCTGCATTATAAACCAGAGAAATTAAAGAAGCGGGTTCGGGAGTCGGTTACGTGCGGGGAAGGATTAGAATCCCCACAACGCCCGTATAAATCGGTACCTTATTAATCGTGTGTTATCTCAAGTCTCGGTAAAAAGTTGGTTTTTAATTTAGTATTTCAAGTTAATTCCCAATTTTAAGAAAAATAATTCCATTTTTAATTGAAAATGATCCGGAATTTATTAATTCAAAATTTTCCTATATTCCCCGACAAAATCGGCAAAATATAAAAAATTTTATTCATTTGGAAAACTTTTCGAATCATTCTCGTTTTTTGAAAGAAAGATATTCCTTTATTAATGATAATTGATGATATTCCCTCCAGCAAACCCGATAGAGAACTCATGAATTATTCTAACTCGGGAATATCTTCATTTTTTATTGAAAATCATTATCTTTTTCAAAACATTTAAAATTATGAACATGAAAATGTATGATATAAATAAAATGATATGGCAAAGTCTAGATAATATAATGCAACTTAAATGATATGACATAATTTAAATGGCATAGTATATTCTAGGTAAAATGAAAAAATCCTAAGTATCATGGTATATTCTAAATGAAATAAAATGATTTAAATGACATAGCAATTTTAAATGATATGGCATAGTATAAATGACATGGCATGTTATAAATAAAATAACCTAAATGACATGGAATATGATCTAAATGACAAGAAATGACATGGAATTAAAATAATGCTAACATATATATGCATGAAAATGAAAATAAAAATAATAATGCATGAACATAGTATATACTAAACAATATGACAAAAATAACTAAATAAAAAACATAGAATATCATGAAACATTCAAAATCATATAGCAAACAAATATAAGATCATAAAATGTGAATTAAAATAATAATAATATCATGAAAAATATCATAGCAAAAATCTCACATTTAAATAAAATGAATGAGCATGGAAAATGCAATGCATGAAAATGTATTTTTTCCTCTAAATAAAGAAATCCGTATATCTAAAAAGATATCCTGCTACCTTAGGGAAATATGTCAAATTAGATTTTCTAAAAAAAAAAAAAAAAAAAACTTTATGATTGTTTGAAAACAATTTTGAGGAAAACTTGAATAAAAATTAAAACCCTTACCAAACCCTTTTAAAATGGCTATAATTTCCTAAGTTTAAAATCCCGGACTTAACTACCCTTAACCCGAGATTTATGAAATCATTTTTAAAGTTTAAATAAGGCTTAGAAACTACCCTAAGACAGTAGCTAAATCTTCTAACCAACCCCTTCTAAATGCCTTAGCCAAATTCAACCATTATTCCCCTTTTGATTTCAAATCTGTCTCTACTGTCCGGTTTTGCCACACGATTTTTTAGCCTATCTTTAAAAATTCAAACAATTCTAAAACAAATACTGGAGACTCAGAACATGTAGATATACACGATAAAAAATTTTCTTAATTTTTTGATTAAAGATGACTGCCCAGAAAAATTGGAGATATTTGAGTACTAGGTGAAAAAAAACTGTTTGTCAAAACACATTTTTTTTGCCTTTGATAAATTCATTCAAAACCCAAAGTAGAAATTGTTGGAAATCATCCTAAAGACCTAAAGACAGTAGCTAAACATTTTAAAAACCTTGGACAAAATTGGCTAAGTAAAAAAAATCACAAAGGTAGAATAATCAATTTGACAATTCTTAATTTTCCACAAGTATGCTCAAGGGAGCATGACTTTGAGCCATTAATTGGCCTAAGTCACAAATCAAGTGGCAATGACATGGAATGCATGAACATACAGCAAGTGAAAGTATGAAATGCATGGTCTAAAGGTCTAAATGGTAAAGGAAATGCATGACAATTCATGGCAACCTAAATGCCTAGCATGAATTTGCATGGCAATAAATGCTATCCTAACTCAATATGCAAGCAATGCTTAATAATGCAAATGTGACTAGGACCTAATATGTTATGAATATGCATGAAAATGCTAAAGTGACCTAAGACCTAAATAGCATAGTAATGCATGACAATACCAATGTGATTTAAGACTCAATATGCATGGCAATACCAATATGGCCTAGACCTAAAATGTAATGAACATGCCTAGCAATACTATGAACATACAATGACTCATGAAACTAATGTCAATGCTGGAACAAACAGCAACTAATACACAATTTCAAGATATGATAATACAAAGCATGTTACCTAAACAAAATGCAAATGCATGACAAGGCAAGGGATGCATGAAGAGGCCAAATGATCACATGAGACTCTAATGCAATCCTATTTTGTAAATGACATAAGTACATGACAAATCATATTAAAATGCATAATGTCATGAAATTTTCAATAGCATATAATATACCAAAATCAAAATGCACAAGCTCATGGCATGGAAATGCAAACAAGTTAAGAAACAAAAGGAAAATGCACATGCAAGGCAAACAACAATGGGATTGCCGAATGGTCATGGATCAATATGATGGCATTTTTATCATAGCATTTTCATAAACACATGGCATACTAAAATCAGAATATGCAAGTTCATGACATAGAGATGCAAAAAAGTAAAGAATCAAAAGAAAAATACACATGCAAGGCATACAAAATGGAATGGCCGAATGGTCATGAAACAAAACTATGAAAATGCAAACATGTAAGACATGATACATGAAAAAAAATGCACAACATGAGCATATGAACAACAATGACCGAATATGCAAGGATGTAATATCAAGCATGGAAATGAAATATATAAGTAAATATAGCATAGAAAATAATGTAAAGAACATATATACACAAGATTTAACATAGACATGCAGAAATTACAAGCAAAACTAGAAAGTAGAACAAGAAAAGTTAAGCTCCTTGGTTGGTATCAAATGGGCATAACCTCTCACCAAACCATAATCACTTGGTCTTGACAAGATCATGAAACCTTTCCATCTCAATAAAACAGAAAATAAACCATGTAAAACAGAAAATAAGGTGAGCTTCATGGTAGGTAAAAATGGGCATAGCCTCTCTCCTAACCATGGTCACTTGGTCTAGCCAAGATCATGTAGCCATTTCAACCTTTTTTGCTTCATATTTTGTAAAAATCAGAACCTTAGAATACTCTAAAAAAACTTATAAAAATCATTTTTCACAACAACATGCAAGGAAGGAAAAAAAGAAAAAAACAAGGCAAACAAATGTGCCATTCGGCCATGGCATGAAACCATAAGAAAAAAAAATTGTTTTCCACCATTTTAAAGAAAAAGAAGAGATGAAAACATAAGTAAACATTAAAAAACTTTATTTCTATGAAAAATGTAGTAGGAAAACATGATAGAAAAATCAAGAAAACACCATGGAAATGAAGAAGAAAGCTAGGCTAGAGCTTGGTAGAGATGACTACCTTCAAGCTCTCTATTGAAAACCTTTTTTTTCTATCTTTCAAAACCTTTTTTCTTGCCAAATTAACTACTGCTTTTTGGGCCAAAAACGTCTGAAAAAATGAAATTCTCCCCCTTCCTTTAGTCTTGGCCGAATGCCCCCTAGCCCTTGGATGGGAATTGCATTTTTTCTCCTCCAATCTTGGCCTTTAGATTTAGATATTTTGATGACAACATAAAAATGTCATATTGCCAATTGATAGCTGCCCTTAAGATGTGTACTCAGCCCTTGTAGTAACCTTAGCCATTAGATGCAAAAGAGGACCAATCCCATGCACTCCCTTGCTTGCACCCTCTTGAATGCCTACCCTTGGATGAGTTATGCTCTTCCATTCTTGGTCATTGGATGAGGCCAACATAAAAATGACATCTTGTAGATTAAATCCAGCCCTCAACATGTGTACTCAGCCCTTGTAGATGACCTAAGCCATTGGATGAAAAGAGATAATCCCATGCACTCCCTTGCTCAATCGAATGGATGCTCACCCTTGGATAAATTGTGCTTATCTTTTCTCTTCCATTCTTGGCCTTTAGATGAGGGTTCTTTTATGACAAATAAAAATGTCATTTTGGCATTTAAACTTGGCCATTGGATGGTGCATTCAACTTTCCTACAAGGCACCTAAGCCATTGGATGAAGGGGGGACCATTTGCAAGGTGTTAGTGGTAGCATGTGGCTTGATAGTGACTAGGGAATTAAATTGTTCAAGCTTCCTTCTTCTCCACTATGTTGGGTGACCAAGGGAAGCAAAAATCCCAGCAATTCCTTCTTCTTTCATATTTTTCTCAATTACAAATTTGCCCTTTTTTATTTCTTTGGTGAAATGACCTTTTTGCGCCACGAATCTAAATAAATAGCAAACGGACTCCAAATTTGAATTTTCATATTTCAATACTTTTGAAATAATAAAAAATTGAATTATGGAAGCTTTCAAAATTTTTCGAGTCTATTTGCTATTTATTTAGGATTTATTTATGAAATTACCCCTTTTATGCACCCGAATTTTACCATTTTTTAAACGAGCTTCGAATCCAGATTTTTCTTCACCAATCTCTTCCAAATAATATAAAAATGTGATCTGGAAGTTTTCATAATTTTTGGAGCTCATTTTCTATTTTTTTTGGGGATTTATCTACTTGAATTACTACATAGGGTACTCGGGATTTGGCCATTTTGTAAACGAACTCCAAATAAAGATTTTATTTCACCAATATCTTCCATATAATTTAAAAATGAGATTTACAAATTTTCAGAATTTTTGGAGTTCATTTGCTATTTTTTCGGGATTTATCCTGTTGAATTACTGCATAGGAGACCCGATATTTGGCCATTTTGCAAACGAACTCCGAATCAAGATTTTATTTCTCCAATCTCTTAGAAATGATTTACGAATGAGATTTACAAATGTTCAGAATTTTTGGAGTTCATTTGCTATTTTTCCCATATTTTCCAATTTTGCCTCCAAAATCTGATTTTGCTCAAAACAAGTCCGATTTTCTGATTTTTATTCAAACCGAGCCTTGGGCTATGCTTGTTTAATCATTTATCATCAATTAAGGGCTTTAGATCTATCGAATCGGGCCATTCCTGCAATTTTTCCAAATTTCACCGAAATCTACTAAAAAAACCTAATTCTCGATTTTCTTCCGAATTGACTTTTCTATCAGTTTTTCTTCCAAATAGCTTCTCCATTACTCGTAGTCAGTGCTTATCTTTCATTTGAGACCTTCAATTCTGACCAATTTGATCGTTTAAGCACTTTTCCCTAAATTTTCCGAATTAGGGTTTATTTTCTACTAAATCTCGTAACCCAACTTTCGAACTCCATATCTTTCAATGTAGACCTCGGATTATCAAAATTCTTTCACTGTTTTTCAATTGACCTCAAATCTTGATTTTCAAAGTGGATTGACTTTTTCAGTAGTTGACTTATTTGGGGTTGAATTTTTTCGGGGTTGACTTTTTTGAGTTTGACTTTTTTGTTTGCTTTCTTAGACCAAGCCTCGGAGTACCACCTGTAGAATGAGAAAAGCCTTTTAGCATTCTGAAACATCAATTTAGGAAGAAAATGTACCTGATTTTGGGGTTCGGACAAAATTAGGTGTCTACAGCTGCCCCTCTTTGGCTATTGCTGAGAATCAAGAATCAGGAAAAGATAAACAAACAGTAATTTTATACGGTTAGTGAAATCACATGTGAAGGAAGGGAAAAGGGTTTTCTTTTTTCATTTCTTCTTTTTCATCATGTTTTTTTTGAAAAAGCTGTAAGTTGAAGATTTTGTCCTTAAATTGAATTCCTTGACTAATCAAGGCTCGACCCGTCTTAAGGAAAAGGGTTCGATTTCAAAAGAAAAAATTGTGCCCGAAGGTCTTAAGAATGGTGCCCGAAGGTCTTAAAAATGGTGCCTGGAGGCTTTACCCTTGATTTGAAAAAATTATGCCCGAAGGTCTTGAAAATGGTGCCCGAAGGTCTTAAAAATGGTGCCCGAAGGTCTTTAAAAATGGTGCCCGGAGGTCTTTAAAATGGTGCCCGAAGGTCTTTACAAATGTTGCCATAAGGTCTTTAAAATGGTGTCCGGAGGTCTTTAAAATGGTGCTCGGAGGCCTTACCCATGATGAAAAATTATGCCCGAAGGTCTTAAAAATGGTGCTCGAAGGTCTTTAAAATAGTGCCCGGAGGCCTTACCCGTGATGAAACATTATGCCCGAAGGTCTTTAAAATGGTGCCCGGAGGCCTTACTCGTGATGAAAAATTATGCCCGAAGGTCTTAAAAATGGTGCCCGAAGGTCTTTAAAATGGTGCCCGGAGGCCTTACCAGTGATGAAAAATTATGCCCGAAGGTCTTAAAAATGGTGCCCGAAGGTCTTTAAAATGGTGCCCGAAGGTCTTTAAAAATGGTGCCCGAAGGTCTTTAAAATGGTGCCCGAAGGTCTTTAAAAATGGTGCCTGGAGGCTTTACCCGTGATGAAAAATTACACCCGAAGGTCTTAAAAATTGTGCCCCAAGGTCTTTAAGGTGCCCGGAGGTCTTTAAAATGGTGCATGGAGGCCTTACCCGTGATGAAAAATGATGCCCGAAGGTCTTAAAAATGGTCTTAACAATGATCTTTGAAGAATTGTTGAAAATTAACCTGAAGATTTTGAGAAGATGCGAATCCTTTTTGATGCTGGTGCAAATGATTAACAGGATGCACATACCTCATATTGTATATGTAAATGTTTTGAATTGATGCAAATGTTTCTTGATGCTGATGTTGGATAAGATGCAAATGCTTCTAAATGCAACTGCAAATGCTCTCAGATTGATGCAACTACTTCATGGAATGATGCAGATGCAAAGATTGACATTATGCAAATGCTTCTAAATGATGCAAATGCGAGGATTGACAACGTGCAGAATGCTTCTACATGATGCAAATGCAAAGATCGATAATGATGCAAACGCTTCATGAAAAAATGCAAAGGCCAAGATTGACATTATACAAATGCTTGATGAAAATATGCAAATGCCCCCGATCATTTTCTAAACTTTGGCTTAGCCTTTCTAATTCATTATTCCTCTTCAAATCAGAGTATAACTTCTAATCATTTTGGCTATTCTCCTTGCCCCAACAGTCTTCAAATTCTTATTGACAAAAATCTGTTTGCCGGGTTTTATTTCTTCTTTTCATATTTGGAAATCAAGATTAACCCTAGTAGTTCCACACCTTTGGGTTTAAAAAAAACTTTATCTCATGTCAACATCATAAATGGGTGTTTCAAAAAATGTCTTTATTTGTTTTCTTATTTTGGAAACTTCTGAACAAGAATATTAACCCCACAGTGTGTGGTGTACAAATCTTTTGAAGACCGATGATCATTGTTAAAAATTTCTTTAAGTGTCTTTTTTTTTTGGGTGATTGGTTAGGCTTGGTATAACCAGATTTTGGTTGATCAATTTTCACAACAAAATGTATATCCCTTCTAAGCTCACGAATGGAACAAGTTTTGTAAATCATGAATTCCTTGAGAATCAAACAAATTCAACATTCTTTTAGTTTTCATATCAAGGCATTTTGACAAGTGTCAAGATTGGCTAGGATGTTTAGACCGGAAAGTTTAATCTTGGAAGGAAAAAGTCTCAGTTTTGAAGACAATCCTCCGAATGAGAGCTGACAACTTGGGAGGTTCAGGAATTCCTAGATGTTCCTCGATGACCACTTTTCCAAGATGACCTTCTCTTTTGTGGTATTGGTACTAACATAAATGGCATCGAAGATTCCCATTTTACTCTAGACCGCCCATTTTTGGGTTTTCGCCCTAGAGTCCCATTCTTTCCATTCTTTTCAAATTTTCATTTTTTCATTATTTTACCATGCACTTGAGAATTCTAAATTCTTCCTTAGTGAAATGATAATTCAATGAGATGGGATAAAACCTGAGGAAAAACCCTTCAAATTAAATATTCATGCACGTAATGTAGGCCACAGTTCAGGGTTCAGAAAGAAAGGATAAATAGGCCCAAAATATGTGTTTGAGGGTAATCAGATCAAGGATCATTTCTTGAAGAGGATTTTCTTTGAATTATTTGTCCCTTTTGGACTTTTTATTCCTTTTGACTTCACTTTTTTCCTTCTTTGCTTTTGGCTTTCATTTGCCATACTTTTTCACACTTAATCTTTTGTTTTTGTTTTTCCCTTGCATCTTTATTTTGACAGAGTGGACCCATATTTATTCGGGCCTCAATTTGCTTTGTATCTGTCTTTGAGTTAGGACCCATTTCTCAGTGATCTTTCCTCGCATTTGCCCCCCAGTGTAGAGAGTGATCCTTGATCAGGGTTCAAAGAAGAAAGAATTCTTTTGGCTCAAAAGGGTGACTATGGATAATTTTCTCTTTATGGGAGGGATATGAAAGATGGCCATTTATCATATCAAGCACGAATATTCTCATTGTAAAGCGATCCCTAGGGGGAATAGATAATCAAAATTTCATTTTGCACTTTGGAATCATTCGAATTCTCATATGCATGATATCACAATTTTTTTACATGCCCCAATGATTCATGAGTTAGTCCATCATTTTTCACCATATAACCATCATTTCCACATATGATGCCCCAGTTTGATTAACCATGAGAATTCGTATCAACGAGGAACATAGCAAGTCTAGGTATATTTTAAAAAGGCTAAGTTTCAAATATGAGTTCTTTGAAAGGACAAGGAAAGTACATCCAAGAACGGGTTTTATCTTGGACATGGGATAATCTAGTTTAATCATTGTGCCCTAGGGTGTCATTAATGAAGTGATGTTTGGGGTAATTAATGTTTTGTGGTTGTTGAGAATGTAATGAATGGTTTTGGCACAATCTTGACACACACCAAATTACCATGATCTAAATTCTTGAAAGAATGTCTCATTTGTTTGAATTTCAAGGAGTTTGAAATTTTTTTAAAAAGTTCGTTCCTTTGTTCATAGCCTAGACTAAGATCTACGTCTTTGCTTATTATGTGATGACAATGGTTTTATGAAGTTCAATCATTCATATTCCTTGAAATATTAGGTTTTTCAAGTGGTCTTGGTTTAAGGGATTTAGGCCTAGGAAATCCTAAAAGAGAGGGGAGAGGGTATTGGGCCATTTGTAACAATGAGCATCAATATTATCGAGACTATCCATTATTAAAACTTCCTTAATGCTTGTTTTTGTAATCTCAAATTATTGTTAAAACAACAAACACAAAGCATATGAAATTCAAAATTCATTTAATTCATATGAATGTCGACATGAGACAAGTGTTTCATCCTGATGGTCTGAAACTATATGCATCAAAATGCTCCTATTGACATCCTTCAAAGGTAGTAATTCTCCTTCTAAAACCCTGAAAGAAACTGATTTGCGGCAAAGCGGCCTTCCACTGATTGATAAGCTCCGGTGTCAAAATACCATTGCAGATAAGACCTTCAATCATTTCCCTCAATTGTCTGCATTTTTCAATTGAATGTCCAATTACCCCCAGGTGATAATCACACTTGCTATCAGGGTCATAACTCCTTGCTGATGGATTAGGAGCTATTTTCAAAGGTACCGGGGTAAGGTACTGATTTTTTATTAGTAATGGTAGTAGGTCAGGGATTAGGATTGGAATTATTTCTTGGTTATCCCGCGGTCGTTTTTTGGAAGTAGGCCTTGTTGCAAGATCTGGTATAGGATTAGGTGCTTGGGTGGGTGGGTAAGGATAAAGGCTTGGAGATATCTTAGTAGGATAACATGATTGGTATGAGGAAAATTGGGAATATGGGACCAAATGTTCCATAGCTTGGACATCTTCCTCTTTCTTTCTAGGTACCCTATTTCTCTCGGCATTGGATGTTCCTTCTCCTTCAAGTTTCCCATTCATGATAGCATTCTCAATCATCTCCCCTGAGATTACCATATCAGCAAAATTCTTCGAGTCATTGCCGACGAGTTTATCATAGTACGGGGCCCACAGTGTACTCATAAAAAGGACGGTGATTTCTTTTTGTGTCAAAGGTGGTTGCACTTGGGTGGACATGTTCCTCCACCTATGAGCATACTCTTTGAAGCTCTCAGTAGCTCTTTTCTGCATATTTTGCAAAGTGAGACGGTCAGGTGTCATGTCGGTTATATGCTTGTACTAGTTTAGAAAAGCCATGGCCAAATCATTCCAAGAGTGAATCTGATCCCTCCTCAACTGACCATACCACCTAATTGCAGACCCACTGAGGCTATCTTGAAAGTAGTGAATCAGAAGCTTATCATTATCTATATGACTTGTCATCTTTTGGCAGAATATAGTGATGCGGACTGACGGATAAGTCGTCCTGTCATATTTCACAAAGTCAGGGACCTTGAATTTAGGAGGAATGACTAAATCGAGGACCAAGCATCGTTCTTTCGTATCCACACTCCCGAATATATCTGTATTTTATACTGCCCGAAGCCTTTCATCTAACAACTGATGTTTCCCTTGGGAATCTGCCAACTCTACCTCTTTTACTGCAACTATTTTCAACTTTTCCCGTTCAGCTGGGTCGTCTAAGTTCAGGGTGTTGCTGGGGTTAACTGTGTTCTGGTCATCCATCATTACGACCTTATTTTGACCCTTTTGTGCCTCTAACCCTTCTTTGGCGACAAAGTTTTCAGTGTATCCTTTTCCCTTGATTACGGCGGATATCAGCTCCATCAATTTAGTCATCTGGTCTTTAGATTCTGCTTCAGATTTTGCCAACTTTTCTAACAATTCTTCATGTGCCCTTTCCATTCTTTCCATTTAGGCAGCTTGTCCATTCTCCATAGCTCTAGCCTGTATTGGAAAGGTACTCAGTACTTCTTATACCTTTGATTTGAAATGGAAATTGTTTCAAAGACTCTTAAAGCCAAGCCAACTTCCATTTTATTCCCCCCCAAATGTATTTCATGATGAATGAGCCATGATTGTCATTTGATGCACGCGAAGCCTAAGCAATATGATGTATGAACATGTACAGTGAAAACATGCTGACTATATATGTAATAAATGCAATCACGATGCCAAGATGCTGCAAGCAAAGAATAAATAAATCAATGCACGGATATATGCAATGAATGACTATGTATTTTTCAGATTATTTCCCAATGAATGATCGTATACATTATGAATGCAACACGATGTCAATTATGATGCATGTAAACAATGACTGACACAGAGTATATACAAAGAAACTCATGCTGACCATGTGTATTATGAATGCGACCTAATGCTAACATGATGTATGTAGTAAGCAAATTAGTGCATGGACATATAGAAAAAAAATAATGCTGACTATGTTTGTCATGAATACCACCTGATGCTACCAAGATCCATGTATGAATGTATGGTATGACAAATAATTGATCGGATGCAAAATGCAAAGGGGAAGATATTACGGAGGAAATAAGAATCAGAGGAACTTAATCATCAACATCTCATAAATTTGAAGCACAACCAATTCATTCCCTAAATCAACATTCACAATGGTATAAACCATGTTTACAAAATCATGAGCAGTGGTTAAAACTGTCTTTACAAGCAATTTATTCTTTCTAGCATCCTAAGGCTATAAGAGCCGGCTACTGAAAAAGTGAAATCCTACTTCATCATATCAGACCAAAGTCTTTCTACATCACTGCCGTAAATCTCCCAATCCCAATGACGCTTTCCCAGCCCTCTATCAATCAGCGTCGTTGGATCAATCCACTTGATCTCTATAAGAGATTGCACTTTCTTTTTGAATGCTATACAGTCTTCAATGCTACGGCCTACAATTCCAAAGTGATAATCACATCTTGCATTTGGATTATACCACTTTGGATATGGTGGTAATAGGGGTTTCAGTGGGATACAGGCAACCATGTGATTTTGGATCAGTATAGGGGGAAGCTCTTGGTAGCTGATTGGAATGGGATCATACTGCTCTTGAGTCTTGTTTTTGGGTTGTTTCTTAATCACACAGGGCTTAAGAGTTGGGGCACTTGGTGGTGGCACTAAGGCTTGCATCAGAGTGTTTGCATGGGGAGACGGCCGAATAACAAGGTAAGGGTATGGATTAGGACATGGGACCCTTGGAGGTTGTACACAGTTTGAGGTTCCTATCCCAGATGCTTGATAAGGTGATTGATGAGGGAAATGGTATGAACTGCCAGTTGGTGGTGATGGAGTAGGGTTTAGGAGTCCCGTAGTGATCATCCCAGTGGATAATTGAGCCATAGTAGGGTAGGGATACTGGTTTGGACTTAGAGCAGTTTGCAGGTATGGTACAGGATCCTTGATTTCTATCTTTGGTATCAAGCTCTCTGGTTTAATCATTTTCATGATTTTGTCCACAATTTCATCAGGGTTGCATCCTTTGTAACACTGGCAAGCGCAAGATCTAGCAAGGATTGTATATTCTGGACCTGAAGGTTTTGGTTGATCCGAAGACGATGCAGAGCCCTGAGAGAGTTCCCCCTTAATCTTACCCATATCCTCAAACATTTTCAGCAATTTAGCGATTTGTTCTTTCACTTCCCGGATTTCATGTCTAAACTCCTCTTGATTGTGTTCCAAAGCATCCAGTCATTCCTCCGATTCATTCCTCATATCTCTAACCCCTTTCATGCAAATGAGAATGTCATGAGATTTAAGAATACAATTATGAATGTACATGCTCTATTCCTATATGCATGAATATACTAATGATGAATGCATGAAGTGTTCAAAGAAATTATGATGACTATGTATGCCATGTGAGCAACCTGATGCCAACAAGATGCATGTAAAGAATAAGCAAATTACTGCATGGATATATACAAAAAAATTATGCTAACTATGACTGTATTCTACAATGAATGAGCATACATGCTTATGACTGTAACATGATGTCAAAATGATATATGCAAAGAATAAATGAATTAACACCATGGTATATACAAAGAAATCAATGGCTACACAAAAACGGTGGGACCAAATTTTGATTATTCAAAAATCTCATTATGCAAGATTTGCCTCCACATTTAATCTACAATTTTTTGAAACATGTTTTCTCTATGAAAAACCGCACATATTATTTTCAAAAGAATTTCGGAATAATGGTTCCTACTATGGTACAATATGCAAATGTTATTGTAACATTACCGGTTTTATGAAATCATCAAAAAAGATTATTATCACTATCCATTTATTGCAAAAATGAGATAAAAAATACAACCACGAATGTACATGCTCTATTCACACATGCATGAAATGTGCGAAAAATGTTTGAAAAAGAATGCTTGTATTTTGAATTTCAAAAAGTTAGTGAACACTTGCCCCAACAATATCTACTTATATAGGCATCACGGTGCTTTTGGGGCGGAGTATCACACTTATTACGGGCGATGTACATTTATCTTTGCCCGGTTTACAAAACTTATTTGAGATGTAAAAATAGGTAATAAAAGGTTAGAAATGTCCCTACATGTGTTCCTAACTTCGGTGTATCTAACGAAAATCTGGCATGGTGTCGCCTAGGTTCACTATATGAGGGTGAATCAGTTCTGAAGCCCCGAATTGCTCCTCACTGTCGCCGATGAAGGCTAGTAAGGCACCCTGATAAAAGCGGGTTCAATTCGTTAGAATATATTTTCCTAAGCCCATACGGAGGATCATCACGAAGGCTTTAGGTACTTTATACTCCGAAAGTGTTTCACTAGCCCATACGGAGGATCATCACGAAGGCGTAGTTACTTTACTCCCATTTAAAAGGACGGAACCCGGGTAGAGAGTTCATGTTATGCAAATGCAAGTGAGTGTGTGTGGAGGAACAACAAACCTTTTACCGCCTATTCTACACCCCTTATCCTAAATACCCCAACAATTTATTAAAACAAAGATCAAGAATAGTGTAACGCATTAACCAACAAGCAATTATAATATACAACATTAAATAACTAGAAAACAATAATAAAATGCATGTGGATGAATATGAATATATTTAAAACATTTTATTATTTTCAAAATTCTCCTTTTATTTTAAAAAATATGGGAATTAAAATTAAATACCAATTAAACCAACAAAATCGAGACTTTGATAACACACGACTAATTCTAGGCTTGACTCTCTAAAAAGTCCACAGTGGAGTCGCCAAGCTGTCGCAACCTAAAAAAAACGACAATAACAACGAGTCTCATCGCAAGACTTTATTATTTGTTTTCCTTAGGCGTGACATTTAAAAAAAAAGAGGAAAAATCGACTTAATTCCTCTAGAAAAACGAAGCTGTCGATACGTGATCCCGGATCGTGGGGGACCCGTTCTAGTGAGGGGGAAACGAAATCAGAGGAAAAGATGACCTAATCCTCTAGATTGAAATAAAAGGTCGAGGGTATGAAAACGGCCTTGTAAAAAGACATGGAGTCGCCACCAATCTTTTTTAGCTAGGTGTGATCGGCCACCTATTAAATCCGGTTTTATAAAACATTTTAAAATTATTTAAAATATTTTTAAAACCAATTTCAAGTCTGGGTTATAAACCAGAGAAATTAAAGAAGCGGGTTCGGGAGTCGGTTACGTGCGGGGAAGGATTAGCACCCCTACAACGCCCGTATAAATTGATACCTTATTAATCGTGTGTTATCTCAAGTCTCGGTAAAAAGTTGGTTTTTAATTTAGTATTTCAAGTTAATTTTCAATTTTAAGAAAAATAATTCCATTTTTAATTGAAAATGATCCGGAATTTATTAATTCAAAATTTTGCTATATTCCCCGACAAAATTGGCAAAATATAGGAATTTTTATTCATTTGGAAAACTTTCTGAATCATTCTCGTTTTTTGAAAGAAAGATATTCTTTTATTAATGATAATTGATGATATTCCCTCCAGCAAACCCGGTAGAGAACTCATGAATTATTTTAACTTGGGAATATCTTTATTTTTTATTGAAAATTATTATCTTTTTCAAAACATTTAAAATTATGAACATGAACATGTATGACATAAATAAAATGACATGGCAAAGTCTAGATAATATAATGCAACCTAAATGATATGACATAATTTAAATGGCATAGTATATTCTAGGTAAAATGAAAAAAAAAAATCCTAAGTATCAAGGTATATTCTAAATGAAATAAAATGATTTAAATGACATGACAATTTTAAATGATATGACATAGTATAAATGACATGGCATGTTATAAATAAAATAACCTAAATGACATGGAATATGATCTAAATGACAAGAAATGACATGGAATTAAAATAATGCTAACATATAATATGCATGAAAATGAAAATAAAAATAATAATGCATGAACATAGTATATACTAAACAATATGACAAAAATAATTAAATAAAAAACATAGAATATCATGAAACATTCAAAATCATATGGCAAACAAATATAAGATCATAAAATGTGAATTAAAATAATAATAATATCATGAAAAATATCATAGCAAAAATCACACATTTAAATAAAATGCATGAAAATGTATTTTTTCCTCTAAATAAAGAAATCCGTATATCTAAAAAGATATCCGGCTATCTTAGGAAAATATGTCAAATTAGATTTTCTAAAAAAAAAACTTTATGATTGTTTGAAAACAATTTTGAGGAAAACTTGAATAAAAATTAAAACCCTTACCAAACCCTTTTAAAATGGCTCTAATTTCCTAAGTTTAAAATCTCGGACTTAACTACCCTTAACCCGAGATTTATGAAATCATTTTTAAAGTTTAAAAAAGGCATAGAAACTACCCTAAGACAGTAGCTAAATCTTCTAACCAACTCCTTCTAAATGCCTTAGCCAAATTCAACCATTATTCCTCTTTTGATTTCAAATCTGTCACGATTTTTTAGCCTATCTTTAAAATTTCAAAAAATTCTAAAACAAATACTGGAGACTCAGAACATGTAAATATACACGATAAAAAATTTTCTTAATTTTTTGATTAAAGATGACTGCCCATAAAAATTGGAGATGTTTGAGTACTGGGTGAAAAAAAAAAAAACTGTTTGTCAAAACACATTTTTTTGCCTTTGATAAATTCATTCAAAACCCAAAGTTGAAATTGTTGGAAATCATCCTAAAGACCTAAAGACAGTAGCTAAACATTTTAAAAACATTGGACAAAATTGGCTAAGTAAAAAAATCACAAAGGTAGAATAATCAATTTGACAATTCTTAATTTTCCACAAATATGCTCAAGGGAGCATGACTTTGAGCCATTAATTGGCCTAAGTCACAAATCAAGTGGCAATGACATGGAATGCATGAACATACAGCAAATGAAAGTATGAAATGCATGGTCTAAAGGTCTAAATGGTAAAGGAAATGCATGAAAATTCATGGCAACCTAAATGCCTAGCATGAATTTGCATGGCAATAAATGCTATCCTAACTCAATATCAAGCAATGCTTAATAATGCAAATGTGACTAGGACCTAATATGTTATGAATATGCATGAAAATGCTAAAGTGACCTAAGACCTAAATAGCATAGTAATGCATGACAATACCAATGTGATTTAAGACTCAATATGCATGGCAATACCAATATGGCCTAGACCTAAAATGTAATGAACATGCCTAGCAATACTGTGAACATACAATGAATCATGAAACTAATGTCAATGCTGGAACAAACAGCAACTAATACACAATTTCAAGATATGATAATACAAAGCATGTTACCTAAACAAAATGCAAATGCATGACTAGGTAAGGGATGCATGAATAGGCCAAATGATCACATGAGACTCTAATGCAATCCTATTTAGTAAATGACATAAGTACATGACAAATCTTATTAAAATGCATATTGTCATGACATTTTCAGTAGCATATAACATACCAAAATCAAAATGCACAAGCTCATGGCATGGAAATGCAAACAAGTTAAGAAACAAAAGGAAAATGCACATGCAAGGCAAACAACAATGGGATTGCCGAATGGCCGTGGATCAATATGATGGCATTTTTATCATAGCATTTTCATAAACACATGGCATACTAAAATCAGAATATGCAAGTTCATGACATGGAGATGGAAACAAGTTAAGAAGCAAAAGAAAAATACACATGCAAGACATACAAAATGGAATGGCTGAATGGTCATGAAACAAAACTATGAAAATGCAAACATGTAAGACATGACACATGAAAAAAAATGCACAACATGAGCATATGAACAACAATGGCCGAATATGCAAGGATGTAATATCAAGCATGGAAATGAAATATATATAAGTAAAAATAGCATAGAAAATAATGTAAAGAACATATATACACAAGATTTAACATAGACAGGCAAAAATTACAAGCAATACTAGTAAGTAGAACATGGAAAGTTAAGCTCCATGGTTGGTATCAAATGGGCATAGCCTTTCACCAAACCATAATCACTTGGTCTTGCCAAGATCATGAAGCCTTTCCATCTCAATAAAACAGAAAATAAACCATGTAAAACAGAAAATAAGGTGAGCTTCATGGTAGGTAAAAATAGGCATAGCCTCTCTCCTAACCATGGTCACTTGGTCTAGCCAAGATCATGTAGTCATTTCAACCTTTTTTGCTTCATATTTTGTAAAAATCAGAACCTTAGAATACTCTAAAAAAACTTGTAAAAATCATTTTTCAGAACAACATGCAAGGAAGGAAAAAAAAGAAAAAAAACAAGGCAAATAAATGTGCCATTCGGCCATGGCATGAAACCATAAGAAAAAAAAATTGTTTTCCACCATTTTAAAGAAGAATAAGAGATGAAAACATAAGTAAACATTAAAAAACTTTATTTCTGTGAAAAATATAGTAGGAAAACATGATAGAAAAATCAAGAAAAGACCATGGAAATGAAGAAGAAAGCTAGGCTAGAGCTTGGTAGAGATGACTACCTTCAAGCTCTCTATTGAAAACCTTTTTTTTTCTATCTTTCAAAACCTTTTCTCTTCCCAAATTAACTACTGTTTTCCAGCCAAAAAACCTCTGAAAAAATGAAATTCTCCCCCTTCATTTAGCCTTGGCCGAATGCCACCTAGCCTTTGGATAGGAATTGCACTTTTTCTCCTCCAATCTTGGCCTTTAGATTTAGATTTTTTATGACAAGATAAAAATGTCATCTTGCCAATAGATAGCAGCCCTTAAGATGTGTACTCAGCCCTTGTAGTAACCTTAGCCATTAGATGCAAAAGAGGACCAATCCCATGCACTCCCTTGCTTGCCCCTCTTGAGTGCCTACCCTTGGATGAGTTGTGCTCTTCCATTCTTGGTCATTGGATGAGGCCAACATAAAAATGACATCTTGTAGATTAAATCCAGCCCTCAACATGTGTACTCAGCCCTTGTAGATGACCTAAGCCATTGGATGAAAAGAGATAATCCCATGCACTCCCTTGCTCAACCGAATGGATGCTCACTGATAACTCGTATAATTATATAGTTCTTAGTTATGTTTTATTATTGTTTTGTGTCAAATACGAGTTATTATTGCTTAGTCTAATTGTGTTTATGATATTTTATATTTTTATGTAATTTGGTGTTTTTCACGAGTTTCTTTGAGTGATTTCAGATTACTAGGTTAAATCAACAATTAAGGGCAAATCCAGTTCAGTTCCAGTTCCGACACCTTTTGCCATATCCTCTATATCTGGAGTTTCACTGAAGCAATAAGGCTGAATTTTTTACAGTACAAATTTAAGAGGCATATCTATCTTTTTCATGTTTTACACTTCTCGAAACGGAGTCGTTTTTTCTAGCGAAATCGACCATCAAGTTGGCTGATGTGCAATGACGTCTGTGCTAACCTGTTTTGGTATTTTGACAATATCTTCCGATCCACATGAGCAAATGATCTTATTCCAACGGCTATGGATCCGTAACTGATAGGGGTATATTTTTCTAGAAGACCATTTGATCAGATCGAGCCTCCAACATTGACAAAATCGACCATCAAGCTGGCTGATCAGAATTGTCATACAATATGACGAAAATTGTTAGAAAAATGCACCCACCTATTATACCTACCTTTGAAATTTATAAAGCTTGTCTCTTGTCATTTAGCTCTCCAAAATGTGTGTAAATAGAGGGCCTTGGATGAGCATTATTGTAGATTGGTAGGATATTAGCCATTGTAATAAAATTCTCTAAGTTTTCTTCTTCTTTCCTTTCTCTAGTTTTCTTTTTTTATTTACTTATGCTTCTTACATTTCTTTTCATTTTATTCATATCTAGTATGTGTTGCTAATCATATTGTTGAGGTGATGAGGTGAAGCTTTTGGTAAATGCTAAGGTTAGTCTCTTAAACATGAGCTAAAATGAATCATCATTTATAAACACTAGTATAGATAATATTTTCTTTTGGTTTAAAATCATACTTGCAAAGTAGGGATCTTGATTCATTATTGACAATGAAAATGGCACAGTAAATGCTTGGTTTCATAACCTTGATTTGTTGTAGACATATACCTTGGCATAAGGAATGCTTGGACTCTTTTTATGAGTTTTGAGGACACCAAATGAACATAATATCATATGCTATGGACGTTGGACTGAATTGCTAAACCTTCCGATTGGAATCTCCATTATGTGTGAATTTCAATTGTGTAATAAAACAAGATTAATCTTAGCATAACACCAAGAGTGGATTCTCTAACCTCAACATCTTTTCTTATTGTTTTGTTTATATCTTGTTTAATTTCTTTTATGTTGTTTTGTTTATTTTGTTCTCTAATATCTTGTTTATCTTGTTTTGTTGTTGATTCCCTAATATCTTGTTTACTTTCTTTTTCTTATATATTTATAAACTTATACTTACTAATACGCTTCCCTGTGGTTCGACCTCGAACACCCGAGAATTTATTACTTGAACATAACCTGCACTTGGGTTTACAACTCTTAATTGAGTCTCCATCAAGTTTTTGGCGCCGTTGCCGGGGAGGCAATACTAAGTATATAAGTTTATAAGTATATTTATTTTTATTGGCTGGTTATACCGCCTATATTTATTTTTATTGGCTGGTTATACCGCCTAATTTTCTATATATTTATATTTATATTGTATATTAACTTTGTTTTATTTTTATTGGCTGGTTATACCGCCTAATCTGTATATTAAATTTCTTTTATGCTTGTTTAGCGACGTGATTTTAGATCTCGTCGTTTAGTTAGATTTTATTGTGAAACTTTTTCAGGTAATCTTTCTAATACAACTCCTACCATGGCTGACAATGAAAGTGTTCATGCTGAAGATGAGAACAGACAAGTACGCACCATGCGTGACTACTTGCAACCAACTCGAAGCTCATCACCCTCTTGTTTTATTTTTCCTCTCAATGCAAACAACTTTCGTTTTAAACCAGGTATGATAGCTTTGCTTCCAAATTTCCATGGGTTAGAATCGGAAAGTGCGTACTCGTTTCTAAAAGACTTCGAAGATGTATGTGTCACCTTTAATGACCAACAATGTACAAATGAAATTGTCAAGCTAAAATTATTTCCTTTTTCTTTAAAAGATAAAGCAAAAATTTGGCTTCAAAATTTAAAACCAAGGTCAATTGGCACATGGCAAGAATTACAAACTGAGTTTCTAAAGAAATTTTTTCCAGCACATAAAACTACTGCTTTGAAAAGACAGATTCAAAATTTCAATCAAAATCAAAATGAAGCATTTTTTCAGTGCTGGGAGCGTTTTAAAGATTTGTTAAGTTCTTGTCCACATCATGGTTTTGAAAAATGGCGTCTTATTAGTTTCTTTTATGAAAGTTTAACTCCCGAAACTAAACAATTTGTTGAAACAATGTGTAACGGTGAGTTTCTAGAAAAAGAACCTGAAGAAGCCTTTGACTACCTAGACCATTTGGCAGATAACTCTCAAGCCTGGCACACAGATAATTCCTCTGAAAGTTCCAATAGATCTAATCTTTTTTCTAACAGAGGTAAATATCATTTTAGTCAAGAAGATGAGATAAAAGCTAAAGTAGCTAATTTGGCTAGAAAGATTGAAGCCATGGAACTTAGAGAAGTAAAAGAAGTCAAAACGGTTAAAAATGAAGAAAGTTGTGGAATTTGTGAAATCATGGGACACCCCACTTCTGAATGTCCAAACATTCCCATTCTTAAAGAAGCGTTGCATGATCAAGTAAATTCCATAAACACATTTAAAAAGCCTTTTCCTTCTCCTTACTCTGAAACGTATAACCCTGAATGGAGAAATCATCCCAACTTCAGTTGGCGGAATAATAATCATGTTCAGGTACCACAATCTCAAAAGCCGGGCAACACTTTTTCCTATCAACCTTCACGTGTACAAACCTTGGAAGAGACATTGCAAGCATTCATGCAAACACAAGCAAATGTGAATAACCAAACTTCACAGGACATCAATGAGATCAAAAACACCTTGTCCACATTGACAGCTTCATTACGCACTCAAGAAAAAGGTAAGTTTCCTGCTCAACCTCAGCCTAACCCTTCTACTCAATGTCTTGTTTCTTGCTCCAATGAAACTCAACAGGAAAATGCCAGTTCTATCACAACTCTTCGAAGTGGAAAGGCAATTGACAAAAACATTCCATCAAAAGACCAAGATCCTCCTTCCCCTCCGAAAAGTAATGGTAAAGATGATGGTAAGTCTGAACTTCTTGAAAATTTGGACAAAGAAAAAGGTATGCATCCTGCTCATTTTCCTCAAAGGTTGCAAACAATAAAGAATTTGAATCAAAATGCAGAAATTTATGAACTTTTCAAACAAGTTAAGATTAACATTCCTTTATTGGATGCAATCAAACAAGTTCCATCTTATGCTAAATTTTTGAAGGACATGTGCACATTTAAAAGGAAACATAATGTACAAAAGAAAGCATTTCTGACGGAAAGTGTGAGCTCAATCATTCAGCACCTTACTCCACCAAAATTCAAAGATCCTGGATGTCCAACAATCTCATGCATCATTGGAAACACTAGAATAGAACGTGCATTGCTTGATCTTGGTGCTAGTGTTAATCTTTTGCCTTTTTCTGTTTATCAACAGTTAGGTTTAGGTGAACTCAAGGAAACACCTGTTACACTTCAACTAGCTGATCGTTCTGTAAAAATTCCTCAAGGGATAGTTGAAGATGTTTTGGTTCAAATTGAAAATTTTTACTTCCCTGTTGATTTTATTGTTTTGGACACACATCCTGTTTCAAATCCAAATGTTCAAATTCCTGTTATATTAGGCCGTCCATTTCTTGCAACTTCTAATGCTCTGATAAATTGCAGGAATGGTATGTTGAACATTTCTTTTGGAAATATGACTTTAGAATTAAATGTGTTCAACATTTGCAAGCAACCTGGTGATGATTCAGAAGTACATGAAGTGGATTTCATTGAAGAACTTGTTCATGAACATCTCACCACTACCACATTCCATGATCCTTTAAAAGCTTATTTAATTGAATGTGAGTTTGATAATGCTTCAGAAATTTCACGTACTGATTCTTTGTTAAATTCTTTTCAGGATAAGCATCGTTGGAAACAAAAGTTTGAGGAACTCCCATCACTCACAAATGTCACTGTACCATCAACTATTGAACCGCCCAAGCTGGATTTAAAACCATTGCCATCTGAGCTAAAATATTCCTTTTTGGGAAAAATTCCTTCTCAATGGAGCCCCCAAGATAAAAGGAAGTTTCTGAATGAGGTAAAGAAGTTCTACTGGGATGACCCTTACTTGTTCAAATATTGTCCTGATCAAATTTTTCGAAGATGCATTCCCGACAATGAGGTAAGTAGTGTAATTAAGTTTTGTCATTCCGAGGCATGTGGTGGTCATTTTTCATCAAAGAAAACTGCTGCAAAAATTTTACAGTGTGGATTTTACTGGCCAACTTTATTCAAAGATGCATATGAGAATTCTAAAATTCATAAAGAAAGAACTAAAGCCTTTCATGACAAGTTAATTTCAAGAAAAACATTTGATATTGGACAAAAAGTTCTACTTTATAATTCTAGACTTCACATATTTCCTGGTAAGTTGAGATCAAGATGGACTGGCCCATTTGTGGTTAAGCATGTGTATCATTATGGAGCAGTTGACATTGAGAATCCTCAAAATGGTAACGTATTCAAGGTAAATGGACAAAGACTCAAACTCTTTTTGGAAAATCATGTTACTCAAGAAGAGGTTGTTTTTCTTTCTGATCCTTGTTTTGAAAATAACTAGATGTAAATATAATTTTTACTAATTTCCACAAAAAAAAAAAAAATTTGATGTGTTTTAAGCCATTTAGAAGTATTCATTCTGAACAAGGTCTGAGTAAGGGAGACTTGAGACATACCTTGTCAGTTTGATTTCTTCTTTCAAAAAAAAAAAAAGTTTGTTGTGTTTTAAGCAATTTAAAAGTATTCATTCTGAACAAGGTCTGAGTAAGGGAGACTTGAGACATACCTTGTCAGTTTGATTTTAATCTTTTTATGTTTACTTGTTAATTTTTGTTAAGTATTTTAGGATTATTTAGGTTGCATGAGTTTGTTTTGTTTTGAGTCTTAGTTATTCCTATTCTTATGTCATTAGTTCTTTTCTCTTACACATGATTCTTTCATTTGGGTTAATAGACTTACATTGAGGACAATGTAAGAATTAAGTGTGGGGGAACGATTTAGGATTTCTTTTATTTTTGTCTACTATTTTTTTTTATGAGTCTTTATTATTATTATTATTTTCTTAATGTGTTCTAGTTCCTTTTTAATACAATGATGAGATATGAATTGCATAAGTCTAAAACAGATTTATTAGTGAGAAGATTTTCATGAGAATTGAGCTTGATGTCAACCTTTTTATGAGCCAATGTTAATATGATATGTTGATTGAGAAAGAAGCATGTTTAGACTTAATCTGACTTGTATAATCATCCTTGTGAGTTTTTGAGCCTATAATGATTGATGCATTATACAAATCAATCTAATTTCTTTCTTGAGTGGTCTTATGATTACATGATTCTCTAGAACTTGCTTTAAACCGTTTGAGACTATATTGATACATGTGACAACATGAATATGATAGAGGCATTAGGATTATAACCAGAGCCAAACAGCCATATATTATTAATGTTCTAAGATAACATCCCCACTAGTGAGCCAATTTGAGCCTACATTAAATATGCTATTTTATTGGTAACCAGAATTTACACCTAGCCTAAATATACTTATATCCTTACCCTTGTTCTAAAGATGGATTATATATTTTGAGACATATTGCAAAAACAAGGGATACTTTTTGAAAATTTGGGTTAGAACGAAAGATAAGTGTGGGGGAGGAGAGAGGCAAAAGTCAAGAGAAAAAGAAAGGGATCATTGTCAAATACATTCCCATATTAAAAAAAAAAAAAAATCTTCTCTTGAACTTCTAGTTAAAGTAAAGAAAAAGATGTTACAAAGTTAGTTAGAATGAAGCAAAGGCTCAACATGAATATTTAGCCTATGTTATTATGTGCTTTATAAGAGTTTTGAGAAGTTTTATTCGTATGATCTTATTATGTCTCTAAACTCTATGAACTCTTTGGAACCTTTGTGATATCTTTATCCTTTTGTTCTTTAACCACATTATAACCCTTTGGCCCCATTACAACCTTGAAGAAAGACCTCTTGATTTATGAAGTTGTATGATCTAAATAGTGGAGAATAGGTGGACAAGCAAGCATATGGTAGAACTGTTTTCATGAGATTGATTGAGTGTAAACACTTTACCACTACTTTAAAGAGTGAAAATCATGAGAGTATAGTGAGAAGTTGAGATTAAGTTGAATATGCACTATTTTGATTGAAATATGTTATGTTAATATTGGCTTAACTCATTTATTTACATTCAAGCATGAATTTTTGTGAAATTCTTTGAGCTATTGATTAGTTTATAAGACTTGTTCAAAGATTGTCTCTAATTTATATTGAAAGGATTAGGAGTAAATATTTTTAGTGTATGTAGTTTACTTATATTTTAGTTTTTCAATGTTTGTGGGTATCGTTCTAGCAAACCCTCACGAGACTAAACTCGTCCACTAGGGACACCTAGGGGTTTAAAGGCTTGTGTCACATGCTAAGTGCCACCGTGATTTCCAACGAAAATGGATTAGATTAGATTTTCTTATTTTATTTTTATTGAGTCGTTGCTAGGGACTAGCAACAATCTAAGTGTGGGGGTGTGATAACTCGTATAATTATATAGTTCTTAGTTATGTTTTATTATTGTTTTGTGTCAAATACGAGTTATTATTGCTTAGTCTAATTGTGTTTATGATATTTTATATTTTTATGTAATTTGGTGTTTTTCACGAGTTTCTTTGAGTGATTTCAGATTACTAGGTTAAATCAACAATTAAGGGCAAATCCAGTTCAGTTCCAGTTCCGACACCTTTTGCCATATCCGCTATATCTGAAGTTTCACTGAAGCAATAAGGCTGAATTTTTTATAGTGCAAAGTTAAGAGGCATATCTATCTTTTCATGTTTTACACTTCTTGAAACGGAGTCGTTTTCCCTAGCGAAATCGACCATCAAGTTGGCTGATGTGCAATGACGTCTGTGCTGACCTGTTTTGGTATTTTGACCATATCTTCCGATCCACATGAGCAAATGATCTGATTCCAACGGCTATGGATCCGTAACTGATAGGGGTATATTTTTCTAGAAGACCATTTGATCAGATCAAGCCTCCAACATTGACAAAATCGACCATCAAGCTGGCTGATCAGAATTGTCATACAATATGACGAAAATTGTTAGAAAAATGCACCCACCTATTATACCTACCTTTGAAATTTATAAAGCTTGTCTCTTGTCATTTAGCTCTCCAAAATGTGTATAAATAGAGGGCCTTGGATGAGCATCAATAAATATTGGTAGGATATTAGCCATTGTAATAAAATTCTCTAAGTTTTCTTCTTCTTTCCTTTCTTTAGTTTTCTTTTTTTATTTACTTATGCTTCTTACATTTCTTTTCATTTTATTCATATCTAGTATGTGTTGCTAATCATATTGTTGAGGTGATGAGGTGAAGCTTTTGGTAAATGCTAAGGTTAGTCTCTTAAACATGAGCTAAAATGAATCATCATTTATAAACACTAGTATAGATAATATTTTCTTTTGGTTTAAAATCATACTTGCAAAGTAGGGATCTTGATTCATTATTGACAATGAAAATGGCACAGTAAATGCTTGGTTTCATAACCTTGATTTGTTGTAGACATATACCTTGGCATAAGGAATGCTTGGACTCTTTTTATGAGTTTTGAGGACACCAAATGAACATAATATCATATGCTATGGACGTTGGACTGAATTGCTAAACCTTCCGATTGGAATCTCCATTATGTGTGAATTTCAATTGTGTAATAAAACAAGATTAATCTTAGCATAACACCAAGAGTGGATTCTCTAACCTCAACATCTTTTCTTATTGTTTTGTTTATATCTTGTTTAATTTCTTTTATGTTGTTTTGTTTATTTTGTTCTCTAATATCTTGTTTATCTTGTTTTGTTGTTGATTCCCTAATATCTTGTTTACTTTCTTTTTCTTATATATTTATAAACTTATACTTACTAATACGCTTCCCTGTGGTTCGACCTCGGACACCCGAGAATTTATTACTTGAACATAACCTGCACTTGGGTTTACAACTCTTAATTGAGTCTCCATCACTCACCCTTGGATGAATTGTGCTCATCTTTTCTCTTCCATTCTTGGCCATTAGATGAGGGTTATTTTATGAAAAATAAAAATGTCATTTTGGCATTTAAACTTGGCCATTGGATGGTGCATTCAACTTTTCTACAAGGCACCTAAACCATTGGATGAAGGGGGGACCATTTGCAAGATATTAGTGGTAGCATGTGGCTTGATAGTGACTAGGAAATTAAATTGTTCAAGCTTCCTTCTTCTCCTCCATGTTGGCTGAACAAGGGAAGAAAAAATCCCAGCAATTCCTTCTTCTTTCATATTTTCCTCAATTACAAATTTGCAGTGAAATGACCTTTTTGCCCGCCGAATCTAAATAAATAGAAAACAGACAACAAATTCGAATTTTCTTTTTTCAATACTTCTAAAATAATAAAAAATTGAATTCTGGAAGTTTTCAAAATTTTTCGAGTCCTTTTGATATTTATTTGCACCCGAACTTTACCATTTTTTAAACGAGTTCTGAATTCTGATTTTTCTTCACCAATCTCTTCCAAATAATTTAAAAATGTGATATGGAAGTTTTCATAATTTTTGGAGCTCACTTTGTATTTTTTTGGGATTTATCTGCTTGAATTACTGCAAAAGGGACTCGGGATTTGGCCATTTTGCAAACGAACTCCGAATCAAGATTTTCTTTTTCCAATCTCTTCCAAATAATTTAAAAATGATATTTGCAAATTTTCAGAATTTTTGGAGTTCATTTGTTATTTTTCCGGGATTTATCCTATTGAATTACTGCATAGGAGACCCGATATTTGGCCATTTTGCAAACCAACTCCGAATCAAGATTTTCTTTCACCAATCTCTTCAAAATTATTTAAGAATGAGATTTGCAAATTTTCAGAATTTTTGGAGTTCATTTGCTATTTTTTCCATATTTTCCAATTTTGCACTTTTGCCTTCAAAATTCGGTTTTGCTCAAAACAAGTCCGATTTTCAGATTTTGTTCAAACTGAGCCTTGGGCTATCCTTGTTTAATTATTACTCAATTAAGGGCTTTAGATCTACCGGATCGGGCCATTCCTGCAATTTTTCCAAATTTCACCTGAATCTACCAAAAAAACCCTAATTCTCGGTTTTCTTTCGAATTGATTTTTCTATCAGCTTTTCTTTGAAATGGCTTCTCCATTACCCGTATTCAGTGCTTATCTTTCATTTGAGACCTTCAATTCCGACCAATTTGATCGTTTAAGCACTTTTCCCCAAATTTCTCGAATTAGGGTTTCTTTTCTTCTGAATCTCGTAACCCAACTTCCGAACTCCATATCTTTCAATGTAAGACCTCAGATTATCAAAATTCTTTCACCATTTTTCAATTGAACCTCAAATATTGATTTTGAAAGTGGGTTGACTTTTTCAATAGTTGACTTTTTCGAGGTTGACTTTTTCTGGGGTTGACTTTTTTGAGTTTGACTTTTCCTGTCTGTTTTCTTAGACCAAGCCTCGGAGTACCATCTGCAGGATGAGAAAAGTCTTTTAGCATTCTGAAACATCAATTTAGGAAGAAAATGTACCTGATTTAGGGGTACGGATAAAATTAGGTATCTACAGTTTATATTTATTGAAAGCTTACATTGTTTGTATTGTTTTAGAACATATATATTTTATATTTTGGTACTGTTGTTTAATATATATATTTGTTACTTTTACATACTGTTTGCTTTTAATATATATAGATTACATATATATTATTTGCTATTATTAGTGATATTTAAGTGTGAACAATTAGTTACATTACTTTATTAGTATTGTAATTTGTTTACAAGTTAATCCTGTTATTTTTTGAAATAATAGATGGCCGAAAATTCTACCGGTATTGCTAGAGCGTCCGTAGCTAGGGATGGCAAAATCCGATCCGACCGATGGATTTCGAACCGATCCGATCCGAATGGAGAGGTTTTTTTTTTTTGAACAATGGAGGCGGGGCGGGGCGGGGCGGTTTTTTTTGTCTGAAAGGCAGGGATGGAGCAGTTGTGGTAATTGCCTGCTCCGCACCGCCCCGCCCCGAATAGTGAAATTACAATTTTACCCTTACATATTTAGCTTTTAAATGAATAATAAAATAATATAATTAAACTTATTATTTTTATGTTTATATTTAATTTATTTTTAAAATGCTTTATTATTTGAAAAAAATAAAAATAATTAATAAATATCAAATGGGGCGGAGCGGGGCGGGGCGGTTATGGATGTAACCGACATCCATGGAGGTGGTAGTGGTATTGAAATTTCAACATCCATGGCGGAGCGGGGCGGGGCGGGGCGCAGAGCAGTACAATGGCGGGGCGGGGGCGGATACTGCAAAATCCGCCCCCGCCCCGCTCCATTGCCATCCCTGTCCGTAGCGCCACAACCTCTACATGTAACACATGGTGAGAAACCCGAGAAGTTCAATGGTCAAGACTTCAAACGATGGCAGCAAAAGATGCTGTTCTATTTGACCACCCTCAATCTAGCCAAGTTCTTACGGAATGAGGCCTCGACTTTGAACGAGGGAGAGATCGATACTAAAATTGTAGCCTCGTAGATGCATGGAAGCATTATGACTTCCTATGCAAGAACCACATCCTCAATGGTTTGGACAACACGTTATACAACGTGTATAGTCTAATAAAGACAGCGAGAAAGTTGTGGGAGTCCTTGGAAAGAAAATACAGAATCGAGGATGCCGGCACAAAGAAATTTGTGGTTGGTCGGTTTCTGGATTTTAAGATGGTGGACTCGAAAACCATTATTAGTCAAGTCTAAGAGTTTCAATTGATTCTCCATGAGATTTTTTCCGAGGGAATGACTCTTAGTGAATCATTCGAAACGGCAACTTTGATAGAGAAACTCTCTCCTTCGTGGAAGGATTTCAAGAACTATCTAAAGCACAAGCGAAAGGAGATGTCTTTAGAGGACTTGATTGTTCGATTGAGAATCGAGGAGGATAACCATAGTTCAGAGAAGAGGGTCAAGGTCCAGACCATGGAAGCCAAAGAGAATGTTGTTGAACATTCGAAAAAGACCAACAAGAGGAAATTCGTTGGTTCAAGTTCTTCCCAAGCAAAGAAGGGAACGGATTTTAGGAAGTTCACGGGAACTTGTTTCAACTACAACAAGCCCGGACACCGTGCAAAGGACTGCCGACAGAACAAGAAGAAGAAAGCTCAAGCCAACCTAGTTGATGATTTTGAGCTCGCTGCTGTTGTTTCACAAGTGAACTTGGTGGAATACCCTAAGACTTGGTGGGTTGATATCGGGGCCACTTGTCACGTATGTTTTGAAAGGAAAACTTTCTCCTAATATAAAGAAGCTGCTAGTGATGAGCAACTATATATGGGAAACTCTACGGCTTGCAAGGTACGAGGCCATGGAAAGGTGGTACTCAAGATGACCTCCGGGAACGAACTCATATTGAACAATGTTGTTCATGCTCTCGAAATCCGAAAGAATTTGGTTTTCGGCTCTTTCCTGAGCAAGAATGGGTTTAGGATCATATTCGAGTCTAATAAATTTGTACTCACCAAGAGTGGGATATTTGTGGGAAGGGGATATATTTGTGATGGGCTTTTTAAGCTCAATATTATGACAATTGTACCCAAGAATAAGATTATTAATAATAATATTTCTTCTGTTTGCTTGGTTGAGTCCCCTACTTTATGGCATGGTAGATTAGGTCATGTAATTTACAAGATCTTACAGAAAATCAGCAATTTGGATATGCTTCCGAAATTTGTCATTGACAAGAATCACAAATGTGAAATTTGTGTAGAATCCAAATTAGCTAAGGCTCCTTTCTATTTAATTGAAAGAAGTAGTGAACCTCTAGAGTTAATTCACACTGATATTTGTGATTTAAAATTTGTGCAAACTAGAGATGGTAAAAAGTATTTTATTACTTTTATAGATGATAGCACACGATATTGTTACGTCTATTTGCTAAAAAGCAAAGACGATGTCTTGGAAGCATTTAAGCTCTTTAAGAATGAGGTCGAAAATCAACTAAGCAAGAAAATAAAGAAAATAAGGAGTGATAGAGGTGGTAAATATGATTCATTTTTAATGAATTCTGTTCGGAAAATGGAATCATCCATCAAACCACTGCTCCTTATTCACCTCAACAAAATGGTATTGCAGAATGCAAGAACCGGACGTTGAAAGAAATGATGACGCTTTGTTGATAAGTTCAGGGTTACCTCAGAACTTGTGGGGGGAAGCTATTTTATCAGCTAATTATATTTTAAATAAAATACCCCAGAAGAAGTTAGACAAGACATCGTATGAATTGTGGAAGGGTCTAAGACCAAACTACATACACATGAAAGTGTGGGGGTGTCTTGCAAAGATAGCCGCTCCTCCACCTAAAAAGGTCAAATAGGACCTAAAACTATTGATTGCGTATTCATTGGATATGCAAACAATAGTGCTACTTACCGTTTTCTTGTATTCAAGTCGGACATTCCAGATATTCATATCAATACGATAATTGAATCAAGGAATGCTTCGTTCTTTGAAGATGTTCTTCCTTATAAGGAAAAACAAGACTGCAAAAAGAACTCATGAGTCCTCGAGTAGTAATCCACATATGGATGAAAAGGAACAAGAGGAACCTAGAAGGAGCAAACGGGCTAAAGTATCGACTACTTATGGTCCAAATTTTATAACATATTTATTAGAAAATGAACCTCAAACTTTTAGCGAGGCTATGTCATCTCCAGAAACACAATTCTGGAAAGAGGCCGTTAACAATGAAATAGAATCCATTGGAACTGGTGGATCTTACTCAAAGGCATAAGCCTTTAGGATCCAAATGGATATTTAAGAGGAAGATGAAAGCAGATGGAATGATTGATAAATATAAAGCTCGGCTTGTAATAAAAGGATACTGGCAAAAGGAAAGGCTCGATTATTTTGATAAGTATTCACCAGTTATGAGAATAACATATATTCGAATGTTAATAGCTATAGCAGCTCTTAACAATCTCGTTATACACCAAATGGATGTTAAGATAGCTTTCCTGAATGAAGATTTAGACGAAGAAATCTATATGGAACAACCCGAAGGGTTCAAAGTTTCGGGACAGGAAAGGAAGGTGTGTAGACTTGTTAAATCATTATATGGTTTAAAACAAGCTCCTAAACAATGGCATCAAAATTTTGACAATACAATGTTGTCAAATGGTTTTCGTATTAATGAATGTAATAAGTGCGTATAAGTAAAAGATACGAATAAGGGATATGTCATTGTTTGTCTATACGTAGATGATATGTTAATCTTAGACAGTAGCTATGAGATCATAAAAGCTACCAAAACTTGGTTGACCAGTAAGTTTGATATGAAAGATATGGGTGTAGCTGATGTGGTTTTAGGAATTAAAATTTCTAAAACACAAGATGGCTTGGTAATATCTCAAGATCATTATGTAAATAATATTCTTGAGAAATTCAGTAAGAATGATACCAATATAGCCAAAACACCCGTAGATGTTCATTTACATCTAAAGAAAAATACTGGTGACGCAATATCTCAATTAGAATATTCGCGAATAATTGGTAGTCTTATGTGTCTTATGAAATGCACAAGATCAGATATAGCTTACTCAGTTAGCAAACTGAGTAGATTTACTAGTAATCCTGGAGAGGATCACTGGAAGGCCATTGGGAGGGTACTAAGATATTTGAGATACACCTCAAGTTATGGACTGTACTATACAAGATATCCAGATGTACTTAAAGGGTACACTGATGCAAACTGGATATCCGATACTAAAGATTCTAAATCTACTAGCGGATTTATCTTTACTATTGGAGGAGCTGCAGTGTCATGGAAATCTTCTAAACAAACATGTATTGCCATATCCACTATGGAATCTGAGTTTATAGCTTTAGATAAAGCTGGAGAAGAAGCAGAATGGCTTCGGAATTTTTTAGAAGATATTCCATGTTGACCGAAACCTGTGTCGGCAATAAGTATACATTGCGATAGCCAATCTGCAATTGGTAGGGCACAGAGTAGTTTATATAATGGTAAATCTCGACACATTCGTCGAAGACACAATACCGTTAGACAATTGCTCTCAAATGGAATTATCTCTATTAATTATGTAAAATCAAAGGATAATATTGTGGATCCGCTTACTAAAGGTTTAACGAGAGAGCAAGTAAATACATCATCGAGGGGAATAGGTCTTTAGCCTATAAATTAAAGTTACATAGTGGAAACCCAACCTAGCTGACTGGAGATCCCAAGATCTAGGTTCAAAAGGGACAACTAAATTATGTAACTGTGTGTAAGCACTAAAAGAGTTAAACACTCTTATCCATTCCTATGATGATTTAGTGCTGCCAGCAAATAAGGTAGGATAAGCTATGCTTTTAATGATTCTTATAGCTTGATAAATAATCAAGTGGGGTATTGCAGGATACTCTTAATGAGCAATCACCTATTATGAGTAAGAAACGTGGCCACTTCTATGAGAATTGATCAGGCTAAATCCTCTAGAGTACTCATAAGAAACCAGGAAGTGTCCGAGGCCAAAATGGACACAACCGTGAGAACCGAAGATGTTCAAAGTGGAATTGTGTGATAATTATTGTCTTGGTTTACAGTAAAGGCTGAATAGTTCAAGACATCTTGTTCACTAGTTAGCCGAGTAAATCCGATAGTTATTCACTATGGAGGGTTCAAAGCCAAAAGCTACCTATCTTGATGCAATTACTCTTCAAAGAAAGTCTCTCTCGTACTCTGAGTCAGTTCGTCGTTTTATTCAGACAATTTCCATTCATGTGGGGGATTGTTGGATATCATAGTATATATTAAGTGTATATATATGAAATACGTATTCTAATACGTAAATTGTCGTAGTTAGATACACGGTGTACATTTACGTACACAAATGATATCAAAGTGAATGAGAAATTAGTCTCATTATTTACCCACTTGAGGAGGAAGGAAAGTTGGTTGAAGGTATGGTAATCAATCCCACATAGGACTAAGAATGGCTTTAGCTTATAGTTTATATAAGCTAGAGTGTCATGATGGGTTGGGCCCCAAGGTGCACCCAAGTTTTTGTGGAGGGTGAGTACCTACACAACTTGGGCTGAACCACACGCGCACGCCGCCACCGCCGAGCCGGGCCGGGCTTGGTCTTGGGCTGGGCTGGGTCGGGTTGGGGTTTGGGTCAATAATTAATTTTTTACTGTCCAACCGGTTTAATTTTTTGTCCAAATCGAACCAGCTCAACACCAACCAGCTTTATGTTGTCCAAATATTTCATCTTCTAGAATGTGTCTGTTCGGTTGTCTGAACCGTTCTTTGCCTTTTCAATTGTGTCTTTGCCTGTTGGATGAACCGGTTCATTGTAACAGACTTGTCTATTGACCGAAACGGTTCTTGTCCAACAGATATGTCTGACCGAACAGACTTCTCTTTATCTATAAATAGGAGTGTTTGTATCTGTTTCAAATCACTAATTCACTGAAAATATTCTTGTCTTCTGAGAGAGAGACTTCAACATTCTTTTGTTCGCTGTGTTGCATCCGGGTGTGCTCTCATTTGCAACGTATATCGAGGAAACCTGGGAGACGATTTGCATCGATACTGTAAGCACCTTAGACAGGCAAAAAATGTCTTAAGGTTAGAGGTCCAACCTTGACTCGATATTGATTTTTTCAAATCAATTACTGTAAGTGTCTTTAAATTCAATTATGCATATTGATTGTAATCTATTTGAATATATATATATATATATATATATAGTTCTTCTTCTTCTCTGTTTACATTTTACAGTATATAGCATCTATATTTTCCAACAAACTAAAGCCCTCAAATTGATGAGGTTTCATCGGCTTCATATGCCTTGGATGAGCAATTATGTTAGTTACTGTTAAATCATATGCAAAAAACTTAACTCCAACAGTTTCAATTAATCTCTATTTTTGGCATTCCTTGGCTCTAATGCACAAGTATTTGTACTCTTTTTGGCCTGGATAGATAAAAGCAAAAAGAATTAAATATAAAATATATTTATTATTATAAAATAATAGTATCTGGGCCTAAAAATTTATGCACAAGGCCCGGTCCGTTTAGAAAATGAGCCTAAAATTTTTTCCTGACCTATTTTTTGGACCTAATATTTTTGTTCAAATCTTCCCAAATATCGAATGGGTTTTGGGTTTGAACGAATAATCTGACCTATGAGCAGGTCTAGTTACTACTAAGTAAATCACAATTTGATCAATTTACGGATCAGACGAAAGTTGGACTGCCCGCTCGGCGGATGGAAAGTAAATCACAATTTGACCTAATCGGATTGGACTGCAGCTGGACTGTTTGCTCACTCGTAGATATGGCCCGACTCATATCGAGCTCTTAATAAGATTTTTCAAATTTAAACCTGACCCAAGATATTATTCAATTAATAAAAATTATTTTCTATTCAATTTTAAAATAATAAAAATATTAATTTTTAATATGTTAATATTTTTGAGCTTTTCAGGCCTACCGCGTGGGGATTGGTTTTGGATAAGATTTTCTAAAAGCCAATTGGATCTGTCTTGACCCTACCATAAACACTTTAATCACAATTTGTGCTTTCATTCAATTAAATTTTAGTAATAAATCTTATTAAACTTCTTTTTTGTGTTGGGATGAGTTCTAACTCTTAACCATTGTGATAAAATATCAAACTTAATTAAGTAATCTAGTTAATTGAATTTGAAATTGAAATCTGTTCGGTTTAATTAGGATTCAATTGTCAAAATTAAATCGAACAATTAGATCAATTAAATATAAAATCGATAATTTATTCAGTATGATTAGAGGATCGAATTGTCGAGAAGTTCAATCGATCAACTTTTTGATTGAATTGATTTAATTTTAATCTGATTTTTGAATTGATTAAATTGATTGTGTTAAAATTTTTATTTTTTACATTCAAATTTTTTTAATGATAAAATTCAAACTTCTAAATGATAATTAATTATGTCTTCAATCATTTAATCAAAAGTTTTTATTATATTTTTACTATACATAATATAAATGTAATGTTAAAATTCTATTTAAGAAAAAAAATATTGGAGTTTGAATAGATCAATTAGACAAAATTAATAAGTCCATATACAAAGTACAAAATGGGCTTAATACCAAGCCCATCCAAAAAAAAAAAAAAAATTAGGCAGACTCGCTCGCGCGCACCCTTTAAAATTCCTAATCTTCATTTCCAGCTTTCGGCCGTCTCAGGGAGGAGAGAGCGAAAAACCCTAGAAAAGCGCAAAAATGAAGTACAACCCTCGTGTCTCCTCTTCTCGGCGCAAGAACCGTAAGGCCCATTTCACGGCGCCATCTAGCGTCCGCCGCATCCTAATGAACGCGCCACTTTCCTCCGACATCCGCTCCAAATACAACGTCCGGTCCATGCCGGTTCGCAAGGACGACGAGGTCCAAGTTGTCCGCGGAACTTACAAAGGCCGTGAAGGGAAAGTGGTTCAAGTCTACCGTCGCAAGTGGGTCATCCACGTCGAGCGAATCACACGTGAGAAAGTCAACGGATCAACTGTCAATGTGGGGGTCAACCCTTCGAAGGTTGTGATTACGAAGCTGAGGCTGGATAAGGACCGGAAGAGTTTGTTGGATAGGAAGGCGAAAGGAAGGGCCGCCGCTGATAAGGACAAGGGTACTAAGTTTACTGCTGAGGATATTATGCAGAGTGTTGACTGAGTGAGAGAGATTTTTAGGGTTTTTATATTCGTTGGAATTTCAAAAGCGGTTTTTTTTTTTTTTAATTTATAATTTCATTTGGGATTTTTAGACTTTATGGTCAACTTTGTTGTGATGGTTTTAATGTTATATTTCAAATTTTGTGGTAATGGGATTATTTTCTTTTGGGTGTTTGTATTGAGGTGATGAAATGATTGAAGGGAAGATTAGTGCTTGAGATGCAAGTCGTTTAAGTAATTGGCCAATTTAGAATTAGAATTGGTTGTCATGGATTTTCAAGTCTTTGTTTCTAATTTCTATGTCTTGTTGGTTTAAGGATGATTTAGGACACTTTGACATGGAAATGCAACGTCCGATTACAACTCGGGTTTAACTCAATCATGTCGTTGCTCTTAAATAATAATATTAATATTTAATATATTTAATATTCGAATTTTAATATTTATAATTTTTTTTATTTATTTTAAATTCGAATTTCACAATCCCTTAACTCCTTTATACCAAAAAAGAAAATGCACAATTTTGACTAATCCATGACCAATGTGGCATGCATGATTCATGATTTATGGAATATCCTGACACAATATTCAACTGCACCTCATTGTTTCATCTCTAGGGTGTAGACCTCTAGATGGATCAGTTTTAACTAGAAAACTATTGAAAAAACAATGCATAACAGATGGAAGGAAAGCCGATGGACATCTCGCATAAAGCGAACCTTTCATTTATCAACACGCACCTCGCTAAGGCCTAGGGCAAAAGATCAACGCGTTTAACAAAATTATCATAATTTTGTTAAGTGATGTGTTTTTCTTTGAAAAAAAAAAAACTTTAGCATAAGCTTAGCTTTACTTTGGAAACTGATACTGACATTAATCATACTACATAGCAACTTGATTTCTTGTGGTCTATATATTATGCTCAATAATTTGGCTTTCCAAAACTAGGGGTGAATAATATCTGACCAATTGCTTCAAGTGCAGAGGAGACATTCCATTCCAACTCTCAGCATGCCTAACAATCTGTAAAGAAAATCATAGAAATCAACTTTCCATAAACCATGAGAATGCAACAATTAATTGCCTGTAGAAAAGAATAGGCAACTGAATAGTAATTTCAATGAATCCATGCTTAGATTCTTTCATAAACGGATCAACAGCAGATTTATGTATTCTGGAAATACGGTTCCTCATTCCCCTAAAAAAGGATTAATAGGAAAAAAAACCTTAAGATGAAAAAATCTCTAACATGACCTTGTCCTATCAAAAAGCATGGCATGGATTCATATCATATATCTCTAATGCAAAGCTCGTCTTTCAAAAAGTATTAAAAAATTATTTTTATATTAATATTTATACATATTTTATAATTAAATTTAAATAAAAAATATTTTTTATTTAATAAATAGTAATTTGGATCGGACTGATCCGAATCATCAAAATCCCTACTCAAGTTCAGTCCAATTCTAGTCGAGTTGGACAGATTGCCTTGCTTTTGAGCAGGCTTGTTGAGAAAAAAAAAAACGATTTTTTTCACATATTTCCAGGCCAGACTTAGTTCCATTTTAACCAATAGATAAAGGACCAAATTCTAAGCATAATACACAAGAGAAAATAACCTATTTTTCTAAATAGGAGTCGCTTAAACTTTTTTGCTTTTACTGTTAAATACCTCCAGGAGATATTAGAAAAACTAAGTCCCTCCAGGAGGCATCAGAGCAGCTAACTGAAATGGTTTTAGTTTTACTTTTGTTTCAATACAGCACAAATGGTAGTACCTAAGAAGATGAGAGTTGCAGAGTAAAGTGTGAAAATAAATTGCTCTCTACTAACAGAAGAATAACTTCAAATTCTATTTCTTAAGCAACCTCAGTTTCCTTCAGTGACTCAGACAAATTGGAATATTTAACTATGAATCACAAAAGAACCCAATACAAGATGGAGATCACCTTAATCTCCAAGTTGCCAGCACAAAATTTGTTTCCATGTTGACACCCTGCACATAAAGGCAAATTATTAGACACTATACCAAATTTTTTGACTTCAAAATAGGTATGGTCATAGAAAAACATTGGGAGAGAGAGCCAAGGAAGCAATGTAATAATGCAAAAATAATAGATTTGTTCTTCTGCCAATTGTTTCTGTTAAGAGTTGTGAATTACCTGAGAGTATAACGCACAATGCCTTCTTGAAGAGACATATTTTAAACACTAAGTTCCAAATATATCCAAGGCAGAGAGACCTAGGTAGCATCCTTCTCTCTTGAATAATGAAACCTATAATATGCATTATGTGCTTAGGGTTCCTTGATATCGATTTGATAAGTTGAAAATGCTGAATGTGGTTCGGCAAGTGTGAGTCTTGGCTGTCATAACGAATCCTTCGCGTACCGTTAAATGAAGTTGGAAAGGGAAAAATAAAGAAAAATAGTTCCTCGTCAATAAAATGAGAGTTTTTAAATGACCTCGAAAAAAATAGAGTCGTCACCGATATTTTTTGACTAGATGTGATCGATCACCTATTAAAACTATTTTTTTTTTCAAACATTTTAAAACATTTTTAAAAAATCAATTTTGAAGTCTGTGCTTTAAACCATAGAGAAAACAAAAGTGGGTTCGGAAGTCGGTTACTCACGGGGAAGGATTAGCACCCACACAACGCCCGTATAAAACAATATCTTATTAATCACGTGTTATCATGAAGTCTTGATGAAAGTCGGTTTTATATTCGATATTTAAAAATAATTTCCTTTAAAATAATCGTATTATCTCGAGAATGATCATAAACTTATTATTTACAAAATTTTCTATATTCCCCGGCAAACCGACAAAACATAAAATTTTTATTGTTTTGGAATTCTCCGTATCATCCTCTTTTAGAAGAGTATTCCTTAGTTAATAATAATTGATGAAAACTCCCTGGCAACCCGACGGAGGATTCATAAATTATATTAACTCGGGATATTGCTTTATTTATTAAAAAACATTAATTTTTAGGGTTAATGCAAAAATTGGCCCCTGTATTATACATCTTTTTACAATTTGGTACCTAAAGAAATTTTTTTTTTACAATTAAGTACTTGAACTTATATTCCGTTAACCCCGTTATCCCAAATAATTAACGGTGCTAATGTGACCTGATTTGACCAATAGAAAGCCGACACGTTTCCAAGTCAATGTCATATCAGCATTTTCACGTCAGCAATTTATTTATTTTTATTTTTTAAAATAAAAAATCTAGAAAATTTTATTTAATTTTTAAAATAAAAAATAAAATAAAAAATCTGAATTTTTTTATTTTTTAAAATAAAAAATAAAAAACTGAAAATTAAGTAAAAAAGAAAAAAATTTTGAAAAAAAAGGAGAGAGACGAAGAGAAGAAAGGAAGAAGAGAGAGGAAGAGAGAAGAAAGGAAGAAGGGAAAAAGAAGAGTGAGGAAGAGAGAAGAAAGGAAGAAGGGAAAAAGTAGAGTGAGGAAGAGAGAAGAAAGGAAAAGCAGAGAGATGAAGATGAAGAAGAGAGAGAAAAAAAGAAAGGGTGCGGCCGTTGTCGGTCAGCGTCGGGCCGACCGGCTGACACCCCCTCCCCTTCTCTCTCTTTTCCCCCTCTTTCTCTTCCCGATTCTCTCCTATTTCTTTTTTTTTTTCCAGTTTTTCATTTTTTTCAGATTTTAATTTAAAAAATATTATTTTATTTTTTTGAAGCCTTCTGTCGCAACTTAAAAGATCGCCACCAATCTTTTTTGGCTAGGTGTGATCGGTCACCTATTAAAACCGATTTTATAAAACATTTTAAAATTAATTAAAATATTTTTTAAAACCAATTTCAAGTCTGTGTTTTAAACCAGAGAAATCAAAGAAGCGGGTTCGGGACTCGGTTACGTGTGGGGAAGGATTAGCACCCCCACAACGCCCATATAAAACGGTACCTTATTAATCGCGTGTTATCTCAAGTCTCGGTAAAAAAATCGATTTTTAATTTGGTATTTCAATTTAATTCCCAATTTAAAGAAAAATAATTCTATTTTTAATTGAAAATGATCTGAAATTTATAAATTCAAAATTTTCCTATATTCCCCAACAAACGTGGCAAAATATAGAAATTTTATTAGTTTGGAAAACTTTCCGAATATTCTTATTTTAAAGAAGATATTCCGTTATTAATGATAATTAATGATATCCTCCCCAGCAAACCCGGCAGAGAACTCATGAATTATTTTAACTCGGGAATATTTTTATTTTATTGAAATTCATTACCTTTTTCAAAACATTTTAAAAAATATGAATATGAATATGTATGACATAAATAAAATGACATAGCAAAGTCTAAATAATATAATGCAACCTAAATGGTATGACATAATTTAAATGTCTTAGCATATTCTAAATGAAATGAAATATCCTAAATTATATGATATATTCTAAATGAAATGAAATGACCTAGGTAACATGATATATTCTATATGAAATGTAATATCCTAAGTCATATGATATATTCTAAATGAAATAAAATAATTTAAATGACATGGCAAATATAAATGATATGACATATAATCTAAATGACATGAAACATCAAATAATGTTATCATATAATATGCATGGAAATAAAAATAAAAATAATAATGCATGAACATAGTATATGCTAAATAATATGACAAAAATAATTAAATAAAAAAAGCATAGGATATCATGAAATATTCAAATCCATATAACAAATAATATAATATCAAAAATTTAAATCCAAAATAATAACACCATCATGAAAATTAAACATAGCAAAAATTACATATCATATAATATGCATGAATATGGAAAATGCAATGCATGAGAATGTATTTTTTCCTTTAATTAAGGAAATCCGTATATCTAAAAAGATAATCGGCTACCCTAGGAAAATATATCAAATTAAATATTCTAAAACCAAAATACTTTGTGATTATTTGAAAACAATTTTGAAAAGCTTAGATTAAAAATAAAAACTTAGCTAAACCCTTTTTTAAATGGCTCTAATTTTCAAAGTTTAAAATCCAAGACTTGACAACACTTAACCCGAGACTTAAAAAATCATTTTTAGATTTTAAAAAGGCTTAGAAACTACCCTAAGTCAGTAGCTAAACTTCCTAATCAACCCCCTCTAAGTAACTTAACCAAAACAGAAAAATGATTTTCCTTCAAATTCAATTCTGACTCCATTGTCCAGTTTTAAAGCATGATTTTTTACCCTATTTTTAAAAATTCAAAAAAATGTAAAAAAACTACTGGAGACTCAGAACATGTAAAACTACACGGGAAAAATTGGCTTAATTTTTTTATTAAAGATGATTGCCCAGAAAAATCGAGAAAGTACGAGTACTGGGTGAAAAAACTGTTTTGCCAAAACACATTTTTTTGCCTTTGATAAAATCATTTAAAAATCAAAGTAAAAATATTAGAGACTCTCTAAAAGACTCACAAACAGTAGCTAATACTTTTGAAAAGTTAGGCAAAAAATTGGCTAAGTAAAAAAATCACAAAGGTAGAATAATCAAATTTGACAACTCTTTAATTTTCCGCAAGTATGCTCAAGTGAGCATGACTTTGAACCATTGGTTGGCCTAAGTCATAAGTCAAGTGGCAAGGACATGAAATGCATGAAAAATACAGCAAATGTGATGCATGAAATGCATGATTTAAAACCTAAATGACATGAAAAATGCATGGCATCAATAAAATGACCTAGATCTAAATAAACTTGCATGGCATTTAATGCAACCTAGGTCTAAAATGCATGAATATGCATGGCAAAACAAACCAATCCTAAACCTAAAATATGCATGGCAATAACACAAACATATGGCATGCTTAAACAAAATACTCAACCAAATATCA
Organism: Fremontodendron californicum; assembly: GCA_030761205.1. Lineage (NCBI taxonomy): Eukaryota > Viridiplantae > Streptophyta > Magnoliopsida > Malvales > Malvaceae > Fremontodendron > Fremontodendron californicum. The sequence goes on from JAULJL010000009.1 coordinate 25,227,196, forward strand.
TGAAAATGCAAACCTATCAACTACCATAACAAAAATGCACACACAAAGCTTACAATATGAGGTGGCCGAATGGTCTCATGCTTAAAATGAGCATGGCATATTCACAAACAAATGATATACTAACATGCTTAGCTAAAGAATAACACTCAAATCATGCAAATATAAAGTAAAGGCATGAAAACCAATAGGCACTTTCACAAACACATGGATTACAAAAATATAAAACATAAACAAACTTAAACATTTTGAAAACAGAAAATAAAAAATGCAAGACAAGTAAAATAAACATGATAACAAGATAATAGACTCAAAAAATAGAAACAAGCAAGCAACCAAATTAAAACAAGCTTCGTATTTATGTATTAGAATAATATTTAAAGCATCAAAACCTATTAAACATCAAGAATAACATGAAATAAAGAATGCAAACAGCAACTACCCAAAAATCAGACCATTCGGTCACCCCTATAACAAAAGAAAAAAAAAATTCAAAGTTTTTTTCCAAGAAAGCATGAAGAAGAACTTGAAGAAGAATATTAAAAACACTTATTTTAAAAGAAAAATAAAAAGAAACTCACCAAAATAGTAACCAAAACAACAAATCAAGAATAAAAAATCAAAGAAAGTGCAAGAGTATGGTGCTTAAAGCAACCTCTAGAAGCTATCTTTCAAGCTTTTTCTCTTCTAACTTACTTTTCTTTTCTAAACTTTTCTTTTTGCCTTTCAACAATGGAGAGAAAAATCAGCCAAAACCAAGAGAGAATAGAGAGTGAATAGCTGAAAATGAAAGAGAGAATGACTCTCCCTTGTAGTGGCCGAATACCCCCCTTTAGGCTAGGATGTTGTCATTTTTCATTCAACCAATTTTCATCCAAAGGCTATTTGATCCAAGATGTTTAAAATATGAAATTATCACCCTTAGATTAGGCCATCAGCTATCCACAATTACAGATGTTCAAGAATCTTTAAGCCATTATGTTGACACTCTCCCTCTTCATGCATTGAGCTATATGGCTTAATACAAAGGTTTGATAAAAAAATAACTACCTTCCTCTTCATTGTTGGCCTTTTGATTAAAAATCAGAAAATATCTACCCATCCTTGGGCCTTGGCTGGCTGACCCTTTTCTTCCAGCCCATGTTTCATTTTTTAAAAAGGCAAGAAAAGCCCTTTTCGGTTTCTTGGGAAAAATGACCTTTTTGCCCCCCGAACATAAATAAATGGCAAACGGACTCCACATTCAAATTTTTATTTTTCAATACTTTCAAAATAATAAAAATTTTAATTCTGGAAGTTTTCAAAATTTTCCGAGTGCATTTGCTATTTATTTGGACTTTCTCTTCCAAAATTGCCCTTTTATGCTCCCAAACTTTACCATTTTTTAAACGAGCTCCAAATCCAGATTTTTATCACCAATATCTTCCAAATAATTTAAAAGTGTGATCTGAAAGTTTTCATAATTTTTGAAACTCATTTGGTATTTTTTCGGGATTTATCTGCTTGAATTACTACATAGAGGGCCCGAGATTTGGCCATTTTGCAAACGAACTTCGAATCCAGATTTTCTTTTGCCAATATATTCCAAATAATTTAAAAATGAGATTTGCAAATTTTCAGAATTTTTGGAGTTCATTTGCTATTTTTTCAGGATTTATCTTCTTGAATTTCTACATGGGGACCCGGGATTTGGCCATTTTACAAACGAACTCTGAATCAAGATTTTATTTCTCCAATCTCTTCGAAATGATTTAAGAATGATATTTGCAATTTTTCAGAATTTTTGGAGTTCATTTGCTATTTTTCCAAAATTTTCCAATTTTGCCCTTTTGTCTCTGAAACCCGATTTTGCTCAAAACAAGTCCGATTTTCAGATTTTCTTCCAATTGAGCATTGGGCTATCCTTTTTTAATCACTCCTCATCCATTAGGGGCTTTAGTCTTACCGAGTCTGGCCATTTCTGTAATTCTTCCCAATTTCACCAAAATCCACCAAAACCCCTAATTCTCAGTTTTCTTCCGGATTGACTTTTCTTTCAGTTTTTCTTTCAAGTGGCTTCTCCATGACCTATAGTCAGTGCTTATCTTTCATTTGTAACCTTCAATTTCAACCAATTCGATCGTTTAAGCACTTTTTCCCAAATTTCTCGGATTAGGGTTTTCTTTCTACTAAATCTCCATTGTAGACACCTAATTTTGTCCGGACCACTAAAACAGGTATGTTTTCTTCCTAAATTGATGTTTCAGAATGTAAAACGACTTTTTTCATTCTGCAGGTGGTACCCCGAGACTTAGTTTAAGAGGGTGAGAATAAAATGTCAAACTCAAAAAAAAAAAAAATCAACCCTGAAAAAGTCAACCCCAGAAAGTCAACTACTGAAAAAATCAACCCACTTTCAAAATCAAGATTTGAAGCTCAATTGAAAAATGGCGAAAATATTTTGATAATCTGAGATCTACATTGAAAGATATGGGGTTCGAAAGTTGGGTTATGGAGATTCAGTAGAAAGGAAACCCTAATCCAGGAAATTTAGGGAAAAATGCTTAAACAATCGAATTGGTCAAAATTGAAGGTTCCAAATGAAAGATAAGCACTGAATACGGGTAATGAAGAAGACACTTGAAAGAAAAATTGAAAGAAAAGTCAATCCGGGAGAAAACTGAGAATTAGGGTTTTTGGTGGATTTCGGTGAAATCGGGCAGAATTACAGAAATGGTCCGACTTGGTAAGAATAAAGCCCTCAAAGGATGAGGAATGATTAAAAAGGGATAGCCCAAGGCTCAGCTTGAAGAAAATCTAAAAATCGGACTTGTTTTGAGCAAAACCGGGTTTCGGAGGCAAAAGGGCAAAATTGGAAAATTTGGGAAAAATAGCAAATGGACTCCAAAAATTTTGAAAATTTTAAAATCTCATTCTTAAATCATTTGAAAGAGATTGGCGAAAGAAAATCTTGATTCAAAGTTCGTTTGCAAAATGACCAAATCTCGGGCTTCTTATATAGTAATTCAAGAAGAAAAATCCCGAAAAAATAGCAAATGAGCTCCAAATCTTCAAAAAATTTGCAAATATCAATTTTAAATTATTTGGAAGAGATTGGTGAAATAAAATCTTGATTCAGAGTTCGTTTGCAAAATGGCCAAATCCTGGGCCTCCTATGCAATAATTCAAGAAGATAAATCCCAGAAAAATAGCAAATGGACTCCAAAAATTCTGAAATTTTGTAAATATCATTTTTAAATTATTTGGAAGATATTGGTGAAATAAAATCTTGATTCGGAGTTCGTTTGCGAAATGGCTAAATCCTGGGCCTCCTATGTAGTAATTCAAGTAGAAAAATCTCGAAAAAATACCAAATGAGTTGCAAAAATTATGAAAACATCCAGATCACACTTTTAAATTATTTGGAAGATATTGGTGAAGAAAAATCTTGATTTGGAGCTCATTTAAAAAATGGTAAAATGTAGGGGCATAAAAGGGCATTTTTGGAAGAAAAAATCCAAATAAATAGCAAACGGACTTGGAAAATTTTGAAAACTTCCAGAATTGAATATTTTATTATTTTTAAAGTATTAAAAAAATAAAATTTTAATTTGGAGTCCGTTTGCCATTTATTTGCATCCGGGGGGCAAAACGGTCATTTTACCCAAGCAACCGAAAAGGGCTTTTTTTGGACTTTCAAAAAATCAGACTTGGGCTGAAAAAGAGATGTGCTGGCCTGCCAAGGCCCAAAGGAAGGAGGAAGCTTCTGATTTTTCAATCAAATGGCCAAGGATTAAGAGTTAGTTAGAGATTCTTTTTGATCAAGCCATTGCGATTAAGCCACATAGGCCAAGAGAGAGTGTCAACATTATTCTTGAATAGCTGTAATTGTGGACAGCTGATATGCTAATCTAAGGGTGATAATTTCATGATTTTTCACCTTGAATCACTAGCCCTTGGATGGAAGTTGGTTGGAATCAAAATGACAACATCCTAGGGAAGGAGAGAGGTAAAATTCTGCCAGCATTAAGCGGAGGTGCAGAATTTTCATTTTGAGGTTTTCATTTTTCAGATTTCTTCTTATTTTTTCTTAGTTTTTCTCTCTTTTGTTGAAAGCAAAAAGAAAAAGTTTAGAAAAGAAAAGAAAGTTTGAAGAGATAAAGCTTGAAATATAGCTTCTTGAGGTTGCTCTTGAGCACCAACTCTTGCACTTTCTTCATTTTTCATTCTTATTTTTGCTATTTTGATTATCATTTGGTGAGTTTTTCTTTTTAAATAAGTGTTTTTTATTGTTCTTCTTAAGTTCTTTCTTGATCTCTTTCTTAAATATTTTTTTTACAATTTTTTTCTTATTTTTCTTTAATGGCCGAATGGCCTACATTTGTCTTATTATGATTGCTGTTTTTGCTTTAATTTATCATGTTATTTATGTTATTTTCTTTAATTTTGATGCTTTAAGTGTTCTTCTACTTCATATATTTGAATAATGTTTTAATTTGGTTGCTTTGTTTGTTGCCATTTATGATTTAAATATCATGTTCTTGCATTTTTAATTTTCTGTTTTCATAATGTCTAAATTTGTTGATGTTTTATATTTAGTATATCAAGTGTTTGTGAAAATGCTTGTGAGTATCTCTACCTTGTGTTTGCATAATTTGAATGTTATATTTTAGTTGAGCATGTTAGTTATCAAGTGCTTGTGAAAATGCTTGTTAGTATCTCTACTTTGTGTTTGCATGATTTGAGTGATATATTTTAGTTGAGCATGTTAGCATATCAAGTGTTTGTGAAAATGCCATGCTTGTTGGAGCTTGAGGCCATTCGGCTACTCCATGTGTTTTACATTGTATGTGCATTTTTGCGATGTTAGTTGGTAGGTTTGCATTTGCATGACATTTGATTGAGTATTTAGTTTAAGTATACCAAGTGTTTGTGAAAATGCCATGCTTGTTGGAGCTTGAGGCCATTCTGCTACTCCATGTGTTTTGCATTGTGTGTTGCATTTTTGCTATGTTAGTTGATAGGTTAGCATTTGCATGATATTTGGTTGAGTTTTTGGTTTGAGCATGCCTTGTGTTTGTGAAAATGCCATGCATATTTTAGTTATTAGGTTTGGTTTATTTGCCATGCATGTTCATGCATTTTAGACCTAGGTTGCATTAAATGCCATGCAAGTTCATTTAGGTCTAGGTCACTATATGGATGCCATGCATTTTTTCATGACATTTAGGTTTAAACTCATGCATTTCATGCATCATATTTGCTATAATTTTTCATGCATTTCATGTTCATGCCACTTGACTAATGACTTAGGCCAATTAATGGTTCAAAGTCATGCTCTCTTGAGCACACTTGTGGAAAATTAAGGTTTGTCAAATTGATTATTCTACCTTTGTGATTTTTCTTTACTTAGCCAATTTTTATCAAACTTTCAAAAAGTCCTAGCTACTGTTTGTGAGTCATTTTGTGAGTCTTAAATATTTTTACTTTGATTTTTAAATGATTTTATCAAAGGCAAAAATGTATTTTGGCAAAACAGTTTTTTCACCTATTACTCGTACTTTCCCGATTTTTTTGGGCATTCATCTTTAATCAGAAAATTAAGCTGATGCTTTCCTGTGTAGTTTTACATGCCCTGAGTCTCCAGTATATTTTTCAGAATTTTTTGAATTGTTAAAAATAGGGTAAAAAATCGTGGCTTAAAACTGAACAGTCGAGTCAGAATTGAATTTAAAGAAAAATCAATTTTCTGTTTTGGTTAAGTTACTTAGAGGGGGCTGATTAGGAAGGTTAGCTACTGACTGAGGGTAGTTTCTAAGCCTTTTTAAACTCTAAAAATGATTTTCTAAGCCTCGGGTTAAGGGTGGTCAAGTCCGAGATTTTAAAATTAGGAAATTAGAGCCATTTAAAAAAGGGTTTAATCCAGTTTTTTCATTTTTAATTTAAGCTTTTTCAAAATTGTTTTCAAACAATCACAAAGTATTTTGGTTTTAGAATATTTAATTTGACATATTTTCCTAAGGTAGCCAGATATCTTTTTAGATATACGGGTTTCCTTAATTAAAGGAAAAAATACATTTTCATCCATTGCATTTTTCATATTCATGCATTTTATATAATATGTGATTTTTGCTATGATAATTTCTATGATATTGTTATGATTTTGAGTTATGTTATATAATTTATTATATGATTTGGAATATTTCATGATATCCTATGATTTTTATTTAGTTTTTTTTTTGTCATATTATTTAGCATATACTATGTTCATGCATTATTATTTTTCATTTTTATTTTCATGCATATTATATGATAGCATTATTTTATATTTTATATCATTTAAATTATATGCCATATCATTCATATTTGCCATGTCATTTAGGATATTTTATTTCATTTCAAATATATCATATGATTTAGGATATTACATTCCATATAGAATATATTATGTTACCTAGGTCATTTCGTTTCATTTAGAATATGTCATATAACTTAAGGACATTTTATTTCATTTAGAATATGTCATATAACTTAGGACATTTCATTTCATTTAGAATATGCTAAGGCATTTAAAATATATCATATCATTTAGGAAGCATTATATTATTTAGATTTTGCTATGTCATTAAAATATTTTCAAAAGGATAATGATTTTTCAATAAAAAATAAGGATATTCTCGAGTTAAAATAATTCATGAGTTCTCTACCGGGTTTGCTGGAGGGAATATCATCAATTATCATTAATAAAGGAATATCTTTCTTTCAAAAAACGAGAATGATTTGGAAAGTTTTCCAAATTAATAAAAATTTCTATATTTTGCCACGTTTGTTGGGGAATATCGAAAAATTTTGAATTTATAAATTCCGGATCATTTTCAATTAAAAATGGAATTATTTTTCTTTAAATTGGGAATTAACTTGAAATACTAAATTTAAAATCGATTTTTTACCGAGACTTGAGATAACACACGATTAATAGGGTACCGTTTTATACAGACGTTGTGGGGGTGCTAATCCTTCCCCACACGTAACCGAGTCCCGAACCCGTTTCTTTGATTTCTCTGGTTTAAAATGCAGACTTGAAATTGGTTTTAAAAAATATTTTAATTAATTTTTAAAATATTTTATAAAATCGGTTTTAATAGGTGGCCGATCACACCTAGCTAAAAAAGATTGGTGGGGACTCCATGTCTTTTTCAAGGTCATTTTCAAAAGCTTCATTTATCTGGAGGAATTAAGTCGACTTTTCCTCATACATTTTTGGACTCATACATTTTTGCATTTTTTCATGACATTTAGGTTTAAACTCATGCATTTCATGCACCATATTTTCTGTAATTTTTCATGCATTTCATGTTCATGCCACTTGACTAATGACTTAGGCCAATTAATGGTTCAAAGTCATGCTCTCTTGAGCACACTTGTGGAAAATTAAGGTTTGCCAAATTGATTATTCTACCTTTGTGATTTTTTTTACTTAAGCCAATTTTTATCAAACTTTCAAAAAGTCCTAGCTACTGTTTGTGAGTCATTTTGTGAGTCTTAAATATTTTTATTTTGATTTTTAAATGATTTTATCAAAGGCAAAAATGTATTTTGGCAAAACAGTTTTTTCACCCACAACTCATACTTTCCTGATTTTTTTGGGCATTCATCTTTAATCAGAAAATTGAGATAATTTTTTTTTGTGTATTTTTACATGTTTTGAGTCTCCAGTATTATTTTCAGAATTTTTTGAATTTTTAAAAATAGGGTAAAAAATCGTGGCTTAAAACTGGATAGTGGAGTCAGAATTGAATTTAAAGAAAAATCATTTTTTTGTTTTGGTTAAGTTACTTAGAGGGGGCTGATTAGGAAGGTTAGCTACTGACTTAGGGTAGTTTCTAAGCCTTTTTAAACTCTAAAAATGATTTTCTAAGCCTCGGGTTAAGGGTGGTCAAGTCCGGGATTTTAAACTTAGGAAATTAGAGCCATTTAAAAAGGGTTTAGCCCAGTTTTTTCATTTTTAATTTAAGCTTTTTCAAAATTGTTTTCAAACAATCACAAAGTATTTTTGTTTTAGAATATTTAATTTGACATGTTTTCCTAAGGTAGCCGGATATCTAATTAGATATATGGATTTCCTTCATTAAAGGAAAAAATACATTTTCATGCATTGCATTTTTCATATTCATGCATTTTATATAATATGTGATTTTTGCTATGATAATTTCTATGATATTGTTATGATTTTGAGTTATGTTATATAATTTATTATATGATTTGGAATATTTATTGATATCCTATGCTTTTTATTTAGTTTTTTTTTTGTCATATTATTTAGCATATACTATGTTCATGTATTATTATTTTCATTTTTATTTTCATGCATATTATATGATAGCATTATTTTATATTTTATGTCATTTAAATTATATGTCATATCATTCATATTTGCCATGTCATTTAGGATATTTTATTTCATTTAAAATATATCATATGATTTAGGATATTACATTCCATATAGAATATATTATGCTACCTAGGTCATTTCGTTTCATTTGGAATATGTCATATAACTTAGGACATTTCATTTCATTTAGAATATGTCATATAACTTAGGACATTTCATTTCATTTAGAATATGCTAAGGCATTTAAAATATATCATATCATTTAGGAAGCATTATATTATTTAGATTTTGCTATGTCATTAAAATGTTTTCAAAAGGATAATGATTTTTTCAATAAAAAATAAGGATATTCTCGAGTTAAAATAATTCATGAGTTCTCTACCGGGTTTGCTGGAGGGAATATCATCAATTATCATTAATAAAGGAATATCTTTCTTTCAAAAAACGAGAATGATTTGGAAAGTTTTCCAAATTAATAAAAATTTCTATATTTTGCCACGTTTGTTGGGGAATATCGAAAAATTTTGAATTTATAAATTCCGGATCATTTTCAATTAAAAATGGAATTATTTTTCTTTAAATTGGGAATTAACTTGAAATACTAAATTTAAAATCGATTTTTTACCGAGACTTGAGATAACACACAATTAATAGGGTACCGTTTTATACAGACGTTGTGGGGGTGCTAATCCTTCCCCACACGTAACCGAGTCCCGAACCCGTTTCTTTGATTTCTCTGGTTTAAAATGCAGACTTGAAATTGGTTTTAAAAAATATTTTAATTAATTTTTAAAATATTTTATAAAATCGGTTTTAATAGGTGGCCGATCACACCTAGCTAAAAAAGATTGGTGGGGGGACTCCATGTCTTTTTCAAGGTCATTTTCAAAAGCTTCATTTATCTGGAGGAATTAAGTCGACTTTTCCTCGGGTTTTTTTTTAATGTCACGCTTAACGAATAATAAAGTCTTGCTAAGAGACTTGATGGAAACTCAATTAAGAGTTGTAAACCCAAGTGCAGGTTATGTTCAAGTAATAAATTCTCGGGTGTCCGAGGTCGAACCACAGGGAAGCGTATTAGTAAGTATAAGTTTATAAATATATAAGAAAAAGAAAGTAAACAAGATATTAGGGAATCAACAACAAAACAAAATAAACAAGATATTAGAGAACAAAATAAATAAAATAACATAAAAGAAATTAAACAAAATATAAAAAACAATAAGAAAGGATGTTGAGGTTAAAGAATCCACTCTTGGTGTTATGCTAAGATTAATCTTGTTTTATTACACAATTGAAATCCACACATAAGGGAGGTTCCAATCGGAAGGTTTAGCAATTCAGTCCAAATTGTCCAACGTCCATAGCATATGATATTATGTTCATTTGGTGTCCTCAAAACTCATAAAAAGAGTCCAAGCATTCCTTATGCCAAGGTATATGTCTACAACAAATCAAGGTTATGAAACCAAGCATTTACTGTGCCATTTTCATTGTCAATAATGAATCAAGATCTCTACTTTGCAAGTATGATTTTAAACCAAAAGAAAATATTATCTATGCTAGTGCTTATAAATGATGATTCATTTTAGCTCATGTTTAAGAGACTAACCTTAGCATTTACCAAGAGCTTCACCTCATCACCTCAACAATATGATTAGAAACACATACTAGATATGAATAAAATGAAAAGAAATGTAAGAAGAAAAAGAAAACTAGAGAAAGGAAAGAAAAAGAAAACTTAGAGAATTTTATTACAATGGCTATCCTACCAATGTATAATTGCTCCCAATACTCATCCAAGGCCCTCTATTTATACACATTTTGGAGGGCTAAATGACAAGAGACAAGCTTTACAAATTTCAAAGGTAGGTATAATAGGTGGGTGCATTTTTCTAACAATTTTCGTCATATTGTATGACAATTCTGATCAGCCAGCTTGATGGTCGATTTTGTCAATGTTGGAGGCTCGATCTGATAAAATGGTCTTCTAGAAAAATATACCCCTATCAGTTACGGATCCATAGCCGTTGGAATCAGATCATTTGCGCACGTGGATCGGAAGATATGGTCAAAATACCAAAACGGTGCAGAACAGATGTCATTGCACATCAGCCAACTTGATGGTCGATTTCGCTAGGGAAAAAGACTCCGTTTCAAGAAGTGTAAAACATGAAAAAGATAGATATGCCTCTTAGCTTTGCAGGGATACAAAGTTCAGCCTTATTGCTTCAGTGAAACTCGAGATATAGCTGATATGGCAAAAGGTGTCGGAACTGGAACTGAACTGGATTTGCCCTTAATTCTAGTAATCTGAAATCACTCAAAGAAACTTGTGAAAAACACCAAATTACATAAAAATATAAAAGATCATAAACACAATTAGACTAAACAATAATAACTCGTATTTGACACAAAACAATAATAAAACATAACTAAAAACTATATAATTATACGAGTTATCACACCCCCATACTTAGATTGTTGCTAGTCCCTAGCAACGACTCAATAAAAAAAAAATAATAATAAAATAAGAAAATCTAATCTAATCCATTTTCGTAGGAAATCACGGTGGCACTTAGCATGTGACACAAGCCTTTAAACCCCTAGGTGTCCCTAGTGGACGAGTTTAGTCTCGTGAGGGTTTACTAGGACGATACCCACAAACATTGAAGACATAAGAAAAACTAAAAATAATAATTATAACTAATCCTTCCAATATAAATTAGAGATAATCATTGGACAAGTCTTAAAAACTAATCAATAGCTTAAAGAAATTCACAAAAGATCTTGCTTGAATGTAAATAGTTTGAGTTAAGCCAATAATAACATAACATATTTCAATCAAAATAGTGTATATTCAAACTTAATCTCAACTTCTCACATGGGATACTCTCTTGATTTTCACTCTTTAAAGTAGTGGTAAAGTGTTTACACTCAATCAATCTCATGAAAACACTTCTACCATATGCTTGCTTGTCCACCTATTCTCCACTATTTAGATCATACAACTTCATAAATCAAGAGGTCTTTATTCAAGGTTGTAATGGGGCCAAAGGGTTATAATGTGGTTAAAGAACAAAAGGATAAAGATATCACAAAGGTTCCAAAGAGTTCATAGATTTTAGAGACATAATAAGATCATACAAATAAAACTTCTCAAAACTCTTATAAAGCACATAATAACATAGGCTAAATATTCATGTTGAGCCTTTGCATCATTCTAACCAACTTTGTAACATCTTTTTCTAGAAGTTCAAGAGAAGATTTTTTTTTTTTTTTTTTTTTTTTTTTTTAATATGGGAATGTATTTGACAATGATCCCTTTCTTTTTCTCTTGACTTTTTCTTTTCTTTTCTTCCCCCACACTTATCTTTTGTTTCTAACCCAAATTTTCAAATAAAAATATCCCTTGTTTTTTTGCAATATGTCTCAAAATATAAAATTCATCTTTAGAACAAGGGTAAGGATATAAGCATATTTAGGCTAGGTGTAAGTTGTGGTTACCAATAAAACATCATATTTAATGTAGGCTCAAATTGGCTCTCTAGTGGGGATGTTCTCGTAGAACATTAATAATGGATGGCTGTTTGGCTCTGGTTATAATCCTAATGCCTCTATCATATTCATGTTGTCACATGTATCAATATAGTCTCAAACGGTTTAAAGCAAGTTCTAGAGAATCATGTAATCATAAGAGCACTCAAGAAAGAAATTAGATTGATTTGTATAATGCATCAATCATTATAGGCTCAAAAACTCACAAAGATGATTATACAAGTCAGATTAAGTCTAAACATGCTTCTTTCTCAATCAACATATCATATTAACATTGGCTCATAAAAAGGTTGACATCAAGCTCAATTCTCATGAAAATCTTCTCACTAATAAATCTGTTTTAGACTTATGCAATTCATATCTCATCATTGTATTGAAAGTAACTAAAAAAAAAAACACACTAAGTCTAAACATGCTTTTTTTTTTTGTTTTTGTTTTTTTTTGTTTTTTTTTTTGTTTTTTTTTTTGTTTTTTTGAAGAAGAAGATTAAATCAAACTGACAAGGTATGTCTCAAGTCTCCCTTACTCAGACCTTGTTCAGAATGAATACTTCTAAATGTCTTAAAACACAACAATTTTTTTTTTTTTTTTTTTTTTTTTAGCAAAATATGTCCCTTACCCCCTACTAAAATATGACATTGTCCCCAATGTCAAATTTTAAAGGTAGAATTTAGGAGATATTACCTGCAGAGGTTGCTAACCACTTATTATAACTGAGACACAACAAACAAAATGTTAGATAATGTCACAAAGACAAAGTGCAATCCACTCCTTGCTCGTCCATATCTCTTTTTCTTTTTCCGAGCGTTTGCGAAACAACCGTAGCAGATAAACACTCATAAGCTTGTAGCTTTTTGAGTAAATCTTCAATGGTTGTAGCAGAAATTATGGTTCTCCTTGCCTCTGAAAACATGAATCCATTATCCACAGCATTATCTAAATATGAAAGTAAATTACTAAAATAACCATTAATATTAAGCAAACCAATGGGTTTCTTATTTGTGACCAAAGATGACCAAGAAGCCACGCAAGCTATTTCTTCCAATGTACCCAGACCTCCTGGTAAGGCAATGAATGCATCGGCAGAATGGTACATGATTGTTATCCGTTCAGGGATACTCCAGACTTGTATTTCCTTACCCACGGTAGGTCCACAAAAATCTGTGAATAGTTTTGGCACGATTCCTAGAACTGGACTTCCTCCGGCGTGTGCTGCTGTAGCGACTGCTCCCATTAAACCCGTACTACCGCCTCCATAAATCAAGTGGATCTTTTGTTGGGCAAGTATTACTCCAACTCTTATGGCTTCATCAGCGAATATGTTATTTTTCCCTGGATAAGCACCTCCAAAGACACAAATTTTTTTAATGCGCTGGGACGAAGTGCTTTCCATTTTTTTTTTCTTTTTCGAGTGCCTGAAAGAGAATGAGTACATGGTGTAATATATAGAGGACTGAGTAGTGAATCAGACAAGAGTAATAATGTCGCCGAAAGTGTATTTGACCTGTCAGAAGAAAATGTTAACCTAACAAAAGATTTTTGCGTGATTTCAGGAAGAAAATCAAAAAGAGAAGAAAAATCAATCGTAAAAGACCAATGCAAAAAAAAAAAAACGAGAATAATTACACAAATCGAACAACACGTAAATTAAACTGAAATAAAGTTATTGCAAATCAAACCAAAAGCTGAGAAGTCATTTATTGTAGTTGTGATTGTGGCTCACATCTTCCTCTGGTTTTACGTCCAGAAACGGCTTAAACGCCTTCTATGAGTCGAGGATATGCTTCCCATCCAGTTTTCTTACAAGCTGGCAAACAGGGTCTTTTAACATCAGATTCCCAAGATGTTGCCATTCCCTTTGGAATTGCGGCCATAAATCAAGAATTTCTCTTTGTACGTCTCCACTAGGATGCGTCTCAAGAGAAAGTTGGATATTACCCAAATTCTCCTTACTCAGTCCATCCTTAATGAATTCAATTTTATCATCTCGATTAGAGGACGGAATCCCAATAGAACGACATTTACCGTTACACGTCCATCGTGCACACTTGTGGCAATTTGAACTCATGCGCTTTGCTCGTCGCTTCTTTGCATAAGTGCTTCTACCTGTACCTGGTAAATGCAAAACAGGAAGATATTCATCTTCACGTACCTTGGCTTCAATTATCCAACGTATGTCTTCAGGAATCCTTTTATTCATAAGCATTCTTAATCTTTCTAATCGAACTTGGTAAAGCTTCAGTAAAATATTTCGAGGAAAAGGAGGAAATCGTTTCTGCAATCTTGTGAGAATATCATCCATCTTGAAAAAAAAAATGAAAAAGAAATTGAAAGAGAAATTTATATACAATATCAGTTTTGTGGGTAGCTGATGGAACCGACTTAAATAATCATGGAGTACCGTTATCCGCCATTTAACCGGGGTAAAAAAAAAAAAAAAAATTATATTTACATCTAGTTATTTTCAAAACAAGGATCAGAAAGAAAAACAACCTCTTCTTGAGTAACATGATTTTCCAAAAAGAGTTTGAGTCTTTGTCCATTTACCTTGAATACGTTACCATTTTGAGGATTCTCAATGTCAACTGCTCCATAATGATACACATGCTTAACCACAAATGGGCCAGTCCATCTTGATCTCAACTTACCAGGAAATATGTGAAGTCTAGAATTATAAAGTAGAACTTTTTGCCCAACATCAAATGTTTTTCTTGAAAATAACTTGTCATGAAAGGCTTTAGTTCTTTCTTTATGAATTTTAGAATTTTCATATGCATCATTTCTGAGTTCCTCAAGTTCATTTATGACTGGAAAAGTTTCATTCTCACCCAAAAAGCAATATTTTAGCTCGGATGGCAATGGTTTTAAATCCAGCTTGGGTGGTTCAATAGTTGATGGTACAGTGACATTTGTGAGTGATGGAAGTTCCTCAAACTTTTGTTTCCAACAATGCTTAACCTGGAAAGAATTTAACAAAGAATCAGTGTGTGAAATTTCTGAAGCATTATCAAACTCACATTCAATTAAATAAGCTTCTAAAGGATCATGGAATGTGGTAGTGGTGAGATGTTCATGAACAAGTTCTTCAATGAAATCCACTTCATGTACTTCTGAATCATCACCAGGTTGCTTGCAAGTGTTGAACACATTTAATTCTAAAGTCATATTTCCAAAAGAAATGTTCAACATACCATTCCTGCAATTTATCAGAGCATTAGAAGTTGCAAGAAATGGACGGCCTAATATAACAGGAATTTGAACATTTGGATTTGAAACAGGATGTGTGTCCAAAACAATAAAATCAACAGGGAAGTAAAAGTTATCAATTTGAACCAAAACATCTTCAACTATCCCTCGAGGAATTTTTACAGAACGATCAGCTAGTTGAAGTGTAACAGGTGTTTCCTTGAGTTCACCTAAACCTAACTGTTGATAAACAGAAAAAGGCAAAAGATTAACACTAGCACCAAGATCAAGCAATGCACGTTCTATTCTAGTGTTTCCAATGATGCATGAGATTGTTGGACATCCAGGATCTTTGAATTTTGGTGGAGTAAGGTGCTGAATGATTGAGCTCACACTTTCCGTCAGAAATGCTTTCTTTTGTACATTATGTTTCCTTTTAATTGTGCACATGTCCTTCAAAAATTTAGCATAAGATGAAACTTGTTTGATTGCATCCAATAAAGGAATGTTAATCTTAACTTGTTTGAAAAGTTCATAAATTTCTGCATTTTGATTCAAATTCTTTATTGTTTGCAACCTTTGAGGAAAAGGAGCAGGATGCATACCTTTTTCTTTGTCCAAATTTTCAAGAAGTTCAGACTTACCATCATCCTTACCATTACTTTTCGGAGGGGAAGGAGGATCTTGGTCTTTTGATGGAATGTTTTTGTCAATTGCCTTTCCACTTCGAAGAGTTGTGATAGAACTGGCATTTTCCTGTTGAGTTTCATTGGAGCAAGAAACAAGACATTGAGTAGAAGGGTTAGGCTGAGGTTGAGCAGGAAACTTACCTTTTTCTTGAGTGCGTAATGAAGCTGTCAATGTGGACAAGGTGTTTTTGATCTCATTGATGTCCTGTGAAGTTTGGTTATTCACATTTGCTTGTGTTTGCATGAATGCTTGCAATGTTTCTTCCAAGGTTTGTACACGTGAAGGTTGATAGGAAAAAGTGTTGCCCGGCTTTTGAGATTGTGGTACCTGAACATGATTATTATTCCGCCAACAGAAGTTGGGATGATTTCTCCATTCAGGGTTATACGTTTCAGAGTAAGGTGAAGGAAAAGGCTTTTTAAATGTGTTTATGGAATTTACTTGATCATGCAACGCTTCTTTAAGAATGGGAATGTTTGGACATTCAGAAGTGGGGTGTCCCATGATTTCACAAATTCCACAACTTTCTTCATTTTTAACCGTTTTGACTTCTTTTACTTCTCTAAGTTCCATGGCTTCAATCTTTCTAGCCAAATTAGCTACTTTAGCTTTTATCTCATCTTCTTGACTAAAATGATATTTTCCTCTGTTAGAAACAACATTAGATCTATTGGAACTTTCAGAGGAATTATCTGTGTGCCAGGCTTGAGAGTTATCTGCCAAATGGTCTAAGTAGTCAAAGGCTTCTTCAGGTTCTTTTTCTAGAAACTCACCGTTACACATTGTTTCAACAAATTGTTTAGTTTCGGGAGTTAAACTTTCATAAAAGAAACTAATAAGACGCCATTTTTCAAAACCATGATGTGGACAAGAACTTAACAAATCTTTAAAACGATCCCAGCACTGAAAAAATGCTTCATTTTGATTTTGATTGAAATTTTGAATCTGTCTTTTCAAAGCAGTAGTTTTATGTGCTGGGAAAAATTTCTTTAGAAACTCAGTTTGTAATTCTTGCCATGTGCCAATTGACCTTGGTTTTAAATTATGAAGCCAAATTTTTGCTTTATCTTTTAAAGAAAGAGGAAATAATTTTAGCTTGACAATTTCATTTGTACATTGTTGGTCATTAAAGGTGACACATACATCTTCGAAGTCTTTTAGAAACGAGTAAGCACTTTCCGATTCTAACCCATGGAAATTTGGAAGCAAAGCTATCATACCTGGTTTAAAACGAAAGTTGTTTGCATTGAGAGGAAAAATAAAACAAGAGGGTGATGAGCTTCGAGTTGGTTGCAAGTAGTCACGCATGGTGCGTACTTGTCTGTTCTCATCTTCAGCATGAACACTTTCATTGTCAGCCATGGTAGGAGTTGTATTAGAAAGATTATCTGAAAAAGTTTCACAATAAAATCTAACTAAACGACGAGATCTAAAATCACGTCGCCAAACAAGCATAAAATAAAGTTAATATACAGATTAGGCGGTATAACCAGCCAATAAAAATAAAACAAAGTTAATATACAATATAAATATGAATATATAGAAAATTAGGCGGTATAACCAGCCAATAAAAATAAATATATACAAATTAGGCGGTATAACCAGCCAATAAAAATAAATATACTTATAAACTTATATACTTAGTATTGCTTCCCCGGCAACGGCGCCAAAAACTTGATGGAAACTCAATTAAGAGTTGTAAACCCAAGTGCAGGTTATGTTCAAGTAATAAATTCTCGGGTGTCCGAGGTCGAACCACAGGGAAGCGTATTAGTAAGTATAAGTTTATAAATATATAAGAAAAAGAAAGTAAACAAGATATTAGGGAATCAACAACAAAACAAAATAAACAAGATATTAGAGAACAAAATAAATAAAATAACATAAAAGAAATTAAACAAAATATAAAAAACAATAAGAAAGGATGTTGAGGTTAAAGAATCCACTCTTGGTGTTATGCTAAGATTAATCTTGTTTTATTACACAATTGAAATCCACACATAAGGGAGGTTCCAATCGGAAGGTTTAGCAATTCAGTCCAAATTGTCCAACGTCCATAGCATATGATATTATGTTCATTTGGTGTCCTCAAAACTCATAAAAAGAGTCCAAGCATTCCTTATGCCAAGGTATATGTCTACAACAAATCAAGGTTATGAAACCAAGCATTTACTGTGCCATTTTCATTGTCAATAATGAATCAAGATCTCTACTTTGCAAGTATGATTTTAAACCAAAAGAAAATATTATCTATGCTAGTGCTTATAAATGATGATTCATTTTAGCTCATGTTTAAGAGACTAACCTTAGCATTTACCAAGAGCTTCACCTCATCACCTCAACAATATGATTAGAAACACATACTAGATATGAATAAAATGAAAAGAAATGTAAGAAGAAAAAGAAAACTAGAGAAAGGAAAGAAAAAGAAAACTTAGAGAATTTTATTACAATGGCTATCCTACCAATGTATAATTGCTCCCAATACTCATCCAAGGCCCTCTATTTATACACATTTTGGAGGGCTAAATGACAAGAGACAAGCTTTACAAATTTCAAAGGTAGGTATAATAGGTGGGTGCATTTTTCTAACAATTTTCGTCATATTGTATGACAATTCTGATCAGCCAGCTTGATGGTCGATTTTGTCAATGTTGGAGGCTCGATCTGATAAAATGGTCTTCTAGAAAAATATACCCCTATCAGTTACGGATCCATAGCCGTTGGAATCAGATCATTTGCGCACGTGGATCGGAAGATATGGTCAAAATACCAAAACGGTGCAGAACAGATGTCATTGCACATCAGCCAACTTGATGGTCGATTTCGCTAGGGAAAACGACTCCGTTTCAAGAAGTGTAAAACATGAAAAAGATAGATATGCCTCTTAGCTTTGTAGGGATACAAAGTTCAGCCTTATTGCTTCAGTGAAACTCGAGATATAGCTGATATGGCAAAAGGTGTCGGAACTGGAACTGAACTGGATTTGCCCTTAATTCTAGTAATCTGAAATCACTCAAAGAAACTTGTGAAAAACACCAAATTACATAAAAATATAAAAGATCATAAACACAATTAGACTAAACAATAATAACTCGTATTTGACACAAAACAATAATAAAACATAACTAAAAACTATATAATTATACGAGTTATCAAGACTCGTTATTTTTTAGGTTGCGACATCCATAACCCAACTTCCTAACTCCATATCTTTCGATGTAGACCTCGGATTATCAAAATTCTTTGGCCATTTTTCAATTGAACTTCAAATCTTGATTTTGAAAGTGGGTTGACTTTTTTGTAGTTGACTTTTCGAGGTTGATTTTCGGGATTGACATTTTCAAGTTTGACTTTTTATGCTCGCCTTCTTAGACTAAGTACCGGAGTACCACCTGCAGGATGAAAAAAGTCTTTTTACATTCTGAAACATCAATTTAGGAAGAAAACATGCCTGTTTTAGTAGTCCAGACAAAATTAGGTGTCTACAGCTGCCCCTTTTTGGCTATTGCTGAGAATCAGGAATCAGACAAGGATAAACAAATACTAATTTTGTCGGATTAGTGAAATCACATGTAAAGGGAAGGGAAAGGGGTTTCTTTTTCATTTTTCATTTTCATTTTTTTTAGCTAAAAACTGTAAATAGAAGATATTGTCCTTAAATTGAATTCCCCAACTAATCAAGGTTCGACCCGTCTTAAGCAAACAAGTTCGATTTGCAAGAGAAGAAAAGACCTCGACGATGGTCTCGAGGGCTTAACCTGTCTTGTGCTAAGATATGTTTAAAATTCTGGGTATCTCCTCCAGAAGCTTCGGCTATCACCACCAAAAACTTGCTCAAGCAAATGTAAAACTATGGATATCTCCACCAGAGACTTTGGCTATCACCACCAAAGACTTGTTCAAGCAAATGTAAAACTCTGGATATCTGCACCAGAGGCTTTGGTTATCACCACCAAAGACTTGTTCAAGCAAATGTAAAAACTCTGGAACTTATGCCTAGAGGTCTTAAAATGGTGCATGGAGGTCTTAAAAATGGTGCTCAGAGGCCTTACCCGTGATTTGAAAATATGCGCTGTATGCGACTTTAAAAATGATGCGCGAAGGTCTTAAGAATGGTGCCCAGAGGCCTTACCCGTGATTTGAAAATACCTTGACGACGGTCTCAAGGCTCGACTCATTTGATAGACAGAATGATTTCGATTTAAAACAAAAGAAAAAACCTCGACGGTGGTCTCAAGGCTCGACTCATTTGATAAAACAGAATGAATTCGATTTAAAACAAAAGGAAGTACCTCGATGGTGGTCTCAAGGCTCGACTCATTTGATAAAACAGAATGAATTCAATTTAAAACAAAAGGAAATACCTTGACGGTGGTCCCAAAGCTCGACTCATTTG
Source organism: Fremontodendron californicum (assembly GCA_030761205.1). Lineage (NCBI taxonomy): Eukaryota > Viridiplantae > Streptophyta > Magnoliopsida > Malvales > Malvaceae > Fremontodendron > Fremontodendron californicum. The sequence goes on from JAULJL010000009.1 coordinate 25,247,397, forward strand.
ATAAAACAGAATGAATTCGATTTAAAACAAAATAAAATACCTCGACGGTGGTCTCAAGGCTCGACTCATTTGATAAAACAGAATGAATTCGATTTAAAACAAAATAAAATACCTCGACAGTGTTCTCAAGGCTCGACTCATTTGATAAAATAGAATGAATTCGATTTAAAACAAAAGGAAATACTAAGAATGATTCTGAGTTTGGTTCATTTGGAAAAAATAAATTTAACTTGAAAATGAAAGGAACATACCTCGATGGCGGTCTCGGGGCTCGACCTATTTGAGAAGCAAAATGAATTTGATTTGGAAAAGAAAATTACCTCGACGGTCATCTCGGGGCTCGACTCGTTTGAAAAACAGAACGAGTTCACTTTGGGGAAGTCCAAGTTTTCCTGATTTCTGCAATGTTAACTAAATGCAATGATGAGAATGACATGCTTTGCAAGTGCTTGTATGTTTCCTAAGAATGAATACAATCAAATGATTGTGTCATGATTTCTAATCCATGGTTTCTTTGAGGTTCACAGATTATCCGACTTCATGACGGTCTCTTCAATTGTTCACTGATGCTCCACTTAAGGAATCCTTCACTCAAGATAACTTGTCAAATAGTCTCAGTTTCTGACTTTCGCTGAAATTCACAGATTTTTTGACTTCGTGATGGAGTCTCCAATACGTTCACTGTTTTCTTTTCCTGGTGAACTTTCCAAACTTTTCCCAAGATTTAAATCTATTCCTTAGTAATACTCTGAAATCCTTTTATTTAAAGATTTTTTTATTACTAATCACCATTCAATTTAATAACAATCATGATGCATCTCAAAAATGTATGAAAGAAAATATGAAACAAGCAAAAAATGTCATGAAAAAGATGACAAGAATTTATTGCAAGAAATGTTTTAAAATAGTAAAAATAAATATTAAGGATATAAGAAACAAATATAAAGTTATAGGTTGTAGATGCCCCGGATGCGAAATATCTTGGACCCCTCCTTTTCAAACCATCTGAAATTTCTCTTGAACAAGCAATTTACTTGGATAACCTCTCAGCTTCCGTAGTTACATTAGACTGAGTTATTCCCCTTTCCTCTGATTGTCAGATACTTTCCCCCCTTTTACACGGAGCATTGATTAAAACTTTAATCAGAACCTGAGCCGCCCTTTGCGGGTTTTCAACTCAAGTGTCCTCCATTCGGTATTAAGTCGCCCTTTGCGGGTTTTCGGCTTAAACCTCTCCTTTTACACATTTTTTTTGTTTTTGTTTTCTCTTTTTTTTCTTGTATTCTACCATGCATCTGAGAATTCTAAATGCTTCCAAGGTAAAAATATCAATTCAAATGATGGTTTAAATTCTGAGAACAACCTTTCAAATTAAATATCCATGCTTGATCAAAATAGGCTTTTAAAGCATGTAATACAGGCCAAGGTTTAGGTTCATAAAGAAAGGATAAAATAGGCTCAAAATATGTTTAAGGGTGATTGAATCAAGGACCATTTCCTGAGGAGAACTCATTCTTGAAACATTTGTCCTTTTTTTGGACTTTTTTTTTTTTTGCTTTCATTTGCCACATTTTCCGATGCCTTTCTTTTTGCCATGACTTTTGATTATTTTTCCTCGCACTTGCCCTCCAGTTTAGAGGGTGATCCTTGATCAAGGTTTAAAGAAAGGAATAATTCCTAAGGCTCAAAGGGGTGACTAAGGATAATTTCTTCTTAGTGAAAGGAATATAAAAGATGGCCATTCATCATATCAAGCATGAATATTCTTATTAAAAAGCAATCCAGAGGGGAGATAGATATATTGAATTTCCATTTTTACACTTGGAATCATTCGAATTTCCATGTGCACAGCATCACACTTTTTTTTTTAAGCATAATACTTCTTCATTTCATCAACATTCACGGGATTTCTAAATTCAACATTCGCTTTTTTTTTTAAGCATAATACTTATCTTTATTGGCACAACTTCAGCCCCTTCATTCACTTTAAACATCGATGACAAAGTAGCCAGAGCATCTGCCATTCGATTTTCTTCTCGAGGGAAGTAATTGAAATTCACTTCTTCAAATTTCTCCAATAAACTCAGTATGAGTTCTCGGTATCGGATTAGCTTTGTATCTCGGGTTTCCCATTCTCTTCGTAGCTGGTATATCACTAAGGCTGAGTCTCCAAAAACTTCTAATACTTTGATCTTTCTGTCCATTGCAGCACGAAGTCCCATAGTACACGTTTCATACTCGGCAGTATTGTTTGTACAATCAAAATCCAATCTAGTAGTAAAAGGATAATAATCTTCTTCTGGAGATATGAGGACTGCACCGATTCCATGCCTCATGGCATTAGATGCGCGATCAAAATACATTTTCCACACTTTCTTCTTCAGGGGAATCTCATCTACTTGTGAAACATACATCAAATCTTCATCCGAGAAGTCAAAGTTCAACGGCTCATAATCTTCCATTGCCCGACTTGCTAAGAATTCAGCCACTACACTGCCCTTGATAGCTTTTTGACTTACATATACAATGTGGTACTCTGACAATAAAACCTGCCATCTTGCCGTCCTCCCTGACAAAGAAGGTGCTTCCAACATGTACTTTATTGGATCTAGCTTGGCAATCAACCACGTTGTGTGGTTCAACATGTACTGTCTGACCCTTCGAGCAGTCCAAGCTAAAGCACAGCACAACTTTTCTATTGACGAATATTTCAACTCATAATCTGTGAACTTTTTGTTGAGGTAGTAAACTGCCTGTTCTTTTTTTCCAGTCTCATCAAGCTGCCCCAAAACACAACCTATGGATCTCTCAAATACTGATAAATACAATATCATTGGCTTATCCGGAACATATGGCATTAATACTGGTGGGTTGGATAGATAATGTTTAACCTTTTCAAATGCAATCTGACAACCTTCATCCCATTCTCCTGGATCACGTTTTCGAAGTAACTTAAATATTGGATGACATTTGTCAGTTAACTGAGAAATAAACCAAGCAATGTAATTCAATCTCCCCAGAAAGTCTCTTACTTCCTTTTGAGTACGAGGTGGTGGCAAATTATGAATGGCCTTCACTTTATCCGGGTCAATCTCAATTCCTCTTTTGCTGATGACAAAACCCAGCAATTTTCCCAAGATGACTCCAAAAGTGCATTTTGCCAGATTTAGGTTGAGTCTAAACTTCCTTAGTCGTTCAAAGAGCTTCTTAAGATTCGCAATATGCTTCTCTTCTCCTTGTGACTTTGCGATCATATAATCAACATAGACCTCAATTCTTTTATGCATCATATCATGAAACAAGGTCACCATGGCTCTCTGATATGTTGCCCCAGCATTCTTCAACCCAAATGGCATTACCTTGTAGCAGAAGGTTCCCCACATTGTAAGAAATGTGGTTTTCTCTATATCTTCCGGTGCCATCTTAATCTGATTGTATCCTGAGAATCTGTTCATGAAAGAAAATAAAGAACTCTTTGCCGTATTATCCACCAGAGTGTCAATATGGGGAAAGGGAAATTATCTTTAGGGCTGACAAATCTCGGTAATCAACGCACATCCGCACCTTGCCATCCTTCTTTGGTACTGGAACAATATTTGCCACCCATTCTGGATATTTTGCCACCTTTAAGAATCCAGCATCAAATTGCTTCTTCACCTCCTCTTTTATCTTTAACAGCATGTCCGGCCTCATTCTTCTCAACTTTTGCTGAATTGGTTTGCATTCTGGCCTTAAAGGGAGCTTATGAACCACAATATCCGGATCCAATCCTGGCATGTCTTGGTAAGACCATGCAAATACATCCACATATTCTTGGAGCAAGGCTATCAATTCACCCTTTATTGATGATGACAATGAAGTTCCGATTTTGACTTCCTTTATCTCTTCACCATCTCCCAGATTTATCATTTCCAATAATTCCTTATGAGGAAGTACTCGTTTCTCCTCTTGTTCTATTTTTCTTAATAGATCCGGAGGTAGACATAATCCTCAGTATCTTCGTTAGCCTCAAAATCACCCATGCAAATAGGTCTTTAAAAATCAATTTCAGAATTACTGACAGGAAGGTCCTCATATTCCGCATCCGTACACTGTAAATAAGTGGAGAAGAAATAATATAGAAAAATATATATAATGAAAACAAAATAAATAACAAAAATGAAAGAATATGGACACATCAATATTGAATAAAATGCATTGTGCTTGTTATTTATTGAATGAAAATGTTTAAAAAGAAAGCCCATTATAGAAAAAAAAAACACTTAATATCTCTGGGTAAAGATAATTAAGATTGTTTTTTAAAGTATTACGTTGGAATAGACTTAAAAACTATGGGCAACTCAGTCGCACTCCAATTGGTTAGTCTATATCCTGGTGGACAAGGTCGCACCATCCAGTTCGCATTGTCACTTTCCATTCCTTCCTTCCCAGTCATGCAAATTACCATATCCTGAATCTGCCCCCCTTTATTCACATGGAATTTTTCAAAAGCTTGCTCGATCATTATGAGTACATCCTCTGAATTCTTTTCTCCGAATAGAAAACCAGCAGAGCGAAAGTTGTGAAAGATTGGTGGGAAAGTTATGGGTTCCTATTCAATATCCATACCCACGAGACGGGCTATTCTTCTTTGTCGGTTCCTTTCAACTTGTTTCCTCCTCTCATGGGCCTTCGGAAGATACCCTAAGCCAAACCGGTCTTTCTTTCCCATTGTGTCCATTACTAGCCATCCCTTGAAGATATTTTCCAAGACCTTTTCCAACCCTTTCCCACTGTGGTTCTTATTCCTAGCCTTGTTTTTTTGGACACTCTTGGTTTGGGAATTTTTCGTCCTTAAGCGATGAAAATCGCATTTACGAATTCCAAAGACCGAAAAGAACATTCTACGGCATCTTCATTGGGTTCAACATAAGGAGATTCAGTAGATGCGGAGGCTATTATGTCTTCTTCTTCTGATACAGTGACCAAACCCTCCATCACAAATTTTAGCTTTTGGTGGAGAGGCGAGGGTACAGCCCCTGCTGGATATATCTATGGCCTTCCTAACAAGCAATTATAGGATAGATTAATATCCATGACCTGGAAGTTCACCGTATAGGTGCATGGGCCTATCTCCAGAGGAACCTCAATAATTCCCATTACCTCTCTCCTAGTACCATCGAAAGCCCTGACTACTGTGTAACTAGATAACATATAAGACATATCAACTGGCAACTTAGATAGGGTTGCCAAGGGCATTACACTTAATGAATAACCATTATCTAGAAGCACCCTTGGTAGTATATGCCCCTTGCAGGTGGTTGTTATGTGAAGAGCCTTTGTGGATCCAATACCATTGGGTGGTATTTCATCATAACTGAAAAATATATGGTCGTCTACCGCAATGTTTCCCGCCAGCCTGTCTAACTTTTCTACCGATATGTTGTTAGCCACGTATGCCTGCTTCAACACTTTTAATAGGGTATTTCTGTGTGGATCTGACTTTAATAGTAAAGATAAGATGGAGATTCTTGCTGGCTGACGCTGCAATTGCTCAACCACACTATACTCACTATGTTTTATGAACTTTAAAAACTCGCAAGCCTCCTTCTCGTTTACCGGCTCTTTTATCATGTTTACTGGGGCTGATCCCCTCTCTGCTTCTTTTGACAAATCTATCTCAATATGGATTAGTTCAACTGTTTTTTTCCCTTTGTCCATTCCTCCATCCTTTCTTGTTGATCCCTGTTCAACAACCTCAGGGGCATAACACCTTCCACTTCGTGTTAAGTGTCCTACACTTGTAATATCTTGCTGACTTGAAGACCCGGGCATAACCATGCTGCAGTCATATTTTCATGGTGTAGTTTTGCTTTCCTTGTATGAAAAGGAAGAAGACAATTCTATGATTAGCTTGGGTGCAATTTTCTCAACAACCGAAGTAGTCTTCTCTGGTTCATCATAATAGATGATCAAAGGTTTTCCTATTCCATAGCCAGCTGCATTCTCAATAACCTCTACTTTCTCTTCTGTCTTCTCGTAAAACTGGGCCTCTCCATTATCAATCATCTTTTGGACTTTGGCCAGAAAGTCCCCGCAATCCTGTATGATATGACCTGAACATTTATAGAACGGGCACCGATTTTGCACCCTCTTTGCAACCATTTTTAAACTGTCTGCATCCCCTACCTTTTTTTCCTTAACCATCTCGACCCATACTGTTAACATCTGATTCTTGACTTCCCTGGCATCCTTTTTTAACCTTCTAACTTCCCCTGTCAATACTACATTTACCCAATTCTCAGCAAGATCAGGCAATGGGTTTCCCGCTACATTCGATCCATTCTTTGACCCAAACTTCACAACTCCGGTATTGATTAAACTTTGGACTTTCTTTTTTAAGGCAACGCAATCCTCCGTTGAATGCCCTAAATTCCTGCATGATATGCGCAGTTGGTATTTGCATTGTACCACCTTGGGTATGGTGGGGTCAAAGGTTTAAGATATACGGGCGTGACAAGTTGGTCTTGCAGTAGTTTACGATATAGCTCACCATAGGTGGTAGGAATGGGATCAAACTGGGGTTTTTGATCGTTCCTTAGTGAACTATAGTCATTGCACGCGGGACCTGGAGTGTTTGGGATAGTGTTTCGAGGAAGGGTTATCTGTGGGGATATACTAGTTGGAAACGGCTGTTGTGGTATATTAGTATAGGGGAATGGATTTTGGGTAAGGTGGTTCACATTGGGGTAGTAAGGATTATACCCCGGGTAAGGTGTGTAAGGTGTCGGAGGTGCATAAGATGTAGTAGGAGTATAAGGCCTGAGAGGTGTGTATGGTGTAGGAGGTGTATAGGGGTATTGATTGAAACTGACTGCATGTGTCTCATCCTTCTTCTTCGCACGAAAAACTCTCTTCAGGGTAGCAGACTCACCCCCTTCCATTTTCCCGTTCTTAATGGCAGACTCTATCATCTCCCTAGATATCACCATATCTACAAAGTCTTTGGTGGCACTTCCCACCAATTTATCATAATAAGGTGTTTTCAGGGTATTGATGAAAAGCATTGTAGTTTCCTTGTTGGTTAAAGGGGGTTGCACTTGTTAGCCAGGTCTCTCCATCTTTGAGAATATTCTTTAAAGCTTTCAGTAGCTTTCTTTTCAATGTTTTGGAGAGTTAGACGGTCAGGCACCATGTCTGTCACATGCTTGTATTGTTCCATGAAAGCTTTGGCTAGATCCATCCAGGAACGAATCTTAATACAGGTAAGCTGGTTATACCACCGAGTTGCGGACCCTATCAAGCTATCTTGGAAACAGTGGATGAGCAATTTTTCATCTTCATCATTCCGGTCATCTTCCGACAATACATGGTCAGATATGCTGATGGGTTAGTAATTCCATTATATTTTTCAAAGTCTGCTACTTTGAACTTTGAAGGAATCACCAGACCGTGCACTAAACTCATCTCTTTGGCATCTAGACTGCCAAATAGCTCCACTCCTTCAACTGCCCTCAATCTTTCCTCCAGCAGCTGATATTTTTTTCTAGGATTCTGTCGTTTCAACCCTCTTCAGTTCAGTCATCTTTGCCCTTTCCTTTTTGGCTAATTCCTTAAAGTGTGGAATGCCCATATTAATTGGATCAACCCCAATATTACCACTTTTAGGACCAAAATTCTGTGCTTCGGCCGCTGGTTGGATGTAAATATAGGATGCTACCCCAGTCGGAAGTTCATTTCCCACAGGCTAGGATGTCTGGCCATTCTTCTGTACCACCTCTGGTCGATCTTCCTGGATTACTGCCCCCATTCCGGTAACTGAATTTTCTCCTGGCCACTTCTGCCTCATCATAGTACTCATCATCTCCATGAGTTTGGTCATTTGTTCCCGTGACTCCTCTTGACACTTAGCCAACTGTTCCTGTAGTTCTTTTTGAATTCTTTCCATCCTTTCAATTCTAGCAAGCTGATCATTCTCCATAGCTCTTGCTTGAGATCGAGTATTGTAGGGGTGTCGAAAGTCTAATTCTTTATGAGTGCGACCAATTGTACCTTTAGTTTGAAAAACCATGGATTAGAAATTATTGACACATTTTTTATTTTATTTTATAAAAATTAATGAATGAATGAATAAATAAATGACTAAATGTTAATGAATGAACAAATAAGTAAATGACTAAGTGTATGAACATGAATGACTAACTATAAAGAATAAATGAATGGACAAATAAATAAATGACTAAGTGTATGAATAATTTATAAAGAATAAATGAATGATTATAAATATAAATGAATGAACAAACAAAATATATAAAGGAAAGAACAAATGAATGATAAATGCATTTAAAAGTATTGGCCCCGGGATAATTCCAACCAAACGGTCTTTCATTGATTTCCTGGAACTAAATACATCAAAGAAAAAAGATCACTGCTTAAGACAATCTGATAATCTGTCTATCCTAATTTAAAAATGCTATTACAAAACACCGGTCCTTTAGTAACTCCCTCGGATCTTGGACCTTTTTCACTGTCCTCTTTTGATTGCCTTGCTCTTCAATCTGACCCTACTTGTTCTCGGCCCTTTGACATGTCAGCAGAAGCATCATCGTGTAAGCTTTCCTTAGCTTTTTCTCCAATTGATTGGCTCGGGCTTCCTCATGCTTTGCTCTCTCTGTCCAATAGTTCTTCTTCTTCTTGAGGTTTTTGACTTCTTGCTCCCATTCCCCGAAAGTCTTGAGAGTCCCCTTGAATCTAAGCTCAAAACGGTACCTCTTGTTCTCCAAGTGTAATTCCTGAAGATCGCTTTTAGTAGTGTCCCTTTCTCTCTTGATCTTTTCCTTTTCTCTTTCTCGAGCTGATTCCCTGTTTTTCATATCCTCAAGCTCTTCTTGCAATCGGGCAATTTCCTTGCTCATTTGGGCTTGTTCTTTTTCGAATTCTGCCCTTGCAATTTCTAACTCCGATGGCGCTTCCTTGGGTGGCGAACTCAAGAGCTAAACTTCTTCCCCATATGATGTCAACAACCTATCATTAACCCTCAATTCCCTCCATACTAGGTAATCAGGTGTGACGATGTCGGCATATCTTGCTACCTCCACCCAATAAGTTTCCTTCCATGCTACTATCTAACATACCTTTCCCGAGTATCCATCTTCTCCATAAGCAAATTCCAAATTACTAAGGTCATGGGTCATAGGAGTAAACTAACGGGATTTCGATTGTCTTAGTACCAGCAGTGGTGCATAGCTCACTCTTCCCCATACTCCCAATAATGAAACAGAAGCTTTATCTCCGCACTTGTACAATGTCGGCATAGGAGCTATCCATGGAGCTCTCCAAATTATCATCTCAGCCCTGATATTTCGGAATATGTTGATCTATTGTTCCTCACTCTTATTTTCAAGCCAATCTCTCTTAAGAAATTCACCAATTGGTGCAAAAGACTTCCAATACGAGCGAAGAGGGAAATTCTCCTGTTTACAAAAATAGCTCTGAACCTATATGTAAAGCAGCTGTATACAACCTATAAAACGCCATTTTCCTTCTCGTCTACAAAAATTCAACGATCGGATTGTTTCTGCTATAATTGTCGGGGCTGGGTTTATCCTCTGCTCAAGCCTTTCAAAGACATCAAATATCGCCACATCCACATACCCTAATGTCTTTGGGAAGATAACTAAACCACAGATAGCCAAAGCAAAAATATTCCTAACTGTCTCCTTACTTGAATAACTATGGGTTAAGGTCCATAAAATATCCCATGATATACAGTAGCTTACCCCTTTTCGGACAACATGGCTTTCGACCCAATTTCTTTCCACTCCCAGAATTTTAGACACCTTTTTCTTGAAACCCGGCGTCTTTGTATCCTTCAAATAAATACGGTCGAGAATAACGTTCTCAATATGCAGCAAGGTCGAATATTCCTCTATGGTTGGAGTCATATCCTCTCGGTTGAAGGTGAATAACGTTCATCATTGTCCGATTTTCAAAAATAAATGTATTCGGAAAGTGGAATAGAAGGTAAAAGGAATGGAAATATTCCTCCATGTGTTCTTAACTTCGGGATATCTAATTGGAAATCCAGCATGGCTTCGCCTAGGTTTATTATATAAAGGTGAATTAGTTCTAAAAAGCCCCGAATTGTTCCTCACTGTCGTCGGTGAAGGCTAGTAAGGCACCCCGATAAAAACGGGTTCAATTCGTTAGAGTCTATTTCCCTAGCCCATGCGGATTGTTAATCACGAAGGTTTAGGTAATTTAGTACTCCGGAAGTGTTTCACTAGCCCATGCGGATTGTTAATCACGAAGGCTTAGTTATTTTGCTCTCACCTAAAAGGACAGAACCCGGGTATAGGATTCATGATATGCAAATGCACGTGTAGTGTGTGAGGAGAAATAACAAACCTTTCACCACCTATTCTACATCCCTTATTCTAAATGCCCCAACAAGATTAAACAACATAAGTCATCAATTAATCAATAAATGAATATATGCACCAAAATAACCAGAGAACAATTATAATATGGATGCACATGAATATGGACATAGTTGAAAACATTTCATTATTTTTGAAATTATCCTTATTTTTTTTAAATGTGAGAATTAAAATTAATTACCAATTAAACCAACAAACCGAGACTTTGATAACGCATGACTAATTCTAGTCCTGACTCTCTAATATTTTCCCAGTAGAGTCGTCAAGCTGTCGCAACCTAAAAAATAACAAGTCTCATCACAAGACTTTATTATTCGTTAAGCGTGACATTAAGAAAAACCGAGAAAAAGTCGACTTAATTCCTCTTTACAAAAAATGAAGGTTTTGAAAATAACCTTGAAAAAGACATGGAGTCGCCACCAATCTTTTTTGGCTAGGTGTGATCGGCCACCTATTAAAACCGATTTTATAAAACATTTTAAAATTAATTAAAAAATTTTTAAAACCAATTTCAAGCCTGCGTTTTAAACCAGAGAAATCAAAGAAGCGGGTTCGGGACTCGGTTACGTGTGGGGAAGGATTAGCACCCCCACAACGCCTGTATAAAACGGTACCTTAGTAATCGTGTGTTATCTCAAGTCTCGGTAAAAAAAGTCAATTTTTAATTTGGTATTTCAAGTTAATTCCCAATTTAAAGAAAAATAATTCCATTTTTAATTGAAAATGATCCGGAATTTATAAATTCAAAATTTTCCTATAGTCCCCAACAAACGTGGCAAAATATAGAAATTTTTATTAGTTTGAAAAACTTTTCGAATCATTCTTATTTTAAAGAAGATATTTTGTTATTACTGATAATTGATGATATCCTCCCTAGCAAACCCGGTAGAGAACTCATGAATTATTTTAACTCGGGAATATCTTTATTTTATTGAAAATCATTACTTTTTTCAAAACATTTTAAAAAATATGAATATAAATATGTATGACATAAATAAAATGACATAGTAAAGTCTAAATAATATAATGCAACCTAAATGGTATGACATAATTTAAATGTCTTAGCATTTTCTAAATGAAATGAAATATCCTATGTTATATGATATATTCTAAATGAAATGAAATGACCTAGGTAACATGATATATTCTATATGAAATGTAATATCCTAAGTCATATGATATATTCTAAATGAAATAAAATAATTTAAATGACATGGCAAATATAAATGATATGGCATATAATCTAAATGACATGAAACATAAAATAATGTTATCATATAATATGCATGGAAATAAAAATAAAAATAATAATGCATGAACATAGTATATGCTAAATAATATGACAAAAATAATTAAATAAAAAAAGCATAGGATATTCAGAAATATTCAAAACCATATAACAAATAATATAATATCAAAAATTTAAATCCAAGATAATAACACCATCATGAAAATTAAACATAGCAAAAATTACATGTTATATAATATGCATGAATATGGAAAATGCAATGAATGAGAATGTATTTTTTCCTTTAATTAAGAAAATCCGTATATCTAAAAAGATATCCGGCTACCTTAGAAAAATATATCAAATTAAATATTCTAAAACCAAAATACTTTGTGATTGTTTGAAAACAATTTTGAAAAGCTTAGATTAAAAATAAAAACTTAGCTAAACCCTTTTTTAAATGGCTAATTTCCTAAGTTTAAAATCCCGGACTTGACCACCTTTAACCCGATACTTAAAAAATCATTTTTAGAATATAAAAAGGCTTAGAAACTACCCTAAGTTAGTAGCTAAACTTCCTAATCAACCCCCTCTAAGTAACTTAACCAAAACAGAAAAATGATTTTCCTTCAAATTCAATTCTGACTCCATTGTCTAGTTTTAAAGCATGATTTTTTACCCTATTTCTAAAATTTCAAAAAAATTTAAAAAAAAAAAACTACTGGAGACTCAGAACATGTAAAACTACACGGGAAAAAATTGACTTAATTTTCTGATTAAAGATGTTGCCCAGAAAAATCGGGAAAGTACAAGTATTGGGTGAAAAAACTGTTTTGCCAAAACACATTTTTTTGCCTTTTATAAAATCATTTAAAAATCAAAGTAAAAATATTAGAGACTCTCTAATAGACTCACAAACAGTAGCTAATACTTTTGAAAAGTTAGGCAAAAAATTGGCTAAGTAAAAAAATACAAAGGTAGAATAATCAATTTGACAACTCTTTAATTTTCCACAAGTATGCTCAAGTGAGCATGACTTTAAACCATTGATTGGCCTAAGTCATAAGTCAAGTGGCAAGGACATGAAATGCATGAAAAATACTGCAAATGTGATGCATGAAATGCATGATTTAAAACCTAAATGACAAAAAAAATGCATGGCATCAATAAAATGACCTAGACCTAAATGCACTTGCATGGCATTTAATGCAACCCTAGGTCTAAAATGCATGAATATGCATGGCAAAACAAACCAATCCTAAACCTAAAATATGCATGGCAATAACACAAACATATGGCATGCTTAAACAAAATACTCAACCAAATATTATGAAAATGCAAACCTATCAACTAACATAACAAAAAATGCACACACAAAGCATACAATATGAAGTGGCCGAATGGTCTCATGCTTAAAATGAGCATGGCATTTTCACAAACACATGATATACTAACATGCTTAGCTAAAGAATAACACTCAAATCATGCAAATATAAAGCAAAGGCATGAAAATCAATAGGCATTTTCACAAACACATGGATTACAAAATATATAAAACATAAACAAACTTAAACATTTTGAAAACAGAAAATAAAAAATGCAAGACAAGTAAAATAAACATGATAACAAGATAATAGACTCAAAAAATAGAAACAAGCAAGCAACCAAATTAAAACAAGCTGTATATTTATGTATTAGAATAAGATTTAAAGCATCAAAACTTATTAAACATCAAGAATAACATGAAATAAACAATGCAAACAGCAACTACCCAAAAATCAGACCATTCGGCCACCCCTATAACAAAAGAAAAAAAAATTCAAAGCTTTTTTCCAAGAAAGCATGAAGAAGAACTTGAAGAAGAATATTAAAAACACTTATTTTAAAAGAAAAATAAAAAGAAACTCACCAAAATAGTAATCAAAACAGCAAATCAAGAATGGAAAATCAAAGAAAGTGCAAGAGTATGGTGCTTAAAGCAATCTCTAGAAGCTATCTTTCAAGCTTTTTCTCTTCTAACTTTCTTTTATTTTCTAAACTTTTCTTTTTGCCTTTCAACAATGGAGAGAAAAATCAGCCCAAACCAAGAGAGAATAGAGAGTGAATAGCTGAAAATGAAAGAGAGAATGACTCTCCCTTGTAGTGGCTGAATGCCCCTCTTTAGGCTAGGATGTTGTCATTTTTCATTCAACCAATTTTCATCCAAAGGCTATTGATCCAAGATGTTTAAAATATGAAATTATCACTCTTAGATTAGGCCATCAGCTATCCACAATTACAGCTGTTCAAGAATCTTTAAGCCATTATGTTGACACTCTCCCTCTTCATGCATTGACCCATGTGGCTTAATTACAAAGGTTTGATAAAAAAATAACTACCTTCCTCTTGATTGTTGGCCTTTTGATTAAAAATCAGAAAATAATTCCAGCCCATGTTTCATTTTTTTAAAAGGCAAGAAAAGCCATTTTCGGTTTCTTGGGTAAAATAACCTTTTTGCCCCCTTAACATAAATAAATGGCAAACGGACTCCATATTCAAATTTTATTTTTTCAATACTTTCAAAATAAATAAAAAATGAATTCTGGAAGTTTTCAAAATTTTCCGAGTCCATTTGCTATTTATTTGGATTTTTCTTCCAAAATTGCCCTTTTATGCTCCCAAACTTTACCATTTTTTAAACGAGCTCCAAATCTAGATTTTTCTTCACAAATCTCTTCCAAATAATTTAAAAGTGTGATCTGGAAGTTTTCATAATTTTTGAAACTCATTTGGTATTTTTTCGGGATTTATCTGTTTGAATTACTACATAAGGGGCCCGAGATTTGGCCATTTTGCAAACGAACTTCGAATCTAGATTTTCTTTTGCCAATCTCTTCCAAATAATTTAAAAATGAGATTTTAAAATTTTTAGAATTTTTGGAGTTCATTTGCTATTTTTCCGGGATTTATCTTCTTGAATTTCTGCATAGGGGATCCCGGGATTTGGCCATTTTGCAAACAAACTCCGAATCACGATTTTCTTTTTCCAATCTCTTCGAAATGATTTAAGAATGAGATTTACAATTTTTCAGAATTTTTGGAGTTCATTTTCTATTTTTCCCAAAATTTCCAATTTTGCCCTTTTGCCTTCGAAACCCGGTTTTGCTCAAAACAAGTCCGATTTTCAGATTTTCTTCAAACTGAGCTTTGGGCTATCCTTTTTTAATCACTCCTCATCCATTAGGGGCTGTAGTCTTACCGAGTCGGGTCATTTCTATAATTCTTCCCAATTTCACCGAAATCCACCAAAAACCCTAATTCACGATTTTCTTTCGGATTGACTTTTCTTTCAGTTTTTCTTTCAAGTGGCTTCTCCATTACCTGTAGTCAGTGCTTATCTTTCATTTGTAACCTTCAATTTCGACCAATTCGATCGTTTAGGCACTTTTCCCCAAATTTCTCGGATTAGGGTTTTCTTTCTATTGAATCTCCATAATCCAATTTCCGAACTCCATATCTTTCGATGTAGACCTCGGATTATCAAAATTCTTTCGCCATTTTTCAATTAAACTTCAAATCTTGATTTTGAAAGTGGGTTGACTTTTTCAGTAGTTGACTTTTCGAGGTTGACTTTTTTAATTTTGACTTTTTATGCTCGCCTTTTTAGACTAAGTCCTAGAGTACCACCTGCAGGATGAAAAAAAGTCTTTTTACATTCTGAAACATCAATTTAGGAAGAAAACATACATATTTTAGTGTTCCGAACAAAATTAGATGTCTACACCTTCAATTTAAAGGTAGATAAAGATAGAATATGAGCATTCACAAGTTGATCTAACATGTGTTGTATTATTGTGAGTGAAAAATAATGAATGCACGTATAGATTTCTGCTTCAATAAGTTTAACAGACTTTGCTATGATTTGAAAAGCGATGAGTCAACAACTCGTTGTCTCTTTCATTGATGATGAGCCAACAACTCGTTGTCTCTTTGTTCAAACTCTCTCTCTAGTTGTAGTAAGATTATTTTAAAATTTTTTTAATTAAAGAAATAAAAAATAAAAAAATTTTAAATATTTATTTTTTATTAATTAAAAAAAATTAATTTAAAAAATATATATATTTTTTATTTAAATTTTTTAAATTAAAATATGTAAATTAATTTTTTTTTTAATATTTACTTTTGTATAATAAAAATATTATTTTTTATTAAATTTTTAATTAAAAAAAAATTATTTTTAAAAAAAAATTAGTTTCAGAAAACATTATTTTTAAAAAATTTAATTAAAAAAAATACAATTTCTATAATGATGACGTGGCAAAGTTGCCACGTGTCATATTTTTATTGGTCAAATCAAGCCCCATCAGCACCGTTAATCATTTGGGATAACGGGGTTAACGGAATTCAACTTCAAACACTTAATCATGAATTTTTTTCTTTAGGTACAAAATCATAAAAAGGGATATAGTATAGGGGCCAATTTGTGTGTTAACCCTAATTGTTATTATGCAATTAAATTCATTTAAATGATCATTAGTATGCAAACATTATTTTTATACGAACATAAATCACATAACATATATATTTATCATGACATGACATAAAATTTATTATAACATAGTATATTCATGACATGGCACATATTTAAGCATGACATAGCATATATATAAAAATTATGTGCACACCAAGCATCACATAACATGGCCAAAATAACAATATGTACAACAATTATCAAATGACATCATCATGAAATATGCACACAACATTATTTTAAAATTCTTTTTCATGAATTTTCTTTGTAAAATTACATCAACGTCATATGTCGAAAAAATATTACCGCACTCCTCGACAAATCGGGCAAAGCTTGGAAAATAATTCTTTCATGTAACATTTATATAATTCAGAGTAAAACAAAAACCGTACTTTATGATTTCATAAACATGTGTGTTGAATAATTTCTTAACCTCCCCGGCAACCCGGCAAAGATTAAGAAATAATTCTCGCCAAATGCTTATGAAATTGAGAAAGCACGTTTTATGATAAACTAAAAAAAAAAATTAAATATGAAATGCATGAAAAAAAGGGACCATTACTGGAATGTGTTTCTCTCTTGAATAAAGGATATCCGAACACCTAAAAAGATGTCTGACTACCTTTGAAAGAAACTTAAATTGAACTTTAAAATCAAAAGATTTCAGGCACAAATATTTGCTCGGATTAAGGGGACAACCAAATGCCATTGTTTGATATCCAAATACCTCTAGACGAGCCTTGAATGCAAACATTTTGAAAGCCAAAACAAATTAAAAGATGCAATTTTTAAAGAGAAAATATCAAAATGGCCAAATGGGGTTGGTGTAAAAATCCATATTTTTTTTTTCTCGTTTTTGAAGCTCATTTTACATACTCATGACCCGATTTTCTTAAAACCTATTTTTAAACTTTAGAGGATCAAGAAAACAATCTCTAAACAGTACCTAATGATCTCGACCAGCTCCTCCCTCTTTGTGCAAAAAAAAAAAATCCAAACTCTTGCTAGTTTTAAAACTCATTTAACTTCAAAAACCCGGTTATACTAAACTATTTTTTAAACTCTTAAACAAAATTTAAAAAAAAAAAAGAAAAAACTGAAAAATTAGACTTAGGTTCAGCTAAGGGTGAACTAAATGAGATTAAAACAGTTTTTTATTTGGACAATAAATGCATAGGAATAATATTGCCCGAAATAAATAAAAAAAAATCAACTTTTGAAACATTGCTTTTTCCAACTATTTCAAAAACGAGATTCTGGCTTTGGAATATTAGTTGATCTTAGTCAAAATCATGCTAGATATGGTTTGAAAACATGATTTACAACAAACAAAAATGATTTGCTCAAAGGCTAGCCTCTTGGATGTAAATCTGACTTAGCCATCACTTGGATGAAACCAAAATCATCAAGCTCATAATCATTCTTTTCAAAGAGGAAAAAAATATGTAACAAAGAGAATGCTCCACAATCAACTAATATTCAACAAAGTATGCACATGAGAATGACAAGATATACAAGCAAGAATCATAAACAAGTTAGAAAACAAAGGTTGGCTCAAGGTTAGCCATTTGGATGCTAGATCTGGCCCAACCATCATTTGGACAAAATAAAGATCATCAACCTCAAAAACCTTTTATTTTCATTAAGGAAAAACAAAGTAAACTCATCAATCAATCACAATGAACATCAATATACCAAAAATCAAAAGAAGGCATGAAGCAAAACTTGGTAAAAACATGAATATAGGTGGCCTCTGAGTGTAGTAAGTGAAGTAAAGGAATGAAGTGAGCCTAAAGTAAAGAGAAAGGGACGAATCTAGTTAGGGGAATGGACTAGTTCCCTTCTGGTTGGGTTATCTGGTTCTGATTAAACTGAGGTAAATGGTGCCTCTATTTAAGGAGTGATGGACGGTCCAGATAGTGCCACATTGTGTCATCTGGTGAATCCCAAGAATCTGATGGAGATTAGGCCCTCCAATACTCAAATCATGTTCGATCCAATGTGGCACAGAAGGTCCAAGACTTGGCCCAATGTCATGGATATGCTGGTTCTGACGGATTGGGTTTGTCTTTGGGGCCATGTTCGGCCTAGTAGCAGGCTATCTCCAACAATTTTTATATAATTATTTTTCTTTTATATATGTTAAATGGAGAAATTTGGAAGTTTGGATTTCATACTATTTCTGGGTTATCCATATGTAGAATCAAATTGCACATTTTAGAACATATGTTAAGAATTGGGGGTTTTAGGGGTTTTATGCTGAAGTTTTTTTGGTACAAGGTTTAATGCGTTATTCTTTAGGTGTATTTAACATAGAAAAGAAAAAAAATATATATATATATTAACGGCAAAGTAAACATTAGAGGGGAGTTTAAAGCTGATTAAGGGTGCATATGAATTCCATCGCTGGAATCCATGCATTGTTTTGCTCTTTTCAAGAACAGTTGTATGGTGGATGTATTTGGATGCATCTCCGGTGCAATTAAAATTTCATTAGTCCTCCAATGTTCTATTGGACGATTGAAGATTTAGTTAGCAATTGGACTCTCCAGTGAAAGATAAAATACCAATTATTTTTTGTTATTTTTAATAATTTTTATTTTATTTTTTATTTATTTATAAATTTTTTATTTAAAAATTTAAATTATTTAGTAATTAATATAATAAATAAATTTATATACTTATATAATTAGTTAATTAATTAAAATTTTAAATAAATATATAAAATAATATATGTTAAAATTTTAAATATTATTAAAATATATAAAGATAATTTATTAATGTACTCTTACATTAATACCCTTAATAGTCATTTTCATTCTTATCTCACTGTCATTGCTATTTTTGCATCAAAACACATATTTCATCACTGATTTTAATTTCACTACTACAATATACAATCTCACTGTTATAGTAACTGATTTCATTGCCACCATTATTTTCAATTTCACCAAAATTAATTTCACCCTCCATCCAAATGGATCCTAAGCCATATCAAAATTTTATAAGAAAACTCTAGGAAAAACAGCTAAGGAACTTCAGGTAAGTTGTGCCCTAATTTGATCAGGCGGAATTTTTTTTAAATTAAATCCAATTAACGATATTAGCGCCTTAAGAAAAGACAGCTCCAATAATTTGCATGCAAAGAGCAATAACTAATTAATAAATGATGTAATTACTCATGAGAACTTGTTTAATTAAGTTTCAAAAAGAAATCAAGTTATATAGTATATGTAAAAGATTCTTATTCAACATTGTTTTCGATGACACCGAAACTTGTGAAGAAGAATGGGGCGGACGTCTTATTATTTTATGAAACATAGAGAGCACACTTCCAGCAATCCCGACTCTTTACCAGCCAAAGATGCTGATAACTGTCGTGGACTGCACCTTATTATTAGTACATACAAGTACAACAACAAAGAGTAATAATATCCTTATTTCATCATCTTAATTTACTACCGGTAAGTACTATGTCCTTCCCAAACTTAGTATGCTTGCTGCTTGCTGCTTAATGCTTAATGCTTACTCCTTGCAGCAGCGATACATGTAATACATCTCCATTTCGCGGCCACAATCACAGCACTGTACCTTCCCTGGGATTTCGGAACTGATAAAAGGCAGTTTAAGTTGGACGCAGCTATGTGGGATTTTCTGATCTTCCATGTAATAGCCTAGTTCTTGAAGAAAGCCATGCTTCTTAGCATAGTTTTCCCAATCACTGTATTTCCATATGATATTCAGAGCTGTTTCTCCTTCCAACCTTACTATCACGTCTGCTCCCTTACAGAACAAAGCCCATCCTCCTTCGCTGCCATCGTAGGCAAGTATTTTCATAACCTCCTGCATAAAAGGATCGTCTTTACTCAGGGTCTTGCCCTGTCTCATTTTTGTGTATAAGTACAACATGCTCCTCAGTCGAGCCCAAAAATGCCTCTCGGATTTGAGAACGCGCAAGTTGTGACTGTGAAGCTCTGCAATCACCTTCCCTGTCCACTCCTTGGCGTTGTTCTTTCCCATGTAAACCATTTCTACGGTTACTCCAATCCTTGCAAGAACAACTTTTATTGCGGTAGTGAACTGTAGGATCCAGTCAATACTTCCACCACCGTACAAGCATATCAGTCTTCCTTCAATAATCTGCAGGTATCACAATACGAATCAAATGAATCAAAGATAAAAAGAAGGCCAACTAATAATAGATAGAGTACGCATATATACAAAATCTAATAGTTGTACTAATTTAGACCATATATATATATATATATATATATATATATATATATATATATATATGCAAGTAAGTGATGGTGGATCATGTACCCATTTTCTTAACTCCGGATCAATCAGATCATCAACAAGGAAGTCAAGTCTCCAATCATATCTGTCACGCCAGAGAGTTTTCTCTTTCTCAGAAGTGAAAGGGAAGGCCTCACTTCCCCATGTCCACAACAAGGGGAGTGCATTTTGGCATGTCACCTCACCTTCTGGAGTCAACAACACCGCAATTGGATTCTTGATAAAATGCCAAACCTCCTTGATGTATTTAATGACTGCTGGTTCAAGAATGGCGGGCACATCAGTATACCATTTCATAGATGCTTTCAGTTCCGAAAACTTTTTCTTATCGTAAAGCCCGTCCACAACTGGGAGCCATACGATCTCATAGTTGTCTGCCTTTTGGTACAACTCATTAAGAACTGTAATCTCTTCAAGGGAGATGTCAAGATCTGATATGAGGAATAACACATGCTTGCTTCTCAATTTCTCAATATCAACCTGTTTTTATCCAGACGAAATTTACTGTTATACATTTAATTTGAAACAAGGCTAGGAAATTACAAGGCACTTGGAAATTAAAGAGATCCCAGCCTTATTGGAGGACGAGAACCAACCTTATCGATGCATTCGCCGCAAAGGAATCTGTTGAGAATTTCCACAATGTCTCCCCCTCCTGGTCTTTGCATAAGTTTTAGTAGGCTTTTATAGGCATCTTCCATCTCCTTACCTGTGTCACGTTGTGAACTTTTTTAGAATATAAAGAGAACTTGGAAACTAATAGTAAATATATCTATATCTGTATATATATTAGACAAGGACTCACCAATGTACTCTTTGCAATACTTGAAATGATATTTAAGGATATCATAGATCTGGCCGACTTCATTTTCCAATTGAATTATCAATGTTTTCCCTGCCTCCGTGGTTAATGAAGTGTTCCTGCAATCAAACCATTGATTTGTAAATTCTTTTGATTTCTTTACAAATATAGATGTTGAATAGCTTACTTGTTTCTCCAGCCTAAAAGGCTTGCAATTTGAACAAAACTTTGAATGGTCCAGTATGTAGCCCGAATGATTTCCAACTTGGCTTCTGAGATTGGCGGGGTCTCTTTTGAAAAATACCAATAGTGTAGCTTCATCATGAACTTAGCATTGCACATTGCTAAATCCCTAATGGCCTGGACGAGTTTAGTAACTCCATCTCTCAGTGCGTTCAAACGTTCGATTTCCGGAACTTGCCTAAGGAAAGCCACAGAACTGGCAAGCGAATTGGTATTGCCACGCTGAAGAAGCAGCCAAAACTCCCCAAGATTCGCAGTAAATGCAGCTAAGGCTAGCACCACTTTTGTGTTCCATGAATAGGTTTTAAGCGTTTCCAGCAGCTTCATTGTTGTTGCATGTGCATTTTCTCCTCCAGGGCAATTGCATGATAACTACAAAATAGACAAACACAAAGTTATATCATCACCGAATCAAGAAGCAACTTGACATAAAAATTCGGATTTTCCATCTATAACTTTTTAAATTTGTTTCAAATTCATCAACACCCTGTTAAATTATGGCGGAAATTTGTTACATGTATGTCTACTTAGCTAAGTGGCTAAGTGCCACATCTCGGATTTGTCCATGTTTCAACTATATTTTAATGGAATATTGATATATAAGGATGATTTTGGAATAAATTCAAGCGTTCACAAAATATTAAAATATCAGAATTTTCAAATCATGCATGTAAAAGATCATGACTGCATGAGCATTGAACAATCAACAGAGTCCAACATAAAGAGCGGGGGCAGGCAAGAAAATAACCTCGCCAGAGACATTGTGAATATCAGATAATATTGCTTCAAGCATGCCATGATCAAAGGCGGGCAAGGTGGTGTTTTTCTTCAAGGTAACCGTGCCTCCATGTGTACCCTACAACAACTCGAAAAAGCTTATCAAGTAATTAATATTGAAAGATTTGTCCAAATCAATACCAACTGAAGTATATGCATAGTACTTTTAACATTAAAGCCAAATATATGTAGGTAGAGAATGATAGCAACTAACACGTACATTGATAACTCTGTCAACATCAAGCAAGATTTTATCCATAATGTGGAGAATGGGCTTGAGATCAACTTCTCGAACGTCATCAGAGGCATGGGTTGCACGAATTTCATCTAACAGATTGTCGGATGTCTTTGGGGACAGTGTGGTCGGTGTTTCCATATTTGGAATGTGGTAATCAAAACTAGAGTTAGTGTATAAGCAAATAGCACTTTGCTTTTGTTTGGGTTTAGGACTGCAAAGGCGCAAACATATATATATATATATATATATATATATATATATATATATATATATATATATATATATATATAGGATGAAACATAAGGTGTGTGCATGAAGGGGTGTGCCGAATCTTATCCAATTACTTGCCGCATCTCCCACATGAATATATATATATTTTTTTAAATAAATTTGTTAAGCATTTTCAAAGGACAAATCATACATTAGGTAAGGTGTAATGACATCATTCAATGAAGTCATGTTACCACGTGTTTGTTAATTGGGTTGCCAATTAGTTAAGTTTTGAAACTTTGAAAATATTTTATTTGACAAAATTGAAGCATGGATCAAAGAGTACTCATACTTTATCTAATCAAAAGTTCACATATATGAATCATCAAAATCTAATAAGATTAAAGAGAATATAATTTTATGAAACTTTCAAGTCACCGTATGTACTTTAAATAGATCTCATAATAACTGTCGTGTCTCATTTTAATTTTTATGTTAATAGTGTAAATATAAATGTAATAGAAATTATTAAATATATTAAAATATTAAATACGAATATAATACGTATATTAAACGTGTTGTGTTAATTGTGTTGTTTTGTGTCGTATTGTATTTATTATTTTACTTGTTGTTTATTAAATGTGTTGTGTTTATAATGTATTCTCATATCGTGTTCAAAATTATTGAATTTACTTTTCATTTATATATATGTACGTTAAACACTTATATTATAATATCCTAAATAAATGATTTTTTTAAAAAGCTAAAATATTAAAAAAAATCTCATTAATTATTTCACTTTTATTAAATAAGATCTTATATTTTTATTGTATCTAAATAAGTTCTTATCATTTGATTTGTACCTAAATAAGCTCTTATTTCAAATGAAATGTTGATTTATGTTAAGGGTTTATTTAGGAATAAATTAAAAGTTAGAAACTTATTTGGTTATAAGTTAAAAGTGAAAAACTTATTTGAATACAAATTAAAAATTAAGAATTTATTTAAATATAATAAAATATAAAACTTATCTAAATAAAACCCTTAACCCAAAACAATATGATTAAACGAGATGATTTGAAAGAGATGTGCAAGTGATAATATTTTCTCCAATATAAATAAGTGTTTCTAAAGCCAATTTACACGTACAAATCTTAACAGAGAAGACTTTGAAGGATAAGCCCCATAAATTCCAAGACACCTCCTAAAGAGAAGAATCAATAAGGATTTAAAGTTCCAAGGGAAATCCAATAGAGAAGATCCTCAAGACTCGAGGCTTCAAAATTCCAAGAGCAGTCCAATGGAGGATAAAGGTTTCAAATTAGTTTAGTTCCAAGACAAGTCTAATACACAAGACTATTTAAGGAATCGACTCCCAAGATTTTGGCTTCTAAAGTTCCAAGCATTATCCAATACAGAAGACTCCCAAAAGTCAAGCTTTCAAAATTCCAAGATAAGTGCAGCAAGGCTTCAAAGTTCCAAAACAAGTCCAACAAAGAAGACTCAAGTCTTCAAAATTCTAAAGAAAAATCCAAACAAAGAAAGAGTCCGAAAAATCAAGCCACCGAAATATGAACGATCTGTAAATTTAATGCAAGTCTTCATTAAAATATGCAATATATCCTAATTCGAACACACACAAAAAATCACTAAGAAAAATATTTCCCAACTACAAACACACAAAAAAAACATAATTAGTCCATGCCTCCATGGAAGAATTATGAAATTTTAGGTAGAATTTGTTACCACAATTTTTCCATATTAGTAGCTTGAAATTTTATTTTCATTGAGTCACTTTTTCGAGTAATGACTTGCTGAATGAATAGAGAGACCATTAGAAATTGTCAACTTTCATCTATTATATATTTGTCTATAGCCTTAAATGCTGAAGTTGTACATAGTCGCATAGTTTTTTTTTGTATTTGTTCATAATGTTATGGTTAATCAAACACCCAATTTTAATTTACATAGAAATTACATACTATGTTATTTTTTTTTTCTTCAATAATTTAATCTTTAATTTAATCAATAGGACATCTAAGTAATGAAAATTACATAAATAATTTCGGTTTTTGTTCTATGTAGTAACATGTCAAATTTATGAAATTTACATATTACAGTAGCTATAAAAAATTATAAAAATAGAAAAAAGATAGATAAACGTTGGATTTGTTTGGGGTTTGTCTTTGGAGGAACTGAGAGGTGTAGGGAATCGAGTCGTCACCATAGCAAGTCACTGAGTTGAAAAAAAAAGTTGGACAGTGAATGCAAAAGAAAGAAAAATCAGAAGGATAAAGAAAAAAATAAATAACAAACAGAGATAACCAAAAATAAATTATTCTTTCATATCCATAAGATTTTTCAGCAAAAATAAAAGTCATGAAAAGGTAAATTAAAACATAATGAAATAAAAAAATAATCAATATTGTATGAAAGAATAAAAAAATAAATAAATTTAACATATTTTTTTTCCCTTTTTTTCTCTTGCATTTTTCTTGTAATTGGCATAAGCAAACTCGCGATGCATTCCCCCCCCCCCCCCATCTTTAGAATCTTCTTTCCTTCTATCCATTCTTTGTATTTTCTTTTTCCACTTTCTTTTCTTTTCTCTTTCAACTCTCCAAAATTTTCTTTCTCCCTCAATCTCCAAAGTCTTCTTTCCTCGCTATTCATTTTCTTGATTTTCTCTTCTCAATTTTATTTCTTTTAATTTCTATTTCAATTTTCGAAAAATTTTCTTTCTTTTCTGATTAAATCAACACCTAAGCCAATAGAATCATGTCAAATAATGAACCGTTAGGGAGAGTTTTAAACATATCACATATCAATAACATCAATAACATAACATTAAAATTGAGGAAAAGGGCAGAATTTTGCTTCGTAACCTGATAATTGATTTCCATGACAATTGTATAGTGAGCTGGCATTAAGTTGGCATTGAGCCATTGAGTGGTTTAAGTACCCACATAGTTTTTATATTGTAGTGAAAAGAATAAATCAATCTCTGTATTGTAAAAGTGAGTAATTTAGTCTCTATACAATTGAAATAGGTGCAAATAAATAAAATTGATAACGGTTTTAATGAAAAACCATTAAAATGCTGATGTGGACTCGTAAAATCTAACAGAATTAATTACTTGGAATAAAATATGACTTGAAATATATCTAAATTTGTTAAATTTTACGAGTCTACGTCAGCATTTTAACGGTTTTTCATTAACATTGTTATCAATTTTACTTATTTGCACCTATTTCAATTATACATGGATTAAATTACTCACTTTTATAATACAGAGACCAAATTACTCTTTTTACTATTGTATAGGGACTATGTGAGTACTTAAACCGCTATTAGTTAATAGAAAGAGACGGAAAAAACAAGGACAGGAAAGAGATAGTTGAGGATAAAACAAGGAAAAGAAAGAAAATTTGATTTTTTATTAGATCCAACAACCTCCTTAGTCTCACACCATTGCCCCATTTAGTTTCAAATTCTCTATCCTTTCTTCTACGTTTTTCTACTTTCTTCTTTTCCTTTTTTGTTTCAACAAATCTTTGGTCTTGTCGGTCGTTGGCCAGATTTTTGGATTTGGTCTAAGATGTTGAATTGTTGATTTTCTAGTTCACATGCCAAAGAGACAGGGACATCACATTATTTCTCCTTCTTGCATGTAATGTAAGTTCATGCCCTCTGTAACTCTTTCAATTAAATTAATGATTACTTATATTACTAACATAATAATCATAGTATTATTTACTGATATATTAAAAGATTATAACTATTCTTATAAAAATTAAATTAAATTTGTACTTTTATCCACAACTTCACTCCTCTTTCCTTAGAATGCTGCTAAGCTTTCATTGACATTTTTTTACATCTTTCTAACTCTTTTTACCTTTTTATAAAAAGGTTTTTCTTTTATTATTTGAACAGAAAATTTACCATAACAATTCATTTTTATTCACTTTGATATTGATCGTTGAATATTACAAGCCCTCAGATTGTCTTGTTCTTTTTATTTGTATCCATGTATTTTCTTTAAGTGCATAAAGATTATTTATTTTACTTGCTTATGATGCAAAGTGTCATAACGATTCTTTCGACAGCTTGAGCAGTAGCGAAGCTAAAATTATTGTCAAAGGGCTCGAAATATATATATATATATATAAATTTAAAATTAAATTAAATTGTTATGAAATAAACTTATCCAAGAGCTGGGTTATCTGTTTAGTTTGATGACCTAGACCGAATAGGTTTTTAAACTTTGGGTCCAATTTGGATTTATTTTTTAATTTAAAAATATTTTATTTAATTTTAATTATAAAATATATTTAAAAATAAAATATAAAATATTAATATTAAAAAATGGCATCAAAGGTCAGCCGGACTGAACTGGACTAGAAAAGCAAAAAAATTTGCTATCCGAGTTTGGTCTAACTCGATCCATGAACAGCTCTATTATAAAAACATTAGATATAAAATTACAAACAATATATAAAAATCTTATAATAAAATAAATTTTTTTAATTTTCAAATATTATAAATCATGTTGCATAAGCAAAAAATTTAATAAGAATTCAAGTTTCGATGTCAAAAAAAAAAAAAAAAAATTAATTCAAATATGCATAGAATTATTTAATATTACAAAAGAAAAATATAAGATTACATACATTTAGAAAAAAGTAAAATAAGTAATATACAATTTATATTAAATATTGTAATAGTTTATCTTTTTTTATTTTTTTTTATTGTGAGCATAGAATGAAAAATATTAACACAATATTAACGTAAATGTATCTATTTGATTGATTGAAAAATTAGAGAGAATTAAGTTATAATAATGAATAAGGTATAAATTAAAAATGTTAACAAATTTAATATATCAAACTACAAAATTTACAAGGGGTTAAATATAATTTTATTTTATTTTCAAGTAAGGATATAAAAGTATTTCAAAAGTTTTAAAAATTTTGGGGGGCCAAATGCAATTTTACCTTATTTTCAAATAAGGATTAAATACCTTTCAAAAGACATTGAAAACTTTAGGGATAAATTTGAAAAACATGCTCTCTAATCAAAACGAACTTGTAAATGGTCTAATGATAAAAAGTAATTCCTGAAAAGGAATTGCATAAAGTCAAAATTATAAAAAAAGGATATTACAAATACCAATCTACCCTTTGTTTCTTCCCTCAGCTATCACATGATCTTCCCTCATCGTTTTTTAAAAATTCAGTGAGAGTTATAAGGACTATTTTGTTGAGCTGCTTTTCCAGAAATGATTTTCAGCGTTGCTGCACATTCCATAGGACCATAGCCACCATGTATGAATGTTATCTGAGTGAAAGATGAATAGAATAGATGGTTCAAAATTGACAATGTATTTTCTTATAATCTTCCATTCTTTTTTTTTTTTTTTTGGGTAGCATAGAAGCCAACTTGTCACAGGGTTAAACTTTCTCACAAAATTTCAACCCTATGATGGCACTAAGCCGCGCACTTAGTCAGCCCACACACAAGCACAACGGAAGCAAACAACAATAAACAAAGGCAACCAAGATTACGGGAAGTTCCCAATCGTTTTATTGCTCGTACATAAATCGAAATAAAAGTCCGCGACAGGGATCACACACTCAGATTTCTATTTCTCTGTTGTGTCCTCTGCTTTACTTAACTAAGTATTTATAGATAAAGACTTGGCCAACATCCCTGACCAGTAAGACTACAATTACACGTTTAGGCAATAGTTAGAGTCCTAGTGTACCACGAATTCTGACCACGATCTGAGTGTGCCTTAATTCTCGGCCACAATTATTTTCTTGCACACCACGCCTCTTACATGGCTTTGGGGTTGTCCGTGTCCGAACATCTCGCACCATACGATCAGTTTTCCACTCAAACTCAACTTTTCCAAGCCAACACGTGCTTGCGCACATCATGGACCACGTGCCCGCATGTTTGCGCCCAGACTCCTACTCGCGTATGGACTCTTACAGTCTTCCCATGTTTGCACCCAAGGTCGCACCTTGGTTGTGCTAAGGACCAATCACCTCGTCGCAACTTGGCCCAAATCTTGGCCTACTTGTGTCCATCCGCAGCAAGGCCCGATGCCGCGTATCTCAGGGTCTAACAAACCCACCCCCACCAGATGATTTTGACACCCTCGTCGGAAGAGTTTCCAAGTAACGTTGGATCTCATCCTCAAACTGCCAAAGGTCCACATCCCTTTCCCAAGTAGCATCTTCCACATTTCCACTTTCCCACTGCACCAAGTAGTAATCTCGCCGATTCTTTCTACTAGCGCCCTCCCTCCGATGGTCGAGAATTTTCACAATTGCTTTACATAGTGTTTTCTGACACTTGGAGGTGCCCGTCTGATCAACTGTCTTTCATGAATAGTATCTTCATGATAAGGCTTAAGGAAGCTCACATGGAACGTTGGGTGAACTTTCATTCGTTCAGGCAATTTCAACCGATAAGCTACATTACCAACCCGCTTAATCACCTCAAAAGGACCATCATACCTCTGCACAAGGCCCTTGTGGTATCGTTTGTCAGTCACCTTCTTCCATATTTGAGGCGTTAGTTTCAATAGAACTTTGTCCCCGACTTGAAACTCTAATGGCCGCCTATGCTGATCAACATATTTTCTCCTCCGCCTCTGTGCTTTCTCTAAGCTCTCACTTGCTTGGTCCATCAACTATTGTCTTTCTCTAGCAAAGCGATAGGCTGCAGGACATTCTCCTTGAGACTTAGATTTAGCTACCTCTAAAGGTGTCAATGGTTGTTGTCCCGAAACCAACTCCGATGGACTAAAACCCGTAGTAGATGGCTTATGTAAATTATAGCAAAACTGAGCTGTATCAAGTAAACTTACCCAGTTCTTTTAGCTAGCCGTCACATAGTGCCTCAAATACTCCTCCAGCAAAGCATTAACCCGCTCCGTTTGGCCATCAGTTTGCGGATAGTTTGCTGTGGAAAATTTTAATTCCAAACCCAACAACTTAAACAAGCAAGTCTAGAATTCACCCGTAAACCGAGCATCTCGATCACTAATCACATCCTTAGGCAACCCAAAGATTTTCACCACATGTTTCAGAAAGAGTTCCGCCGCTGCATTGGCGGTGCACGACTGTGGTGCTGCCATAAAGACTGCATACTTAGAAAAGCGATCTACCACAACCAATATCGAACCCAAGTCCCCGACTTCAGGCATCCCCGTGATAAAATCCATGGAAACAGACTCCCAATGTCTCTCCGGAATAGGAAGGGGTTGAAGAAGGCTCGCTCGCTTTTTCTTCTCGGTCTTGTCCATCTTTGGCCATCCGGAATAGGAATGGGTCCGAACATATAATTTGATGTCTTCCTCCATCTTTGGCCAAAAGTATGTTCGTGACAGTAGTGCTATCATCCTCTCAACATCAGGATGTCCAGCCCACTAAGGATCATGTGTTTCCCGCAACAACTTTCTCCTCATTGCCCCTCCCGCAGGGACATAAAGTCTGTTGCCTCGTGCATACAACAGGTTTTTCATCTAGCCAGTATTTGCGAACCAGCCCATCTCTGACTCGTTGTCTGAGCTGCCCATAATTCTTGTCTGCATCGGCCTGTTGCCTTATCCTCTCTAGGAAATCCGACTGCATGGTTGATAAAGAGGCAACAAAGGTTTTCACTTCTTTCTTACTCAAAGCATTATCAACGTGGTTCTAACTCCCTAGTCGATGAACCCAACTAAAATCAAACTCAGCCAAAAATTCTTGCCATCGTGCTTGCTTAGACGTAAGCTTCTTCCGAGTCTTAAAATAAGTGTTTGCCACATTGTCAGTTATGACCACAAACTTTGTACCCAGCATGTAGTGTTTCCATATCTCCAAGTAATGCACAACCGCCGTCATTTCCTTCTCATGAGCTAAGTAACGCTGCTCGGCTTCTTTCAGTTTTCTGATCTCAAAAGCAATGGGGTGTCCCTCTTGGACCAGCACCCAGCCAATGGCTCTGTCTGACGCATCAGTGTGTACCTCAAAAGGTAACTCGAAATCAAGCAACCTTAGCACCAGTTCTGATGTCACTGCATGCTTTATTTTCTGAAATGCCTCTTGACAAACATCTGACCACTTCCAATGCTTGTCATTCTTTAACAGATCTGTGAGAGGACCCGCCATCTTCAAATAGTCTTTAATAAATCGCCGACAATAATTGGCCAAACCAAGGAAAGATCTCAGCTCCGTGACCTTGGTTGGTGCTGACCAATCTAGAATGGCCTGTACCTTCCTCTCGTCCATTCGAATCCGGCCCTGACTCACTTTGTGCCCCAAGAACATGATCTCCTGTTGTCAAAACTCACATTTCTCCTTTTTCACAGATAAGGAGTTTTTTCTCAATGTAGAGAAAACCAACCGCAAATGCTCAATGTGTTCCCCAAGGGTCCGACTGTACATCACAATATCATCCAGGTACACAACGACAAAATCATTGAGGAACTCATACAGCACATCATTCATCAAGTTGCAAAAAGTAGCAGGCGCATTAGTCAAACCAAAAGGCATAACAAGAAATTCATATGAGCCATACCTAGTCACCCATGCTGTCTTTGACTCATCTCCCTCAGCAATCCACACTTGCCAATACCCCGATCGCAAGTCCAGGTTTGTGAAGTAAGCTGTTTTGGATAGTCTATCGAATAAGTCAGCAATATTCGGGACTGGATACTTGTTTTTCACCGTGACCTTATTCAAGGCCCTATAATCAACACACATCCGCAATGTACTATCTTGCTTCCTCTGAAATAATACCGGGGCTCCATATGGGGCCTTTGATGGTTGGATGTATCCAGCATCGAGCAATTCATCTAGCTGTTTTCTCAACTCAGCTAGCTCCGCAGGGTCCATCCGATATGGGGCTCGTGCTGGGGGTCGAGTTCCTGGCTCCAACTCGATCCTATGGTCAATGGCACGCCTAGGTGGCAGTACCTTTGGCAACTCCGCAGGCATCACGTCCCTAAACTCATCCAGTACTTCAACAACTGAATCTGGGACATCCACCACTTGATCTGATTTAATCTCTACTAGTGCAGCAATCATGGTGGTCTCTCCTCTTTTGATACCCGACTTGAACTGAGAAGCACTTTGCATCAGTGGTTTCTCTGTAACCTGTCCCTCAACAGGTACAAAACTTGGACTCCTCTCGCTTGCAATCATAATGCCCCCCAAATGTGGCATTGCCATAGCCTTGGCTTGTACAAAGAACTCAATTCCGAGAATCATGTCAAAGTCATCTAGAGACAAAGCCATGAAGCGGCACTCCTCTTGCCAACTCCCTACCCGCAAAGTAGAAATAGCCGTACCTTGGATACCTTGAGCTTTCGAGTTCATAGCCTTCACCTGACTGGTACTTTTGGTGACTTTCAAACCCAACTGATCAACCATTCTGAGCGACACAAAGTTGTTTGTAGCACCCGTGTCTAGCATAGCCCACACAGCCTTACCATTCACCCTGGCTGTCACATACATCAGTCCATTCAGTGAAACCTGTTGCTCCGTGGTCAACGCATTGAGCAACTGTATCGGGTTTAGTCTTGGTGTGCACTCGTTAGAACCACCATCATCTCCCAACTCATTAGAAATAAGGGCAGACAATTTGTCCCTTTTGGGGCAATCTCGAAATCTATGGGACCAGAACATAAAAAGCAACCAGATTTACCTTTGCTTTGGGGTGGATCCGAACCCTTCTGCTTAGGCAACTCCCCTTCTTTCTGTTTATCCTTCTTCCAATATTTTTCGGATTTTCCCTTCTTTCCTTTATTTCCTTTCTTCTTATCAGCATTCGATGAAGAAGGATTGAGTTTGTAATCAACCAAACTATCTGCGACTACAATGGCCTGAGGCAGATCCTTCATATTTTGCCTCCTCAATTCAGCCTGTGCCCAAGGCTAAAGGCCCGAGAAGAAATTGAACAACTTGTCGTCCTCCGACATGTTTTTCACGTCCAACATCAAAGAATTAAATTCTTTGACATAATCTTGCACAGACCCGATATGCTTTAGCCTTTTCAAGGCTTCCTTTGCTACCCACGTGACATTCAAGGGTAGGAATTGGTCTCTTAATTCATTTTTCAGTACTTCGAACGTCTCAATCCGTGGTCTACCCGCGCAAGAATCATCATTGATCCTGCTTCTCCACCACAACTTAGCATTGTCGGTAAGGCGCATGCTTGTGATGGTGACTTGCTCACTCACTACAACTCGAGCAGCCTGAAAGTACTGCTCCATATCCCACGAGAAGTTTTCAAGCGCTTTCGCATTCCGACTGCCATCAAACGTCTTTGGCTCAGGCACCCTGAGTTTCAATTTCTCGCCACCATCACCACTGCCTTGTCCCACAGCAGCCCTCTTGAGCAAGGACACATCCTTCTCAATAGTACAAAATTGTTCCTCCACCCGTTCTGCAACTCTAAGCAACTGACTGAGAATATCATTGTACTGAGCAACAACATCCATCTGATTATCCAGAACAAGTTGAGACAACTCTTTCATACGTTCCGCATGCAACTCACCTTGTTCTGACAAAGATCCTACATCATGGGCTGGAGCTCCTACCAGCCCTTCGAGCACGCTCACACGCTCGTTCAAATCTCTGGTCGCCATTGAACTTGGTTATTCTGGTAATCACGCTCTGATACCAACTTGTCACAGGGTTAAACTTTCTCCCAAATTTCGACCCTATGATTGCACTAAACAGAGTTGCAAATAGAAAACAGTCTTTGTATCAAAATTTTGTGTGTTATAAGGAGAAATAAAATTTATTTTCAAATGTTATCTGTTTCAGTCCATGCTTTACATCCATTTTATATTCCTTCCCTGTACTGGATGCCACCAATCTTCTCTTCCACATTTTTTGCTGCTTTCTTATGAACAAAAAATCAAAGTTCGATTATTATTTTGAATAATTTAACCTCCATTAATTTAACCCCCTTAATTTAACCCCTTCATTTCTTCAACAGATTGAAAAGGAGCTTTATAAAAAAAAAATGGAGGGGGTTTTTGAATGATTTTTATTTTAATTTAGAAAAATGATCCAAAATAGCAAAAAAAAAAAAACTCAAAATGGGAGGGAAAAAGCTGAGGGAAGGAAAAAAGGGAAAACCTTTTTTCACTTTTAATAGGTTTCTTTTATTAAGGGTAGATTAGTCTTTGCCATATCCTTTTCTACAATTTTAGCATGAATTACTTTTTATCATTAGACCATTTACAAGTTTATTTTTATTAAAGGCATGTTTTTCAGATTTACCCAACTTTAGGGGGGCAAGCCCTTGCCTACCCCCTAGCTATGCCTCTGAGCTTTTGAGGTGGGATGTAAGTTCAAAACAAGGAGTCGCTACCAATCTTTTTTTGGCTAGGTATGATTGATCACCTAAAAAAATTATCATTTTAATAAAATCTTAAAATTAATTACGATTTATTAAAAAGATAATTTTTTTGTCTGCGAAAACAAAAATTGAGTTCGAGAGTACGGTTACATGTGAGAAAATATTAGAACCCCCACGACGCTCGTCTAAAAAATGGTACCTATTAATCATGTGTTATCCTTAGCCTTGAAGAAATGATCTTTAGTTTTGATATCTAAAAGAAATTCCATTAACACATTTTGTTAGAATTTTTTTGGAGTAAATCTTTTACTTGAGAATAAAATGAAAAATTTCAATGTTGAAAACTTTGTCTAAATTCTCAGCATCTAGGTAGAATTTAGGAAAAGCCTTCCTCTGTCTAAGAATTTTCATGATAATCCATTAGATTCGAGATAGGAAATCCTTTGTAAGTGATTATTAAGGGAAATTCTCCAATGTCTAGGCAGAGTACCAGGACTGCAGCAGACGATATGATCCCTTGTAAATGCATAGACATTAAATAAAATATGGAGTAACATGCATAGTAAATTTATTTTATTTTTTGAAATAAAATTTCTTTCTTTCTTTCTTTCTTATTTCATTTCATTTTATTTATATATTTAAGAATAAAATGATAATTTTTGGAGCGAGAACTCTCCTAGATTTTAGAGCGTCTAGGTTTAGAAAAAGGTTCCCTTCACTTAGGATTTCTCACAATATTTTTTAAAATTTAAAAGATCTCTTTTTGCGGAAATTTTATTGGACAATCCTCAAACATCTAGGCAGGATCTCCAAAAAATTTTTTAGAGAAAAAATAATTTGTTATTATTATTATTATTGTTATTTTTATTTTTATGAGTATTATTTTTTATTTATTTGCTTAAAAAATAAATAGGAATTTTTTTTGTGTGAGAAATTTTCTTAATTTTTCCAATGTCTAGGAGAAATTTAGAAAAAGGCTCCCATCACTTAAGAATTCTCATAATATTTCTTAAAACTAAAGGGATTTGTTTTTTTTTTTTATAATATAATTGTTGAGAATCGTCCAACGTCTAGGCATGATCCCTCAAAAACTTTTAGAAAAATAAAAATTATTTTATATATTTTATATATATTTTTTTTCAATTTTAATCATTATTTTTATTGTTATTATTTTTCTTAAAAAATATATGTATGTTAAAATAAACAGAGAAAAAGTAAAAAAAAAAATCATACCCGAAAATACCGGAGATCCACGATCTCGGGTTGCGCCTCAAGTCACATAACCTTTGGCAAGCCCGATTCTTTTTTCCTCTTTTTCCTTCTTTTCCTTTTTCTTTTTTCTTTCTTTTTGTCTTTTTTCCAATTTTTTTTTTCGTTTTCTTTTTTATGTTTCTTTTCTTTTCTTTTCTTTCCCTTTTTTTTCCCCCAAACCGGGTTAGACGCACGGACCCAGTTGACCCGCTAGTCAACACCCTGACCCGCCTCTAGACGGCGCCATTTTGGTGGCCTATATAATACTCCAATATATATTTTTTTTCTCTTCACTCTCTCTACCCTCTATGTCTTCAAATCCTCTGCCCTCTCTCTAAAAATGGTCGACCGGAACTTCAACCTTACCCAGAATTTGATTGGTTGGCACTGCCGCCGCCGCTGCTCCTTGGTGGAAAATGTTTACCAAAAATTCACAAAAAATCCCTCTTGGCTTCCTCTTCCCGCCTATTAAATTATTTTTAGCAAAAACACACCAAAATCCTTAAATATAGGCATGAAGTCCGCAAGTTCTTTCCTTGTTTTCGTCGTCGTTTGCTGTCAGGTTCAGTCAAAAATTTTACCACGGCCTCCGCTCTTCCTAAATCTCCTCATTGTTCAGATCCCCAAAATCGTTCCTCAAACCCCCATCAACCCCCAAACTCGAAACCCAAAAGCTTTTTTGTGTTTGTGTTTGTGGTTTGTGGTTTGTGGTTTGTGGTTTTTTGTTTATGTGTTTGTTGTTGCTTTATGGTTGGTGTTTGCAAGAGTAGGATAGACCTAGTGTTCTTTGATTCTTGGTTTTTTTGCCAAAACGAGGAACTAAGAAAAAGGCCTCATGTATCTCAGTTTGGGGCTAGGTCTTATAAAAGTTAAGGGCGGTGGCCAAAAGAAATGGGACGATGGCTAAGGGCTAGTTTAGCATTGCTGTTGGAAAAAGCTTGGGTTGGAAAAAGCTCGAGTTAGAAAAATTGTGTTTATAAAGTGTGGTGAAAAAATGTGGTTTAAAAACTTTAAGTGTTTAGCATTACTGTGAAAAAGTGTTCTACGAAATTGAAATATCAAAAAAAGATATGTTTAAAATAATAAAAGTGTAGAGATGTGAGGATAATAAAGTCATTTTATCCAAAAGCCAGCTTTTAAAGCCCAAAAGCTATATTTTTTGGCTTTTTGGTTTGGCTTTTCAAACCATGGTTTCAACAGCATAAGTTAATTTTTTTTTTATCTGTTTAGCATTGCGTTTGCGGTGAAAAGCAGCTTTTGACCTCAAAAGTTGTGCCAGAAACAATGCTAAAACGAAGCCTAAGTCTAGTTGCTAGAGGTGTGGGCGGCTGTGGTAGATGAGAAGGTGCTGATGGCTGCCAGCCCCCTTTGCCCCTTGACAGATTTGACTTTTTTTTTTTTTTTTTTTCTTAATATTTCGACCCAGTATTAAATCAACAAAATTCAAGCTCAATCCTATCTAGTCTAGTTCAATTTAGACCCAAAACAAAACTAAAACTCAATAGAGGCACAATAAAAATTGGAACCCAATTCAACTTAAAGATATGATTTATTAATATCCAGCCCAATTCTGTTTGAAACCCAATTTAACTCCAAACAAAATTGAATCCCAATTTGAGCCCAATTAAAAAGGTTGAAGACCTGACTTAACTTCAAGCAATAAATTGGCCATGACTATCAAACTTGGTTAAAAAAATCCGATTGGCGAAAAAAATTCCTCTTGAACCATAGGACCTAGGATTTGACTCGGGATTTGATCCGGACAAAATTAGGTGTCTACACTAAAGTTCAATGATTTTGATTAGGTTCTGTTTTTGTTATGTGCTTGGGAGTGAATGATGCAGAGGTTCAATGAAATAATAGTCATTTCAGAATATATGCATATTCATTCTCTCTCACGTGCTTTTCAAATCTTTTCTATGATCAAATTTCAGTAGAAAAGAGACTTTTAAAAAGAGTTTGATTTTAGTATTAAAAAAAAAAAATAAAAGAAATGAATGTTGAAAAAATTTCAAAAAAGAAAATCCAAATAACAAAAGTGAAAAGAAAGATGAAAAACAAATTATTTTCAGCTCTAATTTCACAATATTTTAATAAACGATTCTCTTAGTGCATTTAATATTTGCTATTCAAAAAAGATTTAGAAGCATAAAAATGAGCTCACACGTCTTTTATGCATATTAAGAGCGGGAATAACGAGGAAGATCTTTCACTGTGGATATTGTGCCGTCAAATTCCATGACAAAATTCCAAGAAAATAGGTAATCTTATTGATTTCTTTATTATTATGCAAGTGATATTATTTACCATGATGTTTTCGTAAATTTATGTGTTAATTTATTTAAATTAGATTTCAACCAAGAGAATATCACAAAGCTATACAATTTTCAGATTAAATATCCCAATAATAATCGCTTTAAATGTTTACATTTACAACCTCCAGTGCTTATGGCACCCTAACTTATTCTTCATGGTTAAACGTTCCACGTTGCCTAACAGGTTCTAAAGAAATCTTTTTGCCTCGCTTTTTTTGATACATGTCGTTTTACTTTATTAATACTGATTCCAAATTTAAGGATGGCTGATGATAATGATTCATGGTCCAAGATTCTACAACTGTAGATTTTGTGTACTTCTAGTCTTTGGGTATTTGTCTCGCACGATTGAAGAACTTAAGCCTCTTGTATTAGAGCTTGAAAAAAAAAATTGCTTTCCCGTTTTTTTTTTTTTTTTTTCATTTTTTGGTATTTTTTAAAACTTTTTATTTTCTGAACATTTTTTTTATCCTCTTGATTTTCTGTTTTAATACAAAAAAAATAAAAATAAACACCTCTTGGAAATCTCTTTTAATACAAAAATAAAATTCCAAAAGTAAATCTCTTTTAAACTAAACTTTAAAAAAAAGTCTCTTTTAAACTAAGCTCCAAAAAAAAGTCTAAATTCAATATATCAAAAGAGTCCAAGTTCTAGATCCAATATATCAAAAGAATTCAAGTATAGAACAAAATCAATTTTAAAATCAAATTCCTTATTCTATTTCTTGTTAAACATTATCTATAAGATGTTTTATTCTTTTAATATAATTTTCACAAATAATAAAAGTTGGTTTTGTGAGCTTTTCCAACCGCTGCACTACTTCTCTCGCTAGATTTAGTAACTTTAGATATGATATGATTACACGACACGAATACGAGAAAAGAAAAATAATTAAAACACGACACGACACAAAAAAGTAATACGAACACGACACGAATACACAAACGTGTCAAAATCCATATAACACGAATTATTAACGTATTAAAATTTATATAAATACATAATATTAAACACAATTATGACACGTAAAAATATACAAACACAATATGAATACACGAATTATGAGGTTTACCTCTTGCTCTTGATCATGAGTGACAACTTCTTTCTTCATATAACTGCCTTGAATCTGACCTGTCTTCTCAAGTCTACTGAATTTGCAAATGCTTGTATTGTAACTGCCTTCGATGCTGAAGTTCCTTTAACATGTTGGATCTGCTATATATTTCCCATACCCAGACTTGAGTTTGAGCACATTTGGACTCAAGTGCTGCCCTATATTAATAATAAGCTTACATCAGCCCAAAGTTCTCATTGTAGACACCTAATTTTATCTGGGCCCTCTAAATCGGGCAGATTCTCCTTTTTGACTTCTCAGAACGCAAAGAGACTTCTATCATTCCATAGATGGATCCCCAAGACTTTGTTTCGGAGGTCAGCACAAAAAGTCAACTTGAAAAAAGTCAACCATAAAAAGTCAACCACTAAAAAAGGCAACTCTTAGTCAAAATCAAGATTCGAAGTTGAATTGAACAATGGCGAAAGAATTTTGATAATCTGAGGTCTACAACGAAAGATATAGAGTTCGGAAGATGGGTTGCGAAAATTTAGTGCAAAGAAAGACCTAATCCGACAAATTTTGGGAAAACTAAATCGTAGGGGAATTTGGTCGTAAAAATTGGGCATTTTCGGACCAACTCAAATTCAATATAGGACAAAGGAAGTGGAAAAAGAAAATCCAGAAATTGGACCTGTTTTGAGTAAAACCGAGGTTTCGGAGGTTGAAGGGCAATATTAGAAAATCCCAAAGAAAATTCCAGGAAAAATAGCAAATGAGCTCAGAAAATTATGAAAACTTTCAATTTTTAGTTTCATAATTTTTGGAATATATTGGTGAAGAAAAATCCGGAATCGGAGCTCATTTGAAAAATGGCAAAGTTCGGGTGCACTAACCCGAAATTCCAGAAGATAATTATGGGAAAAATAGCAAATGAGCTTGAAAAATTATGAAAATTTCCAGATCTGAGTTTATAATTTTTGGAAGAGGTTGGTGAAGAAAAATTCGGAATCGGAGCTCATTTGAAAAATGACAAAGTTCAGGTGCACTAAGCCGAAATTTGAGAAGATAATTCCGGGAAAAATAGCAAACGAGCTTGAAAAATAATGAAAACTTCCAGTTCTGAGTTTCATAATTTTTGGAATAGATTGGTGAAGAAAATTTCATAATCGGAGCTCATTTGGAAAAGGCTAAATTTGGGAGGCACTAAACCAAAATTTTAGAGAAAAATCCGGGAAAAATAGCGAATGAGCTCAGGAAAATGTGAAAACCTCCAGAACCAAGTTTTATATTGGATGGGATAAGTTGGAAAAGACAAATCCGAAATTGGGGTCCATTTGTAATTAAATTAAGTTCGAGAGGGCTAAAAGGTAATTTTACCGAAAAAATTGAAAAGGGCCAATTTTGCAAAATAAAAAACATGAAAAATTGAAGAGATTCTGGAATATTCAGGCCTTTGGCCGGCCATGCATAGGAGAAGGAGGAAGGTTTGATCTATTTAATTCAATGGTCACTATCAAGCTACAAGATGCCATTTTTATTGCCTTTCAAGTGGTCCTCCCTCATCCAATGGCCTAGGTGCTTTGTAGAAAAGATGAGTACATCCTTCAATGGACAAGATCAAATGGCAAGATGACATTTTTATTTGTCATGAAAATATCCTCATCCAATGGCCAAGATTATTGAAGAAAGATGAGCACAATTCATCCAAGGGAGGAGCATGGTTCGGCCAAGCAAGGGAGCATGCAAGTGGTCCTTGTTTCATCCAATGGCCTAGGTGCTTTGTAAAGGATGAGTAAAACTTTCAAGGGCCAAGATCAATTTGCAAGATGACATTTTTATTTGTCATGAAAATATCTTAATCCAAGGGCTAAGATTGGTGGAGAAAAATGAGCACTTTTCATCCTATGGTGGAGGGGCATACGGCTAAGGAGGAATGAGAAGGGGGAATGTTCTTTTTCCTTAAGTTGGCTGGCTAAAGATCCATTCTCCACCACTAAACATCATTAAGAATCAAATTCATACCTATCAATATCAATTATCTATCAAAGCTAACAACCAAAGATAACAACTTCCCGTGTTATCCCAATCCTTCCTTAGTTTGTAGTTAAATAGGACAAACGCCACTACCTAATCTCTAACTATCAAATAATCTAAGATAAACATCTATAGATTCAAAGTGATAGCAGCCTTAAGATGAGAAAGATAGGTTGATCTAAGCAGTAAACACATAAACATGGATTTATTCAACTTATGTTATGTTCCACTTCATAATTCCTGAAAACCCAAGAGAGAGTTTACTAAGAAAGCTTGGAAGGTAGCCATTCCTACCTTGCTCTAGCATCATTTTCTTCTTCATTCTCATGTGTGTTTTCTTTGTTTTCTACGTGATTTCTACCTCTTTTCTTATGAAAATAAAAGTTTTGAAATGCTTTTTTTAGCTTTCATCTATTCTTTTTCATCAAAAATGGAAGAAAACAAATTTTCACAATTTTTTTTACCATGGCCGAATGCCTTGTTTGTGCTTGCCATGATTTTTGTTTTGCATGTTTGATATGGGAAACATGATTGTGGAAGATATATTTCTTTTATAGTCTATTTTTTTTAAACAAATAAATGAATCAAAAGAGGTTGAAAGGCTTCATGATCTTGATAAAATCAAGTGACCATGGTTAGGGGAGGGCTATGCCCATTGTACCAACCATGGAGCTCACCTCCATTTTTTAAAAGTTTACTTGGTTTATTTTCTGATTCATGAGTTTGGAAAGGCTTCATGATCTTGATGATATCAAGTGATTATAGTTAGGGGAGGGCTATGCCAATGTACCAACCTTGGAGGTCACTTTCCTTATTCTTTGTTTACTTGTTTTTATTACTTTCATGCATGTCTATGCATCTTTGGTCATGTTCTATGCACCATCTCCATGCTATATTAATTTTTGCATCATTTTCATGTTATGATAAGTTCCTTAAACCATTCGGTTTTCCCATGATTTTGGGTTCACGCCATGCCTTACATCATCCTTATTTGTGTCATGCATTTTAGGCCATGTAGTTGTCTCCTTTTGCATTTTATGTTCATAATATGTCTTGCATGTCATTCGGCCTTCCCATGCATTTTAGGTCTAGATCATGCCTTGCATTATATTTGGTCATGTCATGCATCTTAGGTCATATGTCTATGTCATGCATTTTAGGCCATGTAGTTGTGCTACCTTGCATTTTGTGCTCATGACATGCAATATGTCCTATTCGGCCATCCTATGTTTTTTTTTTTTTTTTTTTTTTTTTTTTGTGTGTTTGTTGTTTTTTTATTCATGTCATGCCTTGCATAAGATTTGGTTATGTCATACATATTAGGTCATATAGTCAAGTCATGCATCTTAGGTCATTTTCCATGTATTCTAGTAGTCATGTCATTTTCATGCTAGATCATGCCATGTCATCTATGCTATGTCATTTCATGCCATGTCACCTATGCCATCTCATCTATGCTATGTCATTTTATGCCATATCATCATTCTATATCATGTCACCTATCCCATGTCATCATTTTATGTCATGTCACCTATGCCATGTCATCCATATAACATGTTATGCCATGTCATTTACCACGTCATTTATAGTTTAGGTGCATTTCATGCCATGCCATTCATGCCATGTTATCATTTCGTGCCATTCGGCCATCCACATGCCATCACCATGCATTCGGCCATTCACATGCCATCACCATGACCATTCGACCACCGTGATACTTCATACTTGTCATTGTATTTTTATGCCATATCATTCATTTAGCATGTCATTTGCCATGTCATTCAGTGTTTGAGCCCATTTCATGTCATGATTAAGCATGCTATGACCATTCGGTCACCATGACTTTTCATCCATGTCATTCTATTTCCATGACACAATATTCTCATGCCATGCCATTTGGTTTGCCATGTCATTGTGATTGTCTCAATTTGGTTTGCCATGTCGATTTCATTCACATGACATTCATTACCATGCTATATCACTTTATGCCATGTCATCATCTCATCATCTCATCTTCCATATTACAATGATAATGCTTATCATGTTTTAGTAATCATGCATGCCTTAATGTCAATTTGCACATTCATAACATTTTAATAAATATGGCAATATTCCCGAATTTAAATAATTAATGGTTTTCTCTACTGGGTCTGCCGGAAAGGATATAATTAATTATTAACAAAGGAATACCCTTTTCTAAACAAAAATGATTCAAAAAATTTCAAAATAAATAAAACTTTCTATGTTTTGCCGGGTTTGCCAGGGAACATGAAAAGATTTTGGTATTAATAAATTCTAAGTCGTTCTCAAATAAATTCATCCTCATGCTGTGACATTTGTCCATGTCATTAATACGTCATTTTTGTATGCCATGTCATACATTTCAGGCCATGTCACCTATGCCATGTCATTATTTCATGCCATGTCACCTATGCCCTGTCATCATTTTATGCCATGTCATCATGTATGCCATGTCATCTTGCATGCCATGTCGATTTCATTCACATGACATTCATTCTTATGCCATGTCATCCGTATGCCATTTCATTTTGTATGCCATATCGATTTCATTCACATAGCATTCATTCTTATGCCATGTCATCCATATGCCATGTCATTTTGTATGCCATGTCAATTTTATTCACATGACATTCATTCTTATGCCATGTCATCCGTATGCCATGGCATGTTGTATGCCATGTTGATTTCATTCACATGACATTCATTCTTATGCCGTGTCATCCATATGCCATGTCATCATTGTATGCCATGTCGATTTCATTCACATGATATTCATTCATATGCCAAGTTACCTATGCCACGTCATTATTTATGCCATGCCGATTTCATTCATATTGTAGACACCTAATTTTGTCCGGACCACTAAAACAGGTATGTTTTCTTCCTAAATTGACGTTTCAGAATGTAAAAAGATTTTTTTCATCCTGCAGGTGGTACTCCGAGACTTAGTCTAAGAAGGCGAACATAAAAAGTCAAACTTGAAAAAGTCAACCCTAAAAAGTCAACCTCAAAAAGTTAACTACTAAAAAAGTCAACCCACTTTGAAAATCAAGATTTGAAGTTCAATTGAAAAATGGCGAAAGAATTTTGATAATACGAGGTCTACATTGAAAGATATGGAGTTTGGAAGTTGGGTTACGGAGATTCAGTAGAAAGGAAACCCTAGTCCGAGAAATTTAGGAGAAAGTGCTTAAACGATCAAGTTGGTCGAAATTGAAGGTTCCAAATGAAACATAAGACTGACTATGGGTAATGGAGAAGCTACTTGGAAGAAAAACTGAAAGAAAAGTCAATCCGGAAGAAAATCGAGAATTAGGGTTTTTGGTGGATTTCAGTGAAATTTGGAAGAATTACAGAAATGGCTCGATTCGGTAAGAATAAAGCCTCTAATGGATGAGGAGTGATTAAACAAGGATAGTCCAAGGCTCAGTTTGAAGAAAATCTGAAAATTGAACTTGTTTTGAGCAAAACCGGGTTTCGGAGGCAAAAGGGCAAAATTGGAAAATTTGAGAAAAATAGCGAATGAACTCCAAAAATTATGAACAATTGTAGATCTCATTCTTAAATCATTTCGGAGAGATTGAAGAAGAAAAATCTTGATTCACAGTTCTTTTGCAAAATGGCCAAATCTCGGGTCCTCCATGTAGAAATTCAAGAAGATAAATCCTGAAAAATAGCAAATGAACTCCAAAAATTTTGAAAATTTACAGATCTCATTTTTAAATTATTTGGAAGATATTGGAGAAAAAAATCCGGATTCGGAGTTCGATTGCAAAATGGCCAAATCTCGGGCCCACTATGCAATAATTCAAGCAGATAAATCCCGAAAAAATAGCAAATGAACTCCAAAAATTCTGAAAATTTGCAGATCTCATTTTTAAATCATGCATTTCATGCATCATATTTGCTGTATTTTCATGCATTTCATGT
Organism: Fremontodendron californicum; assembly: GCA_030761205.1. Lineage (NCBI taxonomy): Eukaryota > Viridiplantae > Streptophyta > Magnoliopsida > Malvales > Malvaceae > Fremontodendron > Fremontodendron californicum. Next base: position 25,292,096 of record JAULJL010000009.1, read on the forward strand.
CATTGCCACATGATTTATGACTTAGACCAATCAATGGTTCAAAGTCATGCTCATTTTGAGCATACTTGTCGAAAATTAAAGAGTTGTCAAATTGATTATTCTACCTTTGTGATTTTTTTTACTTAGCCAATTTTTACCTAACTTTTCAACAGTGTTAGCTACTGTTTGTGAGCCCTTAGGACAGTCTCTAACATTTTTATTTTGATTTTTAAATGATTTTATCAAAGGCAAAAAAATGTGTTTTAGCAAAACAGTTTTTTACCTAGTACTCGTACATTCCCGATTTTTCTGGGCAGTCATATTTAATCAAAAAATTAAGCTGATTTTTTTCCATATATTTTTACATGTCCTGAGTCTCCATTATTTCTTTTAGATTTTTTTTGAATTTTGAAAATAGGGTAAAAAATCGTGCTTTAAAACTGGATAGTAGAGGCAGAATTGAATTTGAAGGAAAATCATTTTTCTGTTTTGGTTAAGTTACTTAGAGGGGGCTGATTGGGAAGTTTAGCTACTGACTTAGGGTAGCTTCTAAGCCTTTTTAAACTCTAAAAATGATTTTTCAAATCTCGGGTTAAGGGTGGCCAAGTCCGGGATTTTAAACTTAGGAAATTAGAGCCATTTAAAAAGGGTTTAGCTAAGTTTTTATTTTTAATCTAAGCTTTTTAAAATTGTTTTCAAACAATCACAAAGTATTTTTGGTTTTAGAATTTTTAATTTGATATATTTTCCTAAGGTATCCGGATATCTTTTTAGATATACGGATTTTCTTAATTAAAGAGAAAAATACATTCTCATGCATTGATTTTCCATATTCATGCCTACTATATAATATGTGATTTTTGCTACGTTAATTTTCATGATGGTGTTATTGTCTTTGATTTAAATTTTCGATATTATATTAATTGTCATATGATTTTGAATATTACATGCTATCCTATGCTTTTTATTTAGTTATTTATGTTTGTCACATTATTTAGTATATATTATGTTCATGCATTATTATTTTATTTTTATTTTCATGCATATTACATGATAGCATTATTTTATGTCATTTCATATCATTTAGATTATATGCCATATCATTTATATTTGTCATGTCATTTAAATCATTTTATTCCATTTAGATTATATCATATGACTTAGGATATTTCATTTCATTTAGAATATGCTATGACATTTAAATTATATCATACCATTTAGGTTGCATTATATTATCTAGATTTTGCTATGTCATTTTATTTATGTCACACATATTCATATTCATATATTTTTTTTAAAAATGTTTTGAAAAAGGTAATGATTTTCAATAAAATAAAGATATTCCCGAGTTAAAATAATTGATGAGTTCTCTGCCGGGTTTTCTGGGGAGGATATCATCAATTATCATTTATAACAGAATATCTTCTTTAAAATAAGAATGATTCTAAAAGTTTTCCAAACTAATAAAAATTTCTATATTTTGCCACGTTTGTTGGGGAATATAGGAAAATTTTTGAATTAATAAATTCCAGATCATTTTCAATTAAAAATGGAATTATTTTTCTTTAAATTGGGAATTAGCTTGAAATATCAAATTAAAAATCGACTTTTTACCGAGACTTGAGATAACACACGATTAATAAGGTACCGTTTTATACGGGCATTGTGGGGGTGCTAATCCTTCCCTACACGTAACCGAGTCCCGAACCCGCTTCTTTGATTTCTCTGGTTTAAAAGCAAATTTGAAATTGGTTTTCAAAATGTTTTAATTAATTTTAAAATATTTTATAAAGCCGGTTTTAATAGGTGGCCGATCACAGATAGCCAAAAAAGATTGGTGGCGACTCCCTGTCTTTTTCAAGGTTATTTTCAAAACCTTCGTTTTTCTAGAGGAATTAAGTAGACTTTTTCTCGGTTTTTTTTTAAATGTCATGCTTAAGGAATAATAAAGTCTTGCAATGAGACTTGTTATTTTTTAGGTTGTGACAGCTTGGCGACTCTGCTGGGGACTATTAGAGAGTCAGGCCTAGAATGTGTCGTGTGTTATCAAAGTCTCGATTTTGTTAGTTTAATTGGTATTTAATTTTAATTCCCACATTTAAAAAAAAGGATAATTTCAAAAATAATAAAATGTTTTTAAATATGTCCATATTCATGTGCATACATATTATAATTGTTCTCTGGTTATTTTGGTGCATATATTCATTTATTGATTAATTGATGACTTATGTTATTTAATCTTGTTGGGGCATTTCGAATAAGGGATGTAGAATAGGTGGTGAAATGTTTGTTATTTCTCCTCTCACACTACACGTGCATTTGCATATCATGAGCCCTATACCCGAGTTTCGTTCTTTTAGGTAGGAGCAATGTAACTAAGCCTTCGTGATTAACAATCCGCATGGGCTAGTGAAACACTTTCGGAGTACTAAATTACCTAAGCCTTCGTGATTAACAATCCGCATTGGCTAGGGAAATAGACTCTAACGAATTGAACCCGCTTTTATCGGGGTGCCTTACTAGCCTTCACCGGTGAAAGTGAGGAACAATTCGGGGCTTTTAGAACTAATTCACCTTCATATAGTAAACCTAGGCGAAGCCATGCCAGATTTCCAATTAGATATCCCGAAGTTAAGAGCACATAGAGGAATATTTCCAATCCTTTTACCTTCTATTCTACTTTCCCAATAAGTTTATTTTTGAAAATCGGACAACGATGAACGTATATCACAATGCCCGTAATAAGTGTTGGTGTGTTGTCCCAAGGGTGTTATAATGCCAACATATTGTTGGCATCCTCAGGGATAATTATTATTTTGAATTATATGTTTTTTGTATTATTCGAATTTTTTCCCGTTACTAATTCATTTCCTTTTTCTTTTTCTTTTTGTTGTTGTTGTTGTTGTTGTTGTTTTTTTTTTTTTTTTTTTTTTTTTTTTTGCATTCTTGTCATCATTTTTTGCACATGGAAGGTTATTGGTGTCGGGATAATATTCAACCAAAAGGGCTTCCATGGAGGGTCAGAATGTCTCAGTGGTCGAGAAGCATTTAGAGGTTAGGAAACAGTCCGAGAAAGGTCAGCAGGATAATGGGGATTGTTTGAAAATGGGATATGTGTCAGTATTGCCAGCCGAGGTTGATCTTACTATCAGGCAAAATTATCTCCGAGAATTGATGGATATATGGAATCAATGGAACATATCAAAAAAAGAAGCCTTCGCTCAGACTTATGGGGACATAGCACTGTTAGTTCAGGTTAAGGTCAGTGGTGAGGTGATTCAGGCTGTGGTGCAATTCTGAAATCCCGCTTATCAGTGTTTTACTTTCAACCAAGAGGATATGACTCTAACCATAGAGGAGTATTTAACCTTGCTGCATATTGAGAACGTTATTCTCGATCGTATTTATTTGAAGGATACAAAGACACCAAGTTTCAAGAAAAAGATGTCTAAAATTCTGGGAGTGGAAAGAAATTGGGTCAAAAGCCATGTTGTCCGAAAAGGGGTAAGCTACTGTATATCATGGGATGTTTTACGGACCTTAATCCACAACTATTCAAGCAAGGAGACAGTTAGAAATATATTTGCTCTGGCTGTCTATGGTTTAGTTATCTTTCCAAAGACATTAGGGTATGTGGATGTGGCGGTATTTGATGTTTTTGAGAGGCTTGAGCAGAGGATAAACCTAGCCCCTTATAGCAGAAATAATCTGATCGCTGAATTTCTGTAGACGGGAAGGAAAAGGGCATTTTATAGGTTGTATACAGCTTCTTTACATATGGGTTCAGAGCCATTTTTGTAAACAGGAGAATTTTCCCATTCGCTCGTATTGGAAGTCTTTTGCACTAATTGGTGAATTTCTTAAGAGGGATTGGCTTGAAAATAGGATTGAGTTACAATGGATCAACATATTCCGGAATATCAGGGCTGAGATGATAATTTGGAGAGCTCCACGGATAGCTCCTATGCCGACATTGTACAAGTGCGGAGATAAAGCTTCTGTTGCATTATTGGGAGTATGGGGAGGAGTGAGCTATGCACCACTGCTGGTACTAAGACAATCGAAATCACATCAGTTTACTCCTACGACCCATGACCTTAGTGATTTGGAATTTTCTTATGGAGAAGACGGATACTCGAGAAAGGTACGTGAGATTGTAGTAGCATGGAAGGAAACTCATCGGGTGGAGGTAGCTAGATATGCTGACATCGTTACACCTGATTACCTGGTATGGAGCGAATTGAGGGTTAATGATAGGTTGTTGACATCAGATGGAAAAGAGGTCTAGTTCATAAGTCCACCACCTAAGGATGCGCCATCAGAGTTAGAAATTGCAAGGGCAGAATTCGAAAAAGAAAAGGCCCAAATGAGCAAGGAAATTGCCCGATTGCAAGAAGAGCTTGAGGATATGAAAAATAGGGAATCAGCTCGCGAAAGAGAAAAGGAAAAGATCAAGAGAGAAAGGGACACTGCTAAAAGCGATCTTCAGGAATTACACTTGGAGAACAAAAGGTACCGCTTCGAGCTCAAATTCGAGAGGACCCTCAAGACTTTCAAGGAATGGGAGCAAAAGGTCAAAAACCTCAAGAAGGAGAAGAACTATTGGAAAGAAATAGCAAAGCATGAGGAAGCCCGAGCCAATCAACTGGAAAAACAAGCTAAGGAAATCGTACATGGTGATGGTTCTGCTGACATGTCAAAGGGCCGTGAACAAGTAGGGGTCAGGTTGAAGAGCAAGGCAATCAAAAGAGGACAGTTAAAAAGGTCCAAGACCCGAGGGAGTTACTATAGGACCGGTGTTTTGTAATAGCATTTTTAAATTAGGATAGACAGATTATCAGATTGTCTTAAGTAGAGATCTTTTTTCTTTGATGTATTTAGTTCTAAGAAATCAATGAAAGACCGTTTGGTTGCAATTATCCCGGGGCCAATACTTTTATATGCATTCATCATTCATTTGTTTTTTCCTTTATATATTTTTTTTGTTCATTCATTTATTTATATTTATAATCATTCATCATTTTTTCTTTATAAATTGTTCATACACTTAGTCATTTATTAATTTGTCCATTCATTTATTCTTTATAATTAGTCATTCATGTTCATACACTTAGTCATTTACTTATTTGTTCATTCATTAACATTTAGTCATTTATTCATTCATTTTTATAAAATAAAATAAAAAATGTGTTAATAATTTCTAATCCATGGTTTTTAAAACTAAAGGTACAGTTGGTCGCACTCAGAAAGAATCAGACTTTCGACACCCATACAATACTCGATCTCAAGCAAGAGCTATGGAGAACGATCAGCTTGCTAGAATTGAAAGGATGGAAAGAATTCAAAGGGAACTGCAGGAACAATTAGCTAAATCTCAAGAGGAGTCATGGGAACAAATGACCAAACTCATGGAGATGATGAATACCATGATGAGTGGCCAGGGGAAAATACAGTTACAGGAATGGGGGCAGTAAACCAGGAAGACCGACCAGAGGTGGTACAAAAGAATGGCCAGACATCCCAGCATGTGGGAAATGAACTTTCGACTGGGGCAGCATCCTATATTTACATCCAACCAATGGCTGAAGCACAGAATTTTGGTCCTAAAAGGGGTAATATTGGGGTTGATCCTATTGATGTGGACATTCCAGACTTTGAGGAATTGGCTGAAAAGGAAAGGGAAAAGATGACTGAGCTGAAGAGGGTTGAAACAGCAGAATCCCAGAAAAAATATCAGCTGCTGGAGGAAAGATTGAGGGCAGTTGAAGGGGTGAAGCTATTTGGCAGTCTGGATGCCAAAGAGATGAGTTTAGTGCATGGTCTGGTGACTCCTCCAATGTTCAAAGTACCAGACTTTGAAAAATATAATGGAACGACCAACCCATCAGCACATCTGACCATGTATTACCGAAAGATGGCCGGACATGATGAAGACGAAAAATTGCTTATCCACTGTTTTCAAGATAGCTTGATAGGGTCTACAACTCGATGGTATAACCAGCTTACCCGTACTAAGATCCGTTCCTTGATGGATCTAGCCAAAGCTTTCATGGAACAATACAAGCATGTGACGGACATGGTGCCTGATCGTCTAACTCTACAAAACATGGAAAAGAAAGCTACTGAAAGCTTTAAAGAATATTCTCAGAGATGGAGAGACCTGGCTACCCAAGTACAACCTCCTTTGGCCAACAAGGAAACTACAGTTCTTTTCATCAATACCCTGAAAGCACCTTATTATGAGAAATTGGTGGGGAGTGCCACCAAAGACTTTGCAGATATGGTGATATCCTCGGAGATGATAGAGTCTACCATTAAGAACGGGAAAATGGAAGGGGGTGAGTCTGCTACCCCGAAGAAGGTTTTCCTTGCAAAAAAGAAGGAGGAGACACATGCAGTCAGTTTCAGTCAATACCCCTATGCACGTCCTACACCACACAAACCTCTCAGGCCTTATACTCCTCCTACATCTTATACACCTCCTACACCCTACACACCTTATCCGAGGTATGGTCCTTACTATCCCAATGTGAACCATCTTACCCAAAATCCATTTCCCTATACCAATATACCACAACAGCCTTTTCCAACTAGCATAGCCCTACAGATAAATCTTCCCCGAAACACTATCCCAAACACCCAAGGTGCTGGACGCAATGATCAATGTTCACCAAGGAATGACCAAAAACCCCAATTTGATCCGATTCCTACCACCTATGGTGAGCTATATCCTAAACTGTTGTAGAGTCAACTTATTGCACCTGTATACCTCAAACCTCTAACACCACCATATCCAAGGTGATACAATGCAAATGTTAGCTGCGCATATCACGCAGGGATCCAGGGGCATTCGACTGAGGACTGTATTGCCTTTAAGAAGAAAGTCCAAAGTTTTATTAATACTGGGGTGGTGAAGTTCAGGACAAGGAATGGGCCAAATGTAGCAGGAAATCCATTACCCGATCATGCTGAGAATCGGGTAAATACAATATTGACAGAGGAGGAAAGAAGGTTGAAAAGACATGTCAGTGAAGTCAAGATCCCAATGATAAAAGTGTGGGTCGAAATGGTAAAAGCGAGAATGGTGGAGGATGGTGACAGTTTAAAAATGGTTGCAAAGAGGATGGAGGACTGGTGCCCGTTCCATGGTTGTAAAGGTCATATCATACAGGAATGTGGGGACTTTCTGGCTAAAGTCCAAAAGATAATAGATGAGGGGGAAGCCCAGTTTTATGAAGAAATAGAGGATAAAGTAGAGGTTATTGAGAATACAGCTGACTATGGAATAGGAAGACCTTTGATCATCTATTACGATGAACCAGAGAAGACTACTCCGGTTGTTGAGGAAATTGCGCCTAATCTAATCATAGATTTGCCTTCTTCCTTTTCATACAATAAAAATAAAACTGCACCATGGAAATATGACAGCAGCATGGTTATGTCCAGGTCTTCAAGTCAGCTAGATATTACAGGTGTGGGGCACTTAACACGAAGTGGAAGGTGTTATACTCCTGAAGTTGTTGAACTGGGATCAACAAGAAGGGATGGAGGACTAGACAAAGGGAAAAAAACAGATGAACCAATCCATATTGAGATGGATTTGTCAAAAGAAGCAGAGAGGGGATCAGCCCCGGTAAAAAGGATAAAAGAGCCGGTGAATGAGAAAGAGGCCTGCGAGTTTTTAAAGTTCATAAAACATAGTGAGTATAATTTTATTGAGCAATTGCAACGTCAGCCAGCAAGAATCTCCATCTTATCTTTGCTATTAAACTCGGAGCCACACAGAAATGCCCTATTGAGAGTGTTGAATCAGGCATATGTGGCTAACAACATATCGGTAGAAAAGTTAGACAGGCTGGTGGGAAACATTGCGGCAGACGACCATATATATTTCAGTTATGATGAAATACCACCCAATGGTATTGGGTCCACAAAGGCTCCTCACATAACAACCACCTGCAAGGGGCATATACTACCAAGGGTGCTTGTGGATAATGGTTCTTCATTAAATGTAATGCCCTTGGCAACCCTGTCTAAGTTGCCAGTTGATATGCTTTATATGTTACCGAGTTGCACAGTAGTCAGGGCTTTTGATGGTACCGGGAGAGAGGTAATGGGAACTATTGAGGTTCCTCTGGAGATAGGCCCATGTACCTATACGGTGAACTTTCAGGTCATGGATATTAATCTGTCCTATAATTGCTTATTGGGAAGGTCGTGGATACATTCAGTAGGGGCTTTACCCTTGTCTCTTCACCAGAAGCTGAAATTTATGATGGAGGGCCGTTTGGTCATTGTATCAGGAGAGGAAGACATAATAGCCTCTGCATCTACTGAATCTCCTTATGTTGAACCCAATTAAGATGCCGTAGAATGTTCTTTTCGGTCTTTGGAATTAGTAAATGCGGTTTTCATCGCTGAATGATGAAAAATTCCAAAACCAAGGTTGTCCAAGAACACAAGGCTAGGAGTAAGAACCACAGTGGGAAAGGGCTGGAAAAGGTCTTGGAAAATATCTTCAAGGGATGGCCCGAGCAATGGAAGCAGTGGGAAAAAAAGACTGGTTTGGCTTAGGGTATCTATTGAAGGCCCATGAGAGGAGGAAACAAGTTGAAAAGAACCGACAAAAGACGATGACCCATTTAACGGGTATGGGTATTGAATGGGAACCCATGACTTTCCCACCAATCCTTCACAACTTAAAAGAATTCAGAGGATGTACTTATAATGATCGAGCAAGCTTTTGAAAAATTCCATGTGAATAAAGGGGGCAGATTCAGGATATGGTAATTTGCATGACTGGGAAAGAAGGGATGGAAAGTGACAGTACGAACTGGATGGTGCGACCTTGTCCACCAGGATATAGACTGACCAATTGGAGTGCGACTGAGTTGCCCATAGTTTTTAAGTCTATTCCAACGTAATACTTAAAAAAAAAAATCTTAATTATCTTTACCCGAAGATATTAAGAATTTTTTTTCTTTAATGGGTTTTTTGTTTAAACTTTTTCATTCAATAAATAACAAGCACGACGCATTTTATTCATATTGATGTGTCCGTATTCTTTCATTTTTGCTATTTATTTTGTTTTCATTATATATATTTTCCTATATTATTTTTTCTCCACCTATTTAAGGTGTACGGATATGGAATATGAGAACCTTACTGTCTGAAATTCTGAAATTAATTTTGAAAGACCCATTTGCACGGGTGATTTTGAGGCTAACGAAGATATTGAGGATTATGGTCTACCTCCGAATCTATTAAGGAAAATAGAACAAGAGGAGAAACAAGTACTTTCTCATAAGGAATTATTGGAAATGATAAATCTGGAAAATGGTGAAGAGAAAAAGGAAGTCAAAATCGGGACTTCATTGTCATCATCAATAAAGGGTGAATTGATAGCCTTGCTCCAAGAATACGTGGATGTATTTGCATGGTCTTACCAAGACATGCCAGGGTTGGATCCGGATAATGTGGTTCATAAGCTCCCTTTAAGGCCAGAATGTAAGCCAATTCAGCAAAAGTTGAGAAGAATGAGGCCGGACATGCTCTTAAAGATAACAGAGGAGGTGAAGAAGCAATTTGATGCTGGATTGTTAGAGGTGGCAAAATATCTAGAATAGGTGGTAAATATTGTTCCAGTACCAAAAAAGGATAGCAAGGTGCGGATATGCGTTGATTACCGAGATTTGAACACGGCCAGCCCTAAAGATAATTTCCCTTTGCCCCATATCGATACTCTAGTGGCTACTACGGCGAAGAGTTCTTTACTTTCTTTCATGGACGGATTCTCAGGATACAATCAGATTAAGATGGCACCGGAAGATATGGAGAAAACCACATTTGTTACAATATGGGGAACCTTCTGCTACAAGGTAATGCCATTTGGGTTGAAGAATGCTGGGGCAATATATCTGAGAGCCATGGTGGCCTTGTTTCATGATTATGATGCATAAGGGAATTGAGGTCTATGTTGATGATATGATTGCAAAATCACAAGGAGAAGAGGAGCATATTGCGAATCTTAAAAAACTCTTCGAATGACTAAGGAAGTTTTGACTCAAGCTAAATCCGACAAAATGCACTTTTGGAGTCACCTCGGGAAAATTACTGGGTTTAATCGTCAGCAAAGGGGAATTAAGATTGACTCGAATAAAGTGAAGGCCATTCAGAATTTGCCACCACCTCATACTCAAAAGGAAGTAAGGGGCTTTCTGGGGAGATTAAATTACATTGCCCGATTTATTTTCAGTTAATCGACAAATGTGATCCAATATTTAAGTTACTTCGAAAACGTGATCCAGGAGAATGGGATGAAGGTTGTTAGATTGCATTTGAAAAGGTTAAACATTATCTATCCAACCCACCAGTATTAATGCCACCTGTTCTAGATAAACCAATGATACTGTATTTATCAGTATTTGAGAGATCCATGGGTTGTGTTTTGGGGCAGCTTGATGTGACTGGAAAGAAAGAACAAGCAGTTTACTACCTCAGCAAGAAGTTCATAGATTATAAAAAGGTTCACAGATTATAGATGCGTATATATGAGTCTCTTGCCCACTACCTAAGTATTGAAGAAGAAGCAGATGGCCTCCCTTGGTATAACGACATCCTGCAATACATCAAGAGTCAACAGTATCCAGAACAAGCAACAAAAAATAACAAAAAGACTCTGAGAAGGCTAGCAATGGGTTTTGTTCTAGACAGTGAGATTCTCTACAATAAAGGAAAAAACAAAGTCTTGTTGAGATGTGTCAGATCGGCCGAAGCTCGGAGAATTATAAAAGAGGTCCATGAAGGGATATGTGGCACTCATGCTAATGGTCACATGCTTGCTAAGCAGATTATGAGGGCAGGGTATTATTGGTTGACAATGGAAGGAGATTGTATCAGTTATTCCCGGAAGTGCCATAAATGCCAAATATATGCAGATAAGATTCATGTGCCGCCATCGCCATTGCATGTCATGACTGCACCATGGCCTTTTTCAATGTGGGGAATGGATATGATTGGACCTATTACCCTGAAAGCTTCTAATGGACATCGTTTCATCTTGGTGGCCATAGATTATTTCACAAAGTGGGTATAAGCTGATTCCTATGCAAATGTAACCAAGTTGGTGGAATGCAGATTTGTACAGAAAAAAATCATATGCCGTTACGGATTGCCAGCAAAAATTATTTCGGATAATGCTCTCAATTTGAATAATAAGATGATGAGAGAAGTGTGTACTCAGTTCAAGATCACACATCATAATTCGGCACCTTACCGTCCGAATACGAATGGGGCAGTAGAAGCAAGTAACAAGAATATCAAGAAGATTGTTGAGAAGATGACTGCTGTGTACAAGGATTGGCTTGAGATCTTGCCTTTTGCTCTTCATGCATATCGTACCTTAGTTCGCACATCTACAGGGGCAACACCATTTTTTTGGATATACGGGATGGAAGCAGTGCTACCTATTGAAGTTGAAATCCCTTCATTAAGGGTTTTGATGGAAGTTGGCCTAGAAAAAGCAGAAGGGGTTAGAGCTCGTTATGAACAGTTGAATCTCATCGAGGAGGAAAGATTGAAAGCAATTCGTCACGGGCAGTTGTATCAGAAAAGGATGATTCGAGCCCACAACAAGAAGGTTCGTCCCAGACAGTTTCGAGAGGGGGAGTTGGTACTGAGGAAAATCTCCCTATAGTAAAAGACTTGCGAAGAAAGTGGGCTACGAATTGGGAAGGACCCTATGTGGTAAAAAGAGCTTTTTCTGGAGGAGCATTGATTTTAACTCGGATGGACGGAGAGGATTTCAGAAATCCCGTGAATGCTGATGAACTAAAGAAGTATTATGCTTAAAAAAAGTGTGATGCTGTGCACATGGAAATTCGAATGATTCCAAGTGTAAAATAGAAATTCTATATATCTATCTCCTCTGTGGATTGCTTTTTAATGAGAATATTTATGCTTGATATGATGAATGGCCATCTTTCATATTCCTTTCACTAACAAGAAATTATCCTTAGTCACCCCTTTGAGCCTTAGGTATTATTTCTTTCTTTAAACCTTGATCAAGGATCACTCTCTACACTGGAGGGCAAATGCGAGGAAAAATAATAAAAAATCATGGCAAAAAGAAAGCCATCGAAAAATATGGCAAATGAAAGCCAACAAAGCAAAAAAGAAAAAAGAAGAAAAGAAAGTCCAAAAAAGGGACAAATGTTTCAAGAATGACTTTTCCTCAGGAAATGATCCTTGATTCAATCACCCTTAAACACATTTTAGGCCTATTTTATCCTTTCTTTCTAAACCCGAACCTTAAATTATGTGCTTTAGAAAGTCCATTTTGATCAAGCATGGATATTTAATTTGAAAGGTTATTCTCAGAATTCATCCTATCTTTTGAATCGATATTTTTACCTTGGAAGCATTTAGAATTCTCAGATGCATGGTAGAATACAAAAAATGGAAAATGAAAAAAGAATGTAAAAGGAGAGGTTTAAGCCAAAAACCCGCAAAGAGCGATTTAATACTGAATGGAGGAAACTTGAGTTGAAAACCCGCGAAGGGCGGCTCAGGTACTAATTAAAGTTCGAATCAATGCTCCGTGTAAAGGGGGAGAAAATATTTGAAAATCAGAGAAAAGGGGAACAACTCAGTCTGTCGCAACTATAGAAGTAGAGGGATTACCCAAGTAAATTGCTCGTTCAAGATAAATTTCAGATGGTTTGAAAAAGGAGGGTCCAAGATATTCCGCATCCGGGGCATCTACAACCTGTAACTTTACATTTGTTTCTTATATCTTTGATATTCACTTTTACAATTTTTGCTCGATTCATATTTTCTTTCATACATTTTTGAGATGCATCATGATTGTTATTAAATTGAATGATGATTAGTGGTAAAAAAATCTTTAAATAAAAGGATTTCAGAGTATTACTAAGGAATAGATTTAAATCTTGGGAAAGGTTTGGAAAGTTCACCAAGAAAAGAAAACATTGAACATGTTGGAGACTCCATCACGAAGTTAGAAAATTTGTGAATTTCAGCGAAATTCAGAAACTAAGAATGTTTGACAAGTTATCTTGAGTGAAGGATTCCTTATGTGGGGCATCAGTGAACAATTGAAGACTCTGTCATGATGTCGGATAATCTGTGAACCTCAAAGAAACCATGGATTAGAAATCATGACACATTCATTTGATTGCGTTCATTCTTAGGAAACATACAAGCATTTGCAAAGTATGTCATTCTCATCATTGCATTTAGCTAACAATGCAAAAATTAGGAAAACTTGGACTTCTCCAAAGTAAACTCATTTTGCTTCTCAAATGAGTCGAGCCCTGAGACCATTGTCGTGGTATTTCCTTTTGTTTTAAATCTAATTCATTCTGTTTTATCAAATGAGTTGAGCCTTGAGATCACCGTCGAGGTATTTCCTTTTGTTTTAAATCTAATTCATTCTATTTTATCAAATGAGTCGAGCAAAGAAGACCATCGTGGAGGTATTTCCTTTTGTTTTAAATCGAATTCATTCTGTTTTATCAAATGAGTCGAGCCTTGAGACCATCGTCAAGGTATTTCCTTTTGTTTTAAATCGAATTCATTTTGTTTTATCAAATGAGTCGAGCCTTGAGACCACCGTCGAGGTATTTCCTTTTGTTTTATATCAAATTCATTCTGTTTATTAAATGAGTCGAGCCTTGAGACCGTGTCAAGGTATTTTCAAATCATGGGCAAGGCCTCGGAGCACCATTTTTAAGACCTCTGGGCACCATTCTTAAGACCTCCAGGCATAAGTTTCCAGAGTTTTTACAGTTTTAAACAATGAACAAGTCTCTGGTGGTGATAACCAAAGCCTCTGGTGGAGATATCCAGAGTTTTACATTTGCTTGAACAAGTCTTTGGTGGTGATAACCAAAGCCTCTAATGGAGATATCCAGAGTTTTTGAGCTTTAAAAATGAATAAGTCTTTGGTGGTGATAGCCAAAGCCTTTGGTGGAGATATCCATAGTTTTACATTTGCTTGAGCAAGTCTTTAGTGGTGTTAGCCGAAGCTTCTGGAGGAGATACCTAGAATTTTAAACACAGCTTTGCACAAGATAGGTTAAGCCCTCGAGACCATCGTCAAGGTCTTTTCTTCTCTTGCAAATCGATCTCGTTTCCTTAAGACAGGTTGAGCCTTGATTAGTCAGGGAATTCAATTTAAGGACAATATCTTCTATTTACAGCTTTTTTCAAAAAAAAAAAAATGAATGAATGAAAAGATGAAACCCTTTTCCCTTCCCTTCACATGTGATTTCACTAACCGGACAAAATTAGTATTTGTTAATCTTTGCCTGATTCCTGATTCTCAGCAATAGCCAAAGAGGGGTAGCTGTAGACACCTAATTTTGTCCGGACCACTAAAACAGGTATGTTTTCTTCCTAAATTGATGTTTCAGAATGTAAAAGATTTTTTTCATTCTGCAGGTGGTACTCTGAGACTTACTCTAAGAAGGCGAGCACAAAAAGTCAAACTTGAAAAAGTCAACCTCGAAAAAGCCAACCTAACTACTGAAAAAGTCAACCCACTTTCAAAATTGAGATTTGAAGTTCAATTGAAAAATGGTGAAAGAATTTTGATAATCCGAGGTCTATATTGAAAGATATGGAGCTCGGAAGTTGGGTTACGGAGATTCAATAGAAAGAAACCCTAGTTCGGAAAATTTGGGGAAAAGTGCGTAAACGATCAAATTGGTCGGAATTGAAGGTTCCAAATGAAAGATAAGCACTGACTATGGGTAATGGAGAAGCTATTTGGAAGAAAAACTGAAGGAAAAGCCAATTCGAAAGAAAACCGAGAATTAGGGTTTCTAGTGGATTTCGGTGAAATTGGGGAAAATTACAGAAATGGCTCGATTCAGTAAGACTAAAGCCCCTAATAGATGAGGAGTGATTAAACAAGGATATCCCAAGGCTCAGTTTGAAGAAAATCTGAAAATCAGACTTGTTTTGAGCAAAACTGAGTTTCGAAGGCAAAAGGGCGAAATTGGAAAATTTGGGAAAAATAGTAAATGAACTCCAAAAATTCTGAAAAATAGCAGATCTTATTCTTAAATCATTTCGAAGAGATTGGCGAAGAAAAATCTTGATTCGGAGTTCGTTTGCAAAATGGCCAAATCCCGGGCCCACTATGCAGAAATTCAAGAAGATAAATCCCGAAAAAATAGCAAATGAACTCCAAAAATTCTAAAAATTTGCAGATATTTTTTTTAGATTATTTGGAAGATATTGGAAAAATAAAATCCAAATTCGGAGTTCGTTTGCAAAATGACCAAATCCCGGGCCCACTATATAGTAATTCAAGCAAATAAATCCTGGAAAAATAGCAAATGAACTCCAAAAATTCTGAAAATTTGCATATATCATTTTGAAATTATTTGGAAGAGATTGGCGAAATAAAATCCAGATTCTGAGTTTGCTTGCAAAATGGCCAAATCCCGGGCCCACTATGTAGTAATTCAAATAGATAAATAAAAAAAAAAATACTAAATGAGTTCCAAAAATTATGAAAACTTCCAGATCATACTTTTAAACTATTTGGAAGAGATTGGTGAAGAAAAATCTGGATTTGGAGCTCGTTTGAAAAATGGTAAAGTTTGGGAACATAAAAGGGCAATTTTGGAAAAAAATCCAAATAAATAGCAAATGGGCTCGGAAAATTTTGAAAACCTCCAGAATTCAATTTTTTTATTATATTGAAAGTATTCAAAAAAGAAATTTTGAATTTGGAGTCTGTTTGCTATTTATTTATGTTCGAGGGGCAAAAAGGTCAGTTTACCCAAGAAACCGAAGAGGGCTTTTCTTGCCTTTTGAAAAAATGGAGATTGGGCTAGAAGATGAGGGGTCAGCTGGAAAAGGCCCAAGGGTAGGCAAATATTTTCTGATTTTTAATCAAAAGGCCAACAATGAAGAGGTAGGTAGTTATTTTTTTGATCAAGCCTTTGTAATTAAGCCACATGGACCAATGCATGAAGAGGGAGAGTGACAACATAATGGCTTAAGATTCTTGAACATATGTAATTGTGGATAACTGATTACCTAATCTAAGGGTGATAATTTTACATATTAAACATCTTGGATTAATAGCCTTTGGATCAAATTGGTTGAAGGAAAAATGACAACATCCTTGCTATCCAACAAGCCATTCGACCACTACAAGGAAGGGGCTCTCTCTTTTCATTTTTAGCTATTCACTCTGGTTTTTGGCTTATTTTCTCTCCATTGTTGAAAGGAAAAAAGAAAAGTTAAGAAAAGAAAGAAAGTTAGAAGAGAAAAAGCTTGCAATATAGCTTCTAGAGGTTGCTTTAAGCACCATACTCTTGCACTTTCTTTGACTTTCCATTCTTGATTTGTTATTTTGATTACTATTTTGGAAAGTTTCTTTTGATTTTTCTTTTAAAAATAAGTGTTTTTAATATTCTTCTTCAAGTTCTTATTTATACTTTCTTGGAAAAAGCTTTGAGAAATTTCTTTCCTTTTGTTTTTGGGTGGCCGAATGACTTTTTTTTAGCGTAGTTGCTGTTTGCATTTTTATTTCATGTTACTAGTGATATTTAACAAGTTTTGATGCTTTCAATCTTCTTCAAATACATAACATGACGCTTGTTTTAATTTGGTTGCTTGCTTGTTTCCATTTTTGAGTCTATTATCTTGTTATCATGTTTATTTTACTTGTCTTGCATTTTTGATTTTCTGTTTTCAAAATGTTTAAGTTTGTTTATGTTTTACATTTTGTTAATCCATGTGTTTGTGAAAATGTCTATTGGTTTTCATGCCTTTACTTTATATTTGCATGATTTGAGTATTATTCTTTAGCTATGCATGTTATTGTGTTAAGTGTTTGTGAAAATGCCATGCTCATTTTTATGGGACCATTCGGCCACCCTTCATATTGTATGCTTTGTATGTGCATTTTCATCATGCTAGTTGATAGGTTTGCATTTTCGTGATATTTGGTTGTGTATTTAGTTTAAGCATGCTATATGTTTGTGTTATTGCCATGCATTCTTTTGGTTTAGGTTTGGCTTGCTTTGCCATGCATATTCATGCATTTTAGATCTAGGTTGCATTAAATGCCATGCAAGTTCATTTAGGTCTAGGTCATTTTATTGATGCCATGCATTTTTCATGTCATTTAGAGTCTTAAATCATGCATTTCATGCATCATATTTGCTGTATTTTCATGCATTTAATGTGCCACATGATTTATGACTTAGACCAATCAATGGTTCAAAGTCATGCTCATTTTGAGCATACTTGTGGAAAATTAAAGAGTTGTCAAATTGATTATTCTACGTTTGTGATTTTTTTACTTAGCCAATTTTTGCCTAACTTTTCAAAAGTGTTAGCTACTGTTTGTGAGTCCTTAGGAGAGTCTCTAACATTTTTACTTTGATTTTTAAATGATTTTATCAAAGGCAAAAAAAATGTGTTTTAGCAAAACAGTTTTTAACCCAGTACTCATACTTTCCCGATTTTTCTGGGCAGTCATCTTTAATCAAAAAATTAAGGCGATTTTTTTTCCGTGTAGTTTTACATGTCCTGAGTCTCCAGTATTTCTTTTAGATTTTTTTTGAACTTTTAAAAATAGGGTAAAAAATCATGCTTTAAAACTGGACAGTAGAGGCAAAATTGAATTTGAAGGAAAATCATTTTTCTATTTTGGTTAAGTTACTTAGAGGGGGATCATTAGGAAGTTTAGCTAATGACTTAGGGTAGCTTCTAAGCCTTTTTAAATTCTAAAAATGTTTTTGTAAATCTCGGGTTAAGGGTGGTCAAGTCCGGGATTTTACACTTGGGAAATTAGAGCCATTTAAAAAGGGTTTAGCTAAATTTTATTTTTAATCTAAGCTTTTTAAAATTGTTTTCAAACAATCACAAAATATTTTGGTTTTAGAATATTTAATTTGATATATTTTCCTATGGTAGCCGGATATCTTTTTAGATATACGGATTTTCTTAATTAAAGGGAAAAATACATTCTCATGCATTGCATTTTCCATATTCGTGCATACTATATAATATGTGATTTTTGCTATGTTAATTTTCATGATGGTGTTATTGTCTTTGATTTAAATTTTTGATATTATATTAATTGTTATATGATTTTGAATATTACATGCTATCCTATGCTTTTTATTTAGTTATTTATTTTTGTCACATTATTTAGTATATATTATGTTCATGCATTATTATTTTATTTTTATTTTCATGCATATTACATGATAGCATTATTTTATGCCATTTCAATCATTTAGATTATATGCCATATCATTTATATTTTCCATGTCATTTAAATCATTTTATTCCATTTAGATTATATCATATGACTTAAGATATTTCATTTCATTTATAATATATCATATGACTTAGGATATTTCATTTCATTTAGAATATGCTATGACATTTAAATTATATCATACCATTTAGGTTGCATTATATTATCTAGACTTTGCTATGTCATTTTATTTATGTCACACATATTCATATTTTTTAAAAAATGTTTTGAAAAAGGTAATGATTTTCAATAAAATAAAAATATTCCCGAGTTAAAATAATTCATGAGTTCTCTGCCGGTTTGCTGGGAAGGATATCATCAATTATCATTAATAACAGAATATCTTCTTTAAAATAAGAATGATTCGGAAAGTTTTCCAAACTAATAAAAATTTATATATTTTACCACGTTTGTTGGGAATATATAGGAAAATTTTGAATTAATAAATTTCGGATCATTTTCAATTAAAAATGGAATTATTTTTCTTTAAATTGGGAATTAACTTGAAATATCAAATTAAAAATCGACTTTTTACCGAGACTTGAGATAACAGACGATTAATAAGGTACCATTTTACACGGGCGTTGTGGGGGTGCTAATCCTTCCCTACACGTAACCGAGTCCCGAACCTGCATCTTTGATTTCTCTAGTTTAAAACGCAGACTTGAAATTGGTTTTAAAAAATGTTTTAATTAATTTTAAAATGTTTTATAAAACCGGTTTGAATAGGTGGCCGATCACACCTAGCCAAAAAAGATTAGTGGCGACTCCATGTCTTTTTCAAGGTTATTTTCAAAACCTTCGTTTTTCTAGAGGAATTAAGTCGACTTTTCCTCGTTTTTTTTTAATGTCATCCTTAACGAATAATAAAGTCTTGCGATGAGACTTATTATTTTTTAGGTTGCGACACACATTACATTCATTCTTATGCTGTGTCATCATTTTATGCCATGTCGATTTCATTCACATAGCATTCATTTTTATGCCATGTCATCCATATGCCATGTAATTTTGTATGCCAAGTCGATTTCATTCACATGACATTCATTCTTATGCCATGTCATCTATATGCCATGCCATCCATGTGCCATGTCAATTTCATTCACATGTCATTTTGTATGCTATGTCAATCATTTGTCATGTCATTATTTCTTTTACTAGGTCCTAATAAAATGTTTTTCATATCATGGTAAATGAGCATGCTAATTTAATTTTTATCCTAGTAGCATTTTTGCATATTCATGGTCATTTTCTATGATTTTTAAAACACATTGAACAAAAAATGGTATTTTTCATAAATCAAGATTATTCTCGATTTAAAATAATTCATGAATTCTTTGCTGGGTCTGCCGGTGAGGATATCATTAATTATCATTAATAACGGAATATTCTTTTAAAATGAAGATGATTCGGAGAATTTTAAAATCAAGGAAAAATCCCATATTTTGCTGAGTTTGTCAAAAAATATGGGAAATTTTATGCTAGCGAATTTCAGATTATTTTCAAATAAAAAAATGAATTTTTAAGGGAATTATTTACAAACACCAATTTTAAAACTAACTTTTCACCAAGACTCGAGATAAAACACGACTAATAAGGTAGCGTTTTATTCAGGCTTTGTGGGGGTGCTAATCTTTCCCTGCACGTAATCGATTCCCAAACCCGCACTTGTTTTTCTCTGGTTCAAAGTGTAGACTAAAAAAATTGGTTTTAAAAAATATTTTAATTAATTTTAAAATGTTTTTTAAAATCGGTTTTAATAGGTGGCTAATCACACCTAGCCAAAAAGATTGGTGGCGACTCCATTTCTTTTTCGAGGTGTTTTTCATACCCTCGACCCTTTATTTCAAGAGGAATTAAGTCCTCTTTTCCTCTGCCTGTGTTTTTTTCCTTCACCTCACTCGAGCGGGTTCTCTTTTCCCCGGAGGATCACGTATCGGCACTCATGTTTGGATTGGATTTATTTCCAAACCCTTAAACTTAACTCATCTCATAAGTTATAACAAATCCATATAAAATTTTGTCATGGGCTTTTATTGGGTTACACATTCATTTGGGCTTAAATTGCCAAATTCATTAACTCATTCCTTAGTTTATTTTTAATTTTACCCATATCAACAAGATTCAATATTAAATGAGGTAAGGTAAAATTTTATCATTATATTTTTAATTTTGGAATAAATTTAGCATCATATTTTTAATTTTGAAGCAAATTTGATCAAGATGTAATCAATGAGAAACTTTCCATAAAATATTTCGTTAAAAGTTATTTTGTAACAAAAAAATTAAAAATCACATAGCATGGAAAAAAACCATGAAGCTAAAATTAAAAAAATATATATATTTCTTTTCTTCTTTCATCATGATATTTTCTATTAAATATAATGTTAGTATATGCCCTAGAGCCAATCAGATTGGACAAAAGATATACAGTTAATAATGCAAACCCATCACTATACATTAGTGATACAAGGTTTCTTTCATGTTAGTACGATGATAAAGAGTTATTAAATACTAATTGGATGAAGCCCATGGAACATAAAGGCCTTGCAAAGGAATTATTTATAATTGTGAGATCCTTATGCATCAAAGCCTTGTTCCTAAAACTGTTCCTCGTCATCGTATTGCCAAGACGGGGCATTGGCAACGCTAAAAAACAAGTACATGTTAAGCCTTCTTACTTATGAAGTAAGTAACTGATCTCATGCGTTGAAGTATAAGGGATACTTGGGATAACATATAGGTTCTTGTCTGTTGAACAAGTTCACTTAACATGGCCCGCTGTGAGAACTTTATTTGGTATTGTCACTCTAGTGTCTATGGAAATGTTCTCACGTGCCAGTTGTGTAAATTAATCCTTGGACTTCTGATATTAGGTCATCTTGTATGGGGAGTGTCATACTTTGATCCCATCATGAACGGGTCTCAAATGAAGGGATGTTTATGGTAGGGTGATTTTGGGTATGACATGTGTTGGGATTGGACCTCATGCTCAAACGATAATCGAATTAAAGAAGAACATGAACGCAACGGAAAAATAAACAAAGAGATAGTAGAATCTTACAGGATCATGCTTGTAAAATTTTAATGCAATCTTGTAATTATAAAGCATACACCTGATCAAGAATCATACCTTAACTCAAAGATCTAGTAATCTTGAGTTTACAAATAGCCCACTCAATCTTGGACACCAAGCTGTCAATCCGAGACTTTAAGCCAGACAAGTGTCTGGCCTCTAACGGTAATCCACACAAGATGATCAAGAAAACCTTCCTAAGGTAGGAATAGAGTCTTGCCGAAAATGATGCTAGTAGTTTAGGTTTCAAGAAACCTCTCCCCATCTAAATAAACATCCATGGCCGAATGCTTCATAAGCATCAACAAGAAGAAAGCGCTTTTCTTACTTCTCCGGTTTGGTGCACCAATAACAAGGATTATCTTGATCTTCTTTCTTCTTCACTCTATGCCTTTGCTCTCTTGAAAGTAAACGTTTTCTCTCTAGCAATCTATGAAGAGGCAAGGAGGAAGTCAAGAAATCAAGAAGACACCAAAGCCTCTAAGCATATCACATATGTGGCTAGGGGGCCATAGGGAGGTCGACTGTCACATGTTTCTTTATATAGAGGGGCGGCAATCACTCCAGGGTTTGGACTATGGATAATAACTTTTAGGTATTTGCCCTTAAGTCCTTCCACTTAATTAAACTATTAAATTAAGTCCCTATTGATTAAATTCTCAAATTAATCAATTAGGCTCTTTCCATTTTAATCTCTTAATTCACCTTTCTGTGTGTGACCCATTAGGCTTCCAATATGTTGGCAATAAATATAAATTAATCTAATTAATTTATACTCATAGATCATGAGCGGACTCTAGCAAGCCATCATGACCACCTAAATATTGGAGAGTCAAGTTAATCTCGACATAACTTTTCGTGTTCAGTTTATCAGTGTAATTCGGTCCTTTCACCAAATATCCCGGAAAGACCATGAGCATGGTGCAGTGTCTACTCATGTTCAATCCATTTTAGTTCTTGCAGCTATTGGTTAACTTTGTGAACTTAGAGAAACTATTTCTCCTAAATTCATCATACTCTGGCCAGAGATTCCATCAAATTAACTTAAGCCAATAACAGATGAGTTATGTCTCCGATGTCACTTGGAGTGGTGAATCCTCTCTGGATCACTCATCCATCTTCGTATGGTTCATGTCATACCCAAAACCACCCTACTATAAGCACCACCTTATTTGGGACCCGTTCGTGATGGAATCAAAGTATCACACTCATACAAGATTACCTAGTATCACAAGTCAGAGGACTACTTACACTACTGACACGTGAGAACGTTTCCATAAACACTTGAGTGACAATACCAATTGGAGTTCTCTGAGCGGGCCATGTTCAGTGAACTTGTTCAACAGACAAGCACCTACATGTTATCCTAAAGTATCTCATATACTTCAACACGTAAGATCAGTTGCTTACTAAGTAAGTAGGCTTAACATGTACTAGTCTTTGAGCATTGCCAATACCCCGTCTTGGCAATACGATGACCAGGAACTGTTTAAAGAACATGGCTTTGATGCATAAGGATCTCAGAATTATATATAATTCCTTTGCAAGGCCATTATGTTCCATGGGCTTCATCGAATTAGTACTTAATAACTCCTTATCATTGTACTAACAGGAAGGAAAACCTTGTATCACTAAAACATAGTGATGGGTTGGCAATATTGGTTGTTTATGCCTGACCAAACCGATTGGCTCTAGGGCATATACCAACAACATGAACCATACGAAGATGGATGAGTGATCCATAGAGGATTCACCACTCCAAGTGACATCGGAGACATATCTCATTTGTTCTTGGCTTCGGTTAACTTGTTAAAGTCTTCGACCGAAGCATGATGGATTTAGGAGAAATTGTTTCTCTAAATTTATAAGGTTAACCATAAGCTGCAAGAACTAATATGGATTGAACATGAGTAGACACTACACCATGCTCATGGGTTTTTCGGGATATTAGGTGAAAGGACCGTATTACACTGATAAGCTGGTTACTAAAGGTTTTAATGAGGTCACGTTGACTTCTCAACATTTGGATGGTCATGATGGGTTGCTAGATCCCACTTTTGATCTATAGGTATAAACTAATGAGATTAATTTATACACATTGCCAACATGTTGGGAACCTAAAGGGTCACACACAAAGACAAAATTGTTGGCTTAAACTTGGGATTTAATTAAGTAATGACTTAATTGAATAAAAGGTTAATTTGGAGGACATAATTGAATAAGATTCAAATTAGAAAGGTTAAGACATAATTTGGATTTGTAAATCCAAATAAAGATGTCTTAATAAGACAATGTGGATAAGCTTGTCTTAAGCAGACCATGTCTTAATTTAGACATTTCTTAAGATAAAGTTGTCCTCTCTGAAAATGAAGTTGTTCGAAATGAGAAAAAGTTTCTTGTTTTAGAAGAGTTTGATTGCGAATCAAGTTTTGACGTCTCGTATTTCACTAAATCGAACATTGCTTCGATTAAGTCTAAGTCCGAGTCCAGCACTAAGAGTTAGTGTTTGACTAGGACTCTAACACTTGTTAAGTGAAAGAGTTTCACTTGAACAAAGACTCTGTTAATCCGAGCTAGTTGAGTTCAATTAAAATTCTAAAAGTTAGATTTAGAATCAAATTCTTATCCCTGTGAAACCGAGCAATTAATATAGACATAATCGGGATAGGTTTGACCTCGGCTTTAAGAGTTAGAGTTTCAGTCAAACTAGGATGCTTGAAGGTGAAAGAGTTTCACCTCAACTAAGTTGTTTGATTTAAATCAAACTCCTATCCTATCCCTTGTTGGTCGAACATGGACTCATTGTTGTCTAGGTTCATTGTGGTTTTATCACTTAGAGGTTGGGTAGTTTTTAAACACCTAAGAAGAGAAGAGTTCTCTTCTAGTAAGGAGTTTAAAATCAAACTAAACACTAATCTATCCCTAAGAGATATGGCCGGTCAAGTGATGTTAAGGAACTTGAATTCTTCTTTTTGCTATTGACGCCAAAATAGGTGAAAAGAATTGCTTGGGTTCTCTTACTGTTTGAGTGAAACAAAATGAAAAAAGCAAATAAAAATGGATTCTTAACATGTTATTCGTTTTGACGCCAAGAAAAAAGTAAAAAGACGAGAATCCTATTTTTTTATTCTTACTGACATCATTGAGAGTTTTGATCCAGGTGAAAAAAGGTTTTTCATCTTGAGAAAAAATTCTTTAAGATTTCGGCCATGGCAAAATTTCATATTGCCAAATCATTCACTTCCTTATTCTTTTTTGTTTTCTAGTTCACTGAAAAAGAAGAATAGTTCTTCATTGCATTTGGCTATTGAGGGAAACTAAGAAGAGAGCCTTTTGATTATTGGTAGAAAGATCAGGCTGCTAGCATACTGGAATCCCAAGGCCTTTTGAAGGTGCCAACAGTCATCCGTGTGGATTACCGTTATAGGCAACACACCTGTGTTACTCATGGCCTCGAAGATGCCGTTCGATGATCATTAAGTTGCTGCCATACTGTAGGGAAGGACACATTCGGGATTACGAGTTCTCGAGTAGGTACGGATTCTGATCATATGGTGATTTTAAATTTTAAATATTGGTGTATGCCGTAGAGCCAATCAGATTGAGCTTGGGATACACAGTCAATAAAGCATACCCTTCACTAAGATGATAGTGATACAAGGTTTTCCTTCATGTTAGTACAATGATAAGGAGTTACTATGTACTAATCGGATGAAGCCCATGGAACATCATGGCCTTGCAAAGGAATTATAAAGAGTTATAATTATAAGATCCTTATGCATCAAAGCCTTGTTCCTCAAACTGTTCGTATTGCCAAGACGGGGCATTGGATGCTATATGTTAAGCCTTCTTACTTATGAAGTAAGCAATCGATCTCATACAGGTTGAAGTATGTGATACTTGGGATAATATATAAGTGCTTGTCTGTTGAATAAGTTCACTGAACATGGCCCGCCAAGAGAACTTCATTTGGTAATATTGTTGGTGTAAGCCTTGCAAACCAATAAAGTTGGGCTTTTAAGACACTATTTATATATATTCATGTATTGCACATTGTAGTTTATTAATTATAATTGAGGTATTTCTTTATCCATAAGTATTGTTATAATTGTTATAAATGACTTAGGAAGATAAAGCCCATGAAACACAAAGGAATTGCAAAGGAATTGTAAGGAGTTACAATTATGAGGATCCTTATGCATCAATGTCGTGTTTCTAAAACTGTTCCTGGTCATTGTATTGTCAAGACAGGGCATTGCCAATGCTCAAAGACTAGCATATGTTGAGCCTTCATGCACTTGATGTATGCAAACGGTCTCATAGGTTGAAAGCATAGAGATACTTGGGGATAACATATGGGTGCATGTTAGTTGAACAAGTTCACTGAACATGACCCGCTATGAGAGTTCTATTTGGTATTTCACTCAAGTGTCTATGGTAAATACTCTCATGTGTCAATAGTGTAAGTAATCCTTTGACTTGTGACACCAGGTCATCTTGTATGTGAACTGTCATACTTAGATTTCATCACGAACGGGTCCCAATCATGAGGATGCTAATAGTATGGTGTTATTAGTTATGACATGAAGCATATGAAGATGAATGAGTGGTCCAGAGAGGATTCATCACCCCAAATGATATGAGGGGACATATCTCACATGTATCTGGCTTATATTAACTTATGGAAGTCCTTGGACAAGGCAATACTTAAGGAGTTAATATTAAAGCTGCAGATCTAATACGGAATGGGTTAAGAGTAGACACTGAACCATGCTATTTCCTATCCCGGGATATTTGTTGAAGGGATAGAATTACACAGACATATTATACATGAAAGGCTAGTCAAAGCTTGATGACTCTCTTGGAATTTGGGTGGTCATGATGCATTGCTAGATGCCGCTCATGATCTATAAATATAAATAGGAAATTCTTAATTGAATTTATTATATTTATTGCCAACATGTTAAGGGCCTAATGGGTCACACACAGAAGGTGATTAATGAAATTAAAATGAGATTGGGCCAGATTAAATATTCATTAAGTGTTGTGGGCTTATTGTGAATATTTAATAATATGTGTAAAGGCTTTAGTGCAGTTAGTCCAATAATTGTCATACTCTAAACCTACATATATATAGGCTAATGTTGTTGTCGCCTCCCCCCTTGAAAAAACCCTGGAATCGGTGCCTCACTCCCCCTAAGAGTGTTTCGACCGAATAGCAAAATAAGGAAGAGGAATTCGATTCTTCTAATTAATTTTGGCTAACCAAGGAAGAGGAGGAAGGTTTTCTCACAACCTAGACTACTAGCGTCGTCTTGGCAAAACATAATCTCAACCTTGTGAAGGCTTTCAGATCACCTGTGTGGATTACTGTTAGAGGTCGGACAATTGAACGACTTTGGTTTTCGACAAGCGAGCTTTGTGTACAAGAACAAGAATATGAAGAATCTGTCTTGAGGATTCGGCAATCTTCAAAATAGAGGTATGTGATTTTGATTGTTATCTGTTCTTGACAGCCTGATTGTTTTGAATTCATGGCAGATCCTTCGAGGGATTCGATATTCTCTTTGTTTTATTTAATTCCGCTGCGTTGTATGTTTAACTTGTTGATTAAATTATACATTATCTCTGTTTGAGCGTGAGTCGAATCCCAACATTGGTATCAAAGCCTCGCTTATGTTATTCCTCTACGATCTATGCTTTGATTGTTATCTTTAACAAAACAGTTTTATTCTTTGAGTTGTTTTGATCCGATTGTCACTAACCGAAACTGTGAGAATTTGCACTTGTAGTGTTTCGGTGAAGGCAGCAGATGATCATGGTAAATTCTTGTTGATTAATTGGTTTAAAATTGTTTTAAACTGATTAATGCAACTGGCGAAAGTTTGGTAGCAATTGAAAACTATATTTGCCTGCTTTGCGCAAATTTGGTGATTTGAGTCAGAAAAACTAGTAGATTTTTCTTGGCTGATTTTTAATTCATGTTTTAATGATTTTTAGGATTTAAAATTGCTTAGAATTGTTCTTGGCAAGCCTGAAAAATCATAAAACTGATTTAGCATTGAAAAATTAGAAGCTGTGAAAAGCGAGTAGACAGCCTGTAGAAGGATAGAGGGGCGGCGGCTACACCAAGTAACCAATGCCTGCACCTCCCTTGCTAGGGCTTTTTGGTTTCTATCAGATTCTCACAACTTATGGATTTTAGCAATATTGAGTTACTAATGTTGTAGTGTCTGAGATACAACACTAAAAATTAGTAACTATGGTAATATTGTTAAATTAATTAAATTACCAAAATAAGAATTTACATGAATATTCAATTAAATTATTTAATTGGATGATAATTTGATTAAAGGAAATAATCCTAATTGGATTAGGATTTATTCTAATAAGATTAAATAAATGTTTATTATTTTCTTTGAATTAAATTATGGATCAATATAATCATTGAATGGTAACTAGAGATTCAAGCATGATTTATATATTCATAAATTGTTTGTGAATGTATGGGATGATTATGGACTTAGACCCAATATGATTGTGGATGGTTGAATTTAACTTTATGGTTTTTATTAAATTAAATAGGGACTGCGTACCTCGCCTTATCTCTCATTTTCTGGAGTTGTAAAAATTCTTTCCTCACCTAATTCCCCTTAAATGTAACTTGAGGTTTCTTTTTTACAAATATAATTAGTTACATCAAAGTGTAAAATTAGGATTAGCTAGGAATAATTTTTTTAACTTGAAGATGGAGATCAAAGGCGCCATGAAGATAAGGAGATTACAAGCAAGCTTTGAAGTCTGTGTATGTAATCACCTAGGAATTTGACCAACTAATTTCCTTTGATGGCTCAAGGAAATTAGATTAGAAAAGTCCATAATCATCTATGTAGAAAGCATGTTATAGATTTATTTTATGCGATACTATAAATGCTATGAATGTTTGATATGATGAGACTTATAAAGAACAAGGAAATCCCTCTTTATAATATTGAGTCACATGTTTCGCATGATAAAGTTGCCTTCTATCATCATAACAAGATAACCAGAGTTCTTCCAGTAGGAGGCTTGTTGAGTCACTCAAGGTCAAACTACTGTACGAATATGTTTGAGTTATGAAGTTGGGTCTTACTCAAATAATGCCATGTTGTCCGGATACGCAAAACTTGACCGCATGGTGTTAGAGGCATAGTTAGGCGAAGTACATATGATGTGCTTAGACAAAGAGTTGTCACCTAACTGATGTGGGAGTTGCATAAAGATGCAATTGATAAGCTATGTTATCTACCCAACTAAACTTGTTGTAATTTGTTGAGTCAGTCAAGGTTGCAACATGTTGAAAGGGATCCTAGCCCACTAGAAATACCTTGATTAGATTTTCGAATAATAGTGAGGGCTATTATCTCAAAAAATTAATGGGAGAACCAATAAGAGATTTAATACCTTATCTTGAATTGGTATAAATGCATGAATATAACTGATATATACTTTTTCCATATTAGGTTGTTGAAAATGGTTAATACTTTAACTGCACTGTGCAGCATTATGAATGCCATTAGTCCAAATTATTTGGATTGGTGCAAAAGATTGAGAAGCGTTCTCAATGAAAGGAAGGTTGCTCACTTGACAAGTCAAGAAGAACTTATAGAAATTTCTGGATTGACTGTGTTTGTGATTGAACTGAATCTTTCTACTGTTAAATCCAATTCCTGGATAGCTGATTCAGGATGCGGATCACATCTATGTAATGACATAGCAATGTTGAAAGGAAGTAGAAAGTTGAGCAAAGATGAAGTAGTTCTAAGAGTAGGCAATGGTGCAAAAGTTGAAGCAATTGCCGTTGGAACATGTACTTTATCTTTACCCTCTGGCATGAAATTGGAACTGAAAGATTGTTACTTTGTTCCAGTATTGTCTAGAAACATCATTTCGGTTTCATACCTCACTCTTATAGACACCTAATTTTGTCCTGACCACTAAATCAGGTATGTTTTCTTCGTAAATTGATGTTTCGGAATGCAAAAAGGCTTTTTCATCCTGCAGGTGGTACTTCGAGACTTAGTCTAAGAAGTCAGGCATAAAAAGTCAAACTTGAAAAAAGTCAACCTCAAAAAAGTCAACCTCAAAACATCAACTACTGAAAAAGTCAACCCACTTTCAAAATCGAGATTTAAAGTTCAATTGAAAAATGGTGAAAGAATTTTGATAATCCGAGGTCTACATTGAAAGATATGGACTCGAAAGTAGGGTTACGGAGATTCAATAGAAAGGAAATCCTAGTTCGGAAAATTTGGAGAAAGTGCGTAAAAGATCAAATTGATCAGAATTGAAGGTTCCAAATGAAAGATAAGAACTGACTACGGGTAATGGAGAAGCTACTTGGAAGTAAAACTGAAGGAAAAGCCAATTCGAAAGAAAACTGAGAATTAGGGTTTCTAGTGGATTTTGCTGAAATTGGGGAAAATTACAGAAATGGCCCGATTCAGTAAAACTAAAGCTCCTAATTGATGAGGAAAGAGTAAACAAGGATAGCCCAAGGCTTAGTTTGAAGAAAATCCGAGAAAAGAGCCGATTGGAGGAAAAACGGAAAAAATGAGGAAATTCCCGATAGTGAAAAAAGGAAAAATCAAATTGGAAGGGAACTTGTTCGTAAAAATTGGGAGTTTTTGGACCAATTCCAATTCAATATATGACAAAGGCCCAAGAAAAGAAAATCTGAAAATCAGACTTGTTTTGAGCAAAACCGGGCTTCGGAGGCAAAAGGGCAAAATTAGAAAATTTGGGAAAATAGCAAATGAACTCCAAAAATTCTGAAAATTTTCAGATCTCATTCTTAGATCAATTCGAAGAGATTGGCGAAAGAAAATATGGATTCGGAGTTCGTTTGCGAAATGGCCAAATCTCGGACCCACTATGTAGAAATTCAAGCAGATAAATCCCGAAAAAATAGCAAATGAGCTCCAAAAATTCTGAAAATTTGTAGATCTCACTTTTAAATTATTTGGAAGAGATTGGTGAAGAAAAATCTGGATTCAGAGCTCTTTTAAAAATGGTGAAAGTTCGGGTGCACAAAAGGGCAATTTTGGAAGAAAAAAATCCAAATAAATATCAAATGGGCTCAGAAAATTTTGAAATCTTCCAGAAGTCAATTTTTTTATTATTTTGAAAGTATTAAAAGAATAAAATTTAAATTTGGAGTCCGTTTGCTATTTATTTAGGTTCAGGGGTCAAAAAGGTCATTTTACCGAAAAAACCGAAAAATGCCTTTTCTTGTTGTTTAAAAATTGAAGCATGGGCTGGAAGAGGAAGGGTCATCTAGCCAAGGCCCAACGGTGGGCAGATAGTTTTTGATTTTTTAATCAAAGGGCCAAAAGTGAAGAGGAAGGTAGTTATTTTTGTGATCAAGCCTTTGAATTTGCAACAAATGGACCAATGGATGGAGGAGGATGATGTCATATTTATCATCCTATTTATGGTATCATTTTCATGAAATCATAATTCAAAGGGCTGATTATTCTAATCTAATGGTGAAAATTTTGCATAGAAGGCATCTTGAAGTGATAGCCATTGGATGAAAAGAATAACCATCTTCCTTCTAGAAGGAAGGCCAACTGGCCGAGGCAATAAGGATTATGTAGAAATTCAAGAAGATAAATCCCGAAAAAATAGCAAATGAACTCCAAAAATTCTGAAAATTTGAAGATCTGATTCTTAATTTATTTGGAAGAGATTGACGAAAGAAAATCCGGATTCGAAGTTCGTTTGCAAAATGGCCAAATCTCGGGCCCACTGTGTAGTAATTCAAGTAGATAAATCCTGAAAAAATACCAAATGAGTTCCAAAAATTATGAAAACTTCCAGATCATACTTTTAAATTATTTGGAAGATATTGGTGAAGAAAAATCTGGATTTGGAGCTCGTTTAAAAAATCATAAAGTTTGGGAGCACAAAAAGGCAATTTTGGAAGAAAAAATCCAAATAAATAGCAAATGGGCTCGAAAAATTTTGAAAACCTCCAGAATTCAATTTTTTATTATTTTGAAAGTATTGAAAAAATAAAATTTAAATTTGGAGTCCGTTTGCTATTTATTTATGTTTAGGGGGCAAAAAGGTCATTTTACCCAAGAAACGAAAAGGGCTTTTCTTGCCTTTTAAAAAAATTAAGCACGGGCTGGAAGATGAGGGGTCAGCAGGCCAAGGCCCAATGGTGGGCAAATATTTTCTGATTTTTAATCAAAAAGCCAACAATGAAGAGGAAGGTAGTTATTTTTTGATCAAGCCTTTGTAATTGAGCCATATAGACCAATGAATGAAGAGGGAGAATGTCAACATAATGGCTTAAGATTCTTGAACAGCTGTAACTATGGATAGCTGATTGCCTAATATAAGGGTGATAATTTCACATTTTAAACATCTTGCCCATTAATATCCTTTGGATCAAAATTGTTTGAAAGAAAAATGACAACATCCTAGCATTTAGAGGGCCATTCGGCCACTACAAGGAAAGGGGGTCTCTCTTTCATTTTCACTCTCTATTCACTCTTGTTTGGCTGACTTCTCTCCATTGTTGAAAGGCAAAATGAAAAGTTTAGAAAAGAAAAGAAAGTTAGAAGAGAAAAAGCTTGCAATATAGCTTCTAGAGGTTGCTTTAAGCACCATACTCTTGCACTTTCCTTGATTTTCTATTCTTGATTTGCTGTTTTGATTACTATTTTGGTGAGTTTCTTTTGTTTTTTCTTTTTAAAATAAGTGTTTTTAATATTCTTCTTCAAGTTCTTCTTTATACATTCTTGGAAAAAGCTTTGAGAAATTTTTTTCATGACTTAGAGGGGTGGCCGAATGGCTTTTTTTTTTTTTAGTGTAGTTGCTGTTTTGTTTTATATTTCAAGTTTTTAGTGATATTTAACAAGTTTTGATGCTTTAAATCTTCTTCAAATACATAAACATGAAGCTTGTTTGGATTTAGTTGCTTGCTTGTTTCCATTTTTGAGTCTATTATCTGGTTATCATGTTTATTTTACTTGTCTTGCATTTTTTATTTTCTGTTTTCAAAATGTTTAAGTTTGTTTATGTTTTACATTTTGTTAATCCATGTGTTTGTGAAAATGCCTATTGATTTTCATGCCTTTACTTTATATTTGCATGATTTGAGTATTATTCTTTAATCTTGCATGTTAGTATATCATGTGTTTGTGAAAATGCCATGCTCATTTTAAAGTATGGGACCATTCGGCTACCCCTCTCTTTTATGCTTTGTGTGTGCATTTTTGTTATGCTAGTTAATAGGTTTGCATTTTCATGATATTTGATTGTGTATTTTGTTTAAGCATGCTATATGTTTGTGTTATTGCCATGCATTCTTTAGATTTAGGTTTTGCTTGTATTACCGTGCATATAATGCCATGCAAGTTCATTTAGGTCTAGGTCATTTTATTGATGCCATGCATTTTTCATATCATTTAGGCTTTAAATCATGCATTTCATGCATCATATTTGCTGTATTTTCATGCATTTCATGTCCTCGTCACATGATTTATGACTTAGACCAATCAATGGTTCAAAGTCATGCTCATTTTGAGCATACTTGTGGAAAATTAAAGAGTTGTCAAATTTATTATTTTACCTTGCGATTTTTTTTACTTAGCCAATTTTTGTCTAACTTTTCAAAAGTGTTAGCTACTATTTTTGAGTCTTTAGGAGAGTCTCTAACATTTTTACTTTGATTTTTAAATGATTTTATCAAAGGCAAAAAATTGTGTTTTGGCAAAACAATTTTTTCACCAGTACAGGTTCTTTCCCGATTTTTCTGGGTAGCCATCTTTAATCAAAAAATTAAACCGATTTTTTCTATGTGGTTTTGCATGTCCTAAGTCTCCAGTAATTTGTTTAGATTTTTTTTGAATTTTGAAAAATAGGGTAAAAAATCATGCTTTAAAACTGGACAGTAGAGGCAACATTGAATTTGAAGAAAAATCATTTTTCTGTTTTGGTTAAGTTATTTAGAGGGGGATGATTAGGAAGTTTAGCTACTAACTTAGGGTAGTTTCTAAGCCTTTTTAAACTCTAAAAATGATTTTTTAAATCTCGGGTTAAGGGTGGTCAAGTCCGGGATTTTAAACTTAGGAAATTAGAGCCATTTAAAAAGGGTTTAGCTAAGTTTTTTTTTTTTTAATCTAAGCTTTTCAAAATTGTTTTCAAACAATCACAAAGTATTTTGGTTTTAGAATATTTAATTTGATATATTTTCCTAAGATAGCCGGATATCTTTTTAGATATACGGATTTTCTTAATTAAAGGAAAAAATACATTCTCATGCATTGCATTTTCCATATTCATGCATACTATATAATATGTGATTTTTTGCTATGTTAATTTTCATGATGGTGTCATTATTTTTTATTTAAAATTTTGATATTATATTAATTGTTATATGGTTTTGAATATTTCATGATATCCTATGCTTTTTAGTCATTTTTGTCATATTATTTAGCATATACTATGTTTATGCATTATTATTTTTATTTCTATTTTCGTGCATATTATATGCTAGCATTATTTTATGTTTCATGTCATTTCATATCATTTAGATTATATTCCATATCATTTATATTTTCCATGTCATTTAAATCATTTTATTCCATTTAGAATATATCATGTGACTTAGGATATTTCATTTCATATAGAATATATTATGTTACCTAAGTCATTTCATTTCATGTAGAATATATTATGTTACCTAGGTCATTTCTTTTAGAATATATTATGTCACTTAGGATATTTTATATTATTTCATTTAGAATATATCATATGACTTAGGATATTACATTTCATATAGAATATATCATGTTACCTAGGTCATTTCATTTCATTTAGAATATATCATATAACTTAGGATATTTCATTTCATTTCATTTAGAATATGCTAAGACATTTAAAATATATCATACCATTTAAGTTGCATTATATTATCTAGATTTTGCTATGTCATTTTATTTATGTCACACATATTCATATTCATATATATTTTTTTAAATATTTTGGAAAAGGTAATGATTTTCAATAAAATAAAGATATTCCTAAGTTAAAATAATTCATGAGTTCTCTACCGGGTTTGCTAGGGAGGATATCATCAATGATCATTAATAACAGAATATCTTCTTTAAAACGAGAATGGTTCGAAAATTTTTCGAAAATAATAAAAATTTCTACATTTTGCCACGCTTATTGGGAAAATATAGGAAAATTTTGATTTAATAAATTCCGAATCATTTTCAATTAAAAAAATGGAATTATTTTTCTTTAAATTGGGAATTAACTTGAAATACCAAATTAAAAATTGACTTTTTACCGAGACTTGAGATAACACACGATTAATAAGGTAACATTTTATACGAGCGTTGTGCGGGTGCTAATCCTTCCCCACACGTAACCGAGTCCCGAACCCGCTTCTTTGATTTCTCTGGTTTAAAATGCAGACTTCAAATTGGTTTTAAAAAATGTTTTAATTAATTTTAAAATGTTCTATAAAATCAGTTTTAATAGGTGGCCGATCACAGCTGGCCAAAAAAGATTAGTGGCGACTCCATGTCTTTTTCAAGGTTATTTTCAAAATCATCGTTTTTCTAGAGGAATTAAGTCGACTTTTTCTCGGTTTTTTTTAGTGTCACACTTAACGAATAATAAAGTCTTGTGATGAGACTTGTTATTTTTTAGGTTGCGACAACTTGGCGACTCTACTGGGGACTATTAGAGAGTCAGGCCTAGAATTAGTCGTCTGTTATCAAAGTCTCAGTTTTGTTGGTTTAATTGGTATTTAATTTTGATTCCCACATTTTTTTTTAAAATAAGGATAATTTCAAAAGTAATAAAATGTTTTTAAATATGTCCATATTCATGTGCATATATATTATAATTGTTCTCTGGTTATTTTGGTGCATATATTCATTTATTGATTAATTGATGACTTATGTTGTTTAATCTTGTTGGGGCATTTAGAATAAGGGATGTAGAATAGGTTGTGAAAGGTTTGTTATTTCTCCTCACGCACTACACGTGCATTTGCATATCATGAGCCCTATACCAGGGTTCCGTTCTTTTAGGTGGAAGCAAAGTAACTAAGCCTTCGTGATTAACAATCCGCATGGGCTAGTGAAACACTTCCGGAGTACTAAATTGCCTAAGCCTTCATTATTAACAATCCGCATGGGCTAGGGAAATAGACTCTAACGAATTGAACCAGCTTTTATCGGGGTGCCTTACTAGCCTTCACCGGCGACAGTGAGGAACAATTCGGGGCTTTTAGAACTAATTCACCTTCATATAGCCGAATTTCCA
Source organism: Fremontodendron californicum (assembly GCA_030761205.1). Lineage (NCBI taxonomy): Eukaryota > Viridiplantae > Streptophyta > Magnoliopsida > Malvales > Malvaceae > Fremontodendron > Fremontodendron californicum. Next base: position 25,327,798 of record JAULJL010000009.1, read on the forward strand.
ATTAGATATCCCAAAGTTAAGAACACATGGAGGAATATTTCCAATCATTTTACCTTCTATTCTACTTTTCGAATAAGTTTATTTTTGAAAATCGGACAATGATGAACTTTTATCACAATGCCCTTAATAAGTGTTGGTGTGTCGTCCCAAAGGTGTTATAATGCCAAAAAAAATTTGGCATCAGAAGGGATAATTATTGTTCTGAATTATGTATTTTTGTATTATTCAAATTTATTTCCGTTACTAATTCCTTTTCTTTTTGTTGTTGTTTTTTGTTTTTTTGCATTATTGTCATCATTTTTTTTTGCACATGGAAGGTTATTGGTCTCGGGATAATATTCAACCAAGAGGGCTTCCATGGAGGGTCAGAATGTCTCAGTGGTCGAGAAGCATTTAGAGGTTAGGAAACAGTCCGAGAAAGGTCAGCAGGATAATGGGGATTTTTGAAAATGGGATATGTGTCAGTATTGCCAGCCGAGGTTGATCTTACTATCAGGCAAAATGATCTCCGGGAATTGATGGATATATGGAATCAATGGAACATATCAGAAAAAGAAGCCTTCACTCAGACTTATGGGGACATAACACTGTTAGTTCAGGTTAAGGTCAGTGGTGAGGTGATCCGGGCTATGGTGCAATTTTGGAATCCCGCTTATCGGTGTTTTACCTTCAATTGAGAGGATATGGCTCCAACCATAGAAAAATATTCGACCTTGCTACATATTGAGAATGTTATTTCCGACCGTATTTATTTGAAGGATACAAAGATGCCAGGTTTCAAGAAAAAGGTGTGTAAAATTCTGGGGGTGGAAAGAAATTGGATCGAAAGCCATGTTGTCCTAAAAGGGGTAAGCTACTGCATATCATGGGATGTTTTACGGACCTTAATCCACAGCCATTCAAGCAAGGAGACAGTTAGAAATATTTTTGCTCTGGCTATCTATGGTTTAGTTATCTTTCCAAAGATATTAGGGTATATGGATGTGGCAGTATTTGATGTTTTTGAGAGGCTTGAGTAGAAGATAAACCCAACCTCGGCAATTATAGCAGAAACAATTCGATCTTTGAATTTCTATAGATGAGAAAGAAAAGGGCATTTTATAGGTTGTATACAGCTTCTCTACATATGGGTTCAGAGCCATTTTTGTAAACAGGAGAATTTTCCTCTTCGCTCATATTTGAAGTCTTTTTCACCAATTGGTGAATTTCTTAAGAGGGATTGGCTTGAATATAGGACTGAGGAATAATGGATCAACATATTCCAGTATATCAGGGCTGAGATGATAATTTGGAGAGCTCCATGGATAACTCCTATGCCGACATTATACAAGTGCGGAGGTAAAGCTTCTATTCCATTATTGGGAGTATGGGGAGGAGTGAGCTATACACCACTGCTGGTACTAAGACAATCAAAATCCCGTCAGTTTACTCCTATGGCCCATGACCTTAGTGATTTGGAATTTGCTTATGGAGAAGACGGATACTCGGGAAAGGTACATGAGATTGTAGTAGCATGGAAGGAAACTCATCGGTGGAGGTAGCTAGATATGCCGACATCGTCACACCTGATTACCTGGTATAGAGGGAATTGAGGGTTAATGATAGGTTGTTGACATCAGATGGAAAAAAGGTCCAATTCATGAGTCCACCACCTAAGGAAGCACCATAAGAGTTAGAAATTGCAAGTGCAGAATTCGAAAAAGAAAAGGCCCAAATGAGCAAGGAAATTACTCGAATGCAAGAAGAGCTTCAGGGCATGAAAAATAGGGAATCAGCTCGAGAAAGAGAAAAGGAAAAGATCAAGAGAGAAAGGGACACTACTAAGAGTGAACTTCAGGAATTACACTTGGAGAACAAGAGGTACTGCTTCAAGCTCAGATTTGAGGGGACCTTCAAGACTTCAGGGGAATGGGAGCAAGAGGTCAAAAATCTCAAGAAGAAGAAGAACTATTGGAAAGAGAGAGCAAAGCATGAGGAAGCCCGAGCGAATCAACTGGAGAAACAAGCTAAGGAAAGCTTACACGGTGATGCTTCTGTTGACATGTCAGAGGGTCGTGAACAAATAGGGGTCAGATTGAAGAGCAAGACAATCAAAAGAGGAAGTAAAAAAAGGTCCAAGATCCGAGGGAGTTACTATAGGACCGTTGTTTTGTAATAACTAGGATAGACAAATTATCAGATTGTCTTAAGCAGTGATTTTTTTATCTTTGATGTATTTAGTTCCAGGAAATCAATGAAAGACCATTTGGTTGGAATTATCCCGGAGCCAATACTTTTAAATGTATTCATTTGTTCTTTCCTTTATATATTTTGTTTGTTCATTCATTTATTTATATTTATAATCATACATTCATTTATTCTTCATTAATTATTCATACACTTAGTCATTTATTTATTTGTCCATTCATTTATTCTTTATAATTATTCATTCATATTCATACACTTAGTCATTTACTTATTTGTTCATTCATTAACATTTAGTCATTTATTCATTTTTTATAAAATGAAATAAAAAATATGTCAATAATTTCTAATTCATGGTTTTTAAAACTAAAGGTACAATTGGTCGCACTCAGAAAGAATCAGACTTTCGACACCCTTACAATACTTGATCTCAAGCTAGAGCTATGGAGAACTATCACTTGCTAGAATTGAAAAGATGGAAAGACCTCAAAGGGAACTGCAGGAATAGTTGGCTAAGTCTCAAGAGGAGTCATGGGAACAAATTACCAAACTCATGGAAATAATGAATATCATGATGAGGCAGAAATGGCCAGGGGAAATTCAGTTATAGGAATGGGGGCAGTAAACCAGGAAGGCCGACCAGAGGTGGTACAGAAGAATGGCCAGACATCCCAGCATGTGGAAAATGAACTTCCAACTGGGGCAACATCGTATATTTACATCCAACCAGCGGCTGAAGCACAGAATTTGGTCCTAAATAGGGTAATATTGGGTTGATCCAATTGATGTGGATGTTCTAGACTTTGAGGAATTGGTTGAAAAGGAAAGGGCAAAGATGACTGAGCTGAAGAGGGTTGAAATGGCAGAATCCCAAAAAAAAATCAGCTGCTGGAGGAAAGATTGAGGGCAGTTGAAGGGGCGGAGCTATTTGGCAATCTGGATGCCAAAGAGATGAGTTTAGTGCACGGTCTGGTGATTCCTCCAAAGTTCTAAGTACCAGACTTTGAAAAATATAACGGAACTACCAACTCATTCGCACATCCGACCATGTATTGCCGAAAGATGACCAGACATGATGAAGATAAAAAATTGCTTATCCACTGTTTTCAAGATAGCTTGATAGGGTCCACAACTCGGTGGTATAACCAGCTTACTCGTACTAAGATCTGTTCCTGGATGGATCTAGCCAAAGCTTTCATGGAATAATATAAGCATGTGACGGACATGGTGCCTGACCGTCTAACTCTGCAAAACATGGAAAAGAAAGTTACTGAAAGCTTTAAAGAATATTCTCAGAGATGGAGAGACCTGGCTACACAAGTACAACCTCCTTTGACCAACAAGGAAACTACAGTGCTTTTCATCAATACCCTGAAAGCACCTTATTATGATAAATTGGTGGGGAGTGCCACCAAGGACTTTGCAGATATGGTCATATCCGGGGAGATGATAGAGTCTGCCATTAAGAACGGGAAATTGGAAGGGGGTGAGTCTGCTACCCCGAAGAGGGTTTTCCCTGCAAAAAAGAAGGAAGAGACACATGTAGTCAGTTTCAATCAATACCCCTATGCACCTCGTACACCATACACACCTCCCAGGCCCTATACTCCTCCTATATGTTATGCACCTCCTACACCCTACAAACCCTTATTCGGGTTGTAATCCTTACTATCCCAATGTGAACCATCTTACCCAAAATCCATTTCCCTATACCAATATACCACAATAGCCTTTTCCAACTGGCATATCCCCACAGATAAATCTTCCCCGAAACACTATCCCAAACACCCAAGGTGCTGGATGCAATGATCAACGTTCACCAAGGAATGATCAGAAACCGCAATTTGATCCGATTCCTACCACCTATGGTGAGCTATATCCTAAGTTGTTGCAGAGTCAACTTATTGCCTTTGTATACCACAAACCTCTGACACCACCATATCCAAGGTGGTATAATGCAAATGTTAGCTGCGCATATCCCGCAGGGATCCAGGGGCATTCAACTGAGGACTGTATTGCCTTTCAGAAGAAAGTCCAAAGTTTGATTAATATTGGGGTGGTGAAGTTCGGGACAAGGAATGGGCCGAATATAGCAAGAAATCCATTACTTGATCATGCTGAGAATCGAGTAAATGTAGTATTGGCAGGGGAAGAAAGAAGGTTGAAAAAACATGTAAGTGAAGTCAATACCCCAATGATAAGAGTGTGGGTCGAAATGGTAAAAGTGGGAATGGTGGAGGATGGTGACTGTTTAAAAATGGTTGCAAACAGGGTAAAGGATTGGTGCCCGTTCCATGGATGTAAAGATCATGTCATATAAGAATGTGGGGACATTCTGGCTAAAGTCCAAAAGATGATGGATGAGGGGGAAGCCCAGTTTTATAAGATAAAGAGGATAAAGTAGAGGTTATTGAGAATGCGGCTGGCTATGGAATAGGAAGACCTTTGGTCATCTATTATGATGAACCAGAGAAGATTACTCCGGTTGTTGAGAAAATTACACCTAAGCTAATCATAGATTTGCCTTCTTTCTTTTCATACAAGGAAAACAAAACTGCACCATGGAAATATGACTGCAGCATGGCTATGCCTGGGTCTTCAACTCAGCAAGATATTAAAGTTGTGGGGCACTTAACATGAAGTGGAAGGTGTTATGCCCCTGAGGTTGTTGAACAGGGATCAACAAGAAAGGATAGAGGAATGGACAAAGGGAAGAAATCAGCTGAACCAATCCATATTGAGATGGATTTGTCAAAAGAAACAAAAAGGGGATTAGCCCCGATAAACAGGATAAAAGAACCGGTGGCCTAGAAGGAGGCTTGTGAGTTTTTAAAGTTCATAAAACATAGTGAGTATAGTGTGGTTGAGCAATTGCAGCGTCAGCCAGCAAGAATCTCCATCTTATCTTTGCTATTAAACTCAGAGCCACACAGAAATGCCCTATTGAGAGTGTTGAATTAAGCATATGTGGCTAACAATATATCAGTAGAAAAATTAGACAGGTTGGTGGGAAACATTGAAGCAAACGATCATATATATTTCAGTTATGATGAAATACCACCCATTGGTATTGGGTCCACAAAGGCTCTTCACATAACAACCACCTGCAAGGGGCATATTCTACCAAGGGTGCTTCTGGATAATGGTTCTTCATTAAATGTAATGCCCCTAGCAACCCTGTCTAAGTTGCTAATTGATATTTCATATATATACTGTCGAGTTGCACATTAGTCAGGGCTTTTGATAGTACCAGGAGAGAGGTAATAGGAACTATTGAGGTTCCTCTAGAGATAGGCCCATGCACCTATACGGTGAACTTTCAGGTCATGGATATTAATCCATCCTATAATTATTTGTTGGAAAGGCCGTGGACACATTCAGCAGGGGCTGTACCCTCATCTCTCCACCAAAAGCTAAAATTTGTGATGGAGGGCCGTTTGGTCACTATATCAGGAGAAGAAGACATAATAGCCTCTGCATCTACTGAATCTCCTTATGTTGAACCCAATGAAGATGTCGTAGAATGTTCTTTTTGGTCTTTGGAATTCGTAAATGCGGTTTTCATCGCTGAAGGACGAAAAATTCCAAAACCAAGATTGTCCAAGAACACAAGGCAGGGAGTAAGAACCACAATGGGAAAGGGCTGCAGGGCTGGAAAAGGTCTTGGAAAATATCTTCAAGGGATGGCCCGAGCAATGGAAGTAGTGGGAAAGAAAGATCGGTTTGGCTTAGGGTATCTTCCGAAGGCCCATGAGAAGAGGAAACAAGTTGAAAGGAACAGACAAAGGAGGATTGCCCGTTTCGCGGGTATGGATATTGAATGGGAACCCATGACTTTCCCACCAATCCTTCACAACTTCCACTCTGCTGGTTTACTATTCGAAGAAAAGAATTCAGAGGATGTACTCATAATGATTGAGCAAGCTTTTGAAAAATTCCATATGAATAAGGGTGGCAGATTCAAGATATGGTGATTTGCATGACTGGGAAAGAAGGGATGAAAAGTGACAGTGCAGACTAGATGGTGCGACCTTGTCCACCAGGATATAGATTGACCAATTGGAGTGCGACTGAGTTGCCCGCAGTTTTTAAGTCTATTCCAACGTAATACTTTAAAAAACAATCTTAATTATCTTTACCCAGAGATATTAAGAGTTTTTTTTTTCTTTCTGTAATGGGCTTTTTGTTTAAACATTCTCATTCAATAAATAACAAGCACGATGCATTTTATTCATATTGATGTGTCCATATTTTTTCATTTTTGCTATGTATTTTGTTTTCATTATATATATTTTCCTATATTGTTTCTTCTCCACCTATTTACAGGTGTACGGATGCGGAATATGAGGACCTTCCTTTCAGTAATTATGAAATTGATTTTGAATGACTCATTTGCACGGGTGATTCTGAGGCTAACAAAGATACTGAGGATTATGGTCTACCTCCGGATCTATTAAGGAAAATAGAACAAGAGGAGAATTATTGGAAATGATAAATCTGGGAAATGGTGAAGAGATAAAGGAAGTCAAAATCGGGACTTCATTGTCATCATCAATAAAGGGTGAATTGATAGCCTTGCACCAAGAATATATGGATGCATTTGCATGGTCTTACCAAGACATGCCAGGGTTGGATCCGGATATTGTAGTTCATAAGCTCCCTTTAAGGCCAGAATGCAAGCCAATTCAGCAAAATTTGAGAAGAATGAAGCCGGACATGCTGTTAAAGATAAAAGAGGAGGTGCAGAAGCAATTTGATGCTGGATTCTTAGAGGTGGTAAATTATCCAGAATGGGTGGCAAATATTGTTCCAATACCAAAGAAGGATGGCAATGTGCGGATGTGTGTTGATTATAGAGATTTGAACGAGGTCAGCCCTAAAGATAATTTCCCTTTGTCCCATATCGATACTCCGGTGGATAATACGACGAAGAGTTCTTTATTTTCTTTCATGGACAGATTCTCAAGATACAATTAGATTAAGATGGCACCAGAAGATATGGAGAAAACCATATTTGTTATAATGTGGGGAACTTTCTGCTACAAGGTAATGTCATTTGGGTTGAAGAATGCTTGGGCAACATATCACAGAGCCACGGTGACCTTGTTTCATGATATGATGCATAAGGGAATTGAGGTCGATGTTGATGATATGCTTGCAAAGTCACAAGGAGAAGAGGAGCATATTGCGAATCTTAAGAAGCTCTTCGAACGAATAAAATAGTTTTGACTCAAGCTAAATCTGACAAAATGCACTTTTGGAATCACCTCGGGAAAATTACTGGGTTTTGTCATCAGGAAAAGTGGAATTGAGATTGACCCTGATGAAGTGAAGGCCATTCTGAATTTGCCACCACCTCATACTCAAGAGGGACGAAGAGGCTTTCTGGGGAGATTGAATTACATTGCTCGGTTTATTTCTCAGTTAATCGCCAAATGTGATCCAATATTTAAGTTACTTCAAAAATGTGATATAGGAGAATGGGATGAAGGTTGTCAGATTGCATTTGAAATGGTTAAACATTATCTATCCAACCCACCAGTATTAATGCCACCTGTTCCTGATAAACCAATGATACTGTATTTATCAGTATTTGAGAGATCCATGGGTTGTGTTTTAGGACAACTTGATGAGACTGGAAAGAAAGAACAGGTGGTTTATTACCTCAGCAAGAAGTTCACAGACTATGAGTTGAAATATTCGTAGGTAGAAAAGTTGTGCTGTGCCTTAGCTTGGACTGCTCGAAGACTCAGATATTACATGTTCTACCACACAACATGGTTGATTACCAAGCTAGATCCAATCAAGTACATGTTGGAAGCACCTTCTTTATCAGGGAGAACAGCAAGATGGCAAGTTTTATTGTCAGAGTACGACATTGTATATGTAAGTCAAAAAGCTATCAAGGGCAGTGCAGTGGCTGAATTCTTAGCAAGTCGGGCAGTGGAAGATTATGAGCCGTTGAACTTTGACTTCCCAGATGAAGATTTGATGTATGTTTCGCAAGCAGATGAGATTCCCCTGAAGAAGAAAGTATGGAAAATGTACTTTGATGGCGCATCTAATACCATGGGACATGGAATCGGTGCAGTGCTCATATCCCCAGAAGAAGATTATTATCCTTTCACTGCCAAATTGGATTTTGATTGTACAAATAATACTGCCGAGTATAAAGCGTGTACTATGGGCCTTCGTGCTGCAGTGGATAGAAAGATCAAAGTATTGGAAGTTTTTGGAGACTCAGCCCTAGTGATATACCAGCTACGGGGAGAATGGGAAACCCGAGGTACAAAGCTAATCTGATACCGAGAAATCATACTTAGTTTATTAGAGGAATTTGAAGAAGTGAATTTCAATTACTTCCCTTGAGAAGAAAACCCAATGGCAGATGCTCTGGCTACTTCGTCATCAATGTTTAAAGTGAATGAAAGGGCTGAAGTTGTGCTAATAAAGATGTGTATATATGAGTCTTCTTCCCACTGTCTGAGTATTGAAGAAGAAGCAGATGGCCTCCCTTGGTATAACTATATCTTATAGTACATCAAGAGTCAACAGTATCCAGAACAAGCAACAAAAAATGACAAGAGGACTCTGAGAAGGCTAGCAATGGGTTTTGTTCTAGACAATGAGATTCTCTACAGGAAAGGAAAAGACCAAGTCTTATTGAGATGTGTCGGATCCGCCAAAGCTCGAAGAGTTATAGAAGAGGACCATGAAGAGATATGTGGCACTCATGCTAATGGTAACATGCTTTCTAAGAAGATTATGTGGGTAGGGTATTATTGGTTGACAATGGAAGGAGATTGTATCAGTTACTCCCGGAAGTGCCATAAATGCCAGATATATGCAGATAAGATTCATGTGTCACCATTGCTATTGCATGTCATGACTGCACCATGATCTTTTTCAATGTGGGGAATGGATATGATCGGGCCTATTAGCCCGAAAGCTTCAAATGGACATCGTTTCATCTTGGTGGCCATAGATTATTTCAGAAAGTGGGTAGAAGCTACTTCCTATGCGAATGTAACAAAGTCGGTGGTATGCAGATTTGTTAAGAAAGAAATCATATGCCATTACAGATTGCTAGCAAGAATTATTTCGGATAATGCTTTCAATTTGAACAATAAGATATGAGACAAGTGTGTACTTAGTTCAATATCACACATCATAATTTGGCACCTTACTGTTCGAAGATGAATGGGGAAGTTGAAGAAGCTAACAAAAACATCAAGAAGATTGTTGAGAAGATGACTGATGTGTATAAGGATTGGCATGAGATCTTGCCTTTTGCTCTTCATGCATATCATACCTCAGTTCGTACATCTACAGGGGCAATGCCATTTTCCTTGGTATACGGGATTGAAGCAGAATGGGTTAGAGATCCCTTCACTTTGGGTTTCGATGGAGGTTGGCCTAGAAGAGGCAAAATGGGTTAGAGCTCGTTATGAACAGCTGAATCTCATTGAGGAAAAAAGATTGAAAGCAATTTGTCATAGGCAGTTGTATCAGAAAATGATGATTCGAGCCCACAACAAGAAGGTTCATCCCAGACAGTTCCGAGAGGGGGAGTTGGTACTGAGGAAAATTCTACCTATAGTAAAGGACCCGTGAGGAAAGTGGGCTCCGAATTGGGAAAGACCCTATGTGGTAAAAAGAGCTTTTTCTGGAGGAGCATTAATTTTAACTAGAATGGATCGGGAGGATTTCGGAAATCCCGTGAATGCTGATGAATTGAAGAAGTATTATGCTTAAAAAATGTGTGATGCTATGCACATAGAATTCGAATGATTCCAAGTAAAAGATGGAAATTCTTTATATCTATCTCCCCTGAGAATTGCTTTTCAAAGAGAATATTCATGCTTGATATGATGAATGGCCATCTTTCATATTCCTTTCACTAAGAAGAAATTATCCTTAGTCACCCTTTTGAGCCTTATGAATTATTTCTTTCTTTAAACCTTAATCAAGGATTACCCTCTACACTGGAGGGCAAATTCGAGGAAAAATAATAAAAAATCATGGCAAAAAAAAGCCATCGAAAATTGTGAAAATCAAAGAATGGCAAATGAAAGCCAACAAAGCAAAAGAAAAAAAAAAGAAGAAAAGAAAGTCAAAAAAGGGGCAAATGTTTCAAGAATGAGTTATCCTCAAGAAATGATCCTTGATTCAATCACCCTGAAACAGATTTTGGGCCTATTTTATCCTTTCTTTCTTAACCCGAACCTTGGCCTACATTACATGCTTTAGAAAGTCCATTTTGATCAAGCATGAATATTTAATTTGAAAGGTTATTCCCAAAATTCATCTCATCTTTTGACTTGATATTTTTACCTTGAAAGCATTTAGAATTCTCCGATGCATGGTAGAATACAAAAAAAATGAAAATGAAAAAATGAATGTAAAAAGACAGGTTTAAGCCGAAAACCCGCAAAGGGAGACTTAATATTGAAAAGAGGACACTTGAGTTGAAAACTCGCAAAGGGCGGCTCAGGTACTGATTAAAGTTCGAATCAATGCTCCGTATAAAGAGGGAGAAAGTATCTAAAAATCAGTGAAAAGGGGAACAACCTAGTCTGACGTAACTACGAAAGCTGAGAGGTTACCCAAGTAAATTGCTCGTTCAAGAGAAATTTCAGATGGTTTGAAAAAAGAAGGGTCCAAGATATTCTGCATCTGGGGCATCTACAGCCTATAACATTGCATTTGTTTCTTATATCCTTGATATTCACTTTTACAATTTAAAAAAAACATTTGTTGCAATAAATTCTTGTTATCCTTTTCATGATATTTTGCTTGTTTCATATTTTCTTTCATACATTTTTGAGATGCATCATGATTGTTATTAAATTGAATGATGATTAGTAATAAAAAATCTTTAAATAAAAGAATTTCAGAGTATTACTAAGGAATAGATTTAAATCTTGGGAAAGGTTTAGAAAGTTCACCAAGTAAAAGAAAATAGTAAACGTGTTGGAGACTTCATCACGAAGTCAGAAAATTTGTGAATTCAGCGAAAGTCAGAAACTGAGACTGTTTGACAAGTTATCTTGAGTGAAAGATTCCTTAAGTGGGGCATCGGTGAACAATTGAAGACTCCATCATGAAGTCGGATAATCTGTGAACCTCAAAGAAACCATGGATTAGAAATCATGACACAATCATTTGATTGTATTCGTTCTTAGGAAACATACAAGCATTTGCAAAGCATGTCATTCTCATCATTGCATTTAGCTAACATTGCAGAAATCAAGAAAACTTGGACTTCCCCAAAGTGAACTCGTTCTACTTCTCAAACGAGTCGACGAGATCACCATCGAGGTACGTTCCTTTCCAAATCGAACTCGTTTTGCTTCTCAAATGAGTCGAGCCCCGAGACCGCCGTCAAGGTATGTTCCTTTCGTTTTCCAGTTAAATTTATTTTTTCCAAATGAACCAAACCTAGAATCATTCTTAGTATTTCCTTTTGTTTTAAATCGAATTCATTCTGTTTTATCAAATGAGTAGAGCCTTGAGATTACCGCCGAGGTATTTCCTTTTGTTTTAAATCAATTCATTCCTTTTTATCAAATGAGTCGAGCCTTGAGACCACTGCCGAGGTATTTCCTTTTGTTTTAAATCGAATTCATTCTGTTTTATCAAATGAGTCGAGCCTTGAGACCATCGTCGAGGTATTTCCTTTTGTTTTAAATCGAATTCATTTTGTTTTATCAAATGAGTCGAGCCTTGAGACCACCGTCGAGGTATTTCCTTTTGTTTTAAATCGAATTCATTTTGTTTTATCAAATGAGTCGAGCCTTGAGACCACCGTCGAGGTATTTCCTTTTGTTTTAAATCGAATTCATTTTGTTTTATCAAATGGGTCGAACCTTGAGACCACCGTCAAGGTATTTTCAAATCACGGGTAAGGCCTCCGGGCATCATTTTTAAGACCTTCGGGCACCATTCTTAAGACCTCCAGGCACAAGTTTCCATAGTTTTATAGTTTTAAACAATGAACAAGTCTTTGGTGGTGATAACCAAAGCCTCTAGTGGAGATATCCAGAGTTTTACATTTGCTTGAACAAGTCTTTGGTGGTGATAACCAAAGCCTCTGATGGAGATATCCAGAGTTTTTCAGCTTTAAAAATGAACAAGTCTTTGGTGGTGATAGCCACAGCCTGTGGTGGAGATATCCAGAGTTTTACATTGGCTTGAGCAAGTCTTTGGTGGTGATAGCTGAAGCTTCTGGAGGAGATACCCAGAATTTTAAACACAGCTTAGCACAAGACAGGTTAAGCCCTCCAGACCATCGTCGAGGTATTTTCTTCTCTTGCAAATCGAACTCGTTTCCTTAAGACGGGTCGATCCTTGATTAGTCAGGGAATTTAATTTAAGGACAATATCTTCTATTTACAGCTTTTTTCAACAAAAAAAAAATTTGAAAAAATGAAACCTTTTTCCCTTCCCTTCACATGTGTTTTCACTAATCGGACAAAATTAGTATTTGTTTATCTTTGCCTAATTCCTGATTCTCAGCAATAGCCAAAGAGGGGCAGCTGTAGACACCTAATTTTTTTGGACCACTAAAACAGGCATGTTTTCTTCCTAAATTGATGTTTCAGAATGTAAAAAGATATTTTTCATCCTGCAGGTGGTACTCCGAGACTTAGTCTAAGAAGGCGAGCATAAAAAGTCAAACTTGAAAAAGTCAACCTCAAAAAGTCAACCCCAAAAAATCAAATACTAAAAAAGTCAACCACTTTCAAAATTAAGATTTGAAGTTCAATAGAAAAATGGCGAAATAATTTTGATAATCCGAGGTCTACATTGAAAGATATGGAGTTTGGAAGTTGGGTTACAGAGATTTAGTAGAAAGGAAACGCTAGTCCGGGAAATTTGGGGAAAAGTGCTTAAACGATCAAATTGGTCAAAATTGAAGGTTCCAAATGAAAGATAAGCATTGACTACAGGTAATGGAGAAGCTACTTGGAAGAAAAACTAAAAGAAAAGTCAATCCGGGAGAAAATCGAGAATTAGGGTTTTCGATGGATTTCGGTGAAATTTGGAAGAATTACAGAAATTGCCCAATTTGGTAAGACTAAAGCCCCTAATGGATGAGGAGTGATTAAACAAGGATAGCCAAAGGCTCAGTTTGAAGAAAATCTGAAAATCGAACTTGTTTTGAGCAAAATCGAGTTCCGGAGGCAAAATGGCAAAATTGGAGAATTTGGGAAAAATAGAAAATGAACTCCAAAAATTCTGAAAAATTGCAGATCTCACTCTCAAATCATTTCTAAGAGATTGGCGAAAGAAAATTTGGATTCGGAGTTAGTTTGCAAAATGGCAAAATCTCGAGTCCCTTATGTAGAAATTCAAGAAGATAAATCCCAGAAAAATAGTAAATGAACTCCAAAAAATCTGAAAATTTGCAGATCACATTCTCAAATTATTTGGAAGAGATTGGTGAAAGAAAATCAAGATTCGGAGTTCGTTCGCAAAATGGCCAAATCCTAGGCCCATTATGTAGTAATTCAAGTAGATAAATCCTGAAAAAATACCAAATAAGTTCCAAAAATTATGAAAACTTTCAGATCATACTTTTAAATTATTTGGAAGAGATTGATGAAGAAAAATCTGGATTTAGAGCTTGTTTAAAAAATGATAAAGTTTGGGAGCACAAAAGGGCTATTTTGGAAGAAAAAATCCAAATAAATAGCAAATGGGCTCAAAAAATTTTGAAAACCTCTAGAATTCAATTTTTTATTATTTTGAAAGTATTCAAAAAAGAAATTTTGAATTTGGAGTCTGTTTTCTATTTATTTATGTTCGGGGGGCAAAAAGGTCATTTTACCCAAGAAATTGAAAAAGGCTTTTCTTGCCTTTTAAAAAAATGAAGCATGTGCTGGAAGATGAGGGGTCAGCCGAACAAGGCCCAATGGTGGGCAAATATTTTTTGATTTTTAATCAAAAGTCCAACAATGAAGAGGAAGGTAGTTATTTTTTGATCAAGTCTTTGTAATTGAGCCACATGGACCAATGCATGAAGAGGGAGAATGTCAACATAATGGCTTAAGATTCTTGAACATCTGTAACTGTGGATAGCTGATTGCCTAATCTAAGGGTGATAATTTCACATTTTAAATATCTTGGATTAATATCCTTTGGATCAAAATTGTTTGAAAGAAAAATGACAACATCCTAGCATTTAGAGGGCCATTCGGCCACTACAAGGAAGGGGGGTCTCTTTTTCATTTTCACTCTCTATTCACTCTTGTTTGGATGACTTCTCTCCATTGTTGAAAGGAAAAAAGAAAAGTTTAGAAAAGAAAAGAAAGTTAGAAGAGAAAAAGCTTGCAATATAGCTTCTAGAGGTTGCTTTAAGCGCCATACTCTTGCACTTTCCTTGATTTTCTATTCTTTATTTGCTGTTTTGATTACTATTTTGGTGAGTTTCTTTTGATTTTTCTTTTTAATATAAGTGTTTTTAATATTCTTCTTCAAGTTCTTCTTTATACTTTCTTGGAAAAAGCTTTGAGAAATTTTTTTTCATGACTTAGAGGGGTGGCCGAATGGCTTGTTTTTTTTAGTGTAGTTGCTGTTTTGTTTTTTATTTCTTGTTATTAGTGATATTTAACAAGTTTTGATGCTTTAAATCTTCTTCAAATACATAAACATGAAGCTTGTTTTGGATTTAGTTGCTTGCTTATTTCCATTTTTGAGTCTATTATCTTGTTATCATGTTTATTTTACTTGTCTTGCAATTTTGATTTTCTATTTTCAAAATATTTAAGTTTGTTTATGTTTTACATTTTGTTAATCCATGTGTTTGTGAAAATGCCTATTGGTTTTCATGCCTTTACTTTATATTTGCATGATTTGAGTATTATTCTTTAATCTTGCATGTTAGTATATCATGCGTTTGTGAAAATGCCATGCTCATTTTAAAGTATGGGACCATTCGGTTACCCCTCTCTTTTAAGCTTTGTATGTGCATTTTTGTTATGCTAGTTGATAGCTTTGCATTTTCATCATATTTGATTGTGTACTTTGTTTAAGCATGCTATATATTTGTGTTATTGCCATGCATTCTTTAGATTTAGGTTTTGCTTGTATTACTATGCATATTCATGCATTTTAGACCTAGGTTGCATTAAATGCCATGCAAGTTCATTTAGGTCTAGGTCATTTTATTGATGCCATGCATTTTTCATGTTATTTAGGTTTTAAATCATGCATTTCGTGCATCATATTTTCTGTATTTTCATGCATTTCATGTCCTTGCCACATGATTTATGACTTAGACCAATCAATGGTTCAATGTTATGCTCATTTTGAGATACTTGTGGAAAATTAAAGAGTTGTCAAATTGATTATTTTATCTTTGTGATTTTTTTTACTCAGCCAATTTCTGTCTAACTTTTCAAAAGTGTTAGCTACTGTTTGTAAGTCTTTAGAAGAGTCTCTAACATTTTTACTTGATTTTGAAATGATTTTATCAAAGGCAAAAAAATGTGTTTTGGCAAAACAATTTTTTCACCAAGTACTCGTATTTTCTCGATTTCTTTGGGTAGTCATCTTTAATCAGAAAATTAAGCCGATTTTTTCCCATGTAGTTTTACATGTCCTGAGTCTCCAGTAATTTTTTTAGAGTTTTTTTTAATTTTTAAAAATAAGGTAAAAAATCGTGCTTTAAAACTAGACAGTAGAGGCAGAATTGAATTTGAAGAAAAATTATTTCTCTGTTTTGGTTAAGTTACTTAGAGGGGGCTATTTGAGAAGTTTAGCTACTGACTTAGGGTAGTTTCTAAGCCTTTTTCAAACTCTAAAAATGATTTTTTAAATCTCGGGTTAAGGGTGGTCAAGTCCGGAATTTTAAACTTAGAAATTAGAGCTATTTAAAAAGGGTTTAGTTAAGTTTTTTTATTTTTAATCTAAACTTTTCAAAATTGTTTTCAAACAATCACAAAGTATTTTGGTTTTAGAATATTTAATTTGATATATTTTCCTAAGATAGCCGGATATCTTTTTAGATATATGGATTTTCTTAATTAGAAGAAAAAATACATTCTCATGCATTGCATTTTTCATATTCATGCATACTATATAATATGTGATTTTTTGCTATGTTAATTTTCATGATGATTTTATTATCTTTGATTTAAATTTTTGATATTATATTAATTGTTATATGGTTTTGAATATTTCATGATATCCTATGCTTTTTAGTCATTTTTGTCATATTATTTAGCATATACTATGTTCATGCATTATTATTTTTATTTCTATTTTCATGCATATTATATGTTAGCATTATTTTATGTTTCGTGTCATTTCATATCATTTAGATTGTATGCCATATCATTTGTTTTTGCCATGTCATTTAAATCATTATTCCATTTAGAATATATCATGTGACTTAGGATATTTCATTTCATATAGAATATATTATGTTACCTAGGTCATTTCATTTCATGTAGAATATATTATGTTACCTTGGTCATTTCATTTCATTTAGAATATATTATGTCACTTAGGATATTTTATTTCATTTAGAATATATCATATGACTTAGGGTATTACATTTCATATAGAATATATCATGTTACCTAGGTCATTTCATTTCATTTAGAATATATCATATAACTTAGGACATTTCATTTCATTTAGAATATGCTAAGACATTTAAATTATATCATACCATTTAGGTTGCATTATATTATCTAGATTTTGCTATGTCATTTTATTTATGTCACAAATATTCATATATATATTTTTTAAATGTTTTGGAAAAGGTAATGATTTTCAATAAAATAAAGATATTCCCGAGTTAAAATAATTCATGAGTTCTCTGCCGGGTTTGCTGGGGAGGATATCATCAATTATCATTAATAAGGGAATATCTTCTTTAAAACGAGAATGGTTCGGAAAATTTTCCAAAATAATAAAAATTTCTATATTTTGCCACGCTTGTTGGGAAAATAGTAAAATTTTGAATTAATAAATTCCGGATCATTTTCAATTAAAAAATGGAATTATTTTTCTTTAAATTGGGAGTTAACTTGAAATACCAAATTAAAAATTGACTTTTTACCAAGACTTGAGATAACACACGATTAATAAGGTACTATTTTATACGGGCGTTGTAGGGGTGCTAATCCTTCCCCACACGTAACCGACTCCTGAACCCGCTTCTTTGATTTCTCTGGTTTAAAACGCAGACTTGAGATTGGTTTTAAAAAATGTTTTAATTAATTTTAAAATGTTCTTTAAAATCGGTTTTAATAGGTTGCCGGTCTTACCTAGCCCAGAAAGATTGGTGGCGACTCCATGTCTTTTTCAAGGTTATTTTCAAAACCTTCGTTTTTCTAGAGGAATTAAGTTGACTTTTCCTCGATTTTTTTTAATATCACGCTTAACGAATAATAAAGTCTTGCAATGAGACTTGTTATTTTTTAGGTTACGACAATGGGCTTTTGTTTAAACATTTTTATTCAATAAATAACAAGAACAATGCATTTTATTCATATTGATGTGTCCATATTCTTTCATTTATGCTATTTATTTTGCTTTTATATATATTTTCCTATATTGTTTCTTCCCCACCTATTTACAGGTGTACGGATGCGGAATATGAGGACCTTCCTGTCAATAATTCTGAAATTGATTTTGAAAGACCCATTTGCACGGGTGATTTTGAGGCCAACGAAGATACTGAGGATTATGGTCTACATCCGGATCTATTAAGGAAAATAGAACAAGAAGAAAAACAAGTACTTCCTCTTAAGGAGCCTTTGGAAATGATAAATTTGGGAAATGGTGAGGATATAAAGGAGGTCAAAATTGGGACTTCATTGTCATCATCAATAAAGGGTGAATTGATAGCCTTGCTCTAGGAATATGTAGATGTATTTGCATGGTCTTACCAAGACATGCCAGGGTTGGATCCGGATATTGTGGTTCATAAGCTCTCTTTAAGGCCAGAATGCAAGCCAATTCAGCAAAAATTGAGAAAAATGAGGCCAGACATGCTATTAAAGATAAAAGAGGAGGTGAAGAAGCAATTTGATGCTGGATTCTTATAGGTGGAAAAATATCTAGAATGGGTGGAAAATATTGTACCAGTATCAAAGAAGGATGGTAAGGTGCGGATGTTCGTTGATTACAGAGATTTGAACAAGGCCAGTCCCAAAGATAATTTTCCTTTGCCCCACATTGATACTCTGGTGGACAATACAGCAAAGAGTTCTTTATTTTCTTTCATGGACAGATTCTCGGGATACAATCAGATTAAGATGCACCGGAAAATATGGAGAAAACCATATTTTTTACAATGTGGGGAACATTCTGCTACAAGGTAAGGCTGTTTGGTTTGAAGAATGTTGGGGCAATATATCAGAGAGCCATGGTGACCTTGTTTCATGATATGATGCATAAGGGAATTGAGGTCTATGTTGATGATATGATTGCAAAGTCACAAGGAAAAGATGAGCATATTGCGAATCTTGAAAAGCTCTTTGAACGATTAAGAAAGTTTCCACTGAAGCTAAACCCAGCAAAATGCATTTTTGTAGTCACCTCGGGGAAATTGTTGGGTTTTATTGTCGCAAAAGGGGAATTGAGATTGATCCGGATAAAGTGAAGGCCATTCATAATCTACCACCACCACGTACTCAAAAAGAAGTGAGAGGCTTTTTGGGGAGATTGAATTACATTGCTCGATTTATTTCTGAGTTAGCCGACAAATGTGAACCAGGAGAATGTGATGAAGGTTGTCAGATTGCCTTTGAAAAGGTTAAACATTATCAATATAACCCACCAGTATTAATGCCACCTATTCCGGATAAACCAATGATATTGTATCTATCAGTATTTGAGAGATCCATGGGTTGTGTTTTGGGGCAGCTTGACGAGACTGGAAAAAAAGAACATGCGATTTACTATCTTAGCAAGAAGTTCACAGATTATGAGTTGAAATATTCATCGATAGAAAAGCTGTGTTGTGCCTTATCTTGGATTGCTCGAAGACTCAGACAACACATGTTGTACCACACGACGTGGTTGATTGCTAAGCTAGATCCAATCAAGTACATGTTGGAAGCACCTTCTTTGTCAGGGAGGACGGCAAGATGGCAAGTTTTGTTGTCAGAGTACGACATTTTATATGTAAGTCAGAAAGCTATCAAGGGCAGTGTAGTGGCTGAATTCTTAGCAAGTCGAGCAGTGGAAGATTATGAACCGTTGAACTTTGACTTCCCAGATGAAGATTTGATGTATGTTTTGCAAGCAGATGAGGTTCCCTTGAAGAATAAAGCATGGAAAATGTACTTTGATGGCGCATCTAATGCCATGGGGCACGAAATCGGTGCAGTGCTCATATCCCCAGAAGAAGATTATTATCCTTTCACTGCCAGATTGGATTTTGATTGTACAAACAATACTGTCGAGTATGAAACATGTACTATGGGCCTTCGAGCTGCAGTGGACAGACAAATCAAAATATTAGAAGTTTTTGGAGATTCAGCCCTAGTGATATACTAGCTACGGGGAGAATGGGAGACCCGAGATATAAAGTTAATTCGATACCGAGAACTCATACTGAGTTTATTGGAGGAGTTTGAAGAAGTAAATTTCAATTACTTCCCCCGAGAAGAAAACCGAATGGCAGATGCTCTGGCTACTTTGTCATCAGTGTTTAAAGTGAATTCATAATATGAGTCTCTTACCCACTGCCTGAGTATTGAAGAAGAAACAGATGGCCTCCCTTGGTACAACGACATCTTACAGTATATCAAGAGTCAACAGTATCAAGAACGAGCAACAAAAAATGACAAGAGGACTCTGAGAATGCTAGCAATAGGTTTTGTTCTAGACAGTGAGACTCTCTACAAGAAAGGGAAAGACCAAGTTTTATTGAGATGTGTCGGATCTGCCGAAGCTAGGAGAATTATAGAAGAAGTCCATGAAGGGATATGTGGCACCCATGCCAATGGTCACCTTCTTGCTAAACAGATTATGAGGGCGGGATATTATTGGCTAACGATGGAAGGAGATTGTATCAATTATTCTTGAAAGTGCCATAAATGCCAGATCTATGCAGATAAGATTCATGTGCCGCCATCGCCATTGCATGTCATGACTGCACCATGACCCTTTTTAATGTGGGGAATGGATATGATAGGGCCTATTACCCCAAAAGCTTCAAATGGACATCGTTTCATCTTGGTGGCCATAGATTATTTTACAAAGTGGGTAGAAGCTACCTCCAATGCGAATGTAACAAAGTCGGTGGTATGCAGATTTGTTAAGAAGGAAATCATATGCCAATATGGATAGCCAGCAAGAATTATTTCAGATAATGCTCTCAATTTGCACAATAAGATGATGAGAGAAGTATTTACTTAGTTCAATATCACACATCATAACTCGACACCTGACCGTCCGAAGATGAATGGGGCAGTAGAAGCAGCCAATAAGAACATCAAGAAGATTGTTGAAAAAATGATCGATGTCTACAAGGATTGGCATGAGATCTTGCCTTTTGCTCTTCATGCATATCGAATTTTGGTTCGCACATCTACAGGGGCAATGCCATTTTCTTTGGTATATGGGATGGAAGCAGTGCTACCTATTGAAGTTAAGATCCCTTCACTTCGGGTTTTGATGGAGGTTGGCCTAGAAGAGGCAGAATGGGTTAGAGCTCGTTATGAACAGTTAAATCTCATCGAGGAGAAAAGATTGAAAGCAATTTGTCATGGGCAGTTGTATCAGAAAAGGATGATTCGAGCCCACAACAAGAAGGTTCATCCCAGACAGTTCCGAGAGGGGGAGTTAGTATTGAGGAAAATTCTCCCTATAGTGAAGGATCCACAAGAAAAATGGGCACCAAATTGGGAAGGACCCTATATAGTAAAAAGATCTTTTTCTGGTGGAGCATTGATTCTAACTCGGATGGACGAGGATGATATTTGAAATCCTGTCAATGCTGATGAATTGAAGAAGTATTATGCTTGAAAAAAAAAAGTGTGATGCTGTGTACATGGAAATTCGAATAATTTCAAGTGTAAAAATGGAAATTCTATACATCTATCTCCCCTGAGAATTGCTTTTTAATGAGAATATTCATGCTTGATATGATGAATGGCCATCTTTCATTTTCCTTTCACTAAGTAAAAATTATCCTTAGTCACCCCTTTGAGCCTTAGAAATTATTTCTTTCTTTAAACTTTGAGCAAGGATCACCCTCTACACTAGAGGGCAAATGCGAGGAAAAATAATCAAAA
Organism: Fremontodendron californicum; assembly: GCA_030761205.1. Taxonomy (NCBI): domain Eukaryota; kingdom Viridiplantae; phylum Streptophyta; class Magnoliopsida; order Malvales; family Malvaceae; genus Fremontodendron; species Fremontodendron californicum. The sequence goes on from JAULJL010000009.1 coordinate 25,349,244, forward strand.
TCTTGGGGAAAAAAAGAGAGCCATTGGAAAATGTGAAATCAAAGAATGGAAAATGAAAGCCAGCAATGAAAAAAAAAGAGATTGAAAAAGAAAAAGAAAGTCCAGAAAAAAAGGATAAATGATTCAAGAATGAATTCTCCTCAGGAAATGATCCTTGATCTACTCACCCTTAAACACACTTTGGGCCTATCTATCATTTCTTTTTAAACCCAAACCTTGGCCTACATTACGTGCTTTAAAAGTCCATTTTGATCAAGCATGGATATTTAATTTGGAAGGTTTTTTCTCCGAATTCATCCCATCTTTTGAATTGAATTTTTTTTACATTGGAAGCATTTAGAATTCTCAGATGCATGGTAGAATACAAGAAAAAGAGAAAACAAAAAAAATAAAAAAAATGAAAAAAGAATGTAAAATGATAGGTTTAAGCCGAAAACCCGCAAAGGGCGACTTAATACCGAAAGAGGGACACTTGAGTTGAAAACCCACAAAAGACGGCTCAGGTACTGATTAAGGTTTGAATTAATGCTCCGTGTAAAGGGGGATAAGTATATGAAAATCAGAGGAAAAGGGAACAACTCAGTCTGACATAACTATGGAAGCCGAGGGATTACCCAAGTGAATTGCTCGTTCAAGAGAAATTTCAGATGATTTGAAAAAAGGAGGGGTCAAGATATTCCACATCCGGGGCATCTACAACCTATAAATTTACATTTGTTTCTTATATCCTTGATATTCACTTGTACCATTTTAAAACATTTTTTGCAATAAATTCTTGTTATCCTTCTCATGGCATTCTGCTTGTTTCATATTTTCTTTCATACATTTTTGAAATGCATCATGAATGTTATTAAATTGAATGATGATTAGTAAACATAAAAATCTTTAAATAAAAGGATTTCAGAGTATTAATAAGGAGTAGATTTACAACTTAGGAAAGGTTTGGAAAAGTTCACCAAGTAAAGGAAAACAGTGAATGTGTTGGAGACTCCATCATGAAATCAAAAAATTTGTGAATTTCAGCGATAGTCAAAATCTGGGACTGTTTGACAAAGTTATCTTGAGTGAAAGGTTCCTTAAGTGTGGCATCAATGAACAATTGAAGACTCCGTTATGAAGTCAGATAATCTGTGAACCTCAAAGAAACCATGGATTAGAAATCATGACACAAGCATTTACAAAGCATGTCATTCTCATCGTTGCATTTAGCTAACATTGCAGGAATCAGGAAAACTTTGGTTTCCCCAAATTGAACTTGTTCTTCTTCTCAAATGAGTCGAGCCCCGAGACCACCGTCGAGGTATGCTTCTTTTTAAAATCGAACTCATTCTACTTCTCAAATGAGTCGAGCCCCGAGATCGCCGTCAAGGTATGTTCCTTTCATTTTCAAGTTAAATTTATTTTTCCAAATGAATCAAACCTAGGATCATTTTTAGTATTTTATTTTGTTTTAAATCAAATTCATTCTGTTTATCAAATGAGTCGAGCCTCGAGACCATCGTCGAGGTATTGTTTTAAATAGAATTCATTCGGTTTATCAAATGAGTCGAGCCTCAAGACCATCGTCGAGGTATTTCCTTTTGTTTTAAATCGAATTCATTCTGTTTATCAAATGAGTCGTGCCTCGAGACCATGATCCAGGTAGTTCCTTTTGTTTTAAATTGAATTCATTCTATTTATCAAATGTGTCGAGCATCGAGACCATCGTTGAGGTATTTCCTTTTGTTTTAAATTGAATTCATTCTGTTTATCAAGTGAGTCGAGCCTTGAGACCATCGTCGAGGTATTTCTTTTTGTTTTAAATCGAATTCATTTTGTTTATCAAGTGAGTCAAGCAACGAGACCATCGTCGAGGTATTTCCTTTTGTTTTAAATCAAATTCATTCTGTTTATCAAGTGAGTCGAGCCTCGAGACCATCGTCGAGGTATTTTCTTTTGTTTTAAATCTAATTCATTCTATTTATCAAATGAGTCGAGCCTCGAGACCATCGTCGAGGTATTTCCTTTTGTTTTAAATCGGATTTATTCTGTTTGTCAAGTGAGTCGAGCCTCGAGACCATCGTCGAGGTATTTTCTTTTGTTTTAAATCAAATTCATTCTATTTATCAAATGAGTCGAGCCTTGAGACCGTCGTCAAGGTATTTTCATTATGGATAAGAGCTCTGGGCACCATTCTTAAGACCGTTTTTCCTCTTTAAATCACGGATAAGGCCTCCGAGCACTATTTTTAAGACCTCCGGGCATAGTTTTCCTCTTTAAATCACGGATAAGGCCTTTGGGCACCATTCTTAAGACCTCCGAACAAAATTTTTCTTGAAATCATAGATAAGACCTCCGAGCATAATTTTTAAGACCTCCAGGCACAATTTTCACTTTGAAAATCGAACTCGTTTCCTTAAGACGGGTCAAGCCTTGATTAGTCAGGGAACTCAATTTAAGGACAAAATCTTCAATTTACAGCTTATTCAAAAAAAAAAAATGAAAAAATGAAAAACGGAAATGAATGAAAACCCCTTCCCTTTTCTTCACAAGTGATTTCACTAATCGGACAAAATTAGTGTTTGTTTATCTTTGCTTGATTCCTGTTTCTTAGCAATAGCCAAAGAGGGGCAGCTATAGGCACCTAATTTTGTTCGGGCCACTAAATCAGGTATGTTTTCTTCCTAAATTGATGTTTCGAAATGCAAAAAGGCTTTTCTCATCCTGCAGGTGGTACTCCGAGACTTAGTCTAAGAAGTCATGCATAAAAAGTCAAACTTGAAACAGTCAACCCCGAAAAAGTCAACCCACTTTCAAAATCGAGATTTTAAGTTTAATTGAAAAATGGTGAAAGAATTTTGATAATCTGAGGTCTACATTGAAAGATATGGAGTTCGAAAGTTGGGTTTATGAGATTTAGTAGAAAGGAAACCCTAGTTCGGGAAATTTGGGGAAAAGTGCGTAAACGATCAAATTGGTCAGAATGGAAGGTTCCAAATGAAAGATAAGCAATGACTACGGGTAATGGAGAAGCTACTTGGAAGAAAAACTGAAGGAAAAGCCAATTCGGAAGAAAATCGAGAGTTAGGGTTTTTGGTGGATTTTGGTTAAATTGGGAAAATGACAAAAATGGCCCGATTCGGTAAAACTAAAGCCCCTAACTGATGAGGAATGAGTAAACAAGGATATCCCAAGGCTTAGTATGAAGAAAATATGAGAAAAGAGCCGATTGGCGAAAAATTAGAAAAAATGAAGAAATTCCCGATAGTGAAAAAAGGAAAAATCAAATCAGAAGGGAACTTGTTCATTAAAATAAGGTTTTTTGGACCAACTCCAATTCAATATATGACAAAGGCCTAGGAAAAGAAAATCTAAAAATCGAATTTGTTTTGAGCAAAACTGGGCTTTGAAGGCAAAAGGGCAAAATTGGAAAATTTGGGAAAAATAGCAAAAGAACTCCAAAAATTCTAAAAATTTCAGATCTCATTCTTAAATCATTTTGAAGATATTGGCCAAAAGAAAATCTAGATTCGGAGTTCGTTTGCAGAATGGCCAAATCCTGGGCCTACTATGTAGAAATTCAAGCAGATAAATCCCAAAAAAATAGCAAATGAGCTCCAAAAATTCTGAAAAGTTGTAGATCTCACTTTTAAATTATTTGGAAGAGATTGGTGAAAAAAAATCTAGATTCAGAGCTCGTTTAAAAATGGTGAAAGTTCGGGTGCACAAAAGGGCAATTTTGGAAGAAAAAATCCAAAAAAATAGCAAATGGGCTCAAAAATTTTTTGAAAACTTTCAGAATTCATTTTTTTATTATTTCAAAAGTATTAAAAAAATAAATTCTGAATTTGGAGTCCGTTTGCTATTTATTAAGGTTTGGGGGTCAAAAAGGTATTTTACAGAAGAAACCGAAAATGGCCTTTTCTTGTTGTTTAAAAATTGAAGCATGGGCTGGAAGAGGAAGGGTAATCTGGCCAAGGCCTATTGGTGGGCAGATATTTTTTGATTTTTTAATCAAAGGGCCAAAAGTGAAGAGGAAGGTAGTTATTTTTGTGATCAAGCCTTTGAATTTGCAACAAATGGACCAATGGATGGAGGGGGATAATGTCATATTTATCATCTAATTTATGACATCATCTTCATGACATCATAATTTAAAGGGCTGATTATTCTAATCTAATGGTGAAAATTTTGCATAGAAGGCATCTTGAAGTGATAACCATTGGATGAAAAGAATAACCACATTCCTTCTAGAAGGAAGGCCAACCGGCCAAGGCAATAAGGGAAGCTCTCTTCTTCATTTTTTTCACTCATGTTTTGCTGATTTCTCTCCATTTTTGAAAGGCAAAAACAAAATTTTAGAAAGGCAAAGAAAGTAAGAGGAGGAAAAGCTTGCAATATAGCTTTTAGAGGTAGCTAAAAACACTATACTCTTGCACTTTCCTTGCATTTCCATTCTTGATATGCTGTTTTCATTGATATTTTGGTGAGTTTCTTTTGATTTTGATTTTAAAATAATTTTTTTTAAGATTCTTATTCAAGTCTCCTTTGATTCTTTCTTGAAAAAGCTTTGAAAAAAATAATTTTTTCCCTTGCTTTGGAGGTGGCCGAATGGCCCTATTTTTTTAAATGGTTGCTGTTTTGTTGTTTTTTTATGTGATTAGTGGTGTTCAACATGTTTTTTATGTCTTATATCTTCTTCAAATAATAAAAATATGAAGTTTGTTTTGATTTTGTTGCTTATTTACCTCCATTGTTTGAGTTTATTATCTTGTATTCATGTTTAATTTCTTTGTTTCCATCTTTTAATTTTCTGTTTTCAACATTTTTTGAGTTGTTCATGATTTGCCTTTTACTATGCTAAGTGTTTGTGAAGATGCCTAGTTGTTTTCATGCCTTTACTTTATGTTTGCATGGTTTAGAGATTGTTTATTTTTAGTCTTGCATGTTAGTATGTCATGTGTTTGTGAAAATGCCATGCCCATTTTGAAGTTTAGGACCATTCGTCTACCCCTTTTTCTATGCTTTATGTGTGCATTTCCATTATGCTAGTTGATAGGTTTGCATTTCCATGATATGCTTTTGTTTATTTTGTTTTAGAATGCTATATGTTTGTGTTATTTCCATGCATTCTTTAGGTTTAGGTTTTGCTTGTATTATCATGCATTTCATGCATTTTAGACCTAGGTTGCATTAAATGCCATGCAAGTTCATGTTAGGTCTAGGTCATATTCTTTATGCCATGCAATTTTCATGTCATTTAGGTTTTAAATCATGCATTTCGTACATCATATTTGCTGTATTCTCATGCTTATCATATCATGCCACATGATTTATGACTTAGGCCAATCAATGGATCAAAGTCATGCTCACTAGAGCATACTTGTGGAAAATTAAAGAGTTGTCAAATTTATTATTCTACCTTTATGATTTTTTTACTTAGACAATTTTTGTCTAATTTTTTAAAAGTGTTAGCTACTATTTGTGGGTCTTTAGGAGAGTCTACAACATTTTTACTTGGATTTTTAAATGATTTTATCAAAGGCAAAAAATGTGTTTTGGCAAAACAGTTTTTTCACTCAGTACTCAGACTTTCCCAATTTTTTTGGGAAGTCATCTTTAATCAGAAAATTAAGCCAATTTTTTTCTCATATAGTTTTACATGTTATGAGTCTCCAGTATTTGTTTGATATTTTTTGGAATTTTTAAAAATAGGTTAAAAATCGTGTTTTAAAACTAGACAGTAGAGGCAGATTTGAATTCAAAAGAAAAACAATTGTTGAATTTAGCTAAGGCATTTAGAGGGGGTTGGTTAGAAGCTTTAGCTACTGTCTTAGGATAGTTTCTAAGCCTTTTTAAAATTTAAAAAATGATTTTTATAGAGTTCGGGTCAAGGGTGGTCAAGTCCGGGATTTTAAACTTAAGAAATTAGAGCCATTTTTAAAAGGGTTTGGCTAGGGTTTTAATCTTCATTCAAGTTTTTCAAAATTGTTTTCAAACAATCACAAAGTATTTTGATTTTAGAAAATTTAATTTGACATATTTTCCTAAGGTAGCCGGATATCTTTTTAGATATACGGATTTCCTTAATTAAAAGAAAAAATATATTTTCATACATTGCATTTTCCATGTTCATGCATACTATACAATATATGATTTTTTCTATGATAATTTCTATGATATTTTTATCATTTTGATCTATTTTATGGTGTTATGTTGATTGTTATATGGTTTTGAATATTACATGGTATTCTATGCTTTTTATTTATTTATTTATTTATTTTTGCCACATTATTTAGCATATACTATGCTCATGCATTATTATTTTTATTTTCATGCATATTACATGATAGTATTATTTTATGTTTCATGTCATTTCATGTTACCTAGATTATATTCCATGTCATTCAGATTATATTATTTAGAATATGCCATGCCATTTAAAATCTGTCATATCATTTAAATTTGCCATGTTATTTAAATCATATTATTTCATTTAGAATATCATGTCATTTAAATCATTTCATTTCATTTATAATATATCATGTCACTTAGGATATTTTATTTTATTTATAATATATTATGTTACTTAGGTTATTTCATTTCACTTAGAATGTACCATAATACTTCGAATATTTCGTTTCATCCAGAATATACTATGCCATTTAAATTATATCATATCATTTAGGTTGCATTATATTATCTAGACTTTGCTATTTCATTTCATTTATGTCACACTTGTTCATATTCATTTTTTTAAATGTTTTGAAAAAGATAATAAATTTCAATAAAATAAAGATATTCCAGAGTTAAAATAATTCATGAGTTCTCTGCCAAGTTTGCTGGGGAGGATATCATCAATTGTTATTAATAATGAAATATTTTCTTTAAAACGAGAATGATTCGAAAAATTTTCCAAAATAATAAAAATTTATATATTTTGCCACATTTGTCTGGAAATATAAGAAAATTTTGAATTAATAAATTCCGGATCATTTTCAATTAAAAAATGGAATTATTTTTCTTTAAATTGGAAATTAACTTGAAATACTAAATTAAAAACCGACTTTTTACCGAGACTTGAGATAACACATGATTAATAAGGTACCGTTTATACGGGCGTTGTGGAGGTGCTAATCCTTCCCCACACGTAACTGAGTCCCGAACCCGCTTCTTTGATTTCTCTGGTTTTTGCAGACTGGAAATTGGTTTTAAAAATTGTTTTAATTAATTTTAAAATGTTTTACAGAACTGGTTCTAATAGGTGGCCGATCACACCTAGCTAAAAAAGATTGGTGGCGACTCCATGTCTTTTTCAAGGTTATTTTCAAAACCTTCATTTTCAAGAGGAATTAAGTCGACTTTTCCTCGATTTTTTTTAATGTCATGCTTAACAAATAATAAAGTCTTGCAATGAGACTTGTTATTTTTTAGGTTGCTACAACTGTTAATGATGGTTTCGAGATAAGAATGAAGGGCAATAGTTGCACCATCATTCTTAAAGACATCTACTATGGATCGGCAACATTACATAGTGGATTATATGTGTGTTCAATATAAATGTCAAGAAAGCAAGAAAGGATGGTCCAAGTAAGACTTACATCTGGCACTGTGGACTTGGTCATATCAATGAGACAAGGATTTTCAAATTGCATAAACATGATTATTTGTAACCCTTTGATTATGAATCATATGGGACTTGTGAAAGTTGTCTCCTTGGTAAGATGACCAAGACTCCCTTTACTGGAAAAGGTGAAAGAGCTGGTGTTTTATTGGGCTTAATACATTCAGATATATGTGGGCCACTAAACACAGCTGCTAGAGGTAATTACTCATACTTCAGAACCTTTATCGATGATCATTCTAGATATGGTTATGTGTATCTGATGAGATACAAGTCTGAAGCTTTTGAAAAGTTCAAAGAGTTCAGAGCTGAAGTAGAGAAACAGACTAGGAAAAATATTCTAGCTCTTAGATCGGATCAAGGAGGAGAATATTTAACCCATGATTTCTTGGATCATTTGACGGAAAATGGAATTCTGTCACAATGGACTCCACCTGGAACTCCTCAGCATAACGTAGTGTCCGAGAGGAGAAATCGAACTTTGTTAGACATGGTTCGGTCCATGATGTCTAAGGCTAACCTTTCGATATCCTTTGTAATGACTTAATTGAATAAAAGTTTAATTTGGAGGACCTAATTGAATAAGATCAAATTAGGAAGGTTAAGACATAATTTGGATTGGTAAATCCAAATAAAGATGTCTTAATAAGACAATATGGATAAGCTTGTCTTAAGTAGACCATGTCTTAAGATAAAGTTGTCCTCGTCAAAAATGAAGTTGTTCGAAATAAGAAAAAGTTTCTAGTTTTAGAAGAGTTTGATTGCGAATCAAATTCTGACTTCTCGTATTTCACTAAATCGAACATTGCTTCGATTATGTCTAAGTTCGAGTCCGGCACTAAGATTTAGTGTTTGACTAGGAATCTAACACTTGTTAAGTGAAAGAGTTTCACTTGAACAAAGACTCTGTTAATCCTAGCTGGTTGAGTTCAATTAAGATTCTAAAAGTTTGATTTAGAATCAAATTCTTATATCTGTGAAACTGAGCAATTAATATAGACATAATCCGGTATAGGTTTGACCTTGGCTTTAAGAGTTAGAGTTTCAGTCAAACTAAGATGCTTGAAGGTGAAAGAGTTTCACCTCAACTAAGTTGTTTGATTTAAATCAAACTCCTATCCTATCCCTTGTTGGTCGAACATGGACTCATTGTTGTCTAAGTTCATTATGGTTTTATCACTTAGAGGTTGGGTAGTTTTTAAACACCTAAGAAGAGAAGAGTTCTCTTCTAGTAAAGAGTTTAAAATCAAACTAAACACTACTCTATCCCTAAGAGATATGGCCGGCTAAGTGATGTTAAGGAACTTGAATTCTTCTTTTTGCTATTGACGCCAAAATATGTGAAAAGAATTGCTTGGGTTCTCTTACTATTTGAGTGAAGCAAAATGACAAAAGCAAATAAAAATGGATTCTTAACACGTTATTGGTTTTGACGCCAAGAAAAAAGTAAAAAGAAGAGAATCCTATTTTTTTATTCTTACTGACGTCATTGAGAGTTTTGATCCATGTGAAAAATGGATTTTCATCTTGAGAAAAATTCATAAAGAATTCGACCATGGCAAAATTTCATATTGCCGAAACATTCACTTCTTTGTTCTTCTTTGTTTTCTAGTTCACCGAAAAAGAAGAATAGTTCTTCATTGCATTCGGCTATTGAGGGAAACTAAGAAGAGAGCCTTTTGATTATTGATAGAAAGATCGGGCTGCTAGCACAGTGGAATCCGAAGGCCTTTTGAAGGTGCCAACAGTCGTCAGTGTGGATTACTGTTGTAGGCAACACACTTGTGTTACTCGTGGCCTCGGAGAAGCCATTCGGTGATCATTAAGTTGCTGCCATACTGTAGGGAAGGACACACTCGAGATTATGAGTTCTCGAGTAGGTATGGATTCTGATCATATGGATGATTTTAAATTTTAAATGTTGGTGTATGCCCTAGAGCCAATCAAATTGAGCTTGGGATACACAGTCAATAAAGCATACCCTTCACTATGATGATAGTGATACTAGGTTTTCCTTCATGTTAGTGCAATGATAAGGAATATTAAGTACTAATCGGATGAAGCCCATGGAACATAATGGCCTTGCAAAGGAATTATAAAGAGTTATAATTATGAGATCTTTATGCATCAAAGCCTTGTTCCTCAAACTGTTCTTGGTCATCGTATCGCCAAGACGGGGCATTGGCAATGCTCAAAGACTAGTATATGTTAAGCCTTCTTACTTATGAAGTAAGCAATCGATCTCATACAGGTTGAAGTATGGGATACTTGGGATAACATATAGGTGCTTGTCTGTTGAATAAGTTCACGAAACATGGCCCGCCAAGAGAAATTCATTTGGTAATATTGTTGGTGTAAGCCCTGCAAGCCAATCAAGTTGGGCTGTAAGACACTATTTATATATATTCATGTATTGCACATTATAGTTTATTAATTATAATTGAGGTATTTCTTTATCCATAAGTATTGTTATAATTGTTATAAATGACTTATGAAGATAAAGCCCATCAAACACAAAGGAACTGCAAAGGAATTGTAAGGAGTTACAATTATGAGGATCCTTATGCATCAATGCTGTGTTTCTAAAACTGTTCCTGGTCATTGTATTGTCAAGACAGGGCATTGACAATGCTCAAAGAATGGCATATGTTGAGCCTTCATGCACTTGATGCATGCAACCGGTCTCATAGGTTGAAAGTATAGAGATACTTGGGGATAACATATAGGTGCTTGTTAGTTGAACAAGTACACTAAATATGACCTGCTATGAGAGTTCTATTTGGTATTTCACTCAAGTGTCTATGGTAAATACTCTCATGTGTCAATAGTGTAAGTAATCCTTTGACTTGTGAAACCTGTAGACACCTAATTTTGTCCGGACCACTAAAACAGGTATGTTTTCTTCCTAAATTGATGTTTTAGAATGTAAAATGATTTTTTCATCCTGCAGGTGGTACTCAGAGACTTAGTTTAAGAGGGCGAGCATAAAAAGTCAAACTTGAATCCTCAAAAGTCAACCTCAGAAAGTCAACTACTAAAAAATTCAACCCACTTTCAAAATCAAGATTTGAAGTTCAATTGAAAAATGGTGAAAGAATTTTGATAATCCGAGGTCTACATCGAAAATATGGAGTTCGGAAGTTGGGTTATGGAGATTCAAAAGAAACTCTAATCCAGGAAATTTGGGGAAAAGTGCTTAAACGATCAAATTGGTCAAAATTGAAGGTTCCAAATGAAAGATAAGCACTGACTACGGGTAATGGAGAAGCCACTTGAAAGAAAAACTGAAAGAAAAGTCAATCCGGGAGAAAACCGAGAATTAGGGTTTTTGGTGGATTTCGGTGAAATTGGGAAGAATTATAGAAATGGCTCGAATCGATAAGACTAAAGCCCCTAATGGATAAGGAGTGATTAAAAAAGGATAGCCCAAGGCTCAGTTTGAAGAAAATATGAAAATCGGACTTGTTTTTAGTAAAACCGGGTTTCGGAGGCAAAAGGGCAAAATTGGAAATTTTGGGAAAAATAGCAAATGAACTCCAAAAATTCTGAAAAATTGCAAATCTCATTCTTAAATCATTTGGAAGAGATTGGAGAAATAAAATCTTGATTTGGAGTTCGTTTGCAAAATGACCAAATCCCGGGTCTCTTATGCAGAAATTCAAGAAGAAAAATCCCGAAAAAATAGCAAATGAACTCCAAAAATTCTGAATATCTGCAAATATCATTTTTTAATTATTTGGAAGATATTGGAAAAGGAAAATCTTGATTCGGAGTTCGTTTGCAAAATGGTCAAATCCTGGGCCCCCTATGCAATAATTCAAGCAGATAAATCCTGAAAAAATACCAAATGAGTTCCAAAAACTATGAAAACTTCCAGATCACATTTTTAAATTATTTGGAAGATATTGGTGAAGAAAAATCTATATTTGGAGCTCGTTTAAAAAATGGTAATATTTAGGGGCATAAAAGGGCAAATTTGGAAGAAAAAATTCAAATAAATAGCAAATGGACTCGTAAAATTTTGGAAACTTCCAGAATTCAATTTTTTATTATTTTGAAAGTATTGAAAAAATAAAATTTGAATTTGGAGTCCATTTGCCATTTATTTTATTCGGGGGGCAAAAAGATCATTTTACCCAAGAAATCGAAAATGGCTCTTCTTGCCTTTTAAAAAAATCGAACATAGGCTAGAAGAAGGGGGATGGCTAGCTAAGGCCCAAATATGGGTAGGAGGTTTCTTATTTTTTAATCAAAAGGCCAACAATGAAGAGTTAGTGATTTTTTGATCAAGCCTTTGCAAATAAGCCACATGGACCAATGCATGAAGAGGGAGAGTGTCAACATAATGGTTTAAGATTCTTGAATAGCTGTAATTGTGGATAGCTGATGGCCTAATCTAAGGGTGATAATTTCATGTTTTAAACATCTTGGATCAATAGCCCTTGGATGAAAATTGGTTGAGGGAAAAATGACAACATCCTAGCCTAGAGAGAGGGGGGTTTGGGCCACTACAAGGGGACATTTTATTTTCATTCTCTATTCTCTCTTGCTTTTGGCTGATTTTCTCTCCATTGTTGAGAAGTAAAAAAGAAAAGTTTAGAAAAGAAAATAAAGTTAGAAGAGAAAAGCTTGAAAGATAGCTTCTAGAGGTTGCTTTTAGCACCATACTCTTGCATTTTCTTTGATTTTCCATTCTTGATTTGTTGTTTTGATTATTATTTTGGTGAGTTTCTTTTTATTTTTCTTTTTAAATAAGTATTTTTAATGTTCTTCTTTAGGTTCCTTCTTGATCCTTTCTTATAAAAAGCTCTTGAAATATATTTTTTTCCCTTGTTTTTTGATAGGGCCGAATAGCCCATTTTTTTTAGTTGCTGTTTGCTTTGTTATTTCATGTTATTTTTTATGTTAAATAAGTTTTGATGCTTTAAATCTTCTTCTACTACATAGACTTGAAGTTTGTTTTAATGTGGTTGCTTGCTTATTTCCATTTATGAGTCTATTATCATGTTCTTGCATTTTTCATATTCTGTTTTCAAAATGTTTAAGTTTGTTTATGTTTTATATTTTGAAATCCATGTGTTTGTGAAAATGCTTGTTGGTTTTCATGCCTCTACTTTATATTTGCATGATTTGAGTGTTATTCTTTAGTTAAGTATGTTAGTATATCAAGTGTTTGTGAAAATGCCATGCTCATTTTGAATATGAGGCCATTAAGCCACTTCATTTTATTTGCTTTGTGTGTGCATTTTTGTTATGTTAGTTGATAGGTTTGCATTTTCATGACATTTGGTTGGGTATTTTGTTTAAGCATGCCTTGTGTTTGTGTTATTTCCATGCATACTTTAGATGTAGGATTGGTTTGTTATATCATGCATATCCATGCATTTTAGACCTAGGTTGCATTAAATGCCATGCAAGTTCATTTAGGTCTAAGTCATTTTATTGATGCCATGCATTTTTCATGACATTTAGGTTTAAAAATCATGCATATCAGGTGTCATATTTGCTGTATCTTTCATGCATTTCATGTCCATTCCACTTGACTTATGACTTAGGCCAATCAATGGTTAAAAGTCATGCTCTCCTGAGCATACTTGTGGAAAATTAAAGAGTTGTCAAATTGATTATTCTACCTTTGTGATTTTTTTTTACTTAGCCCATTTTTGCCTAACTTTTCAAAAGTGCTAGCTACTGTTTGTGAGTCATTTAGAGAGTCTTAAATATTTTTACTTTGATTTTTAAATGATTTTATCAAAGGCAAAAATGTGTTTTGGCAAAACAGTTTTTTTACCTAGTACTCGTACTTTCCTGATTTTTCTAGGTAGACATCTTTAATCAGAAAATTAAGACGATTTTTTCTTGTGTACTTTTACATGTCCCGAGTCTCCAGTATTTGTTTTAGATTTTTTAGAATTTTAAAAAATAGGCTAAAAATCATGGTTTAAATCTAGACAGTGGAGTCAAAACTGAATTTGAAGGAAAATCATTTTTCTGTTTTGGTTAAGTTACTTAGAGGGGGCTGATTAGGAAGTTTAGCTACTGACTTAGGGTAGTTTCTAAGCCTTTTTAAACTCTAAAAATGATTTTTTAAGTTTCGAGTTAAGGGTGGTCAAGTCCGGGATTTTAAACTTAGGAAATTAGAGCCTTTTAAAATGGGTTTAGCCAAGTTTTTATTTTTAATCTAAGCTTTTCAAAAAAAATTGTTTTCAAACAATCACAAAGTATTTTGATTTTTGAATATTTAATTTGATATATTTTCCTAAGGTAGCCGGATATCTTTTTAGATATACGGATTTCCTTGATTAAAGGAAAAAATACACTTTCATGCATTGCATTTTCCATATTCATGCATTTTATGTAATATGTGATTTTTGCTATGGTAATTTCTATGGTATTGTTATTATTTTGATTTATATTTTTTGATGTTATATTGTTTATTATATGGTTTTGAATATTTCATGATATCCTATGCTCTTTATTTAGTTATTTTTTTTTTGTCATATTATTTAGCATATACTATGTGCATGCATTATTATTTTCATGCATATTATATGATAGCATTATTTTATATTTCATGTCATTTAAATTATATGCCATATCATTTATATTTGCCATGTCATTTAAATTATTTCATTTCCTATAGAATATATTATGTTACCTAGGTCATTTCGCTTCATGTAGAATATATTATGTTACCTAGGTCATTTCATTTCATTTAGGATATATTATGTCATTTAGGATATTTTATTTCATTTAGAATGTATCATATGACTTAGGATATTACATTTCATTTAGAATATGCTAAGACATTTAAATTATATCATATCATTTAGGTTGCATTATATTATTTAGAGTTTGCTATGTCATTTTATTTATGTCATACATATTCATATTCATATTTTTTAAAATGTTTTCAAAAAGGTAATTATTTTCAATAAAATAAAGATATTCCCGAGTTAAAATAATTTATGAGTTCTCTGCCGGGTTCACTGGGAGGATATCATCAATCATCATTAATAACGGAATATCTTCTTTAAAATAAGAATGATTAGGAAAGTTTTCCAAACTAATAAAATTTTTTATATTTTGTCACGTTTGTTGGGGAATATAGGAAAATTTTGAATTTATAAATTTCGTATCATTTTCAATTAAAAATGGAATTATTTTTCTTTAAATTGGGAATTAACTTGAAATACTAAATTTAAAACCGAGTTTTTTATCGAGACTTGAGATAACAAATGATTAATAAGGTATCATTTTATACGGGCGTTGTGGGGGTGCTAATCCTTCCCCACACGTAACCGAGTCCCGAATCCGTTTCTTTGATTTCTCTGGTTTAAAACACAGACTTGAAATTGGTTTTAAAATTTTTTTAATTAATTTTAAAATATTTTATAAAACCTGTTTTAATAAGTGGCCGATCACACCTAGCTAAAAAAGATTGGTGGCGACTCCATTTCTTTTTCAAGGTCATTTTCAAAACCTTCATTTTTCTAGAGGAATTAGGTAGACTTTTCCTCCGTTTTTTTTAATGTCATGCTTAACAAATAATAAAGTCTCGCGATGAGACTTGTTATTTTTTAGGTTGCGACAGCTTGGCGACTCCACTGGGGACTATTAGAGAGTCAGGCCTAAAATTAGTCTTGTGTTATCAAAGTCTCGGTTTTGTTGGTTTAATTGGTATTTAATTTTAATTCCCACAATTTATTAAAAAAAATAAGGATAATTTCGAAAATAATAAAATGTTTTAAATATGTCTATATTCATGAGCATACATATTATAATTGTTCTCTGGTTATTTTGGTGCATGTACTCATTTATTGATTAATTGATGACTTATGTTGTTTAATCTTGTTGGGGCATTTAGAATAAGGGATGTAGAATAGGTGGTGAAAGGTTTGTTATTTCTCCTCACACACTACACTTGCATTTGCATATCAGGAATCCTATACCCGGGTTCTGTCCTTTTAGGTGGGAGCAAAGTAACTAAGCCTTCGTGATTAACAATCTGCATGGGCTAGTGAAACACTTGCGGAGTACTAAATTACCTAAGCCTTCGTGATTAACAATCTACATGGGCTAGGGAAATAGACTCTAACGAATTGAACCCGTTTTTATCGGGGTGCCTTACTAGCCTTCACCAGTGACAGTGAGGAATAATTCGGGGCTTTTAGAACTAATTCACCTTCATATAGTAAACTTAGGCGAAGCCATGCCGGATTTCCAATTAGATATCCCGAAGTTAAGAACACATGGAGGAATATTTCCAATCCTTTTACCTTCTATTCTACTTTCCGAATAAGTTTATTTTTGAAAATCAGACAATGATGAACGTACATCACAATGCCTGTAATAAGTGTTGGTATTTCATCCCAGGGTGTTATAATGCCAAAATTTTGTTGGCATCCTCAGGGATAATTATTGTTTTGAATTATATGCTTTTTTGTATTATTCGTATCTATTCCCGTTACTAATTCATTTTCTTTTTGTTGGTTTCTTTTGTTTTTGCATTCTTTTCATCATTTTTGCACATGGAAAGTTATTGGTCTCGGGATAATATTCAACCAAAAGGGCTTTCATGGAGGGTCAGAGTGTCTCAGTGGTCGAGAAGCATTTAGAGGTTAGGAAACAGTCCGAGAAAGGTCAGCACGATAATGGGGATTGTTTGAAGATGGGATATGTGTCAGCATTGCCAGCCAAGGTCAATCTTACTATCAAGCAAAATGATCTTTGAGAATTGATGGATATATTGAATCAGTGGAACATATCATAAAAAGAAGCCTTCACTCAGACTTATGGGGACATAGCACTGCTAGTTCACGTTAAGGTCAGTGGTGAGGTAATCCGGGCTATGGTGCAATTCTGGAATCCCGCTTATCGATGTTTGACCTTCAACCGAGTGGATATGACTCCAACCATAGAGGAATATTCGACCGTATTTATTTGAAGGACACAAAGACACTGGCTTTCAAGAAAAAGGTGTCTAAAATTCTGGGAGTGGAAAGAAATTGGGTAAGCCATGTTGTCCGAAAAGGGGTAAGCTACTATATATCATGGGACATTTTACGAACCTTAATCCATAGCCATTTAAGTAAGGAAACAGTTAGAAATATTTTTGCTTTGGCTATCTATGGTTTAGTTATCTTCCCAAAGACATTAGGGTATGTGGATGTGGCGATATTTGATGTTTTTGAGAGGCTTGAGCAAAGGATAAACCCAGCCCCGGCAATTATAGCAGAAACAATCAGATCCTTGAATTTCTGTAGACGGGAAAGAAAAGGGCATTTTCTAGGTTGTATACAGCTCCTTTACATATAGGTTCAGAGCCATTTTTTGTAAATAGGAGAATTTCCCTCTTCATTCATATTGGAAGTCTTTTGCACCAATTGGTGAATTTTTAAAGAGAGATTGGCTTCAAAATAGGACCGAGGAACAATGGATCAACATATTCCGGAATATTAGGGCTGAGATGATAATTTGGAGAGCTCCATGGATAGCTCCTACGCCGACATTGTACAAGTGCGGAGATAAAGCTTCTGTTCCATTATTGGGAGTATGGGGAGGAGTGAGCTATGCACCACTGCTGGTACTAAGACAATCGAAATCCCGTCAGTTTACTCCTATGACCCATGACCTTAGTAATTTGGAATTTGCTTATGGAGAAGATGGATATTCGGGAAAGGTACGTGAGGTTGTAGTAGCATGGAAGGAAACTTGTCGAGTGGAGGTAGCTAGATATGCCGACATTGTCATACCTGATTATTTGACATAGAGGGAATTGAGGGTTAATGATAGGTTGTTGACATCAAATGGGGAAGAAGTTCAGCTTTTGAGTTCGCCACCCAAGGAAGCGCCATCGGAGTTAGAAATCGCAAGGGCAGAATTCAAAAAAAAAAAGGCCCAAATGAGCAAGGAAATTGCCCGTTTGCAAGAAGAGCTTGAGGATATGAAAAATAGGGAATCAGCCCGAGAAAGAGAAAAGGAAAAAATCAAGAGAGAAAGGGACACTGCTAAAAGCAATCTTCAGGATTTACACTTGGAGAACAATAGGTACCATTTCGAGCTCAGATTCGAGGGGACTCTCAAGACTTTTGGGGAATGGGAAAAAGAAGTCAAAAACCTCAAGAAGGAGAAGAACTATTGGGCAGAAAGAGCAAAGCATGAGGAAGCCCGAGCCAATCAACTGGAGAAACAAGATAAGGAAAGCTTACACAGTGATGCTTCTGCTGACATGTCAAAGGGTCGTGAACAAGTAAGGGTCAGATTGAAGAGCAAGGCAGTCAAAAAAAGACAATGAAAAAGGTTTAAGATCTGAGGGAGTTACTATAGGACCAGTATTTTGTAATAGCATTTTTAAATTAGGAGAGATAGATTATCAGATTGTCTTAAGCAATGATCTTTTCTTTGATGTATTTAGTTCCAGGGAATCAATGAAAGACCGTTTGGTTGGAATTATCCCGGGGCCAATACTTTTAAATGCATTCATTATTCATTTGTTCTTTATTTTATATATTTTATTTGTTCATTCTTTTATATTCATATTCATATTCATATTCATAATCATTCATTCATTTATTCTTTATAAAATGTTCATACATTTAGTCATCTATTTATTTGTCCATTCATTTATTCTTTATAATTAGTCATTTAGGTTCATACACTTAGTCATTTACTTATTTGTTCATTCATTAACATTTAGTCATTTATTCATTCATTCATTTTTATAAAATAAAATAAGAAATGTGTCAATAATTTCTAATCCATGGTTTTTAAAACTAAAGGTACAATTGGTCGCACTCAGAAACAATCAGACTTTCGACACCCTTACAATACTCGATCTCAAGCAACAGCTATGGAGAACGATCAGCTTGCTAGAATTGAAAGAATGGAAAGAATTCAAAAAGGACTGCAGGAACAATTAACTAAGTCTCAAGAGGAGTCACGGGAACAAATGACCAAACTCATGGAGATGATGAGTACCATGATGAGACAGAAATGGCCAGGAGAAAATTCAGTTACAGGAATGGGGGCAGTAACCAGGAAGACCGACCAGAGGTGGTACAGAAGAATGGCCAGACATCCCAGCCTATGGGAAATGATCTTTCGATTGGGGCAGCATCCTATATTTACATCCAACCAGCGGTCGAACAAAATTTTGGTCCTAAAAGGGGTAATATTGTGGTTGATCCAATTGATGTGGAAGTTCCAGACTTTGAAGAAATGGCTGAAAAGGAAAGGGTAAAGATGACTAAATTGAAGAGGGTTGAAACTGCTGAATCCCAGAAAAATATCAGTTGCTGGAGGAAAGGTTAAGGGCAGTTGAAGGGGGCGGAGCTATTTGGCAGTCTAGATGCCAAAGAGATGAGTTTAGTGCACGGTCTGGTGATTCCTCCAAAGTTCAAAGTACCAGACTTTGAAAAATACAACGAAACTACCAACCCATAAGCACATCTGACCATGTATTATCGGAAGATGACCGGACATGATGAAGACAACAAATTGCTCATCCACTGTTTCCAAGATAGTTTGATAGGGTCCGCAACTCGGTGGTATAACCAGCTTACTCGTTCTAAGATCCGTTCCTGTCTAGCCAAAGCTTTCATGGAACAGTATAAGCATGTGACAGACATGGTGCCTGACTGTTTAACTCTCTAAAACATGGAAAAGAAAGCTACTAAAAGCTTTAAAGAATATTCTCAAAGATGGAGAGACCTGGCTATACAAGTGCAACCCCCTTTAACCAACAAGGAAACTATAGTGCTTTTAATCAATACCCTGAAAACACCTTATTATGATAAATTGGTGGGAAGCGCCACCAAGGACTTTGTAGATATGATGTTATCTGGGAAGATGATAGAGTCCGCTATTAAGAACAGGAAAATAGAAGGAGGTGCGTCTGCTACCCCAAGAGAGTTTTTCCTGCAAAGAAGAAGGATGAGACACATGCAGTTAGTTTCAATCGATACCCTTATACACCTCCTACACCATACACACCTCCCAGGCCTTATACTCTTACCACATCTTATGCACCTCCGACACCTTACATACCTTACCCGGGGTATAATTCTTATTATCCCAATATGAACCACCTTACCCAAAATCCATTCCCCTATACCAATATACCACAACAGCCGTTCCCAACTGGTATATCCCCACAAATAACCCTTCCTCGAAATACTGTCCCAAACACTCAAGGTCCCGCGCGCAATGACTATCGTTCACCAAGGAACGATCAAAAACCCCAGTTTGATCCCATTCCTACCACCTATGGTGAGCTATATCCTAAACTACTATAAGGCCAACTTGGCGTGCCCGTATATCTTAAACCTTTGACCCCACCATACCCAAGATGGTACAATGCAAATACCAACTGTGCATATCATGCAGGAATTCTGGGGCATTCAACGGAGGATTGCATTGCTTTCAAAACGAAAGTCCAAAGCTTAATTAATACTGGAGTTGTGAAGTTTGGGTCAAAGAATGGGCCGAATGTAGCGGGAAACCCATTGCCCGATCATGCTGAGAATCGGGTAATTACAGTATTGACAGGGAAAGTCAGAAGGTTAAAAAGGGATGTCAGGAAAGTCAAAATTCTGATTTTAACAGTATAGGTCGAGATGGTTAAGGCAAGAATGGTTTAGGATGCAGACAGTTTAAAAATAGTTGCAAAGAGGGTGCATAATTGGTGCCCGTTCCATAAATGTTCAGGTCATATCATATAGGACTGCGAGGACTTTCTGGCTAAGGTCCAAAAAATGATGGATGATGGAGAGGCCTAGTTTTATGAGGAGAGAGAAGAGGAAGTAGAGGTTATTGAGAATGTGGATGGCTACGGAATAGGAAGACCTTTGATCATCTATTATGATGAACCAGAAAAGAATACCCCGGTTGTTGTGAAGATTGCACCCAAGCTAATCATAGATTTGCCTTCTTCATTTTCATACAAGGAAAGCAAAACTACACCATGGAAATATGACTGCAGCATGGTTATGCCCGGGTCATCAAGTCAACAAGATATTACAGGTGTGGGGCACTTAACACGAAGTGGAAGGTGTTATGCCCCTGAGGTTGTTGAATAGGGATCAACAAGAAAAGATGGAGGACTGGACAAGGGGAAGAAAGTAGTTGAACCAATCCATATTGAGATGGATTTGTTAAAAGAAGCAGAGAGGGGATCAGCCCCGGTAAACAGGATAAAGGAGCCGGTAAATGAAAAGGAGGCATGTGAGTTTTTAAAGTTCATAAAACATAGTGAGTATAGTGTGGTTGAGCAATTGCAGTGTCAGCCAGCAAGAATCTCCATCTTATCCTTGCTATTAAACTTAGAACCACACAGAAATGCCCTGTTAAGAGTGTTGAATCAGGCATACGTGGCTAACAACATATCAGTAGAAAAGTTTGACAGGATGGTGGTATACATTGCGGCAGACGACCATATATTTTTCAGTTATGATGAAATACCACCCAATGGTATTGGGTCCACAAAGGCTCTTCACATAATAACTACCTGCAAGGGGCATATACTACCAAGGGTGCTTCTGGACAATGGTTCTTTATTAAATGTAATGCCCTTGGCAACCTTGTCTAAGTTTCCAGTGGATATGTCTTATATGTTATTGAGTTGCACAGTAGTCAGGGCTGTCGATGGTACAAGGAGAGAGGTAATGGGAACTATTGAGGTTCCTCTAGAGATAGGCCCATGCACTTATACGGTGAATTTTCAAGTCATGGATATTAATCCGTCTTATAATTGCTTGTTGGGAAGGCCATGGATACATTTAGCAGGGGTGGTACCCTCGTCTCTCCACCAAAAGCTAAAATTTGTGATGGAGGGCCGTTTGATCACTATATCAGGAGAAGAAGACATAATAGCCTCCGCATATACTGAATCTCCTTATGTTGAACCCAATGAAGATGTCATAGAATGTTTTTTTCGATCTTTGGAATTCGTAAATATGGTTTTTGTCGCTGAAGGACGAAAAATTCCAAAGCCAAGGTTGTCCAAGAACACAAGGCTGGGAGTAAGAACCACAGTGGGAAAAGGCTGCAGGGCTGGAAAAGGTTTGGGGAAATATCTTCAAGGGATGGCTCGAGCTGCGAAAGCAGTGGGAAAGAAAGACCGGTTTGGCTTAGGGTATCTTTCGAAGGCCTATGAGAAGAGGAAACAGGTTGAAAGGAACAGACAAAGAAGAATGGCCCGTCTCACGGGTATGGATATTGAATGGGAACCCATGACTTTTCCACCAATCCTTCACAACTTCCGCTCTGCTGGTTTTCTATTCGGAGAAAAGAATTTAGAAGATGTACTCATAATGATCGAGCAAGCTTTTGAAAAATTCCATGTGAATAAAGGGGGCAGATTCAGGATATGGTGATTTGCATGATCGAGAAAAAAGGGATGGAAAGTGACAGTGCGAACTGGATGGTGCGACCTTGTCCCCCAGGATATAGACTAACCAATTGTAGTACGACTGAGTTGCCCATAGTTTTTAAGTCTATTCCAATGTAATACTTTTAAAAAAAATCTTAATTATCTTTACCCAGAGATATTAAGAGTTTTTTCTGTAATGGGTTTTTTGTTTAAACATTTTCATTCAATAAATAACAAGCACAATACATTTTATTCATATTGATGTGTCCATATTCTTTCATTTTTATTTTGTTTTCATTCTATATTTTTCTATATTGTTTATTCTCCACCTATTTACAGGTGTACGGATAAAGAAAATGAGGACCTTCCTGTCAGTAATTCTGAAATTGATTATTAAGACCCATTTGTACGGGTGATTTTGAGGCTAACGAAGATACTAAGGATTATGGTCTACCTCCGGATCTATTAAGGAAAACAGAACAAGAGGAGAAACAAGTCCTTCCTCATAAGGAATTATTGGAAATGATAAATCTGGGAGATGGTGAAGTGATAAAGGAAGTCAAAATCGAAACTTCATTGTCATCATCAATAAAGGGTGAATTGATAGCCTTGCTCCAGGAATATGTGGATGTATTTGCATGGTCTTACCAAGACGTGCCAGGATTGGATCCGGATATAGTAGTTCATAAGCTCCCTTTAAGGCCAGAATGCAAGCCAATTCAGCAAAAGTTGAGAAGAATGAGGCTAGACATGCTGTTAAAGATAAAAGAGGAGGTGAAGATGCAATTTGATGCTGGGTTCTTAGAGGTGGAAAAATATCCAGAATAGGTGGCAAATATTGTTCCAGTACCAAATAAGGATGGCAAGGTGCGGATGTGCGTTGATTACCGAGATTTGAACAAGGCCAGCCCTAAAGATAATTTCTCTTTGCCCCATATTGATACTCTGGTGGATAATACGGCGAAAAATTCTTTATTTTCTTTCATGGACGAATTCTCAGGATACAATCAGATCAGGATGGCACCGGAAGATATGGAGAAAACCATCTTTGTTACAATGTGGGGAACCTTCTGCTACAAGGTAATGCCATTTGGGTTGAAGAATGCTGGGGCAACATATCAAA
Source organism: Fremontodendron californicum (assembly GCA_030761205.1). Classification (NCBI taxonomy): domain Eukaryota; kingdom Viridiplantae; phylum Streptophyta; class Magnoliopsida; order Malvales; family Malvaceae; genus Fremontodendron; species Fremontodendron californicum. Next base: position 25,372,341 of record JAULJL010000009.1, read on the forward strand.
GAGCTATGGTGACCTTGTTTCATGATATGATGCATAAGGGAATTGAGGTCTATGTTGATAATATGATCGCAAAGTCACACGGAGAAGATGAGCATATTGCGAATCTTAAGAAGCTCTTTGAACAATTAAGGAAGTTTTGACTCAAGCTAAATCTGGAAAAATGCACTTTTGCAGTCACCTCGGGAAAATTGTTGGGTTTTGTCATCAACAAAAGAGGAATTGAGATTAACCCGGATAAAGTGAAGGCCATTCAGAATTTGCCACCACCTCGTACTCAAAAGGAAGTAAGAGGCATTCTGGGGAGATTGAATTACATTGCTTGATTTATTTCTCAATTAACCGACAAGTGTGATCCAATATTTAAGTTACTTAGAAAACGTGATCCAGGAGAATAGGATAAAGGTTGTCATATTGCATTTGAAAAGGTTAAACATTATCTATCCAACCCACCAGTATTAATGCCACCTGTTCTAGATAAACCAATGATACTGTATTTATCAGTATTTGAGAGATCCATGGGTTGTATTTTGGGGCAGCTTGATGAGACTAGAAAGAAATAACAGGCAGTTTACTACCTCAGCAAGAAGTTCACAGATTATGAGTTGAAATATTCGTCGGTAGAAAAGTTGTGTTGTGCTTTAGCTTGGACTGCTCAAAAACTCAGACAGTACATGTTGTACCACACAACGTGGTTGATTGCCAAGCTTGGATCCAGTCAAGTACATGTTGGAAGCACCTTATTTGTCAGGGAAGACGGCAAGATGACAGGTTTTATTGTCAGAGCATGACATTGTATATGTAAGTCAAAAAGCTATCAAGGGCAGTGTAGTGGTTGAATTCTTAGCAAGTCGGGCAGTGGAAGATTATGAGCCGTTGAATTTTGACTTCTCGGATGAAGATTTGATGTACGTGTCGCAAGCAGATGAGATTCCCCTAAAAAAAGAAGTATGGAAAATTTACTTTGATGGCGCATCTAATGCCATGGGGCACGGAATCGGTGCAGTCCTCATATCCCCAGAAGAAGATTATTATCCTTTCACTGCTAGATTGGATTTTGATTGTACAAACAATACTGCCGAGTATGAAGCGTGTACTATGGGCCTTCATGCTACAATATAGAGAAAGATCAAAGTATTGGAAGTTTTCGGAGACTTAGCCTTAGTGATATACCAATTACGAGGAGAATGGGAAACCCGAGATACAAAGCTAATCTTACCGAGAACTCATATTGAGTTTATTGGAGGAATTTGAAGAAGTCAATTTCAATTATTTTCCTCGAGAAGAAAATCGAATGGCAGATGCTCTAGCTACTTTGTCATCAATGTTTAAAGTGAATAAAGGGGCTACCAATAAAGATGAGTATATATGAGTCTCTTGTCCACTGTCTGAGTATTGAAGAAGAAGCAGATGGCCTTCCTTGGTATAACGACATCTTGCAGTACATCAAGAGTCAATAGTATCCAGAACAAGCAACAGAAAATGACAAGAGGACTCTGAGAAGGCTAGCAATGGGTTTTGTTTTAGACACTGAGATTCTCTACAAGAAAGGAAAAGACCAAGTTTTATGTGTCGGATCTGCTGAAGCTCGAAGAATTATAGAAGAGGTCCATGAAGGGATATGTGGCACTCATGCTAATGGTCATATGTTTGCTAAACAGATTATGAGGGCAGGGTACTATTGGTTGACGATGGAAGGAAATTGCATCAGTTATTCCCAGACGTGCCATAAATGCCAGATATATGCAGATAAGATTCATGTGCCGGCATCTCCATTACATGTCATGACTGCACCGTGGTCCTTTTCAATGTGGGGAATGGATATGATAGGGCCTATTACCCCAAAAGCTTTAAATGGACATCGTTTCATCTTGGTGGCCATAGATTATTTCACAAAGTGGGTAGAAGCTGCTTCCTATGCGAATGTAACCAAGTCGGTGGTATGCAGATTTGTTAAGAAAGAAATTATATGTCGTTACGGGTTTCCAGCAAGAATTATTTCGGATAATGCTCTCAATTTGAACAATAAGATGATGAGAGAAATGTGTACTCAATTCAAGATCACATATCATAATTCGGCACCTTACCGTCCGAAGATGAATGGCGTAGTAGAAGCAGCTAACAAGAACATCAAGAATATTGTTGAGAAGATGACCGATGTGTACAAGGATTGCATGAGATCTTGCCTTTTTCTCTTCATGCATATCGTACTTCGGTTTGCACATCGGGCAATGCCGTTTTCTTTGGTATACGGGATGGAAGTAGTGCTACCTATTGAAGTTGAGATCCCTTCACTTCGGGTTTTGATGGAAGTTGGCCTAGAGGAAGCAGAATGGGTTAGAGCTCGTTATGAACAGTTGAATCTCATCGAGGAGAAAAGATTGAAAGCAATTTGTCACGGGCAGCTGTATCAGAAAAGGATGATTCGAGCCCATAACAAGAAAGTTCGTCCCAAACAATTTCGAGAGGGGGAGTTGGTACTGAGGAAAATTCTCCCTATAGTGAAGGACCCAAGAGGAAAATGGGTGCCAAATTGGGAAGGACCTATGTGGTAAAAAAAAGCTTTTTTTGGAGAAGCATTGATTTTTAACTAGAATGGACGGGGAAGATTTCAGAAATCCCGTGAATGCTGATGAACTGAAGAAGTATTATGCTTAAAAAAAATGTGTGATGCTGTGCACATGGAAATTCAATTGATTCCAAGTGTAAAAACAGAAATTCTATATATCTATCTCCCCTGAGAATTGCTTTTCAAAGAAAATATTCATGCTTGATATAATGAATGGCCATCTTTCATATTCCTTACACTAAGAAGAAATTATCCTTAGTCACCCCTTGAGCCTTAGGAATTATTTCTTTCTTTAAACTTTGATCAAGGATTATCCTCTACACTGGAGTGCAAATGCGAGGAAAAATAATCAAAAAATCATGGCAAAAAGAAAGCCATTGAAAAATGTGGCAAATGAATACCAATAAAGTAAAAAGAAGAAGAAGAAGAAGAAAAGAAAGTCCCAAAAGGGATAAATGTTTCAAGAATGAGTTCTCCTCATGAAATGATCGTTGATCCAATCACCCTTAAACACACTTTGGGCCTATTATTATCCTTTCTTTCTAAACCTACACCTTAGCCTACATTACGTGCTTTAAAAGCCCATTTTGATCAAGCATGGATATTTAATTTGAAAGGTTATTCTTAGAATTCATCCTATCTTTTGAATTGATATTTTTACCTTTGAAGCACTTAGAATTCTCAGATGCATGGTAGAATACAAAAAATGGAAATGAAAAAGAATGTTAAAGGAGAGGTTTAAGCCGAAAACCCGCAAAGGGCGACTTAATACTGAATGAAGGACAGTTGAGTTGAAAACCAGCAAAGGGCGGCTCAGGTACTGATTAAAAGTTTGAATAAATGCTATGTGCAAAGGGGGAGAAAGTATCTGACAATCAGAGAAAAGGGGAACAACTCAGTCTGATGTAACTATGGAAGCCGAGAGGTTACCCAAGTAAATTGCTCATTCAAGAGAAATTTCAGATGGTTTGAAAAAGGAAAGGTCCAAGATATTCCGCATCTGGGGCATCTACAACCTATAACTTTACATTTGTTTCTTATATCCTTGATATTTATGTTTACTATTTTAAAAAATTCTTGCAATAAATTATTGTTATCCTTTTCATGACAATTTTTGCTTGATTCATATTTTCTTTCATACATTTTTGAGATGCATTAGGATTGTTTTTAAATTGCATGATGATTAGTAATAAAATATCTTTAAATAAAAGGATTTCAGAGTATTAATAAGGAATAGATTTAAATCTTGGGAAAGGTTTGGAAAGTTCACCAAGAAAAGAAAACAGTGAACGTGTTAGAGGCTCCATCACGAAGTCAGAAAATCTATGAATTTCAGCGAAAGTCAGAAACTGAGACTGTTTGACAAGTTATCTTGAGTGAAGGATTCCTTAAGTGGATCATCAGTGAACAATTGAAGACTCTGTAATGAAGTCAGATAATCTGTGAATCTCAAAGAAACCATGGATTAGAAATCATGACACAATCATTTGATTGCATTCATTCTTAGGAAACATACAAGCATTTGCAAAGCATGTCATTCTCATCATTGCATTTAGCTAACATTGCAGAAATCAAGAAAACTTGGACATTCCCCGAAGTGAACTCGTTCTGTTTTTCAAAGGAGTCGAACCCCGATATCACCGTCGAGGTACGTTTCCTATCCAAATCGAACTCGTTTGGCTTCTCAAATAAGTCGAGCCTGGAGACCACCGTCGAGGTATGTTCATTTCATTTTCATTTTCAAGTTAAATTTATTTTTTCCAAATGAACCAAACCCAGAATCTTTCTTAGTATTTCTTTTTGTTTTAAATCGAATTAATTCTGCTTTATCAAATGAGTCGAACCTTGAGACCACCGTTGAGGTATTTCTTTTTGTTTCAAATCAAATTCATTCTATTTTATCAAATGAATTGAGCCTTGAGACCACCGTCGAGGTATTTCCTTTTGTTTTTAAATCGAATTCATTCTGTTTTATCAAATGAGTCGAGCCTTGAGACCATCGTCGAGGTATTTCCTTTTGTTTTAAATCGAATTCATTCTGTTTTATCAAATGAGTCGAGCCTTGAGACCACCGTCGAGGTATTTCCTTTTGTTTTAAATCGAATTCATTATGTTTCATCAAATGAGTCGAGCCTTGAGACCACTGTCGAGGTATTTCCTTTTGTTTTAAATCGAATTCATTCTGTTTTATCAAATGAGTCGAGCCTTGAGACCACTGTCCAGGTATTTCCTTTTGTTATAAATCGAATTCATTTCGTTTTATCAAATGAGTCGAGCCTTGAGACCACTGTCGAGGTATTTCCTTTTGTTTTAAATCGAATTCATTCTGTTTCATCAAATGAGTTGAGACTTGAGACCACCGTCGAGGTATTTCCTTTTGTTTTAAATCGAATTCATTCTGTTTCATCAAATAAGTCGAGCCTTGAGACCACCGTCGAGGTATTTCCTTTTGTTTTAAATCGAATTCATTCTGTTTTATCAAATGAGTCGAGCCTTGAGACTGTCGTCAAGGTATTTTCAAATCACGGGTAAGGTCTCCGGGCACCATCTTAAGACCTCTGGGAACCATTCATAAGACCTCCGGGCACTATTCTTAAGACCTTTGGGCATCATTTTTTAATGCTGCATATAGCACATTTTTTTCAAAATCACGAGTAAGGCCTCCGGGCATCATTCTTAAGACCTCCGGGCACCATTCTTAAGACCTCCGGGTATTATTTTTTAAAGCCGCATACAATGCATTTTTTTTCAAAATCACGGGTAAGGCCTCCGGGCACCATTCTTAAGACCTCCGGGCATAATTTTTCAAATCATGGGTAAGGCCTTCGGGCACCATTTATAAGACCTCTAAGCATCATTCTTAAGACCTCCGAGCACATTTTTTTCTTGCAAATCGAACTCGTTTCCTTAAGACGGGTCGAGCCTTGATTAGTTAGGGAATTTAATTTAAGGACAATATCTTCTATTTACAGCTTTTTTTTTAAAAAAAAAAAATAAAAAAGATGAAAAAAATTGAAAATTGAAAATGAAGAATGAAAAAAGAAATCCACTTCTCTTCACATGCGATTTCACTAATCGGACAAAATTAGTGTTTGTTTATCTTTGCCTGATTCCTGATTCTCAGCAATAGCCAAAGAGGGGCAGCTGTAGACACCTAATTTTGTCCGGACCACTAAAACAAGTATGTTTTCTTCCTAAATTGATGTTTCAGAATGTAAAAAGATTTTTTTTTCATCCTGCAGGTGGTACTCCGAGACTTAGTTTAAGAGGGCGAGCATAAAAGGTCAAACATGAAAAAAGTCAACCCTAAAAAGTCAACTACTAAAATAGTCAACCCACTTCCAAAATCAAGATTTGATATTCAATTGAAAAATGGCGAAAGAATTTTGATAATCCGAGGTCTAGATCGAAAGATATGGAGTTCGAAAGTTGGGTTATGGAGATTCAGTAGAAAGGAAACCCTAATTCGAGAAATTTGGGGAAAAGTGCTTAAATGATCGAATTGGTCAAAATTTAAGGTTCCAAATGAAAGATAATCACTAAGTACAGGTAATGGAGAAGCCACTTGAAAGAAAAACTGAAAGAAAAGTCAATCCGGGAGAAAACCGAGAATTAGGGTTTTTGGTGGATTTCAGTGAAATTGGGAAGAATTATAGAAATGGCCCAACTCGGTAAGGCTAAAGCCCCTAATGGATGAGGAGTGATTAAAAAAGGATAGCCCAAGGCTCAATTTGAAGAAAATCTGAAAATCGGACTTGTTTTTAGCAAAACCGGGTTTCGGAGGCAAAAGGGCAAAATTGGAAAATTTGGGAAAAATAGCAAATGAACTCCAAAAACTTTGAAAAATTGCTAATCTCATTCTTAAATCATTTGGAAGAGATCGGTGAAAGAAAATCTTGATTCGGTGTTAGTTTGCAAAATGGCCAAATCCCGGGTCTCTTATGTAGAAATTCAAGAAGAAAAATCCCGAAAAAATAACAAATGAACTCCAAAAATTCTGAAAATTTGCAAATATCAATTTTAAATTATTTGGAAGAGATTGGAAAAAGAAAATCTTGATTCGGAGTTCGTTTGCAAAATGGCCAAATCTCGGGCCCCATATGTAGTAATTCAAGCAGATAAATCCCGAAAAAATACCAAATGAGTTCCAAAAATTATGAAAACTTCCAGATCACATTTTTAAATTATTTGGAAGGTATTGGTGAGGAAAAATCTGGATTTGGAGTTCGTTTAAAAAATGGTAAAGTTTGGGGGCATAAAAGGGCAATTTTGGAATAAAAATTCCAAATAAATAGCAAATGGACACAAAAAATTTTGGAAACTTCCAGAATTCAATTTTTTATTATTTTGAAAGTATTGAAAAAATAAAATTTGAATTTCAAGTCCGTTTGCCATTTATTTACATTCGGGGGGCAAAAAGGTCATTTTACCCAAGAAATCGAAAAGGGCTCTTCTTACCTTTTAAAAAAATCAAACATGGGCTGGAAGAAGGAGGGTTGGCCGGCCAAGGGCCAAAGATGGGTAGAAGGTTTCTAATTTTTTAATCAAAAGGCCAACAATGAAGAGTTAGTAATTTTTTGATCAAGCCTTTGCAAATAAGCCACATGGACCAATGCATGAAGAGGGAGAGTGTCAACATAATTCTTGAAAAATTGTAATTGTGGATAGATGATGGCCTAATCTAAGGGTGATAATTTCATGTTTTAAACATCTTGGATCAATAGCCCTTGGATGAAAATTGGTTGAGGGAAAAATGACAACATCCTAGCCTAGAGAGAGGGGGTTTCGGCCACTACAATGGGACATTTTATTTTCATTTTTAGGATACTCTTATTCTCTATTCTCTCTTGCTTTTGTCTGATTTTCTCTCCATTATTGAGAAGCAAAAACAAAAGTTTAGAAAAGAAAAGAAAGTTAGAAGAGAAAAACTTGAAAGATAGTTTCTAGAGGTTGCTTTTAGCACCATACTCTTGCACTTTCTTTGATTTTCCATTCTTGATTTGTTGTTTTGATTATTATTTTGGTGAGTTTCTTTTGATTTTTCTTTTTAAATAAGTGTTTTTAATGTTCTTCTTTAAGTTCTTTCTTGATCCTTTCTTATAAAAAGCTCTTGAAATATTTTTTTCCCTTGTTTTTTGATAGGGCCGAATAGCCCAGTTTTGTTTGTTGCTGTTTGCTTTGTTATTTCATGTTATTTTTGATGTTAAATAAATTTTGATGCTTTAAATCTTCTTCTACTACACAGACTTGAAGTTTGTTTTAATGTGGTTGCTTGCTTATTTCCATTTATGAGTCTATTATCATGTTCTTGCATTTTTTATTTTCTGTTTTCAAAATGTTTAAGTTTGTTTATGTTTTATATTTTGAAATCCATGTGTTTGTGAAAATGCTTGTTGGTCTTCATGCCTATACTTTATATTTGCATGATTTGAGTGTTATTCTTTAGTTAAGTATGTTAGTATATCAAGTGTTTGTGAAAATGCCATGCTCATTTTGAATATGAGGCCATTCGGCCACTTCATTTTATTTGCTTTGTGTGTGCATTTTTGTTATGTTAGTTGATAGGTTTGCATTTTCATGACATTAGGTTGAGTATTTTGTTTAAGCATGCCTTGTGTTTGTGTTATTGCCATGCATACTTTAGATGTCGGATTGGTTTGTTTTGTCATGCATATCCATGCATTTTAGACCTAGGTTGCATTAAATGCCATGCAAGTTCATTTAGGTCTAGGTCATTTTATTGATGCCATGCATTTTTCATGACATTTAGGTTTAAAATCATGCATTTCATGCATCATATTTGCTGTATCTTTCATGCATTTCATGTCCATTCCACTTGACTTATGACTTAGGCCAATCAATGGTTCAAAATCATGCTCTCTTTAGCATACTTGTGGAAAATTAAAGAGTTGTCCAATTGATTATTCTACCTTTGTGATTTTTTTTACTTAGCCAATTTTTGCCTAACTTTTCAAAAGTGCTAGCTACTGTTTGTGAGTCATTTAGAGAGTCTTAAATATTTTTACTTTGATTTTTAAATGATTTTATCAAAGGCAAAAATGTGTTTTGGCAAAACAATTTTTTTACTCAGTAGTCGTACTTTCCCGATTTTTTTGGGCAGTCATCTTTAATAAAAAAATTAAGACAACTTTTTATGTGTATTTTTATATGTCCTGAGTCTCCAGTATTTTTTTTTAGATTTTTTAGATTTTTTAAAAATTGGGTAAAAAATCATGGTTTAAAACTGGACAGTGGAGTCAGAATTGAATTTGAAGGAAAATCATTTTTCTGTTTTGGTTAAGTTACTTAGAGGGGGCTGATTAGGAAGTTTAGCTACTGACTTAGGGTAGTTTCTAAGCCTTTTTAAACTCTAAAAGTGATTTTCTAAGTCTCGGGTTAAGGGTGGTCAAGTCCGGGATTTTAAACTTAGGAAATTAGACCCTTTTAAAAAGGGTTTAGCCAAGTTTTTATTTTTAATCTAAAGCTTTTAAAAAAAAAAAATTGTTTTCAAACAATCACAAAGTATTTTGATTTTATAATATTTAATTTGATATATTTTCCTAAGGTAGCCGGATATCTTTTTAGATATACGGATTTCCTTATTAAAGGAAAAAATACACTTTCATGCATTGCATTTTCCATATTCATGCATTTTATATAATATGTGATTTTTGCTATGATAATTTCGATGGTATTGTTATTATTTTGATTTATATTTTTTGATGTTATATTGTTTATTATATGGTTTGAATATTTCATGATATCCTATGCTTTTTATTTAGTTATTTGTTTTTGTCATATTATTTAGCATATACTATGTTCATGCATTATTATTTTCATTTGGATTTTCATGCATATTATATGATAGCATTATTTTATATTTCATGTCATTTAAATTATATGCCATATCATTTATATTTGCCATGTCATTTAAATTATTTCATTTCCTATAGAATATATTATGTTACCTAGGTCATTTCATTTCATGTAGAATATATTATGTTACCTAGGTCATTTCATTTCATTTATAATATATTATGTCATTTAGGATATTTTCTTTCATTTAGAATATATTATATGACTTAGGATGTTACATTTCATATAGAATATATTATGTTACCTAGGTTATTTCATTTCATTTAGAATATATCATATAACTTAGGATATTTCATTTCATTTAGAATAAGCTAAGACATTTAAATTATATGATATTATTTAGGTTGCATTATATTATTTAGACTTCGCTATGTCATTTTATTTATGTCATACATATTCATATTTTTTAAAAAGTTTTCAAAAAGGTAATGATTTTCAATAAAATAAAGATATCCCGAGTTAAAATAATTCCTGAGTTCTCTGCCGGGTTTGCTGGGGAGGATATCATCAATTATCATTAATAAAGGAATATCTTCTTTAAAATAAGAATGATTCGAAAAGTTTTCCAAACTAATAAAAATTTCTATATTTTGTCACATTTTTTGGGGAATATAGAAAAATTTTGAATTATAAATTCCAGATTATTTTCAATTAAAAATGGAATTATTTTTCTTTAAATTGGGAATTAACTTGAAATACTAAATTTAAAACCGACATTTTTACCGAGACTTGAGATAACACATGATTAATAAGGTACTGTTTTATATGGGCATTGTGGGGTTGCTAATCCTTCCCCACACATAACCGAGACCCGAACCCGTTTCTTTGATTTCTCTAGTTTAAAACACAGACTTGAAATTGGTTTTAAAAATATTTCAATTAATTTTAAAATATTTTATAAAACCAGTTTTAATAGGTGGCCGGTCACACCTAGCTAAAAAAGATTAGTGGCGACTCTATGTCTTTTTCAAGGTCATTTTCAAAACTTTCTTTTTTCTAGAGGAATTAAGTAGACTTTTTCATTTTCAATACTCTATGTCACGCTTAACGAATAATAAAGTATCGCGATGAGACTTGTTATTTTTTAGGTTGCGACAATACCAGGTCATCTTGTATGTGAACTTTCATACTTAGATTTCATCACGAACGGATGACAATCACGAGGATGCTAATAGTAGGGTGTTACTGGGTATGACATGAAGCATACGAAGATGAATGAGTGGTCCAAAGAGGATTCATATCTCACATGTATCTGGCTTATATTAACTAATGGAAGCCCTTGGCCAAGGCAATACTTAAGGAGTTAATATTAAAGCTGCAGATCTAATATGGAATGGGTTAAGAGTAGACACTGAACCATGCTCTTTCCTATCTCGGGATATTTGATGAAGGGATCGAATTACACAAACGTATTGTACACGAAAGGCTAGTCGAAGCTTGATGACTCTCTTGGCATTTGGGTGGTCATGATGCATTGCTAGATGCCGCTCATGATCTATAAATATAAAGAGGAAATTCTTAATTGAATTTATTATATTTCTTGCCAACATGTTAAGGGCCTAATGGGTCACGCACAAGAGGTGATTAATGAAATTAAAATGAGATTGGGCAAGATTAAATATTCATTAAATGTTGTGGGCTTATTGTGAATATTTAATAATATGTATAAAAGCTTTAGTGCAGTTAGTCCAATAGTTGGCATACTCTAAACCTACTTATATATAGGCTAATGTTGTTGCCGCCTCCCCCTTGAAAAAACCCTGGAATCGGTGTTTCACTCCCCCTAAGAGTGTTTTGGCTGAATAACAAAATATGGAAGAGGAATCCGATTCTTCTAATTAATTTTGGCTAACCAAGGAAGAGGATGAAGGTTTTTTCACAACCTAGACTACTAGCATCGTTTTGGCAAAACATAATCTCAACCTTGTGAAGGCTTTCAGATCACGTGTGTGGATTACTATTAGAGGTCGGACAATTGAACGACTTTGGTTTTCGACAAGTGAGCTTTGTGTACAAGAACAAGAGCATCAAGAATCTATCTTGAGGATTTGACAATCTTCAAAATAGTGGTATGTGATTTTGATTGTTATCTGTTCTTGACAGCCTGATCCTTTTGAATTCATAGGCAGATCCTTAGAGGGATTTGATATTCTCTTTATTTTATTTAATTTTGCTGCATTGTATGTTTAACTTGTTCAGTAAATTATACATTATCTCTGTTTGAGCATGAGTCGAATCCCAATAGTGGTATCAGAGCCTCGCTTATGTTATTCCTATACGATCTATGCTTTGATTGTTACCTTTATCAAAACTGTTTTGTTCTTTGAGTTGTTTTGATCCGATTGTCACTAATCGAAATTGTGAGAATTTGCACTTGTAGTGTTTCGGTGAAGGCAGCAGATTATCATGGTGAATTCTTGTTGTTTAATTGGTCTAAAATTTTTTTAAACTTATTAATGCAACTGGCGAAAGTTTGGCAGCAATTGAAAATTGTATTTGCCTCCTTTGCTCAAATTTGGTGATTTGAGTCAGAAAAACTTGTAGATTTTTCTTGTCTGATTTTTATTCATGTTTTAATGATTTTTAGGATTTAAAATTGCTTAGAATTGTTCTTGGCAAGCCTGAAAAATCATAAAACTTATTTAGTATTGAAAAATTGGAAGCTGTGAAAAGCGGATAGATAGCTTGTAGGGAGATGGAGGGGCGGCAACTACACCATGTAACCAATGCCTGTGCCTCCCTTGCTAGGGTTTTTTGGTTTCTATCAGATTCTCACAGCTTATGAATTTTAGCAATATTGAGTTACTAATGTTGTAGTGTCCTAGTTGAGATACAACACTAAAAATTAGTAACCATGGTAATATTGTTAAATTAATTAAATTAACAAAATAAGAATTTACATGAATATTCCATTAAATTATTTAATTGGATGATAATTTAATTAAAGGAAATAATCCTAATTGGATTAGGATTTATTCTAATAAGATTAGAATAAATGTTTATTATTTTCTTTGAATTAAGTTATGGATCAATATAATCATTGAATGGTAACTAGAGATTAAAGCATGATTTATATATTCATAAATTGTTTGTGAATGTATGGGATGATTATGGACTTAGACCCAATATGATTGTGGATGGTTGAATTTATTTTTATGGGTTTTTATTAAATTAAATAGGGACTGCGTACCCCGCCTTATCTCTTACTTTCTGGAGTTGTAAAAAAATCATTCCTCACCTAATTCCCCTCAAATGTAACTTGAGGTTTCTTTTTTTACAAATGTAATTAGTTACATCAAAGTGTAAAATTAGGATTAGCTAGGAATAATTTTTGTAACTTGAAGATGGAGATCAAAGGCGCCATGAAGATAAGGAGATTATAAGCAAGCTTTGAAGACTGTGTATGTAATCACCTAGGAATTTGACCAACTAATTTCCTTTGATGGCTCAAGAAAATTAGATTAGAAAAGTCCATAATCATCCAAGTAGAAAGCATGTTATAGATTTATTTTATACTATATTATAAATGCTATGAATGTTTGATATGATGAGACTTATAAAGAACAAGGAAATCCCTCTTTATAATATTGAGTCACATGTTTCGCATGATAAAGTTGCCTTCCATCATCATAACAAGATAACCAGAGTTCTTCCAATAAGAGGCTTGTTGAGTCACTCAAGGTCAAACTACTGTACGAATATGTTTGAGTTATGAAGTTGGGTCTTACTCAAATAATGCTATGTTGTCCGGAAGCGCAAAACTTGACCGCATGGTGTTAGAGGCATAGTTAGGCGAAGTACATATGATGTGCTTAGACAAAGAATTGTCACCTAACTGATCTGGGAGTTGCATAAAGATGCAATTGACAAGCTATGTTATCTACCCAACTAAACTTATTGTAATTTGTTGAGTCAAGGTTGCAACATGTTGAAAGGGATCCTAGCCCACTAGAAATACCTTGATGATATTTTCGAATAATAGTGAGGGCTATTATCTTGAAAAATTAGTGGGAGAACCAATAAGAGATTTAATACCTCATCTTGAATTGGTATAAATGCATGAATATAACTGATATATACTTTTTCCATATTAGGTTGTTGAAATGGTTAATACTTTAACTGCACTGCGCAGCATTATGAATGCCATTAGTCCAAATTGTTTGGATTGGTGCAAAAGATTGAGAAGCTTTCTCAATGAAATGAAGGTTGCTCAGTTGACAAGTCAAGAAGAGCTTATAGAAATTTTTGGGTTGACTGTGTTTGTGATTGAACTGAATCTTTCTACTGTTAAATCCAATTCCTGGATAGTTGATTCAGGATGCGGATTACATCTATGTAATGACATAGCAATGTTGAAAGAAAGTAGAAAGTTGAGCAAAGATGAAGTAGTTCTAAGAGTAGGCAATGGTGCAAAAGTTGTAGCATTGGCCATTGGAACATGTACTTTATCTTTGCCCGATGGCATGAAATTGGAACTGCAAGATTGTTACTTTGTTCCAATATTGTCTAGAAACATCATTTCGATTTCATACCTCACTGCTAATGATGGTTTCGAGATAAGAATGAAGGGAAATAGTTGCTCCATCATTCTTAAAGATATTCACTATGGATCGGCAACATTACATAATGGATTATATGTGTGTTCAATATAAATGTCAAGAAAGCAAGAAAGGATGATCCAAGTAAGACTTAAATCTGGCACTGTAGACTTGGTCATATCAATGAGTCAAGGATTTCCAAATTGCAAAAACATGGTTATTTGGAACCCTTTGATTATGAATCATATGGGACTTATGAATGTTGTCTCCTTGGTAAGATGACCAAGACTCCCTCTACTGGAAAGGGTGAAAGAGCTGGTGTTTTATTGGGCTTAATACATTCAGATGTATGTGGGCCACTAAACATAGCTGCTAGAGGTAATTACTCATACTTCATAACCTTTATCGATGATCATTCTAGATATAGTTATGTGTATCTGATGAGATACAAGTCTAAAGCTTTTGAAAACTTCAAAGAGTTCAGAGCTGAAGTAGAGAAACAGACTTGGAAAATTTTCTAGCTCTTAGATCGGATCGAGGAGGAGAATATTTAACCCATGATTTCTTAGATCATTTGACGAAAAATAGAATTCTGTCACAATGGACTCCACCTGGAACTCCTCAGCATAACGGAGTGTCCGATAGGAGAAATCGAACTTTGTTAGACATGGTACGGTCCAAGATGTCTAAGGCTGACCTTCCGATATCCTTTTAGGGATATGCCTTAGAAACTGCAGCTTACCTTCTAAATAGGGTTCCAAGAAAATCAGTAGATAAGGTACCATATGAGATATGGAATGGCAAGAAGCCATACTTATCTTATCTAAAGATTTGAGGATGTACTGCTTATGTGAAGCAAGTACCATCTGATAAGCTGGGAGCTAGATCAGAAAAATGTAAGTTTGTGGGATATCCTAAAGAAACTATGGCATATTAGTTTTACAGTCCTACTGATCAAAAGGTGTCTGTGTTAAACACGCTGCTTTTCTAGATAAAGAGTTGCTACTAAAAGGATTCAGTGGGAGTAAAATAGATCTTGAAGAAGTTCAAGAACCACAACCTAACATTCCCTCGAAACCTAAGCCATCGGTCGAAGCATTGGATGCTCGAACTGATGCTCAAGAAACACAAGTGCTCCAAATGTCTAGTGAGGATAGACATGATTCAGTGAAATATGGTTTTCAATAGAAATGTGATGCGTTGCATATTGATTAACACAAGCATCTGGGAGCTGGAACATCAGAATTGATGAAACGATCCAAGGATATGGATTTATCTAGAATCCTGATGATCCATGTGTTTATAAGAAGGTAAAAGGACTGGAAGTTGTTTTCTTGATGCTACATGTTGATGACATATTGGTCATGGGAAACGATGTACCTATGCTTCAGACCACCAAGGTCTGGCTGTCCAAACAATTCTCCATGAAGGATTTGGGAGAAGCAGCATATATTCTGGGAATTATGATCTATAGAGATAGATCGAAAAGGCTACTTGGATTCTCCCAATCCACTTACATAGACAAGGTGCTAAAAGGTTTAGCATTGATACCTTCAAAAGAGGTAACTTGCCTATGTTGCATGGCGTACATCTCTCGAAATAGATGTGTCATAAAACATTAAATGAAAGGACACGGGTCGATAGGATTCCATATGCTTCGGCTATTGGATTTATCGTGTATGCTATGTTGTGTACTGGACCAGATGTATCATACGCTCTGACTGTCATGAGTAGATACAAAAGGGCAATCCTGGTGATAGTCACTGGACTGCTGTGAAGAATATCCTTAAGTACATGAGAAGCATTAAGGATACTTTCTTGGTCTATGGAGGGGCTGAACTCCAAGTTAGGGGATATATAGATGCTGACTTCTAATCTGATTAGGATGACAGCAAATCGCAGTGTAATTATATATTTACCTTGAATCTTGGTACAGTCAGTTGGAAAGGTTCCAAACTAGAGCTGACTGTAGATTCAACAACCAAAGCCAAGTATATCTCCTCGTTTGAGGCAACGAAGGAGGTTGTTTGGATCAAGAAGTTCATTAAAGAACTTGGTTGGTTTTGAGCATTGTTGATCCAATTCCACTTTACTATGATAACAATGGAGCCATAGCGCAAGCTAAGGAACCAAGGTCACATCATAGATCCATACATATATTATGGCAGTTTCACCTGATTAGTGTAATCATTGAAAGAGGTGACATTAATATGAAAAATGTTACCCACTAAGGATTTCTATCCCAACAGAAACATAATTGTCACATGGAAAGACATGGGCCTAAGTACATGGGCGATTGGCTTTAGTGCTAGTAGGAGATTGTTGGTGTAAGCCCTGCAAGCCAATCAAGTTTGGCTTGTAGGACACTATTTATATATTAATGATTTGCACATTATAGTTTATTAATTATAGTTGAGGTATTTCTTTATCCATAAGTATTGTTATAATTGTTATAAATGACTTATGAAGATAAAGCCCATGAAACACAAAGGCATTCCAAAGGAATTGTAAGGAGTTACAATTATGAGGATCCTTATGCATCAATGCCGTATTTCTAAAATTGTTCCTGGTCATTGTATTGTCAAGACAGGGCATTGAAAATGCTCAAAGACTAGCATATGGTAAGCCTTCATGCACTTGATGCATGCAACCGGTCTCATAGGTTGAAAGTATAGAGATACTTGGGGATAATGGGTGCTTGTTAGTTGAACAAGTTCACTGAACATGACCCGCTATGAGAGTTCCATTTGGTATTTCACTCAAGTGTCAATGGTAAATACTCTCATGTGTCAATAGTGTAAGTAATCCTTTGACTTGTGACACCAGGTCATCTTGTATGTTAACTGTCATACTTAGATTTCATCACGAATGGGTCCCAATCACGATGATGCTTATAGTGGGGTGTTATTGGGTATGACATGAAGCATACGAAGATGAATGAGTGGTCCAGAGAGGATTCATCACCCCAAGTGATATGAGGGGATATATCTCACATGTATCTGGCTTATATTAACTTATGGAAGTCCTTGGCGAAGGCAATACTTAAGGAGTTAATATTAAAGCTACAGATCTAATATAGAATGGGTTAAGAGTAGACACTGAACCATGCTCTTTCCTATCCCGGGATATTTGATGAAGGGATCAAATTACATAGACATATTGCACACGAAAGGATAGTAAAAGCTTGATGACTCTCTTGGCATTTGGGTGTTCATGATGCATTGCTAGATACCGCTCATGATCTATAAATATAAATAGGAAATTCATAATTGAATTTATTATATTTATTGCCAACATGTTAAGGGCCTAATGGGTCACACACAAAAGGTGATTAATGAAATTAAAATGAGATTGGACCAGATTAAATATTCATTAAGTGTTGTGGGCTTATTCTGAATACTTAATAATATGTATAAAGGCTTTAGTGCAGTTAGTCCAATAGTTGGCATACACTAAACCTACTTATATAGAGGCTAACGTTGTTGCCGCCTCCCCCCTTGAAAAAACCCGGAATCGGCGTCTCACTCCCCCCAAAAGTGTTTCGGCCGAATAGTAAAATAAGGAAGAGGAATTCGATTCTTCTAATTAATTTTGGCTAACCAAGGAAGAGGAGGAAGGTTTTCTCACAATCTAGACTACTAGCATCGTCTTGGAAAAACATAATCTCAACCTTGTGAAGGCTTTCAGATCACCTGTGTGGATTACTGTTAGAGGTCGGACAATTGAACGACTTTGGTTTTCGACAAGCGAGCTTTGTCTACAAGAACAAGAACTTCAAGAATCTGACTTGAGGATTCGGTAATCTTCAAAATAGAGGTATGTGATTTTGATTGTTATCAATTCTTGACAGCCTGATCGTTTTGAATTCATAGGCAGATCCTTGGAGGGATTCGGTATTCTCTTTGTTTTATTTAATTCTGCTGCGTTGAATGTTTAACTTGTTAATAAATTATACATTATCTCTGTTTGAGCATGAGTCGAATCCCAACAAATATATCACTCTAGTGTCTATGATAATGTTCTCTTAATACCAGTCGTGTAAATTAGTCCTCAGACTTGTGATACCAGGTCATCTTGTATGGAGAATGTCATACTTAGATTCCATCACGAACGAGTCCCAAACACGAGGATGCTTATGCTAGGGTGTTATTAGGTATGACATGAACCATACGAAGATGAATGAGTGATCCAGAGAGGATTCACCACTCCCTGTGATATTGGAGACATATCTCGGTTGTTCTTGACTACGATTAACTTGATTAAGTCTTTGGCCAAAGCATGAAGGATTTAGGAGAAAGTTGTTTCTCTAAATTCATAAGGTTAATCATAAGTTGCGAAGAACTAATATGGATTGATCATGAGTAGACACTGCACCATGCTCATGCGCTATCTGGGATATATGGTGAGAGGACCATATTACACCGACAGGCTGGTTGTTGAAAGATTCTAAAAAGGTCACGTTGACTTCAAAATATTTGGGTGGTCATGATAGGTTGCTAGATCCCGCTCTTGCTCTATGAAAACAAGTTAATGAGATTAACTTATGTTTATTACCAATGTCGCAACGTAAAAATAACAAGTCTCATCGCAAGACTTTATTATTTGTTAAGCGTGACACTAAAAAAGCCGAGGAAAAGTCGACTTAATTCCTCTAGAAAAATAAAGGTTTTGAAAATGACCTTGAAAAAGACATGGAGTCGCCACCAATCTTTTTTCAGCTAGGTGTGATCGGCCACCTATTAAAACCGGTTTTATAAAATATTTTAAAATTAATTAAAACATTTTTAAAATCAATTTCAAGTCTGCGTTTTAAACCAGAGAAATCAAAGAAACGGGTTCGGGACTAGGTTACGTGTGGGGAAGGATTAGCACCCCCACAACGTCCGTATAAAACGGTACCTTATTAATCGTGTGTTATCTCAAGTCTCGGTAAAAAGTTGGTTTTAAATTTAGTATTTCAAGTTAATTTCCAATTTAAAGAAAAATAATTCTATTTTTAATTGAAAATGATCCGGAATTTAAAAATTCAAAATTTTCCTATATTCCCCAACAAACGTGGCAAAATATAGAAATCTTTATTAGTTTGGAAAACTTTCCGAATCATTCTTATTTTAAGGAAAATATTTCGTTATTAATGATAATTGATGATATCCTCCCTAGCAAACCCGACAGAGAACTCATGAATTATTTTAACTCGGGAATATCTTTATTTTATTGAAAATCATTACCTTTTTTAAAACATTTAATAAATATGAATATGTATGACATAAATAAAATGACATAGCAAAGTCTAAAAAATATAATGCAACCTAAATATATGATATGATTTAAATGTCTTAGCATATTCTAAATGAAATGAAATATCCTAAGTTATATGATATATTCTAAATGAAATGAAATGATCTATGTAACATAATATATTCTATATGAAATGTAATATCCTAAGTCATATGATGTATTCTAAATGAAATAAAATATCCTAAATGACATAATATATCCTAAATGAAATGAAATGACCTAGGTAACATAATATATTCTACATGAAATGAAATGAATTAGGTAACATAATATATTCTATATGAAATGAAATAATTTAAATGACATGGCAAATATAAATGATATGGCATATAATTGAAATGACATGACATATAAAATAATTCTATCATATAATATGCATGAAAATAAAAATGAACATAATAATGCATGAACATAGTATATGCTAAATAATATGACAAAAATAACTAAATAAAAAGCATAGGATATCAAGAAATATTCAAAACCATATAACAAATAATATAATATCAAAATTTTAAATCAAAGATATTAACAACATCATGAAAATCAAACGTAGCAAAAATTACATATTATATAATATGCATGAATATGAAAAATGCAATGCATGAGAATGTATTTTTTCCTTTAATTAAGGAAATCCTATATATAAAAAGATATCCGGCTACCTTAGAAAAATATATCAAATTAAATATTCTAAAACCAAAATACTTTGTGATTGTTTGAAATGAATAGCTTAGATTAAAAATAAAAACTTAGTTAAACCCTTTTTTAAATGGCTCTAATTTCCTAAGTTTAAAATCCCGGACTTGACCACCCTTAACCCGAGACTTAAAAACTCATTTTTAGAGTTAAAAAGGCTTAGAAACTACCCTAAGTCAGTAGCTAAACTTCCTAATCAGCTCCCTCTAAGTAACTTAACCAAAACAGAAAAATGATTTTCCTTCAAATTCAATTCTTACTCCACTATCTAGTTTTAAACCATGATTTTTTACCCTATTTTTAAAAATTATAAAAACACTAAACAAAATAATGGAGAATCAAGACATGTAAAAGTACAAGGGTTTTAATCGGATTAACTTTTTGATTAAATATGACTGCCCATAAAAATCAGGAAAGTACGAGTACTGGGTGAAAAAACTGTTTTGCCAAAACACATTTTTGCCTTTGGTAAAATCATTTAAAAATAAAAGTAAAAATATTTAAGACTCTCTAAATAACTCAAAAACAGTAGCTAGCACTTTTGAAAAGATAGACAAAAATTGGCTAAATAAAAAAAATCACAAAGGTAGAATAATCAATTTGACAACTCTTTAATTTTCCACAAGTATGCTCAAGAGGGCATGACTTTGAAGCATTAATTGGCCTAAATCATAAGTCAAGTGGCATGGACATGAAATGCATGAAAAATACCGAATATATGATGCATGAAATGCATGGTTTAAAACCTAAATGACATGAAAAATGCATGGCATCAATAAAATGACATAGACCTAAATGAACTTGCATGGCATTTAATGCAACCTATGTCTAAAATGCATGGTTATGCATGGCAAAACAAACCAATCCTACATCTAAAATATGCATGGCAATAACAAAAACACATGGCATGCTTAAACAAAATACTCAATCAAATATCATGAAAATGCAAACCTATCAACTAACATAACAAAAATGCACACACAAAGCAAAGAAAGTGAAGTGGCCGAATGGCCTAATGTTCAAAGTGAGCATGGCAATTTCACAAACACTTGACATACTAACATACTTAACTAAAACATAACACTCAAATCATGCAAATATAAATTAGAGGTATGAAAACTAACAAGCATTTTCACAAACACATGGATTTCAAAATATAAAACATAAACAAACTTAAACATTTTGAAAACAGAAAATCAAAAAAGCAAGAACATGATAATAGACTCATAAATGGAAATAAGCAAGCAACCAAATTAAAACAAGCTTCAAGTATATGTAGTAGAAGAAGATTTAAAGCATCAAGAATTATTTAATATAAAAAATAACATGAAATAGCAAAGTAAAACAGCAACTAAAACAAAAAAAGGGCCATTTGGCCATGTCAAAGAATAAGGAAAAAAAAATTCAAAAACTTTTTATAAGAAAGGATCAAGAAGGAACTTAAAGAAGAACATTAAAAACACTTATTTAAAAAGAAAAATCAAAAGAAACTCAACAAAATAATAATCAAAACAACAAATCAAGAATGGAAAATCAAAGAAAGTGCAAGAGTATGGTGCTAAAAGCAACCTCTAGAAGCTATCTTTCAAGTTTTTTCTCTTCTAACTTTCTTTTCTTTTCTAAACTTTTCTTTTTGCTTCTCAACAATGGAGAGAAAATCAACCAAAAGCAAGAGAGAATAGAGAATGAGAGTGTGCTAAAAATGAAAGAAAAAAGAATCATTGTAGTGGTCGAAACTTCCCTCTCTCTAAGCTAGGATGTTGTCATTTTTCCATCAACCAATTATCATCCAAGGGCTATTGATCCAAGATGTTTAAAACATGAAATGATCACCCTTAGATAGGCCATCAGCTATCCAAAATTACAGCTATTCAAGAATCTTGAGCCATTATGTTGACACTCTCCCTCTTCATGCATTGGTTCATGTGGCTTATTTGCAAAGGCTTGATCAAAAAATCACTAACTCTTCATTGTTGGCCTTTTGATTAAAAAAATCAGAAACCTTCTTCCCATCTATGGGCCTTCGCCAGCCAGCCCTCCATCTTCCAGCCCATGTTTAATTTTTTTAAAAGGCAAGAAGAGCCTTTTTCGGTTTCTTGGGTAAAATAACCTTTTTACCCCCTGAATGCAAATAAATAGAAAACGGACTCCAAATTTAAATTTTATTTTTTCAATACTCTCAAAATAAAAAAAAATTGAATTCTGGAAGTTTTCAAAATTTTTCGAGTCCATTTGCTATTTATTTGGATTTTTTCTTCCAAAATTGCCCTTTTATGCACCCAAAATTTACCATTTTTTAAACGAGCTCCAAATCAATATTTTTCTTCACCAATCTCTTCCAAATAATTTAAAAGTGTGGTCTGGAAGTTTTCATAATTTTTGAAACTCATTTGGTATTTTTTGGGATTTATCTGCTTGAATTACTGCAAAAAAGGGCTCGGGATTTGGCCATTTTGCAAATGAACTCTGAATCAAGATTTTATATCTCCAATCTCTTCCAAATAATTTAAAAAAATGAGATTTGCAAATTTTCAGAATTTTTGGAGTTCATTTGCTATTTTTTCGGGTTTATCTTCTTGAATTTCTGCATAGGAGAGCCGGGATTTGGCTATTTTGCAAACGAACTTCGAATCAAGATTTTCTTTTGCCAATCTTTTCCAAATGATTTAAGAATGACCATTTGCAAATTTTCAGAATTTTTGGAGTTCATTTGCTATTTTTCCCAAATTTTCCAATTTTGCTCTTTTACCTCCGAAACCCGGTTTTGCTCAAAACAAGTTCGATTTTTAGATTTTCTTCAAACTGAGCCTTGGGCTGTCCTCTTTTAGTCTCTACTCATCCATTAGGGGCTTTAATCTTATTGAGTCGGGCCATTTCTGTAATTCTTCCCAATTTCACCAAAATCCACCAAAAACACTAATTCTCGATTTTCTCCCGGATTGACTTTTCTTTCAATTTTTCTTTCAAGTGGCTTCTCCATTACCCGTAGTCAGTGCTTATCTTTCATTTTAAACCATCAATTTTGACCAATTCGATCGTTTAAGCACTTTTCCCTAAATTTCTCGAATTAGGGTTTCCTTTCTACTAAATGTCCATAACCCAACTTCCGAACTCCATATCTTTCGATGTAGACCTCGGATTATCAAAATTCTTTTGCCATTTTTCAATTGAACTTCAAATCTTGATTTTTAAAGTGGGTTGACTTTTTTATTGGTTGACTTTTTGAGGTTGACTTTTTGAGGTTGACTTTTTTCAAGTTTGACTTTTTATGCTCGCCCTCTTAAACTAAGTCTTGGAGTACCACCTGCAAGATGAAAAAAGTCTTTTTACATTCTGAAACATCAATTTAGGAAGAAAACATACATGTTTTAGTGGTCCAGACAAAATTAGGTGTCTACAGCTGCCCCTCTTTGGCTATTGCTGAGAATCAGGAATCAGGCAAAGATAAACAAATACTAATTTTGTCCGGTTAGTGAAATCACATGTGAAGAGAGGGGGATTTCTTTTTTTTTTTCATTTTTCATTTTTTTTAAAGTTTTTCATTTTTTTTTGTTTTGAAAAAACTGTAAATAAAAGATATTGTCCTTAAATTGAGTTCCCTGAATAATCAAGGCTCGACCCGTCTTAAGGAAACGGGTTCGATTTGCAAGAGAAGAAAAGACCTTGACGATGGTCTCGGGGTCTTATCCTGTCTTGTGCTAACCTTACTAGCATGGGTGAAACCGAAAATTGAAAAAGATCTGGATGAAACCAAAAATTGAAAAGCATGGGTGAAACCAAAAAATTTGAAAATGATCTGGATGAAACCAGAAATTGAAAAGCATGGGTGAAATCAGAATTTTGAAAAAGATCTGGATGAAACCAGAAAACGCACAACATGGGTGAAACCAGAAAAAGATCTGGATGAAACCAGAAATTGAAAAGCATGGGTGAAACCGGAAAAAGATCTGGATGAAACCAGAAATTGAAAAACATGGGTGAAACCAGAAAAAGATATGGATGAAACCAGAAATTGAAAAGAATGGGTGAAACCAAAAAAATATCTGGATGAGACTAGAAATTGAAAAGCATGGGTGAAACCAGAAATTGAAAAAGATCTGGATGAAACCATAAATTAAAAAAGGCATGGATGAAATCGAAAATTTGAAAGTGATCTGAATGGAACCCGAAATTGAAAAAGGCATGGGTGAAACCAGAAATTTGAAAGTGATCTGAATGGAACCAGAAATTGAAAAAGGCATGGGTGAAACCAGAAATTTGAAAATAATCTGGATGGAACCAGAAATTAAAGGCATGGGTGAAACCAGAATTTTGAAAATGATCTGGATGGAACCAGAGATTAAAGGCATGAGTGAAACCAAAAATTTGAAAATGATCTGGATGGAACCAGAGATTAAAGGCATGGGTGAAACCAAAAATTTGAAAACAATCTGGATGGAACCAGAAATTTGTAAAGCATGAAATTAACTTGAAGGATTTGAGAGAGGATGCAAATGCTTCATGGTGTAAATGCAAATATCTTGGATTGATGTAAATGTTTCTTAAAATGATACAGATGTCTTGGATTGATGCAAATGCTTCTAAATGCAGATGCAAATGTCCCTGCGAATCATGTTCATTTGAGTGGTTCACGAATGGGGTAATTGCAGCTATAATGAAGATGCAATGTTCCTAGAAATGATGCACTTGCTTGAGATGATGCGAATGCAAATATCTATGAAGAATATGTTTGTAAAGATAGAATGCAGATGCTCATGGAATAGTGCAAATGCAAATATCCATGAATGATGCAAATGTTTACTGACACGGTGTAGACGCAAAGCTTAATAGAGAGATAAGTGTTTATGAATAATGCAAATGCCCCAAATCGTTTTTCTAGACTTTGTCTTAGCCTTTCCCATTCATTTTTTCCTCTTCAAATCATAGTATAGTTTCAACTCCTTTTTCAATCTTTGGCTATTCTTTTTGCCCCAACAGTTTTCAAAGTTTTATCAACAGAAATCTGCTTGCTAAGTTTTATTTCTTCTTCTCATATTAAGATAAACCCTAGCATTTCCACACATTTAGGTTAGAAAAACCCTTATCTCATGTCAACATCAAAAATGGGTATTTTCAAAAAATATCTTTATTTATTTTCTCATTTTGAAAACTTCTGAACAAAAAATATTAACCCCACAGTGTGTGATATACAAATCTTTTGAAGACTGATGATCATTGTTAAAAACTTCTCTAAGTGTCAATATGGGTTTTTCAATTTGAATTGGCAATGCTTGGTATAACAAGATTTTGGTTGATCAAAGGAATTTCATAACAAAAATGTATGTCTTTTCTAGGCTCACAAAGGGAACAGGTTTTATAAATCATGAATTCATGGAAAATCAAACAAATTCAACATTATTTTAGTTTTCATATCAAGGCATTTTGACAAGCGTCAAGATTGGCTGGTATGTTTAAACTGGAAAGTTGATTTTGGAGAAAAAGAGTTTCAGTTTTTGAAATAATCATCCGAATGAGAGTTGACACTTTGGGAAGTTCAAGAATTCCTAGATGTTCCTTGATGACCACTTCTTCAAGATGATTTTCTCTTTTGTGGTATCGGCACTATCATAGATGGCATCGGATATCCCCGTTTTACTCTAGACCGCTTATTTTTGGGTTTTCTCCCTAGAGTCCCATTTTTTCTTCTCTTTTTTCATTGTTTTACCACGCACTTGAGGATTCTAAATTCTTCCTTAGTGAAATGAGAATCCGATGAGATGGGATAAAATCTGAGGAAAAACCCCTTCTGGTTGAATATTCATGCTTGATCAAAATGGCCTTTTAAAGCACGTAATGTAGGCCATGGCTCGGGGTTCAGAAAGAAAGGATAAATAGGCCCAAAATATATGTTTGAGGGAAATCAGATTAAGGATCATTTCTTGAGGAGGATTCTCTTTGAAACATTTATCCTTTTTTGGACTTTTCTTTCCTTTTTAGTTTTTCTCTTTTTCTTCTTTGCTTTTGGCTTTTATTTGCCATACTTTTTCACACACTTTTTTTTTTCTTGGCTTCCATTTTGCCATCTTTTCCTTTTCTTTTTGACAGAGTGAGCCCATATTCATTCGGAGCTCCATTTGCTTTGTATCTGTCTTTGAGCCAAGACTCATTCCTCCATGATCTTTAAAAAAAATCTTTCCTCGCATTTGCCCCCCAGTGTAGAGGGTGATCCTAGATCAGGGTTCAAAGAAGAAAGAAATCTTTTGGCTCAAAATGGGTGACTATGGATAATTTCTTTTTTTGCGAAAGGGATATGAAAGATCGCCATTCATCATATCAAGCACAAATATTCTCATTGAAAAGCAATCCCAAGGGGAAATGGATAATCAAAATTTCATTTTGCACTTTGGAATTATCCGAGTTCTCATATGCATGATCTCACAATTTTTCTTCTTTTTTACTGTATTTTTTTCCCGCATGCCCCAATGATTCATGCGTTACTCTATCCTTATTCACCATGTATCCATCATTTCCACATATGATGCCCCAATTTGATTAACCATGAGAGTTTGTAAGGAACATAGCAAGTCTAGGTCTATTTTCAAAAGGTTGAGTTTCAAATCTGAGTTCTTTTGAAGAGACAAAGAAAATATGACCTAAAAATGGGTTTTCTCTGGGACATGGGATAATATAGTTTAATCATTGTGCCCCCAGGGTGTCAATCATGAAGTGATGTTTGGGCAATTAGTGTTTTGTGGTTGTTGAAAATGACATGAATGGTTTTGGCACAACCTTGACACACACCTAATTACCGTGATCTAAATTCTTGAAAGAAAGTATCATTTGTTTAAATTTCAAGGATTTCGAAAAGTTCGTTCCTTTGTTCATAGGCTAGACTAGGATCTACATCTTTTCTTATTCTATGATGACAATGGTTTTATGAAGTTCAATCATTCATATTCCTTGAAGCATTAGGTCTTACAAGTGTTCTCGATTCAAGGGGTTTAGGCCTAGGAAAGCTTTAAGGAGAGGGGATAAGGTATTGGGTCATTTGTAACAATGATCATCAATATTCTCGAGATTATCCATTATTAAAACTTCCTTAATGCCCCCTATTTTTTTTGTTGCAAGTTTAAATTATTGTTAAAACACAACAAACACAAAGCATTTAAAAATCAAAATTCATTTAATTCATATGAATGTCACCATAAGACAAGTGTTTTCATCATGAGGTATGAAACTACATGCATAAAAAACTCCCCCTTGACATGTTCTCCCTAATTCAAACTGGCTATTCTTCGGTACTTTTTTCGACCTTTCTATCTACTTCTCCCATTATGACATCCACAATGGTCTCATCATTCTCATTCAGTAGATTCTCCACGCTATCTGACCTTTGTTTTTTTTTTCACATCTAACTGCCCTTTATTGATGAGTGCTTGAACCTTCCGTTTCAGACATAAGCAATTTTTCGTGGAATGTCCCCAAATCCCAGAATGATAATCACAATATGCATTCTCGTCATACTATCTCGGATATGGGGTTGGATAGGCTCCACTAAAACTTTAGTGAGGAGTTGCTCTTCGACCAGTTGGGGCAATAGCTCAGAGTAAGACATGGGGAGTGACTCAAACTGATCTTTTTTCTGGATATTCTATGATTTCCTTTGACTAACAAAAGGTTGAAAATTTACTGGATTCTGAGAGGCCATTGGGTATAAGTATGAACCCTTGGGTACATAGCTCATAGAAGGACAGGGTGGTGGGTATGAAGTAGCCAGAATATACGGGGCAAAGTCTCCTATGGCTTGGACATCTTCCTCTTTCTTTTTGGGCGACTTGTTTCTCTCTTCATTAAATGTTTTACCTCCTTCGAGTTTCCCAGCCTTGATTGCATTTTCAATCATTTCCCAGGAAGTGGTTTCCCAGGAGATTACCATATCCGAAAAATTCTTTGTGGTGTTGCCAACAAGTCTATTGTAGTATGGGGCCTGTAGTGTATTCACAAAAAGGACAGTGGTTTCCTTCTGAGTTAAGGACAGTTGTACTTGGGTGGCCATGTTCCTCCACCTCTGAGCACACTCTTTGAAACTCTCAGTAACCTTTTTCTCCATATTTTGCAAGGTGAGACGGTCAGGTGTCATGTCGGTTACATGCTTGTACTGGTTTAGAAAAGTCCTGGCCAAATCATTCCAAGAGCGAATCTGATCCTTCTCAACTGACTATACCACCTAATTGCGGATCCACTGAGGCTATCTTGAAAGTAGTGAATCAAAAGCTTATCATTATCTATGTGACTTGCCATGTTTCGACGGAACATGGTGATATGGGTTGATGGATCGGTTGTCTCGTCATATTTCACAAAGTCAGGGACCTTGAATTTAGGAGGAATGACTAAATTGAGGACCAAGCATTGTTCTTTCGCGTCCACACTCCCGAATATGTCTGTATTTTCTACTGCCCGGAGCCTTTCATCTAGCAACTGATATTTTCCTTGGGAATCTGCCAACTCTACCTCATTAACCATTTTCAACTTTGCCTGTTCAGCTAGATCATCTGAATTTAAAACGTTGACGGGGTTAACTGTGTTCTCGGCATCCATCATTACGACCTCATTCTGACCTTTTCGTGCCTCTAACCCTTCTCTGGCAGCCAAGTTTTCAGTGTATCCCTTGATTACAGTGGACATTAGCTCCATCAATTTACTCATCTGGTCTTTAGATTCTGCTTGAGACTTTGCCAGCTGTTCTCGCAATTCTTCCTATACCCTTTCCATTTTTTCCATTCGGGCAACTTGTTCATTCTCCATAGCACTAGCCTGTATTAAAAGGGTACTCAGTACTTCTTATACCTTTGATGTGAAACGGAAATTCTTTCAAAGACTCTTAAAGCCAAGCCAACTTCTGTTTTATTCCCCCAAAGTGCGTGTCATGATGAAGGAGCCATGAATGCAATTTGATGCACGTGAAGCCTAAACAATATGATGTATGGACATGTACACTGGAAACATGCTGACCATATATGTAATAAATGCAATCACGATGCCAACATGTTGCAAGCAAAGAATAAACAAATAATGCATGGATATATGCAATGAATGATCATGTACATTTCAGCGTATTTCCCAATGAATGATCATATACACTATGAATGCAACATGATGTTATTTATGATGCATGTAAATAATGAATGATTGATACAGAGTATATACAAAGAAAATCATGCTGACCATGTGTGTCATGAATGCATCCTGATAATATGACAGATTAATGCATGAGCATATATAGAGAAATCATGTTGACTATGTTCGTCATGAATGCAAACCAAAGTTAACATGATGCTTATAAATAATAAGTAAATTAATGCATGGATATATATAGAAAAATCATGCTGATTACGAATGCACGAATGCAACCTGATGCTAACATGATACATGTATGAATGTATGGTATGACAAATAATTGATCGGATGCAAAATGCAAAAGGGAAGATATCATGGAGGAAATAAGAATCGGAGGAACTTAATCATCAACATCTTATAAATTTGAAGCATAATCAATTCATTCCCACATCAACGTTCAAATGGTATAAACCATGTTTTACAAAATTTGAGCAGTAGTTAAAACTGTCTTTACAGGCACTTTATTCTTCCTAACATCCTAAGGCTATAAGAGCTGGCTACTAAATAAAAGAAATCCTACTACATCATATCAGACTGAAGTCTTTCTACGACATTTTTGTAGATCTCCCAATCCTAATTACCCTTTTCTAGTCCTCTGTCAATCAGTATCGTTGGATCCAACCACTTGGCATCTATAAGGGATTGTACTTTGTTCTTGAGTGCATTGCAGTGCTCAATGCTATGCCCAACAGTTCCACAGTGATAATCATATCTTGCATTCGAATTATACCACTTTGGGTATGGTGGTGACAGGGTTTCAATGGCACATAGGCGACCAGGTGATTTCGGACCAACATTGGGAAAAGCTCTTGATAGCTGATTGGAAGGGGATCAAAATGCCTTTGGGTCTTATCTTGGGGTCGTTTCTTAGTTACACAGAGCCTAGGAGTTGGGGCACTTGGTGGTGGCACTAAGGTCTGAACTAGAATGTTTACATAGGGAGATGGAGGAATAACAAGGCAAGGGTATGGATTTGGACACGGGGCCTTTGGAGGTTGTACAGAGCTCGATGTTCCTAGCCCAGATGCTGGATAAGGTGATTGATGAGGGAAATAGTACGAACTGAGTGGGATTCAGGAATCCTATAATGGTCATCCCAATGGACGATTGGACTATAGTAGGGTGGGGATATTGGTTTGGACCTAGAACAGTTTGCAGGTATGGTTCAGGATCCGAGGTTTCTATCTTTGGTATTAGGCTCTCGGGCTTAATCATTTTCACGATTTTGTCCATAATTTCATCAGGATTGCAACCTTTGTGTCATTGACAAGCCCAGGATCTAGCAAGGATTGTGTGTTCTAGACCTAATGGTTTTGGTTGATCCGAAGGCGATGCAGAGCCCTGAGAAAGTTCCCCTTTACTCTTACCCATATCCTCAAACATTTTCAGCAATTTGGCGAGTTGTTCTTTCACTTCCCGAATTTCATGTCCAAATTCCTCTTGATTTCGTTCCAGAGCACCCAGTCGTTCCTCTGGATGCGGATTGTTAATCATGAAGGCTTAGGTAATTTAGTACTCTGGAAGTGTTTCACTAGCCCATGCGGATTGTTAATCACGAAGGCTTAGTTACTTTGCTCCCACCTAAAAGGACGGAACCCGGGTATAGGATTCATGATATGCAAATGCACGTGTGGTGTGTGAGGAGAAATAACAAACCTTTCACCACCTATTCTACATCCCTTATTCTAAATTCCCCAACAAGATTAAACAACATAAACCGTCAATTAATCAATAAATGAATATATGCACCAAAATAACCAGAGAACAATTATAATATGTATGCACATGAATATGGACATATTAAAAACATTTTATTATTTTTGAAATTATCCTTTATTTTTTTTTTAATGTGGGAATTAAAATTAAATACCAATTAAACCAACAAAATCGAGACTTTGATAACACATGACTAATTCTAGGCCTGACTCTCTAATACCCCCAGTGGAGTCGCCAAGCTGTCGCAACCTAAAAAATAACAAGTCTCATCGCAAGACTTTATTATTCATTAAGCGTGAACCCTATTAGTGACGAAACTTTTCGTCGCTAAAAAGCTTATTAGCGACGAAATTTTTCGTCAGTAATAAGCTAATAAGTATTAGCGATGGAAATAAATTTTAATAATTAATTTTTTCAAAAATCAAGGAACTTCTTATCGACAGAATTTTCGTCGGTGATGACGGAAATTCCGTCGTAAAAGTCTCAAGCATAATTAATATGCCCATGACTTATTCTTTTGATGCACTCAGAATTGTGTATCTTATTAAATCCTTGCACTAATATGATCAATTGTTTAGTATAATAGTAAGCAAGGGTCGAATCCATAGAGATTGTTCTTAATCTATAAGTTATTGATTTATAACTGTAGCTCTAAGAGAATAAAAGGGGATTTTGATTGTTTTGAAAGTAAAGAAAACAAGAAAAGCAATATTTAAAGAAATAAGGTAGAATCAAATAAGTATAAGCATGGTTAAGGAGTCATTCGCCACCACTAAACATAATTGAGAATTAATATCAGAATTATCAACATCAATTATCTATCAAAACTATCAACTGTAGATAACAACAAGCTCTGCTACCCCAATCTTTCCTTAGTTCGTCGTTAAATAGAACAAGCTCTCTATTTAATCCCTAACCATCAAATAACCTAGAATAAGCTCTCTAGATTCAACTTGACAGCAGCTTTATGATGAAAAAGATAGGTTGATCTAAGCAACAAACACATAAGCTCGGATTGTTCAACTTATGTTATGTTCCACATCGCAATTACTGAAAACTTCAACATAATCATTAATCACAAATTGCTACTTATGAATAGGAAATCAAGACAATTACACGGAACAAGACTCCTAATCTAGCAATAGATTTTTATCAAGATCTATCTAGTTGTACACCTAAACAAATCAAGACAAATATCATGAAATTTTTTATGGAAGAACATAAGCAATCTTGATAGAAAATCAATGATAGATAAAATCTGATATCAATTACACAACCATGTCTAGGTCTTTAAAATCACCCTTAACCAAAAGAAATTTTATCTTAGCATAGGCATAGATAACATAAATATAAAACTAAAAAGAAAATAAGATAATGGAGAAGAAGAAGAAGATTAATAAAACCCAAAATATGTCTACTTTGTGGCACAAAAAATGATATTTATAGAGCTTCAAAACCCTGAGAACCTTTTCTTGCCGCACAAGTAAGTTTAGGGGGTAGAAAATTCAATTTTGGAAAGTCATCGGGCGCCGCGGCACTGGGCTCTCGGCCAGCCCTCTTCAGCTGCTGCATCTTCTTACACTTCCTCTGCTGATTTGGATGACCTTATCTGATTTAGCCGAGTCATATACCGTTGGAAAGCTATTCAAGTCATCTTCAAAAGTCAAGAGAGAAGTTTCTTTGAATAATGATTTAACATCATGTTTTCTTAGCAACAAGCTCCAGAGGTCAATCTGCCTTCTTGCTTTGCACCAAGAATTTGATCTTTTTGACTCCCAAGTCTTCTTCCATCTTGTGATTGTGATTTTGTAAGCTCTTTAACATCATAATTAACATGTTGTTGATTCATTATATTAAATATCCCTAATATTCAAAAACAAACATAAGTAACAAAATGAAGATACATAACGAAAGCTAAGAATAGAAAGGGCATAAAATGTTTAATTTATGAACTTATCAAATACCCCCACACTTAGCTTTTGCTAGTCCTCGAACAAAATGAAACAAAAAAATGTAAGAAAATCTAATCTAATCCACTTTCATAGGAAATCATGGTGGCACTTAGCATGTAACACAAGCCTTTAAACACCTAGGTGTCCCTAGTGGACGAGTTTAGTCCTGTGAGGGTTTACCAGGACGATACCCACAAACATTGAAAACATAAGAAAAACTAAAATATACTAAAAATATTTACTCCTCATCATTTCAGTATAAATTAGAGAAAATCATTGGACAAGTCTTATAAACTAATCAATAGCTTAAAAATTTCACAAAGAATCACGCTTGAATGTATATGGTTTGAGTTAAGCCAACATTAGCATAACATATCTCAATCAAAATAATGCATATTCAAACTTAATATCAACTTCTCACATGGAATACTATCATGACTTTTACCCTATATAATGATGGCAAAGTGTGTACACTCAATCAATCTCAAAAACATAGTCCTACCATATGCTTGTTTGTCCACCCATTATCCACAATTTAGAACATACAACTTCATGAATCAAGAGGTCTTTATTCAAAGTTGTAATAGGGCTAAGGGGTAGTAATATGGTCAAAGAATAAAAGGTAAAGGATATCACAGAGGTTCCAAAGACTTCATAGAGTTCAGAGACATAATAAGATTATGCAAAGAAAACTTCTCAATAATCTTAAGAAACACATAATAACATAGGCTAAAAATTTTATGTTAAGCCTTTTCTTTGTTCTAACCAACCTTGTAACAACCTTTCTTTAACCAAAAGCTCAAGAGATGATTGATTTTTTTTTATGGGAATGTGTTTTGACAATGCTCCATTTCTCTTTACTTTTGCCTTTCTTCCACCCACACTTATATCTTGTTTCCAACTCAAATTTTCAATAGATATCCCTTGCTTGAGGAATATGTCTCAAAACATTCTAATTCATCTCTAGAACAAGGGTAAAGATATAAGTATATTTAGGCTAGGGGAGAGATGTGCTGGTGTATGCCCTAGAGCTAATCAGATTGAGCTTGGGATACACAGTCAACAATGCATACCTTTTGCTATGATTATAGTGATACAAGGTTTTCCTTCATGTTAGTACAATAATAAGGAGTTATTAAGTACTAATCGGATGAAGCCCACAAAACATAATGGCTTTGCAAAGGAATTATAAAGAGTTATAATTATGAGATCCTTATGCATCAAAGCCTTGTTCCTCAAAATGTTCCTGGTCATCGTATTGCCAAGACGGGGCATTGGCAATGCTCAGAGACTAGTATATGTTAAGCCTTCTTACTTATGAAGTAAGCAACCGATCTCATACAGGTTGAAGTATGGGATACTTGGGATAACATATAGGTACTTGTGTGTTGAACAAGTTCACTGAACATGGCCCGCCAAGAGAACTTCATTTGGTAATATATCACTCTAGTGTCTATGATAATGTTCTCTTAGTACCAGTAGTGTAAATTAGTCCTCAGACTTGTGATACCAGGTCATCTTGTATGGAGAGTGTCATACTTAGATTTCATCACGAACGGGTCTCAATCACGAGGATGCTTAAAGTAGGGTGTTATTGGGTATGACATGAACCATACGAAGATGAGTGAGTGATACAGAGAGGATTCACCACTCCCTGTGATATTGGAGACATATCTCATTTGTTCTTGACTACGATTAACTTGATTAAGTCTTTGGCCAACGCATAATGGATTTAGGAGAAAATTGTTTCTCTGAATTCATAAGGTTAATTATAAGTTGCGAAAAACTAATATGGATTGATCATGAGTAGACACTGCACCATGCTCATGTGCTATCCGGGATATATGGTGAAAGGACCGTATTACATTGACAAGCTGGTTGCTGAAAGGTTCTAAAAGGTCACGCTGACTTCACAGTATTTGGGTGGTCATGATGGGTTGCTAGATCCCGCTCTTGATCTATGATAACGAGTTAATATGATTAACTTATAATCATTGCCAACATATTGGGAACCTAGAGTGTCACACACATAAGAACATATATGTATGGATTAAACATGGTATTCTATTAAGGTAAAACTTAATGGAATAAAAGATCTATATTAAGGACTAAATTGAAGAAGTTCAATTGAGATGGATTAAGACATAATTGAGATTGAAAAATCCAAGGAAAATGTCTTAATAAGATAAGAAGAATCAAGAAGTCTTATCTAGTGTAGTAGTCGACTTTGACATATAGATGTGCAAAGTGAATTGCGATTGACTATACTATATTGGAATAATATCATGAGATGATATTAATAGATTAATGACCTGAATTGTTTCATGAGGAGAAAGAAAATATAATTGAGAATTAAATTACTTTCGTTTAGAAATTAATCTATCCAATAAATAAGCATGACAAAATTAGAAAGGGTCCAAAGCGACTATTTTAATTTAGGACTGTCCACTAAGGATGGTTGGCCCAACTTAAGGCATTAAGATTGTTGGACCATTATCATTATTAGATAATATAATGGCCTATTGATCCATCTTAGAATTAAATAGTTTAAGTCCAAGTGGATTAATGAAAATCTTGTGCAATAAGTTACTAGTGGCCAGCCAAGCATAGGGAGATAGGGATTAGGGTGTGCGCCACTATATAATATATTTTAGAGGTTGTAGCCGCCCAAGCTAGCTCTATTCTATTTGTGATATTATGGTTTTTCTTAAGAAAAAGTTTGGTTTCAAAAAGAGAACTCTAACCTAGCAAAACAGTGAAATCGCAGCCTCCCTAAGCTCCCTAAGGCTTGCCGTAATTCCTCCTACCTTGGTGTTTTCCTTGCCGCTTCTTCACCTAGTTGAGTGAGATTGATTAAGGGAGAAAGGCACAAGAATATAGATCTTTTGATTGTGATCTCAGGATCAACTTGCTAGCACAAGTGAATCGCCATACCTTAGAGAAGGATCCATCAGTTGTTCGTGGACTAGCTCTAGAGGAAGGACAATTGTGCTTCTTGTGGTCTTGAACGAGTTTGAAGCTTTGTAGATCTTGGATTCGAGTTTGGATCTGCAACTTAAGGTTACGATATCTTAAGTAGGTAACTTATAAATCATATGGGTGATTTAATTGTTTTTGAATGTTATAAACCTATGCAAACACAATCCTAAGATCCTGTTGTACTTCGCTGCACTTTGATTATCATGTTTTTGCATGAGCCTGAGGTAGTATAGTATAAACCAACAGTGGTATCAGAGCCAAGGTTATGTTATTTACATGAGGTTTATGCCTGTCAATTCTTGGTTACATACAAGTTAAAGTATTGTGTATTGATTTTGGCATGATTTCGGTTCTTATGTTTAAAAGAAATATTAGTTTCTTTATTTTGTTAAATCTGGACAGCAGCTATATAATGACTTTAATCATGTTTAAAATTGTTTAAACGATAGAGTAATTTTTTTTTAATCAACAAGGATTAAAGCCATGACATGTCTTAGTAAACCCGATAAGTTTTTTATGTAAAAAAAACATAGTTTTGAGTCAAGTTTTGTAAGCTGATTTGGAGATAATATAAAATTGATTTTATAGATGTTTTAGATCTGGAAATTTTATATTTTATGCTGCCATTGAAGTTACAAAATTGGTTTTGAGCTTAAAACATTTAAGCAAAGTTGTTTTTGGACATGAAACGTTGATACTACAATGCTGAAATTTTCTGGACTATTTTATAGGTGTTTGCATGCCATAAAATTCAAGCATGAGTGTGGAAATGTTCCACATGTTTGCTAGGAGTTTTGGACAACATCTAAGGTGAATATGATTCATCTATGATGGCTGGTTTAGGCATGGAACATGACTGGACAAAGCGACAATAGTTGCTGCAAACAAGTTGGCCGAACCGCCACACCAAGGAGGCAATTGTTGCTGAATTATGTGCAACTGAAAGAGGAGGCCATTAAGCTCTTTTAGGGCATCCATTAGCCACTGTAGACGGCATACAATAGTCTGATCATAGGCTGGCAACGGCCATTCGATGGCCAAAGAGATTGCCTACGTCTAGGACACTAAGAGTTAGAGTCTTACTCCAACAAGGAAACCGTTTCCTAGTGGGAGTGTGAATCCTAAAGGTTAAGAGAAATATGTAGTATGATTAGGTAAAAATTACCTAATGATACTTTAAATTCCTAAAGAGTTAGGATTGATTACAAACTTAAAGATCTGGTATAAGACAAAAAAATAGAAGTCTTAAAAGGTTTAGGATTTTGAGCATGCTCTGTTTTGTCCTAATTAAGACAAACAACCTAAAAGTTAGGTAAAGTCCGATTTCAAGATAGCTTTCTTAATTGTTAAGATGTTATTAAAAGTGTTTTAATAGTTCGAATCGAAATTGCTAGAATGATTTGATAAATTGTCTCAAATTTGTTTGGTGACATTTTATGCAAATAGTACACAATATCACCAGGTGATATTGACTATGCATTTTTTTATTTCATGCTTATAATATGATTATGTATGCATGAAGGATGGTTATGGACTAGACCTTAGTATGACTAGGGAATGTATGGTTGAATTTTCTTATTGGTATTATATAAATAGGGTCTGCGCACCCTCCTACGTTCTCTTTTTCATTCCGGAGTTGTAAATTCTCTTCTCATCTAACTCCCCTCAAATGTAACTCGAGGTTTCTGATAAAGCAATGTAACTGTTATATTCTTTATAGATTTAGATTTGGGATAAGAAGTAGAATTTATGTAAATTCCAAGTTTGTAAGGAGATTAGGCGCCAAGAAGAAGTGAACAAGGAGATTACCAACAAAGCTTTCGAAGACTATGTATGGTATCCCCTAGGAATTCGACCAACTAGTTTCTTAATGGCTCAAGGAAACTAGATTAGTATAAATTCCATAATCATCCTAGTAGATTGCATGTGATAGATTTATTTTGAATTATGTATATGCGATGTATGTAATTGAATGAATGCTGTGCATGTCAATCAAGTATGAAATCAATGACACCTATATAAAAGTTAAATGAAATCCCTCATTAAATTATATTGAGTCCATGTTATGCATGATAAGTTGCTTCCACCATCATAACAAGATAACCAGAGTTCTTCCATTAGGAGGCTTATTGAGTCACTCAAGGTCAAACTTATGTACGAACATGTTTGAGTTATTGAAGGTGGGTCTTACTCAACTAATTGTTATGTAATCCGGATGCGTCAAACTTGATCATATGACATTTAGAGGCAAAGTTAGGCGAAATGCATATGATGTATTTAGGCAAAGAGTTGTCACCTAACTTGATCTAGGAGTTGCATAGAGATGTAATTGGTAAATAAGTTACCTACTCAATTAGTTTCAACATAGCTTGTTGAGTCACTCAAGGTTATGCTGGAATGAAAGGGGTCCTAGCTCATTAAGAAGTTTAAGAGTTAAACTTCTCGAAATAGTAGTAGAGGGCTATTATTTTGTTAAAATAATGAGAATAATCATTTAAGTATTAAAGCCTGACATAAATGATTACTACTTGCTATTTACAGATTGTTTATTGTTTTGATTCATATAGGATATAAACGGTAAAATGACAAATGCATTATCATTGAGAAGCATACTTGATGCTAATAAGTTAACTGGATCGAACTTCGTTGATTGGTTTAGCAATGTTAAGATTGTCTTGACACAGGGAAAGAAAGCTTATGTTCTTGATGAGCCCATCCCAGATGAGCCTGCTGCTGATGCAATTGAGGAGGAAAAGGATGGCCTATAGAGTTCATAGAGATGATCTCGTACAAGCAACATGTGTGATGTTGGCTAGTATGGCACCCTATCTCCAAAAGTAGCATGAGGCTATGAATTCTCAAGATATCATCCTTAACCTTATAGAACTGTTCGCTAAGGAGAATCTCACTGAGAGATTTGACATCTCAAAGGAATTGTTCCAAACAAAGATGTCAGAGGGAAGCCTAGTGAGGCCTCATGTGCTTAAGATGATAGGGTATATTACCCGATTGAAGTAGATTGGATGGGTTATGGATCATGATCTAAGCGTTGATCTAATTCTTTCTTCACTGCGTGAGAGTTATTTGCAGTTTGTGTTGAACTTCAACATGAACCACTTGGAGGCAACCCTTTTTGGGTTATTGAATATGCTCACACAGGCCGAGCAAACCATTGTTAAGGACAAGTCATCGGTCCATTTAGTCTCTTCCTCTAAACCGAAAGGTAAGAAGAAAAGGAAGACTAGATGGGATGTACCTCCTGCTTCAAAGAGTTTGAAGCCTAATGATGGTGTTGCAAAGGAAGCAAAGGATAAGGACAATGCTAACAAAGCTTGCTTCCATTGTGGGAAAACTGGTCATTGGAGGCGCAATTGCAAGGAGTACCTTGAATCTAACAAGGGAAAGAAGCTGAAAGGAGTTTCAACTTCAGGTATAATCTAATTCACTCCTCTTGGTATATGATACCTATCATTTGGTACTAAATATGTATGACATATTGTAGGGACCAAAGGAAAGAGTAGTGAAGCTGGACCATGAAGATGGCAAACGAGTTTGATGCTACATCAGAGCTTACCAATCTTATGGGTTTATTAATAAGACTATTTAGTTATGATTTATTTAGAAACATTGGATGTTTTCATTGGCATTATAGGCCAATGTTGAGGATATTTTATTTATGTTTATGAAACATATTGTTTTGCTGGCATAGGATGCCATGCTTATTTAATTTCCTCTTAAATAAACCGGTTATAGAATAGTTCTATAACTTAGTCTTATATATTATACAACTTGCAAAGTATTTTGAATACCATTTAGCTTAGTGATATGGAATTCGAATTGTTATTGAATTAATCCCTTAACATCTACATATGTGGGATTTAGTGGGAGCTATTAATAACTTTTTGAATGATAAATGCAATTAGTAGGAAACATTCCATACTTGAAAAGATTGCACATTTATATTAAAGGTTTTTAAGACTAACTCTTTTATTTTGGCTTGCAAAAAGAGTTATATTTGGATCATTAGCTACTAGCTAACAAATAGATTCCAATAGTTGTTTAAGATACAACTGAGCCATATGAATGGAATCTAGGTCTCG
This sequence comes from Fremontodendron californicum, assembly GCA_030761205.1. NCBI lineage: Eukaryota > Viridiplantae > Streptophyta > Magnoliopsida > Malvales > Malvaceae > Fremontodendron > Fremontodendron californicum. The sequence continues at coordinate 25,412,218 of JAULJL010000009.1, forward strand.
TTGTGATCCGAATTATTAACCTTGACAATAAGATTATCATGTATATGACAAAGCATATTCTCGATGCACTTAAGCAATGTCCTTGTAGAGACACAATTACTAATCGAAAGAGTTCGGCATTAGATGCGTTAGTGATTGGCTTAGTGCAAGTGGGAGATTGTTGGTGTATGCCCTAGAGCCAATCAGATTGAGCTTGGGATACACAGTCAATAATGCATACCTTTCGCTATGATTATAGTGATACAAGGTTTTCCTTCATGTTAGTACAATAATAAGGAGTTATTAAGTACTAATTGGATGAAGCCCATGGAACATAATGGCCTTGCAAAGGAATTATAAAGAGCTATAATTATGAGATCCTTATGCATCAAAGCCTTGTTCCTCAAACTATTCCTGGTCATCATATTGCCAAGACGGGACATTGGCAATGCTCAAAGACTAGTATATGTTAAGCTTCTTACTTATGAAGTAAACAATCGATCTCATACAGGTTAAAGTATGGGATACTTGGGATAACATATAGGTGCTTGTCTGTTGAACAAGTTCACTGAACATGGCCCGCCAAGAGAACTTCATTTGGTAATATATCACTCTAGTATCTATGATAATGTTCTCTTAGTATCAGTCGTGTAAATTAGTCTTCAGACTTGTGATACCAGGTTATCTTGTATGGAGAGTGTCATACTTAGATTTCATCACGAACGGGTCCCAATCATGAGGATGCTTAAAGTAGGGTGTTATTGGGTATGACATGAATCATACGAAGATGAGTTAGTGATCCAGAGAGGATTCACCACTCCCTGTGATATTGGAGACATATCTCATTTGTTCTTGACTACGATTAACTTGATTAAGTCTTTGGCCAAAGCATAATGGATTTAGGAGAAAGTTGTTTCTCTGAATTCATAAGGTTAATCACTAGTTGCGAAGAACTAATATGGATTGATCATGAGTAGACACTGCACCATGCTCATGTGCTATCTAGGATATATGGTGAAAGGACCGTATTACACTGACAAGCTGGTTGCTAAAAGGTTCTAAAAGGTCACGCTGACTTCACAGTATTTGGGTAGTCATGATGGGTTGATAGATCCCTCTCTTGATCTATGATGACAAGTTAATACGATTAACTTATAATCATTGCCAACATATTGGGAACCTAGAGGGTCACACACATAAGAACATATATGTATGTGTCGCAACCTAAAAAATAACGAGTCTCCTCGCAAGATTTTATTATTCGTTAAGCGTGACATTAAAAAAAAACCGAGGAAAAGTCGACTTAATTCCACTAGAAAAATGAAGGTTTTGAAATTGACCTTGAAAAAGACATGGAGTCGCCACCAATCTTTTTTAGCTAGGTGTGATCGGCCACCTATTAAAACCGATTTTATAAAATATTTTAAAAATTAATTAAAATATTTTTAAAACCAATTTCAAGTCTGCGTTTAAATCAAAGAAATCAAAGAAACGGGTTCGGGACTCGGTTACGTGCGGGAAAAGATTAGCACCCCCACAACGCCCGTATAAAACGGTACCTTATTAATCGTGAGTTATCTCAAATCTCGGTGTAAAGTTGGTTTTAAATTTAGTATTTCAAGTTAATTCCCAATTTAAAGAAAAAATAATTCCATTTTTAATTGAAAATGATCCGGAATTTATAAATTCAAAATTTTTCTATATTCCCCAACAAACGTGGCAAAATATAGAAATTTTTATTAATTTGGAAAACTTTCCGAATCATTCTCGTTTTTTGAAAGAAAGATATTCCTTTATTAATGATAATTGATGATATTCCCTCAGGCAAACCCGGTAGAGAACTCATGAATTATTTTAACTCGGGAATATCTTTATTTTTTATTGAAAAATCATTATCCTTTTGAAAACATTTTAAAAGATATGAATATGTATATGCATGACATAAATAAAATGACATAACAAAATCTAAATAATATAATGCATCCTACATAATATAATATAATTTAAATGCCTTAGCATATTCTAAATGAAATGAAATGTCCTAAGTTATATGACATATTCTAAATGAAATGAAATGACCTAGGTGACATAATATATTCTATATGAAATGTAATATCCTAAGTCATATGAGATACTCTAAATGAAGTGAAATGACCTAGGTAACATAATATATTCTATGTGAAATGTAATATCCTAAGTTTAAATGAAATGACCTAAGCAACATAATATATTCTATATGAAATAAAATAACCTAGGTAACATAATATATTCTATATGAAATGAAATAATTTAAATGACATGGCAAATATGAATGATATGACATATGATTTAAATGACATAGAATATAAAATAATGGTATCATATAATATGCATGAAAAATAAAAATGAAAATAATAATGCATGAACATAGTATATGCTAAATAATAGGACAAACAAAAAAATTTATTAAATAAAAAGCATAAGATATCATGAAATATTCCAAATCATATAATAAACAATATAACATAACTCAAAATCATAACAATATCATAGAAATTATCATATCAAAAATCACATATTATATAAAATGCATGAATATGGAAAATGCAATGCATGAAAATGTATTTTTTCCTTTAATTAAGGAAATCCGTATATCTAAAAAGATATCCGGCTACCTTAGGAAAATATGTCAAATTAAATATTCTAAAACCAAAATACTTTGTGATTGTTTGAAAACAATTTTGAAAAACTTGAATTAAAAATAAAAACTGGGCTAATTTTTTTTAAAAATGGCTCTAATTTTCTAAGTTTAAAATCTCGGACTTGACCACACTTAACCTGAGACTTAAAAAAATCTTTTTTAGAGTTTAAAAAAGCTTAGAAACTGCCCTAAGTCAGTAGCTAACCTTCCTAATCAGCCTCCTCTAAGTAACTTAACCAAAACAGAAAAATGAGTTTTCTTTAAATTCAATTATGACTCCACTGTCCAGTTTTAAGCCACGATTTTTTACCCTATTTTAAGAAATTCAAAAAATTCTGAAAAAAATACTGGAGACTAAGGACATGTAAAAATACACGGAAACAAATCCGCTTAATTTTCTAATTAACGATGAATGCCCAGAAAAATCGGAAAAGTACGAGTACTAGGTGAAAAAAAACTGCTTTGTCAAAACACATTTTTGCCTTTGATAAAATCATTTAAAAATCAAAGTAAAAATATTTAAAACTCATAAAATGACTCATAAACAGTAGCTAGGACTTTCTGAAAGTTATAAAAATGGGCTAAGTAAAAAAAAATCACAAAGGTAGAATAATCAATTTGACAAAACTTAATTTTCCACAAGTGTGCTAAAGAGAGCATGACTTTGAACCATTAATTGGTCTAAGTCATTATTCAAGTGGCATGAACATGAAATGCATGAAAAATTACAGCAAACATAGTGCATGAAATGCATGAGTTTAAACCTAAATGTCATGAAAAAATGCATGGCATTCATATAGTGACCTAAACCTAAATGGACTTGCACGGCATTTAATGCAACCTAGACCTAAAATGCATGAACATGCATGGCAAATAAACCTAACTTAATAACTAAAATATGCATGGCATTTTCACAAACACAAAGCATGCTTAAACCAAGAACTCAAACAAATATCATGCAAATGCTAACCTATCAACTAACATAGCAAAAATGCACATACAATGCGAAGATTCCAAAGAGTGGCCGAATGGCCTATGTAACTAGCAAACATGGCATTTTCACAAACACTTGGTATACTAACATGCAAAACTAAATCAAATGTCATGCAAATGCAAAAACCTACCAACTAACATGGCAAAAAATGCAACACACAATGCAAAACACATGGAGTAACCAAATAGCCTCAAGCTCCAACAAGCATGGCATTTTCACAAACACTTGATATACTAACATGCTCAACTAAAATATAAAACTCAAATCATGCAAAAACCACACAAGCATTTTCACAAACACTTGATATACTAAATCTAAAACATGCTCAACTAAAATATAAAGCTCAAATCATGCAAAAACCACACAAGTATTTTCACAAACACTTGATATACTAAATCTAAAACACCAACAAATTTAAACATTATGAAAACAGAAAATTAAAAATGCAAAAACATGATATTTAAAACATAAATGGCAATAAACAAAGCAACCAAATTAAAATATAACTCAAGTATATGAAGTAACATAACATTTAAAAAATCAAGATCAAAGAAAATAACATCAATAACATGATAAAATAAACCAAAACAGCAACTTAACAAAAACTGTAGGCCATTCGGCCATGGTGAGTATATTGTAAAAAAAAAAATTGTAAAAAATATATTTAAGAAAGAGATGAAGGAAGAACTTAAGAAGAACAATAAAAAAACATTTATTTAAAAAGGAAACTCACCAAATAGTAATCAAAATAGCAAAAAAAAGAATGGAAAATTAAGAAAGTGCAAGAGTTGGTGCTCAAGAGCAACCTCAAGAAGCTATATTTCAAGCTTTATCTCTTCAAACTTTCCTTTCTTTTCTAAACTTTTCCTTTTTGCTTTCAACCAAAAAGAGAAAAACCAAGTAAAAATCAAGAGAACTCAGCAAAAATAAAGTGTGAAAATGCAAATTCTGACCTCCCTAAGGCTGGTCGAATCCCCCCTTAAAATGCTCAAGGATGTTGTCATTTTTTTTGTAACCAATTTTCCATCAAATGGCTAATAATTCAAGGTGAAAAAATCATGAAATTACCACCTTTAGATTAGCATCTCAGCTGTCCCAAATTACAGCTATTCAAGAATAATGTTGACACTCTCTCTTGGCCTATGTGGCTTAATCACAATGGCTTGATCAAAAGGAATCTCTAAATAACTTTTAATTCTTGGCCATTTGATTGAAAAATCAGAGGCTTCCTTCTTCCTTTGGGCCTTGGTAGGCCAGCACTTCTCTTTTCTAGCCCAACTCTGATTTTTTGAAAGGCCCAAAGAAGCCCTTTTCGGTTGCTTGGGTGAAATGACTGTTTTGCCCCCTGGATGCAAATAAATATCAATCGAACTCCAAATTCAATTTTTATTTTTTTAATACTTCCAAAATAATAAAATATTGAGTTATGGAAATTTTCAAAATTATTCGAGTCCGTTTGCTATTTATTTGGATTTTTCTTCCAAAAATGCCCTTTTAAGCCCCTACATTTTACCATTTTTTAAACGAGCTCCAAATCAAGATTTTTCTTCACCAATCTCTTTGAAATAATTTAAAAGTGTGATCTGGAATTTTTCATAATTTTTGGAGCTCATTTGATATTTTTTCGGGATTTATCGGCTTGAATTACTACATAGAAGGCTCGGGATTTGGCCATTTTGTAAACAAACTCCGAATCAAGATTTTCTTTCGCCAATATATTCCAAATAATTTAAAAATGAGATTTGCAAAATTTCAGAATTTTTGGAGACCATTTGCTATTTTTTCGGGATTTATCTTTTTGAATTATTGCATAGGAGGCCCGGGATTTGGCCATTTTGCAAACGAACTCCGAATCAAGATTTTATTTCGCCAATATCTTCCAAATAATTTAAAAATGAGATTTGCAAAATTTCAGAAGATTTGGAGCTCATTTACTATTTTTTCGGGATTTTTCTTTTTGAATTACTACATAAGAGACCCGGGATTTGGCCATTTTGCAAACGAACTCCGAATCAAGATTTTATTTTTCCAATCTCTTTCAAATGGTTTAAGATGAGATTTGCAAAATTTCAAACTTTTCGGAGTTCCTTTTCTATTTTTCCCGAATTTTCCAATTTTGCCCTTTTGCTTACGAAACTCAGTTTTGCTCAAAACAAGTCCGATTTTCAGATTTTCTTCAAGCTGAGCCCTGGGCTATCCCTTTTTAATCATTCCTCATCCATTAGGGGCTTTGGTCTTACCAAGTCGGGCCATTTCTGTGATTCTTCCCGATTTCACCGAAATCCACTAAAAACCCTAATTCTCGGTTTTCTCCCAGATTGACTTTTCTTTCGGTCTTTCTTACAAGTGGCTTCTCCATTACCCGTAGTCAGTGCTTATCTTTCATTCGGAACCTTCAATTTCGACCAATTCGACCGTTTAAGCACTTTTCCCCAAATTTCTCGGATTAGGGTTTCTTTTTTACTGAATCTCCAAATCCCAACTTCCGAACTCCATATCTTTCGATGTAGACCTTGGATTATCAAAATTCTTTCGCCATTTTTCAATTGAGCTTAAAATATTGATTTTGAAAGTGGGTTATTTTTTCAATAGTTGACTTTCAGGGGTTGACTTTTTCGGGGTTGACTTTTTTCAAGTTTGACTTTTTTTGCTAGCCCCCTTAAACTAAGTCTTGGAGTACCACCTGCAGGATGAAAAAAGTCTTTTTACACTCGGAAACATCAATTTAGGAAGAAAACATACCTGTTTTAGTGGTCCGGACAAAATTAGGTGTCTACAGTATGGATTAAACATGGTATTCTATTAAGGTAAAACTTAATGGAATAAAGATCTATATTAAGGACTCAATTGAAGAAGTTCAATTGAGATGGATTAAGACATAATTGAGATTGAGAAATAACAAGGACAATGTCTTAATAAGATAAGAAGAATTAAGAAGTCTTATCTAGTGTAGTAGTCGACTTTGACATATAGATGTGCAAAGTGAATTGCGATTGACTATACTATACTGGAATAATATCATGAGATGATATTAATAGATTGATGACCTGAATTGTTTCATGAGGAGAAAGAAAATTTAATTGAGAATTAAATTACTTTCGTTTAGAAATTAATCTATCTAATAAATAAGCATGACAAAATTAGAAAGGGTCTAAAGCGACTATTCTAATTTAGGATTGTCCACTAAGGATGGTTGGCCCAACTTAAGGCATTAAGATTGTTGGACCATTATCATTATTAGATAATATAATGGGCCTATTGATCCATTTAGAATTAAATAGTTTAAGTCCAAGTGGATTAATGAAAATCTTGTGCAACAAGTTACAGGTGGCTAGCCAAGCATAGGGAGATAAAGATTAGGGTGTGCGCCACTATATAATCTATTTTAGAGGTTGTAACCACCCAAGATAGCTCTGTTCTATTTGTGATATTCTGATTTTGCTTAATAAAAAGTTTGGTTTCAAGAAGAGAACTCTAACCTAGCAAAATAATGGAATCGCAGCCTCCCTAAGCTCCCTAAGGCTTGCCGCAATTCCTCCTACCTTGGTGTTTTCCTTGTCGCTTCCTCACCTAGTTGAGTGAGATTGATTAAGGGAGAAAGACACATGAATATAGATCTTTTGATTGTGATCTTAGGATCAACTTGCTAGCACAAGTGAATCGCCATACCTTAGAGAAGGATCCATTAGCTGTTCGTGTGAACTAGCTTTAGAGGAAGGACAATTGTGCTTCTTGTGGTCTTGAGCGAGTTTGAAGCTTTGTAGATCTTGGATTCGAGATTAGGATATGCAACTTAAGGTTACGATATATTAAGTAGGTAACTTCTAAATCTATGGGTGATTTAATTGTTTTTGAATGTTATAAACCTATGCAAACACAAGCCTAAGATCTTGTTGTACTTCGGGTGCTTCTTTGTTTTATTTTTGCTGCACTTTGATTATCATGTTTTTGCATGAGCCCGAGGTAGCGTAGTATAAACCAACAAGATATGGTTACCAATGAAAAAACTTATTCAATGTAGGCTCAAATTGGCTCACTAGGGGGATGTTCTCTTGGAACATCAATAGGGAATTGGTTGATTTGGCCTTGGTGGTAAAAATCCTAATGCCTGTGTCATATCCATGTTGTCACATGTATCAGTAGAGTCTCAAACGGTTTAAAGCAAGTTCTAGAGAAACATGTAATCATGAGAGCATACAAGAAAGAAATTAGATTGATATGCATAATGTATCAAACATATAGGCTCAAAACTCACAAGGATGTTTATATAAGTTTATAACAAGTCTAAACATGCTTCTTTCTCAATCAACATATCATATTAACATTGGCTCATGAAGAATGATATTCAGGCTTAATTCTCATGAAAATTATTTTCACTAATAAACCAGTTTTAGACCTACACAATTCATGTCTCATCATTGTATTGAATGGAACTAAAACACACTAAAAGAAACTAATATTAAAGACTCAAAACAAACCAAAACAAACAAAATAACAAGCTAAAATAAAAGATCCTAAATCCTTTCCCCCACACTTAGTTCTTACATTGTCCTCAATGTATAACTATCACCCACATGAAAGAATTATGTGTAAGAGAAACGAACTAAAACATAATAATAAAAATAATTAAGACTCAAAACAAAACCATAAAACCTAAACAAACTTAAAACACTAAACAAATAATTAACAAAGGAATATAATAAAAAGAGAAAGGAAAAGACAGCAAATCTGAGTATGGCAGGTTGGCAACGCTTTCATCAATTGGGCTGCCTCCCAATTAGCGCTTGATTTAATGTCTTTAACCTAGCCAATACCCCTTCTTGGCTTTTTAGGATCTTTTGGCTCAGGTGTGAAACTTCCCGGATCTTTACGTTTTGGAGGGAGCTTTCTTTGCAAAACAAAATATGCATTCTCTACCACATTTATTATCTCATCACCCTTTAAGTTGCTCTTGGTGGTGCATAGCTCTTTGAGGAATTTTGCATATCTTGGTACTTGTTTAATGGCATCCAAAAGAGATATGTTTACTTGTACTTTGTGGAAGGTTTCCATAATTTTTTTTTGGTGTTCCTCATTCTTAGACTTTCCAAACCTGCTAAGAAAAGGTGGAGAAGGAACATTAGTAGAAACAGGAACCTTAAAAGTTACGTAAAGTGCCGAAGTACTCTCAATTGGATTGTGGCTTCATTATCCTCAAAGGTTGAATCCCTTTCTCTTTTTGGTGCTTCCTTAACTTGTTCCCTACTTCTCAAGGTCGCAGCACTAGCATTCTCCTTTGGGTTAATCAATATTTGGGAAGGGAGGTTTTCAGATCTTTGTGCTACCAATCTCACCACACTACTAGCCAATTGACTTATTTGCGTTTCCAAACTCTGGATACTTGCCTTTATTTTCTACTGAAATTGCAAAGTATTATTAGCCAAAGATTTAACTACATCCCCAAGAGATATACCTTGGCGTTGAGTCATAGGTGGAGGCTGAAAAAGATTTGGTTGTTGAGGCCATGGTTGATTGAAGCTAGGTGGATAATTATAATTGGCATAAGGAGCAACTTGTTGATGATTTCTTGCATCGCTAAATTAGGATGATCCCTCCATCCTGCATTGTAAGTGTGTGAAAAAGGATCATACTGTTGTCTTTGGAATCCTTGTTGTCCTTGAAATCCTCCAAAAGCATAGGCTTGTTCAAAATTATCTTCTTGCAAATATGGGCACAAATTGGTTGGATGATCCACCATAAAGCTCCAAGTCATCTCTCCCTGCTCTGATTGAAAAGAAAACCTGTACAAACAAGAGAAATAAAATTAATTAGAACTAAAAATAAACCACGTAAAAATTAAATTAAAGAAAACAATCCCCAGCAACGATGCCAAAAATTTGATGCACTCCGAAAAGTGTATCCTATTAAATCCTTGCACTAATATGATCAATTGTTTAGTATAATAGTAAGCAAGGGTAAAATCCATAGAGATTGTTCTTAATCTATAAGTTATTGATTTATCACTTTAGCTCTAAAAGAATAAAAAGGGATTTTGATTGTTTTGAAAGTAAAGAAAACAAGAAAAACAATATTTAAAGAAATAAGGTAGAACCAAATAAGTAGAAGCATGGTTAAGGAGTCATTCGCCACCACTAAACATAATCGAGAATCAATATCAGAATTATCAACATCAATTATCTATTTAAACTATCAACAGTAGATAACAATAAGCTCTGCTACCCTAATCTTTCTTTAGTTCGTCGTTAAATAGAACAAGCTCTTTATTTAATCTTAACCATCAAATAACCTAGAATAAGCTCTCTAGATTCAACTTGACAACAGCTTTATGATGAGAAAGATAGGTTGATCTAAGCAACAAACACATAAGCTTGGATTGTTCAACTTATGTTATGTTCCACATCGCAATTACTGAAAACTTCAACATAATCATTAATCACAAATTGCTAATTATGAATAGGAAATCAAGATAATTACACGGATCAAGACTCCTAACCTAGCAATAGATAATTATCAAGATCTATCCAATTGTACACCTAAACAAATCAAGACAAATATCATTTACAATTTCTATGGAAGAACATAAGTAATCTTGATAGAAAATCAATGATAGATAAAATCTGAATATCAATTACACAACCATGTCTAGGGCTTTGAAATCACCATTAACCAAAAGAAAGTTTAGCCTAGCATAGGCATAGATAACATAAACATAAAACTAAAAAGAAAATAAGATAATGGAGAAGAAGAAGAAGAATAAGATTAATAAAAACAAAAACATGTCTACATTGTGGCTAAAAAAATGATATTTATAGAGCTTCAAAACTTTGAGAACCCTTTCTTGCCGCATAAGTAAGTTTAGGGGGCAAAAAATTTGGTTTTGGAAAGTCGTCGGGCGTCGCGGCGTCGGGCTCTCGACCAGCCCTCTTCTGCAGCTACATCTTATCGCACTTCATTAGCTGATTTGGATGACCTTTTCTTGTCCATTTTGGGTGAGTCATATACCGTTGGAAAGCTATTCAAGTCAGATTCAAAAGTCAAGAAGGAAGTGTCTTTGAGTAAAGACTTTAACATCATGTTTTGTTAGTAACAAACTCCAGAGGTCAAATCTACCTTCTTGCTTTGCACCAAGGATTTGATCTTTTTGACTCCCAAGTCTTCTTCCATCTTGTGATTGTGATTTTGTAAGCTCTTTAACATCATAATTGATATGTTGTTGATTCATTCTCTTAAATATACCTAATATTCAAAAACATAACATAAGTAACTAAAATAAAGATAGAAAACATAATGAAAGCTAAGAATAGAAAGGGCATAAAATATGTAATTTATGAACTTATCATCTTTCTTCTTTTCTTCTTTCTTCTTTCTTCTTTCCCTTTTCTCTATTTCCTCTCCTCCTCCTATCCCTACACCTCTTTAGACCCAACCCAGCTCCGCCCCTGTCGTCCGCCATCCAAGCCTGGTATGTCTCTTCTATTCTATTCTCCTCTCTTCTCTTTTCTTTACAAATGGATCTCTTTTATTCATTTTTTTCTTGGAATAAATTTAAAATGTTATAATATTGTTTGATGCCATGTTACAATATTTTACAAATGGATTTTTGGCCTAGAATTGCAAGTGCTGCCAATGCTATTGTCTGAAAAGATTTTCATGGTTTTGTTTCTATTGTAGTTTTGATGTTATCCTTCTATTATTTTGCTTTGGACATGTTTTGAGTGGTTTTGATCAAACAATATTATAACTTATTTTCGTATATCTAGTTGTCTAAACCTTATTTTCTAATTTCTTATATGTTAACCTTTATAATAATATATTTTCGTAATATTATATAATTTTAAAAATAATTTATTTTTTTTAATCCAATTCACAAATTACGGACGAAATATTCTGTTTGTAAAAAAAATAAAACTCGTCGAAATTATCTTTTTTGACGGAATATTCCATCGGTAATACTTTTACCAACGGAATATTTTTTACTGACAGATTTAGTATCATCGACTTAAGAATTATCGATGGAAATTTCCGTCGGTAAAAGGCATTATCGACATCATATTGACTTTTATCGATGAAATATTCCGTCGGTAAAAGTCCGTTCCCTTATAGTGTGAGGTAGCATCATAAATTCGACCACTTCTTACTAATAGAGAGATAAAATCTTTGATTGTTGATACACTTCCTCCTTCATACTGTGACAAGTTGGTTGGCAATGCTTTTTCAGAATTTACAGATTTATTGTTCTCCATGGATAGGATTGAAGATCGGATAAGAAGAAAAAATTATAGATATTTGTTCAAGAACTGTTAATATAAAGAAATGTGTTGTTTTTTATGAACATGTTCAAGAAACTATTGTTGAAAGGTTGAACAAGAGAAAATCTGGAGTGTTGCAAGAAGAACCCATGGGTACTTATTTTCACCCATTGCCTCATGTTAATAATTTGTTTCAACCATTTTATCCTTATGCTCCAATGCCTTTTTGCCCAAGCTCTCCCATCACAAATATTTGTTGGGATTCAGATCATGCTCAAACAGAGATAATGTATAATTTAATCATCAAGTTAAATATACAACGTAGCGGAATAAAACAAAAACAAAGAGAAACAGAATCCCTCCATGGATCTGCCTATGAATTCAAAATGATCATCCTGTCAAGAACAGATAACAATCAAAATCTCATACCTCTGTAATGGAGATTGTCGAAACCTCAGGACAGATTCTTGATGTTCTTGTTCTTGCACACAAAGCCCGCTTGTCTAAAACCAAAGCCGTCCAATTGTTCGGCCTCTAACAGTAATCCACATAGGTGACTTGAAAACCTTCACAAGGTTCAGATTATGTTTGCCAAGACGATGCTAGTAGTGTAGGTTGTGAGAAACCTTCCTTCTCTTACACTAGTTAGCCGAAAAGAAGCAGGCTGGAATAAAACGGATTCCTTCTCTTCTTTTCTCTATGCGTCGATTCTCACAGGGAGGTTAGAGAATGCGGCTACCAGGGTTTTTGCTTAAGGGAGGCGGCAACAACATAAGACATATATATAATCAGGTTTGGTGTATGCCAACTATTGGACTAACTGCACTAAAGCCCTTATACATATTATTAAATATTCATAATAAGCCCACAATACTTAATGAATATTTAATCTGGCCCGATCTCATTTTAATTTCATTTATCACCTTTTGTGTGTGACCTATTAGGCCCTTAACGTGTTTGCAATAAATATAATTAATTCATTTAAGAATTTCCTATTTATATTTATAGATCATGAGCCGCATCTAGCAATGCATCATGACCACCCAAATGCCAAGAGAGTCATCAAGCTTCAACAAGCCTTTCGTGTACAATATGTCTGTGTAATTCGATCCTTTCATCAAATATCTCGGGATAAGAAAGAGCATTGTTCAGTGTCTACTCTTAATCCTATTCAATATTAGATCTGCAGCTTTAATATTAACTCCTTAAGTATTGCCTTGGCCAAGGACTTTCATAAGCTAATATAAGCCAGATACATGTGAGATATGTCCCATCATATCACTTGGGGTGATGAATCCTCTCTGGACCACCCATTCATCTTCGTATGCTTCATGTCATACCCAATAACACCCTACTATAAAAATCCTCATGATTGGGACCCGTTCGTGATGAAATCTAAGTATGAAAATTCACATACAAGATGACCTAGTGTCACAAGTCAAAGGATTACTTAGACTATTGACACATGAGAGTATTTTACATAGACACTTGAGTAAAATACCAAATGGAACTCTCATAGCGGGTCCTTTTCAATGAACTTGTTCAACTAACAAGCACCCATATGCTATCCCCAAGTATCTCTATACTTTCAACTTATGAGACCGGTTGCATGCATCAAGTGCATGAAGGCTTAACATATGCCAGTCTTTGAGCATTGTCAATGCCCTGTCTTGAAAATACAATGACCAGGAACAGTTTTGGAAACACGGCATTGATGAATAAGGATCCTCATAATTTTAACTCCTTACAATTCCTTTGCAATGCCATTGTGTTTCATGGGCTTTATCTTCACAAGTTATTTATATTGTGTTTCATGGGCTTTATCTTCACAAGTTATTTATAACAATTATAACAATACTTATGGATAAAGAAATACCTCAATTATAATTAATAATTTATAATGTGCAATACATGAATATATAAATAGTGTCTTACAAGCCCAACTAGATTGGCTTGCAGGGCTTACACCAACAATATTCACTTTACCAAAGGACCTAGAGAACACTTCAGCTTGTCTTCAGGGCCATAAGAGAAAGAGAATTGAAGTGTACTAGTCCCTTCCAATGTCTTACACAGAGCTTCTTCCTCTACTTGTCTAAAGCCACAAGATTTCCATTGTCCCTACAAAACCTAGAAAGCCACCTTATCAAAATGGTATGATCCCAATGCTAAACGTGAATATCATGATGGAGTTGAAGGACATTCATCGATGAAGATCTAGAAAAATTAAAAGAGTTTGTTAGTGGCTATGATAATCGAGGGTGATAGATCTAAAGATTAAATTTCTAAAGGGTAACATGCCAATCAAGGGCAATCTTCAATCCTGGTTTAAAAGTATTCTTCGAATGTGAATGAAATGAATGGGTTTAAGCTCTAATTGTTGTGTATCATATTTGTAAATTGTCATTTGAAGATTTTAAAAGAAATTTTGTTCTTTTTCAGAAATGAGAACGAAATTTTTGGGCAATAAAAAAGTGTTGTGGGTCTCTAAGGAATTGGTGATTACTATTAGCGCACCCTAATAAATACTTTGGATACCACTCAAAAGCTTGATTCCTTTGACGTGTTTAAGTTTGAAATTTCATGAACCCTCTTTTCCACCTGACCATGAAGTGATAGTGATCTTCATCTAGGTAATGAGCAATGAAATGATTTGTTTATTTAGAAATTTTTTTTTTGAAAACCAATAAATCAGGCACTCCCTTAAAAGACTCAATATTCTGGTAATCTGATAACTGTCAAGGCTACCTAGAGCATCAAACATATCACCCTTAAATTCCTTTACAATAATCAAACTCTTTAGTTCCTTTCCCGAATGTAGTCATTTACTTGCATCTAGGTCAAAATTACAAAAAATACCATATTTTTCAGCATCTTTGAATATCTTGAGCAACATCCAATTTCTTCGCCCACATCTTGGGGCATGATTACCAAAAAGCCAAATTGCCTAGTGTTGTCCGATATCCTTGTACACCCTTTTGATTTGCGCAAAATCTTTTTTCCTTTTTCATCAAATATGAATTATGTGAACAGCTTGAGTAGATCTAAAAATCAAAATTGTCACGTTGGGCCTTAACTTGAATGGAATATTGATGTGATTGTGGCATCATGCATATGAGATATTCAAATGATTCCAAAGGCAAATTGAAATTCTAATTATCTCCCCCTGAGGATTGCTTTTCTATATAAGTTTCCATACTTGACATGAGAAATGACCGTCTTTCATGTTACTTCATAAATGAGAAATTATTATTTACTACCTCTTTTGAGCCTACTAAATTCTTTTTTTAAATGAACCTTAACCAAGTTTCACCCTCCACACTCGGAGGAAAGTACAAAAAATGATCTTTTTGAAAATGCATTGAGTGAGTAGATGCCTTATGTCAAGTGGCAAATGTTGAAATAGATTGAGTTCCAAAAGTTTCGAACTCACTTCATGGTGAAAAAAAGAAAAAAGAAAAGAGGAGAAGACAAAGGAAAAAATGATGAGAAAAGAAAAAAAAAATGAAGAAAAAGGAAAAAATAAAAAAGAGTCTGAAGATAAATGCCCATCATGAAAACAAATGATCCTTGGTTTAATTACCTTTAAACATTTATTTTGGGCCTGATTATCCATTCTTTCAGATAAATCCTGGTTTATATTACGTGCTTTAAAGTCTATTTTGATCAAGTATGATTATTGAATTTGAAGATTTTTTCCTTGGGTTTACCCCATCCCTTTGAATTATCATTTTTCTTTTGAAGAATTTTGAATTCTGAAATGTATGATGGAACAACCAAATATGAAAAAAAGAAAAAGAAAGAAAAAAAGAAAAAGAAAGAATGAAGCTCTACAGTGAAAACCCAAAAACGGATAGCCTAGAGCAAAGATTTAAAATATAAAAGCAACTCTAGAAATTTTGTGCATGAATGCACCTAGGCTCCAACAAGAAGCATCAGAGAAAGGACATCTTGAATCAATTGCCCACTTGGCCATGCATATACTGGTCTGGTAGGCTTAAAGTACTAGAATGGGGTTGTCGTGCTAGTCCCGACCGTTCTTGGTTGTCTTCTTGATCATCTATAGGAGCATCTTGTAACCCAATTATTCGATCTGGAGATCCCGGAAAAATAATAAATAAGTAAATAAAAATGAAGTAGAAGAACCCAGATTCCAAATGAACAAATTCAAACAGGTTGCTGGAGCCACCAATGAGCATGGAACACACTTGAAAAACTCAAGAAAATCAACACAGTTTAGATGACTTGTTCTAAATTTTGAATCGTTTTCCTTTCTTTCACAAATTTTTAGCCTATCATAGCTAGTCTTTACATTTGTTGAAATGCCATATGTCATAACAATCTCGCGACCGCTAAATGACGTTTGGGGGGTTGAAAGATAATAGGTCCTCGTAAATAATATTAAGTTTTGAAAAACCTCGAAGAATGGGAGTCGCCATCGATAATTTTTGGCTAGGTGCGATCGATCACCTATTAAATTTGATTTTTGTAAAGAACTTTAAAATTAATTAAAATCTTTTGAAAAACCAATTCAGTGTCTGTGCTTAAAAAACCAGAGAAAAAGAATTTGGGTTCGGGAGTCAGTTACGTGCAGCAAAAGTATTATAACCCCCACAATGCCTGTATAAAACGGTACCTTATTAATCATATGTTATCTTTAGTCTCGATAAAAGTTGGTTTTTGATTCGGTATTTAAAGATAATTCCCTTTAAAAACAATCATATTATTTTAAGCATGGTTTCGAATTTTATTACCACAAAATTTTCTATATTCCCCAACAAACCCAGCAAAATAAAGAATTTTTCCAAATTTTGAAATCATCGAGATCATTCTCTTTTCTTTAAAAGGATGTTCTGTGGTTAATGATAATTGATGAAATTTTCCCCGACCAACCCAGCAAAAAACTCATTAATTATTTTAACTTGAGAACATTAGCTCGTTTTATTACTAAAGCATTGACTTTTATATGCATTTAAACTCATTTAAATGAATATGCAAAACATTATTAATATGCAAACATAAGAGAAGTAATGTAAACATTAATCATCATATGGCATAAACAAGAGCATAATATGTACAATAATCAATAAATAACATAATCAAGATAATAACATGAATAATAATCATTAAATAGCATAGACAAGATCATAATATGAAAAATAATTATTAAATGGCATAATAAAAATCATAATATGAACAACAATCAAAATTTGAAAATCTTTTTCATGTATTTTTCATGGGATTACATAAATGGCAAGTATTGGAAGATTTTATCGAACTCCCCTGCAAACTCGGCAAAGCTTGGAAAATAATTCTTTCACCTAACACTTACATAATTCCGAATAAAATGAAAACCATACTTTACGATTTCATAAACACATGCGTTGGAAAATTTCCTAACCTCCCCGACAGATCCGACAAAGACCAAGAAATTGTTTTTGCCAAATGTTTATGTAATCGAGAAAGCACGTTTTATGATGAATTTGGAAAACATTTTTTGAAAACATGAAATGCATTAAAAGGGACCATTATCGGGAATGTGTTTCTCTCCTGAGGAGAGGGCATCCGAATACCTATAGAGGTATCCGAATACCTTAGAAGAAACTTAGATCAGACTTAGCAAATGATGGATTTTGGGCTCAGAATTTTTGCCGAAGGGATATCTGAATACCATGGGAAAGATATCTGGATGCCCTGAGGCAAGTTTAGGCCAATTGACTTGAAAACGAGAGGCATTCGAATGCTAATGCCTAGACATCCGAACACCCCTCGATTAGCCTCGACGCAACATTTTGAAAACTGAAGAAAACAAAAGAATTCATTTTTTTTAAGGAAAATTAAGGGCTAGCCGAACCTACATAGTGTCCTAAACCCAAATTTTGACTCTTTTTAAAGCTCGTTTTAGCTACCCAAAGCTTGTTTTATCAAAAACCTTGTTTATGAACCTTGAAAACCGAAAAAATACAAGCTTTGAACCCTCCCATAGCAGCGGCCAACATGGTTTTAAATGGTCTCAAAATAGTTTTTTATTTTTTATTTTTAAAAGTGCATAGATTTATGAAGTCCACAATCTCCATATCCAACCTTTCAAACTTTAATTTACCCAACACTTGGAAAAACAAGACCTTGGTCATGGACTATTGATTAATCCGAACCAAAATCCATTGGGAATATTTTAGAAAACATTTTTTTTAGCAAACAAAGTGGTTGGCTTAAAGTTGGCCTCATGGATGATTAATCCGGCACAACTATCACTTAGAGCAAAAATGCTCCAAGATCATCAAGCTCATAACTCACTTTTTCATGAAAAGAAAAATCATCAAACATCAAGAATGCTCCACAATATACCATGGAAAGAATATGTAACAACCAAAGATAACAACAATATAAACAAGAGATCATAGATAAATGCTTTTCAAGAAACTAAGAAGTTGGCCACATGGATGGTTAATCCGGCTCAACTATCACTTATAAAACTCTAAGATCATCAAGCTCACAACTTACTTATTGTCAAAAGGAAAACAAGAGAAGAATAATCAAACAACCAACACACTCCGCAATATACCACATATCAAAATAAGGTGAGCAAAATAATAGTAAAAGAAACATGGCATGCACCACTTTCAACAAGAAAACGAAGAAGCATTTTGATTTTTTTTTCTTTTAAAGTTTCAAAAAGAGATGAAGAGATTTTTGTAGAACCTTTTAAATACCTTAAAGTTTGAAGAAAAAGTAGTAAGAAAACATGGAGGAGGAAGAAGAAGAAGTCTACCTTGGCTAAGTTTTTCCTAGCAAAAACCTCTTCTTCTTTTTTCTTTCTTTTTTTTTCTCTTCTTCTTTCTTTTATTTTTTCTAGTTTTGCTGCCACTCTCCCTTGTGTTTTCCAACCCTTGATTTTTTTCTTCCAAAATATCTCCCATTCTCCATCCTTCTAGTGTCTTCATTTTTTAGCCAAATGACATCTCCTTATTCACGTACCAATGGTCTTCAAGCTTTAATAGATAACTCATGTACTAACTTGATGAGTCATGTACTACTTCATGTAACTCATTCACTTATTTATTAAGTTTCCATTTGGCCTTCTAAGAGCACCCCCACTTGTCCATTTTATTATAACTTTACCTTATACTTATTTCTAAAATTTTCCAACAACCTTTTACATGTTTATAATTTCACCCCTCTTCCTCCCATCCAATTTCCTACATGGACTTTAACTTTGGGCCTTCCACCATATTCTTCTGTTTTTGGATTTTTAAAGTTGGGCCTTCCACCATTTTTACAAAGTTGGGCTCCCATCTTCCTACACAACTTCCTACCACTTGGATCCTTAAAATGTAGGCTTCCATCCTCCACCAAATTTCCTACCACTTGGATAAGAAAAGGGCTTCCAACTTCCACCAAATTTCCCATCATTTTTCTCTTTAAAAATTAGGCTTCATCTTCTACCAATATTTTTTACCACTTGGATATAAAAAATGAGCTTCCAATTTCCACCAAATTTCCATATCACTTAAATTTAAAAAAAAAATGGGCTTTCATCTTACACCAAGTTTCCACCAAAATTCCAAGTTGAGTTTCCAAAACTTCCAACAATTTCTATCGCTTGGATTTTTAATTTGGGCTCCCAAATTGTCTTGAATTTCCAACCAACCTTTTTCCACCATTTTAGCTCAACTTTATTCCATTTAATTAGTCCCTCCATTATTCAAAGTTGACTTTTTAATTATCAAGATTACCTTTTCACCATCCAATTTTCCTTTTAATCTTGATTTTTTCAAAGTTGACTTTTCTAATATTGACTTTGACTTTGACTTTGCCCATTTTGAATTTTCCAATTTTGACTATTCTCACTTTGACTTTTTCAATGTTGACTTTTCCATGTCAAAGTATCAAAACCAAATTTGCCCTCCTTGCCGAGCCCAAGTGTCAAGTCATTAAACCATAAAATTGAAGTGAATCTGAAAACTCGAATTTGCAGGAAAACGTACTTTGTTTAGGGGTCCGGACAAAATTAGGTGTCTACAACTGTCTCTTTTTTGCTATTGTTGAGAATCAAGAATAAGGCAAAGAAAAATAGACAATGATTTTGTCCGGTCGTGGAGATCACATGTGTGGGAGAAGAGAGTTTTTTTTAAAAAAAAAACCCACTTGTGGTAAAATGATTTGCCTTAAAGAGATTACCTCACTATTATACCAAGGCCCGACCCGTCTTAAGGAAACAGGTTCGACTTTAAAAGAGAAAATAAATACCTTGACGATAGTCTCGGGGCTTTATCTCATCTTTTGCCAACTTTACTGGGCTTAAAATGTTTTGTGCCAGCTACATTGGACTTTACCTAGTCTAAAATCCCAACTTCACTTAGCTTACTTTCTCTTGGTGCCAGCTACATTGGGCTTAGCCTCTTCTAAGATGCCAACTTCACTAGGCTTACTTCCTCTTAGTGCTAGCTACATTAGGCTTAACCTCATCTAAGATGCCAACTTCACTAGGCTTCTTCCTCTTGGTGCCAGCTACATTAGGCTTAACCTTGTCTAAGATGTCAACTTCACTAGGCTTACTTCCTCTTTATACCAATTACATTGGGTTTATTCTCGTCTAATGAGCCAACTTCACTGGGCTTACTTCCTCTTTGTGCCAGTTACATTAGGCTTAATCTCGTCTAAGATGCCAACTTCACTAGGCTTACTTCCTCTTGCTGCCAGCTACAATGGGCTTAACCTCGTCTAACATGCCAACTTCACTGGGCTTACTTCCTCTTGCTGCCAGCTACATTAGGGTTAACCTCGTCTAAGATGCCAACTTCACTTAGCTTACTTCCTCTTGTGCCAGCTACATTAGGCTTAACCTCGTCTAAGATGCCAACTTCACTAGGCTTACTTCCTTTTTGTGCCAGTCACATTAGGCTTATTTTCGTCTAATGTGCCAACTTCACTGGGCATACTTCCTCTTTATGCCAGTTATATTGTACATATCCCCGTCTAATGTGCTAACTTCACTAGGCTTACTTTCTCTTTGTGCCAGTTACATTGGGATTTTTTTTTCTAAAAAGAAAAGTGTTCGAAGGTCTTAGAAAAAGGTGTCCAGAGGTCTTAAAGAAAACCATTTTAAAAGATGATACGCGAAGGTTTTATAAAAAGGTGCCTTCTTTGAAAACGGTACTCTGAGGTCTTGGAAAAAAACCATTTTAAAAGATGATACCTCGAGGTTTTGAGAATATATGTTAGAGGTCTTAGAAAAAAGGTGTCATCTTTGAAAATGGTGCCCGAAGGTCTTGAAAAAAATCATTTTAAAAGATGAAACCCGGAGGTTTTGAAAACAAATGCCCTGAAGTCATAGAAAAAGATGTCTTTTTTGAAAATGGTGCCCGGAGGTCTTGAAAAAAACCATTTTAAAGATGATACTCGAAGGTTTTAAAATATCCAAGTTTAAAATGCTATAACTCAAACTAATTATTTTTTAAAAATTATTCTGAAAAGTTCTCAAGACTCATTTCTTCACTTTTTCAGACAAACTCTTTTTTTCTTTTTCAATAGATTCTTTCCTCTAAAGAAAATCCTTCCCTTTCTAGGAAACCTACTTTCTTTTCTTTTTCATCATTTCAATGTTTGACAAATGCAATGATCAACTATATTGATGCAAAAGCTAATGCATCCTACAAAGATGCAAATGGAAATGTCCATTATATGGTGCATGAACGTTTATGGAGATGCGTGACATCATTTCACGTGAAGAAAATGTTGAAAGAGTTGATCATCTCACTTCATTTTATGCCTTATTCTTGCCATATTGGAGCGAATGGTCCCTACTCCACGTTTGTATTTTCCAGTTCATCTTGTCGAAGAAATCCCAAGATTTCATATTTCCAACATTTTTCTAACCCTAATGAATTCTTTCTTTTCGGTTTTCTGGCCAAGATCAAAACACAGAGTCAAACTTCATGTAAGTATAAATTCAAAATTTCATGCCCCTGTACAATATGAACTCTTATTCTATTGCCAAAGCATATCCACATCTCAATTTCAATTTTTTCTTCCCAAAACATGTCAATTTCATTTATTCCAAAACATGTGAAATTGAAGTTTTTCAAAATTGGTGATCATCATTAGAAATATCTCTAAGCGAGAAGAGAAATCAGCCTCCCTTTTTTGAGTGATTTGAATAATTTAATGTAACAAAGTCAATGGACTGATGCAATAAGGTCTGGATTTGTCTAAGGAAGCTTCCCAACTTGACAAGGAGAACAAGGTGAATGCCCCTTTATCTCGGCTCATGAGTAAGTTTTCTCAAAACATGAATTCCTAAAAAAATAACATTTTTTTCCAGAAAACGCTTTAATGTACAAATAAATTTCAACAATCCTCCAATCTCTAAATATGGCATTTTGATAGGTGTAAACCTTAGCAATGATATGTTCAACATTGGAAGGTCAATTTGGAAGGGAAAACGGGTTTAGCTTTCAAAGTCAAATCCCAAAAAGAGTTGTTCCTTCGGGATTTCAAAATGATTTTTTTTTTGTCATGGCTTTAATAATACCTTGAGTGGCATCAAAAATTCTTCTTATTCTACTCTAGACCACTCGTTTTTTGTTTTCACCCTAGAGCTTCATTGTTTCGTTCATGCATCTGATAATTCAAAATTCTTCCATAGTGAAATTATAATTCAAAGAGATGAGATAAAATCTGAGGAAAACTCCTTCAAGTTAAATATCCACGCTTGATAAAAATGGAATTTTAAAGCACGTAACGGAGGCCAAGGTTCGGGGTTCAGAAGAAAGGGTAAATAGGCCTAAAATATGTGTTTGAGGGTAATCAAATAAAGGATCATTTTATGAAAAAGATTCCCTTCAAAACATTGGTCATTTCTGAGCTTCTCCCTCTATTTTTTGATTTTTTCTACCTTTTTTTCCTTTGTTCTTGGCCTTCATTTTGCCATCTTTTTGCCATTTTTCTTTTTTTCTCTTGAATCTTTGCTTTTATAGAGTGATCTCATACTTATTTGGGAGCTCAATTTGCCTCGTATCTATCTTTGAGCTAGGACTCATTTATCTATGATCTTTGCAAAGATCCTTCCTCGTGTTTGCCCCCTAGTGTGGAGGGCGATCCTTGATCAAGGTTCAAAGAAAAAGAATTCCTTATGCTCAGAAGGGGTAACTATGGATAATTTATCTTTTGTGAAAGGGATATGAAAGACGGCCATTTCTTATATCAAGTATGAATATTCTCATTGAAAAGCAATTCTCAAGGGAATAGGTAATCAGAATTTCGTTTTGCATTTGGAATCATTTGAATTCTCATATGCATGATATCATAATCTCTCTTCTTCTTTTTTACTACATGCCCTAAAAAATTCGTGTGTGATTCATCTTCAACCATAAATGATGCATCATTTTGATTTGCCATTTAAGTGAAGGTTCTTTGGTTTGTGGGAATCTTGTTATGAAGGAACATCCCATGTTTCATCTTTGAGCCTCATGTTAAAATAACTCATTCGAATTTCAATTTCTTCAAAGTGTTTCCAAAAAATAGGGAAAGAAAGGGTGTTCTGGTTTATTCTTTGGTTCTTGTGTTCATAAATCAAGGACTTAATGAAAGGGCCCAAGAATTTGCATTTTGAAATCTTTCAAAGGGGTTCGAGAAGTTTTGCTATGCTAGACAGTATGGAATAATATTACACGTATCAAACTACCACATCTAGATCTTTTGGAAGAGTGTCACGTTTGTTTGACTTTCAAGGAATCCACGAAAGAATTTTCCAAATATTTCATTACTCACGACCTCGATAAAGGTTACTCTTTGGGGACTTTTGAGTAGTCTTTATTCAATTGGTTTATGATCTGGGTACATATGGAGATAAGGTGTTTTCTTGGATTAGGCCATTCCTCAAGATGATCACCAATTTTCTTTCAAGGCTTTTTTCATTTTTCAAAGAAAATATTTCTCTTTTTTTTTTTTTCAAAAAAAAATCTTATTCAATACTGGAAATTAACCGTATGAATTTTATTTTCAACCCTTTTGTTTTTGTTGTTTTTTCTGAAAATCATAAAATCAAAGCTCAAGAATTAACCAAAAATTTAAATGAGAGATATGATTCATGGTGCTTGCAATTTAAAGTTCATTCATTTCAAACAAGGTGAAAATTTGTACAAAATTTAAACAAAGGTTAAGGATTGCCCCTGATTGGCTTGCTACCCTGAGAACAATACCCTTAACCCTGTCATCCTTGATAGGCATCAATGAGCTCTTTGAACTTTGCCAGGTTTGCATCAATTACGGCTTGAACTTTGTTCTTGAATGCAGTGTAGTTCCTTATAGATTGCCCTTTAACCCCATTATGATACTCACATGTGGCATTGGGCTCTTACCATTTCGGGTAAGGTGGCTTCCTGGGCTTTGCAGGTACAATGGAGATCATATGGCTTTGGACAAGTAATGGAAGAAGTTCTGTGTAGGTCATGAGAAGTGAAAATTAGGGATGGTGTGAAAGGCATTGAGGCATAATGATAAACAATCTGAGGCCAACGGTTGATATAGGGTCGAGGATGAAGATAACCACTAAAAGGATCTTCTTGCATTGCATAGAGTTTTTTTTTTTTTTTTGTCTCTACCCTCGACAGTTATGACTTGAACATGCTCATTGGCAACATCATCATTCTTCTCAATAGCAATTCTTGCATCAGTATCCACAATTTTCCTTTTTTTTTTATCCCATCCTCAATCCTACCCATAGAAAACAATGTCTGTGAACTCCGAGAAAGAATTGTCGACCAACTTGTCATAGTATGGGTGTAGGAGACTATCCACAAATAAAGCATTCATTTCTCTATAGTTAAGGGTTAGTCGGACTTGTGATGCTACATCTTTCCATCTACAGGCGTATTCTTTGTAACTCTCATTGGGCCTTTTTTTTTCATGTTTTGGAAGGTCCGTTGATCTGGAGCTACTTCCAGCATGTGCTTGTATTGTTCCAGGAATGCCCGAGATAAATCTCTCCATGTACGCACCTGACCTCTTTTTAACTGAAAATAACACTTAGATGTTGCCCCTGTCAGGCTGGCTTGAAAGACATGGATAAGCAGTTTCTCATCATTAGCATGCCCCGTCATCTTAGGACAATATGCGGCCAAATGTGTTTCAGAGCACTTAAGTCCATATTTTTAAACTCTAGAACTTTGAATTTTGGCGGGATGACCACGTTGAGAATCAAGAGTAACTATCTTTCACTAAATTCATCTCGACCTTCAATGGTTCAAATATTTTCCTCCCATAGGTCAGACTTTTTGTTGTATCTATGAATCCAAAATCATTCCTGATCGGCCTTCTTTCAATGGTTTTAGATTAATAGTACCAGTAAAATTGGAAAGACCCGTCCTTTGACTTTGTGAATGAACCTGATTAGAAACTTGGTCTTGAACATTCTTTCCCAAATTGCCACACTTTTGAAGTTGATTACATTTTTGTGTAAAGTGTTCTCCCATACTTTTTATCAGTTAACCAATATTTGCCTGAGTCATCTGAACCGTCTGCGAGATTTTTTCATCTATCTTATTTTGCACTTGTTCCATCTTATCCAATCGGGTAGTATGATCCTCTCCCATTTTGCTTTTCTGCAAGAAAAAAAAAAACCAAGGCTATCTTATTAGAGAAAAAACATGAACTCTATCAATGTTCATTTTCATCATGGCTCTTTATTTTAGGGGCTTGAGAAAACCCCCTTTTTATTTGCCTCTAGAGATAAGAAATTATTGATGACAATATTGACTTCTCTATCATTAGTATTGATAGAGCCATTATTATGCGCACATGAACTTAATGCCAATGAATGGATTGATGACATGTGTGGAATGACAAGTAATTGATCGAATGCGAATGCAGGGGAAGATACCACAAAGAAGACCAGAATCGGAGGAAGTTAAACATCAACATCTTGTAAATTCAAAGCATAATTAATTCATTCCCATGCATATGTTCACAAGACTTAAACCATATTTACAAAATCTGAAAAGTGGTTAAAACTGTCTTTGCAAGCATTTTATTTTTCCTATCCTAAGGCTATAAGAGCCGACTACTGAAAAGGCAAAATCCTACTACATCATCACCAATCAATCTTCCAACCCTAATTGTCCTTCCCTACTCCTCAATTAATTAGTGTCGCTGGATCAAACCACTTGGCATCTATAAGCGATTGCACTTTGTTCTTGAGGGCTTCACAGTCTTCAATGTTATGCCTGAAAATTCTAACGTGATAGTCACATCTTGCATTCGGGTTATACCACTTGGGATACAGTGGTCGTAGGGGTCTTACCGGCACACAAGCAACAAAATGGTCTCAGATCAATATAGGAAAAAGTTCTTGGTACTTATTGGAATGGGATCAAATACCTACTTGTCTTGCTCTTGGATTGTTTCTTGGTCACACATGGACTAGGAATTGGGGCATTTGATGGTGGCACAAAGGCTCGAGCTGGAGTATTTGCATGGAAAATGGCAGAATAATTGTAAGGCGAGGGTATGGATTTGGATACGGGACCCTTAGAGGTTGCACACAGCTCGAGATTCTTATCCTAGATGCTTGATGAGATGGTTGAAAGTTGGCTGGATGAGGGCAAAAGTACAAATTGAAGCCAATTTGTAATTATGGAGTGAAATCCAGAGACCTCGTGTTGGTCATCTCAGTGGACGATTGGATAATAGTAAGGTGAGGATATTGGTTCGGATCTGGAACAGTTTGCAGGGATTGTATGGGATCTGAGATTTCTGTCTTTGGCATCAGGCTCTCCCGTTTAACCATTTTCACGACATTGTCCATAATTTCGTCAGGGTTAAGACCTTTATAACATTGACAAGTGCGGGATTCAGCAGGGATCATATGATCTGGACTTGATGATCTTAGTTGTTCCAAAGGGGATGAAGAGCCTTGAGAAAATTCCCCTTAACCTTACTAAGATCTCAACCATTTTCATCAATTTGGCGAGCTATTCTTTCCCATCCCAGATTTCATGTCTAAATTCCTCTTTATTGCACTCCAAAGCATACAATGGTTCCTCCAATTCACTCCCCATACTTTAACCCCTTTTATGCAATTAACAAATGAGATTAACATTATCACCATCTGATTATTAAAAGGAATGAGATAAAAAATACAATCATAATTGTACATGCTTTACTCGCATATGCATGAATGTAATGACGATTAATGTACGAAACGCAAAGATGCTTGAAGAAATGAGTTTTCATATCTAGATGTTATGCAAAATGCAATGAAAAGATCAAGGAAAAGAAAATCATAATATCACTATTTTATTTCTTTGGTTTTTTCCTTTTTATTTTTTCGAATTTTTTGACAATTATTCTCTTTGACACCTTTTCTTCTTTTTTATATTTTCTCAAAGGTCAAAACTAAAAAGAGATTTTTCTTATTTTCACAACACTACTCCACCACAAAAGAACTTTTTCATCATTCTTTTCTCATTTTTTTTTGTTTTTTCCATTTTTCCTTTTTTAAAAGAAAAAAACATGTTTCATTTTTTTCACGAAATAAAAACTCTTTTTTCTTTTCTAAAGATTCCTACAAAGGCACAAGTATAAAATAAATTTTTTAAAATATCCCAAAAATATTAATTTATGATATTATTACAAATGATACATTAGGAAAAAAAACAATAAAGGAGTAAAATCATCAATACAAAGTAAGAAAGTTAATGAACATTTGTCCCAACAATATCAACTTTTTTAGGCATCACGGTGACTTTGGGGCGGAATATAAAACTTTATTGTGGGCGATGTATGTTTATCATTGTCCGGTACACGCTGCTTATTCGAAATGTAGAATAACTAGTAAAAGGTAGGAAGCTTTCCTCCATGTGTTCCTAGCTTCAGTGCATCTAATGCAAATCCGACATGGCTCTACCAAGGCTGGCTCCTTACTGTTCATTATATGAGGTTCTGTTGAATTCTAAAAAAGGCCCCAAATTGCTCCTCACTGTCGTCCGTGAGGACTAGTAAAGCACCCAATCCAAAGGAAAGGGTTCAATTTGTTAGAGCATATTTCCCTAGCCTATGCGGATTGTTAATCACGAAGGCGTCAGTACTCTAGTACTCCAGAAGTGTTTCACTAGCCTATGCAGATTGTTAATCACGAAGGCTTAGTTACTTTGCTTCCACTTAGAAAGGACGAAGCCCGAGAATAGAGCTCACATTATGCAAATGTGAGTGTAGTGTGTGAAGAGGAACAAACAAACCTTTCACTACCTATTGTACGACCTTTATTCCAAATACCCCGATAATTTATTAAAATAAAAATCAAATAATATACAACATTAATTAATCAAAGAAGCAATAATAATATGCATGTAAATGGATTTATTCACAAACATTTTTTCTAAATTTTTTTAAGGAAATCCTCTTTATTTAAAAATATGGGAATTATAATTAAATACCGATTAAAAACTAACAAACGAGACTTTTGATAACACATGATTAATTTTAGGCCTGACTCTCTAAAAGTCCCCAGCGGAGTCGTCGAGCTGTCATAATGATCTCGCGACTGCTAAATGATGTTTGGAGGGTTGAAAGATAATAGGTCCTCGTAAATAATATTAGGTTTTGAAAAACCTCGAAGAATGGGAGTCACCATTGATCTTTTTCGGTTAGGTGTGATTGGTCACCTATTAAAATCGATTTTTGTAAAAAATTTTAAAATTAATTAAAATATTTTGAAAAAACAATTTCAGAGTCTGAGCTTAAAAAACCAGAGCAAAACAATTTGGATTCGGGAGTCGGTTATGTGTAGGGAAGGTATTAGCACCCCCACAACGCCCGTATAAAACGGTACCTTATTAATCATATGTTGTTATTAGTCTCAATAAAAGTTGGTTTTAGATTTGGTATTTAAATATAATTCCCTTTAAAAATAATCATATTATTTTAAGAATGCTTCAGAATTTTATTACTACAAAATTTTCTATATTCCCTAGAAAATCCGACAAAATATAGAATTTTCCTCATTTTAAAATCATTCGGGTCATTCTCTTTTCTTTAAAAGGATGTTCCGTGGTCAATGATAATCCATGAAATTCTCCACAGCAAACCCAACAAAGAACTCATTAATTATTTTAACTTCGGAAGACTACTTCATTTTATTGCTAAAGCATCGAATTTTATATGCATTTAAACTCATTTAAAATGAATATGCAAAACATTTATTAATATGCAAACATAAGAGAAGTAATGTAAACATTAATCATTATATGGAATAAAAAAGAGCATAATATGTACAATAATAAAAAAAATAACATAATTAAGATCATAACATGAATAATAATCATTAAATGGCGTAGTCAAGATCATAATTTGAACAATAATTATTAAATGGCATAATCAAAATCATAATATGAACAACAATCAAAAATTGAAAATCTTTTTCATGTATTTTTCATGGAATTACATAAATGGCAAGCATTGAAAGATTTTACCGAACTCTTCGGCAAACCGAGCAAAGCTTGGAAAATAATTCTTTCACCTAACACTTACATAATTTCGAATAAAATGAAAATCATACTTTACAATTTCATGAACACATGCGTTGGAAAATTTCCTAACCTCCTTAGCAGACCTGGCAAAGACTAAGAAATTATTCTCGCCAAATGTTTATGTAATCGAGAAAGCACGTTTTTATGAAGAATTTGGAAAACATTTTTGAAAACATGAAATGCATTAAAAGGGACCATTATCGGGAATGTGTTTCTACCTTGAGGAGAGGGCATTCGAATACCTATAGAGGTATCCAAATACCACTTGGATATAAAAAATGGGCTTTCATCTTACACCAAGTTTTCACCAAAATTCCAAGTTGGGTTTTCAAAATTTCCAACAATTTCTACCACTTGGATTTTTAAGTTGGGCTCCCAAAATTGTCTTGAATTTCCAACCAACAATTTTCCACCATTTTAGCTCAACTTTATTCCATTTAATCATCCCTTCATTATTCAAAGTTGACTTTTTAATTATCAAGATTACCTTTTCACATCTAATTTTCCTTTTAATCTTGATTTTTCTAAAGTTGACTTTGACTTTGGTCAACTTTGACTTTCCAATTTTGACTTTTCTCACTTTGACTTTTTGAATGTTGACTTTTTCATGTCAAAGTATCTAAATCGAATTTTCCAACCTTGCCGAGCCCAAGTGTCAAATCATTAAACCATGAAATTGAGGTAAATTTAGAAACTCGAATTTACAGGAAAACGTACCTTGTTTAGGGGTTCAGACAAAATTTGGTGTCTACACCATATATCAAGAAGCTAAGAACGAGTGCCAAGATGGCTTGTGTTTCAAAGTAAATCTTTTTTTGAAAACTTAATTTTTTTAAAAAAAATTGCATGTTTCATCTGTGAGCCTAAATGAAGAAACATTAATATTCTCTATTATATGACAAGCTCTTTCTTCACGACCAAAGCCTTAATATAATGAAACCCTCAATCACTTAAAAGAACCAAATTGCTTTACCTCATTCATTTTGGGTAGTAATCACCAGTTTTCAAAAGATCCAAGTATCACATTTTCAAGGAAATAGAGAACTGATTTTTATTTTGACCATGAAAAATAGTGATATTTGGCAATTTTCCATTGCCATTTGATATAAGGGTATGATTTGAAAATGAAAAAGTTTTTTGGAGAGATTTCAAAAGGAAGCATGAAAACATTCAAAATTGGAATGATGCATATTCAAGTGAGAGACAGTTTATTTCCAGACTAGTATGACAAGAGTGAATTTCTTCCAAGAGGAATGTGCTGATGAAGATGACTAGTATCAAGGAAAGGTAGAATGGATTGAGTTAATGAGTGACCAATCAATCATGCAGCATTGACATTGAAGATTTTTCATGTCAGATTTGAAATCTGAATATGTTTAAAAATGACATTTTGAGACAGAAAGAAGAATAAGATGAGGACTATGAAAAACTTGGAGACATTTGGATGTTCAGGACATAGGAATCAAGAAAGATACCTCTTCGAAAAAGAAAAAAAATGTTGAGCTGGGTGTCATAACATGCCAAATACGAATTTAGCATGCTAGACGCAAATCATGGAGTCGCCACTAATCTGTTTTGCTAGGTGTGATTAGTTACCTATATGAATCTATCATTTTTAAAGTAATCCTAAGCTTGACTAAGGCACCCTAAAAAGAATAGGTTTCGATCTACATTTCAGAATTAGGTTCGAGAGTTTGATTACGTATAGGGAAGGATTATCACCCCCACAACGCCTATCTAGAGATAGTACCATATTAATCACATATTATCCTAAACTGATCTTATCTAAGTGGTCTTTGTTCATCCTAATTTTATTCTAAAATTTACCAAGTTATTTTATCTTCAGTAAGCATATCATTAAGAATCAATTAGTAAAATCAAAATGTAATCTAATTTAAATTATCCTATCATGAGATAAACTAATAAACAAGTAATAAATAAATAACAATATATAATAATTTACACAAAATCCAAAACATAAAGAAAATCAAGTAAAAAATTAATCATAAAGATATTCACAAAAATTAAACAAATAAGGATTAATTAAAAATTAATTAAGAATTAATCAATAAATAAGAGTTAATAACAAATAGGAATTAACAAATAAAAAATAAATAAGCAAATAATCAACAAGTAATAAATAATCAACATAAAATCCAAACAAATAAAAGGTTAGTCATAAATATATATACCTACAATAATCAAATTAAATAAAATTAGTAGTCAGGAATTGATAAATAAATATGAATTAACAATAAAATTAAATTAGACAATAATCAATAAAATATCGAAGAACTAAAATAATGTTAAAATCATAATAAAAATCACAAAGGAAAACATAAAGGAAAACCAAATGAAAAATCAAATGAAAATAACAAAAGAGAATGGCTGCATCTTGGTCAGGTCCAGACACGTGTCGCCCGCGGGCCCCACGACCCGACCCGGATGCAACCCTTTAAAACTCAAAAAAGAAAAAATTTCCTATTCATAACATACCTCTTTAAGAAAAAAAACTCTTTTCTTCTTTGAACCTCTCTCTTCCTCTCAAGAACACCACCATCTGTTATTCTTCTACCAAAAATTCGACCATCGCCTGTCGTTACCGTCGCCATCAGTCATCGCTAGTTGGATAAAAAAATTTCCAAAATAATCTTAAATCCTCTTTTCAATCTCCTAAACTTCAAAATCGGATCAGATCACCCAAAATCAGCCTCGAAAATCCTAGATCTAAGTTTAAATCTCGCGACCTTTTTCTCTCCGATCTCCTCCGACAACCGTCGGATAGCCACTGAAATTTAGCCGAACACTCCTCTCACCCTTTCCTAGATTCCTACCATTGGGATCTTCAAACTACTAACCCAAACCCCAAAAATCCTAGAAACCCGAAAGTCTCTCAAACCTAATTTTTTGAGTTTCGTGTTTTTTGTTTATTGTGTGTTTTTCTGATTCGGGTCCCACTTTTGTTGAGTTTGCTGTGTTCTTTTTATAGGCATTTGGCATAGAATTTCAATTCATTTTAAACTCTGATTCATGTTGCAACTCCAGTTCCAGTTTCTAAGAATTCCTGTTAAATTTAGAACAGAAACTCTTTTTTTTTTTTTTTTTTCAGATTAGATGAAGAGAAGTTCTTTTTGGATTCAAAGTCTAAGGTGTTTTGTCCTTGTTTAAATCTATTTCCCTTTTCTTATTTTTACAATTTTTCGACAATGACAATAAACAACACGAAAAAAGAAATAAATAAAATAAAAAGAATAAAAGGAAGGGGAAAATAAAATCAAAACGAAATATAAGTGGATTCGGCCCGAGTTGATTTCAAAGCCCAATTCTCGATTTGAATTTCAAAATCACATTAATAAAACTCGATCATGGATGGTAACTCGATTAAACTCCGAATACGAACAAATTTGATTAAAATTAAAATCTCGAAAGAAAATAATTTCACAATCAAATACAGTTTAATTCGATTACGCCTTAAGAACCTCAGACAAAATTAGGTGTCTACAATTGCCCCTCTTTGCGCATTCGCTGAGAAACAGGAAGTTTCCAAAGACGTAGACACCTTTTATTCAGACCGAATCACGCAGAAAAATACACCAACTTTGGAACAAAATTAAAAATTTACAACATAAAGTGTAGACACCTAATTTTGTCCGGGCCCCTAAACAAGGTACATTCTTCCTTCAACTCCCCGGAACTCTAAGAAATCTCCCTTAGTCCCATTATTTGGTTTTTGACACTTTGTTTCGGAGGTCAACATAGAAGGGTCTATCCTGAAAAGTCAACCCTAAAAAGTCAACCTCGAAAAGTAAAAAACGAAAAGTCAAAAATGAAAAAAGTCAACTTGTGGAATAGTGAAGATTTCGAAAGAGAATTGAATGATGGAAAAGCAATCTTGATAATTGAAGATCCACAATTGAAGATAGAAAGAAGAATTGAAGGTGGAAAGACAAATTGCAAATTTAAATTTTAGAGAATAGCATGGAAATTCCAATTTTGGGGGAAATTAGGTAAATAATCAAATTGGATAAAATTGAAACTTCAATTTGAGAGATAATAAATAAATGGAGATACCTAAAAGTCCAATTTGAATTGGAATTAAAAGAAAAGTCAATTGGAAGAGAAATTGGAAAATTGAGATCAAAATCAAATAAATTAAAAATTCCAATTTATGGGAAAAAGAGGGAAGATCAAATTGAAAAAGAATTCAGGTATAAAAATTGAGAAAAATGGGATCAAATCCAATTCAATATGGGAAGAAGGGGATGGAAAAAGAAAATCTTGAAAATTGGCCTAGTCTGAGTGAAAACGAGGTTTCAGGGGCTAAAATGCAATTTTAGAATATTCGGGGAAAATAGAATCTGCGCTCGAAAATTTGTGAAACTTTCCAACATTAAGTTTTAGTATGGAAAGATGGAAAAGAGAGAGAAAAACCCAAAATTGGGGTCAAAATGCAAATAAGATAAATTCAGGAACTAAACTGCAATTTTAAAGGAAATTTTGAAAAATGGAAAACGAGCTTGTGAATTTACGAAAATTTCCAAAACTGAGTTTAATATTGGATAGGATGAATTGGATAAGAAAAACCAAAATTGGGGCCCAATTGTAAATAGGTCAAGTTTAGGGGCCAAAATGCAATTTTACAGAAATCCAAGGAGAGACCAAATAGAAAAATAAAAAAGAGAGAAACCTAGAATATTCTAGGCCATTTTAGGCGAGGAGAGAGAGAGGGAGGACGAATGGCTAAGATGTAGGAGAAGATAGATATTTTCCAAAGCAAGGACATGAGTCACCATTTAGTGCCTTAAGTGACATTTTTGGCCAATGAGAAGCATTTTAATTGTAAGGATGAAAGATCATTGGCTCAGGCCATGTGATGAAGCCAAGTGAATAAAAAAGATGACACTAGAAAGATATCTTTGGCCAAGCTACATGATCAAGCCAAGTGGCTAAAAAGAAATGATGAGAAAGGGGACAAGAATATATGACAAGGCATTTTGGGCCAATAGGGATGATAATTGATCCCCAATTTTAGGAGAGATAGCCATGTGGAAAGGGAGACACATGTGGTGCATGAAGAAAGCATGACTAAAGGGAAAATGAGAAAAATCATGAGCATGCTCTCCCATATACTCCATTCGGCCAAAGCTATTACAAGAGGGGAGAGGCCTTTATTTATACACAAGAGACACAAGACACGTGCATTTTGGAGAGCTAAGGGCAGTAGCTAAAATCACCAGAGGAGAAAAGGAAAGGAAGAGAGAAAAGGAAGGAAGAAGGTGGAGTTTGAGAACTTTTCGGAGGAGCTTTACTAGGTAGCTTCCTCTTCTTTACTTGTTCTTTATTTTATTTTTCATTTTCATGTTCTTTTCCTCTTCTTTTATATATATATATATATATATATATATATTTCATTTCATTTTCTTAAAAAAACAAAGGTTTCAAAATGGTTTTCTTATAGGTTTTTCTCTTCCTTTTCTCATTTTCAAAGAAACAAAAGTTTACCATATTTTCTCCTCTATTTTTCCTACCTTGGCCGAACCTAGGGGCCTTCATTGTGCTTGTATTTTCCTCATGTTTCTTTCTTGCCATTGTGATATGGGATGTGCTATTGTGGTAGGATAGATGTTCTTCCTTTATTTTCTTTAAAAAAAAATGATGAAAAGGTTTTTGAGCTTGATGATCTTGGTTTTACCAAGTGATGGCTATAGCCGTATTTAGCATCCAAAGGGCTAGCCTTGAGCCAATCTTGTTTTTCTCTTGTTTGTTTACATTTTCTTGCTTGTATATTGTCATTTTGATATATATATATATATATATATTTATATATAAATCTTGCTAGTTGTGTGATGTATATTGCTTATTTCCCTTTAAAAAAATGGTTTGTGAGCTTGATGACCATGGTTTTTACCAAGAGTTTGGTTAGGCCGGATTTATGTCCAAGGAGCCAACCTTGAGCTAACCATTTTGCTTGCTGTAAAAATATGTTTTCAACTCATTTCTATCATGGTTTTGGTTAGGATCAACCAATGATCCATAGCAAAAACCTACTTTTCAAACTAGTTGGAAAAAGCAATGTTTTGCAAGTTGGATTTGCTGATTTTTGGCAATATTTTCACCATGCATTTTTTGTCAAAATAAAAAACTGTTTCTACCATATTTAGTTTATCATTTACTGAGTCTAAATTGATTTTTCCATTTTTTTAATTTTTTATAAAGGTCTAAAAATTAGCTTTGTAAAACCGGTTTTTTAAGAGTCAAAACAAGTTTTAAAGCTAGCAAAGATCTCTTTTTTTTCCACCAAAGGGGAGGGGCTGGCTGAAACACATGGGGTACTATTTTGAGGATGCTTTCATTGTATCTTAAAGTCTAAAAATTGGTTTTAAGAAAATCAAAACATGGGAAGGTAAAACAAGCTTCAAAATCGAACAAAAACTAGGATTCTTGCACTAAGGCCATTCGGCCATCTTTATTTTTCCTTTCAAAAATTGTATCATTTTTAAATTTTTTGGCTTTCAAAATGTTTCATTCAAATCTTGTTTAAAGATACTCGGATTTCGAACAAGGGCATTCAAGTTCCTCTTTTTAGGTGTTCGGTATCCAATTTAAGTTTCTTTCAAAGGTAGTCGGACATCTTTTTAGGTGTTCGGATATCCTCTTTTCAAGAGCAAAACACATTTCGTTTTCATGCATTTCATTTTTAAAAAATACTTTTATTTATTTAGTATGAAAACATGCTTTTTTCGATTTCGTAAGCATTTGGCTAGAATTATTTCTTAATCTCCGCCGGGTTGCTGAGGAGGTTAAGAAATTATTCAGCGCACGTGTTTATGAAATTATAAAGTACGATTTTTGTTTTACTCAGAATTATATAAATGTCATATGAAAGAATCATTTTCAAGCTTTGCCAGGGAGTGCGGTATTATTTTTTTCGACATATGATGTTAATGTAATTTCACAAAGAAAATCCATGAAAAAGAATTCTGAAACAATGATGTGTGCATAGTCTATTTCCATGCATATTTTACGATGAGGTCATTTGATAATTAATGTCTACATTACTATCTTAATCATAATATTCCATGTTCATGCATATTCCATGATGATGTCATTGTAGAATTGATGTCCATGTTGCTATCTTGATCATGTTATTTTGATTGATATGCATATTCGATGATGATGTCATTTAATGAACTTTGCCATGTGTTAAATTATATGCCATGTTATAATGAATTTTTCCATGTGTTAAATTATATGCCATGCCATGATTTATTTACCATGTCATAATAAAATGTTTGCCATGCTATGATAATTATACATTATTTATACTTATGCCTTAGTGATATTTTTCATATTTAAGATCATTTAAGTATTTGAAAATTGATGTCTTTTTAATAAATAAGAGAATATCCTCGAGTTAATATAATTTATGAATCCTCCGTCGGGTTGCCGGGGAGTCTTCAACAATTATTATTAATGAAGGAATACCCTTCTAAAAAAGAGGATGATACGGAGATTTGCAAAACAATAAAAATTCTATATTTTGTCGGTTTGCTGGGAATATGGAAAATTTTTACAATAATAAATTCCGAATCGTCCCCGAATTAATATGAATTTTTTAGGGAATTATTTTTAAATATCAAATATAAAAACGAATTTTACCGAGACTATTGACGACACATGGTTAATAAGGTATCATTTTAAACGAGCGTTGTGGGGATGCTAATCCTTCCCCATGGCCTAACCGACTCCCAAACCCGCTTTTGTTTTCTCTCTAGTTCAAAGTACAGACTTCGAAATTGGTTTCAAAAAAATGTTTTAATTAATTTTAAAATATTTTACAAAAAAATCGGTTTTAATAGGTGACCGATCACTCCTAGCCAAAAAGATCGATGGTGACTCCTGTTTTTTCTTTTCTGGGGTCATTTTAAACTCTCCTATTTTAATTCTGAGGAAACAAATTAATTTTTCCTCCTTTTTAACGTCATTTAACGGAAGAGGGGCCCATGCGATGGGATCGCTGAAAATTTTCATTATGATAGCTTGGAGACTCCACTGGGACGTTTAGAGAGTCAGGTTTAGAACTAATCATGTATTATCAAAAGTCTCGATTTTTTCAGTTCTAATTGGTATTTAATTATAATTCCCAATTTTCTTTTAAAAAAAAACATAATAAAGAGAATGTTAAATATGTTCATTTTCATGCATATTGTTATTCACTAGTTATTTGATGCTGTATATCATTATTGCTTCCTGGTTAATGCTTTGCTTCATTTGAATTTGTTTATTGTAGGGGTATTTAGGGTAAGGGTTGTAGAATAGATGGTGAAAGGTTTGTTTGTTCCTCTTCACACACTACACTTGCATTTGCATAGCATGAGCCCTTATACCAGGGTTCCGTTCTTTTAGGTGGGAGTAAAGTACCTAGGCTTCGAGAGGTGATAATCTCTGCATAAGCCTGGGAAATGTACTCTAACAAATTGAACTCGTTTAACTCCGGGTGCCTTACTAGCCTTCACCGGCGATAGTGAGGAACAATTTAGAGCCTTTTAGAACCTAATGCAACCTCATGTAGTAAACCTAGACGAAGCCATGCCGGGCTTTTGTGAGATATCCCGAAGTTAGGAACAATCGGAGTAACATTTCTCACTGTTTGCTATTTATTCTATGATAATATTATGATGTTTTAATTCTATTTTATCCCCGTACTGACTCGTGCTTTCTGTTTTTGTTTTCATTTCATGCATCATGATCTTTTAGGGGTATTTGCCTTAAGCCGAGTGCTAATGGAGGAAATTTCATTACAGTCATGGAGCACCAAGACCTTCTATCGATATCAATTATTAGCAAGACATATCAAGAGGTCAGAACTGAGTCCGAGAAGAATCAGGGTGACAAGGAAGACTGTTTAGCCGTTGGTTTCGTGTCTGCACTTCTCGAGTTAGTTCATTTGGATTTTGTTTAGAATGATTTAGTAGAGTTAGAGGAGATTTATAGACAGTGGGGAGTTGCGAGGAAGATTGATTTCACCAAAAAATATGGCGACATAGCGCTACTCCTTCCGATCGGGATAGATGAGCAGTTGGTCAGGGCAATAGTACAGTTTTAGGGTCCTTCATACCGATGCTTCATTTTTAGTCAGGAAGATATGGTACCCATCATCGAGGAGTACTCTACTTTACTCCGTGTCGAGTTAGCAAACCCGGATAAAATTTATTAGAAGGAGCAAAAAACCATGAGCTGCCAGAAGAAGCTTTCCAAAGTGATGGGTATAGAGTTCCCGATAGATTCTCCACACATAATGAAGAAAGGCTCGAGTTATTGCATTTCTTAGGTGTTTTTGCGAAACTACATCAAGAATAACCCGGAGGATGACCGTCTTGTGGATATCTTCTATTTGGCAATGTATGGTTTGGTCCTATTCCCAGAGGTGGATTTCTTTGATCGTTTGGACAAACAGATTGATCCTTCCCTTGCCATTCTTGTTGAGACGATTAAATCACTCAGTTATTATCGAATAAGAGGTGAGGGACGTTTCAAAGGTTGTGTACAGCTTCTATATGTTTGGATTCAGAGTCACTTTTGGGGAAATGGTGATGGAAAACTTCGCCCTTACATAAAGACTTGCATTCCCCTTAGAGAATTCAGAAAGAAAGAATGGCCTAAGAAAGGGGATAAGAAACAATGGATCATGGCTCTCCGTCACCTAGCCAGAGAGAATGTAACTTTGAGGGCTCCGTGGATGCCGCTTAGGCCGATTTTGATATCGTTGTTGTAAGAAACTATGGGTTCCACTATTGGGAAATTAGGGAGCTATTAGCTGTGCACCACTTCTAGTACAGAGGTAGTATGGGTCCTATCTGTTTATCCCAATGACTCATGAGCTTACTTCGATGGAGTTTGCATATGGTGAGCCCCAGTATCTGAGTAAGATAAGTGAAGCTATCAAGGCATGGAAGAAGTTACGCCGATCACAACTGGGTCGATATACTAACAACGCCAGCCGAACATATTAGGTTTGAAAAGCCAAGACGGTCCATGATATTGTGCTTCCTTTAGAAGATGCATCCGTTCGTCTAGTAGTTCTTCAACCTGAACTAGTAGTGCCATCAAAAATTGAGATTGTCCGACAAGAAAGGGAAGTTGAAGCAAGAATGTCACAAGCTTCAAGAGAAAGTTGAAGATTTGAAGATCAAACTTGAGATCCAAGAGGTCAATATGCAAAAAGTGGCCAGAAAGCGAGATACGACACACTTTGATCTGAAAGATTTGCATCAAGAGAACAAGAAGTTAAGGGCCAAGGGAAAATTTATGGGAACAAGGAAGTCTTTTGGCACACATGAGAAAGAGATAGAAAAGCTTCAAATAGAGTTGGACTTCTAGAACGGTTAGGCTAAAGAAGACAAAGAAATAGGGTCTATACTTTCTCGTGAGCGGTAGAAGTGGGGAAATGCACACTCGTTGATTTCGGCCAAGTTGGAAAGGTGTTTGTAAGAGAACGAACAGTTGAAGGCCAGGTTGGGGAATAAGAGAGAAAGGACATCCATGATGCGTAAAGAGAATGAGACGCTCCGTGCGACCATTCAATCCCTTGAGTGGTACCTCTTGTTCTCCAAGTGTAATTCCTGAAGATCGCTTTGAACAGTGTCCCGCTCTTTCTTGATCTTTTCCTTTTCTTTTTCTCGGGCCGTCTCCCTATCTTTCATATCCTCAAGCTCTTATTGCAATCGGGCAATTTCCTTGCTCATTTGGGCCTTTTCTTTTTCAAATTTTGCCCTTGCGATTTCTAACTCTGATGGCGCTTCCTTGGGCGGCGAACTCAAATGCTGAACTTCTTCCCCATCCAATGTCAACAACCTATCATTAACCCTCGATTCCCTCCATGTCAGGTAATCAGTTGTGACGATATCGGCATATCTAGCTACCTCCACCCAATGAGTTTCCTTCCATGACACCACAATCTCACGTACCTTTCTCGAATATCCATTTTCTCCGTAAGCAAATTCCAAATTACTAAGGTCATGGGTCATAGGAGTAAACTGACGGGATTCTGATTGCCTCAGTACTAGCAATGGTGCATAGCTCACTCCTCCCCATACTCCCAATAATGGAACAAAAGCTTTATCTCCGCATTTATACAATGTCGGCATAGGAGCTATCCATGGAGCTCTCGAAACTATCATCTCAGCATTGATATTCTGGAATATATTGATCCATTGCTCCTTAGTCCTATTCTCAAGCCAATCCCTCTTAAGAAATTCACCAATTGGTGCAAAAGATTTCCAGTATGAACAAAGAGGGAAATTCTCCTGTTTACAGAAATGGCTTTGAACCCATATGTAGAGGAGCTGTATATAACCTAGAAAACAACCTTTGCCTTCTCGTCTACAGAAATTCAGGGATCGGATTGTTTCTGCTATGATTCCCGAAGCTGGGTTTATCCTTTGCTCAAGCCTCTCGAAAACATCAAATATCGTCACATCCACATACCCTAATGTTTTCGGGAAGATAACTAAACCATAGATAGCCAAAGCAAAATTATTCCTAACTGTCTCCCTGCTTGAATGGCTATGGATTAAAGCCCGTAAAATGTCCCATGATATATGATGCACCCAAAAGAGTGTATCTTATTTAACCTTGCACTAAAAAGATAAATTGTAAGTATAGTAGTTAGCAAGGGTCGAGTCCTCAGGGATTGGGTTTTAGTTTATAAGTTAATAGTTTAAAACTTAAATTCAAGAACAATAAAAGAAAAGGGGTTTTTGAAGCCAGATTTAAACTAAAGTAAATAATAAGAATAAGATGCAAGGCGGTATAACCAGCCAATGAAAATATATATACTAAATTAGGCGGTATAACCAGCCAATAAAAATAAAACAAAGTTAATATACAAATTAGGCGGTATAACCAGCCAATAAAAATAAATATACTTTTAAAAATAAGCAAACTAAAAGTAAGAAAACAAGTAAGTAAGAAGAATCAAATATGAAAAATATGGTTAAGGTTTCATTCTCCACCACTAGACATCATTAAGAATCAATTTCAGATCTATCATTATCAACCAACTATCAAAGTTAACAACCGTAGATAACAACAAGCTCTGTTACCCCAATCTTTCCTTAGTTTGTCGTTAAATAGAACAAGCTCTCTATTTAATCTCTAACCATTAAACAACCTAGAATAAGCTCTCTAAATTCAATTTAATGGCAGCTTTATGATGAGAAAGATAGGTTTATCTAAGCAACAAACACATAAGCTCGGATTGTTCAACTTAGGTTATGTTCCACTTTGCAATTATTGAAAACTTGACCATAATCATTAATCACAAATTGCCACTTATGAATAGGAAATCAAGACAATTACACGGATCAAGACTCCTAAACTAGCAATAGATAATTATCAAGATCTATCTAGTTGTACACCTAAATAAATCAAGACAACATCATGAACAATTCTTGTAGAAGAACATAAGCAACTTTGATAGAAAATTAATGATAGATAGAATCTGAAAATCAATCACAAAACATGTCTAGGGCTTTGAAATCACCCTTAACCAAATAGAAGTTTAGCCTAGAATAGGCATTATAAACATAAAATTAAATAGAATCTAAGAAGAAAATAAAAGAAAGAAAGAAGAAGAAGAAGAAGAATATTAATTATCCAACCTCTTGCTCTTTCTAAAGAAAAAGAAAACTAGAGAAAAGAAAGAAGAAGAAAACTTAGAGAATTTTGTTAAAATGGCTAATATCCTACCAATCTCCAATATGATCCCTTACAATCATCCAAGGCCCTCTATTTATACACATTTTGGAGGGCTAAATGACAAGAGACAAGCTTTACAAATTTCAAAGGTAGGTATATGACGATTTTGATCAGCCAAATTGATGGTCGATTTCGTCAATATTGGAGGCCTGATCTGATCACATGGTCTTCTAGAAAAAGGTTCCCCTATCAGTTACGGAACCATAGCCGTTGGAATCAGCTCATTTGCTGATGTGGTTAAGCAGATATGGGCAAAATACGAAAACATGTCAGCACAGACGTCATTGCACATCAGCCACCTTGATGGTCGATTTCTTCAATATTGGAGGCCTGATCTGATCACATGGTCTTCTAGCCAAAGGTTCCCCTATCAGTTACGGAACCACAGCCGTTGGAATCAGCTCATTTTCTGATGTGGTTAAGCAGATATGGGCAAAATACGAAAACATGTCAGCACAGACGTCATTGCACATCAGCCAACTTGATGGTCGATTTCGCTAGGGAAAACGACTCCGTTTTAAGAAGTGTAAAACATGAAAAAGATAGATATGCCTCTTAGCTTTGCATGGCTACAAATTTCAGCCTAATTTCTTCAGTGAAACTCGAGATATAGCTGATATGGCAAAAGTGTCGGAACTGAAACTGAACTGGATTTGCCCTTAATTCTAGTAATCTGAAATCACTCAAAGAAACTTGTGAAAAACACCAAAATACATAAAAATATAAAAGATCATAAACACAATTAGACTAAACAATAATAACTCGTATTTGACACAAAACATTAATAAAACATAACTAAAAACTATATAATTATACCGAGATGGTTGCTAAGGACTATTTCTACATTAATAAAACATAACTAAAAACTATATAATTATACCGAGAGTGTAAAGATTCTAGTGCCCCTTCCACCTGGTCACTCAAGGCTAGTTTAGCATTCCCCATTCCGAGATGGTTGCTAAGGACTATTTCTACACTATCTTCACCATCTAGCTCATAAGCTTGCTGCACTAGTGAGTCAATTATATCAATATTAAAAACAGAATGCACATCACTAGGATATCTCATGGCCTCAAAAATGTTAAAGCGAATTATTTCACCATCAAATTCCATAGTTAAAGTGCCATCATGTACATCTATTTTAGTTCTTGCTGTTTTCAAGAATGGTCTCCCTAATAGAATAGGTGTGGGATTAGAAGACATCTCATCTTCCATCTCAATAACATAAAAGTCAGCGGGAAAAACCAATTCATTAACCTGTACAAGAACGTCTTCTACAACTCCTCTTGGATAAGTGTTAGAACGGTCAGCAAGTTGTATTATAACACCGGTTTCCTCTAATGGTCCTAGATTCAATGAAGCATAAATTGAATATGGCATGACATTAATAGATGCCCCTAGATCTAGCATAGCACGCTCAAACCTGGTGTTGCCTATCTTACAAGGAATGGTAAACATACCTGGATCCTTGCATTTAGGTGGGAGTTTCTTTTGAAGAACAGCTGACACATTCTCCCCCACACTTACCTTTTCATTCCATTTCAACTTCCGTTTAGATGTGCACAACTCTTTTAGGAACTTGGCATATCTTGGCACTTGCTTGATAGCATCTAGTAAAGGAATGTTCACCTCTACTTTCCGGAAGGTTTCCAAAATTTCCTTCTCTTGCTCCTCCTTCTTGGACTTTGCTAACCTGTTAGGAAAAGGTGGAGGAGTTATATAGGAAGGAAAG
This sequence comes from Fremontodendron californicum, assembly GCA_030761205.1. NCBI lineage: Eukaryota > Viridiplantae > Streptophyta > Magnoliopsida > Malvales > Malvaceae > Fremontodendron > Fremontodendron californicum. Next base: position 25,456,139 of record JAULJL010000009.1, read on the forward strand.
GATGGTTTAGGAATTACCTTTTTTAGTGGCTCGTTGGGATGTGAAGAGGATGCCATGGTATTGTTCTCCCCTTGAGCACTATCATTTTGTGGTGTCTCTAGCTGTTTCCCACTTCTTAAATTTATAGCATTGGCATTCTCTCTTGGATTCACTATGGTTTGGGAAGGTAATTTCCCAGAATCCCTTGCTTGCATTTGACTCATGGTTGTTGCCAATTGCCCTATTTGAGTCTCCAAATTTCGAATACTTGTCTTTGTTTCCTGTTGAAATTGAATTGTATTAGTAGAAAGAGCTTTAACAAGATCTTCAAGAGAAGTACCTGAATTTTGGGTGGGTGGTAGTTGTTGTTGGGTTTGGTATGGTTGTTGCACTCTTTGCTGAAAACCCGGTGGCCTGTGGTCAAATGGTGGAGGAATAGTTTGTGATTGGTTCCCTCCATAATTGAAGTTTGGATGATCCCTCCATCCTGGATTGTATGTGTTTGAGTAGGGATCATATTTCCTTGATTGGTTCTGAAATCCACCCATGGCATTCACATGTTCATTGGTATCCTCTTGAAGTGTTGGACACATATCAGTTTGGTGCCCTATGTTTGAACATATGCCACAAGCCTTTATTTGTTGTATTTTACCTACAGCCAATTGTTGAACAAGAGAAGTCAGTTTATCAAATTTTTGTTCAAGGGATGATATACTTACCTCATTAACTCTCTTGGGTTGTGGTGGTGGATCTTGTCTCATTGAGAACTGTTGAGAATTGGCTGCCATGTTGGAGATTAATGTTCTAGCAGCCCTGGGAGTCTTATCAACTAGAGCTCCCCCACTAGCGGCATCTATCATACTTCTCTCCATGGGCATGAGACCTTCATAGAAGTATTGGATGAGAAGTTGTTCACTTATTTGATGGTGTGGACATGATGCACAAAGTTTCTTGAACCTCTCCCAATATTCATATAAGGACTCTCCGTTGTATTGCCGAATCCCACATATCTCTTTCCTAATGTTGGCAGCCTTAGATGCTGGGAAATACCTTTCCAAGAATGCTTTCTTCAAATCATTCCATGTAGTGATGGTCCCGGATGGTAGATAGTAGAGCCATTCCTTTGCTGAATCAGCTAGAGAGAATGGGAAGGCTCTCAACTTAACTTGCTCTTCCGTGACCCCTGTTGGTCTCATGCTTGAGCAAACTACATGGAATTCCTTGAGGTGCTTATTTGGATCCTCTCCTGCAAAACCATGAAAAGTTGGGAGAAGGTGAATCAAACCAGATTTTAATTCAAAAGCTACCTCAAGATTAGCATATTCAATGCATAATGGTTGTTGACCCAAGTCCGGAGCGGCTAGCTCCTTGAGAGTTCGGTTGTCAGCTGCTGCCATCTCTCCTTGCTTCTCTTGGATGTTTTGGATCAACTCCTCGATTGGTTGTTGGTGAGAAGTTATAAATTCCCGAATTTTTCTAAGTCGTAAGTCTTTTTCGGGAGCTTGGAACATTCACTAATAAAAAAAATAAGAAAGTAAATAATTAGAACAGAAAATAAGAATAAACCAATAAACTAATAAACTAAAGAAAGCAATCCCCGGCAACGGCGCCAAAAACTTGATGCACCCAAAAGAGTGTATCTTATTTAACCTTGCACTAAAAAGATAAATTGTAAGTATAGTAGTTAGCAAGGGTCGAGTCCTCAGGGATTGGGTTTTAGTTTATAAGTTAATAGTTTAAAACTTAAATTCAAGAACAATAAAAGAAAAGGGGTTTTTGAAGCCAGATTTAAACTAAAGTAAATAATAAGAATAAGATGCAAGGCGGTATAACCAGCCAATGAAAATATATATACTAAATTAGGCGGTATAACCAGCCAATAAAAATAAAACAAAGTTAATATACAAATTAGGCGGTATAACCAGCCAATAAAAATAAATATACTTTTAAAAATAAGCAAACTAAAAGTAAGAAAACAAGTAAGTAAGAAGAATCAAATATGAAAAATATGGTTAAGGTTTCATTCTCCACCACTAGACATCATTAAGAATCAATTTCAGATCTATCATTATCAACCAACTATCAAAGTTAACAACCGTAGATAACAACAAGCTCTGTTACCCCAATCTTTCCTTAGTTTGTCGTTAAATAGAACAAGCTCTCTATTTAATCTCTAACCATTAAACAACCTAGAATAAGCTCTCTAAATTCAATTTAATGGCAGCTTTATGATGAGAAAGATAGGTTTATCTAAGCAACAAACACATAAGCTCGGATTGTTCAACTTAGGTTATGTTCCACTTTGCAATTATTGAAAACTTGACCATAATCATTAATCACAAATTGCCACTTATGAATAGGAAATCAAGACAATTACACGGATCAAGACTCCTAAACTAGCAATAGATAATTATCAAGATCTATCTAGTTGTACACCTAAATAAATCAAGACAACATCATGAACAATTCTTGTAGAAGAACATAAGCAACTTTGATAGAAAATTAATGATAGATAGAATCTGAAAATCAATCACAAAACATGTCTAGGGCTTTGAAATCACCCTTAACCAAATAGAAGTTTAGCCTAGAATAGGCATTATAAACATAAAATTAAATAGAATCTAAGAAGAAAATAAAAGAAAGAAAGAAGAAGAAGAAGAATATTAATTATCCAACCTCTTGCTCTTTCTAAAGAAAAAGAAAACTAGAGAAAAGAAAGAAGAAGAAAACTTAGAGAATTTTGTTAAAATGGCTAATATCCTACCAATCTCCAATATGATCCCTTACAATCATCCAAGGCCCTCTATTTATACACATTTTGGAGGGCTAAATGACAAGAGACAAGCTTTACAAATTTCAAAGGTAGGTATATGACGATTTTGATCAGCCAACTTGATGGTCGATTTCGTCAATATTGGAGGCCTGATCTGATCACATGGTCTTCTAGAAAAAGGTTCCCCTATCAGTTACGGAACCATAGCCGTTGGAATCAGCTCATTTGCTGATGTGGTTAAGCAGATATGGGCAAAATACGAAAACATGTCAGCACAGACATCATTGCACATCAGCCACCTTGATGGTCGATTTCTTCAATATTGAAGGCCTGATCTGATCACATGGTCTTCTAGACAAAGGTTCCCCTATCAGTTACGGAACCACAACCGTTGGAATCAGCTCATTTTCTGATGTGGTTAAGCAGATATGGGCAAAGTACGAAAACATGTCAGCACAGACGTCATTGCACATCAGCCAACTTGATGGTCGATTTCGCTAGGGAAAACGACTCCGTTTTAAGAAGTGTAAAACATGAAAAAGATAGATATGCCTCTTAGCTTTGCATGGCTACAAATTTCAGCCTTATTGCTTCAGTGAAACTCGAGATATAGCTGATATGGCAAAAGGTGTCGGAACTGAAACTGAACTGGATTTGCCCTTAATTCTAGTAATCTGAAATCACTCAAAGAAACTTGTGAAAAACACCAAAATACATAAAAATATAAAAGATCATAAACACAATTAGACTAAACAATAATAACTCGTATTTGACACAAAACATTAATAAAACATAACTAAAAACTATATAATTATACGAGTTATCAATATACAGTAGCTTACTCCTTTTCGGACAACGTGGCTTTCTACCCAATTTCGTTCCACTCCCAAAATCTTAGACACCTTTTTCTTGAAACCCGGCGTCTTTGTATCCTTCAAGTAAATACGATCGGGAATAACATTCTCAATATGTAGCAAAGTCGAATACTCCTCTATGGTTGGGGTCATATCCTCTCGGTTGAAGGTAAAACACCTATAAGCGGGATTCCAGAATTGTACCACAGCCCGGATCACCTCGCCATTGACCTTAACCTGAGCTAACAGTGCTATGTCCCCATATGTCTGAGTGAAGGCTTTTTTTTTCGATATGTTCCACTGATTCCATATATCAATTAATTCTCGGAGATCATTTTGCTTGATAATAAGATCAACCTCGGCTGGCAATGCTGACACATATCCCATCTTCAAACAATCCCCATATCCTGCTGACCTTTCTCGGACTGTTTCCTAACCTCTAAATGTTTCTCGACCACTGAGACACTCTGACCCTCCATGAAAGCCCTTTTGGTTGAATAATATCCTGAGACCAATAACCTTCAAATATGCAAAAATGATGGCAAGAATGCAAAAAAAAAAAAAAAGAAACAAAAAAAACAACAACAAAAAGAAAATGAATTAGACGTGAATAAATATGAATAATACAAAAAAACATATAATTCAAAGAAATAATTATCCCTGAGGATGCCAACAAAATTTCAGCATTATAATACCCCGGGGATGAAATAACAACATTTATTACGGGAGTTGTGATGTAACGTTCAATCATTGTCCGAAAAAATAAACTTATTCGAAAAGCAGAATAGAAGGTAAAAGGATTGGAAATATTCCTCCATGTGTTCTTAACTTCGGGATATCTAATTGAAAATCCGGCATGGCTTCGCCTAGGTTTACTATATGAAGGCAAATGAGTTCTAAAAGCCCCGAATTGTTCCTCACTGTAGCCGGTGAAGGCTAGTAAGGCACCCCGATAAAAGCGAGTTCAATTTGTTAGAGTCTCCTTCCCTAGCCCATGCGGATTGTTAATCACAAAGGCTTAGGTAATTTAGTACTCCGGAAGTGTTTCACTAGCCCATGCGGATTGTTAATCACGAAGGCTTAGTTACTTTGCTCCCATCTAAAAGGACGGAACCCGGGTATAGAATTAATGATATGCAAATGCACGTGGAGTGTGTGAGGAGAAATAACAAACCTTTTACCACCTATTCTATATCTTTTATTCTAAATGCCCCAACAAGATTAAACAACATAAATCATCAATTAATCAATAAATGAATATATGCACCAAAATAACCAGAGAACAATTATAATATGTATGCACATGAATATGGACATATTTAAAAACATTTTATTATTTTTTTGAAATTATCTTTATTTTTAAAATGTGGGAATTAAAATTAAATACCAATTAAACCAACAAAATCGAGACTTTGATAACACACAACTACTTTTAGGCCTGACTCTCTAATAGTCCCCAGCGGAGTCTCATCGCAAGACTTTATTATTCGTTAAGCGTGAAATTAAAAAAAAACGAGGAAAAGTCGACTTAATTCCTCTAAAAAAATGAAGCTTTTGAAAATGACCTTAAAAAAGACATGGAGTCGCCACCAATCTTTTTTAGCTAGGTGTGATCGGCCACCTATTAAAACCGATTTTATAAAAATATTTTAAAAAATAAGTTAAAACATTTTTAAAACCAATTTCAAGTCTGCGTTTTAAACCAGAGAAAAAAAAAAGGGTTCGGGACTCGGTTACGTGGGGGAAGGATTAGCACCCCCACATCCCGTATAAAACAGTACCTTATTAATCGTGTGTTATCTCAAGTCTCGGTAAAAAGTTGGTTTTAAATTTAGTATTTCAAGTTAATTCCCAATTTAAATAAAAATAATTCCATTTTTTAATTGAAAATGATCCGAAATTTATAAATTCAAAATTTTCCTATATTCCCCAATAAACGTGGCAAAATATAGAATTTTTTATTAATTTGGAAAACTTTCCGAATCATTCTCTTTTTAACGAAGATATTCCGTTATTAATGATAATTGATGATATCCTCCCCAGCAAACCCGGCAGAGAACTCATGAATTATTTTAACTCGGGAATATCTTTATTTTATTGAAAATCACTACCTTTTTGAAAACATTTTAAAAGATATGAATATGTATATGCATAACATAAATAAAATGACATAGCAAAATCTAAATAATATAATGCACCCTAAATGATATGATATGATTTAAATGTCTTAGCATATTCTAAATGAAATGAAATATCCTAAGTTATATGACATATTCTAAATGAAATGAAATGAAATGACCTAGGTAACATAATATATTCTATATGAAATATAATATCCTAAGTCATATGATATATTCTAAATGAAATGTAATATCCTAAGTCATATGATATATTCTAAATGAAATGTAATATCCTAAGTAACATAATATATTCTATATGAAATGAAATAATTTAAATGACATGGCAAATATGAATGATATGACATATAATTTAAATGACATAAAATATAAAATAATGCTATCATATAATATTCATGAAAATAAAAATGAAAATAATAATGCATGAACATAGTATATGCTAAATAATATGACAAAAATAACTAAATAAAAACATAGGATATCATGAAATATTCCAAATCATATAATAAACAATATATTCTAAATGAAATGTAATATCCTAAGTAACATAATATATTCTATATGAAATGAAATAATTTAAATGACATGGCAAATATGAATCATATGACATATAATTTAAATGACATAAAATATAAAATAATGCTATCATATAATATTCATGAAAATAAAAATGAAAATAATAATGCATGAACATAGTATATGCTAAATAATATGACAAAAATAACTAAATAAAAACATAGGATATCATGAAATATTCCAAATCATATAATAAACAATATATTCTAAATGAAATGTAATATCCTAAGTAACATAATATATTCTATATGAAATGAAATAATTTAAATGACATGGCAAATATGAATCATATGACATATAATTTAAATGACATAAAATATAAAATAATGCTATCATATAATATTCATGAAAATAAAAATGAAAATAATAATGCATGAACATAGTATATGCTAAATAATATGACAAAAATAACTAAATAAAAACATAGGATATCATGAAATATTCCAAATCATATAATAAACAATATATTCTAAATGAAATGTAATATCCTAAGTAACATAATATATTCTATATGAAATGAAATAATTTAAATGACATGGCAAATATGAATCATATGACATATAATTTAAATGACATAAAATATAAAATAATGCTATCATATAATATTCATGAAAATAAAAATGAAAATAATAATGCATGAACATAGTATATGCTAAATAATATGACAAAAATAACTAAATAAAAAGCATAGGATATCATGAAATATTCGAAATCATATAATAAACAATATAACATAACTCAAAATCATAACAATATCATAGAAATTATCATAGCAAAAATCACATATTATATAAAATGCACGAATATGGAAAATGCAATGCATGAAAATGTATTTTTTCCTTTAATTAAGGAAATCCGTATATCTAAAAAGATATCCGGCTATCTTAGGAAAATATGTCAAATTAAATATTCTAAAACCAAAATACTTTGTGATTGTTTGAAAACAATTTTGAAAAACTTAGATTAAAAATAAAAAAACTCTGCTAAACCTTTTTTAAATGGCTCTAATTTCCTAAGTTTAAAATCCCGAACTTGACCACCCTTAACCTGAGACTTAAAAAATCATTTTTAGAATTTAAAAAGGCTTAGAAACTACCCTAAGTCAGTAGCTAAACTTCCTAATTAGCTCCCTCTAAGTAACTTAACCAAAACAGAAAAAGGATTTTTCCTTAAATTCAATTCTGACTCCACTGTCCAGTTTTAAGCCACGATTTTTTACCCTATTTTTATAACTTCAAAAAATTCTAAAAAAAAATACTGGAGACTCAGGACATGTAAAACTACACGGGAAAAATCAGCTTAATTTTTTGATTAAAGATGAATGCCCAGAAAAATTGGAAAAGTACGAGTACTGGGTGAAAAAACTGTTTTGCCAAAATACATTTTTGCCTCTGATAAAATCATTTAAAAATCAAAGTAAAAATATTTAAGACTCACAAAATGACTCACAAATAGTAGCTAGGACTTTATAAAAGTTAGATAAAAATTGGCTAAGTAAAAAAATCACAAAGGTAGAATAATCAATTTGACAAACCTTAATTTTCCACAAGTGTGCTCAAGAGAGCATGACTTTGAACCATTAATTGGCCTAATCATTAGTCAAGTGGCATGAACATGAAATGCATGAAAAAAATACAGCAAATATGATGCATGAAATGCATGAGTTTAAACCTAAATGTCATGAAAAAATGCATGGCATCAATATAGTGATCTAGACCTAAATGAACTTGCATGGCATTTAATGCAACCTAGGTCTAAAATGCATGGACATGCATGGCAAAATAAACCAAACCTAATAACTAAAACATGCATGGCAATAACACAAACACAAGGCATGCTTAAACCAAAAACTCAACCAAATGTCATGAAAATGCAAACCTATCAACTAACATAGCAAAAATGCACATACAATGTAAAACACATGGAGTAGCCGAATGGCCTCAAGCTCCAACAAGCATGGCATTTTCACAAACACTTGGTATACTTAAACTAAATAATCAAACAAATGTCATGCAAATGCAAACTTATCAACTAACATGGCAAAAATGCACACACAATGCTTGATACATGAAGTGGCCGAATGGCCTAAGGTTCCAAACAAGCATGGCATTTTCAAAAACACTTGGTATACTTAAACTAAATACTCAATCAAATGTCATGCAAATGCAAACCTACCAACTAACATGGCAAAAATGCACATACAATGTAAAACACATGGAGTAGCCGAATGGCCTCAAGCTCCAACAAGCATGGCATTTTCACAAACACTTGATATACTAACATGCTCAACTAAAATATAACACTCAAATCATGCAAACACAAAGTAGAAATACTAAACAAGCATTTTCACAAACACTTGATATACTAACATGCTCAACTAAAATATAACACTCAAATCATGCAAACACAAAATTGAGATATTAAAACTAACAAGCATTTTCACAAACACTTGATATACTAAGTATAAAACATCAAAAATTTAAACATTATGAAAACAAAAAATTAAAAATGCAAGAACATGATATTTAACTCATAAATGTCAACAAACAAAGCAACCAAATTAAAACATGATTCAAGTATATGAAGTAGAAGAACACTTAAAGCATCAAGATTAAAGAAAATAACATAAATAACATGATAAATTAAAGCAAAAACAGCAACAATAAAAAAAAAAAAAATAGGCCATTCGGCCATTAAAGAAAAATAAAAAAAAAATTGTAAAAATTATTTAAGAAAGAACTTAAGAAGAACATAAAAAAAAAACACTTATTTAAAAAGAAAACTCACCAAATAATAATCAAAATAGCAAAAACAAGAATGGATAATCAAGAAACTGCAAGAGTTGGAGCTAAAAGCAACCTCAAGAAGCTATATTTCAAGCTTTATCTCTTCAAACTTTCCTTTCCTTTCTAAACTTTTTCTTTTTGCTTTCAACCAAGGAGAGAAAAAACTAAGCAAAACCAAGAAGAAAATCTGAAAAATGAAGTGAAGAAAAACGAAATCTGCTCCCCTCCTTAAGCTGGCCGAACCAAGCCTCTCTCCTCCAAGGAATGTTGTCATTTTTTTCCCAACCAATTTCCATCCAATGGCTAGTAATTCAAGGTTAAAAATAATGAAATTATCACCCTTAGATTAGCATATCAGTTGTCCATAATTACAGCTATTCAAGAATAATGTTGACACTCTCCCTCCTCATGCATTGGCCTATGTGGCTTAATCACAATGGCTTGATCAAAAAAATCTCTAACTAACTCTTAATTCTTGGCCTTTTGATTGAAAAATCAGAAGCTTCCTCCTTTCTTTGGGCCTTGGAAAGCCAGCACTCTCTTTTCCAGCACAAGTCTGATTTTTTGAAAGGCCAAAAGAAGCCCTTTTCGGTTGCTTGGGTGAAATGACCGTTTTGCCCCCCCGGATGCAAATAAATGGCAAACAGACTCAAAATTCAAATTTTATTTTTTTAATACTTTCAAAATAATAAAATATTGAATTCTAGAAGTTTTCAAAATTTTTCGAGTCCGTTTGTTATTTATTTGGATTTTTCTTCTAAAAATGCCCTTTCATGCCCCCACATTTTACCATTTTTTAAACGAGCTCCAAATCAAGATTTTTCTTCACCAATATCTTCCAAATAATTTAAAGGTGTGATCTGGAAGTTTTCATAATTTTTGTAACTCATTTGGTACTTTTTCGGGATTTATCTGCTTGAATTATTGCATAGGGGCTCGAGATTTGGCCATTTTGCAAACGAACTCCGAATCAAGATTTTATTTTTCCAATCTCTTCCAAATAATTTAAAAATGATATTTGCAAATTTTCGGAATTTTTGGAGTCATTTGCTATTTTTCTGGGATTTATCTTCTTGAATTATTGCATAGGAGGCCCAGGATTTGGCCATTTTGCAAACGAACTCCGAATAAAGATTTTCTTTCGCCAATCTCTTTCAAATAATTTAAAAATGATATTTGAAAATTTTTAGAAGATTTGGAGTTCATTTGCTATTTTTTCGGGATTTTCCTTCTTGAATTACTACAAAAGAGACATGGGATTTGGCCATTGTGCAAACGTACTCCGAATCAAGATTTTCTTTCATCAATCTCTTTCAAATAATTTAAAAATGAGGTTTACAAATTTTCAAAAGATTTGGAGTTCATTTGCTATTTTTTCAGGATTTTCCTTCTTGAATTACTACATAAGAGACCCGGGATTTGGCCATTTTCGAAACGAACTCCGAATCAAGATTTTATTTCGCCAATCTCTTCCAAATGATTTAAGAATGAGATTTTCAAATTTTTAGAATTTTCGGAGTCCATTCGCTATTTTTCCCAAATTTTCCAATTTTACCTTTTTGTTTCCAAAACCCGGTTTTGCTCAAAACAAGTACGATTTTCAGATTTTCTTCAAACTGAGCCTTGGCTATCCCTTTTTAATCATTCTTCATCCATTGGGGCTTTAGTCTTACCAAGTCGGGCCATTTCTGTGATTCTTCCCGATTTCACCGAAATCCACCAAAAACCCTAATTCTCGGTTTTCTCCCGGATTGACTTTTCTTTCAATTTTTCTTTCAAGTGGCTTCTCCATTACCTGTAGTCAGTGCTTATATTTCATTTGGAACCTTCAATTTTGACCAATTCGATCGTTTAAGCACTTTTCCCCAAATTTCTCGGATTAGGGTTTCTTTTCTACTGAATCTCCATAAACCAACTTCCGAACTCCATATCTTTGAATGTAAACCTCGGATTATCAAAATTCTTTCGCCATTTTTAAATTGAACTTCAAATCTTGATTTTGAATGTGGGTTGATTTTTTTAGTAGTTGACTTTCTGGGGTTGACTTTTTTAGGGTTGACCTTTTCCGGGGTTGATTTTTTTTTTTTTGAGTTTGACTTTTTATGCTCGCCCTCTTAAAATAAGTCTCGGAGTACCACCTGCAAGATGAAAAAGGTCTTTTTACATTCTGAAACATCAATTTAGGAAGAAAACATACCTGTTTTAGTGGTCCGAACAAAATTAGGTGTCTACATGGGTCTTTTCTTTTTTCGAATTCTACCCTTGCAATTTCTAACTCTGATGGCACTTCCTTCGGTGGTGGATTCATGAACTAGACCTCTTACCAATCCATGTCAACAGCCTATCATTAACCTTTAATTCCCTCCATACCAGGTAATCAGGTGTGATGATGTCGGCATATCTGGCCACTTTTATCTGGTGAGTTTTCTTCCATGCTACAATCACTGCCCGCACCTTTCCAGAATACCCATCATCTCCATAAGTGAACTCTGATGATCCTAGCTTATGAGTCACGAGTGTGAATTGCCGAGACTCAACTTGTCTTTGCACCAACAGAGGTGCATAAGTCACAGACCCCCAAATTTCGAGTAGTGGGACTCCCGGGTTGTCCCCACATTTATACATAATCGGCATAGGAACCATCCATGGAGCTCTCCAAGTTACCATCTCCCTTTTTAGATTCCAGAACATGTTGACCCATTTCTCTTCATCTCCGTCTTCAGGCCAATCATTTCGAAGGAATTCCCTAATTGAAACTGAAGACTTCATGTACGGTTTGAAAGAAACCTCTTCTATCTTCCAAAAGTGACTTTGAATCCAAATATAAAAGAGTTGTACACACCCCTTGATTCTCCCTTGTCCTTCCCTTTTACAAAAATTCAAAGATTGGATAGTTTCAGCAATGATGGCCGGAGATGGGTTGATCTTTTGTTCCAACTTTTCAAAGAAATCAAACACGGCTATATCCACATGACCCAATATCTTTGGGAAAATGATTAATCCGTAGATGGCTAGAGCGAAGATGTCCCTGGCTTTTTCTTTATCGAAATGACCCAATATCAATTGTCGGAGAATTTCCCATGGAATGCACCCATTTTTCTACTTTGTATCCACATGACTCTCAACCCATGTTGTATCCAGTCCTGTGATCCTAGCCACTTTCCTTTTAAAACCTGAAGGTTTCCCCTCTTTCAAATATACTCGATCAGGATTAGGACACTAAATACGTAACAGTGCTGAATATTCTTCAATAAGTGGGGTCATGTCCTTCTTGTTAAAAGTTAAACATCTATAAGCAGGATTCCAAAACTGTACCATAGCCTGAATCAACCCACTATTGACCCTAATCAGAATTAAGAGTGCTATATCTCCATATTTCTAAGGAAAGGCTTTTTTCTTTGATACATTCCACTGATTCCAAATATCGTCTAACCCTCAGAGATTATTCTATCTAAAATCCACTTTGACCCTTTCCGACAATACTGACACATAATCTTTCTTTAGGCAATCACCATCCTCCCTCTGATCTTTTTTCGACCGTGCCCTAACTACTGCATGATCTTCTATCACTGAAATAACCTGACACTCCATGAAATTCCTTTGGGTTGATGACTATCCCGAGGCCAATAAACTTCAGTGTATGATGGTGTCTATGATGCATGTCAAAGAAAAGAAAACAAAAAGAAATAGATTAGTAAAGAAATGAATTCACAAATATAACATAAATAATAACATGACTTTTTTTATAAAAAAAATGTCCCAAAAATTTTAATAGAGCTTCAGCATTATGACGCCTTTGGGACAAAATAATAAATTTATTACGAGCGATATGATGTTCGTTCATCATCACCCAATTTCTAAAATCTAACATATAGAAAGATGGTAAAAGGTTGGAAATGTTCCTCCATGTGTTCTTAAACTTCGGGTATCTAACAGAAATCTGGCATGGCTTTGCCTAGGTTCACTATTTGAAGGTGAATCGTTTATAAGGCCTCGAATTGTTCATCACTGTCGCCTATGAAGGCTAGTAAGGCACCTCGATAAAAGTGGGTTCTATTCGTTAGAGTATATTTTCCTATACCCGTACAGAGGATCATCACGAAGGCATTAGGTACTTTATACTCCGGAAGTGTTTCACTAGCCCATACGGAGGATCATCACGAAGGCGTAGCTACTTTACTCCCACTTAAAAGGACGGAACCCAGGTAAAGGGTTCATGTTATGCAAACGCAAATATAGTGTGTGCGGAGGAACAAAACAAACCTGTCACCACCTATTCTACACCCCTTATTCTAAATACCCCACTAAAATCAAACAATGTAAAGCATCAGTCAAGCAAACATAAAAATATACGCAACAAAATAACCAAAGAACAAATAATAATATACATGCATATGACAATGACCATATCCAAAAACATTTTATTATTTTCAAAATTCTCTTTATTTATTTTTAAAAATGTGGGAATTAAAATTAAAAACCAATTAAACCAAAAAAGCTGAGACTTTGATAACACACGACTAATTATAGGTCTGACTCTCCAATGTCCCTAGCGGATTTGCTAAGCTGTCGATACGTGATCCCGTTGCGGGGACCCGTTCGAGTGAGAGGGAAATAGAAGCAGAGGAAAAGACGACTTAATTCCTCTAGATTGAAATAAAAGGTCGAGAGTTTGAAAACGGCCTTGTAAAAAGACATGGAGTCACCACCAATCTTTTTTAGCTAGGTGTGATCGGCCACCTATTAAAACCGGTTTTATAAAACATTTTAAAAATTAATTAAAACATTTTTTAAAACCAATTTCAAGTCTGCGTTATAAACCAGAGAGAATCGAAGAATTGGGTTCGGGACTCGGTTACATGCGGGGAAGGATTAGCACCCCACAACGCCCGTATAAAACGATACCTTATTAATCATGTGTTATCTCAAGTCTCGGTGAAAAGTCGGTTGTTAATTTAGTATTTCAAGTTAATTCCCAATTTAAAGAAAAATAATTCCATTTTTAATTGAAAATGATTCAAAATTTATTAATTCAAAATTTTCCTATATTCCGCGACAAAATCGACAAAATATAGAAATTTTTATTTATTTAAAAAAGAAAATTCCGAATCATTCTCCTTTTTTGAAAGAAAGATATTCTTTTATTAATGATAATTGATGATATCCCTTCCAGCAAACCCGGTAGAGAACTCATGAATTATTTTAACTCGGGAATATCTTTATTTTTTGAAAATCATTATCTTTTTTAAAATATTTAAAAAATATATGAATATGAATATGTGACATAAATAAAATGACATAGCAAAGTCTAGATAATATAATGCAACGTAAGTGTTATGACATAATTTAGATGGCATAGCATATTCTAAATGAAATGAAATATCCTAAGTAACATGATATATTCTAAATGAAATAAAGTGATTTAAATGACATGGAAAATGTAAATGATATGGCATATTTTGAATGACATGGCATATTCTAAATAATATAATCTAAATGACATGGAATATAATCTAAGTGACATGAAACATAAAATAATGCTATCATCAAATATGCATGAAAATAAAATAAAAATGCATGAACATAGTATATGCTAGATAATGTGACAAAAATAAATGACTAAATAAAAAGTATAGGATAGCATGAAATATTCAAAAAATCATATAACAAACAATAACCAACATAAAAAGTGAATCTAAATAATAATAATAATACCATAGAAAAATATCATAGCAAAAATCACATATTAAATAAAATACATGAACATGGAAAATGCAATGCATGAAAATGTATTTTTTCCTCTAAATAAAGAAATCCGTATATCTAAAAAGATATCCGGCTACCTTAGGAAAATATGTCAAATTAAATTTTCTAAAATCAAAATACATTGTGATTGTTTGAAAACAATTTTGAAAATCTTGGATTAAAATTAAAAACCTAGCCAAACCCTTTAAAAATGGCTCTAATTTCCTAAATTTGAAATCCCGGACTTGACCACCCTTAACCCGAGGTTTATAAAATCATTTTTAAAGTTTAAAAAGGCTTAGAAACTATCCTAAGACAGTAGCTAAATCTTCTAACTAACCCCCTCTAAATGCCTTAGCCAAATTCAATTTTTGAATTCAAATCTACCTCTACTATCCCGTTTTGATAAATGATTTTTTAACCTATTTTTAAAAATTCAAAAAAATCTAAAAGCAATACTGGAGACTCAGAACATGTAAAATACTCGAGAAAAAAATGACTTAATTTTTTGATTAAAGATGACTACCCAAAAAAATCGGGAAAGTACGAGTACTAGATGAAAAACTATTTTGCCAAAACACATTTTGTTGCCTTTGTTAAAACCATTTAAAAATCAAAGTAAAAATTTTAGAGACTCTCCTAAAGACCCACAAATAGTAGCTATCCCTTTTTAAAAAGTTAGACAAAAATTGGCTAAGTAAAAAAATCACAAAGGTAGACTAATCAATTTGACAACCGTTTAATTTTCCACAAGTATGCTCAAGTGAGCATGACTTTGAGCCATTGATTGGCCTAAGTCATAAATCATGTGGCATGACATGGAATGCATGAAAACACAGCAAATTGAATGCATGAAATGCATGGTTTAAAGTCCAGTGATATGGAAAATGCATGGCATAAATAACCTAAATGCCTAGCATGAGTTTGCATGACAATAAATGCTATACTAACTTAATATGCATGACCTAGTGTCTAAATGACATGGCAAATGACATGGAATAATGAAAATGGCCTAGTGCCTAAATGACATGGGAAATGACATGGCATATGAAAATGGCCTAATGTCTAAATGTCATGAAAAAATAACTTGGCATATGAAAATGGCCTAATGCTTAAATGACATGTAAAATGACATGGCATATGAAAATGGCCTAAAGCTAATTGACATATAAAATGACATGGCATATGAAAATGCCTAAAGTTTAAATGACATGCAAAATGACATGGAATAATAAAATGGCATAAAGCTAAATGACATATAAAATGACATGGCATATGAAAATGGCCTAAAGCTAAATGACATGTAAAATGACATAGAATAATAAAATGACCTAAACTTAAATGACATGGAATAATAAAAATGGCCTAAAGCTAAATGACATGTAAAATGACCTAGATGTGTAAATGAAATAGCAAATATCATGGCCTAGAAAAATGACCTAAATCTTAGAGAAAATACACATGGCCGAATGGCCTAGGAACCAAAGTGTTGTGAAAAATGCCATGTAAAATGACTTAACTAAATGCTATGGAAGATGATATGAAAAATGGAAATGGCCTAAACTATATGACAATAGCCCCATGATGCAAAAAATATGACATAAGTCAAAAGAACAAGATGGTTAGCAAGAATATAAATATACATAAAGATAAACAATAATAAAAATAAGCAAGTTAAAGTAAGCAAGTAAATAACAAAGAGATGAGCTCCACGGTTGGAACATTGGACAAAGCCCCCTAACCATTATCTCTTTATTTTCATAAAGGTCACGAAGCCTTTTCAATCTCAAAATCATAAAAAATAACTAAGGTAAAAAAAATATAGAGATGAGCTCCATGGTTGGTATATTGGACAAAGCCCACCCTAACCATTTCACTTGATTTTCATCAAGATATGAAGCCTAACTTTTTTTTTTTTTTTGAAAAGCAAGAACAACAAGAAAGATGTAAAAAAAATGGTAGGAAATGACATGGAAAACAAGAAATAAAGCATGAGGAAAAAGAAGAAAAAATGTAGTAGCAATGGTAGAATGGCTACCTTAACAAAAGCTTTCTTTCTTTTTTTACAAAAACCTTTTCTTTTCTCCATTAGCTACTGAACTCCCTTCTCAAATGATCATCCACTTAATGAAAAATAAAACATTCCCCCCCCCGCTCTCATGCTTGGCCGAATGGCCCTTCAACCATAGGATAGGTTGTGCACTTTTTCTCCTCCAATCTTGGCCCTTAGATTAAGGTTCTTTCATGACAACATAAAAATGCCATCTTGCCAATTGATAGCAGCCCTTAAGATGTGTACTCAGCCTTTATAATAACCTCAGCCCTTAGATGAAATAAGGACACAATCCCATGCACTCCCTTGCTTGACCAAATGGACCTCGACCCTTGGATGAGTTGTGCTCATCTTTCTTCTTCCATTCTTGGTCATTGGATGAGGACAACATAAAAATGACATATTGTAGATTAAATCCAGCCCTTAACATGTGTACTCAGCCCTTGTAGATGGCCTAAGCCATTGGATGAAAAGAAACAATCCCATGCACTCCCTTGCTTGGTCATATGTATGCCCACCTTTGGATGAATTGTGCTCATCTTTTTTCTTCCATTCTTGGCCATTAGATGAGGGTTATTTCATGACAAATAAAAATGTCATCTTGGCATTTAAACTTGGCCATTGGATGGTGCATTTAACTTTTCTACAAGGCACCTAAGCCATTGGATGAAGGGGGACCATTTGCAAGGTACTAGTGGTAGCATGTGAGCTCGATAATAACTAAGGAATTAAATTGATCAAGCTTTCTTCTTCTCCTCTATGCTGGCTGATCAAAGGAGGTAAAATCCCAGCAATTCCTTCTTCTTTCATATTTTTCTTAATTACAAATTTGCCCTTTTCGGTTTCTTCGGTAAAATGACCTTTTTGACCGCCGAACCTAAATAAATAGAAAACGGATTGAAAATTCAAATTTTATTTTTTCAATACTTCTGAAATAATAAAAAATTGAATTCTGGAAGTTTTCAAAAATTTTTGAGTCCATTTGCTATTTATTTCAAATTTATTTCCAAAAATGCCCTTTTTTGCACCTGAACTTTCACCATTTTTAAACGAGCTCCGAATCCAGATTTTTCTTCACCAATATCTACCAAATAATTTAAAAGTGTGGTCTGGAAGTTTTGGTAATTTTTGGGGCTCATTTGCTATTTTTTCGGGATTTATCTGCTTGAATTTCTACATAGAGGACCCGGGATTTGGCCATTTTGCAAACGAACTCCGAATCCTGATTCTCTTTCGCCAATATCTTCCAAATAATTTAAAAATGAGATCTGCAAATTTTCAAAATTTTTGGACCTCATTTGCTATTTTTTCGGGATTTATCCTTTTGAATTTTTGCATAGTGGGCCCGGGATTTGGCCATTTTGCAAACGAACTCCGAATCAATATTTTATTTTGCCAATATCTCCAAAATGATTTAAGAATGAGATCTACAAATTTTTAGAATTTTTGGAGCTCATTTGGTATTTTTTTCTAAATTTTCCAGTTTTGCCCTTTTGCCTCCGAAGCCCGATTTTGCCCTAAACAAGTTTGATTTATAGATTTTCTTTTTATGTGCCTTTTTCATATACTGAATTGGAGTTGGTCCGAAAATGCCCAATTTTTACAATCAAATTCCCTTCCGTTTTGATTTTCCCTCTTTTCAGTATTGGGAATTTCCTCATTTTTCCGTTTTTCCTTCAATTAGCTCTTTTCTCTGAATCTCTTCAAACTGGGCCTTGGGCTATCCTTGTTTACTCACTCCTCATCAATTAGGGGCTTTAGTCATTACTGAATTGGGCCATTTCTGCAATTTTCCCCAATTTCACCAAAATCCACTAAAAACCCTAATTCCCGATTTTCTTTTGAATTGACTTTTCCTTCGGTTTTTCTTCCAAGTAGCCTCTCCATTACCCGTAGTTTGTGCTTATCTTCCATTTGGATCCTCCAATTTTGGATAATTTGATCGTTTAAGTACTTTTCCCCAAATTCTTCGAATTAGGGTTTTCTTTCTACTGAAATTCCGTAACCCAACTTTCGAACTCCATATCTTTCAATGTAGACCTCGGATTATAAAAATTCTTTCACCATTCTTCAATTGAACTTCAAATCTTGATTTTGAAAGTGGGTTGACTTTTTTAGTAGTTGACTTTTTTGGGGTTGACTCTTTCGTGGTTGACTTTTTATGCTTGACTTCTTAGACTAAGTCTCGGAGTACCACCTGCAGGATGAGAAAAGCGTTTTTGCATTCTGGAACATCAATTTAGGAAGAAAACATACCTGTTTTAGTGGTCCGGACAAAATTAGGTGTCTACAAATCTCATTCGGCGTAATTTGTAGGTGATGCATATTGAGAAAAATGTGTTTGATAACGTGTTCAACACAATGATGGATGTCAAGGGCAAAACAAAAGACAATATAAAGGCTAGAAATGATTTAACGTTGCTTTATAGACGGTCGAAATTAGAATTGGTGGAAAGTAATGGAAAAACCTACAAGCCTAAAGCCAGTTACACATTAAACAGGGAAGATCAGAAAAGAGTTTGTGCATGGGTAAAAGAATTACGACTTCCCAATGGATTTGTGTCGAATATTGGCCATTGTGTAAATATGGTTGATGGGAGGTTTTATGGCATGAAAAGTCATGACTATCATATTTTTATGCAGCGATTGCTTCTAATTGCGTTTCGAGATTTGGTACCTAACACAATTTGGTATGCAATTACGGAGCTATCTCATTTTTTCAGAGACCTACGCTCTACAAAATTCATGTGGGCCAGATGGAGTTCTTGGAAACCAATATTGTTGAGACCATTTGCAAGTTGGAAAAAATATTTCCTCCATTTTTTGATTCAATGGAACATTTGCCTATTCACCTACTTTATGAGGCAAAAGTTGGTGGACCGGTCCATTATCGATGGATGTATCCATTCGAAAGGTAATTAATAAAAGATGTACATAATCTTTTTGATTATTTACTCTATTGAATTGAACATTTGTTAATTTATTATTTGCTTATGATTCTTAGATTTCTACATCTTCTAAAGACAAAGATGAAAAATCTCGCATATGTTGAAGCGTCAATAGTTAAGGCGTATATAATGGAAGAAATTTCATCGTTCTGCACCTTATATTTTGAACCAAATGTTGAAACAATATTTACTCGTGTGCCCCAAATTATAATGGAGGAGATGTCGGTTCGATGGGACGATTCTCAATTTTCACACATGAAGGGAGATCTTTGGTCCAAAAAAAACAAAGGCTCGTTACTTAGAGCATTATGAGTATGATGCAGCTGAATTATATGTATTAATGAATTGTGGGGAAGTCATACCTTATATTGAAAAAGATATTTGCCGTTGCTTAATTATATATTTACACATTAAGTTACATAATAAATATAGTGTAACTCATTATATATCCATTTATTTTTAGGGTGTTTGATGAGATAGTGAAAATCGATGCACCGAACATTAGTGATGGTGAGTTGGAGAAGGTCCGTGCAGCTAGATTTACAAAATGGTTTAAGGACTATGTAAGTTCCAGTCATTATTGTATGGTCCGCTAACGTTTGATAGAATTTGATATTGAATGTCATATTGTTTTCCGTTATTGTTCATAGGTTACGCAAGGTTCAATTCAACATAACTCTCTATAGTCATGGTCCAGGACGTATGGGTTGGTGTTATTTGGATATTTCGTTAATGGTTTCAAGTTCCATACATTAGATTATGGAGAAAATCGAAAAACCATGAATGCATCAAAGGTGACTATTATAAGGATTCTTTGCATGACTTTTATGGAATGTTGTTAGATATTATGGAGTTAGAATATTTTGGTGTGGGAAATCGAGTCGTACTTTTTAAATGTCGATGGTTTGATATGGATAAAGAAATTCGAGTAGATCCTTATAATGGGCTTGTTGAAATAAAGTATAGGTCAATACTTGCTAGTAATGAACCTTTTGTTTTAGCTCATCAATGTCAACAAGTATATTACAGTTCTTATCCATTGAATAGAAGAGAACATCGAGATTGGAAGGCTGTGTTCAAAACAAAGGCTAGGAGTAGATTTGATATTGGATCTCGTGCAGGAGAAATATATGATCTAAACGAAGGGGTTTATTAACAAATTAATGTGCCTACTCCCACCATTGTAACATATTCAAAGGATCTTGACAATCCTCACTTTTGGTTCATGGTGATTTCGAAGGAGTAAACATTAATGTTTTGTGAACAAATAAAGAAGAAAATGATGAGGATAATAAAGAAGAAGAAGAAGAAGAAAAAAAAGAAGAAGAAGAAGAAAAAAAAAAGAAAAAGAAAAAGAAGAAGAAGAAGAAGAAGAAGAAGAAGAAGAAGAAGAAAATGAAGAAGAAGAAGATGAAGAAGATGAAGAAGAAGAATAAGATGTAGATGTAGATGTAGAAGGAGATTATGATGACAGCGATGACAATGAAGTTGATGAGAATGACGAGAATGATGATGATTAGAAAGTTAATATTATTTAATCATTTTGTACGTGCATGATCTGTGAAATAATATATTCTATATATGTATGCAATATATATTTACTAATAAATTTCATATTATTCATTTTAAGGATAAAATGCGAGGAGGGCGTAAAAGTAGTGCAAAGAAGTCACGGGATTCAATGTGGGATGCTTTCAAAGCATCATCACAATCGTCCTCGGGGCCTTCTACACCACAGTTGCCGTCTGGGACGTCTCCCTTCCTACGGGCTCTATCGCCACTGGCTCTATTGACACAGTTGCCACCTTATTCGGCTCCATCTCCATGGACCCCGTCTACAATAGCTCTATCGCCCCTGGATCCCTCTGCACTGGATCCCAATACAATGGCTCTGCCTACAGTGGCTCCCTCTGTGGTACGTCCGTCCTCATCGACTCCCGTCCTACTGCCATGGCCGACACCTAATCTGATGACTTAGGCAGATCCCGCAGTACCATCTAATACCTTACTGCTGGATGAGATTTCATAGTATTTCAACAATGACCCAGCACCGAAGTATTTCGCGGATGGTGGCACGGGGCAGTAGTCGGAGGTACCTGTATTACATCCTTCGTCGTCTCCTGATACTACCACTAAGCAGAGGAAATGGGTAGAGGTCGGATGAAAGGATTACCGACACCGAGTAATCCGAATGGCAGGTTTCGACTGTCAATTGTACAAAACACATAAGTTAATTACATTATGATAATTCCATTAATTGAGTAACAAATAAATTATTGTTCACTAACACGTATCATTTATTTTAGGACTTTCATGGAGAGTTGTGTAAAATCGACCATTGCCTCAGTGAGCATACAACACTATAACAGACCATAGCCTACTTGGTCAAAGATACCTGCTAACGTGAAACTGTCTATGTGGACTATATTTGAGGAATAATTTGGTTAAGAGTCATATTATAAATTAATTATGTTTAATAGTATATATTAATTCATAATGTCTCATTATAGGAAAAATGCCAGTGGTCTCCTGAGCAAACACCACTGGTTAGGAAATTATGGGGGGCCACATGCAAGGATCGATTCAAGGACATGTTGAATTTTGATAGGGACAATGCCATGACCTTGTTCAAGACGAATCTAATAGAAGACTGCAAGGGTTACAAGTGTGATTGGATAGCAGTCGATATTTGGTATCAACTTATTGACAGCGTTTGGAGTACTGACGCTTGGAAAAATAGGTCCCAAAAGGCCAAGGGAAATAGGAACACGGAGAAAGATGGAATCATTACGAAGCACACTGCTGGATCAGTACCTTTTCTAGTTACAGGTGAAAGGATGGAATGTAAGATTAATTTTTTTTTTTTTTTTGCAATTTATATGTTAAAATTTTTATCCTATAAACTATGTGAATATTTTATTTTATTAACATAATTTTCAAAAATTCTTTTAATCTATAGTCACAAGAGTTGCAGTGCAACGTGACTTTCCTGGAGCTATTTAACAAAACCCATAAAGTGCAGAAGGTCAAGGTGATTACGTAGACAACAAGTCTAAAGTTGTTAGTGTAAGTATTTAACCATATCAATAATTTATATATTACATTAATTGATTATATTAATGAATTGTTTATGTACGTGTTCATTACAATGTCACATATTAATTGTTTATATATTTAAATATTTTTGATTGTAGGAAAACTATACCGTTGTAGCAAAAATATAGGGACGATATGTCTTCATATCCCGATTTTGACCCTCAAAACGGGTCTAGCTATTGGGGGCATTGCGACTACGCAGACGCATGTTTATAGGTTTGGAACAAGACTGAAGAATCGATAAATTTTTTATTTACCCTACAATTAGCAAAGTTCAGATACAGCCAGTTACACTCCATGTGATCCTAGAACTACATAGCAGCCGTTGGAAGCTTCGATTGAGGAGCAGTGTAATGCATTAGGTCTGATTTTTTGGAAATCCAGACATCAATCGTGAGACTCGAGAATCTCATGACGACATGGAGTATGATGTTCGCACCTTTGCTGTAGTCATAGCTAGCAGCGGATTAGGCGAGATCGAAACCAATGCTGTCGGAGTTGGTGCTGTCGGAGGCAGTGGTGTTGGAGTCGGTGTTGTAGGTGCTGTTGGAACCAGTGTTGCCGAAGACCGAAGAATCAACAAATTTTTTATTTACCCGACAATCAACAAAGTTCAAATGTAGCCAGTTACACTTCATGTGGTCCTAGTACTACACAACAGCTGCCGACAGCGTCGATTGAGGAGCAGTGTAATGCATTGAGGTTCGATGTTTCAGAAATCCAGACATCAATCGTGAGACTCGAGAATCTCATGACGACATGGAGTACGATGTTCGCACCTTTGCTGAGATCTGTACCTACTGATGACAGCATGTGTTTTATATTCGAGAGCTACATTTGAATATTATTTTTTATTTATAATGTAACTTAAAATTTTGATATTGTTTTTATAATTTTAGTTTATAATATTTTTTCAATTTTTTTTTATTTTTTATTTTTATTTTTATTTTTGCAAATAAAGAATTATCAACGGAATATTTCATCGGTAATTATCTTACCGATGGAAATTGGCTGTCGGTAATAAATTATTATCGACGAAAAATTCTGTCGGTAATACTCTGTCAGTAATAGTATTATCGACGAAAATATTTTCACCGACGAAAATAGTATCACCGACGGAATTTTTTGACAAAAAAAATCGTCGGTAAAAGTCCATTCTCTTGTACTGTGATTCAATTTTAGAGTTTGGGAGATTGAAAAGAGGATTTCAAATTATTTTGGTGAATTTTTTAGCCACCGATGGTGGCTGACGATGAAGGCGATGACGGCGGTTGATGCACCCAAAAGAGTGTATCTTATTTAACCTTGCACTAAAAAGATAAATTGTAAGTATAGTAGTTAGCAAGGGTCGAGTCCTCAGGGATTGGGTTTTAGTTTATAAGTTAATAGTTTAAAACTTAAATTCAAGAACAATAAAAGAAAAGGGGTTTTTGAAGCCAGATTTAAACTAAAGTAAATAATAAGAATAAGATGCAAGGCGGTATAACCAGCCAATAAAAATATATATACTAAATTAGGCGGTATAACCAGCCAATAAAAATATATATATTAAATTAGGCGGTATAACCAGCCAATAAAAATAAAACAAAGTTAATATACAAATTAGGCGGTATAACCAGCCAATAAAAATAATTGTACTTTTAAAAATAAGCAAACTAGAAAAGTAAGAAAACAAGTAAGAAAAATCAAATATGAAAAATATGGTTAAGGTTTCATTCTCCACCACTAGACATCATTAAGAATCAATTTCAGATCTATCAATATCAACCAACTATCAAAGTTAACAACCGTAGATAACAACAAGCTCTGTTATCCCAATCTTTCCTTAGTTTGTCGTTAAATAGAACAAGCTCTCTATTTAATCTCTAACCATTAAACAACCTAGAATAAGCTCTCTAAATTCAATTTAATGGCAGCTTTATGATGAGAAAGATAGGTTGATCTAAGCAACAAACACATAAGCTCGGATTGTTCAACTTAGGTTATGTTCCACTTTGCAATTATTGAAAACTTGACCATAATCATTAATCACAAATTGCCACTTATGAATAGGAAATCAAGACAATTACACGGATCAAGACTCCTAAACTAGCAATAGATAATTATCAAGATCTATCTAGTTGTACACCTAAATAAATCAAGACAACATCATGAACAATTCTTGTAGAAGAACATAAGCAACTTTGATAGAAAATTAATGATAGATAGAATCTGAAAATCAATCACAAAACATGTCTAGGGCTTTGAAATCACCCTTAACCAAATAGAAGTTTAGCCTAGCATAGGCATTGTAAACATAAACATAAAATTAAAGAAAATCTAAGAAGAAAATAAAAGAAAGAAAGAAGAAGAGGAAGAATATTAATTATCCAACCTCTTGCTCTCTCTAAAGAAAAAGAAAACTAGAGAAAAGAAAGAAAACTAGAGAAAAGAAATAAGAAGAAAACTTAGAGAATTTTATTAAAATAGCTAATATCCTACCTATGTACAATATGATCCTCTACAATCATCCAAGGCCCTCTATTTATACACATTTTGGAGGGCTAAATGACAAGAGACAAGCTTTACAAATTTCAAAGGTAGGTATAATAGGTGGGTGAATTTTTCTAACAATTTTCGTCATATTGTATGACAATTTTGATCAGTCAACTTGATGGTCGATTTCGTCAATGTTGGAGGCCTGATCTGATCACATGGTCTTCTAGAAAAAGGTTCCCCTATCAGTTACGGATCCATAGCCGTTGGAATCAGCTCATTTGCTGATGTGGATAAGCAGATATGGGCAAAATACGAAAACAGGTCAGCACAGACGTCATTGCACATCAGCCAACTTGATGGTCGATTTCGCTAGGGAAAACGACTCCGTTTCAAGAAGTGTAAAACATGAAAAAGATAGATATGCCTCTTAGATTTGCACGGCTACAAATTTCAGCCTTATTGCTTCAGTGAAACTCCAGATATAGCTGATATGGAAAAAGGTGTCGGAACTGGAACTGAACTGGATTTGCCCTTAATTCTAGTAATCTGAAATCACTCAAAGAAACTTGTGAAAAACACCAAATTACATAAAAATATAAAAGATCATAAACACAATTAGACTAAACAATAATAACTCGTATTTGACACAAAACAATAATAAAACATAACTAAAAACTATATAATTATACGAGTTATCACACCCCCACACTTAGCTTTTTGCTAGTCCTCGAGCAAAATCAAATAAAAATAAATTAAGAAAATCTAATCTAATCCACTTTCGTAGGAAATCACGGTGGCACTTAGCATGTGACACAAGCCTTTAAACCCCTAGGTGTCCCTAGTGGACGAGTTTAGTCTCGTGAGGGTTTACTAGAACGATACCCACAAACATTGAAAAACTAAAATATAAATAAACTACATATACTAAAAATATTTATTCCTAATCCTTTCAATACAAATTAGAGACAATCTTTGAACAAGTCTTATAAACTAATCAATAGCATAAAGAATTTCACAAAAAATCATGCTTGAATGTAAATTGTTTGAGTTAAGCCAATATTAACATAACATATCTCAATCAAAATAGTGCATGTTCAAATTTAATCTCAACTTCTCACATGGGATACCCTCATGATTTTCACTCTTTAAAGTAGTGGTGAAGTGTTTACACTCAATCAATCTCATGAAAACAGTTCTACCATATTCTTGGTTGTCCACCTATTCTCCACTATTTAGATCATACAACTTCATGAATCAAGAGGTCTTTAATCAAGGTTGTAATGGGGCCAAGGGGTTTGTAATGTGGTTGAAGAACAAAAGGATAACGATATCACAAAGGTTCCAAAGAGTTCATAAAGTTTAGAGACATAATAAGATCATACAAACAATCTTATCAAAACTCTTTACAAGTACATAGTCATCTAGGCCGGATATTCATGTTGGGCCTTTTCTTCATTCTAAACAACTTTGTAACATCTTTTTCTTTTTCCCCAAATTCAAGAGATGATTCATATTTATTTTTTTTACATAGGAATGTATTTGCTGGTATTCCATTTTTTTTTTTTGACTTTTCTTTTCTTTCCCCCCCCCCCACACTTATTTCTTGTTTCTAACCCAAATTTGGAACAAAGGTAAGGATATAAGTATATTTAGGTTAGGGACAAGTTATGGTTACCAAAGAGATAGCTTATTTAATGTAGGCTCAAATTGGTTCACTAAGGGTGTGTTCTCTTGGAACATCAATAAGGGATGGCTGTTTGGCCCTGGCTAAAAATCCTAATGCCTCTATCAAATTCATGTTGTCACATGCATCAATATAGTCTCAACAAGGTCTAAAGCAAGTTCTAGAGAATCATGTAATCATAAGAGCCCTCAAGAAAGAAATTAGATTGATTTATATAATGCATCAATCATTATAGGCTCAAAAACTCACAAGGATGATTATACAAGTCAGATTAAGTCTAAACATGCTTCTTTCTCAATCAACATATCATATTAACATTGGCTCATAAAAATTAGTATCAAGCTTAATTCTCATGAAACTTTTCTCACTAATAAATCTGTTTTAGACTTATGCAATTCATATCTCATCATAGTATTTAAAAGGAACTAAAACACACTAAAAATAATAATAAAGACTCATAAAAAAATAGTAGACAAAAATAAAAGAAATCCTAAATCCTTCCCCCCACACTTAGTTCTTACATTGTCCTCAATGTAAGTCTACTAACCCAAATGAAATAATCATGTGTAAGAGAAAAGAACTAATAACATAAGAATAGGAACAACTAAGACTCAAAACAAAACAAACTCATGCAACCTAAATAATCCTAAAATACTAAACAAAAATTAACAAGTAAACATAAAAAGATTAAAATCAAACTGACAAGGTATGTCTCAAGTCTCCCTTACTCAGACCTTGTTCAGAAATGAATACTTCTAAATTGCTTAAAATACAACAAACCCTTTTTTTTTTTTTTTTTTTTGAAATTAGCAAAATATGTCCCTTACCTGCAGAGGTTGCTAACCACTTATTATAACTGAGACACAACAAGCAAAATGTTAGATAATGTCACAAAGACAAAGTGCAATCCACTCCTTGCTCGTCCATATCTCTTTTTCTTTTTCCGAGCGTTTGCGAAACAACCGTAGCAGATAAACACTCATAAGCTTGGAGCTTTTTGAGTAAATCTTCAATGGTTGTAGCAGAAATTATGGTTCTCCTTGCCTCTAAAAACATGAATCCATTATCCACAACATTATCTAAATATGAAAGCAAATTACTAAAATAACCATTAATATTAAGCAAACCAATGGGTTTCTTATTTGTGACCAAAGATGACCAAGAAGCCACGCAAGCTATTTCTTCCAATGTACCCAGACCTCCTGGTAAAGCAATGAATGCATCGGCAGAATGGTACATGATTGTTATTCGTTCAGGGACACTCCAGACTTGTATTTCCTTACCCACGGTAGGTCCACAAAAACTTGTGAATAGTTTTGGCACGACTCCTAGAACTGGACTTCCTCCGCGTGTGCTGCTGTAGCGACTGCTCCCATTAAACCCGTACTACCGCCTCCATAAATCAAGTGGATCTTTTGTTGGGCAAGTATTACTCCAACTCTTATGGCTTCATCAGCAAATATGTTATTTTTCCCTGGATAAGCACCTCCAAAGACACAAATTTTTTTAATGCGCTGGGACGAAGTACTTTCCATTTTTTTTTCGAGTGCCTGAAAGAGAATGAGTACATGGTGTAATATATAGAGGACTGAGTAGTGAATCAGACAAGAGTAATAATGTCGCCGAAAGAGTATCTGACCTGTCAGAAGAAAATGTTAACCTAACAAAAGATTTTTGCGTGATTTCAGGAAGAAAATCAAAAAGAGAAGAAAAATCAACCGTAAAAGTCAAGAGTAATAATGTCGCAGAAAGTGTATTTGGCATCTTCCTCTGGTTTTACGTCCAGAAACGGCTTAAACGCCTTCTATGAGTCGAGGATATGCTTCCCATCCAGTTTTCTTACAAGCTGGCAAACAGGGTCTTTTAACATCAGATTCCCAAGATGTTGCCATTCCTTTTGGAATTGCGGCCATAAATCAAGAATTTCTCTTTGTACGTCTCCACTAGGATGCGTCTCAAGAGAAAGTTGGATATTACCCAAATTCTCCTTACTCAGTCCATCCTTAATGAATTCAATTTTATCATCTCGATTAGAGGACGGAATCCCAATAGAACGACATTTACCGTTACACGTCCATCGTGCACATTTGTGGCAATTTGAACTCATGCGCTTTGCTCGTCGCTTCTTTGCAAAAGTGCTTCTACCTGTACCTGGTAAATGCAAAACAGGAAGATATTCATCTTCACGTACCTTGGCTTCAATTATCCAACGTATGTCTTCAGGAATCCCTTTGTGCATAAGCATTCTTAGTCTTTCAAATCGAACTTGGTAAAGCTTCAGTAAAATATTTCGAGGAAAAGGAGGAAATCGTTTCTGCAATCTTGTGAGAATATCATCCATCCTGAAAAAAAATGAAAAAAATTGAAAGAGAAATTGGAAGAGAAATTTATATACAATATCAGTTTTGTGGGTAGCTGATGGAACCGATTTAAATAATCACGGAGTACCGTTATCCGCCATTTAACCGGGGTTAAAAAAATTAAAAATTATATTTACATCTAGTTATTTTCAAAACAAGGATCAGAAAGAAAAACAACATAAAAAGACTCAAAAACAAAACACTCTAAATAAAATCCTAAATTCTTCCCCCCACACATAATTCTTACATTGTCATTAATGTAATGCTATTAATCCCAAATGAAAGAATCATGTGTAAGTGAAAAGAACTAATAAACAAAATAAACTTATGCAGCCTAAATGAACTTAGAAACACTAAACACAATTAGCAAAGAAACATAAGAAAAAGATAAAGAAAAAGAGAGCAAATCTGAGGATGGCAGTTTGGCAATGCTTTCACTAATTAGGCTGCCTCCCCCAATTAGCACTTGATTTAGTGTTTTGAACCTAACCAACACCCCTTCTTGGCATTTTAGGCTTGTCAGGCTCATACATGAAATTTCCCAAATTTATGCGTTTGAGAGGAAGCTTTCTTTGCACAACAGTGGATGCATTCTCCATTACAAGTATTATTCCATCATCCTTTGTGGTGCATATGTCATCGAGGAATGGAGCATATTTTGATACTTGTTGAATGACCTCCACAAACAAGTTGTTTAAGGTTTCCGGCATGTGTTGTTCATGTTCTTCCTCCTTGAACTTTGCAAATCTACTAGGAAAAGGTGGAGAAGAAACATTAGTATAAAGTGAAACGTTAAACGTTACCTCAGGTGCCGAAATACTCTTAGAATCCATCTCTAATTTTGTTTCATCCTCATCTTGTTCCTCATTCTTCAAGGTCACAATAGTAGCATTCTCCTTTGGGTTAACCATCGTTTGGGCTGGGAGTTCTTCAGATCTTTGTGCTACCCATCCCACCATACTACTAGCCAATTGGCTCATTTGCTTTTCCAAACTCTGGATGCTTGCCCTTGTTTCCTGTTGAAATTGCAAAGAATCAGTAACAAGAGAATAGACAAGATCTTCTAAAGAAGTACCTGAGTTTTGAGTCATATGTGGTGGTTGAAAAAGATCTGGTTCTTGAGACCATGATTGATTGAAGCTAGATGGATGAGTGTAATTGGCATAAGGATCTACTTCTTGGTAATTTTCTGAGTAGCCATAATTAGTATGATCCCACCATCCCTCATGGTAAGTGTTTGAGTAATGATCATACAGTTGGTCTTGGAACACTTGATGGCCTTGACATCCTCCCATGTCCAATTGTTGAACTAGGGAAGTGAGATTGGCTTGTTGATTCTCCATGTTCATGTATGCCACCAACTCTTCAAGTGTTAGATTGCTCAATTCCATTGTTTTTTTTTTTTTTTTTTAAATTTGAAAGGAAAAACTTGTATGTACAAGAAAATAAAACTAATTAGAACTGAAAATAAGAATAAACCAAGTAACAAATAAACTAAAGAAAGCAATCCCCGGCAACGGCGCCAAAAACTTGATGCACCCAAAAGAGTGTATCTTATTTAACCTTGCACTAAAAAGATAAATTGTAAGTATAGTAGTTAGCAAGGGTCGAGTCCTCAGGGATTGGGTTTTAGTTTATAAGTTAATAGTTTAAAACTTAAATTCAAGAACAATAAAAGAAAAGGGGTTTTTGAAGCCAGATTTAAACTAAAGTAAATAATAAGAATAAGATGCAAGGCGGTATAACCAGCCAATAAAAATATATATACTAAATTAGGCGGTATAACCAGCCAATAAAAATATATATATTAAATTAGGCGGTATAACCAGCCAATAAAAATAAAACAAAGTTAATATACAAATTAGGCGGTATAACCAGCCAATAAAAATAATTGTACTTTTAAAAATAAGCAAACTAGAAAAGTAAGAAAACAAGTAAGAAAAATCAAATATGAAAAATATGGTTAAGGTTTCATTCTCCACCACTAGACATCATTAAGAATCAATTTCAGATCTATCAATATCAACCAACTATCAAAGTTAACAACCGTAGATAACAACAAGCTCTGTTATCCCAATCTTTCCTTAGTTTGTCGTTAAATAGAACAAGCTCTCTATTTAATCTCTAACCATTAAACAACCTAGAATAAGCTCTCTAAATTCAATTTAATGGCAGCTTTATGATGAGAAAGATAGGTTGATCTAAGCAACAAACACATAAGCTCGGATTGTTCAACTTAGGTTATGTTCCACTTTGCAATTATTGAAAACTTGACCATAATCATTAATCACAAATTGCCACTTATGAATAGGAAATCAAGACAATTACACGGATCAAGACTCCTAAACTAGCAATAGATAATTATCAAGATCTATCTAGTTGTACACCTAAATAAATCAAGACAACATCATGAACAATTCTTGTAGAAGAACATAAGCAACTTTGATAGAAAATTAATGATAGATAGAATCTGAAAATCAATCACAAAACATGTCTAGGGCTTTGAAATCACCCTTAACCAAATAGAAGTTTAGCCTAGCATAGGTGATGGAAACTCAATTAAGAG
This sequence comes from Fremontodendron californicum, assembly GCA_030761205.1. Lineage (NCBI taxonomy): Eukaryota > Viridiplantae > Streptophyta > Magnoliopsida > Malvales > Malvaceae > Fremontodendron > Fremontodendron californicum. The sequence goes on from JAULJL010000009.1 coordinate 25,488,175, forward strand.
TTGTAAACCCAAGTGCAGGTTATGTTCAAGTAATAAATTCTCGGGTGTCCGAGGTCGAACCACAGGGAAGCGTATTAGTAAGTATAAGTTTATAAATATATAAGAAAAAGAAAGTAAACAAGATATTAGGGAATCAACAACAAAACAAAATAAACAAGATATTAGAGAACAAAATAAATAAAATAACATAAAAGAAATTAAACAAAATATAAAAAACAATAAGAAAGGATGTTGAGGTTAGAGACTCCACTCTTGGTGTTATGCTAAGATTAATCTTGTTTTATTACACAATTGAAATCCACACATAAGGGAGGTTCCAATCGGAAGGTTTAGCAATTCAGTCCAACGTCCATAGCATATGATATTATGTTCATTTGGTGTCCTCAAAACTCATAAAAAGAGTCCAAGCATTCCTTATGCCAAGGTATATGTCTACAACAAATCAAGGTTATGAAACCAAGCATTTACTGTGCCATTTTCATTGTCAATAATGAATCAAGATCTCTACTTTGCAAGTATGATTTTAAACCAAAAGAAAATATTATCTATGCTAGTGCTTATAAATGATGATTCATTTTAGCTCATGTTTAAGAGACTAACCTTAGCATTTACCAAGAGCTTCACCTCATCACCTCAACAATATGATTAGAAACACATACTAGATATGAATAAAATGAAAAGAAATGTAAGAAGAAAAAGAAAACTAGAGAAAGGAAAGAAAAAAGAAAACTTAGAGAATTTTATTACAATGGCTATCCTACCAATGTATCCATCTCAATACTCATCCAAGGCCCTCTATTTATACACATTTTGGAGGGCTAAATGACAAGAGACAAGCTTTACAAATTTCAAAGGTAGGTATAATAGGTGGGTGCATTTTTCTAACAATTTTCGTCATATTGTATGACAATTCTGATCAGCCAGCTTGATGGTCGATTTTGTCAATGTTGGAGGCTCGATCTGATAAAATGGTCTTCTAGAAAAATATACCCCTATCAGTTACGGATCCATAGCCGTTGGAATCAGATCATTTGCGCACGTGGATCGGAAGATATGGTCAAAATACCAAAACGATGCAGAACAGACGTCATTGCACATCAGCCAACTTGATGGTCGATTTCGCTAGGGAAAACGACTCCGTTTCAAGAAGTGTAAAACATGAAAAAGATAGATATGCCTCTTAGCTTTGCAGGGATACAAAGTTCAGCCTTATTGCTTCAGTGAAACTCGAGATATAGCTGATATGGCAAAAGGTGTCGGAACTGGAACTGAACTGGATTTGCCCTTAATTCTAGTAATCTGAAATCACTCAAAGAAACTTGTGAAAAACACCAAATTACATAAAAATATAAAAGATCATAAACACAATTAGACTAAACAATAATAACTCGTATTTGACACAAAACAATAATAAAACATAACTAAAAACTATATAATTATACGAGTTATCACACCCCCATACTTAGATTGTTGCTAGTCCCTAGCAACGACTCAATAAAAAAAAAATAATAATAAAATAAGAAAATCTAATCTAATCCATTTTCGTAGGAAATCACGGTGGCACTTAGCATGTGACACAAGCCTTTAAACCCCTAGGTGTCCCTAGTGGACGAGTTTAGTCTCGTGAGGGTTTACTAGGACGATACCCACAAACATTGAAGACATAAGAAAAACTAAAAATAATAATTATAACTAATCCTTCCAATATAAATTAGAGATAATCATTGGACAAGTCTTAAAAACTAATCAATAGCTTAAAGAAATTCACAAAAGATCTTGCTTGAATGTAAATAGTTTGAGTTAAGCCAATAATAACATAACATATTTCAATCAAAATAGTGTATATTCAAACTTAATCTCAACTTCTCACATGGGATACTCTCTTGATTTTCACTCTTTAAAGTAGTGGTAAAGTGTTTACACTCAATCAATCTCATGAAAACACTTCTACCATATGCTTGCTTGTCCACCTATTCTCCACTATTTAGATCATACAACTTCATAAATCAAGAGGTCTTTATTCAAGGTTGTAATGGGGCCAAAGGGTTATAATGTGGTTAAAGAACAAAAGGATAAAGATATCACAAAGGTTCCAAAGAGTTCATAGATTTTAGAGACATAATAAGATCATACAAATAAAACTTCTCAAAACTCTTATAAAGCACATAATAACATAGGCTAAATATTCATGTTGAGCCTTTGCATCATTCTAACCAACTTTGTAACATCTTTTTCTAGAAGTTCAAGAGAAGATTTTTTTTTTTTTTTTTTTTTTTTTTTTAATATGGGAATGTATTTGACAATGATCCCTTTCTTTTTCTCTTGACTTTTTCTTTTCTTTTCTTCCCCCACACTTATCTTTTGTTTCTAACCCAAATTTTCAAATAAAAATATCCCTTGTTTTTTTGCAATATGTCTCAAAATATAAAATTCATCTTTAGAACAAGGGTAAGGATATAAGCATATTTAGGCTAGGTGTAAGTTGTGGTTACCAATAAAACATCATATTTAATGTAGGCTCAAATTGGCTCACTAGTGGGGATGTTCTCGTAGAACATTAATAATGGATGGCTGTTTGGCTCTGGTTATAATCCTAATGCCTCTATCATATTCATGTTGTCACATGTATCAATATAGTCTCAAACGGTTTAAAGCAAGTTCTAGAGAATCATGTAATCATAAGAGCACTCAAGAAAGAAATTAGATTGATTTGTATAATGCATCAATCATTATAGGCTCAAAAACTCACAAAGATGATTATACAAGTCAGATTAAGTCTAAACATGCTTCTTTCTCAATCAACATATCATATTAACATTGGCTCATAAAAAGGTTGACATCAAGCTCAATTCTCATGAAAATCTTCTCACTAATAAATCTGTTTTAGACTTATGCAATTCATATCTCATCATTGTATTGAAAGTAACTAAAAAAAAACACACTAAGTCTAAACATGCTTTTTTTTTTTTTTTTTTTTTTTGAAGAAGAAGATTAAATCAAACTGACAAGGTATGTCTCAAGTCTCCCTTACTCAGACCTTGTTCAGAATGAATACTTCTAAATGTCTTAAAACACAACAAATTTTTTTTTTTTTTTTTTTTTTTAGCAAAATATGTCCCTTACCCCCTACTAAAATATGACATTGTCCCCAATGTCAAATTTTAAAGGTAGAATTTAGGAGATATTACCTGCAGAGGTTGCTAACCACTTATTATAACTGAGACACAACAAACAAAATGTTAGATAATGTCACAAAGACAAAGTGCAATCCACTCCTTGCTCGTCCATATCTCTTTTTCTTTTTCCGAGCGTTTGCGAAACAACCGTAGCAGATAAACACTCATAAGCTTGTAGCTTTTTGAGTAAATCTTCAATGGTTGTAGCAGAAATTATGGTTCTCCTTGCCTCTGAAAACATGAATCCATTATCCACAGCATTATCTAAATATGAAAGTAAATTACTAAAATAACCATTAATATTAAGCAAACCAATGGGTTTCTTATTTGTGACCAAAGATGACCAAGAAGCCACGCAAGCTATTTCTTCCAATGTACCCAGACCTCCTGGTAAGGCAATGAATGCATCGGCAGAATGGTACATGATTGTTATCCGTTCAGGGATACTCCAGACTTGTATTTCCTTACCCACGGTAGGTCCACAAAAATCTGTGAATAGTTTTGGCACGATTCCTAGAACTGGACTTCCTCCGGCGTGTGCTGCTGTAGCGACTGCTCCCATTAAACCCGTACTACCGCCTCCATAAATCAAGTGGATCTTTTGTTGGGCAAGTATTACTCCAACTCTTATGGCTTCATCAGCGAATATGTTATTTTTCCCTGGATAAGCACCTCCAAAGACACAAATTTTTTTAATGCGCTGGGACGAAGTGCTTTCCATTTTTTTTTCTTTTTCGAGTGCCTGAAAGAGAATGAGTACATGGTGTAATATATAGAGGACTGAGTAGTGAATCAGACAAGAGTAATAATGTCGCCGAAAGTGTATTTGACCTGTCAGAAGAAAATGTTAACCTAACAAAAGATTTTTGCGTGATTTCAGGAAGAAAATCAAAAAGAGAAGAAAAATCAACCGTAAAAGACCAATGCAAAAAAAAAAAGAATAATTACACAAATCGAACAACACGTAAACTAAACCGAAATAAAATTATTGCAAATCAAACCAAAAGCTGAGAAGTCATTTATTGTAGTTGTGATTGTGGCTCACATCTTCCTCTGGTTTTACGTCCAGAAACGGCTTAAACGCCTTCTATGAGTCGAGGATATGCTTCCCATCCAGTTTTCTTACAAGCTGGCAAACAGGGTCTTTTAACATCAGATTCCCAAGATGTTGCCATTCCCTTTGGAATTGCGGCCATAAATCAAGAATTTCTCTTTGTACGTCTCCACTAGGATGCGTCTCAAGAGAAAGTTGGATATTACCCAAATTCTCCTTACTCAGTCCATCCTTAATGAATTAAATTTTATCATCTCGATTAGAGGACGGAATCCCAATAGAACGACATTTACCGTTACACGTCCATCGTGCACACTTGTGGCAATTTGAACTCATGCGCTTTGCTCGTCGCTTCTTTGCATAAGTGCTTCTACCTGTACCTGGTAAATGCAAAACAGGAAGATATTCATCTTCACGTACCTTGGCTTCAATTATCCAACGTATGTCTTCAGGAATCCCTTTGTTCATAAGCATTCTTAATCTTTCTAATCGAACTTGGTAAAGCTTCAGTAAAATATTCCGAGGAAAAGGAGGAAATCGTTTCTGCAATCTTTTGAGAATATCATCCATCCTGAAAAAAAAATGAAATAAAATAAAATGAAAGAGAAATTTATATACAATATCAGTTTTGTGGGTAGCTGATGGAACCGACTTAAATAATCACGGAGTACCGTTATCCGCCATTTAACCGGGGTAAAAAAAAAAATTATATTTACATCTAGTTATTTTCAAAACAAGGATCAGAAAGAAAAACAACCTCTTCTTGAGTAACATGATTTTCCAAAAAGAGTTTGAGTCTTTGTCCATTTACCTTGAATACGTTACCATTTTGAGGATTCTCAATGTCAACTGCTCCATAATGATACACATGCTTAACCACAAATGGGCCAGTCCATCTTGATCTCAACTTACCAGGAAATATGTGAAGTCTAGAATTATAAAGTAGAACTTTTTGCCCAACATTAAATGTTTTTCTTGAAATTAACTTGTCATGAAAGGCTTTAGTTCTTTCTTTATGAATTTTAGAATTCTCATATGCATCATTTCTGAGTTCCTCAAGTTCATTTATTTGTAATTTTCGTAAATTAGAAGCGTCATCAAGGTTTGAGTTGAACATTTTAATGGCCCAATATGCTTTATGCTCAAGTTCCACAGGTAAATGACAAGGTTTTCCATAAACTAGCCTATAAGGAGACATGCCCAATGCTGTTTTAAAAGCTGTTCGATAGGCCCATAATGCATCGTTAAGTCTAAGAGACCAATCTTTGCGATTTGGATTAACTGTCTTTTCCAAAATTTGTTTAATCTCCCTATTTGCTAATTCTACCTGTCCATTTGTCTGCGGGTGATAAGGGGTTGCAACTTTGTGTGTAATGGCATATTTCTTCATTAATGTTTCAAAAACCTTGTTGCAAAAATGTGTTCCCCCATCGCTTATGATAGATCGAGGAATTCCAAATCGACTCAAAATATTTTCTTTTAAAAATTTAATCACTGTTTTGTGATCATTATTTCGACATGGAATTGCCTCTATCCACTTTGAAACATAATCTATTGCAACTAAAATGTATAAGAAACCAAAAGATGGTGGAAATGGTCCCATGAAATCAATACCCCAACAGTCAAAAATTTCAATTACAAGAATTGGGTTCAAAGGCATCATGTTTCTTTTCGAAATGGAACCTAATTTTTGACAACTTTCACATGACTTGCAAAAATTATGTGCATCTTTGAACAAAGTTGGCCAGTAAAATCCACACTGTAAAATTTTTGCAGCAGTTTTCTTTGATGAAAAATGACCACCACATGCCTCGGAGTGACAAAACTTAATTACACTACTTACCTCATTGTCGGGAATGCATCTTCGAAAAATCTGATCAGGACAATATTTGAACAAGTAAGGGTCATCCCAATAGAACTTCTTTACCTCATTCAGAAACTTCCTTTTATCTTGGGTGCTCCATTGAGAAGGAATTTTTCCTTCTTGTAGTTCATCAAGATGTGAAGAAATTATGACTGGAAAAGTTTCACTCTCACCCAAAAAGGAATATTTTAGCTCGGATGGCAATGGTTTTAACTCCAGCTTGGGTGGTTCAATAGTTGATGGTACAGTGACATTTGTAAGTGATGGTAGTTCCTCAAACTTTTGTTTCCAACAATGCTTATCCTGAAAAGATTTTAACAAAGAATCAGTGTGTGAAATTTCTGAAGCATTATCAAACTCATATTCAATTAAATAAGCTTCTAAAGGATCATGGAATGTGGTAGTGGTGAGATGTTCATGAACAAGTTCTTCAATGAAATCCACTTCATGTACTTCTGAATTATCACCAGGTTGCTTGCAAATGTTGAACACATTTAATTCTAAAGTCATATTTCCAAAAGAAATGTTCAACATACCATTCCTGCAATTTATCAGAGCATTAGAAGTTGCAAGAAATGGACGGCCTAATATAACAGGAATTTGAACATTTGGATTTGAAACAGGATGTGTGTCCAAAACAATAAAATCAACAGGGAAGTAAAAATTATCAATTTGAACCAAAACATCTTCAACTATCCCTCGAGGAATTTTTACAGAACGATCAGCTAGTTGAAGTGTAACAGGTGTTTCCTTGAGTTCACCTAAACCTAACTGTTGATAAACAGAAAAAGGCAAAAGATTAACACTAGCACCAAGATCAAGCAATGCACGTTCTATTCTAGTGTTTCCAATGATGCATGAGATTGTTGGACATCCAGGATCTTTGAATTTTGGTGGAGTAAGGTGCTGAATGATTGAGCTCACACTTTCCGTCAAAAATGCTTTCTTTTGTACATTATGTTTCCTTTTAACTGTGCACATGTCCTTCAAAAATTTAGCATAAGATGGAACTTGTTTGATTGCATCCAATAAAGGAATGTTAATCTTAACTTGTTTGAAAAGTTCATAAATTTCTGCATTTTGATTCAAATTCTTTATTGTTTGCAACCTTTGAGGAAAAGGAGCAGGATGCATACCTTTTTCTTTGTCCAAATTTTCAAGAAGTTCAGACTTACCATCATCCTTACCATTACTTTTCGGAGGGGAAAGAGGATCTTGGTCTTTTGATGGAATGTTTTTGTCAATTGCCTTTCCACTTCGAAGAGTTGTGATAGAACTGGCATTTTCCTGTTGAGTTTCATTGGAGCAAGAAACAAGACATTGAGTAGAAGGGTTAGGCTGAGGTTGAGCAGGAAACTTACCTTTTTCTTGAGTGCGTAATGAAGCTGTCAATGTGGACAAGGTGTTTTTGATCTCATTGATGTCCTGTGAAGTCCGGCTATTCACATTTGCTTGTGTTTGCATGAATGCTTGCAATGTTTCTTCCAAGGTTTGTACACGTGAAGGTTGATAGGAAAAAGTGTTGCCCGGCTTTTGAGATTGTGGTACCTGAACATGATTATTATTCCGCCAACTGAAGTTGGGATGATTTCTCCATTCAGGGTTATACGTTTCAGAGTAAGGAAAAGGAAAAGGCTTTTTAAATGTGTTTATGGAATTTACTTGATCATGCAACGCTTCTTTAAGAATGGGAATGTTTGGACATTCAGAAGTGGGGTGTCCCATGATTTCACAAATTCCACAACTTTCTTCATTTTTAACCGTTTTGACTTCTTTTACTTCTCTCAGTTCCATGGCTTCAATCTTTCTAGCCAAATTAGCTACTTTAGCTTTTATCTCATCTTCTTGACTAAAATGATATTTTCCTCTGTTAGAAACAAGATTAGATCTATTGGAACTTTCAGAGGAATTATCTGTGTGCCAGGCTTGAGAGTTATCTGCCAAATGGTCTAGGTAGTCAAAGGCTTCTTCAGGTTCTTTTTCTAGAAACTCACCGTTACACATTGTTTCAACAAATTGTTTAGTTTCGGGAGTTAAACTTTCATAAAAGAAACTAATAAGACGCCATTTTTCAAAACCATGATGTGGACAAGAACTTAACAAATCTTTAAAACGCTCCCAGCACTGAAAAAATGCTTCATTTTGATTTTGATTGAAATTTTGAATCTGTCTTTTCAAAGCAGTAGTTTTATGTGCTGGGAAAAATTTCTTTAGAAACTCAGTTTGTAATTCTTGCCATGTGCCAATTGACCTTGGTTTTAAATTATGAAGCCAAATTTTTGCTTTATCTTTTAAAGAAAAAGGAAATAATTTTAGCTTGACAATTTCATTTGTACATTGTTGGTCATTAAAGGTGACACATACATCTTCGAAGTCTTTTAGAAACGAGTAAGCACTTTCCGATTCCAACCCATAGAAATTTGGAAGCAAAGCTATCATACCTGGTTTAAAACGAAAGTTGTTTGCATTGAGAGGAAAAATAAAACAAGAGGGTGATGAGCTTCGAGTTGGTTGCAAGTAGTCACGCATGGTGCGTACTTGTCTGTTCTCATCTTCAGCATGAACACTTTCATTGTCAGCCATGGTAGGAGTTGTATTAGAAAGATTACCTGAAAAAGTTTCACAATAAAATCTAACTAAACGACGAGATCTAAAATCACGTCGCCAAACAAGCATAAAACAAAGTTAATATACAAAATTAGGCGGTATAACCAGCCAATAAAAATAAAACAAAGTTAATATACAATATAAATATAAATATATACAAAATTAGGCGGTATAACCAGCCAATAAAAATAAATATAGGCGGTATAACCAGCCAATAAAAATAAATATACTTATAAACTTATATACTTAGTATTGCCTCCCCGGCAACGGCGCCAAAAACTTGATGGAAACTCAATTAAGAGTTGTAAACCCAAGTGCAGGTTATGTTCAAGTAATAAATTCTCGGGTGTCCGAGGTCGAACCACAGGGAAGCGTATTAGTAAGTATAAGTTTATAAATATATAAGAAAAAGAAAGTAAACAAGATATTAGGGAATCAACAACAAAACAAAATAAACAAGATATTAGAGAACAAAATAAATAAAATAACATAAAAGAAATTAAACAAAATATAAAAAACAATAAGAAAGGATGTTGAGGTTAGAGACTCCACTCTTGGTGTTATGCTAAGATTAATCTTGTTTTATTACACAATTGAAATCCACACATAAGGGAGGTTCCAATCGGAAGGTTTAGCAATTCAGTCCAACGTCCATAGCATATGATATTATGTTCATTTGGTGTCCTCAAAACTCATAAAAAGAGTCCAAGCATTCCTTATGCCAAGGTATATGTCTACAACAAATCAAGGTTATGAAACCAAGCATTTACTGTGCCATTTTCATTGTCAATAATGAATCAAGATCTCTACTTTGCAAGTATGATTTTAAACCAAAAGAAAATATTATCTATGCTAGTGCTTATAAATGATGATTCATTTTAGCTCATGTTTAAGAGACTAACCTTAGCATTTACCAAGAGCTTCACCTCATCACCTCAACAATATGATTAGAAACACATACTAGATATGAATAAAATGAAAAGAAATGTAAGAAGAAAAAGAAAACTAGAGAAAGGAAAGAAAAAGAAAACTTAGAGAATTTTATTACAATGGCTATCCTACCAATGTATCCATCTCAATACTCATCCAAGGCCCTCTATTTATACACATTTTGGAGGGCTAAATGACAAGAGACAAGCTTTACAAATTTCAAAGGTAGGTATAATAGGTGGGTGCATTTTTCTAACAATTTTCGTCATATTGTATGACAATTCTGATCAGCCAGCTTGATGGTCGATTTTGTCAATTTTGGAGGCTCGATCTGATAAAATGGTCTTCTAGAAAAATATACCCCTATCAGTTACGGATCCATAGCCGTTGGAATCAGATCATTTGCGCACGTGGATCGGAAGATATGGTCAAAATACCAAAACGGTGCAGAACAGACGTCATTGCACATCAGCCAACTTGATGGTCGATTTCGCTAGGGAAAACGACTCCGTTTCAAGAAGTGTAAAACATGAAAAAGATAGATATGCCTCTTAGCTTTGCAGGGATACAAAGTTCAGCCTTATTGCTTCAGTGAAACTCGAGATATAGCTGATATGGCAAAAGGTGTCGGAACTGGAACTGAACTGGATTTGCCCTTAATTCTAGTAATCTGAAATCACTCAAAGAAACTTGTGAAAAACACCAAATTACATAAAAATATAAAAGATCATAAACACAATTAGACTAAACAATAATAACTCGTATTTGACACAAAACAATAATAAAACATAACTAAAAACTATATAATTATACGAGTTATCAATAGGCATTGTAAACATAAACATAAAATTAAAGAAAATCTAAGAAGAAAATAAAAGAAAGAAAGAAGAAGAGGAAGAATATTAATTATCCAACCTCTTGCTCTCTCTAAAGAAAAAGAAAACTAGAGAAAAGAAAGAAAACTAGAGAAAAGAAAGAAGAAGAAAACTTAGAGAATTTTATTAAAATAGCTAATATCCTACCTATGTACAATATGATCCTCTACAATCATCCAAGGCCCTCTATTTATACACATTTTGGAGGGCTAAATGACAAGAGACAAGCTTTACAAATTTCAAAGGTAGGTATAATAGGTGGGTGAATTTTTCTAACAATTTTCGTCATATTGTATGACAATTTTGATCAGTCAACTTGATGGTCGATTTCGTCAATGTTGGAGGCCTGATCTGATCACATGGTCTTCTAGAAAAAGGTTCCCCTATCAGTTACGGATCCATAGCCGTTGGAATCAGCTCATTTGCTGATGTGGATAAGCAGATATGGGCAAAATACGAAAACAGGTCAGCACAGACGTCATTGCACATCAGCCAACTTGATGGTCGATTTCGCTAGGGAAAACGACTCCGTTTCAAGAAGTGTAAAACATGAAAAAGATAGATATGCCTCTTAGATTTGCACGGCTGCAAATTTCAGCCTTATTGCTTCAGTGAAACTCCAGATATAGCTGATATGGAAAAAGGTGTCGGAACTGGAACTGAACTGGATTTGCCCTTAATTCTAGTAATCTGAAATCACTCAAAGAAACTTGTGAAAAACACCAAATTACATAAAAATATAAAAGATCATAAACACAATTAGACTAAACAATAATAACTCGTATTTGACACAAAACAATAATAAAACATAACTAAAAACTATATAATTATACGAGTTATCAGCGGTAAAGGTAGGTGATGGTCGGATTCTGGGTAGAGGAATAATAGACGGTGGTGTTCTTGAGGGGAGAGAGGTTCAGAGAAGAAAAGAGTTTTTTTTCCTTAAAGGTAACTTATGAACTGGAAAAAAATTTGAGTTTTAAAGGGTTGCATCTGGGTCGAGTCGCAATGCCCGCACCTAGACCCGACCCAGATGTAGCCATTCTCTGTTTTTATTTTCATTTAATTTTTTGTTTGGTTTTTTTTTTAAAATTTTTTAATTTGTTATTTTTTGTTACGATTTTAACATTATTTTAGTTCCTAGATATTTTATTTATTATTGTCTAATTTAATTTTATTGTTAATTCATATTTATTTATCAATTCCTAACTACTAATTTTATTTAATTTGATTATTGTAGGTATATATATTTATGACTAACCTTTTATTTGTTTGGATTTTATGTTGATTATTTATTACTTGTTTATTTATTTATTATTTGTTAATTCCTATTTGTCATTAACTCTTATTTATTGATTAATTCTTAACTAACTTTTAATTAATCCTTATTTGTTTAATTTTTGTGAATATCTTTATGATTAATTTGTGCCTTGATTTTCTTTAAGTTTTGGATTTTGTGTAAATTATTGTAGATTGTTTATTTATTTATTACTTGTTTGTTTGTTTATCTCATGATAGGATAATTTAAATTGGATTAGGTTTTATTTTTAATAATCCATTCTTAATGATATGCTTATTGAAGATAAAATAACTTGGTAAATTTTAGAATAAAATTAGGATGAACAAAAACCACTTAGATAAGATCAGTTTAGGATAATATGTGATTAATATGATACTATCTCTAGATTGGCGTTGTGGGGGTGCTAATCCTTCCCTACACATAACTGAACTCCCGAACCTAGTTCTTAAATGTAGATCGGAACCTATTCTTTTTAGAGTGCCTTAGTCAAGCTTAGGATTACTTTAAAAAGGATAGATTCATAGAGGTGACTAATCACACCTAGCAAAAAAGATTAGTGGTGACTCCATGATTTGCGTCTAGCATGTTGAATTCGTATTTGGCACGTTATGACAGTTTGGCAAGTCCACTGGGGACGACATTAGAGAGTCGAGCCATAGGTTAGTCATATGTTATCCTTGATCTTGAAATTGGTCATACTTATTTTATTTGTTATTGTTTTATTAAATTTCTAACGTTTTTCAACTTTTCTTTTTTGGTTTATGATTTTGCAGGTTTTTTTGTGAGTCAAGGTTTGCATTGTTCCTTCGTACACACCACACTGGCATGAACATAAGCCCTATACTCGGGCTCATCCTTTTAGGAGGGGGTAAAGTACCTACGCCTTCGTGGGGTGATAACCTCCGTATGGGCTAGCGAAATACTCTCAGGGTGTAAAGTACCTACGCTTTCGTGGGGTGATAACCTCTGTATGGGCTAGGGAAATACTCTCACCCGAATTGAATCTTTTTCGGTTAGAGCCTGTAATCGGCGAGGATTGGGGTACCTTACTTATCCTCTATGGATGAAGTTAAGGAGCAATTTGGGGACCTTTTAGATTGATCAAATAATCCTGAACCCAGCATGTAGACAACACTTAAGTGGCCAACAATAGGATAGAGCCATGTCAATCCTATATAGAGAAAGACCCAAAATAGGACACATGAAGGATTGTTCTTGCTTTCTGACAAACATTTTGAATTTGTGAATGTAGACACCTAATTTTGTCCGAACCACTAAAACATGTATGTTTTCTTCCTAAATCGAGGTTTCAGAATGTAAAAAGACTTTTTTCATCCTGCAGGTGGTACTCCGAGACTTAGTTTAAGAGGGCGAGCATAAAAAGTCAAACTTGAAAAAAGTCAACCCCAAAAAAGTCAACCCCGAAAAAGTCAACCCTAGAAAGTCAACTACTGAAAAAATCAACCCACTTTCAAAATCAAGATTTTAAGTGCAATTGAAAAATGGTGAAAGAATTTTGATAATCTGAGGTCTACATCGAAAGATATGGAGTTCGGAAGTTGGGATTTGGAGATTTAGTAGAAAGGAAACCCTAATCCGAGAAATTTGGGGAAAAATGCTTAAACGATCGAATTGGTCGAATTGAAGGTTTCAAATGAAAGATAAGCACTGAATAAAGGTAATGGAGAAGCCACTTGAAAGAAAAATCGAAAGAAAACTCAATCCGGGAGAAAATCGAGAATTAGGGTTTTTGGTGGATTTCGGTGAAATCGGGAAGAATCACAGAAATTGCCCGACTTGGTAAGACCAAAGCCCCAATGAATTAGGAATGATTAAAAAGGGATAGCCCAAGGCTCAGCTTGAAGAAAATATGAAAATCAGACTTGTTTTGAGCAAAACCGGGTTTCGGAGGTAAAAGGGCAAAATTGGAAAATTTGGGAAAATAGCAAATGAACTCCGAAAAATTCAAAAAATTTGAAAATCTCATTTTAAAATTATTTGAAAGAGATTGTCGAAATAAAATCTTGATTCGGAGTTCGTTTGCAAAATGGCCAAATCCCGGGTCTCTTATGTAGTAATTCAAAATGAAAAATCCCGAAAAAATAGCAAATGAACTCCAAATCTTTTGAAAATTTGCAAATATCATTTTTAAATTATTTGAAAGAGATTGGCGAAAGAAAATCTTGGTTCGGAGTTCGTTTGCAAAATGGCCAAATCCCATACCTCTTATGCAATAATTCAAGAAGATAAATCCCGGAAAAATAGCAAATGGACTCCAAAAATTCTGAAAATTTGCAAATATCATTTTAAAATTATTTTGAAGAGATTGGAAAAATAAAATATTGATTCAGAGTTCGTTTGCAAAATGGCCAAATCCCGAGCTCCTATGTAGTAATTCAAGCAGATAAATCCCGAAAAAATACCAAATGAGTTCCAAAAATTATGAAAAATTCCAGATCACACTTTTAAATTATTTGGAAGAGATGGTTAAAGAAAAATCTTGATTTGGAGCTCGTTTAAAAAATGGTAAATTATGGGGGCATGAAAGGGCATTTTTGGAAGAAAAAATCCAAATAAATAGCAAACGGACTCAGAAAATTTTGAAAACTTCCAGAATTCAATATTTTATATTTTGAAAGTATTAAAAAATAAAATTTGAATTTGGAGTCCGTTTGCCATTTATTTGCATCCGGGGGGGCAAAACGGTCATTTCACCCAAGCAACCGAAAAGGGCTTCTTTTGGCCTTTCAAAAAATCAGACTTGGGCTGGAAAAGAGAAGTGATGGCCTGCCAAGGCCCAAAGGAAGGAGGAAGCTTCTGATTTTTCAATCAAATGGCCAAGAATTAAGAGTTAGTTAGAGATTCTTTTTGATCAAGCCATTGTGATTAAGCCACATAGGCCAAGGGAGAGTGTCAACATTATGCTTGAATAGCTGTAATTATGGACAGCTGATATACTAATCTAAGGGTGATAGTTTCATGATTTTTCACCTTGAATTACTAGCCATTTGATGGAAATTGGTTAGGACGAAAATGACAACATCCTTGCATGAGAGAGAAGGGCATTCGGCCAGCCTTAAGGGAGGGACCAGAATTTCATTTTTCACACTTTATTTTTTCAGATTCCTCTTTGTTTTGCTTAGTTTTTCTCTCCTTGGTTGAAAGCAAAAAGAAAAAGTTTAGAAAAGAAAGGAAAGGAAAGTTTGAAGAGATAAAGCTTGAAATATAGCTTCTTGAGGTTGCTCTTGAGCACCAACTCTTGCACTTTCTTGATTTTCCATTCTTTTTTTTTTTGCTATTTTGATTATTATTTGGTGAGTTTTATTTTTAAATAAATGTTTTTTTTTTATGTTCTTCTTAAGTTTCTTCTTCATCTCTTTCTTAAATAATTTTTACAAATTTTTTCTTATTTTTCTTTAATGGCCGAATGGCCTACATTTTTTTTTATTGTGGTTGCTGTTTTTGATTTAATTTATCATGTTATTTATGTTATTTTCTTTAATTTTGATGCTTTAAGTGTTCTTCTAATTCATATATTTGAATCATGTTTTAATTTGGTTACTTTGTTTGTTGCCATTTATGATTTAAATATCATGTTCTTGCATTTTTAATTTTCTGTTTTCATAATGTTTAAATTTGTTGATGTTTTATATTTAGTATATCAAGTGTTTGTGAAAATGCTTGTTTGGTTTTATTATTTCTATTTTGTATTTGCATGATTTGAGTATTATATTTTAGTTGAGCATGTTAGTATATCAAGTGTTTGTGAAAATACTTTTTTGGTTTTAGTATTTCTACTTTGTGTTTGCATGTTTTGAGTGTTATATTTTAGTTGAGCATGTTAGCATATCAAGTGTTTGTAAAAATGCCATGCTTGTTGGAGCTTGAGGCCATTCGGCTACTCCATGGGTTTTACATTGTATGTGCATTTTTGTCATGTTAGTGGATAGGTTTTGCATTTGCATGACATTTGATTGAGTATTTAGTTTAAGTATACCAAGTGTTTGTGAAAATGCTATGCTTGTTAGGAACCATAGGCCATTCGGCCACTCCTTGTATTCTAGCATCATGTGTGCATTTTTGCTATGTTAGTTAATAGGTTAGCATTTGCATGATATTTGGTTGAGTTTTTGGTTTAAACATGCCTTGTGTTTATGTTATTGCCATGCATATTTTAGATGTTAGGTTAGGTTTACTTTGCCATGCTGCATTAAATGCCATGCAAGTTCATTTAGGTCTAGGTCACTATATGGATGCCATGCATTTTTTCATGACATTTAGGTTTAAACTCATGCATTTCATGCATCATATTTTGCTGTAATTTTTCATGCATTTCATGTTCATGCCACTTGAATAATGACTTAGTCCAATTAATGGTTCTAAGTCATGCTCTCTTGAGCACACTTGTGGAAAATTAAGGTTTGTCAAATTGATTATTCTACCGTTGTGATTTTTTTTTTTTTACTTTTAGCCAATTTTTATCTAACTTTCAAAAAGTTCTAGCTACTGTTTTTGAGTCATTTTGTGAGTCTTAAATATTTTTACTTTGATTTTTAAATGATTTTATCAAAGGCAAAAATGTATTTTAGCAAAACAATTTTTTTTTCACCAAGTACTCGTACTTTCCTGATTTGTCTGGGCATTCATCTTTAATCAGAAAATTAAACTAATTTTTTCCCGTGTAGTTTTACATGTCCTGAGTCTCCAGTATTTGTTTTAGAATTTTTAAAAATAGGGTAAAAAATCGTGGCTTAAAACTGGACAGTAGAGTCAGAATTGAATTTAAAGAAAAATTATTTTTTTTTTGGTTAAGTTACTTAGAGGTGGCTGATTAGGAAGTTTAGCTACTGACTTTGGGTAGGTTCTAAGCCTTTTTAAACTCTAAAAATGATTTTTTAAGTCTCGGGTTAAGGGTGGTCAAGTCCGGGATTTTAAACTTAGGAAATTAGAGTCATTTTAAAAAAATTTAGCCCAGTTTTTATTCTTAATTTAAGCTTTTCAAAATTGTTTTCAAACAATCACAAAGTATTTTGGTTTTAGAATATTTAATTTGACATATTTCCTAAGGTAGCCAGATATCTTTTTAGATATACAGATTTCCTTAATTAAAGGAAAAAAATACATTTTCATGCATTGCATTTTCCATATTCATGCATTTTATTTAATATGTGCTTTTTGCTATGATAACTTCTATGATATTGTTATGATTTTGAGTTATGTTATATTGTTTATTATATGATTTGGAATATTTCATGATATCCTATGCTTTTTATTTAATTTTTTTTGTTATATTATTTAGCATATACTATGTTCATGCATTATTATTTTCATTTTTATTTTCATGCATATTATATGATAGCATTATTTTATATTCCATGTCATTTAAATTATATGCCATATCATTCATATTTGCCATGTCATTTCAATCATTTCATTTCACATAGAATATTATGTTACTTAGATCATTTCATTTCATGTATAATATATTAGGTTACTTAGGTTATTTCATTTCATTTAGGATATATTATGTCATTTAGGATATTTTATTTCATTTAGAATATATTATGTTACCTAGGTTGTTTCATTTCATATAGAATATATTATGTTACCTAGGTCATTTCATTTAGAATATATCATATAACTTAGGATATTTCATTTCATTTAGAATATGCTAAGACATTTAAATCATATCATATCATTTACGGTGCATTATATTATTTAGATTTTGCTATGTCATTTTTTTTATGTCATGCATATACATTTTCATATCTTTTAAAATGTTTTCAAAAAAAAGATAATGATTTTCAATAAAATAAAGATATTCCCGAGTTAAAATAATTCATGAGTTCTCTGCCGGGTTTGCTGGGGAGGATATCATCAATTATTATTAATAACGGAATATCTTCTTTAAAATGAGAATGATTCGGAAAGTTTTCCAAATTAATAAAAATTTCTATATTTTGCCACGTTTGTTGGGAAATATAGGAAAATTTTGAATTTATAAATTCCGAATCATTTTCAATTAAAAATGGAATTATTTTTCTTTAAATTGGGAATTAACTTGAAATACTAAATTTAAAATCGACTTTTTTACCGAGACTTGAGATAAAACATGATTAATAAGGTACCGTTTTATACGGGCATTTTGGGGGTGCTAATCCTTCCCCATACGTAATCGAGTCCCGAACCCGTTTCCTTGATTTCTCTAGTTTAAAACGTAGACTTGAAATTGGTTTTTAAAATGTTTTAATTAATTTTTAAAATATTTTACAAAACCGGTTTTAATAGGTGGCCGATCACACCTAGCTAAAAAAGATTGGTGGCGACTCCATGTCTTTTTCAAGGTCATTTTCAACACCTTCATTTTTCTAGAGGAATTAAGTCGACTTTTCCTCGGTTTTTTTTAATGTCACGCTTAACGAATAATAAAATCTTGCGATGAGACTTGTTATTTTTTAGGTTGCGACAGCTTGGCGACTCCACTGGAGACAATTAGAGAGTTAGGCCTAACATTAGTCGTGTGTTATCAAAGTCTCGGTTTTGTTGGTTTAATTGGTATTTAATTTTAATTCCCACATTTTAAAAAAATAAAGATAATTTCAAAAAAAAATAATGAAATATTTTTAAATATGTCCATATTTCATGTGCATACATATTATAATTGTTCTCTGGTTATTTTGGTGCATATATTTATTTATTGATTAATTGATGATTTATGTTGTTTAATCTTGTTGGGGCATTTAGTATAAGGGATATAGAATAGGTGGTGAAAGGTTTGTTATTTCTGCTCACACAATACACGTGCATTTGCATATCATGAATCCTATACCCGGGTTCCGTCCTTTTTAGTGGGAGCAAAGTAACTAAGCCTTCGTGATTAACAATCCGCATGGGCTAGTGAAACACTTCCAGAGTACTAAATTACCTAAGCCTTCGTGATTAACAATCCGCATGGGCTAGGGAAATAGACTCTAACGAATTGAACCCGCTTTTATCGGGGTGCCTTACTAGCCTTCACCGGCGATAGTGAGGAACAATTCGGGGCTTTTAAAATTCATTCACCTTCATATAGTAAACCTAGGTGAAGCCATGCCGGATTTCCAATTAGATATCCCGAAGTTAAGAAGATATGAAGGAATATTTCCAATCCTTTTACCTTCTATTCTACTTTTCGAATAAGTTTATTTTTTCGGACAATGATGAACGTACATCACAATGCTCATAATAAATGTTGATATTTCATCCCCGGGGTGTTATAATGCTGAAATTTTGTTGGCATCCTCAAAGATAATTATTGCTTTGTATTGTATGTTTTTTTTTGTATTATTCATATTTATTCCCGTTACTAATTCATTTTCTTTTTGTTGTTGTTGTTTTGTTTCTTTTTTGCATTCTTGCCATCATTTTTGCACATTTGAAGGTTATTGGTCTCAGGATATTATTCAACCAAAAAGGCTTTCATGGAGGGTCAGAGTGTCTTAGTGGTTGAGAAACATTTAGAGGTTAGGAAGCAGTCCGAGAAAGGTCAGCAGGATAATGGGGATTGTTTGAAGATAGGATATGTGTCAGCATTGCCAGCCGAAGTTGATCTTATTATCAAGCAAAATAATCTCCGTGAATTGATTGATATATGGAATCAGTGGAACATATAGGTAAAAGAAGCCTTCACTCAGACATATGGGGACATAGCACTGTTAGCTCAGGTTAAGGTCAGTGGCGAGGTGATCCGGGCTGTCGTACAATTCTAGAATCCCACTTATCGGTGTTTTACTTTCAAACGAGAGGATATGACTCCAACCATAGAGGAGTATTCGACCTTGCTGCATATTGAGAATGTTATTCCCGATCGTATTTATTTGAAGGATACAAAGACGCCGGGTTTCAAGAAAAATGTGTCTAAGATTTTGGGAGTGGAAAGAAGTTGGGTAGAAAACCATGTTGTCCGAAAAGGGGTAAGCTACTGTATATCATGGGACATTTTACGGGCTTTAATCCATAGCCATTCAAGCAAGGAGACAGTTAGGAATATTTTTGCTTTGGCTATCTATGGTTTAGTTATCTTCCCGAAAATATTAGGGTATGTGGATGTGGCGATATTTGATGTTTTCGAGAGGCTTAAGCAAAGGATAAAGCCAGCCCCGGCAATCATAACAGAAACAATTCGATCCTTGAATTTCTGTAGACGGGAAGGCAAAGGTCATTTTCTAGGTTGTATACAGCTCCTCTACATATGGGTTCAGAGCCATTTTTGTAAACAGGAGAATTTCCCTCTTCGCTCATATTGGAAATATTTTGCACCAATTGGTGAATTTCTTAAGAGGGATTGGCTTAAGAATAGGATTGAGGAGCAATGGATCAACATATTCTGGAATATCAGGGCTGAGATGATAGTTTGGAGAGCTCCATGGATAGCTCCTATGCCGACATTGTATAAATGCGGAGATAAAGCTTATGTTCCATTATTGGGAGTATGGGGAGGAGTGAGCTATGCACCATTGCTAGTACTGAGGCAATCAGAATCTCGTCAATTTACTCCAATGACCCATGACCTTAGTAATTTGGAATTTGCTTATGGAGAAGATGGATATTCGGGAAAGGTCCGTGAGATTGTGGTGGCATGGAAGGAAACTCATCAGGTCGAGGTAGCTAGATATGCCGATATCGTCACACCTGATTACCTGACATGGAGGGAATCGAGGGTTAATGATAGGTTGTTGACACCGGATGGGGAAGAAGTTCGAAATTTGAGTTCGCCTCCCAAGGAAGCACCATCAGAGTTAGAAATCGCAAGGGCGGAATTTGAAAAAGAAAAGGCCCGGATGAACAAGGAGATTGCCCGACTGCAAGAAGAGATCGAGGACATGAAAGATCGGGAGGTAGCCCGAGAAAAAGAAAATGAAAAGATCAAGAGAGAGTGGGACACTGTTCAAAGTGATCTTCAGGAATTACACTTGGAGAACAAGAGGTACCTTTTCGAGCTCAAATTCGAGGGGACTCTCAAGACTTCCGAGGAGTGGGAACAAGAAGTCAGAAACCTCAAAAAGAAGAAGAACTATTGGGCAGAAAAGGCAAAACACGAGGAAGCCCGAGCAAATCAACTTGAGAGACAAGCTAGGGAAAGCTTACACGGCGATGCTTCTGCTAACACGTCAAAGGGTCGTTAACAAGTAAGGATCAGATGGAAGAGCAAGGCAGTTAAAAGAGGACAGTGAAGAAGGTCCAGGATCCGAGGGAGTTATTATAGGACCAGTATTTTGTAATAGTTTTTAGGAGAGACAGATTATCATATTGTTTTAAGCAGGGATCTTTTTTTTATGTATTTAGTTCCAAGAAATCAATGAAAGACCATTTGGTTGGAAGTATCCCGAGGCCAATACTTTAAATATATTCATCATTCACTAGTTCTTTCTTTTATATATTTTATTTGTTTATTCATATTCATAATCATTCATTCATTTATTCTTTATAAATTGTTCATACACTTAGTCATTTATTTATTGGTCCATTCATTTATTCATATAGGTTCATACACTTAGTCAATTACTTAGTTGTTCATTCATTAACACTGGTTCATTCATTCATTTATTCATTTTTTATAAAATAAAATAAGAAATGTGTCAATAATTTCTAATCCATTGTTTTTAAAACTAAAGGTACAATTGGTCGCACTCAGAAAAAACCAGACTTCCAACACCCTTACAATACTCGATCTCAAACAAGAGCCATGGAAAACGATCAGCTTGCCAGAATTGAGAGAATGGAAAGAATCTAGAAAGAACTGCAGGAACAATTAACTAAGTCTCAAGAGGAGACACGGGAACAGATGACAAAACTCATGGAGATGATGAGCACTATGATGAAGCAGAAGTGGGCCGGAGAAAATTCAGCTACCGGAATGGGGGCAGTGAATCAGGAAGATCGCCCAGAAGTGGTACAGAGAAATGGCCAAACATCCCAACCTGTGGGAAATGAACTCCCAACTAGGGCAGCATCCTACATCTATATCCAACCAGCAACCGAAGCACAAAATTTTGGTCCTAAAAGGGGTAACATCGGAGTTGATCCAATTGAGGTTGAGGTTCCAGATTTTGAAGAAATGCCAGAAAAGGAAAGGGCCAAAATGACTGAATTGAAAAGGGTCTGATAAGCTCATAAAATATATATTTTATGCCTTTCTACCTTTAGTTTTTGTTATGTTTTCGATCTTTATCTTGTTTACTTATAATATCTTTTTGAATTTTAGGTACAATAAGGAGAATGAAGTCAAAAGATGTCAACAATGATGGTAAAGAGCTTAAAAAATCATATTCACAAGATGGAAGAAGACTTGGGAGTCAAAAATATCAATTTCTGGTTGAAAAGCAATCAGGCAGATTTGACCTCTTGAGCTTGTTGTAAGGAAAACATGATGTTAGAGTCTTTATTTGAAGAAACTTGATAGGGTCAGCCACCCGATGGTACAATCAACTGAGTCGTACCAAAATTCGTTCATGGATGGATTTGGCCAGAGCTTTCATGGAATATTATAAGCATGTTTTTGACATGGTACTGGATAGGCTGT
This sequence comes from Fremontodendron californicum, assembly GCA_030761205.1. Lineage (NCBI taxonomy): Eukaryota > Viridiplantae > Streptophyta > Magnoliopsida > Malvales > Malvaceae > Fremontodendron > Fremontodendron californicum. The sequence goes on from JAULJL010000009.1 coordinate 25,510,542, forward strand.
CATTACAGAATATCGAAAAGAGGTCCAATGAGAGCTTTAAAGAATATTCGCAGAGGTAGAGGGATCTGGCTACACAAGTGCAACCCCCTTTAACTAGCAAAGAAACCACAGTGCTTTTCATCAACACATTGAAAGCACCCTATTATGACAAATTGGTGGGAAGCGCTACCAAGGGTTTTGCAGATATGGTAATATCTGGGGAAATGATTGAGTCAGCTATTAAGAATGGGAAGATGGAAGGGGGTGAGTCTGCTACCCCAAAGAGAGTTTTTCCCGCAAAGAAGAAGGAAGAAACACATGCAGTAAGCTTCAGCCAGTACCCCTATACACCTCCTACACCATACACACCACCAAGGCCTTATACTCCTACCACACCTTATGCACCTCCGACACCTTACACACCATACCCGAGGTATAATCCTTACTACCCCAATGTCAACCACCTTATCCAAAACCTATTCCCCTACACCAATATACCACAACAGCCATTCCCAACTGGCATATCCCCTCAAATAACACTTCCTAGAAATACTGTCCCAAACACTCAGGGTCCTGCGCGCAATGACCAACGTTCACCAAGGAACGATCAAAAAGCCCAATTTGATCCGATTCCTACCATCTACGGTGAGCTATATCCAAAACTATTGCAGGGTCAACTTGTTGCACCTGTGTACCTAAAACCTTTGACACCTCCATATCCAAGATGGTACAATGCAAACACTAATTGTGCATACCACGCGAGAATGCAAGGACATTCAATTGAAGATTGCCTAGCCATCAAAAAGAAAGTCCAAAGCCTGATCAATGCTGGGGTTGTGAAGTTTGGATCAAAACATGGGCCGAACGTAGCTGGAAACCCATTGCCCAATCATGCTGGGAATCAGGTAAATGCAATATTAACCGGAGAGGGCAGAAGATTAAAAAAGGATACTAGGGAAGTCAAGGCTCCGATGCTGACAGTATGGGTTGAAATGATCAAGGCAGGATTGGGGGAAGATATAGATAGTCTGCAAATGGTTGCAAAAAGGGTGCATAATTGGTGCCCGTTCCATAAGTTTGAAGGCCATGATATACAGAATTGCGGGGACTTTTGGGTTAAAGTCCAAAGGAAGATGGATAATGGGGAAGCCCAATTCTACTAGGAGACAGAGCAGGAAATAGATGTCATTGAAAATACAAGTGGCTATGATGAACCGGAGGAGAAAGTTATGCCAGTCATTGAGGAAAATATGCCCAAGTTAATCATTGATTTACCTGTTTCCTTTTATACAAGGAAAAAAAGGCTGCACCATGGAAATACGACTGTAGCGTGGTTATGCCTGGGTCTTTAAGCCAGCAGGATATCAGAGGTGTGGGGCATTTAACCCGAAGTGGGAGGTGTTATGCTCCGAAGGCTGCTGAATAGGGTTTAGCAGGGAAATACAGAGAAACAGATAAAAGGAAGAAGGTAGTCGAGCCAATCCATATTGAGATGGATTTGCCAAAAGAAACAGAGAGGGGATCAGCCCTGGTTAACAGAATGAAAGAACTAGTATGTGAGAAAGAAGCCTGTGAGTTCTTAAAATTTATAAAGCATAGTGAGTATAGCGTGGTTGAACAACTGCAGTGTCAACTAGCTAGAATCTCAATCTTATCCTTGCTTTTGAGTTCAGAACCACACAGAATTGCCCTGTTAAGAGTATTGAATCAGGCATACGTGGCTAATAATATATCAGTAGAAAAACTGGACAGGCTGGTGGGAAACATCGCAGCAGATGACTACATATTTTTTAGCTATGAGAAGATACCACATAATGGTATTGGATCAACAAAAGCTCTCTATATAACTACCACTTGTAAGGGGCATATATTACCAAGGGTCCTTTCGAATAATGATTCTTCACTAAATATGATGCCTTTAGCAACCCTATCCAAATTGCCAGTGGATATATCCTATATGATACCAAGTTGCACAGTTGTCAGGGCTTTCGATGGAACAAAGAGAGAGGTTATGGGAACCATTAAAGTTCTTCTGGAGATAGGCCCGTGCATTTATACAGTGAACTTCCAGGTCATGGATATTAATCCATCTTATAATTGCTTGTTGGGAAGGCCATGGATACATTCAGTTGGGGCTGTACCCTTGTCTCTCCACCAAAAGCTGAAATTTGTGATGGAGGGCCGTTTGATCACAGTATCAGGAGAGGAAGACATAATAGCCTCCGTATCTACTGAATCTCCTTATGTTGAGACCAATGAAGATGCTGTAGAGTGTTCTTTTCGGTCGTTGGAATTCGTAAATGCAGTTTTCGTCACTAAAAGACAGAAAATTCTGAAACCAAGATTGTCCAAGAACACAAGGCTAGGGGTAAGAACTACCGTGGAAAAGGCTGCAGGGCTGGAAAAGGTCTCGGGAAATATCTTCAAGGAATGGCTCGAGCGATACAGGTAATAGGAAAGAAAGACCGGTTTGGCCTAGGGTATCTTCCGAAGGCCCATGAGAAAAGGAAACAAGTTGAAAGGAACCGGCAAAGGAGGATGGCCTGTCTTACGGGTATGGATATTGAATGAGAGCCTATGACATTTCCACTTATCCTTCAGAGCTTCCGCTCAGCCGATTCTCTGTTCGAAGAAAAGAATTTTGATGATATGCTCGTAATGATAGAGCAAGTCTTCGAGAGATTCCAGGTGAATAGGGATGAGCAGATATATGATGTGAAGATCTGCACGAATGAGGAAGATAGAATTGAAAGAGAGAATGCTAACTGGATGGTGCGACCTTGTCCACCAGGATATAGACTAACCAACTGGAGTGCGACTGAGTTGCCCATAGTTTTTAAGTCTATTCCAGAGTAATACTTTTAAAAAAGGAATCTTAATTATCTTTACCCAGAGATATTAAGAGTTTTTTTTTTCTGTAATGGGCTTTTTAAATATTTTCATTCAATAAATAACAAGCACAATACATTTTATCCAAATTTGATGTGTCTATATTCTTTCATTTTTGTTATTTATTTTGTTTTCATTATATATTTTCCTGTACTGTTTCTTCTCCACCTATTTACAGGTGTGCAGATGCGGAATATGAGGACCTTCCTGTCAGTAATTCTGAAATTGATTTTGAAAGACCCATTTGCACGGGTGATTTTGAGGCTAATGAAGATACTGAGGATTATGGTCTACCTCCAGATCTATTAAGGAAAATAGAACAAGAGGACAAACAAGTACTTCCTCATAAGGAGTTATTGGAAATAATAAATCTGGGAAATGGTAAAGAGATAAAGGAAGTCAAAAAATTGGGACTTCATTGCCATCATCAATAAAAGGTGAATTGATAGCTTTGCTCCGGGAGTATGTAGATGTATTTGCATGGTCTTACCAAGACATGCCAGGGTTGGATCCGGATATTATGGTTCATAAGCTCCCTTTAAGGCCAGAATGCAAGCCAATTCAGCAAAAGTTGAGAAGTATGAGGCCAGACATGCTGTTAAAGATAAAAGAGGAGGTGAAGAAGCAATTTGATGTTGGATTCTTAGAGGTGGCAAAATATCCAGAATGGGTGGCAAATATAGTTCCAGTACCAAAGAAGGATGGCGAAGCGCGAATGTGCGTTGATTACCGAGATTTGAACAAGGCCAGCCCTAAAGATAATTTCCCTTTGCCCCATATTGATACTCTGGTGGATAATACAGCAAAGAGTTCTTTATTTTCTTTCATGGACGGATTCTCAGGATACAATCATATCAAGATGGCACCGGAAGACATGGAGAAAACCACATTTGTTACAATGTAGGGAACCTTCTGCTACAAAGTAATGCCATTTGGGTTGAAGAATGCTGGGGCAACATACAAAGAGCCATGGTGACCTTGTTTCATGATATGATGCATAAGGGAATTGAGGTCTACGTTGATGATATGATCGCTAAGTCATAAGGAGAAGAGGAGCATATTGCGAATCTTAAGAAGCTCTTTGAACGATTAAAGAACTTTAGACTCAAGCTAAATCTGGCAAAATGCACTTTTGGAGTCACCTCAGGAAAATTGTTGGGTTTTGTCGTCAGCAAAAGAGGAATTGAGATTGACCCGGATAAAGTGAAGGCTATTCAGAATCTGCCACCACCTCGCACTCAAAAGGAAGTAAGAGGCTTTCTGGGGAGATTGAATTACATTGTTCGGTTTATTTCACAGTTAACCGACAAATGTGATCCAATATTTAAGTTACTTCAAAAACATGATCCAGGAGAATGGGAAGAAGATTGTCAGATTGCATTTGAAAAGGTCAAACATTATCTATCCAACCCACTAGTATTAATGCTACCTATTTCGGATAAACCAATGATACTGTATTTATCAGTATTTGAAAGATCCATGGGTTGTGTTTTGGGGCAGCTTGATGAAACTGGAAAGAAAGAACAGGCAGTTTATTACCTCAGCAAGAAGTTCACGAATTATGAGTTGAAATATTCGTCGGTAGAGAAGGTGTGTTGCGCCTTAGCTTGGACTGCTCGAAGACTTTGATAGTATATATTGTATCACACAACGTGGTTGATTGCTAAGCTGGATCCAGTCAAATACATGTTGGAAGCACCTTCTTTGTCAGGAAGGACGACAAGATGGCAGGTTTTATTGTCAGAATACGACATTGTATATGTAAGTCAAAAAGCTATCAAGGGCAGTGCAATGGCTGAATTCTTAGCAAGTCGAGCAGTGGAAGATTATGAGCCGTTGAACTTTGACTTCGCGGATGAAGATTTGATGTATGTGTCGCAAACAGATGAGATTCCCCTGAAGAAGAAAGTATGAAAAATGTACTTTGATGGCGCATCTAACGCCATGGGGCATGGAATCGGTGCAGTGCTTATATCCCCAGAAAAAGATTATTATCCTTTCACTGCTAGATTGGATTTTGATTGTACAAACAATACTGCCGAGCATGAAGCATGTACTATAGGCCTTCGTGCTGTAGTGGACAAAAAGATCAAAGTATTGGAAGTTTTCAGAGATTCAGCCTTAGTGATTTACCAGCTACGAGGAGAATGGGAAACCCGAGATACAAAATTAATCTGATACTGAGAACTCATACTGAGTTTATTGGAGGAGTTTGAAGAAGTGAATTTCAATTACTTTCCTCGAGAAGAAAACCGAATGGCAGATGCTCTGGCTACTTTGTCATCAATGTTTAAAGTGAATGAAGGGGCTGAAGTTGTGCCAATAAAGATGAGTATATACGAGTCTCCTGCCCACTGTTTGAGTATCGAAGAAGAAGCAGATAGTTTTCCTTGGTATAGTGATATCTTGCAGTACATCAAAAGTCAACAGTATCCTGAATAGGCAATAGAGAATGACAAGAGGACTCTGAGAAGGCTAGCAATGGGTTTTGTTTTAGACAGTGAGATTCTCTACAAGAAAGGGAAAGATCAAGTCATATTGAGATGTGTCGGGTCTGCCGAAGCTCGAAGAATCATAGAAGAGGTCCATGAAGGGATTTGTGGCACTCATGCTAATGTTCACATGCTTGCTAAACAGATTATGAGGGCAGATTACTATTGGTTGACAATGGAAGGAGATTGCATCAGTTATTCCCGGAAGTTCCATAAATACCAGATCTATGCAGATAAGATTCATGTGTCACCATCGCCATTACATGTCATGACTGCACCTTGGCCTTTTTCAATGTGGGGAATGGATATGATCGGGCCTATTACCCCGAAAGCTTCAAATGAACATCGTTTCATCTTGGTGGCCATAGATTGTTTCACAAAATGGGTAGAAGCTGCTTCCTAAGTGAATGTAACAAAGTCGGTGGTGTGCAGATTCATCAAGAAAGAAATCATATGCCGTTACGGGTTGCTAGCAAGAATTATTTCGGATAATGCTCTCAATTTGAACAATAAGATGATGAGAGAAGTATGTACTCAAGTCAAGATCACACATCATAATTCGGCACCTTACCGTCCAAAGATGAATGGCGCAGTAGAAGCAGCTAAGAAGAATATCAAGAAGATTGTCGAGAAGATGACCAATGTGTACAAGGATTGGCATGAGATCTTGCTATTTGCTCTTCATGCATATTGTACCTCGGTCCGCACATCTACAGGGCCAACACCGTTTTCTTTGGTATACGGGATGGAAGCAATGCTACCTATTGAAGTTGAGATCCCTTCACTTCGGGTTTTGATGAAAGTTGGCCTAGAGGAAGCAGAATGGGTTAGAGCTCGTTATGAACAGTTGACTCATCGAGGAGAAAAGATTGAAAGCAATTTGTCACGGACAATTGTATCAAAAAAGGATGATTCGAGCCCACAACAAGAAAGTTCGTCCCAGGCAGTTCCGAGAAGGGGAATTGGTACTGAGGAAAATTCTCCCTATAGTAAAGGACCCAGAGGAAAATGGGCTCCGAATTGGGAAGGACCCTATGTGGTCAAAAGAGATTTTTTTGGAGGAGCATTGATTTTAACTCGGATGGACGGAGATGATTTTAGGCATCCCGTGAATGCTGATGAACTGAAGAAATATTATGCTTAAAAAAAATGTGTGATGCTGTGCACATGGAAATTCAAATGATTCCAAGTGTAAAAATGGAAATTCTATATATCTATCTCCCCTGTGAATCACTTTTCAAAGAAAATATTCATGCTTGATATGATGAATGGCCATCTTTCATATTCCTTTCACTAAGAAGAAATCATCCTTAGTCACCCCTTTCGAGCTTTAGGAATTATTTCTTTCTTTAAACCTTGATCAAGGATCACCCTCTACACCGGAGGGCAAATGCAAGGAAAGATAATAAAAAATATGGCAAAAAAAAAAGAAGAAAGCCATCGAAAATGTGGCAAATGAAAGCCAACAAAGCAAAAAAAGAAGAAAAAGTCCAAAAAGGGACAGATGTTTCAAGAAAAAGTTCTCCTGAGGAAATGATCCTTGATCCAATCACCCCTAAACACACTTTGGGCCTATTTTATCCTTTATTTCTAAACCAAAACCTTGGCCTACATTACGTGCTTTAAAAGCCCATTTTGATCAAGCATGGATATTTAATTTGAAAGGTTATTCTCAGAATTCATCCTATCTTTTGAATTGATATTTTTACCTTGGAAGCATTTAGAATTCTCAGATGCATGGTAGAATACAAAAAAATGGAAATGAAAAAACAATGTAAAAGGAGAGGTTTAAGCCGAAAACCCGCAAAGGGCGACTTAATACCGAATGGAGGACACTTGAGTTGAAAACCTGCAAAAGGCGGCTCAAGTACTAATCAAAGTTCGAATCAATGCTCTGTGTAAAGGGGGAGAAAGTATCTGACAATCAGAGGAAAGAGGGAACAACTCAGTCTGATGTAACTACAGAAGCTAAGAGGCTACCTAAGTGAATTGCTCGTTCAAGAGAAATTTCAGATGGTCTGAAAAGGGAGGGGTCCAAGATATTCCGCATCCGGGGCATCTACAGCCTATAACCTTACATTTGTTTCTTATATCTTTGATATTTATTTTTACTATTTTAAAACATTTCTTGCAATAAATTTTTGTTATTCTTTTCATGACAATTTTTGCTTGATCCATATTCTCTTTCATATACTTTTGAGATGCATTATGGTTGTTATTAAATGGAATGATGATTAGTAATAAAAATCTTTAAATAAAGGGATTTCAAAGTATTACTAAAGAATAGATTTAAATCTTGGGAAAGGTTTGGAAAGTTCACCAAGAAAAGAAAACAGTGAACGTGATGGAAACTCCATCACAAAGTCAGAAAATCTGTGAACTTCAGCAAAAGACAGAAACTGAGACTGTTTGACAAGATATCTTGAGTGAGGAATTCTTTAAGTGGGGCATCAATGAACAATTGAAGATTCTGTCATGAAGTCAGATAATTTGTGAACCTCAAAGAAACCATGGATTAGAAATCATGGTACAATCATTTGATTGCATTTATTTTTAGGAAACATACAAGCATTTGCAAAGCAGGACATTCTCATCATTGCATTTAGCTAACAGTGCAGAAATCAGGGAAACTTGGACTTCCCCAAAGAGAACTCGTTTTGCTTCTCAAAAGATTCAGATTCCGAGACCGCCATCAAGGTATTTCCTTCTGTTTTAAATCGAATTCATTTTGTTTATCAGACGAGTCGAGCCTTGAGACTGTCGTCAAGATATTTTTCAAATCACAGTTTTAAAGACCTTCGGGCACCATTTTTAGAGACCTTCGGGCACCATTTTTAAAGACCTTCGGGCACCAATTTTAAAGACCTTCGAGCACCAATTTTAAAGACCTTCGGGCACCAGTTTTAAAGACCTTCGGGCACCAGTTTTAGAGACCTTCGGGCATCAGTTTTAAAGACCTTCGGTCACCAGTTTTAAAGACCTTCGGGCACCAGTTTTAAAGACCTTCGGGCAACAGTTTTAAAGACCTTAGGGCACCAGTTTTAAAGACCATCAGGCACCAATTTTAAAGACCTTCGGGAACCATTTTTAAGATCTTCGGGCACAATTTTTTCTTTTAAAAATTGAACCCATTTCCTTAAGACGGGTCGAGCCTTGATTAGTTAGGGAATTCAATTTAAGGACAAATCTTCAATTTACAGCTTTTTCAAAAAAAAAATGAAATGATAGTAGAATGAAAAAGAAACTCCCTTCCCTTTCCTTCACATGTGATTTCACTGACTGTACATAGTGTTTGTTTATCTTTGCCTGATTCCTGATTCTCAGCAATAGCGAAAGAGGGGCAGCTGTAGACACCTAATTTTGTCCGGACCACTAAAACATGTATGTTTTCTTCCTACATCGAGGTTTCAGAATGTAAAAAGACTTTTTTCATCCTACAGGTGGTACTCCGAGACTTGGTTTAAGAGGGCGAGCATAAAATGTCAAACTTGAAAAAAAGTCAACCCCGAAAAAGTCAACCCCGAAAAAGTCAACCCTAGAAAGTCAACTACTAAAAAAATCAACCCACTTTCAAAATCAAGATTTTAAGTTCAATTGAAAAATGGTGAAAGAATTTTGATAATCTGAGGTCTACATCGAAAGATATGGAGTTCGAAAGTTGGGATTTGGAGATCCAGTAGAAAAAAAACCCTAATCCAAGAAATTTGGGAAAAGTGCTTAAACGATCGAATTGGTCAAAATTGAAAGTTCCAAATGAAAGATAAGCACTGACTACAGTTAATGGAGAAGCCACTTGAAAGAAAAACCGAAAGAAAAGTCAATCCGGGAGAAAACCGAGAATTAGGGTTTTTGGTGGATTTCGGTGAAATCGTGAAGAATCACAGAAATGGCCCGACTTGGTAAGACCAAAGCCCCAATGGATGAGGAATGATTAAAAAGGGATAGCCCAAGGCTCAGCTTGAAGAAAATCTAAAAATCGAACTTGTTTTGAGCAAAACCGGGTTTCGGAGGCAAAAGTGCAAAATTGGAAAATTTGGGAAAAATAGCAAATGAACTCCGAAAATTTTGAAAATTTGCAAATCTCATTTTTAAACTATTTGAAAGAGATTGGCAAAAGAAAATCTTGATTCGGAGTTTGTTTGCAAAATGGCCAAATCCTAGGCTTCATATGCAATAATTCAAGAAGATAAATCCCGAAAAAATAGCAAATGGACTCCAAAAATTCTGAAATTGGAAAATATCATTTTGAAATTATTTGGAAGAGATTGGCGAAATAAAATCTTGATTCGGAGTTCGTTTACAAAATGGCCAAATCCCGAGCTCCTATACAGTAATTCAAGCAGATAAATCCCGAAAAAATACCAAATGAGTTCCAAAAATTATGAAAACTTCCAGATCACACTTTTAAATTATTTGGAAGTGATTGGTGAAGAAAAATCTTGATTTGGAGAAAAATGGTAAAATGTGGGGGCATGAAAGGGCATTTTTGGAAGAAAAATCCAAATAAATAGCAAACAGACTCGGAAAATTTTGAAAACTTCTAGAATTCAATATTTTATTATTTTGAAAGTATTAAAAAAAGAAAATTTGAATTTGGAGTCCGTTTTCCATTTATTTGCATCCGGGGGAAAACGGTCATTTCACCCAAGCAACCGAAAAAGGCTTCTTTTGGCCTTTCAAAAAATCAGACATGGGCTGGAAAAGAGAAGTGTTGGCCTGCCAAGGCCCAAAAGTAGGAGGAATCTTCTGGTTTTTCAATCAAATGGCCAAGAATTAAGAGTTAGTTAGAGATTCTTTTGGATCAAGCCATTGTGATTAAGCCACATAGGCCAAGGGAGAGTGTCACCATTATGCTTGAACAGCTGTAATTATGGATAGCTGATATGCTAATCTAAGGGTAATAATTTCATGATTTTTCACCTTGAATTACTAGCCATTTGATGGAAATTGGTTAGGATGAAAATGACAACATCCTTGCATGAGAGAGAGGGGCATTTGGCCAGCCTTAAGGGAGGGACCAGAATTTCATTTTTCACACTTCATTTTTTCAGATTTCTCTTTGTTTTGCTTAGTTTTTCTCTCCTTGGTTGAAAACAAAAAGAAAAAGTTTAGAAAAGAAAGGAAAGTTTGAAGAGATAAAGCTTGAAATATAGCTTCTTGAGGTTGCTCTTGAGCACCAACTCTTGCACTTTCTTGATTTTCCATTCTTGTTTTTGCTATTTTGATTATTATTTGGTGAGCTTTCTTTTTAAATAAGTGTTTTTTTTTATGTTCTTCTTAAGTTTTTTCTTCATCACTTTCTTATATAATTTTTACAAATTTTTTATTATTTTTCTTTAATGGCTGAATGGCCTACATTTTTTTTATTGTGGTTGCTGTTTTTGATTTAATTTATCATGTTATTTACATTATTTTTTTTAATCTTGATGCTTTAAGTGTTCTTCTACTTCATATATTTGAATCATGTTTTAATTTGGTTACTTTGTTTGTTGCCATTTATGATTTAAATATCATGTTCTTGCATTTTTAATTTTCTGTTTTCATAATGTTTAAATTTGTTGATGTTTTATTTTTAGTATATCAAGTGTTTGTGAAAATGCTTGTTTGGTTTTAGTATTTCTATTTTTGTATTTGCATGATTTGAGTATTATATTTTAGTTGAGCATGTTAGTATATCAAGTGTTTGTGAAAATGCTTGTTTGGTTTTAGTATTTCTACCTTGTGTTTGCATGTTTTGAGTGTTATATTTTAGTTGAGCATGTTAGCATATCAAGTGTTTGTGAAAATGCCATGCTTGTTGGAGCTTGAGGCCATTCGGTTACTCCATGGGTTTTACATTGTATGTGCATTTTTGCCATGTTAGTGGATACGTATTGCATTTGCATGACATTTGATTGAGTATTTAGTTTAAGTATACCAAGTGTTTGTGAAAATGCCATGCTTGTTAGGAACCATAGGCCATTCGGCCACTTCTTGTATTCTAGCATCATGTGTGCATTTTTGCTATGTTAGTTGATAGGTTAGCATTTACATGATATTTGGTTGAGTTTTTGGTTTAAGCATGCCTTTGTTTATGTTATTGCCATGCATATTTTAGATGTTAGGTTAGGTTTATTTTGCCATGCATGTTCATGCATTTTAGACCTAGGTTGCATTAAATGCCATGCAAGTTCATTTAGGTCTAGGTCACTATATGGATGCCATGCATTTTTTCATGACATTTAGGTTTAAACTCATGCAATTCATGCATCATATTTGCTATAATTTTTCATGCATTTCATGTTCATGCCACTTGAATAATGACTTAGGCCAATTAATGGTTCAAAGTCATGCTCTCTTGAGCACACTTGTGGAAAATTAAGGTTTGTCAAATTGATTATTCTACCTTTGTGATTTTTTTTACTTAGCTAATTTTTATCAAACTTTCAAAACGTCCTAGCTACTGTTTGTGAGTCATTTTGTGAGTCTTAAATATTTTCACTTTGATTTTTAAATGATTTTATCAAAGGCAAAAATGTATTTTGGCAAAATAGTTTTTTTTCACCCAGTACTCATACTTTCCCGATTTTTCTGGGCATTCATCTTTAATCAGAAAATTAAGATGATTTTTTCCCGTGTAATTTTACATGTCCTGAGTCTCCAGTATTTTCTTTAGAACTTTTTGAATTTTTAAAAATAGGGTGAAAAATCGTGGCTTAAAACTGGATAGTAGAGTCAGAATTGAATTTAAAGGAAAATCATTTTCCTGTTTTGGTTAAGTCACTTAGAGGGGGCTAATTAGGAAGTTTAGCTACTGACTTTGGGTAGGTTCTAAGCCTTTTTAAACTCTAAAAATGATTTTTTAAGTCTCGGGTTAAGGGTGGTCAAGTCTAGGATTTTAAACTTAGGATATTAGAGTCATTTTAAAAAAAATTTAGCCCAGTTTTTATTCTTAATTTAAGCTTTTCAAAATTGTTTTCAAACAATCACAAAGTATTTTGGTTTTAGAATATTTAATTTGACATATTTTCCTAAGGTAGCCGGATATCTTTTTAGATATACGGATTTCCTTGATTAAAAGAAAAAATACATTTTCATGCATCGCATTTTCCATATTCATGCATTTTATATAATATGTGATTTTTGCTATGATAACTTCTATGATATTGTTATGATTTTGAGTTATGTTATATTGTTTATTATATGATTTGGAATATTTCATTATATCCTATGCTTTTTATTTAATTATTTTTTTGTTATATTATTTAGCATATACTATGTTCATGCATTATTATTTTCATTTTTATTTTCATGCATATTACATGATAGCATTATTTTATATTCCATGTCATTTAAATTATATGCCATATCATTCATATTTGCCATGTCATTTAAATCATTTCATTTCATATAGAATATGTATGTTACTTAGATCATTTCATTTCATGTATAATATATTAGGTTACTTAGGTTATTTCATTTCATTTAGGATATATTATTTCATTTAGGATATTTTATTTCATTTAGAATATATTATGTTACCTAGGTTGTTTCATTTCATATAGAATATATTATGTTACCTAGGTCATTTCATTTCATTTAGAATATATCATATAACTTAGGATATTTCATTTCATTTAGAATATGCTAAGACATTTAAATCGTATCATATCATTTAGGGTGCATTATATTATTTAGATTTTGCTATGTCATTTTATTTATGTCATGCATATACATGTTCATATCTTTTAAAATGTTTTCAAAAAAAAGATAATGATTTTCAATAAAATAAAGATATTCCCGAGTTAAAATAATTCATGAGTTCTCTGTCGGGTTTGCTGGGAGGATATCATCAATTATTATTAATAACAGAATATCTTCTTTAAAATGAGAATGGTTCGGAAAGTTTTCCAAATTAATAAAAATTTATGTATTTTGCCACGTTTGGTGGGGAATATAGGAAAATTTTGAATTTATAAATTTCGGATCATTTTCAATTAAAAATGGAATTATTTTTCTTTAAATTGGGAATTAACTTGAAATACTAAATTTAAAACCGACTTTTTTATCGAGACTTGAGATAACACATGATTAATAAGGTACCGTTTTATACGGGCGTTTTGGGGGTGCTAATCCTTCCCCATACGTAATCGAGTCCCGAACCCGTTTCTTTGATTTCTCTGGTTTAAAACGCAGACTTGAAATTGGTTTTTAAAATGTTTTAATTAATTTTTAAAATATTTTATAAAATCGGTTTTAATAGGTGGCCGATCACACCTAGCTAAAAAAGATTGGTGGCTACTCCATGTTTTTTTCAAGGTCATTTTCAAAACCTTCATTTTTCTAGAGGAATTAAGTCGACTTTTCCTCGGTTTTTTTAATGTCACGCTTAACGAATAATAAAGTCTTGCGATGAGACTTGTTATTTTTTAGGTTGCGACAATGAATATTATTTGTATTTCTCTAATCTGTATTTAATTATTGAATTTTGTGAAATCTTTGTGACTATTTATTTTTTAAATTAATTTTATTCTTTAATTTATTTTCATGCATTCACATCATTTAAGCATTTTCTTGCATATTCATCGTGAATCCATGTGCATTTCATAAAGACATGAGTTCTAATTTTTAAAATTATGGTAATAAAGAGTTCAAGGATTGCTCAAACAATCAAAGATCCTGGGGCATTCCTACAACACTTGCTCACATACTAAAATAATGGCTGAAGAACAAGCTACAAGGATGGATAAGAAGGAACAGACACGAGAGGAAAGTAGAGAGCAGTTGAGTGAAATGATGGAAATGATGAGGAGTTTGAAGGGGAAGAAAAAGGTAGATGAAGCTAGTTCTCAGGGGGAAAACCAAAATGTGGACGAATCTTTGTGTCAACAAGATTCAACCCTTCTCAAGTTCAAATGTCTCAACAGGAACAGTTGCAACAAGCACCATTCATGGGAGGATTTAACTATCCTTATGCTCAACCTCAAGTATTGGGATTTACCATTCCTGCCTATAGGACAAAGATAGATCCTACCCAAGTTCTAGATTTAGGTGATCCCAAAGAGCAAGAAAGGCTGAAGATAATTGAAGAGATTGAATCTCGCAAAATGAGTCTTATAGAGGAAAGACTCTGGACTGTTGAGTGGATGGATTTCTATGGTTCCATGGATGCTATTGGGCTTTGTTTGGTGCCCGATGTAGTCATTCCGCCAAATTTCAAGACCCCAGATTTTGAGAGTATGATAGGACCAAATGCCCGATAACCCATGTCACCATGTATTATAGAAAGATGTCTGCTCACATACGTGATGACAAGTTGCTAATACATATCTTCCAAGATAGTCTCATGGGATCTGCTGCTAGGTGATATGTCCAATTGGATAGAACCCGCATCCTTTCATGGAATGAACTAGCAAGGGCCTTTATAGCCTAATACAAACATATTGTTTATATGGCCATAGATCGCTTAACCTTGCAGAATATGGAGAAGAAAGCTACTGAAAGCTTTAAAGAATATGCTCAGAGATGGAGGGACGTGGCTACCCAAGTCTAACCACTTCTCACTGAAAAAGAAACTACAGTCTTATTTGTTAGTACACTTAAAGCACCATACTATGAAAGGATGATTGAGAATGCCACCAAGAATTTTACAGACATGGTAATCTCTGGGGAGATAATAGAAAATGCTATAAAGAGTGGGAAGCTTGAAGCCGGGGAGACATCTGATGGAAAGAAAAATGGGGCATCTAAAAAGAATGAAGGAGATGTCCAAGTTGTGACTTATGAAAGGCAACAAGCAGGAGGTTTTCCCTCATATCATCCATACCCTGTGTACCACCCTTATCTATCAGCACCACAACCAATTTTTCGGCCAAACTTTTACCGTCAAACACTTGTTCATATGCCTGGCCTTGCAGCTAGACTTGTAGCCCAACCTAGACCCCAATGAATAATCAGAGAGGACCTCGAAAATAACCGAGAGAGAAACTATATTGACTCAATTCCTATGTCCTATACTGAGTTATTCCCACATCTCATTGAAAATCAACTTGTTGCATCTGTTCACTTGGAACCTTTTAAACCGTCTTTCCCTGAGTGGTATGATGCTGATGCTCGAAGTGAATATCATTCTGGGAATGCTGGTCATTTTATAGAAGCTTGCCCATCTTTTAAGCACAAGGTGCAAAGCTTGATCAATGTTGCCCTATTGAATTTTGACAAGTAAGGGGAATCAAATGTCAGTGATGGCCTAACCACACAGGGCATAATTGTGATGAAGCTCGAAATGAAGGATTGAAGCTGTTGATTATCCTTGAACTCTTTTTCTTTTTAAAGTAATAGATGCCCAAAAAGCATAAAAGATGTCTTTTATGTTTAGTCTTGATTTATTTTTTTATCATTTCATTGAATTGGCAAGTTTGATGCATTTCTATTTCCTTTTTCATTTAGTCTTTCTTCCTTTGCTTTTTTATATTTTGCCTACCCTTTCAATGTCACCCATTTTCAAGTTTCCAAATAATGAATATGATGATAATCATGACAATAATATTGGATTCAATTTTGAAAGTTATATCCATATTGGTGAACTTGAACATATATGACCAACTTTGCCATTTAGTTTGTTGAGACTACTATGATAAAAAGAAAGATGAAAGTTGATATGCAATTTTGGCATGATTAGAAGAAAATTAATAGAAATGCTTCACAAGTATGATGAATTGTTGTAGAATGCCTTCATAAGCATATGGATTTCTCTAGGATGAATTTCTACAAGCTTGTCGTTTTTAAATAAATGTTCTTCGATGAGAATATTCATATTTGAGATGATAAATGGCCGTTTTTCTTTTATCCTTCATATAAAGAAATCATCCATTTGCTACCTATTTTGAGCCTTTGAAATTCATTCAAAAACCCAACCAAAGATCACCCTCTACCCTGGGGGGCAAAGTTTGGAAAGAAGTCTGTTCCCAAAAAGAAAGCAAAAATTGTACGATATTTTTGGGGCAAAGAAAGTTTCCCTTTTGTGAAAGAAAAATGTTAAATGATTGTTGATGAAAAAGTGAATGATGATGGAAAAATGAGTGTGTGATGAAGGAAAAAAAGAAAATGAAAAAGTGATTGATGAAGAAAAAAATGAAAAGAAAATGTAATGAAAGAAAAGAAAAGAAGAAATGATGAAAAGGATGATGCTTCAAAGAAATGATCCTTGGTTTGCAACCCTTAAACACATATTTGAGCCTATTTTATCCATTCTTTCATAACCCCAAACCCGAGCCTATATTACATACCTATAAATGTCCATTTTGATCAAATGTGAATGTTCGGATTGAAGAATCATATATGGAATTAGGACATGATTGTAGCATCATCAAAGGACACTGAATCTTAGATGCTTGAAGACAGCTCTAAAGAAGAATGAAAAGGCTTGCAATACTTTGATATGCTCAATTGCCTCCAAGAAGATTGAGACGAACACATGATAAGAAAATTCCATTCGTGATACTTAGAGAATGAGAATTGGTTGTGAAGAAACTTCTCTTGAAGCATATGGCCACCGGAGAGGGTAGGCATTTATTTGTGGAGTTCTTATGAAGTGAACAGCTTTTCTGAAATGAAGCATTATTTTAAAGAAGATGAATGAAGATGATTTTCTAAACACTCTGGAGAATGTTTCATTTGAAAACAGAAAGAAAAAAAATGGAAAAAAATGCAAAGAAAAAGAGGATTCAAATTGAAAACCCGAAAAGGGCAGTTTGAGTTACAAGGGATATCTAAGTTGAAAACCTGAAAGGGCGGGTTAGGTATAAGGAAAGTAAGTGTTGTTTGAAGATTTCGTTGGGGGCATGGTTTGGTCTAATACAGCTCAAAAAAATCAAGAATATCGATTGAATTGATTTTTGAAAGAAAATCATGGATTAATTTGTTCAAGATTGTCAAAATATTCATTATTTGAGGATGTTAATATCCCATCCAAATATCCTTGTGATAATTCTTTAATTTTCTAATTATTCTTGAAATAGATTTATCCTTTCAATGATGAAGACCATTTTCTTCAATTCACTTTGTTCATTACTATTTTTGTTACCAACTTTGCATCCTCATGATGAATAAAGGAAATTTTGATGCATTGCATTTTTTATGAAATTGGAATAATGATTGATAAGTTGAAACAATAAACATAAAAGGGTCATGCATTACTTTGAAAAGAAATTTAAGGATGATATTCTGGGGCAAAAGGAAAGAAGGATGAGAACCATGAAGGATTTGAAATATAAACACTTGGGGCTCCTAAGCTGAAAAACTTACACTCCGGGAAGGGACAAATGTCGCAATTGTGATTGAATAAAGTTGGTGAAAGATTAATGGATTGAACTCGTTAGCTAGTTTTGAAGCTACATGTTTGGGAGATGATAGATGATGAAATAATGAGCTTGAGAATCATTGTTCCCACGATTGGAGACACATGATGTTGGTTTAATTGGAGCATTTGTATTTCATGCATTGTTTTACATTCATGACATTCACTTCATGCATTGCATTACATGGCATCATGTCATGGATGGCATGCATTTAACATATGAGAAATATTTTGTATTTTTAAATTTTGAAATCAAACTTTTTCAAATTGAAATTCTTGAACCTCGGTTGAGGTGAAATTTTGGGTCTCTCGGTTGAGGAAAATTCTTTTAGATTTTGCACTTTGATTGAGGAGATGAGTTTAGACCTTGGTAGAAGTGAGAATTTTTAAGATGATAATCTTAATTTCAAATCTTCAAGATGAATTATTTTTCAAGGGTAAGTTTTTTTTTTTAAGATGAGATTTATTTTATCAAATATGAGAATTTTTAAGTGATAATCATTTACATCCTTTAAGTGAGATGCTTTTATGTTTTTTAAGATTAGGTGGGAGTCCCTTTATTTTTAAAAGTTTGTTTTAAAAGTGTGAATCCCTTAGTTCATTGAGAATCCTTTTTTCACTGAGAATCCTTAATTTAGTGAGAATCCTTAATTTTAGTGAGAATCCTTAATTTTAGTGCGGATCCTTATTTTAGGTGAGAATCCTTTTTGCATTATTTATTGAGAATCCTTATTTTTAGTGTAAATCCCTTAGTTTCAGTGTGAATCCTTATTTTGGGTGCGAATCCTTTAATTTTGGGTGCAAATCCCGAGAATCCTTATTCTGGTGAGAACCCTTTGTCCCTTAGTGTTAGTGGCAATCATTAGTTTCAGTGAAAATCCTTATTTTGGTACGAATCCCTTTTTTTAGGTGTGAATCCTTTATTTTGGAAAGTTATTGTTTAGGTGTGAATCCTATATTTTAAAAGTTTTGTGTGAATCCTTTATTTTTTTAAAAAGTTTTAGGTGTGAATCCTATATTTTAAAAAGTTTAGGTGTGAATCTTTTACTTTAATTGTTTAAGTTGTGAATCCTTTATTTTTAAGAGTTATTTTGTTTTCAAGTTATTGTCAAATTGTGATTCTTTACTTTTAAGAGTTATTTTGATTTCAAGTTATGGTCAAGTTATGAATCTTTATTTTTAAGAGTTATTTTGTTTTCAAGTTATTGTCAAGTTGTGAATCCTTTAATTTTTAGAGTTATTTTGTTTTCAAGTTATTTTTAAGTTGTGAATCCTTTGTTTTAAAAAAAATGTCAAGTGGTGAATCATTTATTTTCAAAT
Source organism: Fremontodendron californicum (assembly GCA_030761205.1). Lineage (NCBI taxonomy): Eukaryota > Viridiplantae > Streptophyta > Magnoliopsida > Malvales > Malvaceae > Fremontodendron > Fremontodendron californicum. The sequence continues at coordinate 25,529,559 of JAULJL010000009.1, forward strand.
TATTTTGTGAATCTTTGGTTTTCAAGTTATTTTATGAATCCTTTATATCATAACGTGATCCTATCACGGGACCCGTCAAAATGACGTTAGAAAATATGTGGGGAAAGAGGGAAAGATAACTTAATTCCTCGTAAATAATACGAGGGTTTGAAAACGACCTCAAAAAAGAAAATGGAGTCACCACTGATATTTTTTGGCTAGGTGTAATCGGTCACCTATTAAAATCGATTTTTTAAAAACATTTTAAAATTAATTAAAATATTTTTTAATACCAAATTTGAAGTCTGCACTTTGAACCAGAGAAAAAACAAAAGCGGGTTCAAGAGTCGATTACGTCACGCAGAAGGATTAGCATCCCCACAACGCCCGTATAAAATGATACCTTATTAATCATGAATTATCTCGAGTCTCGGTGAAAGTCGATTTTAGATTTGGTATTTAAAAGATGGTCATATTAATTCGAGGACGATTCAAAATTTATTATTACAAAAATTTTCTATATTCCTCGGCAAACCTGCAAAACATAGAATTTTTATTGTTTTGAAAATCTCTGTATCATCAATTTTTTTTTTAAATGGTATTCCTTCGTTAATATTAATTGATGAAGACTCCTCGACAACCCGACGGAGGATTCATGAATTATATTAACTTGGGGATACTGCCTTATTCATTAAAAAGACATCAGTTTTCAAATGGTTAAATGATTATGAATGTACAAATCATCACTAAGGCATAATGAAAAAATGCATAATTATCATGGCATGACAAACATTTTATTATGACATGGCATATAATTTAACACATGGAAATAATCACTATGACATGGTATACAATTTCATTCATGGCAAAATTCATTAAATGACATCATCATAGAATATTCATATCAATTAAAATAACATGACCAAGATAGCAACATGGACATCAATTCTAAAATGACATCATCATGGAATATGCATGAACATGGGATATTATGATTAAGATAGCAATGTAAACATCAATCATAGAATGATCTCATTAGGGAAATGCCTGAACATAGAATATGCACACATCATTGTTTTAAAATTCCATTTCATGGATTTTCTTTGTGAAATTACATCAATGTCATATCTTAGAAAAAAATATTACGGCACTCCTCGACAAACCCGGCAAAGCTTGAAAAATAATTCTTTCATATGACATTTACATAATTCCGAGTGAAACAAAAACCATACTTTAAAATTTCATAAACACGTGCGTTGAATAATTTCCTAATCTCCCCGGCAACCCGACGAAGATTAAGAAATAATTCTTGTCAAATGCTTACAAAATCGAAAAAGCATGTTTTTATACTAAATAAATAAAAGAATTTTTAAAATATGAAATGCATGAAAATGGAATGTGTTTCTCTCTTGAAGAGAGGATATCCGAACACCTAAAAAGATGTCTGACTACCTTTGAAAGAAACTTAAGTTGGATATTTTTTGAAAATGAAAGATTTCGGGCATAAATTTTGCTCGGATTAAAGAGGCACCGAAATGCCATTGCTTGACATCCGAATATATTTTAACGAGCCTTGAATGCAACATTTTGAAAGCTAAAATGAGTTAGAAAATGATGCAATTTTTGAAGGAAAAGGCCAAAGTGGCCGCATAGTACTTAAGCAAAAAAACTAGTTTTGCTCAATTTTGAAAGCTTGGGTTACCTACCAATGACCCGATTTTCTTAATACCAATTTTTTTACCTTTGAAATAACAAGGAAACCATTTCAAAATAGTAGCACAAGTTTCGGCCAGCTCTTCCCTCTTGGTGAAAAAAAGGAGACCTTTCTAGCTTTAAAGCTTGTTTTGACTCCAAAAAAACCAATTTTACAGGACTATTTTTTAGACCTTTATAAAAAATCCAAACAAATCTAAAAAAATCAGTTTAGATTCAGCAAATGGTGAACTAAAAGATTGTTTTTTATTTTGACAAAAAATACATAGTGAAAATGTTTCCCGAAATCAGCATATCTAACTTGCAAGACATTGTTTTTTCCAACTAGTTTAAAAAATTGGTTTTTTCTATGGATCATTGGTTGATCCTAACTGAAATCATGCTGGAAATGAGTTGAAAATGTGTTTTTACAGCAAGAAAAATGATTAGCTCAAGGTTGGCTCCTTGGACATAAATCCGGCCTAACTAATCTCTTGGTAAAAACCAAGGTCATCAAGCTCACAAAACATTTTTTAAAAAGGAAATAAGAAATATAAATCACACAACCCGAAAGATATATATATATATATCAAAATGACAATATACAAGCAAGAAAATATAAACAAACAAGAGAAAACGAGGTTGGCTCAAGGCTAGCTTCTTGGATGCTAGATCTGGCTATAGCCATCACTTGGTAAAACTAAGATCATCAAGCTCAAAAACCTTTTCCATCTTTTTTTAAAAGAAAATAAAGGAAGAAAATCTATCCTACCACAATAGCACATCCCACATCATAATGGCAAGCAAGAAACATGAGAAAATACAAGCACAATGAAGGCCCCTAGGTTCGGCCAAGGTAGGAAAAATAGAGAAGAAAATGTGGTAAACTTTTATTTCTTTGAAAATGAGAAAAGGAAGAGAAAAACCTTTAAATAAACCATTTTGAAACCTTTGTTTTTTAAGAAAATGAATGAAAAAAATAAGAGATAGAAAATAAGAGGAAAAGAACATGAAAATGAAAAAGAAAAGAAAGAACAAGTAGAGAAGAGGAAACTACCTAGTAAAACTCCTCCAAAAAGCTCTCAAACTCCTCCTTCTTCCTCATTTTTCTCTCTTCCTTTCTTTTTCTCCTTATGTGATTTTTTTAGCTATTGCCCTTAGCTCTCCAAATGGTAGAGTCTTGTGTCTCTTGTTGTAAAAATGAAGGCCCCTCTCTTGTAATAGCTTTGGATGAATAGAGCATGTGGGAGAGCATGCTCATGCTTTTTCTCATTTTCCTTTTAGTCATGCTTTCTTCATGCACCCCATGGTCCTCCTTTCCACATGGTATCTCTCCTAAAGTTGGGGATCAATTATCATCTCTATTGGCCCAAAATGCCATGTCATCTATTCTTCTCCCTTTCTCATCATTTCTTTTTAGCCACTTGGCTTGATCATGTAGTTTAGCCAAAGTTATCTTCCCAGTGTCATCTTTTTTATCCACTTGGCTTCATCACATAGCCTCATATGACCTTAGCCAATAATCTTTCATCCTTACAATTAAAATGCCTCTCATTGGCCAAAAATGCCACCTAAGGCACTAAATGGGGACTCATGTCCTTGCTTTGAAAAATATCTATCTTCTCCTACATCATAGCCATTGATCATCTTTTCCTCCTCCCTCTCTCTCTCCTAGCCGAAAATGGCCTAGAATATTCTAGATTTCCCTCTTTTTTATTTTGCTATATGGTCCCTCATAAGATTTTGGTAAAATTGCATTTTTGCCCCCAAACTTTACCTATTTACATTTGAGCCCCAATTTTGGGTTTTTCTTATCCAATTCATCCTATCCAATATTAAACTCAGTTCTTGAAATTTTTGTAATTTTTTGAGCTCATTTTCCATTTTTTTCAAATTTTCCTCTAAAATTGCGGTTTAGTCCTTGAATTTATCCTATTTGTATTTTTACCCCAATTTTGGGTTTTTCTCTCTCCTTTCTTTATTTCCATCCTAAAACTTAATTCTGGAAAGTTTTGCAATTTTCCGAGCTCAAATCCTATTTTCCCTGGATTTTCTAAAATTGTATTTTAGCCCCTGAAACCTTCGTTTTACTCGGACTGGGCCAATTTTCTGGATTTTCTTTTTTCCATCCCTTGTTCCCATATTGAATTGGATTTGAGCCCATTTTTCCCAATTTTTATACTTGAATTCTTTTCCAATTTGATCTTCCCTCTTTTTCCCAAAAATTGGAATTTTCAATTTATTTGATTTTGATCTCAATTTTGCAATTTCTCTTCCAATTGACTTTTCTTTTAATTCCACTTCAAATTAGACCTTTACGTATCTCCATTTATGGATCATCTCTCAAATTGAAGCTTCAATTTTATCCAATTTGATTATTTACCTAATTTTCCTCAAAATTGGAATTTCCATGCTTTTCTCTAAAATTGAAATTCGCAATTTGTCTTTCCACCTTCAAATCTTCTTTCTATCTTCAATTGTGGATCTCCAATTATCAAGATTGCTTTGCCATTATTCAATTCTCCTTCCAAATCTAGACTTTTCCATAAGTTAACTTTTTTCGTTTTTGATTTTTGGGTTGACTTTTTCGGGATTGACCCTTCTATGTTGACCTCCAGATCAAAGTGTTAAAAACAAAATTATGGGACTAAGGGAGATTTCTTGGAGTTCCAAGGAGTTGAAGGAAGAACGTACCTTGTTTAGGGGGCCCGTACAAAATTAGGTGTCTACAGTTGCCCCTCTTTGGCTATTGCTGAGGATCAGGAATCAGACAAAGACAGATAGACAACAATTTTGTCCGATCAGTGAGATCACATATGTAGGAGAAAAGAAAGAGTTTTTTTTCATTTTTTTTTAAAACTGTAAATAAAAGGATTTGCCTTAAATTGAGTTCTTGGACTAACATACCAAGGCTCGACTCATCTTAAGGAAATGAGCTAGATTTGCAAGAAAAGAAAATACCTCGACGAAAATCCTGAAGCCTTATCTTATCTTTGTGAAATTTTGTTTAAAATTCTAGGTATCTCCTCCAGAAGCTTCGACTATCACCACCAAAGACTTGTTCATTTCTTTTAAAACAGTAGATTTCTGGGTATCTCTACCAGAAGGTTCGGCTATTGATAACTCTAGGAAATATAGTTATTTTTTCACCTTTAATGCTTTTGAATCGGCTAAGTCCTTGAGGATTTTATTAGGATTCGATTTATTTTAAATGCTTTTATATTTATTTTATTTATCCATTTTATGTTAAAAATAGTTATTTAGTTGTTATTTATGTGTTTTTATAGGTCCAAGGTGATCTGGAGCTTCGAGGTGCAAAACGACAAAAATCGGTGCAAAGCAATAAGCAAACAGATTCGACCTCCAAAAGTTTTTTCAAGAAAAAATTGATCTTACAAACTTCAAATGAGAAAACTCCCTTCTTAACTTTTGAATCTGACTTCCATACCTTTCCAACAGTATAAGGTGCGTCAAAATTGGACAAGATTTGCCTAGTCAAAACAGCTGACAAAGTTTGCAAAGATGACAGAATCTGGAGAGCAGGCAGAATTTTGGCATCGTGGCACCCAAAACCAGCGCCGCGACGCCCAGCTACTGTTTGCAACTTGCAAAAAAATGTAGAAAATGCAAAAACTTACCTGTTTCCTTGGGAGAAAAGTTTCGGAGTCCAGGAGGCCTAGGACACTTTAAATAGGAATCTTTTAGGTCAGAATAAAAGAGATTGGATACCTAGAAGCCTAATTCTCTTTAAAGAAGATAGTTGCCATCAAATTCTCTCAAGAAGATTGGAAGATTGAAGATTGAAGACTCAAGAATTGACAACTCTTAGTTTTCTCTTCTTTATTTTTCTTGTGTTGTTGATGATGGTGAAACTATTTGAATATTTGTTTTCATTAATTATCATGAACTAAATCTTTTTTACTAGGATTTCAATGGAACTCAAAACATAGTTTGAATTTACTTTCTCTCTCTAGCTTGATTTAATGGTTTGTTGAGTTGATTGTTCATTCTTGTTCTTAATGCTTCTAGTTGATTGACCACCAATTAGATTGATTTGTTAACCTAAATATAACTTGGAAAAGGGAGTTTAGTGTTAGACATGGATTGAATGACACATGTTTCATATTCATTTATTAGGATGAATTGATCTGCAGGTAGGGTAGGAATACACTTACTTGTCATGTGTAACCATTGTCAGAGCCTAAGCTTAATGAGTTCTTCTTTAATTCAATTATCATAGGAATATAGTTAATTGGTTAAGAAGGATATTTTTATGAGACCATCGGAAGATCCTTATAAATAAGATAGAACTCTAGGTTAATAACTCAGGATCATTAATCAAGTTAAGAGGTCGAGAGAGATTCAAGCGAAGTGTTGAGAGACGTTGTAATCCTAGGCTTTCATAATTAATTGAAATCACCTTTTTAATTTACTTGCTTTCAGTATTAGTTTCTTTTAATTTTAGTTTTTAATTACCATCTTTATTTAGTTGTTTAGATAAGATTAAGTTGTGTTAATTTTAGTTGTTAGTAAATTTAATAGCAATTCCTCGTGGGTTCGACACTCTACTTTTCATTATATTACTTGTCAACGATACGTACACTTGCGTGGATAAATCCGACAACAGCTATCACCACCAAAGACTTGCTCATTTCTTTTAAAATAATAAAATTCTGGGTATCTCCTCCAGAACCTTTGGCTATCACCACCAAAGACTTGTTCATTTCTTTTAAAATAGTAAAATTCTAGATATCTCCTCTAGAAGCTTCGGCTATCACCACCAAAGACTTGTTCATTTCTTTTAAAATAGTAAAATTCTGGGTATCTCCTCCTGAAGCTTCGGCTATCACCACCAAAGACTTGCTCATTTTTTTTAAAACAGTAAAATTCTGGATATCTCTTCTAGAAGCTTCGGCTATCAACACCAAAGACTTGATCATTTATTTTAAAACAGTAAAATTCTGAATATCTCTTTCAGAAGCTTCTGCTATCACCACCAAAGACTTGTTCATATTTAAAATTCTGGATATTGATTTTTGAAAATATGTTGAAAATTATACCTGAAGGTTTTGAGAGAGGATGCAAATGCTTCATGATGCAGATGCAAATGTCTTTAACTGATGCAAATGCTTCATGATGCAGATGCAGATATTAAACAAGATGCACATGCTTCATGGTACAAATGCAAATGTCTTCGATTGATGCGAATATAGAGATTATCAATATGCAAATGCTTCAAGATGCAAATGCAAATGTCTTCGATTGATGTAAATGCTTCATGGAATGATGCGAATGCAGAGATTATCAATGTGCAAATGTTTTATGATGCAAATTGAAATGTCTTGGATTGATGCAATTGCTTCATGAAATGATACGAATGCAGAGATTATTAGTGAGCAAATGTTTTATGATGCAAATGCAAATATCTTCGATTAATGCAAATGCTTCATGAAATGATGCGAATGCAGAAATTATCAATGTGCAAATGCTTTATGATTCAAATGCAAGGTCTTGGATTGATGCAAATGCTTCTTGATACAGATTCGGATGTCTTGGATTGATGCAAATGCTTCTTGATACAGATGCAGATGTCTTGGATTGATGCAAATGCTTGTTGATGCAGATATAGAGATTAACATGGATGCAAAATGCTTTATGATGCAAATGCAAATGCCTTTGATTGTTTTCATGTGTTATGATCCATGAATGGTGTAACTGTAGTTACCAAGCAATAATAAAGATACAGTGATCTTGGAAATGATGCAAATGTAAATACCCAGGAATGATGTACTGATAAAATGCAGATGCTCATGGAACGGTGCAAATGCAAGTACCCACAAATGATGCGAATGCTTCATGAATGATGCAGGTGTAAAGCTCAATAAGGACTTAAGTGCTAATGAGTGATGCAAATGTCCTCAATTATTTTTCTATCTTTGGCTTAGCCTTTCCAATTCATTTTTCCTTTTCAAATCAGAGTATATTTAGAATACTCGTGCCCCATAAGAGATCATTCCCTTTTCAATCCTTGGTTATCTCTTTGTCCCGATAGTTTTCAAACTCTTATCAATAGAAGTCTGTCGGAATGTTCATTCCTCATATCTGGAAGTCAAAATCTTCCTCAGTAGTCCCATAGCTTTGGTGATGAGATCCAAGATCCATTAAGATTTCAAGAGGCTAAGCAATGAGTCTACTTGGGCTGAATTCATGAAGAGAAGAAAGGAAAGGACTTGGGAAGAATCTACAAGTCTTTTAAGCAATGTCAAGCCATTCAAGTTGGGCTGCTTGAAAAAGGAAGACCAAGAGTCGGTCCATGTGATCCAAGCTTCGCATGATGGGCCATAGAGGAATTCAAGGGGCGGTAATATTAATGAATTAGTGGGCCTGCTTTTAGTTCATTATTTAACATGAAGTGGGGACCAATTCATTAATGATGTGGCGCCTAAATTAGAAGCTTTAGTTGGGTCTTATAATTACTTAGGCTATTGGGCCTGATTTATGTATTATGTACATTAGGCTTGTGAGGTCTATCTTCATTAAACTAGGTGGACATCTTTCAATTTATTAGGATTAGGCTTGAGCTTGTTCAGCCCGAGTGGACATCTTTTAATTCATTAGGATTGGGCTTGAGCTTGTTCAGCCCAAATTAAGTATTGTTTCTTATAGTTTTTAGGTCTGGCTGATTATAGGGTTCTAAGGGAAGAGGTTGTCTTGGCCGAATTCATCATATAACTAGCAATTAGGGTTAGGTAAATAGAGAGGCTATAAATTCATGTTCTAGCCGCCTATTCATTTTAACAATTCTGAAATTAGTGAGTTTGAATTTATTCTAAGTGAGTGTTTCACTCTTTTTAGTTCTTGACAGATTAGCGAACTTATCAAAGAATTCCTTTCTTTATGGTGTTCTTCCTATCAAACTGAGGTTCTAGAAACAAGTGTTCTTGGGGTTTAGTTAGCTTAGCTAATCTAGGTTCTTTGATCCAAGATTTCTACGGGTTTAAGTTCCATTACTTGAATTTTGGCTTTCTTGGGGTTAGCGTATTTCAATTTGTTAGTGGGTTCAAAGGGTTTAACTCCACGATTTCACATCATTTGGTATTCAGAGCTCAGGTTTCAATTAGGCTTTTTGTCTGGATTGTCATTGACAAGATTTTGGGGTTTCAAAAATATTTGTCTTGGGGTTATAGCTTTAGGCATTTTCCCTAAGGTTATAGTTTTTAGACAATCTAGTTTTGGGGTTTCAGTCTTGAAAAATGGTTTTCCAAGTAGGTTTTTTCTCTGAACTATCATAGACAAGGTTTAGGGGTTTCAAACAAATTTGTCTTGGGGTTATAGCTTTAGGCATTTTTCCTAGGGTTATAGTTTTTAGGTAGTCTAAGTTTGGGGTTTCAGTCTTGAAAAGTGGTTTAGATCAAGATTTCGTTTCTTGAATTCTTGATCTATTAAAATTTCTTCTTGTTGATTCTTGATCCAAATCTTGAAAAAAAATTCAAGAATTCGGAGGGGCATTCGAATAGTCCCAAGAAAGGGAAAAAAAGTGCATCCAAGATTTCAAGAAAATCAAGAAGTCTCGTTCTTGAAAAAAAAAAAAAAAAGTGTTTGAACAACAAGAAAAAGAAAGAAAGATTCGAAAAAGATCAAGGGAAATAGGAAAGATTTGAATTCTTGGTAATCTTGTTCTTGTTTTTTACTTGTTTTACCTTCTTACTAATTGGATTTCTTGTTTCTTGAGTCTTTTGCTAGGTAGAATTAAGCAAGCGAGTTCTTGAAGAGTTCTTCTAGTTCCTAAAGAGCCTGAAAGAGGAAATAGAGTGGTAAAAGGCAAGAGTGAGTAAGATTATTAAAGAAAAAACCTAAAAGAGTGAAAAAAAGAGTTGGACTGATATCATATTTGAGTGTAAACACTAAGGGAGTGTGTGAGCTTAATTTTTTGTATCACTGACATTTTGTTTTGCAGCAATTTCAAATATCTCATCAAAGTGAACCATCACACAAGAGGGAAGAAGATAAACCAGCCTTCACAATGCAGACTATTGAACAATATTTTGAGCATATCAATTTGGTGATGGAAAATAAGACAGACAAGATAAACAATCGACAGCCATTCAAAACCTACAAAAGAGGCAAGGTAGAAGAGTTAGGCGTGAGCCTAGTGTGATTGATAAGCATGACCTTGAGGAGGAGGATGATGAGGAGGTTGATATAGGTATACCTAGAGGAGTTAGGCATGGAGAAAGGCTTAAGAGAAACACTAGGGGTCATGATTGGGAAAATAGAGAAGATAGGAACCTTGGGAATATTAAAATGAAAATTCTACCATTGCAAGGTAAAACTGATCCTGATGTGTATTTGGAGTGGGAGAAGAAAATAGAGTTGATCTTTGATTGTCACAACTATTCGGAGGAGAAGAAGGTGAAGTTGGCAGTCATTGAATTTACTGATTATGCCATAGTTTGGTAGGATCAACTAGTAACCAGTAGGAGGTGAAACCATGAGAGACATATAGACACATGGGGGGAATTGAAAGCTCTCATGAAAAGGAGGTTTGTACCTAGCCACTATTATAGGGACCTTTACCAAAAACTTCAAAACCTTACCCAAGGGTCTAGGAGTGTAGAGGATTACTATAAGGAGATATAGGTGGCTATGATTAGAGCCAATGTAGAGGAGGATAGGAAGCCACCATGGCTAGATTTTTTAGTGGCTTACATAGAGACATAGCCAATGTTGTGGAGTTGCAGCATTATTTTGAGATTGATGACATGGTGCACATGCCTATGAAGGTGGAGAAATAATTAAAAAGAAAGGGGGTAGCAAGGTATTCTTCGATTTCTAGCACTCCTTGGAAACCAAAGTAGGACAAAAATCAGGCTGTTGCCAAAGGCAAAACTAAACAAGCAAAGGGGAAAGAAGAGAGCACTAGCAAGGATAAACCCAAGGTATTTTCGAATTCCAATTCTTCAAGGAATAGAGATATCAAATGCTTTAAATGTTTGGGTTCAGGCCATATTGCATCTCAATGTCCAAACAAAAGGGTGATGATCATGCATGCTAATGGGGAAGTCATGATCGAAAGTGAGGATGATTGTGATGACATATCAGAATTGAAGGATGCTAGTGATTGTGATGGTGATGATGCTGATGCTGACTTGGACTACCCCGTGAAAGGTAAATCTCTTGTTGCTAGGCGTGCTTTGAATGCACAAATTAAAATAGATGACGTAGAGCAACAAAGGGAAAATATTTTTCATACTAAATGTTTTGTGAACAATAAAGTATGTAGTATGATAATTGATGGGGGGAGTTGCACCAATGTAGCTAGTACTACCTTAGTAGAAAAGTTGGGTTTACCTATGCTTAAACATCCTAAGCCTTACAAATTGCAATAGTTGAATGAATGTTGGGAGGTTAAGGTGACTAGGCAAGTAATGGTAGCTTTTACTATAGGGAGGTATAGTGATGAGGTGCTTTGTGATGTAGTGCCTATGCATGCTGGCCATCTATTGTTGGGGACGCCATGGCAGTATGATAGGAGGGTAATTCATGATGGGTTTAGGAATAGGTACAACTTTTAAAATATGGCAAAACCATCAACCTTGTTCCTTTAACACCAAAGCAAGTTTATGAAGACCAATCGAAATTGAAATTTGTTTTTGAGAAAAAAAGAATTGAGTGTGGCCAAATCTAATGAGAAAAAAAAGGAGAGAACAAAACAAAGAGAGATTGGTCGGAAAAAGGGAGGAAAAAGAAAGGGAAAAAATAGAGAAGTGGCTGAAAAAAGAGACTAATGCCACAAGAGAGAAAAGAAAAGACAAAGAAGAGTTTCTATGCGAAAGAGAGTGAGGTTTTTACTAATGATCAAACTAACAAATCTCTTTCTAGCTTGTCTTTGAATCTGTTATAGGTGTTCAAGCTTGTATTTCCAAATAGGAAGTCGAATGGATTGCCTTCCATAAAAGGCATTGAGCATTCAATTGATTTTGTACTACCTAACATTGATACAAGCAAGGTATGTACTTCTTATGCTACTTGTTACAAGCAAGGTAAGGGGAACATTGATTCTGATGTTTTATCAAGGAGGTATGTATTTCATGCTTCAACGAATGCTAAAATGATTAGGTTCGAGTATGTGCAAGGTATTTATGTCAATGACACTGATTTTTCTTATTCATACATGGCATGTGATAGAGCTGATTTTTGTTTTAAGGAACTTTGTGCAATTGCTATTATTAGATAAAGGTTGTGTTCTACATTTGTGTTAGCATTACCTAACTTTAATAAGAATTTAAGATTGAATGTGATACAACAGGGATAAGGAATGGAATGGTTTTATTGCATGATGAACGTTTCATAGCTTCCTTCAAAGAGAAGTTTTCGAAATTCTTAAGAACATTTATGATAATGCTTTTCAAGTGGATCTTCAAGGTAAGTATAATGTTTTTACTACTTTTAATGTTTCTGATCTTTTTCCTTCTGGTGCAGGCCATGATTCGAGGTCGAATCATGAAAGGGGGAATGATGAGATCCAAGATCCATCAAGATTTCAAGAGGCTAAGCAAGGAGTCTACTTGGGCCGAATCCATGAAGAGAAGCAAGGAAAGGACTTGGGAATAATCTACAAGTCTTTTAAGCAATGTCAAGCCATTCAAGTTGGGCTGCTTGAATGAGGAAGACCAAGAATTTGTCCATGTGATCCAAGTTTCACAGGAAGGGCCAAAGAGGAATTCAAGGGGGCGGCAATATTAATGAATTAGTGGACCTATTTTTAGTTCATTATTTATTATGAAGTGGGGACCAATTCATTAATGATGTATCACCTAAATTAGAAGCTTTAGTTGGGTCTTATAATTACTTAGTCTTTTGGGCCTGATTTATGTATTGCAGCAATTTCTAATTGAATTTGAAGATGAGGAAACTACGAATACTATGGAAAACTTGAATTTGAAGATGAGGAAACTACGAATACTATGGAAAACTTGGGTTGGTCTTGGTTGAAAGAGTGGTTCGTGGAAATTGAGCGTTGGTCAATGAATTCTTATCCCAAGTTCAGAACTACATGGTTAACGATTTTTGGGGTTCCTCTTTATGTTTGGAATTATTCCACTTTCCAAAACATAGCAAATATTTGGGGTGATTTAATCTCTTTGGATGGAAAAACTTTGAATTTTCAAGATTTTAGTAGAGGAGCCTTGTTTATTATGACCAATCAATTAAAGAAAATTATGAGGTTGTTATTTTGAAGTGTGGTGGTGATTGTTTCCCAATCAGAGTCACAGAAGTTGGAGAAGAAATGGTCTCCTTATTCCATTGTTGCTGCAAGACTTTCAAAGTTAATAACTCTGCTGATGTTAAAGCTTATTATCAATCTGAATCTAGTTCCTGTGAGAAGTCTGGCAAGGAAATTTTTTTTGAAGATGAATAGTCTCATTCCCAAATCGATAACAGAGATGGGGATAGTGGAGTTAATGCTACAGGGGGTGGGAAGATTGTCAATGGTGTGTTGGGTGGTTTAAATGTTTCAACAACCAAGAAAGTATATGAGTCCGAGAATTTGTGCATGGTTTTGGAACAACGTGCGACAACTAAGGTGAATGCCTGTCTGGATTTGTTGGAGGCAAACAAAGGTATTGATAATCAAATTGTTTTATCAGAGGCGGGCTTAATTGGAGGACTAGGCCGTGTTGTGGACAGTGGTGCCTTGTTGGTTAAAGATAGCCCAAACTTAGATGTTTTAGATGGGCCTAATGGTGTTAAGGAGGTCCAATCTACTTTTGAAAAAGAATCTATTTTTGTCAAGCAGCGAAAGATGAATAATGTTCTTCAAAATCGTCGATGTGCTAAAACTCTTGATGAAATCAAAGATGCTATGGATTTGAAGTTCTCCAAAAATGTGAGAAAAAGAGTAAGAAAGACCAGGAGATCCACCAAAGCTCCAAAATCCAAATCATACGTTAACCGAATTGTTAACGCTTCCTTATCAGATGGAGATTTTCTAAATCTAAAGAGAATCTTATGCGAAGAGGCTCGAGCGACATGGGAGGTGGGGTAAGATGTTGGGTCTATTTGCTAATTGTAATGAAGAATTGATAATTGAAAAATTGATGGACTTGGAGGCTAGAGATGGGAGGCACTCCTAATTGCTTTCGAAATAAAGTGGTTTTTAAGGAAGCTAAAACCATTTGGAGAGTCAAAAAGCAGCTGGAGTTAGTATCTTTATGCAACAAACAATCTTTTAGAGAAATTGAAAATTTTGGAAGGTACGATAGCTGAAAACAAGATTATTTTTGCTTGTGTTTCAGTTTCATTATTTATTTATTGATTATTGATGGGCAGGGTGAAATGGATGTGATTTTTTATGATTGGGTAGTATAAGATTTAGCCTTGGGAAGAGTGGTTTTGCTGCATGTTGAAAAATTTGCTTTTTAAAGGTATTTTATTTTGGGTCCGTAAAATGAAAATGATTTTTTGGAAATTAGTGGTCTGTGGAACGGATTGTTGATAATCCATTTACGAAATGCTTAATGTCTCTCATCCTTTCGATAATATATCTAGAGTTTATTTGATTATATGGTTCGGGCGTTGATGATTGTTCTTTGGTGCTTTCGGAGTTGTGGTTTTGTTTTTTTTAATCTATGAAGAACATAAGGATTTCTTTTAGTGTTATAATTTTGTGGTTGTTGGTTTTTTGTCTATGTGAGGAAATGAGGATTATCTTGTGGAATGTTTGAGGATATATAGTAATGTGAAGCCAAGGATTTTGAGAAAGATAATTTTTTTATAAGAGATTAAAGATAATTTTGATACAGCGGTCTTTACTGGTTTTTTGTGATAAGAGTTGGATTGTAAAATTTTGGCTTTAGGATAATTGTGAGTGGAGTATAATCAGGATGTAGGGAGATTGGGTGGTCTTTTGGTGATTAAGTTTCGAGACCACCGTTGAGGTATTTTCTTTTGTTTTAAATCGAATTCATTCTGTTTTATCAAATGAGTCGAGCCTTGAGACCACCGTCGAGGTATTTCCTTTTGTTTTAAATCGAATTCATTTTGTTTTATCAAATGAGTCGAGCCTTGAGACCATCGTCGAGGTATTTCCTTTTGTTTTAAATCGAACTCATTCCGTTCTATCAAATGGGTCGAGCCTCGAGACCACCGTCGAGGTATTTCCTTTTGTTTTAAATCGAATTCATTCTGTTTTATCAAATGAGTCGAGCCTCGAGACCACCGTCGAGGTATTTCCTTTTGTTTTAAATCGAATTCATTCTGTTTTATCAAATGAGTCGAACCTCGAGACCACCGTCGAGGTATTGCCTTTTGTTTTTAAATCGAATTTATTCTGTTTTATCAAATGAGTCGAGCCTTGAGACCACCGTCGAGGTATTTCCTTTTGTTTTAAATCGAATTCATTCTGTTTTATCAAATGAGTCGAGCCTTGAGACCACCGTCGAGGTATTCCCTTTTGTTTTAAATCGTATTCATTCTGTTTTACCAAATGAGTCGAGCCTTGAGACCACCGTCGAGGTATTTCCTTTTGTTTTAAATCGAATTCATTCTGTTTTATCAAATGAGTCGAACCCTGACACCGTCATCAAAGACCTCCGGGCACCAATTTTAAAGACCTCCGGGCACCATTTTAAGACCTCCGGGCATAAATTTTTCATTTGAAAATCGAATTCGTTTCCTTAAAACGAATCGAGCCTTGTTTAGGCAGGGAATTCAATTTAAGGATCAATCTTCAATTTACAGCTTTTTCTCAACAAAAAAAAAATGAAAACCCTTTTCTTTTCTCCAGATGTGATTTCACAGACCGGACAAAATTGTTGTCCATTTTATCTTTGCCTGATTCCTGATTCTCAGCAATAGCCAAAGAGGGGCAGTTGTAGACACCTAATTTTGTCCGGGCCTTTTAAAACCAATTTTGATTTGTCCCCCTCTCGGGTTTAATATTTTTGTAAAAGTCACGGTCGCGATTTTAGATTTTTTTTAAAAAAAATGTGTTAAATTATATATATCCTTTTTAGCTTTAATTGTTCAAATAAAATCGGACTGTAAAATTACCAATTTAAAATTCAATTTAAACCCGAGGTGAAAAAATTTAATCTTGAGATTTGTTAGATTTTTAAAATATTTTTTTTTATTTTAGTTGAAAGTATTTGAAAAATAAAAAAAAAAGACTTGAAAAAATAAAAGAAGGGTAACTTAGGCATTACCCATTTTTTTTTTTAGGTTAGAAATGGAGATATAAATGGGTCACTTGGAATTGAACAAAAAAAAAAGAAAGAGGTTGGCGGCTATAGAAAGAAAAGCAAAAACCCTCTAGCTCAGTCCTCCTCCTCCTAGAAAATCCCCTCAGCTTGTTCGTTCTTTCACTGCTCCCTCTCCCAGACTTTTGATTCTTCAATGGCATCTTTTAGCTTCATAATCTTTTTGTACTAGTTATTCCTCGGCCTCGCAGTCTTCTTCTTCCCCAGCAAGCTTTTCTGTCTTACGAAAACCACAGTATAAATATATCGTTTCTCTTTTTGTCTGAAAGATTGAAACTAAAACCCCAGCCTAGGCTCCATATAACAACTTCATTCATGGCAGAAGTTGGGGAATCCTCTGCTTCAAAACACTCCCCCCTTTGCTTAACTTTTTAATTTCTAAACTTTTTTGTTTCTTTTTATCTGTGGTGAGAAAATCAGAAAAAATGATTCTCTCAGTTTGCTGCATTTCTCTTTAATCCACGTGACTCTCTCTCTCTTTTCTTTTCCAATCTCCTGCATTCTGAATCTCAAATCAGCTGAGAACTGATAGAAAATTATCAAATCCGAGGCACCATGGAAGCAGTCGACAAGTTTTTGAACATGGGTATTCTCATAGTAGCCACGCTAGTAGTGGCCAAGCTCATATTTTTCCTCATAATGCCCAGATCTGAGAAGCAGGTGCCGCCAGTAATCAAAACCTGGCCGGTAATTGGTGGGCTCCTTCGATTCATGAAAGGGCCCATCGTGATGCTCCGGGAGGAGTACCCAAAGCTTGGCAGTGTCTTCACGTTGAACTTGTTTAACAAGAAGATAACTTTCTTGATTGGGCCTGAGGTTTCAGCTCACTTCTTTAAGGCTTCAGAATCAGACCTCAGCCAACAGGAAGTTTATCAGTTCAATGTGCCAACTTTCGGTCCCGGTGTGGTGTTTGATGTGGATTACTCAATAAGGCAAGAGCAGTTCCGGTTCTTTACGGAGGCCCTTAGAGTTAATAAACTTAAGGGTTATGTGGATCAGATGGTTACTGAAGCTGAGGACTACTTCTCGAAATGGGGGGATAGTGGTGAGGTGGACCTCAAATATGAGCTGGAGCATCTCATCATCTTGACTGCTAGTAGGTGTCTCTTGGGTCGAGTAGTACGTGATAAGCTTTTTGATGATGTGTCTGCACTCTTCCATGATCTTGACAACGACATGCTCCCTATCAGTATTATCTTCCCTTACCTGCCTATCCCTGCTCATCGCCATCGCGACCGAGCTCGAAAGAAGCTTGCAGAAATCTTTGCAAATATCATTTCTTGCCGTAAAAGTACTGCACCTTTTCCAGAGAGGGTTCAAGTTGGGGGATCTCCTTTGTACAAGATAGAGAGAAAGCTTGGTAAAGCTGGATTTGGTCAGGTGTTTGTTGGAAGACGCGTTAGTGGTGGAAATGAACGTGTAATTGGTTCTGCGGCCTTGGAGGTAGCTCTGAAATTTGAGCACCGAAACAGCAAAGGCTGTACTTATGGTCCACCGTATGAATGGCAGGTTTACGATGCTCTTGGTGGTAGCCATGGAGTTCCCAAAGTACATTACAAAGGAAAGCAAGGAGACTATTATGTGATGGTTATGGACATATTAGGGCCCAGTTTATGGGATGTTCGATGTCTGCAGAAATGGTAGCTTGTATAGCAGTTGAATCGCTGTCAATCCTTGAGAAGATGCACTCCAAAGGTTATGTGCATGGGGATGTTAAGCCTGAGAACTTTTTACTTGGTCAACCAGCTACGCCACAAGAGAAGAAGTTGTTTCTTGTTGACCTTGGATTAGCAACAAAGTGGAAAGATAACAGCAGTGGACTGCATGTTGATTATGATCAACGTCCTGATATGTTTAGAGGAACCGTTAGATATGCTAGTGCTCATGCACATTTGGGAAGAACAGCAAGTAGAAGAGATGATCTTGAGTCTCTTGCATTTACACTCATATTCCTACATCGAGGTCGATTACCATGGCAGGGATATTAAGGTGACATTACTCAGTGGTTTGTTGATGGCTCCTCTGATGCTATTGTCAATCCCGCAAATCAGAAAAAGCTTGGAGATAGTGGCGCAGATGAAGCCATACATAGGGCTGCTGGTCTAGAATTTCGACTTGCATGCTATAAGGTCCCAGAACTGGTAGGAGCAATTTTGGTAGCTTTGGGAAACCAAACAAAAAAGAGAATCTTGAATGGAAAGATAGGAAATGGTTTTTTGCGAAGGGGACAAGCACAAGGTAATATTCTTTTATTTTATGTTTATTGGGTTTCTAAAAGGTCACGATGACTTCACAATATTTAGGTGGTCATGATGGGTAGCTAGATCCTGCTCATTGCCAACATATTGGGAACCTAGAGGGTCACACACACAAGAACATATATGTATGGATTAAACATGGTATTCTATTAAGGTAAAACTTAATGGAATAAGAGATCTATATTGAGGACATAATTGAAGATGTTCAATTAAGAAAGGTTAACACATGATTGAGATTTCAGAAATCCAAAGATAATGTCTTAATGAGATAAGAGGAATCAAGAAATCTTATATAAACTAGTATAGTCATCTTTGACATAGTGATGTGCAAGGTGAATTCGAATAACTATGCTATATTGGATTAATGTCATGAGATGATATTAAATATATTAATGACATGAATTGTTCATGAGGATAAAGAAATTTAATTGATAATTAAATTACTTTCGTTTAGAAATTAATCTATCCAATAAATAAGCGTGATAAATTAGAATGGGTCCAAAGAGACTATTCTAATTTGAGATTGTCTACTAAGGATGGTTGGCCCAACTTAAGGCATTAAGATTGTTGGACCATTATTATTATTAGATAATATAATGGGCTTATTGATCCATCTTATAATTAAATAGTTTAAGTCCAAGTGGATTAATGAAAATTTTGTGCAACAAGTTACACTAGCCGGCCAAGCTTAGGGAGAGGGGGTCAGGGTTTGTGCCTACATATATATCAGATATAGAGGCTATAGACACAACCTAAGCTTGTAATTCTACTTGAGCTATTCTGATTTTGCTTGAGAGAAAGTTTTGTTTCAAGAAAAGAAACCTACCCTAGCAAAATAGACATATCGCCACCTCCCTACAAGATTTGTAGTTGCCGCAACTCCTCTTTCTCTTGGTGTTGTTCTCGCCGCTTCTCGTCCTTGCTAAGTGAGATTAGTTTAGGGAGACAAACACAAAGAAATAGATCTTTTGATTTTGATCTTAGGATCAACTTGCTAGCACTAGTGAATCACCATACCTTAGAAAAATATCCATCAGCTCTGCCTTTGGACTAGCTCTAGGGGAAGGACAATTGTGCTTCTTGTGATCTTGTTCGAATTGGATCTTGTACTTGATATCAATTTGCGATTTGGATCTGCAACTTAAGCTTACAATATCTTAAGTAGGTAACTTCTAAATCATATGGGTGATTTAATTTGTTTTGAATGTCATAAACCTATGCTAAACACACGTCTAAGATCCTTGTCGCAACCTAAAAAATAACGAGTCTCATCGCAAGACTTTATTATTCGTTAAGCGTGACATTGAAAAAAATCGAGGAAAAGTCGACTTAATTCCTCTAGAAAAATGAAGGTTTTGAAAATTACCTAAAAAAAAGACATGGAGTCGCCACCAATCTTTTTTAGCTAGGTGTGATCGGCCACCTATTAAAACCGGTTTTATAAAATATTTTAAAAATTAATTAAAACATTTTAAAAACCAATTTCAAGTCTGCGTTTTAAACCAGAGAAATCAAAGAAGCGGTTCGGGAGTCGGTTACGTGTGGGGAAGGATTAGCACCCCCACAACGCCCGTATAAATCGGTACCTTATTAATCGTGTGTTATCTCAAGTCTCGGTAAAAATTGGTTTTAAATTTAGTATTTCAAGTTAATTCCCAATTTAAAGAAAAATAATTTCATTTTTATTGAGAATGATCCGAAATTTATAAATTCAAAATTTTCCTATATTCCCCAACAAACGTGGCAAAATATAGAAATTTTTATTAGTTTTGGAAAATTTTTCGAACCATTCTCTTTTTAAAGAAGATATTCCGTTATTAATATAATTGATGATATCCTCCCCAGCAAACCCGGTAGAGAACTCATGAATTATTTTAACTCGGGAATATCTTTATTTTATTGAAAAACATTATCTTTTTTGAAACCATTTAAAATAAATGAATATGTATATGCATGACATAAATAAAATGACATAGCAAAGTCTAAATAATATAATGCAACCTAAATGACATGACATGATTTGAATGCCTTAGCATATTCTAAATGAAATGGAATATCCTAAGTTATATAATATATTCTAAATAAAATGAAATGATCTAGGTAACATAGTATATTCTATATGAGATGCAATATTCTAAGTCATATGATATAATCTAAATGAAATAGAATAACCTAAGTAACATAACATATTCTATATGAAATGAAATAACCTAAGTAACATGATATTTTCTAAATGAAATGAAATGATTTAAATGACATGACAAATATGAATGGTATGGCATATAATTTAAATGACATGGAATAAAATAATGCTATCATATAATATGCATGAAAATAATAATGCATGAACATAGTATATGCTAAATAAAAATAACTAAATAAAAGCATAGGATATCATGAAATATTCAAAACTATATAATAAACCATGTAATATCAAAAAATATAAATCAAAATAACAACAATATCATAGAAATTATTATGGCAAGAATCACATATTATATAAAATGCATGAATATAAAATTGCAATGCATGAAATTTATTTTTTCCTTTAATTAAGGACATCCGTATATCTAAAAAGATATCCGGCTACCTTAGGAAAATATGTCAAATTAAATATTCTAAAACCAAAATACTTTGTGATTGTTTGAAAACAATTTTGAGAAGCTTGAATTAAAAATAAAAACTGGGCTAAATTTTTTTAAAATGGCTCTAATTTCCTAAGTTTAAAAAATCCGGACTTGACTACCCTTAACCCGGGACTTGAAAAACCATTTTTAGAGTTTAAAAAGGCTTAGAAATTACCCTAAGTCAGTAGCTAACCCTCCTAATCAGCCCACTCTAAGTAAATTAATCAAAACAGAAAAATGGTTTCTCTTTAAATTCAATTCTGACTCCACTGTCCAGTTTTCATCCACGATTTTTTACCCTATTTTTAAAAATTCCAAAAATTCTAAAACAAATACTGGAGACTCAGGACATGTAAAAATACACGATACAAAATCGGCTTAATTTTTTGATCAAAGATGAATTCCCAAAAAAATCAGAGATGTACGAGTTTTTGGAGGAGAAAAAAAACTGCTTTGCCAACACATTTTTGCCTTTGATAAAATCATTTAAAAACCAAAGTAAAAATATTTGAAACTCATAAAATGATTTCCAAACAGTAGATAGGACTTTTTGAAAGTTAGATAAAAATTGGCTAAGTAAAAAAAATCACAAAGGTAGAATAATCAACTTGACAAACTTAATTTTCCACAAATGTGCTCAAGAGAGCATGACTTTGAACCATTAATTGGCTCAAGTCATTATTCAAGTGGCATGAACATGAAATGCATGAAATAATGCAGCAAACATAATGCATGAAATGCATGGATTTAAACCTAAATGTCATGAAAAAATGCATGGCATTCATAAAGTAACCTAGACCTAAATGAACTTGCATGGCATTTAATGTAACCTAGACCTAAAATATGCATGGCATTTTCACAAACACAAGGCATGCTTAATTCAAAAATCCAACCAAATATCATGCAAATGCAAAAACCTAACAACTAGCATGACAAAAAATGCAACACACAATGCAAAACACATGGAGTAGCCAAATGGCCTCAAGCTCCAACAAGCATGGCATTTTCACAAACACTTGGCATACTAGCATGAAAAACTAAGTCATAACACTTAAATCATGCAAAAATCACACAAGCATTTTCACAAACACTTAATATACTAAATCTAAAACATGCTCAACTAAGATATAAAACAAAAATCATGCAAAGAATCACACAAGCATTTTCACAAACACTTAATATGCTAACTCTAAAACATGCTCAAATTTAAACAACATGAAAACAGAAAATTAAAAATGCAAAAACATGATATCTAAGACATAAATGGCAACAAACAAAGCAACCAAATTAAAATATAACTCAAGAACATGAAGTAACATAACATTTAAAACATCAAAATAAAAAAAAAATAGCATAAACAATATGGTAAAATGAACTCAAAACAGCAACTCAAAATAAATAATGTAGGCCATTTGGCCATGGTGAGTTTATTGTAAAAACAAAATGTAAAAAAAATATACTTAAGAAAGGAGACGAAGGAAGAACAAAAAACATTATTTTAAAATGAAACTCACCAAGTAGAGATTAAAATAGTAAAAACAAGAATAGAAAATGAAGAAAGTGCAAGAGTTGGCGCTCAAGAGCAACCTCAAGAAGCTAATATTTCAAGCTTTTCTCTTCAAACTTTCCTTTTTTTTCTAAACTATTCTTTTTTGCTCTCAACCAAGAAGATAAAAACTAAGAAAAACTAAGAGAAATCAGCCAAAATGAACCTCCAAATTCGAAATTCTGCCCCTCCCCTTAATGGTGGCAAAATTTTACCTCTCTCCTCCCTTAGGATGTTGTCATTTTTTGTGTAACCAATTTTCCATCAAATGGCTAATAATTCAAGGTGAAAAATCATGAAATTACCACCTTTAGATTAGCATCTCAGCTCTCTCAAATTACAGCTGTTAAAGAATAATGTTGACATCTTTCTTAGCTTATGTGGCTTAATCACCATGGCTTGATCAAAGAGAATCTCTAACTAACTCTTGATTTTTTGCCATTTGATTGAAAAATCAGAAGCTTCCTCCTTCCTTTGGGATTGGGCAGGCCAGAACTTCTCTTTTCCAGCCCAACTCTGATTTTTTTGAAAGGCCCAAAGAAGCCCTTTTCGGTTGCTTGGGTGAAATGACCATTTTGCCCCCCGGATGCAAATAAATATCAAACGGACTCCAAATTCAATTTTTCTTTTTTTAATACTTCCAAAATAATAAAATATTGAGTTCTGGAAGTTTTCAAAATTATCCGAGTCCGTTTGCTATTTATTTGGAATTGTTCTTCCCAAAATACCCTTTTATGCCCCTACATTTTACCATTTTTTAAACGAGCTCCAAATCAAGATTTTTCTTCACCAATCTTTTCAAAATAATTAAAAAGTGTGATCTGGAAGTTTTCATAATTTTTGGAGCTCATTTGGTATTTTTTCGGGATTTATCGGCTTGAATTACTTCATAGGAGGCCCGGGATTTGGCCATTTTGCAAACGAACTCCGAATCAAGATTTTCTTTCGCCAATCTCTTCCAAATAATTTAAAAATGAGATTTGCCAAATTTTAGAATTTTTGGAGTCCATTTGCTATTTTTCTGGGATTTATCTTTTTGAATTATTGCATAAGAGGCCCGGGATTTGGCCATTTTGCAAACGAACTCGGAATCAAGATTTTCTTTCGCCAATGTCTTCCAAATAATTTAAGAATGAGATCTACAAAATTTCAAAAGATTTGGAGCTCGTTTGCTATTTTTCCGGGATTTTCCTTTTTGAATTACTGCATAGGAGGCTCAGGATTTGGCCATTTTGCAAACGAACTCGAAATCAAGATTTTGTTTCGTCAATCTCTTCCAAATAATTAAAAAATGAGATCTGCAAAATTTCAAAATATTTGGAGCTCATTTGCTATTTTTCCGGGATTTTCCTTTTTGAATTACTACATAAGAAGCCCGGGATTTGGCCATTTTGCAAACGAACTCCGAATCAAGATTTTATTTTACCAATATCTTTCAAATGATTTAAGAATGAGATTGAAAATTTTTTCAGAATTGTTGGAGTCCATTTGCTATTTTTCCCAAATTTTCCAATTTTGCCCTTTTACCTCCGAACCCCGGTTTTGCTCAAAACAAGTCCAATTTTCAAATTTTCTTCAATCTGAGCCTTGGGCTATCCTTTTTAATCATTCTTCATCCATTGGGGGCTTTGGTCTCACCAAGTCAGGCCATTTATGTGATTCTTCCCGATTTCACCGAAATCCACTAAAAAACCTAATTCTCGATTTTCTCTCGGATTGACTTTTCTTTCGATTTTTCTTGCAAGTGACTTCTCCATTACCCGTAGTCAGTGCTTATCTTTCATTTGGAACCTTCAATTTCGATCAATTTGATCGTTTAAGCACTTTTCCCCAAATTTCTCGGATTAGGGTTTCTTTTCTATTAAATCTCCAAATCCCAACTTCCGAACTCCATATCTTTCAATATAGACCTCAGATTATCAAAATTCTTTCGCCATTTTTCAATTGAACTTAAAATCTTGATTTTGAAAGTGGGTTGACTTTTTCAGTAGTTGACGTTCTGGGGTTGACTTTTTTGAGGTTGACTTTTTTCGAGGTTGACTTTTTTCAAGTTTGACTTTTTGTGCTCGCCCTCTTAAACTAAGACTCGGAGTACCACCTGCAAGATGAAAACAGTCTTTTTACACTCGGAAACATCAATATAGGAAGAAAACATACCTGTTTAGTGGTCCGGACAAAATTAGGTGTCTACAGCTGCCCCTCTTTGGCTATTGCTGAGAATCAGAAATCAGGCAAAGATAAACCGACACTAATTTTGTACGGTCAGTGAAATCACATGTGAAGGAAAGGGAAAGGGATTTTCTTTTTCATTCTTCTATCATTTTTCATTTTTTCATTTTTTCATTTTTCATTTTTTTTCATTTTTTTTCATTTTTTCATTTTTTCATTTTTCCTTTTTTCATTTTTTCAATTTTTTTTTTTTTTTACCATACAGTTAATTGAAGATTTTGTCCTTAAATTGAATTCCCTGACTAAACAAGGCTCGACTCGTCTTAAGGAAACGAATTCGATTTGCAAGAAAGGAAATGACCTCGACGATGGTCTCGGGGCCTTAACCTGTCTTGTTCTCAGCTATGTTTAAAATTCTGGATATCTCCTCCAGAAGCTTCGGCTATCACCACCAAAGTCTTGCTCATTTTTTTCTAAAATGTAAAAATTCTGGGTATCACCTCCAGAAGCTTCAGCTATCACCATCGAAGACTTTTTACCTTTTCAAAGGATTTTAAAAACTCTGGATATCTCCACCAGAGGCTCCAGCTATCACCACCGAAGACTTGTTCATAATAATAAAAAATAAAAGTACCTCGACGATGATCTCGGGGCTCGACTCGTCTTAAGAAAACGAATTCGATTTGTAAGAAAAGAAATGACCTCGACGATGGTCTCGGGGCCTTAACCTGTCTTGTTCTCAGCTGTGTTTAAAATTCTGGATATCTCCTCCAGAAGCTTTGGCTATCACCACCAAAGTCTTGCTCATTTTTAAAACTGTAAAAAATTCTGGGTATCACCTCCAGAAGCTTCAGCTATCACCACTGAAGACTTTCTACCTTTTCAAAGGATTTTAAAACTCTGGATATCTCCACCAGAGGCTTCAGCTATCACCACCGAAGACTTGTTCATAATATTAAAAAAAAGGTACCTCGACAATGATCTCGGGGCTCGACTCATTTGAGAGGCAAAACAAGCTCGATTATACCTGACAGCTTTAAGAGATGATGCAAATGCAAATGTCTTTGATTGATGCAAACGCTTCTTGATGCAGATGCAAATGACTTAGATTGGTGCAAATGTCTTTCATGCAAATGTAAATGACTTGATTTGATGCAAACTTTCTTGATGCAGATTCAACTAACTTAGATTGATGCAAATGCTTCTTGATGTAGATGCACATGTTGAATAAAATTCTGGATAACTCCTCCAAAAGAAGATTTCTCATTTTTCAAAATTATAAAACCCTGGATATCTCTACCAGACGCTTCAGCTATCACCACCGAAGACTTGTTCACTTTTAAAACTGTAAAATTCTGGATATCCCCACCAGAAGCTTTGGCTATCACCACCAAAGACTTGCTCATTGTAAAATTCTGGGTAACTCCTTCAGAAGAAGATTTCTCTTGTTTCAAAATTATAAAACCCTGGATATCTCTACCAGAGGCTTCAGCTATCACCACCGAAGACTTGTTCACTTTTAAAACTGTAAAATTCTAGATATCCCCACCAGAAGCTTTGGCTATCACCACCAAAGACTTGCTCTTTGTAAAATTCTGGGTGACTCCTCCAGAAGAAGATTTCTCATTTTTCAAAATTATAAAACACTGGATATCTCCACCAGAGGCTTCAGCTATCACCACCGAAGACTTGTTCTTTTAAATCTGTAAAATTCTGGATATCCCCACCAGAAGCTTTGGCTATCACCACCAAAGACTTGCTCGTTGTAAAATTCTGGGTAACTCCTTCAGAAGAAGATTTCTCATGTTTCAAAATTATAAAACCCTGGATATCTCCACCGGAGGCTTCAGCTATCACCACCGAAGACTTTTTCACTTTTAAAACTGTAAAATTCTGGATATCCCCACCATAAGCTTTGAGAAATGATGCAGATGCACATGTCTTTTAACAAGGTGCTCATGCTTCATGGTGCAAATGTAAAATATTTCTTAGTGCAAATGCAAATGGCCTGGATTGATGTCCATGTTTCATGATGCAGATACCCCTACTAATTGTGTTCATGTAACTGGTTTATGAATGGTGTAACTACAATTACCACACAATAATGAAAATGCAATGATTCTAGAAATGATGCAATTGCTTGAGATGACACAAAAGCGAATTCCATGAAGAATGTAAATGTAAAGGTAAATGCAGATGCTTATGGAATAATGCCAATGTAAACACCCATGAAGGATGCAAATGCTTGCCGACACTATGCAGATGTAAAAGCTTGATAAAGAGATGAGTGCTCATGAGTGATGCAAATGCCCCCAGTTGTTTTTCTAGACTTTGGCTTAGCCTTTCAAATTCATTTTTCCTCTTCAAATCAGAGTATATTTTCAATTCATTTTGGCTATTCTCTTTGCCCCAACAGTTTTCAAACTTTCATCAACAGAGATCTGAACCGGGTTCTATTTCTTCTTCTCATATCTGGAAGTCAGGACCTATCTTGGCAGTTCTACACCTTTGTGTTAAAAAAATCCTTGTCTCATGTCAACATCAAAATGGGTATTTCAAAAAAAAAATATCTCTTTATTTGTTTTCGCATTTTGAAAACTTCTGAACAAAAAATATTAACCCCACAATGTGTGATATATAAATCTTTTGAAGACTGATGATCATTGTTAGAAATTTCTCTAAGTATCAATTTGGGTTTTTCCAACTGGGATTGGCAAGGCTTGGTATAATAAGGTTCTGGCTTTTCCAGGAAAACTTCATGACAAAAATGTATATCCCTTCTAGGCTCACAAATGGAACAGGTTTTATAAATCATGAATTCATTGAGAACCAAGCAAATTCAACATTCTTTTAGTTTCCATATCAAGGCATTTTGACAAGCGTCAAGATTGGCCGGGATGTTTAAGTTGAAAAGTTTAATCTTGGAGAAAAAGTTTCAGTTTTTTGAAGACAATCCTTCGAATGAGAGCTGACAATTTGGGGGGTTCAGGAATTCCTAGATGTTCCTCGATGACCACTCCTTTAATAAGATCTTTTCTTTTAGGGTATCGGCACTATCATAGATGGCATCGAAAATTTCCAAATTTACTCTAGACCGCCCATTTTTGGGTTTTCGCCCTAGAGTCCCATTCTTTCCATTTTTTTTTCTTCTTTTTTTTTTCTACCATACACTTGAGAATTCTAAATTCTTCCTTAGTGAAATGATAATTCGATGAAATGGGATAAAATATGAGGAAAAACCTTTCAAATTAAATATTAATGCTTGATCAAAATGGACTTTTAAAGCACGTAATGTAGGCCATGGCTCAAGGGTCAGAAAGAAAGGATAAATAGGACCAAAATATGTGTTTGAGGGTACTCAGATCAAGGATTATTTCTTGAGGAGGATTCTCTTTGAAGCATTTGTCCCTTCTTGGACATTTCTTTCCTTTTGACTTTTGTGTCTTTCTTTCCTCGTTCTTGGCTTTCAATTTGCCATGTCTTTCACACATTTTGTTTTCTTTTTTATTGTGTTTTTTTGTTTTTCTTGGCTTTTATTTCGCCATATTTTCCTCTTCTTTTTTCTTTGACAGAGTGCGCCCGTATTTATTCAGGGCTCCATTTTCTTTGTGTCTGTCCTTGAGCTGTCACTCATTTCTCAATGATCTTTGAAAAGACCTTTCCTTGCATTTGCCCCCCAGTGTAGAGGGTAATCCTTGATCAGGGTTCAAAGAATAAAGAATTCTTTTGGCTCAAAAAGGGTGACTATGGATAATAAATTTTGTTTTTTGTGAAAGGGATATGAAAGATGGCCATTCATCATATCAAGCCCAAATATTCTCATTGAAAAGCAATCCTCAGGGGAAATAGATAATCAAAATTTCATTTTGCACTTTGGAATCATCCGAATTCTCATATGCATGATATCATGAATTTTTTTTCTTTTTTCCTTTTTTTCGTCGCATGCCCCAATGATTTCATGTGTTAGCCCATCCTTCTTCACCATGTATCCATCATTTCCACATATGATGCCCCAATTTGATTAACCATGAGATTTTGTATCAACGAGGAACATAGCAAGTCTAGGTCTATCTTGAAAAGGTTGAGTTTCCAATCTGAGTTCTTTGAAGAGACAAGGAAAATATGACCCAAACACAGGTTTTCTCTGGGACAAGGAATAATCTAGTTTAATGATTATGCCCCAGGGTGTCAATCATGAAGTGATGTTTGGGCAATTAGTGTTTTGTGGTTTGTTGAAAATGACATGAATGGTTTTGGCACAACCTTGACACACACCAAATTATCAAAATCTTGATTCTTGAAAGAATGTCTCATTTGTTTGAATTTCAAGGAATTCGAGAAAAAAATTTCAAAAAGTTCGTTCCTTTGTTCATAGCCTAGACTAAGATCTACGTCTTTGCTTATTCTGTGATGACAATAGTTTTATGAAGTCAAATCATTCATATTCCAGAAGCATTAAGTCTTTCAAGTGTTCTTGGTTTAAGAGATTTAGGCTTAGGAAGAGGGGAAAATGTATTGGGTCATTTGTAACACTGATCATCAATCTTCTTGAGACTATCCATTATTAAAAATTCCTTAATGCTTGTTTTTGCAAATTTTCAAGTTATTGTTAAAACACAATAAACACAAAGCATTTAAAATTCAAAATTCATTTAATTCATGTAGATGTTAACATGAGACAAGTGCTTTCATTATCACAGTGTATAGAACTACATGCGTCAAAAACCTAATATGATCATGCACAATGTTTCTTATGACACTTGGCTTCCCCATCTTCAAAACTTATCAAACCAACCTTGATGGGATCCCTGACCTTGTACTTCAAAGCGGGGCAGTTCTCTGTTGAGTGACCTTGATTGCCAGAATGGTAACCACAACACTCTTTAGCATCATACCAGCTCGGATAAGGGGGCTTCAGAGGCTCTATTTGCATGGGTGTCACAAGGTGATTCTGGATGAGTTGAGGTAGTAGCTCACTGTATGTCACAGGAATCGGGTCAACCTAATTTCTTTTTCGCTTTTTATGCCCCATTCGATTATTCCCAAGGGTGTTCGATTGATAGACAGATGTAAATTCGGGTGTAGTTGCAGTCATTGGTTGGTAAGGATAAAAACCTTGAGAGACATTGTTCAGGGTAGAGTAAAATGGCTGATACGAGGAGAATTGGGGAGGTGGGGCAAAGTCTTCCACGACTTGGGCATCTTCCTTTTTCTTTTCAGATGCCCCATTATTCTTGGTATTGGATGTTATTTCTCCTTCAATTTTCCCATCCTTGATAGCATTCTCAATCTTCTCCCCTGAAATTACCATGTCCAAAAAATTCTTCGTGGTGTTGCCAACAAGTCTATCGTAGTATGGGGCCTGTAGTGTATTCACAAAAAGGACAGTGGTTTCCTTATGAGTTAAGGGCGGTTGTACTTGGACGGCCAGGCTCATCCACCGTTGCGTATATTCTTTGAAGCTCTCAGTAGCTCTTTTCTTCATATTTTGCAAGGTGAAACGGTCAGGCGCCATGTCGGTCATATGCTTGTACTGGTTTAGAAAAGCCCTAGCCAAATCATTCCAAGAGCGAATCTGGTCCTTGCTCAACTGACTATACCACCTAATTGCGGAACCACTGAGGCTATCCTGAAAACAGTGAATCAAAAGCTTATCATTATCTATATAACTTGTCATCTTCCGGCAGAACATAGTGATGTGGGCTGATGGATCGGTCGTCCCGTCATATTTCACAAAGTCAGGGATCTTGAACTTAGGAGGAATGACTAAATCGAGGACCAAGCATCGTTCTTTCGCCTCCACACTCCCGAATACGTCTGTATTTTCTACTGCCCGGAGCCTTTCATCTAACAACTGATATTTCCCTTGGGAATCTGCCAACTCAACCTCATTTACTGCAACCCTTTTCAACTTTGCCTGTTCAGCTGGATCATCTGAGTTTAGGACATTGACGGGGTTAACAGTGTTCTGGGCATCACTTATTACGACCTCATCTTGGCCCTTTTGTGCCTCTAACCCTTCTCCGGTGACAAAGTTTTCGGTGTATCCTTTTCCCTTGATTACGGCAGACACCAACTCCATCAATTTAGTCATCTGATCCTTAGATTCTGCTTGAGACTTTTCTAGCTGTTCTCGCAATTCTCTCTGTTCCATTTCCATTCTTTCCATTCGGGCAACTTGTTCAACCTCCATAGCACTAGCCTGTATTAAAAAGGTACTCAGTACTTCTTATACCTCTGATTTGAAATGGAAATTCTTTCAAAGACTCCTAAAGCCAAGCCAACTTCTGTTTTATTTCCCCCAAATGTATGTCATGATGAATGAGCCATGAATGCAATTTGATGCATGTGAAGCCTAAGCAATATGATGTATGGACGTGTACATTGGAAACATGCTGACCATATATGTAATAAATGCAATCACGATGCCAACATGTTTCAAGCAAAGAATAAACAAATCAACACATGAATATATGCAATGACTGATCATGTGCATTTTAGCATATTTCCCAATGAATGATCATATATCCTATGAATGAAACACGATGTCAATTATGATATATGAAAATAATGAATGACTGATACAGAGTATATACAAAGAAAATCATGCTAACCATGTGTGCCATGAATGCGACCTAATGCTAACATGATGTATGTAATAAGCAAATTAATGCATGAACATATACAAAGAAATCATGCTGACTATGTTTGTTATGAATGCAACCCAAAGTCAACATGATGCATGTAAACAATAAGCAAATTAATGCATGGATATATATAAAAAAAAAAATCATGCTGATTATGAATGTATGAATGCAACCTGACAAATAATTGATCGGATGCAAAATGCAAAGGGGAAGATATCACAGAGGAAATAAGAATCGGAGGAACTTAATCATCAACATCTCATAAATTTGAAGCATAGCCAATTCATTCCCATATCAATGTTCACAATGGTATAAACCATGTTTTACAAAATTTGAGCAGTAGTTAAAACTGTCTTTTACAAGAACTTTATTCTTCCTAGCATCCTAAGGCTATAAGAGCCTATTACTGAATAAGTGAAATCCTATTACATCATATAAGACCGCAGTCTTTCCACCTCAATGCTGTAAATCTCCCAATCCTAATGGCGTTTTCCCAGTCCTTTATCAATCAGTGTCGTTGGATCCAACCACTTGGCATCTATAAGAGTTTGCACTTTCTTTTTGAAGGCCATACAGTCTTCAATGCTATGGCCAACAATTCCACAGTGATACTCACATCTTGCATTTGGATTATACCCTTTTGGATATGGTGGTGACAGGGATTTCAATGGGACACAGGCAACCATGTGATTTTGGACCAGTATAGGGAGAAGCACTCGGTAGCTGATTGGAATGGGATCAAAAGGCATTTGGGTCTTATCCTGGGGTCGTTTCTTAGTCACACATGGCCTAGGAGTTGGGGCACTTGGTGGTGGCACTAAGGTTCGAACCAGTGTGTTTACATGGAGCTGTGGCGAAACAGCATGGTAAGGGTATGGATTTGGACACGAGGCCTTTGGAGGTTGTACATAGCTCGAGGTTCCTATCCCAGGTACTGGATAAGGTGATTGATGAGGGAAATAGTATGAACTGGCAGTTGTTGGTGATGGTGTAGGATTCTGGAATCCCGTAGTGGTCATCCCAATGGACAATTGGACCATAGTAGGGTGGGGATACTGGTTTGGACCTAGCACAGTTTGCAGGTATGGTACAGGATCCAAGGTTTCTATCTTTGGTATCAGGCTTTCAGGTTTAATTATTTTCATGATTTTGTCCCCAATTTCATCAGGATTGCAACCTTTGTGGCATTGACAAGCGTAGGATCCAGCAAGGATTGTATGTTTTTTACCTAATGGTTTTGGTTGATCCGTAGGCGATGCAGAGGCCTGAGAAAGTTCCTCTTTACTTTTACCCATATCCTCAACCATTTTCAGCAATTTGGCCACCTGTTCCTTCACCTCTCGGATTTCATGTCCACATTCCTCTTGATTGCGTTCCAAAGCAACCAATCGTTCCTCCGATTCATTCCTCATATCTCGAACCCCTTTCATGCAAATGAAAATGTCATGAGATTAAGAATACAATTGTGAATGTACATGCTCTATTCCTATGTGCATGAATATACTGATGATTAATGCATGAACATATACAGAGAAATAATGATGACTATATATGCTATGGATGCAATCTAATGTCAACATGATGCATTTTAAAGAAAATGAATAAATTGGTGCACCAGTATATACAAATAATGACCATATATGTATTCTACAATGAATGACCATGCATGCTATGATGTCAAAATGATACATGCTAAGACTAAATGAATTAACACAAAGGTATACGCAAAGAATGACCAAGTATATCACAAATGTATTCTACAATGAATAACCATGCATGTTAGGACTGTGACATGCTGTCAAAATGATACAAATAAAGAATAAATGAATTAACACCAAGGTATATACAAAGAAATCAATGATTACACGAAATTGATGGGACCTAAATCTTGATTATTCAAAAATCTCATTATGCAAGATTTGCCTCCAAATTCATGATTTTTTGAAACATGTTTTTTTTAATGAAAAAACCACACATATTATTTTCAAAAGAATTTCGGGGTAGTGGATCCTACTATGGTACAATATGCAAATGTTCATGCAACACTACCGGTTTTATGAAATCACTAAATGAGATTACCAACTGTTTATTGCAAAGAATGAGATCAATAACACAACCAAAAATGTACATGCTCTATTCACACATGCATGAAATGTGCAAAATGCAAAAATGCTTGAAAAAGGATTTTTTTTTTTCAAAACAGCTAATGAGCATCTGCCCCAACAATATCTGCTTATTTAGGCATCACGATGCCTTCGAAGCGGAGTATCACATTTATTACGGGCGATGTACGTACATCGTTGCCCGATCTACCACACTTATTCGGAGTGTAAAATAGGTAACAAAAGGTTTAGAAATGTCCCTCCATGTGTTCCTATTTTAGGTATATCTAACTGAAATCCGGCATGGCTTCGCCTAGGTTCACTATATGAGGGTGAATCAGATCTAAAGGCCCCGAATTGCTCCTCACTGTCGCCGGTGAAGGCTAGTAAGGCACCCCGATAAAAGCAGGTTCAATTCGTTAGAGTCTATTTCCCTAGCCCATGCGGATTGTTAATCACGAAGGCTTAGGTAATTTAGTACTCCGGAAGTGTTTCACTAGCCCATGCGGATTGTTAATCACGAAGGCTTAGTTACTTTGCTCCCACCTAAAAGGATGAAACCCGGGTATAGGGCTCATGATATGAAAATGCACGTGTAGTGTGTGTGGAGGAACAACAAACCTTTCACCACCTATTCTACAAACCTTATTCTAAATGTCCTAGGAATTAAAACATTCAAGAATAGTGTAACGTATTAACCAACAAGCAATTATAATATACAACCTTAAATAACTAGAGAAAAATAATAAAATGCATGTACATGAGTATGAACATATTTAAAAACATTTTATTATTTTCAAAATTCTCCTTATTAAAAAAATGTGGGAATTAAAATTAAATACCAATTAAACCAACAAAACCGAGACTTTGATAACACACGACTAATTCTACGCCTGACTTTATAATACTCCCCAGCGGAGTCGCCAAGCTGTCGCAACCTAAAAAATAACGAGTCTCATCGCAAGACTTTATTATTCGTTAAGCGTGACATTGAAAAAAACAGAGGAAAAGTCGACTTAATTCCTCTAGAAAAATGAAGGTTTTGAAAATGACCTAAAAAAAAGACATGGAGTCGCCACCAATCTTTTTTAGCTATGTGTGATCGGCCACCTATTAAAACCGGTTTTATAAAATATTTTAAAAATTAATTAAAACATTTTAAAAACCAATTTCAAGTCTGCGTTTTAAACCAGAGAAATCAAAGAAGCGGTTCGGGAGTCGGTTACGTGTGGGGAAGGATTAGCACCCCCACAACGCCCGTATAAATCAGTACCTTATTAATTGTGTGTTATCTCAAGTCTCGGTAAAAATTGGTTTTAAATTTAGTATTTCAAGTTAATTCCCAATTTAAAGAAAAATAATTTCATTTTTATTGAGAATGATCCGGAATTTATAAATTCAAAATTTTCCTATATTCCCCAACAAACGTGGCAAAATATAGAAATTTTTATTAGTTTTGGAAAATTTTCCGAACCATTCTCTTTTTAAAGAAGATATTCCGTTATTAATATAATTGATGATATGCTCCCCAGCAAACCCGGTAGAGAACTCATGAATTATTTTAACTCGGGAATATCTTTATTTTATTGAAAAACATTATCTTTTTTGAAACCATTTAAAATAAATGAATATGTATATGCATGACATAAATAAAATGACATAGCAAAGTCTAAATAATATAATGCAACCTAAATGACATGACATGATTTGAATGCCTTAGCATATTCTAAATGAAATGGAATATCCTAAGTTATATAATATATTCTAAATAAAATGAAATGACCTAGGTAACATAGTATATTCTATATGAGATGCAATATTCTAAGTCATATGATATAATCTAAATGAAATAGAATAACCTAAGTAACATAACATATTCTATATGAAATGAAATAACCTAAGTAACATGATATTTTCTAAATGAAATGAAATGATTTAAATGACATGACAAATATGAATGGTATGGCATATAATTTAAATGACATGGAATAAAATAATGCTATCATATAATATGCATGAAAATAATAATGCATGAACATAGTATATGCTAAATAAAAATAACTAAATAAAAGCATAGGATATCATGAAATATTCAAAACTATATAATAAACCATGTAATATCAAAAAATATAAATCAAAATAACAACAATATCATAGAAATTATTATGGCAAGAATCACATATTATATAAAATGCATGAATATAAAAATGCAATGCATGAAATGTATTTTTTCCTTTAATTAAGGAAATCCGTATATCTAAAAAGATATCCGGCTACCTTAGGAAAATATGTCAAATTAAATATTCTAAAACCAAAATACTTTGTGATTGTTTGAAAACAATTTTGAGAAGCTTGAATTAAAAATAAAAACTGGGCTAAATTTTTTTAAAATCGCTCTAATTTCCTAAGTTTAAAAAATCCGGACTTGACTACCCTTAACCCGGGACTTAAAAACCATTTTTAGAGTTTAAAAAGGCTTAGAAATTACCCTAAGTCAGTAGCTAACCCTCCTAATCAGCCCACTCTAAGTAAATTAATCAAAACAGAAAAATGGTTTCTCTTTAAATTCAATTCTGACTCCACTGTCCAGTTTTAATCCACGATTTTATTTACCCTATTTTTAAAAATTCCAAAAATTCTAAAAAAAATACTGGAGACTCAGGACATGTAAAAATACACGACAAAAAATCGGCTTAATTTTCTGATCAAAGATGAATACCCAGAATAATCAGAGATGTACGAGTTTTTGGAGGAGAAAAAAAACTGCTTTGCCAACACATTTTTGCCTTTGATAAAATCATTTAAAAACCAAAGTAAAAATATTTGAAACTCATAAAATGATTTGCAAATAGTAGCTAGGACTTTTTGAAAGTTAGATAAAAATTGGCTAAGTAAAAAAAATCACAAAGGTAGAATAATCAACTTGACAAACTTAATTTTCCACAAATGTGCTCAAGAGAGCATGACTTTGAACCATTAATTGGCTCAAGTCATTATTCAAGTGGCATGAACATGAAATGCATGAAATAATGCAGCAAATATAATGCATGGATTTAAACCTAAATGTCATGAAAAAATGCATGGCATTCATAAAGTAACCTAGACCTAAATGAACTTGCATGGCATTT
The DNA here is from genome assembly GCA_030761205.1 of Fremontodendron californicum. Lineage (NCBI taxonomy): Eukaryota > Viridiplantae > Streptophyta > Magnoliopsida > Malvales > Malvaceae > Fremontodendron > Fremontodendron californicum. The sequence goes on from JAULJL010000009.1 coordinate 25,565,968, forward strand.
AATGTAACCTAGACCTAAAATATGCATGGCATTTTCACAAACACAAGGCATGCTTAATTCAAAAATCCAACCAAATATCATGCAAATGCAAAAACCTAACAACTAGCATGACAAAAAATGCAACACACAATGCAAAACACATGGAGTAGCCAAATGGCCTCAAGCTCCAACAAGCATGGCATTTTCACAAACACTTGGCATACTAGCATGAAAAACTAAGTCATAACACTTAAATCATGCAAAAATCACACAAGCATTTTCACAAACACTTAATATACTAAATCTAAAACATGCTCAACTAAGATATAAAACAAAAATCATGCAAAGAATCACACAAGCATTTTCACAAACACTTAATATGCTAACTCTAAAACATGCTCAAATTTAAACAACATGAAAACAGAAAATTAAAAATGCAAAAACATGATATCTAAGACATAAATGGCAACAAACAAAGCAACCAAATTAAAATATAACTCAAGAACATGAAGTAACATAACATTTAAAACATCAAAATAAAAAAAATAGCATAAACAATATGGTAAAATGAACTCAAAACAGCAACTCAAAATAAATAATGTAGGCCATTTGGCCATGGTGAGTTTATTGTAAAAACAAAATGTAAAAAAAATATACTTAAGAAAGGAGACGAAGGAAGAACAAAAAACATTATTTTAAAATGAAAACTCACCAAGTAGAGATTAAAATAGCAAAAACAAGAATAGAAAATGAAGAAAGTGCAAGAGTTTGTGCTCAAGAGCAACCTCAAGAAGCTAATATTTCAAGCTTTTCTCTTCAAACTTTCCTTTTTTTTTTCTAAACTTTTCTTTTTTGCTCTCAACCAAGAAGATAAAAACTAAGAAAAACTAAGAGAAATCAGCCAAAATGAACCTCCAAATTCGAAATTCTGCCCCTCCCCTTAATGGTGGCAGAATTTTACCTCTCTTCTCCCTTAGGATGTTGTCATTTTTTGTGTAACCAATTTTCCATCAAATGGCTAATAATTCAAGGTGAAAAATCACGAAATTACCACCTTTAGATTAGCATCTCAGCTCTCTCAAATTACAGCTATTAAAGAATAATGTTGACATCTTTCTTAGCTTACGTGGCTTAATCACCATGGCTTGATCAAAGAGAATAACTAACTCTTGATTTTTAGCCATTTGATTGAAAAATCAGAAGGTTCCTCCTTCCTTTGGGATTGGGCAGGCCAGCACTTCTCTTTTCCAGCCCAACTCTGATTTTTTTGAAAGGCCCAAAGAAGCCCTTTTCGGTTGCTTGGGTGAAATGACCATTTTGCCCCCCGGATGCAAATAAATATCAAACGGACTCCAAATTCAATTTTTCTTTTTTTAATACTTCCAAAATAATAAAATATTGAGTTCTGGATGTTTTCAAAATTATCCGAGTCCGTTTGCTATTTATTTGGAATTTTTCTTCCCGAAATACCCTTTTATGCCCCTACATTTTACCATTTCTTAAACGAGCTCCAAATCAAGATTTTTCTTCACCAATCTATTCAAAATAATTAAAAAGTGTGATCTGGAAGTTTTCATAATTTTTGGAGCTCATTTGGTATTTTTTCGGGATTTATCGGCTTGAATTACTGCATAGGAGGCCCGGGATTTGGCCATTTTGCAAACGAACTCTGAATCAAGATTTTCTTTCGCCAATCTCTTCCAAATAATTTAAAAATTAGATTTGCCAAATTTCAGAATTTTTTGAGTCCATTTGCTATTTTTCCGGGATTTATCTTTTTGAATTATTGCATAAGAGGCCCGGGATTTGGACATTTTGCAAACGAACTCGGAATCAAGATTTTCTTTCGCCAATGTCTTCCAAATAATTTAAAAATGAGATCTGCAAAATTTCAAAAGATTTGGAGCTCGTTTGCTATTTTTCCGAGATTTTCCTTTTTGAATTACTGCATAGGAGGCCCGGGATTTGGCCATTTTGCAAACGAACTCGGAATCAAGATTTTCTTTCTTCAATATCTTCCAAATAATTTAGAAATGGGATCTGCAAAATTTCAAAATATTTGGAGCTCATTTGCTATTTTTCCAGGATTTTCCTTTTTGAATTACTACATAAGAAGCCCAGGATTTGGCCATTTTGCAAACGAACTCCGAATCAAGATTTTATTTTACCAATCTCTTTCAAATGATTTAAGAATCAGATTGAAAAAATTTTCAGAATTGTTGGAGTCCATTTGCTATTTTTCCCAAATTTTCCAATTTTGCCCTTTTACCTCCGAACCCCGGTTTTGCTCAAAATGGTTTGCTCAAGGTTGGCTCTGTGGACATAAATCTGGTCTAACCAATCTCTTGGTAAGAACAAAGGTCATCAAGCTCACAAACCATTTTTTTAAAGGGAAATAAGCAATATACATCACACAACCAGCAAGATATATATATATATATATATATCAAAATGACAATATAAAAGCAAGAAAATGTAAACAAACAAGAGAAAACAAGGTTGGCTCAAGGTTGGCGCTTCGGATGCTAGATCCGGCTATAGCTATCACTTGGTAAAACCAGGATCATCAAGCTCAAAAACCTTTTTTATCATCATTTTTTTAAGAAACTAAAGGAAGAACATCTATCCTACCACAATAAAACAACCCACATCACAATGGCAAGCAAAAACATGAGCAAAATATAAGCACAATAACAAAGCATAGGTTCGGCCAAGAGAGGAAAAATAGAGGAGAAAATGTTGTTTATTTTTGTTTCTTTGAAAATGAGCAGAGGAAGAGAAAAACCTTTAAGAAAACCATTTTGAAACCTTTGTTTTTCTTAATAAAATGAAATGAAATACAACATAGAAAAGAAGAGGAAAAGAATATGAAAATGAAAAAGAAAAAGAAAATAAAGAAAAAATAGAGAATAAAGCTACCTCGCAAAGCTTCCAAGAAAACTCTCCAACTTCCTCCTTTTTCTCTCTTCATTTCCTTTTCTCCTTAGGTGATTTTAGCTACTGTCCTTCTCTCAAAATGGTAATGAATATGTTCTTTATGAAAATGAAGGCTTCCTCCTTGATATATTGGCTTCGCCGAAAATTTGCATGGGGAGTGCATGCTTTCCCCACGCTTCCTTTAGTCATGCTTTCTTCATGCTCCTCATGGTCCCCTATTCCACATGGCCATATTTCCTAAAATTAGGGATCAAATAACATTCCTATTGGCCCTAAATGCCGTGTCATATATTCTTGTCCCCTCTCTCTACATCTCTTTTTTAGCCACATGGCTTGATCATGTTGCTTAGCCAAAAATGTCTTCGTAGTGTCATCTTTTTTATCTATTTAGCTTCATCCCATGGCCTTCACATGGTCTTAGCCAATGATCTTTCATCCTTACAATTAAAATGCCTCTCATTGGCCAAAAATGCCACTTAAGGCACTAAATGGCGACTCATGTCATTGCTTTAGAAAATATCTATCTTCTTCTACATCTTAGCCATTGATCATATTTTCCTTCTTTCTTCTCTCTCCTAGCAAAAAATGGCCTAGAATATTCTAGGTTTCCTTCTTTTTTATTTTGCTACTTGGTCCCTTATCGGATTTCGATAAAATTGCAATTTGGCCCCCAAACTTGACCTATTTACATTTGGGCCCCAATTTTTGGTTTTTTCTTATCAAATTCATCCTATCCAATATTGAACTCAGTTCTAAAAAAATTTGAAATTTTTTGAGCTCGTTATCCACTTTTTCAAATTTTCCTCTTAAATTACGGTTTAGTCCTCGAATTTAGCCTATTGTCATTTTGACACCAATTGGGTTTTTTTCCTTTCCTTTCCTTCTTTCCATCCTAAAACTTAATTTTGGAAAGTTTCGCAATTTGCTAAGCTGGAATTCTATTTTTTCCAGATTTTCTAAAATTCTTTTTTAGCCCAATTTTTATACCTGAATTCCTTCCCCATTTGATCTTCCCTCTTTTTCCACAATTTGGGATTTTCATTTATTTGATTTTGACCTCAACTTTCTAATTTCTCTTCCAATTGATTTTCCTTTTAATTCCACTTCAAATTGGACCTTTAGATATCTCCTTTTATTGATTGTTTTTGAAATTGGGATTTCAGTTTTACTCAATTTGATCATCTCCATAGGTTTTCCCAAATTTGTAACTTTTAATGTATTCACTTAATCTTCATTTTTCAAATTGTTCTTCAAATTGACTTTTTCTTCAATTCCACTTTAAATTGGACCTTTAGATACCTCTATTTTATTGATCATATTCCAATTTGAACCTTCAATTATGCCCAATTTGATCATTTACATACTTTTCCCCAAAAATTGCAAATTTTCAATTTTCCCCAAAATTGCAATTTCCAATTTAACTCACTTTTGTCCAATTCTTCTTCCAATTGATTTCTTTTTTCATTCCTTTTGAAATTGGACCTTAAGGTATCTCTATTTATTGATTAATTCTCAAATTGAAATTTCAATTTTATCCAGTTTAATCATTTACGTGATTTTCCCCAAAATTGGAATTTCCATACTTTTCTTCAAAATTGAAATTTGCAATTTGTCTTTTCACCTTCAATTCTTCTTTCTATCTTCAATTGTGGATCTCCAATTATCAAGATTGCTTCACCTTTATTGAATTCTCTTTCAAATCTTGATTTTTTTCCAAAAAGTTGACTTTTTCAATTTTTGACTTTTTAGGGTTGACTTTTCAAAGTTGATTTTTTTTTGGGTTGACTTTTCTGTTTTGACCTTTCCATGTTGACCTTCGAATTAAAGTGTTAGAGAGCAAATTGTGGAATTCGGGGAGATTCTTTGAATTATGTGGGGTTGAAGGAAGAACTTACCTTGTTTAGGGGGTCCGGATAAAATTAGATGTCTACAGCTGGACCTCTTTGGCTATTGCTAAGAATCAGGAATCAGGCAAAGACAAATAGACAACCATTTTGTCCGAGTATGGAGGTTATTCGAAAAAGGAGGTTTTATTTTCACCAAATTAAAGCAAACAAAAATTAAAAGTTTTGCTCTTGAATTAAAAATACCTTGAATGCGATACCAAGGCTAGACTCCTCTCAAGGGAATGAATTCGACTTTTAAAAATAAAAGCAATATCTTGACGGTGATCATTGGGCTCGACTCATTTAGAAAACAAGTTCGATTTAAAGCAAAAAGAAATACCTCAACGGTGATCCTAGGGCTCAACTCATTTTGAAAAAAAAGTTCGATTTAAAAAAGAAAAGAAAATACCTCGACGGTGATCTCGAGACTCGACTCATTTGGAAAAAAAGTTTGATTTAGAAAAGGAAATAAAATACCTCGACGGTGATCTCGGGGCTCAACCCATTTTAAAAACGAGTTCGACTTAAAACAAAAAGAAATACCTCGACGGTGGTCTCGGGGCTCAACTCATTAAAAATGAGTTCGACTTAGAATAAAAATAAATACCTCGATAGTGGTCTAGGGGCTTGACTCATTTTAAAACGAGTTCGACTTAAAACAAAAAGGAATACCTCGACGGTGATCTTGTGGCTCGACCCATTTTAAAAACGAGTTCGATTTAAAAAGAGAAGAATTTCCATAGTTCCTGCAATGTTATTCGAATGCAGTGGTGTTAATGACAGGTTTTGCAAATGCATGTAGAATGCATGTTCCCTAGGGATGAATGTAATCAGATGATTGTGTCATGAGTTCTAATCCATGATTTCATTGAGGTTCACGGACTTTCTGGCTTCATGGAAAATGTCTTTGATTTTTCAATGTTTTCCCCACTTGATGAGCCTTCCAGTATTATGGATTTGTGAGTTCTAATCCATGACTTCATTGAGATCCACAAATTTTCTGACTCTATGATGGTGTCTTCAATCTATCCACTGTTTGCCCCACTTGATGAGCTTTTCAGTATTATGAATTGTCGTGAGTTCTAACTTATGATTTCACTAAGATCCACAAATTTTTCGACTCCGTGACGATGTCTTCAATCTTTCCATTATTTGCCCCACTTGATGAGCTTTTCAGTATTATGGATTGGTGTGTTTTCAAATTTTAATGGTTTCCAAACCTCTTCTAAAATTTAACCCTACTCCATAGTAATACAAAGAAATCATTTCATTTAAAGATTTTTATGTTTATTAATCATCATTCAATTTAATAACATTCAAAATGCATATGAAAATTGGTATGAACCAGTCAAATGTCATGAAAAGGATAACAAGAATTCATTGCAATATTGTTTCAGATAACAAGACTGAATATCAAGGATTTAAGAGGCAAATGTAAAGTTGTGGATCATAGATGCCCCAGCAGCGGAATATCTTGGACCCTTCATGCTTCAATTCATCTGAAATATCTTTTGAACGAGCCATTTTACTTGGGTCACTTCTCGGCTTCCGTAGTTGCGTCAGACTAAGCTTTACCCTTTTCTTTGAATTTGTGATACTTTCTCCCCCTTTACACGGAGCATTGATTCAATCTTTGATCAGTACTTGGACCACCCTTTGTGGGTTTTCAACCCAACCATTCCCCTTTTGGTTTTAATTCACCCTTTTTTGGGGTTTCGACTTAAACCTCTCCTTTTACATTCTTTTTCGTTTTCATTTTCATTTTTATTTTTTATTTTTTTTCATTTTTTTCATTTTTTTCATTTTTTCATTTTTTCATTTTTCTTCTCTTCTTTCTAAGCATAATACTTTTTCAACTCATCGACATTTATGGGATTTCTCAAATCATCACCGTCCATCTGGGTTAGGATCAATACTCCTCCAGAAAAAACTCTTTTTGCCACATAAGGCCCTTCCCAATTCGGAGCCCATTCCCAGCGAGGATCCTTTACAATAGGGAGAATTTTCCTCAATACCAACTCTCCCTCTCGAAACTTCTTGGGACCAACTTTTTTGTTATGGGCTCGAATCATTCTTTTCTAGTACATTTGACCATCGCATATGGCCTTCAGCCTTTTTTCCTCGATGAGATTCAACTGTTCATAGCGAGCTCTAACCCATTCAGCCTCTTCTAGGCCGACTTCCATCAAAACACGAAAGAAAGGTATTTCAACTTCAATCGACAACACTGCCTCCATCCCATATACCAGAGAAAATGGCATGGCACCAATAGATGTGCGAATCGAGGTATGATATGCGTGGAGAGAAAAAGGTAAGATCTCATGCCAATCTTTGTACACATCGGTCATCTTTTCAACAATCTTCTTTATATTCTTATTGACCGCTTCTGCTGCTCCATTCATTTTTGGACGATAAGGAGCCGAATTATGATGTTTGATCTTAAAATGAGTACATACTTCCCTCATCATCTTATTATTCATGTTGAGAGCATTGTCCAAAATTATTCTTTCGTGAAGCCTATACCGATACATAATCTCCCTCCTGACGATTCTGCACACCACTGACTTTGTTACATTGGCATAAGAAGAGACTTCTACCCACTTTGTGAAGTCACCTATAGCCACCAGGATAAAACAGTGTCCGTTCGAAGCTTTCGGGGTAATGGGCCCCATAATATCTATTACTCACATTGAAAATGGCTATGGAGTCATCATGACATGCAACGTGATGGAGGGACGTGAATCTTGTCTGCATATATTTGGCATTTATGGCACTTTCGGGAATAATTAATACAATCCCCTTCCATCGTTAGCTAGTAGTACCCTACCCTCATAATCTGTTTGGCCAACATGTGGCCGTTGGCATGAGTGCCGCATATCCCTTCGTGGACCTCTTCGAGGATTCTCTGAGCTTCGGCAGACCCGACACACCTCAATAGAACCTAGTCTTTTCCTTAAAGAATTTCACCATCTAAAACAAAACCCATCGTTATTCTCCTCAGGGTTCTCTTATAATTTTTTGTTGCTTGTTTAGGGTACTGTTGACTCTTGATGTATTGCAAGACGTTGTAGTACCAAGGGCGACCATCAGCCTCCTCTTCGATACATAAGCAGTGGGCAGGAGACTCGTATATGCTCATCTTGATTGGCACAACCTCGGCCCCTTCGTCCACTTTAAACATTGATGACAAAGTGGCTAAAGCATCTGCCATTCAGTTTTCTTCTCGGGGTAAGTAATTGAAACTCACTTCTTTGAATTCCTCAATCAAGTTTCGTATAAGCTCTCGATATCGGATTATCTTTGTATCCCAGGTTTCCCATTCTCCCCGCAATTGGTATACCACCAGAGCTGAATCTCTAAAAACTTCTAGTGTTTTAATCTTCCTTTCTATGGTGGCACGAAGGCCAATAGTACACACCTCATATTCAACGGTATTGTTTGTACAATCAAAATCCAGTCTAAATCAAAATCCAGTCTTGCAATACAAGGATGATAATCTTCCTTAGGGGTTATAAGCACTGCACTGATCCCGTGCCCCATGGCATTTGACGCACCATCAAAGTACATTTTCCAAGATTTCTTCTCAGGGGAGTTCTATCTTATTGCGAGAAGCACATCAAGTCTTCTTCGGAGAAATCAAAATTCAAAGGCTCATAATCCTCCACCGCTCGACTTTTTAGGAATTCAGCTACTGCGCTACCCATTATAGCCTTTTGGCTCATATACACGATGTCATATTCGAAAAGCAAAATTGCCATCTTGTCGTTCTTCCTGAAAGAGCCTGAGCCTTCAGGCAGTCCAAGTCAAGGCACAACATAGCCTTTCTACTGATGAATACTTCAATTCGTACTCAGTGAACTTCTTGCTGAGGTAGTAGATGACTTGTTCTTTCTTTCCGGTTTCATCATACTGGACACATAGCCCATGGACTTTTCAAATACTGACAAATACAATATCAGTGACTTCCCTGGAATAAGTGGTATTAGTATCGTGGGTACGACAGATAATGCTTGAATTTATCAAATGCTATATGGCATCCTTCATCCCATTCTCCCGAATCAAGCTTTCAGAGTAGCTTGAATATTGGATCGCACTTATCGATCGGTTGGGAAATGAATCGATCGATATAATTCAGCCTACCTAAAAAGCTTCTTACTTCCTTTTGAGTATGAGGCGAAGGCAGATTCTAGATCACTGTTACTTTATCCGGATCAATTTCAATCCTTTTCTAGCTAAAAACAAATCCTAGTAACTTCCCCGAAGTGACCCCGAAAGTACATTTTGCCGAGTTAAGTTTAAGATAGAACTTTCTCAACCTTTCAAAGAGCTTTTTAAGATTTGCAACATGCTCTTCCTCCCCTTGTGATTCAGCGATCATGTCATCGACATAAACTTCGATCTCCTTATGCATCATGTCATGGAACAAAGTCACATGGCTTTCTGGTATGTTGCCTCGGCATTCATTAATCCGAAGGGCATCACTTTATAGCAAAAAGTTTCCTACATTGTCACAAATATGGTTTGTCGCAACCTAAAAAATAACAAGTCTCATCGCAAGACTTTATTATTCGTTAAGCGTGACATTAAAAAAAATCGAGGAAAAGTCGACTTAATTCCTCTAGAAAAATGAAGGTTTTGAAAATGACCTTGAAAAAGACATGGAGTCGCCACCAATATTTTTTAGCTAGGTGGGATCGGCCACCTATTAAAACTGGTTTTAAATTTTATTTTAAAAATTAATTAAAACATTTTTAAAACCAATTTCAAGTTTGCTTTTTAAACTAGAGAAATCAAAGAAACGGGTTCGAGACTCGATTACGTGCGGGGAAGGATTAGCACCCCTACAACGCTCGTATAAAATGGTACCTTATTAATCATGTGTTATCTCAAGTCTCGGTAAAAAATTCGGTTTTAAATTTAGTATTTCAAGTTAATTCCCAATTTAAAGAAAAATAATTCCATTTTTAATTGAAAATGATTCGGAATTTATAAATTCAAAATTTTCCTATATTCCCCAACAAACGTGGCAAAATATAGAAATTTTTATTAATTTGGAAAACTTTCCGAATCATTCTCATTTTAAAGAAGATATTCCGTTATTAATGATAATTGATGATATCCTCCCCAGCAAACCCGACAGAGAACTCATGAATTATTTTAACTCGGGAATATCTTTATTTTATAGAAAATCATTACCAGTTTTGAAAACATTTAAAAGAAATGAATATGTATATGCATGACATAGCAAAATCTAAATATTATAATGCAACCTAAATGATATGATATAACTTAAATGCTTTAGCATATTCTAAATGAAATGAAATATCTTAAGTTATATGATATATTCTAAATGAAATAAAATATCATAAATGACATAATATATCCTAAATGAAATGAAATGACCTAGGTAACATAATATATTCTACATGAAATGAAATGACCTAAGTAACATAATATATTCTATATGAAATGAAATAATTTGATTGACATGGAAAATATGAATGATATGGCATATAATTTAAATGACATGGAATATAAAATAATGCTATCATATAATATGCATGGAAATAAAAATGAAAATAATAATGCATGAACATAGTATATGCTAAATAATAACACAAAAAATAACTAAATAAGAAGCATAGGATATCATGAAATATTCAAAACCATATAATAAAATAATATAACATCAAAAAATATAAATCAAAATAATAACAATACCATAGAAATTATCATAGCAAAAAATCACATATTATATAAAATGCATGAAAATGGAAAATGCAATGCATGAAAATATATTTTTTCCTTTAATTAAGGAAATCCGTATATCTAACAAGATATCCGACTACCTTAGGAAAATATGTCAAATTAAATATTCTAAAACCAAAATACTTTGTGACTGTTTGAAAACAATTTTGAAAAGCTTAGATTAAAAGTAAAAACTTGGCTAAACACTTTTTTAAATGGCTCTAATTTCCTAAGTTTAAAATCCCGGACTTGACCACCCTTAACCCGAGAAATAAAAAATCATTTTTAGAGTTTAAAAAAGCTTAGAAACTACCCTAAGTCAGTAGCTAAACTTCCTAATCAGCCTCTTCTAAGTAATTTAACCAAAACAAAAAAATGATTTTCCTTCAAATTCAATTATGACTCCACTGTCCAGTTTTAAGCCACGATTTTTTACCCTATTTTTAAAAGTTATAAAAAATCTAAAAACAAATACTGGAGACTCAGGACATGTAAAAATACACAGTAAAAAATTAGCTTAATTTTTTGATTGAAGATGAATGCCCAGAAAAATTGGGAAAGTACGAGTACTGGGTGAAAAAACTGTTTTGCCAAAACATATTTTTTTGCCCTTGATAAAATCATTTAAAAATCAAAGTAAAAATATTTAAGACTCACAAAATGACTCACAAACATTAGATATGACTTTTAAAAAGTTATACAAAAATTGGCTAAGTAAGAAAAATCACAAAGGTAGAATAATCAATTTGACAACTCTTTAATTTTCCACAAGTATACTCAAGAGAGCAAGACTTTGAACCATTAATTGGCCTAAGTCATTAGTCAAGTGGCATGGACATGAAATGCATGAAAAAATACAGCAAATATGATGTATGAAATACATGGGTTTAAACCTAAATGTCATGGAAAATGCATGGCATCAATAAAGTGACCAAGACCTAAATGAACTTGCATGGCATTTAATGCAACCTAGGTCTAAAATGCATGGACATGCATGGCAAAATAAACCAAACCTAACATCTAAAATATGCATGGCAATAACACAAACACAAGGCATGCTTAAACCAAAAACTCAACCAAATGTCATGAAAATGTCATGAAAATGCAAACCTATCATCTAACATAACAAAAAATGCACATACAATGCAAAATAACATGGAATGGCTGAATGGCCTCAAGCTCCAAACAAGCATGGCATTTTCACAAACACTTGATATGCTTAAACCAAATACTTAATCAAATGTCATGCAAATGCAAACCTTTCAACCAACATAGCAAAAATGCACATACAAAGCAAAATCAATGAGGTAGCCTAATGGCCTCAAGTTCCAAGCAAGCATGGCATTTTCACAAACACTTGATATACTAACATACTCAACCTAAATATGACACTCAAATCATGCAAATATAAAATAGAGGTAGTAAAACTAACAAACATTTTCACAAACACTTGATATACTAAATATAAAACATCAACAAATTTAAACATTATGAAAACAGAAAATTAAAAATGCAAGAACATGATAATAAACTCATAAATAGCCATAAACTAGCAACCAAATTAAAACAAGCTTCAAGTATATGTAGTAGAAGAAGATTTAAAGCATCAAAGCTAAAAAAATAACAAGAATAACATGACAAATCAAATCAAAACAACAACAACAAAAATATAGGCCATTCGGCCATGGTAAGAAAGAAAGAAAAAAATTTGTAAGAACTTGTTTAAGAAAAAGATGAAGAAAGAACTTAAAAAGAACATAAAAAAAAAAAAAAAAACTCACCAGAATAATAATCAAAATAGCAAAAACAAGAATGGAAAATCAAGAAAGTGCAAGAGTTGGTGCTAAAAGCAACCTCTAGAAGCTATCTTTCAAGCTTTTTCTCTTCAAACTTTCTTTTCTTTTCTAAACTTTTCTTTTTGCTTTGCAACAATGGAGAGAAAAATCAGCCAAAACAAGAGAGAAAATGAAAAAATGAGAGTGCTGAAAATGAAAGAGACTCCTTCACCTATAGGCTAGCCGAAACCTCCCTCTCTCCTCACTAGGATGTTGTCATTTTTACTCCAACCAATTTCCTTCCAAAGGCTAGTGATTCAAGGTGAAAAAAAATGAAATTATCACCCTTAGAGCAGGCCATCAGCTGTCCATAATTACAGTTGTTCAAGAATAATGTTGACACTCTCCCTCTTCATGCATTGGCTCATGTGGCTTATTTGTAATGGCTTGATCAAAAAAATCAGTAACTCTTAATTTTTGGCCTTTTGATTGAAAAATCAGAAACTCCTTCCCTTCCTTGGGCCTTGGCCGGCTAGCACTCCCTCTTCCAGCCTAAGTCTGATTTTTTTGAAAGACAAGAGAAGCCCTTTTCGGTTTCTTGGGTGAAATGACCTTTTTGCCCCCCAGCTGCAAATAAATGGCAAACAGACTCCAAATTCAAATATTATTTTCTTAATACGTTCAAAATAATAAAATATTGAATTCTGGAAGTTTTCAAAATTTTTTGAGTCCGTTTGCTATTTATTTGGATTTTTTCTTCCAAAATTGCCCTTTTATGCCCCTATATTTTATCATTTTCTAAACGAGATCCAAATCAAGATTTTATTCACCAATATCTTCCAAATAATTTAAAAGTGTGATCTGGAAGTTTTCATAATTTTTGGAACTCATTTGGTATTTTTTCGAGATTTATCTATTTGAAATACTGCATAGGGGGCCCGGGATTTAGCCATTTTGCAAACGAACTCCGAATCAAGATTTTTTTCTCCAATCTCTTCCAAATAATTTAAAAATGAGATTTGCAAATTTTCAGAATTTTTGGAGTCCATTTGCTATTTTTTCGGGATTTATCTTCTTGAATTACTATATAAGAGACACGAAATTTGGCCATTATGCAAACGAACTACGAATCAAGATTTTCTTTTGCCAATATCTTTCAAATAATTTAAAAATGAGATTTGCCAATTTTCAAAAGATTTGGAGTTCATTTACTATTTTTTCGGGATTTATCCTCTTGAATTACTACAAAAGAGACCTGGGATTTAGCCATTTTGCAAACAAACTCCGAATCCAGATTTTCTTTCTCCAATCTCTTTCAAATAATTTTAAAATCATATTTGCCAATTTTCAGAAGATTTGGAGTTTATTTGCTATTTTTTCGGGATTTATCCTCTTGAATTACTATGTAAGAGACCCGGGATTTAGCCATTTTGTAAACGAACTCCGAATCAAGATTTTATTTCGCCAATCTCTTTCAAATAATTTAAAAATGAGATTTGCCAATTTTCAGAAGATTTGGAGTTCATTTGCTATTTTTCCCAAATTTTCCAATTTTGCCTTTTTGCCTCTGAAACTCGATTTTGCCCAAAACAAGTTCGATTTTTAGATTTTCTTCAAACCGAGCCTTGGGCTATCCCTTTTTAATCATTCCTCACCCATTAGGGATTTGGTCTTACCAAGTCGGGCCATTTCTGTAATTCTTCCCAATTTCACCGAAATCCACCAAAAACCCTAATTCTCGGGTTTCTCTCGGATTGACTTTTCTTTTAGTTTTTCTTTGAAGTGGCTTCTCTATTACCCGTAGTCAGTGCTTATCTTTCATTTGGAACCTTTAATTTCGACCAATTCGATCGTTTAAGCATTTTTCCCCAAATTTCCCAGATTAGGGTTTCCTTTCTACTAGATCTCCATAACCCATCTTTCGAACTCAATATCTTTCGATGTAGACCTCGGATTATCAAAATTCTTTCACCATTTTTCAATTGAACTTAAAATATTAATTTTGAAAGTGGGTTGACTTTTTTAGTAGTTGACTTTTTTTGGGGTTGACTTTTTTTGAGTTTGACTTTTTATGCTCGCCCTCTTAAACTAAGTCTCGGAGTACCACTTGCAGGATGAAAAAAATCTTTTTACATTCTGAAACATCAATTTAGGAAGAAAACATACATGTTTTAGTGGTCCAGACAAAATTAGGTGTCTACAGCTACCCCTCTTTGGCTATTGCTGAGAATCAGGAATCAGGCAAAGATAAACAAACACTAATTTTGTACGGTCAGTGAAATCACATGTGAAGGAAAGGAAAGAGGGTTTTTCTTTTTTCATTTCATTTTGTTCATTTTTTTTGTTTGTTGAAAAAGCTGTAAATTGAAGATTTTGTCCTTAAATTGAATTCCCTGACTAATCAAGGCTCGACCCGTCTTAAGGAAACGAGTTCGATTTCAAAAGAAAAAATTGAGCCCAAAGGTCTTTAGAATAGTGCCTGAAAGTCTTAAAAATGGTATCCGAAGGTCTTTAAAATTGGTGCCCGAAGGTCTTTAAAACTGCTGCCCGAAGGTCTTTAAAACTGGTGCCCGAAGGTCTTTAAAATGATGCCCGGAGGTCTTCAAAACTGGTGCCCGAAGGTCTTTAAAACTGGTGCCCATAGGTCTTTAAAATGATGCCCGAAGGTCTTTAAAACTGGTGCCCGAAGGTCTTTAAAACTGGTGCCCGAAGGTCTTTAAAATGATGCCCGAAGGTCTTTAGAACTAGTGCCCGGAGGTCTTAACCGTGATTAAAATACCTTGACGAAGGTCTCAAGGCTCGACTTATTTGATAAAACAAAATGAATTCGATTTAAAACAAAAGGAAATACCTCAACGGTGGTCTCAAGGCTCGACTCATTTGATAAAACAAAATGAATTCGATTTAAAACAAAAGGAAATACTAAGAATGATTCTGGGTTTGGTTCATTTGGAGAAAATAAATTTAACTTGAAAATGAAAGCAACATACCTCGACGGCGATCTCGAGGCTCGACTTATTTGAGGAGCAAAATGAGTTCGATTTGGAAACGTACCTCGACGATTATCTCGGGGCTCAACTCATTTGAAAAATAGAACGATTTCACTTTGGGGAAGTCCAAGTTTTCCTGATTTCTGCACTGTTAGCTAAATGCAATGATGAGAATGACATGCTTTGCAAATGCTTGTATGTTTCCTAAGAATAAATGCAATCAAATGATTGTGTCGTGATTTCTAATCCATGGTTTCTTTGAGGTTCACAGATTATCCGACTTCTTGACAAAGTCTTCAATTTGTTCACTGATGCCCCACTCAAGATATCTTGTCAATCAGCCTCAGTTTCTGGCTTTCACTGAAATTCACAGATTTTTTTGACTTCGTGATGGAGTTCCAACCACGTTCACTGTTTTATTTTCTTGGTGAACTTTCCAAACCTTTCCGAAGATTTAAATCTATTCCTTAGTAATACTTTGAAATCTTTTTAGTTAAAGATTTTTTATTACTAATAATCATTCAATTTGATAACAATCATAATGCATCTCAAAAATGTATGAAAAAAAACATGAATCAAGCAAAAATTGACATGAAAAGGATAACAAAAATTTATTGCAAAAATGTTTTAAAATAGTAAAAATAAATATCAAGGATATAAGAAACAAATGTAAGGTTATAGTTTGTAAATGCCCCAGATACGGAATATCTTGGACCCCCTCCTTTTTCAAACCATCTGAAATTTCTCTTGAACGAGCAATTTACTTGGGTAACTTCTTAGCTTCCGTAGTTACGTCAGACTGAGTTGTTCCCCTTTCCTCTGATTGTCAGATACTTTCTCCCCCTTTACATAGAGCATTAATTCAAACTTTTAATCAGTACCTAAGCCGCCCTTTGCGGGTTTTCAACTCAAGTGTCCTCCATTTGGTATTAAGTCGGCCTTTGCGGGTTTTCGGCTTAAACCTCTCCTTTTACATTCTTTTTTCATTTCCATTTTTTTGTATTCTACTATGCATCTGAGAATTCTAAATGCTTCCAAGGTAAAAATATCAATTCAAAAGATGGGATGAATTCTGAGAATAACCTTTCAAATTAAATATCCATGCTTGATCAAAATGGGCTTTTAAAGCACATAATGTAGGCCAAGGTTTAGGTTCAGAAGGAAAGGATAAAATAGGCCCAAAGTGTGTTTAAGGATGATTGGATCAAGGATCATTTCCTGAGAAGAACTCATTCTTGAAACATTTGTCCCTTTTTAGACTTTCTCTTCTTTTTTTTCTTTTTTTGCTTTGTTGGCTTTCATTTGCCACATTTTTTCGATGACTTTCTTTTTGCCATGTTTTTTTTATCATTTTTCCTCTCATTTGCCCTCCAATGTAGAGGGTGATCCTTGATCAAGGTTTAAAGAAAAAAATAATTCCTAAGGCTCAAAGAGGTGACTAAGGATAATTTCTTCTGAGTGAAAGGAATATGAAAGATGGCTATTCATCATATCAAGCATGAATATTTTCTTTGAAAAGCGATTCTCACGGGAAATAGATATATAGAATTTCTATTTTTACTCTTGGAATCACTCGAATTTCCATGTGCACAGCATCACACTTTTTTTTTAAGCATAGTACTTCTTCAGTTCATCAGCATTCACGGGATTTTTGAAATCTTCCCCGTCCATTCTAGTTAAAATCAATGCTCCTCCAGAAAAAGCTCTCTTTACCACATAGGGTCCTTCCCAATTCGGAGCCCATTTTCCTCTCGGGTCTTTTACTATAGGGAGAATTTTCCTTAGTACCAACTCCCCTTCTCGGAACTGTCTGGATGAACCTTCTTGTTATGGGCTCAAATCATCGTTTTCTGATACAACTGCCCGTGACAAATTGCTTTCAATCTTTTCTCCTCGATGATATTCAACTGTTCATAATGATCTCTAACCCATTCTGCTTCCTCTAGGCCAACTTCCATCAAAACCCGAAGTGAAGGGATCTCAACTTCAATAGGTAGCACTGCTTCCATCCCGTATACCAAAGAAAATGGCGTTGCCCCTGTAAATGTACGGACCAAAGTACGATATGCATGAAGAGCAAAAGGCAAGATCTCATGCCAATCTTTGTACACATTGGTCATTTTCTCAACAATCTTCTTGATATTCTTGTTCGCTACTTCTACTGCCCCATTCATCTTCGGACGGTAAAGTGCCGAATTATGATGTGTGATCTTGAATTGAGTAAACACTTCTCTCATCATCTTATTGTTCACATTGAGAGCATTATCCAAAATAATTCTTGCTGGCAGCCCGTAACGGCATATGATTTCTCTCTTAACAAATCTGCATACCACCGACTTGGTTACATTCGCATAGGAAGCAGCTTCTACCCACTTTGTGAAATAATCTATGGCCACCAAGATGAAACGATGTCCATTTGAAGCTTTCAGGGTAATAGGCCCGATCATATCGATTCCCCACATTTAAAAAGTCCATGGTGCAGTCATGACATGTAATGGCGATGGCGACACATGAATCTAATCTGCATATATCTGCATTTATGGCACTTCCGGGAATAACTGATGCAATCTCCTTCCATCGTCAACCAATAGTAACCTACCCTCATAATCTGTTTAGCAAGCATGTGACCATTAGCATGAGTGCCACATATCCCTTCATGGACCTCTTCTATAATTCTCCGAGCTTCAACAGATCCGACACATCTCAATAAGACTTGGTATTTTCCTTTCTTGTAGAGAATTTCACTGTCTAGAACAAAACCCATTGCTAGCCTTCTCAGAGTCCTCTTGTTATTTTCTGTTGCTTGTTCTGGATACTGTTGACTCTTGATGTACTGCAAGATGTTGTTATACCAAGGAAGGTCATCTGCTTCTTCTTCAATACTCAGACAGTGAGCAGGAGACTCATATATACTCATCTTTATTGGCACAACTTCAGCCCCTTCATTCACTTTAAACATTGATGACAAAGTAGCCAGAGCATCTGCCATCCGATTTTCTTCTCGAGGAAAGTAGTTGAAATTCACTTCTTCAAACTCCTCCAATAAACTCAGTATGAGTTCTCGGTATCGGATTAGTTTTGTATCTTGGGTTTTCTATTCTCCTCTTAGCTGGTAAATCACTAAGGCTGAGTCTCCAAAAACTTCCAATACTTTGATCTTTCTGTCCACTGCAGCACGAAGGCCCATAGTACATGCTTCATATTCGGCAGTGTTGTTTGTATAATCGAAATCCAATCTGGCAGTGAAAGGATAATAATCTTCTTCTGGGGATATAAGCACTGCACCGATTCCATGCCTCATGGCATTAGATGCGCCATCAAAGTACATTTTCCATACTTTCTTTTCCACACATACACCAAATCTTCATCCGGGAAGTCAAAGTTCAGTGGCTCATAATCTTCCACTGCCCGACTTGCTTAGAATTCAGCCACTGCACTGCCCTTGATAGCTTTTTGACTTACCTATACAATGTCGTATTCTGACAATAAAACCTACCATTTTGCCGTCCTCCCTGACAAAGAAGGTGCTTCCAACATGTATTTGACTAGATCCAGCTTGGCAATCAACCACGTTGTGTGGTACAACATGTACTGTCTGAGTCTTCGAGCAGTCCAAGCTAAGGCACAAAACAACTTTCTACCGACGAATATTTCAACTCATAATCTGTGAACTTCTTATAGTAAACTGCCTATTCTTTCTTTCCCGTTTCATCAAGCCGCCCCAAAACACAACCCATGGATCTCTCAAATACTGATTAATACAGTATCATTGGTTTATCCGAAATAGGTGGCATTAATACTGGTGGGTTGGATAGATAATGTTTAACCTTTTCAAATGCAATCTGACAACCTTCATCCCATTCTCCTGGATCATGTTTTCGAAGTAACTTAAATATTGGATCACACTTGTCGGTTAATTGAGAAATAAACCGAGCAATGTAATTCAATCTCCCCAGAAAGCCTCTTACTTCCTTTTGAGTGCGAGGTGGTGGTAAATTCTGAATAGCCTTCACTTTATCTGGGTCAATCTCAATTCCTCTTTTACTGATGACAAAACCCAACAATTTTCCCGAGGTGACTCCAAAAATGCATTTTGCCGGATTTAGCTTGAGTCTAAACTTCCTTAGTCATTCAAAGAGCTTCTTAAGATTCACAATATGCTCCTCTTCTCCTTGTGACTTTGCGATCATATCATCAACATAGACCTCAATTCCCTTATGCATCATATCATGAAACAAGGTCACCATGGCTCTTTCATATGTTGCCCCAACATTCTTCATCCCAAATGGCATTACCTTGTAGCAGAAGGTTCCCTACATTGTAACAAATGTGGTTTTCTCCATAGCTCCTGGTGCCATTTTGATCTGATTGTATCCTGAGAATCTGTCCATAAAAGAAAATAAAGAACTTTTCGCTGTATTATCCACCAGAGTATCAATATGGGGTAAAGGGAAATTATCTTTAAGGCTGGCCTTGTTCAAATCTCGGTAATCAACGCACATCCGCACTTTGCCATCCTTCTTTGGTACTGGAACAATATTTGCCACCCATTCTAGATATTTTGCCACCTTTAAGAATCCAGCATCAAATTGCTTCTTCACCTCCTCTTTTATCTTTAACAGCATGTATGGCCTCATTCTTCTCAACTTTTGCTGAATTGGCTTGCATTCTGGCCTTAAAAGGAGCTTATGAACCACAATATCCGGATCCAACCCTGGCATGTCTTGGTAAGACCATGCAAATACATCCATATATTCCTAGAGCAAGGCTATCAATTCACCCTTTATTGATGATGACAATGAAGTCCCGATTTTGACTTCCTTTATCTCTTCACCATCTCCCAGATTTATTCTTTCCAATAATTCCTTATGAGGAAGTACTTGTTTCTCCTATTGTTCTATTTTCCTTAATAGATCCGGAGGTAGACCATAATCCTCAGTATCTTTGTTAGCCTCAAAATCACCCATGCAAATGGGTCTTTCAAAATCAATTTTAGAATTACTGACAGGAAGGTCCTCATATTCCGCATCCACACACCTGTAAATAGGTGGAGAAGAAACAATATAGGAAAATATATAATGAAAATGAAATAAATAAAAATGAAAGAATGTGGACACATTAATATGGATAAAATGCATTGTGCTTGTTATTTATTGAATGAAAACGTTTAAACAAAAAGCCCATTACAGAGAAAAAACTCTTAATATCTCTGGGTAAAGATAATTAAGGTTGCTTTTTTTTTTAAAAAAAAAGTATTACGTTGGAATAGACTTAAAAACTATGGGCGACTCAGTCGCACTCCAGTTGGTTAGTCTATATCCTGGTGGACAAGGTCGCACCATCCAGTTCGCACAGCCACTTTCCCTTCCTTCTTTCTCGGTCATGCAAATTACCATATCCTGAATCTGCCCCCCATTATTCACATGGAATTTTTCAAAAGCTTGCTCGATCATTACAAGCACATCCTCTGAATTATTTTTCCCAAATAAAAAACCAGCAGAGCGAAAGCTATGACAGATTGGTGGGAAAGTCATGGGTTCCCATTCAATATCCATACCAGTGAGACGGGCCATTCTCCTTTGTCTGTTCCTTTCAACCTGTTCCCTCTTCTCATGGGCCTTCGGAAGATACCCTAAGCCAAACCGGTCTTTCTTTCCCACTGCTTCCACTGCTCGAGCCATCCCTTGAAGATATTTCCCCAGACCTTTTCCAACCCTGCAGCCTTTTCCCACTGTGGTTATTTCTCCCAGCCTTGTGTTCTTGAACAACCTTGGTTTCGAAATTTTATGTCTTTCAGCGACGAAAACTGCATTTACGAATTCCAAAGATCGAAAAAAACATTCTACGGCATCATCATTGGGCTCGACATAAGGAGATTCAGTAGATGCGGAGGCTATTATGTCTTCTTCTCCTGATACAGTGATCAAACGGCCTTCCACCATAAATTTTAGCTTTTAGTGGAGAGACGAGGGTACAGCCCTAGCTGAATGTATCCATGGCCTTCCCAACAAGAAATTATAAGACAGATTAATATCCATGACCTGGAAGTTCACCGTATAAGTGCATGGGCCTATCTCCAGAGGAACTTCAATAGTTCCCATAACCTCTCTCCTTGTTCCATCGAAAGCCCTGACCACTGTGCAACTCAGTATCATATAAGATATATCCACTGGCAACTTGGATAGGGTTGCTAAAGGGATCACATTTAATGAAGAACCATTGTCCAAAAAGACCCTTGGTAATATGTGCCCCTTACAAGTGGTAGTTATATGGAGAGCTTTCGTTGACCCAATACCATTGGGTGGTATCTCATCATAGCTTAAAAATATATGGTCGTCTGCTGCGATGTTTCCCACCAGCTTATCCAACTTTTCTACTGATATGTTATTAGGCACGTATGCCTGATTCAATACTCTTAACAGGGCATTTCTGTATGGCTCTGAATTCAAAAGCAAAGATAAGATTGAAATTCTAGCTGGTTGACTTTGCAGTTGTTCAACCACGCTATACTCACTTTGCTTTATGAATTTTAAGAACTCACAGGCTTCTTTCTCATTTACCAGTTCTTTCATTCTTTTAACTAGGGCTGATCCCCTCTCTCTTTCTTTTGACAAATCCATCTCAATATGGATTGGTTCAACTATTTTCTTCCCTTTGTCTGCTCCTCTATCTTTCCCTGTTAACCCCTGTTTAGCAGCCTCTGGAGCATAACACCTTTCGCTTCGTGTTAAATGCCCCACACCTGTGATATCCTGCTGACTCGAAGACCCAGGCATAACGATGCTGCAGTCGTATTTCCATGGTGCAGCTTTGTTTTCCTTGTATGAAAAGGAAACAAGCAAATCAATGATTAACTTGGGTGCACTTTCTTCAATAACTGGCATAACCTTCTCCTCTGGTTCATCATAATAGATGATCAAGGGTCTCCATATCCCGTAGCCAGCTGCATTCTCAATAACTCCTATTTCCTCCTTTGTCTCTTCATAGAACTAGGCCTCCCTATTATCCATCATCCTTTGGACTTTAACCAGAAAGTCTCCGTAGTCCTGTATGCATGACCTCCACACTTATGGAATGGGCACCAATTCTACACCCTTTTTGCAACCATTTGCAGACTCTCTGCATCTTCCACCATTCGTGTCTTAACCATCTCAACCCATACTGTCAACATCGGAGTCTTTACTTCCCTGACATCCATTTTTAACCTTCTGGCTTCCCCTGTCAATACTGCATTTACCCGATTCCCAGCATGATCGGGTAATAGGTTTCCTGCTATATTTGGCCCATTCTTTGCCCAAACTTCATAACTCCAGCATTGATCAGGCTTTGGCCTTTCTTTTTAATGGCCAGGCAATCTTCAGTTGAATGTCCTTGAATTCCTACGTGGTATGCGCAGTTAGTGTTTGCATTGTACCACCTTGGATATGGAGGTATCAGCAGTTTGAGGTATACGGGTGCAACAAGTTGACCCTGCAATAGTTTAGGATATAGCTCACCATAAGTAGTAGGAATCGGATCAAATTGGGGTTTTTAATTGTTCCTTGGTGAACGTTGGTCATTGCGTGCGGGACCTTGAGTGTTTGGGATAGTATTTCGAGGAAGGGTTATTTGTGGGGATATACCAGTCGGGAACGGCTGTTGCGGTATATTGGTATAGGGGAATGGATTTTGGGTAAGGTGGTTCACATTGGGGTAGTAAGGATTATACCTCGGGAAAGATGTGTAAGGTGTCGGAGGTGCATAAGGTGTGGTAGGAGTATAGGGCCTTGGTGGTGTGTATGGTGTAGGAGGTGTATATGGGTATTGACTGAAACTTACTGCATTTGTCTCGTCCTTCTTCTTTGCAGGAAAAACTCTCTTTGGGGTAGCAAACTCACCCCTTCCATCTTACAGTTCTTAATAGCTGACTCCATCATTTCCCAGATATCACCATATCTGCAAAGTCCTTGGTGGCGCTTCCCACCAATTTGTCATAATAAGGTGCTTTCAAGGTGTTGATGATAAGCACTGTGGTTTCTTTGCTAGTTAAAAGAGGTTGCACTTGTATGGCCAGATCCCTTTACCTCTGCGAGTATTCTTTGAAGCTCTCATTGGACCTCTTTTCCATATTCTGTAGCGACAGCCTATCAGGTACCATGTCAGACACATGCTTATAATATTCCATGAAAGCCCTGGCCAAATCCGTCCATGAACGAATCTTGGTACGACTCAGTTGATTGTACCAGCGGGTTGCTGACCTTGTCAAGCTATCTTGGAAACAATGAATAAGCAATTTCTCATTATCCTCATGCCCTGTCATCCTTCTGCAATACATGGTCAGATGAGCTGATGGGTTGGTGGTCCCATTATAATTTTCAAAGTCTGGTACTTTGAGCTTTGGGGGAATTACTAGATCGTGTACTAAGCTCATCTCTTTGGCATCCAGACTGCCAAATAACTCTGCCCCTTCAACTGCCCTTAACCTTTCCTCCAACAGCTGGTATTTTTTCTGGGATTCAGCAGTTTCGACCCTATTCAATTCAGTCATTTTTGCCCTTTCTTTTTCTGCCATTTCATCAAAGTCTGGAACTTCGACCTCAATTGGATCAACTCCGATATTACCCTTTTTAGGACCGAAATTTTGTGCTTCGGCTGCTGGTTGGATGTAAATATAGGATGATGCCCCAGTTGGAACTTCATTTCCCATAGGTTGGGATGTCTGGCCATTTTTCTGTACCACTTATAGTCGGTCTTCCTGATTCACTGTCCCCATTCCGGTAACTAAATTTTCTCCTGGCCACTTCTGCCTCATCATGGTACTCATCATCTCCATGAGTTTTGTCATTTCTTCCCGTGTCTCCTCTTGAGACTTAGTTAACTGTTCCTGTAGTTCTTTCTGAATTCTTTCCATCCTTTCAATTCTGGAAAGCTGATATTTTTTCCATAGCTCTTGCCTGAGATCGAGTATTGTAAGGGTGTCAAAAGTCTGATTCTTTCTGAGTGCCACCAATTGTACCTTTAGTTTTAAAAACCATGGATTAGAAATTATTGACATAGTTCTTATTTTATTTTACAAAACACGAATGAAAGAATGAATGAACAAATGTTAGTGAATGAACAACTAAGTAAATGACTAAGTGTATGAACTTAAATGACTAATTATAAAGAATAAATGAATGGACAAATAAATAAATGACTAAGTGTATGAACAATTTATAAAAAATAAATGAATGAATGATTATGAATATAAATGAATGAACAAATAAAATAAAATATATAAAAGAAAGAACAAATGAATGATGAATGCATTTAAAAGTATTGGCCCCAGGATAATTTCAACCAAACGGTCTTTCATTGATTTCCTAGAACTAAATACATCAAAGAAAAGATCCCTGCTTAAGACAATATGATAATCCTAAAAAATGCTATTACAAAATACTGGTCCTATAGTAACTCCCTCGGATCCTGGACCTTCTTCACTGTCCTCTTTTGACTGCCTTGCTCTTCCATCTGATCCTTACTTGTTTACGACCCTTTGACGTGTCAACAGAAGCATCACCGTGTAAGCTTCCCCTAGCTTGTTTCTCTAGCTGATTTGCTCAGGCTTCCTCATGTTTTGTTTTTTCTGCCTAATAGTTCTTCTCCTCTTGAGGTTTCTGACTTCTTGTTCCCATTCCCCGGAAGTCTTGAGAGTCCCCTTGAATTTGAGCTCGAAACGGTACCTCTTGTTCTCCAAGTGTAATTCCTGAAGATCGCTTTTAACAGTGTCCCGTTCTCTCTTGATCTTTTCCTTTTCTCTTTCTCGGGCTGATTCCCTATTTTTCATATCCTCAAGCTCTTCTTGCAATCGGGCAATTTCGTTGCTCATTTGGGCCTTTTCCTTTTCAAATTCTGCCCTTGGGATTTCTAACTCTGATGGCGCTTTCTTGGGCGGCGAACTCAAATGCCGAACTTTTTCCCCATCTAATATCAACAACCTATCATTAATCCTCAATTCACTCCATGTCAGGTAATCAGGTGTGACGATGTCGGTATATCTAGCTACCTCCACCCGATGAGTTTTCTTCCATGCTATTACAATCTCACGGACCTTTCCCGAATATCCATCTTCTCCATAAGCAAATTCCAAATTACTAAGGCCATGGGTCATAGGAGTAAACTGACAGGATTCTGATTGCCTCAGTACTAGCAGTGGTGCGTAGCTCATTCCTCCCCATACTCCCAATAATGGAACAGAAGCTTTATCTCCGCATTTGTACAATGTCGACATAGGAGCTATCCATGGAGCTCTCCAAATTATCATCTCAGCCCTGATATTCCAAAATATGTTGATCCATTGTTCCTCAGACCTATTTTCAAGCCAATCCCTCTTAAGAAATTCAACAATTGGTGCAAAAGATTTCCAGTATGAGCGAAGAGGGAAATTCTCCTGTTTACAAAAATGGCTCTGAACCCATATGTAAAGGAGCTATATACAACCTAGAAAATGCCCTTTTGCTTCCCGTCTACAAAAATTCAGGAATCGGATTGTTTCTGCTATAATTGACGGGGTTGGGTTTATCCTTTGCTCAAGCCTCTCAAAAACATCAAATATCGCCACATCCACATACCCTAATATCTTCAAGAAGATAACTAAACCATAGATAGCCAAACTAAAAATATTCCTAACTGTCTCCTTACTTGAATGGCTATGGATTAAGGTCCGTAAAATGTCCCATGATATACAGTAGCTTACCCCTTTTAGGACAACATGGCTTTCTACCCAATTTCTTTCTACTCCCAGATTTTTAGACACATTTTTCTTGAAACCCGGCGTCTTTGTATTCTTCAAATAAATATGATCAAGAATAACATTCTCAATATGCAGCAAGGTCGAATATTCCTCTATGGTTGGAGTCATATCCTCTCGGTTGAAGGTAAAACATCGAAAAGTGGGATTCCAGAATTGCACCATAGCCCGGATTACCTCACCACTGACCTTAACCTGAACTAACAGTGCTATGTCCCTATAAGTCTGAGTGAAGGCTTCTTTTTCCGATATGTTCCACTGATTCCATATATCCATCAATTCTCGGAGATCATTTTGCTTGATAGTATGATCAACCTTGGCTAGCAATGCTGACACATATCCTATCTTCAAACAATCCCCATTATCCTGCTGACCTTTCTCGGACTGCTTCTTAACCTCTAAATGCTTCTCGACCACTAAGACACTCTGACCCTCCATGAAAGCCCTTTTGGTTGAATAATATCCGAGACCAATAACCTTCAAATGTGCAAAAATGATGACAAGAATGCAAAAAAAAAAAAAAAAAAAAAAACAACAACAAAAAGAAAATGAATTAGTAACGGAAATAAATACGAATAATACAAAAAAAAAATATATAATTCAAAACAATAATTATCCCTGAGGATGCCAACAAAATTATAACATCTTTGGGATGAAATATCAACACTTATTATGGGCATTGTGATGTATGTTCATCATTGTTCGATTTTCAAAAATAAATTTATTCGGAAAGTAGAATAGAAGGTAAAAGGATTGGAAATATTCCTCCATGTGTTCTTAACTTCGGGATATCTAATTGGAAATCCGGCATGGCTTTGCCCCGAATTGTTCCTCACTGTCGCCGGTGAAGGCTAGTAAGGCACCCCGATAAAAGCGGGTTCAATTCGTTAGAGTCTTTTTCCCTAGCCCATACGGATTGTTAATCACAAAGGCTTAGGTAATTTAGTACTCCGGAAGTGTTTCACTAGCCCATGCGGATTGTTAATCACGAAGTCTT
Organism: Fremontodendron californicum; assembly: GCA_030761205.1. Classification (NCBI taxonomy): domain Eukaryota; kingdom Viridiplantae; phylum Streptophyta; class Magnoliopsida; order Malvales; family Malvaceae; genus Fremontodendron; species Fremontodendron californicum. The sequence continues at coordinate 25,593,048 of JAULJL010000009.1, forward strand.
AGCTACTTTGCTCCCACCTAAAAGGACGGAACCCGGGTATAGGATTCATGATATGCAAATGCACGTGTAGTGTGTGAAGAGAAATAACAAACCTTTCACCACCTATTCTATATCCCTTAATGCCCCAACAAGATTAAACAACATAAATCATCAATTAATCAATAAATGAATATATGCATCAAAATAACCAGAGAACAATTACAATATGTATGCACATGAATATGGACATATTTAAAAATATTTTATTAATTTTGAAATTATCCTTACTTTTTTTAAAATGTGGGAATTAAAATCAAATACCAATTAAACCAACAAAACCGAGACTTTGATAACACACAACTAATTCTAGGTCTGACTCTCTAATAATCCCAGTGGAGTCGCCAAGCTGTCACAACCTAAAAAATAACAAGTCTCATCGCAAGACTTTATTATTCGTTAAGCATGACCTTAAAAAAAAAACCGAGGAAAAGTCGACTTAATTCCTCTAGAAAAATGATGGTTTTGAAAATGACCTTGAAAAAGACATGGAGTCGCCACTAATCTTTTTTAGCTAGGTGTGATCGGCCACCTATTAAAATCGGTTTTATAAAATATTTTAAAAATTAATTAAAACATTTTTAAAACCAATTTCAAGTCTGCTTTTTAAACCAGAGAAATCAAAGAAACGGGTTCGGGACTCGGTTACGTACGGCGAAAGATTAGCACCCCCACAATGCCCGTATAAAATGGTATCTTATTAATCATGTGTTATCTCAAGTCTCGGTAAAAAAGTCGGTTTTAAATTTAGTATTTCAAGTTAATTACCAATTTAAAGAAAAATAATTCCATTTTTAATTGAAAATGATCCGGAATTTATAAATTCAAAATTTTCCTATATTCCCCAACAAACGTGGCAAAATATAGAAATTTTTATTAATTTGGAAAACTCTCCGAATCATTCTCATTTTAAAGAAGATATTTTATTATTAATGATAATTGATGATATCCTCCCCAGCAAACCCAACAGAGAACTCATGAATTATTTTAACTCGGGAATATCTTTATATTATTGAAAATCATTACCTTTTTTGAAAACATTTAAAAGAAATGAATATGTATATGCATGACATAAATAAAATGACATAGCAAAATCTAAATAATATAATGCAACCTAAATGATATGATATAATTTAAATGCTTTAGAATATTCTAAATGAAATGAAATATCCTATGTTATATGATATATTCTAAATGAAATAAAATATCCTAAATGACATAATATATCCTAAATGAAATGACCTAGGTAACATAATATATTCTACATGAAATGAAATGACCTAAGTAACATAATATATTCTATATGAAATGAAATAATTTGAATGACATGGCAAATATGAATGATATGACATATAATGTAAATGACATGGAATATAAAATAATGCTATCATATAATATGCATGGAAATAAAAATGAAAATAATAATTCATGAACATAGTATATGCTAAATAATATAACAAAAAATAACAAAATAAAAAACATAGGATATCATGAAATATTCAAAACCATATAATAAAATAATATAACATCAAAAAATATAAATCAAAATTATAACAATACCATAGAAATTATCATAGCAAAAAATCACATATTATATAAAACGCATGAATATGGAAAATGCAATGCATGAAAATGTATTTTTTCCTTTAATTAAGGAAATCCATATATCTAAAAAGATATCCAGCTACCTTAGGAAAATATGTCAAATTAAATATTCTAAAACCAAAATACTTTGTGATTGTTTGAAAATAATTTTGAAAAGCTTAGATTAAAAGTAAAAACTTGGCTAAATCCTTTTTTAAATGGCTCTAATTCCCTAAGTTTAAAATCCCGGACTTGACCACCCTTAACCCGAGACTTAAAAAATCATTTTTAGAGTTTAAAAAAAGCTTAGAAACTACCCTAAGCCAGTAGCTAAACTTCCTAATCAGCCCTTTCTAAGTAACTTAACCAAAACAGAAAAATGATTTTCCTTCAAATTCAATTCTGACTCCACTGTCCAGTTTTAAGCCACGATTTTTTACCTTATTTTTAAAAATTCTAAAAAATCTAAACAAAATAATGGAGACTCAGGGCATGTAAAACTACATAGGAAAAATCGGCTTAATTTTCTGATTAAAGATGAATTCCCAGAAAAATCAGGAAAGTACGAGTACTGGGTGAAAAAACTTTTTGCCAAAACACATTTTTTTGCCTTTGATAAAATCATTTAAAAATCAAAGTAAAAATATTTAAGACTCATAAAATGACTCACAAATAGTATCTATGACTTTTAAAAAGTTAGATAAAAATTGGCTAAAGTAAGAAAAATCACAAAGGTAGAATAATCAATTTGACAACTCTTTAATTTTCCACAAGTATACTCAAGAGAGCATGACTTTGAACCATTAATTGGCCTAAGTCATTAGTCAAGTGGAATGGACATGAAATGCATGAAAAATTACAGCAAATATGATGCATGAAATGTACAGGTTTAACCTAAATGTCATGGAAAATGCATGGCATCAATAAAATGACCTAGACCTAAATAAACTTGCATGGCATTTAATGCAACCTAGGTCTAAAATGCATGGACATGCATGGCAAAATAAACCAAACCTAACATCTAAAATATGCATGGCAATAACACAAACACAAGGCATGCTTAAACCAAAAACTCAACCAAATGTCATGAAAATGCAAACCTATCATCTAACATAACAAAAATGCACATACAATGCAAAATAACATGGAATGGTCGAAAGGCCTCAAGCTCCAAACAAGCATGACATTTTCACAAACACTTGATATGCTTAAACCAAATACTTAATAAAATGTCATGCAAATGCAAAACTATCAACTAACATAGCAAAAATGCACATAGAAAGCAAAATCAATGAGGTAGCCCAATGGCCTCAAGTTCCAAGCAAGCATGGCATTTTCACAAACACTTGATATACTAACATACTCAACCTAAATATGACACTCAAATCATGTAAATATAAAATAGAGGTATTAAAACTAACAAACATTTTCACAAACACTTGATATACTAAATATTAAACATCAACAAATTTAAACATTATGAAAACAGAAAATTAAAAATGCAAGAACATGATAATAAACTCATAAATAGCCATAAACTAGCAACCAAATTAAAACAAGCTTCAAGTATATGTAGTAAAAGAAGATTTAAAGCATCAAAGCTAAAAAAATAACAAGAATAACATGACAAATCAAAGCAAAACAACAACAACAAAAATATAGGCCATTCGGCCATGGTAAGAAAGAAATAAAAAAAATTGTAAGAACTTGTTTAAGAAAAAGATGAAGAAAGAACTTAAAAAGAACATAAAAAAAAAACTTATTTTTAAAGAAAACTCACCAAAATAATAATCTAAATAGCAAAAACAATAATGAAAAATCAAGAAAGTGCAAGAGTTGGTGCTAAAAGTAACCTCTAGAAGCTATCTTTCAAGCTTTTTCTCTTCAAACTTTCTTTTCTTTTCTAAATTTTTCTTTTTGCTTTGCAACAATGGAGACAAAACTCAACCAAAATAAGAGAGAAAATGAAAAAAATGAGAGTGCTGAAAATGAGAGAGACTCTTTCACCTATAGGCTGGCCGAAACCTCTTTCTCTCCTCACTAGGATGTTGTCATTTTTACTCCAACCAATTTCCATCCAAGGGCTAGTGATTCAAGGTGAAAAAACATGAAATTATAACCCTTAGATTAGGCCGTCAGCTGTCCATAATTACAGCTGTTCAAGAATAATGTTGACACTCTCCCTCTTCATGAACTGGCCCATGTGGCTTATTTGCAATGGCTTGATCAAAAAAATCACTAACTAACTCTTAATTTTTGGCCTTTTGATTGAAAAATCAGAAACTCCTTCACTTCCTTGGGCCTTGGCCGGCCAGCACTCCCTCTTCCAACCCAAGTCTGATTTTTTTGAAAGGCAAGAGAAGCCCTTTTTTGTTTTCTTGGGTAAAATGACCTTTTTGCCCCCCGGATGCAAATAAATGGCAAACGGACTCCAAATTCAAATTTTATTTTTTAATAGTTTCAAAATAATAAAATATTGAATTCTGGAAGTATCAAAATTTTTCGAGTCCGTTTGCTATTTATTTGGATTATTTCTTCCAAAATTGCCCTTTTATGCCCGCACATTTTACCATTTTCTAAACGAGCTCCAATCAAGATTTTTCTTCACTAATCTCTTCCAAATAATTTAAAAGTGTGATCTGGAAGTTTTCATAATTTTTGGAACTCATTTGGTATTTTTTCAGGATTTATCTACTTGAATTACTACATAGGGGGCCTGGGATTTAGCCATTTTGCAAATGAACGCCGAATCAAGATTTTCTTTCACCAATCTCTTCCAAATAATTTAAAAATGAGATTTACAAATTTTCAGAATTTTTGGAGTCTATTTGCTATTTTTTCGAGATTTATCTTCTTGAATTACTATATAGGAGACCCGGGATCTGGCCATTTTGTAAACGAACTCCGAATCAATATTTTCTTTCGCCAATCTCTTTAAAATAATTTAAAAATGAGATTTGCCAATTTTCAGAAGATTTAGAGTTCATTTGCTATTTTTTCGGGATTTATCCTCTTGAATTACTATATGAGAGACCCGGGATTTAGCCATTTTGCAAACGAATTCCGAATCAATATTTTCTTTTTCCAATCTCTTTCAAATAATTTAAAAATGAAATTTTCCAAATTTCAGAAGATTTGGAGTTCATTCGCTATTTTTTGGGATTTATCCTTTTGAATTACTACATAAGAGACCCGGGATTTAGCCATTTTGGAAACGAACTCCGAATCAGGATTTTATTTCTCCAATCTCTTTCAAATAATTTAAAAATGAGATTTGCCAATTTTCAAAAGATTTGGAGTCCATTTGCTATTTTTCCCAAATGTTCCAATTTTGCCGTTTTGCCTTCGAAACCCGGTTTTGCCCAAAATAAGTCCGATTTTCAGATTTTCTTCAAACCGAGCCTTGGGCTATCCCTTTTTAGTCATTCCTCATCCATTAGGGGCTTTTTCTTACCAAGTCGGGCCATTTCTGTAATTCTTCCCAATTTCACCGAAATCCACTAAAAACCCTAATTCTCGGTTTTCTCCCGGATTGACTTTTCTTTCAGTTTTTCTTTCAAGTGGCTTCTCCATTACTCGTAGTCAGTGCTTATCTTTCATTTGGAACCTTTAATTTCGACCAATTCGATCGTTTAAGCACTTTTCCCCAAATTTCCCGGATTAGGGTTTCCTTTCTACTAAATCTCCATAACCTATTTTTCAAACTCCATATCTTTCGATGTAGACCTCGGATTATCAAAATTCTTTCGCCATTTTTCAATTGAACATCAAATCTTGATTTTGAAAGGGGTTGACTTTTTTAGTAGTTGACTTTTTGGGGTTTACTTTTTCGAGGTTGACTTTTTTCGAGTTTGACTATTTATGCTCGCCCTCTTAAACTAAGTCTCGGAGTACGACCTGCAGGATGAAAAAAAAACTTTTTTACATTCTAAAACATCAATTTAGGAAGAAAACATACCTGTTTTAGTGGTCCGGAAAAAATTAGGTTTCTACATGGTTTTCTCCATATCTATCGGTACCATCTTAATCTAATTGTACCCCGAGAACCTGTTCATGAAGGAAAACATGGAATTCTTTGCAATATTGTCCACTAGAGTATCAATGTCAAAAATCTGGTTTTCTCCATATCTTCCGGTACCATCTTAATCTGATTGTACCCCGAGAACCCGTTCATGAAGGAAAACACGAAATTCTTTGCAGTATTGTCCACTAGAGTATCAATATGAGGCAACAGAAAGTTATATTTAGGGCTTGCCCTATTCAAATCCCGATAATCGACACATATCTGCACTTTGCCGTCTTTCTTTGGTATTGGGACAATATTTGCTACCCACTCTGGGTACTTTGCCACTTCTAAGAATCCAGCATCAAATTGCTTCTTCACTTCTTCTTTTATTTTCAACAACATTTCAGGCCTCATTCATCTCAACTTCTGCTGAATCGGCTTGCAATCTGGTTTCAGAGAGAGTTTGTGAACCACGATATCAGAGTCTAACCTAGGCATGTCTTGGTATGACCATGCAAACACATCTATGAACTCTCGGAGTAAAATTATTTGTTCACAACTTATTGATTGAAATGGAAGTTCCAATTCTGACCTCCTTTATTTCTTCCTCGTTCCCTAAATTTATAACCTCCAACGGCTATTTATGAGGTAATACTTGCTTCTCTTATTGTTCTATTATTCTTAACAAATTCGGAGGCAAATCACAATCTTCAATATCTTGGTCAACGTCAAAATCACCCGCACAAATGGGTCTTTCAAAATCAATTTCAAAATTATTGATAGGACGAACCTCATATTCCGTATTCGGGCACCTGTAAATAGGTGAGAAAGAAACAATATAGGAAGGCATTGTTGTCAGATTTCAATACGCAAGTACACACTATCGCAAACAAGTAATAAAGTAGAAGTAGAGTGTCGTACACACGAGGAATTGAATATTAAATTTGTTAAATACTAAAATTAAAACAGCTTAATCTTATCCAAATAATTAATTGAAAATTTTTGAATTGAAACTAAATTAAAGAAAAATAATAAAATAAATAAAAGCAAATAAAAATTGGATTAAAATGAATGGAGAAAAGCCTAGGATTACAACTTCCCTCAACACTTCGCTTGAACGTCTTTTACCCTCTTAATTTGATTAATGATCTTGAGTTGTTAACCTAGAGTTCTAATCTATTTATAAGGATTTTCCGATGGTCTTATAAAAATATCCTTCTTAACCAATTAACTATATTCCTATGTTAATTGAGTTAAAGAATAACTCATTAAGTCTAGGCTCTAACAATGATTACACATGACAAGTAAGTGTATTCCTACCCTACCTGTAGATCAATTCATCCTAATAAATGAATATGAAACATGTGTTATGCAATCCATGTCTAACACTAAACTCCTTTTTCCAAGTTATATTTAGGTTAACAAATCAGTTTAATTGGTGGTCAAGCAATTAACACATGTGTTAATTGCTAATAAATGAATATGAAACATGTGTTATGCAATCCATGTCTAACACTAAACTCCTTTTTCCAAGTTATATTTAGGTTAACAAATCAGTTTAATTGGTGGTCAAGCAATTAAAAGCTTTAAGTACAAGAATTCATAAACAACTCAAATATCATTAAATCAAATTAGAGAATAAAATAATCCAAACTATGTGTTGAGTTCCATTGCAATCTAGAAAATAAATTTAGTTCATGATAATTAATGAAAACAAAAACCAAAGGAGTTTCACCAACATAAAATTACAAGAAAATAAAAGAAGATTAAGGAAGAAGAGAAAACTAAAGGTTGTCAGTTCTTCAGTCTTCTAGTCTTCAAAACTGTTCTTGGCTTCTTTCAAGATGGTGGTGGCTGCTTTCCTCTTCAGAAAAAAAGAAGCTAAAATAAAGCCTAACGGTTCCTATTTATAGAGCCTTGAAAGCCTGAAGAACGGAAACTTAGTGGCCAAGTCACTACCTCCAGCTTAGACTTTCCATATATGAGTTGAGCTTTTCCTTCTAGCTTTAGGACTCTACAAAATTACAAAAAACATTAATTAATAACTAAAATAAAACATTAAATAAATAAATAAAACTAAATAAGAAATAAATAAAAATAACTAAAAATAGTAAATTAATAGTTTAAACTACAAGGACTTAGCTATTTTAAAAGCACAAAATAGGATTAAATAACTCTATTTTATAGAGTTATCACACCCCAAACTTAAGATTTTGCTAGTCCTCGAGCAAAACAAAACAAGACAATCTAATCAAAACAAAATAAAGCATAGCTAAAGATGAATGCACTTAACTAATGATTTCCTTAATTTTTCCTCAAAAGCTATCTCAAAATCTCAATTCAAAGTAAAACACAAACATAATCCAACTTTATGATTCAATTCAATCGTATGTTTCATGCTTGAATGGATTTCCAATGTGTGTGTGAATAATCTCTTGACAAATCATTGCATGCAATCCGAATAAGTTTATGTCAATGCAAAATACGAATTATAGTACTAGATTCTCATATGTTTGCTTTTCATTTCTCTCTCCACTAATGTAGACTAACACTTTGTCAAGGATAAAGTAGGTCTTTATTAAGCTTATATTGTAAGGCTAGGGTCAAGGTATGACAAAGGATATATTTTAGTTAAATTCACCTGTCGCAACCTAAAAAATAACATAACAAGTCTCATCGCAAGACTTTATTATTCGTTAAGCGTGACATTAAAAGAAAGAGGAAAAGTCGACTTAATTCCTCTAGAAAAACAAAGGTGTCGATACGTGATCTCGATCGCGGGGACCCGTTCGAGTAAGGGGGAAACAGAAGCAGAGGAAAAGACAACTTAATTCCTCTAGATTGAAATAAAAGGTCGAGGGTATGAAAACGGCCGCGTAAAAAGACATGGAGTCGCCACCAATCTTTTTTTAGCTAGGTGTGATCGGCCACCTATTAAAACCGGTTTTATAAAATATTTAAAATTAATTAAAACATTTTTATAACCAATTTCAAGTCTGCGTTATAAACCAGAGAAAATCGAAGAATCGAGTTCGGGACTCGGTTACGTGCGGGGAAGGATTAATACCCCCACAATGCCCGTATAAAACGGTACCTTATTAATCATGTGTTATCTCAAGTCTCGGTAAAAATTTGGTTTTTAATTTAGTATTTCAAGTTAATTCCTAATTTTAAGAAAAATAATTCCATTTTTAATTGAAAATGATCCGGAATTTATTGATTCAAAATTTTCCTACATTCCCCGACAAAATCGGCAAAATAGAAATTTTTATTCATTTGGAGAACTTTCCGAATCATTCTCGTTTTTGAAAGAAAGGTATTCCTTTATTAATGAGAATTGATGATATTCCCTCCAGCAAACCCGGTAGAGAGCTCATGAATTATTTTAACTCGGGCATATCTTTATTTTTATTGAAACTCATTATCTTTTTCAAAACATTTAAAAAATATGAACATGAACATGTATGACATAAATAAAATGACATAACAAAGTCTAGATAATATAATGCAACCTAAATGATATGACATAATTTAAATGACATAGTATATTCTAGGTAAAATGAAAAAATCATAAGTGTCATGGTATATTCTAAATGAGATAAAATGATTTAAATGACATGGCAATTTTAAATGATATGGCATATTTTAAATGACATGACATATTCTAAATAATTAAACCTAAATGACATGGAATATGATGAAATGACATGAAACATAAAATAATGCTATCATAAAATATGCATGAACATAGTATATGCTAAATAATGTGACAAAAATAAATAAATAAATAAAATATGGGATATCATGAAACATTCAAAATCATTTGGCAAACAATATAAGATCATAAAATGTGAATCAAAATAATAATAATACCATGAAACATATCATAGCAAATATCACACATTTAAATAAAATGCATGAACATGGAAAATGCAATGCATGAAAATGTATTTTTTCCTCTAAATAAAGAAATCCATATATCTAAAAAGATATCCAGCTACCTTAGGAAAATATGTCAAATTAGATTTTCTAAAAAAAACAAAACTTTGTGACTGTTTGAAAACAATTTTGAGGAAAAACTTGAATAAAAATTAAAACCCTTACCAAACCCTTTTAAAATGGCTCTAATTTCCTAAGTTTAAAATCCCGAACTTAACCAAACTTAACCCAAGATTTATAAAATCTTTTTTAAAGTTTAAAACGGCTTAGAAACTACCCTAAGACAGTAGCTAAAGCTTCTAACCAACCCCCTCTAAATTCCTTAGCCAAATTCAACAATTATTTCTCTTTTGAATTCACATATGCCTCTACTGTTCGGTTTTCCCACACGATTTTTAGCCTATTTTTAAAAATTCAAAAAAATCTAAACAAAATACTGAAGCTCAGAACATGTAAAACTACATGAAAAGAAATTGGCTTAATTTTCTGATTAAAGATGTCTGCCAAGAAAAATCAGAGAAGTTCGAGTACTGGGTGAAAAAAAATTGTTTTGTCAAAACACATTTTTTGCCTTTGATAAATTCATTCAAAAATCAAAGTAGAAATTGTTGGAGGTCATCTTAAAGACCTAAGGACAGTAGCTAAACATTTAATAAGCTTGGATAAAAATTGGCTAAGTAAAAAATGACAAAGGTAGAATAATCAATTTGACAACCCTTTAATTTTCCACAATTATGCTCAAGAGAGCATGACTTTGAGCCATTGATTGGCCTAAGTCATAAATCATGTGGCAATGACATGGAATGCATGAACATACAGCAAATGAAATGTATGAAATGCATGGTCTAAAGCCTAAATGGTAAAGGAAATGCATGACAATTCAAAATAACCTAAATGCGTAGCATGAATTTGCGTGGCAATAAATGCTATCCTAACTCAATATGCATGCAATGCTTGATAATGCAAATATGACTTAGACCTAATATGTTATGAATATGCATGAAAATGCTAATGTAACGTAAGGCCTAAGTAGCATAGTAATGCATGACAATACCAATGTGATTTAAGACCCAATATGCATGGCAATATCAACATGGCCTAGGCCTAAAATGTAATGAACATGCATAGCAATACTATGAACGTACAATGACCCTTGAAACTAATGCCAATGCTAGAACAAATAGCAACTAATACACAATTTCAAGATATGATAATGCAAAGCATGTTACCTAAACAAAATGCAAATGCATGATAAGGCAAGGGATGCATGAATAGGCCGAATGTGGTTACATGATACTCTAATGTAATCCTATCTAGTGAATGACACAAGTACATGAAAAATCATATTAAGATGCATAATGTCATGACATTTTCATAAGCATATGCCATACTAAAATCAAAATGCACAAGCTCATGGCATGGAGATGCAAACAAGTCAAGAAGCAAGGTGAAAATGCACATGCAAGACATATCAATATGGAGTAGCCGATTGGCCATGTAACAAAATAAAAAAAAATGCAAACATGTTTATAATATAAGACATGATACATGAAAAAATGCACAATATGAGCATATAACACAATGGCCGAATATGCAAGGGAAATTTATTAAGCATGAAATAGAAATATATAAGTAAATATAGCATAGAAAATAATGTAAAGAACATATAAAAAGTTTAACATAGACATGCAAAGCAAATAACAAGCAAAACTAGTAAATAAAACAAGGAAAGTTAAGCTCCATGGTTGTTATAAAATGGTCATAGCCTCTCACCTAACCATAACCACTTTGTCTTGCCAAGATCATGAAGCCTTTCCATTCCAAAATCAGAAAATAAACCATGCTAAACAGAAAAATTAAGGTGAGCTTCATGGTAGGTAAAATGGGCATAGCCTCTCCCCTAACCATGGTCACTTGGTCTTGCCGAGATCATGTAGCCATTTCAACCTTTTTGCTTCATCTTTTGTACAAAACCAGAACCTTAGAATACTCTAAAAAACCTTCTAAAAATCATTTTCCACAACAACATGCAAGGAAGAAAGGAAAAGAAAACCAAGGCAAGCAAATATGCCATATTCGGCCAAGCATAAAACCATGTAAAAAATTGTTTTCCACTTTATTTCTATGAAAAATGTAGTTGGAAAACAAGATAGAAAATCAAGAAAACACCATGGAAAACAAGAAGAAAGCTAAGCTAGAAGTTGGTAGAGATGACTACCTTCAAGCTCTCTATTCAAAACCTTTCTATTTGCCAAATTAGCTACTGTTTCCAGCCAAAAAACATAAGAAAAAATGAAACCAACCCCCCTCTTTAGCCTTAGCCGAATGGCCTCTCACCCATAGATGGGAATTGCACTTTTTTCTCCTCCAATCTTGGCCTTTAGATTAAGATATTTTGGTGACAACATAAAAATGTCTTCTTGCAAATTGATAGCAGCCCTTAAGATGTATACTCAGCCCCTATAGTAACCTCAGCCCTTAGATGCAAAAGAGAACCAATCCCATGCACTCCCCTGCTTGCCCCCTTGAGTGCCTACCCTTGGATGAGTTGTGCTCTTCCATTCCTGGTCATTGGATGAGGACAACATAAAAATGACATCTTGTAGATTAAATCCAGCCCTCAACATGTGTACTCAACCCTTGTAGATGGTCTAAGCCATTGGATGAAAAGAGACAATCACATGCACTCCCTTGCTTAACCGAATAGATGCTCACCTTTGGATGAATTGTGCTCATCTTTTTTTCTTCCATTCTTGTCCATTAGATGAGGGTTCTTTCATGACAAATAAAAACGTCATCTTGGCATTTAAACTTGGCCATTGGATGGTGCATTCAATTTTCCTACAAGGCACCTAAGCTATTGGATGAAGGGGGGACCATTTGCAAGGTGTTAGTGGTAGCATGTGGCTTGATAGTGACTAAAGAATTAAATTGTTCAAGCTTCCTTCTTCTCCTCTATTCTGGCTGACCAAGGGAAGCAAAATCCCAACAATTCCTTCTTCTTTCATATTTTTCTCAATTACAAATTTGCCCTTTTTGGTTTCTTCGGTGAAATAACCTTTTTGCCCCCCGAACATAAATAAATAGCAAACGGACTCCAAATTGAAATTTTCTTTTTTCAATACTTCCAAAATAATAAAAAATTGAATTATGAAAATTTTCAAAATTTTTCAAGCCCATTTGCTATTTATTTTGGATTTATTTCCGAAATTGCCCCTTTTATGCATTCGAACTTTACCATTTTTAGAACGAGCTCCAAATCCAGATTTTTATTCACCAATATTTTCCAAATAATTTAAAAATGTGATCTGGAAGGTTTCATAATTTTTGGAGCTAATTTGCTATTTTTTCGGGATTTATATGCTTGAATTTCTACATAGGGGACCCGAGATTTAGCCATTTTGCAAACAAACTTCAAATCAAGATTTTATTTTTCCAATCTCTTCCAAATAATTTAAAATTGAGATTTGCAAATTTTCAGAATTTTTGGAGTACATTTGCTATTTTTCCAGGATTTATCCTGTTGAATCTCTACATAGTGGGCCAGATATTTGGCCATTTTGCAAACGAACTCCGAATCAAGATTTTATTTCTCCAATCTCTTTGAAATGATTTAAGAATGATATTTACAAATTTTCAGAATTTTTGGAGTTCATTTTCTATTTTTCCCATATTTTCCAATTTTGCCCTTTTGCCTTCGAAACCCGATTTTGCTCAAAACAAGTCTGATTTTCAGATTTTCTTCAAACTGAGCCTTGGGCTATCCTTGTTTAATCATTTCTCATCAATTAAGGGCTTTATATCTACCAAATCGGGCCATTTCGGTAATTCCTCTAAATTTCATTGAAATCCACCCAAAAAACCCCTAATTCTCGGTTTTCTTTCGAATTGACTTTTCTATCAAATTTTCTTCCAAGTGGCTTCTACATTACCCGTAGTCAGTACTTATCTTTCATTTGGAACCTTCAATTCTGACCAATTTGATCGTTTAAGCACTTTTTCCCAAATTTCCTAAACTAGGATTTCCTTTCTACTGAATCTCCGTAACCCAACTTCCGAACTCCATATCTTTCAATGTAGACCTTGGATTATCAAAATTCTTTCACTGTTTTTCAATTGAACATCTAATCTTGATTTTGAAAGTGGGTTGATATTTTCAGTAATTGACTTTTTTGGGGTTGACTTTTTCTATCTGCTTTCTTAGACTAAGTCTCGAAGTACCACTTGCAGGATGAGAAAAGCCTTTTAGCATTTTGAAACAACAATTTAGGAAGAAAACATACCTGATTTAAGGGTCTAAACAAAATTAAGTGTCTACAGCTGCCCCTCTTTGGCTATTGTTGAGAATCAGGAATCAGACAAAGATAAACAAACACTAATTTTGTCCGTTTAGTGAAATCCATGTGAAGAGAAGGGAAAGGGAGTTTTCTTTTTTCCATTTTTTTCTTTTTCATCATTTTTTCATTTTTTTATTTTTTTTTTGAAAAAACTGTAAATTGAAGATTTTGTCCTTAAATTGAATTCCTTGACTAATCAAGGCTCGACCCATCTTAAGGAAACGGGTTCGATTTCAAAAGAAAAAATTATGCCCGAAGGTCTTAAAAATGGTGCCCGGAGGCCTTACCCGTTATTTGAAAAATTATGCCCGAAGGTCTTAAAAATGGTGCCTGGAGGCCTTACCCGTGATTTACAAAATTATGCCCGAAGGTCTTAAAAATGGTGCCCGAAGGTCTTTAAAATGGTGCCCGAAGGTCTTAAAAATGGTGCCCGAAGGTCTTTAAAATGGTGCTCGGAGGTCTTAAAAATGGTGCCCGGAGGCTTTACCCGTGATGAAAAATTATGCCCGAAGGTCTTAAAAATGGTGCCTGGAGGTCTTACTTGTGATTTGAATAATTATGCCCGAAGGTCTTAAAATGGTGCCCGGAGGCCTTACCCGTGATGAAAATACGTTGACGATAGTCTTAAGGCTCGACTCATTTGATAAACAGAATGAATTCGATTTAAAACAAAAGGAAATACCTCGACGGTGGTCTCAAGGCTCGACTCATTTGATAAAATACAATGAATTTTGTCGCAACCTAAAAAAGAACTATAACAAGGTCTCATCGCGAGACTTCATTACTCGTTAGGCGTGACATTAAAAAAAAAGGAAAAGTCAACTTAATTTCTCTAGAAAAATGAAGCTGTCGATATGTGATCCCTATCGCGGGGACCCGTTCGAGTGAGGGGGAAACGAAATCAGAGGAAAAGATGACTTATTTCCTCTTGAAATAAAATAAACGGTCGAGGGTATGAAAACGGCCTCGTAAAAAGACATGGAGTCGCCACCAATATTTTTAGCTAGGTGTGATAGGCCATCTATTAAAACCGATTTTATACAACATTTTAAAATTAATTAAAACATTTTAAAAACCAATTTCAAGTCTGCGTTATAAACCAGAGAAATCAAAAATATGGGTTCGGGAGTCGGTTACGTGCGGGGAAGGATTAGCACCCCCACAACGCCCATATAAATTGGTACCTTATTAATCGTGTGTTATCTCAAGTCTGAGTAAAAAGTCGGTTTTTAATTTAGTATTTCAAGTTAATTCCCAATTTTAAGAAAAATAATTCCATTTTTAATTGAAAATGATCCGGAATTTATTAATTCAAAATTTTCCTATATTCCCCGACAAAATCGGCAAAATATAGAAATTTTTTTATTCATTTGAAAAACTTTCGGAATCATTCTCATTTTTTGAAAGAAAGATATTCCTTTATTAATGATAATTGATGATATTCCCTCCAGCAAACCCGGTAGAGAACTCATGAATTGTTTTAACTCGGGAATATCTTTATTTTTATTGAAAATCATTATCTTTTTCAAAACATTTTAAAATTTGAACATGAACATGTATGCCATAAATAAAATGACATGGCAAAGTCTAGATAATATAATGCAACCTAAATGATATGAATCATTTAAATGACATGGTACATTCTAGGTAAAATGAAAAATCCTAAGTATCATGGTATATTCTAAATGAGATAAAATAATTTAAATGACATGGCAATTTTAAATGATATGGCATATTTTAAATGACATGGCATGTTATAAATAAAATAACCTAAATGACATGGAATATGATCTAAATGACAAGAAACGACATGAAATTAAAATAATGCTAACATATAATATGCATGTAATTGAAAATAAAAATAATGATGCATGAACATAGTATATGCTAAACAATATGACAAAAATAACTAAATAAAAAACATAGGATATCATGAAATATTCAAAATCATATGGCAAACAAATATAAGATCATAAAATGTAAATTAAGATAATAATAATATGATGAAAAATATCACAGCAAAAATCATACATGAATATGGAAAATGCAATGCATGAAAATGTATTTTTTTCCTCTAAATAAAGAAATTCGTATATCTAAAAAGATATCCGGCTACCTAAGGAAAATATGTCAAATTATATTTTCTAAAAAAAACAAAACTTTGTGATTGTTTGAAAACAATTTTGAGGAAAACTTGAATAAAAATTAAAACCCTTACCAAACCCTTTTAAAATGGGTCTAATTTCCTAAGTTTAAAATCTCGGACTTAACCACCCTTAACCCGAGATTTATAAAATCATTTTTAAAGTTTAAAAAGTCTTAGAAACTACCCTAAGACAGTAGCTAAATCTTCTAACCAACCCCCTCTAAAAGCCTTAGCCAAATTCAACCATTATTCCTCTTTTGATTTCAAATCTGCCTCTACTGTCCGGTTTTGCCACACGATTTTTTAGCCTATTTTTAAAATTTTAAAAACTCTAAAAACAATACTGGAGACTCAGAACATGTAAAACTACACTAGAAAAAATTGGCTTAATTTTTTGATTAAATATGACAGCCCATAACAATTAGAGAAGTTCGAGTATTGGGTGAAAAAAAACTATTTTGTCAAAACACATTTTTTGCCTTTGATAAATTAATTCAAAAATCAAAGTAGAAATTGTTGGAAATCAACCTAAAGACCTAAGGACAGTAGCTAAACATTTAAAAACCTTGGAAAAAAATTGGCTAAGTAAAAAAATCACAAAGGTAGGATAATCAATTTGACAATTCCTTAATTTTCCACAAGTATGCTCAAGAGAGCATGACTTTGAGCCATTAATTGGCCTAAGTCACAAGTCAAGTGGCAATGACATGGAATGCATGAACATACAGCAAATGAAATGTATGAAATTCATGGTCTAAAGGTCTAAATGGTAAAGGAAATGCATGACATTCAAGGCAACCTAAATGCCTAGTATGAATTTGCATGGCAATAAATGCTATCCTAACTCAATATGCATGCAATGCTTGATAATGAAAATATGACTTTGACGTAATATGTTATGAATATGCATGTCTAATACCTAAATAGCATAGTAATGCATGACAATACCAATGTGATTTAAGACTCAATATGCATGGCAATGCCAATATGGCCTAGACCTAAAATGTAATGAACATGCATAGCAGTACTATGAACATACAATTACTCATGAAACTAATGTCAATGCTGGAACAAACAGCAACTAGTACACAATTTCAAGATATGATAATGCAAAGCATGTTACCTAGACAAAATGGGAATGCATGACAAGGCAAGGAATGCATGAAGAGGCCAAATGATCACATGAGACTCTAATACAATCCTATTTAGTAAATGACATAAGTACATGATGAATCATATTAAAATGCATAATGTCATGACATTTTCAATAGCATATAACATACCAAAATCAAAATGCACAAGCTCATGGCTTGGAAATGCAAACAAGTTAAGAAACAAAAGGAAAATGCATATCCAAGGCAAACAAAAATGGGATTGCCGAATGGTCATGGAATTATATGATGGCATTTTCATAAGCACATAGCATACTAAAATCAGAATATACAAGTTCATGGCATGGAGATGCAAACAAGTTAAGAAGCAAAAGGAAAATACACATGCAAGGCATACAAAATGGAGTGGCCGAATGGTCATGAAACAAAACCAAGAAAATGCAAACATGTAAGACATGATACATGAAAAAAATACACAACATGAGCATATGAACAACAATGGCCGAATATGCAAGGATGCAATATCAAGCATGGAAATCAAATATATAGGTAAATATAGCATAGAAAATAAGGTAAAGAACATATACATAAAAGATTTAACATAGACATGCAAAACAAATAACAAGCAAAACTAGTAAGTAGAACAAGGAAAGTTAAGCTCCATGGTTGATATCAAATGGGCATAGCCTCTCAAAAAACCATAATCACTTGGTCTTGCCAAGATCATGAAGCCTTTCCATCTCAATAAAACAGAAAATAAACCATGTAAAACAGAAAATAAGGTGAGCTTCATGGTAGGTAAAAATGGGCACAGCCTCTCTCCTAACCATGGTCACTTGGTCTAGCCAAGATCATGTAGCCATTACAACCTTTTTTGCTTCATATTTTGTAAAAAATCAGAACCTTAGAATACTCTAAAAACCTTGTAAAAATCATTTTTCACAACAAAATGCAAGGAAGAAAAAAAAAAAAAGGCAAGTAAATGTGCCATATTCGGCCATAGCATGAAACCATAAGAAAAAAATGTTTTCCACCATTTTAATGAAGAAGAAGAGATGAAAACATAAGTAAACATTAAAAAATTTATTTACATGAAAAATGTATTAGGAAAACATGATAGAAAAATCAAGAAAACACCATGGAAATCAAGAAGAAAGCTATGCTAGAGCTTGGTAGAGATGACTACCTTCAAGCTCTCTATTGCAAACCTTTTTTTTTTCTTTCTTTAAAAACCTTTTTCTTTTCCAAATTAGCTACTGTTTTCAGCCAAAAAACCCCTGAAAAAATGAAATCCTCCCCCTCCCTTTAGCCTTGGCCGAATGGCCCTTTAGCCCTTGGATTGGAATTGCACTTTTTCTCCTCCAATCTTGGCCTTTAGATTTAGATATTCTGATAACAACATAAAAATGACATCTTGCCAATTGATAGAAGCCCTTAAGATGTGTACTCAGCCCTTGTAGTAACCTTAGCCATTAGATGCAAAAGAGGACCAATCCCATGCACTCCCTTGCTTGCCCCTCTTGAGTTTCTACCCTTGAATGAGTTGTGCTCTACCATTCTTGGTCATTGGATGAGGCCAACATAAAAATGACATCTTGTAGATTAAATCCAGCCCTCAACATGTGTACTCAGCCCTTGTAGATGGCCTAATCCATTGGATGAAAAGAGACAATCCCATGCACTCTCTTGCTCAACCGAATGGATGCTCACCCTTGGATGAATTGTGCTCATCTTTTTTCTTCCATTCTTGGCCATTAGATGAGGGTTCTTTTATGAAAAATAAAAATGTCATTTTGGCATTTAAACTTGGCCATTGGATGGTGCATTCAGCTTTCCTACAAGGCACCTAAGCCATTGGATGAAGGGGGGACCATTTGCAAGGTGTTAGTGGTAGCATGTCGCTTGATAGTGACTAGGGAATTAAATTGTTCAAGCTTCTTTCTTATCCTCTATGTTTTCTGACCAAGCGAAGAAAAAATCCCAACAATTCCTTCTTCTTTCATATTTCCTCAATTACTAATTTGCCCTTTTTGGTTTCCTTGGTGAAATGACCTTTTTGCCCCCCGAACTTAAATAAATAGAAAACGGACTCCAAATTAGAATTTTCTTTTCTCAATACTTCCGAAATAATAAAAAATTGAATTCTGGAAGTTTTCAAAATTTTCTGAGTCCGTTTGCTATTTATTTCAGATTTATTTCCAAAATTACCCCTTTTATGCACCCAAACTTTACCATTTTTTAAATGAGCTCCGAATCCAGATTTTTCTTAACCAATATTTTCCAAATAATTTAAAAATGTGATCTGGAAGGTTTCATAATTTTTGGAGCTCATTTGCTATTTTTTCGAGATTTATCTACTTGAATTACTACATAGGGGACCCGGGATTTGGCCATTTTGCAAACGAACTCATAATCAAGATTTTCTTTCGCCAATCTCTTCTAAATAATTTAAAAACGATATTTGCAAATTTTTTAGAATTTTTGGAGTTCATTTGCTTTTTTTTTCGGGATTTATCCTGTTGAATTACTACATAGGAGACCCGATATTTGACTATTTTGCAAACGAACTCCGAATCAAACTTTTCTTTCGCCAATCTCTTCGAAATTATTTAAGAATGAGATGTGCAAATTTTCAAAATTTTTGGAGTTCATTTGCTATTTTTCCCATATTTTCCAATTTTGCCATTTTGCCTCCCGATTTTGCTCAAAACAAGTGCGATTTTCAGATTTTCTTCAAACTGACCCTTGGGCTATCCTTGTTTAATCATTTCTCATCAATTAAGGGCTTTAGATCTTTCGAATTAGGTCATTTTTATAATTCTTCCAAATTTCACCGAAATCCACCAAAAAACCCTAATCCTCGATTTTCTTCCGAATTGACTTTTCTATCAGTTTTTCTTCCAAATGGCTTCTCCATTACCCATAGTCAGTGCTTATCTTTCATTTGAGACCTTCAATTCTGACCAATTTGATCGTTTAAGCACTTTTCCCCAAATTTCCCGAATCAGGGTTTCTTTTCTACTCAATCTCGTAACCCAACTTTTGAGCTCCATATCTTTCAATGTAGACCTCGGATTATCAAAATTCTTTTACCGTTTTTCAATTGAACCTCAAATCTTGATTTTGAAAGTGGGTTGGCTTTTTCAGTAGTTGACTTTTTTGAGGTTGACATTTTTGGGGTTGACTTTTTTGGGGTTGACTTTTTTGAGTTTGACTTTTTCTGTCTGCTTTCTTAGACTAAGCCTCGGAGTACCGGCTGCAGGATGGGAAAAGCCTTTTAGCATTCTGAAAAATCAATTTAGGAAGAAAATGTACCTGATTTAGAGGTTCGGACAAAATTAGGTGTCTACAAATTCGATTTAAAACAAAAGGAAATACCTCGACGATGGTCTCGGAGTTCGACTCATTTGATAAAACAGAATGAATTCAATTTAAAACAAAAGAAAATACCTCGACGGTGGTCTCGGGGCTCGACTCATTTGAGAAGCAGAACGAGTTCGATTTAAAAGAAACATGCCTCGACGGTGGTCTCGGGGCTCGACTCAATTGAGAAACAGAACGAGTTCAATTCGGGGAATCCAAAGTTTTCCTGATTCCTGCAATGTTAGCTAAATGCAATTATGAGAATAACATGTTTTGCAAATGTTTGTATGTTTCCTGAGGATGAATGCAATCAAATGATTATGTCATGATTTCTAATCCATGATTATCTGACTTCATGACAGAGTCTTCAATTGTTCACTGATGCCCCACTTAAGGAACCTTTTACTCAAGATAATCTATCAAACAGTGTCAGTTTCTGACTTCGCTGAAATTCATAAATTTATAACTTCATGACGGAGTCTCCAACACATTCACTGTTTTCCTTTTCTTGGTGAACTTTCCATCAAGATTAGTCGTTTTCCAAACTTTTTCTAAGATTTAGATCTATTCCTTAGTAATACTTTTAAAACTCTCTTTTATTAAAAAAAAAAATTTATGTTTACTAATCATCATTCAATTTAATAACAAACAAAATGCATCTCAAAAACGTATGAAAGAAAATATGAAACAAGCAATTGTCATAAAAGGGGTAAGTAAAATTTATTGCAACAAAATTTTTTAAAATGATAAAAGTGGATATGAAGGATATAAGAAACAAATGTAAAGTTATAGGTTGTTGATGCCCCAGATGCGGAATATCTTGGACCCCTCCTTTTTCAAATCATCTGAAATTTCTCTTGAACGGTCAATTTACTTGGGTAATCCCTCGGATTCCGTAGTTACGTCAGACTAAGTTGTTCCTTTTTCCTCTGATTTTCAAATACTTTCTCCCCTTTTACACGGAGCATTGACTCAAACTTTAATCAGTACTTGAGCGGCCCTTTGCGGGTTTTCAACTCAGGTGTCCCTCATTCGGTATTAAGTAGCCCTTTGTGGATTTTCAGCTTAAACCACTCATTTTTTGTGTTTACCATGCATCTGAGAATTCTAAATGCTTCCAAGGTAAAAATGTCAATTCAAAAGATGGGATGAATTCTGAGAAAAACCTTTCAAATTAAATATCCATGCTCGATCAAAATGGACTTTTAAAGTACGTAATGTAGGCCAAGGTTCGGGTTTAGAAGGAAAGGATAAAAAAGGCCCAAAATGTGTTTAAGGGTAATTGGATCAAGGATAATTTCCTGTGGAGAATTCCTTCCTGAGACATTTGTCCCGTTTTTGGACTTTTTTTTAATCTATTTTCTTTCATTGCTGGCTTTCATTTGCCATTCTTTGATTTCATATTTTCTAATGGCTCTCTTTTTTTGCCATGATTTTGATTATTTTTCCTCGTATTTTCTCTCCAGTGTAGAGGGTGATCCTTGATCAGGGTTCAACGAAAGAAATAATTTCTAAGGCTAAAAGGGGTGACTAGGGATATTTTCTTTATAGTGAAGGGAATATGAAAAATGGCCATTTATCACACCAAGCATGAATCTTCTCTTTGAAAAACAATTCTCAGGGGAGATAGATATATAGAATTTCCATTTCTACATTTGGAATCATTCGAATTCCTATATGCATAGCATCACGCTTTTTTTTTATGCGTAATACTTCTTCAGTTCATCAACATTCACGGGATATCTAAAATCATCCCTGTCCATCCGAGTTAGAATCAATGCTCCTCCAGAAAAAGCTCTTTTTACCATATAGGGTCCTTCCCAATTCGGAGCCCATTTTCCTCGCGGATCCTTCACTATGGGGAGAATTTTCCTTAGTACCAACTCTCCTTCTCGAAACTGTCTGGGTCGAACGTTCTTGTTATGGGCTCGAATCATCCTTTTCTGATACAACTGCCCGTGAAAAATTTCCTTCAATCTTGTCTCCTCGATGAGATTCAGTTGTTCATAATGAGCTCTAACCCATTCTGCCTCTTCTAGGCCAACCTTCATCAAAACCCGAAGTGAAGGAATCTCAACTTCAAAAGGTAACACTACTTCCATACCATATACCAAAAAAAAAATGGCGTTGCCCCTGTAGATGTGCGAACCTGATAACTCGTATAATTATATAGTTTTTAGTTATGTTTTATTATTGTTTTGTGTCAAATACGAGTTATTATTGTTTAGTCTAATTGTGTTTATGATCTTTTATATTTTTATGTAATTTGGTGTTTTTCACAAGTTTCTTTGAGTGATTTCAGATTACTAGAATTAAGGGCAAATCCAGTTCAGTTCCAGTTCCGACACCTTTTGCCATATCAGCTATATCTGGAGTTTCACTGAAGCAATAAGGCTGAAATTTGTAGCCGTGCAAAGCTAAGAGGCATATCTATCTTTTTGATGTTTTACACTTCTTGAAACGGAGTCGTTTTCCCTAGCGAAATCGACCATCAAGTTGGCTGATGTGCAATGACGTCTGTGCTGACCTGTTTTCGTATTTTGCCCATATCGGCTTATCCACATCATTAAATGAGCTGATTCTAATGGCTATGGATCCGTAACTGATACGGGAACCTTTGTCTAGAAGACCATATGATCAGATCAGGCCTCTAATATTGACGAAATCGACCATCAAGTTGGCTGATGTGCAATGACGTCTGTGCTGACCTGTTTTCTTATTTTGCCCATATCTGCTTATCCACATCAGAAACTGAGCTGATTCCAACGGCTATGGATCCGTAACGGATAGGGGAACCTTTTTCTAGAAGACCATGTGATCAGATCAGGCCTCCAACATTGACGAAATCGACCATCAAGTTGGCTGATCAAAATTGTCATACAATATGACGAAAATTGTTAGAAAAATTCACTCACCTATTATACCTACCTTTGAAATTTGTAAAGTTTGTCTCTTGTCATTTAGCCCTCCAAAATGTGTATAAATAGAGGGCCTTGGATGATTGTAGAGGATGATATTGTACATTGGTAGGATATTAGCCATTGTAATAAAATTCTCTAAGTTTTCTTCTTCTTTCTTTTCTCTAGTTTTCTTTTTCTTTAGAAAGGGCAAGAGGTTGGATAATTAATATTCTTCTTCTTCTTCTTTCTTTCTTTTATTTTCTTCTTAGATTCTATTTAATTTTATGTTTATAATGCCTATGCTAGGCTAAACTTCTATTTGATTAAGGGTGATTTCAAAGCCCTAGACATGTTTTGTGATTGATTTTCAGATTCTATCTATCATTAATTTTCTATCAAAGTTGCTTATGTTCTTCTACAAGAATTGTTCATGATGTTGTCTTGATTTGTTTAGGTGTACAACTAGATAGATCTTGATAATTATCTATTGCTAGTTTAGGAGTCTTGATCCGTGTAATTGTCTTGATTTCCTATTCATAAGTGGCAATTTGTGATTAATGATTATGGTCAAGTTTTCAATAATTGCAAAGTGGAACATAACCTGAGTTGAACAATCCGAGCTTATGTGTTTGTTGCTTAGATCAACCTATCTTTCTCATCATAAAGCTGCCATTAAATTGAATCTAGAGAGCTTATTCTAGGTTGTTTGATGGTTAGAGATTAAATAGAGAGCTTGTTCTATTTAACGACAAACTAAGGAAAGATTGGGATAACAGAGCTTGTTGTTATCTACGGTTGTTAACTTTGATAGTTGGTTGATATTGATAGATCTGAAATTGATTCTTAATGATGTCTAGTGGTGGAGAATGAAACCTTAACCATATTTTTCATTTTTGATTCTTCTTACTTGTTTTCTTACTTTTCTAGTTTGCTTATTTTTAAAAGTATATTTATTTTTATTGGCTGGTTATACCGCCTAATTTGTATATTAATTTTGTTTTATTTTTATTGGCTGGTTATACCGCCTAATTTAGTATATATATTTTTATTGGCTGGTTATACCGCCTAATTTAGTATATATATTTTTATTGGCTGGTTATACCGCCTTGCATCTTATTCTTATTATTTACTTTAGTTTAAATCTGGCTTCAAAAACCCCTTTTCTTTTATTGTTCTTGAATTTAAGTTTTAAACTATCAACTTATAAACTAAAACCCAATCCCTGAGGACTCGACCCTTGCTAACTACTATACTTACAATTGATCTTTTTAGTGCAAGGTTAAATAAGATACACTCTTTTGGGTGCATCAGAACCGAAGTGTGATATGCATGAAGAGTTAAAGGCAAGATCTCATGCCAATCCTTGTACATATCAGTCATCTTCTCGACAATCTTCTTGATGTTTTTGTTGGCTGCTCCTGCTGCCCTATTCATCTTCGGACGATAAGGTGCTGAATTATGATGCGTGATCTTGAACTGAGTACATACCTCTCTCATCATTTTATTATTCAGATTGAGAGCATTATCTGAAAAAATTCTTGCTGGCAATCCATATCGGCATATGATTTCCTGCTTAACAAATCTGCATACCACCGACTTCGTTACATTCGTATAAGAAACAGCTTCCACCCACTTTGTGAAATAGTCTATGGCCACCAGGATGAAACGATGTCCATTTGAAACATTCGGAGTAATAGGTCCAATCATATCCATTCCCCATATTGAAAACGGCCAACGTGCGATCATGACATGCAATGGCGATAGCGGCACATTAATCTTATCTGCATAGATCTGGCATTTATGATATTTTCGGGAATAACTGATACAATCTCCTTCCATCGTCAGCCAATAATATCCTGCCCTCATAATCTGCTTAGCAAGCATGTGACCATTAGCATGGGTGCCACATATCCCTTTATGGACTTCCTCTATGATTCTTCGAGCTTCGGCCCGACACATCCCAACAGGACTTGATCTTTCCCTTTCTTGTAGAGAATCTCCCCATCTAGAACAAAACCCATTGCTAGCCTTCTCAGAGTTCTCTTGTCATTTTATGTTGCTCGTTCTGGGTACTGTTGATTCTTGATATACTGCAAGATGTCGGTGTACCAAGGGAGACCATCTGCTTCTTCTTCAATACTGAAACAGTGGGCAGGAGACTCATATATGCTCATCTTGATCGG
The DNA here is from genome assembly GCA_030761205.1 of Fremontodendron californicum. Classification (NCBI taxonomy): domain Eukaryota; kingdom Viridiplantae; phylum Streptophyta; class Magnoliopsida; order Malvales; family Malvaceae; genus Fremontodendron; species Fremontodendron californicum. The sequence goes on from JAULJL010000009.1 coordinate 25,618,654, forward strand.
CACAACTTTCACCCCTTCATTCACTTTAAACATTGATGACAAAGTAGCCAGAGCATCCGCCATCCGGTTTTCTTCTCGGGGGAAGTAATTGAAACTTACTTCTTCAAACTCCTCCAATAAACTCAGTATGAGTTCTTGGTATCTGATTAATTTTGTGTCACGGGTTTCCCATTCTCCGCGCAATTGATATATCACTAAAACCGAGTCTCCAAAAACCTCCAGTTTCTTGATCTTTCTGTCTACGGCAGCACGAAGGCCTATAGTACATGCCTCATATTCTGCAGTATTGTTTGTACAATCAAAATCCAATCTAGTAGTGAAAGGATAAAAATCTTCTTCTGGGGATATGAGCACTACACCGATTCCTTGCCCCATAGCATTAGATGCCCCGTCAAAATACATCTTCCATATTTTTCTTCTCCAAGGGAACCTCATCCGCTTGCGAAACATACATCAAATCTTCATCTGGGAAATCAAAGTTCAATGGCTCATAATCTTCCACTGCCCGACTTGCTAAAAATTCAGCCATTGCACTGCCCTTGATAGCTTTCTGACTCACACATACAATGTCCTATTCTGACAACAAAACCTGCCATCTTGCCGTCCTCCCTGACAAAGAAGGTGCTTCCAACATGTACTTGATTGGATCTAGCTTGGCGATCAACCATGTTGTGTGGTACAGCATGTACTATCTGAGCGTTCGAGCAGTCCAAGCTAAGGCACAGCACAGTTTTTCTACCGATGAATATTTCAACACATAATCTGTGAACTTCTTGCTAAGGTAGTAAACCGCCTGTTCTTTCTTTCCAGTCTCATCAAGCTGCCCCAAAACACAACCCATGGATCTCTCAAATACTGATAGATATAATTTCATCGGTTTATCCGAAACCGGTGGCATTAATACTGGTGGGTTTGATAGATAATGCTTAACCTTTTCAAAAGCAATCTAACACCCGTCATCTTACTCTCCTGGATCACGTTTTCGAAGTAACTTGAATATTGGATCACATTTATCGATAAATTGAGAGATAAACCGAGCAATGTAATTCAATCTTCCCAGAAAACCTCTTACTTTTTTTTTGAGTACGTGGAGGTGGCAAATTCTGGATGGCCTTCACTTTATCCAGATCAATCTCAATTCCCTTTTTGCTGACAACAAAACCAAACAATTTCCCCCAAGTGACTCCAAAAGTGTATTTTGCCGGGTTTAGCTTGAGTTGAAACTTTCTTAGTCTTTCAAAGAGTTTCCTAAGATTTGCAATATGCTCCTCTTCTCCTTGTGACTTTGCAATCATATCATCAACATAAACCTCAATTCCCTTATGCATCATGTCATTAAACAAGGTCACCATGGCTCTTTGATACATTGCCCTAGCATTCTTTAACCCAAACAGCATTACCTTGTAGTAGAATGTTCCCCACATTGTAAGAAATATGGTTTTCTCCATATCTTCCGGTGCCATCTTAATCTGATTATATCCCGAGAATTCGTCCATGAAAGAAAACAAAGAACTCTTCATCGTATTATCCACCAAAGTATCAATGTGAGGCAAAGGGAAATTATCTTTGGGACTGGCTTTGTTCAAATCTCGGTAATCGACGCACATATGCACCTTGCCATCCTTCTTTGGTATTGGAACAATGTTTGCCACCCATTCTGGATATTTTTCCACCTCTAAGAATCCAGCATCAAACTGCCTCTTCACCTCCTCTTTTACCTTTAACAGCATGTCCGGCCTCATTCTTCTCAACTTTTGCTGCATTGGCTTGCACTCTGGCCTTAAAGGGAGCTTATGAACCACAATGTCTGGATCTAAACCCGGCATGTCTTGGTATGACCATGCAAATAAATCTACATATTCCCGAAGCAAGGCTATCAATTCACCTTTTAATGATGACGGTAATGTAGTCTCAATTTTAACCTCTTTTATCTCCTCACTATTCCCCAAATTCAACAATTTCAATAGCTCCTCATGAGGAAGTACTTGTTTCTCTTCTTGTTCTATTTTTCTTAATAAGTTCGGAGGTAGACCAGAATCCTCAATATTTTCGTCGGCCTTAAAATCACCTGTGCAAATGGGTCTCTCAAAATCAATTTCAGAATTACTGACAGGAAGGTCCTCATATTCCACATCCGTACACCTGTAAATAGGTGGGGAAGAAACAATATAGGAAAACATAGATACAATGGATGCAAAATAAATAGCATAAATGAAAGAATATGGACACATCAATATGAAGGAATTGCATCATGTTTGTTATTTATTGGATGAAAACTTTTAAACAAAAGCCCATTACAAAAGAAATTCTTAATATCTTCGGGCAAAGATATTTAAGATTTGTTTAAAAGCATTATGTTGGAATAGACCTAAAAACTATGGGCAGCTCGGTTGCACTCCAATTGGTTAGTCTATATCCTGGTGGACAAGGTCACACCATCCAGTTAGCTTTCTCACTTTCAATTCTTTCTTCCCCAGTCGTGCAGATCTCCATATCATACATCTGCTCATCCCTATTCACCTGGAATCTCTCGAAGGCTTGCTTAATCATTACGAGCACATCATCAAAATTCTTCTCCGAACAGAGAACCAGCCGAGCATAAGCTGTGAAGGATAGGTGGGAATGTCATAGGCTCCCATTCAATATCCATACCCGTAAGATGGGCCATCCTCCTTTGTCGGAACCTTTCAACTTGTTTCCTTTTCTCATGGGCTTTCGAAAGATACCCTAGGCCAAACTGATCTTTCTTTCCCACTACTTCCATTGCTCGGGCCATCCCTTGAAGATATTTTTTGAGACCTTTTCCAGCCCTGCAGCCTTTTCCCACAGTAGTTCTTCCCCCAGACTTGTGTTCTTGGACAGCCTTGGTTTTGGAATTTTTCGTCCTTCAGCGACGAAAACTGCATTTACGAATTCCAAAGACCGAAAGAAACATTCTACAGCATCTTCATTGGGTTCAACATAAGGAAATTCAGTAGATGTAGAGGCTATTATGTCCTCTTCTCCTGATACAGTGACCAAATGCCCCTCTATCACAAATTTCAGCTTTTGGTGGAGAGATGAAGGTATAGCCCTTGCTGAATATATCCACGGCCTTCCCAACAGGCAATTATAGGATGGATTAATATCCATGACCTGAAAGTTCACTGTATAGGTGCATGGGAATATCTCTAGAGGAACCTCAATAGTTCCCATTACATCTCTCCTGGTACCATCAAAGGCTCTGACCACTGTGCAACTTGGCAGCATATAAGAAATATCCACTGGCAATTTGGACAAGTTTGCCAAGGGCATCACATTTAATGAAGAACCATTATCCAAAAGGACCCTTGGTAATATGTGCCCCTTACAAGTTGTAGTTATGTGAAGAGCCTTTGTAGACCCAATACCATTGGGTGGTATTTCCTCATAACTGAAATATATATGGTCGTCTGTCGCAATGTTTCTCACCAGCCTATCCAAATTTTCTACCGATATGTTGTTAGCCACATATGCCTGACTCAACACTCTCAACAGGGCATTTCTGTGTGGTTTCGAATTTAAAAGCAAAGATAAGATTAAAATTCTAGCTGGTTGACGTTGCAGTTGCTCAACCACGTTATACTCACTATGCTTTATGAATTTTAAGAACTCGCAGGCTTTCTTCTCATTCACCGACTCTTTTATTCTGTTTACCGGGGCTGACCCCCTTTCTACATCTTTTTACATATCCATCTCAATATGGATTGGTTCAGCTACTTTCTTCCCTTTGTCCGTTCCTCTATCTTTTCCTGTTAACCCCTGTTCAACACCCTCAGGGGCATAACACCTTCCACTTTTTGTTAAGTGCCCCATACCTGTGATATCTTGTTGACTCGAAGACCCAAGCATAACCATGCTGTAGTCGTATTTCCATGGTGCAGCTTTGTTTTCCTTGTACGAAAAGGAATAGGCAAATCAATGATTAACTTAGGCGCACTTTCCTCAATGATTGGCATGACTTTCTCCTCTGGCTCATCATAATAGATGATCAAGGGTCTTCCTATCCCGTAGACAGCTACATTCTCAATAACCTCTATTTCCTCCTCTGTCTCCTCATAAAACTGGGCCTCCCTATCATCTATCATCTTTTGGACTTTAGCCAGAAAGTCCCTGCAGTCCTGTATGATATGACCTCCACACTTATGGAACGGGCACCAATTCTGCACCCTCTTTGCCACCATTTTTAAACTATCTGCATCCTCCACCATTCCTGCCTTAACCATCTCGACCTATACTGTCAACATTGGAGTCTTGACTTCCCTGGCATCCCTTTTTACCCTTTGACTTCCCCTGTCCATACTGCATTTACCTGATTCTTCGCATGATCTGGCATTGGGTTTCCCTCTATATTCGGCCCATTCTTTGCCCCAAACTTCACAACACCGGCATTGATCAAGCTTTGGACTTTCTTTTTAAAGGCCAGGAATCTTCAGTCGGATGTCCTTGAATTCCTGCGTGGTACGCGCAGTTACTATTTGCATTGTACCACCTTGGATATGGTGGTGTCAGAGGTTTGAGGTACACAGGCGCAACAAGTTGACCCTACAATAGTTTAGGATATAGCTCACCATAGGTGGTAGGAATCGAATGAAATTAGGGTTTTTGATCATTCCTTGGTGAACGTTGGTCATTGCGCCCGGCTCCCTGAGTGTTTGGGATAGTGTTTCGGGGAAGGTTTATTTGTGGGGATATGCCAATTGGAAACGGCTGTTGTGGTATATTGGTATAAGGGAAGGGATTTTGGGTAAGGTGGTTCACATTGGGGTAGTAAGGATTATACCTCGGGTAAGGTGTGTAGGGTGTAGGAGGTGTATAAGATGTGGTAAGAGTATAGGGCCTTGGTGGTGTATGTGGTGTCGGAGGTGCATATGGGTGTTGGTTGATACTAACTGCGTGGGTCTCCTCTGTCTTCCTGGCAGGGAATACCTTTTCCGGAATAGAAGGCTCACCCCCTTCCATTTTCCCATTCTTAATGGCCGACTCGATCATTTCCCAGATATTACCATGTCTGGAAAGTCCTTGGTGGCACTCCCCGCCAATTTATCATAATAGGGTGCTTTCAGGGTATTGATGAAAAGCACTGTAGTTTCTTTGCTAGTTAAAGGGGGTTGCACTTGTGTGGCCAGATCCCTCCACCTTTACGAGTATTATTTGAAACTCTTAGTGGTCCTCTTTTCCATGTTCTGTAGCGACAACCTATCAGGTACCATATCAGATACATGTTTATTATATTCCATGAAATCCCTGGCTAAATCCATCCATGAACGAATCTTGGTACGACTCAGTTGGTTGTACCATCGGGTTGCAGACCCTGTCAAGCTATCTTGGGAACAATGGATAAGCAGTTTCTCATTATCATCGTGCCCCGTCATTCTTCTGCAGTACATGGTCAAATGTGCTGATGGGTTGGTAGTACCATTATATTTTTCAAAGTCGGGTACTTTGAACTTTGGGGGAATTACCAGATCGTGTACTAAACTCATCTCTTTGGCATCTAGACTGCCAAATAACTCCGCCCCTTCAACGGCCCTTAGTCTCTCCTCTAGCAGTTGATATTTTTTCTGTGATTCTACCATTTCGACCCTCTTCAGCTCAGTCATCTTTGCTTTTTCCTTTTCAGCTAGTTCCTCAAAGTCTGGAATGTTAAAATCATTTGGGTCAGCTCCCATATTACCTCTTCCGAGAACATAGTTCTGTCTCAGAAGTTGGCTGGAAATAAACATAGGGGGCTGCCCCAATTGGCACCTCTTGGCCCTGTTGCTGTATGTTTTCAGGTTGATCCTCTTCAACTACCAGCCTTTTCCCGATGACCAAATTCTCTCCCGATCCTTTTTGTATCATCGTGGCACTTATCATTTCCATGAGTTTAGTCATCTATTCTCGAGACTCCTCTTGAGATTTAGCTAACTGTTCCTGCAGTTCCTTTTGAGTTCTTTCCATTCTTTCAATTCTAGCAAGCTGATCATTTTCCATAGCTCTGGCTTGAGATTGAGTATTGTAAGGGTGTCGGAAATCCGATTCTTTCTGAGTGCGACCAATTGTACCTTTAGTTTTGAAAACCATGAATAAGAAATTATTGACACATCTTTTCTATGTTTTATAAAAAATGAATGAGTGAATGTATGACTAAATGTGAATGAATTAATCAAATAAAATGGATATGTACATGACTACGTATACGAATACGAGAGAATAAATGAATGAACAAGTGAAATGAACAAATAAGTGTTTAAGTGTATGAATATGAATGAATGAACAAGAAAAAGGAATAAATAAGTGGTTAAGTGTATAAACATAAACGAATTTCAAAAATGAATGATTATAAATATGAGTATGTACAAATGAACAAACAAAATATATAAAATATGAATGCATTTGAATGTATTGGCCTCGGGATACTTTCAACCGAATGGTCTTTCATTGATTTCCTGGAACTAAATACATCACAGATAGAATAAAAAGATCACTGCCTAAGATAAGTTCGTAATTCGCCTTTCAAAGTTCTACTACAAAATTAGTCCTATAGTGACTTCCGCGGATCTTGGACTTTCTTTCACAGTCTCCTTTTGATTGCCCTGCTCTTCAATCTGACCCCAACTTGTTCAGGGCCCCTTGACGCGTCAGTAGAAGCATCACCGTGCAAGCTTTCCTTATCTTGCTTCTCCAGTTGATTGGCTCGGGCTTCCTTATGCTTTGCTCTTTCTTTCCAGTAGTTATTCTCCTTCTTGAGGTTTTTGACCTCATGCTCCCATTCCCCGGAAGTCTTGAGGGTCCCCTCAAATCTGAGCTCAAAGTGGTACCTCTTGTTCTCCAAATGTAATTCTCGAAGATTGCCCTTAGCAGTGTCCATTTCTCTCTTGATCGTTTCCTTTTCTCTTTCTCGAGCTGATTCTCTATTTTTCATGTCCTCAAGTTCTTCCTGTAGTCTGGCAATCTCCTTGCTCTTTTGGGCCTTTTCTTTTTCAAATTTTGCCCTTGTGATTTTTAGCTCTGATGGCATTTCCCTCGGTGGAGGATTCATGAACTGGACCTCTTCCCCATCTGATGTCAACAGCCTATCATTAACCCTTAATTCCCTCCAACCAGGTAATCAGGTGTGACGATGTTGGCATATCTGGCCACTTTTATCCGGTGAGTTTTCTTCCATGCTTCAATCACTGCCCTCACCTTTCCAGAATATCCGTCTTCTCCATAAGTGAACTCTGATGATCCTAGATTATGAGTCACGGGTGTGAATTGTCGAGACTCAACTTGTCTTTGCACCAACAATGGCGCATAACTCAAAGACCCCCAAATTCGAGTAGTGGAACTCCCAAGTTATCCCGACATTTGTACATAATCGGCATAGGAACCATCCATGGAGCTCTCCAAGTCACCATCTCCCTTTTTAGATTCCGGAACATGTTGACCCATTTCTCTTCATCCCCGTCTTCAGGCCAATCATTTTGAAGGAATTCCCTAATCGGAACTAAAGACTTCATGTACGGTTTGAAGGAAACCTTTTCTATCTTCCAAAAGTGACTTTGAATCCAAATATAAAGGAGTTGTACACACTTCTTGGTTCTCCATTGTCCTTCCCTTTTACAAAAATTCAAAGATCGGATAGTTTCAGCTAGGATGGCCAGAGATGGGTTGATCTTCTGTTCCAACTTTTCAAAAAAATCAAACACGGCTATATCCACATGACCCAATATCTTCGGTTATATGATTAATCCATAGATGACTAGAGCGAAGATGTCACTGGCTTTTTCTTTGTCGGAACAACCCAATATCAATTGTCGGAGAGTTTCCCACGGAATGCATCCATTTTTCTGCTTTGTATCCACATGACTCTCAAGCCATGTTGTATCCATTCCTGTGATCTTAGCCACTTTCCTCTTAAAACCTGAAGGTTTCACTTCCTTCAAATATACCCGATCAGGATTAGGACATTCAATACGTAACAGTGCTGAATATTCTTCAATCAGAGGGGTCATATCCTCCTTGTTAAAAGTAAAACATCTATAAGCAGGATTCCAAAACTGTACCATAGCCGAAATCAACCCACTATTGACCCGAATCGGAATTAAGAGTGCTATATCTCCATATTTCTGAGTGAAGGCTTCTTTATCTGATACATTCCACTGACTCCAAATGTCGGCTAACCCTCGGAGATTATTCTATCTAGAATCCACTTTGACCCTTTCCGGCAATACTGACACATAATCTTTCTTCAGGCAATCACCATTCTCCCTCTGATCTTTTTCTAACCGTGCCCTGACTACTGCATGATCTTCTATCACTGAAATAACCTGACACTCCATGAAAGTCCTTTGGGTTGATGACTATCCCGAGGCTTTATGAATTTTAAGAACTCGCAGGCTTTCTTCTCATTCACCGGCTCTTTTATTCTGTTTACCGGGGCTGACCCCCTTTCTACATCTTTTTACATATCCATCTCAATATGGATTGGTTCAGCTACTTTCTTCCCTTTGTCCGTTCCTCTATCTTTTCCTGTTAACCCCTGTTCAACACCCTCAGGGGCATAACACCTTCCACTTTTTGTTAAGTGCCCCATACCTGTGATATCTTGTTGACTCGAAGACCCAAGCATAACCATGCTGTAGTCGTATTTCCATGGTGCAGCTTTGTTTTCCTTGTACGAAAAGGAATAGGCAAATCAATGATTAACTTAGGCGCACTTTCCTCAATGATTGGCATGACTTTCTCCTCTGGCTCATCATAATAGATGATCAAGGGTCTTCCTATCCCGTAGACAGCTACATTCTCAATAACCTCTATTTCCTCCTCTGTCTCCTCATAAAACTGGGCCTCCCTATCATCTATCATCTTTTGGACTTTAGCCAGAAAGTCCCTGCAGTCCTGTATGATATGACCTCCACACTTATGGAACGGGCACCAATTCTGCACCCTCTTTGCCACCATTTTTAAACTATCTGCATCCTCCACCATTCCTGCCTTAACCATCTCGACCTATACTGTCAACATTGGAGTCTTGACTTCCCTGGCATCCCTTTTTACCCTTTGACTTCCCCTGTCCATACTGCATTTACCTGATTCTTCGCATGATCTGGCATTGGGTTTCCCTCTATATTCTGCACCCTCAGATACATGTTTATTATATTCCATGAAATCTCTGGCTAAATCCATCCATGAACGAATCTTGGTACGACTCAGTTGGTTGTACCATCGGGTTGCAGACCCTGTCAAGCTATCTTGGAAACAATGGATAAGCAGTTTCTCATTATCATCGTGCCCCATCATTCTTCTGCAGTACATGGTCAAATGTGCTGATGGGTTGGTAGTACCATTATATTTTTCAAAGTCGGGTACTTTGAACTTTGGGGGAATTACCAGATCGTGTACTAAACTCATCTCTTTGGCATCTAGACTGCCAAATAACTCCGCCCCTTCAACGGCCCTTAGTCTCTCCTCTTGCAGTTGATATTTTTTCTGTGATTCTGCCATTTCGACCCTCTTCAGCTCAGTCATCTTTGCTTTTTCCTTTTCATCTAGTTCCTCAAAGTCTGGAATGTTAAAATCATTTGGGTCAGCTCCCATATTACCTCTTCCGAGAACATAGTTCTATCTCAGAAGTTGGCTGGAAATAAACATAGGGGGCTGCCCCAATTGGCACCTCTTGGCCTTGTTGCTGTATGTTTTCAGGTTGATCCTCTTCAACTACCAGCCTTTTCCCGATGACCAAATTCTCTCCCGATCCTTTTTGTATCATCGTGGCACTTATCATTTCCATGAGTTTAGTCATCTATTCTCGAGACTCCTCTTGAGATTTAGCTAACTGTTCCTGCAGTTCCTTTTGAGTTCTTTCCATTCTTTCAATTCTAGCAAGCTGATCATTTTCCATAGCTCTGGCTTGAGATCGAGTATTGTAAGGGTGTCGGAAATCCGATTCTTTCTGAGTGCGACCAATTGTACCTTTAGTTTTGAAAACCATGAATAAGAAATTATTGACACATCTTTTCTATGTTTTATAAAAAATGAATGAGTGAATGTATGACTAAATGTGAATGAATTAATCAAATAAAATGGATATGTACATGACTACGTATACGAATACGAGAGAATAAATGAATGAACAAGTGAAATGAACAAATATGTGTTTAAGTGTATGAATATGAATGAATGAACAAGAAAAAGGAATAAATAAGTGGTTAAGTGTATAAACATAATCGAATTTCAAAAATGAATGATTATAAATATGAGTATGTACAAATGAACAAACAAAATATATAAAATATGAATGCATTTGAATGTATTGGCCTCGGGATACTTTCAACCGAATGGTCTTTCATTGATTTCTTGGAACTAAATACATCACAGATAGAATAAAAAGATCACTGCCTAAGATAAGTTCGTAATTCGCCTTTCAAAGTTCTACTACAAAATTAGTCCTATAGTGACCTCCGCGGATCTTGGACTTTCTTTCACAGTCTCCTTTTGATTGCCCTGCTCTTCAATCTGACCCCAACTTGTTCACGGCCCCTTGACGCGTCAGTAGAAGCATCACCGTGCAAGCTTTCCTTATCTTGCTTCTCCAGTTGATTGGCTCGGGCTTCCTTCTGCTTTGCTCTTTCTTTCCAGTAGTTATTCTCCTTCTTGAGGTTTTTGACCTCATGCTCCCATTCCCCGGAAGTCTTGAGGGTCCCCTCAAATCTGAGCTCAAAGTGGTACCTCTTGTTCTCCAAATGTAATTCTCGAAGATTGCCCTTAGCAGTGTCCCTTTCTCTCTTGATCGTTTCCTTTTCTCTTTCTCGAGCTGATTCTCTATTTTTCATGTCCTCAAGTTCTTCCTGTAGTCTGGCAATCTCCTTGCTCTTTTGGGCCTTTTCTTTTTCAAATTTCGCCCTTGCGATTTTTAGCTCTGATGGCATTTCCCTCGGTGGAGGATTCATGAACTGGACCTCTTCCCCATCTGATGTCAACAGCCTATCATTAACCCTTAATTCCCTCCAACCAGGTAATCAGGTGTGACGATGTTGTCATATCTGGCCACTTTTATCCGGTGAGTTTTCTTCCATGCTTCAATCACTGCCCTCACCTTTCCAGAATATCCGTCTTCTCCATAAGTGAACTCTGATGATCCTAGATTATGAGTCACGGGTGTGAATTGTCGAGACTCAACTTGTCTTTGCACCAACAAAGGCGCATAACTCAAAGACCCCCAAATTCGAGTAGTGGAACTCCCAAGTTATCCCGACATTTGTACATAATCGGCATAGGAACCATCCATGGAGCTCTCCAAGTCACCATCTTCCTTTTTAGATTCTGGAACATGTTGACCCATTTCTCTTCATCCCCGTCTTCAGGCCAATCATTTTGAAGGAATTCCCTAATCGGAACTAAAGACTTCATGTACGGTTTGAAGGAAACCTTTTCTATCTTCCAAAAGTGACTTTGAATCCAAATATAAAGGAGTTGTACACACTTCTTGGTTCTCCATTGTCCTTCCCTTTTACAAAAATTCAAAGATCGGATAGTTTCAGCTAGGATGGCCAGAGATGGGTTGATCTTCTGTTCCAACTTTTCAAAAAAATCAAACACGGCTATATCCACATGACCCAATATCTTCGGTTATATGATTAATCCATAGACGACTAGAGCGAAGATGTCACTGGCTTTTTCTTTGTCGGAACAACCCAATATCAATTGTCGGAGAGTTTCCCACGGAATGCATCCATTTTTCTGCTTTGTATCCACATGACTCTCAAGCCATGTTGTATCCATTCCTGTGATCTTAGCCACTTTCCTCTTAAAACCTGAAGGTTTCACTTCCTTCAAATATACCCGATCAGGATTAGGACATTCAATACGTAACAGTGCTGAATATTCTTCAATTAGAGGGGTCATATCCTCCTTGTTAAAAGTAAAACATCTATAAGCAGGATTCCAAAACTGTACCATAGCCTAAATCAACCCACTATTGACCCGAATCGGAATTAAGAGTGCTATATCTCCATATTTCTGAGTGAAGGCTTCTTTATCTGATACATTCCACTGACTCCAAATGTCGGCTAACCCTCGGAGATTATTCTATCTAGAATCCACTTTGACCCTTTCCGGCAATACTGACACATAATCTTTCTTCAGGCAATCACCATCCTCCCTCTGATCTTTTTCTAACCGTGCCCTGACTACTGCATGATCTTCTATCACTGAAATAACCTGACACTCCATGAAAGTCCTTTGGGTTGATGACTATCCCGAGGCCAATAAACTCTAAGTGTATGATGATGTCTATGATGCATGTCAAAGAAAAGAAAACAGAAAGAAATAGATTAATAAATAAATGAATTCACAAATATAACATAAATAACAACATGTTTTTTTTTAAAAATATCCCAAAAAATTTAACTAATCTTCGGCATTACGGTGCCTTTGGGACAAAATAATAAATTTATTACGAGCAATATGATGTTCGTTCATCATCACCCAATTTGTAAAATCTAACATATAGAAAGATGGTAAAAGGTTGGAAATGTTCCTCCACGCGTTCTTAAACTTCGGGTATCTAACAGAAATCCGGCATGGCTTCGCCTAGGTTCACTATATGAAGGTGAATCGGTTCTAAGGCCCCGAATTGTTCCTCACTGTCGCCTGTGAAGTCTAGTAAGGCACCCCGATAAAAGCGGGTCCAATTCGTCAGAGCATATTTTCCTATGCCTGTACGGAGGATTATCACGAAGGCATTAGGTACTCTATACTCCGAAAGTGTTTCACTAGCCCATACGGAGGATCATCACGAAGGGTTAGTTACTTTACTCCCACTTAGAAGGACAGAACCCGGGTAGAGAGTTCATGTTATGCAAATGAAAATATAGTGTGTGCGGAGGAACAAAACAAACTTGTCACCACCTATTCTATACCCCTTATTCTAAATACCCACTAAAATCAAATAATGAAAGCATCAGTCAAGCAAACATATAAATATACGTAACAAAATAACCAGAGAACAAATAATAGTATGAATGCATATGAAGATGGACATATTTAAAACATTTTACTATTTTCATAATTCTCTTTATTATTTTAAAAATATGGGAATTAAAATTAAATACCAATTAAACCAACAAAACCGAGACTTAGATAACACACGACTAATTCTAGGCCTGACTCTCTAAAAAGGTCCCCAGTGGAGTCGCCAAGCTGTCATAACCTAAAAAAAATAACAATAACAAGTCTCATCGTAAGACTTTATTATTCGTTAAGCGTGATATTAAAAAAACGAGGAAAAGTCGACTTAATTCCTCTAGAAAAACGAAGGTGTCGATAAGTGATCCCTATCGCGGGGACCCGTTCGAGTAAGGGGGAAACAGAAGCAGAGGAAAAGACGACATAATTCCTCTAGATTGAAATGAAAGGATGAGGGTATGAAAACGGCCTCGTAAAAAGACATGGAGTCACCACCAATCTTTTTTTAGCTAGGTGTGATCGGCCACCTATTAAAACCGGTTTTATAAAACATTTTAAAATTAATTAAAACATTTTTAAAACCAATTTCAAGTCTGCGTTATAAACCAGAGAAAATCAAAGAATCGGGTTTGGGACTCGGTTACGTGCGGGAAAGGATTAGCACCCCCACAACGCCCGTATAAAACGGTACCTTATTAATCATGTGTTATCTCAAGTCTCGGTAAAAATTTGGTTTTTAATTTAGTATTTCAAGTTAATTCCCAAATTTAAGAAAAATAATTCCATTTTTAATTGAAAATGATCCGAACTTTATTAATTCAAAATTTTCCTACATTCCCCAGCAAAATATAGAAATTTTTATTCATTTGGAAAACTTTCCAAATCATTCTCATTTTTGAAAGAAATATATTCCTTTATTAATGATAATTGATGATATTCCCTCCAGCAAACCCGGTAGAGAGCTAATGAATTATTTTAACTCGGGAATATCTTTATTTTTATTGAAAATCATTATCTTTTTCAAAACATTTAAAAAATATGAACATGAACATGTATGACATAGATAAAATGACATAACAAAGTCTAGATAATATAATGCAACCTAAATGATATGACATAATTTAAATGACATAGTATATTCTAGGTAAAATGAAAAAATCCTAAGTGTCATGGTATATTCTAAATGAGATAAAATGATTTAAATGACATGGCAATTTTAATTGATATGGCATATTTTAAATGACATGGCATATTCTGAATAATTAAACCTAAATGACATGGAATATGATGAAATGACATGAAACATAAAATAATGCTATCATAAAATATGTATGAAAATAAAATAAAAATGCAGGAACATAGTATATGCTAAATAATGTGACAAAAATAAATAAATAAATAAAATATGGGATATCATGAAACATTCAAAATCATATGGCAAACAATATAAGATCATAAAATGTTAATCAAAATAATAATAATTCCATGGAAAATATCATAGCAAAAATCACACATTTAAATAAAATGCATGAACATTGAAAATGCAATGCATGAAAATGTATTTTTTCCTCTAAATAAAGAAATCCGTTTATCTAAAAATATATCCGGCTACCTTAGGAAAAATGTCAAATTAGATTTTCTAAAAAAACAAAACCTTGTGATTGTTTGAAAACAATTTTGAGGAAAAAATTGAATAAAAATTAAAACCCTTACCAAACCCTTTTAAAATGGCTCTAATTTCCTAAGTTTAAAATCCCGGACTTAACCACCCTTAACCCGAGATTTATAAAATCATTTTTTAAGTTTGAAACTACCTTAAGATAGTAGCTAAAGCTTCTAACCAACCCCCTCTAAATGCCTTAGCCAAATTCAACCATTATTTCTCTTTTGAATTCAAATCTGCCTCTACTGTCCGGTTTTGCCACACGATTTTTTAGTCTATTTTTAAAAATTCAAAAAAAATCTAAAACAAATACTAGAGACTCAGAACATGTAAAACTACACGAAAAAAATTGTCTCAATTTTTTTATTAAAGATGACTGCCCAAAAATCGGAGAAGTTTGAGTATTGGGTGAAAAAAAAAATTGTTTTGTCAAAACACATTTTTTGCCTTTGATAAATTCATTCAAAAATCAAAGTATAAATTGTTGGAGGTCATCCTAAAGACCTAATGACAGTAGCTAAAACATTTAATAACCTTGGATAAAAATTGGCTAAGTAAAAAATCACAAAGGTAGAATAATCAATTTAACAACCCTTCAGTTTTCCACAAGTATGCTCAAGAGAGCATGACTTTGAGCCATTGATTGGCCTAAGTCATAAATCATGTGGCAGTGACATGGAATGCATGAACATACAGCAAATGAAATGTATGAAATGCATGGTCTAAAGCCTAAATGGTAAAGAAAATGCATGACAATTCAAAATAACCTAAATGCCTAGCCTGAATTTGCATGGCAATAAATGCTATCCTTACTCAATATGCATGCAATGCTTGATAATGCAAATATGACTTGGACCTAATATGTTATGAATATGCATGAAAATGCTAATGTAACCTAAGGCCTAAGTAGCATAGTAATGTATGACAATAACAATGTGATTTAAGACCCAATATGAACATGCATAGCAATACTATGAACATACAATAACCCATTAAACTAATGTCAATGCTGGAACAAACCGCAAATAATACAAAATTTCAAGATAAGATAATGCAAAGCATGTTACCTAAAGAAAATGCAAATGCATGACAAGGCAAGGGATGCATGAAGAGGCCGAATGTGGTTACATGATACTCTAATGCAATCCTATCTAGTAAATGACACAAGTACATGACAAATCATATTAAGATGCATAATGTCATGACATTTTCATAAGCATATGACATACTAAAATCAAAATGCACAAGCTCATGGCATGGAGATGCAAACAAGTCAAGAAGCAAGGTGAAAATGCACATGCAAGACATATCAATATGGAGTAGCCGAATGGCCATGTAACAAAATAAAAAAATGCAAACATGTTTGTAATATAAGACATGATACACGAAAAAAATGCACAATATAAGCATATGAACACAATGGCCGAATATGCAAGGGAAGTTATTAAGCATGGAATAGAAATATATAAGTAAATATAGCATAGAAAATAATGTAAAGAACATATAAAAAATTTAACATAGACATGCAAAGCAAATAACAAGCAAAACTAGTAAATAAAACAAGGAAAGTTAAGCTCCATGGTTGGTATAAAATAGGCATAGCCTCTCACCTAACCATAATCACTTGGTCTTGCCAAGATCATGAAGCTTTTCCATTCCAAAAATCAGAAAATAAACCATGCTAAACATCAAAATTAAAGTGAGCTTCATGGTAGGTAAAAATGGGCATAGCCTCTCCCCTAACCATGGTCACTTGGTCTTACCAAGATCACGTAGCCATTTCAACCTTTTTGCTTCATCTTTTGTAAAAAAATCAGAACCTTAGAATACTCTAAAAATCTTCTAAAAATCATTTTCCACAACAACATGCAAGGAAGAAAGGAAAAGAAAACCAAGGCAAGCAAATATGCCATATTCGGCCAAGCATAAAACCATGTAAAAAATTGTTTTCCACCATTTTAATGAAGAAGAAGAGATGAAAACATAAGTAAACATTAAAAAAACTTTATTTCTATAAAAAATGTAGTAGGAAAACAAAATAGAAAATCAAGAAAACACCATGGAAAACAAGAAGAAAGCTATGCTAGAGCTTGGTAGAGATGACTACCTTCAAACTCTCTATTGAAAATCTTTTTTTTTCTTTCTTTCAAAACCTTTTTCTTTGCCAAATTAGCTACTGTTTCCAGCCAAAAAACATATGAAAAAATGAAACCAACCCCTCTCTTTAGCCTTGGCCGAATGGTCTCTCACCCTTGGATGGGAATTGCATTTTTTCTCCTCCAATCTTGGCCTTTAGATTAAGATATTTTGATGACAACATAAAAATGTCATCTTGCCAATTGATAGCAGCCCTTAAGATGTGTACTCAACCCTTGTAGTAACCTCAGCCCTTAGATGCAAAAGAGGACCAATCCCATGCACTCCCTTGCTTGCCCCCTTGAGTGCCTACCCTTGGATGAGTTGTGCTCTTCCATTCTTGGTCATTGGATGAGGACAACATAAAAATGACATCTTGTAGATTAAATCCAGCCCTCAACATGTGTACTCAGCCCTTGTAGATGGCCTAAGCCATTGGATGAAAAGAGACAATCCCATGCACTCCCTTGCTTAACCAAATAGATGCTCACCCTTGGATGAATTGTGGTCATCTTTTTTCTTCCATTCCTGGCCATTAGATGAGGGTTCTTTCATGACAAATAAAAATGTCATCTTGGCATTTAAACTTGGTCTTTGGATGGTGCATTCAAGTTTCCTACAAGGCACCTAAGCCATCGAATGAAGGGGGACCATTTGCAAGGTGTTAGTGGTAGCATGTGGCTTGATAGTGACTAAGGAATTAAATTGTTCAAGCTTCCTTATTCTCCTCTATGCTGGCTGACCAAGGGAAGAAAAATCACAGTAATTCCTTCTTCTTTCATATTCTCCTCAATTACAAATTTGCCCTTTTTGGTTTCTTCGATGAAATAACCTTTTTGCCCCCCGAACCTAAATAAATAGAAAACGAACTCCAAATTCAAATTTTCTTTTTTCAATACTTCCTAAATAATAAAAAATTGAATTCTGGAAATTTTCAAAATTTTTCGAGTCCATTTGCTATTTATTTCGGATTTATTTCTGAAATTGCCTTTTTTATGCACCCGAACTTTACCATTTTTTAAACGAGCTCTGAATCCAGATTTTTCTTCACCAATATTTTCCAAATAATTTAAAAATTTGATCTGGAAGTGTTCATAATTTTTGGAGCTCATTTGCTATTTTTTCGGGATTTATCTGCTTGAATTACTACATAGGGGACCCGAGATTTGGCCATTTTGTAAACGAACTTCGAATCAAGATTTTCTTTCGCCTATCTCTTTCAAATAATTTAAAAATGAGATTTGCAAATTTTCAGAATTTTTGGAATTCATTTGCTATTTTTTCAGGATTTATCTTGTTGAATTTTTACATAGTGGGCCCGATATTTGATCATTTTGCAAATGAACTCCGAATCAAGATTTTCTTTTTCCAATTTCTTCGAAATGATTTAAGAATGATATTTTCAAATTTTCAGAATTTTTGGAGTTCATTTACTATTTTTCCCTCATTTTCCAATTTTCCCTTTTTGCCTTCGAAACCCGGTTTTGCTGAAAACAAGTCCGATTTTCAGATTTTCTTCAAAATGAGCCATGGGCTATCCTTGTTTAATCATTTCTCATCAATTAAAGGGCTTTAGATATACCGAATCGGGCCATTTCTGTAATTCCTCCAAATTTCACCGAAATCCACACACAAAAAAACCCTAATTCTCGATTTTCTTCCGAATTGACTTTTTTATCAGTTTTTCTTCCAAGTGGCTTCTTCATTACCCGTAGTCAGTACTTATCTTTCATTTGGAACCTTCAATTCTGACCAATTTGATCGTTTAAGCACTTTTTCCCAAATTTCCCAAACTAGGGTTTCCTTTCTACTAAATCTCTGTAACCCAACTTCCGAACTCCATATCTTTCAATGTAGACCTCGGATTATCAAAATTCTTTCACTATTTTCCAATTGAACCTCTAATCTTGATTTTGAAAGTGGGTTGACTTTTTCAGTAGTTGACTTTTTTGAGATTGACTTTTTTGGGGTTGACTTTTTTGAGTTTGACTTTTTCTGTCTGCTTTCTTAGACTAAGTCTCGGAGTATGATGCACCCAAAAGAGTGTATCTTATTTAACCTTGCACTAAAAAGATAAATTGTAAGTATAGTAGTTAGCAAGGGTCGAGTCCTCAGGGATTGGGTTTTAGTTTATAAGTTAATAGTTTAAAACTTAAATTCAAGAACAATAAAAGAAAAGGGGTTTTTGAAGCCAGATTTAAACTAAAGTAAATAATAAGAATAAGATGCAAGGCGGTATAACCAGCCAATAAAAATATATATACTAAATTAGGCGGTATAACCAGCCAATAAAAATATATATACTAAATTAGGCGGTATAACCAGCCAATAAAAATAAAACAAAGTTAATATACAAATTAGGCGGTATAACCAGCCAATAAAAATAAATATAAAAAATAAGCAAACTAAAAGTAAGAAAACAAATAAGTAAGAAGAATCAAATATGAAAAATATGGTTAAGGTTTCATTCTCCACCACTAGACATCATTAAGAATCAATTTCAGATCTATCAATATCAACCAACTATCAAAGTTAACAACCGTAGATAACAACAAGCTCTGTTACCCCAATCTTTCCTTAGTTTGTCGTTAAATAGAACAAGCTCTCTATTTAATCTCTAACCATTAAACAACCTAGAATAAGCTCTCTAAATTCAATTTAATGGCAGCTTTATGATGAGAAAGATAGGTTGATCTAAGCAACAAACACATAAGCTCGGATTGTTCAACTTAGGTTATGTTCCACTTTGCAATTATTGAAAACTTGACCATAATCATTAATCACAAATTGCCACTTATGAATAGGAAATCAAGACAATTACACGGATCAAGACTCCTAAACTAGCAATAGATAATTATCAAGATCTATCTAGTTGTACACCTAAATAAATCTAGACAACATCATGAACAATTCTTGTAGAAGAACATAAGCAACTTTGATAGAAAATTAATGATAGATAGAATCTGAAAATCAATCACAAAACATGTCTAGGGCCTTGAAATCACCCTTAACCAAATAGAAGTTTAGCCTAGCATAGGCATTATAAACATAAACATAAAATTAAAGAAAATCTAAGAAGAAAATAAAAGAAAGAAAGAAGAAGAGGAAGAATATTAATTATCCAACCTCTTGCTCTCTCTAAAGAAAAAGAAAACTAGAGAAAAGAAAGAAAACTAGAGAAAAGAAAGAAGAAGAAAACTTAGAGAATTTTATTAAAATGGCTAATATCCTACCTATCTACAATATGATCCCTTACAATCATCCAAGGCCCTCTATTTATACACATTTTGGAGGGCTAAATGACAAGAGACAAGCTTTACAAATTTCAAAGGTAGGTATATGACGATTTTAATCAGCCAACTTGATGGTCGATTTCGTCAATATTGGAGGCCTGATCTGATCACATGGTCTTCTAGAAAAAGGTTCCCCTATCAGTTACGGAACCATAGCCGTTGGAATCAGCTCATTTGCTGATGTGGTTAAGCAGATATGGGCAAAATACGAAAACATGTCAGCACAGACGTCATTGCACATCAGCCACCTTGATGGTCGATTTCTTCAATATTGGAGGCCTGATCTGATCACATGGTATTCTAGGCAAAGGATCCCCTATTAGTTACGGAACCATAGCCGTTGGAATCAGCTCATTTGCTGATGTGGATAAGAAGATATGGGCATAATACGAAAACATGTCAGCACAGACGTCATTGCACATCAGCCAACTTGATGGTCGATTTCGCTAGGGAAAACGACTCCGTTTTAAGAAGTGTAAAACATGAAAAAGATAGATATGCCTCTTAGCTTTGCATGGATACAAATTTCAGCCTTATTGCTTCAGTGAAACTCGAGATATAGCTGATATGGCAAAAGGTGTCGGAACTGAAACTGAACTGGATTTGCCCTTAATTCTAGTAATCTGAAATCACTCAAAGAAACTTGTGAAAAACACCAAAATACATAAAAATATAAAAGATCATAAACACAATTAGACTAAACAATAATAACTCGTATTTGACACAAAACATTAATAAAACATAACTAAAAACTATATAATTATACGAGTTATCACACCCCCACACTTAGATTGTTGCTAGTCCCTAGCAACGACTCAATAAAAATAAAATAAGAAAATCTAATCTAATCCATTTTCGTAGGAAATCACGGTGGCACTTAGCATGTGACACAAGCCTTTAAACCCCTAGGTGTCCCTAGTGGACGAGTTTAGTCTCGTGAGGGTTTACTAGAACGATACCCACAAACATTGAAAATATAATAAAAACTAAAAATAATAATTATAACTAATCCTTCCAATATAAATTTGAGATAATCATTGGACAAGTCTTAAAAACTAATCAATAGCTTAAAGAAATTCACAAAAAATCTTGCTTGAATGTAAATAGTTTGAGTTAAGCCAATATTAACATAACATATTTCAATCAAAATAGTGCATATTCAAACTTAATCTCAACTTCTCACATGGGATACTCTCTTGATTTTCACTCTTTAAAGTAGTGGTAAAGTGTTTACACTCAATCAATCTCATGAAAACACTTCTACCATATGCTTGCTTGTCCACCTATTCTCCACTAAAAGATCATGCAACTTCATAAATCAAGAGGTCTTTAATCAAGGTTGTAATGGGGCCAAGGGGTTTGTAATGTGGTTGAAGAACAAAAGGATAAAGATATCACAAAGGTTCCAAAGAGTTCATAAAGTTTAGAGACATAAAAAAATTATACAAAGAAACTTCTCAAAACTCTTTACAAGTACATAGTCACCTAGGCCGGATATTCATGTTGGGCCTTTTCTTCATTCTAAACAACTTTGTAACATCTTTTTCTTTTTCCACAAATTCAAGAGATGATTCATATTTTTTTTTTTTTTAGATAGGAATGTATTTTCCAGTATTCCATTTCTTTTTCTCTTGACTTTTCTTTTCTTTTCCCCCCACACTTATTTCTTGTTTCTAACCAAAAAATATCCCTTGTCTTTGCAACTTGTCTCAAATCATGCTAATTCATCTTTGGAACAAAGGTAAAGATATAAGTATATTTAGGTTAGGGACAAGTTATGGTTACCAAAGAGATAGCTTATTCAATGTAGGCTCAAATTGGTTCACTAAGGGTGTGTTCTCTTGGAACATCAATAAGGGATGGCTGTTTGGCTCTAGTTATAATCCTAATGCCTCTATCATATTCATGTTGTCACATGTATCAATATAGTCTCAAACGGTTTAAAGCAAGTTCTAGAGAATCATGTAATCATAAGAGCACTCAAGAAAGAATTTAGATTGATTTGTATAATGCATCAATCATTTTAGGCTCAAAAACTCACAATGATGATTATACAAGTCAGTTTTAAGTCTAAACATGCTTCTTTCTCAATCAACATATTATATTAACATTGGCTCATAAAAAGGTTGACATCAAGCTCAATTCTCATGAAAATCTTCTCACTAATAACCAGTTTAGACCTATGCAATTCATATCTCATCATTGTATTAAAAAGGAACTAAAACACACTAAAAATTATAATAAAGACTCATAAAAAAAAAATAGTAGACAAAAATAAAAGAAATCCTAAATCATTCCCCCCACACTTAATTCTTACATTGTCCTCAATGTAAGTCTATTAACCCAAATGAAAGAATCATGTGTAAGAGAAAAGAACTAATAACATAAGAATAGGAACAGCTAAGACTCAAAACAAAACAAACTCATGCAACCTAAATAATCTTAAAATACTAAACAAAAATTAACAAGTAAACATAAAAAGATTAAAATCAAACTGACAAGGTGTGTCTCAAGTCTCCCTTACTCAGACCTTGTTCAGAATGAATACTTCTAAATTGCTTAAAACACAACAAACTTTGTTTTTTTTTTTTTTTTTTTTTTTTTTTTTTTTAATTAGCAAAATATGTCCCTTACCCCCTACTAAAATATGACATTGCCCCAATGTCAAATTTTAAAGGTAGAATTTAGGAGATATTACCTGCAGAGGTTGCTAACCACTTATTATAACTGAGACACAACAAGCAAAATGTTAGATAATGTCACAAAGACAAAGTGCAATCCACTCCTTGCTCGTCCATATCTCTTTTTCTTTTTCCGAGCATTTGCGAAACAACCGTAGCAGATAAACACTCATAAGCTTGGAGCTTTTTAAGTAAATCTTCAATGGTTGTAGCAGAAATTATGGTTCTCCTTGACTCTGAAAACATGAATCCATTATCCACAGCATTATCTAAATATAAAAGCAAATTACTAAAATAACCATTAATATTAAGCAAACCAATGGGTTTCTTATTTGTGACCAAAGATGACCAAGAAGCCACGCAAGCTATTTCTTCCAATGTACCCAGACCTCCTGGTAAAGCAATGAATGCATCGGCAGAATGGTACATGATTGTTATCCGTTCAGGGACACTCCAGACTTGTATTTCCTTACCCACGGTAGGTCCACAAAAACTTGTGAATAGTTTTGGCACGATTCCTAGAACTGGACTTCCTCCGGTGTGTGCTGCTGTAGCGACTGCTCCCATTAAACCCGTACTACCGCCTCCATAAATCAAGTGGATCTTTTGTTGGGCAAGTATTACTCCAACTCTTATGGCTTCATCAGCGAATATGTTATTTTTCCCTGGATAAGCACCTCCAAAGACACAAATTTTTTTTAATGCGCTGGGACGAAGTACTTTCCATTTTTTTTTTTCGAGTGCCTGAAAGAGAATGAGTACATGGTGTAATATATAGAGGACTGAGTAGTGAATCAGACAAGAGTAATAATGTCGCCGAAAGTGTATCAGACCTGTCAGAAGAAAATGTTAACCTAACAAAAGATTTTTTTGCGTGATTTCAGGAAGAAAATCAAAAAGAGAAGAAAAAATCAGCCGTAAAAGACAAATAAAAAAAATGAGAATAATTACACAAATCGAACAACACGTAAATTAAAACAAAATAAAGTTATTGCAAATCAAACCAAAAGCTGAGAAGTCATTTATTGTAGTTGTGATTGTGGCTCACATCTTCCTCTGGTTTTACGTCCAGAAACGGCTTAAACGCCTTCTATGAGTCGAGGATATGCTTCCCATCCAGTTTTCTTACAAGCTGGCAAACAGGGTCTTTTAACATCAGATTCTCAAGATGTTGCCATTCCCTTTGGAATTGCGGCCATAAATCAAGAATTTCTCTTTGTACGTCTCCACTAGGATGCGTCTCAAGAGAAAGTTGGATATTACCCAAATTCTCCTTACTCAGTCCATCCTTAATGAATTCAATTTTATCATCTCGATTAGAGGACGGAATCCCAATAGAACGACATTTAGCGTTACACGTCCATCGTGCACATTTGTGGCAATTTGAACTCATGCGCTTTGCTCGTCGCTTCTTTGCAAAAGTGCTTCTACCTGTACCTGGTAAATGCAAAACAGGAAGATATTCATCTTCACGTACCTTGGCTTCAATTATCCAACGTATGTCGTCAGGAATCCCTTTGTGCATAAGCATTCTTAATCTTTCAAGTCGAACTTGGTAAAGCTTCAGTAAAATATTTCGAGGAAAAGGAGGAAATCGTTTCTGCAATCTTGTGAGAATATCATCCATCCTGAAAAAAAATGAAAAAAATGAAAGAGAAATTGGAAGAGAAATTTATATACAATATCAGTTTTGTGGGTAGCTGATGGAACCGATTTAAATAATCACGGAGTACCGTTATCCGCCATTTAACCGGGGTTAAAAAAATTATATTTACATCTAGTTATTTTCAAAACAAGGATCAGAAAGAAAAACAACATAAAAAAGACTCAAAAACAAAACACTCTAAATAAAATCCTAAATTCTTCCCCCCACACATAATTCTTACATTGTCATTAATGTAATGCTATTAATCCCAAATGAAAGAATTATATGTAAGAGAAAAGAACTATTAAACAAAAGAAACTTATGCAGCCTAAATGAACTTAAAAATAGTAAACACAATTAACAAAGAAACATAAGAAATAAAAATAAAAACAATAAAAATAATAAAAGAAAAAGGAAAAGAAAGAGAAAGAGAAAGCAAATCTGAATATGGAAAGTTGGCAATTTCATCTTTAATTGGGCTGCCTTCCCAATTAACACTTGAGTTAGTGTTTTGAATCTAACCAACACCCCTTCTTGGCTTTTTAGGCTTGTCAGGCTCATACATGAAATTTCCCAAATTTATGCGTTTGAGAGGAAGCTTTCTTTGCACAACAGTGGATGCATTCTCCATTACAAGTATTATTCCATCATCCTTGGTGGTGCATATCTCATCGAGGAATGGTGCATCTTTTGGTACTTGTTGAATGACATCCACAAACAAACTGTTTAAGGTTTCCAGCGTGTCTTGTTCATGTTCATCCTCCTTGAACTTTGCGAATCTACTAAGAAAAGGTGGAGAAGAAACATTAGTAAAAATTGGAATCTCAAACGTTACCTCAGGTGCCGAAATACTCTTATTTGGATCATTGGCTTCATTATCCTCAAGAATAGAATTCATCTCTAATTTTGTCTCATCCTCATCTTGTTCCTCATTCCTCAAGGTCACAATAGTAGCATTCTCCTTTGGGTTAATCATCGTTTGGGCAGGGAGTTCTTCAGATCTTTGTGCTACCCATACCACCATACTACTAGCCAATAGGCTCATTTGCCTTTCCAAACTCTGGATACTTGCCCTTGTTTCCTGTTGAAATTGCAAAGTATCAGTAACAAGAGAATAGACAAGATCTTCTAAAGAAGTACCTGAGTTTTGAGTCATATGTGGTGGTTGAAAAAGATCTGGTTCTTGAGACCATGATTGATTGAAGCTAGATGGATGAGTGTAATTGGCATAAGGATCTACTTCTTGGTAATTTTTCGAGTAGCCATAATTAGTATGATCCCACCATCCCTCATGGTAAGTGTTTGAGTAATGATCATACTGTTGGTCTTGGAACACTTGATGGCCTTGACATCCTCCCATGGCCAATTGTTGAACTGGGGAGGTGAGATTGGCTTGTTGATTCTCTATATTCATGTATGCCACCAACTCTTCAAGTGTTAGATTGCTCAATTCCATTGTTTTTTTTTTTTTTTTTAAATTTGAAAAGAAAAACTTGTATGTACAAGAAAATAAAACTAATTAGCACTGAAAATAAGAATAAACCAAGTAACAAATAAACTAAAGAAAGCAATCCCCGGCAACGGCGCCAAAAATTTGATGCACCCAAAAGAGTGTATCTTATTTAACCTTGCACTAAAAAGATAAATTGTAAGTATAGTAGTTAGCAAGGGTCGAGTCCTCAGGGATTGGGTTTTAGTTTATAAGTTAATAGTTTAAAACTTAAATTCAAGAACAATAAAAGAAAAGGGGTTTTTGAAGCCAGATTTAAACTAAAGTAAATAATAAGAATAAGATGCAAGGCGGTATAACCAGCCAATAAAAATATATATACTAAATTAGGCGGTATAACCAGCCAATAAAAATATATATACTAAATTAGGCGGTATAACCAGCCAATAAAAATAAAACAAAGTTAATATACAAATTAGGCGGTATAACCAGCCAATAAAAATAAATATAAAAAATAAGCAAACTAAAAGTAAGAAAACAAATAAGTAAGAAGAATCAAATATGAAAAATATGGTTAAGGTTTCATTCTCCACCACTAGACATCATTAAGAATCAATTTCAGATCTATCAATATCAACCAACTATCAAAGTTAACAACCGTAGATAACAACAAGCTCTGTTACCCCAATCTTTCCTTAGTTTGTCGTTAAATAGAACAAGCTCTCTATTTAATCTCTAACCATTAAACAACCTAGAATAAGCTCTCTAAATTCAATTTAATGGCAGCTTTATGATGAGAAAGATAGGTTGATCTAAGCAACAAACACATAAGCTCGGATTGTTCAACTTAGGTTATGTTCCACTTTGCAATTATTGAAAACTTGACCATAATCATTAATCACAAATTGCCACTTATGAATAGGAAATCAAGACAATTACACGGATCAAGACTCCTAAACTAGCAATAGATAATTATCAAGATCTATCTAGTTGTACACCTAAATAAATCTAGACAACATCATGAACAATTCTTGTAGAAGAACATAAGCAACTTTGATAGAAAATTAATGATAGATAGAATCTGAAAATCAATCACAAAACATGTCTAGGGCCTTGAAATCACCCTTAACCAAATAGAAGTTTAGCCTAGCATAGGCATTATAAACATAAACATAAAATTAAAGAAAATCTAAGAAGAAAATAAAAGAAAGAAAGAAGAAGAGGAAGAATATTAATTATCCAACCTCTTGCTCTCTCTAAAGAAAAAGAAAACTAGAGAAAAGAAAGAAAACTAGGTAAAAGAAAGAAGACGAAAACTTAGAGAATTTTATTAAAATGGCTAATATCCTACCTATCTACAATATGATCCCTTACAATCATCCAAGGCCCTCTATTTATACACATTTTGGAGGGCTAAATGACAAGAGACAAGCTTTACAAATTTCAAAGGTAGGTATATGACGATTTTGATCAGCCAACTTGATGGTCGATTTCGTCAATATTGGAGGCCTGATCTGATCACATGGTCTTCTAGAAAAAGGTTCCCCTATCAGTTACGGAACCATAGCCATTGGAATCAGCTCATTTTCTGATGTGGTTAAGCAGATATGGGCAAAATACGAAAACATGTCAGCACAGACGTCATTGCACATCAGCCACCTTGATGGTCGATTTCTTCAATATTGGAGGCCTGATCTGATCACATGGTCTTCTAGGCAAAGGTTCCCCTATTAGTTACGGAACCATAGCCGTTGGAATCAGCTCATTTGCTGATGTGGATAAGAAGATATGGGCATAATACGAAAACATGTCAGCACAGACGTCATTGCACATCAGCCAACTTGATGGTCGATTTCGCTAGGGAAAACGACTCCGTTTTAAGAAGTGTAAAACATGAAAAAGATAGATATGCCTCTTAGCTTTGCATGGATACAAATTTCAGCCTTATTGCTTCAGTGAAACTCGAGATATAGCTGATATGGCAAAAGGTGTCGGAACTGAAACTGAACTGGATTTGCCCTTAATTCTAGTAATCTGAAATCACTCAAAGAAACTTGTGAAAAACACCAAAATACATAAAAATATAAAAGATCATAAACACAATTAGACTAAACAATAATAACTCGTATTTGACACAAAACATTAATAAAACATAACTAAAAACTATATAATTATACGAGTTATCAGAGTACCACCTGCAGGATGAGAAAAGCCTTTTAGCATTTTGAAACATCAATTTAGGGAGAAAACGTACCTGATTTAGGGGTCCAGACAAAATTAGGTGTCTACATCACCCATAGACACTTTGCATTTTTTTCAGGATTTTTGAGAGCCATAGTTTTTTCCTCAAATTACATTCTCCATTCTTTCTTTGAATACACTTTCTTTTTGCTTCACCAATTTATTCACTTTTTTTTTCCTGTTCTTCGTTTTCAAAGAACCATAACTCTTTTTTCTTTTTTCTTTTTGTATTCACCACCAATTCACCCAATTTCAACATGGCTCATAATTGGTTCCTGTAATATCATCACATGCCTACGTAGTGAGGGTTAATCATGGTTTTTCTTATTAGGCTAGGCTAAAAGATGTGGCAATCAAAGAAAATAGATATATCAATAGGCACAAAGAGTTAGACTAAGGATAATCATATATAAAGGTAGGCTCGAAAGGCTCAAACGATCCAAAGATGGCCTAAATCACTTTCTCAACTTACTGTTGTCTAGAATTCCGCCTCGAGAGAGAATCAAACAAATTCTAGGGTCTAGACATAATTGCAATTCACATCAACATAATCAGTCTTTAAATAAGCATTGCAAATCTAAGCAAGAGATTAAGTGCTCAATTTGTTGAAAATCACCTCCTAACATGAAACTAACAAAAGAATTTAACACAAATTCTTCTCATGCTTATGTTGTTCCAAAGAATCAAGATCAATCAATAACTAAAATTTCATCATTGGATAAGGATTTCATCATGTCAAAGTGCATCATATCTAAAATCCTTTTTTTTATGACTCCTAAAAATAACATAATTATGACTCATAAACATAGCATAATAAAACTAAAAACAAATAAAAAGACACATGAAACATTATAACTAAAGACAAATAAACACCCCCCAAACTTAAATCAAACATTACCCTCAATGTTGAAAAAATAAAAGAGTTAGAATAAGAGAACTCCCCTGTCCATGAAGAAAATTCGGGAGCATGCTAATCTTGCTTTTCCTCGTCTGCTTCTTCATCCTCATCATCAAAAAATGGTGGTGGTGGCATAGCGGGGGCTTGGTGCATGTTGGCACCCATATGATGACCAAGGAAATGGAACATTTTCTCAAAAGCCTGAAAGCAGTCATCTTGGTGAGCACTACGAGCTTCCAATCGAGCTATGCGTTCCATCATGGTTAATTGTCGAGGTTGAGGAGGCCTGGGTGGAGGAAGAGCTTGTGATGAACTCGCACCGAGT
Organism: Fremontodendron californicum; assembly: GCA_030761205.1. Classification (NCBI taxonomy): domain Eukaryota; kingdom Viridiplantae; phylum Streptophyta; class Magnoliopsida; order Malvales; family Malvaceae; genus Fremontodendron; species Fremontodendron californicum. The sequence continues at coordinate 25,647,937 of JAULJL010000009.1, forward strand.
CTTGAGGGTGGACCCTCCATGTCTCGTGTCAAGCAGTGTATAATAGTGCCAACTATGGGACCCTTCGGATGTAACAATTCTTCACTATTGCCCATTCAGACCCCTGCCTGGTCATACAATTGAGTGATTAAAGAAGGAAGCCAAAGGCCTTCTCTTGGAGATCGAACACTATGCAGAACGGTTCAATAAATGAGCTGGCCAATGTCAATTGTCTTGCCTGTGGTGAGAACATAGAGCAAGATGGCTCGATCTTTGGTGACATCACTAACATGCTTAAAGGAAGCATATTGGCAGCTAAAAATGCAACCAAACTCGAATCTCTCGGTTTAAAGTTTTGGCCTTGAATGAAGCAAGTTCCCCATCCCTTGAAGTCTTCCAAGTCGTCCCATTGGGGCATAAATGTGTTGTGACCGCATCCATGTCAATTGGCCTATCCAAATACTGAGTATATTCATCAGTCTCAATATCCGAGGTTTGGTAATACTGATTAATGGTCTGCGGATCAAACGGAACTTGGCACCCACGAAAAAAAATCATATTATCGCTAAGTTCAAAGGCATTGGCATAAAACTCTCTGACAACCGGGGGTACGAAAGATGGCGGTGGAATACAAAATTTCTGCTAATGACGTGAATTGATGACTTTTTGAAACTCAAAATGCTCATGTGGATCAATATGAAACCCCCTCTCCTAAATAGGGCTTTTATGTAGGAGAGAGTGGTTATGCCGTTAAACCGCTACATCAGATACAAACTTGCTTCTATCAAAATTGGGTGCACTAGTGCTAGTTCGAGTTTTCTTCCTTGGTCCCATATTCTAGTTCTAGTTCAACAATTGACCCAAATCCAACTATTATCTTCACCCAACAAAAAAAAAAAAAACTTAAGATAGAATCAATAAATTCTCCACTCCTCAAATATTTTTCAACACAACCCAAACCACAACAAGCAAAACAAATTCTCCAACCCTCCACTATGCTCAATACAACCCAAGCCACAACAAGAAAATAATAATCGTTTAATTTGGACTAACTTTCAAAAATCCATAATAATCATCAAACAACCCAATCCTCCATCAAAGACTATTGGAAGCAAGAACAATATTCAATCATAAAAAATCAACCAATAACCCTCAAACTAATATAATCTTTATGGAATTTGAAAGACTTACTTGAAGAACTTGAAGAACTTGGGAGATTCCTTACTTGATAGTGAGTATAAAATATGGCGTTGATTTGTGTAGTGGTTGTGTGAAAGAAATTGAGAAGAAAGTGAGCAATGGGATTTTATGAAGATGGGTAGTGAAGATAGAAGAGAGATTTGTAGAAGAAGAAAGAGTTGATAGTTGAGAGAGAGAGAAGATGGTTTGGGAGAGAAAAAAGTTATTGGTGGCTGCCAAAAAAATGAAAGGGTTTGGGGGGTTAGGTTTTTTTTTTAAAACCCAAAAAAAAAAAAATTTTTACCAGCTTCAGTGACTGTTAGAAGAATTTGTTTTGTACAAGGTTTGGCGTCGCGGTGCCAACCTCTCTAACTTTAAAAAGAAAATTTTACTTTTTTTTTTGGGCACCGCGGCGCCGACCTCTCTGCCAAGTTTTTTTTTTAAATAGATAAACCTGTAAAAATAAACAAAATATTAGTTAAAAAAGAAAAATTCAAATCAAAGCAAAGATAAAATGAAATAAAATAAAATAAAAGCAAACATTAAAGAGTAAAGAGCTTGAGTTGCCTCCAAGAAGCGCTTGATTTATAGTCGTCGGCTTGACTATCTCGAGCTTATTGTGGGTCGGCTAAGATGATTGAGGACTTGTGGTGTTCAAAATCGCCTCTCCAGTAATGCTTGAGTCGTTGGCCATTCACTTTGAATATTCGATTGGAACTCTCTTCAACCACCTCAACTGCTCCATGAGGAAAAACTTTAATGACTTTGAAAGGTCCGAACCATCGAGACTTGAGTTTCCTCGGAAATAGCTTTAAGCGGGAGTTGTAGAGTAAAACATATTGGCCTGGTTCAAAATGTCTCTCAATAATCTTCTTATCATGCCATCTCTTGGTCTTTTCTTTGTAAAGCTTGGCATTTTTATAGGCTTGAAGATGAAATTCATCCATCTCATTGAGTTGCAATAGATGCCTCTCTCCTGCTACTTAAAGATCGAAATTCAACTTTTTGATGGCCCAATATGCATTGTTTTCTAACTCTACCAGAAGATGACATGCTTTTTTCGAATATCAATTTGTATGGAGACATCCCAATCGGAGTTTTATAAGCAGTTCGGTATGCCTATAATGCATCATCCAATCTCTTGGACAAATCTTTTCTAGTCGGGCTGACAGTCTTCTCCAAAATCCTCTTTATTTCTCTATTCGAAACTTCGGCTTGACCATTTGTTTGTCGATGGTAGGCGGTGGCAATCTTGTGCTTGACCCCATATTTAGCAAGGAGGGCTTCAAAGTATTTGTTGCAAAAGTGAGACCCCTCATCACTAATGATTGCTCTTGGAGTGCCAAAGTGGGTGAAGATATTTTTTTTCAAGAAATTTAAAACCACCTTGGAATCATTGGTTGGCAAGGATGTTGCTTCCACCCACTTAGATACATAATCAACTGCAATAAGAATGTAAAGATTGTTGTAGGAGGAAATAAATGGACCCATGAAATCAATTCCTTATACATCAAAAATCTCTATTTCGAGAATGCTGTTGAGGGGCATCTCGTTTCTCCTTGAGATGTTGCCCACTCTCTGACATCTATCACATCTGGCAACAAATTGGTGAGTATATTTAAAGAGAGTGGGCCAATAAAAACCTGATTGTAGCACTTTTTTCGCAGTCCGTTCGCCTCCAAAATGTCCTACATAGTCCGAAGAGTGACAATGTTGCAAAATATCTTCAACTTCTTCCTTGGGTACACACTTTCTAATAATCTGATCATTGCATTGCTTAAACAAGAAAGGTTTATCCCAGTAATAATGCTTGACATCATGCAAGAACTTCTTCTTTTGTTGAGAATTTAAATCAGGTGGAAATATTCTACTTACAATATAGTTCACATAGTCGGCATACCATGGTGATTCCTGTTGATGAACTAGAAAGAGTTGCTCATCAGGAAAAGTCTCATTGATTTGGATTGCATCGCCAACATGTGCCCCATTATCCAATCTTGATAAATGATTTACCACATGATTTTCTGTTCCTTTTCTGTCTCGGATCTCTAAATAAAACTCTTGCAAAATAAGTATCCAACGAATCAAGCGAGGTTTTGCATCCTTCTTATCAATCAAGTACTTTATAGCTGAATGATCGGTGTAGACAATGACTTTGGTGCCCACAAGATAAGATCGAAATTTATCAAAAGCAAATACTACTGCAAGCAATTCTTTTTCAGTGGTGGTGTAATTCAACTGAGCATTGGTTAAAGTTTTTCTTGCATAGTAGATAGAATGAAATATCTAATCTTTTCGTTGGCCTAAGACTGCACCAACTGCAAATTCACTAGCATTGCACATGAGCTCGAATGGCAAGTTCCAGTTTGAAACAATAATGATAGGTGCTGAAACAGTCTCTCTTTCAATATCTTAAAAGCTGTTAGACATGCATCGTCAAACTTGAAAGGGACATCTTTTTCAAGGAGATTGCAAAGTGGCTTTCAGATCTTGGAAAAGTCTTTAATGAACCTCCTATAGAACCCGGCATGACCAAGGAAACTCTGAATGCCTTTGATAGAGATTGGAGGTGGGAGCCTCTCAATTGTTTCAATATTTGCTTTGTCTACTTCTATCCCTCTACTAGAAACTTGATGTCCTAAAACAATGCCTTCTTGAACCATGAAGTGGCATTGTTCCCAGTTTAACACCAAGTTTGTTTCTTCACATCTTTTAAGCACTCTAGCAAGGTGATGTAGACACTCATCAAAAGAGTCTCAAAAAATTGAAAAGTCATCCATAAATACCTCTAAACATTGCTCGACCATGTCGGAGAATATGGTCATCTACATCTCTGAAAGGTAGCAGGACGTTGCAAAGTCCGAATGGCATTCTCCAAAAAGCAAAAGTTCCATAGGAGCAAGTGAAGGTAGTCTTTTCTTGATCTTCAGGAGCTATAGCAATTTGATTGTATCCCGAATATCCATCCAAGATATAATAAAACTCCTTAGCAGCCAATCTGTCTAGCATCTGATCAATGAATGGCAAAGAAAATTAGTCTTTCCTAGTGGCTTTGTTAAGTTTTCAATAATCCATGCAAATCCGCCAACCAGTCACTGTTCTAGTTGGAATGAGCTCATTATTAGCATTGGCAACCACCGTCATTCCTCCTTTCTTGGGCACACATTGAACTGGACTTACCCATGAACTGTCGGAGATAGGATATATGATGCCTGCATCCAACCACTTAATAATCTCCTTTTTTACCACTTCTTTCATGATGGGATTAAGTCTCCATTGATGCTCTATGGTAGCCTTGTGATTGTCTTCAAGAAGGATTTTATGCATGCAAATTGAAGGGCTAATCCCCTTGATGTCGACAATCGACCAACCCAATGCCCTCTTGTGTTCTCGAAGTACTCTAAGGATTTTATTTTCCTGCTCAACATTAAGAAAAGATGGGATAATAATAGGTAATTCAGATTTTTCACCAAGAAAAGTATACCGCAAATGTGAAGGTAACTGCTTAAGCTCCAAGGATAGTGGCTCTTCAATGGATGGCTTGGTAGATGATGTTTTGCTTGTCTTAAGTCCCAATGGTTCAAATTGATGAATGGATCTTCCAATACGTGGATAAGCATTCAACAAATTTACATATTCTATAAGTTATCATCATCTCTTTCTGAAGTACTTATCAAGGATGCCTCAAGTGGATCAACCGGATAGCTATTTTCAAAAAATTTAGTTGTAGCACTATCCACCACATTAACTGCAAAACACTCATTAGATTCATTAGGAAATTTCATAGCTTTAAAAACATTAAAAGTTACCTATTGATCTTGAACTCTCATGGTAAGTTCGCCTTTTTGCACATCGATGAGAGTTCTACCGGTAGCTAAGAAAGGTTTCCCAAGAATAATTAGTATTTCATGATCCTCCTCTATATCCAATACAATGAAATCAGCTGGGAAGATAAATTTATCTACCTTCACTAATACATCTTCAACAATGCCTCTTGGATATGTGTAAGATCTATCCGCCAATTTTAGTGTGACTGTAGTAGGCTTAACTTCCCCCAAACCCAATTTCTGATAGATTGGTAAAGGCATAAGATTAATGCTTGCTCCTAAATCACATAAAGCTCTACCAATGAACTGATTTCCAATTGTGCATGGAATAGTGAAACTTACCGGATCCTTGAGCTTTGGTGGAAGTTTCTTTTGGAGGATAGCACTACAGTCTTCAATAAGTGCAACAGTCTCAAATTCACCCAATTTCCTTTTCTTAGACAATATGTCTTTCATAAACTTGATATATTTTGGCATTTGTTCCAAAGCTTCAGCAAAAGGTATATTAATATGAAGCCTTTTAAATACCTCAAGAAATTTTTGGAACTGCTTGTCAAGCTTATTCTTTTGAAGACGCTGAGGAAAGGATGCTAGTGGATAACATTGCTTATTTTCCTCTTGAGTCTTTTCAACATCTTTTTCCAGCATATCTTTTTCTTTAAGAGGCTTGGATGTCAATTCTTGCTTCTTGCTTTCCTCTTCTAACTCCCTTCCATTCCTAAGTGTGATGGCTTTGCAATGTTCTTTTCCATCTCCCCTAGGATTGGTTTCAGTATCACTTGGAAAATATCCCCTGGGACGATTGTTAAGTGCATTAGCAAGCTGGCCCACTTGTGTCTCAAGATTTGTAAGTGATGTTTTATGCTCCTGAAGTGATTCTGAATAAGATTATCATTTCTTGCCATGAATTGCATAAACATCTCTTCCATTGATGGCTTCTTTTCTGGAACAGGAGCACGAGCTTGTGATGGAAAACCAGGAGGGTTTACTGGTTTAGCAGAGGATGAAGACCCTTGATTGTTATTCCAGGAAAAATTTGGGTGATTTCTCCAACCCGGATTGTAATTGTTGGAATAAGAATTGTTTTGCTGCCTATTATAGTTTCCAACATATTGCACTGACTCAGGATTGGTTGGGCAGTTATCATTGGTGTGTTCTTCTCCATATAATTCATAATTTACTAATGGGCTCTGGACTGAATGCACACTCATAGTGTCAATTTTCTTGGACAAAGCAGCCATCTGTGCCGATAAGGCACTGATCTCATTCAACTGATAACTACCTAGAGCTTTCTTTGGCAAAATTCTCTCAATGGACCATTGATAATTATTGGAAGCCATCACCTCAATTAAATTATAAGCCTCATCAATTTCTTTTTCCATGAGTGATCCACCTGCTGGAACATCTATAGAGCTTCTAGTATGACCCAATAACCCATTGTTGAAGGTGTTTACACGAGGCCAGTCAGGTATCCCATGATGAGGACATCGTCGGAGCATATCTTTTTACCTTTCCCAAGCTTCATATAATGATTCCGAGTCATACTGCATAAAAGATGTGATATCATTCAGCATCTTAGCTGTCTTGCTAGGAGGAAAATATCTGGCAAGAAATTTCTGGGCGAGATCAGCCCAAGCGATAATGGAGCCAGCAGGAAGAGAGTTCAACCAACTCCTGGCCTTATCTCGAAGTGAGAAAGGTAAGAGTCAATCTTATGGCATCATCAGTAACACCATTTTTTTTTTAAATATCGCAAACTTCCAGGAAATTTACGATGTGAGCATTAGGATCATCATTCGGTAAGTCGCTGAACTGAACTGATGTATTGATCATCTGAAGGATGGCCGGCTTTATCTCAAACGTATTGGCCTGGATGGCAGGCCTCTGAATGCTAGTTTGAAGGTCTTGCATGGGATGAACCCCATACTCTCGCAAAGCCTTTGTCTAACTAGCTTCAACCATTGTATGGTTGTTAGTTGCGACTTGTAAATTATCCCTTCGATGTTGATGAAAAGTTCTTTCTGGTTCGGATAAAAAAGGACAAGTTCGAAACTTCCAGATCTCCGCATTCAACAACCAAAAATACCTGGAAATAAGAAAAATAAAATTTGAATTAAAACTAAGTATGCTTGGTATTAATATTAACAAAAATAATAAAACAATTCCCCGGGAACGGTACCAAAAACTTGTTATTAGATTTCAATACGCAAGTGCACGCTATAGCAAACAAGTAATAAAGTGGAAGCAGAGTGTCGTACCCACGAGGAATTGAATATTAAATTTGTTAAATACTAAAATTAAAATAGCTTAATCTTATCCAAATAATTAATTGAAAAATTTTGAATTTAAACTAAATTAAAGAAAAATAATAAAATAAAGAAAAGCAAATAAAAATTGGATTAAAATCAATGGAGAAAAACCTAGGATTACAACTTCCCTCAACACTTCGCTTGAACGTCTTTTATCCTCATAATTTGATTAATGATTTTGAGTTGTTAACCTAGAGTTCTAATCTATTTATAAGGATCTTCCGATGGTCTTATAAAAATATCCTTCTTAACCAATTAACTATATTCCTATGTTAATTGAATTAAAGAAGAACTCAATAAGTCTAGGCTCTGACAATGATTACACATGACAAGTAAGTGTATTCCTACCCTACCTGTAGATCAATTCATCCTAATAAATGAATATGAAACATGTGTTATGCAATCCATGTCTAACACTAAACTCCCTTTTCCAAGTTATATTTAGGTTAAGAATCAGTTTAATTGGTGATCAAGCAATTAAAAGTTTTAAGTACAAGAACGCATAAACAACTCAAATATCATTAAATCAAATTAGAGAATAAAATAATCCAAACTATGTGTTGAGTTCCATTGCAATCTTAGAAAAGAAATTTAGTTCATGATAATTAATGAAAACAAAAACCAAAGGAGTTTCACCAACATCAAATTACAAGAAAATAAAATAAGATTAAGGAAGAAGAGAAAACTAAAGGTTGTCAGTTCTTTAGTCTTCTAGTCTCCAAAACTGTTCTTGGCTTCTTTCAAGATGGTGGTGGCTGCTCTCCTTTTCAGAAAATTAAAGCAAAAACTAACTAAGAAGCTAAAATAAACCCTAAGGGTTCCTATTTATAGAGCTTTGAAAGCTTGAAAAAGGGAAACTTAGTGGCCAAGTAACTGCCTCCAGCTTGAACTTTCCATATATGAGTTGAGCTTTTCCTTCTAGCTTTAGGACTCTACAAAATTACAAAAGACATTAATTAATAACTAAAATAAAACATAAAATAAAGAAATAAAACTAAATAAGAAATAAATAAAAATAGTAAATTAATAGTTTAAACTACAAGGACTTAGCTGTTTTAAAAGCACAAAATAGGATTAAATAACTCTATTTTATAGAGTTTTTAGGCATATAGGCAAAAATAATGAAAGAATAAAGAATATAGACAAACCAATTTGAAGAAAATGCATCGTGATTGTTATTTATTGAATGAAAAGTTGTAAACATAAGCCTATACAAAAGGATTCTTAATGCATTTGGGCAGAGGCGAATAAGATTAATTCAAAGCATTACTCTAGAGTAGACTTAAAAACTAAAGGAAGTTTGGTCACACTCCAATTTGTCAACTCAAAGCCAGGGGGACATGGGCATACCATCTAGCTTGTGCTTATATTCCCCATTTCCTCTATCTCGGCCATGCTGATCACCATTTCTTGCAGTTGTTTCTCTTCACCCACAAAGAACTTCTCGACATTATCAGCACATCATCAGAACTCTTCTCACCATATTCAAATCCCCAGAGCGGGATGGAACTTCTATCATCAATTTTGGAGCGGGTCCCTCGACAACTGGAATAGCCGTCACCCCTGGCTCATCGTAGTAGTTGATCAAAGGTCTATCCACCCCGTAACTAACTGTGCCTTCAGTCATATTCACTTTAGCTTCCTTAAATTTTTCAAAAAACTTGGCCTCACCCTTATCCATCATTCTTTGAATCTTGGCTAGGAACTCTTCACAATCTTGGATGACATGCCCCTCACATTCATGGTATTGGCAAAAGGTTCTGGACCTATTAACCGATTCCCTTAAATTCAAACCAGACTGAACTAGACCTACTTTAACCAATTCTGTCCAGACCCGAATCATGGGTGTCCTCACTTTCTTGACATCTTTCTTCACCTTTCTAAACTCCCCGGACATTATTGTGTTCATCTTAGCCTCTGTGAGATTAGGCAAGGGGTTACCTACAACGTTAGGCCCATTTTTTGGCCCAAACTTCATAATTCTTGCATCTATAAGGCTCTGGACCTTTTCACAATTCTTGCATCTATAAGGCTCTGGACCTTACGCTTTAAAGTAATGCAATTCTCAATTGAATCCCTTGAATCCCCGCGTGCTATGCGCAATGGGCGGGGAACCATACCACTTGGGATATGGTGGTTTTAGGGGTTGGAGATAGACAAGTGCGATAAGTTGTCCCTGTAGTAACTTAGGGTACAACTCGCCATAGGTTGTAGGGATATGATCATATGATCATATTGAGGTTTTTGATTGTTCTTCAGGGGTCTTTGGTCATTTTTGGTGGATTTTTGAGTGTTTGGTGTAGTGTTTGGGGGAATGGCTATCTGAGGGGATATGTCGGTTGGGTACACTTGTTGTGGTATAGCCGTGTAAGGGAAAATATTTTGAGTAAGGTTGTTCACAGCGGGTAGTAAGGGTTGTACATTTGATAGGGTGTATATGGTGTTGGGGCGTAAAAGGGCGGTTGTTGAAATTAATTATGTGTGCTTACCTTTTTTTCCTCTTGGTCAGGACTATTTTCTTGGGGCAACAGATTCCCCACTCTCCATTTTCCCGCTCTTGATAGCAATTTCAATCATCTCTCCCAAAAGAACTATGTCAGCAAAGTTCTTAGTGGCGTTACCCACCAGATTGTCGTAAAACGGTGCCGTTAAAATGTTGACAAGCAGGACTGTGGTTTCTTTGTCTGTAAGAGGAGGTTGTACCTGAGTTGCCACATCTCTCCATCTCTAAGCATAGTGTTTAAAACTTTTCGTAGTTTTCTTTTCCATGTTCTGCAGATACAGTCTGTTAGGAACCATATCCAACACATTCTTATAATATTCCAGGAAAGCTCTGGCCAAATCCATCCACGAAACACTGGCTGAGTTGATTGTACCATCGAGTTATCGAGCTTGTCAGACTATCCTGGAAGTACTGGATTAGCAATTTCTCATCTTCAGCATATCCTGTCATCTTTTAGCAGTACATAGTCAAATATGCCGATGGATTGCTGGTTCTGTCGTACTTCTCGAAATTCAGCACCTTAAACTTGTATGGGATTACTAGACTAGGAACTAAGCTTAGCTCTCTAGCATCGAGGCTGGCGAACAACCTGCTCCCTCTACGGCCCGTAGCCTATCTTCTAGCAACTGATACTTTTTTTGCGAATCAGCCAACTCAGCCCTCTTCAATTCTGCCATCTTCATTTTTATTGTTCAACAAGATCATCCAGATCTGGGACCTCAATGGGATTTGCCGAGATAGCTCCAAGATTTGCCCCAATCGGCATCTGATTCTATGCCCTTGTATTGGGCTAAATATATGCGAAGGGCATCGTAGTTGCCGGTGATAAGGTTTCCATGCTCTGTGAGGACTGGCCCTTTAGCAGTAAAGCTTCACGCTGACCTTATTTTCCCCCTTGGCCCCCTGATTCTACTCCGACGGTCGAATTCTCTATATGTCCATTTCCCCTAAATACGGCGGAAACTAGCTCCATCAATTTAGTCATCTGATCTCTTGATTCGGCCTGAGACTTGGCCAACTATTCTCATAACTCATCTTGTGCCTTTTCCATTCTTTCCATCCGGGCAACCTATTCGTTCTCCATGATCTTAGCTTGCGATCGGGTATTATATTGGTGTGGGGTACTTCTGTCTAGTTGTTTTGGTGGACGCTCAATTTTTATACCTTAGTGTAAATACCACGGATTAGAATCTCATGACACATTATTCCTTTTTACTTATTAAATGTATTAAGGAATGAATGAATAAAATCTATGACTCAATGAATAAATAATTAAATGAACGAATAGATAGATGAATGGCTAGTAAATGAATGAATGTTTCTATGATTATGTGGTATGAAAAGGTGAGACTAACAGTATTTGCCTTAAATCGAATTCTAACACAAAGGTTTTTTCATTAATTCATAGAAAATTTTTACAGATCATCTCTCAATCTCGGGCTATATAGAAATATTTGATTTCCTCATAATGGTCTTGAGCTTCCTCTAAGAAGTTTAGTAGATATTGTCTATGTTCCCCAATCGGGTCGACATCGCGTCTCAAAGTCTTCACCTTCTCCACCATCTAGCTTGCCATAACCACAGCCTTGCGGATCTGCCTAGTCAAGTGATCAATGTACTGTTGTCTTCCCAAGGTTTTCGTTTTCCACCTCATACTGGCATCTATGGCTAAGTCATTGGCCTGGCTCCATTCGGCTTCTCTCTCCCTGTATTCTCGAATGATGGAAACAATATCGGCTTCTGGGTTTGCAACTGTTGAGCTCAAATTCGAGGGGACTTTCAAGACTTCCGGGGAATGGGAACAAGAAGTCAGAAACCTCAAGAAGGAGAAGAACTATTGGGCAAAAAAGCAAAACACGAGGAAGCTCGAGCAAATCAACTTGAGAAACAAGCTAGGGAAAGCTTACACGGCGATGCTTCTGCTGACACGTCAAAGGGTCGTGAACAAGTAGGGATTAGATGGAAGAGCAAGGTAGTTAAAAGAGGACAGTGAAGAAGGTCCAGGATCCGGGGGAGTTATTATAGGACCAGTATCTTGTAATAGTTTTTTAGGAGAGACAGATTATCATGTTGTTTTAAGCAGGGATCTTTTCTTTGATGTATTTAGTTCCAAGAAATCAATGAAAGACCCTTTGGTTGGAATTATCCTGGGGCCAATACTTTTAAATGCATTCATCATTCATTTGTTCTTTCTTTTATATATTTCATTTTATTTGTTCATTCATTTATATTCATAATCATTTATTCATTTATTCTTTATAAATTGTTCATACACTTAGGCATTTATTTATTTGTCCATTCATTTATTCATTATAATTAGTCATTTATGTTCATACACTTAGTCAAGTACTTAGTTGTTCATTCATTAACACTGGTTCATTCATTCATTCATTTATTATAAATTAAAATAAGGACTGTGTCAATAATTTCTAATCCATGGTTTTTAAAACTAAAGGTACAATTGGTCGCACTCAGAAATAACCAGACTTCCAACACCCTTACAATACTCGATCTCGAACAAGAAGATGAGACACGGGAACAGATGACAAAACTCATGGAGATGATGAGCACTATGATGAGGCAGAAGTGGCCTAGAGAGAATTCAGTTACCGAAATGGGGCAATGAATCAGGAAGACCGACCAGAAGTGGTACAGAGAAATGGTCAGACATCCCAACCTGTAGGAAATGAACTTCCAACTGGGGCAGCATCCTACGTTTAATTCAACCAGCAGCCGAAGCACAAAATTTCGGTCCTAAAAGGGGTAATATCGGAGTTGGTCCAATTGAGGTCGAGGTTCCAGACTTCGAAGAAATGGAAAAAAAGGAAAGGGCCAAAATGACTGAATTGAAGAGGGTCGAAACTGCTGAATCTCAAAAGAAATACCAGCTGCTGAAGGAAAGGTTAAGGCCAGTTGTAGGAGCAGAGTTATTTGGCAGTCTAGATGCCAAAGAGATGAGCTTGGTACACGATCTAGTAATTCCCCCAAAGTTCAAAGTACTAGACTTTGAAAAGTATAATGGGACCACCAACCCATCAGCTCATCTGACCATGTACTGCAGAAGGATGACGAGGCATGATGATAATGAGAAATTGCTTATTCATTGCTTCCAAGATAGCTTGATGATAACTCGTATAATTATATAGTTTTTAGTTATGTTTTATTATTGTTTTGTGTCAAATACGAGTTATTATTGCTTAGTCTACTTGTGTTTATGATCTTTTATATTTTTATGTAATTTGGTGTTTTTCATGAGTTTCTTTGAGTGATTTCAGATTACTAGGTTAAATCAAGAATTAAGGGCAAATCCAATTCAGTTCCAGTTCCGACACCTTTTTCCATATCAGCTATATCTCGAGTTTCACTGAAGCAATAAGGCTGAAATTTGTAGCCATGCAAAGCTAAGAGGCATATCTATCTTTTTCATGTTTTACACTTCTTGAAACGGAGTCGTTTTCCCTAGTGAAATCGACCATCAAGTTGGCTGATGTGCAATGACGTCTGTGCTGACCTGTTTTCGTATTTTGCCCATATCTTCCGATCCACATGAGAAAATGATCTGATTCCAACGGTTATGGATCAGTAACGGATAGGGGCATATGTTTCTAGAAGACCATTTGATCAGATCGAGCCTCCAACATTGACAAAATCGACCATCAAGCTGGCTGATCAGAATTGTCATACAATATGACGAAAATTGTTAGAAAAATGCACCCACCTATTATACCTACCTTTGAAATTTGTAAAGCTTGTCTCTTGTCATTTAGCCCTCCAAAATGTGTATAAATAGAGGGCCTTGGATGAGTATTGGAAAACATTATACATTGGTAGGATATTAGCCATTGTAATAAAATTCTCTAAGTTTTCTTCTTTTTTCCTTTCTCTAGTTTTCTTTTTCTTTATTTACTTATGCTTCTTACATTTCTTTTCATTTTTAGTATGTGTTGCTAATCATATTGTTGAGGTGATGAGGTGAAGCTCTTGGTAAATGCTAAGGTTAGTCTCTTAAACATGAGCTAAAATGAATCATCATTTATAAACACTAGTATAGATAATATTTTCTTTTGGTTTAAAATCATACTTGCAAAGTAGAGATCTTGATTCATTATTGACAATGAAAATGGCACAGTAAATGCTTGGTTTCATAACCTTAATTTGTTGTAGACATATACCTTGGCATAAGGAATGCTTGGACTCTTTTTATGAGTTTTGAGGACACCAAATGAACATAATATCATATGCTATGGACGTTGGACAATTTGGACTGAATTGCTAAACCTTCCGATTGGAATCTCCCTTATGTGTGAATTTCAATTGTGTAATAAAACAAGATTAATCTTAGCATAACACCAAGAGTGGATTCTCTAACCTCAACATCTTTTCTTATTGTTTTTATATCTTGTTTAATTTCTTTTATTTAATTTTGTTTATTTTGTTCTCTAATATCTTGTTTATCTTGTTTTGTTGTTGATTCCCTAATATCTTGTTTACTTTATTTTTCTTATATATTTATAAACTTATACTTACTAATACGCTTCCCTGTGGTTCGACCTCGGACACCCGAGAATTTATTACTTGAACATAACCTGCACTTGGGTTTACAACTCTTAATTGAGTCACCATCAAGTTTTTGGCGCCGTTGCCGGGGAAGCAATACTAAGTATATAAGTTTATAAGTATATTTATTTTTATTGGCTGGTTATACCGCCTAATTTGTATATTAACTTTGTTTTATTTTTATTGGCTGGTTATACCGCCTAATCTGTATATTAACTTTGTTTTATGCTTGTTTGGCGACGTGATTTTAGATCTCGTCGTTTAGTTAGATTTTATTGTGAAACTTTTTCAGGTAATCTTTCTAATACAACTCCGACCATGGCTGACAATGAAAGTGTTCATGCTGAAGATGAGAACAGACAAGTACGCACCATGCGTGACTACTTGCAACCAACTCGAAGCTCATCACCCTCTTGTTTTATTTTTCCTCTCAATGCGAACAACTTTCGTTTTAAACCAGGTATGATAGCTTTGCTTCCAAATTTCCATGGGTTAGAATCGGAAAGTGCTTACTCGTTTCTAAAAGACTTCGAAGATGTATGTGTCACCTTTAATGACCAACAATGTACAAATGAAATTGTCAAGCTAAAATTATTTCCTTTTTCTTTAAAAGATAAAGCAAAAATTTGGCTTCATAATTTAAAACCAAGGTCAATTGGCACATGGCAAGAATTACAAACTGAGTTTCTAAAGAAATTTTTCCCAGCACATAAAACTACTGCTTTGAAAAGATAGATTCAAAATTTCAATCAAAATCAAAATGAAGCATTTTTTCAGTGCTGGGAGCGTTTTAAAGATTTGTTAAGTTCTTGTCCACATCATGGTTTTGAAAAATGGCGTCTTATTAGTTTCTTTTATGAAAGTTTAACTCCTGAAACTAAACAATTTGTTGAAACAATGTGTAACGGTGAGTTCCTAGAAAAAGAACCTGAAGAAGCCTTTGACTACCTAGACCATTTGGCAGATAACTCTCAAGCCTGGCACACAGATAATTCCTCTGAAAGTTCCAATAGATCTAATCTTGTTTCTAACAGAGGTAAATATCATTTTAGCCAAGAAGATGAGATAAAAGCTAAAGTAGCTAATTTGGCTAGAAAGATTGAAGCCATGGAACTTAGAGAAGTAAAAGAAGTCAAAACGGTTAAAAATGAAGAAAGTTGTGGAATTTGTGAAATCATGGGACACCCCACTTCTGAATTTCCAAACATTCCCATTCTTAAAGAAGCGTTGCATGATCAAGTAAATTCCATAAACACATTTAAAAAGCCTTTTCCTTCTCCTTACTCTGAAACGTATAACCCTGAATGGAGAAATCATCCCAACTTCAGTTGGCAGAATAATAATCATGTTCAGGTACCACAATCTCAAAAGCCGGGCAACACTTTTTCCTATCAACCTTCACGTGTACAAACCTTGGAAGAGACATTGCAAGCATTCATGCAAACACAAGCAAATGTGAATAACCAAACTTCACAGGACATCAATGAGATCAAAAACACCTTGTCCACATTGACAGCTTCATTACGCACTCAAGAAAAAGGTAAGTTTCCTGCTCAACCTCAACCTAACCCTTCTACTCAATGTCTTGTTTCTTGCTCCAATGAAACTCAACAGGAAAATGCCAGTTCTATCACAACTCTTCGAAGTGGAAAGGCAATTGACAAAAGCATTCCATCAAAAGACCAAGATCCTCCTTCCCCTCCGAAAAGTAATGGTAAGGATGATGGTAAGTCTGAACTTCTTGAAAATTTGGACAAAGAAAAAGGTATGCATCCTGCTCCTTTTCCTCAAAGGTTGCAAACAAAAAAGAATTTGAATCAAAATGCAGAAATTTATGAACTTTTCAAACAAGTTAATATTAACATTCCTTTATTGGATGCAATCAAACAAGTTCCATCTTATGCTAAATTTTTGAAGGACATGTGCACAGTTAAAAGGAAACATAATGTACAAAAGAAAGCATTTCTGACGGAAAGTGTGAGCTCAATCATTCAGCACCTTACTCCACCAAAATTCAAAGATCCTGGATGTCCAACAATCTCATGCATCATTGGAAACACTAGAATAGAACGTGCATTGCTTGATCTTGGTGCTAGTGTTAATCTTTTGCCTTTTTCTGTTTATCAACAGTTAGGTTTAGGTGAACTCAAGGAAACACCTGTTACACTTCAACTAGCTGATCGTTCTGTAAAAATTCCTCGAGGGATAGTTGAAGATGTTTTGGTTCAAATTGATAATTTTTACTTCCCTGTTGATTTTATTGTTTTGGACACACATCCTGTTTCAAATCCAAATGTTCAAATTCCTGTTATATTAGGCCGTCCATTTCTTGCAACTTCTAATGCTCTGATAAATTGCAGGAATGGTATGTTGAACATTTCTTTTGGAAATATGACTTTAGAATTAAATGTGTTCAACACTTGCAAGAAACCTGGTGATGATTCAGAAGTACATGAAGTGGATTTCATTGAAGAACTTGTTCATGAACATCTCACCACTACCACATTCCATGATCCTTTAGAAGCTTATTTAATTGAATGTGAGTTTGATAATGCTTCAGAAATTTCACACACTGATTCTTTGTTAAATTCTTTTCAGGTTAAGCATTGTTGGAAACAAAAGTTTGAGGAACTTCCATCACTCACAAATGTCACTGTACCATCAACTATTGAACCACCCAAGCTGGATTTAAAACCATTGCCATCCGAGCTAAAATATTCCTTTTTGGGTGAGAATGAAACTTTTCCAGTCATAAATGAACTTGAGGAACTCAGAAATGATGCATATGAGAATTCTAAAATTCATAAAGAAAGAACTAAAGCCTTTCATGACAAGTTAATTTCAAGAAAAACATTTAATGTTGGGCAAAAAGTTCTACTTTATAATTCTAGACTTCACATATTTCCTGGTAAGTTGAGATCAAGATGGACTGGCCCATTTGTGGTTAAGCATGTGTATCATTATGGAGCAGTTGACATTGAGAATCCTCAAAATGGTAACGTATTCAAGGTAAATGGACAAAGACTCAAACTCTTTTTGGAAAATCATGTTACTCAAGAAGAGGTTGTTTTTTTTTCTGATCCTTGTTTTGAAAATAACTAGATGTAAATATAATTTTTACTAATTTCCACAAAAAAAAAATAATAATAATAATACATTTTTTTTAACCCCGGTTAAATGGCGGATAACGGTACTCCGTGATTATTTAAGTCGGTTCCATCAGCTACCCACAAAACTGATATTGTATATAAATTTCTCTTTCAATTTCTCTTTCATTTTTTTTTTATTTTTTTTTCAGGATGGATGATATTCTCAAAAGATTGCATAAACGATTCCCTCCTTTTCCTCGAAATATTTTACTGAAGCTTTACCAAGTTTGATTTGAAAGATTAAGAATGCTTATGCACAAAGGGATTCCTGAAGACATACGTTGGATAATTGAAGCCAAGGTACGTGAAGATGAATATCTTCCTGTTTTGCATTTACCAGGTACAGGTAGAAGCACTTTTGCAAAGAAGTGACGAGCAAAGCGCATGAGTTCAAATTGCCACAAATGTGCACGATGGACGTGTAACGGTAAATGTCGTTCTATTGGGATTCCGTCCTCTAATCGAGATGATAAAATTCAATTCATTAAGGATGGACTGAGTAAGGAGAATTTGGGTAATATCCAACTTTCTCTTGAGACGCATCCTAGTGGAGACGTACAAAGAGAAATTCTTGATTTATGGCCGCAATTCCAAAGGGAATGGCAACATCATGGGAATCTGATGTTAAAAGACCCTGTTTGCCAGCTTGTAAGAAAACTGGATGGGAAGCATATCCTCGACTCATAGAAGGCGTTTAAGCCGTTTCTGGACGTAAAACCAGAGGAAGATGTGAGCCACAATCACAACTACAATAAATGACTTCTCAGCTTTTGGTTTGATTTGCAATAACTTCATTTCGGTTTAATTTACGTGTTGTTAGATTTGTGTAATTATTTTCGTTTTTTTTTTGCATTGGTCTTTTACGGTTGATTTTTCTTCTCTTTTTGATTTTCTTCCTGAAATCACGCAAAAATCTTTTGTTAGGTTAACATTTTCTTCTGACAGGTCAAATACACTTTCGGCGACATTATTACTCTTGTCTGATTCATTACTCAGTCCTCTATATATTACACCATGTACTCATTCTCTTTCAGGCACTTGAAAAAAAAAATGGAAAGTACTTCGTCCCAGCGCATTAAAAAAATTTGTGTCTTTGGAGGTGCTTATCCAGGGAAAAATAACATATTCGCTGATGAAGCCATAAGAGTTGGAGTAATACTTGCCCAACAAAAGATCCAGTTGATTTATGGAGGCGGTAGTACGGGTTTAATGGGAGCAGTCGCTACATCAGCACACGCCGGAGGAAGTCCAGTTCTAGGAATCGTGCCAAAACTATTCACAGGTTTTTGTGGACCTACCGTGGGTAAGGAAATACAAGTATGGAGTATCCATGAATGGATAACAATCATGTACCATTCTGCCGATGCATTCATTGCTTTACCAGGAGGTCTGGGTACATTGGAAGAAATAGCTTGCGTGGCTTCTTGGTCATCTTTGGTCACAAATAAGAAACCCATTGGTTTGCTTAATATTAATGGTTATTTTAGTAATTTGCTTTCATACTTAGATAATGCCGTGGATAATGGATTCATGTTTTCAGAGGCAAGGAGAACCATAATTTTTGCTACAACCATTGAAGATTTACTCAAAAAGCTCCAAGCTTATGAGTATTTATCTGCTACGGTTGTTTCGCAAACGCTCGGAAAAAGAAAAAGAGATATGGACGAGCAAGGAGTGGATTGCACTTTGTCTTTGTGACATTATCTAACATTTTGTTTGTTGTGTCTCAGTTATAATAAGTGGTTAGCAACCTCTGCAGGTAATATCTCCTAAATTCTACCTTTAGTAGGGGGTAAGGGACATATTTCGCTAATTTAAAAAAAAAAAAAAGTTTGTTGTGTTTTAAGCAATTTAGAAGTATTCATTCTGAACAAGGTCTGAGTAAGGGAGACTTGAGACATACCTTGTCAGTTTGATTTTAATCTTTTTATGTTTACTTGTTAATTTTTGTTTAGTATTTTAGGATTATTTAGGTTGCATGAGTTTGTTTTGTTTTGAGTCTTAGTTATTCCTATTCTTATGTTATTAGTTATTTTCTCTTACACATGATTCTTTCATTTGGGTTAATAGACTTACATTGAGGACAATGTAAGAATTAAGTGTGGGGGAACGATTTAGGATTTCTTTTATTTTTGTCTACTATTTTTTTTATGAGTCTTTATTATTATTATTATTATTATTTAGTGTGTTTTAGTTCCTTTTAATACAATGATGAGATATGAATTGCATAAGTCTAAAACAGATTTATTAGTGAGAAGATTTTCATGAGAATTGAGCTTGATGTCAACCTTTTTATGAGCCAATGTTAATATGATATGTTGATTGAGAAAGAAGCATGGTTAGACTTAATCTGACTTGTATAATCATCCTTGTGAGTTTTTGAGCCTATAATGATTGATGCATTATACAAATCAATCTAATTTCTTTCTTGAGTGCTCTTATGATTACATGATTCTCTAGAACTTGCTTTAAACCGTTTGAGACTATATTGATACATGTGACAACATGAATATGATAGAGGCATTAGGATTATAACCAGAGCCAAACAGCCATCCATTATTAATGTTCTAAGAGAACATCCCCACTAGTGAGCCAATTTGAGCCTACATTAAATATGATATTTTATTGGTAACCACAACTTACACCTAGCCTAAATATACTTATATCCTTACCCTTGTTCTAAAGATGGATTATATATTTTGAGACATATTGCAAAAAAACAAGGGATATTTTTAGTTGAAAATTTGGGTTAGAAACAAAAGATAAGTGTGGGGGAAGAAAAGAAAAGAAAAAGTCAAGAGAAAAAGAAAGGGATCATTGTTAAATACATTCCCATATTCAAAAAAAAAAAAAAAACTTCTCTTGAACTTCTAGTTAAAGTAAAGAAAAAGATGTTACAAAGTTGGTTAGAATGAAGCAAAGGCTCAACATGAATATTTAGCCTATGTGACTATGTACTTGTAAAGAGTTTTGAGACATTTATTTGTATGATCTTATTATGTCTCTAAACTCTATGAACTCTTTGGAACCTTTGTGATATCTTTATCCTTTTGTTCTTTAACCACATTATAACCCTTTGACCCCATTACAACCTTGAATAAAGACCTCTTGATTTATGAAGTTGTATGATCTAAATAGTGGAGAATAGGTGGACAAGCAAGCATATGGTAGAAGTGTTTTCATGAGATTGATTGAGTGTAAACACTTTACCACTACCTTAAAGAGTGAAAATCATGAGAGTATCCCATGTGAGAGGTTGAGATTAAGTTTGAATATGCACTATTTTGATTGAAATATGTTATGTTAATATTGGCTTAACTCATTTATTTACATTCAAGCAAGATTTTTTGTGAATTTCTTTAAGCTATTGATTAGTTTTTAAGACTTGTCCAATGATTATCTCTAATTTATATTGGAAGGATTAGTTATAATTATTATTTTTAGTTTTTCTTATGTCTTCAATGTTTGTGGGTATCGTCCTAGTAAACCCTCACGAGACTAAACTCGTCCACTAGGGACACCTAGGGGTTTAAAGGCTTGTGTCACATGCTAAGTGCCACCGTGATTTCCTACGAAAATGGATTAGATTAGATTTTCTTATTTTATTTTTATTGAGTCGTTGCTAGGGACTAGCAACAATCTAAGTGTGGGGGTGTGATAACTCGTATAATTATATAGTTTTTAGTTATGTTTTATTATTGTTTTGTGTCAAATACGAGTTATTATTGCTTAGTCTACTTGTGTTTATGATCTTTTATATTTTTATGTAATTTGGTGTTTTTCATGAGTTTCTTTGAGTGATTTCAGATTACTAGGTTAAATCAAGAATTAAGAGCAAATCCAATTCAGTTCCAGTTCCGACACCTTTTGCCATATCAGCTATATCTCGAGTTTCACTGAATCAATAAGGCTGAAATTTGTAGCCATGCAAAGCTAAGAGGCATATCTATCTTTTTCATGTTTTACACGTCTTGAAACGGAGTCGTTTTTCCTAGTGAAATCGACCATCAAGTTGGCTGATGTGCAATGACGTCTGTGCTGACCTGTTTTCGTATTTTGTCCATATCTTCCGATCCACATGAGCAAATGATCTAATTCCAACTGCTATGGATCAGTAACGGATAGGGGCATATTTTGCTAGAAGACCATTTGATCAGATCGAGCCTCCAACATTGACAAAATCGACCATCAAGCTGGCTGATCAGAATTGTCATACAATATGACGAAAATTGTTAGAAAAATGCACCCACCTATTATACCTACCTTTGAAATTTGTAAAGCTTGTCTCTTGTCATTTAGCCCTCCAAAATGTGTATAAATAGAGGGCCTTGGATGAGTATTGGAAAACATTATACATTGGTAGGATATTAGCCATTGTAATAAAATTCTCTAAGTTTTCTTCTTTTTTCCTTTCTCTAGTTTTCTTTTTCTTTATTTACTTATGCTTCTTACATTTCTTTTCATTTTTAGTATGTGTTGCTAATCATATTGTTGAGGTGATGAGGTGAAGCTCTTGGTAAATGCTAAGGTTAGTCTCTTAAACATGAGCTAAAATGAATCATCATTTATAAACACTAGTATAGATAATATTTTCTTTTGGTTTAAAATCATACTTGCAAAGTAGAGATCTTGATTCATTATTGACAATGAAAATGGCACAGTAAATGCTTGGTTTCATAACCTTAATTTGTTGTAGACATATACCTTGGCATAAGGAATGCTTGGACTCTTTTTATGAGTTTTGAGGACACCAAATGAACATAATATCATATGCTATGGACGTTGGACAATTTGGACTGAATTGCTAAACCTTCCGATTGGAATCTCCCTTATGTGTGAATTTCAATTGTGTAATAAAACAAGATTAATCTTAGCATAACACCAAGATTGGATTCTCTAACCTCAACATCTTTTCTTATTGTTTTTATATCTTGTTTAATTTCTTTTATTTTATTTTGTTTATTTTGTTCTCTAATATCTTGTTTATCTTGTTTTGTTGTTGATTCCCTAATATCTTGTTTACTTTATTTTTCTTATATATTTATAAACTTATACTTACTAATACGCTTCCCTGTGGTTCGACCTCGGACACCCGAGAATTTATTACTTGAACATAACCTGCACTTGGGTTTACAACTCTTAATTGAGTCACCATCACTTGACAAGGTCAGTAACCCGATGGTACAATCAAATGAGTCGTATCGTTCATGGACAGATTTGGCTAGGGCTTTCATGGAATATTATAAGCATGTGTCTGACATGGTACCTGATAGGCTGTCATTACAAAATATGGAAAAGAGGTCCAATGAGAGCTTCAAAGAATATTCGCAGAGGTGGAGGGATCTGGCCACACAAGTGCAACCCCTTTTAACTAGCAAAGAAACCATAGTGCTTTTCATCAACACCTTGAAAGCACCTTATTTTGACAAATTGGTGGGAAGCGCTACCAAGGACTTTGCAGATATGGTAATATCTGGGGAAATGATTGAGTCAGCTATTAAGAATGGGAAGATGGAAGGGAATGAGTCTGCTACCCCAAAGAGAGTTTTTCCTGTAAAGAAGAAGGAGGAAACACATGTAGTAAGCTTCAGCCAATACCCCTATACACCTCCTACACCATACACACCACCAAAGCCCTATACTCCTACCACACCTTATGCACCTCCGACACCTTACACACCATACCTGGGGTATAATCCTTACTACCCCAATATCAACCACCTTACCCAAAACCCATTCCCCTACACCAATATACCACAACAGCCATTCCCAACTAGTATATCCCCTTAAATAACCCTTCCTAGAAATACTGTCCCAAACACTCAGGGTCCCGCACGCAATGATCAACGTTCACCAAGGAACGATCAAAAAACCCAATTTGATCCGATTCCTACCACCTACGGTGAGCTATATCCAAAATTATTGCAGGGTCAACTTGTTGCACCCGTGTACCTCAAACCTCTAACACCTCCATATCCAAGATGGTACAATGCAAACACTAACTGTGCATACCACGCGAGAATCCAAGAACATTCGATTGAAGATTGCTTGGCCTTAAAAAGAAATTCCAAAGTCTGATCAATGCTGGGGTTGTGAAGTTTGGGTCAAAAAATGGGCCGAACGTAGCTGGAAACCCATTGCCCGATCATGCTGAGAATCAGGTAAATGCAATATTGACCGGAGAAGGCAGAAGATTAAAAAGGGATATTAGGGAAGTCAAGACTCTGATGCTGACAGTATGGGTTGAAATGGTCAAGGCAGGATTGGTGGAAGATACAGATAGTCTGAAAATGGTTACAAAAAGGGTGCATAATTGGTGCCCGTTCCATAAGTTTGGAGGCCATGACATACAGGACTGCAAGGATTTTTGGGTTAAAGTCCAAAGGATGATGGATAATGGGGAAGCCCAATTCTACGAGGAGATAGAAGAGGAAATAAAAGTCATTGAAAATGCAGGTAGCTATGGGATAGGAAGACCCCTGATCATCTATTATGATGAACCGGAGGAGAAAGTTATGCCAGTCATTGAGGAAAATACACCGAAGTTAATCATTGATTTACCTGTTTCCCTTTTATACAAGGAAAACAAGGCTGCACCATGGAAATATGACTACAACATGGTTATGCCTGGGTCTTCATGCCAGCAGGATATCACAGGTGTGGGGCATTTAACCCGAAGCGAAATATGTTATGCTCCTGAGGCTGCTGAACAGGGGTTAGCAGGGAAAGACAAAGGAGAAGATAAAGGGAAGAAGGTAGTTGAGCCAATCCATATTGAGATGGATTTGCCAAAAGAAACAGAGGGGGGATCAGCCCGGTTAACAGAATGAAAGAACCAGTATGTGAGAAGGAAGCCTGTGAGTTCTTAAAATTCATAAAGCACAGTGAGTATAGCGTGGTTGAACAACTGCAATGTCAACCAGCTAGGATCTCATCTTATCCTTGCTTTTGAATTCAGAACCACACAAAAATGCCCTGTTAAGAGTATTGAATCAGGCATACGTGGCTAATAATATATCAGTAGAAAAATTGGACAGGTTGGTGGGAAACATTGCATCAGATGACTACATATTTTTCAGCTATGAGGAGATACTACCCAATGGTATTGGGTCAACGAAAGCTCTCCATATAACTACCACTTGTAAGGGGCATATATTACCAAGGGTCCTTTTGGATAATGGTTCTTCACTAAATGTGATGCCTTTAGCAACCCTATCCAAATTGCCAGTGGATATATCTCATATGATACCAAGTTGCATAGTGGTCAGGGCTTTTGATGGAACAAGGAGAGAGGTTATGGGAACCATTGAAGTTCCTCTGGAGATAGGCCCGTGCATTTATACGGTGAACTTCCAGGTCATGGACATTAATCCATCTTATATTTGCTTGTTGGGAAGGCCATGGATACATTCAGCTGGGGCTGCACCCTCGTCTCTCCACCAAAAGCTGAAATTTGTGATGGAGGGCCGTTTGATCATAGTATCAGGAGAGGAAGACATAATAGCCTCTGCATCTACTGAATCTCCTTATGTTGAGCCCAATGAAGATGTCGTAGAGTGTTCTTTTTGGTCTTTGGAATTCGTAAATGCAGTTTTCGTCACTGAAGGATGGAAAATTCTGAAACCAAGGTTGTCCAAGAACACAAGGCTGGGAGTAAGAACCACAGTGGGAAAAGGCTGCAGGGCTGGAAAAGGTTTGGGGAAATATCTTCGAGGAATGGCTCGAGCAATGCAAGTAATAGGAAAGAAAGACCGGTTTGGCCTAGGGTATCTTCCGAAAGCCTATGAGAAAAGAAAACAAGTTGAAAGGAACCGACAAAGGAGGATGGCCCGTCTTGTGGGTATGGATATTGAATGGGAGCCCATGGCATTCCCACATATTCTTCACAGCTTCCGCTCAGTCAGTTCTCTGTTCGGAGAAAAAAATTCTGATGAAGTGCTCGTAATGATACAAGCCTTCGAGAGATTCCAGGTGAATAGGGATGAGTAGATGTATGATGTGGAGATGTGCACGACTGAGGAAGAAAAAATTGAAAGAGAGAATGCTAACTGGATGGTGCGACCTTGTCCACAAGGATATAGACTAACCAACTAGAGTGCGACTGAGTTGCCCATAGTTTTTAAGTCTATTCCAACGTAATACTTTTAAAAAAGCAATCTTAATTATCTTTACCCAGAGATATTAAGAGTTTTTTTTCTGTAATGGGCTTTTTAAACATTTTCATTCAATAAATAAGAAAGCACAATGCATTTTATCCATATTTGATGTGTCTATATTCTTTCATTTTTGTTATTTATTTTGTTTTCATTATATATTTTCCTATATTGTTTCTTCTCCACCTATTTACAGGTGTGCGGATACGGAATATGAGGACCTTCCTGTCAGTAATTCTGAAATCGATTTTGAAAGACCCATTTGCACGGTTGATTTTGAGGCTATTGAAGATACTGAGGATTATGGTCTACCTCCAGATCTATTAAGGAAAATAGAACAAGAGGAGAAAAAGTACTTCCTCATAAGGAATTATTGGAAACGATAAATCTAGGAAATGGTGAAGAAATAAAAGAAGTCAAAATTGGAACTTCATTGTCATCATCAATAAAAGGTGAATTGAAAGTTTTGCTCCAGGAGTATGTGGATGTATTTGCATGGTCTTACCAAGACATTCCAGGGTTGGATCCGGATATTGTGGTTCATAAGCTCCCTTTAAGGCCAGAATGCAAGCCAATTCAGCAAAAATTGAGAAGAATGAGGCCAGACATGCTGTTAAAGATAAAAGAGGAGGTGATGAAGCAATTTGATGTTGGATTCTTAGAGGTGGCAAAATATCCAGAATGGGTGGCAAATATAGTTCCAGTACCAAAGAAGGATGGCAAAGTGCGAATGTGCGTTGATTACCGAGATTTGAACAAGGCCAGCCCTAAAGATAATTTCCTTTTGCCCCATATTGATACTCTGGTGGATAATACAGAAAAGAGTTCTTTATTTTCTTTCATGGACGGATTCTCAGGATACAATCAGATCAAGATGGCACCGGAAGACATGGAGAAAACCATATTTGTTACAATGTGGGGAACCTTCTGCTACAAGGTAATGCCATTTGGGTTGAAGAATGCTGGGGAAACATACCAAAGAGCCATGGTGACCTTGTTTCATGATATGATGCATAAGGGAATTGAGGTCTACGTTGATGATATGATCGCAAAGTCACAAGGAGAAAGGGAGCATATTGTGAATCTTAAGAAGATTTTTGAACGATTAAGGAAGTTTAGACTCAAGCTAAATCCAGCAAAATGCACTTTTGGAGTCACCACGGGGAAATTGTTGGGTTTTGTCGTCAGCAAAAGAGGAATTGAGATTGACCTAGATAAAGTTAAGGTTATTCAGAATCTGCCACCACCTCGCACTCAAAAGGAAGTAAGAGGCTTTCTGGGGAGATTGAATTACATTGCTCGGTTTATTTCACAGTTAACCGACAAATGTGATCCAATATTTAAGTTACTTCAAAAACGTGATCCAGGAGATTGGGATGAAGGTTGTCAGATTGCATTTGAAAAGGTTAAACATTATCTATCCAACCTACCAGTATTAATGCCACCTATTTTGAATAAACCAATGATACTGTATTTATCAGTATTTGAGAGATCCATGGGTTGTGTTTTGGGGCAGCTTGATGAAACTAGAAAGAAAGAATAGGCAGTTTACTACCTCAGCAAGAAGTTCACAGATTATGAGTTGAAATATTTGTCGGTAGAGAAGTTGTGTTGCGCCTTAGCGTGGACTGCTCGAAGACTCAGACAATATATGTTGTATCAGACAACGTGGTTGATTGCTAAGCTGGATCCAGTCAAATACATGTTGGAAGCACCTTCTTTGTCAGGGAGGACGGCAAGATGGCAGGTTTTATTGTCAGAGTACGACATTGTATATGTAAGTCAAAAAGCTATCAAGGGCAGTGCAGTGGCTGAATTCTTAGCAAGTTGGGCAGTGGAAGATTATGAGCTGTTGAACTTTGACTTCCTGGATGAAGATTTGATGTATGTGTCGCAAGCAGACGAGATTCCCCTGAAGAAGAAAGTATGGAAAATGTACTTTGATGGCGCATCTAACGCCATGGTGCATGGAATCGGTGCAGTGCTTATATCCCCAGAAGAAAATTATTATCCTTTCACTGCCAGATTGGATTTTGATTGTACAAATGATACCGCCGAGTATGAAGCATGTACTATAGGCCTTCGTGCTGCAGTGGACAGAAAGATCAAAGTATTGGAAGTTTTCGGAGACTCAGCCTTAGTGATTTACCAGCTACGAGGAGAATGGGAAACCCAAGATACAAAGCTAATCCGATACCGAGAACTCATACTGAGTTTATTGGAGAAGTTTGAAGAAGTCAATTTCAATTACTTTCCTCGAGAAAAAAATCGAATGGCAGATGCTCTGGCTACTTTGTCATCAATGTTTAAAGTGAATAAAGGGGCTGAAGTTGTGTCAATAAAGATGAGTATATATGAATCTCCTGCCTACTGTCTGAGTATTGAAGAAGAAGCAGATGGCCTTCTTTGGTATAACGCCATTTTGCAGTACATCAAGAGTCAACAATAACCAAAACAAGCAACAGAGAATGACAAGAGGACTCTAAGAAGGCTAGTAATGGGTTTTGTGTTAGACAGTGAGATTCTCTACAAGAAAGGAAAAGACCAAGTCTTATTGAGATGTGTTGGATCTGCTGAAGCTTGGAGAATTATAGAAGAAGTCCATGAAGGGATATGTGGCACTCATGCTAATGGTCACATGCTTGCTAAACAGATTATGAGGGCAGGGTACTATTGGCTGACGATTGAAGGAGATTGTATCAGTTAATCTCGGAAATGCCATAAATGCCAGATCTATGCAGATAAGATTCATGTGTCGCCATCGACATTACATGTCATGACTGCACTTTGGCCTTTTTCAATGTGGGGAATGGATATGATCGGGCCTATTACCCTGAAAGCTTCAAACGGACATTGTTTCATCTTGGTGGCCACAGATTATTTCATAAAGCGGGTAGAAGCTTCTTCCTATGCGAATGTAACAAAGTCGGTGGTATGCAGATTCGTTAAGAAAGAAATCATATGTCGTAACGGGTTGCCAGTAAGAATTATTTCGGATAATGCTCTCAATTTGAATAATAAGATGATGAGAGAAGTGTGTACTCAATTCAAGATCACACATCATAATTCGGCACCTAACCGTCCGAAGATGAATGGCGCAGTAGAGGCAGCTAACAAGCATATCAAGAAGATTGTTGAGAAGATGACCAATGTGTATAAAGATTGGCATGAGATCTTGCCTTTTGCTCTTCATGCATATCGTACTTCGGTCCGTACATCTACAGGAGCAACACTGTTTTCTTTGGTATACGGGATGGAAGCAGTGCTACCTATTGAAGTTGAGATCCCTTCACTTCGGGTTTTGATGGAAGTTGGCCTAGAGGAAGCAGAATGGGTTAGAGCTCGTTATGAACAATTGAATCTCATCGAGGAGAAAAGATTGAAAGCAATTTGTCATGGGCAGTTGTATCAGAAAATGATGATTCGAGCCCAAAAGCATGACTTTGAACCATTAATTGGCCTAAGTCATTAGTCAAGTGGCATGAACATGAAATGCATGAAAAAATACAGCAAATATGATGCATGAAATGCATGAGTTTAAACCTAAATGTCATGAAAAAATGCATGGCATCAATATAGTGATCTAGACCTAAATGAACTTGCATGGCATTTAATGCAACCTAGGTCTAAAATGCATGGACATGCGTGGCAAAATAAACCAAACCTAATAACTAAAACATGCATGGCAATAACACAAACACAAGGCATGCTTAAACCAAAAACTCAACCAAATGTCAAGGACCCGAAAAAAAAATGGGCTCCGAATTGGGAAGGACCCTATGTGGTAAAAAGAGCTTTTTCTGGAGGAGCATTGATTTTAACTAGGATGGACGGAGATGATTTTAGACATCCTTGTGTTTTCATGACATTTGGTTGAGTTTTTGGTTTAAGCATGCCTTGTGTTTGTGTTATTGCCATGCATGTTTTAGTTATTAGGTTTGGTTTATTTTGCCACGCATGTCCATGCATTTTAGACCTAGGTTGCATTAAATGCCATGCAAGTTCATTTAGGTCTAGATCACTATATTGATGCCATGCATTTTTTCATGACATTTAGGTTTAAACTCATGCATTTCATGCATCATATTTGCTGTATTTTTTCAAGCATTTCATGTTCATGCCACTTGACTAATGACTTAGGCCAATTAATGGTTCAAAGTCATGCTTTCTTGAGCACACTTGTGGAAAATTAAGGTTTGTCAAATTGATTATTCTACCTTTGTGATTTTTTTACTTAGCCAATTTTTATCTAACTTTTAAAAAGTCCTAGCTACTTTTTGTGAGTCATTTTGTGAGTCTGATAACTCGTATAATTATATAGTTTTTAGTTATGTTTTATTATTTTTTTGTGTCAAATACGAGTTATTATTGTTTAGTCTAATTGTGTTTATGATCTTTTATATTTTTATGTAATTTGGTGTTTTTCACAAGTTTCTTTGAGTGATTTCAGATTACTAGAATTAAGGGCAAATCCAGTTCAGTTCCAGTTCCGACACATTTTTCCATATCAGCTATATCTGGAGTTTCACTGAAGCAATAAGGCTGAAATTTGTAGCCATGCAAAGCTAAGAGGCATATCTATCTTTTTCATGTTTTATACTTCTTGAAACGGAGTCGTTTTCCCTAGCGAAATCGACCATCAAGTTGGCTGATGTGCAATGACGTCTGTGCTGACCTGTTTTCGTATTTTGCCCATATCTGCTTATCCACATCAGCAAATGAGATGATTCCAATGGCTATGGATCCGTAACTGATACGGGAACCTTTGTCTAGAAGACCATATGATCAGATCAGGCCTCTAATATTGACGAAATCGACCATCAAGTTGGCTGATGTGCAATGACGTCTGTGCTGACATGTTTTCGTATTTTGCCTATAGCTGCTTATCCACATCAGCAAATGAGCTGATTCCAACGGCTATGGATCCGTAACTCATAGGGGAACCTTTTTCTAGAAGACCATGTGATCAGATCAGGCCTCCAACATTGACGAAATCGACCATCAAGTTGGCTGATCAAAATTGTCATACAATATGACGAAAATTGTTAGAAAAATTCACCCACCTATTATACCTACCTTTGAAATTTGTAAAGCTTGTCTCTTGTCATTTAGCCTTCCAAAATGTGTATAAATAGAGGGCCTTGGATGATTGTAGAGGAGGATATTGTACATTGGTAGGATATTAGCCATTGTAATAAAATTCTCTAAGTTTTCTTCTTCTTTCTTTTCTCTAGTTTTCTTTTTCTTTAGAAAGATCAAGAGGTTGGATAATTAATATTCTTCTTCTTCTTCTTCTTTCTTTCTTTTATTTTCTTCTTAGATTCTATTTAATTTTATGTTTATAATGCCTATGCTAGGCTAAACTTCTATTTGGTTAAGGGTGATTTCAAAGCCCTAGACATGTTTTGTGATTGATTTTCAGATTCTATCTATCATTAATTTTCTATCAAAGTTGCTTATGTTCTTCTACAAGAATTGTTCATGATGTTGTCTAGATTTATTTAGGTGTACAACTAGATAGATCTTGATAATTATCTATTGCTAGTTTAGGAGTCTTGATCCGTGTAATTGTCTTGATTTCCTATTCATAAGTGGCAATTTGTGATTAATGATTATGGTCAAGTTTTCAATAATTGCAAAGTGGAACATAACCTAAGTTGAACAATCCGAGCTTATGTGTTTGTTGCTTAGATCAACCTATCTTTCTCATCATAAAGCTGCCATTAAATTGAATTTAGAGAGCTTATTCTAGGTTGTTTAATGGTTAGAGATTAAATAGAGAGCTTGTTCTATTTAACGACAAACTAAGGAAAGATTGGGGTAACAGAGCTTGTTGTTATCTAC
Source organism: Fremontodendron californicum (assembly GCA_030761205.1). Lineage (NCBI taxonomy): Eukaryota > Viridiplantae > Streptophyta > Magnoliopsida > Malvales > Malvaceae > Fremontodendron > Fremontodendron californicum. Next base: position 25,679,437 of record JAULJL010000009.1, read on the forward strand.
GGTTGTTAACTTTGATAGTTGGTTGATATTGATAGATCTGAAATTGATTCTTAATGATGTCTAGTGGTGGAGAATGAAACCTTAACCATATTTTTCATATTTGATTCTTCTTACTTATTTGTTTTCTTACTTTTAGTTTGCTTATTTTTTATATTTATTTTTATTGGCTGGTTATACCGCCTAATTTGTATATTAACTTTGTTTTATTTTTATTGGCTGGTTATACCGCCTAATTTAGTATATATATTTTTATTGGCTGGTTATACCGCCTAATTTAGTATATATATTTTTATTGGCTGGTTATACCGCCTTGCATCTTATTCTTATTATTTACTTTAGTTTAAATCTGGCTTCAAAAACCCCTTTTCTTTTATTGTTCTTGAATTTAAGTTTTAAACTATTAACTTATAAACTAAAACCCAATCCCTGAGGACTCGACCCTTGCTAACTACTATACTTACAATTTATCTTTTTAGTGCAAGGTTAAATAAGATACACTCTTTTGGGTGCATCAAATTTTTGGCGCCGTTGCCGGGGATTGTTTTCTTTAGTTTATTTGTTACTTGGTTTATTCTTATTTTCAGTTCTAATGAGTTTTATTTTCTTGTACATACGGGTTTTTCTTATCAAATTTTGAAAAAAAATAAAAAAATAAAAAAATAAAAAAAAAAACGATGGAATTGAGCAATCTAACACTTGAAGAGTTGGTGGCATACATGAACATGGAGAATCAACAAGCCAATCTCACCTTCCCAGTTCAACAATTTGCCATGGGAGGATGTCAAGGCCATCAAGTGTTCCAAGACCAACAGTATGATCATTACTCAAACACTTACCATGAGGGATGGTGGGATCATACTAATTATGGCTACTCGAAAAATTACCAAGAAGTAGATCCTTATGCCAATTACACTCATCCATCTAGCTTCAATCAATCATGGTCCCAAGAACCAGATCTTTTTCAACCACCACATATGACTCAAAACTCAGGTACTTCTTTAGAAGATCTTGTCTATTCTCTTGTTACTGATACATTGCAATTTCAACAGGAAACAAGGGCAAGCATCCAGAGTTTGGAAAAGCAAATGATCCAATTGACTAGTAGTATGGTGGGATGGGTAGCACAAAGATCTGAAGAACTCCCTACCCAAACAATGATTAACCCAAAGGAGAATACTACTATTGTGACCTTGAGGAATGAGGAACAAGATGAGGATGAGACAAAATTAGAGATGAATTCTATTCTTGAGGATAATGAAGCCAATGATCCAAATAAGAGTATTTCGGCACCTGAGGTAACGTTTGAGATTCCAATTTTTACTAATGTTTCTTCTCCACCTTTTCCTAGTAGATTCGCAAAGTTCAAGGAGGATGAACATGAACAAGACACGCTGGAAACCTTAAACAGTTTGTTTGTGGATGTCATTCAACAAGTACCAAAAGATGCACCATTCCTCGATGAGATATGCACCACCAAGGATGATGGAATAATACTTGTAATGGAGAATGCATCCACTGTTGTGCAAAGAAAGCTTCCTCTCAAACGCATAAATTTGGGAAATTTCATGCATGAGCCTGACAAGCCTAAAAAGCCAAGAAGGGGTGTTGGTTAGATTCAAAACACTAACTCAAGTGTTAATTGGGAAGGCAGCCCAATTAAAGATGAAATTGCCAACCTTCCATATTCAGATTTGCTTTCTCTTTCTTTTCCTTTTTCTTTTTTTATTTTTATTGTTTTTATTTTTATTTCTTATGTTTCTTTGTTAATTGTGTTTACTGTTTTTAAGTTCATTTAGGCTGCATAAGTTTCTTTTGTTTAATAGTTCTTTTCTCTTACATATAATTCTTGCATTGGGGGATAATAGCATTACATTAATGACAATGTAAGAATTATGTGTGGGGGGAAGAATTTAGGATTTTATTTAGAGTGTTTTGTTTTTGAGTCTTTTTATGTTGTTTTTCTTTCTGATCCTTGTTTTGAAAAACACTAGATGTAAATATAATTTTTTTAACCTCGGTTAAATGGCGGATAACGGTACTCCGTGATTATTTAAATCGGTTCCATCAGCTACCCACAAAACTGATATTGTATATAAATTTCTCTTTCAATTTCTCTTTCATTTTTTTTTTTTCATTTTTTTTCAGGATGGATGATATTCTCACAAGATTGCAGAAACGATTTCCTCCTTTTCCTCGAAATATTTTACTGAAGCTTTACCAAGTTCGATTTGAAAGATTAAGAATTCTTATGCACAAAAGGATTCCTGGAGACATACGTTGGATAATTGAAGCCAAGGTACGTGAAGATGAATATCTTCCTGTTTTGCATTTACCAGGTACAGGTAGAAGCACTTTTGCAAAGAAGCGACGAGCAAAGCGCATGAGTTCAAATTGCCACAAATGTGCACGATGGACGTGTAACGGTAAATGTCGTTCTATTGGGATTCCGTCCTCTAATCGAGATGATAAAATTGAATTCATTAAGGATGGACTGAGTAAGGAGAATTTGGGTAATATCCAACTTTCTCTTGAGACGCATCCTAGTGGAGACGTACAAAGAGAAATTCTTGATTTATGGCCGCAATTCCAAAGGGAATGGCAACATCTTGGGAATCTGATGTTAAAAGACCCTGTTTGCCAGCTTGTAAGAAAACTGGATGGGAAGCATATCCTCGACTCATAGAAGGCGTTTAAGCCGTTTCTGGACGTAAAACCAGAGGAAGATGTGAGCCACAATCACAACTACAATAAATGACTTCTCAGCTTTTGGTTTGATTTGCAATAACTTTATTTCGGTTTAATTTACGTGTTATTCGATTTGTGTAATTATTCTCATTTTTTTTATTTGTCTTTTACGGTTGATTTTTCTTCTCTTTTTTATTTTCTTCCTGAAATCACGCAAAAATCTTTTGTTAGGTTAACATTTTCTTCTGACAGGTCAAATACACTTTCGGCGACATTATTACTCTTGACTTTTACGGTTGATTTTTCTTCTCTTTTTGATTTTTTTCCTGAAATCACGCAAAAATCTTTTGTTAGGTTAACATTTTCTTCTGACAGGTCAGATACACTTTCGGCGACATTATTACTCTTGTCTGATTCACTACTCAGTCCTCTATATATTACACCATGTACTCATTCTCTTTCAGGCACTCGAAAAAAAAAGGAAAAAAAAATGGAAAGTACTTCGTCCCAACGCATTAAAAAAATTTATGTTTTTGGAGGTGCTTATCCAGGGAAAAATAACATATTCGCTGATGAAGCCATAAGAGTTGGAGTAATACTTGCCCAACAAAAGATCCAGTTGATTTATGGAGGCGGTAGTACGGGTTTAATGGGAGCAGTTGCTATAGCAGCACACGCCGGAGGAAGTCCAGTTCTAGGAATCGTGCCAAAACTATTCACAGATTTTTGTGGACCTACCTTGGGTAAGGAAATACAAGTCTGGAGTATCCCTGAACGGATGACAATCATGTACCATTCTGCCGATGCATTCATTGCTTTACCAGGAGGTCTAGGTACATTGGAAGAAATAGCTTGCGTGGCTTCTTGGTCATCTTTGGTCACAAATAAGAAACCCATTGGTTTGCTTAATATTAATGGTTATTTTAGTAATTTGCTTTCATATTTAGATAATGCTGTGGATAATGGATTCATGTTTTCAGAGGCAAGGAGAACCATAATTTCTGCTACAACCATTGAAGATTTACTCAAAAAGCTCCAAGCTTATGAGTATTTATCTGCTACGGTTGTTTCGCAAACGCTCGGAAAAAGAAAAAGAGATATGGACGAGCAAGGAGTGGATTGCACTTTGTCTTTGTGACATTATCTAACATTTTGTTTGTTGTGTCTCAGTTATAATAAGTGGTTAGCAACCTCTACAGGTAATATCTCCTAAATTTTACCTTCTTAAAAAAAAAAAAAAAGTTTGTTGTGTTTTAAGCAATTTAGAGGTATTCATTCTGAACAAGGTCTGAGTAAGGGAGACTTGAGACATACCTTGTCAGTTTGATTTCTTCTTTTCAAAAAAAAAAAAAAAAGAGTTTGTTGTGTTTTAAGCAATTTAGAAGTATTCATTCTGAACAAGGTCTGAGTAAGGGAGACTTGAGACATACCTTGTCAGTTTGATTTTAATCTTTTTACGTTTACTTGTTAATTTTTGTTTAGTATTTTAGGATTATTTAGGTTGCATGAGTTTGTTTTGTTTTGAGTCTAGTTATTCCTATTCTTATGTTATTAGTTCTTTTCTCTTACACATGATTCTTTCATTTGGGTTAATAGACTTACATTGAGGACAATGTAAGAATTAAGTGTGGGGGGAATGATTTAGGATTTCTTTTATTTTTGTCTACTATTTTTTTTTATGAGTCTTTATTATTATTATTATTTTTTAATGTGTTTTAGTTCCTTTTTAATACAATGATGAGATATGAATTGCATAAGTCTAAAACATATTTATTAGTGAGAAGATTTTCATGAGAATTGAGCTTGATGTCAACCTTTTTATGAGCCAATGTTAATATGATATGTTGATTGAGAAAGAAGCATGTTTAGACTTAATCTGACTTGTATAATCATTCTTGTGAGTTTTTGAGCCTAAAATGATTGATGCATTATACAAATCAATCTAATTTCTTTCTTGAGTGCTCTTATGATTACATGATTCTCTAGAACTTGCTTTAAACCGTTTGAGACTATATTGATGCATGTGACAACATGAATATGATAGAGGCATTAGGATTTTTAGCCAGGGCCAAACAACCATCCCTTATTGATGTTCCAAGAGAACACACCCTTAGTGAACCAATTTGAGCCTACATTGAATAAGCTATCTCTTTGGTAACCATAACTTGTCCCTAACCTAAATATACTTATATCTTTACCTTTGTTCCAAAGATGAATTAGCATGATTTGAGACAAGTTGCAAAGACAAGGGATATTTTTTGGTTAGAAACAAGAAATAAGTGTGGGGGGAAAAGAAAAGAAAAGTCAAGAGAAAAAGAAATGGAATACTGGCAAATACATTCCTATATAAAAAAATATGAATCATCTCTTGAATTTGTGGAAAAAGAAAAAGATGTTACAAAGTTGTTTAGAATGAAGAAAAGGCCCAACATGAATATCCGGCCTAGGTGACTATGTACTTGTAAAGAGTTTTGAGAAGTTTCTTTGTATAATCTTTTTATGTCTCTAAACTTTATGAACTCTTTGGAACCTTTGTGATATCTTTATCCTTTTGTTCTTCAACCACATTACAAACCCCTTGGCCCCATTACAACCTTGATTAAAGACCTCTTGATTTATGAAGTTGCATGATCTTTTAGTGGAGAATAGGTGGACAAGCAAGCATATGGTAGAAGTGTTTTCATGAGATTGATTGAGTGTAAACACTTTACCACTACTTTAAAGAGTGAAAATCAAGAGAGTATCCCATGTGAGAAGTTGAGATTAAATTTGAACATGCACTATTTTGATTGAGATATGTTATGCTAATATTGGCTTAACTCAAACAATTTACATTCAAGCATGATTTTTTGTGAAATTTTTTAAGCTATTGATTAGTTTATAAGACTTGTTCAAATATTGTCTCTAATTTGTATTGAAAGGATTAGGAGTAAATATTTTTAGTATATGTAGTTTATTTATATGTAGTTTATTTATATTTTAATTTTTCAATGTTTGTGGGTATCGTTCTAGTAAACCCTCACGAGACTAAACTCGTCCACTAGGGACACCTAGGGGTTTAAAGGCTTGTGTCACATGCTAAGTGCCACCGTGATTTCCTACGAAAGTGGATTAGATTAGATTTTCTTATTTTATTTTTATTGAGTCGTTGCTAGGGACTAGCAACAATCTAAGTGTGGGGGTGTGATAACTCGTATAATTATATAGTTTTTAGTTATGTTTTATTATTGTTTTGTGTCAAATACGAGTTATTATTGTTTAGTCTAATTGTGTTTATGATCTTTTATATTTTTATGTAATTTGGTGTTTTTCACAAGTTTCTTTGAGTGATTTCAGATTACTAGAATTAAGGGCAAATCCAGTTCAGTTCAAGTTCCGACACATTTTTCCATATCAGCTATATCTGGAGTTTCACTGAAGCAATAAGGCTGAAATTTGTAGCCATGCAAAGCTAAGAGGCATATCTATCTTTTTCATGTTTTATACTTCTTGAAACGGAGTCGTTTTCCCTAGCGAAATCGACCATCAAGTTGGCTGATGTGCAATGACGTCTGTGCTGACCTGTTTTCGTATTTTGCCCATATCTGCTTATCCACATCAGCAAATGAGCTGATTCCAATGGCTATGGATCCGTAACTGATACGGGAACCTTTGTCTAGAAGACCATATGATCAGATCAGGCCTCTAATATTGACGAAATCGACCATCAAGTTGGCTGATGTGCAATGACGTCTGTGCTGACATGTTTTCGTATTTTGCCCATATCTGCTTATCCACATCAGCAAATGAACTGATTCCAACGGCTATGGATCCGTAACTGATAGGGAAACCTTTTTCTAGAAGACCATGTGATCAGATCAGGCCTCAAACATTGACGAAATCGACCATCAAGTTGGCTGATCAAAATTGTCATACAATATGACGAAAATTGTTAGAAAAATTCACCCACCTATTATACCTACCTTTGAAATTTGTAAAGCTTGTCTCTTGTCATTTAGCCTTCCAAAATGTGTATAAATAGAGGGCCTTGGATGATTGTAGAGGAGGATATTGTACATTGGTAGGATATTAGCCATTGTAATAAAATTCTCTAAGTTTTCTTCTTCTTTCTTTTCTCTAGTTTTCTTTTTCTTTAGAAAGATCAAGAGGTTGGATAATTAATATTCTTCTTCTTCTTCTTTCTTTCTTTTATTTTCTTCTTAGATTCTATTTAATTTTATGTTTATAATGCCTATGCTAGGCTAAACTTCTATTTGGTTAAGGGTGATTTCAAAGCCCTAGACATGTTTTGTGATTGATTTTCAGATTCTATCTATCATTAATTTTCTATCAAAGTTGCTTATGTTCTTCTACAAGAATTGTTCATGATGTTGTCTAGATTTATTTAGGTGTACAACTAGATAGATCTTGATAATTATCTATTGCTAGTTTAGGAGTCTTGATTCGTGTAATTGTCTTGATTTCCTATTCATAAGTGGCAATTTGTGATTAATGATTATGGTCAAGTTTTCAATAATTGCAAAGTGGAACATAACCTAAGTTGAACAATCCGAGCTTATGTGTTTGTTGCTTAGATCAACCTATCTTTCTCATCATAAAGCTGCCATTAAATTGAATTTAGAGAGCTTATTCTAGGTTGTTTAATGGTTAGAGATTAAATAGAGAGCTTGTTCTATTTAACGACAAACTAAGGAAAGATTGGGGTAACAGAGCTTGTTGTTATCTACGGTTGTTAACTTTGATAGTTGGTTGATATTGATAGATCTGAAATTGATTCTTAATGATGTCTAGTGGTGGAGAATGAAACCTTAACCATATTTTTCATATTTGATTCTTCTTACTTATTTGTTTTCTTACTTTTAGTTTGCTTATTTTTTATATTTATTTTTATTGGCTGGTTATACCGCCTAATTTGTATATTAACTTTGTTTTATTTTTATTGGCTGGTTATACCGCCTAATTTAGTATATATATTTTTATTGGCTGGTTATACCGCCTAATTTAGTATATATATTTTTATTGGCTGGTTATACCGCCTTGCATCTTATTCTTATTATTTACTTTAGTTTAAATCTGGCTTCAAAAACCCCTTTTCTTTTATTGTTCTTGAATTTAAGTTTTAAACTATTAACTTATAAACTAAAACCCAATCCCTGAGGACTCGACCCTTGCTAACTACTATACTTACAATTTATCTTTTTAGTGCAAGGTTAAATAAGATACACTCTTTTGGGTGCATCAGAGTCTTAAATATTTTTACTTTGATTTTTAAATGCTTTTATCAAAGGCAGAAATGTATTTTGACAAAACAGTTTTTTCACCCAGTACTCGTACTTTCCCAATTATTCTGGGCATTCATCTTTAATAAGAAAATTAAGATGATTTTTCCCGTGTAGTTTTTTACATGTCCTGAGCCTCCAGTATTTTTTTAGAATTTTTTGAAGTTTTAAAAATAGGGTAAAAAATCGTGGCTTAAAACTGGACAGTGGAGTCAGAATTGAATTTAAGGAAAAATCATTTTTCTGTTTTGGTTAAGTTACTTAGAGGGAGCTTATTAGGAAGTTTAGCTACTGACTTAGGGTAGTTTATAAGCCTTTTTAAATTCTAAAAATGATTTTTTAAGTCTCGGGTTAAGGGTGGTCAAGTCCGGGATTTTAAACTTAGGAAATTAGAGCCATTTAAAAAAAGTTTAGCCCAGTTTTTTTATTTTTAATCTAAGTTTTTCAAAATTGTTTTCAAACAATTACAAAGTATTTTGGTTTTAGAATATTTAATTTGACATATTTTCCTAAGATAGCCAGATATCTTTTTAGATATACGAATTTCCTTAATTAAAGGAAAAAATACATTTTCATGCATTGCATTTTCCATATTCGTGCATTTTATATAATATGTGATTTTTGCTATGATAATTTCTATGATATTGTTATGATTTTGAGTTATGTTATATTGTTTATTATATGATTTGGAATATTTCATGATATCCTATGCTTTTTATTTAGTTATTTTTGTCATATTATTTAGCATATACTATGTTCATGCATTATTATTTTCATTTTTATTTTCATGAATATTATATGATAGCATTATTTTATATTTTATGTCATTTAAATTATATGTCATATCATTCATATTTGCCATGTCATTTAAATTATTTCATTTCATATAGAATATATTATGTTACGTAGGATATTACATTTCATTTAGAATATATCATATGACTTAGGATATTATATTTCATATAGAATATATTATGTTACCTAGGTCATTTCATTTCATTTAGAATATTTCATATAACTTAGGATATTTCATTTCATTTAGAATATGCTAAGACATTTAAATCATATCATATCATTTAGGGTGCATTATATTATTTAGATTTTGCTATGTCATTTTATTTATGTTATGCATATACATATTCATATCTTTTAAAATGTTTTCAAAAAGGTAATGATTTTCAATAAAATAAAGATATATTCCCGAGTTAAAATAATTCATGAGTTCTCTGCCGGGTTTGCTAGGGAGGATATCATCAATTATCATTAATAACGGAATATCTTCGTTAAAAAGAGAATGATTCGGAAAGTTTTCCAAATTAATAAAAAAATTCTATATTTTGCCACGTTTATTGGGGAATATAGGAAAATTTTGAATTTATAAATTCTGGATCATTTTCAATTGAAAAATGGAATTATTTTTATTTAAATTGGGAATTAACTTGAAATACTAAATTTAAAACCAATTTTTTACCGAGACTTGAGGTAACACACGATTAATAAGGTACCGTTTTATACGGGAGTTGTGGGGGTGCTAATCCTTCCCCGCACGTAACCGAGTCCCGAACCCTTTTTTTTATTTTCTCTGGTTTAAAACGCAGACTTGAAATTGGTTTTAAAAATGTTTTAACTAATTTTTTAAAATATTTTTATAAAATCGGTTTTAATAGGTGGTCGATCACACCTAGCTGTCTTTTTTAAGGTCATTTTCAAAACCTTCATTTTTTTAGAGGAATTAAGTCGACTTTTCCTCGTTTTTTTTTTTTAATTTCACGCTTACGAATAATAAAGTCTTGCGATGAGACTTGTTATTTTTTTAGGTTACGATAGCTTGGCAACTCCGCTGGGGACTATTAGAGAGTCAGGCCTAAAAGTAGTCGTGTGTTATCAAAATCTCGATTTTGTTGGTTTAATTGGTATTTGATTTTAATTCCCACATTTTAAAAATAAAGATCATTTCAAAAAAATAATAAAATGTTTTTAAATATGTCCATATTCTTGTGCATACATATTATAATTGTTCTCTGGTTATTTTGGTGCATATATTCATTTATTGATTAATTGATGATTTATGTTGTTTAATCTTGTTGGGGCATTTAGAATAAGGGATATAGAATAGGTGGTAAAAGGTTTGTTATTTCTCCTCACACATTACACGTGCATTTGCATATCATTAATCCTATACCAGGGTTCCGTCCTTTTAGATGGGAGCAAAGTAACTAAGCCTTCGTGATTAACAATCCGCATGGGCTAGTGAAACACTTCCGGAGTACTAAATTACCTAAGCCTTCGTGATTAACAATCCGCATGGGCTAGGGAAATAGACTCTAATGAATTGAACCCGCTTTTATCAGGGTGCCTTACTAGCCTTCACCAGCGACAGTGAGGAACAATTCGGGGCTTTTAGAACTCATTCACCTTCATATAGTAAACCTAGGCGAAGCCATGCCGAATTTCCAATTAGATATCCCGAAGTTAAGAACACATGGAGGAATATTTCCAATCCTTTTACCTTCTATTCTGCTTTCCGAATAAGTTTATTTTTTTCGGACAATGATGAACGTACATCACAACGCCCGTAATAAAAGTTGGTATTTCATCCCCGGGGTGTTATAATGCTGAAATTTTGTTGGCATCCTCAGGGATAATTATTGCTTTGAATTATATGTTTTTTTGTATTATTCATATTTATTCTCGTTACTAATTCATTTTCTTTTTGTTGTTTTTTTTTCTTTTTCTTTTTTTTTTTTTTTTTTTTTTGCATTCTTGCCGTCATTTTTGTTGGAATGATTGAAGAGCAAGGCAATCAAGAGGAGACTGTGAAAGAAAGTCCAAGATCAGAGGGAGTTACTATAGGACTAATATTTTGTAACAGCACTTTGAAAGGCAAATTATGGACTTGTCTTAGGCAATGATCTTTTATTCTATCTTTAATGTATTTAGTTCCAGGAAATCAATGAAAGACCGTTTGGTTGGAATTATCCCGGGGCCAATACTTTCAAATGCATACATATCTTTATCATTCACTTATTATGTCCTCTATATATTTTGTTCGTTCATTCATACATTTATTCATAGTTATAATTATTCATTCATTTATTTTGCATGTTTATTCATTCATATTCATATACTTAGTCATTTATTTGTTCATTCACTTACTCTTTCATATTTTTATACTTAGTCATTTATTTATTCATTCATCCATTTTTAATAAAACATAAAAAAAAAATTAAAAAAAAAAGATGATGTGTCAATGATTTCTAATTCATGGTTTTCAAAACTAAAGGTACAATTGGTCGCACTGTGAAAGAACCAGATTTTTGACACCCTTACAATACTCAATCTCAGGCCAGAGCTATGGAGAATGATCAGCTTGCTAGAATTGAAAGAACGGAAAGAACTCAAAGGGAACTGCAGGAATAGTTGGCTAAGTCTCAGGAGGAGTCACGAGAACAGATGACTAAACTCATGGAAATGATGAGTGCCATGATGAAACAAAAAGGGCCGGGGGAGAATTCGGTCATCGGGAAAAGGGTGGTAAATGAAGAGGATCAACCTGAAAACATACAACAAAGGGCCAAGAGCTGCCAATTGGGGCAGCTTCCTATGTTTATATCCAGCCAACTGCTGAGGCACAGAACTATGTTCCCGGAAAAGGTAATATTGGAGCTGAGCCAAATGATGTTAACGTTCCAGACTTTGAGGAACTAGCTGACAAGGAAAAGGCAAAGATGACTGAGCTGAAAAGGGTTGAAATGGCAGAATCCAAGAAAAAATATCAATTGCTGGAGGAGAGGCTGAGGGTTGTTGAAGGGGCAGAGTTATTTGGCAGTCTGGATGCCAAAGAGATAAGTTTAGTACACTATCTGGTAATTCCCCCAAAGTTCAAAGTACCAGACTTTGAGAAATATAATGGGACTACTAACCCATCAGCACATCTGACCATGTACTGCAGAAGAATGACGGGGCATGATGATAATGAGAAACTGCTTATCCATTGTTTCCAAGATAGCTTGACAGGGTCTGCAACCCAATGGTATAACCAACTGAGTCGTATCAAGATTCGTTCATGGACGAATTTAGCCAGGGCTTTCACGGAGTACTATAAGCATGTATCTGATATGGTACCTGATAGGCTGTCACTACAGAACATGGAAAAGAAAACTACTGAGAGTTTCAAGGAATACTCGCAAAGGTGGAGAGATCTGGCCACACAAGTGTAGCCCCCTTTAACTAGCAAATAAACTACAGTGCTTTTCATCAATACCTTGAAAGAACCCTATTATGATAAATTGGTGGGGAGTGCCACCAAGGACTTCGCCGACATGGTGATATCCTGGGAGATGATAGAGTCGGCCATTAAGAATGGGATAATAGAAGGGGGTGAGTCTGCTACTCCAAAGAAGGTATTCCCTGCTAGAAAGAAAGTGGAGACCCACGCAGTTAGTATCAACCAATATCCATATACACCTCCCACACCATATACACCACCAAGACCCTATACTCTTACTACATCTTATGCACCCTCTACACCCTACACACCTTACCCGGGGTATAATCCCTACTACCCCAATGTGAACCACCTTACCCAAAATCCATTCCCTTATACCAATATACCACAACAGCAGTTTCCAACTGGTATATCCCCACAGATAACCCTTCCCTAAAACACTGTCACAAACACTAAGGGAGCCGGGCGCAATGACCAACGTTCACCAAGGAACGATCAAAAACCTCAATTTGATCCGATTCCTACCACTTATGCTGAGCTCTATCCAAACTGTTGCAAGGTCAACTTGTTGCACCTGTATACCTCAAACCTCTGACACCGCCATATCCAAGGTGGTACAATGCAAATACCAACTGCGCGTATCACGCAAGAATTCAAGGACATTCGACTGAAGATTGACTGGCCTTTAAAAAGAAAGTCCAAAGCCTGATCAACACTGGGGTTGTGAAGTTCGGGACAAGGAATGGGCCGAATGTAGTAGGAAATTCATTGCTCGATCATGCTGAGAACCGAGTAAATGCAGTATGGACAAGAGAAGTCAGAAAGGTAAAAAGGAATATCGGTAAAGTCAAGACTCCAATGTTAACAGTATGGGTCGATAGGGTTAAGGCAGAAATGGTGGGGGATGCAGACAATTTAAAAATGGTTGCAAAGAGGGTGCAGAATTAGTGCCCGTTCCATAAATGTAGAGGTCATATCATACAGGACTGCGAGGACTTTCTAGCTAAAGTCCTAAAAGAGATGGATGAGGGGGAAACCCAGTTTTACGAAGAAATTGAGGAAGAGGTAGAGGTTATTGAGAATGCAGTTGGCTACGGAATATGAAGACCTTTGATTATCTATTACGATGAACTAGAGGAGAAAGTTATGCCGGTTATTGAGGAAATTGCGTCTAAGTTAGTCATAGATTTGCCTTCTTCCTTCTCATACAAGGAAAACACAGCTGCACCATGGAAGTATGACTGCAGCATGGTTAAGCCAGGGTCTTCGAGTCAACAAGATATCACAGGTGTAGGGCACTTAACACGAAGTGGAAGGTGTTATGCCCCTGAGGTTGAACAGGGATCAACGAGAAAGGATGGAGGAATAGACAAATGGAAGAAGGCAGCTGAACTATTCCATATTGAGATGGATTCGTCAAAATAAGTAGATAGGGGGTCAACCCCAGTTAACAAGATAAAAGAGCCGGTGAATGAAAAGGAAGCTTGTGAGTTTTTAAAGTTCATAAAGCATAGTGAGTATAGTGTGGTTGAGCAATTGCAGTGTCAGCCAGCAAGAATTTCAATCCTATCTTTGCTACTGAATTCAGAGCCACACTGAAATGCCTTGTTGAGAGTTTTGAATCAGGCATATGTTGCCAACAACATATAAGTGGAAAAACTAGATACGCTGGTGGGAAACATTGCAGCAGACGGTCATATCTATTTCCGTTATGATGAAAGACCACCCAATGCTATCGGATCAACCAAAGCTTTTCACATAACAACCACCTGCAAAGGGCACATATTACCGAGGGTCCTTTTGGATAATGGTTCTTCATTAAATGTGCTACCCTTGGAAACCTTGTCCAAATTACCAGTTGATATTTCTTATGTACTGCCAAGTTGCACGGTGGTTAGAGCGTTTGATGGAACTAGACGGGAGGCAACGAGAACTATCGAGGTCCCGATGGAGATAGGTCCTTGAACCTATAAGGTCAATTTCCAAGTCAATGATATTACCCCATCCTACAATTGCTTATTGGGAAGGCCTTGGATACATTCAGTAGGGGTTGTACCCTCATCTCTCTACCAAAAGTTGAAATTTGTTATGGAGGGACGTTTGGTCACTGTATCGAGAGAAGAGGACATCAAAGCCTCTGCATCTACTGGTTCCCCTTACATTGAACCGAATGAGGAGACTTTAGAATGCTTCTTTCGATCCTTGGAGTTTGTGAATGCAATATTCGTCGCTGAGGGACGAAAAATTCCAAAATCGAAGTGGTATAAGAATACAAGATTGGGAGTGAGGACTACCGTAGGAAAAGGCTGCAGGGCTGGTAAAGGTCTTAGAAAGTATCTTCAGGGGATGGCCTAGGTAATTGAAATAGTGGGAAAGAAGGACCGGTTTGGCTTAGGATATCTTCCGAAGGCCCATGATAAGAGGAAACAAAGTGAAAAGAACCGACAAAGGAAGATGGCCCGTCTCGCGGGTATGGATATTGAGTGGGAGCCTGTGACATTTTGACCAATCCTTCATAGCTTCCGCTCGGTCGATTTTCTGTTTGGAGAAAAAAAATTAGATGATGTACTTATAATGATTTAGCAAGCCTTCGAGAGATTCCAGGTGAACAGGGATGAGTAGATACATGACATGGAGATCTGCATGACCAGGGAAGAAAGAATTGAAAGTAAGAATGCAGACTGGATGGTGCGACCCTGTCCACCAGGATATAGACTGACCAATCGAGCTGCCCATAGTCTTTAGGTCTATTTTGAAATAATACTTTAAAAACAATCTTAATTATCTTTGCCCAGAGATATTAAGAATTTTTCTGTAATGGGCTTATGTTTAAACATTTTCATTCAATAAATAACAAACACGATGCATTTTCTTCATATTGATGTGTCCATATTCTTTCATTTATGCTATTTATTTTGCTTTCATTGTATATATGTTTTCCTATATTGTTTCTTCCCCACCTATTTACAGGTGTACGGATGCGGAATATGAGGACCTTCATGTCAGTAATTTTGAAATTGATTTTGAGAGACCCATTTGCACGGTGATTTTGAGGCCGACGAAGATATTGAGGATTATGGTCTACCTCCGGACTTATTAAGAAAAAATAGAACAAGAAGAGAAACAAGTACTTTCTTATGAGAAGCTATTGGATTGTTAAATTTGGGAAGTAGTGAGGAGATAAAAGAGGTTAAAATTGGGACTACATTGTCGTCATCAATAAATGGTAAATTGATAGCCTTGTTCCGGGAATATGTAGATGTATTTGCTTGGTCATACCAAGACATGCCGGGTTTGGATCCAGATATTGTGGTACATAAGCTTCCTTTAAGGCCAGAGTGTAAGCTAATTCAGCAAAAGTTGAGAAGAATGAGGCCGAACATGCTGTTAAAGGTAAAAGAGGAGGTGAAGAAGCAGTTTGATGCTGGATTCTTAAAGGTGGCAAAATATCCGGAAAGGGTGGCAAACATTGTTCTAGTACCAAAGAAGGATGGCAAGGTGCGTATGTGCGTCGATTACCGAGTGTAGGCACTTAATTTTTTTTGGACCACTAAAACAGGTATGTTTTCTTCCTAAATTGATGTTTCAGAATGTAAAAAGATTTTTTTCATCCCTCATGTGGTACTCCAAGACTTAGTCTAAAAAGACGAGCATAAAAAGTCAAACTTGAAAAAGTCAACTACTAAAAAAGTCAACCCACTTTCAAAATTAAGATTTGAAGTTCAATTGAAAAATGGGGAAATAATTTTGATAATCTGAGGTCTACATTGAAAGATATGGAGTTCGGAAGTTGGGTTACGGAGATTCAGTAGAAAGGAAACCCTAGTTTGAGAAATTTTGGGAAAAGTGCTTAAACGATCAAATTGGTCGAAATTGAAGGTTCCAAATGAAAGATAAGCACTGACTACGGGTAATGGAGAAGCTACTTCAAAGAAAAATTGAAAGAAAAGTCAATTCGGAAGAAAACCGAGAATTAGGGTTTTTGGTGGATTTCGGTGAAATTTGGAATAATTACAGAAATAGCCTGACTCGGTAAGACTAAAGCCCTAATTGATGAGGAGTGATTAAACAAGGAAAGCCCAAGGCTCAGTTTGAAGAAAATCTAAAAATTGGACTTGTTTTGAGCAAAGACGAACTTCGGAGGCAAACGGGCAAAATTGGAAAATTTGGAAAAAATAGCAAATGAACTCCAAAACTTTTGAAAATTTGCAAATCTCATTCTCAAATCATTTTGAAGAGATTGGTGAAAGAAAATCCAGATTCAGAGTTCGTTTGCAAAATGGCCAAATCCCGGGTCCCCTATGTAGAAATTCAAAAGGATAAATCTCGAAAAAATAGTAAATAAGCTCCAAAAATTCTGACAATTTGCAGATCTCATTCTTAAATTATTTGGAAGAGATTGGGGAAAGAAAATCCATATTCGGATTTCATTTGCAAAATGGCCAAATCTCGGGCCCACTATGCAGTAATTCAAGCAGATAAATCCTGAAAAAATACCAAATGAGTTCCAAAAACTATGAAAACTTCCAGATCATACTTTTAAATTATTTGGAAGAGATTGGTGAAAAAAAAATCTGGGTTTAGCGCTCGTTTAAAAAATGGTAAAGTTTGGGAGCACAAAGGGGCAATTTTGGAAGAAAAAATCCAAATAAATAGCAAATGGGCTCGAAAAATTTTGAAAACCTCTAGAATTCAAGTTTTTATTATTTTGGAACTATTAAAAAAATAATTTTTGAATTTGGAGTCCGTTTGCTATTTATTTATGTTCAGGGGGTAAGAAGGTTATTTTACCAAAGAAATCGAAAAAGGCCTTTTCTTGTTTTTAAAAAATTGAAGCATGGGTTGGAAGATGAAGGGTCAGCTGGCCAAGGCCCAATGGTGGGTATATATTTTCTGATTTTTAATTAAAAGGCCAACAATGATGAGGAAGGTAGTTATTTTTGTGATTAAGCCTTTGAATTTGCAACACATGGACCAGTGGTTGGAGAGAGAGTATATTTATGACATCTTTATGACATCATAATTCAAGGGCTGATGATTCTAATCTAAGGGTGAGAATTCTACATAGAAGGCATCTTGAATTGAAGGCAATTGGATGAAATTTGGACTAAAAAAATTCTAGAACCTCCTAGGTTCTTCCAAGGCTAGCCGACCACACTACAAGGGAGAAGGGTCTCTTCTTCATTCATACACACTCTGATTTTTTCTGAGTGCTCTCCATTTTTGAAAGGCAAAAAGAAAAATTTAGAAAAGAAAAGAAAGTTAGAAGAGAAAAAGCTTGCAATATAGCTTATAGAGGTTGCTTTAAGCACCATACTCTTGCATTTTCCTTGATTTTCCATTCTTGATTTGTTGTTTTCAATGATATTTTGGTGAGATTCTTTTGATTTTCCTTTTTAAAATAAGTCCTTTTAAGTTTCTTCTTTAAGTTCTTCTTTATACTTTCTTGAAAAAAGCTTTGAAACAATGTTTTTCCTCATGTTCTAGGAGTGGCCGAATGGCCTTATTTTTTTATAATGGTTGCTGTTTTGTTATTTTTTTCATGTGGTTTGTGGTGTTCAACATATTTTTGATGTCTTGTATCTTCTTCAAATACAAAAATATAAAGCTTGTTTTGATTTTGTTGCTTACTTACCTCCATTGTTGAGTTTACTAGCTTATTTTCATGTTTATTTTCCTTGTCTTGCATTTTTGATTTTCTATTTTCAAAGTATTTAAGTTTGCTCATGATTTGCCTTTTACTATGCTAAGTGTTTGTAAAAATGCTTAGTGGTTTGCCTTTACTTTGTGTTTGCATGGTTAGCATTTTTCTTTTTAATCTTGCATGTTAGTATATCATGTGTTTGTGAGAATGTCATGCTCATTTTAAAGTATAGGACCATTCGGCCACCCCTCATCTTGTATGTTTTGTATCTGTATTTTCATCATACTAGTTCATAGGTTTGCATTTTCATGATAAAATGCATGAAAATACAACAAATATGATGCATGAAAAGCATGATTTAAGAACAAAATGACATGAAAAATGCATGGCATAGAGAATATGACCTAGACCTAAATGAACTTGCATGGCTTTTAATACAACCTAGGTCTAAAAAGCATGAATATGCATGGAAAAGCAAGCCAAACCTAAACCTAAAGAATGCATTTCAATAACACAAACATGATTTATGACTTAGACCAATCAATGGTTTAAAGTCATGCTCATTTTGAGCATACTTGTGAAAAATTAAAGAGTTGTCAAATTGATTATTCTACCTTTGTGATTGTTTTTACTTAGCCAATTTTTTCCTAACTTTTCAAAAGTGTTAGCTACTGTTTTTAAGTCTTTAGGAGAGTCTCTAACATTTTTACTTTGATTTTAAAATGATTTTATCAAAGAAAAAAAAATGTGTTTTGGGCAAAACAGTTTTTTTCACCCAGTACTCGTACTTTCCCGAATTTTCTACACAGTCATCTCTAACCAGAAAATTAATCCACTTTTTTCTCAAGTATTTTTACATGTTCTGAGTCTCCAGTATTTGTTTTATATTTTTCTGAATTTTGATAAATAGGTTAAAAAATCGTGTTCTAAAACTGGACAGTGGAGTCAGATTTGAATTTAAAGAAAATTCTTTTTTCTGTTTTGGCTAAGTTACTTAGAGGGGACTGATTAGGAAATTTAGCTACTGTCTTAGGTTAGTTTCTAAGTCTTTTAAACTCTAAAAATAATTTTATATACCTAAGGTTAAGGGTGGTCAAGTCCGAGATTTTAAGCTTAGGAAATTAGAGCCATTTAAAAAGGGTTTAGCTAGGTTTTTATTTTTTTAAATCTAAGTTTTCCAAAATTGTTTTCAAACAATCACAAAGTTTTTCTGTTTTAGAATATTTAATTTGATATATTTTCCAAAGGTAGCCGGATATCTTTTTATATATACGGATTTCCTTAATTAAAGGAAAAAATACATTCTCATGCATTGTATTTTCCATATTCATGCATACTATATAATTGATTTTTGCTATGATAATTTCCATGGTGTTGTTATTATTTTTTATTTATATTTTTGATGTTATGTTGTTTATTATATATTTTTGAATATTTCATGATATCCTATGCTTTTTATTTAGTTATTTTTTTCATATTATTTAGCATATACTATGTTCATGCATATTATTTTTATTTTTATTTTCATGCATATTATATGATAGCATTATTTTATATTTCATGTCATTTCATATCATTTAGATTATATGCCATATCATTTATATTTTCCATGTCATTTAAATCATTTTATTCCATTTAGAATATATCATGTGACTTAGGATATTTCATTCCATATAGAATATATTATGTCACCTAGGTCATTTCATTTCATTTAGAATATATTATGTTACTTAGGATATATTTCTTTCATATATAAGAAATCATGTGACTTAGGATATTTCATTTCATATAGAATATATTATGTTACCTAGGTCATTTCATTTCATTTAGAATATATCATATGACTTAGGATATTTCATTTCATATAGAATATATCATGTTACCTAGGTTATTTCATTTCATTTAGAATATATCATATGACTTAGGATATTTCATTTCATTTAGAATATGCTATGCATTTAAATTATATCATACCATTTACATTACATTATATTCATATTTTTTAAAATGTTTTGAAAAAGGTAATGATTTTCAATAAAATAAAGATATTCCCGAGTTAAAATAATTCATGAGTTCTCTGTCAAATTTGCTGGGGAGGATATCATCAATTATCATTAATAACGGAATATCTTCTTTAAAACAAGAATGATTCATAAAGTTTTCCAAACTAATAAAAATTTCTATATTTTGCAACGTTTGTTGGGGAATATAGGAAAATTTTGAATTTATAAATTCTAGATCATTTTCAATTAAAAATGGAATTATTTTTCTTTAAATTAGGAATTAACTTGAAATACTAAATTAAAATTAACTTTTTACCGAGACTTGAGATAACACATGATTAATAAGGTACCGCTTTATACAGGCATTGTGGGGGTGCTAATCCTTCCCCGCACGTAACCGAGTCCCCAACCCGCTTTTTCGATTTTCTCTGGTTTAAAGCGCAGACTTGAAATTGGTTTTAAAAATGTTTTAATTAATTTTAAAATGTTTTACAAAACTGGTTTTAATAGGTGGCCGATCACACCTAGCTAAAAAAAATATTGGTAGCGACTCCATGTCTTTTTTGAGGTCATTTTCAAAACCTTCATTTGTAAGAGGAATTAAGTCAACTTTTTTTTGGTTTATTTTAATGTCACGCTTAACGAATAATAAAGTCTTGCGATTAGACTTGTTATTTTTTAGGTTGTGACAGCTTGGCGACTCCACTGGGAACTTTAGAGAGTTAGGCCTAGAGTTAGTAGTGTGGTATCAAAGTCTCAGTTTTGTTGGTTTAATTGGTATTTAATTTTAATTCCCACTTTTTTTTAAATAAGGAGAATTTCAAAAATAATAAAATGCTCTTAAATATGTCCGTATTCATGTGCATACATATTATAATTGTTCTCTGGTTATTTTGGTGCATATATTCATTTATTGATTAATTGATGATTTATGTTGTTTAATCTTGTTGGGGTATTTAGAATAAGAGATGCAGAATAGGTGGTGAAAGGTTTGTTATTTCTCCTCACACACTACACGTGCATTTGCATATCATGAGCCCTATACCCGGGTTCCATCCTTTTAGGTGGGAGCAAAGTAACTAAGCATTCGTGATTAACAATCCGCATGGGCTCGTGAAACACTTCAGGAGTACTAAATTACCTAAGCCTTTGTGATTAACAATCCGCATGGGATAGGGAAATAGACTCTAACGAATTGAACCCACTTTTATCGGGGTGCCTTACTAGCCTTCACCGGCGACAGTGAGGAACAATTCGAGGCTTTTAGAACTAATTCACCTTCATAAAGTAAACCTAGGCAAAGCCATGCAGGATTTCCAATTAGATATCCTGTAGTTAAGAACACATGGAGGAATATTTTCAATCCTTTTACCTTCTATTCTACTTTTCGAATAAGTTTATTTTGAAAATCGGGCAATGATGAATATACATCACAATGCCCATAATAAGTGTTGGTGTTTTGTCCCAGGGGTGTTATAATGCCAAAATTTTGTTGGCATCCTAGGGGATAATTATTGTTTTGAATTATATGTTTTTTTGTATTATTCAAATTTATTCCCATTACTAGTCATTTTCTTTTTTTCTTTTTTTTTTTTTTTTGCATTCTTGTCATCATTTTTGCACATGGAAGGTTCTTGGTCTCGGGATAATATTCAACCAAAAGGGCTTCCATGGAAGGTTAGAATGTCTCAGTGGTCGAGAAGCATTTAGAGGTTAGGAAACAGTCCGAGAAAGATCAGCAGGATAATGGGGATTGTTTGAAAATGGGATATGTGTCAGTATTGCCAGCCGAGGTTGATCTTACTATCAAGCAAAATGATCTCCGAGAATTGATGGATATATGGAATCGATGGAACATATCATAAAAAGAAGCCTTCACTCAGACTTATGAGGACATAGCACTGTTAGTTCAGGTTAAGGTCAGTGGTGAGGTGATCTGGGCTATGGTGCAATTCTGGAATCCCTCTTATCGGTGTTTTACTTTCAACCGAGAGGATATGACTCCAACCATAAAGGAATATTCAACCTTGCTGCATATTGAGTACGTTATTCTCGACCATATTTATTTGAAGGATACAAAGACGCCGGGTTTCAAGAAAAAAATGTCTAAGATTCTGGGAGTGGAAAGAAATTAGTTCGAAAGCCATGTTGTCCGGAAAGGGGTAAGTCACTGTATCTCATGGGATGTTTTACAGACCTTAATTCATGGCCATTCAAGTAAGGAGACAGTTAGAAATATTTTTGCTCTGGCTATCTATGGTTTAGTTATCTTTCAGAAGACATTAGGATATGTGGATGTGGCGGTATTTGATGTTTTTGAGAGGCTTGAGCAGAGGATAAACTCAGCCCTAACAATTATAGCAGAAACAATCCGATCTCTTAATTTCTGTAGACGGGAAGGAAAATGGCATTTTATAGGTTGTATACAACTACTTTACATATGGGTTCAGATTCATTTTTGTAAATAAGAGAATTTCCCTCTTCGCTCGTATTGAAAGTCTTTTGCACCAATTGGGGAATTTCTTAAGAGGGATTGGCCTGAAAATAGAACTGAGAAACAATGGATCAACATCTTTTGGAATATTAGGGCTGATATGATAATTTGGAGTGCTCCATGGATAGCTCCTATGCCGACATTGTACAAGTGCGGAGATAAAGCTTCTATTCCATTATTGGGAGTATGGGGAGGAGTGAGCTATGCACCACTGCTGGTACTAAGACAATCTAAATCCCGTCAGTTTACTCCTACAACCCATGACCTTAGTGATTTGGAATTTGGTTATGGAAAAGATGGATACTCGGGAAAGGTACATGAGATTGTAGTAGCATGGAAGGAAACTCATCGGGTGGAGGTAGCTAGATATGCCAACATCGTCACACCTGATTACCTGGTATGAAGGGAATTGAGGGTTAATGATAGGTTGTTGACATCAGATGGAAAAGAGGTCTTCATGAGTCCACCACCTAAGGAAGCACCATCGGAGTTAGAAATTGCAAGGTTAGAATTTGGAAAAGAAAAGGCCTATATGAGCAAAGAGATTGCTCGACTTCAAGAAGAGCTTGAGAAAATGAAAAATAGGGAATCAGCCCGGGAAAGAGAAAAGGAAAAGATCAAGAGAGAAAGGGACAGTGCTAAGGGCGATCTTCAGGAATTACACTTGGAGAACAAGAGGTACCGCTTCGAGCTCAGATTTGAGGGAACCCTCAAGACTTCCGGGGAATGGGAGCAAGAGGTCAAAATCCTCAAGAAGAAGAATAACTATTGGAAAGAGAGAGCAAAGCATGAGGAAGCCCGAGCCAATCAACTAGAGAAACAAGCTAAAGAAAGCTTACACGGTGATGCTTCTGCTGACATGTCAAAGGGCCGTGAACAAGTAGGGGTCAGATTGAAAAGCAAGGCAATCAAAAGAGGACAGTAAAAAAAAAAGTCCAAGATCCGAAGGAGTTACTATAGGACCGGTGTTTTGTAATAGCATTTTGAATTAGGATAGACAGATTATCAAATTGTCTTAAGCAGTGATCTTTTATCTTTGATGTATTTAGTTCCAGGAAATCAATGAAAGACCGTTTGGTTGGAATTATTCTGAGGCCAATACTTTTAAATGCATTCATCATTCATTTGTTCTTTCCTTTATATATTTTGTTTGTTCATTCATTCATATTTATAGTCATTCATACATTTATACTGTAAGGTTATTCATGCACTTAGCCATTTATTTATTTGTCTATTAATTTATTTTTTATAATTATTCATTCATATTCATACACTTAGTCATTTACTTATTTGTTCATTCATTAACATTTAGTTATTCATTCATTTTTTATAAAATAAAAAAATGTGTCAATAAATTATAATTCATGGTTTTCAAAACTAAAGGTACAATTGCTCGCACTCAGAAAGAATCGAATTTTTGACACCCTTACAATACTTGATCTCAAGCCAGAGCTATGGAGAACGATCAGCTTGCTGGAATTGAAAGGTTGGAAAGAACTCAGAAAGAACTACAAGAACAGTTGGCTAAGTCTCAGGAGGAGTCACGAGAACAGATGAGCAAACTCATGGAAATGATGAGGCAGAAATGGCCAGGGGAAAGTTCAGTTACAAGAATAGAGGTAGTAAACCAGGAAGGCCGACCTGAGGTAGTACATCAGAATGGCCAGACATCCCAGCATGTGGGAAAGGAACTTCCAACTAAGGCAGCATCCTATGTTTACATCCAACCAGCGGCCGAGGTATAGAATTTTGGTCCTAAAAAGGGTAACATTGGGGTTGATCCAATTGATGTGGACGTTCCAGACTTTGAAGAACTGGCTGAAAAGGAAAAGGCAAAGATGGCCGAGCTAAAAAAGGTTGAAACGGTAGAATCCCAGAAAAAATATCAGCTGCTGGAGGAAAGATTGAGGGCAGTTGAAGGGGCAGAGCTATTTGGCAATCTAGATGCCAAAGAGATGAGTTTAGTGCACGGTCTGGTGATTCCTCCAAAGTTCAAAGTACTAGACTTTGAAAAATATAACGGAACTACAAACCCATCAGCACATCTGACCATGTACTGCCGGAAGATGACCGGACATGATGAAGATGAAAAATTGCTTATCCACTATTTTTAGGATAGCTTGACAGGGTTCGAAACTCGATGGTATAACTAGCTTACCCGTACTAAGATCCGTTCCTGGATGGATCTAGCCAAAGCTTTCATGAAACAATACAAGCATGTAACGGACATGGTGCCTGACCGTCTAACTCTGCAAAACATGGAAAAGAAAGCTACTGAAAGCTTTAAAGAAAATTCTCAGAGATGGAGAGACCTGGCTACACAAGTACAACCTCCTTTGACCAACAAGGAAACTACAGTGCTTTTCATCAATACCCTGAAAGCACCTTATTATGATATATTGGTTGGGAGTGCCACCAAGGACTTTGCAGATATGGTGATATCCGGGGATATTATAGAGTCTGCCATTAAGAATGGGAAAATGGAAGGGGGTGAGTTTGCTAATCCGAAGAAGGTTTTCCCTGCAAAGAAGAAAGAAGAGACCTATGTAGTTAGCTTCAATCAATACCCCTATGAACCTCTTAGACCATATACACCTCCCAGGCCCTATACTCCTCCTACATCTTATGCACCTCCTATACCCTACACACCTTACCCAGGGTATAATCCGTACTACCCCAATGTGAACCATCTTACCCAAAATCCATTTCCCTGTACCAATATACCACAACAGCCTTTTCCAACTGGCATATCCCCACAGATAAATCTTCCTCGAAACACTGTCCCAAACACTCAAGGTGTTGGATGCAACGATCAACGTTCACCAAGGAATGATCAAAAACCCCAATTTGATCCGATTTCTACAACCTATGGTGAGCTTTATCCTAAACTGTTGCAGAGTTAAATTGTTGCACCTATATACCTCAAACCTCTAACATCACCATATCCAAGGTGGTACAACGCAAATGTTAGCTACGCATATCACGCAAGGATCCAGGGGCATCCGACTGAGGACTGTATTGTCTTTAAGAAGAAAGTCCAAAGTTTGATTAATACTTGGGTGGTGAAGTTTGGGGCAAGGAATGGGCCGAATGTAGCAGGAAATCCATTACCCGGTCATGCTGAGAATCGGGTAAATGCAGTAGTGACAGGGGAAGAAAGAAGATTGAAAAGACATGTTAGTGAAGTCAAGACTCCAATGATAAAAGTGTGGGTCGAAATGGTAAAAGAGGGAATGGTGGAGGATGGTGATAGTTTAAAAATGGTTGCAAACAAGGTGGAGGATTGGTGCCCGTTCCATGGATGTAAAGGTCATATCATACAGGAATGCGAGGACTTTCTGGCTGAAGTCCAAAAGATGATGGATGAAGGGCCAGTTTTATGAAGAAGTAGAGGATGAAGTAGAGGTTACTGAGAATACGGCTGGCTACGGAATAAGAGCGGCTGGCTACAGAATAGGAAGACCTTTGATCATCTATTACGATGAACCAGAGAAGACTACTCCGGTTGTTGAGGAAATTGCGTCTAAGCTAATCATAGATTTGCCTTCTTCCTTTTCATACAAGGAAAACAAAGTTGCACCATGGAAACATGACTGCAGCATGGTTATGCCAGGGTCTTCAAGTCAGCAAGATATTACAGGTGTAGGGCACTTAACACGAAGTGGAAAGTGTTATGCCCCTGAGGTTGTTGAACAGGGATCAACAAGAAAGGATAGAGGAATGGACAAAGGGAAGAAAGTAGCTGAACCAATCCATATTGAGATAGATTTGTTAAAAGAAGCAGAAAGGGGATTAGCCCCGGTTAACAAGATAAAAGAGCCAGTGAATGAAAAGAAGGCTTGCGAGTTTTTAAAGTTCATAAAACATAGTGAGTATAGTGTGGTTGAGCAATTGCAGCATCAGCTAGCAAGAATCTCCATCTTATCTTTGCTATTAAACTCAGAGCCACACAGAAATGCCCTGTTGAGAGTGTTGAATCATGCATATATGGCTAAAAACATATCGGTAGAAAAATTAGACAGGCTAGTGGGAAATATTGCGACAGACGATCATATATTTCAGTTATGATGAAATACCACCCAATGGTATTGGGTCCACAAAGGCTCTTCACATAACAAACACTTGCAAAAGGGCATATACTACCAAGGGTGCTTCTGTATAATGGTTCTTCATTAAATGTAATGCCCCTGGCAACCCTGTCTAAGTTGCCAATTGATATTTCTTATATGCTGTCGAGTTGCACAGTAGTCAGAGCTTTTGATGGTACTAGGAGAGAGGTAATGGGAACTATTGAGGTTCCTCTGGAGATAGGCGCATGCACCTATACGGTGAACTTTCAGGTCATGGATATTAATCCGTCCTATAATTGCTTGTTGGGAAGGCCGTGGATACATTCAGCAAGGGCTGTACCCTCATCTCTCCACCAAAAGCTAAAATTTGTGATGGAGGGGCGTTTGGTCATTGTATCAAGAGAAGATGACATAATAGCCTCTGCATCTACTGAATCTCCTTATGTTGAACCCAATGAAAATACCGTAGAATGTTCCGATCTTTAGAATTCTAAATGCGATTTTCGTCGCTGAAGGACGAAAAATTCCAAAGTCAAGGTTGTCCAAGAACACAAGGCTGGGAGTAAGAACTACAATGGGAAAGGGCTGCAGGGCTGGAAAAAGTCTTGGAAAATATCTTCAAGGGATGGCTCGAGCAATAGAAGTAGTGGGAAAGAAAGATCGGTTCAACTTAGGGTATCTTCCAAAGGCCTATGAGAAGAGAAAACAAGTTGAAAAAAACTGACAAATGAGGATGGCCCATCTCGTTGGTATGGATATTGGGTGGGAGCCTATGATTTTCCCACCAATCCTTCACAGCTTTCGCTCTGCTAGTTTTATATTTAGAGAAAAGAATTCAGAAGATGTACTTATAATGATCGAGCAAGCTTTTGAAAAGTTTCATGTGAATAAGGGTGGGCAGATACAAGATATGGTGATTTGCATGATAGGGAATGAAGGAATGAAAAGTGACAATGCGAACTGGATGGTGCGACCTTGTCCACCAGGATATAGACTGAGTTGCCCACAGTTTTTAAGTCTATTCCAAAGTAATACTTTAAAAAAACAATCTTAATTATCTTTACCCAGAGATATTAAGAGCCTTTTTCTGTAATGGGCTTTTTGTTTAAACATTTTCATTCAATAAATAACAAGCACGATGCATTTTATTCATATTGATGTGTCCATGTTCTTTCATTTATGCTATTTATTTTTTCTTTTATTATATATATTTTCCTATATTGTTTCTTCCCCACCTATTTACAGGTGTACGGATGCAGAATATGAGGACCTTCCTATCAGTAATTCTGAAATTGATTTTGAAAGACCCATTTGCACGGGTAATTTTGAGGCTAACGAAGATATTGAGGATTATGGTCTACCTCTAGATATATTAAGGAAAATAAAACAAGAGGACAAACAAGTACTTCCTCATAAGGAATTATTGGAAATGATAACTCTGGGACATGGTAAGGAGATAAAGCATGTCAAAATCGGGACTTCATTGTCATCATCAATAAAGGGTGAATTGATAGCTTTGCTCCGGGAATATGTGGATGTATTTGCATGGTCTTACCAAGACATGCCTGGGTTGGATTCGGATATTGTAGTTCATAAGCTCCCTTTAAGGCAAGAATGCAAGCCAATTCAGCAAAAGTTAAGAAAAATGAGACCGGACATGTTGTTAAAGATAAAAGAGGAGGTGAAGAAGTAATTTGATGCTAGATTCTTAGAGGTGGCAAAATATCCAGAATGGGTGGCAAATATTGTTCCAATACCAAAGAAGGATGGCAAGGAGATGATGTACGTTGATTACAGAGATTTGAACAAGGCCAGCCCTAAAGATAATTTCCCTTTGCCCCATATCGATACTCTAATGGATGATACGACGAAGAGTTCTTTATTTTCTTTCATGGACGGATTCTCGGGATATAATCAGATTAAGATGGAACCAGAAGATATGGAGAAAACCACATTTGTCACAATGTGGTGAACATTCTGCTACAAGGTAATGCCGTTTGGGTCAAAGAATGCTGGGGCAACATATCAGAGAGCAATGGTGACCTTGTTTCATGATATGATGCATAATGGAATTGAGGTCTATGTCGATGATATGATTGCAAAGTCACAAAGAGAAGAGGACCATATTGTGAATCTTAAGAAGCTCTTCGAACGACTAAGAAAGTTTTGACTCAAGCTAAATCCGGCAAAATGCACTTTTGGAGTCACCTCGAGAAAATTACTGGGTTTTGTCGTCAGCAAAAAGGGAATTGAGATTGACCCGGATAAAATGAAGGCCATTCAGAATTTGCCACCACCTCGTACTCAAAAGGAAGTAAGTGGCTTTCTGGGAGATTGAATTACATTGCTCGGTTTATTTCTCAGTTAACCGACAAATGTGATCCAATATTTAAGTTACTTCGAAAACGTGATCTAGAAGAATGGGATGAAGGATGCCATGTCGTTTTTAAAAAGGTTAAGCATTATCTATCAAACCCACCAGTATTAATGCCACCTGTTCCGGATAAACCAATGATACTATATCTATCAGTATTTGAGAGATCCATGGGTTGTGTCTTGGGGAAACATGTTGAGACAGGGAAGAATGAACAAGCAATTTACTACCTGAGCAAGAAGTTCATAGATTATGAGCTGAAGTATTCATCGGTAGAAAAGTTGTGCTGTGCCTTAGCTTGGATTGCTCGAAGACTCAGACAGTACATGTTGTACCACACAATGTGGTTGATTGCCAGGCTAGATCCAATCAAGTACATGTTGGAAGCACCTTCTTCATCAGGGAGAATAGCAAGATGGCAGGTTTTATTGTCAGAATACGATATTGTATATATAACTCAGAAATCCATCAAGGCAGTGCAGTGGCTGAACTTTTAGCAAGACGGGTAGTGGAAGATTATGAGCTGTTGAACTTTGACTTCTCGGATGAAGATTTGATGTATGTTTTGCAAGCAAATGAGATTCCCCTGAAGAAAAAAGTATGGAAAATGAACTTTGATGGCGCATCTAATGCCATAGGGCATGGAATCGATGCAGTGCTCATATCCCCAAAAGAAGATTATTATCCTTTCACTGCCAGATTGGATTTTGATTGTACAAATAATACTGCTGAGTATGAGGCATGTACTATGGGCCTTCGTGCTGCAGTATAAAGAAAAATAAAAATATTGGAAGTTTTTTGAGATTCAGCCCTAGTGATATATTAACTACAGGGAGAATGGGAAACTCGAGATACAAAGCTAATCCGATACCGAGAACTCATACTGAGTTTATTGAAGGAGTTAGAAGAAGTGAGTTTCAATTACTTCCCTCGAGAAGAAAACCGAATGGCAGATGCTCTGGCTATTTTGTCATCAATGTTTAAAGTGAATAAGGGGCTGAAGTTGTGCCAATAAAGATGGGTATATATGAGTCTTCTGCCCACTGTCTGAGTAATGAAGAAGAAGCAGATGGCCTCCCTTTGTATAATGACATCTTGCAGTACATTAAGAGTCAACAATATCTAGAACGGGCAACAGAAAATGACAAGAGGACTTTGAGAAGGCTAGCAATGGGTTTTTTCTAGACGGCAAGATTCTCTACAAGAAAGGGAAAGATCAAGTCCTATTGAGATGTGTCGGATCTGCCGAAGCTCGGAGAATCATAGAGGAAGTCCATGAAGGGATACATGGCACCCATGCCAATGGTCACATGCTTGCTAAGAAGATTATCAGGACAGGGTATTATTGGCTGACAATGGAAGGAGATTGTATCAGTTATTCCTGGAAGTGCCATAAATATCAGATATATGTAGATAAGATCCATGTGCCGCCATCGCCATTGCATGTCATGACTTCACCATGGCCATTTTCATTGTGGGGAATGGATATGATTGGGCCTATTACCCCGAAAGCTTCAAAAGGACATCGTTTCATCCTGGTGGCCATAGATTATTTCACAAAGTGGGTGGAAGCTGCTTCTTATATGAATGTGACAAAGTCGGTGGTATGCAAATTTGTTAAGAAGGAAATCATATGTCGATTTGGATTGCCAGCAAGAATTATTTCAGATAATGCTCTCAATCTGAACAATAAGATGATGAGAGAGGTGTGTACTCAGTTCAAGATCACTCATCACAACTCGGCACCTTACCAACCAAAGATGAATGGGGCAGTAGAAGCAGCCAACAAAAACATCAAGAAGAATGTGGAGAAGATGACTGATGTGCAAAAGGATTGGCATGAGATTTTGGCTTTTGCTCTTCACACATATCGCACTTCGGTTCGCACATCTATAGGGGCAACGCCGTTTTCTTTGGTATATGGTATGGAAACAGTGCTACCTATTGAAGTTGAGATCCCTTCACTTCGGGTTTTGATGGAGGTTGGCCTAGAAGAGACAGAATGGGTGAGAGCTCGTTATGAATAGTTGAATCTCATCGAGGAGAAAAGATTGAAAGCAATTTGTTATGGGCAGATGTATCAGAAAAGGATGATTCGAGCCCACAATAAGAAGGTTCGTCCTAGACAGTTCCGCTAAGGAGATTTAGTACTGAGGAAAATCCTCCCTATAGTGAAGGACCCACGAGGAAAATAGGCTCCAAATTGTGAAAGACCTTATGTGGTAAAAAGAGCTTTTTCTGGATAAGCATTGATTTTAACTCGGATGGACGAGGAAGATTTTAGAAATCCCGTGAATGCTGATGAACTGAAGAAGTATTATGCTTGAAAAAAAAAGTGTGATGCTGTGCACATGGAAATTTGAATGATTCCAAGCGTAAAAATAGAAATTCTATATATCTATTTCCCCTGAGAATTGATTTTCAATGAGAATATTCATGCTTGATATGATGAATGGCCATCTTTCATATTCCCTTCACTAAGAAGAAATTATCTCTAGTCACCCCTTTGAGCCTTAGGAATTATTTCTTTCTTTAAACCTTGATCAAGGATCACCCTCTACACTGGAGGATAGATACGAGGAAAAATAATATAAAGAAAAAATCATGGCAAAAAGAAAGCCATCGAAAAATGTGAAATCAAAGAATGGCAAATGAAAGCCAACAAAGAAAAAAGAAAATCCAAAAAAAGGATAAATGTTTCAAGAATGAACTCTCCTCAAGAAATGATCCTTGATCCAATTACCCTTAAACACATTTTGGGGCAATTTATCCTTTCTTTCTAAACCCGAGCCTTGGCCTACATTACGTGCTTTAAAGGCCCATTTTGATCAAGCATGGATATTTAATTTGCAAGGTTATTCTCATAATTTATTCCATCTTTTGAATTTACATTTTTACCTTGGAAGCATTTAGAATTCTCAGATGCATGGTAGAATACAAGGAAAAAGAGAAAACAAAAAATGAAAATGAAAAAAGAATGTAAAAGGAGAGGTTTAAGCCGAAAACCCGCAAAGGGCGACTTAATACCGAATGGAGGAAAACTTGAGTTGAAAACCCGCAAAGGACGGCTCAAGTACTGATTAAAGTTCAAATCAATGCTCTGTGTAAAGGGGGAGAAAATATTTGAAAATCAAAGGAAAGGGGAATAACTCAGTTTGACGTAACTACGGAAGCCGAGGGATTACCCAAGTAAATTGCTCGTTCAAGAGAAATTTCAGATGGTTTGAAAAAAAAAAAAGAGGGGTCCAAGATATTTCGCATCCGGGGCATCTACAACCTATAACATTACATTTGTTTCTTATATCCTTGATATTCACTTTTACAATTTTAAAACATTTGTTGAATTAAATTCTTGTTATCCTTTTCATGACATTTTGCTTGTTTCATATTTTCTTTCATACATTTTTGAGATTGCATCTTGTTTGTTATAAGATTGAATGATGATTAGTAAGCATAAAAATCTTTAAATAAAGAAATTTAGAGTATTACTAAGGAATAGATTTAAATCTTAGAAAAAGTTTGGAAACCACTAATCTTGATGGAAAACTCACCAATTAAAAGAAAACTGTGAACGTGTTGGAGACTCCATCACGAAGTTAGAAAATTTGTGAATTTCAGCGAAAATCAGATACTGAGACTGTTTGACAAGATTATCTTGAGTGAAGGATTCCTTAAGTGGGGCATCAGTGAACAATTGAAGACTCCGTCATGAAGTCGGATAATCTGTGAACCTCAAAGAAACCATGGATTAGAAATCATGACAGTCATTTGATTGCATTCATTCTTAGGAAACATACAAGCATTTGCAAAGCATGTCATTCTCATCATTGCATTCAACTAACATTGCAGGAATCAAGAAAACTTTGGCTTCCCCAAATCGAACTCGTTCTGCTTCTCAAATGAGTCGAACCCCGAGACCACCGTCAAGGTATTTCCTTTTGTCTTAAATTGAATTCATTCTGTTTTATCAAATGAATTAAGCCTTGAGACCACCGTCGAGGTATTTCCTTTTGTTTTAAAATGAATTCATTCTGTTTTATCAAATGAGTCGAGCCTTGAGACCATCGTCGAGGTATTTCCTTTTGTTTTAAATCGAATTCATTCTGTTTTATCAAATGAGTCGAGCCTCAGGGCATAATCTTTAAGATCTCCGGGCATAATTTTTCAAATCACTGGTAAGGCCTCCGGGCACCATTTTTAAAACCTCCGGGCACCATTTTTAAGACCTCCAGGCACAAGTTTCCAAAGTTTTTACAATTTTAAACAATGAACGAGTCTTTGGTGGTGATAACCAAAGCCTCTGATGGAGATATCTAGAGTTTTCAGTTTTAAAAGTAAAC
Organism: Fremontodendron californicum; assembly: GCA_030761205.1. Classification (NCBI taxonomy): domain Eukaryota; kingdom Viridiplantae; phylum Streptophyta; class Magnoliopsida; order Malvales; family Malvaceae; genus Fremontodendron; species Fremontodendron californicum. The sequence goes on from JAULJL010000009.1 coordinate 25,712,554, forward strand.
AAGTCTTTGGTGGTGATAGCCGAAGCTTCTGGAGGATACCCAGAATTAAACACATCTTAGCACAAGATAAGTTAAGCCCCTGAGACCATCGTCGAGGTCTTTTCTTCTCTTGCAAATCGAACTCGTTTCCTTAAGACGGGTCGAGCCTTGATTAGTCATGGAATTCAATTTCAGGACAAAATCTTCAATTTACAGCTTTTTTTCAACCAAAAAAAATGAAGAATGGAAGTGAGTGAAAACCTCTTTCCCCTTTTCTTCACATGTGATTTCACTAACCGGACAAAATTAGCATTTGTTTATCTTTGCCTGATTCCTGATTCTCAGCAATAGCGAAAGAAGGGCAGCTATAGACACCTAATTTTGTCCGGACCACTAAAACAGGTATGTTTTCTTCCTAAATTGATGTTTCAGAATGTAAAAAGATTTTTTTTAATCCCGCAGGTGGTACTCTGAGACTTAGTCTAAGAAGCGAGCATAAAAAGTCAAACTTGAAAAAGTCAACCCCAAAAAGTCAACCCCAAAAAGTCAACCCCAAAAAGTCAACTACTAAAAAAGTCAACCCACTTCCAAAATCAAGATTTGAAGTTCAATTGAAAAATGGTGAAATAATTTTTATAATCCGACGTCTACATTGAAAGATATGGAGTTCCGAAGTTGGGTTATGAAGATTGAGTAGAAAGGAAACCCTAGTTCAAAAAATTTAGGGAAAAGTGCTTAAACGATCAAATTGGTTGAAATTGAAGGTTCCAAATGAAAGGTAAGCACTGACTACGGGTAATGGAGAAGCGACTTGAAAGAAAAATTGAAAAAAAAAGTCAATTCGAAAGAAAATCGAGAATTAGGGTATTTGGTGGATTTCGGTGAAATTTGGAAGAATTACAGAAATGGCCCGATTCGGTAAGACTAAAGCTCTTAATTGATGAGGAGTGATTAAAAAAGGAAAGCCCAAGCCGAACTTGTTTTTAGCAAAGCCGGGCTTCGAAGGCAAACGGGCAAAATTGGAAAATTTGGAAAAAATAGCAAATGAACTCCAAAAATTCTAAAAATTTGTAGATCTCATTCTTAAATCATTTCGAAGAGATTGGCGAAATAAAATCCTGATTCGGAGTTCGTTTGCAAAATAGCCAAATCCCGAGTCCCCTATACAGAAATTCAAAAGGATAAATCCCGAAAAAATAGTAAATGAGCCCCAAAAATTCTGAAAATTTGCATATCTTATTCTTAAATTATTTGGAAGAGATTGGCAAAAGAAAATCCAGATTCGGAGTTCGTTTGCAAAATGGCCAAATCCCGGGCCTACTATGTAGTAATTCAAATAGATAAATCCCAAAAAAATACCAAATGAGTTTCAAAAATTATGAAAACTTCTAGATCCTACTTTTAAATTATTTGGAAGAGATTGGTAAAGAAAAATCTGGATTTGGAGCTCGTTTAAAAAATGGTAAAGTTTGAGAGCACAAAAGGGCAATTTTGGAAAAAAATCCAAATAAATAGAAAATGGGCTCGGAAAATTTTGAAAACCTCCATAATTCAATTTTTTATTATTTTGGAAGTATTAAAAAAATAATTTTTGAATTTGGAGTCCGTTTGCTATTTATTTATGTTCGACGGGCAAAAAGGTCATTTTACCAAAGAAATCGAAAAGGGCCTTTTCTTGTTTTTAAAAAATTGAAGCATGGGCTGGAAGAGGAAGGGTCAGCCGGCCAAGGCCCAATGGTGGGCAAATATTTTTTGTTTTTTAATCAAAAGGCCAACAATGAAGAGGAATGTAGTTATTTTTGTGATTAAGCCTTTGAATTTGCAACACAATGACCAATGGTTGGAGAAAGAGTATATTTATGACATCTTCATGACATCATAATTCAAGGGCTGATGATTCTAATCTAAGGGTGAGAATTCTACATAGAAAGCATCTTGGATTGAAGGCCATTGGATGAAATTTGGACTAAAAAAATTCTAGAACCTCCTAGGTTCTTCCAAGGCTAGCCGGCCACATTACAAGGGAGAGGGGTCTCTTCTTCATTCATACACACTCTGATTTTTGCTGAATGCTCTCCATTTCTGAAAGGCAAAAAGAATTTTAGAAAAGGAAAGAAAGTTAGAAGACAAAAAGCTTGCAATATAGCTTCTAGAGGTTGCTTTAAGCACCATACTCTTGCACTTTCCTTGATTTTCCATTCTTGATTTGTTGTTTTCATTGATATTTTGGTGAGTTTCTTTTGATTTTCCTTTTTAAAATAAGTGCTTTTAAGTTTCTCCTTTAAGTTCTTCTTTATACTTTCTTGAAAAAAACTTTGAAAAAATGTTTTTCCTCATGTTCTAGGAGTGGTCTAATGGCCTTATTTTTTTTATAATGGTTGCTGTTTTGTTATTTTTTTCATGTGGTTTGTGGTGTTCAACATATTTTTGATGTCTTGTATCTTCTTCAAATACAAAAATATGAAGCTTTTTTTTATTTTGTTGCTTACTTACCTCAATTGTTGAGTTTACTAGCTTATTTTCATGTTTATTTTCCTTTTCTTGCATTTTTGATTTTCTGTTTTCAAAGTATTTAAGTTTGCTCATGATTTGCCTTTTACTATGCTAAGTGTTTGTAAAAATGCTTAGTGGTTTTCATGCCTTTACTTTGTGTTTGCATGGTTAGCATTGTTTCTTTTTAATCTTGCATGTTAGTATATCATGTGTTTGTGAAAATGTCATACTCATTTTAAAGTATAGGACCATTCGGCCACCCGTCATCTTGTATGTGCATTTTCATCATACTAGTTGATAGGTTTGCATTTTCATGATATTTGGTTGTGTATTTTGTTTAAGCATGCTTAGTTTGGCTTGCTTTGCCATGCATATTCATGCATTTTAGACCTAGGTTGTATTAAAAGCCATGCAAGTTCATTTAGGTCTAGGTCATATTCTCTATGCCATGCATTTTTCTTGTCATTTAGGTCTTAAATCATGCATTTCATGCATCATATTTGCTGTATTTTCATGCATTTCATATCATGCCACATGATTTATGACTTAGACCAATCAATGGTTTAAAGTCATGCTCATTTTGAGCATACTTGTGAAAAATTAAAGAGTTGTCAAATTGATTATTCTACCTTTGTGATTTTTTTTTACTTAACCAATTTTTGCCTAACTTTTCAAAAGTATTAGCTACTGTTTGTGAGTTTTTAGGAGAGTCTCTAACATTTTTACTTTGATTTTTAAATGATTTTATCAAAGGCAAAAAAATGTGTTTTGGGCAAAACAGTTTTTTTCACCTAGTACTCGTACTTTCTCGAATTTTTTGGGCGACTCGGTCATCTTTAACCAAAAAATTAAGCCAGTTTTTTTTCGTGTACTTTTACATGTTATGAGTCTCCAGTATTGTTTTTAGATTTTTCTGAATTTTTAAAAATAGGTTAAAAAATTGTGTTCTAAAACTGGATAGTGGAGTCAGATTTGAATTTTTAAAAAAATCATTTTTCTGTTTTGGCTAAGTTACTTAGAGGGGATTGATTAGGAAGTTTAGCTACTGTCTTAGGTTAGTTTCTAAGTCTTTTTAAACTCTAAAAATAATTTTATAAACCTTGGGTTAAGGGTGGTCAAGTCCGGGATTTTAAGCTTAGGAAATTAGAGCCATTTAGAAAGGGTTTAGCTAGGTTTTTATTTTTTAAAATCTAAGTTTTCCAAAAAAAATTTCTAACAATCACAAAGTTTTTCTATTTTAGAATATTTAATTTGATATATTTTCCTAAGGTAGCTGGATATCTTTTTAGATATACGGATTTTCTTAATTAAAGGAAAAAATACATTCTCATGCATTGTATTTTTCATATTCATGCATACTATATAATATGTGATTTTTGCTACGATAATTTCCATGGTGTTGTTATTATTTTTTATTTATATTTTTGATGTTATGTTGTTTATTATATGGTTTTGAATATTTCATGATATCCTATGCTTTTTATTTAGTTATTTTTTTCATATTATTTAGCATATACTATGTTCATGCATTTTTTTTTCATGCATATTATATGGTAGCATTATTTTATGTTTCATGTCATTTCATATCATTTAGATTATATGCCATATCATTTATATTTGCCAGGTCAATTAAATCATTTTATTCCATTTAGAATATATCATGTGACTTAGGATATTTCATTTCATATAGAATATATTATGTTACCTAGGTCATTTCATTTCATTTAGAATATATTATGTCACTTAGGATATTTCATTTCATTTAGAATATATCATGTGACTTAGGATATTTCATTTCATATAGAATATATTATGTTACCTAGGTTATTTCATTTCATTTAGAATATATCATATGATTTAGGATATTTTATTTCATATAGAATATATCATGTTAACTAGGTTATTTCATTTCATTTAGAATATATCATATGACTTAGGATATTTCATTTCATTTAGAATATGCTATGACATTTAAATTATATCATACCATTTAGGTTGCATTATATTATCTAGACTTTGCTATGTCATTTTATTTATGTCACACATATTGATATTCATATTTTTTTAAAATGTTTAGAAAAAGGTAATGATTTTCAATAAAATAAAGATATTCCCTAGTTAAAATAATTCATGAGTTCTCTGCCGGGTTTGTTGGGGAGGATATCATCAATTATCATTAATAACGAAATATCTTCTTTAAAACGAGAATGATTCGAAAAGTTTTCCAAACTAATAAAAAAATTTATATTTTGCCACGTTTGTTGAGGAATATAGGAAAATTTTGAATTTATAAATTCCGGATCATTTTCAATTAAAAATGGAATTATTTTTCTTTAAATTGGGAATTAACTTGAAATACTAAATTAAAACCGACTTTTTATCGAGACTTGAGATAACACATGATTAATAAGGTACCATTTTATACGGACGTTGTGGGGGTGCTAATCCTTCCCCGCACGTAACCGAGTCCCGAACCCGCTTATTCGATTTTCTTTGGTTTAAAGCGCAGACTTGAAATTGGTTTTAAAAATGTTTTAATTAATTTTAAAATGTTTTACAAAACCGGTTTAAATAGGTAGCCGATCACACCTAGCTAAAAAAAGATTGGTGGCGACTCCATGTCTTTTTCGAGGTCATTTTCAAAACCTTCATTTGTAAGAGGAATTAAGTCGACTTTTTTTCAGTTTTTTTTAATGTCACGTTTAACGAATAATAAAGTCTTGTGTTGAGGCTTGTTATTTTTTAGGTTGCGACACCGAGATTTGAACAAAGCCAGGCCCAAAGATAATTTCCCTTTGCCCCACATTGATACTTTGGTGGATAATACGATGAAGAGTTCTTTGTTTTATTTCATGGACGGATTCTTGGGATATAATCAGATTAAGATGGCACCGAAAGATATGAAGAAAACCACATTTCTTACAATGTGGGGAACATTCTGCTACAAGGTAATGCCGTTTGGGTTGAAGAATGCTGGGGCAACTTATAAGAGGGCCATGGTGACCTTGTTTCATGACATGATGCACAAGGGAATTGAGGTCTATGTTGATGATATGATTGCAAAGTCACAAGGAGAAGAGGATCATATTGTGAATCTTAGGAAACTCTTTGAAAGACTAAGAAAGTTTCAACTCAAGCTAAACTCGGCAAAATGCACTGTTGGAGTCACTTTGGGGAAATTATTGGGTTTTGTTGTTAGCAAAAGAGGAATTGAGATTGATCCAGATAAAGTGAAGGCCATCCAGAATTTGCCACCTCCACGTACTCAAAAAGAAGTAAGAGGTTTTCTGGGGAGATTGAATTACATTGCTCGGTTTATTTCTCAGTTAACCGATAAATGTGATCCAATATTTAAGCTACTTTGAAAACGTGATCCAGGAGAGTGGGATGAATGGTGTCAGATTGCTTTTGAAAAGGTTAAGCATTATCTATCAAACCCACCAGTATTAATGCCACCTGTTCCGGATCCAATGATACTGTATTTATTAGTGTTTGAGAGATCCATGGGTTGTGTCTTGGGGCAACATGATGATACTGGAAGAAAGAACAAGCAATTTACTACCTCAAAGAAGTTCACAGATTATGAGCTTAAGTATTCATCGGTAGAAAAGTTGTGTTGTGCCTTAGCTTGGACTGCTCGGAGGCTCAGACAGTACATGCTGTACCACGACGTGGTTGATCGCCAAGCTAGATCCAATCAAGTACATGTTGGAAGCACCTTCTTTGTCGGGGAGAACGGCAAGATGGCAAGTTTTGTTGTCAGAATACGACATTGTATATGTAAGTCAGAAGGCTATCAAGGAAGTGCAGTGGTTGAATTTGTAGCAAGTCGGGCAGTGGAAGATTATGAACCATTGAACTTCAACTTCCCAGATGAAGATTTGATGTATGTTTCGCAAGCAGATGAGGTTCCCCCGAAGAAGAAAATATGGAAGATGTACTTTGATGGGGCATCCAATGCCCTGGGGCACGGAATTAGTGCAATCCTCATATCCCCAGAAGAAGATTATTATCCTTTCACTGCTAGATTGGATTTTGATTGTACAAACAATACTGTAGAATATTAGGCGTGTACTATAGGCCTTCGTGTTGCTGTAGACAAAAAAATAAAAAAATTGGAGGTTTTCGGAGATTCAGCCCTAGTGATATACCAGTTACGCGGAGAATGGGAAACCTGAGATACAAAATTAATCAGATACCGAGAACTCATACTGAGTTTATTGGAGGAGTTTGAAGAAGTAAGTTTCAATTACTTCCCCCGAGAAGAAAACCGGATGGCGGGTGCTCTGGCTACTTTGTCATCAATGTTTAAAGTGAATGAAGGGGCTGAAGTTGTGCCGATCAGAATGAGCATATATGAGTCTCCTGCCCACTGCTTGAGCATCGAAGAAGAAGCAAATGGTCTCCCTTGGTATAACGACATTTTGCAATACATCAAGAATCAACAGTATCCAGAGCGAGCAACAGAAAATGACAAGAGAACTCTGAGAAGGGTAGCACTGAGGTTTGTTCTAGACGACAAGATTCTCTACAAGAAAGGGAAAGATCAAGTCCTATTGAGATGTGTCAGATCTGCCGAAGCTCGGATAATCATATAGGAAGTCCATGAAGGGATACATGGCACCCATGCTAATTGTCACATGCTTGCTAAACAGATTACGAGGGTAGGATATTATTAGCTGACAATGGAAGGAGATTGTATCAGTTATTCCCAGAAGTGCCATAAATGCCAGATATATGCAGATAAGATCCATGTGTCTCCATCACCATTGCATGTTATGACCGCACCATGGCCATTCTTGATGTGGGGAATGGATATGATTGGCCCTATTACCTCGAAAGCTTCAAATGGACATCGTTTCATCCTGGTGGCCATAGATTATTTCACAAAGTGAGTGGAAGCTGCTTCTTATACAAATGTGACAAAGTCGGTGGTATACAGATTTGTTAAGAATGAAATCATATGCTGATATAGATTGCCAGCAAGAATTATTTCAGATAATGCTCTCAATCTGAACAATAAGATGATGAGAGAGGTGTGTACTCAGTTCAAGATCACGCATCACAATTCGGCACCTTACCGACCAAAGATGAATGGGGCAGTAGAAGCAGCCAACAAAAATATCAAGAAGATTGTGGAGAAGATGACTGATGTGTACAAGGATTGGCATGAGATTTTGGCTTTTGCTCTTCACGTATATCGCACTTCGGTTCGCACATCTACAGAGGCAACGCCGTTTTCTTTGGTATATGGTATGGAAGCAGTGTTATCTATTGAAGTTGAAATTCCTTCACTTCGTCTTTTGATGGAGGTTGGCCTAGAAGATGCAGAATGGGTTAGAGCTCGTTATGAACAGCTGAATCTCATCGAGAAGAAAACATTGAAGGCAATTTGTCATGGGCAATTGTATCAAAAAATGATGATTCGAGCCCACAACAAGAAGGTTCGTCCCAGACAGTTCCGAGAGGAGGAGTTAGTACTGAGGAAAATTCTCCCTATAGTGAAGGATCCGCGAGGAAAATGGGCCCCAAATTAGGAAGGACCCTATATAGTTTAAAGAGCTTTTTCTGGAGGAGCATTGATTCTAACTCGGATGGACAGGGATGATTTCAAAAATCCCGTGAATGCTGATGAATTGATGAAGTATTACACTTGAAGAAAAAAGAAAAGAAAAGAAAAGAAAAGAGAAGAAGAAATGTGATACTATGCACATGGGAATCCGAATGATTCCAAGTGTAAAAACGAAAATTCTATATATCTACCTTCCTTGAGAATTGCTTTTCAAAGAGAATATTCATGCTTGATATGATAAATGGCCATTTTTCATATTCTCTTCACTAAGAAGAAATTATCCCTAGTCACCCCTTTGAACCTTAAGAATTATTTCTTTCTTTGAACCGTGATCAAGGATCACCCTATACACTGGATGGCAAATACGAGGAAAAATAATCAAAAATCATGGCAAAAAAGAAAGCCATCGGAAAATGCGAAATCAAAGAATGGCGAATGAAAGCCAGCATGAAAGAAAAGAGATTGGAAAAAAAAAAGGTCCAAAAAAAAAATGGGACAAATGTTTCAAGAATGAATTCTCCTCAAGAAATGATTCTTAATCCAATCACCCTTAAAAATATGTTGGACCTATTTTATCCTTTCTTTCTAAACCCGAACCTTGGCCTACATTACATGCTTCAAAAGTCAGGTTACTTTAAATTGGATTTACCACTCAAATTGGTTGGATTGAAAATCAAGATCCGGTTACTTCAATTTTCAATCTAATTTTTAAAATATTTAAAAAAAAAAAAAGAAAAAAAAAGAGATAGATAGATAGATAGAAATGTATATAATTATATCTTTTTGGTTTTTTATTTTTTAAAAAAATAATTTTGATTTTTGTTTATTTTCTTTATTTTTAATTTTTTTAACAAATGAGAAATTATGTTTGCCACATGTCTATCTTAGTTATCAATTCACAACATGTCTATCTTAATTATCAACTACTGTGCTACCCACGCTTCGCGCTGGGTATTTTAATTGCATTTGGTATAATTTCAAAAGAAGAAGAGAAAGCTTTGTAATGATCTGATATAATTTTAAGAGAGCAAGAAGAAGCTCCATATATGAAGCTAATTCCCACCATTTCTCTAAAAGGAAAAGTACATGGTGAAACAGAATTAAAAAAAAAATTGTACTGCCTATTAGGAACTTTTCAAGTCTGAAATGATACATGAAGATAGATAGGTTTCAAAAAGGAAATTAGAAAACTTCAATACTACATGATTTTCAGAAAAATCAATTCTGCAAAAGAATAAAAATAAAAAGAAATAATAAAATCTCATTGGCATCAAAATACTTTAGAAGCAAAACCAATCTAACAACTTAATTGTCTTCAATCAAACTGATCAATCACTATAAATTAAGGAGAAGATAGCACCACAACTTAATAATCAATTCAAAAAATATACACATTCTCTACTGATTTCAGATTCTTTACACACAGCTTACCTCCACAAAACTATCTCCAAAATTTACACCATTCCAAAAGTTGTATGTCCGAGCGAAGTCACGATTGAGGTAAAAGTAGTTAAACTGTGTTATGATAAATATCACTTTTATGCCACTGTTGATAAATGATACAGTTGCTCATTGGAACACCAATCAACCTGTAACAACCTCCAATGCAAACCTGCAAATTAAACCAAACAAAATCATGGCATACTTAAATCTAAAAAGTTTTAGGAGTTTATTTTATAAAATTCTACCAATCATAAGACTTCCAATTTAATAATTGGGTATAATTTTCTCCTTAAAGAAAAAGTTTTACTTTCAAAAAGTAAAAAAGTTTTAACTTTCTATACGTGTCCCAGCACCGCCACCCAATATGATGGAAGCCACTTTTTTTGGATCTGCTTCTGGAGTCTCAAACATTGGAGACTGAAATTTTTGAGAATCGAAAGATCAAATGCTTAGTAAAGATTAAATACCCACATTGAAAAAAATAAAAAGATACTTATCAGATAATCAAAAAAATCACAAACTCTTATTATTAGAAATGTAATACTTAGTTGTTTAATCCTTGGAACAACATAGTATTAAAATGCTTTCTTATACTTACCATAATATCCTTATCAAAATTTGGGGTTAGAACAGAGTAAGCAACTCCAGGCTAGCTTTTTTGACTCCATTTTCAGCTCTCAAACTCTTCCATAACTGTGTTCCAAAATCCCTGCTTTTAAGACCTCTCCTAATACTTTACGACCTTTGCTAACATTAATCGGATTGGCATTAGCCTTGTGTGCCATGCAGCAAGATTTCATTGTTGAATTAATTAATCAATTAAACAAAATAACCACATGATTCTCTGACGATTCTAACAAGGAAAAAAAAAATTAAAAATAAAAAAATCAAACAGAAAAAATGGAACACACCGTTTACTTCCTAAACATGCATCAAAAAAATCTTGCAGAGTATTAGAAATTAAGTTATATATTAATTCTAGATATCTGGCATGGATCTCCTGGTTGGTATTATTCTCTACTCTAAAAACAATCAACATTAATCCTTAATCCTTAAAGCCTAAACACTAAATCTTAAATTGACACATATTAACCTCAAAAAAGCCTAAACCATATTGTCCAAATAGTTTCAAAAATCCTTAAACTTAATTGTCCAAATAGTTTAAAAAATCCCAGCAATAAATACTAAAAAAATATTCAATCAAACAGTATAAACTAACCTTAAAGTTAATTGAATAAACATCTTTAACAATCCCTGCAACACACAACTCTCATAATCAATCTAACAACTCAAACACACAAAAAATGAATTAACAATTTTAAAACCTATTAACAATCAAAAAAAAAAACCAACCTTGAAGTTAGTTGTTGTAATTCCTTTAATTTCAAAATCAATCAACTAAAGTAGTAGATTCCAGAACCAAAATACGTAAAAATGACAATCAATATCACTTTTCAAACCAATATAAACACAATGAAGTAAATAAAACAAATAAAAGAACAACTGAAACAAATACAGGAACTACTATGAAGAAAAGCACCATCATTAAAGAAGAATAGGCAACACAAAAGGAATACACACTTAGGACCCATCAAAGTTGAAGGCATCATAACATACTCTTATAACATTAATCAATAAAAATTGATTAATCCTTAACCTTTGAGATTTTTTCAAGTTTAAAGTAGACATTAAGTTTTAGGTTAAAACAATTATCATAAAATAGAAGCATAGTGTGAATTCAAGATATAAATCCAAATACTCAATCAAATGCATGCATGGATTTTATTTACATGCTTTAGCAGATCTTACCTCAAAGGAAGATATCTTTTAGTAGCAATGGTTGTTATCTTTAACTGATAAAATACTTAAAACAAAATGGGCATTGGCATGGTGATCCCACTGGCAATGCATTAAAGTATTCACTTTCAAATGCACATCACATATGAGATTCCACAAAGGATTTATAGACATTTAATTCCCATATATATTAGACTGACCATTTTCCTTGGAACAAAAGCATAAACTCCAATTATGTGATGCATGCGCGAGAGTTGGTAAAAACAATTAAGATAATTGAGACAAAAAGCTCAAAAGAAATGAGATAGGTGCGTACTAAAAGAAGAACATCAGTTTCTGCTCCCTGTGGATCTTTGAAAGTAACATATGCAACTTGAGATCGCTCATTATCACTGAAAGGAAAGAAAAAAACAAAAGCAATAAGAAACCTAGACCAGATAGTGTTTGCAGAATTTCAGAACAACATTATACTGGTATATCTACATGGTTAGAAGACAGGAGAAGTAGTTTCAACAATTTTCATAACTTTTCTTTGTATCCATACAATAGAGAAGAGCATGCAAACAAAAAGGAAACAGTGAAGCTTAAATATCTTATGGCAATAACTAAACCATGCATTTCACCATGTTCAAATTCACCAGAGAACGAAAATAAATCCTTAATATCTTTGCTCAGATGCACCCGAGGAAACATTGCCCACTTTCACTGATTGGATTTGTCAAAGAAAACAACGACTTATAAAGCCCAAAACAGATAAAGCATCTTCTATCCTACATATTACATGCATTTACCAAGAAAAATCCCATATCTTTTTAGGCTAAATGCAAAACCAAACAGATTAAGAGTATGTTTTAAGTATTTTATCAGTTAAACTTAATGTCTACTTTAAACCTAAAAAACAATCAACATTAATCCTTAATCCTTAAAGCCTAATCCTTAAAGATAATAACACTGCCAAACATGCAAAACACCAAAGAAAATATATAAAATGAAATTAAACCAACATGCAAAACACCAAATATATATATATATATATATATATATATATATATATAAATGTATTTAAAAAAAGTCACATATTTAGTAGATCCGACGATTTTTTTTTAAATAAAATAAAATTTTAAAAGTAAAAAAACTACTCGATTCGATGATTTCAGGCCACATTCAAGGTTACTAACACCGGAAACTCACTCAAAAGAGTCAGATCCGACAAACTTTCGAGTTAAAAAGTAAAATAAATAAATTAATTAATTAAAGAAGGCAAACCGATGCGGCTCCGATGATGATGCAGCTCGATACTGGCTCACTTTCTCTCTCTCCCTTCTTCTACCTATTTTCCGCTTCTATTTCTACCTTTTTTTCAAATTACTTTCCCCTCTCCTGAACCTTCCATCTCTAATTTTTTTTCGAAATTAAAAAAAAAAACAATGTAAGGCCTGCTCCGACGTTGATATGGCCGGAGATGGCCTGGATCTCTCACTCCCCCCTCTTCTCCCCATTTTCCTCCCTCCCTTCTCTCCTTTTCTGCTTTTTCCAGATTTCTTCCTTCTCCCAAACCTTCATTCTTTCTATTTTTTAATTGCTTTATAAACTCTTTAATGACCTTGACAAAAGAGAAAATGCCTTCTCTTCCTCTCCCTCTTGCAGAAGAGCAATCTTTTTTTTATTCTCCTCCTCTCTTTCCCATGACCTCTTTTTTCTCTCTCTTCTTTCTTCTATCTAACCCTTTGTTTTTTCTTCTTTCTTTTCTCTTTTAATCCATCTAAAACGATGTGCTATCATTAAAAGAACCCTTTAGGGATTCTTTTAATATATAGAGGTATAGATTCACAAAATAACTTCGCACTTGTTTGGCCATATGACACAATTTTATTGATCCATGGACAAATAGATTTTCTTAACAATATTAAATATTGATTAGAATGGTTGATGGAATTAGATTTTTGAACATTCATTTAATATAAACCTGAATTGGCACATCCACTGTGTGGATGGAAGAGAAGAAAAAAAATTGTTAAAAATATATGAAAGAAAAGAAGTTAATTTTGTGGTTATTGGTTAAAAATAGACATGTTCAAAGACTGGACTATCCGTCCAAACCCGAAGGTCCACCCATATTTTGGAAGATTTCGACAAAAATATTAAGCTCGAAATATGGGTTTGAACAAAAAAATGAGGCTCATTTAAAAAATGGGCCAGGCCTTGGCTCCAGCAATCAAAGCCTGAGCTCGGTCCGGCCTGTTTTTCATTTATATAATATATTATTTTTATATATTATATAATTTATATCATATAAAAAATAAATATATATAATATTATAGTGTAAATATTTAAAAATATGCTAATTTTTCCATGTTTTAGAACTTAATAAAAGGGAAAAAATATTACTAAAATTAAATAATAAAAAAATATTTGTTTAAAGTTTTTTAGAAAAAAAAATAATATGGGCAAGTGTAAACGAGTTTGGACTATCCATTTATAAATATGGGCGGGATTGGACAGAATTTGAGGTCCATATTTTGGGTCAGGCCGATCTTGAACAAGTATATATGGTATTGATACCATACCTAAGCCCGGCTTGAACCCGACCAGACCCGGCTCATGAGCACCTCTAGTCAAAAGATGTGGATAATTTTTAAAAATATTTAATTTTAATTTTAAAAAATAGCATAAAAACATAAATATCTTTATAAATATATATTTTTTATATTTTTTTTTGTAATTTTCGTGACTGAATTGGTGTCATTTAACTCGTGACACCAAACTCAGTCAGAAATTTTATAATAATATAGATACTTCATTAAATATTTTCTTATACTATAAGGGGGTTTGTTTCGGATAATTTAACATTACCTTTGGTAATAAAATTTCCCCTTACAAAATTACCAAGGTACATTCTCAATAATATGTCATATTTGTGTTCGGTTTAGCAAGCCTTCATATAAAATTCTTATGTTTGGTTGACAGCATATAAGATTCCTAATTTACATTTTTTACTAAATTACTCTCTAAGCAAAATGGATAAAATTTCTTAAGTTACACATATTTATTAACCTACTAATCATTGTGTCACATGCGTTGCATGTGATGTTATATGTTAATTATTTTGTATTTGCTAAATAATTTATGTTTAATAATTAAAAAAAATCATAAAAACAATAATCACATTGCATATCCTATTTTTTTTTAAGAGATGCAATCAATTTTAACTCCATGTAAGTCAAACATCTAACAATTAAATAAACAAATCTTTAGTAAAAGATAACATGGTAAGAAAATATATTTTGTAGCAAGATATTTGACATGCTTTTTGAATGATAAAATGTCCATTTATCGGAAAAAATAAATAAATAAAGTAATTAATAAGAAAATGACAGATTCTCCAAAGTATTATAAGATCACGTAATTTCACTTCTAAAGCCTAATACACATTTTTTTTTTTTTTTGAATTGCGAAGCAATTTTATAGAATGAAATATAAAACACAATGAGAAGGAAACTTCAAAATAAAGTTCCGAAATCACCTAACAGATAAATCTACCCTTCAGACAATAAGTCTGATCCCTAATAAACCCTTGCCAAAAACAAAAAAGCCATCAAACCTATAAGCTACCCTTCAAGCTTTAATGCTTGAAATCCTAATACACATTTAATTTCATACATTCAGTTCATTACTTTGGCCCATTGACAAATAGTACTACCAATATGTTACAACTAAATATATTTCAAAATAAAATCACTACATTAATAATACTAATCAATCAACCAACAAAAAAAATGATGCAAAGCAAATCAAACCCTTAATACAAAAAAGGTAATTAAAAGTAATAAAAAAGACAAAATATAATTACTAAAATAAATAGAGAAATTGACAAACACTTTATCTTTAAACATATTGTAATATTTTCCTGAACGATAACACTACTATTTTGAAAATTTTAACTTATCTCTAAGGTATACAATTTTTAATCTACACCTAACACCTTTTTTTTTTTGTAGGATAAAAGTAAAAACTATATTAAGTCGAATTAAGTTTAACAATTTCAATTTATCAAAAAAATAATGAAGTTTTTGGTAGAAATAGATTAAAACTTTAGTAGGATTATAAAACGATCATGATAGAAAATAAATACTTTGAAAATAATCCACCATTCATTAATTGACACTAATTTAAAAAATTATAAGATTGGTAAAATTAAAATAAACAATAACTAATAGTAAAATGATAAAAATTCATAAAAAATAAATGAATAAACTAAAATATTATTTTATTATATTTAATTATTAAAAGCATTATCTAAAATTTTTAAATAATTATTTTTTTAAAATAAATTTTATAATGATATTGAAATTTTCAATGATAAATTTTATTAAAATTTATAATTCAAAATTGTAAATAAGAATGAAATAAATCTTATACTATTTATAATATAATTATATTATATTATAAAAATTTATTTATTTATAAAAAAATTATATATTGAGCATAAAGTTACATATTATATAAAGAATCAAAATTTGCATTATGATTTAAAATAGATTAATGTAATTTTTTTTTTTTTTACTTTTTAAAGTTAATAATGAAAAATTATAACTTTGAAAATAAAGTAATTCAATGTCAATTTTATTTTATTTTTTTATTTATTATCAAATAAATCCATTTAACTAAAGTCTTTCTATAAAATTAGAATTTTTATTTATAAATTGGATAAATTTTATTAATAAAATATTTAAAATGATAAATTAGTAATAGAATAAATAACAATGAGTATTTTCGTCAGTTCAAAAGATTTTTCACATTTGTGCTTTTATATATATTATAGATTATGCCAATATAATATATTTTGATACAATATTTAATTACTAACTAAAAGAAAACTACTATTTAAGTCTTAAAATAATGCTATAATTCTTAATGTATAAAGCATACACAAATAAAATCATAGACAAATACATTGATCAATAAAAAAAAAAAATTATCCTACATAAGTTGTTGTTCAAATTTACAAGAAAATTAAAAACATTTACCAATATACAAAATAAGTAAAATTGTGCAAACTCCAATAAAAAATCTCATAATTAATCCTTTATTATAAAAGGAAAAATGAGATGCATAATTGTTATTACTCGTATCATTTGAATTCTTTTGAAAGAATTCTCCTTGTTGTTCTGTCACATTTAAGTTTCAATACTAAAGAAATACAGTTTCTACATCTTTTCGATCCCTATACATCTTATGATAGGCACCTCGATAACCCAAGACTTGTACTTTACCTTCATCCCAAGTATTATAAATACTTGGCCTACGCCCGTCGAAAACAACATAATATTTTCCAATCATTTTCAAAAAACCTTAAAAGATAAAGTAATTATTAAAATAATTGGCAAATAACATCAAAACCACTATTGATCCTAGACAAAGAAACCATCGATAGAAACCTTTGAATTACACAAAGCACTAAAAATAAACTTTTGAATTATTAGTAGACGGCATCTAAAAACAACAACACAAAGACATACACAAAACTCTTGTAAGAAATTACTATACTCAAAGTACATACACAACCTTGGTTACAAAAATTGTAAGTTTGGACAAACATAATTGGAATAATTTACAAAGTTTATTAATGTTATACAATGAATTATGTCCAAAAAGACAGCATGTACAATAAATTATGTTCTAATTTATAGTAGACCACCAATTTTTTTTTATTTAATACTTAAGCTTCTTGTTAGTTAAAAAGTAGCTTAGACTTGGACTTGTTGGAAGATGCTTCTAAGTTTTGATGGAAAAGAAATTTACAATTTTCAACTAAAACATTGCTAAGGATATATATATATATAGTGTGTACTTTGAAAATAGTTTATCAATATTCTTAATCCAACTTTGTTGTTCCAGTCCAGACCGATATGAAAAGATAACAGTAAAAAGTTGCATTCCCAGTTTCTCACCTTCTCTTAAGTTGAAATGTCCGAAAGAAAAAATCAAAATGGCAAAAATCTTCAGGGATTTTAATGATATCTTGTAATTAAGTTTTATAATTTTCAGTTTATTCCTTGTTTTTTTGTGCAAATCGAGCATATATTATATTTCTCATAGAGTTGAGATAAAAAATTTTGTTATGTTTATAGCTTATGAAACTCATCTGACATTCGAAACCTTCAAAATCAAAAACCCCCAAAATCAAAAATCTCAAAATCAAAACCCTATTAATCTGACATGCAAACATATATAAATCCATAAGCAATAAACATATAAATTCAAGATTTGAAAATGAAATCATACCTAGAAGAGAGGGAGAGGCAGTGGAGGCAATGCTATGGTTCAGTCGAGAGGGAGAGGGAGAAGTCGAGAGCTAAAGAAAACCAGAAGCACAAAACTTGTCGAGAGATAAGGTTCTCGACAAGAGGTTATACTCCCTTGGTACGTATAAGTTGTAATTTCATAATGTTTTAAGGGCAAAAAAGTCTCAAAACATTAAAATTGGGAGGTAAAAGTGGCACAAATGTTACATTCCGAACGGAATGTAACAACCTCAGAAAGAGATGGGTATGACATTACCCCCAATATTACCGTTACCGAATATTGGTACTGTAGGTAATATCATATTATCGAGATTGAAAAATGTTTTTGAACCAAACACGATAAATCTCATGACAAAATCTTAAATTCCGACCGGTAATCAAACATTGTTCGAACCTGCCCTAAGGGTTAAGTAAGACATTATCCCGTAAGAGAATTAGCACAATAGGGCACAGCTCCACTCTTTCTCCCACGTCTAATTCTACCGTAGTTGATTTCCTGTGGAAGGGCACTGGTAATTGATGTAAAAGTCTAGTTTAAGTGAAAGTTTTCACTTTTCATTCATCAAAACAAATAAAAAAAAATAATAAAACCCTCATATAAAAGTGGTTTAATCTTGTATAGTCAAATTAAAAATATTCTTAATCAATTGATTCGATAATGTCAGAAGTTATATCCAATTAACCGAACTCACCGAATGCTCAGAATCAGATACACTTACTTTATCCAAACCTCAAAGCATACCACAGTTAATTTCAGCATCATTAGACCAAGGCTACTCCTTCGCGAGATTGATCCAACATTGAAAACTACGAGTACCGGCCAAAGAGGGAAAGATTCGTAAACACATTTTGCTGAACGAAATTGCCCTCAATCACTTTTAAACAGACTCTCAGAAGACTCCAGGATCTCAAAACACTTTAAATCCAAGAAATTTCCTAAGTATAACTGGGGGGCCATTAAGCTTATAATCACAACAGAACAGACAGAAAGCCATGTCCTTAAAATACAGACCTCAGTCAAAAGGCCATCCACTATAGCCCATCGAGTAATAGTTCCCATGCACACGCGGGGAGCTGCTTCCATCATCTCCATTATGGCTAGAGCTAGAATTCGATGAACGGAATGGCCAGAAGTAAGACATTGGATTCCGTCTGCTCTGATTATCCCTATTCTCCCTTCCACTGGAATTAGTTCCAAAACTGCTGCTCCTACTTTGACCACTTGAGCGATAACCGAGGCTGCTACCTGATCCTTGAGGGTGCAATTCTTGACGACAAACAGGACATAAGTTGTGCTGTACCAGCCATGGGATGATGCAATCCGAATGATATATATGGTTGCATGGCATTTGTCTTGCTTCAGACCCCAGTTCGAATTTATCTTTGCAAACAGGACAATGTGAATCAGAATGAAGATACCTCCGAGTAATCTTAATAGTGGGCATTGCATCAATTGAAGATCGGGATGCCAGGGGAGGGCCCCTCCGATCATTAGCTGAGAGCTCTTCAAACAATTCTTATAATCCAGGGCCTATAAAATAATCTCCAGCATTACCTCGTCTCATGTAAAGCCAATTCCAGGAGCCCCATTAAATAGAGCTTCAAACCCACCATTTCCAGACAACCTAAAAGGAACTTGGCCACCAAAAATCAATAAAGGACCAATTGGTGGATTATGCTCAGGAATAGAATCTGTTCTTCTCCTGATATTATGGTTAAAATTTCTGTCAGCCAATCGCTGCGTCATGAAGGCTGAAAAAGCATCCATGAGACCAAACCTATGGCCATGATCTTCATCACCATCTACTCCAGAAAAATCCCGAGGACTGATACGCACCATATCATGTAGTTCTTGAACAAATCCCCCACCACAATAGCAGCAAACTGCATCATCCCCTTGAGGGAGGATTGGGCGCCTGCATCTATAACACCAGTGGGTATTTCTTCAAGTAGACATGCCCTCTCTCTGAAAAGAAAAACCATCAAATTGTCTTACAGACCCCTCAATTTAGCTTCTTTTTTTTTTTTTGGATAAGTAGCAGATTTCTATTTATCCAAGAAGCAGCAATAGCTGTTACATGAAACTGTTGGAAGAAATATATGCTATATACTGTGAAATAAAAACAGAAAGTAAAAGAATTTGATATATATATATATATATATATATATACAAGCAGATTACAACAAATATGCAAAATCGAACAAAGACACTTACAGTAATTGATTTGAAAAAATCAATATCGAGTCAAGGTTGGACCTCTAACCTTAAGACGTTTTTTGCCTGTCTAAGGTGCTTACAGTATCAGTGCAAATCGTCTCCCAGGTTTCCTCGATATACGTTGCAAATGAGAGCACACCCGGATGCAATACAGCGAACTGAAGAATGTTGAAGTCTCTCTCTCAGAAGGCAAGAATATTTTCGGTGAATTAGTGAGTAGAAACAGATACAAACAGTCCTATTTATAGATACAGAGAAGTCTGTTCGGTCAGACACATCTATTGGACAGGAACCGGTCGGTCAAAAGACAAGACCCTTCCAATGAACCGGTTCAATCCAACAAGCAAGACACAACAGAAAAAGGCAAAGACCGAACAGACACATTCTAGAAGAAGAATTATTCGGACAAACATAAAGCTGGTTGGATTTGAGCTGGTTCGGCTGCTTGGTGTTGAGCTGGTTCGGTTTGGACAAAATTAAGCTGGTTGGGCAGTAAAAAATTAATTACTGACCCAAACCCGACCCGACCCAACCCAGCCCGGCTCGGCGGCGCGCGCGTGTGGTCTAGCCCAAGTTGTGTAGGTCTTCACCCTCCACAAAAACTTGGGTGCCCCTTGGGGCCCAACCCATCATGACACTCTAGCTTATATAAACTATAAGCTAAAGTCATTCTTAGTCCTATGTGGGATTGACTACCACACATACCTTCAACCAACTTTCCTTCCTCTTCAAGTGGGTAAATAATGAGACTAATTTCTCATTCACTTTGATATCATTTGTGTACGTAAATATACACCGTGTATCTTACTACGACAACCTATGTATTAGAATACGTATTTCGTATATATACACACTTAATATATACTATGATATCTAACAATCCCCCACGTGAATGGAAATTGTCTGAATAAAACGACAAACTGACTCGGAGTACGAGAAAGACTTTCTTTGAAGAGTAATTGCATCAAGATAGGTAGCTTTTGGCTTTGAACCCTCCATAGTGAATAACCATCGGATTTACTCGGCTAACTAGTGAACATGATGTCTTGAACTATTCAGCCTTTAGTGTAAACCAAGACAATAATTATCACACAATTCCTCTTCGAATATCTTCGGTTCTCACGGTTGTGTCCATTTTGGCCTTAGACACTTCCTGGTTTCTTATGAGTACTCTAGAGGATTTAGCCTGATCAATTCTCATAGAAGTGGCCACGTTTCTTACTCATAATAGGTGATTGCTCATTAAGAGTATCCTGCAATACCTCACTTGATTATTTATCAAGCTATAAGAATCATTAAAAGCATAGCTTATCCTACCTTGCAGGCAGCACTAAATCATCATAGGAATGGATAAGAGTGTTTAACTCTTTTAGTGCTTACACACAGTTACATAATTTAGTTGTCCCTTTTGAACCTAGATCTTGGGATCTCCAGTCAGCTAGGTTGGGTTTCCACTATGTAATTTTAATTTATAGGCTTAAGACCCATTCCCCTCGATGATGTATTTACTTGCTCTCTCGTTAAACCTTTAGTAAGAGGATCCGCAATGTTATCCTTTGATTTTACATAACCAATAGAGATAATTCCATTTGAGAGCAACTGTCTAACGGTATTGTGTCTTCGAGGAATGTGTCGAGATTTACCGTTATATAAACTACTCTGTGCCCTACCAATTGCAGATTGACTATCGCAATGTATACTTATTGCCGGCACAGGTTTCGGCCAACATGGAATATCTTCTAAAAAATTTCGAAGCCATTCTGCTTCTTCTCCAGCTTTATCTAATGCTATAAACTCAGATTCCATAGTGGATCTGGCAATACATGTTTGTTTAGAAGATTTCCATGACACTGCAGCTCCTCCAATAGTAAAGATAAATCCGCTAGTAGATTTAGAATCTTTAGTATCGGATATCCAGTTTGCATCAGTGTACCCTTCAAGTACAGCTGGATATCTTGTATAGTGCAGTCCATAACTTGAGGTGTATCTCAAATATCTAAGTACCCTCACAATGGCCTTCCAGTGATCCTCTCCAGGATTACTAGTAAATCTACTCAGTTTGCTAACTGAGTAAGCTATATCTGGTCTTGTGCAGTTCATAAGATACATAAGACTATCAATTATTCGCGAATATTCTAATTGAGATATTGCGTCACCAGTATTTTTCTTTAGATGTAAATGAACATCTACGGGTGTTTTGGCTATATTGGTATCATTCTTACTGAATTTCTCAAGAATATTATTTACATAATGATCTTGAGATATTACCAAGCCATCTTGTGTTTTAGAAATTTTAATTCCTAAAACCACATCAGCTACACCCATATCTTTCATATCAAACTTACTGGTCAACCAAGTTTTGGTAGCTTTTATGATCTCATAGTTACTGCCTAAGATCAACATATCGTCTACATATAGACAAACAATGACATATCCCTTATTCGTATCTTTTTCATAAACGCACTTATCACATTCATTAATACGAAAACCATTTGACAACATTGTATTGTCAAATTTTTGATGCGATTGTTTAGGAGCTTGTTTTAAACCATATAATGATTTAACAAGTCTACAGACCTTCCTTTCCTGTCCCGGAACTTTGAACCCTTCGGGTTGTTTCATATAGATTTCTTCGTCTAAATCTCCATTTAGGAAAGTTGTCTTAACATCCATTTGGTATATAACGATATTGTTAAGAGCTGCTATAGCTATTAACATTCGAATAGATGTTATTCTCGTAACTGGTGAATACATATCAAAATAATCGAGCCCTTCCTTTTGCCTGTATCCTTTTATTACAAGCCGGGCTTTATATTTATCAATCATTCCATCTGTTTTCATCTTCCTCTTAAATATCCATTTGGATCCTAAAGGCTTATGCCCTTGAGGAAGATCCACCAGTTCCCATGTATGATTTTGCATGATGGATTCTATTTCATTGTTAACAGCCTCTTTCCAGAATTGTGTTTCTGGAGATGACATAGCCTCGCTAAAAGTTTGAGGTTCATTTTCTAACAAATATGTTAGAAAATCTGGACCATAAGTAGTCGGTACTTTAGCCCGTTTGCTCCTTCTAGGTTCCTCTTCATCCATATGTGGATTACTACTCGATGACTCATGAGTTCTCTTTGCAGTCTTGTTTTCTTGTTTTTCCTTATAAGGAAGAACATCTTCAAAGAACGAAGCATTCCTCGATTCCATTATCGTATTGATATGAATATTGGGAATGTCCGACTTAAATACAAGAAAACGTTAAGCAGCACTATTGTTTGCATATCCAATGAATACGCAATCAATAGTTTTAGGTCCTATCTTGACCTTTTTAGGTGGAGGAACGGCTACCTTCGCAAGACACCCCCACACTTTCATGTGTATGTAGTTTGGTCTTAGACCCTTCCATAATTCATACGGTGTCTTGTCTAACTTCTTTTGGGGTATTTTATTTAAAATATAATTAGCTGATAAAATAGCTTCCCCCCACAAGTTCTGAGGTAACCCTGAACTTATCAACAAAGCGTTCATCATTTCTTTCAACGTTCGGTTCTTGTGTTCTGCAATACCATTTTGTTGAGGTGAATAAGGAGCAGTGGTTTGATGGATGATTCCATTTTCCGAACAGAATTCATTAAAAAATGAATCATATTCACCACCTCTATCACTCCTTATTTTCTTTATTTTCTTTCTTAGTTGATTTTCAACCTCATTCTTAAAGAGCTTAAAAACTTCCAAGGCCTCGTCTTTGCTTTTTAGCAAATAGACGTAACAATATCGTATGCTATCATCTATAAAAGTAATAAAATACTTTTTACCACCTCTAGTTTGCACAAATTTTAAATCACAAATATCAGTGTGAATTAACTCTAGAGGTTCACTACTTCTTTCTATTGAATAGAAATGAGCCTTAGCTAATTTGGATTCTACACAAATTTCACATTTGTGATTCTTGTCAATGAAAAATTTCGAAAGCAAATCCAAATTGCTGATTTTCTACAAGGTCTTGTAATTTACATGACCTAATCTACCATGCCATAAAGTAAGGGACTCAACCAAGTAAACAGAAAAATATTATTATTAATAATCTTATTCTTGGGTACAATTGTCATAACATTGAGCTTAAAGAGCCCATCACAAAGATATCCCCTTCCAACAAATATCTCACTCTTGGTGAGTACAAATTTATCAGACTCGAATACGAGCCTAAACCCATTCTTGCTCAGTAAAGATCCGGAAACCAAATTCTTTCGGATTTTGGGAGCATGAACAACATTGTTCAATGTGAGTTGCTTCCCGGAGGTCATCTTGAGTACCACCTTTCCATGGCCTTGTACCTTGCAAGCCGTAGAGTTTCCCATATATAGTTGCTCATCATTAGCAGCTTCTTTATATTCGGAGAAACTCTTCCTTTCAGAACATACGTGACAAGTGGCCCCGGTATCAACCCACCATGCCTTAGGGTTTTCCACCAAGTTCACTTGTGAAACAACAGCAGCAAGCTCAAAATCATCAACTAGGTTGGCTTGAGCTTTCTTCCTCTTGTTCTGTCGGCAGTCCTTTGCACGGTGTCCGGGCTTGTTGCAGTTGAAACAATTTTTCGTGAACTTTCTAAAATCCGTTCCCTTCTTTGCTTGGGAAGAACTTGAACCAACGAATTTCCTCTTGTTGGTCTTTTTCTTCGCTTTGGCTTCCATGGTCTGGACCATAACCCTCTTCTCTGAACTACGATTATCCTCCTCGATTCTTAATCGAACAATCAAGTCCTCTAAAGACATCTCCTTTCGTTTGTGCTTTAGATAGTTCTTGAAATCCTTCCACGAAGGAGGGAGTTTCTCTATCAAAGTTGTCGTTTCGAATGATTCACTAAGAGTCATTCCCTCGGCAAAGATCTCATGGAGAATCAATTGAAACTCTTGAACTTAACTAATAATGGTTTTCGAGTCCACCATCTTAAAATCCAGAAACCGGCCAACCACAAATTTCTTTGTGCCGGTGTCGCAACCTAAAAAATAACGACGAGTCTCATCGCAAGACTTTATTATTCGTTAAGCGTGACATTTAAAAAAAAAAACGAGGAAAAGTCGACTTAATTCCTCTAGAAATGAAGGTTTTGAAAATGACCTTAAAAGAAGACATGGAGTCGCCACCAATCTTTTTTAGCTAGGTGTGATCGGCCACCTATTAAAACCAGTTTTATAAAATATTTTAAAAATTAATTAAAACATTTTAAAAACCAATTTCAAGTCTGCGTTTTAAACCATAGAAATGAAAGAAGCGGGTTCGGGAGTCGGTTACGTGTGGGGAAGGATTAGCACCCCCACAACGCCCGTATAAATCGGTACCTTATTAATCGTGTGTTATCTCAAGTCTCGGTAAAAGTTGGTTTTAAATTTAGTATTTCAAATTAATTCCCAATTTAAAGAAAAAATAATTCCATTTTTTATTGAAAATGATCCGGAATTTATAAATTCAAAATTTTCCTATATTCCCCAACAAACGTGGCAAAATATAGAAATTTTCCGAATCATTCTCTTTTTTTTTTGAAAGAAAGATATTCCTTTATTAATAATAATTGAAGATATTCCCTCCAGCAAACCCGGTAGAGAACTCATGAATTATTTTAACTCGGGAATATCTTTATTTTTATTGAAAACCATTATCTTTTTTGAAAACATTTAAAAGAAATGAATATGTATAGGCATGACATAAATAAAATGACGTAGCAAAATCTAAATAATATAATGCAACCTAAATGTCATGACACATAGAAATTATTATGGCAAGAATCACATATTATATAAAATGCATGAATATAAAAATGCAATGCATGAAATGTATTTTTTCCTTTAATTAAGGAAATCCGTATATCTAAAAAGATATCCGGCTACCTTAGGAAAATATGTCAAATTAAATATTCTAAAACCAAAATACTTTGTGATTGTTTGAAAACAATTTTGAAAAGCTTGAATTAAAAATAAAAACTGGGCTAAAATTTTTAAAATGACTCTAATTTCCTAAGTTTAAAAAAAAAAAATCCGGACTTGGCTACCCTTAACCCGGGACTTGAAAAACCATTTTTAGAGTTTAAAAAGGCTTAGAAATTACCCTAAGTCAGTAGCTAACCCTTCTAATCAGCCCACTCTAAGTAAATTACCAAAACAGAAAATTGGTTTTTCTTTAAATTCAATTCTGACTCCACTGTCCAGTTTTAATCCACGATTTTTTACCCTATTTTTAAAAATTCCAAAAATTTTGAAAAAATTATTGGAGACTTAGGACATGTAAAAATACACGGAAAAAAATCGACTTAATTTTCTGATCAAAGATGAATTCCCAGAAAAACCAGAGATGTACGAGTTTTTTGAGGAGAAAAAGCTGCTTTGTTTTTCTTTAAAATCAATTCTGATTCCACTGTCCAATTTTAATCCACGATTTTTTACCCTATTTTTTAAAAATTCCAAAAATTCTGAAAAAATTATTGGAGACTCAAGACATGTAAAAATACACGGGAAAAAATCGACTTAATTTTCTGATCAAAGATGAATTCCCAGAAAAATCGGAGATGTACGAGTTTTGGGTGGAGAAAAAAAAACTGCTTTGCCAACACATTTTTTTTGTCTTTGATAAAATCATTTAAAAATCAAAATAAAAATATTTGAAACTCATAGAATGACTTGAAAACAGTAGCTAGGACTTTTTGAAAGTTAGATAAAAATTGGCTAAGTAAAAAAAAATCACAAAGGTAGAATAATCAATTTGACAAACTTAATTTTCCACAAGTGTGCTCAAGAGAGCATGACCTTGAACCATTAATTGGCTCAAGTCATTATTCAAGTGGCATGAACATGAAATGCATGAAACAATACAGCAAACATAATGCATGAAATGCATGGATTTAAAACCTAAATATAAGGACAATGCATGACATAAATAATATGGCCTAGACCTAACATGAACTTGTATGGCAATAAATGCAACCTAGGTCTAAAATGCATGAAATGCATGGCAATACAAGCAAAACCTAGACCTAATTAATGTATGGCAATAACGCAAACACATAGCATTCTAAACCAAAATACACAAAAACATGCAAATAAATCAACAAGCAAGATGAAAATGCACATACCAAGCAAATAAAGGGAGGGTAGCCGAATGGACTCTAGGCCTAAATGAGCATGTAATTTTCACAAACACATCGCAACCTAAATATGAAAAGTCTAAAAGGAAGCATGTTAAACTAGCAAGCATGATAAAAAAATGCAAACATGGTAACCTAAGTCAAAATGGCCGAATGGTAGTATTAATATGGCATGGCATTATCACAAACACATGGCGTGGTGTAGAGCCAACCTACCACAATCAAATTAATCTACCACAAGAGGAATATCATCAAACACCAAACATGCACCACAATATATCATAGCCAAGACATGCGATTTGAAAGAAAATTCTTGAATCCGAGAAGACAAATGGCGCACGAAAGGCTTTGTACGATTTCTTGCTATAAAGGAGGAAAACATGCGTATGGCTAGAAAGCCTAACTTGGAATTTGGAAGATAATGACCTGACATTGTTTAAGCAAGGTGTCATGGTGGCAAGAAAAATAAGGTGTCAACATGCATGGCAACAAGACTTTAAAATGACACTTGGCTTGGAGGAATAAATTCTTTGTTAGAAAGATAGCACCTCTCTAATCCCCTTAGTAAAAGATACTATATTCATTATGGGAATAGACGCCCATCCCCTTTTCTTTGGAATAGCCGAAATTCCTTTTCATTTCAAACCCCACAAAAACACATTCTCTCTTAATTCCTAAAGCTCAAATCAAATAATTATCCATTTATCCTTTTCCTCCAAAGCTCCATATATATATATATATATCTTAAATCAGATTTAGCAAAAACGGACCCGAAGGTTTTTTTTATAAAAAAAAACACAATGCCCAAAGGATTTGAAGAATTGTAACCCGGATGTTTTGAAAACAAATGTCCGAAGGACTTAAAAAAGTTTTTATTTCGAAAAATAGCCTTGAAAAATTGTTTTTGGATTTTTAAAACATTTTCGGGAAAATAAAGGATGGTTAGGAATTTTGAGTCCATAATCACATAGTCCGAAAAAATTGATATGCCCCGATATATCATAAGAATAAAAACAAACTTGGTGGCAAACTATTAATTAATCCGAACCAAGAATCCCCGGGGCGGTGAAGGACAAAAATGAAATAATTAAACCTATTGAAGAAATCATTCCTTAAAAATCAAATAGCTAACTCTGCACAAAACAACATCAAGTATTTGACATGACATTCTAAAAGATTTAACCTTAAATAATTAAAAAATCCTAAAACAAAAATCACCAATGCTTTGATCTACAGTAGCATATGTCCATTCTCAATGCTCCCAATTGTAATATATTTTCTTGAAAAAAGTCTTGCTGGAGAATCGTGAAGGCATGCATATTCTTTAGTGAACAGCATCCAAGTAACATCAAAAACATAGGAAACCCGCATGACACAATAGAAAAGTATAAATCCAAACAAGAGCATCCCACCATAAAATGCAACAACTAGACAAATGAAGCAACAAGAGCGAAAATAGATAACATCATATATTCTCTGTTTAATTAAAAGATATCCTTTTTGTAATGAAAAGCACGTAACTATTATCAATAATCTATATCTGCAAGCATGAAATGAAACAGAGATTTACAACAAGACAGAAAAACCAATTAAGACCCAAATGCAAATCACATATAATGCATCAAGCAAAATGAAATAGAAAACAAACAAATATCATAGATCGAAACCCCACAAAACATCATTTCTCAACCAAAATAAAAAACGAACACCATTCATTTTTTATACCAGCTTGTTGACTTCAACGCTGATGGCATATGACCAGTGCGCATGCTTCTAAAAATTCTCGGCCAACAGCCCTATGTACGACTCCATCCTAGCCACCAACTCCAAACATTTTCTGATTTGCTGGATTGGCAACAGCATCGAAGGAGCCATCAACAAACCACTGAATAATTCCATTTTTGAGAACCTTGAGAAAAACTATCGAGGCTAATCAGGCACCGCCTTAGCGTAGCTACAACGTCGTTCGGCGCCTACGGCGATGTGATGGAGGGCAGTGACGATGGCCAACTATGACTGAAGCTTGTACCGAGCTCTCCGCTGCATGGTCAGTAAATGACTTCAAATGTAGTTTATCTTCAACCAGATAACCAGAACTTGAGGTGTTATCTGATTCATATTCAATAATGTAAGGGCAGGGATCCTTCGGCCCTTTGCAGTATGAACTGGACTCGCATAACATATGGCTGCAAGACAGGTTTTTGCTACTACTGGACAAAGATGGGGTATACTCGCTCAGATCTTTATCCAAGGAATTATAGTAACTGGCAGACAAAGGAGAGCATTGTATGCAATCACATGGGACCCACAGCAGATCGCTCCCAGCATCCAATGCTACCAGGAATGAAACATTCGGTGTTCCTATGTCGATCCATGTGTAATGTAACCAGTCAAACTCGTTTTGGAAGAAAAGAGTTTCGCTTCCTTGAGAAGGAAACAGCAACGGGTTCTGCGAGCCGAGCTTCATCCTCTACCTCTTCAAATAGTTCCCTATAAGAACCTCCAAGTACTCCAAGCTATTCCTCTTCGGCCATGAGACGACACCGTTACCAGCATTGCCGTTTCGAGCAGTCCAAAGCACCTTGGCCTCGTCGGAGAACCTGTGAATCAACTTCAACGTAAATGTGACCGCCGTCGAGCATCCAACTAAAAGCGAAACGCTAAGAACCAAAACCACGACGCATTTCTCCATACGACAACGTTTTTCCTGTTTTAAGCTTTCGAGATTCTCTTTTTGAGTTTTTTTTTTCAAATATTTTCAATTAAAAAAAATATATTTTAAAAATCTAATAATGCTCAAGATTAAACTTTTTCACCTCGGGTTTAAATTGAATTTTAAAATTGGTAATTTTACGGTCCGGTTTTATTTGAACAATTAAAGCTAAAAAAGATATATATAATTTAGAACATTTAAAAAATCTAAAATCGCGACCATGACTTTTACAAAAATATTAAACCCGAGAGGGGGACAAATCAAAATTGGTTTTAAAAGGCCCGGACAAAATTAGGTGTCTACAGCTGCCCCTCTTTGGCTATTGCTGAAAATCAAGAATCAGGCAAAGATAAAATAGACAACAATTTTGTCCGGCCTGTGAAATCACATGTGAAGGAAAGGAAAGGGGTTTTCTTTTTCATTTCTTCATTCATTTTTGCATTTTCATTTTCTTCTTTTTTTTCTTCTTTTTTCTTTTTTTTTCTATTTTTTTCTTTTTTCATTTTTTCCATAAATTCTTTTTTTTTTTTAAATAATAAACTGTAGATTTTGTCCTTAAATTGAATTCCCTGCCTAAACAAGGCTCGATTCATCTTAAGGAAACGAATTCGATTTTCAAAAGAAAAATTTATGCCCGAAGGTCTTTAAAATTGTGCACGGAGGTCTTAAAAAACTAGTGCCCGAAGGTCTTTAAAAATGGTGCCCGGAGGTCTTTGAAAAAACTGCTGCCCGAAGGTCTTTGATGACGGTCTCAGGGTTCGACTCATTTGATAAAACAGAATGAATTCAATTTAAAACAAAAGGAAATACCTCGACGGTGGTCTCAAGGCTTGACTCATTTGATAAAACAGAATGAATTTGATTTAAAACAAAAGGAAATACCTTGACGGCGGTCTCAAGGCTCGACTCATTTGATAAACAGAATGAATTCGATTTAAAACAAAAGGAATTACCTTGACGGCGGTCTCAAGGCTCGACTCATTTGATAAAACAGAATGAATTCGATATAAAACAAAAGGAAATACCTTGACGGAGGTCTCAAGGCTCGACTCATTTGATAAAACAGAATGAATTCGATTTAAAACAAAATGAATTCCATTTAAAACAAAAAGGAAATACCTCGACGGTGGTCTCGAGGCTCGACTCATTTGATAAAACAGAATGAATTCGATTTAAAACAAAAGGAAATACCTTGACGGCGGTCTCAAGGCTCGACTCATTTGATAAAACAGAATGAATTCGATTTAAAACAAAAGGAAATACCTTGACGGCGGTCTCAAGGCTCGACTCATTTGATAAAACAGAATGAATTCGATATAAAACAAAAGGAAATACCTTGACGGCGGTCTCAAGGCTCGACTCATTTGATAAAACAGAATGAATTCGATTTAAAACAAAATGAAATACCTCGACGGTGGTCTCGAGGCTCGACTCATTTGATAAAACAGAATGAATTCGATTTAAAACAAAAGGAAATACCTCGACGGTGGTCTTGAGGCTCGACT
Organism: Fremontodendron californicum; assembly: GCA_030761205.1. Lineage (NCBI taxonomy): Eukaryota > Viridiplantae > Streptophyta > Magnoliopsida > Malvales > Malvaceae > Fremontodendron > Fremontodendron californicum. Next base: position 25,743,711 of record JAULJL010000009.1, read on the forward strand.
CATTTGATAAAACAGAATGAATTCGATTTAAAACAAAAGAAAATACCTCGACGATGGTCTCAAGGCTCGACTCATTTGATAAAACAGAATGAATTCGATTTAAAACAAAAGGAAATACCTCGACGGTGGTCTCAAGGCTCGACTCATTTGGTAAAACAGAATGAATTCGATTTAAAACAAAAGGAAATACCTCGACGATGGTCTCAAGGCTCGACTCATTTGATAAAACAGAATGAATTCTATTTAAAACAAAAGGAAATACCTCGACGGTGGTCTCAAGGCTCGACTCATTTGATAAAACAGAATGAATTCGATTTAAAACAAAAGAAAATACCTCGACGATGGTCTCAAGGCTCGACTCATTTGATAAAACAGAATGAATTCGATTTAAAACAAAAGGAAATACCTCGACGGTGGTCTCAAGGCTCGACTCATTTGATAAAACAAAATGAATTCGATTTAAAACAAAAGGAAATACCTCGACGGTGGTCTCAAGGCTCGACTCATTTGATAAAACAGAATGAATTCGATTTAAAACAAACAGGAAATACCTTGACGGCGATCTCAAGGCTCGACTCATTTGATAAAACAGAACGAATTCGATTTAAAACAAAAGGAAATACCTTGACGGCGGTCTCAAGGCTCGACTCATTTGATAAAACAGAATGAATTCGATTTAAAACAAAAGGAAATACCTCGACGGTGGTCTCGAGGCTCGACTCATTTGATAAAACAGAATGAATTCGATTTTAAACAAAACAAAATACCTCGACGGTGGTCTCAAGGCTCGACTCATTTGATAAAACAGAATGAATTCGATTTAAAACAAAAGGAAATACCTTGACGGTGGTCTCAAGGCTCGACTCATTTGATAAACAGAATGAATTCGATTTAAAACAAAAAGAAATACCTTGACGGTGGTCTCAAGGCTCGATTCGTCTTAAGGAAACGAATTCGACTTGCAAGAAAGGAAATGACCTCGACGATGGTCTCGGGGCCTTAACCTGTCTTGTTCTCAGCTGTGTTTAAAATTCTGGGTATCTCCTCCAAAAGCTTCGGCTATCACCACCAAAGTTTTGCTCATTTTTAAAACTGTAAAAAATTCTGGGTATCACCTCCAGAAGCTTCGGCTATCACCACCAAAGTCTTACTCATTTTTAAAACTGTAAAAAAAAATTATGGGTATCACCTCCAGAAGCTTCGGCTATCACCACCAAAGTCTTGCTCATTTTTAAAACTGTAAAAAAAATTCTGGGTATCACCTCCAGAAGCTTCAGTTATCACCATCAAAGACTTTCTACATTTTCAAAGGATTTTAAAACTCTGGATATCTCCACCAGAGGCTTCAGCTATCACCACCGAAGACTTGTTCATAATAATAATAAAAAAAGGTACCTTGACGATGATCTCGGGGCTCAACTCATTTGAGAAGCAAAACGAGTTCGATTATACCTGACAGCTTTAAGAGATGATGCAAATGCTTCATGATGACACGAATGCGAATTCCATGAAGAATGTAAATGTAAAGGTAAAATACAGATGCTTATGGAATAATGCCAATGCAAATACCCATGAATGATGCAAATGCTTGCCGACACTGTGCAGATGCAAAAGCTCGATAAAGAGATGAGTGCTCATGAGTGATGCAAATGCCCCTGGTTGTTTTTCTAGACTTTGGCTTAGCCTTTCAAATTCATTTTTCCTCTTCAAATCAGAGTATATCTTTAATTCATTTTGGCTATTCTCTTTGCCCCAAAAGTTTTCAAACTTTCATCAATAGATATCTGAACTGAGTTCGATTTCTTCTTCTCATATCTGGAAGTCAGGACCTATCCTGGCAGTTCTATACCTTTGGGTTAGAAAAATCCTTGTCTCATGCCAACATCAAAATGGGTATTTCAAAAATATTTTTATTTTCCCTTTTTGAAAAAACAATTTTTCTTATTTAAGGAAAAGTTCTAAGCCAAAAATTTTAACTCCACAGTGTATGATGTACAAATCTTTTGATGACTGATGATCACTGTTAGAAAATCCCCTAAGTATTAATTTGGGTTTTTCAATTTGAATTGACAAGGCTTGATACAACAAGATTTTGGTTTTTTCAGGAAAACTTCACAACAAAAATGTATGTCCCTTCTAGGCTCACAAATGGAACAGGTTTTATAAATCATGAATTCATTGAGAACCAAGCAAATTCAACATTCTTTTAGTTTCCATATCAAGGCTTTTTGACAAGCGTCAAGATTGGCCGGGATATTTAAATCGGAAAGTTTGATCTTGGAGGAAAAAAAGATTCAATTTTTGAAGACAATCCTCCGAATGAGAGCTGACAATTTGGGGGGTTCAGGAATTCCTAGATGTTCCTCGATGACCACTTTTTTTAAATGACCTTCTTTTTTTTTTTTTTGGGTATCGGCACGGATGGCATTGAAAATTTCCAAATTTACTCTAGACCGCCCGTTTTTGGGTTTTCGCCCTAGAGTCCCATTCTTTTCTTTTTTTTTTTTACCACACACTTGAGAATTCTAAATTCTTCCTTAGTGAAATGATAATTCGATGAGATGGGATAAAATCCGAGGAAAAACCCTTCAAATTAAATATTCATGCTTGATCAAAATGGACTTTTAAAGCACGTAATGTATGCCATGGCTCAGGGTTCAGAAAGAAAGGATAAATAGGCCCAAAATATGTGTTTGAGGGTAATCAGATCAAGGATCCTTTCTTGAAGAGGATTTTCTTTGAAGCATGTGTCTCTTCTTGGACATTTCTTTCTTTTTGATTTTGCTCTTTTTCTTCCTTGCTTTTGGCTTTCAATTTGCCATGTCTTTCACACACATTTTTTTATTGTGTTTTTTGTTTGTTTTTCTTGGCTTTCATTTCGTCATCTTTTCCTCTTCTTTTTTCTTTGACAGAGTGCGCCCGTATTTATTCGGGGCTCCATTTGCTTTGTGTCTGTCCTTGAGCTATCACTCATTTCTCAATGATCTTTGAAAAGATCTTTCCTCGCATTTGCCCCCCAGTGTAGAGGGTAATCCTTGATCAGGGTTCAAAGAAGAAAGAATTCTTTTGGCTCAAAAGGGGTGACTATGGATAATTTCTTTTTGTATGAAAGGGATATGAAAGATGGCCATTTCTCATGTCAAGCACAAATATTCACATTGAAAAGCAATCCCTAGGGGAAATAGATATTCATAATTTTATTTTGCACTTTGGAATCATCCGAATTCTCATATGCATGATATCACAATTTTTTTTTTGTTTTTTTTTTTCGTTGCATGCCCCCAATAATTCATGCATTAGCCCATCCTTCTTCACTATGTATCCATCATTTCCACATATGATGCCCCAATTTGATTAGCCATGCGAATTTGTATCAACGAGAAACATGGCAAGTCTAGGTCTGTTTTGAAAAGGCTGAGTTTCCAATCTGAGTTCTTTGAAGAGACAAGGAAAACATGACCCAAAAGCAGGTTTTCTCTGGGACAAGGGATAATCTAGTTTAATCATTGTGCCCCAAGGTGTCAATCATGAAGTGATGTCTGGGCAATTAGTGTTTTGTGGTCATTGGGAAAGGTCATGAATGGTTTTAGCACAATCCTGACACACACCAAATTATCAAAATCTGGATTCTTGAAAGAATGTCTCATTTGTTTGATTTTCAAGGAATTTAAAAAATTTCAAAAAGTTCGTTTCTTTGTTCATAGCCTAGACTAAGATCTAAGTCTTTGCTTATTCTGTGATGACAATGGTTTTATGAAGTCAAATCATTCATATTCCTTAAAGCATTAGGTCTTTCAAGTGGTCTCGGTTCAAAGGATTTAGGCTTAGGAAAGCCTAAAAGAGAAGGCTGAAAGTATTGGGTCATTTCTAACAATGATCATCAATATTCTCAAGATTGTTCATTATTTCATGTGAAAACCACTTATTTATTGTGTACCACAAATTTTCTCAAAGTTTCATTTGTTTTTTTTTTTTTTTTTTTTTTTTTTTTTTTACAATTTCAAATTTATTGCTAAAATAAAATGAACACAAAATATTAAAATTCAAAATTTATTTATTTCATGTAGATGTCATCATGAGACAAGAGCTTTCATCATCAAAGTGTATAGAAAAATATGCATCAGAATGCTCCTATTGACATGCTTTCAAAGATAACAAATCTTATCCTCAAAATTCTTCAAGAGGAAATCAATCTATGGTAAAACAGATTTCCAATGTTCGATAAGCTCTGGAATCCAAATGCCATTGTGGACAAGACCCTCAATTCTTTCCTTCAGTTTTCTGCATTTTTAGTCGAATGCCCAATTGCCCCAATATGATACTCGCACTTGCTGTTGGGGTCATAGCTTTTAGCTGACGAAGAAAACTCTTCAAAGCTAAGCCAATTTCTATTTCATCTTATTAATGTGTTTCATGATGAATGAGCTATGAATGTCATGAGTGCAATTTGATGCATGTGAAGGATAAACAAAGTTATGTGTGGTCATATACAGTGGAAACATGTTGACCATGTATGTTATAAATGCAACACGATGCCAACATGATGCATTTAAAGAATAAGAAAAACCAATGCATGGATATATGCAATGAATGACCATGTATGTTCCAAATTCATTTCTCAATGAATGATCATATACACTATGAATGCCACACAATGTCAATTATGATGCATGTGAAGAATAAATAATTGACACAGAGTATATACAAAGAAAGTCATGCTGGCCGTGTATGTCATGAACGCAACCTGATGCCAATATGACAAATTAATGCATGAGCATATCATGATGACTATGTATGCCATGAATGCACCCTGATGCTAACATGATGCATGTAAAGAAAGAATAAATTGATATATGAATAGATACAGACTAATCATGCTGACTATGAATGCATGAATGCAACTTGATGCTACCATGATGCATATAGAGAAAGAATAAATTGATAATGGATATATACAGAAAAATCATGCTGACTATGAATGCATGAATGCAACTGGATGCCAACATGATGCATGTAAAGAAAGAATAAATTGATATATGGATATATACAGAAAAAATCATGCTGACTATGAATGCATGAATGCAACTTGATGCCAACATGATGCATGTAAAGAAAGAATAAATTGATACATAAGTATATACAAATAATGACCATGCATGTCATAAACGTATCTTACAATGAATGACCATGCATGCTATGACTATAACATGATGTCAAAATGATACATGCAAAAATAAATGAATTAACACAAAAGTATATACAAAGAAATCAATGATTACACGAAATTGGTGGGACCTAAATCTTGGTTATTCAAAAATCTCATTATGCAAGATTTGCCTCCAATTTTTTTTTTGATAAACCAATCACATCATTTTCAAAAGAATTTCAGGGTAGATCTTACTATGGTACAATATGCAAATGTTCATGTGACACTACCGGTTTTATGAAATCATCAAATTAAATTACCAACTGTTTATTACAAAGAATGAGATCAATAATACAACCAAAAATGTATATGCCCCATTCACACATGCATGAAATGTGCAACATGCAAAAATGCTTGAAAAAAGATTTTTTTTTTTTAAAACAGCTAATGAACATCTGCCCCAACAATATCTGCTTATTTAGGCATCACGATGCCATCGAGGCGGAGTATCACATTTATTACGGGCGATGTACGTACATCGTTGCCCGATCTACCACACTTATTCGGAGTGTAAAATAGGTAACAAAAAGTTTAGAAATGTCCCTCCATGTGTTCCTATTTTCGGTATGTCTAACGGAAATTCGGCATGGCTTCACCCAGGTTCACTATATGAGGGTGAATCGGTTCTAAGGCCCCGAATTGTTCCTCACTATCGCCGGTGAAGGCTAGTAAGGCACCCCGATAAAAGCGGGTTCAATTCGTTAGAGTATATTTTCCTATGCCCATGCGGAGGATCATCACGAAGGCATTAGGTACTTTATACTCCGAAAGTGTTTCACTAGCCCATACGGAGGATCAATCACGAAGGCTTAGTTACTTTACTTCCACTTAAAAGGACGGAACCCGGGTAGAGGATTCATGTTATGCAAATGCACGTGTAGTGTGTGTGGAGGAATAACAAACCTTTCACTACCTATTCTACAAACCTTATTCTAAATGCCCTAGCAATTAAAACATTCAAGAATAGTGTAACGCATTAACCAACAAGCAATTATAATATACAACCTAAATAACTAGAGAACAATAATAAAATGCATGCACATGAGAATGAACATTTTTAAAAACATTTTATTATTTTCAAAATTCTCTTTATTAGAAAAATGTGGGAATTAAAATTAAATACCAATTAAACCAACCAAAACTGAGACTTTGATAACACACGACTATTTCTAGGCCTGACTCTCTAATAGTCCCCAGTGGAGTCGCCAAGCTGTCGCAACCTAAAAAATAACGACGAGTCTCATCGCAAGACTTTATTATTCGTTAAGCGTGACATTTAAAAAAAACGAGGAAAAGTCGACTTAATTCCTCTAGAAATGAAGGTTTTGAAAATGACCTTAAAAAAAGACATGGAGTCGCCACCAATCTTTTTTAGCTAGGTGTGATCGGCCACCTATTAAAACCGGTTTTATAAAATATTTTAAAAATTAATTAAAACATTTTAAAAACCAATTTCAAGTCTGCGTTTTAAACCAGAGAAATGAAAGAAGCGGGTTCGGGAGTCGGTTACGTGTGGGGAAGGATTAGCACCCCCACAACGCCCGTATAAATCGGTACCTTATTAATCGTGTGTTATCTCAAGTCTCGGTAAAAGTTGGTTTTAAATTTAGTATTTCAAATTAATTCCCAATTTAAAGAAAAAATAATTCCATTTTTTATTGAAAATGATTCGGAATTTATAAATTCAAAATTTTCCTATATTCCCCAACAAACGTGGCAAAATATAGAAATTTTTCGAATCATTCTCTCTTTTTTTAAAAGAAAGATATTCCTTTATTAATAATAATTGATGATATTCCCTCCAGCAAACCCGGTAGAGAACTCATGAATTATTTTAACTCGGGAATATCTTTATTTTTATTGAAAACCATTATCTTTTTTGAAAACATTTAAAAGAAATGAATATGTATAGGCATGACATAAATAAAATGACATAGCAAAATCTAAATAATATAATGCAACCTAAATGTCATGACACATATAAATTATTATTGCAAGAATCACATATTATATAAAATGCATGAATATAAAAATGCAATGCATGAAATGTATTTTTTCCTTTAATTAAGGAAATCCGTATATCTAAAAAGATATCCGGCTACCTTAGGAAAATATGTCAAATTAAATATTCTAAAACCAAAATACTTTGTGATTGTTTGAAAACAATTTTGAAAAGCTTGAATTAAAAATAAAAACTGGGCTAAAATTTTTAAAATGACTCTAATTTCCTAAGTTTAAAAAAAAAAATCCGGACTTGGCTACCCTTAACCCGGGACTTGAAAAACCATTTTTAGAGTTTAAAAAGGCTTAGAAATTACCCTAAGTCAGTAGCTAACCCTTCTAATCAGCCCACTCTAAGTAAATTACCAAAACAGAAAATTGGTTTTTCTTTAAATTCAATTCTGACTCCACTGTCCAGTTTTAATCCACGATTTTTTACCCTATTTTTAAAAATTCCAAAAATTCTGAAACAATTATTGGAGACTCAGGACATGTAAAAATACACGGAAAAAAATCGACTTAATTTTCTGATCAAAGATGAATTCCCAGAAAAACCAGAGATGTACGAGTTTTTTGAGGAGAAAAAGCTGCTTTGTTTTTCTTTAAAATCAATTCTGATTCCACTGTCCAGTTTTAATCCACGATTTTTTACCCTATTTTTTAAAAATTCCAAAAATTCTGAAAAAATTATTGGAGACTCAAGACATGTAAAAATACACGGGAAAAAATCGACTTAATTTTCTGATCAAAGATGAATTCCCAGAAAAATCGGAGATGTACGAGTTTTGGGTGGAGAAAAAAAAAACTGCTTTGCCAACACATTTTTTTTGTCTTTGATAAAATCATTTAAAAATCAAAATAAAAATATTTGAAACTCATAGAATGACTTGAAAACAGTAGCTAGGACTTTTTGAAAGTTAGATAAAAATTGGCTAAGTAAAAAAAAATCACAAAGGTAGAATAATCAATTTGACAAACTTAATTTTCCACAAGTGTGCTCAAGAGAGCATGACCTTGAACCATTAATTGGCTCAAGTCATTATTCAAGTGGCATGAACATGAAATGCATGAAACAATACAGCAAACATAATGCATGAAATGCATGGATTTAAAACCTAAATATAAGGACAATGCATGAAATAAATAATATGGCCTAGACCTAACATGAACTTGTATGGCAATAAATGCAACCTAGGTCTAAAATGCATGAAATGCATGGCAATACAAGCAAAACCTAGACCTAATTAATGTATGGCAATAACACAAACACATAGCATTCTAAACCAAAATACACAAAAACATGCAAATAAATCAACAAGCAAGATGAAAATGCACATACCAAGCAAATAAAGGGAGGGTAGCCGAATGGACTCTAGGCCTAAATGAGCATGTAATTTTCACAAACACATCGCAACCTAAATATGAAAAGTCTAAAAGGAAGCATGTTAAACTAGCAAGCATGATAAAAAAATGCAAACATGGTAACCTAAGTCAAAATGGCCGAATGGTAGTATTAATATGGCATGGCATTATCACAAACACATGGCGTGGTGTAGAGCCAACCTACCACAATCAAATTAATCTACCACAAGAGGAATATCATCAAACACCAAACATGCACCACAATATATCATAGCCAAGACATGCGATTTGAAAGAAAATTCTTGAATCCGAGAAGACAAATGGCGCACGAAAGGCTTTGTACGATTTCTTGCTATAAAGGAGGAAAACATGCGTATGGCTAGAAAGCCTAACTTGGAATTTGGAAGATAATGACCTGACATTGTTTAAGCAAGGTGTCATGGTGGCAAGAAAAATAAGGTGTCAACATGCATGGCAACAAGACTTTAAAATGACACTTGGCTTGGAGGAATAAATTCTTTGTTAGAAAGATAGCACCTCTCTAATCCCCTTAGTAAAAGATACTATATTCATTATGGGAATAGACGCCCATCCCCTTTTCTTTGGAATAGCCGAAATTCCTTTTCATTTCAAACCCCACAAAAACACATTCTCTCTTAATTCCTAAAGCTCAAATCAAATAATTATCCATTTATCCTTTTCCTCCAAAGCTCCATATATATATATATATATATATATATATATATATATATATATCTTAAATCGGATTTAGCAAAAACGGACCCGAAGGTTTTTTTTATAAAAAAAAACACAATGCCCAAAGGATTTGAAGAATTGCAACCCGGATGTTTTGAAAACAAATGTCCGAAGGTCTTAAAAAAGTTTTTATTTCGAAAAATAGCCTTGAAAAATTGTTTTTGGATTTTTAAAACATTTTCGGGAAAATAAAGGATGGTTAGGAATTTTGAGTCCATAATCACATAGTCCGAAAAAATTGATATGCCCCGATATATCATAAGAATAAAAACAAACTTGGTGGCAAACTATTAATTAATCCGAACCAAGAATCCCCGGGGGCGGTGAAGGACAAAAATGAAATAATTAAACCTATTGAAGAAATCATTCCTTAAAAATCAAATAGCTAACTCTGCACAAAACAACATCAAGTATTTGACATGACATTCTAAAAGATTTAACCTTAAATAATTAAAAAATCCTAAAACAAAAATCACCAATGCTTTGATCTACAGTAGCATATGTCCATTCTCAATGCTCCCAATTGTAATATATTTTCTTGAAAAAAGTCTTGCTGGAGAATCGTGAAGGCATGCATATTCTTTAGTGAACAGCATCCAAGTAACATCAAAAACATAGGAAACCTGCATGACACAATAGAAAAGTATAAATCCAAACAAGAGCATCCCACCATAAAATGCAACAACTAGACAAATGAAGCAACAAGAGCGAAAATAGATAACATCATATATTCTCTGTTTAATTAAAAGATATCCTTTTTGTAATGAAAAGCACGTAACTATTATCAATAATCTACATCTGCAAGCATGAAATGAAACAGAGATTTACAACAAGACAGAAAAACCAATTAAGACCCAAATGCAAATCACATATAATGCATCAAGCAAAATGAAATAGAAAACAAACAAATATCATAGATCGAAACCCCACAAAACATCATTTCTCAACCAAAATAAAAAACGAACACCATTCATTTTTTATACCAGCTTGTTGACTTCAACGCTGATGGCACATGACCAGTGCGCATGCTTCTAAAAATTCTCGGCCAACAGCCCTATGTACGACTCCATCCTAGCCACCAACTCCAAACATTTTCTGATTTGCTGGATTGGCAACAGCATCGAAGGAGCCATCAACAAACCACTGAATAATTCCATTTTTGAGAACTGATGCACCCAAAAGAGTGTATCTTATTTAACCTTGCACTAAAAGATAAATTGTAAGTATAGTAGTTAGCAAGGGTCGAGTCCTCAGGGATTGGGTTTTAGTTTATAAGTTAATAGTTTAAAACTTAAATTCAAGAACAATAAAAGAAAAGGGTTTTTGAAGCCAGATTTAAACTAAAGTAAATAAGATGCAAGGCGGTATAACCAGCCAATAAAAATATATATACTAAATTAGGCGGTATAACCAGCCAATATATATACTAAATTAGGCGGTATAACCAGCCAATAAAAATAAAACAAAGTTAATATACAAATTAGGCGGTATAACCAGCCAATAAAAATAAATATACTTTTAAAAATAAGCAAACTAGAAAAGTAAGAAAACAAGTAAGAAGAATCAAAAATGAAAAATATGGTTAAGGTTTCGTTCTCCACCACTAGACATCATTAAGAATCAATTTCAGATCTATCAATATCAACCAACTATCAAAGTTAACAACCGTAGATAACAACAAGCTCTGTTATCCCAATCTTTCCTTAGTTTGTCGTTAAATAGAACAAGCTCTCTATTTAATCTCTAACCATCAAACAACCTAGAATAAGCTCTCTAGATTCAATTTAATGGCAGCTTTATGATGAGAAAGATAGGTTGATCTAAGCAACAAACACAGAAGCTCGGATTGTTCAACTTAGGTTATGTTCCACTTTGCAATTATTGAAAACTTGACCATAATCATTAATCACAAATTGCCACTTATGAATAGGAAATCAAGACAATTACACGGATCAAGACTCCTAAACTAGCAATAGATAATTATCAAGATCTATCTAGTTGTACACCTAAACAAATCAAGACAACATCATGAACAATTCTTGTAGAAGAACATAAGCAACTTTGATAGAAAATTAATGATAGATAGAATCTGAAAATCAATCACAAAACATGTCTAGGGCTTTGAAATCACCCTTAGCCAAATAGAAGTTTAGCCTAGCATAGGCATTATAAACATAAAATTAAATAGAATCTAAGAAGAAAATAAAAGAAAGAAAGAAGAAGAAGAAGAATATTAATTATCCAACCTCTTGCTCTTTCTAAAGAAAAAGAAAACTAGAGAAAAGAAAGAAGAAGAAAGCTTAGAGAATTTTGTTAAAATGGCTAATATCCTACCAATCTCCAATATGATCCCTTACAATCATCCAAGGCCCTCTATTTATACACATTTTGGAGGGCTAAATGATAAGAGACAAGCTTTACAAATTTCAATGGTAGGTATAATAGGTGGGTGCATTTTCTAACAATTTTCGTCATGTATGACGATTTTGATCAGCCAACTTGATGGTCGATTTTGTCAATTGTGGAGGCCTTATCTGATCACATGGTCTTCTAGACAAATGTTACCCTATCAGTTACTGATCCATAGCCATTGGAATCAGCTCATTTGCTGATGTGGATAAGAAGATATGGGCATAATACGAAAACATGTCAGCACAGACGTCATTGCACATCAGCCAACTTGATGGTCGATTTCGCTAGGGCAAACGACTCCGTTTCAAGAAGTGTAAAACATCAAAAAGATATATATGCCTCTTAGCTTTGCATGGCCACAAATTTCAGCCTTATTGCTTCAGTGAAACTCGAGATATAGCTGATATGGCAAAAGGTGTCGGAACTGGAACTGAACTGGATTTGCCCTTAATTCTAGTAATCTGAAATCACTCAAAGAAACTTGTGAAAAACACCAAAATACATAAAAATATAAAAGATCATAAACACAATTAGACTAAACAATAATAACTCGTATTTGACACAAAACAATAATAAAATATAACTAAAAACTATATAATTATACGAGTTATCACACCCCCACACTTAGATTGTTGCTAGTCCCTAGCAACGACTCAATAAAAATAAAATAAGAAAATCTAATCTAATCCATTTTCGTAGGAAATCACGGTGGCACTTAGCATGTGACACAAGCCTTTAAACCCCTAGGTGTCCCTAGTGGACGAGTTTAGTCTCGTGAGGGTTTACTAGAACGATACCCACAAACATTGAAAAACTAAAATATAAATAAACTACATATACTAAAAATATTTACTCCTAATCCTTTCAATACAAATTAGAGACAATCTTTGAACAAGTCTTATAAACTAATCAATAGCTTAAAGAATTTCACAAAAAATCAAGCTTGAATGTAAATTGTTTGAGTTAAGCCAATATTAGCATAACATATCTCAATCAAAATATTGCATGTTCAAATTTAATCTCAACTTCTCACATGGGATACCCTCATGATTTTCACTCTTTAAAGTAGTGGTGAAGTGTTTACACTCAATCAATCTCATGAAAACAGTTCTACCATATTCTTGCTTGTCCACCTATTCTCCCCTATTTAGATCATACAACATCATGAATCAAGAGGTCTTTAATCAAGGTTGTAATGGGGCCAAGGGGTTTGTAATGTGGTTGAAGAACAAAAGGATAAAGATATCACAAAGGTTCCAAAGAGTTCATAAAGTTTAGAGACATAAAAAGATTATACAAAGAAACTTCTCAAAACTCTTTACAAGTACATAGTCACCTAGGCCGAATATTCATGTTGGGCCTTTTCTTCATTCTAAACAACTTTGTAACATCTTTTTCTTTTTCCACAAATTCAAGAGATGGTTCATATTTTTTTTTACTTAGGAATGTATTTGCCAGTATTCCATTTCTTTTTCTCTTGACTTTTCTTTTCTTTTCCCCCCACACTTATTTCTTGTTTCTAACCCAAATTTTCAACTAAAAATATCCCTTGTTTTTTGCAATATGTCTCAAAATATATAATCCATCTTTAGAACAAGGGTAAGGATATAAGTATATTTAGGCTAGGTGTAAGTTGTGGTTACCAATAAAACAGCATATTTAATGTAGGCTCAAATTGGCTCACTAGTGGGGATGTTCTCTTAGAACATTAATAATGGATGGCTGTTTGACTCTGGTTATAATCCTAATGCCTCTATCATATTCATGTTGTCACATGTATCAATATAGTCTCAAACGGTTCAAAGCAAGTTCTAGAGAATCATGTAATCATAAGAGTACTCAAGAAAGAAATTAGATTGATTTGTATAATGCATCAATCATTATAGGCTCAAAAACTCACAATGATGATTATACAAGTCAGATTAAGTCTAAACATGCTTCTTTCTCAATCAACATATCATATTAACATTGGCTCATAAAAAGGTTGACATCAAGCTCAATTCTCATGAAAATCTTCTCACTAATAAATCTGTTTTAGACTTATGCAATTCATATCTCATCATTGTATTAAAAAGGAACTAAAACTCACAAAAAAATAATAATAATAATAATAAAGAAAAAAAAAAGTAGACAAAAATAAAAGAAATCCTAAATCATTCCCCCCCCCACACTTAATTCTTACATTGTCCTCAATGTAAGTCTATTAACTCAAATGAAAGAATCATGTGTAAGAGAAAAGAACTAATAACATAAGAATAGGAACAACTAAAACTCAAAACAAAACAAAACCATGCAACCTAAATAATCCTAAAATACTAAACAAAAATTAACAAGTAAACATAAAAAGATTAAAATCAAACTGACAAGGTATGTCTCAAGTCTCCCTTACTCAGACCTTGTTCAGAATGAATACTTCTAAATTGCTTAAAACACAACAAACTCTTTTTTTTTTCTTTTTTTTTTTTTTTTCTTTTTTTTGAAAAGAAGAAATCAAACTGACAAGGTATGTCTCAAGTCTCCCTTACTCAGACCTTGTTCAGAATGAATACTTCTTAAGTTTTTTTTTTTTTTTTTTTTTTTTTTTTTTAAATTAGCAAAATATGTCCCTTACCCCCTACTAAAATATGACATTGTCCCCAATGTCAAATTTTAAAGGTAGAATTTAGGAGATATTACCTGCAGAGGTTGCTAACCACTTATTATAACTGAGACACAACAAGCAAAATGTTAGATAATGTCACAAAGACAAAGTGCAATCCACTTCTTGCTCGTCCATATCTCTTTTTCTTTTTCCGAGCGTTTGCGAAACAACCGTAGCAGATAAACACTCATAAGCTTGGAGCTTTTTAAGTAAATCTTCAATGGTTGTAGCAGAAATTATGGTTCTCCTTGCCTCTGAAAACATGAATCCATTATCCACAGCATTATCTAAATATAAAAGCAAATTACTAAAATAACCATTAATATTAAGCAAACCAATGGGTTTCTTATTTGTGACCAAAGATGACCAAGAAGCCACGCAAGCTATTTCTTCCAATGTACCCAGACCTCCTGGTAAAGCAATGAATGCATCGGCAGAATGGTACATGATTGTTATCCGTTCAGGGACACTCCAGACTTGTATTTCCTTACCCACGGTAGGTCCACAAAAACTTGTGAATAGTTTTGGCACGATTCCTAGAACTGGACTTCCTCCGGCGTGTGCTGCTGTAGCGACTGCTCCCATTAAACCCGTACTACCGCCTCCATAAATCAAGTGGATCTTTTGTTGGGCAAGTATTACTCCAACTCTTATGGCTTCATCAGCGAATATGTTATTTTTCCCTGGATAAGCACCTCCAAAGACACAAATTTTTTTAATGCGTTGGAACGAAGTACTTTCCATTTTTTTTTTCGAGTGCCTGAAAGAGAATGAGTACATGGTGTAATATATAGAGGACTGAGTAGTGAATCAGACAAGAGTAATAATGTCGCCGAAAGTGTATCTGACCTGTCAGAAGAAAATGTTAACCTAACAAAAGATTTTTGCGTGATTTCAGGAAGAAAATCAAAAAGAGAAGAAAAATCAACCGTAAAAGTCAAGAGTAATAATGTCGCCGAAAGTGTATTTGACCTGTCAGAAGAAAATGTTAACCTAACAAAAGATTTTTGCGTGATTTCAGGAAGAAAATAAAAAAGAGAAGAAAAATCAACCGTAAAAGACAAATAAAAAAAATGAGAATAATTACACAAATCGAATAACACGTAAATTAAACCGAAATAAAGTTATTGCAAATCAAACCAAAAGCTGAGAAGTCATTTATTGTAGTTGTGATTGTGGCTCACATCTTCCTCTGGTTTTACGTCCAGAAACGGCTTAAACGCCTTCTATGAGTCGAGGATATGCTTCCCATCCAGTTTTCTTACAAGCTGGCAAACAGGGTCTTTTAACATCAGATTCCCAAGATGTTGCCATTCCCTTTGGAATTGCGGCCATAAATCAAGAATTTCTCTTTGTACGTCTCCACTAGGATGCGTCTCAAGAGAAAGTTGGATATTACCCAAATTCTCCTTACTCAGTCCATCCTTAATGAATTCAATTTTATCATCTCGATTAGAGGACGGAATCCCAATAGAACGACATTTACCGTTACACGTCCATCGTGCACATTTGTGGCAATTTGAACTCATGCGCTTTGCTCGTCGCTTCTTTGCAAAAGTGCTTCTACCTGTACCTGGTAAATGCAAAACAGGAAGATATTCATCTTCACGTACCTTGGCTTCAATTATCCAACGTATGTCGTCAGGAATCCCTTTGTGCATAAGCATTCTTAATCTCTCAAGTCGAACTTGGTAAAGCTTCAGTAAAATATTTCGAGGAAAAGGAGGAAATCGTTTCTGCAATCTTGTGAGAATATCATCCATCCTGAAAAAAAAGAATGAAAAAAAATTGAAAGAGAAATTGGAAGAGAAATTTATATACAATATCAGTTTTGTGGGTAGCTGATGGAACCGATTTAAATAATCACGGAGTACCGTTATCCGCCATTTAACCGGGGTTAAAAAAAATAAATTAAAAATTATATTTACATCTTGTAAGAGAAAAGAACTATTAAACAAAAGAAAAGAAAAACAATAAAAGATAGAATGATGGAGAGTAAGGAATATGCAAATCTGATATAATAGATGCTCTCCATCCTTTTGGGTTGCCTCCCAAGAAGCGCTTGGTTTATTGTCCTCAGCCTAACTTAGACCCATGCCATTATTATTCAACATACTTTGGCTCAAAAAGTGGAAACTCCTCCACATCTTGTATTGGAAAGTTCTCATAGTAAGGCTTCAATCTATGACCATTCACTTTGAATGCCTTATCTGTTTTTGGGCTTTGGATTTCAACTGCACCATGAGTAAATACATTAGTAATAACAAAAGGTCCAACCCAACGAGAACGTAACTTACCTGGATATAACTTAAGGCGTGAATGGAAGAGAAGAACTTTTTGTCCAACAACAAATTCTTTTCTTGATATCATCTTGTCATGGAATGCCTTAG
Source organism: Fremontodendron californicum (assembly GCA_030761205.1). Taxonomy (NCBI): domain Eukaryota; kingdom Viridiplantae; phylum Streptophyta; class Magnoliopsida; order Malvales; family Malvaceae; genus Fremontodendron; species Fremontodendron californicum. Next base: position 25,760,479 of record JAULJL010000009.1, read on the forward strand.
TCTTTTCCTTGTAAATCCTAGAATTCTGATAGGCATCATTCCTTATCTCCTCTAATTCTTGTAGGTCAAGTTTTCTTTTCTTTCCTATCTCATCCATCTCCATGTTGCATTGTTTGATAGCCCAATATGATTTATGTTCCAATTCAACCGGAAGATGACAAGGCTTACCATAAACAAGTCGATAAGGAGACATACCAATGGGTGTCTTATATGCTGTCCTATAAGCCCAAAGTGCATCATCAAGTCGTGAACTCCAATCCTTCCTATTTGGATTAACTGTCTTTTCAAGGATGGACTGAACTTCTCGGTTTGACACTTCAGCTTGCCCACTAGTTTGAGGATGATATGAGGTGGAGACCTTGTGTGTGATGTTATACTTCCTCAAAAGTGCTTCCATAGTCCTATTGCAAAAGTGAGTACCTCTATCGCTGATTATGGCCTTTGGCGTTCCAAACCTAGCCAAGATGTTAGTCTTGACAAAATCTGAAACAACTTTAGAGTCATTAGTCCTAGTGGATTTTGCTTCCACCCACTTTGAAACATAATCAACGGCAAGTAAAATATAAAGATTACCAAAAGAAGGAGGAAAAGGTCCCATGAAATCCATGCCCCATACATCAAAAATTTCAACAATAAGTATTGGAGTTTGAGGCATTTGATTTCTAGCACCTAAGTTACCAGTTCTTTGGCAACGATCACATGACTTGCAAAAGAGGTATGCATCTTTGAATATGGTAGGCCAATAAAATCCAGAATCAAGAACTTTCATGGCTGTTCTTTTGGATCCAAAGTGTCCTCCACATGCATAAGAGTGACAAAAGGTGAGAATAGATTGAAATTCAGTTTCGAGTACACACCTTCTTATAATCTGATCGGAGCAATGCTTCCAAAGGTAAGGATCATCCCATATGTAGTATTTGGCATCACTCTTGATCTTATTTCTTTGAGCTTGTGTCAACTCTTGTGGCAACTTCTTGGTAACTAAGTAATTAACAATATCAGCATACCAAGGAGTTGTTGTACTTATAAAAAGAAGTTGCTCATCCGGAAAGTTCTCATTCAAGGGTAGTGCATCCTCTTCATGAACTAAACGGCTAAGATGGTCCGCAACCAGGTTGTCACTACCTCTCTTATCTTTTATCTCCAAATCAAACTCTTGTAAGAGAAGTATCCATCTAATCAACCTTGGTTTGGCCTCCTTTTTAGTGAGTAAGCACTTAAGGGCTGCATGGTCAGAATATACAATTACTTTAGTACCAATTAAATAAGATCGAAATTTTTCTAAAGCAAATACAACAGCCAAAAGTTCTTTTTCAGTAGTGGAATAGTTCAATTGAGCATCATTAAGAGTTCGGGAGGCATAATAAATGGCATGTGAGGCTTTGCCAACCCGTTGGCCCAAAACAGCTCCAATGGCATAGTCACTAGCATCACACATGATTTCAAAAGGTACATTCCAATCTGGTGGTTGGATGATAGGAGCTGATGTCAAGAGTCCCTTCAATGTTTCAAACGCCTCTTTGCATTTATCATCAAAGTGGAAAACCACATCTTTTTGTAGTAGCTTGCAAAGAGGTAATGTGATCTTTGAGAAGTCTTTGATAAATCTCCTATAGAAACCTGCATGTCCAAGAAAAGAACGAACCTCTCTCACATTTGTGGGAGGTGGTAAAGAATGCATAATATCTATTTTAGACTTATCAACCTCTATCCCTCTAGAAGAAATAACATGGCCCAAAACTATTCCTTGTTCTACCATAAAGTGACATTTTTCCCAATTCAAAACAAGGTTAGTTTCCATGCATCTTTCAAGTACAAGTGTAAGGTTCTCTAGACATCTATCAAAAGAATCACCATAGACACTAAAATCATCCATAAACACTTCTATGATATTCTCTACATAATCTGAAAATATGCTAACCATACACCTTTGGAATGTAGCTGGTGCATTACAAAGACCAAATGGCATACGCCGGTATGCAAAAGTACCAAATGGACATGTGAATGTTGTTTTCTCTTGGTCCTCCGGAGCAATGGCTATCTGATTATAACCTGAAAAACCATCAAGAAAACAATAATGAGAATGGCCAGCTAACCTTTCAAGCATTTGATCAATAAAAGGTAAAGGAAAGTGGTCTTTGCGAGTTGTGGAATTAAGTTTACGATAATCAATACAAACTCGCCATCCTGTTTGAATCCTAGTAGGAACAAGTTCATTCTCATTATTTGTTACCACCGTTACACCTGATTTCTTTGGAACCACTTGGACTGGGCTCACCCATTTGCTATCCGAGATAGGATAGATCACTCCAACATCTAGGAGCTTCAGTATCTCCTTTTTCACAACCTCCATCATAGAAGGGTTCAATCTTCTTTGTGCTTCTCTTGTTGGTTTAGACCCTTCCTCTAACAAAATCCGGTGCATGCACATGGATGGGCTTATTCCCTTGATATCGGCAATTGTCCAACCAATTGCTGTTTTATGCTCTCTAAGCACCCGGATAAGTCGCTCTTCTTGCAAAGGTGTGAGCTCTTTGGCAATGATGACAGGTAGTGTGTCCTTTTCCCCTAAGAACAAATATTTCAAGTGGTTCGGTAGTGGTTTCAATTCTAAAGTTGGTGCCTGCAAAATGGAAGGTAGAAGTTTCTCATTAGATAAAGGCAAATCAATAAATGAAACATCAAACCTTGCATCTTTAGGTTGCAGCGAGTGTAAAGATTCTAGTGCCCCTTCCACATGGTCACTCAAGGCTAGTTTAGCATTCCCCATTCCGAGATGGTTGCTAAGGACTATTTCCACACTATCTTCACCATCTAGCTCATAAGCTTGCTGCACTAGTGAGTCAATTATATCAATATTAAAAACAGAATGCACATCACTAGGATATCTCATGGCCTCAAAAATGTTAAAGCGAATTATTTCACCATCAAATTCCATAGTTAAAGTGCCATCATGTACATCTATTTTAGTTCTTGCTGTTTTCAAGAATGGTCTCCCTAATAGAATAGGTGTGGGATTAGAAGACATCTCATCTTCCATCTCAATAACATAAAAGTCAGCGGGAAAAACCAATTCATTAACCTGTACAAGAACGTCTTCTACAACTCCTCTTGGATAAGTGTTAGAACGGTCAGCAAGTTGTATTATAACACCGGTTTCCTCTAATGGTCCTAGATTCAATGAAGCATAAATTGAATATGGCATGACATTAATAGATGCCCCTAGATCTAGCATAGCACGCTCAAACCTGGTGTTGCCTATCTTACAAGGAATGGTAAACATACCTGGATCCTTGCATTTAGGTGGGAGTTTCTTTTGAAGAACAGCTGACACATTCTCCCCCACACTTACCTTTTCATTCCATTTCAACTTCCGTTTAGATGTGCACAACTCTTTTAGGAACTTGGCATATCTTGGCACTTGCTTGATAGCATCTAGTAAAGGAATGTTCACCTCTACTTTCCGGAAGGTTTCCAAAATTTCCTTCTCTTGCTCCTCCTTCTTGGACTTTGCTAACCTGCTAGGAAAAGGTGGAGGAGTTATATAAGAAGGAAAGGATGGTTTAGGAATTACCTTTTTTAGTGGCTCGTTGGGATGTGAAGAGGATGCCATGGTATTGTTCTCCCCTTGAGCACTATCATTTTGTGGTGTCTCTAGCTGTTTCCCACTTCGTAAATTTATAGCATTGGCATTCTCTCTTGGATTCACTATGGTTTGGGAAGGTAATTTCCCAGAATCCCTTGCTTGCATTTGACTCATGGTTGTTGCCAATTGCCCTATTTGAGTCTCCAAATTTCGAATACTTGTCTTTGTTTCCTGTTGAAATTGAATTGTATTAGTAGAAAGAGCTTTAACAAGATCTTCAAGAGAAGTACCTGAATTTTGGGTGGGTGGTAGTTGTTGTCGGGTTTGGTATGGTTGTTGCACTCTTTGCTGAAAACCCGGTGGCCTGTGGTCAAATGGTGGAGGAATAGTTTGTGATTGGTTCCCTCCATAATTGAAGTTTGGATGATCCCTCCATCCTGGATTGTATGTGTTTGAGTAGGGATCATATTTCCTTGATTGGTTCTGAAATCCACCCATGGCATTCACATGTTCATTGGTATCCTCTTGAAGTGTTGGACACATATCAGTTTGGTGCCCTATGTTTGAACATATGCCACAAGCCTTTATTTGTTGTATTTTACCTACAGCCAATTGTTGAACAAGAGAAGTCAGTTTATCAAATTTTTGTTCAAGGGATGATATACTTACCTCATTAACTCTCTTGGATTGTGGTGGTGGATCTGGTCTCATTGAGAACTGTTGAGAATTGGCTGCCATGTTGGAGATTAATGTTCTAGCAGCCCTGGGAGTCTTATCAACTAGAGCTCCCCCACTAGCGGCATCTATCATACTTCTCTCCATGGGCATGAGACCTTCATAGAAGTATTGGATGAGAAGTTGTTCACTTATTTGATGGTGTGGACATGATGCACAAAGTTTCTTGAACCTCTCCCAATATTCATATAAGGACTCTCCGTTGTATTGCCGAATCCCACATATCTCTTTCCTAATGTTGGCAGCCTTAGATGCTGGGAAATACCTTTCCAAGAATGCTTTCTTCAAATCATTCCATGTAGTGATGGTCCCGGATGGTAGATAGTAGAGCCATTCCTTTGCTGAATCAGCTAGAGAGAATGGGAAGGCTCTCAACTTAACTTGCTCTTCCGTGACCCCTGTTGGTCTCATGCTTGAGCAAACTACATGGAATTCCTTGAGGTGCTTATTTGGATCCTCTCCTGCAAAACCATGAAAAGTTGGGAGAAGATGAATCAAACCAGATTTTAATTCAAAAGCTACCTCAAGATTAGCATATTCAATGCATAATGGTTGTTGACCCAAGTCCGGAGCGGCTAGCTCCTTGAGAGTTCGGTTGTCAGCTGCTGCCATCTCTCCTTGCTCCTCTTGGATGTTTTGGATCAACTCCTCGATTGGTTGTTGGTGAGAAGTTATAAATTCCCGAATTTTCCTAAGTCGTAAGTCTTCTTCGGGACCTTGGAACATTCACTAATAAAAAAAAAAATAAGAAAGTAAATAATTAGAACAGAAAATAAGAATAAACCAATAAACTAATAAACTAAAGAAAGCAATCCCCGGCAACGGCGCCAAAAATTTGATGCACCCAAAAGAGTGTATCTTATTTAACCTTGCACTAAAAGATAAATTGTAAGTATAGTAGTTAGCAAGGGTCGAGTCCTCAGGGATTGGGTTTTAGTTTATAAGTTAATAGTTTAAAACTTAAATTCAAGAACAATAAAAGAAAAGGGTTTTTGAAGCCAGATTTAAACTAAAGTAAATAAGATGCAAGGCGGTATAACCAGCCAATAAAAATATATATACTAAATTAGGCGGTATAACCAGCCAATATATATACTAAATTAGGCGGTATAACCAGCCAATAAAAATAAAACAAAGTTAATATACAAATTAGGCGGTATAACCAGCCAATAAAAATAAATATACTTTTAAAAATAAGCAAACTAGAAAAGTAAGAAAACAAGTAAGAAGAATCAAAAATGAAAAATATGGTTAAGGTTTCATTCTCCACCACTAGACATCATTAAGAATCAATTTCAGATCTATCAATATCAACCAACTATCAAAGTTAACAACCGTAGATAACAACAAGCTCTGTTATCCCAATCTTTCCTTAGTTTGTCGTTAAATAGAACAAGCTCTCTATTTAATCTCTAACCATCAAACAACCTAGAATAAGCTCTCTAGATTCAATTTAATGGCAGCTTTATGATGAGAAAGATAGGTTGATCTAAGCAACAAACACATAAGCTCGGATTGTTCAACTTAGGTTATGTTCCACTTTGCAATTATTGAAAACTTGACCATAATCATTAATCACAAATTGCCACTTATGAATAGGAAATCAAGACAATTACACGGATCAAGACTCCTAAACTAGCAATAGATAATTATCAAGATCTATCTAGTTGTACACCTAAACAAATCAAGACAACATCATGAACAATTCTTGTAGAAGAACATAAGCAACTTTGATAGAAAATTAATGATAGATAGAATCTGAAAATCAATCACAAAACATGTCTAGGGCTTTGAAATCACCCTTAGCCAAATAGAAGTTTAGCCTAGCATAGGCATTATAAACATAAAATTAAATAGAATCTAAGAAGAAAATAAAAGAAAGAAAGAAGAAGAAGAAGAATATTAATTATCCAACCTCTTGCTCTTTCTAAAGAAAAAGAAAACTAGAGAAAAGAAAGAAGAAGAAAACTTAGAGAATTTTGTTAAAATGGCTAATATCCTACCAATCTCCAATATGATCCCTTACAATCATCCAAGGCCCTCTATTTATACACATTTTGGAGGGCTAAATGATAAGAGACAAGCTTTACAAATTTCAAAGGTAGGTATAATAGGTGGGTGCATTTTCTAACAATTTTCGTCATGTATGACGATTTTGATCAGCCAACTTGATGGTCGATTTTGTCAATTGTGGAGGCCTTATCTGATCACATGGTCTTCTATACAAATGTTACCCTATCAGTTACTGATCCATAGCCATTGGAATCAGCTCATTTGCTGATGTGGATAAGAAGATATGGGCATAATACGTAAACATGTCAGCACAGACATCATTGCACATCAGCCAACTTGATGGTCGATTTCGCTAGGGCAAACGACTCCGTTTCAAGAAGTGTAAAACATCAAAAAGATAGATATGCCTCTTAGCTTTGCATGGCCACAAATTTCAGCCTTATTGCTTCAGTGAAACTCGAGATATAGCTGATATGGCAAAAGGTGTCGGAACTGGAACTGAACTGGATTTGCCCTTAATTCTAGTAATCTGAAATCACTCAAAGAAACTTGTGAAAAACACCAAAATACATAAAAATATAAAAGATCATAAACACAATTAGACTAAACAATAATAACTCGTATTTGACACAAAACAATAATAAAATATAACTAAAAACTATATAATTATACGAGTTATCAAGAACCTTGAGAAAAACTATCGAGGCTAATCAGGCACCGCCTTAGCGTAGCTACAACGTCGTTCGGCGCCTACGGCGATGTGATGGAGGGCAGTGACGCTGGCCAACTATGACTGAAGCTTGTACCGAGCTCTCCGCTGCATGGTCAGTAAATGACTTCAAATGTAGTTTATCTTCAACCAGATAACCAGAACTTGAGGTGTTATCTGATTCATATTCAATAATGTAAGGGCAGGGATCCTTCGGCCCTTTGCAGTATGAACTGGACTCGCATAACATATGGCTGCAAGACAGGTTTTTGCTACTACTGGACAAAGATGGGGTATACTCGCTCAGATCTTTATCCAAGGAATTATAGTAACTGGCAGACAAAGGAGCGCATTGTATGCAATCACATGGGACCCACAGCAGATCGCTCCCAGCATCCAATGCTACCAGGAATGAAACATTCGGTGTTCCTATGTCTATCCATGTGTAATGTAACCAGTCAAACTCGTTTTGGAAGAAAAGAGTTTCGCTTCCTTGAGAAGGAAACAGCAACGGGTTCTGCGAGCCGAGCTTCATCCTCTACCTCTTCAAATAGTTCCCTATAAGAACCTCCAAGTACTCCAAGCTATTCCTCTTCGGCCATGAGACGACACCGTTACCAGCATTGCCGTTTCGAGCAGTCCAAAGCACCTTGGCCTCGTCGGAGAACCTGTGAATCAACTTCAACGTAAATGTGACCGCCGTCGAGCATCCAACTAAAAGCGAAACGCTAAGAACCAAAACCACGGCGCATTTCTCCATACGACAACGTTTTTCCTGTTTTAAGCTTTCGAGATTCTCTTTTTGAGTTTTTTTTCAAATATTTTCAATTAAAAAAAATATATTTTAAAAATCTAATAATGCTCAAGATTAAACTTTTTCACCTCGGGTTTAAATTGAATTTTAAAATTGGTAATTTTACGGTCCGGTTTTATTTGAACAATTAAAGCTAAAAAAGATATATATAATTTAGAACATTTAAAAAATCTAAAATCGCGACCATGACTTTTACAAAAATATTAAACCCGAGAGGGGGACAAATCAAAATTGGTTTTAAAAGGCCCGGACAAAATTAGGTGTCTACAGCCGGCATCCTCGGTTCTGTATTTCCTTTCCAAGGACTCCCACAGCTCTCTTGCTGTCTTTATTGGACTATACACGTTGTATAACGTGTTGTCCAAACCATTAAGGATGTAGTTCTTGCATAGGAAGTCAGAATGCTTCCATGCATCTACCGAGGCTACCATTGTAGTATCGGTCTCTCCCTCGTTCAAAGTCGGGGCCTCCTCCCGTAAGAACTTGGCTAGATTGAGGGTGGTCAAATAGAACAGAATCTTTTGCTGCCATAGTTTGAAGTCCTGACCATTGAACTTCTCGGGTTTCTCACCATGTGTTACATGTAGAGGTTGTGGCGCTACGGGCGCTCTAGCAATACCGGTAGATGTTTCGGCCATCTATTATTCAAGAATAATAGGATCAACTTGTATACAAAATATACAAATATAATTATACTACAAAAATAATGTAACTAAGAATAAACACTTGTAGTATAAAAATATTACAAAATCTAAATATTCAAAAAATATATATAAACAATATATATTATCACCGAAACAATATATAATATATATAGAAACAGTAAGAAAGGAAAAACCCAATCAACGCAATAGAGTAATAAAAAAAATATATAATATATTAACACTAATATATATTAGAACAAATATATAAAAATATGAAATATATAAATCACGTGAACAATAGCAAAATATATATATATGTAATATATATATATATATCACAAAACAGTAGCAATATATGAACCGTATATATATGCTTTCAAAACAGTAATGAAACATGAACAATAATAACCGTAAAAGATTAAAAACCCATGATCGAATCATCACATCTATTAACCAATCCCATCTTTTTGATAGGACACAGATATTACAGAGCAAGAATAATATTTCCAGTCAAAAACTCATGCATGAATAATAAAACAGTAATAAAACAAATCACGTATTCAAAAGTACTATGAAATGTAAAGCACCGTACAATATAAATATGAATGACAGTAATGAAATAAATTAATAAAACAGTATTAAGCCTTTATTCTAAGAAAGACTAAAAAATATATATGAAGCAAACAGTAACGAGAACCAAAGCATAGACACAGTATATGACAAATATTTCAAACTAAAAACGTCTTAAGAATGTTCGAAGAAATATATGCTATATACTGTGAAATAAAAACAAAAAGTAAAAGAAGAACTTGATATATATATATATATAAGCAGATTACAACAAATATGTAAAATCGAACAAAGACACTTACAGTAATTGATTTGAAAAAATCAATATCGAGTCAAGGTTGGACCTCTAACCTTAAGACGTTTTTTGCCTGTCTAAGGTGCTTACAGTATCGATGCAAATCGTCTCCCAGGTTTCCTCGATATACGTTGCAAATGAGAGCACACCCGGATGCAACACAGCGAACTGAAGAATGTTGAAGTCTCTCTCTCAGAAGGCAAGAATATTTTCGGTGAATTAGTGAGTAGAAACAGATACAAACAATCCTATTTATAGATACAGATAAGTCTGTTCGGTCAGACACATCTGTTGGACAGGAACCGGTTCGGTCAAAAGACAAGACCCTTCCAATGAACCGGTTCAATCCAACAGGCAAGACACAACAAAAAAAGGCAAAGACCGAACAGACACATTCTAGAAGAAGAATTATTCGGACAAACATAAAGCTGGTTGGATTTGAGCTGGTTCGGCTGCTTGGTGTTAAGCTGGTTCGGTTTGGACAAAATTAAGCCGGTTGGGCAGTAAAAAATTAATTACTGACCCAAACCGACCCAACCTAGCCCAACCCGACTCGGCGCCGGCGGCGCGCGCGTGTAGTCTAGCCCAAGTTGTGTAGGTCTTCACCCTCCACAAAAATTTGGGTGCCCCTTGGGGCCCAACCCATCATGACACTCTAGCTTATATAAACTATAAGCTAAAGTCATTCTTAGTCCTATGCGGGATTGACTACCACACATACCTTCAACCAACTTTCCTTCCTCTTCAAGTAGGTAAATTATGAGACTAATTTCTCATTCACTTTGATATCATTTGTGTACGTAAATGTACACCGTGTATCTTACTATGACAACCTACGTATTAGAATACGTATTTCGTATATATACACACTTATTATATACTATGATATCTAATAGAAACAGAGTTTACATCAAAGTAAACAAGCAAGGTTTACAACAAAGTAAACAAGCAGAGTTTAACAACAATCTAAGAAAACATGACTGAGTTTAGCCTCCAGGCACTACATAGATCAAGGTTCACATGATCCATCTTGACCTTGTTAAGATTTTGCAAACGCAGCGAGACCAATTCCTTGATGAATTCCAGCTGCCTATCCTCTTGAATTTCTGCTTTGTTGTGGAGTCTGTTGTTCCTCTCCTTCCAAATAAGATAAATGAAGACATTCTATGCAATGCGCAAAATGATTGTTATCAGAGCTTTGCCTCGAAAATTTGAGGTAGCCCACAACAGCTTTTCCTCCCAACTAACAACCCTTCTATGGATCTTACACAGCTCCAACACCTTCTGCCATACCACTTTGGAATAGCCACAAGAGAAGAATATATGGTCTCTTGTCTCCCTCGCTTGCTTGTACAGCAGACAGCTTTCTTCAATTGTCATCCCCCAAGTTGTTAATCTGTCTCCGGTAAAACAGTGTATCGAATACAAATTTATTTTTTTATATCAAAATAAACAAGATCTACTTTCTTTAGGCTAATTAGAGTGATCTAAGGGTGACAAATTAATGAAAGCAACAAGCAATTCAAGATTATCAAGTTTACACCAACCATGAATTTAATGATATAAATAAATATTTTTAGCAAGATCACCACGTTAACTCTTCCCAGTTATTTGGCTTAATTTCTTAATCAATTTATTTAGCTTTTCTGTCAGCATAACTGATAACAATCTGCAAAGTGGTGTATCCATATAAAATTGTGATTATCATTGATGGCTTATGTCCACTTCAAAGAATTAAAGGAACGATAGGATTTTCTTTCCTTCTATTGTACCTGCATATGAAGATACAAGCAGATTCTAGATAAATTATGTGTTACAACCGTCATGTGATTTATACTTGCTCCGATTCTTCATGATTTTGAAGTATTCGTATCCGACGAATATTCGGACATAAATATGAGGATATAATCTTTCAAAAATCCTCCAAATATATGAAAATCTTTAAAAAAATTAAATATACCCGTATCAGATACTCACACCCGAATCCGAGTAATATAGCCAAAAAAAAAAAAATCCCGCAAAAATACTTGGGGTTGATTTGGAAATTTGAAGCAAAAAGGACTAGAATTATTATCTTTACCACAAAATGAAATGCAAAATGTAAATAAAGTTATTTAATTTTGAGATCACTTTTCACTGTCAGCAGTCAGCACCCACTCACTCTCCCTCCCCCACGAAACGTGTGGAAAAACAAATTAAAATTCACAGACTCTAAAAAGGCTAAATAACCAAATAAGAAAACCCTCCGCCCTCATTTCTAAAATTTCTAAAATCAAGACATTGAAACGAGATTCACTGTCCAAATCTAAAAACATAATCTCGAATCAAAGCAAAATCCAAACAAAGTACCCAAAGCCAAGAAAAAAAAGAAAGAAAAACCCTTTCATGACGGTCTATAATTCTCTTGGGAAGTCACCTCTTAAGTACGGACATGCAATATGAGTACGACATTATACGGACACAATGATATGATAATTTTAAAAAAATAAGATATGAATATGGCAGGACACGATAATAAAAAAAATTATATAAAAATATTTAATTTTAATTAAATTATTAAAATATTTTATGTAACAAACTTTTCCATTAATATCAATAAAAAATGAATAATACATTTTAATTTACAAGATAAATTGGAGTACCATAATTTTAAATGAAAAAATCAAATTATTAGCAAAATAAAATTACAATCCCAAAATATTTAATCATAACCAAATAAAAAAATGTGTACATATAAAGGTATTTTAAAACAAAATAACAAAATTTTTTTTAAAAAGAACAATAAAATAAAGTAATAATTTTAGGCTTTTAGCGTGACAGGATGCCAGGATAGCATTGGGCCATTATCATAAAATAAAATAAATTGCGCTCCTTTGCTTTTAAAAAAGAAAATTAAAAAAGAAACACCCCATGGATACTCACTTCGACCTCTTCTTCACCAACGCCTCCGCGCTTGGTTCTGCAATTGTACTCCTCCACCCCTTTAACAAAATTTCCCACAAATTTAGTAAGGAAATTTGGGTTTGTTGAGTATTTTTGTCTTTTTAATAAAAAGATTGGAATTTTTGGCAACGACGGAGGAGGAGCTGCTGAGATCAGACACTAAGTATATCGAAGCAGCCGAACGGTAAAAATACTTCACCCCGTGTCCCTCCCGTGTCTTGACTGTGTCCGACCGTGTCCCTTAGTGTCTTCATCGTGTCCAATTTGATTTTTAATTTTTTTTCGTGTCTGGAGTATTCATACGTATTACGGCGTGTCCGTGTCGGACACCGGTACGAAGGGATTCCCCCATGTCGGTGCTTCATAGGAAGTCCCAAATAATCCTCCACCATTCATTTCTTTTACATCTAGTTTTTTAACTCATGCGATGCACGAGATTTTTTTTTTTATATTCATAATTTTAAATTGTTTTTATATTAATTTTTAGATTATATTAAAAAAAAAATTATATATGCATTTTTTGTTTGCGGATATAATCATACAATCACAAATGTTAAGATATAAATACTAGTATATTAATATTTAAGATAATATTATAAGATATAAAATCGATTACGTATAATTTATTTCATTTCTATTTTTTCTTTAGACTTTTATTAACTACACAAAAGTACATAATTTTATGTTAAAAATTTTATTAATTAATAAATCAAAATAATTTGAATCATATTTAGGTTAAATAATAATTTTACTACTTGGTTTGAACCTTTTCACAATTAAATTGATAACTTTGTGCCACCATGATATTTTTTGAGAAAATTATATATCTATTTAGTTATATTGCTTTGAATAGTAAATTATGTTATTCATCTATTCGTTTAATACCAAAAAAAAAAACTACTCTTCAATTACTTTTACAGAGAATTGATGAAAAAAATAAATTATCGAATTCAAATTATGCTTACGTATTATATGTTGACATGATATTCTTATATTTTTAATAAAGAAAATTTTTACTATGATAGAAGAAAGACCAAAATTTATTATAATTTTATAAAACTTGAGTAATTAAGGGAAATATATAAATATGTTAAATAATTGGTTACATTCTTCAATTTTTTATTTTTAATGAATAATAGTATTTTTATTAAAAATCAAAAGGATAATATCATTCAAAAAAATTCAAAAAGGTAATCATATTGGCCAATAAGCAAAATGTTTCAGCAATTTCAAAATGTATTTTGCTTTTCTCCCCTAAAATTGAGTTGATGAAAATTGGAAAGAAACCATTTACTTATTTTTTCTTCATGAAGTTGAACAATGAAAACACAATGGAACATTTACATTAATTTCATTGTTTTTCTTCCATTCTAAGTGACTTATCTTTTTTCATAGATATGCAAGGTCAAACTCCTATTATGCATATTTTTTAGTCAATAATTGTCATTAACTCAAAGTCGGCCATCATATAAGTAGAAGTGTCCATGGGTAGGGCTGCAACCCAAATTTTTTTTTTCCCTTTACACAAGCTCGTTTCGGCCAGGCCCGAGCTGGTATGTAAGCATATTGAAAAAATACTCATTCATTTTAATTTTAAAAAATAACTATTCATTTAAAAAAGTGTGTTCTAGATACTAATCTCTTTCAAAATATAATTTTATTTATTTTTTCAAATGTGACTTTTTTCACCTACATTATAATGCGGAATTCTAAGAAGATTATATTTATTTAATTTAAAATATGTTTTCAATATAATAATAAAATATATATTTATAATCTATAATCTATTTTTTATAAATAGTAATTTATAATTATAATGTACTTATAATTTACATATCTATCTATAGTTATATCTATATCTATAATCTATATAAAAATTACCGTGTTTCGATCGGCATACAGAGATTACATACTGACCCTAGTCAATAAATTATATGATTGTAATATATATATATATATATATGATTTTAATATGTTTCAATTAAAAAAAAATCAATCTTTAATAGATTTTGATATTAAATTTTAAAAATTTGTTAAATAGAATTATTTGATAAATAGCATAATTTAAATATTATTTGATTACGCACTTGGTTTTTTCTTTTCAAAATCAAATTGTTTATCTGACACTTATTTCGAATCTCCTTCTTTATCAGGAATTTTATTTTTGAATAGCTATTTAAATTTGAATGAGTATAAAGGATAATCATTTTGGAAAATAATTAGAATTAATTTATCTTTTGATAAATATAATTAATCTATATTGGATATTTCAATCAGCTCCAAAATTTAATTTATCTTATGATAAATATCTTTTGAATTTAAAAAGAATATAATGAGTAAGTGATATTTGTGTGTTTGAATTTTAAAAAGTTAAAATGTAACTCATTATAAGAAAATTTATAAAGGTAATTCTTTTTTTTTAAAAAAAAGTTAAGTGAATAGATAAGATTTTTAAATATATAAAAATTGAAAATTTTGGATAAATATTTTTTTGAAAATTTTAAATTTGAAAATAATATATATTAATATTCGTCTTATCTTATGTGTCATTAAAAGAAAATATCCATGTAAGTATTCACGTAAGTAAAATTTACCATGTAAGCATGTACATTGTTATATTATTTATATATATATATATATATATATGATATCATTAAATCAAATGCATATTTTTATTAAATATTTATTATATTTAAAATATATTTAAAATTAAAATTTCTCTCTCAATTGACTTAACCAATTAAATTGACTAAATCGAAAATCAAAATCTCCATCAATTTAGCCTCCAATCCGATTTTTAAATCATTGGTGTTGGAAAAAAAATGCATTCCAATTAAATCAGACATTGTTTCTAACAAATCCACCTACAATTATTTTACAATTAAAAAAACTTGTACATATATTTGAATTAGGACTTACAATAACTATCATCTCATAAATTATCTTTAGATATATTTGAAGATTCAAATCATTTAAATTAAGAATTTATCACTTTTTTAACATACCATGTACGATTGTTATTAAATATATATATATAATTTTTAACTGAGACTCACGCGATGTATGGATTAGCTTAACTTATTTATACACCAAAAATAGTATGATTGATTTTAAAAAACTAATCCGTACTTCTACATGTTGTTTTATAACATGTCATAAAAATTTGTGATCCGTGCCCCAAGGTTGATTGTTGCTGAAAATATCGTGACATTGAACTCCCTCATCCTGGCTGCAAGAGTCTCGGTTCCTACACTGAAATCCAATCCAACTCTAATCTCACCAGGCTTGATATCCAGCACTTCAAGTATCAGAAAATCTTCTGTCAAATTTGTTTCAGAATCTAAATCTACTGGTTTAATCCCTTTGGGCATTTCATAATTTGAAGGCTTGAAGCAATCTGTACATTTGAAGAATCCTTTGCGAGTAACACTGTTTGCCAGACAAGTGAAGTTCTTGCAGTTGTATCCACTCCATCGAACATTGCGATTGTCATGAAGTTCCACATGGACTCAGTAATGGGGAATGGCTAGCTGTGTAGCCGTGGGCTCTTGCTAGGCACCTCCTTCTTGGTAATGGATCGCAACCATGTACCATTAGTCTCTGAGCTAGTTTCTAATCATCATCAACAAAAGCATACATTTCGTTTTATAAAATTTAAAAAAAAAAAAAAAAAACATACATTTCTTTACACAAATTGGCCCGATTAATTTGCTGCTGTTCAGAACCCAGTAGTAAACATAGGTTCTCTTTGGGTCTCTGCCTTTCCAGGCAGGCAGCTTTATCTACAAAAAAAAAAATACAACTAAGACGATATAACATTTAAAAAGAATTAAAGAAGAAGGAATATAAACACCAGTACCAAAGAAAAAGATTGAAGCTTCTCTATTATCTTATATACCGAAACCAAACAGAAACTGAGAGCTTGATCAAAAGTAAAGTACAATAATAAAGAAAAAGAGTGCGAAATGCAACGATGTTGTAACCAGTGACTTTGTGGAACCGTGAATCTATTTTTGTAAGTATATATTAGATAAGGATAATGGATAAAATTTTAAATATAAATATTGACAGATTTGATAGTTTTTAAATTTTAAGATATTTTTTATAGAATTAAAATATTTTGTTTGTAATTTAAAATTAATATATATGAAGATTAAATGAATAGATAAGATAGTTAAATATAAAATTAAAAAATTTGGATAAATATTTTTTGAAAATTTTTAATTTTAAAATTAAACATAATAATTAAAATTATATGTGTCATCAAGAGAAGATAGCCACGTAATCTGCCATGTCAGCAATACTAACCCAATCAGCATGTACTCTATTATATTATATATATATATATATATGATAACTGGTGAATTTTTTAACCGATTGGATAATTAATTAATTAGTTTTTTTTGTTAGGGTTAATTAATTAGTTACAGTTGCAAATTTATAATGCTTTCCACCAGGTAAGAGATTTTTCTTTAGGACTGCATTTTTTGTATTTTTTTATATATTTTCATATTCAGACTATATATAATGTAAAACATAAAAACATTAAAACAACATTTAGTGAAAGTTTTGATTGTGTGAATAAAGCTAGTCTCAATATGAATATAATTGTTTGACCTAAATTAGGATAAAAAGAACATAAAATCATTGCTAAAGTCTTAACCAATAGGTTTAAACATGTACTTCCTTCTTGTATAAGCGAAACCCAAAGTGCTTTTGTTCCTGTTCGGTTAATCACTGATAATGTTTTGGTGGCGTATGAATTGCTAGATTCTTTGAAAAAAAGAAATAGGGGTCGGGAAGGGTTCTTTGCGCTTAAATTGGACATGAGCAAAGCATATGACAAGGTAGATTGGCATTTTCTAAGTGCAATGATGGGCAAATTAGGATTCCATCCCAGATGGACCTCTCTTATCATGTCTTGTGTATCCTCGGTCTCTTACTCGATTATTGTGAATGGCACTATCACTAACGAATTTTGTCCAGGTAGAGGTCTCCGATAGGGCGACCCATTATCTCATTACTTGTTTCTGATTTGTAGTGAGGGATTGTCAGCACTACTAGCCAAGTCTCAACGGGAAGGGATGCTACAGGGAGTTCAAGCTTGTCGAAATGGCCCCAGAGTCACTCACCTCTTCTTCGCCGATGACAATTTACTATTTGTTAAGGCAAACAGGAACGAAAGCGAAAGGGTGAAGAATTTGCTAAAGATCTATGAAGAAGGCTCAGGCCAAAAGATTAATTTTGACAAGTCAGCCCTGTTTTTTAGTGGTAATGTTGGGGATGTGCAGAAAAATGCTCTTAAGAACATGTTTGATATTCAAGATACAACAAACCCTAAGAAGTACTTGGGACTACCTAGCATGATTGGGAGGGGAAGGAAGAGGGCGTTTAGAGAACTCAAAGACAGAATCCGATCAAAACATCAAGGATGGAGCACTAGATGTCTATCGCAAGGAGGCAAGGAAATATTCATAAAATCTGTCCTACAAGCCATCCCTTCTTATGCCATGAACTGTTTTAAACTTCCAAAGTTTTTGTGTTCAGAGCTAAACGGTATCATTAGAAATTTTTGGTGGAAGCAGCGAAGTATATCGAGAGGTATTCACTGGCTTAGTTGGGAGAAAATGTGTTTGTCGAAAGGGGAGGGCGGTATGGGGTTCCGAGATATGGAGATATTTAACATAGCACTGCTTGGAAAGCAAGGATGGCGTCTTATAAAGGAAACAAACACTCTAGCTTATAAAGTCCTCAAAGCAAAATATTTTCCAACAGTCTCATTCATGGAATCGAGATTGGGCAAGAACCCATCTTTCACATGGAGGAGTATATGGGGAGCTAAGTCTGTTCTTGAGAAGGGAATGAGATGGAGAGTAGGTAATGGATCCCATCTGTTAGACCTTTTATGATCCAATCCCCAAGGAACCCCAACACAGAATACAGGTTGGTTGAAGATCTAATTAATGCCCAAACAAAGCAATGGAGAAAAGAGATTGTTCATAGCCTCTTTAATATAACAGAAGCTGAGATTATCTGTGGTCTACCTATAAGCAAGTTGGGATCGTCAGATGTTATGGTATGGCACTATGACAAGAAAAGAGTATACACGGTGAAATCAGGCTACGAATGTTGAGTTCAGATAACCACAATGTTAACATAGGTACCATTATTCAAAATACAGGTAATAACAAGTCAATTTGGAGGACACTATGGACAACAGAGGTTCCAACAAAAATCAAAATTTTGACTTGGAGGATTTTACATGATGCGATACCTGTTATGGATAAACTCATCAGACGGAATATTGCTGTAGAGAAAGCCTGCTTTCGGTGTAAAGAAGCGGATGAAACAACTTTGCATGCCATCAGAGACTGCTCTGGTGCGAGAAATGTTTGGGCACAAATGGGGATAACCTGGGATAGCAGCAACAATAATGGAACTGAACCGGGGAGATGGATTGCTCATGTGCTAGAATCTATGAACCAACAACAGGTGCAGATGTTCATGATTACTGCTTGGGCCATTTGGACCGAAAGAAATGCTGAGTTGCATGATGAACAGATTAGATCTCCACAAATGACAGCACGCTTTATTCGAGAATACATATCAGAAGTAAATAACGCCCAACCCAGATTGGTGCAAGAAGTTGAAGAGGTAAACCACAAATGGAGAGCACCGACTGAGGGAGATTATAAAGCTAATTTTGATGGGGCTTTTGACGAAATCAATAAAAGAGGGGGATTAGGAGCTATGATTAGAGATGCGGATGGGGCAATTCAAGGGGCATCTGCGGCTAGCTTTGGCCCAGTTTCTGACCCGTTCATTGTTGAAGCTAAGGGAGCAATTCGTGCTTTGGAGCTGGCCAGAGAATTAGGACTAAGTAGAATTGTTATTGAAGGAGACGCATTGAGAATTATCACCAAATTAAAGGCTACTGGGCCAGACCTTTCACCCATAGGAATGATAATTGAAGAAGCAAAAGTGAAAGCTTTAACATTTCAGAGTTGCAGCTTTAGCCATACCAGGAGAATGGGTAATAAAGCTACCCACTGTTTAGCTAAGCTTGGTTTAGATCTAATTGAAGAATTGGTTTTTGTAGAGGAGTGCCCGGATGTAATTGCTAGCATCGTACATGATGACTGTAACTCTGATTAAGCAATGAATGAATTTCCATCTTTTCAACAAAAAAAAACTATTATTAATCTTTTCAATATTTATTTATAATAATTAAAATAGCTTTCAAGAATGTTAAGATAATATTAATTAGGATAAAAACATAAAGCTAAAATTAATTTCTTAGTATGGCATTCTTTTTAAAATTCATATGATAGTACAATTTTTGAAAATTTTATTATATCAAAGTTTTATAAAAAATAAGAAATATATATTTTTTAAATAAAGAGGCTCAAGGTAATATAATTATTAATATCCATCATAGTATATTTTTTACTTTAATTAATACAATCTATTCTTTATACAAAAATATGCAGGTTCAAAGTACAAAAAGAAAATGATAAAAAACAGTAGATTAAAAAAGTTTTTTTCAAAAAAATTACTGCCTTCACATACTCGGTTATGCAAGTGACCGTTTCCTTTCTAAAATTTTGTTGTTGTGCATTCGTCCGTCATTTTCAAAAGGATGACGGACACCGTTATTTAAGTAAAGTTCAGAAAAAAAAAAAAAAGGTCGCATTTTCTCTTTTAATTTCTGCAAATCTCGTTCGTTCAACAAAGTTTTCTGTTAATTTACAGTAAGCAATCAATAAAACAAAAACAAATGAAGGAAAAAAAAAAAAAGGCAATGATCCTAAAACACGAACAGTTGAATCGAAGTTTAGATGAGCCCAAGCTCAGATCAAGCAATCATTTCAACCCAAACACCCAATACCCACACAATAACACCTTCTTTCGCTCAAATTGATCGGTTAAGACGAAGTTGAAAAAAAAGAAGGGATTTCATTTAAAAAAAAAAAAAAAAAAATTCTACAAGACATGATACAAAAATTATGTAGAATATAGAAAGAAAACATGAGAGTAATCAAATCTGTGATCAGAGATGAGAAAATTATGGACGTACCTTGAATAGATCAGAGATGACTTCTTCCCAAGAGAGATAAAAGCGGGATATGGAAAATTTGGGTTTTTTTGGGAAAAGATATTATTTTTAAATTAATTTAAAATTAAAAAACAAATATATTCTTTATTAACTATTTTTTATTTTCATTTTTTTATTTAAATTTTTTTTTAACTACAAAATTATCTTTAATATTTTAAATTTATACCATATAGATTGATTCAGTTAAATTCTAATTAAATTATGTTCTAATTCAAGTATACATATTAAATATTTTAAACTTATGTCAATATGGATTGGTTCAGTAGATTGAGTATTCATTAGTATCTTGGCAGTTTCACTTGATGGGTTATCTATAAGTACCACTGTTATCTCTTTTTGAGGCCTATGGCATGTCCTGACTCTAAATAGATAACCTCCCTTCACCTGAACTTTTTTGTACCAAAAAAAATTTTAAACTTAACTTTTAATTCAATTATATATATTAACTTTGATATTAATATATTATGTTATTTTTATTTAAAAATGAATCAATTGTCATTATTTAAAAAAATTTAATGATAAAAAAATTGATTAAAATAAAAAATAAAAAATAGACAGAAAAAAAAATGATCTTATTTTTAATATTTAAAGATAAATTTAAAATATTTAACATACACTTAAATTAAAATATAACTTAATTATAATTTAATTTAATAATAAATAAAGATAATTTTAAGACTAAATATATTCTCATTATTTTGTAGTTAAAAAATAATGATAAAAAAATAATTAATAATTAATAAAAAAATTTATTTATTTTTATTTAAAATTAATCTAAAAATAATGTTTTTGAGAGGTTAATGTATTTCGTGTCGGGATGTTTTTCAAATTTAAAAAAAAATTAAGTAAATTTTTTATCAAGAGTAGATGTCTTTTTTTTTGGTAAGTTCAAAGATAACATTTGTCCGTTTGTGTAATGTTTCACCAAAAGAAAGAAAAACGAAAACAATAAAGAAAACAGTTACGTGTTTATTGTTTATTGTTTATCCCAAATTATTAGGGATGATAAAACTCGATCCGACCGATAGATTTTGCATCGATCCGCTCCGAATGAAGAGGTTTTTTTCTGGAGCGGGGTGGAGCAGAGCGATTTTGGTAAATGTTTGCTCCACTCCGCCCCGACTTTTGAAATTACTATTTTATTCTTTAAAATATTTTATATTTTTTCTTATATTTTTAATATATATTAGATATATATATACTAAAATCATATATATACTAATATTTTATATCTATACTTTTAGTATATATGTATTATATATATTATATTAAAGATTTTTATATACTAAAATTATGTTCATAAATAAATTATAATATAATTTTTTTACACTATTAAGTTAAAAATCATTAATATAAATTGGGGTGTAGCGGAGTGGAGCACCGTGGAGCGTTTATGGATGTAACCGACATCCATGGATGTGGATATTTTCAACATCCATGCAAAAATGAGATGGAAGTGGATAAAGCAATATCCACCCCGCCCCGCTCCATTGCTATCCCTACAAATTACATCGACTGCTACCTATCTCTGGCATACGCTAAAGCTAGGTGGGCCGTGGCCTGTGCGGCTCAGTCGCTCGATGCTCAGCCTGCTAACTTACGATTTCCGAAGCTTGGGAAAGATGACCTAGGCAAAGCCCCTAAAGCTAAACTTCCCAAAAGCATATATTTTATTTTTGAGTTGAGTGGAGATCGATTTATATTAATATAATATTAAATTAATTTTATATATTTTTATAATTTTTTATACGATTAATATTTTAACAATTCGATTTTTATATTTTATATTCTATTCACGTAAATCATGCAAGTTGAGTTTTGAGTAAATTAAAAATATCCGACTATTTGTCTGATGTAAAAAACTTTCAACCGTTAAATATATATTTAAAAAGACAGTATTCTCGATCGATATGATAGAGATATAAATCGATTCGAAACTTTACATGTATGACGAGTATAATTATATTACTAAATATAATAGTCAGTTTGTTTCTCTTTGTAACTCTTTACATTAAAATAAAAATTTATCTATTTTTATGAACTTAGCAGTAAGTATCGTTAAACGGACCAATATTATGATTATTGACAAAACTAATCTAAATCTGATAAGAGATTATAAATTTGAAATTAAAAACAACACATTTATTTTAAATAACATATATACCAATAAAAGATTAATTTTTTATATATCACATGATAAGATATTATTATAATGTATGCAAATCATTATAATAAAATACACATATCAATGATCTACTTTATATACTTTTAAAATATTAAATGATAAAACTTAAGAGATTATACATTTGAAATTAAAAAAAAACACATTTATTCCAAAAAAATGTATATTAATAAGAAATTATCTAATTTAATTTAAATAAGATGCTAAGAGATTATTATAACATAATGTACCAATCATTAACATAACATTATCATTATCAATGACCTATTTTTATGTATTTTGGTATACATTGCATGAGAAGAGGTTATATTTTTAAAATTAAAAATAATATATTTATTTTAAATAGTATGTATAACGATAAAATATTATAAATCATATGTATACCCATGAAAATAAAAAGATATAATTTATATTAAATCATATTATTAGCTTATCATAAATAATAAAACATATATTTATTTGTTTAGAATTAAATTATAAGATTATCATAAGTAATATAACATATAATTTTATTGAATTATTATTAATTATTTTTATTTTAAAATAATTTTATCGATCTATTTAATTATTTTATCAAAGTAAAAAAAGAAAATAAAGAACTTTATTTATAATATATAATAATAAACATAAAAATTAAAACTAAATAATTAATAATAATTTATTTTTAATTATAATTTAAAAAGATAATATTAAAAAATATATAATATTATAATAGTAAAAAAAATATTTTAAAAGATAATTTAAAGTTATAAAATTAAAATAAATTAATAATCTTGTTATATTTATTTAATTAAATTAATATTTTTAAAATAAAATTATACTTAATTTAAGGTCGGATCATTTCAGGTTCATGTTTCGGGTTATCTCGAGTTCGGATCATTTCAAGTTCGGGTAAATTCGAGTTCGAATTATTTCGAGTTCGAATCATTTCGCATTCAAATTGTTTTTGGATTCGAGTTGTTGATTTTTTATAATCAAATCAAATTAGATCGATTTTAAGTTCGAATCAATTGGATTAATTTTTTAGATTAAAAATGAACAGATTTAGTTATCATAAAAAGAAAAAACGAAAAACAGATAATCTCTGAAAAGTAATAAGTATGGGGAAATGGAGACCGGATCTTATGCAGTGGTCAAAAGCTAAAAAGGTTGTTGTGGGTGTCTAGTTGTAATTTTCAAAGGGCAATGCATTAAAAATAACCTAAAAGCAACTAATAATATAACCTCAAATATAAAAACCCAATTTTGTTGGCAAGAAAATAGGAGGGAAAATGAGAACAGTTATTTTAAAGAAGAGAAGGGAAGGGAAGAAATGGAAACAAAGCAGGCTCAAACAATTGTTATATATACATAATGAACGCATGAAAAAGAAAGAAACAAAGAGGGGAGTGGCGGTGAGGTCTTCAGGAAATCTTATTTTTCGGTGACGGTTTGGTTCTCTCTCGCTCCCGATGCTGTTCTTCCCTGAATGCCTTAACAGTGTTCAGGGTCTCTCTCTTTCTTTATCTTCCATTTCATTAAATTAAATATAATAATAATAATAATAATAATAATAATAATAATATCTTTGCATGGTTCATTAGAATTTACTTTCCTTGCATTCCAAAAAATTTTAATTTTACATTATTTATGATAATTTTTCTCTAAATTTGTACAGAATATTGCGGCGATTTATGAGTTGAGGAGCGAGGGGCTAATTTATAGGTCTGTTCATATGGATTTATGTTTCAATTCTTTCCTTTTTTTTGGTTTAAGTTTAATTTGATTAGTTTTCGTAATCGCTTTTAAATCAATGTTGAATAGGAAAAAAGTTCAGGCTTTATGGATTCAAGAAATGAGTAAATGTCAACCTGGTATAGTGGTATGTATATGAAAATCCAAGAAATGAATCCAACACCAAAAACTTTGCAACATGAATTCGAACAGGTTAGTATGTATACATATACGTGTATAAATATATATTATATATAGTGTTGGTTTTCTATATATTGATAGTATAATTTTATAATTGGGTTAAAAATTATCATATCTCATTTTTTGAAAATTATTATTTTTTAATTATTTTAAGATTATGCGTTACTCTATTAACCTGGCTGATCAAATCTAAAAATAAGATAATTTCTCATATATACATATGTATATATCATATTTGTGTTCTGTTAATAGGGTTTAATTATATTTGTGTTCTGTTAATAGGGTTTAATGTCATTTTCTACTATTGAAAAATCACAAATAATTGGAAAATCATTCCTTATGTTTTCTCTATCAACTTTGTACTTATCCGAAAAAAAAAAAAAAAAAAAACAAGAATATGCACCTTCCATTATAAAGTAGAAAGTAGAATAAAAGAGGGCCTTTGAAGTTTTAAAGCCGGAGTCAGCTTCTGAAACTAGGGGCAAAAATGTGTAGAGAATTTTTTTTTTTTAATAAAAATATTGATTTCATATTAAGAAGTATTGTCATATTATATATTTCTTTGTAATTCAATTGAATAATAAGCAAAAACAAGAAATTATCATGCAAGGAAATGGTTTTATGCAACTGCAAAAAAAAAAAAAAAAAAAAAAAATTAAATGAAAAAATATGTAAAAATCAAATGATAATGTAAAAAGGTATCTTGTGAGAAGTAAAACTAATCATAATAAGTTTTGTAAAAACTTTGAAGAGAACTTAAGGTTAAAAAAAAAAGTAATCATAATAAGTTTTGTAAATTTTTTTGAAGAGAACTTAAGGATTGAGTAAATAGGGTAAGAAAGTTAAACATTAAAATTTTTTTCGAAAATTAGGAGGGCCAAATAAATAAATTAATAAATAACCTAAAACAAACTTTAGGGATAAATCTACAAGGTTATGAATTTTAGGCCAACATGAACCGTGGTTAATAAGTAGTATTAGTTCCGGTAGCTAGTTCAAAGCCAGGGTCCTCATTGGGCTTGTTGGATGTCAAAATCTAATCTAAATGCCATGTTGAGATTTCACTTGAGATATCCAAATTCTTGCTTATATACTAACAAAAAGCTTTGAATTTGTAGATACGTGATGACTGGTCTCCTAGTAAAGTCTAATCCTCAAGGAATCCTCTGGGAATAGCTATCCTTGGTATTATTGACTGCCGTTTTTACTTGCATGAGTTTCTTTACAATGGCGGTAGCCGTTGATCAACATCATGGATTCAAACCGTTCAACCCATCTCAAAGATGCAGACTCCAATCCTTCACACACCTTGAGTACAACATTCTTGAAGTTGGCCATAAAGACCTTGCTCACTCTTTGAAACAAGTATTTGA
Source organism: Fremontodendron californicum (assembly GCA_030761205.1). Classification (NCBI taxonomy): domain Eukaryota; kingdom Viridiplantae; phylum Streptophyta; class Magnoliopsida; order Malvales; family Malvaceae; genus Fremontodendron; species Fremontodendron californicum. Next base: position 25,786,373 of record JAULJL010000009.1, read on the forward strand.
TGTTGCAAATTTCCATCGAAGCTTCTCCACCCCTTGCCTTCCCTTTGCAACTAATGTGGAGGAAGAGTTTGACACCCATCCGAGGATTGAGATTATTGGGGGCCGAAGAGCCCCAAGAGTCGGTGCTCTTGTAGTTGAGGTGGCCATAGCCATAGCCTCCGGGGTAGTACCGATGCCAGTGTCCAACGGGCTTGGTGGTGCCTACTTCTTACATAACCGGAGTGGTGAAATTATAGCTGTAGCAAAACCCATTGACGAAGAACCTTTAGCCTTCAATAACCCAAAAGGTTTTGGGGGATTGATGTTGGGACAGCCAGGAATAAAACGTTCAATACGTGTAGGTGAAACTGGCATTCGGGAGTTGGCAGCTTATCTCCTCGACCATGGTCGGTTCGCTGGTGTTCCTGCGACAGCTCTTGTGAAAATCTCTCATGTTGCATTCCATGTCAATGAAGCAGCTGCTATCTCTGCCACACCTTATAAGATTGCGTCGCTACAAAGTTTTGTCTCTCATGATTTTGATGCAGGGGAGTTAGGGCCCTCTGGTTTCTCAGTAGCTTCGGTTCATAGAATTGGGATATTTGACTTAAGAATCCTGAATCTAGACCGGCATGCGGGAAACATTCTTGTCAAGAAAAAAGACCAACATGAAAATTATGCTGTCGGGGCAACTGAGCTTGTGCCCATAGATCATGGTCTTTGCCTACCAGAGTGCCTTGATGATCCATACTTTGAATGGTTGCATTGGCCTCAAGCATCAGTTCCTTTCTCGGAGTTAGAAACTGAGTATATTTTGAATCTCGACCCAAATAAGGATGCAGAGCTTTTGCGGACTGAGCTTCCATTGTTAAGGGAGTCTTCCATACGAGTTCTTATCCTTTGCACCATTTTCTTGAAGCAAGCTGCCAGTGTTGGCCTTTGTCTTGCCGATATAGGTGCAATGATGACTCGGGAGTTTCGGGGTGATGAAGAAAACTCGAGTATACTAGAGACTCTGTGTGCAAATGCTAAGGCAAGTGTATTTAATACTTTGGAAGTTGATGATGATATGGATAATTGTGATAAAGTTGAGGTTGACGACGCTGAAGACACTGAAATTTTTCGATTTGACAATGAAATTGAAGATATCTCCACTGAGGTTGTAGATCTTCCCAAGCTTTTAGAGAGCCCTTTGAATTTGGCTAGGCCGCCAAAACCTTTGAAACTTTCGTCTGTAAGATCGATGCCAGGATTGCATGGTGCTTTATTATGTCCTCTATACGAGGAAACTGACAATGACAATAGTAATTGTTCAGAAAATGCTGCAAAAAATGGTAATGATGATAATTATAAAAATAATAGTAGCGATGATGACAGCAAAGCAGGGGGGTTGGTGAAAAGCATGAGTTTCTCAGTGCAAAACTATAACAACGAAAGTGGAGGCATTTATTTCGGGAATATGAGTGAAGATGAATGGGAAATGTTCCTGGAGAGTTTTGAGAAACTCTTGCCTCAAGCATTCGAGGGCTCCAAGTGCATGAGCGCCAAGCAAAGGTTGGGAACTTCTTGCGAATTCTGAACAATACTAATATGAACAAATTGTACATTAATTAATATTATTGCTCAAATGAGTTCTAGTGTAGCTATATTGTACATAGATAGTTTAGGGTACAGATGGATCGTAAAATAAAGCGATCGGCAGATTAAGCCGTCCTTTAAACTTAATGTCTTCTTCTTTTTTCCCCTATTGCATTGTACATATATATATTTGTAGAGGATCAATTTCCCTACAACAAACTGTTTTGGTGTTGCAGACGCAAAGCTTTTTATTTTTACTTGAACTTTTTGACAGAGCTTTTGTTTTCTTTAGCAAATGATTCTTCTTAATTTATTCTATTTATTTTTGTTCACTTATTAATTAACAAAGTTGATTATAGAATTTATTATTTATTTATACATTTATTCAAATTCCAGTTATTTATTTATTATATTAAATTAATAAAATTATTTAAAAGTTTTTAAATAAAAAAGATTGAAAAATAAAAAGTTAAGTGACATTGACATTGACATTTTCGGTCCTGCACTATAACTATAAAGGAAAAAAAAAAAAAAAACTTCAAAACCAAAAAAGAAACAAAAAAAGAACAAGGGTTTAATTGGAAGGAAAAGATGCGATGGCGAAATGATTTTCACAAAACCCTTCTCTCTCTAGTTTCCAATCGAGGGTTCAATGCACCAACTGCACTGGTTTTGAAAGTTCCAAACACCTAATGTAGTGTGAATCGAGCAAAAAGTGATGTATTCGCACCGCACTGGTGCTAAAAATGAATCCAAATGAAGTCTAAGACTCCATTTGGGTAAGCGGTAAAATTAGTTTCGATGAAATTAAAAATAGTTGTGATGATTAGATTAGTTACTGTGAAATTAAAATCAGTGCTAGGATATGTATTTGGATTCAAATATAGCGATGATAGTGAAGTGAATTATAATTAAAAAGAAAAATGACCATTAAGGGCATTAGATTAAAATGTTTATATATATAATAAATAATTAAAAATTATTAAAATTATTTTTATATTAAATAATAAAATATATATTAAAATAATATTTATATTAAATAATAATTACAAATTATTAAAAATATATTTATATTAAAAAAATTAAACATTTTAAAAATAAATAATTTAAAAACTAAAAAATAAAAAATAAACTTTTTTAAAAAAATTAAATAAAATTTTAAAAAAAATAAAAGGAGATAAAAGGGAGTTTTCTCCTCCATTGGGGATCCAATTGATCACTGAACCTCTGGAGCCAGGGGAGTTTGCACCCCCACTGATGCCATCAGTGGGGGAGAAAATCCTAATTGGATTCCACCGCACCCTAAGAATACAACAAGTATTAGTGTGACCTCACACTATTTGTCATGTGCAAATAGCCTTCCGCACCAAATAATATATGTTATATTGTGTTCAGGTCTTTCATTGTTTGCTTAAAACAATGCTCCTTCTACTCCATTTTCAAAGCTGAAAAACTTGAAGTTCCCCATCAAGCTAATTTGAGAAATATGCAAAAGACAAAATATAAGAAAGCATATAAAAAAGTTTAAAAGACATCATACTATATATTTCAGTAGACAAATCTCACCCTGTGAACTGCTTTCCTCCGCACTCGTAGCTTCTATGAATGCAAAAGGAAAGAGCCTCTTCAGCTACTTCCTGCGTATGTTGAGTATTGATATAGGGTGCTTTAGCCAAACAAGACATATAATAAAAGTATGTGAAAGATGCAATAAGTTTCCAAAGAAATGATATATTTTTGAGTAACGAATAATTTTAATATGAAAAATAAAGAATGAAATGTATGCATAAATCACAACTGCCCATAATTACAAAAAAGTTAGTCTACAAATCAAAGTTTATATTAATCTATAGTCTGTACTTAAATTTCTTGGTGTGTTGAGCAAAATTTGTAGCCATCTCTCGTGAAAGACAAGGAAATTTTGTGACATATATAACACCAGACTTCATAAATCCTGCAGGACACACACCAATCCAGCACAGATCATATGCATAATAGTATTGAGGCCTCACATAGCTTTCAATTGGCAGCATAGAGACCTTTGTTTTTCCTTTTTCTGCCCTGCGGGCTGCCTCACACGAAACTAATAACTTCTTCTGTTGCCTTTTTTTTTCCCACAAGCATGGTGCTTCCTCTTATTGTTGATTCCTTCACTTTCGCTGAAGTATGTTGTGAGGGAATAGTAATCATTCTCTTGCTTGATGTTCCAGTTTCTTCATTAGCAACTGGCTTCAGATGATCAACTTTTGATACAGGGAATGCATTATCTTGATCTAAAAAATTGATGCAGAGAAAAGGAATTCAACAATGGATCCAATACAAGTGAAACATGAAAAGGAAGAATCACATAGGAAAGCTGGAAATGAAGAACAACCTTGATGCGAACCCTTAGGATCGAAACCCTTTGAATCCACTAAAAATTCAAATATCCTAACCCAAGAAAGCCACGATTCAGGTTGAAGAATCTAACCAATGAAATCTTGTTTCAAGAACCTAGTTTTAGCTAGACCAAGTGAAATCTTATTTTAAGAACCTAGATTTGGTTGTTGAATGCCACAAAGGAAATCTTTGATAAGTTCTAAAGTTCTTTCAAGAACTAAAAGAGAAACCTCTCTCAATTGATAAAAAATCAAATTTATACAATGTCTATGATGGTAGGCGGCTAAAACAAGCTTTATAGACTCCCTACAAAGCCCTAGTCAGCGACCCTAATAATATTAAGTAAAATAGGCCCAAATGCCTAAGTGTTTAAAAGAATTAAAATAAGCCCCCATCTTGCTTGCCATATCAATTAATGAAATGGTCCCCACAAAAGCCATGTCAATTAATGAAAGAAAGAATAGGCCCACTTCAACTCTTCTAATGCCGCCACCTTGCAAGCCCTCTAAGGCGCCACATGTGAAGCTTGGATCACATGGACCAAAGCTTGATCTTCCTCATTCAAGCCCAACTTCAATGTCTTGACCTTGCTTAAAAGACTTGTAGATTCCGCCCAAGTCCTTTCCTTTCCTTGCATTGCTTTCTTGATTCGACGCAAGTGGAATCCTTGCATTGCTTCTTGAAAACTTGGTCCATCTTGGATCCCATCATTCCCCATTTCCTCGAAAAGATTCACCCTCGAATCTTAGCCTTGGTTGTGTCAATGACGACTCTAGATAGCAAAGGTAATGTGCATTGCTTCTAATGGGTGGCAACAAATCCTGCATCTCCTCCGAAAACAACTCCTTGAAATCAAGGAAGCAATGCAAGGAAAGGACTTGGGTAGAATCTACAAGTCTTTTAAGCAAGGTGTTAGTTCAAGTGTAGAGATTAACCAAGAGGGGGGTGAATTGGTTTTTAAAAATTTTCACTAATAAATTTGAATTTTTTATTTATGAAAATTAAGAAATCAAATTTAATATGAAATAAATGATCAACACAAGTAATTAAAATAAAGAGTAAGGAAAAAGGATCAAACACTCGATGTATAGAGGTTCGGCACTTCCACTTTGTGCCTACGTCCTCTCTTCTTGGCACTTCCTTGCCAAGATGCTTCACCAATCCACTAGTGAAAAACTACCTTTGAGGTTAAGGTATAACCTTACAATCACTATCTTTTGAGGCTTAGATAGAACCCTCTTGACCCCTTAAGAATTCTACCCAAATTCTTAAGAACAAGTCACTCAAAAACTCAAACCCCTTAAGAGAATGAAGATTTGTTTGCAAACTAAAATGATCCTCTAATAGGAAAGTGTTTGCTAAGTTTAAGCACAATAAATGAAGAGACTATTACAATGATAAAATGAATACAATATGAATTTGAGCTTGAGCACAATGAACACTTGAAAGCTTAGAGAGAGTGTGAAAATTCTTGCTTTGATTTGCTTCTCTTGAAGTCTCTTAATGGTTGAAGTGTTAGAAACACCCTTTAATGCCTTCAATATCAAATATGGCCGTTTGGACCATTTAATGCGAAATAGAGCCGTTGTTTCCTAAAAAAATCGTACTTGGAAGTCAGTGCAGTACGCACGGGATCGATCCTATGATTGCAGGGATCGATCCCCTCCTTTTTCTCCTTTAAAAAATTTGACCGTTGGAGTCAAAGGATCGATCCTTTACTTGAGGGGATCGATCCCCTACTGTCGTCCAGAGATCAGAAGCTACTGACTCTCGAGGGATCGATCCTATACTTAGGGGATCGATCCCCTCTTCAATAAAATGGTTTCTTTTGCTTTTGAAGAGAGGTCAATTTTTCTCAAAAATATTTTAAACATATATATATATATTTAATAACATGTATTTTGAGAAAAAGAAAGGAGTTTAAAATGTTTTAGCATTTTTCAAAGTATTATTAAAAAGATTAAATGAAAAATGCTAAATTAAGAATACTTTAATCTCAAGCTAATTAAGCTTAAAAGTTTGTCATTTCAAAATTAAGATCAATTCGAAGCTAATATAGCTAACAATCTCCCCCATTTTGATATGACAAAACTTAAGAAAAATTTGCTTGTAAAAACTCCCCCTTAATTAAAGAGATAAGGATTTTCAATAAAAACTCCCCCTTAATTAAAGCATTCTTTTTAACTTTGCAAAAGACAAATAAGGGACAAGCAAGACAAACATTTAAGGACATATGAAAAATTGCTTTTTATCAAATATTTCATTTTTGTTCACTTAAAGCAAATTTGGTAATGTGAATTTTCTCCCCCTTTTTGTAATATCAAAAATAACATCAATTCAAAGCTAAGGGGTATTCAATATAGCAATCCAAGAGCAATATATCAATATGTCAAAAAAAATATTGCAATTCAATGCCAACAGATCAATATAGCCCCAAAGAAAATGGCAATCGAACAAGAACAAAGCAATATCCAACAAAACAATATCTAATCAACAAAGCAATATCCATCAAAGCAATAGTCAATAAAGGAATATCCACCATATGCATAAAGTCTCAATTGCATAAACATATATATGAGAAAGATAATTGTAAGTTCAAAGATAAAAACATGAGAAATTTGAACTACATAGATAATGTCCAAATAGAAAATACGAACGCATTAAGAACCTAAACACACCTAAACGCATCGATGCCTTAGTCGAAAAAACACACCTTAGTGAGATGGATCATCAGAGGGTGGAGAAGGTGGAGGTGGTGCAAAGAATGCGGACATGTCCAAAAATCGGGTATCCATATAACCCATCCTTGAATCGACATGTTGTCGAAGAGAGGCAAATTCGATGGTGACATGGTGAAGAATAGAAACAATTTGTTCGTCAAGCCTATCCATCCTCGTAGCAAAATGGTTCAGTGGAGGAGGCACCAACAGCCGGTGGCACTTGTGGATCAACCAGTGGTGCATCACCATCATCACCATCATGGTCTTCTACATGTTCGGCATGAACTCGGATCCATTCACCAAGGTCGTTTTGTCGATAGCCTATGTTGTGAATCGTTGGAAGTCCAATCATGGTGCTTTTGGAGGGCAGGACTCCCGGATCACATGAGACATCGATCCCAATTACCTTGATGTAATAGCTTATGACCATACCAAAAACTAAGGTGTGCGTTGAGCCACTGATGACACAGAGGAGATCCATGAAGATAAAATGTGCAAGGTTTGGCCGTTGATTTGAACGGAACTGGTTGAGCCACCAATAATCAGTGTTTCGGAGGGTTGAGTACTTGGTGCCGAACGATCGAAAAACGTGCGAGATGATGATGTGGAGAATCTGATAATGCAATGAAAGGAGTGAAGCAACATTTTTTAGTGTTCGTACATCATCGGGAAAGAAACCTTCCTTATGGGTTTCTCCCTCGTTTGGAATTTCAAGAACCTTTGCCAAAGATTCTTGTGTGATGATGATTTCTTGACCCATTAAATAGGTCTTGATTTCGCACACGATCCCATCGTTGGTGTCATCGTCCTCGCGGTTGAATGTGGCATTGCCAAAGAATGCTCTGACTAGGTTCTCATGCACGGGATAGTTTAGTGAAATGAAAGGCATCCAACCGAATGTCTCAAGGTTTGTGAGATATCGAAAACCGAATACCTGGAGGAAGTTCACATCAATCACACGAGTCCGTTTAACCGGTAATTTAGCGAATGAAGCATGGAATTTGATTCGAGCTCGTGGGTTTGGAAAACACAAGTCAAAAACTTGTGGATTTGAGGGTGCTGCTCTCTTGGAGGAGGATGGTCCGACGATGGATTTGCGTTTAGCAGTTACTTTTGGTTTATGAGCCATTTTAAAGAGTGGATAGTGTTTGAGTTGTCGAACACTTGGCGGGTGTCGAATTCAAAGGGGATCGATCCTTGCCTGGAAAAATCTGGGTTTTAACTTTTGATTTTGCAATTCTGGGCAGAGGGATCCATTTCATGCATATGGGATCGATCCCATATGCAATTTCATGCAAAAATACCTTCGAAAACTTGTGATTTTTTATTTTAAAACTTGTAATTTTCAAAATTCGGACATTATTTATGCAATTTTGTAATTCTAAATGCATCTAAAATTGTCCAAAATGAATGAACCAATCAAGCATACTCATCAAATACACATATAACACACAAGCACTAGATCAAGTCCAACATGTGTATCATTTCCAACAATAAAACAAACTTTGAAACATCAAACAATGCATTCAATGTTCAAACATCATTGAGACAAGTTTATAAACAAGATCAATATCATTAAACTTGCTCATACCAATTAAGAACAAAACATTGAATATAATCAAGGTGCATTCATTAATCCAAGTTCACCTCTAATAGTGCAAAATCTATCTCGATCAAGTTTCTTAGTGAATATATCCACTAATTGATGCAAGGTATCAACAAATTCAAGTACAATATCACCTTTTTGAACATGATCTCTAATGAAATGGTGTCTTATTTCTACGTGCTTAGTCCTTGAATGTTGAATGGGATTTTTAGTGAGACTAATAGCACTAGTATTATCACATTTAATAGGAATGTGATCCATGGTAAGTCCAAAATCCTCAATTTGTTGTTTGATCCACAAGATTTGAGCACAATAACTACCCGCTGATACATATTCCGCCTCGGTTGTGGATAAAGCAACACTATTTTGTTTCTTGGAGAACCATGATATGAGCATATTTCCAAGAAATTGACAAGTACCGGAAGTTTTTTTTCTATCAATTTTACAGCCACCAAAATCCGCATTCGAATAAGCGTGCAAAACAAAAGAGGATCCTTTTGGGTACCATAAGCCTAGATTAGGTGTGTCCTTAAGGTAATGAAATATTCGCTTAACGGCAAGTAAATGTGACTCTCTAGGTGATAATTGAAATCTAGCACATAAGCATACACTAAACATAATATCGGGTCTACTTGCGGTAAGATAAAGCAATGAACCAATCATAGACCTATAAAGTTTAGTGTCAACACATTTACCTCCTTCATCCTTATCAAGCTTAGTTGAAGTGCTCATGGGTGTTGAGTAGGGTTTTGAGCCATCCATGCCAAACCTCTTGAGCAAGTCCTTTATGTATTTTGCTTGATTGATGAAGATGCCATCTTTAGTTTGCTTAACTTATAATCCCAAAAAGAAAGTAAGCTCCCCCATCATGCTTATCTCAAATTCACCTTGCATAATCTTAGAAAATTCTTGACAAAGAGATTCATTAGTGGAACCAAATATGATATCATCAACATAAACTTGAATTATTAGGATGTCTTTACCTTGAACCTTTATAAAAAGGGTAGTATCAACTTTACCTCTATTAAAACCTTTTTCAATTAAAAATTTTGAAAGCCTCTCATACCAAACTCTAGGAGCTTGTTTCAAACCATACAAAGCTTTTGATAATTTAAAAACATGATTAGGAAAATGAGGATTTTCAAAACCAAGAGGTTGTTCAACATGTACTTCCTTATCAATAAAGCCATTAAGAAAAGCACTTTTAACATCCATTTGAAAAAGTTTGAAATCTTTAAAACAAGCAAAAGCTAAAAGCATTCTAATAGCTTCTAATCTAGCTACCAAGGCATAGGTTTCATCATAGTCAATTCCTTCTTCTTGACTATATCCTTGAGCAACTAACCTAGCCTTGTTTCTAACAATATTGCTATTTTCATCAAGTTTGTTTCTAAAGACCCATTTGGTACCTATAGTTGGATAATCACTAGGTCTTTTTACTAAATTCCAAACTTTGCTTCTTTCAAATTGATTTAACTCTTCTTGCATGGCCATAATCCAATTATCATCTCCTAAGGCCTCATCAATGTTCTTAGGTTCAATTTGAGAAAGAAAAGCAACATAATTACAAGTGTTTCTAAGAGAAGATCTAGTAATTACCTCTTGAGTTGGATCACCAAAGATTTCACCATCTTTGACATAGACAAATTCTCTTGGATGGATTGCCTCCCTTTCAACTTGTATGGGTTCAAGAAAGTCATCTTCTTTTGTATGTTCTTGATCTACTTCGACTTGATTTTGCTCGTTGGAAAGTGATGCATCAACCATATTCTCTTGAAATATGCCTACATCATCATCATCAAAAGATACCTTTCTCGAAGGTGAATTAGTTTCATCAAATATAACATGAATAGATTCTTCTACATCTAGAGTTCTCTTATTAAAGACTCTAAAAGCTTTGGAACTCATGGAATAACCAAGAAAAATTGCTTCATCACTTTTTGCATCAAATTTACCAAGGTTATCCTTTCCATTATTTAAAACAAAACATTTGCAACCAAAAGGATGAACGTAGCTTATGTTAGGCCTTCGACCTTTAAAAAGTTCATATGGTGTTTTCTTCAAAATTGGCCTAATCATAGCTCTATTTATGATATAACATGAAGTATTAATGGCTTCCGCCCAAAGATATCTTGGTAAGTTGTTTTCAGAAAGCATGGTCCTAGCCATTTCCTCTAAGGTTCTATTTTCCTTTCTACTACTCCATTTTGTTGAGGAGTTCTAGGTTCCGAAAAGTTATGACTAATACCATTTTCATTACAAAACTTGTCAAAACCAAGATTTTTGAATTCTTTTCCATGATCACTTCTTATGCTAGAAATAGAATAACCTTTTTCATTTTGAACAATTTTACAAAAAGTGATGAACTTTTCCAAAGCTTCATCTTTAGAATTTAAGAAGAGAACCCATGTGTATCTAGAGAAATCATCAACCAATACAGAACCATATTGTTTACCACCCAAGCTCAATGTCCTTGTTGGACCAAAAAGATCAATGTGAATCATTTGCAATACTCTAGTAGTTGAAACAACATTTTTAGGTTTAAAAGAAGCTCTCCTATATTTACCTTTAGCACATGCATTACATACTTTGCCATTTTCAAATTTCAATTTTGGTAAACCAACAACTAAGTCTTTTTTGAGAAAGTTTTGAAATAACATGCATACTAGCATGACCTAGTCTTCTATGCCAAATCCAAGAGTCATTTTCATCTTTAGCCATAAGACGAACATTTTGTAAAGACAAGTCATTTAAATAAACAACATAAATATTTCCTTGTCTATGACCAATAGAAACAAGTTCATTTGTCCTTATGTTTATCACTTGACAACCCATAGATTCAAATATGACTCTTAAACCTTTGCCACACAATTGACTAATGCTAAGTAAATTATGCTTAAGACCTTTAACAAAGAGAACATTTTCAATATTAGTTGAAGAGTTGTTATGAATAGAGCCAATGCCTTCAATTTGTCCTTTAGAATTGTCTCCAAAGGTAACATCTCCACCACCTTTGGGCTTCAAATCCAAGAATTGACTTTTGTCTTCGATCATGTGTCTTGAGCATCCACTATCAAGGTACCAAGGATTTCTTTTTGTTGAATCTACCTTGAAACAATGCTCATCCACCTACAAACACAAAATCAAGTTTTGGTTTTGGGTACCCAAATTTTCTTGGGTCCTTGAGCATTAGTGTTCACAATTCTTGTGTCTTTAGGGATCCACTTCGTTTTAGTAATCTCATCTTGAGATGTGCTAACTCCTTTAGGAATCCACACATTCCTAGTGAGCTTACTTCTATAAGTGACAACCTTCAAGGGACAAGATTGGATTGAATGACCCAATTTATGACAATATGTGCACAAGCTAGATGCTTCATATGACTTACTTGGTTTAACAAAGAAATTTTTGAAATGAGTTTCCTTTTCATCACCATCATAACCTAAACCATTTTTGTCAAAGAAAACTCTTTGTGTTTCAAGCATGTCATTAAGCTTCTGATGTCCCATATAGAATCTAGAAAAGGAATTATGCAAGTTTACATTCTTTGTTGTCAAATCATCAATTTCAATTTTCAAATCATCAACTTTCTTTACACAATCATTTTTGATTTTAATCAAAAAGTCATTTTCATCTTTCAACTTTGAAATTATTTTCTTATACCTTAGACTCATGGACTCAAAATCAAAAGCTAAATCATCAAAGGCATCTTGCAATTCATCAAAAGCATATGAACTCAAATTGGTAGAGTTAGAAGATACCTTGGGCTCTTCAAGAGCCATGAGACAAAGGTTGGCCACTTCATCATCATATGACTCATCATTGTCAGATGTGTCACTATCACTCCATGTAGCCACCATAGCTTTCTTCATTGGCTTCTTTGAGTTTTGTTTCTTCAATAAGGGACATTCAAATTTGATGTGACCCGATTTCTTACATTCATAGCATATGATTTGATCTTTCTCCCTTTTACTTGATTCACCTCTCACCATGTCTCTTCTTTGAGGTCTTCTTCCTTTGTTCATCCTCATGAAATTTTTGAATCTTTTTGCAAACATAGTCATTTTCTTCATCTTCATCACCTTTTTCATTTTCTTCACCATCTTCTTCTTAAATGGTTGATTTGAAAGCAACACCAAATTTCTTTGTTGACTCTTGCCCATGCTTGATCTTCATCTCATAGGTTAAGAGAGAACCAATGAGTTCATCTAAGGAAAGAGTATTAGGATCTTTAGATTCTTCAATGCGATCACTTTAGCTTCCCAAGATTTAGAAAAACTATTTAACAACTTCTTGACCATTTCTTTGTTGGGATATGTCTTTCCAAGACCCTTCAAGCCATTGATGACATCCGTAAATCGATCGGACATCTCTTTAATACTTTCCTCGGATTTCATCTTGAAGAGTTCAAAATCAAGAGTGAGCATACTTATATTTGATTATTTCACTTGGTTTGTTCCTTCATGAGTGATTGCCAATTTGTCCCAAACTTGCTTAGCATTGTCACAAAGAGAGACCCTATTATATTCACTTGGACCCAAAGCACAAAATAGAGTGTGCATTGCTTTGGCATTCAATTGAACCATCTTGGTGTCTACTTCATCCCATTCATCTTCATCCTTAGGCACTTGTGTTTCTCCAACTTTTTTCTTTGGAATGAGTGGACCATTCATGATGATCTTCCAAACTTCATAATCATTTGCTTGAATAAAAGCTTAATCCTAATTCTCCAATAATAATAGTTCTCACCATTGAAGAGAGGAGGTCTCATGGTGGAGTGACCTTCAAGACCCATGAATGTGGCATTGGATTCAAAAACCATCAAACAAGCTTCATGTTGGACTTCATCATTTTCCACTTTCTTCCACACTTGAGACATCTTTGAACTTAGAAGGGTCTTTTCTCAAGGTTGTTAGACCTATAAAAGAGACCAATAGCTTTGATACCAATTGTTAGTTCAAGTGTAGAGATTAACCAAGAGGGGGGTGAATTTGTTTGTAAAAATTTTCACTAATAAATATGAATTTTTAATTTATGGAAATTAAGAAATCAAATTTAATATGAAATAAATGATCAACACAAGTAATTAAAATAAAGAGTAAGGAAAGAGGATCAAACACTCGATGTATAGAGGTTCGGCACTTCCACTTTGTGCCTACGTCCTCTCTTCTTGACACTTCCTTGCCAAGACGCTTCACCAATCCACTAGTGAAAAACTACCTTTGAGGTTAAGGTATAACCTTACAATCACTATGTTTTGAGGCTTAGTAGAATCCTCTTGACCCCTTAGGAATTCTACCCAAATCCTTAAGAACAAGTCACTCAAAAACTCAAACCCCTTAAGAGAATGAAGATTTGTTTGCAAACTAAAATGATCCTCTAATAGAAAAGTGTTTGCTGAGTTTAAGCACAATAAATGAAGAGACTATTACAATGATAAAATGAATACAATATGAATTTGAGCTTGAGCTTGAGCACAATGAACACTTGAAAGCTTAGAGAGAATATGAAAATTCTTGCTTTGATTTGTTTCTCTTGAAGTCTCTTAATGGTTGAAGGGTTGGAAACACCCTTTAATGCCTTCAATATCAAATATGGCCGTTTGGATCATTTAATGCGAAATAGAGCCGTTGTTTCCTCAAAAAAATCGTACTTGGAAGTCAGTGCAGTACGCATGGGATCGATCCTATGATTGCATGGATCAATCCCCTCCTTTTTCTCCTTTAAAAAATTTGACCGTTGGAGTCAAAGGATCGATCCATTACTTGAGGGGATCGATCCCCTACTATCGTCCAGAGATCAGTAGCTACTGACTCTCGAGGGATCGATCCTATACTTATGGGATCGATCCCCTCTTCAATAAAATGGTTTCTTTTGCTTTTGAAGAGAGGTAAATTTTTCTCAAAAATATTTTAAACATATATATATATATTTAATAACATGTATTTTGAGAAAAAGAAAGGAGTTTAAAATGTTTTAGCATTTTCCAAAGTATTATTAAAAAGATTAAATGAAAAATGCTAAATTAAGAATACTTTAATCTCAAGCTAATTAAGCTTAAGAGTTTTTCATTTCAAAATTAAGGTCAATTCAAAGCTAATATAGCTAACACAAGGTCAAGACATTCAAGTTGGGCTTGAAAGGGGAAGATCGAGCTTTGGTCCATGTGATCTAAACTTCACATGTGGCACCTTAAAGGGCTTGCAAGGTGGCGGCATTAGAACTGTTGAAGTGGGCCTATTCTTTATTTCATTAATTGACATGGCTTGTGTGGGGACCATTTCATTAATTGATGTGGCAAGCAAGATGGTGCTTATTTTAATTCTACACTTAGGCATTTGTGCCTATTTTATGTAATATGTCTAATAGGCTTGTGGGAACTACCTTCATTAAACTTGTTGGACCTATTTTAATTTATTAGGTTTGGGCTTCAGCATGTTCAGCCCATATTTTAGTTAGTATTTTTAGGTCCGGCCGAAATAGGTCTTGTAAGTAGGATAAAAGTCCTTGGCTGACCAAGGCATTGTATTTGTGTTAGGATTGCTAGGTCTAGCCGATCTAGGCTATGTAGGGAAGCTATAAACACATGTCTTAGCCGCTTACTCTTTAACAATTAATCAATTGAGTTGAATTTTATTCATTGAGAGTATTTGCTCTTTTTAGTTCTTGAAAAAACTTCTTGAACTTATCAAAGATTCTTCTTTGTGGCGTTCACACCTCAACTTGGGTTCTTGAAACAAGAGTTCATAGGGTCTAGCTTAAACTAGGTTCTTTGGAACAAGATTTCAGTGGGTCTAAGTTATACAACCTGAATCTTGGCTTTTCTGGGTTAGGTATCCTAAATTGTTAGTGGGTTCAAAGGGTTCAACCTTAAGGGTTCGCATCATTTGGTATCAGAGCTTAGGCAACCAATCAGGTACTATCACAGCAAAATCAATAACAAGATTTTGGGGTTTCAGGCATTTTTTGTCTTGGGGTTATAGCTTTTTAGGCACTCTTGTCTTAGGGTTATAGTTTTAGGTAATCTTGCTTTGGGGTTTCATTTCTTGTAATTGAATCAAATCAATCTAAAAGATTTTGGGGTTTCAGGCATTCTTGTCTTGGGGTTATAGCTTTAGGCATTTTTTTGTCTTGGGATTATAGTTTTTAGGCAGTCTCGTTTGGGGTTTCTTTCTTGAAAGTTGGTTTAGATCAAGAATCTGCTTTTGCATTCTTGATCTATTAAAATTCGTTCTTAATCGTTCTTGAAAAAAAAAATCAAGAATTGTGAAGACAGTTCAACTAGTTCAAAGAAAGAAGAAAGAAAGTAATCCGAGATTTCAAGAAAATAAAGAAAGTCTCGTGAAGAAAAAGGAAAAAGAAAAGAAAAGAGAATTCGAACAGAAAAAAAGAAAGAAAAAGAAAAGATTTGGAAAAGACAGAAGAAAAGAGGAAAGAATTCGAAATACATCTTGTTCTTTATTATCATTGTTCTTGTTTTACCTTCATACTAATTGTTTTCTTGTTTTCTTGAATCTTGTACTGGTTAGAATTAAGTAAGGGAGTTATTGATAAAGTTCTACTAGTTTTTAAGGAGCTTGAAAGAGGAAATAGAGTGGTAAAAGGCAAGAGTGAGTGAGCTTATTACAGAAAAAGACTAAAATAGTGCAACACGAGTTTGAGTGTCACACCCCAAATTCAGGGCACGTGATCGGCTAGAGACAAGGTATGCCCCTGCCTCCGAAGCCTGAATATACCCACTAAACCAAATCAAACAAAATTTGGGCATAATCTCGCCCTACATGGGGGTTTGCCGCTCAATCATCAATATTTGCAATGTAATAATCATCAACACTTGACATCTCGGTTTGGGCACCTCTGATAGGGAGTAACCAAGATGCCCCGCAACAGACTCAATCTTTATGACATCTTATATACAAACATACATTTATATTATATCATAACGGCATAAGCATCACCAGATCATACTATGCCTCCGTGGCCGTTATACATCATACATCACTTAGATACATCAGTTTACAAAATATAAAGTACATATACATCATACACAAAATGCATAGGACCCATGATACCCTAGTGACTGCAAAATGTATCCCACCATCGCCACTGCTTACCACGTCCTGGGTCAAGCCGCTTACCACAAGTATACGAGCAGCTAGCTATCCGAAATCTGGGAAGAGCTGGGTTTATCAGGATCTGAAAAAGAATGAAAATAAAATGAGTGAGCCGAAAGACTTAGTGAGCATAAGGTAACTAGGAAGAGTACTTGGAAATTTTGTGCTTCCTTTCTTAACTATTAAAGCATAAACATATCAAGTATGTTTAATTAACCGAAAAGTAATATTTAAAAATTGTTCCAGGACATATAAAAAAATTATTTGTCCCATATGAAATCTTCTATGCTGAGTGCTGAATATAAACAGGCCATTGGCCAGCCAAAACCGGTAACCAAAAATATTTAACAATCGATTTTACGTGTATACCTCCACAATTATCATTTAAGAATTTCTCATGTTTATATCATCAAAACATCCTGGACTTATACCAGTCCGTAATATTTATCATCCTGGACTATCTTGTCCATATCATCCCGGACTCATCCTGTCCGTACAACAATAGCATCTCGGACATCACCTGGATGTTTCTATCCAACATCACAAACAACTATAACATCCGGTAGGGTCCGTAGACTCCTACAAACTGGTAGGGCACGAAGGCTCCTACAGAACCGGTAGGGTACGAAGGCTCGTACAGAACCGGTATGGCATGAAGGCTGTTACATAACCAGTAGGGCACGAAGGCTCCTACAGAACCGGTAGGGCACGAAGGCTCCTACATAACCAGTAGGGCACGAAGGCTCCTACAATCCGGTAGGGCAAGAAGGCTCCTACAAATCCGTTAGGGCACAATGGCAGCCTACAAATCCGGTAGGGCACAATGGAAGCCTACAAATTCGGTAGGGCACAATGGCAACCTACAAATCTAGTAGGGCATAATGGCAGCATACAAATCCGGTAGGGCACAATGGCAGCCTACAATTTCGGTATAACTTAACATTACAATAAATATGCATCACATAGCATTTAAATAAGCATACTAGCAAGGAACAGTGTGGCACCATACAGTGGACCACTCATACGATAATCCCGGATTATTACATAATCATCACTTGTCCATTCCTTGGACCTTTTTCTCACGTCTTTACGAGAACTTGATATCATAAGGTAATTCTACGTCATATATTCATACAATCATAGTCAGTATGTCATAACATAATCTAACGATCCTACGTCTATCGCTACATGTTTACTCACAATCATTATCATTCAATTCTTCAATACTTACCTCATGTAACCATATTAACACCACACTTACGCCATTAATTTGCGTAAGGTTTAAAACTTACCGTTTCCGTGATCCGAGCAATCTTTCGTGTTTCAATATCAGTATCAATCAACAATGCATATAAAACAACATCTACCTCCTAGATTAACCTAAATACTCACAGTGTTGTTTCGAGTATTGAAGCGACACTTTCATGACTTTGTCGAGATCCTGGGCGAACTCCACGAAATGGGTACCTACGACATCGTCAGGATATTCTGTAAATATTTTACAACTAGGGGACACTCAAATTCCCATTATTTATAATAGTTAGCTGCTATCCAAAATTTTTCAGCTTAAGAATTTTTACAAATAAATTTTTACACTTAGCTGGGATTAAAATTTGGAGCAACAATCAACTAGAAAGTTGCTCACACGATGACAGCAAGGCTAACGGTGGTCTCGAACAACCAAGGAAGGTGGCGGCACCACCTCATGGGCAAGCTAGGGTTTCGGCCAAACTTGTTTTAGCCTCTAAATTTTGATTCAAAGCTATTCGATACTAATTTATGGTTTAAGGAGGCGGAGGAACACCTCCCGTGGCGGAAAAAAATGGTGGCAACGTGGTGGTTCACCACCACCAATTTTTAGCCCACATGGTTTCTCATAGTTAAAGGAAAAATCTTCAAAATATAACATCCAAATTGAGCTTAGAACATGAAGTTACCTTTGGGTTTGTGAAATCTTTGAAAAATTTGGTGATTTGCCTAGTAAAAGGAGGAGAGAGAAAGCTTGAAAGCAAGCTTCCATGGTTTCCCCTCTTTTTTTCTCTCTTTTATAGTTTTCACATGAAAATGGGGGAGGTAGAAGTCTGATTTTCAGACTTAATAAGTGAGCCATGGTCAAATGACCATTTTGCCCCTGTTTTGTCTTTTAGTACCTTAAAGAGGCCAACATGTAATTTTAACGTTCGGAAGCCTGTTTTTCACTTTTCTTGACACGGATATGTTCCAAATATGATAATATATTGATCTTCATGTTCGGGTAATTTTTTGATATCCTGAAACCCAAATCCGGGCCTCGGAGCACTAACGGGTCAACATTTTGACTTTTTCGGTTTTAGCTTCGATTTTTGTTCTGATTTCACCAGTAGCTTGATAACATCATTTTATGTCTAAATTAATCCATTGATCCATTTAAAACCTTTTTCGGACCTTCTCGCGGTCAGTTCTCGATTTTCATTCCTTTAGGTTACTTAAGGACGTACCCGGTTTCAACTCTATTTTTGATTTTTTTGTCATATTCATAATCCTCATATGTTATAACATATGTCCATGTATTCGGATCAGTTTCAAAAAATCCCGAACCATGTTTTTACGGTAATTTACGCCAGCGTCACTAAATGACGAATTAGACGATTTTAGCCATCGGATTTGATTTTAATATCCAATTTTTGATCTAAACATCATATTATGATCCTATATGATCACTTAGTCCATTGGTACCATTTACGGATTAAAAACAAAATTTTGGGTAAAATGACCAAAATACCCCTGGTTCTGATTTTTCTGCCGATTCTTGTTTTAACACTCCCAAATAATGTTATATCACATATCAACACTATGTGAAGTTAAATTATCACATTTTACGGATTTTCCCCTATCCCGACTTTTAGTCAATTTGGGGTTAAATGACTTAATCACTCGATTAAACGCCTAACTCTACAATTTATCATACAACATGTGTACCACATGGTAGCCCATTCTTTCTATAGGCATTTCACAGTTTAACCTCGAGCCACCCGCATGTTATAATTGTCTTGAATTGGTCTCGTACTTACGAGGGTCTTACATTGAGTGATATTATTACTTGAGTGTAAACACTAAGGGAGAGTGTGAGCTTATTATTTTTTATCACTAACTGTTGCAACCTTAAAAAAGTGTCCGAAAAATTTGCCCTGTCGCGGGACATTGGCTTCGTTAAGAGTGTGACATTGGAAAAAATAGAGGAATAGATGACTTAATTCCTCTAGAAATAAAAGTTGAGGGAATAAAAACGACCTCGAAAAAAGAAATGGAGTCGCCACTAATCTTTTTGGCTAGGTGTGATCGGCCACCTATTAAAACCGATTTTTGAAAAATATTTTAAAATTAATTAAAACATTTTAAAACCAATTTCGAAGTTTGCGCTTTGAACCAGAGAAAACAAGTACGGGTTCGGGAGTCAGTTACGTGTGGGGAAGGATTAGCACCCCCACAACGCCCGTATAAAACTGTACCTTATTAATCGTGTGTTATCTCGAGTCTCAGTGAAAAGTCGGTTTTAGATTTTGTGTTTGAAAATAATTCTCATTTTAAAAACAATCCTATTTTTGTTTGGAAATGATCCGAAATTTGTTATTGCAAAAACTTTCTATATTCTCCGGCAAACCGGCAAAATATAGAATTTTTATTGTTTCTGAAAATCTTCGCATCATCCTCTTTTAGAAGGATATTCCTTTGTTAATAATAATTGATGAAGACTCGCCAGCAACTCGGAGGAGGATTCATGAATTTATCAACTCGAGAATATTGCCTTATTTATTAAAAAAATTAATTTTAAAAAATTTAAATGATCATGAATGTATAAACTATCATTAAAACATGAATATAAAAACATGCATAATTAACATGGCATAACAAGCATTCTATTATAACATGGCAAAAGAATTAATGACATGACATGCTTGACATGGCAAAACCTAAATGACATGGGCAAAAGAAAGAATGATATGGCATGCTTGACATGGAAAACTCTAAATGACATAGCACATGAGTGAGAGACATGACATGTGAATGAATGACATGGCAAAATTTAAATGACATGGCATATGAATGGATGACATGAGATGTGAATGAATGATATGGCATGCTTGAGATGGCAAAATCTAAATGACATGGTATATGAATGAATGACATGTGAATGAATGACACGGCATATGACATGGCAAACTTTAAATGACATGGCACATGAATGAATGACATGGCATGCTTGACATGGAAAAATATAAATGACATAGCATATGAATGAATGACATGGCATGCTTGACATGGCAAAATCTAAATGACATAGCATATGAATGAATAACAATAAAAAAATGACGTCACCATAGAATATTCACAAACATATCATGATTAAAAAGGTAAATCTAGATATCATGGAATATGCTCACATCATTATTTCAGAATTTATTTTCATGGATTTTTCATGTGAGGAATCACACAAATGGCATATGTCGGGAAATATTACGTACTCCCCGGCAAACTTGACAAAGCCTGGAAAATAATTATTCCCTATGACATTTAATATGATTATGAATAAAACAAAAATCATACCTTTCGATTCCATAAACACGTGCGTTGAATAATTTCCTAACCTCCTCGGTAACCCGACAAAGATTAGGAACTAATTCTCGCCAAATGTTTAGGAAACCGAGAAGCACGTTTTTATGCCAAATTAAATAAAAACATTTTAAAACATGCAATGTATGAAGATTTATTTCTCCCTTAAAGTAAGGACATACGTATACCTAAAAAGGTGTCCGATTATCTTTGAAAGAAACTTAAATTGGATTTTTAAACTGAACGACTTTGGGCTCGGATTTAAAAAATTAGAATTTTTGATGAAAAAGAGGCCTTGACCGAACCCCCCTAAAAAGGCTCTAGTTTTTCTTTTTTTTTTTAAAACCTGGGTTGACTACCTATGACCCGATCTTTGTGAAATCAATTTTTTATCTTTGGGATGACATGGGAAACAACCTAAAACAGTAGCTAATGACTCCAATTAGCCCTTCCTTTTTACAAATAAAAAACAAAAAATTATTGGTTTAGAGAAAACTCATTTTAACTCCAACAACTAGTTTTAGAAAACTATTTTTCTACCCCTTATAAAAAATTCTGAAAAAATCATTTTAGACTTGAAGCATGATGGTTTTTATGAGGAAAAATCAGTTTTAAATTTTGAATAAAAATGCCTTGACCGAAATTGCATTAAAGTCAAAACAGTAGACTAAAATCTATTTTACCGAAAATCATTTTTCTACCCTTGATAAAAAAAATCTAAAAATCCTGGAAAAATTATCAGAGGCTCCTCTAAAGGTCTACTATATGTGGTTAAAAATATTTTTATTTTGACAAAAAGAACTTAGTGAAAAATATTGCTCAAAGTCAGAATATCCAACTTAACAACCCATTACTCTTCCAACTAGTTTGCACAAAAGACTTTGATTAGAGATGATTGACTGATCTTAGCCAAAATTCAAGTTGAGAATGGTATGAATGAATGATTTTACAAGCAAACAAACATATGAAAATGATCAAACATGAGCTAAAAAAAATAAACAAGCAAAGGAAAATCAAGGTTGGCTCAATGGTTGGTTCCTTGGACATAGTCCCACCTAGCCAAAATCACTTGATAAAAATCAAGATCTTCAAGCTTCTCAAACCTTTTATTTGATTTTTTTAAAAGAAAAAAACCAAAGGAGAAAATCTATCCTACCACAATGATGAAACCCATAATCAACAAGCAAGCAAGAAAATCAAGCAAAGACAAGCACAATAAGGCCACCTTAGTTTCGGCTAAAGTAGAAAATGTGTAGGAAAATTTTGTCAACTTTGTTATTTTGAAAAAGAATAAAGAAGAAAGGAAGAAAAACCTTTAGAACTTTATTTTTGAAAACATTTTTATTCAACAAAGAAAGTTAACAATCACATGAAAAAAAGAAGAGAAAAAAAATGTGAAATCCAAGTAAATAATGAAAAAGAAAAGAAGAAATAGTTACCTAGCTAAGCTTTCCTTCCAAGGTTCTTCTTTTTTTCTCTCTCTTTTTTCTCCTTGAGAGGTTTTCTTCTTTGCTCTTCTTTTTTTCTCTGAAGAGTGTAGTGAAAAAATGCCTTAGAAAAAAAAAAATGAATCCTCCCTCTCCTCTTAGGGCTAGTCGAATGCCTTTGTATAATAGTGTGCTCATCTTTTTTTTTTTAGCCATTGTCATATTTTGCATGCTCTCCCAACATACTTGCCACATGGCTAATTCTTGTCCCCTCCTTGCATGATGCTTTCCTTAAATTAAGGGTTCTCGTCCCCTTTTTGCATGATGCTTTCCTTAAATTAAGGGTTTCCTAACCTCTCATTGATCAATAATGCCACCTAGATTATTCTTGTCTCCTATCTCTACAAAATATCTAAGCCACTTGTCATGATCATATGGCTTACTATCAAAATATCTTCTTAGGTGGCATTTTTAATCCTATTTGGCATCATCTCATAGCCTTCACATGCTCTTCACATGGCCTTCACATGGCTTTGCAATTTGGAGGCCTCCCATTGGCCAAAAATGCCATGTAGGCAAGTAGTGGAGAATCTTGTCCTTTCTTAAAAATGTCATATTGCTATTAAATCTTGGCCATTTGATTTAAGAAGATCACAATCCCACCTTCATCCAAGAGCTGGTCGAAAATGGCAGGGAATTTTCCAAGCCATTCCTTTTTTTTATTTGCAAAATGGCCCTTTTTGATTTTTTCGATAAAATTGTATTTTGGCCCCCAAACTTAATTTATTTGCAAATGAACCCCAATTTTGAAATTTTTTTTCATCCATCCCATCCAATATAAAACTCAGTTCTGAAGGTTTTCATAATTTTCGAGCTTGGATTCTTTTTTTCTCGGATTTTTCTCTAAAATTTCGGTTTAGTGTCTCCAAACTTTGTCTATTTCCATTTGAGCTATGATTCTGGATTTTTCTTCTTCAATCCCTTCCATAAAATATAAAAATCAGTTCTGAAAGTTTTCATAATTTTCCGAGCTGGTTTTCTATTTTTCCTAGATTTTTCTCTAAATTTTCGGTTTAGAGCCCCCGAACTTTGTCTTTTTCCATTTGAGCTCCAATTTTGGATTTTTCTTCTCCAATAACTTCCATCAAATATAAAAATCAGTTCTGGAATTTTTCATAATTGTTTGAGCTCATTTTCTATTTATCCCGAATTTTTCTTTAAAATTACAGATTAGTCTCCCGAATGTAACATATTTGCGTTTCAGCCCCAATTTTGGGTTTTCTTCTTCTCACTTCCTTATTTCCATACTAAAACTCAGTTATAAAAAGTTTCACAATTTTTCTAGCTCGGATTCTATTTTTCATGGATTTTCCAAAATTGCCCTTTAACCACTGAACCTCGGTTTTACTTGAAACGGGCCAAATTTTTGGATTTTCTTTTTCCACTGCCTTTGTCATATATTGAATTGGAGTTGAACAGAAAATGCCCAAAATTACATCCGAATTGCTCTTTGATTTAATTTTTCCTTTTAACTCAAAATTGGAAATTTTCTCATTTTCCCCGTTTCTCCTCCAATTGGCTTTCCTTGGGATCCACTTCAAATTAGGACTTGGGATATAATTATTTATTTATTATTCATCAACTGGGGGCTTCAATTTCATCGAACCGGACCATCTCTGTAGTTTTCTCCAAATTTGTGAATTTCTTATTTATTCATTAAATATTTATTTTTCTTTTCTCTTCAGACCACATATTCCTTCAACTCCGCTTCAAAATTGGATATTCCAATATCCATATTTATTGATCTTATTCCATTTGGAACCTCCAATTTCGTCCAATTTGATCGTTTACGCACTTTTCCCTAAATTTGCTAAAGTTCCCATTTTCCTATACTGAATTTTGTAATTTATCTTTCAAACTCTCTATCTTCAATTATAGATCTCTGATTATCAAAATTCCTTCACCATTGTTCAATTCAACTTTGAATCTTGATTTTGACTGAGAGTTGACTTTTTTAGTGGTTGACTTTTTGGGGTTGACTTTTTTTGGTTTGACTTTTCATGTTGATCTCCGAATCAAAGTCTTGGAGACCCATCTGTGGAATGGTGGAAGTTTCTTTGCATTCCGGGAAGTTGAAAGGAGGAACTCACCTTGTTTAGGGGGCCTGGAAAATTAGGTGTCTACAACTGCGCCTCTTTGACTATTGTTGAGAATCAAGAATCAGGCAAAGTTAAAATAGACAATAATTTTTACGGTTAGTGAAATCACTTGTGGAAGATAGAAGGGAGAATTTTTTATTTATTTATTTATATTTAATTTTTTTGTAAATTTTTTCATTTTTGTAAACTGTAAAATAAAAGGATTTTTCCTTAAATTGAGTTCCCTGACTAATCAAGGCTCGACCCGCCTTAAGGAAATGAGTTCGATTTGCAAAATAAGAAAATACCTCGGCAGAAATCCCAGGGCTTATCTTATCTGTGTGAAATTTTGTTTAGAAGCATAAGATTTGTCCTTAAATTGAGTTCCCTGACTAACAAGTCTCGACCCGTCTTAAGGAAACGAGTTCAATTTGCAAGAGAAGAAAATACCTTGGTGGAAATCCCAAGGCCTTATCTTATCTTGGTGAAATTTATTTAAAATTCTGGGTATCTTGTCCAGGAATATTTTTTATGGATATAATGTGTGAAATTATATAAATGGCATGTGTAACACCGAACTCCCCGACAACCCGGTAGAGCTTTAGAAAAATATCTTTTCAAATAACGAAAACCATAGTTTCGAAGAAAAAAACTGTAAATAGAATAAATTGTCCTTAAATTGGATTCCCTGACTAATCAAGGCTCAACCCGTCTTAAGGAAACGAGTTCGATTTTGCAAGAAAATACCTCAGCGGTAATCCCGGAGCCTTATCTTATCTTGGTGTGAAATTATATAAATGGCATGTGTCAGGATATCGAACTCTCCGGCAACCCAGTAGAGCTTTAGAAAAATGTCTTTTAAAATGACATGTATATAATTTTGGGATAAAATCATATTTTTCGAAAAACGATTGTAAATAGGAGAATTTGTCCTTAAATTGAATTGCAAGAGAAGAAAATACCTCGATGGTAGTCCTGGGGCCTAATCTCATCTTGAGCTAACCTTACTGACGAAACCATAAATTGAAACAACTTGGGTGAAACCAGTAATTGGGTGATGACTTGGGTGAAACCGAAAGTCGAGAAAGATCTGGGTAAAGCCAGAAATTGAAATGACCAGAAATTGAAATGTCTTGGGTGAAACAGGAAGTCGAGAAAGATCTGGGTGAAACCAGAAATTGAAATGACTTGGGTGAAACCGGAGGTCGAGAAAGATCTAGATGGAACGATGCAAATGCAAAGATTAACAATGTGCAAATGCTTCTATATGGTGCAAATGCAAAGATCCTCAAATAACGCAACTACTTCATGGAATGATGCAGATGCAAAGATCAACAATATGCAAATGCTTATAAATGATGCAAATGCAAATATCCTCGAATGATGCAACTACTACATGGAATGATTCAGATGCAAAGATCACTAACATGAAAATGCTTCAGAATAATGCAAATGCAAGGTCTTATCTCATCTTTTACCAACTTTACTGGGCTTATATCATATAATATGCCAATTTCACTAGGCTTAAATCACTTTTATGCCAGCTTACATCGGGCTTAACCAAATTTAACGTGCCAATTTCATTGGGCTTATTCTCTTTTGTGCCAGCTATGTCGGGCTTATCCAAATCTAAGATGCCAACTTTACTAGGCTTACTTCTTTGTGCCACCTATATTGGGCTTAATCACATCTAACGTGCCAACTTCACTAGGCTTAAACCATAACTGCCAGCTTACATTGGGCTTAACCAAATTTAACACGCCAACTTAACTGGGCTTACTCTATTTTGTGCCAGCTATGTCAAGCTTATCAAAATATAAGATGCCAACTTTATTGGGCTTACTTCTTTGTGCCAGCTAGATCTAAAGAAGACCCTTCCCTCTCTAGGAAACCTATCTTCTTTTCCTTTTTGTCTTTTTAATGCTTGGCGAATGCAATGATCAATTGTATTGATACAAAAGCCAATGCAACCTATGAAGAGCAGATGCAAAATGTTCATTATATGATGCATGAATGCTCATGGGGATGCATGACATCATTTAGGAAAATTTTAAGAGAGTTGATCATCTCCCTTTTCTTCGTGTCCTGGCGAGGTTTCCTCATTTCTTGCTATCTTGTCCTACTGGAGGAATGATCTCTGCCCCACATCCGCATTTTCCAAATCATCTTGTTGAAAGAAATTGCATGGTTTCGTATTCCCAATTTGTCCTTGCCCCAGCAGATTCTTTCTTTTCGGTTATCTGGTCAAAACCAAAACACAGAGTCAAACTTCATTAAAATATAAACTCAAAATTTTATGCTCCTGAACAATATGAACTGTTTGCTAGAGCATATCCACATCTCAATTTCAGTTTGTTCTTTCTAAGTCATGTCAATTTCATGTCTTCCACAACATGTAAAATTGAAGTCTTTCAAAAATTGGTGATCACCATTAGAGACATGTCTAAGCGAGATGGGAAACCAGCCTCACTTTTTTGAGTGATTTGAATGGTTTAATGCTACAAGGTCAATGAGCTGATGCAATAAGGTCCGAATTTGTCTAGGAAAGCTTTTCATCTTGACAAAGAGGAGAAGGCGAAAATCCATTTGTCTCAGCTCGTGAGTAAGTTTTCTCAAAACATGAATTCCTTAAAACCAGATTTTTTTTTTTTTTTTTTGGAATTTTTTTTAAGGTACAATTAAATCTCAACAATCCTCCAATCCCTAAATATGGCATTTTGATAAGTGTTAACCTTAGCCATGATAGGTTCAATATTGGAAGGTCAATTTGGAAGGACAAAGATTAAGCTTTCAAAATCAATTCCAAAGAAAAGGCTATCTTTTTGGCATGTCTAGGAGTTCCTTGATGCTCCTTGAATTCCACAAACTGATGGCTTCGGCAACACCATGTGTGGCATTAGAATTTCTTCTTATTCTGCTCTAGACTACCCTTTTTTAGGGTTTTCACCCTAGATCTTCATTGTTTCTTTTACTTTTCCTATATTTTTTTATTGTTCCACCATGCATCTCAGAATTCTAAATTCTTCCATAATGAAATGATTGTCGATACGTGATCCGGGGGACCCGTTCGAGTGAGGGTAAAACAATAGGTAGAGGAAAAGATGACTTAATTCCTCTTGATTGAAATAAAAGGTCAAGGGTATGAAAACATCCTCGGAAAAAGAAATGGAGTCGCCACCAATCTTTTTTGTCTAGGTGTGATCGGCCACCAATTAAAACCAATTTTTATAATTTTTTTTTAAATTAATTAAAACTTTTTTTTTTTTAAAATCAATTTTGAAATCTGCGCTTTAAACCAGAGAAAACAAGTGCGGGTTCGGGAGTCTGTTACGTGCGGGGAAGGATTACCACCCCCACAATTCCCGTATGAAACGGAACCTTATTAATCGTGTGTTATCTCAAATATAAAAAAAAGAGTAAATTTTGAAGTTCGCATTTATAAATAGTTCCCTTGAAAATTCATATTTTATTTGAAAAGGGTTCGAAATTTTCATATTTTCCGACAGACTCAACAAAATATGGATTTTTTCATTGATTTTAAAATTCTCCAAATCATTTTCATTTTAAAAAGAATATTCCTTTATTAATGATAATTGATGATATCCTCTCTGACAGACCCAACAGAGAATTCATGAATTATTTTAACTCGGGAATAATCTTAATTTACAAAAACATCCTTTGTAAAAACATAGAAAATGATTATGATTATGCAAAAATGTTACCAAGATAACAATGAAATAATTATGCATATTTATTAGGCCATGATAAACATTTTATTATGATCTAATAAAAGAAATGATGACATGACATATGATTGACATACCACACAAAATGACATGTGAACAAAATTGACATGACATGTGGATGACATGGCATAAAAATGAATGTCATGTGACATGGTATAAAAATGACATGGCATGTGAATGGAATCAACATGGCATAAAAAATGGCCTATGGATAGCATGACATAAAATGATGACATAAAATGTGATATGACATAAAATGAAATAGCATATGAATGAAATCGACATGGCATAAAATGACAATGGCATGTGACATGGAATAAAATGACATGGCATAAAATGACATGGCATGTGAACGAAATCGACATGACAAGAAAGATTACATGACATATGAAATGGCATAAGATGACATGGCATGGGAATGAAATCGACATGACAAGCAAGATGACATGGCATATGAAATGGCATAAGATGACATGGCATGTGACATGGCATGGGAATGAAATCGACATGACAAGTTGAATGACATGGCATATGGATGGCATGACATAAAGGGATGACATAAAATGACAATAGCATGTGACATGGCATGAAATAACATAGCATGTGAACGAAATCGACATGACATAAAATGATATGGCATGTGATATGGCATAAAATGACAATGGCATGTGACATGGCATAAAATGACATGGCATGTGAATAAAATAGACATGACAAGCAAGATGACATGGCTAATGGATGGCATGACATAAGGTGATGATAGCATGTGACATGGCATGAAATGACATAGCATGTGAATGAAATTGACATGACAAGCAAGATGACATGGCATATGGATGGCATGACACAAGGTGATGACGTAGCATGTGACATGGCATGAAATGACATAGCATGTGAATGAAATCGACATGACAAGCAAGATGACATGGCATCTGAAATGGCATAAGATGACATGGCATGTGACATGGCATAAAATGACAACGGCATGTGACATGGCGTAAAATGACATGGCATGTGAATGAAATCGACATGGTATAAAATGACAATGGCATGTGACATGGCATAAAATGACATGGCATGTGACATGGCATAAAATGATATGAATTTGAGAATGACTCAAAATTTATTAATGCAGAATCTTTTCATGTTCCCCGATAGACCGGGCAAAACATAGAAAGTTTTATTTATTTTGAAATTTTTTGAATCATTTTATTTTATAAAAGGGTATTCCTTCGTTAATAATTGATGATAACCTCTCCGGCAGACCCAGTAGAGAAAACCATGAATTATTGAAACTCGAGAATATTGCCTTATTTATTAAAATGTTATGAATAGCATAGCACGATAATAAAGGTATGTGAATGGCCAAATGTATGGTGATGGCATATGGATAATATGGCATGAGAATGCACCTAGACCATAAATGACATAGTATATGACCTAATATGCATGACATAGGTAAGTATAATGCAAAGCATGACCTAGACCTAAAATGCATGGGAGGGCCGAATGGTACATGACCTTATGCGCAATATAGATCATGCTAAAGATGCAAGATATGATACATGGCAAAAATGCAAGATACAAACATACTTAACATGCAAGACATGGTAAAATGCAAGTCATAACCAAAAATGTACAAGGATGGCCGAATACTATATAGCAAAACTGCTAGATATGATACATGACAAAAATGCAAGATACAAACATACTTAATATGCAAGACATGGCAAAATGCAAGTCATAACCAAAAATTTACAAGGGTGGCCGAATAGCTATACGGGAAAAATGCAAGATGCAAACATGCTTAACATGCAAGATATGGCAAAATGTAAGTCATAACCAAAAATACATGGATAGCCAAATGGCTATATGGAAAAACTGCAAGATGCAAACATGCTTAACATGCAAGATATGGCAAAGTACAAGTCATAACCAAAAATACATGGATGGCCGAATGGCTATATGGGAAGAATGCAAGATGCAAACATGTTTAACATGCAAGATATGGCAAAATGC
This sequence comes from Fremontodendron californicum, assembly GCA_030761205.1. Lineage (NCBI taxonomy): Eukaryota > Viridiplantae > Streptophyta > Magnoliopsida > Malvales > Malvaceae > Fremontodendron > Fremontodendron californicum. Next base: position 25,816,669 of record JAULJL010000009.1, read on the forward strand.
AAGACATCACCAAAAATACAAGGATGGTCGAATGGTAAAAGGGAACTATTACTACATGAAAATGATGTAAAAGCCAATATAGCATAAAAATAATGCAAAGAACATGATCAAAATAAACATGGACATGCAATGAAATAACAATAAAAATTAGTAAACAAAACAAGGAAAGTTAAGCTCCATGGTTGGCACAAATGGGCATAGCCTCCCTTAACCATAATCACTTGATATTGACAAGATCATGAAGCCTTTCCAACCCACAAATCAGAAAATAAACCAAGCTAACAACAAATTGGAGGTGAGCTCCATGGTTGGTAGAAATGGGCATAGCCCTCCCCTAACCATGGTCACTTGATGTTTATCAAGATCATATAGCCATTTCAACCTCTTTTACTTCATTTATTTTGAAAAAAAAATCAAAATAAAAATGACTAGACCTTCCACAATCATGTTTCTCACAACCAAAAGGCAAAACAAAAATCGAGGCAAGCACAAATGCAAAAAAGTTGGTAAAAAAATTGTTTTCTTCCATTCTTGATGGAAAAGGAATAGATGAAAGCTAAAAAAATATTTAAAAACTTTTATTTTCATAAAAAAAGATGGAAATCACATAGGAAACAAAGAAAACTACATGAGAAATGAAGAAGAAAATCATGTTAGAGCTAGGTAGAAATGGCTACCTTCCAAGCTTTTTGGTAAAACCTTTCTTCTTTTCTTTCAAAAACCTCTTTTTTGCCAAATTAGCTACTGCCTCCCCTCTCTTAAATGACCAGCCTCTTAAGGAAATAAAACATTCCCCTCTCCCTTTCAAAAGCTTGGCCGATTGGCCTCTTATCCATTGGGTGGATTTTCCTCATTTTTTCCATCTATTCTAGCCCTTTGATTGGGATCTTTTCCCGACAACATAAAAATATCATCTTGCAAATAGATCTTAGCCCTTAAAATGTGTACTCATCTTTCACAAATAACCTAGGCTATTGGATGACACAAAATCACTTGCATGCTTTCACCTTGGCCGAACTATCCCTCACCATTGGATGGTTTGTGCTCATCTTTCTTCCTCCACTCTTGGCCATTGGATGAGGATCTTTTCATGACAAATAAAAATATCATCTTGGAATTTGATCTTGGCCATTGAAGGGTGTACTCATCTTTTCTTCAATGCATCTAGGCCATTGGATGAAGGGGGGACCATTTGCAAGGATTTAATGATGGCATTTTTAGCTTGATAGTGACTAGTGAAATAAATTGATCAAACTTTCCTCCTCCCTCCTATGCTGGTCAGACAAGGCATGGAATGTTCAAGAATTTTCTCCATCTTTCACATTTTTCTTAATTGCAAAATAGCCCTTTTTGGTTCTTTCGGTAAAATTATCTTTTAGCTCTTCCGAACTTAATTTAATTGCACAAGGGCCCAAATTCTGGATTTTCCTTTTCCAACTCATCCTATTCAATAAAAACTTGATTCTGGAGGTTTTCACATTTTTCCGAACTCATTCGCTATTTTTTCCGGAACTATCTTTGGAATTTCTTGATTTGTGCACCTGAACTTTTCCATTTTTTAAATGAGCTCCGATTCTGGATTTTTCTTCACCAATCTCTTCCAAAACTTATAAAACTCAGATCTGGAAATTTTCATAATTTTTCGAGCTTATTTGCTATTTTTTTTCGGAATTATCTTCTGGAATTTCAGCTTAGAGCACCCGAAATTCACCTTTTTCATTTGAACTCCGATTCCGGATTTTTCTTCACCAATCTCTTCCAAAAATTATGAAACTCAGATATGAAAGTTTTCATAATTTTTCGAGCTCGTTTGCTATTTTTCCCATAATTTTCTTTTGGAATTTCGGCTTAGTGCACCCGAAGTTCACCTTTTTCATTTGAACTCCGATTTTGGATTTTTCGTCACCAATCTCTTCCAAAACTTATGAAACTCAGATCTGAAAGTTTTCATAATTTTCCGAGCTTGTTTGCTATTTTTCCCGAAATTTCCTTTTGGAATTTCAGCTTAGTGCACCCGAAATTCACCTTTTTCATTTGAACTCTAGTTCTTGATTTTTCTTCCCCAATCTCTTGCAAAAATTATGAAACTTAGATCTAAAAGTTCTCATAATTTTCCGAGCTCGTTTGCTATTTTTCCTGAAATTTCCTTTTGGAATTTCGGCTTAGTGCATCCGAAATTCACCTTTTCCATTTGGACTCCGATTCCATTTTTTTTCACCAATCTCTTCCAAAAATTATGAAACTCAGATTTGAAAGTTTTCATAAATTTCCGAGCTCGTTTGCTATTTTTCCTGAAATTTTCTCTTGGAATTTCTGAAATTTCCCTTTAACCTCTAAAACCTCGGGTTTGCTGAAAACGAGTCCGATTTTTGAATTTTTTTTCTACTCCCTCCGTCATATGTTGAATTTGAGTTGTTCTGAAAATACCCAATTTTTGCGATCAAATTCACCCTCAATTTAGTTTTCCTCAAATTTGTCGGATTAGGTCTTCCTCTGCACTGAATTTCAACAACCTATCTTCCGGACTTCATATCTTTCGTTGTAGATCTCGGATTGTCAAAATTCTTTCGCCATTGTTCAATTCAACTTCAAATCTTGATTTTGACTAAGGGATGACTTTTTTAGTGGTTTACTTTTTGGGGTTGACTTTTTAAAGTTGACTTTTTCGAAGTTGACTTTTTTTGAATTGACTTTTCATGCTGAACTACGAAACACAAGTCTTGGAGGACCATCTGCAAGATGAGAAGAGATTTTCTGCATTCTAAAAAGTACAAGGAAGAATTTACCTAGTTTAAGGGGGCCCGGACAAAATTAGCTGTCTGCAGCTGCCCCTCTTTGGCTATTGCTGAGAATCAGGAATCAAGCAAAGATAAATAGATAATAATTTTGTACGGTTAGGGAAATCACATGTAAGGCAAGTGAGTTTGCTTTATTCTTCATTTCCTTTTATTTTATCATTTTTTTTTGTTTTTGTTTTTCAAAAAAAGCTGTAAATAGAAGATTTTTTTTCCTTAAATTGAGTTCCCTGACTAATCAAGGCTCGACCAGTCTTAAGGAAACAATTTCGATTTTCAAGAGAAGAGAATACCTCGACGGTGGTCTCGGGGCCTTATCTTGTCTTGGTTTCAGCTGTGTTGGGTTTAAACGGGAAATACCTTAACGGTGGTCTCATGGCTCGACTTATTTAAGAAGCAGAACGAGTTCGATTTAAAAACAAAATGAAGACCTTACGTCAATCCTGGATTCGACTCATTTAGAAAATAAGTTCGATTTGAAAAGGAAAATACCTCGACGGTGGTCTCGGGGCTCGACTCATTTGAGAAGTAGAACGAGTTTGATTTAAAAACAAAATACCTCAACGGTGGTCTCGGGGTTCGACTCATTTGAGAAGTAGAACGAGTTCAATTTTAAAACAAAAGACCTCGACGGTGGTCTCGGGGCTCGACTCAATTGAGAAGAAAAAACGAGTTCAATATTAAAACAAAATACCTTGATGGTGGTCTCAGGGTTCGACTCATTTGGAAGAACGAGTTCGATTCTAAAACAAAATACCTCGACGGTGGTCTCGGGGTTCGACTCATTTGAGAAGCAGAACGAGCTCATTTTTAAAACAAAATACCTCGACGGTGGTCTCCGGGTTCGACTCATTTGAGATGTAGAACAAGTTCGATTTTAAAACAAAATACCTTGATGGTGGTCTCGGAGTTTGTCTCATTTGAGAAGCAAAACGAGTTCTGTTGTCGGATTTACACCACGCAAGTGCACGTATCATAACAAGTAATAAAGTGAAAAGTAGAGTGTCGAAGCCACAAGGAATTGTCACTAAAATTGCTAAGTACTAAAATTAAAACAACCTAATCTTATCTAAACAATTAATTCAGGATGGTAATTAAAAACTAAATTAAAATAAACTAATACTAAAAGCAAGTAATTTAAAAAGGATGAATTCAATTAATTATAAAAGCCTAGGATTACAACTTCCCTCAACACTTCGCTTGAATTTCTCTGTACCTCTTCACTTGATTAATGATCCTGAGTTGTTAACCTAGAGTTCTATCTTATTTATAAGGATTTTCCGATTGTCTCATAAAAATATCCTTCTTAACCAATTAACTATATTCCTACGATAATTGAATTAAAGAAGAACTCATTAAGCTTAGGCTCTAACAATGGTTACACATGACAAGTAAGTGTATTCCTACCCTACCTGCAGATCAATTCATCCTAATAAATGAATATGAAACATGTGTCATTCAATCCATTTCTAACACTAAACTCCCTTTTCCAAGTTGTATTTAGGTTAACAAATCAATCTAATTGGTGGCCAATCAACTAGAAGTATTAAGAAAAAGAATGAACAAACAACTTAAAAAACCATTAAATCAAGCTAGAGAGAGAAAGTAAATTCAAACTATGTGTTGAGTTCCATTGAAATCCTAGTAAAATAAATTTAGTTCATGATAATTAATGAAAACAAATAATAAAATAGTTTCACCATCATCAACAATACAAGAAAGATAAAGAAGAGAAAAGAGAAAAGAAGAAACTAAGAGTTGTCAATTCTTGAGTCTTCAATCTTCAAGGTTCCAATCTTCTTGAGAGAATTTGATTGTGGCTATCTTCTTTTGAGAGAATTAGGTTTCTTGATGTCTAATCCTCTATTCTGACCTAAAAGAGTCCTATTTAAAGTGTCCAAGGCCTCCTGGAGTCCGAAACTTCGTTCCTAAGCAAAATAGGTAAGTTTTGCATTTTTGTACATTTTTATGGTACTGTTTACGAGCTCCAGGTGCCGCGGCGCTAGCTTGTGGTACTGCGGCACCAATGCTACTGCCTCCTTGGTGTTTCTCCTCCGTTTGTCCGAACTGGTTTCTGTCGGCTTCTCAAACTTCATCAGCTGTTTTTACTGGGAAAATATTGTCCGATTTTGATGAGACTACACTGTTGGAAAGGTTTGGAATTCAGATTCAAAAGTCAAGAAGGAAATTTTCTCATTTGAAGTATTTAAGACCGAGTTTTTCTTAAAAGAAGCTCCAGAGGTCGAATCTGCCTGCTCATTGGAATGCACCGATTTTTGTCGTTTTGCACCTCGAAGCTCCAGATCACCTTGGACCTATAAAAACACATAAAAAACAACTAAATAACTATTTTTAAACATAAAATGGATAATTAAAATAAATATAAAAATATCTAAAACTAATCAAATCCTAATAAAATCCTCAAGGACTTAGCCGATTCAAAAGCATAAAAGATGGCAAAATAACTATATTTCCTAGAGTTATCACACCCCAAACTTAATATTTTGCTAGTTCTCGAGCAAAACAAAACTAAACAAACTAAATAAATAAATTGACTCAAATCATCACTCAAGATAAATGCATTCAAACAATGATTTCTTAATTTTCCTCAAAAGTTACCTCAAAATCCTGATTCAAAGTAGAACATAAACATAATCCAAATCTATGATTCAATATAATCGTAAACTTCATGCTTGAATGGATTTTTAGTGTGTGTGTGTATAATCTCTTGTCTAATCAATGCATGCAATCCAAATAAGTTTATATCAATGAAAAATACGAATTAGTACTAGACTCTCGTATGTTTGCTTTTCATCTCTCTCTCCACTAATGTAGACTAACACTTCATCAAGGATCAAGTAGGTCTTTATTAAGCTTGTAATTTAAGGCTAGGGTCAAGGTATGATAAAAGATAAATTTCGGTTTAAGTTCACCCATAGACACTTTACATTTTTATCAGGATTTTTGAGAGCCATAGTCTTTTCCTCAAATTACATTCTTTATTCTTTCTTTGAATCCACTTCCTTTTTGCTTCACCAATTTATTCATTTTTTTTCTATTCTTCGTTTTTTAAAAACCATAACTTTTCTTTCTTTTTTTTTAAGAGAAATTTCACATCACCATTTCACCCAAATTCGACATGGCTCATAGTTGTTTCCTATAATATCATCACATGCCTATGTAGTGAGGGTTAATCATGGTTTTTTTTATTTGGCTAGGCTAAAATATGTGGCAATCAAAGAAAAAAGATATATCAATTAGGCACAAAGAGGTAGACTAAGGATATCATGTATAAAGGTAAGCTTGAAAGGCTCAAACGATCCAAAGATGGCCTAAATCACTTCCTCAACTTAGTGTTGTCTAGGATTTCGCCTTGAGAGAGAATCAAACAAATTCTAGGTTCTAGACATAATTGCAATTCACATCAACATAATCAGTCTTTAAATAAGCAATGCAAATCTAAGAAAGAGATTAAGTCCTCAATTTTTTTTGAAAATCACATCCTAACATGAAACTAACAAAAGAATTTAACACAAATTCTTCTCATGCTTATATTTTTACAAGAATCAAGATAAATCAATAACTAATATTCATCATTGGATAAGGATTTCATCATAATAAGTGCAAAATATCTCAAGCAAAAAGAAAAAAAAAATTAGACTCCTGATAAAAAATTAGACAATCACACAAACTAAAATAATTCTAAAGACACACCACCAAACTTAAAACAAACATTGTCCTTAATGTTTAGAAATAAAAAGAGTAAGAACAAGAAAACTCCCCTATCGATGCAAGCAAAGCAAGAGAAGCTTTAGTTTTCCTCTTAGACTTTATCATGCTTGTCCAAGTTGGGTTAGTAGTCACTACAAAACAAAACAAAGTAAAAATAAATTAATAATAATAAAAATACTCTAAAAATTAAAAGAAATGAAAATAAAAACTTTAGAACTTGGGTTGCCTCCCAAGAAGCGCTTGATTTATAGTCATCGGCTTGACTATCTCATGTTTATCATCCGGTATCCAACACTTAATGATTTTCGATTCATGCCATTTTGCTGTTCTTTCTTTGAACAGTTTAGCTGTCTTGCAGGCTTGAAAGCGAAATTCATCTCTTTCCGTGATAGAATTCAAGAATACTTTAAGTGGATCAATAGGATATCTCTATGAATTCCTCGTTGTTAGCACTATTTATCCCATCGATTAGCTTTGATTGTTGGATGCATTGGGGAACAGGCTGTGGTGGGTCACACGGGGTCTTCTCTATGTAAACTTTTTCACCTTCTTTTGCATCCATAATTTCTTCTTCAAGAAATTTGGTTGGTGGTGGTGGGTCACACTGAATCCCGACTTCTTGAGCTTTCACAAATTCTTCTTCAATAAGCTTAGTTGAAAATTCTGGGTTCTTGCTATCCTCATCTATCTCTTGTCCAATCCCAAGTGTATTGGCGTTGCAATGCTCTTGTTCTTCGCTCATAGGATTAAGTTCAGTATCACTTGGAAGAGTTTCTTGAAGTTGGTTGTTAATGGCATGAGCAAGATGGCTTATTTGAGTCTCAAGATTCTTGAGTGTCGCTGCTTGACTCTGATTGATAGCTTCCTGTTCCGCCATGTAGTGCATAAACATCTCTTCCAAGGAAGGATTCATTTCTGGACCTGGTGCTTGAGCTTGTGATGAGAACTCAAAAGGATATGCTTGATTGTATGAATATGAGGACCATTGATTGTTGTTCCAAGAAGAATTTTGGTGATCTCCCCAACCTGGATTGCAGTTGTTGGAATAAAAATTATTTTGCTGCATATTGTAGTTTCCAAAATACTACGTTGAATCAGCATAAGTTGGGCACCAATCACTAAGATGTCCACCCCCACAGAGTTCACAAATTACAAACGGGCTTTAGAAAGAAGGTACACACAAAGTGTCAAGCTTCTTGTTAAATGCAGCCACTTGTGCAGATAAAGCATTGATTGCATCCTGTTTATAATCCCACATAGTGCATCCAAATCAACAAAACCTGAAAATAAAAAAACTTAAGGTTGGATTAAGACTAAGATTGCATGGCATTAATATTAACAAAAATAATAAACAATTCCTCGGCAACAGCGCCAAAAACTTGTTGTCGGATTTACACCATGCAAGTGCACGTATCATAACAAGTAAGAAAGTGAAAAGTAGAGTGTCGAAGCCACGAGGAATTGTCACTAAAATTGCTAAGTACTAAAATTAAAACAACCTAATCTTATCTAAACAATTAATTAAGGATGGTAATTAAAAACTAAATTAAAATAAACTAATTCTAAAAGCAAGTAATTTAAAAAGGATGAGTTCAATTAATTATAAAAGCCTAAGATTACAACTTCCCTCAACACTTCGCTTGAATCTCTCTCTACCTCTTCACTTGATTAATGATCCTGAGTTGTTAACCTAGAGTTCTATCTTATTTATAAGGATCTTCCGATGGTCTCATAAAAATATCCTTCTTAACCAATTAACAATATTCCTATGATAATTGAATTAAAGAAGAACTCATTAAGCTTAGGCTTTAACAATGGTTATACATGACAAGTGTATTCCTACCCTACCTGCAGATCAATTCATCCTAATAAATGAATATGAAACATGTGTTATTCAATCCATGTCTAACACTAAACTCCCTTTTCCAAGTTGTATTTAGGTTAACAAATCAATATAATTGGTGGCCAATCAACTAGAAGCATTAAGAACAAGAATGAACAAATAACTCAAAAAACCATTAAATCAAACTAAAGAGAGAAAGTAAATTCAAACTATTTGTTGAGTTCCATTGAAATCCTAGTAAAAGAAATTTAGTTCATGATAATTAATGAAAACAAATAATAAAATAGTTTCACTATCATCAACAATACAAGAAAGATAAAGAAGAGAAAAGAGAAAAGAAGAAACTAAGAGTTGTAAGTTCTTGAGTCTTCAATCTTCAAGCTTCCAATCTTCTTAAGAGAATTTGATGGTGTCTATCTTCTTTAGAGAGAATTAGGTTTCTTGATGTCTAATCCTCTATTCTGACCTAAAAGAGTCCTATTTAAAATGTCCGAGGCCTCCTGGAGCGAAACTTCGTTCCCAAGAAAAATAGGTAAGTTTTGCGTTTTTTTACATTTTTGTGGTACTGTTCACGAGCTCCCGACGCTGCGGCACCACTGCTACTGCCTCCTTGGTATTTCTCCTCCGTTTGTCCGAACTGGTTCCTGTCGGTTTCTCAAACTTCATCAGCTGTTTTGACTAGGAAAATCTTGTCTGATTTTGACGAGACTTACACCGTTCGAAAGGTATGGAAGTACTCTTCAAAAGTCAAGAAGGAAGTTTTCTCATTTGAAGTCTTTAAGACCGCGTGTTTCTTGAAAGAAGCTCCAGAGGTCGAATCTGCTAGCTCATTGGAATGCACCGATTTTTGTTCTTTTGTACCTCGAAGCTCCAGATCACCTTGGACCTATAAAAACACATAAATAACAACTAAATAACTATTTTTAAACATAAAATGGATAATGAAAATAAATATAAAAATATCTAAAACTAATCAAATCCTAATAAAATCCTCAAAGACTTAGCCGATTCAGAAGCATAAAAGATGGAAAAATAACTATATTTCCTAGAGTTATCAAGTTTGATTTTTAAAAAAAATACCTTGACGGTGGTCTTGAGGCTCGGCTCTTTTGAGAAGCAAAACGAGTTTGATTTAAAAACAAAATACCTTGACGACGGTCTCGGGGTTCGATTCATTTGAGTAGCAAAACAAGTTTGATTTTAAAACAAAATACCTCGACGGTGGTCTCGGGGCTCGACTCATTTGAGAAGCAGAACGAGTTCGATTTGGGAGAGAAAAATTTCCACGATTCCTGTAATGTTAGCCGAAAGCAGTGATGAAAATGACATGTTTTGCAATTTCTTGTAGGATGTATGTTCCTTAAGGATGAATGCAATCAAATGATTGTGTCATGATTTTTAATCCATGATGTCTTTAAGGTTCACGGGCTGTCTGACTTCATGACAGAGTTTTCAACTTTTCACTGACGCCCCACTTGAGGAGCCTTTAATCAAGATAAATTGTCAAAAAGTCCAGTTTATGACTTTAATAAAACTCATAAATTTTTTGACTTCATGATAGAGTCTTCAACACATTCGCTGTTTACCTCTACTTGGTGAATTTTCCCATCATGATGTACTCTTGCTTTTCCAAAATTTAGTGGTCTCCAAACCTCTTCTAAAATTTAAATCTACTCCTTAGTAATACACTGAAATCTTTTTGTTTAAAGATTTTTATGTTTACTAATCATCATTCAATTCGAGAACATTTAAAAATGCATCACAACATATATAAAAGATGGTATGAAACAACCATATGCCCCGAAAAGGCCAACATGAGTTCATTGCAAAAAGGTTTAGATAACAAAGATGAATATCAAGGATTAAAAAGAAAAAGGAAAAGGTGAAGGTATAGATGCCCCAGACGCGGAATATCCTGGACCCTTCCTGTTTTTTTATTCCTTTGAAAAATCTTCTGAGCTTGCCATTTGCTTAAGTGACTTCGCGGCTTTTCCTGTTGCTTCAGACTGAGCTTTACCTCTTTTCTCTGAACTCCCGATACTTTCTCCCTTTTTTTCACGAAGTATTGACTCAATCTTTGATCAGTACTTGGGCCGTTTTTTATGAGTTTTCAACCCAAGTGTCTTCCGTTCGATTTTAAGTCGCCCTTTTCGGGTTTTTGGCTTAAACCTCTCCTTTTTTTTTCTTCAGATTTACCATGCATCTGAGAATTCTAAATGCTTCCAAGGTAAAAATGACAATTCAAAAGAAGGGATGAAATCTGAGAAAGACCCTTCAAATTAAATACCCATGTTTGATCAAAATGGACTCTAAAAGCACGTAATGTAGGCCATGGCTCGGGTTTAGAAAGAAAGGATAAATAGGCCCAATATGTGTTTAAGGGTGATTGGATCAAGGATTATTTCATGAGGAGGTTTCATTTTTTAAACATTCAACCTTTTTTTGATTTTTCTCCTTTGAATTTTGATTCTTTTGATTCTTGGCTTTCATTTGCCATTCTTTGATATCACACCTTTTTTGTGTGTGTTTTTTCTTCTTTTTCTTTTTTCGATAGCCCTTTTTGCTATGTTAATTTTTGTTTTCGATGGCTCTTTTTGCCATGATTTTTTTAAGGAGGATTTTCCTCGCATTTGCCTCCAGTGTAGAGGGTTATCATTGATCAGGGTTCAGAGAAAGAAAGAACTCCTAAGGCTCAAAACGGTGACTAAGGATAATTTTTTCTTAGTGAAAGGAATATGAAAAATGGCCATTGATCATATCAAGCATGAATATTCTCATTGAAAAGCAACCTTCAGGGGAAATAGATATATAGAATTCTCATTATTTCATTTGGAATCACTCAAATCCTCTCATGCACAGTATTGCACTTTTTTTTCTTCGTCTTCTTTTCTTCAATTCGTCGGCGTTCATGGGACTTCTCAAGTCGTCACCCTCTATTTGAGTTAAGATCAATTCTTCTCCAGAAAAAGCTCTTTTCACTACATAGGGTCCTTCCCAATTCGGAGCCCATTTTCGTAGGGATCTTTCACAATCCCCTTTCGAAACTGCCTGGGATGAACCTTTTTGTTGTGGGCTCGAATCATCCTTTTTCGATACATCTGTCCATGACAAATTGCTTTCAGCCTTTCTCCTCGATGAGATTCAACTGTTCATAGTAAGCTCTAACCTATTGTGCCTCTTCTAGGCCCACTTCAATAAAACACGAAGTGAAGGGATTTCAACCTCAATAGGCAGCACTGTTTCCATCCCGTATACCAGAGAAAATGGTGTGGCCCTTATAGATGAGCGAACCAAAGTACGGTATGCGTGGAGTGAAAATGGCAATATTTCATGCCAATCTTCATACACATCAGTCATCTTTTCAACAATCTTCTTGATGTTCTTATTGGCTGCTTCTACTGCCCCATTCATCTTCGGACGATAGGGTGCCAAATTATGATGGTTGATCTTGAACTGGGTACATATTTCCCTCATCATCTTATTGTTCAGATTGAGAGCATTGTCTGTGATTATTCTCTCTGGGAGTCTATATCGGCATATAATCTCTTTTTTGACAAATCTGCACACCACTGACTTTGTAACGTTGGCATAAGAGGCTGCTTCTACCCACTTTGTGAAGTAGACTATGGCCACTAGGATAAAACGGTGTTTGTTCGAAGCCTTCGGGGTAATGGGTCCGATCATATCCATTCCCCACTTTGAAAATGGCCATGGAGTTGTCATGACATGCAACGACGATGGCGACACATGAATCTTGTCGACGTATATCTGGCATTTATGGCACTTCCGAGAATAATTGATGGAATCCCCTTCCATGGTTAGCCAATAGTATCCGGCCCTCATAATCTGTCTAGCCAGCATGTATCCATTCTCGTGGGTGCCACATATCCTTTCATGGACTTCTTCGAGGATTCTCTGGGCTTTCGCAAAAATGACACACCTCAACAAAACCTGGTCTTTCCCTTTCTTGTAAAGGATTTCATTGTCTAAGACAAAACCCATTGCCATTCTTCTCAAGGTTCTCTTATCATTTTTCGTTGCTTGCTCAGGGTAATTTTGACTCTTGATGTATTGCAAGATGTCGTAATACCAAGGGTGAACATTTGCCTCTTCTTCGATACTCAAGCAGTGGGCATGAGACTCATAAATGCTCATTTTAATGGTCACAACTCTGGCCCCTTCGTTCACTTTAAACATTAATGATAACATGGCTAGAGCATCTGTCATTCGGTTTTTTTCTCGGGGCAAGTAATTGAAAACCACCTCTTCGAATTCCTCAATCAAGCTTAGTATAAGCCCTCGATATAGGATTAACTTTGCATCTCGAGTTTTCTACTCCCCGTGTAGTTGGTATATCACCAGGGTCGAATCTTCAAGGACCTCAGTGTTTTGATCTTTCTTTCTATGGTGGCACGAAGACCCATAATACATGCTTCATACTCAGCGATATTGTTTGTACAATCAAAATCCAATCTGGCAGTGAAATGATAGTAATCTTCCTCAGGAGATATGAGCATCGCACAGATTCCATGCCCCATGACATTAGATGCGCCATCAAAATATATTTTCCAGGTTTTCTTCTTAGAGGAGATCTCTCCTTCTTGTAAGAGACACATTAGGTCTTCATCAGGGAAAACAAAATCCAGAGGCTTATAATCCTCCACTGCTCGATTGCTAGGAATTCGGCTACTGCGCTACCCTTTATAGCCTTTTGGTTCACATACACAATATCGTATTCGGATAGCAACACTTCCCATCTTGTCGTTCTTCCTGACAACGAAGGTGCCTCGACTACGTATTTGAGGGGATGTAGCTTCGCAATTAGCCATGTCGTGTGATACAACATGTACTGTCTAAGCCTTCGGGTGGTCCAGACTAAGGCACAACAAAGCCTTTCTACCAATGAATACCTTAACTCGTACTCAACGAACTTTTTGTTGAGGTAGTAGAGTTCTTTCTTTCCAGTTTCATCATATTGCCCCAACAAACACCCCATGGACCTTTCAAGTACTGACAAGTACAATATCAGTGGTTTTTCTGGGACTGGTGGCATTAGTACCGGTGGGTTTGACAGAAAATGCTTGACCTTATCTCTTTCTGAGTAACTTGAAGATCGGGTCGCACTTATCGGTCAATTGAGAGATGAACCGAGCGATATAATTTAGCCTACCCAAAAAGCCTCTTAACTCTTTCTGAGTACAAGATGGAGGCAAGCTTGGATCTCGATCCCTTTTCGGCTAACAATAAAGCCCAGCAGCTTCCCTGAGGTGACTCCGAAAGTACATTTTGCCGGGTTGAGTTTGACTTGAAATTTTTTCAACCTTTCAAAGAGCTTTTTAAATTCGCAATGTGTTCTTCCTCTCCTTGTGACTTTGCGATCATATCATCGACATAAACTTCGATTCCTTTGTGCATCATGTCATGGAATAAAGTTACCATGGCCCTTTGATACGTTGCCCTAGCGTTTTTCAGCCTGAATAGCATCACCTTATAGCAAAAGGTTCCCCACATCGTCACGAATATGGTTTTCTCCATATCTTCCGGTGCCATCTTTATCTGATTATACCCTAAGAACCCGTCCATGAAGGAAAACACAGAATTCTTGGCGGTATTATCGACTAAAGTATCAATGTGAGGCAACGGGAAATTATTCTTGGGGCTTGCCTTGTTTAGATCCCGGTAATCGACACACATCCGTACTTTGCCATCTTTCTTTGGAACCGAGACAATGTTTGCTATCCACTCCAGGTATTTTGCCACTTTCAAGAATCCGGCATCGAATTGCTTCTTCACTTCTTTTTTCATTTTTAATAGCATTTCGGACCTCATTCTTCTCAGTTTTTGCTGAATCGGCTTGCAATCTGGTTTCAAAGGTAGTTTGTGAACCACAATGTCAGGGTCCAACCCCGGCATGTCTTGGTACAACCATGCAAACATATTCACGTATTCTCGGAGCAGACTTATCAAATCTGACTTTATTGATGGTGAAATGGCAGTCCCAATCTTGACTTCTTTTATTTCTTCCCCATCCCCCAAATTTATCACTTCCAACTACTCATTGTGAGGCAATACTTGTTTCTCCTCTTGTTCTATTATTCTCAACAAATTTGGAAATAAATCACAGTCTTTGACATCTTCGTCAGTGTCGAAATCACTCGTACAAATGGGTTTTTTGAAATCAATTTCAGAATTATTGATAGGGTGGTCCTCATATTCCGTATCCGGGCACCTGTAGATAGGTGGGGAAGAAACAATATAGGAAGACATATAGACAATAATAATGAAAGAATGAAAGAAGGACAAAATGAAAGATTGTGGACTCGTTAATATGAAGAAAATGCATCATGGTTGTTATTTATTAAATGATAATCTTTAAACATAAGCCCATACAGAGGACTCTTAATGCCTTCGGGCTAGGGCAATTAAGGTTGATTCGAGCATTGCACTGGAGTAGACCTATAAACTATGGGAAGTTCAGTCACACTCCAATTGGTTAGCTCATAACCCGGCGAGCAATGACGCACCATCCAACTAGTGCCCTTCTCTCTCTGTTCCTCTATTTCAGCCATACTGACCATCATTTCATATGGTTGTTTGTCTTCAACTCCATAAAGTTTCTCAAAAGCCTGTTCTAGTTGGACCATCATATCCTCAGAGTTCTTATGCCCAAACTCAAACCCAGCCGAGCGAAAGATGTGAAGGATTGGTGGAAAAGTCATAGGCTTCCACTCCGTACCACACCCATAAAATGGGCCATCCTCCTTTTACGGTTCTTCTCAATCTGTTTCCTTTTCTCGTGAGCTTTGGAAAGATATCCGAAATCGAGTTGATCTTTCTTCCCGACCACTTTTAATGCTTTGGCCATCCCTTGCAGATACTTCCCTAGTATTTTTCCTGCCCTGCAGCCTTTCCCAATTGTTGTTCTCACCCCTAACCTGGTATTCCTGGAGAGCTTTGGCTTTGGAATTTCATGCCCTTTAGTGACGAACATGGCATTGACAAATTCCAGTGACTGGAATGAGCATTCTACAGCATCTTCGTTTAACTCTATGTAGGGGGCATCAGTAGATGCAGAGGTGATAATATCCTATTCTCCTGACAAGCTGATCAAGTGCCCTTCCATTACAAATTTTAGCTTTTGGTGGAAAGATGACGGCACAGCCTCGGTAGAGTGGATCCACGACCTTCCTAGCAAGAAATTGTAAGATGGGGTAGTGTCCATCACTTGAAAATCGACTTTATAGGTGTAGGGACCTAGTTGAAGTGGGATCTCTTTGTTTCCCATCACCTCTCAATGCATGCCATCGAAAGCTCTGACAATGGTATGACTCGGTAGCATGTAGGACATATCTATTGGCAGTTTTGACAAGGTAGCCAATGGCATCACATTCAAAGACGATCCATTGTCAAGGAGTACTTGAGGTAGAATGTGCCCTTTGCAGGTGGTAGTGATATGAAGGGCCTTGGTGGATCTTATTCTATTTGGCGGTATCTAATCATAACTGAAGGAGATGTTATCATCTGCTGTGATGCTTCCCACCAACCGATCTAATTTCTCCATAGATATATTGTTGGCTACATAAGCCTGATTCAAAATTCTCAACAGCGCATTTCAGTGCGGCTTTGAGTTTAACAGTAATGAAAGTACTGAAATTCTCGTTGGTTGGTGATGCAACTGTTCTACCACACTATACTCGCTGTGCTTGATGAATTTTAAAAACTCACAAGCTTCCTTCTCATTTACTGGTTCCTTTACCTTACTAGCTGGGGTTGGATCTTTTTCAACTTCAACTGATTGTTCTACCTCTATAGGGTCTGGTCCCACAACCCATTTTCCTTTGCCAGGCCCCCCTGTCTTTCCAATTTCAACTGTCGCAGGGGCATAACATCTACCACTCCAAGTAAGGTGCCCCACTTCGGTTACATCCACGGCTGCTGCCTGATGGTTTGAAGATCATGGCATCGCCATGCCGCATTCGTACTTTTATGGAATCATTCCATTTTCTTTGTAAGAAAAAGGTGACGGTAATTCTATGGTCATCTTTGGAGTGGGTCCCTCGATTACTGGTCTAACATTTTCCTTGGGTTTATCATAGTATATGATTAGGGGTCTATCCACCCCATACTCATTCATACTGATTTTCGGATTCTATCTTCTCGGAAAGCTAGGCCTTGCCCATATCCATCATCTTTTGAACTTTTGCTAGAAATTCTCCACATCACTGAATGGTGTGCCCTTTGTAATCATGATATTGGCAGAAGTCCTCTATCTGGCTTACTATCTCCCTTACATCTGATTTTGGCTTAAGCAAACCCGCTTTGACCATCTCAAACCATACTCTGATCATAGGCATTTTTTCTTCCCTGACATCCTTTTTTACCCGTTCATTCTCCCCCAACATGATGGCGTTGACCTTGGGCTTCATATGATTAGGCAACGAATTTCCCGCGATATTAAGTCTACTTTTTGGCCTGAATTTCAAGATTCCTGTATCAATAAGGCTCTTAACCTTGCGTTTGAAAGCAGTACAAGTCTCGATTGAGTGTCCTTGGATGCACGTATGGTACGCGCAGTGAGCGTTGGAATTGTACCACTTGAGATAAGAAGGTTTTAAAGGTTGGAGGTACAAATGTGCAACGAGTTGATCCTGTAGAAGCTTTGGGTATAATTCACTGTAAGTAGTGGGAATAGGGTCATATTGGGGTTTTTGGTTATTCCTCACAGGCCTTTGATCATTTCGGGGACTGTTTTGTATGTTTGGGGGTAGTGTTTGGAGGAATGGCTATCTGAGGAGATATGCCACTCGGATATGGTTACTGAGGGATAGCCGTGTAAGGAAAAAGGTTTTGAGTAAGGCTATTTATAGCCGAGTAGTAAGGGTTGTAAGTCGGGTAAGGTGTATAGGGTGCTGGAGGTGAAAAAGGTCGGTTGTTGAAACTGAACGCGTGAGCCTCCCCTTCTTTTTTCTTGGTAGGAGTTGTTTTCTTGGAGGTGACTTGTTCCCCGCTTCCTATCTTTTCGCTTTTGATCGCAGTCTCAATCATCTCCCCAGATATGACCATATCTGTGAAATTTTTAGTGGCATTACCCACCAACTTCTCGTAGTATGGCGTTTTTAGTGTATTGATGAAGAGAACTGTAGTTTCTTTATCGGTCAGGGGTGGCTGCACCTGAGTAGCCATGTCTTTCCTTTTCTGGACGTACTATTTGAAACTCTCTGTATCTTTCTTCTCCATGTTCGGTAGGGATAGCCTGTCCGGCACCATGTCAGAGACGTGCTTGTAATGTTCCAATAAAGCCCTAGCCAGGTCCGTCCATGATCGAATCTTGCTGCGGGTGAGTTGATTGTACCATCTAGTGGCCGACCTAGTGAGGCTATCCTGGAAACAGTGGATAAGCAATTTCTCATCACTATCATCTTCTGTCATTTTCCTGCAATACATTATCAAATGTGCTGAAGGATTGGTGGTCTTGTTATACTTCTCAAAGTCTGGCATCTTGAACTTGGGCGGGATCACTAAACCGGAGACCAAACTCATTTCTTTGGCGTCGAGGCTTCCAAACAATTCTGCTCGTTCCACAGCCCTCAGCCTTTCTTCCAATAGTTGATACTTCTTTTGTGATTCAGCTATTTCTACCCTTTTTAGTTCCACCGCTTTACTATTCTCTTGTTCGGCTAGCTCATTCAGGTCTGGGATATCAATAGGGTCTGTCGGGAGGGTCCCAAGGTTTACCCCAATCTGTTTCTGTGCCCCTGCGTTGGGCTGAATATACACGAAAGGTGTTTCAGCTATCGGAGAAGGATTATCCATGTTCTGTGCAGGTTGGCCGTTTGTCGGTATGGCTTCTTGCTGCCCTTCTTTCCCCCCTTGATATCCTGATTCTAAACCCAGCTCTAAATTCTCCATGTGTCCCTTTCCTTTGACTACGACGGACACCAGTTCCATCAGCTTAATTATTTGATCCCTTGATTCAGCCTAAGACTTAGCCAATTATTCCCTCAACTCATCCTGGGCCCTTTCCATTCTCTCCATTCGGGCCATTTGTTCATTCTCCATGATCTTGACTTGTGATCGAGTATTATACTGATGAGGAGTGATTCTCTCTGGGAGTTTCGGTGGGCGCCCAATTTTTGAACCTTGGTGTAAATGCCACGGATTACAATTTCATGGCATATTATTCTTTTTATTAATTAAATGTGTGCAAGGATGAATGAATAAATCAATGCATGACTGATCAAACAAATAGATGAATGAATGTATGCTTCTTTAATTGTATGAAATAAGATGATGCAACTAACATTATTTACCTTAAGATCAAATTCCAATACAAAGGTTTTTTTTTCATTAATTCATGGGAACTTGTTACATATCCTCTCTCACTCTCTGGTTACATAAAAAGATCGTATCTACTCATACTAGTCTTGAGTCTTCTCTAGGAAATTCAACAAACGCTGTCGATGCTCCCCTGTCGGGTTTACATCACGCCTCAAAGTCTTTACCTTTTCAGACATCTCTCTGGCCTTGACCACAACTTTGTGGATTTGCCTAGTCAGGTGGTCTATATACTGCTGTCTTCCTAAGGTCTCAGTCTTCCACTTTGAGCTAGCATTTAAAGCTAAGTCATTTGCCTGGCTCCATTCGGCCTTCCTCTCTCTGTATTCTCGGATGATGGCATCGATGTTTGTCTTCCGATCTTGCAACTATTGTTTTAAGGTCTAAATGGTCACATGGAGTGTCTTATTCTCCTGGCATAGCATGGATGTCATTTCCCTCTCATTTCCCAACTTTGCTTTCAATAGCTCATTCTCCTGCAGGAATCTTTCCAACTTGGTCGATATTAGTGACCGTGCATCTCCCTATTTTTGCCGCTCATGAGAAAATCGGGACTCCTTTTCCTTGTTGTCCTTAACCTTACCCTTCCAGAAGTCCAATTCTTTCTGAACCTTTTCTATCTCTTTCTTATGGGTGCTCAGAGACCTACTAGTTCTAGTGAACTGTCCCTTGGTTCTCAGCCTCTTGTTCTCTTAATGCAAGTCCTGTATATCGGATTGTACCATGTCTCTCTCTTTAACCAACCTTCGTGCCTTGGCCTCTTGGATCTCAAGGTCAGTCTTCAAATCTTTGACTTCCTCTTGAATCTTATCATACTCATGCTTCAGTTTCCCCTTGTCTTTCTCTAATTCTTGCCTGACAAGATCAATCTCTGAGAGTACTATAGGCTTTGGCTGAAGGATTACTGGATAGACAGAGGTATCATTAGCAGGGAGCACTATGACGTAGACTCTATTGGCTCTCCAAACCAAATATCCAGGAGTAGTGTTATCAGTATATCTCCCCAATTCTGATTGGTGCAACTTTCTCCACGCCTTGATGAGCTCACGTATTTCCTTCATTTACCCGGGCCCATCATATGCGAAATCCACCAAAGCAAGCCCATAAGTCATCGGGATGAACTGCTCATACCCATACTATCTTCGTACTAGGAGAGGTGCATAGCTGATAGCTCCCCAAATTCCCATTAACGAAACCCATGGTTTGTCTCCACAACTATACAGAAAGGATCCCATCGGCATCCATGGTGCTCTCCAAGTGATGTCCTCTCGAGCTAAGTGATGAATAGTCATTATCCATTGTTTTTTTATCTCCTTTTCTCGGCCATTCTTTCTTATAGAATTCCTTAAGAGGAATGAAAGTGATGATGTAGGGACGAAGCCCCCCAGAAATGACTTTGGATCAAACATACAGGAGTTATGCACATCCCTCGAAACATCCCTCGCCTTTTCTCCAAAAAACAATTGAGTGATCTAAATGTCTCGACAAGAATAATAGGAGTCGGATCCATTTGTTTGCCTAAGCACTCAAAGAAATTCACTACAACCATCTCAATATGTCCCAAGATCTTTGGAAATATCACCAAACCATAGATTGCCAAGGCGAAGACATCCACCACATGATCGTTCCCTGGATTGTTCATGATACAATCTCGTAGGGATACCAATGGGATACAAAGACTCGAACCCTTCTTCTTAATATTCGGGGAGTTGATCGAAACCTCCATACCAACATGTCGGATAGCTTCCTATGAAAGCTAATTGTCTTTTGCTGCTTGCAGTATATCTTATCAGGGGTGGATGACTCGATACGGAGCAAGATTGAGTACTCCTCGATGGTAGGTGTCATATCTTCTCGATTGAACGTGAAGCATCAGTAAGAGGGATCCCAAAACTGCACCACTGCTCTGATCAACTTCTTATCTATCTGGATCGGGAGAAGTAATGCTATGTCACCATACTTCTTGGTGAACACGTTTTTTCTTGCAATTCCCCATTGTCCCCAAATCTCCTCTAATTTTGTTAAATCATTTTGACCTAAATCTAAATGAACCGACTCGAGAAGAACGGAAACGAAGCTTCCAGTCAAGCAGTTTTCCTTGTCAACCTGATGTTTTTTGACTCTATTCGGACCTCTCGGTATGTCTTAGAAATAATTGACATTGGAGCAAGATCTCTGTGTTCCATGACCGTAACAAAAACTCCTCTGATTGGAATCCGTCTTAAGGCAAACACTCCTAAGTGACAATGATGCATGCAACGAAAACAAAGCAAAACAAAAACAAACAAAACAAAGGGAAACGAGTCAGTACTGGTATAAAATAATCAAATCAATGCGATATTGAAATAGCTAAAGGAGAGAAAGGTTCCTCCGAGTGTTCCTAGCTTTGGTATTTCTTACAAAAATTTGGCATGGTTTCACCTAGGTTCAGTACATGCGATTGCATTAGGTTCTAAAAAGGCACCAAATTGCTCCTCACTGTCGCAGGTGAAGGCTAGTAAGGCACCCCGATAAAAACGGGTTCAATTTGTTAGAGTGTATTTCCCAGGCCTATACGGAGGTTATCACCCCACGAAGGAGTAGGTAGTCTACTACTCGGAAAGTGTTTCGCTAGCCTACGCGGAGGTTAACACCTCATGAGTGTTGGTGTATGTCCTAGAGCTAATCAGATTAAGCTTGAGATACACAGTTGCCGCAACCTCAAAAAATAACGAGTCTCATCGCAAGACTTTATTATTCGTTAAGCGTGACATTTAAAAAAAAGCCGAGGAAAAGTTGACTTAATTCCTCTAGAAAAATGAAGGTTTTGAAAATGACCCTAAAAAAAGACATGGAGTCGCCACCAATCTTTTTTAGCTAGGTGTGATCGGCCACCTATTAAAACCGGTTTTATAAAACATTTTAAAATTAATTAAAACATTTTTAAAACCAATTTCAAGTCTGCGTTATAAACCAGAGAAATCAAAGAAGCGAGTTCGGGAATCGGTTACGTGCGGGGAAGGATTAGCACCCCCACAATGCCCGTATAAATCGGTACCTTATTAATCGTGTGTTATCTCAAATCTCGGTGTAAAGTTGGTTTTAAATTTAGTATTTCAAGTTAATTCCCAATTTAAAGAAAAATAATTCCATTTTTAATTAAAAAAGATCCGGAATTCATAAATTCAAAATTTTCCTAACAAATGTGGCAAAATATAGAAATTTTTATTAATTTTGAAAATTTTTCCGAATCATTCTCTTTTTAAAGAAGATATTCCGTTTTTAATAATAATTGATGATATCCTCCCCAGCAAACCCGGCAGAGAACTCATGAATTATTTTAACTCGGGAATATCTTTATTTTATTGAAAACCATTATCTTTTTTTTTGAAAACATTTAAAAGAAATGAATATGTATATGCATGACATAAATAAAATGACATAGCAAAATCTAAATAATATAATGCAACCTAAATGACATGACATAATTTGAATGCCTTAGCATATCCTAAATGAAATGAAATATCCTAAGTTATATGATATATTCTAAATGAAATTAAATGACCTATGTAACATAATACATTCTATATGAAATGCAATATCCTAAGTCATATGATATAATCTAAATGAAATAAAATATTCTAGATGACATAATATATCCTAAATGAAATGAAATGACCTAGATAATATAATATATTCTACATGAAATGCAATATCCTAAGTCATATGATATAATCTAAATGAAATAAAATATTCTAGATGAAATAATATATCCTAAATGAAATGAAATGATTTAAATGACATGACAAATATGAATGATATGGCATATAATTTAAATGACATGGAATAAAATAATGCTATCATATAATATGCATGAAAATAAAAATAATAATGCATGAACATAGTATATGCTAAATAAAAATAACTAACTAAAAGCATAGGATATCATGAAATATTCAAAACCATATAATAAACCATATAACATCAAAAAATATAAATCAAAATAATAACAATATCATAGAAATTATTATAGCAAGAATCACATATTATATAAAATGCATGAATATGAAAAATGCAATGCATGAAATGTATTTTTTTTCCTTTAATTAAGGAAATCCGTATATCTAAAAAGATATCCGGCTACCTTAGGAAAATATGTCAAATTAAATATTCTAAAACCAAAATACTTTGTGATTGTTTGAAAACAATTTTGAAAAGCTTGAATTAAAAGTAAAAACTGGGCTAAATCTTTTTTAAAATGGCTCTAATTTCCTAAGTTTAAAAATACGGACTTGACTACCCTTAACCCGAGACTTGAAAAACCATTTTTAGAGACTAAAAAGGCTTAGAAACAACCCTAAGTCAGTAGCTAACCCTCCTAATCAGCCCACTCTAAGTAACTTAACCAAAACAGAAAAATGATTTTTCTTTAAATTCACTTTTGACTCCACTGTCCAGTTTTAAGCCACGATTTTATACCCTATTTTTAAAAATTCAGAAAAATTCTGAAAAAACTACGGGAGACTCAATACATGTAAAAATAAATGGGAAAAAATCGGCTTAATTTTATGATTAAAGATGAATTCCCAGAAAAATCGGAAATGTACGAGTACTGGGTGAAAAAAAAAAACTGCTTTGCCAAAATATATTTTGCCTTTGATAAAATCATTTAAAAATCAAAGTAAAAATATTTAAGACTCACAAAATGACTCACAAACAGTATCTAGGACTTTTTGAAAGTTAGATAAAAATTGGCTAAGTAAAAAAAATCACAAAGATAGAATAATCAATTTGACAAACTTTAATTTTCCACAAGTGTGCTCAAGAGAGCATGACTTTGAACCATTAATTGGCTCAAGTCATTATTCAAGTGGCATGAACATGAAATGCATGAAACAATACAGCAAACATAATGCATGAAATGTATGAGTTTAAACCTAAATGTCATGAAAAAATGCATGGCATTCATATAGTGACCTAGACCTAAATGAACTTGCATGGCATTTAATGCAACCTAGACCTAAAATGCATGAACATGCATGGCAAATAAACCAAACTTAATAACTAAAATATGCATGGCATTTTCACAAACACAAAGCATGCTTAAACTAAAAACTCAACCAAATATCATGCAAATGCTAACCTATCAACTAACATGGCAAGAATGCACATAAAATGCAAAAATTCCAAGGGTGGCCGAATGGAATAATGTAACTAGCAAACATGGCATTTTCACAAACACTTGGTATACTAACATGCTCAACTAAATCAAATGTCATACAAATGCAAAAACCTACTAACTAACATGGCAAAAATGCAACACACAATGCAAAACACATGGAGTAGCCAAATGGCCTCAAGCTCCAACAAGCATGGCATTTTCACAAACACTTGGTATACTAACATGCTCAGCTAAAATATAACACTCAAATCATGCAAAAATCACACAAGCATTTTCACAAACACTTAATATACTAAATCTAAAACATGCTCAACTAAGATATAAAACTCAAATCATGCAAAAACCACACAAGTATTTTCACAAACACTTGATATACTAAATCTAAAACATGCTCAAATTTAAACATCATGAAAACAGAAAATTAAAAATGCAAGAACATGATATTTAAATTATAAATGACAACAAAAAAAGCAACCAAAGTAAAATATAACTCAAGTATATGAAGTAACATAACATTTAAAACATCAAGATCAAAGAAAATAACATAAACAATATGATAAAATAAACCAAAACAGTAACTTAAATGAATAATGTAGGCCATTCGACCATGGTGAGTATATTGTAAAAAAAATTGTAAAAAAAATATATTTAAGAAAGAAATAAAGGAGGAACTTAAGAAGAACAATAAAAAAACATTTATTTAAAATAGAAACTCACCAAATAATAATCAAAATAGCAAAAACAAGAATGGAAAATCAAGAAAGTGCAAGAGTTGGTGCTCAAGGGCAACCTCAAGAAGCTATATTTCAAGCTTTATCTTTTCAAATTTTCCTTTTTTTCTAAACTTTCCTTTTTTTGCTTTCAACCAAGGAGAGAAAAACCAAGTAAAAACCAAAAGAACTCAGCAAAATGAAGATGAAAATTGCAAATTCTGAACCTCCCTTAGTGCTGGCCGAATGGGACTGAAAAAGAGCAAGGATGTTGTCATTTTTTTGTAACCAATTTTCCATCAAATGGCTAATAATTCAAGGTGAAAAAATCATTAAATTACCACCTTTAGATTAGCATATCAGCTGTCTCAAATTACAGCTGTTCAAGAATAATGTTGACATCTCTCTTGGCCTATGTGGCTTAATCACCATGGCTTGATCAAAGACAATCTCTAACTAACTCTTGATTTTTAGCCATTTGATTGAAAATCAGAAGCTTCCTCCTTCCTTTGGGCCTGGGCAGGCCAGCACTTCTCTTTTCCAGCCCAAGTTTGATTTTTGGAAAGGCGCAAAGTAGCCCTTTTCGGTTGCTTGGGTGAAATGACCGTTTTGCCCCCGAATGCAAAATAAATATCAAACGGGATCCAAATTCAATTTTTATTTTTTTAATACTTCCAAAATAATAAAATATTGAGTTCTGGAAGTTTTCAAAATTATCCGACTCCGTTTCCTATTTATTTGGATTTTTTCTTCCAAAAATGCCCTTTTATGCCCCTACATTTTACCATTTTTTAAACGAGCTCCAAATCAAGATTTTTCTTCACCAATATCTTCCAAATAATTTAAAAGTGTGATCTGGAAGTTTTCATAATTTTTGGAGCTCATTTGGTATTTTTTCGGGATTTATCGGCTTGAATTACTGCATAGGAGGCCCGAGATTTGGCCATTTTGCAAACGAACTCCAAATCAAGATTTTCTTTCGCCAATCTCTTCCAAATAATTGAAAAATGATATTTGCAAAATTTCATAATTTTTGGAGTCCATTTGCTATTTTTTCGGGATTTATCTTCTTAAATTATTGCATAGGAGGCCCAGGATTTGGCCATTTTGCAAACGAAATCCAAATCAAGATTTTCTTTCGCCAATATCTTCCAAATAATTTAAAAATGATATTTGCAAAATTTTAGAAGATTTGGAGCTCATTTGCTATTTTTTCGGGATTTTTCTTTTTGAATTACTACATAAGAAGCCCGGGATTTGGCCATTTTGCAACGAACTCCGAATCAAGATTTTCTTTCGCCAATCTCTTCCAAATAATTTAAAAAAGAGATTTGCAAAATTTCAGAAGATTTGGAGCTCATTTGCTATTTTTTCGGGATTTTCCTTTTTGAATTACTACATTAGAAGATCGGGATTTGGCCATTTTGCAAATGAACTCCGAATCAAGATTTTCTTTTGCCAATCTCTTTAAAATGATTTAAAATGAGATTTTCAAATTTTCAGAATTTTCGGAGTCCATTTGCTATTTTTCTCAAAATTTCCAATTTTGCCTTTTTGCCTCCGAAACCCGGTTTTGCTCAAAACAGGTCCGATTTTCAGATTTTCTTCAAACTGAGCCTTGGGCTATCCTTTTTTAATCATTCCTCATCCATTGGGGGCTTTGTTCTTACCAAGTCAGGCCATTTCTGTGTTGCTTCTCGATTTCACCGAAATCCACTAAAAACCCTAATTCTCGGTCTTCTCCCGGATTGACTTTTCTTTCAATTTTTCTTGCAAGTGACTTCTCCATTACCCGTAGTCAGTGCTTATCTTTCATTTGGAACCTTCAATTTTGACTAATTTGATATTTTAAGCACTTTTCCCCAAATTTCTCGGATTAGGGTTTCTTTTCTACTGAATCTCCAAATCCCATCTTCCGAACTCCATATCTTTCAATGTAGACCTTGGATTATCAAAATTATTTCGCCATTTTTCAATTGAGCTTAAAATCTTGATTTTGAAAATGGGTTGATTTTTTCAGTAGTTGACTTTTTCGGGGTTGACTTTGTCAAGTTGGACTTTTTATGCTCGCCCCTTTAAATTAAGTCTCGGAGTACCACCTGCAGGATGAAAAAAGTCTTTTTACACTCAAAAACATCAATATAGGAAGAAAACATACTTGTTTAGTGGTCCGGACAAAATTAGGTGTCTACAGCTGCCCTCTTTGGCTATTGCTGAGAATCAGGCAAAGATAAACCAACACTAATTTTGTACGGTCAGTGAAATCATATGTGAAGGAAAGGGAAAGAGGTTTCTTCTTCATTCTTCTATCATTTTTTTTTTCAATATATATATATATATATATATATATTTGAAAAAGCTGTAAATTGAAGATTTGTCCTTAAATTGAATTCCCTGACTAATCAAGGCTCGACCCGTCTTAAGGAAACGGATTCGATTTTCAAAAGAAAAATTGTGCCCGAAGGTCTTTAAAATGGTGCCCGAAGATCTTAAAAATGGTGCCCGGAGGTCTTTAAAATGGTGCCCGGAGGTCTTAAAATGGTGCCCGGAGGTCTTTAAAATGGTGCCCGAAGGTTTTTAAAATGGTGCCCGGAGGCCTTACCCATGATTTGAAAAAATATGCCGGAGGTCTTAAAAATGGTGCCCGTAGGCCTTACCCGTGAAAAAAAGTTATGCCCGGAGGTCTTAAGAATGGTGCCCGGAGGTCTTACCCGTGATTTGAAAAATTATGCCCGGAGGTCTTAAAAATGGTGCCCATAGGCCTTACCCGTGAAAAAAAAGTTATGCCCAGAGGTCTTAAAAATGGTGCCCGTAGGCCTTACCCGTGAAAAAAAGTTATGCCCGGAGGTCTTAAGAATGGTGCCCGGAGGTCTTACCCGTGATTTGAAAAATTATGCCCAGAGGTCTTAAAAATGGTGCCCGTAGGCCTTACCCGTGAAAAAAAAGTTATGCCCGGAGGTAGGGGTGAGCAAAATCTGACTCGATTTGAAAAAACCGATTAAAATTTCAAATTTTGGTTTAAATAGTTCGAATTATTCGAGTTATTCGAGTTTTCGGATCGACTCGAATAAAAAAATCGAGTTATAAGATTTAGCTCGAATTTAGATTTCACAGTTCGAGTTATCCGAAAATCTGAATAGTAAAATCCAAAACGACGTCGTTTTGAACTAGGTTCTTGGGTAAATTTGAAAAACATGCTGTCAATAACCAAATTATTGTTAAATGGTATAATGAGTAAAAATTATTTGAAAAAGAGAAATAAAAATAAAAAATTATTAAGAAGGAAATTGTAAAGACAAAATTACCCTTGATAAAAAAAAAAACCTTCTCCTTCATTTTTCTCTTATTTTTTAATTTATTTTTTAATTACAAATAAAGTTTTCTGAAAATATTTTTTTTTTTAATTTTAAAAAATATATTTTTAAAATTTAAAATTATTTATTTATTTTTTTAATTAAATTTTTTTAAAAAATAACATTATTTTTTCTTTATTTTTTTAAATTTTAAAAAAAATAAATATTTAAATTTTTTATTTTTTAAATTTATTTTTAATTAAAATTTTTAAAAAATAATATTTTCTTAATGGAGGAGAAAGGAAAAATAGATTTTTTCATTAAGGGTAATTTTGTCTTTACAATATCCTTTATAATAATTTTTAATTGTTTATTTCTCTTTTTCAAATAATTTTTATCCATTATACCATTTAACAAAAATTTGGTTATTGACAGCATGTTTTTCAAATTTACCCAATTTTCTTCTCATCTCTTTGCTGCTGTGTCCCTTCTCTGTTTCCCCCCCTTTTTCTCTTTCTCTTCGGTCTCTATCTCTCTTTTACGAGTAATATGATCCAAAATCATTGAAATTAATAATAATTAAAATGAATTTGGTAAATAATTTTTTTTCAATTTTTTTTAATTTATAAAGAAAAATAATATATATGGTATTATGTTAGTTATAAGATGTATTCACGTATCTGTATCTAATTTTTGAAAATTTTTTTAATTGAGTAAGCAATTTAAATTTCACCATAAGTCTTGAACTTTTGACATTTGCTTACATTTTCATTGATTTAGAGAATTGAACAATTTCATTTACCCAAAATTTAGTTTTATCATGCTTAAATATAATTGAAAATTTATAGGATTTGTTTTATCATGCTTAAATATACTTGAAAATTTATTTTAACTCGAATAAATTTATTCGACTCGATTTTTTTTTCACTCGACTCGATTTGCTAAATTTTCAAATTCAGTTCGGTTGACAAAATAGAACTCGTAAACTCAACTAACTCGAATTTTTTTCACTCGATTCGATCGAACGCTCACCCCTACCCGGAGGTCTTAAAAATGGTGCCCGTAGGCCTTACCCGTGAAAAAACGTTATGCCCCGAGGTCTTAAGAATGGTGCCAGGAGGTCTTACTCGTGATTTGAAAAATTATGCCTGGAGGTCTTAAAAATGGTGCCCGTAGGCCTTACTCGTGAAAAAAAGTTATGCCCGGAGGTCTTAAAAATGGTGCCCGTAGGCCTTACCATTGAAAAACGTTATGCCCGGAGGTCTTAAAAATGGTGCCCGTAGGCCTTACCCGTGAAAAAAAAGTTATGCCCGGAGGTCTTAAGAATGGTGCCCTGAGGTCTTACCCGTGATTTGAAAAATTATGCCCGGAGGTCTTAAATGGTGCCCGTAGGCCTTACCCGTGAAAAAAAGTTATGCCCGGAGGTCTTAAAAATGGTGCCCATAGGCCTTACCCGTAAAAAAAAGTTATGCTCGGAGGTCTTAAGAATGGTGCCCGGAGGTCTTACCCGTGATTCGAAAAATTATGCCCGGAGGTCTTAAAAATGGTGCCCGTAGGTCTTACCCTTGAAAAAAATGTTATGCCCGGAGGTCTTAAAAATGGTGCCCGTAGGCCTTACCCGTGAAAAAAAGTTATGCCCGGAGGTCTTAAGAATGGTGCCCGGAGGTCTTACCCGTGATTTGAAAAATTATGCCCGGAGGTCTTAAAAATGGTGCCCGTAGGCCTTACCCGTGATTTGAAAAAAAGTTATGCCCGGAGGTCTTAAGAATGGTGCCCGGAGGTCTTACCCGTGATTTGAAAAAATCATGCCCGGAGGTCTTAAAAATGGTGCCCGTAGGCCTTACCCGTGAAAAAAAAAAGTTATGCCCAGAGGTCTTAAGAATGGTGCCCGGAGGTCTTAAAAATAGTCTTTGAAGAATTGTTGAAAATTATTCTAAAGATTTTGAGAAGATGCGAATGCTTTTTGATGCAGATGCAGATGTTGAATAAGATACAAATGACTTAGACTGGTGCAAATGTCTTTGATGCAAATGCCCTTACTAATTGTGTTCATGTAAATGGTTTATGATTATCACACAATAATGAAAATGCAATGATTCTAGAAATGATGTAATTGCTTGAGATAACGCAAATGCGAATTCCATGAAGAATGTAAATGTAAAGGTAAAATGCAGATGCTTTATGGAATAATGCCAATGCAAATACCCATGAATGATGCAAATGCTTGCCGACACTGTGCAGATGCAAAAGCTCGATAAAGAGATGAGTGCTCATGAGTGATGCAAATGCCCCCGGTTGTTTTTCTAGACTTTGGCTTAGCCTTTCATTTTTCCTCTTCAAATCAGAGTATATCTTCAATTCATTTTGGCTTTTCTCTTTGCCCCAACAGTTTTCAAACTTTCATCAACAGAGATCTGAACTGGGTTCTATTTCTTCTCCTCATATCTGGAAGTCAGGAGCTATTCTGGCAATTCAATACCTTTGAATTAGAAAAATCCTTGTCTCATGTCAACATCAAAATGGGTATTTCAAAAAAATACATCTTTATTTGTTTTCTCATTTTGAAAACTTCTGAACAAAAAATATTAACCCCACAATGTGTGATGTACAATTTGAAGACTGATGATCATTGTTAGAAATTTCTCTAAGTGTCAATTTGGGTTTTTTAACTGGGATTGGCAAAGCTTGGTATAACAAGATTCTGTCTTTTCTAGGAAAACTTCATGACAAAAATATATATCCCTTCTAGGCTCACAAATGGAACAGGTTTTATAAATCATGAATTCATTGAGAACCAAACAAATTCAACATTCTTTTAGTTTCCATATCAAGGCATTTTGACAAGCGTCAAGATTGGTCGGGATGTTTAAACCGGAAAGTTTAATCTTGGAGAAAAAAATTTCAGTTTTTTGAAGACAATCCTCTGAATGAGAATTGACAATTTTGGGAGGTTCAGGAATTCTTAAATGTTCCTCGATGACCACTTTTTAAGAAGATCTTTTCTTTTGTGGTATCGGCACTATCATCGATGGCATCAAAAATTCCCATTCTACTCTAGATCGCCCGTTTTTGGGTTTTCGCCCTAGAGTCCCTTTTCTCTCCAATTTTCTTTTTTCATTGTTTTACCATGCACTTGGGAATTCTAAATTCTTCCTTAGTGAAATAAGAATTTGATGAGATGGGATAAAATCTGAGGAAAACCCTTCAAATTAAATATTCATGCTTGATCAAAATGGACTTTTAAAGCATGTAATGTAGGCCATGGCTCAAGTTTCAGAAAGAAAGGATAAATAGGCCCAAAATATGTGTTTGAGGGTAATCAGATCAAGGATCATTTCTTGAGGAGGATTCTCTTTGAAGCATTTGTCCCTTCTTGGACATTTCTTTCCTTTTGACTTTGCTCTTTTTCTTCTTTGCTTTTGGCTTTCAATTTGCCATGTCTTTCACACACCTTTTTTTGTGTTTTTCTTTTTTTTCCTTGGCTTTCATTTCGCCATCTTTTCCTCTTCTATTTTCTTTGACAGAGTGAGCCCGTATTTATTCGGGGTTCCATTTGCTTTGTATCTGTCTTTGAGCTAGGACTCATTTCTCAATGATCTTTAAAAAGATATTTCCTCGCATTTGCCCCCCAGTGTAGAGGGTAATCCTTGATCAGGGTTCAAAGAAGAAAGAATTCTTTTGGCTCAAAAGGGGTGACTATGGATAATTTCTTTTTGTGCGAAAGTGATATGAAAGATGGCCATTTCTCATGTCAAGCACAAATATTCACATTGAAAAGCAATCCCAAGGGGAAATAGATATTCAGAATTTCATTTTGCACTTTGGAATCATCCGAATTCTCATATGCATGATATCACAAATTTTTTCATTTCTCATTTTCATCGCATGCCCCAATGATTCATGCGTTAGTCCATCCTTATTCACCATGTATCCATCATTTCCACATATGATGCCCCAATTTGATTAACCATGAAAATTTGTATCAATGAGGAACATAGCAAGTCTAGGTCTGTACTGAAAAAACTGAACTTCAAATCTGAGTTCTTTGAAGAGACGAGGAAAATATGACCTAAAAATGGGTTTTCTCTAGGATATAGGATAATCTGGTTTAGTCATTGTGCCCCAGGGTGTCAATCATGAAGTGATGTTTGGGCAATTAGTGTTTTGTGGTCATTGGGAAAGGTCATGAATGGTTTTAGCACAATCTTGACACACACCAAATTATCAAAATCTAGATTCTTGAAAGAATGTCTCATTTGTTTGAATTTCAAGGAATTTGAAAATTTTCAAAAAGTTCATTCCTTTGTTCATAGCCTAGACTAGGATTTACATCCTTGCTTATTCTACAATGACAATGCTTCTCTTTTTTTTTTTTGAAGTTCAATCATGCATATTCCTTGAAGCATTACGTCTTTCAAGTGTTCTTGATTCAAGGTTTAGGTATAGAGAAGCCCAAAAAAGAGGGGGAGGGTGTTGGGTCATTTCTAACAATGATCAACAATATTCTCGAGACTATCCATTATTAAAACTTCCTTAATGCTTGTTTTTGCAAATTCACGTTATTGTTAAAACACAACAAACACAAAGCATTTAAAATTCAAAATTCATTTAATTCATGTAGATGTTAACATGAGACAAGTGCTTTCATCATCACAGTGTATAAAACTACATGCGTCAAAAACCTAATATGATCATGCACAATGTTTCTTATGACACTTGGCTTCCCCATCTTCAAAACTTATCGAACCAGCCTTGATGAGATCCCTGACCTTGTACTTCAAAGCGGGGCAGTTATCTATTGAGTGACCTTGATTGCCAGAATGATAACCACAACACTCATTAGCATCATACCAGCTCGGATAAGGGGGCTTCAGAGACTCTAATTGTATGGGTGTCACAAGGTGATTCTGGATGAGTTGAGGTAGTAGCTCACTGTATGTCACAGGAACCGGGTCAACCTGATTTCTTTTTCGCTTTTTATGCCCCCTTCGATTATTCCCAAGGGTGTTCGATTGATAGACAGATGTAAATTCTGGTGTAGTTGCAGTCATTGGTTGGTAAGGATAAAAACCTTGAGAGACATTGTTCAGGGTAGAGTAAAATGGCTGACACGAGGAGAATTGGGGATGTGGGGCAA
Source organism: Fremontodendron californicum (assembly GCA_030761205.1). Classification (NCBI taxonomy): domain Eukaryota; kingdom Viridiplantae; phylum Streptophyta; class Magnoliopsida; order Malvales; family Malvaceae; genus Fremontodendron; species Fremontodendron californicum. The sequence goes on from JAULJL010000009.1 coordinate 25,849,675, forward strand.
AGTCTTCCACGACTTGGGTATCTTTCTTTTTCTTTTCAGATGCCCCTTTTTCCTTGGTATTGGATGTTCTTTCTTCTTCAATTTTCCCATCCTTGATAGCATTCTCAATCATCTCCTCTGAAATTACCATGTCCAAAAAATTTTTCGTGGTGTTGCCGACAAGTATATCATAGTACGGGGCCTGCAGTGTATTCATAAAAATGACAGTGATTTTCTTCTGAGTTAAGGGCGGTTGCACTTGGGCGGCCAGGCTCATCCACCATTGCACATATTCTTTGAAGCTCTCAGTAGCTCTTTTCTTCATATTTTGCAAAGTGAGACGGTCAGGTGTCATGTCGGTCACATGCTTGTATTGGTTTAGAAAAGCCCTAGCCAAATCATTCCAAGAGCGAATCCGATCCTTGCTCAACTAACTATACCACCTAATTGCGGACTCGCTGAGGCTATCCTGAAAGCAGTGAATCAAAAGCTTATCATTATCTATATGACTTGTCATCTTTCGGTAGAACATAGTGATGTGGGCTGATGGATCGGTCGTCCCGTCATATTTCACAAAGTCAGGGATCTTGAACTTAGAAGGAATGAATGAATCGAGGACCAAACATCGTTCTTTCGCATCTAAACTCCCAAATACATTTGTACTTTCTACTGCCCGGAGCCTTTCATTTAACAACTGATATTTCCCTTGGGAATCTGCCAACTCAACCTCATTTACTGCAACCATTTTCAACTTTGCCTGTTCAGCTGGATCATCTGAGTTTAGGACAATGACGGGGTTAACTGTGTTTTGGGCATCAATCATTACGACCCCATTCTGACCCTTTTGTGCCTCTAACCCTTTCCTGGTGACAAAGTTTTCGGTGTATCCTTTTCCCTTGATTACAACGGACATCAGCTCCATCAACTTAATCATTTGATCCTTAGATTCTGCTTGAAACTTTGCTAGCTGTTCTCGTAATTCTTTCTGTTCTCTTTCCATTTTTTCCATTCGGGCAACTTGTTCATCCTCCAGAGCAGTAGCCTGTATTAAAAGTGTACTCAGTACTTCTGATACCTCTGATTTGAAATGGAAATTCTTTCAAAGACTCTTAAAGCCAAGCCAACTTCTATTTTATTTCCCCATGAATGCAATTTGATGCATGTGAAGCCTGAACAATATGATGTATGGATATGTACAATGGAAACATGCTGACCATGTAATAAATGCAATCACGATTACAACATGTTGCAAGCAAAGAATAAACAAATCAACGCATGGATATATGCAATGAATGATCATGTTCATTTTAGCGTATTTCCCAATGAATGATCATATACCCTATGAATGCAACACGGTGTCAATTATGCAAACAATGAATGATTGATATAGTATATACCAAGAAGATCATGCTAACCATGTGTGTCATGAATGCGACCTAATGATGTATGTAATAAGCAAATTAATTCATGAACATATACAAAGAAATCATGCTGACTATGTTTGTTATGAATGCAACCCAAAGTCAACATGATGCATGTAAAGAATAAGCAAATTAATGCATGGATATATACAGAAAAATCATGCTGATTATGAATGCATGAATACAACCTGACAAATAATTGATCGGATGCAAAATGCAAAGGGGAAGATATCACGGAGGAAATAAGAATCAGAGGAACATAATCATCAACATCTCATAAATTTGAAGCATAGTCAATTCATTCCCATATCAATGTTCACAATGGTATAAACCATGTTTTACAAAATCTGAGCAGTAGTTAAAACTGTCATTACAAGCACTTTATTCTTCCTAGCATCCTAAGGCTATAAGAGCCGGCTACTGAATAAGTGAAATCCTATTACATCATATAAGACCGAAGTCTTTCCACCTCAATGCTGTAAATCTCCCAATCCTAATGACGCTTTCCTAGTCCTCTATCAATCAGTGTCGTTGGATCCAACCACTTGGCATCTATAAGAGTTTGCACTTTCTTTTTGAATGCTATACAGTCTTCAATGTTATGGCCAACAATTCCACAGTGATAATCACATCTTGCATTTGGATTATACCACCTTGGATATGGTGGTAACAGGGGTTTCGATGGGACACAGGCAACCATGTGATTTTGGATCAATATAGGGAGAAGCTCTCGGTAGCTGATTAGAAAGGGATCAAAATGCATTTGGGTCTTATCCTGGGGTCGTTTCTTAGTCACACATGGCCTAGGAGTTGGGGCACTTGGTGGTGGCACTAAGGTCCGAACTAGAGTGTTTACATGGAGATGTGGCGGAACAGCATGGTAAGGGTATGGATTTGGACACGGGGCCTTTGGAGGTTGTACATAGCTCGAGGTTCCTATCCCAGATGCTGTATAAGGTGATTGATGAGGGAAATAGTATGAACTGGCAGTTGTTGGTGATGGAGCGGGATTCAGGAATCTCGTAGTGGTCATCCCAATGGACGATTGGACCATAGTAGGGTGGGGATACTGGTTTGGACCTAGAACAATTTGCAGGTATGGTACAAGATCCGAGGTTTCTATCTTTGGTATCAGGCTCTCAGGTTTAATCATTTTCACGATTTTGTCCACAATTTCATCAGGATTGCAACCTTTGTGGCATTGACAAGCGCAGGATTCAGCAAGGATTGTATGTTCTGGACTTAATGGTTTTGGTTGATCCGAAGGCGATGCAGAGCCCTGAGAAAGTTCCTCTTTACTTTTACCCATATCCTCAACCATTTTCAGCAATTTGGCCAACTGTTTCTTCACCTCTCGGATTTCATGTCCACATTCCTCTTGATTGCGTTCCAAAGCAACCAATCGTTCCTCCGATTCATTCCTTATATCTCGAACCCCTTTCATGCAAATGAAAATGTCATGAGATTAAGAATACAATTATGAATGTACATACTCTATTCCTATGTGCATGAATATACTGATGATTAATGCATGAACATATACAGAGAAATTATGATGACTATGTATGCTATGGATGCAATCTAATGCCAACATGATGCATTTAGAAAAATGAATAAATTGATGCACAAGTATATACAAATAATGACCATGCATGCCATAAACGTATTCTACAATGAATGACCATGCATGCTATGATGCCAAATTGATACATGCTAAGACTAAATGAATAAATACAAAGGTAGGTACAAAGAATGATCATGTAATCACAAATGTATTCTACAATGAATAACCATGCATGTTAAGACTGTAACACAATGTCAAAATGATACAAATAAAGAATAAATGAATTAACACCAAGGTATATACAAAGAAATCAATGATTACACGAAATTGATAGGACCTAAATCTTGATTATTCAAAAATCTCATTATGCAAGATTTGCCTCCAAATTTATGATTTTTTTGAAACATGTTTTTTTTTTCTATGAAAAACCAATCATATTATTTTCAAAAGAATTTCGGGGTAGTGGATCTTACTATGATACCATATGCAAATGTTCATGCGACACTACCGTTTTTATGAAATCATCAAATGAGATTATTATTCCTAACTGTTTATTGCAAAGAATGAGATTAATAATACAACCAAAAATGTACATGCTTTATTCACACATGTATGAAATGTGCAAAATGCAAACATGCTTGAAAAAGGATTTTTATTTCCAATTTCAAAAAATTAGTGAACACTTGCCCCAACAAATATCTACTTATATAGGTATCACAGTGCCTTTGGGATGGATTAACACATTTATTATGAGCGATGTACGTACATCGTTGCCTGATCTACACAACTTATTCAGAGTGTAAAATGGGTAACAAAAGGTTTAAAAAATGTCCTTCCATGTGTTCCAAGTTTCGGTGTATCTAACAGAAATCCGGCATGGCTTCGCCTAGGTTCACTATATGAAGGTGAACCGGTTCTAAGGCCCTGAATTGTTCCTCACTGTCGCCAATGAAGGCTAGTAAGGCACCCCGATAAAAGCGGGTTCAATTCGTTAGAGTATATTTTCCTATGTCCGTATGGAGGATTATCACGAAAGCACTAGGTACTTTATACTCCGAAAGTGTTTCACTAGCCCATACGGAGGATCAATCACGAAGGCGTAGTTAATTTACTTCCACTTAAAAGGACGGAACTCGGGTAGAGGATTCATGTTATGCAAATGCAAATATAGTGTGTGCGGAGGAACAAAACAAACCTGTCACCACCTATTCTACAACCCTTATTCTAAATACCATACTAAAATCAAACAATGTAAAGCATCAGTCAAGCAAACATATAAATATACACAACAAAATAACCAGAGAGCAAATAATAATATAAATGCACATGAAGATGGACATATTTAAAATATTTTATTATTTTCAAAATTCTCTTTTATTTTAAAAAATATGAGAATTAAAATTAAATACCATTTAAACCAACAAAACCGAGACTTTGATAACACACGACTAATTCTAGGCCTGACTCTCTAATTGTCCCCAGTGGAGTCGCCAAGCTGTCGCAACCTCAATAAATAATGAGCCTCATCGCAAGACTTTATTATTCGTTAAGCGTGACATTTAAAAAAAAACCGAGGAAAAGTCGACTTAATTCCTCTAGAAAAATGAAGGTTTTGAAAATGACCTTAAAAAAAGACATGGAGTCGCCACCAATCTTTTTTAGCTAGGTGTGATCGGCCACCTATTAAAACCGGTTTTATAAAACATTTTAAAATTAATTAAAACATTTTTAAAACCAATTTCAAGTCTGCGTTATAAACCAGAGAAATCAAAGAAGCGGGTTCGGGAGTCGGTTACGTGCGGGGAAGGATTAGCACCCCCACGACGCCCGTACAAATCGGTACCTTATTAATCGTGTGTTATCTCAAATCTCGATGTAAAGTTGGTTTTAAATTTAGTATTTCAAGTTAATTCCCAATTTAAAGAAAAATAATTCCATTTTTAATTAAAAATGATCTGGAATTCATAAATTCAAAATTTTCCTATATTCCCCAACAAACGTGGCAAAATATAGAAATTTTTATTAATTTTGGAAAATTTTCCGAATCATTCTCTTTTTAAAGAAGATATTCCGTTATTAATAATAATTGATGATATCCTCCCTAGCAAACCCGGCAGAGAACTCATGAATTATTTTAACTCGGGAATATCTTTATTTTATTGAAAACTATTAGCTTTTTTTTGAAAACATTTAAAAGAAATGAATATGTATATGCATGACATAAATAAAATGACATAACAAAATCTAAATAATATAATGCAACCTAAATGACATGACATGATTTGAATGCCTTAGCATATCCTAAATGAAATGAAATATCCTAAGTTATATGATATATTCTAAATGAAATTAAATGACCTATGTAACATAATACATTCTATATGAAATGCAATATCCTAAGTCATATGATATAATCTAAATGAAATAAAATATTCTAGATGACATAATATATCCTAAATGAAATGAAATGACCTAGATAATATAATATATTCTACATGAAATGCAATATCCTAAGTCATATGATATAATCTAAATGAAATAAAATATTCTAGATGACATAATATATCCTAAACGAAATGAAATGATTTAAATGACATGACAAATATGAATGATATAGCATATAATTTAAATGACATGGAATAAAATAATGCTATCATATAATATGCATGAAAATAAAAATAATAATGCATGAACATAGTATATGCTAAATAAAAATAACTAAATAAAAGCATAGGATATCATGAAATATTCAAAACCATATAATAAACCATATAACATCAAAAAATATAAATCAAAATAATAACAATATCATAGAAATTATTATAGCAAGAATCACATATTATATAAAATGCATGAATATGAAAAATGCAATGCGTGAAATGTATTTTTTCCTTTAATTAAGGAAATCCGTATATCTAAAAAGATATCCGGCTACCTTAGGAAAATATGTCAAATTAAATATTCAAAAACCAAAATACTTTGTGATTGTTTGAAAACAATTTTGAAAAGCTTGAATTAAAAGTAAAAACTGGGCTAAATCTTTTTTAAAATGGCTCTAATTTCCTAAGTTTAAAAATCCGGACTTGACTACCCTTAACCCGAGACTTGAAAAACCATTTTTAGAGTTTAAAAAGGCTTAGAAACTACCCTAAGTCAGTAGCTAACCCTCCTAATCAGCCCACTCTAAGTAACTTAACCAAAACAGAAAAATGATTTTTCTTTAAATTCAATTCTGACTCCACTGTCCAGTTTTAAGCCATGATTTTTTCCCCTATTTTTAAAAATTCCAAAAATTATGAAACAAATACTGGAGACTTAGGACATGTAAAAATACATGGGAAAAAATTTTCTTAATTTTCGGATTAAAGATGAATTCCCAGAAAAATTGGAAATGTACGAGTACTGGGTGAAAAAAAAAACAGCTTCGCCAAAATACATTTTGCCTTTGATAAAATCATTTAAAAATCAAAGTAAAAATATTTAAGACTCACAAAATGACTCACAAACAGTAGCTAGCACTTTTTGAAAGTTAGATAAAAATTGGCTAAGTAAAAAAAAAAAAATCACAAAGGAAGAATAATCAATTTGACAAACTTTAATTTTCCACAAGTGTGCTCAAGAGAGCATGACTTTGAACCATTAATTGGCTCAAGTCATTATTCAAGTGGCATGAACATGAAATGCATGAAACAATACAGCAAACATAATGCATGAAATGTATGAGTTTAAACCTAAATGTCATGAAAAAATGCATGGCATTCATATAGTGACCTAGACCTAAATGAACTTGCATGGCATTTAATGCAACCTAGACCTAAAATGCATGAACATGCATGGCAAATAAACCAAACTTAATAACTAAAATATGCATGGCATTTCACAAACACAAAGCATGCTTAAACTAAAAACTCAACCAAATATCATGCAAATGCTAACCTATCAACTAACATAGCAAGAATGCACATAAAATGCAAAAATTCCAAGGGTGGCCGAATGGAATAATGTAACTAGCAAACATGGCATTTTCACAAACACTTGGTATACTAACATGCTCAACTAAATCAAATGTCATGCAAATGCAAAAACCTACTAACTAACATGGCAAAAATGCAACACACAATGCAAAACACATGGAGTAGCCAAATGGCCTCAAGCTCCAACAAACATGGCATTTTCACAAACACTTGGTTTACTAACATGCTCAACTAAAATATAACACTCAAATCATGCAAAAATCACACAAGCATTTTCACAAACACTTAATATACTAAATCTAAAACATGCTCAACTAAGATATAAAACTCAAATCATGCAAAAACCACACAAGCATTTTCACAAACACTTGATATACTAAATCTAAAACATGCTCAATATAAACATCTTGAAAACAGAAAATTAAAAATGCAAGAACATGATATTTAAATCATAAATGAAAACAAACAAAGCAACCAAATTAAAATATAACTCAAGTATATGAAGTAACATAACATTTAAAACATCAAGATCAAAGAAAATAACATAAACAATATGATAAAAGAAACCAAAATAGCAACTTAAATGAATAATGTAGGCCATTTGGCCATGGTGAGTATATTGTAAAAAAAACTGTAAAAAAAATATATTTAAGAAAGAAATGAAGGAGGAACTTAAGAAGAACAATAAAAAAACATTTATTTAAAATAGAAACTCACCAAATAATAATCAAAATAGCAAAAACAAGAATGAAAAATCAAGAAAGTGCAAGAGTTGGTGCTCAAGAGCAACCTCAAGAAGCTATATTTCAAGCTTTATCTCTTCAAACTTTCATTTTTTTCTAAACTTTTCTTTTTTGCTTTCAACCAAGGAGAGAAAAAACCAAAAGAACTCAGCAAAATGAAGATGAAAATTGCAAATTCTGAACCTCCCTTAATGCTGGCCGAATAGGACTTAAAAAGAGCAAGGATGTTGTCATTTTTTTGTCACCAATTTTCCATCAAATGGCTAATAATTCAAGGTGAAAAAATCATGAAATTACCACCTTTAGATTAGCATATGAGCCATCTCAAATTACAGTTGTTCAAGAATAATGTTGACATCTCTCTTGGCCTATGTGGCTTAATCACCATGGCTTGATCAAAGACAATCTCTAACTAACTCTTGATTTTTAGCCATTTGATTGAAAAATCAGAAGCTTCCTCCTTCCTTTGGGCCTGGGTAGGCCAGCACTTCTCTTTTCCAGCCCAAGTCTGATTTTTTGAAAGGCCCAAAGTAGCCCTTTTCGGTTGCTTGGGTGAAATGACCGTTTTGCCCCCCGGATGCAAAATAAATATCAAACGGGCTCCAAATTAAATTTTTATTTTTTTAATACTTCCAAAATAATAAAATATTGAGTTCTGGAAGTTTTCAAAATTATCCGAGTCCGTTTGCTATTTATTTGGATTTTTTCTTTCAAAAATGCCCTTTTATGCCCTACATTTTACCAATTTTTAAACGAGCTCCAAATAAATATTTTTCTTCACCAATCTCTTCCAAATAATTTAAAAGTGTGATATGGAAGTTTTCATAATTTTTGGAGCTCATTTGGTATTTTTTTGGGATTTATCGGCTTGAATTACTACATAGGAGGCCCGAGATTTGGCCATTTTGCAAACGAACTCCAAATCAAGATTTTCTTTCTCCAATCTCTTCCAAATAATTTAAAAATGATATTTGCAAAATTTCATAATTTTTGGTGTCCATTTGCTATTTTTTCGGGATTTATCTTCTTAAATTATTGCATAGGAGGCCCATGATTTGGCCATTTTGCAAACGAAATCCGAATCAAGATTTTCTTTCACCAATCTCTTCCAAATAATTTAAAAATGATATTTGCAAAATTTTAGAAGATTTGGAGCTCATTTGCTATTTTTTCGGGATTTTTCTTTTTGAATTACTACATAAGAAGCTTGGGATTTGGCCATTTTGCAAACGAACTCCGAATCAAGATTTTCTTTCGCCAATCTCTTCCAAATAATTTAAAAATGAGATTTGTAAAACTTCAGAAGATTTGGAGCTCATTTGCTATTTTTTCGGGATTTTCCTTTTTGAATTACTACATAAGAAGCCCAGGATTTGGCCATTTTGCAAACGAACTCCGAATCAAGATTTTCTTTTGCCAATCTCTTTAAAATGATTTACAAATGAGATTTGCAAATTTTCAGAATTTTCGGAGTCCATTTGCTATTTTTCCCAAATTTTCCAATTTTTCCCTTTTGCCTCCGAAACCCGTTTTTGCTCAAAACAAGTCCAATTTTCAGATTTTCTTCAAACTGAGCCTTGCGCTATCCTTTTTTAATCATTACTCATCCATTGGGGGCTTTGGTCTTACCAAGTCAGGCCATTTCTGTGTTTCTTCCCGATTTCACCGAAATCCACTAAAAACCCTAATTCTCGGTTTTCTCCTAGATTGACTTTTCTTTCGATTTTTCTTGCAAGTGACTTCTCCATTACCCGTAGTTAGTGCTTATCTTTCATTTGGAACCTTCAATTTCGACCAATTTGATCGTTTAAGCACTTTTCCCAAAATTTCTCGGATTAGGGTTTTCTTTCTACTGAATCTCCAAATCCCATCTTCCGAACTCCATATCTTTCAATGTAGACCTTGGATTATCAAAATTCTTTCTCCATTTTTCAATTGAGCTTAAAATCTTTATTTTGAAAGTGGGTTAATTTTTCCAGTAATTGACTTTCTGGGGTTGACTTTTTTGGGGTTGACTTTTTCAAGTTTGACTTTTTATGCTCGCCCCTTTAAACTAAGTCTCGGAGTACCACCTGCAGGATAAAAAAGTCTTTTTACACTCAAAAACATCAATATAGGAAGAAAACATACATGTTTAGTGGTCCAGACAAAATTAGGTGTCTACAACAGTCAATAAAGCATACCCTTCACTATGATTATAGTGATACAAGGTTTTTCTTCATGTTAGTACAATAATAAGGAGTTATTAAGTACTAAACGGATGAAGCCCATGGAACATAATGGCCTTGCAAAGGAATTATAAAGAGTTATAACTATGAGATCCTTATTTAGAAACATTTGATGTTTTCATTGGCATTATAGGCCAATGTTGAGGATATTTATTTATGTTTTTGAAACATATTGTTTTGCTGGCATGGGATTCCATGCTTATTTAATTTCCTCTTAAATAAATCAGTTATAGAATAGTTCTATAACATAGTCTTATATATTATACAACTTGCAAAGTATTTTGAATACCATTTAGCTTAGTGATATGGAATTCGAATTGTTATTGAATCAGTCCGTTAACATTTACATATGTAGGATCTAGTGGGAGCTATAAATAACTTTTTGAATGGTAAAATGTTATGATAAATTGCCATATTTGAAAAATGCAATTAGTAGGAAACATTCCATACTATAAAAGTTTGCACGTTTATATTAAAGGTTTTTAAGACTAACTCTTTTGTTTTGGCTTGCAAAAGGAATTATATATGGATCATTAGCTACTAGCTAACAAGTAGATTCCAATAGTTGTTTTAGATACAACTGAGCCATATGAATGGAATCTAGGTCTCTTTGTGATCCGAATTATTAACCTTGATAATGAGATTATCATGTATACGACAAAGCATATTCTCGACGCACTTAAGCTATGTCCTAGTCGAGACACAATTACTAATCGAAAGAGTTCGGCATTGGATGCTTAGTGATTGGCTTAGTGCAAGTAGGAGATTGTTGGTGTATGCCCTAGAGCCAATCAGATTGAGCTTGGGATACATAACCAATAAAGCATACCTTTCACTATAATTATAATGATACAAGGTTTTCCTTCATGTTGGTACAATAATAAGGAGTTATTAAGTACTAATTGGATGAAGCCCATGGAACATAATGGCCTTGCAAAGGAATTATAAAGAGTTATAATTATGAGATCCTTATGTATCAAAGTCTTGTTCCTCAAACTGTTCCTGGTCATCGTATTGCCAAGACGGGGCATTGGGATAACATATAATTATGAGATCCTTATGCATCAAAGCCTTCTTACTTGCGAAGTAAGCAACCGATCTCATATAGGTTGAAGTATGGGATACTTGGGATAACATATAGGTGCTTGTCTGTTGAACAAGTGCACTGAACATGGCCCGCCAAGAGAACTTCATTTGGTAATATATCACTCTAGTGTCTATGATAATATTCTCTTAGTACCAGTCGTGTAAATTAGTCCTCAGACTTGGGATACCAGGTCATCTTATATGGAGAGTGTCATACTTAGATTTCACCATGAGCGGGTCCCAATCATGAGGATGCTTATAGTAGGGTGTTATTGGGTATGAGATGAACCATACGAAGATGAATGAGTGATCCAGAGAGGATTCACCACTCCCTGTAATATTGGAGACATATCTCGTTTGTTCTAGACTACGATTAACTTGATTAAGTCTATGGCCAAAGCATGATGTATTTAGGAGAAAGTTGTTCCTCTAAATTCATAAGGTTAATCATAAGTTGCGAAGAACTAATATGGATTAATCATGAGTAGACACTGCACCATGCTCATGCACTATCCGCGATATATGGTGAAAAGACCGTATTACACCGACAGGCTGGTTGCTAAAAGGTTCTAAAAGGTCATGCTGACTTCACAATATTTGGGTGGTCAGGATGGGTTGCTAGATCCCACTCTTGATCTATGAAAGCGAGTTAATGAGATTAACTTATGTTCATTGCCAACATATTGGGAACCTAGAGGGTCACACACATAAGAACATATATGATTGGATTAAACATGGTATTCTATTAACGTAAAACTTAATGGAATAAAAGATCTATATTAAGGACTTAATTGAAGAAGTTCAATTGAGATGAATTAAGACATAATTGAGATTTGAGAAATCCAAGGACAATGTCTTAATGAGATAAGAGGAAAGTGAATAGCGAATGACTATACTATATTGGAATAATATCATGAGATGATATTAATAGATTGATGACATGAATTGTTCATGAGGAGAAAGAAATTTAATTGAGAATTAAATTACTTTGTTTAGAAATTAATCTATCCAATAAATAAGCATGATAAATTAGAATGGGTCCAAAGTGACTATTCTAATTTAGGACTGTCCATTAAGAATGGTTGGCCCAACTTAAGGCATTAAGATTGTTGGACCATTATTATTATTAGATAATATAATGGGCTTATTAGTCCATCTTAGAATTAAATAGTTTAAGTCCAAGTGGATTAATGAAAATCTTGTGCAACAAGTTATAGGTGGCCGGCCAAGCATAGGGAGATAGGGATCAGGGTTTGCGCCACTATATAATCTAATATAGAGGCTGTAGCCGCCCAAGAGAGTTTGATAGTACTTGTGATATTCTGATTTTGCTTAAGAAAAAGTTTGGTTTCAAGAAGAGAACCCCTCCTTAGCAAAACGTTGAAATCGTAACCTCCCTATGCCCCTTTTGTGCTTGCCGCAGTTCCTCTTTTTTTGGTGTTCTTCTTGCCGCTTCTTCACCTAGTTGAGTGAGATCAATTAAGGGAGAAAGATACAAGGATATAGACCTTTTGATTGTGATCTTAGGATCAACTTGCTAGCACAAGTGAATCGTCATACCTTAGAGAAGGATCCATCAGCTGTTCGTGTGGACTAGCTCTAGAGGAAGGACAATTGTGTGGTCTTGGACGAGTTGGAAGCTTTGTAGATCTTGGATTCGAAAGCTATTCAAGATTTGGATCTGAAACTTAAGGTTAGGATACCTTAAGTAGGTAACTTCTAAATCATATGGGTGATTTAATCGTTTTGAATGTTACAAAACCTATGCAAACACAAGCTTAAGATCTTGTTGTACTTCGGGTGCTTCTTTGTTTATTTCCGCTACACTTTGATTATCATGTTTTTGCATGAGCTCGATGTAGTGTATTCCCAAAAACGAGAGCATAGTTACTTTACTTCCACCTAAAGGACGGAGCCCGGGTAGAGGATTCATGTTATGCAAATGCAAGTAGTGTGTGAAGAGGAACAAACAAACCTTTCTATCCTAAAACCCGAGCAAATTAATAAAGACAAAATTAACCAATGTAAAGCATTAATTGAATAAAGAATAATAATGACATGTTAAATTAAATAACCATAGAATAGTAAAATATGCATGCACATGAGAATGAACACACTTAAAATACTTGATTATTTTCAAAAAAATTCTTTTATTAGAAAATGGGAATTAAAAGTAAACGCCAACCCAAAATTGACAAACTGAGACTTTTGATAACGCACAACTAATTCTAGGCCTGACTCTCTCATGTCCCCAATGGAGTCGCCAAGCTTTCGATACGTGATCCGGGGGACCCGTTCGAGTGAAGGGAAAACAATAGGCAGAGGAAAAGATGACTTAATTCCTCTTGATTGAAATAAAAGGTCGAGGGTATGAAAACATCCTTGGAAAAAGAAATGGAGTTGCCACCAATCTTTTTTGACTAGGTGTGATCGGCCACCTATTAAAATCGGTTTTTTTTTTAAAAAAAAAACATTTTTAAATTAATTAAAACATTTTTTTAAAACCAATTTTGAAATTTGTGCTTTAAACCAGACAAAAGAAGTGCGGGTTCGGGAGTCGGTTATGTGCAGGGAAGGATTAGCACCCCAACAACGCCCGTATGAAACGATATCTTATTAATCGTGTGTAATCTCAAATCTAAAAAAAAAAAAAAGTCGGTTTTCAAGTTGACGTTTATAAATAGTTCCCTTGAAAATTCATATTTTATTTGAAAAGGACCCGAAATTTACCAGCACAAAATTTTCCATATTTTTTCGACAGACTCAACAAAATATGGAATTTTCATTGATTTTAAAATTCTCCGAATCATTTTCATTTTAAAAAGAATATCCCGTTATTAATGATAATTGATGATATCCTCTCCGGCAGACCCAACAAAGAATTCATGAATTATTTTAACTCAGGAATAATCTTAATTTACAAAAACATCCTTTGTAAAAACATAGAAAATGATTATGATTATTCAAAAATATTACCAAGATAACAATTAAATAATTATGCATATTTATCACGCCATGATAAACATTTTATTATGATCTAATAATAGAAATGATTACATGACATATGATTGACATAGCACACGAAATGACATGTTAAAAAAATCGACATGACATATAGATGACATGGCATAAAAATGAATGTCATGTGACATGGTATAAAAATGGCATGGCATAAAAAATGACCTATGGATGGCATGACATAAAATGTGACATGGCAAAAAAAACATAGCATATGAATGGAATCGACATGGCATAAAATGACATGGCATGTCAATGAAATCAACATGACAAGCAAGATGTCATGACATATGAAATGGCATAAGATGACATGGCATGTGACATGGCATAAAATGACATGGCATGGGAATGAAATCGACATGATAAACAAGATGACATGGCATATGAAATGGCATAAGATGACATGGCATGTGACATGGCATAAAATAACATGGCATGGGAATGAAATTGACATGACAAGTAGAATGACATGGCATATGGATGGCATGACAAAAAGGGATGACATAAAATGACAATAGCATGTAACATGGCATGAAATAACATAGCATGTGAAATGAAATCGACATGGCATGTGATATGACATAAAATGACAATTGCATGTGATATGGCATAAAATGGCATGGCATGTGAATGAAATCGACATGACAAGCAAGATGACATGGCTTATGGATGGCATGACATAAGGTGATGACATAGCATGTGATATGGCATGAAATGACACAGCAGGTGAATCAAATCAACATGACAAGCAAGTTGACATGGCATATGGATGGCATGACACAAGGTGATGACGTAGCATGTGACGTGGCATGAAATGACATAGCATGTGAATGAAATCGACATGACAAGCAAGATGACATGGCATGTGACATGGCATAAAATGACATGGAATAAAATGAAAATGGCATGTGACATGGCGTAAAATGACATGGCATGTGAATGAAATCGACATGGCATAAAATGATATGAATTTGAGAATGACTCAGAATTTATTAATGCAGAATATTTTCATGTCCCCCGGCAGACCCGACAAAACATAGAAAGTTTTATTTATTTTAAAATTTTTCGAATCATTTTATTTCATAAAGGGGTATTCTTTTGTTAATAATTGATGGTAACCTCTCCGGCATACCTAGTAGAGAAAACCATGAATTATTGAAACTCGGTAATATTGCCTTATTAATTAAAATGTTATGAATAGCATAGCATGATAATAAAGGTATGTGAATGGCCGAATGTATGGTGATGGCATATGGATAATATGGCATGAGAATGCACCTAGACCATAAATGACATAGCTATATGACCTAATATGCATGACATAGGCAAGTATAATGCAAAGCATGACCTAGACCTAAAATGCATGAGAGGGTCGAATGGTACATGACCTTATGCGCAATATAGATCATGCTAAAGATGCAAGATATGATACATGGAAAAAATGCAAGATACAAACATACTTAACATGCAAGACATGGCAAAATGCAAGTCATAACCAAAAAAGTACAAGGATGGCCGAATACTATATTGCAAAAATGCAAGATATGATACATGAAAAAAATGCAAGATACAAACATACTTAATATGCAAGACATGGAAAAATGCAAGTCATAACCAAAAATGTACAAGGATGGCCGAATAGCTATACGGGAAAAATGAAAGATACAAACATGCTTAACATGCAAGATATGGCAAAATGTAAGTCATAACCAAAAATACATGGATGGTCGAATGGCTATATGGGAAAATGCAAGATGCAAACATGCTTAACATGCAAGATATGGAAAAATGCAAGTCAACCAAAAATACATGGATGGCCGAATGGATATATGGGAAAAATGCAAGATGCAAACATGCTTAACATGCAAGATATGGAAAAATGCAAGACATTACCAAAAATACAAGGATGGCCAAATGGTAAAAGGGAACTATTACTACATGAAAATAATTTAAAAGCCAATATAGCATAAAAATAATGCAAAGAACATGATCAAAATAAACATGGACATGCAATGAAATAACAATAAAAATTAGTAAACAAAACAAGGAAAGTTAAGCTTCATGGTTGGTACAAATGGGCACAGCCCGTCCCTAACCATAATCACTTGATATTGACAAGATCATGAAGCCTTTCCAACCCACAAATTAGAAAATAAACCAAGCTAACAACAAAATGGAGGTGAGCTCCATGGTTGGTACAAATGGGCATTGCCCTCCCCTAACCATGGTTACTTGATGTTTATCAAGATCATGTAGCCACTTCAACCTCTTTTCCTTCATTTATTTTGAAAAAAATCATAATAAAAAATGACTAAACCTTCCACAATCATGTTTCTCACAACCAAAAGGCAAGACAAAAATCGAGGCAAGAACCAATGCAAGTTTCGGCCATGTTGAAAAGTTGGTAAAAAAATTGTTTTCTTCCATTCTTGATGGAAAAGGAATAGATGAAAGCTAAAAAAACATTTCAAAACTTTATTTTCATAAAAAAAAAGATGGAAATCACATAGGAAACAAAGAAAACTACGTGAGAAATGAAGAAGAAAATCATGCTAGAGCTAGGTAGAAATGGCTACCTTCCAAGATTTTTGGTAAAACCTTTCTTCTTTTCTTTCAAAACCCTCTTTTTTGCCAAATTAGCTACTGCCTCCCCTCTCTCAAATGACCAGCCTCTTAAGGAAATAAAACATTCCCCTCTCCCTTCCCAAAGCTTGGCCGGTTGGCCTCTTATCGATTGGATGGATTTTTCTCATATTTCCATCCATTCTAGCCCTTTGATTGGGATCTTTTCATGACAACATAAAAATATATCTTGCAAATAGATCTTAGCCCTTAAAATGTGTACTCATCTTCCACAAATAACCTAGGCCATTGGATGACACAAAATCACTTGCATGCTCTCACCTTGGCCGAACCATCCCTCACCATTAGATGGTTTGTGCTCATCTTTCTTCCTCTACTCTTGGCCATTGGATGAGGATCTTTTCATGACAAATAAAAATTTCATCTTGGCATTTGATCTTGTCCATTGAAGGGTGTACTCATCCTTTGTTCAATGCATCTAGGCCATTGGATGAAGGGGGGACCATTTGCAAGGTATTAAAGATGGCATTTTTAGCTTGATAGTGACTAGTGAATTAAATTGATCAAGGTTTCCTCCTCCCTCCTATGTTGGCTGGACAAGGCATGGAATGTTCAAGAATTTTCTCCATCTTTCACATTTTTCTTAATTGCAAAATGGCTCGTTTCGGTTCTTTCGGTAAAATTGTCATTTAGCCCTTCCGAACTTAATTTAATTGCACAACGGCCCCAATTTTGGATTTTTTTTTCAAAGTCATCCTATTCAATATTAAACTTGATTTTGGAGGTTTTCATTCTTTCGAACTCATTCACTTTTTTTCCCGGAATTATCTTTGGCATTTCCGGATTTGTGCACCCGAACTTTGTCATTTTTGAAATGAGCTCCGATTCTGGATTTTTCTTCACCAATCTCTTCCAAAAATTATAAAACTCAGATCTGGAAGATTTCATA
Organism: Fremontodendron californicum; assembly: GCA_030761205.1. NCBI lineage: Eukaryota > Viridiplantae > Streptophyta > Magnoliopsida > Malvales > Malvaceae > Fremontodendron > Fremontodendron californicum. Next base: position 25,867,220 of record JAULJL010000009.1, read on the forward strand.
ATTTTTTGAGCTCGTTTGCTATTTTTCCCGAAATTATCTTCTGGAATTTTGGCTTAGAGCACCCAAAATTCACCTTTTTCATTTGAACTTCAATTCCGAATTTTTCTTCACCAATATCTCCCAAAAATCATGAAACTCAGATCTGGAAGTTTTCATAATTTTTCGAGCTCGTTTGCTATTTTTCCCGGAATTTCCTTTTGGAATTTTATATTTCAATGTATTTCCCAATGAATGATCATATACACTATGAATGCAACACGGTGTCAAATATGATGTATGTGATTAATGAATGATTGACACAGAGTATATACAAAGAAAATCATGCTGACCATGTGTGTTATGAATGCAACCTAATGCTAACATGATGTATGTAATAAGCAAATTAGTGCATGAACATATACAGAAAAATCATGCTGACTATGTTTGTCATGAATACGACCTGATGCTACCAAGATGCATGTATGAATGTATGGTATGACAAATAATTGATCGGATGCAAAATGCAAAGGGGAAGATATCACAGGGGAAATAAGAATCGGAGGAACTTAATCATCAATATCTCATAAATTTGAAGCACAACCAATTCATTCCCATTAATCTGAGCAGTTCACAATGGTATAAACCATGTTTACAAAATATGAGCAGTGGTTAAAACTGTCTTTACAAGCACTTTATTTTTCCTAGCATCTTAAGGCTATAAGAGCCGGCTACTGAAAAAGTGAAATCCTATTGCATCATATCAAACCGAAGTCTTTCTACGTCATTACCATAAATCTCCCACTCCTAATTACCCTTTCCCAGCCTTCTATCAATCAGTGACGTTGGATCGATCCACTCGACCTCTATAAGAGATTGTACTTTCTTTTTGATGGCTATACAGTCTTTAATGCTATGCCCAGCAATTCCGCAGTGATAATCACATCTTGCGCTTGGGTTGTACCACTTGGGATAAGGTGGTAACAAGGGTTTCAAAGGGATACATGCAATCATGTGATCTTGTACCAATATAGGGAGAAACTCCTGGTAGCTGATTGGAATGGGATCATACTCCTCTTGAGTCCTATTCTTGGATTGTTTCTTGGTCACGCATGGCCTAGGGGTTAGGGCTCTTGACGGTGGCACTAAGGCTTGAACCAAAGTGTTTACATGGAGAGGTGGCAGAACATCATGGTAAGGGTATGGATTTGGACACGGGACCCTTAGAGGTTGTACATAGTTCGAGGTTCCTATTCCGAATGCTTGATAAGGTACTTGATAAAGAAAGGAGTATGAACTGCCAATTGGTGGTGATTGAGTACGACCTAGGAATCCCGTAGCGGTTATCCCAATGGATAACTGGATCATAGTTGAGTGAGGATACTGGTTTGGACCTAGGACCAATTGCAGGGACTGTTTGGGATCTGAGATTTCTGTCCTTGGTATCAGGCTCTCTGGTTTAATCATTTTCATGATTTTGTCCACAATTTCATCGGGTTTGCAACCTTTGTGGCATTGACAAGTGCAGGATCCAGCAGGGATTGTATGCTTTAGACTTAATGGTGTTGGTTGATCCGAAGGCGATGTAAAGCCCAGATAAAGTTCCCTTTTACTCTTACCCATATCCTCAACCATTTTCATCAATTTGGCAAGTTGTTCTTTCATTTCTCGGATTTCATGTCCAAATTCCTCTTGATTGCGTTCCAAAGCACCCAATCATTCCTCCGATTCATTCCTCATATCTCGAACCCCTTTCATGCAAATGAAATTGACATTATTACCATGAGATCAGGAATACAATTTATGAATGTACATGCTCTATTCCTATATGCATGAATATATTGATGATTAATGTATGAGCCTATACAGAGATATTATGATGACTATGTATGCCATGTGTGCAACTTGATGCCAACATGACGCATGTGAAGAATAACTGAATTAAAACAAGGATATATACAAAAAAAAATGACTATGTATATCACAAATGTATTCTACAATGAATGATCATGTGTGCTAGGACTGTAACATGATGTCAAAATGATACAGGTAAAGAATAAATGAGTTAACACAAAGGTATATACAAAGAAATTAATCAATGATTACACGAAATTGGTGGAACCAAATTTTGATTATTCAAAAATTTCATTATGCAAGATTTTCCTCCAAATTTAATCTATGATTTTTTTTTTTAAACATGTTTTTTCTATGAAAAATCAATCATATTATTTTTCAAAAGAATTTCGGAGTAGTGGATCCTACTATGGTACAATATGCAAATCTTCATGTAACACTACCGGTTTATGAAATCATCAAATGAGATTATTATCACCATCCGTTTATTGCAAAAGAAATGAGATCAACAATACAACCATAAATGTACATGCTCTATTCACACATGCATGAAATGTGCAAAATGCAAAAATATTTGAAAAAGAATGTTTATATTTTCAATTTCAAAATGTTAGTGAACACTTGCCCCCAACAGTATCGACTCACTTAGGCATCACGATGCCTTTGGGACGAGGTATTAAACTTATTGCGGGCGATGCACGTTCATCTTTGCCCGGTTTATGAAATTTATTTGGAATGTGGAATTAGCGGATAAAGGGTTAGAAACGTTCCTCCATGTGTTCCTAACTTCGGGTATCTAACAGAAATACGGCATGGCTTCGCCTAGGTTCACTATATAAGGGTGAATTGGTTCTAAAGGCCCCGACTTATTCCTCACTGTCGCCGGTGAAGGCTAGTAAGGCACCCCGATAAAAGCGGGTTCAATTCGTTAGAGTTCATTTCCTCGGCTTATGCGGAGGCTATTTCCACACGAAGCATAGGTAATCTGATATTCCGAAAATGTTTCGCTAGCTTATGCGGAGGCTATTGCAACACGAAGCGTAGGTACTTTACTTCCACTTAAAAAGATGAAACCCGGGTAGAGAGCTCATGTTATGCAAAATACACGTGTAGTGTGTGAGGAGGAACAACAAACCTTTCACCACCAATTCTACAATCCTTATTCTAAATGCCCCAACGGTTTATTAAAAAAAAGATCAAGAATAGTGTAATGCATTAACCAACAAGAATGCAATAGTAAAATACAACATTAAATAACTAGAAAACAATAATAAGATGCATGTGAATGAATATGAACATATTTAAAACATTTTATTATTTTCAAAATTCTCCTTTATTGTGACAAAAATGTGGGAATTAAAATTAAATACCGAATAAACCAACAAAAACCGAGACTTTGATAACACACGACTAATTCTAGGCCTAACTCTCTAAATTTCCCTAGTGGAGTTGCCAAGCTGTCGCAACCTAAAAAAGAACAAGTCTCATCGCGAGACTTTATTACTTGTTAAGCGTGACATTGAAAAAAACAGAGGAAAAGATGACTTAATTCCTCTTGAAATAAAATGAGGGTTTGAAAACCACCTCGAAAAAAGACATGGAGTCGCCACCAATCTTTTTTGGCTAGGTGTGATCGGCCACCTATTAAAATCGGTTTTGTAAAACATTTTAAAATTAATTAAAACATTTTTTTAAAACCAATTTCAAGTCTGCGTTTTAAACCAGAGAAATCAAAGAAGTGGGTTCGGAACTCAGTTACGTGTGGGGAAGGATTAGCACCCCTACAATGCCCGTATAAAACGAGACCTTATTAATCGTGTGTTATCTCAAGTCTCGATAAAAAGTTGGTTTTAAATTCGATATTTCAAATTAATTACCAATTTTAAGAAAAAAAATAATTCCATTTTTAATTGAAAATGACCCGGAATTTATTAATTCAAAATTTTCCTATATTCCCCTAAAAACTCGACAAAATATATAAATTTTTATTTATTTAGAAAAAATTTTGAATCATTCCCGTTTAAAGAAGATATTTCGTTATTAATGATAATTGATGATATCCTCCCCGGCAACCCGAAAGAGAACTCATGAATTATTTTAACTCGGGAATAACTTTATTTTATTTGAAACCATTATCTTTTCAAAACATTTAAAAAAAATAAATATGAATATGTGTGACATAGTATAATCTAAATGACATGAAATTATGTAAATGAAATGATATAACCTAAGTGACATAATGTATTCTAAATGAAATGAATAACCTAAGTGTCATAATATATTCTAAATGAAATGAATAACCTATGTGACATAATATATTCTAAATGAAATAAATAACCTAATTATCATAATATATTCTAAATGGAATGAATAACCTATGTGACATAATATATTCTAAATAACATGATATATCCAAGGTATCATAATATATTCTAAATGAAATGATATGACCTAAATGACATAGCATATTTTAAATGACATGGCATATTTTAAATAATATAATCTAGATGACATGGAATATAATCTAAATGACATGAAATGATATGAAACATAAAATAATGTTATCATGAAATATGCATGAAAATAAAAATAATAATGCATGAACATCGTATATGCTAAATGATGTGACAAAAATAAATGACTCAACAAAAAGCATAGGATAGCATGAAATATTCAAAACCATATAACAAACAATAGAACATCATAAAATATAAATCAAAATAATAACAATACCATATAAATTATCATAGCAAAAATCACATATTATGTAGTATGCATGAACATGGAAAATGCAATGCATGAAAGTGTATTTTTTCCTTTAAATAAGGAAATCCATATACCTAAAAAGATATCCGGCTACCTTAGGAAAAGACATCAAATTAAATTTTCTAAAATCAAAATAAATTGTGATTGGTTTAAAAACAATTTTGAAAATCTTGGATAATAAAACATCATAGCCGAATTCCCCTTTTAAAAATAGCTCTATTTTCCTAAGTTTGAAAACCCGAACTTGACCATCCTTGATCGAGCTTTATAAAATTATTTTTTAAAGATTAAAATGGCCTAGAAACCAACCTAGGACAGTAGCTAAGGTTCCTAATCAACCCCCTCTAAATGCCTTAGCAAAAACTAACAATTATTTTTCCCTTCAATTCAAATCTGACTCTACTGTCCAGTTTTAAAGCGTAGTTTTTTAACCTATTTTTAAAATTTCAAAAAAATTTAAAAAAGATACAGGAGATTTAGAACATGTAAAACTATACGGGAAACAATTGGCTTAATTTTTTGACTAAGGATAACTTCCCAAAAAAATCGGAAAAGTCAGAACACTGGGTGAAAAACTATTATGCCAAAACATATTTTTTTGGCTTTGATAAAATCATTCACAAATCAAAGTAAAAATATTGGAGACTCTTATATGAACCTAAAACAGTAGCTAAAATTTTTTAAAAAATGGACAAGATTTGCCTAAGTAAAAAAAAATCACATAGGTAGAAAAATCAACTTGACAACTCCTTAATTTTTCACAAGTATGCTCATGTGAGCTTGACTTTGAGCCATTGATTGGCCTAAGTGAAAAATCAAGTGGCATGATATGATATGCATGAACAAATAGCAAGTTAAATGCATGAAATGCATGATTTAAGGCCTAAATGACATAGAAAATGCATGGCATAAAGAATATGACCTAGACCTAACATGAACTTGCATGGCAATAAATACAACCTAGGCCTAAGCATGTATGAAATGCATGGCAATACCAATGAAATCTAGAGCTAAAAAATGCATGGCAATAACACAAACACATTGCATACTAAATCAAAATACACAAAATCATGGCATGGAAATACAAGCATGTCAACTAGCAAGATGAAAATGCACATACAAAGCATGGAATAGAGAGTACCCGAATGGTCATTTTTCAATATGATGAAATCCTAGCATGGCATTTACACAAACACATGACATACTAAATGCAAGGCTAAAGAAGAAACATGCTAAACTATGCAAATATGAAGTAAAGGCATGAACATGACTAGACATTTTCACAAACACATAGTATAGTAAAATGCAAATCATGAACAACTCAAACATGTTGAAAACAGAAAATTAAAAATGGTAGACAAGGAAAGTAAACATGAAAACAAGGATGATAAAATCAAAAATAGAGGTAAATAAGTAAAAAGATTAAAACAAGCTCCATATTTTTTGTTATTTGAAAAAAATATAAAACATCAAAACATGCTAGACATCAAAACCAATATGAAATAAAGATCAAACACAATTCATATCAAAAAAGGTCCATTCAGCTACCCTTCAAAATAGTAAGAAAAATTGCTTTTTTTCAATTTTTTTCAAGAAAGCATGAGAAAGGAGCTTGAGCTTGAAAACACTTATTTTAAAACCAAAATCAATAGAAAATCACCAAATATCAAATGAAAACAGAAAATTAAGAATGGAAATGTAAAAAAAAGTGCAAGATAAGGTGCTTTTAGTTACCTCTATTTTGCAAGCTTTTTTCTCTTCTTACTTTCTTCACCTTTCAAAACTTTATATTTGCTTTAAAAAATGGAGAGTATTCAGCCAAGAAGAAGTGTGAAAAATGAAAATCCCCCATCCCAAAATGTAGTGGCCGAATGGCCCTTCCTATCCCCTTGAAAGTTGTGATTTTTTTTCACCAATTTTAATCCAATGGTCTTTAATCCAAGATGATTTCTATGTAAAATTCCCACCCTTAGATTGGAATAATCAGCCCCTAATTATGATGTCATGAAGATGATGTCATAAATATGACATCATCCCTCTCCATCCATTGCTCCATGTGTTGCAAATTCAAAGGCTTGATCAAAAAAATAACTACCTTCCTATTCACTCTTGGGCTTTAGATGAAATGGCTCAGCAAAATCACTCTCCATCATGGGCTTGGCTGATTGCCCTCTTAAAATCCAGCCCAATCTCCATTGCTAGAAAAGCCCTTTTCGATTTCTTTGATAAAATGACCTTTTTGACCCCCAAACCTAATTAAATCGTAAATGGACTCCAAATCCAAATTTTATTTTTTTAATACTTTCAAAATAACAAAAAATAGAATTATGGAAGTTTTCAAAAAATTTTGAGCCCATTTGCTATTTTTTTGGATTTTTCTTCCAAAATTGCCCCTTTGTGCACTGAACTTTTACCATTTTTTAAACGAGCTCTAAAGTCAGATTTTTCTTCACCAATATCTTCCAAATAATTTAAAAGTGAGATCTGAAAGTTTTCATAATTTTTGGAGCTCATTTGCTATTTTTTCGGGATTTATCTGCTTGAATTTCAGCATAGTGGGCTCGGGATTTGCTATTTTGCAAACGAACTCCGAATCCATATTTTATTTCGCCAATCTCTTCCAAATAATTTAAGAATGAGATCTGCAACTTTTCAGAATTTTTGGAACTCATTTGCTATTTTTTCGGGATTTATCTTCTTGAATTTCAGCGTAGTGGGCCCGAGATTTGCCATTTTGCAAACGAGCTCCGAATCCGGATTTTTATCTACCAATATCTTCCAAATAATTTAAGAATGAGATCTGCAAATTTTTAGAATTTTTAGAGCTTATTTTCTATTTTTCTCGTATTTTCTAATCTTGCCCTTTTGTCTCCAAAGCTCGGTTTTACTCAAAACAAGTTCGATTTTCAAATTTCATATATTGAATTGGAGTTGGTCCGAAAATGCTCAATTTTTACGATCAAATTGCCTTCCAATTTGATTTTTCCTTTTTTCAGTATCGAGAATTTTCTCGTTTTTCCGTTTTTCCTCCAATCAGCTCTTTTCTCGAAATTTCTTCAAACTGAGCCTTGGGCTATCCTTGTTTACTCACTCCTCATCAATTAAGGGCTTTAATTTTACAGAATCGGGTCATTTCTATAATTTTTCCCAATTTCACCGAAATCCACCAAAAACTCTAATTCTCAGTTTTCTTCCAAATTGACTTTTCCTTCAGTTTTTCTTCCGAGTAGCCTCTCCATTACCCGTAGTCATTGCTTAACTTTCATTTGGAACCTCCAATTTCGACCAATTTGATCGTTTAAGCACTTTTCCCTACATTTTTTGAACTAGGGTTTCTTTTCTACTGAATCTTCGTAACCTATCTTCTGAACTCCATATCTTTCATTGTAGACCTCGGATTATCAAAATTCTTTCACCATTGTTCAATTGAACTTTGAATCTAGATTTTGAAAGTGGGTTGACTTTTTTAGAATTGACATTTTGGGGTTGACTATTTTGGGGTTGACTTTTTGAAGATTGATATTTTATGTCTGCTTTCTTAAACTAAATCTCGGAGTACCACCTACAGGATAAGAAAAGCCTTTTTGCATTCTGAAACATCACTTTAGGAAGAAAAAATACCTGATTTAGTGGTCCGGACAAAATTAGGTGTCTACAGCTCAATTTTAGACTTTTTTTTTAAAGGGTTGCGACAGCTTGGTGACTCCGCTGGGGAAATTTAGAGAGTTAGGCCTAGAATTAGTCGGGTGTTATCAAAAGTCTCGGTTTGTCGGTATTAATTGATGTTTAATTGTGATTCCCACATTTTTTCAAATAAGGAGAATTTTGAAAATAATAAATGGTCTTGAATATGTTCATACTCATATACATGCATATTATTATTATTCTCTGTTTATTTAGTGTTGTATATTATTATTGTTCCCTAGTTATTTAATCTTGTACATTATTATTATCCATTGGTTACTTAAGCTTGTATATTATTACTGCTCTCTAGTTGGACAATGCGTTACACTATTCTTGATCTTTGTTTTAATAAATTGTTGGGGCATTTAGAATAAGGATTGTAGAATAGGTGGTGAAAGGTTTGTTTGTTCCTCCTCACACACTACACGTGCATGAGCATAACATGAGCCCTCTACCCGGGTTCCGTCCTTTTAGGTGCAAGTAAAGTAACTATGCTCTCATGAGGTGATAACATCCGCATGGGCTAGCAAAACACTTCCGGAGTAGTAAACTACCTATGCTTTCGTGAGGTAATAACCTTCGCATAGGCCTGGGAAATACACTCGAACAAATTGAACCCGCTTTTATCGAGGTGTCTTACTAGCCTTCACCGGTGACAGTAAGGAGCAATTTGGAGCCTTTTTAGAACCTAATGCAACCTCATATTGTGAACCTAGGCGAATCCATGCCGAATTTTTCGTTAGAGATACCGAAGTTAGGAACACATGGAGGAATTGTTCTGATCTTTTTCCATTTATTTCTACATTCTGAATAAGCATTGTAGATCGGGCAACGATGTACGTGCATCGCCCGTAATAAGTGTGATAATCCATCCCAAAGGCACCGTGATGCCTAAATAAGTAGATATTGTTGGGGCACAAGTTCATTAATTTTCTCACTTTGCATGGATGATTTTAACCTTTTACTTGCTTTACTTCTTTTTTCCACACATAATTTGAAATAATACCGAAACCTAGTATTTTTGGATTATTTTGAAAATTCTTCTTTTTATACCTATACCTTTTTAGGTATTTCTAAATAAAAGAAGGAGTTTATTCCATGAAAAATTTTATTCTTTGAAAAAAAGAAAATGAAGAAGAAAATAATAAAAATAAAGGGCGATATTAGGATCTTCTTTTTCTCGGTCTTTTCATTGCATTTTGCGTAACATTCTTATTATTTGAGAAGTTGTAAATATGAAAATTCATCTCCTCAAGCATCTTCGCATTTTGTACATTTCATGTATTAATCATCATTACATTCATGCATATAAGAACAAATCATGTACATTCATAATTGTATTCTTGATAATAATGTCAATTTTATTTGCATTAAAGGGGTTTAAGATATGAGGAATGAATTGGAGGAACGAGTGTATGCTTTGGAGTACAATCAAGAGGAATTGGACATGAAATCCAGGAGTTGAAAGGACAACTCGCCCAATTGATAAAAATGTTTGAGGATCTTAGTAAGAGTAAGGAGGAACTTTCTCAAGGCTCTTCATCACCTTCAGATCAACCAAGACCATCAGGTCTAGATCATACAATCCCTGCTAGATCTTGCACTTGCCGGTGCCATAAAGGATAAAACAGTGGAAGTGGTTAAATCGGGAAGCCAGATGCCAACAGAAACCTCGGATCCTGTACCACCCCTGCAAACTATCCCAGATCTGAATCAGTATCCTAGCTTTACTATTACCCCTTCGTCCGCTGGGACGACCAACACGAGGTCTCTGGGTTCCATTCCATCACCACAAGCTGACTATAATTCATACTTTTTCCCTCATCAACCTTCTCATCAAGCATCCGGGATAACAACCTTGAATTGTGTACAACCTCTAAGGGTCTCATGTCCAAATCCCTACCCTTACCATGATGTTCCACCACCTCTCCATGCAAACACTCCGGTTCAAGTCTTCGTGCCACCATCAAATGCCCCGACTCCTAGGCCGTGTGTGACCAGGAAGCAGTCCAAGAATAAGACTTAAAGGCATTTTGATCCCACTAATCAGCTACCAAGAGCTTCTCCCTATATTGATCCAAGATCATCTGGTTGCCTGTGTGCCGTTGAAAACCTTGCTACCACCGTACCCCAAGTGATATAACCCAAAATGCAAGATGTGATTATCACTATGAAATTGCTGGGCATAGCATTGAAGACTGTGAAGCCTTCAAGAGGAAAGTGCAGTCTCTCATAGATATCAAGTGGTTCGATCCAATGACACTGGTTTATAGAGGACTGGGAAAGGACAATTAGGATTGGGAGATTTACGACAATGATGTAGTAGGGCTTCGATCTTTTATGATGTAGTAGGGTTTCGTCTTTTCAGTAGTCGGCTCTTATAGCCTAAGGATGCTAAGAGAAATGAAGCGCTTGTAAAGACAGTTCTAACCACTGCTCAGATTTTGTAAACATGGTTTATATCTTGTAAACATTGACAGAAGGAAAGAAAAGTCCAAAAGGGAAAAATGCTTCAAAGGGAATCCTCCTCAAGAAATGATCATTGATCTGATAACCCTCAAACACATATTTTGGGCGTATTTATCCTTTCTTCCTGAACCCCGAACCTCAGCCTACATTACGTGCTTTAAAAGTCCATTTTGATCAAGCATGAATATTTAACTTGAAGGGTTTTTCCTCAGATTTTATCCCATCTCATCGAATTATCATTTCACTATGAAAGAATTTAGAATTCTCAAGTGCATGGTAGAACAATAAAAAAGGAAGAAAGAGAAAAATGGAAAGAATGGGACTCTAGGGAGAAAACCCAAAAATGGGCGGTCTAGAGTAAAATGGGAATTTCTGATGCCATCTATGTTAGTGCCGACGCCGTAAAAGAGAAGGTTAACTTGAAGAAATCGAGGAACATCTAGGAATTCTTGAACCTCCCAAATTGCCAGCTCTTATTGGGAGGATTGACTCAAAAAAATTGAAACTCTTTTTCCTCCAAAATTAACTTTCCAGTTTAAACATCCCGGCCAATCTTGAATCTTGTCAAAACGCCATGATTTGGAAACTAAAAGAATGTTGAACTTGTTTGATTCTCAAGGAATTCATGTTTTATAAAACTTGTTCCATTTGTGAGCCTAGAAAGGGACATACAATTTTCTTGTTGAGAAGTTTTCTTGGATCAGCCAAAATCCTGTTGAACCAAGCATTTCAATTCAAGTTGAAAAACCCAAATTGACATTCAGAGAAATTTCTAACAGTGATCATCAGTCGTCAAGAGATTTATATATCAAACATTATGGGGTTAATATTTTTGGCTCAGAAGTTTTCATTAAATGAGCAATTTTTTTCAAAAAAGAAAAAAAAAATATTTTTGAAATAACTATTTTTGATGTTGACATGAGACAAGGGTTTTTCTAATGCAAAGCTATGGAACTACTAGGGTTGACCTTGACTTCCAAATATGAGAAGAAGAAATAGAACTCGGTAAACAAGATTCTATTGTAATTGTTTGCAAATTGTTAGGGCAAGAAGATAGCCAAGGACTGAAAAGAGAATGATCTCTTATGGGGCACGAGTGTTCAAGATACACTCTGATTTGAAAAGGAAAGGCTAAGCCAAAGTCTAAGAAAATAATCGGGGACATTGGCATTATTCATAAGCACTTACCTCTTTATTAAGCTTTGCACCTGCACCATATCAGGAAGTGTCTGCATCATTTATAGGTATTGACATTTGCACCATTCCATGAGCATCTGCATCTTACCATTACATTTATATCCTTCATGGATATTTGCATTCGCGTCATCTCAAGCAATTGTATCATCATTACTGTGTGGTAACTACAATTACACCATTCAGGGACCACTTACATGAACACGATTCGTAGGGGCATCTGCATCTTTTCATGAAGCATTTGCATTATTATTGATATATGCATTTGCATCATTTAGAAGCATTTGCACAATGTCGATCTTTGTATATGCATTATTCCATGAAGTTGCGTCAATGTTGATCTTTGCATTTGCATTATTTAGAAGCATTTTGCACACTGCTAATCTTTGCATTTGCATCAATCAGAAGCATTTGCACAATGTCGATCTTTTCATCTGCATCATACCATGAAGTAGTTGCATTAATGTTGATCTTTGCATTTGCATCTTATTCAATATTTGCATTTGCATCAAGAAGCATTTGCATCAATCCAAGACATTTGTATTTACAATATGAAGCATGTGCATCTTGTTTAATCTCTGCATCTGCATCATGAAGCATTTGCATCAATTAAGGATATTCGCAGCTGCATTATGAAGCATCATCTTTCCAATCCTTCAAGTTAATTTTCAACACACTTTCAAAAAGAAAAGACATCTTTTTAAGACCTCCGAATACTATTCTCAAAAATCATGTATAGGACCTCCTCCAGGCACCATTTTCAAAGAAAAGGCATCTTTTTAAGACCACTGGGCACTATTCTCAAAATCATGTCTATGACCTCCGGGCACCATTTTCAAAGAAAATACATCTTTTTAAGACCTCCGGGCACTATTATCAAAATCATGAATAAGACCTCCGGGCAACATTTTCAAAGAAAATACATCTTTTTAAGATCTCCAGGCATTATTCTGAAAATCATGTATAAGACCTTCGGGCACCATTTTCAAAGAACCTCCGGGCACTTTCCTCAAGATCATGGATAGGACCTCCGGGCACCATTTTCAAAGAAAAGACATCTTTTTAAGACCTTCGGGCACTATTCTCAAAAATCATGGATAAGACCTTCAGGCGTCATTTTTAAAAGAAAAGACAGTTTTTGAAGACCTCCGTGCATAAGTTTTCAAGACCTCTGGGCACCATATTCAAAATTTTGGATAAAACCTCCGGGCACCCTTTTTCAAAGAAGCAACACTTTGTAAGACCTTCGAGCATCTGTTTTTCAAAAACCTCCAGGTAATTTTTTCTCATGCACATCGAACTTGTTTCATTAAGACAGGTCGAGCCTTGATTCGTAAGGGAATTCAATTTAAGGACAAATTCTTCTATCTTTTTCAAAAGATATAATTTCATCCCAAAATTATATACATGTCATGTGAAAAGATATTTTTCTAAAAATCTGTCGGGTTGCCGGGGAGTTCAGCGAAATATCCCGACACATGTCATTCATATAATTTCACACCAAGATAAGGCCCCGGGACTTTCGCCGAGGTATTTTCTTCTCTTGCAAATCGAACTCGTTTCCTTAAGACGATCGAGCCTTGATTAGTCAGGGAACTCAATTTAAGGATAAATCTTATCGTTTTCGACCAAGCTTCACGAAGAGGAGGTAAGGCCCCGAGATCTCCATCGAGGTATTGTCTTCTCTTGCAAATTGAACTCGATTCTTTAAGACTCGAGCATTTATTAGTCAGGGAACTCAATTTAAGGACAAATCTTTTTATTTTTACAGTTTACAATAAAAATGAAAAAAATAAAAAAAAATGATTAAAAAAATTCTCCCTCTTATCCTTCACATGTGATTTTACTAACCGAAAAAAAAATATTGTCTATTTTATCTTTGCTTGATTCCTGATTCTCAGCAATAGTCAAAGTAGGGCAGCTGTAGACACCTAATTTTGTTTGGGCCCCTTAAACGAGGCAAATTCTCCTTTCAACTTTTTGAAATGCAAAGAGACTTCCACTATTCCACAGATGGGTGTCCAAGACTTTGTTTTAGAGGTCTATACAAAAAAATTCAACCCCAAAAAAGTCAACCAATAAAAAGACAATTCTCAGTCAAAATCAAGATCCGAAGTTGAATTGAACAATGGTGAAGGAATTTTGATAATCAGAGATCTACAACGAAAAATAGAGAGTTTGAAAGACAGGTTGCAGAAATTTAGTGTAGAGAAATACCTAATTCGGCAAATTTGGGGAAAAGTGCGTAAACGATCAAATTGGACGAAATTGTTGGTTCCAAATGCATTAAGATCAATAAAAATGGATATTGGAAGGTCCAATTTTGAAGCGGAGTTGAAGGAAAAATTGGTTTGAAGTGAAAAAGAAAAATAAGGATTTAATGAATAAATAAGAAATTAACAAATTTGGGGAAAATTGCAGTGATGGCCCGATTCGGTGAAATTGAAGCCCCTAGTTGATAAAGGAAAACAAAAATATCCCAAGTCCCAGTTTGAAGTGGATCCCAAGGAAGAGCCGGTTAGAGGAAAAACGAAAAAACGAGAAAATTCCCGATATTGAGGAAAGGGGAAAACTAAATCGGAGAGGAATTCAGATGTGAAAATTGGGCATTTTCAGACCAACTCCAATTCAATATATAAAAAAGGCAGTGGAAAAAGAAAATCCAAAAATTGGGCCCGTTTTGAGTAAAATCGAGGTTTCGGGGGTTAAAGGGCAATTTTGAAAAATCCGAGAAAAATAGAATCCAAGCTCGAAAAATCATGAAAACCTCCAAATCTGAGTTTTGTGTTAGATGGAAGGGATTGGAGAAGAAAAATCTGAAATTGAAGCTCAAATGGAAAAAGGCAACGTTCTGGTGCACTAATCCGAAATTCCAAGAGAAAATTCTGGAAAAAATAGGAAACGAGCTTGGAAAGTTATGAAAACTTTTAGATCTAAATTTTATATTTTATGGAAGGGATTATAGAAGAAAAATCCAAAATCGGAGCTCAAATGAAAAAAGGCAAAGTTCGGGTGCACTAATCCGAAATTCTAAGAGAAAATTTCGAGAAAAACAGGAAACGAGCTCGAAAAATTATGAAAACTTCCAAATCTGAATTTTATATTTTATGCAAGGGATTGGAGAAGAAAAATCTTGAATCGGAGCTCAAATGAAAAAAGGCAAAGTTCGAATGCACTAATCTGAAATTCCAAGAAAAAATTCAGGGATAATAGGAAACGAGCTCGTAAAATTATGAAAATTTCCAGATCTGAATTTTATATTTTATGGAAGGAATTGGAGAAAAAAAGTCCAGAATCGCAGCTCAAATGAAAAAAAGCGAAGTTCGGGTCCACTAATCCGAAATTCCAAGAGAAAATTTAGGGAAAAACAGGAAACGAGCTCGAAAAATTATGAAAACTTTCTGGTCTAGATTTTATATTTTATGGAAGGGATTGGAGAAGAAAAATCCAGAAATGGAAAAGAAAACACATGCAAATAGGGGAAAATGCAATTTTACTGAAGAAACCGAAACTTTAGAGAAAATTCAGGAAAATAGAATCCGAGCTCGGAAAAATATGAAAACCTCCATAATTGAATTTTATATTGGATGGGGGGTGAATTGGAAAAGAAAAATCCTAAATTGGGGTCCATTTGCAATTAAATTAAGTTTAGGGGGGCAAAATGCAATTTTACTGAAGAAACTGAAAATGACCATGCAAATAGGGGAGGCTATGAAACCCTTAATTGAAGGTAAGCATCATGCAGATAGGGGACAAGCACCCTAAATTTAAGGAAAACATCATGCAAGGAGGGGACATTTTTTAGCTATATGGCAAAGATGTTGGAGGAGCATGTGAAGCTTGACAAAGGCTAAAATAAAAACACACTCTCATATAACAAGGGGCAGCTGGCTAAGAGCTAAAAGAGGGGATTCATTTTTTTTTTCTTAAGGCATTTCAATAGACTCTTGAGAGAAAAGAAAGAAGAAAAAGAAAAAGAGAGGAGGAGAATTTAAAAGCTTGATTTGGAAAGCAATAGCTAGGTAGCTAGCACTTCCCTTCTTCTTCTTTAATATTTTTCTTTGATATTATGATTCTTTTTCTTTTCTTTTTTTATGTGATTTGTTAACTTTTGTTGAATAAAAAGGTTTTCAAAAATAAATTTTAAATTTTCTATCCTTTATTCCTCATTCTTTACAAATAACCAAGTTGACAAATTTCCTTTTACATAATTTTGCATTTAGCTGAAACTTGGAGGGGTTTTTTTGCTTGTTCTTGCTTGATTATTCTTGCTCGTTTGTTGTTTTCATCTTTTTAACTCATGATTGATCCATTGTCATATGATTGCGGGCTGTAAAATCATGCATTTTATGATATTTCAACTAGGTTTTTTTTTGCATAGATCAACTAATGATCTCAAGTCAAAAATCCCTTGCCTATACTAGTTGAAAGATTGATATTTTAGATTGAGTATTCTGACTTTGGGATTTTTTTTTCACTACTCATCCTTGGTCAAAATAAAACAATTTTTTACCACATGCATTAGACATTTAGATGATGCTGGTATTTTTTTCAAGAGTTTTAGATTTTTTTTTCCATGGTTAAAAAAATAGTTTTCGATGAAGCAGTTTTTAACTCACTGTTCTGACTTTGGTAAAAATTCGGTCAAGGTATCCCTAGTCCAAAAATTAAGCTGATTTTTACCCATGAAGATCATCATGTTCTAGGTCTGCACTAATTTTTACATAATTTTTTGAATTTTTTTTAGAAGGGTAAAAACATAGTTTTTCAAACCTGCCTGTGGGAGTCATAATTTTTTTTAAGAACATATGATTTTTATGTTTTTATTAGTATACAAAGAGGGGGCTGATTAATGACATTGGTTACTATCTTAGGTTGATTTCTATGTCACTCCAAGAATAAAATTTGATTTTTTAAAAGTCGGATCAAGGGTGGTCAACCCGGGTTTCAAAGTTAGAAAAAATATAGCCTTTTAGAGAAGGGTTCGACAAAGGCTTCCTTCTGCTCCAAAAATTCCAAATATTTTTTTAATCCGAGCCCAAAGTCATTCGATTTTGAAAATCCGATTTAAGTCTCTTCCAAAGGTAGTCGGATACCTTTTTAGGTATACGGACGTCCTTACTTCAAGGAAGAAATACATCTAATTTTAAAAATGTTTTCATTTAATTTGGCATAAAACGCGTTTTTCGGTTCTAGACACCTAATTTTGTCCGGACCACTAAATCAGGTACGTTTTCTTCCTAAATTGATGTTTCAGAATGCTAAAAGGCTTTTCTCATCCTGCAGGTTGTACTCCGAGGCTTAGTCTAAGAAAGCAGACGAAAAAAGTCAAACTCAAAAAAAGTCAACCCCAAAAAAAGTCAACTACTGAAAAATTCAACCCACTTTCAAAATCAAGATTTGAGGTTCAATTGAAAAACGGTGAAAGAATTTTGATAATCCGAGGTCTACATTGAAAGATATGGAGGTTGGAAGTTGGGTTACACAATCTCAGTAGAAAAAAAAACCCTAGTTTAGGAAATTCGAGGAAAAGTGCTTAGACGATCAAATTGGTCAGAATTGAAGGTTCCAAATGAAAGATAAGTACTGACTACAAGTAATGGAGAAGCCACTTGGAAGAAAAACTGATAGAAAAGTCAATTCAGAAGAAAATCGAGAATTAGGGTTTTTTGGCGGATTTCGATGAAATTTGGAAGAATTGCAGAAATGGCCCGATTCGCTAGGAATAAAGCCCCTAGTTGATGAGGAATGACTAAACAAGGATAGCTCAAGGCTCATTTTGAAGAAAATCTAAAAATCGAACTTGTTTTAAGCAAAACTGGGTTTCGGAGGCAAAAGGGCAAAATTGAAAAATTTGGGAAAAATAGCAAATGAACTCCAAAAATTCTAAAAATTTACAAATCTCATTATTAAACCATTTTGAAGAGATTGGAAAAAGAAAATATTGATTCGGAGTTCGTTTATAAAATGGCCAAATACCGGGCCCACTATGCAAAAATATAACAGGATAAATCTCGTAAAAAATAGCTAATGAACTCCAAAAATTCTAAAAATTTGCAAATCTCATTTTTAAAATATTTCGAAGAGATTGGCAAAAGAAAATCTGATTCGGAGTTCGTTTGCAAAATGGCCAAATCCCGGGTCCCCTATGTAGTAATTCAAGCAGATAAATCCCGAAAAAATAGCAAATGAGCTCCAAAAATTATGAAAACTTCCAAATCACATTTTAAAATTATTTGGAAGAGATTGGTGAAGAAAAATCTGGATTCGAAGCTCGTTTAAAAAATGGTAAAGTTCGAGTGCATAAAAGGGGTAATTTCGGAAATAAATCCGAAATAAATAGCAAATGGACTCAAAAAATTCTGAAAACTTCCAGAATTCAATTTTTTATTATTTTGGAGTCTATTTGCTATTTATTTAGGTTTGGGGGGCAAAAAGGTCATTTCACTAAAGAAAACAAAAAGGGCAAATTTGTAATTGAGGAAAATATGAAAGAAGAAGGAATTGCTGGGATTTTTGTTCACTTGGTCAGCCAGCATAGAGGAGAAGAAGCTTGAACAATTTAATTCCTTAGTCACTATCAAGCCACATGCTACCACTAACACCTTGCAAATGGTCCCCCCTTCATCCAATTGTTTAGGTGCCTTGTAGGAAAGTTGAATGCACCATCCAATGGCCAAGTTTAAACGCCAAGATGACTTTTTTATTTGTCATGAAAGAACCCTCATCTAATGGCCAAGAATGGAAGAAAAAAAATAGCACAATTCATCCAAAGGTGAGCATTCATTCGGTCAAGCAAGGGAGTGCATGGGATTGTCCCTTTTTATCCAATGGCTTAGGCATCTACAAGGGCTGAGTACGCATGTTGAGGGCTAGATTTAATCTACAATATGTCATTTTTATGTTGTCCTCATCCAATGACCAAGAATGGAAGAGCACAACTCATCCAAGGGTAGGCACTCAAGGGGGCAAGCAAGGGAGTGCATGGGATTGGTCCTCTTTTGCATCTAAGGGCTTAGGTTACTACAAGGGCTGAGTACATATCTTAAGGGCTGTTACCAATTGGCAAGATGACATTTTTATGTTGTCATCAAAATATCTTAATCTAAAGGCCAAGATTGGAGGAAAAAAGTGCAAATTCCATCCAATGGTGGAGAGGCCATTTGGCCAAGGCTAAGGGAGGGGGGCTGATTTCATTTTTTCATATGTTTTTTGGCTGAAGTCAGTAGCTAAAAAAGAAAAAAAAAAGGTTTGGAGAAAAAAAAAAGGTCTAGCATAGCTTTCTTCTTGTTTTCCATGGTGCTTTCTTGATTTTCGATCATGTTTTCCTACTACATTTTTCATAGAAATAAAGTTTTTTAATGTTTATTTAAGTTTCCATCTATTCTTCTTCATCAAATGGTGGAAAATATTTTTTTTTACATGGTTTTCTGCTTGGCCGAATATGGCATGTTTGCTTGCCTTGGTTTTCTTTTTCTTTCTTCCTTGCATGTTGTTGTGGAAAATGATTTTTAGATGGTTTTTTAGAGTATTTTATATTCTTATTTTTTACAAAAATATGAAGCAAAAAGGTTGAAATGGCTACATGATCTTGGCAAGACCAAGTGACCATGGTTAGGGGAGAGGCTATGCCCATTTTTACCTACCATGAAGCTCACCTTGATTTTGCTGTTTAACATGGTTTATTTTATGATTTTTTAAAATGGAAAGGCATCATGATCTTGGCAAGACCAAGTGATTATGGTTATGTAAGAGGCTATGCCCATTTGATACCAACCATGGAGCTTAACTTTCCTTGTTTTATTTACTAGTTTTGCTTGTTATTTGCTTTGCATGTCTATGTTTAATTTTTTATATGATATTTACATTATTTTCTATGCTATATTTGTTTCTATATTTCATTTCCATGCTTGATATTGTTTCCTTGAAGATTCGGCCATTGTGTCATATGCTCATATTGTGCATTTTTTCATATTTCATGTCTTATATTATACACATGTTTGCATTTTCATATTTTGTCATATGGCTTTTCGGCTACTCCATTTAGTATGCCTTGCATGTGTATTTTCATCTTGCTTCTTGACTTGTTTGCATCTCCATGCCATGAGCTTGTGCATTTTGATTTTAGTATGTCATATTCTTGTGAAAATTTCATGACATTACGCATCTTGTTATAATTTGTCATGTACTTGTGTCATTTACTAGATAGGATTGCATTAGAGTACCATGTAACCTCATTCGGTCTCTTCATGCATCCCTTACCTTGTCATTCATTTGTATTTTGTTTAGGTAACATGCTTTGCATTATCATATCTTGAAATTGTGTATTAGTTGCTGTTTGTTCTAGCATTAGCATTAGTTTCATTGGTCATTGTATGTTCATAGTATTGCTATGCATGTTCATTACATTTTAGGTCTACGCCATATTGGTATTGCCATGCATATTGGGTCTTAAATCATACTGGTATTGCCATGCATTGCTATTCTACTTAGGTCTTAGGTTACATTAGCATTTTCATGCATATTCATAACATATTAGGTCCAAGTCATATTTGCATTATCAAGCATTGCATGCATATTAAGTTAGGATAGCATTTATTGCCATGCAAACTCATGCTAGGCATTTAGGTTATTTTGAATTGTCATGCATTTCCTTTACCATTTAGGCTTTAGACCATGCATTTCATACATTTCATTTGCTGTATGTTCATGCATTCCATTCCATTGCCACATGATTTATGACTTAGGCCAATCAATGGCTCAAAGTCATGCTCTCTTGAGCATACTTGTGGAAAATTAAAGGGTTCTCAAATTGATTATTCTACCTTTGTGATTTTTTTTTACTTAGCCAATTTTTGTCCAAGGTTTTTAAATGCTTTTGCTACTGTCCTTAGGTCTTTAGGATGATCTCCAACAATTTTTACTTTGATTTTTGAATGAATTTATCAAAGGCAAAAAATGTGTTTTGACAAAACAGTTTTTTTTTTTCACCCAGTACTCGAACGTCTCTGATTTTTCTAGGCAATCATATTTAATCAGAAAATTAAACCAATTTTATCTCGTGTATTTTTACATGTTATGAGTCTCCAGTATTGTTTTTAGATTTTTTTGAATTTTTAAAAATAGGCAAAAACATCGTGCGTCAAAACCGAACAGTAGAGGCAGATTTGAAATGAAAAGAGAAATAATGGTTGAATTTGGCTAAGGCATTTAGAGCGGGTTGGTTAGAAGCTTTAGCTACTGTCTTAGGGTAGTTTCTAAGCCTTTTTAAACTTTAAAAATGATTTTATAAATCTCGGGTTAAGGGTGCTCAAGTCTGGGATTTTAAACTTAGCAAATTAGAGCCATTTTAAAAAGGTTTTGTAGGGGTTTTAATCTTCATTCAAGTTTTTCCTCAAAATTGTTTTCAAACAATCACAAAGTTTTGTTTTTTTAGAAAATCTAATTTGTCAAGGTAGTCGAATATCTCTTTAAATATACGGATTTCTTTATTTAGAGGAAAAAATACATTTTCATGCATTGCATTTTCCATGTTCATACATTTTATTTAATATGTCATTTTTGCTATGATATTTTCCATGGTATTATAATTAATTTGATTTACATTTTATGATGTTAGGTTGTTTTCCATATGATTTTGAATGTTTCATGATATCCCATATTTTTTTTATTTAGTCATTTATTTTTGTCACATTATTTAGCATATCCTATGTTCATGCATTTTTATTTTATTTTCATGCATATTTTATGATAGCATTATTTTATGTTTCATGTCATTTCTTGTCATTTAGATCATATTCCATGTCATTTAGGTTATTTTATTTATAACATGCCATGTCATTTAAAATATGCCATGTCTTTTAAAATTGCCATGTCATTTAAATCATTTTATCTCATTTAGAATATACCATGATACTTAGGATTTTTTATTTCAACTAGAATATACTATGCCATTTAAATTATGTCATATCATTTAGGTTGCATTATATTATCTAGACTTTGCCATGACATTTTATTTATGTCATACATGTTCATGTTCATATTTTTAAATGTTTCGAAAAAGATAATGATTTTCAATAAAAATAATAATATTTCCGAGTTAAAATAATTCATGAGTTCTCTACCGGGTTTGCTGGAGGGAATATCATCAATTATCATTAATAAAGGAATATCTTTCTTTCAAAAAACGAGAATGATTCGGAAAGTTTTTCAAATGAATAAAATTTTTTATATTTTGCCGATTTTGTCGGGGAATATAGGAAAATTTTGAATTAATAAATTTTGGATCATTTTCAATTAAAAATGGAATTATTTTTCTAAAATTGGGAATTAACTTGAAATACTAAATTAAAAACCAACTTTTTACCGAGACTTGAGATAGCACATGATCAATAAGGTATCATTTTATACGGGCGTTGTGGGGGTGCTAATCCTTCCCCGCACGTAATCGAGTCCCGAACCCGATTCTTCGATTTTCTCTAGTTTATAATGCAGACTTGAAATTGGTTTTAAAAATGTTTTAATTAATTTTAAAATCTTTTATAAATTCGGTTTTAATAGGTGGCCGTTCAAACCTAGCTAAAAAAGATTGGTGGCGACTCCATGTCTTTTTACGAGGCCGTTTTCATACCCTCGACCGTTTATTTCAATCTAGAGGAATTAAGTCATCTTTTCCTCTACTTCTATTTCCCCCTCACTCGAACGGCTCCCCCGCGATTCGGGATCACGTATTGACAACTTGGCGACTCCGCTAAGGAATATTAGAGAGTCAGGCCTAGAATTAGTTGTGTGTTATCAAAGTCTCTATTTTGTTGGTTTAATTGGTATTTAATTTTAATTCCCACATTTTTTAAAATAAAGGAGAATTTTGAAAATAATAAAATGTTTTTGAATATGGTCATACTCATGTGCATGCATTTCATTATTTTTCTCTAGTTATTTAATGTTGTATATTATAATTGCTTGTTGATTAATGCGTTACACTATTCTTGATCTTTATTTTAATAAATTGTTAGGGTATTTAGGATAAGGGGTGTAGAATAGGTGGTGAAAGGTTTGTTGTTCCTCCACACACACTCAAATGCATTTGCATAACATGAACTCTCTACCCAGGTTCTGTCCTTTTAAGTGGGAGTAAAGTAACTATGCCTTCGTGATGATCCTCCGTATGGGCTTAGGAAAATATACTCTAACGAATTGAACCCGCTTTTATTGGGGTGCCTTACTAGCCTTCACCGACGACAGTGAGAAGCAATTCGGGGCCTTTAGAATTGATTTACCCTAATATAGTGAACCTAGGCGAAGCCATGCCGGATTTTCATTAGATACACCAAAGATAGGAACACATGGAGGGACATTTCTAAACCTTTTGCTACCTATTTTACACTCTGAATAAGGGTTGTAGATCAGGCAACGATGTACGTACATCGCCCGTAATAAGTTTAATATCCCACCCTGAAGGCATCGTGATGCCTAGATGAGTCGATAATATTGGGGCAAGTGTTCACTAGCTTTTTAAAATTGAAAATATCAAAACAATCTTTTTCAAACATTTTTGCATTTTGCATATTTCATGCATGTGTGAATAGAGCATGTACATTTATCGTTGTTTTTTTTTTAATCTCATTCTTTGCAATAAACAGTTGGTAATAATAATCTCATTTGGTGATTTCATAAACCGGTAGTGTTACATGAACATTTGCATATTATACCATATTAGGATCCACTATCCAGAAATTCTTTTGAAAATAATATGTTTGGCTTTTCATAGAGAAAACATGTTTCGAAAGGTCATAGATTAAATTTGGAGGCAAATTTTGCATAGTGAGATATTTGAATAATCAAAATTTGGTCCCACCAATTTCGTGAAATCATTGGGCATTGTATATACCTTTGTGTTAATTCATTTATTCTTTACATGTATCATTTTGACATCATGTTACAGTCATAGCATGCATGGTCATTCATTGTAAATACATTTATGACATGCATGGTCATTATTTGTATATACCTGTGTATCAATTTATTTATTCTTTAAATACATCATGTTGGAATTAGATTACATCCATGGCACACATAGTTATCATGATATGCTCATGAATTAATCTGTCTTATTAACATCAGGATACATTCATGACACACATGGTCAGCATGAGTTTCTTTGTATATACTCTATGTCAATTATTCATTGTTTACATACATCATAATTGACATCGTGTTGCATTCATAGTGTATGTGATCATTCATTGGGAAATACACTGAAATATACATGGTCATTCATTGCATAGATCCATGCGTTGATTTATTTATTCTTTTCTTGCAGCATGTTGGCATCGTGATTGCATTTATTGCATACATGGTTAGCATGTTTCCACTATATATGTCCATACATCATTTTGTTTATTCTTCACATGCATCAAATGACAATCATGACTCATTCATCATGAGATACATTTGGGGAAATAAAACAGAAGTTGGCTTGGCTTTAAGAGTTTTGAATAAGCTTCCATTTCAAATTAGAGGTATAAGAAGTACTGAGTACCCTTTTTAATATAGGCTAGTGCTATGGAGAATGAACAAGTCGCCCGAATTGAAAGAATGGAAAAGGTACAAGAAGAATTGCGAGAACAGTTGGCAAAGTCTCAAGCAGAATCTAAGGATCAAATGACTAAACTGATGGAGCTGATATCTGCCGTAATCAAGGGAAAAGGATACACTGAATACTTTGCCGCCAGAGAAGGGTTAGAGGCACAAAAGGGTCAGAATGAGGTTGCAATGACGGATGGCTAGAACGCAGTTAACCCCAGCAACACCCTAAACTTAGACGACCCAGTTGAACGTGAAAAGTTGAAAATGGTTGAGTCAAATATGGCTGAGTTGACAGATTCCCGACAGATTTCGAGGGAAATATCAGTTGTTAGATGAAAGGCTCCGGGCAGTAGAAAATACAGACGTATTCAGAAGTGTGGATGCGAAAGAACGATGCTTGGTCCTCAATTTAGTCATTCCTCCTAAATTTAAGGTCCTGACTTTGTGAAATATGACGAGACCACCGATCCATCAACCCACATCACCATGTTCTGCCGAAAAATGGCAAGTCACATTGATAATGATAAGCTTTTGATTCACTACTTTCAGGATAGCCTCAGTGGATCCGCAATTAGGTGGTATAGTCAGTTGAGCAAGGATTAGATTCGCTCTTGGAATGATTTGGCCAGGGCTTTTCTAAACCAGTACAAGCATGTGACCGACATGACACCTGACCGTCTCACCTTGCAAAATATGGAGAAAAAGGTTACTGAGAACTTCAAAGAGTATGCTCAAAGGTGGAAGAACATGGCCGCCCAAGTACAACCGCCCTTAACTCAAAAGGAAACCATTATCCTTTTTGTAAATACACTACAGGCCCCATACTACGATAGACTTGTTGGCAACACCACAAAGAATTTTTTGGATATGGTAATCTCCGAGGAAATAATTGAAAATGCTATCAAGGCTGGGAAACTAGAAGGAGGTAAAACATTTAATGTAGAGAGAAACAGGACCCCCAAAAAGAAAGAGGAAGATGTCCAAGCTATGGGAGACTTTACCCCGTATATTCCGTCTACTTCATACCAACCACCCTGTCCTTTTATGAACTATGTACCCCAGGGTTCATACTTATACCCAATGGCCTCTCAGAATCCAATAAATTTTCAACCTTTTGTCAGCTAGAGGAAACCGAAGGATATCCAAAAAAGAGATCAGTTTGAGCCACTCCCCATGTCTTACTCTGAACTATTACCCCAGCTGGTCGAAGAACAACTCCTCACTAAAGTTCCAGTAGAGCCTATCCAACCCCCATATCCGAGCTGGTATGACGAGAATGCATATTGTGATTATCATTCTGGGATTCGGGGACATTCCATGAAAAATTGCCTATGTCTGAAATGGAAGGTTCAAGAACTCAATAATAAAGGACAGTTAACAAAGGTCAGACAGCGGACAGAATCTATTGAATGGTAATGATGAGACCATTGCGGATGTCATAATAGGGGAAGAAGATGGAAAGGTCGGAAAGAGTACCAAGGAATGGCCAGTTTGAATTGGGGAGAACATGTCAAGGGGAAGTTTTTATGCATTTAGTTTCATACCTCATGATGAAAACACTTGTCTTATGTTAAAATCCCTATGAAATAAATGAATTTTGAATGTTTTTATGTTTGTTGTGTTTTAACAATAATTTGAATGTGCAAAAACAAGCATTAAAGAGGTTCTAGTAATGGATAGTCTCAAGAATATTGATGATCATTGTTAGAAATGACCCAATACCTTCCCTCTTTTGGGATTTCCATATGTCTAAATCCCTGAAACTATGATCACTTGAAAAACCTAATGCTTCAAGGAATATGATTGATTAAACTTCATAAACCATTGTCATTGCAGAATAAGCAAAGATGTAAATCCTAGTCTAGGCCATGAACAAAGGAATGAACTTTTTGAAATTTTTTCGAATTCCTTGAAATTCAAACAAATGAGACATTCTTTCAAGAATCTAGATTTTGGTAAATTGATATATGTCAAGATTGTGCTAAAACCATTCATGACCTTTACCAATAACCATAAAACACTAATTACCCCAAACATCACTTCATGATTGACACCCTGGGGCACAATGATTAAACTAGATTACCCCATGTCCCAGATAAAACCCGTTTTTGGGTCGTATTTTCCTTGTCCTTTCAAAGAGCTCATATTTGAAACTTAGCCATTTTTAAAATAGACCTAGACTTGCTATGTTCCTCGTTGATACGAATTCTCATGGTTAATCAAACTGGGGCATCATATGTGGAAATGATGGTTATATGGTGAAAATGGATGGACTAACGCATGAATCATTGGGGCATGCGACAAAAAAAAAGCAAAAAAAATAATTGTGATATCATGCATATGAGAATTCGAATGATTGCAAAGTGCAAAATGAAATTCTGAAAATCTATTTCCCCTGGGGATTGCTTTTCAATGTGAATATTCGTGCTTGACATGAGAAATGGCCATCTTTCATGTCCTTGTCACAAAAAGAAATTATCCATAGTCACCTCTTTTGAGCCGAAAGAATTCTTTCTTTTTTAAACCCTGATCAAGGATTACTGATAACTCGTATAATTATATAGTTTTTAGTTATGTTTTATTATTGTTTTGTGTCAAATACGAGTTATTATTGTTTAGTCTAATTGTGTTTATGATCTTTTATATTTTTATGTAATTTGGTGTTTTTCACAAGTTTCTTTGAGTGATTTCAGATTACTAGAATTAAGGGCAAATCCAGTTCAGTTCCAGTTCCGTCACCTTTTGCCATATCAGCTATATCTGGAGTTTCACTGAAGCAATAAGGCTGAAATTTTAACAGTGCAAAGTTAAGAGGCATATCTATCTTTTTCATGTTTTACACTTCTTGAAACGGAGTCGTTTTCCCTAGAGAAATCAACCATCAAGTTGGCTGATGTGCAATAACGTCTGTGCTGACCAGTTTTCGCATTTTGACCATATCGTCCGATCCACATCAGCAAATGAGCTGATTTCAACGGCTATGGATCACTAACTGATAGGGGAACATTTTTCTAGAAGACCATGTGATCCGATCAAGCCTCCAATATTGAAGAAATCGACCATCAAGTTGGCTGATGTGCAATGACGTCTATGCTGACCTGTTTTCGTATTTTGCCCATATCTTCTTATCCACATCAGCAAATGAGCTGATTCCAACGGCTATGGATCAGTAACTCATAGGGGAACAGTTTTCTAGAAGACCATGTGATCAGATCAGGCCTCCAATATTGACAAAATCGACCATCAAGTTGGCTGATCAAAATTGTCATACAATATGACGAAAATTGTTAGAAAAATGCACCCACCTATTATACCTACCTTTGAAATTTGTAAAGCGTGTCTCTTTTCATTTAGCCCTCCAAAATGTGTATAAATAGAGGGCCTTGGATGATTGTAGAGGAATATATTGTACATTGGTAGGATATTAGCCATTGTAATAAAATTCTCTAAGTTTTCTTCTTCTTTCTTTTCTCTAGTTTTCTTTTTCTTTATTTTCTTATTCTTCTTTCTTTCTTTTATTTCCTTCTTAGATTCTCTTTAATTTTATGTTTATGTTTACAATGCCTATGCTAGGCTAAACTTCTATTTGGTTAAGGGTGATTTCAAAGCCCTAGACATGTTTTGTGATTGATTTTCAGATTCTATCTATCATTAATTTTCTATCAAAGTTGCTTATGTTCTTCTACAAGAATTGTTCATGATGTTGTCTTGATTTATTTAGGTGTACAACTAGATAGATCTTGATAATTATCTATTGCTAGTCTAGGAGTCTTGATCCGTGTAATTGTCTTGATTTCCTATTCATAAGTGGCAATTTGTGATTAATGATTATGGTCAAGTTTTCAATAATTGCAAAGTGGAACATAACCTAAGTTGAACAATCCGAGCTTATGTGTTTGTTGCTTAGATCAACCTATCTTTCTCATCATAAAGCTGCCATTAAATTGAATTTAGAGAGCTTATTCTAGGTTGTTTAATGGTTAGAGATTAAATAGAGAGCTTGTTCTATTTAACGACAAACTAAGGAAAGATTGGGATAACAGAGCTTGTTGTTATCTACGGTTGTTAACTTTGATAGTTGGTTGATATTGATAGATCTGAAATTGATTCTTAATGATGTCTAGTGGTGGAGAATGAAACCTTAACCATATTTTTCATATTTGATTCTTCTTACTTACTTGTTTTCTTACTTTTCTAGTTTGCTTATTTTTAAAAGTATATTTATTTTTATTGGCTGGTTATACCGCCTAATTTGTATATTAACTTTGTTTTATTTTTATTGGCTGGTTATACCACCTAATTTAGTATATATATTTTTATTGGCTGGTTATACCCCCTAATTTAGTATATATATTTTTATTGGCTGGTTATACCGCCTTGCATCTTATTCTTATTATTTACTTTAGTTTAAATCTGGCTTCAAAAACCCCTTTTCTTTTATTGTTCTTGAATTTAAGTTTTAAACTATTAACTTATAAACTAAAACCCAATCCCTGAGGACTCGACCCTTGCTAACTACTATACTTACAATTTATCTTTTTAGTGCAAGGTTAAATAAGATACACTCTTTTGGGTGCATCAAATTTTTGGCGCCGTTGCCGGGGATTGTTTTTTTTACTTTATTTGTTACTTGGTTTATTCTTATTTTCAGTTCTAATGATATTTATTTTCTTGTACATACGGGTTTTTCTTATCAAATTTTGAAAAAAAAAAAAAACGATGGAATTGAGCAATCTAACACTTGAAGAGTTGGTGGCATACATGAACATAGAGAATCAA
The DNA here is from genome assembly GCA_030761205.1 of Fremontodendron californicum. Taxonomy (NCBI): domain Eukaryota; kingdom Viridiplantae; phylum Streptophyta; class Magnoliopsida; order Malvales; family Malvaceae; genus Fremontodendron; species Fremontodendron californicum. The sequence goes on from JAULJL010000009.1 coordinate 25,896,530, forward strand.
CAAGCCAAGCTCACCTCCCCAGTTCAACAATTGGCCATGGGAGGATGTCAAGGCCATCAAGTGTTCCAAGACCAACAGTATGATCATTACTCAAACACTTACCATGAGGGATGGTGGGATCATACTAATTATGGCTACTCGAAAAATTACCAAGAAGTAGATCCTTATGCCAATTACACTCATCCATCTAGCTTCAATCAATCATGGTCTCAAGAACCAGATCTTTTTCAACCACCACATATGATTCAAAACTCAGGTACTTATTTAGAAGATCTTGTACATTCTCTTGTTACTGATACTTTGCAATTTCAACAGGAAACAAGGGCAAGCATCCAGAGTTTGGAAAGGCAAATGAGCCTATTGGCTAGTAGTATGGTGGAATTAGTAGCAGAAAGATCTCTAGCACTCCCTTCCCAAACGGTGATTAACCCAAAGGAGAATGCTACTATTGTGACCTTGAGAAATGAGGAACAAGATGAGGATGAGACAAAACCAAAGATGGATTCACTTCTTGAGGATAATGAAGCCACCATTCAAATTGAGAGTACTTTGACACCTCAGGTAGCTTTTAAGGTTCTTATTTCTACTAATGTTCCTTCTCCACTTTTTCCTAGCAGATTTGCAAAGTCTAAAAAGGAGGAACATGAACAACAATTTTTGGAAACCTTAAACAGCTTACTTGTGGATGCCATTAGACAAGTACCAAGATATGCACAATTCCTCAAAGAGCTATACCCCACCAAGAATGATGAAATAATACGTGTGGGGGAGAATGCATTGGCTGTTTTGCAAAGAAAACTTCCTCCAAAACGCAAAAATCCGAGAAGTTTCATGTCTAAGACAAAAGATCCTAAAAAGCCAAGAAGGGGAATTGGCTAGGCTGAAAACAATCAATCAAGTGCTAATTGGGGGAGGCAGCCTAATTAGTGAAAGCATTGCCAAACTGCCATCCTCAGATTTGCTCTCTTTTTCTTTATCTTTTTCTTATGTTTCTTTGTTAATTTGTTTAGTGTTTTTAAGTTCATTTAGGCTGCATAAGTTTATTTTGTTTAATAGTTCTTTTCACTTACACATGATTCTTTCATTTGGGTTAATAGCATTACATTAATGACAATGTAAGAATTATGTGTGGGGGGAAGAATTTAGGATTTTATTTTTGAGTCTTTTTATGTTGTTTTTCTTTCTGATCCATGTTTTGAAAATAACTAGATGTAAATATAATTTTTATTTTTTTTAACCCCGGTTAAATGGCGGATAACGGTACTCCGTGATTATTTAAGTCGGTTCCATCAGCTACCCACAAAACTGATATTGTATATAAAATTCTCTTCCAATTTCTCTTTCAAATTTTTTTTTCAGGATGGATGATATTCTCACAAGATTGCAGAAACGATTTCCTCCTTTTCCTCGAAATATTTTACTGAAGCTTTACCAAGTTCGATTTGAAAGATTAAGAATGCTTATGCACAAAGGGATTCCTGAAGACATACGTTGGATAATTGAAGCCAAGGTACGTGAAGATGAATATCTTCCTATTTTGCATTTACCAGGTACAGGTAGAAGCACTTTTGCAAAGAAGCGACGAGCAAAGCGCATGAGTTCAAATTGCCACAAATGTGCACGATGGACGTGTAACGGTAAATGTCGTTCTATTGGGATTCCGTCCTCTAATCGAGATGATAAAATTGAATTCATTAAGGATGGACTGAGTAAGGAGAATTTGGGTAATATCCAACTTTCTCTTGAGACGCATCCTAGTGGAGACGTACAAAGAGAAATTCTTGATTTATGGCCGCAATTCCAAAGGGAATGGCAACATCTTGGGAATCTGATGTTAAAAGACCCTGTTTGCCAGCTTGTAAGAAAACTGGATGGGAAGCATATCCTCGACTCATAGAAGGCGTTTAAGCCGTTTCTTGACGTAAAACCAGAGGAAGATGCCAAATACACTTTCGGCGACATTATTACTCTTGACTTTTACGGTTGATTTTTCTTCTCTTTTTGATTTTCTTCCTGAAATCACGCAAAAATCTTTTGTTAGGTTAACATTTTCTTCTGACAGGTCAGATGCACTTTCGGCGACATTATTACTCTTGTCTGATTCACTACTCAGTCCTCTATATATTACACCATGTACTCATTCTCTTTCAGGCACTCGAAAAAAAAAATGGAAAGTACTTCGTCCCAGCGCATTAAAAAAATTTATGTCTTTCGAGGTGCTTATCCAGGGAAAAATAACATATTTGCTGATGAAGCCATAAGAGTTGGAGTAATACTTGCCCAACAAAAGATCCAGTTGATTTATGGAGGCGGTAGTACGGGTTTAATGGGAGCAGTCGCTACAGCAGCACACGCCGGAGGAAGTCCAGTTCTAGGAATCGTGCCAAAACTATTCACAAGTTTTTGTGGACCTACCGTGGGTAAGGAAATACAAGTCTGGAGTATCCCTGAACGGATGACAATCATGTACCATTGTGCCGATGCATTCATTGCTTTACCAGGAGGTCTGGGTACATTGGAAGAAATAGCTTGCGTGGCTTCTTGGTCATCTTTGGTCACAAAAAAGAAACCCATTGGTTTGCTTAATATTAATGGTTATTTTAGTAATTTGCTTTCATATTTAGATAATGCTGTGGATAATGGATTCATGTTTTCAGAGGCAAGGAGAACCATAATTTCTGCTACAACCATTGAAGATTTACTCAAAAAGCTCCAAGCTTATGAGTATTTATCTGCTACGGTTGTTTCGCAAACGCTCGGAAAAAGAAAAAGAGATATGGACGAGCAAGGAGTGGATTGCACTTTGTCTTTGTGACATTATCTAACATTTTGTTTGTTGTGTTTCAGTTATAATAAGTGGTTAGCAACCTCTGCAGGTAATATCTCCTAAATTCTACCTTTAAAATTTGACATTGGGGACAATGTCATATTTTAGTAGGGGGTAAGGGACATATTTTGCTAATAAAAAAAAAATTGTTGTGTTTTAAGCCATTTAGAAGTATTCATTCTGAACAAGGTCTGAGTAAGGGAGACTTGAGACATACCTTGTCAGTTTGATTTTAATCTTTTTATGTTTACTTGTTAATTTTTGTTTAGTATTTTAGGATTATTTAGGTTGCATGAGTTTGTTTTGTTTTTGTCTACTATTTTTTTTTTTTAATTTTTTTTATGAGTCTTTATTATTATTTTTAGTGTGTTTTAGTTACTTTCAATACTATGATGAGATATGAATTGCATAAGTCTAAAACAGATTTATTAGTGAGAAGATTTTCATGAGAATTGAGCTTGATATCAACCTTTTTATGAGCCAATGTTAATATGATATGTTGATTGAGAAAGAAGCATGTTTAGACCTAATCTGACTTGTATAATCATCCTTGTGAGTTTTTGAGCCTATAATGATTGATGCATTATATAAATCAATCTAATTTCTTTCTTGAGTGCTCTTATGATTACATGATTCTCTAGAACTTGCTTTAGACCTTGTTGAGACTATATTGATGCATGTGACAACATGAATATGATAGAGGCATTAGGATTTTTAGCCAGGGCCAAACAGCCATCCCTTATTGATGTTCCAAGAGAACACACCCTTAGTGAACCAATTTGAGCCTACATTGAATAAGCTATCTCTTTGGTAACCATAACTTGTCCCTAACCTAAATATACTTATTTATATCTTTACCTTTGTTCCAAAGATGAATTAGCATGTTTTGAGACAAGTTGCAAAGACAAGGAAGATCTATTGAAAATTTGGGTTAGAAACAAGTAATAAGTGTGGGGGGGAAAAGAAAAGAAAAGTCAAGAGAAAAAGAAATGGAATACTGGCAAATACATTCCTATGTAAAAAATATGAATCATCTCTTGAATTTGTGGAAAAAGAAAAAGATGTTACAAAGTTGTTTAGAATGAAGAAAAGGCCCAACATGAATATTCGGCCTAGGTGACTATGTACTTGTAAAGAGTTTTGAGAAGTTTCTTTGTATAATCTTTTTATGTCTCTAAACTTTATGAACTCTTTGGAACCTTTGTGATATCTTTATCCTTTTGTTCTTCAACCACATTACAAAACCCTTGGCCCCATTACAACCTTGATTAAAGACCTCTTGATTTATGAAGTTGCATGATCTTTTAGTGGAGAATAGGTGGACAAGCAAGCATATGGTAGAAGTGTTTTCATGAGATTGATTGAGTGTAAACACTTTACCACTACTTTAAAGAGTGAAAATCAAGGGAGTATCCCATGTAAGAAGTTGAGATTAAGTTTGAATATGCACTATTTTGATTGAAATATGTTATGTTAATATTGGCTTAACTCAAACTATTTACATTCAAGCAAGATTTTTTGTGAATTTCTTTGAGCTATTGATTAGTTTTTAAGACTTGTCCAATGATTATCTCTAATTTATGTTGGAAGGATTAGTTATAATTATTATTTTTAGTTTTTCTTATGTTTTCAATGTTTGTGGGTATCGTCCTAGAAAACCCTCACGAGACTAAACTCGTCCACTAGGGACACCTAGGGGTTTAAAGGCTTGTGTCACATGCTAAGTGCCACCGTGATTTCCAACGAAAATGGATTAGATTAGATTTTCTTATTTTATTTTTATTGAGTCGTTGCTAGGGACTAGCAACAATCTAAGTGTGGGGGTGTGATAACTCGTATAATTATATAATTTTTAGTTATGTTTTATTATTGTTTTGTGTCAAATACGAGTTATTATTGTTTAGTCTAATTGTGTTTATGATCTTTTATATTTTTATGTAATTTGGTGTTTTTCACAAGTTTCTTTGAGTGATTTCAGATTACTAGAATTAAGGGCAAATCCAGTTCAGTTCCAGTTCCGACACCTTTTGCCATATCAGCTATATCTGGAGTTTCACTGAAGCAATAAGGCTGAAATTTTAACAGTGCAAAGTTAAGAGGCATATCTATCTTTTTCATGTTTTACACTTCTTGAAACGGAGTTGTTTTCCCTAGCGAAATCAACCATCAAGTTGGCTGATGTGCAATGACGTCTGTGCTGACCAGTTTTTGCATTTTGACCATATCGTCCGATCCACATCAGCAAATGAGCTGATTCCAACGGCTATGGATCACTCACTGATAGGGGAACATTTTTCTAGAAGACCATGTGATCAGATCAAGCCTCCAATATTGAAGAAATCGACCATCAAGTTGGCTGATGTGCAATGACGTCTATGCTGACCTGTTTTCGTATTTTGCCCATATCTTCTTATCCACATCAGAAAATGAGCTGATTCCAACGGCTATGGATCATCAACTCATAGGGGAACAGTTTTCTAGAAGACCATGTGATCAGATCAGGCCTCCAATATTGACAAAATTGACCATCAAGTTGGCTGATCAAAATTGTCATACAATATGACGAAAATTGTTAGAAAAATGCACCCACCTATTATACCTACCTTTGAAATTTGTAAAGCGTGTCTCTTTTCATTTAGCCCTCCAAAATGTGTATAAATAGAGGGCCTTGGATGATTGTAGAGGAATATATTGTACATTGGTAGGATATTAGCCATTGTAATAAAATTCTCTAAGTTTTCTTCTTCTTTCTTTTCTCTAGTTTTCTTTTTCTTTATTTTCTTCTTCTTCTTTCTTTCTTTTATTTCCTTCTTAGATTCTCTTTAATTTTATGTTTACGTTTACAATGCCTATGCTAGGCTAAACTTCTATTTGGTTAAGGGTGATTTCAAAGCCCTAGACATGTTTTGTGATTGATTTTCAGATTCTATCTATCATTAATTTTCTATCAAAGTTGCTTATGTTCTTCTACAAGAATTGTTCATGATGTTGTCTTGATTTATTTAGGTGTACAACTAGATAGATCTTGATAATTATCTATTGCTAGTCTAGGAGTCTTGATCCGTGTAATTGTCTTGATTTCCTATTCATAAGTGGCAATTTGTGATTAATGATTATGGTCAAGTTTTCAATAATTGCAAAGTGGAACATAACCTAAGTTGAACAATCCGAGCTTATGTGTTTGTTGCTTAGATCAACCTATCTTTCTCATCATAAAGCTGCCATTAAATTGAATTTAGAGAGCTTATTCTAGGTTGTTTAATGGTTAGAGATTAAATAGAGAGCTTGTTCTATTTAACGACAAACTAAGGAAAGATTGGGATAACAGAGCTTGTTGTTATCTACGGTTGTTAACTTTGATAGTTGGTTGATATTGATAGATCTGAAATTGATTCTTAATGATGTCTAGTGGTGGAGAATGAAACCTTAACCATATTTTTCATATTTGATTCTTCTTACTTACTTGTTTTCTTACTTTTCTAGTTTGCTTATTTTTAAAAGTATATTTATTTTTATTGGCTGGTTATACCGCCTAATTTGTATATTAACTTTGTTTTATTTTTATTGGCTGGTTATACCGCCTAATTTAGTATATATATTTTTATTGGCTGGTTATACCGCCTAATTTAGTATATATATTTTTATTGGCTGGTTATACCGCCTTGCATCTTATTCTTATTATTTACTTTAGTTTAAATCTGGCTTCAAAAACCCCTTTTCTTTTATTGTTCTTGAATTTAAGTTTTAAACTATTAACTTATAAACTAAAACCCAATCCCTGAGGACTCGACCCTTGCTAACTACTATACTTACAATTTATCTTTTTAGTGCAAGGTTAAATAAGATACACTCTTTTGGGTGCATCAATTACCCTCTACACTGAGGGGCAAATGTGAGGAAGGATCATTGAGAAATGAGTCCTAGCTCAAAGACAGATGAGCCCTGAATAAATACGGGCTCAGTCTGTCAAAGAAAAAGGAAAAGATGGCGAAATAAAAGCCAAGAAAAACAAAAAGAAAAAATGTGAAGAAGTATGGCAAATGAAAGCCAAAAGCAAGGAAGAAAAAGAGCAAAAAGTCAAAAAGGAATGAAAAGTCCAAAAAGGGATAAATGTTTCAAAGAGAATCCTCCTCAAGAAAGGATCCTTGATCTGATTACCCTCAAACACATATTTTGGGCCTATTTATCCTTTCTTTATGAACTCTGAGCCATGGCCTACATTACGTGCTTTAAAAGTTCATTTTGATCAAGCATGAATATTTAACTTGAAGGGTTTTTCCTCAGATTTTATCCTATCTCATTGAATTATCATTTTACTAAGAAAGAATTTAGAATACTCTAATGTACGGTAAAACAATGAAAAAAGAAAAAAAAATTGGAGAGAATGGGACTCTAAGGCGAAAACCCAAAAACGGGCGGTCTAGAGTAAAATGGGAATTTTCGATGCCATCTATGATAGTGTCGATACCACAAAAGAGAAGATCATCTTAATGAAGTGGTCATCGAGGAACATCTAGGAATTCCTTAACCTCCTAAATTGTCAACTCTCATTTGGATGATTGATTTCAAAAACTGAAACTTTTTTTCTCCAAAATCAACTTTCGAGTTTAAACATCCCAGCCAATCTTGACGCTTGTCAAAATACCTTGATATGGAAACTAAAAAAAAGTTGAATTTGTTTGGTTCTTAATGAATTCATGATTTATAAAATCTGTTCCATTTGTGAGCCTAAAAAGGACATAAATTTTTGTTGTGAAGTTTTCCTGGAAAAACCAAAATCATGTTGTACCAAGCCTTGTAAAACCCAAATTGACACTTAGGAAAATTTCTAATAGGGATCATCAGTCTTCAAAAGATTTGTACATTACACACTGTGAGGTTAAAACTTTTGGCTCAGAAGTTGTCATTAGATGAGCAAAATTGTTTTTCAAAAAAGGAAAATAAAAATATTTTTGAAATACCCATTTTTGATATTAACATGAGATAAGGGTTTTTCTAACTCAAAGGTGTGGAACTATTAGGGTTAACCTTGACTTCCAAATATGAGAAGAAGAAATAGAACTCGACAAGTAGACTTCTGTCAATAAGAGTTTGAAGACTGTTGGGGCAAAGAGAATAGCCAAAGATTGAAAAATGAATTGAACATATACTTTGATTTGAAGAGGAAAAATGGATTGGAAAGGCTAAGCCAAAATCTAGAAAAATGATCAGGGGCATTTGCATCACTCATGAGCATTCATCTATTTATTAAGCTTTGCAGCTGCACCGTGTCAGCAAGCATTTGCATAATTCATGAGTATTTGTATTTGCACTATTCCATGAGCATCTGCATTCTATCTTTACAAGTACATCCTTCATAGATATTTGCATTCACATCATCTCAAGCAAGTGCATCATTTCTAGGATTATTGCATCTTCATTGTGTTGCAATTACACCATTCATGAACCACTTACATGAACATGATTCGTAGGGACATCTGCATCTGCGTTTAGAAGCATTTGAATCGATCCAAGACATCCGTATCATTTCAAGAAGCATTTGCATCAATCCAAGATATTTGCATTTACACCATGAAGCATTTGCATCCTCTCTCAAATCCTTCAGGTTAATTTCTAGGTCATTTCAATTTCTGGTTTCATCCAGATCTTTTCAATTTTCTTGTTTCACCCATGCCTTTTTATTCTCTGGTTTCATCCAAATCTTTTTCAAATTTCTGGTTTCACCCATATTTTTCAAATTTCTTGTTCCATCCAGATCATTTTCAAATTTCTGGTTTCACCCATGCCTTTAATCTCTGGTTTCATCCAAATCTTTTTCAAATTTCTGGATTCACCCATGTTTTTCAAATTTCTGGTTCCATCCAGATCATTTTCAAATTTTTGGTTTCACCCATGCCTTTAATCTCTGGCTTCATCCAAAGCTTTTTCAAATTTCTGGTTTCACCCACGCTTTTCAATTTTTGGTTCCATCCAGATTATTTTTAAATTTCTAGTTTCACCCATGCCTTTAATCTCTAGTTTCATCAGATCTTTTTAAAATTTTTGGTTTCACCCATGCTTTTCAAATTTCTAGTTCCATCTAGATCATTTTCAAATTTCTAGTTTCACCCATGCCTTTAATCTCTGGTTTCATCCAGATCTTTTTCAAATTTCTGGTTTCACCCATGCTTTTCAAATTTTTGGTTCCATCCAGATCATTTTCAAATTTCTGGTTTCACCCATGCCTTTAATCTCTCGTTTCATCCAGATCTTTTTCAAATATTTGGTTTCACCCATGCTTTTAATCTCTCGTTTCATCCATATCTTTTTCAATTTTCGGTTTCATCCATGCGAGTAAGGCCTTCGGGCACCCATTTTAAGACCTTTGGCACCATTTTTAAGACCTTCGGGCACTATTTTTAAGACCTTCGGGCATAATTTTTCAAATCATAGGTAAGGCCTCCGGGCATCATTTTTAAGACCTCCGGGCACTATTTTTAAGACCTTCGGGCATAATTTTTTCTTTTGCAAATCGAACTCGTTTCCCTAAGACGGATCAAGCCTTGATTAGTCAGGGAATTCAATTTAAGGACAAAATCTTCAATTTACAGCTTTTTCAAAAAAAAAATGATGAAAAAGAAAAAGATGAAAAAAAAAGAAAACTCCCTTTCCCTTCTCTTCACATGGATTTCACTAACCGGACAAAATTAGTGTTTGTTTATCTTTGCCTGATTCCTAATTCTCAGCAATAGCCAAAGAGAAGCAGCTGTAGACACCTAATTTTTTCTGGACCCCTAAATCAGGTACATTTTCTTCCTAAATTGATGTTTCAGAATGCTAAAAGGCTTTTCTCATCCTGCAGGTGGTACTTCGAAGCTTAGTCTAAGAAAGCATATAGAAAAAGTCAAACTCAAAAAAAGTCAACCCCAAAAAAAGTCAACCCTGAAAAAGTCAACCTCGAAAAAAAATCAACTACTTAAAAGTCAACCCACTTTCAAAATCAAGATTTGAGGTTCAATTGAAAAATGGTGAAAGAATTTTGATAATTCGAGGTCTACATTGAAAGATATGGAGGTCGGAAGTTGGGTTACGGAATCTTAGTAGAAAAGAAACCCTAGTTCGGGAAATTTGGGGAAAAGTGCTTAGACGATCGAATTGGTCAGAATTGAAGGTTCCAAATGAAAGATAAGTACTGACTGCGGGTAATGGAGGAGCCACTTGGAAGAAATACTGATAGAAAAGTCAATTCGAAAGAAAATCGAGAATTAGGATTTTTTGGTGGATTTCGGTGAAATTTGGAAGAATTGCAGAAATGGCCCGATTCGGTAGGACTAAAGCCCCTCATTGATGAGGAATGGTTAAACAAGGATATCCCAAGGCTCAGTTTGAAGAAAATCTGAAAATCGGACTTGTTTTGAGCAAAACTAGGTTTCGGAGGCAAAAAAGGCAAAATTGAAAAATTTGGGCAAAATAGCAAATGAACTCCAAAAATTCTGAAAATTTGCAAATCTCATTCTTAAAACATTTAGAAGAGATTGGCAAAAGAAAATCTTGATTCAGAGTTCGTTTACAAAATGGCCAAATACCGAGCCCACTATGTAGAAATTCAACAGGATAAATTTTGAAAAAATAGCAAATGAACTACAAAAATTCTAAAAAATTGCAAATCTCATTTTAAAATTATTTGGAAGAGATTGGATAAATAAAATATTGATTCGGAGTTCGTTTGCAAAATGGCCAAATCTCGGGTCCCTTATGCAGTAATTCAAGCAGATAAATCCCGAAAAAAATAGCAAATGAGCTCCAAAAATTATGAAAACTTCCAAATCACATTTTTAAATTATTTGGAAGAGATTGGTTAAGAAAAATATGGATTCGGAGCTCATTTAAAAAATGGTAAAGTTTAGGTGCATAAAAGGGGTAATTTCGGAAATAAATCCGAAAAAATAGCAAATGGAATCGAAAAATTTTGAAAACTTCTAGAATTCAATTTTTTTATTATTTTGGAAGTATTAAAAAAGAAAATTTGAATTTGGAGTCCGTTTGCAATTTATCTAGGTTCGAGGGGCAAAAATGTCATTTCACCGAAGAAACCAAAAAAGGAAAATTTGTAATTGAGGAAAATATGAAAGAAGAAGGAATTGCTTGGATTTTTCTTCCCTTGGCCAGCCAGAATAGAGGAGAACAAGGAAGCTTGAACAATTTAATTCCTTAGTCACTATCAAGCCACATGCTACCACTAACACCTTGCAAATGGTCCCCTTTTCATCCAATGGCTTAGGTGCCTTGTAGGAAAGTTGAATGCACTATCCAATGGCCAAGTTTAAATGCCAAGATGAAAATTTTATTTTTCATGAAAGAACCCTCATCTAATGGCCAAGAATGAAAGAAAAAAGATGAGCACAATTCATCCAAAGGTGAGCATTCATTCGGTCAAGCAAGGGAATACATGGGATTGTCTCTTTTCATCAAATGGCTTAGGCCATCTGCAAGGGCTGAGTAAACATGTTGAGGGCTGGCTTTAATCTACAAGATGTCATTTTTATGTTGTCCTCATCCAATGACCAAGAATGGGAGAGCACAACTCATCCAAGGGTAGGCACTCAAGGGGGCAAGCAAGGGAGTGCATGGAATTGGTCCTCTTTTGCATCTAAGGGATGAGGTTACTACAAGGGCTGATTACACATCTTAAGGGCTGCTATCAATTGGCAAGATGACATTTTTATGTTTCATCAAAATATCTTAATCTAAGGGCCAATATTGGAGGGAAAAAAGTACAAATTCCATCCAATGGTGGAGAGGCCATTCGGCCAAGGCTAAGAGAGAGGGACTAATTTCATTTTTTTCATATGTTTTTTTTATGAAGTCGGTAGCTAAAATAGAAAGAAAAAAAAAAGAAGGTTTGGAGAAAAAAAAAAGTTTTTCAATAGGAGAGCTTGAAGGTAGTCATCTCTACCAAGGTCTAGCATAGCTTTCTTCTTGTTTTCCATGGTGTTTTCTTGATTTTTTATCTTGTTTTCCTACTACATTTTTCATAGAAATAAAGTTTTTTTAATGTTTATTTAAGTTTCCATCTCTTCTTCTTCATCAAATGGTGGAAAACATTTTTTTTTACATGGTTTTATGCTTGGCCGAATATGGCATGTTTTCTTGCCTTGGTTTTCTTTTTCTTTCTTCCTTGCATGTTGTTGTGGAAAATGATTTTTAGATAGTTTTTTAGAGTATTTTATATTCTGATTTCTTACAAAAGATGAAGCAAAAAGGTTGAAATGGTTACATGATCTTGCAAGACCAAGTGACCATGGTTAGGGGAGAGGCTATGCCCATTTTTACCTACCATAAAGCTCACTTTAATTTTGTTGTTTAACATGGTTTATTTTCTAATTTTTTGAAATGGAAAGGCTTCATGATCTTGGCAAGACCAAGTCATTATGGTTAGGTGAGAGGCTATGCCCATTTGATACCAACCATGGAGCTTAACTTTCCTTGTTTTATTTACTAGTTTTGCTTGTTATTTGCTTTGCATGTCTATGTTTAATTTTTTTAATATGTTATTTTCATTATTTTCTATGCTATATTTGTTTCTATATTTCATTTCCATGCTTGATGTTGTTTCCTTGAAGATTCGGCCATTGTGTCATATGCTCATATTGTGCATTTTTCATATTTCATGTCTTATATTAAACACATGTTTGAATTTTCATATTTTTTCATATGGCCATTCGGCTACTTCATTTAGTATTCCTAGCATGTGCATTTTCTTCTTGCTTCTTGACTTGTTTGCATCTCCTTGCCATGAGCTTGTGCATTTTGATTTTAGTATGTCATATGCTTGTGAAAATTTCATGACATTATGCATCTTGATATGATTTGTCATGTACTTGTGTCATTTACTAGATAGGATTGCATTAGAGTATCATGTAACCACATTCGGCCTCTTCATGCATCTCTTGCCTTGTCATGCATTTGCATTTTGTTTAGGTAACATGCTTTGCATTATCATATCTTGAAATTGTGTATTAGTTGCGGTTTGTTCCAGCATTGGCATTAGTTTTATTGGTCATTGTATGTTCATAGTATTGCTATGCATGTTCATTACATTTTAGGTCTAGGCCATATTGGTATTGCCATGCATATTGGGTCTTAAATCATATTTGTATTGCCATGCATTACTATGCTACTTAGGTCTTAGGTTACATTAGCATCTTCATGCATATTCATAACATATTAGGTCCAAGTCATATTTGTATTATCAAGCATTGCATGCATATTAAGTTAGGATAGCATTTATTGCCATGCAAACTCATGCTAGGCATTTAGGTTATTTTGAATTGTCATGCATTTCCTTTACCATTTAGGCTTTAGATACATTTCATTTGTTGTATGTTCATGCATTCCATGCCATTGCCACATGATTTATGACTTAGGCCAATCAATGGCTCAAAGTCATGCTCTCTTGAGCATACTTGTGGAAAATTAAAGGGTTGTCAATTTGATTATTCTACCTCTGTATTTTTTTTACTTAGCCAATTTTTGTCCAAGGTTTTTAAATGTTTTAGCTACTGTCCTTAGGTCTTTAGGATGATCTCCAACAATTTTTACATTGATTTTTGAATGAATTTATCAAAGGCAAAAAATGTGTTTTGACAAAACAGTTTTTTTTCACCCAATACTTGAACTTCTCCGATTTTTCTAGGTAGTCATCTTTAATTAGAAAATTAAACCAATTTTTTCTCGTGTATTCTTACATGTTCTGAATCTCCAGTATTTTTTTTAGATTTTTTTTAAAATTTTTAAAAATAGGAAAAAAAATCTTGTGTCTAAACTGGACAGTAAAGGCAGATTTGAAATCAAAAGAGAAATAATGGTTGAATTTGGCTAAGGCATTTAGAGCGGGTTGGTTAGAAGCTTTAACTACTGTCTTAGGGTAGTTTCTAAGCCTTTTTAAACTTTAAAAAATATTTTATAAATCTCGGGTTATGGGTGGTCAAGTCCAGGATTTTAAACTTAGGAAATTAGAGCCATTTTAAAAGGGTTTGGTAGGGGTTTTAATCTTCATTCAAGTTTTTCCTCAAAATTGTTTTCAAACAATCACAAAGTTTTGTTTTTTTAGAAAATATAATTTGACATATTTTCCTAAGGTAGCCGGATATCTCTTTAGATATACGGATTTCTTCATTTAGAGGAAAAAATACATTTTCATGCATTGCATTTTCCATGTTCATACATTTTATTTAATATGTAATTTTTCCTATGATATTTTCCATGGTATTAATATTACTTTGATTTACATTTTATGATGTTATATTGTTTGCCATATGATTTTGAAAGTTTCATGATATCCCATATTTTTTTTATTTAGTCATTTATTTTTGTCACATTATTTAGCATATACTATGTTCATGCATTTTTATTTTATTTTCATGCATATTTTATGATAGCATTATTTTATGTTTCATGTCATTTCTTGTCATTTAGATCATATTCCATGTCATTTAGGTTATTTTATTTATAACATGCCATGTCATTTAAAATATGTCATATCTTTTAAAATTGCCATGTCATTTAAATCATTTTATCTCATTTAGAATATACCATGATACTTAGGATTTTTCATTTCACCTAGAATATACTATGCTATTTAAATTATGTCATATCATTTAGGTTGCATTATATTATCTAGACTTTGTCATGTCATTTTATTTATGTCATACATGTTCATGTTCATATTTTTAAATGTTTCAAAAAAGATAATGATTTTCAATAAAAATGAAGATATTCCCGAGTTAAAAAATTCATGAGTTTTCTACCGGGTTTGCTGGAGGGAATATCATCAATTATCATTAATAAAGGAATATCTTTCTTTCAAAAAACGAGAATGATGCGGAAAGTTTTCCAAATGAATTAAAAAATTTATATTTTGCCGATTTTGTCTGGGAATATAGAAAAATTTTGAATTAATAAATTCCGGATCATTTTCAATTAAAAATGGAATTATTTTTCTTAAAATTGGGAATTAACTTGAAATACTAAATTAAAAACCAACTTTTTACCAAGACTTGAGATAACACATGATTAATAAGGTATCATTTTATACGGGCGTTGTGGGGGTGTTAATCCTTCCCCGCACTTAACCGAGTCCCGAACCCGATTCTTCGATTTTCTCTGGTTTATAACGCAGACTTGAAATTGGTTTTAAATATGTTTTAATTAATTTTAAAATATTTTATAAAACCGGTTTTAATAGGTGGCCTATCACACCTAGCTAAAAAAGATTGGTGGCGACTCCATGTCTTTTTACGAGGCCGTTTTCATACCCTTGACCTTTTATTTCAATCTAGAGGAATTAAGTTGTCTTTTCCTCTACTTCTGTTTCCCCCTCACTCGAACGGCTCCCCCGCAGTTTGGGATCACGTATCGACATCGGTTTCTTAAACATTTGGCGAGAATTAGTTCTTAATCTTTGCAGGGTTTGCCAGGGAGGTTAGGAAATTATTCAACGCACGCGGTTATGAAATCGCAACGCACATATTTTGTTTTATTCGGAATCATATAAATATCGTATGAAAGAATTATTTTTCCAAGCTTTGTCGGGTTTGCCGAGAAGCACGGTAATATTTTTTGACATATGCCATTTATATGATTTCTCACATGAATAATACATTTCAAATAATGATGTGTGCATATGATCATGATGTGATTATGAATATTTTATGATGATGTCATTTTGCGATTTTGCCATGTCAAGCATGCCCTGTCATTCATTCACATGCCATGTCATCTAGAATTTGTCTTGTCATTCATATGCCATGTCATTCATTCACATGGCATATCATTTAGAATTTTCCATATCATTCACATGCCATGTCATCTAGATTATGCCATGTCATTCATTCACATGCCATATCATTTAGAATTTGCCATATCATTCATATGCCATGTCATCTAGAATTTGCCTTGTCATTCATTCACATGCCATATCATTTAGATTATGCCATGTCATTCATATGTCATGCCATGTCATTCATTCACATGCCATGTCATCTAGAATTTTCCCTATCATTCATATGCCATGTCATTCATTTAAATTATGTCATGTCATTCATTCATGTGCCATATCATTTAAATTACGCCATTTCATGTGCCATATCATTTAGAATTTGCCATATCATTCATATGCCATGTCGTTCATTCATATGCCATATCATTTAGATTATGCAATGTCATTCATTCACATGTCATGTCATCTAGATTATGCCATGTCACTCATACGCCATGTCATTCATTCATGTGCCATGTCATTTAGATTTTTATCATGTCAAACATGCCATGTCATAATTTCTTTTGCCATGTCATAATTAAATGTTTGCCATGCCATGATAAACATGCATGTTTTGTTTAATTTTTATCTTAGCAACATTTTTGTATATTCATGATCATTTTCTATGATTTTTTGAAATACATGAAAAACAAAGAATGTTTTTTTATAAATCAAGATTATACCCGAGTTAAAATAATTCATGAGTTCTCTGCTGGGTCTGCCGGAGAGGAAATCATCAATTATCATAATGACGGAATATCTTTTTCAAAAAAGGCGATTCGAAAAATTTTAAAATCAAGGAAAAATTCCATTTTTTGCCGAGTTTCTCGGAAAATGTGGGAAATTTTATGTTAATAAATTTCGTATCATTTTCAAAATAAAATATGAATTGTTCTCAGGAAATTATTTTCAAACACCAAATTTAAAACCAACTTTTTACCGAGACTCGAGATAACACATGACTAATAAGGTACCATTTTATACGGGCATTGTGGGGGTGGTAATCATTCCCCGCACGTAACTGACTCCCAAACCCGCACTTGTTTTCTCTGGTTCAAAGCGCAGACTTCAAATTTTGGTTTTAAAAAATGTTTTAATTAATGTTAAAATGTTTTTATAAAAACCAGTTTTAATAGGTAGCCGATCACACCTAGCCAAAAAAGATTGGTGGCCACTATATTTCTTTTTCGAGGTCGTTTTGATACCCTCAACCTTTAATTTAGAGGAATTAAGTTGTCTTTTTCTCTATTTCTTTCAATGTCACACTCTTTAACGAATGGGCCGACTATCCCCGCGATGGGAGGCAAACCAATTTCGGACTTTTTTTTTAAAGGGTTGCGACACAGAGGAAAGGTAGGTTTTTTTTCTAAGAGGTGAAAAAATGAAATTAAAAAGAAAATTATAAGCTTCATCTGGGTCGGGTCAAGGGACTCGCGCGCGGGTCCTCGCCTGGACTTGACCCAGATGTTGCTCCCCCCTTTTTTATTTATTTATTTCTATTTTATTATGTTATTCTTTTTTTATTATTATTATCTTATTTTTTTCATTTTTCATTTTCTGTTTTTTATTTATTTTTATGTTATGTTATTTTTATTTTATTATTATTATTATTATATTTTTCATTATTATTATTTTTTTATATTATTATATTTTTATATATTCTTGTCACTATTATTATTATTACTTATAACTTTTTTTTATTGTTATTTTTATTTGATTCATTTTTATGCATTATTAATCTTTAAAAAAAATCAGAAAAGGCTTTTCATTAGTTTTTTATGAATAATAATTTATTCGCAAATAAAATATGTCTTTTAAATTACTTTCAGTAAATGAAATTCTCTAAAACGGATCCTCTCTCGGAATGGTCGGAGTATGAATCATTCCTCGAAACGGTCCTAGTAAAATTAGGTTACCAAAACATTATCGAAAGTATCAGAGTGATACGGGAATTATTTTTACATAGATTATTTTTTTTTATTTTGGAATTAATTATAAAAGATATTTTCATTTCTATATATAAATAATGATTTCATCGCAAATACAATATGCCTTATAAATTATTTTTGATAAAAGAAATTCTCTAAAAACGGATTCTTTCTCGGGATGGTCGGAGTATCAATCTTTCCTCAAAATGGTTTGTGTAAAAAATAGTTATCGAAACAATATCGAAAGTATCGGAGTGATTCGGAAATTATTTTTACATATATAATTTCTTTTATTTTTGAATAAATTACAAAAGGATATTTTATTAGTTTTTTATTTATTTTTAAAAAATGTCTCCATAAATTAAAAAAAAAATGTCTTTTGAATTATTTTTGGTAAAGGAAATTCTCTAAAAACGGATTCTTTCTCGGGATGGTCGGAGTATCAATCGTTCCTCGAAATGGTTTGTGTAAAAATAGTTATCGAAACATTATCGAAAGTATCAGAGTAATTCGGGAATTATTTTTACATAAGTAATTTCTTTTATTTCGAAAATGATTATAAAAGATATTTTCTCTCATTTGTTTTGAAATGTTCTTTTTACGGAAAAATAAATTTGAAATTTTTGTCGATAAATAAAGGGAACTAAGGGAATTATTTTTAGATGCCAGAATTAAAATCATTTTTTCAAAAATTAAGGATAACACGTGATTAATTGGTACCTTTTTTTTAACGAGCGTTGTGGGGGTGCTAATCCTTTTCCACACGTAATCGTACTCCCGAACCCAAATTTTGTTTCGCATACCAAAAATTATTCTTTTAATAAAGCTTAATTAATTTTAAGATTTTAATTAAGAGGATAAGTTTTTAGGTGGCCAATCACACCTAGAAAAAAGATTGGTGGCGACTCCATTGTTTTCTTTAAGAATCGCCTGGCAGTCGAAAAAAACCGTTATGACAAGTATGTATTGGTTCATAAAGAATATAAACGCAAAATGACAAACAGACTATCACTGAGTAACATACATGATGCTAATAAGTTTAATGGGCCAGATGCCATTGATTAGTCCCACAATATTAAGATTGTCTTAATATAAATGAAAAGGCTTATGTTCTTGATAAACCTATCCAAGAAAAGCCTGTTTCTAATACATCAAAGGTAGTTTGGGCAACCTATCAAATTCATATAGATGGCCTTGATCAAGCCACATTATGATGTAGGCTAGCATGGTGTCTGAACTCCGTAAGTAGCACGTGGAAATGAATTCTTAAAGTTATCATCTCAAACCTTATAGAATTGTCTTTATAAGGATAATCACACTAAGAAGTTCTACATCCCTAAGGAATTGTTCCAAAGTAAGATGTCAAAAGGTAGCCTTGTGAGACCTCATGTGATGATAAGATGATAACCCGACTTAAGCAACTTAGATGGGTCTTGGATCATGATCCAAGAAGTGACCTTATATTTTCTTATGAAGAAAGACAAAGGCAATGACAAAGGAACATACAATCATTGTAGATAGCCAAATCACTGGAGGATAAATTGCAAGAATACATTGATATGATCAAAGGTAAGAAGCTTAGAGAAGCTTCGACTTCAAATATATTTTGAGATTAATTCACTTCTCTAGGTATAGATACCTTGTTTTTGATGCTAAATATGTATGACATAGTGTAGGGACCAAAGCAAAGGAGTAGTGAAGATGGACCATGGAAGATGGCAAACTTTATGATATTGATCATAGCTTACCTTCTTGATTAATGTTTTTAAAACATTATTATGATTTATTAATAAACATTTGATGTTTATTTTGGCAATCATGGGCCAATTTCAGAATGATATAATTATGTTTTGAACATATTTATTTTGCTTGGCATTAGATGCCATGCTTCGATTCATTCTTATTAAATAAATCATTTATTATAGAATTGTTCTATATTGTGGTCTCTTTATTCTCAAATATATTACTTGCAAATAGTATTTAAGAATACCAAACAACCTATTAACTTAAGGGATTCAAAAATAGTTTTTGAATCCAATTCCCTTAACTTCTACATATGTAGGATTTAGTAGGAGTGGTTTATGATTCTTTAAATGTTATAGATCATAATTTAACTTAGTGATAAATAGCCATTATGTGAAATGCAATTATTTGGAAACGTTCCTAACTAGAGAGGATTGCATGTTTAGACCCTAAAGGTTATAAAACAAACTCTTTTGTTTTGACTTGCAAAAGGAGTTACATTTGGATAATTAGCTACAAGCTAATTAAAAGATTCCAATAGTTGTTAAAGTAACAACTGAGCCATATGATTGTAATCTGGGTCTCTTTGTGATCTGAATAGTTTTATAACTTTGATAATAAGATTATCATGAATATGACCAAAACATATTCTCATGAAGCACTTAAGCAATATGATTGTCTCAAGTGCAAGTGGGAGATTGATAGTATATGCTCTAGAGTCAATCAGATTGGGCAAGAGATATACAGTTAATAATGCAAACCCATCACTATACATTAGTGATACAAGGTTTTATTTCATGTTAATACGATGATAAAGAGTTATTAAATACTAATTGGATGAAGCTCATGGAACATAAAGGTCTTGCAAAGGAATTATTTATAATTGTGAGATCCTTATGCATCAAAGCCTTGTTCCTAAAACTGTTCCTGGTCATCGTATTGCCAAGACAAGACATTGGCAATGCTCAAAGACTAGTACATGTTAAGCCTTCTTAATTATGAAGTAAGTAACTGATCTCATGCGCTGAAGTATGAGGGATACTTGGGATAACATGTAGATGCTTGTCTGTTGAACAAGTTCACTGAACATGGCCCACTGTGAGAACTCTATTTGGTCACTCTAGTGTCTATGGAAACGTTCTCACGTGCCAGTCGTGTAAATTAGTCCTCGGACTTGTGATACCAGGTCATCTTGTATGGGGAGTGACATACTTTGATTCCATCATGAATAGGTCCCAAATGAAGGGATGTTTATGGTAGGGTGGTTTTGGTATGACATGAACCATACGAAGACGGATGAGTGATTTAGAGAGGATTCACCACTCGAAGTGACATTAGAGACATATCTCATCTGTTCTTGGCTTCGATTAACTTGTTAATGTCTTCGGCCGAAGCATGATGGATTTAGGAGAAATTGTTTCTCAAAATTCATAAGGTTAACCATAAGTTTCAAGAACTAATATGGATTGAACATGAGTAGACATTGCACCATGCTCATGGGGTTTCCAGGATATTAGGTGAAAGGATCGTATCACATTGATAGGCTGGTTACTGAAAGGTTTTAATGAGGTCACGTTGACTTCTCAATATTTGTGTGGTCATGATGGGTTGCTAGATCCCGCTCTTGATCTATGGGTATAAATTAATAAGATTAATTTATATGCATTGTCAACATGTTGGGAACCTAATAGGTCACACACAAAGAAGGAATTGTTGGATTAAACTTGGGATTTAATTAAGTAATGACTTAATCGGATAAAAGGTTAATTTGGAGGACCTAATTGAATAAGATTCAAATTAGGAAGGTTAAGCCATAATTTGGATTTGGAAAATCCAAATAAAGATGTCTTAATAAGACAATGTGGATAAGCTTATCTCAAGCAGACCATGTCTTAATTTAGACATGTTTTAAGACAAAGTTGTTCTGGCCGAAAATGAAGTTGTTCGAAATGAGAAAAAGTTTCTTGTTTTAGAAGAGTTTGATTGCGAATCAAATTCTGACTTCTTGTATTTCACTAAACCGAACATTGCTTTGATTATGTCTAAGCCCAAGTCTGGCACTAAGAGTTAGTGTTTGACTAGAACTCTAACACTTGTTAAGTGAAAGAGTTTCACTTGAACAATGACTCTGTTAATCCGAGCTGGTTGAATTCAATTAGGACTCTAAAAGTTTGATTTAGAATCAAATTCTTATCCCGATGAAACCGAGCAATTGACATAGACATAATCCGGGATAGGTTCGACCTCGACTTTAAGAGTTAGAGTTTCATTTGAACTAAGATGCTTGAAGGTGAAAGAGTTTCACCTCAACTAGGTTGTTTGATTTAAATCAAACACATATCCTATCCCTTGTTGGTCGAACATGGACACATTGTTGTCTAGGTTTATTGTGGTTTTATCACTTAAAAGTTGGGTAGTTTTTAAACACTTAAGAAGAGAAGAGTTCTCTTCTAATAAGGAGTTTAAAATCAAACTAAACACTAGTTTATCCCTAAGAGATATGGCCGGCCAAGTGATGTTAAGGAACTTGAATTCTTCTTTTTGCTATTGACGCCAAAATAGGTGAAAAGAATTTCTTGGGTTCTCTTACGGTTTGAGTGAAACAAAATGACAAAAGCAAATAAAAATGGATTCTTAATATGTTATTGGTTTTGACGCCAAGAAAAAAGTAAAAAGAAGATAATCCCCTTTTTTTTTTTCTTAGTGACGTCATTAAAAGTTTTGATCCAGGTGAAAAATGGTTTTTCATCTTGAGAAAAAATTCATAAAGAATTCGGCCGAATATGCATTCACTTCCTTATTTTCTTTGTTTTCTTGTTCACCTAAAAAGAAGAATAGTTCTTCATTGCCTTCGGCTATTGAGGGAAACTAAGAAGAGAGCCTTTTGATTATTGATCGAAAGATCGGGTTGTTAGTACAGTAGAATTCTCAAGTCCTTTCGAAGGTGCTACCAGCTGTCCGTATAGATTATCGTTGGAAGCAAGACATTTGTGTTGCTCGTGGCTTCAGAGAAGTCATTCGGTTATCATCAAGTTGCTGCCATATTGTAGGAAACAATACACTCGGGATTACGAGTTCTCAAGTAGATACGAATTCTGATCATATGGATAATTTTAAATTTTAAATGCCTGTAAACCCATGTATATCACGATTCATAGATCCTGAGGTAATCTGGGTGTTTCTTTGTTTACTTCCGCTGCACTACTTTAATGTTTTATGTTTAAAGCATGAGTCCGAATTTTCCAACATGCAAATCATGGTATTTGTTTATTCCAAATTAGAAGTATGATTGTGAATTTGCTGTAAAATAAAAAATATGATAGTAAAATTACATTTTTAAAATTGTTTTTTGAGTTTTAAAATAGTTTCAGGCTAAATGTTTTACAAAATATTCTACGATTGTTCTATTTTGATCAAATTTGCTTCAAAATTAAAAATATAATTATAAATTTATTCCAAAATTAAAAATATCAGGTTAAATTGCTCCAATTAAAAAAATAAAAAATTTAAATTACTCACATAAATAAAAATAATAAATTTGCTATCTTACCCATTTAAAAATTGTTCTTTCTCCTTCGAAATTGTCCATTGTACTAAAAATAATCTTTCAGATTTTGTACAAGTCAACAATTCTTAAACTTGATAATCTGTGTATTCCTGTCATATTCATGCATTTTCACGTGTAATAATCATGTTTAATATATTATATATTTATATAAATTTTAATACGTTAATAATTTGTTTTATATAGATTTTGACACGTTTATATATTTGTGTCGTATTCTTTTTTTTTTTGTCGTGTCATAGTTAATATTATTTTTTTATATCGTGTTCGTATTGTATAATCGTATCATGTCCAAAATTTTCAGATCTAACAATTATATCACTATCACTGACCATAAAATATTTTTGAAACTATTTTACTAACGATTTCTAAAGGTTTATGCACCTGAAATACCGCAAGCATAAACTCAACACTATATATATTATGGATAATTTTGGATTAAAAAAATACACATGCGAGTTAAATTAAAAAGTATATTACAAGATAATTTTGGATTAATCAATAAAAAATCACACATGCAATATGCGAGTTTAATTAAAAAATTATATTACAATAAAATAATATTCTAGCTTTTTGGCTAAATGAATTTGATATCAAAGCTCGGACAAAGTTTACCATGACATTGGGCAAAGAACTTAGCTTGCAAAGATTTGATTCGGTCAAATCAATTCTATTTTATTAATGAAAAAAGGCGTTCCACATGCAAACGAGCTGTTTTCAAAGAAATAACTATTTTCTGTCTTTATAGTTGAAACAAGTTGTTTTTCAAAGAAATAATTCTTTTTTTTTTCTTAATAGTTGAATGATTTATTTTTCCTTCCACATATACGTATAAGATTGTGTTGTCAATAAAATGACCAAACTTTTGAATATTCTGTGGGGAAAAAAAGGGCTATTTAATATTTACTTATTAATTGGAATTTATAATTTGTTAAATAAAAGAATAAAAAATATATTAGGTTTCTAAACTTTGAGAGGCGTCCATTTTATTTTTTTTACTTTCAAAAGTCATTTGTTAATCTCTATACTCTTAAAGTCATGAAGTTTTGATCCTTCTTTCAGTATAGAGATCAAAGTGGTATGTAGCTCAAAGTTTAGGCGCCATGAATTTTATTAACTCTAAATAAAAAGTGATCAAGTGAATAATATGATAATTAAAAATCGCAAAAAAAAAAAAAAAAAAATCAAAATACCTACTCAGGTTTCTGTATACTTTCGATTTATTGAATTTTACCATATACTTTTAATTCAATCATGAACTTTGTCATTTTATTTCAATTTTATTGAATTTTATCATTATACTTATAATTTTGTAGATATTTGAAGAAAAATTTACAAGTTATATATTCATGTTAATTATTATATATACTTCAAAAATAAATTAGAGCATAATATTTTTACTCTCTCTCTCTCTCTCTCTCTCTCTCTCTCTCTCTCTTTTAGGAAAACTATCCCCTCTCTTGTTTCAAAATAAACACGTTATCTCTTATGTCATATGATAGATCAAATTCTAAATATAATCATGATTATGGGTTATGTTTCAAATAAAGTGTTATATTATTTCGAAAAATATCAATGTTAGGTCAAACACTTTTCCAATAAAAAAGTAAAAAAAAAAAAAGTTTGACCTTGACTCTTATATTGAGTTTGACAATAAATTTAAAGAGACAGCAGCGCACGTTTATTATGCGGTCATGGCTGCCCTAACAATAACATCCTACGAAATTTGAAAGCATTTGTAGCAACAACATTTTTAACGAAAAACTTAGTGGTTTTTGTTAGGTCCCATAATCTTTGTATTCATATCATATTTTTATATTTTTACTTATTATAATTATGTTTAATATATTATATATTTATATAAATTTTGATATATTAATAATTCGTGTTATATAGATTCATTTTGACATATTTGTGTATTCGTGTCTTGTTCATATTATTTTTTCGTATCGTGTTCTCTTTTGTATCGTATTTTAATTTTTTTTTTGTATCATGCTTGTATCGTATAAACATATTATTTTCAAAGTTACCTGATTTAGGTTTTTTTTTTCATGGTTTATTAATTTACAATTAATTAGGCAGGTTTTGACAATTTAGTTTTCTCAATTAAATAGTTAAATTATTAAGCAAACCCTGACTGTCATTGGCACATATTATCACAACAAATCATGAATAAATATATATATATATATATATATCTATATGAAAGAAAATGTTGGGTCAAGTTTTGATCTTTTGAATTCAAATATAGTAAAAAAAAAAAAAAAAATTGTGTGTCGTTATCCATGAATTTGTGATTAATTCAATTAATTTAGATAAACACTTTTAAAAATTAACGTTTTAATATATTTTGATTCAAATTCAACCAGAAACAAAACTAGCATATTTAGTCCAACCCAATTGGCTATAGTCCAACCCAATTGGCTATACAATCATCAAAGCCATCTAATTTGTTGTCCTTTTAAATCCAATTTTGTTGCTAATTAAAATGCCTATTAACAAACAAATTTGGGTAAGACTTTGATAAAAGTTGAGGGAACGTGACGTTTATTTATACTTTTATGAAAATTGAATATTTGTTGATGGTATTTGACTTTGATTGATAGAATTTTGTTATGTGGAAAATCAGAATGAATTAATGTTCTGGAAATGAGTCCCCATGGCCATGCTGAGAGAGAAACACATGAAGAATTGCAAATGAACGAAGCTGATTAATTTCCATTTCAAAATTTCCAACTTGCAAGTGGGAAATTGAATGTATGACTTGGAAATTCTCTTCTTAAAAGTAGATCTAATAATTCATATAATTATATTATATTCGTATATTTTTATATGTTATAATTATGTTTAAAATATTATATATTTATATAAAATTTAATATGTTAATAATTTATGTTATATAAATTTTGACACATTTATATAATTTATATTATATTCATATTATTTTTCGTATCATATCATATTTTATATTATATTTTAATTTTTTTATATGATATAATTATATCGTATTTAAAATTATTAGAATTACCTGAAAGACGTGTCATATGTGGATTAGCATAAAAGAAATTCTAATCCTCAACCTAAAAACATTTGGCAACATAATAGTTTTAGGGAAGTATATGTAATGAAACAAAATGCCATGTGAAAGAATTATTGTCTTTTGTCCAACTACTGGATTGTCAGTTTGTCACACAATCAATGACTATCTTATTCCTATCACCCATCTAATAAAATATGCATAATACTTTTTCTATATAAAAGAAATCATAATTTGAAAATAAAAATAAAAATTGTTTTTTAAAAATAATTGGATAAATTAAATGGATTAAATCATGAATTCATTATCATAATACCTTAACATTAAGGAAAAAAAAAAAAAAAATTTAGTACACTTTAAAATTTTACTTTCATAGAAATTAACTTTCTTATTTAGAATAAAAAATATTCCAAATTAAGTTACACCTGTGTAACGATTGTTAATCATTTTAAACTTTTTATAGTTTTTTATATAATTAATATATCAATAAATCAATTGTTAGAGACCTAATAATTAATTTAAATCTATTATCTTCATGTAAAATTTCAAATCAACTAAGGGTCCATTTTGAATGGGCAGTGAGATTGGTTCCGGTGAGATTAGAAAAAGCGGTGGCGGTGAGATTGGGTACTGTAGCGATGAGATTAAAATTAGTGGTGAGATATGTGTTTGGACTCAAACGCAGCGGTGGAGGTGAGGTGAATTATAGTGGGAATGTAAAATGATCATTAAGGGTATTAGATTAAAATGTGTATATATATAATAAATAATTAAAATTATATTTATATTAAATAATAAAATATATATTAAAATAATATTTATGTTAAATAATAATAATTAAAAATTATTAAAATTATATTTGTATTAAAAATAAATAAAATAATTAAAAAAACAATGGAGGAGAGTAAAAGGGAGATTTCAAATAATATATTTATTATTTATATAATTACTTTTTTAATTAACTTATATTAATTATATAATAATAAATTTTATATATTTATTAGTTAATTATATAATAAAAATTATTTATTATATTAAATTTAAAAAATTATATAATATTTTTTAAATAAAAAACAAAATTAAAAAAATTTACTAAAGGTTATTTTAGGAATCTCTCCCACCAGTGGGAGGGATTATTCTCCACTGGACCTAAAAAGGTCCAATGGAGAAATCAAGTGCATAGGGATTATTCTCCACTGCACCTGATATCCAAAGGGATATTTCAGTGCGTTTGGGGCAATAAAGTGCCCCAAATTCACCGAACTGGGGGTCCGTTTGCTTCCAAACGGACCCTAAGGCTCCATTTGGATGGACGATGAGATTGACTTCAATGAGATTAAAAACAACAGTGGCGGTGAGATTAGTTACTGTAACGGTGAGATTAAAATAAGTGGTGGGCTATGTGTTTGGATTCAAATGCAACCGTGATGGTGAGATAAATTATTGTGAGAAAAAAATTACCATTAAATACATTAAATTAAAAATGTATATGATAAAAATTAAAATTTATTAAAATTATATTAAATAATAAAATATATATTAAATAATAATATTTAAAATTATATTTTTATTAAAAATAAATTTAAAAAAAAAAACTTAAAAATAAAAAAAAAAAAATAGTGGAGGAGAATAAAAGGAGGATTTCCCCCTTCACTGAAGGTCTAGTAGTGCACTGAACCTTTGGAGCTCCAGTCCAATGGAACCACCACTCGGGATGCATCCAAATGTACCCCCAATAAAATTTCAGTCAAGGGAAGAAATCCCCCACAATATAGCTTTGGATTCCACCGCATCGGAAATATGATGGGATCCAAAATGCACCCTAAAAATATAACTTTTTTTATATATATTTAACTATTAAAAATTTATTTATTTTAAACCAATAGTTTAAACATCTTCCTTTTAATTTGAATGTCCAGGTGATTTTTATTTCATGATTACATCATCATATATTATTTATTTAATTCTATGAGCACCTTGTTCTAAAACAGACTATACATGCACGTACCAATTAAGTTTCATTTGAATGGGCGATTAGATTGACTCTGGTGAGATTAAAAAAAACGGTAACAATGAGATTGGGTACTATAACGGTGAGATTAAAATCAGTAGTGGAATATGTGTTTGGATGCAAAAGCAGCGGTGACTGTGAAATGAATTATAATGAGAAGAGAAAATGACAATTAAGGACACTATATTAAAATTTATTTATAATTACAAATAATATATTTACACAAATTAAAATATAACAAAATAATATTTAATTTTTATTTATTACTTATGACCATTACGGACATAGATTATTTATTATTTATGAAATTAATAAATAATTAAAAATTGCTAAAATTATTTTTTATAAAATAATAATTTTATTAATAAATAATTAAAAAAATAATAATATACCAATTTTTTATTATATAATTATAAAAAATTATTTTTTATATTAAACTAATAAAGTTATTTAAAAAATTTTAAATAAAAAAGTTAAATAAATAAATAAATGTGAACTGATAAAAGAAACAAGCAAAAAAGAGGGAAAAAAACCCATGGTGGGCATTAATTTTTTCACTGAACCCTTCATGGTTCAGTCAACTTTTCACCTCTGGTTAGGTGAAAAAATTTTGAACTGCACTGAAGGCTGTTTGCCAAACATCCTTCCAGTGCAGTTGAAGGTGCCACTTGGATTTAACTAGAGGCAAACGATCCTCCACTGAAATCCAAATGGAGCCTTAGGGTTCGTTTGGAAACAAACGGACCCTCGTTTTAGTGCGGTTGGGGCATTTTTTGGCCCTCACCGCACTGATATACATGTTTGGATTACTGGTGCAGCACGATGAACCGTGCTGCACCTAAATATTTCCACTGGACCTAAAATCCCTCCCACTGGTGGGAGGGATTCGTAAATTGTCCTTTTTATTTTTATTTTTTAATGTTAAATAATTTTAAATTTTATTATAATAATAAATGTATAAATATATAAATTTTATTATTATATAATTACTATGAGTTAATAAAAATTAAATAATAAAACATTAAATTCAAAATTATTATTTGATATATTATTATTATTTTTATAATTTTTAATTATCTACTAATAAAACTATTATTTGAAATAAATATAATATAATATTTATTAATATCTAATGTCCATAATAGTCATTATCTCTTTTCACTACACTTCACTTCACCTCACCGCTACCGTTGCTTTCGCATCCAAACACATATCCCACTATTGATTTTAATCTCACTGCTACAGTATTCAATCTCACCGCTACAGTAATTAATCTCACATCGATCGCTGTTTTTAATCTCAGCAGAATCAATCTCACCGCCCATCCAAATGGAGCCGTTGTCAATTAATGCTTTGGTACTTGTGATTATCACTTTTGGGGGGAAGAAAAGAGTGAATATCAATCTTAGTTCAATCAAATTATAATATATTAAACTTATTTTATAAGGGAAGGTGTTTATAAGAAAATTATTTTAGTTTAATCATTAAATTAGGTTTGAATATAAAAAATTTATTTATCTAGGTTTGATTCGAACCAAGTTCGTTGAGTCTGTAAGCTCATTTTATTATTTTAAATATATGAAAATATTAAAAGAAAATTTATATATTTATATTTATATATTTTATAATTAAATTTAAATAAATATTTTTATTAATTAAATAATAATTCAAAATAGGCTGGAATGGTTCAAATTATAAAAATTATATTTCAAACTCGACTCAATTCAGATTAAATTTATTGAATCGAACAAATAATCTCTTCCGTAAGCAAATTTAATTATAAATTAGGATTATTATCCTGTACGCTGGAGGTGGATTTTTTTAACTCCACAAACGGGACTTATACCATTCCGTAATTTTTTATATGATTTATATTTTTTTAATCCGACCGTCGTATTCCATGTTCTATTCGCATAGATCACGCACGTCGAGTTTCGAGTAAATTAAAAACGTTTAACTATATATTTCGATGTAAAAAAACTTTCAACTGTTAAATATATATTAAAAAAACAGTATTCTCGATCAATATGATAAGGATATCGGATCGATTCGAAACTGTACATGCACGATGAGTACGATTATATTGTTAAATTCAACGGTCGATTTGTATAATTATAAATCGTGTAAAAAATTATGTAAATGTGTAAACTTCTCTTGTGAAATTAAAAATATTCATCGTTAATGTACAGGATAATAATCTTATAAATTATTATAAAAAAGAAAACTATAATATAAAGGCATATGCTGAAAAAGAAAAACCAATTAATGTCCCTTCCCATTTCTTAGGTAAAATAAAGTTTAAATATGGTAAGAGATTTCGCGGCTTGTTGCAATTATTACAAGTTTGGGGTTTCTCAACTTCTTGTAATGATTAGCTATGAGTGCCCACAAAAATTAATAATTATTTTAAGAAACATGTTTAATGATTTCGGAAATCAGTAGCAATGATCCTTAAATCGAATTGCGATAATTTGTAAGGGACAGGACATGTTTCACATGTTTTTCCTTTTTTTGTTGGTTAGTTAACAAAAATGTTTTTTTTTCTCTAAATTGTTTCATTCTTGTGTTTTTTTAAATGAAATTAGAAATACAAATACAAATAAAATATTATTATAAAGATGGCCTTAGAGGTAAGTGCATTCAAGTTGATAGCTTTGTTAGGTTTATGGTTAAAGTATTTAGGTAATCTTTTTATTATAATCAAAAGTGTATTTTAATTTATCTAATATATATAGAAGTGAGTAATTTAATTCTTGTACGTTTGAAATTGGTGCAAAAAAGTAAAATTAATAATAGTGTTAATGGAAAACCGTCTAAATGCTGACGTAGACATGGGAAACTGACAGAATAAATGACTTGAAAAAAAAAATTATGACGTGTCAAATTTTTTTGCTCAGGTGATCTGGATGAAACCAGAGATTAGAAAAGGCATGGATAAAACCAGAATTTTGAAAGTGATCTGGATGGAACCAGAAATTGAAAAGCATGGGTGAAACCAGAAATTGAAAAACATGGGTGAAACCAAAAATTTGAAAAAGATCTGGATGGAACCAAAAATTGAATAACATGGGTGAAACCAGAAAAAAACTGGATGAAACCAGAAATTGAAATAGCCTGGAAATTAACCTGAAGGATTTGAGAGATGATGCAAATGCTTGATGGTGTAAATGCAAATGTCTTGAATTGATGCAGATGCAAATGTCCCTACAAATCATGTTCATGTAAGTGGTTCATGAATGATGTAATTGTAGCTACAATGAAGATGCGACAATCCTAGAAATGATGCACTTGCTTGAGATGATACGAATGCAAATGTTTATGAAGGATGTACTTGTAAAGGTAAAATGCAGATGCTCACGGAATAGTGCAAATGCAAATATCCATGAATGATGCAAATGCTTGCTGACACGGTATAGATGCAAAGCTTAATAGAGAGATGAGTGTTCATGAATGATGCAAATGCCCCAATCGTTTTTCTAGACTTTAGCTTAGCCTTTCCCATTCATTTTTCCTCTTCAAATCAGAGTATATTTTCAACTCCTTTTTCAATCTTTGGCTATTCTTTTTGCCCCAACAGTTTTCAAACTCTTATCAACAGAAATCTGCTTGCTGAGTTTTATTTCTTTTTCTCATATTTGGAAGTCAAGGTTATCCCTAGTAATTTCACACCTTTGGATTAGAAAAACTCTTCTCTCATGACATCAAAAATGGATATTTCAAAAACAATTTTGCTTATTTAATGAAAACTTCTAAGTCAAAAATTTTAACCCCACAGTGTGTAATGTACAGGTCTTTTGAAGACTGGTGATCACTGTTAGAAATTTTCCTAAGTGTCAATTTGGGTTTTTCAACTTGAATTGACAAGGTTTGGTAAAACATGATTTTGGTTTTTCCATGAAAACTTTACAACAAAAAATGTATGTCCCTTCTAAGCTCACAAATGGAACAGGTTTTATAAATCATGAATTCATTGAGAACCAAACAAATTCTACATTCTTTTAGTTTCCATATCAAGGTATTTTGACAAACGTCAAGATTGGCTGGGATGTTTAAACTAGAAAGTTGATTTTGGAGAATTTTTTTTTTTTCAGTTTTTGAAATCAATCATCCAAATGAGAATTGACAATTTGGAGGTTCAGGAATTCCTAGATATTCCTCGATGACCACTTCTTTAAGATGATCTTCTCTTTTGTGGTATCGACACTATCATAGATGGCATCGAAAATTCCCATTTTACTCTAGATCGCCCGTTTTTGGGTTTTCTCCCTAGAGTCCCATTCTCTCCAATTTTTTCTTTTTTCATTTTTTTTTGTTTTACTATGCACTTGAGAATTCGAAATTCTTCCTTAGTGAAATGAAAATTCGATGAGGTGGGATAAAATTTGAGAAAAAACCCTTCAAGTTGAATATTCATGATTGATCACAATGGACTTTTAAAGCACGTAATATAAGCCATGACTCAGGTTTCAGAAAGAAAGGATAAATAGGCCCAAAATCTGTGTTTAAGGATAATCAGATCAAGGATCAATTTTGGAGGAGAATTTTTTTTTCGAAGCATTTATCTCTTTTTGGACTTTTCATTCCTTTTTGACTTTTGCTCTTTTTCTTCCTTGCTCTTTTTTTTTTGCTTCCATTTCGCCATCGCTTTTTCACACACTTTTTTTTGGGTGTGTTTTTCTTTTGTTTTGTTCTTGGCTTCCATTTTGCCATCTTTTCCTTTTCCTTTTGACAGAGTGAGCCCATATTCATTCGGGGCTCCATTTGCTTTGTATCTGTCTTTGAGCTAAGACTCATTTTTTCGTGATCTTTGAGAAGATCATTCCTCGCATTTGCCCCCCAGTGTAGAGGCTGATCCTTGATCAAGGTTCCAAGAAGAAAGAAATCTTTTGGCTCAAAAGGGGTGATTATGGATAATTTCTTCTTGTGAAAGGGATATGAAAGACGGCCATTCATCATATCAAGCACAAATATTCTCATTGAAAAGCAATCCTCAGGGGAAATAGATTATCGAAATTTCATTTTACAGTTTGGAATCATCTGAATTCTCATATGCATGATATCCCAATTTGTTCTTTTTTTTAATTGCATGCCCCCAATGATTCATGCGTTAGTCCTATCTTTTTTCACCATATAACCATCATTTACATATATGATGCCCCAATTTGATTAACCATGAGAATTGGTATCAACGAGGAACATAGCAAGTCTAGGTCTATTTTGAAAAAGCTGATTTCAAATCTGAGTTCTTTGAAGAGACAAGGAAAATATGACCCAAAAACGGGTTTTCTCTGGGACATGGGATAATCTAGTTTAATCATTGTGCCCTTGGGTGTCAATCATGAAGCGATGTTTAGGCAATTAGTGTTTTGTGGTTATTAGTAAAGGTCATGAATGGTTTTAGCACAATCTTGACATACATCAAATTACCAAAATCTAGATTCTTGAAAGAATGTCTCATTTGTTTGAATTTCAAGGAATTTGAAAAAATTTCAAAAAGTTCGTTTCTTTGTTCATGGCCTAGACTAAGATTTACATATTTGCTTATTCTGTGATGACAATGTTTATGAAGTTTAATTATTCATATTCCTTGAAGCATTAGGTCTTTCAAGTGTTATCGATTCAAGGGGTTTAGGCATGGAGAAGCCCAAAAGAGAGGGGGAAAAAGTATTGGGTCATTTCCAACAATGATCATCAATATTCTCGAGACTGTCCATTATTAAAACTTTCTTAATGTTTTTTTTTTTTTTTGCAAATTCAAATTATTGTTAAAACACAACAAACACAAAGCATTTAAAATTCAAAATTCATTTAATTCATATGAATGTCACCATAAGACAAGTGTTTTCATCATGAGGTATGAAACTACATGCATAAAAAACTCCCCCTTGGCATGTTCTCCCTAATTCAAACTGGCTATTCCTCGGTAGTCTTTTCGACCTTTCCATCTACTTCTCCCATTATGACATCCACAATGGTCTCATCATTCTCATTCAGTAGATTCTCCATGCTATCTGACCTTTGTTTCTTCCCCACATCTAAATGCACTTTTTTTATGACTGATTGAACCTTCCGTTTCAAACATAGGCAATTTTTCGTGGAATGTCCCCAAATCCCAGAATGATAATCACAATATGCATTCTCGTCATACCAGCTCGGATATGGGGGTTGGATAGGCTCCACTGGAACTTTAGTGAGGAGTTGCTCTTCGACCAGCAGGGGCAATAGTTCAGAGTAAGACATGGGGAGTGGCTCAAACTAATCTCTTTTTCGGATATTCTTCGATTTCCTTTGACTGACAAAAGGTTGAAAATTTACTGGATTTTGAGAGGCCATTGGGTATAAGTATGAACCCTAGGGTACATAGTTCATAGAAGGACAGGGTGGTTGGTATGAAGTAGCCGAAATATACGGGGCAAAGTCTCCCATGGCTTGGACATCTTCCTCTTTCTTTTTGGGCATCCTATTTCTCTCTGCATTAAATGTTTTATTTTAAAAATTGGTGGGACCTAAATCTTGATTATTCAAAAATCTCATTATGCAAGATTTGCCTCCAAATTGAATCTATGATTTTATTTTAAATATGTTTTCTCTATGAAAAACCAAACATATTATTTTCAAAAGAAATTCGGGATAGTAGATCCTACTATAGTACAATATGAAAATGTTCATGTAACACTACCGGTTTATGAAATCATCAAATGAGATTATTATTATCAACTGTTTATTGCAAAGAATGAGATCAAAAATACAACCATGAATATACATGCTCTTTTCACATATGCATAAAGTGTGCAAAATGCAAAATGTTTTAAAAAGAATGTTTTGATATTTTCAATTTTAAAAAAGTTTATGCACACTTGCCCCAACAGTATCGACTCACTTAGGCATCGTGATGCCTTTGGGATGGGGTATTAAATTTATTACGGGCGATGTACGTACATCGTTGCCCGATCTACAACACTTATTCAAAGTGTAAAATAGGTAATAAAAGGTTTAGAAATGTCCCTCCATGTATTCCTATCTCCGGTATATCTAACAGAAATCCGGCATGGCTTCACCTAGGTTCATTATATGAGGGTGAATCGGTTCTAAAGGCCTTGAATTGCTCCTCATTGTCGCCGGTGAAGGCTAGTAAGACACCTCGATAAAAGCGGGTCCAATTCGTTAGAGTCTATTTCCCTAGCCCATGCGGATTGTTAATCACGAAGGCTTAGGTAATTTAGTACTCCGAAAGTGTTTCACTAGCCCATGTGGATTGTTAATCACGAAGGCTTAGTTACTTTGCTCCTACCTAAAAGGACGAAACCCGGGTATAGGGCTCATGATATGCAAATGCACGTGTGGTGTGTGTGGAGGAACAACAAACCTTTCACCACCTATTCTACAAACCTTATTCTAATTGCTCTAGCAATTTATTAAAAGAATATTCAAGAATAGTGTAACGCATTAACCAACAAGTAATTATAATATACAACCTTAAATAACTAGAGAATAATAATAAAATGCATGCACATGAGTATGGACATATTTAAAAACATTTTATTATTTTCAAAATTCTCCTTATTAAAAAATGTGAGAATTAAAATTAAATACCAATTAAACCAACAAAATCGAGACTTTGATAACACACGACTAATTCTGGGCCTGACTCTCTAATATTCCCAGTAGAGTTGCCAAGCTGTGGCAACCCAAAAATAACAAGTCTCATCGCAAGACTTTATTATTCGTTAAGCATGACATTAAAAAACCGAGGAAAAGTCGACTTAATTCCTCTTAAAAAATAAAGGTTTTGAAAATGACCTTGTAAAAGATATGGAGTCGCCACCAATCTTTTTTTAGCTAGGTGTGATCGGCCACTTATTAAAACCGGTTTTATAAAACATTTAAAATTAATTAAAACATTTTAAAAACCAATTTCAAGTCTGCGTTTTAAACCAGAGAAAAGCGAAGTATCGGGTTCGGGACTCGATTACGTGTGGGGAAGGATTAGCACCCCCACAACACCCGTATAAAACGATACCTTATTAATCATGTGTTATCTCAAGTCTCAGTTAAAAGTTAATTTTTAATTTAGTATTTCAAGTTAATTCCCAATTTAAAGAAAAATAATTCCATCTTTAATTGAAAATGATCCGGAATTTATAAATTCAAAATTTTCCTATATTCCCCAACAAACATGGCAAAATATATGACCTTTTTATTAGTTTGGAAATTTTCCGAATCATTCTCATTTTAGAGAAGATATTCCGTTGTTAATGATAATTGATGATATCCTCCCCAGCAGACCCGACAGAGAACTCATAAATTATTTTAACTCGGGAATATCTTTATTTTATTGAAAATCATTATATTATTTTAGAACACATTTTAAAAAAATATGAATATGAAAACGTTTGACATAATAAAGATGACATGAAATAATCTAAATGAAATGATATGACCTAATTGTCATAATATACTCTAGATGAAATGAATATAACCTAAGTGATATAACATATTTTAAATGAGATGCAATATCCTAAATATCATGATATATTATAAATAAAATGAAATGATTTAAATGACATGATATTCTAAATGAAATATCCTAAATAAAATGAAATGTCCTAAGTAACATAATATAGTCTATATGAAATGAAATGACCTAGATTATATGGAAAAATTAAACGATATGGTATATTTTAAATGACATGGCATATTCTAAAAATATAATCTAAATGACATGAAATGACATAAAACATAAAATAATGCTAACATATAATATGCATGAAAATAAAAACAAAAATAATAATGCATGAACATAGTATATGCTAAATAATATGACAAAAATAACTAAATAAAAAGCATAGGATATCATGAAATATTCAAAACCATATAACAATTAATATAATATCAAAATTTTAAATTAAAGACAATAACACCATCATGAAAATTAACATAGCAAAAATCACATATTATATAGTATGCATGAATATGGAAAATGCAATGCATGAGAATGTATTTTTTCCTTTAATTAAGAAAATCCGTATATCTAAAAAGATATCCGGCTACCTTAGGAAAATATATCAAATTAAATATTCTAAAACCAAAATACTTTGTTATTGTTTGAAAATAATTTTGAAAAGCTTAGATTAAAAATAAAAACTTAGCTAAACCCTTTTTAAATGGCTCTAATTTCCTAAGTTTAAAATCCCGGACTTGATCACCCTTAACCCGAGATTTAAAAAATAATTTTTCGAGTTTAAAAAGGCTTAGAAACTACCCTAAGTCAGTAGCTAAACTTCCTAATCAACCTCCTCTAAGTAACTTAACTAAAACAGAAAAATAATTTTTTTTTCAAATTCAATTCTGCCTCTATTGTGCAGTTTTAAAGCACGATTTTTTACCCTATTTTTAAAAATTAAAAAACATCTAAAAAAAATACTGGAGACTT
Source organism: Fremontodendron californicum (assembly GCA_030761205.1). Classification (NCBI taxonomy): domain Eukaryota; kingdom Viridiplantae; phylum Streptophyta; class Magnoliopsida; order Malvales; family Malvaceae; genus Fremontodendron; species Fremontodendron californicum. The sequence goes on from JAULJL010000009.1 coordinate 25,933,873, forward strand.
AGGACATGTAAAAATACACGAAAAAAAATTGACTTAATTTTGTAATTAAATATGACTTCCTAGAAAAATCGGGAAAGTACGAATACTGAGTGAAAAAATTGTTTTGCCAAAACATATTTTTTTGCCTTTGATAAAATCATTTAAAAATCAAAGTAAAAATATTAGAGACTCTCCCAAGGACTCACAAATAGTAGCTAACACTTTTGAAAAGTTAGGCAAAAATTGGCTAAGTAAAAAAAATCATAAAGGTAGAATAATCAATTTGACAACTCTTTAATTTTTCACAAGTATGCTCAAAATGAGCATGACTTTGAACCATTGATTAGTCTACGTCATAAATCATGTGGCACTAACATGAAATGCATGAAAAATAGAGCAAATATGATGCATGAAATGCATGATTTAAAACTTAAATGATATGAAAAATGCATGGCATTAATAAAATGACCTAGACCTAAATGAACTTGTATGACATTTAATGCAACCTAGGTCTAAAATGCATGAATATGCATGGCAAAGCAAACCAATCCTAAACCTAAAGAATGCATGGCAATAACACAAACATATAGCATGCTTAAACAAAATACACAACCAAATATCATGAAAATGCAAACCTATCAACTAGCATAACAAAAATACACACACAAAGCTTAAAAGAGAGGGGTGGCTGAATGGTCTCATGCTTTAAAATGAGCATGGCATTTTTACAAACACATGATATACTAACATGCATAACTAAAGAATAATACTCAAATCATGCAAATATAAAGTAAAGGCATGAAAACCAATAGGTATTTTCACAAACACATGGATTAACAAAATCTAAAACATAAACAAACTTAAACATTTTGGAAACAGAAAATAAAAAATGCAAGACAAGTAAAATAAACATGATAATAAGATAATAGACTCAAAAATGGAAGCAAGCAAGCAACCAAATCGAAACAAGCTTCATGCTTATGCATTTGAAGAAGATTTAGAGCATCAAAACTTGTTAAATATCATGAATAACATGAAATAAAAATGCAAACAGCAACTACACTAAAAAAAAAAAAGCAAGCCATTCAGCCACCCAAAAACAAAAGAAAAGAAATTTCTCAAAGCTTTTTCCAAGAAAGTATAAAGAAGAACTTGAAGAAAAATATTAAAAACACTTATTTTAAAAAGAAACTCACCAAAATAGTAATCAAAACAGCAAATCAAGAATAGAAAATCAAGGAAAGTGCAAGAGTATGGTGTTTAAAGCGACCTCTAGAAGCTATATTGCAAGCTTTTTCTCTTCTAACTTTCTTTTCTTTTCTAAACTTTTCTTTTTGCCTTTCAACAATGGAGAGAAATCAGCCAAACAAGAGTGAATAGAGAGTGAAAATGAAAGAGAAAGAACCCCCCTAGTAGTGGCCGAATGGCCCTTCTCTTGCTAGGATGTTGTCATCTTTTCTTCAACCAATTTTGATCCAAAGGCTATTGATCCAAGATGTTTAAAATGTGAAATTATCACCCTTAGATTAGGCAATCAGCTATCCACAATTACATCTGTTCAAGAATATTAAGCCATTATGTTGACACTGTACTTCTTCATGCATTGGTCCATGTGGCTTAATTACAAAGGCTTGATCAAAAAAATAACTACCTTCCTCTTCATTGTTGGCCTTTTGATTAAAAATCAGAAAATATTTGCCCACCCTTGGGCCTTGACCGGTTGACCCTTTATCTTCCAGCCCATGCTTCATTTTTTTAAAAGGCAAGAAAAGCCCTTTTTCGATTTCTTGGGTAAAATGACATTTTTGCCCCCTGAACATAAATAAATAGAAAACAGACTCCAAATTCAATTTTTCTTTTTTCAATACTTCCGAAATAATAAAAAATTGAATTCTGGAGGTTTTCAAAATTTTCCGAGCCCATTTGCTATTTATTTGGATTTTTTTCTTCCAAAATTGCCCTTTTGTGCTTCCAAACTTTACCTTTTTTTAAACGAGCTCCAAATCCAGATTTTTCTTCACCAATATCTTCCAAATAATTTAAAAGTTTGATCTGGAAGTTTTTATAATTTTTGGAACTCATTTGGTATTTTTTCGGGATTTATCTGCTTGAATTACTACATTGTGGGCCCGGGATTTGGCCATTTTACAAACGAACTCCGAATCTGGATTTTCTTTTTCCAATCTCTTCCAAATAATTTAATAATGAGATCTACAAATTTTCAAAATTTTTGGAGTTCATTTGCTATTTTTCTGGGATTTATCTTCTTGAATTTCTACAAAGGGGACCCGGGATTTGGCCATTTTGCAAACGAACTCCGAATCAAGATTTTTCTTTGCCAATCTCTTCGAAATGATTTAATAATGAGATCTGCAATTTTTCAGAATTTTTGGAGTTCATTTGCTATTTTTCCCAAATTTTCTAATTTTGCCCTTTTGCCTCCAAAACCCGATTTTGCTCAAAACAAGTCTGATTTTCAGATTTTCAGATTTTCTTCAAACTGAGCCTTGGGCTATCCTTGTTTGATCACTCCTCATCCATTAGGGGCTTTAGTCTTACCGAATCGGGCCATTTCTGTGATTCTTCCAAATTTCACCAAAATCCAGCAAAAACCCTAATTCTCGGTTTTCTTCTTGATTGACTTTTCTTTCAGTTTTTCTTCCAAGTAGCTTCTCCATTACCCGTATTCAGTGCTTATATTTCATTTGGAACCTTCAATTTTGACCAATTTGATCGTTTAAGCACTTTTTTCCAAATTTCCCGGACTAGGGTTTCCTTTCTATTGAATCTCCATAACCCAACTTTCGAACTCCATATCTTTCAATGTAGACCTCGGATTATCAAAATTCTTTCACCATTTTTCAATTGAACTTCAAATCTTGATTTTGAAAGTGGGTTGACTTTTTTAGTAGTTGACTCTTCAGGGTTGACTTTTTCAAGTTTGACTTTTTATGCTTGCCTTCTTAGACTAAGTCTCGGAGTACCATCTGCAGGATGAAAAGAGTCTTTTTACATTCTGAAACATCAATTTAGGAAGAAAACATACATGTTTTAGTGGTCCGGACAAAATTAGGTGTCTACACTAGTACCCCAGAGCCGGATCTAATACCAAATGTCACGGTCCACATCAACTTGTAAGGTATTATCTGTTTCGACCAATTGACCTCATGGTTTTGTCCACAAAAGACGCCTCATATGTTAAAGATAGTGTGAACCTTTATATATCTAGTTGAACTTGAGTACACAACTACTATGAAATTCATGGCTACTCTCTAGGACCATGAATCATGCATAGCTTGTTCTTTTGTACACAGAAAGAAATCTGCTAACTAGTTACCCATAATTTACGCAAATTAGAGTGTGAGGTTGGGTTTCAGAGAGTATGGTAGGGTTTTTGGCCAACTTTTTTTTTTTTAATATGGATGAAATTTGATATTTTCTCCGTTATAAAAAATAAAATAAAATAAATCTACACATGATGGAATTTCTATGTTCTTTTTGTACAAACATTCACATATTTAATAATTCCTAACTAAAATGAAATTATATCACGAGGAGTGTTAATATTCTATACTCATAAAAGAAAAGAAGAAAAAGTATTCGTATGTAAGCGTTTACATATATCATTAAAGGATTTATATTTGATGATTTATACACTGACAGTGAATCACATGATTTCATTTGTTAAAAGGTATCGTTATCTGTATTTATTTTTAAGGGTTTTTAAAATTTTATATTTGTTTATTAATGAGGTGTCTGTGTAATTCACTGACAATGTATAGATTTATATACTAACAATGTATCAAATACAAACCCATCATTAAAATGGAGATATCATGAATGAGATCTATTTTAGTTATGATACGCGCTTGCTTAAAAAATGATATGTTTTTAATATGTAACTATTTTTTATATTAGTAATATAATTACAATATAAATAATAATATTAGTATATATGATTGTTACTCATTATTTTGAATTTGTTGGTACTACAAACAAATAAAGTTATGAGTAATAGACATAGTGATGAGTAAGTGTATTTTTTTGTCATGAAAAATGTTATATTAGTAATAAAGATAAAAGCAAGTTTTTTAATTCATTTTCATAATATATTTGATTGCTTTATTTTAATGTAGATGCTTCATTTAATAATTTAAATTATAAGTTATAACGTAATGTATAAATTATTTTGAAAAGATACACATATCTTATTAATATTTAATATTTGGAAAAAATATACTTGAATAGTTGACTCAATAACAATTCAATAATAATAAACGCAAATATTTCAACTCAAATAGTTGAATTAAAATCCTTTTGAAAATAAAAAATAAAAACCACTTGAAAACATGGGAATTTAGGTTTCTATGATGAGGAATGGAGGCAATAAGATGGTAAACAAGTTTCAATCAATTATTGATAGGGTTCACCATGTTGAAAGCTAAATAGGAAGCAAAATTGTTAAAGGCTTAAAGCTTGTCAGCAGTGATGTCATTTTAAGGAAACTTTTCTCCTCCATGCATTCTTTAATCTTTATCTTTGTTTGGAGAAATAATTTGCTTATATTTATATAAATATATAATCAATAATAATAATATGATTTACATGTCTGGCCCAAAGAAGCCGGCCATTGCCATGTCATCCACTACAAGTTTATTACATTAAATTTTCTTGATTATATAAAAAAACTTTAGGAACTCATTTGGGAAAGCTCTTAGTCTTTCTTTTATATATATATATATATATATATATATATATATTGGGTTGGACTAATGCAATCAAATAAGAATAATAATGGAGAAAAAAAAAGAAATGAAGAAGATTATAGACAAGGCATTTTCAAGAAGTTTTCTTTAAGATAATAGTTTCTTCACTATAATGCAAATGATCTCTTGAAAACGTTATCCCCAAAATACAATGCTTACTCGAAGAAGAATAGGATTGCACTTCAACTTCTTCTTGAACACATATGAACCATAAATCAAAAGAGAGTGAAAAAATAGAAATGGTTCTTCAAGAGAATTAGATGTAAAGTTGTGTAAAATGAACATTAAAACAAGTATTTATAAGTCTCAATCGGTGTTAGAAACATCCTCTCATGATTAGACATGTCTTTGGTGAAGAATCACAACTTTTGGAATGAAAGATCGTGTCCAACGAACTAATTTTTTGAATTTCCAAATGAGAGATTTGAATCCTCGAACATGGTATTTGAATCTCTTAGGCCAAAATACAGAACACATAATCTTGCAGAGTATTCAAATTCTCTCCTTAAAGATTCCGATCCCCTGAGCAAATTTATAACAGATTACTTTTTAAACTTGCCATTCGAATCTTCTTTAACGACATTTGAATCCTCTTGCATATTTTCATTTCAGAAGCTTATTAATCATTTTCTAACTTCGTTTTTCAACACAAATGTAATTTATATGATTTCAAACCTTTGTTAATTATTTAAAACATTATAAAACATTTTTTTGATGATATATACAACAATAGTAGATCAGCAGCATGGCCCCATTTTATCTAGAAACTTTATTGTTGTATATTGTGCTATACCCATTTTGCAAATTTGGGAAGGAAAAATAGCACTTAATTTGTTTTTTACATACATAATACCAAATCTTTAGAAGAGTAAGTGACGAAGAAATAGAAAATCTAATAATTTTAGACACGATATAAAAATATGATACGAACACAATATATTTAATAAACATGAAAATAATATAATAAACATGCTATAAATGTTTAAATATGATAAATACGATTAACACGATACGTTTAATACATGTATCATTTTAATGTCTAGGATTTTGACACATTTAATAATTTTTCTCGTATTTATATTTACACAATTAACACACAAAAAATACGAGACACGAGACGCATATACAAATTTTCAAGTCTAAGAAAAAGAAATATAATAACTTTTTTTTTTTGCTAAAAAATAGATTATTATAATAATAATAGTTATTATTGCTTTGATTAGCCTTACCCAATGCATTATCCATTTAGATTTATCCTCTCAATTAAGAGGTTATCCTTTTATAACATGCATTATCCATTTATATTTATCTTAATTTGCTGTTAGATTTTTTTTTTTTCCTTTTTCAAAAGCCCCATATCCAATACTCTCCTTTACATTAAATTACCTTTTGGAAAGGTTTTTTTTCATATCTATTATTATTACTAACAATAAAAGTTATCCCTAAAATACATGAGAGGGGAGAATTGAAGATTTTGGATGATTGTGTAATTGACAACAAAGCATGGGTATTAAGAGAGTTTGGGGGTTTAGTTTGGGTATTTTCAAATTTTTTTTTTTGATTAAGAAGGAAAGAAAGAAAAAATGAAAAAATGAAAAAAAATGAAAAAAAATGAAAAAAAATGAAGAAAAAATTATATGTTCGTGTCTTTTTGTTGTCGCAACCTAAAAAATAACAAGTCTAATCGTGAGACTTTATACTCGTTAAGCGTGACATTAAAAACAACCGAAAAAAAGTCGACTTAATTCCTCTTGAAAAATGAAGGTTTTGAAAATGACCTTGAAAAAGACATGAAGTCGCCACCAATCGTTTTTAGCTAGGTGTGATGGGCCACCTATTAAAACCGGTTTTATAAAACATTTTAAAATTAATTAAAACATTTTTAAAACAAATTTCAAGTTTGCGTTATAAACCAGAGAAAATCGAAGAATCGGGTACGAGACTCTGTTACGTGCGGGGAAGGATTAGCATCCCCATAACGCCCGTATAAAACAGTACCTTATTAATCGTGTGTTATCTCAAATCTCGGTAAAAAGTCAATTTTTAATTTAGTATTTCAAGTTAATTCTCAATTTAAAGAAAAATAATTCCATTTTTAATTGAAAATGATCCGAAATTTATTAATTCAAAATTTTCCTATATTCTTAGACAAAATCGGCAAAATACAAAAAAATTTATTTATTTGGAAAATTTTTCGAATCATTCAAGTTTTTTGAAAGAAAGATATTCCTTTATTAATGATAATTGATGACATTCTCTCCAGCAAACTCGGTAGAGAACTCATGAATTATTTTAACTCGAGAATATCTTTATTTTTATTGAAAATCATTATCTTTTTTCAAAACATTTAAAAAAAAATAAATATGAACATGTGTGACATAGATAAAATGACATAGCAAACTCTAGATAATATAATGCAACCTAAATGATATGATATAATTTAAATGGCATAGTATATTCTAGATGAAATGAAATATCCTAAGTATCATGGTATATTCTATATGAAATGAAATGACCTATGTGATATAATATATTCTAAATGAAATGAATAACTTATGTGACATAATATATTCTAAATGAAATGATATGTCCTAAGTAACATGGCAAATTTAAATGACATGGCATATTTTAAATAATATAATCTATATGACATGGAATATAATCTAAGTGACATGAAATGATATGAAACATAAAATAATGCTATCATGAAATATGCATGAAAATAATAATAATAATACATGAATATAGTATATGCTTAATGATGTGACAAAAATAAAAGACTAAATAAAAAGCATAGGATAACATGAAATATTCAAAACCATATGACAAACAATGACACCATAGAATATAAATCAAAATAATAACAACACCATAGAAATTATCATAGCAAAAAAAAAATCATATATTATACAATATGCATGAATATGGAAAATACAATGCATGAAAGTTTATTTTTTCCTTTCAATAAAGAAATCCGTATATCTAAAAAGATATCCGGCTACCTTAGGAAAATATTTAAAATAAATTTTCTAAAATCAAAATACTTTGTGATTGTTTGAAAACAATTTTCAAAATCTTGGATGAAAATAAACCCTAGCCGAATTCCCTTTAAAAATGGCTCTAATTTCCTAAGTTTACAATCCCGGACTTGACCACCCTTAACCTAAGCTCTATAAAATCATTTTTTAAGTTTAAAATGGCCTAGAAACCACTCTAAGACAGTAGCTAAATTTTCTAATCAGCCCCCTCTAAGTAACTTAGCCAAAACAGAAAAATAATTTTCCCTCAAATTCAAATCTGACACTACTGTCCAATTTCAAAGCCTGATTTTTTAACCTATTTTTAAAATTTCAAAAAAACATAAAAAAAATACTAGAGACTTAGAACATGTAAAAATACACGGGAAACAATTGGCTTAATTTTTTGATTAAAGATAACTTCCCAGAAAAATCAAGAAAGTGAGAACACAGGGTGAAAACTGTTTTGCCAAAACACATTTTTTTGCCTTTGATAAAATCATTTAAAAATCAAAGTAAAAATGTTGGAGACTCTTCTAAGGACATAAAAACAGTAGCTAAATTTTATAAAAAATTGAACAAGATTTGCCTAAGTAAAAAAAATCACAAAGGTAGAATAATCAATTTGACATCTCTTTAATTTTCCACAAGTATGCTCAAGTGAGCATGACTTTGAGTCATTGATTGGCCTAAGTCATAAATCAAGTGGCATGACATGAGATGCATGAACATACAACAAATTGAATGCATGAAGTGCATGGTTTAAAACCTAAGTGATATGGAAAATACATGGCATAAATAATATGGCCTAGACCTAACATGAACTTGCATGGTAATAAATGCAACCTAGGTCTAAAATGCATGAAATGCATGACAATACAAGCAAAACTTAGACGTAAAGAATGCATGGAAATAACACAAACACATAGCATTCTAAACCAAAATACACAAAAACTTAGCATGGAAATGCAAGCAATTCAACAAGCAAAATGAAAATGCACATGCAAAGCAAAGAGAGGGGGGTAGCCGAATGGACTCTAGGCTTAAATGAGCATGGCATTTTCACAAACACATGACATACTAACATGCAAGGCTAAAGAAGAAACATGCTAAAACATGCAAATTTAAAATAAAAGCATGAACACAACTAGACATTTTCACAAACATATGGAATAGTAAAATGCAAATCATGAGCAAACTCAAACATTTTGAAAACATAAAATTAAAAAATGTAAGACAAGGAAAATAAACATGAAAACAAGATAATAAACTCAACAATGGAGGTAAGTAAACAACAAAATTAAAACAAGCTTCATATTTTTGTTATTTGAAGAAGATATAAAACATAAAAAAACATGATAGACATCACCAATCAACATGAAAGAAAAACCAAACATCAACCATAAAAAAAGGGCTATTCGGCCACTTCTAAAACAAGGAGGAAAATTATTTTTTCAAAGTTTTTTTTCAAGAAAGTATAAAGAAGAACTTGAAGAAAAAGGTTAAAAACACTTATTTTAAAACTAAAATCAAAAGAAACTCACCAAATATCAAATGAAAACAGCAAATCAAGAATGGAAATGCAAGAAAAGTGCAAGAGTATAGTGCTTTTAGCTACCTCTAAAAGCTATATTGCAAGATTTTCCTCTTCTTACTTTCTTTGCCTTTCTAAACTTTTCTTTTTGCTTTTCCAAAATGGAGAGAAATTAGCCAAGCAAGAGTGAAAAATGAAAGAGAGACCCCTCCCCCTTTAGTGTGGCCGGTTGGTGTAGAATTGTCTAGGATGTTCTAGAATTTTTTCTAACCAAATTGATCCAATGGTCTTCAATCCAAGATGCTTTCTATGTAGAATTCTCACCCTTAGACTGGAATAATCAGCTCCTAAATATATGATGTCATGAATATGATGTCATAAATAGGATCCTAAATATGACATCATCCTTCTCCATCCGTTGGTCCATGTTGCAAATTCAAAGGCTTGATCACAAAAATAACTACCTTCCTCTTCACTTTTGGCAATTTGATCTAAAAAATCAAAAAATATCCATCCTCCATGGGCCTTGGCTGGCTGCCCTTTCACCTTCTCAGCCCACACTTCATTTTTTAAATTGCAAGAAACGATATTTTTTCGGTTTCTTCGATAAAATGACCTTTCCAACCCCCCAACCTAAATAAATAGCAAACGAACTCCAAATTCAAATTTTATTTTTTCAATACTTCCAAAATGAAAAACAATTGAATTCTGGAAGTTTTCAAAATTTTCCGAGCCCATTTGCTATTTTTTAGATTTTTTCCTCCAAAATTGCCCTTTTGTGCACCCGAACTTTTACCATTTTGTAAAGGAGCTCCAAATCCGGATTTTTATCACCAATCTCTTCCAAATAATTTCAAAGTGAGATCTGCAAATTTTCATAATTTTTGGAGCTCATTTGCTATTTTTTCGGGATTTATCTGCTTGAATTTCTACATAGTGGGCCCGGGATTTGGCCATTTTGCAAACAAAATCCGAATCCAGATTTTCTTTCGCCAATATCTTCCAAATAATTTAAGAATGAGGTCTAAAATTTTTCAAAATTTTTGGAACTCATTTGCTATTTTTTCGGGATTTATCCTTTTGAATTTCTATATGGTGGGCCTGGAATTTGGCCATTTTGCAAACGAACTCCGAATCCAGATTTTCTTTCTCCAATATATTCGAAACGATTTAACAATGAGATCTGCAAATTTTCAGAATTTTTGGACTTCATTTGCTATTTTTCCCAAATTTTCCAATTTTGCCCTTTTGCCTCAAAAACCCGATTTTGCTCAAAACAAGTCCGATTTTCATATTTTCTTTTTTTGGGCCTTTTTAATATATTGAATTGGAGTTGGTCCGAAGACGCCCAATTTTTACGATCAAATTCCCTTCCGATTTGATTTTTCCTTTTTTTTCACTGTTGCGAATTTCCTCGTTTTTTCGTTTTTCCTCTAATCGGCTCTTTTCTCAGAATTTCTTCAAAATGAGCCTTGGGCTATCCTTGTTTACTCACTCCTCATCAATTAGGGGCTTTAGTCTTATCGAATCGGGCCATTTCTGCAATTTTTTCCAATTTCACCAAAATCCATCAAAAAACCCTAATTCTCGGTTTTCTTCTGAATTGACTTTTCCTTCAGTTTTTCTTCCAAGTAGCCTCTCCATTACCCGTAGTCAGTGCTTATCTTTCATTTGGAACCTTCAATTTTGACCAATTGGATCGTTTAAGCAAGTTTCCCCAAATTTTTTGAATTAGGGTTTCCTTTCTATTGAATCTCCGTAACCCAACTTCCGAACTCCATATCTTTCAATGTAGACCTCGGATTATCAAAATTCTTTCACCATTTTTCAATTGAACTTCAAATCTTGATTTTGAAAGTGGGTTAACTTTTTCAGTAGTTGACTTTTTGAGGTTGACTTTTTTTCAAGTTTGACTTTTTATGCTTGCCTTTTTAGACTAAGTCTCAAAGTACCATCTGCAGGATAAAAAAAGCCTTTTTGCATTCTGAAACATCAATTTAGGAAGAAAACATACATGTTTTAGTGGTCCGAACAAAATTAGGTGTTCATGTTATTTTTTGTATGTTCAAAATATTATAAGTTCATGTTATTTTTTGTATGTTCATGTTAATAATTTGTTTTATTAGATTTTGACACGTTCGCGTATTCGTGTCTTGTTCGTGTTATTTTTTCGTCTGTTCAAAATATTATAAATTTATATAATTTTCACACGTTAATAATTCATTTTATGTAGATTTTGATACGTTCTGATATTCGTTCGTGTTCATATTATTTTTTTGTGTCGTGTTCATGTTATTTTTTTCATATGTTCAAAGTATTATAAATTTATATAAATTTTTACATATTAATAATTCATTTTGTGTGAATTTTGACACATTCGTGTATTTGTGTTGTGTTCATGTTATTTTTGTGTCGTGTCGTATTTTAATTATTTTTTCCATGTGTTCGTGCCATATTTCAATTCATTCAAATATTTTGCATGGTTTGTCATGGTGGTTCAATTTAGAGAAAATTGTGTGTGTTCATGTCGTGTCCCAGTTCATCTCATATTTTGCATAATTTATCATAATGATTTAATTTAGAAAAAAAAAATTTATGGCCGTAACATATTCGCGTTATCGTGTATTTAAAATATTATAAATTTATATAAATTTTTACACGTTAATAATTCATTTTATGTAGATTTTGACACGTTCGTGTATTTTTGTCGTGTTCATGTTATTTTTAGTGTCGTATTTTAATTATTTTTTTCATGTTGTGTTCGTATTGTATAATGATGTTGTGTCCGAAATTGTCAAGTCTAATTGGCACTATTCAAATAACTCTCAAATTTATGTCACGTGTCGTCATGTTCGTGTTGTTTTTCCTGTCATAATCGTATTCAAGGTATTATATTATATAAATTTGATATGTTAATAATTCGTTTTATGTAGATTTTGACACATTCGTGTATTTGTGTCGAGTTCATGTTATTTTTTGTGTCATGTCGTGTTTTAATTATTTTTCTCATGTTATATTCGTATCGTATAATTGTGTTGTGTCTGAAATTGCCAGATCTAATTGATCATATTCAAATAGCTCTCAATTTTATACCAAGTGTCGTATAAGGATAGAAGTTATTATTTTTTTAAATTATATTTACTCCTCTTGCTTTTTTATCTTTCAAATTTGTTATAAAATATCAATTCAAATTCGATAACATGCCCGCAGTGAAATGCGGGCATTTATCTAGTGTAATTAATGAGCCTGGTTCACAGCATCTATATCTTATATCTTATACAATGAAATTAAAGTAATCTCTTCGGATTGCTGTTAATTAGTCTTCAATTTTGCAATGAATTTTGCAATCCATAGGGTTTGTAGCTTAATTGAATGTTGACAGCTATAATTTTAGTGTTGTATGAGAAGCTAACGCATATGTTATTTTTTCATGTTATAATCGTATTAAGGGTATTACATATATATATATATATATTTCGACATATTCGTGCATTCGTATTGTGTTAGTATTATTTTTTCGCGTTGTATTGTGTTTTAGTTATTTTTTCTTGTTGGTGTCGTATCCGAAATTATCAGGTCTAATTAGCACTATTCAAATAACTCCCAATTTTGTGTCAGGGTATTTTTTTGTGTCGTGATGATAAATTTTGATATATTCGTGTATTTGAGTTGTGTTAGTATTATTTTTTTGTGTTGTATTGTGTTTTAGTTATTTTCTCATGTTCGTTTCATGTCCGAAATTGTCAGGTCTAATTGTCACTATTCAAATAATTCTCAATTTTGTGTCACATTATTTTTTTTTTGTCGTGTTTTATTTATTTTTTGTGTCGTGTTTTATTTATTTTCCGTATGATAATTAAAAGTTGTTCAAGTCAGAAGTATAAGATCAAAAGTATATAGATACTAGTAGTTTCTTTGATTATGAATCAAAAGAAATCTTATACAAAACTTGATAACTAGATGAGCTTTGGCTCAAGGAATTTCATAATAAGATTATGAAACTAATTTAGTTAAAGAGCATTCATATTAAGATATGATCTAAATTAAGAATGGCTTGAAACTAAATTGATTGATTATCTAAAAGAATTCATATCAGATGAATTGGATGGACATAACTATGTGATGACATAGAAAAGTCCATGATGCTCCAAATAGCCAAGATTGCCGAAACACTAACCTAGAAAGTATTTCGAATTGTATTTGTAAAACAAACATTCATATGGGATGTGAGATGTTTGATTTTATAATTACAAATGTGCATTCAAAAAAGTTTTGATTTCACATCCCATAGGAAAGTAAATGAGTTTACTTTGAATGTTTCTACACAAGTAGGAAACAGTGGAAGTTCTATGACATTTAAAAGTTAAAGGTCATAGGTTGAAATCCGATATTATGCATAGGATGCATAAAGGCACAAAGATTTAGTAGGATGCATTATGATGCATTACTCATATGAGATGAGTCTACTAAACATAATGATTAAGTAGGATGCATAGTGATGCATAACTCATAAGAGATGAGTATACTTAATAGAACATTGTTAGACAATGGATTGATATATCTAGTTTTGATAGTGGCATTCAAGAGTTTAATTTATCAAAAGGATGAGATATCTTTTGTGCACACCTAAGGGTTAGTGGGAGTAATGCAAATTACTTATTAAACAATGTATATCAGATATTGCTGATCAAAGTTTAAAGATTTTCCATCAGGATTAGTGGATTCCAAACCTTTTCTAAGATTTAAATCTATTCCTTAGTAATACTCTGAAATCCTTTAAAGATTTTTATGTTTACTAATCATCATTCAATTTAATAACAAACAAAATGCGATCTCAAAAATGTATGAAAGAAAATATGAAACAAGCAAATGTCATAAGAAGGATAACAAGAATTTATTGCAACAAATGTTTTAAAATGGTAAAAGTGAATATCAAGGATATAAGAAACAAATGTAAAGTTATAGGTTGTAGATGTCCCGGATGCCGAATATCTTGGACCCCTCCTTTTTCAAACCATCTGAAACTTCTTTTGAATGAGCAATTTACTTAGGTAATCCCTTGGCTTTCGTAGTTACGTCAAACTGAATTTTTTCCTTTTTCCTCTGATTTTCAGATATTTCTCCCCCTTTACACGGAGCATTGATTCAGACCTTAATCAGTACTTGAGCCGCCCTTTGCGGGATTTGAACTCAAGTATCCCTCATTCGGTATTAAGTCGCCCTTTGCAGGTTTTCGGTTTAAACCTCTCCTTTTATAATATTTTTTCATTTTTATTTTTATTTTTATTTTTATTTTTATTTTCTCTTTTTTCTTGTATTCTACCATGCATCTGAGAATTCTAAATGCTTCCAAGGTAAAAATGTCAATTCCAACGATGGGATGAATTTTGAGAAAAACCTTCCAAATTAAATATCCATGCTTGATCAAAATGGATTTTTAAAGCACGTAATGTAGGCCAAGGTTCAGGTTTAAAAAGAAAGGATACTTAGGCCTAAAGTGTGTTTAAGGGTGATTGGAACAAGGATCATTTCCAGAGGAGAATTCATTTTTGAATCATTTGTCCTTTTTTTTTGGACTTTTTTTTCTTTTTTTTTTCAATCTTTTTTGTTTCATTGCTGGCTTTCATTTGCCATTCTTTGATTTCACATTTTCCAATGGCTCTCTTTTTTTGCCATGGTTTTGATTATTTTTTTTCGCATCTGCCCTCCAGTGTAGAGGGTGATCCTTGATCAAGGTTCAAAGAAAGAAATAATTCCTAAGGCTCAAAGGGGTGACTAGGGATAATTTCTTCTTAGTAAAGAGAATATGAAAGATGGCCATTCATCATATCAAGCATGAATATTCTCATTGAAAAACAATTCTCAGGGGACATAGATATATAGAACTTCCATTTTTACACTTGGAATCATTCGAATTTCCATGTGTATAGCATCATACTTTTTTTTCTTCTTTCTTTTTTTTTCTTCAGGCATAATACTTTTTCAATTCATCAACATTCACGGGATTTCTCAAATCATCCCCGTCCATCCGAGTTAGAGTCAATGCTCCTCCAGAAAAAGCTCTTTTTACCACATAAGGTCCTTCCCAATTTGGAGCCCATTTCCCTCGCGGATCCTTCACGATAGGGAGAATTTTTCTTAGTACCAACTCCCCTTCCCGAAGCTGTCTGGGACGAACCTTCTTGTTGTGGGCTCGAATCATCATTTTCTGATACAACTGCCCATGACAAATTGCCTTTAATCTTTTCTCCTCAGTGAAATTCAGCTATTCATAACGAGCTTTAACCCATTCCGCCTCTTCTAGGCCAACCTCCATCAAAACCCGAAGTGAAGGGATTTCAACTTCAATAGGTAGCACTGCTTCCATCCCATATACCAAAGAAAAAGACGTTGCCCCTATAGATGTGCGAATCGAGGTACAGTATGCATAAAGAGCAAAAGGCAAGATCTCATGCCAATCCTTGTACACATCAGTCATCTTCTCGATAATCTTCTTGATGTTTTTGTTGGCTGCTTCTACTGCCCCATTCATCTTCGGACGATAAGGTGCCGAATTATGATGCGTGATCTTGAACTGAGTACACTCTTCTCTCGTCATCTTATTATTCAGATTCAGAGCATTATATGAAATAATTCTTGCTGGCAATCCATATTGGCATATGATTTCCTTCTTAACAAATTTGCATACCACCGACTTTGTTACATTCGTATAAGAAGCAGCTTCCACCCACTTTGTGAAATAATCTATGGCCACCAGGATGAAACGATATCCATTTGAAGCTTTCGGGGTACTAGGCCCAAACATATCCATTCCCCACATTGAAAATGGCCATGGTGCAGTCATGACATGCAATGGCGATGGCGGCACATGAATCTTATCTGCATATATCTAGCATTTATGGCACTTCCGGGAATAACTGATACAATCGCCTTCCATTGTCAGCCAATAATATCCTGCCCTCAAAATTTGCTTAGCAAGCAAGTGACCAATGGCATGGGTGCCACATATTCCTTCATGGACTTCCTCTATGATTCTCCGAGCTTTGGCAGATCCGACACATCTCAATAAGACTTGGTCTTTCCCTTTCTTGTAGAGAATCTCACCATCTAGAACAAAACCCATTGCTAACCTTCTCAGAGTCCTCTTGTCATTTTTTGTTGCTCGTTCTGGATACTGTTGACTCTTGATGTACTGCAAGATGTCGTTATACCAAGGGAGACCATCTGCTTCTTCTTCGATACTCAAGCAGTGGGCAGGAGACTCATATATGCTCATCTTGATTGGCACAACTTCAGCCCCTTCACTCACTTTAAACATTGATGACAAAATAGCCAGAGCATCCGCCATTTGGTTTTCTTCTTGGGGGAAGTAATTGAAATTTACTACTTCAAATTCCTCTAACAAACTCAGTATGAGCTCTCGATATCGGATTAACTTTGCATTCGGGTTTCCCATTCTCTGCACAATTGATATATCACTAAAGCTGAGTCTCCAAAAACCTCCATTTTTTTATCTTTCTGTATATGGCAGCACGAAGGCCCATAGTACATGCCTCATATTCTGCAGTATTGTTTGTACAATCAAAATCCAATCTAGCAGTGAAAGGATAATAATCTTCTTCTGGGGATATGAGGACTGCACCAATTCCGTGCCCCATGGCATTGGATGCCCCATCAAAGTACATCTTCCATATTTTCTTCTTTTTAGAGGGAATCTCATCTTCTTGCGAGACGCACATCAAGTCTTCATCCGGGAAATCAAAGTTTAGAGGCTCATAATTTCCACTGCTCGACTTGCTAAAAATTCAGCCACTGTACTGCCCTTAATAGCTTTCTGACTTACATATACAATGTCGTACTCTGATAACAAAACTTGCCATCTTGCTGTCCTCTCTCACAAAGAAGGTGATTACAACATTTACTTGATTGGATCTAGCTTGGCAATCAACCACGTCGTGTGGTACAGCATGTACTGTCTGAGCCTCCGAGCAGTCCAAGCTAAGGCACAGCATAACTTTTCTACCAACGAATATTTCAGCACATAATCTGTAAACTTCTTGCTGAGGTAGTAGATCGCTTGTTCTTTCTTCCCAGTCTCATCATATTGCCCCAAGACACACCCCATGGATCTCTCAAATACTGATAAATACAGTATCATTGCTTTATCGGGAACAGGTGGTATTAATACCGGTGGGTTTGATGGATAATGCTTAACCTTTTCAAAAGCGATCTGACACCCTTCATCCCATTCTCCTGGATCACGTTTTCGAAGTAGCTTAAATATTGGATCACATTTGTCGGTTAACTGAGAAATAAATCGAGCAATGTAATTCAATCTTCCCAGAAAGCCTCTTACTTCCTTTTGAGTACGAGGAGATGGCAAATTCTAGATGGCCTTCACCTTATCCAGATCAATCTCAATTCCCCTTTTGCTAACAACAAAACCCAACAATTTCCCCAAAGTGACTCCAAGAGTGTATTTTGTCGGGTTTAGCTTAAGTCGAAACATTCTTAGTCTTTCAAAGAGTTTCTTAAGATTCGCAATATGCTCCTCTTTTCCTTGTGACTTTGCAATCATATCATCAACATAGACCTCAATTTCCTTATGCATCATATCATGAAACAAGGTCACCATGGCTCTCTGATATGTTGCACCAGCATTCTTCAACCCGAACGGCATTACCTTGTAGCAGAATGTTCCTCACTTTGTAACAAATATGGTTTTCTCCATATCTTCTGATGCCATCTTAATCTAATTGTATCCCGAGAATCCATCCATGAAAGAAAACAAGGAACTCTTCGTCGTATTATCCACCAAAGTATTGATGTGGGGCAAAGGGAAATTTTATTTGGGACTGGCCTTGTTCAGATTTCGGTAATTGACCCACATCCGCACTTTTCCATCCTTCTTTGGTACTGGAACAATATTTTCCACCCATTCCGGATATTTTGCCACCTCTAAGAACCCAACATCAAATTGTTTCTTCACCTCCTTTTTTATCTTTAATAGCATGTCCTGCCTTATTCTTCTCAACTTTTGTTGAATTGGCTTTCACTCTGGCCTTAAAGGGAGCTTATGAACCACAATATCTGGATCCAAACCCGATATGTCTTGGTATGACCATGCAAATACATCTATATATTCCCGAAGCAAGGCTACCAATTCACCCTTTATTGATGATGACAATATGGTCCCAATTTTAACCTCCTTTATCTCCTCACCACTTCCCAAATTTATCATTTCCAATAGCTCCTTATGAGAAAGTACTTGTTTCTCCTCTTGTTCTATTTTCCTTAATAAGTCCGGAGGTAGACTATAATCCTCAGTATCTTCGTCGACTTCAAAATCACCCGTGCAAATGGATCTTTCAAAATCAATTTCAGAATTACTAACAGGAAGGTCCTCATATTCTGTATCCGTACACCTGTAAATAGGTGGGGAAGAAACAATATAGATAAATATATATAATGAAAGCAAAATAAATATCATAAATGAAAGAATATGGACATATCAATATGAAGAAAATGCATCGTGCTTGTTATTTATTGAATGAAAATGTTTAAACAAAAGCCCTATTACAGAAAAAATTCTTAATATCCTTGGGCAAAGATAATTAAGATTGTTTTAAAGTATTACTTTGGAATAGACCTAAAGACTATGGGCAGCTCAGTTGCACTCCAATTGGTCAGTCTATATCCTGGTGGACAAGGTCGCACAGTTTGCATTCTTACTTTGAACTCTTTCCTCCCCAATCATGCAGATCATTATATCCTGTATCTGCTCACCTTTATCCATATTGAACTTCTCGAAAGCTTGTTCAATCATTATGAGTACATCATCAGAATTCTTTTCTCCGAACAGAAAACCGGCTGAGCGGAAGCTATGAAGGATTGGTGTGCAGGTCATAGGTTCCCACTCACTATCCATACCCGCGAGATGGGCCATCCTCCTTTGTCGGTTCTTCTCCACTTGTTTCCTATTCTCCTGAGCCTTCAGAAGATATCCTAGACCAAACCGGTCCTTCTTTCCAACCATTTCAATTGCTCAAGCCATTCCCTGAAGATACTTTCCAAGACTTTTTCCAGCCCTGCAGCCTTTTCCCACGGTAGTTCTTACTCCCAACCTTGTATTCTTGGACAACTTTGGTTTTGGAATTTTTGGTCCCTCAGTGACGAATACTGCATTCACAAACTCCAAAGACCGGAAGGAGCATTCCACAGCATCTTTGTTTGGCTCAATATAAGGGGAACCAGTAGATGTAGAGGCTATGATGTCCTCTTCTCCCGATACAATGACCAAACGTCCCTCCATCACAAATTTTAGCTTTTGGTGGAGAGATGAGGGTACAACCCCTACTAAATGTATCCAAGGCCTTCCTAACAAGCAATTGTAGGACAGGGTAATATCCATGACTTGGAAATTTACCTTATAGGTACAAGGACCTATCTCCATCGGGACCTCGATAGTTCCCATTACCTCCCGTCTAGTTCCATCAAAAGCTCTAACCACCGTGCAACTTGGCAGCATATAAGAAATATCAACTGGCAATTTAAACAGGGTTGCTAAGGGCGTCACATTTAATGAAGATCCGTTATCCAAAAGCATCTTTGGCAGTATGTGCCCCTTACAAGTGGTTGTTATATGAAGAGCCTTTGTTGATCCAATACTATTGGGTGGTATTTCATCATAACTAAAATATATGTGATCGTCCGCTGCAATGTTTCCCACCAGCCTATCTAGTTTTTCCACCGATATGTTACTGGCCACATTTGCCTGATTCAAAACTCTCAACAAGCCATTTTGTTGTGGCTCCGAGTTTAGTAGCAATGAGAGGATTGAAATTCTTGCTGGTTGATGCTGCAATTGCTCAACCACACTATACTCACTATGCTTTATGAATTTTAAAAACTCGCAAGCCTCCTTTTCGTTCACCGGCTCTTTTATCTTGTTAACCAGGGCTGACCCCCTCTCTACTTCTTTTGACGAATCCATCTCAATATGGATTGGTTCAGCTGCCTTTTTCCCTTTATCCATTCCTCCATCCTTTCTCGTTGATCCCTGTTCAACAACCTCAAGGGCATAACACCTTCCACTTCGTGTTAAGTGCCCCACTCTCATAATATCTTGCTGACTTGAAGACCGTGGCATAACCATACTGTAGTCCTACTTTCACGGTGCAGCTTTGTTTTCCTTGTATGAAAAAGAAGAAGGTAATTCTATGATTAACTTAGGCGCAATTTCCTCAATAACCGGCATAACCTTCTCCTCTGGATCATCGTAATAGATGATCAAAAATCTTTCTACCCCGTAGCCAGCTGCATTCTCAATAACCTCTATTTCCTAGTAAAACTGGGCCTCGCCCTCATCCATCATCTTTTGGACTTTAGCCAGAAAGTCCTCGCATTCCTGTATGATATGACCTTTACACCTATGGAACGGCCACCAATTCTCTACCCTGTTTGCAACCATTTTTAAACTGTCTCCATCCTTCACCATTCCTTCTTTAACCATTTCGACCCATACTTTTATCATTGGGGTCTTGACTTCACTGACATACCTTTTTACCCTTCTGACTTCCCTGTTAATATTGCATTTACCCAATTCTCAGCATGATCGGGCAATGGATTTCCCGCTACATTTGGCCAGGTCCCTACACTTTTAAGAGTACTCCTTGAAACTCTCAGTAGTCTTATTTTCCATGTTTTGTAGTAACAGCCTATCAGGTACCATATCAAATACATGCTTATAATGCTCCATAAAGGCTCTGGCTAAATCCATCCAAGAACGGATCTTAGTCCGAGTCAGTTGATTATGCCATCGGGTTGCAGACCCCATCAAGCTATCCAGAAAGCAGTGGATAAGCAAGTTTTTCATCATCATCATGTCCTGTCATTTTTCTGCAGTACATGGTCAGGTGTGCTGATGGGATGGTAGTCCCATTATATTTTTCAAAACCGGGTACTTTAAACTTGGGAGGAATCACCAAGCCATGTACCAAGCTCATTTCTTTGGCATCCAGACTGCCAAATAACTCTGCCCCCTCTATTGCTCTTAATCTCTCTTCCAGCAACTGATACTTCTTTTGGGATTTTGTAGTTTCCATCCTTTTCAGCTTAGCCAACCTTGCCTTTTCATTCTCAACCAGTTCCTCAAAGTCCGGAACATCAATAACATCACTTGGTCAGCCCTAATATTACCTTTTCCAGGAGCATAATTTTGTGCTTCTGCCGCTGGTTGGATATAAACATAAAAGGCTGCCCCAATTGGCAGCTCATTTCCCACATGCTGGGATGCTTGGCCCTTCTGCTGCACGATTTTAGGTTGATCTTCCTTATTTACCACCCTTTTTCCTGTGACCGAATTCTTACCCCGGCCCTTTCTGTCTCATCATGGCGTTCATCATTTCCATGAGTTTAGCCATTTGTTCTCTTGATTCCTCCTCAGACTTAACTAGCTGTTCTTGTAGTTCCCTTTGAACTCGTTCCATCCTCTCAATTCGAGCAAGATGATCATTCTCCATGATCCTAGCTTGAGATCTAGTGTTGCGGTGTCGAAAATCCATTTCTTTTGGTGTGCGCCCGATTTTACCTTAAGTTTTAAAAAACCATGGATCAGAATTTATTAACACATTTTTATCTTTTATTAAAAATGAATGAATGATTAAATGTGAATGAATGAACCAATAAAATGAATAAATAAATGACTAAGTATATGAATATGAAAGAATAAATGAATGAATAATTAAAATAAATAAATAAGTGACTAAGTATATGAATGAATAATCATAAAAAAAAAATGAATGATTACAACTATGAATAAATGTACGAATGAACAAACAAAATAAATAAAAAATATGGATGCATTTGAAAGTATTGGCCCCGGGATAATTCCAACCGAACGGTCTTTCATTGATTTCCTGGAACTAAATACATCAAAGATAAAATAAAAAGATCCCTGCCTAAGACAAGTCCATAATTCGCCTATCTACTTCAGAGTGCTGTTACAAAATATTAGTCCTATAGTAACTCCCTCGGATCTTGGACTTTCTTTCACAGTCCTCTTTTGATTGCCTTGCTTTTCAATCTGACCCCTACTTGTTCATGGCTCCCAGACATGTCAGCAGAAACATCACTATGTAAACTTTCCTTAGATTGCTTCTCTAGTTGATTGGCTCGGGCTTCTTCATGCTTCGCTCTCTCTTTCCAATAATTATTCTCCTTCTTAAGGTTTTTGACCTCTTACTCCCATTCCCCGAAAGTCTTGAGGGTCCCTTCAAATCTGAGCTTGAAGCGGTACCTTTTGTTTTCCAAGTGCAAATCCCTGAGATCTCCCTTGATAGTGTCCCTTTCTCTCTTGATCTTTTCCTTTTCTCTTTCCCGAGCTGATTCCCTATTTTTCATGTCCTCAATCTCTTCTTGTAGTCGGGCAATCTCGTTGCTCATTTGGGCCTTCTCTTTTCCAAATTCTGCCCTTTCAATTTCTAACTCTGATGGCACTTCCTTTGGTGGTGAATTCATGAACTGAACCTCTTCCCCATCCGATGTCAACAACCTATCATTAACCCTCAATTCCCTCCATACCAGGTAGTCAGGTGTGACGATATCGGCATATCGAGCCACTTTTATCCGATAAGTTTTCTTCCATGCTTCAATCACTGCCCACACCTTTCCAGAATTCCCATCCTCTCCATAAGTGAACTCTGATAATCCTAGCTTATGAGTCGTGGGTGTGAATTGTCGAGACTCAACCTGTCTTTGCACCAACAGAGGTGCATAACTCACAGACCCCCAGATTTCGAGTAATGGAACTCCCGAGTTGTCCCCACATTTATACATAATCGGCATAGGAACCATCCATGCAGCTCTCCAAGTTACCATCTCCCCTTTTAGATTTCGGAACATGTTGACCCATTTCTCTTCATCTCTATCTTCAAGCCAATCATTTCTAAGGAATTCTCGATCGGAACTAAAGACTTCATGTACGGTTTGAAGGAAACCTCTTCTATCTTCCAAAAGTGACTTTGAATCCAAATATAAAGGAGTTGTTCACACCCCTTGATGCTCCCTTGTCCTTCCTTTTTACAAAAATTCAAAGATAAGATAGTTTCAACTATGATGGCCGGAGATAGGTTGATTTTCTGTTCCAACTTTTCGAAGAAATCAAAATACTTTGTGATTGTCTGAAAAAAAAAATTTCAAAATCTTGGATGAAAAAAAAAACCCTAGCCGAATTCCCTTTAAAATGGCTCTAATTCCTAAGTTTAAAATCTCAAACTTGACCACCCTTAACCCGAGCTCTATAAAATCATATTTTAATTTTAAAATGGCCTAGAAACCACTCTAAGACAGTAGCTAAATTTCCTAATCAGCCCTCTCTAAGTAACTTAGCCAAAACAGAAAAATAATTTTTCCTCAAATTCAAATCTAACTCTACTGTCCAGTTTCAAAGCGTGATTTTTTAACCTATTTTTAAAATTTCAAAAAAATCTAAAAAAAGTACTAGAGACTCAGAACATGTAAAACTACATGGGAAACAATTGGTTTAATTTTCTGATTAAAGATAGCTTCCCAGAAAAAACGAGAAAGTCAAAACACTGGGTGAAAACTGTTTTTCCAAAACACATTTTTTTGCCTTTGATAAAATCATTTAAAAATCAAAGTAAAAATGTTGGAGACTCTTCTAAGGACCTAAAAACAGTAGCTAAATTTTTTAAAAAATTGGACAAGATTTGCCTAAGTAAAAAAAAATCATAAAGGTAGAATAATCAATTTGACAACTCTTTAA
This sequence comes from Fremontodendron californicum, assembly GCA_030761205.1. NCBI lineage: Eukaryota > Viridiplantae > Streptophyta > Magnoliopsida > Malvales > Malvaceae > Fremontodendron > Fremontodendron californicum. The sequence continues at coordinate 25,957,954 of JAULJL010000009.1, forward strand.
TTTTCCACAAGTATGCTCAAGTGAGCATGACTTTGAGCCATTGATTGGCCTAAGTCATAAATCAAGTGGCATGGCATGAGATGCATGAACATACAGCAAATTGAATGCATGAAATGCATGGTTTAAAACCTAAGTGATATGGAAAATGCATGGCATAAATAATATGGCCTAGACCTAACATGAACTTGCATGGCAATAAATGCAACCTAGGTCTAAAATGCATGAAATGCATGACAATACAAGCAAAACCTAGACCTAAAGAATGCATGGCAATAACACAAACACATAGCATTCTAAACCAAAATACACAAAAACATAGCTTGGAAATGCAAACAAGTCAACAAGCAAAATGAATATGCACATGCAAAGCAAAGAGAGAGAGGGTAGCCGAATGGACTCTAGGCTTAAATGAGCATGGCATTTTCACAAACACATAACATACTAACATGCAAGGCTAAAGAAGAAACATGCTAAAACATGCAAATTTAAAATAAAAGCATGAACACAACTAGACATTTTCACAAACACATGGAATAGTAAAATGCAAATCATGAGCAAACTGAAACATTTTGAAAACAGAAAATTAAAAAATGTAAGACAAGGAAAATAAACATGAAAACAAGATAATAAACTCAACAATGGAGGCAAGTTTACAACAAAATTGAAACAAGCTTCATATTTTTGTTATTTGAAGAAGATATAAAAAATAAAAAAAAATGATAGACATCACCAATCAACATGAAACAAAAAGCAAACATCAACCATAAAAAATAAAAATAAAAATAAAGAAAGGGCCATTTAGCTACTTCTAAAACAAGGAGGAAAATTATTTTTTCAAAGTTTTTTTCAAGAAAGTATAAAGAAGAACTTGAAGAAGAAGCTTAAAAACACTTATTATAAAACTAAAATAAAAAGAAACTCACCAAATATCAAATGAAAACATCAAATCAAGAATGGAAATGCAAGAAAAATGCAAGAGTATGGTTTTTTAGCTACCTCTACAAGCTATATTGCAAGCTTTTCCTCTTCTTACTTTCTTTGCCTTTCTAAACTTTTCTTTTTGCTTTTCCAAAATGGAGAGAAATCAACCAAGCAAGATTGAAAAATGAAAGAGAGACCCCTCCCCCTTTAGTGTGGCCGGTTGGTGTAGAATTGTCTCGGATGTTCTAGAATTTTTTCTAACCAAATTGATCCAATGGTCTTCAATCCAAGATGCTTTCTATGTAGAATTCTCACCCTTAGATTGGAACAATAAGCTACTAAATATATGATGTCATGAAGATGATGTCATAAATAGGATTCTAAATATGACATCATCCCTCTCCATCTATTGGTCTATGTGTTGCAAATTCAAAGGCTTGATCACAAAAATAACTACCTTCCTCTTCACTTTTGCCCCTTTGATCTAAAAAAATCAAAAAATATCCATCCTCCATGGGCCTTGGCCGGCTGCCCTTTCACCTTCTCAGCCCACACTAAATTGCAAGAAAAGGCATTTTTCGGTTTCTTCGATAAAATGACATTTTTGACCCCCGAACCTAAATAAATAGCAAACAGACTCCAAATTCAAATTTTATTTTTGCAATACTTTCGAAATGATAAAAAAAAATATAATTCTGGAAGCTTTCAAAATTTTTCTAGCCCATTTGCTATTTTTTAGATTTTTTCTTCCGAAATTGCCCTTTTATGCACCCGAACTTTTACCATTTTGTAAACGAGCTCTAAATCCAGATTTTTCTTCACCAATATCTTCCAAATAATTTAAAAGTGAGATCTGTAAATTTTCATAATTTTTGGAACTCGTTTGCTATTTTTTCGGGATTTATCCTTTTGAATTTCAGCATAGTGGGCCCGACATTTGGCCATTTTGCAAATGAACTCCGAATCCAGATTTTCTTTTTCCAATATCTTTGAAATGATTTAAGAATGATATCTGCAAATTTTCAAAAAATTTTGAGCTCATTTGCTATTTTTCCCAAATTTTCCAATTTTGCCCTTTTTGCCTTCAAAGCCCGGTTTTGCTCAAAACAAGTACGATTTTCAGATTTTCTTTTTTTGGGCCTTTGTCATATATTGAATTGGAGTTGGTCCGAAGACGCCCAATTTTTACGATCAAATTCCCTTCAAATTTGATTTTCCTTTTTTTCATTATCGGGAATTTTCTCGTTTTTTCGTTTTTCCTCCAATCAGCTCTTTTCTCGGAATTTCTTCAAACTGAGCCTTGGGCTATCCTTGTTTACTCACTCCTCATCAATTAGGGGCTTTAGTCTTATCGAATCGGGCCATTTCTGCATTTTTTTCCAATTTCACCAAAATCTACCAAAAACCCTAATTCTCGATTTTTTTTCGAATTGACTTTTCCTTCAGTTTTTCTTCCAAGTAGCCTCTCTAGTACCCGTATTCAGTGCTTATCTTTCATTTGGAACCTTCAATTTCGACCAATTTGATCGTTTAAGCACTTTTCCCTAAATTTTCTAAACTAGGGTTTTCTTTCTACTAAATCTCCGTAACCCAACTTTCGAACTCCATATCTTTCAATGTAGACCTCGGATTATCAAAATTATTTCACCATTTTTCAATTGAACTTCAAATCTTGATTTTGAAAGTGGGTTGACTTTTTTAGTAGTTGACTTTTTGAGGTTGACTTTTTTTCAAGTTTGACTTTTTATGCTTGCCTTCTTAGACTAAGTCTCAAAGTACCATCTGCAGGATGAAAAAAGCCTTTTTGCATTCTGAAACATCAATTTAGGAAGAAAACATACCTATTTTAGTGGTCCGGACAAAATTAGGTGTTCGTGTTATTTTTTGTATGTTCAAAATATTATAAATTTATACAATTTTTACACGTTAATAATTCGTTTTATGTAGATTTTGATACGTTCGGATATTCGTTCGTGTTCATATTATTTTTTTGTGTCATGTTCGTGTTATTTTTTCTTATGTTCAAAGTATTATAAATTTATATAAATTTTTACATATTAATAATTCATTTTATGTGAATTTTGACACGTTCTTGTATTTGTGTTGTGTTCATGTTAATTTCGTGTCTTGTTGTATTTTAATTATTTTTTCCATGTGTTCGTGTCATATTTGCCCTTAAGTCCATCCACTTAATTAAACTATTAAATTAAGTCCCTATTGATTAAATTCTCAAATTAATCAATTAGGCTTATTCCATTTTAATCTCTTAATTCACCTTTCTGTGTGTGACCCATTAGGCTTCCAATATGTTGGCAATGAATATAAATTAATCCAATTAATTTATACTCATAGATCATGAGCGGACTCTAGCAAGCCATCATGACCACCCAAATACTGGAGAGTCAAGTTAGTCTCGACATAACCTTTCGTGTTCAGTCTATTAGTGAAATTCGGTCCTTTCACCAAATATCCCGGAAAGACCATGAGCATGGTGCAGTGTCTACTCATGTTCAATCCATATTAGTTCTTGCAGCTTTTGGTTAACTTTGTGAACTTAGAGAACTCTTTCTCCTAAATTCATCATACTCTGGCCAGAGATTCCATCAAGTTAACTTAAGCCAAGAACAGATGAGATATGTCTCCGATGTCACTTGGAGTGGTGAATCCTCTCTGGATCACTCATCCATCTTCGTATGGTTCATGTCATACCCAAAACCACCTACCATAAGCATCAATCTTGTTTTGGATCCGTTCGTGATGGAATCAAAGTATGACACTGTCCATAAAAGATGACCTTGTATCACAAGTCAGAGGACTACTTACACGACTGACACGTGAGAACGTTTCCATAGACACTTGAGTGACAATACCAAATGGAGTTCTCACAGGGGGCCATGTTCAGTGAACTTGTTCAACAGACAAGCACCTATATGTTATCATAAACTATCTCATATACTTCAACACGTGAGATCAGTTGCTTACTAAGTAAGTAGGCTTAACATGTACCAGTCTTTGAGCATTGCCAGATGCCCCGTCTTGGCAATACGATGACCAAGAACCATTTTAGGAACATGGCTTTGATGCATAAGGATCTCACAATTATATATAATTCCTTTGCAAGGCCATTATGTTCCATGGGCTTCATCCGATTAGTACTTAATAACTCCTTATCATCGTACTAACATGAAGGAAAACCTTGTATCACTAAGATGTAGTGATGGGTTTGCATTATTGGTAGTTTATGCCTGACCAAACCGATTGGCTCTAGGGCATATACCAACAATCTCCCATTTGCACTAAGCCAATCGCTAACGCATCCAATGCTGAACTCTTTCGTTTAGCAATTGTGTCTCTACTAGGACATAGCTTCAGTATATTTTTGTGAGAATATGTTTCGGTCATATACTTTTGATAATCTCTATTATCATAGTCACAATACTTATTCGAATCACAATAAAACCCGATTCTTTATGGCTCATGTTGTTACTTTAACAACTAGGAATCTTTTAATTATCCCATTGAGCTATGGATCCAAATACACCTTCTTGTAGCCTTAAACAAAAGGTTTGTATTCTGACTTAGAATATAAATAATTCAGTCCTCTCTAATTTGGAACGTTTCCAAATGACTAAATTCATTTACATCATGGCCTTAAGTCACTTGTTGGATTCTCTCTATGTTAAACTTATTTAACATTTAATCCAATCATTTGTTGCTAAATCTGTTAGACTTTAGCATTACTGTCGATTTACCTATTAATCATCAATGTATCTGATATACATTGTTCAATGAGTAATTCTCATTACTCTCACTAACCCTTAGGTGTGCACAAAAGATATCTCATCCTTTTGATAAATTCAACTCTTGAATGTCATTATCAAAATTGGATATCTCAATCCATTGTCTAACAATGTTCTATTAAGTAGACTCATCTCTTATGAGTTATGCATCACCATGCATCCTACTTAACCATTATGTTTAGTAGACCCATCTCGTATGAGTAATGCATCATAATACATCCTACTAAATCTTTGTGCCTTTATGCATCCTATACATAAACTTCAGATTTCTTCTTATGACCTTTAACTTTTAAATGTCATAAAACTCCCACTGTTTCCTACTTGTGTAGGAACATTCAAAGTAAACTCATTTACTTCCATATGGAATGTGAATTCAAAACTCTTTTGAATTTACATTTGTAATTACAAAACCAAACATCTCATATCTCATATGAATGTTTGTTTTACAAATACAATTCGAAATCCTTTCTTGGTTAGTGTTTCCGCAATCTTGGCTGTTTGGAGCATCATGGACTTTTCTATGTCATTACATAGTGATGTCCATCCAATTCATCTTATATGAATTCTACTAGATAATCAATCAATTTAGTTTCAAGCCATTCTTCATTTAGATCATATCTTAATAAGAATGCTCTTTTAACTAAATTAGTTTCACAATCTCATTATGAAATTCCTTGAGGCAAAGCTCATCTAGTTGTCAAGTTTTGTATAAGATTTCCTTTGATTCATAATCAAAGAAACTACTAGTATATATATACTTTTGATCTTATACTTCTGACTTGAACAACCTTTGATTATCTTTTATGCAAGTTTCTAGCTTATTATGAGTGTAATAAGACCATAATATGGCACAAATTCCATATGACCTTTTGGTTCATTCTAGGATGAACGGCCAAGCATCTAATGCTAGCATAACCGACAAAAAATGATAATGTTTCTCAAACATTCATCATGAATAGGTTGGCAAGCTTGATCAAGTATCAACTAGGTTGCCACCTCCTTAGTCTTATTCTTTTTCACTTGTCCTTGTCATTGGTTCCATCTATATGTCATACATCTTTGAACCAATCTTATAGGTATCATATACCTAAAGGTAGTGAAAACAAACTCATAATACCCATGAAGTAACACTTCTCAAGTTTCACTTCCTTTCAAGTATCGAATATACTTCTTGCATTTAAGCCTCCAATGCCTTGCATTACCACAATGATGGTATGTCCTTTTGATCGATATCAATTTCTTTCTTCATCTCATCATCCTTACTTTGAAGAATGTTTCTTCGGTTATCTTCCCTTGATGGAAGTAACAAAGTGGATAATCTTCTAGTCTAGTGAGCACATTTAGCAACACCAATCGATTCATGTTGTCCTACAACATGATTTGCTAATTGCTCTTAGACAATGAAGAAAGAACTAAGTTTATACTTAGATTATGATCCATAAATCAACCAAGTTACTCAAACTTGTTGATGCATCCATTAGCACATGATGCCTCATAGGCTACCTTCTAACATCTTTCATTAGAACAATTCCTTGAGATGTTGAACTTCTCATTGCTAAATACCTTATAGATCATTAAGGAAATAGTCATTCATTTCGTATCCATCACAATCTTTATTGTGCAATTGATTAATATAAATCGGCTTTATAGTTTGCATCAAGTATGCAATCAAGTGACTAGTTAACCTGCCATGACAATTTATATCTCATATAAACCAATGCATATAATAGTCATTATGCAAATTGCAATCATTAAAACCAGGTTTTAAAGTTTAAATGATTGTTCTCACTATTTTATCAACAGAGTAGCACTCCTCTACTATTCGAGAAATTTAACTTTTAAACTTCTTAGTGAGCAAGGACCCCTTTCATCCCACCATGACCTTGAGTGCCTCAACAAGCCATGTTGAAACAAATTGAGTAGGTAACTTTGCTTACCAATTGCATCTCTATGCAACTCCTTGACCAGTTAGGTGACAACTCTTTGCCTAAATGCATCATATGCATTTTGCCTAACATTTGCCTCTAAACGTCATGCGATCAAGTTTTACGCATCCGGATAACAAGACACTTAGTTGAGTAAGACCCACCTTCTATAACTCAAACATGTTCGTACAGTAGTTTGACCTTGAGTGCCTCAACAAGCCTCCTATTGGAAGAACTCTAGTTATCTTGTTAAGATGGTGGAAGGCAACTTATCATGCGTAACATGGACTCAATATGATTTAATGAGGGATTTCTTTTATATCATTAATTAGGTCTCATTGTTTTTCTTTGTTGATTGACATGCATAGCATCTATTCAAATATATATCACATATATAAATTCAAAAATAAATCTATCTCATGCAATCTACTATGATGATTATAGACTTTACTACTCTAGTTTCCTTGAGCCATTAGAAAACTAGTTGGTCAAATTCCTAGGGATACCATACATAGTCTTCATAAGTCTTGATGGTGATCTCCTTGGTCCTTCTTCTTGGCGTCTTGTCTCCTTACATTTGGAATTACATAAATTCTAATCTTAGCCTAAATCTAAATCTACAAGCCTATATAACATTTACATATCTTTAGTAGAAACCTCAAGTTACATTCGAGGGGAGTTAGGTGAGAACAGAATTTACAACTCCGAAAATAAAAAAGAGAAGGCAGGGTTCGCAGACCCTATTTATAAAAATACCAAAATGAAAATTTAACCATCCATGACCTAAGTCTAAGGTCTAAGTCCAAACCATCCTCATGCTTTCGTAATCACATCATAGAGCATAAAATTAAATGCATAGATATTTAATATCACTTAGCAATCTTGTGTGTCATTTAAGGAAAGTAATATTTAAACTCATTTAAATATACTTGGCTCAAATTATCTAGCAATTTTAATTTTCATTCAATTCACTTGAGTCCTAATCCAATTAGGATTTTTTTAATTAAAATCTTCCGTCTAATTAAACAATTTAATTCGATTTCCGAACACCTTAGGAATTCCAAGTTTGATTAGGAAACTTTCTCTACAAGGAAAGTTTCATATCTTCTCCTAACTTTTAGGAGTCCTTGTTCAACTAGGAAACAATTTCCACAAGGATAGCTTAGGTGCATTCCTAACTCTTAGGAATCCAATCTTGACTAGGAAACAATTTCCACAAGTCCAAAATTCCAAAGAATAAGAATTTTCAAAAATAGAAAGTGATGCCCTAACACACAACTTTTTGTGTGTAGCGGCCTCCCGCCTTTAGTAAGTCACGCCACCGTAACTTGCAGCCCTTGTTGGGGCAACGTTTGCCTCAAAGAAGCTGCCTCTTTTGGTGGCTGAGTGGTGAACAATTCACACACAATTCATTCTTTGATTTTCAGTCAATTATACCTACAATTCAAGAATCAAATTCAAGAACTCAAGGCTGCCCAGAAAATTCCAGCAATCATGCAAACTGTTTGTACAACTTTGAGAGGCAGTTTTGGCAATCAGAAAAAATCAAAAAATTCACCAAATTTTACAGAATCAAGATTGACATATTTCGGACTTCTCCTAAAATTTTCAAAATTTTTGGACACATCTAATCATGTCAAAACCGCAACTTACAGCAGGTCTACATAAAAATCCTGCACTTGTGTTCTTCGAAATTCAAGCACCAAAACCAATTCAAATCAAATCCAAACTTGTTTATTTTAACTTCTTTGTGTCATGCAATCATATGGCAAGGTTAAAAATTTATCAAATCAATTTTAAAAATGTTTTAAACAATTTAAAACACCAAGATCAGATTGCAAACAAAGCTGTCACAATTGAAACAAAACAAGAAAACGTTTTTCTTGAAAGAACTTTGCTAGAACAAAACACAATTCAATCCAATTGATTATTACCAAGAATTAAACATGTAAATCACATGAAAACATACAACCTGGCTCTGATACCACTATTGATATTTGACCTCATGCTCAAACAATAATCGAATTAAAGAAGAACATGAATGCAGCAAAAAATAAACAAAGAGATAGCCGAATCTAACAGGATCATGCTTGTAAAATTTTAATGAGATCTTGTAATTATAAAGCATACATCTGATTAAGATTCATACCTTAACTCAAAGATCTAGTAATCTTGAGTTTACAAACAGCCCACTCAATCTTGAACACCAAGCTGTCAATCCGAGACTTCAAGCCACACAAGTGTCTAGCCTCTAATGGTAATCCACATAAGATGATCAAGAAAACCTTCATAAGGTAGGAATGGAGTCTTGCTGAAAATGATGCTAGTAGTTTAGGTTTCAAGAAACCTCTCCCCATCTAAATAAACATCCATGGCCGAATGCTTCATAAGCATCAAAAAGATGAAAACGCTTTTCTTGCTTCTCCAGGTTTGGTGCGCCAATCACAAGGATTATCTTGATCTTCTTTCTTCTTCACTCTATGCCTTTGCTCTCTCGAAAGAAAACGTTTTTCTCTCTAGCACTCCATCAAGAGGCAAGGAGGAAGTCAAGAAATCAAGAAGACACCAAAGCCTCTAAGCATATCACATATGCGGCTAGGCCATAGGGAGGTCGGCCAAGCTATCATGTTTCTTTTAAGGCAGCAATCACTCTAGGGTTTGGACTATGGACAATAACTCTTATGTATTTGCCCTTAAGTCCTTCCACTTAATTAAACTATTTAATTAAGTCCCTATTGATGAAATTCTCAAATTAATCAATTAGGCTCATTCCATTTTAATCTCTTAATTCACCATTATGTGTATGACCCATTAGGCTTCCAATATGTTGGCAATGAATATAAATTAATCTAATTTATTTATACTCATAGATCATGAGCGGACTCTAGCAAGCCATCATGACCACCCAAATATTGGAGAGTCAAGTTAGTCTCGACATAACCTTTCATGTTCAGTCTATCAGTGTAGTTCGGTCCTCTCACCAAATATCCCGAAAAGACCATGAGCATGGTGCATTGTCTACTCATGTTCAATCCATATTAGTTCTTGCAGCTTTTGTTTAACTTTGTGAACTTAGAGAAACTATTTCTCCTAAATTCATCATACTCTGGCCAGAGATTCCATCAAGTTAACTTAAGCCAAGAACAGATGAGATATGTCTCCGATGTCATTTGGAGTGGTGAATCCTCTCTGGATCACTCATCCATATTCGTATGGTTCATGTCATACCCAAAACCACCCTACCATAAGCATCACTCTTGTTTGGGACCTGTTCGTGATGGAATCAAAGTATGACACTCTCCATACAAGATTACCTGGTATCACAAGTCAGAGGACTACTTACACGACTGAGACGTGAGAACGTTTCCATAGACACTTGAGTGACAATACCAAATAGAGTTCTCACAGCTGGCCATGTTCAGTGAACTTGTTCAACAGACAATACCTACATGTTATCCTAAAGTATCTCATATACTTCAACACGTGAGATCAGTTGCTTACTAAGTAAGTAGGCTTAACATGTACCAGTCTTTGAGCATTGCCAATGCCCCGTCTTGGCAATACGATGACTAGGAACCGTTTTAAGAACATGACTTTGATGTATAAGGATCTCACAATTATATATAATTCCTTTGCAAGGCTATTATACTCCATGGCCTTCATCCTATTAGTACTTAATAACTACTTATCTTCATACTAACATGAAGGAAAACCTTGTATCACTAAGATGTAGTAATTGGTTTGCATTATACCAACATAGGGTAGTGATTGGTTTGCATTATAACTCTAAGATGTAGTGATTGGTTTGCATTATACCAATCGGTTTATGCCTGACCAAACCGATTGGCTCTAGGGCATATACCAACATAGGGTAGCAAAGCTTGTTGTTATCTATGGTTGATAATTTTGATAGTTAATTGATGTTGATAGATCTGAAATTGATTCTCAATGATGTCTAGTGGCGGAGAATGAAACCTTAACCATACCTTTCTCATAATTGATTACTTCTGATTTACTTGCTTTCTTCCTTTTATTGTTTGCTTTAGTTTAAACTGATTTCAAAAATCTCTCTTTTATTTTGTTTTCTTTGAATTTAAGTATAAACTAATAATTCTTAAACTAAACACCAATCCCTGTGGACTCAACCCTTGCTAATCACTATACTCTACAATTGATATCTTTTAAGTGCAAGGTTAAATTAGATACACTCTTTTGGGTGCATCAAGTTTTTGGCGTCGTTGCCGTGGATTGCTTTCTTTAGTTTATTAGTAATTTGGTTTATTCTTATTTTATGTTTTAATTAGTTTATTTTCTTGTTTTCTTTTTTAGTGAATGTCCCAATCTCCAAAAGAAGAAGAACCTCACTTAGGACTTAGGAGAATTCGAGAATTCATAGCTTCCCACCAAAGAATAAACGAAGAGTTTATCCAAACTATCCAAGAGAAGCAAGGAGAGATGGAAGCAAACAACCGAACTCTTGAAGAGCTAGCCACTCTGGACTTGGATCAATAACCATTGTGCATAGAGTATCCTACTCTTGAGGTAGCATTTGAATTAAAATCTGGCTTGATTCATCTTCTTCCAACTTTTCATGGTTTTGTAGGAGATGATCCAAATAAGCACCTCAAGGAGTTCCATATAGTATGTTCTAGCATGAGACCAACCGGAATCATGGAAGAGCAAATAAAGTTGAGAGCATTCCCATTCTCTCTAGCTGAATCGGCAAAGAAATTGCTCTACTACCTACCATCCGGGACCATCACTACATGGAATGGGATGAAGAAAGCATTCTTGAAAAGATATTTCCCAGCATCTAAGGCTGCCAACATTAGAAAGGAAATATGTGGGATTCGGACGGAGAGTCCTTGTATGAATATTGGGAGAGGTTCAAGAAACTTTGTGCATCATATCCACACCATTAGATAAGTGAACAACTACTCATCCAATATTTCTATGAAAGTCTCTTGCCCATGGAGAGAAGCGTGATAGATGCAGCAAGTGGTGGAGCACTAGTTGATAAAACTCCTGAAGTTGCTAGACTTCTCATCTCCAACATGGAAGCCAACTCACAACAATTCACCATGAGAGATGAACTACCACCACAACCAAAGAAAGTGAATGAGGTAAGTATATTATCCCTTGAACAAAAATTTGATTAACTGACTTCTCTTGTGGAACAAATGGCTGTAGGTCGAATGCAGCAAATTAAGGCTTATGGTATATGTTCAAACATAGGGCACCAAACTGATATGTGTCCAACACTTCAAGATGATCCGAACGAACATGTTAATGCTATGGGTGGATTTTCGGGCCAACCAAGAAAGTATGATCCCTACTCAAACACTTATAATCCAAGATAGAGGGATCATCCAAACTTTAATTATAGAGGGAACCAATCACAAGTTGCTCCTCCACCCTTTTATAATAGACAATCGCGTTTTCAGCAAAGAACGCAACAACCATATCAAACCACAAAATTCAGGTGAGTCTTTAGCAGATCTTGTCAAATCTCTTACTACTAACCAATTGCAAATGCAACAGGACATAAAGGAAACAAACAGGCAAATACAACAAGAAACAAGGGAAACAAACAGACAAATGGCAACAAGGATGAGCCAATTAGAGACTCAAATGGGGCAAATGGAAACAGCCATAAGCCAACTACAAGTAAGGGATTCAGGGAAATTACCTTATCAAACTATAGTGAATCCTAGAGAAAATACAAATGCCATAACTCTAAGAAGTGGGAAACAGATTGAGACACCATAAAAGGATAGTGCTCAAGGGGAAAACAACATCAATGCATCATCTTCACAACCTAATGAGCCACTTACTAAGGTAAATCCTAAACCATTTTTTCCTTCTTATATAACTCCTCCACCTTTTCCAAGCAGGTTAGCAAAGTCCAAAAAGGAGGAGCAAGAGAAGGAGATTTTGGAAACCTTCCGTAAAATAGAGGTAAACATTCCTCTACTAGATGCCATAAAGCAAGTGCCCCACTACGCAAAGTTTTTGAAAGAATTGTGCACTTCGAAACAGAAGCTCAAAGGTAATGAAAAGGTAAGTGTGGGAGAGAATGTCTCAGCTATTCTTCAAAAGAAACTCCCACCCAAATGCAAGGATCCAGGTATGTTCACCATTCCTTGTAAAATAGGAAACACCAGGTTTGCACATGCTATGCTAGATCTAGGAGCATCTATTAATGTCATGCCATATTCCATTTATGCTTCATTGAATCTAGGACTATTAAAAGAAATCGGTGTTATTATACAACTCACTGATCGTTCTAACACATATCCAGGAGAAGTTGTAGAAGATGTTTTTGTGCAGGTGAATGAATTGGTTTTCCCGACGGATTTTTATGTTTTTGATATGGAAGATGAATGGTCTTCTAATCCAACACCTATCTTATTAGGGAGACCATTCTTAAAGACAGCCAAGACCAAAATTGATGTACATAATGGCACCCTCACCATGGAATTTGATGATAAGATCATACACTTTGACATTTTTGAAGAGGTGAGGTATCCAAGTAATAGCTATTCATGTTTTTCAATTAACATCTTTGATTCATTACCACAGAAACTCTTGGAGTTAACTATCAAGGCGGCATCACAAATTAGAAGAAAAAAGAGCCGTAAGCTAAAAGATTCCAAAAAGCCAAGAATGGGTAAAGGATGATGGCATGGGTCTAAGTCGGGCTGAGGACAATAAACCAAGCGCTTCTTGGGAGGCAACCCAAAAGGATGGAGAGCACATTATAATCAGATTTGATATTCCTTACTCTCCATCATTCTATCTTTTATTTTTTTTCTTTAGATTGTTTTGATTAGTAATTCTTTTCTTTTACACATGATTCTTATATTTGGGGATAATAGAATTACATTGAGGACAATGTAAGAATTAAGTGTAGGGGGGAAGAATTTGGGATTTCCTTTAGCTTTGTGTTGTTTTTAGTGTGTTTTAGTTACTTTCAGTACTATGATGAGATACGAATTGCATTGGGTCTAAAACTGATCATTAGTGATAAGATGTTCATGAGAATTAAGCTTGACATTACTAATTTTTTATGAGCCAATGTTAATATGATATGTTGATTGAGAAAGAAGCATATTTAGACTTGATATTGACTTGTATAATCATCCTTGTGAGTTTTGAGCCTATATGATTGATGCATTATACATATCAAACTAATTTCTTTCTTGTGTGCTCTCATGATTACATGATTTTCTAGAACTTGCTTTAAACCTTTTGAGACTATATTGATGCATGTGACAACATGAATATGATACAGGCATTAGGATTATAACCAGGGCCAAACAGCCATCCATTATTGATGTTCCAAGAGAACATCCCCCTTAGTGGACCAATATTGAGCCTACGTTGAATAAGCTATTTCTTTCGTAACCACATCTTGTCCCTAACCTAAATCTACTTATTTATATCCTTACCCTTGTTCTAAAGATGAATTAGCATGTTTTGAGATATTTTGCATAGATAAGGAAGATCTATTGATAATTTGGTTTAGAAACAAGAAATAAGTATGGGGGGAAAGAAAAGAAAAGTTAAGAGAAAAAGAAAGGCAATATTGCCAAATACATTCCCATATGTAAAAAAAAAAAATGAATTATCTCTTGAACTTGTGGAGAAAGAAAAAGATGTTACAAAGTTGTTTAGAATGAAGAAAAGCCCAACATGAATATTCGGCCTATGTATTATATGCATTGTAAAGAGTTTTGAGAAGTTTTCTTTGTATGAATCTTATTATGTCTCTAACCTCATGAAATCTTTGGAACCTTTGTAATATCCTTTTCCTTTTATTCTTTAACCACATTACAACCCCTTGGCCCCATTACAACCTTGAATAAAGACCTCTTGATTCATGAAGTTGCATGATCTAAGTAGTGGAGAATAGGTGGACAAGAAAGCATATGGTAGAACTATTTTCATGAGATTGATTGAGTGTAAACACTTTACCACTACTTTAAAGAGTGAAAATCATAAGAGTATCCCATGTGAGAAGTTGAGATTAAGTTTGAACATGCACTATTTTGATTGAGATATGTTATGTTAATGTTAGCTTAACTCAAACTTTTTACTATCAAGCATGATTCTTTGTGAAACCCTTTAAGTTATTGATTAGTATAAGACTTGTTCAATGATTGTCTCTCATTTTTATTAAAAGTGGACTAGATTAGGATTTCTGATTTTGTTTTTATTTGATTTTCCTCGAGAACTAGCAAAAGACTAAGTGTGAGGGAATTTGATACGTGCTTAATTTCATACATTTTCATATATTATTTCCTTATACTTTGTGCTTTAATTCTTAAGTTCCTTGACATTTTATTATGGTTTTGTGAATTATAGGTATTTTGGAAGAGATGAAGTCAAAACATGTCAAATATGATGTTAAAGAGCTTATAAAGTCACAATCATAAGATGGGAGAAGACTTGGGAGTCAAAAAGATCAAATTCTTAGTGCTAAGCGATCAGGCAGATTTGACCTCCGGAGCCTGTTGCTAAGAAATCATTATGTTAAGTTCTTTATTTGAAGAAACTTCCTTCTTGACTTTTTAATCTGACTTGAGTACCTTTCCAACGATAGTTTACACACTCAAATCGGACAAGAAAGAGAAGATACAGCAGCCAAGAAACCGAAGACAGGGAGTTCGGTGAAGCAAAAACCCACAAGTCAGCAAGGTTGGCGCCGCGGTGCCAGAAGTTGGCGTCGCGACGCCAACCCTACTGCCTCCAAAATCGAGAAAAAAACGAAAAATTCTGAAAACTTTCCATATTTGCACTCTTTTACCTCCTAGCTTCCTTGATCAGCAAGAAAGGGTTTCCAAGGCCAAAAAACTCTATAAATACCATCTTTTGAGTCACAAACTATGCCATGCTTTTGATTATTTATCAATATTCTTCTTCTTATTCTCTAATCTCTTAAGTTTTATTTTAGTTTTCTTATTATTTTCTTTTTAATATTCATGTTTATGTTAACTATGCCTATGCAAGGCTAAAGTTCTTTTTGGTTAAGGGTGATTTCAAAAACCTAGACAAGTTTTGTAATTGATTTTCAGATTTAACTATCATTAGTTTTCTATCAAAGTTGATTGCGTTCTTCTATAAAAATTGTTCATGATGTTGTCTTGATTTGTTTAGGTATGCACCTAGATAAATCTTGATAATTGTCTATTGCTAGTTTAGGAGTCTTGATCCGTGTAATTGTCTTGATTTCCTATTCATAAGTGACAATTTGTAATTAATGATTATGGTCAAGTTTTCGCTAATTGCAAAGTGGAACGTAACATAAGTTGAACAATCCAAGCTTATGTGTTTGTTGCTTAGATCAACCTATCTTTCTCATCATAAAGTTGTTATCAAATTGAATTTAGAGAGCTTATTCTAGGTTGTTTGATAATTAGAGATTAAATAGAGAGCTTATTCTATTTAACGACAAACTAAGGAAAGATTGGGGTAGCAGAGCTTGTTGTTATCTACAGTTGATAATTTTGATAGTTAGTTGATGTTGATAGATCTGAAATTGATTCTCAATGATGTCTAGTGGTGGAGAATGAAACCTTAACCATACATTTCTAATATTTGATTACTTCTTATTTACTTGCTTTCTTTCTTTTATTGTTTGCTTTAGTTTAAACTGATTTCAAAAACCTCCCTTTAATTTTGTTTTCTTTGAATTTAAGTATAAACTAATAATTCTTAAACTAAACACCAATCCCTTTGGACTCGACCCTTGCTAATCATTATACTCTACAATTAATATCTTTTAAGTGCAAGGTTAAATTAGATACACTCTTTTGGGTGCATCAACAAACACTTTTGTTTTGATATAGATATAATATAACTATCTAAACATTTTGTTCAACGTTTAGCACAGTCTACAACCGTAGTATCGCAAGATTTAAACATTAATAAAATAACTTAAAGAAGTCCCTCAATTGAGAGAGCAATTTCTCTCTCAATGAAGGACAATTGCTTGCCATGTGACAAGTATTTATAAATTTTTTTATAATTATTGTATTGTATTTATATAATTTTTTGTGTTATAATCGTATTAAGAGTATTATATATATATATATATATAAATTGACACGTTATGTATATATTTTGACACATTCGTACATTCGTGTTGTGTTAATATTATTTTTTTGTGTTCGTGTCGTGTTCGAAATTGTCAGGTCTAATTAGAACTATTCAAATAACTCCTAATTTTGTGTCAAGTTATTTTTGTGTGTCGTGTTGATAGATTTTGACGCATTCGTGCTTTCATGTTGTGTTAGTGTTATTTTTTGTGTTATATTGTGTTTTAGTTATTTTTTTCATGTTCGTTTCGTGTCTGAAATTTCCAATTCTAATTGACACTATTCAAATAATTTCCAATTTTGTGTCAAATTCGTTTTATATAAATTTCAACACGTTCGTGTATTCATGTCGTGGTTATATTACTTTTTTTTTTTGTCGTGTCATGTTTTAGTTATTACTCCATGTTATATTCTTGTGTGACAATGAAATTATTCAAATAACTCATAATTTTGTGTCACGTGTTATATAATGATTGATTTTTTATTTTATTTTTTTAAAATAAAGTCATGTTAATTTTTTATTTTTTATATTATTGAATAAAAAATTATTGTATTGATAAATTATTGATAAAAATTAAAATATTAAATAATAATAGATAATTGTTTAATTGGGCACAATTTGTTTTAAAAAATAAAATTGAATTAATTAATTATTTTTTTTAAAAAAAATCGAATCTAATTACCATAGAAATTTAATCGACCTTTAATCAAATTTCACAAATTCAAATAGATTCGACATCAATTTTTTAAATTTAAAATTTTTTATTTTTTAATATTATTTTAAATTTATAAATAAAAAATTATTATTTTTATATAAAATATATAAATCAAATGAAAAATAATGAAACTGAATCAAATAAATTTTTTTATGATCTGAATCGAATACGAAAAAATACGAACCAAATATTGAATTTCTAATCGATATTTGATTTACTTTTGCACATTTTCCAGACTCTAATATTGTCTCCTCAGCTTCAACTATATGATGTACAAATATTTTTATTTTGATATGTACATAATATAACTATCTTAACATCTTACTCAACGTTCAGCACAATATACAATCGAAGCATCACGAGGTCTAAACACTAGTAAAATAACTAAAAGAAGCCCCCTCAATTGGGGGGCGACTGCTTACCACGTGACAAGCAGCTTTATTTTTTTTTTGTTGCAATTTTTTATAATTATTTCGTGTTATATTTATGTTATTTTTTGTATTATAATTTTATTAAGACTATTACATATATATAAATGTTGATACGTTATGTATAGATTCTGACACATTCGTACATTTGTGTTGTATTAGTGTTATTTTTTCGTATTGTGTTAGTGTTTTTTTTCGTGTTGTATTGTGTTTTAGTTATTTTTTCGTATTCGTATCGGGTTCGTAATTGTCAAGTCTAATTAGAATTATTCAAATAACTCCCAATTTTGTGTCTCGTTATTTTTTGTGTCATGTTGATAGATTTTGACACATTCGTGCATTCATGTTATGTTAGTGTTATTTTTCGTGTTGTATTATATTTTAGTTATTTTTCATGTTCGTTTCGTGTTCGAAATTGCCATGTCTAATTGGCACTATTCAAATAATTCTCAATTTTGTGTCAAGTTCGTTTTATATAAATTTCGACACGTTCGTGTATTCATGTCGTGGTCATGTTATTTTTTCGGGCCGTGTTGTATTTTAGTTATTTTTCATGTCATGTTCGTGTGTGACACTATTCAAATAATTCTTAATTTTGTGTCACGTGTTATATAATGATTGATTTTTTTTAAATAAAGTCATATTTATTTTTTTATTTTTATATTATTGAATAAAAAATTAATTATCTGTAAAAATTAAATATTGAATAATAATATGAGATTGGTTGATGTAAGTAAATTTTTTAAAATTTTTGGTGTTGAATCAAAAGAAAAAAAAAATATTATGATGATTAAATAAAAGGAAAAAAAAAACTATGTTAAATTATGTTATTAGTTATTGTATGATAGTTGTTAGATTTATATTTTATATTTTTTTTTATTTTTTAATATGAATAAAAATGATGGATTATCTAAATGAATTGAATTTTGATATCTATCTTAATTTTTTTTTTACATATAATGTAGATATAATGAATTGATTCGTGTATTCATGTTATATTTGTGTTATTTTATATTTATACCTTAGTTTAAAAGTTGTTATCAAGTTGAGATATTTTGCATAGTTTATCATAGTAATTCAATTTTAACTTCAAATTAATATCATTTTTTGAGTCATAATCGTATTTAATGTATTATCAATGACAATAAAATCGAAAAAATGCGGGAATTCAAACACTAGTTATCCATAAAATTAATCCTCTAATTTTTGTTACATTTTGCTATTATACCACATTTTGTTTGGTTTTCATTCTCGTCATTTAAATTGTTTACAAATCGAACCCAAGCACAGATGCATACATTTAAAGGAGTATGGGAAAACATATTATCTTTGGCTAAATTGCACCTAGGTCCTTATATGTTTTAAGTAAATACATTTTTTTTTTCTCAATCGACTTTAAGAAGAACGATTTGATTTAGTGTTTTTTATATTATTTTAAAACATTTTTATAAATGTGATAAACTATAATTTTTAACGAAGAAAAGTTAAAAAATATTAAAAAGTTAAAAAATGTAAGAATTATAGGCGTTATGATACATAGAATTTTAGGTGTAAAAAAAATGTACACAATTTTCTCCTACAACTTAAAAATAAAAAGGTGGATATTCAATTGTAGATGAAGTACTGTTATATAATTGTTTAGTGTAATTTATCGGGAAAAAAAAAAGCATGACTAAGTTGAAAATGGTCCAAGACTCTGCACTGTTTTCGGTACAGGAAAAAATAAAGAAAAATTTTAATTTCTAATTAAATTATAAAATAATACATATTATTATATTTTTTTTCTTTCCAACGTCCATACCAAACACAGAAAATCAGTGAATAATTCACCAGCTATTTAGAGATAGGAAGACCAACAAAAAACATACAGAAAGGGAAAGCAGAAAACAAAAAAAAATAATTAAATAAAGTTTTTGGGAAATAATGCAAAAGCAACCCGAAACAGAAAAGAAAAGTCAACCATCTACGAATCTCAATTTGCCCTCAAATGAATCTGTCATTATCCCTCGTATAAAAATTCCTTTTGTTATTTTAAATTCACCTAAAATTAAACATAATAATAGAAAAATAATTAAAATATAATATAATATAAAAAATAATATTAATACAATATGAATATACTAATAATATCAAAATTTATATAAATATATAACATTTTAAATATAATTATAACACAAATATATAAATTTTTTGATTTACTTAAAACATGACTTTTTTATCCAAATATTGATTTTTTTTTCCTTTCTAAATTAGCAATCATTTCATTTTATTTATCGAAGTATGCTTTATTTTAAATTGTGTTTAGAAACCTTCATCAATGATGACGTTTTTCAAACACAAATAAATATTTTTTTTATAAAAAAATACATGAAAAAGTCGTCTATGGAGACTATTTCTTCACATAAATTTTTATTTCTTTTTAATTAATGAGGGGAAGCCACCCCCATTGAGGGCGACTTCCCTTCATGAAGATTTCATGAATTTTTTAAAATTTTTTAAAATATACTAAACAATAAAATTATAAAAAGAAATAAAAATGTAATAAAATTTAAAAATTAAAAATTAAAAATTAAAAAAAAAATACAAAATTATATAAATTTTGTTTATATAATTTTTGTATTTTTTTAACTGTATGTATATAATTTATATTTTTTTAACTATATGTATACAATAACTGTATGTATAATGATATTATTGTTTATGCGAACTCTCCCTCGATCTACCAGATTGATAAAGACATTTTCGACGACTATGACCTTCATTCCTGGATAATGCACAATGCTTTGGTTGGCCTTTCTTCCAAAGTTCCATTTCATTATGAATACGAGAGTTGAAAGAATCCGATTGACATTACGAACACGAATATAATTTTTAGAATGTTGTAAATTTTTATTTTTATTTAAAATTTAAAATTATTTTATTTTTTAAAATTATAAATTATATAATTTTTATTTTTAATTTTGTTTAAAAATAAATTATATAAATTATAAAATATATAATTTATATGAATTATAAATTATTTTTTAAAAAAATGTTGATGGCAACTTCTCTATGTATTTTTTTAAAAATTTTATTTATTTGCATTTAAACTTACCATCTGTGATGGCGATTTTTAAATACAATCTAAAACTAACATATTTCGATAAATAAAATAAAATAAAATGATTGATAATTTAAAAAATAAATAAATAAAATCAATATTCGGATAAAAATCCCCTTAAAACATCTTGTCTCCCATAGTACAAAATCTCAAATCAAATAAAAAATAGGCTAAAATATTAAAAAAAAATTCTTGAATTATGATTATTTTTTAAATAAATCCTTATACTTTTATTGTACCTAAATACGCTTTTATTTTTTTATTTGTACCTAAATAAGGGCTTATTTCAAATGAAATATTGATTTATGTTAGACCTGCTCATGGGTCGGGCAGCTCGCTTGGCCCGGTAAGCTCAGCTAGTATTGGACCGGACCTGAGTATGATTTTTGGTGATCCGAGTCCGCCCAGATCACTGTTCATGCATTAAAATTTTAATTTTTTATTTAAATTAAATTATAAAAATTAATGTAAAAATATTTTTTTATTATTTTTTTGAATACTGATCCGGGCCTGGCCTGAGTAAGGTAGAAAAAAAATCAGAGTAGCAGCCTGGCCTATGAATAAGTCTAATTTATGTTAAGGGTTTATTTAGGTATAAATTAAAAATTAAGGGTTTATTTGAGTACATGTTAAAGATTAAGGGGTTAATTAGGTACAAATTAAAAGCTAAGTACTTATTTAAGTGTAATAAAATATAAGAAATTATCTAAATAAAATGATAAAATTTAGGATTTTTATTATTATTTTAACCTAAAAAATACAAATAAAATTATGAGATAATCATATAGATTTATAGTTTTATCTCCAAATCTTGCTATAAATACTATCAATTTCCAAACAGAAGATAATTAAAAGGAAAAATATGAAAAACATTTCATTCATTTGAGAATAATTGTTCAATAGTTTAATAGATAAAAATAATATGAAAAAGAGAATGAAGAATTAAAAACTTATTAAGAAAAAAAATTATAAAGACTTAAATACCTTTAATAACAACTTTTTTTTTCTCTTATTATTTCTCATCTTTTTTTTTATAAATTTTTTTGACAAATAAATATTCTTCAAATTTATTCACAAATAATTTTTTTAATATAAGAATCCTTAAAATAAAAACAATAAAGTAGTCAAAGGCAAAGAAAATTTTATTTTTTTATTAAAGGTAATTAAGTCTTTTTCATTTCCTTATTAAAAATTTTAAAATTTTAGATTTTTCTTTTACAAATTTATTTTAGACATTAGATCATTAAATAATAATGTTTTTTTAGATGTCATGTTTTTTAAATTTACCCTGATTAAAAAATATATTTATTACTCGCTGATTTGTTCTTTCTTTCTCATCCCAATGTTCATCTCTCTGTCTCTCTAAACAACTTTAATCCACTCTGTCTTTAGAATCTCCCCTCCTTCCTTCACTCTCCCCTCAATTCTCCCTCTTCTATCCATTTTCACTTTCCCCTTGCTCTCCCTGAAACTGCCCTTTCTGTCTTTTTGCCCCTTTCACATTCATTAGTTTCCAATCCTTGGCCTTGTTGTTTTTGCTGATCTTGACCCTGGCTTTGATCAGCTTTTCTGTTGTTCTGCTGAAAAGATTTGCACTTTTGGGTAGTTTCTTGTGAGAATTATAGGACTCTCAATTCTCTTAAATTTTTTGGATGACAACTTTTGACCTTGTTTATTAAAAAGGGTGTTACTTTTCTGGTGGGGTTATTAAATGTAGAATTAAAGGTTCGATATTTTTCTTCTTTCCTATAGATTTGCATCTATAGATCTCCTTTTTTGATACATATGCCTTTACAGCTATTTTATTGTTTGCTTTCTGATTAAGAAAAAAAAAAGGAGTTAAGGTTTCTTTTATCATTTATTTGTATCAATAAAAAAGTTCACTTTCTTCTTTTGTAAATTAGAAAGCTTCAGAAACCAAAACTTTTCTTTCTTTCCTTATTTCGTTTTTTTTTTTTTGGCTTTGTTGGTTCATTCTGAGATTTTTGTTTTTGTTGGAAGCAGTTTATGAGATTGAATTTGTGGATTGATCTGATCATTGGATTGAAAGTGGAAAAGGGCATCTGGCAATTTTATTTAGGTAATTATTCGAAGTGATTTGAAAGGAAACTCAAAGGAATAGTTTTTTTAAGGCTGTGATTTCAAAAGGTTGCTTGAAGATTAGAATTTAAGAGATTGAAGAACCAATCAAGGTATTATCAATTGGTGAATAGGATTTTTGGCTCTGAATTCAGAAGGAATTTTTGATATTTGGTGAAAAGGATTGTAAAATTGAAGGTTATTGGTGGATTAATCTGCACATTAGCTAGAAAGTTCGAAAGAGTTTCTTTTAAGGATTTAACCCAACAAGTTCTGACGGATCCGTCTACTGAAAATAGGGGTTGTGATTGTCTGGCTGGTCTGGAGTGCATATTAAGTATTATCAGGGCCCTCCAAATGGGGTCCTGCTTATCTGCTGAAAGCAGGAGCCCTCTCCCTTGTTCGCCTTTGTCCCCTCATATGAAGAGGAGGAATTCAAGGAAGAGGAAGGAAGAATCATTGCATAGGATTCCAGGGAGGCTGTTCTTGAATGGGTCCAGTGATGTTGCTTCACTCTTTACTCAACAAGGCAAGAAAGGAACCAACCAGGATGCCATGATTGTTTGGGAGGTTAGCTCCTTTTATCCATTTTCACATGTTAGTTTACTTTTTCATTAGAATCCTGTTTCTATCAAACTGGTCAAACAATTGTCATTTAATATATTTGGCTTTGTGTGTGATGTTTTCTTGTATAGCTTTGAAAACAAGCAATTTATCTTATAATAGGAGTATAATATTTCTTGGATCAAGGAACTTTCCCTTTTTTTCTGGTTGCTTTTTAGTCGGTGGTGTTGTAGTATTATTTGTCGGTATCTTTTAATGTCTATAATGTTTAATTAATATAATGTTAATTTGTTTCTTCAAACATTAGATTTTAATGTCTATATGTTAATTTGTTTGGGGACTATATGTTTGACACACCTTGGAAATCATTTTAGGATACTTATCTTTATTTTCTTGATGGAGCAGAATATATGGTAGAGTCCAATGTCAAGAGAGGGAGAGGAAGATAAAAAAGGATATGGTTGGAAACTAGAAAATAAAACATCAATTTTACTAAGCTTATTGACAATGTGGTCAAAGATAGAGTATAGTGGTGCAATATAATCCATGTAGCTGACCCTACACAGTGGGAACATACTTATTTTGTTGTTGTTTAGAGAAGATATAAACATTGGTGATGGTAATGCCTGTAGACTGGATAATAAAGAAGGCTTTTAACTCTTTTCTAAGCTTGACCATTTGTTGGTGAAGAAGGCCAAGACATTGGCTTTTTTCTTATCCCTGGAACATATAACCTATTATTTGCATATAAAGGATAAGAGGGTATAGTAATAATATATCTGTGATGCAAATCACTAATTTCTCTTTCTATTAAATATTATTAGTATAAGAGGGTATAGTAATAAGATATCTGTGATGCAAATCACTAATTTCTCCTTCTATTAAATATTATTAGTATCGTAACTAATATTGTTCTTGTGCATTATGATGTTCCATTTCTCACTATCTATGGCTGTTGTTTCCCAGAATTTTGGTTCAAGAACAGATACAGTTTTCTGTGGTGTTTTTGATGGCCATGGTCCCTATGGTCATATGGTAGCAAAGAGAGTGAGGGACCATCTTCCCTTAAAACTGAGTGCTCACTGGGAAGTTAATATATCCAGTGAGGATGTTCTCAGAGAGATCAGTTTGAACACTGCAGGAAGCATGAATTCTGAAGATACTGCTTTTGTATCAGCTGATGAGGAACCTAGGGCCTCTGTAGATCTTGAGGAAACAGAAAAGCACCCAGAGATCTTTAAGACGCTTAAAGAGTCTTTTCTGAAGGCTTTCAAGGTGATGGACAGGGAGCTTAGATTGCATGCCAATATTGATTGCTTCTGCAGTGGGACGACAGCTGTAACTTTGGTCAAGCAGGTATGCAGCTGCAACTTTTAAAAGCTTTATTTGAAAAACTATGTTATTATATGTTTCAGAGTTAATTATAATTCTCTTTGCTCTTTATATAGGGTCCATATCTTGTCATTGGAAATGTTGGGGACTCCAGAGCTGTGTTGGCTACAAGGGACAAAGACAATTCACTTACTGCAGTTCAGTTGACTGTTGATCTCAAACCAAATCTTCCAGGTCTGTTTGTCTGTTTTGGTCAATCACAACTGCATGCATATGTGCAACTACATTTATGCTTTGTATTTTATTGTTTTCTACTGAGTTTCAGACTAAAATTATGATAGGTAAAAGCAATAGTGATTCTCTTTTTGGAACTTTGATGTTTTGGACATTTTATGCTAAGTTTTGTCTTCTCTATCAGTTATGGTCCCTTCTGTATACTGCCCTTAGTGTGCCACCTATTTCGTTTTTCTTTAATTTCCTTCTTTATTGTTAGGGTAGGAGAAAAAAAGTATAATGGAAGGCAATACAAAATGCTATTTGAAATGTTCATCTTGTGCATATCAGCACATATAATAGAATTGTTTCGATCCCTCCGTAGCGTTTCTTGTGTCCACCACATCATGACTGCATCCATAGGTCCCTCTTTGTGCGGTCAGCTGATTGGCCCATCTTAAATTTCGTGTCCTTTTATTTCCTTAGTTTTCTTTATGTTTTCCTTCTCCTTTCTCAATACGGTCTTCATTACTGAGCTGTTGAGAGAGAAGATTCAACAGCGGGCATAACAGTATTAATTCTAGTCCTAATTGGTTTGTTGAGCCCAGAAAACTCTATCTTATATGTTAGTACACATATTTTAGCTAATATTATCACATTGTTTACATATATAAGCATCATAAATTTGGTTCAATTGGTTAGGCAATGTGGGGCTGAAATATCTTAAAAGTTTGTAAGGATATGTTTCATGATTGGTGTGGCAGCTTCTAAATTAGTTGTATTTGAGGATTTTGTAGCAGATGTTGAAGAGTTTTAGAAAGACTCGAATTATATAACTGAAGAATATATTGCAGTTATCTGACATGAATTGATTGAGAAAGTAGGAGACGCTGGCTGCAATGGTGGAAGACAGTGCAAGGCCCGAGTGTATATAGAATAAATGCCTTCATGAAAACCTGATTGATTTGCTTATGAGCATCATATGTGTGATGAAATTAATAAGACTACAAAATGTTGAAAGGTTTTGTAAATATGATAACCATGTATGTTATGAGCAATGAAGCAATTTATGAAAAATTGATGAAGTCAATTTTGCAATCAATGGGAAATTATCTAGAAGTCCAGATGAATATGGGAACACAGAATTTATCGCAAAAGCAAAACCTTTGCAGTTTTTCTGAAACGACAATCATAAAGGATTCTGGTGAAGATCTAAACTGTTAAATTAGGATTGTTGGTTCAAATTGCTTGGTTATATGCCCTTGACCTTCAACAGAGAATGCACAAGAAAAAAAATAAATTTCCTGTTCTAGTCTGATTGCTTGCTTCTATTACCTATTATTATACTTTGTAATATCAAGCTCATGCTAAATACTCTTTTTTATTTCCACTTTACAGCGGAAGCAGAGAGAATTCGAAATTGTAAAGGTCGTGTCTTTGCTCTTCAGGATGAACCTAAAGTTGCCAGAGTTTGGCTGCCAAACAATAATGCACCTGGCCTTGCCATGGCACGGGCTTTTGGAGATTTTTGCCTCAAGGATTTTGGCCTGATCTCTGTGCCTGAAATATCTTATCGGCGCCTATCAGAGAAGGATGAATTTATTGTCTTGGCTACAGATGGGGTAATGGAGCCAACATGAATTCTTATTCAAAATAATGACATTTGAGCCCTTCTCTCCATATCTAAGGTTTGCTTCAATATTTTGCAGATTTGGGATGTTCTTTCAAACAAAGAAGTGGTAGATATTGTAGCATCTGCCCCAGCACATTCCTTTGCCGCTCGAGCCTTGGTTGAGTCAGCAGTTCGAGCTTGGAGATACAAATACCCAACTTCAAAAGTTGATGATTGTGCTGTTGTTTGTCTCTTCCTTGATTCTAACTCAAACAATTTATCTTCTGCTTCCAATGCCAAGACAAAAGTGCAGCCAACTTCAATGGACCAAGTTGACAACAACATTGAGAAAGACGATAATCTCAATGTCTTAACCATTCTCGACCGGTCTGGGACTGTGCGAACTGGAAAAGAAGAATTCCCAGGAGGGAATGCAGATTCCTCAAAGCAGGAGGAAATGAATTCAGAATTAGAATTAGGAATAGGAATAGGAATAGAGTGGTCGGCCCTAGAAGGAGTTTCTCGTGTCAATACCCTTTTGAATCTCCCAAGGTTTGTTCCTGGAAAGGAGGATAAAAAGGCTGCCGGAGGTTCAAAGGCGCGGAAATGAGAAGGTCTGGTTAGTCTTGATTTTCTTTGATTAATTTTTGTAATTTTTCCTTGCTTCTATTATATTGTTTCTTTTTTTACAGAAGGGAAAAAGATATGTAGGGCCATTGATGTTGAAATTTGAACCGGAGAGATGAGCCCGGCTGTATTAGTGTGTCTGGGAATTTGTCCTTTCTCTCTAGTGTGGGAAGAATTGGAATTTTTGTAAATCCAGCTCTCCGTCTATTTTTTTTTTTCTTAATTTTTTCCCCCATCTAATTTCATGTGTGATTTGTTGGTAACTGTATGCTGATAATAAATTTTGTGACAATGAAGCCTCTTTAGGTTTCAACTTGAAGGGCATGATGATGTTATTCCATCTTGTTCTTTTTTGTCTTTGTTCAGATTTGGACCTTTATGCCTTATTTGCAACAAAAGATATTTTCTTGCATCTGGTTTTGTGGTCTGAATAGCATCGTTCATTGATCTCTTGGTGACCAACTAAATTCAAGTTGAATATTTGATAGAAACTTCAGTTATCTTGAATCTTTGGAGCAATAAGGACCTTAGGAATTTCCACTTGCTGATGCTCAAAACAAGCTGTTGTCATTTCATTTTAAGCCTTGGATTTGGTTTTATGTTTTGTGTGTGTGAAGTCCATAGCCTCATAGGGAAGGAAAAGCTTCCAGTATAACAATTT
The DNA here is from genome assembly GCA_030761205.1 of Fremontodendron californicum. Classification (NCBI taxonomy): domain Eukaryota; kingdom Viridiplantae; phylum Streptophyta; class Magnoliopsida; order Malvales; family Malvaceae; genus Fremontodendron; species Fremontodendron californicum. The sequence goes on from JAULJL010000009.1 coordinate 25,986,032, forward strand.
CCCCCCTTTTTAAGTTTGAATAAGGTGATGAAAACCTGAATTTCTTGTATTTATCTGAGAACTGTCATTGTATTATTCAATGAGTTGTTGCTCGAGCCACGGTACTCTATTGTACCCAAAAAAAAAAAGGAAGGTTAATATGTAAATTAGTCTTTGTATCTAAAAAAAAAATTTAAACCATGAACTTGAACTTGTATTGTATCAGTAGATTATCTTAATGGATTAACGTCATTACATGTGTTGAAGTGACTTAATTAGACCTGCTCATAGGCCGGGTCGCGGTTCGAAAATTTTTTAACATCTTTGCCCAGGTCCTGGGCAGGCTGGAAACACTGTTCATCATATATATATATATTATTTTATTAATATTTATATATTTTTATAATTAAAATTTTAAAAATATTATTATAATACATAAAACACTGTTCCGGATCGAGTCGGTCTAGATCAAGAAATGCCTGTTCAGGTCCGATCTAATACAGGCCCGACCCATGGGGAGGTCTAGACTTAATTGACCAATACTATTCATCACGTGTCAAGTCAAATATTTTTTAAATACTGACTGGCATTGACCTAACATGTGGTTACTTGGTATTAGTTAACTAAGCTACTTCAACATTTTATGTAACGACGTTAATTCATTAGATTAACTTGCTTGACAAAAATAAAGTTCAGATGGCTAATTGTGATTTTTTTTTTTAGATATTAAATCGTTAAAGTGTATAGTTTAGGGTCTATTTACATATTAATAATAAAAAAAAAAACTTGAAAAAAATAAGAGATGGTCGACATGGCTATCATACGTAAAACTTTGACCTGTAACTACACAAAATTAAGAATAACATAATCTCCTTTGCTATGATTGTCTTAAGTTATTGTTTATATTTGTACGATGAAAGCATGGTCCCCTTATAAGACAAATCATGCATTTACTTGAGTCCATTTATTCATGTTTTATTTTTCAGGTGTAGAGCTGCAAAAAAAAAAAAAAATTTAACAGGGCATTCTGTTTAGCTTGCCTTCTTTAGAAAGAACCCTGGATCACATATTCACCACCATAGAATTATTCAAATAATTCCAAACATCAGAAAAAAAAAAAAAGGTTTTACAAATAATGACATAAACGTCAATTTCTGCACAATTAAGGGTATGAGTTTCTTCCAAAAATCAAAACCAAAAAAAAAAAAAAAAAGTCTGTTACGACTTAATTGATATTTAGGGAAATTAAAGACATAAATGGAGAAGAAGATCATAGAAGATATAGAGTTTCGTGGGAAAAAAAAGTATTATTGATTCCAAGGGATTATAGAGTTTCGTGGGAAAAAAAAAGTATTATTGATTCCAAGGGATTATCGTGATCATGAGGTAGTGGAGTAGGAGCAAAGTCATATATATATATATATATATATATATATATTTTGCTAAAGAAAATGACTCTTGCATTCTGGTTGAATCACATCATTTATGAGAATGAATAGAAAGCTAATTAGTTAAGCCAAGTTCTAAGTATTTGACGTCAGTTAGATGGGAACATCTAGTTACATGAAAATGAAAATGCTAATATTGACAGTGAGGATATATATATATATATATATATATATATATATATATATATATATATATATTCTAAGGAAGTCATACAACCATTTTCATTTCCCTGCGGCCCAATACAGTTACACTGTTTCATTTCCCTGCGGCCCAATAGAGCAGGAACACTCTAATCAATCTTGCTCTAACTAGTGAGATCATCTCAGTAATCATGGAACACTAAAAAAAAACCCCGCATTATCAGGGTATTTTTAATTTTTTTAATTAATTAATAAAAAAATTGAATTTTATATTTTATTAAATAATAATTTTTTATTTAAATTTTTTATTTTTAAATTGTAACAATATTAATATAGTAATAACTTTTTAATTATGAAAATTAAATTTATGATAATTGTTTATTTATAAATTAGGTAATAAAATTGTATTTTCAAATTTTATTTATATGTATTTTTGAAAAATATTTAACCTTATTTTACACTGTATATTTTTATTATAAGAGATAAAAAATAATAAATAAGAAAAGTAAAATTATGATTTGTATTTTATTCTCTCGTAGGATCGATTTTCTCACATAGGTTAGCAGCAAGTTTATTTTTTTCATTTTATTAACTTTTTTCCCGAGCGAATCGGGTACGAATCCTAAATCAAATTAGAGTCAACGTGCGGATCAACCACTTTAAATTTATCATTTAAAATTAAAATAAAATAAATTTCTTTTTTAATTTTTTTTTTCGAGCGCGTCGAGTATGGATCCTAAATCGATTCGTGAGTCAACGTGCGAACTAACCCATTTAAATTAAAATAAAAATAAAAATAAAAATAATTAATAAATAATTTTTATTTTTTTACCTGAACATATTAGGTACAAATCTTAAATCGATTTAAGAAAAAAAAAAGATTTTTCTAGAATATATATTCATTAATAATAATATATTTATTAATTTTTTCCCAAAAACATATTTTTGCTCCAAATAAAAAATAAAATAGAATAAATAAATCTTGAACATTTAAAAAAATATCCTTGGATCCCTAAGAATTTTTTTGTAAAAAATTAAAAATACACATAAAAAATGACAAAATAAGATAATAAAATCCTTTAACTAAATTCAAAATTTCCCAATGAATCCAAAAGGACTCATTTTTCATTCCAGTCCCAGGCCCAGACAAAAGCTTTCGTTGGACCTTCTGTCAATGCATGGAGGCAAGAGATGAAGTCAAACAATCCTCCATCACAACCATTTGCCGCTACGTGGTGGTCTATCTGTCTGGGAAGAACGTAGCCAAAGCATTCATTTCTGCTCTACCTGATAGAAGGTGCAGGATTAGAGATAAAATCATTGAATTCTAAATGTTGTTTTGAGTTGTATATATGCTCCAAACCTATGTGCTCCTAAACTAGGCTTCTGACTTTCATCTAGAAGAAAAATCCCCTATAGCCCGAGGAAAGTTTTCTGATCCTGACTTGATTCCGTATCTCATACAAGTCCATGAGAATGCCTTGTAGATGAACATGTCAATACCCCCCAAATAACCCATCATCGGTCCACCAATTCAAGCTTTGGTGGTTGAATGATAAGTGCTTAATTTCATACATTTTTTTAATTTAATTTTCTTATATTTTGTGCTTTGATTCTTAAGTTCTTTGATATTTTACTAGGTTTTTATGCTTTGTAGGTATTTTGAAAGAGATGAAGTCAAAACATGTCAATTAGGATGTTAAGAAGCTTACAAAATCACAATCACAAGATAGAAGATTTGGGAGTCAAAAATATCAAATTCTTGGTACAAAACAAGAAGGCAGATTTGATCTCCGAAACTTGTTGCTAAGAAAACATGATGTTAGAGTCTTTATTCGAAAAACTTCCTTCTTGACTTTTGAAGCTGATTTGAATACCTTTCCAACAGTATCTCATGGGTCTAAATCGGATAAAAAATGGTCATCCAAATCGGCATTGGAATATCTCCCTAAACAATCCTAGCGGCAGAAAAAATCCTAACCGCAAATCATCTTTCTTTATTAAAACCCTAGCCGCAAATCACAAAGAGAGAAGCGCTAGTTGCTGCCTATAAATAGAGACAAGGGGAGATAGCCACAACACACTTCTCTATGCTTTTATATTCTGATTTATTTTTTGTTTTAGAGTTTTTGAGAGAAATTGAAGCTGAATAGTCAGTATTCTTCTTCTTCTTCATTCTTCTAGTTTTCTTCTTAGTTTCTGTTTAATTTTATGTTTATGTTATCAATGTCTATACTAGGCTAAACTTCTTTTTGGTTAAGGGTGATTTCAAAGCCTAGACATGTTTTGTAATTGATTTTCAGATTCTATATATAATTAATTTTCTATCAAAATTGCTTATGTTCTTCTATAAGAATTGTTTATAACGTTGTCTTGATTTGTTTAGGTGGCCAACAAGATAAATCTTGATAATTGTCTAATGCTAGTTTAGGGGACATGATATGTAATTGTCTTGATTTTCTATTCAATAGTGGCAATTTGTGATTAATGATTATGGTCAAGTTTTCGTTAATTGCAAAGTGGAATTTAACCTAAGTTGAATGAATCCATGTTTTTGTGTTTGTTGCTTAGATTAACCTATCTTTCTTATCATAAAACTGTTACCACTTTGAATCTAATGATGTTTATCTTAGGTTATTTGATAGTTAGAGATTAAGTAGTGGCATTTGTCCTATTTAACGACGAACTAAGGAAGGATTGGGGTAACACGGGAGGTTATTATCTACAGTTGATAATTTTGATAGTTAATTGATGTTGATAGATCTGATTATTGATTCTCAATGATGTTTAGTGCCGGAGAATGAAACTTTAACCATATTTCTCATATTTGATATTCTTTTACTTATTTGCTTTTTACTTTTATTGTTTGCTTTAGTTTTAAAACATCTTAAAACCCCCTTTTTCTTTTCTTGTATTTGAACTTAAGTGATAAACTAATAACCTATAAATTAAAACCCAATCCCTGTGGACTCGACCTTTGCTAACTACTATACTTACAATTGATATTTTTAGTGCAAGGTTAAATGAAGATATATTATTTTGAGTGCATCAAGTTTTTGACGCCGTTGCCGGGGATTGTTTTCTTTAATTTATTTTTTACTTGGTTTATTTTCAATTCCAATTAGTTGTATATATTTTTATTTTTTTTTATTTTATTGTATATACAAGTCTTCTTTTTAATCAAAGTAAGGAGAGATGGCATGGAGCTTCATGGTGGATCACCCAACCAATTTGTGCCCATACTTCCAAGAAGATAATTTTGAACAAGCCTATGATTTAGAAGGATTTCAAAGCCAACAAGGATTCCAACCACAACAGTATGATCCTTTCTCAAACACTTACAATGAAGGATGGTGGGATCATACTAATTATAGCTATTCTGGCAATTATATCAAGAAGTTGATCCTTATCCCAATTACAATCATCCATCTGGCTTCAATCAACAGTGGCATCAACAACCAGATCTTTTTCAGCCACCACCTATGATGACTCACAACTTAGGTACTTCTTTAGAAGACCTTATCAAATCCCTTGTTACCAATACTTTGCAATTTCAACAGGAAACAAGGGCAAGTATCCAAGAAACAAGGGCAAGTATCCAGAGTTTGGAAACACAATTAAGCCAAATGGCTAGTATAGTGGTGAGATTGATAGAACAAAGATCTGAAATACTTGAGGAAGCTAATGCTAGTGTTGTGACCTTGAGAAGTGGGGAACAAGTTGAGGAAGCACCAAAAAGAGAAATGTATTTAACCCTTGAGGATAATGAAGCTACAATTGAGAGTACTTCGGCACCTGAGGTAACTTGTAAGGTTTCTATTTCTACTAATGTTCCTTCTCCATCTTTTTCTAGCAGATTTGCAAATTCTAAGAATGAGGAACATGAAAAATAAATTCTGAAAACCTTCCACAAAGTACAAATAAATATACCTCTTCTGGATGCCATTAACCAAGTACCAAAATATGCACCATTCCTCGATGAGCTATGCACCATCCCTCGATGAGCTATGCACCATCGAGAGCAAATTAAAGTATGATGAGATAATAATTGTGGTGGAGAATGCATTTGCTATTTTGCATAGAAAGCTTTCTCCAAAGGGCAAAGATCTGGGAAGTCTCATGCCTGAGCCGGAAGATCCCAAAAAGCCAAGGAGGGGTATAGGTTAGATTAAAGACATTAAATCAAATGCTAATTGGGAGGCAACCCAATTGATGAAAGATTAGCCAACCTGCCATATCAGATTTGCTTTCCCTTCCTTTCTCTTTTTATTTTGTTTAGTTATTAATTAATTTTTTTAGTGTTTTAGGATTATTTAGGTTTCATTAGTTTGTTTTGTTTTGAGTTTTTAATATTTGTATTTGTTTGTGTGTTTTAGCAAATCAGGCTGAGGACACTAAACCAAGCGCTTACTAAGAGGCAACCCAATGGATGGATAACACACATAATAAACAGATTTGCTACTACTTACCCTCCATCATTCTATCTTTTATTATTTTCTTTAGTTATTTTGATTGTTTTGTTTATTAGTTCTTTTCTCTTACACTTGATTTTTTCATTTGGGTTAATAGCATTACATTGAGGACAATATAAGAATTAAGTATGGGGGGGAAGAATTTAGGATTTCCTTTAGTTTGTTTTGTTTTAAGTTCTTTTTAGTGTGTTTTAGTTACTTTCAATACTATGATGAGATATGAATTGAATAGGTCTAAAACTAGTTTATTGGTAAAAAGATTTTCATGAGAATTGAGCTTGATACTATTTTTTATAAGCCAATGTTAATATGACATGTTGATTGAGAAAGAAGCATGTTTAGACTTAATATTGACTTATATAAACATCCTTGTTAGTTTTTGAGCCTATATGATTGATGCATTATACATATCAATCCAATTTCTTTCTTGTGTGCTCTTATGATTACATGTTTCTCTAGAACTTGCTTTAAACCGTTTGAGACTATATTGATACATATGACAACATGGATATGATAGAGGCATTAGGATTTTTACCAAGGCCAAATCAGCCATCCCCTATTGATGTTCCAAGAGAACATCCCCCTAGTGAGCCAATTTGAGCCTACATTGAATAAGCTATTTCTTTGGTAACCACATCTTACACCTAGCCTGGACACATTTTGTATCTTTACCTTGTTCTAAAGATGGATTGAATGTAAGAGACATATTGCAAAAACAAGGGATACTTATTGAAAATTTGGGTTAGAAACAATAAATAAGTGTGGGGAAGAGAAAGAAAAAGTCAAGAGAAAAAAAAAAGGGAACATTGTAAAAATACTTTCCTATATTGAAAAAAAAAATCAATCATCTCTTGAATTTTTGTTAAAGAAAAAAATGTTACAAGGTTGGTTAGAATGAAGCAAAGCTCAACATTAAATATTCAGCTTATGTGATTATGTACTTCTAAAGAATATTGAGAAAGTTCTATTTGCAAAATCTTATTATGTCTTTAAATTCTATGAAGTCTTTGGAACCTTTGTGATATCCTTTCCTTTTATTCTTTAACCACATTATTACCCCTTGGCCCTATTACAACCTTGAATAAAGACCTTTTGATTCATGAAGTTGTATGATCTAAATAGTGGAGAATAAGTAGAACTATTTTCATGAGATTGATTGAGTGTAAACACTTTACCACTACTTTAAAGAGTGAAAATCATGAGAGTATCCCATGTGAAAAGTTGAGATTAAGTTTGAACATGCATTATTTTGATTGAGATATGTTATGTTAATGTTGACTTAACTCAAACCTTTTACATTCAAGCATGATTATTGAACCACTTTAAGCTATTGATTAGTTTATAAGACTTGTCCAATGATTGTTTCTAATTTGTATTGAAAGATGATTAGATTAGGCTTTGTTACCTTGTTTCTATTTTGTTTGCTCAAGGACTAGCAGAAAATTAAGTGTGGGGGGATTTGATAAGTGCTTAATTTCATACATTTTCCTATTTAATTTCCTTATACTTTGTTCTTTGATTCTTAAATTCCTTGACATTTTACTAGGTTTTTATGCTTTGTTGGTATTTTGGAAGAGATGAATTCAAAACATGTCAATTAGGATGTTAAAGAGCTTACAAAATCACAATCACAAGATGAAAAAAGACTTGGGAGTCAAAAAGATCAAATTCTTGGTGCAAAGCAAGAGAGCAGATTTGACCTCCGAAGCTTGTTGCTAAGAAAACATGATGTTCGAGTTTTTATTCGAAGAAACTTCCATCTTAACTTTTGAAGTTGACTTGAATACCTTTCCAATGGTATCTCATGGGCCTAATTTGGATAAAAAATGGTCATCCAAATCGGCATTGGAATATCTCCCTAAACAACCTTAACGGCAAAAAACCCTAACAGCAAATCACCTTTCTTTATTAAAACCCTAGCCGCAAATCACAAGGAGAGAAACCCTAATTGCTACCTATAAATAGAGACCAGGGGGGATAGCCATAACAAACTTCTCTATGCTTTTATATTTTGATTTCTTCTTTGGTTTAGAGTTTTTGAGAGAACTATAAGCTGAATAGTCAGTATTCTTCTTCTTCTTCTTCTACTTCTTCTTCTTCTTCTCCATTCTTCTAGTTTTCTTCCTAGTTTCTCTTTAATTTTATGTTTATGTTATCAATGTCTATACTAGGCTAAATTTATTTTTGGTTAAGGATGATTTCAAAGCCTAGACATGTTTTGTAATTGATTTTCAGATTTTATCTATCATTAATTTTCTATCAAAGTTGCTTATGTTCTTCTATAAGAATTGTTTATGATGTTGTCTTGATTTGTTTAGGTGGCCAACTAGATAAATCTTGATAATTGTCTAATGCTAGTTTAGGAGACATGATATGTAATTGTCTTGATTTCCTATTCAATAGTGGCAATTTGTGATTATTGATTATGGTCAAGGTTTCGCTAATTGCAAAGTGGAACATAACCTAATTTAATGAATCCATGTTTATGTGTTTGTTGCTTAGATCAACCTATCTTTCTTATCATAAGGCAGCTAGCACTTTGAATCTAATGATTTTTTTTTTTTTTTGAAATCTTGAATCTAATGATTTTTATCTTAGGTTATTTGATAGTTAGAGATTAAGTAGTGGCGTTTGTCCTATTTAACGACGAACTAAGGAAGGATTGGGGTAACACGGGAGGTTGTTATCTACAGTTGATAATTTTGATAGTTAATTGATGTTGATAGATCTGATTATTGATTCTCAATGATGTTTAGTGGTGGAGAATGAAACCTTAGCCATATTTCTCATATTTGATATTATTTTACTTATTTGCTTATTACTTTTATTATTTGCTTTAGTTTTAAAACATATTAAAACCCACTTTTCTTTTCTTGTCTTTGAACTTAAGTGATAAACTAATAAGCTATAAATTAAAACCCAATCCCTGTGGACTCGACCCTTGTTAACTACTATACTTACAATTGATCTTTTTAGTACAAGGTTAAATGAGGATATACTATTTTGAGTGCATCATTGAAACACTTTGAGAACCCTACCAGGATTTTAGCCCTTGACATCATTCGCAATAGTGCCCTAACTCTTTTACCACCAACTATTTAGGTTCCATTTGGATAGGCAGTGAGATTGGTTCCAGTGAGATTAAAAACAGTAGTGGAAGTGAGATTAGTTACTGTAGCGGTGACAGTGAGGTGAATTATAATGAGAAGAGAAAATGACCATTAAAGACATTAGATTAAAATGTGTATATATAATAACTAATTATAAATTATTATAATTATATTTATATTAAATAATAAATTATATATTAAAATTATATTTATGTTAAATAATAATTAAAAATAATTAAAATTATGTTTATTTTAAAAAATAAATTAATAAAATAATTAATTAAAACTTAAATAAAAATAATAAAAAAAATAATAGAGGGGAGGATCCAGTGAGAGTTTAACTCACACTAAGGGTGCATCCAAATACACCCAATAGAGGTGTCGACAAGTGGAGAGGAAATCACCCCACAAAATCGCAAAGATTCTATGGCGCCATATATGCGATGAAATTCAAAGAGACCCTTAGTCTATTGGTTATGCCCAGGCTTTAAGTGAAAAAGCCTTTTCTAATAGTGATTGTTTATTCAATCAACCAAAAATTGAGCCCTAATAATAATAATATTAATAACAACAACAATAATAATAACAACAACAATAGCAACAATAATAACAAAAAGTTGCCCTTTCAGAGATAAGTCCTGGTGTCATACCGTCAGATTAGAACTATCCAAGGACCAGGCTACCCGTACAAACTCAAAGGCCTGTCCGATATTTTGCAGGGTTTGGAAAAAAATATTAGGCTCGAAAATGGACTTGAGCAAAAACATGAGGCTTGTTTAAAAAATAGGCCGGGCCTTGACTCCAACATTCAAGGCCCGAGCCCGACCTGAGTGCGTTTTCCAATTAAATAATATTTTATTTTTATATATATTATATAATTAATGTCATATAAAAATTAAATATATAATATTATAGTGTAAACATTAAAAAATATGTTAAGTTATCCATGTTTAAGAACTTAATAAGAAATATATAAAATTACTAAAGATTAAATAAAAAATAATATGTTTTTTTAGAAAGAAAAAAAATAATATAGACGAGTCTAAACGAATTTGGGCTATTCATATACAAATATGGATGGGCTTAGACAAAATTTGAGATCCATATTTCGGGCCAAGCCGGGTTTGGACAAACATATATAAATCGGACTCATGACACCTCTACGTAAGATGCTGACTTGGCCAAATCTCAAGTTTTTTTTTTGGATGAATTGTTGTGCAAAACCCTCGAAGAAGCTCTTGAAACCTCTGATCGATTAGCAATCCTTGTAGCTGTTTCCTTCCTTAGCAAAGGAAATTCTGAAGCGGTTTCAGAGAGGACTTGCAGAAAATGTTGTTGTCTTATGAAACTGCCTCCAACCAACTAAAGGCTCTAGATGAGAAGAACATGGGATTCAAATCTGACACCGAGAGCCTGGCTTAACATCATTCTATTCTATCTATGCACCGTTCAACGATCAAGGCACTGTAGCTAAGTCCAAGGCAAATGGCATTTTGGAGAAGATTGAAGCCATCAAGAAAAGGCTGGCATACTATGAGTATGAGTACGGGCACGGACATGCAATACAAGTACAACACGATACAGATACGGTGATACAATAATTTTTAAAAAATGAGGACACGAATACGATAAGATACACCAATAAAAAATATTTTTATATATTTTTTATCTAAATATTTAATATAATTATAAATATTAATACTTTATAACATTATTAAAGATTTAAATATATTCATTAATTTATATGAATTATATAATTAAGAATTCAAAAATATAAAAAACCCAAAAATATAATATTTTTTTTATTGGGCTTTAGCTATATTACTCACTTATTAAACCCAACATAAATATATAAAACCTATGTTAAATTATAAAATGGACTTACAAATTTGAAGCCCAATTAAACAAAAAAAACCCTAACTTTTTTTCTTATTCTTTCTTTTTTCTCTTCATCACTGCTTTTTTTTTTCTTTTTTCTTTTTTTCTTCTCTCTCTCTCACTTTTCTCCATCTCTCTAATTTCAAAATCCGGCAGCCAACTCAGAAACCAACAATGCTCCGCCACCTCAACCGTCGCTCACCATCGTCTGCCACCGCTCGCTGGCGACGAAATTGGGTGAACTTGGCATTGAGGTTCGAAGAGCTATTGCAATCAAAAGCTGCTTTTACCAGCAGCAACCTCATGCCAAACATTCTTCCAAGTCTGAAATTATTTTAGACTTTGAGGTTGAAAAGTGCTTTTCAAACCAAGTATTTGAAAAGTGCTCTTCTGCTAGAAATTATTTTTATAAACTCGTATTTTCCTCAAATTAACATTATTACATCCCCTTTTGACATTTTATTGGAATAACACTTTATCACAACAATGTCAAACACTAGCAAGTTTCAACCTAACTTTTTTGCCACAAATTTCAATGGACACTTTTTAACGAGACCACAGTTTTCATTGCAATAAGAATGCCAAACTAGGCCTAAGAGGACTAAAGATATATCATATTTAAACAGTAAAAGCAAATATAAAAAATAAAATGCAAGCATCAGATTCTGTCACTCGACTTAATTAGGCCTCAAATGAAAGTTCTGTGCATACCAAATCTACATTCGCAGACATAGATATAGACAGACACTGTGAACTTCAAAATAAATGGGTGAAATTATAGTACATGGGAAATATACAGGAAAGAATTAGGTGAAGTTCCAATTCTTACGCCAAGTATAAGGAATAAGGCATTTTATTTCATGACCAGAGCACATGAATGAACTTATCATCAAAACTGAACAAAAATAAAAGGAAAAAAAAAGAGAGCAGCAATAAAAAGCTACCTTCACATAATATGCAGAAATAATCATCTCCAATGCACAAATCCAGTGTCTCACAGTATCTTACTCTAGCTTCACTCAATTGGATACACTACTAGGCCCAGACTGAAATATGTAAGCACCACCAGTAGCAATAAACTAGCTAATTCTGTTGGCTTAACATGTTTGCAGAATAATATTCAGCTTTCACTAGTTTTCTCCTCAATCTTGATTTTAGACACAGATTTTCGTTGTGCTTCTCTCCTTTTAGTTTGAATCTGGCGAACATACTCAGCAACAACAACGTGCAACTTGGGAGCAAGCTTACTTGGCGAAGAGACATTAAGGCCTGCCCTTTTCAATGCTCGTGTAAGATGTTTTTCAGCCGCTTGAGCATGGACAGGGCAATGAGGAGGGTTAATGGATCTTAGGATTGGTTTCTTGCAAATCTGCCCACTGAATACAAAAGATACGTTTTGGTAAAATTTACTAAAAGCAACATATTATAAGAGTCAACCTTTTGGACCACTTTGGCCCAAAAAAAAAAACCTTTGGACCACATACACTGCAGGCAAAAATGTAGTAAGCAAGTACTCCATCCAAATACAAGAAACACAAACTCAAATATGGAGCACAGGCATGGACAGTAACAGGAGAGCATGGTTATCCAATATAATGACCTAGATAAGAAATAAAGGCAACCATAAATGATGCTGTTGCTATCCTACATGAGAAGAGGTACGATAATAATTGGCACCACTAAAGCAACACCTAAAAATTGTGTACCTGTCTGTCCCCTAGCATGCACATCCCAAATGTTTAAAATGGCGAAAGCAACACAGATCCAGTGCCTAGTTTTACTGTGTATTTGCCCCAGCTTATGAATGGGCTTTTCTACAACAAAAGTAGAAGCAATGTGTTTGGCTCTTAAACTTTTAAAAATTTTAGCTTATGCAGGAAGCTCATTTGAGTTTTTAGACAAAACTATAAATCAAAGCTTTCAAAAAAGAGCTAATGTATATAGTAACATTTAATGAGATTCTTTTACATTCTCACTTTACCGTTCAATAATTCATAAAATTATAGGAAAAGTTATATTTTTTTCACATTCATCATTTTATTTAGCCCATTTTATTTTCTCTCGATTTCATTTATTTTTTATTTCTAATTAACAAAAAAATATTTTCTTTATTTATTTCTTTCACTTTAAAACTTATCATTTGGTTTAATAACATTGAATCTTTTATTTTTATTTACTAAAATTAAGAAAATAATAATATAAATATTTTTCTACATCCTATAGCACTTATGCATTAACTTTGCCAAACGCTCATAGCGGTTGTACTTGTACATCAAGTGAATCAGGTCAACAATGTTATGGGACTCCGACTCCAATAGCACTTCTTTATAGAAGCTCCAGCCAGACCAAAAAGGCCCTTAGTCATTTATATAGGTGATAAAAAAAATATTGTCACCCAAGTATAATTGCAGGTGCAAACATAATAGAACTTTATATAATATGGTTGCTAGCCAACATGTTGCACAGTCCAAAATCCATACACATTATTTAAATTATTTTTCCTGAACAAAACGAAATTATTGTAGTAAAATCACATACTAAGCATGTGATATTAACATCCCAATACATCTAAGCCCCAAATTTTATCAATTTTACAATATAATCAAATTAAATATTACCCCAAATGACTGAAGTAACATAAAAAAAGGTTAAATCAGTGCAGAAGAAAGCTGAGACTGAGACTATGAAGTAACATGTAGGATTAGTTCTCATATCCACAGCAGAGTTTAAGAGTAATCCAAATTTTTGAATGTTTTCAAAAGATGACTCACTCGCGTACAACTAGATTGAGGCAAACAAAGCCAAAATTCTCTTCAACCTCATTTGTTCTATAAATTATTTCTTTCATGTAGACTGTGTTTGGGGCATAGGATTATGAACCGAAGACAATTTACACATCAATATTCACTTAACCTATCTTATACAGAATCCTGTATACTAAATTCAACCTTATAGTTTTAATTAGGACATATATGGCATTCTCTCTTAATACCACTCACATCAACCATAAGAACTTCTTCTCCTATTAGATGTCTAACCAAGGATCCTCTAGAACATGAGGGAATATAAAAGAAAAGAAAAATCATATGCACATAAAAGAATACACAACATAGTTGCAATTAGCATTTAAATTCCATTTTAAGTTAACTTTCACTAGAGAATGTGAAAAATACCTTCATTATTTCGACATAGCAAGCATATTTAAATTCATGAACAGTCTACCAAGCCGAATCCTTTTTCCATCCACAAAATTGGGGTTGAATAAAAAAAAGCATGTACTTACATTATATAAAATTCGCTATATTTGTTAGTTTGAAGGAGCACAAGTAACAATAAGAAAAAAGTGTCTCAACTTAATGTTGATATTCTTAAGATTGATCGCCCAAGACTCCTTTTATCATTGTAGAGGATCAAAATCTTAAGTTCTAAATAAAGGAAGACTCATTCTTTATTAAATTCAATTGCCAAAGCCCATAAATCTAAGTGCCTAATTGTTTTTCAAGATCACAAAAAAAAAAAAAAAAACTAATTCATGATTTTCCCTAATAAATCAATTACAGATTAATTAAACTTATAAAAGAAATCACATTTAAGAAAATTAAAGGAAAAAGAAAAGAAAACATATACACGTAAAATCGTTAAATTATAGAAAAAGAAGAACTAACCTCTTGATAGGAAAATTACAGCCTCGATACAGTATCTGATTTGAATCCTTTAAAATATGCTTATGACAAAACCTAGTCAACGCCATCGCTTTCTCTTTACAATCTGAAATTTGACACTTCAGCTGAAACCCTAACCCTAATTTCTTTCCATCGTTCTGTTCGCCACTCTTCTTTTCGTCTTCTTTGAAGGGGCTCTTTCCGTACATCCAATAGTACTCCTTGTGCTTTCTCTTGAGCTCCTCCATTAGATTCCAGTAGTGAGCTTTATAGAGCCTTGCCAGCTGCTTCACCCGCCGCGACCGCCGACGAAGCACCTCTTGCCGACTCAGGAACTCTGACTTGGAGAGGGCCAAGTCCTCGTCCGAGCCGTCGATAGTTATGGAATCGCCCATAGCCGGTGATACGGTGGTGCTGTGTCGGGAAATCGAGTTGGCGCACTTTTTATTTAATTAATTTGGGGCTTTGAAATTTTGGAGGGTTTCGGTTTTATTATGAGTATACTATAAAGAAAAAGAGCGTGGGCCGTATCGGTATCAGTATGTAAGTCGGCGTTCTTGTTTTCTTTAAAGTTAGAGGAATTACAAAATTGGGGCGTTGGAACCATAATATTAATTGCTTACTATCAAGATAATAAGCATTTAATAAAAAGGAATATCAAGTTGTAAAATTAATTAAAAAAAAATTTGCTTTCACTATTTTCATCAATACTTATAGGCTGTTTGGATGAGTAATTTTATAATTTTGAATTTTTTTAAATGTTAGCATTTTAAAATGCATCGATTTAAAATACTAACATTTGTAATTGTATTGTTTGGATAAATATTTTTAGAAAAAAATTTAAATATTGGAATTTGATGAGGTGAAAAAACAATATTAGAGATAAAATAAAATAAAAATATTGAGAAAAATATGCAATATGGATATCATTAGATTTGTAAAAATATATAGATATTACTAATAACATTAAAAATAAAGAAATAAAATTTAAAATGAGTTTTCATAGTTAGAATTGAAAAAAAAATAAAAGTTGCGTAAAAAAATGAAACATAATAAATGTTAATATCTTAGTAAAAAAGAAATTTTTTTTACAAATTTCACGTTTGGAGGTGGAATTTGAAAAGAGAATTTGAGCCCTCTAAAAATCATCTTTCAAATTCCAAGGATTTTAATTCTTATTTTGCCAAACAAGAAAATTCTAGTTTAGAATTTTGAAAATTTTTCTACAAATGAATTCTTTCTTGAAATCCCTCATCCAAACACACACATAAGGTAAAATTACAAATAGGACCGGTGTATTACAAAATTTTAGTAATTGATACCAAAACTATTTTTATTGAAAAGAAAATGAAAATTTGTTAAATTAATAAAAAAAAATTGTAATTACTTTTTTAACCTTTGGATGTAAAAGAACATAGTCTTAACTTATTCGTCTCCATCAGTCTCCCCAACCTCCTGATCCCATCCAGTGGTAGCAAACCTTCTTCTCCTCAGTTCTGATCCTACCAGTAGCACACACACACCCCCTTCCTCTCTATTTCGATCCCACCCAACGGCACACACATAACCATTTCCTCTCTCTCTCTCTCTCTCTCGATCCCGTTCGACCCAACAACGAAGGTAAGTAATTATTGGTATTAGCCTTATCTTCTAGTAGATGGACATTTATTATTACTGCTAGATTTGTCTTATTTTTTATTTGTTAGATGTTTGTTGATTTTGACTACACTAGATTCACCACCAATATTTTATCGAATGTACATATGTTTTAAAGCTTTGAAAGATAACTTCAAAGAAGGATGCAGGTCCATAATTGGGTTAAATGGTTGTTTTTTGAGAGGTTTAGTTAAAAGGACAATTACTAGTAGCTGTTGAAACTTGGAAGAGATGGGAACAACAAGATGTTTTTTTTTAACATGGGCTGTTATAGCTAGAGCAGAGAACATAGATAATTGGAAATGGTTTTTTGTTGATGAATGATCTTGACATCCTAGATGGGGCTGAATGGGCAATAATGAGTGACATATGCAAAATGTATGATGTTTGATATTTGTTATAATTCAATTATATGCTATATTTGTTCCTAAATTGTTTATCTAATCATTCAGAGTCTTCTTAGTCTATTAATGACCTCCTTCATTTTGTAGAGCAAAGAATGTGTGTCAGGCACATCTATGTTAGATGAGATAAAAGATTTAGGGATCCATAATTGAAATTGCAATTCTGGATCTATGCAAGATCACCAAACCAACAAGAATTCTTGAAGCAAATGGAAGTTTTGAAGAACAAAGATGAGGCTGTTCATGATTACTTGAAGAAAAAATGGGATTCACTATACTAGTCATAAGCTTTCTTCTTTGATTTTTCCAAGTGTTATATAATATATAACAATGAGACTTTCAATCGGGTGATAATAGATGCAAGATGCAAGCCTATTATTTCTATGCTAGAAGATATTACGATATATGTTATGAGGAGATTGGTGAGGAATAGATAGTTGGGTAGGAATTGGAAGAATGACTATGAGCCTCGAATTTTAACAAGATTAGAGAAGTCTAGGATGTTGGCATCCAAATGGGAAGTTGATTGGAAAGGGGGATTACATCAAGAAGTGTTTTATGAGGATTCTAAAAAAATCCGAGAGAGCTACACAGTTTGCTTGAACATAGGTACATGTAGTTGTAGGGGTTGGGATATTAGTGGAATACCTTGTCCACATGCTTTCATTATATGAAAGAGATGACCCAATTGTTGGGATTCGACTCATGCTCAAACAGAGATAATGTATAATTTAATCAACAGTTAAACATACAACGCAGCGAAATTAAATAAATCATAGAGAATACCGAATTCCCCTATAGATCTGCCTATGAATTCAAAACGATCAGGCTGTCAAAAACAGATAACAATCAAAATCTCATACCTCAGTAATGGAGATTGCCAAAACCACATCACAGATTTTTGATATTCTTGTTCTTGCACACAAAGCTCGCTTGTCGAAAACCAAAGTCGTCCAATTGTCCGACCTCTAACAGTAATCCACACAGGTGATCTGAAAGCCTTCACAAGGTTGAGATTATGTTTTGCCAAGACGATGCTAGTAGTCTAGGTTGTGAGAAACCTTCCTCCTTTAGCTTAATTAGCCTCAAGAAAACAAAAGAATCGTATTCTCTTATCTCAATAAGTGTTCGCCGATTCTCACTAATAGGGGAGAGGGGCGGCGATTCTAATTCTCATAAGAGGGGAGGCGGCAACAACATTAGGCTATTTATAAGTAGGTTTAGTGTATGCCAACTATTGGACTAACTGCACTAAAGCCCTTATAAATATTATTAAATATTCACAATAAGCCCACAACACTTAATGAATATTTAATCTGCCCCTATCTCATTTTAATTTCATTAATCACCTTTTGTGTGTGACCCATTAGGCCCTTAATATGTTGGCAATAAATATAATAAATTCAATTAAGAATTTTCTCTTTATATTTAAAGATCATGAGCGGCATCTAGCAATGCATCATGACTACCCAAATGCCAAGAGAGTCATCAAGCTTCGACTAGCCTTTCGTGTACAATATATCTGTGTAATTCGATCCCTTCATCAAATATCCCAGGATAGGAAAGAGCATGGTTCAGTGTCTACTCTTAACCCATTCCATAGTAGATCTGCAGCTTTAATATTAACTCCTTAAGTATTGACTTGGCCAAGGACTTCCATAAGTTAATATGAGCCAGATATATGTGAGAAATGTCCTCTTAATCATTTGGGGTGATGAATCCTCTCTGGACCACTCATTCATCTTCGTATGCTTCATGTCATACGCAATAACACCCTACTTTATTGTACACGAAATTGGGACCTGTTCGTGATGAAATCTAAATATGACAGTTCACATACAAGATGATCTGATGTCACAAGTCAAAGGATTATTTACATTATTGACACATGAGAGTAATTACCATAGACACTTGAGTGAAATACCAAATGGAACTCTCATAGCGGGTCATGTTCAGTGAACTTGTTCAACTAATAAGCACCCATATATTATCCCCAAGTATCTCTATACTTTCAACCTATGAGATCAGTTGCATGCATCAAGTGCATAAAGGCTAAACATATGCCAGTCTTTGAGCATTGTCAATGCCCTATCTTGATAATACAATTACCAGGAACAGTTTAGAAACACGACATTGATGCATAAGGATCCTCATAATTGTAACACCTTACAATTCCTTTGCAATGCCATTGTGTCTCATGGGCTTTATCTTCACAAGTCATTTATATCAATACTTATGGATAAAGAAATACCTCAATTATAATTAATAAACTATAATGTGCAATAGATGAATATATAAATAGTGTTTTACAAGCATAACTAGATTGGCTTATAGGGCTTACACCAACAATCTCCTACTAGAACTAAAGCCAATCGCCCATGTACTTAAGCCTATGTCTTTCCATGTGATGATTATGTTTTTGCTGGGACAGAACCTTAGTGGGTAACCTTTTTCATATTAATGTCACCTTTTTCAATGATTACACTAATAAGGTGAAACTGCCGTAATATATGTATGGATCTATGATGAGACCTTGGTTCCTTAGCTTGCGCTATGGCTCCATTGTTATCACAGTAAAGTGGTACAGGATCAACAATGCTCGGAACCAACCAAGTTCTTTAAAGAACTTCTTGATCCAAACAACCTCATTCGTTGCCTCACATGAGAAGATATACTCGGCTTTGGTTGTTGAATATACAGTCATCTCTAGTTTGGAACCTTTCCAACTGACTGTTCCAAGATTCAAGGTAAATATATAATTACACTGCGATTTACTGTCATCCTAATCAAATTAGAAGTCAATATCTGTATAACCCCTAACTTGGAGTTCAGCCCCTCCATAGACCAAGAAAGTATCCATGCTAAACCTTTTAGCATTGTCTATGTTAACGGACTGGGACAATCCAAGCAGCCTTTTCGATCTATCTCTATAGATCTTAATTCCCAGAATATATGCTGCTTCTCCCAAATCCTTCATGTAGAACTGTTTAGGTACATCGTTTCCTATGAGCAATATGTCGTCGACATATAGCACCAAGAAAACAATTGCATGTCCGTTTACCTTCTTGTAAACACATGGTTCATCAGGATTCTTAATGAAACCAAATTCTTTAATTATTTCATCAAACCTGATGTTCCAACTCCGAGATGCTTACTTTAGTCCATAAATGGACTTTTGCAGCTTGTGATAACTCGTATAATTATATAGTTTTTAGTTATGTTTTATTATTGTTTTGTGTCAAATACGAGTTATTATTGCTTAGTCTAATTGTGTTTATGATCTTTTATATTTTTATGTAATTTGGTTTTTTTTTTACGAGTTTCTTTGAGTGATTTCAGATTACTAGGTTAAATCAACAATTAAGGGCAAATTCAGTTCAGTTCCAGTTCCAACACCTTTTGCCATATCAGCTATATCTGGAGTTTCACTGAAGAAATAAGACTGAAATTTTAACCGTGCAAAGTTAAGAGGCATATCTAACTTTTTCATGTTTTACACTTCTTGAAACGGAGTCGTTTTCCCTAGCGAAATCGACCATCAAGTTGGCTGATGAGCAATGACGTCTGTGCTGACCTGTTTTGGTATTTTGCCCATATCTTCTGATCCACATCAGAAAATGAGCTGATTCCAACGGCTATGAATCACCGACTGATAGGGGAACATTTTTCTAGAAGACCATGTGATCAGATCAAGCTTCCAATATTGACAAAATCGACCATCAAGTTGGCTGATCAAAATTGTCATACAATATGACGAAAATTGTTAGAAAAATGCACCCACCTATTATACCTACCTTTGAAATTTGTAAAGCTTGTCTCTTATCATTTAGTCCTCCAAAATGTGTATAAAAAGAGGGCCTTGGATGATTGTAAGAGACAATTGTACATTGGTAGGATATTAGCCATTGTAATAAAATTCTCTAAGTTTTCTTCTTCTTTCTTTTCTCTAGTTTTCTTTTTCTTTATTTTCTTCTTCTTCTTTCTTTCTTTTATTTCCTTCTTAGATTCTCTTTAATTTTATGTTTATGTTTACAATGCCTATGCTAGGCTAAACTTCTATTTGGTTAAGGGTGATTTCAAAGCCCTAGACATGTTTTGTGATTGATTTTCAGATTCTATCTATCATTAATTTTCTATCAAAGTTGCTTATGTTCTTCTACAAGAATTGTTCATGATGTTGTCTTGATTTATTTAGGTGTACAACTAGATAGATCTTGATAATTATCTATTGCTAGTCTAGGAGTCTTGATCCGTGTAATTGTCTTGATTTCCTATTCATAAGTGGCAATTTGTGATTAATGATTATGGTCAAGTTTTCAATAATTGCAAAGTGGAACATAACCTAAGTTGAACAATCCGAGCTTATGTGTTTGTTGCTTAGATCAACCTATCTTTCTCATCATAAAGCTGCCATTAAATTGAATTTAGAGAGCTTATTCTAGGTTGTTTAATGGTTAGAGATTAAATAGAGAGCTTGTTCTATTTAACGACAAACTAAGGAAAGATTGGGATAACAGAGCTTGTTGTTATCTACGGTTGTTAACTTTGATAGTTGGTTGATATTGATAGATCTGAAATTGATTCTTAATGATGTCTAGTGGTGGAGAATGAAACCTTAACCATATTTTTCATATTTGATTCTTCTTACTTACTTGTTTTCTTACTTTTCTAGTTTGCTTATTTTTAAAAGTATATTTATTTTTATTGGCTGGTTATACCGCCTAATTTGTATATTAACTTTGTTTTATTTTTATTGGCTGGTTATACCGCCTAATTTAGTATATATATTTTTATTGGCTGGTTATACCGCCTTGCATCTTATTCTTATTATTTACTTTAGTTTAAATCTGGCTTCAAAAACCCCTTTTCTTTTATTGTTCTTGAATTTAAGTTTTAAACTATCAACTTATAAACTAAAACCCAATCCCTGAGGACTCGACCCTTGCTAACTACTATACTTACAATTGATCTTTTTAGTGCAAGGTTAAATAAGATACACTCTTTTGGGTGCATCAAAATTTTGGCGCCGTTGCCGGGGATTGCTTTCTTTAGTTTATTTGTTACTTGGTTTATTCTTATTTTCAGTTCTAATTAGTTTTATTTTCTTGTACATACAAGTTTTTCTTTTCAAATTAAAAAAAACAAAAAAAAAACAATGGAATTGAGCAATCTAACACTTGAAGAGTTGGTGGCATACATGAACATGGAGAATCAACAAGCCAATCTCACCTCCCCAGTTCAACAATTGGCCATGGGAGGATGTCAAGGCCATCAAGTGTTCCAAGACCAACAGTATGATCATTACTCAAACACTTACCATGAGGATGGTGGGATCATACTAATTATGGCTACTCGAAAAATTACCAAGAAGTAGATCCTTATGCCAATTACACTCATCCATCTAGCTTCAATCAATCATGGTCTCAAGAACCAGATCTTTTTCAACCACCACATATGACTCAAAACTCAGGTACTTCTTTAGAAGATCTTGTCTATTCTCTTGTTACTGATACTTTGCAATTTCAACAGGAAACAAGGGCAAGCATCCAGAGTTTGGAAAAGCAAATGAGCCAATTGGCTAGTAGTATGGTGGGATGGGTAGCACAAAGATCTGAAGAACTCCCAGCCCAAATGATGGTTAACCCAAAGGAGAATGCTACTATTGTGACCTTGAAGAATGAGGAACAAGATGAGGATGAAACAAAATTAGAGATGGATTCTATTCTTGAGGATAATGAAGCCAAAGATCCAAATAAGAGTATTTCGGCACCTGAGGTAACGTTTAAGGTTTCACTTTTTACTAATGTTTCTTCTCCACCTTTTCCTAGTAGATTTGCAAAGTTCAAGGAGGAAGAACATGAACAACACATGCCGGAAACCTTAAACAACTTGTTTGTGGAGGTCATTCAACAAGTATCAAAATATGCTCCATTCCTCGATGACATATGCACCACAAAGGATGATGGAATAATACTTGTAATGGAGAATGCATCCACTGTTGTGCAAAGAAAGCTTCCTCTCAAACGCATAAATTTGGGAAATTTCATGTATGAGCCTGACAAGCCTAAAATGCCAAGAAGGGGTGTTGGTTAGGTTCAAAACACTAAATCAAGTGCTAATTGGGGGAGGCAGCCTAATTAGTGAAAGCATTGCCAAACTGCCATCCTCAGATTTGCTCTCTTTTTCTTTATCTTTTTCTTATGTTTCTTTGCTAATTGTGTTTAGTGTTTCTAAGTTCATTTAGGCTGCATAAGTTTATTTTGTTTATTAGTTCTTTTCACTTACACATGATTCTTTCATTTGGGATGAATAGCATTACATTAATGACAATGTAAGAATTATGTGTGGGGGGAAGAATTTAGGATTTTATTTAGAGTGTTTTGTTTTTGAGTCTTTTTATGTTGTTTTTCTTTCTGATCCTTGTTTTGAAAATAACTAGATGTAAATATAATTTTTATTTTAATTTTTTTAACCCCGGTTAAATGGCGGATAACGGTACTCCGTGATTATTTAAGTCGGTTCCATCAGCTACCCACAAAACTGATATTGTATATAAATTTCTCTTTCAATTTCTCTTTCATTTTTTTTTCAGGATGGATGATATTCTCACACGATTGCAGAAACGATTTCCTCCTTTTCCTCGAAATATTTTACTGAAGCTTTACCAAGTTCGATTTGAAAGATTAAGAATGCTTATGCACAAAGGGATTCCTGAAGACATACGTTGGATAATTGAAGCCAAGGTACGTGAAGATGAATATCTTCCTGTTTTGCATTTACCAGGTACAGGTAGAAGCACTTTTGCAAAGAAGCGACGAGCAAAGCGCATGAGTTCAAACTGCCACAAATGTGCACGATGGACGTGTAACGGTAAATGTCGTTCTATTGGGATTCCGTCCTCTAATCGAGATGATAAAATTGAATTCATTAAGGATGGACTGAGTAAGGAGAATTTGGGTAATATCCAACTTTCTCTTGAGACGCATCCTAGTGGAGACGTACAAAGAGAAATTCTTGATTTATGGCCGCAATTCCAAAGGGAATGGCAACATCTTGGGAATCTAATGTTAAAAGACCCTGTTTGCCAGCTTGTAAGAAAACTGGATGGGAAGCATATCCTCGACTCATAGAAGGCGTTTAAGCCGTTTCTGGACGTAAAACCAGAGGAAGATGTGAGCCACAATCACAACTACAATAAATGACTTCTCAGCTTTTGATCTGATTTGCAATAACTTCATTTCGGTTTAATTTACGTGTTGTTCGATTTGTGTAATTATTCTCGTTTCTTTTTTTTTTTTGCATTGGTCTTTTACGGTTGATTTTTCTTCTCTTTTTGATTTTCTTCCTGAAATCACGCAAAAATCTTTTGTTAGGTTAACATTTTCTTCTGACAGGTCAAATACACTTTCGGCGACATTATTACTCTTGTCTGATTCACTATTCAGTCCTCTATATATTACACCATGTACTCATTCTCTTTCAGGCACTCGAAAAAAAAAATGGAAAGTACTTCGTCCCAGCGCATTAAAAAAATTTGTGTCTTTGGAGGTGCTTATCCAAGGAAAAATAAAATATTAGCTGATGAAGCCATAAGAGTTGGAGTAATACTTGCCCAACAAAAGATCCAGTTGATTTATGGAGGCGGTAGTACGGGTTTAATGGGAGCAGTCGCTATAGCAGCACACGCCGGAGGAAGTCCAGTTGTAGGAATCGTGCCAAAACTATTCACAGGTTTTTGTGGACCTACCGTGGGTAAGGAAATACAAGTCTGGAGTATCCCTGAACGGATGACAATCATGTACCATTCTGCCGATGCATTCATTGCTTTACCAGGAGGTCTGGGTACATTGGAAGAAATAGCTTGCGTGGCTTCTTGGTCATCTTTGGTCACAAAAAAGAAACCCATTGGTTTGCTTAATATTAATGGTTATTTTAGTAATTTGCTTTCATATTTAGATAATGCTGTGGAAAATGGATTCATGTTTTCAGAGGCAAGGAGAACCATAATTTCTGCTACAACCATTGAAGATTTACTCAAAAAGCTCCAAGCTTATGAGTATTTACCTGCTACGGTTGTTTTGCAAACGCTCGGAAAAAGAAAAAGAGATATAGACAAGCAAGGAGTGGATTGCACTTTGTCTTTGTGACATTATCTAACATTTTGTTTGTTGTGTCTCAGTTATAATAAGTGGTTAGCAACCTCTGCAGGTAATATCTCCTAAATTCTACATTTAAAATTTGACATTGGGGACAATGTCATATTTTAGTAGGGGGTAAGGGACATATTTTGCTAATTAAAAAAAAAAAATTGTTGTGTTTTAAGACATTTAGAAGTATTCATTCTGAACAAGGTCTGAGTAAGGGAGACTTGAGACATACCTTGTCAGTTTGATTTAATCTTCTTCAAAAAAAAAAAAAAGCATGTTTAGACTTAGTGTGTTTTTAGTGTGTTTTAGTTACTTTCAATACTATGATGAGATATGAATTGCATAAGTCTAAAACAGATTTATTAGTGAGAAGATTTTCATGAGAATTGAGCTTGATATCAACCTTTTTATGAGCCAATGTTAATATGATATGTTGATTGAGAAAGAAGCATGTTTAGACTTAATCTGACTTGTATAATCATCCTTGTGAGTTTTTGAGCCTATAATGATTGATGCATTATACAAATCAATCTAATTTCTTTCTTGAGTGCTCTTATGATTACATGATTCTCTAGAACTTGCTTTAGACCTTGTTGAGACTATATTGATGCATGTGACAACATGAATATGATAGAGGCATTAGGATTTTTAGCCAGGGCCAAACAGCCATCCTTTATTGATGTTCCAAGAGAACACACCCTTAGTGAACCAATTTGAGCCTACATTGAATAAGCTATCTCTTTGGTTACCATAACTTGTTCTAACCTAAATATACTTATATCTTTACCTTTGTTCCAAAGATGAATTAGCATGTTTTGAGACATGTTGCAAAGACAAGGAAGATCTATTGAAAATTTGGGTTAGAAACAAGAAATAAGTGTGGGGGAAAAGAAAAGAAAAGTCAAGAGAAAAATAAAGGGAATATTATGAAATATATATATAATGAATCATCTCTTGAACTTCTAGTTAAAGAAAAGAAAAAGAATGTTACAAGGTTCGTTAGAATGAAGTAAAGGCTCAACATGAAATATTCAGCCTAGGTGACTATGTACTTGTAAAGAGTTTTGAGAAGTTTCTTTGTATGATCTTATTATGTCTCTAAACTTTATGAACTCTTTGGAACCCTTGTGATATCTTTATCCTTTTGTTCTTCAACCACATTACAAACCCCTTGGCCCCATTACAACCTTGATTAAAGACCTTTTGATTCATGAAGTTGTATGATCTAAATAGTGGAGAATAGGTGGACAAGAAAGAATATGGTAGAACTGTTTTCATGAGATTGATTGAGTGTAAACACTTCACCACTACTTTGAAGAGTGAAAATCATGAGGGTATCCCATGTGAGAAGTTGAGATTAAATTTGAACATGCACTATTTTGATTGAAATATGTTATGTTAATATTGGCTTAACTCAAACAATTTACATTCAAGCATGCTTTTTTGTGAAATTCTTTAAGCTATTGATTAGTTTATAAGACTTGTTCAAAGATTGTCTCTAATGTGTATTGAAAGGATTAGGAGTAAATATTTTTAGTATATGTAGTTTATTTATATTTTAGTTTTTCAATGTTTGTGGGTATCGTTCTAGTAAACCCTCACGAGACTAAACTCGTCCACTAGGGACACCTAGGGGTTTAAAGGCTTGTGTCACATGCTAAGTGCCACCGTGATTTCCTACGAAAGTGGATTAGATTAGATTTTCTTATTTTATTTTTATTTGTTTTTGCTCGAGGACTAGCAACAATCTAAGTGTGGGGGTGTGATAACTCGTATAATTATATAGTTTTTAGTTATGTTTTATTATTGTTTTGTGTCAAATACGAGTTATTATTGCTTAGTCTAATTGTGTTTATGATCTTTTATATTTTTATGTAATTTGGTTTTTTTTTTTTTTACGAGTTTCTTTGAGTGATTTCAGATTACTAGGTTAAATCAACAATTAAGGGCAAATTCAGTTCAGTTCCAGTTCCGAGACCTTTTGCCATATCAGCTATATCTGGAGTTTCACTGAAGCAATAAGGCTGAAATTTTAACCGTGCAAAACCAGGAGGCATATCTAACTTTTTCATGTTTTACACTTCTTGAAACGGAGTCGTTTTCCCTAGCGAAATCGACCATCAAGTTGGCTGATGAGCAATGACGTCTGTGCTGACCTGTTTTGGTATTTTGCCCATATCTTCTGATCCACATCAGCAAATGAGCTGATTCCAACAACTATGGATCACCGACTGATAGGGGAACATTTTTCTAGAAGACCATGTGATCAGATCAAGCTTCCAATATTGACAAAATCGACCATCAAGTTGGCTGATCAAAATTGTCATACAATATGACGAAAATTGTTAGAAAAATGCACCCACCTATTATACCTACCTTTGAAATTTGTAAAGCTTGTCTCTTATCATTTAGTCCTCCAAAATGTGTATAAAAAGAGGGCCTTGGATGATTGTAAGAGACAATTGTACATTGGTAGGATATTAGCCATTGTAATAAAATTCTCTAAGTTTTCTTCTTCTTTCTTTTCTCTAGTTTTCTTTTTCTTTATTTTCTTCTTCTTCTTTCTTTCTTTTATTTCCTTCTTAGATTCTCTTTAATTTTATGTTTATGTTTACAATGCCTATGCTAGGCTAAACTTCTATTTGGTTAAGGGTGATTTCAAAGCCCTAGACATGTTTTGTGATTGATTTTCAGATTCTATCTATCATTAATTTTCTATCAAAGTTGCTTATGTTCTTCTACAAGAATTGTTCATGATGTTGTCTTGATTTATTTAGGTGTACAACTAGATAGATCTTGATAATTATCTATTGCTAGTCTAGGAGTCTTGATCCGTGTAATTGTCTTGATTTCCTATTCATAAGTGGCAATTTGTGATTAATGATTATGGTCAAGTTTTCAATAATTGCAAAGTGGAACATAACCTAAGTTGAACAATCCGAGCTTATGTGTTTGTTGCTTAGATCAACCTATCTTTCTCATCATAAAGCTGCCATTAAATTGAATTTAGAGAGCTTATTCTAGGTTGTTTAATGGTTAGAGATTAAATAGAGAGCTTGTTCTATTTAACGACAAACTAAGGAAAGATTGGGATAACAGAGCTTGTTGTTATCTACGGTTGTTAACTTTGATAGTTGGTTGATATTGATAGATCTGAAATTGATTCTTAATGATGTCTAGTGGTGGAGAATGAAACCTTAACCATATTTTTCATATTTGATTCTTCTTACTTACTTGTTTTCTTACTTTTCTAGTTTGCTTATTTTTAAAAGTATATTTATTTTTATTGGCTGGTTATACCGCCTAATTTGTATATTAACTTTGTTTTATTTTTATTGGCTGGTTATACCGCCTAATTTAGTATATATATTTTTATTGGCTGGTTATACCGCCTTGCATCTTATTCTTATTATTTACTTTAGTTTAAATCTGGCTTCAAAAACCCCTTTTCTTTTATTGTTCTTGAATTTAAGTTTTAAACTATCAACTTATAAACTAAAACCCAATCCCTGAGGACTCGACCCTTGCTAACTACTATACTTACAATTGATCTTTTTAGTGCAAGGTTAAATAAGATACACTCTTTTGGGTGCATCAGCTTGCATACCTTATTAGATGTGGCCTTGGATAAAAACCTTCAGGTTGTGTCATATACAATTCCTCTTGTAAATTCCTGTTAAGGAATGCAGTTTTTACATTCATCTGCCATATCTCATAATCATGGTATGCAGCAATAGCAAGCATAATCCTAACGGACTTTACCATGGCAACTGGTGAAAAGGTTTCTTCAAAATCAATGCCTTCAACTTGATTATAACCTTTTGCAACCAATCTAGCCTTATACGTTTGTATGTTGCCATCTATGTCTGTCTTTATCTTGTAGACCCATTTACACCTTATGGGTTTTACCCCTTGAGGTGGATCAACTAAAGACCAAACTTGGTTAACATCCATGGCATCCATTTCAGATTTCATGGCTTCTAGCCATTTCTTGGAATTGATGTCAACATCGCTTCCTTATAGGTAGCAGGTTCATTATCAATGGGCAAACCATCTCTTTCCAAAAGAAATCCATATCTTATTGGAGTTTGCCTCTCCCTACTAGACCTTTGGAGTACTTGTGTTTCTTGAGCATTAGTCCGAGCATCCAATGCCTAGACCAATGGCTCAGGTTTCGAGGGAATGTTAGGTTGTGGTTCTTGAACTTCTTCAAGATCTATTTTACTCCCACTGAATCCTTCTAGTAGAAACTCTTTCTCTAGAAAAGTAACGTGTTTTGACACAAACACCTTTTGATCAGTAGGACTGTAAAAGTAATATCCAGCAGTCTCTTTAAGATATTCCACAAACTTACAATTTTCTGATCTAGCTCCCAGTTTATCAAAAGGTACTTGCTTCACATAAGCAGTACATCCCCAAATCTTTAGATAAGATAAGTATGGCTTCTTGCCATTCCATATCTTATATGGTACCTTATCTACCGATTTGCTTGGAACCCTATTTAGAAGGTAAGCTGCAGTTTCTAAGACATATCCTCAAAAGGATATCGAAAGGTTAGCCTAAACGTCATGGACCGAACCATGTCCAACAAGGTTCGATTTCTCTTTTCGGATGCTGAGGAGTTCCAGGTGGAATCAATTGCGACAGAATTCCATTATCTGTCAAATGATCCAAGAAATTATGAGTTAAATATTCTCCTCATCGATTTGATCTAAGAGCTAGAATATTTTTCCCAGTCTGTTTCTCTACTTCAGCTCTGAACTCTTTGAACTTGTCAAAAGCTTCAGACTTGTATCTCATCAGATACACATAACCATATCTAGAATGATCATCGATAAAGGTTATGAAGTATGAGAAATTACCTCTAGCAGTTGTGTTTAGTGGCCCACATACATCTGAATGTATTAAGCCCAATAAAACACCAGCTCTTTCATCCTTTCCAGTAAAGGGAGTCTTGGTCATCTTACCAAGGAGACAACATTCACAAGTCCTATATGATTCATAATCAAAGGGCTCCAAATAACCATGTTTATGTAATTTGGAAATCCTTGTCTCATTGATATGACTAAGTCTACAGTGCCAGATGTAAGTCTTACTTGGATCATCCTTTCTTGCTTTCTTGACATTTATATTGAACACCGGCATCTTTGGATCCAAAACATATAATCCATTAGGTAATGTTGCTGATCCATAGTGAATGTCTTTATGAATGATAGAGCAACTATTGCCCTTTATTCTTATCTCGAAACCATCATTAACAGTGAGGTATGAAACCAAAATGATGTTTCTAGACAATACTGGAACAAAGTAACAATCTTTCCGTTCCAATTTCATGCCAGACGGCAAAGATAAAGTACATGTTCCAACGGCCAATGCTGCAGCTTTTGCACCATCGCCTACTCTTACAACTACTTCATCCTTGCTCAACTTTCTACTTCCTTTCAACATTGCTATGTCATTACATAGATCTGAACCACATCCTGAATCAATTATCCAGGAATTGGATTTAACGTAGAAATATTCAATTCAATCACAAACACAGTCAACCCAGAAACTTCTTTAAGTTCTTCTTGACTTGTCAAGTGAGCAACCTTCGTTTCATTGAGAACGCTTCTTAATCTTATATACCAATCCAAACATTTTGGACTAATGGCATTCATAATGCCGCGTAGTACAATTAAAGTATTAACCATTTTCAACAACCTAATATGGAAAAAGTATATATCAGTTATATTCATGCATTTATACCAATTCAAGATGAGGTATTAAATCTCTTATTGGTTCTCCTACTAATTTTTCGAGATAACAGCCCTCACTATTATTTGGAAATCTCATCAAGGTATTTCTAGTGGGCTGGGATCCCTTTTAACATGTTGCAACCTTGAGTGACTCAACAAATTACAACAAGCCTAGTTGGGTAGATAACATAGCTTATCAATTGTATCTCTATGCAACTCCCAGATTAGTTAGGTGGCAACTCTTTGTCTAAGCACATCATATGTACTTCGCCTAACTTTGCCTCTAACACCATGCGGTTAAGTTTGACGCATCCGGACAACATGGCATTAGTTGAGTAAGACCCATTTCATAATTCAAACATATTCATACAGTAGTTTGACCTTAAGTGACTCAACAAGCCTCCTACTGGAAGAACTCTGGTTATGTTGTTATGATGATGGAAGGCAACTTTATCATGCGAAACATGTGACTCAATATTGTAAAGAGGGATTTCCTTTTCTTTAAGTCTCATCATAATAAACATTCATAGCATTTATAATATCACATAAAATAAATCTATAACATGCTTTATACCTGGATGATTATGGACTTTTCTAATCTAATTTCCTTGAGCCATCAAAGGAAATTAATTGGTCAAATTCCTAGGTGATTACATACATAGTCTTCAAAGCTTGCTTGTAATCTCCTTATCTTCATGGCGCCTTTCTTCATCTTCAAGTTACAAAAATTATTCCTAACTAATCCTAATTTTACACTTTGATGTAACTAATTACATTTGTAATAAAGAAACCTCAAGTTACATTTGAGGGGATTTAGGTGAGGAAAGAATTTTTACAACTCCAGAAAATGAGAGATAAGACAGGGCACACAGCCCCTATTTAATTTAATAAAAACCATAAAACTAAATTCAACCAACCACAATCATATTGGGTCTAAGTCCATAATCATCCCATACATTCACAAACAATTTATGAACATATATTATATCACGCTTTAATCTCTAATTACCATCATTGATTATATTGATCCATAATTTAATTCAAAGAAAATAATAAACATTTATTCTAGTCTCATTAGAATAAATCCTAATCCAATTAGGATTATTTTCTTTAATTAAATTATTATCCAATTAAATAATTTAATTAAACCCTAATCCAATTAGAA
The DNA here is from genome assembly GCA_030761205.1 of Fremontodendron californicum. Lineage (NCBI taxonomy): Eukaryota > Viridiplantae > Streptophyta > Magnoliopsida > Malvales > Malvaceae > Fremontodendron > Fremontodendron californicum. The sequence continues at coordinate 26,017,832 of JAULJL010000009.1, forward strand.
TATTCACGTAAATTCTTATTTTGGTGATTTAATTAATTTAACAATATTACCATAATTACTAATTTTAGTGTTGTATCTCAACTAGGATACTACAACATTAGTAACTTAATATTGCTAAAATTCATAAGTTGTGAGAATCTGATAGAAGCGAAAAACCCTAGCAAGGGAGGCACAGCCCATGGAAAATGTGAGTGGCCGCCGACCCCTACCTCTCTAAGGTTGTCTATCTGCTTTTCACAGCTTCCAACTTTTCAATGCTAAATCAGTTTTATGATTTTTCAAGCTTGCCAAGAACAATTCTAAGCAATTTTAAATCCTAAAAATCATTAAAACATGCATTAAAAACCAGCCAAGAAAAATCTACAAGTTTTTCTCACTAAAATCACCAAATTTACGCAAAACAGGCAAAAACAATTTTCAATCGTTGCCAAACTTTCTCTAGTTGTATTAATCAGTTTAAAACAATTTTAAAACAATTAATCAACAAGAATTCACCATGATTAACTGTTGCTTTCACCGAAACACTACAAGTGCAAATTCTCACAAATTCAGTTAGTGACAATCGGATCAAAATAACTCAAAGAATAAAACAATTTTGTTAAAGGTAACAATCAAAGCATAGATCGTATAGGAATAACATAAGCGAGGCTCTGAAACCACTATTGGGATTCGGCTCATGCTCAAACATAGAAAATATATAATTTAATCAACAGTTAAACATACAGCGCAGCGGAATTAAATAAATCATGGAGAATACCGAATCCCTCCATGGATTTGCCTATGAATTCAAAACGATCAGGCTGCCAAAAACAGATAATAATCAAAATTCATACCTCTGTAATAGAGATTGCCGAAACCATATCACAAATTCTTGATATTCTTGTTCTTGCACACAAAGCTCGCTTGTCGGAAACCAAAGTCGTCCAATTGTCCGACCTCTAACAGTAATCCACACAGGTGATCTAAAAGCCTTCACAAGGTTGAGATTATGTTTTCCCAAGATGATGCTAGTAGTCTAGGTTGTGAGAAACCTTCCTCCTTTATCTTAATTAGCCTCAAGAAAACAAAAGAATCTTATTCTCTTATCTTAATAAGTGTTCGGTCGATTCTCACTAATAGGGGAGAGAGGCGCCGATTCTAATTCTCACAAGGGGGAGGCGGCAACAACATTAGGCTATTTATAAGTAGGTTTAGTGTATGCCAACTATTGGACTAACTGCACTAAAGCCCTTATAAATATTATTAAATATTCACAAAAAGCCCACAACACTTAATGAATATTTAATCTGCCCCTATCTCATTTTAATTTCATTAATCACCTTTTGTGTGTGACCCATTAGGCCCTTAACATGTTGGCAATAAATATAATAAATTCAATTAAGAATTTCCTCTTTATATTTATAGATCATAAGTGGCATCTAGCAATGCATCATGACCACCCAAATGCCAAGAGAGTCATCAAGCTTCGACTAGCCTTTCGTATACAATATGTCTGTGTAATTCGATCCCTTCATCAAATATCCCAGGATAGGAAAGAGCACGGTTCAGTGTCTACTTTTAACCCATTCCATATTAGATCTGCAGCTTTAATATTAACTCCTTAAGTATTGCCTTGGCCAAGGACTTCCATAAGTTAATATAAGCGAGATACATGTGAGATATGTCCCCTTAATCACTTGGGATGATGAATCCTCTCTTAACCACTCATTCATCTTCGTATGCTTCATGTCATACGCAATAACACCCTACTTTAAGCATCCTCGTGATTGGGACCCGTTCGTGATGAAATCTAAGTATGACAGTTCACATACAAGATGACTTGATGTCACAAGTCAAAGGATTATTTACACTATTGACACATGAGATTATTTATCATAGACACTTGAGTGAAATACCAAATGGAACTCTCATAGCGGGTCATGTTCAGTGAACTTCTCAACTAACAAGCTCCCATATGTTATCCCCAAGTATCTCTATACTTTCAACCTATGAGATCAGTTGCATGCATCAAGTGCATGAAGGCTTAACATATGCCAGTCTTTGAGCATTGTCAATGCCCTATCTTGACAATACAATGACTAGGAACAGTTTAGAAACACGACATTGATGCATAAGGATCCTCATAATTATAACACCTTACAATTCCTTTGCAATGCCATTGTGTCTCATGGCCTTTATCTTCACAAGTCATTTATAACAATTATAACAATACTTATGGATAAAGAAATACCTCAATTATAATTAATAAACTATAATGTTCAATACATGAATATATAAATAGTGTTTTACAAGCCTAACTAGATTGGCTTGTAGGGTTTACACCAACACCAATAACGCATTTGGATCCTTGTTTTAGAAGAGATGAGTACTTGAAAGCATATCAAAATATGTTGCGTCCTATGAAAGGTCCAATTTTCAGGCCTAAGAATAATGTAGAGCTTATATTACGCCCAACTATAACAAAAAACTTGGTAGACCACGAAAAGAAAGGAGGATAGAAAGACTAGAGGGTTGTAAGAAGACAAAGATATCAAGGGTAGGAAGAAAAATGAAGTGTGGTATTTGCCAGCAAGAATGTCACAATAGAACAAGATGTCCCATGTTGCCAGATGCACACTGCTCAAATCCCCCAAGCTTGCAAGTGACTAATCATTAAATGTTCTTTTTTCTTTTTAATTACTTTCATTAATTTCTTTATAAGTAATTTTCCTGCACCTTCATGTTTACTTTTTTTGGTTTTCAAAAAAGTAGAAATAGAAGGCATAATGCTGTTGAAGAACTAGACAAAAAAGCAAATCTTCTGAATCTTCTGCACTTGAGCCCACATCGACAAATGAAAGTCAAGTTTCAAAGATGACGCAAAAGAGGAAACAAGACCCTCCCAATGTATTTTCTAGTTTTTAAAGTAAATTGGTAAATAACAGGTTGCTAATAAATATCATTTTACATTTAGTTCTATAAATTTGTACTTAATACATTTCTTCGTGACAAATGAGTCTTAACAGGTAGGAAGACCTAATCAATTTGTTGTTTCAAGTGGTAGCATATCTAAATCTGTCAGAACAACCAAAAAACTATTGGGGAGAACAAATAAATTAATTTATTAATCTTTTGTTATTTTGAGGAGGCTGCTTGTTTGTATTTTGCTACTAACACATGAAGCAAGACAAAAAAAAAGGCAAATAGTAGAAGTTGCAAGTCTTCTGCTCATTTGGAATGACACGATGCGCCAATTTCAACTCAAGAAAGCGTTAAAAACTTCTCAAGTGCTCCCACATCCTCAAAAGAAAAAGAACTAGACCTGTCAATTGGACAGGTCGGGTAGGTTTTGGTCAGGTCAATTCGGGTATTAAAATTTTTGAGTCATTTTTGGATTCAAGTAATTTCGGATTTATATCACTTTGGGTTTAAATCATTTCGGGTTCAGGTCATTTCAGATTCGGGTCGATCGGGTTTGACACTCGAGTGATTCGGGTTTGGGTCATTAGGGTTTGGGTCATTTTGGGTTCGGGTCATTAGGGTCTAATTTATTAATTTTAAAATCAAATCAGAACAAATTTAAATAAATTATTTGGTTAAGTCAGATTTAATTAGAATTTTATTAAAATATAGAAAATAAATAATATTTAAAATTCAATATAGAAATTGTAATTTTTAATTTAAAAATAAATATCTTACCCGATTTTTTTGGATTCAAGCATAATCCGATAATTTTTCCAATTCGAGTATTCATTTTACTTAAACGGGTATTATTGTCTACCTGAAATCGTTATCCCAATCCATTTACATATTTGTAAATGTATTGTTATACGGGAATGTACAAATCATTATAATAACATACACATATCAATGACTTATTTTACTTATATTTAAAAAATCACATGATAAAACTTAAGAGATTATACGTTTAAAATTAAAAAACATATTTACCCTAAATTAACATGTATAACGATAAGATATCATATACTTTTATCTAAATTACATGATAAGAAAATATTATAACATAACGTACAAATCATTATGATAAAATACATGTATCATGATTAACAACCTATTTTATGTAGGGTTAAATACTCAATTGACCCATGTACTTTATACCTTTTGTCCGTTTGGTACCTAAAGAAAAAATTTGTCAACTTGGTACTCCAACTTTCCTTCCGTCTATGATTTTACCACAAAATGTAACTCCGTTAAAAAAATAGATGTGTCTTTTATGTCCAATTAAATGCAAACATATGGCCAATTAATCCACGTCATTCTTTAAAGGAAAATCCACATAATCCTTTAAGTTAAAAAGCCACATAATTAAAAAAAATAATAAAAAAAAAGAAATCAAATTTGTAAATTACAAATTTTAATTTTTTGAAGAGGGTTAAAATTTGGTGTTTAGGATTATAGAGAGAAAAATTATTTCCTCTTAAATATATATAAAAAAGTCGATCCTCTGAAATAGAAAAAAATCCATTCGCTCAATTGAAAAAGAAAAGTGTAGGGTTTTGTTCTTGTCTTTGATTCTTGTCCAATGCACCAAATTTCAGTGGTTTCTTCGTTGATTTAGGCTGACTAGAAGAATCGTGGATTTAGGCTGAAAAAGTTAAAGAACATTTCTTACTGCAATTTTATATTGTCTTCTTCTATATTTGTTGTTTCACTGAAATAATGCTTCACTGAAATCAGCAAAAACAATTCATGTTGGTTTTTGGTTCCTAGTTGCAACTTTGGAATTTTTTCTTACTAAGTTTTTTTTTTCTCTATTCTTGTATCTTATGTGCTTATTCATTCTTAGTTGGTTCTTTGCTCTGAAGGTCGAAATACTCAAAAATGTCAGAAAAGAAGTCTAGCAACAGCTCGAAAGCAACAAATCATTCAAAAAATATTTTTTTGTCATCGTGGATTAAAGGCTCCAATTTGCACCTCAACAACTCCATGGAACAAAGGGAAATTATTTTATGGCTGCCTACAGTACAAAGAGATGTGTAAGAAAATAGTGGATTTGTGTAATCTCTTTCAATAAGTTAATGTTGTTGGTTATGTAGTTGTAGCAAATTTTAGTACTGATTTGGTGTATCAATCTTTGTTGCAGACTGGTGAGTGTGGTTTTTTTTTAGTGGTTTGAAAGAGTTGATGATGACCACACCCTAGAGGTTCATTTCAGATATGTGAATGATGAGCTAATCAGTCAGAATAATAGCTTATTGTCAGCAAACAGAGAGTTGAGGATTGAGAATACAGAATTGAAGAAATTTGTCAACATTGATGAAGTAAATAGGCTAGCGAACATGGTTAAAACTCATAAAGATAATATGAAAACATACAAGGGAATGGTGGAAATGAGTAGAAATGATGTATGTTTATATAAGGTTGCTTTGTTGGTCTCGTGGATCATGTTCTTAGTGTATATTGTAGATATTATGTAGTTTATAGGTAGTTTAGAAACAGGCATGTCTATATAAGATTTACAAAATTTATCTATAAGGGTGATGTGTTCAACATTTTCCTGTTTATATATTGAAAAGGATAGATCCCTATTGAGAAAGATCATAACCATATGTTTCATTACTAGCAAAAGGAATACAATGTTTAGGGTCAACATCCAGACTCACATTACATCCAGAATATAGTATCCAAACTGAAGTTTTCATATTAAACATGTTGTTTATTACATCCAAAATATAATATCCAAAATGAAGATTTAATATCAACCAGTCTTTTTATTAAATCCAAAATATATTATCCAAAATGAAGATTTATATCAACCAGTTTTTCATAACAATACAAAAACACCTTCAGCTCAGAAACTCTACTTCCAGATGTTCGGATTCTTTGACTTTGAGATTTTTGCTTTGGTCTTAGTATTGCTATCACACTTGCTTTCTTGATTAGGAAATGTCTCATCTATATCTTGTCCTTTCCTTTTTGTTCCCAACAGGTCATCTCTTAGATCCTATTAACAGCCCATAGAAATTATATTAGAACTCATCGTTTAGGTAGCTAATATGGAGGGATTAAACAAATTATCCACAGTTAATCACATACCTTGAAAAATCCATTGCTTTCGTATTCACCTTCTTCCACATTTAAGGTTACACTTCCTGGTTGAGGATTGCCAGAGGTAGAGATAGCGTTTACTGATTTGGTAGTTGTTCTAGGGATGGAAATCAACTTCTGGCCTCTAAAACTAGGCTGTAAATTAAAAAATAACAGTTCAATACCTCATAAAGTACAAACATAGTAATAACATGTGTACCAATTACATTGAGTATTTTCAAATTTGTCTTCTCATTAGTGTAGATCCTAAGCCCTTGCATTATTTTCCTCCCCTTTGGTCCAACAACACCAAATTTACAATCAATTTTTTCTTTGCCTTTCCCTGGATTGAGAAGTTCTTCCAATTGTTGTTTGAATTTGTTATTTGGAGCTTGTCTCCTTGTTTCTGCTGGTCTTCTTGTAGCTGCAGATACTTGTGTTGGACCCGGTTGGGCTGTTGAAGCAGTAGCTTCCACTTGAATAGTTTTGGTTGCTGCTGCAGCTACTTGTGTTGGACTTGGTTGGGCTGTTGAAGCAGTAGCTTCCACTTGAACTATTTTGGTTGTTGCTGGTCTTCTTGTGGCTACAGCTACTTGTGTTGGACCTGGTTGGGCTGTTGAAACAGTAGCTTCCACTTGAACAGTTGTGGAACCTCTTCCTGCTGAACCTTTACCCCTTGCACCTCTTCCTCGCCCCTTTATACTAGGTCCATCTCTATAGTCTTCAGCTGCTTATACAAATTATGTAAAGATGCCAATATCTTCAAGAGCTTCTTGTTTTGCATATTCAGTATCTATAGAAGGTTGATGGTCAACTTCATTGGCTCTCATCTGAAAAAACATGTGATTAACAACATAATTGAAAGCAGTACTTTATATGCAAATGAAAACAAGAAATGCATAAACAGAACTTACATTTTGATCATTCTTGTTTGGACAATCTCTAGAGTTATGCCCAAGGTGAAAACACTTTTGACACCTTATTCTCCTTCCTCTTCTTGACAAGTGTGTCCCACTAGCCTCACCCTCCTCTCTCAATCTCTTTATTTTTGGCCTACCAGGTATTTTCCTAGGAATTGGGGGATCAACCGAGCCCATTTTTGTATGTGGCCAAAATTTATCACTTGGTACTGGTGGCAGCACACAACTACAACTTCACATATTGGTGTTTCTTGTAAGATTCTATAACATAGTCTTCAATGTTCTCTGCCTAAACAGTATAACACATATTGCATATGGGCATGGAATCCCAGTAAGATTCCATGACCTACAATTGCATGTTCATCCATTTATATCAATTACATATGTACCCCCGTGACACTATACCTCATATATATCTGCACCATTCCATCTAACATGACAGTAAGAACTAAATTCCTTATTTTCTTCTATTTTCTCACAAATCCTTAGACAAAACAAAGTATTCCAAGAATCACATTTTCTTTTGTTCTTGAAAATTCTATTCATGACATAGTGCCTAATTTCTTCAAACATAAAAATAATAGACATATGCCTTGCTCCTATAATTGCGCATTAAAGGCCTCAACAAAATTGTTATCCAACACATCTGAATGACATCTGGTAGAGAAGAAAGCCTTTGACCAATGTTTAGGGTTTTTGTTCAGAATGCTTACCAAAACTGAACTTTTCAAAGCACCAAGCTCAGTTGCCTTTTTCTTGAAATCTGCTTCAGTTGTTGATTTATAGCAAGCCCAAAAAAGAATCTGCAAATAATTTCCTTTATTGTCAGCTTTCCAATTTGCAAAGTAATGTCTTGCACAAAAACGATGCTCAATCTTTGGCAGCAATAAGGTCAATTCATCCCTCAAACCCTGAATGAAAAAAATAGTAAGAAATGCAGAATGAAATAAAAAAAAAGATAAAAAAATAAACTAGACATTGATAAATACCATTTGCAGGTCACTCATGAGAGTGAATCCATCACCATCCTTCAACTCAAGATCACTCTGTAGGTTTTCAAGAAACCATCTCCATGTGTACTTGTTCTCCACTTCTACCACAGCCCATGCAATAGGATAAATTTGGTCATTAGCATCTCGACCTGCAGCTGCTAAAAGCTCACCCTTAAAAGTTCCATTCAAAAAACAACCATCCAAGTGCATAATAGGACTACAAAATTGTTTAAACCCATGCTTAAGGGCACTAAAACAAACATAAAATCTTTTAAACTTTAGGGTTTCTGTTAGGGTTGACCTTTCCACCATAAGCTCCACATTACATCTAGGATCTATATTTCTCAGAGCATAAGCATAATCGTACAATCTTCTGAACTCATAAACTAACCTACCATTTATTTGTTCCATGGCCCAATTCCTGGCTCTACTACAAACAGTTTGCTTGATATCCATATTTTACTCCTCCTTAGAAAGTCTTTGCATCTCACGCAATTTCAACTTAGAAATTATTCTCAACTTACTAAGAAAATGCTTTCCTACAAACCTATACTTAGCCATTGAGTTCAAAAAAGTAATGGAACATTGATGCTCACTTACCAATGTTTTAATCTTGAAGAACCCATTAGTAGTATCCTTTGATGCAAATATGAGGAATGGACAACCCTTAACCTTACACCTTGCTATGGTCCTATTTTTCTCATTCCTAAGAAAGTTAAAGTCCAATCTCTTAGCTACAACATACTTGTCCAAAGCTTCTTTGAATTTCTTTTACTTTCAAATATCATACCAACTTCAAAACTAGGCACTAGGTCTGAAGGATTAAAAAAATATTCTTGCTTTTCTTGCATACAACCTCACCATCCTCACCGCTCTCATAATTAGCATTGTCAGACGAATCTAAGTATTCAATCTCACCTCCACTAGATTCACCTCCTCTGTTGTCCTCTATAACTCTAGCTATTTTTTTTTTTTTTTTTTTTTTTTTTTACAGTTGTCTTTTTCTTTTTATTTCATTTAGAAGTCTTTCAAGATCTGGCTTTGGTGGGATATCAGTAGAAGTCAACTTAATGTTCTTTTTTTTTTACTAAATTCTTATATTGTACCCTTATTTCCCTTATCTCCTCATCTTCCTTGTCTGAAATCCACTTATCCTTCTCCAAAAGCTTTTCCTTATCACTAGTATATGACTTATCCTCAATAGTATCACCCCTTTCATCATTATTGCAACCATAGGACCCATCCACATTATCATCATTTATTGAAATAGTTTTAGGACCACTCACAGTTGATGCATCATTTATAACACTACTAGTTGGCCCCTTACAATTGATGCACCACATTCCTTATTCATTTCCACATCCCTAGCACCTTCCCCATGTGGCACATTTGAAAGTAATGAGATAAATTCTAAAATTTTTGGTGTGCTAACTTCATGTTCCATATAAACATGTAACCTCTCTACAGATGTTATATGTTGTATCATAGAGATAAAGGAAGCATTATCATACATTACTCTTAGACCATTCTCTAACTCATGCCCTGGTTCATGATAGGAAAACCATTTCACAACAGCATAACCAGCCTCTTCAACCATTTCAGTCAACATTCCATAAGACAAAAAATCAGCATCAATAGCCCATTCAATCATATTCCTGCCCACATATGATAAATTTGGATTTTTGACAAAGTTTTCACCCAAATGCATACATAATTCATGCTTAACCCAAGCCATAACACTATACTGCAACAAAAGTTTTAAAAAAATTAATATATTATTCGATCCTAGTAGTATTGATGCAATATAGAAGACATGGACCCAAAAGCAAACAACTATTTTCTCTTCATAGCATCATCCCAACATCCAAAAAGAAAAGGCCAAAAGTTTACCCTTGAATGCCACAATACAATATGCAACTCAAACAAACATAAATATAATAAATCTGTGTTCTTTTAATATAATATAATATAATATAATACAACATCACATGAAAAAAAGCAACATGACAAGAATATTCGGTTTTGATAAGGTATTGATTAGAACAGGACACATACCTCTTATTTTTATTATTTCTCTACTTAGGTCAAATATTCGAAGGACACACTATCTAGAAGTTTTAACCAAAGCTGCAAAAATCAATGAACATTTAATCAAAATCAATCAAAATACTTTCAAATCCATCTATTTTACTTAGCAAAAAATACCAAAGAAAAACCCTAAAATCATTAAGAAGACATTTTAAAACCCAAATGTTTACCCTTCGATCGATCTGACGTTATCCTTTCGTATTCCGAAAGCTTCTTCTTGCTTCGATCGATCTTTAGCCAAGAATCAAAGACAAGAACAAAACCCTAAACTTTTGTTTTCAATTGAGCGAATAATTTTTTTTTTCTATTTAAGAGGATTGACTTTTGTTTTTCTATTTCATAGGAAATAATTTTTTCTCCGATAACCCTAAACCCTAAATTTTAACCCTCTTCAGAAAATTAAATTTTGTAATTTACAAATTTGATTTCTTTTTTTTTCTTCATTTTTTAATTATGTGGCTTTTTAACTTAAAGGATAATGTGGGTTTTCCTTTAAAGAATGATGGGATTTATTGGCTGCATGTCTGCATTTAATTTAGCATAAAAGACACATTAGCTTTTTTTTAACGGCGTTACGCTTTGGGGTAAAGTCATAGACGGAAGGAAAGTTGGAGTACCAAGTTGACAAATTTTTTTCTTTAGGTACGAAATGGACAAAAGGTATAAAGTACAGGGGACAATTGAGTATTTAACCCTTTTATGTACTTTATTTTAAATTACATAAGAATAGAATATACTTTTAAAATTAAAATAATACATTTATTTTAAATAATATGTATAACGATAAAGGATGTTATAAGATAATCATAAGTATATCCATGACAATTAAAATATATAATTTATTTAAATCTTATTATAAGATTATCATAATTGATATAACATTTTATTTAATTTATATAAGATATTATTAAATATTTAAAAGACTATTTTAACCTTTGAACAATTATCTTGAAGTCTTGAATATTTAATTTAAGAAGGTTATTATGGTAATAATACAACAAACTTAATTATAAAAAAAATACAACAAACTTACTATTTATCCAATCTAATGGTTTGATTTAAAATAAAAATATTATGATTGATTTACATCCGTTTATTAAAATTTTAAATCCTAATACCCTATTTTCTATTTTTCTCCACACCCATTGCTTGCATAATGCATACTTTATCATAGTTCAAAATGATAATCGCAAGTTATAAAATTAAAATAAATTAATAATTTACATTATAGTTATTATTTTTATTACATTAATGGTTTTTAAAATAAAATCATACTTAATTTAATTTCGGGTCATTTCTAGTTAATTGTTTGGGTCATTTCGAGTTCGGGTCATTTTTGGGTTCAGCTTTAGGTTGTTGACTTTTTTGGTCTAATCGAACTCGAGTTCATGTGGATTTTTTCGGGTTTGGTTCAGAATTAACAAGTCTAAAAAAACCAATGGCTTATACTTTTAGATCCAAAAATAAGAAATGAATAATGTTAATGCCTTATGTGTGGTTGCTAGAATTGTTTGGAATGGGTATTGTTCAACATAAAGGTATTTGGCATCTTTTTTTGTCTAAACTAGTTGGTTGTGTTTAGAATGTGAACATTAGGAACAATGTTTTTTTGAAATGATTGGCATCATTTATTGCCAACTTAGTTATTAGATGAAAATTTTATTTACAAGAAAATGATATCTAAGGAATTAAGTTTTTTGTATGTGTGGTAGTATGGATGGATATAGGGTTTATTAATTATTCATTATATATAGTGGCATTATATGTATGCCAATGGAATAAGATTGTTAGCCTTGAATTTATCTTTATCTTTATTTTCAATTGATATTTATCTTGGTCAACTTTCTTTTTAATAAAAAGAAAACCTTTTAAAGACAAAATTATTGAAATTTAATGGAAGGGATCGATCACTCTTTCAGAAGGATCGATCCTTTTCATCACAAGTCGTTTCCTTTTGGCTGTCAAGCATAAGGGATCTATCCCTTCCTCAAAATCTACTTTTTCTCACCTAAAGGGATTGATTCCTCTACCTTTTAAATCCATGAGCTGCACTGTACCACCCAAAATAGCAGAATAAATAAAGGCATTTACCACTTGCAAGTACACACTAAGATAAGAAATATATCTATCATAAAGGAAAACTTACACTTAAATTCAGCAACACATCATAATTGAGAAGTTACATTTAAGTTCAACAAAAAATACATAATAACTATTTATGGGAAGGTCAACAAACCACTTTATTTTCCTTCTTCTCCCATGTTAATAAAAAATAAAAGAAACAAAAATACCCAAGTAAATATTAAAGCCATCTTGTAAAATATCTTCTCTTTAGCTCTTTTATCTCCAACATCTAGGGCAAACTTCAATTTTTGTTGTAAAACTTCTACCTTGGTTCTCAAAGTGCCAATTTCATCGTGCAAATCTTCACTAGTCGAAGAGTTTAATGTAATTTGCCTCATAGCTTTGTTTTCAGTTCTTAACTCTACATTTTCTCTCGCAATTTCTTTGTAAGCATCTCTCGCATCCATTATAACTTCTCTTGCTCATAAGTTATCAATAAAACCATCGTGCCAACAAAAAATCAATAACTAATCTATCCATTTTATATATTTCAAAAACATTAAAAAAGCAATATCATAAACCAATATGATACAATTCCTTTTTCTAACACCCAAAACATCTAAAGGATTATTATCCTGTACATTGGCGGTGGATATTTTTAATTCCACAAGTGGGGTTTACACCCTTTCGTAATTTTTTATACGATTTGTATTTGTACAAACTAACCATCGGATTTAACAATATAATCGTACTCGTCGTGCACGCAAAGTTTCAAATCGATCCGATATCCCTATCATATCGATCGAGAATATTGTCTTTTTCAATATATATTTAACGGTCGAAAGTTTTTTACGTCTGAACAAATAGTTAAAAAAAATTTAACTTACTCGAAACTCGACGTGCATGATCTACATGAATAGAACACGAAATACGACGGTCGGATTAAAGAAATATAAATCGTATAAAAAATTACGGAAGGGTGTAAGCCCCGCTTGTGGAGTTAAAAATGTCTACCGCCAGTGTACAGGATAATAATCCAATATCTAAAACACTAATCAATACTGTAGACACCTAATTTTCCTTCAAATCCGAGTTTCTAAATTTGCCTCAATTTTATGGTTTAGTGACTTGACACTTGTGCTCGGCAACATGGGTGATCCGGTTTTGATAGTTTGACATGGAAGAGTCAAGAATGGAAAAAGTCAAAGTTGACCAAAGTCAAAGTCAATATTAGAAAAGTCAACTTTGAAAAAAAAATTAAGATTAAAAGGAAAATCGGATGTTAAAGAGGTAATCTTGATAATTGAAAAGTCAACTTTGAATAATGGAGGGATTAAATTAAATAGATTAAAGTTGAGCTAAATGGTGGGAAAATATTGGGTGGAAAATTCAAGAAATTTTGGGAGCCCAACTTAAAAATCCAAGTGGTAGAATTGTTGGAAATTTTGGAAATCCAACTTGGATTTTTGGTGGAAACTTGGTGAAAGATGAAAGTTCATTTTTTTAATCTAAGTGATATGGAAATTTGGTGGAAATTGGAAGTCCATTTTTTATATCCAAGTGGTAGGAAATTTGGTCGAAGATGGAAGCCCAACTTTTAAAGAGAAAAATTGGTCGAAATTGGAAGCCCATTTTTTTATCCTAGTGATAGGAAATTTGGTGGATGATAGAAGCGCACACATAAGGATCCAAGTGCTAGTAAGTTGTGTAGGAAGATGGGAGCCCAACTTTGTAAAAATGGTGGAAGGCCCAAGGTTAAAGTCCATGTAGGAAAATGGATGGGAGGAAGAGGGGTGAAACTAGAAACCAATAAAAGTTGTAGGAAAATTGTATAAATAAGTGCAAGGTAAAGTTGTAATAAAGTGGAAGAGTGGAGGATGCTCTTGGAAGGCCAAATGGAAACTTAGTAAATAAGTTGATAAGTCACATGAGTAGTACATGAGTCATCTAATGAAGCATGAAGACCATTAGTGGGTGAATAAGGAGGTGGACAAGTGGCTAAAAAATGGAAGACACTAGACGAACCTAGAGGAAGCTAGAAGAAAAAAAGAAAGAGAGCAAGGGAGAATAAGGGGTTTCGGCCAAGGGGCTGCCTACGGGAATTCCATTCAGCCATTTCCAAAAAAAAAAAAATACGGCAGAGGAGAAGAAAAAAAAAGAAAAAAGAAGAGAGAAAAGAGAAAAGAAGAAAAAAAAGGAAAGAAAAAGGGAGAAAAAAGAAAGGTCTTGCTAGGAAAAGCTACTAAGGTAGTTTTGATTTCTTCTTCTACATTTATTTTTCTTTCTTTAAAGTTTTTCTTCCATGTTTTACTACTTTTATTCAAGTTTTAAAGTTCTTTTAAAAGGTTTTACAAAAGTTTTTTCTTCTCTTTCTAAAACTTTTCTCCAAAAATGATAAAATGCTTTTTGTTTTCCTACAAAGTGGTGCAAGTGTCATTCTTTTTACTACATTTTTTGCTCATTTTGTTTATCTTGATATGGTATATTATGGTCTATTATGGTAGTTTGATGATATCTCTTTTGTTTTCCTCTCCTTGAAAAATTGTGTTATGAGCTTGATGATCTTGGAGCATTTTTGCTCTAAGTGATAGTTGTGTCGGATTAACTATCCATGAGGCCAACTTTGAGCCAACCACTTTGTTTGCTGAAAAAATGTTTTCTAAAAAATATTCTCAATAGATTTTGGTTTGGATTAATCAATAATCAATAATCCATGGCCAAGGTCTTGTATTTCACCTTGCTTGGGTACACTAAAGTTTTGAAGGTTGGATATGGAGATTGTGGGCTACATGAGTCTATGCATATTTTGTAAAATAAAAAAACTGTTTTAGGGGCTATTTAAAATCCTTTAGTCGAACCGTATGGGAGGGTTCAAAATTTGTTTTCTTTTGTTTTTTAAGATTTAGAAGCAAGGTTTCGAGACAAGGACTTTGGGTAGCTAAAATGAGCATTCAAAACAAGTAAAAATTTTGGATTTTGCACTAGGTATGGTTAGGCCACCTTGAATTCCCTTAAAAAAATTGCATCTTTTTAGCTTTCTTCAGTTTTCAAAATGTCGCATCAAGGCTAATCGAGAGGTGTTCGGATGTCTAGGGAATAGCATTCGGATGTCTCTCATTTTTAAGTCAATTGGCCTAAACTTGCCTCGGGGCATCCGGATATCTTTCCCATGGTATTCGGATATCCCTTAGGCAAAAATTTCATGCCCAAATATCCATTATTTGCTAAGTCCAATTTAAGTTTCTTCTAAGGTATTTGGATACCTCTATAGGTATTCAGATGCCCTCACCTCGAGGACTTATTATCTTTTCCACCCACCTAATGTCATTTAGCGATCGTTATGATAGCTTGGTGACTCCGCTGGGGAGATTTAGAGAGTCAGGCCTAAAATTAATCGTGTTTTATCAAAAGTTTTGATTTGTTGGTTTTAATCGGTATTTAACTATAATTCCCATTTTTTAAATAATAAAGAGTTCCAAAAAATAAAAAATGTTTGTAAATATGTTCTTTCATATGCATGTTATTATTGCTATTTGGTTAATTAATGCTTTACATTGTTTGATCTTTATTTTAATAAATTGTCGGGGTATCTGAAATAAGGGTTGTAGAATAGGTGGTAAAAGGTTTGGTTTGTCCCTCTTCACACACTATGCACTTGCATTTGCATAACATGGTCTCTATTCCCGAGTTCCATTCCTTTTAGGAGGGAGTAAAGTACCTACGTGATAACTCTAGGAAATATAGTTATTTCGCCACCTTTTATGCTTTTGAATCGGCTAAGGCCTTGAGGATTTTATTAGGATTTTATTAGTTTTAGATATTTTTATATTTATTTTAATTATCATTTTATGTTTAAAAATAGTTATTTAGTTGTTATTTTTGTGTTTTTATAGTTCCAAAGTGATATGGAGCTTCGAGGTGCAAAACGAAAAAAATCGGTGCATTCTCATGAGTAGGTAGATTCGACCTCCAGAGCTTATTTCAAGAAAAACTTGGTCTTAAACACTTCAAATGAGAAAAATCTCCCTTGACTTTTGAAGCTGACTTCCATACCTTTCCAACGGTATAAGGCACTGATGCACCCAAAAGAGTGTATCTTATTTAACCTTGCACTAAAAAGATCAATTGTAAGTATAGTAGTTAGCAAGGGTCGAGTCCTCAGGGATTGGGTTTTAATTTATGAGTTATTAGTTTAAAACTTACATTCAAAGAAAACAATAAAAGAAAATGGGTTTTTGAAATCAGATTTAAACTAAAGTAAATAATAAGAATAAGATGCAAGGCGGTATAACCAGCCAATAAAAATATATATACTAAATTAGGCGGTATAACCAGCCAATAAAAATAAAACAAAGTTAATATACAAATTAGGCGGTATAACCAGCCAATAAAAATAAATATACTTTTAAAAATAAGCAAACTAGAAAAGTAAGAAAACAAGTAAGTAAGATGAATCAAATATGAAAAATATGGTTAAGGTTTCATTCTCCACCACTAGACATCATTAAGAATCAATTTCAGATCTATCAATATCAACCAACTATCAAAGTTAACAACCGTAGATAACAACAAGCTCTGTTATCCCAATCTTTCCTTAGTTTGTCGTTAAATAGAACAAGCTCTCTATTTAATCTCTAACCATCAAACAACCTAGAATAAGCTCTCTAGATTCAATTTAATGGCAGCTTTATGATGAGAAAGATAGGTTGATCTAGGCAACAAACACATAAGCTCGGATTGTTCAACATAGGTTATGTTCCACTTTGCAATTTTTGAAAACTTGACCATAATCATTAATCAGAAATTGCCACTTATGAATAGGAAATCAAGACAATTACACGGATCAAGACTCCTAAACTAGCAATAGATAATTATCAAGATCTATCTAGTTGTACACCTAAACAAATCAAGACAACATCATGAACAATTCTTGTAGAAGAACATAAGCAACTTTGATAGAAAATTAATGATAGATAGAATCTAAAAATCAATCACAAAACATGTCTAGGGCTTTGAAATCACCCTTAACCAAATAGAAGTTTAGCCTAGCATAGGCATTGTAAACATAAACATAAAATTAAAGAGAATCAAAGAAGGAAATAAAAGAAAGAAAGAAAGAAGAAGAAGAAAATAAAGAAAAAGAAAACTAGAGAAAAGAAAGAAGAAGAAAACTTAGAGAATTTTATTACAATGGCTAATATCCTACCTATGTACAATATGATCCCTTACAATCATCCAAGGCCCTCTATTTATACACATTTTGGAAGGCTAAATGACAAGAGACAAGCTTTACAAATTTCAAAGGTAGGTATAATAGGTGGGTGAATTTTTCTAACAATTTTCGTCATATTGTATGACAATTTTGATCAGCCAACTTGATGGTCGATTTCGTCAATGTTGGAGGCCTGATCTGATCACATGGTCTTCTAGAAAAAGGTTCCCCTATCAGTTACGGATCCATAGCCGTTGGAATCAGCTCATTTGCTGATGTGGATAAGCATATATGGACAAAATACGAAAACATGTCAGCACAGACGTCATTGCACATCAGCCAACTTGATGGTCGATTTCGTCAATATTAGAGGCCTGATCTGATCATATTGTCTTCTAGACAAAGGTTCCCGTATCGGTTACGGATCCATAGCCATTGGAATCAGCTCATTTTCTGATGTGGATAAGCAGATATGGGCAAAATACGAAAACAGGTCAGCACAGACGTCATTGCACATCAGCCAACTTGATGGTCGATTTCGCTAGGGAAAACGACTCCGTTTCAAGAAGTATAAAACATGAAAAAGATAGATATGCCTCTTAGCTTTGCACGGCTACAAATTTCAGCCTTATTGCTTCAGTGAAACTCCAGATATAGCTGATATGGCAAAATGTGTCGGAACTGGAACTGAACTAGATTTGCCCTTAATTCTAGTAATCTGAAATCACTCAAAGAAACTTGTGAAAAACACCAAATTACATAAAAATATAAAAGATCATAAACACAATTAGACTAAATAATAATAACTCGTATTTGACACAAAACAATAATAAAACATAACTAAAAACTATATAATTATACGAGTTATCACACCCCCACACTTAGATTGTTGCTAGTCCCTAGCAACGACTCAATAAAAATAAAATAAGAAAATCTAATCTAATCCACTTTCGTAGGAAATCACGGTGGCACTTAGCATGTGACACAAGCCTTTAAACCCCTAGGTGTCCCTAGTGGACGAGTTTAGTCTCGTGAGGGTTTACTAGAACGATACCCACAAACATTGAAAAATTAAAATATAAATAAACTTCATATAAATAAACTACATATACTAAAAATATTTACTCCTAATCCTTTCAATACAAATTAGAGACAATATTTGAACAAGTCTTATAAACTAATCAATAGCTTAAAAAATTTCACAAAAAATCATGCTTGAATGTAAATTGTTTGAGTTAAGCCAATATTAGCATAACATATCTCAATCAAAATAGTGCATGTTCAAATTTAATCTCAACTTCTCACATGGGATACTCTCTTGATTTTCACTCTTTAAAGTAGTGGTAAAGTGTTTACACTCAATCAATCTCATGAAAACACTTCTACCATATGCTTGCTTGTCCACCTATTCTCCACTAAAAGATCATGCAACTTCATAAATCAAGAGGTCTTTAATCAAGGTTGTAATGGGGCCAAGGGGTTTGTAATGTGGTTGAAGAACAAAAGGATAAAGATATCACAAAGGTTCCAAAAAGTTCATAAAGTTTAGAGACATAAAAAGATTATACAAAGAAACTTCTCAAAACTCTTTACAAGTACATAGTCACCTAGGCCGGATATTCATGTTGGGCCTTTTCTTCATTCTAAACAACTTTGTAACATCTTTTTCTTTTTCCACAAATTCAAGAGATGATTCATTTTTTTTTTTATATAGGAATGTATTTGCCAGTATTCCATTTCTTTTTTCTCTTGACTTTTCTTTTCTTTTCCCCCCACACTTATTTCTTGTTTCTAACCAAAAAATATCCCTTGTCTTTGCAACTTGTCTCAAATCATGCTAATTCATCTTTGGAACAAAGGTAAAGATATAAGTATATTTAGATTAGGGACAAGTTATGGTTACCAAAGAGATAGCTTATTCAATGTAGGCTCAAATTGGTTCACTAAGGGTGTGTTCTCTTGGAACATCAATAAGGGATGGTTGTTTGGCCCTGGCTAAATATCCTAATGCCTCTATCATATTCATGTTGTCACATGCATCAATATAGTCTCAAACGGTTTAAAGCAAGTTCTAGAGAATCATGTAATCATAAGAGCACTCAAGAAAGAAATTAGATTGATTTGTATAATGCATCAATCATTTTAGGCTCAAAAACTCACAAGAATGATTATACAAGTCAGATTAAGTCTAAACATGCTTCTTTCTCAATCAACATATCATATTAACATTGGCTCATAAAAAGGTTGACATCAAGCTCAATTCTCATGAAAATCTTCTCACTAATAAATATGTTTTAGACTTATGCAATTCATATCTCATCATCGTATTAAAAAGGAACTAAAACACACTAAAAAATAATAATAATAATAAAGACTCATAAAAAAAATAGTAGACAAAAATAAAAGAAATCCTAAATCATTCCCGCCACACTTAATTCTTACATTGTCCTCAATGTAAGTCTATTAACCCAAATGAAAGAATCATGTGTAAGAGAAAAGAACTAATAACATAAGAATAGGAATAACTAGACTCAAAACAAAACAAACTCATGCAACCTAAATAATCCTAAAATACTAAACAAAAATTAACAAGTAAACGTAAAAAGATTAAAATCAAACTGACAAGGTATGTCTCAAGTCTCCCTTACTCAGACCTTGTTCAGAATGAATACTTCTAAATTGCTTAAAACACAACAAACTCTTTTTTTTTTTTTTGAAAAGAAGAAATCAAACTGACAAGGTATGTCTTAAGTCTCCCTTACTCAGACCTTGTTCAGAATGAATACTTCTAAATTGCTTAAAACACAACAAACTTTTTTTTTTTTTATTTTTAAGAAGGTAAAATTTAGGAGATATTACCTGTAGAGGTTGCTAACCACTTATTATAACTGAGACACAACAAACAAAATGTTAGATAATGTCACAAAGACAAAGTGCAATCCACTCCTTGCTCGTCCATATCTCTTTTTCTTTTTCCGAGCGTTTGCGAAACAACCGTAGCAGATAAATACTCATAAGCTTGGAGCTTTTTGAGTAAATCTTCAATGGTTGTAGCAGAAATTATGGTTCTCCTTGCCTCTGAAAACATGAATCCATTATCCACAGCATTATCTAAATATGAAAGCAAATTACTAAAATAACCATTAATATTAAGCAAACCAATGGGTTTCTTATTTGTGACCAAAGATGACCAAGAAGCCACGCAAGCTATTTCTTCCAATGTACCCAGACCTCCTGGTAAAGCAATGAATGCATCGGCAGAATGGTACATGATTGTTATCCGTTCAGGGATACTCCAGACTTGTATTTCCTTACCCAAGGTAGGTCCACAAAAATTTGTGAATAGTTTTGGCACGATTCCTAGAACTGGACTTCCTCCGGCGTGTGCTGCTGTAGCGACTGCTCCCATTAAACCCGTACTACCGCCTCCATAAATCAACTGGATCTTTTGTTGGGCAAGTATTACTCCAACTCTTATGGCTTCATCATCGAATATGTTATTTTTCCCTGGATAAGCACCTCCAAAAACAAAAATTTTTTTAATGCGTTGGGACGAAGTACTTTCCATTTTTTTTTTCTTTTTATTTTTCTTTTTTTCGAGTGCCTGAAAGAGAATGAGTACATGGTGTAATATATAGAGGACTGAGTAGTGAATCAGACAAGAGTAATAATGTCGCCGAAAGTGTATCTGACCTGTCAGAAGAAAATGTTAACCTAACAAAAGATTTTTGCGTGATTTCAGGAAGAAAATCAAAAAGAGAAGAAAAATCAACCGTAAAAGTCAAGAGTAATAATGTCGCCGAAAGTGTATTTGACCTGTCAGAAGAAAATGTTAACCTAACAAAAGATTTTTGCGTGATTTCAGGAAGAAAATAAAAAAGAGAAGAAAAATCAACCGTAAAAGACAAATAAAAAAAATGAGAATAATTACACAAATCGAATAACACGTAAATTAAACCGAAATAAAGTTATTGCAAATCAAACCAAAAGCTGAGAAGTCATTTATTGTAGTTGTGATTGTGGCTCACATCTTCCTCTGGTTTTACGTCCAGAAACGGCTTAAACGCCTTCTATGAGTCGAGGATATGCTTCCCATCCAGTTTTCTTACAAGCTGGCAAACAGGGTCTTTTAACATCAGATTCCCAAGATGTTGCCATTCCCTTTGGAATTGCGGCCATAAATCAAGAATTTCTCTTTGTACGTCTCCACTAGGATGCGTCTCAAGAGAAAGTTGGTTATTACCCAAATTCTCCTTACTCAGTCCATCCTTAATGAATTCAATTTTATCATCTCGATTAGAGGACGGAATCCCAATAGAACGACATTTACCGTTACACGTCCATCGTGCACATTTGTGGCAATTTGAACTCATGCGCTTTGCTCGTTGCTTCTTTCCAAAAGTGCTTCTACCTGTACCTGGTAAATGCAAAACAGGAAGATATTCATCTTCACGTACCTTGGCTTCAATTATCCAACGTATGTCTCCAGGAATCCCTTTGTGCATAAGCATTCTTAATCTTTCAAATCGAACTTGGTAAAGCTTCAGTAAAATATTTCGAGGAAAAGGAGGAAATCGTTTCTGCAATCTTGTGAGAATATCATCCATCCTGAAAAAAAATGAAAAAAAAAAAATGAAAGAGAAATTGAAAGAGAAATTTATATACAATATCAGTTTTGTGGGTAGCTGATGGAACCGATTTAAATAATCACGGAGTACCGTTATCCGCCATTTAACCGAGGTTAAAAAAAATAAAAATTATATTTACATCTAGTTATTTTCAAAACAAGGATCAGAAAAAAAAACAGCATAAAAAGACTCAAAAACAAAACACTCTAAATAAAATCCTAAATTTTTTCCCCCCACACATAATTCTTACATTATCATTAATGTAATGCTATTATCCCCTAATGCAAGAATTATATGTAAGAGAAAAGAACTATTAAACAAAAGAAACTTATGCAGACTAAATGAACTTAAAAACAGTAAACACAATTAACAATGAAACATAAGAAATAAAAATAAAAACAATAAAAATAATAAAAGAAAAAGGAAAAGAAAGAGAAAGCAAATCTGAATATGGAAGGTTGGCAATTTCATCTGTAATTGGGCTGCCTTCCCTATTAACACTTGAGTTAGTGTTTTGAATCTAACCAACACCCCTTCTTGGCTTTTTAGGCTTGTCAGGCTCATACATGAAATTTCCCAAATTTATGCGTTTGAGAGGAAGCTTTCTTTGCACAACAGTGGATGCATTCTCCATTACAAGTATTATTCCATCATCCTTTGTGGTGCATATGTCATCGAGGAATGGAGCATATTTTGATACTTGTTGAATGACATCCACAAACAAACTGTTTAAGGTTTCCAGCGTGTCTTGTTCATGTTCATCCTCCTTGAACTTTGCGAATCTACTAGGAAAAGGTGGAGAAGAAACATTAGTAAAAATTGGAATCTCAAACGTTACCTCAGGTGCCGAAATACTCTTATTTGGATCATTGGCTTCATTATCCTCAAGAATAGAATTCATCTCTAATTTTGTCTCATCCTCATCTTGTTCCTCATTCCTCAAGGTCACAATAGTAGTATTCTCCTTTGGGTTAATCATTGTTTGGGCAGGGAGTTCTTCAGATCTTTGTGCTACCCATCCCACCATACTACTAGTCAATTGGATCATTTGCTTTTCCAAACTCTGGATGCTTGCCCTTGTTTCCTGTTGAAATTGCAATGTATCAGTAACAAGAGAATAGACAAGATCTTCTAAAGAAGTACCTGAGTTTTGAGTCATATGTGGTGGTTGAAAAAGATCTGGTTCTTGAGACCATGATTGATTGAAGCTAGATGGATAAGTGTAATTGGCATAAGGATCTACTTCTTGGTAATTTTCTGAGTAGCCATAATTAGTATGATCCCACCATCCCTCATGGTAAGTGTTTGAGTAATGATCATACAGTTGGTCTTGGAACACTTGATGGCCTTGACATCCTCCCATGGCCAATTGTTGAACTGGGGAGGTGAGATTGGCTTGTTGATTCTCCATGTTCATGTATGCCACCAACTCTTCAAGTGTTAGATTGCTCAATTCCATCGTTTTTTTATTTTTTCTTTTTCTTTTTTGAAAATTTGATAAGAAAAACTTGTATGTACAAGAAAATAAAACTAATTAGAACTGAAAATAAGAATAAACCAAGTAACAAATAAACTAAAGAAAGCAATCCCCGGCAACGGTGCCAAAAACTTGATGCACCCAAAAGAGTGTATCTTATTTAACCTTGCACTAAAAAGATCAATTGTAAGTATAGTAGTTAGCAAGGGTCGAGTCCTCAGGGATTGGGTTTTAATTTATGAGTTATTAGTTTAAAACTTACATTCAAAGAAAACAATAAAAGAAAATGGGTTTTTGAAATCAGATTTAAACTAAAGTAAATAATAAGAATAAGATGCAAGGCGGTATAACCAGCCAATAAAAATATATATACTAAATTAGGCGGTATAACCAGCCAATAAAAATAAAACAAAGTTAATATACAAATTAGGCGGTATAACCAGCCAATAAAAATAAATATACTTTTAAAAATAAGCAAACTAGAAAAGTAAGAAAACAAGTAAGTAAGATGAATCAAATATGAAAAATATGGTTAAGGTTTCATTCTCCACCACTAGACATCACTAAGAATCAATTTCAGATCTATCAATATCAACCAACTATCAAAGTTAACAACCGTAGATAACAACAAGCTCTGTTATCCCAATGTTTCCTTAGTTTGTCGTTAAATAGAACAAGCTCTCTATTTAATCTCTAACCATCAAACAACCTAGAATAAGCTCTCTAGATTCAATTTAATGGCAGCTTTATGATGAGAAAGATAGGTTGATCTAGGCAAGAAACACATAAGCTCGGATTGTTCAACATAGGTTATGTTCCACTTTGCAATTTTTGAAAACTTGACCATAATCATTAATCACAAATTGCCACTTATGAATAGGAAATCAAGACAATTACACGGATCAAGACTCCTAAACTAGCAATAGATAATTATCAAGATCTATCTAGTTGTACACCTAAACAAATCAAGACAACATCATGAACAATTCTTGTAGAAGAACATAAGCAACTTTGATAGAAAATTAATGATAGATAGAATCTAAAAATCAATCACAAAACATGTCTAGGGCTTTGAAATCACCCTTAACCAAATAGAAGTTTAGCCTAGCATAGGCATTGTAAACATAAACATAAAATTAAAGAGAATCAAAGAAGGAAATAAAAGAAAGAAAGAAAGAAGAAGAAGAAAATAAAGAAAAAGAAAACTAGAGAAAAGAAAGAAGAAGAAAACTTAGAGAATTTTATTACAATGGCTAATATCCTACCTATGTACAATATGATCCCTTACAATCATCCAAGGCCCTCTATTTATACACATTTTGGAAGGCTAAATGACAAGAGACAAGCTTTACAAATTTCAAAGGTAGGTATAATAGGTGGGTGAATTTTTCTAACAATTTTCGTCATATTGTATGACAATTTTGATCAGCCAACTTGATGGTCAATTTCGTCAATGTTGGAGGCCTGATCTGATCACATGGTCTTCTAGAAAACGGTTCCCCTATCAGTTACGGATCCATAGCCATTGGAATCAGCTCATTTGCTGATGTGGATAAGCATATATGGACAAAATACGAAAACATGTCAGCACAGACGTCATTGCACATCAGCCAACTTGATGGTCGATTTCGTCAATATTAGAGGCCTGATCTGATCATATGGTCTTCTAGAAAAAGGTTCCCGTATCAGTTACGGATCCATAGCCATTGGAATCAGCTCATTTGCTGATGTGGATAAGCAGATATGGGCAAAATACGAAAACAGGTCAGCACAGACGTCATTGCACATCAGCCAACTTGATGGTCGATTTTGCTAGGGAAAACGACTCCGTTTCAAGAAGTATAAAACATGAAAAAGATAGATATGCCTCTTAGCTTTGCACGGCTACAAATTTCAGCCTTATTTCTTCAGTGAAACTCCAGATATAGCTGATATGGAAAAATGTGTCGGAACTGGAACTGAACTGGATTTGCCCTTAATTCTAGTAATCTGAAATCACTCAAAGAAACTTGTGAAAAACACCAAATTACATAAAAATATAAAAGATCATAAACACAATTAGACTAAATAATAATAACTCGTATTTGACACAAAACAATAATAAAACATAACTAAAAACTATATAATTATACGAGTTATCAGGCACGTCCAAATCAGACAAGATTTTCCCAGTCAAAACAGCTGACGAAGTTCGAGAAATTGATAGGAACCAATTCGGACAAATGGAGGAGAAACACCAAGGAGGCAGTAGCAGTGGTGTCGCAGCATCAAGGGGCATGAACAGTACCCGCGAAAATAGAAAAAAAAATGCAAAAATGCAAATCTTACCTATTTTGCTTGGGAACAAAGTTTCAGACTCCAGGAGGCCTTGGGCACTTTAAATAGGACTCTTTTAGGTCAGAGTAAAGAGGATTAGACATCAAGAAACCTAATTCTTTCTCAAGAAGATAGTAGCCACCAACTTCTCTCAAGAATATTGGAAGATTTGAAGATTGAAGACTCAAGAACTGACAACTCTTAGTTTCTTTTTTTCTCTTTTATCTTCTTTATTTTTCTTGCGTAGTTGATGATGGTTAAATGATAACTCGTATAATTATATAGTTTTTAGTTATGTTTTATTATTGTTTTGTGTCAAATACGAGTTATTATTGTTTAGTCTAATTGTGTTTATGATCTTTTATATTTTTATGTAATTTGGTGTTTTTCACAAGTTTCTTTGAGTGATTTCAGATTACTAGAATTAAGGGCAAATCCAGTTCAGTTCCAGTTCCGACACCTTTTGCCATATCAGCTATATCTCGAGTTTCACTGAAGCAATAAGGCTGAACTTTGTATCCATGCAAAGCTAAGAGGCATATCTATCTTTTTCATGTTTTACACTTCTTGAAACGGAGTCGTTTTCCCTAGCGAAATCGACCATCAAGTTGGCTGATGTGCAATGACGTCTGTTCTGCACCGTTTTGGTATTTTGACAATATCTCCCTATCCACGTGCGCAAATGATCTGATTCCAACGGCTATGGATCCGTAACTGATAGGGGTATATTTTTCTAGAAGACCATTTTATCAGATCGAGCCTCCAACATTAACAAAATCGACCATCAAGCTGGCTGATCAGAATTGTCATACAATATGACGAAAATTGTTAGAAAAATGCACCCACCTATTATACCTACCTTTGAAATTTGTAAAGCTTGTCTCTTGTCATTTAGCCCTCCAAAATGTGTATAAATAGAGGGCCTTGGATGAGTATTGGGATACATTGATACATTGGTAGGATAGCCATTGTAATAAAATTCTCTAAGTTTTCTTTTTCTTTCCTTTCTCTAGTTTTCTTTTTCTTCTTACATTTCTTTTCATTTTATTCATATCTAGTATGTGTTTCTAATCATATTGTTGAGGTGATGAGGTGAAGCTCTTGGTAAATGCTAAGGTTAGTCTCTTAAACATGAGCTAAAATGAATCATCATTTATAAGCACTAGCATAGATAATGTTTTCTTATGGTTTAAAATCATACTTGCAAAGTAGAGATCTTGATTCATTATTGACAATGAAAATGGCACAGTAAATGCTTGGTTTCATAACCTTGATTTGTTGTAGACATATACCTTGGCATAAGGAATGCTTGGACTCTTTTTATGAGTTTTGAGGACACCAAATGAACATAATATCATATGCTATGGACGTTGGACAATTTGGACTGAATTGCTAAACCTTCCGATTGGAACCTCCCTTATGTGTGGATTTCAATTGTGTAATAAAACAAGATTAATCTTAGCATAACACCAAGAGTGGATTCTCTAACCTCAACATCCTTTCTTATTGTTTTTTATATTTTGTTTAATTTCTTTTATGTTATTTTATTTATTTTGTTCTCTAATATCTTGTTTATTTTGTTTTGTTCTTGATTCCCTAATATCTTGTTTACTTTCTTTTTCTTATATATTATAAACTTATACTTACTAATACGCTTCCCTGTGGTTCGACCTCGGACACCCGAGAATTTATTACTTGAACATAACCTGCACTTGGGTTTACAACTCTTAATTGAGTTTCCATCAAGTTTTTGGCGCCGTTGCCGGGGAAGCAATACTAAGTATATAAGTTTATAAGTATATTTATTTTTATTGGCTGGTTATACCGCCTAATTTTGTATATATTTGTTTTTATTGGCTGGTTATACCGCCTAATTTAGTATATTTATTTTGTTTGGCTGGTTATACCGCCTAATTTATATATTAACTTTGTTTTATGCTTGTTTGGCGACGTGATTTTAGATCTCGTCGTTTAGTTAGATTTTATTGTGAAACTTTTTCAGGTAATCTTTCTAATACAACTCCTACCATGGCTGACAATGAAAGTGTTCATGCTGAAGATGAGAACAGACAAGTACGCACCATGCGTGACTACTTGCAACCAACTCGAAGCTCATCACCCTCTTGTTTTATTTTTCCTCTCAATGCAAACAACTTTCGTTTTAAACCAGGTATGATAGCTTTGCTTCCAAATTTCTATGGGTTGGAATCGGAAAGTGCTTACTCGTTTCTAAAAGACTTCGAAGATGTATGTGTCACCTTTAATGACCAACAATGTACAAATGAAATTGTCAAGCTAAAATTATTTCCTTTTTCTTTAAAAGATAAAGCAAAAATTTGGCTTCATAATTTAAAACCAAGGTCAATTGGCACATGGCAAGAATTACAAACTGAGTTTCTAAAGAAATTTTTCCCAGCACATAAAACTACTGCTTTGAAAAGACAGATTCAAAATTTCAATCAAAATCAAAATGAAGCATTTTTTCAGTGCTGGGATCGTTTTAAAGATTTGTTAAGTTCTTGTCCACATCATGGTTTTGAAAAATGGCGTCTTATTAGTTTCTTTTATGAAAGTTTAACTCCCGAAACTAAACAATTTGTTGAAACAATGTGTAACGGTGAGTTTCTAGAAAAAGAACCTGAAGAAGCCTTTGACTACTTAGACCATTTGGCAGATAACTCTCAAGCCTGGCACACAGATAATTCCTCTGAAAGTTTCAATAGATCTAATCTTGTTTCTAACAGAGGTAAATATCATTTTAGTCAAGAAGATGAGATAAAAGCCAAAGTAGCTAATTTGGCTAGAAAGATTGAAGCCATGGAACTTAGAGAAGTAAAAGAAGTCAAAACGGTTAAAAATGAAGAAAGTTGTGGAATTTGTGAAATCATGGGACACCCCACTTCTGAATGTCCAAACATTCCCATTCTTAAAGAAGCGTTGCATGATCAAGTAAATTCCATAAACACATTTAAAAAGCCTTTTCCTTCTCCTTACTCTGAAACGTATAACCCTGAATGGAGAAATCATCCCAACTTCAGTTGGCGGAATAATAATCATGTTCAGGTACCACAATCTCAAAAGCCGGGCAACACTTTTTCCTATCAACCTTCACGTGTACAAACCTTGGAAGAAACATTGCAAGCATTCATGCAAACACAAGCAAATGTGAATAGCCGAACTTCACAGGACATCAATGAGATCAAAAACACCTTGTCCACATTGACAGCTTCATTACGCACTCAAGAAAAAGGTAAGTTTCCTGCTCAACCTCAGCCTAACCCTTCTACTCAATGTCTTGTTTCTTGATCCAATGAAACTCAACAGGAAAATGCCAGTTCTATCACAACTCTTCGAAGTGGAAAGGCAATTGACAAAAAGATTCCATCAAAAGACCAAGATCCTCTTTCCCCTCCGAAAAGTAATGGTAAGGATGATGGTAAGTCTGAACTTCTTGAAAATTTGGACAAAGAAAAAGGTATGCATCCTGCTCCTTTTCCTCAAAGGTTGCAAACAATAAAGAATTTGAATCAAAATGCAGAAATTTATGAACTTTTCAAACAAGTTAAGATTAACATTCCTTTATTGGATGCAATCAAACAAGTTCCATCTTATGCTAAATTTTTGAAGGACATGTGCACAGTTAAAAGGAAACATAATGTACAAAAGAAAGCATTTCTGACGGAAAGTGTGAGCTCAATCATTCAGCACCTTACTCCACCAAAATTCAAAGATCCTGGATGTCCAACAATCTCATGCATCATTGGAAACACTAGAATAGAACGTGCATTGCTTGATCTTGGTGCTAGTGTTAATCTTTTGCCTTTTTCTGTTTATCAACAGTTAGGTTTAGGTGAACTCAAGGAAACACCTGTTACACTTCAACTAGCTGATCGTTCTGTAAAAATTCCTCGAGGGATAGTTGAAGATGTTTTGGTTCAAATTGATAATTTTTACTTCCCTGTTGATTTTATTGTTTTGGACACACATCCTGTTTCAAATCCAAATGTTCAAATTCCTGTTATATTAGGCCGTCCATTTCTTGCAACTTCTAATGCTCTGATAAATTGCAGGAATGGTATGTTGAACATTTCTTTTGGAAATATGACTTTAGAATTAAATGTGTTCAACACTTGCAAGCAACCTGGTGATAATTCAGAAGTACATGAAGTGGATTTCATTGAAGAACTTGTTCATGAACATCTCACCACTACCACATTCCATGATCCTTTAGAAGCTTATTTAATTGAATGTGAGTTTGATAATGCTTCAGAAATTTCACACACTGATTCTTTGTTAAATTCTTTTCAGGTTAAGCATTGTTGGAAACAAAAACTTGAGGAACTCAGAAATGATGCATATGAGAATCCTAAAATTCATAAAGAAAGAACTAAAGCCTTTCATGACAAGTTAATTTCAAGAAAAACATTTGATGTTGGGCAAAAAGTTCTACTTTATAATTCTAGATTTCACATATTTCCTGGTAAGTTGAGATCAAGATGGACTGGCCCATTTGTGGTTAAGTATGTGTATCATTATGGAGCAGTTGATATTGAGAATCCTCAAAATGGTAACGTATTCAAGGTAAATGGACAAAGACTCAAACTCTTTTTGGAAAATCATGTTACTCAAGAAGAGGTTGTTTTTCTTTCTGATCCTTGTTTTGAAAATAACTAGATGTAAATATAATTTTTTTTTAACCCCGGTTAAATGGCGGATAACGGTACTCCGTGATTATTTAAGTCGGTTCCATCAGCTACCCACAAAACTGATATTGTATATAAATTTCTCTTTCATTTTATTTTATTTCATTTTTTTTCAGGATGGATGATATTCTCAAAAGATTGCAGAAACGATTTCCTCCTTTTCCTCGGAATATTTTACTGAAGCTTTACCAAGTTCGATTAGAAAGATTAAGAATGCTTATGAACAAAAGGATTCCTGAAGACATACGTTGGATAATTGAAGCCAAGGTACGTGAAGATGAATATCTTCCTGTTTTGCATTTACCAGGTACAGGTAGAAGCACTTATGCAAAGAAGCGACGAGCAAAGCGCATGAGTTCAAATTGCCACAAGTGTGCACGATGGACGTGTAACGGTAAATGTCGTTCTATTGGGATTCCGTCCTCTAATCGAGATGATAAAATTGAATTCATTAAGGATGGACTGAGTAAGGAGAATTTGGGTAATATCCAACTTTCTCTTGAGACGCATCCTAGTGGAGACGTACAAAGAGAAATTCTTGATTTATGGCCGCAATTCCAAAGGGAATGGCAACATCTTGGGAATCTGATGTTAAAAGACCCTGTTTGCCAGCTTGTAAGAAAACTGGATGGGAAGCATATCCTCGACTCATAGAAGGCGTTTAAGCCGTTTCTGGACGTAAAACCAGAGGAAGATGTGAGCCACAATCACAACTACAATAAATGACTTCTCAGCTTTTGGTTTGATTTGCAATAACTTTATTTCAGTTTAATTTACGTGTTGTTCGATTTGTGTAATTATTCTCGTTTTTTTTTTTGCATTGGTCTTTTACGATTGATTTTTCTTCTCTTTTTTTTTTTTTTTTTTCCTGAAATCACGCAAAAATCTTTTGTTAGGTTAACATTTTCTTCTGACAGGTCAAATACACTTTCGGCGACATTATTACTCTTGTCTGATTCACTACTCAGTCCTCTATATATTACACCATGTACTCATTCTCTTTCAGGCACTCGAAAAAGAAAAAAAATGGAAAGCACTTCGTCCCAGCGCATTAAAAAAATTTGTGTCTTTGGAGGTGCTTATCCAGGGAAAAATAACATATTCGCTGATGAAGCCATAAGAGTTGGAGTAATACTTGCCCAACAAAAGATCCACTTGATTTATGGAGGCGGTAGTACGGGTTTAATGGGAGCAGTCGCTACAGCAGCACACGCCGGAGGAAGTCCAGTTCTAGGAATCGTGCCAAAACTATTCACAGATTTTTGTGGACCTACCGTGGGTAAGGAAATACAAGTCTGGAGTATCCCTGAACGGATAACAATCATGTACCATTCTGCCGATGCATTCATTGCCTTACCAGGAGGTCTGGGTACATTGGAAGAAATAGCTTGCGTGGCTTCTTGGTCATCTTTGGTCACAAATAAGAAACCCATTGGTTTGCTTAATATTAATGGTTATTTTAGTAATTTGCTTTCATATTTAGATAATGCTGTGGAAAATGGATTCATGTTTTCAGAGGCAAGGAGAACCATAATTTCTGCTACAACCATTGAAGATTTACTCAAAAAGCTCCAAGCTTATGAGTATTTATTTGCTACGGTTGTTTTGCACTTTGTCTTTGTGACATTATCTAACATTTTGTTTGTTGTGTCTCAGTTATAATAAGTGGTTAGCAACCTCTGCAGGTAATATCTCCTAAATTCTACCTTTAAAATTTGACATTGGGGACAATGTCATATTTTAGTAGGGGGTAAGGAACATATTTTGCTAATTTAAAAAAAAAATTGTTGTGTTTTAAGCAATTTAGAAGTATTCATTCTGAACAAGGTCTGAGTAAGGGAGACTTGAGACATACCTTGTCAGTTTGATTTAATCTTCTTCTTAAAAAAAAAACAAAAAAACAAAAAAACAAAAAAACAAAAAAACAAAAAAAAAAAAAAAAATAAATAAAAGCATGTTTAGACTTAGTGTGTTTTTTTTTTTTAGTTACTTTCAATACAATGATGAGATATGAATTGCATAAGTCTAAAACAGATTTATTAGTGAGAAGATTTTCATGAGAATTGAGCTTGATGTCAACCTTTTTATGAGCCAATGTTAATATGATATGTTGATTGAGAAAGAAGCATGTTTAGACTTAATCTGACTTGTATAATCATCCTTGTGAGTTTTTGAGCCTATAATGATTGATGCATTATACAAATCAATCTAATTTCTTTCTTGAGTGCTCTTATGATTACATGATTCTCTAGAACTTGCTTTAAACCGTTTGAGACTATATTGATACATGTGACAACATGAATATGATAGAGGCATTAGGATTATAACCAGAGCCAAACAGCCATCCATTATTAATGTTCTACGAGAACATCCCCACTAGTGAGCCAATTTGAGCCTACATTAAATATGATGTTTTATTGGTAACCACAACTTACACCTAGCCTAAATATACTTATATCCTTACCCTTGTTCTAAAGATAAATTTTATATTTTGAGACATATTGCAAAAAAACAAGGGATATTTTTATTTGAAAATTTGGGTTAGAAACAAAAGATAAGTGTGGGGGAAGAAAAGAAAAGAAAAAGTCAAGAGAAAAAGAAAGGGATCATTGTCAAATACATTCCCATATTAAAAAAAAAAAAAAAAAAAAAAAAAAAATCTTCTCTTGAACTTCTAGAAAAAGATGTTACAAAGTTGGTTAGAATGATGCAAAGGCTCAACATGAATATTTAGCCTATGTTATTATGTGCTTTATAAGAGTTTTGAGAAGTTTTATTTGTATGATCTTATTATGTCTCTAAAATCTATGAACTCTTTGGAACCTTTGTGATATCTTTATCCTTTTGTTCTTTAACCACATTATAACCCTTTGGCCCCATTACAACCTTGAATAAAGACCTCTTGATTTATGAAGTTGTATGATCTAAATAGTGGAGAATAGGTGGACAAGCAAGCATATGGTAGAAGTGTTTTCATGAGATTGATTGAGTGTAAACACTTTACCACTACTTTAAAGAGTGAAAATCAAGAGAGTATCCCATGTGAGAAGTTGAGATTAAGTTTGAATATACACTATTTTGATTGAAATATGTTATGTTAATATTGGCTTAACTCATTTATTTACATTCAAGCAAAATTTTTGTGAAATTCTTTAAGCTATTGATTAGTTTTTAAGACTTGTCCAATGATTATCTCTAATTTATATTGGAAGGATTAGTTATAATTATTATTTTTAGTTTTTCTTATGTCTTCAATGTTTGTGGGTATCGTCCTAGTAAACCCTCACGAGACTAAACTCGTCCACTAGGGACACCTAGGGGTTTAAAGGCTTGTGTCACATGCTAAGTGCCACCGTGATTTCCTACGAAAATGGATTAGATTAGATTTTCTTATTTTATTTTTATTGAGTCGTTGCTAGGGACTAGCAACAATCTAAGTATGGGGGTGTGATAACTCGTATAATTATATAGTTTTTAGTTATGTTTTATTATTGTTTTGTGTCAAATACGAGTTATTATTGTTTAGTCTAATTGTGTTTATGATCTTTTATATTTTTATGTAATTTGGTGTTTTTCACAAGTTTCTTTGAGTGATTTCAGATTACTAGAATTAAGGGCAAATCCAGTTCAGTTCCAGTTCCGACACCTTTTGCCATATCAGCTATATCTCGAGTTTCACTGAAGCAATAAGGCTGAACTTTGTATCCCTGCAAAGCTAAGAGGCATATCTATCTTTTTCATGTTTTACACTTCTTGAAACGGAGTCGTTTTCCCTAGCGAAATCGACCATCAAGTTGGCTGATGTGCAATGACGTCTGTTCTGCACCGTTTTGGTATTTTGACCATATCTCCCGATCCACGTGCGCAAATGATCTGATTCCAACGGCTATGGATCCGTAACTGATAGGGGTATATTTTTCTAGAAGACCATTTTATCAGATCGAGCCTCCAACATTGACAAAATCGACCATCAAGCTGGCTGATCAGAATTGTCATACAATATGACGAAAATTGTTAGAAAAATGCACCCACCTATTATACCTACCTTTGAAATTTGTAAAGCTTGTCTCTTGTCATTTAGCCCTCCAAAATGTGTATAAATAGAGGGCCTTGGATGAGTATTGGGATACATTGATACATTGGTAGGATAGCCATTGTAATAAAATTCTCTAAGTTTTCTTTTTCTTTCCTTTCTCTAGTTTTCTTTTTCTTCTTACATTTCTTTTCATTTTATTCATATCTAGTATGTGTTTCTAATCATATTGTTGAGGTGATGAGGTGAAGCTCTTGGTAAATGCTAAGGTTAGTCTCTTAAACATGAGCTAAAATGAATCATCATTTATAAGCACTAGCATAGATAATGTTTTCTTATGGTTTAAAATCATACTTGCAAAGTAGAGATCTTGATTCATTATTGACAATGAAAATGGCACAGTAAATGCTTGGTTTCATAACCTTGATTTGTTGTAGACATATACCTTGGCATAAGGAATGCTTGGACTCTTTTTATGAGTTTTGAGGACACCAAATGAACATAATATCATATGCTATGGACGTTGGACAATTTGGACTGAATTGCTAAACCTTCCGATTGGAACCTCCCTTATGTGTGGATTTCAATTGTGTAATAAAACAAGATTAATCTTAGCATAACACCAAGAGTGGATTCTCTAACCTCAACATCCTTTCTTATTGTTTTTTATATTTTGTTTAATTTCTTTTATGTTATTTTATTTATTTTGTTCTCTAATATCTTGTTTATTTTGTTTTGTTCTTGATTCCCTAATATCTTGTTTACTTTCTTTTTCTTATATATTATAAACTTATACTTACTAATACGCTTCCCTGTGGTTCGACCTCGGACACCCGAGAATTTATTACTTGAACATAACCTGCACTTGGGTTTACAACTCTTAATTGAGTTTCCATCATTAAACTATTTGAATATTTGTTTTCATTAATTATCATGAACTAAATCTCTTTTACTAGGATTTCAATGGAACTCAACACATAGTTTGAATTTACTTTCTCTCTCTAGCTTGATTTAATGATTTATTGAGTTGTTTGTTCATTCTTGTTCTTAATGCTTCTAATTGCTTAGCTACCAATTAGATTGATTTGTTAACCTAAATACAACTAGACATAGGGAGTTTAATGTTAGACATGGATTGAATGACACATGTTTCATATTCATTTATTAGGATGAATTGATCTGCAGGTACGGTAGAAATATACTTACTTGTCATGTGTAACCATTGTTAGAGCCTAAGCTTAATGAGTTCTTCTTTGATTAAATTATCATAGACATATAGTTAATTGGTTAGGAAGGATATTTTTATAAGACCATCGAAAGATGCTTATAAATAAGATAGAACTCTAGGTTAACAACTCAGGATCATTAATCAAGTGAAGAGGTTGAGAGAGATTCAAGCGAAGTGTTGAGGGAAGTTATAATCCTTGTCTTTTTATAATTAATTGAATTCACCCTTTTTAGTTTACTTGTTTTTAGTATTAGTTTCT
Source organism: Fremontodendron californicum (assembly GCA_030761205.1). Classification (NCBI taxonomy): domain Eukaryota; kingdom Viridiplantae; phylum Streptophyta; class Magnoliopsida; order Malvales; family Malvaceae; genus Fremontodendron; species Fremontodendron californicum. The sequence continues at coordinate 26,053,779 of JAULJL010000009.1, forward strand.
TTTAATTTTAGTGGTTAATTACTATCTTTAATTATTTGTTTAGATAAGATTAGGTTGTTTTAATTTTAGTACTTAGCTAATTTAATAGCAATTCCTCGTGGGTTCGACACTCTATTTTTCATTATATTATTTGTCAACGATACGTGCGCTTGCGTGATTAAAATTGACAACAAGTTGTTGGCGCTGTTGCCGGGGAATTGTTTATTATTTTTGTTAATATTAATACCAAGCAACCTTAGTCTTAATTTAAAATTTCTTTTTCTTTCTTCTTTTCAGCTACAATGGCTGAAGTTGACGAAACAAAGACTTTGGGAGAGTATGGGGTTCCTCTCATGCAACATCTTCAGACTAGTATTCAGAGGCCTGCCATCCAGGCCAATACATTCGAGATAAAGCCGGCCATTCTTCAGATGATCAATACATCAGTTCAGTTCAGCGGCTTACCGAACGATGACCCAAATGCTCACATCGTGAATTTCCTGAAAGTTTGCGATCTTTTCAAACAAAATAGTGTTACTGACGATGCCATTAGATTGAGACTCTTCTCTTTCTCACTTCGAGATAAGGCCAAGAGTTGGTTGAACTCTCTTCCTACTGGCTCCATTACCACTTGGGCTGATCTGGCCCAGAAATTTCTTGCCAAATATTTTCCTCCTGCCAAGATAGCTAAGATGTGGAATGATATCACATCTTTTATGCAGTACGACTCAGAATCATTATATGAAGCTTGGGAAAGGTACAAAGATCTGCTTCGACGATGTCCTCATCATGGGATACCTGACTGGCTTCAGGTAAACACCTTCTACAATGGGTTAATGGGTCATACTAGAAGCTCTATAGATGCTGCAGCAGGTGGATCACTCATGGGGAAAGAAATTGATGAGGCTTATGATTTAATTGAGGTGATGGAATCTAATAATTATCAATGGTCCACTGAGCGAATTTTGCCAAAGAAAGCTTCTGATGTTTATCAGTTAGATGAGATCAGTGCTTTATCAACGTAGATGGCTGCTTTGTCCAAGAAATTTGACACTATGAGTGTGCATTTAGCCAAAGCCCATCTGTAACATGCGAATATTGTGGGGAAGGACACAACAGTGATAGATACCTAACCAAGGTTGAATCTACTCAATATGTGGGAAACTATAATAGGCAGCAGAACAACCCATACCCAAACGACTATAATCCAGGTTGGAGAAATTAGCAAAAATTTTATTGGAACAATCAAGGGCCATCACCACAAGCTAAGAAAGTAGTCCCTCTTGGTTTTCAAACACAAGCTAGGGCTCCTATCCAAGAAAAGAAGACATCATTGGAAGATATGTTTACAAAGTTCATGGCTAGTCAAGAAGCGACAAATCAAACTCATGCAGTGACTCTTCGAAATCTTGAGACACAAGTGGGCCAACTTGCTAATGCACTTAACAATCGTCCAATGAGATCTCTTCCAAGTGATACTATGACCAATCCTAAGAACCATTGGAAAGAGCAATGCAATGCCATTACATTAAGAAGTGTATAAATAAGTAAAAGTGGGTAGGGAAAAGAATAATGAGAGAATTCAAGAGAAGACACCTCGAGGTTACCAACCACCACCATTTCCTCAATGTCTTCAAAGAAAAGTGTCAGAATTGCCGCCCAAGCCTCTTGAAGTGGAAAATTTGGGGGAAAAAGAAATTCAAAAAGCACAAGAAGAAGAGAAGAAGCTTCTAGTCTATCCACCACCACCCTTTCCTCAGCGCCTTTAAAAGAATAAGCTTGACAAATAGTTTCAGAAGATTCTTGAGGTATTTAAAAAGCTCCATATTAATATACATTTTGCTGAAGCTTTAGAACAAATGCCTAGGTATGTCAAGTTTATGAAAGAAATTTTATCTAAGAAGAGGAAATTGGATGAGATTGAGACAGTTGCACTTACTGAAGAGTGCAGCGCTATTCTTCAAAAGAAACTTCCACCCAAACTCAAAGATCCGGGAAGCTTCGCCATTCCATACGCCATTGGTGATAAATTTTTTGGTAAAGCTTTATGTGACTTGGGGGCGAGTATAAAATTAATGCCTCTATCTATCTATCTATCGCAAGCTAGGTTTGGGGGAAATAAAGCCCACTATAGTGATGTTGCAACTAGCTGATAGATCCATCAAACATCCAAGAGGCATGGTTGAAGATGTGCTAGTCAAGGTTGACAAATTATTCTTTCCTATTTCATTGTGCTTGACATGGAAGAAGATAGTGAAATACCCATAATTCTTGGGAGACTATTCTTAGCCACTGGTAGAACTCTCATTGATGTGCAAAAAGGAGAACTTACCATGATAGTTTTAGACCAACAGGTAACTTTTAAAGTTTTTAAGGCTATGAAGTTTTCTAACGAATTTGATGAATGTATGGCAGTTAAAGTGGTGAACAGTGATTCTAAAGAGGCATTCAACGAAACTTGTTCCACTACACCACTTAAGGCAATTTCACATTCTACTTCCAAGATGCATGGAAGCCACAATTTTGTGAATGCAAGGCCTCATAAAGTAAAGAAAAAGGGGGGGCAATGGTTCAAGTAGAAGGATGCCGGTTAATGAACAATGAGATAGTCAAGCCGATGACTATAAATCAAGCACTTCTTGGGAGGCAACACAAGTTCTAAACTATTTACTTTTCTTTTCTTTTAATTTTTAGAGTATTTTTATTTTTATTAATCTTTTTTTTTTTACTTTGTTTTGTTTTGTAGTGACTACTCACCCAACTTGGACAAGCATGATGCAGTCTAAGAGGAAAACTAAAGCTTCTCCTGCATTGCTTTCATCGATAGGAGAGTTTTCTTATTCTTACTCTTTTTATTTCTAAACATTGAGGACAATGTTTGTTTTAAGTTTGGGGGTGTGTCTTAGATTTATTTTAGTTTTTGTGATTGTTTAATTTTTTTAGGAGTCTAATTTATTTTTTTTTTGTTTTGCTTGAGATACATTGCACTTAGAATGATGAAATCCTTATCCAATGATGAATTTTAGTTATTGATTTATTGGAAAACATAAGCATGAGAAGAATTTATGTTAAATTCTTTTGTTCGTTTCATGTTAGGATGTGATTTTCACAAATTGAGCACTTAATCTCTTGCTTAGATTTGTATTGCTTATTTAAAGACTGATTATGTTGATGTGAATTGCAATTATGCCTAGAATTTGTTTGATTCTCTCTCGAAGCGAAATCCTAGACAACACTAAGTTGAGGAAGTGATTTAGGCCTTCTTTGGATAGTTTGAGCCTTTCAAGCTTACCTTTATACATTAATATCCTTAGTCTACCTCTTTGAGCTTAATTGATATATCTATTTTCTTTGATTGCCACATCTTTTACCCTAGCCAAATAAGAAAAAATATGATTAACCCTCACTACATAGGCATGTGATGATATTACAGGAAAAAAATTCTGAGCCATGTCAAATTTGGGTCAAATAGTGATGTAAAATAAATAAATAAATTTATGGTTCTTCAAAACCGAAGAATAGAAAAAAAAAAGTGAATAAATTGGTGAAGCAAAAAGGAAGTACATTCAAAAGAAGAAAGAATGTAATTTGAGGAGAAGACTATGGCCCTCAAAAATCCTGATAAAAATGTAAAGTGTCTATTGGTGAACTTAATCCGAAATTTATCCTTTATCATACCCTGACCCTAGCCTTACATTACAAGCTTAATAAAGACCTACTTGATCCTTGATGAAGTGTTAGTCTACATTAGTGGAGAGACAGATGAAAAGCAAACATATGAGAGTCTAGTACTAATTCGTATTTTTCATTGATATAAACTTATTTGGATTGCATGCATTGATTAGACAAGAGATTATACACACACACACTGAAAATCCATTCACGCATGAAGTTTACGATTGAATTGAATAATATATTTGGATTATGTTTATGTTCTACTTTTGATAACTCGTATAATTATATAGTTTTTAGTTATGTTTTATTATTTTTTTGTGTCAAATACGAGTTATTATTGTTTAGTCTAATTGTGTTTATGATCTTTTATATTTTTATGTAATTTGGTGTTTTTCACAAGTTTCTTTGAGTGATTTCAGATTACTAGAATTAAGGGCAAATCCAGTTCATTTCCAATTCCGACACCTTTTGCCATATCAGCTATATCGGGAGTTTCACTGAAGCAATAAGGCTGAAATTTGTTGCCGTGGAAAGCTAAGAGGCATATCTATCTTTTTCATGTTTTACACTTCTTGAAACGGAGTCGTTTTCCCTAGAGAAATCGACCATCAAGTTGGCTGATGTGCAATGACGTCTGTGCTGACCTGTTTTCGTATTTTGCCCATATATGCTTATCCACATCAGCAAATGAGCTGATTCCAATCGCTATGGATCCGTAACTGATACGGGAACCTTTTTCTAGAAGACCATATGATCAGATCAGGCCTCTAATATTGACGAAATCGACCATCAAGTTGGCTGATGTGCAATGACGTCTGTGCTGACATGTTTTCGTATTTTGCCCATATCTGCTTATCCACATCAGAAAATGAGCTGATTCTAACGGCTATGGATCCGTAACTGATAGGGGAACCTTTTTCTAGAAGACCATGTGATCAGATCAGGCTTCCAACATTGACGAAAGCGACCATCAAGTTGGCTGATCAAAATTGTCATACAATATGACGAAAATTGTTAGAAAAATTCACCCACCTATTATACCTACCTTTGAAATTTGTAAAGCTTGTCTATTGTCATTTAGCCTTCCAAAATGTGTATAAATAGAGGGCCTTGGATGATTGTAGAGGATCATATTGTACATAGGTAGGATATTAGCCATTGTAATAAAATTCTCTAAGTTTTCTTCTTCTTTCTTTTCTCTAGTTTTCTTTTTCTTTAGAAAGAGCAAGAGGTTGGATAATTAATATTCTTCTTCTTCTTCTTTCTTTCTTTTATTTTCTTCCCTAGACATGTTTTGTGATTGATTTTCAGATTCTATCTATCATTAATTTTCTATCAAAGTTACTTATGTTCTTCTACAAGAATTGTTCATGATGTTGTCTTGATTTGTTTAGGTGTACAACTAGATAGATCTTGATAATTATCTATTGCTAGTTTAGGAGTCTTGATCCGTGTAATTGTCTTGATTTCCTATTCATAAGTGGCAATTTGTGATTAATGATTATGATCAAGTTTTCAATAATTGCAAAGTGGAACATAACCTAAGTTGAACAATCCGAGCTTATGTGTTTGTTGCTTAGATCAACCTATCTTTCTCATCATAAAGCTGCCATTAAATTGAATTTAGAGAGCTTATTCTATTTAAATAGAGAGCTTGTTCTATTTAACGACAAACTAAGGAAAGATTGGGATAACAGAGCTTGTTGTTATCTACGGTTGTTAACTTTGATAGTTGGTTGATATTGATAGATCTGAAATTGATTCTTAATGATGTCTAGTGGTGGAGAATGAAACCTTAACCATATTTTTCATATTTGATTCTTCTTACTTACTTGTTTCCTTATTTTTCTAGTTTTCTTATTTTTAAAAGTATATTTATTTTTATTGGCTGGTTATACCGCCTAATTTGTATATTAACTTTGTTTTATTTTTATTGGCTGGTTATACCGCCTAATTTAGTATATATATTTTTATTGGCTGGTTATACCGCCTAATTTAGTATATATATTTTTATTGGCTGGTTATACCGCCTTGCATCTTATTCTTATTATTTACTTTAGTTTAAATCTGATTTCAAAAACCCCTTTTCTTTTATTGTTTTTGAATTTAAGTTTTAAACTATCAACTTATAAACTAAAACCCAATCCCTGAGGACTCGACCCTTGCTAACTACTATACTTACAATTGATCTTTTTAGTGCAAGGTTAAATAAGATACACTCTTTTGGGTGCATCAAGTTTTTGGCGCCGTTGCCGGGGATTGTTTTCTTTAGTTTATTTGTTACTTGGTTTATTCTTATTTTCAGTTCTAATTTGTTTTATTTTCTTGTACATACAAGTTTTTCTTATCAAATTTTGAAAAAAAAATAAATAAAAAAAAACAATGGAATTGAGCAATCTAACACTTGAAGAGTTGGTGGCATACATGAACATGGAGAATCAACAAGCCAATCTCACCTCCCCAGTTCAATAATTGGCCATGGGAGGATGTCAAGGCCATCAAGTGTTCCAAGACCAACAGTATGATCATTACTCAAACACTTACCATGAGGGATGGTGGGATCATACTAATTATGGCTACTCGAAAAATTACCAAGAAGTAGATCCTTATGCCAATTACACTCATCCATCTAGCTTCAGTCAATCATGGTCTCAAGAACCAGATCTTTTTCAACCACCACATATGACTCAAAACTCAGGTACTTCTTTAGAAGATCTTGTCTATTCTCTTGTTACTGATTCTTTGCAATTTCAACAGGAAACAAGGGCAAGCATCCAGAGTTTGGAAAAGCAAATGAGCCAATTGGCTAGTAGTATGGTGGGATGGGTAGCACAAAGATCTGAAGAACTCCCAGCCCAAACGATGGTTAACCCAAAGGAGAATGCTACTATTGTGACCTTGAAGAATGAGGAACAAGATGAGGATGAAACAAAATTAGAGATGGATTCTAAGAGTATTTCGGCACCTGAGGTAACGTTTAAGGTTTCACTTTTTACTAATGTTTCTTCTCCACCTTTTCCTAGTAGATTTGCAAAGTTCAAGGAGGAAGAACATGAACAACACATGCCGGAAACCTTAAACAACTTGTTTGTGGAAGTCATTCAACAAGTATCAAAATATGCTCCATTCCTCGATGACATATGCACCACAAAGGATGATGGAATAATACTTGTAATGGAGAATGCATCCACTGTTGTGCAAAGAAAGCTTCCTCTCAAACGCATAAATTTGGGAAATTTCATGTATGAGCCTGACAAGCCTAAAATGCCAAGAAGGGGTGTTGGTTAGGTTCAAAACACTAAATCAAGTGCTAATTGGGGGAGGCAGCCTAATTAGTGAAAGCATTGCCAAACTGCCATCCTCAGATTTGCTCTCTTTTTCTTTATCTTTTTCTTATGTTTCTTTGCTAATTGTGTTTAGTGTTTCTAAGTTCATTTAGGCTGCATAAGTTTATTTTGTTTATTAGTTCTTTTCACTTACACATGATTCTTTCATTTGGGGTTAATAGCATTACATTAATGACAATGTAAGAATTATGTGTGGGGGGAAGAATTTAGGATTTTATTTAGAGTGTTTTGTTTTTGTGTCTTTTTATGTTGTTTTTCTTTCTGATCCTTGTTTTGAAAATAACTAGATGTAAATATAATTTTTATTATTTTTTCTTTTTAACCCCGGTTAAATGGCGGATAACATTACTCCGTGATTATTTAAATCGGTTCCATCAGCTACCCACAAAACTGATATTGTATATAAATTTCTCTTCCAATTTCTCTTTCAATTTTTTTCATTTTTTTTTAGGATGGATGATATTCTCACAAAATTGCAAAAACGATTTCCTCCTTTTCCTCGAAATATTTTACTGAAGCTTTACCAAGTTCGATTTGAAAGATTAAGAATGCTTATGCACAAAGGGATTCCTGAAGACATACGTTGGATAATTGAAGCCAAGGTACGTGAAGATGAATATCTTCCTGTTTTGCATTTACCAGGTACAGGTAGAAGCACTTTTGCAAAGAAGCGACGAGCAAAGCGCATGAGTTCAAACTGCCACAAATGTGCACGATGGACGTGTAACGGTAAATGTCGTTCTATTGGGATTTCGTCCTCTAATCGAGATGATAAAATTGAATTCATTAAGGATGGACTGAGTAAGGAGAATTTGGGTAATATCCAACTTTCTCTTGAGACGCATCCTAGTGGAGACGTAAAAAGAGAAATTCTTGATTTATGGCCGCAATTCCAAAGGGAATGGCAACATCTTGGGAATCTGATGTTAAAAGACCCTGTTTGCCAGCTTGTAAGAAAACTGGATGGGAAGCATATCCTCGACTCATAGAAGGCGTTTAAGCCGTTTCTGGACGTAAAACCAGAGGAAGATGTGAGCCACAATCACAACTACAATAAATGACTTCTCAGCTTTTGGTTTGATTTGCAATAACTTTATTTCGGTTTAATTTACGTGTTATTCGATTTGTGTAATTATTCTCATTTTTTTTATTTGTCTTTTACGATTGATTTTTCTTCTCTTTTTTATTTTCTTCCTGAAATCACGCAAAAATCTTTTGTTAGGTTAACATTTTCTTCTGACAGGTCAAATACACTTTCGGCGACATTATTACTCTTGACTTTTACGGTTGATTTTTCTTCTCTTTTTGATTTTCTTCCTGAAATCACGCAAAAATCTTTTGTTAGGTTAACATTTTCTTCTGACAGGTCATATACACTTTCGGCGACATTATTACTCTTGTCTGATTCACTACTCAGTCCTCTATATATTACACCATGTACTATGACTCTTTCAGGCACTCGAAAAAAAAAGAAAAAAAAATGGAAAGTACTTCGTCCCAACGCATTAAAAAAATTTGTGTTTTTGGAGGTGCTTATCCAGGGAAAAATAACATATTCGCTGATGAAGCCATAAGAGTTGGAGTAATACTTGCCCAACAAAAGATCCAGTTGATTTATGGAGGCGGTAGTACGGGTTTAATGGGAGCAGTCGCTACAGCAGCACACGCCGGAGGAAGTCCAGTTCTAGGAATCGTGCCAAAACTATTCACAAGTTTTTGTGGACCTACCGTGGGTAAGGAAATACAAGTCTGGAGTGTCCCTGAACGGATAACAATCATGTACCATTCTGCCGATGCATTCATTGCTTTACCAGGAGGTCTGGGTACATTGGAAGAAATAGCTTGCGTGGCTTCTTGGTCATCTTTGGTCACAAATAAGAAACCCATTGGTTTGCTTAATATTAATGGTTATTTTAGTAATTTGCTTTCATATTTAGATAATGCTGTGGATAATGGATTCATGTTTTCAGAGGCAAGGAGAACCATAATTTCTGCTACAACCATTGAAGATTTACTCAAAAAGCTCCAAGCTTATGAGTATTTATCTGTTACGGTTGTTTCGCAAACGCTCGGAAAAAGAAAAAGAGATATGGACGAGCAAGGAGTGGATTGCACTTTGTCTTTGTGACATTATCTAACATTTTGTTTGTTGTGTCTCAGTTATAATAAGTGGTTAGCAACCTCTACAGGTAATATCTCCTAAATTTTACCTTCTTAAAAAAAAAAAAAGTTTGTTGTGTTTTAAGCAATTTAGAAGTATTCATTCTGAACAAGGTCTGAGTAAGGGAGACTTGAGACATACCTTGTCAGTTTGATTTCTTCTTTTCAAAAAAAAAAAAAAAGTTTGTTGTGTTTTAAGCAATTTAGAAGTATTCATTCTGAACAAGGTCTGAGTAAGGGAGACTTGAGACATACCTTGTCAGTTTGATTTTAATCTTTTTCTAATTTAAAAAAAAAAAAAAGTTTGTTGTATTTTAAGCAATTTAGAAGTATTCATTCTGAACAAGGTCTGAGTAAGGGAGACTTGAGACATACCTTGTCAATTTGATTTTAATCTTTTTATGTTTACTTGTTAATTTTTGTTTAGTATTTTAGGATTATTTAGGTTGCATGAGTTTGTTTTGTTTTGAGTCTTAGTTGTTCCTATTCTTATGTTATTAGTTCTTTTCTCTTACACATGATTCTTTCATTTGGGTTAATAGACTTACATTGAGGACAATGTAAGAATTAAGTGTGGGGGGAATGATTTAGGATTTCTTTTATTTTTGTCTACTATTTTTTTTTTTTATGAGTCTTTATTATTATAATTTTTTTTGTGAGTTTTAGTTCCTTTTTAATACAATGATGAGATATGAATTGCATAAGTCTAAAACAGATTTATTAGTGAGAAGATTTTCATGAGAATTGAGCTTGATGTCAACCTTTTTATGAGCCAATGTTAATATGATATGTTGATTGAGAAAGAAGCATGTTTAGACTTAATCTGACTTGTATAATCATCCTTGTGAGTTTTTGAGCCTATAATGATTGATGCATTATACAAATCAATCTAATTTCTTTCTTGAGTGCTCTTATGATTACATGATTCTCTAGAACTTGCTTTAAACCGTTTGAGACTATATTGATACATGTGACAACATGAATATGATAGAGGCATTAGGATTATAACCAGAGCCAAACAGCCATCCCTTATTGATGTTCCAAGAGAACACACCCTTAGTGAACCAATTTGAGCCTACATTGAATAAGCTATCTCTTTGGTAACCATAACTTGTCCCTAACCTAAATATACTTATATCTTTACCTTTGTTCCAAAGATGAATTAGCATGATTTGAGACAAGTTGCAAAGACAAGGGATATTTTTAGTTAAAAATTTGGGTTAGAAACAAGAAATAAGTGTGGGGGGAAAAGAAAAGAAAAGTCAAGAGAAAAAGAAATGGAATACTGGCAAATACATTCCTATGTAAAAAAAAATATATATGAATCATCTCTTGAATTTGTGGAAAAAGAAAAATATGTTACAAAGTTGTTCAGAATGAAGAAAAGGCCCAACATGAATATCCGGCCTAGGTAACTATGTACTTGTAAAGAGTTTTGAGAAGTTTCTTTATATAATCTTTTTATGTCTCTAAACTTTATGAACTCTTTGGAACCTTTGTGATATCTTTATCCTTTTGTTCTTCAACCACATTACAAACCCCTTGGCCCCATTACAACCTTGATTAAAGACCTCTTGATTCATGAAGTTGTATGATCTAAATAGTGGAGAATAGGTGGACAAGCAAGAATATGGTAGAACTGTTTTCATGAGATTGATTGAGTGTAAACACTTCACCACTACTTTAAAGGGTGAAAATCATGAGGGTATCCCATGTGAGTAGTTGAGATTAAGTTTGAATATGCACTATTTTGATTGAGATATGTTATGTTAATATTGGCTTAACTCAAACAATTTACATTCAAGCATGATTTTTTGTGAAATTCTTTAAGCTATTGATTAGTTTATAAGACTTGTTCAAAGATTGTCTCTAATTTGTATTGAAAGGATTAGGAATAAATATTTTTAGTATATGTAGTTTATTTATATTTTAGTTTTTCAATGTTTGTGGGTATCGTTCTAGTAAACCCTCACGAGACTAAACTCGTCCACTAGGGACACCTAGGGGTTTAAAGGCTTGTGTCACATGCTAAGTGCCACCGTGATTTCCTACGAAAGTGGATTAGATTAGATTTTCTTATTTTATTTTTATTTGATTTTGCTCGAGGACTAGCAAAAAGCTAAGTGTGGGGGTGTGATAACTCGTATAATTATATAGTTTTTAGTTATGTTTTATTATTTTTTTGTGTCAAATACGAGTTATCATTGTTTAGTCTAATTGTGTTTATGATCTTTTATATTTTTATGTAATTTGGTGTTTTTCACAAGTTTCTTTGAGTGATTTCAGATTACTAGAATTAAGGGCAAATCCAGTTCAGTTCCAATTCCGACACCTTTTGCCATATCAGCTATATCGGGAGTTTCACTGAAGCAATAAGGCTGAAATTTGTAGCCGTGGAAAGCTAAGAGGCATATCTATCTTTTTCATGTTTTACACTTCTTGAAACGGAGTCGTTTTCCCTAGAGAAATCGACCATCAAGTTGGCTGATGTGCAATGACGTCTGTGCTGACCTGTTTTCGTATTTTGCCCATATATGCTTATCCACATCAGCAAATGAGCTGATTCCAATCGCTATGGATCCGTAACTGATACGGGAACCTTTTTCTAGAAGACCATATGATCAGATCAGGCCTCTAATATTGACGAAATCGACCATCAAGTTGGCTGATGTGCAATGACGTCTGTGCTGACATGTTTTCGTATTTTGCCCATATCTGCTTATCCACATCAGAAAATGAGCTGATTCCAACGGCTATGGATCCGTAACTGATAGGGGAACCTTTTTCTAGAAGACCATGTGATCAGATCAGGCCTCCAACATTGACGAAAGCGACCATCAAGTTGGCTGATCAAAATTGTCATACAATATGACGAAAATTGTTAGAAAAATTCACCCACCTATTATACCTACCTTTGAAATTTGTAAAGCTTGTCTATTGTCATTTAGCCTTCCAAAATGTGTATAAATAGAGGGCCTTGGATGATTGTAGAGGATCATATTGTACATAGGTAGGATATTAGCCATTGTAATAAAATTCTCTAAGTTTTCTTCTTCTTTCTTTTCTCTAGTTTTCTTTTTCTTTAGAAAGAGCAAGAGGTTGGATAATTAATATTCTTCTTCTTCTTCTTTCTTTCTTTTATTTTCTTCTTAGATTCTATTTAATTTTATGTTTATAATGCCTATGCTAGGCTAAACTTCTATTTGGTTAAGGGTGATTTCAAAGCCCTAGACATGTTTTGTGATTGATTTTCAGATTCTATCTATCATTAATTTTCTATCAAAGTTACTTATGTTCTTCTACAAGAATTGTTCATGATGTTGTCTTGATTTGTTTAGGTGTACAACTAGATAGATCTTGAGAATTATCTATTGCTAGTTTAGGAGTCTTGATCCGTGTAATTGTCTTGATTTCCTATTCATAAGTGGCAATTTGTGATTAATGATTATGATCAAGTTTTCAATAATTGCAAAGTGGAACATAACCTAAGTTGAACAATCCGAGCTTATGTGTTTGTTGCTTAGATCAACCTATCTTTCTCATCATAAAGCTGCCATTAAATTGAATTTAGAGAGCTTATTCTAGGTTGTTTAATGGTTAGAGATTAAATAGAGAGCTTGTTCTATTTAACGACAAACTAAGGAAAGATTGGGATAACAGAGCTTGTTGTTATCTACGGTTGTTAACTTTGATAGTTGGTTGATATTGATAGATCTGAAATTGATTCTTAATGATGTCTAGTGGTGGAGAATGAAACCTTAACCATATTTTTCATATTTGATTCTTCTTACTTACTTGTTTCCTTATTTTTCTAGTTTTCTTATTTTTAAAAGTATATTTATTTTTATTGGCTGGTTATACCGCCTAATTTGTATATTAACTTTGTTTTATTTTTATTGGCTGGTTATACCGCCTAATTTAGTATATATATTTTTATTGGCTGGTTATACCGCCTAATTTAGTATATATATTTTTATTGGCTGGTTATACCGCCTTGCATCTTATTCTTATTATTTACTTTAGTTTAAATCTGATTTCAAAAACCCCTTTTCTTTTATTGTTCTTGAATTTAAGTTTTAAACTATCAACTTATAAACTAAAACCCAATCCCTGAGGACTCGACCCTTGCTAACTACTATACTTACAATTGATCTTTTTAGTGCAAGGTTAAATAAGATACACTCTTTTGGGTGCATCAACTTTGAATCAGGATTTTGAGGTATCTTTTGGGGAAAATTAAGAAATCATTATTTGAATGCATTTATCTTGAGTGATGTTTTGAGTCAATTTATTTATTTAGTTTGTTTAGTTTAGTTTTGCTCAAGGACTAGCAAAGTATTAAGTTTGGGGGTGTGATAACTCTAGGAAATATAGTTATTTTACCATCTTTTATGCTTTTGAATCGGCTAAGTCCTTGAGGATTTTATTAGGATTTGATTAGTTTTAGATATTTTATATTTATTTTAATTATCCATTTTATGTTTAAAAATAGTTATTTAGTTGTTATTTATGTGTTTTTATAGGTCCAAGGTGATCTGGAGCTTCGAGGTGCAAAACAACAAAAATCGATGCATTCCAATGAGTAGGCAGATTCGACCTCCAGAGCTGATTTCAAGAAAAACTCGATCTTAGAGACTTCGAATGAGAAAACTCCCTCTTAACTTTTGAAGCTGACTTCCATACCTTTCCAACAGTATAAGACGCGTCAAAATCGGACAAAATTTGCCCAGTCAAACCAGCTGACGAAGTTCGAGAAGCCGATAGGAACCAATTCAGACAAATGGAGGAGAAACACCAAGGAGGCCGTAGCAGTGGCACCACGGCGCTAGGCATGAACAGTACCCACGAAAACGAAAAAAAAATGCAAATCTTACATGTTTTGCTTGGGAACAAAGTTTCGGACTCCAGGAGGCCTTGGGCACTTTAAATAGGACTCTTTTAGGTCAGAATAAAGAGGATTAGACATCAAGAAACCTAATTCTCTCTCAAGAAGATAGTAGCCACCAACTTCTCTCAAGAATATTGGAAGGCTTGAAGATTGAAGACTCAAGAACTGACAACTCTTAGTTTATTCTTTTCTCTTTTATCTTCTTTATTTTCTTGCGTAGTTGATGATGGTTAAACTATTTGAATATTTGTTTTCATTAATTATCATGAACTAAATCTCTTTTACTAGGATTTCAGTGGAACTCAACACATAGTTTGAGTTTACTTTCTCTCTCTAGCTTGATTTAATGATTTATTGAGTTGTTTGTTCATTCTTGTTCTTAATACTTCTAATTGCTTAGCTACCAATTAGATTGATTTATTAACCTAAATACAACTAGACATAGGGAGTTTAGTGTTAGACATGGATTGAATGACACATGTTTCATATTCATTTATTCGGATGAATTGATCTACAGGTAGGGTAGAAATATACTTACTTGTCATGTGTAACCATTGTTAGAGCCTAAGCTTAATGAGTTCTTCTTTAATTCAATTATCATAGACATATAGTTAATTGGTTAGGAAGAATATTTTTATAAGACCATCGACAGATGCTTATAAATAAGATAGAACTCTAGGTTAACAACTCAGGATCATTAATCAAGTGAAGAGGTTGAGAGAGATTCAAGCGAAGTGTTGAGGGAAGTTGTAATCCTAGTCTTTTATAATTAATTGAATTCACCTTTTTTAGTTTACTTGTTTTCAGTATTAGTTTCTTTTAATTTTAGTTGTTAATTACTATCTTTAATTATTTGTTTAGATAAGATTAGGTTGTTTTACTTTTAGTACTTAGCAAATTTAATAGCAATTCCTCGTGGGCTCGACACTCTATTTTTCATTATATTACTTGTCAACGATGCGTGCACTTGCGTGATTAAAATCGACAACACTATGCTACCGTGAGGTGTTAACCTTCGCATGGGTTAGCATAACGCTCTCAGGGTGTAAAGTACCTACGCCTTCGTGAGGTAATAATCTCCGCATAAGTCTGCAAAATACTCTCACCCAAATTGAACTTTTTTTGTGTGTAGCCTGCAATAGGTAAGGATTGGGTGCCTTACTAGTCCGCATGGACGATAGTGAGGAACAATTTAGGAACCCTTAGAACCACGTAAATCCCTACCAAGCATATAGTGAACCGTAAGAAGCCAACCTAGGCGGAGCCATGCCAAATTTTTGATAGATGCGCCGAAGTTAGGAACACATGGAGGAACATTTTCGACCCTTTGCTATCTATTTACATTCCGCACAAGTTTCGCAAATCGGGCGATGATGAACGTATATCGTATTGCCCATAATAAGTTTAATATTCCACCCCAAAGGCACCGTGACGCCTAAATAAGTAGATATTGTTGGGGCAAATGTTCATTAACCTTTTGAAGTTGTAAATATGAAAATTCTTTTTCTTCAAGCATCCAAGCATTTTGTACATTTCATGTATTAATCGTCAGTACATTCATACATATATGAATAGAGCATGTACATTTATGGTTGTACTTTTTATCTCATGGTGATAATAATCTCATCTGATAATTGCATAAACATTTGTTAATTGATTAAATAAGAATTGTAGATAGATAGTTTTGAAATATTTGAACACCTATGCCATAACAAGACCCACTACCCCAAAATTTGTTTGATAAAAATTGGTTTTGAAAAATAATATTTTGAGTAAATTTTGATTTTTGTGGGGAAAACATGTATCAAAAAAAATTCGTGGATTAAATTTGGGGACAAATCTTGCATAATGAAAATTTTGAATAATTAAGATTGGTCCCACCAATTTAGTTTAATTATTGTATAATTTCTCTTTATATACCGTGCATTAATTTGTTTATTCTTTACATGCATCATGTTGGCATCAAGTTGCATTCATGACATTCATGGTTCATTCATCATGAGATAGAACATAAATTGGCTTGGCTTAAGAAGTCTTGAGGAAATTTCCCTTTCAAGTCAGAGGTATAAGAATTACTGAGCACCTTTATAACACAGGTCAGGATCATGGATAATGAACAACATAATAGAATGGATAGGATGGAAAGAGCTCAACAAGAGGTCTAAGAAAGAATGCTGAAGCACCAAGAGGAAGTTAGCGAGAAAATGGCTAAGCATATGGAACTGGTGTCCGCCTCGATCCAGGGAAAGGGACACGTTGAAAACTCGGCTGCCAGAGAAGAGTTAGGGGCAAAAGGTGTTCAGAATGAGGTCATGCTTTTAAATGGCCAATCTTCTCAGAATAGGGGAGCCTCACCCCAGTGGGTGTAACGTGTTTCGTATATATTCATCCCATGATAGGATCACAACGAAATTAGGCGCCAATTGGCTTGAATCTTGGAGCCACCTCAGCTAATCCCATCAACGTCCTAAACTATGATGATTCTGCTGAACGGGGAAAGTTGAAAATGGTTGTTTTGAAGGGCGTTAAGTCGACAAATTCATAGAGCATGTATCAGTTGTTAGAAGAGAGGCTTCCGATCGTAGAAGGGGCAGAGTTGTTTTGTAGCCTCGACGCTAAAGAGCTAAGCTTGGTCCTCAATTTGGTAATCCCACCGAAATTCAAAGTGCCAAACTTTGAATAATATGATGGGACCAGCAATCCTTCTGCTCACTTATCTATGTATTGCCGAAGGATGACTGAGCACGTTGATAATGATAAGTTGCTCATTCACTGATTTCAGGATAGCCTTATGGGGTCAGCGACCAGATGGTACAATTAGCTTAATAGATACAAAATCCGTTCTTGGATGAATTTAGCGAGTGCATTTATAAAACAATATAAGCATGTATCGAACATGGTGACGAATAAACTCTTACTACAAAACATGGAGAAAAAGGCTACTGAAAGTGTTAAGCAGTATGCTCAGAGGTGGAAGGATATGGCCATCCAAGTACAACCGCCCCTGACTGAGAACGAAACCACTGTCCTTTTGTGAATACATTACGGGCTCTGTACTATGATAGACTCGTCGGTAATGCCACAAAAAACTTCGCAGATATGGTAATCTTGGGGGAGATGATTGAGAATGCTATCAAGAATGGGAAGATTGAAGGGGATAAGAATCCAATGCCGAGGGAAACAGGGTACCCAAAAAGAAAGAGAAAGATGTCTAAGCTATAGGAGACTTTGCCCCGTATCCCTAATTTCCCTCATGTCAGTCATACTACCCTACCATAAACAATGTCTCTCCAAGACTTTATCCTTATCTACCAAATATTCATCCCCAAACAACTAATCCTATACCAGTCCTTGTAAATATGCCTGCTTCCCAAAAACGACCGCGAGACAACCAAGAGAAAATTCCAATCTCTATCCCTGACCCGTTGCCATTACTAATAAGGAACCAGTACCTTACCCCTGTGCCAAATTCATCCGCAAGGAGTTATGACCCTAACAGCAAGTGTGAGTATCACATGGAGGCAATTGGTTATTTAACTGAAAAATGCAGACAACTTAAGAAAATGATTGAAGATCTTGTCCATGATGACATTTTGACTCCAAAGCTTATCGAATAGTGGAAATCCGCTTTGCCATAAACCAGTTTCCTTTTTAGGAATTTTGAGGATGAGACTAGTTATCTTTAAAGGCATGTTAGTAGGAGAATTCTGACGCATGTAGTTCTTCTTGAAATACCTCGTGATGAAAGCTCTTGTCTTATGTCGACATCCTTTCAAAATAAATTTCCATGTTTAAATGCTTGTGTCATATTGTGTTTTAGAAACAATTTGAATTTACAAAAACAAACATTTAGAAATTTTTGATTTTGTAAAAATATTGAATGTGTTTTTAAATATTTTTTTTCCATAGTAAGAAATAATGGAGAGTCTTAAGAATATTGATGATTATTGTTAGAAATGAACTAGTACCCTCACGCTTCTCTTCGGGCTTTCCCATGCCTAAATCCTTCGAAGACCACTTGAAAGACCTAATGTCACGCCCTTAAATACAATATAAGTCATACCATTAGACATGACATCATATACCCAAGATTCAAAACATACAAATTAACCATATTTAAGGTCTCATACCATTAGAGAGTTAAGGAATTTATCTAATTCCAAACTTGAACATAGAGTTATAAAGATAGATACTCAAGGAGTTCGTAAACAACAAAACTATAACTTGTATTATACAAGCCCAAACACTTAGCATATTATACAATCCACACAACTAGGTTATAGATACTTAGCTTATATCCCAAATTTTACTGATTTACAACAAAAACAAGCTATTTCAAATGAGGTTCTACCTCAAATACTCAAGAATAGCACCAAAAGCCAAATGGGGGTTCTATATGTCCACACTAAACACCTCCACGAAAACCTTCGCAGAGAACACCAACACCTCGAGCCTTAATATGAAAAAGATGAACAATTTAATGAGCCACAAAGCCCAGCAAGTAACCAAACCATAGTTAAGGAAATAACACCCAAATAAGCACGGATCAAAGGAACGAAACCAAATTTGGGGTATTTCCAACATCCTAGTATTTGAATGTCCAAAAGGTCCCCAAACAACTTATATTAGATCAATTGAGAACATATATCGGAACAATGATTTAAATATTCAGAATGCATAATGCATTTACAAGTTCACTTTGATAACACATTCAAATTCAGAACTTATATCATTCATATTCATAAAACATAATAGATAATCAAAACTAATTCAAATGAGATTCATAGTTCAAATGCTTCATTTAGTGGTCCAGCAAGTCCAAATATCCTAAAAGGTTCATATTCAGTTCCTCCTCGACAAAATTCAATGAAATTCAAACTCCCGTTGATGCATAAAATGGGTCAAACTCCTATAAAAGGCACTACCTACTGGCGAGAGGTCCATATACATATTCCCACCTATGCACTAGATGGGTCCAAACTCCTGTCGATGAATCTTACGGGTTAAACTCCCATTGGTCAAATCCAAATGGGCACATCAAATATTGGCTTCACTGATGTACGAAAGAGGTCAGAATTATAACTTTCTTATATAATTCACATGAGTGATCATAGTTCAAATAGTTCATAGCATTTCAAAATCTCATATCTAGATCTCAATTTCATTCAAAAACATTAACTTTCAACAAAAATAGATCATATTAAGCATGAAAACTTAAACTTCTAGTATACATAGTAAGAGCTTCAAATGATGTTCATAAACCATTTTAAATATATTAATAATATATATACAACTTAGAACAACACTGGCATACCAAATGAACAAAGATTGACAAGAGTGATACTTTAGGATTCTAAAGGCTCTACGGAACAGATTCGTGTTTAATAGATAGATCAACGTAGTTTGGTAAAGCTAGAACTTAAAGCACACAAAACTAGACCTAAGAGTACAATAAATCATAGTTTAAAAGGTTTATAACAAAAAGCTAAACTAAAGAATAGTCTTAGAGTTCATGGATTCAAGAATTATTCTGGCTGAACATGAAATAAACAACTAAGAATAATAGGCTCAAACTAAGAACAAAAGATGAAATCAACAAAACCTAAAGAATTAACTATAGTTAGTTACTTACACCCAAAAGGAAGTATAAGAACACATCAAACCTCCAGAACTCAGCTTTCAACTCCAAAGTTTCAAAATGAGCTCCAAGACAGCAAAAACAACATTAAAACATCAAAATCAATTTGCTGGGTATTTTTACAGAAGGGGA
Source organism: Fremontodendron californicum (assembly GCA_030761205.1). Taxonomy (NCBI): domain Eukaryota; kingdom Viridiplantae; phylum Streptophyta; class Magnoliopsida; order Malvales; family Malvaceae; genus Fremontodendron; species Fremontodendron californicum. Next base: position 26,073,598 of record JAULJL010000009.1, read on the forward strand.
AAGTTTTTTTGTTTCTGATTCTCTCTAATTAAGCTGCTTTTAGGGTATTTAAAAACCCTTGAGGTGCTTGCTTAGACATACAGGTGGCTTTTGGAGAAGACACATGGCCATGAGGTGTCAAAACAATAATCTGGCAGCTTTGCATAAGGACACCAGACCATGAGGTGTTAAACTAGTCCTAATTAACTATTAGACTCTTAAACTTATGCTAATTAAAAGCTTGACCTCTTAGGTTCTAAGTCTTATAAGTAAGCACCTTAATTTCTATAAGATATAAGCTGCTATAAATTTTAGGCTATCAAGTCCTCCCCACCTTAGGAAATTTGGTCCTCCAAATCAGATCACTGCATTATCAGAACAAATATGGGTATTTTCCTCTCATTTCACTTTCAAGTTCCCAAATAGCCTCTTCAGTAGAATGATGCTGCCACAATACTTTCACAAGTGGGATCACCTTAGTCCACAACACATTTTCCTTTCAATCCAAAATCTGTATTGGTTTCTCAGAATAACTCAAATCATCTCTGACTTCGATAGGCTCGTATTCAATAACATGAGCTGAATCATTTTTATACTTCTTTAACATAGAAACATGAAATACATTATGAACACCTGAAAGTTTAGGAGGCAAGGCTAACCGGTATGCAACTTCACCAACTCTTTCTAAAATTTCGAAAGGATCAATTAACCTCGGACTCAATTTCCTTTTCTTCCCAAATCCCATAATGCCCTTGGCAAGAGATACTTTCAAGAATACATGACCACCAACACAAAACTCCAGATTTCTTCTTCGATTATCAACACAGCTCTTTTGTCGACTTTGGGCTGTTTGAAGTCTTTTATGAATGAGCTTCACATTTTTAATAGCCTTTCCGACTAAGTTTGTTAGAAAAAAACTTCCTTTCACCAACTTCTTCCAAAAAATTGGTGATCTGCATTTTTTACCATACAATGCTTCATAAGGTGCCATTTTGATGCTTGCTTGGTAACTATTATTGTAAGCAAATTCAGCTAAAGACAAATGCTTATCCCAAGAACCTCAAAAATCAATAACACATGCCCTTAACATATCTTCAAGTGTTTGAACCGTTCTTTCTGATTGGTCATCAGTTTAAGGATGAAATGATGTGTTGAAGTTCAATTTAGATCCCATGGCTTCCTAAAACTGCTTCCAAAAATGAGTAGTGAAATAGGAATCTCTATCAGAAGTTATACTCCTTGAAACTCCATGTAATCTTACAATATCTCTTAGATAAAGTTCAGCCAAAGAATTAAGTGAATCAGTAGTATTAATGGCTAGGAAATATGCAGATTTTGTTAATCTGTCCACAATCACCCAAATTGCATCATGATTCCTTTTAGTCTTTGGCAATCCCATCACAATGTCCATTGTGATATCTTCCCATTTCCACTTCGAAATTGGTAAGGGCTTAAGCAATCCAGCAGGTCTTTGATGCTCAACTTTATGTATGTTGACAAACCAAACATTTGGATACAAATTCAGCAATATCCTTCTTCATATCGTTCTACCAATATACACTTCACAAATTCTGATACATTTTAGTGCTACCAGGATGCAAAGTATACTTAGAACAATGTGCTTCGTCTAAGATTTCCTTTTCCAGATTCACATCGTTAGGAACACAAAAGTCTCCCCCTAAATCTCAATACACCATCATCTTGGACATCAAAATCTGGCCTTAACCCTTTTTGTGAACTTTCCACAATACTAAGCAAATCAGAATCTGCTTGTTGAGCGCTTCCTTAATTCCAAAACCAAAACAGGTTCCACTTTCAGACTAGCAAGAAATCCACCGAAATCTTTTAATTGCAAATTCAAGTTCAAGTCTGTGACTCCTCAAGTAATTTCCACTCCTTCACCATCATATGAGCTAAAAATCCAGAATTTTTTCGACTTGAAGCATCAGCAACTACATTTTCCTTACCAGGATGATAAAGGATAGTGCAATCATAATCTCTTAGAAGATCCATCCATCTTCTTTAGCGCATGTTGAGTTTGATCTGAGAGAACAAGTATTTGAGACTTTTGTGATCAATATTTATATCAAATCTTTCACCATATAAGTAATGACGCCAAATCTTCAAAGCAAAATGATGCACCCAAAGAGTGTATCTTATTTAACCTTGCACCTAAAAAAAATCAATTGTAGAGTATAGTGATTAGCAAGGGTCAAGTCCATAGAGATTGGGTTTTAGTTTATAAATCACTAGTTTAAAACTTAAATTCACAGAAAATAAAAGTTAAAAAGGGTTTTGAAATCAGTTTAAACTTAAGCAAATAATAAAAATAAGAAAGCAAGTAAATAAGAAGTAATCAGATATGAGAAATATGGCCAAAGATTCATTCTCCACCACTAGACATCATTAAGAATCAAATTTATACCAATCAATATCAATTATCTATCAAAACTAACAACTGTAGATAATAGTCTCCCGTGTTACCCCAATCCTTCCTTAGTTTGTAGTTAAATAGGACAAACGCCACTACTTAATCTCTAACTATCAAATAACCTAAGATAAACATCTATAGATTCAAAGTGATAGCAGGCTTAAGATGAGAAAGATAGGTTGATCTAAGCAATAAACACATAAACATGGATCAACTTATGTTATATTCCACTTCATAATTCTTGAAAACCCAACATAATCATCAATTACAAATTGCTACTATTGAATAAGAAATCAAGACAAGCTACGTATCAAGTTTCTTAAACTAGCATTAGATAATTATCAAGATCTATCTAGTTTGCAACCTAAACAAATCAAGATAACATGCAAAAATTTGATGCAATCAAAAAAGTGTATCTTATTAAAACCTTGCACTAGAAAAGATCAATTGTTAGGTATAGTAGAAGCAAGGGTCGAGTCTTGATAAGTGCTTAATTTCATGCATTTTCCTATTGAATTTCCCTATACTTTGTGTTTTGATTCTTAAGTTCCTTGACATTTTACTAGGTTTTTATGCTTTGTAGGTATTTTGGAAGAGATGAAGTCAAAACATGTCAATTAGGATGTTAAAGAGCTTACAAAATCACAATCACAAGATGGAAAAAGACTTGGGAGTCAAAAAGATCAAATACTTGGTGCAAAGGAAGAAGAAAGATTTGCCTCCGGAGCTTGTTGCTAAGAAAATATGATGTTAGATTCTTTATTCGAAGAAACTTCCTTCTTGACTTTTGAAGATCACTTGATTACCTTTCCAACTACTGGTCATGGGCCTAAGTCGGATAAGAAATGGTCATCCAAATTGGCATTGGAATATCTCCTTAAATAACCCTAGTGGCAGAAAAAACACTACTCGCAAATCACATTTTTTTTAATACCCTAGCTGACATTTATGTTTATACTTGTCAAAGAAGGATTAGTGGTTGTCAACTTGCATTAATTGCAAGAATCTTTCCTTAAAGCTACTCCTAGTCAAAGTAGGAGAATTAAATCAGCCAAGACTTTTCTCCCTTACACTTACTTTGGCTGCAAGTTTGTAATCTCTCCTCATTAAGGAGTGCTTTGACTAAGACTTTCCTACTTTATTCAAACTTGGCTGCCAAGGCTTATATCTTTCCTTAAAATGCAAAAGTCAGCCACTTTTCCTTAAGTTTAGCCATAAGTCAGCATTTATTGAAGGGAAAGAGCTGAAATTCACTTGTTTGATGCCCTAGCTATTGCCTATAAATAGAGATCAAGGGGACAAACGAAATTTACACTTCTCCAAGCATCAAAGTTCTGATTTCTTCTTTGTTTTAGATTTTTTGAGAGAACAAGAGGCTGGATAATTAATATTCTTCTTCTTTCTTTCTTTTATTTTCTTCTTAGATTCTCTTTAATTTTATGTTTTTGTTTACAATGCCTATGCTAGGCTAAACTTTTATTTGGTTAAGGGTGATTTCAAAGCCCTAGACATGTTATGTAATTAATTTTCAGAATCTATCTATCATTGTTTTCTATCAAAGTTGCTTATGTTCTTCGATTAAAATTGTTCATGATGATATTTTGATTTGTTTAGGTGGCCAGCTAGATAAATCTTGATAATTGTCTAATGCTAGTTTAGGAGTCTTGATCCGTAATTGTCTTGATTTCCTATTCATTAGTAGCAATTTGTGATTAATGATTATGGTCAAGTTTTCAATAATTGCAAAGTGGAACATAACCTAAGTTGAACAATCCGAGCTTATGTGTTTGTTTCTTAGATCAACCTATCTTTCTCAACATAAAGCTACTATTAAATTGAACTTAGAGAGCTGATTCTAGGTTGTTTGATAGTTAGAGATTAAATAGAGAGCTTTTTCTATTTAACGACAAACTAAGGAAAGATTGGGGTAACAAAGCTTGTTGTTATCTACGTTTGTTAACTTTGATAGCTAATTAATGTTGATAGATAAGAAATTGATTCTTAATGATGTCTAGTGGTTGAGAATGAACCTTTAGCCATATTTCTCATATTTGATTCTTCTTAATTACTTATTTTCTCATTCTTATTGTTAATTGTAGTTTAAATTTGATATCAAAATACGTTTTTCTTTTATTGTTCTTGAATTTAAGTTTTAAACTATTAACTTATAAACTAAAATCCAATCCCTGAGGACTCGACCCTTGTTAATCACTATACTCTACAATTGATTCTTTTTAAGTGTAAGGTTAAATAAGATACACTCTTTTGGGTGCATCAAGTTTTTGGCGCTGTTGCCGGGGATTGCTTTCTTTAGTTTATTAGTTTATTGGTTTATTCTTATTTTTTGTTCTAATTATTTACTTTCTTGTTTTTTTTTTATTAGTGAATATCCCAAGCTCCCGAAGAAGACTTAAGACTTAGGAGAATTCGGGAATTTATAACTTCTCACCAACAACCAATCGAGGAGTTGATCCAAAACTTCCAAGAGGAGTAAGAAGAGATGGCAGCAACTGACAACCGAACTCTCAAGGAGCTAGCCACTCCAGACTTGGGTCAACAACCATTATGCATTGAATATGCTAATCTTGAGCTAGCTTTTAAATTAAAATCTGGTTTGATTCATCTTCTCCCAACTTTTCATGGTTTTGCAGGAGAGGATCCAGATAAGCACCTCAAGGAATTCCATGTAGTTTGCTCAAGCATGAGACCAACAGGAGTCACGGAAGAGCAAGTTAAGTTGAGAGCCTTCCCATTCTCTCTAGCTGATTCAGAAAAGGAATGGCTCTACTATATACCATCCGGGACCATCACTACATGGAATGATATGAAGAAAGCATTCTTAGAAAGGTATTTCCCAGCATCTAAGGCTACCAACATTAGAAAAGAGATATGTGGGATTAGGCAATACAACGGAGAGTCCTTATATGAATATTGGGAAAGGTTCAAGAAACTTTATGCATCATGTCCACACCATCAGATAAGTGAACAACTTCTCATCCAATACTTCTATGAAGGTCTCATGCCCATGGAGAGAAGTATGATAGATGCTGCTAGTGGCGGAGCTCTAGTTGATAAGACTCCCGGGGCTGCTAGAACTCTAATCTCCAACATGGCAGCCAGTTCTCAACAATTCTCAATGAGACAAGATCCACCACCACAACCCAAGAGAGTTAATGAGGTAAGTATATCATCCCTTGAACAAAAATTTGATAAACTGACTTCTCTTGTTCAAAACTGGCTTTAGGTAATATACAACAAATAAAGGCTTGTGACATATGTTCAAACATGGGGCACCAAACTGATATGTGTCCAACACTTCAAGAAGACACCAATGAACATGTGAATGCCATGGGTGGATTTTAGAACCAACCAAGGAAATATGATCCCTACTCAAACACTTACAATCCAGGATGGAGGGATCATCCAAACTTCAATTATGGAGGGAACCAATCACAAGCTGTTCCTCCACCATTTGACAACAGGCCACCGAGTTTTCAGCAAAGAATGCAACAACCATATCAAACCCGACAACAAGTGTCACCACAAAAAAATTCAGGTGAGACTCTTGAAGATATTATCAAAACCCTTACTACTAATACAATTCAACTTCAATAGGAATCAAGGGAGACAAACTTAAGTATCGAAACTTAGAGGCTCAGATGGGGCAATTGGCAACAACCATGAGTCAAATGCAAGCAAGAGATTATGGGAAATTACCTTCCCAAACCATAGTGAATCCAAGAGAGAATGCCCAACCTATAACTTTAAGAAGTGGGAAACAGCTAGAGACACCACAAAAGGATAGTGCTCAAGGGGAGAACAACACCATGGCATCCTCTTCACATTCCAATGAGCCACTAGAAAAGATAACTCCTAAACATCTTTTCCTTCTTATATAACTCCTCCACCTTTTCTTAGCAGGTTAGCAAAGTCCAAGAAGGAGGAGCAAGAGAAGGAAATTTTGGAAACCTTCCAAAAAGTAGAGGTGAACATTCCTTTACTAGATGCTATCAAGCAAAGTGCCAAGATATGCCAAGTTCCTAAAAGAGTTGTGCACCTCTCAACGAAAGTTGAAAGGGAGTGAAAAGGTAAGTGTGAGGGAGAATGTGTCAGCTGTTCTTCAAAAGAAACTCCCACCTAAATGCAAGGATCCAGGTATGTTTACCATTCCTTGTAAGATAGGCAACAGCAGGTTTGAGCGTGCTATGCTAGATCTAGGTGCATCTATTAATGTCATGCCATATTCAATTTATGCTTCATTGAATCTAGGACCATTAGAGGAAACTGGTGTTATAATACAACTTGCTGATCGTTTTAACACTTACCCAAGAGGAGTTGTAGAAGACGTTCTTGTACAGGTTAATGAATTGGTTTTTCCCGCTGACTTTTATGTTATTGAGATGGAAGATGAGATATCTTCTAATCCCATACCTATCCTATTAGGGAGACCATTCTTGAAAACAGTAAGAACTAAAATAATGTACATGATGGCACTTTAACTATGGAATTTGATGGTGAAATAATTCGCTTTAACATTTTTGAGGCCATGAGATATCCTAGTGATGTGCATTCTGTTTTTAATATTGATATCATTGACTCACTAGTGCAGCAAGCTTATGATCTAGATGGTGAAGATAGTTTGGAGATAGTCCTTAGCAAACATCTTAGAATGGGGAACGTTAAAGAGGAACTAGCCTTGAGTGACCACGTGGAATGGGCAGTAGAATCTTTACACTCGCTGCCACCTAAAGATGCAAGGTTTGATGTTTCATTTATTGATTTGACTTTATCTAATGAGAAACTTCTACCTTCCATTATTCAGGCACCAACTTTAGAGTTGAAACCAGTACTGGACCACTTGAAATATGTGTTCTTAGGTGAAAAGGACACACTACCGGTCATCATTACCAAAAAGCTCACACCTTTGCAAGAAGAACAACTTATCCGGGTGCTTAGAGAGCATAAAACAACAATTGGTTGGTCAATTGCCGATATCAAGGGAATAAGCCCATCCATGTGCATGCATCGGATTTTGTTAGAGGAAGGGTCAAAACCAACAAGAGAGGCACAAAGAAGATTGAACCCTCCTATGATGGAGGTTGTGAAAAGGAGATACTGAAGCTCCTAGATGTTGGAGTGATCTGTCCTATCTCGGATAGCAAATGGTTGAGCCTGGTCCAAGTGGTTCCAAAGAAATCAGGTGTAACGGTGGTAACAAATAATGAGAATGAACTTATTCCTACTAGGATTCAAACAGGGTGGCGAGTTTGTATTGATTATCAAAAACTTAATTCCACAACTTGCAAAGACCACTTTCCTTTACCTTTTATTGATCAAATGCTTGAAAGGTTAGCTGGTTATTCTCATTATTGTTTTCTTGATGATTTTTCAGGTTATAATCAGATTGCCATTGCTCCGGAGGACCAAGAGAAAACAACATTCACATGTCCATTTGGTACTTTTGCATATCGGCGTATGCCATTTGGTCTTTGTAATGCACCAGCTACATTCCAAAGGTGTATGGTTAGCATATTTTCAGATTATGTAGAGAACGCCATAGAAATGTTTATGGATGATTTTAGTGTCTATGGTGATTCTTTTGATAGATGTCTAGAGAACCTTACACTTGTACTTGAAAGATGCATGGAAACTAACCTTGTTTTGAATTGGGAAAAATGTCACTTTATGGTAGAACAAGGAATAGTTTTAGGTCATGTTATTTCTTCTAGTGGGATAGAGGTTGATAAATCTAAAATAGATATTATGCATTCTTTACCACCTCCACAAATGTGAGAGAGGTTCGTTCTTTTCTTGGACATACAGGTTTCTATAGGAGATTTATCAAAGACTTCTCAAAGATCACATTACCTCTTTGCAAGCTAGTACAAAAAGATGTGGTTTTCCACTTTGATGATAAATGCAAAGAGGCGTTTGAAACATTGAAGGGACTCTTAACATCAACTCCTATCATGCAACCACCAGATTGGAATGTACCTTTTGAAATCATGTGTGATGCTAGTAATTATGCCATTGGAGCTGTTTTGGGCCAACGGGTTCGCAAAGCCTCACATGCCATTTATTATGCCTCCCGAACTCTTAATGATTCTCAATTAAACTATTCCACTACTGATAAAGAAATTTTGGCTGTTGTATTTGCTTTAGAAAAATTTTGATCTTATTTAATTGGTACTAAAGTAATTGTATTTTCTAACCATGCAACCCTTAGGTACTTACTCACTAAGAAGGAGGCCAAACCAAGGTTGATTAGATGAATACTTCTCTTACAAGAGTTTGATTTGGAGATAAAAGATAAGAGAGGTAGTGACAACCTGGTTGCGGACCATCTTAGTCGTTTAGTTCATGAAGAGGATGCACTACCCTTGAATGAGAACTTTCCGGATGAGCAACTTCTTTTTATAAGTACAACAACTCCTTGGTATGCCGATATTGTTAATTACTTAGTTACCAAGAAGTTGCCACAAGAGTTGACACAAGCTCAAAGAAATAAGATCAAGAGTGATGCCAAATACTACATATGGGATGATCCTTACCTTTGGAAGCATTGCTTCTATCTGATTATAAGAAGGTGTGTACTAGAATCTGAATTTCAATCTATTCTCACCTTTTGTCACTCTTATGCATGTGGAGGACACTTTGGATCCAAAAGAACATCCATGAAAGTTCTTGATTCTGGATTTTATTGGCCTACTATGTTCAACGATGCATACCTCTTTTGCAAGTCATGTAATCGTTGCCAAAGAACAAGTAACTTAGGTGTTAGAAATCAAATGCCTTAAACTCCAATACTTATTGTTGAAACTTTTGATGTATGGGGCATGGATTTCATGGGACCTTTTCCTTCTTCTTTTGGTAATCTTTATATTTTACTTGCCGTTGATTATGTTTCAAAGTGGGTGGAAGCAAAATCCACTAGGACTAATGACTCTAAAGTTGTTTCAGATTTTTTCAAGACTAACATCTTTGCTAGGTTTGGAGCACCAAAGGCCATAATCAGTGATAGAGGTACTCACTTTTGCAATAGGACTATGGAAGCACTTTTGAGGAAGTATAACATCACACACAAGGTCTCCATCTCATACCATCCTCAAACCAGTGGGCAAGCTGAAGTGTCAAACCGAGAAGTTAAGTCCATCCTTGAAAAGACAGTTAATCTAAATAGGAAGGATTGGAGTTCACGACTTGATGATGCACTTTGGGCTTATAGGACAGCATATAAGACACCCATTGGTATGTCTCCTTATCGACTTGTTTATGGTAAGCCTTGTCATCTTCCGGTTGAATTAGAACATAAGGCATATTGGGCTATCAAACAATGCAACATGCAGATGGATGAGGCATGTAAGCAAAGAAAACTAGACCTACAAGAATTAGAGGAGATAAGGAATGATGCCTATGAGAATTCTAGAATTTACAAGGAAAAGACTAAGGCATTCCATGACAAGATGATATCAAGAAAGGACTTTCTTGTTGGACAAAAAGTTCTTCTCTTCCATTCACGTCTTAAGTTATTTCCAGGTAAATTACGTTCTCGTTGGGTTGGACCTTTCGTTATTACTAATGTGTTTACTCATGGTGCAGTTGAAATCCAAAGGCCAAAAACAGATAAGGCATTCAAAGTGAATGGTCATCGATTGAAGCCTTACTGTGAGAACTTTCCAATACAAGATATGGAGGAGTTACCACTCTTTGAGCCAAATTATGTTGAATAATAATGGCATGGGTCTAAGTCAGGCTGAGGACAATAAACCAAGCGCTTATTGGGAGGCAACCCAAAAGGATGGAGAATATCTATTATAATCAGATTTGCAAATTCCTTACTCTCAATCATTCTATCTTTTATTGTTTTTCTTTTGTTTTGTTTAGTAGTTCTTTTCTCTTGCATATAATTCTTGTATTTGGGGATAATAGCATTACATTGAGGACAACGTAAAAATTAAGTGTGGGGAGAAGAATTTTTGATTTTATTTAGAGTGTTTTGTTTTTGAGACTTTTTATGTTGTTTTTAGTGTGTTTTAGTTACTTTCAATACTATGATGAGATATGAATTTCATAAGTCTAAAACTGATTTATTAGTGAGAACATTTTCATGAGAATTGAGCTTAATATCATTTTTTATGAACCAATGTTAAGATGATATGTTGATTGAGAAAGAAGCATGTTTCGACTTAAATCTGACTTGTATAATCATTCTTGTGAGTTTTTGAGCCTATATGATTGATGCATTATACATTTCAATCTAATTTCTTTCTTGAGTATTCTTATGATTACATGATTCTCTAGAACTTGCTCTAAACCTTGTTGAGACTATATTGATGCATGTGACAACATGAATATGATAGAGGCATTAGGATTTTTAACCACGGCCAAACAGCCATCCCTTATTGATGTTCCAAGAGAACATCCCCCTTAGTGAACCAATTTGAGCCTACGATAAGCTATTTATTTGGTAACCATAAATTGTCCCTAACCTAAATATACTTATTTATATCTTTACCCTTGTTCTAAAGATGAATTAGCATGTTTTGAGACATATTGCAAAGACAAGGAAGATCTATTGAAAATTTGGGTTAGAAATAAGAAATAAGTGTGGGGGAAAAGAAAAGAAAAGTCAAGAGAAAAAGAAAGGGAATATTGCCAAATACATTCCTATGTGAAAAAAAATATGAATCATCTCTTGAACTTGTGGAAAAAGAAAAAGATGTTACAAAGTTGTTTAGAATGAAGAAAAGGCCCAACATGAACATTCGGCCTATGTGATTATGTACTTGTAAAGTGTTTTGAGAAGTTTCTTTGTATGAATCTTATTATGTCTCTAAACTCTATAAAATCTTTGGAACTTTTATAATATCCTTTATATTTTATTCTTTAGCCACATTATTACCCCTTGGCCATATTATAACCTTGTATAAAGACCTCTAGATTCATGAAGTTGCATGATCTAAGTAGTGGAGAATAGGTGGACAAGCAAGCATATGTTAAAAACTGTTTTCATGAGATTGATTGAGGGTAAACATTTCACCACTACTTTAAAGAGTGAAAATCATGAGGGTATCCCATGAGAGAAGTTGAGATTAAGTTTGAACATGCACTATTTTGATTGAGATATGTTATGTTAATTTTAGCTTAACTCAAACCATTTACTATCAAGCATATTTTTTGTGAAACTCTTTAAGCTATTGATTAGTTTATAAGACTTGTCCAATGATTGTCTCTAATTTGTATTGAAAGAGGATTAGATTAGGTTTTATTACTTTGTCTCTATTTGATTTTGCTTGAGGACTAGCAAAAGATTAAGTATGGGGAAGTTTGATAAGTGCTTAATTTCATGCATTTTCCTATTGAATTTCCTTATACTTTGTGTGTTGATTCTCAAGTTCCTTGACATTTTACTAGGTTTTTATGCTTTGTAGGTATTTTGGAAGAGATGAAGTCAAAACATGTCAATTAGGATCTTAAAGAGCTTACAAAATCACAATCACAAGATGGAAAAAGACTTGGGCGTCAAAACGATCAAATTCTTGGTGCAAAGCAAGAAGAAAGATTTGACCTCCGTAGCTTGTTGCTAAGAAAATATGATGTTAGATTATTTATTCGAAGAAACTTCCTTCTTGACTTTTGAAGATCACTTGATTACCTTTCCAACAGTTGGTCATGGGCCTAAATCGGATAAGAAATGGTCATCCAAATTGGCATTGGAATATCTCCCTAAACAACCCTAGTGGCAGAAAAAACCCTAGCCGCAAATCACCTTTTTTTTCTTAACACCCTAGCTGACATTTATGTTTATACTTATCAAAGAATGATTAGTGGCTATCAACTTGCATTAATTGCTTTAATTGCAAGAATCTTTCCTTAAAGCTAATCCTAGTCAAAGTAGGAGAATTATTTCAGCCAAGACTTTCCTTCCTTACACTTACTTTGGCTGCAAGTTTGTAATCTCTCCTCATTAAAGAGTGCTTTGGCTAAGACTTTCCTACTTTATTCAAACTTGGCTGCCAAGGCTTATATCTTTCCTTAAAACACAAAATTCAGCCACTTTTCCTTAACTTTAGCCACAAGTCATCATTTATTGAAGGGAGAGAGCTGAAATTCACTTGTCTGATGCCCTAGCTATTGCCTATAAATAGAGATCAAGGGGGAAAACGAAATTTACACTTCTCCAAGCATCAAAGTTTCGATTTCTTCTTTTTTTTTTAGAGTTTTTGAGAGAACAAGAGGCTGGATAATTAATATTCTTCTTCTTATTTCATTCTTTCTTTTATTTTCTTCTTAGATTCTCTTTAATTTTATGTTTATGTTTACAATGCCTATGCTAGGCTAAACTTTTATTTGGTTAAGGGTGATTTCAAAGCCCTAGACATGTTATGTAATTAATTTTCAGAATCTATCTATCATTGTTTTTTATCAAAGTTGCTTATGTTCTTCCATTAAAATTGTTCATGGTGATGTTTTGATTTGTTTAGGTGGCCAACTAGATAAATCTTGATAATTGTCTAATGCTAGTTTAGGAGTCTTGATCTGTAATTGTCTTGATTTCCTATTCATATGTAGCAATTTGTCATTAATGATTATGGTCAAGTTTTCAATAATTGCAAAGTGGAACATAACCTAAGTTGAACAATCCGAGCTTATGTGTTTGTTGCTTAGATCAACCTATCTTTCTCAACATAAAGCTGCTATTAAATTGAACTTAGAGAGCTTATTCTAGGTTGTTTGATAGTTAGAGATTAAATAGAGAGCTTGTTCTATTTAACTACAAACTAAGGAAAGATTGGGGTAACAGAGCTTGTTGTTATCTACTGTTGTTAACTTTGATAGCTAATTAATGTTGATACATAAGAAATTGATTCTTAATGATGTCTAGCGGTGGAGAATGAACCTTTAGCCATATTTCTCATATTTGATTCTTCTTAATTACTTATTTTCTCATTCTTATTGTTAACTTTAGTTTAAATTTGATATCAAAATACGCTTTTCTTTTATTGTTCTGGAATTTAAGTTTTAAACTATTAACTTATAAACTAAAACCCAATCCGTGAGGACTCGACCCTTGCTAATTCACTATACTCTACAATTGATTCTTTTTAAGTGCAAGGTTAAATAAGATACACTCTTTTGGGTGCATCAAGTTTTTGGAGTCGTTGTCGGGGATTGCTTTCTTTAGTTTATTAGTTTATTTGTTTATTCTTATTTTCTGTTCTAATTATTTACTTTTTTTTTATTAGTGAATGTCCCAAGCTCCTGAAGAAGACTTAAGACTTAGGAGAATTCGGGAATTTATTCAGCCTGACTTGCTAAAACACAAAAACAAATAAAAATATTAAAAACTCAAAACAAAACAATACTAATAAAACCTAAATAATCCAAAAAAATAATAATAATAACAAAACAAAACAAAGAGAGAAAGGAAGGAAGGAAAAGCAAATTTGATATGGCAGGTTGGCTAATCTTTCATCACTTGGGCTGCCTCCCAATTAGCATTTGATTTAATGTGTCCAAGCTAACCAATACCCCTTCTTGGCTTTTTAGGATTTTCGGGTTTAGGCATGAAACTTCTCGGATCTTTACGTTTAATAGGAAGCTTTCTTTGCACAACAGCAGATGCATTCTCCACCAAAATTATTATGTCATCACAATTTAATTTGCTCTTGGTGGTGTATTGCTCGTTAAGGAATGGTGCATCTCTTGGTACTTGCTTAATAGCATCCATAAGCAAGCTATTTAAGGTTTCTAGAATTTGTTGTTCATGTCCCTCCTTCTTGAACTTTGCAAATCTGCTAGAAAAATATGGAGAAAAAGCATTAATATAAATAGAAACCTTAAAAGTTACCTGAGGTGCCGAAATACTCTCAATTTGAATGGTGGCTTCATTATCCTCAAGAAGTGAATCCATCTTCGGTTTTGTCTCATCCTCATCTTGTTCCTCATTCCTCAAGGTCACAATAGTAGCATTCTCCTTTGGGTTAATCACCGTTTAGGCAGGCAATTCTTCAGATCTTTGTGGTACCCATCCACCATACTACTAGCCAATTGGCTCATTTGTGTTTCCAAACTCGGGATACTTGCCTTTCTTTCCCTTGTTTCCCATTGAAGTTGCAAGGTACTAATAAAAGAGAATTGACAAGTTCTTCTAAAGAATTACCTGAGTTTTGAGATGGTGGCTCAAAAAGATCTTGTTGTTGATTCCATTGTTGATTGAAGACAGACTGATGAGTGTAATTGGCATAAAGATATACTTCTTGATAACTTTTCGAGTAGCCATAATTAGTATGATCCCATCATCCTTTATTGTAAGTGTTTGAGTAAGGATCATACTGTTGTCCTTGGAACCCTTGATGACCTTGACATCCTCATAAATCATAGGCTTGTTCAAAATTATCATCTGGGAAGTATAGGCACAAATTGGTTGGATGATCCATCATAAAGCATACTCCACACTTCCTTGATCGTTGAACATTACCCATGGCAAGTTGTTGAACTATGGATGTGAGATTCGCTAGTTGGTTTTGAATGTTTGATGTAGCCCATGCCATCTCTCTTTGATTGGGTAGAAAAGAAAACCTATATATACAAAAAGAAAATTAATTAGAACTGAAAATAAGAATAAACCAAGTAACAAATAAACTAAAGGAAGCAATCCCCAGCAACGACACCAAAAATTTGATGCACCCAAAGAGTGTATCTTATTTAACCTTACACTTAAAAAGAATCAATTGTAGAGTATAGTGATTAACAAGGGTCGAGTCCACAAGGATTGGGTTTTAGTTTATAAATAACTAGGTTAAAACTTAATTCAAAGAAAATAAAAGTTAAAAGGGGTTTTGAAATCAGTTTAAACTTAAACAAACAATAAAAATAAGAAGTAATCATATATGAGAAATATGGCTAAACCACTAGGCATCATTAAGAATCAAATTCTTAGCTATCAATATCAATTATCTATCAAAACTAACAACCGGAGATAATAACCTCCCGTGTTACCCGAATCCTTCCTTAGTTTGTAGTTAAATAGGACAAACGCCACTACTTAATCTCTAACTATCAAATAACTTAAGAAAACATCTATAGATTCAAAGTGATAGCAGCCTTAAGATGAGAAAGATAGGTTGATCTAAGCAATAAACACATAAACATGGATTTATTCAACTTATGTTATGTTCCACTTCCTAATTCCTGAAAACCCAACATAATCATGAATTACAAATTGCTACTATTGAATAAGAAATCAAGACAAGCTACGTATCAAGTTTCTTAAAATAACATTAGATAATTATCAAGATCTATCAGTTGGGATTCGACCTCATGCTCAAACAATAAACGAATTAACGAAGAACATGAACGCAGCAGAATAATAAACAAAGAGATAGTCGAATCTTACAAGATCATGCTTGTAAAATTTTAAAGCGATCTTGTAATTATAAAGCATACATATGATTAGAAATCATACCTTAAATCAAAGATCTAGTAATCTTGAGTTTACAAACAGCCCACTCAATCTTGAACACCAAGCTGTCAATCCGAGACTTCAAGCCACACAAGTGTGGGCTCTAACGGTAATCCACCGAAGATGATCAAGAAAACCTTCATAAGGTAGGAATGGAGTCTTGCCGAAAACGATGCAAGTAGTTTAGGTTTCAAGAAACCTCTCCCCATCTAAATAAACATCCATGGCTGAATTCTTCATAAGCATCAAGAAGAAGAAAACGCTTTTCTTTCTTCTCCGGGTTTGATGCGCCAACCTCAAGGATTATCTTGATCTTCTTTCTTCTTCACTCTATGCCTTTGCTCTCTTGAAAGAAAACATTTTTCTCTCTAGCAATCCATGAAAAGGAAAGGAGGAAGTCAAGAAATCAAAAAGACACCAAAGCCTCTAAGCATATCACATATGCAGCTAGGGAGGACATAGGGAGGTCAGCCAAGCTATCATGTTTCTTTTATAGGGGGCGGCAATCACTCCAGGGTTTGGACTAGGGACAATAGCTCTTATATATTTGCCCTTAAGTCCTTCACTTAATTAAACTATTTAATCAATTAGGCTCTTTCCATTTTAATCCCTTAATTCACCTTTCTGTGTGTGACCCATTAGGCTTCCAATATATTGGCAATGAATATAAGTTAATCTAATTAATTTATACTCATAGATCATGAGCAGACTCTTGCAAGCCATCATGACCACCCAAATACTGGAGAGTCAAGTTAGTGTTGACAAAACCTTTCGTGTTCAGTCTATCAGTGTAATTCGGTCCTTTCACCAAATATCCCGGAAAGACCATGAGCATGGTGCAGTGTCTACTCATATTCAATCCATGTTAGTTCTTGCAACTATTAGTTAACTTTGTGAATTTAGAGAAACTATTTCTCCTAAATTCATCATACTCTGGCCGGAGATTCCATCAAGTTAACTTAAGCCAAGAACAAATGAGATATGTCTCCGATGTCACTAGGAGTGGTGAATCCTCTCTGGATCACTCATCCATCTTCGTATGGTTCATGTCATACCCAAAACCACTCTACCATAAGCATCACTTTGTGTTAGGGACCCGTTCGTGATGGAATCAAAGTATGACACTCCCCATACAAGATGACCTGGTATGACAAGTCAGAGGACTACTTACACGACTGACACGTGAGAACGTTTCCATAAACACTTGAGTGACAATACCAAATGGAGTTCCTACAGCGGGCCATGTTCAGTGAACTTGTTCAACAGACAAGCACCTACATGTTATCCTAAAGTATCTCATATACTTCAACACGTGAGATCAGTTGCTTACTAAGTAAGTAGGCTTAACATGTACCAGTCTTTGAGCATTGCCAATGCCTCGTCTTGGCAATACGATGACCAGGAACCGTTTTAGGAACATGGCTTTGATGCATAAGGATCTCACAATTATATATAATTCCTTTGCAAGGCCATTATGTTCCACGGGCTTCATCCGATTAGTACTTAATAACTCCTTATCATCGTACTAACATGAAGGAAAACCTTGTATCACTAAAATATAGTGATGGGCTTGCATTATTGGTAGTTTATGCCTGACCAAACTGATTGGCTCTAAGGCATACACCAACAATCTCCCACTTGCACTAAGCCAATCACTAACGCATCCAATGCCGAACTCTTTCGATTAGCAATTGTGTATCTACTAGGACATAGCTTCAGTACATTATTGTGAGAATATGCTTCGGTCATATACCTTTGATAATCTCTATTATCATAGTCACAAATACATATCCGGATCACAATGAAACCCGATACCTTATGGCTCATGTTGTTACTTTAACAGCTAGGAATCTTTTAATTAGACCAGTGAGCTATCGATCCAAATTCACCTTTTTGCAGCCTTAAACAAAAGGTTTGTATTCTGACTTAGAATATAAAAAATCCAGTCCTCTTAGATTTGGAATGTTTCCAAATGACTGATTTATTAAAATCATGGCATTAAGTCACTTATTGGATTCTCTCTATGTTAAACTCATTTAACATTTAATCCAATCAGTTGTTGCTAAATCTGTTAGATCTTAGCATAACTGTTGATTTACCTTTTAATCATCAATGTATCTGATATACATTGTTTAATGAGTAATCCTCATTACTCCTACTAACCCTTAGGTGTGCACTAAAGATATCTCATCCTTATGATAACTTCAACTCTTGAATGTCACTATCATAACTGGATATCTCAATCTATTGTCTAACAATGTTCTATTAAATAGACTCATCTCTTATGAGTTATGCATCACTATGCATCCTACTTAATCATTATGTTTAGTAGACTCATATCGTATGAGTAATGCATCATAATGCATCCTACTAAATCTTTGTGCCTTTATGCATCCTATGCATAAACTTCAGATTTCTACTTATGACCTTTAACTTTTAAATGTCATAATACTCCCACTGTTTCCTACTTGTGTAGAAACATTCAAAGTAAACTCATTTACTTTCCTATGGGATGTGAATTCAAAACTCTTTTGAATGCACATTTGTAATTATAAAACCAAACATCTCATATCCCATATGAATGTTTGTTTTACAAATACAATTCGAAATCCTTTATAGGTTAGTGTTTCGGCAATCTTGGCTATTTGGAGCATTATGGACTTTTCTGTGTCATCATATAGTAATGTCCATCCAATTCATCTGATATGAATTCTATTAGATAATCAATCAATTTAGTTTCAATCCATTCTTCATTTAGATCATATCTTAATAAGAATGCTCTTTAACTAAATTAGTTTCATAATCTCATTATCAAATTCCTTAAGCCAAAGCTCATCTAATTGTCAAGTTTTGTATAAGATTTCCTTTTATTCATAATCAAAGAAACTACTAGTATCTATATACTTTAATCTTATACTTTTGACTTGAACAACCTTTGATTATCTTTTATGCAAGTCTCTAGTTTTTATGAGTGTAATAAGACCATGATATGGAATAAATTTCATAAAACCTTTCGGTTCATTCTAGGATGACTGGCCAAGCATCTAATGCTAGCATAACCGAAATATCAATGATAATGTTTCTAAAACATTCATCATGAATAGGTTGGCAAGCTTGATCAAGAATCAACTAGGTTGCCACCTCCTTAGTCTTATTCCTTTTTCACTTGTCCTTGTCATTAGTTCCATCTATATGTCATACATATCTTTGAACCAACCTTATAGGTATCATATACCTAAAGGTAGTGAAAACAAACTCATAATAACCATGAAGTAAAACTTCTCAAGTTTCACTTCCTTTCAAGTATCGAATATACTTCTTGCATTTAAGCCTCCAATGCCCTGCATTGCCACAATGATGGTGTGTCCCTTTGATCGATATTAATTTCTTTCTTCATCTCATCATCCTTACTTTGAAAAACGTTTCTTCGGTTACCTTCCCTTGGTGGAAGTAACAAAGTGGATGACCTTTTTCAGTCTAGAGAGCCATCAAGTATGCAATCAAGTGACTAGTTAACCTGCCATGACAATTTATATCCCATATCAACTAATGCATATAATAGTCATTATGCAAATTGCAATCATTAAAACCAGGTTTTAAAGTTTGAATGATTGTTCTCACTATTTTATCAACATAGTAGCCCTTCTCTATTCGAGAAATTTAACTTTTAAAACTTCTTAGTGAGGAAGGACTCCTTTCATCCCAACATGACCTTGAGTGACTCAACAAGCCATGTTGAAACTAATTGAGTAGGTAACTTTGCTTACCAATTGCATCTCCATGCAACTCCTTGATCAGTTAGGTGACAACTCTTTGCCTAAATGCATCATATGCATTTCGCCTAACCATTGCCTCTAAACGTCATGCGATCAAGTTTTAAAGCATCCGGATATCATCACACTTAGTTGAGTAAGACCCACCTTCTATAACTCAAACATATTTGTACAGTAGTTTGACCTTGAGTGACTCAACAAGCCTCTTACTGGAAGAACTCTGGTTATCTTGTTAAGATGGTGGAAGGCAACTTATCATGCGTAACATGGACTCAATATAATTTAATGAGGGATTTCTTTATTTCATAAATTAGGTCTCATTGCTTTTCTTTGTTGATTGACATGCATAGCATTTATTCACATATATAAATTCAAAAATAAATCTATCTCATGCAATCTACTAGGATGATTATGGACTTTTACTACTCTAGTTTCCTTGAGCCATTAGGAAACTAGTTGGTCAAATTCCTAGGGATACCATACATAGTCTTCATAAGTCTTGATGGTGATCTCCTTGGTCTTTCTTCTTAGCGCCTTGTCTCCTTACATTTGTGAATTACATAAATTCTAATCTTAGCCTAAATTTAAATCTATAAAACTATATAACATTTACATATCTTTGATAGAAACCTCGAGTTACATTCGAGGGGAGTTAGGTGAGTAGAGAATTTACAACTCTGAAAATGAAAAAGAGAAGGCAGGGTTCGCAGACCCTATTTATAAAAAATATCAAAAAGAAAATTTAACCATCCATGACCTAAGTCAAAGGTCTAAGTCCATAACCATCCTCATGCTTTCATAATCACATCACAAATCATAAAATTAAATGCATACATATTTAATATCGCTTAGTAATCTTGTGTGTCATTTAAGGAAAGTAATATTTAAACTTATTTAAATATACTTGGCTCAAATTATCTAGCAATTTTAACTTTAATTCAATTTACTTGAGTCCTAATCCAATTAGGATTCTTAAAATTAAAATCTTCCATCTAATTAAACAATTTAATTAGATTTTCTATCTCCTTAGGAAGTTCAAGTTTGATTAGGAAACTTTCTCTACAAGGAAAGTTTCATATCTTCTCCTAACTTTTAGAAGTCCTTGTTTAACTAGGAAACAATTTCCACAAGGAAAGCTTAGGTGCATTCCTAACTCTTAGGAATCCAATCTTGACTTGGAAACACTTTCCACAAGTCCAAAATTCCAAAGAATAAGAATTTCCAAAAATAGAAAGCGATGCCCTAACACACAACTTCTGTGTGTAGCCGCCTCCTACTTTTAGTAAGTAGCACCGCCGTAACCTACAGCCCTTGTTGGGGCAACGTTTGCCTCAAAGCAGCTGCCTATTTTGGTGGCTAAGTGGTGAACAATTCACACACAATTCATTATTTGATTTTTAGCCAATTATACCTACATTCAAGAATCAAATTCAAGAACTCAAGGCTGCCCAGAAAATTCCAGCAACCATGCAAATTGTTTGCACAATTTTGACAGGCAGTTTCGGTAAAAAAAAAAAAAAAAAAAAAAATTCACCAAAAATTGCAGGATCAAGATAGACATGTTTTGGACTTCTCCTCAAATTTTCTGAATTTTTGGACACCTCTAACCATGTCAAAACCGCAACTTACAGCAGGTGTGCAGAAAAATCCTGCACTTGTGTTCTTCAAAATTCAAGCACCAAAACCAATTCAATTCAATTCAAATCAAATCAAATCCAAACTTGTTTCTTTTAACTTATTTGTGTCATGCAATCATATGGAAAGGTTAAACATTGACCAACACAATTTTAAATATGTTTTAAAAAATTTAAAACACCAAGATCAGATTGCATACAAAAGCTGTCAGAATTGAAACAAAACAAGAAAATGTTTTTCATGATGGAACTTTGCTAGATCAACACACAATTCAATCCAATTGATTATTACCAATAATTAAACATGTAAATCACAAGAAAACTTACAAGCTAGGCTCTGATACCACTGTTGGGATTCGACCTCATGCTTAAACAATAAACGAATTTAAGAAGAACATGAACGCAGTGAAATAATAAACAAAGAGATAGTCGAATCTTATAGGATCATGCTTGTAAACTTTTGATGCGATCTTGTAACTATAAAGCATAGATATGATTAGAAATCATACCTTAACTCAAAGATCTAGTAATCTTGAGTTTACAAACAGCCCACTCAATCTTGAACACCAAGCTGTCAATCCGAGACTTCAAGCCACACAAGTGTTTGGCCTCTAACGGTAATCCACACAAGATGATCAAGAAAACCTTCATAAGGTAGGAATGAAGTCTTGTCGAAAACGATGCTAGTAGTTTAGGTTTCAAGAAACCTCTCCCCATCTAAATAAACATCCATGGCCGAATGCTTCATAAGCATCAAGAAGAAGAAAACGCTTTTCTTGCTTCTCCAGGTTTGATGCGCCAACCTCAAGGATTATCTTGATCTTCTTTCTTCTTCACTCTATGCCTTTGCTCTCTTGAAAGAAAACGTTTTTCTCTCTAGCAATCCATGAAGAGGCAAGAAGGAAGTCAAGAAATCAAGAAGATACCAAAGCCTCTAAGCATATCACATATGCGGCTAGGGAGACCATAGAGAGGTCGGCCAAGCTATCATGTTTCTTTTATAGGGGGCGGCAATCACTCCATGGTTTGGACTAAGGACAATAGCTCTTATGTATTTTCCCTTAAGTCCTTCCACTTAATTAAACTATTTAATTAAGTCCCTATTGCTTAAATTCTCAAATTAATCAATTAGGCTCTTTCCATTTTAAACTCTTAATTCACCTTTCTGTGTGTGACCCATTAGGCTTCCAATATTTTGGCAATGAATATAAATTAATCTAATTAATTTATACTCATAGATCATGAGCGGACTCTATCAAGCCATCATGACCACCCAAATACTGGAGAGTCAAGTTAGTCTCGACATAACCTTTCGTGTTCAGTCTATCAGTGTAATTTGATCCTTTCACCAAATATCTCGAAAAGACCATGAGCATGATGCAGTGTCTACTCATGTTCAATCCATATTAGTTCTTGCAGATATTAGTTAACATTGTGAACTTAGAGAAACTGTTTCTCCTAAATTCATCATACTCTGGCCAGAGGTTCCATCAAGTTAACTTAAGCCAAGAACATATGAGATATGTCTTCGATGTCACTAGGAGTAGTGAATCCTCTCTGTATCACTCGTCCATTGTATAGTTCATGTCTACCCAAAACCACCCTACCATAAGCATCACTCTGTGTTAGGGACCCGTTCGTGATGGAATCAAAGTATGACACTCCCCATACAAGATGACTTGGCATCACAAGTCAGAGGACTACTTACACGACTGACACGTGAGAACGTTTCCATAGACACTTGAGTGACAATACCAAATGGAGTTCTCACAGTGGGCCATGTTCAGTGAACTTGTTCAACAGACAAGCACCTATATGTTATCTTGAAGTATCTCATATACTTTAACACGTGAGATCAGTTGCTTACTAAGTATGTACGCTTAACATGTACCAGTCTTTGAGCATTGCCAATGTCCCGTCTTGGCAGTACGATGACCAATAACCGTTTTAGGAACATGGCTTTAATGCATAGGATCTCACACAAGTATATATAATTCCTTTGCAAGGCCATTATGTTCCATGTACTTCATCCGATTAGTACTTAGTAACTCCTTATCATCGTACTAACATGAAGGAAAGCCTTGTATCACTAAAATATAGTGATGGGCTTGCATTATTGATAGTTTATGCCTGACCAAACCGGTTGGCTCTAGGGCATATACCAACACTATCTAGTTTGCAACCTAAACAAATCAAGACAACATGCAAAAATTTGATGCACTCAAAAGAGCGTATCTTATTAAAACCTTGCACTAGAAAAGATCAATTGTTAGGTATAGTAAAAGCAGGGGTCGAGTCTTCAGCCTGACTTGCTAAAATAAAAAAATAAAATAAAACTATTAAAAACTCAAAACAAAACAATACTAATGAATCCTAAATAATCCTAAAAAAATAAATTTAATAATAAAACAAAACAAAGAGAGAAAGGAAGGAAAGAAGAAAAAGCAAATTTGATATGGCAGGCTGGCTAATCTTTCATCAATTGGGCTGCCTCCCACTTAGCAGTTGATTTAATGTGTCCAACCTAACCAACACCCCTTCTTGGCTTCTTGGGATTTTCGGGTTGAGGCATGAAACTTCCCGGATCTCTGCGTTTAATAGGAAGCTTTTTTTGCACAACAGAGGAGGCATTCTCCACCACAATTATTATGTCATCACAATTTAATTTGCTCTTGGCGGTGTATTGCTCGTTAAGGAATAGTGCATCTCTTGGTACTTGTTTAATGGCATCCACAAGCAAGCTGTTTAAGGTTTCTAGAATTAGTTGTTCATGTTCCTTCTTCTTGAACTTTGTAAATCTGCTTGGAAAATGTGGAGAAGAAACAATAATATAAATAGGAACCTTAAAAGTTACCTGAAGTGCCGAAATACTCTCAATTTGAATGGTGGCTTCATTATCCTCAAGAAGTGAATCCATCTTTGGTTTTGTCTCATCCTCATCTTGTTCCTCATTCCTCAAGGTCACAATAGTAGCATTCGCCTTTGGGTTAATCATCGTTTGGGCAGGGAATTCTTCAGATCTTTGTGCTACTCATCCCACCATACTACTAGCCAATTGGCTCATTTGTGTTTCCAAACTCTGGATACTTGCTTTTCTTTCCCTTGTTTCCTGTTGAAGTTGCAATGTAATAATAACAAGAGAATTGACAAGTTCTTCTAAAGAATTACCAGAGTTTTGAGGTGGTTGCTCAAAAAGATCTTGTTGTTGATCCCATTATTGATTAAAGACAGATTGATGAGTGTAATTGGCATAAGGATATACTTTTTGATAATTTTTCGAGTAGCCATAATTAGTATGATCCCACTGTCCTTCATTGTAAGTGTTGAGTAAGGATCATACTATTGTCCTTGGAACCCTTGATGGCCTTGACATCCTCCTAAATCATAGGCTTGTTCAAAATTATCATCTGGTAAGTATGGGTAGAAATTGGTTGGATGATCCATCATAAAGCATACTCCACACTTCCTTGATCATTGAACATTACCCATGGCCAGTTGTTGAACTATGGATGTGAGATTGGCTAGTTGGTTTTGAATGTTTGATGTAGCCCATGCCATCTCTCTTTGATTGGGTAGAAAAGAAAACCTATATATACAAAAGGAAAATTAATTAGAACTGAAAATAAGAATAAACGAAGTAACAAATAAACTAAAGGAAGCAATCCTCGGCAATGACGCCAAAAATTTGATGCACCCAAAGAGTGTATCTTATTTAACCTTACACTTAAAAAGAATCAATTGTAGAGTGTAGTGATTAACAAGGGTCGAGTCCACAGGAATTGAGTTTTAGTTTATAAATAACTAGTTTAAAACTTAAATTCAAAGAAAATAAAAGTTAAAAAGTGTTTTGAAATCAGTTTAAACTTAAACAAACAATAAAAATAAGAAGTAATCAGATATGAGAAATATGGCTAAAGATTCATTCTCCACCACTAGACATCATTAAGAATCAAATTCATCCCTATCAATATCAATTATCTATCAAAACTAACAACCGTAGATAACAACCTCCCGTGTTACCCCAATCCTTCCTTAGTTTGTAGTTAAATAGGACAAACGCCACTACTTAATCTCTAACTATCAAATAACCTAAGATAAACATCTATAGATTCAAAGTGATAGCAGCCTTAAGATGAGAAAGATAGGTTGATCTAAGCAATAAACACATAAACATGGATTTATTCAACTTATGTTATGTTCCACTTCATAATTCCTAAAAACCCAACATAATCATGTATTACAAATTGCTACTATTGAATAAGAAATCAAGACAAGCTACATATCAAGTTTCTTAAACTAGCATTAGATAATTATCAAGATCTATCTAGTTTGCAACCTAAACAAATCAAGACAACATCATGAACAATTCTTATAGTAAAACACAAGCAACTTTGATAGAAAACCAATAATAGATAGAATATGAAAATCAATTACAAAACATGTCTAGGGCTTTGAAATCAACCTTAACGAAAGAAAATTTTAGCCTTGCATAGGCATAGTTAACATAGACATAAAAGAAACTAAGAAGAAAAACTAAAAGAAAACTAAGAGAATGGAGAAGAAGAAGAAGAAGAAGAAGAATGATGATCCTTGAGTCTCTTCAAAAGATGTCTAGTTTGTGGCTCAAAAGATGGTATTTATAAAGCTTTAAAACCCTGAGAACAAGTCCTTGCCACACAAGTAAGGTTTGGGGGTAAAATTTACATTTTTTTCCAGATTTGCGGATTTTTTCCCGAGTCTCGGCGTCGTGGCGCCGAGCTTCTGCCAGCCATTTTTCTGACGCTTCTTCTTTCACTTCCTCAGCTGATTTGGATGACCATTTCTTGTCCGATTTAGGCGTGTAAACTACCATTGGAAAGGTATTTAAGTCAGATTAAAACGTCAAGAACGAAGCTTCTTCAAATAAGGACTTTAACATCATGTTTTCCTTGCAACAAGCTCTGGAGGTCAAATCTGCCTTCTTGCATTGCAACCAGAAATTGATCTTTTCGACTCCCAAGTCTTCTTCCATCTTGTGATTATGATTTTGTAAGCTCTTTACCATCATTATTGACATATTTTCACTTCATTCTCTTAAATATACCTAGAATTCAAAAATATAACATAAGTAATCAAGATATAACATAACTAAAACTAAGAATAGAAAGGACATAAAATGTGTATTTTATGAGCTTATCACAAAAACAATTGCCGCCAATTCTAAGTCATGTGTCGGATAGTTCTGCTCATGATCTTTCAATTTCCTTGATCCATAGGCCACCACCTTCTCATTTTGCATTAACACACAACCCAAACCTTGGTGTGAAGCATCAGTATAGATGCAAAATCCACCAGTACCACATGGAATGGTCAAAATAGGGAAGTCATAAATTCTTCAACTCTTGGAAACTTCGTTCGCAATCTTTATTCCAATGAAATTTCACATTCTTTCGGGTAAGGTGGGTTAAAGGTACTGCAATACAAGAAAACCCCTCTATGAACCTCCGGTAATAACCAGCGAGTCCTAAAAAGCTTCCAATCTCAGTCACACTTCTTGGTCTTTCCCACTATACCACTGCTTCTATCTTAGATGGATCAACGGACACACCATCTTTAGAAATAACATGCCCTAAAAATGCAACCTGTTCCAGCCAAAACTCATATTTGTAAAACTTAGCTTACAACTTTTTTTCTCAAAGAATCTGGAGAACAATTGACAAATGCTGCTTATGCTCAAGTTGAGTTCGAGAATAGATCAAAATATCAACAATGAATACTATGAAAAACTTGTCTAAGTAAGGCTTGAAGACATGATTCATCAAATCCATAAAAGCTGCAGGCACATTGGTCAAACCAAACGGCATAACAAGAAACTCATAATGACCATACCGTGTACGAAAAGTTGTCTTAGGAATATCATCACACTTAATCTTCAATTGATGGTATCTAGAATGAAGGTCAATCTTTGAGAACACTTGTACCCCTTACAACTGATCAAACAAATCATCAATTCTAGGCAACGGATACTTGTTTTTCACTATCACCCTATTCAGCTATCTATAGTCGATACATAATCTCATTGTACCATCTTTTTTCTTCACAAATAGTACCGGAGCACCCCACGGGGACACACTAGGACGTATGAATCCTTTGTCCAATAAGTCTTGTAATTGTTTCTTAAGCTCTTCTAGTTTAGCAACTACCATACGGTAAGGAGGCATAGATATCGATTCAGTTCCCGATATCAAGTCAATGGCAAATTCAATCTCACGATCTGGTGGCAAACCAAGTAAGTCATTAGGAAAAAATCAAAAAAGTCTCTAACAATAGGAATATCATTCAAGCATGGCTTTTCTTTTCCATTCTCAACATCATAAGCAAGATAACCTTCACAACCTTTAGAAAGGAGCTCATTAGCATGCATACCAGATATCAAAGATGGACAATCAATTTTCTTATCACCTTCGAAATAAAACATAGATTGATTTGGAATAGAGAAGGTAACAATTTTTTTTTATAACAATCAACATTTGCATGATAAGTAAAAAACCAATCCATGCCAAAATGACGTCAAAATCATGAATTCTCAATAGAATCATATATGCAAACAGTTTTTTATCTCCAAGCTTCACCAAACAAGACTTATACACTACATCAAAAATTAAGGAAAGTTTCATAGGAGTACCCACAGCAAGAAAAACCCAAGTGGTTTAGGCTTAATTCTCAAATGGCAAGCAAATTATGGTGACACAAATGAATGGCTAGAACAAGGATAAAAAAGAACTAAAGCATCACGACCAGCAACTGGAAGTTTACCTTTGATAACTGAAGTGGAAGCTAGAACTTCTTCCTTGTCTAAAGCAAAGACTCTTCCTTGGACCACTAGTTTCTTACTCTTATCTATAGGCTTCTTCATTTGTTGGTCATGCATCAACGGGCAATCCTTTATCATATGCCCAATCTTCCCACATCGAAAACAAGCTCCAATCTCCCAATAACACTGTTTTGACCCATGATTCTTGCCACATCGTTTGCAAGGCTCTGAAGCATCTTATTTAGGTGCTTTGGGCTAAAATTCTCTTATTTTCTGCTTCTTGTTGGCTTGATTCACATCTGGCCTCTTTTGCCAATTTCTCATGTTTCTAGCTCTATCATCACATTCTTGCTCTATTTGGGCATCTTCATATCTTGCTCTATGAATTGAGCTCGATCTACTACTTCAGCATAAGTTTTGAGCTTGAAAGGAACTAGTTTGCTTCTAAGAGTTGGTCGCAAACCTCATTGAAACTTTCTTGCTTTTCTTTGCCTTGTTTTCTGCAATATAGGGAGCAAACCTTGACAGAATAGTGAATTTGGATTCATACTGATCCACTGTCATATTCCCTTGTTTTAAGTTGAAGAACTCTTCTTCCTTCTTTCTTGCATTCACTCAGGAAAATAATTTCGGTTGAAAGCATCAAGAAACCTTTCCCAAGTTATAGGCACATTTTCTGAACCTAGCACCTTTTTTGTAGATTTCCACTGATGTTCAGCCTCTTCCTCAAGCATAAAAGAGGCTAATGCAGCTTTCTCCTAACTATTATACCTTATGAAATCAAATAACTTCTCAAGTTTCATGATCCATGCTTCAACCGTAGTAGGATTTCGAACACCATTAAAGGATGGCGGATTCATCCATTGAAATTGATCAAGACGAGCCAGATTTTATCCATTTCAATTTGCTGATTCTCATGGTTATTATTCTCGACCTGATGCTCCAAAATAGAGGTAATATTCTCTAGAGCCCTATTGATGTTCTCTAGACGAGCATTAAGACTACGAGAAGGTGCACAAGTCCTATTCATTTTTGCTTCCTAGACAGGAAACAAACAAAGTTTAAAGGAACCCAAACAATTCTCAAAGTCCAACCAGACACAAAATCAAGTAAAAAGGGATGTAAGACTTATACTCTAATACTTATATATCTAAGACATACTAATGAACCATTTACATAGCTCTGATACCATCAACTTTGTCACGCCCCGAAATACAATATAAGTCATACCATTAGACATGACATCATATACCCAGGATTCAAAACATACAAACTAACCATATTTAAGGTCTCATACCATTAGAGAGTTAAGGAATTTATTTAATTTCAAACTTGAACATAGAAGTATAAAGATAGATACTCAAGGAGTCTTAAACAACAAAACTATAACTTGTATTATACAAGCCCAAACACTTAGCATATTATACAATCCACACAACTTGGTCATAGATACTTAGCTTACATCCCCAATTTTACTGATTTACAACAAAAACAAGCTATTTCAAATGATGTTGTACCTTAAATACTCAAGAACAACACCAAAAGCCAAATGAGGGCTCTATATGTCCACACAAAACACCTCTACGAAAACCTTCTTAGAGAACACCAACACCTCGAGCCTTAATATGAAAAAGATGAACAATTTAATGAGCCACAAAGCCCAACAAGTAATCTAACCACAATTAAGGAAATAACACCCAAAAGAGCACGGATCAAAGGAACGAAACCAAATTTGTGATATTTCCAACATCCTAGTATTTGAATGTCCAAAAGGTCTCTAAACAACTTATATTAGATCAACTGGGAACATATATCGAAACAATGATTCAAATACTCAGAATGCATAAATTGTTAATGCATTTACAAGTTCAGATAACATATTCAAATTCAGAACTTATATCATTCATATTCATAAAACAGAATAGATAATCAAAACTTATTCAAATGAGATTCATAGTTCAAATGCTCCATTTAGTGATCTAGCAAGTTCAAATATCCTAAAAAGTTCAAACTCCCGTTGATGCATCAAACGGGTGAAACTCCCATAAAGGGCATTACCTACTTGGCAAAGGTCCATATACATATTCCCACCTGTATACTAGATGGGTCTAAACTCCCATCGATCAATCGTATGGGTCAAACTCCCATTGGTCAAATCCAAATGGGCACATCAAATATAGGCTTCACTGATGTACGAAAAAATTCAGAATTATATCTTTCTTATATAATTCACATGAGTGATCATAGTTCAAATAGTTCATAGCATTTCAAAATTTCTTAGCTGGATCTCAATTTCATTCAAAAACATTAACTTTCAACGAAATAGATCATATTAAGCATGAAAACTTAAACTTCTAGTATACATAGTAGGAGCTTCAAATGATGTTCATAAATGATTTTTAATATATTAATAATATAGATACAACTCATAACAACACTGACATACCGAATGAACAGAAATTGACAAGAGTGATACTTCAGGATTCTAAAGGCTCTAAGGAACATATTTGTGTTTAATAGATAGAACAACTTAGTTTGGTAAAGCTAGAACTTAAAGCACACAAAACTAGACCTAAGAGTGCAATAAATCATAGTTTATAAGGTTCATAACAAAATACTTAACTAAAGAACAGCCTTAGAGTTCATGGATTTAAGAATTATTCTGGCTGAACATGAAATAAACAACTAAGAATAATAGGCTCAAACTAAGAACAAAAGCTGAAATAAAAAAAATCTAAGGAATTAACTATAGTTAGTTACTTACACTTAAAAGGAAGTACTAAGAACACCTCAAACCTCCAGAACTCAGCTTTCAACTCCAAAGTTTCAAAATGAGCTCCATGACAGCAAAAGCAACACTAAAACACCAAAATCAGATTGCTAGGTATCTTTACAGAAGGGGGAAAGTTTTTTTTTGTTTCTGATTCTCTCTAATTAAGTTGCTTTTAGGGTATTTAAAAACCCTTGAGGTGCTTGCTTAGACATTCAGGTGGCTTTTGGAGAAGACACATGGCCATGAGGCATCAAAACTTGTAATCTAGCAGCTTGGCATATGGACACCAGACCATGAGGTGTTAAACTATTCCTAATTAACTATTTGACTCTTAAACTTAAGCTAATTAAAAGCTAGACCTCTTTTGTTCTAAGTCTTACAAGTAAGCACCTTAATTTCTATAAGATATAAGCTACTATAATTTTTAGGTTATCACAACTAATGCTTCAAGGAAGAATTCTAGATTTCATAAACCATGGTCACTGCAAAATAAGGAAAGATGTAGATCCCAACCTAGGCTAGGCTATGAACAAAGGAACAAACTTTTTGAAAATTTTTGAGCTCCTTGGAAACTTAAGCAAATGAAACATTTTTCCAAGAATCCAGATCGTGGTGATTTTATGTGTATCAAGGTTATGCCAAAATCATTCACATCCCTTCTAATAACAACAAAACATGAATTGCCCAAACATCACTTTTGATTGAATTTTCGAGGCATATTGATTGAACAGGGTTGGGCATACACTTTCCCCTTGTTTTAAGCAACCCAAGATAGAAAATCAACTTTTCCAATATAAACCCAGAAAAGAAAAGGACTTGCGATGGTCCTCATAATGATATGTATTTTCATGGCCAATCAAATAAGGCATCATATGTAAATGTAGTGGATACGTGGTGAATAAGGATGAATTAACGCATGAATTTTCGGGGCATGCATTAATAAAAAAAATGCAAAAAAATGAGTGTGGCATCATTCATTTACGAAATGCAAGATGGTTTCAAGTAAAAACCTTTTCAGCCTCTTTCCTCTAAGGAATGACTCTTCAGTTTAAGTTATTGCGTTTGAGATGAAAAATGGCCATCTTTCATTATCCTTTCACTGATATAAAAAGTATTCTCTTTGTTATCCCCTTTTAAACCTAAGGAATTTTTATATTCTTTAAACCTTATTCAAGGATCGCTCCACACTGGAGGGCAAATGAGAAGAAAGATCTTTTCAAAGATCACAGACGAATAAGTCCTAGCACAAAGATAGATACAATAAAAATAGAACTCCCAAATAAGCGCGGGCTTACTCTGTCAAAGTGGAAAAGTACAAGAAAAAAAAAGATGTGAAAAAGATAGCGAAATGAAAGCCCATGAACAAAAAAGAAAAGGAAAAAGCAAAAATCAAAAGATGAAAGGAGAAGCTCAAAAAGGACAAATGTTTCAAAGGGAATCTTCTTCATGAAATGGTCATTGATTCGATAACCCTTAAACACATGTTTGGGCCTATCTATCATTTCTTTCTGAACAACCTTGGCCTATATTACATACCTAGAAAAAACCATTTTGATCAAGCATGGCTAATTAAATTGATGAGTTTATTCCTGGAGAAATGGACGAAGCTTCGATCTCATTTTTTGGCTAAAACTATTCTTTTTGGACAAGTTTTGAATTCTTAAATGCATGGTGAAGCATTTAATGAAAAAATGAAATGAAAAAATGGAAATAATGAGACTTTAGGGTGAAAACCCAAAAATAGGCATTCTAGAGTAAAATGGGGAAATTTTCGATGCCATTCATGATGTTGCCAAGGCTATGAGTAAAGAGGAAGTCATTTTGAAGAAATCGAGGAATATCCAAAAATTCCTAAATATCCCCAAACTGTCAACTTTCAGTTGGAGGATTCTAAGACTTTTTTCCTCCAAATTAACTTTCCAACCTTGAACATCCCGGATAATCTTGACGCTTGTCAAAACGCCATTATTTGGAAGTTAAAAGAATGTAAAATCTCTTTTATTTTCAAGGAATTAATGTTTTTTAAAACCTGTTTCATTTGTGAGCCCAGAAGGGGCATATGTTTTTCTTGTTGAGTTTTGGAACAACCAAATTCTTGTTGCACCAAGCCTTTCAAACTCAATTTCTAACATTGATCATCAGTCTTCAAGAGACTTTCGTAACATTTTAGGCTCAAAAGTTTTCAATAAATGAATAATTTTTTAGAATGAAAATGATTTTGAAGTAACCATTTTTTGAATAGAAATGATGTTGACATGAGACAAGGGTTTTTCTAACCCAAAGGTATGGAACTATTGAGATAAATCTTGACTCCCAAAATATGCAGAAGCAATGAACTCAGCAAATAGATTTTTGTGGATAAAAGCTTGAAAACTGTCGGGGCAAAGAGATAGCCAAGGATTGAAAAGGGAATAATATCTTATGGGGCACGATGTTCAAGATACACTCTGATTTGAAAAGAAGAAAGAATTCGAAAGGCTAAGCCAAATTCAAGAAAATCATTCGGGGACATTTGCATTGCCATCATTCATGAGCATTTGCATCTTTGGTGATTTTTGCATCTGCATATTTTCATGAGCACTTGCATCATTGTTAATCTCTGCATCAAGAAGCATTTGCGTTACTCAAAGACATTTGCATCATTCATAAGCATTTTCATCTTTGTGAATCTCTGCATCAGCATCATTGAAGCATTTGCATCAATCGAAGACATTTGCATTTGCATCTTTGTTAATCTCTGCATCTGCATCATGAAGCATTTGCATCAATCGAAGACATTTGCATTTGCATCATCATGAAGCATTTGCATCTTTGTTAATCTTTGCATCTGCATCATGAAGTATTTGCATTATTTGAGGACTTTTGCCTTTGCATCATCCGCAAGAATTTGCATCTTTGTTGATATTTGCTTCTGCATTATTTCATGAAGCATTCGCATTGTTCGAAGATATTTGCATATGCATCTTTTCATGAGCATTTGCGACATTATTGATTTTTGCAACTGCATCATTACATGAAGCATTTGCATCATTCAAGGATCTCTGCATCATTTTATGAAGCATTTGCATTGTTCATGGGTACTTGCACGTGCATCATTAAGGGGCATATGCATCAGTCTATATTGGCATTGCATGACACTCGCTGTATGCATTGCATTTCATTCATGACATTTGGTATAGCTACATACACACATAACATTGATTGTTTGAAATTTTTAAATTTAAATTTGAATCTTCAATGAGATTTTCTTCAAAGACCTCCTGGCACCTTTTTTCAAAACCTCCGGGTATCATCTTTCAAAATGGTATTTTTCAAGACCTCTGGGCACCATTTTCAAAATCACGGATAAGACCTCCGAGCACCATTTTCAAAAAGGGTACCTTTTTTCAAAACCTCTAGGTATCATCTTTCAAAATGGTTTTTTTCAAGATCTCCATGCACCATTTTCGAAATCGTGGATAAGATCTCTGAGCACCATTTTCAAAAATCATGGATAAGACCTCTGGGCACCGTTTTTCAAAATCATGGATAAGATCTTCGAGCACTATTTTCAAAATTGTGGATATGACCTCCGGGCAGCATTTTCAAAATCGTGGATAAGACCCCCTGACACCATTTTCAAAAATCGTGGATAAGGCCTCCTCACACCATTTTCAAAATTGTGAATAAGACCTTCGGACACCATTTTCAAAATCATTGATAAGACCTCCGAACACTATTTTCAAAGTCATGGATAAGTTTTCTGGGCACCATTTTCAAAAAATCGTAGATAAGACCTTCAGACACCATTTTTAAAATCATGGATAAGACCGTCGGGCACTATTTTCAAAAAGGGCACCTTTTTTCAAAACCTTCGAGTATCAACTTTCACAATGGTTTTTTTCAAGACCTCTAGGCAGAATTTTCACAGAAGGAACACTTTTTTAAGACTTCCGTCCATCTGTTTTCAAAACCTTCGGATATCATCTTTCAAAATGGTTTTTTTCAAGACCTCTGAGCACCAATTTCAAAGAGGAGTTTCTTGCAAATTGAAATCGTTTTCTTAAGACGGGTCAAGCCTTGGTATGATAGTCAAGCTAATCTCTTTAAGGAAAATCCTTTTACCACAAGTTTTTAAAAAAAAAATAAAATAAAATGAAAAAACACTCTTTTTTCTCCGACACATGTGATCCCCATGATCGGACAAAATTGTTGTCTATTTGTCTTTGCCTTATTCTTGATTCTTATCAATAGCCAAAGAGGCGTTAGGATTCGGATCATGCTCAAACAGAGATCATGTATAATTCAATCAACAAGTTAAATTAACAACGCAACGGAATAAAACAAAAACAAAGAGAAACTAAATCCCTCCATGGATCTGCCTATAATTCAAAACGATCATCCTATCAAGAACATATAACAATCAAAATCCCATAACTCCATAGTGGAGATTGCCAAAACCTCAAGATACATTCTTGATGTTCTTGTTCTTGCACACAAAGCCTGGTTGTCGCAAACCAAAGCCGTCCAATTGTTCGGCCTCAACCAGTAATCCACACAGGTGACTCGAAAACCTTCACAAGGTTGAGATTATGTTTTGCCGAGACGATGCTAGTAGTCTAGGTTGTGAGAAACCTTCCTCCACTACTCTAGTTAGCCGAAAAAAAGTAGGCAAGAAGAAAATGGATTCCCTTGTTTTCTCTATGCGGCCGATTCTCACTGGGAGAGTGAGAGGATGCGGTTACCAGGGTTTCAGCTTAGGGGAGGCGGCAACAACATAAGGCATAAATATAATTACGTTTAGTGTATGCCAACTATTAGACTAACTGATCTAAAACCCTTATATATATTATTAAGTATTCACAATAAGCCCACAACACTTAATGAATATTTAATCTGTACTACTCTCATTTTAATTCCATTAATCACGTTTTGTGTGTGACCCATTAAGCCCCCAACATGTTGGCAATAAATATAAATTAAATTCATTTAAGAATTTCCTATTTATATACAGATCATGATAGGCATCTAGCAATGCATCATGACCACCCAAATGCCGAGAGAGTCAACAAGGTTTGACAAGCCTTTCGTGTACAATATGTCTATGTAATTCGATCCCTTCATCAAATATCCCGGGAAGGGAAAGAGCATGGTTCAGTGTCTACTCTTAATCCCATTCCATGTTAGATCTACAACTTTAATATTAACTCCTTAAGTATTGCCTTGGCCAAGGACTTCCATAAGTTAATATAAGCCAGATGCTAGTGAGATATGTCCCCTCATATCACTTGGGGTGATGAATCCTTTCTGGACCACTCATTCATCTTTGTATGCTTCATGTCATACCCAATAACACCTTATCGTAAGCATCCTCTTGTTGGGACTCGTTCGTGATGAAATCTAAGTATGACAATTCACATACATGATGACCTGGTGTCACAAGTCAAAGGATTACTTACATTGAGACATGAGAGTATTTTCCATAGACACTTGAGTGAAATACCTAATGGAACTCTCATAGCGGGTCATGTTCAGTGAACTTGTTCAACTAACAAGCACCCATATGTTATCCCCAAGTATCTCTATACTTTGAATCTATGAGATCTGTTGCATGCATCAAGTGCATGAAGGCTTAACATATGCCAGTCTTTGAGCATTGTCAATGCCCTATCTTGACAATACAATGACCAGGAATAGTTTTAGAAACACGGCATTGATGCATAAGGATCATCATAACCGTAACTCCTTAGAATTCCTTTGCAATGCCATTGTGTTTCATGGGCTTTATCTTCACAAGTTATTTATAACAATTATAACAATACTTATGCATAAAGAAATACCTCAATTATAATTAATAAACTATAATGTGCAACACTGGCTTGCAGGGCTTACACCAACAATGTCCCACTAGCAGTAAAACCAATCGCCCATGTACTTAAGCCCATGTCCTTCCATGTGACGATTGTGCTTCTGCTGGGACAAAACCTTAGTGAAAGGATCAACAATATTATCCTCTGTGGGTACCCTTTCCATACTTACATCACCTCTTTGAATTATATCTCTAATCAAGTGATATTGCGACAATACATGTTCGGATTTATGATGAGACCTTGGTTCCTTAGCCTGCGCTATGGCACTAATGTTATCATAGTAAAGTGGTACTGGATCAACAATGCTTAGAACCACACCAAGTTCAGTTATGAACTTCTTAATCCAAACAGCCTCCTTCGCTGCCTCACACGCGGAGATGTATTCAGTTTCTGTTGTTGAATCTTGTTGTCGATTTTCACCACGCAAGTGCATGTATCGTAACAAGTAACATAGTGAAAAGTAAAGTGTCGATCCCACGAGGAATTGCTACTAAATTTGATAAGTACTAAAATTAACACTCTCAATCTTATCTAAACAATTAATTAAAGATGGTAATTAAAAACTATATTAAAAGAAACCAATACTGAAGCAAGTAAATTATAAAAGATGAATTCAATTAATTATAAAAGCCTAGGATTACAACTTCCCTCAACACTTCGCTTGAATCTCTCTCTACCTTTTCACTTAATTAATGACCTTGATTTGTTAACCTATAAGTCTAATCTATTTATAAGGATCTTCCGATGGTCTCATAAAAATATCCCTCTTAACCAATTAACTATATTCCTATGATCATTGAATTAATGAAGAACTCATTAAGCTTAGGCTCTAACAATGGTTACACATGACAAGAAAGTATATTTCTACCCTACCTGCAGATCAATTCATCCTAATAAATGAATATGAAACATGTGTCATTCAATCCATGTCTAACACTAAACTTCCTTTTCCAAGTTGTATTTAGGTTACCAAATCAATCTAATTGGTGGCCAATCAACTAGAAGCATTAAGAACAAGAATGAACAAACAACTCAAAAACCATTAAATCAAGTTAGAGAGAGAAAGTAAATTCAAACTACATGTTGAGTTCCATTGAAAACCTAGTAAAAGAAAATTAGTTCATGATAATTAATGAAAACAAATATTCAAAGAGTTTCACCATCATCAACAACACAAGAAAACTAACGAAGAAAAAAGAGAAAACTAAAGGGTTGTCAATTCTTGAGTTTTCAATCTTCACCAATCTTCCAATCTTCTTGAGAGCTTTTGGTGACAACTATCTCTTGAGAGAATTAGGTTTTTAGAACCCCAATCCCCCTTGTTTTAGCCTTAAAGAGTGTCCAAGGCCCCTGGAGTCCAAAACTTCGCGTGCAAGCAAATCAGGTAAGCATCAATTTTTTTTTTTAATATGTTTCTCTTGTTTCTGTGTCGCGGCCTGGCTCCAACTTTTTGACTCTCCTGTGCCGCAGCACCGATCTTCTGGTTGGCCGCCTGCTGGTTCTGTCATCTTCTCGAACTTCGTCAGCTATTTTGGATTGGCAAATCTCATTCGATTTTGACGATAAAATATCGTTGGAAAGGTATGGAAGTCAGCTTCAAAAGTCATAAGGAAGTTTTCTCAAATGAAGAATTTAAGATCATGTTTTTCTTGAAACAAGCTCCGGAGGTTGAATCTGTCTACTCGTTGCTTTGTACCATTTTTCATCGTTTTACACCTCGAAGCTCCAGACCACTTTGGACCTATAAAAACACATAAGTAATAACTAAATAACTATTTTAAACATGAAATGGATAAAAAAAATAAATCTAAAAATATCTAAAACTAATCAAATCCTAATAAAAGCCGCAAGGACTTAGCCGATTTAAATGCATAAAAGATGATAAAATAACTATATTTACTGGAGTTATCACACCCCCAAACTTAAGATTTTGCTAGTCCTCGAGCGAAACAAAATAAAACAAACTAAATAAATAAAGTGACTCAAACACAACTTAAGATAAATGCACTCAAACAATGATTCCCTTAATTGTCCTCAAAAGTTATCTCAAAATCCCAACTCAAAGTAGAACAAAAACACAATCCAAATTTATGATTCAGTTCAATTGTATGCCTTATGTTTAAATGGATTTTCAGTGTGTGTGAATAATCTCTTTGCAAATCATTGTATGTAATATAAATAAGTTTATGCCAATGCAAAATACGAATTAGTACTAGATTCTCATATATTTGCTTTTCATCTCTCTCTCCACTAATGTAGACTAACACATCATCAAGGATCAAGTAGGTCTTTATTAAGCTTGTAATGTAAGGCTAGGTCAAGGTAGGATAAAGATATATTTCGGTTTAAGTCACCCATAGACACTTTACATTTTTTTTTCTTCAGGATTTTTGAAGAGTCATAGTCTTTGCCTCTATTTACATACTCCATTCTTTGAATACACTTCCTTTTTGCTTCACCAATTTATTCTCTTTTTTTTTTCTTCTGTTCTTTGTTTTTGAAGAACCGTAACCTTTTTTTTTAATAGAGAAATTTTACATCACCATTTCACCCAAATTCGACATGGCTCATAATTGTTTCCTGTAATATCATCACATGCCTATGTAGTAAGGGTTAACCATGGTTTTTCTTATTTGGCTAGGCTAAAAGGTGTGGCAATCAAAGAAAAGATATATATCAATTAGGCTCAAAGAGGTAGACTAAGGATATTAATATATAAAGGTAGGCTTGAAAGGCTCAAGTGATCCAAATATGGCCTAAATCACTTCTTGAACTTAGTGTTGTCTAAAATTTCGCCTCGAGAGAGAATCAAACAAATTCTAGGCTTCTTGACATAATCGCAATTCACATCAACATAAACAGTCTTTAAATAAGCAATGCAAATCTAAGCAATAGATCAAGTGCTCAATTAGTGAAATCACATCCTAACATGAAACTAACAAAATAATTTTACACAAATTCTCCTCATGCTTATTTTTTCCCCAAAAATCAAGATAAATCAATAACTAAAATTCATTATTGGATAAGGATTCCATCATAATAAGTGCAATATATCTCAAGCAAAACAATTTTTTTTAGACTCCTAATAAAATTAGACAATCACACAAACTAAAATAAATCTAAAGACACACCCTCAAACTTAAAACAAGCATTTTCTTCAATGTTTGGAAATAAAAAGAGTAAGAACAAGAAAACTCCCCTATTGATGAAAGCTATGCAAGAGAAGCTTTAGTTTTCCTCTTAGACTTCATCATGCTTGTCCAAGTTTGGTGAGTATTCACTACAAAAGAAAACAAAGTAAAAAGAAATTAATAAAAATATCCTAAAAATTAAAATTGAAAAAGAAAAGAAAAAGTTTGGAACTTGGGTTGCCTCCCAAGAAGCGCTTGATTTATAGTTATCAGCTTGACTATCTCATGCCCATTAGCCGACATCCTTCCACTTGAACCATTGCCCCCCCTTTTTCTTTGCTTTATGAGGCCTGACATTCACATAATTGTAGCTTCCATGCATCTTAGAAGTAGAATGTGACGTGTCTCAAGTGGTTTAGTGGAAATTTTTCTTTGAAGGCTTCTTTGGAATCACTATTCACCACTTTGGCTGCCAAACATTCATCAAATTCATTAGGAAACTTCATAGCTTTAAACACTTTAAAAGTTACCTCTTAGTCTAGAACCCTCATGGTAAGTTATCCTTTTTGTACATCAATGAGTGTTCTACCGGTGGCTAGGAATGGTCTCCCAAGAATTATGGGTATTTCACTATCCTTCTCCATGTCAAGCACAATAAAATCAGCAGGAAAAACGAATTTGTCGACCTTGACTAGCACATCTTCAACAATGCCTCTTAGATGTTTGATGGATCTATCGGCTAGTTGCAACATCACTGTAGTGGGCTTTATTTCCCCCAAACCAAGCTTACGATAGATAGAAAGAGGCATTAAATTGATACTCGCCCCCAAACCAAGTAGTCCTTCAAGTTTACCAAAAAAATTATTACCAATAGCGCATGGAATGGCGAAGCTTCCCGGATCTTTGAGTTTGGGTGGGAGTATCTTTTGAAGGATAGCGCTGCACTCTTCAGTAAGTGCAACTGTCTTAATCTCATCCAATTTCCTCTTCTTGAATAATATTTCTTTCATAAACTTGACATATTTAGGCATTTGTTCTAAAGCTTCAGCAAAAGGTATATTACTATGGAGCTTTTTGAATACCTCAAGAAACTTCTGAAACTGCTTGTCAAGTTTGTGCTTTTAAAGGCGTTGAGGAAAAGGTGGTGGTGGGTAAACTGGAGGCTTCGTTTCTTCTTCTTGACCCTTTTCAATTTCTTTTTCCCCCAAATTTTCCGCTTCAAGAGGCTTGGATGGCAATTCTAGCACTTTCTGTTGAAGACGCTGAGGAAAAGGTGGTGGTGGGTAGACTGGAGGTGTGTTCTCTTGAATTTTCTCATTATTCTTTTTGCTACCCACTTCTACTTCTTTCCCACTCCTGAGTGTAATTGCATTGCAATGCTCTTGTCTGTCTTTCCAAGGATTGGTTTTAGTATCACTTGGAAATGATCCCCAAGGACGATTGTTAATTGCATTTGCAAGCTGGTCGACTTGTGTCTCAAGATTTCTAAGTGACGCTGTTTGACTTTGAATTAATTCAACTTGACTTCGAAGTGTTGCTGCATGAGTCTGATTTGTCACTTCTTGACTAGCCATGAACTTTGTAAACATCTCTTCCAATGATGTCTTTTCTTGGACAGGAGCTCATGACTGTGCTTGAAACGCAAGAGGGACTACTTGCTTAGCTTGTGATGATGACCCTTGATTATTGTTCCAGGAAATGTTTTGCTGATTTCTCCAACCTGGATTATAATCGTTGGGAAATGGGTTGTTCTGCTGCCTATTATAGTTTCCCACATATTGAGCAGATTCAACCTTTATTGGGCATTTACCACTTGTGTGTCCTTCCCCACAAAATTCACATGTTACAAATGGGCTTTGGACTGAATGCACACCCATAGTGTCAAATTTCTTGGACAAAGCAGCCATCTGTGCCGATAAGGCACTGATCTCATCCAACTGGTAAACTCTTGCACCTCCCTTTGGCAAACTTCTCTCATTTGACCATTGATAATTATTGGAAGCCATCTTCTCAATTAAATCATAAGCCTCATCAATTTCTTTTCCCATGAGAGCCCTACCTGCTGCAGCATCGATAGAACTTCTAGTAGGACCCATTAACCCATTGTAGAAAGTGTGCACCTGAAGCCATTTAGGTATCCCATGATGAGGACACCGTCGGAGCAGATCTTTGTACCTTTCCAAACTTCATATAATGATTCTGAGCCATACTGCATAAAAGATGTGATATCATTCCGCATCTTAGCTGTCTTGGCAGGAAGAATATATTTGGCAAGAAATTTCTGGGCCAGATCATTCCAAGTAGTAATGGAGCCAGCCGCAAGGGAGTGCAACCAGCTCTTGGCCTTATCTTGAAGTGAAAAAGGGAAGAGTCTCAATCTAATGGCATCGTTAGAAACGCCATTGTATTTGAAAGTATCGCAAATTTTTAGGAAATTCATGATGTGACAATTCGAATCATCGTTCGGTAAGTCACCAAAATGAACTAATGTTTGGATCATATTAATGATGGTTGGCTTTATCTCAAAATTATTTGCCCGGATGGCAGGCTTCTGGATACTGGTCTGAAGTTCTTGCATGAGAGGAACCCCAAACTCTTGCAAACTCTTTGTATCGTTAGCTTTAGCCATTTTACCTGGAAATAAGAAAGAAAAAAAAAGTTTAAAGTAAGACGAAGGTTGCTTGGTATTATAATTAACAAAAATAATAAACAATTCCCCGACAATGGTGCCAAAAACTTGTTGTCGATTTTCACCATGCAAGTGCACGTATTGTAACAAGTAATATAGTGAAAAGTAAAGTGTCGATCCCACGAGGAATTGCTACTAAATTTGCTAAGTACTAAAATTAACAAACTCAATCTTATCTAAATAATTAATTAAAGATGGTAATTAAAAACTAAATTAAAAGAAACTAATACTGAAAGCAAGTAAATTAAAAAGGATGAATTCAATTAATTATAAAAGCCTAGGATTACAACTTCCCTCAACACTTCGCTTGAATCTCTCTCTACCTTTTCACTTGATTAATGACCCTGAATTGTTAACCTAGAGTTCTAATCTATTTATAAGGATCTTCCGATGGTCTCATAAATTATCCCTCTTAACCAATTAATTATATTTCTATGATAATTGAATTAAAGAAGAACTCATTAAGCTTAGGTTCTAACAATGGTTACACATGACAAGTAAGTATATTTCTACCCTACCTGCAGATTAATTCATCCTAATAAATGAATATGAAACATGTGTCATTCAATCCATGTCTAACGCTAAACTCCCTTTTCCAAGTTGTATTTGGGTTACCGAATCAATCTAATTGGTGGCCAATCAACTAAAAGCATTAAGAACAAGAATGGACAAACAACTCAAAAACCATTAAATCAAACTAGAGAGAGAAAGTAAATTCAAACTACATGTTGAGTTCCATTGAAATCCTAGTAAAAGAAAATTAGTTCATGATAATTAATGAAAACAAATATTCAAAGAGTTTCACCATCATCAACAACACAAGAAAAGTAAAGAAGAAAAAAGAGAAAACTAAGGGATGTCAATTCTTGAGTATTGAATCTTCAACAATCTTCCAATCTTCTTGAGAGCTTTTGGTGGAAACTATCTCTTGAGAGAATTAGGTTTTTAGAACTCCAATCCCCCTTATTTTAGCCTTAAAGAGTCCTATTTAAAGTTTCCAAGGCCCCTGGAGTCCGAAACTTCACGTGCAAGCAAACCAGGTAAGCATTATTTTTTTTTTTCTTGTGTTTCAGTGCCGCTGCCTGACGCTGTGGCACCAAATTTTTGACTCTTCGGCACCTCGGAGCCGACCTTCTGGTTGGCCGCCTGCTGGTTTTGTCATCTTCTCAAAATTTTGTCAGCTATTTTGGATGGGAAAATATCTTTCAATTTGGACAAGTAAATTCCGTTGGAAAGGTATGGAAGTCATCTTCAAAAGTCTTGAAGGAAGTTTTCTTAAATGAAGAATTTAAGATCATGTTTTTCTTGAAACAAGCTCTGGAGGTCGAATCTACCTGCTCGTTGCTTTGCACCATTTTTCATCGTTTTGCACCCTGGAGCTCCAGACCACTTTGGACCTATAAAAACACATAAATAATAACTAAATAACTATTTTAAACATGAAATGGATAAATAAAATAAAACTAAAAAAATCTAAAACTAATCAAATCCTAATAAAAGCCTCAAGGACTTAGCCGATTTAAATCCATAAAAGGTGATAAAATAACTATATTTCCTAGAGTTATCAAATCTAAAGTTGTAGTATGTTTGGAACTTTTCCAACTGGCTGCAGCTCCATTTAAGGTAAATACATAACCGCCCTGCGATTTACTGCCATCCTTATTAGTTTGGAATCCAGCATCTATATAACCCCTAATTTGGACTTCAATCCCTCCGTAGACCAATAAAATATCCTTAGTTCTTCTTAAGTACTTGAGGATATTTTTTACAGTAGTCTAGTGACTCTCACCAGGATTGCTTGGGTATCTGCTCGTGACACTCATAGTGTATGATACATCTGGTCTTGTGCATAACATGGCATACATGATAGATCTAATTGCCGAAGCATACGGGATCCTATCCATTGGTGTCCTCTCTTCAATTGTTTTAGGACACATCTCTTTCGAGAGATGTACACCATGTAACATAGGCAAGTTACCTCTTTTAGAGATATCCATGCTAAACCTCTTTAGCACCTTGTCTATGTAAACGTATTGGGACAATCCAAGCATCCTTTTCAATCTATCTCTATAGATCTTAATTCCCATAATATATGTTGCTTATCCCAAATCCTTCATGGAGACTTGTTTTGAGAGCCAGACTTTGGTCGTCTAAAGCATAGGTACATCATTTCCTATGAGTAATATGTCATCGACATATAGCACTAGGAATACAACTGCATGTCCGTTTACCTTCTTGTAAACACATGGTTCATCAGGATTCTTAATGAAACCAAATTTTCTAATTGTTTCA
Organism: Fremontodendron californicum; assembly: GCA_030761205.1. Taxonomy (NCBI): domain Eukaryota; kingdom Viridiplantae; phylum Streptophyta; class Magnoliopsida; order Malvales; family Malvaceae; genus Fremontodendron; species Fremontodendron californicum. The sequence continues at coordinate 26,118,407 of JAULJL010000009.1, forward strand.
TCAAACCTAATATTCCAACTCTGAGATGCTTGCTTTAGTCCATAAATGGTCTTTTACAGCTTGCTTACCTTATTAGAAGTGGCTTTGGATGAAAAACCTTCAGGTTGTGTCATATACACTTCCTCTTGCAATTCCCGTTAAGGAATACAATTTTTACATCCATTTGCCATATCTCATAATCATGGTATGCAGCAATAACAAGCATAATCCTAATGGATTTAACCTTGGCAACTGGTGAAAAGGTTTCTTCAGAATCAATGCCTTCAACTTGATTATAACCTTTTGCTACCAGTCTGGCCTTATACGTTTGTATATTGCCATCCATGTCTGTCTTTCTCTTGAAGACCCATTTACACCTTATGGGTTTTATCCCTTGAGGTGGATCAACTAAAGACCAAACTTGGTTGACTTCTATGGCATCCATTTCAGATTTCATGGCTTCAAGCCATTTATTAGAATTGATGTCAGACATCACTTCCTTGTATGTAGTAGGTTCATTATCAACGGGCAAACCATCTCTTTCCAAAAGAAATCCATATCTTATTGGTGTTTGCCTCTCCTACTAGACCTTCGGAGTACTTGTGTTTCTTGAGCATCAGTCCGAGCATCTAATGCCTCGACAATAGCTCAGGTTCCGAGGGAATGTTAGGTTGTGGTTGTTGAACTTCTTCAAGTTCTACTTTACTCCCACTGAATCATTGTAGTAGAAACTCTTTCTCTAGAAAAGCAACTTGTTTTGACACAAACACCTTTTGATCAGTAGGACTGTAAAAGTAATAACCAACAGTCTCTTTAGGATATCCCACAAACTTATATTTTTCTAATCTAGCTTCCAGCTTATCAGAAGGTACACGCTTCATATAATCCATGCATCCCCAAATCTTTAGAAAAGATAAACATGGCTTCTTGCCATTCCATATCTCATATGGTACCTTATCTACTGACTTGCTTGGAACCCTATTTAGAAGATAAGTTGTAGTCTCTAAGGCATATCCCCAAAAGGATATTGGAAGGTCAACCTTAGACATCATGGATCGAACCATGTCCAACAAGGTTCGATTTCTCCTCTCGGACACTGCTTTATGCTGAGGAGTTCCAGGTGGAGTCCATTACGACAGAATTCCATTATCTGTCAAATGATCCAAGAAATCATGGGTTAAATATTCTCCTTCTCGATCTGATCTAAGAGCCAGAATATTTTTCCCAGCCTGTTTCTCTACTTCAGCTCTGAACTCTTTGAATTCAAAAGCTTTAGACTTGTATCTCATCAGATACACATAACCAAATCTTGAATGATCATCAATAAAGGTTATGAAGTATGTGTGACCACTTCTAGTAGCTATGTTTAGTGGTCCACATACTTCTGAATGTATTAAGCCCAATAAAACCCCAGCTATTTCACCATTTCCTGTAAAGGGAGTCTTGGTCATCTTACCAAGGAGACAACATTCACATGTCCCATATGATTCATAATCAAAGGGTTCCAAATAACCATGTTTATGCAATTTGGAAATCCTTGTCTCATTGATATGACCAAGTCTACAGTGCTAGATGTAGGACTTACTTGGATCATTCTTTCTTGCTTTCTTGATATTTATATTGAACACATGTATCTCTAGATCCAAAACATATAAACCATTATGTAATGTTGCCGATCCATAGTGTATGTCTTTAATAATGATGGAGCAACTATTGCCCTTCATTCTTATATCAAAACCCATAATTAATAGTGTGGTATGAAATCGAAATGATGTTTCTAGACAATACTGGAACAAAGTAATAATCTTTCAGTTCCAACTTCATGCCAGAAGGCAAAGATAAAGTACATGTTCCAACGGCCAATGCTACAACTTTTGCACCATTGCCTACTCTTAGAACTACTTCATCTGTGCTTAACTTTCTACTTCCTTTCAACATCGTTATGTCATTACATAGACGTGAATCGCATCTTGAATCAACTATCCAGGAATTAGATTTAACAGTAGAAAGATTTAGTTCAATCACAAATACAATCAACCCAGAAACTTCTATAAGTTCTTCTTGACTTGTCAAGTGAGCAACCTTCCTTTCATCGAGAACGCTTCTCAATCTCATGTACCAATGCAAACATTTTGGACTAATGGCATTCAAAATGTCGCGCAGTGCAGTTAAAGTATTAACCATTTTTCAACAACCTAATATGGAAAAAGTATATATCAATTATATTCATGTATTTATACCAATTCAAGATAAAGTATTAAATCTCTTATTGGTTCTCCCACTAATTTTTCGAGATAATAGCCCTCACTATTATTCAAAAATCTCATCAAGGTATTTATAGTGTGCTGGGATCCCTTTCAACATGTTGCAACCTTGAGTGACTCAACAAATTACAACAAGCCTAGTTGGGTACATAACATAGCTTATCAATTGCATCTCTATGCAACTCCCAGATCAGTTAGGTGACAACTCCTTGTCTAAGAACATGATATGTACTTCGCCTAACTTTGCCTCTAACACCGTGCGGTCAAGTTTGGCGCATCCGGACAACATGACATTAGTTGAGTAAGACCCAACTTCATAGCTCAAACATATTCGTACAATAGTTTGACCTTGAGTGACTCAACAAGCCTCTTACTGGAAGAACTTTGGTTATCTTGTTATGATGATGGAAAGCAACTTTATCATGCGAAACATGTAACTCAATATTGAAATGAGGGATTTCTTTGTTCTTTATAAGTCTCATCATATCAGGCATTCATAGCATTTATAATATCGCATAAAATAAATCTATAACATGCTTTCTACTTGGATGATTATGGACTTTTCTAATCTAATTTCCTTGAGCCATCAAAGGAAATTAGTTGGTCAAATTCCTAGGTGATTACATACATAGTCTTCAAAAGCTTGTTTGTAATCTCCTTATATGGCGCCTGTCATCTCCATCTTCAAGTTACAAAAATTATTCCTAGCTAATCCTAATTTTACACTTTGATGTAACTAATTACATTTGTAATAAAGAAACCTCAAGTTACATTTGAGGGGAATTAGGTGAGGAAAGAATTATTACAACTCCAAAAAAAAAAGAGATAAGGCAGGCACGCAGTCCCTATTTAATAATAAAAACCATGAAAATTAAATCTAACCATCCACAATCATATTGGGTCTAAGTCCATAATCATCCCATACATTCACAAACAATTTATGAACATATAAATCATGTTTTAATTTGTAGTTACTATTCAATGATTATATTTGATCCAGAATTTAATTTAAAGAAAATAATAAACTTTTATTCTAATCTCATTAGAATAAATCCTAATCCAATTAAGATTATTTCATCTAATCAAATTATCATCCAATTAAACAATTTAATTGAAAATTTATAATCATGTAAATTCTTACATTGGTGATTTAATTAATTCAACAGTATTACCATGGTCACCAATTCAAGTGTTGTAGTTCAACTAGGACACTACAACATTGGAAACTCAATATTGTCGAAAATCCACATGCTGTGAAAATCTGATAGAACCAAAAACCTTACCAAGGGAAGGCGCAGGCTACGACAACATGGTATAGCCGCCGCCTCTTTTTTCCCCACAGTCTCTCTATCCGCTTTTCATAGCTTCCAATGTTTTCAATGCCAAATCAGTTTATGATTTTCAGGCTTGCAAAGAACAATTCTAAGTAATTTTAAAACCTAAAAAACATCAAACCAAGCTGTAGACACCTAATTTTGTCCGGACCACTAAATCAGGTACTTTTCTTCCTAGAATGATGTTTAAGAATGCAAAAAGTCTTTTCTTATCCTGCAGGTGGTACTCTAAGACTTAGTTTAAGAAGTCAAGCATAAAAAATCAATTTGAAAAAAGTCAACCATGAAAAAGTGAATCCCAAAAAGTCAACTACTAAAAAAGTCAACCCATATTCAAAATCAAGATTCAAAGTTCAATTGAACAATGGTGAAAGAATTTTGATAATCCGAGGTCTACAATGAAAGATATAGAGTCCGGAAGATGGGTTACGGAGATTCAGTATAAAGGAAATCCTAGTTTAGAAAATTTGGGAAAAAGTGCTTAAACGATCAAATTGGTCGAAATTGGAGGTTCCAAATGAAAGATAAGCAATGACTACGAGTAAGGGAGAGGCCATCTGGAAGCAAAACTGAAGGAAAAGTCAATTTGGAAGAAAAATGAGAATTAGGGTTTTTGGTGGATTTTGGTGAAATTGGGGAAAATTGCAGAAATGGCCCAATTCTGTAAAATTAAAGCCTCTAATTGATGAGGAGTGAGTAAACAAGGATAGCCCAAGGCTCAGTTTGAAGTAATTCTGAGAAAAGAGCTGATTGGAGAAAAAAACAAAAAAGAGGAAATTCTCGATATTGGAAAAAGGAAAAATCAAAACGAAGGGAATTTGATCGTAAAAATTGGGCATTTGTGGACCAACTCCAATTCAGAATATAACAAAGGCCTGGAAAAAGAAAATCTGGAAATCAGATTTGTTATGAGTAAAATCGGGCTTCGGAAGTAAAAGGGCAAATTTGGAAAATTTAGGAAAAATAGCAAATGAGCTCCAAAAATTACCAAAACTTCTAGATCTCAATCATAAATCATTTGGAAGAGATTGGCAAAGAAAAATCCGAATTCGGAGTTCGTTTGCAAAATGGTAAATTTCGAGCCCACTATGCTGAAATTCAAGAAGATAAATCTCGGAAAAATAGCAAATGAGCTCGGAAAATCATGAAAACTTCCAGATCTCACTTTTAAATTATTTGGAAGAGATTGGAGAAGAAAAATCCGGATTTGGAGCTCGTTTGCAAAATGGCAAAAGTTCAGGTGCATTAAAGGTAATTTCAGTAGATAAATCCCGAAAAAATAGCAAATGGGCTCGAAAAATTATGAAAACTTCCAAAATTCAATTTTTTATTATTTAGGAAGTATTGAAAAAAAATGGATTTGGAGTCCGTTTGCTATTTAATTAGGTTTGGGGGCTAAAAAGGTCATTTTATTGAAGAAACCGAAGAGGGCTTTTTTTGCAATTAAAAAAATGGAGATTGTGCTGGAATTCAAAGGGTCAGCTGGCCAAGCCCATATTGGAGAGTGATTTTGCTGAGCCATTGCATCCAAGGGCCAAGAGTGGATAGGAAGATAGTTATTTTTCGATCAAGCCTTTGTAATTGTGACACATGGACCAATGCATGGAGAGGGATGATGTCACCATAATGACATCATATTCTTGACATCATATTAGTTAGGGGCTGATTACTTAATCTAAGGGTGGTAATTTCACATAAAAAGTATCTTGGATTAAGGGGTTTTGGATCAAAATTGGCTAGAAAAAATACAACATTCTACCCTATTCTAGAAGGCCATTCGGCCAAGCTTAAGGGGGGGTTTCATTTTTTGTTGGAGGTTTTAGGGGCTGAATAGAGGTAGTAGCTATAGAGAAAGGAAATAGGAAAAGAGAAGGAAAAAAGAAAGGTTTTGCTTTCTACTTTTTGATTTGGAAAGCTAGAGCAAGGTAGCTATGTTCTTTCATGCTCTTTTCCGTACTTTGTTGATATGATTTTGTTATTTTCATGGTTATTTTTATTTTCTCTCATGAAATAAAATTGTTTTTCAAAACAAGTTTTGAATGCTCCTATCTTATGTCTTCAAAGAAAAATCAAAAACAAATTTTTTTTCTAAGTTTTCTATGTTGGCCAAATGGCCCTATATTGGTATTGTGAATGTGTTTGATTCATTTTTCAAGTTGGTTGTGATGTTCTAGCATGTTTTAATGTTCAAACTTTTTAAAATAGTTGAGATATGGAGTTTGTTTTTAACCTTTTTTTTACTTACTATTATTTTGATTGATTTTATCATCTTGTTTCCATGTCTACTTACTTTGTTTGCCAATTTTAATTTTTTGCTTTCAACATGTTAAGTTGTTCATGCCTTGTGATTTTATTATACTATATGTTTGTGAAAATGTCTAGCTACATTCTTGCATTTACATCATGTTTGCTTGGTTTAGCATGTTTCCTTTTTAGTCCTGTATTTAGTACGTCATGTGTTTGTGGTAATGCCGTGCTTAGGATTGCATCATTTAGAAATGTGTCTATTCGGTTACCCCATGATTTTGTGCCTTGTGTGTGCATTTTCATCTTGTTAGTTGATAGGCTTGCATTTCCATGCCATAATATTGTGTATTTTGATTTAGTATGCAATTTGTTTGTGTTAATGCCATGCTAGAATTTCACATGTTGATTTCATGCCCATTCGGTTTCCACTATATTGTTTGCCTTGTGTGCACATTTTCATTTTTGTTTAGGTACCATGCTTTGCATTACTATGCCATAAGATTGTGTATTGGTTGTACCATGTTCATGTATTAGTATTAGGTTTATCTGGTCATTATATGTTCATGTTACTTTCGTGCATTTTCATGACATTTTAGGTCTAGGTCATCTTTGTGTTGCCATGCATATTCCCATGCATATTAGTATTAGGTTTAGATCATATTGGTATTGCCATTCATTTTCATATCCATTAGGTCTTAGATCATATTGGTATTGCCATGCATTTTCATATCCATTAGGTCCTTGATCATGTTGGTATTGCCATGCATTTCATGCATATTTAGGTCTAGGTTGCATTTATTGCATGCAAGTTCATGCTAGGCATTAGGTTATTTTGAATTGCCATGCATTTTCTATGTCATTTAGGCCTTAGATCATGCATTTCATACATTAAACTTGTTGTTTGTTCATGTATCCATATCATACCACTTGAATTTTGACTTAAGCCAATCAATGGTTTAAAGTCAAGCTCACATGAGCATACTTGTGGAAAATTGAGAAGTTGTCAAGTTGAAATTTCTACCTTTGTGATTTTTTTTAATTAGGCAATTCCTGTTTAAATTTTTATAAATTTTAGCTACTACTTTTAGGTCCTTAGGAGAGTATCCAATACTTTTGGTTTGATTTTTGAATGATTTTATCTAAGGCTTAAAAAAGATTTTTGGCAAAACCGTTTTTCACCTAGTGTTCTGAATTTCGTGATTTTTCTGGTAGGTTACCCTTAGTCTAAAAATTAAGCCAATTTTTTCCCATAGAGTTAGACATTTTCTGAGTCTCCTATATTTGTTTTAGAGTTTTTAGAATTTTTTAAAATAGGTTAAAAAGTATTGTTTTAAAACTGGACAGTAGAGTTAGATTTGAACTTGAGGGAAAATTAATTTTCTTTTTTTTGTCTAAGGCATTAAGTAAGGGCTGAATAGGAACATTAGATACTGTCCTAGGTTGGTTTCTAAGCCATTTTAATTCTGAACGCGAATCGCGCCAAGGAACCGGAATGAAGAAGGGCACGTCTGCTACCGCCGTCCCATTCGCAGTGTTCGTGCGGGCTGTGACGTGACTCTTTTTTGTCGATTTTATAAAGCTCGGGTCAAGGGTGGTCAAGTTCGGGTTTCAAAGTTAGGAAAATAGAGCCTTTTTTAATGAGGGTTTTGACTATGGTGTCTATTTTTGTCCAAAATTTTCTGTTTTCAACATGTTAAGTTGTTCATGCCTTGTGATTTTATTATACTATGTGTTTGTGAAAATGTCTAGCTATATTCTTGCCTTTATATCATGTTTGCTTGGTTTAGCATGTTTCCTTTTTAGTCTTGTATTTAGTATGTCATGTGTTTGTGGTAATGCCATGCTTAGGATTGCATCATTTAGAAATGTGTCTATTCGGTTACCCCATGATTTTGTGCCTTGTGTGTGTATTTTCATCTTGTTAGTTGATAGGCTTGCATTTCCATGCCATAATATGGTGTATTTTGATTTAGTATGCTATGTGTTTGTGTTAATGCCATGCTAGAATTTTCACATCTTGATTTCATGCCCATTCGGTTTCCACTATATTGTTTGCCTTGTGTGTGCATTTTCATTTTTGTTTAGGTACCATGCTTTGCATTACTATGCCATGAGATTGTCTATTGCTTGTGCCATGTTCATGCATTAGTATTAGGTTTATTTGGTCATTATATGTTCATGTTACTTTCATGCATTTTCATGACATTTTAGGTCTAGGTCATCTTTGTGTTGCCATGCATATTCCCATGTATATTAGTATTAGGTCTAGATCATATTGGTATTGCCATGCATTTTCATATCCATTAGGTCTTAGATCATATTGGTATTGCCATGCATTTTCATATCCATTAGGTCCTAGATCATGTTGGTATTGCCATGCATTTCATGCATATTTAGGTCTAGGTTGCATTTATTGCATGCAAGTTCATGCTAGGCATTAGGTCATTTTGAATTGCCATGCATTTTATATGTCATTTAAGCCTTAGATCATGAATTTCATACATTAAACTTGTTGTTTGTTCATGCATCCCATATCATACCACTGGATTTTTTACTTAAGCCAATAAATGGTTTAAAGTCAAGCTCACATGAGCATACTTGTGGAAAATTGAGAAGTTGTCAAGTTGAAATTTCTAACTTTGTGATTTTTTTACTTAGGCAATTCTTGTCCAAATTTTTAGAAATTTTAGCTACTGTTTGTAGGTCCTTAGGAAAGTCTCCAATATTTTTACTTTGATTTTTGAATGATTTTATAAAAGGGTTAAAAATGATTTTTGGCATAGCCGTTTTTCACCTAGTGTTCTGACTTTCGTGATTTTTATGGTAGGTTATCCTTAGTCTAAAAATTAAGCCAAGTTTTTCCCATAGAGTTAGACATTTTCTAAGTCTCCTATATTTATTTTAGAGTTTTTAGAATTTTTTTAAAATAGATTAAAAAGTATCGTTTTAAAACTAGACAGTAGAGTCAGATTTGAACTTGAGGGAAAATTAATTTTCTGTTTGTCTAAGGCATTAAGTGAGGGCTGAATAGGAACCTTAGCTACTGTTCTAGGTTGGTTTTTAAGCCATTTTAATTCTGAAAAAAGATTTTATAAAGCTCAGGTCAAGGGTGGTCAAGTTCGGGTTTTCAAAGTTAGGAAAATAGAACCTTTTTTAATGAGGGTTTCGACTATGGTGTCTATTTTCATCCAAAATTTTAAAATTGTTTTCAAACCAATCACAAAGTATTTTTGATTTTAGAAAATTTAATTTGATGTCTTTTCCTAAGGTAGTCGGATATCTTTTTAGGTATATGGATTTCCTTATTTAAAGGAAAAAATACACTTTCATGCATTGCATTTTCCATGTTCATGCATATTATATGATTTATGATTTTTGCTATGAATATTTCTATGATAAAGTTATTATTTTGATTTATATTTTATGGTGTTATATTGTTTGTTATATGGTTGTGAATACTATGTTATCCTATTCTTTAATTTAGTCATTTATTTTTGTCACATCATTTAGCATTTACTATGTTCATGCATTATTATTTTTATTTTCATGCATATTTCATGATAATATTATTTTATGTTTCATATTCATCTTATGTCACTTAGGTTATTCATTTCATTTAGAATATGTTATGTCGCTTAGGTTATATCATTTCATTTAGATTATTTCATGTCAGTTAGATTATACTATGTCACCCATATTCATATTCATATTTTTCTTAAATTTTTTGAAAAGACAATGGTTTCAAATCAAATAAAGTTATTCCCGAGTTAAAATAATTCATGTTTTCTCTTCCGGGTTGTCGGGGAGGATATCATCAATTATCATTAATAACGGAATATCTTTCTTAAAATGAGAATAATTCGGAAAATTTTCTAATATATTTTGCCGAATTTTTGGGGAATGTAGGAAAATTTTGAATTAATAAATTCCGAATCATTTTCAATAAAAAATGTAATTATTTTTCTTTAAATTGAGAATTAATTTGAAATGCCAAATCTAAAACCAACTTTTTACTGAGACTTGAGATAACACATGATTAATAAGGTACCATTTTATATGGGCGTTGTAGGGGTGCTAATCATTCCCCACATGTAACCGAGTCCCGAACCCGCTTCTTTGATTTCTCTGGTTTAAAACGTAGACTTGAAATTGGTTTTAAAAATATTTTAATTAATTTTAAAATGTTTTACAAAACCGGTTTTAATAGGTGGCGATCACACCTAGCCAAAAACGATTGGCGGTGACTCCATATCTTTTTCGAGGTTATTTTCAAACCCTTATTTTATTTCAAGAGGAATTAAGTTGTTTTTTCCTCTGTTTACCCAATGTCTCGCTTAACGAATATAAAGTCTCGCAATGAGACTTGTTATTTTTTAGGTTGCGAAACATGCGTTAAAAACAGCCAAGAAAAATTTACATGTTTTTCTGCTTCAAATCACCAAAGTTGGCACAAAGCAGGCATGAACAATTCCCAATTGCTGCCAAACTTTTCCTCTTTGCATTAATCATTTAAAACAATTTTAAACCAATTAATCAACAAGAATTCACCATGATAACTTGCTGCCTTCACCGAAACACTACAAGTGCAAATTCTTACAATTTCGGTTGTGACAATCAGATCAAAACAACTCAAAGAACAAAACGTTTTTGTTAAAGGTAACAATCAAAGCAGAGATCGTATAGGAATAACATAAGTGAGGCTCTGATACCACTGTTGGGATTCGGATCATGCTCAAACAGAGATCATGTACAATTTAATCAACAAGTTAAATTAACACCGCAACAGAATAAAACAAAAACAAAGAGAAATCGAATCCCTCCATGGATCTGCTTATGAATTCAAAACAATCATCCTGTCAAGAACAGATAACAATGAAAATATCATACCTCTATAATGGAGATTGCAAAAAACCTCAAGACAGATTCTTGATGTTCTTGTTCTTGCACACAAAGCCCGATTGTCGCAAACCAAAGCCGTCCAATTGTCCGGCCTCTAACAGTAATCCACACAGGTGACTCAAAAACCTTTACAAAGGGATTCCTCCTCTTCTTTTCTCTATGCGGCCGATTATCACAGGGAGAGTGAGAGGATGCGGCTACCAAGGTTTCAGCTTAGGGGAGGCGACAACAAAATAAGGCATAAATATAATCAGGTTTAGTGTATGCCAACTATTGGACTAACTGCAGTAAAGCCCTTATACATATTATTAAATATTCACAATAAGCCCACAACACTTAATGAATATTTAATCTGGCCTAATCTCAGTTTAATTCCATTAATCACCTTTTGTGTGTGACCCATTAAGCCCCCAATATGTTGGCAATAAATATAAATTAAATTCATTTAAGAATTTTCTATTTATATTTATAGATCATGAGAGGCATCTAGCAATGCATCATGACCACCCAAATGCCGAGAGAGTCAACAAGGTTCGACAAGCCTTTCGTGTACAATATGTCTGTGTAATTTGATCCCTTCATCAAATATCCCGGGACAGGAAAGAGCATGGTTTAGTGTCTACTCTTAATCCCATTCCATGTTAGATCTACAGCTTTAATATTAACTCCTTAAGTATTGCCTTGGCCAAGGACTTCCATAAGTTAATATAAGCCAGATGCAAGTGAGATATGTCCCCTCATATCACTTGGGGTGATGAATCCTCTCTCGGCCACTCAGTCATCTTCATATGCTTCATGTCATACCCAATAACACCCTACCATAAGCATCATCTTGTTGGGACCCGTTCGTGATGAAATCTAAGTATGACAATTCACATACAAGATGACCTGGTGTCACAAGTCAAAGGATTACTTACACTATTGACACATGAGAGTATTTTCCATAGACATTTGAGTGAAATACCAAATGGAACTCTAATAGTGGGTCATGTTCAGTGAACTTGTTCAACTAACAAGCACTCATACGTTATCCCCAAGTATCTCTATACTTTCAACCTATGAGATCGGTTGCATGCATCAAGTGCATGAAGGCTTAACATATGCCAGTCTTTGAGCATTTTCAATGCCCTATCTTGACAATACAATGAACAGGAACATTTTTAGAAACACGACATTGATGCATAAGGATCCTCATAATTGTAACTCCTTACAATTCCTTTATAATGCCATTGTGTTTCATGGGCTTTATCTTCACAAGTTATTTATAACAATTATAACAATACTTATGGATCAAGAAATACCTCAATTATAATTAATAAACTATAATGTGTAATATATGAATATATAAATAGTGACTTACAAGCTCAACTAGATTGGTTTGCAGGGCTTAAACCAACAAAATGAGCGGCTATAGACACCTAATTTTGTCCGGACCCCTAAACAAGGTACGTTTACCTACAAATTCGAGTTTCTAAATTTGCCTCAATTTCGTGGTTTAGTGACTTGACACTTGGGCTCAATAAGATGGTATCCGGTTTTGACACTTTTACATGAAAGAGTCAAAAATGGAAAATGTCAAAGTTGACCAAAGTCAAAGTCAAAGTCAACATTGGAAAAATCAAGATTAAAAGGAAAATTGGATGTTAAAGAGGTAATCTTGATAATTGAAAAGTCAATTTTGAATAATGGAGGGATGAAATTAAATGGATTAAACTTGAGCTAAATGACGGAAAAATGTTAGGTGGAAAATTCAAGACAATTTTGGGAGCCCAAGTTAAAAATCCAAGTGGTAGAATTTGTTGAAAATTTTGGAAACCCAACTTGGATTTTTGGTGGAAACTTGGTGAAAGATGAAAGCCCATTTTTTTAATCTAAATTTGGTGGAAATTGGAAGTTCATTTTTTATATCCAAGTGGTAGAAAAATTGGTGGAAGATGAAAGCCCAATTTTTAAAGAGAAAAATGATGAGAAATTTGGTGGAAGTTGGAAGCCCATTTTTTATCCTAGTGGTAGGAAATTGGTGGATGATAGAAGCCCACACTTAAGTATCCAAGTGTTAGTAAATTGTGTAGGAAGATAGGAGTCCAACTTTGTAAAAATGGTGGAAGAACCAACTTTAAAATCCAAGAAGAGAAAAATTTGGTGGAAGGCCCAAGGTTAAAGTCCATGTTGGAAAATGGATGGGAGGAAAAGGGGTGAAATTAGAAACCAATAAAATTTGTAGGAAAATTGTATAAATAAGTGCAAGGTAAAGTTGTAATAAAGTGGAAGAGTAGAGGATGCTCTTGGAAGGCCAAATGGTAACTTAGTAAATAAGTTGATGAGTCACATGAGTAGTACATGAGTCATCTAATGAAGCTTGAAGACCATTGGTGGGAGAATAAGGAGGTGGACAATTGGCTAAAAAATCGAAGACACTAGAATAACCTAGAGGAAGCTAGAAGAAAAAAAGGAAGAGAGCAATGGAGAATAAGAGGTTTCGACCAAGGGATGCCTAGGGGAATTCCATTAAGCCATTTCCAAAAAAATATTGCAAAGGAGAAGGGAAAAAAAAAAAGAGAGAAAGGAGAAAAAAATGAAAGAAAAAGGGAGAAAAAAGAAAGTTCTTGCTAGGAAAAGATACTAAGGTAGTTTTGATTTCTTCTTCTACATTTTTTTTTCTTTAAAGTTTTTCTTCCATGTTTTACTACTTTTCTTCAAGTTTTAAAGTTCTTTTAAAAGGTTTACAAAAGGCTTTTCTTCTTTTTTTTTTTAAAACTTTTCTTCAAAAATGATAAAATGCTTTTTGTTTTTCTACAAAGTGGCGCAAGTGTCATTCTTTTTACTATATTTTTAGCTTATTTTGTTCATTTTGATATGGTATATTGGGGTAGTTTGATGATATCTCTTTTGTTTTTCTCTCCTTGAAAACGTATGTTATGAGCTTGATGATCTTGGAGCATTTTTGATCTAATTGATAGTTGTGCCGGATTAACCATCCATGAGGCCAACTTTGAGCAACCACTTTGTGTGCTGTAGGTTGGATATGGAGATTGTGGGCTACATGAGTCTATCCATATTTTGTAAATAAAAAACTTATTTTAGGGGCTGTTTAAAACCTTTTATCCGAACCATATGAGAGGGTTCAAAATTTGTTTTCTTTTGTTTTTTAAGGTTTAGAAGCAAGTGTAGACACCTAATTTTGTAAATAAAAAAATTTATTTTAGGGGCTGTTTAAAACCTTTTAGCCGAACCATATGAGAGGTGTTAACCTTCGCATGGGTTAGCATAACGCTCTATTTTTCATTATATTACTTGTCAACGATGCGTGCACTTGCGTGATTAAAATCGACAACACTATGCTACCGTGAGGTGTTAACCTTCGCATGGGTTAGCATAACGCTCTCAGGGTGTAAAGTACCTACGCCTTCGTGAGGTAATAATCTCCGCATAAGTCTGCAAAATACTCTCACCCAAATTGAACTTTTTTTGTGTGTAGCCTGCAATAGGTAAGGATTGGGTTCCTTACTAGTCCGCATGGACGATAGTGAGGAACAATTTAGGAACCCTTAGAACCACGTAAATCCCTACCAAGCATATAGTGAACCGTAAGAAGCCAACCTAGGCGGAGCCATGCCAAATTTTTGATAGATGCGCCGAAGTTAGGAACACATGGAGGAACATTTTCGACCCTTTGCTATCTATTTACATTCCGCACAAGTTTCGCAAATCGGGCGATGATGAACGTATATCGTATTGCCCATAATAAGTTTAATATTCCACCCCAAAGGCACCGTGACGCCTAAATAAGTAGATATTGTTGGGGCAAATGTTCATTAACCTTTTGAAGTTGTAAATATGAAAATTCTTTTTCTTCAAGCATCCAAGCATTTTGTACATTTCATGTATTAATCATCAGTACATTCATACATATATGAATAGAGCATGTACATTTATGGTTGTACTTTTTATCTCATGGTGATAATAATCTCATCTGATAATTGCATAAACATTTGTTAATTGATTAAATAAGAATTGTAGATAGATAGTTTTGAAATATTTGAACACCTATGCCATAACAAGACCCACTACCCCAAAATTTGTTTGATAAAAATTGGTTTTGAAAAATAATATTTTGAGTAAGTTTTGATTTTTGTGGGGAAAACATGTATCAAAAAAAATTCGTGGATTAAATTTGGGGACAAATCTTGCATAATGAAAATTTTGAATAATTAAGATTGGTCCCACCAATTTAGTTTAATTATTGTATAATTTCTCTTTATATACCGTGCATTAATTTGTTTATTCTTTACATGCATCATGTTGGCATCAAGTTGCATTCATGACATTCATGGTTCATTCATCATGAGATAGAACATAAATTGGCTTGGCTTAAGAAGTCTTGAGGAAATTTCCCTTTCAAGTCAGAGGTATAAGAATTACTGAGCACCTTTATAACACAGGTCAGGATCATGGATAATGAACAACATAATAGAATGGATAGGATGGAAAGAGCTCAACAAGAGGTCTAAGAAAGAATGCTGAAGCACCAAGAGGAAGTTAGCGAGAAAATGGCTAAGCATATGGAACTGGTGTCCGCCTCGATCCAGGGAAAGGGACACGTTGAAAACTCGGCTGCCAGAGAAGAGTTAGGGGCAAAAGGTGTTCAGAATGAGGTCATGCTTTTAAATGGCCAATCTTCTCAGAATAGGGGAGCCTCACCCCCAGTGGGTGTAACGTCTTTCGTATATATTCATCCCATGATAGGATCACAACGAAATTAGGCGCCAATTGGCTTGAATCTTGGAGCCACCTCAGCTAATCCCATCAACGTCCTAAACTATGATGATTCTGCTGAACGGGGAAAGTTGAAAATGGTTGTTTTGAAGGGCGTTAAGTCGACAAATTCATAGAGCATGTATCAGTTGTTAGAAGAGAGGCTTCCGATCGTAGAAGGGGCAGAGTTGTTTTGTAGCCTCGACGCTAAAGAGCTAAGCTTGGTCCTCAATTTGGTAATCCCACCGAAATTCAAAGTGCCAATCTTTGAATAATATGATGGGACCAGCAATCCTTCTGCTCACTTATCTATGTATTGCCGAAGGATGACTGAGCACGTTGATAATGATAAGTTGCTCATTCACTGATTTCAGGATAGCCTTATGGGGTCAGCGACCAGATGGTACAATTAGCTTAATAGATACAAAATCCGTTCTTGGATGAATTTAGCGAGTGCATTTATAGAACAATATAAGCATGTATCGAACATGGTGACGAATAAACTCTTACTACAAAACATGGAGAAAAAGGCTACTGAAAGTGTTAAGCAGTATGCTCAGAGGTGGAAGGATATGGCCATCCAAGTACAACCGCCCCTGACTGAGAACGAAACCACTGTCCTTTTGTGAATACATTACGGGCTCTGTACTATGATAGACTCGTCGGTAATGCCACAAAAAACTTCGCAGATATGGTAATCTTGGGGGAGATGATTGAGAATGCTATCAAGAATGGGAAGATTGAAGGGGATAAGAATCCAATGCCGAGGGAAACAGGGTACCCAAAAAGAAAGAGAAAGATGTCTAAGCTATAGGAGACTTTGCCCCGTATCCCTAATTTCCCTCATGTCAGTCATACTACCCTACCATAAACAATGTCTCTCCAAGACTTTATCCTTATCTACCAAATATTCATCCCCAAACAACTAATCCTATACCAGTCCTTGTAAATATGCCTGCTTCCCAAAAACGACCGCGAGACAACCAAGAGAAAATTCCAATCTCTATCCCTGACCCGTTGCCATTACTAATAAGGAACCAGTACCTTACCCCTGTGCCAAATTCATCCGCAAGGAGTTATGACCCTAACAGCAAGTGTGAGTATCACATGGAGGCAATTGGTTATTTAACTGAAAAATGCAGACAACTTAAGAAAATGATTGAAGATCTTGTCCATGATGACATTTTGACTCCAAAGCTTATCGAATAGTGGAAATCCGCTTTGCCATAAACCAGTTTCCTTTTTAGGAATTTTGAGGATGAGACTAGTTATCTTTAAAGGCATGTTAGTAGGAGAATTCTGACGCATGTAGTTCTTCTTGAAATACCTCGTGATGAAAGCTCTTGTCTTATGTCGACATCCTTTCAAAATAAATTTCCATGTTTAAATGCTTGTGTCATATTGTGTTTTAGAAACAATTTGAATTTACAAAAACAAACATTTAGAAATTTTTGATTTTGTAAAAATATTGAATGTGTTTTTAAATATTTTTTTTTCCATAGTAAGAAATAATGGAGAGTCTTAAGAATATTGATAATTATTGTTAGAAATGAACTAGTACCCTCACGCTTCTCTTCGGGCTTTCCCATGCCTAAATCCTTCGAAGACCACTTGAAAGACCTAATGTCACGCCCTTAAATACAATATAAGTCATACCATTAGACATGACATCATATACCCAAGATTCAAAACATACAAATTAACCATATTTAAGGTCTCATACCATTAGAGAGTTAAGGAATTTATCTAATTCCAAACTTGAACATAGAGTTATAAAGATAGATACTCAAGGAGTTCGTAAACAACAAAACTATAACTTGTATTATACAAGCCCAAACACTTAGCATATTATACAATCCACACAACTAGGTTATAGATACTTAGCTTATATCCCAAATTTTTCTGATTTACAACAAAAACAAGCTATTTCAAATGAGGTTCTACCTCAAATACTCAAGAATAGCACCAAAAGCCAAATGGGGGTTCTATATGTCCACACTAAACACCTCCACGAAAACCTTCGCAGAGAACACCAACACCTCGAGCCTTAATATGAAAAAGATGAACAATTTAATGAGCCACAAAGCCCAGCAAGTAACCAAACCATAGTTAAGGAAATAACACCCAAATAAGCACGGATCAAAGGAACGAAACCAAATTTGGGGTATTTCCAACATCCTAGTATTTGAATGTCCAAAAGGTCCCCAAACAACTTATATTAGATCAATTGAGAACATATATCGGAACAATGATTTAAATATTCAGAATGCATAATGCATTTACAAGTTCACTTTGATAACACATTCAAATTCAGAACTTATATCATTCATATTCATAAAACATAATAGATAATCAAAACTAATTCAAATGAGATTCATAGTTCAAATGCTTCATTTAGTGGTCCAGCAAGTCCAAATATCCTAAAAGGTTCATATTCAGTTCCTCCTCGACAAAATTCAATGAAATTCAAACTCCCGTTGATGCATAAAATGGGTCAAACTCCTATAAAAGGCACTACCTACCGGCGAGAGGTCCATATACATATTCCCACCTATGCACTAGATGGGTCCAAACTCCTGTCGATGAATCTTACGGGTTAAACTC
Source organism: Fremontodendron californicum (assembly GCA_030761205.1). NCBI lineage: Eukaryota > Viridiplantae > Streptophyta > Magnoliopsida > Malvales > Malvaceae > Fremontodendron > Fremontodendron californicum. The sequence goes on from JAULJL010000009.1 coordinate 26,136,489, forward strand.
CCATTGGTCAAATCCAAATGGGCACATCAAATATTGGCTTCACTGATGTACGAAAGAGGTCAGAATTATAACTTTCTTATATAATTCACATGAGTGATCATAGTTCAAATAGTTCATAGCATTTCAAAATCTCATATCTAGATCTCAATTTCATTCAAAAACATTAACTTTCAACAAAAATAGATCATATTAAGCATGAAAACTTAAACTTCTAGTATACATAGTAAGAGCTTCAAATGATGTTCATAAACCATTTTAAATATATTAATAATATATATACAACTTAGAACAACACTGGCATACCAAATGAACAAAGATTGACAAGAGTGATACTTTAGGATTCTAAAGGCTCTACGGAACAGATTCGTGTTTAATAGATAGATCAACGTAGTTTGGTAAAGCTAGAACTTAAAGCACACAAAACTAGACCTAAGAGTACAATAAATCATAGTTTAAAAGGTTTATAACAAAAAGCTAAACTAAAGAATAGTCTTAGAGTTCATGGATTCAAGAATTATTCTGGCTGAACATGAAATAAACAACTAAGAATAATAGGCTCAAACTAAGAACAAAAGATGAAATCAACAAAACCTAAAGAATTAACTATAGTTAGTTACTTACACCCAAAAGGAAGTATAAGAACACATCAAACCTCCAGAACTCAGCTTTCAACTCCAAAGTTTCAAAATGAGCTCCAAGACAGCAAAAACAACATTAAAACATCAAAATCAATTTGCTGGGTATTTTTACAGAAGGGGAAAGTTTTTTTGTTTCTGATTCTCTCTAATTAAGCTGCTTTTAGGGTATTTAAAAACCCTTGAGGTGCTTGCTTAGACATACAGGTGGCTTTTGGAGAAGACACATGGCCATGAGGTGTCAAAACAATAATCTGGCAGCTTTGCATAAGGACACCAGACCATGAGGTGTTAAACTAGTCCTAATTAACTATTAGACTCTTAAACTTATGCTAATTAAAAGCTTGACCTCTTAGGTTCTAAGTCTTATAAGTAAGCACCTTAATTTCTATAAGATATAAGCTGCTATAAATTTTAGGCTATCAAGTCCTCCCCACCTTAGGAAATTTGGTCCTCCAAATTAGATCACTGCATTATCAGAACAAATATGGGTATTTTCCTCTCATTTCACTTTCAAGTTCCCAAATAGCCTCTTCAGTAGAATGATGCTGCCACAATACTTTCACAAGTGGGATCACCTTAGTCCACAACACATTTTCCTTTCAATCCAAAATCTGTATTGGTTTCTCAGAATAACTCAAATCATCTCTGACTTCGATAGGCTCGTATTCAATAACATGAGCTGAATCATTTTTATACTTCTTTAACATAGAAACATGAAATACATTATGAACACCTGAAAGTTTAGGAGGCAAGGCTAACCGGTATGCAACTTCACCAACTCTTTCTAAAATTTCGAAAGGATCAATTAACCTCGGACTCAATTTCCTTTTCTTCCCAAATCCCATAATGCCCTTGGCAAGAGATACTTTCAAGAATACATGACCACCAACACAAAACTCCAGATTTCTTCTTCGATTATCAACACAGCTCTTTTGTCGACTTTGGGCTGTTTGAAGTCTTTTATGAATGAGCTTCACATTTTTAATAGCCTTTCCGACTAAGTTTGTTAGAAAAAAACTTCCTTTCACCAACTTCTTCCAAAAAATTGGTGATCTGCATTTTTTACCATACAATGCTTCATAAGGTGCCATTTTGATGCTTGCTTGGTAACTATTATTGTAAGCAAATTCAGCTAAAGACAAATGCTTATCCCAAGAACCTCAAAAATCAATAACACATGCCCTTAACATATCTTCAAGTGTTTGAACCGTTCTTTCTGATTGGTCATCAGTTTAAGGATGAAATGATGTGTTGAAGTTCAATTTAGATCCCATGGCTTCCTAAAACTGCTTCCAAAAATGAGTAGTGAAATAGGAATCTCTATCAGAAGTTATACTCCTTGAAACTCCATGTAATCTTACAATATCTCTTAGATAAAGTTCAGCCAAAGAATTAAGTGAATCAGTAGTATTAATGGCTAGGAAATATGCAGATTTTGTTAATCTGTCCACAATCACCCAAATTGCATCATGATTCCTTTTAGTCTTTGGCAATCCCATCACAATGTCCATTGTGATATCTTCCCATTTCCACTTCGAAATTGGTAAAGGCTTAAGCAATCCAGCAGGTCTTTGATGCTCAACTTTATGTATGTTGACAAACCAAACATTTGGATACAAATTCAGCAATATCCTTCTTCATATCGTTCTACCAATATACACTTCACAAATTCTGATACATTTTAGTGCTACCAGGATGCAAAGTATACTTAGAACAATGTGCTTCGTCTAAGATTTCCTTTTCCAGATTCACATCGTTAGGAACACAAAAGTCTCCCCCTAAATCTCAATACACCATCATCTTGGACATCAAAATCTGGCCTTAACCCTTTTTGTGAACTTTCCACAATACTAAGCAAATCAGAATCTGCTTGTTGCGCGCTTCCTTAATTCGCGAAACCAAAACAGGTTCCACTTTCAGACTAGCAAGAAATCCACCGAAATCTTTTAATTGCAAATTCAAGTTCAAGTCTGTGACTCCTCAAATAATTTCCACTCCTTCACCATCATATGAGCTAAAAATCCAGAATTTTTTCGACTTGAAGCATCAGCAACTACATTATCCTTACCAGGATGATAAAGGATAGTGCAATCATAATCTCTTAGAAGATCCATCCATCTTCTTTAGCGCATGTTGAGTTTGATCTGAGAGAACAAGTATTTGAGACTTTTGTGATCAATATTTATATCAAATCTTTCACCATATAAGTAATGACGCCAAATCTTCAAAGCAAAATGATGCACCCAAAGAGTGTATCTTATTTAACCTTGCACCTAAAAAAAATCAATTGTAGAGTATAGTGATTAGCAAGGGTCAAGTCCATAGAGATTGGGTTTTAGTTTATAAATCACTAGTTTAAAACTTAAATTCACAGAAAATAAAAGTTAAAAAGGGTTTTGAAATCAGTTTAAACTTAAGCAAATAATAAAAATAAGAAAGCAAGTAAATAAGAAGTAATCAGATATGAGAAATATGGCCAAAGATTCATTCTCCACCACTAGACATCATTAAGAATCAAATTTATACCAATCAATATCAATTATCTATCAAAACTAACAACTGTAGATAATAGTCTCCCGTGTTACCCCAATCCTTCCTTAGTTTGTAGTTAAATAGGACAAACGCCACTACTTAATCTCTAACTATCAAATAACCTAAGATAAACATCTATAGATTCAAAGTGATAGCAGGCTTAAAATGAGAAAGATAGGTTGATCTAAGCAATAAACACATAAACATGGATCAACTTATGTTATATTCCACTTCATAATTCTTGAAAACCCAACATAATCATCAATTACAAATTGCTACTATTGAATAAGAAATCAAGACAAGCTATGTATCAAGTTTCTTAAACTAGCATTAGATAATTATCAAGATCTATCTAGTTTGCAACCTAAACAAATCAAGATAACATGCAAAAATTTGATGCAATCAAAAAAGTGTATCTTATTAAAACCTTGCACTAGAAAAGATCAATTGTTAGGTATAGTAGAAGCAAGGGTCGAGTCTTGATAAGTGCTTAATTTCATGCATTTTCCTATTGAATTTCCCTATACTTTGTGTTTTGATTCTTAAGTTCCTTGACATTTTACTAGGTTTTTATGCTTTGTAGGTATTTTGGAAGAGATGAAGTCAAAACATGTCAATTAGGATGTTAAAGAGCTTACAAAATCACAATCACAAGATGGAAAAAGACTTGGGAGTCAAAAAGATCAAATTCTTGGTGCAAAGGAAGAAGAAAGATTTGCCTCCGGAGCTTGTTGCTAAGAAAATATGATGTTAGATTCTTTATTCGAAGAAACTTCCTTCTTGACTTTTGAAGATCACTTGATTACCTTTCCAACTACTGGTCATGGGCCTAAGTCGGATAAGAAATGGTCATCCAAATTGGCATTGGAATATCTCCTTAAACAACCCTAGTGGCAGAAAAAACACTACTCGCAAATCACATTTTTTTTTAATACCCTAGCTGACATTTATGTTTATACTTGTCAAAGAAGGATTAGTGGTTGTCAACTTGCATTAATTGCAAGAATCTTTCCTTAAAGCTACTCCTAGTCAAAGTAGGAGAATTAAATCAGCCAAGACTTTTCTCCCTTACACTTACTTTGGCTGCAAGTTTGTAATCTCTCCTCATTAAGGAGTGCTTTGACTAAGACTTTCCTACTTTATTCAAACTTGGCTGCCAAGGCTTATATCTTTCCTTAAAATGCAAAAGTCAGCCACTTTTCCTTAAGTTTAGCCATAAGTCAGCATTTATTGAAGGGAAAGAGCTGAAATTCACTTGTTTGATGCCCTAGCTATTGCCTATAAATAGAGATCAAGGGGACAAACGAAATTTACACTTCTCCAAGCATCAAAGTTCTGATTTCTTCTTTGTTTTAGATTTTTTGAGAGAACAAGAGGCTGGATAATTAATATTCTTCTTCTTTCTTTCTTTTATTTTCTTCTTAGATTCTCTTTAATTTTATGTTTTTGTTTACAATGCCTATGCTAGGCTAAACTTTTATTTGGTTAAGGGTGATTTCAAAGCCCTAGACATGTTATGTAATTAATTTTCAGAATCTATCTATCATTGTTTTCTATCAAAGTTGCTTATGTTCTTCGATTAAAATTGTTCATGATGATATTTTGATTTGTTTAGGTGGCCAGCTAGATAAATCTTGATAATTGTCTAATGCTAGTTTAGGAGTCTTGATCCGTAATTGTCTTGATTTCCTATTCATTAGTAGCAATTTGTGATTAATGATTATGGTCAAGTTTTCAATAATTGCAAAGTGGAACATAACCTAAGTTGAACAATCCGAGCTTATGTGTTTGTTTCTTAGATCAACCTATCTTTCTCAACATAAAGCTACTATTAAATTGAACTTAGAGAGCTGATTCTAGGTTGTTTGATAGTTAGAGATTAAATAGAGAGCTTGTTCTATTTAACGACAAACTAAGGAAAGATTGGGGTAACAAAGCTTGTTGTTATCTACGTTTGTTAACTTTGATAGCTAATTAATGTTGATAGATAAGAAATTGATTCTTAATGATGTCTAGTGGTTGAGAATGAACCTTTAGCCATATTTCTCATATTTGATTCTTCTTAATTACTTATTTTCTCATTCTTATTGTTAACTGTAGTTTAAATTTGATATCAAAATACGTTTTTCTTTTATTGTTCTTGAATTTAAGTTTTAAACTATTAACTTATAAACTAAAATCCAATCCCTGAGGACTCGACCCTTGTTAATCACTATACTCTACAATTGATTCTTTTTAAGTGTAAGGTTAAATAAGATACACTCTTTTGGGTGCATCAAGTTTTTGGCGCTGTTGCCGGGGATTGCTTTCTTTAGTTTATTAGTTTATTGGTTTATTCTTATTTTTTGTTCTAATTATTTACTTTCTTGTTTTTTTTTTATTAGTGAATATCCCAAGCTCCCGAAGAAGACTTAAGACTTAGGAGAATTCGGGAATTTATAACTTCTCACCAACAACCAATCGAGGAGTTGATCCAAAACTTCCAAGAGGAGTAAGAAGAGATGGCAGCAACTGACAACCGAACTCTCAAGGAGCTAGCCACTCCAGACTTGGGTCAACAACCATTATGCATTGAATATGCTAATCTTGAGCTAGCTTTTAAATTAAAATCTGGTTTGATTCATCTTCTCCCAACTTTTCATGGTTTTGCAGGAGAGGATCCAGATAAGCACCTCAAGGAATTCCATGTAGTTTGCTCAAGCATGAGACCAACAGGAGTCACGGAAGAGCAAGTTAAGTTGAGAGCCTTCCCATTCTCTCTAGCTGATTCAGAAAAGGAATGGCTCTACTATATACCATCCGGGACCATCACTACATGGAATGATATGAAGAAAGCATTCTTAGAAAGGTATTTCCCAGCATCTAAGGCTACCAACATTAGAAAAGAGATATGTGGGATTAGGCAATACAACGGAGAGTCCTTATATGAATATTGGGAAAGGTTCAAGAAACTTTATGCATCATGTCCACACCATCAGATAAGTGAACAACTTCTCATCCAATACTTCTATGAAGGTCTCATGCCCATGGAGAGAAGTATGATAGATGCTGCTAGTGGCGGAGCTCTAGTTGATAAGACTCCCGGGGCTGCTACAACTCTAATCTCCAACATGGCAGCCAGTTCTCAACAATTCTCAATGAGACAAGATCCACCACCACAACCCAAGAGAGTTAATGAGGTAAGTATATCATCCCTTGAACAAAAATTTGATAAACTGACTTCTCTTGTTCAAAACTGGCTTTAGGTAATATACAACAAATAAAGGCTTGTGACATATGTTCAAACATGGGGCACCAAACTGATATGTGTCCAACACTTCAAGAAGACACCAATGGACATGTGAATGCCATTGGTGGATTTTAGAACCAACCAAGGAAATATGATCCCTACTCAAACACTTACAATCCAGGATGGAGGGATCATCCAAACTTCAATTATGGAGGGAACCAATCACAAGCTGTTCCTCCACCATTTGACAACAGGCCACCGAGTTTTCAGCAAAGAATGCAACAACCATATCAAACCCGACAACAAGTGTCACCACACAAAAATTCAGGTGAGACTCTTGAAGATATTATCAAAACCCTTACTACTAATACAATTCAACTTCAATAGGAATCAAGGGAGACAAACTTAAGTATCGAAACTTAGAGGCTCAGATGGGGCAATTGGAAACAACCATGAGTCAAATGCAAGCAAGAGATTATGGGAAATTACCTTCCCAAACCATAGTGAATCCAAGAGAGAATGCCCAACCTATAACTTTAAGAAGTGGGAAACAGCTAGAGACACCACAAAAGGATAGTGCTCAAGGGGAGAACAACACCATGGCATCCTCTTCACATTCCAATGAGCCACTAAAAAAGATAACTCCTAAACATCTTTTCCTTCTTATATAACTCCTCCACCTTTTCCTAGCAGGTTAGCAAAGTCCAAGAAGGAGGAGCAAGAGAAGGAAATTTTGGAAACCTTCCAGAAAGTAGAGGTGAACATTCCTTTACTAGATGCTATCAAGCAAAGTGCCAAGATATGCCAAGTTCCTAAAAGAGTTGTGCACCTCTCAACGAAAGTTGAAAGGGAGTGAAAAGGTAAGTGTGAGGGAGAATGTGTCAGCTGTTCTTCAAAAGAAACTCCCACCTAAATGCAAGGATCCAGGTATGTTTACCATTCCTTGTAAGATAGGCAACACCAGGTTTGAGCGTGCTATGCTAGATCTAGGTGCATCTATTAATGTCATGCCATATTCAATTTATGCTTCATTGAATCTAGGACCATTAGAGGAAACTGGTGTTATAATACAACTTGCTGATCGTTTTAACACTTACCCAAGAGGAGTTGTAGAAGACGTTCTTGTACAGGTTAATGAATTGGTTTTTCCTGCTGACTTTTATGTTATTGAGATGGAAGATGAGATATCTTCTAATCCCATACCTATCCTATTAGAGAGACCATTCTTGAAAACAGTAAGAACTAAAATAATGTACATGATGGCACTTTAACTATGGAATTTGATGGTGAAATAATTCGCTTTAACATTTTTGAGGCCATGAGATATCCTAGTGATGTGCATTCTGTTTTTAATATTGATATCATTGACTCACTAGTGCAGCAAGCTTATGATCTAGATGGTGAAGATAGTTTGGAGATAGTCCTTAGCAAACATCTTAGAATGGGGAACGTTAAAGAGGAACTAGCCTTGAGTGACCACGTGGAATGGGCAGTAGAATCTTTACACTCGCTGCCACCTAAAGATGCAAGGTTTGATGTTTCATTTATTGATTTGCCTTTATCTAATGAGAAACTTCTACCTTCCATTATTCAGGCACCAACTTTAGAGTTGAAACCAGTACTGGACCACTTGAAATATGTGTTCTTAGGTGAAAAGGACACACTACCGGTCATCATTGCCAAAAAGCTCACACCTTTGCAAGAAGAACAACTTATCCGGGTGCTTAGAGAGCATAAAACAACAATTGGTTGGTCAATTGCCGATATAAAGGGAATAAGCCCATCCATGTGCATGCATCGGATTTTGTTAGAGGAAGGGTCAAAACCAACAAGAGAGGCACAAAGAAGATTGAACCCTCCTATGATGGAGGTTGTGAAAAGGAGATACTGAAGCTCCTAGATGTTGGAGTGATCTGTCCTATCTCGGATAGCAAATGGTTGAGCCTGGTCCAAGTGGTTCCAAAGAAATCAGGTGTAACGGTGGTAACAAATAATGAGAATGAACTTATTCCTACTAGGATTCAAACAGGGTGGCGAGTTTGTATTGATTATCAAAAACTTAATTCCACAACTTGCAAAGACCACTTTCCTTTACCTTTTATTGATCAAATGCTTGAAAGGTTAGCTGGTTATTCTCATTATTGTTTTCTTGATGATTTTTCAGGTTATAATCAGATTGCCATTGCTCCGGAGGACCAAGAGAAAACAACATTCACATGTCCATTTGGTACTTTTGCATATCGGCGTATGCCATTTGGTCTTTGTAATGCACCAGCTACATTCCAAAGGTGTATGGTTAGCATATTTTCAGATTATGTAGAGAACGCCATAGAAATGTTTATGGATGATTTTAGTGTCTATGGTGATTCTTTTGATAGATGTCTAGAGAACCTTACACTTGTACTTGAAAGATGCATGGAAACTAACCTTGTTTTGAATTGGGAAAAATGTCACTTTATGGTAGAACAAGGAATAGTTTTAGGTCATGTTATTTCTTCTAGTGGGATAGAGGTTGATAAATCTAAAATAGATATTATGCATTCTTTACCACCTCCACAAATGTGAGAGAGGTTCGTTCTTTTCTTGGACATACAGGTTTCTATAGGAGATTTATCAAAGACTTCTCAAAGATCACATTACCTCTTTGCAAGCTAGTACAAAAAGATGTGGTTTTCCACTTTGATGATAAATGCAAAGAGGCGTTTGAAACATTGAAGGGACTCTTAACATCAACTCCTATCATGCAACCACCAGATTGGAATGTACCTTTTGAAATCATGTGTGATGCTAGTAATTATGCCATTGGAGCTGTTTTGGGCCAACGGGTTCGCAAAGCCTGACATGCCATTTATTATGCCTCCCGAACTCTTAATGATTCTCAATTAAACTATTCCACTACTGATAAAGAAATTTTGGCTGTTGTATTTGCTTTAGAAAAATTTTGATCTTATTTAATTGGTACTAAAGTAATTGTATTTTCTAACCATGCAACCCTTAGGTACTTACTCACTAAGAAGGAGGCCAAACCAAGGTTGATTAGATGAATACTTCTCTTACAAGAGTTTGATTTGGAGATAAAAGATAAGAGAGGTAGTGACAACCTGGTTGCGGACCATCTTAGTCGTTTAGTTCATGAAGAGGATGCACTACCCTTGAATGAGAACTTTCCGGATGAGCAACTTCTTTTTATAAGTACAACAACTCCTTGGTATGCCGATATTGTTAATTACTTAGTTACCAAGAAGTTGCCACAAGAGTTGACACAAGCTCAAATAAATAAGATCAAGAGTGATGCCAAATACTACATATGGGATGATCCTTACCTTTGGAAGCATTGCTTCTATCTGATTATAAGAAGGTGTGTACTAGAATCTGAATTTCAATCTATTCTCACCTTTTGTCACTCTTATGCATGTGGAGGACACTTTGGATCCAAAAGAACATCCATGAAAGTTCTTGATTCTGGATTTTATTGGCCTACTATGTTCAACGATGCATACCTCTTTTGCAAGTCATGTAATCGTTGCCAAAGAACAAGTAACTTAGGTGTTAGAAATCAAATGCCTTAAACTCCAATACTTATTGTTGAAACTTTTGATGTATGGGGCATGGATTTCATGGGACCTTTTCCTTCTTCTTTTGGTAATCTTTATATTTTACTTGCCGTTGATTATGTTTCAAAGTGGGTGGAAGCAAAATCCACTAGGACTAATGACTCTAAAGTTGTTTCAGATTTTTTCAAGACTAACATCTTTGCTAGGTTTGGAGCACCAAAGGCCATAATCAGTGATAGAGGTACTCACTTTTGCAATAGGACTATGGAAGCACTTTTGAGGAAGTATAACATCACACACAAGGTCTCCATCTCATACCATCCTCAAACCAGTGGGCAAGCTGAAGTGTCAAACCGAGAAGTTAAGTCCATCCTTGAAAAGACAGTTAATCTAAATAGGAAGGATTGGAGTTCACGACTTGATGATGCACTTTGGGCTTATAGGACAGCATATAAGACACCCATTGGTATGTCTCCTTATCGACTTGTTTATGGTAAGCCTTGTCATCTTCCGGTTGAATTAGAACATAAGGCATATTGGGCTATCAAACAATGCAACATGCAGATGGATGAGGCATGTAAGCAAAGAAAACTAGACCTACAAGAATTAGAGGAGATAAGGAATGATGCCTATGAGAATTCTATAATTTACAAGGAAAAGACTAAGGCATTCCATGACAAGATGATATCAAGAAAGGACTTTCTTGTTGGACAAAAAGTTCTTCTCTTCCATTCACGTCTTAAGTTATTTCCAGGTAAATTACGTTCTCGTTGGGTTGGACCTTTCGTTATTACTAATGTGTTTACTCATGGTGCAGTTGAAATCCAAAGGCCAAAAACAGATAAGGCATTCAAAGTGAATGGTCATCGATTGAAGCCTTACTATGAGAACTTTCCAATACAAGATATGGAGGAGTTACCACTCTTTGAGCCAAATTATGTTGAATAATAATGGCATGGGTCTAAGTCAGGCTGAGGACAATAAACCAAGCGCTTATTGGGAGGCAACCCAAAAGGATGGAGAATATCTATTATAATCAGATTTGCAAATTCCTTACTCTCAATCATTCTATCTTTTATTGTTTTTCTTTTGTTTTGTTTAGTAGTTCTTTTCTCTTGCATATAATTCTTGTATTTGGGGATAATAGCATTACATTGAGGACAACGTAAAAATTAAGTGTGGGGAGAAGAATTTTTGATTTTATTTAGAGTGTTTTGTTTTTGAGACTTTTTATGTTGTTTTTAGTGTGTTTTAGTTACTTTCAATACTATGATGAGATATGAATTTCATAAGTCTAAAACTGATTTATTAGTGAGAACATTTTCATGAGAATTGAGCTTAATATCATTTTTTATGAACCAATGTTAAGATGATATGTTGATTGAGAAAGAAGCATGTTTCGACTTAAATCTGACTTGTATAATCATTCTTGTGAGTTTTTGAGCCTATATGATTGATGCATTATACATTTCAATCTAATTTCTTTCTTGAGTATTCTTATGATTACATGATTCTCTAGAACTTGCTCTAAACCTTGTTGAGACTATATTGATGCATGTGACAACATGAATATGATAGAGGCATTAGAATTTTTAACCACGGCCAAACAGCCATCCCTTATTGATGTTCCAAGAGAACATCCCCCTTAGTGAACCAATTTGAGCCTACGATAAGCTATTTATTTGGTAACCATAAATTGTCCCTAACCTAAATATACTTATTTATATCTTTACCCTTGTTCTAAAGATGAATTAGCATGTTTTGAGACATATTGCAAAGACAAGGAAGATCTATTGAAAATTTGGGTTAGAAATAAGAAATAAGTGTGGGGGAAAAGAAAAGAAAAGTCAAGAGAAAAAGAAAGGGAATATTGCCAAATACATTCCTATGTGAAAAAAAATATGAATCATCTCTTGAACTTGTGGAAAAAGAAAAAGATGTTACAAAGTTGTTTAGAATGAAGAAAAGGCCCAACATGAACATTCGGCCTATGTGATTATGTACTTGTAAAGTGTTTTGAGAAGTTTCTTTGTATGAATCTTATTATGTCTCTAAACTCTATAAAATCTTTGGAACTTTTATAATATCCTTTATCTTTTATTCTTTAGCCACATTATTACCCCTTGGCCATATTATAACCTTGTATAAAGACCTCTAGATTCATGAAGTTGCATGATCTAAGTAGTGGAGAATAGGTGGACAAGCAAGTATATGTTAAAAACTGTTTTCATGAGATTGATTGAGGGTAAACATTTCACCACTACTTTAAAGAGTGAAAATCATGAGGGTATCCCATGAGAGAAGTTGAGATTAAGTTTGAACATGCACTATTTTGATTGAGATATGTTATGTTAATTTTAGCTTAACTCAAACCATTTACTATCAAGCATATTTTTTGTGAAACTCTTTAAGCTATTGATTAGTTTATAAGACTTGTCCAATGATTGTCTCTAATTTGTATTGAAAGAGGATTAGATTAGGTTTTATTACTTTGTCTCTATTTGATTTTGCTTGAGGACTAGCAAAAGATTAAGTATGGGGAAGTTTGATAAGTGCTTAATTTCATGCATTTTCCTATTGAATTTCCTTATACTTTGTGTTTTGATTCTCAAGTTCCTTGACATTTTACTAGGTTTTTATGCTTTGTAGGTATTTTGGAAGAGATGAAGTCAAAACATGTCAATTAGGATCTTAAAGAGCTTACAAAATCACAATCACAAGATGGAAAAAGACTTGGGCGTCAAAAAGATCAAATTCTTGGTGCAAAGCAAGAAGAAAGATTTGACCTCCGTAGCTTGTTGCTAAGAAAATATGATGTTAGATTATTTATTCGAAGAAACTTCCTTCTTGACTTTTGAAGATCACTTGATTACCTTTCCAACAGTTGGTCATGGGCCTAAATCGGATAAGAAATGGTCATCCAAATTGGCATTGGAATATCTCCCTAAACAACCCTAGTGGAAAAAAAAACCCTAGCCGCAAATCACCTTTTTTTTCTTAACACCCTAGCTGACATTTATGTTTATACTTATCAAAGAATGATTAATGGCTATCAACTTGCATTAATTGCTTTAATTGCAAGAATCTTTCCTTAAAGCTAATCCTAGTCAAAGTAGGAGAATTATTTCAGCCAAGACTTTCCTTCCTTACACTTACTTTGGCTGCAAGTTTGTAATCTCTCCTCATTAAAGAGTGCTTTGGCTAAGACTTTCCTACTTTATTCAAACTTGGCTGCCAAGGCTTATATCTTTCCTTAAAACACAAAATTCAGCCACTTTTCCTTAACTTTAGCCACAAGTCAGCATTTATTGAAGGGAGAGAGCTGAAATTCACTTGTCTGATGCCCTAGCTATTGCCTATAAATAGAGATCAAGGGGGAAAACAAAATTTACACTTCTCCAAGCATCAAAGTTTCGATTTCTTCTTTTTTTTTTTAGAGTTTTTGAGAGAACAAGAGGCTAGATAATTAATATTCTTCTTCTTATTTCATTCTTTCTTTTATTTTCTTCTTAGATTCTCTTTAATTTTATGTTTATGTTTACAATGCCTATGCTAGGCTAAACTTTTATTTGGTTAAGGGTGATTTCAAAGCCCTAGACATGTTATGTAATTAATTTTCAGAATCTATCTATCATTGTTTTTTATCAAAGTTGCTTATGTTCTTCCATTAAAATTGTTCATGGTGATGTTTCGATTTGTTTAGGTGGCCAACTAGATAAATCTTGATAATTGTCTAATGCTAGTTTAGGAGTCTTGATCTGTAATTGTCTTGATTTCCTATTCATATGTAGCAACTTGTCATTAATGATTATGGTCAAGTTTTCAATAATTGCAAAGTGGAACATAACCTAAGTTGAACAATCCGAGCTTATGTGTTTGTTGCTTAGATCAACCTATCTTTCTCAACATAAAGCTGCTATTAAATTGAACTTAGAGAGCTTATTCTAGGTTGTTTGATAGTTAGAGATTAAATAGAGAGCTTGTTCTATTTAACTACAAACTAAGGAAAGATTGGGGTAACAGAGCTTGTTGTTATCTACTGTTGTTAACTTTGATAGCTAATTAATGTTGATACATAAGAAATTGATTCTTAATGATGTCTAGCGGTGGAGAATGAACCTTTAGCCATATTTCTCATATTTGATTCTTCTTAATTACTTATTTTCTCATTCTTATTGTTAACTTTAGTTTAAATTTGATATCAAAATACGCTTTTCTTTTATTGTTCTGGAATTTAAGTTTTAAACTATTAACTTATAAACTAAAACCCAATCCGTGAGGACTCGACCCTTGCTAATTCACTATACTCTACAATTGATTCTTTTTAAGTGCAAGGTTAAATAAGATACACTCTTTTGGGTGCATCAAGTTTTGGGAGTCGTTGTCGGGGATTGCTTTCTTTAGTTTATTAGTTTATTTGTTTATTCTTATTTTCTGTTCTAATTATTTACTTTTTTTTTATTAGTGAATGTCCCAAGCTCCTGAAGAAGACTTAAGACTTAGGAGAATTCGGGAATTTATTCAGCCTGACTTGCTAAAACACAAAAACAAATAAAAATATTAAAAACTCAAAACAAAACAATACTAATAAAACCTAAATAATCCAGAAAAATAATAATAATAACAAAACAAAACAAAGAGAGAAAGGAAGGAAGGAAAAGCAAATTTGATATGGCAGGTTGGCTAATCTTTCATCACTTGGGCTGCCTCCCAATTAGCATTTGATTTAATGTGTCCAAGCTAACCAATACCCCTTCTTGGCTTTTTAGGATTTTCGGGTTTAGACATGAAACTTCTCGGATCTTTACGTTTAATAGGAAGCTTTCTTTGCACAACAGCAGATGCATTCTCCACCAAAATTATTATGTCATCACAATTTAATTTGCTCTTGGTGGTGTATTGCTCGTTAAGGAATGGTGCATCTCTTGGTACTTGCTTAATAGCATCCATAAGCAAGCTATTTAAGGTTTCTAGAATTTGTTGTTCATGTCCCTCCTTCTTGAACTTTGCAAATCTGCTAGAAAAATATGGAGAAAAAGCATTAATATAAATAGAAACCTTAAAAGTTACCTGAGGTGCCGAAATACTCTCAATTTGAATGGTGGCTTCATTATCCTCAAGAAGTGAATCCATCTTCGGTTTTGTCTCATCCTCATCTTGTTCCTCATTCCTCAAGGTCACAATAGTAGCATTCTCCTTTGGGTTAATCACCGTTTAGGCAGGCAATTCTTCAGATCTTTGTGGTACCCATCCACCATACTACTAGCCAATTGGCTCATTTGTGTTTCCAAACTCGGGATACTTGCCTTTCTTTCCCTTGTTTCCCATTGAAGTTGCAAGGTACTAATAAAAGAGAATTGACAAGTTCTTCTACAGAATTACCTGAGTTTTGAGATGGTGGCTCAAAAAGATCTTGTTGTTGATTCCATTGTTGATTGAAGACAGACTGATGAGTGTAATTGGCATAAGGATATACTTCTTGATAACTTTTCGAGTAGCCATAATTAGTATGATCCCATCATCCTTTATTGTAAGTGTTTGAGTAAGGATCATACTGTTGTCCTTGGAACCCTTGATGACCTTGACATCCTCATAAATCATAGGCTTGTTCAAAATTATCATCTGGGAAGTATAGGCACAAATTGGTTGGATGATCCATCATAAAGCATACTCCACACTTCCTTGATCGTTGAACATTACCCATGGCAAGTTGTTGAACTATGGATGTGAGATTGGCTAGTTGGTTTTGAATGTTTGATGTAGCCCATGCCATCTCTCTTTGATTGGGTAGAAAAGAAAACCTATATATACAAAAAGAAAATTAATTAGAACTGAAAATAAGAATAAACCAAGTAACAAATAAACTAAAGGAAGCAATCCCCAGCAACGACACCAAAAATTTGATGCACCCAAAGAGTGTATCTTATTTAACCTTACACTTAAAAAGATTCAATTGTAGAGTATAGTGATTAACAAGGGTCGAGTCCACAAGGATTGGGTTTTAGTTTATAAATAACTAGGTTAAAACTTAATTCAAAGAAAATAAAAGTTAAAAGGGGTTTTGAAATCAGTTTAAACTTAAACAAACAATAAAAATAAGAAGTAATCATATATGAGAAATATGGCTAAACCACTAGGCATCATTAAGAATCAAATTCATAGCTATCAATATCAATTATCTATCAAAACTAACAACCGGAGATAATAACCTCCCGTGTTACCCGAATCCTTCCTTAGTTTGTAGTTAAATAGGACAAACGCCACTACTTAATCTCTAACTATCAAATAACTTAAGAAAACATCTATAGATTCAAAGTGATAGCAGCCTTAAGATGAGAAAGATAGGTTGATCTAAGCAATAAACACATAAACATGGATTTATTCAACTTATGTTATGTTCCACTTCCTAATTCCTGAAAACCCAACATAATCATGAATTACAAATTGCTACTATTGAATAAGAAATCAAGACAAGCTACGTATCAAGTTTCTTAAAATAACATTAGATAATTATCAAGATCTATCAGTTGGGATTCGACCTCATGCTCAAACAATAAACGAATTAACGAAGAACATGAACGCAGCAGAATAATAAACAAAGAGATAGTCGAATCTTACAAGATCATGCTTGTAAAATTTTAAAGCGATCTTGTAATTATAAAGCATACATATGATTAGAAATCATACCTTAAATCAAAGATCTAGTAATCTTGAGTTTACAAACAGCCCACTCAATCTTGAACACCAAGCTGTCAATCCGAGACTTCAAGCCACACAAGTGTGGGCTCTAACGGTAATCCACCGAAGATGATCAAGAAAACCTTCATAAGGTAGGAATGGAGTCTTGCCGAAAACGATGCAAGTAGTTTAGGTTTCAAGAAACCTCTCCCCATCTAAATAAACATCCATGGCTGAATTCTTCATAAGCATTAAGAAGAAGAAAACGCTTTTCTTGCTTCTCCGGGTTTGATGCGCCAACCTCAAGGATTATCTCGATCTTCTTTCTTCTTCACTCTATGCCTTTGCTCTCTTGAAAGAAAACATTTTTCTCTCTAGCAATCCATGAAGAGGAAAGGAGGAAGTCAAGAAATCAAAAAGACACCAAAGCCTCTAAGCATATCACATATGCAGCTAGGGAGGACATAGGGAGGTCAGCCAAGCTATCATGTTTCTTTTATAGGGGGCGGCAATCACTCCAGGGTTTGGACTAGGGACAATAGCTCTTATATATTTGCCCTTAAGTCCTTCACTTAATTAAACTATTTAATCAATTAGGCTCTTTCCATTTTAATCCCTTAATTCACCTTTCTGTGTGTGACCCATTAGGCTTCCAATATATTGGCAATGAATATAAGTTAATCTAATTAATTTATACTCATAGATCATGAGCAGACTCTTGCAAGCCATCATGACCACCCAAATACTGGAGAGTCAAGTTAGTGTTGACAAAACCTTTCGTGTTCAGTCTATCAGTGTAATTCGGTCCTTTCACCAAATATCCCGGAAAGACCATGAGCATGGTGCAGTGTCTACTCAT
Source organism: Fremontodendron californicum (assembly GCA_030761205.1). Taxonomy (NCBI): domain Eukaryota; kingdom Viridiplantae; phylum Streptophyta; class Magnoliopsida; order Malvales; family Malvaceae; genus Fremontodendron; species Fremontodendron californicum. The sequence continues at coordinate 26,153,979 of JAULJL010000009.1, forward strand.
ATTCAATCCATGTTAGTTCTTGCAACTATTAGTTAACTTTGTGAATTTAGAGAAACTATTTCTCCTAAATTCATCATACTCTGGTCGGAGATTCCATCAAGTTAACTTAAGCCAAGAACAAATGAGATATGTCTCCGATGTCACTAGGAGTGGTGAATCCTCTCTGGATCACTCATCCATCTTCGTATGGTTCATGTCATACCCAAAACCACTCTACCATAAGCATCACTTTGTGTTAGGGACCCGTTCGTGATGGAATCAAAGTATGACACTCCCCATACAAGATGACCTGGTATGACAAGTCAGATGACTACTTACACGACTGACACGTGAGAACGTTTCCATAAACACTTGAGTGACAATACCAAATGGAGTTCTTACAGCGGGCCATGTTCAGTGAACTTGTTCAACAGACAAGCACCTACATGTTATCCTAAAGTATCTCATATACTTCAACACGTGAGATCAGTTGCTTACTAAGTAAGTAGGCTTAACATGTACCAGTCTTTGAGCATTGCCAATGCCTCGTCTTGGCAATACGATGACCAGGAACCGTTTTAGGAACATGGCTTTGATGCATAAGGATCTCACAATTATATATAATTCCTTTGCAAGGCCATTATGTTCCATGGGCTTCATCCGATTAGTACTTAATAACTCCTTATCATCGTACTAACATGAAGGAAAACCTTGTATCACTAAAATATAGTGATGGGCTTGCATTATTGGTAGTTTATGCCTGACCAAACCGATTGGCTCTAAGGCATACACCAACAATCTCCCACTTGCACTAAGCCAATCACTAACGCATCCAATGCCGAACTCTTTCGATTAGCAATTGTGTATCTACTAGGACATAGCTTCAGTACATTATTGTGAGAATATGCTTCGGTCATATACCTTTGATAATCTCTATTATCATAGTCACAAATACATATCCGGATCACAATGAAACCCGATACCTTATGGCTCATGTTGTTACTTTAACAGCTAGGAATCTTTTAATTAGACCAGTGAGCTATCGATCCAAATTCACCTTTTTGCAGCCTTAAACAAAAGGTTTGTATTCTGACTTAGAATATAAAAAATCCAGTCCTCTTAGATTTGGAATGTTTCCAAATGACTGATTTATTAAAATCATGGCATTAAGTCACTTATTGGATTCTCTCTATGTTAAACTCATTTAACATTTAATCCAATCAGTTGTTGCTAAATCTGTTAGATCTTAGCATAACTGTTGATTTACCTTTTAATCATCAATGTATCTGATATACATTGTTTAATGAGTAATCCTCATTACTCCTACTAACCCTTAGGTGTGCACTAAAGATATCTCATCCTTATGATAACTTCAACTCTTGAATGTCACTATCATAACTGGATATCTCAATCTATTGTCTAACAATGTTCTATTAAATAGACTCATCTCTTATGAGTTATGCATCACTATGCATCCTACTTAATCATTATGTTTAGTAGACTCATATCGTATGAGTAATGCATCATAATGCATCCTACTAAATCTTTGTGCATTTATGCATCCTATGCATAAACTTCAGATTTCTACTTATGACCTTTAACTTTTAAATGTCATAATACTCCCACTGTTTCCTACTTGTGTAGAAACATTCAAAGTAAACTCATTTACTTTCCTATGGGATGTGAATTCAAAACTCTTTTGAATGCACATTTGTAATTATAAAACCAAACATCTCATATCCCATATGAATGTTTGTTTTACAAATACAATTCGAAATCCTTTATAGGTTAGTGTTTCGGCAATCTTGGCTATTTGGAGCATTATGGACTTTTCTGTGTCATCATATAGTAATGTTCATCCAATTCATCTGATATGAATTCTATTAGATAATCAATCAATTTAGTTTCAATCCATTCTTCATTTAGATCATATCTTAATAAGAATGCTCTTTAACTAAATTAGTTTCATAATCTCATTATGAAATTCCTTAAGCCAAAGCTCATCTAATTGTCAAGTTTTGTATAAGATTTCCTTTTATTCATAATCAAAGAAACTACTAGTATCTATATACTTTAATCTTATACTTTTGACTTGAACAACCTTTGATTATCTTTTATGCAAGTCTCTAGTTTTTATGAGTGTAATAAGACCATGATATGGAATAAATTTCATAAAACCTTTCGGTTCATTCTAGGATGAATGGCCAAGCATCTAATGCTAGCATAACCGAAATATCAATGATAATGTTTCTAAAACATTCATCATGAATAGGTTGGCAAGCTTGATCAAGAATCAACTAGGTTGCCACCTCCTTAGTCTTATTCCTTTTTCACTTGTCCTTGTCATTAGTTCCATCTATATGTCATACATATCTTTGAACCAACCTTATAGGTATCATATACCTAAAGGTAGTGAAAACAAACTCATAATAACCATGAAGTAAAACTTCTCAAGTTTCACTTCCTTTCAAGTATCGAATATAGTTCTTGCATTTAAGCCTCCAATGCCCTGCATTGCTGATGCACCCAAAAGAGTGTATCTTATTTAACCTTGCACTAAAAAGATAAATTGTAAGTATAGTAGTTAGCAAGGGTCGAGTCCTCAGGGATTGGGTTTTAGTTTATAAGTTAATAGTTTAAAACTTAAATTCAAGAACAATAAAAGAAAAGGGGTTTTTTTTTTTGAAGCCAGATTTAAACTAAAGTAAATAATAAGAATAAGATGCAAGGCGGTATAACCAGCCAATAAAAATATATATACTAAATTAGGCGGTATAACCAGCCAATATATATACTAAATTAGGCGGTATAACCAGCCAATAAAAATAAAACAAAGTTAATATACAAATTAGGCGGTATAACCAGCCAATAAAAATAAATATACTTTTAAAAATAAGCAAACTAGAAAAGTAAGAAAACAAGTAAGTAAGAAGAATCAAATATGAAAAATATGGTTAAGGTTTCATTCTCCACCACTAGACATCATTAAGAATCAATTTCAGATCTATCAATATCAACCAACTATCAAAGTTAACAACCGTAGATAACAACAAGCTCTGTTATCCCAATCTTTCCTTAGTTTGTCGTTAAATAGAACAAGCTCTCTATTTAATCTCTAACCATTAAACAACCTAGAATAAGCTCTCTAAATTCAATTTAATGGCAGCTTTATGATGAGAAAGATAGGTTGATCTAAGCAACAAACACATAAGCTCGGATTGTTCAACTTAGGTTATGTTCCACTTTGCAATTATTGAAAACTTGACCATAATCATTAATCACAAATTGCCACTTATGAATAGGAAATCAAGACAATTACACGGATCAAGACTCCTAAACTAGCAATAGATAATTATCAAGATCTATCTAGTTGTACACCTAAACAAATCAAGACAACATCATGAACAATTCTTGTAGAAGAACATAAGCAACTTTGATAGAAAATTAATGATAGATAGAATCTGAAAATCAATCATAAAACATGTCTAGGGCTTTGAAATCACCCTTAACCAAATAGAAGTTTAGCCTAGCATAGGCATTATAAACATAAACATAAAATTAAAGAAAATCTAAGAAGAAAATAAAAGAAAGAAAGAAGAAGAGGAAGAATATTAATTATCCAACCTCTTGCTCTCTCTAAAGAAAAAGAAAACTAGAGAAAAGAAAGAAAACTAGAGAAAAGAAAGAAGAAGAAAACTTAGAGAATTTTATTAAAATGGCTAATATCCTACCTATGTACAATATCATCTACAATCATCCAAGGCCCTCTATTTATACACATTTTGGAGGGCTAAATGACAAGAGACAAGCTTTACAAATTTCAAAGGTAGGTATAATAGGTGGGTGCATTTTTCTAATAATTTTCGTCATATTGTATGACCATTTTGATCAGCCAACTTGATGGTCGATTTTGTCAATCTTGGAGGCCTGATCTGATCACATGGTCTTCTAGAAAACGGTTCCCCTATGAGTTACGGATTCATAGCCGTTGGAATCAGCTCATTTTCTGATCTGGAGAAGAAGATATGGGCAAAATACGAAAACAGGTCAGCACAGACGTCATTGCACATCAGCCAACTTGATGGTCGATTTCTTCAATATTGGAGGCTTTATCTGATCACATGGGCTTCTAGACAAATGTTCCCCTATCAGTTAGCGATCGATAGCCGTTGGAATCAGCTCATTTGCTGATGTGTATCGGACGATATGGTCAAAATGCGAAAACGTCTCAGGACAGACGTCATTGCACATCAGCCAACTTGATGGTTGATTTCGCTAGGGAAAACGACTCCGTTTCAAGAAGTGTAAAACATGAAAAAGCTAGATATGCCTCTTAACTTGACACGGTTAAAATTTCAGCCTTATTGCTTCAGTGAAACTCCAGATATAGCTGATATGGCAAAAGGTGTCGGAACTGGAACTGAACTGGATTTGCCCTTAATTCTAGTAATCTGAAATCACTCAAAGAAACTTGTGAAAAACACCAAATTACATAAAAATATAAAAGATCATAAACACAATTAGACTAAACAATAATAACTCGTATTTGACACAAAACAATAATAAAACATAACTAAAAACTATATAATTATACGAGTTATCACACCCCCACACTTAGATTGTTGCTAGTCCCTAGCAACGACTCAATAAAAATAAAATAAGAAAATCTAATCTAATCCACTTTCGTAGGAAATCACGGTGGCACTTAGCATGTGACACAAGCCTTTAAACCCCTAGGTGTCCCTAGTGGACGAGTTTAGTCTCGTGAGGGTTTACTAGAACGATACCCACAAACATTGAAAAACTAAAATATAAATAAACTACATATACTAAAAATATTTATTCCTAATCCTTTCAATACAAATTAGAGACAATCTTTGAACAAGTCTTATAAACTAATCAATAGCTTAAAGAATTTCACAAAAATTCATGCTTGAATGTAAATTGTTTGAGTTAAGCCAATATTAACATAACATATCTCAATCAAAATAGTGCATGTTCAAATTTAATCTCAACTTCTCACATGGGATACCCTCATGATTTTCACTCTTTAAAGTAGTGGTGAAGTGTTTACACTCAATCAATCTCATGAAAACAGTTCTACCATATTCTTGCTTGTCCACCTATTCTCCACTATTTAGATCATACAACTTCATGAATCAAGAGGTCTTTAATCAAGGTTGTAATGGGGCCAAGGGGTTTGTAATGTGGTTGAATAACAAAAGGATAAAGATATCACAAAGGCTCCAAAGAGTTCATAAAGTTTAGAGACATAATAAGATCATACAAAGAAACTTCTCAAAACTCTTTACAAGTACATAGTCACCTAGGCCGAATATTCATGTTGGGCCTTTTCTTCATTCTAAACAACTTTGTAACATCTTTTTCTTTTTCCACAAATTCAAGAGATGATTCATATTTTTTACATAGGAATGTATTTGCCAGTATTCCATTTCTTTTTCTCTTGACTTTTCTTTTCCCCCCACACTTATTTCTTGTTTCTAACCCAAATTTTCAACTAAAAATATCCCTTGTTTTTTTGCAATATGTCTCAAAATATATAATCCATCTTTAGAACAAGGGTAAGGATATAAGTATATTTAGGCTAGGTGTAAGTTGTGGTTACCAATAAAACAGCATATTTAATGTAGGCTCAAATTGGCTCACTAGTGGGGATGTTCTCTTAGAACATTAATAATGGATGGCTGTTTGGCTCTGGTTATAATCCTAATGCCTCTATCATATTCATGTTGTCACATGTATCAATATAGTCTCAAACGGTTTAAAGCAAGTTCTAGAGAATCATGTAATCATAAGAGTACTCAAGAAAGAAATTAGATTGATTTGTATAATGCATCAATCATTATAGGCTCAAAAACTCACAAGGATGATTATACAAGTCAGATTAAGTCTAAACATGCTTCTTTCTCAATCAACATATCATATTAACATTGGCTCATAAAAAGGTTGACATCAAGCTCAATTCTCATGAAAATCTTCTCACTAATAAATATGTTTTAGACTTATGCAATTCATATCTCATCATTGTATTAAAAAGGAACTAAAACTCACAAAAAAATAATAATAATAATAATAAAGAAAAAAAAATAGTAGACAAAAATAAAAGAAATCCTAAATCATTCCCCCCCACACTTAATTCTTACATTGTCCTCAATGTAAGTCTATTAACTCAAATGAAAGAATCATGTGTAAGAGAAAAGAACTAATAACATAAGAATAGGAACAACTAAGACTCAAAACAAAACAAAACCATGCAACCTAAATAATCCTAAAATACTAAACAAAAATTAACAAGTAAACATAAAAAGATTAAAATCAAATTGACAAGGTATGTCTCAAGTCTCCCTTACTCAGACCTTGTTCAGAATGAATACTTCTAAATTGCTTAAAACACAACAAACTTTTTTTTTTTGAAAAGAAGAAATCAAACTGACAAGGTATGTCTCAAGTCTCCCTTACTCAGACCTTGTTCAGAATGAATACTTCTTAATTTTTTTTATTTTTTTATTTTTTTTTATTTTTTAAATTAGCAAAATATGTCCCTTACCCCCTACTAAAATATGACATTGTCCCCAATGTCAAATTTTAAAGGTAGAATTTAGGAGATATTACCTGCAGAGGTTGCTAACCACTTATTATAACTGAGACACAACAAGCAAAATGTTAGATAATGTCACAAAGACAAAGTGCAATCCACTCCTTGCTCGTCCATATCTCTTTTTCTTTTTCCGAGCGTTTGCGAAACAACCGTAGCAGATAAACACTCATAAGCTTGGAGCTTTTTAAGTAAATCTTCAATGGTTGTAGCAGAAATTATGGTTCTCCTTGCCTCTGAAAACATGAATCCATTATCCACAGCATTATCTAAATATGAAAGCAAATTACTAAAATAACCATTAATATTAAGCAAACCAATGGGTTTCTTATTTGTGACCAAAGATGACCAAGAAGCCACGCAAGCTATTTCTTCCAATGTACCCAGACCTCCTGGTAAAGCAATGAATGCATCGGCAGAATGGTACATGATTGTTATCCGTTTAGGGATACTCCAGACTTGTATTTCCTTACCCACGGTAGGTCCACAAAAATCTGTGAATAGTTTTGGCACGACTCCTAGAACTGGACTTCCTCCGGCGTGTGCTGCTGTAGCGACTGCTCCCATTAAACCCGTACTACCGCCTCCATAAATCAACTGGATCTTTTGTTGGGCAAGTATTACTCCAACTCTTATGGCTTCATCAGCGAATATGTTATTTTTCCCTGGATAAGCACCTCCAAAGACACAAATTTTTTTAATGCGTTGGGACGAAGTACTTTCCATTTTTTTTTCGAGTGCCTGAAAGAGAATGAGTACATGGTGTAATATATAGAGGACTGAGTAGTGAATCAGACAAGAGTAATAATGTCGCCGAAAGTGTATCTGACCTGTCAGAAGAAAATGTTAACCTAACAAAAGATTTTTGCGTGATTTCAGGAAGAAAATCAAAAAGAGAAGAAAAATCAACCGTAAAAGACAAATAAAAAAAATTGAGAATAATTACACAAATCGAACAACACGTAAATTAAACCGAAATGAAGTTATTGCAAATCAAACCAAAAGCTGAGAAGTCATTTATTGTAGTTGTGATTGTGGCTCACATCTTCCTCTGGTTTTACGTCCAGAAACGGCTTAAACGCCTTCTATGAGTCGAGGATATGCTTCCCATCCAGTTTTCTTACAAGCTGGCAAACAGGGTCTTTTAACATCAGATTCCCAAGATGTTGCCATTCCCTTTGGAATTGCGGCCATAAATCAAGAATTTCTCTTTGTACGTCTCCACTAGGATGCGTCTCAAGAGAAAGTTGGATATTACCAAAATTCTCCTTACTCAGTCCATCCTTAATGAATTCAATTTTATCATCTCGATTAGAGGACGGAATCCCAATAGAACGACATTTACCGTTACACGTCCATCGTGCACATTTGTGGCAATTTGAACTCATGCGCTTTGCTCGTCGCTTCTTTGCAAAAGTGCTTCTACCTGTACCTGGTAAATGCAAAACAGGAAGATATTCATCTTCACGTACCTTGGCTTCAATTATCCAACGTATGTCGTCAGGAATCCCTTTGTGCATAAGCATTCTTAATCTTTCAAATCGAACTTGGTAAAGCTTCAGTAAAATATTTCGAGGAAAAGGAGGAAATCGTTTCTGCAATCTTGTGAGAATATCATCCATCCTGAAAAAAGAAAAAAAATGAAAGAGAAATTGAAAGAGAAATTTATATACAATATCAGTTTTGTGGGTAGCTGATGGAACCGATTTAAATAATCACGGAGTACCGTTATCCGCCATTTAACCGGGGTTAAAAAAAAAAATTATATTTACATCTAGTTATTTTCAAAACAAGGATCAGAAAGAAAAACAACATAAAAAGACACAAAAACAAAACACTCTAAATAAAATCCTAAATTCTTCCCCCCAAACATAATTCTTACATTGTCATTAATGTAATGCTATTATCCCCCAATGCAAGAATTATATGTAAGAGAAAAGAACTATTAAACAAAAGAAACTTATGCAGCCTAAATGAACTTAAAAACAGTAAACACAATTAACAAAGAAACATAAGAAATAAAAATAAAAACAATAAAAATAATAAAAGAAAAAGGAAAAGAAAGAGAAAGCAAATCTGAATATGGAAGGTTGGCAATTTCATCTTTAATTGGGCTGCCTTCCCAATTAACACTTGAGTTAGTATTTTGAATCTAACCAACACCCCTTCTTGGCTTTTTAGGCTTGTCAGGCTCATACATGAAATTTCCCAAATATATGCGTTTGAGAGGAAGCTTTCTTTGCACAACAGTGGATGCATTCTCCATTACAAGTATTATTCCATCATCCTTGGTGGTGCATATCTCATCGAGGAATGGTGCATCTTTTGGTACTTGTTGAATGACATCCACAAACAAACTGTTTAAGGTTTCCAGCGTGTCTTGTTCATGTTCATCCTCCTTGAACTTTGCGAATCTACTAGGAAAAGGTGGAGAAGAAACATTAGTAAAAATTGGAATCTCAAACGTTACCTCAGGTGCCGAAATACTCTTATTTGGATCATTGGCTTCATTATCCTCAAGAATAGAATTCATCTCTAATTTTGTCTCATCCTCATCTTGTTCCTCATTCCTCAAGGTCACAATAGTAGCATTCTCTTTTGGGTTAATCATTGTTTGGGCAGGGAGTTCTTCAGATCTTTGTGCTACCCATACCACCATACTACTAGCCAATAGGCTCATTTGCCTTTCCAAACTCTGGATACTTGCCCTTGTTTCCTGTTGAAATTGCAAAGTATTAGTAACAAGAGAATCGACAAGATCTTCTAAAGAAGTACCTGAGTTTTGAGTCATATGTGGTGGTTGAAAAAGATCTGGTTCTTGGGACCATGATTGATTGAAGCTAGATGGATGAGTGTAATTGGCATAAGGATCTACTTCTTGGTAATTTTTCGAGTAGCCATAATTAGTATGATCCCACCATCCCTCATGGTAAGTGTTTGAGTAATGATCATACTGTTGGTCTTGGAACACTTGATGGCCTTGACATCCTCCCATGGCCAATTGTTGAACTGGGGAGGTGAGATTGGCTTGTTGATTCTCCATGTTCATGTATGCCACCAACTCTTCAAGTGTTAGATTGCTCAATTCCATCGTTTTTTTTTTTTTTTCAAAATTTGATAAGAAAAACCCGTATGTACAAGAAAACAAAACTCATTAGAACTGAAAATAAGAATAAACCAAGTAAAAAATAAACTAAAGAAAACAATCCCCGACAACGGCGCCAAAAATTTGATGCACCCAAAAGAGTGTATCTTATTTAACCTTGCACTAAAAAGATAAATTGTAAGTATAGTAGTTAGCAAGGGTCGAGTCCTCAGGGATTGGGTTTTAGTTTATAAGTTAATAGTTTAAAACTTAAATTCAAGAACAATAAAAGAAAAGGGGTTTTTTTTTTTGAAGCCAGATTTAAACTAAAGTAAATAATAAGAATAAGATGCAAGGCGGTATAACCAGCCAATAAAAATATATATACTAAATTAGGCGGTATAACTAGCCAATATATATACTAAATTAGGCGGTATAACCAGCCAATAAAAATAAAACAAAGTTAATATACAAATTAGGCGGTATAACCAGCCAATAAAAATAAATATACTTTTAAAAATAAGCAAACTAGAAAAGTAAGAAAACAAGTAAGTAAGAAGAATCAAATATGAAAAATATGGTTAAGGTTTCATTCTCCACCACTAGACATCATTAAGAATCAATTTCAGATCTATCAATATCAACCAACTATCAAAGTTAACAACCGTAGATAACAACAAGCTCTGTTATCCCAATCTTTCCTTAGTTTGTCGTTAAATAGAACAAGCTCTCTATTTAATCTCTAACCATTAAACAACCTAGAATAAGCTCTCTAAATTCAATTTAATGGCAGCTTTATGATGAGAAAGATAGGTTGATCTAAGCAACAAACACATAAGCTCGGATTGTTCAACTTAGGTTATGTTCCACTTTGCAATTATTGAAAACTTGACCATAATCATTAATCACAAATTGCCACTTATGAATAGGAAATCAAGACAATTACACGGATCAAGACTCCTAAACTAGCAATAGATAATTATCAAGATCTATCTAGTTGTACACCTAAACAAATCAAGACAACATCATGAACAATTCTTGTAGAAGAACATAAGCAACTTTGATAGAAAATTAATGATAGATAGAATCTGAAAATCAATCATAAAACATGTCTAGGGCTTTGAAATCACCCTTAACCAAATAGAAGTTTAGCCTAGCATAGGCATTATAAACATAAACATAAAATTAAAGAAAATCTAAGAAGAAAATAAAAGAAAGAAAGAAGAAGAGGAAGAATATTAATTATCCAACCTCTTGCTCTCTCTAAAGAAAAAGAAAACTAGAGAAAAGAAAGAAAACTAGAGAAAAGAAAGAAGAAGAAAACTTAGAGAATTTTATTAAAATGGCTAATATCCTACCTATGTACAATATCATCTACAATCATCCAAGGCCCTCTATTTATACACATTTTGGAGGGCTAAATGACAAGAGACAAGCTTTACAAATTTCAAAGGTAGGTATAATAGGTGGGTGCATTTTTCTAATAATTTTCGTCATATTGTATGACCATTTTGATCAGCCAACTTGATGGTCGATTTTGTCAATCTTGGAGGCCTGATCTGATCACATGGTCTTCTAGAAAAAGGTTCCCCTATGAGTTACGGATTCATAGCCGTTGGAATCAGCTCATTTGCTGATCTGGAGAAGAAGATATGGGCAAAATACGAAAACAGGTCAGCACAGACGTCATTGCACATCAGCCAACTTGATGGTCGATTTCTTCAATATTGGAGGCTTTATCTGATCACATGGGATTCTAGACAAATGTTCCCCTATCCGTTAGTGATCCATATCCGTTGGAATCAGCTCATTTGCTGATGTGTATCGGACGATATGGTCAAAATGCGAAAACTGCTCAGGACAGACGTCATTGCACATCAGCCAACTTGATGGTTGATTTCGCTAGGGAAAACGACTCCGTTTCAAGAAGTGTAAAACATGAAAAAGCTAGATATGCCTCTTAACTTGACACGGTTAAAATTTCAGCCTTATTGCTTCAGTGAAACTCCAGATATAGCTGATATGGCAAAAGGTGTCGGAACTGGAACTGAACTGGATTTGCCCTTAATTCTAGTAATCTGAAATCACTCAAAGAAACTTGTGAAAAACACCAAATTACATAAAAATATAAAAGATCATAAACACAATTAGACTAAACAATAATAACTCGTATTTGACACAAAACAATAATAAAACATAACTAAAAACTATATAATTATACGAGTTATCAATTGCCACAATGATGGTGTGTCCCTTTGATCGATATTAATTTCTTTCTTCATCTCATCATCCTTACTTTGAAAAACGTTTCTTCGGTTACCTTCCCTTGGTGGAAGTAACAAAGTGGATGACCTTTTTCAGTCTAGAGAGCCATCAAGTATGCAATCAAGTGACTAGTTAACCTGCCATGACAATTTATATCCCATATAAACTAATGCATATAATAGTCATTATGCAAATTGCAATCATTAAAACCAGGTTTTAAAGTTTGAATGATTGTTCTCTCTATTTTATCAACATAGTAGCCCTTCTCTATTCGAGAAATTTAACTTTTAAAACTTCTTAGTGAGGAAGGACTCCTTTCATCCCAGCATGACCTTGAGTGACTCAACAAGCCATGTTGAAACTAATTGAGTAGGTAACTTTGCTTACCAATTGCATCTCCATGCAACTCCTTGATCAGTTAGGTGACAACTCTTTGTCTAAATGCATCATATGCATTTCGCCTAACCATTGCCTCTAAACGTCATGCGATCAAGTTTTAAAGCATCCGGATATCATCACACTTAGTTGAGTAAGACCCACCTTCTATAACTCAAACATATTTGTACAGTAGTTTGACCTTGAGTGACTCAACAAGCCTCTTACTGGAAGAACTCTGGTTATCTTGTTAAGATGGTGGAAGGCAACTTATCATGCGTAACATGGACTCAATATAATTTAATGAGGGATTTCTTTATTTCATAAATTAGGTCTCATTGCTTTTCTTTGTTGATTGACATGCATAGCATTTATTCAAATATATATCACATATATAAATTCAAAAATAAATCTATCTCATGCAATCTACTAGGATGATTATGGACTTTTACTACTCTAGTTTCCTTGAGCCATTAGGAAACTAGTTGGTCAAATTCCTAGGGATACCATACATAGTCTTCATAAGTCTTGATGGTGATCTCCTTGGTCTTTCTTCTTAGCGCCTTGTCTCCTTACATTTGTGAATTACATAAATTCTAATCTTAGCCTAAATTTAAATCTATAAAACTATATAACATTTACATATCTTTGATAGAAACCTCGAGTTACATTCGAGGGGAGTTAGGTGAGTGGAGAATTTACAACTCTGAAAATGAAAAAGAGAAGGCAGGGTTCGCAGACCCTATTTATAAAAAATATCAAAAAGAAAATTTAACCATCCATGACCTAAGTCAAAGGTCTAAGTCCATAACCATCCTCATGCTTTCATAATCACATCACAAATCATAAAATTAAATGCATACATATTTAATATCGCTTAGTAATCTTGTGTGTCATTTAAGGAAAGTAATATTTAAACTTATTTAAATATACTTGGCTCAAATTATCTAGCAATTTTAACTTTAATTCAATTTACTTGAGTCCTAATCCAATTAGGATTCTTAAAATTAAAATCTTCCATCTAATTAAACAATTTAATTAGATTTTCTATCTCCTTAGGAAGTTCAAGTTTGATTAGGAAACTTTCTCTACAAGGAAAGTTTCATATCTTCTCCTAACTTTTAGAAGTCCTTGTTTAACTAGGAAACAATTTCCACAAGGAAAGCTTAGGTGCATTCCTAACTCTTAGGAATCCAATCTTGACTTGGAAACACTTTCCACAAGTCCAAAATTCCAAAGAATAAAATTTCCAAAAATAGAAAGCGATGCCCTAACACACAACTTCTGTGTGTAGCCGCCTCCTACTTTTAGTAAGTAGCACCGCCGTAACCTACAGCCCTTGTTGGGGCAACGTTTGCCTCAAAGCAGCTGCCTATTTTGGTGGCTAAGTGGTGAACAATTCACACACAATTCATTATTTGATTTTTAGCCAATTATACCTACATTCAAGAATCAAATTCAAGAACTCAAGGCTGCCCAGAAAATTCCAGCAACCATGCAAATTGTTTGCACAACTTTGACAGGCAGTTTCGGTAAAAAAAAAATAAAAAAATTCACCAAAAATTGCAGGATCAAGATAGACATGTTTTGGACTTCTCCTCAAATTTTCTGAATTTTTGGACACCTCTAACCATGTCAAAACCGCAACTTACAGCAGGTGTGCAGAAAAATCCTGCACTTGTGTTCTTCAAAATTCAAGCACCAAAACCAATTCAATTCAATTCAAATCAAATCAAATCCAAACTTGTTTCTTTTAACTTATTTGTGTCATGCAATCATATGGAAAGGTTAAACATTGACCAACACAATTTTAAATATGTTTTAAAAAATTTAAAACACCAAGATCAGATTGCATACAAAAGCTGTCAGAATTGAAACAAAACAAGAAAATGTTTTTCATGATGGAACTTTGCTAGATCAACACACAATTCAATCCAATTGATTATTACCAATAATTAAACATGTAAATCACAAGAAAACTTACAAGCTAGGCTCTGATACCACTGTTGGGATTCGACCTCATGCTTAAACAATAAACGAATTTAAGAAGAACATGAACGCAGTGAAATAATAAACAAAGAGATAGTCGAATCTTATAGGATCATGCTTGTAAACTTTTGATGCGATCTTGTAACTATAAAGCATAGATATGATTAGAAATCATACCTTAACTCAAAGAGCTAGTAATCTTGAGTTTACAAACAGCCCACTCAATCTTGAACACCAAGCTGTCAATCCGACACTTCAAGCCACACAAGTGTTTGGCCTCTAACGGTAATCCACACAAGATGATCAAGAAAACCTTCATAAGGTAGGAATGAAGTCTTGTCGAAAACGATGCTAGTAGTTTAGGTTTCAAGAAACCTCTCCCCATCTAAATAAACATCCATGGCCGAATGCTTCATAAGCATCAAGAAGAAGAAAACGCTTTTCTTGCTTCTCCAGGTTTGATGCGCCAACCTCAAGGATTATCTTGATCTTCTTTCTTCTTCACTCTATGCCTTTGCTCTCTTGAAAGAAAACGTTTTTCTCTCTAGCAATCCATGAAGAGGCAAGAAGGAAGTCAAGAAATCAAGAAGATACCAAAGCCTCTAAGCATATCACATATGCGGCTAGGGAGACCATAGAGAGGTCGGCCAAGCTATCATGTTTCTTTTATAGGGGGCGGCAATCACTCCATGGTTTGGACTAAGGACAATAGCTCTTATGTATTTTCCCTTAAGTCCTTCCACTTAATTAAACTATTTAATTAAGTCCCTATTGCTTAAATTCTCAAATTAATCAATTAGGCTCTTTCCATTTTAAACTCTTAATTCACCTTTCTGTGTGTGACCCATTAGGCTTCCAATATTTTGGCAATGAATATAAATTAATCTAATTAATTTATACTCATAGATCATGAGCGGACTCTAGCAAGCCATCATGACCACCCAAATACTGGAGAGTCAAGTTAGTCTCGACATAACCTTTCGTGTTCAGTCTATCAGTGTAATTCGATCCTTTCACCAAATATCTCGAAAAGACCATGAGCATGATGCAGTGTCTACTCATGTTCAATCCATATTAGTTCTTGCAGATATTAGTTAACATTGTGAACTTAGAGAAACTGTTTCTCCTAAATTCATCATACTCTGGCCAGAGGTTCCATCAAGTTAACTTAAGCCAAGAACATATGAGATATGTCTTCGATGTCACTAGGAGTAGTGAATCCTCTCTGTATCACTCGTCCATTGTATAGTTCATGTCTACCCAAAACCACCCTACCATAAGCATCACTCTGTGTTAGGGACCCGTTCGTGATGGAATCAAAGTATGACACTCCCCATACAAGATGACCTGGCATCACAAGTCAGAGGACTACTTACACGACTGACACGTGAGAACGTTTCCATAGACACTTGAGTGACAATACCAAATGGAGTTCTCACAGTGGGCCATGTTCAGTGAACTTGTTCAACAGACAAGCACCTATATGTTATCCTGAAGTATCTCATATACTTCAACACGTGAGATCAGTTGCTTACTAAGTATGTACGCTTAACATGTACCAGTCTTTGAGCATTGCCAATGTCCCGTCTTGGCAGTACGATGACCAATAACCGTTTTAGGAACATGGCTTTAATGCATAGGATCTCACACAAGTATATATAATTCCTTTGCAAGGCCATTATGTTCCATGTACTTCATCCGATTAGTACTTAGTAACTCCTTATCATCGTACTAACATGAAGGAAAGCCTTGTATCACTAAAATATAGTGATGGGCTTGCATTATTGATAGTTTATGCCTGACCAAACCGGTTGGCTCTAGGGCATATACCAACACTATCTAGTTTGCAACCTAAACAAATCAAGACAACATGCAAAAATTTGATGCACTCAAAAGAGCGTATCTTATTAAAACCTTGCACTAGAAAAGATCAATTGTTAGGTATAGTAAAAGCAGGGGTCGAGTCTTCAGCCTGACTTGCTAAAATAAAAAAATAAATAAAACTATTAAAAACTCAAAACAAAACAATACTAATGAATCCTAAATAATCCTAAAAAAATAAATTTAATAATAAAACAAAACAAAGAGAGAAAGGAAGGAAAGAAGAAAAAGCAAATTTGATATGGCAGGCTGGCTAATCTTTCATCAATTGGGCTGCCTCCCACTTAGCAGTTGATTTAATGTGTCCAACCTAACCAACACCCCTTCTTGGCTTCTTGGGATTTTCGGGTTGAGGCATGAAACTTCCCGGATCTCTGCGTTTAATAGGAAGCTTTTTTTGCACAACAGAGGAGGCATTCTCTACCACAATTATTATGTCATCACAATTTAATTTGCTCTTGGCGGTGTATTGCTCGTTAAGGAATAGTGCATCTCTTGGTACTTGTTTAATGGCATCCACAAGCAAGCTGTTTAAAGTTTCTAGAATTAGTTGTTCATGTTCCTTCTTCTTGAACTTTGTAAATCTGCTTGGAAAATGTGGAGAAGAAACAATAATATAAATAGGAACCTTAAAAGTTACCTGAAGTGCCGAAATACTCTCAATTTGAATGGTGGCTTCATTATCCTCAAGAAGTGGATCCATATTTGGTTTTGTCTCATCCTCATCTTGTTCCTCATTCCTCAAGGTCACAATAGTAGCATTCGCCTTTAGGTTAATCATCGTTTGGGCAGGGAATTCTTCAGATCTTTGTGCTACTCATCCCACCATACTACTAGCCAATTGGCTCATTTGTGTTTCCAAACTCTGGATACTTGCTTTTCTTTCCCTTGTTTCCTGTTGAAGTTGCAATGTAATAATAACAAGAGAATTGACAAGTTCTTCTAAAGAATTACCAGAGTTTTGAGGTGGTTGCTCAAAAAGATCTTGTTGTTGATCCCATTATTGATTAAAGACAGATTGATGAGTGTAATTGGCATAAGGATATACCTTTTGATAATTTTTCGAGTAGCCATAATTAGTATGATCCCACTGTCCTTCATTGTAAGTGTTTGAGTAAGGATCATACTATTGTCCTTGGAACCCTTGATGGCCTTGACATCCTCCTAAATCATAGGCTTGTTCAAAATTATCATCTGGGAAGTATGGGTAGAAATTGGTTGGATGATCCATCATAAAGCATACTGCACACTTCCTTGATCATTGAACATTACCCATGGCCAGTTGTTGAACTATGGATGTGAGATTGGCTAGTTGGTTTTGAATGTTTGATGTAGCCCATGCCATCTCTCTTTGATTGGGTAGAAAAGAAAACCTATATATACAAAAGGAAAATTAATTAGAACTGAAAATAAGAATAAACCAAGTAACAAATAAACTAAAGGAAGCAATCCTCGGCAATGACGCCAAAAATTTGATGCACCCAAAGAGTGTATCTTATTTAACCTTACACTTAAAAAGAATCAATTGTAGAGTGTAGTGATTAACAAGGGTCGAGTCCACAGGAATTGAGTTTTAGTTTATAAATAACTAGTTTAAAACTTAAATTCAAAGAAAATAAAAGTTAAAAAGTGTTTTGAAATCAGTTTAAACTTAAGCAAACAATAAAAATAAGAAGTAATCAGATATGAGAAATATGGCTAAAGATTCATTCTCCACCACTAGACATCATTATGAATCAAATTCATCCCTATCAATATCAATTATCTACCAAAACTAACAACCGTAGATAACAACCTCCCGTGTTACCCCAATCCTTCCTTAGTTTGTAGTTAAATAGGACAAACGCCACTACTTAATCTCTAACTATCAAATAACCTAAGATAAACATCTATAGATTCAAAGTGATAGCAGCCTTAAGATGAGAAAGATAGGTTGATCTAAGCAATAAACACATAAACATGGATTTATTCAACTTATGTTATGTTCCACTTCATAATTCCTAAAAACCCAACATAATCATGTATTACAAATTGCTACTATTGAATAAGAAATCAAGACAAGCTACATATCAAGTTTCTTAAACTAGCATTAGATAATTATCAAGATCTATCTAGTTTGCAACCTAAACAAATCAAGACAACATCATGAACAATTCTTATAGAAAAACACAAGCAACTTTGATAGAAAACCAATAATAGATAGAATATGAAAATCAATTACAAAACATGTCTAGGGCTTTGAAATCAACCTTAACGAAAGAAAATTTTAGCCTTGCATAGGCATAGTTAACATAGACATAAAAGAAACTAAGAAGAAAAACTAAAAGAAAACTAAGAGAATGGAGAAGAAGAAGAAGAAGAAGAATGATGATCCTTGAGTCTCTTCAAAAGATGTCTAGTTTGTGGCTCAAAAGATGGTATTTATAAAGCTTTAAAACCCTGAGAACAAGTCCTTGCCACACAAGTAAGGTTTGGGGGTAAAATTTACATTTTTTTCCAGATTTGCGGATTTTTTCCCGAGTCTCGGCGTCGTGGCGCCGAGCTTCTGCCAGCCATTTTTCTGACGCTTCTTCTTTCACTTCCTCAGCTGATTTGGATGACCATTTCTTGTCCGATTTAGGCGTGTAAACTACCATTGGAAAGGTATTTAAGTCAGATTAAAACGTCAAGAACGAAGCTTATTCAAATAAGGACTTTAACATCATGTTTTCCTTGCAACAAGCTCTGGAGGTCAAATCTGCCTTCTTGCATTGCAACCAGAAATTGATCTTTTCGACTCCCAAGTCTTCTTCCATCTTGTGATTATGATTTTGTAAGCTCTTTACCATCATTATTGACATATTTTCACTTCATTCTCTTAAATATACCTAGAATTCAAAAATATAACATAAGTAATCAAGATATAACATAACTAAAACTAAGAATAGAAAGGACATAAAATGTGTATTTTATGAGCTTATCACAAAAACAATTGCCGCCAATTCTAAGTCATGTGTCGGATAGTTCTGCTCATGATCTTTCAATTTCCTTGATCCATAGGCCACCACCTTCTCATTTTGCATTAACACACAACCCAAACCTTGGTGTGAAGCATCAGTATAGATGCAAAATCCACCAGTACCACATGGAATGGTCAAAATAGGGAAGTCATAAATTCTTCAACTCTTGGAAACTTCGTTCACAATCTTTATTCCAATGAAATTTCACATTCTTTCGGGTAAGGTGGGTTAAAGGTACTGCAATACAAGAAAACCCCTCTATGAACCTCCGGTAATAACCAGCGAGTCCTAAAAAGCTTCTAATCTCAGTCACACTTCTTGGTCTTTCCCACTATACCACTGCTTCTATCTTAGATGGATCAACGGACACACCATCTTTAGAAATAACATGCCCTAAAAATGCAACCTGTTCCAGCCAAAACTCATATTTGTAAAACTTAGCTTACAACTTTTTTTCTCAAAGAATCTGGAGAACAATTGACAAATGCTGCTCATGCTCAAGTTGAGTTCGAGAATAGATCAAAATATCAACAATGAATACTATGAAAAACTTGTCTAAGTAAGGCTTGAAGACATGATTCATCAAATCCATAAAAGCTGCAGGCACATTGGTCAAACCAAACGGCATAACAAGAAACTCATAATGACCATACCGTGTACGAAAAGTTGTCTTAGGAATATCGTCACACTTAATCTTCAATTGATGGTATCTAGAATGAAGGTCAATCTTTGAGAACACTTGTACCCCTTACAACTGATCAAACAAATCATCAATTCTAGGCAACGGATACTTGTTTTTCACTATCACCCTATTCAGCTATCTATAGTCGATACATAATCTCATTGTACCATCTTTTTTCTTCACAAATAGTACCGGAGCACCCCACGGGGACACACTAGGACGTATGAATCCTTTGTCCAATAAGTCTTGTAATTGTTTCTTAAGCTCTTCTAGTTTAGCAATTACCATACGGTAAGGAGGCATAGATATCGATTCAGTTCCCGATATCAAGTCAATGGCAAATTCAATCTCACGATCTGGTGGCAAACCAAGTAAGTCATTAGGAAAAAATCAAAAAAGTCTCTAACAATAGGAATATCATTCAAGCATGGCTTTTCTTTTCCATTCTCAACATCATAAGCAAGATAACCTTCACAACCTTTAGAAATGAGCTCATTAGCATGCATACCAGATATCAAAGATGGACAATCAATTTTCTTATCACCTTCGAAATAAAACATAGATTGATTTGGAATAGAGAAGGTAACAATTTTTTTTATAACAATCAACATTTGCATGATAAGTAAAAAACCAATCCATGCCAAAATGACGTAAAAATCATGAATTCTCAATAGAATCATATATGCAAACAGTTTTTTATCTCCAAGCTTCACCAAACAAGACTTATACACTACATCAAAAATTAAGGAAAGTTTCATAGGAGTACCCACAGCAAGAAAAACCCAAGTGGTTTAGGCTTAATTCTCAAATGGCAAGCAAATTATGGTGACACAAATGAATGGCTAGAACAAGGATAAAAAAGAACTAAAGCATCACGACCAGCAACTGGAAGTTTACCTTTGATAACTGAAGTGGAAGCTAGAACTTCTTCCTTGTCTAAAGCAAAGACTCTTCCTTGGACCACTAGTTTCTTACTCTTATCTATAGGCTTCTTCATTTGTTGGTCATGCATCAACGGGCAATCCTTTATCATATGCCCAATCTTCCCACATCGAAAACAAGCTCCAATCTCCCAATAACACTGTTTTGACCCATGATTCTTGCAACATCGTTTGCAAGGCTCTGAAGCATCTTGTTTAGGTGCTTTGGGCTAAAATTCTCTTATTTTCTGCTTCTTGTTGGCTTGATTCACATCTGGCCTCTTTTGCCAATTTCTCATGTTTCTAGCTCTATCATCACATTCTTGCTCTATTTGGGCATCTTCATATCTTGCTCTATGAATTGAGCTCGATCTACTACTTCAGCATAAGTTTTGAGCTTGAAAGGAACTAGTTTGCTTCTAAGAGTTGGTCGCAAACCTCATTGAAACTTTGTTGCTTTTCTTTGCCTTGTTTTCTGCAATATAGGGAGCAAACCTTGACAGAATAGTGAATTTGGATTCATACTGATCCACTGTCATATTCCCTTGTTTTAAGTTGAAGATCTCTTCTTCCTTCTTTCTTGCATTCACTCAGGAAAATAATTTCGGTTGAAAGCATCAAGAAACCTTTCCCAAGTTATAGGCACATTTTCTGAACCTAGCACCTTTTTTGTAGATTTCCACTGATGTTCAGCCTCTTCCTCAAGCATAAAAGAGGCTAATGCAGCTTTCTCCTAACTATTATACCTTATGAAATCAAATAACTTCTCAAGTTTCATGATCCATGCTTCAACCGTAGTAGGATTTCGAACACCATTAAAGGATGGCGGATTCATCCATTGAAATTGATCAAGACGAGCCAGATTTTATCCATTTCAATTTGCTGATTCTCATGGTTATTATTCTCGACCTGATGCTCCAAAATAGAGGTAATATTCTCTAGAGCCCTATTGATGTTCTCTAGACGAGCATTAAGACTACGAGAAAGTGCACAAGTCCTATTCATTTTTGCTTCCTAGACAGGAAACAAACAAAGTTTAAAGGAACCCAAACAATTCTCAAAGTCCAACCAGACACAAAATCAAGTAAAAAGGGATGTAAGACTTATACTCTAATACTTATATATCTAAGACATACTAATGAACCATTTACATAGCTCTGATACCATCAACTTTGTCACGCCCCGAAATACAATATAAGTCATACCATTAGACATGACATCATATACCCAGGATTCAAAACATACAAACTAACCATATTTAAGGTCTCATACCATTAGAGAGTTAAGGAATTTATTTAATTTCAAACTTGAACATAGAAGTATAAAGATAGATACTCAAGGAGTCTTAAACAACAAAACTATAACTTGTATTATACAAGCCCAAACACTTAGCATATTATACAATCCACACAACTTGGTCATAGATACTTAGCTTACATCCCCAATTTTACTGATTTACAACAAAAACAAGCTATTTCAAATGATGTTATACCTTAAATACTCAAGAACAACACCAAAAGCCAAATGAGGGCTCTATATGTCCACACAAAACACCTCTACGAAAACCTTCTTAGAGAACACCAACACCTCGAGCCTTAATATGAAAAAGATGAACAATTTAATGAGCCACAAAGCCCAACAAGTAATCTAACCACAATTAAGGAAATAACACCCAAAAGAGCACGTATCAAAGGAACGAAACCAAATTTGTGATATTTCCAACATCCTAGTATTTGAATGTCCAAAAGGTCTCTAAACAACTTATATTAGATCAACTGGGAACATATATCGAAACAATGATTCAAATACTCAGAATGCATAAATTGTTAATGCATTTACAAGTTCAGATAACATATTCAAATTCAGAACTTATATCATTCATATTCATAAAACAGAATAGATAATCAAAACTTATTCAAATGAGATTCATAGTTCAAATGCTCCATTTAGTGATCTAGCAAGTTCAAATATCCTAAAAGGTTCATATTCAATTCCTCCTCGACACAATTCAATGAAGTTCAAACTCCCGTTGATGCATCAAACGGGTGAAACTCCCATAAAGGGCATTACCTACTTGGCAAAGGTCCATATACATATTCCCACCTGTATACTAGATGGGTCTAAACTCCCATCGATCAATCGTATGGGTCAAACTCCCATTGGTCAAATCCAAATGGGCACATCAAATATAGGCTTCACTGATGTACGAAAAAATTCAGAATTATATCTTTCTTATATAATTCACATGAGTGATCATAGTTCAAATAGTTCATAGCATTTCAAAATTTCTTAGCTGGATCTCAATTTCATTCAAAAACATTAACTTTCAACGAAATAGATCATATTAAGCATGAAAACTTAAACTTCTAGTATACATAGTAGGAGCTTCAAATGATGTTCATAAACGATTTTTAATATATTAATAATATAGATACAACTCATAACAACACTGACATACCGAATGAACAGAAATTGACAAGAGTGATACTTCAGGATTCTAAAGGCTCTAAGGAACATATTTGTGTTTAATAGATAGAACAACTTAGTTTGGTAAAGCTAGAACTTAAAGCACACAAAACTAGACCTAAGAGTACAATAAATCATAGTTTATAAGGTTCATAACAAAATACTTAACTAAAGAACAGCCTTAGAGTTCATGGATTTAAGAATTATTCTGGCTGAACATGAAATAAACAACTAAGAATAATAGGCTCAAACTAAGAACAAAAGCTGAAATAAAAAAAATCTAAGGAATTAACTATAGTTAGTTACTTACACTTAAAAGGAAGTACTAAGAACACCTCAAACCTCCAGAACTCAGCTTTCAACTCCAAAGTTTCAAAATGAGCTCCATGACAGCAAAAGCAACACTAAAACACCAAAATCAGATTGCTAGGTATCTTTACAGAAGGGGGAAAGTTTTTTTTTGTTTCTGATTCTCTCTAATTAAGTTGCTTTTAGGGTATTTAAAAACCCTTGAGGTGCTTGCTTAGACATTCAGGTGGCTTTTGGAGAAGACACATGGCCATGAGGCATCAAAACTTGTAATCTAGCAGCTTGGCATATGGACACCAGACCATGAGGTGTTAAACTATTCCTAATTAACTATTTGACTCTTAAACTTAAGCTAATTAAAAGCTAGACCTCTTTTGTTCTAAGTCTTACAAGTAAGCACCTTAATTTCTATAAGATATAAGCTACTATAATTTTTAGGTTATCACAACTAATGCTTCAAGGAAGAATTCTAGATTTCATAAACCATGGTCACTGCAAAATAAGGAAAGATGTAGATCCCAACCTAGGCTAGGCTATGAACAAAGGAACAAACTTTTTGAAAATTTTTGAGCTCCTTGGAAACTCAAGCAAATGAAACATTTTTCCAAGAATCCATATCGTGGTGATTTTATGTGTATCAAGGTTATGCCAAAATCATTCACATCCCTTCTAATAACAACAAAACATGAATTGCCCAAACATCACTTTTGATTGAATTTTCGAGGCATATTGATTGAACAGGGTTGGGCATACACTTTCCCCTTGTTTTAAGCAACCCAAGATAGAAAATCAACTTTTCCAATATAAACCCAGAAAAGAAAAGGACTTGCGATGGTCCTCATAATGATATGTATTTTCATGGCCAATCAAATAAGGCATCATATGTAAATGTAGTGGATACGTGGTGAATAAGGATGAATTAACGCATGAATTTTCGGGGCATGCATTAATAAAAAAATGCAAAAAAATGAGTGTGGCATCATTCATTTACGAAATGCAAGATGGTTTCAAGTAAAAACCTTTTCAGCCTCTTTCCTCTAAGGAATGACTCTTCAGTTTAAGTTATTGCGTTTGAGATGAAAAATGGCCATCTTTCATTATCCTTTCACTGATATAAAAAGTATTCTCTTTGTTATCCCCTTTTAAACCTAAGGAATTTTTATATTCTTTAAACCTTATTCAAGGATCGCTCCACACTGGAGGGCAAATGAGAAGAAAGATCTTTTCAAAGATCACAGACGAATAAGTCCTAGCTCAAAGATAGATACAATAAAAATAGAACTCCCAAATAAGCGCGGGCTTACTCTGTCAAAGTGGAAATGCACAAGAAAAAAAAAAGATGTGAAAAAGATAGCGAAATGAAAGCCCATGAACAAAAAAGAAAAGGAAAAAGCAAAAATCAAAAGATGAAAGGAGAAGCTCAAAAAGGACAAATGTTTCAAAGGGAATCTTCTTCATGAAATGGTCATTGATTCGATAACCCTTAAACACATGTTTGGGCCTATCTATCATTTCTTTCTGAACAACCTTGGCCTATATTACATACCTAGAAAAAACCATTTTGATCAAGCATGGCTAATTAAATTGATGAGTTTATTCCTGGAGAAATGGACGAAGCTTCGATCTCATTTTTTGGCTAAAACTATTCTTTTTGGACAGGTTTTGAATTCTTAAATGCATGGTGAAGCATTTAATGAAAAAATGAAATGAAAAAATGGAAATAATGAGACTTTAGGGTGAAAACCCAAAAATAGGCATTCTAGAGTAAAATGGGGAAATTTTCGATGCCATTCATGATGTTGCCAAGGCTATGAGTAAAGAGGAAGTCATTTTGAAGAAATCGAGGAATATCCAAAAATTCCTAAATATCCCCAAACTGTCAACTTTCAGTTGGAGGATTGACTTCAAAAACTAAGACTTTTTTCCTCCAAATTAACTTTCCAACCTTGAACATCCCGGATAATCTTGACGCTTGTCAAAACGCCATTATTTGGAAGTTAAAAGAATGTAAAATCTCTTTTATTTTCAAGGAATTAATGTTTTTTAAAACCTGTTTCATTTGTGAGCCCAGAAGGGGCATATGTTTTTCTTGTTGAGTTTTGGAACAACCAAATTCTTGTTGCACCAAGCCTTTCAAACTCAATTTCTAACATTGATCATCAGTCTTCAAGAGACTTTCGTAACATTTTAGGCTCAAAAGTTTTCAATAAATGAATAATTTTTTAGAATGAAAATGATTTTGAAGTAACCATTTTTTGAATAGAAATGATGTTGACATGAGACAAGGGTTTTTCTAACCCAAAGGTATGGAACTATTGAGATAAATCTTGACTCCCAAAATATGCAGAAGCAATGAACTCAGCAAATAGATTTTTGTGGATAAAAGCTTGAAAACTGTCGGGGCAAAGAGATAGCCAAGGATTGAAAAGGGAATAATCTCTTATGGGGCACGATGTTCAAGATACACTCTGATTTGAAAAGAAGAAAGAATTCGAAAGGCTAAGCCAAATTCAAGAAAATCATTCGGGGACATTTGCATTGCCATCATTCATGAGCATTTGCATCTTTGGTGATTTTTGCATCTGCATATTTTCATGAGCACTTGCATCATTGTTAATCTCTGCATCAAGAAGCATTTGCGTTACTCAAAGACATTTGCATCATTCATAAGCATTTTCATCTTTGTGAATCTCTGCATCAGCATCATTGAAGCATTTGCATCAATCGAAGACATTTGCATTTGCATCTTTGTTAATCTCTGCATCTGCATCATGAAGCATTTGCATCAATCGAAGACATTTGCATTTGCATCATCATGAAGCATTTGCATCTTTGTTAATCTTTGCATCTGCATCATGAAGCATTTGCATTATTTGAGGACTTTTGCCTTTGCATCATCCGCAAGAATTTGCATCTTTGTTGATATTTGCTTCTGCATTATTTCATGAAGCATTCGCATTGTTCGAAGATATTTGCATATGCATCTTTTCATGAGCATTTGCGACATTATTGATTTTTGCAACTGCATCATTACATGAAGCATTTGCATCATTCAAGGATCTCTGCATCATTTTATGAAGCATTTGCATTGTTCATGGGTACTTGCACGTGCATCATTAAGGGGCATATGCATCAGTCTATATTGGCATTGCATGACACTCGCTGTATGCATTGCATTTCATTCATGACATTTGGTATAGCTACATACACACATAACATTGATTGTTTGAAATTTTTAAATTTAAATTTGAATCTTCAATGAGATTTTCTTCAAAGACCTCCTGGCACCTTTTTTCAAAACCTCCGGGTATCATCTTTCAAAATGGTATTTTTCAAGACCTCTGGGCACCATTTTCAAAATCACGGATAAGACCTCCGAGCACCATTTTCAAAAAGGGTACCTTTTTTCAAAACCTCTAGGTATCATCTTTCAAAATGGTTTTTTTCAAGATCTCCATGCACCATTTTCGAAATCGTGGATAAGATCTCTGAGCACCATTTTCAAAAATCATGGATAAGACCTCTGGGCACCGTTTTTCAAAATCATGGATAAGATCTTCGAGCACTATTTTCAAAATTGTGGATATGACCTCCGGGCAGCATTTTCAAAATCGTGGATAAGACCCCCTGACACCATTTTCAAAATCGTGGATAAGACCTCCTCACACCATTTTCAAAATCGTGAATAAGACCTTCGGACACCATTTTCAAAATCATTGATAAGACCTCCGAACACTATTTTCAAAGTCATGGATAAGTTTTCTGGGCACCATTTTCCAAAAATCGTAGATAAGACCTTCAGACACCATTTTTAAAATCATGGATAAGACCGTCGGGCACTATTTTCAAAAAGGGCACCTTTTTTCAAAACCTTCGAGTATCAACTTTCACAATGGTTTTTTTCAAGACCTCTAGGCAGAATTTTCACAGAAGGAACACTTTTTTAAGACTTCCGTCCATCTGTTTTCAAAACCTTCGGATATCATCTTTCAAAATGGTTTTTTTCAAGACCTCTGAGCACCAATTTCAAAGAGGAGTTTCTTGCAAATTGAAATCGTTTTCTTAAGACGGGTCAAGCCTTGGTATGATAGTCAAGCTAATCTCTTTAAGGAAAATCCTTTTACCACAAGTTTTAAAAAAAAAAAAAATGAAAAAACACTCTTTTTTCTCCGACACATGTGATCCCCATGATCGGACAAAATTGTTGTCTATTTGTCTTTGCCTTATTCTTGATTCTTATCAATAGCCAAAGAGGCGTTAGGATTCGGATCATGCTCAAACAGAGATCATGTATAATTCAATCAACAAGTTAAATTAACAACGCAACGGAATAAAACAAAAACAAAGAGAAACTAAATCCCTCCATGGATCTGCCTATAATTCAAAACGATCATCCTATCAAGAACATATAACAATCAAAATCCCATAACTCCATAGTGGAGATTGCCAAAACCTCAAGATACATTCTTGATGTTCTTGTTCTTGCACACAAAGCCTGGTTGTCGCAAACCAAAGCCGTCCAATTGTTCGGCCTCAACCAGTAATCCACACAGGTGACTCGAAAACCTTCACAAGGTTGAGATTATGTTTTGCCGAGACGATGCTAGTAGTCTAGGTTGTGAGAAACCTTCCTCCACTACTCTAGTTAGCCGAAAAAAAGTAGGCAAGAAGAAAATGGATTCCCTTGTTTTCTCTATGCGGCCGATTCTCACTGGGAGAGTGAGAGGATGCGGTTACCAGGGTTTCAGCTTAGGGGAGACGGCAACAACATAAGGCATAAATATAATTACGTTTAGTGTATGCCAACTATTAGACTAACTGATCTAAAACCCTTATATATATTATTAAGTATTCACAATAAGCCCACAACACTTAATGAATATTTAATCTGACCTACTCTCATTTTAATTCCATTAATCACCTTTTGTGTGTGACCCATTAAGCCCCCAACATGTTGGCAATAAATATAAATTAAATTCATTTAAGAATTTCCTATTTATATACAGATCATGATAGGCATCTAGCAATGCATCATGACCACCCAAATGCCGAGAGAGTCAACAAGGTTTGACAAGCCTTTCGTGTACAATATGTCTATATAATTCGATCCCTTCATCAAATATCCCGGGACAGGAAAGAGCATGGTTCAGTGTCTACTCTTAATCCCATTCCATGTTAGATCTACAACTTTAATATTAACTCCTTAAGTATTGTCTTGGCCAAGGACTTCCATAAGTTAATATAAGCCAGATGCTAGTGAGATATGTCCCCTCATATCACTTGGGGTGATGAATCCTTTCTGGACCACTCATTCATCTTTGTATGCTTCATGTCATACCCAATAACACCTTATCGTAAGCATCCTCTTGTTGGGACTCGTTCGTGATGAAATCTAAGTATGACAATTCACATACATGATGACCTGGTGTCACAAGTCAAAGGATTACTTACATTGAGACATGAGAGTATTTTCCATAGACACTTGAGTGAAATACCTAATGGAACTCTCATAGCGGGTCATGTTCAGTGAACTTGTTCAACTAACAAGCACCCATATGTTATCCCCAAGTATCTCTATACTTTGAATCTATGAGATCTGTTGCATGCATCAAGTGCATGAAGGCTTAACATATGCCAGTCTTTGAGCATTGTCAATGCCCTATCTTGACAATACAATGACCAGGAATAGTTTTAGAAACACGGCATTGATGCATAAGGATCATCATAACCGTAACTCCTTAGAATTCCTTTGCAATGCCATTGTGTTTCATGGGCTTTATCTTCACAAGTTATTTATAACAATTATAACAATACTTATGGATAAAGAAATACCTCAATTATAATTAATAAACTATAATGTGCAACACTGGCTTGCAGGGCTTACACCAACAATGTCCCACTAGCAGTAAAACCAATCGCCCATGTACTTAAGCCCATGTCCTTCCATGTGACGATTGTGCTTCTGCTGGGACAAAACCTTAGTGAAAGGATCAACAATATTATCCTCTGTGGGTACCCTTTCCATACTTACATCACCTCTTTGAATTATATCTCTAATCAAGTGATATTGCGACAATACATGTTCGGATTTATGATGAGACCTTGGTTCCTTAGCCTGCGCTATGGCACTAATGTTATCATAGTAAAGTGGTACTGGATCAACAATGCTTAGAACCACACCAAGTTCAGTTATGAACTTCTTAATCCAAACAGCCTCCTTCGCTGCCTCACACGCGGAGATGTATTCAGTTTCTGTTGTTCAATCTTGTTGTCAATTTTCACCACGCAAGTGCATGTATCGTAACAAGTAACATAGTGAAAAGTAAAGTGTCGATCCCACGAGGAATTGCTACTAAATTTGATAAGTACTAAAATTAACACTCTCAATCTTATCTAAACAATTAATTAAAGATGGTAATTAAAAACTATATTAAAAGAAACCAATACTGAAGCAAGTAAATTATAAAAGATGAATTCAATTAATTATAAAAGCCTAGGATTACAACTTCCCTCAACACTTCGCTTGAATTTCTCTCTACCTTTTCACTTAATTAATGACCTTGATTTGTTAACCTATAAGTCTAATCTATTTATAAGGATCTTCCGATGGTCTCATAAAAATATCCCTCTTAACCAATTAACTATATTCCTATGATCATTGAATTAATGAAGAACTCATTAAGCTTAGGCTCTAACAATGGTTACACATGACAAGAAAGTATATTTCTACCCTACCTGCAGATCAATTCATCCTAATAAATGAATATGAAACATGTGTCATTCAATCCATGTCTAACACTAAACTTTCTTTTCCAAGTTGTATTTAGGTTACCAAATCAATCTAATTGGTGGCCAATCAACTAGAAGCATTAAGAACAAGAATGAACAAACAACTCAAAAACCATTAAATCAAGTTAGAGAGAGAAAGTAAATTCAAACTACATGTTGAGTTCCATTGAAAACCTAGTAAAAGAAAATTAGTTCATGATAATTAATGAAAACAAATATTCAAAGAGTTTCACCATCATCAACAACACAAGAAAACTAACGAAGAAAAAAGAGAAAACTAAAGGGTTGTCAATTCTTGAGTTTTCAATCTTCACCAATCTTCCAATCTTCTTGAGAGCTTTTGGTGACAACTATCTCTTGAGAGAATTAGGTTTTTAGAACCCCAATCCCCCTTATTTTAGCCTTAAAGAGTGTCCAAGGCCCCTGGAGTCCAAAACTTCGCGTGCAAGCAAATCAGGTAAGCATCAATTTTTTTTTTTTTAATATGTTTCTCTTGTTTCTGTGTCGCGGCCTGGCGCCAACTTTTTGACTCTCCTGTGCCGCAGCACCGATCTTCTGGTTGGCCGCCTGCTGGTTCTGTCATATTCTCGAACTTCGTCAGCTATTTTGGATTGGCAAATCTCATTCGATTTTGACGATAAAATATCGTTGGAAAGGTATGGAAGTCAGCTTCAAAAGTCATAAGGAAGTTTTCTCAAATGAAGAATTTAAGATCATGTTTTTCTTGAAACAAGCTCCGGAGGTTGAATCTGTCTGCACGTTGCTTTGTACCATTTTTCATCGTTTTACACCTCGAAGCTCCAGACCACTTTGGACCTATAAAAACACATAAGTAATAACTAAATAACTATTTTAAACATGAAATGGATAAAAAAAATAAATCTAAAAATATCTAAAACTAATCAAATCCTAATAAAAGCCGCAAGGACTTAGCCGATTTAAATGCATAAAAGATGATAAAATAACTATATTTACTGGAGTTATCACACCCCCAAACTTAAGATTTTGCTAGTCCTCGAGCGAAACAAAATAAAACAAACTAAATAAATAAAGTGACTCAAACACAACTTAAGATAAATGCACTCAAACAATGATTCCCTTAATTGTCCTCAAAAGTTATCTCAAAATCCCAACTCAAAGTAGAACAAAAACACAATCCAAATTTATGATTCAGTTCAATTGTATGCCTTATGTTTAAATGGATTTTCAGTGTGTGTGTGAATAATCTCTTTGCAAATCATTGTATGTAATATAAATAAGTTTATGCCAATGCAAAATACGAATTAGTACTAGATTCTCATATATTTGCTTTTCATCTCTCTCTCCACTAATGTAGACTAACACATCATCAAGGATCAAGTAGGTCTTTATTAAGCTTGTAATGTAAGGCTAGGTCAAGGTAGGATAAAGATATATTTCGGTTTAAGTCACCCATAGACACTTTACATTTTTTTTTCTTCAGGATTTTTGAAGAGTCATAGTCTTTGCCTCTATTTACATACTCCATTCTTTGAATACACTTCCTTTTTGCTTCACCAATTTATTCTTTTTTTTTTCTTCTGTTCTTTGTTTTTGAAGAACCGTAACCTTTTTTTTTAATAGAGAAATTTTACATCACCATTTCACCCAAATTCGACATGGCTCATAATTGTTTCCTGTAATATCATCACATGCCTATGTAGTAAGGGTTAACCATGGTTTTTCTTATTTGGCTAGGCTAAAAGGTGTGGCAATCAAAGAAAAGATATATATCAATTAGGCTCAAAGAGGTAGACTAAGGATATTAATATATAAAGGTAGGCTTGAAAGGCTCAAATGATCCAAATATGGCCTAAATCACTTCTTGAACTTAGTGTTGTCTAAAATTTCGCCTCGAGAGAGAATCAAACAAATTCTAGGCTTCTTGACATAATCGCAATTCACATCAACATAAACAGTCTTTAAATAAGCAATGCAAATCTAAGCAAGAGATCAAGTGCTCAATTAGTGAAATCACATCCTAACATGAAACTAACAAAATAATTTTACACAAATTCTCCTCATGCTTATTTTTTCCCCAAAAATCAAGATAAATCAATAACTAAAATTCATTATTGGATAAGGATTCCATCATAATAAGTGCAATATATCTCAAGCAAAACAATTTTTTTTAGACTCCTAATAAAATTAGACAATCACACAAACTAAAATAAATCTAAAGACACACCCTCAAACTTAAAACAAGCATTTTCTTCAATGTTTGGAAATAAAAAGAGTAAGAACAAGAAAACTCCCCTATTGATGAAAGCTATGCAAGAGAAGCTTTAGTTTTCCTCTTATACTTCATCATGCTTGTCCAAGTTTGGTGAGTATTCACTACAAAAGAAAACAAAGTAAAAAGAAATTAATAAAAATATCCTAAAAATTAAAATTGAAAAAGAAAAGATAAAGTTTGGAACTTGGGTTGCCTCCCAAGAAGCGCTTGATTTATAGTTATCAGCTTGACTATCTCATGCCCATTAGCCGACATCCTTCCACTTGAACCATTGCCCCCCCTTTTTCTTTGCTTTATGAGGCATGACATTCACATAATTGTAGCTTCCATGCATCTTAGAAGTAGAATGTGACGTGTCTCAAGTGGTTTAGTGGAAATTTTTCTTTGAAGGCTTCTTTGGAATCACTATTCACCACTTTGGCTGCCAAACATTCATCAAATTCATTAGGAAACTTCATAGCTTTAAACACTTTAAAAGTTACCTCTTAGTCTAGAACCCTCATGGTAAGTTATCCTTTTTGTACATCAATGAGTGTTCTACCGGTGGCTAGGAATGGTCTCCCAAGAATTATGGGTATTTCACTATCCTCCTCCATGTCAAGCACAATAAAATCAGCAAGAAAAACGAATTTGTCGACCTTGACTAGCACATCTTCAACAATGCCTCTTAGATGTTTGATGGATCTATCGGCTAGTTGCAACATCACTGTAGTGGGCTTTATTTCCCCCAAACCAAGCTTACGATAGATAGAAAGAGGCATTAAATTGATACTCGCCCCCAAACCAAGTAGTCCTTCAAGTTTACCAAAAAAATTATTACCAATAGCGCATGGAATGGCGAAGCTTCCCGGATCTTTGAGTTTGGGTGGGAGTATCTTTTGAAGGATAGCGCTGCACTCTTCAGTAAGTG
The DNA here is from genome assembly GCA_030761205.1 of Fremontodendron californicum. NCBI lineage: Eukaryota > Viridiplantae > Streptophyta > Magnoliopsida > Malvales > Malvaceae > Fremontodendron > Fremontodendron californicum. Next base: position 26,187,498 of record JAULJL010000009.1, read on the forward strand.
CAACTGTCTTAATCTCATCCAATTTCCTCTTCTTGAATAATATTTCTTTCATAAACTTGACATATTTAGGCATTTGTTCTAAAGCTTCAGCAAAAGGTATATTACTATGGAGCTTTTTGAATACCTCAAGAAACTTCTGAAACTGCTTGTCAAGTTTGTGCTTTTAAAGGCGTTGAGGAAAAGGTGGTGGTGGGTAAACTGGAGGCTTCGTTTCTTCTTCTTGACCCTTTTCAATTTCTTTTTCCCCCAAATTTTCCGCTTCAAGAGGCTTGGATGGCAATTCTAGCACTTTCTGTTGAAGACGCTGAGGAAAAGGTGGTGGTGGGTAGACTGGAGGTGTGTTCTCTTGAATTTTCTCATTATTCTTTTTGCTACCCACTTCTACTTCTTTCCCACTCCTGAGTGTAATTGCATTGCAATGCTCTTGTCTGTCTTTCCAAGGATTGGTTTTAGTATCACTTGGAAATGATCCCCAAGGACGATTGTTAATTGCATTTGCAAGCTGGTCCACTTGTGTCTCAAAATTTCTAAGTGACGCTGTTTGACTTTGAATTAATTCAACTTGACTTCGAAGTGTTGCTGCATGAGTCTGATTTGTCACTTCTTGACTAGCCATGAACTTTGTAAACATCTCTTCCAATGATGTCTTTTCTTGGACAGGAGCTCATGACTGTGCTTGAAACGCAAGAGGGACTACTTGCTTAGCTTGTGATGATGACCCTTGATTATTGTTCCAGGAAATGTTTTGCTGATTTCTCCAACCTGGATTATAATCGTTGGGAAATGGGTTGTTCTGCTGCCTATTATAGTTTCCCACATATTGAGCAGATTCAGCCTTTATTGGGCATTTACCACTTGTGTGTCCTTCCCCACAAAATTCACATGTTACAAATGGGCTTTGGACTGAATGCACACCCATAGTGTCAAATTTCTTGGACAAAGCAGCCATCTGTGCCGATAAGGCACTGATCTCATCCAACTGGTAAACTCTTGCACCTCCCTTTGGCAAACTTCTCTCATTTGACCATTGATAATTATTGGAAGCCATCTTCTCAATTAAATCATAAGCCTCATCAATTTCTTTTCCCATGAGAGCCCTACCTGCTGCAGCATCGATAGAACTTCTAGTAGGACCCATTAACCCATTGTAGAAAGTGTGCACCTGAAGCCATTTAGGTATCCCATGATGAGGACACCGTCGGAGCAGATCTTTGTACCTTTCCAAACTTCATATAATGATTCTGAGCCATACTGCATAAAAGATGTGATATCATTCCGCATCTTAGCTGTCTTGGCAGGAAGAATATATTTGGCAAGAAATTTTTGGGCCAGATCATTCCAAGTAGTAATGGAGCTAGCCGCAAGGGAGTGCAACCAACTCTTGGCCTTATCTTGAAGTGAAAAAGGGAAGAGTCTCAATCTAATGGCATCGTTAGAAACGCCATTGTATTTGAAAGTATCGCAAATTTTTAGGAAATTCACGATGTGAGAATTCGAATCATCGTTCGGTAAGTCACCAAAATGAACTAATGTTTGGATCATATTAATGATGGTTGGCTTTATCTCAAAATTATTTGCCCGGATGGCAGGCTTCTGGATACTGGTCTGAAGTTCTTGCATGAGAGGAACCCCAAACTCTTGCAAACTCTTTGTATCGTTAGCTTTAGCCATTTTACCTGGAAATAAGAAAGAAAAAAAAAGTTTACAGTAAGACGAAGGTTGCTTGGTATTATAATTAACAAAAATAATAAACAATTCCCCGACAATGGTGCCAAAAACTTGTTGTCGATTTTCACCATGCAAGTGCACGTATTGTAACAAGTAATATAGTGAAAAGTAAAGTGTCGATCCCACGAGGAATTGCTACTAAATTTGCTAAGTACTAAAATTAACAAACTCAATCTTATCTAAATAATTAATTAAAGATGGTAATTAAAAACTAAATTAAAAGAAACTAATACTGAAAGCAAGTAAATTAAAAAGGATGAATTCAATTAATTATAAAAGCCTAGGATTACAACTTCCCTCAACACTTCGCTTGAATCTCTCTCTACCTTTTCACTTGATTAATGACCCTGAATTGTTAACGTAGAGTTCTAATCTATTTATAAGGATCTTCCGATGGTCTCATAAATTATCCCTCTTAACCAATTAATTATATTTCTATGATAATTGAATTAAAGAAGAACTCATTAAGCTTAGGTTCTAACAATGGTTACACATGACAAGTACGTATATTTCTACCCTACCTGCAGATTAATTCATCCTAATAAATGAATATGAAACATGTGTCATTCAATCCATGTCTAACGCTAAACTCCCTTTTCCAAGTTGTATTTGGGTTACCGAATCAATCTAATTGGTGGCCAATCAACTAAAAGCATTAAGAACAAGAATGGACAAACAACTCAAAAACCATTAAATCAAACTAGAGAGAGAAAGTAAATTCAAACTACATGTTGAGTTCCATTGAAATCCTAGTAAAAGAAAATTAGTTCATGATAATTAATGAAAACAAATATTCAAAGAGTTTCACCATCATCAACAACACAAGAAAAGTAAAGAAGAAAAAAGAGAAAACTAAGGGATGTCAATTCTTGAGTATTGAATCTTCAACAATCTTCCAATCTTCTTGAGAGCTTTTGGTGGAAACTATCTCTTGAGAGAATTAGGTTTTTAGAACTCCAATCCCCCTTATTTTAGCCTTAAAGAGTCCTATTTAAAGTTTCCAAGGCCCCTGGAGTCCGAAACTTCGCGTGCAAGCAAACCAGGTAAGCATTAGTTTTTTTTTTTATTTTTTTTTCTCGTGTTTCAGTGCCGCTGCCTGACGCTGTGGCACCAAATTTTTGACTCTTCGGCACCTCGGAGCCGACCTTCTGGTTGGCCGCCTGCTGGTTTTGTCATCTTCTCAAAATTTTGTCAGCTATTTTGGATGGGAAAATATCTTTCAATTTGGACAAGTAAATTCCGTTGGAAAGGTATGGAAGTCATCTTCAAAAGTCATGAAGGAAGTTTTCTTAAATGAAGAATTTAAGATCATGTTTTTCTTGAAACAAGCTCTGGAGGTCGAATCTACCTGCTCGTTGCTTTGCACCATTTTTCATCGTTTTGCACCCTGGAGCTCCAGACCACTTTGGACCTATAAAAACACATAAATAATAACTAAATAACTATTTTAAACATGAAATGGATAAATAAAATAAAACTAAAAAAATCTAAAACTAATCAAATCCTAATAAAAGCCTCAAGGACTTAGCCGATTTAAATCCATAAAAGGTGATAAAATAACTATATTTCCTAGAGTTATCAAATCTAAAGTTGTAGTATGTTTGGAACTTTTCCAACTGGCTGCAGCTCCATTTAAGGTAAATACATAACCGCCCTGCGATTTACTGCCATCCTTATTAGTTTGGAATCCAGCATCTATATAACCCCTAATTTGGACTTCAATCCCTCCGTAGACCAATAAAATATCCTTAGTTCTTCTTAAGTACTTGAGGATATTTTTTACAGTAGTCTAGTGACTCTCACCAGGATTGCTTGGGTATCTGCTCGTGACACTCATAGTGTATGATACATCTGGTCTTGTGCATAACATGGCATACATGATAGATCTAATTGCCGAAGCATACGGGATCCTATCCATTGGTGTCCTCTCTTCAATTGTTTTAGGACACATCTCTTTCGAGAGATGTACACCATGTAACATAGGCAAGTTACCTCTTTTAGAGATATCCATGCTAAACCTCTTTAGCACCTTGTCTATGTAAACGTATTGGGACAATCCAAGCATCCTTTTCAATCTATCTCTATAGATCTTAATTCCCATAATATATGTTGCTTATCCCAAATCCTTCATGGAGACTTGTTTTGAGAGCCAGACTTTGGTCGTCTGAAGCATAGGTACATCATTTCCTATGAGTAATATGTCATCGACATATAGCACTAGGAATACAACTGCATGTCCGTTTACCTTCTTGTAAACACATGGTTCATCAGGATTCTTAATGAAACCAAATTTTCTAATTGTTTCATCAAACCTAATATTCCAACTCCGAGATGCTTGCTTTAGTCCATAAATGGTCTTTTACAGCTTGCTTACCTTATTAGAAGTGGCTTTGGATGAAAAACCTTCAGGTTGTGTCATATACACTTCCTCTTGCAATTCCCGTTAAGGAATACAATTTTTACATCCATTTTCCATATCTCATAATCATGGTATGCAGCAATAACAAGCATAATCCTAATGGATTTAACCTTGGCAACTGGTGAAAAGGTTTCTTCAGAATCAATGCCTTCAACTTGATTATAACCTTTTGCTACCAGTCTGGCCTTATACGTTTGTATATTGCCATCCATGTCTGTCTTTATCTTGAAGACCCATTTACACCTTATGGGTTTTATCCCTTGAGGTGGATCAACTAAAGACCAAACTTGGTTGACTTCTATGGCATCCATTTCAGATTTCATGGCTTCAAGCCATTTATTAGAATTGATGTCAGACATCACTTCCTTGTATGTAGTAGGTTCATTATCAACGGGCAAACCATCTCTTTCCAAAAGAAATCCATATCTTATTGGTGTTTGCCTCTTCTACTAGACCTTCGGAGTACTTGTGTTTCTTGAGCATCAGTCCGAGCATCGAATGCCTCGACAATAGCTCAGGTTCCGAGGGAATGTTAGGTTGTGGTTCTTGAACTTCTTCAAGTTCTACTTTACTCCCACTGAATCATTGTAGTAGAAACTCTTTCTCTAGAAAAGCAACTTGTTTTGACACAAACACCTTTTGATCAGTAGGACTGTAAAAGTAATAACCAACAGTCTCTTTAGGATATCCCACAAACTTATATTTTTCTAATCTAGCTTCCAACTTATCAGAAGGTACACGCTTCATATAATCCATGCATCCCCAAATCTTTAGAAAAGATAAACATGGCTTCTTGCCATTCCATATCTCATATGGTACCTTATCTACTGACTTGCTTGGAACCCTATTTAGAAGATAAGTTGTAGTCTCTAAGGCATATCCCCAAAAGGATATTGGAAGGTCAACCTTAGACATCATGGATCGAACCATGTCCAACAAGGTTCGATTTCTCCTCTCGGACACTGCTTTATGCTGAGGAGTTCCAGGTGGAGTCCATTACGACAGAATTCCATTATCTGTCAAATGATCCAAGAAATCATGGGTTAAATATTCTCCTTCTCGATCTGATCTAAGAGCCAGAATATTTTTCCCAGTCTGTTTCTCTACTTCAGCTCTGAACTCTTTGAATTCAAAAGCTTTAGACTTGTATCTCATCAGATACACATAACCAAATCTTGAATGATCATCAATAAAGGTTATGAAGTATGTGTGACCACTTCTAGTAGCTATGTTTAGTGGTCCACATACTTCTGAATGTATTAAGCCCAATAAAACCCCAGCTATTTCACCATTTCCTGTAAAGGGAGTCTTGGTCATCTTACCAAGGAGACAACATTCACATGTCCCATATGATTCATAATCAAAGGGTTCCAAATAACCATGTTTATGCAATTTGGAAATCCTTGTCTCATTGATATGACCAAGTCTACAGTGCTAGATGTAGGACTTACTTGGATCATTCTTTCTTGCTTTCTTGATATTTATATTGAACACATGTATCTCTAGATCCAAAACATATAAACCATTATGTAATGTTGCCGATCCATAGTGTATGTCTTTAATAATGATGGAGCAACTATTGCCCTTCATTCTTATATCAAAACCCATAATTAATAGTGTGGTATGAAATCGAAATGATGTTTCGAGACAATACTGGAACAAAGTAATAATCTTTCAGTTCCAACTTCATGCCAGAAGGCAAAGATAAAGTACATGTTCCAACGGCCAATGCTACAACTTTTGCACCATTGCCTACTCTTAGAACTACTTCATCTTTGCTTAACTTTCTACTTCCTTTCAACATCGTTATGTCATTACATAGACGTGAATCGCATCTTGAATCAACTATCCAGGAATTAGATTTAACAGTAGAAAGATTTAGTTCAATCACAAATACAATCAACCCAGAAACTTCTATAAGTTCTTCTTGACTTGTCAAGTGAGCAACCTTCCTTTCATCGAGAACGCTTCTCAATCTCATGTACCAATGCAAACATTTTGGACTAATGGCATTCAAAATGCCGCGCAGTGCAGTTAAAGTATTAACCATTTTTCAACAACCTAATATGGAAAAAGTATATATCAATTATATTCATGTATTTATACCAATTCAAGATAAAGTATTAAATCTCTTATTGGTTCTCCCACTAATTTTTCGAGATAATAGCCCTCACTATTATTCAAAAATCTCATCAAGGTATTTATAGTGTGCTGGGATCCCTTTCAACATGTTGCAACCTTGAGTGACTCAACAAATTACAACAAGCCTAGTTGGGTACATAACATAGCTTATCAATTGCATCTCTATGCAACTCCCAGATCAGTTAGGTGACAACTCCTTGTCTAAGAACATGATATGTACTTCGCCTAACTTTGCCTCTAACACCGTGCGGTCAAGTTTGGCGCATCCGGACAACATGACATTAGTTGAGTAAGACCCAACTTCATAGCTCAAACATATTCGTACAATAGTTTGACCTTGAGTGACTCAACAAGCCTCCTACTGGAAGAACTTTGGTTATCTTGTTATGATGATGGAAAGCAACTTTATCATGCGAAACATGTAACTCAATATTGAAATGAGGGATTTCTTTGTTCTTTATAAGTCTCATCATATCAGGCATTCATAGCATTTATAATATCGCATAAAATAAATCTATAACATGCTTTCTACTTGGATGATTATGGACTTTTCTAATCTAATTTCCTTGAGCCATCAAAGGAAATTAGTTGGTCAAATTCCTAGGTGATTACATACATAGTCTTCAAAAGCTTGTTTGTAATCTCCTTATATGGCGCCTGTCATCTCCATCTTCAAGTTACAAAAATTATTCCTAGCTAATCCTAATTTTACACTTTGATGTAACTAATTACATTTGTAATAAAGAAACCTCAAGTTACATTTGAGGGGAATTAGGTGAGGAAAGAATTATTACAACTCCAAAAAAAAAAGAGATAAGGCAGGCACGTAGTCCCTATTTAATAATAAAAACCATGAAAATTAAATCTAACCATCCACAATCATATTGGGTCTAAGTCCATAATCATCCCATACATTCACAAACAATTTATGAACATATAAATCATGTTTTAATTTGTAGTTACTATTCAATGATTATATTTGATCCAGAATTTAATTTAAAGAAAATAATAAACTTTTATTCTAATCTCATTAGAATAAATCCTAATCCAATTAAGATTATTTCATCTAATCAAATTATCATCCAATTAAACAATTTAATTGAAAATTTATAATCATGTAAATTCTTACATTGGTGATTTAATTAATTCAACAGTATTACCATGGTCACCAATTCAAGTGTTGTAGTTCAACTAGGACACTACAACATTGGAAACTCAATATTGTCGAAAATCCACATGCTGTGAAAATCTGATAGAACCAAAAACCTTACCAAGGGAAGGCGCAGGCTACGGCAACATGGTATAGCCACCGCCTCTTTTTTCCCCACAGTCTCTCTATCCGCTTTTCATAGCTTCCAATGTTTTCAATGCCAAATTAGTTTATGATTTTCAGGCTTGCAAAGAACAATTCTAAGTAATTTTAAAACCTAAAAAACATCAAACCAAGCTGTAGACACCTAATTTTGTCCGGACCACTAAATCAGGTACTTTTCTTCCTAGAATGATGTTTAAGAATGCAAAAAGTCTTTTCTTATCCTGCAGGTGGTACTCTAAGACTTACTTTAAGAAGTCAAGCATAAAAAATCAATTTGAAAAAAGTCAACCATGAAAAAGTGAACACCAAAAAGTCAACTACTAAAAAAGTCAACCCATATTCAAAATCAAGATTCAAAGTTCAATTGAACAATGGTGAAAGAATTTTGATAATCCGAGGTCTACAATGAAAGATATAGAGTCCGGAAGATGGGTTACGGAGATTCGGTATAAAGGAAATCCTAGTTTAGAAAATTTGGGAAAAAGTGCTTAAACGATCAAATTGGTCGAAATTGGAGGTTCCAAATGAAAGATAAGCAATGACTACGAGTAAGGGAGAGGCCATCTGGAAGCAAAACTGAAGGAAAAGTCAATTTGGAAGAAAAATGAGAATTAGGGTTTTTGGTGGATTTTGGTGAAATTGGGGAAAATTGCAGAAATGGACCAATTCTGTAAAATTAAAGCCTCTAATTGATGAGGAGTGAGTAAACAAGGATAGCCCAAGGCTCAGTTTGAAGTAATTCTGAGAAAAGAGCTGATTGGAGAAAAAAACAAAAAAAGAGGAAATTCTCGATATTGGAAAAAGGAAAAATCAAAACGAAGGGAATTTGATCGTAAAAATTAGGCATTTGTGGACCAACTCCAATTCAGAATATAACAAAGGCCTGGAAAAAGAAAATCTGGAAATCAGATTTGTTATGAGTAAAATCGGGCTTCGGAAGTAAAAGGGCAAATTTGGAAAATTTAGGAAAAATAGCAAATGAGCTCCAAAAATTACCAAAACTTCTAGATCTCAATCATAAATCATTTGGAAGAGATTGGCAAAGAAAAATCCGAATTCGGAGTTCGTTTGCAAAATGGTAAATTTCGAGCCCACTATGCTGAAATTCAAGAAGATAAATCTCGGAAAAATAGCAAATAAGCTCGGAAAATTATGAAAACTTCCAGATCTCACTTTTAAATTATTTGGAAGAGATTGGAGAAGAAAAATCCAGATTTGGAGCTCGTTTGCAAAATGGCAAAAGTTCAGGTGCATTAAAGGTAATTTCAGTAGATAAATCCCGAAAAAATAGCAAATGGGCTCGAAAAATTATGAAAACTTCCAAAATTCAATTTTTTATTATTTAGGAAGTATTGAAAAAAAATGGATTTGGAGTCCGTTTGCTATTTAATTAGGTTTGGGGGCTAAAAAGGTCATTTTATTGAAGAAACCGAAGAGGGCTTTTTTTGCAATTAAAAAAATAGAGATTGTGCTGGAATTCAAAGGGTCAGCTGGCCAAGCCCATATTGGAGAGTGATTTTGCTGAGCCATTGCATCCAAGGGCCAAGAGTGGATAGGAAGATAGTTATTTTTCGATCAAGCCTTTGTAATTGTGACACATGGACCAATGCATGGAGAGGGATGATGTCACCATAATGACATCATATTCTTGACATCATATTAGTTAGGGGCTGATTACTTAATCTAAGGATGGTAATTTCACATAAAAAGCATCTTGGATTAAGGGGTTTTGGATCAAAATTGGCTAGAAAAAATACAACATTCTACCCTATTCTAGAAGGCCATTCGGCCAAGCTTAAGGGGGGGTTTCATTTTTTGTTGGAGGTTTTGGGGGCTGAATAGAGGTAGTAGCTATAGAGAAAGGAAATAGGAAAAGAGAAGGAAAAAAGAAAGGTTTTTCTTTCTACTTTTTGATTTGGAAAGCTAGAGCAAGGTAGCTATGTTCTTTCATGCTCTTTTCCGTACTTTGTTGATATGATTTTGTTATTTTCATGGTTATTTTTATTTTCTCTCATGAAATAAAATTGTTTTTCAAAACAAGTTTTGAATGCTCCTATCTTATGTCTTCAAAGAAAAATCAAAAACAATTTTTTTTTCTAAGTTTTCTATGTTGGCCAAATGGCCCTATATTGGTATTGTGAATGTGTTTGATTCATTTTTCAAGTTGGTTGTGATGTTCTAGCATGTTTTAATGTTCAAACTTTTTAAAATAGTTGAGATATGGAGTTTGTTTTTAACCTTTTTTTTACTTACTATTATTTTGATTGATTTTATCATCTTGTTTCCATGTCTACTTACTTTGTTTGCCAATTTTAATTTTTTGCTTTCAACATGTTAAGTTGTTCATGCCTTGTGATTTTATTATACTATATGTTTGTGAAAATGTCTAGCTACATTCTTGCATTTACATCATGTTTGCTTGGTTTAGCATGTTTCCTTTTTAGTCCTGTATTTAGTACGTCATGTGTTTGTGGTAATGCCGTGCTTAGGATTGCATCATTTAGAAATGTGTCTATTCGGTTACCCCATGATTTTGTGCCTTGTGTGTGCATTTTCATCTTGTTAGTTGATAGGCTTGCATTTCCATGCCATAATATTGTGTATTTTGATTTAGTATGCAATTTGTTTGTGTTAATGCCATGCTAGAATTTCACATGTTGATTTCATGCCCATTCGGTTTCCACTATATTGTTTGCCTTGTGTGCACATTTTCATTTTTGTTTAGGTACCATGCTTTGCATTACTATGCCATAAGATTGTGTATTGGTTGTACCATGTTCATGCATTAGTATTAGGTTTATCTGGTCATTATATGTTCATGTTACTTTCGTGCATTTTCATGACATTTTAGGTCTAGGTCATCTTTGTGTTGCCATGCATATTCCCATGCATATTAGTATTAGGTTTAGATCATATTGGTATTGCCATTCATTTTCATATCCATTAGGTCTTAGATCATATTGGTATTGCCATGCATTTTCATATCAATTAGGTCCTTGATCATGTTGGTATTGCCATGCATTTCATGCATATTTAGGTCTAGGTTGCATTTATTGCATGCAAGTTCATGCTAGGCATTAGGTTATTTTGAATTGCCATGCATTTTCTATGTCATTTAGGCCTTAGATCATGCATTTCATACATTAAACTTGCTGTTTGTTCATGTATCCATATCATACCACTTGAATTTTGACTTAAGCCAATCAATGGTTTAAAGTCAAGCTCACATGAGCATACTTGTGGAAAATTGAGAAGTTGTCAAGTTGAAATTTCTACCTTTGTGATTTTTTTTAATTAGGCAATTCCTGTTTAAATTTTTATAAATTTTAGCTACTACTTTTAGGTCCTTAGGAGAGTATCCAATACTTTTGGTTTGATTTTTGAATGATTTTATCTAAGGCTTAAAAAAGATTTTTGGCAAAACCGTTTTTCACCTAGTGTTCTGAATTTCGTGATTTTTCTGGTAGGTTATCCTTAGTCTAAAAATTAAGCCAATTTTTTCCCATTGAGTTAGACATTTTCTGAGTCTCCTATATTTGTTTTAGAGTTTTTAGAATTTTTTAAAATAGGTTAAAAAGTATTGTTTTAAAACTGGACAGTAGAGTTAGATTTGAACTTGAGGGAAAATTAATTTTCTTTTTTTTGTCTAAGGCATTAAGTAAGGGCTGAATAGGAACATTAGATACTGTCCTAGGTTGGTTTCTAAGCCATTTTAATTCTGAACGCGAATCGCGCCAAGGAACCGGAATGAAGAAGGGCACGTCTGCTACCGCCGTCCCATTCGCAGTGTTCGTGCGGGCTGTGACGTGACTCTTTTTTGTCGATTTTATAAAGCTTGGGTCAAGGGTGGTCAAGTTCGGGTTTCAAAGTTAGGAAAACAGAGCCTTTTTTAATGAGGGTTTTGACTATGGTGTCTATTTTTGTCCAAAATTTTCTGTTTTCAACATGTTAAGTTGTTCATGCCTTGTGATTTTATTATACTATGTGTTTGTGAAAATGTCTAGCTATATTCTTGCCTTTATATCATGTTTGCTTGGTTTAGCATGTTTCCTTTTTAGTCTTGTATTTAGTATGTCATGTGTTTGTGGTAATGCCATGCTTAGGATTGCATCATTTAGAAATGTGTCTATTCGGTTACCCCATGATTTTGTGCCTTGTGTGTGTATTTTCATCTTGTTAGTTGATAGGCTTGCATTTCCATGCCATAATATGGTGTATTTTGATTTAGTATGCTATGTGTTTGTGTTAATGCCATGCTAGAATTTTCACATCTTGATTTCATGCCCATTCGGTTTCCACTATATTGTTTGCCTTGTGTGTGCATTTTCATTTTTGTTTAGGTACCATGCTTTGCATTACTATGCCATGAGATTGTCTATTGCTTGTGCCATGTTCATGCATTAGTATTAGGTTTATTTGGTCATTATATGTTCATGTTACTTTCATGCATTTTCATGACATTTTAGGTCTAGGTCATCTTTGTGTTGCCATGCATATTCCCATGTATATTAGTATTAGGTCTAGATCATATTGGTATTGCCATGCATTTTCATATCCATTAGGTCTTAGATCATATTGGTATTGCCATGCATTTTCATATCCATTAGGTCCTAGATCATGTTGGTATTGCCATGCATTTCATGCATATTTAGGTCTAGGTTGCATTTATTGCATGCAAGTTCATGCTAGGCATTAGGTCATTTTGAATTGCCATGCATTTTATATGTCATTTAAGCCTTAGATCATGAATTTCATACATTAAACTTGTTGTTTGTTCATGCATCCCATATCATACCACTGGATTTTTTACTTAAGCCAATCAATGGTTTAAAGTCAAGCTCACATGAGCATACTTGTGGAAAATTGAGAAGTTGTCAAGTTGAAATTTCTAACTTTGTGATTTTTTTACTTAGGCAATTCTTGTCCAAATTTTTAGAAATTTTAGCTACTGTTTGTAGGTCCTTAGGAAAGTCTCCAATATTTTTACTTTGATTTTTGAATGATTTTATAAAAGGGTTAAAAATGATTTTTGGCATAGCCGTTTTTCACCTAGTGTTCTGACTTTCGTGATTTTTATGGTAGGTTATCCTTAGTCTAAAAATTAAGCCAAGTTTTTCCCATAGAGTTAGACATTTTCTAAGTCTCCTATATTTATTTTAGAGTTTTTAGAATTTTTTTAAAATAGATTAAAAAGTATCGTTTTAAAACTAGACAGTAGAGTCTGATTTGAACTTGAGGGAAAATTAATTTTCTGTTTGTCTAAGGCATTAAGTGAGGGCTGAATAGGAACCTTAGCTACTGTTCTAGGTTGGTTTTTAAGCCATTTTAATTCTGAAAAAAGATTTTATAAAGCTCAGGTCAAGGGTGGTCAAGTTCGGGTTTTCAAAGTTAGGAAAATAGAACCTTTTTTAATGAGGGTTTCGACTATGGTGTCTATTTTCATCCAAAATTTTAAAATTGTTTTCAAACCAATCACAAAGTATTTTTGATTTTAGAAAATTTAATTTGATGTCTTTTCCTAAGGTAGTCGGATATCTTTTTAGGTATATGGATTTCCTTATTTAAAGGAAAAAATACACTTTCATGCATTGCATTTTCCATGTTCATGCATATTATATGATTTATGATTTTTGCTATGAATATTTCTATGATAAAGTTATTATTTTGATTTATATTTTATGGTGTTATATTGTTTGTTATATGGTTGTGAATACTATGTTATCCTATTCTTTAATTTAGTCATTTATTTTTGTCACATCATTTAGCATTTACTATGTTCATGCATTATTATTTTTATTTTCATGCATATTTCATGATAATATTATTTTATGTTTCATATTCGTCTTATGTCACTTAGGTTATTCATTTCATTTAGAATATGTTATGTCGCTTAGGTTATATCATTTCATTTAGATTATTTCATGTCAGTTAGATTATACTATGTCACCCATATTCATATTCATATTTTTCTTAAATTTTTTGAAAAGACAATGGTTTCAAATCAAATAAAGTTATTCCCGAGTTAAAATAATTCATGTTTTCTCTTCCGGGTTGTCGGGGAGGATATCATCAATTATCATTAATAACGGAATATCTTTCTTAAAATGAGAATAATTCGGAAAATTTTCTAATATATTTTGCCGAATTTTTGGGGAATGTAGGAAAATTTTGAATTAATAAATTCCGAATCATTTTCAATAAAAAATGTAATTATTTTTCTTTAAATTGAGAATTAATTTGAAATGCCAAATCTAAAACCAACTATTTACTGAGACTTGAGATAACACATGATTAATAAGGTACCGTTTTATATGGGCGTTGTAGGGGTGCTAATCATTCCCCACATGTAACCGAGTCCCGAACCCGCTTCTTTGATTTCTCTGGTTTAAAACGTAGACTTGAAATTGGTTTTAAAAATATTTTAATTAATTTTAAAATGTTTTACAAAACCGGTTTTAATAGGTGGCGATCACACCTAGCCAAAAACGATTGGCGGTGACTCCATATCTTTTTCGAGGTTATTTTCAAACCCTTATTTTATTTCAAGAAGAATTAAGTTGTTTTTTCCTCTGTTTACCCAATGTCTCGCTTAACGAATATAAAGTCTCGCAATGAGACTTGTTATTTTTTAGGTTGCGAAACATGCGTTAAAAACAGCCAAGAAAAATTTACATGTTTTTCTGCTTCAAATCACCAAAGTTGGCACAAAGCAGGCATGAACAATTCCCAATTGCTGCCAAACTTTTCCTCTTTGCATTAATCATTTAAAACAATTTTAAACCAATTAATCAACAAGAATTCACCATGATAACTTGCTGCCTTCACCGAAACACTACAAGTGCAAATTCTTACAATTTCGGTTGTGACAATCAGATCAAAACAACTCAAAGAACAAAACGTTTTTGTTAAAGGTAACAATCAAAGCAGAGATCGTATAGGAATAACATAAGTGAGGCTCTGATACCACTGTTGGGATTCGGATCATGCTCAAACAGAGATCATGTACAATTTAATCAACAAGTTAAATTAACACCGCAACAGAATAAAACAAAAACAAAGAGAAATCGAATCCCTCCATGGATCTGCTTATGAATTCAAAACAATCATCCTGTCAAGAACAGATAACAATGAAAATATCATACCTCTATAATGGAGATTGCAAAAAACCTCAAGACAGATTCTTGATGTTCTTGTTCTTGCACACAAAGCCCGATTGTCGCAAACCAAAGCCGTCCAATTGTCCGGCCTCTAACAGTAATCCACACAGGTGACTCAAAAACCTTTACAAAGGGATTCCTCCTCTTCTTTTCTCTATGCGGCCGATTATCACAGGGAGAGTGAGAGGATGCGGCTACCAAGGTTTCAGCTTAGGGGAGGCGACAACAAAATAAGGCATAAATATAATCAGGTTTAGTGTATGCCAACTATTGGACTAACTCCAGTAAAGCCCTTATACATATTATTAAATATTCACAATAAGCCCACAACACTTAATGAATATTTAATCTGGCCTAATCTCAGTTTAATTCCATTAATCACCTTTTGTGTGTGACCCATTAAGCCCCCAATATGTTGGCAATAAATATAAATTAAATTCATTTAAGAATTTTCTATTTATATTTATAGATCATGAGAGGCATCTAGCAATGCATCATGACCACCCAAATGCCGAGAGAGTCAACAAGGTTCGACAAGCCTTTCGTGTACAATATGTCTGTGTAATTTGATCCCTTCATCAAATATCCCGGGACAGGAAAGAGCATGGTTTAGTGTCTACTCTTAATCCCATTCCATGTTAGATCTACAGCTTTAATATTAACTCCTTAAGTATTGCCTTGGCCAAGGACTTCCATAAGTTAATATAAGCCAGATGCAAGTGAGATATGTCCCCTCATATCACTTGGGGTGATGAATCCTCTCTCGGCCACTCAGTCATCTTCATATGCTTCATGTCATACCCAATAACACCCTACCATAAGCATCATCTTGTTGGGACCCGTTCGTGATGAAATCTAAGTATGACAATTCACATACAAGATGACCTGGTGTCACAAGTCAAAGGATTACTTACACTATTGACACATGAGAGTATTTTCCATAGACATTTGAGTGAAATACCAAATGGAACTCTAATAGTGGGTCATGTTCAGTGAACTTGTTCAACTAACAAGCACTCATACGTTATCCCCAAGTATCTCTATACTTTCAACCTATGAGATCGGTTGCATGCATCAAGTGCATGAAGGCTTAACATATGCCAGTCTTTGAGCATTTTCAATGCCCTATCTTGACAATACAATGAACAGGAACATTTTTAGAAACACGACATTGATGCATAAGGATCCTCATAATTGTAACTCCTTACAATTCCTTTATAATGCCATTGTGTTTCATGGGCTTTATCTTCACAAGTTATTTATAACAATTATAACAATACTTATGGATCAAGAAATACCTCAATTATAATTAATAAACTATAATGTGCAATATATGAATATATAAATAGTGACTTACAAGCTCAACTAGATTGGTTTGCAGGGCTTAAACCAACAAAATGAGCGGCTATAGACACCTAATTTTGTCCGGACCCCTAAACAAGGTACGTTTACCTACAAATTCGAGTTTCTAAATTTGCCTCAATTTCGTGGTTTAGTGACTTGACACTTGGGCTCAATAAGATGGTATCCGGTTTTGACACTTTTACATGAAAGAGTCAAAAATGGAAAATGTCAAAGTTGACCAAAGTCAAAGTCAAAGTCAACATTGGAAAAATCAAGATTAAAAGGAAAATTGGATGTTAAAGAGGTAATCTTGATAATTGAAAAGTCAATTTTGAATAATGGAGGGATGAAATTAAATGGATTAAACTTGAGCTAAATGACGGAAAAATGTTGGGTGGAAAATTCAAGACAATTTTGGGAGCCCAAGTTAAAAATCCAAGTGGTAGAATTTGTTGAAAATTTTGGAAACCCAACTTGGATTTTTGGTGGAAACTTGGTGAAAGATGAAAGCCCATTTTTTTAATCTAAGTGATATGAAAATTTGGTGGAAATTGGAAGTTCATTTTTTATATCCAAGTGGTAGAAAAATTGGTGGAAGATGAAAGCCCAGTTTTTAAAGAGAAAAATGATGAGAAATTTGGTGGAAGTTGGAAGCCCATTTTTTATCCTAGTGGTAGGAAATTGGTGGATGATAGAAGCCCACACTTAAGGATCCAAGTGTTAGTAAATTGTGTAGGAAGATAGGAGTCCAACTTTGTAAAAATGGTGGAAGAACCAACTTTAAAATCCAAGAAGAGAAAAATTTGGTGGAAGGCCCAAGGTTAAAGTCCATGTTGGAAAATGGATGGGAGGAAAAGGGGTGAAATTAGAAACCAATAAAATTTGTAGGAAAATTGTATAAATAAGTGCAAGGTAAAGTTGTAATAAAGTGGAAGAGTAGAGGATGCTCTTGGAAGGCCAAATGGCAACTTAGTAAATAAGTTGATGAGTCACATGAGTAGTACATGAGTCATCTAATGAAGCTTGAAGACCATTGGTGGGAGAATAAGGAGGTGGACAATTGGCTAAAAAATCGAAGACACTAGAATAACCTAGAGGAAGCTAGAAGAAAAAAAGGAAGAGAGCAATGGAGAATAAGAGGTTTCGACCAAGGGATGCCTAGGGGAATTCCATTAAGCCATTTCCAAAAAAATATTGCAAAGGAGAAGGGAAAAAAGAAAGAGAGAGAAAGGAGAAAAAAATGAAAGAAAAAGGGAGAAAAAAGAAAGTTCTTGCTAGGAAAAGATACTAAGGTAGTTTTGATTTCTTCTTCTACATTTTTTTTTCTTTAAAGTTTTTCTTCCATGTTTTACTACTTTTCTTCAAGTTTTAAAGTTCTTTTAAAAGGTTTACAAAAGGCTTTTCTTCTCTCTTTTTTTAAAACTTTTCTTCAAAAATGATAAAATGCTTTTTGTTTTTCTACAAAGTGGCGCAAGTGTCATTCTTTTTACTATATTTTTAGCTTATTTTGTTCATTTTGATATGGTATATTGGGGTAGTTTGATGATATCTCTTTTGTTTTTCTCTCCTTGAAAACGTATGTTATGAGATTGATGATCTTGGAGCATTTTTGATCTAATTGATAGTTGTGCCGGATTAACCATCCATGAGGCCAACTTTGA
The DNA here is from genome assembly GCA_030761205.1 of Fremontodendron californicum. NCBI lineage: Eukaryota > Viridiplantae > Streptophyta > Magnoliopsida > Malvales > Malvaceae > Fremontodendron > Fremontodendron californicum. The sequence goes on from JAULJL010000009.1 coordinate 26,205,264, forward strand.
GCAACCACTTTGTGTGCTGAAGGTTGGATATGGAGATTGTGGGCTACATGAGTCTATCCATATTTTGTAAATAAAAAACTTATTTTAGGGGCTGTTTAAAACCTTTTATCCGAACCATATGAGAGGGTTCAAAATTTGTTTTCTTTTGTTTTTTAAGGTTTAGAAGCAAGTGTAGACACCTAATTTTGTAAATAAAAAAATTTATTTTAGGGGCTGTTTAAAACCTTTTAGCCGAACCATATGAGAGGGTTCAAAATTTGTTTTCTTTTGTTTTTTAAGGTTTAGAAGCAAGTGTAGACACCTAATTTTGTAAATAAAAAAATTATTTTAGGGGTTGTTTAAAACCTTTTAGCCGAACCATATTTTAGGGGCTGTTCAAAATTATTTGAGAGTCTATCCATATTTTGTAAATAAAAAAATTATTTTAGGGGCTGTTTAAAACCTTTTAGCCGAACCATATGAGAGGGTTCAAAATTTGTTTTCTTTTGTTTTTTAAGGTTTAGAAGCAAGTGTAGACACCTAATTTTGTTCGGACCACTAAATTAGGTATGTTTCTTCCTAAATTGATGTTTTAGAATGCAAAAAGACTTTTCTCATCCTGAAGGTGGTACTCCGAGACTTAGTTTAAGGAAGCAAGCATAAAAAGTCAATCTTAAAAAAGTCAACCCTAGAAAAGTCAACTTTGAAAAGTCAACAACTGAAAAGTCAACCCACTTTCAAAATTAAGATTCATAGCTCAATTGAAAAATGGTGAAAGAATTTTGATAATCCGAGGTCTACAATGAAAGATGTGGAGTTCGGAAGTTGGGTTACGGATATTTAGTGGAAAGGAAACCCTAGTTCGGAAAATTTAGGAAAAATACTTAAAAGATCAAATTGGTCAAAATTGGAGGTTCCAAATGGAAGATAAGTAATGACTACGGGTAATGGAGAGGCCATTTGGAGGCAAAACTGAAGGAAAAGTTAATTTGGAAGAAAACCGAGAATTAGGGTTTTTTGGGGGATTTTGGTGAAATTGGGGAAAATTGTAAGAATGGCCCAATTCGATAAAAATAAAGCCCTAATTGATGAGAAGTGAGTAAACAAGGATAGCCTAAGGCTCCGTTTGAAGTAATTCCGAGAAAAGAGCCGATTGGAGGAAAAATGGAAAAACGAGAAAATTCTCGATACTGAAAAAAAAAAGGTAAAATAAGTCGGAGTGGAATTTCATCGAAAAAATTGGGCATTTCCAAACCAACTCTAATTCAGTGCATAACAAAGGCGTAGAAAAAGAAAATCTGGAAATCAGACTTATTTTGAGTAAAATCGGGCTTTAGAGGTAAAAGGGTAAATTTGGAAAATCCCAAAAAATAGAAAATGAGCTCAAAAAATTATGAAAACTTCTAGATCTCAGTTTTAAATTATTTGGAAGAGATTGGTGAAGAAAAATCTGGATTCGGAACTCGTTTGCAAAATGGCAAATTCCAGGCCTACTAAGTTGAAATTCAAGAAGATAAATCCCGAAAAAATAGAAAATGAGCTTAGAAAATTCTGAAAACTTCTAGATCTCAGTTTTTAATTATTTGGAAGAGATTGGTGAAGAAAAATCTGGATTCGGAGCTCGTTTGAAAAATGGTAAAAGTTCGGGTGCACTAAGGGACAATTTTGGAAGAAAAATCCAGGAAAAATAGCAAATGGGCTTGGAAAATTATGAAAATTCCAGAATTCAATTTTTTATTATTTAGGAAGTTTTGAAAAAAGAAAATTTGGATTTTGAGTCCGTTTGCAATTTAATTAGGTTCGGAGGCCAAAAAGGCCATTCTACTGAAGAGGGTCTCTCTTGCAATTAAAAAATTAGAGATTGGGCTGGAATATCAAGGGCCATTCAGCCAAGCCCATAATGGAGAGTGATTTTGCTGAGATTTTGCATCCAAAGGCTAAGAGTGGATAGTAAGGTAGTTATTTTTTTGATCAAGCCTTTGTAATTGTGACACATGGACCAATGCATAGAGAGGGATGATGTCAATATAATGACATCATATTAGTTAGGGGCTGATTACTTAATCTAAGGGTGGTAATTTCACATAAAAAGCATCTTGGATTAAGGGCTATTGGGTCAAAATTGGTTAGAAAAAAAAAAACTACAACATTCTACAATATTCTAGGCCATTCGGCTACTACAAGGGGGGATATTTTTCATTTTGGTCACTTCTTGGCTAACCTCTATTCATTTTTTGAAAGCAAATAGTAAGTTTTGAAAAGCAAAGAAAGTTAGAAGAGAAAAAAGCTTGGAAAATAGCTTTTGAAAGTAGCTAAAAGCACCTAACTCTTGCATTTTCTTTCCTTTTCCATGCTTAAGTTGCTGTTTTTCTTTGATATTTTGTGATTTTCTATTGTTTTTGGTTGTGAAACAAGTATTTTCAAACTTCCTCCTCAAGCTCCTTTCTTATGTTTTCTTGAAAAAAATCTTGAAAAAACAAATTTTCTACTACTTTTTGGAGCTGGCCGAATGGCCTTGTTTTTGTGAATGGTTGGTGTTTGTTCTTTGTTTCATGCTGGTTGTGATGTTCTAGCATGTTTTGATGTTCTATTTTTTAAAAAAAATAACAAAGATATGGAGCTTATTTTAACATTCTTTACTTACTTACCTCTATTTTTGATTTTATCATTTTGTTTTCATGTCTACTTACCTTGTTTGCCATTTTTAATTTTCTATTTTCAACATGTTTAAGTTGTTTATGATTTGCATTTTACTATACTATGTGTTTGTGAAAATGTCTAGCTATGTTCATGCCTATACATCATGTTTGCTTGGCTTAGCATGTTTCCTTTTTAGTCTTGCATTTAGTATGTCATGTGTTTGTGTTAATGCCATGCTAGGATTTCACCATTTAGGCCTAGGACCATTCGGCTACCTCATCTTTTCTTGAATTGTGTGTGTATTTTCATCTTGTTAGTTGACTAGGCTTGCATTTCCATGCCATAATATTGTGTATTTTCATTTAGTATGCCATGTGTTTGTGATAATGCCATGCTAGGATTTCACCATTTAGGTTTAGGACCCTTCGGCTACCCCATGGTTCTATGTCTTGTATGTGCATTTTCATCTTGCTAGTTGACATGCTTACATTTCTATGCCATGATTTTGTGTATTTGATTTATATTGCTATGTGTTTGTGTTATTGCCATGCATTTTTTAGGTCTAGGCCTCATTTGCATTGCCATGTATTTCATGCATGTTTAGGTCTAGGTTGCATTTATTGCCATGCAAGTTCATGTTAGGTTTAGGTCATATTCTTTATGCCATGCATTTTCTATGTCATTTAGGCCTTAGATCACCCATTTCATACATTTAACTTGCTGTTTGTTCATTCATCTCATATGATACCACTTGATTTTTGACTTAAGCCAATCAATGGCTTAAGATCAAGCTCACATGAGCATACCTGTGGAAAATTAAGGAGTTGTCAAGTTGATTTTTCTACCTTTGTGATTTTTTTTACTTAGGTAATTCTTGTCCAAATTTTTAGAAATTTTATCTACTGTTTTTAGGTCCATAGAAGAGTCTCCAATATTTTTACTTTGATTTTTGAATGATTTTATCAAAGGCTTAAAAATGATTTTTGGCTGAACGGTTTTTCACCGAGTGTTCTGAATTTCGTGATTTTTCTAGGAGGTTATTCTTATTCTAAAAATTAGGCTATTTTTTTCCAGAGATTTAAACATGTTCTAAGTCTCCTATACTTTTTTCAGATTTTTTAGAATTTTTTAAAATAGGTTAAAAAATCATGATTTAAAACTGGACAGTAGAGTCAGATTTGAATTTGAAGGAAAATTAATTTTCTGTTTTGTCCAAGGTATTAAGAGATGGCTGAGTAGGAACCTTAGCTACTATCCTAGGCTGGTTTCTAAACCATTTTAATCTTAAAAAATGACTTTATAAAGCTCAGGTCAAGGTGGTCAAGTTCGGGTTTTCAAAGTTAGGAAAATATAACCATTTTCAAAAAGTGAATTCGGCCATGTATTATTTTTCATCCAATATTTTCAAAATTATTTTCAACCAATCACAAAGTATTTTTTATTTTAGAATATTTAATTTGATGTCTTTTCCTAAGGTATTCGGATATCTTTTTAGGTATACGAATTTTCTTATTTTGAAGGAAAAAATACACTTTCATGCATTGCATTTTCCATGTTCATGCATACTATATAATATATGATTTTTCCTATAATAATTTCTATGGTAATGTCATTATTTTGATTTATGTTTTATGGTGTTATATTGTTTGATATATGGTTGTGAATATTCTATGTTATCCTATGTTTTTTATTTTGTCATTTACTTTTGTCACATCATCTAGCATTTACTATGTTCATGCATTATTATTTCCATGCATATTTCATGTCATTTAGGTTATCCATTTTATTTAGAATATTTCATGTCATTTAGGTTATTCATTTCATTTAGAATATATTATGTCACTTAGGTTATTCATTTCATTTAGAATATATATTATGTCACTTAGGTTATGTCATTTCATTTGGAATATACTATGTCATTTAAATTATATCACGTCATTTAGGTTGCATTATATTTTCTAGATTTTTCTATGTCATCTTTATTATGTCACACATGTTCATATTCATCTTTTAAAATGTTTTTAAAATAAGATTATGATTTTCAATAAAATAAAGATATTCTCGAGTTAAAATAATTCATGAATTCTCTGTCGGGTTTGCTGGGGAGGATATCATCAATTATCATTAATAAAGGAATATCTTTGTTCCAAAAAACGAGAATGATTCGGAAAATTTTCCAAATAAATAAAAAATTTCTATATTTTGCCACATTTGTTGGGGAACATAGGAATATTTTGAATTGATAAATTCTGAATCATTTTCAATTAAAAATGGAATTATTTTTCTTTAAATCGGGAATTAATTTGAAATACCAAATTTAAAACCGACTTTTTACCGAGACTTGAAATAACACACGATTAATAAGGTACCGTTTCTATACGGGCGTTGCGCGGGTGCTAATCCTTCCTCGCACGTAACCGAGTCCCTAACCTGCTTTCTTTGATTTTCTCTAGTCTAAAACACAGACTTGAAATTGGTTTTAAAAATATTTTAATTAATTTTAAAATATTTTACAAAACCGATTTTAATAGATAGCCGATCACACCTAGCCAAAAAAAAATTGGTGGCGACTCCATGCCTTTTTTTCGAGATTGTTTTCAAACCCTCATTTTATTTCAAGAGGAATTAAGTCATCTTTTCTTCTATTTTTCAATGTTGCGCTTAACGAATATAAAGTCTCGCGATAAGACTTGTTATTTTTTAGGTTGCGACAGCTTGGCGACTCCACTAGGGACTTTAGAGAGTCAGGCCTAGAATTAATCGTGTGTAATTAAAGTCTTCGTTTTGTTGGTTTTTTATTTGGTATTTAATTTTAATTCCCACATTTTTTCAATAATAAGGAGAATTTTGAAAATGATAAAATGTTTTTAAATATGTCCATATTCATGTGCATACATATTATTATTGTTCTCTGGTTATATTGGTGCATTTATTTATTGCTTAATTAATGCTTTACATTTTTTAATATTGTTGGGGCATTTAGAATAAGGGTTGAAGAGTAGGTGGTGAAAGGTTTGTTGTTCCTCCTCACACACATTGCACTTGCATTTGCATAACATGAGCTCTACCGAGTTTCGTCCTTTTAAGTGGAAGTAAAGTAGCTATGCTCTCGTGATGATCCTCCGCATGGGCTAGCAAAATACTTTCGGAGTATAAATTACCTAAGCTCTCGTGATGATCCTCTGCATGGGCTAGGGAAATATACCCTAACGAATTGAACCCGCTTTTATCAGGGTGCCTTACTAGCCTTCACAGGCGACAGTGAGGAACAATTCGGGTCCTTTAAGAACTTCGTTCGCCCACATATAATGAACCATAGAGTCAACATAGGCGAAGCCATGCCAAATTTTTGATAGAAATACCGAAGTTAGGAACACATGGAGGGACATTTCTAACCTTTTCTTACCTATTTTACATCCCGAATAAGTTTTATCGGGCGATGATGAATGCACATCGTTTCGCCCATCATAAGTTCAATATGCCATCCCAAAGGCGTCGTAATGCCTAATTTTCATTGGGACATCTGTTATATTATTTTGTTATTATTTGATTTCTTCACCTTTACTGACTTGTTTCTTTTTCATGCATTTTTTGTGTCATCATAATGCATAGGGAAAGTTATTGGCCTCGAGATAATCTTCAACCAAAAGGGCTTTCATAGAAGGTCAGCTAGTTCGATAGTGGAAGAGCATGCAGGGGTACGGCAGTGTTCGGAGTCAGATCAATGAAGAGATGGCGATTGTTTAAAAGAAGGATATATATCAGTATTACCAGAATGGGTAGAGTTAGATTTTCGGCAAAGTGATCTTCGATGGTTGATGGATATTTGGAGTCAATGGGATATGCCAGAAAAGAGGATTTTCACTCAGATATATGGAGACATAGCATTGTTGATACCAGTTAGAATTAATAGTGAGTTGATTCGGGTTATGATACATTTCTGGAATCCTGCTTACCGATGCTTCACCTTCAACAAGGAAGACATGAAACCGACCATAGAGGAATATTTGGCTTTGTTGCGTATTGAGGATACTATCCTTGATCGGATTTATTTGAAGGATTCAAAGATATTAGGGTTTAAGAAGAAATTAGCTAATAGACAGCAAATGGGTCGATGCTCGTGTGGTTAAGAAAGGGAAAAGTGAGTGTATTCCTTGGGATGCCCTCCAATCTTTGGTCCGAAGTCACCCAAATAGAGAGATTGCTATGGATATTTTTGCCTTATCCATATATGGTTTGGTTATCTTCCCGGGGACACTAGGACGTGTCGAGTTTGACATAGTTGACCTTTTCGAGAAGTTAAGACATAAGATAGATCCATCTTCGACCATCCTAGCAGAAACTATCTAATCTTTGAATTTTTGCAAAAGGGAAGGAAAAGGGAGATTCAGGGGATGTATGCAACTCCTCTATGTTTGGATTCAAAGCCATTTTTGGAAAAGAGAGGATGTTTCTTTCAAACCATATTTGAAAACCCTAGTACCGATTAGTGAGTTCCTTAAAATAGATTGGCCCAAAGATAGAAATGAAGAGCAACGGATCAACATGTTCCAAAACGTTAAAGGTGAAATGATAACTTGGAGAGCTCTGTGGATGATTCCTATGCCGATTCTATACAAATGTGGAGACAAGTTAGGGGTTCCACTACTAGGGATTTGGAGAGCCGTGAGCTACGCACCTCTGTTGGTGCAAAGACAGGTTGAATCTCAGCAATTCACACCTGCAACTCATGGATTGGGCTTATTAGAGTTCACCTATGGAGATGAGGGTTACTCAGGAATGGTGCGGGGAATAATTGAAGCATGGAAAAAGACTCATCGGATAAAGGTAGCTTGATATGCCTGTCGCAACCTAAAAAATAACGAGTCTCATCGCAAGACTTTATTATTCGTTAAGCGTGACATTAAAAAAAAACCGAGGAAAAGTCGACTTAATTGTTCCTCACTGACGCCGGTGAAGGCTAGTAAGGCACCCCGATAAAAGCGGGTTCAATTCGTTAGAGTATATTTTCCTATGCCCATGCGGAGGATCATCACGAAGGCATTAGGTACTTTATACTCCGGAAGTGTTTCACTAGCCCATACGGAGGATCAATCACGAAGGCTTAGTTACTTTACTCCCACTTAAAAGGACGGAACCCGGGTAGAGGATTCATGTTATGCAAATGCACGTGTAGTGTGTGTGGAGGAATAACAAACCTTTCACTACCTATTCTACAAACCTTATTCTAAATGCCCTAGCAATTAAAACATTCAAGAATAGTGTAACGCATTAACCAACAAGCAATTATAATATACAACCTTAAATAACTAGAGAACAAAAATAAAATGCATGCACATGAGAATGAACATATTTAAAAACATTTTATTATTTTCAAAATTCTCCTTATTAAAAAAAATTTGGGAATTAAAATTAAATACCAATTAAACCAACAAAAACCGAGACTTTGATAACGCACGACTAGTTCTAGGCCTGACTCTCTAATGTCCCCAGTGGAGTCGCCAAGCTGTCGCAACCTAAAAAATAACGAGTCTCATCGCAAGACTTTATTATTCGTTAAGCGTGACATTAAAAAAACCCAGGAAAAATCGACTTAATTCCTCTAGAAAAATGAAGGTTTTGAAAATGACCTTAAAAAAAGACATGGAGTCGCCACCAATCTTTTTTAGCTAGGTGTGATCAGCCACCTATTAAAACCGGTTTTATAAAATATTTTAAAAATTAATTAAAACACTTTAAAAACCAATTTCAAGTCTGCGTTTTAAACCAGAGAAATCAAATAAGCGGATTCGGGAGTCGGTTACGTGTGGGGAAGGATTAGCACCCCCACAACGCCCGTATAAATCGGTACCTTATTAATCGTGTGTTATCTCAAGTCTCGGTAAAAATCGGTTTTAAATTTAGTATTTCAAGTTAATTCCCAATTTAAAGAAAAATAATTCTATTTTTAATTAAAAATGATCCGGAATTTATAAATTCAAAATTTTCCTATATTCCCCAACAAACGTGGCAAAATATAGAAATTTTTATTAGTTTTGGAAAATTTTCCGAACCATTCTCTTTTTAAAGAAGATATTCCGTTATTAATAATAATTGATGATATCCTCCCCAGCAAACCCGGCAGAGAACTCATGAATTATTTTAACTCGGGAATATCTTTATTTTATTGAAAACCATTATCTTTTTTTTGAAAATATTTAAAATAAATGAATATGTATATGCATGACATAAATAAAATGACATAGCAAAGTCTAAATAATATAATGCAACCTAAATGACATGACATGATTTGAATGCCTTAGCATATTCTAAATGAAATGGAATATCCTAAGTTATATAATATATTCTAAATAAAATGAAATGACCTAGGTAACATAGTATATTCTATATGAGATGCAATATTCTAAGTCATATGATATAATCTAAATGAAATAGAATAACCTAAATAACATAACATATTCTATATGAAATGAAATAACCTAAGTAACATGATATTTTCTAAATGAAATAAAATATTCTAGATGACATAATATATCCTAAATGAAATTACCTTGGTAATATAATATATTCTACATGAAATGCAATATTCTAAGTCATATGATATAATCTAAATGAAATAAAATATTCTAGATGACATAATATATCCTAAATGAAATGAAATGATTTAAATGACATGACAAATATGAATGGTATGGCATATAACTTAAATGACATGGAATAAAATAATGCTATCATATAATATGCATGAAAATAATAATGCATGAACATAGTATATGCTAAATAAAAATAACTAAATAAAAGCATAGGATATCATGAAATATTCAAAACCATATAATAAACCATGTAACATCAAAAAATATAAATCAAAATAACAACAATATCATAGAAATTATTATGGCAAGAATCACATATTATATAAAATGCATGAATATAAAAATGCAATGCATGAAATGTATTTTTTCCTTTAATTAAGGAAATCCATATATCTAAAAAGATATCCGGCTACCTTAAGAAAATATGTCAAATTAAATATTCTAAAACCAAAATACTTTGTGATTGTTTGAAAACAATTTTGAGAGGCTTGAATTAAAAATAAAAACTAGGCTAAATTTTTTAAAATGGCTCTAATTTCCTAAGTTTAAAAAATCCGGACTTGACTACCCTTAACCCAGGACTTGAAAAACCATTTTTAGAGTTTAAAAAGGCTTATAAATTACCCTAAGTCAGTAGCTAACCCTCCTAATCAGCCCACTCTAAGTAAATTAACCAAAACAGAAAAATGGTTTAAATTCAATTCTGACTCCACTGTCCAGTTTCAATCCACGATTTTTTACCCTATTTTTAAAAATTCCAAAAATTCTGAAAACAAATACTGGAGACTCAGGACATGTAAAACTACACGAGAAAAAATCGGCTTAATTTTTTGATCAAAGATGAACTCCCAGAAAAATCAGAGATGTACGAGTTTTGGGAGGAGAAAAAACTGCTTTGCCAACACATTTTTGCCTTTGATAAAATCGTTTAAAAATCAAAGTAAAAATATTTGAAACTCATAAAATGACTTGCAAACAGTAGCTAGGACTTTTTGAAAGTTAGATAAATATTGGCTAAGTAAAAAAAATCACAAAGGTAGAATAATCAATTTGACAAACTTAATTTTCCACAAGTGTGCTCAAGTCATTATTCAAGTGGCATGAACATGAAATGCATGAAATAATGCAGCAAACATAATGCATGAAATACATGGATTTAAACCTAAATGTCATGAAAAAATGCATGGCATTCATAAAGTGACCTAGACCTAAAATGCATGAACATGATAATGCAAATGCAACCTAGACCTAAAATGTATGAACATGATAATGCAAATGTAACCCAAACCTAAAGTGTTATGCAAATACATGGCAATACAAAGATGTCCTAATGCCTAACATGAACTTGGAAATGTATATGGCATACCAAGATGACCCAGACCTAATGGGCACGGAAATGCATGATAATACAAAATGACCTAAGATCTAATATGTCATATGAAAATGCATGGGAAACAACATGAACAAAAATGACCAAATGAACACAATACTAATGCATGAACATGGCATAATCAATACACAATCATATGACATGAAGAGGCAAAGCATGAATAAACATGATAATCACATATTCATAATAAAAATGCAAACACGAGACAACACAAAATACAAAAGGACCGAGTGGACACTAGTTTCCAAAATACTTACAGAATGTTGTTGGATAAAATGCAGGTGGGCATACGATCAGAATAGACCACTGCAATACAACATCTTCATCACCGAGCTATGCAACTTTAATATTCTTTCAACTCGAAAAGTTTTACTCTCTTCATCAACTCAGCCTTCGGAAAATAAAGCTCGCAAACCCTCGATTTTTGTCAGCAGGCCACCTGTATTCCACTCTGTAAATTTAACCTTTATAGGTTAATTGAGTTATTTTATCTGCCTCACTCGACGTCAAGCAATCCTCCTCAAGAGACTTCTAGTCTAGTGGAGAGCAAAGGCTGACCACTAAGTGTCCTTCCAAGAACCTCAGCAAATAGCACAGTTGCGGTCTCAACCACTGGCCTTCCCCGCACTGGCCCCCACCTTGCTACCAAACCTTTTAACTTTCAGTGGTGATAGGTTCAAACAGAACCGTATACCTACTGCTCCTAGATTTAGTTCTTCTGCTCCATAAAAACTTTCTTCTAGTTATCAGTCTACTCCTAAAGTTACCCGTCAGTATTGTGGCAAGATTGGTTATTTAACTAAATAATGCTTCAAAATCAAACCAAAATCTAGAATACTAGTAGCTCATTAAACCCCCATTGCTGCTTTAAACCAGAACTAATTAGGTGATTCTAATGCCTCACCATGTCATTGCTGATTTTCAGAATCTCAAGTTATCCTATTCGTCTTCCATAAGTTCAAGTTTGTGCCAAGATCTCAAACATCTGTTACATGCCCAAAAACCGCAAAAAGAGCACCAAAAAATAACAAACACAAGATTCAAAATAATAACACCAGACAAGGACGAAACAGTACTAATCCAGAAAGTTAAACTGCATTTAAAAAACAGAACAACCAGGGACATCAACAAAGGACTACTCTAGATACCTAAAATTAAAACAACTCTGTACAGATTAAGAACGAATGACAGAACAGAGAGCCATCATGCCAATGAAATCGCATTAAAACTGACTTTAAGCTCACTCCTTTGTTTCGATAATTCGTTAAAGAAGATACTTTATCACCAAAATGAATTGAGAGACCAAATCCATTTTCACAAAAGAACACCGAACAACAAAATGATTATATAACAATCGAATAGGATCCCACAAGATATACACTTTCAACCCAATTTGCAAAAAAAAACCACGTTCTCGAAACTCAGCTCATTTCTCAATTGAAGAACAATCAAAACAATATTCCATCATGATTTTTATCAACAATGACCCAAGAAACATACACAGCATATTACACAATCAAACATGCCAAAAATGAAGAACTTATTGTCAAGAACAAACAAAATCGCATACACCACAAGAGGCTCAAGCTGGATAAGATAGTCAAGATGTCTGTTATTAGAATGATACTGTTCAAACAAAACATCTAGAAACCTAATAATGAATGTAGAATTCCTCCCTCAAGATACACGATCTACTTGATCTTCTTCTTAGGCCTCAACTGTCAACACAAAGAAACACTTAAGTACAAATTTGGTGCGACAGATATGCACAAAAGTGGACGCGGTTTACAGGCTAAAATCTTATAAAATCATGGGCTCGCTCATGCATATTTAACAGAATAATAATAGGCTTAGCATAGACGATTTACCTGATTGCAGTGTCCACACTTTTTCCTGCAGTTCACAGCACGGGGGTGCAGACGAGCATAACACTTGCGACTCTGCTGGTGCTTCTCCAGCTTCCTTAAGACATGGTTGCTCTTGTTCACCTCCTCAGCACCAGTTTCAACTTTTTCTGCCTCTTTCTTGGCTGCTGCAGCTATTTTCAGCTCATTGTTAGGTGTATTGTACACCACATCCAAAATTCTGGTCTTACGAGTCATAGCCTCACTTCCCCATGAGTAGTTTCCAATGTCGAGCCTCAGAGCACGCCATTTCACATTTCCATCATGAACCCTAATCCTCCTGACTTTCTTGTTACTTGACAGCTTTGTTTTTGCTGGTTGCCTTCCTTGGGAAGCTTCTTGCTGGCCTTTGGCTTCTTCTCGGCTGGGGCTTTCTCGCCGACGGTGGTCTTTTTGTCCTCAGCTGGTTTTTTCTCGGCTGGTTTTTTCTCGGCTTTTGGCGCCATGTAGAATTCTACAACTGGAACAAAGCATGGAGGGGTAAGTTTTACATGTTTCCTCAACTAGTCTCTGACTTCTCCAACGTGTTGTAGTTCAGAAGCTTCTCAATGAGGTCAACATGAGTCATAAGCATTCTCCTACAGCAATAACGAACCAAACCCAAAGCATCAAGAGCATCTCCTTCAGTATAGTCAGCCTGGAGAAGATCAAGGTAAGTGTCCCATTTGTTACCAATAACCTTTCCGCATGTGAAGCAACGAATTGGGATTATCATCTTGCTCTGCTACTTGTTGGTCTCGGCTTTGCAGTTTGCCCTATCTCCCACCCAGCTTCTTTTTTTATTCTTAGCTGCCTCCTCCTTTCCAAAAATACCAGCCTTCATCCCCAAAAAAACCCAAAGATTTCTTTTTTCTTTAGCCGCCGTTCTCTATTTTTTTCTAAAAATCGGCCCCCCACTACTTTTTCTTTAACTGGGACTCTTTATAGCCAATTTCTAACCTAAAAATGTATAATGTCTAAATTACCCCTTCCTTTATTTTTTCAAGTCTTTTTTTGTTTTTTTCAAATATTTTCAATTAAACAATTTATTTTAAAAATCTAATAACACTCAAGATTAAACTTTTTTCACCTCGGGTTTAAATTGAATTTTAAAATTGGTAATTTTACGATCCGATTTTATTTGAACAATTAAAGCTAAAAAGGATATATATAATTTAGAACATTTTAAAAATCTAAAATCGCGACCGTGACTTTTACAAAAATATTAAACTCGAGAGAGGGACAAATCAAAATTGGTTTTAAAAGGCCCGGACAAAATTAGGTGTCTACAGCTGCCCCTCTTTGGCTATTGCTGAGAATCAGGAATCAGGCAAAGATAAAATAGACAACAATTTTGTCCGGTCTGTGAAATCACATCTGGAGAGAAAGAAAAGGGTTTTCATTCATTTTTTTTTTTGAAAAAGCTGTAAATTGAAGATTCATCCTTAAATTGAATTCCCTAACTAATCAAGGCTCGACCCGTCTTAAGGAAACGGATTCGATTTTCAAAAAGAAAAATTGTGCCCGAAGGTCTTAAGAATAGTGCCCGAAGGTCTTAAAAACTGGTGCCCGAAGGTCTTTGAAAAAACTGGTGCCCGAAGGTCTTTGATGACAGTCTCAGGGTTCGACTCATTTGATAAAACAGAATGAATTCGATTTAAAACAAAACAAAATACCTCGACGGTGGTCTCGAGGCTCGACTCATTTGATAAAACAGAATGAATTCGATTTAAAACAAAAGGAAATACCTCGACGGTGGTCTCAAGGCTCGACTCATTTGATAAAACAGAATGAATTCGATTTAAAACAAAACAAAATACCTCGAAGGTGGTCTCAAGGCTCGACACATTTGATAAAACAGAAGGAATTCGATTTAAAACAAAACAAAATACCTCGACGGTGGTCTCAAGGCTCGACTCATTTGATAAAACAGAATGAATTTGATTTAAAACAAAAGGAAATACCTCGACGGTGGTCTCAAAGCTCGACTCATTTGATAAAACAAAATGAATTCGATTTAAAACAAAAGGAAATACCTCGACGGTAGTCTCAAGGCTCGACTCATTTGATAAAACAGAATGAATTCGATTTAAAACAAAAGGAAATACCTCGACAGTGGTCTCAAGGCTCGACTCATTTGATGGAACAGAATGAATTCGACTTAAAACAAAAGGAAATACCTTGACGGTGGTCTCAAGGCTCGACTCATTTGATAAAACAGAATGAATTCGATTTAAAACAAAAAGAAATACCTCGACGGTGGTCTCGAGGCTCGACTCATTTGATAAAACATAATGAATTCGATTTAAAACAAAAGGAAATACCTCGACGGTGGTCTCGAGGCTCGACTCATTTGATAAAACAGAATGAATTCGATTAAAACAAAAGGAAATACCTCGACGGTGGTCTCGAGGCTCGACTCATTTGATAAAACAGAATGAATTCGATTTAAAACAAAAGGAAATACCTCGACGGTGGTCTTGAGGCTCGACTCATTTGATAAAACAGAATGAATTCGAGTTAAAACAAAACAAATTACCTCGACGGTGGTCTCAAGGCTCGACTCATTTGATAAAACAGAATGAATTCGATTTAAAACAAAAGGAAATACCTCGACGGTGGTCTCAAGGCTCGACTCATTTGATAAAACAGAATGAATTCGGTTTAAAACAAAACAAAATACCTCGACGGTGGTCTCAAGGCTCGACTCATTTGATAAAACAGAATGAATTCGATTTAAAACAAAAGGAAATACCTTGACGGTGGTCTCAAGGCTCGACTCATTTGATAAAACAAAATGAATTCGATTTAAAACAAAAGGAAATACCTCGACGGTGGTCTCAAGGCTCGACTCATTTGATAAAACAGAATGAATTCGATTTAAAACAAAAGGAAATACCTCGACGGTAGTCACAAGGCTCGACACATTTGATAAAATAGAATGAATTCGATTTAAAACAAAAGGAAATACCTCGACGGTGGTCTCAAGGCTCGACTCATTTGATGGAACAGAATGAATTCGATTTAAAACAAAAGGAAATACCTTGACGGTGGTCTCAAGGCTCGACTCATTTGATAAAACAAAATGAATTCGATTTAAAACAAAAGGAAATACCTCGACGGTGGTCTCAAGGCTCGACTCATTTGATAAAACATAATGAATTCGATTTAAAACAAAAGGAAATACCTCGACGGTGGTCTCGAGGCTCGACTCATTTGATAAAACAGAATGAATTCGATTTAAAACAAAAGGAAATACCTCGACGGTGGTCTCGAGGCTCGACTCATTTGATGGAACAGAATGAATTCGATTTAAAACAAAAGGAAATACCTCGACGGTGGTCTCAAGGCTCGACTCATTTGATAAAACAGAATGAATTCGATTTAAAACAAAACAAAATACCTCGACGGTGGTCTCAAGGCTCGACTCATTTGATAAAACAGAATGAATTCGATTTAAAACAAAAAGAAATACCTCGACGGTGGTCTCAAGGCTCGACTCATTTGATAAAAGAGAATGAGTTCGATTTAAAACAAAACAAAATACCTCGACGGTGGTCTCGAGGCTCGACTCATTTGATAAAACAGATTGAATTCGAATTAAAACAAAAGGAAATACCTCGACGGTGGTCTCAAGGCTCGACTCATTTGATAAAACAGAATGAATTCGATTTAAAACAAAAGGAAATACCTCGACGGTGGTCTCAAGGCTCGACTCATTTGATAAAACGGATTGAATTCGATTTAAAACAAAAGGAAATACCTCGACGGTGGTCTCGAGGCTCGACTCATTTGATAAAACAGAATGAATTCGATTTAAAACAAAACAAAATACCTCGATGGTGGTCTCAAGGCTCGACTCATTTGATAAAATAGAATGAATTCGATTTAAAACAAAAGGAAATACCTCGACGGTGGTCTCAAGGCTCGACTCATTTGATAAAACAGAATGAATTCGATTTAAAACAAAAGGAAATACCTCGACGGTAGTCTCAAGGCTCGACTCATTAGATAAAACAGAATGAATTCGATTTAAAACAAAAGGAAATACCTCGACGGTGGTCTCAAGGCTCGACTCATTTGATGGAACAGAATGAATTCGATTTAAAACAAAAGGAAATACCCTGACGGTGGTCTCAAGGCTCGACTCATTTGATAAAACAGAATGAATTCGATTTAAAACAAAAGGAAATACCTTGACGGTGGTCTCAAGGCTCGACTCATTTGATAAAACATAATGAATTCGATTTAAAACAAAAGGAAATACCTCCACGGTTGTCTCGAGGCTCGACTCATTTGATAAAACAGAATGAATTCGATTTAAAACAAAAGGAAATACCTCGACGGTGGTCTCGAGGCTCGACTCATTTGATAAAACAGAATGAATTCGATTTAAAACAAAAGGAAATACCTCGACGGTGGTCTCGAGGCTCGAATCATTTGATAAAACAGAATGAATTCGATTTAAAACAAAACAAAATACCTCGACTGTGGTCTCAAGGCTCGACTCATTTGATAAAACAGAATGAATTCGATTTAAAACAAAAGGAAATACCTCGACCTTGGTCTCAATGCTCGACTCATTTGATAAAATAGAATGAATTCGATTTAAAACAAAACAAAATACCTCGACGGTGGTCTCAAGGCTCGACTCATTTGATAAAACAGTATGAATTCGATTTAAAACAAAACAAAATACCTCGACGGTGGTCTCAAGGTTCGACTCATTTGATAAAATAGAATGAATTCGATTTAAGACAAAAGGAAATACCTCGACGGTGGTCTCAAGGCTCGACTCATTTGATAAAACAAAATGAATTCGATATAAAACAAAAGGAAATACCTCGACGGTGGTCTCGAGGCTCGATTCATTTGATAAAACAGAATGAATTCGATTTAAAACAAAAGGAAATACCTTGACGGCGGTCTCAAGGCTCGACTCGTCTTAAGAAAACGAATTCGACTTGCAAGAAAGGAAATGACCTCGACGATGGTCTCGGGGCCTGAACCTGTCTTGTTCTCAGCTGTGTTTAAAATTCTGGGTATCTCCTCCAAAAGCTTCGGCTATCACCACCAAAGTCTTGCTCATTTTTAAAACTGTAAAAAATTGTAGGTATCACCTCCAGAGGCTTCGGCTATCACCACCAAAGTCTTGCTCATTTTTAAAACTGTAAAAAATTCTGGGTATCACCTCCAGAAGCTTCAGTTATCACCACCGAAGACTTTTTACCTTTTCAAAGGATTTTAAAACTCTGGATATCTCCACCAGAGGCTTCAGCTATGACCACCGAAGACTTGTTCATAATAATAAAAAAAAGAGTACCTCGACGATGATCTTGGGGCTCGACTCATTTGAGAAGCAAAACGAGTTCGATTATACTTGACAGCTTTAAGAGATGATGCAAATGTTTCATGATGCAAATGCAAATGTCTTTAGTTGATGCAAACGCTTCTTGATGTAGATGCAAATGACTTAGATTGGTGCAAATGTCTTTGATGCAAATGTAAATGACTTAATTTGATGCAAACTTTCTTGATGCAGATTCAACTAACTTAGATTGATGCAAATGCTTCTTGATGTAGATGCACATGTTGAATAAAATTCTGGGTAACTCCTCCAAAAGAAGATTTTTCATTTTTCAAAATTATAAAACCCTGGATATCTCCAACAGAGGCTTCAGCTATCACCACCGAAGACTTGTTCACTTTTAAAACTGAAAAATTCTGGATATCCCCACCAGAAGATTTGGCTATCACCACCAAAGACTTGCTCATTGTAAAATTCTGGGTAACTCTTTCAGAAGAAGATTTCTCATGTTTCAAAATTATAAAACCCTGGATATCTCCACCAGAGGCTTCAGCTATCACCACCGAAGACTTGTTCACTTTTAAAACTGTAAAATTCTGGATATCCCCACCAGAAGCTTTGGCTATCACCACCAAAGACTTGCTCATTGTAAAATTCTGGGTAACTACTCCAGAAGAAGATTTCTCATTTTCAAAATTATAAAACCCTGGATATCTCCACCAGAGGCTTCAGCTATCACCACCAAAGACTTGTTCACTTTTAAAACTGTAAAATTCTGGATATCCCCACCAGAAGCTTTGAGAAATGATGCAGATGCACATGTCTTTTAACAAGGTGCTCATGCTTCATGGTGCAAATGTAAAATATTTCTTAGTGCAAATGCAAATGGCCTGGATTGATGCCCATGTTTCATGATGCAGATGCCCCTACTAATTGTGTTCATGTAACTGGTTTATGAATGGTGTAACTACAATTACCATACAATAATGAAAATGCAATGATTCTAGAAATGATGCAATTGCTTGAGATTACACAAATGCGAATTCCATGAAGAATGTAAATGTAAAGGTAAAATGCAGATGGTTATGGAATAATGCCAATGCAAATACCCATGAATGATGCAAATGCTTGCCGACACTATGCAGATGCAAAAGCTCGATAAAGAGATGAGTGCTCATAAGTGATGCAAATGCCCCCGGTTGTTTTTCTAGACTTTGTCTTAGCCTTTCAAATTCATTTTTCCTCTTCAAATCAGACTATATTTTCAATTCATTTTGGCTATTCTCTTTGCCCCAACAGTTTTTAAACTTTCATCAACAGAGATCTGAACTGGGTTCGACATCTTCTTCTCATATCTGGAAGTCAAGACCTATCCTGGCAACTCTATACCTTTGGGTTAGAAAAACCCTTGTCTCATGTCAACATCAAAAATGGGTATTTCAAAAAAATCCTTTTATTTTTTTTCGTATTTTGAAAACTTCTGAACAAAAAATATTAACCCCACAATGTGTGATGTATAAATCTTTTGAAGATTGATGATCATTGTTAGAAATTTCTCTAAGTATCAATCTGGTTTTTTAACTGGGATTGGCAAGGCTTGGTATAACAAGATTCTGTCTTTTCTAGGAAAACTTCATGACAAAAATGTATATCCTTTCTAGGCTCACAAATGGAACAGGTTTTATAAATCATGAATTCATTGAGAACCAAACAAATTCAACATTCTTTTAGTTTCCATATCAAGGCATTTTGACAAGCGTCAAGATTGGCCGGGATGTTCAAACTGAAAAGTTTAATCTTGGAGAAAAAGTTTCAATTTTTTGAAGACAATCCTATGAATGAGAGTTGGCAATTTGGGGTTCAAGAATTCCTAGATGTTTCTCGATGACCACTTCTTTATGATGATCTTCTCTTTTGTGGTATCAGCACTATCATATATGGCATCAAAAATTCCAATCTTACTCTAGACCGCTCATTTTTGGGTTTTCGCCCTAGAGTCCTATTCTTTCCATTTTTCCTTCTCTTTCTTTTTTTTTTCTTTTTCATTGTTTTACCATGCACTTGAGAATTCTAAATTCTTCCTTAGTAAAATGATAATTCGATGAGATAATATAAAATCCGAGGAAAAACCCTTCAAATTAAATATTCATGCTTGATCAAAATGGACTTTTAAAGCACGTAATGTAGACCATGGTTCGGGGTTCAAAAAGAAAGGATAAATAGGCCCAAAATATGTGTTTGAGGGTAATCAGATCAAGGATCATTTCTTGAAGAGGATTTTCTTTGAAGCATTTGTCCCTTTTGGACTTTTCATTCCTTTTGACTTTGCTTTTTTCTTCCTTGCTTTTGGCTTTCATTTGCCATCGCTTTTTCACACACTTTTTTTTTTTGTGTATTTTCTTTTTTTTTTTCTTGGCTTTCATTTCGCCATCTCTTCCTCTTCTTTTTCTTTGACAGAGTGCGCCCGTATTTATTCGGGGCTTCATTTTCTTTATATCTGTCTTTGAGCTAGGACTCATTTCTCAATGATCTTTAAAAAGATATTTCCTCGCATTTGCTCCCCAGTGTAGAGGGTGATCCTTGATCAGGGTTCAAAGAAGAAAGAATTCTTTTGGCTCAAAAGGGGTGACTATGGATAATTTCTTTTTGTGCGAAAGGGATATGAAAGATGGCCATTTCTCATGTCAAGCACAAATATTCACATTGAAAAGCAATCCCCAGGGGAAATAGATATTCAGAATTACATTTTGCACTTTGGAATCATCCGAATTCTCATATGCATGATATCACAATTTTTTTTTCGTTGCATGCCCCAATGATTCATGCATTTAGTCCATCCTTATTCACCATGTATCCATCATTTCCACATATGATGCCCCAATTTGATTAACCAATGAGAATTTGTATCAACGAGGAACATAGCAAGTCCAGGTCTGTACTGAAAAGGCTGAATTTCAAATCTGTGTTCTTTGAAGAGACAAGGAAAATATGACCCAAAAAACGGGTTTTCTCTGGGACAAAAGATAATCTATTTTAATCATTGTGCCCCAGGGTGTCAAACATGAAGTGATGTCTGGGCAATTAGTGTTTTGTGGTCATTGGGAAAGGTCATGAATGGTTTTAGCACAATCTTGACACACACCAAATTTTCAAAATCTAGATTCTTGAAAGAATGTCTTATTTGTTTGATTTTCAAGGAATTTGAAAATTTTCAAAAAGTTCGTTCCTTTGTTCATAGCCTAGACTAAGATCTACGTCTTTGCTTATTCTGTGATGACAATGGTTTTATGAAGTCAAATCATTCATATTCCTTGAAGCATTAGGTCTTTCAAGTGGTCTCGGTTCAAAAGATTTAGGCTTAGGAAAGCCTAAAAGAGAGGGCTGAAGGTATTGGGCCATTTCTAACAATGATCATCAATATTCTCAAGATTGTTCATTATTTCATGTGAAAACCACTTATTTATTGTTTACCACAAATTTTCTCAAAGTTTCATTTGTTTTTGCAAATTCAAATTCATTGCTAAAATAAAATGAACACAAAATATTTAAACTCAAAATTTATTTATTTCATGTAGATGTCATCATGAGACAAGAGCTTTCATCATCAAAGTGTAGAAATATATGCATCAGAATGCTCCTATTGACATGCTTTCAAAGATAACAAATCTTATCCTCAAAATTCTTCAAGAGGAAATCAATCTATGGTAAAACAGATTTCCAATGTTCGATAAGCTCTGGAATCCAAATGCCATCGTGGACAAGACCCTCAATTTTTTCCTTCAGTTTTCTGCATTTTTTAGTCGAATGCCCAATTGCCCCAATATGACACTCGCACTTGCTGTTGGGGTCATAGCTTTTAGCTGACGAAGAAAACTCTTCAAAGCTAAGCCAATTTCTATTTCATCTTATTAATGTGTTTCATGATGAATGAGTTATGAATGTCATGAATGCAATTTGATGCATGTGAAGGATAAACAAAGTTATGTGTGGTCATATACTGTGGAAACATATTGACCATGTATGCTATAAATGCAACACGATGCCAACATGATGCATTTAAAGAATAAGAAAAATCAATGCATGGATATATGCAATGAATGACCATGTATGTTCCAAATGCATTTCTCAATGAATGATCATATACATTATCAATGCCACACAATATCAATTATGATGCATGTGAAGAATAAATGATTGACACAGAGTATATACAAAGAAAATCATGCTGGCCGTGTATGTCATGAATGCAACCTGACGCCAATATGTCAAATTAATGCGTCAGCATATACGGAGAACTCATGATGACTATGTATGCCATGAACGCAACCTGATGCCAACATGATGTATGTAAAGAATAAGCAAATTAATGCATGGATATATACAATGAATGACCATGTATGTTCCAAATGCATTTCCCAATGAATGATCATATACACTATGAATGCCACACAATGTCAATTATGATGCATGTGAAGAATAAATGATTGACACAGAGTATATACAAAGAAAATCATGCTGACCGTGTATGTCATGAATGCAACCTGATGCCAATATGACAAATTAATGCATGAGCATATCATGATGTCTATGTATGCCATGAATGCACCCTGATGCCAACATGATGCATGTAAAAAATAAGCAAATTAATGCATGGGTATATACAATAAATGACCATGTATGTTCCAAATGCATTTCCCAATGAATGATCATATACACTATGAATGCCACACAATGTCAATTATGATGCATGTGAAGAATAAATGATTGACACAGAGTATATACAAAGAAAATCATGCTGACCGTGTATGTCATGAATGCAACCTGATGCCAATATGACAAATTAATGCATGAGCATATCATGATGTTTGCGTATGTCATGAATGCACCCTGATGCCAACATGATGCATGTAAAAAATAAGCAAATTAATGCATGGGTATATACAATGAATGACCATGTATGTTCCAAATGCATTTCCCAATGAATGATCATATACACTATGAATGCCACACAATGTCAATTATGATGCATGTGAAGAATAAATGACTGACACAGAGTATATACAAAGAAAATCATGCTGACCATGTATGTCACGAATGCAACCTGATACCAATATGACAAATAAATGTATGAGCATATCATGATGACTACGTATGCCATGAATGCAACCCGATGTCAACATGATTTATAAACAAATCAATGCAAAGAATAAGTAAATTAATGCATGGGTATATATAGGAAAATCATTTCTGACTATGAATGCAACTTGATGCTACCATGATGCATAAAGAGAAAGAATAAATTGATAATGGATATATACAGAAAAATCATGCTGACTATGAATGCATGAATGCAACTTGACGCTAACATGATGCATATAGAGAAAGAATAAATTGATATATGGATATATACAGAAAAATCATGCTGACTATGAATGCATTAATGCAACTTGATGTCAACATGATGCATGTAAAGAAAGAATAAATTGATACATAAGTATATACAAATAATGACCATGCATGTCATAAACATATCTTACAATGAATGACCATGCATGCTATGACTATAACATGATGTCAAAATGATACATGCAAAAAATAAATGAATTAACACAAAGGTATATCCAAAGAAATCAATGATTACACGAAATTGGTGGGACCTAAATCTTGATTATTCAAAAATCTCATTATGCAAGATTTGCCTCCAAATTTATGAATTTTTTTTTTTTTTTGTGTTTTTTTTATGAAAAACCAATCACATTATTTTCAAAAGAATTTCAGGGTGGATCCTACTATGGTACAATATGCAAATGTTCATGTGACACTACCGGTTTTATGAAATCATCAAATGAAATTACCAACTGTTTATTGCAAAGAATGAGATCAATAACATAACCAAAAATGTACATGCTCTATTCACACATGCATGAAATGTGCAACATGCAAAAATGCTTGAAAAAGGATTTTATTTTTTATATATTTTTTTAAAACAGCTAATGAACATCTGCCCCAACAATATCTACTTATTTAGGCATCACGATGCCTTCGAGGCGGAGTATCACATTTATTACGGGCGATGTACGTACATCGTTGCCAAATCTACCACACTTATTCGTAGTGTAAAATAGGTAACAAAAGGTTTAGAAATGTCCCTCCATGTGTTCCTATTTTCGGTATATCTAACGAAAATCCGGCATGGCTTCACCTAGGTTCATTATATGAGGGTGAATCGGTTCTAAGGCCCCGAATTGTTCCTCACTGTCGCCGGTGAAGGCTAGTAAGGCACCCCGATAAAAGCGGGTTCAATTCGTTAGAGTATATTTTCCTATGCCCATGCGGAGGATCATCACGAAGGCATTAGGTACTTTATACTCCGGAAGTGTTTCACTAGCCCATACGGAGGATCAATCACGAAGGCTTAGTTACTTTACTCCCACTTAAAAGGACGGAACCCTGGTAGAGGATTCATGTTATGCAAATGCACGTGTAGTGTGTATGGAGGAATAACAAACCTTTCACTACCTATTCTACAAACCTTATTCTAAATGCCCTAGCAATTAAAACATTCAAGAATAGTGTAACGCATTAACCAACAAGCAATTATAATATACAACCTTAAATAACTAGAGAACAAAAATAAAATGCATGCACATGAGAATGAACATATTTAAAAACATTTTATTATTTTCAAAATTCTCCTTATTAAAAAAAATGTGGGAATTAAAATTAAATACCAATTAAACCAACAAAAACCGAGACTTTGATAACGCACGACTAGTTCTAGGCCTGACTCTCTAATGTCCCCAGTGGAGTCGCCAAGCTGTCGCAACCTAAAAAATAACGAGTCTCATCGCAAGACTTTATTATTCGTTAAGCGTGACATTAAAAAAAACCGAGGAAAAATCGACTTAATTCCTCTAGAAAAATGAAGGTTTTGAAAATGACCTTAAAAAAAGACATGGAGTCGCCACCAATCTTTTTTAGCTAGGTGTGATCGGCCACCTATTAAAACCGGTTTTATAAAATATTTTAAAAATTAATTAAAACATTTTAAAAACCAATTTCAAGTCTGCGTTTTAAACCAGAGAAATCAAAGAAGCGGATTCGGGAGTCGGTTACGTGTGGGGAAGGATTAGCACCCCCACAACGCCCGTATAAATCGGTACCTTATTAATCGTGTGTTATCTCAAGTCTCGGTAAAAATCGGTTTTAAATTTAGTATTTCAAGTTAATTCCCAATTTAAAGAAAAATAATTCTATTTTTAATTAAAAATGATCCGGAATTTATAAATTCAAAATTTTCCTATATTCCCCAACAAACGTGGCAAAATATAGAAATTTTTATTAGTTTTGGAAAATTTTCCGAACCATTCTCTTTTTAAAGAAGATATTCCGTTATTAATAATAATTGATGATATCCTCCCCAGCAAACCCGGCAGAGAACTCATGAATTATTTTAACTCGGGAATATCTTTATTTTATTGAAAACCATTATCTTTTTTTTAAAAATATTTAAAATAAATGAATATGTATATGCATGACATAAATAAAATGACATAGCAAAGTCTAAATAATATAATGCAACCTAAATGACATGACATGATTTGAATGCCTTAGCATATTCTAAATGAAATGGAATATCCTAAGTTATATAATATATTCTAAATAAAATGAAATGACCTAGGTAACATAGTATATTCTATATGAGATGCAATATTCTAAGTCATATGATATAATCTAAATGAAATAGAATAACCTAAATAACATAACATATTCTATATGAAATGAAATAACCTAAGTAACAT
This sequence comes from Fremontodendron californicum, assembly GCA_030761205.1. NCBI lineage: Eukaryota > Viridiplantae > Streptophyta > Magnoliopsida > Malvales > Malvaceae > Fremontodendron > Fremontodendron californicum. Next base: position 26,230,859 of record JAULJL010000009.1, read on the forward strand.
GATATTTTCTAAATGAAATAAAATATTCTAGATGACATAATATATCCTAAATGAAATTACCTTGGTAATATAATATATTCTACATGAAATGCAATATTCTAAGTCATATGATATAATCTAAATGAAATAAAATATTCTAGATGACATAATATATCCTAAATGAAATGAAATGATTTAAATGACATGACAAATATGAATGGTATGGCATATAACTTAAATGACATGGAATAAAATAATGCTATCATATAATATGCATGAAAATAATAATGCATGAACATAGTATATGCTAAATAAAAATAACTAAATAAAAGCATAGGATATCATGAAATATTCAAAACCATATAATAAACCATGTAACATCAAAAAATATAAATCAAAATAACAACAATATCATAGGAATTATTATGGCAAGAATCACATATTATATAAAATGCATGAATATAAAAATGCAATGCATGAAATGTATTTTTTCCTTTAATTAAGGAAATCCATATATCTAAAAAGATATCCGGCTACCTTAGGAAAATATGTCAAACTAAATATTCAAAAACCAAAATACTTTGTGATTGTTTGAAAACAATTTTGAGAGGCTTGAATTAAAAATAAAAACTGGGCTAAATTTTTTAAAATAGCTCTAATTTCCTAAGTTTAAAAAATCCGGACCTCACTACCCTTAACCCAGGACTTGAAAAACCATTTTTAGAGTTTAAAAAGGCTTAGAAATTACCCTAAGTCAGTAGCTAACGCTCCTAATCAGCCCACTCTAAGTAAATTAACCAAAACAGAAAAATGGTTTTTCTTTAAATTCAATTCTGACTCCACTGTCCAGTTTCAATCCATGATTTTTTACCCTATTTTTAAAAATTCCAAAAATTCTGAAAAAAAATACTAGAGACTCAGGACATGTAAAACTACACGAGAAAAAATCGGCTTAATTTTCTGATCAAAGATGAACTCCCAGAAAAATCAGAGATGTACGAGTTTTGGGAGGAGAAAAAACTGCTTTGCCAACACATTTTTGCCTTTGATAAAATCATTTAAAAATCAAAGTAAAAATATTTGAAACTCATAAAATGACTTGCAAACAGTAGCTAGGACTTTTTGAAAGTTAGATAAATATTGGCTAAGTAAAAAAAATCACAAAGGTAGAATAATCAATTTGACAAACTTAATTTTCCACAAGTGTGCTCAAGAGAGCATGACTTTGAACCATTAATTGGCTCAAGTCATTATTCAAGTGGCATGAACATGAAATGCATGAAATAATGCAGCAAACATAATGCATGAAATACATGGATTTAAACCTAAATGTCATGAAAAAATGCATGGCATTCATAAAGTGACCTAGACCTAAAATGCATGAACATGATAATGCAAATGCAACCTAGACCTAAAATGTATGAACATGATAATGCAAATGTAACCCAAACCTAAAGTGTCATGCAAATACATGGCAATACAAAGATGTCCTAATTTCTAACATGAACTTGGAAATGTATATGGCATACCAAGATGACCCAGACCTAATGGGCACGGAAATGCATGATAATACAAAATGACCTAAGATCTAATATGTCATATGAAAATGCATGGGAAACAACATGAACAAAAATGACCAAATGAACACAATACTAATGCATGAACATGGCATAATCAATACACAATCATATGACATGAAGAGGCAAAGCATGAATAAACATGATAATCACATATTCATAATAAAAATGCAAACACGAGACAACACAAAATACAAAAGGACCGAGTGGACACTAGTTTCCAAAATATTTATAGAATTTTGTTGGATAAAATGCAGGTGGGCATACGATCAGAATAGACCTCTGCAATACAACATCTTCATCACCGAGCTATGCAACTTTAATATTCTTTCAACTCGAAAAGTTTTACTCTCTTCATCAACTCAGCCTTCGGAAAATAAAGCTCGCAAACCCTCGATTTTTGTCAGTAGGCCACCTGTATTCCACTCTGTTAATTTAACCTTTATAGGTTAATTGAGTTATTTTATCTGCCTCACTCGACGTCAAGCAATCCTCCTCAAGAGACGTCTAGTCTAGTGGAGAGCAAAGGCTGACCACTAAGTGTCCTTCCAAGAACCTCAGCAAATAGCACAGTTGCGGTCTCAACCACTGGCCTTCCCAGCACTGGCCCCCACCTTGCTACCAAACCTTTTAACTTTCAGTGGTGATAGGTTCAAACAGAACCGTCTACCTACTGCTCCTAGATTTAGTTCTTCTGCTCCATAGAAACTTTCTTCTAGTTATCAGTCTACTCCTAAAGTTACCCGTCAGTATTGTGGCAAGATTAGTTATTTAACTAAATAATGCTTCAAAATCAAACCAAAATCTAGAATACTAGTAGCTCATTAAACCCCCATTGCTGCTTTAAACCAGAACTAATTAGGTGATTCTAATACGACACCATGTCATTGCTGATTTTCAAAATCTCAAGTTATCCTATTCGTCTTCCATAAGTTCAAGTTTGTGCCAAGATCTCAAACATCTGTTACATGCCCAAAAACCACAAAAAGAGCACCAAAAAATAACAAACACAAGATTCAAAATAATAACACCAGACAAGGACGAAACAGTACTAATCCAGAAAGTTAAACTGCATTTAAAAAACAGAACAACCAGGGACATCAACAAAGGACTACTCTAGATACCTAAAATTAAAACAACTCTGTACAGATTAAGAACGAATGACAGAACAGAGAGCCATCATGCCAATGAAATCGCATTAAAACTGACTTTAAGCTCACTCCTTTGTTTCGATAATTCGTTAAAGAAGATACTTTATCACCAAAATGAATTGAGAGACCAAATCCATTTTCACAAAAGAACACTGAACAACAAAATGATTATATAACAATCGAATAGGATCCCACAAGATATACACTTTCAACCCAATTTGCAAAAAAAAAAACCACGTTCTCGAAACTCAGCTCATTTCTCAATTGAAGAACAATCAAAACAATATTCCATCATGATTTTTATCAACAATGACCCAAGAAACATACACAACATAATACACAATCAAACATGCCAAAAATGAAGAACTTATTGTCAAGAACAAACAAAATCGCATACACCACAAGAGGCTCAAGCTGGATAAGATAGTCAAGATGTCTGTTATTAGAATGATACTGTTCAAACAAAACATCTAGAAACCTAATAATGAATGTAGAATTCCTCCCTCAAGATACACGATCTACTTGATCTTCTTCTTAGGCCTCAACTGTCAACACAAAGAAACACTTAAGTACAAATTTGGTGCGACAGATATGCACAAAAGTGGACGCGGTTTACAGGCTAAAATCTTATAAAATCATGGGCTCGCTCATGCATATTTAACAGAATAATAATAGGCTTAGCATAGACGATTTACCTGATTGTAGTGTCCACACTTTTTCCTGCAGTTCACAGCACGGGGGTGCAGACGAGCATAACACTTGCGACTCTGCTGGTGCTTCTCCAGCTTCCTTAAGACATGGTTGCTCTTGTTCACCTCCTCAGCACCAGTTTCAACTTTTTCTCTCTCTTTCTTGGCTGCTGCAGCTATTTTCAGCTCATTGTTAGGTGTATTGTACACCACATCCAAAATTCTGGTCTTACGAGTCATAGCCTCACTTCCCCATGAGTAGTTTCCAGTGTCGAGCCTCAGAGCATGCCATTTCACATTTCCATCATGAACCCTAATCCTCCTGACTGTCTTGTTACTTGACAGCTTTGTTTTTGCTGGTTGCCTTCCTCGGGAAGCTTATTGCCGGCCTTTGGCTTCTTCTCGGCTGGGGCTTTCTCGCCGACGGTGGTTTTTTTCTCCTCAGCTGGTTTCTTCTCGGCTGGCTTTTTCTCGACTTTTGGCGCCATGTAGAATTCTACAACTGCAACAAAGCATGGAGGGGTAAGTTCTACATGTTTCCTCAACTAGTCTCTGACTTCTCCAACGTGTTGTAGTTCAGAAGCTTCTCAATGAGGTCAACATGAGTCATAAGCATTCTCCTACAGCAATAACGAACCAAACCCAAAGCATCAAGAGCATCTCCTTCAGTATAGTCGGCCTGGAGAAGATCAAGGTAAGTGTCCCATTTGTTACCAATAACCTTTTCGCATGTGAAGCAACGAACTGGGATTATCATCTTGCTCTGCTACTTGTTGGTCTCGACTTTGCAGTTTGCCCTATCTCCCACCCGCTTCTTTTTTTATTCTTAGCTGCCTCCTCCTTTCCAAAAATACCAGCCTTCATCCCCAAAAAAACCCAAAGCTTTCTTTTTTCTTTAGCCGCCGTTCTCTATTTTTTTCTAAAAATCGGCCCCCCCACTACTTTTTCTTTAACCGGGCCTCTTTATAGCCAATTTCTAACCTAAAAATGTATAATGTCTAAATTACCCCTTCCTTTATTTTTTCAAGTCTTTTTTTGTTTTTTTCAAATATTTTCAATTAAAAAATTTATTTTAAAAATCTAATAACACTCAAGATTAAACTTTTTTCACCTCGGGTTTAAATTGAATTTTAAAATTGGTAATTTTACGGTCCGATTTTATTTGAACAATTAAAGCTAAAAAGGATATATATAATTTAGAACATTTTAAAAATCTAAAATCGCGACCGTGACTTTTACAAAAATATTAAACTCGAGAGAGGGACAAATCAAAATTGGTTTTAAAAGGCCCGGACAAAATTAGGTGTCTACAATGCCAATATTGCTACACCCGACTACCTGGCATGGAGAGAAAGGAGGGTTAATAATTGATTGTTGGCATCTAATTGGGAAGAAGTTCAATCCATGAGTTCACCACCAAAAGAGGCACCATTAGAGCTAGAAATTGCAAAGTCGAAATTTGGAAAAAAAAAGGCCCAAATGAGCAAAGAGATTGTCCGACTTCAAGAAGAGATTGATGATATGAAAAATAGGGAATCAACTTGGGAAAGAGAAATGGAAAATATTAAGAGAGAAAGGGACATTGTCAAGAGTGATCTTCAGGAATTACACTTGGAAAGCAAAAGGTACTGTTTCGAGCTAAGATTTGAAGAGACCCTCAAGACTTCTGGGGATTGGGAAAAGGAAATCAAAAACCTCATGAAAGAGAGTAACTATTGGAAAGAGAGAGCAAAGCATGAAGAAGCCCGAGCCGTAAACTTGAGCAAAGGAAGCAAGCAAGGGAAAGCTCACACAATGCCATTTCTGCTGATATATCAAGGGGCCAGTTGGAGAGTGAACAAGTACGGGCCAGACTGAAAGGCAAGGCGATTCAAAGGGAGATTCTATGAAGGAAAGCCCAAGACCTAAGAGGTTAAGCTAGAACCAATGTTTTGTAATGACACTTTGAATTAGATAGGCGGATTATCAGATTGTCTTAGGCGGTGATTTTTTTATTTTATCTTTGATGTATTTAGTTCCAAGAAATCAATGAAAGACCATTTGGTTGGAATTATTCCCGAGGCCAATACTTTCAAATGCATTCATATTTTTATCATTCATTTGTTTTTTCCTTTATATATTTTGTTTGTTCATTCATACATTTATTCATGTTTATAACCATTCATTCATTTATTTATTTTTTATAATTATTCATTCATATTCATATTCTTAGTCATTTATTTATTCATTTAATTGTTCATTCTTTATGTTTATTCATTCATATTCATACACTTAGTCATTTATTTATTCATTTTATTTGTTCATTCATTCACATTTAGTCATTCATTTATTCATTCATTTATAATAAAACATAAAAAAATGTGTCAATAATTTCTAATTCATGGTTTTCAAAACTTAAGGTAAAATTGAGCGCACTCCTAAAGAACTGGATTTTCGACATCATTACAACACTCGATCTCAAGCCAGAATTATAGAGAATGATCAGCTTGCTCGAATTGAAAGAATGGAAAGAACTCAAAGGGAACTACAAGAGCAGTTGGCTAAGTCTCAAGAGGAGTTAAGGGAACAAATGGCCAAACTCATGGAAATGATGAACACTATGATGAGGCAGAAATGGCCAGGGGAAAATTCAGTTACAAGAAGAGGGGCAGTGAATCAGGAAGGCCGACCTAAGGTTGTCGAACTAAATGACCAAAGATCCCAGCATGCGGAAAACGAGCTTCCAACTGGGGCAGCATCCTATGTTTATATTCAACCAGTGGCTGAAGCACAAAATTATGGTCTTGGAAAGGGTAACGTTGGGGCTGACCCAATTGATGTTGTTGATGTTCCAGACTTTGAGGAATTTGCTGAGAAGTGTCGTAACCTAAAAACAAGTCTCATCGCAAGACTTTATTATTCGTTAAGCGTGACATAAAAAAAACCCGAGGAAAAGTCGACTTAATTTCTCTTGAAAAATGAAGGTTTTAAAAATGACCTTGAAAAAGACATGGAGTCGCCACCAATCCTTTTTAGCTAGGTGTGATCAGCCACCTATTAAAACTGGTTTTGTAAAACATTTTAAAATTAATTAAAACATTTTTAAAACCAATTTCATGTCTGCATTATAAACCAGAGAAAATCGAAGAATCGGGTTCGGGACTCGGTTACGTGTGAGGAAGGATTAGTACCCCCACAACGCTCGTATAAAAAAATACCTTATTAATCGTGTATTATCTCAAGTCTCGGTAAAAAGTCAATTTTAAATTTTGTATTTTAAATTAATTCCTAATTTAAAGAAAGATAATTCCATTTTTTAATTGAAAGTGATTCGGAATTTATTAATTCAAAATTTTCCTATATTCCCCAACAAACATGGCAAAATATAGAAATTTTTATTAACTTGGAAAATTTTCCGAATCATTCTCGTTTTAAAAAAGATATTTCATAATTAATGATAATTGATGATATCCTCCCCAGCAAACCCGGCAGAGAACTCATGAATTATTTTTACTCGGGAATATCTTTTTCAAAACGTTTTTAAAAATATATGAATATGAATATGTGTGACATAAATAAAATGACATAGCAAAGTCTAGATAATATAATGCAACCTAAATGATATGATATAATTCAAATGGCATAGCATATTCTAAATGAAATGAAATGATTTAAATAACATAATATTCTAAATGAAATGAAATATCCTAAATGAAATGAAATGTCCTAAGTAACATAATATATTCTATATGAAATGAAATAACCTAAGTAACATGAGATATTCTAAATGAAATGATACGATTTAAACGTCATGATGTTCTAAATGAAATGAAATATCCTAAATGAAATTACCTAGGTAACATGATATATTCTAAATGGGATAAAATGATTTAAATGACATGGCAAATGTAAATGATATGGCATATTTTAAACGACATGGCATATTCTAAATAATATAATCTAAATGACATGGAATATAATCTATGTGACATGAAATGATATGAAACATAAAATAATGCTATCATGAAATATGCATGAAAATAAAATAAAAGTAATAATGCATGAACATAGTATATGCTAAATAATGTGACAAAAATAAATGACTAAATAAAAAGCATAGGATAGCATAAAATATTCAAAAATAATATAACAAACAACATGACACCATAAAATATAAATCAAAATAATAACAATACCATAGAAATTATCATAGAAAAAAATCATATATTATACAATATGCATGAATATGGAAAATGCAATGCATGAAAGTGTATTTTTTCCTTTAATTAAGGAAGTCCGTATATCTAAAAAGATATCTGGCTACCTTAGGAAAATATATCAAATTAGATTTTCTAAAATCAAAATACTTTGTGATTTGTTTGAAAACAATTTTGAAAAAAACTTGGATGAAGATTAAAACCCTAAGCAAACCCTTTAGAAAATGGCTCTAATTTCCTAAGTTTAAAAATCCCAGACTTGACCACCCCTAATCCGAGGTCTATAAAATCATTTTTAAATTTTAAAATAGTCTAAAAACCAAGTTAAGACAGTAGCTAAACTTCCTAACCAAACATTTAAATGCCTTAGCCAAATTCAACAATTGTGTTTCTTTTGAGTTCAAATCTGCCTCTATTGTCCAGTTTTAAATCACGATTTTTTTACCTATTTTTAAAAATTAAAAAAAAATCTAAAACAAATACTGGAGACTTATAACATGTAAAAATACATGAAAAAAAAAAATTGTCTTAATTTTCTGACTAAAGATGAAATTCCAGAAAAATCGGGAAATTCCAAGTACTAGATGAAAAATTATTTTGTCTAAACACATTTTTTTATCTTTGATAAGATCATTTAAAAATCAAAGTAAAAATGTTGGGGACTCTCCTAAAGACCTACAAATAGTAGCTAATACTTCTAAAGAGTTAGACAAAAATTGGATAAATAAAAGAAATCACAAAGGTAGAATAATCAATTTGATAACCCTTTAATTTTCCACAAGTATGCCCAAGTGAGCATGACTTTGAGCCATTGATTGGCCTAAGTCATAAATCATGTGGCATGACATGATATGCATGAACATACAGCAAGTTGAATGCATTAAATGCATGATTTAAAACCTAAATGATGAAGGAAATGCATGGCAATTGAAAATGACCTAGATGCCTTGCATGAGTTTGCATGGCAATAAATGCTATCCTAACTTAATATGCATGAATTGCTTGATAATGCAAATGTGATTTAGACCTAATGTGTTATGAACATGCATGAAAATATTAATGTGACCTAATACCTAAATAGCATAGCAATGCATGGCAATACCAATATGATCTAAGACCTAATATGCAAGGCAATACAAAGATGGCCTAGACCTAAAATGTGATGAGAATGCATGAGAATGTCATGAACATATAATAACCAATAAACCTAATACTAATGCATGAACAAACAGAAACTAATACACAATCTCAAGGCATAATAATGCAAAACATGGTACCTAAACAAAATGCAAATGCACACACAAGGCAAGGAATGCATGAAGAGGCCGAATGGCCACTAGATAACCTAAGGCAATCCTATCTAGCAAATAACATAAAAACATAGCATTTTAAACCAAAATACACAAAATCATGGCATGGAAGTGCAAACCTATCAACTAGCATGATGAAAATGCACATACAATGTATATAAAAAAAAGAGGTGGCCGAATGGTCCTAAACCTAAATGAGCATGGCATTTTCAAAAACACATGGCATACTAAATCAAGATACACAAACTCATGGCATGGAAATGCAATCCTATCAACTAGCATGATGAAAATGCACATACAAAGTATAAAAAATAAAGGTAGCTGAATGGTCACATGACAAAATATAAGATGCAAACATGGCAACATACAAGGTATGATAGATGATGAAAAATGCAAAATATAATCAAGAAAAACACAAGGGCCGAAACATACAAGGAAATATCATTTCATAAAAAAATATAAAAGCAAATATAGCATAAAAAATGTAAAGAACATGATTAAAATAAACATAGACATGCTAAGAAAATAACAAGAAAAACTAATAAACCAAACAATGATGGTTAAGTTCCATGATTGGTACAAAATAGGCATAGACTATCCCTTAACCATAATCACTTGATCTTGTCAAGATCATGAAGCCTTTCCATTTCAAAAAAATCAGAAAATAAACCATGCCAATCAACAAAAATAGAGGTGAGTTTCATGGTTGGTAAAAATGGGCATAGCCTTTCCCCTAACCATGGTCACTTGATATGTATCAAGATCATGTAGCCATTTCAACCTCTTTTGCTTCATTTTTTGTAAAAAAATCAGAACATTAAATACTTGAATAAACCTTCCAAAATCATGTTTTCCACAACAACATGCAAAGAAGAAAAAAAATTTCAAGGCAAGCATTCATGTCAAATTCGGTCAAGCAAAAACCTTGTAAAAAAAATAAAAATTGTTTTCAACCATTTTTTATGAAGAAGAAAAGATGAAAACTTAATTAAAAATTTTAAAACTTTGATTTCTATGAGAAATGTAGTAGGAAAACAAAATGTAAAATCAAGAAATCAACATGGAAAACAAGAAGAAAACCATGCTAGAGCTAGGTAGAAATGACTACCTTCAAGCTCTTTTTAGAAAACCTTTCTTTTCTTTCTTTCAAAAACCTATTCTTTGCTAAATTAGCTACTGCCCTTCTTCATCAAATGACCTAGCCTATATGGAAAAAACAAATATTCCCTCTTTCTTTTCCTCTTGGCCGGTTGGCATCCCTCACCCTTGGATGATTTTTGCATTTTTTCTCCTCCAATTTTGGCCCTTAGATTAAGATCTTTTGATGACACAATAAAAATACCTTCTTGCCAATTGATAGCAGCCCTTAAGATGTGTATTCAGCCCTTCTAATAACCTCAGCCCTTAGATGCAATAAGGTTACAATCCCATGCTCTCCCTTGCTTGGCCGAATAAACCTCTACCCTTGGATGAGTTGTGCTCATCTTTCTTCTTCCATTCTTGGCCATTGGATGAGGTTTCTTTCATGATAACATAAAAATGACATCTTGGCATTTAATCCCAGCCCTTAAAATGTGTACTCAGCCCTTGTAAATAGCCTCAGCCATTGAAAAGGACCAATCCCATGCGCTCCCTTGCTTGGCCGAATGAATGCCAACCCTTGGATTCATTGTGCTCATCTTTCTTCTTCCATTCTTGGCCATTGGATGAGGGTTCTTTAATGACAACTAAAAATGTCATCTTGCCATTTAATCTTGGCAATTGAATAGTGCATTCAACTTTTCTACAAGGCACCTAAGCCATTGGATGAAGGGGGGACCATTTGCAAGGTACTAGTGGAAGCATTTTGAGCTTGATAGTGACTAAGGAATTAAATTTATCAAGATTCCTTCTTCTCCTCTATGTTGGCTGACCAAGGGAGGAATTATCTCAGCAATTCCTTCATCTTTCATATTTTTCTTAATTACAAATTGGCCCCTTTCAGTTTTTTCAGTAAAATAACCTTTTTGACCCCCGAACCTAAATAAATAGCAAACGGACTCCAAATTAAAATTTTCTTTTTTCAATACTTCCAAAATAATAAAAATTGAATTCTAGAAGTTTTCAAAAAATTTCGAGTCCATTTGCTATTTTTTCGAATTTATTTCCAAAATTGCCCCTTAATGCACCCGAACTTTTGCCATTTTGTAAACGAGCTCTGAATCCAGATTTTTCTTCACCAATCTCTTCCAAATAAATTAAAAGTGTGATCTGGAAGTTTTGGTAATTTTTGGAGCTCATTTGCTATTTTTTTCGAGATTTATCTGCTTGAATTTCTACATAGTGGGCTCGGGATTTGGCCATTTTGCAAACGAGCTCCGAATCCAAATTTTCTTTCACCAATCTCTTCCAAATAATTTAAGAATGAGATCTGCAAATTTTTAGAATTTTTGGAGCTCATTTGCTATTTTTTTTGGGATTTATCCTTTTGAATTTTTGCATAGTGGGCCCGGGATTTGGCCATTTTGCAAACGAACTCCGAATCCATATTTTTTTCACCAATCTCTCCAAAATGATTTAAGAAATATAATTGCAAATTTTCAAAAATTTTGGAGCTCATTTGGTATTTTTCTCGAATTTTCCAATTTTCCTTTTTGCCTCCGAAGCTCGGTTTTGCCCAAAACAAGTTCGATTTCCAGATTTTATTTTTATGTGCCTTTTTCATATACTGAATTGGAGTTGGTCCAAAATGCCCAATTTTTACCATCAAATTTCCTTCCGTTTTGACTTTCCCTCTTTTAAGTATCGGGAACTTCCTTGTTTTTCCATTTTTCCTCTAATCGGCTATTTTCTCGGAATTTCTTCAAACTGAACCTTGGGCTATCCTTGTTTAATCACTCCTCATCAATTAAGGGCTTTATTTTTACCGAATCAGGCCATTTCTATAATTTTCCCAAATTTCACCAAATCCGCCAAAAACCCTAATTCTCGGTTTTCTTTCGAATTGACTTTTCTTTCAGTTTTTCTTCCAAGTAGCTTCTCCATTACTCGTAGTTAGTGCTTATCTTTCATTTGGAACCTTCAATTTTGACCAATTTGATCGTTTAAGCACTCTTCCCCAAATTTCCCGAACTAGCGTTTTCTTTCTAGTGAAATTCTATAACCCAACTTCCGAACTCCATATCTTTCAATGTAGACCTCGGATTATCAAAATTCTTTCACTATCTTTCAATTGAACTTCACATCTTGATTTTGAAAGTGGGTTTACTTTTTCAGTAGTTGACTTTTTGAGGTTGACTTTTTTGGGGTTGACTTTTTCAAATTTGACTTTTTTCTGTTTGCTTTCTTAGACTAAGTCTCGAAGTACCACCTACAGGATGAGAAAAGCCTTTTTCCATTCTGAAACATCAATTTAGGAAGAAAACATACATGTTTTAGTGGTCCGCACAAAATTAGGTGTCTACAAGAATGAAAAGGAAAAAATGGCTGAGCTAAAGAAGGTTGAGTCTTCAGACTCTCAGAAAAAATATCAGCTGTTGCAGGAGAGGCTAAGGGCAGTTGAAGGGAAGAATTGTTTGGCAGTCTGGATGCCAAGGAAATGAGTTTGGTACACGGTCTGGTAATTCCTCTAAAGTTCAAAGTGCCAGACTTCGAGAAGTATAATGGGACTACTAACCCATCAGCTCACCTGACCATGTACTGCTGAAAGATGACAGGGTATGATGATGATGAAAAATGCTCATCCACTGTTTCCAGGATAGTTTAATGGGTTCTGCAACCCGATGGTATAGTCAACTGACTCGGACTAAGATCCTTTCTTGGATGGATTTAACCAGGGCCTTCATGGAGCATTATAAGCATGTATCTGATATGATACCTGGCAGGTTGTCGCTGCAGAATATGGAAAAGAAAACTATTAAGAGTTTCAAGGAGTACTCTCAACGGTGGAGAGACTTGGCCACACAAGTGCAACTTCCTTTAACCAGCAAAGAAACTACGGTGCTTTTTATTAACACTTTAAAGGCACCATACTATGATAAATTGGTGGAGAGTGCCACTAAGAATTTCGCGGATATGGTTATATTCGGCGAAATGATTAAGAACGCCATTAAGAGTGGCAAGATGGAAGGTGGAGAGTCTGTTACTTCTAAAATGACATTTCCCGCTAAGAAGAAAGAAGAAACTCACGCATTTAGCTATAGCCAGTATCCCTATACACCTCCTACACCATATACACCTCTTAGACCATATAATCCTTCTACATCCTATGCACCTTCTACACCGTACACACCTTACCCAGGGTACAATCCTTACTACCCTGCTATAACCACCTTACTCAAAACCCATTCCCTTATACCAACATACCACAGCAGCCATACCCAACTGGCATATCCCCACAGATAATCTTTCCCTGAAACACTATCCCAAATACCCAGGGTGCCGTGTGCAACGACCAACGTTCACCAAGGCATGATCAAAAACCCCAATTTGATCCCATTCCTATAACGTATGGTGAACTATATCCCAAACTGTTACAAGGAAAGCTTGTTGCACCCGTATACCTTAAACCCTTGACACCACCATACCCAAATTGGTATAATGTGAATACTAACTGCGCATATCAAGCGGTTTTCAGGGGCATTCAACCGAAGATTGCATTGCCTTTAAAAGAAAAGTCCAGATTTTGATAAATTTCGAGGTTGTGAAATTTGGGTCAAGGAACGGGCCAAATGTAACGGGTAATCCATTGCCCAATCATGCTGAGAACTGGGTAAATGCAATGTTGACTAGGGAAGTCTGTAGAGTGAAGAAGCACATCAGTGAGGTGAAGACTCCGATGTTAAAAGTATGGGTTGAGATAATTAAAGCAGGGTTATTTCAGGAAGAGGGCAGTTTGAAAATAGTGGCGAACATAATAGAGGATTGGTGCCCTTTTCCTAAATGCAAAGGACACACCATACAAGAATGCAAGGATTTATTGTTTAAAGTTCAACGGATGATGGATGAGGGCCAGACCCAATTTTATGTGGAAGCAGATGAGGAAGTGGATACTACGGAGAATACAATCGGATACGGGGTAGAAAGACCTTTGATCATCTATTACGATGAACCAGAAGAGAAGGTTACGCCGGTTGTCGAGGAAATTGTACCTAAGTTAATCATAGAGTTACCTTATTTCTTTTCATAGAAAGAAAACAAGGTTGCACCATGGAAGTATGACTGTAACATGATTATGCCAAGGTCTTCTAGTCAATAGGCAGCGATTGACATAACAGGTGTGGGGCATTTAACGTGAAGCGAAAGATGTTATGCCTTCGAGGTTGTTGAACAAGGACCAACGGGAAAGAAAGGAGGAGTGGATAAAGGGAAGAAGATAGCTAAACCAATCCATATTGAGATGGATTTGTCAAAAGAAGTAGAGAGGGGGTCAGCCTCGGTTAACAAAGTAAAAGAGCCGGTGAACGAAAAAGAGGCTTGTGAATTTTTAAAATTCATAAAACACAGTGAATATATCGTTGTGGAGCAATTGTAGCGTCAACCAGCAGGGATTTCGATCCTTTCACTGCTGCTGAACTCGAAGCCGCATAGAAATGCCTTGTTAAGGGTTCTGAATCAGGCATATATGGCCAATAATATATCAGTGGAGAAATTTGATAGGCTGGTGGGGAAGATTGCAGCGGACGATCATATATTTTTCAGTTATGAGGAAATACCATCCAATGGTATTAGATCTACAAAAGCCATTCACATAACAACCACTTGCAAGGGGCAAATACTACCGCGGGTACTCTTGGACAATGATTCCTCATTAAATTTGATGCCTTTGGCGACCCTGTCTAAGTTGTCGGTTGATATATCCTACATGCTACCTAGTTGTACCGTGGTTAGGGATTTTGATGGCACTCGATGGGAGGTAATGGGAACTATTGAGGTTTTGTTGGAGATAGGTCCTTGTACTTATAATGTGGATTTCCAAGTTATGGACATCACCCCGTCCTATAAACTGCTTATTGGGAAGGCCTTAGGTACATTCTGCCGGGGCGGTACCCTCATCTCTCCACCAGAAGTTAAATTTTATAATGAAGGGACGTCTGGTCACTGTATCAGGAGAGGAGGATATTATAGCTTCTGTATCTACTGGCTCTCCTTACATAGAACCAAATGGGGACGCGTTGGGATGCTCCTTCAGATCCTTGGAATTTGTTAATGCCATATTCGTCACCAAAGGACGTAGAATTCCAAAGCTAAAGCTGTCCAAGAAAACCTGGCTGGGAGTGAGAACGACGATCGGAAGGGGTTGCAGGGTTGGAAAAGGATTGGGAAAATATCTTCAAGGTATGACCAAGGCAATTGAAGTGACTGGAAAGAAAGATTGGTTTGGTCTTGGATATCTCCCGAAGGCCCATGAAAAGAGGAGACAAATAGAGAAAAAATGACTAAGGAGGATGGCCCATCTCTCGGGCATGGATATGGAGTAGGAACCTATGACTTTTCCTCCAATGTCTCACAACTTTCGGTCGGTCGGATTTTTGTTTGGGGAAAAGGATTCTGACGACGTGCTGATAATGATTGAACAGGCTTTTGAGAAGTTTAATATGAGCAGGGACGAGCAGATGCTAGATATGATGATCTGTATGGCCGGTGAAGAAGGAATTGAAAAAAGAGATGCAAGTTGGATGGTGCGACCTTGTCCACTCGGACATAGATTGACAAATTGGAGTGCGACTGAGCTGCCTATAGTCTTTAGGTCTACTCCAAAGTAATAACTTTAAAACAATCTTAATTATATTTGCCCAAGGTATTAAGAATCTTTTTGTAATGGGTTAATGTTTAAAAATCTTCATTCAATAAATAACAAGCATGATGCATTTTCTTCATATTAATGTGTCCATATTATTTCATTCTTGCTTTTCATTTTCTTTCATTACCTATATACTTTCCTATATTGTTTCTTCCTCACCAATTTACAGGTGTACGGATGTGGAATATGAGGACCTCCCTGTCAATAATTCTGAAATTGATTTTGAAATACCCATTTGCACGGGTGATTTTGACGCCAACGAAGAGGCTGAAGATTATGGTTTGCCTTCGGATTTATTGAGAAAAAATAGAACAAGAGGAGAAGCAAGTACTACCTCATAAAAGAGCTGTTGGATATGATAAATCTAGAAAGTGGGGAAGAAATAAATGAGGTCAAAATTGGGGCTGCATTGTCATCATCAACAAAAGGTGAACTAATAGTTTTGCTCCGGGAATATGTAGATGTATTTGCATGGTCATACCAAGACATGCCAGGGTTGGATCCAAATATTGTGGTTCATAAACTCTCTTTAAATCCGGAGTGCAAGCCAATTCCACAGCAATTGAGAAGAATGAGGTCGGACATGTTGTTAAAGATAAAATAAGAGGTAAAGAAGCAGTTTCATTCTGGGTTCTTAGAAGTGGCAAAATATCCAGAATGGGTGGCAAATATTGTCCCAGTATCAAAGAAATATGGCAAAGTACGGATGTGTGTTGATTACCGGGATCTGATCAAGGCCAGTCCTAAAGACAATTTCCCTTTGCCTCACATTGATACTTTGGTAGACAACACGGCAAAGAGCTCTTTGTTTTCTTTCATGGATGGATTCTCAGGGTACAATCAGATTAAGATGGCAGCAGAAGATATAGAGAAAACCACGTATTTGACGATGTGGGGAACTTTCTGCTATAAGGTAATGCCATTTAGATTGAACAATGCCGGAGCAACATATCAGAGAGCCATGGTGACTTTGTTTCATGATATGATGTATAAGGAGATTGAAGTTTATGTTGATGATATGATTCCAAAGTCACAAGGAGAAGAGGAGCATATTGCGAATATTAAGAAGCTTTTTGAAAGATTGAGAAAATTTCGGCTCAAACTAAACCCGGCAAAATGTACCTTCGGAGTCACTTTGAAAAAATTGTTAGGTTTCGTCGTCAGCAAAAGGGGAATTGAGATTGATCCGGATGAAGTGAAGGCCATCCAGAATTTGCCACCACCTCGTACTCAAAAGGAAGTGAGAGGCTTTCTAGGAAGATTGAATTACATTACTCGGTTTATTTCTCAGTTAACCGAAAAGTGTGATCCAATATTTAAGCTACTTCAAAAGCGTGTTCCGGAAGAATGGGTGAAGGGTGTCAAATTGCTTTTTAAAAGGTTAATGACTATTTATCCAACTCACCAGTATTAATGCCACATGTTCCATAGAAACCAATGATATTGTATTTATCAGTATTTGAGAGATCTATGGGTTGTGTCTTCGGGCAGCATGATGAGACCGGGAAGAAAGAACAAGCAATTTATTACCTCAGCAAGAAGTTCACAGATTATGAGCTGAAGTATTCATCGGTAGAAAAGCTTTGTTGTGCCTTATCTTGGACTGCTCAGAGGCTCAGACAATACATGTTGTACCATATGACGTGGTTGATTGCCAAGCTAGATCCAATCAAGTATATATTGGAAGCACCTTCTTTGTTAGGAAGAATGGCAAGATGGCAAGTTTTGTTGTCAGAATACGACATTGTATATATTAGTCAAAAAGCTATAAAGGGTAGTGCAGTAGCCGAGTTCTTAGCAAGTCAGGCGGTGGAAGATTATGAACCTTTGAACTTTGATTTCCCGGATGAAGATTTGATGTGCGTCTCGCAAGAGGACGAAGTTCCCCCTAAAAAGAAGAAATTATGGAAAATGTACTTTGATGGTGCATCCAATGCTATGGGGCTTGGAATCGGTGTAGTGCTCATATCCACGGAAGAAGATTATTATCCTTTCACTGATAGATTAGATTTTGATTGTACGAACAATACTGCTGAATATAAGTCATGTACTATGGGCCTTCGTGCTGCAGTAGATAGAAATATCAAAACACTGGACGCTTTCGGAGATTCAGCTCTAGTGATATACCAGTTACGAGGAGAATGGAAAACCCGAGATGCAAAGCTAATCCGATACCGAGAGCTCATACTGAGTTTTTAGAGGAGTTTGAGGAAGTAAGTTTCAATTGCTTCCCCCGAGAAGAAAACAGAATGGCGGATGCTCTGGCTACTTTGTCATCAATGTTTAAAGTGAACGAAGGGGTTGAAGTTGTGCCAATCAAGATGAGCATATATGAATCCCTTGCCCACTGCCTAAGTATTGAAGAAGAAGCAGATGGCCTCCCTTGGTTTAATGACATCTTGTAATACATCAAGAGTCAACGGTATCCCGAACAAGCAATAAAAAATGACAAAAGGACTCTGAGAAGACTGGCAATGGGTTTTGTCCTAGATGGAGAGATTCTCTATAAGAAAGGGAAGGACCAAATCCTGTTGAGGTGTGTCAGGTCTGCTGAAGCTCGGAGGATCATTGAAGAAGTCTACGAAGAAATATATGGCACTCATGCTAATGGTCACATGCTTGCCAAGAAGATTATGAGGGCAAGGTATTATTGGCTAACGATGGAAGGAGATTGCATTAGTTACTCTCGAAAGTGCCATAAATGCCAGATATACGCAGATAAGATTCATGTGCCTCCACCGCCATTACATGTCAT
This sequence comes from Fremontodendron californicum, assembly GCA_030761205.1. Classification (NCBI taxonomy): domain Eukaryota; kingdom Viridiplantae; phylum Streptophyta; class Magnoliopsida; order Malvales; family Malvaceae; genus Fremontodendron; species Fremontodendron californicum. The sequence goes on from JAULJL010000009.1 coordinate 26,249,297, forward strand.
GACTGCACCATGGCCATTTTCGATGTGGGGAATGGATATGATCGGGCCTATTACCCCGAAAGCTTCAAATGGACACCGCTTCATCTTAGTGGCCATAGACTATTTCAAAAATGGGTGGAAGCTGCTTCTTATGCAAATGTAACAAAGTCAGTGGTATGCAAGTTTGTTAAGAACAAAATCATATGCCGATATGGACTCCTGGAGAGAATAATCACAGATAATGCTCTCAATTTGAACAATAAGATGATGAGGGAAATATGTACCCAGTTCAAGATCACACATCATAATTCGGCACCTTATCGCCCGAAGATGAATGGGGCAGTGGAAGCAGCCAATAAGAACATCAAGAAGATTGTTGAGAAAATGACTGATGTGTACAAGGATTGGTAAGAGATCTTGCCTTTTGCTCTGCACGCATACCGTACCTCGGTTCGCACATCTACGGGTGCCACACCTTTCTCTTTGGTATATGGGATGGAAGCAGTGCTGCCTATTGAGATTGAAATCCCTTCACTTCGTGTTTTGATGGAGGTTGGATTAGAAGAGGCTTAATGGGTTAGAGCTCGTTATGAATAGCTGAATCTCATCAAGTAGAAAAGATTGAAGGCAATTTGTCATAGGCAGTTGTATCAAAAAAGGATGATTCGAGCCTATCGCAACCTAAAAAATAACAAGTCTCATCGCAAGACTTTATTATTCGTTAAGCGTAACATTAAAAAAAACCAAGGAAAAGTCGACTTAATTCCTCTAGAAAAATGAAGGTTTTGAAAATGATCTTGAAAACGACATGGAGTCGCCACCAATCTTTTTTAGCTAGGTGTGATCGGCCACCTATTAAAATCGGTTTTATAAAATATTTTAAAATTAGTTAAAACATTTTTAAAACCAAATTCAAGTCTGCGTTTTAAAACCAGAGAAATCAAAGAAACGGGTTCGGGACTCGGTTACGTGTGGGGAAGGATTAGCACCCCCACAACGCCCGTATAAAACGGTACCTTATTAATCATGTGTTATCTCAAGTCTTGGTAAAAAAGTCGGTTTTAAATTTAATATTTCAAGTTAATTCCCAATTTAAAGAAAAATAATTCCATTTTTAATTGAAAATGATCCGGAATTTATAAATTCAAAATTTTCCTATATTCTCCAGCAAACGTGGCAAAATATAGAAATTTTTATTAATTTGGAAAACTTTCCGAATCATTCTTATTTTAAAGAAAATATTCCGTTATTAAATATAATTAATGATATCCTCCCCAGCAAACCCGGTAGAGAACGCATGAAGTATTTTAACTTGGGAACATCTTTATTTTATTGAAAATCATTATATTTTTTAAAACATTTAAAAAATATGAATATGAATATGTATGACATAAATAAAATGACATAGCAAAGTCTAAATAATTTAATGCAACCTAAATGATATGATATAATTTAAATGTCTTAGCATATTCTAAATGAAATGAAATGACCTAGGTAACATAATATATTCTATATGAAATGAAATATCCTAAATGACATGGAAAATATGAATGATATGGCATATAATTTAAATGACATGAAATATAAAATAATGCAATCATATAATATGCATGAAAATAAAAATGAAAAATATAATGCATGAACATAGTATATGCTAAATAATATGACAAAAATAACTAAATAAAAAGCATAGGATATCATGAAATATTCAAAACCATATAATAAACAATATAACATCAAAAATATACATCAAAATAATAACAATACCATAGAAATTATCATAGCAAAAATCACATATTATATAAAATTCATGAATATGGAAAATGCAATGCATGAAAGTGTATTTTTTCCTTGAATTAAGGAAATCCGTACATCTAAAAAGATATCCAGCTACCTTAGGAAAATATATCAAATTAAATATTCAAAAATCAAAATACTTTGTGATTGTTTGAAAACAATTTTTTTTTTTTTAAATCTTAGATTAAAAATAAACCTTTGGCTAAACCTTTTATAAATGGCTCTAATTTCCTAAGTTTAAAATCCCGGACTTGACCACCCTTAACCGGAGACTTAAAAAATCATTTTTAGAGTTTAAAAAGGCTTAGAAAGTACCCTACTCAGTAGCTAAACTTTCTAATTAGCCCCCTCTAAGTAACTTAACCAGAACAGAAAAATGATTTTCCTTCAAATTAAATTCTGACTCCACTGTCCAGTTTTAAGCCACGATTTTTTACCCTATTTTTAAAAATTCTAAAAAATCTAAAAAAAAATACTGAAGACTCAAGACATGTAATAGTACATGGGAAAATGTCAGATTAATTTTCTGATAAAGATGACTGCCCAGAAAAATTGGGAAAGTACAAGTACTGGGTGAAAAAATTGTTTTGCCAAAACACATTTTTGCCTTTGATAAAATCATTTAAAAATCAAAGTAAAAATATTTAAGACTCTCTAAATGACTCACAAACAGTAGCTAGCACTTTTGAAAAGTTAGACAAAAATTGGCTAAGTAAAAAAAAATCACAAAGGTAGAATAATCAATTTGACAACTCTTTAATTTTCCACTAGTATGCTCAGGAGCATGACTTTGAACCATTGATTGGCCTAAATCATAAGTCAAGTGGCAAGACATGAGATGCATGAACATACAGCCAATTGAATGCATGAAATGCATGATTCAAAACCTAAGTGGTATGGAAAATGCATGGCATACATAATATGGCCTAGACCTAACAAACTTGCACGGCAATAAATGCAATCTTAACCTAAGCATGTATGAGATGCATAATAATGCAAATGAGACTTAGACCTAAAGTAACATGAAATTGCATGGCAATACAAAGTTATCCTAAAGTCTACTATGTCATAGAAACATATGCATGCCATGAAATACAATTGCCTAGTCTAATATGACATAAGAATCATAATGACCTAATATCTAAGATCGAAGATGAGACATGCATGAAATCAAATGAGGACCTCTAAAATGACCTAGACTATGTATGGCCGAATGGTACTATAGTTCTAAAAGTCATGAGAAACATGTATGTCATGGAATGAAAGCATGGAAACCTAATTCCAAAACAACATGGGAAAACCTAGCTAGGCAATTTCACAAACACATGGCAACCTAAATATGCAGAGTTTAAATGGAAGCATGTTAAACTAGTAAACATGATAAAAATGCAAAAATGGTAACTAACATAATGTATGACCGAATGTAAGTGTGTGAAAATGGCATGACAATATCACAAACACTTGGTATGGTATAGATGTAGAACCTAAATGAAAGCATGTTAGAATAGTAAACATGATAAAAATGCAAACATGCAAAGTGAAATGATGATGAAAGCCGAATGGTAGTGCATGAATATGGCATGGCATTATCACAAACACATGGTATAGATGTAGAGCTAACCTACCACAATCAAGCTAACCTACCACAATCAAACTAACCTACCACAAGTAATCTATCCTTCCACAATCAATCACATGAACAAAATCCAAAACAAGATCACTTTAGAAAAAGGATACCATTTGGCCATTGTAGTAAAAATTTGTTTTCTTGATTTCTTATAAAATACAAAGTAGAAACTCCATAGAACTTATTTTGAAAAACAAGTTTATTTCATGAAAAAACAAAAACAAAAATAAAATGATGATGAAAATAGCAAAATCATATCAACAAAGTATGAAAGAAAGCATGAAAGAACATAGCTACCTTGCTCTAGCTTTCCAAATCAAAGAGTGGTAAGCAAAACCTTTCTTGTTACCTTCTTTTTTCTCCTTTTTTCTATACTATAGCTACTGCCTCCTTTGATCAGCCAAGCCCCGATGTTATTCCAGATTATCTCAATATAACCAAGAAAACTAAGTTCTTAGTTTCAGTATCTATAGCAGTGACTCAGTCCAAAGGCCTCGACCCTTAATTAATGGCATGTAGAGGATTGAATCCAGCAGAAGTGACAGAAAAACTTATACCATATGATCCAAAAGGACGAAATCAGGAGATTTCTTGCTGATACTGTAAAGTGAGGTGTTTGATACCCTTTCTTTACGCTTCTCCAAAAATCGAGCAAAGGATGCTTTACGAGCCTGAGGCACAGCTACTTGTTGGAATTAGAGTTGTTGCAGCAGATCCTACTGAATTAACCAATCTGGGAGGCTCTGGTTGGTTACTAGTAGATGTTAAAGCTCCTATTCTTATGGCAGCTGTTAGTTCATTGGCGCCACTAGATCCTCCACCTGGCTGTAAACTGACATGGGAGATTACAGAAAGATAACTTGGAAGGCCTGAGAACAGGGACATGGTACAATAATTGTTTCCAAAAAAGCATCAGCAGTACAAGGTTGTGGGATATGTGTCTGTGCTTGAGTCATGGGAGACGTTTTACTCTGAGCTGTAAAAGACCCATTTCCAGCCAATAACATAATAGCATGGGCCTTCTCAGGAGACATATCATCATACATGCACACAGAACCAGCATAAAAGATAGTCAACTGAGATGGTGCCCCAGAAGATTTGGCAGCATTCCTAAACTCAGTAGTACCAATAATAGAACTTGATGGACTAACAACAGATACAGGGGGAGCCATGATTGGGACTACTGCAAAAGCTTCTGGGTTTATAGTATGGCTAATTATATTCTGTCCAGTGGAAGCAAGATAGGATCGGAGAAGAGGAGTGCTCATAGAAACTGTAATTGTTTGTTTTGGCTGGCTAGAGACTGGAAATATCCTCACTTCCTCGGAACAGTGGGGTTGGTGTCCATCTAGTTGTTGCAGACCATATGTTGCCACTGTGTAGTGGTTTCCCCCTTGTTTCTGTGTCAAGCCAGAATATGGTTTCTAGATAGAATCAGCATTTGGTATTGGTATAGCCATAAATCCGGATGACAGTGGAGGATCATGAGCAACCTTCCTCGACCTATCTTCTTGAGCATCCTTGAAAGACAGGAACTGAGGAACGGCAGATACCTTGTTTGAGAAAGACAACTGTATCACTGAACCCCTTAACAATATGAGTCGAAGGATGATCAGGAAGCGAGGCAAAGGCAGAAACAACCGACTTGCTGCCCTTTTGTTGATGCTACTCTTCGAGGATCTCCTCAAGGACTGAATCCAGGTTCGATGATTCCATTGTTTTTCTTATGGATTCCTTTTCTCACTTCCACTTCCAAATCTCAAACCCTTTTTACAAAAAAAGTAACCGACTGTATATATTTGTTCTTCCCCTAAGACCTAGCTTCTCTTTTTTCCCATGAATGAAGCCCCCCCCTTTTTTTTTAAAAAAAAAATCGTGCCCACCATGAAGACTCCTACCTCCCTCATTTTTCTTGTGGCCCTGAGCCTTATTCCCTTTCTTTATTTTTTATCCATAGCTGCCTCCTCTTTTTTCCTAAAATAAAAAACACTATCTTTCCTTATTTATCACTTTTTCTTTTTTTTTTTCAAACCCCTTGTAGCTCCTATGTTCATAGCCGGTAGCTCTACCCCCAAAATAACTGGCCCTCCTAAAACTTGTAATAAATGGTCTATTTATAACCCCTCTTTTAACCTAATTATGGACCATTGAATCATTTGATCCAAAGGTCCTTTTTTATTCCCATAAACACCCTTTTAATTTTTCTTTTTTAATGGACCCTTAGATTTAAGAAAATAAATGACCAAGATTAAACTAAAGAAAAGAAAGAAGGGTAATGTCTAATTACCCTTCCATCATATTTTATTCATTCATTTTTTTTTTAATTTTTCAAACATTTTGAGATTTTTATTTTAAAAATCTAAATAGGTCAACTTTTAAAGCTCAAGATTAAACTTTTTCACCTTGGGTTTAAATTGAATTTTAAAACTGGTAATTTTATGGTCCGATTTTATTTAAATAATTATAGCTAAAAATGATATATAATTTAAAACATTTTTAAAAATCTAAAATCACGACCGTAACTTCTACAAAATATCAAACCCGAGTAGGGGACAAATCAAAACTGGTTTTAAAAAGCCCGGACAAAATTAGGTGTCTACAGCTGCCCCTCTTTGGCTATTGCTGAGAATCAGGAATCAGGCAAAGATAAAATAAACAACAATTTTGTCCGGTCAGTGAAATCTCATGTTAAGGAGAGAAATAAGTTTTCTTCATTTTTTCATTTTCATTTTCTTTTTCATTTTTTCATTTTTCCATTCGTTTACTTTTTCCTCTCTTTTTTTTTTTTTTTTTTTTTAATAAAAAGCTGTAAATAGAAAATTTTGTCCTTAAATTTAGTTCCCTGACTAATCAAGGCTCGACCCGTCCTAAGGAAACGAGTTTGATTTACAAGAGAAGAAAATACCTCGACGGTGGTCTCGAGGCCTTATCTTGTCTCGGCGTAAACAGTGTTGAGTTTAAACAGAAAATACCTCGATGATGGTCTCGGGGCTCGACTTAGTTGAGAAGCAGAAAGGTTTCGATTTAAAACAAAAGGAAAATACCTCGACGATGGTCTCGGGGCTCGACTCATTTGAGAAGCAGAATGAGTTCGATTTAAAACAAAAGGAAATACCTCGACGATGGTCTCGGGGTTCGACTCATTTGAGAAGCAGAACGAGTTCGATTTAAAACAAAAATGAAATACCTCGACGATGGTCTCGGGGCTCGACTCATTTGAGAAGCAGAAAGAGTTCAATTTAAAACAAAAGAAAATACCTCGACGATGATCTCGGGGCTCGACTCATTTGAGAAGTCGAACGAGTTCAATTTAAAACAAAAGGAAATACCTCGATGATGGTCTTGGAGCTCGACTCATTTGAGAAGTAGAATGAGCTTGATTTAAAAAGAAAAGAAATACCTCGACGATGGTCTCGGGATTTGAGAAGTAGAACGAGTTCGATTTAAAACAAAAGGAAATACCTCGACGATGGTCTCAGGGCTCGACTCATTTGAGAAGCAGAACGAGTTTGATTTAAAGCAAAAGGAAATACCTCGACGATGGTCTCGGGGCTCAACTCATTTGAGAAGCAGAATGAGCTCGATTTAAAACAAAAGAAAATATCTCGAGGATGGTCTTGGGGCTTGACTCATTTGAGAAGCAGAACGAGTTCGATTTAAAACAAAAGGAAATACCTCGACGATGGTCTCAGGCCTCGACTCATTTGAAAAGCAGAACGAGTTCGATTTGGAGAAACCAAAATTTTCTATGATTCCTGCAATGTTAGCTAAACGCAATGATGAAAATGTCATGCTTTTCAAATGCTTGTATGTTTCCTAAGGATGAATGTAAAAAAATGATTGTATCATGATTTCTAATCCATGGTTTCTTTGAGGTTCACAGATTATCTGTCTTGAATGATAGAGTCTTCAATTTTTCCCTGATGTCCCACTTGAGGAACCTTCAAGCAAGATAAAATGTCAAAAAGTCCCAGTTGATGCAGATGTCTTGGATTGATGCAAATGCTTCTTGATGTAGATGCAAATATTGAATAAGATACAAATGCTTTATGGTGTAAATGCAAATTTCTTGAATTGATGCAAATGCTTCTTGATGCAGATGCAGATATTGAATATGATGCAAATACTTCATGGTGCAAATGCAAATATCTTGGATTGATGTAGATGCAGATGTTGGAAAAGATGCAAATACTTCATGGTGCAAATACAGATATTGAATAAGATGCAAATGCTTCATGGTGCAAATGCAGATATTGAATAAGATGCAAATGTTTCATGGTGCAAATGCAAATGTCTTGGACTAATGCAAATGCTTCCTGATGCAGATGCAGAGATCGACATTATGCAAATGCTTTTGAATGATGCAAATGCAAAGATCAATATTGATGCAACTACTTCATGGAATGATGCAGATGCAAAGATCGACATTGTGCAAATGCTTCTGACTGAGGTAGATGCAAATATTAGCAGCGTGCAAAATGCTTCTAAATGATGCAAATGCAAAGATCAATAGTGATGCAAATGCTTCATGAAAAGATGCAGATGCCTCTACGAATCGTGTTCATGTGATTTGTCCATGAATGGTGTAATTGTAGTTACCACACAATAATAAAGATAAACTAATCCTAGAAATGATGCCATTACTTGAGATGACGCAAATATGAAAATCCATGAAAGATGTAAATGTAAGGATAAAATGCAGATGCTCATGGAATACTGCAAATGCAAATACCCATGAATAATGCAAAAGCTTCCTGACACGGTGTAGATGCAAAGCTCAATAAAAAAGGTAAGTGCTCATGAGTGACGCAAATGCCCCCGATCATTTTTCTAGACTTTGGCTTAGCCTTTCCAAATCATTTTTTCCTCTTCAAATCAGAGTACATCTTCAATTCATTTTTCAATCTTTGGCTATTCTTTTTGCCCCAACATTTTGCAAACTCTTATTGACAGAAGTCTGCTTGCTGAGTTCTATTTCTTCTTCTCATATTTGAAAATCAAGGTTAACCCTAGTAGTTCCACACCTTTTGGATGGAAAAACCTTATCTCATGTCAACATCAAAAATAGGTATTTATAAAACATTTTTGTTTTCCTTTTTTTTTACAAAACAATTTTGCTCATTTAATAAAAACTTCTAAGCCAAAAATATTAACCCCACAGTGTGTGATGTACGAATCTTTTGAAAACTGATGATCACTGTTAGAAATTTCCCTAAGTGTCAATCTGAACTTTTCAATTTGAATTGGCAATGCTTGGTATAACAAGATTTTGGTTGATTGAAGAAAACTTCACAACAAAAATATATGTCCCTTCCAGACTCACAAATGGAACAGGTTTTATAAATCATGAATTCATTGAGAACCAAACAATTTCAACATTCTTTTAGTTTCCATATCAAGGCATTTTGACAAGCGTCAAGATTGGCCGGGATGTTTAAATTGGAAAGTTGATTTTGGAGGGAAAAAGTCTCAGTTTTTGAAATCAATCCTCCGAATGAGAGCTGACAATTTGGGAGGTTCAAGAATTCCTAGATATTCCTCGATGACAACTTCTTTTGTTATGGTATCAGTACGGACATAGATGGCATCACAAATTTCCATTTTACTCTAGACCACCCATTTTTGGGTTTTCGTCGTAGAGTCTCATTCTTTCCATTTTTTCTTTCTCTTTTTTTGTTCTACCATGCACTTGAGAATTCTAAATTCTTCCAAAGTGAAATGATAATTCGATGAGATGGGATAAAATATGAGGAAAAAACCCTTCAAGTCAAACATTCATGCTTGATCAAAATGGACTTTTAAAGAACATAATGTAGGCCATGGTTCGGGGTTCAAAAAGAAAGGATAAATAGGCCCAAACTATGTGTTTAAGGGTAATCAGATCAAGGGATCATTTCTTGAGGAGGATTCTCTTTGAAACATTGTCCCTTTTGGACTTTCCATTCCTTTTTTGACTTTTACTCTTTTTTCTTCCTTGCTTTTGGCTTTCATTTGCCACACTTTTTCTTTTGTTTTGTTCTTTTTTTCTCTTGCATCTTTATTTTGACAGAGTGAAACCATATTTATTTGGGAGCTCGATTTGCTTTGTGTCTGTCTTTGAGTTAGGACTCATTTCTCAGTGATCCTTCTTCGTATTTGCCCCCAATGTAGAGGGTGATCCTTGATCAGGGTTTAAAGAAGAAAGAATTCTTCCGGCTCAAAAGGGGTGACTATGGATAATTTCTTTTTGCGAGAGGGATATGAAAGATGGCCATTTCTCATATCAAGCACAAATATTCTCATTGAAAAGCAATCCTCAGGGGAAATAAATAATCAAAATTTCATTTTGCACTTGAAATCATCTGAATTCTCATATGCATGATATCACAAATTTTGTCTTCTTTTTTCAATTTTTTTTGTCACATGCCCCACTGATTCATGCATTAGTTCCATCCTTTTTCACCATGTATCCATCATTTCCACATATGATGCCCCAATTTGATTAACCATGAGGATTTGTATCATTGCGAGGAACATCGCAATTCTAGGTTTATAATGAAAAGAATAAGTTTCAATCTTGGGTTTGTTTGAAGTGACAAGGAAAATATGACCCAAAAACGGGTTTTCTCTGAGACGTGGGATAATATAGTTTTAATCATTGTGCCCCAGGGTATCAATCATGAAGTGATGTTTGGGCAATTAGTGTTTTTTTGGTTTGTTGGAAAGGTCATGAATGGTTTTAGCACAACCTTGACACACATCGAATTACCAAGATCTAGATTCTTGAAAGAATGTCTCATTTGTTTGAATTTTAAGGAGTTCAAAAAATTTTCAAAATGTTCATTCCTTTGTTCATAACCTATACTAGGATTTACATCTTTGCTTATTCTGCAATGAAAATGGTTTATGAAGTTTAATCATTCATATTCTTTGAAGCATTAGGTCTTTCAAGTAGTCTTGGTTCAAGGGATTTAGGCATAGGAAAGCCCAAAAGAGAGGGGGGTATTGGGTCATTTCTAATAATGATCATCAATATTCTCGAGACAATCCATTATTAGAACTTTGCTAATGCTTGTTTTTGCATATTCAAATTATTGTTAAAACACAACAAAAACAAAGCATTTAAAATTTAAAATTTATTTAGTTCATATAGATACCGACATGAGATAAGTGTTTTCATGATGACGTATGAAACTACATGCATCAGAGTTTTCCTATTGACATGCCTTCAGAGATAACAATTCTTATCCTCAAAATTTTTCAAGAGGAAATCGATCTATGGTAAAACAAATTTCCATTGTTCGATAAGCTCTGGAGTCAAAATGCCATCGTGGACAAGACCTTCAATTCTTTCTTTCAGTTGTCTGCATTTTTCAGTCGAATGCCTAATTGCCCTAATGTGATACTCGCACTTGCTGTTGGGGTCATAGCTTTTAACTGACGAAGAAAGCTCTTTAAAGTTAAGCCAATTTCTATTTCATCTTATTAATGTGTTTCATGATGAATGAGTTATGAATGTCATGAATGCAATTTGATGCATGTGAAGAATAAACAAAGTGATGTATGGTCATATATAGTGGAAACATGTTGACCATGTATGTTATAAATGCAACACGATGCTAACATGCTGCAAGCAAAGAATAAACAAATCAACGCATGGATATATGCAATGAATGACCATGTATATTTCAGCGTATTTCCCAATGAATAATCATATACACTATGAATGCAACACAATGTCAAATATAATGCATGTAAACAATGAATGATTGACATAGAGTATATACAAAGAAAATCATGCTGGACATGTGTGCCATGAATGCATCCTGATGCTAACATGACAGATTAATGCATGAGCATATCATGATGACTATGTATGCCATGAATGCAACCCGATGTCAACATGATTTATGTAAACAAATCAATGCATGTAAAGAGTAATCAAATTAATGCATGAACATATACAGAGAAATCATGCTGACAATGTTTTTCATGAATGTGACCTGATGCTGACATGGTGCATGTAAAGAATAAGCAAATTATTGCATGGATTTATACAGAAAAATCATGCTGACTATGAATGCATGAATGCAACCTGATGCCAACATGATGCATGTAAAGAATAAACAAATTAATGCATGGATATATACAGAAAAAATCATGCTGACTATGAATGCATGAATGCAACCTAATGCCAACATGATGCATGTAAAGAATAAGCAAATTAATGCATGGATATATACAGAAAAATCATACTGACTATGAATGCATGAATGCAACCTGATGCCAACATGATACATTTAAAGAATGGATAAATTGATGCACAGGTATATACAAATAATGACCATGCATGTCATAAACATATTCTACAATGAATGACCATGCATGCTATGACTGTAACATGATGTCAAAATGATACATGCAAAGAATAAATGAATTAACACAAAGGTAGATACAAAGAATGACCATGTATATCACAAATATATTCTACTATGAATAACCATGCATGTTAGGACTGTAACATGATGTCAAAATGATACATGTAAAGAATAAATGAGTTAACACAAAGGTATATACAAAGAAATTAACCAATGATTACACGAAATTGGTGGGACCTAAATCTTGATTATTCAAAAATCTCATTATGCAAGATTTGCCTCCAAATTTAATCTATGATTTTTTGAAACATGTTTTCTCTATGAAAAACCAAACATATTATTTTTCCAAAGAATTTCGGGGTAGTGCATCCTACTATGGTACAATATCCAAATGTTCATGTAACACTACCAGTTTTATGAAATCATCAAATAAGATTATTATCACCATCCGTTTATTGCAAAAAATGAGATCAACAATATAACCATAAATGTACATGCTCTATTCACACATGCATGAAATGCGCAAAATGCAAAATGTTTGAAAAAGAATTTTTATGTTTTCAATTTCAAAAAGTTAATGAACATTTGCCCCAACAATATCTGCTTATTTAGGCATCACGATGCCTTCGGGGAGGGGCAATATACTTATAACTGGTGAGGTACGTACGTCGTTGCCCAATCTACAATACTTATTCAAAATGTAAAATAGGTAACAAAAGGTTAAAAATGTCCCTCCATGTGTTCCTAATTTTGGTATATCTATCAAAAAAAATTCGGCAGAGCTTCGCCTATGTTGGCTCTATGGTTCACTATATGTGGGTGAACGAAGTTCTAAAAGGCCCCGAATTGGTCCTCACTGTCGCCTGTGAAGGCTAGTAAGGCACCTCGATAAAAGCGGGTTGAATTCGTTAGAGTCTATTTCCCTAGCCCATGCGGATTGTTAATCACGAAGGCTTAGGTAATTTAGTACTCCGAAAGTGTTTCACTAGCCCATGCGGATTGTTAATTACGAAGGCTTAGTTAATTTGCTCCCACCTAAAAGGACGAAACCCGGGTATAGGATTCCTGATACGCAAATGCAAGTGTAGTGTGTGAGGAGAAATAACAAACCTTTCACCACCTATTCTACATCCCTTATTCTAAATTCCCCAACAAGATTAAACAACATAAGTCATCAATTAATCAATAAATGAATATATGCACCAAAATAACCAGAGAACAATTATAATATGTATGCACATGAATATGGACATATTTAAAAACATTTTATTATCTTTGAAATTATCCTTATTTTTTTTCCTCAAATGTGAGAATTAAAATTAAATACCAATTAAACCAACAAAACCGAGACTTTGATAACACACGACTAATTCTAGGCCTGACTCTCTAATATTCCCAGTGGAGTCGCCAACCTGTCGCAACCTAAAAAATAAGAAGACTTTATTATTCGTTAAGCGTGACATTAAAAAAAATCGAGGAAAATTCGACTTAATTCCTCTAGAAAAATGAAGGTTTTGAAAATGACCTTGAAAAAGACATGGAGTCATCACCAATCTTTTTTAGCTAGGTGTGATCGGCCACCTATTAAAACCGATTTTATAAAATATTTTAAAATTAATTAAAACATTTTTAAAACCAATTTCAAGTCTGCGTTTTAAAACCAGAGAAATCAAAGAAACGGGTCCGGGACTCGGTTACGTGTGGGGAAGGATTAGCACCCCCACAACGCCCGTATAAAACGATACCTTATTAATCATGTGTTATCTCAAGTCTCGATAAAAAGTCGGTTTTAAATTTAATATTTCAAGTTAATTCCCAATTTAAATAAAAATAATTCCATTTTTAATTGAAAATGATCCGGAATTTATAAATTCAAAATTTTCCTATATTCCCCAACAAATGTGGCAAAATATAGAAATTTTTATTAATTTGGAAAACTTTTCGAATCATTCTTATTTTAAAGAAAATATTCCGTTATTAATGATAATTGATGATATCCTCCCCAGCAAACCCAACAGAGAACGCATGAATTATTTTAACTCGGGAACATCTTTATTTTATTGAAAATCATTATATTTTTGAAAACATTTAAAAAATATGAATATGAATATGTATGACATAAATAAAATGACATAGCAAAGTCTAAATAATATAATGCAACCTAAATGATATGATATAATTTAAATGTCTTAGCATATTCTAAATGAAATGAAATATCCGAAGTTATAATATATTCTAAATGAAATGAAATGACCTAGGTAACATAATATATTCTATATGAAATGAAATATCCTAAAAGACATGGCAAATATGAATGATATGGCATATAATTTAAATGACATGAAATATAAAATAATGCAATCATATAATTTGCATGAAAATAAAAATGAAAAATATAATGCATGAACATAGTATATGCTAAATAATATGACATAAATAACTAAATAAAAAGCATAGGATATCATGAAATATTCAAAACCATATAATAAACAATATAACATCAAAAATATAAATCAAAATAATAACAATACCATAGAAATTATCATAGCAAAAATCACATGTTATATAAAATGCATGAATATGGAAAATGCAATGCATAAAAGTGTATTTTTTCCTTGAATTAAGGAAATCTGTATATCTAAAAAGATATCCGGCTACCCCAGGAAAATATATCAAATTAAATATTCAAAAATCAAAATACTTTGTGATTGTTTGAAAACAATTTTTTTTTTTTGAAAAGCTTAGATTAAAAATAAAACTTTGGCTAAAACCTTTTTAAATGGCTCTAATTTCCTAAGTTTAAATTCCCGGAATTGACCACCCTTAACCTGAGACTTAAAAAATCATTTTTAGAGTTTAAAAAGGCTTAGAAACTACCATAAGTCACTAGCTAAACTTTCTAATTAGCCCCCTCTAAGTAACTTAACCAGAACAGAAAAATGACTTTCCTTCAAATTCAATTCTGACTCCACTGTCCAGTTTTAATCCACGATTTTTTACCCTATTTTTAAAAATTCTAAAAAACCTAAAAAAACATACTGGAGACTCAGGACATGTAATAATACATAGGAAAAAGTTGGCTTAATTTTCTGATTAAAGATGACTGCCCAGAAAAATTGGGAAAGTACGAGTACTGGGTGAAAAAATTGTTTTGCCAAAACACATTTTTGCCTTTGATAAAATTATTTAAAAATCAAAGTAAAAATATTTAAGACTCTCTAAATGACTCAAAAACAGTAGCTAGCACTTTTGAAAAATAAGACAAAAATTGGCTAAGTAAAAAAAATCACAAAGGTAGAATAATCAATTTGACAACTCTTTAATCATAAGTCAAGTGGCAAGACATGAGATGCATGAACATACAGCCAATTGAATGCATGAAATGCATGATTCAAAACCTAAGTGGTATGGAAAATGCATGGCATACATAATATGGCCTAGACCTAACAAACTTGCATGGCAATAAATGCAATCTTAACCTAAGCATGTATGAGATGCATAATAATGCAAATGAGACTTAGACCTAAAGTGACATGAAAATGCATGGAAATACAAAGTTATCCTAATGTCTACTATGTCATAAAAACATATGCATGCCATGAAATACAATTGCCTAGTCTAATATGACAAAAGAATCATAATGACCTAATATCTAAGATGGATGATGAGACATGCATGAAAGTCAAATGAGGACCTCTAAAATGACCTAGACTATGTATGGCCGAATGGTACTAGGGTTCTAAATGTCATGAGAAACATGTATGTCATGAAATGAAATGAAAGCATGGAAACCTAATTCCAAAACCACATGGGAAAACCTAGCTAGGCAATTTCACAAACACATGGCAACCTAAATATGCAAAGTTTAAATGGAAGCATGTTAAACTAGTAAACATGGTAAAAATGCAAACATGGTAACTTACATAATGTATGACCGAATGTAAGTGTGTGAACATGGCATGACAATATCACAAACACTTGGTATGGTATAGATGTAGAACCTAAATGAAAGCATGCTAGACTAGTAAACATGATAAAAATGCAAACATGCAAAGTGAAATGATCATGAAAGCTGAATGGTAGTGCATGAATATGGCATGGCATTATCACAGACACATGGTATAGATGTAGAGATAACCTACCACAATCAAGATAACCTACCACAATCAAACTAACCTACCACAAGTAATCTATCCTTCCACAATCAATCACATGAACAAAATCCAAAACAAGATCACCTTAGAAAAAGGATACCATTCGGCCATTGTAGTAAAAATTTGTTTTCTTGATTTCTTATAAAAATACAAAGTAGAAAATCCAAAAAACTTATTTTGAAAAACAAGTTTATTTCATGAAAAAAATAAAAATAAAAATAAAATGATGATCAAACTAGCAAAATCATATCAACAAAGTACGAAGGAAAGCATGAAAGAACATAGCTACCTTGCTCTAGCTTTCCAAATCAAATAGTGGTAAGCAAAACCTTTCTTGTTTCCTTCTTTTTTCTCCTTTTTTTTATATACTATAGCTACTGCCTCCTTTGATTAGCCAAGCCCCGATGTTATTCCAGATTATCTCAATATAACCAATAAACTGAGTTCATAGTTTCAGTATCTATAGCAGTGACTTAGTCCAAAGGCCTCAACCCTTAATTAATGGCTTGTAGAGGATTGAATCCAGCAGAAGTGACAGAAAAACTTATACCATCAGATCCAAAAAGGCCAGAATCAGGAGATTTCTTGCTGATACTGTATGGCGAGGTGTTTGATACCCTTTCTTTACGCTTCTCCAAAAATCGAGCCAAAGATGCTTTACGAGCCTGAGGCACAGCTACTTGCTGGAATTAGAGTTGCTGCAGCAGATCCTACTGAATTAACCAATCTGGGAGGCTCTGGT
Organism: Fremontodendron californicum; assembly: GCA_030761205.1. Taxonomy (NCBI): domain Eukaryota; kingdom Viridiplantae; phylum Streptophyta; class Magnoliopsida; order Malvales; family Malvaceae; genus Fremontodendron; species Fremontodendron californicum. The sequence goes on from JAULJL010000009.1 coordinate 26,265,953, forward strand.
TGGTTACTAGTAGATGTTAATGCTCCTATTCTTATGGCAGCTGTTAGTTCATTGGCGCCACTAGATCCTCCACCTGGCTGTAAATTGAAATGGGAGATTACAGAAAGATGACTTGGAAGGCCTGAGAACAGGGACATGGTATAACAATTGTTTCCAAAAAAGCATCAGCATTACAAGGTTGTGGGATATGTGTCTGTGCTTGAGTCATGAGAGCCGTTTTACTCTGAGCTGTAGAAGACCCATTTCCCGCCAATAACATAATAGCCTAGGCCTTCTCAGGAGACACATCATCATACACGCACACAGAACCGGCATAAAAGATAGTCAACTAAGATGGTGCCCCAGAAGATTTGACAGCATTCCTAAGCTCAGTAGTACCAATAATAGAACTTGATGGAGGAACAACGATACAAGGGGAGCCATGATTGGGACTACTGCAAAAGGTTATGGGTTTATAGTATGGCCAATTATATTCTGTCCAGTGGAAGCAAGATGGGATCAGAGAAGAGGAGTGCTCATAGAAACTGTAATTGTTTGTTTTGGCTGGCTAGAGACTGAAAATATCCTCACTTCCTGGGAAAGGTGGGGTTGGTGTCCATCTAGTTGTTGCAGACCATATGTTGCCATTATGTAGTGGTTTCCGCCTTGTTTCTGTGTCAAGCCAGAATATGGTTTCTGGTTAGAATCAGCAGTTGGTATTGGTATAGCCATAAATCCGGATGACAGTGGAGGATCATGAGCAACCTTTCTCGACCTATCTTCTTGAGCATCCTTGAAAGACAGGAACTGAGGAACGGTAGATACCTTGTTTGAGAAAGACAACTGTATCACTGAACCCCTTAACAATATGAGTCGAAGGATGATCTGGAAGCGAGGCGAAGGCAGAAACAATCGACTTGCTACCCTTTTGTTGATGCTACTCTTCGAGGGTCTCCTCAAGGGCTGAATCCAGGTTCGATGATTCCATTTTTTTTCTTACGAATTCCTTTTCTCACTTCCACTTCCAAATCTCAAACCCTTTTTACAAAAAAAGTAACCGGCTGTATATATTTGTTCTTCCCCCTAATACCTAGCTTCTCCTTTTTCCCATGAACGAAGCCCCCCCTTTTAAAAAAAAAATCGTGCCCACCATGAAGACTCCTACCTCCCTCATTTTTCTTATGGCCCGAGCCTTATTCCCTTTCTTTATTTTTTATCCATAGCTGCCTCCTCCTTTTTCTTAAAAAAAAAATACTATCTTTCCTTATTTATCACTTTTTCTTTTCTTTTTTCAAACCCCTTGTAGCTCCTCTATTCATAGCCGCTAGCTCTGCCCCAAAATAACAGGCCCTTCTAAAACTTGTAATAAACGGTCTTTTATAACCCCTCTTTTAACCTAATTGTAGACCATTGAAGCATTTGATCCAAAGGTCCTCTTTTATTCCCATAAACACCCTTTTAATTTTTCTTTTTTAATGGACCCTTAGATTTAAGAAAATAAATGGCCAAGATTAAACTAAATAAAAGAAAGAAAGGTAATCTCTAATTACCCTTCCATCCTATTTTAGTCATTAATTTTTTTTTTATTTTTCAAACATTTTGAGATTTTTATTTTAAAAATCTAAATGGGTCAACTTTTAAAGCTCAAGATTAAACTTTTTCACCTTGGCCTTAAATTGAATTTTCAAATTGGTAATTTTACGGTCCGATTTTATTTGAATAATTATAGCTAAAAATGATATATAATTTAAAACATTTTTAAAAATCTAAAATCACGACCGTAACTTCTACAAAATATCAAACCCGAGTAGGGGACAAATCAAAATTGGTTTTAAAAAGCCCGGACAAAATTAGGTGTCTACAGAGCCTACAACAAGAAGGTTCGTCCCAGACAGTTCCGAGAAGGGGAGTTGGTACTAAAGAAAATTCTCCCTATAGTAAAGGATCCGCTAGGGAAATGGGCTCTGAATTGGGAAGGGCCTTATGTGGTGAAAAGAGCTTTTTCTGGAAGAGCATTGATTCTAACTCGGATGGACTAGGATGATTTGAGAAATCCCGTAAATGCCGACGAATTGAAGATGTACTATGCTTGAAGAGAAAAAAAAAGAAGAAAAAGTGTGATATTATGCACATGGAAATTCAAATGATTCTAAATGTAAAAGTGAAAATTCTCTATATCTATTTCCCCCAAGGATTGCTTTTCAATGAGAATATTTGTGCTTGATATGATGAATGGCCATCTTTCATATTCCTTCCACTAATAAGAAATTATCCTTAGTCAACCCTTTGAGCCTTAGAAATTATTTCTTTCTCTGAACCTTGATCAAGGATCACCCTCTACACTAAAGGGCAAATGCGAGGAAAAGTAATCAAAAAAAAAAAATTCATGGCAAAAAAGAGCCATCTAAAATATGTGAAATCAAAGAATGGCAAATGAAAGCCAAGAATGAAAGAAAAAGATTGAAAAAAAAAGTACAAAAAAGGACAAATGTTTCAAGAATGGATTCTCCTCAGGAAATGATCCTTGATCCAATCACCCTTAAACACACTTTGGGCTTATTTACCCTTTCTTTCTAAACTCGAACCTTGGCCTACATTACGTGCTTTAAAAGTCCATTTTGATCAAGCATGGATATTTAATTTGAAAGGTTTTTCTCAGAATTTATCCCATCTTTTGAATTGACATTTTTTACCTTGAAAGCATTTAGAATTCTCAGGTGTATGGTAAAACACAAGAAAAGAGAGAAAACAAAAAAAATGAAAAAAAAAGAATGTAAAAGGAGAGGTTTAAGCCAAAAACCTGCAAAGGTGACTTAATACCGAATGGGGGACACTTGAGTTGAAAACCCGCGAAGGGCGACTCAAGTACTAATTAAGATTTGAATCAATGCTCCGTGTAAAGGGGGAGAAAGTATCTGAAAATCAGAGGAAAGGGGAAAAATTCATTCTGACGTAACAAAGGAAGCCGAGAGATTACCCAAGTAAATTGCTCATTCAAGAGAAATTTCAAATGAATTGAAGAATGAGGGGTCCAAGATATTCGGTATTTGGGGCATCTACAATCTACAATCTACAAATCTACATTTGTTTTTTGTATCCTTGATAGTCACTTTTAGACATTGTTACAATAAATTCTTGTTATCTCTTTTGTAACATTTGCTTGCTTCATATTTTTTCTATTGAGGACTCCGTCATGAAGTCAGATAATCTGTGAACCTCAAAGAAACCATGGATTAGAAATCATGACACAGTCATTTGATTGCATTCATCCTTAGGAAACATACAAGCATTTTCAAAGCATGTCATTCTCATCACTGCATTTAGCTAACATTGCAGGAATCATGGAAAATTTTGGCTTCCCTAAATCAAACTCATTCTGCTTCTCAAACGAGTCGAGCCCCGAGACCATCGTCGAGGGTATTTCATTTTGTTTTAAATCAAACTCGTTCTGCTTCTCAAATGATTTAAGCCCCGAGACCATCGTCCAGGTACTTCTTTTTGTTTTAAATTGAATTCATTCTGCTTCTCAAATGAGTCGAGCCCCAAGACCATCATCGAGGTATTTCCTTTTGTTTTCAATCAAATTCATTCTACTTCTCAAATAAGTCAAGCCCCGAGACTATCGTCGAGGTATTTCCTGTTGTTTTAAATTGAATTCATTCTGCTTCTCAAATGAGTCAAGCCCCGAGACCATCGTCGAGGTATTTCCTGTTCTTTTAAATCGAACTCTTTTGCTTCTCAAATTAGTCGAGCCCCAGGACCATCGTCAAGGTATTTCCTTTTGTTTTAAGTCGAACTCGTGAGTCAAGCCCCGAGACCAACATCGAGGTCTATTCTTTTCATTTCCAAGTCAAATTTATTTTATAGATGAACCAAACCCAGGATCATTCTTAAGGAATTCCTTTTTAAAATCGAACTCGTTCTACTTCTCAAATGAGTTGAGTCCCAAGACCATCGTCGAGGTATTTTCTTTTGTTTTAAATTGAACTCGTTCTGCATCTCAATGAGTCGAGCCTCGAGACCATCGTCGAGCTATTTCCTTTTGTTTTAAATCGAACTCATTCTGCTTCTCAAATGAATCGAGCCCTTAGACCATCGTCGAGGTATTTTCTTTTGTTTTAAATCGAACTCGTTCTGCTTCTCAAATGAGTCAAGCCCAGAAACCATCGTCGAGGTATTTCCTTTTGTTTTAAATCAAACTCGTTTTGCTTCTCAAATGAGTCGAGCCCAGAGACCATTTTCGAGGTATTTCCTTTTGTTTTAAATTGAACTCGTTCTGCTTCTCAAATGAGTCGAGCCCCGAGACCTTTGTAGACACCTAATTTTGTTCGGACCACTAAAATAGGTATGTTTTCTTCCTAAATTAAGGTTTCAGAATGTAAAAAGACTTTTTTCATCCTACAGGTGGTACCCCGAGACTTGGTTTAAGAGGGCGAGCATAAAAAGTCAAACTTGAAAAAGTCAACCTCAGAAAAAGTCAACCCCGAAAAAGTCAACACCAGAAAGTCAACTACAGAAAAAGTCAACCCACTTTCAAAATCAATATTTGAAGTTCAATTGAAAAATGGAAAAAGAATTTTGATAATCCGAGGTCTACATTGAAAGATATGGAGGTCGGAAGTTGGGATTTGGAGATTCAGTAGAAAGGAAACCCTAATCCGAGATATTTGGGGAAAAGTGCTTAAACGATCGAATTGGTCGAAATTGAAGGTTCCAAATGAAAGATAAGTACTGACTACGGGTAATGGAGAAGCCACTTGCAAGAAACACTGAAAGAAAAGTTAATCCGGGAGAAAATCGAGAATTAAGGTTTTTGGTGGATTTTGGTGAAATCGGGAAGAATCACAGTAATGACCCGACTTGGTAAGACCAAAGCCCCAATGGATGAGGAATGATTAAAAAGGGATAGCCCAAGGCTCAGCTTGAAGAAAATCTAAAAATTGGACTTGTTTTGAGCAAAATCGGGTTTTGGAGGCAAAATGGCAAAAAAAGGAAAATCTCGAAAAAATAGCAAATGAACTCCAAATCTTCTGAAATTTTGTAAATCTCATTTTTAAATTATTTGGAAGAGATTGGAGAAAGAAAATCTTGATTCGGAGTTCGTTTGCAAAATTGCCAAATCCCGGGCCTCTTATGTAGTAATTCAAGATGGAAAATCCAGGAAAAATAGCAAATGAACTCCAAATCTTTTGAAATTTTGCAAATATCATGTTTAAATTATTTGGAAGATATTGGCAAAATAAAATCTTGATTCGGAGTTCGTTTGCAAAATGGCCAAATCCCGGGCCTTTTATGTAGTAATTCAAGAAGAAAAATCCCGAAAAAATAGCAAATGAACTCCAAATCTTTTGAAAATTTTCAAATCTCATATTTAAATTATTTGAAAGAGATTGGAGAAAGAAAATCTTGATTCGGAGTTCGTTTGCAAAATGGTCAAATCCCGGGCCTCCTATGCAATAATTCAAGAAGATAAATCCCGTAAAAATAGCAAATGGACTCCAACAATTCTGAAATTTTGAAAATCTCATTTTTAAATTATTTGGAAGAGATTGGCGAAAGAAAATCTTGATTCGGAGTTCGTTTGCAAAATGTCCAAATCCCAAGCTCCTATGCAGTAATTCAAGCAGATAAATCCCGAAAAAATACCAAATGAGCTCCAAAAATTATGAAAACTTCCAGATCACACTTTTAAATTATTTTGAAGATATTGGTGAGGAAAAGTCTTGATTTGGAGCTCGTTTAAAAAATGGTAAAATATGGGGGCATAAAAGGCCATTTTTGGAAGAAAAAATCCAAATAAATAGCAAACGGACTCGGATAATTTTGAAAACTTCCAGAACTCAATGTTTTATTATTTTGGAAGTATTAAAAAAATAAAAATTGAATTTGGAGTCCGTTTGATATTTATTTGCATCCTGGGGGCAAAACGGTCATTTCACCCAAGCAACCGAAAAAGGCTTCTTTTGGCCTTTCAAAAAATCAGACTTGGGCTGGAAAAGAGAAATTCTGGCCTGCCAAGGCCCAAATTAAAGAGGAATCTTCTGATTTTTCAATCAAATGGCCAAGAATTAAGAGTTAGTTAGAGATTCTTTTTAATCAAGCCATTGTGATTAAGCCACATAGGCCAAGGGAGAGTGTCAACATTATTCTTGAATAGCTGTAATTATGGACAGCTGCCATGCTAATCTAAGGGTGGTAATTTCATAATTTTTCACCTTGAATTATTAGCCATTTGATGGAAATTGGTTAGAACCAAAATGACAACATCCTAGCTCACTAAAGGAGGGGTTCGGCCAGCTCTTAGGGGAGAGGCAGAATTTCATTTTTCACACTTTCATTTAGCTGATTTCTCTTAGTTTTTCTTAGTTTTTCTCTCCTTGGTTGAAAGCAAAAAGAAAACGTTTAGAAAAGAAAGGAAAGTTTGAAGAGCTAAAGCTTGAAATATAGCTTCTTGAGGTTGCTCTTGAGCACCAACTCTTGCACTTTCTTGATTTTCCATTCTTTTTTTGCTATTTTGATTACTATTTGGTGAGTTTCCTTTTTAAATAAATGTTTTTTTATTGATTCTTCTAAAGTTCTTTCTTCATTTCTTTCTTAAATATTTTTTTTACATATTTCTCACCATGGCCGAATGGCCTACATTCTTTATTAAGGTTGCTGTTTTGTTTATTTTATCATGGTATTATTGTTATTTTCTTTAATCTTGATGTTTTAAGTGTTATTCTACTTCATACTTGAGTAATATTTTAATTTGGTTGCTTTTTTTGTTGTCATTATGATTTAAATATCATGTTCTTGCATTTTTAATTTTCTGTTTTCATAATGTTTAAATTTGTTGATGTTTTATATTTAGTATATCAAGAGTTTGTGAAAATGCTTGTGTGGTGTTTGCATGATTTGAGTGTTATATCTTAGTTGAGCATGTTAGTATATCAAGTGTTTGTGAAAATGTTTGTTTGGTTTTAGTATTTCTACTTTGTGTTTGCATGTTTTGAGTGTTATATTTTAGTTCAGCATGTTAGTATATCAAGTGTTTGTGAAAATGCCATGCTTGTTGGAGCTTGAGGCCATTCGGCTACTCCATGTGTTTTGCATTGTGTGTTGCATTTTTGCCATGACGTTTGATTTAGTTTTGCATGTTAGTATACCAAGTGTTTGTAAAAATGCCATGCTTGTTACATAGGCCATTCGGCCACTCCTTGAATTTTTGCATTGTATGTGCATTCTTGCCATGTTAAGTTGATAGGTTAGCATTTGCATGATATTTGGTTGAGTTTTTGGTTTAAGCATGCTTTGTGTTTGTCAAAATGCCATGCATATTTTAGTTATTAGGTTTGGTTTATTTGCCATGCATGTTCATGCATTTTAGACCTAGGTTGCATTAAATGCCATGCAAGTTCATTTAGGTCTAGGTCACTATATGGATGCCATGCATTTTTTCATGAGATTTAGGTTTAAACTCATACATTTCATGCATCATATTTGCTGTAATTTTTCATGCATTTCCTGTTCATACCACTTGACTAATGACTTAGGCCAATTAATGGTTTAAAGTCATGCTCTCTTGAGCACACTTGTGGAAAATTAAAGTTTGTCAAATTGATTATTCTACCTTTGTGAATTTTTTTTTTTTACTTAGCCATTTTTATCTAACTTTCAAAAAGTCCTAGCTACTGTTTGTGAGTCTTAAATATTTTTACATTTATTTTTAAATGATTTTATCAAAGGCAAAAATGTATTTTGGCAAAACATTTTTTCACCCAGTACTCGTACTTTTCTGATTTTTTTGGGCATTCATCTTTGATTAGAAAATTAAGCTAATTTTTTCCCTTGTAGTTTTACATGTCCTGAGTTTCCAATATGTTTTTTAGAATTTTTTGAATTTTTAAAAATAGGGTAAAAAATCGTGGCTTAAAATTGGACAGTGGAGTCAGAATTGAATTTAAAGAAAAATCATTTTTCTGTTTTGGTTAAGTTACTTAGAGGGGGCTGATTGGGAAGGTTAGCTACTGACTTAGGGTAGTTTCTAAGCCTTTTTAAACTCTAAAAATGATTTTTTAAGTCTCGGGTTAAGGGTAGTCAAGTCCAAATTTTTAAACTTAGGAAATTAGAGCCATTTAAAAAAGGGTTTAACACAGTTTTTATTTTTAATCTAGGCTTTTCGAAATTGTTTTCAAACAATCACAAAGTATTTTGGTTTTGGAATATTTAATTTGACATATTTTCCTAAGATAGCCGCATATCTTTTTTAGATATACGGATTTCCTTAATTAAAGGAAAAAATACATTTCATGCATTGCATTTTCCATATTCATGCATTTTATATAATTCTTATCGTATAATTCTTATGGTATTGTTATTATTTTGATTTATATTTTTTTTATGTTATATGGTTTATTCTATGGTTTTGAATATTTCATGATAACCTATGCTTTTTATTTAGTTATTTTTATATTATTTAGCATATGTTATGTTCATGCATTATTATTTTTATTTTCATGCATTATATTCCATGTCATTTAAATTATATGCCATATCATTCATATTTGTCATGTCATTTAAATCATTTCATTTCATATAGAATCTGTATGTTACTTAGGTCATTTCATTTCATGTAGAATATATTAAATTACCTAGGTCATTTCATTTCATTTAGGATATATTATGTCATCTAGAATATTTTATTTTATTTCATTTAGATTATATCATATGACTTAGGATATTGCATTTCATATAGAATGTATTATGTTACATAGGTCATTTCATTTCATTTAGAATATATCATATAACTTAGGATATTTCATTTCATTTAGAATATGCTAAGACATTTAAATCATATCATATCATTTAGGGTGCATTATATTATTTAGATTTTGCTATGTCATTTTATTTATGTCATGCATATACATATTCATTTTTTTAAAATGTTTTCAGAAAAGGATAATGATTTTCAATAAATAAAGATATTCTCGAGTTAAAATAATTCATGAGTTCTCTGCCGGGTTTGCTGGGGAGGATATCATCAATTATTATTAATAACGGAATATCTTCTTTAAAAGGAGAATGATTCGGAAAGTTTTCCAAAATTAATAAAAATTTCTATATTTTGCCACGTTTGTTGGGGAATATAGGAAAATTTTGAATTTATAAATTCCGGATCATTTTCAATTAAAAATGGAATTATTTTTCTTTAAATTGGGAATTAACTTGAAATAGTAAATTTAAAACCAACTTTTTACCAAGACTTGAGATAACACACGATTAATAAGGTACCATTTTATACGGGCGTTGTGGGGGTGCTAATCCTTCTCCACACGTAACCGAGTCCCGAACCCGTTTCTTTGATTTCTCTGGTTTAAAATGCAGACCTAAAATTGGTTTTAAAATGTTTTAATTAATTTTAAAATATTTTATAAAACCGGTTTTAATAGGTGGCCGATCACACCTAGCTAAAAAATATCGGTGACGACTCCATGTCATTTTTCAAGGTCATTTTCAAAACCTTCATTTTTCTAGAGGAATTAAGTCGACTTTTCCTCGGTTTTTTTTAATGTCACGCTTAACGAATAATAAAGTCTTGCGATGAGACTCGTTTTTTTTAGGTTGCGACAGCTTGGCGACTCCACTGGGGACTATTAGAGAGTCAGGCCTAGAATTAGTCGTGTGTTATGAAAGTCTCGGTTTTGTTGGTTTAATTGGTATTTAATTTTAATTCCCAGATTTAAAAAAAATAAAGATAATTTCAAAAAAAATAATAAAATGTTTTTAAATATGTCCATATTTCATGTGCATACATATTATAATTGTTATCTGGTTATTTTGGTGCATATATTTATTTATTGATTAATTGATGATTTATGTTGTTTAATCTTGTTGGGGCATTTAGAATAAGGGATATAGAATAGGTGGTGAAAAGTTTGTTATTTCTCCTCACACACTATACGTGCATTTGCATATCATGAATCCTTTACCCGGGTTCCGTCCTTTTAGGTGGGAGCGAAGTAACTAAGCCTTCGTGATTAACAATCCGCATGGGCTAGTGAAACACTTCCGGAGTACTAAATTACCTAAGCCTTCGTGATTAACAATCCGCATGGGCTAGGGAAATAGACTCTAACGAATTGAACCTACTTTTATCGGGGTGCCTTACTAGCCTTCACCGGCGACAGTGAGGAACAATTCGGGGCTTTTAGAATTCATTCACCTTCATATAGTAAACCTAGGCGAAGCCATGTCGGATTTCCAATTAGATATCCCGAAGTTAAGAACACATGGAGGAATATTTCCAATCATTTTACCTTCTATTCTACTTTCCGAATAAGTTTATTTTTTCGGACAATGATGAATGTACATCACAATGCCCGTAATAAATGTTGATATTTCATCCCCGGGGTGTTATAATGCTGAAATTTTGTTGGCATCCTCAGGGATAATTATTGCTTTGAATTATATGTTTTTTTTTTGTATTATTCATATTTATTCCCGTTACTAATTCATTTTCTTTTTGTTGTTGTTTTTTTGTTTATTTTTTGCATTCTTGCCATCATTTTTTCACATTTGAAGGTTATTGGTCTCGGGATATTATTCAACCAAAAGGGCTTTCATGGAGGGTCAGAGTGTCTCAGTGGTCGAGAAACATTTAGAGGTTAGGAAGCAGCCCGAGAAAGTTCAGCAGGATAATGGAGATTGTTTGAAGATGGGATATGTGTCAGCATTGCCAGCCGAGGCTGATCTTATAATCAAGCAAAATGATCTTCGGGAATTGATTGACATATGGAATCAGTGGAACATATCGGAAAAAGAAGCCTTCACTCAGACATATGGGGCATAGCACTGTTAGCTCAGGTTAAGGTCTGTGGCGAGGTGATCCGGGCTGTGGTACAATTCTAGAATCCCGCTTATCGGTGTTTTACTTTCAACCGAGAGAATATGACTCCAACCATAGAGGAGTATTCGACCTTGCTGCATATTGAGAATGTTATTCCCGATCGCATTTATTTGAAAGATATAAAGACACCGGGTTTCAAGAAAAAGGTGTCGAAGATTTTGGGAGTGGAAAAAAATTGGGTAGAAAGCCATGTTGTCCGAAAAGGGGTAAGCTACTGCATATCATGGGATATTTTACGGCCTTTAATCCATAGCCATTCAAGCAAGGAGACAGTTAGGAATATTTTTGCTTTGGCTATCTATGGTTTAGTTATCTTCCCGAAAACATTAGGGTATGTGGATGTGGCGATATTTGATGTTTTCGAGAGGCTTGAGCAAAGGATAAACCCAGCCCCGACAATCATAGCAGAAACAATCCGATCCCTGAATTTCTGTAGACGGGAAGGCAAAGGTCGTTTTCTAGGTTGTATACAACTCCTTTACATATGGGTTCAGAGTCATTTTTGTAAACAGGTAAATTTCCCTCTTCGCTCATACTGGAAATCTTTCGCACCAATTGGTGAATTTCTTAAGAGGGATTGGCTTGAGAATAGGACTGAGGAACAATGGATCAACATATTCCAGAATATCAGGGCTAAGATGATAGTTTGGAGAGCTCCATGGATAGCTCCTATATCAACATTGTATAAATGCGGAGATAAAGCCTCTGTTCCATTATTGGGAGTATGGGGAGGAGTGAGCTATGCACCACTACTAGTACTGAGGCAATCAGAATCTCGTCAGTTTACTCCAATGACCCATGACCTTAGTAATTTGGAATTTGCTTACGGAGAAGATGGATATTCGGGAAAGGTCTGTGAGATTGTGGTGGCATGGAAGGAAACTCATCGGGTGGAGGTAGCTAGATATGCTGATATCGTCACACCTGACTACCTGACATGGAGGAAATCAAGGGTTAATGATAGGTTGTTGACATCGGATGGGGAAGAAGTTCGGCATTTGAGTTCGCCTCCCAAGGAAGCGCCATCAAAGTTAGAAATTGCAAGGGCGAAATTTGAAAAAGAAAAGGCCCGGATGAACAAGAAGATTGCCCGACTGCAAGAAGAGCTTGAGGACATGAAAGATAGGGAGGTAGCCCAAGAAAAAGAAAAGGAAAAGATCAAGAGAGAGCGGGACACTGTTCAAAGTGATCTTCAGGAATTACACTTGGAGAACAAGAGGTACCGTTTCGAGCTCAAATTCGAGGGAACTCTCAAGACTTCCGGGGAATGGGAACAAGAAGTCAGAAACCTCAAAAAGGAGAAAAACTATTGGGCAGAAAAGGCAAAACACGAGGAAGCCCGAGCAAATCAACTTGGGAAACCAGCTAGGGAAAGCTTACAGGGCGATGCTTCTGTTGACACGTCCAAGGGTCGCGAACAAGTAGGGATCAGATGGAAGAGCAAGGCAATTAAAAGAGGACAGTGAAGAAGGTCCAGGATCCGAGGGAGTTATTATAGGACCAGTATCTTGTAATAGTTATTTAGGAGAGACAGATTATCATGTTGTCTTAAGCAGGGATCTTTTCTTTGATGTATTTAGTTTTAGGAAATCAATGAAAGACCGTTTGGTTGGAATTATCCCGAGGCCAATACTTTAAATACATTCATCATTCACTAGTTCTTTCTTTTATATATTTTATTTGTTCATAATCATTAATTCATTTATTCTTTATAAATTGTTCATACACTTAGTCATTTATTGGTCCATTCATTTATTCATTATAGGTTCATACACTTAGTCATTTACTTAGTTGTTCATTCATTAACACTGATTCATTCATTCATTCATTCATTTATTCATTTTTTATAAAATAAAATAAGAAATGTGTCAATAATTTCTAATCCATGGGTTTTAAAACTAAAGGTACAATTGGTCGCACTCAGAAAGAACCAGACTTCCAACACCCTTACAATACTCGATCTCGAACAAAAGCCATGGAAAACGACCAGCTTGCCAGAATTGAGAGAATGGAAAGAATCTAGTTAGAACTAGAAGAACAGTTGACTAAGTCTCAAGAGGAGACACGAGAACAAATGAAAAAGCTCATGGAGATGATGAGCACTATGATGAAGCAGAAGTGGCCCGGAGAGAATTCAGTTACTGGAATGGGGGTAGTGAATCAGGAGGATCGACCAGAAGTAGTACAGAGAAATGGACAGACATCCCAACCTATGGGAAATGAAATCCCAACTGGGGCAGCATCCTACATCTTTATCCAACCAGCAGCCGAAGCACAAAACTTCGGTCCTAAAAGGGGTAACATCGGAGTTGATCCAATTGAGGTTGAGGTTCCAAATTTTGAAGAAATGGCAGAAAAGGAAAGGGCCAAAATGACTGAACTGAAGAGGGTCAAAACCGCTGAATCTCAGAAGAAATATCAGTTGTTGGAAGAAAGGCTAAGAACAGTGGAAGGAGCAGAGTTATTTGGCAGTCTAGATGCCAAGGAGATGAGCTTGGTACATGATCTAGTAATTCCACCGAAGTTCAAAGTACCAGACTTTGAAAAGTATAACGGGACCACCAACCCATCAGCTCATCTGACTATGTACTGTAGAAGGATGACAGGGCATGAAGATAAATGACAAATTGCTTATTCATTGCTTCCAAGACAGCTTAACAGGGTTAGCCACCCGATGGTACAATCAACTGAGTCGTACCAAGATTCGTTCATGGACGGATTTGGCTAGGGCTTTCATAGAATATTATAAGCACGTTTCTGAAATGGTACCGAATAAGCTGTCATTACAAAATATGGAAAAGAGGTCCAATGAGACTTTCAAAGAGAATTCGCAGAGGTGGAGGGATCTGGCCACACAAGTGCAACCCCCTTTAACTAGCAAAGAAACCACGATGCTTTTCATCAACAAATTGAAAGCACCCTATTATGACAAATTGGTGGGAAGCGCTACCAAGGATTTTGGAGATATGGTAATATCTGTGGAAATGATTGAGTCAATTATTAAGAATGGAAAGATGGAAGGGGGTGAGTCTGCTACCCCAAAGAGAGCTTTTCCTGCAAAAAAAGAAGGAGGAAACTCATGCAGTAAGCTTCAACCAATACCCTTATACACCTCCTACACCATACACACCACCAAGGCCCTATACTCCTACCACACCTTATGCACCTCCGACACTTTACACACCATACCCGAGGTATAATCCTTACTATCCCAATGTCAACCACCTTACCCAAAACCCGTTCCCCTTCACCAATATACCACAACAGCCATTCCCAACTGGCATATCCCCTCAAATCACCCTTCATAGAAATACTGTTCCGAACATACAAGGGCCTGCGCGCAATGACCAACGTTCACCAAGGAATGATCAAAAACCCCAATTTGATCCGATTCCTACCACCTACGGTGAGCTATATCAAAAACTGTTGCAGGGTCAACTTGTTGCACCCGTGTACCTAAAACCTTTGACACCTCCATATCCAAGATGGCATAATGCAAACACTAACTGCGCATACCACGCGGGAATCCAAGGAGATTCAATTGAAGATTGCATGGCCTTAAAAAAGAAAGTCCAAAGCCTGATCAATGCTGGGGTTGTGAAGTTTGGATCAAAAAATGGGCCGAACGTAGCTGGAAACCCATTACCCAATCATGCTGGGAATCAGGTAAATGCATTATTGACCGGAGAGGGCAGAAGATTAAAAAGGGATATTGGGGAGGTTAAGACTCCGATGCTGACAGTATGGGTTGAAATGGTCAAGGTAGGATTGGTGGAAGATTCAGACAATTTGAAAATGGTTGCCAAAAGGGTGCATAATTGGTGCCCGTTCCATGAGGGTGGAGACCATGACATACAGAACTGTGGGGACTTTCGGGTTAAAGTCCAAAAGTTGATGGATAGTGGGGTAGCCCAATTCTACGAGGAGATAGAGGGGGAAATAGAAGTCATTGAAAATACAGGTGGCTATGGGATAGGAAGACCCTTGATCATCTATTATGATGAATCGGAGGAAAAAGTTATGCCAGTCATTGAAGAAAATGCGCCCAAATTAATCATTGATCTACCTGTTTCCTTTTTATATAAGGAAAACAAGGCTGCACCATGGAAATATGACTGCAGCATAGTTATGCATGGATCTTCAAGCCAGTAGGTTATCACAGGAGTGGGGCATTTAACCCGAAGTGGGAGGTGTTATGTTTTGGAGGATGCTGAACAGGGGTTAGCAGGGAAAGATAGAGGAACAGATAAAGGGAAGAAGGTCGTCGAGCCAATCCATATTGAGATGGATTTGCCAAAGGAAACAGAGAGGGGATCAGCCCCGGTTAACAGAATGAAAGAACCAATATGTGAGAAGGAAGCCTGTGAGTTCTTAAAATTTATAAAGTACAGTGAGTATAGCGTGGTTGAACAACTGCAGCGTCAACCAGCTAGGATCTCAATCTTATCCTTGCTTTTGAATTCAGAGCCACACATAAATGCCTTGTTAAGAGTATTAAATCAGGCATACGTGGCTAATAATATATCAGTGGAAAAGCTGGATAGGTTGGTGGGAAACATCACAGCAGATGACTACATATTTTTCAGCTATGAGGAGATACCACCCAATGGCATTGGATCAACGAAAGCTCTCCATATAACTACTGTAGACACCTAATTTTGTCCGGACCACTAAAACAGGTATGTTTTCTTCCTAAATTGATGTTTTTGAGTGTAAAAAGACTTTTTTCATCCTGCAGGTGCTACTCCAAGACTTAGTTTAAGAGGGCAAGCATAAAAAGTCAAACTTGAAAAAAGTCAACCCCGAAAAAAGTCAACCCTAGAAAGTCAAACTACTAAAAAAAGTCAACCCACTTTCAAAATCAAGATTTTAAGTTCAATTGAAAAATGGCGAAAGAATTTTGGTAATCCGAGGTATACATTGAAAGATATGGAGTTCGGAAGTTGGGATTTGGAGATTCAATAGAAAGGAAACCCTAATCCGAGAAATTTGGTGAAAAGTGCTTAAACGATCAAATTGGTCGAAATTGAAGGTTCCAAATGAAAGATAAGCACTGACTACGGGTAATGGAGAAGTCACTTGCAAGAAAAACCGAAAGAAAAGTCAATCCGAGAGAAAACCGAGAATTAGGGTTTTTAGTGGATTTCGATGAAATCAGGAAGAATCACGGAAATGGCCCGACTTGGTAAGATCAAAGCCCCCAATGGATGAGGAATGATTAAAAAGGGATAGCCCAAGGCTTAGCTTGAAGAAAATGTGAAAATCGGACTTGTTTTGAGCAAAACCGAGTTTCTGAGGCAAAAGGGCAAAATTGGAAAATTTGGGAAAAATAGCAAATAGACTCCGAAAATTCTGAAAATTCTGAAAATTCTGAAAATCATTTGAAAGAGATTGGCGAAAGAAAATCTTGATTCGGAGTTCGTTTGCAAAATGGCCAAATCCCGGGCTCATTATGTAGTAATTCAAAAAGGAAAATCCCGGAAAAATAGCAAATGAGCTCCAAATCTTATGAAATTTTGCAAATCTCATTTTTAAATTATTTGGAAGAGATTGGAGAAATAAAATCTTGATTCGCAGTTCGTTTGCAAAATGGCCAAATCCCGGGCCTCCTATGCAATAATTCAAAAAGATAAATCCGGAAAAAAATAGCAAATGGACTCCAAATATTCTGAAATTTTTCAAATCTCATTTTTAAATTATTTGGAAGATATTGGCGAAAGAAAATCTTGATTCGGAGTTCGTTTTCAAAATGGCCAAATCCCGGGCCTCCTATGCAGTAATTCAAGCCGATAAATCCCGAAAAAATACCAAATGAGCTCCAAAAATTATGAAAACTTCCAGATCACACTTTTTAATTATTTTGAAAAGATTGGTGAAGAAAAATCTTGATTTGGAGCTCGTTTAAAAAATGGTAAAATGTAGAGGCATAAAAGGGCATTTTTGGAAGAAAAATCCAAATAAATAGCAAACGGACTCGGATAATTTTGAAAACTTCCAGAACTCAATATTTTATTATTTTTGACGTATTAAAAAAAGAAAAATTGAATTTGGAGTCCGTTTGATATTTATTTGCATCCGGAGGGCAAAACGGTTATTTCACCCAAGCAACCGAAAAGGGCTTCTTTGGGCCTTTCAAAAAAATCAGACTTGGGCTGGAATAGAGAAGTGCTGGCCTGCCCAGGCCCAAAGGAAGGAGGAAGCTTCTGATTTTTCAATGAAATGGCTAAAAATCAAGAGTTAGTTAGAGATTCTCTTTGATCAAGCCATGGTGATTAAGCCACATAGGCCAAGAGAGATGTCAACATTATTCTTGAACAGCTTTAATTTGAGATAGCTGATATGCTAATCTAAAGGTGGTAATTTCATGATTTTTTCACCTTGAATTATTAGCCATTTGATGGAAAATTGGTTACAAAAAAATGACAACACCTTGAGAATATTAAGGGCCATTCGGCCAGCCTTGTGGAGGGGGTCAGAAATTTCATTTTTCATCTTCATTTTGCTGAGTTCTTTTAGTTTTTACTTTGTTTTTCTCTCCTTGGTTGAAAGCAAAAAAGAAAAGTTTAGAAAAGAAAGGAAAGTTTGAAAAGATAAAGCTTGAAATATAGCTTCTTGAGGTTGCTCTTGAGCACCAACTCTTGCACTTTCTTGATTTTCCATTCTTGTTTTTTCTATTTTGATTTCTATTTGGTGAGTTTCTATATTAAATAAATGTTTTTTTATTGTTCTTTTAAGTTCTTCCTTCATCTCTTTCTTAAAGATATTTTTTACAATTTTTTTTTACAATAAACTCACCATGGCCAAATGGCCTACATTATTCATTTAAGTTGCTGTTTTGATTTATTTTACCATATTGTTTATGTTATTTTCTTTGATCTTGGTGTTTTAAATGTTATGTTATTTCATATACTTGAGTTATATTTTAATTTGGTTGCTTTGTTTGTTGCCATTTATGCTTTAAATATCATGTTTTTGCATTTTTAATTTTCTGTTTTCATAATGTTTAAATTTGAGCATGTTTTAGATTTAGTATATCAAGTGTTTGTGAAAATGGTTGTGTGGTCTTTGCATGATTTGAGTTTTATATCTTAGTTGAGCATGTTTTAGATTTAGTATATTAAGTGTTTGTGAAAATGCTTGTGTGGTTTTTGCATGATTTAAATGTTATATTTTAGTTGAGCATGTTAGTATACCAAGTGTTTGTGAAAATGCCATGCTTGTTGGAGCTTGAGGCCATTTGGTTACTCCATGTGTTTTGCATTGTGTGTTGCATTTTTGCCATGTTAGTTGGTAGGTTTTTGCATTTGCATGCCATTTAATTTAGTTTTGCATGCTAATATATCAAGTGTTTGTGAAAATGCCATGTTTGCTAGGTACATTATTCCATTCGGCCACCCTTGGAATTTTTGCATTTTATGTGCATTTTTGCTATGATTAGTTGATAGGTTAGCATTTGCATGATATTTGTTTGAGTTCTTGGTTTAAGCATGCTTTGTGTTTGTGAAAATGCCATGCACATTTTAGTTATTAAGTTAGGTTTATTTGCCATGCATGTTCATGCATTTTAGGTCTAGGTTGCATTAAATGCCATGCAAGTTCATTTAGGTCTAGGTCACTATATGAATGCCATGCATTTTTTCATGACATTTAGGTTTAAATCCATGCATGAACATGCATTATGTTTTCTGTATTGTTTCATGCATTTCATGTTCATGCCACTTGAATAATGACCTGAGCCAATTAATGGTTCCAAGTCTTGCTCTCTTGAGCATACTTGTGGAAAATTAAGTTTTGTCAAATTGATTATTCCACCTTTGTGATTTTTTTTACTTAGCCAATTTTTATCTAACTTTCAAAAAGTCCTAGCTACTGTTTGTGAGTCATTTTGTGAGGCTTAAATATTTTTACTTTGATTTTTAAATGATTTTATCAAAGGCAAAAATGTATTTTGGCAAAACAGTTTTTTCACCCAGTTTTTGTACTTTTCCGATTTTTCTGGGCATTTGTCTTTTATTAGAAAATTAAGCCGATTTTTTCCTGTGTATTTTTACATGTCCTGAGTCTCTAGTATTTTTTTTAGAATTTTTTGAATTTTTAAAAATAGGGTAAAAAAATCGTGGCTTAAAACTGGACAGTGGAGTCAGAATTGAATTTAAAGAAAAATCATTTTTCTGTTTTGGTTAAGTTACTTAGAGTGGGCTGATTAGGAGGGTTAGCTACTGACTTAGGGTAGTTCTAAGCCTTTTTAAACTCTAAAAATGGTTTTTCAAGTCTCGGGTTAAGGGTAGTCAAGTCCGGATTTTTAAACTTAGGAAATTAGAGCCATTTAAAAAAGATTTAGCACAGTTTTTATTTTTAATTCAAGCTATTCAAAATTGTTTTCAAACAATCACAAAGTATTTTGGTTTTAGAATATTTAATTTGACATATTTTCCTAAGGTAGCCGGATATCTTTTTAGATATACGGATTTCCTTAATTAAAGGAAAAAAATACATTTCATGCATTGCATTTTTCATATTCATGCATTTTATATAATATGTGATTCTTGCTATAATAATTTCTATGATATTGTTATTATTTTGATTTATATTTTTGATGTTATATGGTTTATCATATGGTTTTGAATATTTCATGATATCCTATGCTTTTATTTAGTTATTTTTATTTAGCATATACTATGTTCATGCATTATTATTTTTATATTCATGCATATTATATGATAGCATTATTTTATTCCATGTCATTTAAATTATATGCTATATCATTCATATTTGTCCTGTCATTTAAATTATTTCATTTCATTTAGGATATATTATGTCATCTAGAATATTTTATTTCATTTAGATTATATCATATGACTTAGGATATTGCATTTCATGTAGAATATATTATATTACCTAGGTCATTTCATTTCATTTAGGATATATTATGTCATCTAGAATATTTTATTTCATTTAGATTATATCATATGACTTTGGATATTGCATTTCATATAGAATGTATTATGTTACATAGGTCATTTAATTTCATTTAGAATATATCATATAACTTAGGATATTTCATTTCATTTAGAATATGCTAAGGCATTCAAATCATATCATGTCATTTAGGTCGTATTATATTATTTAGATTTTACTATGTCATTTTATTTATGTCATGCATATACATATTCATTTCTTTTAAATGTTTTCAAAAAAGATAATGGTTTTCAATAAAATAAAGATATTCCCGAGTTAAAATAATTCATGAGTTCTCTGCCGGGTTTGCTGGGGAGGATATCATCAATTATTATTAATAACGGAATATGTTCTTTAAAAAGAGAATGATTCGGAAAATTTTCCAAAATTAATAAAAATTTCTATATTTTGCCACGTTTGTTGGGGAATATAGGAAAATTTTGAATTTATAAATTCCGGATCGTTTTCAATTAAAAATGGAATTATTTTTCTTTAAATTGGGAATTAACTTGAAATACTAAATTTAAAACCAATTTTATACCGAGATTTGAGATAACACACGATTAATAAGGTACCGATTTATACGGGCGTTGTGGGGGTGCTAATCCTTCCCCGCACGTAACCGACTCCCAAACCCGCTTCTTTGATTTCTCTGGTTTATAATGCAGACTTGAAATTGGTTTTAAAAATGTTTTAATTAATTTTAAAATGTTTTATAAAACCGGTTTTAATAGGTGGCCGATCACACCTAGCTAAAAAAGATTGGTGGCGACTCCATGTCTTTTTTAAAGGTCATTTTCAAAACCTTCATTTTTCTAGAGGAATTAAGTCGACTTTTCCTCGGTTTTTTTTTTAATGTCACGCTTAACGAATAAAAAAGTCTTGCGATGAGACTCGTTATTTTTTAGGTTGCGACAGCTTGGCGACTCCACTGGGGACAATTAGAGAGTCAGGCCTAGAAATTAGTCGTGTGTTATCAAAGTCTCGGTTTTGTTGGTTTAATTGGTATTTAATTTTAATTCCCATATTTTTAAAATAAAAGAGAATTTTGAAAATAAAAAAATGTTTTAACTGTCCATATTCATGTGCATTCATATTATTATTTGTTCTCTGGTTATTTTGTTGTGTATATTTATATGTTTGCTTGACTGATGCTTTATATTGTTTGATTTTAGGGGGTATTTAGAATCAGGGTTGTAGAATCCTCCGCATGGGCATAGGAAAATATACTCTAACGAATTGAACCCGCTTTTATCGGGGTGTCTTACTAGCCTTCACCGACGACAGTGAGGAACAATTCGGGGCCTTAGAATCGATTCACCTTCATATAATAAACCTAGGCGAAGCCATGCCGGATTTCCGTTAGATATACTTAAAATAGGAACACATGGAGGGACATTTCTAAACCTTTTGTTACCTATTCTACACCGTGAAGAAGTTTTGTAGATCGGGCAACGATGTACGTACATCGCCCGTAATAAATGTGTTAATCCGCCCCAAAGGCACTGTGATACCTATATAAGTAGATATTTGTCGGGGTAAAATATTCATTAATTGTTTGGAAAAATAAAAATCCTTTTTCAAGCATTTTTGCATTTTGCACATTTCATGCATGTGTGAATAGAGCATGTACATTTTTTATTGTATTATTGATCTCATTCTTTGCAATAAACAGTTGGTAATTTCATTTGATGACTTCATAAAACCGGTAGTGTTACATGAACATTTGGATATTGTATCATAGTAGGATCCACTATCCCGAAATTCTTTTGAAAATAATATGATCGGTTTTTCAAAAAAAAAAAAACATGTTTCAGAAAATCATGAATTCGGAGGCAAATCTTGCATAATGAGATTTTTGAATAATCAAGATTTAGGTCCCATCAATTTCGTGTAATCATTGATTTCTTTGTATATACCTTGGTGTTAATTCATTTATTCTTTATTTGTATCATTTTGACATCGAGTTACAGTCCTAACATGCATGGTTATTCATTGTAGAATACATTTGTGATTACATTGTCATTCTTTGTACCTACCTTTGTATTACTTCATTTATTCTTAGCATATATCATTTTGACATCATAGCATGCATGGTTCTTCATTGTAGAATACATTTGTGATATACATGGTCATTCTTTGTACTTACCTTTGTATTAATTCATTAATTCTTCACATGTATCATTTTGACACCATAGCATGCATGGTCATTCATTGTAGAATACGTTTATGACATACATAGTCATTATTTGTATATACCTGTGCATCAATTTATTCATTTTTTTATGCATCATGTTAGCATTAGATTGCATCCATAGCATACATAGTCATGATAATTTCTCTGTATATGTTCATGCATTAATCATCAATATATTCATGCATATAGGAATAAAGCATGTACATTCACAATTGTATTCTTAATCTCATGACATTTTCATTTGCATGAAAGGGGTTCAAGATATGAGGAAAGAATCGGAGGAACGACTGGGTGCTTTGGAACGCAATCAAGAGGAATGTGGACATGAAATCCGGGAAGTGAAAGAACAACTTTCCAAATTGCTGAAAATGTTTGAGGATATGGGTAAGAGTAAAGAGGAACTTTCTAAGGGCTCTGTATTGTCTTCGGATCAACCAAAACCATTAGGTCCAGAACATACAATCCTTGCTGAATCCTGCGCTTGTCAATGCCACAAAGGTTGCAATCTTGATAAAATTATGGACAAAATCGTGAAAATGATTAAACCTGAAAGCCTGATACCAAAGATAGAAACCTCAGATCCAATACCATACCTGCAAACTGTTCTAAGTCCAAACCAGTATCCCACCCTACCATGGTCCAATCGTCCATTGGGATGACCACTACGAGATTCCTGAATCCCACTCCATCACCAACAATTGCCAGTCCATACTATTTTCCTCATCAATCACCTTATCCAATATCTCGGATAGGAACCTCGAGCTATGTACAACCTCCAAAGGCCCCATGTCCAAATCCATACCCTTACCTTGCTGTTCCGCCACATCTCCATGTAAACACTCCGGTTCGGACCTTAGTGCCACCACCAAGTGCCCCAACTCCTAGGTTCAGTGTGACTAAGAAACGACCCCAGGATAAGACCCAAAGGCCTTTTGATCCCCTTCCAATTAGCTACCGAGAGCTTCTCCCTATACTGATCCAAAATCACATGGTTGCCTGTATCCCATTGAAACCCCTGTTACCACCATATCCAAATGGGTATAATCCATATGCAAGATGTGATTATCACTGTGGAATTGTTGGCCATAACATTGAAGATTGTATAGCATTCAAAAAGAAAGTGCAAACTCTTATAAATGCCAAGTGGTTGGATCCAACGACACTGATTGATAAAGGACTGGGAAAGCGCCATTAGGATTGGGAGATTTACAGCATTGAGGTGCAAAGACTTCGGTCTTAAATGATGTAATAGGATTTCACTTTTTTCAGTAGCCGGCTTTTATAGCCTTAGGATGCTAGAAGGAATAAAGTACTTGTAAAAGATAGTTTTAACCACTGTTCAAATTTTGTAAAACATGGTTTATACCATTGTGAACATTGATATGGGAATGAATTGGTTATGTTTCAAATTTATGAGATGTTGATGATTAAGTTCCTCCGATTCTTATTTCCTCCGTGATATCTTCCCCTTTGTATTTTGCATCTGATCAATTATTTGTCCTACCATACATTCATACATGTATCATGTTAGCATCAGGTTGCATTCATGCATTCATAATCAGCATGATTTTTTTTGTATATATCTATGTATTAATTTGTTTATTCTTTACATGCATCATGTTGACTTTGGGGTTGCATTCATGACAAACATAGTCAGCATGATTTTTCCGTATATGCTTATGCATTAATTTGTCATATTAACATCAGGATGCATTCATGACACACATGGTTAGCATGATTTTCTTTGTATATACCCTGTATCAATCATTCATTGTTTGCATGTATCAGACACCGTGTTGCATTCATAGTGTATATGATCATTCATTGGGAAATATGCTAAAATGTACATGATCAGTCATTGCATATATCCATGTGTTGATTTGTTTATTCTTTGTTTGCAACATGTTGGTATTGTGATTGCATTTATTACATATATGGTCAGCATGTTTCCATTGTACATGTCCATACATCATATTGTTTAGGCTTCACATGCATCAAATTGCATTCATGGCTCATTCATCATGACATACATTTGGGGGAAATAAAATAGAAGTTGGCTTGGCTTTAGGAGTCTTTGAAAGAATTTCCATTTCTAATCAGAAGAAGTACTGAGTACCCTTTTAATACAGGCTAGTGCTATGGAGGATGAACAAGTTGCCCGAATGGAAAAAATGGAAAGGGAACAGAAAGAATTGCGAGAACAGCTAGCAAAGTCTCAAGCAGAATCTAAGGATGAGATGACTAAATTGATGGAGCTGATGTCTGCCGTAATCAAGGGAAAAGGATACACCGAAAACTTTGTCGCCAGAGAAGGGTTAGAGGCACAAAAAAGTCAGAATGAGGTCGTAATGATTGATGCCCAGAACACAGTCAATGTCCTAAACTCAGATGATCCAGCTGAACAGGCAAAGTTGAAAAGGGTTACAGTAAATGAGGTTGAGTTGGCAGATTCCCAAGGGAAATATCAGTTGCTAGATGAAAGGCTCCGGGTAGTAGAAAATACAGATGTATTTGGGAGTTTAGATGCGAAAGAACGATGTTTGGTCTTCGATTTAGTCATTCCTCCTAAGTTCAAGATCCCTGACTTTGTGAAATATGACGGGACGACTGATCCATCAGCCCACATCAATATGTTCTGCCTGAAGATGACGAGTCATATAGATAATGATAAGCTTTTGATTCACTGCTTTCAGGATAGCCTCAGCAGGTCCGCAATTAGGTGGTATAGTCAGTTGAGTAGGGATCAGGTTCGCTCTTGAAATGACCTAGCTAGGGTTTTTCTAAACCAGTACAAGCATATGACCGACACAGTGCCTGACCGTCTCACCTTGCAAAATATGAAGAAAAGAGCTACTGAGAGCTTCAAAAAATATGCACAAAGGTGGATGAGCCTGGCCGCCCAAGTACAACTGCCTTTAACTTAGAAGGAAACCACTGTCCTTTTTGTGAATACACTACAGGCCCTATACTACGATATACTTGTCGGCAACACCACGAAGCTTTTTTCGGGCATGGTAATTTCAAGGGAGATGATTGAGAATGCTATCAAGGATGGAAAAATTGAGGAGAAAGAACATCCAATACCAAGGAAAAAGGGGCATCTGAAAAGAAAAAGAAAGATACCCAAGTCGTGGAAGACTTTGCCTTACCTCCCCAATTCTCCTCGTATCAGCCATTTTACTCTACCCTAAACAATATCTCTCAAGGTTTTTATCCCTACCAACCAATGACTGCAACTACACCAGAATTTACATCTGTCTATCAAGCGAACACCCTTGGGAATAATCGAAGGGGGCATAAAAAGCGAAAAAGAAATCAGGATGACCCCGATTCCTGTAACATACAGTGAGCTATTACCTCAACTCATCCAGAATCACCTTGTAACAACCATGCAATTAGAGCCTTTGAAGCCCCCTTATCCGAGCTAGTATGATGCTAATGAGTGTTATGGGTATCATTCTGGCAATCAAGGTCACTCAACAGAGAACTGCCCCGCTTTGAAGTACAAGGTCAGAGATCTTATCAAGGCTGGTTCGATAAGTTTTGAAGATGGGGAAGCCAAGTGTCATAAGAAACATTGTGCATGATCATATTAGGTTTTTGACGCATGTAGTTCTATACACTGTGATGATGAAAGCACTTGTCTCATGTTAACATCTACATGAATTAAATGAATTTTGAATTTTAAATGCTTTGTGTTTGTTGTGTTTTAACAATAACTTGAATTTGCAAAAACAAGCATTAAGGAATTTTTAATAATGGATAGTCTCAAGAAGATTGATGATCAGTGTTACAAATGACCCAATACCTTCTCCCCTCTCTTTAGGTTTTCCTAAGCCTAAATCTCTTAAACCAAGAACACTTAATGCTTCAAGAAATATGAATGATTTGACTTCATAAAACCATTGTCATCACAGAATAAGCAAAGACGTAGATCTTAGTCTAGGCTATGAACGAAGGAACGAACTTTTTGAAAATTTTCAAATTCCTTGAAATTCAAACAAATGAGACTTTCTTTCAAGAATTTATATCATGGAAATTTGGTGTGTGTCAAGATTGTGCTAAAACCATTCATGACCTTTCCCAATGACCACAAAACACTAATTGCCCAAACATCACTTCATGATTGACACCCTGGGGCACAATGATTAAACTAGATTATCCCTTGTCCCAGAGAAAACCCGTTTTTGGGTCATATTTTCCTTGTCTCTTCAAAGAACTCAGATTGGAAACTCAGCCTTTTCAGTACAGATCTAGACTTGCTATGTTCCTCGTTGATACAAATTCTCATTGGTTAATCAAATTGGGGCATCATATGTGGAAATGATGGATACATGGTGAATAAGGATGGACTAAACGCATGAATCATTGGGGCATGCGATGAAAAATGAAAAATGAAAAAATTTGTGATATCATGCATATGAGAATTTGGATGATTCCAAAGTGCAAAATGAAATTCTGAATATCTATTTCCCCTGGGGATTGCTTTTCAAAGTGAATATTCATGCTTGACATGAGGAATGGCCATCTTTCATATCCTTTTCGCACAAAAAGAAATTATCCATAGTCACCCCTTTTGAGCCAAAAGAATTTTTTTTCTTCTTTGAACCCAGATCAAGGATCACCCTCTACACTGGGGGCAAATGCGAGGAAAGATCTTTTTAAAGATCATTGAGAAATGAGTCCTAGCTCAAAGACAGATACAAAGCAAATGGAACCCCGAATAAATACGGGCTCACTCTGTCAAAGAAAAAAGAAGAGGAAAAGATGGCGAAATGAAAGCCAAGAAAAACAAAAGAAAAACACAAAAAAAGTGTGTGAAAAAGCGATGGCAAATGAAAGCCAAAAGCGAAAAAGAAAAGACGCAAAAGTAAAAAAGAAAGAAATGTCCAAGAAGGGACAAATGCTTCAAAGAGAATCCTCCTCAAAAAATGATGCTGGATCTGATTACCCTCAAACACATATTTTGGGCCTATTTATCCTTTCTTTCTGAACCCTGAGCCATGGCCTACATTACATGCTTTAAAAGTCCATTTTGATCAAGCATGAATATTTAATTTGAAGGGTTTTCCTCATATTTTATCCCATCTCATCAAATTCTCATTTCACTAAGGAAGAATTTAGAATTCCCAAGTGCATGGTAAAATAATGAAAAAAGAAAATTGGAGAGAAAAGGGACTATAGGGCGAAAACCCAAAAACGGGCGGTCTAGAGTAGAATGGGAATTTTCGATGCCATCGATGATAGTGCCGATACCACAAAAGAAAAGATCTTCTTATAAATTGGTCATTGAGGAACATTTAAGAATTCCTGAACCTCCCAAATTGTCAATTCTCATTCAGAGGATTGTCTTCAAAAACTGAAACTTTTGTTCCCAAGATTAAACTTTCCGGTTTAAACTTCCCAGCCAATCTTGATGCTTGTCAAAATGCCTTGATATGGAAACTAAAAGAATGTTAAATTTGTTTGGTTCTCAATGAATTCATGATTTATAAAACCTGTTCCATTTGTGAGCCTAGAAGGAATATACATTTTTGTCATGAAGTTTTCCTGGAAAAGCCAGAATCTTGTTATACCAAGCCTTGCCAATCCCAGTTGAAAAAACCCAGATTGATACTTAGAGAAATTTCTAACAATGATCATCAGTCTTCAAAAGATTTATACATCACATATTGTGGGGTTAATATTTTTTTCAGAAGTTTTCAAAATGCGAAAACAAATAAAGAGATTTTGAAATACCCATTTTGATGTTGACATGAGACAAGGATTTTTTTCTAACCCAAAGGTATAGAACTGCCAGGATAGGTCCTGACTTCTAGATATGAGAAGAAGAAATCGAACCCAGTTCAGATCTCTGTTGATGAAAGTTTGAAAACTGTTGGGGCAAAGAGAATAGCCAAAATGAATTGAAGATATACTCTGATTTGAAGAGGAAAAATGAATTTGAAAGGCTAAGCCAAAGTCTAGAAAAACAACCAGGGGCATTTGCATCACTCGTGAGCACTATCTCTTTATCAAGCTTTTACATCCGCACAGTGTTGGCCAGCATTTGCATCATTCATGGGTATTTGCATTGGCATTATTCCATAACCATCTGCATTTTACCTTTACATTTACATTCTTCATGAAATTCGCATTTGTGTCATCTCAAGCAATTGCGTCATTTCTAGAATCAATGCATTATTGTGTGGTAATTGTAGTTACACCATTTATAAACCAGTTACATGAATACAATTAGTAGGGGCATCTGCATCATGAAACATGGGCATCAATCCAGGCCATTTGCATTTGCACTAAGAAATATTTTACATTTGCACCATGAAGCATGAGCACCTTATTAAAAGACATGTGCATCTGCATCATTTCTCAAATCTTCTGGAGGAGTTACCCAGAATTTTACAATGAGCAAGTCTTTGGTGGTGATAGCCAAAGCTTCTGGTGGGGATATCCAGAATTTTACAGTTTTAAAAGTGAACAAGTCTTCGGTGGTGATAGCTGAAGCCTCTGGTGGAGATATCCAGGGTTTTATAATTTTGAAAAATGAGAAATCTTCTTCTGGAAGAGTTACCCAGAATTTTACAATGAGCAAGTCTTTGGTGGTGATAGCCAAAGCTTCTGGTGGGGATATCCAGAATTTTACAGTTTTAAAAGTGAACAAGTCTTCGGTGGTGATAGCTGAAGCCTCTGGTAGAGATATCCAGGGTTTTATAATTTTGAAAAATGAGAAATCTTCTTCTGGAGGAGTTAACCAGAATTTTACAATGAGCAAGTCTTTGGTGGTGATAGCCACAGCTTCTGGTAGGGATATCCAGAATTTTACAGTTTTAAAAGTGAACAAGTCTTCGGTGGTGATTGTTGAAGCCTCTGGTGGAGATATCCAGGGTTTTATAATTTTGAAAAATGAGATATCTTCTTTTGGAGGAGTTACCCAGAATTTTATTCAACATGTGCATCTACATCAAGAAGCATTTGCATCAATCTAAGTTAGTTGAATCTGCATCAAGAAAGTTTGCATCAAATCAAGTCATTTACATTTGCATCAAAGACATTTGCACCAATCTAAGTCATTTGCATCTACATCAAGAAGCGTTCGCATCAACTAAAGACATTTGCATTTGCATCATGAAGCATTTGCATCATCTCTTAAAGCTTTCAGGTATAATCGAACTCGTTTTGCTTCTCAAATGAGTCAAGCCCCGAGATCATCGTCGAGGTACTTTCTTTTATATGAACAAGTCTTCGGTGGTGACAGCTGAAGCCTCTGGTGGAGATATCCAGAGTTTTAAAATCCTTTGAAAAGGTAGAAAGTCTTCGGTGGTGATAGCTGAAGCTAATGGAGATGATACCCAGAATTTTTACAGTTTTAAAATGAGCAAGACTTTAGTGGTGATAGTTGAAGCTTCTGGAGGAGATACCCAGAATTTTAAACACAGCTGAGAACAAGACAGGTTAAGGCCCTGAGACCATCTTCGAGGTCATTTCTTTTCTTACAAATCGAATTCGTTTCCTTAAGACGAGTCGAGCCCAGAGATCATCGTCGAGGTACTTTTTTTTTATTATTATGAACAAGTCTTCGGTGGTGATAGCTGAAGCCTCTGGTGGAGATATCCAGAGTTTTAAAATCCTTTGCAAGGGTAGAAAGTCTTTAGTGGTGATAGCTGAAGCTTCTGGAGGTGATACCCAGAATTTTTACAGTTTTAAAAATGAGCAAGACTTTGGTGGTGATAGCCGAAGCTTCTGGAGGAGATACGCAGAATTTTAAACACAGCTGAGAACAAGACAGGTTAAGGCCCTGAGACCATCGTCGAGGTCATTTCTTTTCTTGCAAATCGAATTCGTTTCCTTAAGACGGGTTGAGCCTTGATTAGTCAGGGAATTCAATTTAAGGACAAAATCTTCAATTTACTATTTTTTTTTTTTTAAAAAAAAAATGAAAAAAAAAAGAAAAATGAGGAAAAATAAAAAAATGAAAAAAATTGAAAATGGAAAAAAATGAAAAATGAAAAAATGATAGAAGAATGAAAAAGAAACCCCTTTCTCTTTCCTTCACATGTGATTTCACTGACCGTACAAAATTAGTGTCGGTTTATCTTTGCCTGATTCCTGATTCTCAGCAATAGCCAAAGAGGGGCTGCTGTAGACACCTAATTTTGTCCGGACCACTAAAACAGGTATGTTTTCTTCCTAAATTGATGTTTCCGAGTGTAAAAAGACTTTTTTCATCCTCCAGGTGGTACTCCAAGACTTAGTTTAAGAGGGCGAGCATAAAAAGTCAAACTTGAAAAAGTCAACCTAGGAAAAAGTCAACCCCAGAAAGTCAAACTACTAAAAAAGTCAACCCACTTTCAAAATCAAGATTTTAAGTTCAATTGAAAAATGGCAAAAGAATTTTGGTAATCCGAGGTCTACATTGAAAGATATGGAGTTCGAAAGTTGGGATTTGGAGATTCAGTAGAAAGGAAACCCTAATCCGAGAAATTTGGGAAAAGTGCTTAAACGATCAAATTGGTCGAAATTGAAGGTTCCAAATGAAAGATAAGCACTGACTACGGGTAATGGATAAGTCACTTGCAAGAAAAACCGAAAGAAAAGTCAATCCGGGAGAAAACCGAGAATTAAGGTTTTTAGTGGATTTCGGTGAAATCAGGAAGAATCACGGAAATGGCCCGACATGGTATGACCAAAGCCCCCAATGGATGAGGAATGATGAAAAAGGGATAGCCCAAGGCTCAGCTTGAAGAAAATCTGAAAATCGGACTTGTTTTGAGCAAAACCGGGTTTCGGAGGCAAAAAGGCAAAATTGGAAAATTTGGGAAAAATAGCAAATGGACTCCGAAAATTCTGAAATTTTTTCAATCTCATTCTTAAATCATTTGAAAGATATTGGCAAAAGAAAATCTTGATTCGGAGTTCGTTTGCAAAATGGCCAAATCCCGGGCTCCTCGTGTAGTAATTCAAAAAGGAAAATCCAAGAAAAATAGCAAATGAGCTCCAAATCTTCTGAAATTTTGAAAATCTCATTTTTAAATTATTTGGAAGATATTTGCGAAAGAAAATCTTGATTCGGAGTTCGTTTGCAAAATGGCCAAATCCCGGGCCTCCTATGCAATAATTCAAAAAGATAAATCTTGAAAAAACAGCAAATGGACTCCAAAAATTCTAAAATTTTTCAAATCTCATTTTTAAATTATTTGGAAGATACTGGAAAAAGAAAATATTGATTTGGAGTTCGTTTGCAAAATGGCCAAATCCCGGGCCTCCTATGCAGTAATTCAAGCCGATAAATCCCGAAAAAATACCAAATGAGCTCCAAAAATTATGGAAACTTCCAGATCACACTTTTTAATTATTTTGAAGAGATTGGTGAAGAAAAATCTTGATTTGGAGCTCGTTTAAAAAATGGTAAACATAAAAGGGCATTTTTGGAAGAAAAAATCCAAATAAATAGAAAACGGACTCGGATAATTTTGAAAACTTACAGAAATCAATATTTTATTATTTTGGAAGTATTAAAAAAATAAAAATTGAATTTGGAGTCCGTTTGATATTTATTTGCATCCGGGGGGCAAAACGGTCATTTCACCCAAGCAACCGAAAAGGGCTTCTTTGGGCCTTTCAAAAAAATCAGAGTTGGGCTGGAAAAGAGAAGTGTTGGCCTGCCCAGGCCCAAAAGGAAGGAGGAAGCTTCTGATTTTTCAATCAAATGGCTAAAAATCAAGAGTTAGTTAGAGATTCTCTATGATCAAGCCATGGTGATTAAGCCACATAGGCCAAGAGAGATGTCAACATTATTCCTGAACAGCTGTAATTTGAGATAGCTGATATGCTAATCTAAAGGTGGTAATTTCATGATTTTTTCACCTTGAATTATTAGCCATTTGATGGAAAATTGGTTACAAAAAAATGACAACACCTTCAGAATATTAAGGGCCATTCGGCCAGCCTTGTGGAGGGGGTCAGAAATTTCATTTTTCATCTTCATTTTGCTGAGTTCTTTTAGTTTTTACTTGGTTTTTCTCTCCTTGGTTGAAAGTAAAAAAGAAAAGTTTAGAAAAGAAAGGAAAGTTTGAAGAGATAAAGCTTGAAATATAACTTCTTGAGGTTGCTCTTGAGCACCAACTCTTGCACTTTCTTGATTTTCCATTCTTGTTTTTGCTATTTTGATTTCTATTTGCTGAGTTTCTATTTTAAATAAATGTTTTTTTATTGTTCTTTTAAGTTCTTCCTTCATCTCTTACTTAAAGATATTTTTTACAATTTTTTTTTACAATAAACTCACCATGGCCAAATGGCCTACATTATTCATTTAAGTTGCTGTTTTGATTTATTTTACCATATTGTTTATGTTATTTTCTTTGATCTTGGTGTTTTAAATGTTATGTTATTTCATATACTTGAGTTATATTTTAATTTGGTTGCTTTGTTTGTTGCCATTTATGCTTTAAATATCATGTTTTTGCATTTTTAATTTTCTGTTTTCATAATGTTTACATTTGAGCATGTTTTAGATTTAGTATATCAAGTGTTTGTGAAAATGCTTGTGTGGTCTTTGCATGATTTGAGTTTTATATCTTAGTTGAGCATGTTTTAGATTTAGTGTATTAAGTGTTTGTGAAAATGCTTGTGTGGTTTTTGCATGATTTAAGTGTTATATTTTAGTTGAGCATGTTAGTATACCAAGTGTTTGTGAAAATGTTATGCTTGTTGGAGCTTGAGGCCATTTGGTTACTCCATGTGTTTTGCATTTGTGTTGCATTTTTCCCATGTTAGTTGGTAGGTTTTTGCATTTGCATGACATTTGATTTAGTTTTGCATGCTAATATATCAAGTGTTTGTGAAAATGCCATGTTTGCTAGGTACATTATTCCATTCGGCCACTCTTGAAATTTTTGCATTTTATGTGCATTTTTGCTATGATTAGTTGATAGGTTAGCATTTGCATGATATTTGTTTGAGTTCTTGGTTTAAGCATGCTTTGTGTTTGCGAAAATGCCATGCACATTTTAGTTATTAAGTTAGGTTTATTTTCCATGCATGTTCATGCATTTTAGGTCTAGGTTGCATTAAATGCCATGCAAGTTCATTTAGGTCTAGGTCACTATATGAATGCCATGCATTTTTTCATGACATTTAGGTTTAAATCCATGCATTTCATGCATTATGTTTGCTGTATTGTTTCATGCATTTCATGTTCATGCCACTTGAATAATGACTTGAGCCAATTAATGGTTCCAAGTCATGCTCTCTTGAGCATACTTGTGGAAAATTAAGTTATGTCAAATTGATTATTCCACCTTTGTGATTTTTTTTACTTAGCCAATTTTTATCTAACTTTCAAAAAGTCCTAGCTACTGTTTGTGAGTCATTTTGTGAGACTTAAATATTTTTACTTTGATTTTTAAATGATTTTATCAAAGGCAAAAATGTATTTTGGCAAAACAGTTTTTTCACCCAGTTTTTGTACTTTTCTGATTTTTCTGGGCATTTGTCTTTAATCAGAAAATTAAGCCGATTTTTTCCCATGTAGTTTTACATGTCTTGAGTCTCCAGTATTGCTTTCAGAATTTTTTGAATTTTTTAAAATAGGGTAAAAAATCGTGGCTTAAAACTGGACAGTGGAGTCAGAATTGAATTTAAAGAAAAATCATTTTTCTGTTTTGGTTAAGTTACTTAGAGTGGGCTGATTAGGAGGGTTAGCTACTGACTTAGGGTAGTTTTTAAGCCTTTTTAAACTCTAAAAATGGTTTTTCAAGTCTCGGGTTAAGGGTAGTCAAGTCCGGATTTTTAAACTTAGGAAATTAGAGCTATTTAAAAAAGATTT
Organism: Fremontodendron californicum; assembly: GCA_030761205.1. Lineage (NCBI taxonomy): Eukaryota > Viridiplantae > Streptophyta > Magnoliopsida > Malvales > Malvaceae > Fremontodendron > Fremontodendron californicum. The sequence goes on from JAULJL010000009.1 coordinate 26,299,796, forward strand.
AGCCCAGTTTTAATTTTTAATTCAAGCTTTTCAAAATTGTTTTCAAACAATCACAAAGTATTTTGGTTTTAGAATATTTAATTTGACATATTTTCCTAAGGTAGCCGGATATCTTTTTAGATATACGGATTTCCTTAATTAAAGGAAAAAATACATTTCATTCACTGCATTTTTCATATTCATGCATTTTATATAATATGTGATTCTTGCTATAATAATTTCTATGATATTGTTATTGTTTTGATTTATATTTTTGATGTTATATGGTTTATCATATGGTTTTGAATATTTCATGATATCCTATGCTTTTATTTAGTTATTTTTATTTAGCATATACTATGTTCATGCATTATTATTTTTATATTCATGCTTATTATATGATAGCATTATTTTATTCCTTGTCATTTAAATTATATGCCATATCATTCATATTTGTCATGTCATTTAAATTATTTCATTTCATTTAGGATATATTACGTCATCTAGAATATTTATTTCATTTAGATTATATCATATGACTTTGGATATTGCATTTCATGTAGAATATATTATATTACCTAGGTCATTTCATTTCATTTAGGATATATTATGTCATCTAGAATATTTTATTTCATTTAGATTATATCATATGACTTAGGATATTGCATTTCATATAGAATGTATTATGTTACATAGGTCATTTAATTTCATTTAGAATATATCATATAACTTAGGATATTTCATTTCATTTAGAATATGCTAAGGCATTCAAATCATATCATGTCATTTAGGTTGCATTATATTATTTAGATTTTACTATGTCATTTTATTTATGTCATGCATATACATATTCATTTCTTTTAAATGTTTTCAAAAAAGATAATGGTTTTCAATAAAATAAAGAAATTCCCGAGTTAAAATAATTCATGAGTTCTCTGCCGGGTTTGCTGGGGAGGATATCATCAATTATTATTAATAATGGAATATCTTCTTTAAAAAGAGAATGATTCGGAAAATTTTCCAAAATTAATAAAAATTTCTATATTTTGCCACGTTTGTTGGGGAATATAGGAAAATTTTGAATTTATAAATTCCGGATCATTTTCAATTAAAAATGGAATTATTTTTCTTTAAATTGGGAATTAACTTGAAATACTAAATTTAAAACCAATTTTACACCGAGATTTGAGATAACATACGATTAATAAGGCACCGATTTATACGGGCGTTGTGGGGCTGCTAATCCTTCCCCGCACGTAACCGACTCCCGAACCCGCTTCTTTGATTTCTCTGGTTTATAACGCAGACTTGAAAATGTGTTTTAAAAATGTTTTAATTTATTTTAAAATGTTTTATAAAACCGGTTTTAATAGGTGGCCGATCACACCTAGCTAAAAAAGATTGGTGGCGTGTCCATGTCTTTTTTAAAGGTCATTTTCAAAACCTTTATTTTTCTAGAGGAATTAAGTCGACTTTTCCTCGTTTTTTTTTAATATCACGCTTAACGAATAATAAAGTCTTGCGATGAGACTCGTTATTTTTTAGGTTGCGACAACTACCACTTGTAAGGGGCACATATTACCAAGAGTCCTTTCGGATAATGGTTCTTCACTAAATGTGATGCCTTTAGCAACCCTATCCAAATTGCCAGTGGATATATCCTATATGATACCAAGTTGCACAGTGGTCAGAGCTTTTGATGGAATAAGGAGAGAGGTTATGGGAATCATTGAAGTTCCTTTGGAGATAGGCCCCTGCATTTATACAGTGAATTTCCAGGTCATGGATATTAATCCATCTTATAATTTCTTATTGGGAAGGCCATGCATACATTCAGCTGGGACTGTACCCTCGTCTCTTCACCAAAAACTGAAATTTGTGATGGAGGGCCGGTTGATCACAGTATCAGGAGAGAAAGATATAATAGCCTCCGCATCTACTGAATCTCCTTATGTTGAGCCCAATGAAGAGGCCGTGGAATGCTCTTTCCGGTCTTTGGAATTTGTAAATGCAGTTTTCGTCGCTGAAGGACAAAAAATTTCGAATACGAGGCTATCCAAGAACACAAGGCTTGGGGTAAGAACTACTGTGGGAAAAGGCTACGGGGCTGGAAAAGGTCTCGGGAAATATCTTCAAGGGATGGCTCGAGCAATAGAAGTAAAAGGGAAGAAAGACCGTTTTGGCCTAGGATATCTTCCGAAGGCCCATGAGAAAAGGAAACAAGTTGAAAGGAACCGACAAAGGATGATGGCCCGTCTTATAGGTATGGATATTGAATGGGAGCCTATGACATTCCTACCTATCCTTCATAGCTTTCGCTCAGCCGGTTCTCTGTTCGGAGAAAAGAATTCTGATGATGTGCTCGTAATGATAGGGCAAGCCTTCGAGAGATTCCAGGTGAATAGGGATGAGCAGATGTATGATGTGGAGATCTGCATGACTGAGGAAGACAGAATTGAAAGAGAGAATGCTAGCTGGATAGTGCGACCATGTCCGCCAGGATATAGACTAACCAACTGGAGTGCGACTGAGTTGCCCATAGTTTTTAAGTCTATTCCAAAGTAATACTTTCAGAAAAAGCAATCTTAATTATCTTTACCCAGAGATATTAAGAGTTTTTTCTGTAATGGGCTTTTTAAACATTTTCATTCAATAAATAACAAGCACAATGCATTTATCCATATTGATGTGTCCATATTCTTTCATTTTTGTTATTTATTTTGTTTTCATTATATATTTTCCTATATTGTTTCTTCTCCACCTATTTACAGGTGTGCGGATGCGGAATATGAGGACCTTCCTGTCAGTAATTCTGAAATTGATTTTGAAAGACCCATTTGCATGGGTGATTTTGAGGCTAATGAGGATACTGAGGATTATGGTCTACCTCCAGATTTATTAAGGAAAATAGAACAAGAGGAGAAACAAGTACTTCCTCATAAGGAGTTATTGGAGACGATAAATCTGGGAAATGGTGAAGAGATAAAAGAAGTCAAAATCGGAACTTCATTGTCATCATCAATAAAAGGTGAATTGATAGCTTTGCTCCAAGAGTATGTGGATGTATTTGCATGGTCTTACCAGGACATGCCAGGGTTGGATCCGGATATTGTGGTTCATAAGCTCTCTTTAAGGTCAGAATGCAAGCCAATTCAACAAAAGTTGAGAAGAACGAGGCCCGACATGCTGTTAAAGATAAAGGAGGAGGTAAAGAAGCAATTTGATGCTGGATTCTTAGAGGTGGCAAAATATCCAGAATGGGTGGCAAATATTGTTCCAGCGCCAAAGAAGGATGGGAAGGTGCGAATGTGCGTTGACTACCGAGATTTGAACAAGGCCAGCCCTAAAGATAATTTCCCTTTGCCCCACATTGATACTCTGGTGGATAATACGGTGAAAAGTTCTTTATTTTCTTTCATGGACGGGTTCTCAGGAAACAATCAGATCAAGATGGCACCGGAAGATATGGAGAAAACCATATTTGTTACAATGTGGGGAACCTTCTGCTACAAAGTAATGCCATTTAGGTTGAAGAATGCTGGGGCAATATACCAAAGAGCCATGGTGACCTTGTTTCATGATATGATGCATAAGGGAATTGAGGTCTACGTTGATGATATGATCGCAAAGTCACAAGGAGAAGAGGAGCATATTGTGAATCTTAAGAAGCTCTTTGAACGACTAAAGAAGTTTAGACTCAAGCTAAATCCGGTAAAATGCACTTTTGGAGTCACCTCGTGGAAGTTGTTGGGTTTTGTCGTCAGAAAAAGAGGAATTGAGATTGACCCGGATAAAGTGAATGCTATTTAGAATCTGCCACCACCTCGCACTCAAAAGGAAGTAAGAGGCTTTCTGGGGAGGTTGAATTACATTACTCGGTTTATTTCACAGTTAACCGACAAATGTGATCCAATATTTAAGTTACTTTGAAAATGTGATCCAGGAGAATGGGATGAAAGGTGTCAGATTGCTTTTGAAAAGGTTAAGCATTATCTATCAAACCCACCAGTATTAATGCCACCTATTCTGGATAAACCAATGATACTGTATTTATCAGTATTTGAAAGATCCATGGGTTGTGTTTTGGGGCAGCTTGATGAAACTGGAAAGAAAGATCAGGCAGTTTACTACCTCAGCAAGAAGTTCACAGATTATGAGTTGAAATATTCATTAGTATAGAAGTTGTGTTGCGCCTTAGCTTGGACTGCTCGAAGACTCAGACAGTATATGTTGTATCACACAACGTGGCTGATTGCCAAGCTGGATCCAGTCAAGTACATGTTGGAAGCACCTTCTTTGTCAGGGAGGACGGTAAGATGGCAGGTTTTATTGTCAGAATACGACATTGTATATGTAAGTCAAAAAGCTGTCAAGGGCAATGCAATGGCTGAATTCTTAGCAAGTTGGGCAGTGGAAGATTATGAGCCGTTGAACTTTGACTTCCCAGATGAAGATTTGATGTATGTGTCGCAAGCAGATGATGTTCCCCTGAAGAAGAAAGTATGGAAAATGTACTTTGATGGCGCATCTAATGCCATGGGACATGGAATTGGTACAATGCTTATATCCCCAGAAGAAGATTGTTATCCTTTCACTGCTAGATTGGATTTTGATTGTACAAACAATACTGCCGAGTATGAAGTATGTACTATGGGCCTTCGTGCTGTAGTGGACAGAAAGATCAAAGTATTGGAAGTTTTCAGAGACTCAGCCCTAGTGATTTACCAGCTACGAGGAGAATGGGAAACCCGAGATACAAAGCTAATCCGATACCCAAAACTCATACTGAGTTTATTGGAGGAGTTCGAAGAAGTTTCAATTACTTTCCTCGATAAGAAAACCGAATGGCAGATGCTTTGTCTACTTTGTCATCAATGTTTAAAGTGAACGAAAGGGCGGAAGTTGTGCCGATCAAGATGAGCATATATGAGTCTCCTGCCCACTGTTTGAGTATTGAAGAAGAAGCAGATGGCCTTCCTTGGTATAATGACATCTTGCAGTACATTAAGAATCAACAATACCCAGAACAAGTAACAGAGAATGACAAGAGGACTCTGAGAAGGCTAGCAATGGGTTTTGTTCTAGACAGTGAGATTCTCTATAAGAAAGGGAAAGATCAAGTCCTATTGAGATGTGTCGGGTCTGCCGAAGCTCGAAGAATCATAGAAGAGGTCCATGAAGGGATATGAGGCACTCATGCTAATGGTCACATGCTTGCTAAATAGATTATGAGGGCAGGGTACTATTGGCTGACGATGGAAGGAGATTGCATCAGTTATTCCCGAAAGTGCCATAAATGCCAGATATACGCAGATAAGATTCATGTGTCGCCATCTCCATTACATGTCATGACTGCACCTTGGCCTTTTTCAATGTGGGGAATGGATATGATCGGGCCTATTACCCTGAAAGCTTCAAATGGACATCGTTTCATCTTGGTGGCCATAGATTATTTCACAAAGTGGGTAGAAGCTGCGTCCTATGCGAATGTAACAAAGTCGGTGGTATGCAGATTCGTCAAGAAAGAAATCATATGCCGTTACGGGTTGCCAGCAAGAATTATTTCAGATAATGCTCTCAATTTGAACAATAAGATGATGAGAGAAGTGTGTACTCAATTCAAGATCACACATCATAATTAGGCACCTTACCGTCCGAAGATGAATGGCGCAGTAGAAGCAGCTAACAAGAACATCAAGAAGATTGTCGAGAAGATGACCAATGTGTACAAGGATTGGCACGAGATCTTGCCGTTTGCTCTTCATGCATATCGTACATCAGTTCGTACATCTACAGGGGCAACACCGTTTTCTTTGGTATACGGGATGGAAGCAGTGCTACCTATTGAATTTGAGATCCCTTCACTTCGGATTTTGATGGAAGTTGGCCTAGAGGAAGCAGAATGGGTTAGAGCTCGTTATGAACAGTTGAATCTCATCGAGGAGAAAAGATTGAAAGCAATTTGTCACGGGCAGTTGTATCAGAAAAGGATGATTCGAGCCCACAACAAGAAGGTTCGTCCTAGACAGTTCCTAGAGGGGGAGTTGGTATTGAGGAAAATTCTCCCTATAGTGAAGGACCCGAGAGGAAAATGGGCTCCGAATTGGGAAGGACCCTATGTGGTAAAAAGAGCTTTTTCTGGGGGAGCATTGATTCTAACTAGGATGGATGGAGATGATTTTAGACATCCCGTGAATGCGATGAACTGAAGAAGTATTATGCTTAAAAATATATATATATATATATATATATGTGTGATGCTGTGCACAAGGAAATTCAAATGATTCCTAGTGTAAAAATAGAAATTCTATTTATCTATTTCCCCTGAGAATTACTTTTCAAAGAGAATAGTCATGCTTGATATGATGAATGGCCGTCTTTCATATTCCTTCCACTAAGAAGAAATTATCCTTAGTCATCCCTTTGAGCCTTAGGAATTATTTCTTTCTTTAAACCTTGATCAAGGATCACTCTCTATACTGAAGGGCAAATACGAGGAAAAATAATCAAAAAAATCATGGCAAAAAGAAAGCCATCAAAAATGTGGCAAATGAAAGCCATCAAAGCAAAAAAAGAAAGAAGAAAAAGTCCAAAAAGGGATAGATGTTTCAAGAAAAAAGTTCTCCTCAGGAAATGACCCTTGATCCAATCACCCTTAAACACATTTTGGGCCTATTTTATCCTTTCTTTCTAAACCTAAACCATGGCCTACATTACATGCTTTAAAAGCCCATTTTGATCAAGCATGGATATTTAATTTGAAAGGTTATTCTCAGAATTCATCTCATCTTTTGAATTGATATTTTTACCGTGGAAGCATTTAGAATTCTCAGATGCATGGTAGAATAAAAAAATGGAAATGAAAAAAGATTGTAAAAGGAGAGCTTTAAGCCGAAAACCTACAAAGGGCGACTTAATACCGAATGGAGGACACTTGAGTTGAAAACCTACAAAGGGCGGCTCAAGTACTGATCAAAGCTTGAGTCAATGCTCCGTGTAAAGGGGGAGAAAGCATCTAACAATTAGAGAAAAGGGGAACAACGCAGTCTGATGCAGCTACAGAAGCTAAGAGGTTACCCAAGTGAATTGCTCGTTCAAGAGAAATTTCAGATGGTTTGAAAAATGAGGGGTCCAAGATATTCCACATCCGGGGCATCTACAGCCTATAACCTTACATTTGTTTCTTATATCCTTGATATTTATTATCTCAAAAATATTTCTTGCAATAAATTCTTGTTATCCTTTCCATGATAATTTTTGCTTGATTCATATTCTCTTTTATATACTTTTGAGATGCATTATGGTTGTTATTAAATTGAATGATGATTAGTAATAAAAATCTTTAAATAAAAGGATTTCAAAGTATTACTAAGGAATAGATTTAAATCTTGGGAAAGGTTTGGAAAGTTCACCAAGAAAAGAAAACAGTGAACGTGGTGGAAACTCCATCACGAAGTCAGAAAATCTGTGAACTTCAGTGAGAGACAGAAGCTAAGACTGTTTGACAAGATATCTTGAGTGAAGTATTCCTTAAGTGGGGCATCAATGAACAATTGAAGACTCTGTCATGAAGTCAAATAATCTGTGGACCTCAAAGAAACCATGGATTAGAAATCATGGCACAATCATTTGATTGCATTTATTTTTAGGAAACATACAAGCATTTGCAAAAGCATAACATTCTCATCATGGCATTTAGCTAACAGTGCAGAAATCAGGGAAACTTGGACTTCCCCAAAGAGAACTATTTTTTCTTCTTAAAAGATTCAGACTCCGAGACCGCCATCAAGGTATTTCCTTCTATTTTAAATCAAATTCATTTTGTTTATCAGACGAGTCGAGCCTTGAGACTGTCGTCAAGGAATTTTAGTCAGTTTTAAAGACCTTTGGGCACCAGTTTTAAAGACCTTCGGGCACCAGTTTTAAAGACCTTTGGGCACCAATTTTAAAGACCTTCGGGCACCAGTTTTAAAGACCTTTGGGCACCAGTTTTAAAGACCTCCGGGCGCCATTTTAAAGACCTTCGGGCACTAGTTTTTTTTAAGACCTTCGGGCACCATTTTTAAGATCTTCGGGCACAATTTTTTGTTTTAAAAATCGAATTCGTTTCCTTAAGATGGGTCGAGCCTTGATTAGTCAGGGAATTCAATTTAAGGACAAATCTTCAATTTACAGCTTTTCCAAAAAAAAAAAAAAGAATGAAAAAATGGAGAAATGAAAAAATGAAAAAATGAAAAAATGAAAAAAGAAAAAAGAAAACCCCTTTCCTTCACATGTGATTTTACTGACCGTACAAAATTAGTGTTTGTTTATCTTTGCCTGATTCCTGATTCTCAGCAATAGCCAAAGAAGGGCAGTTGTAGACACCTAATTTTGTCCGGACCACTAAAACAGGTATGTTTTCTTCCTAAATTAAGGTTTCAGAATGTAAAAAGACTTTTTCATCCTCCATGTGGTACCCCGAGACTTAGTTTAAGAGGGCGAGCATAAAAAGTCAAACTTGAAAAGTCAACCCCGAAAAAAGTCAACCTCAAAAAAGTCAACACCAAAAAGTCAGCTACTAAAAAAGTCAACCCACTTTCAAAATCAAGATTTGAAGTTCAATTGAAAAATGGCGAAAGAATTTCGATAATCCGAGATCTACATTGAAAGATATGGAGGTCGGAAGTTGGGATTTGGGGATTCAATAGAAAGGAAACCCTAATTCGAGAAATTTAGGGAAAAATGCTTAAATGATCGAATTGGTCAAAATTGAAGGTTCCAAATGAAAGATAAGCATTGACTACGGGTAATGGAGAAGCCACTTGAAAGAAAAACCGAAAAAAGTCAATCCGGGAGAAAACCGAGAATTAGGGTTTTTGGTGGATTTTGGTGAAATCGGGAAGAATCACAGTAATGACCCAACTTGGTAAGACCAAAGCCCCAATGGATAAGGAATGATTAAAAAGGGATAGCCCAAGACTCAGCTTGAAGAAAATCCGAAAATCGGACTTGTATTGAGCAAAACCGAGTTTCGAAGGCAAAAGGGCAAAAAAAGGAAAATCCCGAAAAAAATAGTAAATGTACTCCAAATCTTCTAAAATTTTGCAAATCTCATTTTTAAATTATTTGGACGAGATTGGCAAAAGAAAATCTTGATTCGTAGTTCGTTTGCAAAATGGCCAAATCCCAGGCCTCTAATGTAGTAATTCAAGAAGGAAAATCCCTAAAAAATAGCAAATGAACTCCAAATCTTTTGAAATTTTGCAAATATCATTTTTAAATTATTTGGAAGATATTGGCAAAAGAAAATCTTGATTCGGAGTTCGTTTGCAAAATGGCCAAATCTCGGGCCTCTTATTTAGTAATTCAAGAAGGAAAATCCCGAAAAAATAGAAAATGAACTCCAAATCTTCTGAAATTTTGCAAATCTCATTTTTAAATTATTTGAAAGAGATTGGCGAAATAAAATCTTGATTCGGAGTTCGTTTGCAAAATGGCCAAATCCCGACCTCCTATGCAATAATTTAAGAAGATAAATCCTGGAAAAATAGCAAATGGACTCCAAAAATTCTGAAATTTTACAAATATCATTTTTAAATTATTTGGAAGAGATTGGCAAAATAAAATCTTTATTCGGAGTTCGTTTGCAAAATGGCCAAATCCCGAGCTCCTATGCAGTAATTCAAGCAGATAAATCCCGAAAAAAATACCAAATGAGCTCCAAAAATTATGAAAACTTCCATATCACACTTTTAAATTATTTTGAAGAGATTGGTGAAGAAAAATCGTGATTTGGAGATCGTTTAAAAAATGTAAAATATGGGGGCATAAAAGGGCATTTTTGGAAGAAAAAATCCAAATAAATAGCAAACGGACTCGGATAATTTTGAAAACTTCCAGAACTCAATGTTTTATTATTTTGGAAGTATAAAAAAAATTGAATTTAGAGTCCATTTGATATTTATTTGCATCCGGGGGGCAAAACAGTCATTTCACCCAAGCAACCGAAAAAGGCTTCTTTTGGCCTTTCAAAAAATCAGATTTGGGCTGGAAGAGAGAAGTGCTGGCCTACCAAGGCCCAAAGAAAAGAGAAAGCTTCTGATTTTTCAATCAAATGGCCAAGAATTAAGAGTTAGTTAGAGATTCTTTTTAATCAAGCCATTGTGATTAAGCCACATAGGCCAAGGGAGAGTGTCAACATTATTCTTGAATAGTTGTAATAATGGACAGCTGCCATGCTAATCTAAGGGTGGTAATTTCATAATTTTTCACCTTGAATTATTAGCCATTTGATGGAAATTGATTAGAACCAAAATGACAACATCCTAGCTCACTAAAGGGGGGGTTCGACTAGCTCTTAGGGGGGAGGCATAATTTCATTTTTCACACTTTCATTTTGCTGATTTCTCTTAGTTTTTCTTAGTTTTTCTCTCCTTGGTTGAAAGCAAAAAGAAAAAGTTTAGAAAAGAAATGAAAGTTTGAAGAGATAAAGCCTGAAATATAGCTTCTTGAGGCTGCTCTTGAGCACCAACTCTTGCACTTTCTTGATTTTCCATTCTTGTTTTTGCTATTTTGCTTACTATTTGGTGAGTTTCCTTTTTAAATAAATGTTTTTTTATTGATTCTTCTAACGTTCTTTCTTCATTTCTTTCTTAAATATTTTTTTTACAATTTTTTTTACATATTTCTCACCATGGCCGAATGGCCTACATTTTTTATTAAGGTTGCTATTTTGTTTAATTTATCATGGTATTATTGTTATTTTCTTTAATCTTGATGTTTTAAGTGTTATTCTACTTCATACTTGAGTCATATTTTAATTTGGTTGCTTTGTTTGTTGCCATTTATGATTTAAATATCATGTTTTTGCATTTTTAATTTTCTGTTTTCATAATGTTTAAATTTGTTGATGTTTTATATTTAGTATATCAAGTGTTTGTGAAAATGCTTGTGTGGTGTTTGCATGATTTGAGTGTTATATCTTAGTTGAGCATATTAGTATATCAAGTGTTTGTGAAAATGTTTGTTTGGTTTTAGTATTTCTACTTTGTGTTTGCATGTTTTGAGTGTTATATTTTAGTTGAGCATGTTAGTATATCAAGTGTTTGTGAAAATGTCATGCTTGTTGGAGCTTGAGGCCATTCGGCTACTCCATGTGTTTTGCATTGTGTGTTGCATTTTTGCCATGTTAGTTGGTAGGTTTTGCATTTTCATGACATTTGATTTAGTTTTGCATGTTAGTATACCAAGTGTTTGTAAAAATGCCATGCTTGTTACATAGGCCATTCGGCCACTCGAATTTTTGCATTGTATGTGCATTCTTGCCATGTTAAGTTGATAGGTTAGCATTTGCGTGATATTTGGTTGAGTTTTTGGTTTAAGCATGCTTTGTGTTTGTGAAAATGCCATGCATATTTTAGTTATTAGGTTTGGTTTTTTTGCCATGCATGTTCATACATTTTAGACCTAGGTTGCATTAAATGCCATGCAAGTTCATTTAGGTCTAGGTCACTATATGGATGCCATGCATTTTTTCATGAGATTTAGGTTTAAACTCATGCATTTCATGAATCATATTTGCTGTAATTTTTCATGCATTTCATGTTCATACCACTTGACTAATGACTTAGGCCAATTAATGGTTTACAGTCATGCTCTCTTGAGCACACTTGTGGAAAATTAAAGTTTGTCAAATTGATTATTCTACCTTTGTGAATTTTTTTTTTTTTACTTAGCCAATTTTTATCTAACTTTCAAAAAGTCCTAGCTACTGTTTGTGAGTCATTTTGTGAGTCCTAAATATTTTTACTTTGGTTTTTAAATGATTTAATCAAAGGCAAAAATGTATTTTGGCAAAACAGTTTTTTCACCAGTACTCGTACGTTTCTGATTTTTCTGGGCATTCATATTTGCTCAAAAAATTAAGATGATTTTTTTATGTGTAGTTTTACAGGTCCTGAGTCTCCATTATTTGTTTTTGAATTTTTTGAATTTTTAAAAATAGGGTAAAAAATCGTGGCTTAAAACTGGATAGTGGAGTCAGAATTGAATTTAAAGGAAAATCATTTTTCTGTTTTGGTTAAGTTACTTAGAGGGGGCTGATTAGGAAAGTTAGCTACTGACTTAGGGTAGTTTCTAAGCCTTTTTAAACTCTAAAAATGATTTTTTTAATCTCGAGTTAAGGGTAGTCAAGTCCGGATTTTTAAACTTAGGAAATTAGAGCCATTTAAAAAAGGGTTTAACCCAATTTTTATTTTTAATCTAAGCTTTTCAAAATTGTTTTCAAACAATCACAAAGTATTTTGGTTTTGGAATATTTAATTTGACATATTTTCCTAAGGTAGCTGGATATCTTTTTTAGATATACGGATTTCCTTAATTAAAGGAAAAAAAAATACATTTCATGCATTGCATTTTCCATATTCATGCATTTTATATAATATGTGATTTTTGCTATGATAATTCCTATGGTATTGTTATTATTTTGATTTATATTTTTTTGATGTTATATGGTTTATTCTATGGTTTTGAATATTTCATGATATCCTATGCTTTTTATTTAGTTATTTTTATATTATTTAGCATATGTTATGTTCATGCATTATTATTTTTATTTTTTATTTTCATGCATATTATATGATAGCATTATTTTATATTCCATGTCATTTAAATTATATGCCATATCATTCATATTTGTCATGTCATTTAAATCATTTCATTTCATATAGAATATGTATGTTACTTAGGTCATTTCATTTCATGTAGAATATATTATATTACCTAGGTCATTTCATTTCATTTAGGATATATAATGTCATCTAGAATATTTTATTTCATTTAGATTATATCATATGACTTAGGATATTGCATTTCATATAGAATGTATTATGTTACATAGGTCATTTCATTTCGTTTAGAATATATCATATAACTTAGGATATTTCATTTCATTTAGAATATGCTAAGATATTTAAATCATATCATATCATTTAGGGTGCATTATATTATTTAGATTTTGCTACGTCATTTTATTTATGTCATGCATATACATATTTATTTTTTTTAAATGTTTTCAAAAAAGGATAATGATTTTCAAAAAAATAAAGATATTCCCGAGTTAAAATAATTCATGAGTTCTCTACCGGGTTTGCTAGGGAGGATATCATCAATTATTATTAATAACGGAATATCTTCTTTAAAAGGAGAATGATTCGGACAGTTTTCCAAAATTAATAAAAATTTTTATATTTTGCCACGTTTGTTGGGGAATATGGGAAAATTTTGAATTTATAAATTCCGGATCATTTTCAATTAAAAATGGAATTATTTTTCTTTAAATTGGGAATTAACTTGAAATACTAAATTTAAAACCAACTTTTTACCGAGACTTCAGATAACACACGATTAATAAGGTACCGTTTTATACGGGCGTTGTGGGGGTGATAATCCTTCCCCACACGTAACCGAGTCCCGAACCCGTTTCTTTGATTTCTCTGGTTTAAAACGCAGACTTGGAATTGGTTTTAAAAATGTTTTAATTAATTTTAAAATATTTTATAAAATCGGTTTTAATAGGTGGCCGATCACACCTAGCTAAAAATGATTGGTGGCGACTCCATGTCTTTTTTCAAGGTCATTTTCAAAACCTTCATTTTTCTAGAGGAATTAAGTCGACTTTTCCTCAATTTTTTTTTTTAATGTCATGCTTAACGAATAATAAAGTCTTGCGATGAGACTCGTTATTTTTTAGGTTGCGACAACCTTCGTCGAGGTATTTCCTTTTGTTTTAAATCGAACTCGTTCTGCTTCTCAAATGAGTCAAACCCGAGACCATCGTTGAGGTATTTCCTTTTGTTTTAAATCAATCTCGTTCTGCTTCTCAAATGAGTCGAACCCCGAGAACATCGTCGAGGTATTTTCCTTTTGTTTTAAATCAAACTTGTTCTGCTTCTCAAATGAGTCGATCCCCGAGACCACCGTCGAGGTATTTTCTAAACATAGTTGAGCACAAGACGGGATAAGGCCCCGAGACCATCGTAGAGGCATTTTCTTCTCTTGCAAATTGAACTCGTTTCCTTAAGACAGGTCGAGACTTGATTTGTCAAGGAACTCAATTTAAGGACAAAATCTTCTATTTACAGCTTTTTATTGAAAAAAATTGAAAAATGAAAAATGATGAATGAAAACCCCCCTTTCCCTTTCTTCACATGTGATTTCACTAACTGGACAAAAATTACTATTTGTTTATCTTTGCCTGATTCTTGATTCTCAGCAATAGTCAAAGAGGGTAGTTGTAGACACCAAATTTTGTCTGGACCACTAAATCATGTACGTTTCTTCCTAAATTGATGTTTTAGAATGCAAAAAGACTTTTCTCATCCTGCAGGTGGTACTTCGAGACTTAGTTTAGGGAAGCATGCATAAAAAGTGAATCTTGAAAAAGTCAACCCCAAAAAAAGTCAACTTCCAAAAGTCAACCACTGAAAAGTCAACCCACTTTCAAAGTCAAGATTCATAGCTCAGTTGAACAATGGTGAAAGAATTTTGATAATCCGAGGTCTACAATGAAAGATATAGAGTTCGAAAGTTGGGTTACGAATATTCAGTGGAAAAAAAAACCCTAGTTTGAAAAATTTAGGGAAAAGTGCTTAAACGATCAAATTGGTCGAAATTGGAGGTTTCGAATGGAAGATAAGTAATGACTACGGGTAATGGAGAGGCCATTTGGAGGCAAAATTGAAGGAAAAGTTAATTTGGAAGAAACCCGAGAATTAGGGTTTTTGGTGGATTTGGTGAAATTAGGGAAAATTGCAAGAATGACCCGATTCTGTAAAACCAAAGCCCCTAATTGATGAGGAGTGAGTAAACAAGGATAGCCCAAGGCTCAGTTTGAAGTAATTCCACGAAAAGAGCCGATTGGAGGAAAAGTGAAAAAACGAGGAAATTCTCGATATTAAAAAAAAGGAAAAATCAAGTCTGAGGGAATTTGATCATAAAAATTGGGCATTTTCGACCAACTCCAATTCAACACATAACAAAGGCACAGAAAAAGAAAATCTGAAAATCGAACTTGTTTTGAGTAAAATCGGGCTTCAGAGGTAAAAGGGCAAATTTCGAAAATCCTGAAAAAATAGCAAATGAGCTCAAAAAATTATGAAAACTTCTAGATCTCATTTTTAAATTATTTGGAAGAGATTGGTGAAGAAAAATCTGGATTCGGAGCTCGTTTGCAAAATGGCAAATTCCGAACCCACTAAGGTGAAATTCAAGAAGATAAATCCCGAAAAAATAGCAAATGAGCTCGGAAGATTTTGAAAACTTCCAGATCTCAGTTTTAAATTATTTGGAAGAGATTGGTGAAGAAAAATCTGGATTCGGAGCTTGTTTGAAGAATGGTAAAAGTTCGGGTGCACTAAGGGGTAATTTTGGAAACAAAATTTTGGGAAAAATAGCAAATGGGCTTGGAAAATTATGAAAAATTCCAGAATTCAATTTTTTATTATTTATGAAGTTTTGAAAAAAGAAAATTTGGATTTGGAGTCCGTTTTCTATTTAATTAGGTTCGGGGGCCAAAAAGGTCATTTTACCGAAGAAACCGAAGAGGGCCTTTCTTGCAATTAAAAAAATAGAGATTGGGCTGGAATATCAAGGGCCATTCAGCCAAGCCCATAATGGAAAGTGATTTTGCTGAGATTTTGCATCCAAAGGCTAAGAGTGGATAGTAAGGTAGTTATTTTTTTGATCAAGCCTTTGCAATTGTGACACATAGATCAATGCATGGAAAAGGACGATGTCAAGATAATGACATCATATTCATGACATCATATTCTTGACATCATATTAGTTAGGGGCTGATTACTTAATCTAAGGGTGGTAATTTCACATAAAAAGCATCTTGGATTAAGGGCCATTGGATCAAAATTGTTTAGAAAAAAAAACTACAACATTCTACAATATTCTAAGCCATTCGGCCACTACAAGGAGGGGATATTTTTCATTTTGGTCACTTTTTCTTGGCTGATCACTATCCATTTTTTGAAAGCAAATAGTAAGTTTTGAAAAGAAAAGAAAGTTAGAAGATAAAAAAGCTTGGAAAATAGCTTTTGAAGGTAGTTAAAAGCACCTAACTCTTGCATTTTCTTTCCTTTTCCATGCTTAACTTGCTGATTTTCTTTGGTATTTTATGATTTTATATTGTTTTTGGTTGTGAAATAAGTATTTTCAAACTTCCTCCTCAAGCTCTTTTCTTATGTTTTCTTGAAAAAATAATTTTTCTACTACTTTTTTGAGCTGGTCGAATGGCCTTGTTTTTGTGTATGGTTGGTGTTTGATCTTTGTTTAATGTTGGTTGTGATGTTCTAACATGTTTTGATGTTCTATTTTTTTTAAATAACAAAGATATGGAGCTTGTTTTAACCTTCTTTACTTACTTACCTCTATTTTTTATTTTATCATTTTGTTTTCATGTCTACTTACCTTGTTTGCCATTATTAATTTTCTGTTTTCAATATGTTTAAGTTGTTTATGATTTGCATTTTACTATACTATGTGTTTGTGAAAATGTCTAGCTATGTTCATGCCTTTACATCATGTTTGCTTGGTTTAGCATGTTTCCTTTTAGTCTTGCATTTAGTATGTCATGTGTTTGTGTTAATGTCATGCTAGGATTTCACCATTTAGGCCTAGGACCATTCGGCTACCTCATCCTTTCTTGCATTGTGTGTGTATTTTCATCTTGTTAGTTGACTAGGCTTGCATTTCCATGCCATAAGATTGTGTATTTTAATTTAGTATGCCTTGTGTTTGTGATAATGCCATGCTAGGATTTCACCATTTAGGTTTAGGACCATTCGGCTACCCCATGGATCTATGTCTTATATGTGCATTTCCATCTTGCTAGTTGACATGCTTACATTTCTATGCCATGATTTTGTGTATTTGATTTATATTGCTATGTGTTTGTGTTATTGCCATCAATTTTTTTAGGTCTAGGCCTCATTTGCATTGCCATGCATTTCATGCATGTTTAGGTCTAGGTTGTATTTATTGCCATGCAAGTTCATGTTAGGTCTATGTCATATTCTTTATGCCATGTATTTTCTATGTCATTTAGGCCTTAGATCATGCATTTCATACATTTAACTTGTTGTTTGTTCATGCATCTCATATCATAGCACTTGATTTTTTTACTTAAGCCAATCAATGGCTTAAGATCAAGCTCACATGAGCATACTTGTGGAAAATTAAGGAGTTGTCGAGTTGATTTTTCTACCTTTGTGCTTTTTTTTATTTAGGCAATTCTTGTCCAAATTTTTAGAAATTTTAGCTACTGTTGTAGGTCTATAGAAGAGTCTTCAATATTTTTACTTTGATTTTTGAATGATTTTATCAAAGGCTTAAAAATGATTTTTGGCAAAACAGTTTTTCACCTAGTGTTCTGACTTTCGTGATTTTTCTGGGCAATTATCTTTATTCCAAAAATTAAGCCAATTTTTTCCCAGATTTAAACATGTTCCGAGTCTCCTATATTTTTTTCAGAGTTTTTAGAATTTTTTAAAATAGGTTAAAAAATCACGTTTTAAAACTAGACAATATAGTCAGATTTGAATTTGAGGGAAAATTAATTTTCTGCTTTTCTAAGGTATTAAGAGAGGACTGAGTAGGAACCTTAGCTACTGTCCTAGGTTGGTTTCTAAACCATTTTAATCTTAAAAAATAATTTTATAAAGCTCGAGTCAAGGTGGTCAAGTCCGGGTTTTCAAAGTTAGGAAAATAGAGCCATTTTCAAAAGGGGAATTCGACCATGTACTATGTTTCATCCAAGATTTTCAAAATTATTTTCAACCAATCCCAAAGTATTTTTGATTTTAGAAATTTTAATTTGATGTCTTTTCCTAAGGTAGTTGGATATCTTTTTAGGTATACGGATTTCCATATTTTGAAGGAAAAAAATACACTTTCATGCATTGCATTTTCCATGTTCATGCATACTATATAATATACGATTTTTGCTATGATAATTTCTATTGTAATGTCATATTTTGATTTATGTTTTATGGTGTTACATTGTTTGATATATGGTTGTGAATATTCTATGTTATCCTATGTTTTTTATTTAGTCATTTATTTTTGCCACATCATTTAGCATTTACTATGTCCATGCATTATTATTTCCATGCATATTTCATATCATTTAGGTTATCCATTTTATTTAGAATATTTCATGTCATTTAGGTTATTCATTTCATTTAGAATATATTATGTCACTTAGGTTATTCATTTCATTTAGAATATATATTATGTCACACATGTTCATATTCATCTTTTAAAATGTTTTTAAAATAAGATAATGATTTTCAATAAAATAAAGATATTCCCGAGTTAAAATAATTCATGAATTCTCTGTCAGGTTTTCTGGAAAGGATATCATCAATTATCATTAATAAAGGAATATCTTTCTTTCAAAAAGCGAGAATGATTCGGAAAATTTTCCAAATAAATAAAAAATTTCTATATTTTGCCACATTTGTTGGGAATATAGGAAAATTTTGAATTAATAAATTTCGAATCATTTTCAATTAAAAATGGAATTATTTTTCTTTAAATTGGGAATTAATTTGAAATACCAAATTTAAAATCGACTTTTTACCGAGACTTGAGATAACACATGATTAATAAGGTACCGTTTTATATGGGCGTTGTGGGGGTGCTAATCCTTCCCCACACGTAACCGAGTCTCGAACCCGCTTTCTTTGATTTTCTCTAATCTAAAAAGTAGACTTGAAATTGGTTTTTAAAATATTTTAATTAATTTTAAAATATTTTACAAAGCCGGTTTTAATAGGTGGCCGATCACACCTAGCCAAAAACAGATTGGTGGCGACGCCATGTCTTTTTTTCGAGGTTTTTTTCAAACCCTCATTTTATTTCAAAAAGAATTAAGTCGTATTTTCCTTGTTTTCCAATGTCACGCTTAACGAGTATAAAGTCTCACGATAAGATTTGTTATTTTTTAGGTTGCGACAGCAAGCTTTCGAGAAAATGGCTTCGGGTAGCTAAAACGAGCTTTCAAAAACAAGTCAAAAATTTGGACTTTGCACTAGGTATGGTTCGGCCACCTTGATTTCCCTTAACAAAATTGCATCTTTTTTAGCTTTCTTCGGTTTTCAAAATGTTGCATCAAGGCTAATCGAGGGATGTCCTGATGTCTAGGCAATAACATTCAGATCTCTCTCATTTTTAAGTCAATTGGCCTAAACTTTTCTCGGGGCATCAGGATATATTTCCCATGGTATTCAGATACCCCTTAGGCAAAAAATTTGTGCCCAAAATTCCATTATTTTCTAAGTCCAATTTAAGTTTCTTTTAAGGTATTCGGATACCTCTATAGGTATTAGGATGCCCTCTCCTCAAAGGAGAAACGCATTCCCGATAATAGTCTCTTTTAATGCATTTCATGTCTTTTCTAAAAATGTTTTAAGATTTGTCATAAAAACGTGCTTTCTCTATTACATAAACATTTGGCGAGAATAATTTGTTAGTCTTTGCCAGGTTTTTCGGGGAGGTTAGAAAATTCTTCAACGCACATGTTTACGAAATCATAAAGTATTGTTTTCATTTTATTCGGAATTATGTTAGTGTTAGGCAAAAGAATTTTTTTCCAAGCTTTACCAAGTTTGTCAAGGAGTTCGGTAAAATTTTCCAACGCGTGCCATTTATGTAATTTCTCATAATAAATACATGAAAAAGATTTTTAAAAATTAAGATGGTGTACATGATTTTTGTTTATGTTATTTAGTGATTATTGTTGCTTATATTATGATCTTGATTAAGCCATTTAATAATTATTATTCATATTATCTTTTTTAGTTTATGCTCCTTAATGATTAATGTTCATGTTAGTTTCTTGTTTATGCCATGTGACAGTTAATGTTCATATTATTTCTTTTATGTTTACATTTTAATAATATTTTTGCACATTCATTTTCATAATAAATGAGTTTTATGAAAATGAACACTTAATAATAAACGAGGCAATGTTTCCGAGTTAAAATAATTCATGAGATATTCGTCGGGTTGCAGGGGAGAATTTCATCAATTATCATTAATAACGGAACACCCTTTTAAAAAAGGAATGATACGGATAATTTTGAAATGAAGAAAAATTCTATATTCTATCGGGTTGTAGGAGAGTATAAAAATTTTTGTAATAATAAAATTCCGAATCATTCTCAAATAATATGAATGTTTTTAAGAGAATTATTTTTTTTAAATACCGAATCTAAAATTAACTTTCATCGAGACCAATGATAACACATGATTAATAAGGTACCATATTATACAGGCATTATGGGAGTGCTAATACCTTTCCCGCACGTAACCGACTCCCAAACCCGCCATTGTTTTTTTTCTCTGGTTTAAAACGCGGACTTTAAAATTGGTTTTAAAAAGGATTTTAATTAATTTTAATTTTTTTTTTATAAAAATTGGTTTTATTAGGTGATCGATCACACCTAACCAAAAAAGATTAGTGGTGACTCCATTTGCGAGGTTTTTTTAAAACCCATATTATTTACGAGGACTTATTATCTTTTCCACCTACCTAATGTCATTTAGTGGTCGTGAGATCGTTATGACAAAGACAATTTCTTATTTTCAAACCCATCACCTTCATGGTAATTTGACAAATTTGATATAATTATCAAACAATCAACAAAATATCGCTAAAATTAGTAAAACTATATATCAAAGAAATCACATTACTCTACAACTAACAACTTGATATATTTGGTAGTTTTCTGCTATGTGAAAGAGAGTAAAATCCCCCTTGAAATCTATTATAACCTGTAGACACCTAATCTTGTTCGGA
Source organism: Fremontodendron californicum (assembly GCA_030761205.1). Taxonomy (NCBI): domain Eukaryota; kingdom Viridiplantae; phylum Streptophyta; class Magnoliopsida; order Malvales; family Malvaceae; genus Fremontodendron; species Fremontodendron californicum. The sequence continues at coordinate 26,320,626 of JAULJL010000009.1, forward strand.
CCACTAAAATAGGTATGTTTTCTTCCTAAACTGATGTTTCAGAATGCAAAAAAACTTTTCTCATCCTGCAAGTGGTACTCCGAGACTTAGTCTAAGAAGGCAAGCATAAAAACTCAAACTTGAAAAAGTCAACCCCAAAAAAGTCAACCTCGAAAAGTCAACTACTGAAAAAGTCAACCTACTTTCAAAATCAAGATTTGAAGTTCAATTTAAAAATGGTGAAAGAATTTTGATAATCCGAGGTCTACATTGAAAGATATGGAGTTCGGAAGTTGGGTTACGGAGATTCAGTAGAAAGTAAACCCTAGTTCGAAAAATTTGAGGAAAAGTGCTTAAATGATCAAATTGGTCGAAATTGGAGGTTCCAAAAGAAAGATAAGGACTGACTACAGGTAATGGAAAAGCTACTCGGAAGGATAATCAAAGGAAAAGTCAATTTGGAAGAAAACAGAGACTTAGGGTTTTTGGTGGATTTTGGTGAAATTTGGGATAATTGCAGAAATTGCCCGATTCGAAAAAAATAAAGCCCCTAATTGATGAGGAGTGAGTAAACAAGGATAGCCCAAGGCTCAGGTTGAAGAAATTTCGAGAAAATAGTCGATTGGAGGAAAAACGGAAAAACGAGGAAATTCCCGGTAGTGAAAAAAGGAAAAATCAAATCGGTGGGGAGGGAAGGGGAGGGGAATTTGATCGTAACAATTGAGCATTTCTGAACCAACTCCAATTCAATATATAACAAAGGCCTAGAGAAAAATAATCTGAAAATCGGACTTATTTTGAGCAAAATCATGCTTCGGAGGCAAAAGGGCAAAACTGAAAAATTAGAAAAAAATACCAAATGAGCTCTAGAAATTCTAAAAATTTGCAGATCTCATTCTTAAATCATTTGGAAGAGATTGGTGAAGAAAAATCGAGATTCGGAGCTCGTTTGCAAATTGGCAAATCTCGGGCCCACTATGCTAAAATTCAAGAAGATAAATCTCAAAAAAATAGCAAATGAGTTCCGAAAATTCTAAAAATTTGCAGATCTCATTCTTAAATTCTTTGGAAGAGATTGACTAAATAAAATATGGATTCAGAGCTCGTTTGCAAAATGGCAAATCTCGGGCCCACTATGTAGAAATTCTAGCAGATAAATCCTGAAAAAATAGCAGATGAGCTCCAAAAATTATGAAAATTTCCAGATCTCACTTTTAAATTATTTGGAAGATATTGGTGAAGAAAAATTTGGATTTGGAGTCTGTTTGCAATTTAATTTGGTTTGGGGATCAAAAAGGTCATTTCACCGAAGAAACTAAAGTAGGCCTTTAAAAAATTGGAGATTGGGCTGGATTTTAAAAGAGCAATCAGCCAAGCCCATAATGGAGAATGATGTTGCTGAGATTTTAGATCAAAGGGCTAAGAGTGAAGAGGAAGGTAGTTATTTTTCTTGATCAAGCGTTTGAAATTGCAACACATGGACCAATGGATGGAGAGTGATGATGTCATATTTATGATCCTATTTATGACATCATCTTCATGACATCATATTTAGGAGCTGATTATTCCAATCTAAGGGTGAGAAATCTACATAGAAAGTGTCGATACGTGATCCCGAATCGCGGGGGACCCATTCGAGTGAGGGGCGGAACAGAAGCAGAGGAAATAGCCTTGTAAAAAGACATGGAGTCGCCACCAATCTTTTTTAGCTAGGTGTGATCGGCCACCTATCAGAACCGATTTTGTAAAACATTTTAAAATTAATTAAAACATTTTTGAAACCAATTTCAAGTCTGCGTTATAAACCAGAGAAAATCGAAGAATCGGGTTCGGGACTCAGTTACGTGTGGGGAAGGATTAGCACCCCCACAACGCCCGTATAAAACGGTACCTTATTAATTGTGTGTTATTTTGAGTCTCGGTAAAAAAAGTCAATTTTAATTTAGTATTTCTAGTTAATTCCCAATTTAAAGAAAAATAATTCCATTTTTAATTGAAAATGATTTTGAATTTATTAATTCAAAATTTTCCTATATTCCCCGAGAAAATCGGCAAAATATAAAAAAAATTATTCATTTGGAAAACTTTCTGAATCATTCTCATTTTTTGAAAGAAAGATATTCCTTTATTAATGATAATTGATGATATTCTCTCCAGCAAACCCGGTAGAGAACTCATGAATTATTTTAACTCGGGAATATCTTTATTTTACTGAAAATCATTATCTTTTTCAAAACATTTAAAAATATGAACATGAACATGTATGACATAAATAAAATGACATGGCAAGGTCTAGATAATATAATGCAACCTAAATGATATGACATAATTAAATGGCATAGTATATTCTAGGTAAAATGAAAAATCCTAAGTATCATGGTATCTTCTAAATGAGATAAAATGATTTAAATGACATGACAATTTTAAATGATATGACATATTTTAAATGACATGGCATGTTATAAATAAAATAACCTAAATGACATGGAATATGATCTAAATGACAAGCAATGGCACGGAATTAAAATAATGCTAACATATAATATGCATGAAAATGAAAATAAAAATAAAAATAAAAATAATAATAATAATAATAATGCATGAACATAGTATATGCTAAACAATATGACAAAAAAAACTAAATAAAAAACATAGGATATCATGAAACATTTAAAATCATATGACAAACAAATATAAGATCATAAAATGTGAATTAAAATAATAATAATATCATGAAAAATATCATAGCAAAAATCATACATTTAAATAAAATGCATGAACATGGAAAATGCAATGCATGAAAATGTATTTTTTTTCTCTAAATAAAGAAATCCGTGTATCGAAATAGATATCCGGCTACCTTAGAAAAATATGTCAAATTATATTTTCTAAAAAAACAAAACTTTGTCATTGTTTGAAAACAATTTTGAGGAAAACTTGAAAAAAAATTAAAACACTTACCACACCCTTTTAAAATGCCTCTAATTTCCTAAGTTTAAAATCCCGGACTTAACTACCCTTAACCCGAGATTTATAAAATAAATTTTAAGGTTTAGAAAGGCTTAGAAACTACCCTAAGACAGTAGCTGAATCTTCTAACCAACCCCCTCTAAATGCCTTAGCCCAATTCAACCATTATTCCTCTTTTGATTTCAAATCTGCCTCTACTGTCCGGTTTTTCCACACGATTTTCTAGCCTATTTTTAAAAATTCAAAAAAATATAAACAAAATACTGGAGACTTCGAACATGTAAACATACACGAGAAAAATTGGATTAATTTTCTGATTAAAGATGATTGCCCAAAAAAATTGGAGATGTTCGAGTACTAGGTGAAAAAAACTGTTTGTCAAAACACATTTTTTGCCTTTGATAAATTCATTCAAAAACCAAAATAGAAATTGTTGGAAATCATCCTAAATACCTAAGGACAGTAGCTAAACATTTTAAAAACCTTGGACAAAATTGGCAAAGTAAAAAAAAAAAACCACAAAGGTAGAATAATCAATTTGACAATTCCTTAATTTTCCACAAGTATGCTCAAGGGAGCATGACTTTGAGCCATTAATTGGCCTAAGTCACAAATCAAGTGGCAATGACATGGAATGCATGAACATACAGCAAATGAAATGTATGAAATGCATGGTCTAAAGGTCTAAATGGTAAAGGAAATGCATGACAATTCAAGAGAACCTAAATGCCTAGCATGAATTTGCATGGCAATAAATGCTATCCTAACTCAATATGCATGCAATGCTTGATAATGTAAACGTGACTAGGACCTAATATGTTATGAATATGCATGAGAATGCTAATGTGACCTAAGACCTAAATAGCATAGTAATGCATGACAATACCAATGTGATTTAAGACTCAATATGTATGGCAATACCAATATGGCCTAGACCTAAAATGTAATGAACATGCATAGCAATACAATGAACATACAATGACTCATGAAACTAATGTCAATGCTGGAACAAACAGCAACTAATACACAATTTCAAGATATGAAAATGCAAAGAATGTTACCTAAACAAAATGCAAATGCATGACAAGGCAAGGGATGCATGAAGAAGGCCAAATGATCACATGAGACTCTAATGCAATCCTATTTAGTAAATGACATAAGTACATGACAAATCATATTAAGATGCATAATGTCATGACATTTTCATAAGCATATAACATTCTAGAATCAAAATGCACAAGCTCATGGCATAGAAATGCAAACAAGTTAAGAAACAAAAGGAAAATGCACATGCAAGGCAAACAAAAATGGGATTGCAGAATGGTCATGGAACAATATGATGGCATTTTTATCATAGCATTTTCATAAGCACATGGCATACTAAAATCAAAATGTACAAGTTTATGTCATAGAGATGCAAACAAATTAAGAAGCAAAAGAAAAATGCACATGCAAGGCATACAAAATGGGGTTGCCGAATAGTCATGAAACAAAACCAAGAAAATTCAAACATGTAGGAAATGATACATGGAAAAAATGCACAACATGAGGATATGAACAACAATGGCCGAATATGCAAGGATGCAATATCAAGCATGGAAATGAAATATATAAGTAAATATAGCATAGAAAATAATGTAAAGAACATATATATAAAATATTTAACATAGACATGCAAAACAAATAACAAGCAAAACTAGTAAGTAGAACAAGGAAAGTTAAGCTCCATGGTTGGTATCAAATGGGCATAGCCTCTCACCAAACCATAATCACTTGGTGTTGCCAAGATCATGAGGCCTTTCCATCTCAATAAAATAGAAAATAAACCATGTAAAACAGAAAATAAGGTTAGCTTCATGGTAGGTAAAAATGGTCACTTGGTCTATCCAAGATCATGTAGCCATTTCAACTTTTTTTTCTTCATATTTTCTACAAAATTAGAACCTTACAATGTTCTAAAAACCTTGTAAAAATCATTTTTCACAACCACATACAAGGAAGAAAAAAAAAAACCAAGACAAATAAAATAGACACATTCGGCCATAGCATGAAACCATAAGAAAAAAATTGTTTTCCACCATTTTAAAGAAGAAGAAGAATTGAAAACATAAGTAAACGTTAAAAAACTTTATTTCGATGAAAAATGTAGTAGGAAAACATGATAGAAAAATCAAGAAAACACCATGGAAATGAAGAAGAAAGCTAGGCTAGAGCTTGGTAGAGATGACTACCTTCAAGCTCTCTATTGAAAACCTTTTTTTTCTTTTTTTCAAAACCTTTTTTTTTTTACCAAATTAGCTATTGTTTCCAGCAAAAAAACCTCTGAAAAAATGAAATCCTCCCCCTCCCTTTAGCCTTGGCCGAATGGCCCTCTAGCCCTTGGATGGGAATTGCACTTTTCTCCTCCAATCTTGGCTTTTAGATTTAGATATTTTGATGACAACATAAAAATGTCATCATTCCAATTGATAGCAGCCCTTAAGAAGTGTACTCAGCCCTTGTAGTAACCTTAGCCATTAGATGCAAAAGAGGACCAATCCCATGCACTCCCTTGCTTGCCCCTCTTGAGTGCCTACCCTTGGATGAGTTTTGCTCTTCCATTCTTGGTCATTGGATGAGGCCAACATAAAAATGGCATCTTGTAGATTAAATCCAGCCCTCAACATGTGTACTCAGCCCTTGTAGATGGCCTAAGCCATTGGATGAAAAGAGATAATCCCATGCACTCCCTTGCTCAACCGAATGGATGCTTACCCTTAGATGAATTGTGCTCATCTTTTTTCTTTCATTCTTGGCCATTAGATGAGGGTTATTTTATGAAAAATAAAAATATCATCTTGGCATTTAAACTTGGCCATTGGATGGTGCATTCAACTTTCCTACAAGGCACCTAAGCCATTGGATGAAGGGGGGACCACTTGCAAGGTGTTAGTGGTAGCATGTGGCTTGATAGTGACTAGGGAATTAAATTTTTCAAGCTTCCTTCTTCTCCTCTATGTTGGCAAACCAAAGGAAGAAAAAATCCCAACAATTCCTTCTTCTTTCATATTTTCCTCAATTACAAATTTGCCCTTTTTGGTTTCCTTGGTGAAATGACTTTTTTGCCCCCCGAACTTAAATAAATAGCAAAAGGACTCCAAATTCGAATTTTATTTTTTAAATACTTCCAAAATAATAAAAAAAATTGAATTCTGGATGTTTTCAAAATTGTTTGAGTCCATTTGCTATTTATTTCAGATTTATTTTCGAAATTACCCCTTTTATGCACCCGAACTTTACCATTTTTTAAACGAGCTCTGAATCCAGATTTTTCTTCACCAATCTCTTCCAAATAATTTAAAAATATGATCTGGAAGTTTTCATAATTTTTGGAGCTCATTTTCTATTTTTTCGAGATTTATCTGCATGAATTACTACATAAGGGACCCGAGATTTGGCCATTTTGCAAACGAACTCCGAATCAAGATTTTCTTTCACCAATATCTTCCAAATAATTTAAAAATGAAATTTGCAAATTTTCAAAATTTTTGGAGTTCATTTGTTATTTTTTCGGGATTTATCCTGTTGAATTACTGTATAGGAGACCCGGTATTTGGCCATTTTGTAAACGAACTCCGAATCAAGATTTTCTTTCGCCAATCTCTTCTAAATGATTTAAGAATGATTTTTGGAGTACATTTTCTATTTTTCCCATATTTTCCAATTTTGCCCTTTTGGCTCCGAAACCCGGTTTTGCTCAAAACAAGTTCGATTTTTAGATTTTCTTCAAACTGAGCCTTGGGCTATCCTTGTTTAATCATTTCTCATCAATTAAGGGCTTTAGATCTTTCGAATTGGGCCATTTCTATAATTCTTCCAAATTTCATCGAAATCCACCAGAAAAACCCTAATCCTCGGTTTTCTTCCGAATTGACTTTTCTAACAGTTTTTCTTCCAAGTAGCTTCTCAATTACACGTAGTCAGTGCTTATCTTTCATTTGAGACCTTCAATTCTGACCAATTTGATCGTTTAAGCACTTTTCCCCAAATTTCCCAAATTAGGGTTTCCTTTCTACTAAATCTCGTAACCCAACTTCCGAACTCCATATCTTTCAATGTAGACCTCGGATTATCAAAATTCTTTCACCGTTTTTCAATTGAACCTCAAATCTTGATTTTGAAAGTGGGTTGACTTTTTTAGTAGTTGACTTTTTCAAGGTTGACTTTTTCGAGGTTGACTTTTTTGTTTTGAGTTTGACTTTTTCTGTATGCTTTCTTAGGCTAAGCCTCAGAGTACCACCTGTAGGATGAGAAAAGCCTTTTAGCATTCTGAAACATCAATTTAGGAAGAAAATGTACCTGATTTAGGGGTCTGGACAAAATTAGGTGTCTACAAACAGCACAACTTTTCTACCGATGAATATTTTAACTCGTAATCTGTGAACTTCTTGTTGAGGTAGTAAACCACCTGTTCTTTCTTTTCAGTCTCATCAAGCTGCCCCAAAACACAACCCATGGATCTCTCAAATAGTGATAGATACAATATCATCGGTTTATCCGAAGCTGGTGGCATTAATACTGGTGGGTTTGATAGATAATGCTTAACCTTTTCAAAAGCAATCTGACACCATTCATCCCACTCTCCTGGATCATGTTTTCGAAGTAACTTGAATATTTGATCACATTTATCGGTTAACTGAGAAATGAACCGAGCAATGTAATTTAATCTTCCCAGAAAACCTCTTACTTCTTTTTGAGTACGTAGAGGTGGCAAATTCTGGATGCCTTTCCCTTTATCTTGATCAATCTCAATTCCCCTTTTGCTAACAACAAAGCCCAACAATTTCCCCGAAGTGACTCCAAAAATGCATTTTGCCGGGTTTAGCTTGAGCTGAAACTTTCTTAGTTTTTCAAAGAGTTTCCTAAGATTCGCAATATGCTCCTCTTCTCCTTGCGACTTTGCAATCATATCATCAACATAAACCTCAATTACCTTATGCATCATGTCATGAAACAAGGTCACCATGGCTATCTGATACGTTGCCCCAGCATTCTTCAACCCAAACGGCATTACCTTATAGCAGAATGTTCCCCACATTGTAGCAAATGTGGTTTTCTCCATATCTTTCGGTGCCATCTTAATTTGATTATATCCCGAGAACCCATCCATGAAAGAAAACAAGGAACTCTTCGCCGTATTATCCACCAAAGTATCAATGTAGGGCAAAAGGAAATTATCTTTGGGACTGGCCTTGTTCAAATCTCGATAATCGACGCACATACGCACCTTGCCATCATTCTTTGGCACTGGAACAATGTTTCCCACCCATTCTGGATATTTTTCCACCTCTAAGAATCCAGTATCAAACTGCCTCTTCACCTCCTCTTTTACCTTTAACAGCATGTCCGGCCTCATTCTTCTCAACTTTTGCTGAATTGGCTTGCACTCTGGCCTTAAAAAGAGCTTATGAACCACAATATCTAGATCCAGACCTGGCATGTCTTGGTATGACCATGCAAATACATCTACATATTCCCGTAGCAAGGCTATCAATTCACCCTTTATTGATGACGACAATGTAGTCCCGATTTTAACCTCTTTTATCTCTTCACTACTTCTCAAATTCAACAAGTCCAATAGCTCCTCATGAGGAAGTACTTGTTTCTCTTCTTGTTCTATTTTTCTTAATAAGTCGGAGGTAGACCATAATCCTCAATATCTTCGTCGGCCTCAAAATCACCCGTGCAAATGGGCCTTTCAAAATCAATTTCAGAATTACTGGCAGGAAGGTCCTCATATTTCGCATCCGTACACCTGTAAATAGGTGGGGAAGAAACAATATAGGAAAACATATATACAATGGAAGCAAAATAAATATCATAAATGAAAGAATATGGACACACCAATATGAAGGAAATGCATCATGTTTGTTATTTATTGGATGAAAAGTTTTAAACAAAAGCCCATTACAAAAGAAATTCTTAATATCTTCGGGCAAAGATATTTAAGATTTGTTTAAAAGCATTACGTTGGAATAGACCTAAACACTATGGGTAGCTCGGTTGCGCTCCAATTGGTTAGTCTATATCCTGGTGGACAAGGTCGCACCATCCAATTAGCATTCTCTCTTTCAATTCTTTCTTCCCCAGTCATGTAGATCTCCATATCATACATCTGCTCATCCCTATTCACCTGGAATCTCTCGAAGGCTTGCTCTATCATTACGAGCACATCATCATAATTCTTTTCTCCGAACAGAGAATCGATTGAGCGGAAGCTGTGAAGGATAGGTGGGAATGTCATAGGCTCCCATTCAATATCCATATCCTTTCAACTTGTTTCCTTTTCTCATGGGCCTTCGAAAGATACCCTAGGCCAAACTAGTCTTTCTTTCCCATTACTTCCATTGCTCGGGCCATCCCCTGAAGATATTTTTCGAGACCTTTTCCAGCCCTGCAGCCTTTTCCCATGGTAGTTCTTACCCCCAGCCATGTGTTCTTAGACAACCTAGGTTTTGTAATTTTTCATCCTTCAGCGACGAACAGCATTTACGAATTCCAAAGACCGAAAGAAACATTCTACGACATCTTCATTGGGTTGAAATTTAAGGAGATTTAGTAAATGCAGAGGCTATCACGTCCTCTTCTCCTGATACAGTGACCAAATGCCCCTCTATCACAAATTTCAGCTTTTGGTGGAGGGATGAGGTACAGCCCCTGCTAAATGTATCCACGGCCTTCCCAACAGGCAATTATAGGACGGATTAATATCCATGACTTCAAAGTTCACTGTATAAGTGCATAGGCCTATCTCCAGAGGAACCTCAATAGTTCCCATTACATCTCTCCTGGTACCATCAAAGGCTCTGACCACCGTGCAACTTGGCAGCATATAAGAAATATCCACGGGCAATTTGGACTGAGTTGCCAAGGGCATCACATTTAATGAAGAACCATTATCCAAAAGGACCCTTGGTAATATGTGCCCCTTACAAGTGGTAGTTATATGGAGAGCTTTTGTTGACCCAATACCATTGGGTGGTATCTCCTCATAACTGAAGTATATACGGTCGTCTGCCGCGATGTTTCCCACCAGCCTGTCCAATTTTTCTACCGATATATTGTTAGCCACATATGACTGATTCAACACTCTCAACAGGGCATTTCTATGTGGCTCCGAATTCAAAAGCAAAGATAAGATTGAAATTCTAGTGGGTTGACATTGCAGTTGCTCAACCACGGTATACTCACTGTGCTTTATGAATTTTAAGAACTCATAGGCTTCCTTCTCATTCACTGGTTTCTTTATTCTATTTACTGAGGCTGATCCCCTTTTTTCTTCTTTTGACAAATCCATCTCAATATGGTTTGGTTCAGCTGCTTTCTTCCCTTTGTCTGCTCTTCTATCTTTCCCTGTTAACCCCTGTCTGACAGCCTCAGGAGCATAACACCTTTCACTTCGTGTTAAGTGCCCCACACCCGTGATATCTTGCTGACTCGAAGACCCAGGCATAACCAGGCTACAGTCGTATTTCCATAGTGCAGCTTTGTTTTCCTTGTATGAAAAGGAAACAGGAAAATCAATGATTAACTTAGACGTACTTTCCTCAATGACTGGCATGACTTTCTCCTCTGGTTCATCATAATAAATGATCAAGGGTCAGCCTATCCTGTAGCTGCATTCTCAATAACCTCTATTTCTTCCTCTGTCTCTTCGTAAAACTGGGCCTTCCCATTATCCATCATCTTTTGGACTTTAGCCAGAAAGTCCCCGCAGTCCTATATGACATGACCTCCATACTTATGGAACGAGCACCAATTCTGCACCCTCTTTGCGACCATTTTTAAACTGTCCGCATCTCCCACCTTTCCTGCCTTGACCATCTTGACCCATACTGTCAACATTGGAGTCTTGACTTTCCTGGCATCCTTTTTTACCCTTCCGACTTCCCCTGTCCACACTGCATTTACACGATTCCCCGCATGATCTGGCAATAGCTTCCCCGCTACATTCGGCCCATTCTTTGCCCCAAACTTCACATCTCCGATGTTGATCAGGCTTTGGACTTTCTTTTTGAAGGCCAGGCAATCTTTAGTCGAATGTCCTTGAATTCCTGCGTGGTATGTGCAGTTATTGTTTGCATTGTACCACCCTGGATATGGAGTTTTCAGAGGTTTGAGGTACATGGGTACAACAAGTTGACCCTGCAATAGTTTGGGATATAGCTCACCATAGGTGGTAGGAATCAGATCAAATTAGGGTTTTTGATCGTTCCTTGGTGAACGTTGGTCTTTGTGCCCGGCTTCCTAAGTGTTCGGGACAGTGTTTCGAGAAGGTTTATTTGTGGGGATATGCCAGTTGGAAACGGCTGTTGTGGTATATTGGGTATAAGGGAAGGGATTTTGGGTAAGGTGGTTCATATTGGGGTAATAAGGATTATACCTCGGGTAAGGTGTGTAGGGTGTAGGAGGTGCATAAGATGTGGTAGGAGTATAGGGTCTTGGTGGTGTATATGGTGTGGGAGGTACATATGGGTATTGGTTGATACTAACTGCATGGGTCTCCTCTTTCTTCCTGGCAGGGAATACCTTTTTCGAAATAGAAGGGTCACCCCCTTCCATTTTCCCATTCTTAATGGCCGACTCTATCATCTCTCCAGATATTACCATGTCTGCAAAGTCCTTGGTGGCACTCCCCACCAATTTATCATAATATGGTGCTTTCAAAGTGTTGATGAAAAGCAATGTGGTTTCTTTGCTAGTTAAAGGGGGTTGCACTTGTGTGGCCGGATCCCTCCACCTTTGCGAGTATTCTTTGAAACTCTCATTGGTCCTCTTTTCCATGTTCTATAGCGACAACCTATCAGGTACCATGTCAGACACATGCTTATAATATTCCATGAAAGCCCTGGCTAAATCTGTCAATGAACGAATCTTGGTACGACTCAGTTGATTATACCATCGTTTGCTGACCCTGTCAAGCTATCTTAGAAACAATGGATAAGCAGTTTCTCATTATCATCATACTCCGTCATTCTTCTGCAGTACATGGTCAGATGTGCTGATGGCTTGGTAGTCCCATTATATTTTTCAAAGTCTGGTACTTTGAATTTTGGGGGAATTACTAGATCGTGTACTAAGCTCATCTCTTTGGCATCCAGACTGCCAAATAACTCTGCCCCTTCAACGGCCCTCAGCCTCTCCTCCAGCAATTGATATTTTTTCTGTGATTCTGCCATTTCGACCCTCTTCAGCTCTGTCATCTTTGCTTTTTCCTTTTCAGCTAGTTCCTCAAAGTCGGGAACGTTAACATCATTTAGGTCAGCTCCCACATTACCCTTTCCGGGAACTTAGTTTTGTGTCTCTGCAGCTGGCTGGATGTAAACATAGGAGGCTGCACCAATTGGCACCTCTTGGCCCTTTCTCTATATGTTTTCAGGCTGATCCTCTTCAACTACCACCATTTTCCCGGTGACCAAGTTCTCTCCCGGCCCTTTTTGTTTCATCATGGCACTCATCATTTCCATGAGCTTAGTCATCTATTCTCGAGACTCCTCCTGAGATTTAGCTAACTGTTCCTGTAGTTCCCTTTGAGTTTTTTCCATTCTTTCAATTATAGCAAGCTGATCGTTTTCCATAGCTCTGGCTTGGGACCGAGTATTGTAAGGGTGTCAAAAATTCGTTTCTTTTTGAGTGCGACCAATTGTACCTTTAGTTTTTGAAAACCATGAATTAAAAATTATTGACACATCTTTTTTTTTTTGTTTTATAAAAAATGAATGAATTAATGACTAAATGTTAATGAATGAATCAAATAAAATGAATAATTACATGACTACATATATGAATACGAAAAAATAAATGAATGAGCAAGAGAAATGAACAAATAAGTGTTTAAGTGTATGAATATGAATAGAACAAGTAAAAGGAATAAATAAGTGGTTAAGTGTATGAACATAAACGAATTTCAAAAACTGAATGATTATAAATATGAGTAAATGTACGAATGAACAAACAAAATATATAAAATATGAATGTATTTTAATGTATTGGCCTCGAGATAATTTCAACCGAACGGTCTTTCATTGATTTCTTGGAACTAAATACATCACAGATAGAATAAAAGGATCACTGTCTAAGATAAGTCCGTAATTCGCCTTTCAAAATGCTATTACAAAATTAATCCTATAGTGACTTCCTCGGATCTTGGAACTTCTTTCACAGTCTTCTTTTGATTGCCCTGCTCTTCAATCTGACCCTTACTTGTTCACGGCCTCTTGACGCGTCAGCAGAAGTATCACTATGTAAGCTTTCCTTAGCTTGCTTCTCCAATTGATTGGCTCGGGCTTCCTCATGCTTCGCTCTCTCTTTCCAGTAGTTATTCTCCTTCTTGAGGTTTTTGACCTCATGTTCCCACTCCCCGGAAGTCTTGAGGGTCCCCTCAAATCTGAGCTCAAAGCGGTACCTCTTGTTCTCCAAATGTAATTCCCAAAGATCGCCCTTAGCAGTGTCCCTTTCTCTCTTGATCTTTTCCTTTTCTCTTTCTTGAGTTGATTCCCTATTTTTCATGTCCTCAAGCTCTTCTTGTAGTCAGGCAATCTCCTTGCTCATCTGGGCCTTTTCTTTTTTAAATTCCGCCCTTGCGATTTCTAACTCTGACGGTATTTCCCTCGGTGGTGGATTCATGAACTGTACCTCTTCCCCATCTGATATCAGTAGCCTATCATTAACCCTTAACTCCCTCCATACCAAGTAATCAGGTGTGACGATGTCGGCATATCTGACCACTTTTATTCGATGAGTTTTATTCCATGCTTCAATCATTGCCCGCACCTTTCTAGAATATCCGTCCTCTCCATAAGTGAACTCTGATGATCCTAGATTATGCGTCACGGGTGTGAATTGCCGAGACTCAACCTGTCTTTGCACCAACAAAGGCGCAAACTCACAGACCCCCAAATTTTGAGTAGTGGAACTCCCGAGTTGTCCCCACATTTGTACATAATCGGCATAGGAACCATCCATGGAGCTCTCCAAGTCACCATCTCCCCTTTTAGATTCCAGAACATGTTGACCCATTTCTCTTCATCCCTGTCTTCAGGCCAATCATTTTGAAGGAATTCCCTAATCGAAACTAAACACTTCAGGTACAGTTTGAAGGAAACCTTTTCTATCTTCCAAAAGTGACTTTGACTCCAAATATAGAGGAGTTGTACACACCCCTTGATTCTCCTTTGGTCTGCCCTTTTACAAAAATTCAAAGATCGGATAGTTTCAGCTAGGATGGCCGGAGATGGGTTGATCTTCTGTTCCAACTTTTCAAAGAAATCAAACATGGCTATATCCACATGACCCAATATCTTCGGGAATATGATTAATCCGTAGATGGCTAGAGCGAAGATGTCCCTGGCTTTTTCTTTGTCGGAATAACCCAATATCAAATGTCGGAGAGTTTCCCATGGAAGGCATCCATTTTTCTGCTTTGTGTCCACATGACTCTCAACCAATGTTGTATCCATTCCTGTGATCCTAGCCACTTTCTTCTTAAAACCTGAAGGTTTCACTTCCTTCAAATATACCCAATCAGGATTAGGACATTCAATACGTAACAGTGCTGAATATTCTTCAATCAGTGGGGTCATATCCTCCTTGTTAAAAGTAAAACATCTATAAGCAGGATCCCAAAACTGTACCATAGCCTGAATCAACCCACTATTGACCTGAATCGGAATTAAGAGTGCTATATCTCCATAGTTATGAGTGAAGGCTTCTTTCTCAGTTACATTCCACTGATTCCAAATGTCGGCTAACCCTCGAAGATTATTCTATATAGAATTTACTTTGACCCTTTCCGGCAATACTGACACATAATCTTTCTTCAGGCAATGACCATCCTCCCTCTGATCATTTTCTGACCGTGCCCTGACTATTGCATGATCTTCTATCACTGAAATAACCTGACACTCCATGAAAGTCCTTTGGGTTGACGACTATCCCGAGGCCAATAAACTCCAAGTATATGATGATGTCTATGATGCATGTCAAAGAAAAGAAAACAGAAATAAATAGATTAGTAAAGAAATGAATTCACAAATATAACATAAATAACAACATGATTTTTTATTTTTAAAAAAAAAATGTCCCGAAAATTTTAACAGAGCTTCGACATTATGACGCCTTTGGGACAAAATAATAAATTTATTACGAACGACATGATGTTCGTTCATCATCACCTAATTTGTAAAATCTAACCTATAGAAATATGGTAAAAGGTTGGAAATGTTCCTCCTAGTGTTCTTAAACTTCAGGTATCTAGCAGAAATCCGGCATGGCTTCACCTAGGTTCACTATATGAAGGTGAATCGGTTCTAAGGCCCCGAATTATTCCTCACTGTCGCCTGTGAAGGCTAGTAAGGCACCCCGATAAAAGCGGGTTAATTCGTTAGAGTATATTTTCCTATGCCCGTACAAAGGATTATCACGAAGGCATTAGGTATTTTATACTCCGAAAGTGTTTCACTAGCCCATACGGAGGATCATCAGGAAGGCATAGTTACTTTACTCCCACTTAAAAGGACGAAACCCGGGTAGAGAGTTCATGGTATGCAAATGCAAATATAGTGTGTCTGGAGGAACAAAACAAACCTGTCACCATCTATTCTACACCCCTTATTCTAAATACCCCACTAAAATCAAACAAATGTAAAGCATCAGTTAAGCAGACATATAAATATACGCAACAAAATAACCAGAGAACAAATAATAATATGCATGCATATGAAGATGGACATATTTAAAACATTTATTATTTTCAAAATTCTCCTTTATTATTTTAAAATTATGGGAATTAAAATTAAATACCAATTAAACCAACAAAATCGAGACTTAGATAACACACGACTAATTCTAGGCCTGACTCTCTAATATCTCCCAGTGGAAACGTCAAGCTGTCGATACATGAACCCGAATCGTGGGGTACCCGTTCGAATGAGGGGCGAAACAATAGCAGAGGAAAAGACGACTTAATTCCTCTTGAAATAAAATAAACGGTCGAGGGTATGAAAATAGCCTCGTAAAAAGACATGGAGTCGCCACCAATCTTTTTTAGCTAGGTGTGCTCGGCCACCTATCAAAACCGGTTTTGTAAAACATTTTAAAATTAATGAAAACATTTTTAAAACCAATTTCAAGTCTACGTTATAAACCGAGAAAATCGAAGAATCGGGTTCGGGACTCGGTTACGTGTGGGTAAGCATTAGCACCCCCACAACGCCCGTATAAAACGGTACCTTATTAATCGTGTGTTATTTTGAGTCTCGGTAAAAAACTCGATTTTAATTTAGTATTTCTAGTTAATTCCCATTTTAAAGAAAAATAATTCCATTTTTAATTGAAAATGATCCGGAATTTATTAATTCAAAATTTTCCTATATTCCCCGACAAAATCGGCAAAATATAGAAATTTTTATTCATTTGGAAAACTTTCCGAATCATTCTCATTTTTTGAAAGAAAGATATTCCTTTATTAATGATAATTGATGATATTCCCTCCAGCAAACTCGATAGAGAACTCATTAATTATTTTAACTCGGGAATATCTTTATTTTTATTGAAAATCATTATCTTTTTCAAAACATTTAAAAATATGAACATGTATGACATAAATAAAATTACATGGCAAAGTCTAGATAATATAATGCAACCTAAATGATATGACATTATTTAAATGGCATAGTATATTATAGGTAAAATGAAAAATCCTAAGTATCATGGTATATTCTAAATGATATAAAATGATTTAAATGACATGGAAATTTTAAATGATATGGCATATTTTAAATGACATGGCATGTTATAAATAAAATAACCTAAATGACATGGAATATGAACTAAATGACAAGAAATGACACGGAATTAAAATAATGCTAACATATAATATGCATGAAAATGAAAATAAAAATAATAATGCATGAACATAGTATATGCTAAACAATATGACAAAAATAACTAAATAAAAAACATAGGATATCATGAAACATTCAAAATCATATGGCAAACAAATATAAGATCATAAAATGTGAATTAAAATAATAATGATATCATGAAAAATATCATAGCAAAAATCATACATTTAAATAAAATGCATGAACATGGAAAATGCAATGCATGAAAATATATTTTTTCCTCTAAATAAAGAAATCCGTATATCTAAAAAGATATCCGGCTACCTTAGGAAAATATGTCAAATTAGATTTTCTAAAAAAACAAAACTTTGTGATTGTTTGAAAATAATTTTGAGGAAAACTTGAATAAAAATTAAAACCCTTACCAAACCCTTTTAAAATGGCTCTAATTTCCTAAGTTTAAAATCCTGGACTTAACTACCCTTAACCCGAGATTTATAAAATCATTTTTAAAGTTTAAAAAGTCTTAGAAACTACCCTAAGACAGTAGCTAAATCTTCTAACCAACCCCCTCTAAATGCCTTAGCCAAATTCAACCATTATTCCTCTTTTGATTTCAAATCTGCCTCTACTGTCTGGTTTTGCCACAAGATTTTTTAGCCTATTTTTAAAAATTCAAAAATATATATAAAAAAAATACTGGAGACTCAGAACATGTAAATATACATAATAAAAATTGCCTTAATTTTCTGATTAAAGATGACTTCCCATAAAAATTGGAGATGTTCGAGTAGTGGGTGAAAAAAACTGTTTGTCAAAACACATTTTTTGCCTTTGATAAATTCATTCAAAAACCAAAGTAGAAATTGTTGGAAATCATCCTAAAGACCTAAGGACAGTAGCTAAACATTTTAAAAACCTTCGACAAAATTGGCTAAGTAAAAAAATCACAAAGGTAGAATAATCAATTTGACAATTCCTTAATTTTCCACAAGTATGCTCAAGGGAGCATGACTTTGAGCCATTAGTTGGCCTAAGTCACAAATCAAGTGGCAATGACATGGAATGCATGAACATACAGCAAATGAAATGTATGAAATGCATGGTCTAAAGGTCTAAATGGTAAAGGAAATGCATGACAATTCAAGAGAACCTAAATGCCTAGCATGAATTTGCATGGCAATAAATGCTATCCTAACTCAATATGCATGCAATGCTTGATAATGTAAATGTGACTAGGACCTAATATGTTATGAATATGCATGAGAATGCTAATGTGACCTAAGACCTAAATAGCATAGTAATGCATGACAATACCAATGTGATTTAAGACTCAATATGCATGGCAATACCAATATGGCCTAGACCTAAAATGTAATGAACATGCATAGCAATACAATGAACATACAATGACTCATGAAACTAATGTCAATGCTAGAACAAACAGCAACTAATACACAATTTCAAGATATGACAATGCAAAGAATGTTACCTAAACAAAATGCAAATGCATGACAAGGCAAGGGATGCATGAAGAAGGCCAAATGATCACATGAGACTCTAATGCAATCCTATTTAGTAAATGACATAAGTACATGACAAATCATATTAAGCTGCACAATGTCATGACATTTTCATAAGCATATAACATTCTAGAATCAAAATGCACAAGCTCATGGCATAGAAATGCAAACAAGTTAAGAAACAAAAGGAAAATGCACATGCAAGGCAAACAAAAATGGGATTGCAGAATGGTCATGGAACAATATGATGGCATTTTTATCATAGCATTTTCATAAGCACATGGCATACTAAAATCAAAATGTACAAGTTTATGTCATAGAGATGCAAACAAATTAAGAAGCAAAAGAAAAATGCACATGCAAGGCATACAAAATGGGGTTGCCGAATAGTCATGAAACAAAACCAAGAAAATGCAAACATGTAAGAAATGATACATGGAAAAAATGCACAACATGAGGATATGAACAACAATGGCCGAATATGCAAGGATGCAATATCAAGCATGGAAATGAAATATATAAGTAAATATAGCATAGAAAATAATGTAAAGAACATATATATAAAAGATTTAACATAGACATGCAAAACAAATAACAAGCAAAACTAGTAAGTAGAACAAGGAAAGTTAAGCTCCATGGTTGGTATCAAATGGGCATAGCCTCTCACCAAACCATAATCACTTGGTGTTGCTAAGATCATGAGGCCTTTCCATCTCAATAAAATAGAAAATAAACCATGTAAAACAGAAAATAAGGTTAGCTTCATGGTAGGTAAAAATGGTCACTTGGTCTATCCAAGATCATGTAGCCATTTCAACCTTTTTTACTTCATATTTTGTAAAAAATCATAACCTTACAATGTTCTAAAAACCTTGTAAAAATCATTTTTCACAACCACATACAAGGAAGAAAAAAAAAAAAGAAAACCAAGACAAATAAAATAGACACATTCGGCCATAGCATGAAACCATAAGAAAAAAATTGTTTTCCACCATTTTAAAGAAGAAGAAGAGATGAAAACATAAGTAAATATTAAAAAACTTTATCTCTATGAAAAATGTAGTAGGAAAACATGAAAGAAAAATCAAGAAAACACCATGGAAATGAAGAAGAAAGCTAGGCTAGAGCTTGGTAGAGATGACTACCTTTAAGCTCTCTATTGAAAACCTTTTTTTTCTTTCCTTCAAAACCTTTTTTTTGCCAAATTAGCTACTGTTTCCAGCCAAAAAACCTCTAAAAAAATGAAAACATCCTCCTCCCTTTAGCCTTGGCCGAATGGCCCTCTAGCCCTTGGATGGGAATTGCACTTTTTCTCCTCCAATCTTGGCATTTAGATTTAGATATTTTGATGACAACATAAAAATGTCATATTGTCAATTGATAGTAGCCCTCAAGATGTGTACTCATCCCTTGTAGTAACCTTAGCCCTTAGATGCAAAAGAGGACCAATCCCGTGCACTCCCTTGCTTGCCCCTCTTGAGTGCCTACCCTTGGATGAGTTGTGTTCTTCCATTCTTGGTCATTGGATGAGGCCAACATAAAAATGACACCTTGTAGATTAAATCCAGCCCTAAACATGTGTACTGAGCCCTTGTAGATGGCCTAAGCCATTGGATGAAAAGAGATAATCCCATGTGCTCCCTTGCTCAACCGAATGGATGCTCACCCTTGGATGAATTGTGCTCATCTTTTTTCTTCCATTCTTGGCCATAAGATGAGGGTTCTTTTATGACAAATAAAAATTTCATCTTGGCATTTAAACTTGGCCATTGGATGGTGCATTCAGGTTTCCTACAAGGCACCTAAGCCATTGGATGAAGGGGGACATTTGCAAGGTGTTAGTGGTAGCATGTGGCTTGATAGTGACTAGGGAATTAAATTGTTCAAGCTTCCTTCTTCTCCTCTATGTTGGCTGACCAAGGGAAGAAAAAATCCCAGCAATTCCTTCTTCTTTCATATTTTCCTCAATTACAAATTTGCCCTTTTTGGTTTCTTTGGTGAAATAACCTTTTTGCCCTCGAACCTAAAAAAATAGCAAACGGACTCCAAATTCAAATTTTATTTTTTCAATACTTCAAAAATAATAAAAAATTGAATTCTGGAATTTTTCATAAATGTTTGAGCCCATTTGCTGTTTATTTCGGATTTATTTCCGAAATTACCCCTTTTATGCACCCGAACTTTACCATTTTTTAAACGAGCTCCGAATCTAGATTTTTCTTCACCAATCTCTTCCAAATAATTTTAAAATGTGATCTGAAAGTTTTCATAATTTTTGGAGCTCATTTACTATTTTTTCGGGATTTATCTGCTTGAATTACTGCATAGGGGACCCGGGATTTGGCCATTTTGCAAACGAACTCTGAATCAAGGTTTTCTTTCGCCAATATCTTCCAAATAATTTACAAATTAGATTTTCAAATTTTCAGAATTTTTGGAACTCGTTTGCTATTTTTTCAAGATTTATTTGCTTGAATTATTGTATAGGAGACCCGGTATTTGGCCATTTTGCAAACGAACTCCGAACAAGATTTTCTTTTGCCAATCTGTTCAAAATGATTTAAAAATGAGATTGAAAAATTTTCAGAATTTCTGGAGTTCATTTGCTATTTTTCCCAAATTTTCCAATTTTGCCCTTTTACCTTTGAAACCCGGTTTTGCTCAAAACAAGTCCAATTTTCAAATTTTCTTCAAATTGAGCCTTGGGCTATCCTTGTTTAATCATTTCTCATCAATTAAGGGCTTTATATGTTCCGAATCGGGCCATTTCTATAATTATTCCAAATTTCACTGAAATCTACCAAAAACCCTTAATCGTCGGTTTTCTTCTGAATTGACTTTTCTATCAGTTTTTCTTCCAAATGGCTTCTCCATTACCCATAGTCAGTGCTTATCTTTCATTTCAGACCTTCAATTCTGACCAATTTGATCGTTTAAGCACTTTTCCCTAAATTTCTCGAATTAGGGTTTTTTTTTCTACTGAATCTCATAACCCAACTTTCGAACTCCATATCTTTCAATGTAGACCTCGGATTATCAAAATTCTTTCACCTTTTTTCAATTGAACCTCAAATCTTGATTTTGAAAGTGGGTTGAATTTTTAGTAGTTGACTTTTTTGAGGTTGACTTTTTCTGAGGTTGACTTTTTTTGAGTTTGACTTTTTCTGTCTGCTTTCGTAGACTAAGCCTCGGAGTACCACCTGCAGGATGAGAAAAGCCTTTTATCATTTTGAAACATCAATTTAGCAACAAAATGTACCTGATTTAGGGGTCCGGACAAAATTAGGTGTCTACAGAAAGCATCTTGGATTGAAGGCCATAGGATCAAATTGGTTAGAAAAAACATAGAACCTTCTACACCATACTAAGGGCCATTTGGCCACTACCATTTGGGGGAGGCTATTTTGATTCTTTCATCTTCTTCTTGGCTGAATACTCTCCATTTTTTGAAAGCAAATAGAAAGTTTAGAAAAGAAAAGAAAGTAAAAAGAGGAAATGCTTGCAATATAGCTTTTAGAGGTAGCTAAAAGCACCATACTCTTGCACTTTTTTTTTTTACATTTCCATCCTTGATTTGATATTTTCATTTGATGTTTGGTGAGTTTCCATTGATTTTAGTTTTAAAATAAGTGTTTTTAAGCTTTCTCTTGAAGTTCTTCTTTGATGCTTTCTTGAAAAACTATGAAAAACCAAATTTCTTTACATCTTTTTCTAGTTGGCCGAATAGGCTATTTTTTTGAAATGGTTGGTGTTTGTTTTTTATTTCATGTTGTCTGTAGCATGTTTTTGATGTTTTATATTTGCTTCAAATAACAAAAACATGGAGCTTGTTTTAATATCTTTACTTACTTACCTCCATTTTTTATTTTACAATCTTGTTTTCATGTTTACTTTCCTTGTCAACCATTTTTAATTTTCTGTTTTTAACATGATTGAGTTGTTCATGATTTGCATTTTACTTCATGTTTGCTTGGTTTAGCATGTTTCTTTTTAGCCTTGCATTTTAGTATGTCATGTGTTCGTGAAAATGCCATGCTAGAATACCATCTTTGTGAGTTCATGTCTATTCGGCTACCTCCCCCATTTTATGTCTCCTATGTGCATTTTCATCATGTTAGTTGATAGGTTTGCATTTTCAGGCCATGACTTTGTGTATTTTGATTTAGCATACTATGTGTTTGTGTTATTGCCATGCATTTTTTAGGTCTAGGTTTCATTTGCATTACCATGCATTTCATGCATGTTTTGACCTAAGTTGCATTAATTGCCATGCAATTTCATGTTAGGTCTAGGTCATATTCTTTATGCTATGCATTTTCCTTGTCATTTAGGTTTTAAATCATGCATTTCATGCATTCAATTTGCTGTATGTTCATGCATCTCATGTCATGCCTCATCATTTATGACTTAAGCCAATCAATGGCTCAAAGTCATGCTCACTTGAGCATGCTTGTGGAAAATTAAAGAGTTGTCAAATTGATTATTCTACCTTTGTGATTTTTTTAGTTAGCCAATTTTGTCTAAATTTTTAGAAGTTTTAGCTACTGTTTGTAGGTCCTTAGGAGAGTCTCCAACATTTTCACTTTGATTTTTAAATGATTTTATCAAAGACAAAAAAATGTACTCTGGCAAAACAATTTTCACCCAGTTTTCTAACAATTTCAAAACAATTTCAAATGTGTTTTGCCCAATTTTTCTGGGAAGTTATCTTTAATCATAAAATTAAGTCAATTTTTTCCGTGTAGTTTTACATGTTCTGAGTCTCCAGTATTTTTTTTAGATTTTTTTGAAATTTTACAAATAGGTTAAAAAAATCATGTTTTAAAACTGGACAGTAGAGTCAGATTTGAATTTGAAGGAAAATTATTTTTCTATTTTGGCTAAGTTACTTAGAGGGGGTGATTAGAAAATTTAGCTACTGTCTTACGAAGGTTTCTAGGCCATTTTGATCTTAAAAAATGATTTTATAGAGTTCGGGTCAAGGGTGGTCAAGTACGGAATTTTAAGCTTAGGAAATTAGAGCTATTTTTTAAAGGGAATTCGGCTAGGGTTTAATTTTTCATCCAAGATTTTAAAAATTGTTTTCAAACAATCACAAAGTATTTTGATTTAGAAAATTTAATTTGATATATTTCCCTAAGGTAGCCGGATATCTTTTTAGATATAAGGATTTCCTTAATTAAAGGAAAAAATACACTTTCATGCATTGCATTTTCCATATTCATGCATATTATATAATATATGATTTTTGCTATGATAATTTCTATGGCATTGTTATTATTTTGATTTATATTTATGATGTTATAT
The DNA here is from genome assembly GCA_030761205.1 of Fremontodendron californicum. NCBI lineage: Eukaryota > Viridiplantae > Streptophyta > Magnoliopsida > Malvales > Malvaceae > Fremontodendron > Fremontodendron californicum. The sequence goes on from JAULJL010000009.1 coordinate 26,344,288, forward strand.
TGTTTGTCATATGGTTTTGAATATTTCATGTTATCCTATACTTTTTATTTAGTCATTTATTTTTGTCACATCATTTAGCTTATACTATGTTCATGCATTATTATTTTTATTTTCATGCATATTTCATGATAGCATTATTTTATGTTTCATATCATTTCATGTCACTTAGATTATATTCCATGTCATATAGATTATATCATTTAAAATATGCCATGTCATTTAAATTTTCTATGTTATTTAAATCATATCATTTCATTAGACTATATCATGTCACTTAGGATATATTATTTCAATTAGAATATTTCATGTTACTTAGGACATATCATTCCATTTAGAATATATTATGTCACATAGGTTATTCATTTCATTTAGAATATATTATGTCACAAAGGTTAATCGTTTCATTAGAATATATTATGTCACATAGGTTATTCCATTTCATCTAGAATATGTTATGTCATTTAAATTATATCATATCATTTAGGTTGCATTATATTATCTAGACTTTGTTATATCATCTTTACTATGTCATACATATTCATGTTCATATTTTTTTTAATGTTCTAGAAAAGATAATGATTTTCAATAAAATAAAGATATTCCCGAGTTAAAATAATTCATCGGTTCTCTACCGTGTTTGCTGGAGAGGACATCATCAATTATCATTAATAAAGGAATATCTTTCTTTCAAAATACGATAATGATTCTGAAGATTTTCCAAATAAATAAAAAAATTTATATTTTGCAGATTTTGTCGGGGAATATAGGAAAATTTTGAATTAATAAACTCCAGACCATTTTCAATTAAAAATGGAATTATTTTTCTTTAAATTGGGAATTAACTTGAAATACTAAATTTAAAACCGACTTTTTATCGAGACTTGAGATAACACGCGATTAATAATGTACCGTTTTTGTACGGGCGTTGTAAGGGTGCTAATCCTTCCCCGCACGTAACATAATCTCGAACCCGATTCCTCGATTTTCTCTGGTTTAAAACGCAAACTTGAAATTGGTTTTAAAAATATTTTAATTATTTTTTAAATATTTTACAAAATCGGTTTTAATAGGTGGCCGATCACACCTAGCTAAAAAAGATTGGTGGCGATCCATGTCTTTTTCAAGGTCATTTTCAAAACCTTCATTTTTCAAGAGGAAATAAGTCGACTTTTCCTCGATTTTTTTTAATGTCACGCTTAACGAGTAATAAAGTTTCACGATGAGACTTGTTAGTTTTTAGGTTGCGACTGATTGGCTACTCCACTGGGGACATTTTGAGAGTCAAGCCTAGAATAAATAGTGTGTTATCAAAGTCTCGGTTTTGTCGGGTTTAATTGGTATTAAATTTTAATTCCCACATTTTTTTCAATAATAAGGAGAATTTTGAAAATAATAAAATGTTTTTAAATATGTCCATATTCATGTGCATACATATTATTATTGTTCTCTGGTTATTTTGTTATTCTTTGATGCTTTACATTGTTTGATCTTGTTGGGGCATTTAGAACAAGTATTATGGAATAGGTGTTGAAAGGTTTGTTCTGTTCCTCCACACATATTGCACTTGCATTTGCATAATATGAACTCTCTACCCGGGTTCCGTCCTTTTAAGTGGGAGTAAAGTAACTACGCCTTCGTGATGGTCCTCCGTATGGGCTAGTGAAACACTTCCGGAGTATAAAGTACCTAAAGCCTTCGTGATGATCCTCCGTATGGGCTTAGGAAAATATACTCTAACGAATTGAACCTGCTTTTATCGGGGTGCCTTACTAGCCTTTACAGGCGACAATGAGGAGCAATTCGAGACCTTTTAGAAGTTCGTTCACCCACATATAGTGAACCATAGAGCCAACATAGGCGAAGCCCTGCCAAATTTTTGATAGATATATCGAAGATAGGAACACATGGAGGGACATTTTTAACCTTTTGTTACCTATTTTACATTTTGAATAAGTATTGTAGATCGAGAAATGATGTACGTACATCGCCCGTAATAAGTTTAATACCCGTCCCAAAGGCATCATGATGCCTAATGAGTCGATACTGTTGGGGCAAGTGTTCATAAACTTTTTAAAATTGAAAATATCAAAACATTCTTTTTCAAGCATTTTTGCATTTTGCACATTTCATGCATGTGTGAATAGAGCATGTACATTCATGATTGTATTTTTTTTATCTCATTCTTTGCAATAAACATTTGGTAATAATAATCTCATTTGATGATTTCATAAATCGGTAGTGTTACATGAACATTTGCATATTGTACCATAGTAGGATCCACTACCCCGAAATTCTTTTGAAAATAATATGTTTGGTTTTTCATAGAGAAAACATGTTTCAAAAAAATCATAGAATAAATTTGGAGGCAAATCTTGCATAATGAGATTTTTGAATTGTCGCAACCTAAAAAATAACAAGTCTCATCACAAAACTTTATTATTTGTTAAGCGTGACATTAAAAAAACCCGAGGAAAAGTCGACTTAATTCCTCTTGAAAAATGAAGGTTTTGAAAATGACCTTGAAAAAGACATGGAGTCGCCACCAATCTTTTTTAGCTAGGTGTGATCGGCCACATATTTAAACCGGTTTTATAAAATATTTTGAAATTAATTAAAATATTTTTAAAACCAATTTCAAGTCTGCCTTTTAAACCAGAGAAATCAAAGAAACGGGTTCGAGACTCGGTTACGTGTGGGGAAGTATTAGCACCCCCACAACGCCCGTATAGAACGGTACCTTATTAATCATGTGTTATCTCAAGTCCAGATAAAAAGTCGGTTTTAAATTTAGTATTTCAAGTTAATTCCCAATTTAAAGAAAAATAATTCTATTTTTAATTGAAAATGATCCGAAATATATAAATTCAAAATTTTCCTATATTCCCCAACAAACGTGGCGAAATATAGAAATTTTTATTAGTTTGGAAAACTTTTCGAATCATTCTTATTTTAAAGAAGATATTCCGTTATTAATAATAATTGATGATATCCTTCCCCGCAAACCCGGCAGAGAACTCATAAATTATTTTAACTCGGGAATATCTCTATTTTACTAAAAATCATTACCTTTTTGAAAACATTTTAAAAAATATGAATATGAATATGTATGACATAAATAAAATGACATAGAAAAGTTTAAATAATATAATGCAACCTAAATGGTATGATATAATTTAAATGTCTTATCATATTCTAAATGAAATGAAATATCCTAAGTTATATGATATAATCTAAATGAAATGAAATGACCTAGGTAACATGATATATTCTATATGAAATGTAATAATTTAAATGACATGACAAATATAAATGATATGGCATATAATCTAAATGACATGAAATATAAAATAATGCTATCATATAATATGCATGAAAATAAAAATAATAATGCATGAACATAGCATATGCTAAATAATATGACAAAAATAACTAAATAAAAAGCATAGGATATCATGAAATATTCAAAACCATATAACAAATAATATAATATCAAAAATTTAAATCAAAGATAATAACATCATCATGAAAATTAAACATAGCAAAAATTACATATTATATAATATGCATGAATATGGAAAATGCAATGCATGAGAATGTATTTTTTTCCTTTAATCAAGGAAATTCGTATATCTAAAAAGATATCCGGCTACCTTAGGAAAATATATCAAATTAAATATTCTAAAATCAAAATGCTTTGTGATTGTTTGAAAACAATTTTGAAAAGCTTAGATTAAAAATAAAAACTTAGCTAAACCCTTTTTAAATGGCTCTAATTTCCTAAGTAAAAACCCCGGACTTGACCACCCTTAACCCGAGACTTAAAAAATCATTTTTAGAGTTTAAAAAGGCTTAGAAACTATCCTAAGTCAGTAGCTAAACTTCCTAATCAGCCTCCTCTAAGTAACTTAACAAAAACGGAAAAATAATTTTCCTTCAAATTCAATTCTGACTCCACAGTCCAGTTTTAAAGCATGTTTTTTACCCTATTTTTAAAAATTCAAAAAAATCTAAAAAACATACTGGAGAATAAGAACATGTACATGAAAAAAAATCGGCTTAATTTTTTAATTAAAGATGACTCCCCAGAAAAATCGAGAAAGTACGAGTACTAGGTAAAAAACTGTTTTGTCAAAACACATTTTTTTTGCCTTTGATAGAATCATTTAAAAATCAAAGTAAAAATATTAAAACTCTCTAAATGACTCACAAACAGTAGCTAACACTTTTGAAAAGTTAGGCAAAAAATTGGCTACGTAAAAAATTCACAAAGGTAGAATAGTCAATTTGACAACTCTTTAATTTTCCACAAGTATGCTCAAGAGAGCATGACTTTGAACCATTGATTGGCCTAAGTCATAAGTCAAGTGGCAAGGACATGAAATGCATGAAAATTATAGCAAATATGATGCATGAAATGCATGATTTAAAACCTAAATGACATGAAAAATGCATGGCATCAATAAAATGACCTAGACCTAAATGAACTTGCATGGCATTTAATGCAACCTATGTCTAAAATGCATGAATATGCATGGCAAAACAAACCAATCCTAAACCCAAAATATGCATGGCAATAACACAAACACGTGGCATGCTTAAACAAAATACTCAACCAAATATCATGAAAATGCAAACCTATCAACTAACATAACAAAAATGCACACACAAAGCACACAATATGAAGTGGCCAAATGTCTTCATGTTTAAAATGAGCATGGCATTTTCATGAACACATGATATACTAACATTCTTAGCTAAAGAATAAAACTCAAATCAAGCAAATATAAAGTAAAGACATGAAAACCAACAAGCATTTTCACAAACACATGGATTACAATATATAAAACATAAACAAACTTAAACATTTAGAAAACAGAAAATCAAAAATGCAAAAATAGTAAAATAAACATGATAATAGACTCAAAAATGGAAATAAGAAAGCAACAACATTAAAACAAGCTTCAAGTTTATGTATTAGAAGAAGATTAAAGCATCAAAACTTGTTAAATATCAAGAATAACATGAAAATAAAAATACAAACAGCAACCCTAAAAAACTAGGCCATTCGGCCATCTCAAAAACAAAGGGAAAAAAAAAATCAAGAGCTTTTTACAAGAAAAAATGAAGAAGGAACTTAAAGAAGAACATTAAAAACACTTATTTTAAAAGAAAAATCAAAAGAAACTCACCAAAATAGTGATCAAAACAGAAAATCAAGATTGGAAAATCAAAGAAAGTGCAAGAGTATGTTGCTTAAAGCAACCTATAAAAGCTATCTTTCAAGTTTTTTCTCTTCAACTTTCTTTTCTTTTTTCTTTTCAACAAAGGAGAGAAAATCAGCCAAAACCAAGAGAGAATAATGAGTGAATAGCTGAAAATGAAAGAGAGAGTGACCCCTTGTAGTGTGGCCGAATGGCCCCCCAGGCTAAGATGTTGTCATTTTTCCATCAACCAATCTTCATCCAAATGCTATTGATCCAAAATGTTTAAAACATGAAATTATCACCCTTAGATTAGGCCATCAGCTATCCACAATAACAGTTGTTCAAGAATCTTAAGCCATTATGTTGACACTCTCCTTCTTCATGCATTAGTTCATGTGGCTTATTTGCAAAGGCTTGATCAAAAACTAACTAACTTCCTCTTCATTGTTGGCCTTTTGATTAAAAAATCAGAAACTATCTTCCTAGCCTTGGGCCATGCCTGGCAGACCCCCCTTCTTCCATCCCATGTTTCATTTTTTAAAAGGCAAGAAAAGCCCTTTTTAGTTTTTTGGGTAAAATGACCTTTTTGCCCCTCGAACATAAATAAATGGAAAACGAACTCCAAATTCAAATTTTCTTTTTTCAATATTTCAAAATAATAAAAAATTGAATTCTGAAAGTTTTCAAAATTTTTCGAGTCCATTTGCTATTTATTTGGATTTTTTCTTTCGAAATTGCCCTTTTATGCCCCCAAACTTTTCCATTTTTCAAACGAGCTCCAAATCTAGATTTTTCTTCATCAAAAAGTGTGATCTTGAAGCTTTTAGAATTTTTGGAACTTATTTGGTATTTTTTCGGGATTTATCTACTTGAATTACTGCATAGGGGGCCCGGGATTTGGCCATTTTGCAAACGAACTCCTAATCCAGATTTTCTTTTGCCAATATCTTCCAAATAATTTAAAAATGAGATTTGCAAATTTTCAGAATTTTTTGAGTTCATTTGCTATTTTTTCGGGATTTATCTTCTTGAATTTCTACATAAGGGACCCGGGATTTGGCCATTTTGCAAATGAACTCCGAATCAAGATTTTCTTGCGCCAATCTCTTCGAAATGATTTAAGAATAAGATTTTCAATTTTTTAGAATTCTTGGAGTTCATTTGCTATTTTTCCAGAATTTTTCGATTTTGCCCTTTTACCTTCGAAACCCGATTTTGCTCAAAACAAGTCCGATTTTTAGATTTTCTTCAAACTGAGCCTTGGAATATCCTTTTTTTAATCACTCCTCATCCATTAGGGGCTTTAATCCCACCGAGTCGGGCCATTTCTGTAATTCTTCCCAATTTCACCGAAATCCACCAAAAACCCTAATTCTCATTTTTCTTCCGGATTGACATTTTTTTTCAGTTTTTCTTTCAAGTGGCTTCTCCATTACCCATAGTCAGTGCTTATCTTTCATTTGGAACCTTCAATTTCGACGAATTCGATCGTTTAAGTACTTTTCTCCAAATTTCCTGGATTAGGGTTTCCTTTCTATTGAATCTCCATAACCCAACTTCCGAACTCCATATCTTTCGATGTAGACCTCGGATTATCAAAATTCTTTTGCCATTTTTCAATTGAACTTCAAATCTGGATTTTGAAAATGGGTTGACTTTTTTCGTAGTTGACATTTTGAGGTTGACTTTTTGGAGTTGACTTTTTTCAAGTTTGACTTTTTTTTGCTCGCCTTCTTAGACTATGTTCGGAGTACCACCTGCAGGATGAAACAAGTCCTTTTACATTCTAAAACATCAATTTAGGAAGAAAACATGCCTGTTTTAGTGGTCCGGACAAAATTAGGTGTCTACAGCTGCCCCTCTTTAGCTATTGCTGAGAATCAGGAATCAGGCAAAGATAAACAAATACTAATTTTGTCCGGTTAGTGAAATCACATTTGAAGGTAAGGGAAAGGGGTTTTCATTTTCATTTTTTCATTTTTTAATTTTTTTTTTGAAAAAAACTGTAAATAGAAGATATTGTCCTTAAATTGAATTCCCTGACTAATCAAGGCTCGACCCGTCTTAAGGAAACGAGTTCGATTTGCAAGAGAGGAAAAGACCTCGACGATGGTCTCAAGGGCTTAACCTGTCTTGTTCTAAGCTGTGTTGAAAATTCTGGGTATCTCCTCCAGAAGCTTCGGCTATCACCACCAAAGACTTGCTCAAGCAAATGTAAAACTCTGGATATCTCCACTAGAGGCTTTGGCTATCACCACCAAACACTTGTTCAAGCAAATGTAAAACTCTGGATATCTCCACTAGAGACTTTGGCTATCACCCCCAAAGACTTGTTCAAGCAAATGTAAAACTCTGGATATCTCTACCAGAGACTTTGGCTATCACCACTTGTTCAAGCAAATGTAAAACTCTGGATATCTCCACCAGAGACTTTGGCTATCACCACAAAAGACTTGTTCAAGCAAATGTATAAATTATGGAAACTTATGCCTGGAGGTCTTAAAAATGGTGCCCGAAGCCCTTACCCGTGATTTTGAAAGAAAAAAAATGCACTGTATGCCATTTTAAAAAATAATGCCCGGAGGTCTTAAGAATAGTGCCCGGAGGATTTAAAAATGGTGTTTGGAGGCCTAAAAAATGGTGCCCAGAGGCCTTACCCTTGATTTTAAAAAAAAAATGCGCTGTATGCGGCTTTAAAAAAAATGATACCCGAAGGTCTTAAGAATGGTGCCCGGAGGCCTTACCCGTGATTTGAAAATAAAATGCACTGTATGCGACTTAAAAAAATTGATGCCGGAGGTCTTAAGAATGGTGCCCAAAGGCCTTACCCGTGATTTGAAAATACCTTGACGACGGTCTCAAGGCTCGACTCATTTGATAAATAGAATGAATTCGATTTAAAACAAAAGGAAATACCTCGACGGAGATCTCAAGGCTCGACTCATTTGATAAATCAGAATGAATTTCATTTAAAACAAAAAGAAATACTTCGACGGTGGTCTCAAGGCTCGACTCATTTGATAAAACAGAATGAATTCGATTTAAAACAAAAGGAAATACCTTGACGGTGGTCTCAAGGCTCGACTCATTTAATAAAACAGAATGAATTCGATTTAAAACAAAAAGAAATACCTCGACGGTGGTCTCAAGGCTCGACTCATTTGATAAAACAGAATGAATTCGATTTAAAACAAAAAGAAATACCTCGATGGTGGTCTCAAGGCTCGACTCATTTGATAAAACATAATGATCGATTTAAAATAAAAGAAATACCTCGACGGTGGTCTCAAGGCTCGACTCATTTGATAAAACAGAATGAATTCGATTTAAAACAAAAAGAAATACCTCGATAGTGGTCTCAAGGCTCGATTCATTTGATAAAATAGAATGAATTCGATTTAAAACAAAAGGAAATACTAAGAATGATTCTGGGTTTGGTTCATTTGGAAAAAATAAATTTAACTTGAAAATGAAGGGAACATACCTCGACGGCGGTCTCGGGGCTTCACTTATTTGAGAAGCAAAATGAGTTCGATTTGGAAAGGAAACGTACCTCGACGGTGATCTCGGTGCTCGACTCGTTTGAAAAACAGAATGAGTTCACTTTGGGGAAGTCCAAGTTTTCCTGATTTCTGCAATGTTAGCTAAATGCAATGATGAGAATGACATGCTTTGCAAATGCTTATATGTTTCCTAAGAATGAATGCAATCAAATGATTGTGTCATGATTTCTAATACATGGTTTCTTTGAGGTTCACAGATTAACCGAATTCATGAAGGAGTCTTCAATTGTTCACTGATGCCCCACTTAAGGAAACCTTCACTCAAGATAACTTGTCAAACAGTCTCAGTTTCTGACTTTCACTGAAATTCACAGATTTTTTGACTTCGTGATGGAGTCTCCAACACGTTCACTGTTTTCTTTTCTTGGTGAACTTTCCAAACCTTTCCCAAAATTTAAATCTATTCCTTAGTAATACTTTGAAATCCTTTTATTTAAAGATTTTTATTACTAATCATCATTCAATTTAATAACAATCATAATGCATCTCAAAAATGTATGAAACAAAATACGAATCAAGCAAAAATTATCATGAAATGGATAACAAGAATTTATTGCAAGAAATGTTTTAAAATATTAAAAATAAATATCAAGGATATAAGAAGCAAATGTAAAGTTATAGGTTGTAGATGCCCCGGAAGCGGAATATCTTGGACCCCTCTTTTTCAAACTTTCTGAAATTTCTCTTGAACAAGCAATTTACTTGGGTAACCTCTTGGCTTCCGTAGTTACATCAGACTGAGTTGTTCCCCTTTCTTCTGATTTTCAGATACTTTCTCCCCTTTTACATGGAGCATTGATTCGAACTTTTAATCAGTACCTGAGCCGCCCTTTACGGGTTTTCAACTCAAGTATCCTCCATTCGGTATTAAGTCGCCCTTTGTCGGTTTTCGGCTTAAACCTCTCCTTTTACATTTTTTTTTCATTTTCATTTTTTTGTATTCTACCATGTGTCTGTGAATTATAAATGTTTCCAAGGTAAAAATGTCAATTCAAAAGATGGGACGAATTCTGAGAATAACCTTTCAAATTAAATATCCATGCTTGATCAAAATGGGCTTTTAAAGCACGTAATGTAGGCCGAGGTTCAGGTTTCGAAAGGAAGGATAAAATAGGCCCAAAGTGTGTTTAAGGGTGATTGGATCAAGGATCATTTCCTAAGGAGAACACATTCTTGAAACATTTGTCCCTTTTTTTTGGACATTCTTTTCTTCTTTTTTTGCTTTGTTGGCTTTCATTTGCCACATTTTTCGATGGCTTTCTTTTTGCCATGATTTTTTTTATTATTATTTTTCCTCGCATTACCCTCCAGTGTAGAGGGTGATCCTTGATCAAGGTTTAAAGAAAGAAATAATTCCTAAGGCTGAAAGGGGTGACTAAGGATAATTTCTTCTTAGTGAAAGGAATTTGAAAGATGGCCATTCATCATATCAAGCATGAATATTCTCTTTGAAAAGCAATTAACAGGGGAGATAGATATATAGAATTTCCATTTTTACACTTGGAATCATCCGAATTTCCATGTGCACAGCATCACACTTTTTTTTTAAGCATAATACTTCTTCAGTTCATCAACATTCAGAGGATTTCTGAAATCCTCCCCGTCCACTCTAGTTAAAATCAATGCTCCTCCAGAAAAAGCTCTTTTTACCACATTGGGTCCTTCCCAATTCGAAGCCCACTTTCCTCGCGGGTCCTTTACTATAGGGAGAATTTTCCTCAATACCAACTCCCCCTCTCGGAACTGTCTAGGATGAACTTTCTTGTTGTAGGCTCGAATCATCCTTTTCTGATATAATTGCCCGTGACAAATTGCTTTCAATCTTTTCTCCTCGATGTGATTAAACTGTTCATAACGAGCTCTAACCCGTTCTGCTTTCACTAAGCCAACTTCCATCAAAACCCGAAGTGAAGGGATCTCAACTTCAATAGGTAGCACTGCTTCCATCCCGTATACCAAAGAAAACGGCGTTGCCCCTGTAGATGTATGGACCGAAGTACGATATGTATGAAGAGCAAAAGGCAAGATCTCATGCCAATCCTTGTACACATTAGTCATCTTCTCAACAATCTTCTTGATGTTCTTCTTAGCTGCTTTTACTACCCCATTCATCTTCGAACGATAAGGTGCCGAATTAAGATGTGTGATCTTGAACTGTGTACACACTTCTCTCATCATCTTATTGTTCAAATTGAGAGAATTATCCGAAATAATTCTTGCTGGCAATCCATAACGGCATATGATTTCTTACTTAAAAAATCTACATACCACTGACTTTGTTACATTCTCATAGGAAGCAGCTTTTGCCCACTTTGTGAAATAATCTATGGCCACCAAGATGAAAAGATGTCCATTTGAAGCTTTCGGGTAATAAGCCCGATCATATCCATTCCCCGCATTGAAAAGGGCCACGGTGCAGTCATGACATGTAATGGCGATGGCGGCATATAAATCTTATCTGCATATATCTGGCATTTATGGCACTTCCGGCAACAACTGATACAATCTCCTTCCATTGTCAACCAATAATACCCTGCCCTCATAATCTGCTTAGCAAGCATGTGACATTAGCATGAGTGCCACATATCCCTTCATGGAACTCTTCTATAATTCTCCGAGCTTCAGCAGATCCGACACATCTCAACAAGACTTGGACTTTTCTTTCTTAATGAATAACTAAATGTTAATGAATGAACAAATAAGTAAATAACTAAGTGTATGAACCTGAATGACTAATTATAATGAATAAATGGACAGACAAATAAATAAATGACTAAGTGTATGAACAATTTATAAAGAATAAATGAATGAATGATTATAAATATAAATGAATGAACGAACAAAATATATAAAGAAAAGAACAAATGAATGATGAATGCATTTAAAAGTATTGGCCCTGGGATAATTTCAACCAAACGGTCTTTCATTGATTTCCTAGAACTAAATACATCAAAGAAAAGATCACTACTTAAGACAATCTGATAATCTATCTATCCTAATTTAAAAATGCTATTACAAAACACTGGTCCTATAGTAACTCCTTCGGATCTTGGACCTTTTTCACTGTCCTCTTTTGGTTGCCTTGCTCTTCAATCTGACCCCTACTTGTTCATGGCCCTTTGACATGTCAGCAGAAGCATCACCGTGTAAGCTTTCCTTAGCTTGTTTCTCTAGTTGATTGGCTCGGGCTTCCTCATGCTTTGCTCTCTCTGTCCAATAGTTCTTCTCCTTCTTGAGGTTTTTGACTTCTTTCTCCTATTCCCCGGAAGTCTTGAGAGTCCCCTCGAATCTGAGCTCGAAACGGTACCTTTTGTTCTCCAAGTGTAATTCCTGAAGATCGCTTTTAGCAGTGTCCCTTTCTCTCTTGATCTTTTCCTTTTCTCTTTCTCGAGCTGATTTCTATTTTTCATATCCTCAAGCTCTTCATGCAATCGGGAAATTTCCTTGCTCATTTGGGCCTTTTCTTTTTCGAATTCTACCCTTGCAGTTTCTAACTCCGATGGCGCTTCCTTGGGTGGCGAACTCAAAAGCTGAACTTCTTTACAATTTATGTCAACAACCTATCATTAACCCTCAATTCCCTCCATGTCAAGTAATCAGGTGTGACGATGTCGGCATATCTAGCTACCTCCATCCGATGAGTTTCCTTCCATGCTACTACAATCTCACATACCTTTCCCGAGTATCCATCTTCTCCATAAGCAAATTCCAAATTACTAAGGTCATAGGTCATAGGAGTAAACTGACGGGATTCCGATTGTCTTAGTACCAGCAATGGTGCATAGCTCACTCCTCCCCATACTCCAAATAATGGAACAGAAGCTTTATATCCGCACTTGTACAATGTCGGCATAGGAGCTATCCATGGAGCTCTCCAAATTATCATCTCAGCCCTGATATTCCAGAATATGTTGATCCATTATTCCTCAGTCCTATTTTCAAGCCAATCCCTCTTAAGAAATTCACCAATTGGTGCAAAAGACTTCCAATATGAGCGAAGAGGGAAATTCTCCTGTTTACAAAAGTAACTCTGAACCCATATGTAAAGGAGCTGTATACAACCTATAAAATGCCATTTTCCTTCTCATCTACAAAAATTCAGTGATCGGATTGTTTTTGCTATAATTGTCGGGGCTGGGTTTATCCTCTGCTCAAGCCTCTCAAAAACATCAAATATCGCCACATCCACATACCCTAATGTCTTTGGGAAGATAACTAAACCATAGATAGCGAAAGCAAAAATATTTCTAACTGTCTCCTTACTTGAATGGCTATGGATTAAGGTCCGTAAAATATCCCATGATATACAGTAGCTTACCCCTTTTCAGACAACATGTCTTTCGACCCAATTTCTTTCCACCCCCAGAATTTTAGACATCTTTTTCTTGAAACCCAGCGTCTTTGTATCCTTCAAATAAATACGGTCGGGAATAACATTCTCAATATGCAGCAAGGTCGAATATTCCTCAATGGTTGGAGTCATATCTTCCCGGTTGAAGGTAAAACACCGATAAACGGGATTCAAAATTGCACCACAGCCTGGATTACCTCACCACTGACCTTAACCTGAACTAGCAGTGCTATGTCCCCATAAGTCTGAGTAAAGGCTTCTTTTTCTAATATGTTCCACTGATTCCATATATCCATCAATTCCCAGAGATCATTTTGCCTGATAGTAAGATCAACCTCGGCTGGCAATGCTGACACATATCCCATCTTCAAACAATCCCCATTATCCTGTTGACCTTTCTTGGACTGTTTTCTTACCTCTAAATGCTTCTCGACCACTGAGACACTCTGACCCTCCATGAAAGCCTTTTTGATTGAACATTATCCCGAGACCAATAACCTTTCATGTGCAAAAAATGATGACAAGAATGCAAAAAACAAAAAAAAAACAAAAAGAAAATGAATTATTAACGGGAATAAATTCGAATAATACAAAAACATATAATTCAAAACAATAATTATCGCTGAGGATGCCAACAAAATTTCGGCATTATAACGCCTCTGGGATGACAGACCAAAATTTATTACGAGCATTGTGATGTACGTTCATCATTGTTCGATTTTCAAAAATAACTTATTCGGAAAGTAGAATAGAAGGTAAAAAGATTGGAAATATTCCTCCATGTGTTCTTAACTTCGGGACTTCTAATTGGAAATCCGGCATGGCTTCGCCTAGGTTTACTATATGAAGGTGAATTAGTTCTAAAAGCCCCGAATTATTCCTCACTGTCGCCGATGAAGGCTAGTAAGGCACCCCGATAAAAGCAGGTTCAATTCGTTAGAGTCTATTTCCCTAGACCATGCGGATTGTTAATTACGAAGGCTTAGGTAATTTAGTACTCCGAAAGTGTTTCACTAGCCCATGCGGATTGTTAGTCATGAAGGCTTAGTTACTTTGCTCCCATTTAAAAGGACGGAACCCAAGTATAGGATTCATGATATGCAAATGCACATGTAGTGTGTGAGGAGAAATAACAAACCTTTCACCACCTATTCTGCATCCCTTATTCTAAATGCCCCAACAAGTTTAAACAACATAAGTCATCAATTAATCAATAAATGAATATATGCACCAAAATAACCAGAGAACAATTATAGTATGTATGCCCATGAATATGGACATATTTAAAAACATTTTATTATTTTTGAAATTATCCTTATTTTTAAAAAAAATGAGAATTAAAATTAAATACCAATTAAACCAACAAAACCGAGACTTTGATAACACACGACAAATTTTAGGCCTAACGCTCTAATATGTCCCCACTGGAGTCGCCAAGCTGTCGCAACTTAAAAATAACCAGTTTCATCGCAAGACTTTATTATTCGTTAAGCATGACATTAAAAAAACCGAGGAAAAGTCGACTTAATTCCTCTTGAAAAATGAAGGTTTTGAAAATGACCTTGAAAAAGAGATGGAGTCGCCACCAATCTTTTTTAGCAAGGTGTGATAGGCCACCTATTAAAACCGATTTTATAAAATATTTTAAAATTAATTAAAACATTTTTAAAACCAATTTAAAGTCTGGGTTTTAAACTAGAGAAATCAAAGAAACGGGTTAGGGACTCGGTTACGTGTGGGGAAGGATTAGCACCCCCACAACGCCCGTATAAAACGGTACCTTATTAATCATGTGTTATCTCAAGTCTCGGTAAAAAGTCGGTTTTAAATTTAGTATTTCAAGTTAATTCCCAATTTAAAGAAAAGTAATTCCATTTTTAATTGAAAATGATCCGGAATTTATAAATTCAAAATTTTCCTATATTCCCCAATAAACGTGGTAAAATATAGAAATTTTATTAGTTTGGAAAACTTTCCGAATCATTCTTATTTTAAAGAAGATATTCCATTATTAATAATAATTGATGATATCCTCCCCAGCAAACCCGGCAGAGAACTCATGAATTATTTTAACTCAGGAATATCTCTATTTTACTGAAAATCATTACCGTTTTGAAAACATTTTAAAAAATATGAATATATATGACATAAATAAAATGACATAGCAAAGTTTAAATAATATAATGCAACCTAAATAGTATGATATAATTTAAATGTCTTAGCATATTCTAAATGAAATGAAATATCCTAAGTTATATGATATATTCTAAAAGAAATGAAATGACCTAGGTAACATGATATATTCTATATGAAATGTAATAATTTAAATGGCATGGCAAATATAAATGATATGGCATATAATGTAAATGACATGAAATATAAAATAATGCTATCATATAATATGCATGAAAATAAAAATAAAAATAATAATGCATGAACATAGCATATGCTAAATAATATGACAAAAACAACTAAATAAAAAGCATAGGATATCATGAAATATTCGAAACCATATAAAAAATAATATAATATCAAAAATTTAAATCAAAGATAATAACACCATCATGGAAATTAAACATAGCAAAAATTTCATATTATATAATATGCATGAATATGGAAAATGCAATGCATGAGAATGTATTTTTTTCCTTTAATCAAGGAAATTCGTATATCTAAAAAGATATCCGGCTACCTTAGGAAAATATATCAAATTAAATATCCTAAAATCAAAATACGTTGTGATTGTTTGAAAACAATTTTGAAAAGCTTAGATTAAAAATAAAAACTTAGCTAAACCCTTTTTAAATGGCTCTAATTTCCTAAGTTAAAAATCCCAGACTTGACCACCCTTAACCCGAGACTTAATAAAATCATTTTTAGAGTTTAAAAAGACTTAGAAACTACCTTAAGTTAGTAGCTAAACTTCCTAATCAGCCCCCTCTAAGTAACTTAACCAAAACAGAAAAATGATTTTCCTTCAAATTCAATTTTGACTCCACTATCTAGTTTTAAAGCACGATTTTTTACCCTATTTTTAAAAATTCAAAAAAATCTAAACAAAATACTGGAGACTCAAAACATGTAAAACTACATGGAAAAAATTGGCTTAATTTTCTAATTAAAGATGACTGTCCAGAAAAATCGGGAAAGTACGAGTACTGGGTAAAAAACTGTTTTGTCAAAACACATTTTTTTGCCTTTGATAGAATCATTTAAAAATCAAAGTAAAAATATTAAAGACTCTCTAAAGGACTCACATATAATAGCTAACACTTTTGAAAAGTTAGGCAACAAATTGGCTAAGTAAAAAAATCACAAAGGTAGAATAATCAATTTGACAACTCTTTAGTTTTCCACAAGTATGCTCAAGAGAGCATGACTTTGAACCATTGATTGGCCTAAGTCATAAGTCAAGTGGAAAGGACATGAAATGCATGAAAAATACAGAAAATATGATGCATGAAATGCATGATTTAAAACCTAAATGACATGAAAAATGCATGGCATCAATAAAATGACCTAGACCTAAATGAACTTGCATGGCATTTAATGCAACCTATGTCTAAAATGCATGAATATGCATGGCAAACAAACCAATCCTAAACCTAAAATATGCATGGCAATAACACAAACACGTGGCATGCTTAAACAAAATACTCAACCAAATATCATGAAAATGCAAACCTATCAACTAACATAACAAAAATGCACACACAAAGCACACAATATGAAGTGGCCGAATGTCTTCATGTTTAAAACGAGCATGGTATTTTCACAAACACATGATATACTAACATGCTTAGCTAAAGAATAACACTCAAATCATGCAAATATAAAGTAAAGGCATGAAAACCAACAAGCATTTTCACAAACACATGGATTACAAAATATAAAATATAAACAAACTTAAACATTTTGACAACAGAAAATCAAAACTTCAAGAATAGTGAAATAAACATGATAATAGACTCAAAAATGGAAATAAGCAAGCAATCACATTAAAACAAGCTTCAAGTTTATGTATTAGAAGAAGATTAAAGCATCAAATCTTGTTAAATATCAAGAATAACATGAAAATAAAAATGCAAACAGCAATCCTCAAAAACTAGGCCATTCGGCCATCTCAAAAAAAAGGGAAAAAAAATTTCAAGAGCTTTTTACAAGAAAGAATGAAGAAGGAACTTAAAGAAGAACATTAAAAACACTTATTTTAAAAGAAAAATCAAAAGAAACTCACCAAAATAGTGATCAAAACAGCAAATCAATAATGGAAAATCAAAAAAAGTGCAAGAGTATGGTGCTTAAAGCAACCTCTAGAAGCTATCTTTCAAGCTTTTTTTTCTACTAACTTTCTTTTCTTTTCTAAACTTTTCTTTTTGTTTTTCAAAAATGGAGAGAAAATCAGCCAAAACCAAGAGAGAATAGAGAGTGAATAGCTGAAAATGAAAGAGAGAGTGACCCCTTGTAGTGTGGCCGAATAGCCCCCCTAGGCTAGGATGTTCTCATTTTTCCATCAACCAATTCTCATCTGAAGTCTATTGATCCAAGATCTTTAAAACATGAAATTATCACCCTTAGATTAGGCCATCAACTATCCAGAATTACAGCTGTTCAAAAATCTTAAGCCATTATGTTGACACTCTCCTTCTTCTTGCATTGGTCCATGTGGCTTATTTGCAAAGGCTTGATCAAAAAATAACTAACTTCCTTTTCATTGTTAGCCTTTTGATTAAAAAATCAGAAACTATCTACCTAGCCTTGGGCCATGGCCGGCCAACTCCCCTTCTTCCAGCCCATGTTTCATTTTTGCAAAAGGCAAGAAAAACCCTTTTTGGTTTCTTGGGTAAAACGACCTTTTTGCCCCCCGAACATAAATAAATGGCAAACGGAATCCAAATTCAAATTTTATTTTGTCAATACTTTCAAAATAATAAAAAATTGAATTCTGGATGTTTTCAAAATTTTTTGAGTCGATTTGCTATTTATTTGGATTTTTTCTTCCAAAATTACCCTTTTATGCCCCCAAACTTTACCATTTTTCAAACGAGCTCCAAATCCAGATTTTTCTTCACCAATCTCTTCCAAATAATTTAAAAGTGTGATCTGGAAGTTTTCATATTTTTTGGAACTCATTTGGTATTTTTTCGGGA
Source organism: Fremontodendron californicum (assembly GCA_030761205.1). Taxonomy (NCBI): domain Eukaryota; kingdom Viridiplantae; phylum Streptophyta; class Magnoliopsida; order Malvales; family Malvaceae; genus Fremontodendron; species Fremontodendron californicum. The sequence goes on from JAULJL010000009.1 coordinate 26,362,556, forward strand.
TTTATCTGCTTGAATTACTACATAGGGGGCCCGGGATTTGGCCATTTTGCAAACGAACTCCGAATCTAGATTTTCTTTTGCCAATCTCTTCCAAATAATTTAAAAATGAGATTTTCAAATTTTTATAATTTTTGGAGTTCATTTGCTATTTTTTCAAGATTTATCTTCTTGAATTTCTGCATAAGAGACTCGGGATCTAGGCATTTTGCAAACGAACTCCGAATCAAGATTTTCGTTTGTCAATCTCTTTGAAATGATATAAGAATGAGATTTAAAATTTTTCAGAATTCTTGGAGTTCATTTGCTATTTTTCCGAAATTTTTCAATTTTGCCTTTTTACCTCCGAAACCCGATTTTGCTCAAAACAAGTCCGATTATTAGATTTTCTTCAAAATGAGCCATGGGCTATCCTTTTTTAATCACTCCTCATACAGTAGGGGCTTTAGTCCTACCGAGTCAGGCCATTTCTGTAATTCTTCCCAATTTCACCGAAATCCACCAAAAACCCTAATTCTGGGTTTTCTTCCGGATTGACTTTTCTTTCAGTTTTTCTTTCAAGTGGCTTCTCCATTACCCGTAGTCAGTGCTTATCTTGCATTTGGAACCTTCAATTTCTACCAATTCGATCGTTTAAGCACTTTTCCCCAAATTTCTCGGATTAGGGTTTCTTTTCTACTGAATCTCCATAACCCAACTTCCGAACTCTTTCTCTTTCGATGTAGACCTTAGATTATCAAAATTCTTTCGCCATTTAGCAATTGAACTTCAAATCTTGATTTTGAAAGTGGGTTGACCTTTTTAGTTGTTGACTATTCAAGGTTGACTTTTTGGAGTTGACTTTTTTCAAGTTTGACTTTTTATGCTCGCCTTCTTAGGCTAAGTCCCGAAGTACCACCTGCAGGATGAAAAAAGTCCTTTTACATTCTAAAACATAAATTTAGGAAGAAAACATACCTGTTTTAGTGGTCCGGACAAAATTAGGTATCTACAGCCGCCTCTCTTTGGCTATTGGTGACAATCAGGAATCAAGCAAAGATAAACAAATACTAATTTCGTCCGGTAAGTGAAATCACATGTGAAGGGAAGGGAAAGGGGTTTTCTTTTTTCTTTTTTCATTTTCATTTTTTTTTTTTTAAAAAAAAAAAAAAACTGTAAATAGAAGATATTGTCCTTAAATTGAATTCCCTGACTAATCAAGGCTCGACCCGTCTTAAGGAAACGAGTTCGATTTGTAAGAGAAGAAAATACCTCGACGATGGTCTCGAGGGCTTAACCTGTCTTGTGCTAAGCTGTGTTGAAAATTCTGGGTATTTCCTTCAGAAGCTTCAGCTATCACCACCAAAGACTTGCTCAAGCAAATGTAAAAATCTGGATATCTCCACCATAGGCTTTGGCTATCACCACCAAAGACTTATTCAAGCAAATGTAAAACTCTGGATATCTCCACCAGAGACTTTGGCTATCACCACCAAAGACTGTTCAAACAAATGTAAAACTCTGGATATCTCTACCAGAGACTTTGGCTATAAGAATGGTGCCCGGAGCTCATAAAAATGGTGCCGGGAGGCCTTACCCGTGATTTGAAAAAATACGCTGTATGTGGCTTTAAAAAAAATGATGCCCGGAGGTCTTAAGAATGGTGCCCGGAGGCCTTACCCGTGATTTGAAAATAAAATACGCTGTATGCGGCTTAAAAAAATTGATGCCCAGAGGTCTTAAGAATGGTGCCCGAAGGCCTTACCCGTGATTTGAAAATACCTTGACGACAGTCTCAAGGCTTGACTCATTTGATAAACAGAATGAATTCAATTTAAAACAAAAGGAAATACCTCGATGGAGGTCTCAAGGCTCGACTCATTTGATAAAACAGAATGAATTCGATTTAAAACAAAAAGAAATACCTTGACGGTGTTCTCAAGGCTCGACTCATTTGATAAAACAGAATGAATTCGATTTAAAACAAAGGGAAATTTCTCGACGGTGGTCTCAAGGCTCGACTCATTTGATAAAACAGAATGAATTCGATTTAAAACAAAAAGAAATACCTCGACGGTGGTCTCAAGGCTCGACTTATTTGATAAAAGAGAATGAATTCGATTTAAAACAAAAGGAAATACCTCGACGGTGGTCTCAAGGCTCGACATATTTGATAAAACAGAATGAATTCGATTTAAAACAAAAGGAAATACCTCGACGGTGGTCTCAAGGCTCGACTCATTTGATAAAACAGAATGAATTCGATTTAAAACAAAAAGAAATACCTCGATGGTGGTCTCAAGGCTCGACTTATTTGATAAAACAGAATGAATTCGATTTAAAACAAAAGGAAATACTAAGAATGATTATGGGTTTGGTTCATTTGGAAAAAATAAATTTAACTTGAAAATGAAAGGAACATACCTCGAGGGCAGTCTCGGGGCTCGACTTATTTGAGAAGCAAAATGAGTTCGATTTGGAAACGAAACGTACCTCGACGGTGATCTCGGGGCTCGACTCGTTTGAAAAACAAAACGAGTTCACTTTGGGGAAGTCCAAGTTTTCCTGATTTCTGCAATGTTAGCTAAATGTAATGATGAGAATGACATGCTTTACAAATGCTTGTATGTTTCCTAAGAATGAATGCAATCAAATGATTGTGTCATGATTTCTAATCCATGGTTTCTTTGAGGTTCACAGATTATCCGACTTCATGACAGAGTCTTCAATTGTTCACTAATGCCCCACTTAAGGAAACCTTTACTCAAGATAACTTGTCAAACAGTCTCAATTTTTGACTTTCGCTGAAATTCACAGATTTTTTGACTTCGTGATGGAGTCTCCAACACGTTCACTGTTTTTTTTCTTGGTGAACTTTCCAAACCTTTCCCAAGATTTAAATCTATTCCTTAGTAATATTTTGAAATCCTTTTATTTAAAGATTTTTTATTACTAATCATCATTCAATTTAATAACAATCATAATGCATCTAAAAAATGTATGAAAGAAAATATGAATCAAGCAGAAATTGTTATGAAATGGATAACAAGAATTTATTGCAAGAAATGTTTTAAAATAGTAAAAATAAATATCAAGGATATAAGAAACAAATGTAAAGTTATAGGTTGTAGATGCCCTGGATGCGGAATATCTTGGACCCCTCGTTTTCAAACCATCTGAAATTTCTCTTGAACAAGCAATTTACTTGGGTAACCTCTCGGCTTCTGTAGTTACATCAGACTGAGTTGTTCCCCTTTCTTCTGATTTTCAGATACTTTCTACCCCTTTACATGGAGCATTGATTCGAACTTTCAATCAGTACCTGAGCCGCCCTCTGCAGGTTTTCAACTCAAGTATACTTCATTCGGTATTAAGTCGCCCTGTACGGGTTTTTGGCTTAAACCTCTCCTTTTATATTCTTTTTTCATTTTAATTTTTTTGTATTCTACCATGCATCTGATAATTCTAAATGTTTCCAAGGTAAAAATGTCAATTGAAAAGATGGGATGAATTCTGAGAATAACCTTTCAAATTAAATATCCATGCTTGATCAAAATGGGCTTTTAAAGCACGCATTGTAGGCCAAGGTTCAGGTTTCGAAAGGAAGGATAAAATAGGCCCAAAGTGTGTTTAAGGCTGATTGGATCAAGGATCATTTCCTGAGGATAACTCATTCTTGAAACATTTGTTCCTTTTTTTTGGACTTTCTTTTCTTCTTTTTTTGCTTTGTTGGCTTTCATTTGCCACATTTTTCGATGGCTTTCTTTTTTCCATGATTTTTTTTATTATTTTTCCTCGTATTTGCCCTCCAGTGTAGAGGGTGATCCTTGATCAAGGTTTAAAGAAAGAAATAATTCCTAAGGCTCAAAGGGGTGACTAAGGATAATTTCTTCTTAGTGAAAGGAATATGAAAGATGGCCATTCACCATATCAAGCATGAATATTCTCTTTGAAAAGCAATTCACATGGGAGATAGATATATAGAAATTTCCATTTTTACACTTGGAATCATTCGAATTTCCATGTGCACAGCATCACGCTTTTTTCTTTTTAAGCATAATACTTCTTCAATTCATCAGCATTCACGAGATTTCTGAAATCCTCCCCGTCCATTCTAGTTAAAATGAACGCTCCTCCAGAAAAAGCTCTTTTTACCACATAGGGTCCTTCCCAATTCGGAGCCCACTTTCCTAGCGGGTTCTTTACTATAGGGAGAATTTTCCTCAGTACCAACTCCCCCTCTCGGAACTATCTAGGACCAACTTTCTTGTTGTTGGCTCGAATTATCCTTTTCCGATACAACTGCCCGTGATAAATTGCTTTCAATCTTTTCTCCTCGATGAGATTCAACTGTTCATAACGAGCTCTAACCCATTCTGCTTCCTCTAGGCCAACTTCCATCAAAACCCGAAGTGAAGGGATCTCAACTTCAATAGGTAGCACTGCTTCCATCCCGGATACCAAAAAAAATGGCGTTGCCCCTGTAGATGTACGGACCGAAGTACGATATGCATTAAGAGCGAAAGGCAAGATCTCATGCCAATCCTTGTACACATTAGTCATCTTCTCAACAATCTTCTTGATGATCTTCTTAGCTGCTTCTATTGCACCATTCATCTTCGGACGGTAAGGTGCCGAATTATGATGTGTGATCTTGAACTGAGTACACACTTCTCTCATTATCTTATTGTTCAAATTGAGAGCATTATCCGAAATAATTCTTGCTGGCAATCCATAACGGCATATGATTTCTTTCTTAAAAAATCTACATACCACCGGCTTTGTTACATTCGCATAGGAAGCAGCTTCTACCTACTTTGTGAAATAATGTATGGCCACCAAGATGAAACGATATCCATTTGAAGCTTTCAGGGTAAGAGACCCGATCATATCCATTCCCCACATTGAAAAGAGCCACGGTGAAGTCATGACATGTAAAGGCGATGGCGGCACATGAATCTTATCTGTATATATCTGGCATTTATGGCACTTCCGGGAATAACTGATACAATCTACTTCCATTGTCAACCAATAATACCCTGCCCTCATGCTTTGCTCTCTCTGTCCAATAGTTCTTCTCCTTCTTGAGGTTTTTGACTTCTTGCTTCCATTCCCCGAAAGTATTGAGAGTCCCTCGAATCTGAGCTCAAAATGATACCTTTTGTTCTCCAAGTGTAATTCCTGAAGATCGCTTTTAGTAGTGTCCCTTTCTCTCTTGATCTTTTCCTTTTCTCTTTCTCGAGCTGATTCCCTATTTTTCATATCCTCAAGCTTTTCTTGCAATCGGGCAATTTCCTTGCTCATTTGGGCCTTTTCTTTTACAAATTCTGCCCTTGCAATTTCTAACTCTGATGGCGCTTCCTTGGGTGGCGAACTCAAAACCTGAACTTCTTTCCAATTTATGTCAACAACCTATCATTAACCCTCAATTCCCTCCATGTCAGGTAATCAGGTGTGACGATGTCGGCATATCTAGCTACCTCCACCCGATGAGTTTCCTTCCATGCTACTACAATCTCACGTACCTTTCCCGAGTATCCATCTTCTCCATAAGGAAATTCCAAATTACTAAGGTCATGGGTCATAGGAGTAAACTGACGGGATTCTGATTGTCTTAGAACCAGCAATGGTGCATAGCTCACTCCTCCCCATACTCCCAACAATGGAAGAGAAGTTTTATATCCGCATTTGTACAATGTCGGCATAGGAGCTATCCATGGAACTCTCCAAATTATCATCTCAGCCCTGATATTCTAGAATATGTTGATCCATTATTCCTCAGTCCAATTTTCAAGCCAATCCCTCTTAAGAAATTCACCAATTTGTGCAAAAGACTTCTTATATGAGTGAAGAGGGAAATTCTCCTGTTTACAAAAATAGCTCTGAACCCATATGTAAAGGAGCTGTATACAACCTATAAAATGCCCTTTTCCTTCTCTTCTACAAAAATTCAGTGATCGGATTGTTTCTGCTATAATTGTCGGGGCTGGGTTTATCCTCTGCTCAAGCCTCTCAAAAACATCAAATATCGCCACATCCACATACCCTAATGTCTTTGGGAAGATAACTAAACCATAGATAGCCAAAGCAAAATTATTCCTAACTGTCTCCTTACTTGAATGGATATGGATTAAGGTCCGTAAAATATCCCATGATATACAGTAGCTTACCCCTTTTCAGACAACATGGCTTTCGACCCAATTTCTTTCCACTCCGAGAATTTTAGACACTTTTTTCTTGAAACTCGGCGTCTTTGTATCCTTCAAATAAATACAGTCGAGAATAACATTCTCAATATGCAGCAAGGTTGAATATTACTCTATGGTTGGAGTCATATCCTCTCGGTTGAAGGTAAAACACCGATAAGCGAGATTCCAGAATTGCACCACAGCCCGGATTACCTCACCACTGACCTTAACCTGAACTAGCAGTGCTATGTCCCCATAAGTCTGAATAAAGGCTTTTTTTTCTGATATGTTCCACTGATTCCATATATCCATCAATTCCTAGAGATCATTTTGCCTGGTAGTAAGATCAACCTCGACTGGCAATTGATAACTCGTATAATTATATAGTTTTTAGTTATGTTTTATTATTGTTTTGTGTCAAATACGAGTTATTATTGTTTAGTCTAATTGTGTTTATGATCTTTTATATTTTTATGTAATTTGGTGTTTTTCACAAGTTTCTTTGAGTGATTTCAGATTACTAGAATTAAGGGCAAATCCAGTTCAGTTCCAGTTCCAACACCTTTTTCCATATCAGCTATATCTAGAGTTTCACTGAAGCAATAAGGCTGAAATTTTAACCGTGCAAAGTTAAGAGGCATATCTATCTTTTTCATGTTTTACACTTCTTGAAACGGAGTCGTTTTCCCTAGCGAAATCGACCATCAAGTTGGCTGATGTGCAATGACGTCTGTGCTGACCTGTTTTCGTATTTTGCCCATATCTTCTTATCCACATCAGCAAATGAGCTGATTCCAACGGCTATGGATCAGTAACTGATAGGGGAACATTTTTCTAGAATACCATGTGATCAGATCAGGCCTCCAACATTGACAAAATCGACCATCAAGTTGGCTGATCAAAATTGTCATACAATATGACGAAAATTGTTAGAAAAATGCACCCACCTATTATACCTACCTTTGAAATTTGTAAAGCTTGTCTCTTGTCATTTAGCCCTCCAAAATGTGTATAAATAGAGGGCCTTGGATGATTGTAGGGGATCATATTGTACATTGGTAGGATATTAGCCATTGTAATAAAATTCTCTAAGTTTTCTTCTTCTTTCTTTTCTCTAGTTTTCTTTTTCTTTATTTTCTTCTTCTTCTTTCTTTCTTTTATTTCCTTCTTAGATTCTCTTTAATTTTATGTTTATGTTTACAATGCCTATGCTAGGCTAAACTTCTATTTGGTTAAGGGTGATTTCAAAGCCCTAGACATGTTTTGTGATTGATTTTCAGATTCTATCTATCATTAATTTTCTATCAAAGTTGCTTATGTTCTTCTACAAGAATTGTTCATGATGTTGTCTTGATTTATTTAGGTGTACAACTAGATAGATCTTGATCATTATCTATTGCTAGTCTAGGAGTCTTGATCCGTGTAATTGTCTTGATTTCCTATTCATAAGTGGCAATTTGTGATTAATGATTATGGTCAAGTTTTCAATAATTGCAAAGTGGAACATAACCTAAGTTGAACAATCCGAGCTTATGTGTTTGTTGCTTAGATCAACCTATCTTTCTCATCATAAAGCTGCCATTAAATTGAATTTAGAGAGCTTATTCTAGGTTGTTTAATGGTTAGAGATTAAATAGAGAGCTTGTTCTATTTAACGACAAACTAAGGAAAGATTGGGATAACAGAGCTTGTTGTTATCTACGGTTGTTAACTTTGATAGTTGGTTGATATTGATAGATCTGAAATTGATTCTTAATGATGTCTAGTGGTGGAGAATGAAACCTTAACCATATTTTTCATATTTGATTCTTCTTACTTACTTGTTTTCTTACTTTTCTAGTTTGCTTATTTTTAAAAGTATATTTATTTTTATTGGCTGGTTATACCGCCTAATTTGTATATTAACTTTGTTTTATTTTTATTGGCTGGTTATACCGCCTAATTTAGTATATATATTGGCTGGTTATACCGCCTAATTTAGTATATATATTTTTATTGGCTGGTTATACCGCCTTGCATCTTATTCTTATTATTTACTTTAGTTTAAATCTGGCTTCAAAAACCCCTTTTCTTTTATTGTTCTTGAATTTAAGTTTTAAACTATTAACTTATAAACTAAAACCCAATCCCTGAGGACTCGACCCTTGCTAACTACTATACTTACAATTTATCTTTTTAGTGCAAGGTTAAATAAGATACACTCTTTTGGGTGCATCAAATTTTTGGCGCCGTTGTCGGGGATTGCTTTCTTTAGTTTATTAGTTTATTGGTTTATTCTTATTTTCTGTTCTAATTATTTACTTTCTTATTTTTTTTATTAGTGAATGTTCCAAGCTCCCGAAGAAGACTTACGACTTAGGAAAATTCGGGAATTTATAACTTCTCACCAACAACCAATCGAGGAGTTGATCCAAAACATCCAAGAGAAGCAAGGAGAGATGGCAGCAGCTGACAACCGAACTCTCAAGAAGCTAGCCGCTCCGGACTTGGGTCAACAACCATTATGCATTGAATATGCTAATCTTGAGGTAGCTTTTGAATTAAAATCTGGTTTGATTCATCTTCTCCCAACTTTTCATGGTTTTGCAGGAGAGGATCCAAATAAGCACCTCAAGGAATTCCATGTAGTTTGCTCAAGCATGAGACCAACAGGGGTCACGGAAGAGCAAGTTAAGTTGAGAGCCTTCCCATTCTCTCTAGCTGATTCAGCAAAGGAATGGCTCTACTATCTACCATCCGGGACCATCACTACATGGAATGATTTGAAGAAAGCATTCTTGGAAAGGTATTTCCCAGCATCTAAGGCTGCCAATATTAGGAAAGAGATATGTGGGATTCGGCAATACAACGGAGAGTCCTTATATGAATATTGGGAGAGGTTCAAGAAACTTTGTGCATCATGTCCACACCATCAAATAAGTGAACAACTTCTCATCCAATACTTCTATGAAGGTCTCATGCCCATGGAGAGAAGTATGATAGATGCCGCTAGTGGGGGAGCTCTAGTTGATAAGACTCCCAGGGCTGCTAGAACATTAATCTCCAACATGGCAGCCAATTCTCAACAGTTCTCAATGAGTCAAGATCCACCACCACAACCCAAGAGAGTTAATGAGGTAAGTATATCATCCCTTGAACAAAAATTTGATAAACTGACTTCTCTTGTTCAACAATTGGCTGTAGGTAAAATACAACAAATAAAGGCTTGTGGCATATGTTCAAACATAGGGCACCAAACTGATATGTGTCCAACACTTCAAGAGGATACCAATGAACATGTGAATGCCATGGGTGGATTTCAGAACCAATCAAGGAAATATGATCCCTACTCAAACACTTACAATCCAGGATGGAGGGATCATCCAAACTTCAATTATGGAGGGAACCAATCACAAACTATTCCTCCACCATTTGACCACAGGCCACCGGGTTTTCAGAAAAGAGTGCAACAACCATACCAAACCCGACAACAACTACCACCCACCCAAAATTCAGGTACTTCTCTTGAAGATCTTGTTAAAGCTCTTTCTACTAATACAATTCAATTTCAACAGGAAACAAAGACAAGTATTCGAAATTTGGAGACTCAAATAGGGCAATTGGCAACAACCATGAGTCAAATGCAAGCAAGGGATTCTGGGAAATTACCTTCCCAAACTATAGTGAATCCAAGAGAGAATGCCAATGCTATAACTTTAAGAAGTGGGAAACAGCTAGAGACACCACAAAATGATAGTGCTCAAGGGGAGAACAATACCATGGCATCCTCTTCACATCCCAACGAGCCACTAAAAAAGGTAATTCCTAAACCATCCTTTCCTTCTTATATAACTCCTCCACCTTTTCCTGGCAGGTTAGCAAAGTCCAAGAAGGAGGAGCAAGAGAAGGAAATTTTGGAAACTTTCCGGAAAGTAGAGGTGAACATTCCTTTACTAGATGCTATCAAGCAAGTGCCAAGATATGCCAAGTTCCTAAAAGAGTTGTGCACATCTAAACGGAAGTTGAAATAGAATGAAAAGGTAAGTGTGAGGGAGAATGTGTCAGCTGTTCTTCAAAAGAAACTCCCACCTAAATGCAAGGATCCAGGTATGTTTACCATTCCTTGTAAGATACGCAACACCAGGTTTGAGCGTGCTATGCTAGATCTAGGGGCATCTATTAATGTCATGCCATATTCAATTTATGCTTCATTGAATCTAGGACCATTAGAGGAAACCGGTGTTATAATACAACTTGCTGACCGTTCTAACACTTATCCAAGAGGAGTTGTAGAAGACGTTCTTGTACAGGTTAATGAATTGGTTTTTCCCGCTGACTTTTATGTTATTGAGATGGAAGATGAGATGTCTTCTAATCCCACACCTATTCTATTAGGGAGACCATTCTTGAAAACAGCAAGAACTAAAATAGATGTACATGATGGCACTTTAACTATGGAATTTGATGGTGAAATAATTCGCTTTAACATTTTTGAGGCCATGAGATATCCTAGTGATGTGCATTCCGTTTTTACTATTGATATAATTGACTCACTAGTGCAGCAAGCTTATGAGCTAGATGGTGAAGATAGTGTGGAAATAGTCCTTAGCAACCATCTCGGAATGGGGAATGCTAAACTAGCCTTGAATGACCATGTGGAAGGGGCACTAGAATCTTTACACTCGCTGCCACCTAAAGATGCAAGGTTTGATGTTTCATTTATTGATTTGCCTTTATCTAATGAGAAACTTCTACCTTCCATTTTGCAGGCACCAACTTTAGAGTTGAAACCACTACCGAACCACTTGAAATATGTGTTCCTAGGTAAAAAGGACACACTACCGATCATCATTGCCAAAGAGCTCACACCTTTGCAAGAAGAGCGACTTATCCGGGTGCTTAGAGAGCATAAAACAACAATTGGTTGGACAATTGCCGATATCAAGGGAATAAGCCCATCCATGTGCATGCATCGGATTTTGTTAGAGGAAGGGTCCAAACCAACAAGAGAAGCACAAAGAAGATTGAACCCTCCTATGATGGAGGTTGTGAAAAAGGAGATACTGAAGCTCCTAGATGTTGGAGTGATCTATCCTATCTCGGATAGCAAATGGGTGAGCCCGGTCCAAGTGGTTCCAAAGAAATCAGGTGTAACGGTGGTAACAAATAATGAGAATGAACTTGTTCCTACTAGGATTCAAACAGGATGGCGAGTTTGTATTGATTATCGTAAACTTAATTCCACAACTCGCAAAGACCACTTTCCTTTACCTTTTATTGATCAAATGCTTGAAAGGTTAGCTGGCCATTCCCATTATTGTTTTCTTGATGGTTTTTCAGGTTATAATCAGATAGCCATTGCTCCGGAGGACCAAGAGAAAACAACATTCACATGTCCATTTGGTACTTTTGCATACCGGCGTATGCCATTTGGTCTTTGTAATGCACCAGCTACATTCCAAAGGTGTATGGTTAGCATATTTTCAGATTATGTAGAGAACATCATAGAAGTGTTTATGGATGATTTTAGTGTCTATGGTGATTCTTTTGATAGATGTCTAGAGAACCTTACACTTGTACTTGAAAGATGCATGGAAACTAACCTTGTTTTGAATTGGGAAAAATGTCACTTTATGGTAGAACAAGGAATAGTTTTGGGCCATGTTATTTCTTCTAGAGGGATAGAGGTTGATAAGTCTAAAATAGATATTATGCATTCTTTACCACCTCCCACAAATGTGAGAGAGGTTCGTTCTTTTCTTGGACATGCAGGTTTCTATAGGAGATTTATCAAAGACTTCTCAAAGATCACATTACCTCTTTGCAAGCTACTACAAAAAGATGTGGTTTTCCACTTTGATGATAAATGCAAAGAGGCGTTTGAAACATTGAAGGGACTCTTGACATCAGCTCCTATCATCCAACCACCAGATTGGAATGTACCTTTTGAAATCATGTGTGATGCTAGTGACTATGCCATTGGAGCTGTTTTGGGCCAACGGGTTGGCAAAGCCTCACATGCCATTTATTATGCCTCACGAACTCTTAATGATGCTCAATTGAACTATTCCACTACTGAAAAAGAACTTTTGGCTGTTGTATTTGCTTTAGAAAAAATTCGATCTTATTTAATTGGTACTAAAGTAATTGTATATTCTGACCATGCAGCCCTTAAGTACTTACTCACTAAAAAGGAGGCCAAACCAAGGTTGATTAGATGGATACTTCTCTTACAAGAGTTTGATTTGGAGATAAAAGATAAGAGAGGTAGTGACAACCTGGTTGCGGACCATCTTAGCCGTTTAGTTCATGAAGAGGATGCACTACCCTTGAATGAGAACTTTCCGGATGAGCAACTTTTTTTTATAAGTACAACAACTCCTTGGTATGCTGATATTGTTAATTACTTAGTTACCAAGAAGTTGCCACAAGAGTTGACACAAGCTCAAAGAAATAAGATCAAGAGTGATGCCAAATACTACATATGGGATGATCCTTACCTTTGGAAGCATTGCTCCGATCAGATTATAAGAAGGTGTGTACTCGAAACTGAATTTCAATCTATTTTCACCTTTTGTCACTCTTATGCATGTGGAGGACACTTTGGATCCAAAAGAACAGCCATGAAAGTTCTTGATTCTGGATTTTATTGGCCTACCATATTCAAAGATGCATACCTCTTTTGCAAGTCATGTGATCGTTGCCAAAGAACAGGTAACTTAGGTGCTAGAAATCAAATGCCTCAAACTCCAATACTTATTGTTGAAATTTTTGATGTATGGGGCATGGATTTCATGAGACCTTTTCCTCCTTCTTTTGGTAATCTTTATATTTTACTTGCCGTTGATTATGTTTCAAAGTGGGTGGAAGCAAAATCCACTAGGACTAATGACTCTAAAGTTGTTTCAGATTTTGTCAAGACTAACATCTTTGCTAGGTTTGGAACGCCAAAGGTCATAATCAGCGATAGAGGTACTCACTTTTGCAATAGGACTATGGAAGCACTTTTGAGGAAGTATAACATCACACACAAGGTCTCCACCTCATATCATCCTCAAACTAGTGGGCAAGCTGAAGTGTCAAACCGAGAAGTTAAGTCCATCCTTGAAAAGACAGTTAATCCAAATAGGAAGGATTGGAGTTCACGACTTGATGATGCACTTTGGGCTTATAGGACAGCATATAAGACACCCATTGGTATGTCTCCTTATCGACTTGTTTATGGTAAGCCTTGTCATCTTCCGGTTGAATTGGAACATAAATCATATTGGGCTATCAAACAATGCAACATGGAGATGGATGAGACAGGAAAGAAAAGAAAACTTGACCTACAAGAATTAGAGGAGATAAGGAATGATGCCTATCAGAATTCTAGGATTTACAAGGAAAAGACTAAGGCATTCCATGACAAGATGATATCAAGAAAGGAATTTGTTGTTGGACAAAAAGTTCTTCTCTTCCATTCACGCCTTAAGTTATATCCAGGTAAGTTACGTTCTCGTTGGGTTGGACCTTTTGTTATTACTAATGTATTTACTCATGGTGCAGTTGAAATCCAAAGCCCAAAAACAGATAAGGCATTCAAAGTGAATGGTCATAGATTGAAGCCTTACTATGAGAACTTTCCAATACAAGATTTGGAGGAGTTTCCACTTTTTGAGCCAAAGTATGTTGAATAATAATGGCATGGGTCTAAGTTAGGCTGAGGACAATAAACCAAGCGCTTCTTGGGAGGCAACCCAAAAGGATGGAGAGCATCTATTATATCAGATTTGCATATTCCTTACTCTCCATCATTCTATCTTTTATTGTTTTTCTTTTCTTCTGTTTAATAGTTCTCTTCTCTTACATATAATTCTTGCATTGGGGGATAATAGCATTACATTGAGGACAATGGAAAAATTATGTGTGGGGGGAAGAATTTAGGATTTTATTTAGAGTGTTTTGTTTTTGAGTTTTTTTTATGTTTTTTTTCTTTCTGATCCTTGTTTTGAAAATAACTAGATGTAAATATAATTTTTATTTTTTTACCCCGGTTAAATGGCGGATAACGGTACTCCGTGATTATTTAAATCGGTTCCATCAGCTACCCACAAAACTGATATTGTATATAAATTTCTCTTCCAATTTCTCTTTCAATTTTTTTTTTTCATTTTTTTCAGGATGGATGATATTCTCACAAGATTGCAGAAACAATTTCCTCCTTTTCCTCGAAATATTTTACTGAAGCTTTACCAAGTTCGATTTGAAAGATTAAGAATGCTTATGCACAAAGGGATTCCTGAAGACATACGTTGGATAATTGAAGCCAAGGTACGTGAAGATGAATATCTTCCTGTTTTGCATTTACCAGGTACAGGTAGAAGCACTTTTGCAAAGAAGCGACGAGCAAAGCGCATGAGTTCAAATTGCCACAAATGTGCACGATGGACGTGTAACGGTAAATGTCGTTCTATTGGGATTCCGTCCTCTAATCGAGATGATAAAATTGAATTCATTAAGGATGGACTGAGTAAGGAGAATTTGGGTAATATCCAACTTTCTCTTGAGACGCATCCTAGTGGAGACGTACAAAGAGAAATTCTTGATTTATGGCCGCAATTCCAAAGGGAATGGCAACATCTTGGGAATCTGATGTTAAAAGACCCTGTTTGCCAGCTTGTAAGAAAACTGGATGGGAAGCATATCCTCGACTCATAGAAGGCGTTTAAGCCGTTTCTGGACGTAAAACCAGAGGAAGATGTGAGCCACAATCACAACTACAATAAATGACTTCTCAGCTTTTGGTTTGATTTGCAATAACTTTATTTTGGTTTAATTTACGTGTTGTTCAATTTGTGTAATTATTCTCGTTTTTTTTTTATTTGTCTTTTACGGTTGATTTTTTCTTCTCTTTTTGATTTTCTTCCTGAAATCACGCAAAAATCTTTTGTTAGGTTAACATTTTCTTCTGACAGGTCAGATACACTTTCGGCGACATTATTACTCTTGTCTGATTCACTACTCAGTCCTCTATATATTACACCATGTACTCATTCTCTTTCAGGCACTCGAAGAAAAAAAAAATGGAAAGTACTTCATCCCAGCGCATTAAAAAAATTTGTGTCTTTGGAGGTGCTTATCCAGGGAAAAATAACATATTCGCTGATGAAGCCATAAGAGTTGGAGTAATACTTGCCCAACAAAAGATCCACTTGATTTATGGAGGCGGTAGTACGGGTTTAATGGGAGCAGTCGCTACAGCAGCACACGCCGGAGGAAGTCCAGTTCTAGGTATCGTGCCAAAACTATTCACAAGTTTTTGTGGACCTACCGTGGGTAAGGAAATACAAGTCTGGAGTATCCCTGAACGGATGACAATCATGTACCATTCTGCCGATGCATTCATTGCTTTACCAGGAGGTCTGGGTACATTGGAAGAAATAGCTTGCGTGGCTTCTTGGTCATCTTTGGTCACAAATAAGAAACCCATTGGTTTGCTTAATATTAATGGTTATTTTAGTAATTTGCTTTCATATTTAGATAATGCTGTGGAAAATGGATTCATGTTTTCAGAGGCAAGGAGAACCATAATTTCTGCTACAACCATTGAAGATTTACTCAAAAAGCTCCAAGCTTATGAGTGTTTATCTGCTACGGTTGTTTCGCAAACGCTCGGAAAAAGAAAAAGAGATATGGACGAGCAAGGAGTGGATTGCACTTTGTCTTTGTGACATTATCTAACATTTTGTTTGTTATGTCTCAGTTATAATAAGTGGTTAGCAACCTCTGCAGGTAATATCTCCTAAATTCTACCTTTAAAATTTGACATTGGGGACAATGTCATATTTTAGTAGGGGGTAAGGGACATATTTTGCTAATTTAAAAAAAAAAAAAATTTGTTGTGTTTTAAGCCATTTAGAAGTATTCATTCTGAACAAGGTCTGAGTAAGGGAGACTTGAGACATACCTTGTCAGTTTGATTTCTTCTTTTCAAAAAAAAAAGTTTGTTGTGTTTTAAGCAATTTAGAAGTATTCATTCTGAACAAGGTCTGAGTAAGGGAGACTTGAGACATACCTTGTCAGTTTGATTTTAATCTTTTTATGTTTACTTGTTAATTTTTGTTTAGTATTTTAGGATTATTTAGGTTGCATGAGTTTGTTTTGTTTTGAGTCTTAGTTGTTCCTATTCTTATGTTATTAGTTCTTTTCTCTTACACATGATTCTTTCATTTGGGTTAATAGACTTACATTGAGGACAATGTAAGAATTAAGTGTGGGGGGGAATGATTTAGGATTTCTTTTATTTTTGTCTACTATATATATATATATATTTTTTAGAGTCTTTATTATTATTATTATTATTTTTTTTAGTGTGTTTTAGTTCCTTTTTAATACAATGATGAGATATGAATTGCATAAGTCTAAAACAGATTTATTAGTGAGAAGATTTTCATGAGAATTGAGCTTGATGTCAACCTTTTTATGAGCCAATGTTAATATGATATGTTGATTGAGAAAGAAGCATGTTTAGACTTAATCTGACTTGTATAATCATCCTTGTGAGTTTTTGAGCCTATAATGATTGATGCATTATACAAATCAATCTAATTTCTTTCTTGAGTGCTCTTATGATTACATGATTCTCTAGAACTTGCTTTAAACCGTTTGAGACTATATTGATACATGTGACAACATGAATATGATAGAGGCATTAGGATTATAACCAGATCCAAACAGCCATCCATTATTAATGTTCTAAGAGAACATCCCCACTAGTGAGCCAATTTGAGCCTACATTAAATATGCTGTTTTATTGGTAACCACAACTTACACCTAGCCTAAATATACTTATATCCTTACCCTTGTTCTAAAAATGGATTATATATTTTGAGACATATTGCAAAAAACAAGGGATATTTTTAGTTGAAAATTTGGGTTAGAAACAAGAAATAAGTGTGGGGGGAAAAGAAAAGAAAAGTCAAGAGAAAAAGAAATGGAATACTGGCAAATACATTCCTATGTAAAAAATATGAATCATCTCTTGAATTTGTGGAAAAAGAAAAAGATGTTACAAAGTTGTTTAGAATGAAGAAAAGGCCCAACATGAATATTCGGCCTAGGTGACTATGTACTTGTAAAGAGTTTTGAGAAGTTTCTTTGTATGATCTTATTATGTCTCTAAACTTTATGAACTCTTTGGAGCCTTTGTGATATCTTTATCCTTTTGTTATTCAACCACATTACAAACCCCTTGGCCCCATTACAACCTTGATTAAGAACCTCTTGATTCATGAAGTTGTATGATCTAAATAGTGGAGAATAGGTGGACAAGCAAGAATATGGTAGAACTGTTTTCATGAGATTGATTGAGTGTAAACACTTCACCACTACTTTAAAGAGTGAAAATCATGAGGGTATCCCATGTGAGAAGTTGAGATTAAATTTGAACATGCACTATTTTGATTGAGATATGTTATGTTAATATTGGCTTAACTCAAACAATTTACATTCAAGCATGAATTTTTGTGAAATTCTTTAAGCTATTGATTAGTTTATAAGACTTGTTCAAAGATTGTCTCTAATTTGTATTGAAAGGATTAGGAATAAATATTTTTAGTATATGTAGTTTATTTATATTTTAGTTTTTCAATGTTTGTGGGTATCGTTCTAGTAAACCCTCACGAGACTAAACTCGTCCACTAGGGACACCTAGGGGTTTAAAGGCTTGTGTCACATGCTAAGTGCCAACGTGATTTCCTACGAAAGTGGATTAGATTAGATTTTCTTATTTTATTTTTATTGAGTCGTTGCTAGGGACTAGCAACAATCTAAGTGTGGGGGTGTGATAACTCGTATAATTATATAGTTTTTAGTTATGTTTTATTATTGTTTTGTGTCAAATACGAGTTATTATTGTTTAGTCTAATTGTGTTTATGATCTTTTATATTTTTATGTAATTTGGTGTTTTTCACAAGTTTCTTTGAGTGATTTCAGATTACTAGAATTAAGGGCAAATCCAGTTCAGTTCCAGTTCCGACATCTTTTGTCATATCAGCTATATCTGGAGTTTCACTGAAGCAATAAGGCTGAAATTTTAACCGTGGAAAGTTAAGAGGCATATCTATCTTTTTCATGTTTTACACTTCTTGAAACGGAGTCGTTTTCCCTAGCGAAATCGACCATCAAGTTGGCTGATGTGCAATGACGTCTGTGCTGACCTGTTTTTGTATTTTGCCCATATCTTCTTATCCACATCAGCAAATGAGCTGATTCCAACGGCTATGGATCAGTAACTGATAGGGAAACATTTTTCTAGAAGACCATGTGATCAGATCAGGCATCCAATATTGACAAAATCGACCATCAAGTTGGCTGATCAAAATTGTCATACAATATGACGAAAATTGTTAGAAAAATGCACCCACCTATTATACCTACCTTTGAAATTTGTAAAGCTTGTCTCTTGTCATTTAGCCCTCCAAAATGTGTATAAATAGAGGGCCTTGGATGATTGTAGGGGATCATATTGTACATTGGTAGGATATTAGCCATTGTAATAAAATTCTCTAAGTTTTCTTCTTCTTTCTTTTCTCTAGTTTTCTTTTTCTTTATTTTCTTCTTCTTCTTTCTTTCTTTTATTTCCTTCTTAGATTCTCTTTAATTTTATGTTTATGTTTACAATGCCTATGCTAGGCTAAACTTCTATTTGGTTAAGGGTGATTTCAAAGCCCTAGACATGTTTTGTGATTGATTTTCAGATTCTATCTATCATTAATTTTCTATCAAAGTTGCTTATGTTCTTCTACAAGAATTGTTCATGATGTTGTCTTGATTTATTTAGGTGTACAACTAGATAGATCTTGATCATTATCTATTGCTAGTCTAGGAGTCTTGATCCGTGTAATTGTCTTGATTTCCTATTCATAAGTGGCAATTTGTGATTAATGATTATGGTCAAGTTTTCAATAATTGCAAAGTGGAACATAACCTAAGTTGAACAATCCGAGCTTATGTGTTTGTTGCTTAGATCAACCTATCTTTCTCATCATAAAGCTGCCATTAAATTGAATTTAGAGAGCTTATTCTAGGTTGTTTAATGGTTAGAGATTAAATAGAGAGCTTGTTCTATTTAACGACAAACTAAGGAAAGATTGGGATAACAGAGCTTGTTGTTATCTACGGTTGTTAACTTTGATAGTTGGTTGATATTGATAGATCTGAAATTGATTCTTAATGATGTCTAGTGGTGGAGAATGAAACCTTAACCATATTTTTCATATTTGATTCTTCTTACTTACTTGTTTTCTTACTTTTCTAGTTTGCTTATTTTTAAAAGTATATTTATTTTTATTGGCTGGTTATACCGCCTAATTTGTATATTAACTTTGTTTTATTTTTATTGGCTGGTTATACCGCCTAATTTAGTATATATATTGGCTGGTTATACCGCCTAATTTAGTATATATATTTTTATTGGCTGGTTATACCGCCTTGCATCTTATTCTTATTATTTACTCTAGTTTAAATCTGGCTTCAAAAACCCCTTTTCTTTTATTGTTCTTGAATTTAAGTTTTAAACTATTAACTTATAAACTAAAACCCAATCCCTGAGGACTCGACCCTTGCTAACTACTATACTTACAATTTATCTTTTTAGTGCAAGGTTAAATAAGATACACTCTTTTGGGTGCATCAGCAATGCTGACACATATCCCATCTTCAAACAATCCCCATTATCCTGTTGACCTTTGTCGGACTGTTTCTTAACCTCTAAATGCTTCTCGACCACTGAGACACTCTGACCCTCCATGAAAACCTTTTTGGTTGAATATTATCCCGAGACCAATAACCTTTCATGTGCAAAAAATGATGACAAGAATGCCAAAAAAAAAACAACAAAAAGAAAATGAATTAGTAACGGGAATAAATTCGAATAATACAAAAACATATAATTCAAAACAATAATTATCCCTGAGGATGCCAACAAAATTTCGGCATTATAACGCCCCTGGGATGACACACCAAAATTTATTACGGGCATTGTGATGTACGTTCATCATTGTCCAATTTTCAAAAATAAACTTATTCGGAAAGTAGAATAGAAGGTAAAAGGATTGGAAATATTCCTCCATGTGTTCTTAACTTCGGGGCATCTAATTGAAAAACCGGCATGGCTTCGCCTAGGTTTACTATATGAAGGTGAATTAGTTCTAAAAGCCCCGAATTGTTCCTCACTGTCGCCGGTGAAGGCTAGTAAGGCACCCCGATAAAAAGCGGGTTCAATTCATTAGAGTCTATTTCCCTAGCCCATGCGGATTGTTAATCACAAAGGCTTAGGTAATTTAGTACTCCGGAAGTGTTTCACTAGCCCATGTGGATTGTTAATCATGAAGGCTTAGTTACTTTGCTCCCATTTAAAAGGACGGAACCCAAGTATAGGATTCATGATATGCAAATGCACATGTACTGTGTGAGGAGAAATAACAAACCTTTCACCACCTATTCTACTTCCCTTATTCTAAATGCCCCAACAAGTTTAAACAACATAAGTCATCAATTAATCAATAAATGAATATATGCACCAAAATAACCAGAGAACAATTATAATATGTATGCCCATGAATATGGACATATTTAAAAACATTTTATTATTTTTGAAATTATCCTTATTTAAAAAAAATATATATATATGAGAATTAAAATTAAATACCAATTAAACCAACAAAACCGAGACTTTGATAACACACGACTAATTTTAGGCCGGACGCTCTAATATGTCCCCAGTGGAGTCGCCAAGCTATCGCAACTTAAAAAATTACAAATCTCATCGCAAGACTTTATTATTCGTTAAGCATGACATTAAAAAAAACCGAGGAAAAGTCGACTTAATTCCTCTTGAAAAATGAAGGTTTTGAAAATGACCTTGAAAAAGACATGGAGTCACCACCAATCTTTTTTAGCTAGGTGTGATCGGCCACCTATTAAAGCCGGCTTTATAAAATATTTTAAAATTAATTAAAACATTTTTAAAACCAATTTCAAGTCTGCGTTTTAAACTAGAGAAATCAAAGAAACGGGTTAGGGACTCATTTACGTGTAGGGAAGGATTAGCACCCCCACAATGCCCGTATAAAACGATACCTTATTGATCATGAGTTATCTCAAGTCTCGGTAAAAAGTCGGTTTTAAATTTAGTATTTCAAGTTAATTCCCAATTTAAAGAAAAATAATTTCATTTTTATTGAAAATGATCCGGAATTTATAAATTCAAAATTTTCCTATATTCCCCAATAAACGTGGTAAAATATAGAAATTTTTATTAGTTTTGAAAACTTTTAGAATCATTCTTATTTTAAAGAAGATATTCCGTTATTAATAATAATTGATGATATCCTCCCCAGCAAACCCGGCAAAGAACTCATGAATTATTTTAACTCGGGAATATCCCTATTTTTCTGAAAATCATTATCTTTTTGAAAACATTTTAAAAAATATGAATATTTATGACATAAATAAAATGACATAGCACAGTTTAAATAATATAATGCAACCTACATGGTATGATATAATTTAAATGTCTTAGCATATTCTAAATGAAATGAAATATCCTAAGTTATATGATATATTCTAAATGAAATGAAATGACCTAGGTAACATGATATATTCTATTTGAAATGTAATAATTTCAATGAATTGGCAAATATAAATGATATGGCATATAATCTAAATGACATGAAATATAAAATAGTGCTATCATATAATATGCATGAAAATAAAAATAAAAATAATAATGCATGAACATAGCATATGCTAAATAATATGACAAAAATAACTAAATAAAAAGCATAGGATATCATGAAATATTCAAAACCATATAACAAATAATATAATATCAAAAATTTATATCAAAGATAATAACACTGTCATGAAAATTAAACATAGCAAAAATTACATATTTAATCAAGGAAATCCGTATATCTAAAAAAATATCTCGCTACCCTAGGAAAATATATCAAATTAAATATTCTAAAATCAAAATACTTTGGGATTGTTTGAAAACAATTTTGAAAAGCTTAGATTAAAAATAAAAACTTAGCTAAACCTTTTTTAAATGGCTCTAATTTCTTAAGTTAAAAATCTCGGACTTGACCACCCTTAACCCGAGACTTAAAAAAATCATTTTTAGAGTTTAGAAAGGCTTAGAAACTACCCTAAGTCAATAGCTAAACTTCCTAATCATCCCCCTCTAAGTAACTTAACCAAAACAGAAAAATGATTTTCCTTCAAATTCAATTATGACTCCACTCTCCAGTTTTAAAGCACGATTTTTTAACCTATTTTTCAAAATTCAAAAAAATCTAAAAAACATACTGGAGACTTAGAAGATGTAAAACTACATGGGAAAAAATCAGCTTAATTTTTTGATTAAAGATGACTGCCCAGAAAAATCGAGAAAGTACGAGTACTGGGTAAAAAATTGTTTTGTCAAAACACATTTTTTTTTGCCTTTGATAGAATCATTTAAAAATCAGAGTAAAAATATTAAAGACTCTCTAAATGACTCACAAACAGTAGCTAATACTTTTGAAAAGTTAGGCAAAAAATTGGCTAATTTAAAAAATCACAAAGGTAGAATAATCAATTTGACAATTTTTTAATTTTTCACAAGTATGCTCAAGAGAGCATGACTTTGAACCATTGATTGGCCTAAGTCATAAGTCATGTGGCAAGGACATGAAATGCATGAAAAATACAGCAAATATGATGCATGAAATGCATGATTTAAAACCTAAATGACATGAAAAATGCATGGCATCAATAAAATGACCTAGACCTAAATGAACTTGCATGGCATTTAACGCAACCTATGTCTAAAATGCATGAATATGCATGGCAAAACAAACCAATCCTAAACGTAAAATATGCATGGAAATAACACAAACACATGGCATGCTTAAACAAAATACTCAACCAAATATCATGAAAATGCAAACCTATCAACTAACATAACAAAAATGCACACACAAAGCACACAATATGAAGTGGCTGAATGTCTTCATGTTTAAAATGAGCATGGCATTTTCACAAACACAAGATATACTAACATGCTTAGCTCAAGAATAACACTCAAATCATTCAAATATAAAGTAAAGGCATGAAAACCAACAAGCATTTTCACAAACACATGGATTCCAAAATATAAAACATAAACAAACTTAAACATTTCTAAAACAGAAAATCAAAACTTCAAGAATAGTGAAATAAACATGATAATAGACTCAAAAATGGAAATAAGCAAGCAACCACATTAAAAGAAGCTTCAAGTTTATGTATTACAAGAATATTAAAGCATCAAAACTTGTTAAATATCAAGAATAACCTGAAAATAAAAATGCAAACAGCAATCCTCAAAAACTAGCCCATTCGGTCATCTCAAAAACAAAGGGAAAAAAAATTTCAAGAGCTTTTTACAAGAAAGAATGAAGAAGGAACTTAAAGAAGAACATTAAAAACACTTATTTTAAAAGAAAAATCAAAAGAAACTCACCAAAATAGTGATCAAAACAGCAAATCAAGAATGGAAAATCAAAGAAAGTGTAAGAGTATGGTGCTTAAAGCAACCTCTAGAAGCTATCTTTCAAGCTTTTTTTCTTCTAACTTTCTTTTCTTTTCTAAACTTTTCTTTTTGCTTTTCAACAATGGAGAGAAAATTAGCCAAAACCAAGAGAGAATAGAGAGTGAATAGCTGAAAATGAAAGAGAGAGTGAACCCTTGTAGTGTGGCCGAATGGCCCCCCTAGGCTAGGATGTTTTCATTTTTCCATCAACCAATTTTCATCCAAAGGCTATTGATCCAAGATGTTTAAAACATGAAATTATCACCCTTAGATTAGGCCATCAACTATACACAATTACAGCTGTTCAAGAATCTTAAGCCATTATGTTGACACTCTCCCTTTTTATGCATTGGTCCATGTGGCTTATTTGCAAAGGCTTGATAAAAAATAACTAACTTCCTCTTAATTGTTGGCCTTTTGATTAAAAAATCAGAAACTATCTACCTAGCCTTGGGCCATGGCCATCCAACCCCCCTTCTTCAAGCACATGTTTCATTTTTGCAAAAGGCAAGAAAAACCCTTTTCGGTTTCTTGGGTAAAATGACATTTTTGCCCCCTGAACATAAATAAATGGAAAACGGAATCCAAATTCAAATTTTATTTCTTCAATACTTTCAAAATAATAAAAAATTGAATTATGGAAGTCTACAAAAATTTGCGAGTTCATTTGCTATTTATTTGGATTTTTTCTTTCGAAATTGCCCTTTTATGCCCCCAAACTTTACCATTTTTCAAACAAGCTCCAAATCCAAATTTTACTTCACCAATATCTTCCAAATAATTTAAAAGTGTGATCTGGAAGTCTTCATAATTTTTGGAACTCATTTGGTATTTTTTCGGGATTTATCTGCTTGAATTACTACATAAGGGGCCCGGGATTTGGCCATTTTGCAAATGAACTCCGAATCAAGATTTTCTTTTGCCAATCTCTTCCAAATAATTTAAAAATGATATTTGCAAATTTCCAGAATTTTTGTAGTTTATTTACTATTTTTTCGGGATTTATCTTCTTGAATTTCTACATAAGAGACCCGGAATTTGGCCATTTTGCAAACGAACTCCGAATCAAGATTTTCTTTCGCCAATCTCTTCGAAATGATTTAAGAATGAGATTTTAAAATCTTCAGAATTCTTGGAGTTCATTTGCTATTTTTTCAGAATTTTTGAATTTTGCCCTTTTATCTCCGAAATCGATTTTGCTCAAAACAATTCCAATTTTTAGATTTTCTTCAAACTGAGTCATGGGCTATCCTTTTTTAATTACTCCTCATACATTAGGGGCTTTAGTCCTGCCGAGTCGGGCCATTTCTGTAATTCTTCTCAATTTCACATATATCCACCAAAAACCCTAGTTTTGGGTTTTCTTCCGGATTGACTTTTCTTTCAGTTTTTCTTTCAAGTGGCTTCTCCATTACCTGTAGTCAGTGCTTATCTTTCATTTGGAACCTTCAATTCTACCAATTCGATGGTTTAAGCACTTTCCCCCAAATTTCCCGGATTAGGGTTTCTTTTCTATTGAATCTCCATAACCAAACTTTCGAACTCCATATCATTCGATGTAGACCTCGGATTATCAAAATTCTTTCGCCATTTTACAATTGAACTTCAAATCTTGATTTTGAAAGTGGGTTGACCTTTTTAGTAGTTGAATTTTTGAGGTTGACTTTTTGGAGTTGACTTTTTTCAAGTTTGACTTTTTATGCTCGCCTTATTAGACTATGTCCCGGAGTAGCACCTGCAGGATGAAACAAGTCCTTTTACACTCTGAAACATCAATTTAGGAAGAAAACACACCTGTTTTAGTGGTCCGGACAAAATAAGGTGTCTACAGCCGCCCCTCTTTGGCTATTGCTGAGAATCAGGAATCAGGCAAAGATAAACAAATATAAATTTTGTTCGGTTAGTGAAATCACATGTGAAGGGAAGGGAAAGGGGTTTTCTTTTTTCATCTTCATTTTTTCATTTTTTTTGTTGAAAAAAACTGTAATAAGAAGTTATTGTCCTTAAATTGAATTCCCTAACTAATCAAGGCTCAACCCGTCTTAAGGAAACGAGTTCGATTTGCAAGAGAAGAAAAGACCTCGACGATGGTCTCGAGGGCTTAACCTATCTTGTGCTAAGCTGTGTTGAAAATTCTGGGTATTCAGCTATCATTACCAAAGACTTGCTCAAGCAAATGTAAAACTCTGGATATCTCCACCAGAGGCTTTGGCTATCACCACCAAAGACTTGTGCAAGCAAATGTAAAACTCTGGATATCTCCACCAGAGACTTTGGCTATCACCACCAAAGACTTGTTCAAGCAAATGTAAAACTCTGGATATCTCCACCAGAGACTTTGGCTATCACCACCAAAGACTTGTTCAAGCAAATGTAAAACTCTGGATATCTCCCTAGAGACTTTGGCTATCACCACACAAGACTTGTTCAAGAAAATGTATAAATTTTGGAAACTTATGCCTGGAGGTCTTAAAAATGGTGCCCGGAGCCCTTACCCGTGATTTTGAAAAAAAAAATGCATTGTATGCCGCTTCAAAAAATGATGCCGGAGGTCTTAAGAATGGTGTCCGGAGGTCATAAAAATGGTGCCTGGAGGTCTTAAGAATGGCGCCCGGAGGCCTTACCCGTGATTTGAAAAAAAAAACGCTGTAAGCGGCTTTAAAAAAAAATGATGCCCGGAGGTCTAAAGAATGATGTCCGGAGGCCTGACCCGAGATTTGAAAATAAAATGCGCTGTATGCGGCTTAAAAAAATTGATGCCCAGAGGTCTTAAGAATGGTGCCCGAAGGCCTTACCAGTGATTTGAAAATACCTTGACAACGGTCTCAAGGCTTGACTCATTTGATAAACAGAATGAATTCGAATTACAACAAAAGGAAATACCTCGACGGAGGTCTCAAGGCTCGACTCATTTGATAAAACAGAATGAATTCGATTTAAAACAAAAAGAAATAGCTCGACGGTGGTCTCAAGGCTTGACTCATTTGATAAAACATAATGATTCGATTTATAAAAAAAGGAAATACCTCGACGGTGGTCTCAAGGCTCGACTCATTTGATAAAATAGAATGAATTCGATTTAAAACAAAAAGAAATACCTCGACAGTGGTCTCAAGGCTCGATTCATTTGATAAAACAGAATGAATTCGATTTAAAACAAAAGGAAATACTAAGAATGATTCTGGGTTTGGTTCATTTGGAAAAAATAAATTTAACTTGAAAATGAAAGGAACATACCTCGACGGTGGTCTCGGGGCTTGACTTATTTGAGAAGCAAAATGAGTTTGATTTGGAAAGGAAACGTACCTCGACGGTGATCTCGGGGCTCGACTGGTTTGAAAAACAGAATGAGTTCACTTTGGGGAAGTCCAAGTTTTCCTGATTTCTTCAATGTTAGCTAAATGCAATGATGAGAATGACATGCTTTGCAAATGCTTGTATGTTTCCTAAGAATGAATGCAATCAAATGATTGTGTCATGATTTCTAATACATGGTTTCTTTGAGGTTCACAGATTATCCGACTTCATGACGGAGTCTTCAATTGTTCATTGATGCCCCACTTAAGGAAACCTTCACTCAAGATAACTTGTCAAACAGTCTTAGTTTCTGACTTTCGCTGAAATTCACAAATTTTTTGACTTCGTGATGGAGTCTCCAATACGTTCACTGTTTTCTTTTCTTGGTGAACTTTCCAAACCTTTCCCAATATTTAAACCTATTCCTTAGTAATACTTTGAAATCCTTTTATTTAAAGATTTTTTATTAATAATCATCATTCAATTTAATAACAATCATAATACATCTCAAAAATTTATGAAAGAAAATTTCAATCAAGCAAAAATTGTCATGAAATGGATAACAAGAATTTATTGCAAGAAATGTTTTAAAATAGTAAAAATAAATATCAAGAATATAAGAAACAAATGTAAAGTTATAGGTTGTAGATGCCCCGGATGCGAAATATCTTGGACCCCACTTTTTCAAACCATATGAAATTTCTCTTGAACAAGCACTTTACTTGGGTAACCTCTTGGCTTCCGTAGTTACATCAGACTAAGTTGTTCCCCTTTCTTCTGATTTTCAGATACTTTCTCCCCTTTTACATGGAGCATTGATTCGAACTTTTAATTAGTACCTGAGCCGCCCTTTGCGGGTTTTCAACTCAAGTATCCTCCATTCGGTATTAAGTCGCCCTTTGTGGGTTTTC
This sequence comes from Fremontodendron californicum, assembly GCA_030761205.1. NCBI lineage: Eukaryota > Viridiplantae > Streptophyta > Magnoliopsida > Malvales > Malvaceae > Fremontodendron > Fremontodendron californicum. The sequence goes on from JAULJL010000009.1 coordinate 26,390,507, forward strand.
GGCTTAAACCTCTCCTTTTACATTTTTTTTCATTTTCATTTTTTTGTTTTCTACCATGCATCTGAGAATTCTAAATGTTTCCAAGGTAAAAATGTCAATTCAAAAGATGGGATGAATTCTGGGAATAACATTTCAAAGTAAATATCCATGCTTGATCAAAATGGGCTTTCAAAGCACGTAATGTAGGCCGAGGTTCAGGTTTCGAAAGGAAGGATAAAATAAGCCCAAAGTGTGTTTAAGGGTGATTGGATCAAGGATCATTTCCTGAGGAGAACTCATTCTTGACACATTTGTCCCTTTTTTGGACTTTCTTTTCTTCTTTTTTTTGCTTTGTTGGCTTTCATTTGCCACATTTTCGATGGCTTTCTTTTTGCCATGATTTTTTTTTTCCTCGCATTACCCTCCAGTGTAGAAGGTGATCCTTGATCAAGGTTTAAAGAAAGAAATAATTCCTAAGGCTCAAAGGGGTGACTAAGGATAATTTCTTCTTAGTGAAAGGAATATGAAAGATGGCCATTCATCATATCAAGCATGAATATTCTCTTTGAAAAGCGATTAACAGAGTAGATAGATATATAGAATTTCCATTTTTACACTTGGAATCATTCGAATTTCCATGTGCACAGCATCACACTTTTTTTTTAAGCATAATACTTCTTCAGTTCATCAGCATTCACGGGATTTCTGAAATCCTCCCCGTTCTTTCTAGTTAAAATCAATGCTCCTCCAGAAAAAGCTCATTTTACCACATAGGGTCCTTCCCAATTCGGAGCCCACTTTTCTCATGGGTCTTTTACTATAGGGAGAATTTTCCTCAGTACCAACTTCCCCTCTCGAAACTGTCTAGGATGAACTTTCTTGTTGTGGGCTCGAATCATCCTTTTCTAATATAATTGCCCGTGACAAATTGCTTTCAATCTTTTCTCCTCGATGTGATTCAACTGTTCATAACGAGCTCTAACTCATTCTGCTTCCTCTAGGCCAACTTCCATCAAAACCTGAAATGAAGGGATCTCAACTTCAATAGGTAGCACTGCTTCCATCTCGTATACCAAAGAAAATGGCGTTGCCCTTGTAGATGTACGGACCGAAGTATGATATGCATGAAGAGCAAAAGGCAAGATCTCATGCCAATCCTTGTACACATTAGTCATCTTCTCACCAATCTTCTTGATATTCTTATTAGCTGCTTCTACTGCACCATTCATCTTCGGACGGTAAGGTGCCGAATTATGATGTGTGATCTTGAACTCAGTACACACTTCCCTTATCATCTTATTGTTCAAATTAAAAGCATTATCCGAAATAATTCTTGCTAGCAATCCATAACGGCATATGATTTCTTTCTTAAAAAATCTACATACCACTGACTTTGTTACATTCGCATAGGAAGCAGCTTCTACCCACTTTGTGAAATAATCTATGGCCACCAAGATTAAAAGATGTCAATTTGAAGCTTTCGGGGTAATAGGCCCGATCATATCCATTCCCCACATTGAAATGGGCCATGGTGCAGTCATGACATGTAATGCCGATGGTGGCATATGAATCTTATCTACATATATCTGGCATTTATGGCACTTCCGGGAATAACTGATACAATCTCCTTCCATTGTCAACCAATAATACCTGCCCTCATAATCTGCTTTGCAAGCATGTGACATTAGCATGAGTGCCACATATCCCTTCATGGACCTCTTCTATAATTCTCCAAGCTTCGCCAGATCCGACACATCTCTATAGGACTTGGTCTTTTCCTTTCTTATAGAGAATCTCACTATCTAGAACAAAACCCATTGCTAGCCTTCTTAGAGTCCTCTTGTCATTTTCTGTTGCTTGTTCTGGATACTGTTGACTTTTGATGTACTGCAAGATGTCGTTATACCAAGGGAGGCCATCTACTTCTTCTTCAATACTCAGACAGTGGGCAGGAGACTCATATATACTCATCTTTATTGGCACAACTTCAGCCCCTTAATCACTTTAAACATTGATGACAAAGTAGCCAGAGCATCTACCATTCAATTTTCTTCTTGATGAAAGTAATTAAAATTCACTTCTTCAAATTCCTCCAATAAACTTAGTATCTCGGGTTCAAATTAGCTTTGTATCTCGGGTTTCCCATTCTCCTCGTAGCTGGTATATCAGTAAGGCTGAGTCTCCAAAAACTTCCAATACTTTGATCATTCTGTCTACCGCAGCACGAATGCCTATAGTATACACTTCATACTCGGTAGTATTGTTTGTACAATCGAAATCCAATCTAGCAGTGAAAGGATAATAATCTTCTTCTGGGGATATGAGGACTGCACTGATTCCATGCCCCATGGCATTAGATGCGCCATCAAAATACATTTTCCACACTTTCTTCTTCAGGGGAATCTCATCTGCTTGTGAAACATACATCAAATCTTCATCCGGGAAGTCAAAGTTCAACGGCTCACAATCTTCCACTGGCCGACTTGCTAAGAATTCAGCCATTGCACTGCCCTTGATAGCTTTTGGATTCACATATACAATATCGTACTCTGACAATAAAACCTGCCATCTTGCTGTTCTCCCTGATAAAGAAGGTGCTTCCAATATGTACTTGATTGGATCTAGCTTGGCAATCAACCATGTTGTGTGGTACAACATGTACTGTCTGAGTCTTCGAGCAGTCCAAGCTAAGGCACAGCATAACTTTTCTACCGACGAATATTTCAACTCATAATCTATAAACTTCTTGCTGAGGTAGTAAACTGCCTGTTCTTTCTTTCCAGTCTCATCAAGCTGCCCCAAAACACAACCCATGGATCTCTCAAATACTGATAAATACAATATCATTGGTTTATCCGGAACAGGTGGCATTAATACTGGTGGATTGGATAGATAATGTTTAACCTTTTCAAAGGCTTTATCCCATTCTCCTAGATCATGTTTTCGAAGTAACTTAAATATTGGATCACATTTGTCAGTTAACTGAGAAATAAACCAAGCAATGTAATTCAATCTCCCCATAAAGCCTCTTACTTCCTTTTGAGTATGAGGTGGTCGCAAATTTTGAATGGCCTTTACTTTATCCGGGTCAATCTCAATTCCTCTTTTGCTGACAACAAAACCCAACAATTTCCCCGAGGTGACTCCAAAAGTGCATTTTGCCGGATTTACCTTGAGTCTAAACTTCCTTAGTCGTTCGAAGAGCTTCTTCAGATTCGCAATATCCTCCTCTTCTCCTTGTGACTTTGCGATCATATCATCAACATAGACCTCAATTCCCTTATGTATCATATCATGAAACAAGGTCACCATGGCTATCTGATATGTTGCCCCAGCATTCTTCAACCCAAATGGCATTACCTTGTAGCAGAAGGTTCCCCACATTGTAACAAATGTGGTTTTCTCCATATCTTTCGGAGCAATCTTGATCTGATTGAATCCTGAGAATCTGTCCATGAAAAAAAATAAAGAACTTTTCATCGTATTATCCACCAGAGTACTGATATGGGGCAAAGGGAAATTATCTTTAGGGCTGGCCTTGTTCAAATCTCGATAATCAACGCACATCCGCACCTTGCCATCCTTCTTAGAGTCCTCTTGTCATTTTCTAGCCTTGTTCAAACCCATTGCTAGCCTTCTTAGAGTCCTCTTGTCATTTTCTATTGCTTGTTCTGGATACTGTTGACTCTTAATGTACTACAAGATGTCGTTATACCAAGGAAGGCCATCTGCTTCTTGTTCAATACTCAGACAGTGGGTAGGAGACTCATATATACTCATCTTTATTGGCACAACTTCAGCCCCTTCATTCACTTTAAACATTGATGACAAAGTAGCCAGAGCATCTGCCATTTGGTTTTCTTCTCGAGGAAAGTAATTAAAATTCACTTCTTCAAATTCCTCCAATAAACTCAGTATGTGTTCTTGGTATCGGATTAGCTTTGTATCTCGGGTTTCCTATTCTCCTCGTAGCTGGTATATCGCTAAGGCTGAGTCTCCAAAAACTTCCAATACTTTGATCTTTCTGTCTATTGCAGCACGAAGGCCTATAGTACACCCTACATACTCAGCAGTATTGTTTGTACAATCAAAATCCAATCTAGTAGTGAAAAGTTAATAATCTTCTTTTAGGGATATGAGGACTGCACCGATTCCGTGCCCCATGGCATTAGATGCGCTATCAAAATACATTTTCCACACTTTCTTCTTCAGGGGAATCTCATCTTCTTGTGAAACATACATCAAATATTTCATCCTAGAAGTCAAAGTTCAACGGCTCATAATCTTTCACTGGCCAACTTGCTAAGAATTCAGCCACTGCACTTGATAGCTTTTTGACTCACATATACAATATCGTACTCTTACAATAAAACCTGCCATCTTGTTGTTCTCCCTAATAAAGAAGGTGCTTCCAACATGTACTTGATTGGATCTAGCTTGGCAATCAACCACGTTGTGTGGTACAACATGTACTGTCTAAGTCTTCGAGCAATCCAAGGTAAGGCACAACACAACTTTTCTACCAACGAATATTTCAACTCATAATCTATGAACTTCTTGCTGAGGTAGTAAACTGCCTGTTCTTTCTTCAGTCTCATCAAGCTGCCCCAAAACACAACCCATGGATCTCTCAAATACTGATAAATACAGTATCATTGGTTTATCCAGAACAGGTGGCATTAATACTGGTGGGTTGGATAGATAATTTTAACCTTTTCAAAGGGAATCTGACAACCTTCATCCCATACTCCTGGATCATGTTTTCGAAGTAACTTAAATATTGGATCACATTTGTCAGTTAACTGAGAAATAAATCGAGCAATGTAATTCAATCTCCCAGAAAGCCTCTTACTTCCTTTTGAGTATGAGGTGGTGGCAAATTTTGAATGGCCTTTACTTTACTCTGGTCAATCTCAATTCCTCTTTTGCTGACGTCAAAACCCAACAATTTCCCCAAGATGGCTCCAAATGTGCATTTTGCCGGATTTAGCTTGAGTCTAAACTTCCTTAGTCGTTCGAAGAGCTTCTAAAGATTCGCAATATGCTCATCTTCTCTTTGTGACTTTGTGATCATATCATCAACATAGACCTCAATTTCCTTATGCATCATATCATGAAACAAGGTCACCATGGCTCTCTGATATGTTGCCCCAGCATTCTTCAACCCAAATGGCATTACCTTGTAGCAGAAGGTTCCCCATATTGTAACAAATGTGGTTTTCTCCATATCCTCTGGTGCCATTTTGATCTGATTGTATCCTGAGAATCCGTCCATGAAAGAAAATAAAGAACTTTTTGTCGTATTATCCACCAGAGTATCGATATGGGGCAAAGGGAAATTATCTTTAGGGCTACCTTGTTCAAATCTCGGTAATCAATGCACATCCGCACCTTGCCATCCTTCTTTGGTACTGGAACAATATTTTCCACCCATGCTGGATATTTTGCCACCTCTAAGAATCCAGCATCAAATTGCTTCTTCACCTCCTCTTTTATCTTTAATAGCATGTCCGGCCTCATTCTTCTCAACTTTTGCTGAATTGGCTTGCATTATGGCCTTAAAGAGAGCTTATGAACCACAATATCCGAATCTAACCTTGGCATGTCTTGGTAAGACCATGCAAATACATCCACATATTCTTGGAGAAAGGCTATCAATTCACCCTTTATTGATGATGACAATGAAGTTCCGATTTGGATTTCCTTTATCTCTTCATCATTTCCCAGATTTATCATTTCCAATAATTCCTTATGATGAAGTACTTGTTTCTCCTCTTGTTCTATTTTTCTTAATAGATCCGGAGGTAGACCATAGTCCTTAGTATCTTCGTTAGCCTTAAAATCACCCGTGCAAATGGGTCTTTCAAAATCAACTTCAGAATTACTGACAGAAAGGTCCTCATATTCCGTATCCTATGCTTGTAAATAAGTGGAGAAGAAAAAATATAGGAAAATATATATAATGAAAACAAAATAAATAACAAAAATGAAAGAATATGGACCTATCAATATGAATAAAATACATTGTGCTTGTTATTTAATGAATGAGAATGTTTAAACAAAAAGCCCATTACAGAAAAAACTCTTAATATGTCTGGGTAAAGATAATTAAGATTTTTTTTAAAGTATTACGTTGGAATAGACTTAAAAACTATGGGCAACTCAGTCGCACTCCAATTGGTTAGTCTATATCCTGGTGGACAAGGTCACACCATCCAGTTCACAGTGTCACTTTCCATCCCTTCTTTCACGATCATGCAAATCACCATATCCTGAATCTGCCCCCTTTTATTCACATGGAATTTTTCAAAAGCTTGCTCGATCATCGTAAGTACATCCTCTGAATTCTTTTCTCCGAATAGAAAACCAGCAGAGCGAAAGTTGTGAAGGATTTGTGGCAAAGTCATGGGTTCCCATTCAATATCCATACCTGCGAGACAGGCCATCCTCATTTGTCGGTTCCTTTCAACTTGTTTCCTCTTCTCATGGGCCTTCGAAAGATATCCTAAGCCAAACCGGTCTGTCTTTCCCACTGCTTCCATTGCTCGGGCCATCCCTTGAAGATATTTTCAAAGACCTTTTCCAGCCCTGCAGCCCTTTCCCACTATGGTTCTTACTCCCAGCCTTGTGTTCTTGGACAACCTTGGCTTTGGAATTTTAAGTCCTTTAGCTACGAAAATCGAATTTATGAATTCCAAAGACCGAAAAGAATATATTCTACGACATCTTCATTGGGTTCAACATCAGAAGATTCAGTAGATATGGAGGCTATTATGTCTTCTTCTTCTGAAACAGTGACCAAACGGCCCTCCATCACAAATTTTAGCTTTTGATGGAGAGACGAGGGTGCAGTCCCTGTTGAATGTATCCACGGCCTTCCCAACAAGCAATTATAGGATGGATTAATATCCATGACCTAGAAGTTCACCGTATAGGTGCATGGGCCTATCTCCAAAGGAACCTCAATAGTTCCCATTACCTCTCTCCTAGTACCATCGAAAGCCCTGACAACTGTGCAACTCGATAACATATAAGACATATCAACTGGCAACTTAGACAGGGTTGGCAAGGGCATTTCATTTAATGAAGAACCATTATCCAGAAGCACCCTTGGTAGTATATGCCCCTTGCAGGTGGTTGTTATGTGAAGAGCCTTTGTGGACCCAATACCATTGGGTGATATTTCATCATAACTGAAAATATATGGTCGTCTGTCGCAATGTTTCCCACCAGCCTGTCTAACTTTTCTACAGATATGTTGTTAGCCATATATGCCTGATTCAACACTCTTAATAGGGCATTTCAGTGTGGCTCTGAGTTTAATAGCAAAGATAAGATGGATATTCTTGCTGGCTGATGCTGCAATTGCTCAACCACACTATACTCACTATGTTTTATGAACTTTAAAAACTCGCAGACCTTCTTCTCGTTTACCGACTCTTTTATCCTATTTAACGAGGCTGATCCCTTTTCTGCTTTTTTTGACAAATCCATCTCAATATGGATTGGTTCAACTGCTTTCTTCCCTTTATCCAATCCTTCATTCTTTCTAGTTGATCCCTGTTCAACAACCTCAGGGGCATAACACCTTCCACTTCGTGTTAAGTGCCCCACACCTGTAATATCTTGCTGACTTGATGACCCGGGCATAACCATGCTGCAGTCATATTTCCATGGTGTAGTTTTGCTTTCCTTGTATGAAAAGGAAAAAAGCAAATCTATGATTAACTTGGGCACAATTTTCTCAACAACCGGAGTAGTCTTCTCTGATTCATCATAATAGATTATCAAAGGTCTTCCTATTCCATAACCAGCTACATTCTCAATAACCTCTACTTTCTCCTCTGTCTCTTCATAAAACTGGGCTTCTCCATCATCCATCATCTTTTGGACTTTAGCCAGAAAGTCCTCGCAGTCTTGTATAATATGACCTAAACATTTATGGAACAGGCACCAATTCTGCACCCTCTGTAATAATTTTTAAACTGTCTGCATCCTCCACCGTTCCTGCCTTAACCATCTCGACCCATACTGTTAACATCAGAGTCTTGACTTCCCTGGCATCCCTTTTTAACATTCTGACTTCCCCTATCAATACTGCATTTACCCGATTCTCAGCATGATCGGGCAATGGGTTTCCCGCTACATTCGGCCCATTCTTTGACCCAAACTTCACAACTCCGGTATTGATTAAGCTTTGGACTTTCTTTTTGAAGGCAATGCAATCCTCCGTTGAATGCCCTTGAATTCCTGCATGATATGCGCAGTTGGTATTTGCATTGTACCATCTTGGGTATGGTGGGGTTAAAGGTTTAAGATATACTGGCGCGACAAGTTGGCCTTGTAGTAGTTTAGGATATAGCTCACCATAGGTTGTAGGAATAGGATCAAACTGGGGTTTTTGATCGTTCCTTGCTGAACGATAGTCATTGTGCGCGGGACCTTGAGTGTTTGGGATAGTGTTTCGAGGAAGGCTTATTTATGGAGATATACCAGTTGGTAACGGCTGTTATGGTATATTGGTATAGGGAATGGATTTTGGGTAAGGTGGTTGACATTGGGTTAGTAAGGATTATACCCCGGGTAAGGTGTGTAAGGTGTCGGAGGTGCATAAGATGTAGTAGGAGTATAAGGCCTGGGAGGTGTGTATGGTGTAGGAGGTGTATAGGGGTATTGATTGAAACTGACTACATGTGTCTCCTCCTTCTTTTTTGCAGGAAAAACTCTCTTCGAGGTAGCAGACTCACCCCTTTCCATCTTCCCGTTCTTAATAGCATACTCTATCATCTCCCCAGATATCACCATATCTACAAAGTCCTTGGTGGTACTTCCTACCAATTTATCATAATAAGGTGCTTTCAGGGTATTGATGAAAAGCACTATAGTTTCCTTGTTGGTTAAAGAGGGTTGCACTTGTGTAGCCAGGTCTCTCCATCTCTAAGAATACTCTTTAAAGCTTTCAGTAGCTTTCTTTTCCATGTTTTGGAGATTTAGACGGTCAGGCACCATGTCTGTCACATGCTTATACTGTTCCATGAAAGCTTTGGCTAGATCCATCCAGGAACGGATCTTAGAACGGGTAAGCTGGTTATACCACTGAGTTGCTGACCCTGTCAAGCTATCTTGAAAGCAGTGGATGAGTAATTTTTCGTCTTCATCATGTTCGGTCATCTTTCGGCAATACATGGTCAGATGTGCTGATGGGTTGGTAGTTCTATTATATTTTTCAAAGTCTGGTACTTTGAACTTTGGAGGAATCACCAGACCGTGCACTAAACTCATCTTTTTGGCATCTAGACTGCCAAATAGCTCTACTCCTTCAACTGCCCTCCGTCTTTCCTCCAGCGACTGATTTTTTTTTGGGATTCTGCCGTTTCAACCCTCTTCAGCTCAGTCATCTTTGCCCTTTTGTTTTTCAGCCATTTCTTCAAAGTCTGGAACGTCCACATCGATTGGATCAACCCTAATATTACCCTTTTTAGGACCAAATTTTGTGCTTCGACCGCTGGTTGGATGTAAATAAAGGATGTTGCCCCGGTTGAAAGTTCATTTCCATAGGCTGGGATGTCTGGCCATTCTTCTGTACCACCTCTGGTTGATCTTCCTGGTTTACTGCCCCCATTCCAGTAACTGAATTTTCTCCTGGCCACTTCTGCCTCATCATGGTAGTCATCATCTCCATGAGTTTGCTCATTTGTTCCCATGACTCCTCTTGAGACTTAGCCAATTGTTCCTGCAGTTCCTTTTGAATTCTTTCCATCCTTTCAATTCTAGCAAGCTGATCGTTCTCCATAGCTCTTGCTTGAGATCGAGTATTGAAGGGGTGTCGAAAGTTTGATTCTTTTTGAGTGCGACCAATTGTACCTTTAGTTTTAAAAACCATGGATTAGAAATTATTGACAAATTTTTTATTTTATTTTATAAAAATGAATGAATAAATAAATGACTAAATGTTAATGAATGAACAAATAAGTAAATAACTAAGTGTATGAACCTGAATGACTAATTATAAAGAATAAATGAATGGACAAATAAATAAATGACTAAGCGTATGAACAATTTATAAAGAATAAATGAATGAATGATTATAAATATAAATGAATGAACGAACAAAATATATAAAGGAATGAAAAAATGAATGATGAATGCTTTTAAAAGTATTTGCCTTGGGATAATTCCAACCAAACGGTCTTTCATTGATTTCCTGAAACTAAATACATCAAAGAAAAGATCACTGCTTAAGACAATCTGATAATCTGTCTATCCTAATTTAAAAATGCTATTATAAAACACTGGTCCTATAGTAACTCCCTCGGATCTTGGACCTTTTTCACTGTCCCCTTTTGGTTGCCTTGCTCTTCAATCTGACCCCTACTTGTTCACGACCCTTTGACATGTCAATAGAAGCATCATCGTGTAAGCTACTTAGCTTGATTCTCTAGTTGATTGGCTCGGGCTTCCTCATGCTTTGCTCTTTCTGTCCAATAGTTCTTCTCCTTCTTGAGGTTTTTGACTTCTTGCTTCCATTCCCCGAAAGTATTGAGAGTCTCCTCGAATCTGAGCTCAAAATGATACCTTTTGTTCTCCAAGTGTAATTCCTGAAGATCGCTTTTAGCAGTGTCCCTTTCTCTCTTGATCTTTTCCTTTTCTCTTTCTCGAGCTGATTCCCTATTTTTCATATCCTCAAGCTCTTCTTGCAATCGGGCAATTTCCTTGCTCATTTGGGCCTTTTCTTTTACAAATTCTGCCCTTGCAATTTCTAACTCCGATGGCGCTTCCTTGGGTGGCGAACTCAAAAGCTGAACTTCTTTCCAATTTATGTCAACAACCTATCATTAACCCTCAATTCCCTCCATGTCAGGTAATCAGGTGTGACGATGTCGGCATATCTAGCTACCTCCACCCGATGAGTTTCCTTCCATGCTACTACAATCTCACGTACCTTTCCCGAGTATCCATCTTCTCTATAAGGAAATTCCAAATTACTAAGGTCATGGGTCATAGGAGTAAACTGACGAGATTCTGATTGTCTTAGAACCAGCAATGGTGCATAGCTCACCCCTCCCCATACTCCCAACAATGGAAGAGAAGCTTTATATCCGCACTTGTACAATGTCGGCATAGGAGCTATCCATGGAACTCTCCAAATTATCATCTCAGCCCTGATATTCTGGAATATGTTGATCCATTATTCCTTAGTCCAATTTTCAAGCCAATCCCTCTTAAGAAATTCACCAATTTGTGCAAAAGACTTCCAATATGAGTGAAGAGGGAAATTCTCCTGTTTACAAAAATAGCTCTGAACCCATATGTAAAGGAGCTGTATACAACCTATAAAACGCCCTTTTCCTTCTCGTCTACAAAAATTCAGCAATCGGATTGTTTCTGCTATAATTGTTGGGGCTGGGTTTATCCTCTGCTCAAGCCTCTCAAAAACATCAAATATCGCCACATCCACATACCCTAATGTCTTTGGGAATATAACTAAACCATAGATAGCTAAAGCAAAAATATTCCTAACTGTCTCCTTACTTGAATGGCTATGGATTAAGGTCCGTAAAATATCCCATGATATACAGTAGCTTACCCCTTTTCAGACAACATGGCTTTCGACCCAATTTCTTTCCACTCCCAGAATTTTAGACACTTTTTTCTTGAAACTCGGCGTCTTTGTATCCTTCAAATAAATACGGTCGAGAATAACATTCTCAATATGCAGCAAGGTCGAATATTACTCTATGGTTGGAGTCATATCCTCTCGGTTGAAGGTAAAACACCGATAAGCGGGATTCCAGAATTGCACCACAGCCCGGATTACCTCACCACTGACCTTAACCTGAACTAGCAGTGCTATGTCCCCATAAGTCTGAATAAAGGCTTTTTTTCTGATATGTTCCACTGATTCCATATATCCATCAATTCCCAGAGATCATTTTGCCTGGTAATAAGATCAACCTCGACTGGCAATGCTGACACATATCCCATCTTCAAACAATCCCCATTATCCTGTTGACCTTTGTCGGACTGTTTCTTAACCTCTAAATGCTTCTCGACCACTGAGACACTCTGACCCTCCATGAAAACCTTTTTGGTTGAATATTATCCCGAGACCAATAACCTTTCATGTGCAAAAAATGATGACAAGAATGCAAAAAAAAAAAAAAACAACAAAACGAAAATGAATTAGTAACGGGAATAAATTCGAATAATACAAAAACATATAATTCAAAACAATAATTATCCCTGAGGATGCCAACAAAATTTCGGCATTATAACGCCCCTGGGATGACACACCAAAATTTATTACGGGCATTGTGATGTACGTTCATCATTGTCCAATTTTCAAAAATAAACTTATTCGGAAAGTAGAATAGAAGGTAAAAGGATTGGAAATATTCCTCCATGTGTTCTTAACTTCGGGACATCTAATTGAAAAACCGGCATGGCTTGGCCTAAGTTTACTATATGAAGGTGAATTAGTTCTAAAAGCCCCGAATTGTTTCTCACTGTCGCCGGTGAAGGGTAGTAAGGCACCCCGATAAAAGCGGGTTCAATTCATTAGAGTCTATTTCCCTAGCCCATGCGGATTGTTAATCACGAAGGCTTAGGTAATTTAGTACTCCGGAAGTTTTTCACTAGCCCATGTGGATTGTTAATCATGAAGGCTTAGTTACTTTGCTCCCATTTAAAAGGACGGAACCCAAGTATAGGATTCATGATATGCAAATGCACATGTAGTGTGTGAGGAGAAATAACAAACCTTTCACCACCTATTCTACTTCCCTTATTCTAAATGCCCCAACAAGTTTAAACAACATAAGTCATCAATTAATCAATAAATGAATATATGCACCAAAATAATCAGAGAACAATTATAATATGTATGCCCATGAATATGGACATATTTAAAGACATTTTATTATTTTTGAAATTATCCTTATTTTAAAAAAATATATATATGAGAATTAAAATTAAATACCAATTAAACCAACAAAATCGAGACTTTGATAACACACGACTAATTTTAGGCCGGACGCTCTAATATGTCCCCAGTGGAGTCGCCAAGCTATCGCAACTTAAAGAATAACAAGTCTCATTGCAAGACTTTATTATTCGTTAAGCATGACATTAAAAAAAACCGAGGAAAAGTCGACTTAATTCCTCTTGAAAAATGAAGGTTTTGAAAATGACCTTGAAAAAGACATGGAGTCACCACCAATCTTTTTTAGCTAGGTGTGATCGGCCACCTATTAAAGCCGGCTTTATAAAATATTTTAAAATTAATTAAAACATTTTTAAAACCAATTTCAAGTCTGCGTTTTAAACTAGAGAAATCAAAGAAACGGGTTAGGGACTCATTTACGTGTGGGGAAGGATTAGCACCCCCACAACGCCCGTATAAAACGATACCTTATTAATCATGTGTTATCTCAAGTCTCGGTAAAAAGTCGGTTTTAAATTTAGTATTTCAAGTTAATTCCCAATTTAAAGAAAAATAATTTCATTTTTAATTGAAAATGATCCGGAATTTATAAATTCAAAATTTTCCTATATTCCCCAATAAACGTGGTAAAATATAGAAAGTTTTATTAGTTTTGAAAACTTTTAGAATCATTCTTATTTTAAAGAAGATATTCGGTTATTAATAATAATTGATGATATCCTCCCCAGCAAACCCGGCAAAGAACTCATGAATTATTTTAACTCGGGAATATCTCTATTTTACTGAAAATCATTATCTTTTTGAAAACATTTTAAAAAATATGAATATGTATGACATAAATAAAATGACATAGCACAGTTTAAATAATATAATGCAACCTAAATGGTATGATATAATTTAAATGTCTTAGCATATTCTAAATGAAATGAAATATCCTAAGTTATATGATATATTCTAAATGAAATGAAATGACCTAGGTAACATGATATATTCTATTTGAAATGTAATAATTTCAATGAATTGGCAAATATAAATGATATGGCATATAATCTAAATGACATGAAATATAAAATAGTGCTATCATATAATATGCATGAAAATAAAAATAAAAATAATAATGCATGAACATAGCATATGCTAAATAATATGACAAAAATAACTAAATAAAAAGCATAGGATATCATGAAATATTCAAAACCATATAACAAATAATATAATATCAAAAATTTATATCAAAGATAATAACACTGTCATGAAAATTAAACATAGCAAAAATTACATATTTAATCAAGGAAATCCGTATATCTAAAAAAATATCCGGCTACCCTAGAAAAATATATCAAATTAAATATTCTAAAATCAAAATACTTTGGGATTGTTTGAAAACAATTTTGAAAAGCTTAGATTAAAAATAAAAACTTAGCTAAACCCTTTTTAAATGGCTCTAATTTCTTAAGTTAAAAATCTCGGACTTGACCACCCTTAACCCGAGACTTAAAAAAATCATTTTTAGAGTTTAGAAAGGCTTAGAAACTACCCTAAGTCAATAGCTAAACTTCCTAATCAGCCCCCTCTAAGTAACTTAACCAAAACAGAAAAATGATTTTCCTTCAAATTCAATTATGACTCCACTCTCCAGTTTTAAAGCACGATTTTTTAATCTATTTTTCAAAATTCAAAAAAATCTAAAAAACATACTGGAGACTTAGAACATGTAAAACTACATGGGAAAAAATCAGCTTAATTTTTTGATTAAGGATGACTGCCCAGAAAAATCGAGAAAGTACGAGTACTGGGTAAAAAACTGTTTTGTCAAAACACATTTTTTTTTGCCTTTGATAGAATCATTTAAAAATCAGAGTAAAAATATTAAAGACTCTCTAAATGACTCACAAACAGTAGCTAACACTTTTGAAAAGTTAGGAAAAAAATTGGCTAATTAAAAAAATCACAAAGGTAGAATAATCAATTTGACAATTTTTTAATTTTTCACAAGTATGCTCAAGAGAGCATGACTTTGAACCATTGATTGGCCTAAGTCATAAGTAAAGTGGCAAGGACATGAAATGCATGAAAAATACAGCAAATATGATGCATGAAATGCATGATTTAAAACCTAAATGACCTGAAAAATGCATGGCATCAATAAAATGACCTAGACCTAAATGAACTTGCATGGCATTTAATGCAACCTATGTCTAAAATGCATGAATATGCATGGCAAAACAAACCAATCCTAAACGTAAAATATGCATGGAAATAACACAAACACATGGCATGCTTAAACAAAATCCTCAACCAAATATCATGAAAATGCAAACCTATCAACTAACATAACAAAAATGCACACACAAAGCACACAATATGAAGTGGCTGAATGTCTTCATGTTTAAAATGAGCATGGCATTTTCACAAACACATGATATACTAACATGCTTAGCTCAAGAATAACACTCAAATCATTCAAATATAAAGTAAAGGCATGAAAACCAACAAGCATTTTCACAAACACATGGATTCCAAAATATAAAACATAAACAAACTTAAACATTTCGAAAACAGAAAATCAAAACTTCAAGAATAGTGAAATAAACATGATAATAGACTCAAAAATGGAAATAAGCAAGCAACCACATTAAAACAAGCTTCAAGTTTATGTATTAGAGGAATATTAAAGCATCAAAACTTGTTAAATATCAAGAATAACCTGAAAATAAAAATGCAAACAGCAATCCTCAAAAACTAGCCCATTCGGCCATCTCAAAAACAAAGGGAAAAAAATTTCAAGAGCTTTTTACAAGAAAGAATGAAGAAGGAACTTAAAGAAGAACATTAAAAACACTTATTTTAAAAGAAAAATCAAAAGAAACTCACCAAAATAGTGATCAAAACAGCAAATCAAGAATGGAAAATCAAAGAAAGTGTGAGAGTATGGTGCTTAAAGCAACCTCTAGAAGCTATCTTTCAAGCTTTTTTTCTTCTAACTTTCTTTTCTTTTCTAAACTTTTCGTTTTGCTTTTCAACAATGGAGTGAACATTAGCCAAAACCAAGAGAGAATAGAGAGTGAATAGCTGAAAATGAAAGAGAGAGTGACCCCTTGTAGTGTGGCCGAATGGCCCCCCTAGGCTAGGATGTTTTCATTTTTCCATCAACCAATTTTCATCCAAAGGCTATTGATCCAAGATGTTTAAAACATGAAATTATCACCCTTAGATTAGGCCATCAACTATACACAATTACAGTTGTTCAAGAATCTTAAGCCATTATGTTGACACTCTCCCTTTTTATGCATTGGTCCATGTGGCTTATTTGCAAAGGCTTGATAAAAAATAACTAACTTCCTCTTAATTGTTGGCCTTTTGATTAAAAAATCAGAAACTATCTACCTAGCCTTGGGCCATGGCCATCCAACCCCCCTTCTTCCAGCACATGTTTCATTTTTGCAAAAGGCAAGAAAAACCCTTTTCGGTTTCTTGGGTAAAATGACATTTTTGCCCCACGAACATAAATAAATGGAAAACGGAATCCAAATTCAAAATTTATTTCTTCAATACTTTCAAAATAATAAAAAATTGAATTCTGGAAGTTTACAAAAATTTTCGAGTCCATTTGCTATTTATTTGGATTTTTTCTTTCGAAATTGCCCTTTTATGCCCCCAAACTTTACCATTTTTCAAACAAGCTCCAAATCCAAATTTTTTTTCACCAATATCTTCCAAATAATTTAAAAGTGTGATCTGGAAGTCTTCATAAATTTTCGAACTCATTTGGTATTTTTTTGGGATTTATCTACTTGAATTACTACATAGGGGGCCCGGGATTTGGCCATTTTGCAAACGAACTCCGAATCAAGATTTTATTTTTCCAATATCTTCCAAATAATTTAAAATTGATATTTGCAAATTTTCAGAATTTTTGGAGTTTATTTACTATTTTTTCGGGATTTATCTTCTTGAATTTCTACATAAGAGACTCGGGATTTGGCCATTTTGCAAACGAACTCCGAGTCAAGATTTTCTTTCGCCAATCTCTTCGAAATGATTTAAGAATGAGATTTGAAAATTTTCAGAATTCTTGGAGTTTATTTGATATTTTTTCAGAATTTTTGAATTTTGCCCTTTCATCTCCGAAACCGATTTTGCTCAAAACAAATCCAATTTTTAGATTTTCTTCAAACTGAGTCATGGGCTATCCTTTTTTAATCACTCCTCATACATTAGGGGCTTTAGTCCTGCCGAGTCGGGCCATTTCTGTAATTCTTCTCAATTTCACATATATCCACCAAAAACCCTAGTTTTGGGTTTTCTTCCGGATTGACTTTTCTTTCAGTTTTTCTTTCAAGTGGCTTCTCCATTACCTGTAGTCAGTGCTTATCTTTCATTTGGAACCTTCAATTCTACCAATTCGATGGTTTAAGCACTTTCCCCAAAATTTCCCGGATTAGGGTTTCTTTTCTACTGAATCTCCATAACCAAACTTTCGAACTCCATATCTTTCGATGTAGACCTCGGATTATCAAAATTCTTTCGCCATTTTTCAATTGAACTTAAAATCTTGATTTTGAAAGTGGGTTGACCTTTTTAGTAGTTGAGTTTTTGAGGTTGACTTTTCGGAGTTGACTTTTTATGCTCGCCTTATTAGACTATGTCCCGGAGTAGCACCTGCAGGATGAAACAAGTCCTTTTACACTCTGAAACATCAATTTAGGAAGAAAACACACCTGTTTTAGTGGTGCGGACAAAATAAGGTGTCTACAGCCGCCCCTCTTTGGCTATTGCTGAGAATCAGGAATCAGGTAAAGATAAACAAATACAAATTTTGTTCGGTTAGTGAAATCACATGTGAAGGGAAGGGAAAGGGGTTTTCTTTTTTCATTTTCATTTTTTCATTTTTTTTGTTGAAAAAAACTGTAATTAGAAGTTATTGTCCTTAAATTGAATTCCCTAACTAATCAAGGCTCAACCCGTCTTAAGGAAATGAGATCGATTTGCAAGAGAAGAAAAGACCTCGACGATGGTCTCGAGGGCTTAACCTGTCTTGTGCTAAGCTGTGTTGAAAATTCTGGGTATTCGGCTATCACCACCAAAGACTTGCTCAAGCAAATGTAAAACTCTGGATATCTCCACCAGAGGCTTTGGCTATCACCACCAAAGACTTGTTCAAGCAAATGTAAAACTCTGGATATCTCCACCAGAGACTTTGGCTATCACCACCAAAGACTTGTTCAAGCAAATGTAAAACTCTGGATATCTCCCTAGAGACTTTGGCTATCACCACAAAAGACTTGTTCAAGAAAATGTATAAATTCTGGAAACTTATGCCTGGAGGTCTTAAAAATGGTGCCCGGAGCCCTTACCCGTGATTTTGAAAAAAAAATGCATTGTATGCCGCTTCAAAAAATGATGTCGGAGGTCTTAAGAATGGTGCCCGGAGGTCATAAAAATGGTGCCCGGAGGTCTTAAGAATGGCACCCGGAGGCCTTACCCGTGATTTGAAAAAAAAAAATAAAACGCTGTAAGCAGCTTTAAAAAAAATGATGCCCGGAGGTCTAAAGAATGATGTCCGGAGGCCTGACCCGAGATTTGAAAATAAAATGCGCTGTATGCGACTTAAAAAAATTGATGCCCATAGGTCTTAAGAATGGTGCCCGAAGGCCTTACCAGTGATTTGAAAATACCTTGACAACGGTCTCAAGGCTCGACTCATTTGGTAAACAGAATGAATTCGAATTACAACAAAAGTAAATACCTCGACGGAGGTCTCAAGGCTCGACTCATTTGATAAAACAGAATGAATTCGATTTAAAACAAAAAGAAATACCTCGACGGTGGTCTCAAGGCTTGACTCATTTGATAAAACATAATGAATTCGATTTAAAAAAAAAGGAAATACCTCGACGGTGGTTTCAAGGCTCGACTCATTTGATAAAATAGAATGAATTCGATTTAAAACAAAAAGAAATACCTCGACAGTGGTCTCAAGGCTCGATTCATTTGATAAAACAGAATGAATTCGATTTAAAACAAAAGGAAATACTAAGAATGATTCTGGGTTTGGTTCATTTGGAAAAAATAAATTTAACTTGAAAATGAAAGGAACATACCTCGACGGTGGTCTCGGGGCTTGACTTATTTGAGAAGCAAAATGAGTTCGATTTGGAAAGGAAACGTACCTCGACGGTGATCTGGGGGCTCGACTGGTTTGAAAAACAGAATGAGTTCACTTTGGGGAAGTCCAAGTTTTCCTGATTTCTTCAATGTTAGCTAAATGCAATGATGAGAATGACATGCTTTGCAAATGCTTGTATGTTTCCTAAGAATGAATGCAATCAAATGATTGTGTCATGATTTCTAATACATGGTTTCTTTGAGGTTCACAGATTATCTGACTTCATGACGGAGTCTTCAATTGTTCACTGATGCCCCACTTAAGGAAACCTTCACTCAAGATAACTTGTCAAACAGTCTTAGTTTCTGACTTTCGCTGAAATTCACAGATTTTTTGACTTCGTGATGGAGTCTCCAATACGTTCACTCTTTTCTTTTCTTGGTGAACTTTCCAAACCTTTCCCAATATTTAAACATATTCCTTAGTAATACTTTGAAATCCTTTTATTTAAAGATTTTTTATTAATAATCATCATTCAATTTAATAACAATCATAATACATCTCAAAAATTTATGAAAGAAAATTTCAATCAAGCAAAAATTGTCATGAAATGGATAACAAGAATTTATTGCAAGAAATGTTTTAAAATTGTAAAAATAAATATCAAGGATATAAGAAACAAATGTAAAGTTATAGGTTGTAGATACCCCGGATGCGAAATATCTTGGACCCCACCTTTTCAAACCATATGAAATTTCTCTTGAACAAGCACTTTACTTGGGTAACCTCTTGGCTTTCGTAGTTACATCAGACTAAGTTGTTCCCCTTTCTTCTAATTTTAAGATACTTTCTCCCCTTTTACATGGAGCATTGATTCGAACTTTTAATTAGTACCTGAGCCGCCCTTTGCGGGTTTTCAACTCAAGTATCCTCCATTCGGTATTAAGTCGCCCTTTGCGGGTTTTCGGCTTAAACCTCTCCTTTTACATTTTTTTTTCATTTTCATTTTTTTGTTTTCTACCATGCATCTGAGAATTCTAAATGTTTCCAAGGTAAAAATGTCAATTCAAAAGATGGGATGAATTCTGGGAATAAAATTTCAAATTAAATATCCATGCTTGATCAAAATGGGCTTTCAAAGCACGTAATGTAGGCCGAGGTTCAGGTTTCGAAAGGATGGATAAAATAAGCCCAAAGTATGTTTAAGGGTGATTGGATCAAGGATCATTTCTTGAGGAGAACTCATTCTTGACACATTTGTCCCTTTTTTTGGACTTTCTTTTCTTCTTTTTTTGCTTTGTTGGCTTTCATTTGCCACATTTTTCGATGGCTTTCTTTTTGCCATGATTTTTTTTTATTATTTTTCCTCGCATTACCCTCCAGTGTAGAAGGTGATCCTTGATCAAGGTTTAAAGAAAGAAATAATTCCTAAGGCTCAAAGGGGTGACTAAGGATAATTTCTTCTTAGTGAAAGGAATATGAAAGATGGCCATTCATCATATCAAGCATGAATATTCTCTTTGAATAGCGATTAACAGGGGAGATAGATATATAGAATTTCCATTTTTACACTTGGAATCATTCGAATTTTCATGTGCACAGCATCACACTTTTTTTTTAAGCATAATACTTCTTCAGTTCATCAGCATTCACGGGATTTCTGAAATCCTCCCCGTTCTTTCTAGCTAAAATCAATGCTCCTCCAGAAAAAGCTCATTTCACCATATAGGTCCTTCCCAATTCGGAGCCCACTTTTTTTCATGGGTCTTTTACTATAGGGAGAATTTTCCACAGTACCAACTTCCCCTCTCGAAACTGTCTAGGATGAACTTTCTTGTTATGGGCTCGAATCATCCTTTTCTAATATAACTGCCTGTGACAAATTGCTTTCAATCTTTTCTCCTCGATGTGATTCAACTGTTCATAACGAGCTCTAACCCATTCTGCTTCCTCTAGGCCAACTTCCATCAAAACCTGAAGTGAAGGGATCTCAACTTCAATAGGTAGCACTGCTTCCATCTCGTATACCAAAGAAAACGGCGTTGCCCTTGTAGATGTACGGACCGAAGTATGATATGCATGAAGAGAAAAAGGCAAGATCTAATGCCAATCCTTGTACACATTAGTCATCTTCTCAACAATCTTCTTGATGTTCTTCTTAGCTGCTTCTACTACACCATTCATCTTCGGACGGTAAGGTGTCGAATTATGATGTGTGATCTTGAACTCAATACACACTTCCCTTATCATCTTATTGTTCAAATTAAAAGCATTATCCGAAATAATTCTTGCTGGCAATCCATAACGGCATATGATTTCTTTCTTAAAAAATCTACATACCACTGACTTTGTTACATTCGCATAGGAAGCAGCTTCTACCCACTTTGTGAAATAATCTATGGCCACCAAGATGAAAAGATGTCAATTTGAAGCTTTCGGGGTAATAGGCCCGATCATATCCATTCCCCACATTGAAATGGGCCATGGTGCAGTCATGACATGTAATGCCGATGGCGGCATATGAGTCTTATCTACATATATCTGGCATTTATGGCACTTCCGAGAATAACTGATACAATCTCCTTCCATTGTCAACCAATAATACCCGCCCTCATAATCTGCTTTGCAAGCATGTGACATTAGCATGAGTGCCACATATCCCTTCATGGACCTCTTCTATAATTCTCCAAGCTTCGGCAGATCCGACACATCTCAATAGGACTTGGTCTTTTCCTTTCTTATAGAGAATCTCACTATCTAGAACAAAACCCATTGCTAGCCTTCTTAGAGTCCTCTTGTCATTTTCTGTTGCTTGTTCTGGATACTGTTGACTTTTGATGTACTGCAAGATGTCGTTATACCAAGGGAGGCCATCTGCTTCTTCTTCAATACTCAGACAGTGGGCAGGAGACTCGTATATACTCATCTTTATTGGCACAACTTCAGCCCCTTATTCACTTTAAACATTGATGACAAAGTAGCCAGAGCATCTACCATTCAATTTTCTTCTCGATGAAAGTAATTAAAATTCACTTCTTCAAATTCCTCCAATAAACTCAGTATCTCGGGTTCAAATTAGCTTTGTATCTCGGGTTTCCCATTCTCCTCGTAGCTGGTATATCAGTAAGGCTGAGTCTCCAAAAACTTCCAATACTTTGATCTTTCTGTCTACCGCAGCACGAAGGCCTATAGTATACGCTTCATACTCGGTAGTATTGTTTGTACAATCAAAATCCAATCTAGCAGTAAAGGATAATAATATTCTTCTGGGGATATGAGGACTGCACTGATTCCATGCCCCATGGCATTAAATGCACCATCAAAATACATTTTCCACACTTTCTTCTTCAGGGGAATCTCATCTGCTTGTGAAACATACATCAAATCTTCATCCGATAAGTCAAAGTTCAACGGCTCACAATCTTCCACTGGCCGACTTGCTAAGAATTCAGCCATTGCACTGCCCTTGATAGCTTTTGGATTCACATATACAATATCGTACTCTGACAATAAAACCTGCCATCTTGCTGTTCTCCCTGATAAAGAAGGTGCTTCCAACATGTACTTGATTGGATCTAGCTTGGCAATCAACCACGTTGTGTGGTACAACATGTACTGTCTGAGTCTTCGAGCAGTCCAAGCTAAGGCACAGCATAACTTTTCTACCGACGAATATTTCAACTCATAATCTATGAACTTCTAGCTGAGGTAGTAAACTGCCTGTTCTTTCTTTCCAGTCTCATCAAGCTGCCCCAAAACACAACTCATGGATCTCTCAAATACTGATAAATACAATATCATTGGTTTATCCGGAACAGGTGGCATTAATACTGGTGGATTGGATAGATAATGTTTAACCTTTTCAAAGGCTTCATCCCATTCTCCTAGATCATGTTTTCGAAGTAACTTAAATATTGGATCACATTTGTCAGTTAACTTAGAAATAAACCAAGCAATGTAATTCAATCTCCCCATAAAGCCTCTTACTTCCTTTTGAGTACAAGGTGGTGGCAAATTTTGAATGGCCTTTACTTTATCCGGGTCAATCTCAATTCCTCTTTTGCTGACGACAAAACCCAACAATTTCCCCGAGGTGACTCCAAAAGTGCATTTTTCCGGATTTACCTTGAGTCTAAACTTCCTTAGTCGTTCGAAGAGCTTCTTCAGATTCGCAATATGCTCATCTTCTCCTTGTGACTTTGCGATCATATCATCAACATAGACCTCAATTCCCTCATGTATCATATCATGAAACAAGGTCACCATGGCTATCTGATATGTTGCCCCAGCATTCTTCAACCCAAATGGCATTACCTTGTAGCAGAAGGTTCCCCATATTGTAACAAATGTGGTTTTCTCCATATCTTTCAGAGCCATCTTGATCTGATTGAATCTTGAGAATCTGTCCATGAAAGAAAATAAAGAACTTTTCATCGTATTATCCACCAGAGTACTGATATGGGGCAAAGGGAAATTATCTTTAGGGCTGGCCTTGTTCAAATCTCGATAATCAACGCACATCCGCACCTTGCCATCCTTCTTTGGTACTGGAACAATATTTGCCACCCATTCTGGATATTTTACCACCTCTAAGAATCCAGCATCAAATTGCTTCTTCACCTCCTCTTTTATCTTTAACAGCATGTCCGGCCTCATTCTTCTCAATTTTTGCTGAATTGGCTTGCATTCTGGCCTTAAAAGGAGCTTATGAACCACAATATCCGGATCTAACCTTGGCATGTCTTGGTAAGACCATGCAAATACAACCACATATTCTTGGAGCAAGGCTATCAATTCCCCCTTTATTGATGATGACAATGAAATTCCGATTTTGATTTCCTTTATCTCTTCATCATATCCCAGATTTATCATTTCAAATAATTCCTTATGAGGAAG
Source organism: Fremontodendron californicum (assembly GCA_030761205.1). Lineage (NCBI taxonomy): Eukaryota > Viridiplantae > Streptophyta > Magnoliopsida > Malvales > Malvaceae > Fremontodendron > Fremontodendron californicum. The sequence continues at coordinate 26,414,434 of JAULJL010000009.1, forward strand.
TACTTGTTTCTCCTCCTGTTCTATTTTCCTTAATAGATCCAGAGGTAGACCATAGTCCTCAGTATCTTCATTAGCCTCAAAATCACCCGTGCAAATGGATCTTTCAAAATCAATTTTAGAATTTCTGACAGGAAGGTCCTCATATTCCGCATTCGTACGCCTGTAAATAAGTGGAGAAGAAACAATATAGGAAAATATATATAATGAAAACAAAATAAATAACAAAATGAAAGTATATGGACCCATCAATATGAATAAAATGCATTGTGCTTATTATTTATTGGATGAGAATGTTTAAACAAAAGGCCCATTACAGAAAAAACTCTCAATATCTCTGGGTAAATATAATTAACATTGTTTTTTTTAAAGTATTACGTTGGAATAGACTTAGAAACTATGGGCAACTCAGTCGCACTCCAATTGGTTAGTTTATATCCTGGTGGACAAGGTCGCACTATCCAGTTCACATTGTCACTTTCCATCCCTTCTTTCCCGGTCATGAAAATCACCTTATCCTGAATCTGCCCCCTTTTATTCACATGGAATTTTTCAAAAGCTTGCTCGATCACCGTGAGTACATCCTCTGAATTCTTTTCTCCGAATAGAAAACTAGCAGAGCGGAAGATGTGAAGGATTGGTGGGCAATTCATTGGTTCCCATTCAATATCCATCCCCGCGAGACAGGCCATCCTCATTTGTCGGATACTTTCAACTTGTTTCCTCCTCTCATGGGCCTTCAAAAGATACCCTAAGCCGAATCGGTCTTTCTTTCCCATTGCTTCCATTGCTCGGGCCATCCCTTGACGATATTTTCCAAGACCTTTTCCAGCCCTGCAGTCCTTTCCCACTATGGTTCTTACTCCCAGCCTTGTGTTCTTGGACAACCTTGGCTTTGGAATTTTTCGTCAATCAGCGATGAAAACCGTATTTACGAATTCCAAAGACCGAAAAGAACATTCTACGGCATCTTCATTAGGTTCAACATAAGGAGATTCAGTAGATGCGGAGGCTATTATGTCTTCATCTCCTGATACAGTGACCAAACGGCCCTCCATCACAAATTTTAGCTTTTGATAGAGAGACGAGGGTATAACCCCTGCTAAATGTATCCACGACCTTCCCAACAAGCAATTATAGGATGGATTAATATCCATGACCTAGAAGTTCACCGTATAGGTGCATGGGCCTATCTCCAAAGGAACCTCAATAGTTCCCATTACCTCTCTCCTGGTACCATCGAAAGCGCTGATTACTGTGCAACTCGATAACATATAAGACATCAACTCTCAACTTAGACAGGGATTCCGAGGGTATTACATTTAATGAAGAACCATTATCTAGAAGAACCCTTGGTAGTATAAGCCCCTTGTAGGTGGTTGTTATGTGAAGAGCCTTTGTGGACCCAATACCATTGGGTGGCATTTCATCATAACTGAAAAATATATGGTCGTATGCCGCAATGTTTCCCACCAACCTGTCTAACTTTTCTACAGATATGTTGTTAGCCACGTATGCCTGATTCAACACTCTTAACAAGGCATTTCTGTGTGGCTCTGAGTTTAATAGCAAAGATAAGATGGAGATTCTTGCTGGCTGACGCTGTAATTGCTCAACCACACTATACTCACTATGTTTTATGAACTTTAAAAACTCGCCGGCCTTCTTCTCGTTTACCGACTCTTTTATCCTGTTTACTAGGGCTGATCCCTTCTCTGCTTCTTTTAACAAATCCATCTCAATATGGATTGGTTCAACTGATTTCTTCCCCAATCCTTCATTCTTTCTTGTTGATCCCTATTCAACAACCTCAGGGCATAACACCTTCCACTTCGTGTTAAGTGCCCCACACCTATAATATCTTGATGACTTGATGACCGGGCAAAACCATGCTGCAGTCATATTTCCATGGTGTAGTTTTGCTTTCTTTGTATGAAAAGGAAGAAGACAAATCTATGATTAACTTGGGCGCAATTTTCTGAACAACCAGAGTAGTCTTCTCTGATTCATCATAATAGATGATCAAAGGTCTTCCTATTCCATAACTAGCTGCATTCTCAATAAACTCTAATTCCTCCTCTGTCTCTTCATAAAACTAGGCTTCTCCATCGTCCATCATCTTTTGGACTTTAGCTAGAAAGTCTTCGCAGTCTTGTATGATATGACCTGAACATTTATGGAACGAACACCAATTCTACACCCTCTTTGCAATAATTTTTAACCTGTCTGCATCCTCCACCATTCCTGCCTTAACCATCTTGACCCATACTGTTAACATCAGAGTCTTGACTTCCCTGGCATCCCCTTTTAACCTTCTGACTTCCCCTGTGAATACTGCATTTACCCAATTCTCAGCATGATCGGGCAATGGGTTTCCCGCTACATTCGGCCCATTCTTTGGCCCAAACTTCACAACTCCGGTATTGATTAATCTTTGGACTTTCTTTTTGAAGGCAATGCAATCCTCCATTGAATGCCCCTGAATTCCTGCATGATATGCGTAGTTGGTATTTGCATTGTACCATCTTTGGTATGGTGGGATCAAAGGTTTATGATATACGGGCGCGACAAGTTGGCCTTGTAGTAGTTTTGGATATATCTCACCATAGGTAGTACGAATGGGATCAAACTGGGGTTTTTGATCGTTCCTTGCTGAACGATAGTCATTGCGCGCGTGACCTTGAGTATTTGGGATAGTGTTTCGAGGAAGGGTTATTTGTGGAGATATACCAGTTGGGAAAGGCTGTTGTGGTATATTGGTATAGGGGAATGGATTTTGGGTAAGGTGGTTCGCATTGGGGTAGTAAGGATTATACCCCGGGTAAGGTGTGTAAGGTGTCGGAGGTGCATAAGATGTAGTAGAAGTATAAGGCCTGGGAGGTATATATGGTGTAGGAGGTGTATAGGGGAATTAATTGAAACTGACTGCATGTGTCTCCTCCTTCTTCTTTGCAGGAAAAACTCTCTTTGGGGTAGCAGACTCACCCACTTCTATTTTCCCATTCTTAATAGCAGACTCTATCATCTCCCCAGATATCACCATATCTACAAAGTCCTTGGTGGCACTTCTCTCCAATTTATATAATAAGGTGCTTTCAGGGTATTGATGAAAAGAACTCAAGTTTCTTTGTTGGTTAAAGGGGGTTGCACTTGTGTAGCCAGGTCTCTCCATCTCTGAGAATATTCTTTAAAGCTTTCAGTATCTTTCTTTTCCATGTTTTGGAGAGTTAGACGGTCAGGCACCATGTTTGTCACATGCTTATACTGTTCCATGAAAGCTTTGGCTAGGTCCATCCAGGAACGGATCTTAGAATGGGTAACCTGGTTATACCACCGAGTTGCGGACCCTGTCAAGATATCTTGAAAGCAGTGGATGAGTAATTTTTCATCTTCATCATGTGCGGTCATCTTCCGGCAATACATGGTCAGATGCGTCGATGGGTTGGTAGTTCCGTTATATTTTTCAAAGTCTGGTACTTTGAACTTTGGAGGAATCACCAGACCGTGCACTAAACTCATCTCTTTGGCATCTAGACTGCCAAATAGCTCTACTCCTTCAACTGGCCTTAGTCTTTCCTCCAGCAAATGATATTTTTTTGGGATTCTGCCGTTTCAACCCTCTTCAATTCAGTCATCTTTTCCCTTTCTTTTTCGGCCATTTCTTCAATGTTTGGAACATCCACATCAATTGGATCAACCCCAATATTACCCCTTTTACGACCAAATTCTGTGCTTCGACCGCTGGTTGGATGTAAATATAGGATGCTGCCCCAGTCGAAAGTTCATTTCCCATAGGCGGTGATGTCTGGCCATTCTTCAGTACCACCTCTGGTCGATCTTCATGGTTTACTGCCCCCAATCCAGTAACTGAGTTTTCTCCTGGCCACTTCTGCCTCATCCTGGTACTTATCATCTCCATGAGTTTGGTCATTTGTTCCCGTGACTCCTCTTGAGACTTAGACAATTGTTCCTGCAGTTCCTTTTGAATTCTTTCCATCCTTTCAATTCTAGCAAGCTGATCGTTCTCCTTAGCTCTTGCTTGAGATCGAATAATGAAGGGGTGTCGAAAGTCTGATTCTTTCTGAGTACAACCAATTGTACCTTTAGTTTTAAAAACCATGGATTAGAAATTATTGACACATTTTTTATTTTATTTTATAAAAATGACTAAATGTTAATGAATGAACAAATAAGTAAATGACTAAGTGTATGAACCTGAATGACTAATTATAAAGAATAAATGAATGGACAAATAAATAAATGACTAAGTGTATGAACAATTTATAAAGAATAAATGAATGAATGATTATAAATATAAATGAATGAACGAACAAAATGTATAAAGGAATGAACAAATGAATGATGAATGCAATTAAAAGTATTGGCCCCGGGACAATTCCAACCAAACGGTCTTTCATTGATTTCCTGGAACTAAATACATCAAAGAAAAGATCACTACTTAAGACAATCTGATAATCTGTCTATCCTAATTTAAAAATGCTATTACAAAACACTGGTCCTATAGTAACTCCCTCAGATCTTGGACCTTTTCCACTATCCTCTTTTGGTTGCCTTGCTCTTCAATCTGACCCCTACTTGTTCATGGCCCTTTGACATGTCAGCAGAAGCATCACCGTGTAAGCTTTCCTTAGCTTGTTTCTCTAGTTGATTGGCTCGGGCTTCCTCATGCTTTGCTCTCTCTGTCCAATAGTTCTTCTCTTCTTGAGGTTTTTGACTTCCTGCTCCAATTCCCCGGAAGTCTTGAGAGTCCCCTCAAATCTGAGCTCGAAACGGTACCTTTTGTTCTCCAAGTGTAATTCCTAAAGATCGCTTTTAGCAGTGTCCCCTTCTCTCTTGATCTTTTTCTTTTCTCTTTCTCGAGCTGATTCCCTATTTTTCATATCCTCAACCTCTTCTTGCAATCGGGCAATTTCCTTGCTCATTTGGGCCTTTTCTTTTACGAATTCTGCCCTTGCAATTTCTAACTCCGATGGCGCTTCCTTAGATGGCGAACTCAAAAGCTGAACTTCTTTCCAATTTATGTCAACAACCTATCATTAACCCTCAATTCCCTCCATGTCAGGAAATCAGCTGTGACGATGTTGGCATATCTAGCTACCTCCACCCGATGAGTTTCCTTCCATGCTACTACAATCTCACGTACCTTTCCCGAGTATCCATCTTCTCTATAAGCAAATTCCAAATTACTAAGGTCATGGGTCATAGGAGTAAACTGACGGGATTCCGATTGTCTTAGTACCAGCAATGGTGCATAGCTCACTCCTCCCCATACTCCCAATAATGGAACAGAAGCTTTATCTCCGCACTTGTACAATGTCAGCATAGAAGCTATCCATAGAGCTCTCCAAATTATCATCTCAGCCCTGATATTCCGGAATATTTTGATCCCTTGTTCCTCAGTCCTATTTTCAAGCCAATCCCTCTTAAGAAATTCACATACCCTAATGTCGGGGCTGGGTTTATCCTCTGCTCAAGCCTCTCAAACACATCAAATATCGCCACATTCACATACCCTAATGTCTTTGGGAAGATACTAAACCATAGATAGCCAAAGCAAAAATATTCCTAACTGTCTCCTTACTTGAATGGCTATGGATTAAGGTCCGTAAAATATCCCATGATATACAGTAGCTTACCCCTTTTCAGACAACATGGCTTTCGACCCAATTTCTTTCCACCCCTAGAATTTTAGACACCTTTTTCTTGAAACCCAGCGTCTTTGTATCCTTAAAATAAATACGGTCGGGAATAACATTCTCAATATGCAGCAAGGTCGAATATTTCTCTATGGTTGGAGTCATATCCTCTCGATTGAAGGTAAAACAGCAATAAGCGGGATTCCAAAATTGCACCACAGCCTGGATTACCTCACCACTGACCTTAACCTGAACTAGAAGTGTTATGTCCCCATAAGTCTGAATGAAGGCTTCTTTTTCTGATATGTTCCACTGATTCCATATACCCATCAATTCCCGGAGATCATTTAGCCTAATAGTAAGATCAACCTCGGCTGGCAATGCTGACACATATCCCATCTTCAAATAATCCCCATTATCCTGTTGACCTTTCTCGGACTGTTTCCTAACCTCTAAATGCTTCTCGACCACTGAGACACTCTGACCCTCCATGAAAGCCTTTTTGGTTAAACTTTCATGTGCAAAAAAAAAAAAAAACCAACAAAAAACAACAAAAAGAAAATGAATTAGTAACGGGAATAAGTTCGAATAATACAAAAACATATAATTCAAAAGAATAATTATCCCTGAGGATGCCAACAAAATTTCGGTATTATAATGCCCCTGGGATGACTCACCGAAATTTATTACGGGCGTTGTGATTTACGTTCATTATTGTCAAATTTTCAAAAATAAACTTATTCGAAAAGTAGAATAGAAGGTAAAAGGATTGGAAATATTCCTCCATGTGTTCTTAACTTCGGGACATCTAATTGGAAATCCGGCATGGCTTCGCCTAGGTTTACTATATGAAGGTGAATTAGTTCTAAAAGCCCCGAATTGTTCCTCACTGTAGCCGATGAAGGCTAGTAAGGCACCCCGATAAAAGCGGGTTCAATTCGTTAGAGTCCATTTCCCTAGCGCATGTGGATTGTTAATCACAAAGGCTTAGGTAATTTAGTACTCTGGAAGTGTTTCACTAGCCCATGCGGATTGTTAATCACGAAGGCTTAGTTACTTTGCTCCCACTTAAAAGGACGGAACCTAGGTATAGGATTCATGATATGCAAATGCACATGTAGTGTGTGAGGAGAAATTACAAACCTTTCACCACCTATTCTACATCCCTTATTCTAAATGCCCCAACAAGATTAAACAACATAAGTCATCAATTAATCAATAAATGAATATATGCACCAAAATAACCAGAGAACAGTTATAATATGTATGCCCATGAATATGGACATATTTAAAAACATTTTATTATTTTTGAAATTATCCTTATTCTTTACAAAAAAATATGAGAATTAGAATTAAATACCAATTAAACCAACAAAATCGAGACTTTGATAACACACGATTAATTTTAGGACTGACGCTCTAATATGTCCCCAGTGGAGTCGCCAAGCTATCGCAACTTAAAAAATAACAAGTCTCATCGCAAGACTTTATTATTCGTTAAGCATGACATTAAAAAAAACCGAGGAAAAGTCGACTTAATTCCTCTTGAAAAATGAAGGTTTTGAAAATGACCTTGAAAAAGACATAGAGTCATCACCAATCTTTTTTTGCTAGGTGTGATCGGCCACCTATTAAAACCGGTTTTATAAAATATTTTAAAATTAATTAAAACATTTTTAAAACCAATTTCAACTCTGCGTTTTAAACCAGAGAAATCAAAGAAACAGGTTAAGGACTCGGTTACGTGTGGGGAAGGATTAGCACCCCCACAACGCCCGTATAAAATGGTACCTTATTAATCATGTGTTATCTCAAGTCTCGGTAAAAAATTGGTTTTAAATTTAGTATTTCAAGTTAATTCCTAATTTAAAGAAAAATAATTCCATTTTTAATTGAAAATGATCTGGAATTTATAAATTCAAAAATTTTCCTATATTCCCCAACAAACGTGGTAAAATATTGAAATTTTTATTAGTTTGGAAAACTTTCTGAATCATTCTTATTTTAAAGAAGATATTTCGTTATTAAAAATAATTGATGATATCCTCCCCAGCAAACCCGGTATAGAACTCATGAATTATTTTGACTCGAGAATATCTTTATTTTACTGAAAATGATTACCTTTTTGAAAACATTTTAAAAAATATGAATATGTATGACATAAATAAAATGACATAGCAAAGTTTAAATAATATAATGCAACCTAAATGGTATGATATAATTTAAATGTCTTAGCATATTCTAAATGAAATGAAATATCCTAAGTTATATGATATATTCTAAATGAAATGAAATGACCTAGGTAACATGATATATTCTATATGAAATGTAATAATTTAAATGATATGGCAAATATAAATGATATGGCATATAATTTAAATGACATGAAATATAAAATAATGCTATCATATAATATGCATGAAAATAAAAATAAAAATAATAATGCATGAACATAGCATATGCTAAATAATACGACAAAAATAACTAAATAAAAAGCATAAGATATCATGAAATATTCAAAACCATATAACAAATAATATAATATCAAAAATTTAAATCAAAGATAATAACACCATCATGAAAATTAAACATAGCAAAAATTACATATTATATAATATGCATGAATATGGAAAATGCAATGCATGAGAATGTATTTTTTTCCTTTAATCAAGGAAATCCGTATATCTAAAAAGATATCCGAATACCCTAGGAAAATATATCAAATTAAATATTCTAAAATCAAAATACTTTGTGATTATTTGAAAACAATTTTGAAAAGCTTATATTAAAAATAAAAACTTAGCTAAACCCTTTTTAAATGGCTCTCATTTTCTAAGTTAAAAATCCCGGACTTGACCACCCTTTACCCGAGACTTAAAAAAATCACTTTTAGAGTTTAAAAAAGCTTAGAACTACCCTAAGTCAGTAGCTAAACTTCCTAATCAGCCCCCTCTAAGTAACTTAACCAAAACAGAAAAATGATTTTCCTTCAAATTCAATTATGACTCCACTGTCAAGTCTTAAAGCACGATTTTTTACCCTATTTTTAAAAATTCAAAAAAATCTAAAAAAAATTACTGGAGACTCAGAACATGAAAAACTACACGAGAAACAATCGGCTTAATTTTCTGATTAAAGATGACTGCCCAAAAAAATCGTGAAAGTACGAGTACTAGGTACAAAACTGTTTTGTCAAAACACATTTTTTTTGCCTTTGATAGAATCATTTAAAAATCAAAGTAAAAATATTAAAGACTCTCTAAATGACTCACAATCAGTAGCTAACACTTTTGAAAAGTTAGGAAAAAAATTGGCTAAGTAAAAAAATCACAAAGGTAAAATAATCAATTTGACAACTCTTTAATTTTCCACAAGTATGCTCAAGAGAGCATGACTTTGAATCATTGATTGGTGATGGAAACTCAATTAAGAGTTGTAAACCCAAGTGCAGGTTATGTTCAAGTAATAAATTCTCGGGTGTCCGAGGTCGAACCACAGGGAAGCGTATTAGTAAGTATAAGTTTATAAATATATAAGAAAAAGAAAATAAACAAGATATTAGGGAATCAATAACAAAGAAAGTAAACAAGATATTAGAGAACAAAATAAACAAAATAACATAAAAGCAATTAAACAAGATATAAAAAAACAATAAGAAAAGATGTTGAGGTTAGAGAATCCACTCTTGGTGTTATGCTAAGATTAATCTTGTTTTATTACACAATTGAAATCCACACATAAGGGAGGTTCCAACCGGAAGGTTTAGCAATTCAGTCCAAATTGTCCAACGTCCATAGCATATGATATTATGTTCATTTGGTGTCCTCAAAACTCACAAAAAGAGTCCAAGCATTCCTTATGCCAAGGTATATGTCTACAACAAATCAAGGTTATGAAACCAAGCATTTACTGTGCCATTTTCATTGTCAATAATGAATCAAGATCTCTACTTTGCAAGTATGATTTTAAACCAAAAGAAAATATTATCTACACTAGTGTTTATAAATGATGATTCATTTTAGCTCATGTTGAAGAGACTAACCTTAGCATTTACCAAGAGCTTCACCTCATCACCTCAACAATATGATTAGCAACACATACTAGATATGAATAAAATGAAAAGAAATGTAAGAAACATAAGTAAAGAAAAAGAAAACTAGAGAAAGGAAAGAAGAAGAAAACTTAGAGAATTTTATTACAATGGCAAATATCCTACCAATGTATCAAAATGTATCCCAATACTCATCCAAGGCCCTCTATTTATACACATTTTGGAGGGCTAAATGACAAGAGACAAGCTTTACAAATTTCAAAGGTAGGTATAATAGGTGGGTGCATTTTTCTAACAATTTTCGTCATATTGTGTGACAATTCTGATCAGCCAGCTTGATGGTCGATTTTGTCAATGTTGGAGGCTCGATCTGATAAAATGGTCTTCTAGAAAAATATACCCCTATCAGTTACGGATCCATAGCCGTTGGAATCAGATCATTTGCGCACGTGGATCGGGAGATATGGTCAAAATACCAAAACGGTGCAGAACAGACGTCATTGCACATCAGCCAACTTGATGGTCGATTTCGCTAGGGAAAACGACTCCGTTTCAAGAAGTGTAAAACATGAAAAAGATAGATATGCCTCTTAGCTTTGCAGGGATACAAAGTTCAGCCTTATTGCTTCAGTGAAACTCGAGATATAGCTGATATGGCAAAAGGTGTCGGAACTGGAACTGAACTGGATTTGCCCTTAATTCTAGTAATCTGAAATCACTCAAAGAAACTTGTGAAAAACACCAAATTACATAAAAATATAAAAGATCATAAACACAATTAGACTAAACAATAATAACTCGTATTTGACACAAAACAATAATAAAACATAACTAAAAACTATATAATTATACGAGTTATCACACCCCCATACTTAGATTGTTGCTAGTCCCTAGCAACGACTCAATAAAAATAAAATAAGAAAATCTAATCTAATCCATTTTCGTAGGAAATCACGGTGGCACTTAGCATGTGACACAAGCCTTTAAACCCCTAGGTGTCCCTAGTGGACGAGTTTAGTCTCGTGAGGGTTTACTAGGACGATACCCACAAACATTGAAGACATAAGAAAAACTAAAAATAATAATTATAACTAATCCTTCCAATATAAATTAGAGATAATCATTGGACAAGTCTTAAAAACTAATCAATAGCTTAAAGAAATTCACAAAAAATCTTGCTTGAATGTAAATAGTTTGAGTTAAGCCAATAATAACATAACATATTTCAATCAAAATAGTGTATATTCAAACTTAATCTCAACTTCTCACATGGGATACTCTCTTGATTTTCACTCTTTAAAGTAGTGGTAAAGTGTTTACACTCAATCAATCTCATGAAAACACTTCTACCATATGCTTGCTTGTCCACCTATTCTCCACTATTTAGATCATACAACTTCATAAATCAAGAGGTCTTTATTCAAGGTTGTAATGGGGCCAAAGGGTTATAATGTGGTTAAAGAACAAAAGGATAAAGATATCACAAAGGTTCCAAAGAGTTCATAGATTTTAGAGACATAATAAGATCATACAAATAAAACTTCTCAAAACTCTTATAAAGCACATAATAACATAGGCTAAATATTCATGTTGAGCCTTTGCATCATTCTAACCAACTTTGTAACATCTTTTTCTAGAAGTTCAAGAGAAGATTTTATTTTATTTTTTTTTTTTTTTTTTTTAATATGGGAATGTATTTGACAATGATCCCTTTCTTTTTCTCTTGACTTTTTCTTTTCTTTTCTTTCCCCCACACTTATCTTTTGTTTCTAACCCAAATTTTCAAATAAAAATATCCCTTGTTTTTTTGCAATATGTCTCAAAATATAAAATTCATCTTTAGAACAAGGGTAAGGATATAAGCATATTTAGGCTAGGTGTAAGTTGTGGTTACCAATAAAACATCATATTTAATGTAGGCTCAAATTGGCTCACTAGTGGGGATGTTCTCGTAGAACATTAATAATGGATGGCTGTTTGGCTCTGGTTATAATCCTAATGCCTCTATCATATTCATGTTGTCACATGTATCAATATAGTCTCAAACGGTTTAAAGCAAGTTCTAGAGAATCATGTAATCATAAGAGCACTCAAGAAAGAAATTAGATTGATTTGTATAATGCATCAATCATTATAGGCTCAAAAACTCACAAAGATGATTATACAAGTCAGATTAAGTCTAAACATGCTTCTTTCTCAATCAACATATCATATTAACATTGGCTCATAAAAAGGTTGACATCAAGCTCAATTCTCATGAAAATCTTCTCACTAATAAATCTGTTTTAGACTTATGCAATTCATATCTCATCATTGTATTGAAAGTAACTAAAAAAAAAACACACTAAGTCTAAACATGCTTTTTTTTTTTTTTTTTTTTTTGTTTTTTTTGAAGAAGAAGATTAAATCAAACTGACAAGGTATGTCTCAAGTCTCCCTTACTCAGACCTTGTTCAGAATGAATACTTCTAAATGTCTTAAAACACAACAAATTTTTTTTTTTTTTTTTTTTTTTTTAACAAAATATGTCCCTTACCCCCTACTAAAATATGACATTGTCCCCAATGTCAAATTTTAAAGGTAGAATTTAGGAGATATTACCTGCAGAGGTTGCTAATCACTTATTATAACTGAGACACAACAAGCAAAATGTTAGATAATGTCACAAAGACAAAGTGCAATCCACTCCTTGCTCGTCCATATCTTTTTTTCTTTTTCCGAGCGTTTGCGAAACAACCGTAGCAGATAAACACTCATAAGCTTGTAGCTTTTTGAGTAAATCTTCAATGGTTGTAGCAGAAATTATGGTTCTCCTTGCCTCTGAAAACATGAATCCATTATCCACAGCATTATCTAAATATGAAAGTAAATTACTAAAATAACCATTAATATTAAGCAAACCAATGGGTTTCTTATTTGTGACCAAAGATGACCAAGAAGCCACGCAAGCTATTTCTTCCAATGTACCCAGACCTCCTGGTAAGGCAATGAATGCATCGGCAGAATGGTACATGATTGTTATCCGTTCAGGGATACTCCAGACTTGTATTTCCTTACCCACGGTAGGTCCACAAAAATCTGTGAATAGTTTTGGCACGATTCCTAGAACTGGACTTCCTCCGGCGTGTGCTGCTGTAGCGACTGCTCCCATTAAACCCGTACTACCGCCTCCATAAATCAAGTGGATCTTTTGTTGGGCAAGTATTACTCCAACTCTTATGGCTTCATCAGCGAATATGTTATTTTTCCCTGGATAAGCACCTCCAAAGACACAAATTTTTTTAATGCGCTGGGACGAAGTGCTTTCCATTTTTTTTTTCTTTTTCGAGTGCCTGAAAGAGAATGAGTACATGGTGTAATATATAGAGGACTGAGTAGTGAATCAGACAAGAGTAATAATGTCGCCGAAAGTGTATTTGACCTGTCAGAAGAAAATGTTAACCTAACAAAAGATTTTTGCGTGATTTCAGGAAGAAAATCAAAAAGAGAAGAAAAATCAATCGTAAAAGACCAATGCAAAAAAAAAAAAAAAACGAGAATAATTACACAAATCGAACAACACGTAAATTAAACTGAAATAAAGTTATTGCAAATCAAACCAAAAGCTGAGAAGTCATTTATTGTAGTTGTGATTGTGGCTCACATCTTCCTCTGGTTTTACGTCCAGAAACGGCTTAAACGCCTTCTATGAGTCGAGGATATGCTTCCCATCTAGTTTTCTTACAAGCTGGCAAACAGGGTCTTTTAACATCAAATTCCCAAGATGTTGCCATTCCTTTTGGAATTGCGACCATAAATCAAGAATTTCTCTTTGTACGTCTCCACTAGGATGCGTCTCAAGAGAAAGTTGGATATTACCCAAATTCTCCTTACTCAGTCCATCCTTAATGAATTCAATTTTATCATCTCGATTAGAGGACGGAATCCCAATAGAACGACATTTACCGTTACACGTCCATCGTGCACATTTGTGGCAATTTGAACTCATGCGCTTTGCTCGTCGCTTCTTTGCATAAGTGCTTCTACCTGTACCTGGTAAATGCAAAACAGGAAGATATTCATCTTCACGTACCTTGGCTTCAATTATCCAACGTATGTCTTCAGGAATCCCTTTGTGCATAAGCATTCTTAATCTTTCAAATCGAACTTGGTAAAGCTTCAGTAAAATATTCCGAGGAAAAGGAGGAAATCATTTCTGCAATCTTGTGAGAATATCATCCATCCTTGAATACGTTACCATTTTGAGGATTCTCAATGTCAACTGCTCCATAATGATACACATGCTTAACCACAAATGGGCCAGTCCATCTTGATCTCAACTTACCAGGAAATATGTGAAGTCTAGAATTATAAAGTAGAACTTTTTGCCCAACATCAAATGTTTTTCTTGAAATTAACTTGTCATGAAAGGCTTTAGTTCTTTCTTTATGAATTTTAGAATTCTGATATGCATCTTTGAATAAAGTTGGCCAGTAAAATCCACACTGTAAAATTTTTGTAGCAGTTTTCTTTGATGAAAAATGACCACCACATGCCTCGGAATGACAAAACTTAATTACACTACTTACCTCATTGTCGGGAATGCATCTTCGAAAAATTTGATCAGGATAATATTTGAACAAGTAAGGGTCATCCCAGTAGAACTTCTTTACCTCATTCAGAAACTTCCTTTTATCTTGGGGGCTCCATTGAGAAGGAATTTTTCCCAAAAAGGAATATTTTAGCTCGGATGGCAATGGTTTTAAATCCAGCTTGGGCGGTTCAATAGTTGATGGTACAGTGACATTTGTGAGTGATGGGAGTTCCTCAAACTTTTGTTTCCAACGATGCTTATCCTTTTTCTTGAATGCGTAATGAAGCTGTCAATGTGGACAAGGTGTTTTTGATCTCATTGATGTCCTGTGAAGTCCGGCTATTCACATTTGCTTGTGTTTGCATGAATGCTTGCAATGTCTCTTCCAAGGTTTGTACACGTGAAGGTTGATAGGAAAAAGTGTTGCCCGGCTTTTGAGATTGTGGTACCTGAACATGATTATTATTCCGCCAACTGAAGTTGGGATGATTTCTCCATTCAGGGTTATACGTTTCAGAGTAAGGAGAAGGAAAAGGCTTTTTAAATGTGTTTATGGAATTTACTTGATCATGCAACGCTTCTTTTAGAATGGGAATGTTTGGACATTCAGAAGTGGGGTGTCCCATGATTTCACAAATTCCACAACTTTCTTCATTTTTAACCGTTTTGACTTCTTTTACTTCTCTAAGTTCCATGGCTTCAATCTTTCTAGCCAAATTAGCTACTTTAGCTTTTATCTCATCTTCTTGACTAAAATGATATTTACCTCTGTTAGAAAAAAGATTAGATCTATTGGAACTTTCAGAGGAATTATCTGTGTGCCAGGCTTGAGAGTTATCTGCCAAATGGTCTAAGTAGTCAAAGGCTTCTTCAGGTTCTTTTTCTAGAAACTCACCGTTACACATTGTTTCAACAAATTGTTTAGTTTCGGGAGTTAAACTTTCATAAAAGAAACTAATAAGACGCCATTTTTCAAAACCATGATGTGGACAAGAACTTAACAAATCTTTAAAACGATCCCAGCACTGAAAAAATGCTTCATTTTGATTTTGATTGAAATTTTGAATCTGTCTTTTCAAAGCAGTAGTTTTATGTGCTGGGAAAAATTTCTTTAGAAACTCAGTTTGTAATTCTTGCCATGTGCCAATTGACCTTGGTTTTAAATTATGAAGCCAAATTTTTGCTTTATCTTTTAAAGAAAAAGGAAATAATTTTAGCTTGACAATTTCATTTGTACATTGTTGGTCATTAAAGGTGACACATACATCTTCGAAGTCTTTTAGAAACGAGTAAGCACTTTCCGATTCTAACCCATGGAAATTTGGAAGCAAAGCTATCATACCTGGTTTAAAACGAAAGTTGTTTGCATTGAGAGGAAAAATAAAACAAGAGGGTGATGAGCTTCGAGTTGGTTGCAAGTAGTCACGCATGGTGCGTACTTGTCTGTTCTCATCTTCAGCATGAACACTTTCATTGTCAGCCATGGTAGGAGTTGTATTAGAAACATTACCTGAAAAAGTTTCACAATAAAATCTAACTAAACGACGAGATCTAAAATCACGTCGCCAAACAAGCATAAAACAAAGTTAATATACAAATTAGGCGGTATAACCAGCCAATAGAAATAAAACAAAGTTAATATACAATATAAATATAAATATATAGAAAATTAGGCGGTATAACCAGCCAATAAAAATAAATATAGGCGGTATAACCAGCCAATAAAAATAAATATACTTATAAACTTATATACTTAGTATTGCCTCCCCGGCAACGGCGCCAAAAACTTGATGATGACTCAATTAAGTGTCGTAAACCCAAGTGCAGGTTATGTTCAAGTAATAAATTCTCGGGTGTCCGAGGTCGAACCACAGGGAAGCGTATTAGTAAGTATAAGTTTATAAATATATAAGAAAAAGAAAATAAACAAGATATTAGGGAATCAATAACAAAGAAAGTAAACAAGATATTAGAGAACAAAATAAACAAAATAACATAAAAGCAATTAAACAAGATATAAAAAAACAATAAGAAAAGATGTTGAGGTTAGAGAATCCACTCTTGGTGTTATGCTAAGATTAATCTTGTTTTATTACACAATTGAAATCCACACATAAGGGAGGTTCCAACCGGAAGGTTTAGCAATTCAGTCCAAATTGTCCAACGTCCATAGCATATGATATTATGTTCATTTGGTGTCCTCAAAACTCACAAAAAGAGTCCAAGCATTCCTTATGCCAAGGTATATGTCTACAACAAATCAAGGTTATGAAACCAAGCATTTACTGTGCCATTTTCATTGTCAATAATGAATCAAGATCTCTACTTTGCAAGTATGATTTTAAACCAAAAGAAAATATTATCTACACTAGTGTTTATAAATGATGATTCATTTTAGCTCATGTTGAAGAGACTAACCTTAGCATTTACCAAGAGCTTCACCTCATCACCTCAACAATATGATTAGCAACACATACTAGATATGAATAAAATGAAAAGAAATGTAAGAAACATAAGTAAAGAAAAAGAAAACTAGAGAAAGGAAAGAAGAAGAAAACTTAGAGAATTTTATTACAATGGCAAATATCCTACCAATGTATCAAAATGTATCCCAATACTCATCCAAGGCCCTCTATTTATACACATTTTGGAGGGCTAAATGACAAGAGACAAGCTTTACAAATTTCAAAGGTAGGTATAATAGGTGGGTGCATTTTTCTAACAATTTTCGTCATATTGTGTGACAATTCTGATCAGCCAGCTTGATGGTCGATTTTGTCAATGTTGGAGGCTCGATCTGATAAAATGGTATTCTAGAAAAATATACCCCTATCAGTTACGGATCCATAGCCGTTGGAATCAGATCATTTGCGCACGTGGATCGGGAGATATGGTCAAAATACCAAAACGGTGCAGAACAGACGTCATTGCACATCAGCCAACTTGATGGTCGATTTCGCTAGGGAAAACGACTCCGTTTCAAGAAGTGTAAAACATGAAAAAGATAGATATGCCTCTTAGCTTTGCAGGGATACAAAGTTCAGCCTTATTGCTTCAGTGAAACTCGAGATATAGCTGATATGGCAAAAGGTGTCGGAACTGGAACTGAACTGGATTTGCCCTTAATTCTAGTAATCTGAAATCACTCAAAGAAACTTGTGAAAAACACCAAATTACATAAAAATATAAAAGATCATAAACACAATTAGACTAAACAATAATAACTCGTATTTGACACAAAACAATAATAAAACATAACTAAAAACTATATAATTATACGAGTTATCAATTGGCCTAAGTCATAAGTCAAGTGGCAAGGACATGAAAAATACAGCAAATATGATGCATGAAATGCATGATTTAAAACCTAAATGACATTAAAAATGCATGGCATCAATAAAATACCTAAACCTAAATGAACTTCTATGGCATTTAATGCAACCTATGTCTAAAATGCATGAATATGCATGGCAAAACAAACCAATCCTAAACCTAAAATATGCATGGCAATAACACAAACACATGGCATGCTTAAACAAAATACTCAACCAAATATCATGAAAATGTAAACCTATCAACTAACATAACAAAAATGCACACACAAAGCACACAATATGAAGTGGCCGAATGTCTTCATGTTTAAAATGAGCATGGCATTTTCACAAACACATGATATACTAACATGCTTAGCTAAAGAATAACACTCAAATCATGCAAATATAAAGTAAGGGCATGAAAACCAACAAGTATTTTCACAAACACATGGATTACAAAATATAAAACATAAACAAACTTAAACATTTTGAAAACAGAAAATCAAAAATGCAAGAATAGTAAAATAAACATGATAATAGACTCAAAAATGGAAATAACCAAGCAACCACATTAAAACAAGCTTCAAGTTTATGTATTAGAAGAAGATTAAAGCATCAAAACTTGTTAAATATCAAGAATAACATGAAAATAAAAATGCAAACAGCAACCCTCAAAAACTACACCATTCGGCCATCTCAAAACAAAGGGAAAAAAATTTCAAGAGCATTTTACAAGAAAGAATGAAGAAGGAACTTAAAGAAGAACATTAAAAACACTTATTTTAAAAGAAAAATCAAAAGAAACTCACCAAAATAGTGATCAACATAGAAAATCAAGAATGGAAAATCAAAGAAAGTGCAAGAGTATGGTGCTTAAAGCAACCTCTAGAAGCTATCTTTCAAGCTTTTTTTCTTCTAACTTTCTTTTCTTTTCTAAACTTTTATTTTTGCTGTTCAACAATGGAGAGAAAATCAGCCAAAACCAAGAGAGAATAGAGAGTGAATAGATGAAAATGAAAGAGAGAGTGACCCCTTATAGTGTGGCCGAATGGCCTCCTTAGGCTAGGATGTTGTCATTTTTCCATCAACCAATTTTCATCCAAAGGCTATTGATCCAAGATGTTTAAAAACATGAAATTATCACCCTTAGATTAGGCCATCAACTATCCACAATTACAGCTATTCAATAATCTTAAGCCATTATGTTGACACTCTCCCTCTTCATGCATTGGTCCATGTGGCTTATTTGCAAAGGCTTGATCAAAAAATAACTAACTTCCTCTTCATTGTTGGGCTTTTAATTAAAAAATCAGAAACTATCTACATAGCCTTGGGCCTTGGCCGGCCAACCCCCCTTCTTCCAGCCCATTTTCATTTTTGTAAAAGGCAAGAAAAGCCCTTTTCGATTTCTTGGATAAAATGACCTTTTTGCCCCCCGAACATAAATAAATGGCAAACGAAATCCAAATCCAAATTTTATTTTTTCAATTCTTTCAAAATAATAAAAAATTGAACTCTGGAAGTTTTCAAAAAATTTTGAGTCCATTTGCAATTTATTTGGATTTTTTCTTCCGAAATTGCCCTTTTATGCCCCCAAACTTTACCATTTTTCAAACGAGCTCCAAATCCAGATTTTTCTTCACCAATCTCTTCCAAATAATTTAAAAGTGTGGTTTGGAAGTTTTCATAATTTTTGGAACTAATTTGGTATTTTTTCGGGATTTATCTGCTTGAATTACTACATAAGGGGCCCGGGATTTGGCCATTTTGCAAACGAACTCCGAATCCATATTTTCTTTTTCCAATCTCTTCCAAATAATTTAAAAATGAGATTTGAAAATTTTCAAAATTTTTGGAGTTCATTTGCTATTTTTTCGGGATTTATCTTCTTGAATTTCTACATTAAGGACCCGGGATTTGGCCATTTTGCAAACAAACTCCGAATCAAGATTTTTTTTTGCCAATCTCTTCGAAATGATTTAAGAATGAGATTTTCAATTTTTTAGAATTTTTAGAAGTTCATTTGCTATTTTTTCAGAATTTTCCAATTTTGCCCTTTTGCCTCTGAAACCCGATTTTGCTCAAAACAAGTTCGATTTTCAGGTTTTCTTCAAACTAAGCCTTGGGCTATCCTTTTTTAATCACTCCTCATACATTAGGGGCTTTAGTCCTACCATGTCGGGCCATTTCTGTAATTCTTCCCAATTTCACCGAAATCCATCAAAAACCCTAATTCTGGGTTTTCTTCCGGATTGACTTTTCTTTCAGTTTTTCTTTCAAGTGGCTTCTCCATTACCTGTAGTCAGTGCTTATCTTTCATTTTGGAACCTTCAATTTCTACCAATTCAATCGTTCTGAACCACAGTTATCCTCCTCGATTCATAACCGAATAATCAAGTCCTCTAAAGTTTCTCCTTTCTCTTGTGCTTTAGATAGTTCTTGAAATCCTTCCTCAAAGGAGGCAATTTCTCTATCAAAAACGCCGTCTCAAATGATTCACTAAGAATCATTTCCGCGGCAGTAATCTCATAGAGGATCAACTGATAATCTTGGACTTGACTAATCATGGTTTTCGAGTCCATCATTTTGAAATCCAGAAACCGGCCAACCACAAATTTCTTCGTGTCGGCATCCTCGGTTCTGTATTTTCTCTTTAAGGACTCCCATAACTCTCTCGCTATCTTGATTGGGCTATACACGTTGTATAACGTGTTGTCCAATCCGTTGAGGATGTAGTTCTTGCATAGGAAGTCAGAATGCTTCCATGCTTCCACCGAGCTACAACCGTAGTATCGGTCTCTCCCTCTTTAGGAATCGAGGCCTCCTCCCTTAAGAACCGGGCTAGGTTCAAAGTAGTTAAATAGAACAGCATTATTTTGCTGCCAACGTTTGAAGTCTAGACCACTGAACTTCTCGGGTTTCTCACCATGTCTAACATGTGGTGGCATTAGCACTACAGACGCACTCGCATTTACGATAGACCGTTCTGTCATCTGTTATTTAAAATAACAAGATCACCTTTATATATATATATATATATATTTAAAATAGATATATAAATACACACATATATATAGAATACATATATTACAAACACATATATACAAACAAATATATGTTCACAGAAATATATATTTTCACAAATATATTACAAATATATATTTTCACAAATATATATATATATATTCCAATCACATATATATATATTATACAAACGTAACAATGTATAATAATAAATGTATATATGCTGCCAATAGTTGTAAATATATACATATATGCAAAAATCGCATACCAAATATATATATAAAATATATATTACAAGCATATATAAATATATATATATATATATACATATATAATAACTAAAGTAAATATATATAAATCACAATATATATATATATCTCATACAATAATAAAACAAAGTAAATAAACTCATTTGGCAACATATATTTTTCACAAAAAATATAATTCAATGACCGAAAACAAAGCATGAAGACGTCGGCTTCAATTGTTTATAACCGAAACAATTAATAGAAACGAAATCATGTACCGAACCAGTGCATGCAGTTAAGGAGCCTTTTCCCTCCTTTATGAACGGTCACAACAATGACAAAGCATGAGTAAAATTTCCAAAGAAAAGTCAAAAGTTGTATGCATGCAAGAATAGTATATAAAATAACAAAAGTAATATTATATCCATGCTGTCAAACTAAGTATATATACAAATATAGTATATATATGCAAAACAGATTCTTTCAAGAAGTCTGCACACTTTTCACGAAATGAAAAAATATAAAGGCAGCATGTCTATATTTGTATACGACATGCATATGTTGCATAAGAAAAAATAATATATATTTTCACAAATATATATATATATATATTATCCAATTGATATATAATATAGAAATGCTAACAGACATTATATGAATGTCAGAATGTAAAATAAGTTAGCAATTGTTCTAACAAGTAACAATATAATATTCTGTCAGTATATAAGGAAATACGTGTATATAATAAATATATTCACAACAGTATATAACAAATAAATAAAACGGAAAAACGTCTTAAGATTGTTGGAATATATTTGCTATATATTACATATAAATAGAATATAAATATATGAACAGAATATAAAGACACTTACAGTAATTGATTTGAAAAAATCAATATCGAGTCAAGGTTGGACCTCTAACCTTAAGATGTTTTTTTCCTGTCTAAGGTGCTTACAGAATCAATGCAAATCGTCTCCCAGGTTTCCTCGATATACGTTGCAAATGATAGCACACTCGGATGCAACACGGCGAACAGAAGAATGCTGAAGTCTCTCTCTCAGAAGACAGGAATATTTTGGTGAATTAGTTTTTTTTCAAGTAAATAATATAGACACGGGAAGTCTGTATTTATAGGAGCCAAAGAACCTGTTCGGAAAAAACACATCAATTAGATGGAACCTGTTTGATCAGAACAGACACATCTTTTGGGATAAAAATGGTCCGAACAGACATGTAATGATCAGACTTCTTCCTCTTCAAGTGGGTACCTTTTCATGTTTGAATGAAATATTAATCTCAAAGGTACCCACTTGAAGAGGAAGAAGTCTGATCATTACATGTCTGTTCGGACCATTTTTATCCCAAATGATGTGTCTGTTCTGATCAAACAGGTTCCATCTAATTGATGTGTTTTTTCCGAACAGGTTCTTTGGCTCCTATAAATACAGACTTCCTGTGTCTATATTATTTACTTAAAAAAAAAAAACTAATTCACCAAAATATTCCTGTCTTCTGAGAGAGAGACTTCAGCATTCTTCTGTTCGCCGTGTTGCATCCGAGTGTGCTCTCATTTGCAACGTATATCGAGGAAACCTGGGAGATGATTTGCATCGATACTATAAGCACCTTAGACAGGCAAAAAATGTCTTAAGGTTAGAGGTCCAATCTTGACTCGATATTGATTTTTTCAAATCAATTCCTGTAAGTGTCTTTATATTCGATTTTGTATATCTGTTCTTATTTTTATAAGTAGTATATAGCAAATATTTTCAAACATTCTTAAGACGTTTTTTTTTTATTTGTTATATACTTTGATTTTATATTTTGCTACTGTTTTCGTAATTTAGATATTTATATATACGTTGTTTTATTTATAAATATATTACGGGTTCTAAACAGTTGCATATTCATATCACTTACTGTTTCTTGTTCCTCTTTTTATATACTGCATATATATTTTCATTACTGTTACAGAATATTTTTCGGTCCATATCTTGTACTTTATGTGAGAGGTTTCATGAATTCTTTAATTCATTCTTTAAATTGGTTTTGGCATTTAGTGTGTATATATATATATTGAATGCTTTGTTATTTTGTTTTGAGAGAATATATATATATATTATGTACGATTTATATTGTTACATATTGCTACTGTTTACGTAATATATATTTATATATTTACGTGATTGTTTTGAGAGCATATATATTGTGTTATATATGCTATTTGTGATCATATATATTGTTTGTAATATATTGTGATATTATATATATATATTGTTGTTCGTGTAATATATATATATATATATTTACGTGGTTATACATGTTATAGCACATATAGATATATAGTTTGTGATCATATTGCTTAGATACATACTGTTTATGTATTGGTTTTATACACTGTTCTATAAACTGTATGAAAGTTGATCCTATTATTTTTGAAATAACAGATGGCCGAACCATCTACCGGCAATGCTAATTACACATGGTGAGAGACCCGAAAAGTTCAGTGGTCTGGACTTCAAAAGATGGCAGCAAAAGACGCTGTTCTATTTAACCACCCTCAACCTCGCTAGGTTCTTACGGGAGGAGGCCCCGACTCTGAACGAAGGAGAGACCGATCCTACAGTTGTAGCCTCGATGCAAGCATGGAAGCATTCTGACTTCCTATGCAAGAACTATATCCTCAACGAATTGGACAACACGTTATACAACGTGTATAGCCCGATTAAAACAGCAAGAGAGTTGTGGGAGTCTTTAGAGAGAAAATACAAAACCGAGGATGCCGGCACGAAGAAATTTGTGGTTGGCCGGTTTCTGGATTTCAAAATGGTGGACTCAAAAACCGTGATAAGTCAAGTCCAAGAATATCAGTTGATCCTGAAGGAATGATTCTTAGTGAGTCATTTGAGACGGCTGCTTTGATAGAGAAATTACCACCTTTGTGGAAAGATTTTAAGAACTATCTAAAGCACAAGAGAAAGGAGATGACTTTAGAGGACTTGATTATTCGGTTAAGAATCAAGAAGGATAACCGTGGTTCAGAAAAGAGGGTTAAAACTCAGACCATGGAAGCCAAGGTAAATGTTGTTGAACATTCGCATAAGACCAACAAGAGGAAACATGTTGGTTCTAGTTCTTCCCAAGGAAATAAGGGATCGAATTTCAAGAATTTCACGGGAACTTGTTTCTATTGTAACAAGCCCGGTCATCGAGCAAATGACTGTCGCCAGAACAAGAAAAAAGAGCTCAAGCCAACTTAGTTGATGATGATGAGATTGAGCTCTCTGCTGTAGTGTCACAAGTGAACTTGGTAGATACAGTGCCACTTGTCACGTTTGTTCTGGTAGAAAGAGTTTCTCCGAGTATAAAGAAGCTGCTGTTGATAAGCAATTGTTTATGGGAAATTCTTCGGTCTGCGAGGTACGAGGCTATGAAAATGTGGTGCTCAAGATGACATATGTTAAAAGACTAACTTTGAACAATGTGGTTCATGTTCCTGAAATTCGTAAGAATTTGGTTTCCAGCTCTCTGTTGAGCAAGAACGGGTTTAGACTCGTATTTGAGTCTGATAAATTTGTACTTACCAAAAGTGGTATGTTTGTGAGTAGAGGATATTTATGTAATCGTTGTTGTGCCAAAGAACATAAATAATAATAAAATTATTTCTTATGTTTACTTGGTGGTATCCTCTAACATATGGCATGATAGATAAGGTCATGTGTTTTACAAGACCTTGCAGAGAATCAGCAATTTGGATTTGGATTTACTTCAGCAAATTGTTTTTGATAAAAATCACAAATGGAAAATTTGTGTGGAATCCAAATTGCCTAAGGCTCCTTTCTATTCGGTAGAAAGAATAAGTAAACCTCTACATTTAATTCACACTGATTTAAGTGACTTAAAATTTGTGAAAACTATAGGTGATAAAAAGATATTGTTATGTCTATTTGCTAAGAAGCAAAGACGAGACCTTGGAAGTTTTTAAACTCTTTAAAAATGAGGTTGAAAATCAACTAAGTAAGATAATAAGGAGTGATAAAGGTGGTGAATATGGTTCATTATTTAATGAATTCTGTTCAGAAAATGGTTTCATCCATTAAACTACTGCTCCTTATTCACCTCAACAAAATGGTATTGCAGAATGCAAGAACCGAACGTTGAATGAAATGATGAACGCTTTGTTGATAAGTTCAGGGTTACCTCAGAACTTGTGGGGGGAGGCTATTTTAATAGCTAATTATATTTTAAATAAAATATCCCACAAGAAATCAGACAAGACATCATATGAATTATGGAAAGGTCAAAGACCATCCTAAAAATACACGAAAGTGTAGGGGTGTCTTGAGAAGGTATAAGTTTCTCCGACTTAAAAGGTCATTATAGGGCCTAGAATTGTGTTCGGTACATCATTTGATGGGATCATTACCTAGTCCTTGAGGGAAAGAGAAGGACATGTGATAAAATGTCAACTTTATGCAACATGGGTACTCGGGTATGATCTTATCGTCAATGAGGGTATCGACATAGTAAGTGGGGAAGAGTGTCATGGTATGGTATCGGCATGCCTTGGTGCTACCATGACTACCCCATTTTGAAGCTGAGGATGAAACCTTGTCCATGAGATCAGTAGTCCCTGATGGTGTCGAGAGTGGCACAGACCCTGAAAGTAAACCATTTGGTTGTAAATGAATGTAAAGACATAACATACTCAGTTAGCAAACTAAGTAAATTTACAAGTATTCTTGGAAAAGATACTGGATGGCCATTGTGGGGGTACTTAGATATTTAAGATACACCTAAAGTTATGGACTGCACTACACAAGATATCCAGATGCAAAATGGATATTCAATACTAAAGATTTCAAATCCACTAACGAATTTATCTTTATTATTGGAGAAGCTGCAGTATTTTGGAAATCTTCTAAACAAACGTGAATTGCCAGATTTATCATGGTATCTGAAGTTATAGCTTTAGATAAAGCTGGAGAATAAGCGCAATGGCTTCGAAAGTTTAGAAGATATTCCAATTTGGCCGAAACCTGTGCCTGCAATTTTTATACATTGCGATTGCCAATCTGCAATTGGTAGGGCACAAAGTTGTTTATAACGATAAATCTCGACACATTCGTCGAAGCATTAATATCGTTAGACAGTTGCTCTCAAATGGAATTATCTCTTTTGATAATGTACAATCAAAGGAAAATATTGCGGATCCGCTTACGAAAAGTTTTAATAAGAGAGCAAGTATATCATCGAGGGGAATGGATCTTAAGCCTATAAATTAAAGTTACATAGTGGAAACCCAACCTAGCTGACTGGAGATCCCATGATCTAGGTTCAAAAGGGACAACAAAATTATGTAACTGAGTGTAAGCACTAAAAGAGTTAAACACTCTTATCCATTCCTATGATGATTTAGTGCTGCCTGCAAATAAGGTAGGATAAGCTATGCTTTTAATGATTCTTATAGCTTGATAAATAATCAAGTGGGGTATTGCAGGATACTCTTAATGAGCAATCACCTATTATGAGTAAGAAACGTGGCCATTTCTATGAGAATTGATCAGGCTAAATTCTCTAGAGTACTCATAAGAAACCAGCAAGTGTCCGAGGCCAAAATGGACACAACCATGAGAACCGAAGATGTTCGAAGGGGAATTGTGTGATAATTATTGTCTTGGTTTACACTAAAGGCTAAATAGTTCAAGACATCACGTTCACTAGTTAGCCGAGTAAATCCGATAATTATTCACTATGGAAGGTTCAAAGCCAAAAGCTACCTATCTTGATGCAATTACTCTTCAAAGAAAGTCTCTCTCAAACTTCAAGTCAGTTCATCGTTTTAATCAGATAATTTCCATTCATGTGGGGGATTGTTGGATATCAATGTATTATTTTGGGTGTATATATACGAAATACGTATTCCAATATGTAGGTTGTCGTAACTAGATACACGATGTATAATTAAGGTACACAATTGATATCATGTTTGAATGAAATATTAATCTCAAAGGTACCCACTTGAAGAGGAAGAAGTCTGATCATTACATCTCTGTTCGGACCATTTTTATCCCAAAGGATGTGTCTGTTCTGATCAAACAGGATACATCTAATTGATGTGTTTTTTTCTAACAGGTTCTTTGGCCCCTATAAATACAGACTTCCCGTGTCTATACTATTTACTTTAAAAAAAACTAATTCACCAAAATATTCCTGTCTTCTGAGAGAGAGACTTCAACATTCTTCTATTCGTCGTGTTGCATCCGAGTGTGCTCTCATTTACAACGTATATTGAGGAAACCAGGGAGACGATTTGCATCGATACTGTAAGCACCTTAGACAGGCAAAAAACGTCTTAAGGTTAGAGGTCCAACCTTGACTCGATATTGATTTTTTCAAATCAATTCCTGTAAGTGTCTTTATATTCGATTTTGTATATCTGTTCTTATGTTTATAAGTAGTATATAGCAAATATTTTCAAACATCATGTAATGATCAGATTTCTTCCTCTTCAAGTGGGTACCTTTGAGATTAATTTTTCATTCAAACATGATATCAATCGTGTACCTTAATTATACACCTTGTATCTAGTTACGGCAACCTACGTATTGGAATACGTATTTCGTATATATACACCCAAAATACATTGATATCCAACAATTATATATATAATTGTTGGAATATATTTGCTATATACTACATATAAACAGAATATAAATATATGAACAGAATATAAAGACACTTACAGTAATTGATTTGAAAAAATCAATATCGAGTCAAGGTTGGACCTCTAACCTTAAGACGTTTTTTGCCTGTCTAAGGTGCTTATAGAATCAATGCAAATCGTCTCCCAGGTTTCCTCGATATACGTTGCAAATGAGAGCACACTCGGATGCAACACGGCGAACAGAAGAATGCTGAAGTATCTCTCTCAGAAGACAAGAATATTTTCGGTGAATTAGTTTTTTTAAGTTAATTATAAAGACACGGGAAGTCTGTATTTATAGGAGCCAAAAAAATGTTCGAAAAAGACACATCAATTGGATGGAACCTGTTTGATCTGAACAGACACATCCTTTGGGAAAAAATTGGTCCGAACAGACATGTAATGATCAGACTTCTTCCTCTTCAAGTGGGTACCTTTGAGATTAATTTTTCATTCAAACATGATAACAATTGTGTACCTTAATTATACACTGTGTATCTAGTTACGGCAACCTACATATTGGAATACGTATTTCGTATATATACACCCAAAATACATTGATATCCAACAATCCCCCACATGAATTGAAATTATCTGATTAAAATGACGAACTGACTTGAAGTTTGAGAGAGACTTTCTTTGAAGAGTAATTGCATCAAGATAGGTAGCTTTTGGCTTTGAACCTTCCGTAGTGAATAATTATCGGAATTACTCGGCTAACTAGTGAACATGATGTCTTGAACTATTCAGCCTTTAGTGTAACCAAGACAATAATTATCACACAATTCCCCTTCGAACATCTTCGGTTCTCACGGTTGTGTCCATTTTGGCCTCGGACACGTCCTGGTTTCTTATGAGTACTCTAGAGAATTTAGCCTAATCAATTCTCATAGAAGTGGCCACGTTTCTTACTCATAATAGGTGATTGCTCATTAAGAGTATCCTGCAATACCCCACTTGATTTTTTATCAATCTATAAGAATCATTAAAAGCATAGCTTATCCTAACTTTTTTGCAGGCAGCACTAAATCATCATAGGAATGGATAAGAGTGTTTAACTCTTTCAGTGCTTACACTCAGTTACATAATTTAGTTGTCCCTTTTGAACCTAGATCTTGGAATCTCCAGTCAGCTAGGTTGGGTTTCCACTATGTAACTTTAACTTATAGGCTTAAGGCCCATTCCCCTCGATGATATATTTTCTCTCTTGTTAAAACTTTTCGTAAGAGCGCTTCATTATCCTTTGATTTTTTCATAATCAAAAGAGATAATTCCATTTGAGAGCAACTATTTAACGGTATTATGTCTTCAACGAATCTGTCGAGATTTACCGTTATACAAACAACTCTGTGCCCTACCAATTGTAGATTGGCTATCGTAATGTATACAAATTGCAGGCACAGGTTTCGGCCAACTTGGAATATCTTCTAAACTTTCAAAGCAATTCCACTTCATCTCCAGCTTTATCTAAAGCTATAACTTCAGATACCATGGTAAATCTGGCAATATACGTTTGTTAGAAGATTTTCAAAACACTGCAGCTCCTCTAATAATAATGATAAATCCATTAGTGAATTTGAAATCTTTAGTATCGAATATCCATCTTGCATCTGGATATCTTGTATACTGCAGTCCAAAACTTAAGGTGTATCTTAAATATCTAAGTACCCTCACAATGGCCTTCCAGTATCTTTTCCAGGAATACTTGTAAATCTACTCAGTTTGCGAACTGAGTACGTTATGTCTTTACATTCATTTACAACCTAATGGTTTACATTCAGGGTTTGTGCCACTCTTGGTACCATCAGGGATCACCAATCCCATGGACAAGGTTTCATCCTTTGCTTCACAATGGAGTAGTCATGGTAGCACCAAGGCATGCCGATACCATACCATGACACTCTTCCCCACTTTCTATATCGATACCCTCATTGACGACAAGATCATACCCGAGTACCCTTGTTGCATAAAGTTGACGTTTTCTCACATGTCCTTATCTTGCCCTCAAGGACTAGGTAATAATCCCATCAAATGATGTACCGAACACAATTCTAGGTCCTATTATGACCTTTTAAGCCGGAGAAACTTATACCTTCGCAAGACACCCCTACACTTTCGTGTATTTTTAGGATGGTCTTTGACCCTTCCATAATTCATATGGTGTCTTGTCCGATTTCTTGTGGGATATTTTATTTAAAATATAATTAGCTATTAAAATAGCCTCCCCCCACAAGTTCTGAGGTAACCCTGAACTTATCAACAAAGCGTTCATTATTTCATTCAATGTTCGGTTCTTACATTCTGCAATACCATTTTGTTGAGGTGAATAAGGAGTAGTGGTTTAATGGAAGAAACCATTTTCTGAACAAAATTCATTAAATAATGAACCATATTCACCACCTTTATCACACCTTATTATCTTACTTAATTGATTTTCGACCTCATTTTTTAAAGAGTTTAAAAACTTCCAATGTCTCGTCTTTGCTTCTTAGCCAATAGACATAACAATATCTTTTTATCACCTCTAGTTTGCACAAACTTTAAGTCACATAAATCAGTGTGAATTAAATCTAGAAGTTTACTTATTTTTTTCTACCGAATAGAAATGAGCCTTAGCCAATTTGGATTCCACACAAATTTCCCATTTGTGATTTTTATCAATAACAATTTGCTGAAGCAAATCCAAATCCAAATTGCTAATTTTCTGCAAGGTCTTGTAATTCACATGACCTAATCTACCATGCCATAAATTAGAGAACACAATCAATAAACAGAAAAAATAATCTCAGTATTATTCCTTGTTCTTTGGCACAACAACCATTACATTGAGCTTAAAAAGCTCATCACATAAGTATCCTCTACCCACAAACATGCCACATTTAGTGAGTATAAATTTATCAGACTCAAATACCAGTCTGAACCCGTTCTTGCTCAACAGAGAGCCGAAAACCAAATTCTTTCGAATTTCAGGAGCATGAACCACATAGTTCAAAGTTAGTTCTTTCTTGGATGTCATCTTGAGCACCACCTTTCCATGGCCTCGTATCTTGTAGACCGAAGAGTTCCCCATAAATAGTTGCTAATCACTAGCAGCTTCTTTATACTCGGAGAAACACTTTCTATCAGAACAAACATGACAAGTGACACCAGTATCAACCCACCATGTCTTAGGGTTTCCTACCATGTTCACTTGTTACACAACAACAGTGAGCTCAATCTTATTTTCATCAACTATGTTGGCTTGCGCTCTTTTCTTATTCTGACAGCAGTCTTTCGCTCGATGATCAGGCTTGTTACATACGAAACAAGTTCCTGTGAACTTCTTGAAATTTGTTCCCTTATTAGCTTGGGAAGAACTAGAACCAACATGTTTCCTCTTGTTGGTCAAGTGCAAATGTTCAACAACATTTGCCTTGGCTTCTATGGTCTAAACTTTAACCCTCTTTTCTGAAGCACGGTTATCCTCCTCAATTCTTAACCGGATAATCAAATCCTCTAAAGTCATCTCCTTTCTCTTGTGCTTTAGATAGTTCTTGAAATCCTTCCACGAAAGTGGCAATTTCTCTATCAAAGCAGCCATCTCAAATGACTCACTAAGAATCATTCCTTCGGCATCAATTTCATAGAGGATCAACTAATATTCTTGGACTTGACTTATCACGATTTTTGAGTCCATTATTTTGAAATCTAAATCGGCCAACCACAAACTTCTTTGTGCCAGCATCCTCGGTTCTGTACTTTCTTTTTAAAGACTCCCACAGCTCTCTTGCTGTTTTGATTGGGCTCTACACGTTGTATAACTTGTTGTCCAATCCATTGAGGATATAGTTCTTGCATAGGAAGTCAGAATGCTTCCATGCTTGCACTGAAGCTACAACCGTAGTATTGGTCTGTCCCTCTTTGAGAATCGGGGCCTCCTCCCGTAAGAACCGGGCTAGGTTCAGAGTTGTCAAATAAAACAGCATTTTTTTTTACTGCCAACGTTTGAAATCCAGATTACTGAACTTTTCGGGTTTCTCACCATGTTTAACATGTGGTGGCATTGGCGCTACAGGCGCACTAGCATTACTGGTAGATTGTTCTACCATCTGTTATTTAAAATAGCAGGATCAACTTTATATATATATATTTAGAATATATATATATATATATAAATACACATATATATAGAATATATATATTACAAACACATATATACAAACAAATATATGTTCACAAAAATATATATATTACAAATATATATATTCCAATCATATATATATATATATATATAGAGAGAGAGAGAGAGAACAGACGTAATAATATATCAGAATAAATACACTACAATACAAAATAGTGTACCTATATCGTTCACAACACAATGTATATATACATATATATATATATGAAATATATATTATTAACACTATATATATTAAAATATATATAAATGTTCTAAATATATATATTACACAAATATCAATATATATATATGTCTTATGAAAAACATATATCAATCAACATATATATATATATATATGCTTACACAGTATGTATCAATTTCAAGTATTTATATATATATATATATATATATATATCACATCAACAACATATATATATATATGTTATAAATGCACACTTCATACATTATAAGAAGTTAATATATATATATATAACCAATGTAACAAGTATACACATGCAGTCAAGTATACACATGTTATAACTATATATATACGTTTATAAAACCATAGGGAACGTTGAAACGGATCAGTCTAAAAAGACACTATCGGCTTGGGCTTGTAAAAGCCACCTATTCAAGAT
The DNA here is from genome assembly GCA_030761205.1 of Fremontodendron californicum. NCBI lineage: Eukaryota > Viridiplantae > Streptophyta > Magnoliopsida > Malvales > Malvaceae > Fremontodendron > Fremontodendron californicum. The sequence goes on from JAULJL010000009.1 coordinate 26,446,807, forward strand.
ATAAAGCCAATGTACCGAATCATCAAACTTTTAATAAAGGTGGCAGTTGGCCCAGGGGGCAGAGGCAAAGAGACTTGTCCAATTGGATGGACAAAAAGGTTATGTCGAGGAAAAAACAACAGCATAAGGATGAAGTTCATGCCCCTGATAATGGTGTACAAGAACTTCCCTCTCGATTTGCCAAAAAGTTAGTAAGTAAAACCAGTGCACTAAAAATATATAGAAATGCTAACAGACATTATACGAATGTCAGTATGTAAAATAATTTAGCAATTGTTCTCAAGAAAACACTTTTAGCAACACGGCGAACCAGAAAAATGTCGGTCTCTCTCATAGAAGACACAGGAAAAGACAAGAGCAGTATAGAAAAATTAGGAGAAATTTTCAGTACATTAAAATGATAGGCACTACTCAGGTTTTTATAGAAAACAGATGACTTTTCGGAACGAACAAACCATTTGGAATAAAACCTGTTCGGCCAAACAGGCAGCTTTTTGAAAATAAAAAGGTTCTTAGTTTAAACCGAACAGACAAAACTTTTAACAAACAAAAAGGTTCGGTCCGAAAAGATACTTCTTAAACAGACAAGTCTCTTGGTTGGAGAATACTGAACCGGTTCGGTTTGGACTGAATAAAAAATATCGATTGGGTAGTAAAAAATTAATGACTGCCCAAATCCAAACCCGACCCAACCCAGCCCGGCTCGACGGCGCGCGTGTGGTCCAGCTCAAGTTGTGTAGGTCTTCATCCACCACAAAACTTGGGTGCCCCTTGGGGCCCAACCCCTCATGGAAACAAGGCTTATAAATACAACAAGCCTATGCCTTTGTTCATCCTATGTGGGGTTCCACACCAATCACTAACATCAACCAACTTTCTTCCTCTTCAAGTGGGTATAAAGAGATTAATTTCTCATTCAAACATGATATCAATTGTGTACATAAATTATGCACCGTGTATCTACTTACAACAACCTACGTATTAGAATACATATTTTGTATTTATACACCAAATAATATATTGATATCCAACAATCCCCCACATGAATGGAAATTGTCTGATTAAAACGACGAACTGACTCAGAATATGAGAGAGTTAAACCTTGAAGAGTTATTGCATCAAGATAGGTAGATTTTGGCTTTGAACCTTCCATAGTGAATAACTATCGGATTTACTCGGCTAACTAGTGAACATGATGTCTTGAACTATTCAGCCTTTCGTGTAAACCAAGACAATAGATATCACACAATTCCCCTTCGAACATCTTTGGTTCTCACGATTGTGTCCATTTTGGCCCCGGACACTGCCTGGTTTCTTATGAGTACTCTAGAGAATTTAGCCTGATCAATTCTCATAGAAGTGGCCACGTTTCTTACTCATAATAGGTGATTGCTCATTAAGAGTATCCTGCAATACCCCACTTGATTTTATCAAGCTATAAGAATCATTAAAATCATAGCTTATCCTAACTCCTTTGCAGGCAGCACTAAATCATCATAGGAATGGATAAGAGTGTTTAACTCTTTTATTGCTCACACTCAGTTAACATAATTTAGTTGTCCCTTTTGAACCTAGATCTTGGGATCTCCAGTCAGCTAGGTTGGGTTTCCACTATGTAACTTTAATTTATAGGCTTAAGACCCATTCCCCTCGATGATATACTTGCTCTCTTGTTAAAACTTTTCGTAAGCGCGCTTCATTATCCTTTGATTTTTTTCCTAATCAAAAGAGATAATTCCATTTGAGAGCAACTATCTAACGGTATTATGTATTCGACGAATGTGTCGAGATTTACCGTTATACAAACAACTCTGTGCCCTACCAATTGCAAATTGGCTATTGCAGGCACAGGTTTCGGCCATCTTGGAATATCTTCCAAACTTTCGAAGCCATTTCGCTTTTTCTTCAACTTTATCTAAAGCTATAACTTCATATACCATGGTAAATCTGGCTATTCACGTTTGTTTAGAAGATTTTCAAAACACTGTAGGTTCTCCAACAATAAAGATAAATCCGTTAGTGGATTTGAAATCTTTTTTATTGAATATCCATTTTGCATCTGGATATCTTGTATAGTGCAGTCCATAACTTGAGGTGTATCTTAAATATCTAAGTACCCCCACAATGGCCTTCCAGTATCCTTTCCAGGAATACTTGTAAATCTACTCAGTTTGCAAACTGAGTACGTTATGTCTTTACATTCATTTACAACCTAATGGTTTACTTTCAGGGTCCGTACCACTCTTGGCACCATCAGGGATCACTGATCCCATGGACAAAGTCTCATCCTCCGCTTCACAACGGGGTAGTCATTGTAGCACCAAGGCATGCCGATACCATACCATGAAACTCTTCCCCACTTACTATGTTGATACCCTCATTGATGCCAAGATCACACCCGAGTACCCTTCTTGCATAAAGTTGACATATTCTCACATGTCCTTCTCTTGCCCTCAAGGACTAGGTCATGATCCCTTCAAATGAGGCACCAAACATAGTTTTAGGTTCTAATATGACTTTTTAAGCCGGAGAAACTGATACCTTTGCAAGACACCCCCACACTTTTGTGTATTTATAGGATGGTCTTTGACCCTTCCATAATACATACTGTGTCTTGTCCGATTTCTTGTGGGATATTTTATTTAAAAAATAATTAGCTATTAAAATAACTTCCCCCCACAAGTTCTAAGATAACCCTGGACTAATCAACAAAGCAAAGCATTCATCATTTCTTTCAACGTTCGGTTATTGCGTTTTGCAATATCGTATTGTTGAGGTAAATAAGGAGAAGTGGTTTGAATGTATATTTTGAACAGAATTCAAAAAATATTGAATCATATTCACCACCCATATCATTCCTTATTTTCTTGCTTAGTTGATTTTCGACCTCATTTTTAAAGAGTTTAAAAACTTCCAATGTCTCGTCTTTGCTTCTTAGCAAATAGACATAACAATATCTTTTTATCACCTCTAGTTTGCACAAACTTTAAGTCACATATATCAGTGTGAATTAAGTCTAAAGGTTTAATACTTCTTTCTACCGAATAGAAAGGAGGCTTAGCCAATTTGGATTCCATACAAATTTTCCATTTGTGATTTTTATCAATAACAATTTGCGGAAGCAAATCCAAATCCAAATTGTTGATTCTCTACAAGGTCTTGTCCTACACATGACCTAATCTACCATGGCATAATTAGAGGACACCACCAAATAATCAGAAGAAATAATTTAATTATTATTCTTGTTCTTTGGCATAACATCCATAATATTGAGCTTAAAAAGCTCATCACATAGATATCCTCTACCCACAAACATGCCACATTTAGTGAGTACACATTTGTCCGACTCAATTACAAGTCTAAACCCGTTATTGCTCAACATAGAGCCGGAAACCAAATTCTTATGAATTTCAAGAGCATGAACCACATTGTTCAAATTTAGTTATTTAACAGATGTCATCTTGAGCACCACCTTATTCATGTCCTCGTACTGAAGAGTTTCTCATAAATATTTGTTTCTTTATACTCGGAGAAACTCTTTCTATCAGAACAAATGTGACAAGTGACAACGGTATAAACCCACCATGTCTTAGGGTTTTCTACCATGTTCACTTGTGACACTACAACAGCGAGCTCAATCTCTTATCATCAACTAAGTTGGCTTGAGCTCTTTTCTTGTTCTGACTACAGTCCTTTGCTCGATGACCGGGCTTGTTACATATGAAACAAGTTTCCGTGAACTTTTTGAAATCCGTTACCTTATTAGCTTGGGAATAACTAGAACCAACAAATTTTCTCTTGTTGGTCTTGTGCGAATGTTCTACAACATTTGCCTTGACTTCCATGGTTTGAGCTTTAACCTTCTTTTCTGAACCATGGTTATCCTCCTTGGTTCTTAACCGAATAATCATGTCCTCTAGAGTCATCTCCTTTCTTTTTGTGCTTTAGATAGTTCTTGAAATCCTTCCACAAATGAGGAAGTTTCTCTATTAAAGCCGTCGTTTCAAATGATTCACTAAGAATCATTCCTTTGGCAGTAATCTCATGGAGGGTCAGCTGATTTTCTTGGACTTGACTGATCAAGGTTTTGGAGTCCACCATTTTAAAATCCAGAAATCGGCCAACCACAAATTTCTTTGTGCCGGTATCCTCAATTCTATATTTTCTTTCTAATGACTCCCACAGCTTTCTCGCTGTTTTGATTGGGCTATACACGTTGTATAACGTGTTGTCCAATCCATTAAGGATATAGTTCTTGCATAGGAATTCAGAATGCTTCCATGCTTCCACCGAGGCTACAACCGTAGTATCGGTCTCTTCCTCTTTAGGAATCGGGGCCTCCTCCCTTAAGAACCGGGCTAGGTTCAAAGTGCTTATACAGAACAGCATTATTTTGCTGCCAACGTTTGAAGTCCAGACCATTGAACTTCTCGGGTTTCTCACCATGTCTAACATGTGATGGCATTAGCACTACAGGCGCACTCGCATTTACGGTAGACCGTTCTGTCATCTGTTATTTAAAATAACAAGATCACCTTTATATATATATATATATAAATACACACATATATATAGAATACATATATTACAAACACATATATACAAACAAATATATGTTCACAGAAATATATATTTTCACAAATATATTACAAATATATATTTTCACAAATATATATATTATACAAACGTAACTATGTATAATAATAAATGTATATATGCTGCCAATAGTTATAAATATATATATATATATATGCAAAAATAGCATACCAAATATATATATAAAATATATATTACAAACATATATATATATACATATATAATAACTAAAGTAAATATATATAAATCACAATATATATATATATCTCATACAATAATAAAACAAAGTAAATAAACTCATTTGGCAACATATATTTTTTCACAAAAAATATAATTCAATGACCGAAAACAAAGCATGAAGACGTCGGCTTCAATTGTTTATAACCGAAACAATTAATAGAAACGAAATCATGTACCGAACCAGTGCATGCAGTTAAGGAGCCTTTTCCCTCCTTTGTGAACGGTCACAACAATTACAAAGCATGAGTAAAATTTCCAAAGAAAAGTCAAAAGTTGTATGCATGCAAGAATAGTATATAAAGTAACAAAAGTAATATTATATCCATGCTGTCAAACTAAGTATATATAAAAATATAGTATATATATGCAAAACAGATTCTTTAAAGAAGTCTGCACACTTTTCACGAAATGAAAAAATATAAAGGCAGCATGTCTATATTTGTATACGACAAGCATATGTTGCATAAGAAAAATAATATATATTTATATATATATATAAAGAATAGATATAATGTCATACGGAAGGTATGCCAGTGAAACGGCGTGGGCTTTGCAAAAGCCACCAAACCAAGAATTAGAACTGTCTGAAACGCCATATATATTCTAACAAAAGAATATCATGTTATCATGCAAAACTAACATACAGTAGCGTTAAAAGCAAAACAAACAACAGTAGCAATATTAACCGAAACATATTACTAAAGAAATAGTAATGAAATAAAATAATCGTCTTAAGATTGTTGGCAATCTTATAATCAATAAGCAATATTTCATTACTACTAAATATAAATTAAAAGATTAAAGAACAAATTACTTATCTGTAATTTTGGCATAACAGCATATAAAAAATACGAACAATCCAGAATGAGAAATTGACAACACTTACATGTTAAACCGAATACAGAAAAAGGATAAGCGAGTCAAGGTTGGACCTCTGACCTTAAGACGATTATTGCCTGTCTCTCAGGTGCTAACAGTATGTCGCAATTCGTCTCCCAGGCCTCCTCGATTACGTTGCAATCAAGAGCACACTTTAGCAACACGGCGAACCACAAAAATGTCGGTCTCTCTCACAGAAGACACTGGAAAACACAAGAGCAGTATAGAAAAATTAGGAGAAATTTTCAGTATATTAAAATGACAGGCACTGCTCAAGTTTTTATAGAAAATAGATGACTTTTCGGAACGAATAAACCATTTGGAATAAAACCTGTACGGCCAAACAGGCAGCTTTTTGAAAATAAAAAGGTTCTTAGTTTAAACCGAACAGACAAAACTTTTAACAAGCAAAAAGGTTCGGTCTGAAAAGATACTTCTTAAACAGACAAGTCTCTTGGTTGGAGAATACTGAACCGGTTCGGTTTGGACTGAATAAAAAATATCGATTGGGTAGTAAAAAAATTAATTACTGCCCAAATCCAAACCCGACCCGACCCAGCCCGGCTCGACGGCGCGCGTGTGGTCCAGCTCAAGTTGTGTAGGTCTTCATCCACCACAAAACTTGGGTGCCCCTTGTGGCCCAACCCCTCATGGAAACAAGGCTTATAAATACCACAAGCTTTATGCCTTTGTTCATCCTATGTGGGGTTCCACACCAATCACTAACATCAATTGTGGGGGATTGTTGGATATCAATATATTATTTGGTGTTTAAATACGAAATACGTATTCTAATACGTAGGTTGTCGTAAGTAGATACACGGTGCATAATTTATGTACACAATTGATATCATGTTTGAATGAGAAATTAATCACTTTATACCCACTTGAAGAGGAAGAAAGTTGGTATAAGTAATATGTTCTTTAATCTTTTAATTTATATTTAATAGTAATGAAATATTGCTTATTGATTATAAGATTGCCAACAATCTTAAGACGATTATGAATCGAGGAGGATAACTGTGGTTCAGAAAAAAGGATTAAAGCTCAGACCATGGAAGCCAAGGCAAATGTTGTAGAACAATCGCACAAGACCAAAAAGAGAAAATTTGTTGGTTCTAGCTCTTTCCAAGCTAATAAGGGAACAGATTTCAAAAAGTTCACGGGAACTTGTTTCATATGTAACAAGCCCGGTTATCGAGCAAAGGACTGTCGTCAGAACAAGAAAAGAGCTCAAGCCAACTTAGTTGAATATAATGAGATTGAGCTCGCTGTTGTAGTGTCACAAGTGAACATGGTAGAAAACCCTAAGACATGGTGGGTTTATACCGGTGTCACTTGTCACATTTGTTCTGATAGAAAGAGTTTCTCCGAGTATAAAGAAACAAATATTTATGAGAAACTCTTCAGTACGAGGACATGACTAAGGTGGTGCTCAATATGACATCTGTTAAATAACTAAATTTGAACAATATGGTTCATGCTCTTGAAATTCGTAAGAATTTGTTTTCCGGCTCTATGTTGAGCAATAACGGGTTTAGACTTGTAATTGAGTCGGATAAATGTGTACTCACTAAATGTGACATGTTTGTGGGTAGAGGATATCTATGTGATGAGCTTTTTAAGCTCAATATTATGGATGTTATGCCAAAGAACAAGAATAATAATTAAATTATTTCTTCTATTATTTGGTGGTGTCTTCTAATTATGCCATGGTAGATTAGGTCAAGTGTAGGACAAGACCTTGTAGAGAATCAACAATTTGGATTTGAATTTGCTTCCACAAATTGTCATTGATAAAAATCACAAATGGGAAATTTGTGTGGAATCCAAATTGGCTAAGCCTCCTTTCTATTCGGTAGAAAGAAGTAGTAAACCTCTAGATTTAATTCACACAGATATGACTTAAAGTTTGTGCAAACTAGAGGTGATAAAAAGATATTGTTATGTCTATTTGCTAAGAAGCAAAAACGAGACCTTGGAAGTTTTTAAACTCTTTAAAAATGAGGTCGAAAATCAACTAAGCAAGAAAATAAGGAATGATATGGGTGGTGAATATGATTCAATATTTTTTGAATTCTGTTCAAAATATACATTCAAACCACTTCTCCTTATTTACCTCAACAATACGATATTGCAAAACGCAATAACCGAACGTTGAAAGAAATGATGAATGCTTTGCTTTGTTGATAAGTCCAGGGTTATCTTAGAACTTGTGGGGGGAAGCTATTTTAATAGCTAATTATTTTTTAAATAAAATATCCCACAAGAAATCGGACAAGACACAGTATGTATTATGGAAGGGTCAAAGACCATCCTATAAATACACGAAAGTGTGGGGGTGTCTTGCGAAGGTATCAGTTTCTCTGGCTTAAAAGGTCATATTAGAACCTAAAACTATGTTTGGTGCCTCATTCGAAGGGATCATGACCCAGTCCTTGAGGGCAAGAGAAGGACGTGAGAATATGTCAACTTTATGCAACAAGGGTACTCAGGTGTGATCTTGGCATCAATGAGGGTATTGACATAGTAAGTGAGGAAGAGTTTCATGGTAAGGTATCGGCATGCCTTGGTGCTACCATGACTACCCCGTTGAGAAGCGGAGGATGAGACTTTGTCCATGGGATCGGTGATCCCTGATGGTGCCAAGAGTGGTACGGACCCTGAAAGTAAACCATTAGGTTGTAAATGAATGTAAAGACATAACGTACTCAGTTAGAAAACTGAGTAGATTTACAAGTATTCCTAGAAAGGATACTGGAAGGCCATTGTGGGGGTACTTAGATATTTAAGATACACCTCAAGTTATGGACTGCACTATACAAGATATCCAGATGCAAAATGGATATTCAATACAAAAGATTTCAAATCCACTAACGGATTTATCTTTATTTTTGGAGAAGCTGCAGTGTTTTGAAAATCTTCTAAACAAACGTGAATAGCCAGATTTACCATGGTATCTGAAGTTATAGCTTTAGATAAAGCTGAAGAAGAAGCGGAATGGCTTCGAAAGTTTAGAAGATATTCCAAGATGGCCGAAACCTGTGCCTGCGATAGCCAATCTACAATTGGTAGGGCACAGAGTTGTTTGTATAACTGTAAATCTCGACACATTCGTCGAATACATAATATCGTTAGATAGTTGCTCTCAAATGGAATTATCTCTTTTGATTAGGAAAAAAATCAAAGGATAATGAAGCGCGCTTACGAAAAGTTTTAACAAGAGAGCAAGTATATCATCGAGGGGAATGGGCCTTAAGCCTATAAATTAAAGTTACATAGTGGAAACCCAACCTAGCTTACTGGAGATCCCAAGATCTAGGTTCAAAAGGGACACTAAATTATGTTAACTGAGTGTGAGCACTAAAAGAGTTAAACACTCTTATTCATTCCTATGATGATTTAGTGCTGCCTGCAAAGGAGTTAGGATAAGCTATGCTTTTAATGATTCTTATAGCTTGATAAAATCAAGTGGGGTATTGCAGGATACTCTTAATGAGAAATCACCTATTATGAGTTAGAAACGTGGCCACTTCTATGAGAATTGATCAGGCTAAATTCTCTAGAGTACTCATAAGAAACCAGGCAGTGTCCGGGGCTAAAATGGACACAATCGTGAGAACCGAAGATGTTCGAAGGGGAATTTGTGATATCTATTGTCTTGGTTTACACGAAAGGTTGAATAGTTCAAGACATCATGTTCACTAGTTAGCCGAGTAAATCCGATAGTTATTCACTATGGAAGGTTCAAAGCCAAAAGCTACCTATCTTGATGCAATAACTCTTCAAGGTTTAACTCTCTCATATTCCGAGTCAGTTCGTCGTTTTAATCAGACAATTTCCATTCATGTGGGGGATTATTGGATATCAATATATTTTTTGGTGTATAAATACGAAATACGTATTCTAATACGCAGGTTGTCGTAAGTAGATACACGGTGCATAATTTATGTACACAATTGATATCATGTTTGAATGAGAAATTAATCTCTTTATACCTACTTGAGGAGGAAGAAAGTTGGTTGATGTTAGTGATTGGTGTGGAACCCCACATAGGATGAACAAAGGCATAAGCTTGTGGTATTTATAAGCCTTGTTTCCATGAGGAGTTGGGCCCCAAGGGGCACCCAAGTTTTGTGGTGGATGAAGACCTACACAACTTGAGCTGGACCACACGCGCGCCGTCGCGCCGAGCTGGGTCGGGTCGGGTTTGGATTTGGGCAGTAATTAATTTTTACTACCCAGTCGATATTTTTTATTCAATCCAAACCGAACCGGTTCAGTATTCTCCAACCAAGAGACTTGTCTGTTTAAGGAGTATCTTTTTAGACCGAACCTTTTTGTTTTTAAAAAGTTTTGTCTTTTCGGTTTAAACTAAGAACCTTTTTTTTTCAAAAAGCTGCATGTTTGGCCGTTCAGGTTTTGTTCCAAATGATGTGTCCGTTTCGAAAAGTCATCTGTTTTTCTATATAAACCTGAGCAGTGCCTGTCTTTTATAGTACTGAAAATTTCTCCTAATTTTTCTATACTGCTATTGTCTTTTCCTGTGTCTTCTGTGAGAGAGACCGACATTTTTCTGGTTCGCCGTGTTGTTAAAATTGTGCTCTTGATTGCAACGAATCGAGGAGGCCCGGGAGACGAATTGCGACATACTGTTAGCACCTGAGAGACAGGCAATAATTGTCTTAAGGTCAGAGGTCCAACCTTGACTCGATTATCCTTTTTCTGTATTCGGTTTAACCTATAAGTGTTGTCAATTTTCCATTCTGGATTGTTCGTATTTTTTATATGTTGTTCTGCCGGAATTACAGATAAGTAATCTGTTCTTTAATCTTTTAATTTATATTTAGTAGTAATGAAATATTGCTTATTGATTATAAGATTGCCAACAATATAGTTACCAAATAAATAGCTTATTCAATGTAGGCTCAAATTGGCTCATAAGGGGGATGTTCTCTTGGAACATCAATAAGGGATGGCTGTTTGGCCCTAGTTAAAAATCCTAATACCTCTATCATATTCATGTTGTCACATGCATCAATATAGTCTCAACAAGGTTTAAAGCAAGATCTAGAGAATCATGTAATCATAAGAGCACTCAAGAAAGAAATTAGATTGATATGTATAATGCATCAATCATATAGGCTCAAAAACTCACAAGGATGACTATACAAGTCAGATTTAAGTCTAAACATGCTTCTTTCTCAATCAACATATTATATTAACATTGGCTCAAAATAAAAATGACATCAAGCTCAATTCTCATGAAAATCTTCTCACTAATAAATCAGTTTTAGACTTATGCAATTCATATCTCGTCATAGTATTGAAAGTAACTAAAACACACTAAAAACAACATAAAAAGAATCAAAAACAAAACACACTAAAGAAAATCCAAAATTCTTCCCCCCACACTTAATTTTTACATTGTCCTCAATGTAATGCTATTATCCCCAATGCAAGAATTATATGTAAGAGAAAAGAACTACTAAACAAAACAAACTAAAGAAAAACAATAAAAGATAGAATGATGGAGAGTATGGAATATGCAAATCTGATTATAATGGATGCTCTCCATCCTTTTGGGTTGCCTCCCAAGAAGCGCTTGGTTTATTGTCCTCAGCCTGACTTAGACCCATGCCATTATTATTCAATATAATTTGGCTCAAAAAGTGGTAACTCCTCCACATCTTGTATTGGAAAGTTCTCATAGTAAGGCTTCAATCTATGACCATTCACTTTGAATGCCTTATCTATTTTTGGGCTTTGGATTTCAACAGCACCATGAGTAAATACATTAGTAATAACAAAAGGTCCAACCCGACGAGAACGTAACTTACCTGGAAATAACTTAAGGCGTGAATGGAAGAGAAAAACTTTTTGTCCAACAACAAAGTCCTTTCTTGATATCATCTTGTCATAGAATGCCTTAGTCTTTTCCTTGTAAATCCTAGAATTCTCATAGGCATCATTCCTTATCTCCTCTAATTCTTGTAGGTCAAGTTTTCTTTGCTTTCCTGTCTCATCCATCTCCATGTTACATTGTTTGATAGCCCAATATGATTTATGTTCCAATTCAACCGGAAGATGACAAGGCTTACCATAAACAAGTCGATAAGGAGACATACCAATGGATGCCTTATATGCTGTCCTATAATCCCAAAGTGCATCATCAAGTCGTGAATTCCAATCCTTCCTATTTGGGTTAACTGTCTTTTCAAGGATGGACTTTACTTCTCGATCTGACACTTCAGCTTGCCCACTAGTTTGAGAATGGTATGAGGTGGAGACCTTGTGTGTGATGTTATACTTCCTCAAAAGTGCTTCCATAGTCCTATTGCAAAAGTGAGTACCTCTATCGCTGATTATGGCCTTTGGTGTTCCAAACCTAGCAAAGATGTTAGTCTCGACAAAATCTAAAACAACTTTAGAGTCATTAGTCCTAGTGGCTTTTGCTTCCACCCACTTTGAAACATAATCAACGGCAAGTAAAATATAAAGATTACCAAAAGAAGAAGGAAAAGGTCCCATGAAATCCATGCCCCATACATCAAAAATTTCAACAATAAGTATTGGAGTTTGAGGCATTTGATTTCTAGCACCCTAAGTTACCTGTTCTTTGGCAACGTTCACATGACTTGCAAAAGAGGTATGCATCTTTGAATATAGTAGGCCAATAAAATCCAGAATAAAGAACTTTCATGGCTGTTCTTTTGGATCCAAAGTGTCCTCCACATGCATAAGAGTGACAAAAGGTGAGAATAGATTGAAATTCAGTTTCGAGTACACACCTTCTTATAATCTGATCGGAGCAATGCTTCCAAAGGTAAGGATCATCCCATATGTAGTATTTGGCATCACTCTTGATCTTATTTATTTGAGCTAATGTCAACTCTTGTGGCAACTTCTTGGTAACTAAGTAATTAACAATATTGGCATACCAAGGAGTTGTTGTACTTATAAAAAAAAGTTGCTCATCCGAAAAGTTCTCATTCAAGGGTAGTGCATACTCTTCATGAACTAAACGGCTAAGACGGTCCGCAACCAGGTTGTCACTACTCTCTCTTATCTTTTATCTCCAAATCAAACTCTTGTAAGAGAAGTATCCATCTAATCAACCTTGGTTTGGCCTCCTTCTTAGTGAGTAAGTACCTAAGGGCTGCATGGTCAGAAAATACGATTACTTTAGTACCAATTAAATAAGATCGAAATTTTTCTAGAGCAAATACAACAGCCAAAAGTTCTTTTTCAGTAGTGGAATAGTTTAATTGAGCATCATTAAGAGTTCGAGAGGCATAATAAATGGCATGTGAGGCTTTGCCAACCCGTTGACCCAAAACAGCTCCAATGGCATAGTCACTAGCATCACACATGATTTCAAAAGGTATATTCCAATCTGGTGGTTGCATGATAGGAGCTGATGTCAAGAGTCCCTTCAATGTTTCAAACGCCTCTTTGCATTTATCATCAAAGTGGAAAAACATATCTTTTTGTAGTAGCTTGCAAAGAGGTAGTGTGATCTTTGAGAAGTCTTTGATAAATCTCCTATAGAAACCCGCATGTCCAAGAAAATAACAAACCTCTCTCACACTTGTAGGAGGTGGTAAAGAATGCATAATATCTATTTTAGATTTATCAACCTCTATTCCTTTAGAAGAAATAACATGGCCCAAAACTATTCCTTATTCTACCATAAAGTGACATTTTTCCCAATTCAAAACAAGATTAGTTTCCATGCATCTTTCAAGTACAAGTGTAAGGTTCTCTAGACCTCTATTAAAAGAATCACCATAGACACTAAAATCATCCATAAACATTTCTATGATGTTCTCTACATAATCTGAAAATATGCTAACCATACACCTTTGGAATGTAGTAGGTGCATTACAAAGACCAAATGGCATACGCCGGTATGCAAAAGTACCAAATGGACATGTGAATGTTGTTTTCTCTTGGTCCTCCGGAGCAATCGCAATCTGATTATAACCTGAAAAACCATCAAGAAAACAATAATGAGAATGGCCAGCTAACCTTTCAAGCATTTGATCAATAAAAGGTAAAGGAAAGTGGTCTTTGCGAGTTGTGGAATTAAGTTTTCAATAATCAATACAAACTCGCCACCCTGTTTGAATCCTAGTAGGAACAAGTTCATTCTCATTATTTGTTACCACCGTTACACCTGATTTTTTTGGAACTACTTGGACTAGGCTTACCCATTTGCTATCTGAGATCGGATAGATCACTCCAACATCTAGGAGCTTCAGTATCTACTTTTTCACAACCTCCATCATAGGAGGGTTCAATCTTCTTTGTGCTTCTCTTGTTGGTTTGGACCCCTCCTCTAACAAAATCCCGTGCATGCATATGGATGGGCTTATTCCCTTGATATCGGCAATTGTCCAACCAATTGCTATTTTATGCTCTCTAAGCACCCGGATAAGTCGCTCTTCTTGCAAAGGTGTGAGCTCTTTGGCAATGATGACCAGTAGTGTGTCCTTTTCACATAAGAACACATATTTCAAGTGGTCCGGTAGTGGTTTCAACTCTAAAGTTGTTGCCTGCAAAATGGAAGGTAGAAGTTTCTCATTAGATAAAGGCAAATCAATAAATGAAACATCAAACCTTGCATCTTTAGGTGGCAGCGAGTGTAAAGATTCTAGTGCCCCTTCTACATGGTCACTCAAGCCTAGTTCCCCTTTAGCATTCCCCATTCCGAGATGTTTGCTAAGGACTATCTCCACCCTATCTTCACCATCTAGCTCATAAGCTTGCTACACTAGTGAGTCAATTATATCAATATTAAAAACAGAATGCACATCACTAGGATATCTCATGGCCTCAAAAATGTTAAAGCGAATTATTTCACCATCAAATTTCATAGTTAAAGTGCCATCATGTACATCTATTTTAGTTCTTGCTATTTTCAAGAATGGTCTCCCTAATAGAATAGGTGTGGGATTAGAAGACATCTCATCTTCCATCTCAATAACATAAAAGTCAGCGGGAAAAACCAATTCATTAACCTGTACAAGAACGTCTTCTACAACTCCTCTTGGGTAAGTGTTAGAACGGTCAGCAAGTTGTATTATAACACAGGTTTCCTCTAATGGTCCTAGATTCAATGAAGCATAAATTGAATATGGCATGACATTAATAGATGCCCCTAGATCTAGCATAGCACGTGTAGACACCTAATTTTGTCCGGACCACTAAACAGGTATGTTTTCTTCCTATATTGATGTTTCCGAGTGTAAAAAGACTGTTTTCATCCTGCAGGTGGTACTCCGAGACTTAGTTTAAGAGGGCGAGCACAAAAAGTCAAACTTGGCAAAAGTCAACCCCAAAAAAAGTCAACCCCAAAAAAGTCAACCCCAAAAGTCAACTACTGAAAAATTCAACCCACTTTCAAAATCAAGATTTTAAGTTCAATTGAAAAATGGCGAAAGAATTTTGATAATCCGAGGTCTACATTGAAAGATATGGAGTTCGGAAGTTAGGATTTGGAGATTCAGTAGAAAGGAAACCCTAATCCGAGAAATTTGGGGAAAAGTGCTTAAACGATCAAATTGATCAAAATTGAAGGTTTCAAATGAAAGATAAGCACTGAATACGGGTAATGGATTTCGGTGAAATCGGGAAGAATCACAGAAATGGCCTGAATTGGTAAGACCAAAGCCCCCAATGGATGAAGAATGATTAAAAAGGATAGCCCAAGGCTCAGATTGAAGAAAATCTGAAAATCAGACTTGTTTTGAGCAAAACCGGGTTTCGGAGGCAAAAGGACAAAATTGGAAAATTTGGAAAAAATAGCAAATGAGCTCCAAATCTTCTGAAATTTTGCAAATCTCATTTTTAAATTATTTGAAACAGACTGGCGAAAGAAAATCTTGATTCGGAGTTCGTTTGCAAAATGGCCAAATCCCGGGCTTCTAATGTAGTAATTCAAAAAGGAAAATCCCGGAAAAATAGCAAATGAGCTCCAAATATTTTGAAATTTTGCATATCTCATTTTTAAATTATTTGGAAGAGGTTGGCTAAAGAAAACCTTGATTCGGAGTTCGTTTGCAGAATGGCCAAATCTCGGGCCTCCTATGTAGTAATTCAAAAAGGAAAATCCTGGAAAAATAGCAAATGAGCTCCAAATCTTCTGAAATTTTGCAAATCTCATTTTTAAATTATTTTAAAGAGATTGGCGAAAGCAAATCTTGATTCGGAGTTCGTTTGCAAAATGGCCAAATCTCGGGCCTCCTATGCAATAATTCAAAAAGATAAATCCCGGAAAAATAGCAAATGGACTCCAAAAATTCTGAAATTTTGCAAATCTCATTTTTAAATTATTTGGAAGAGATTGGCGAAAGAAAATCTTGATTCGGAGTTCGTTTGCAAAATGGCCAAATCCCGGGCCTCCTATGCAGTAATTCAAGCCGATAAATCCCGAAAAAATACCAAATGAGCTCCAAAAATTATGAAAACTTCCAGATCACACTTTTTAATTATTTTGAAGAGATTGGTGAAGAAAAATCTTGATTTGGAGCTCGTTTAAAAAATGGTAAAATGTAGGGGCATAAAAGGGCATTTTTGGAAGAAAAAATCCAAATAAATAGCAAACGGACTTGGATAATTTTGAAAACTTCCAGAACTCAATATTTTATTATTTTGGAAGTATTAAAAAAATAAAAATTGAATTTGGAGTCCGTTTGATATTTATTTGCATCCGGGGGGCAAAATGGTCATTTCACCCAAGCAACCGAAAAGGGCTTCTTTGGGTCTTTCAAAAAATCAGAGTTGGGCTGGAAAAGAGAAGTTCTGGCCTACCGAAGCCCAAAGGAAGGAGGAAGCTTCTGATTTTTCAATCAAATGGCTAGAAATCAAGAGTTAGTTAGAGATTCTCTTTGATCAAGCCATGGTGATTAAGCCACATAGGCCAAGAAAGATGTCAACATTATTCTTTAACAGCTGTAATTTGAAGAGCTGAGATGCTAATCTAAAGGTGGTAATTTCATGATTTTTCACCTTGAATTATTAGCCATTTGATGGAAAATTAGTTACAAAAAAATGACAACATCCTTGAGCCATATTAAATCCCATTCGTCCAGCCCTTTGTTGGAGGTCAGAATTTCATTTTTGATATTCATTTTGCTGAGTTCTTAGAGTTTTTACTTAGTTTTTCTCTTCTTGGTTGAGAGCAAAAAAGAAAAGTTTAGAAAAAAAAGGAAAGTTTGAAGAGATAAAGCTTGAAAGATAGCTTCTTGAGGTTGCTCTTGAGCACCAACTCTTGCACTTTCTTGATTTTCTATTCTTGTTTTTGCTATTTTGATCTCTATTTGGTGAGTTTCCATTTTAAATAAATGTTTTTTATTGTTCTTTTAAGTTCTTCCTTCATCTCTTTCTTAAGTATATTTTTTACATTTTATTTTTACAATAAACTCACCATGGCCAAATGGCCTACATTATTTATTTTAAGTTGCTGTTTTGATTTATTTTACCATATTATTTATGTTATTTTCTTTGATTTTGATGTTTTAAATGTTATGTTACTTCATATTCTTGAGTTATATTTTAATTTGGTTGCTTTGTTTGTTGCCATTTATGTTTTAAATATCATGTTTTTGCATTTTTATTTTCTGTATTCATGTTGTTTAAATTTGAGCATGTTTTAGATTTAGTATACCAAGTGTTTGTGAAAATGCTTGTGTGGTCTTTGCATGATTTTTGTTTTATATCTTAGTTGAGCATGTTTTAGATTTAGTATATTAAGTGTTTGTGAAAATGCTTGTGTGGTTTTTGCATGATTTAAGTGTTATATTTTAGTTGAGCATGTTAGTATACCAAGTGTTTGTGAAAATGCCATGCTTGTTGGAGCTTGAGGCCATTTGGCTACTCCATGTGTTTTGCATTGTGTGATTGCATTTTTGTCATGTTAGTTGGTAGGTTTTTGCATTTGCATGTCATTTGATTTAGTTTTGCATGCTAGTATGCCAAGTGTTTGTGAAAATGCCATGTTTGCTTGTTACATTATGCTATTCAGCCCTCTTGGAATTTTTGCATTTTTTGTGCATTCTTGCCATGTTAGTTGATAGGTTAGCATTTGCATGATATTTGATTGAGTTTTTGGATTAAGCATGCTGTGTGTTTGTGACAATGCCATGCATATTTTAGTTATTAAGCTAGGTTTATTTGCCATGCATTTTAGGTCTAGGTTGCATTAAATGCCATGCAAGTTCATTTAGGTCTAGGTCACTTTATGAATGCCATGCATTTTTTCATGACATTTAGGTTTAAATCCATGCATTTCATGCATTATGTTTGCTGCCTTGTTTCATGCATTTCATGTTCATGCCACTTGAATAATGACTTGAGCCAATTAATGGTTCAAAGTCATGCTCTCTTGAGCACACTTGTGGAAAATTAAGTTTGTCAAGTTGATTATTCTACCTTTGTGATTTTTTTACTTAGCCAATTTTTATCTAACTTTCAAAAAGTCCTAGCTACTGTTTGTAAGTCATTTTAGGAGTTTCAAATATTTTTACTTTGATTTTTAAATGATTTTATCAAAGGCAAAAATGTGTTGGCAAAGCAGTTTTTTTTTCTTCCAAAACTCGTACATCTCTGATTTTTCTGGGAATTCATCTTTAATCAGAAAATTAAGCCGAATTTTTTCCATGTATTTTTACATGTTCTGAGTCTCCAGTATTTTTTTCAGAAGTTTTTGAATTTTTAAAAATAGGGTAAAAAATCGTGGATTAAAACTGGAGAGTGGAGTCAGAATTGAATTTAAAGAAAAATCATTTTTCTGTTTTGGTTAATTTACTTAGAGTGGGCTGATTAGGAGGGTTAGCTACTGACTTAGGGTGGTTTATAAGCTTTTTTAAACTCTAAATATGGTTTTTCAAGTCTCGGGTTAAGGGTAGTCAAGTCCGGATTTTTAAACTTAGGAAATTAGAGCCATTTAAAAAAATTAGCCCAGTTTTTATTTTTAATTCTAGCTTTCCAAAATTGTTTTCAAACAATCACAAAGTATTTTGGTTTTAGAATATTTAATTTAACATATTTTCCTAAGGTAGCCGGATATCTTTTTAGATATACGGATTTCCTTAATAAAAGGAAAAAATACATTTCATGCATTGCATTTTTCATATTCATTCATTTTATATAATATGTGATTCTTGTTATAATAATTTCTATGATATTGTTATTATTTTGATTTATATTTTTTGATGATTATATGGTTTGTTATATGATTTGTAATATTTCATGATATCCTATGCTTTTATTTAGTTTTTTTTTTTTTTGTCATATTATTTAGCATATACTATGTTCATGCATTATTATTTTCATTTTTATTTTTTCATACATAGTATATGATAGCATTATTTAATATTCCATCTCATTTAATTTATATGCCATATCATTCATGTTTGCCATGTCATTTAAATTATTTCATTTCATATAGAATATGTTATGTTACTTCGGTTATTTTATTTCATTTAGAAATATCATGTTACTTAGGTTATTTCATTTCATATAGAATATGTTATGTTACTTAGGTTATTTTATTTCATTTAGAATATATCATATGACTTAGGATATTGCTTCTCATATAGAATGTATTATGTTACATAGGTCATTTAATTTCATTTAGAATATATCATATAACTTAGGATATTTCATTTCATTTAGAATATGCTAAGGCATTCAAATCATGTCATGTCATTTAGGTTGCATTATATTATTTAGATTTTGCTATGTCGTTTTATTTATGTCATGCATATACATATTCATTTCTTTTAAATGTTTTCAAAAAAGATAATGGTTTTCAATAAAAAAAAATAAAGATATTCCCGAGTTAAAATAATTCATGAGTTCTCTACCGGGTTTGCTGGAGGGAATATCATCAATTATCATTAATAAAGGAATATCTTTCTTAAAAAAAAGAGAATGATTCGGTAAGTTTTCCAAATTAATAAAAATTTCTATATTTTGCCACGTTTGTTGGGGAATATAGGAAAATTTTGAATTTATAAATTCCGAATCATTTTCAATTAAAAATGGAATTATTTTTCTTTAAATTGGGAATTAACTTGAAATACTAAATATAAAACCAATTTTTACCGAGACTTGAGATAACACACGATTAATAAGGTACCGATTTATACGGGCGTTGTGGGGGTGCTAATCCTTCTTCGCACGTAACCGACTCCCGAACCCGCTTCTTTGATTTCTCTGGTTTAAAACGCAAACTTGAAATTGGTTTTTAAAATGTTTTAATTAATTTTTAAAATATTTTATAAAACCGGTTTTAATAGGTGGCCGATCACACCTAGCTTAAAAAGATTGGTGGCGACTCCATGTCTTTTTCAAGTTTATTTTCAAAACCTTCATTTTGCTAGAGGAATTAAGTCGACTTTTCCTCGATTTTTTTTAATGTCACGCTTAACGAATAATGAAGTCTTGCGATGAGACTCGTTATTTTTTTTAGGTTGCGACAGCTTGGCGACTCCACTGGGGATTTTTTAGAGAGTCAGGCCTAGAATTTTTCGTGTGTTATCTAAGTCTCGATTTTGTTGGTTTAATTGGTATTTAATTTTAATTCCCATATTTTTTTAAAATAAAAGAGAATTTTGAAAATAAAAAAATGTTTTAATATGTCCATATTCATGTGCATTCATATTATTATTTGTTCTCTGGTTATTTTGTTGCATATACTTATAGGTTTGTTTAACTGATGCTTTACATTGTTTGATTTTAGTGGGGTATTTAGAATAAGGGTTGTAGAATAGGTGGTGACAGGTTTGTTTTGTTCCTCCGCACACACTGTATTTGCATTTGCATAACATGAATCCTCTACCCGGGTTCCGTCCTTTTAAGTGGAAGTAAAGTAACTATGCCTTCGTGATTGATCCTCCGTATGGGCTAGTGAAACACTTCCGGAGTATAAAGTACCTAATGCCTTCGTGATAATCCTCCGTACGGGCATAGGAAAATATACTCTAACGAATTGAATCCGCTTTTATTGGGGTGCCTTACTAGCCTTCACCGGCGACAGTGAGGAACAATTCAGGGCCTTAGAACCAATTCACCTTCATATAGTGAACCTAGGTGAAGCCATGCCGGATTTCTGTTAGATACCCGAAGTTTAAGAACACATGGAGGAACATTTCCAACCTTTTACCATCTTTCTATATGTTAGATACAAATTGGGTGATGATGAACGAACATCATACCACTCGTATTTTTTTTATTATTATTTTGTCCCAAAGGCGTCGTAATGCCGAAGCTCTGTTTAAATTTTTGGAACATTTTTTTTAAAAAAGCATGTTGTTATTTATGTTATATTTGTGAATTCATTTCCTTACTAATCTATTTCTTTCTGTTTTCTTTTCTTTGACATGCATCATAGACATCATCATACACTTGAAGTTTATTGGCCTCAGGATAGTTATCAACCCAAAGGACTTTCATGGAGTGTCAAGTTATTTCAATGATAGAAGATCATGTAGTAGTCAGGGCACGGTCGGAAAAAGATCAGAGGGAGGATGGTGATTGCCTCAAGAAAGATTATGTGTCAGTATTGCCGGATAGGGTCAAAGTGGATCTTAGACAGAATGATCTTCGAGGGTTAGCCGACATTTGGAATCAGTGGAATGTATCAGAGAAAGAAGCCTTCACTAAGAAATATGGAGACATAGCACTCTTAATTCCGATTCAGGTCAATAGTGGGTTGATTCAGGCTATGGTACAGTTTTGGAATACTGCTTATAGATGTTTCACTTTTAACAAGGAGGATATGACACCACTGATCCAAGAATATTCGACACTGTTACGTATTGAATGTCCTAATCCTGATCGGGTATATTTGAAGGAAATGAAACCTTCAGGTCTTAAGAAGAAAGTGGCTAGGATCACGGGAATGGATACATCATGGGTTGAGAGTCATGTGGACACAAAGCAAAAAAAATGGGTGCATTCCGTGGGAAACTCTCCGACAGTTGATATTGGGTTGTTCCGACAAAGCAAAAGCCAGGGACATCTTCGCTCTAGCCATCTACGGGTTAATCATATTCCCAAAGATATTGGGTCATGTGGATATAGCCGTGTTTGATTTCTTTGAAAAGTTGGAACAAAAGATCAACCCATCTCCGGCCATCATAGCTGAAACTATCCGATCCTTGAATTTTTGTAAAAGGGCTGGACAAGGAAGAATCAAGGGGTGTGTACAACTCCTTTATATTTGGATTCAAAGTCACTTTTGGAAGATAGAAAATGTTTCCTTCAAACCGTACATGAAGACTTTAGTTCCGATTAGGGAATTCCTTCAAAATGATTGGCCTAAGGATGGGAATAAAGAGAAATGGGTCAACATGTTTCGGAATCTAAAAGGGGAGATGGTGACTTGGAGAGCTCCATGGATGGTTCCTATGCCGATTATGTACAAATGTGGGGACAACCCGGGAGTTCCACTGCTCGGAATTTGGGGGTCTGTGAGTTATGCTCCTTTGTTGGTGCAAAGACAGGTTGAGTCCCGGCAATTCACACCCATGACTCATAATCTAGGATCATCAGAGTTCACTTATGGGGAAGACGGATATTCCGAAAAAGTGGGGGCAGTGATTGAAGCATGGAAGAAAACTCACCGGATAAAAGTGGCCAGATATGCCGACACCGTCACACCTGATTATCTGGTATGGAGGGAATTAAAGGTTAATGATAGAATATTGACATCAGATGGGGAGGAGGTCCAGTTCATGAATCCGCCACTGAGGGAAATGCCATCAGAGTTAGAAATTGCAAGAGCGGAATTTGAAAAAGAAAAAGCCCGGATTAGTAAGGAAATTGCTCGACTGCAAGAAGAGCTTGAGGACATGAAAAATAGGGAATTAGCTCGGGAAAAAGAGAAGGAACAGATTAAGAGAGAAATGGACACCGTTAAGGGCGACCTTCGGGAATTACATTTGGAGAACAAGAGGTATCGCTTTGAGCTCAGATTTGAGGGGACTCTCAAGACTTCCGAGGAATGGGAGCAAGAAGTCAGAAACCTCAAAAAAGAGAAGAACTATTGGGCAGAAAAGGCAAAATACGAGGAAGCCCGAGCAAATCAACTCGAGAAACAAGCTAGGGAGAGCTTACAGGGTGATGCTTCTGCTAACACGTCAAAGGGCCGTGAACAAGTAGGGATCAGATGGAAGAGCAAGACAGTTAAAGGAGGACATTGAAGAAGGTCCAGGATCCGAGGGAGTTATTATAGGACTAGTATCTTGTAATAGCTTTTTAGGAGAGACAGATTATCATGTTGTCTTAAACAGGGATCTTTTGTTTGATGTATTTAGTTCCAGGAAATCAATGAAAGACCGTTTGGTTGGAATTATCCCGGGGCCAATACTTTAAATACATTCATCATTCACTAGCTTTTTTCTTTTATATATTTTATTTGTTCATATTCATAATCAATCATTCATTTATTCTTTATAAATTGTTCATACACTTAGCCATTTATTTATTTGTTCATTCATTTATAATTAGTCATCTAAGTTCATACACTTAGTCATTTACTTAGTTGTTCATTTATTAACACTGATTCATTTATTCATTCATTCATTCATTTATTCATTTTTTTATAAAATAAAATAAGAAATGTGTCAATAATTCCTAATCCATGGTTTTCAAAAAATAAAGGTACAATTGGTCGCACTCAGAAAGAACCAGATTTCCAACACTCTTACAATACTCGGTCTCGAACAAAAGCCATGGAAAACGATCAGCTTGCCAGAATTGAGAGAATGGAAAGAACCCAGAAAGAATTACAAGAGCAGTTGACTAAGTCTCAAGAGGAGACACGAGAACAGATGACAAAGCTCATGGAGATGATAAGTAGTATGATGAAACAGAAGTGGCCCGGAGAAAATTCAGTTGCTGGAATGGGGGCAGTGAATCAGGAGAATAGACCAGAATTGGTACAGAGAAATAGCCAGACATCCCACCCTGTGGGAAATGAAATCCCAACTGGGGCAGCATCCTACATCTACATCCAGCCGGCGGCCGAGGCACAGAATTTCGGTAAAAAAGGGGTAACATCGGAGTTGATCCAATTGAGGTTGAGGTTCCAGACTTCGAAGAAATGGCAGAGAAGGAGAGGGCCAAAATGACTGAACTGAAGAGGGTCGAAACTGCTGAATCTGAGAAAAAATATCAGTTGTTGGAAGAAAGGCTAAGAGCAGTGGAAGGAGCAGAGTTGTTTAGCAGTCTAGATGCCAAAGAGATGAGCCTGGTACATGATCTAATAATTCCATCGAAGTTCAAAGTACCAGATTTTGAAAAGTATAATGGGACCACCAACCCATCGGCTCATCTGACTATGTACTACAGAAGGATGACAGGGCATGAGGATAATGAAAAACTGCTTATTCATTGCTTCCAGGACAGCTTAACAGGGTCAGCCACCCGATGGTACAACCAACTCTGTCGTACCAAGATTAATTCATGGACGGATTTGGCCAGGGCTTTTATGGAGTACTATAAGCACGTTTCTGATATGGTACCAGATAGGCTGTCATTACAGAACATGGAAAAGAGGTCCAATGAGACCTTCAAGGAGTATTCACAGAGGTGGAGGGATCTGGCAACACAAGTGCAACCCCTTTAACCAACAAAGAAACCACGGTGCTTTTCATCAACACATTGAAAGCACCTTATTATGACAGATTGGTGGGAAATGCTACCAAAGATTTTGCGAATATGGTAATATCTGGAGAAATGATTGAGTCAGCCATTAAGAGTGGAAAGATGGAAGGGGGTAAGTCTGCTACCCCAAAGAGAGCTTTTCCTACAAAGAAAAAGGAGGAAACCCATGCAGTAAGCTTCAACCAATACCCTTATACACCTCCTACACCATACACACCACCGAGGCCTTATACCCCTACCACACCTTATACACCTCCTACACCATACACACCATACCCAGGGTATAATCCTTATTACCCTAATATCAACCACCTTATCCAAAACCCGTTCCTTACACCAATATACCACAACAGCCATTCCCAACTGGCATATCCCCTCAAATCACCCTTCCTAGAAATGTTGTTCCCAACACACAAGGGCCTGCGCATAATGACCGATGTTCACCAAGGAACGATCAAAAAGCCCAATTTGATCCGATTCCCACTACTTACGGTGATCTATATCCAAAACTGTTGCAGGGTCAACTTGTTGCACCTGTGTACCTAAAACCTTTGACACCTCTATATCCAAGATGGTACAATGCAAACACCAACTGTGCATACCATGCGGGAATCCAAGGACATTCAATTGAAGATTGCCTGGCCTTCAAAAAAAAAGTCCAAAGCCTGATTAATGCTGGGGTAGTGAAGTTTGGATTAAAAAATGGGCCGAACGTAGCTGGAAATCCATTGCCCAATCATGCTGGGAATCAGGTGAATGCAATATTAACTGGAGAGGACAGAAGATTAAAGAGGGATATTGGAGAGGTTAAGACTCCGATGATGACAATATGGGCTGAAATGGTCAAGGCAAAATTGGTGGAAGGTACGGAAGGTTTGAAATTGGTTGCAAGAAGGGTACATAATTGGTGCCCGTTCCATAAAGTTGAAGGCCATGATATACAGAATTGCGAGGACTTCCGGGTTAAAGTCCAAAAGATGATGGATAATGGGGTAGCCCAGTTCTATGAGGAGATAGAACAGGAAATAGAAGTCATTGAAAATACAGGTGGCTATGGGATAGGAAGACCCCTAATCATCTAATATGATGAACCGGAGGAAAAAGTTATGCCAGCCATGGAAGAAAATGCGCCCAAATTAATCATTGATTTACCTGTTTCCTTTCCATACAAGGAAAACAAGGCTACACCATGGAAATATGACTGCAGCATGGTTATGCCCGGGTCTTCAGGCCAGCAGGATATTACAGGTGTGGGGCATTTAACCCGAAGTGGGAGGTGTTATGCTCCGGAGGTCGTTGAACAAGGGGTAGCAAGGAAAGACAGAGGAGTTGATAAAGGGAAGAAGGTCATCGAGCCAATCCATATTGAGATGGATTTGCCAGAGGAAACAGAGAGGGGATCAGCCCCAGTTAACCGAATCAAGGAGCCAGTATGTGAGAAAGAAGCTTGTGAGTTCTTGAAATTTATAAAGCATAGTGAATATAGCGTGGTTGAACAACTGCAACGTCAACCAACTAGGATTTCAATCTTATCCTTGCTTTTAAATTCAGAACCACACAGAAATGCTTTATTAAGAGTATTAAATCAAGCGTACGTGGCTAATAATATATCAGTGAAAAAGCTGGATAGGTTGGTGGGAAACATCGCAGCTGATGACTACATATTTTTCAGCTATGAGGAAATACCACCCAATGGTATTGGATCAACAAAAACTCTCCATATAACCACCACTTGTAAGGGGCACATATTACCGAGGGTCCTTTTGGATAATGGTTCTTCACTAAATGTGATGCCTTTAGCAACTTTATCCAAGTTACTAGTGGATTTATCCTATATGATACCAAGTTGCACGGTGGTCAGAGCTTTTGACGGAATAAGGAGGGAGGTTATGGGAACCATTGAAGTTCCTCTGGAAATAGGCCCGTGCACATATACAATGAATTTCCAGGTTATGCATATCAATCCATCTTATAACTGTTTGTTGGGAAGGCCATGGATACATTCAGCTGGGGCTGTACCCTCGTCTCTTCACCAGAAACTAAAATTTGTGATGGAGGGCCTGTTGATCACGGTATCAGGGGAGGAAGATATAATAGCCTCCGCATCCACTGAATCTCCTTATGTGGAGCCGAATGAAGAGGCCGTGGAGTGTTCTTTCCGGTCTTTGGAATTTGTAAATGCAGTTTTTGTCGCTGAAGGACAGAAAATTCCAAAACCGAAGCTGTCCAAGAATACAAGGCTGGGGGTAAGAACCACCGTAGGAAAAAGCTGCAAAGCTGGAAAGGGTCTCGGGAAATATCTGCAGGGGATGGTTCGAGCCATAGAGGTAAAAGGAAAGAAGGACCGATTTGGCCTAGGATATCTTCCGAAGGCCCATGAGAAAAGAAAACAAGTTGAAAAGAACCGACAAAGGAGGATGGCCCGTCTTACGGGTATGGATATTGAGTGGGAGCCTATGACATTCGCACCTATCCTTCACAGCTTTCGCTCAGCCGGTTCTCTGTTCGGAGAAAAGAATCCTGATAATGTGCTTGTAATGATAGAGAAAGCCTTCAAGAGATTCCAGGTGAATAGTGATCAGCAGATGTATGATGTGGAAATCTGAACGACCGAGAAAGACAGGATTGAAATAGAGAGTACTAGATGGATGGTGCGACCTTGTCCACCACGATATAGACTAACCAACTGGAGTGCGACTGAGTTGCCCATAGTCTTTAAGTCTATTCCAAAGTAATACTTTTTAAAAGGCAATCGTAATTATCTTTACCCAGAGATATTAAGAGTTTTTTCTGTAATGGGCTTTTTAAACATTTTCATTCAATAAATAACAAGCACAATGCATTATCCATATTGTTGTGTCCATATTCTTTCATTTTTGTTATTTATTTTGTTTTCTATATATATTTTCCTATATTGTTTTTTCTCCACCTATTTATAGGTGTACGGAGGCGGGATATGAGGACCTTCCTGTCAGTAATTCTGAAATTGATTTTGAAAGATCCATTTGCACGGGTGATTTTGAGGCTAATGAAGATACTGAGGATTATGGTCTACCTCCGGATCTATTGAGGAAAATAGAACAAGAAGAAAAGCAAGTACTTCTTCATAAGGAATTATTGGAAACAATAAATTTGGGAAATGGTGAAGAGATAAAAGAAGTCAAAATTGGAACTTCATTGTCACCATTAATAAAAGGTGAATTGATGGCTTTGCTCCAGGAGTATGTGGATGTATTTGCATGGTCTTACCAAGATATGCCAGGGTTAGATCCGGATATTGTGGTTCATAAACTCCCTTTAAGGCCATAATGCAAGCCAATTCAGCAAAAGTTGAGAAGAATGAGGCCTGATATGCTGTTAAAGATAAAAGAGGAGGTGAAGAAACAATTTGATGCTGGATTCCTAGAGGTGGCAAAATATCCAGAATGGGTGGAAAATATTGTTCCAGTACCGAAGAAGGATGGCAAGGTGCGGATGTGCGTTGATTATCGAGATTTGAACAAGGCCAGCCCTAAAGATAATTTCCCTTTGCCCCATATTGATACTCTAGTGGATAATACAGCGAAGAGTTCTTTATTTTCTTTTATGGACGGATTCTCAGGATACAATCAGATTAAGATGGCACCGGAAGATATGGATAAAACCACATTTGTTACAATGTGGGTCACCTTCTGCTACAAAGTAATGCCATTTGGATTGAAGAATGCTGGGGCAACATACCAGAGAGCCATGGTGACCTTGTTTCATGATATGATGCATAAGGGAATTGAGGTCTACGTTGATGATATGATCGCAAAGTCACAAGGAGAAGAGGAGCATATTGCGAATCTTAAGAAGCTCTTTGAACGATTAAGAAAATTTAGACTCAAGCTAAATCCGGCAAAATGCACTTTTGGAGTCACCTCGGGGAAGTTGTTGGGTTTTGTCGTTAGCAAAAGAGGAATTGAGATTGACCCGGATAAAGTGAAGGCCATTCAGAATTTGCCACCACCTCGCACTCAAAAGGAAGTAAGAGGCTTTCTGGGGAGATTGAATTACATTGCTCGGTTTATTTCACAGTTAACCGATAAATGTGATCCAATATTTAAGTTACTTCGAAAACGTGATCCAAGAGAATGGGATGAAAGGTGTCAGATTGCTTTCGAAAAGGTTAAGCATTATCTATCAAAACCACCAGTATTAATGCCACCTATTCCGGATAAACCAATGATACTGTATTTATCAGTATTTGAAAGATCCATGGGTTGTGTTTTGGGGCAGCTTGATGAAACGGGAAAGAATGAACAGGCAGTTTACTATCTCAGCAAGAAGTTCATAGATTATGAGTTGAAATATTCGTCGGTAGAAAAGTTGTGTTGCGCCTTAGCTTGGACTGCTCGAAGACTCAGACAGTATATGTTGTACCACACAACGTGGTTGATTGCCAAGCTGGATCCAGTCAAGTACATGTTGAAAGCACCTTCTCTGTCAGGGAGGACGGCAAGATGGCAAGTTTTATTGTCAGAATACGACATTGTATATGTAAGTCAAAAAGCTATCAAAGGCAGTGCAGTGGCTGAATTCTTAGCAAGTCGGGCAGTGGAAGATTATGAGCCGTTGAACTTTGACTTCCCAGATAAGGATTTGATGTATGTGTCGCAAGCAGATGAAATTCCCCTAAAGAACAAAGTATGGAAAATGTACTTCGATGGCGCATCTAATGCCATGGGGCATGGAATCGGGGCAGTGCTTATATCCCCAGAAGAAGACTGTTATCCTTTCACTGCTAGATTGGATTTTGATTGTACAAACAATACTGCTGAGTATGAAGCATGTACTATAGGCCTTCGTGCTGCAGTGGATAGAAAGATCAAAGTATTGGAAGTTTATGGAGACTCAGCCTTGGTGATTTACCAGTTACGAGGAGAATGGGAAACCCGAGATACAAAGCTAATCTAATACCGAAAACTCATACTGAGTTTATTAGAGGAGTTTGAAGAAGTGAATTTCAATTACTTTCCTCGAGAAGAAAACCGAATGGCGGATGCTTTGGCTATTTTGTCATCAATGTTTAAAGTGAATGAAAGGGCGGAAGTTGTGCCGATCAAGATGAGCATATACGAGTCTCCTGCCCACTGTTTGAGTATCGAAGAAGAAGCAGATGGTCTCCCTTGGTATAATGACATCTTGCAGTACATCAAGAGTCAACAGTATCCAGAACAAGCAACAGAGAATGACAAGAGGACTCTGAGAAGGTTAGCAATGGGTTTTGTTCTAGATGGCGACATTCTCTACAAGAAAGGAAAATATCAAGTCTTGTTGAGATGTGTCGGGTCTGCCGAAGCTCGAAGAATCATAGAAGAGGTCCATGAAGGGATATGTGGCACCCATGCTAATGGTCACATGCTTGCTAAACAGATTATGAGGGCAGTGTACTATTGGCTGACCATGGAAGGAGATTGTATCAGTTATTCCCGGAAGTGTCATAAATGCCAGATTTATGCAGATAAGATTCATGTGTCGCCATCACCTTTACATGTCATGACTGCACCATGGCCTTTTTCAGTGTGGGGAATGGATATGATTGGGCCTATTACCCCGAAAGCTTCAAATGGACATCGTTTCATCTTGGTGGCCATAGATTATTTCACAAAGTGGGTAGAAGCTGCTTCTTATGCAAATGTAACAAAGTCGGTGGTATGCAGATTCGTCAAGAAAGAAATCATATGCCGTTATGGGTTGCCAGCAAGAATTATTTCGGATAATGCTCTCAATTTGAACAATAAGATGATGAGAGAAGTGTGTACTCAATTCAAGATCACACATCATAATTCGGTACCTTACCGTCCGAAGATGAATGGCGCAGTAGAAGCAGCTAATAAGAACATCAAGAGGATTGTTGAGAAGATGACCAATGTGTACAAAGATTGGCATGAGATCCTGCCTTTCGCTCTTCATGCATATCGTACTTCGGTCCGCACATCTACAGGGGCAACACCATTTTCTTTGGTATACGGGATGGAAGCAGTGCTACCTATTGAAGTTGAGATCCCTTCACTTTGGGTTTTGATGGAAGTTGGTCTAGAGAAAGCAGAATGGGTTAGAGCTCGTTATGAACAGTTGAATCTCATCGAGGAGAAAAGATTGAAAGCAATTTGTCATGGGCAGTTGTATCAGAAAAGGATGATTCGAGCCCACAACAAGAAAGTTCGTCCCAGACAATTCCGAGAGGGGGAGTTGGTATTGAGGAAAATTCTCCCTATAGTGAAGGACCCGAGAGGAAAATGGGCTCCGAATTGGGAAGGACCTTATGTGGTAAAGAGAGCTTTTTCTGGAGGAGCATTGATTCTAACTCGGATGGACGGAGATGATTTTAGACATCCCGTGAATGCTGATGAACTGAAGAAGTATTATGCTTGAAAAAAAAATGCGTGTGATGCTGTGCACATGAAAATTCGAATGATTCCAAGTGTAAAAGTAGAAATTCTATATATCTATTTCCCCTGAGAATTGCTTTTCAAAGAGAATATTTATCCTTGATATGATGAATGGCCGTTTTTCATATTCTTTCCACTAAGAAGAAATTATCCTTAGTCACCCCTTTGAGCCTTAAGAATTATTTCTTTCTTTAAACCTTGATCAAGGATCAACCTCTACACTGGAGGGCAAATGCGAGGAAAGATAATCAAAAATCATGGCAAAAAGAAAGCCATCGGAAAATGTGGCAAATGAAAGCCAACAAAGCAAAAAAGAAAAGAAAGTCCAAAAAGGGACAAATGTTTCAAAGAGAATTCTCCTCAAGAAATGATCCTTGATTTGATTACCCTTAAACACATTTTGGGCCTATTTATCCTTTCTTTCTAAACCTAAACCTTGGCCTACATTACATGCTTTAAAAGCCCATTTTGATCAAGCATGGATATTTAATTTGAAAGGTTATTCTCATAATCCATCCCATCTTTTGAATTGATATTTTTACCTTGGAAGCATTTAGAATTCTCAGATGCATGGTTATATCCAAAAAAAATGGAAATAAAAAAGAATGAAAAGGAGGGTTTAAGCCGAAAACCCGCAAAGGGCGACTTAATACCGAACGGAGGAAACTTGAGTTGAAAACCTGTAAAAGGCGGCTCAAGTACTAATTAAAGCTTGAATCAATGCTCCGTGTAATGGGGGAGAAAGTATCTGACAATCAGAGAAAAGAGGAACAATGCAGTCTGATGTAACTACAGAAGCTAAGAGATTACCCAGTTGAATTGCTCGTTCAAGAGAAATTTCAGATGGTTTGAAAAAGGAGGGGTCCAAGAAATTCCGCATCCTGGGCATCTACAGCCTATAACCTTATATTTGTTTCGTATATCCTTGATATTTATTTTTACCATTTTAAAACATTTCTTGCAATAAATTCTTGTTATCCTTTTCATGACAATTTTTGATTGATTCATATTCTCTTTCATATACTTTTGAGATGCATTATGGTTGTTATTAAATTGAATGATGTTTAGTAATAAAAATCTTTAAATAAAGGGATTTCAAAGTATTACTAAGGAATAGATTTAAATCTTGGGAAGGTTTGGAAAGTTCACCAAGAAAAGAAAACAGTGAACGTGGTGCCATCGCGTAGTCAGAAAATTTGTGAACTTCAGCGAGAGACAGAAGCTGAGACTGTTTGACAAGATATCTTGAGTGAAGGATTCCTCAAGTGGGGCATCAATGAACAGTTGAAGACTCTATCCTGAAGTCATATAATCTGTGAATCTCAAAGAAACCATGGATTAGAAATTATGGCACAATCATTTGATAGCATTTT
Source organism: Fremontodendron californicum (assembly GCA_030761205.1). Taxonomy (NCBI): domain Eukaryota; kingdom Viridiplantae; phylum Streptophyta; class Magnoliopsida; order Malvales; family Malvaceae; genus Fremontodendron; species Fremontodendron californicum. The sequence goes on from JAULJL010000009.1 coordinate 26,478,989, forward strand.
TTTAGGAAGCATACAAGCATTTGCAAAAGCATGGCATTCTCATCATTGCATTTAGCTAACAGTGCAGAAATCAGGAAAGCTTGGACTTCCCCAAAGAGAAACTCGTTTTGTTTCTCAAAAGATTCAGAGTTTGAGATCGCCATCAAGGTATTTCCTCCTGTTTTAAATTGAATTCATTTTGTTTATCAGACAAATCGAGCCTTGAGTCCATCGTCAAGGTATTTTCAAACCAGTTTTTTTTAAGACCTCCGGGCACCAATTTTTTAAGACCTCCGGGCACCAGTTTTTAAGACCTCCGGGCACCAATTTTTTTAAGACCTCGGGGCACCAATTTTTAAGATCTTCAGGCACCAGTTTTTAAGACCTCCTGGCACCAATTTTTTTAAGACCTCCAGGCACCAATTTTTTAAGACCTTCGGGCACCAGTATTTTTTAAGACCTTCGGGCACCAGTTTTTTTAAGACCTCCGGGCACCAGTTTTAAGACCATCGGGCACCATTTTAAAGACCTCTGGGCACCAATAGTTTTAAGACCTTCGGGCACCAGTTTTTAAGACCTCCGGGCACCAATTTTTGTAAGACCTCCTGGCACCAATTTTTAAGACCTTCGGGCACCAGTATTTTTTAAGACCTTCGGGCACCAGTTTTTTTAAGACCTCCGAGCACTAGTTTTAAGACCTCCGGGCACCATTTTAAAAACCTCCGGGCACCAGTTTTTTTAAGACCTCCGAGCACCAATTTTTTAAGACCTTCGGGTACCAGTTTTTTTAAGACCTCCGGGCACCAGTTTTTTTAAGACCTCCGGGCACCAATTTTTAAGACCTTCGGGCACCAGTTTTTTTAAGACCTCCGGGCACCAATTTTTTAAGACCTTGGGGCACCAGTTTTTTTTTAGACCTTCGAGCACTAGTTTTCTTTTAAGACCTCCGGGCACCAATTTTTTAAGACCTTCGGGCACCAATTTTTTTCAAGACCTCCGGGCACCAATTTTAAAGACCTCCGGGCACCATTTTCAAGACCTCCGGGCACCAATTTTTTAAGACCTTCGGGCACCAGTTTTTTTTAAGACCTTCGGGCACCAGTTTTTTTTAAGACCTCCGGGCACCAATTTTTTAAGACCTTCGGGCACCAGTTTTTTTTAAGACCTCCGGGCACTAATTTTAAGACCTCCGGGCATCATTTTAAAGACCTCCAGGCACCATCTTTAAAGACCTTCGGGCACAATTCTTCTTTTGAAAATCGAATTCGTTTTCTTAAGACGGATCGAGCCTTGATTAGTTAGGGAATTCAATTTAAGGACAAATCTTCAATTTACAGCTTATTTTCAACAACAAAAAATAGAAAATGAAAAATGATAGAAGAATGAAGAAGAAAACCCCTTTCCCTTTCCTTCACAAATGATTTCACTGACCGTAAAAAATTAGTGTCGGTTTATCTTTGCCTGATTCCTGATTCTCAGCAATAGCCAAAAAGGGGCAGCTGTAGACACCTAATTTTGTCCGGACCACTAAACAGGTATGTTTTCTTCCAATATTGATGTTTCCGAGTGTAAAAAGACTGTTTTCATCCTGCAGGTGGTACTCCGAGACTTAGTTTAAGAGGGTGAGCACAAAAAGTCAAACTTGACAAAAGTCAACCCCGAAAAAAAATCAACCCCAAAAAAGTCAACCCCAGAAAGTCAACTACTAAAAAAGTCAACCCACTTTCAAAATCAAGATTTTAAGTTCAATTGAAAAATGGAGAAAGAATTTTGATAATCCGAGGTCTACATTGAAAGATATGGAGTTCGGAAGTTGGGATTTGGAGATTTAGTAGAAAGGAAACCCTAATCCGAGAAATTTGGGGAAAAGTGCTTAAACGATCAAATTGATCGAAATTGAAGGTTCCAAATGAAAGATAAGCACTGACTACGGGTAATGGAGAAGTCACTTGCAAGAAAAATCGAAATAAAAGTCAATCTGGGAGAAAACCGAGAATTAGGGTTTTTAGTGGATTTCGATGAAATCGGGAAGAATCATAGAAATGGCCCGACTAGGTAAGACCAAAGCCCCCAATGGATGAAGAATGATTAAAAAGTATAGCCCAAGGCTCAGATTGAAGAAAATCAGAAAATCGGACTTGTTTTGAGCAAAACCGGGTTTCGGAGGCAAAAAGGCAAAATGGAAAATTTGGAAAAAAAAAGCAAATGAGCTCCAAATATTCTGAAATTTTGCAAATCTCATTTTTAAATTATTTGAAAGATATTGGCGAAAAAAAATCTTGATTCGGAGTTCGTTTGCAAAATGGCCAAATCCCGGGCTTCTTATGTAGTAATTCAAAAAGGAAAATCCCAGAAAAATAGCAAATGAGCTCCAAATCTTTTGAAATTTTGCAGATCTCATTTTTAAATTATTTGGAAGAGATTGGTGAAAATAAAATCTTGATTCGGAGTTCGTTTGCAGAATGGCCAAATCCCGGGCCTCCTATGTAGTAATTCAAAAAGGAAAATTCTGGAAAAATAGCAAATGAGCTCCAAATCTTCTGAAATTTTGCAAATCTCATTTTTAAATTGTTTGAAAGAGATTGGCAAAATAAAATCTTGATTCGGAGTTTGTTTGCAAAATGGCCAAATCCCGGGCCTCCTATGCAATAATTCAAAAAGATAAATCCCGGAAAAATAGCAAATGGACTCCAAAAATTATGAAATTTTTCAAATCTCATTTTTAAATTATTTGGAAGAGATTGGCGAAAGAAAATCTTGATTCGGAGTTCATTTACAAAATGGCCAAATCCCAGGCCTCATATGCAGTAATTCAAGCTGATAAATCCCGAAAAAATACCAAATGAGCTCCAAAAATTATGAAAACTTCCAGATCACACTTTTTAGTTATTTTGAAGAGATTGGTGAAGAAAAATCTTGATTTGGAGCTCGTTTAAAAAATGGTAAAATGTAGGGGCATAAAAGGGCATTTTTGGAAAACAAATCCAAATAAATAGCAAACGGACTCGGATAATTTTGAAAACTTCCAAAACTCAATATCTTATTATTTTAGAAGTATTAAAAAAATAAAATTTGAATTTGGAGTCCGTTTGATATTTATTTGCATCCGGGGGGCAAAATGGTCATTTCACCCAAGCAACCGAAAAGGTCTTCTTTGGGCCTTTCAAAAAATCAGAGTTGGGCTGGAAAAGAGAAGTTCTAGCCTGCCCAAGCCCAAAGGAAGGAGGAAGCTTCTGATTTTTCAATCAAATGGCTAGAAATCAAGAGTTAGTTAGAGATTCTCTTTGATCAAGCCATGGTGATTAAGCCACATAGGCCAAGAAAGATGTCAACATTATTCTTTAACAGCTGTAATTTGAAGAGCTGAGATGCTAATCTAAAGGTGGTAATTTCATGATTTTTCACCTTGAATTATTAGCCATTTGATGGAAAATTAGTTACAAAAAAATGACAACATCCTTGAGCCATATTAAATCCCATTCGGCCAGCCCTTTGTTGGAGGTCAGAATTTCATTTTTTGATATTCATTTTGCTGAGTTCTTAGAGTTTTTACTTAGTTTTTCTCTTCTTGGTTGAGAGCAAAAAAGAAAAGTTTAGAAAAGAAAGGAAAGTTTGAAGAGATAAAGCTTGAAAGATAGCTTCTTGAGGTTGCTCTTGAGCACCAACTCTTGCACTTTCTTGATTTTCTATTCTTGTTTTTGCTATTTTGATCTCTATTTGGTGAGTTTCCATTTTAAATAAATGTTTTTTATTGTTCTTTTAAGTTCTTCCTTCATCTCTTTCTTAAGTATATTTTTTACATTTTATTTTTACAATAAACTCACCATGGCCAAATGGCCTACATTATTTATTTTAAGTTGCTGTTTTGATTTATTTTACCATATTGTTTATGTTATTTTCTTTGATTTTGATGTTTTAAATGTTATGTTACTTCATATTCTTGAGTTATATTTTAATTTGGTTGCTTTGTTTGTTGCCATTTATGTTTTAAATATCATGTTTTTGCATTTTTAATTTTCTGTTTTCATGTTGTTTAAATTTGAGCATGTTTTAGATTTAGTATACCAAGTGTTTGTGAAAATGCTTGTGTGGTTTTTGCGTGATTTTTGTTTTATATCTTAGTTGAGCATGTTTTAGATTTAGTATATTAAGTGTTTGTGAAAATGCTTGTGTGATTTTTGCATGATTTAAGTGTTATATTTTAGTTGAGCATGTTAGTATACCAAGTGTTTGTGAAAATGCCATGCTTGTTGGAGCTTGAGGCCATTTGGCTACTCCATGTGTTTTGCATTGTGTGATTGCATTTTTGTCATGTTAGTTGGTAGGTTTTTGCATTTGTATGTCATTTGATTTAGTTTTGCATGCTAGTATGCCAAGTGTTTGTGAAAATGCCATGTTTGCTTGTTACATTATGCTATTCGGCCCTCTTGGAATTTTTGCATTTTTTGTGCATTCTTGCCATGTTAGTTGATAGGTTAGCATTTGCATGATATTTGATTGAGTTTTTGGATTAAGCATGCTTTGTGTTTGTGACAATGCCATGCATATTTTAGTTATTAAGCTAGGTTTATTTGCCATGCATTTTAGGTCTAGGTTGCATTAAATGCCATGCAAGTTTATTTAGGTCTAGGTCACTTTATGAATGCCATGCATTTTTTCATGACATTTAGGTTTAAATCCATGCATTTCATGCATTATGTTTGCTGCCTTGTTTCATGCATTTCATGTTCATGCCACTTGAATAATGACTTGAGCCAATTAATGGTTCAAAGTCATGCTCTCTTGAGCACACTTGTGGAAAATTAAGTTTGTCAAGTTGATTATTCTACCTTTGTGATTTTTTTACTTAGCCAATTTTTATCTAACTTTCAAAAAGTCCTATCTACTGTTTGTAAGTCATTTTAGGAGTTTCAAATATTTTTACTTTGATTTTTAAATGATTTTATCAAAGGCAAAAATGTGTTGGCAAAGCAGTTTTTTTTTCTTCCAAAACTCGTACATCTCTGATTTTTCTGGGAATTCATCTTTAATCAGAAAATTAAGCCGATTTTTTTCCGTGTATTTTTACATATCCTGAGTCTCCAGTATTTTTTTCAGAATTGTTTGAATTTTTAAAAAAAGGGTAAAAAATCGTGGATTAAAACTGGACAGTGGAGTCATAATTGAATTTAAAGAAAAATCATTTTTCTGTTTTGGTTAATTTACTTAGAGTGGGCTGATTAGGAGGGTTAGCTACTGACTTAGGATGGTTTCTAAGCTTTTTTAAACTCTAAAAATGGTTTTTCAAGTCTCGGGTTAAGGGTAGTCAAGTCCGGATTTTTAAACTTAGGAAATTAGAGCCATTTAAAAAAATTAGCCCAGTTTTTATTTTTTAATTCTAGCTTTCCAAAATTGCTTTCAAACAATCACAAAGTATTTTGGTTTTAGAATATTTAATTTGACATATTTTCCTAAGGTAGCCGGATATCTTTTTAGATATACGGATTTCCTTAATAAAAGAAAAAAATACATTTCATGCATTGCATTTTTCATATTCATGCATTTTATATAATATGTGATTCTTGTTATAATAATTTCTATGATATTGTTATTATTTTGATTTATATTTTTTGATGATTATATGGTTTGTTATATGATTTGTAATATTTCATGATATCCTATGCTTTTATTTAGTTATTTTTTTTGTCATATTATTTAGCATATACTATGTTCATGCATTATTATTTTCATTTTTATTTTTTCATACATAGTATATGATAGCATTATTTCATATTCCATCTCATTTAATTTATATGCCATATCATTCATGTTTGCCATGTCATTTAAATTATTTCATTTCATATAGAATATGTTATGTTACTTAGGTTATTTTATTTCATTTAGAAATATCATGTTACTTAGGTTATTTCATTTCATATAGAATATGTTATGTTACTTAGGTTATTTTATTTCATTTAGAATATATTATATGACTTAGGATATTGCTTCTCATATAGAATGTATTATGTTACATAGGTCATTTAATTTCATTTAGAATATATCATATAACTTAGGATATTTCATTTCATTTAGAATATGCTAAGGCATTCAAATCATGTCATGTCATTTAGGTTGCATTATATTATTTAGATTTTGCTATGTCGTTTTATTTATGTCATGCATATACATATTCATTTCTTTTAAATGTTTTCAAAAAAGATAATGGTTTTCAATAAAAAAAATAAAGATATTTCCGAGTTAAAATAATTCATGAGTTCTCTACCGGATTTGCTGGAGGGAATATCATCAATTATCATTAATAAAGGAATATCTTTCTTACAAAAAACAGAATGATTCGGTAAGTTTTCCAAATTAATAAAAAATTTTATATTTTGCCACGTTTGTTGGGGAATATAGGAAAATTTCTAATTTATAAATTCCGAATCATTTTCAATTAAAAATGGAATTATTTTTCTTTAAATTGGGAATTAACTTGAAATACTAAATATAAAACCAATTTTTACCGAGACTTGAGATAACACACGATTAATAAGGTACCGATTTATACGGGCGTTGTGGGGGTGCTAATCCTTCCCCGCACGTAACCGACTCCCGAACCCGCTTCTTTGATTTCTCTGGTTTAAAACGCAGACTTGAAATTGGTTTTTAAAATGTTTTAATTAATTTTTAAAATATTTTATAAAACCGGTTTTAATAGGTGGCCGATCACACCTAGCTAAAAAAGATTGGTGGCGACTCCATGTCTTTTTCAAGGTCATTTTCAAAACCTTCGTTTTGCTAGAGGAATTAAGTCGACTTTTCCTCGATTTTTTTTAATGTCACGCTTAACGAATAATGAAGTCTTGCGATGAGACTCGTTATTTTTTTTAGGTTGCGACAGCACGCTCAAACCTGGTGTTGCCTATCTTACAAGGAATGGTAAACATACCTGGATCCTTGCATTTAGGTGGGAGTTTCTTTTGAAGAACAGCTGACACATTCTCCCCCACACTTACCTTTTCATTCCCTTTCAACTTCCGTTTAGATGTGCACAACTCTTTTAGGAACTTTGCATATCTTAGCATTTGCTTGATAGCATCTAGTAAAGGGATATTCACCTCTACTTTCCGGAAGGTTTCCAAAATTTCCTTCTTTTGTTCCTCCTTAGATTTTTCTAACCTGCTAGAAAGAGGTGGAGGAGTTATATAAGAAGGAAAAGATGGTTTAGGAGCTACCTATTGTAATGGCTCATTGGGATGTGAAGATGATGCCATGGTGTTGTTCTCCCCTTGAGCACTATCCTTTTGTGGTGTCTCAAGCTGTTTCCCACTTCTTAGAGTTATAGCATTGGCATTCTCTCTTGGATTCACTATGGTTTGGGAAGGTAATTTCCCGGAATCCCTTGCTTGCATTTGACTCATGGTTGTTGCCAATTGCCCAATTTGAGTCTCCAAATTTCGGATACTTGTCTTTGTTTCCTGTTGAAATTGAATTGTATTAGTAGAAAGAGCTTTAACAAGATCTTCAAGAGAAGTACCTAAATTTTGGGTGGGTGGCACTTCTTGTCGGGTTTGGTATGGTTGTTGCACTCTTTGCTGAAAACCCGATGGCCTGTTGTCAAATGGTGGAGGAATAGTTTGTGATTGGTTCCCTCCATAATTGAAGTTTGGATGATCCCTCTATCCTGGATTGTAAGTGTTTGAGTAAGGATCATATTTCCTTGATTGGTTCTGAAATCCACCCATGGCATTCACATGTTCATTGGTGTCCTCTTGAAGTGTTGGACACATATCAGTTTGGTGCCCCATGTTTAAACATATGCTACAAGCCTTTATTTGTTGTGTATTACCTACAGCCAATTGTTGAACAAGAGAAGTCAATTTATCAAATTTTTGTTCAAGGGATGATATACTTACCTCATTGACTTTCTTGGGTTGTGGTGGTAGATCATGTCTCATTGAGAATTGTTGAGAATTGGCTGCCATGTTGGAGATTAATGTTCTAGCAGCCCCGGGAGTCTTATCAACTAGAGCTCCCCCACTAGCGGCATCTATCATACTTCTCTCCATGGGCATGAGACATTCATAGAAGTATTGGATGAGAAGTTGTTCACTTATCTGATGGTGTGGACATGATGCACAAAGTTTCTTGAACCTCTCCCAATATTCATATAAGGACTCTCCGTTGTATTGTCGAATCCCACATATCTCTTTTCTAATGTTGGCAGCCTTAGATGCTGGGAAATACCTTTCCAAGAATGCTTTCTTCATATCATTCCATGTAGTGATGGTCCCGGATGGTTGATAGTAGAGTCATTCCTTTGTTGAATCAGCTAGAGAGAATGGGAAGGCTCTCAACTTAACTTGCTCTTCCGTGACCCCTATTGGTCTCATGCTTGAGCAAACTACATGGAATTCCTTGAGGTGCTTATTTGGATCCTCTCCTGCAAAACCATGAAAAGTTGGGAGAAGATGAATCAAACCAGATTTTAATTCAAAAGCTACCTCAAGATTAGCATATTCAATGCATAATGGTTGTTGACCCAAGTCCGAAGCGGCTAGCTCCTTGAGAGTTCGGTTGTCAGCTGCTGCCATCTCTCCTTGCTCCTCTTGGATGTTTTGGTTCAACTCCTCGATTGGTTGTTGGTGAGAAGTTATAAATTCCCGAATTCTCCTAAGTCTTAAGTTTTCTTCGAGAGCTTGGAACATTCACTAATAAACAAAAAAAAGAAAGTAAATAATTAGAACAGAAAATAAGAATAAACCAATAAACTAATAAACTAAAGAAAGCAATCCCCGGTAACGACGCCAAAAAATTGATGCACCCAAAAGAGTGTATCTTATTTAACCTTGCACTTAAAAAAATCAATTGTAGAGTATAGTGATTAACAAGGGTCGAGTCCTTAGGGATTGGGTTTAATTTTATAAGTTAATAGTTTATCACTTAAAAACAAGTAAACAAAAGTAAAGGGGATTTTGAAATCATATTTAAACTAAAGTTAACAATAAGAATGAGAAAACAAGTAATTAAGAAGAATCAAATATGAAAAATATGGTTAAGGTTTCATTCTCCACCACTAGACATCATTAAGAATCAATTTCATATCTATCAACATTAATTAGCTATCAAAGTTAACAACCGTAGATAACAACAAGCTCTGTTACCCCAATCTTTCCTTAGTTCGTCGTTAAATAGAACAAGCTCTCTATTTAATCTCTAACTATCAAACAACCTAGTATAAGCTCTTTAAGTTCAATTTAATAGCAGCTTTATGATGAGAAAGATAGGTTGATCTAAGCAACAAACACATAAGCTCGGATTATTCAACTTAGGTTATGTTCGACTTTGCAATTATTGAAAACTTGACCATAATCATTAATCACAAATTGCCACTTATGAATAGGAATCAAGACAATTACACGGATCAAGACTCCTAAACTAGCATTAGACAATTATCAAGATTTATCTAGTTGGCCACCTAAACAAATCAAAACATCATCATGAACAATTTTAATGGAAGAAAATAAGCAACTTTGATAGAAAACAATGATAGATAGATTCTGAAAATTAATTACATAACATGTCTAGGGCTTTGAAATCACCCTTAACCAAATAAAAGTTTAGCCTAGCATAGGAATTGTAAACATAAACATAAAATTAAAGAGAATCTAAGAAGAAAATAAAAGAAAGAAAGAACAAGAAGAACAAGAATATTAATTATCCAGCCTCTTGCTCTCTCAAAAATAAAGAAACAAAGAAGAAATCAGAACTTTGATGCTTGGAGAAGTGTATTTTCGTTTTCCCCCTTGTTCACTATTTACAGGCAATAGCTAAGGCATCAAACAAGTGAATTTCAGCTCTCTCCCTTCAATAAATGCTGACTTGTAGCTAAAGTTTAGGAAAAGTGGCTGACTTTTGTGTTTTAAGGAAAGAATGAATACTTGGCAGCCAAGGTTTTAATAAAGTAGGAAAGTCTTAGTAAAAGTACTCTTTAATGAGGAGAGATTACAAACTTGCAGCCAAAGTAAGTGTAAAGAAGGAAAGTCTTGGCTGATTTAATTCTCCTACTTTGACTAGGATTAGTTTTAAGGAAAGATTCTTGCAATTAATGCAATTAATGCAAGTTGACAGCCATTAATCCTTCGTTGACAAGGATAAACATAAATGTCAGCTAGGTAATTAAAAAAAATGTGATTTGCGGCTAGGGTTTTTTCTGCCACTAGGGTTGTTTGGAGAGATATTCCAATGCCAATTTGGATGACCATTTCTTATCCGATTTAGGCCCATGACCTACCGTTGGAAAGGTAATCAAGTTAGCTTCAGAAGTCAAGAAGGAAGTTTCTTCGAATAAAGACTCTAACATCATGTTTTCTTAGCAACAAGCTCCGGAGGTCAAACCTGTCTTCTTGCTTTGCACCAAGAATTTGATCTTTTTGACTCCCAACTCTTTTTCCATCTTTTGTTGTGATTTTGGAAGCTCTTTAACATCCTAATTGACATGTTTTGACTTCATCTCCTCCAAAATACCTACAAAGCATAAAAACCTAGTAAAATGTCAAGGAAGTAAGAATCAAAGCACAAAGTATAAGGAAATTAAATAGGAAAATGTATGAAATTAAGCACTTATCATTCATGCATCTCATGTCATGCCACATGATTTATGACTTAGGCCAATCAATGGCTCAAAGTCATGCTCACTTGAGCATACTTGTGGAAAATTAAAGAGTTGTCAAATTGATTATTCTACCTTTGTGAATTTTTTAGTTAGCCAATTTTTGTCTAAATTTTTAGAAGTTTTAGCTACTGTTTGTAGGTCCTTAGGAGAGTCTCCAACATTATCACTTTGATTTTTAAATGATTTTATCAAAGGCAAAAAAATGTGTTTTGGTAAAACAGTTTTCTAACTTGCCCGATTTTTTTGGGAAGTTATCTTTAATCATAAAATTAAGCCAATTTTTTTCCATGTAGTTTTACATATTCTGAGGCTCCAGTACTTTTTTTAGATTTTTTTGAAATTTTAAAAATAGGTTAAAAAATCGTGTTTTAAAACTTGATAGTAGAGTCAGATTTGAATTTGAGGGAAAATTATTTTTCTGTTTTTGCTAAGTTACTTAGAAGGGGGTGATTAGGAAATTTAACTACTGTCTTAGGGTGATTTCTAGGCCATTTTAAACTTAAAAAATGATTTTATAGAGTTCGGGTCAAGGGTGGTCAAGTCCGGGATTTTAAACTTAGGAAATTAGAGCCATTTTTAAAGGGAATCCGGCTAGGGTTTAATTTTTCATCCAAGATTTTAAAAATTGTTTTCAAACAATCACAAAGTATTTTGATTTTAGAAAATTTAATTTGATATATTTTCCTAAGGTAGCCGGATATCTTTTTAGATATACGGATTTCTTTAATTAAAGGAAAAAAATACACTTTCATGCATTGCATTTTCCATATTCATGCATATTGTATAATATATGATTTTTGCTATGATAATTTCTATGACATTGTTATTATTTTAATTTATATTTTATGATGTTATATTGTTTGTCATATGGTTTTGAATATTTCATGTTATCCTATGCTTTTTATTTAGTCATTTATTTTTGTCACATCATTTAGCATATACTACGTTCATGCATTATTATTTTTATTTTCATGCATATTTCATGATAACATTATTTTATGTTTCATATCATTTCATGTCACTTAGATTATATTCCATGTCATATAGATTATATTATTTAAAATATGCCATGTCATTTAAATTTGCTATGTTATTTAAATCATATCATTTCATTATACTATATCATGTCACTTAGGATATATTATTTCATTTAGAATATTTCATGTTACTTAGGACATATCATTTCATTTAGAATATATTATGTCACATAGGTTAATCATTTCATTAGAATATATTATGTCACATAAGTTATTTCATTTCATCTAGAATATGCTATGTCATTTAAATTATATCATATCATTTAGGTTGCATTATATTATCTAGACTTTGTTATATCATCTTTACTATGTCATACATATTCATGTTCATATTTTTTTTAAATGTTTTGGAAAAGATAATGATTTTCAATAAAATAAAGATATTCCCGAGTTAAAATAATTCATGAGTTCTCTACCGGGTTTGTTGGAGAGGACATCATCAATTATCATTAATAAAAGAATATCTTTCTTTCAAAAAACGAGAATGATTCGGAAGATTTTCCAAATAAATAAAAAATTTTATATTTTGCCTATTTTGTCGGGGAATATAGGAAAATTTTGAATTAATAAACTCCGGATCATTTTCAATTAAAAATGAAATTATTTTTCTTTAAATTGCGAATTAACTTGAAATACTAAATTTAAAATCAACTTTTTACCGAGACTTGAGATAACACACGATTAATAAGGTACCGTTTTTGTACGGGCGTTATGGGGGTGCTAATCCTTCCCCGCACGTAACATTATCCCAAACCCGATTCTTCGATTTTCTCTGGTTTAAAACGCAAACTTGAAATTGGTTTTAAAAATGTTTTAATTCATTTTAAAATATTTTACAAAACCGATTTTAATAGGTGGCCGATCACACCTAACTAAAAAAGATTAGTGGCAACTCCATGTCTTTTTCAAGGTCATTTTCAAAATCTTCATTTTTCAAAAGAAATTAAGTCGACTTTTTCTCGATTTTTTGAATGTCATGCTTAACGAATAATAAAGTCTCGCGATAAAACTTGTTATTTTTTAGGTTGGGACATAACCATCAAAATATTAAAATTTAGAAACACTAATTGGAAAAACTTGACTTCAAAGCCACCTCAACCATCCAAAATTGTAACCCCTATAATTTGTAATCCATCTTAAAATATTTCAAACTACTCATGCATACTAATAGCTTCTCCTCCTGTAACTAGAGAAACTACTTGGGTGCTAAAAATCTAAAGGCAAAACATCAAGGATAACATTCAAGAGTTGAAAAAAGTGTCCTTATTTATAAACCTAATATCAATTTTTGTTTCCTACCTTGGAAGCAAGGCCCCTCAAATAATTAGGGAAGTTCAGTTAAAGTATAACAGAAGTGGGTTTAAAAGTTGAGATGTTTAGATCGCTGCTCCTCCAGATGTCCACATTCACATGTATGTGATTGAAAATTAAGCCAACAAAATAACACCATCATCTTTTTTTCTTCTTTTCTTTAATGATATGAAAAATCAATAAAATGGAGGGTCACAAACCAAGTTTTTGTTAGTAAGGTCAATTTAGCTAATCCTCTATAAAGTTCCATTTTGTCTAGCTATATTATTTATCACTCAAGCTACTCTGGATTTTTTTGCAAACGACCTTAACAAATACAATAAGTAAAATCTGATTTGTTCATACTACAAGTAATTTACGAAATGAAAATTAAAATAAAAAACTAACCAAAAAATTAAGGTAACAAAAAGCTCACGACTCGATAAGTTTTTCACTAGTTTTTTCTCCAATTCTTTTCCACTACAAAAAAAAAAATGCAAAAATTAGGATCTGAAGTATAAATTAGGAAAAATAAAGAGATAAATATAGGAAAATAACACAAATATTAGTCTAGGCATTTTTGCATTGCTCGTTGAGAAATTAGAAGAAATTAGTTGTCCTCCATTTTCTTGACAATCAAATAAAAAATTTAAAAGTGGGAGAGAGAAATGAAGAATTAGGATTTTCAAAGAACTCGGCATCTTCGATGGTAAGTCTTAGAAACCATAGAGAACTCTGCAATCACCAAGAAAATCTTCACTTGTTTGGCTCAAGGAAAAATTAAAGAAAAAATCTTGAGAAAGACAATCGTGAGAGAGAGGGAAATTGGAAAAGGAAGAAGATAGAGGTAAAATCACAACGGAATATAAAATGCATTTTACCTGAAAGGAAATAAGACCGACGGGGAGGGGAAGTGAGCGTGATGTTTTCTCATTTTTCTAATATTTTATTTTCTCTAATTTGCGGGAGAGAAAAATGAGAGAGGGAATGAGAAGTGATATCTTCATGAAATAGTGTTATTTTATTTTATTTTGTGTTTTTAAATTAATTAAATTTTTATAGTTTAAATTATTAATTAATTAATTATTTTTAATTTAATTTATTTATTTTATATTTAATATAATTCTGTGTTTATTTTTAACCTTCGTGGAATTGGATAATATATCATTACTAACAAAAGAAATTACCGGGGTTAAACTAATCCCAGGAAAATAATGCCATTATTTTTATTTTTTTTTGCAATGATATAATTTTATATAACAATCCTTCATTTATTTGCTAATAATGCAATAAATGCAAAGATATGAGAGATATCTAATAAAGTATCTAATTGAATTTGGTATCACTAAATCAAATAACATCAATTCAGTTGATGAATTGACACAAAATCCAAAATAAATCATAATAAATATAAAATAAAAGATATAATTGTCATTTAATATCAAATTTTAAATATTTAAATTATTTTTTCAATTTATTCACATATTTAATTGAAAAAATACCTAATTACCCATGTTTTTTATGCTATTAATAACTACCTAAAGTTTATTGTTGACAATTCTATGCTATTAATAATTACCTAAAGTTTGTCATGCAAGTATATTTATATTCAACCTACAAAACTTCTTTTCTTTGTTAAGTTTATATTCAACTTATATGTTAATTAGCTTTCTCTCTTTGTTGAACTTATACTCGATTTATAAAGTTTTTCCTTTTCTTGGTTGAATTTAGATCAACTTATAAAACTTATTTTTTTAATCGAGTTTAAAATCAACTTGATCCTGATACTCAACTTACAATCTATAAAACTTCTTTTCTTAATCGAGTTTAAAATCAACCTGCATCCTGATACTCAACTTATAAAACTTCCTTTCGTGATTGAGCTTAGACTCAACCTAGTTGTATCCTAATACTGCATCTATAAATCTTCCTTTTTATTGAGTTTGGACTCAATCTATAATGCCCAACTTATAAAATTTCCTTTCTTAGTTGAGTTTGTAGCGAACCATTATCTTGATGCTCAACCTATCATGACTTATTTGGTCTTTCTTGATTGAATAATCTAATTAAAGACAATTATTAACAACTTACATTGACTAAGATACATTTCTACTTTATTAATTAATTTTTTTATTTAACTTTATATTATTTTAATTAAACCTCACAACCGAAAGTACATCCCAACATTTAAATTTACAATAATTATCAGCTTAATTAATTTTATCTTTTAAATGAAATTGATAAATTTAATTGATTTTATTTAGTTATGTTGAAAACACATATCAACAACGATATAAACCTTGAGAATCAAGGTGCAATTTACTCTAGTTTTTGTGAGTTTTTTTTTTTTTTTACTCTCTCTTTCTATTCATAAAACAACAAAATAACCTATAAAAATCAATTATAATACAAAATAAATACAAGAAAATAATAAAAAAAATTAAAAAATTTATCTTATGTTTTCCAATAAAATAAAAATAAAAGCAAAATAACTATGCAAATAGTCGTAAGAAAAATAAAAGAGTGGCTATCAAAATAAATATAATATTTTAAAAGGAATATTATTATCATAAGTGAAAATTTTAATTAATAAATTTAACTTAAATAATAATATTTATAAATTTTCTAAATAATATAATAATAATATATAAGAATAAATAAGAATAATAGAATAAATAATATATATTTATAAATCAAAATATATTAATATAAAAATCAATAAAATACAAAGTAAATACAAGAAAATAAAAAAATTAAGAATTTTATCTTATGTTTTCCAAAAGAATGAAAATAAAAATAAAAGTAAAATAACTATGCAAATAGTCATAAAAAAAATAAAAGAGTGGCTATCAAAATCAATATAATATTTTAAAGGATTATTATTACCGTAAGTGAAATTTTTAAATTTCACAAAAGAAATTAAAATATTATTACATTATACTTTATTTATTATATTAATATATTAATTTTTAAATACATCTTAATGAATTACTTGAGAACCCATTAACCTTCTTAGTGTTGAATGATGAATGAAAAGAAAATAGTAAAAAAAAAAATCATAATAAAAAATGAAATTCTAATTTATTAAATTAATAAATTATTATACTTAAATTAAATTATTAAATTTAACTTAAATAATATTTATAAATTTTATAAATAATAATTAAAAATATATAATTATAATAGAATAATAGAATAAATAATATAAATAATATAGATTTATAAATCAAAATATATTAATATAATTTTATATTAATATAAATATTATTAATTACTTGAAATTAATATTAATATCATTAGTAACAATTAATAACAAATAATATAAATTAATAGATAATAATTTCTAATTTGATTAATTGATAATCATTTGAATTATTGGGAGTTTAAAATTTTCATCAACCGTATAGTATATAATATTAACTTTTATGTTAATACTTGAAAATATTTAAAATAGTATTATTTATTATTTACATATTATTTTTATTAATGCAAAGAACTTAAAAATAATAATTTTTATTATTAAAAATATTTATATTATTAAAAGCAGTAACATTTTTATAATGAAAATGTTTCTTATAAATCGTTAAATATATATATATATAAAAAGACGGTACGATATTCTCGATCGACATGATATAGATATCAGATTGTTTTGAAACTTTACGTGCACTATAAGGATCATTATATTGTTAAATTCAACAATCAATTTAATAAAATATCAATCATACTAGAAATTATAAAATTACACCAATATAAATTAATCTCTCCTTATATATATAATTATAGATATATGAGTGAATGAAAAAGGGCCGCCTTTTTATCCAAATATTGATTTTTTTTTTCTTTCCAACTTAACGATCATTTCATTTTATTTATCGAAATATGCTTATTTTAGATTGTATTTGAAAATTACCATCAACGTTTTTCAAACATAAATAAATTTTTTTTTATAAAAAAAATACATGGAGAAGCCGTCCCATAGGGGTTACTTGTCCACATAAATGTTTATTTTTTTTAATTAATGAAGGGAAACCGCCCTCATGGAGGGCGGCTTCCCAATATTTTTTTTTTAAATATTAAATAACAAAACTATATAATTTATAATTTTAAAAAATAAAATTTTAAATTTAAATAACAAAATTAAAAAAATAAGAATTTACAAAAATTTTTAAAATTATATAAAATTTGTTTATACAATTTTTGTATTTTTTAACTGAATGTATACAATTTATATTTTTTTAATTGTATATATACAATAACTGTATGTATAACGGTATTATTGTTAATGCGAACTCTCCCCTGATATACTAGATTGATAAGGATATTTTTGACGGCTATGACCTTCATTCCTGCATAATGCACAACGCTTTGGTTGGCTTTTCTTCCGGAAGTCCATTTTATTACGAATACAAGAGTTGAAAGAATCCGATTGATATTACGAATACGAATATAATTTTTTAAATTATTATTTTTTAAATTTTGTTATTTAAATTATAAAATTATAAAATTTTTATTTTTTAAAATTATAAATTATATAATTTTTAATTTTATTATTTAATATTTTTTTAAAAAAAATATTGAGAAGTCGCCTTACATTAGGGCGGCTTCCCCTCATTAATTATATATATATATATATAGAAGTTGCTTCCATGGGGCGGCTTCGGCAAATTTATTTTAATATGGATAAAAAAAATTATTTTTCAAACTATCGATCTTTCCAAATTATATATCGAAATGCGCTTGTTTTTGAAAAAGTTGGGAAGTCGTCATATGATATAGCGACTTCCATTCTATAAATTTGAAAAAAAAAATGAAAAACATGAAGGGAAGTCGTCATATCATATGGCGACTTCCCTTCATCTATTTTAAACAAAATTGAAAAAAAAATACAAGGAAAGTTGGCATTTCATATGGCGACTTCCCAACTAAAAATGTTATTTTTAAAAAAAAAAAAAAAAGTTGCACTTGGAAGTCGCCATATGATATGGCGACTTCCCAACACCATTTTTTTATTTTTTAATTTTTAAATTTTGTAATTAAAGTATATTTTTTTAATTTTAAAAATTAACATTATTAAAGATTTTTGTAAAAAAAGTAATTTTTTAAAATTATTTTAAAAGCCTAAATAATATTTTTGTATATATAATTAATTTTGCATTATTTAATTAATTCTAAATATATTTTATATAATTAATTAATTAATTATACATTCAAGTATGTTACTGTTTTAAAACGGTAAAAAAAAATTAACTTTGAAATTTAATTTTATAAAATTAAAATTGTAAATAATAAATAACAAAATTAATAATATAATCATTTAAAATTTTAAAATAACGGTTAATTTTTACATTTAATGAACGAAAAATACAAAAAGTACATGATTATTATACAAAACGTACATTATTAAAAACATCTTCTAAAAAATACATGATTATTATACAAAATGTACGTTTATTCTAATTATTTACGGAAGAGCTCCCGTATCGCGTGGTGTTGAGCAACAATGTCGAGCTCTCCTATTGCGTGCTGGTTGCACCCGTCGTTGAACCTCGTCAGTAGGACGTATTCGTTGTCGACCTCGACCTCGACCTCGACCTACCGCCACTGGTTTTGGTTCTATGTGATCCGCATGCTCACCCACATCAGTCAATGGAAACGCACTACTAGAGAGACCCACATGTTCTACATCAAAAAATGGAAACCCACTGCTCGAGGAGCCAGCACCCATAAAAGGAACCTGACTACTAGATGGACCCACAAGTGATGTAGTACCAAATGCTGACGTAGGGGTTCCAAACTAATACATTGAAGTTAGATATGCTGAACTTGGACTTGGGGTGAGGAGCTGGTCATCTATCCTAGTCGTTGGCGGTTCTAATCGGTAACACTTATCAACATCAAATCTGGGGTGACTAACAGAATGACGATGACTGGATGCTACGCCATGTTCTGATTGAGGTTGAGGATGACTAAATGACATCCTTGGTGCATTGAACTCCGCCGCATGTGATGAGACCGGTTGACCCGTCCGCCCACGTTGTCGGCTAGGTCTAGGAACTTCCATTTCGTGTGTAGGATGGACTGGATTTGAAGTCTGTCCAAGAAATGGCATACTCCTAACATCCTCAAACTCCGACGGTGGACAAACAAAAGGCCGACCTTCATTTTTAAACCATCTTATGTATTCAGCAGATGGGTTGAAATTATTATGAACAATGGGTATACCTATCGAAATTTGTTCAGAACGTTGATTCCACAAATGGATCCATTGTCGATGCTTCATAAGCCAAAATACTTCGTGGCACCCACGCATATCAATCTTGTGAACCTTATCACGGTTCGCCGGTGGTTGCGGAATTGGTTGTTGCATCCCAAATTGCCGCAACACCCTGTCAGTAGCGTGCCACTCTACATATGCAAAGCATATCAATGCTGTGTTTGCTATCATATATTGCAATTATTAGTTGTATCCAATGGAAGACATGCCATAATTTGATTTGAAGAATATGACATCCACACAAACTGCGAATAATTATTACAAATTATTAGTTTCATATGGATTAAATACAAAAATACAAAAATACTTGAATGTAACAATCGAAACATTTACCTTTTGGCATGCTTCTCGATCTAGTCGTGATCTTATAGTTCGAAGGTTGAGCAGAATATTACTACAATCTTTAGGATGACTCCACCTGTTAAAAAGCATATAAAATCTTAATAGATTTAATAAAAATAAAAGTCCGTACAAAATTAATAAAAATAGTCAAGATTATTACCTGCTTGCAAGAAGGTATACAGGCGAAAAATTCTCGCGCGGAGTAATAAATGGCAGTCGATGCCAAGCCCATGACTGCAGAAGCAGTAAACATCCACCTATGTCATGGCAGTCGGGAACTATAGCCCGGCACAGTTCTCTATACAAAACCGCCAAACACGCAGAACCCCAACTATAATTTGCTGTGTGCTCTAAATCACGAAGCAATGAAAGATACATTAAATGTACCCGACTGCTCGATATGTCCGGCATTAGCATTCCTCCAATTAAATGTAAAATATATGCTCTAGCAGCATATTTTACCTCTTATTCGCTTGCATGTTCGGGGAGATTTTGCAATGACTGCAGCCACGTTTTTGTCACCATTGAGCCCTTTAGACACTCTTCTGGAGGTACAACGCCCAATAAATTTTGGCACTCTTCATTTTAATCTATAAGACTTGCGCCTGTAATTGGCATTCCATCCACTGGTAGTCCAAGTTGGAGTGCAACATCTTCTAAAGTAATTGTGCATTCACCACACGGCAAATGAAAAGTGTGCGTCTCGGGTCTCCATCGTTCAAACAATGCGCTAATTAAGTTAGGCAGAAGCATACATTGTCGAATTTGACTTGCATAATAAAATCTGGCACTCTTTAAGTGATCGATAATAGATGGATGCGGATCATCGAAAAAAAAATTCTCGATCGTAAGCGCGAATAAGGTCCTGTTCATAATTAATTAAATTAAATAATTATAAAATCATAAAAAAATTAATAATGTAATCTCTTTGAAATATAATTAATTATAAAATTATTATTATAAATAATAATTTTATAAAAATTAATAACAAAATTAATAAAAAATTAATAATGATAAATTATAAAAAATTAAAAAAATATATGATAAAAAATTAAAAAAAAATTACTAACCTCTTGATATATAACCACGTATATATGCTTATCTTCAACCTCAATAACGATGAAGCCATTTGAATTCGTACACTAAGAGAAATTTTGAGAGAGAGAGTAGTAAATGAAAATTTGTGTGAAAAAATATGAAGGTAAGGGGGGTATTTATAGGTGGGTGGGGGTGGGCAATGGTCAATTGACCGTTGTCAAATTCAAAAAATAATTTATCTATTGTAAAACGGTTTAAATTTAATTTAATTTTTTTTTTTACCATTGACAACGTTTAAAATTTTAAATTTTAAACAAAATTAGTTCGGAAGTCGCCATATGATATGGCGACTTCCAAACTAAGTTTTTAAAAAACTTTACAAAATACAAGTCAGAAGTTGCCATATGATATGGCGACTTCTGACCTATAAAAAATAAATTTTTTTTTTTAAATTAGAAGGGAAGTCGCCATATCATATGACGACTTCTCTTCTAGTTTTTTCAATTTTTTTTTTTAAATTAGCCATGGGAAGTCGCCATATCATATGGCGACTTCCCATGACATTTTTTTTTACGTATTTCGATATTTAATTTCAAATTATTGATAATTTGATATATATTTTTTTTACAATATTTTGATAAATTTGCCGACGGCTTCTCAATGTATTTTTGTGTTTGAAAACCGTCAATGATGGTGGTTTTCAAACACAATCTAAAACTAGCGTATTTCGATAAATAAAATTGAATAATTGATAATCTAGAAAATAATAAAAAAATCAATATTTGGATAAAAATCCCTGAAAAGGGCAGTCCACCTTCCTTTTTTGTTTTTGTTTTTATTTTTTTAAAATTTCCTAAAAAACTAACAGTAACAATTAACATCTCCTATAAACTCAGGAAAATTATATTCAAACAGAAACAAAATTAAAAAGAAAGAGCAGCCAGCGAGTGACATTACGTCGCACCTTCCAACTCTTTCTTTCCATAAATTCCCTTTTTCTTTTTATTTTATTTTATTTTAATTTTCAGGTTTCTTTTTTGTTTTATCAAATTCTGATCGGGGGTTTCGAATTCTCTCAAGATCTGCTGCCACTCTCGCCTTTCGCTTCCCGTAATTCTACTCAGGTAATTTTTCTCCATTTGTTTTCCTCCCAATTTCACTCCAAATTCTGAAATTCCCGCTTCAAAATATATTTTCTAGGGTTTTTTTTTATTCTTTTAATAAGGAATTTTGATTTTATGGGGATTATATAAAATGCAGCTGATCTATAATTGTTTTGGTTGGGCAGGTGCAGGTGGGGATGATAGAATGCAGTGTTTGCCATTCAAAAATAGCATCACCGAATAGCAAAACCATTTCGAGGGCTTACGACAGGCACCGCAGCCATGTCTCCTCCAAAACTCGTCTCCTCACTGTTCTTTTGGTCGGTGGGGACTGCGTTTTGGTTGGTTTTCAGGTCAATTCTTTTCTTTTAACCTTCAAACAAAACATACTTTGTCTAAACCAGCAATATTGGTCGGCGTTTTCTTTGCATTCTAACACTATATATATATATATATATATATATATATATATATATATATATATGCAGCCTATATTGGTTTATATGTCAAAGGTGGATGGGGGTTTCAAGTTTAGTCCCATTAGCGTTAACTTTCTCACTGAGGTGACCAAAGTTATTTTCGCCATTATTATGCTCTTGTTCCAGGTACTTATCATTTTTATCAATCGTCAACTTTAGAATATGAGGGGCTTTTATCCTATATACCGGCATTGGAGTTTAAGAACTCCACAAACAGGTTTATATGCTTGTCATGTGTTCATTTAACTATAAATAAGTCAACATTGAATGATTGAGTAACATATATAGTTAATTAGACATGCGGCATTCATATAACCCTCTTGTGAAGTTTTTAAACTCTTTTACTAAGTATTACTGCCATTTACTTTTTTTTTTTGCTTTAATTATCAATAAAGTTTGTGAGGCATGTACCATTTTTTCCTAGCGAATCCGTATTCTCCATTAAATCAAGCTTGGTGTCCAGTGCATGAACTCTCTTGTCCTTATGGAATTGTATTCTCAATTGAATCTTAGTTGTACCTGTTGAATTTTAAGGTTCATTTATATTTGTTTTCTATACTAGGTTAGATAAGCCAAAGAAAACTTAATGTCTCTCTTTTACAACTTATCAAAATAATTCGGGAAAATAGAGCTGAGTGTATCCAGTATAAGATGCCCTTTTATAGGGCAATAGCTGAACTTGGTTGGCATGAACAAAGGAAAATGCATATATGATGTAAAGGCATCTGAAGCACCATAAGATGATGAACATATCCCACTAAATTTGAGGTCCACACATTTAACAGTTCAATCAAAGTTGCTTCATGCATGAAATCTTGGTTTAAAATAGCTCTGTTCATGAAACTTGAGAAGTCCTAAAGAGAGAGGGGGCGGGGTACAAAATTCACAAATTATTTTTGTAAGTTGTTTTATATCTGATTCACAAATTCTCCTAGCCTATAAACCAATTGAAATTATTTTTAGTGGAGATATCATCTTGACTGTTGTTTCTTTTCTAGAAACTGCCTGACATGCAGGAACAAACAGATTATGTTCATTTCCAATTATTATCAGATAATCTAGGGGTGGCAAGGATGGAAAGAGATCTGATGCCTTAGTGCAGTCATGAAATTAGAGGGATTGCTAAAATAAAAATCGTTGTGCTCATTGACCTACAGTTTTAGGAAAAGTTACTAAGCCTAGCCTGTATAAGCTCAATGGGCTTGCTATTAGTATCCAGCAGGAATAGGAACAGTTGCATTTCAAAGATTAATGGAAAGTCCAAGTCCATTATTATTTCTTACTAAACGTTATTGGAGATTTTTCTTAAATTCTTTCATTAGATTTAACTATTGTTCTTATTTAACTCTCTCTCTCTCTCTTTAAAGGCTCGGCATAAGAAAGTTGGGGAGAAATCTCTTCTCTCAATTTCTACATTAGTGCAGGTAAGAAATTTACTTCAACAAATCTGTGATTCTGATTGCAATTTTATCATTAGTTTCTGTATCACTAATTTCATTACTGATTCTTAGTAACATTGATGATCTCGATGGTTTTATGATGCATCCCTATAAGCTTCTGATCAAGAATGGAATTAGTCCAATCTTGAGTTAGAAATATGTGCTGCAAGATGTGATGAAAACTTGTAAGCTATGCTTAAGGACCAACTGTTGGGCTTATTGTTGGTTTAAATGTTAATTCTTGAATTTTGTTCTAATGTTATGGGATGATTTTGTATTGAGTGCTAAACTGTGAAACTGATTAAGAAATTGCCTTAACCATATATGCTTTCTGGTAGATAACAATATCCATTGAGATACCAACATGATTGTTCATTGTGATCTTAGTTGATACTTTTAAGATATTTTGGGTAGTAAAGGTGGAGATAGACATTAGAAGAATTTCAGTTGTTAAGAAGCCGTGCTGAAACTAGAGATGCAGCAAGCCAGCCAAATGTTTTTAGTTCCACATAGATATGGATTTTTTTTATCAATTTTCTTGGTTTTGTGCAGTAAAATTGGTGAGACACAGTGTTATGCAACGTGCAACTTTAATGAGAATAATGGTAGATGAGCCATGAATTTTGTTTTATATTTTTTAGAGTGAACGATACATTGTTGACATTCTTTTGTTTTTGAGCGGCAGTTTTCTTTATGCTTTACTTTTGCTGTGTGGGTGTGTTTATGCTCCCTTGAACCATCAAAATTTTCGTCCTTTTGTTTCTGAATAGGTGATATGTTTTTAAACTTTAACTCTTTATTTATATTATGGGTTTTCTGAAAAATATGCTGCCAATTATTTGATCTTATTTGGTTGACAAAAGTGTGTTTGGATTGCGTTCTTAAAACTAAATATTTGTACTACTATTAATTCGGTGTCATTTTGGTCTAGCAAAACCGTCTTTATGTGACATTAAGTCCTTTTGAAATTTTTTAGCTCGTTATTCTCCTTTGTATCTACACTGTATTGTTTTGCTCAGATTCCACTTCTCTGAAACGGTATGAACCATAGTAATTCATCCACAACATTTTTTTGACCTCAAGGTGCCTTTCTCTTGTTCTCAACTGTTACAGGCTGCTCGAAATAATGTGCTTCTTGCGGTTCCAGCTCTACTTTATGCTATTAATAATTACCTAAAGTTTATCATGCAGGTGGTGTTTTCTTACCGATCTTTCTGCTTCTTTTATGTCACCTGAATAATTTCAATTACTTAGCATTACCTGATTCTATAGAATTTTGAGAAACACATTTAACTATGTGCTGTGTTTCTGTTAACAATTTATCCACAGCTAAAATTTCGTATTAATATTCTTTGGCTTGATGTTTCTTAATAGTAGTTGTTTTCCAATAATTATATTGTTATTCCTTTGCAGCTTTATTTCAATCCTGCAACAGTGAAGATGCTTAGCAACCTGAAGGTAGCATAATACATTATGTTTAATGACTATTTAAATAGAATAGGTTCTAATCAATTTTTTTTATGCTCTAACAAAATGCATTTTTGGTTAGTTTATGCTTTAAAACTTCATTTCCTTTTTGTGTATTCATCACATAGTTGTTACCATCACAATCAATGAGTGTGATGAATGATGAATCCTAAATACCATTAGTTTATGACTATCATTCTATCTAAAAGTTAAACTCATTGGTGAAAACTAACTTTATGCTGCTGTCCTCCATGGAAAGATTAAGTACTATGCACATGATCCTGCTGTTTCTTTTGGTTTTTCTGTGAGAATTCTTAGTGAATCTGTTTCAGTGCTGTCCAACATATGCAGGTTTTGGTAATAGCTATCTTGTTAAAGATGATCATGAAACGGCGGTTTTCTATTATTCAGGTTAGTTTGAACAAAAAGATTTTTCTCATTGCATTGTATCACAGTCAATTATCCAAAAACTGAAAGTGAATATGTGGGCTTTTGGAATGCCTAACTGGTTATAATTTATCCATATTGCGCATGTGTGGTGTTGATCCATATTTGTAACAGTGGGAGGCTCTTGCTTTGTTGCTTATTGGAATTAGCATAAACCAGTTGAGGTCTTTACCGGAGGGTACTACATTTGGTCTTCCAATTGCAACAGGCGCATACTTGTACACACTAATTTTTGTAAGTTGTTAAAACAGTTGCATCACATAATGGATATGGCAACTTTTTGAACTGTCTCTATGACAAAGGATTATATCTTGCAATGTTCTTATTCATACAGTAGGTCTGCTGAGATGCATGTTTTCCCCCTTTGTTCATTAATATAGAAAACTATAAACTGCTTATTTACAGATTATAGTTAAGCTAAACATAGCTTAAGGAGTTTTTTAGCAATTAACAAGCAGGGGTGCCTGCATGTTGCAGCAGGTAATAGTATGTTTGGGAGAGGAATTTTTGAATATTTATCAAAATTAAAAAATTAAAATAGTAATAAAATTAAGGATAAGGACTATTTTTGATTTGTTAAGTTAAAACTATATATTAAATGGTTGTTTTGGACCTTTGGTCTTTCGAAGCAATTAAAGTTAAGTGAATAAAAAAAATTAACTTTAGCTATAATATAAACAGACAAATAAATTGATAAATGCAATTTATAAGTTACAGCTTTTAACTCTTTGTTAACCATTGCACTCATTAAGGTGGTACTTTGGCCAAATTTATAAATCATTCAAAACACTCCATAATTTACAACTCCATGACTATCTTTTAGAATTTATTCGATTATTAATCCAGTTAATAAGGTGTGAACTTGACTAAAATCACAAATAAATTCTCATAATTTATAATGCAAACTTTCTAAATCAACTATCTAAATGAATATCTATTAAAACTCTTGACGCTAATATAATCAAATCAAGTTACTAATCATACTTGAATACTATGATGGTTTCATAGTAATCCCTACTCCCTAGTAATGTTAGTATATCAATAGAAAAAAATAATAAAAAAAAAGAATAAATTGACAAATGACAAATAAAATTATTTTGTAGGTTGGGGTTTTAGAGTCAATAGATAATTTAGGATTTCAGGACAAAAATTATTAACTATTACAGACATAAGTTCAAAAAAGGCTGTTAATGAACAAATGTTACAGAAAGTGCTAGAGCACAGTAAAAAACCCTGGTGAAGGGAAGCCCACATATGACCCAAAAGACTTAGAAAACACAAACTGCGAAAAATTATCATAAAGCGTGCACTATTGTGCTAATTGTGCCTCCCTCTTGCAAAGACACTGCTATCTCAATAGTGTTAAGAATCTTTAGTTATATGTATAATATTAATGTATCTATTATGCTAGAGACTGACACAATGAAACCTAACTCTATGACATTAATGCAGGTTACTGTTCCATCCCTGGCATCTGTCTTTAATGAGTATGCTTTAAAGAGCCAGTTTGAGACAAGCATATACCATCAGGTGAGTTTATAATGATATTATTTGTTGTACTCATGATGAATTAGCCTGGTGGGACAACTGATGGCACATTTGTCATGGGCTCTAGCATTGATTTTTAATAACTAGGGGAAAAGGAAAAGAAAAATCTCAAGTAGTCTTACATGGCATAGATTGTGGGAGAATTAAAGTAATTTGCTGAAGGATAGCTAAATGATTTAACTAGTCTGTTCTTTGACCTTTAGTTTAAATCCTCCATTTATTTGTGGTTGCTTTATGTGTTTCACAGAACTTATTTCTTTATGGATATGGTGCCATGTTCAATTTCCTAGCCCTTCTTGGGATTGCAATTTTTAAAGGTAGGGCATAGACTCTAAGCTTGGAATTTACTGTTGCTGCCTGGTGGCATGAAGCTGCTGATAAGCTCTGAATATTTGGAGGAAATTATGATATGATTATCAACAGAGCTTCATTGATCACGTTTGGTCGCTATTTCTTGATTATCTCACAAATTCCTTTATACACACACACACACATACATATATATATATATATATGTATATATATATGTACGATATTTTGCCATTTAGAGGCAGTATAAATTGCTCTAAGCACACTCATAATCTTTTTGCTTACTAGCTGCTGTAATTCCATGACCTCCTTGCTTTTAGGTCCCAGTAGCTTGGATATCCTGCATGGACATTCAAAGGCTACCATGCTTTTAATATGCAACAATGCAGCCCAAGGGATCTTATCATCTTTCTTCTTCAAATATGCAGGTAAATTTCACTACTAAAGTTTTTTGTTTTTTTGTGACTGTAAGGTGATAGGGAAAAAAAAGGCAAAGAAGATGAAGGGATTGCTGGAAAACACTGAATTTAATAAGACCTTGGAAAAATACTTGAGTTAGTTCATATCTACACGGGTTGAATTGGTTTTAAAAGGGTGAAAAGAAGGTAAACAACATTAAGTTTAAGGCTTGGTTACATTCATGTCTTTATGATCATGTGCCACAAACTAAATCATACTCTAATTTGAACTGCTTTTGGTTTCCAGCTTGTTTGTAGAGAAAGTAATTCCTGCTGACATCATAGCCTAAATAGATGCCATCATTGCTTGAAAATTTTATGGGAAATTTCACAACTATCAATTGTGTCTGTCGTAGATGCCATGGAAATGTGTAAAAGGATATGTGCAGCAGGTGGTAATCTCCTAAAGGAATCTTTTACCAAAAAAAAATTCTCTTAAGGAAGTTAGAGATTCAAGGTCATAGTCTGGCCATCCGGATAGTTTGGGTAGAGGGATAGGAGAGGGTACCTCTCTTTGTGTAACCTGACCAATGGATTAAAAAAAAATGAACGAGATGCCATCAGGCATCTAAACCTTTTAGCACCTACTGCCCGTAGTTAAAGAAAACACCTGGAAATTACTGGTATGCAATTTATTTTCAGAAAAAGAAACCCATTTTTAGGAAAATGTTAAACTGTTCTGTGGCTAAATATCTAGTTTGACTGGAAACTTTTCAGCTATTCTGCAAATTAAGCATGATGCCGCCTTTCACATGATGACTTGATTAAGTTTTAGTCTGTGTTGCTCCGGCTCTTCATTTTTCTTGAAGTACCCGTGCCCGATGCATACTTGGGGGTATGGGGATATGACCCTCCAAATACATGGAAAATCTTAGAAAGTATTGAACATACCCATGTTGGAAACATACCCGTATCCGACACACCCAGTCCGAGAAACATAGGTTTTAGCTGATCATGATCACGACTGTCAAGAATCATTGGTATATGAAAAGGAACTTTAGAGAATACTTGGTGAATCATTTTCGTTTATTTTCAAGGTAAAGGAATAAAAGTTTTTTCTTCAGTCAAGCATAACATCTGGACCACTTTTTATGACTACACTCACAGTCCCCCTAGTATGCAATTCATGTGAGAATGATGCTATGCTAACTGTATATTTAAGACCCATAACTTTATCATACAACATTATGCTGCTGATTATCTTGCTGAAATTTTGTCAAACCAGTTTCCCATATTTTAGTAATTCTCACTAAATTTCTCTTTTTTTTTTTGGCTGAGTGGCTGCTTCTTCTCTCATAGACCCTTCATTGTTCCTTGTCTAAATATGGCTCCTTGTTCTAGCAGATACAATCTTGAAAAAGTACTCCTCAACTATTGCCACAATTTTTACTGGCATAGCATCTGCTGTTTTGTTTGGTCACACCCTGACCATAAACTTTGTTTTAGGAATCTCAGTTGTGATTATCTCCATGCATCAGGTAATTTTAGCTTATATAGGTGCTCATATATGTTCATGCTGACACAGTTTTCCTTTTGTTTACCATTTCTGTTTGTGACCAGTGAAGCACACACAGAAACCTTGACCTATATATTTTTCTATATTCCTACCCTATTATGCTTTCTTTGTCTGCCACTTTGATGATAGGGAGAGACTGCTTCTAATTGTGTTCTATATTTTCTTCAGTTTTTTTCAGCACTTTCAAAGGTTAAAGATGAACAACAAAGTGGTAGTTTGGAAATGGTGGATAGCCAAGACAGCAAGAGGTATGCCCTTTTCCTGTATGCTATTTTTGTGGACCATGAGTAAACTGAGTTATGCTCAGATATTGATTATGGCATTAACTGGATCTATGATTTCAAAAAGTTCATTTTTTTTTTCTTTTATTGTTCACTAGCGAGAAATGACTGTGGTCTATTTCTATTCCTGATCTTGAGCAAGTTGAAAAGGAGGGTTAATATGAACAGATAATGATGGGTCTAAGAGGCGTTGGAATAATGAGAGCTCTTAAGAGTTAAGACTTGTCTCAGATGGAATCAAACATCTCACTCTGTTGCCTTATTATGCCTTTCTGATGTGCACATATCACATCGACTTCTGTCTTGTGTCTAAAAACATGGTTTCCTTATGCAAACAACCACTGGGTCAACAAAGGGCTTATCACCAAAATTGGGTCTAACTTTCTTTTTTTCCCCTTAAATGGTTATTCTTTTATTTCTTTATTTTCCTTTTATTCTATGCATCTTTTTAATAGTGTGTGCAATAGTTACCAGAAGGTGCCAATACCTGGCTGACAGCATTAGATTTTTTCCGGCATCCTTCTTCTTTTTGGGCCCTATAATCTTTTCCTATTCTTGGCTTTTCGATTTGTGATATAAACCATTAAGATAACTATGACTAGCCGTGTTGTTGTGATGAAGTGAACTGTATGACGCTTCATCTCTTTGTCATACATTATAGTATAAGTGGTATACCTACTTTGAGTCAATGATCATATTCTGACTAAAAACAAAGTTGTTAAATTTGTTTGATTATAATGCATGCCTACTGTCTGAAACAACAGATATTGATTTAGTATTTAGATTTTAGAGTAGGGCTAAGGTATCAAGCATAAAACTTTTGTTGCTGAGTTTCATTTTGCTTTACCGGGTGGTGCATCAAGCTTATACTTTAAGTTAGAAAAGTATGTCCTTTGGTTCAGCACAATTATCGGAGAACTTATTCAGAGACTTGGTTGGATGGTCATTAAGGAACAACTATTTTGAAGTTCGTGAATGATTATGATGATCTATAGACACTATATACTGCCCTATTTTCTTGAAAAATCTCATGCAGTACATTTGTTGGCATTTCTATTAGCATATTTTATGTGCAATGAATGCAAGAAAAAAAAAAAAAAAAAAAAAAGAGTACAAGAGAGACCTCCAGTTTAAGTTGATTGCATTCTTTTCTAGTGAAAGCAGATCTTTTTTAATGTACTTGTCAGCACACCACAACATTTTGTGTTACCTTCACTTCTCCCAATATTGTAGTTGTTTGATTCACTGCAAACTAAAGATGCTAACTTGCTGATATCTTATCAGGTCTAAGGATGCATCCTTCCTAAATATGACTGCTGGAGCAAATGAAGATGTGAGAGCTTTCACTAGCTGTTTTCTATTGAAATATCTTATCAACTCTTGAATTTTGATTTGCAATGATGTTTCCTAATGCACTTTTTTTTTTCCAGGCTACTCATCGTGTTAATGAGGAGGAAAAAAGAGCACTTCTTCCAGTTTAGGTTCACATGTATTGGGTATGGATAATGGATGTGCAATGTTGGCTTCGCTGATAAGTAGAATGTCTTAATTTTCTGTGCTTTGTTCACTGTCTAAAACTTATCATTCCCTTATGTGCTTTTGAAAAATAACATGTTTCAAATAAAAGAAACCTATCATAATAAATTCTGCTTGTACCTACATGGAACCTGTAGATATTCAAAACTTGTAGGATTTTACTAATATTAGAAGATAGAGGTGGCAATTGGGTGTGTCGGGTTCAGGTTGAGTTAGTTTGGGTCATGAAATTTTGGTGTCACTTCAGGTTCAAGTTGTTTTCTGCTCGGATTCAACTCACTTTGGGTTTCAAATTACTATTGCTCAGGTCATTGACTTTTTTCAATAAATTCAAGTTGAGTTGACTGTTGAGTTCAGGTCATCTTGTATAATAATTTACATCATAGATGTTTTTTAATTAAATTAAAATGCTAAATGAGAAAATAATATATCTTATGCTTAATTTAAGTATCAAGTTCAGGTCACTGTGGGTTGAAGTTGAGTCAGGTTTGGTTGTTGTCTTTTAGAGTGAAATTGGCTTTTGGATTGTATCAGGGTTCAAGCAGGTTGGGTGGGTTTTATTGGTCGGGTCAAGTTTTGTTAGGACATGATCATTAAAAAGATTTTGTTTGTTATTTCTGCCTTAAAAGTATATAATTCTTGTAAATGGATTGATTTCAGGAACAGTTTTGGAGTATACATTCTTTTAGGTGGACTCAGTTGGACAGAAGATAATACAACTTTTAGTAACTGAACAGAATAAAAGGCATCTAATGGTTCACAATTCATTACTTCATCTCATGCTTGGATCAGTTACCATATTGAAGATCTGCTATAGAAGAAAAGTTCAAATTTTATACTGGATTATAGAATTCTTCTTTTTCGTCCTTTTTTCATCGAGTAAAGAGATAATTATTTTCTTCTTCTTCTTCTTCTTCAAGTGTACATCGTGCTGAGCTCAATCATTTCCCTTTAAACTTAGGGATCATTTGTGAACATGGAATGAATTTTATGCAGTTTTACCTTGAAATCTTTGATATCCATTGGACTCTTGAATTTGTCGGAAGCTATTCTTATCTTTCATTTACGAGGAAGAGGAGATTTAGACCTTCAACCTCAATCCTCTTAAAAAGTGATAAATAACTTTTTAAGTCTAACCAGGTTTGTTTTAGCATCAATAATGATTGTTGGTGTTTTCTTGGTTAGGGGCAGTACAAAAGATCGACTCTTTCCACCTTGATAGCAGGGGAAAAGAAAAGAAAAGCAAAGGTCAATAATTTAGGTGTTTATCTATCGGGTTTGGGTTAGACCTTTCACGGGTTGGATCTTGGATAAGATTTTTTAAATCCGGATTTGATTAGAGTCATTATTTAATTTATTTTAATATATTTTTAAATATTTTCAGATTTATTTGGATCTGACGGAACGAGTTTTAGGCAAGATTTTCAAGAAAAAAATGAATTAATTTGGTATTGAATATTTTTAGTTTGGGTTAGAGGGTTTTTTTTTTTTTTTTTAAGTCAAATCCAAATTCAGTTATGTTTCACTCATTTAATTATTATATTTAATTATTAAATTTTAAAATATGATTCAAAATTAACAATAAATAATAATATAATATATATTAATTTAATAATTTAATTCGATCGAACTTTTAAATAATAATTTGATTCTAGTTGAGCTTGCAGGTTTAGACGTATAGTTTGACGTTTGGATACCTTTAAACTCGTTCGATGAGAGGATCCAATAAAGGTCAGTGTCTTTTAGGCCCAACTGGGGTCCAGTGCGAGGGGAATGGATCTCCACACAGCACTGGCCCCTCTCATTAAACGAAACTTAGTCAAGATACCTCTACTCCATATCATCATTCTTCAATGGTTTACCTTTGCCTGTAAATGTTATTTCATGGAAAGAACAACCAGAAAATTTTCTGATGATGGCATGGCATGTACACCTTGCATATACGCAAGGAATTGAGTTTAGATTTGTTGAGTGGTAAAGGGGAGAAAAGACAAAGAGAATCTTCTCCTTTTGCTTTTTTCCCCTAAAATTGCGGTTCTAATTTGGTTGTTTTCTCAAAATGACAAAAGTAGGTTTGGATAGGGATTCGGTTATACCTAGAGGGTAAATAAGATATATGTGCTCGCAAGCTATTCGAGTTTAGTTTGAAAACTCAAATTCGGCTCGGTCATTTTCGAGCTCGAGCTTAAGCAGCTCAAGCTATCAAGCGAGCCGAATTTGAGTATCTTAATATTTGACTCGAGTAGCTCGCGAGCTTAATCGAGCTTTTTATTTTTAATTAGTATTAAAACTCTCAAATCGAACTCGAACTCGAGCTCAAATACAAATAATCGTGTTTGAAGTCAAGCATGGAAATCGAGCTTTATTTTTTACTAGGTAAACGAGCCTAATCGAATCTAATCAAGTGAGCTCGAGCAGTTCGATTTTTATCTCGAATGGAGCATTAAAAGTAAAATTCGATCGAGCTCGAACCGAGTTTCGAGCCTCGAATTTCAAGTCGAACTTGAACTTCTTACAATTTAAACTCGAGTCGATTACACCGTTAGGGCTAGACCTGCTCATCGGCCGGGCCGGGCTGCGGCCCGATTTTTTTTTCAAAATCTTTACCCAAGCCCGGCAGGACCGAATTCACTGTTCATAATATTAAATATATATATTTATAATTAAAATTAAATAAAATAATATTATTATAATTAAAAAACACTGTTCCGAGCCGGGCCGGATCGGCCCGGATTAAAAATATCCTGCCCAGGCTCTGCCCAATACGGGTCTGGCCTGGCCTGCCGGACCGGGCAGGCTACCGACCCATGAGCAGGTCTAGTTAGGACCATACCATTTCCACACAAACATGAGCAAAAGATAAGCTGCTGCTGCTGCCTAACTCTGTATTTTCATCTACTTTTGTTGAAATTCTGGGTTCAAAAGTATAATTTTCTATTACACACCCACATGATCACTTTTGTTTGATAATATTTGCACTTTGCAGGAGCATGAGCCACCCAGATTTTCTCATCCGTCAACATTGTTGTGTCAATGATGTTAGGATTAGATTATTATATCATTGATTAATCCTATACTAGAAATTAGATTTACTAAATTTACATACGATATGAACACGATACGTTTAATAAATACGAAAGTAGTGTAATAAACACGAAACGATAAGTTCAAACACAATTAACACGATTAACACAATGCGTTTAATACACGTATCATATTCTTATTTAAAATTTTGACACATTTAATAATTTATGTCAGCGGATGGTTATAAAGCTCAGAAAGAGCCTTGGCCCCCTCAAGTTTAAAAAAAACTCTCAAGTATATAAGTTAAATAAATTTAAATTCATATCCTCAAATTAAAATTATTAATTTTATTTATTTTTTATGTGATTTTATAAATTAATTTTATGCATTGTAATTTAAGAGGGTTAAAATCATATTATTATTTGACTATTTATTATACCAAACATCATCATTTACAAAATTTTAAAATAAAAAGATTTGTTGCAAAGTTTAAATCAAAATCATGTAAATTTAATAAAAGTCAAATTGACTTTTTAGTTTTTTCAATAAGACTACTCTAAAGTTTCCAAGTAAATTGAACCCGGAGCTTAACCCAAATGATTCACCCACTTTCTTTAATAAATGGATTTTTGAAGGTTGGAATTCAATTATCAACATTTAGAATTCTCTTTCAGCCTCCCTTTGTACCAACTTTTTTTTTTTTCCAAGCAAGTACAACATGTTTTTCTTAACAGACTACAACTTATTCTCTCCAAATAATTTTCACTTGTAATTTTACCCTAAATTTGCTATCATGCAAACTTTTTTTAACACAAAAGTTAGATTGGCACCTCTTTACAAAAAGTTAGAAAAACATCTAACTTCTTATCTCAAAGTTTTTACTTTATTCTTTTATGGTATATTTTATTTTTTCATTTTGATGACAAGTAGATTGTTTAACAATTGATTTATTTATATTTTTTTAAAAAGAAAGTCGCTCACTATTTTAAGTAAAATTATTTATTTGATGTATTATGATTTTTTATACATTTTTTTATGAATTAATAAAATTTATAATTTTGTAAGCTTATTTTATTTGTTAATATATTACTTGCAAATATATATATACTATTAATAATATAATAGGATATATTTCATGAGAGAATGAAGATCGATTCGGTATAAAATTAATTGACTCTTTCAAAATCTCAAATATCAAAATCCGTCATTAATTTATGTTATATTTATATTTACACGACTGATTTTAAAAATATAAAATATAATACATATACATAAATTATCAAATTTACTAAAAATAACCCATATTACCATCTATTACAATAATTAAAAATTATCCCCATAATCGATATAAAGCTTTATTAGGCAAATTGAATCAATGTCCTCATGACAACACAGCAACGACATTCCTCATTTTTTTAGGTGCTTTGTGGGTATTTAAGTTATGAGATTCTTCTAGCTGTTTTTGGAGTATTTTGGTCTTTGTCTTTTTGGGTATTTGATCTTTATTACACGAGTTATAGATTTGCACATAGTAATGGCAGTCATTTTTTAAGGTGCTTTCTTGGTATTTCGGCTATGAAAATCTTTGTGTTTTTGAGGTATTTGGTTTTTAAAATTTAATATATAATATAATCTATACTAACTATAAAAGTTATTCCTTAAGCAATGAGAAAGCTCAATTAGAAATTTTGAGTCATTGCTTAGGGGACAACTAAGTATAGGCATTAAAGGGTTGGGGGTTAATTTGGATATTTTCAATTTTAATGAAAAAGGAAAGAAAAAAAATAAAGAGGGAATAAAGAAAAAATAAAAGATGGAGAAAAAATTATATATTCGTGTTATTTTTGTGTTCATGTTATTTTATTTTTCAAAATATTATAAATTTGTATAATTTTTACAAGTTAATAATTTATTTTATGTAGATTTTGACACGTTCGAATATTAGTGTCGTGTTCATGTTATTTTTTCGTGTGTTCAAAATATTATAAATTTATATAATTTTTACATGTTAATAATTCATTTTATGTAGATTTTGACACGTTTAGGTATTCATTCGTAATCATATTATTTTATGTGTCCTTGTTATTTTTTCGTGTATTCAATGTATTATAAATTTATATAAATTTTTACATATTAATAATTCGTTTTATGTAGATTTTGACACGTTTGTATATTTGGGTTGTGTTTATGTTATTTTCGTGTCATGTCGTATCGTATTTTAATTATTTTTTTCATGTGTTCGTGTTGTGTTTCAATTCATCCAAATATTTTGCATAGTTTGTCACGGTGATTCAATTTAGAAAAAATTTTGTGTGTTCGTGTCGTGTCTCAATTCATCCCATATTTTGCATAATTTGTCATAATGATTTAATTTAGAGAAAAAATTATATGTTCGTAACATGTTCGTGTTATTTTATTGTGTGTTTAAAGTATTATAAATTTATGTAAATTTTTACACGTTAATAATTCGTTTTATGTAGATTTTGACACGTTCGTATATTTGTGTCATATTCATGTTATTTTTCGTGTCTTATTTTAATAATTTTTTTTTATGTTGCGTTCGTGTCGTATGATCATGTTGTGTCTGAAATTGTCAAGTCTAATTAACACTATTCAAATAACTCTCAATTTTATGTCGCGTGTTGTCATGTTCGTGTTGTTTTTTCCTTCATAATCGTATTCAAGATATTATATATTTATATGAATTTTGACACGTTAATAATTCGTTTTATGTAGATTTTGACACGTTCGTGTATTTGTGTCGTGTTCATGTTATTTTTTGTGTCATGTAGTATTTTAATTATTTTTTTCCTGTAATGTTCATATCGTATAATTATATTATGTCCGAAATTGTCGGATCTAATTGATTATATTTGAATAACTCTCAATTTTATATGAGGTATTGTATAAATATAGAAGTTATTATTTTTCTAAATTATCTTTACTCCTCTTGCCTTTTTTATGTTTCAAATTTATTATAAAATATCAATTTAAATTCGATAATATATTCACAATAAAACGCGAGCATTTATCTAATAAAGGTAACAACGACAGCGAGCAATAATCTATTGTTCACGTGGAATTTTATTCTTGTGTTATTTTTTTTTTTTTAACAAAGGAGGCAATATATACAATCCTCTCTTTGTCTCATATTATTGTTTGATTTTGATTTTTTTTTAATAAAAAAATTTCAAGTTTGATTTTTGTATTTATATATTATCGATGGCGAACATGAGACTGGAAGGAAGCCATGGCCTCTCAAAAATTTTGAAATTTAATTATATATATATATGGTGTTATAAAGACTTTTTAAATATATCTTTCAAAATAAATCAATGACTCCAAAATAAATCAATTTTCCCTACATACAAATCTTGGCTCCCATTGTATATCCATTATTAATGATAATTTTAGAAATTTTTTTTTTTGAGTAAAGTGATTTTTAAATACTATATATTTGTTAAATTTTAATTTAATTAAATATTTGAAATAATTAGTTAAAATTAAAAAATATTTATTGATTAAAAATAATCAAACTAAAGTGTTGTTTGATAAATTAAAAATTAAATGTTGAAAAATTAAATATTGAATTTCTAATATTACAATTTATAAGTATTGATTTTGTATCATAAAAATTATTTGATATGTTATTAAAAATTAAATACTAAACATAATGATATTGTTTGATAACTACAATGTTAAATTTTGAAAATTATTCATTTTACATGTTTACCCTTATTATCATATCATATGTTATATTGTTCCAAATAAAATCAAATTCTATTAATGACAGTAATTGATTTGAACAACTATAAAATATTAGGAAAAATAACAACAGTCAAATAAAAAAATTAATATATAAAAATTATATAATAAATAAAAAATAATATTAATGTTGTTTATGTAGCAATGATATAAAAAAAATTTCATAAAAAAATCATAACTGTGGTTTTCTAACAAAGAAAAGAATCTTTGACAAGGTAAAGAAAATGATAGGAATGAAATTGTTCTCAAGGAACATTCAAGCCACTACCAGTCTAAAAAATAAAGCAAGCAGAACGAACAATAGTCTTCTGAAACTGCAAAAGCACCTAACATATGAAGGTCTACAAACTTAGGTCTGCAACCCTAAACCATTTAATAGCAATAGGCACGGTAATTCGGGTATTTATATATCGTGTTATTATTTCGTAACATAATTATGTTTGAAATGTTATATCTATCTATAACTATAATATATTTTTGAATACACATATTCATGACACATGTCATTTTTTTAAGAAAAAAAAATAAAATAAAAAAGAAAAAGAAAAAAATATATAAAAATTTGTATATTTGTATTTGTGTTATTTTTTATATGTTCAAAGTATTATAAATTTTTACATATTAATAATTCATTTTATGTATATTTTGACACGTTTGTGTATTCGTGTAGTTTTCATGTTATTTTTCGTGTTGTGTTTTAATTATTTTTTCTATCATGTATTCGTGTCGTATCTCAATTCATTTCATATTTTGCATAGTTTGTCATTATGATTCAATTTAGAAAAAATTTTGTATGTTCGTATCGTATCTCAATTCATAACATATTTTGTATAATTTGTTATAGTGATTCAATTTAGAAAAAAAATTATGTGTTCGTGACGTGTTCGTGTTATTTTTTTTTTATATTTTAAAGTATTACAAATTTATATAAATTTTTACACGTTAATAATTCGTTTTATATAGATTTTGACACGTTCGTGTATTAGTGTTCATGTTTTTTTTCATGTCGTGTTTTAATTATTTTCCCATGTTGTGTTTGTGTCGTATTTCAATTCATCTCATATTTTGCATAATTTATCATAGTGATTCGATTTTAACT
The DNA here is from genome assembly GCA_030761205.1 of Fremontodendron californicum. NCBI lineage: Eukaryota > Viridiplantae > Streptophyta > Magnoliopsida > Malvales > Malvaceae > Fremontodendron > Fremontodendron californicum. The sequence continues at coordinate 26,518,077 of JAULJL010000009.1, forward strand.
CTAAATTTATTTACTTATGATATTAAAACATAAAAAATTAGTTAAATAAATAATAATAATATAATATAATATAATTTATATTTATATTTATTTATAATTATTAATTTAATTAAAATTTTATAAATATTTAAAAAAAATTATCAACGAAGCGAGGAAAGAATTCTAATCTATAATCAACAACTATCATATAATATTGCCTACACTATTTTTCTAGATGTTGATATATGGATTTTTTTTAGTAGGAAAGAAAAAGAAAAAAAAAATGATAAAATTTATATGTTTATGTTCGTGTTATTTTGTGTGTATTTAAAGTATTAAAAATTTATATATATTTTTACACGTTAATAATTCGTTATATTCATATTTTGACACGTTCGTGTATTAATGTAGTTTTATGTTTTTTTTTGTGTTGTATTTTAATTATTTTTCCTTTACTTTGTTCGTGTCATATCTCAATTCATTTCATATTCTGCATAGTTTGTCATTGTGATTCAATTTAGAAAAAAAATTATGTTCGTGTCGTGTCTCAATTCATGACGTGTTTTGCATAATTTGTTATAGTGATTCAATTTAGAGAAAAATTTGTGTGTTCGTGTTCGTATTATTTTTTTTGTATTTAAAGTATTACAAATTTATATAAATTTTTATACGTTAATAATTCGTTTTATATAGATTTTGACACGTTCGTATATTCGTGTAGTGTTCATGTTATTTTTCGTGTCGTGTTTTAATTATTTTCTTATGTTGTGTTTGTGTCGTATCTCAATTCATCTCATATTTTGCATTATTTGTCATAGTATTTGTGTCATATCTCAATTCATACCATATTTTGCATAATTTATCATAGTGATTCAATTTTAACTCTAAATTCATTTACTTACGATATTAAAACAAAAAATTATTTAAATAAATAATAATTATTTAATATGATTCAAATTATATTGATTTATTATTATTAATTCAATTAAAAATTTATAAATATTAAAAAAAAATCTCCTAGCGAAGTAGAGGAAGAATCTAATATTTATATAAATTTTGATACGTTAATAATTTGTGTTATATAGATTTTGACACGTTCATGTTTTTGTGTCGTGTTCATGTTATTTTTCTATCGTGTCATGTTTTAATTACTTTTTTTGTGTCACGTTTGTGTCGTATAATTGTGTCGTGTCTAAAATTACTAAGGGCTAGTTTAGCATTGTTGTTGAAAAAAGTTTGGGTTAGAAAAAGCTTGGTTTGAAAAAAATATGTTTAAAAAATGTGATGAAAATTGTGATTTAAAAACTTTTAAGTGTTTGACATTGTTGTGAAAAAATGCTATAAGGAATTGAAATGTAAAAATATATATATATATATGTTTAAAATAATAAAAGTTTAGAGATGTGAAGATAATAAAATCATTTTATTCAAAAACTAGCTTCTAAAGTCCAAAAACTCTATTTTTTTGGTTTGGATTGTTAAATCATAATTTTAAACGCAAAAATAATTTTTTTATCTGTTTAATATTACATTTGAAGTGAAACACAATTTTTAGTCTAAAAAATTGTTAATAATAATACCAAACGGGGCCTAGGTCTAATTAACAAGCTTGACTTTATTTGTGCCATCATAGGAAGGTCTACAACCTCCTTCCCCCTCTTCCAAACTCTGGGCTTCCTCCATTCTCCGTTTCCCCTCAATCGCTTCATCTTCTCCCGTTGGTGACGCCATTGGTTCAATATTTATCTCTCTCTCATTTGTTTTTCTTTTCCCCTGATTGCCCTCCCCCACCCTCAACTTGGCTCCCTCCTATTTCCTACAATTTTCTTTCTCTATCATTGTCTTTTTTTCTTTTTCTATAAAGTAAATGAAAGTTTTATTTTTGAATAAAGTAACAAAAAAGCCTGAATTTTATCATTTTTAGTTAAAATTTTGTACTTTTATTAGATTTTGACACACACTCTATGTGAGTGAAAAAAAAAAGTTATCTAATTATGAAAGTAGTGAGTAATTTTTTCTCTGTGTGAATATGTTAAAAAATAAAATTAATTAAAAATATTTAAATTTCATACTAAATAACATTTTATCCTTTATTTTATAGATTTATTATAATTTAAATTTTGTGTGAATTTCACCAACCGAATTGACATCACTTGATCTAGTGACACCAAATTTAATTAGCTACTTTATTAATAGTATAGATTTAATCTAAATAAGTTTTAAATTTTAATTGGCGCTTAAATAATCATTTAACCTTTAATTTATACTCAATAAGCATTTAACGTATAATTTATACCTAAATTATTTTTTATTTTTCAAAAAATATATATTTTTCTTTGGAATAAGTATTTATTTGAATACAAATTGAAGACTAAAAATTATTTTGGTATAACAAAAGCGTACTTTGAAAAATGAGAAAATTCAGCGATTCATTTAATATTTTATTTTTTATTAAAAGCCAGAGGATATTCAGGTGATACATTTCATTGAATTTTAAAATTTTTAATAGTGATAGATGGAATAAATGAATTTTAATTATTTTAAATTCAAAAATCATAATTAAAAATATTATTGCATAGAAATAATAGATAATTAGTGCAATTTATTCAAAGCTCATGTTTGAATCTTGAAAAAAAGGTGGGATTAGACTATCAAATCTGATCTAAACACGAAAAATTCATCTAATCCAATCCAATCCAATCCACTCGAATCTGAATCCGATCAAACCTAATTTGATCAAAAAAAGTCAACAACTCGAGTCATTCAATCCAAATTCGACCGAACTCGAAATTACTCGGATCTGAAACGATCTGAACCCAAAAATGATTCAAATTCGAAATGACCCAAACTCGAATGACTCGAAAGATGGGCCCGAACTTAAATCAAGTAAAACTTTGTTTTTACAAATATTAATTTAATAAAAATAATAAATATAACACAAATTACTATTTTATTATAACTTTAAATTATCTTTTAAAATATTTTTCTTTACTATTAAAATTTTATATAATTTTAAATATTATCCTTCTTAATTATGATTAAAAATGAAAAACAAATTATTTTTATTATAATTATAATTAAATTAAATTTTTATGTTTATTATATATTATAAATAAAATTCTTTTTTCTTATTATTAATGTGACAGCCGCATGTAAAATGGAAGACAACAAAAATTTCATATTAAAATGTTTTTCTCTTTTTATTTTATTTTATTTTACCAATTTGTGTTTCATCCACAAAATTTTCATTAGGTGCCACCATCAATGTGAATTAGCAACTGTTTGCCGTCGTTCTTCAATTGCCAATTTCATCATTGTAAAATTGTGATATGAAAAAAATATTTCTACATATTTATCGAATTAATTAGATAATTAGCCAATTATCTAAGTATAAAATATAAATATAACTAATTATGTTTTATAAAAAATAAATTAGCAATTGAAATAAATATAATTACTAAAACTTAATTGAATATTAAGAAATTTTATTATCCTTATATGTAAATAGTATCTTTCTACTAATAAGTCTAATATATGTTAAAATTAAAATCTTTTTGGTATAAAAATTGAGAATTGAGATGGTTTTGTTGGATTTGATTAAAAGTGAACCAACGATTACCATGAACATTACATTAAAAATATTTTATTTTAATATAAAAGTAAAATCACATTTTTCAATTATAAAAAATAAAATTTTAACTTTAATTTAAAGCTACAAATTACAATGTTTATATATTTTTAAAAATATTATTTATTTTTGTTTACTTTTTATATTTCAATAAATTCTGATGAAATTTGACTCGATCAAGTAATTTATTTAAATTTAATCTGATTTGATTTTAAAAATTAATACATTGAACTCAAAGTAACTCAATTTTGAATGAACAAACCTTGAATACTCGAGTTTCAAATTTGAATTACCCGAACCCAAAATTATTCAAATTCAAAAAGATCAAAACTCAAAGTGACCCAAATCCGAAGAGATTTGAATCCAAAATAATCTGAATCTGAAACGATCCAAATCCAAAATTGATCCGAATTAACTCGACCTGAATTAATTCGATCCAAATCCAATTTGACAAGTCTAGCCGGGATTATGGATGGAAGAAAGTTATAAATAAAGTATTCAAAAACATTATGGCTTCTATGGTGCGTAAAAAATTGCAATGTGCTTCATATGTGTTTTGTAATTCTAACCGTTCGTTTGTTAGGTGAACCATAACCGTTGGATGAAGCTTCTACTGAAGTGTCAAGGATATCGAAGAAGACTTTCAATCACCTGGACCATTAGTGAAAGTAAAATTTGAGGAAAAGTATTTTGCGATAAACGAGATTATCATGCAAAAGCCATGTGTGTGCAAGAGTGGAGTATAGAGAGTTCTTTTTTACGAAAATTAGAGTAGAAGATTTTGTCAATTTATTTAAAATATGATTCGTTTAGAGTTAGAATTTGGATAAATTTCCACTGTAGTGGTAATGGGGTGTGTTGTATATGGTTGTTTGTGTTTTATGGGTATGGGTTTATTATATTTTGTATTATTTTATTTATAAAAGTTGGGGTTTACGATGGCCCGTTGGTTTAGGATAATAGGTTTCGATTTTATTCAAGATAGATTGGGCTTGTGATCGAAATTTGTTTAGACTATAAATAGAGTTAATTAATGTTGACTTGGTCGTTTATATGATAAAATGTTAAATTAAGGAATTGAGAAAAAGTGTAACGAGTATATGATAACTCTATGCAATAAAGTTATTTATTCACATTTTGTGCATTAAAAATTGCTAACTTCTTGAGTTTTAATTCATAGTTATTATTTTTTAGTTTGCTTTTAGGTTAGTTTTATTTATTGCTTTCATGATTAAATTAGGTAATAACTTACACTGTATTTGGTTCACCTGAATGGCTTAGCCATTCCGGATGAATTCAGCTCATTACAGTGTAGCGGGTGTTTGGTTGACCTTTGGTTGGCCGAATGGCCTATTCAGGACTATTCCCCAAAGTCTCGTAATAGCCATTCAGCAACCCCCCTCTGAATGGCTATTACGGGACTCCTGAAATAGAGTTTTTTTTTTGGTTCCCAATTTACCCCTAAACAAAAATAAAAAACCCCAACAAAAAATCAACATGCAATCACCAAAAAATCAACACAATGCCTCTACAGTATTGTCTAGAAAATTATTTTGAAAAGAAGAAAAAAGAAGAGAGGAGAGAGAAAATAGGTTTTCGGGTTAGGGTTGATCAAGGAGGGTTCAGGGGTTAAAACTTGGTGTAGAGGAAGGTTAAAGAGAGGGAAAGAACATACTAATAAATCAGAAGACGGTTAACGGCAGAAGAGGGGTTTTTGGGAGGTTTTTGTCGCGATCTTCTTTTGTAGATCTAGGCTTTTCTATGGGGTTTTTTTTTAGAAAAAAACCAAGTGGAAAAAAAAGAAAGAGGGGATTGAGAGGAAGTTGTGTGTTAAACTTAAGACATTCTGGGTTGGTCGGCGACGGCGGACGGTGGTCGGCGGTGGCAGAGGCAGCGGCGGTCGGCCTGAAACTGGGTTTTTGGTTTTTCTAAGTTTGGAGTTTGAGAGAGAGAATATGAATCTAGAGAGAGGGGATAGAAAAAATGTGAGATTTTTTTTGGGTATTTATATTATTTCGAAAAAAATAAAAATTTATAAAAATATTTTTAATATAATAAAAAATAGTTATAATATTTTTAAATATATTAAATATAAAATATTATTAAGACATTTTATATTATATTTTATATAATATGTAACAAAAATATTTTAAAATATTATATTAATATTACTTTGAAATATAATTTAAATATTATTAAATATAAAATTTATAAATATATTTTTTAATATTATTTGTAATATAATATTTTAAAATATTAATTTAAAATATATTTATACATGTATTAGTAAATTTTATTACAAATCACAAAATAATTTAAGTTTTATAAATAAAATATTTATTATTTAACTTAAGAGTAAAATAGATATTTTATCCTTATTTCTTATCTATTCTTTAACATCATTTTAACCAACCAAACAATGTAATACTATTACTCATCTATTACATTCAATCAACCAAAATACGTAATACTTATTACATTTCTATTCCATTCCCTCTCTATTCCATTATGCTCTCTATTCCATTCCCCTATATTCCATTATAGTGAACCAAACGTACCGTTAGTGTTTTGTAGGTGCAAAGCAAGAAGGACAGATTTGATCTCTGAAACTTGTTGCTAGGAAAACATGATTTTGAAGTCTTTATTCAAGAAAACTTCATTCTTGACTTTTGAATCTGATTCTTAGAGCTTTTCCAACCGTATATACTTGTCCAAAAAGCATAATATTTGGTTATCCAAATCTGCTGAGAAAGTGTGAGAAGACAACACCAGGCAACAACACCACAAGCTAGAGACACTTAGCTTTTTGCTCTCGAGCAAAACAAAATAAAAGCAAAATAAGAAAATCTAATCTAATTCACTTTCGTAGGAAATCACGGTGGCACTTAGCATGTGACACAAGCCTTTAAACCCATAGGTGTCCCTAGTGGACAAGTTTAGTCTCGTGAGGGTTTACTAAGAAGATACCCACAAACATTGAAAAACTAAATAAAAAAAATATACTAAATATAATTACTCCTAATCCTTCATATATAAATAAGAGATAATCATTAAACAGGTCTTATAAACTAATCAATAGCTTAAAGAATTTCACAAAAATTCATGCTTGAATGTAAATAGTTTGAGTTAAGCCAATATTAACATAACATATTTCAATCAAAATAGTGCATATTCAAACTTAATCTCAACTTCTCACATGGGATACTCTCATAATTTTCACTCTTTAAAGTAGTGGTAAAGTGTTTATACTCAATCAATCTCATGAAAACAGTTTTACCATATGCTTGCTTGTCCACCTATTCTCCACTACTTAGATCATGCAACTTCATGAATCAAGAGGTCTTTATTCAAGGTTGTAATGGGGCCAAGGGGTTGTAATATGATTAAAGAATAAAAGGATAAAGATATCACAAAGGTTCCAAAGATTTCATAGAGTTTAGAGACATATTAAGATCATACATTTAAAAACTTCTCAAAACTCTTATAAAGCACATAATATCATAGGCTAAATATTCATGTTGAGCCTTTGCTTCATTCTAACCAACTTTGTAACATCTTTTCTTTAACCAAACGTTCAAGAGATGATTTTTTTTTTTTTTCAATATTCCCTTTTCTTTTTTCTCTTGAATTTTGTCATTCTTTCCCCCACACTTATCTTTTGTTCTAACCTAAATTTTCAATAGATATCCTTGTTTTTGCAATATGTCTCAAAACATTCAATCCATCTTTAGAATAAGGGTAAAGATATAAGTGTATTTAGGCTAGGTGTAAGATATGGTTACCAAAGAAATAGTTTATTCAATGTAGGCTCAAATTGGTTCACTAAGGGGATGTTCTCTTGGAACATCAATAATGGATGGCTGTTTGGCCCTGGTTATAATCCTAATGCCTATAATCATATTCATGTAGTTACATGCATCAATATAGTTTTAAATGGTTTAAAGCAAGTTCTAGAGAAACATGTTATCATGAGAGCACACAAGAAAGAAATTGGATTGATATGTATAATGCATCAATCATATAGGCTCAAAAACTCATAAGGATGATTATACAAGTCAATATCAAGTCTAAACATGCTTCTTTCTCAATCAACATATCATATCAACATTGGCTCATAAAAAATAGTATCAAGCTCAATTCTCATGAAAATCTTCTCACTAATAACCAGTTTTAGACCTATGCAATTCATATCTCATCATTATATTTAAAAGCAATTAAAACACACTAAACTAAGAAACTAAACTAAACTACCCCCACACTTAATGCTTACATTGTCCTCAATGTAATGCTATCACCCCATATGCAAGAAATATATGTAAGAGAAAATAACTACTAAATAAAAGAAGAAAAATAACTAAAGAACACCATATAAAAATTAAAACAAAGCACGAAAGAGAAAAAACAAATCTGGTTTGGCAGGTTGGTAATTTCTTCATTATTGGATGTCTTCCCAATTAGCACTTGAGTGATTGTGTTTAACCTAGCCAATACCCCTTCTTGGCTTTTTAGGATCTTCTGTTCTAGGCATGAGACTTTTAGGATTTCCGCGTTTTGTTGAAAGTTGTCTGTGCACAATAGTGGATGCATTCTCCATCACAATTATTATTCCATCATCCTTTGTGGTGCATAGCTCATCGAGGAATGATGCATATTTTGGTATTTGTTGAATGACATCCACAAACAAGCTGTTTAAGGTTTTCGGCATGTGTTGTTCATGTTCCTCCTCCTTGAACTTTGCGAATCTACTAGGAAAAGGTGGAGAAGAATCATTAGTAAAGATTGGAACCTTAAACGTTACCTCAAGTGCCGAAGTACTCTCCTTTGGAATTGAAGCTTCATTGTCTTCAAGAAGTAAATCCATCTCAAGTTCTTTCTCCTCCTCGGGTTCTCTTGGATTTTTTGATTCATCCTCAAGTTGTGTGGTACTAACATTCTCCTTTGGATCAATCATAGTTTGGGAAGGGAGTTGTTCATGTAGTTCCTCGGATCCTTATTCTACCCATCTAGCCACACCACTAGCCAATTGGCTCATTTGCGTTTTCAAATTCTGGATACTTACCTAAAGACTTGTCCTTGTTTCCTGAATGTTTGCCTCTATTTTCTGTTGAAATTGCAAATTATTAGCAGCAAAAGTATTGACAAGGTCTTCTAAAGAAGTACCTGAACTTTGAGGTAGGGGCTGCAAAAAATCTGGTTCTTGAGACCATGATTGATTGAAACTCGATGGATAATTGTAGTTGGCATAAGGATCTATTTCTTGATAATTTCCTGAGTAGCCATAATTAGTATGATTCCACCATCCCTCATTGTAAGTGTTTGGGAAAGCATCACACTGTGTCCTTGGAACCCTTGATGGCTTTGGTATCCTCCCACATCATAGGCTGGTTCAAACTTATCTTTTTGATAGTATGAGCACCAATTGGTTGGATGATCCATCATGAAGCACACTTCACACTGCCTTGAATGTTGAATCTTACTTATGGCCACTTTTTGAACTATGGAGATGAGATTGTCTAGTTGGTTCTGAAGGTTTGATGTAGTACCTGCAATCTCGTCTTGCTTGAAATCTGAAAAGAAAAATTTGTATGTACAAGAAAAATAAAATTAATTACAACTGAAAATAAGAATAAACCAAGTAACGAATAAACTAAAGAAAGCAATCCCCAGCAACGGCGCCAAAAACTTGATGCACTCAAAACAATATATCTTATTTAATCCTTGCACTAAAAATAATATCAATTGTAAAGTATAGTAGAAGCAAGGGTTGAGTTCACAGGGATTGGTGTTTAATTTAAGAGTTATTAGTTTATACTTAAATTCAAGAAAAACAAAATAAAGGGGGAGTTTTTGAAGGATTTTGAAATAATTAAAAGTAAAAAAAAAAAAACAAGATAAGTAAAAAGAAAATAAATAAGAGAAAATCAAATATAAGATAAATATGGTTAAGGTTTCATTCTTCACCACTAGACATCATTAAGAATCAAATTCAGATCTATCAATATCAATTATCTATCAAAGTTAACAACCGTAGATAACAACATCCTGTGTTACCCCAATCCTTTCTTGGTTCGTCGTTAAGAAGGACGAACGCTACTACTTAATCTCTAATTATCAAATAACCTAAGATAAACATTATTAGATTCAAAGTGATAGCAGCTTTATGATGAGAATGATAAGTTCACTACAAACGAATTGCCATATACTGACGCTTACCTATACTGACGGTTGTAATCCGTCGATATAAAGGATCTATTGCGACGGATTTTTATTACCGTCAGAATATAATTAACATATACCGACACTTTGTTTTCCGTCGCTATAGATACCACATATACTGACGGTTTATCATTGACTGTCGGTATAGATACCCTGTATACTGACGGTTTATCATTGACCGTCGGTATAGATATGTTTTTTACTGAAGGCTTCTCTTTTTCCGTCAGTATATTTGAAAAATTTTACTTTTTATGTTTTATTTATTTATTTATTAAATAAGCCTATACCAACGGATAATTAATTTATGACCGTCGGTATAGCTCTAAATTATATTTAGGGTTTGTTTTAGCTGTCTCTCCTTTCATTTTCTCTTTTCTCGTCTGCCTCTCCTTTCATTTTCTTTCTCATCTGGATTTGAAAAGCTGGACACGTATTTGGATTTGAAAAGCTGGACCGCATATACAGGTAATTGTTGCTTGCCATTTTCTAACGAAGCATTTTTATTTTATTTTATTTTCTTTTCATTCTTGTTATTTTCTATCGACAATGGCTGTGACCATCAAGCGAGCGGCCCTCATCGTCGCCTTTCTTGGCCTCTTGTCTTTAATCTTCGGAGTCATTGCCGAAAACAAGAAGGTAACTGTATTTACTCCATTTTTTCTCAACCTTCTCTATTCTAATCTGCTACTGTTAGTTTTAGGGTTTATTAAAGGACGCAACTTTTATAGAATTACTATAATTTTTAAACACTTAATATGTTGATGTTGATGATGGAGTAAGTTTATTATTATTATTATTTTGATAAAAACATTTTATTCCAATTGATTAAATCACAGCCTACAGCTAGAACTCTAATTTTTGGAAAAGATGTGGTTATTTGCAAGTATCCATCGGATCCCTCGGTGGTTCTGGGCTACCTATCGGTTGCATTTCTGTTTTACCCTTACAAAAGAAAATCTGTTCCACATTCTGTTCTCTTCCAAAGCACTAGTTTCTTCGTCTTCTTCAACATTGCCTTGTAAGTACTCTCTCTCTCTCAGTCCATGATCATATAGATTCAATGATTTCCTTAATTCTTACTCATTTCATGATTAAGTTACCACTGCTATTTCACATCATATAATCTTCTCTTCACTCTCCAACCAACAATTCTCAAATCATATTAGTATTGTTGGGTCAAACCACGGGTAGAATTGTTGTTCTCTGTTTCCATTTCCTTAAATGTTTGTGTGAACAATATATGCATTTCCTTGGGTATTGTTGTGACTCTGCATTTTGGGATATGAAGAAGACTGAAAGTTGCAGAGTGCTCTTCGGCCTTTTCCTTCTCACAAAAATGCAAGTTTAGGAAGGCATCTTCCAAGTTTGCTTATGATTGAGTAAAACACCAACTGTGAGTTGCTCAGAACAATTAATTAATTTTATTTCTTTTTTTCAGAATTTAGTTTTGTTTACAGAACATACAGGAACAAAAGTTTCTTAATTCTAATACAACATATTAGAATTTTAGAAAGGAATGAAAAAAATGGAGTATGTGACACTCTATATTTTAATATAATTGCAGTTGCACACTCTATAGTTTACAGCTTCCCCTGCCCTTAGATTGAAAAACGGTTTCATTATTTATTTCTCCTCACAGTTCCGGAGTTTACTTGTCTTTGCTCTATTTCAGTACTACAGAGTTGAAATGATTGGTCCAATCGATTGTCTTTGTTAGCTTTTCTTTTGCTGCTTTTACTTATTTCTCTTCAATCACTCTATGAAGAATGGGAAATGAACCAAAAATATTCAGGTTTCTCCCGTTCATCATTAAGTTCATCCCAGGAAAGTGGTACCGGTGGTCCCTTCCCCATTTGAGAAGTTGCAAATTGAGGCACCCTCGAGCAGTAGGTTTGCTCAACTAGGCAGATCATATCGTGAGTATTCTAAATCTTATTAAATGTCTTGTATTAAATCTTGTTGCCCTCTTTCATTGCCATTATTATTTGTTCTTTGCATACCGCTTATATGTTTTGCATTTAGAGTTAGTTCCAGCACTCTTTAATTGCTTTGGTAAATACATAGGCTTAACAACTAACCTTAGAGAAACAAAGTGATAGACAGAGAACGCATGGATGGAATGAACTCTTTGTTGTTGGCTACAATAATCAAGCTACTAACTATTGTTAGTATAAAATCTGTTGTCTAATGAAAATGATGGCTCAAGTTATCATAGAAAATTTATACAATATGCATGCCAAACTAAAGAGATGTGAAATGAACCCTTTTGCTCCTGACTACTTTTTCATAGTGGACTCTTTCATTGACAGGCATCAAGAGATTTTCATTTCTTTGATAAATGTACTTCATCTTTCTTCCATCTTTCATTGACAGGCATCAAGATGCTGCTCCATAGGAATATTTATGAGATTTGGACTGCTTATTTCATTTTATGTATTTGAATTGCTTATTTACTTTTTGTTTGGATTGCTAATTTTCAATTTTAAGACTGTATTATGACTTTAGTTTGCGACTTCTTTTTAGTTTGTAAAAGTTATATAATTAAGACAATTTCTTTGTAATTTTATTTTTAATATTATTAAATATTTTGTACTTTCTTATTCTTATGATGCTTTTTTTTTATATGAAATATGTTGGATTAAATTATAAATAAATCAATATTAGTAATTGAAAATATGATAAAATTTTATTTTTACCGACGCTCTGACCTCTATACTGACAGTTCATATAATAACAAAAAGTGTATAGTATACTGACGGAGTAAACCGTCAGTAAATTTATGACAAACTGTCGCTATAGGTTAATTATATATTTTACATTTTAATCTATACCGACGGAAGCGGAAAAAAAATCGTCGTTATATGTATATCTATGGTATCTATACCGACGGATACAAAAGCCGTCGGTATAGATACGGTATCTATACCTACGGATGCAAAATTCGTCGGTATAGGTAAAAGCAAAAGGGGTTATCCCAACATAGGCTATACCGACGGTATTAACAATAGTGACGCCAAAAACCGTCGGTATAGGTTGTACATCCTATTCCGACGGTCACCTTTTCCGTCGGTATAGGTCTACACCGACGAGGGTTTTACCGTCGCTTAATTTTTTGTCGGAATAGTTTTTTTGACCGTCGGTATAGGGTTTTAGGACTTTTAGCGACGTATTTTGGAGTTTTACCAACGCTTTTTGGACCGTCAGTATATGGCAATTTGTTTGTAGTGGTTGATCTAAGCAACAAACACATAAACATGGATTCATTCAACTTATGTTATATTCCACTTCATAATTCCTGAAAACCCAACATAATCATGAATTATAAATTGCCACTATTCAATAGAAATCAAGATAATTACATGGATCAAGATTCCTAAACTAGCATTAGATAATTATCAAGATCTATCTAGTTTGCAACCTAAACAAATCAAGACAATATCATGAACAATTTTTGTAGAAGAACATAAACAATTTTGATAGAAAATTAATATATGATAGATTCTAAAAATTAATTACATAACATGTCTAGGATTTTGAAATCACCCTTAACCAAAGAGAAGTTTAGCCTAACATAAGCATAAATAATATATACATAAAACTAAAAATAAAAGAATGGAGAAGAAGAAGAAGAATAATAATGATCCCTTGAGTCTCCTCAAAAGATTATCATAGTTTGTGGCTCAAAAGATGATATTTATAGAGTTTTAAAGTCTTGGAAACCCTTTCTTGCTCTTCAAGGAAGTTAGGAGTCAAAATATGGCAAGTTTGGACTTTTTGCGTATTTTTGCGATTTTGGAATTTTTTCTCGGATTTGGATGGATTTGGAGGTCAGAAACTCGATGCCGCGACCCAGGGCCGCGGCCCCAACTTGCTGTCTTGTTCGTTTTTGCTTTCTGACTTCGCTTTTGCGATTGATGCACTATCTCGCACATCGTCGGCTGATTTGGATGACCATCTGTTATCCGATTTAGGCGTGTAAACTATCGTTAAAAAGGTATTCAAGTCAGATTAAAAATTAAAGAAGGAAGTTTCTTCAAATAATGTCTTTAAAATAATGATTTCTTAGCAACAAGATCCGGAGGCAGATCTGCAGATCGTCTAGCACTAAGAAATTGATCTTTTTGACTCCCAAATCTTCTTCCATCTTGTGATTATGATTTTGTAAGCTCTTTACCATCATTATTGATATATTTTGACTTCATTCTCCTTATTGTACCTAAAATTCCAAAACATAATATAAGTAAACATGACAAAGATCGAAAACATAACAAAAACTAAAGGTAGAAAGGCATAAAATGTATATTTTATGAGCTTACCAGCAGCGTTAGCACTTTAAGCAAACCAGTAGTCCCATTGCTGCAGCACTGGCTCATACACAAGGAGGCAGCAAGCCCAGCGTCGTGGCGCCGAAAAGCTGAGGCCGCAACGCCAGCTCGACCTTTTTTTTTATGTAGGAAGAAACTCTCTCAGGCTTTTGGAGCTCTATAAATAGGATCTTTTAAGGCTAAAATTAGAGGGCTTTAAGACCTTTGAAACCTAGTTTTTCTAGAGGAGAGCAGCCACCAAGCACACAAGAAGTTAAGAGAGATTTTGGAGGATTGAAGACTGAAGACCCGACAATCCTTAGTTTTCTCTTTTCTCTTTATTATTCTTAATTTTTCTTGTAACGTTTATCATGGTGAAATTTATTTGGTTTGTGTTTTTAAAAGTTAGCATGAACTAAATTATTTTCTCTAGGATTGCAATATAATTCAACATGTAGTTTGGATTCTTTTTCTTGTCTCTTTCTTAATTTTAATGGTATTTAAGTTGGTTATTCAATCTTGTGCTTATTGCTTCCAATTCTTGATCACCTATTAGATTGATTTGGTAACCTATATAAACTTGAAAAAGGGAATTTTGTGTTTAGCCATAGATTGAATAACATATGTTCATATTCATTTATCTAATTGAATGAATTGATTCGAATGTGAGATAAGAATATACTTACATGTCATGTGTAACCAATTTAGAGTCTATGCTTAATGAGTCTCTCTTTAATTTAATTCTCATAGTAATATAGTGAATTGATCGATGGGGATAATTTTTATAAGAATATAGGAAGAGATTTATAAATACAGTAGAACTCTAGGATAACAACTTGGTATCATTAGTCAAGTTAAGAGAGTAAAAATGATTCAAATGAATGTGTTGAAGGAAATTGTAATCCTAGACTTTTCCTTAGTGATTAATCAAGTTTCAATTGCCATTCTTGCTTATTATTTTCTTTTGTTTTTAGTTTACAATTTCTAATCATTTTTATAATAAGATTAAGTTGTCATTATTTTAGTACTTAACGAATTTGGTAATATTGTGGGAATGATATTTTACTTATCATTATATTACTTGTTAGCAATACGTGCACTTGCGTGATTAGATCCGAGAACAGTATCTTACTTGCAATGTTATATGAATTGAAAACTTAAAGCATGATTAGTAAAATAATAATAAATGAATGGCAGGTTGCTTTAATGCAGAAGAATAAATGGAGAAAATATAAAACTGGATAAATTATATAAAATTGGTTACGTTTGATTTAAAAATTCTAAAGTTGGCATTACAACATGTAGAATGAACAAGGTCGAATTACAAATATTGGGAAGTTAGATTTTAATCTAAATGAGGAGCCTAATGATGAAGAAGTGTCATGGAACATGAAAATAGGAGATGTTTGTAGAGGGCAAGAAATTCCATACATTGAACTTGGTTTAGGTCAAGATCAAGCAAAAAAAAGGTGCAATTGCATAACTATTTTAAGGATAGTATGCATTCGAACATTGTGAAGTTTGAAGTAATTGAATGAAGTTTAGTTCTATAAAAGAGGCAAAGTTGTTTTGCATGACATATGTTGATTCCAAAGGTTTGGAATGCGATCAAGAAGTTGTAACAAGTATGATGAATCTGGTAATGTTGGTTGGGAAAATGCAAATTGTTAAATAATGAAAAGAAACGCCATGCAACGAAGGCTTTAACCCGAACAAGATGCAAAGAAAAAATCCATTTTACCCGCATTAAAAACCATGGAAAATGGTTTGTTTCAGTTTCATGATGTGCACAATCATGAAATGGTTAAAGCATCATATAGATGCTTTATAGGAACATTGACGATGGTGCTTTGCTTGAAGCAAAAGTAACGAAAAAATCAAGTATTCGATCATGTCTAATAATGTACCTCTTTTTGCGCCAAGCAGGCATCATCCAATTCATTACATTCACCAAGAAAGACATTTATAATCATATGTATGCTAGGGCACAAAAGAGCATTGCTGGAGGTGGTGCAAATACTGCTTTAGCATATTTTTAGTGTGTGAGCTAACATAGAGCCTGGTTTTTATGTGAGCTACACAATTGATAGTGAGAATCGTCTTGAGAACTTGTTTTGGACGAACTCGATTAATAGAATAGATTATGAATGCTTTGAGGATGTGTTTGCTTTTGATACCATTTACAATAAAAATAGGTATGACTTGCCACTTATGGTTTTCATTGGAGTGACCCATCACCGCCAAAGCATTGTCTTTGCTTTTGCTTTAATTATGAATGGGAATGTTGAAAATTCCTATGGGCATTAGAGGTTTTTTTAAAGTGCATAAAGAAAAATCCATATAAGTTGTGATGGATGACGACAAAGCAATGCAAAATGCTATTAGAATAATTTTCTCGAAACTAGACAAAGGCTATGTGTATGGCATATACAAAGGAATACAATGACGAATGGATTCCATACAAACTTTCAAATGGTGCATGATGTGTTCGCAGAACAAGGGGAATTTGAGAGTGTATGGAAGAATTTAATCCAGATCTATGAATTGAAAGAGAACAGTTGAATTAAGGAAAAGTACAAGATGAACCATATGTGGGCTTAAGTGCACCTAAATGGTCATTTCTTTTGTACATTGAAGATATCATCTAGATGTGACGGATGTAATTTTTATTTGAAAAAGTACATACTAAGGAATGAGACATTTTTTGAATTTTTATAGTCGATAGAAAAAACATTGACCAACTTGCAACTTTTGGAGTTAGAAGCTGACTTTGTTTTTGCTTATACTAAACCGATAACTTCTTTTTTCGTTCTTAAAATAGACGACTCTTAAAATAGACGAACTTGCAATAAATAATGAAGATGATGATCAGTTCCTTGAAAATGCAAGACATTTTGCATATAGGCAAGACGCAAATATTTGTCATTTGCATACCAGAATTAAGGAAAAGATAGCAAGATTTTCTTTGATGAAATGCCACTCTATGAATGAAAAATGATAAAACTAGAAGGTGGAGAAGGAGAATTCTAAGTTTTCTGAATGTCCGGGATCATGTATGTCAATTAAGATAAAATTCAGAGGCAGTCCACCAGAATGCTGAGGTCAATAAAAGTCAAGAGTTATGATCTCCATGAACTTAGATAAGATTGAAAATCAATTATAAATTATATTTATAATCCACAAGTAGTAGAGATCCTTATTTATAAAGTATAAATTATATTTTTTCCATTATAAATTATATTTATAAGATTGAAAATCAATTATAAATTATATTTTTTCCATTGTCACGTTCTTGACAAATATGTATACAATTTATAGGAAGTAGATATCATTATTTGAATGTCCAAATCGTTATTTCCTATAGGAAGATATATTCAAATGTGATGCAACTACTGAGGTAAGGGTAAGTCTAGAGGATTTTTATCATGAATGATTTAGGGATATAAATAACTAGGGTTGGTTTAATTTAAAGGCAAGTATAAATTTTATTTCCAAATTTGATTAGGTGGACTAAGACTGATACTTTTTAAGATGTTAATTGGATGTTGTTGCTTGGTTTAAATTAATATAACTAATATTAAATATGTTTTGCAATACAATTTGCTTTCCTATGAAAACCCAAACCCTAAAAACGCATAACCATCTCTTCTTTGTTAACAATTTACATTTGAACAATGTAACCCTACAAGCCCAATAAAGTTTGATAACTTGTGTACATTTTATAACATTGAATGAAGCGTAATACTATTTAATTTGTGTTTCTCTTCGATGGGTCTACATTCATAACTAACCTTAAGAAGTAAATATAAACTCAAATGTAAACTTCAACTTTCGAATATAGTGTTAAAGCCTTGGAGGTAGGTTTCAATACCTTTTATAGTTCACCCTACATTTCATTGAACCATAAAACAAAATAGAAATCAACTACAACTCGATTTCAGGTCGATAATGTTTGCATTGTGAAAAAGCAATTGGGCTTCACAATTATAAAAGATATGTTAAATAACAAATACCTAACTACTCAATATATATATATATATATATATATATATATATATACCTTGCAGTCCCCATGAGTAAATCCAGGCCAAGTTGTATTAAAAAACCTACAACAAATGAAGGAAGACCAATTTCTTTACCATAGACATACTCTGATGAATAATTA
This sequence comes from Fremontodendron californicum, assembly GCA_030761205.1. Lineage (NCBI taxonomy): Eukaryota > Viridiplantae > Streptophyta > Magnoliopsida > Malvales > Malvaceae > Fremontodendron > Fremontodendron californicum. The sequence continues at coordinate 26,536,369 of JAULJL010000009.1, forward strand.
ACAATAAACTTTCATTACAAATTTAGTACATTTGCCTATGCGGATTCGACACTAATCATCAAACTTTAATAGTAATAATGTATAATTGAAGCAAAAGAAACCTCAATTCTATAGTTATATCATAAACCAATTTTCATAATGTAATTCTATAACGTCATTTTGCTTTTTTTAGCTCTATTCGAGGTCACCATTCGTCTCATTAATCAAGTGCTACAACCCTTAAATACAATAATAAGCATCCATTTTCTGACCTAAAATCTCCTTCAGCATATGATCATGTATTGTATTCAGCTTGTGGAATATGAGCCTAGACGCCAATCTTCCTCAGCATCTATCGGTGTATACCTATCAGTTGATAAGATTATGCGATCTAACATTTTAAGTATTTCAATTTTAGTACTAAATAATAGTTATGATTGGAGCCGGCTCCTCTCCAGTCCATTTAATGGATTGGAGAGACCGGTCCATACTTAATATGATGACATATGTATTATAATACAATGAAGGGTTGAGATTTAATTAAAAAAAACATAAAAAAGAAAAACACTGCAAGTTCATTACAAACTGCGTTTACTTCTTCTGTTAAGGAAAGATGTGGAATTGGGTAAAAAACTTTGATAGAGTTGTAATCTTCCCGCCATCCTCACCGAAAGATATGGCAAATCCATCATCCCGTAATCTTCTCCGAGTCCCTCTACAGTTTCTCCATTTTCCTCTCAAAATGAGAATTTCCCACCAAAATCCATTATTCATTCTTTTGTATGATAAAGAGTTATAATTTATCAAGATTTCAAGATTCGGACTGAAGTCTTATTCACAGGTAAAACTTTTCCATTTGATGCTAATGCCAAATTGATTCAATTTACTGTTAGTAGGGGTTTTCCTTTGTTATGCTCTCCACATGTTTGATAAAATGTCACTCTGAATACCCTTTGCAAGGATATTTGAGTTCTTTTCTTTTTTGTTTAAGTTTATTATCATAGTCAAAATCTAAATTCGTGATATATTAATTTCTTAATAGCTTTTTGGAGAATTTTCCTTCTATTTTTATTAATAATTTCGTGATATATTTTTTTGCTAATGAACTTAGACGTGAATTAGCTTTGTTTATAATTTCTTTTAGTAGTATATTTAACCATCCAGCAAGTTCTTGAATTTATTAATTCCATCTTTTTCCATTCATCTCAATAAGCCCAGTAATTTTACAAGAGCAAGGTGACTTAAGCGTACAAATCCACTATGACCACAATCCCACTTTCAAATTTTGAATAATATGCAAGTAGCTTCACGACCAAAACTGCTTACAATATTTGAAAACAGAAACAAAAAGCAAGCAACATTAGCAAATGATCCCTCAATTGCTAAGAACATAGTATTTGACCATAAAAGATTTCAAATACAGTTTAGCTATCAAATCACTTCCTGTTTAAAGTCATATTACCAATAGATTTGGAATTCAGAAGACGAGAACAACTAGCTTATTATAGAATTTCACCAAAGGCAATAAGGCTAAACCTGACCATTATCCTTGATTTAGAATTTATATCTTTTCTGCTGCCTCTGGAACGTGAATAAAGCTCCATATTGGTTAGGATAGTATACGTAGACATGAAAATTAAGGATGAAATAGTACTTTTATATCTGAACTAAGATCAATATTACCTTCGTCAATTATCGTTAAATAGCATGTTTTGCTTTGCTTATTTATCGTTCTATGAATCTTTTTAACTAGACATATGAAAAGTAATGATGCTAATCCTTATTTGCAGTATTAGTTTTTTTTTTTTTTTTTTGTAAAGAATGGACGAACCAGTTTCTTTGTTAGATACGGTATTGGATCAGTTGGTTTTTGAAAGTACAGAGCAAGATGGCGATATCATCATGGATTATTTACCTCAGATAGGTATGGAGTTTGATTTCGAGGATGATGCATATCATTTTTACAACTACTATGGAGGACAAGTTGGGTTCAGCATTCAGAAAGAATATGCAAATAAGCATCGTATAACTAAGAAGATTACTTCTAGAAAATTTGTTTGCTGCAAAGAAGGTGAGTGAGGTAAAGATAAAAGAAATTGCAATACAAAAAATCCTCGTGCAGAAATAAGGACTGGTTGTCTAGCACACATGAAGATTTCACTTGATCGAATGAGCGGCAAATATCGAGTTTTCAGTTTTGAACCACAACACAACCATCCTGTGCATACTAAAGCTTTCTCTCATATGATATCATCACAAAGAAAGATGTCTTCGACTCAAGCTTCTCTTATTGATTTGGCAGATGATTCAGGAATAAAACCAAAGAACTCACATGAACTTTTAAGCAGGCAGGCTGGTAGGAAAGATAATCTTGGCTATGTACTTAAAGATCATAAAAATTATCTTCGAAGCAAGTGAAAGAAAAATTTGGAATATGAGGAAGCAGGGAGTTTGCTCAGGTATTTTCAGCAACAATCATTGGAAAATCCTTCTTTCTATTATGCATTACAGTTGGATGTTGAAGAACAAATAACTAACATATTTTGGTTTGATGCTAAAATGATCATGGACTATAGTTATTTTGGTGATGTGATTGCATTTGACACCATTTATAGAACCAATAATGAGTCTCGACCATTGGCATTATTTGCTAGATTTAATAGTCATAGGGAAATAGTCATATTTGGGGCTGCTTTTTTACTTGATGAAACTACTGAGTCATTTGCATGGTTGTTTGAAACTTTCTTAGAAGCGATGTTAAGCAGAAAACCGAAAACCATTTTCACTGATCAAGATCATGCAATTGCGAAGGCTGTATCATTAGTGATGCCTGATGCATATCATGGTTTGTGTACTTGGCATTTGTTACAAAATGCTCTGAAGAATGTTGGTTGTTTGCTACAAGGAGAAGAAAGCTTTCTTGGAGATTTGAGTAGATGCATATATGATATTGAAGAAGCAGATGATCTAAATGTTGCTTGGGAAGCAATGCTAGACCGTCATAATCTTCAAGAAAGTACTTGGATGGCTACAACATTTCAACTAAAGGAAAAATGGGCAAGAGCTTATATGAAAAGAACTTTTTCAGCTGGAATGAGAAGCACACAAGTTAGTGAAAGTATAAATGCAATTTTGAAAAGTTATTTGACATCAGAGTTGGATCTTATACGATTCTTTAATCATTTTGAAAGGGCGATTAATGATAAACGCTATAAAGAGTTGGAAGCTGAGTATAATGGACGACAAAAGTTCCCAAGGTTAAAAATGAAGCGGTCACCCATGTTAAATCAAGCTACTACTATTTATACCCTTACAATCTTTGAAGAGTTCCAACTTGAGTATGACATATATCAAGCTGCCTTTGTAAAAGAGCAGGTTGAAACTCCAACGGGGCATGAGTATGTGATTGGAATTTATGGAGAATCTGAAGAGCATAAGGTTACAACTAATCTTGTAGAGTCTACAATTTCATGTGATTGTAGAAAGTTTGAAACATATGGGATATTGTGCAGCCATGCTTTAAAAGTTCTTGATGTTAAGAATCACAAGTTAATACCAAGTCAGTATATATTGAAGAGATGGACCAGAGATGCCAAAGATGAAATTGTTAAAGATATTGGTGGGAAAATCATTTAGTCTGATATTAAGTTGGAAGTTACGAATCGTTACAAAAGTTTATGTCCCAACTTGGTCAAATTAGCATTTAGATTTGCTGAATGTGAAAAAACTTTTCAATTGGTAGCCAAGGTGACTAGTCAACTAAGCAAAAAGGTAGAAGATATTTTAAAGAATGAAATTGATGTTGATAAGCAGAATACAGAGATTAATGAGACTTTCACTACCACAAATGAAGAAATTGAAATAGAGAATGAAACCTTGACTACTTTGACAGCAAAAGGATTGCAGAAAAAAGAGAGTTCTTACAAAGGTAAAAAGAGACCAAAAAGTTGGATTGAAAAGCTACCAAAGAGAAAAAAAAGCCGACAAGTGAGAGACAAAAAACCCAAGGTTATTTCTTTTCTTTTTCTTGTGTTGATAGGTTTTATTTAGTTTTTCTTTCTCATGTGACTAACTTGGTGATATTATTAGGATGTTGAAATAGCTCATCCACATGATGTTGCTAATGCATATACCCTTCAACCAACTTACCCAATGACTCAGGTAATTTTGATTTTTGTTTTTTACTTATTGTGTGATACTCTATTACCATACAATGCTAATACAATTTCAGTGTTTATATCCTTCACAATAGTATAATTTGAATGATGTTAGTTGTCACTAATTTCTTATGTTGTTCTTTAATTACTTTGGTAATTGTTATGTGTCAGGATTTTTATATGTCCTATTTAATTACTGGAGGGAATGGTGAGACACAACAGCCTGTGTACAATCCAAGATGTGATCAATCTTTAAAGGTAATTTTCTTCTTTGCACTTTATAAATATATACTTTTGAAATCAGAATATTTGATTCAGGTTATACTTTAGGGGTCCATGAGTATACATGCCAAGTTCTTTCTCAAATCACAAATAATACAAACTATGATAAGGTAAAGTATATATTCTTTTTGTCTTTTTTTTTTTAATTATTATTTCTCTTGTTAAATCAATCAACATATCCTAATTATTTTCATTTATATGCAATAGCAAGGACTGGACTTTGAATATTATAGGACATTTTTGCTTAACAACAACACTTATGGAGAACATGATGAATTTTTCTGGTATGTGATATGGTTACATTTAATTTTCTTTTATAATGTAATTAACACATGAAACAATATTTTTACAGATGAAAGTTTTGCTACTCATGAGCACTTGACATCTCAAAGTATAGGAAATGCCAATAAATGAGTTTTCTCATTGCTTGATAGCAGTTAGAGGGTGAGAAAAGAAAAGTTCAACATTTTCAATCTGATGTTGGTGGAAAAATATAGCAATGCAGACCTTGTTCTCAGGAAATTTGCTTCTAAAAAGATCTTATAAGCACTTAGATAACCAGAATTGAATATTTTGGTGGACAAACATGATAACTTTGTTTATTTATTAGTGATTTAACTTGGGAAATGTTTATCAATTAGTTGTTCAGTTTTTTCTTTTCTTGAGATGAATGCCAAAAGTTTTAGTAAATTCAAGGAATTGATTCATTTTGCATTAAAGATCAATACATTTTCTTTTGTTTTTTTTTTTTCATTACTAAAAAGTGCTTGCAACAGTTTACATATATTTTATTATATGCTCATTGAAAATTGAAATAAAGTAGATACTAAACAAAGATAATTGAAATACTAAAGTATTTCAAAAAGTTTTGCATATAATAGCAAGCTTATACTTTGGAAGAAACTTAGTAGCAAAATTTTCAGAGAAAATTGAAAACTACAGCAATCAGGTTTTTCAAAATTTTCCTCGATGCTTGCGACATGAAGAACCTCACCTAAACTCCCATTTGGCATATACTCATAAACCAAAAGATTTGTCTCATGATTTGAGCAAAAACCCAACAATCTCACAATGTGCCTATGCCTAATCCTGCCCAGAGTCTGTATCTCAGCATTGAATCCATGATCATGAGAAGATTCTCGGCTCATAACTGGTAACCTTTTAACCCCAACCAGATCAACATTAGGCATAACTCCCTTGTATACAATCCCAACACCTCCTTTTCCAATAATATTATCCTCTTTCAAACAATCCAAAACATCATCACAAGTAAAATCCAAGCGCTGGAAAGCAGTTAACTTCCAAGCTCGAGACCCACTGGCCTTTTTCAAGGATCTTGCTTTGATTATAGTTGTGACTGCAAACAAGATCGAGCAGACAAGAAACCCAATAACAAGAAAAAGCTTCAAAATAGCAGAGAGTCCACCTTTAACATGAGTTTGATGTGTTCTATTAGCAACAGTCACCTACTTTTATTTCTGGCATCGAGGGGATCAGGGATGAGAAAATATCTCTTTTTTTTCAATTTTGAAAAAACTTTAATATATTCAAGCACCAGCACATAGGCGCCGTTAGTGTTAGAGCCGTTAAAAATATTAAAACGTTTTTTTTTTTAAGATAAGCATGGACTGGTCTCTCCAGTCCATTAAATGGACTGGAGAGGAGCCGGCTCCGTTATGATTAATGTAGGAAACCGTGTTTAGGCATTGCATATTTTACCGTTATTTTGTAAATTGTGCTGTGTCATCTTATCATGAACGCAATTGTAAACATCATATAGTCGTAATTTCAATAAACCAGCCTTTTACACATAATTAGGACGAGGAATACAAAACTTTAATTTTTTAAACCCTAAATAATAAGCCCTTTTACTACTCACCTGTTTTGCTGACAAAGGACTTCTTCCGATTTGACCCTCGACAATTTCGTAATATCAAACTTCTTCCAGCAATCTCACTTATACATATAATTAGATAACAACTTCAACCTGAAGAAAAAAAATTGCAGTGATTTCTAAAGTAAGGATCTATTTTTTTCGAGAAAAATGGCTTTCACAAAATTATTTTTAAAAAATGAACTTATTTTCTGAAAAGTTGATATTTTCTGTTGTTTGGATGATTCTGCATAAAATATTTTATGTTGTTTGGATATTTTTCGAAAAATCTGCATTGATATAAAAGCATCAATCCCTACACTTAAGGGATCGATCCTATTTTGCTTTACTTTAACTTATATTCTTAGAGGATCGATCCCTATGCGTAGAGATCGACCTTTTTTCACTTTGTTTAAAGATGGGATCGACCCCTATACTTAGGGGATCGATTTTTTTTTTTGCTTTGCTACAGCTTTCGAAAAATGTCTTGCGCTTAAGACATTCTTTGACAAAATGGGTTGATTTTTTGTTGACCCAAAAAATATATTCCGTTGACCAAGCTATTTTCATCGAAACAAACACTGAAAAATACGAAAAATATTTTTCGAAAGTTATTTTTCCCGAAATAAACAAACCTAAGTCTTAATTCTAAAGAATTTCATCATTCAACAAAAACATACTCACAATTTCTTGCGTTTAAATGTCTCTCTTCTTGTCATAAGGTGATAAGAGTAGACTGTTATACCTTTGAATTTCACACTCGTTAAAGTTAATTACAATTAAATACCAATGCTCCATATGATCATTCACTAAAATAAAAATTTGCAAACCATGAATTTAACACAAAATGGTTCTTGCATAAATAAAGTTTAGCTCCAAGATTTTCAAAAGTTTCAAAATAAATAAACCTTACGTGCTCACATAATTTCAAGTTATCCATCCATCGATTTTCATCTTGATATAATGAGATGAAAGAATCCACGTCCGTTACATCGAAATGCATTTTTTTTTTTAACAAATGCATTGACTAAAATAAACCATGACTCTACAATTTTAAACATATAAACTTTTATTATTTTGCAACCCTAAATACTAGAAAAAGGAAGAAACATAACCCTTGTATAGTTCTTAATCTTTCAAATAATGACAATAAACTCACTTCGAAGCTCTTAGGCAAGTACCTCCTCATCATTGTGGACTTTCATCCTTTGTTGCTTCTTTGAGCACATCCTTGCAATGAGGTCAACTGCTTCCATATGAACATCCTCTTCATATAACTAACACCGTGAATCATGTGCTACAAATAAATTACCTTCTACATTTACTTTTATATTCTAAAATGGAAAAAGGACAACGTATACAGACTTGCAGGACTAATGATCAACTTACATGGCACAAGACAATATATCTTTCCTAATCGCATGAACGTCGCCATAGTTAACAATAATATTTTATTCCCTGAATTTGTTTTGAGGATCACAACCCCCTAGTCGTTAACACCAAAATTGCATAATATAATCACTCTCAAACACTAAATAAATATATTTTTATTATTCATAGATGCCCTATTAGAGGATTCACCCGTACGTAGATACTCCACAACTAAATTATCCTTACCGTAAGGATAAGAAATGTCTATATCAAATCCCATTGGCCCTTACCTTTTTTGTGATTCTCTAGGCTTTTGGTTTCGGTGGTGAGTCGTAAGCATAACTGCCATTTCCATTCTCACATTTTTATTGAACTAATAATTGTTTTCAAACATTTTCCTTCTCGCCTTACCCTTTTTATCTACTAAAGCTAAATTTGGTTTTTATTTTTTATTTTTTTAAGGATACTTCAAATCCATCATTTGATTCACAACCTGTACCATTTAAACTATCGCATGTAACATTCATTGAATATGGAACATTGCACCATTTTTTATTCATGCATGCATTTGAACTTGGCATTTGGCATACTAACTCTCTAACAGCATCTTGTGTACAAAATCTATGCTCCTTTAAATGATTGATGATCTTATATAAATTGCTTACTTTTGTAGTCGATAAAAACTTCACAAAATCGAATTTTTCGGTGCATAATTTTTCTAACAAATGCAAACTTTTAAACCCGCCATATTAGTTTTAAAAACTCTAAGAATCTCACTTCTCCACTATGTATTTCAAGTTGAAATTGCAAACTTTTAAACCCTTCATCTCAATTTAGGCATCGGGGCTGATCATCGTTGCTAGGTAAGCATTCTGAGTTGTACGCTTCTGCAAATTATCTGTCAACCCTTTTAACTCCTCCATAGTACTAGATATTTACTTCGCCATATCATAAAACATCTCCACCTTAATCCTAAATTTTGCAAATACTTGACTGCATCTTATCTTTTATATTATTATCACAATCTTAAACCATATCAAACGTATAAACAAATTTTGAGTTACTTTAAAAGTATTCATCCAAAGGATCAAAACTTCATTATTCATACCACTCACCTCCAAAATTGTTGTCTTCTCACCAAATACTTGCAATATATGTTTCATTCCAATCTCCCCTATACATTCCTGAAATCATTCATTGATCACTCTTTGTTTTAGTTACAAGCTAACACAATCTTTCACTTAATTAAAGGCCTCAAAATAAAATCCTTAACACCTCCACCATGCCCCAAATTAAAAAGATTAAAAACGAAAACCCTCAACAAACAGAATTTAGCAATCTAATTTTCCCTTCAACACCTTCTTCAAACATAAATTCAATGACCTTCAAACACTGAAATTTCTTCTCTCAAAAACCAAAAGGATAACAATCTTTCCATCATTCATTTCTCTAGCATCCAGCAATTATCAATCCATTTTAGTCTGCAGATTCCAAATCCTTAGTTCTCTCATTATATCCAATCTTCTCATATACATTCTGTGCTCATACTTTCGAATTCTACCATCTCTTTCTCTTCATGTTTTTCCAACTTTCATCTCATCACCATCCAAGTAAGATTTTAGCTTTTTAACTGATTACATGGCTTTGTAGGATAACCTCATTTACTATAAAATTATTAATTTGTTTCAAATTTTATTTTCTCACACCGTCCAACTAGTTGAAGGTATTCTTGGAAATCGTTAACACGTCAGCAAGAGCTTTATTGAATGGTAGTAGTTTGCACCTAACAAATGAATATGGATGGCAATGAAAGCGGGGCGGGGGCGGATTTTGCAGTATCTGTCCCGCCCCGTTATTGGACTGTTCTGTCCCGTCCACCGTCCCGTTTCGTCGTTGATATTGAAATTTCAATATCACTACCACCTCCATGGATGTTGGTTACATCCATAATCGCCCCGCCTCGCTCCGCCCCATTCGATATTTATTAATTATTTTTATTTTTTTCAAATAATAAAGTATTGTAAAAAAATTTTAAATATAAATTCAAAATAAACGGGTTTCTAATTTAGGAAGAGAAAAAAATAAAGTATTAGATTTAAGTTTTTAAAAAGAAAAAGAATAAGTTTATTTATATTACTTTATTATCCTTTTAAAAGCTAAATATTTAAAGGTAAAATAGTAATTTCAGTATTCGAAGCGGGGGGCGGGACGGAGCAGGCAATTATCAAAATTGCTCTATCCCCGCCTTTCAAACCAAAAAAACTGTTACGTTCTGCTTCCATTGTTCCAAAAAAAAATTCAACATTCGAAACTGATCGATTCGAAATTTATCGAACGATTCGAATTTTACCATCCGTACAAATGAACAACCTGGATTACAAAGCTCATTGAAGCGCATGACAATTTTTTGTGCGCCACAAAAGCCACCTAAAAACACAAATAACAAGAATGTTTATATTGAATAGAGCCTATAAATATCTTTGATTATACCTCTCAGTTTTTCTGTTATTGCAATGCAAACTATATTTTCATTTCATAATTAATGTTTATAAAAAATTCAATCATAATTAGTTTAAGAAAGGGACTAATGAAATTTAATGAGATATTTTTTTATTAAATTAAGAGATTTTGAAAATGGAAAAGTATTTAATATTTATAATTTGTTACTTTTTAGGAATATTTGTTATTTCATTAAACAAACATATATAAGATTTGAATTCAGAATATTTATATAGTAACTTAAAATGATAAGATAAGTTCAATTGAATTTTGTAATTATAAACCATATGTCAAATGTTTGTGTCTACTGCTTATGTTTTTCCCTCTTAATTATTGTGGGATTTGTCGTAAATAGACTTGCTCACGTGTCAGGTAGCCCACATGGCGCGGTAGATCAGTATTGGGCCTGACCTGGGCAAAAATTTTTTGTTCCAATCCGAAAAAGTGTTTTAGATATAAAAATAATATTATTTTATTTAATTTTAATTATAAAATATAAAAATATTAATAATTTTTTTTTTTTAAAAATAATAAACAGTGCTCACAGGCCGACGGGTCGGCCCGGACCCCCTTAAGACCGGGCCTGAACAAGGATCTTAAAAAAAAAAACAAGCCTCGACCCGGCCCGATCCGGCCATGAGTACTCTAGTCGTAAATGGACATACATTCTTTTCTTTCTATTGGAAGAACATATTCTTTCCAATAGGAGCAAAAATTTCAATCTTTTCTTTTCTGTAAGGAGACAATCTTCCCCGATATATACAGCACAAATAAAAAACATTTAGCGATAAGATTTAAATTTATCACTTTATGTAAGCGGTAATCAAATTTACTATTAAGCTTTGAACATGTGCAATCATCATACTTTTTAATTTGATTAAAAATTGATAAAAAATTAAATATATATTTTTTACTCACAAAATATTTTTTTAATGTTAACTTTTTAACTAGAGATATTCATAGTAGGATTGGACCAAGTCATGTCCGATTGACATTTCTAAAACTCAAACTCGAGTTCGCTTTCCTCATTTAAGTTAAGATTATTATCAAAAGATTAAAAGAATTATATATTTTTAAATATAGTTTTGGATTAAAATTTAATTAAAATATATTATTTGTTAATATAAATAATTTTTTTGACTTAACCTGAGTCTAAAGCATCATGTTCAGGACCCGAGCTAAATCAAAATAGGTCTACGGACTTGATGAGAAGCTTGATTTGTGGACGCCTTTACTTTTAATCATTTTTAACCAAAAATAAAATATAATTGCAAAATTATACACATCCAAAGATTTGAGCTCCCATATGATAAAGTTGATTTTTTTTTTTCTTTTCCAAATTTTTATTTTAATCTTGTCTCTTTAATTAAGTCTTATTAAAATTCATTTTCTATTATAAAATACACCCTATAATTAATAATACTTAGAACCGATCATGAAATAAATTTGCAAGGAATTAATAATTAAATTACTGGAATTGTCAATTATTGGTAGGGGTGTAAAGGAGTCGAGTAAAGCTACTCGGGTTCGACTAGGTGAATATTCGAGTTTGACTCATTTATTGTCAAGTCAAACTCAAACTACTCAAATAATGATTTGAGTCGATTTCAAATACTTTAATACTCGATTCAAAAGACTCATGAGCGTTATTGAGTCTTTCTATTTGAATAGGTTTTTATTTTTTTATTTATATATATAAGTAAATTACAAAATATAGGGTTTAATATTCATATTTATAATTTTAACGAGCATAATCAAATCGAGTTAGAGCTGCTCGAGTAAATTAGTCGAGCTCGAGTATGAAACATGAAACTCGAATTTCAATTTCCTAATTTGTTCAATGTATTTCATTTCTTTTTTTAGAAGTTCATTTCCCGTTTAAGATATACACATTGACACTTTCTATTTTGTTAATTTTAAAAATGAAAGGAATAAATGAGAAGAGAACATTCCTATAGTTCAACAACTCCGTAAACAAACACTTGATTTTAGGGTAATATATTCCATCAAAGAAAAAAGGCATGTTTTAGAAGAATGAATATTTGTGAAATTGAAACTAATTATTCATATGAAAAAAATATTTTTTAATTAATTTTTTTTAATACGTACCATGAACTCGATCCGATCAAAACTATCATGAAACCCTGACGTAATTTAATCATAATAAAAAATTCAAATTAAAATCAAATTTATTAATAAAAATTAAATTTATTCATTTAAAATATATAAAATAAATATAATTATTATATTTAAAATTTTTGTAATTGTGCCTCAATCATGTTAAAATTTTCATAATAATTTTTATAAAGTTGAGTTGACTACTATAAAATCACATGATCCATCCTTGTTTACGTGCCCACTAAGACATTAACTTCTTTGTACTCTTATAAGTTTGATAATTTAAATACGACATGATTATATATTCAAACATAATATAAAAAAATAATTAAAAAATAATATAATACAAAAATAATATAAATACGATACGAATATAAAAATATGTTAAAATTTATTCAAAATAAATTATTAACATGTCAAAATTTATATAAATATATAATATTTTAAATACTATAAACATAATACAAATACATAAATTATTACATCTTTACGACTACGGAGAATAAAACTCTTTTCCCAAAGATGGAAGTGTGGAATGTGAGGATGTTCTCCCTACCATCTTGTCTCACACAAAAAGTAAATAAGTTCTTAATAATCAAATTAAAAAGAAAAAAAACATATTTTGCTAAATACAAATAACAATATAAAATTAAGTTAATTAATTACTTATCTTTTTTTTTCCCTCTCTATCAGAAGCCAAAATGAATTAACCATTATTAACTTATTAAACTTTTCCCTTTCTTTTCGATTTGGGTTAAAAAATAAATTTAATACTATACTATAAATAGATATTTAATTTATCATTATACTTTATTTTGACTCAATAATAAATTTTACAACTTTATTTTATTTGATTGAATTTTGTTATTAAATTTTGATTCTGAATGATTTGAAGATAAAATTTAATAAAAATAATTTTCTTCAAATATTTCATTTAAATAATTAACAATAACTAATTAATTAATAAAGAATGATAAAAAAAATTAATCTTTAATATTTTTATAAAATAATTTTTAAATTTTTAATATTTTTTATAAATTAATTTATTGTTGTTAATTATTAAAATGAAATATTTGAAGGGATATATATTTTTAAATTTTATCTTCAAATAATCTAAAATTAAAATTAAATAATAAAATTTAATCAAAAATTAAATTTAACAATAAAATTCAATTAAATAAAAATATAATAACAGATTTACCTTAATTCCAAAAAAAATATCAATCACGAAAAAGTATAGTGGCATTGCAATAGGCAAATTTGCCCTCTAAGCCTTTCAATTTTCATTTCATTTCATTTCTGATTTCCATTCACTGCAATCCACCTTCCCATTCCCATTTTCAACCTTCTTCTCTCCCCTTATTTACATATCTGCCACTCATTCTCCAACTTCATCGTTCATTGATTTCACAACATCTGATTATTTTTTCTAGGGTTTGCTCCGCTTTGATTTCTCCCAAATTTCGAACTTAAATTTATTGATTTTTTTTGTTGTTGCTAAATATATTGAAAAAAAAGAAAAAAGCAGCAGGAAAATGGAATCTGAAGATGATATCGATATGCACGACGCCAACAACGAATCGGGGGAAGACAATTTCTACAGCGGCGGCGACGATGATGCTGGAGCCATGGCTGCTTACGATGATTCAGATGCCGATGTAGCTGATTACGAGTTCATCGACAACGATTCTGATGATTCCGATGATCTTGTCTCTCATCGATACCAGGTATTTGTTCTTCCTTTTTTTCCTTTGGGTTTTGCTTTATTTGCTTTGATTTTTCTTTTAGAATTTAAAGCTCTCGTTACCATGCCTTTTTTCAGTATTAATTTTTCCGATTATGTTGTCAGTTGATGATGTGGGTTGCTTTTGGTTAAGCATGTTTGTCAAATGTATAATTATTTCGTACAAACTTGAACCTTTCTAATATCAATAAAATTGTTTTTTTGGGGTGTGTGATTATGTGAATTGATCTTGCCTTTTTTGAACAAATTATAATATCTTTATGAAGTACTGCTTCCAAAGCTTTGATTACCTTAATATGTTTGAATTTGGTTTTGCTTTGTTTTTCAAAATTTGACAATATACACAAGATTTTAAAGCTTTTTGGTTGATTGGGTGGATTTGGTTTAATGTAAGTGGTGTTATTGAACCCTAAAACTAGAAGCTTTTACTAGATGTTGAACCATTGGATTATGTGCAGTGCTAAGATTGAGACTTAATGGATGGAAATGGATAAATTAAATTATATATGGGTTACTCTATGGACAGGAAATTAATTTAGATAGCACAACAAAATAATACCATGACCTGCAATGGATGGAGCAAGTAAATATCTTGAGGAAGTAGCAGCCAGATAAATATACACCTGAAATGCAGTCTGTATCCTACATCTGTTCCATTAGATTCATAATTAGATTAGGAGGATGCTAGGTAGTTTTTTTTTTTTTTTTTTTTGAATTTGGGTTAATTGGTTGGTTCACTAAAATATACCAAGTGCGTTATTTTTTATTTTTTGTTTTATGAGCCTCTTGATTTTTTTGTTTCTTTAGGCATTGAATGAATATATTAAAGTTCTAAGTCAAAGCCATGCTGCCAAGGCTCTACACCAAAATCATTTTACTTTTGAATGGAACTTATATGGCATATTTTTTGGTCTTTTAGCTAATGGGTATTAGATGCTTTTTCAGATAGAAGAAAAAAGGAACCTTATTTGTTTCCCCCCCACAATTCTTTGCACCTTAGGTAATATTTACAACTTAATGGAATTGCATATATAATGGAAAAATGCAACCTTGCTGGGAGCCATTTTTTAAAGTTATTTATACGAGTTGAAATCCAACTTATCAGCTGCTCATCACCTGCTTTGTTTGTTAAACTGGCTGGTTAACTCTCTGACCTTTTTCTTTAACTGTATATATGCTGCTCTATTGTTAGCACCAATGGAAATATACTTGACATTCCACAGTGAATGTCTGAAAAACCTTACCTTTTGCCAATGCTACATAGTTACTAGCGCAAATTGAATGTCTAAAACTGAAACACCTTTTCTTTGTGGATTTTGTAATTAATGTGTCTTACAAAAGTCGTAATTTCTTTTTTTCACTTGCACTGCATGCATTCAGTCCTTTTGCTGTAGGACTGTTTATTAACACTGTGGTTTCCCCTACAAGCTTATAACATTTTTCATCCTTGTGTACATAAAAGTTTGCAATTTTGAGTCCTTTTTTTTAATTAATTAATTTTTTTGAAGCAGTTTGTCCTAAATCTGTGTCTCTTCTTTTCTTAGCAAAATTATACCATTTTGAGTGAAGTAGATATTCGTCAACGTCAAGAGGATGATATCATGAGGATATCTACTGTGCTTTCCATCTCAAAGGTTGAAGCAGGCATCCTGTTACGCTGTTATAGTTGGTGAGTGGTCATTATTGGTATAATTTCTGTTATTTAATAATCTCTTTACTTTTGTTCCTTCCAAATTTTGTAGAGTTTTTCACTTATTGAAAATTATTTTTAATGGACCTTAATTGCAGCTACTTAAATGCAGAGTGAAATTTAGCATTTTGTCTTACACTGTTTTGGTCAATATGTGTCATTTTGCTATCTCTTGGTGATGATAGATTTGTGTGCCTTGATTTGTAAATGATTTATGTTTATTTTGGACTTACAGGAGCGTCAGTAAAGTACATGATGAATGGTTTGCAGATGAGGAAAAGGTTCGCAGGACTGTTGGCTTATTGGAGAAGCCTGTAGTCCCATTTCCGGATGGTAGAGAAGTAAGTGGTGCAATACTCGATTGAGTGTTTTGACTTTTTTTTTTTTTTTTTTCATGAGCTAGGAGTTCCAGTGCTTGTTTGCTAAACACTCTTTGACAGCTTATACCTTTCATTTTTCTTCACATCTCTTATTTTGGCAGATGACTTGTGGGATATGTTTTGAAACCTATCCTTATGATTGGCTGCACGCTGCTGCATGTGGTCATCCTTTTTGTAACTCTTGCTGGGCAGGTCTCTTCTGATACAGCCACACTTTATGTTTTCATAGTATGGTACTTAAAAGTTTAATGTTTGTCTGGTTTTAATGTCTGCTATCCTTAAGAGTGTCAATCTTTTGTCTGTTGTAGTTTAATTTTGTTTCGTGGCAACCAACAACATGCCTTTGCTGTGAATAATCTGAACTTTTAGTAGCATTGGTTTCAAAACTGGTGGCATGATTTCTTTTTCCTGTCAGCCTACTTAAGGCCAGAGCTAAATTACCTGATGGTACTGGTAATGTCATGAATATCATGCTTAGTAGATAAAGGAAAGGATTATTTCTTGGGAAGTAAAAAGCTTAACTATCTATACGACCACACACTTCTACTATTTGCCTGCTCCTCTCCCCCCATTTTTATTATTATTATTTTTTTTACGAAGTTTGTTGTTCTAAAATTAGAAGCGTGAAATTTGAGAAAGATCAGTAAGTTCAGGCAAGGAAGCTACTTCAAGGTTCTGGGAGAAAAGAAGGCTCTATTTTATCGTCTTGAATTGAATGGTTCAGTTCACTTCTATGTGTTTGATTCACCTCGTGGTTTGGCTGATTTGTTGATGGAGGAAAAGTTCCTTATGGTTTTATCTTCCCCCCCCTCCCCCCCTAGTTGAATGCAATTCTAAGTTCGGTGGTTTTTCTAGCTCCCTATGAATTGTTAAATTAGCAAAAGTAAGGTCTGGGATGTTTCTAGTTGGATGTAATTCTAAGTTCTATTGTTAGCATCTCAGGTCTGGGTGTTGATGAAAATTGTCCAGCTGTTCCATCCATGACAAAGCTAATTTCTTTGTTCCTTTATCTTTTTTTTTTTGTTGAGTTTGTGTTTATGTGTGTGAGAGAGAGAGCGAGAGAGAGAGAGGGGGGGGGGAGCAAAACTTCATCAACAGGTTTTGTTTCTATAAGAGATGCTAGTTTAGGTATTTGGCTGATAGAATAGATAAATATTTTTGTTGAATCTATTGATACCATTATTTTGAGCCTCCCAACGATTTCAGGATTTTCGATCTAGGACAGTTGCACAGGTAAATGGTGTCATGTGCAGTCCAGAACCTGTGTTTCAGGATTTTGGATCTAGGACAGTTGCAGAGGTAAATGGTGTCATGTGCAGGCCAGAACCTATGTGTTCAAATGCTTAGAAAGTTCTCAGTAGCATAATAGGGGGCTTTTCTTCTTGGATAACCTGGTTCTTACTATGATAGTGGAAGTTGGTAACATGTTCCAAACAAGTGGACAGGGTTCCTTTGGTGCTTTCTGCACTTGTAATGATTTTTTTCCCCGTTTACTGCTCATTCTTTTTGCTTGGTATTGGTTTGAATCATTCCCAAGAATGTGATGGTTGTGTTGTATTTGTAACATGGGAATGGCTATTTGATAATTTGCATGAGGAACTTCTAAAAATATTTTGAAGAAAGAAAGATAAGAAACATCTTGCAAGAGATTATCAAAAGACTTTAAAGAGGCCCATTATCAATATTGCAACCATCGATATTTGTGCCTACTGTTTTTGGAAGGTGCATGCATCTAGAATCTTTGTGGAAATTAGGCATCCAAAGATATAATTACGCTTCTGGTATCAGTTGCTTTTCTATCATGTAGATTTTATACATGTCAATGAACTTTTTAGAAAGGTGAAATAAGAAAGATCAAAAAGGCGTTGTCGCTATGTGGGAATTATGTACTATTTCGTAATGCTGTTATATAGGTTTATGCTCCACTGGACCCTCCGCTTTTCAGTTTTTAGTTTCAGAGTTGTTTCGAGATGTATGGGTTAGATTTGGGAAGTTTTTGTCTGAAAGCATTGGGTTCACATGTTTAAGCAGTCTGTCAAGGGGTAAAGGGCTTATTGTCTGAGGATAATTCTTTGTTTGTCCTATTTACTCTGACTATGATGAATAGTCCACATTGTGGAACATTCCAAGCAGTTCAATATTGGCCTTGTTCATGTAAAGTTCTTTTTTACATGATTATATTTATCAACATTGTACTTTAGTTGCACCTGTTTTAAGCTCAATAGTAGACCAGGTGATACTTCAGCTATTCTAGCTGTATTTTTAATATGGCAAAGGAGATGGCTTTGATCTTAATGATTTTTTCCTGTCTGAGAGTTATATGCAACTATTTGAAGTTTTGTGTGTTTACCAACCTTTCCATATTTTGTTTTGAAATTTTCTTATACTGTCGTAATCTTTTATTTTCTTGCTTAGGCTATATTAGCACAGCCATCAATGATGGTCCTGGATGTTTGATGTTGCGATGTCCTGATCCATCCTGTGCTGCTGCTGTTGGTCAAGATATGATAAATGCATTGGCTTCTAATGAAGACAGAGAGAAGTACTTTCGTTATTTCATTAGATCTTATGTTGAAGACAATAGGAAGGTAATAATACTTAAAAACATTTTGAGTAATTGGTCATTTGTACATGAGTAACATTTGACGTGTGCATTTATTTTTCCTTCACTTGTTAAATTTGCAAAAAGATTTCTCAGATTTGCATCCTTATATATACATATATATATATGTGTGTGTGTGTGTGTGTGTGTCTGTATTTTTTATATTCTTTTTAATGTATTTATTTTGGGTTGAAGGATGGGAGTGCCACTGCATGAGTAGTGGAGTTGTAAGGTTGTGGATTGTGTTTTTCAGTGCCTTGTGGTTAGCATCTAATTGGGGATGAATTGAAAATTGGTTGTACCCTTTAGCAGTTTTGCATAAAAAAGATATTAACCACATTCATATCTTATTTGGGCTCTGGCTTATTTATACAAAAAAAATAAAAATATTTGTCATCCGACTTATTGATTTTAAAATTCTTCTTCCCTACCAAGGGTTTTTTTTTTTTTTTTTTTTTTTTTTTTTTTTTTTTTTTTAAGTTTGAAATATGCTTTTGAATCAGAACATGGAATTTTGTGTAATAACTGAATATATCTTACTATTTTGATGTGTCTTTGTTAAGGGTGAATTAAAAAATTGTTATATTTCTGTCTTGACTGTAGCTTCATAAATGGGGGTTTTCCTCAAGTTTGTCATGGATTAGACCCATTCATCTATTGTTTCAATATGTTCTTTTTCTTTTTTCTGCAGTGTATATATTCAGCACCAGAATCACTAATAGGAATAGAGGCATAACTTTTTCATTATTTCATATTCACCTCTTTGGTATTGTAACACATTTTCTATACTTTTATGTGTTATTTGGTAGACCAAATGGTGTCCTGCACCAGGGTGTGATTATGCTGTGGACTTTATTTTGGGCAGTGGAAGTTATGATGTTACCTGTAGCTGCTCATATAGCTTTTGTTGGAATGTAAGACCCTTTGGCGTCTTTTCTGGTTGGAGTACTTTTAACAATTCATGCATATATGGCTTTCTGCTTCATTCTTTTTTACTTTTAAAATTGCAGACATGAATTGTGACCCATAATGTGCATTTGACCTTGCAGTGCACTGAGGAAGCTCATCGTCCTGTTGATTGTGGCACTGTAGCCAAGTGGATACTGAAAAACAGTGCAGAGTCTGAAAATATGAATTGGTAAGGAATGGGATTGTAGTACTTAGATTTATTCTAATGCATGAGGTTGTTAATTCGTACCAAAGAGTGAGGTTGTTAAATTGGTGCACAATGGCACACCTAAAACAAGCAATTTTCTTACTCTCCCTTATCATCTGTGCTGAGCTTGAGTGTGAAGGACTGCATCTTGGAAAGTAAACAGTATGTGTAGAATGCTTCCTTATCTGAATATCGCTTATTTTGGATATTGCCACTGGGGCATTGAGGAAAGCTTGTCCAGATTCAGTCCTTCCAACCACAAATCGTAGTTCTGAATATCAGAAAAAGAGAGAAAGGGATTCTTGGGGCGGGGTGAAGGGGGATCAGATGATACATTAGAGGGTTGTGGAAATGGTAATGATGGTTATAGATTCTCATTTTTGCTATATTCATTGAACTATTTTTGCTACTACATGAAGTAGTGAAATAAGAATTCCCTTATTTATACATCTATACTAATACATCAATTTTATATTCTAAATTACGTATCATTTAACTTTCTTCTAAATATGTAGACATTTAAAGTGAACAAAATGAATGTCCCCTTTGAAATTTTCTTTCTTAAAATTAAGTTTCCTTTTCTTTTTCCCCTTCGACTAATGGGCCTATTTGTGAATGTCCAATTACTAAATAGTCGTTCAGCATTATATATTATGGTATATTTTCATAATGGTCTGTTTCTCAATCAATATGCCTGTTTTAATCTTCAGGATATTGGCTAATTCCAAGCCTTGTCCAAAATGCAAGCGCCCAATTGAGAAGAACCAGGGGTGTATGCATATTACATGCACACCACCTTGTAAATTTGAATTTTGCTGGTGAGCTTATACTTCTGCTTACATATGCATTGCTTTTTTTTATGAAAGTCTGACCTCACTACCTTATTTGGGTTTTCCTTTTTTTTAATTTAAAAAATATATAAATAATTCTGCACTCATTTGTATGAATTCAAGTTTTCCTATACTTTAGCTATATTGTCTACTCAACAAGAGAGATATTTTTCCTAAATGAAGGCTGTACTAAAAAGATTTTGTACCAAAAACAAATTGATTTTTTACTGTTTCTATGTGTACTGTTTTGTTTTCTCTTCTTTTTATACAAATTTCTGTCAGTTGACCAGAGATATATGCAGGCTTTGCCTTGGTGCATGGTCAGAGCATGGTGAGAGAACTGGTGGGTTTTATGCTTGCAACCGTTACGAGACAGCAAAGCAAGAGGGCGTGGTATGTAAATAATTCTTTAGTCTGGCAGTCAGCATTTCCCAGTGCTTGTAATAAGTAATTTTGCTTCATGATTTAACTGCCCACTTATGTGTTTCTGATCCATACTATTTATTTACAGTATGATGATGCTGAGAAACGAAGAGAGATGGCTAAAAATTCTCTAGAGAGATATACTCATTATTATGAACGATGGGCAACCAACCAATCGGTATGTTTTAGTTTGTGGAATTTGTAGTGAAATTGACATGATGCAAACAACCATATATAGGCTTGAATGCATGTGCTACATTATTGTCCTCATTCTTTTGACCGCTTAAATTTATTTTCTGGGAATACTTTCTGGATGTATAGCCACTATATGCTTAAATGAGAAAACATGTGTTTGTACTTCTTAAAACTTCTCTTGACTTCATGCAGTCTAGGCAAAAGGCACTGGCAGATCTACAGCAAATGCAGTCTATGCATGTAAGCCAAACTTCTTAAAATTACTGACTTCCTATTTAGTGATGCTGGTCTAGTCAATTATTTTACTACCATTATCATGGATGTCATGAAGATAGTGTTTGAAGACTATCAAAAACTTTGGATAAGTTTATAATCTATTACTGCTGGTTCATGACATTTACATATTCTTTTCATCCGAGTTTTAATATGATTCTTCCAAACTTTTTTCATGATATAGCAGCTATGCACTTCTATTGCCTAGGGCTGATAGCAGACCATCTATGGGCATGATACCAGAAAAGATATATATATATATATATTAAATTAAAAGAAAATAACTAGTGACGGTGAATGAGGAATTCTACTTGTATGATTGTGTTTCTAAAGTAATTTATCTGCTTCAACAAGTAATCTTTGAGTTAGTTTATCTAAATCTTTTGAATCTGCAAAGTGTGACAATAGCACTCATCAAGTACCAAACTCTCTAGACCAGTGTAGCTGATGGAAAATTTATTGGGATTTTAAAATGCCTTCCATGTAAACATGAGGTTACTATCTTGCACAGTATTTGTCTTTCGGTGAAAATCTTCTGTTATTGTTGAAGTAGTGTTGTTAAGAGCACAAGGTGCACTCGAAGCTCTAGAATCATTATATTGCCTGAGGTGCAAGGCGCAAAAAAAGCGCTTACCCGAGTAAATAAGGCGCAATATGTATATGTGTGTATATAAAATAAGGTTAAGATATATAATTTTGATAATAAATTTTAAAGAGTGGTCCAGTTTATCGTACAAAACATGCAAAATATTCTGTTTTCTTTTGTTGGTCAATATGCATGATTTTCTTATGGTCCCATGTTTGTTGTTGAATACTCAAAAATTGAGAAGTAGAGAGTTTGATATTGTCCCACTTTTTTACTATTAAAAGTATAGTTAACGAAAAAAATTAAAAATTAAAGAAATTAAATAGAACTTCAATCAGGCGAGGCTTTTTTTTTTTTTTTTTTGCACCCCTTACAAAAAAGTTTGCCTAGACGCACCAAACTTACGCCTGATCAAATGTGCTTCGCCCAAAAGGGTCTGCGGTACTTTTGTTGTCTGTCACTACTAAGGCGCAGCAGCGCCCAGGCATGCCTAGGCGCATGCCTTAACAACACTGTGTTGAATCATTTCATGGTTTAAAGTGAAAAATTCCTCAAAATCACCAATTTCCCCTGCCACAAATATAAAAAATACCAAATAATAATAGTAATATTAAAAATTACTAATAATAAAATGAAGAGAAGGAAGAGGTGAAGGGAGAGGAAGTAAGATGAATAGTTTTGTTCCCTCCCACTTGATACAGTTTTATCTTGCTTCAGAATATCATTTGTTCTTTAGTTTATGGGGAGTGCTGATGATTACGTGTCAATGTAGCTTGAGAAGCTGAGTGACATACAGTGCCAGCCTGAGTCACAGCTGAAGTTCATCACTGAGGCATGGCTACAGGTAAATTTCAAAATTTGCTTATTTCACTTCTACATACTGCTTTATCTCATTGTTGCTGCTCTACTTGTATAGATAGTAGAATGTAGGAGAGTTCTGAAATGGACATATGCTTATGGATATTATTTACCAGAACATGAACATGCTAAAAGACAGTTCTTTGAATACTTGCAAGGTAATGTCTCTCCATCTATAAGCTATGGCTTTATATTCCTGTTCACTTTGCACTACACTCATGCCCTGTATGTCTTGCAGGTGAGGCTGAGTCTGGGTTAGAACGACTTCATCAATGCGCAGAGAAGGAGCTGCAAGTTTACCTCAATGCAGAGGGTTCATCAAAAGATTTTAATGAGTTTCGCACAAAACTTGCTGGATTAACGAGGTGATTTTCATTTAAAACATATTTACCACCTAAATTCTTTATGAAACTCAATATGAAGTAGAATTTGATAATCTTAACATGAATTTTTATTAAAGAGATTGTTGGTTCAAAAGCTTGGTTTGTCGTGGAAAGAATCTATTGTGCTGGAAAGAGATGGTTATCTTATTATTAATCCTTTTAGAAAAGTATTTTCTCCTGTGATACTTTATGTAATTAATAACTTATATGAACTTCATGACAACAGTGTGACACGAAATTACTTTGAGAATTTAGTTCGAGCTCTAGAAAATGGTCTATCAGATGTGGACACTCATGGAGCCTGCAGCAGGATGGGGAGCTCAAAGAGCTTGGGAGGTGGTAGCAGTAGGGGAAGAAATGGGAAGGGTAAAGGTTCAACCTCCAGATCCAGTGGCTCTAACAGAAATATCGATGATTCTGGCCATTGGTCTTGTGAATATTGCACCTTCGCAAATGTCAAGTCGGCCACCATGTGCCAAATGTGCCAGCAGCGTCGATGAACTTTCGTTACCTACACCAGATTTATTTGCCTGAATTGATAGAGGTCGGCTTTGCCTCTTGATGTCTGGTTGCCATGGTATAGGCCTTTGGGCACTGCCAAAGGGAGAAAAAAAAAAGGGTTTTCCATTGCTCTTTCCATCTCTTGACATGATAAAGCACAGCAGCATTGAGAAGGGGAAAGAGAGTTCACTATAAGTTTATATTGTTGCCATGTGAGCTGTATATAGTTATTCTCTCTAGGTTCAACCATTCAACTTGACTCGTTCAATGTGGCAGCTGTCTTTCCAATGTATCCATATGTAATTTCTACGGTTATAATTTACGCAAAAAATAGATTTGTAGCAAGCGTGAGGCTTTCAGGTGGATTGCAATGAAACTGCGTGCAGATGATAGGCTGCTCTGCAAGAATAAATAAATTGTTGTAACTTCTTTACCTAGGGCACCAAATTCCCTACGTGCTTGAAGCTACAATTGGTCACTATCTTTTGATACCTGGGAGATCAGCAAAATTTTTCTGTTATTTACTGTTGAGTTTTGTTTTGATACATGCATATTTGCAAGATTGCAGATTGGTCGTCAGAGGTATCCATGGATTGGGTCGGGTTTGAAATTCAAGCTTAGCTCGGGTCTGAGTTGAATTCGAAAGCTTGATTTATTATTAAAAAATCATTTTTATAATTAAATTTAAAATATATGTATATTTTTATTTACAAAAATTTCTGTTCATGCTCAATCCAAATAGGTTGGGCAGTTAACTCGGTCCAATTGGATCGGATAGTTAGCCCGGCCCATAGAGAGTTCTCGTCGGTCATTTTCCTGTCAACATTATAAATCTTTAGTTTTCATGCATCTATCAGAGTTTTTTCGAGTGATTTTGTTGATTTTATTTTACATTTAAAAAAATAAAATAAAATTCCAGCAAGTGGTCTAACTTCTAAGGCCTCCCTAAATGCCAAACGAAGAACTGAATTTGAAATGAATTACAGCAGTTAAAGCAGATACTATATATATAAAAAAAAAATTGTAGTTTGAGCATAATGACATCATCATGGACTCCTCAAAGAAAAGGTAGTAAATCGGTGGCTAATAGGCAATGATTATTCAGTTAGGCTACCATTTAACATATGATCCTTGACAAGCTTCACCTATTTATTGGACATCAAGAAAGTATTTTATAAAACAGTTTGAGTGATGACTATAATGCGGTCCATTTCATTGCGGTCTAAGTGCGACTTTTCTCTACAACACATATTTACGTTTCGTTTTGAACTCTTAAAAGTTAAATAGTAATAGGTTTATGGGATAAAAAATATCGGTAGGTCAAAAATAGGTCGGAATTGGTCTGAAAAAAGGTCGGATCCACTACGCTTTTATGGCGAATCTGACATTTGTAGGTTGCATTCTACCTACCACGAATCCAAGCAATAATTGATCGTATTCGACCAATGCTGAAAGGGTCAAGAGAGAGACGAGAAAAAAAAATTAATTTTTTTTTTGTATTTTATTTTTTGAAAAATTAAAAATGTACTTTTTAAAAAGTATTCTGTTTCTACATTTTTTTTTCAAAAAATAAACATGTAATTTTTTAATAAAAAATTTAATATTAAAGTAAAAATATTACAAAAACTAAATTTTAAAATATATTTTTGGATTTAATTATACATAAGATTGTCTAGAAATGTATGCCTCACCATTTTCTATCGTATCCAACCTCCCGTTACCCGGTAAGTAATCATGAGCACCATCTACTATTGTCAATGAAAACTGAGTCTCAGTTGCATTTTTTGAAAAGTTAAGATTTTTTGTCTTATTTGTTTGTTAGCAAGGGTAAAATGAATTTCTCATAGAAATGATTTAAAAAAAATAAAAATCAGTCAGACGAGGAGACGGTGGGGGTTTTACATTAGCTTCATAAAATAGGTTTTTGATAAGCTTTAAAATTAAAAAATTTAAATAGCAGGTTATTAGATTATCAATTTTTATAAATAACATGATCGAAATTATATATAAACATGATAAATTATATATAAAGATGACAAATTACATATAAACTTGACGAATTACGTATAAACTTGACGAATTACATATAAACATGACAAAAATGAGAAATTACATATAAACATGACAAATTACATATAAACTTAACGAATTACATATAAACATGAGAAATTACATATAAACATGACAAAATGTCAAATTATATATAAAGATGACAAATTACATATAAATATGACAAGCATGAGAAATTACATATAAATATGACAAATTACATATAAAAATGACAAATTACATATAAACATGACAAATTACATATAAACATGACAAATATGAGAAATTACATATAAACTTGAAGGTTTATATATAAACATGAGAAATTACATATAAACTTGACGAATTACATATAAACATGACAAATTACATATAAACATGACCAAATGACAAATTACATATAAACATGACAAATTACTATAAACATGACAAATTACATATAAACATGACAAATTACATACTAACATGACAAATGAAAAATTATATATAAACATGACAAATTACATATAAACATGACAAATGACAAATTACATATAAACATATGAACATAACAAATTATAATTTTTACATATAAACATATAAACATGACATTGAATTATTTTATTTTTAAAATTATAATTTTTAATTAACCTTAAAAAATAAAATATTATATTAATCTAATTTTAAATGTTAATGCAAATTTTAATTATTTATATAATATGTAACTTTATGCTCAATATATAATTTTTTTATAAATAAATAAGTTTTTATAATATAAATATTTTATATTATAAATAGTAATAGATTTATTCTATTATTATTTACGATTTTTTATTATAAATATTGATAGAATTTATCATTGAAAATTTCAATATCACGATAGATTTTTTTTTTTAGAAAAAAAAATTATTAGAACATTTAAGATAATGCTTTTAACAATTAAATTATGTGTAAAACTCTTAGTTAAATTTTATCAAACAATAATTGAAAATTAGGATTTCCTAAGTAACTAAATCTCATGTGATTATATATATTACGACAACTTTTTAATCTATTCATCGCATAAAGTGTGAAAAATGTTTGGGAGTTCTGATTATTTAAGAATAGATAAATGTTCATGAATTTTTTTTTCATTTGGTTTGTTAAACATAAATTATTTAATAAATATAAGATAATTAACGTGTAATATCACGTGCAACACATGTGACACAATAACTAGTATATTTAAAAGCACGAATATAGAGAATCTTTTGAATTAACGAAAATAGAAATATATGTTTATTATATTTCTAAAGTTCCATTTTAAATAAATACTAATAATATTTATCTAATTTATAAATAAAAATCTACTTTCATTAAATAATTATGTTTGATGAATAAAAATGAGTTAAAATTTACATTACATTTTATTGAGTTTTAATTTTAAATTAATACTAAAAGTAATAAATTTATGTTAATTAACATATGATATATTAATATACATGAAAAAAAAAATTACATGTTAATATGCACTTTATTAATTTAATTAATTATTTTTAAAATGTTAATTTTATATTAACATTAAAAGTAATAAACTTTATATTACTCATATATTTTATACATGAGACAAATTTTACATGTTATTATGCATTTTATTAATTTTAAATATTTACAATGTACAACTACTTATTTAATATATATTATTATTTAAAAATAAATATTTATGTGCAAATATTTCTAATTGCCATTATAAATATTTTTTATTATTAATAAGATTTATCTAATTTATAAGTAAAAACTTTAATTTCATTAAAGCATTTTCGTTAAATGTATTAATTTGATAATAAATAAAAAATTTAAAAAATTATGTAGAATTGCTTTATCTTAAAATTTTTAATTTTTCACTAATCTTAAAAAATGAATTAATTTATATTATATAAATAAAAAGTTAAAATTTAAATTAATCTTTTTTATCTTCATAATTAATTTTGCATTAATATTAAAAATAATATAATAATTTGATATATGTAATTTGTCATGTATTTATAAATTATACAAGGTGTGTATGAGATTTATCCAGGGAATGCAATGACCAAAATTTTAACTACAAAACATAAGCTAAGTGACCAACAAAAGCTTCAGTTGGCCAACAAACAAAATTAAATAGGCGAATTTAAGTATGGTTACGAAGATTAAACTGGTAATCTTTGTATATATATCGTGTTTGCGTATTTTTTTTTAATATTTTAATCATATTTAAGGTGTTATATATTTATATAAATTTTGACACTTTAATAATTCGTGTTATATATTTTACACATTCATATATTCATGTCGTGTATGTGTTGTATCGAATTTTAATTTTTTCCTATCATATTCGTATTATTTTCAAAATCACCGGATCTAATTAAGATATTTAATATTTTATCGACAATCATCTCTCTCATTGTCGAATTATTCAAGAGCCTAAAACAGACAAAATTTGCAATTATTGGGATTATAACTTGATTCTTGCTAAATATAATGTAGTATATATCACATATATATGTAGAAACAAAATCAACCAACAAATATGGGTATGCAAACTATGCATTAAACTCCAAAATAACGCTTGATCGTAGCACAAAAAACAAACCCATATACGACATGAAGACACAAATTCAGTAAGACATAACCATATTAAACCTGAGCTTGTTGAAAATAAAAAAACAAAAGAAATAAATTAATAAAGACAAAATTCACTCAAACCAACAAAGGGAATCGAGCTATCTTACTGTGGCTTAGCATTTGAGACTTGGTAAATCCAAATAAACTGGAGTTAGTGATCTGGGCTTTAACATTTTAAGGTTCCAGCTTCTCTTATATTTTCTCAAGCCACAAACACAGCCAATGGACATCCCAAATTCTACAACCACATGATACTTTAATGCAAAATAGACTGTAATAAAACAACAAAAGCCTCTAGCTGCATTTTACAACTTATTTGTGGTGAGAGAAATAAAATGGAGCATCCCTCAATGTGATGCCTTGAATCATGCTTACTGCCTGAGTATCTGCGACTAGAAGCCGTGTAATAACTCTCCCACTTGCACCTACTGTCAACAGGTAATCAGAAACATGTAAGCTAGAAAACACTGCAGTTCAAGAAACAATGCAAAAATCTAACAGATAAGCATAAGAATTGATGTCATTGAAGCCTACACCAACAATATAGAACAAGAGTTACACCATTCTCAACATGCAACAGGCTAAAGCCAGATCTTTTTGATTAATGCCTTCATAGAGCATTAAAAAATTGTAAAAACAAGTACCACCATAAAGAACTCTTAACATGTTTGCAAGAGAAACCAGATCAACAATAGAATGGTCAATCCAGTAGGGCAATCACAAATTAAATAAGATAAAACAATAGAATTAGTTTTGTACATAAATACAAGTCTCAATCTCAAAAATGAATTTTTTAATGTGAAAATTACCTTAACAGAATATAGAAACAAAAAGCTTAAAAGCAATCCAAAAAGGAAAACATCACGGACAAGATTTGTACCTTTGCAACATCAAGACATTGGCAATCCATGGCAGCAATTGCTACCTGCTCATATAGACTCCATCATGTTTCAATATATAAGTAGTTGTTAGTAACTATTAATATTCATAAATAGTGTGCTATAAATTAACAGAAGTAACAAGTAACATAAGTTGACAGCAAGTCATATATTATAGACAACAATTTGGCTTGAACCCACCACTTAAAATCTCATTTTGACATATCGAAGGGAACTGGCTCGCAAATGCATATTGCCCTTAGTGGCTATGAAATTCAATACCAACTGAAGTCCCATAAATTGTCATAGCACACGAGAAAAATGTATAAAACTAACCTAAAGTCTCATATCTAACAAATATAGCAAAAATATCTTAAGCTCAAAAACCTTTTTCACATTCATTCATCCAGGTAATAGGCCAGTGCCCTGTAACTCATGACAAATATAACAAATAATATGAAAATGTTGATGGGATAAAGTCTACTATAAAATTTATTCCAGTTTTCAGATATTTCTTGTTTAAGGGAAGACCCTGAATTTTGTTGACTGAAATCGAACCAGGTCTTTTCCTTCCCACCACCCAATAGGGAAATCAGTGTTCATCAGGAATAAGGCAGGTGAATATAAATAATACATGCATGACAAACCTCTTTGCAAATAAATTTTGCCATTCCTGCACCCATTCTTTTTGTAATATCCTCAATTACCTCCTGATAACTGCAGAACCAATTGAGAACTCTTGATTATTTGTCAAAAATCCACAAGTAGAAACAACTTGAACCATGTATTTAAAATAAGATAGTCTAATTAAGAGATAAAGACAAAAAGTAAATTAATAACACATATTAGGGCAAAGATGCCAGTATCACATTAAAATATTAGCATAAACAAGGAAAATCAAGAAAATCTTAATAACTGACCTTTTTCAAGCTCCAGAAAAGCATTACATATAAAGATGAAATTGGTCCATGAGAACTTCGTAGTCCTTTGTACCACTTGAAAAAGAGATAATAAATTCTATTTTAATAGGTAAAATTTCCAGTAATAAAATGAGTTAACTAAAAAAATCTATTTTGACAGGTAAACTTAATAACAAGAACTTTAAACTAAAAAAAACCCCAAATATCAAAGCTAAAACCCTATTTTCTACCAAATCCAAGGATTATCACAAAAAAAAAAAAAAAACCGACCTGCAGTATACTCTTCAAAGCTCCATTAACAAAGGAATGATAACAAACTTTCACTGATAATAAAAAACTGAGAAACTTGAGAAACAAATGAGATAAACCTATGGCTTTGAAAATAGAAAACTTAGCAACAACCCCGATCCTTCTGAATATAGTACTTTTTGTTTTTTGATGGAAAATATATGTATAGTACTTGATAATAAGCAAACCAAAAACTAGCAGGGACATATATGTGTGAGGGTGAGCCCTAAGATATCTAGAGAAGTAAAAGTGAAACTAGTATTATGTTGAAATTTGGCATTACAAAAGCATATCAGAGAAACTAGCAGGGACACATCATTGTTGTTGAGTATCCTACCTGTGGAAATACTAATTAGTTATTATTCTCTCCTCCATCCATTCTCATTTGCCCGATTGATCTGGCTTTGCAATAAAACCAACTCTTTCATAATCCACTAGCATATTTTTCAGGAAAATACAACAAAATTAGAAGTGAAAAATAAATTAAAACACCAAAGATAAGAAGAGTAAACAGAGGAATGATTAGATGTCCCATTGAACATTGTTTACTAAACTTACTAATAACCCATCAATTGTCAGCATATTTAAAATCCATCTACAAGGTATTGCATTATGCATCCCAACACTTATAACTTAAACTTTAGAAGTCCTAATTCTTAAATATTGAATTCATAATACATACATATTTTGTTATATCCTCATGTAGGCTTCTGGCTTTCTGCTCAAACTCCACCTGTCAAAAAACGCATTATGGTTAATATTTTTTATTTTTAGTTTCACTCACTAATTGTCATTTTTTCATAGCAAGTATGTGGCTATTTTTTGCTCTTTGTTTAAGTAGCCTAATGTGGCAATCCCTTATTGATCAAAATCAAGTTCACATTATGGCAGCAAATATCTGCAAATAAAGCAAATGCGTTACTAACAAATTAAAATCTTTAAAGTATCATCATAGGGACCTCTATCTATGTATAGATCATCAAAGATGACTTTATGACAAAGCATTTTTCATCCATTTTTGGCGATATGTTATCCTTTATTCTTTTTATATGTCAAAACTTCACCAGCAAAGAAGATCAATTAAGAAATTAGTCCAAGCTATGCATCAAAGTACTTAATAGAGAACAAAGCCAACTATTAACTTAATACCTTGACTACTACATACAGTGGGGAATTCTCAAGCTCTTGCTTAGTAATTTTAACTTGATCGATCATAACACGGGTTTGTAACCTGACCTTTTAACTTGAAGTATCAATAAGAAAACCTCTAAGATACCATGTTAAAGAAAAAGAAGAACGTGTCTGGACCAGTGTTATCGGTACCTGATAACTCGTATAATTATATAGTTTTTAGTTATGTTTTATTATTGTTTTGTGTCAAATACGAGTTATTATTGTTTAGTCTAATTGTGTTTATGATCTTTTATATTTTTATGTAATTTGGTGTTTTTCACAAGTTTCTTTGAGTGATTTCAGATTACTAGAATTAAGGGCAAATCCAGTTCAGTTCCAGTTCCGACACCTTTTGCCATATCAGCTATATCTCGAGTTTCACTGAAGCAATAAGGCTGAAATTTTAACCGTGCAAATTTAAGAGGCATATCTATCTTTTTCATGTTTTACACTTCTTGAAACGGAGTCGTTTTCCCTAGCGAAATCGACCATCAAGTTGGCTGATGTGCAATGACGTCTGTGCTGACCTGTTTTCGTATTTTGCCCATATGTTCTTATCCACATCAGCAAATGAGCTGATTCCAACGGCTATGGATCAGTAACTGATAGAGGAACATTTTTCTAGAAGACCATGTGATCAGATCAGGCCTCCAAAATTGACAAAATCGACCATCAAGTTGGCTGATCAAAATTGTCATACAATATGACGAAAATTGTTAGAAAAATGCACCCACCTATTATACCTACCTTTGAAATTTGTAAAGCTTGTCTCTTGTCATTTAGCCCTTCAAAATGTGTATAAATAGAGGGCCTTGGATGATTGTAGAGGATCATATTGTACATTGGTAGGATATTAG
Organism: Fremontodendron californicum; assembly: GCA_030761205.1. Classification (NCBI taxonomy): domain Eukaryota; kingdom Viridiplantae; phylum Streptophyta; class Magnoliopsida; order Malvales; family Malvaceae; genus Fremontodendron; species Fremontodendron californicum. The sequence goes on from JAULJL010000009.1 coordinate 26,569,059, forward strand.
CCATTGTAATAAAATTCTCTAAGTTTTCTTCTTCTTTCTTTTCTCTAGTTTTCTTTTTCTTTATTTTCTTCTTCTTCTTTCTTTCTTTTATTTCCTTCTTAGATTCTCTTTAATTTTATGTTTATGTTTACAATGCCTATGCTAGGCTAAACTTCTATTTGGTTAAGGGTGATTTCAAAGCCCTAGACATGTTTTGTGATTGATTTTCAGATTCTATCTATCATTAATTTTCTATCAAAGTTGCTTATGTTCTTCTACAAGAATTGTTCATGATGTTGTCTTGATTTATTTAGGTGTACAACTAGATAGATCTTGATAATTATCTATTGCTAGTCTAGGAGTCTTGATTCGTGTAATTGTCTTGATTTCCTATTCATAAGTGGCAATTTGTGATTAATGATTATGGTCAAGTTTTCAATAATTGCAAAGTGGAACATAACCTAAGTTGAACAATCCGAGCTTATGTGTTTGTTGCTTAGATCAACCTATCTTTCTCATCATAAAGCTGCCATTAAATTGAATTTAGAGAGCTTATTCTAGGTTGTTTAATGGTTAGAGATTAAATAGAGAGCTTGTTCTATTTAACGACAAACTAAGGAAAGATTGGGATAACAGAGCTTGTTGTTATCTACGGTTGTTAACTTTGATAGTTGGTTGATATTGATAGATCTGAAATTGATTCTTAATGATGTCTAGTGGTGGAGAATGAAACCTTAACCATATTTTTCATATTTGATTCTTCTTACTTACTTGTTTTCTTACTTTTCTAGTTTGCTTATTTTTAAAAGTATATTTATTTTTATTGGCTGGTTATACCGCCTAATTTGTATATTAACTTTGTTTTATTTTTATTGGCTGGTTATACCGCCTAATTTAGTATATATATTTTTATTGGCTGGTTATACCGCCTAATTTAGTATATATATTTTTATTGGCTGGTTATACCGCCTTGCATCTTATTCTTATTATTTACTTTAGTTTAAATCTGGCTTCAAAAACCCCTTTTCTTTTATTGTTCTTGAATTTAAGTTTTAAACTATTAACTTATAAACTAAAACCCAATCCCTGAGGACTCGACCCTTGCTAACTACTATACTTACAATTTATCTTTTTAGTGCAAGGTTAAATAAGATACACTCTTTTGGGTGCATCAAATTTTTGGCGCCGTTGCCGGGGATTGCTTTCTTTAGTTTATTTGTTACTTGGTTTATTCTTATTTTCAGTTCTAATTAGTTTTATTTTCTTGTACATACAAGTTTTTCTTTACAAATTTAAAAAAAAAAAAAACAATGGAATTGAGCAATCTAACACTTGAAAAGTTGGTGGCATACATAAACATGGAGAATCAACAAGCCAATCTCACCTCCCCAGTTCAACAATTGGCCATGGGAGGATGTCAAGGCCATCAAGTGTTCCAAGACCAACAGTATGATCATTACTCAAACACTTACCATCAGGGATGGTGGGATCATACTAATTATGGCTACTCGAAAAATTACCAAGAAGTAGATCCTTATGCCAATTACACTCATCCATCTAGCTTCAATCAATCATGGTCTCAAGAACCAGATCTTTTTCAACCACCACATATGACTCAAAACTCAGGTACTTCTTTAGAAGATCTTGTCTATTCTCTTGTTACTGATTCTTTGCAATTTCAACAGGAAACAAGGGCAAGCATCCAGAGTTTGGAAAAGCAAATGAGCCAATTGGCTAGTAGTATGGTGGGATGGGTAGCACAAAGATCTGAAGAACTCCCAGCCCAAACGATGGTTAACCCAAAGGAGAATGCTACTATTGTGACCTTGAAGAATGAGGAACAAGATGAGGATGAAACAAAATTAGAGATGGATTCTATTCTTGAGGATAATGAAGCCAAAGATCCAAATAAGAGTATTTCGGCACCTGAGGTAACATTTAAGGTTTCACTTTTTACTAATGTTTCTTCTCCACCTTTTCCTAGTAGATTTGCAAAGTTCAAGGAGGAAGAACATGAACAACACATGCCGGAAACCTTAAACAACTTGTTTGTGGAGGTCATTCAACAAGTATCAAAATATGCTCCATTCCTCGATGACATATGCACCACAAAGGATGATGGAATAATACTTGTAATGGATAATGCATCCACTGTTGTGCAAAGAAAGCTTCCTCTCAAACGCATAAATTTGGGAAATTTCATGTATGAGCCTGACAAGCCTAAAATGCCAAGAAAGGGTGTTGGTTAGGTTCAAAACACTAAATCAAGTGCTAATTGGGGGAGGCAGCCTAATTAGTGAAAGTATTGCCAAACTGCCATCCTCAGATTTGCTCTCTTTTTCTTTATCTTTTTCTTATGTTTCTTTGCTAATTGTGTTTAGTGTTTCTAAGTTCATTTAGGCTGCATAAGTTTATTTTGTTTATTAGTTCTTTTCACTTACACATGATTCTTTCATTTGGGATTAATAGCATTACATTAATGACAATGTAAGAATTATGTGTGGGGGGAAGAATTTAGGATTTTATTTAGAGTGTTTTGTTTTTGAGTCTTTTTATGTTGTTTTTCTTTCTGATCCTTGTTTTGAAAATAACTAGATGTAAATATAATTTTTATTTTTTTTATTTTATTTTTTTTAACCCCGGTTAAATGGCGGATAACGGTACTCCGTGATTATTTAAGTCGGTTCCATCAGCTACCCACAAAACTGATATTGTATATAAATTTCTCTTCCAATTTCTCTTTCAATTTTTTTCATTTTTTTTTTCAGGATGGATGATATTCTCACAAGATTGCAGAAACGATTTCCTCCTTTTCCTCGGAATATTTTACTGAAGCTTTACCAAGTTCGATTTGAAAGATTAAGAATGCTTATGCACAAAGGGATTCCTGGAGACATACGTTGGATAATTGAAGCCAAGGTACGTGAAGATGAATATCTTCCTGTTTTGCATTTACCAGGTACAGGTAGAAGCACTTTTGCAAAGAAGCGACGAGCAAAGCGCATGAGTTCAAATTGCCACAAATGTGCACGATGGACGTGTAACGGTAAATGTCGTTCAATTGGGATTCCGTCCTCTAATCGAGATGATAAAATTGAATTCATTAAGGATGGACTGAGTAAGGAGAATTTGGGTAATATCCAACTTTCTCTTGAGACGCATCCTAGTGGAGACGTACAAAGAGAAATTCTTGATTTATGGCCGCAATTCCAAAGGGAATGGCAACATCTTGGGAATCTGATGTTAAAAGACCCTGTTTTCCAGCTTGTAAGAAAACTGGATGGGAAGCATATCCTCGACTCATAGAAGGCGTTTAAGCCGTTTCTGGACGTAAAACCAGAGGAAGATGTGAGCCACAATCACAACTACAATAAATGACTTCTCAGCTTTTGGTTTGATTTGCAATAACTTTATTTCAGTTTAATTTACGTGTTGTTCGATTTGTGTAATTATTCTCTTTTTTTTTATTTGTCTTTTACGGTTGATTTTTCTTCTCTTTTTGATTTTCTTCCTGAAATCACGCAAAAATCTTTTGTTAGGTTAACATTTTCTTCTGACAGGTCAAATACACTTTCGGCGACATTATTACTCTTGACTTTTACGGTTGATTTTTCTTCTCTTTTTGATTTTCTTCCTGAAATCACGCAAAAATCTTTTGTTAGGTTAACATTTTCTTCTGACAGGTTAAATACACTTTCGGCGACATTATTACTCTTGTCCGATTCACTACTCAGTCCTCTATATATTACACCATGTACTCATTCTCTTTCAGGCACTCGAAAAAAAAAAGAAAAAAAAATATGGAAAGTAATTCGTCCCAACGCATTAAAAAAATTTGTGTCTTTGGAGGTGCTTATCCAGGGAAAAATAACATATTCGCTGATGAAGCCATAAGAGTTGGAGTAATACTTGCCCAACAAAAGATCCAGTTGATTTATGGAGGCGGTAGTACGGGTTTAATGGGAGCAGTCGCTACAGCAGCACACGCCGGAGGAAGTCCAGTTCTAGGAGTCGTGCCAAAACTATTCACAGATTTTTGTGGACCTACCTTGGGTAAGGAAATACAAGTCTGGAGTATCCCTGAATGGATAACAATCATGTACCATTCTGCGGATGCATTCATTGCTTTACCAGGAGGTCTGAGTACATTGGAAGAAATAGCTTGCGTGGCTTCTTGGTCATCTTTGGTCACAAATAAGAAACCCATTGGTTTGCTTAATATTAATGGTTATTTTAATAATTTGCTTTCATATTTAGATAATGCTGTGGATAATGGATTCATGTTTTCAGAGGCAAGGAGAACCATAATTTCTGCTACAACCATTGAAGATTTACTCAAAAAGCTCCAAGCTTATGAGTGTTTATCTGCTACGGTTGTTTCGCAAACGCTCGGAAAAAGAAAAAGAGATATGGACGAGCAAGGAGTGGATTGCACTTTGTCTTTGTGACATTATCTAACATTTTGTTTGTTGTGTCTCAGTTATAATAAGTGGTTAGCAACCTCTACAGGTAATATCTCCTAAATTCTACCTTTAAAATTTGACATTGGGGACAATGTCATATTTTAGTAGGGGGTAAGGGACATATTTTGCTAATTTAAAAAAAAAAAAAATTAAGAAGTATTCATTCTGAACAAGGTCTGAGTAAGGGAGACTTGAGACATACCTTGTCAGTTTGATTTCTTCTTTTCAAAAAAAAAAATGTTTGTTGTGTTTTAAGCAATTTAGAAGTATTCATTCTGAACAAGGTCTGAGTAAGGGAGACTTGAGACATACCTTGTCAGTTTGATTTTAATCTTTTTATGTTTACTTGTTAATTTTTGTTTAGTATTTTAGGATTATTTAGGTTGCATGGTTTTGTTTTGTTTTGAGTCTTAGTTGTTCCTATTCTTATGTTATTAGTTCTTTTCTCTTACACATGATTCTTTCATTTGAGTTAATAGACTTACATTGAGGACAATGTAAGAATTAAGTGTGGGGGGGAATGATTTAGGATTTCTTTTATTTTTGTCTACTATTTTTTTGTCTTTATTATTATTATTATTATTTTTTTGGTGAGTTTTAGTCCTTTTTAATACAATGATGAGATATGAATTGCATAAGTCTAAAACAGATTTATTAGTGAGAAGATTTTCATGAGAATTGAGCTTGATGTCAACCTTTTTATGAGCCAATGTTAATATGATATGTTGATTGAGAAAGAAGCATGTTTAGACTTAATCTGACTTGTATAATCATCCTTGTGAGTTTTTGAGCCTATAATGATTGATGCATTATACAAATCAATCTAATTTCTTTCTTGAGTGCTCTTATGATTACATGATTCTCTAGAACTTGCTTTAAACCGTTTGAGACTATATTGATACATGTGACAACATGAATATGATAGAGGCATTAGGATTATAACCAGAGCCAAACAGCCATCCATTATTAACGTTCCAAGAGAACACACCCTTAGTGAACCAATTTGAGCCTACATTGAATAAGCTATCTCTTTGGTAACCATAACTTGTCCCTAACCTAAATATACTTATATCCTTACCTTTGTTCCAAAGATGAATTAGCATGTTTTGAGACAAGTTGCAAAGACAAGGAAGATCTATTGAAAATTTGGGTTAGAAACAAGAAATAAGTGTGGGGGGGGGGGAAAGAAAAGAAAAGTCAAGAAAAAAAAAAAAAGAAATGGAATACTGGCAAATACATTCCTATGTAAAAAAAAAAAAATATGAATCATCTCTTGAATTTGGGGAAAAAGAAAAAGACGTTACAAAGTTGTTTAGAATGAAGAAAAGGCCCAACATGAATATCCGGCCTAGGTGACTATGTACTTGTAAAGAGTTTTGAGAAGTTTCTTTGTATGATCTTATTATGTCTCTAAACTTTATGAACTCTTTGGAACCTTTGTGATATCTTTATCCTTTTGTTCTTCAACCACATTACAAACCCCTTGGCCCCATTACAACCTTGATTAAAGACCTCTTGATTCATGAAGTTGTATGATCTAAATAGTGGAGAATAGGTGGACAAGCAAGAATATAGTAGAACTGTTTTCATGAGATTGATTGAGTGTAAACACTTTACCACTACTTTAAAGAATGAAAATCATGAGAGTATCTCATGTGAGTAGTTGAGATTAAGTTTGAATATGCACTATTTTGATTGAAATATGTTATGTTAATATTGGCTTAACTCAAACAATTTACATTCAAGCATGATTTTTTGTGAAATTCTTTAAGCTGTTGATTAGTTTATAAGACTTGTTCAAAGATTGTCTCTAATGTGTATTGAAACGATTAGGAGTAAATATTTTTAGTACATGTAGTTTATTTATATTTTAGTTTTTCAATGTTTGTGGGTATCGTTCTAGTAAACCCTCACGAGACTAAACTCGTCCACTAGGGACACCTAGGGGTTTAAAGGCTTGTGTCACATGCTAAGTGCCACCGTGATTTCCTACGAAAGTGGATTAGATTAGATTTTCTTATTTTATTTTTATTGAGTCGTTGCTAGGGACTAGCAACAATCTAAGTGTGGGGGTGTGATAACTCGTATAATTATATAGTTTTTAGTTATGTTTTATTATTGTTTTGTGTCAAATACGAGTTATTATTGTTTAGTCTAATTGTGTTTATGATCTTTTATATTTTTATGTAATTTGGTGTTTTTCACAAGTTTCTTTGAGTGATTTCAGATTACTAGAATTAAGGGCAAATCCAGTTCAGTTCCAGTTCCGACACCTTTTGCCATATCAGCTATATCTCGAGTTTCACTGAAGCAATAAGGCTGAAAATTTAACCGTGCAAATTTAAGAGGCATATCTATCTTTTTCATTTTTTACACTTCTTGAAACGGAGTCGTTTTCCCTAGCGAAATCGACCATCAAGTTGGCTGATGTGCAATGACGTCTGTGCTGACCTGTTTTCGTATTTTGCCCATATCTTCTTATCCACATCAGCAAATGAGCTGATTCCAACGGCTATGGATCAGTAACTGATAGAGGAACATTTTTCTAGAAGACCATGTGATCAGATAAGGCCTCCAAAATTGAAAAAATCGACCATCAAGTTGGCTGATCAAAATTGTCATACAATATGACGAAAATTGTTAGAAAAATGCACCCACCTATTATACCTACCTTTGAAATTTGTAAAGCTTGTCTCTTGTCATTTAGCCCTTCAAAATGTGTATAAATAGAGGGCCTTGGATGATTGTAGAGGATCATATTGTACATTGGTAGGATATTAGCCATTGTAATAAAATTCTCTAAGTTTTCTTCTTCTTTATTTTCTCTAGTTTTCTTTTTCTTTATTTTCTTCTTCTTCTTTCTTTCTTTTATTTCCTTCTTAGATTCTCTTTAATTTTATGTTTATGTTTACAATGCCTATGCTAGGCTAAACTTCTATTTGGTTAAGGGTGATTTCAAAGCCCTAGACATGTTTTGTGATTGATTTTCAGATTCTATCTATCATTAATTTTCTATCAAAGTTGCTTATGTTCTTCTACAAGAATTGTTCATGATGTTGTCTTGATTTATTTAGGTGTACAACTAGATAGATCTTGATAATTATCTATTGCTAGTCTAGGAGTCTTGATCCGTGTAATTGTCTTGATTTCCTATTCATAAGTGGCAATTTGTGATTAATGATTATGGTCAAGTTTTCAATAATTGCAAAGTGGAACATAACCTAAGTTGAACAATCCGAGCTTATGTGTTTGTTGCTTAGATCAACCTATCTTTCTCATCATAAAGCTGCCATTAAATTGAATTTAGAGAGCTTATTCTAGGTTGTTTAATGGTTAGAGATTAAATAGAGAGCTTGTTCTATTTAACGACAAACTAAGGAAAGATTGGGATAACAGAGCTTGTTGTTATCTACGGTTGTTAACTTTGATAGTTGGTTGATATTGATAGATCTGAAATTGATTCTTAATGATGTCTAGTGGTGGAGAATGAAACCTTAACCATATTTTTCATATTTGATTCTTCTTACTTACTTGTTTTCTTACTTTTCTAGTTTGCTTATTTTTAAAAGTATATTTATTTTTATTGGCTGGTTATACCGCCTAATTTGTATATTAACTTTGTTTTATTTTTATTGGCTGGTTATACCGCCTAATTTAGTATATATATTGGCTGGTTATACCGCCTAATTTAGTATATATATTTTTATTGGCTGGTTATACCGCCTTGCATCTTATTCTTATTATTTACTTTAGTTTAAATCTGGCTTCAAAAACCCCTTTTCTTTTATTGTTCTTGAATTTAAGTTTTAAACTATTAACTTATAAACTAAAACCCAATCCCTGAGGACTCGGCCCTTGCTAACTACTATACTTACAATTTATCTTTTTAGTGCAAGGTTAAATAAGATACACTCTTTTGGGTGCATCAGTACCGTACCGGCTGTACGGTCGGTACGTACCATTTTTCAGATAAACCGAAATGGTACCAGTCTCGTACCATTTCGATTTTTGTAGCGGCTTGTATCGGCTTGTATCAGTCTGTACAGGTCAATACCGGTACGTACCGGTTGATACAAGATTTTAATTTTTTTTTTAATTTTTTTATAAAAGAAATTCACTTATTTGATTTTTTAAACCAATTTTAATATTTTTGTGTCATGATCATTTTTATTTTTTCATAATTACATTTAAAAATAAAATATGTTCATTAAATTAGACTATTGAACATAATTAATAATAATTTACTATTTTTTTAAATATTTTAATATTTATTTTACCTATTTGATATTTAAAAATTTTAGATATTAAATATTTAAAATTTATATTTGCATAAAAACACATATATGTATGTAATGGATGTATGTTTGAATGTGTATATAATATATATTTTATTAAGAAACTTGAAAATAGGCTATACATATATATATGAAAAAATATTTGAAAAACATCGACAAATCCGAAACGATACGCCGAAACACACCGGTACCGGTACGTACCAATACCAAAACAAAAACGGTACGCCCACCAATACGATACTGACTACCTTGGTCTGGACTCTCGAAACACTTAAGATAGCATTTACAATTACATTAGCAAATTAGCAAACAAGGAAAATATCTTAAGCTAAATAAATAATATAGACAGGGTTAAGCATACAAAGAGAGCAATGGCGGAAGGAAGCTAGCCAGACAAGCTTTACAAGAAATATAACATTAGAAATTTCCCCAAGTTATTTATTTAGCATAAACTAGAACTTAGTAAAAAACTACATAGGTAAAAAAATAGAATTATGCTAACTCCATGTCCCAAACGACAAGTTGAAACGATAACAACAAATAATCATGTTCCCCCTAAACAAAAAAACATAAATTTTAAGAGGAATATGAGCTTACTTAATCTCGAGATCAATATGCTCTTGAATACCAAAAGCAAAGCAACCAGTATCACTGAAGTTCCTTCGCAACAGCTCATATTCCTTAACCTTCAAACCACTTTCCAAAAGTTGCATAACAGTGACATAGCAAGCAATCTTCTCATTACGTCAAATTCAGAAAGACCGCAGTGTACCTAGCTGTGGACATTAGATTGGGAAAAACTAAGTACAATACAGAACAAATATGTAAGAAAGCCACAACCCATTAAAAAAATGCATTTTGCTTCTCAACTGCGAAGAATAATATGGCACTCCAACTACATCTTTTACAACTTGCACATTGACTTTTTATTGATAAGAATTTTTAAGAGGTTTATTTCAGTAATCACTCAGATTTACTAATCTAAAATTCCTAAGCAAATGATGGGTAGGAAACTAAGACCAATAAAAACCAAGCATATTTCATATTCCATATTTGTTCGAAAAAAATGGGAAGGTTCTATCATTTACATGTACACTTTATTGATATTAATTTGAAAAACAAAAAATTCAACTAAAAAATACTTAATTTTAAAAAAAATCCATCTACTTCTGAAATCTCTTAATTTGATATAGTAAAAAAAACTATTACCTTTTGAGAAAACGGGGTTTGGCCGCTGAGTTGCTCCAACACCTGCATGTAGAGGAAAGATTTAATTGAAGGAGAGAGGGGAAAAAAGAGAATTTGGGTGAGACAGGTGTTGGGCAGCCTTGGTGAGATGATCTCCGATTACCCCGACGGAGATGTTGAGGACAAGCTTTTGGACCTTGATTTCCCTCATTGGGTTCGATAGTTTCTTCTCCGACGCCTGTTTTCATTTCGTCGTTAAAAAAAGAAAAGGAATGAGAAAAGGAAAGCAGTACATAGATAAATGTAACAGAAAAGAGTGAAAGAAAGCGAAAAATAAACCATTTGGTTGTTAGAACAGATGCTGAAGCTGAATCCGCCAATTCACCAACCATGAATACTTGTTGAAAGACAATCCACCAATTAGCCACCTTCACACCAAAAACACGAAATTTCATCACTAATTTGCTTAAAAAACAAAATGAAAGGACAAAAGAAAAATAACAGAACTGCTAAACCCATCACCAAAATATAAACAAATATGGAAGTAAAGACCTTTCTTACCAAAAAGGAAACAAATTTACATTGTATTGGCTGAAAATAACAAATACTTCTCACTAAGATGCAAAAAAAAAAAAAAAAAATTACAACAAAAGTGGGTATGGTAGCTTGGCCTCTGGTACAAAAAGATTGACTCTTGGCAAAGCTGAGCAGTTTCTACAATAAAGACGTAGACCACAATTTGTAGCCTGTGAACATGAATCCACAACCTGCAAAAATCTCTAACAAATTTGGTGGCGGATGGAAAGGGTGAAAGGGTTTTTTTTCAGATCAAGGTTTTTTTGAGAGGGGAATTGATTTTTCAAGGGGTTTGTTTTAATTGGGATTAAGGTTTCAGCTCTCCTCTTTTCATCATTGTTTCACCCGGATAGCCGGTTCTTTTATTTTTTTATTTTTTTCATTTCAACGGTTCAGATGAACCAATTTTAATTTAACGATCAAAATTTCTTGAAGCCTATGGAAAGCTTATTAAAAAGAATTTTTTGTTAGAATTTTTCAGATGATGGGTTGTCATGATTTCAATTTTTTTTTCTTTTATGTTACCTACTACGCTTTCTTTTTTCGATTTACCTGCTACTTTTTTTTTTGCTCTTCATTTCTCTCTCTTAAACTTCACTTTCTAATTCTTTCTTTTCAGTTTATCTACTCCCTCTCTTTCTTCTGCTTTTCGTATCTCTTAAAGAAAGGTAAAGGGTTGGTGAAAGAATTAGTTGAGGAAGAAAATGGAAAAAAAATGAGAGAGAAAGAAGGGACTCAGAGGGATAATAAAGAGAGTGCCGCTGTATAGGAAAAAAGATGAAGGAAAGAAAGATGGACGGAGAAAGAGAGAGAGAAAGTGAGGGGTCGGGACTAAAATAATTCCCTCATCAGACGTCCATGAAAAAAATGGTAGATTTGGGTAAAGAGAAAGAACAAGTAAGCTCTTTTCCACTCGATAGTCAGTCTTTCTTTTGTTCTTCTTTCTCTCAGCTTACATGTAACAATTTCTTTTTCATATTCAAAGCAACGAAGCTTCACATCGAAATGTTAAACTTTGGAAAATAAAGAAAACTCATATCTCCAAGGCATAGCTTCCTAATTTGGGTCTAGGTTGGGAAACAAAGAAAACCCATATCTCCAATGAATTTTTTTATCTTTTTTAACTATTAAACTATTTTTGATAAGTTGTGTCTGTAGATACCTAATTTTGTCCGAACCCCTAAATCAGGTACGTTTTTTTTTTCTAAATTGATGTTTCAAAATGCTAAAAGGCTTTTCTCATCCTGCAGGTGGTACTCTGAGGCTTAGTCTAAGAAAGCAGACAGAAAAAGTCAAACTCAAAAAAGTAACCCCGAAAAATGTCAACCCCAAAAAAGTCAACTACTAAAAAGTCAACCCACTTTCAAAATCAAGATTTGAGGTTCAATTGAAAATCGGTGAAAGAATTTTGATAATCCGAGGTCTACATTGAAAGATATAGAGTTCAAAAGTTGGGTTACGGAGATTCAGTAGAAAGAAAACCCTAGTTCGGGAAATTTGGGGAAAAGTGCTTGAACGATCAAATTGGTCAAAATTGAATGTTCCAAATGAAAGATAAGTACTGACTACGGGTAATGGAGAAGCCACTTGGAAGAAAAACAGATAGAAAAGTCAATTCGAAAGAAAACCGAGAATTAGGATTTTTTGGTGGATTTTGGTGAAATTTGGAAGAATTACAGAAATGGCCTGATTCGTTAGGACTAAAGCCCTTAATTGATGTGGAATGATTAAACAAGGATAAACCAAGGCTCAGTTTGAAGAAAATCTGAAAATCGGACTTGTTTTGAGCAAAACCGGGTTTCGAAGGCAAAAAGGCAAAATTGGAAAATTTGGGAAAAATAGCAAATGAACTCCAAAAATTCTAAAAATTTGCAAATGTCATTCTTAAATCATTTAGAATAGATTGGCGAAAGAAAATCTTGATTCGGAGTTCATTTACAAAATGGCCAAATCCCGGGCCCACTATGCAGAAATTCAACAGGATAAATCCCGAAAAAATAGCAAATGAACTCCAAAAATTTTGAAAATTTGCAAATCTCATTTTTAAATTATTTGGAAGAGATTTTCAAAAGAAAATCTTGATTCAGAGTTCGTTTGCAAAATGGCCAAATCTCGGGTCCCCTATGTAGTAATTCAAGCAGATAAATCCTGATAAATAGCAAATGAGCTCCAAAAATTATGAAAAATTCTAGATCACATTTTTTAAATTATTTGGAAGAGATTGGTGAAGAAAAATCTGGATTCGGAGCTCGTTTGAAAAATGGTAAAGTTCGAGTGCATAAAAGGGGCAATTTTGAAAATAAATCCGAAATAAATAGAAAATGGACTCGAAATTTTTTGAAAAATTTCAGAATTCAATTTTTTATTATTTCAGAAGTATTGAAAAAATAAAATTTGAATTTGGAGTCCGTTTGCTATTTATTTAGGTTCGGGGGCAAAATGGTCATTTAACCGAAGAAACCAAAAAGGGCAAATTTGTAATTGAGAAAAATATGAAAGAAGAAGGAATTGCTGGGATTTTTCTTCCCTTGGTCAGCCAGCATAGAGGACAAGAAGGAAGCTTGAACAATTTAATTCCTTAGTCACTATCAAGCCACATGCTACCACTAACACCTTGCAAATGGTCCCCCCTTCATCCAATGGCTTAGGTGCCTTGTAGGAAAGTTAAATGAACCATCCAATGGCTAATTTTAAATGCCAAGATGAAATTTTATTTGTCATGAAAGAACCCTCATCTAATGGCCAAGAATGGAAGAAAAAAGATGAGCACAATTCATCCATAGGTGAGCATCCATTCGGCCAAGCAAGGGAGTGCATGGGATTATCTCTTTTCATCCAATGGCTTAGGCCATCTACAAGGGCTGAGTACACATGTTGAGGGCTGGATTTAATCTACAAGATTTCTTTTTTATGTTGTCCTCATCCAATGACCAAGAATGGAAGAGCACAACTCATCCAAGGGTAGGCACTCAAGGGGGCAAGCAAGGGAGTGCATGGGATTGGTCCTCTTTTGTATCTAAGGGCTGAGGTTACTACAAGGGCTAAGAACGCATCTTAAGGGCTCCTATCAATTGGCAAGATGACATTTTTATGTTGTCATCAAAATATCTTAATCTTAGGGCCAGGATTGGAGGAGAAAAAGTGAGAATTTCATCTAAGGGTTAGAGGGCCATTCGGCCAAGCCATTAGAGGGGGGTTGGTTTCATTTTTTCAGATGTTTTTATGCTGAAGTCAGTAGCTAATTTAGCAAGAAAAAGGGGTTGAGAGAAAAAAAAGGTTTTCAATAGGAAGCTTGAAGGTAGTCATCTCTACCAAGCTTTAGCATGGTTTATTCTTGTTTTCTATGTTGATTTGTTGATTTTCTGATGCACCCAAAAGAGTGTATCTTATTTAACCTTGCACTAAAAAGATCAATTGTAAGTATAATGATTAGCAAGGGTCGAGTCCTCAGGGATTGGGTTTTAATCTATGAGTTATTAGTTTATAACTTACGTTCAAAGAAAACAATAAAAGAAAAGGGGTTTTTGAAGCCAGATTTAAACTAAAGTAAATAATAAGAATAAGATGCAAGGCGGTATAACTAGCCAATAAAAATATATATACAAAATTAGGCGGTATAACCAGCCAATAAAAATATATATACTAAATTAGGCGGTATAACCAGCCAATAAAAATAAAACAAAGTTAATATACTAAATTAGGCGGTATAACCAGCCAATAAAAATAAAACAAAATTAATATACAAATTAGGCGGTATAACCAGCCAATAAAAATAAATATACTTTTAAAAATAAGCAAACTAGAAAAGTAAGAAAACAAGTAAGTAAGAAGAATCAAATATGAAAAATATGGTTAAGGTTTCATTCTCCACCACTAGACATCATTAAGAATCAATTTCAGATCTATCAATATCAACCAACTATCAAAGTTAACAACCGTGGATAACAACAAGCTCTGTTATCCCAATCTTTCCTTAGTTTGTCGTTAAATAGAACAAGCTCTCTATTTAATCTCTAACCATTAAACAACCTAGAATAAGCTCTCTAAATTCAATTTAATGGCAGCTTTATGATGAGAAAGATAGGTTGATCTAAGCAACAAACACATAAGCTCGGATTGTTCAACTTAGGTTATGTTCCACTTTGCAATTATTGAAAACTTGACCATAATCATTAATCACAAATTGCCACTTATGAATAGGAAATCAAGACAATTACACGGATCAAGACTCCTAGACTAGCAATAGATAATTATCAAGATCTATCTAGTTGTACACCTAAATAAATCAAGACAACATCATGAACAATTCTTGTAGAAGAACATAAGCAACTTTGATAGAAAATTAATGATAGATAGAATCTGAAAATCAATCACAAAACATGTCTAGGGCTTTGAAATCACCCTTAACCAAATAGAAGTTTAGCCTAGCATAGGCATTGTAAACATAAACATAAAATTAAAGAGAATCTAAGAAGGAAATAAAAGAAAGAAAGAAGAAAAAGAAAATAAAGAAAAAGAAAACTAGAGAAAAGAAAGAAGAAGAAAACTTAGAGAATTTTATTACAATGGCTAATATCCTACCAATGTACAATGTCTCATACAATCATCCAAGGCCCTCTATTTATACACATTTTGGAGGACTAAATGACAAGAGACAAGCTTTACAAATTTCAAAGGTAGGTATAATAGGTGGGTGCATTTTTCTAACAATTTTCGTCATATTGTATGACAATTTTGATCAGCCAACTTGATGGTCGATTTTGTCAATATTGGAAGCTTGATCTGATCACATGGTCTTCTAGAAAAAGGTTCCCCTATCAGTTAGTGATCCATAGCCGTTGGAATCAGCTCATTTGCTGATGCGGATCAGAAGATATGGGCAAAATACCAAAACAGGTCAGCACAGACGTCATTGCACATCAGCCAACTTGATGGTCGATTTCGCTAGAGAAAACGACTCCGTTTCAAGAAGTGTAAAACATGAAAAAGTTAGATATGCCTCTTAACTTTGCACGGTAAAAATTTCAGCCTTATTGCTTCAGTGAAACTCCAGATATAGCTGATATGGCAAAAGGTGTCGGAACTGGAACTGAACTGAATTTGCCCTTAATTGTTGATTTAACCTAGTAATCTGAAATCACTCAAAGAAACTCGTAAAAAAAACCAAATTACATAAAAATATAAAAGATCATAAACACAATTAGACTAAGCAATAATAACTCGTATTTGACACAAAACAATAATAAAACATAACTAAAAACTATATAATTATACGAGTTATCACACCCCCACACTTAGATTGTTGCTAGTCCTCGAGCAAAAACAAATAAAAATAAAATAAGAAAATCTAATCTAATCCACTTTCGTAGGAAATCACAGTGACACTTAGCATGTGACACAAGCCTTTAAACCCCTAGGTGTCCCTAGTGGACGAGTTTAGTCTCGTGAGGGTTTACTAGAACGATACCCACAAACATTGAAAAACTAAAATATAAATAAACTACATATACTAAAAATATTTACTCCTAATCCTTTCAATACACATTAGAGACAATCTTTGAACAAGTCTTATAAACTAATCAATAGCTTAAAGAATTTCACAAAAAATCATGCTTGAATGTAAATTGTTTGAGTTAAGCCAATATTAACATAACATATTTCAATCAAAATAGTGCATATTCAAACTTAATCTCAACTACTCACATGGGATACTCTCATGATTTTCATTCTTTAAAGTAGTGGTAAAGTGTTTACACTCAATCAATTTCATGAAAATAGTTCTACCATATGCTTGCTTGTCCACCTATTCTCCACTAAAAGATCATGCAACTTCATAAATCAAGAGGTCTTTAATCAAGGTTGTAATGGGGCCAAGGGGTTTGTAATGTGGTTGAAGAACAAAAGGATAAAGATATCACAAAGGTTCCAAAGAGTTCATAAAGTTTAGAGACATAAAAAGATCATACAAAGAAACTTCTCAAAACTCTTTACAAGTACATAGTCACCTAGGCCGGATATTCATGTTGGGCCTTTTCTTCATTCTAAACAACTTTGTAACATCTTTTTCTTTTTCCCTAAATTCAAGAGATGATTCATATTTTTTTTTTCTCTTGACTTTTCTTTTCTTTCCCCCCCCACACTTATTTCTTGTTTCTAACCCAAATTTTCAATAGATCTTCCTTGTCTTTGCAACTTGTCTCAAAACATGCTAATTCATCTTTGGAACAAAGGTAAGGATATAAGTATATTTAGGTTAGGGACAAGTTATGGTTACCAAAGAGATAGCTTATTCAATGTAGGCTCAAATTGGTTCACTAAGGGTGTGTTCTCTTGGAACATCAATAAGGGATGGCTGTTTGGCCCTGGCTAAAAATCCTAATGCCTCTATCATATTCATGTTGTCACATGCATCAATATAGTCTCAACAAGGTCTAAAGCAAGTTCTAGAGAATCATGTAATCATAAGAGCACTCAAGAAAGAAATTAGATTGATTTATATAATGCATCAATCATTATAGGCTCAAAAACTCACAAGGATGATTATACAAGTCAGATTAAGTCTAAACATGCTTCTTTCTCAATCAACATATCATATTAACATTGGCTCATAAAAAGGTTGATATCAAGCTCAATTCTCATGAAAATCTTCTCACTAATAAATCTGTTTTAGACTTATGCAATTCATATCTCATCATAGTATTGAAAGTAACTAAAACACACTAAAAACACACTAAGTCTAAACATGTTTTTTTTTTTGAAGAAGATTAAATCAAACTGACAAGGTATGTCTCAAGTCTCCCTTACTCAGACCTTGTTCAGAATGAATACTTCTAAATGTCTTAAAACACAACAAATTTTTTTTTTTTTTTTTTTTTTTTTTTTTTTTTTTTTAAATTAGGAAAATATGTCCCTTACCCCCTACTAAAATATGACATTGTCCCCAATGTCAAATTTTAAAGGTAGAATTTAGGAGATATTACCTGCAGAGGTTGCTAACCACTTATTATAACTGAGACACAACAAGCAAAATGTTAGATAATGTCACAAAGACAAAGTGCAATCCACTCCTTGCTCGTCCATATCTCTTTTTATTTTTCCGAGCGTTTGCGAAACAACCGTAGCAGATAAACACTCATAAGCTTGAAGCTTTTTGAGTAAATCTTCAATGGTTGTAGCAGAAATTATGGTTCTCCTTGCCTCTGAAAACATGAATCCATTTTCCATAGCATTATCTAAATATGAAAGCAAATTACTAAAATAACCATTAATATTAAGCAAACCAATGGGTTTCTTATTTGTGACCAAAGATGACCAAGAAGCCACGCAAGCTATTTCTTCCAATGTACCCAGACCTCCTGGTAAAGCAATGAATGCATCGGCAGAATGGTACATGATTGTTATCCGTTCAGGGATACTCCAGACTTGTATTTCCTTACCCAAGGTAGGTCCACAAAAATCTGTGAATAGTTTTGGCACGATTCCTAGAACTGGACTTCCTCCGGCGTGTGCTGCTGTAGCGACTGCTCCCATTAAACCCGTACTACCACCTCCATAAATCAACTGGATCTTTTGTTGGGCAAGTATTACTCCAACTCTTATGGCTTCATCAGCGAATATGTTATTTTTCCCTGGATAAGCACCTCCAAAGACACAAATTTTTTTAATGCGCTGGGACGAAGTACTTTCCATTTTTTTTCGAGTGCCTGAAAGAGAATGAGTACATGGTGTAATATATAGAGGACTGAGTAGTGAATCAGACAAGAGTAATAATGTCGCCGAAAGTGTATTTGACCTGTCAGAAGAAAATGTTAACCTAACAAAAGATTTTTGTGTGATTTCAGGAAGAAAATCAAAAAGAGAAGAAAAATCAACCGTAAGAGACAAATAAAAAAAACGAGAATAATTACACAAATCGAACAACACGTAAATTAAACCAAAATAAAGGTATTGCAAATCAAACCAAAAGCTGAGAAGTCATTTATTGTAGTTGTGATTGTGGCTCACATCTTCCTCTGGTTTTACGTCCAGAAACGGCTTAAACGCCTTCTATGAGTCGAGGATATGCTTCCCATCCAGTTTTCTTACAAGCTGGCAAACAGGGTCTTTTAACATCAGATTCTCAAGATGTTGCCATTCCCTTTGGAATTGCGGCCATAAATCAAGAATTTCTCTTTGTACGTCTCCACTAGGATGCGTCTCAAGAGAAAGTTGGATATTACCCAAATTCTCCTTACTCAGTCCATCCTTAATGAATTCAATTTTATCATCTCGATTAGAGGACGGAATCCCAATAGAACGACATTTACCGTTACACGTCCATCGTGCACATTTGTGGCAGTTTGAACTCATGCGCTTTGCTCGTCGCTTCTTTGCAAAAGTGCTTCTACCTGTACCTGGTAAATGCAAAACAGGCAAATATTCATCTTCACGTACCTTGGCTTCAATTATCCAACGTATGTCTTCAGGAATCCCTTTGTGCATAAGCATTCTTAATCTTTCAAATCGAACTTGGTAAAGCTTCAGTAAAATATTTCAAGGAAAAGGAGGAAATCGATTCTGCAATCTTGTGAGAATATCATCCATCCTGAAAAAAAATGAAAAAAATTGAAAGAGAAATTGGAAGAGAAATTTATATACAATATCAGTTTTGTGGGTAGCTGATGGAACCGATTTAAATAATCACGGAGTACCGTTATCCGCCATTTAACCGGGGTTAAAAAAATAAAAATTATATTTACATTTAGTTATTTTCAAAACAAGGATCAGAAAGAAAAACAACATAAAAAAAACTCAAAAACAAAACACTCTAAATAAAATCCTAAATTCTTCCCCCCACACATAATTCTTACATTGTCATTAATGTAATGCTATTAATCCCAAATGAAAGAATCATGTGTAAGTGAAAAGAACTAATAAACAAAATAAACTTATGCAGCCTAAATGAACTTAGAAACACTAAACACAATTAGCAAAGAAAAAACATAAGAAAAAGATAAAGAAAAAGAGAGCAAATCTGAGGATGGCAGTTTGGCAATGCTTTCACTAATTAGGCTGCCTCCCCCAATTAGCACTTGATTGATTGTTTTCAGCCTAGCCAATTCCCCTTCTTGGCTTTTTAGGATCTTTTGGCTTAGACATCAAACTTCTCGGATTTTTGCGTTTTGGAGAAAGTTTTCTTTGCAAAACAGCCAATGCCTTCTCCCCCACACGTATTATTTCATCATTCTTGGTGGGGTATAGCTCTTTGAGGAATTGTGCATATCATGGTACTTGTCTAATGGCATCCACAAGCAAGCTGTTTAAGGTTTCCAAAAATTGTTGTTCATGTTCCACCTTTTTGGACTTTGCAAATCTGCTAGGAAAAAGTGGAGAAGGAACATTAGTAGAAATAAGAACCTTAAAAGCTACCTGAGGTGTCAAAGTACTCTCAATTTGAATGGTGGCTTCATTATCCTCAAGAAGTGAATCCATCTTTGGTTTTGTCTCATCCTCATCTTGTTCCTCATTTCTCAAGGTCACAATAGTAGCATTCTCCTTTGGGTTAATCACCGTTTGGGAAGGGAGTGCTAGAGATCTTTCTGCTACTAATTCCACCGTACTACTAGCCAATAGGCGCATTTGCCTTTCCAAACTCTGGATGCTTGCCCTTGTTTCCTGTTGAAATTGCAAAGTATCAGTAACAAGAGAATATACAAGATCTTCTAAAGAAGTACCTGAGTTTTGAGTCATATGTGGTGGTTGAAAAAGATCTGGTTCTTGAGACCATGATTGATTGAAGCTAGATGGATGAGTGTAATTGGCATAAGGATCTACTTCTTGGTAATTTTTCGAGTAGCCATAATTAGTATGATCCCACCATCCCTCATGGTAAGTGTTGGAGTAATGATCATGCGGTTGGTCTTGGAACCATTGATGGCCTTGACATCCTCCCATGGCCAATTGTTGAACTGAAGAAGTGAGATTGGCTTGTTGATTCTCCATGTTCATGTATGCCACCAACTCTTCAAGTGTTAGATTGCTTAATTCCATCTTTTTTTTTTTTCAAAATTTGAAAAGAAAAACATGTATGTACAAGAAAATAATACTAATTAGAACTGAAAATAAGAATAAACCAAGTAACAAATAAACTAAAGAAAACAATCCCCGGCAACGGCGCCAAAAATTTGATGCACCCAAAAGAGTGTATCTTATTTAACCTTGCACTAAAAAGATCAATTGTAAGTATAATGATTAGCAAGGGTCGAGTCCTCAGGGATTGGGTTTTAATCTATGAGTTATTAGTTTATAACTTACGTTCAAAGAAAACAATAAAAGAAAAGGGGTTTTTGAAGCCAGATTTAAACTAAAGTAAATAATAAGAATAAGATGCAAGGCGGTATAACCAGCCAATAAAAATATATATACTAAATTAGGTGGTATAACCAGCCAATAAAAATATATATACTAAATTAGGCGGTATAACCAGCCAATAAAAATAAAACAAAGTTAATATACTAAATTAGGCGGTATAACCAGCCAATAAAAATAAAACAAAATTAATATACAAATTAGGCGGTATAACCAGCCAATAAAAATAAATATACTTTTAAAAATAAGCAAACTAGAAAAGTAAGAAAACAAGTAAGAAGAATCAAATATGAAAAATATGGTTAAGGTTTCATTCTCCACCACTAGACATCATTAAGAATCAATTTCAGATCTATCAATATCAACCAACTATCAAAGTTAACAACCGTGGATAACAACAAGCTCTGTTATCCCAATCTTTCCTTAGTTTGTCGTTAAATAGAACAAGCTCTCTATTTAATCTCTAACCATTAAACAACCTAGAATAAGCTCTCTAAATTCAATTTAATGGCAGCTTTATGATGAGAAAGATAGGTTGATCTAAGCAACAAACACATAAGCTCGGATTGTTCAACTTAGGTTATGTTCCACTTTGCAATTATTGAAAACTTGACCATAATCATTAATCACAAATTGCCACTTATGAATAGGAAATCAAGACAATTACACGGATCAAGACTCCTAGACTAGCAATAGATAATTATCAAGATCTATCTAGTTGTACACCTAAATAAATCAAGACAACATCATGAACAATTCTTGTAGAAGAACATAAGCAACTTTGATAGAAAATTAATGATAGATAGAATATGAAAATCAATCACAAAACATGTCTAGGGCTTTGAAATCACCCTTAACCAAATAGAAGTTTAGCCTAGCATAGGCATTGTAAACATAAACATAAAATTAAAGAGAATCTAAGAAGGAAATAAAAGAAAGAAAGAAGAAAAAGAAAATAAAGAAAAAGAAAACTAGAGAAAAGAAAGAAGAAGAAAACTTAGAGAATTTTATTACAATGGCTAATATCCTACCAATGTACAATGTCTCATACAATCATCCAAGGCCCTCTATTTATACACATTTTGGAGGACTAAATGACAAGAGACAAGCTTTACAAATTTCAAAGGTAGGTATAATAGGTGGGTGCATTTTTCTAACAATTTTCGTCATATTGTATGACAATTTTGATCAGCCAACTTGATGGTCGATTTTGTCAATATTGGAAGCTTGATCTGATCACATGGTCTTCTAGAAAAATGTTCCCCTATCAGTTAGTGATCCATAGCCGTTGGAATCAGCTCATTTGCTGATGCGGATCAGAAGATATGGGCAAAATACCAAAACAGGTCAGCACAGACGTCATTGCACATCAGCCAACTTGATGGTCGATTTCGCTAGAGAAAACGACTCCGTTTCAAGAAGTGTAAAACATGAAAAAGTTAGATATGCCTCTTAACTTTGCACGGTAAAAATTTCAGCCTTATTGCTTCAGTGAAACTCCAGATATAGCTGATATGGCAAAAGGTGTCGGAACTGGAACTGAACTGAATTTGCCCTTAATTGTTGATTTAACCTAGTAATCTGAAATCACTCAAAGAAACTCGTAAAAAAACACCAAATTACATAAAAATATAAAAGATCATAAACACAATTAGACTAAGCAATAATAACTCGTATTTGACACAAAACCATAATAAAACATAACTAAAAACTATATAATTATACGAGTTATCACACCCCCACACTTAGATTGTTGCTAGTCCTCGAGCAAAAACAAATAAAAATAAAATAAGAAAATCTAATCTAATCCACTTTCGTAGGAAATCACAGTGACACTTAGCATGTGACACAAGCCTTTAAACCCCTAGGTGTCCCTAGTGGACGAGTTTAGTCTCGTGAGGGTTTACTAGAACGATACCCACAAACATTGAAAAACTAAAATATAAATAAACTACATATACTAAAAATATTTACTCCTAATCCTTTCAATACACATTAGAGACAATCTTTGAACAAGTCTTATAAACTAATCAATAGCTTAAAGAATTTCACAAAAAATCATGCTTGAATGTAAATTGTTTGAGTTAAGCCAATATTAACATAACATATTTCAATCAAAATAGTGCATATTCAAACTTAATCTCAACTACTCACATGGGATACTCTCATGATTTTCATTCTTTAAAGTAGTGGTAAAGTGTTTACACTCAATCAATTTCATGAAAATAGTTCTACCATATGCTTGCTTGTCCACCTATTCTCCACTAAAAGATCATGCAACTTCATAAATCAAGAGGTCTTTAATCAAGGTTGTAATGGGGCCAAGGGGTTTGTAATGTGGTTGAAGAACAAAAGGATAAAGATATCACAAAGGTTCCAAAGAGTTCATAAAGTTTAGAGACATAAAAAGATCATACAAAGAAACTTCTCAAAACTCTTTACAAGTACATAGTCACCTAGGCCGGATATTCATGTTGGGCCTTTTCTTCATTCTAAACAACTTTGTAACATCTTTTTCTTTTTCCCTAAATTCAAGAGATGATTCATATTTTTTTTTTCTCTTGACTTTTCTTTTCTTTCCCCCCCACACTTATTTCTTGTTTCTAACCCAAATTTTCAATAGATCTTCCTTGTCTTTGCAACTTGTCTCAAAACATGCTAATTCATCTTTGGAACAAAGGTAAGGATATAAGTATATTTAGGTTAGGGACAAGTTATGGTTACCAAAGAGATAGCTTATTCAATGTAGGCTCAAATTGGTTCACTAAGGGTGTGTTCTCTTGGAACATCAATAAGGGATGGCTGTTTGGCCCTGGCTAAAAATCCTAATGCCTCTATCATATTCATGTTGTCACATGCATCAATATAGTCTCAACAAGGTCTAAAGCAAGTTCTAGAGAATCATGTAATCATAAGAGCACTCAAGAAAGAAATTAGATTGATTTATATAATGCATCAATCATTATAGGCTCAAAAACTCACAAGGATGATTATACAAGTCAGATTAAGTCTAAACATGCTTCTTTCTCAATCAACATATCATATTAACATTGGCTCATAAAAAGGTTGATATCAAGCTCAATTCTCATGAAAATCTTCTCACTAATAAATCTGTTTTAGACTTATGCAATTCATATCTCATCATAGTATTGAAAGTAACTAAAACACACTAAAAACACACTAAGTCTAAACATGTTTTTTTTTTTGAAGAAGATTAAATCAAACTGACAAGGTATGTCTCAAGTCTCCCTTACTCAGACCTTGTTCAGAATGAATACTTCTAAATGTCTTAAAACACAACAATTTTTTTTTTTTTTTTTTTTTTTTTTTTTTTTTTTTTTTAAATTAGGAAAATATGTCCCTTACCCCCTACTAAAATATGACATTGTCCCCAATGTCAAATTTTAAAGGTAGAATTTAGGAGATATTACCTGCAGAGGTTGCTAACCACTTATTATAACTGAGACACAACAAGCAAAATGTTAGATAATGTCACAAAGACAAAGTGCAATCCACTCCTTGCTCGTCCATATCTCTTTTTATTTTTCCGAGCGTTTGCGAAACAACCGTAGCAGATAAACACTCATAAGCTTGAAGCTTTTTGAGTAAATCTTCAATGGTTGTAGCAGAAATTATGGTTCTCCTTGCCTCTGAAAACATGAATCCATTTTCCATAGCATTATCTAAATATGAAAGCAAATTACTAAAATAACCATTAATATTAAGCAAACCAATGGGTTTCTTATTTGTGACCAAAGATGACCAAGAAGCCACGCAAGCTATTTCTTCCAATGTACCCAGACCTCCTGGTAAAGCAATGAATGCATCGGCAGAATGGTACATGATTGTTATCCGTTCAGGGATACTCCAGACTTGTATTTCCTTACCCAAGGTAGGTCCACAAAAATCTGTGAATAGTTTTGGCACGATTCCTAGAACTGGACTTCCTCCGGCGTGTGCTGCTGTAGCGACTGCTCCCATTAAACCCGTACTACCACCTCCATAAATCAACTGGATCTTTTGTTGGGCAAGTATTACTCCAACTCTTATGGCTTCATCAGCGAATATGTTATTTTTCCCTGGATAAGCACCTCCAAAGACACAAATTTTTTTAATGCGCTGGGACGAAGTACTTTCCATTTTTTTTTCGAGTGCCTGAAAGAGAATGAGTACATGGTGTAATATATAGAGGACTGAGTAGTGAATCAGACAAGAGTAATAATGTCGCCGAAAGTGTATTTGACCTGTCAGAAGAAAATGTTAACCTAACAAAAGATTTTTGTGTGATTTCAGGAAGAAAATCAAAAAGAGAAGAAAAATCAACCGTAAAAGACCAATAAAAAAAAAACGAGAATAATTACACAAATCGAACAACACGTAAATTAAACCGAAATGAAGTTATTGCAAATCAAACCAAAAGCTGAGAAGTTATTTATTGTAGTTGTGATTGTGGCTCACATCTTCCTCTGGTTTTACGTCCAGAAACGGCTTAAACGCCTTCTATGAGTCGAGGATATGCTTCCCATCCAGTTTTCTTACAAGCTGGCAAACAGGGTCTTTTAACATCAGATTCCCAAGATGTTGCCATTCCTTTTGGAATTGCGGCCATAAATCAAGAATTTCTCTTTGTACGTCTCCACTAGGATGCGTCTCAAGAGAAAGTTGGATATTACCCAAATTTTCCTTACTCAGTCCATCCTTAATGAATTCAATTTTATCAACTCGATTAGAGGACGGAATCCCAATAGAACGACATTTACCGTTACACGTCCATCGTGCACATTTGTGGCAGTTTGAACTCATGCGCTTTGCTCGTCGCTTCTTTGCAAAAGTGCTTCTACCTGTACCTGGTAAATGCAAAACAGGAAGATATTCATCTTCACGTACCTTGGCTTCAATTATCCAACGTATGTCTTAAGGAATCCCTTTGTGCATAAGCATTCTTAATCTTTCAAATCGAACTTGGTAAAGCTTCAGTAAAATATTTCGAGGAAAAGGAGGAAACCGTTTCTGCAATCTTGTGAGAATATCATCCATCCTGAAAAAAAAATGAAAAAAAATTGAAAGAGAAATTGGAAGAGAAATTTATATATAATATCAGTTTTGTGGGTAGCTGATGGAACCGATTTAAATAATCACGGAGTACCGTTATCCGCCATTTAACCAGGGTTAAAAAAATTAAAATTATATTTACATCTAGTTATTTTCAAAACAAGGATCAGAAAGAAAAACAACATAAAAAGACTCAAAAACAAAACACTCTAAATAAAATCCTAAATTCTTCCCCCCACACATAATTCTTACATTGTCATTAATGTAATGCTATTAATCCCAAATGAAAGAATCATGTGTAAGTGAAAAGAACTAATAAACAAAATAAACTTATGCAGCCTAAATGAACTTAGAAACACTAAACACAATTAGCAAAGAAACATAAGAAAAAGATAAAGAAAAAGAGAGCAAATCTGAGGATGGCAGTTTGGCAATGCTTTCACTAATTAGGCTGCCTCCCCCAATTAGCACTTGATTGATTGTTTTCAGCCTAGCCAATTCCCCTTCTTGGCTTTTTAGGATCTTTTGGCTTAGACATGAAACTTCTCGGATTTTTGCGTTTTGGAGGAAGTTTTCTTTGCAAAACAGCCAATGCATTCTCCCCCACACGTATTATTTCATCATTCTTGGTGGGGTATAGCTCTTTGAGGAATTGTGCATATCTTGGTACTTGTCTAATGGCATCCACAAGCAAGCTGTTTAAGGTTTCCAAAAATTGTTGTACATGTTCCTCCTTCTTGGACTTTGCAAATCTGCTAGGAAAAAGTGGAGAAGGAACATTAGTAGAAATAAGAACCTTAAAAGCTACCTGAGGTGTCAAAGTACTCTCCTTTTGAATGGTGGCTTCATTATCCTCAAGAAGTGAATCCATCTTTGGTTTTGTCTCATCCTCATCTTGTTCCTCATTTCTCAAGGTCACAATAGTAGCATTCTCCTTTGGGTTAATCACCGTTTGGGAAGGGAGTGCTAGAGATCTTTCTGCTACTAATTCCACCATACTACTAGCCAATAGGCTCATTTGCCTTTCCAAACTCTGGATGCTTGCCCTTGTTTCCTGTTGAAATTGCAAAGTATCAGTAACAAGAGAATGTACAAGATCTTCTAAATAAGTACCTGAGTTTTGAATCATATGTGGTGGTTGAAAAAGATCTGGTTCTTGAGACCATGATTGATTGAAGCTAGATGGATGAGTGTAATTGGCATAAGGATCTACTTCTTGGTAATTTTTCGAGTAGCCATAATTAGTATGATCCCACCATCCCTCATGGTAAGTGTTTGAGTAATGATCATACTGTTGGTCTTGGAACACTTGATGGCCTTGACATCCTCCCATGGCCAATTGTTGAACTGGGGAGGTGATCTTGGCTTGTTGATTCTCTATGTTCATGTATGCCACCAACTCTTCAAGTGTTAGATTGCTCAATTCCATCGTTTTTTTTTTTTTTTTTTTCAAAATTTGATAAGAAAAACCCGTATGTACAAGAAAATAAATATCATTAGAACTGAAAATAAGAATAAACCAAGTAACAAATAAACTAAAGAAAGCAATCCCCGGCAACGGCGCCAAAAATTTGATGCACCCAAAAGAGTGTATCTTATTTAACCTTGCACTAAAAAGATCAATTGTAAGTATAATGATTAGCAAGGGTCGAGTCCTCAGGGATTGGATTTTAATCTATGAGTTATTAGTTTATAACTTACGTTCAAAGAAAATAATAAAAGAAAAGGGGTTTTTGAAGCCAGATTTAAACTAAAGTAAATAATAAGAATAAGATGCAAAGCGGTATAACCAGCCAATAAAAATATATATACTAAATTAGGCGGTATAACCAGCCAATAAAAATATATATACTAAATTAGGCGGTATAACCAGCCAATAAAAATAAAACAAAGTTAATATACAAATTAGGCGGTATAACCAGCCAATAAAAATAAATATACTTTTAAAAATAAGCAAACTAGAAAAGTAAGAAAACAAGTAAGTAAGAAGAATCAAATATGAAAAATATGGTTAAGGTTTCATTCTCCACCACTAGACATCATTAAGAATCAATTTCAGATCTATCAATATCAACCAACTATCAAAGTTAACAACCGTAGATAACAACAAGCTCTGTTATCCCAATCTTTCCTTAGTTTGTCGTTAAATAGAACAAGCTCTCTATTTAATCTCTAACCATTAAACAACCTAGAATAAGCTCTCTAAATTCAATTTAATGGCAGCTTTATGATGAGAAAGATAGGTTGATCTAAGCAACAAACACATAAGCTCGGATTGTTCAACTTAAGTTATGTTCCACTTTGCAATTATTGAAAACTTGACCATAATCATTAATCACAAATTGCCACTTATGAATAGGAAATCAAGACAATTACACGGATCAAGACTCCTAGACTAGCAATAGATAATTATCAAGATCTATCTAGTTGTACACCTAAATAAATCAAGACAACATCATGAACAATTCTTGTAGAAGAACATAAGCAACTTTGATAGAAAATTAATGATAGATAGAATCTGAAAATCAATCACAAAACATGTCTAGGGCTTTGAAATCACCCTTAACCAAATAGAAGTTTAGCCTAGCATAGGCATTGTAAACATAAACATAAAATTAAAGAGAATCTAAGAAGGAAATAAAAGAAAGAAAGAAGAAGAAGAAAATAAAGAAAAAGAAAACTAGAGAAAAGAAAGAAGAAGAAAACTTAGAGAATTTTATTACAATGGCTAATATCCTACCAATGTACAATATCTTACAATCATCCAAGGCCCTCTATTTATACACATTTTGGAGGGCTAAATGACAAGAGACAAGCTTTACAAATTTCAAAGGTAGCTATAATAGGTGGGTGCATTTTTCTAACAATTTTCGTCATATTGTATGACAATTTTGATCAGCCAACTTGATGGTCGATTTTGTCAATTTTGGAGGCCTGATCTGATCACATGGTCTTCTAGAAAAATGTTCCCCTATCAGTTACTGATCCATAGCCGTTGGAATCAGCTCATTTTCTGATGTGGATAAGAAGATATGGGCAAAATACGAAAACAGGTCAGCACAGACGTCATTGCACATCAGCCAACTTGATGGTCGATTTCGCTAGGGAAAACGACTCCGTTTCAAGAAGTGTAAAACATGAAAAAGATAGATATGCCTCTTAACTTTGCACGGTTAAAATTTCAGCCTTATTGCTTCAGTGAAACTCGAGATATAGCTGATATGGCAAAAGGTGTCGGAACTGGAACTGAACTGGATTTGCCCTTAATTCTAGTAATCTGAAATCACTCAAAGAAACTTGTGAAAAACACCAAATTACATAAAAATATAAAAGATCATAAACACAATTAGACTAAACAATAATAACTCGTATTTGACACAAAACAATAATAAAACATAACTAAAAACTATATAATTATACGAGTTATCACCGAGACTTGAGATAACACATGATTAATAAGGTACCGTTTTATACGGGCGTTGTGGGGGTGCTAATCCTTCCCTGCACATAACCGAGTCCCGAACCCGATTCTTTGATTTTCTCTGATTTATAACGTAGACTTGAAATTGGTTTTGAAAATGTTTTAATTAATTTTAAAATGTTTTATAAAACCGGTTTTAATAGGTGGCCGATCACACCTAACTAAAAAAGATTGGTGGCGTCTCCATGTCTTTTTTTTAAGGTTACTTTCAAAACCTTCATTTTTCTAGAAGAATTAAGTCGATTTTTCCTCAATTTTTTTTTTAATATCACGCCTAACGAATAATAAAGTCTTGCGATGAGATTTGTTATGTTATGTTTTTTTTTAGGTTGCGACAGTGTCATTTGGGTATTTTTCAGAGAGATCATCTGTGCTTTTTTCTTTGTTTGCAGGTATTCTTCGGAGGTGAAATCATTGTTGAAGAGACTTGATGTAGAGCCTTTGGTTATTGAATTGGATAAATTAAGTTTGTTTTCTTCTCATTTTTGCTATTTTTATCGCATGTTTGTACTTCTATACTATAAAGATTTATTTATTATTTATTTTTTTTTTTAATTTTGCTAGATTTATAAGGCATTACTGTGGCAATTATGTGGTATGTCAGTCTTGTGTTGTTGTAATTGACATAATTAATTTTGGTTCTTACAAAGAAAACAAGAATTTAACTAAGAGTTCATGTCAAGCAAGGTGGGATACTTATCTTGGAATAGGTAAGGGAAGATTTTTTTTTTGACCATTTTTCCAGATAAATTCAACACTTATTCATATACTTGAATATTTATGTCCAATATTTTTATGTAGAGCAAAGTTTAGAGTCACTTTTCTATGCACTTTTATATTTTCTTAAAGGAAGGTAAAAAACCTATTTTAATGATTTTTAATGCAAATAACTTTCTTGGCTTCAGTTATTTTGGTATTAATGTGTGTTGTTTTGGTTGTTTTGTGGTGATGTGGTGGGTCTCTTCTATGTACTATTGTTTTTTCATGTGTGATATTTATGCTGTAGACACCTAATTTTGTCCGGACCACTAAAACATGTATGTTTTCTTCCTAAATTGATGTTTCAGAATGTAAAAAGATTTTTTTTCATCCTGGAGGTGGTACTCCGAGACTTAGTTTAAGGGGCGAGCATAAAAAGTCAAACTTGGAAAAAGTCAACCCCAAAAAAGTCAACCCTAGAAAGTCAACTACTGAAAAAATGAACCCACTTTCAAAATCAAGATTTTAAGCTCAATTTAAAAATGGCGAAAGAATTTTGATAATCCGAGGTCTACATCGAAAGATATGGAGTTCGGAAGTTGGGATTTAGAGTTTAAGTAGAAAGGAAACCCTAATCCGAGAAATTTGGGGAAAAGTGCTTAAACGATCGAATTGGTCGAAATTGAAGGTTCCAAATGAAATATAAGCACTGACTACAAGTAATGGAGAAGCCACTTAAAAGAAAAACCAAAAGAAAAGTCAATCCGGGAGAAAACTGAGAATTAGGGTTTTTAGTGAATTTCGGTGAAAGCGGGAAGAATCACAGAAATGGCCCGACTTGGTAAGACCAAAGCCCCCAATGGATGAGGAATGATTAAAAAGCGATAGTCCAAGGCTCATCTTGAAGAAAATATGAAAATCAGACATGTTTTGAGCAAAACCGGATTTCAGAGGCAAAAGGGCAAAATTGGAAAATTTGAGAAAAATAGCAAATGAACTCCGAAAATTCTGAAAATTTTCAAATCTCATTCTTAAATCATTTGAAAGATATTGATAAAAGAAAATCTTGATTCGAAGTTCGTTTGCAAAATGGCCAAATCCAGGGCCTCCTATGCAATAATTCAAGAAGATAAATCCCGGAAAAATAGCAAATTGACTCCAAAAATTCTGAAATTTTGTAAATATCATTTTTAAATTATTTGGAAGAGATTGGTGAAAGAAAATCTTGATTCGGAGTTCGTTCGCAAAATGGCCAAATCCTGGGCCTCCTATGCAGTAATTCAAGCCGATAAATCCCAAAAAATACCAAATGAGCTCCAAAAATTATGAAAACTTCCAGATCACACTTTTAAATTATTTGGAAGAGATTGGTGAAGAAAAATCTTGATTTTTAGCTCATTTAAAAAATGGTAAAATATAGGGGCATGAAAGGGCATTTTTTGGAAGAAAAAATCCAAATAAATAGCAGACGGACTCGGAAAATTTTAAAAACTTCCAGAACTCAATGTTTTATTATTTTTAAAGTATTAAAAAAATAAAATTAGAATTTGGAGTCCGTTTGATATTTATTTGCATCCGGGGGGCTAAACGGTCATTTCACCCAAGCAACCGAAAAGGGCTTCTTTGGGCCTTTCAAAAAATCAGACTTGGGCTGGAAAAGAGAAGTGCTGGCCTGCCAAGGCCAAAAGGAAGGAGGAAGCATCTGATTTTTCAATCAAATGGCCAAAAATTAAGAGTTAGTTAGAGATTCTCTTTGATCAAGCCATGGTGATTAAGCCACATAGGCCAAGAGAGAGTGTCAACAATATTCTTGAACAGCTGTAATTTGGGACAGCTGATATGCTAATCTAAGGGTGATAATTTCATGATTTTTTCACCTTGAATTATTAGCCATTTGATGGAAAATTGGTTAAAAAAAATGACAACATCCTTGAGGAGAGAGAGGGCCATTCGGCCAGCTTAAGGGGGGACAGAATTTCATTTTCCACACTTCATTTATGCTGATATCTCTTGGTTTTTACTTGGTTTTTCTCTCTTTGGTTGAAAGCAAAAAAAAAAGTTTAGAAAAGAAAGGAAAGTTTGAAGCGATAAAGCTTGAAATATAGCTTCTTGAGGTTGCTCTTGAGCACCAACTCTTGCACTTTCTTGATTTTCCATTCTTGTTTTTGCGATTTTGATTACTATTTGGTGAGTTTCCTTTTTAAATAAATGTTTTTTTTATTGTTCTTCTTAAGTTCTTTCTTCATCTCTTTCTTAAATATATTTTTTACAATTTTTTTTTTCTTTTTACAATTTCTCACCATGGCCGAATGGCCTACATTCTTTATTTAAGTTGCTGTTTTGTTTAATTTATCATGTTATTATTATTATTTTCTTTGATCTTGATATTTTAAGTGTTATTCTACTTCATATACTTGAGTTATATTTTAATTTGGTTGCTTTGTTTGTTGCCATTTATGATTTAAATATCATGTTCTTGCATTTTTTATTTTCTGTTTTCATAATGTTTAAATTTGTTGATGTTTTATATTTAGCATATCAAGTGTTCGTGAAAATGCTTGTGTTGTGTTTGCATGATTTGAGTCTTATATTTTAGTTGAACATGTTAGTATATCAAGTGTTTGTGAAAATGCTTGTGTTGTGTTTGCATGATTTGAGTTTTATATTTTAGTTGAGCATGTTAGTTTATCAAGTGTTTGTGAAAATGCCATGCTTGTTGGAGCTTGAGGCCATTCGGCTACTCCATGTGTTTTGCATTTTGTGTTGGATTTTTGCCATGTTAGTTGGTAGGTGTAGACACCTAATTTTGTCCGGACGATTAAAACAGGTATGTTTTCTCCTAAATTGATGTTTTCGAATGTAAAAAGATCTTTTTTCATCCTGCAGGTGGTACTCTGAGACTTAGTTTAAGAGGGCGAGCATAAAAAGTCATACTAAAAAAAAGTCAACCCCCGAAAAAAGTCAACCCCAAAAAAGTTAACCCCAGAAAGTCAACTACTGAAAAAGTCAACCCACTTTCAAAATTAATATTTTAAGTTCAATTGAAAAATGGCGAAAGAATTTTGATAATCCGAGGTCTACATTGAAAGATATGGAGTTCGGAAGTTGGGATTTGGAGATTCAGTAGAAAGGAAACCCTAATCCGAGAAATTTGGGGAAAAGTGCTTAAACGATCAAATTGGTCAAAATTGAAGGTTTCAAATGAAAGATAAGCACTGACTACAGTTAATGGAGAAGCCACTTTCAAGAAAAATCGAAAGAAAAGTCAATCGGGAGAAAATCGAGAATTAGGGTTTTTAGTTGATTTCAGTGAAATCGGGAAGAATCACAGAAATAGCCCGATTTGGTAAGAACAAAGCCCCCAATGGATGAAGAATGATTAAAAAGGGATAGCCCAAGACTCAGTTTGAAGAAAATCTGAAAATCGAACTTGTTTTGAGGAAAACCGGGTTTCGGAGGCAAAAGTGCAAAATTGGAAAATTTGGGAAAAATAGCAAATGGACTCCAAATATTCTAAAAATTTGAAAATCTCATTCTTAAATCATTTGAAAGATATTGGCAAAAGAAAATCTTGATTCGGAGTTCGTTTGCAAAATGGCCAAATCCCGGGCTTCTTATGCAGTAATTCAAAAAGGAAAATCCCGGAAAAATAGCAAATGAGCTCCAAATCTTCTGAAATTTTACAAATCTCATTTTTAAATTATTTGGAAGAGATTGGAGAAAGAAAATCTTGATTCTGAGTTCGTTTGCAAAATGGCCAAATCCCGGGCCTCCTATGCAATAATTCAAGAAGATAAATCCCGAAAAAATAGCAAATGGACTCCAAAAATTGTGAAATTTTGCAAATATCATTTTTAAATTATTTGGAATAGATTGGCGAAAGAAAATCTTGAATCGGAGTTCGTTTGCAAAATGGCCAAATCCCGAGCTCCTATAGAGTAATTCAAGAAGAAAAATCCCGAAAAAATACCAAATGAGCTCCAAAAATTATGAAAACTTTCAGATCACACTTTTAAATTATTTGGAAGAGATTGGTGAAGAAAAATCTTGATTTGGAGTTTGTATAGAAAATGGTAAAATGTGGGGGCATAAAAGGGCATTTTTGAAAGAAAAAATCCAAATAAATAGCAAACGGACTCGGATAATTTTGAAAACTTCCAGAACTCAATGTTTTATTATTTTGGAAGTATTAAAAAAATAAAAATTGAATTTGGAGTCCCTTTGATATTTATTTGCATCCGGGGGCAAAACGATCATTTCACCCAAGCAACCGAAAAGGGCTTCTTTGGGCTTTTCAAAAAATTAGACTTGGGATGGAAAAGAGAAGTGCTGGCCTGCCAAGGCCCAATGGAAGGAGGAAGCATCTGATTTTTCAATCAAATGGCCAAAATTAAGAGTTAGTTAGAGATTCTCTTTGATCAAGCCATGGTGATTAAGCCATATAGGCCAAGAGATAGTGTCAACAATATTCTTGAACAGTTGTAATTTGGGACAGCTGATATGCTAATCTAAGGGTGATAATTTCATGATTTTTTCACCTTGTATTATTAGCCATTTGATGGAAAATTGGTTACAAAAAAATGACAACATCCTTGAGGAGAGAGAGAGCCATTCGGCCAGCTTAAGGGAGGGAGTCAGAATTTTCATTTCACACTTTCATTTTGCTGATTTCTCTTGGTTTTTACTTGGTTTTTCTCTCTTTGGTTGAAAGCAAAAAGAAAAATTTTAGAAAAGAAAGGAAAGTTTGAAGAGATAAAGCTTGAAATATAGCTTCTTGAGGTTGCTCTTGAGCACCAACTCTTGCACTTTCTTGATTTTCCATTCTTGTTTTTGCTATTTTGATTACTATTTTGTGAGTTTCCTTTTTAAATAAATGTTTTTTTTTTATTGTTCTTCTTAAGTTCTTCTTCATCTCTTTCTTAAATATGTTTTTTTACAAATTTTTTTTTACAATTTCTCACCATGGCCGAATGGCCTACATTCTTTATTTAAGTTGCTGTTTTGTTTATTTTTAGCATGTTGTTTATGTTATTTTCTTTGATCTTGAAGTTTTAAGTGTTATTCTACTTCATACTTAAGTCATATTTTAATTTGGTTGCTTTGTTTGTTGCCATTTATGATTTAGATATCATGTTCTTGCATTTTTAATTTTCTGTTTTCATAATGGTTAAATTTGTTGGTGTTTTAGATTTAGTATATCAAGTGTTTGTGAAAATGCTTGTGTTGTTTTTGCATGATTTGAGTTTTATATTTTAGTTGAGCATGGTAGTATATCAAGTGTTTGTGAAAATGCTTGTGTTGTGTTTATATGATTTGAGTTTTATATTGTAGTTGAGCATGTTAGTATATCAAGTGTTTGTGAAAATGCCATGCTTGTTGGAGCTTGAGGCCATTCGGCTACTCCATGTGTTTTGCCATGTTTGTTGCATTTTTGCCATGTTAGTTGGTAGGTTTTTGCATTTGAATGTCATTTGATTTAGTTTTGCATGTTAGTATACCAAGTGTTTGTGAAAATGCCATTTTTGTTAGAAACTATAGGCTATTCGGCCACTCCTTGAATTCTAGCATTGTTTGTGCATTCTTGCCATGTTAGTTGATAGGTTAGCATTTGCATGATATTTGGTTGAGTTTTATGTTTAAGCATGCTTTGTGTTTGTGAAAATGCCATGCATATTTTAGTTATTAGGTTTGGTTTATTTGCCATGCATGTCCATGCATTTTAGGTCTAGGTTGCATTAAATGCCATGCAAGTTCATTTAGGTCTAGGTCACTATATTGATGCCATGCATTTTTTCATGACATTTAGGTTTAAACTCATGCATTTCATGCACTATGTTTACTGTAATTTTTCATGCAACTTGAATAATGACTTCGTCCAATTAATGGTTCAAAGTCATGCTCTCTTGAGCACACTTGTGGAAAATTAAATTTTGTCAAATTGATTATTCTACCTTTGTGATTTTTTTTTTTTACTTAGCCAATTTTTATCTAACTTTCAAAAAGTCCTAGCTACTGTTTGTGAGTCATTTTGTGAGTCTTAAATATTTTTACTTTGATTTTTAAATGCTTTTATCAAAGGCAAAAATGTATTTTGGCAAAACAGTTTTTTCACCCAGTACTCATACTTTTCCGATTTTCTAGGAGTTCATCTTTAATTAGAAAATTAAGAAGATTTTTTCCCTTGTATTTTTACATGTCTTGAGTCTCCAGTATTTTTTTTAGAATTTTTTGAAGTTTTAAAAATAGGGTAAAAAATTGTGACTTAAAACTGGATAGTGGAGTCAGAATTGAATTTGGAGAAAAATCATTTTTCTGTTTTGGTTAAGTTACTTAGAGGGGGCTGATTAGGAAGGTTAGCTACAGACTTAGGGTAGTTTCTAAGCCTTTTTAAACTCTAAAAATGATTTTTTAACTCTCGGGTTAAGGGTGGTCAAGTCGGGATTTTAAACTTAGGAAATTAGAGCCATTTAAAAAAGGGTTTAACCCAGTTTTTATTTTTAATCTAAGCTTTTCAAAATTGTTTTCAAACAATCAAAAAGTATTTTGGTTTTGGAATATTTAATTTGACATATTTTCCTAAGGTTGCCGGATATCTTTTTTAGATATACGGATTTCCTTAATTAAAGGAAAAAAATACATTTCATGCATTGCATTTTCCATATTCATGCATTTTATATAATATGTGATTTTTGCTATGATAATTCCTATGGTATTGTTATTATTTTGATTTATATTTTATATGGTTTATTCTATGGTTTTGAATATTTCAAGATATCCTATGCTTTTTATTTAGTTATTTTTATATTATTTAGCATATGTTATGTTCATGCATTATTATTTTTATTTTTATGCATATTATATGATAGCATTATTTTATATTCCATGTCATTTAAATTATATGCCATATCATCCATATTTGTCATGTCATTTAAATCATTTCATTTCATATAGAATATATTATATTACCTAGGTCATTTCATTTCATTTAGGATATATTATGTCATCTAGAATATTTTATTTCATTTAGATTATATCATATGACTTAGGATATTGCATTTCATATAGAATGTATTATGTTACATAGGTCATTTAATTTCATTTAGAATATATCTTATAACTTAGGATATTTCATTTCATTTAGAATATGCTAAGACATTTAAATCATATCATTTCATTTAGGATGCATTATATTATTTAGATTTTGCTATGGCATTTTATTTATGTCATGCATATACATATTCATTTCTTTTAAATGTTTTCAAAAAAGGATAATGATTTTCAATAAAATAAAGATATTCCCGAGTTAAAATAATTCATGAGTTCTCTGCCGGGTTTGCTGGGGAGGATATCATCAATTATTATTAATAACGGAATATCTTCTTTAAAAGGAGAATGATTCGGAAAGTTTTCCAAAATTAATAAAAATTTCTATATTTTGCCACATTTGTTGGGGAATATAGGAAAATTTTGAATTTATAAATTCTGGATCATTTTCAATTAAAAATGGAATTATTTTTCTTCAAATTGGGAATTAACTTGAAATACTAAATTAAAAACCAACTTTATACCGAGATTAGAGATAACACATGATTAATAAGGTACCGTTTTATACGGGCGTTTTGGGGGTGCTAATCCTTCCCCATACGTAATCGAGTCCCGAACTCGTTTCTTTGATTTCTCTGGTTTTAAACTCAGACTTGAAATTGGTTTTTAAAATGTTTTAATTAATTTTTAAAGTATTTTATAAAACCGGTTTTAATAGGTGGCCGATCACACCTAGCTAAAAAAGATTGGTGGCGACTCCATGTCTTTTTCAAGGTCATTTTCAAAACCTTCATTTATCTAGAGGAATTAAGTCGATTTTTCCTCGGGTTTTTTTTAATGTCACGCTTAACGAATAATAAAGTCTTGCGATGAGACTCGTTATTTTTTTAGGTTGTGACAGCTTGGTGACTCCACTGGGGACAATTAGAGAGTCAGGCCTAGAATTAGTCGTGCGTTATCAAAGTCTCGATTTTGTTAGTTTATTTGATATTTAATTTTAATTCCCACATTTAAAAAAAATAAGGATAATTTCAAAAAAATAATAAAATGTTTTTAAATATGTCCAAATTCATGTGCATACATATTATAATTGTTCTCTGGTTATTTTGGTGCATATATTTATTTATTGATTAATTGATGATTTATGTTGTTGGGGCATTTAGAATAAGGGATATAGAACAGGTGGTGAAAGGTTTGTTATTTCTCCTCACACACTACACGTGCATTTGCATATCATGAATCCTATACCCGGATTTCGTCCTTTTAGGTGGGAGCAAAGTAACTAAGCCTTCGTGATTAACAATCCGCATGGGCTAGTGAAACACTTCGGAAGTACTAAATTACCTAACTCTTCGTGATTAATAATCCCCATGGGCTAGGGAAATAGACTCTAACGAATTGAACCCGCTTTTATCGGGGTGCCTTACTAGCCTTCACCGACGACAGTGAGGAACAATTCGGGGCTTTTTAGAATTCATTCACCTTCATATAGTAAACCTAGGCGAAGCCATGCCGGATTTCCAATTAGATATCCCGAAGTCAATAACACATGGAGAAATATTTCCAATCTTTTTACCTTCTATTCTACTTTCCGAATAAGTTTATTTTTTCGGACAATGATGAACGTACATCACAATGCCCTTAATAAATGTTGATATTTCATCCCCGGGGTGTTATAATGCTGAAATTTTGTTGGCATCCTCAGGGATAATTATTGCTTTGAATTATATATATATATTTTTGTATTATTCATATTTATTCCCGTTACTAATTCATTTTCTTTTTGTTGTTGTTTTTTTGTTTCTCTTTTTGCATTCTTGCCATCATTTCTGCACATTTGAAGGTTATTGGTCTCGGGATATTATTCAACCAAAAGGGCTTTCATGGAGGGTCAGAGTGTCTCAGTGGTCGAGAAACATTTAGAGGTTAGGAAACAGTCCGAGAAAGTTCAGCAGGATAATAGGGAATGTTTGAAGATGGGATATGTGTCAGCATTGTCAGCCGAGGTTGATCTTATTATCAAGCAAAATGATCTCTGGGATTCGATTGATATATGGAATCAGTGGAATATATCGAAAAAAGAAGCCTTCACTCAGACATATGGGGACATAGCTCTGTTAGCTCAGGTTAAAGTCAGTGGTGAGGTGATCCGGGCTATGGTACAATTCTGGAATCCCGCTTATCGGTGTTTTACTTTCAACCGAGAGGATATGACTCTAACCATAGAGGAGTATTCAACCTTGCTGCATATTGAGAATGTTATTCCCGATCGTATTTATTTGAAGGATACAAAGACGCCGGGTTTCAAGAAAAAGGTGTCGAAGATTTTGGGAGTGGAAAGAAATTGGGTAGAAAGCCATGTTGTCCGAAAAGAAGTAAATTACTGCATATCATGGGATATTTTACGGGCTTTAATCCATAGCCATTCAAGCAAGGAGACAGTTAGGAATATTTTTGCTTTGGCTATCTATGATTTAGTTATCTTCCCGAAAACATTAGGGTATGTGGATGTGGCGATATTTGATGTTTTCGAGAGGCTTGAGCAAAGGATAAACCCAGCCTCGGCAATCATAGCAAAAACAATCAGATCCCTGAATTTCTGTAGACGGAAAGGCAAAGGTCGTTTTCTAGGTTGTATAAAGCTCCTCTACATATGGGTTTAGAGCCGTTTCTGTAAACAGGATAATTTCCCTTTTCGTTCATATTGGAAATCTTTTGCACCAATTGGTGAATTTCTTAAAAGGGATTGGCTTGAGAATAGGACTGAGGAGCAATGGATCAATATATTCCGAAATATCAGGTGAGATGATAGTTTGGAGAGCTCCATGGATAGCTCCTATACCGACATTGTATAAATGCGGAGATAAAGCCTCTGTTCCATTATTGGGAGTATGAGGAGGAGTGAGCTATGCACCACTGCTAGTACTAAGGCAATCAGAATCTCGTCAGTTTACTCCAATGACCCATGACCTCGGTAATTTGGA
The DNA here is from genome assembly GCA_030761205.1 of Fremontodendron californicum. Classification (NCBI taxonomy): domain Eukaryota; kingdom Viridiplantae; phylum Streptophyta; class Magnoliopsida; order Malvales; family Malvaceae; genus Fremontodendron; species Fremontodendron californicum. Next base: position 26,609,167 of record JAULJL010000009.1, read on the forward strand.
ATTTGCTTACGGAGAAGATGGATATTCGGGAAAGGTCCGTGAGATTGTGGTGGCATGGAAGGAAACTCATCGGGTGGAGGTAGCTAGATATGTTGATATCGTCATACCTGACTACCTGACATGGTGGAAATCAAGGGTTAATGATAGGTTGTTGACATCGGATGGGGAAGAAGTTCGGCATTTGAGTTCACCTCCCAAAGAAGCGCCATCAGAGTCAGAAATTGCAAGGGCGGAATTTGAAAAAGAAAAGGCCCGAATGAACAAGGAGATTGCCCGACTGCAAGAAGAGCTTGAGGACATGAAAGATCGGGAGATAGCTCAAGAAAAAGAAAAGGAAAAGATCAAGAGAGAGCGGGACACGGTTCAAAGTGATCTTCAGGAATTACACTTGGAGAACAAGAGGTACCGTTTCGAGCTCAAATTCGAGGGAACTCTCAAGACTTCCGGGGAATGGGAACAATAAGTCAGAAACCTTGAAAAGGAGAACTATTGGGCAGAAAAGGCAAAACACGAGGAAGCCCGAGCAAATCAACTTGAGAAACAAGCTAGGGAAAGCTTACAGGGCGATACTTCTGCTGGCACGTCAAAGGGTCACGAACAAGGATCAGATGGAAGAGCAATACAATTAAAAGAGGACATTGAAGAAGGTCCAGGATCCGAGGGAGTTATTATTGGACTAATATCTTGTAATAGTTTTTTAGGAGAGACAGATTATCATGTTGTCTTAAGCAGGGATCTTTTCTTTGATGTATTTAGTTCCAGGAAATCAATGAAAGACCGTTTGGTTGGAATTATCCCAGGGCCAATACTTTAAATACATTCATCATTCACCTTCTTTTATATATTTTATTTGTTCATAATCATTCATTCATTTATTCTTTATAAATTGTTTATACACTTAGTCATTTATTGTTCCATTCTTTTATTTATTATAGGTTCATACACTTAGTCATTTACTTAGTTGTTCATTCATTAACACTGATTCATTCATTTATTCATTTTTATAAAATAAAACAAGAAATGTGTCAATAAGTTCTAATCCATGGTTTTTAAAACTAAAGGTACAATTGGTCGCACTCAGAAAGAACCAGACTTCCAACACCCTTACAATACTCGATCTCGAACAAAAGCCATGGAAAACGATCAGCTTGCCAGAATTGAGAGAATGGAAAGAATCCATAAAGAACTACAAGAACAGTTGACTAAGTCTCAAGAGGAGACACGAGAACAGATGACAAAGCTCATGGAGATGATGAGCACTATGATGAAGCAGAAGTGGCCCGGAGAGAATTCAGTTACTGGAATGGGGGCAGTGAATCAGAAGGATCGACCAGACGTAGTACAGAGAAATGGATAGACATCCCAACCTATGGGAAATGAAATCCCAACTGGGGCAACATCCTACATCTATATCCAACCAGCAGCCGAAGCACAAAACTTCGGTCCTAAAAGGGGTAACATCGGAGTTGATCCAATTGAGTTTGAGGTTCCAGATTTCGAAGAAATGGTGGAAAAAGAAAGGGCCAAAATGACTGAACTGAAGAAGGTCGAAACCGCTGAATCTCAGAAGAAATATCAGTTGTTGGAAGAAAGGCTAAGAGCAGTGGAAGGAGCAGAGTTATTTGGAAGTCTAGATGCCAAGGAGATGAGCTTGGTACATGATCTAGTAATTCCACCGAAGTTCAAAGTACCAGACTTTGAAAAGTATAATGGGACTACCAACCCATCAGCTCATCTGACCATGTACTGTAGAAGGATGACAGGGCATGAAGATAATAAGAAATTGCTTATTCATTGCTTCCAAGATAGCTTAATAGGGTCAGCCACCCGATGGTACAATCAACTGAGTCGTACCAAGATTCGTTCATGGACGAATTTGGCTAGGGTTTTTATGGAATATTATAAGCATGTTTCCGACATGGTACCGGATAGGCTATCATTACAAAATATGGAAAAGAGGTCCAATGAGACCTTAAAGGAGTATTCGCAGAGGTGGAGGGATCTGGCCACACAAGTGCAACCCTCTTTAACTAGCTAAGAAACCACGGTGCTTTTCATCAACACATTGAAAGCACCCTATTATGACAAATTGGTGGGAAGGGCTACCAAGGATTTTGCAGATATAGTAATATCTGGGGAAATGATTGAGTCAGCTATTAAGAATGGAAAGATGGAAGGGGGTGAGTCTGTTACCCCAAAGAGAGTTTTCCCTGCAAAAAAGAAGGAGGAAACCCATGCAGTAAGCTTCAACCAATACCCTTATACATCTCCTACACCATACACACCACCAAGGCCCTATACTCCTACAACACCTTATGCGCCTCCGACACCTTACACACCATACTCGGGGTATAATCCTTACTACCCCAATGTCAACCGCCTTACCCAAAACCCGTTCCCCTACACCAATATACCACAACAGCCATTCCCAACTGGCATATCCCCTCAAATCACTCTTCATAGAAATACTGTCCCAAACACACAAGGGCCTGCACGTAATGACCAACGTTCACCAAGGAACGACCAAAAAGCCCAATTTGATCCAATTCCCATTACCTACGGTAAGCTATATCCAAAACTGTTGTAGGGTCAACTCGTTGCACCTGTGTACGTAAAACCTTTGACACCTCCATATCAAGATGGTATAATGCGAACACCAACTGTGCATACGTTGCGGGAATCCAAGGACATTCAATTGAAGATTGCCTGGCCTTCAAAAAGAAATTCCAAAGCCTGATTAATGCTAGGGTTGTGAGGTTTGGATCAAAAAATGGGCCGAACATAGCTGGAAACCCATTGCCCAATCATGCTGGGAATCAGGTAAATGCAATATTGACCAGAGAGGGTAGAAGATTAAAAAGGGATATTGGGGAGGTTAAGACTCCGATGCTGACAGTATGGGTTAAAATGGTCAAGGTAGGATTGGTGGAAGATTCAGACAGTCTGAAAATGGTTGCAAAAAGGGTGCATAATTGGTGCCCGTTCCATAAGGGTGGAGGCCATGACATACAGAACTGTGGGGACTTTCGGGTTAAAGTCCAAAAGATGATGGATAGTGGGGTAGCCCAATTCTACGAGGAGATAGAGGGGGAGATAGAAGTCATTGAAAATGCAGGTGGCTATGGGATAGGAAGACCCCTGATCATCTATTATGATGAACCGGAGGAAAAAGTTATGCCAGTCATTGAAGAAAATGCGCCCAAATTAATCATTGATCTACCTATTTCCTTTCCATACAAGGAAAACAAGGCTACACCATGGAAATATAACTGCAGCATGGTTATGCCTGGGTCTTCAAGCCAGCAGGATATCACAGGTGTGGGGCATTTAACCCGAAATGGGAGGTGTTATGCTTCGGAGGTCGTTGAACAGGGGTTAGAAGGGAAGGACAGAGGAATTGATAAAGGGAAGAAGGTAGTCGAGCCAATTCATATTGAGATGGATTTGCCAAAGGAAACAGAGAGGGGATCAGACCCGGTCAACAGAATGAAAGAACCAATATGTGAGAAGGAAGCCTGTGAGTTCTTGAAATTTATAAAGCATAGAGAGTATAGCGTGGTTGAACAACTGCAACGTCAACCAGCTAGGATCTAAATCTTATCCTTGCTTTTGAATTCATAACCACATAGAAATGCCCTGTTAAGAGTATTAAATCAGGCATACGTGGCTAATAATATATCAGTGGAAAAGCTGGATAGGCTGGTGGGAAACATCGCAGCAGATGACTATATATTTTTCAGTTATGAGGAGATACCACCCAACGGTATTGGATCAACAAAAGCTCTCCATATAACTACCACTTGTAAGGGGCACATATTACCAAGGGTCCTTTTGGATAATGGTTCTTCACTAAATGTGATGCCTTTAGCAACCCTATCCAAATTGCCAGTGGATATATCCTATATGATACCAAGTTGCACGATGGTCAGGGCTTTTGATGGAGCAAGGAGAGAGGTTATGGGAACCATTGAAGTTCCTCTTGAGATAGGCCCGTGCATTTATACAGTGAACTTCCAGAACATGGATATTAATCCATCTTATAATTGTTTGTTGGAAAGGCCGTGGATACATTCAGCTGGGGCTGTACCCTCGTCTCTTCACCAAAAACTAAAATTTGTGATGAAGGGCCGGTTGATCACAATATCAGGAGAGGAAGATATAATAGCCTCCCCATCTACTGAATCTCCTTATGTGGAGCTCAATGAAGAAGCAGTAGAGTGCTTTTTTTGGTCTTTGGAATTTGTAAATGTAGTTTTCGTCGCTGAAGGACGAAAAATTCCGAAATCGAGGCTGTCCAAGAACACAAGGCTTGGGGTAAGAACTACTGTGGGAAAAGGCTGCAAGGCTGGAAAAGGTCTCGGGAAATATCTTCAGGGGATGGCTCGAGCAATAGAAGTAAAAGGAAAGAAAGATCGATTTGGCCTAGGATATCTTCCGAAGGCCCATGAGAAAAGGAAACAAGTTGAAAGGAACCGACAAATGAGGATGGCCCGTCTTACGGGTATGGACATTCCCACCTATCCTTCACAGCTTCGCTCAGCCGGTTCTCTGTTCGGAGAAAAGAATTCTGATGATGTGCTCGTAATGATAGAGCAAGCCTTCGAGAGATTCCAGGTGAATAGGGATGAGCAGATCTATGATGTGGAGATCTGCACGACTGAGAAAGACAGAATTGAAAGAGAGAGTGCTAGCTGGATGGTGCGACCTTGTCCACCAGGATATAGACTAACCAACTGGAGTGCGACTGAGTTGCCCATAGTTTTTAAGTCTATTCCAAAGTAATACTTTTTAAAAAGTAATCTGAATTATCTTTACCCAGAGATATTAAGAGTTTCTTTTTTTTTTTTTTTTTTTTTTCTGTAATAGGTTTTTTAAGCATTTTCATTCAATAAATAACAAGCACAATGCATTCTATCCATATTGATGTGTCCATATTCTTTCATTTTTTGTTATTTATTTTTTTTTCATTATATATTTTCCTATATTGTTTTTTCTCCACCTATTTATAGGTGTATGGATGCGGAATATGAAGACGTTCCTGTCAGTAATTCTAAAATTGATTTTGAAAGACCCATTTGCACGAGTGATTTTGAGGCTAATGAAGACACTGAGGATTACGGTCTACCTTCGGATTTATTAAGGAAAATAGATGTTTAAGTTCTTCTTAAGTTTGAGGCTATTTTGATTACTATTTGGTGAGTTTCCTTTTTAAATAAATGTTTTTTTTATTGTTCTTCTTAAGTTCTTTCTTCATCTCTTTCTTAAATATGTTTTTTTACAATTTCTCACCATGGCCGAATGGCCTACATTCTTTATTTAAGTTGCTGTTTTGTTTATTTTTAGCATGTTGTTTATGTTATTTTCTTTGATCTTGATGTTTTAAGTGTTATTCTACTTCATACTTAAGTCATATTTTAATTTGGTTGCTTTGTTTGTTGCCATTTATGATTTAAATATCATGTTCTTGCATTTTTAATTTTTTGTTTTCATAATGTTTAAATTTGTTGGTGTTTTAGATTTAGTATATCAAGTGTTTGTGAAAATGCTTGTGTTGTTTTTGCATGATTTGAGTTTTATATTTTAGTTGAGCATGTTAGTATATCAAGTGTTTGTGAAAATGCTTGTTTTGTGTTTGCATGATTTGAGTTTTATATTGTAGTTGAGCATGTTAGTATATCAAGTGTTTTTGAAAATGCCATGCTTGTTAGTGCTTGAGGCCATTTGGCTACTCCATGTGTTTTGCTATGTGTGTTGCATTTTTTCCATGTTAGTTGGTAGGTTTTTGCATTTGCATGACATTTGATTTAGTTTTCATGTTAGTATACCAAGTGTTTGTGAAAATGCCATGTTTGTTAGAAACTATAGGCCATTCGGCCACTCCTTGAATTCTAGCATTGTATGTGCATTCTTGCCATGTTAGTTGATAGGTTAGCATTTGCATGATATTTGGTTGAGTTTTTGGTTTAAGCATGCTTTGTGTTTGTGAAAATGCCATGCATATTTTAGTTATTAGGTTTGGTTTATTTCCCATGCATGTCCATGCATTTTAGGTCTAGGTTGCATTAAATGGCATGCAAGTTCATTTAGGTCTAGGTCACTATATTGATGCCATGCATTTTTTCATGACATTTAGGTTTAAACTCATGCATTTTATGCACTATGTTTGCTGTAATTTTTCATGCATTTCATGTTCATGCCACTTGAATAATGACTTAGGCCAATTAATGGTTCAAAGTCATGCTCTCTTGAGCACACTTGTGGAAAATTAAATTTTGTCAAATTGATTATTCTACCTTTGTGATTTTTTTTACTTAGCCAATTTTTATCTAACTTTCAAAAATTCCTAGCTACTTTTTGTGAGTCTTAAATATTTTTACTTTGATTTTTAAATGATTTTATCAAAGGCAAAAATGTATTTTGGCAAAACAGTTTTTTCACCCAGTACTCGTACTTTTCCGATTTTTTCTGAGAGTTCATCTTTAATCAGAAAATTAAGCCGATTTTTTTCCCGTGTAGGTTTGCATGTCTTGAGTCTCTAGTATTTGTTTTAGAATTTTTTGAATTTTTAAAAGTAGGGTAAAAAATCATGGCTTAAAACTGGACAGTGGAGTCAGAATTGAATTTAAAGAAAAATCATTTTTCTGTTTTGGTTAAGTTACTTAGAGGGGGTGATTAGGAAGGTTAGCTACTGACTTAGGGTAGTTTCTAAGCCTTCTTATATTCTAAAAATGATTTTTTTTTAACTATCGGGTTAAGGGTGGTCAAGTCCGGGATTTTAAACTTAGGAAATTAGAGCCATTTAAAAAAGGGTTTAACCCAGTTTTTATTTTTAATCTAAGCTTTTCAAAATTGTTTTCAAACAATCACAAAGTATTTTGATTTTGGAATATTTAATTTGACATATTTTCCTAAGGTAGCCGGATATCTTTTTTAGATATACGGATTTCCTTAATTAAAGGAAAAAAATACATTTCATGCATTGCATTTTCCATATTCATGCATTTTATATAATATGTGATTTTTGCTATGATAATTCCTATGGTATTGTTATTATTTTGATTTATATTTTTTTGATGTTATATGGTTTATTCTATGGTTTTGAATATTTCATGATATCCTATGCTTTTTATTTAGTTATTTTTATATTATTTAGCATATGTTATGTTATGTTCATGCATTATTATTTTTATTTTCATGTATATTATATGATAGCATTATTTTATATTCCATGTCATTTAAATTATATGCCATATCATTCATATTTGTCATGTCATTTAAATCATTTCATTTCATATAGAATATGTATGTTACTTAGGTCATTTCATTTCATGTAGAATATATTATATTACCTAGGTCATTTCATTTCATTTAGGATATATTATGTCATCTAGAATATTTTATTTCATTTAGATTATATCATATGACTTAGGTCATTTCATTTCATGTAGAATATATTATATTACCTAGGTCATTTCATTTCATTTAGGATATATTATGTCATCTAGAATATTTTATTTCATTTAGATTATATCATATGACTTAGGATATTTTATTTCATGTAGAATGTATTATGTTACATAGGTCATTTCATTTCATTTAGAATATATCATATAACTTAGGATATTTCATTTCATTTAGAATATGCTAAGACATTTAAATCATATCATATCATTTAGGGTGCATTAAATTATTTAGATTTTGCTATGTCATTTTATTTATGTCATGCATATACATATTCATTTCTTTTAAATGTTTTCAAAAAAGGATAATGATTTTCAATAAAATAAAGATATTCCCGAGTTAAAATAATTCATGAGTTCTCTGCCGAGTTTGCTTGGGAGGATATCATCAATTATTAATAATAACGGAATATCTTCTTTAAAAGGAGAATGATTCGGAAAGTTTATCAAAATTAATAAAAAATTCTATATTTTGCCACGTTTGTTGTTGAATATAGGAAAATTTTGATTTTATAAATTCCGGATCATTTTCAATTAAAAATGGAATTATTTTTCTTCAAATTGCGAATTAACTTGAAATACTAAATTCAAAACCAACTTTATACTGAGATTTGAGATAACACACAATTAATAAGGTACCGTTTTATACGGGCGTTTTGGGGGTGCTAATCCTTCCCCATACGTAATCGACTCCCGAACCCGTTTCTTTGATTTCTCTGGTTTTAAACGCAGACTTGAAATTGGTTTTTAAAATGTTTTAATTAATTTTTAAAATATTTTATAAAACCGGTTTTAATAGGTGGCCGATCACACCTAGCTAAAAAAGATTGGTGGCGACTTTATTTCTTTTTTAAGGTCATTTTCAAAACCTTCATTTTTCTAGAGGAATTAAGTAGACTTTTCCTCGGTTTTTTTTTTAATGTCACGCTTAACGAATAATAAAGTATTGCGATGAGACGTCGTTATTTTTTAGGTTGCGACATATGTCTTAGAGGTATTTTTCTTAATTCCTCTTTGAAACTCATTATATTGTGGGATTTGATTTGTTAATGGTATAAAGACTTCATTAGAAGGTTGCCGCTTGGTAATAATTTTTCTTTGCAGTATATATGTGCTTCATAGTTAAAAAGAGTGTGTGGCTGTGGCATGTTAAGCTTTAGATTTAATTGCCATTTTCATTAATCTTTGTCTGCTAGATGTTTATTTCTTATTTGTCAATATACCTCTTTGTATGCCAAATGATATTTTACGATTTGATTTGTTAATAACATGGATGACATGATTAAGAGGTCGGTAGTCATTGTTATTAGTTTTTAGGATGCATATGTTTGATAGTAAAGAAGAGTATGAGGTATTAAGTTTTGCAGATTGAGTGCCATTTCGATAAGATTTTGGTGATTATATCTTCTCTTCACTGTTTTGATGGAATCATGTAGTTATTAATCTCTGTTAAATAAAATTTCTCTTTGCCTTTAAAAAAAAAAAATTGAGAGGGAAATCTTTTTTCATGATGTTTCTTTCTTGGTTTCGAATTCTTTTTTCATTAAGGGTCCGTTTGTTTCACAGAAATTGGCTTCCAAAAAATATTTTCTGGAAAATGTGAAGATTTTTTTGAAAAGTAGAGATTTTCTAATATTTGGATGATTTACTGAAAAATATTTTCTGTTGTTTGCTTATTTTCTGGAAAATCTATTCTTTTCAAATATCAATATTGACATAAATATTAAATATTAAAAATGATTTTTTATTAAAATATTAATATTTTAATAATAATATTTAGTACTAAAATATTATATTAATATTAAATACTTAAAATGATACTATTTATTATTAAAACATTAATTATATTAATATTTAAAATATTATTTCTATTAATATAATAATTATTAAAATATTATTTATATTAATATAATAGTTATTAAAATATTATTTTGATTAATATAATAATTATTAAATTTTATTTATATTAATATAATTATTTTTAGAATATTACTTCTACTTTTTTCAAATAGTAATATGGCATAAACATTAAAACCTTTATTATTAAAATATTAAAAAATAATAATATTATTTCTATTAATATTATTTATTATTAAAACATTAATTATATTAATATTTTAAAATATTTAAAGTGGTCTAATAATTATTAAAATATTATTTCTATTAATTAATATTTATACTATTAAAATAATAATATTTTATACTAAAAAAGATTTATTATTAAATATTTATAAAGTATAATTTATATATATTTATTATTAAAATAGTAATATAAAAACATTTTTCAATAAAATATTAAAAATATTATTTAAATTTTAAAATATTTATAGTGTTACAATTTATTATTAAAATAATGATATTGTTATATGAAATAATATTTTTATTAAAATAATAAATGATAGTCATTATATTAATAATTTATTATTTATTATTAAAATATAAATATAAATATAAATATAATAGTATATAATTAAAATATAAATATAAATATAAATATGTAGGTTTAATAATATTTAAATAAAATATTGAAAATCATAATATTAAAATATGTTTATATTAATATTTTAATATATATTCATAATTAAAAATAAATATTTTGATTAATATAATAATATTTGACTCGAGTCAAGTTAAGTTTCGATCTAAAATATGATGTCCAAATTTCGATTCGAGTAGTTCTACTCATGACAATTCTTTTCAAAAAATTGTTTTTCCCGAAAAGATAATTTTTATGAAATAATTTTGTGACATCAACTTATATTCTATTATAATCATTTAATGGCATTTGATACGTCATCTGCTAGATTTTTCCAAAAATTTTGTCCTTAAACTCAAAAACAAGATTTTTTTTTTTTCAAAGTTGAAATTTCAATGTGATCTATTTCCGGTTTTTTTTTTTTCCTTTCTCAATTTTTAGAAACATTCTTCAATCGAATCCGATAAATTTTTTTTTTCCTTTTAGTTCATAAGAAAAGATGGCCATAAACCCACCATCCAATCTCCAATCTGTTTTTTTTTTTTTTTTTTTTTTTTTTTCCGCATCAAAAGGATTGTCTCAAATCTTTGGAAGGGATTAGCCAATAGCCCCATAAACCTATTGTTGTCGATTTTAATCACGCAAGTGCACGTATCGTTGACAAGTAATATAATGAAAAGTAGAGTGTCGAACCCACGAGGAATTGTCACTAAATTTGCTAAGTACTAAAATTAACACAACTTAATTTTATCTAAACAACTAATTAAATATGGTAATCAAACTTAATTAAAAGAAACTAAAAATAAAAGCAAGTAAATTAAAAAGATGAATTCAATTAATTAATAAAAGCCTAGGATTACAACTTCCCTCAACACTTCGCTTGAATCTATCTCTACCTCTTAACTTGATTAATGATCCTGAGTTGTTAACCTAGAGTTCTATCTTATTTATAAGGATCTTCCGATGGTCTCATAAAAATATCCTTTTTAACCAATTAACTATATTCCTATGATAATCGAATTAAAGAAGAACTCATTAAGCTTAGGCTCTAACAATGGTTACACATGACAAGTAAGTGTATTCCTACCCTACTTGCAGATCAATTCATCCTAATAAATGAATATGAAACATGTGTCATTCAATCCATGTCTAACACTAAATTCCCATTTCCAAGTTGTATTTAGGTTAACAAATCAATCTAATTGGTGGCCAATCAACTAGAAGCATTAAGAACAAGAATGAACAAACAACTCAACAAACCATTAAATCAAGCTAGAGAGAAAAAGTAAATTCAAACTATGTGTTGAGTTCCATTGAAATCCTAGTAAAAGAAAGTTAGTTCATGATAATTAATGAAAAAAAATATTCAAATAGTTTCACCATCATCAACAACACAAGAAAAATAAAGAACAGAAAAGAAAAGAGAAAAGAAAAGAAAAGAAGAAACTAAGAGTTGTCAATTCTTGAGTCTTCAATCTTCAAATCTTCCAATTTTCTTGAGAGAAGTTGATGGCAACTATCTTCTTGAGAGAGAATTAGGTTTCTAGGTATCCAATCATCTTTATTCTGACCTAAAAGAGTCTTATTTAAAGTGCCCAAGGCCTCCTGGAGTCCGAAACTTCGCTCCCAAGCAAAACAGGTAAGTTTCAGGCTTTTGCGGTTACTGTTCATGCATCGGGCGCTGCAGCGCTGGTTTCCTGCACTGCAGCGCTGACTCATGAATTGGAGAGTCAGCCTTCTCGGTTTGCTGCATTTTGTCTCGAACTTCGTTAGCTGTTTTGACTGGGCAAATCTCGTCCGATTTTGACGCTCTTTATACCGTTGGAAATGTATGGAAGTCAGATTCAAATTTGAAGAGGGAGTTTTCTCATTTGATGTTTTAAGATCAATTTTTTCTTGAAAGAAGCTCCGGAGGTCGAATCTGCCTACTCATTGCTTTGCACCGATTTTCATCGTTTTGCACCTTGAAGCTCTAGATCATTTTGGACCTATAAAAACACACAAATAACAACTAAATAACTATTTTAAACATAAAATGAATAATTAAAATAAATATAAAAATATCTAAAACTAATCAAATCCTAATAAAATCATTAAGGACTTAGCCGATTCAAAAGTATAAAAGGTGGCAAAATAATTATATTTCCTAGAGTTATCACCTATTCTCTCTTCTAATCTCTCCAAAGGAAGTAAACCCACAAAACCACAAGCCATTTACATCTCTAGTTCGAATATCATTGCTCGGATGATAATCCTTAATAGGCTTCCAACTAAGCATAGAATTCATTCCTAAGAGAGTCAAAATGTTGATGCAAAGTGTTCTTTATCATCATTGAAGATTAAAACCAATATATCTATAAATAAAATGCAAAATAAGCACTTATAGGATCAGTTGAAAATAAATGGTTTGTTTCATTGATTAAGAACAAAATCACCAACCGAAAATTGTTCAACTTCCACAGCACTAAATTCTTCATTTTATTTTTTGTAGAGAGTTTGATAGATAAAAGAAACATTTTTTACGGTAGTCTTCTGACTGTTTGAAAAATGGAAGTTATACTTCCTTTTATAATGTAATTGTATGGGATTCAAACATGTTTGAATCCTATATCTGCCGTTTGGAACCAAAAACATAAACTACCTTTTGGCAGTTTATTTGATCCGCTTGGATCAATTGGATCGTGTTCCACCCATTATGGGCGAACCCTGATCCATCATTTCCAACATCTCCCACTCACACATAATCAACACTATACTCCCATAATCAATTTCAAGAAAACTATATCTTTTCTCTCTACAAAAATTCATACAAGAAAATAGGATGTGCGACCAATATACTTCATAATGTCGAGAGTTGGCTGTTATACAACTGTTTGGTGTATATAGCAGCTCAAGTGTTTAAGTAGAGTAAGCATGCAGCACCCCAGATTCATTTAGTCATAGTTCAAGTTTCTCATGATCTCTCTTATATCAGTGATATAATAAACTTTTGTATTAACAATTGTGTTTACAATATAAAATACAATTGGTCGACCAGTGAATACAACCGAATGTGACAATAAAATGATCTTCCATTTTCCTCGAATCTCTCCATTCCAATGCAACTTCTCTCTAGGTATGTTCCATTAGATCGAATCATTCATGATCATTGGCAACATTCTAAGATAGCTAACATTGAACTGAAACTTTAAGAAATAGTCAAAAGTCATAAGGGTACTTATGGAGATCCCTAGTTGATCTCATAGGTCTCGTATTAGTTAGAAGCAGAGATCAATTCTTTTGTTACCCATTTTGGTCGAATGATACACATGTGTTATGAAACACATGTTTCGATATTACTCTCATCTTATCTTCGAGCGTATGTCTTTATCACAATATCAATATCGAATAGGTGAGATTTCAGATTCACTCAGTATCTAACTTGAGTCCATAACTCTACTTTCTTAATAAATTCAATAACAAGATTTCCACATGGCATACATAGACAAATAAAGTGAATTGTGGAAAATTCACTTTTGGTCATAATTTATCACTATATGGCCTCATCTTGATTTGTTATCAAGGAAGTTTCGTTTTAAGCTCGAGCTCTCGCAAAAGCTCTATTATTTTAAAAATTAAAACTTATTTCATCTCTACCTAGCACTAAGCTTTAGAGGTGATGGCCTGTGTAAGAAAGCTAATTATTTATCCGACATACCTTTAATCTCATATAATGTACTCTAATCATATATGTCGCAACCTAAAAAATAACAAGTCTCATCGCAAGACTTTATTATTCGTTAAGCGTGACATTAAAAAAAACCGAGAAAAAGTTGACTTAATTCCTCTAGAAAAATGAAGGTTTTGTAAATGACCTTGAAAAAAGACATGGAGTCGCCACCAATCTTTTTTAGCTAGGTGTGATCGGCCACCTATTAAAACCGGTTTTATAAAATATTTTAAAATTAATTAAAACATTTTTAAAACCAATTTCAAGTCTGCGTTTTAAACTAGAGAAATCAAAGAAACGGGTTCGAGACTCGGTTACGTGTGGGGAAGGATTAGCACCCCCACAACGCCCGTATAAAACGGGATCTTATTAATCATGTGCTATCTCAAGTCTCGGTAAAAAAGTCGATTTTAAATTTAGTATTTCAAATTAATTCCCAATTTAAAGAAAAATAATTCCATTTTTAATTGAAAATGATCCGGAATTTATAAATTCAAAATTTTCCTATATTCCCCAACAAACGTGGCAAAATATAGAAATTCTTATTAGTTTGGAAAACTTTCCGAATCATTTTTATTTTAAAGAAGATATTCCGTTATTAATGATAATTGATGATATCCTCCCCTGCAAACCCGGCAGAGAACTCATGAATTATTTTAACTCGGGAATATCTTTATTTTATGGAAAATCATTACCTTTTTGAAAACATTATAAAAAATATGAATATAAATATGTATGACATAAATAAAATGACATAGCGAAGTCTAAATAATATAATGCAACCTAAATGATATGATATAATTTAAACGTCTTAGTATATTCTAAATGAAATGAAATATCCTAAGTTATATGATATATTCTAAATGAAATGAAATGACCTAGATAACATAATATATTCTATATGAAATGTAATATCCTAAGTCATATGATATATTCTAAATGAAATAAAATATCCTAAATGACATAATATATCGTAAATGAAATGAAATGACCTAGGTAACATAATATATTCTATATGAGATGAAATAATTTAAATGACATGGCAAATATGAATGATATGGTATATAATTTAAATGATATGAAATATAAAATAATGCTATCATATAATATGCATGAAAATAAAAAAGAAAATAATAATGCATGAACATAGTATATGCTAAATAATATGACAAAAAATAACTAAATAAAAAGCATAGGATATCATGAAATATTCAAAACCATATAATAAACAATATAACATCAAAAATATAAATCAAAATAATAACAATACCATAGAAATTATCATAGCAAAAATCACATATTATATAAAATGCATGAATATGGAGGATGCAATGCATGAAAGTGTATTTTTTCCTTTAATTAAGGAAATTCGTATATCTAAAAAGATATCCGGCTACCTTAGGAAAATATATCAAATTAAATATTCTAAAATTAAAATACTTTGTGATTGTTTGAAAACATTTTTTTTTTGAAAAGCTTAGATTAAAAATAAAAACTTGGCTAAACCCTTTTTAAATGGCTCTAATTTCCTAAGTTTAAAATCTCGGACTTGACCACCCTTAACCCGAGACTTAAAAAATCATTTTTAGAGTTTAAAAAAGCTTAGAAACTACCCTAAGTTAGTAGCTAAACTTCCTAATCAGCCCCTTCTAAGTAACTTAACCAAAACAGAAAAATGATTTTCCTTCAAATTCAATTATGACTCCACTTTCCAATTTTAAACCACGATTTTTTACCCTAGTTTTAGAAATTATAAAACATCTAAAACAAATACTGGAGACTCAAGACATGTAAAACTACACGGGAAAAAATTGGCTTAATTTTTTGATTAAAGATGACTACCCAGAAAAATCGAGAAAGTAAGAGTACTGGGTGAAAAATCTGTTTTGCCAAACCACATTTTTGCCTTTGATAAAATCATTTAAAAATCAAAGTAAAAATATTTAAGACTCTCTAAATGACTCACAAACGGTAGCTAGCACTTTTTAAAAAGTTAGACAAAAATTGGCTAAGTAAAAAAAATCACAAAGGTAGAATAATCAATTTGACAACTCTTTAATTTTCCACAAGTATGCTCAAGAGAGCATGACTTTGAACCATTGATTGGCCTAAATCATAAGTCAAGTGGCATGGACATGAAATGCATGAAAGATACAGCAAATATGATGCATGAAATGCATGATTTTAAACATAAATGTCATGAAAAATGCTTGACATCAAGAAAATGACCTAGACCTAAATGAACTTGCATGGCATTTAATGCAACCTAGGTCTAAAATGCATGGATATGCATGACAAAACAAACCAATCCTACATCTAAAGTATGCATGGCAATAACACAAACACAAGGCATGCTTAAACCAAATACTCAACCAAATGTCATGAAAATGAAAACCTATCAACTAACATAACAAAAATGCACACACAAAGCAAAGAAAGTGAAGTAAAGTGGCCGAATGGCCTCATGTTCAAAGTGAGCATGGCATTTTCACAAACACTGGATATGCTAACATACTTAACTAAAGAATAACACTCAAATCATGCAAATATAAAGTAGAGGTATGAAAACTAACAAGAATTTTCACAAACACATGGATGTCAAAATATAAAACATAAACAAACTTAAACATTTTGAAAACAAAAAATCAAAAATGCAAGAACATGATAATAGACTCATAAATGGAACTAGGCAAGCAACCAAATTAAAACAAGCTTCAAGTATATGTAATAGAAGAAGATTTAAAACATCAAGTCTTATTTAATATAAAAAATAACATGAAATAACAAAGCAAAAAAGCAACTAAAACAAAAAAAATAAAAAGCTGGGCCATTCGGCCATGTCAAAGAACAAGGGAAAAAAATATTTCAAGAACTTTTTATAAGAAAGGATCAAGAAGGAATTGAAAGAAGAACATTAAAAACACTTATTTAAAAAGAAAAATCAAAAGAAACTCACCAAAATAATAATAAAAACAGCAAATCAAGAATAGAAAATCAAAGAAAGTGCAAGAGTATGGTGCTAAAAGCAACCTCTAGACGCTATCTTTCAAGCTTTTTTTCTTCTAACTTTCTTTTCTTTTCTAAACTTTTCTTTTTGCTTCTAAACAATGGAGAGAAAATCAGTCAAAAGCAAGAGAGAATAGAGAATGAGAGTGTCCAAAAAATGAAAGAGAGAGTCCTTTTCTTCATATGGCCGAATGCTTCCTTCCGCTAGGCTAGGATGTTGTCATTTTTCCATCAACCAATTTTCATCCAAGGGCTATTGATTCAAGATGTTTAAAACATGAAATTATCACCCTTAGATTAGGCCATCAGCTATCCACAATTACAGCTGTTCAAAAATCTTAAGCCATTATGTTGACACTCTCCCTCTTCATGCATTGGTCCATGTGGCTTATTGGCAAAAGCTTGATCAAAAAATCACTAACTCTTCATTGTTAGCCTCTTGATTAAAAAAATCAGAAACCTACTACCCATCTTTGGGCCTTGGTCGGCCAGCCCCTTTCCTTCCAGCCCATTTTTCATTTTTCTAAAAGGCAAAGAAAGCCCTTTTCGGTTTCTTGGGTAAAATGACATTTTTGCCCCCCGAATGTAAATAAATGGAAAACGAACTCAAAATTCAAAATTTATTTTTTCAATACTTTCAAAATAATAAAAAAATTGAATTCTGGAAGTTTTCAAAATTTTTCGAGTCCATTTGCTATTTATTTGGATTTTTTCTTCCAAAATTGCCCTTTTCCCCCCTAAATTTTACCATTTTTTAAACGAGCTCCAAGTCAGGATTTTTCTTCACCAATATCTTCCAAATAATTTAAATGTGTGATCTGGAAGTTTTCATATTTTTTGAAACTCATTTGGTATTTTTCAGGATTTATCTGCTTGAATTACTACATAGGGGGGTCGGGATTTTGCCATTTTGCAAACAAACTCCGAATCAAGATTTTATTTCACCAATCTCTTCCAAATAATTTAAAAATGATATTTGCAAATTTTTAGAATTTTTGGAGCTCATTTGCTATTTTTTCGGGATTTATCTTTTTGAATTACTACATAGAAGATCGAGATTTGGCCATTTTGCAAACGAACTCCGAATCAAGATTTTATTTCGCTAATCTCTTCCAAATGATTTAAGAATGAGATTTACAATTTTTTAGAATTTTTGGAGTTCATTTGCTATTTTTCCCAAATTTTCCAATTTTGCCCTTTTACCTCCGAAATTCGATTTTGCTCAAAACAAGTCCGATTTTCAGATTTTCTTCAAACTGAGCCTTGGGCTATCCTTTTTTAATCACTCTTCATCCATTAGGTGCTTTATTCCTACCGAGTCTGGCCATTTCTGTAAATCTTCCCAATTTCACCGAAATCCACCAACAACCCTAATTCTCGGTTTCCTTTCGGATTGACTTTTCTTTTAGTTTTTCTTTCATGTGGCTTCTCCATTACCCGTAGTCAGTGCTTATCTTTCATTTGGAACCTTCAATTTCGACCAATTCGATCGTTTAAGCACTTTCCCCAAATTTCTCGGATTAGGGTTTCTTTTCTACTGAATCTCCATAACCCAACTTCCGAACTCCATATCTTTCGATGCAGACCTCGGATTATCAAAATTCTTTCACCATTTTTCAATTGAACTTCAAATCTTGATTTTGAAAGTGGGTTGACTTTTTTAGTAGTTGACTTTTTGGGGTTGACTTTTTTCAAGTTTGACTTTTTATGCTCGCCCTCTTAAACTAAGTCTCGGAGTACCACCTGCAGGATGAAAAAAGTCTTTAAATTTTGAAACATCAATTTAGGAAGAAAACATACCTGTTTTAGTGGTCCGGACAAAATTAGGTGTCTACAACTGCCCCTCTTTGGCTATTCCTGAGAATCAGGAATCAGGCAAAGATAAACAAACACTAATTTTGTCCGGTTAGTGAAATCACATGTGAAGAGAAGGGGATTTCTTTTTTTCTTTTTTTCATTTTTCATTTTTCATTTTTCATTTTTCATTTTTCATTTTTTTGTTTTTTTTTTTTTTCATTTTCTTGTGGTTGAGAAAAACTATAAATAGAAGATATTATCCTTAAATTAAATTCCCTAACTAATCAAGGCTTGAACCATCTTAAGGAAACGAGTTCGATTTGCAAGAAAAACAAGTACCCGGAGGTCTTAAAAATGGTGCCCGGAGGTCTTAAGAATGGTGCCTGGAGGCCTTACCCGTGATTTTGAAAAAAATGCGCTATATGCGGCTTTAAAAAATGATGCCCGGAGGTCTTAAGAATGGTGTCCGAAGGCCTTACCCGTGATTTTGAAAAAAATGCTCTATATACGGCTTTAAAAAATGATGCCCGAAGGTCTTAAGAATGGTGCTCGGAGGTCTTAAGAATGGTGCCAGAAGGCCTTACCCGTGATTTTGAAAAAAAATGCGCTATATGCAGCTTTAAAAAATATGCCCGGAGGTCTTAAAAATGGTGCTCGGAGGTTTTAAGAATGTTGCCCGGAGGTCTTAAGAATGGTGCCCGGAGGTCTTAAGAATGGTGTCCGGAGGTCTTAAGAATGGTACCCGGAGGCTTTACCCGTGATTTGAAAATACCTTGACGACGGTCTCAAGGCTTGACTCATTTGATAAAACGGAATGAATTCGATTTAAAACAAAAGGAAATACCTCGACGGTGGTCTCAAGGCTCGACTCATTTGATGAAACAGAATGAATTCGATTTAAAACAAAAGTAAATACCTCGACGGTGGTCTCAAGGCTCGATTCATTTGATAAAACAGAATGAATTCAATTTAAAACAAAAGGAAATACCTCGATAGTGGTCTCAAGGCTCGACTCATTTGATAAAACAAAATGAATTCGATTTAAAACAAAAGGAAATACCTCGACCGTGGTCTCAAGGCTCGACTCATTTGATAAAACAGAATGAATTCGATTTAAAACAAAAGGAAATACCTCGACGGTGGTCTTAAGGCTCGACTTATTTGATAAAACAGAATGAATTCGATTTAAAACAAAAAGAAATACCTCGACGGTGGTCTCAAGGCTCGACTCATTTGATAAAACAGAATGAATTCGATTTAAAACAAAAGGAAATACCTCGACGGTGGTCTCAAGGCTCGACTTATTTGATAAAACAGAATGAATTCAATTTAAAACAAAAGGAAATACCTCGACGGTGGTCTCAAGGCTCGACTCATTTGATAAAACAGAATGAATTCGATTTAAAACAAAAGGAAATACCTCGATGGTGGTCTCAAGGCTCGACTCATTTGATAAAGCAGAATGAATTCGATTTAAAAACAAAAATAAATACCTCGATAGTGGTCTCAAGGCTCAACTCATTTGATAAAACAGAATGAATTCGATTTAAAACAAAAAGAAATACTAAGAATGATTCTCGGTTTGGTTCATTTGGAAAAGAATAAATTTAACTTGATAATGAAAGGAACATACCTCGACGGCGGTCTCGGGGCTCGACTTATTTGAGAAGCTAAATGAGTTCGATTTGGAAAGGAAACATACCTCGACGGTGATCTCGGGGCTTGACTCGTTTGAAAAACAAAACGAGCTCACTTTGGGGAAGTCCAAGTTTTCCTGATTTCTGCAATGTTAGCTAAATGCAATGATGAGAATGACATGCTTTGCAAATGCTTGTATGTTTCCCAAGAATGAATGCAATCAAATGATTGTGTCGTGATTTCTAATCCATGGTTTCTTTAAGGTTCACAGATCATCTGACTTCATGACGGAGTCTTCAATTTTTTCATTGATGCCCCACTTAAGGAATCCTTCACTCAAGATAACTTGTCAAACAGTCTTAGTTTCTGACTTTCGCTAAAATTCACAGATTTTCTAACTTCGTGATGGAGTTTCCAACATGTTCACTGTTTTCTTTTCTAGGTGAACTTTCCAAACCTTTCCCAAGATTTAAATCTATTACTTAGTAATACTTTGAAATCCTTTTATTTAAAGATTTTTTTATTACCAATCATCATTCAATTTAATAACAATCATAATGCATCTCAAAAATGCATGAAAGAAAATATGAATTAAGCAAAAATTGTCATGAAAAAGATGACAATAGTTTATTGCAAGAAATGTTTTAAAATAGTAAACATAAATATCAAGGATATAAGAAACAAATGTAAAGTTATATGTTGTAGATGCCCCGGATGCGGAATATCATGACCCCTCCTTTTTCAAACCATCTGAAATTTCTCTTGAATGAGCAATTTACTTGGGTAACCTTTCGACTTTCGTAGTTACATCAGACTGAGTTGTTCTCTTTTCTTCTGATTTTCAGATACTTTCTCCCCATTTACACGGAGCATAGATTCGAACTTTGATTAGTACTTGAGCCGCCCTTTGCGGGTTTTCAACTCAAGTGTCCTCCATTCGGTATTAAGTCGCCCTTTGCGGGTTTTCGGCTTAAACCTCTTCTTTTACATTCTTTTCCATTTCCATTTTTTTTTGGTATTCTACCATGCATCTGAGAATTGTAAATGCTTCCACGGTAAAAATATCAAGTCAAAAGATGGGATGAATTCTGAGAATAACCTTTCAAATTAAATATCCATGCTTGATCAAAATGGGCTTTTAAAGCACGTAATGTAGGCCAAGGTTTAGGTTTAGAAAGAAAGGATAAAATAAGCCCAAAGTGTGTTTAAGGGTGATTGGATCAAGGATCATTTCTTGAGGAGAACTCATTCTTAAAACATTTGTCTATTTTTTGGACTTTCTTTTCTTTCTTTTTTTCCTTCTTTTTTTTGCTTTGTTGGCTTTCATTTGCCACATTTTTCAATGGCTCTCTTTTTGCCACGATTTTGATTATTTTCCTCACATTTGCCCTCCAGTGTAAAGGGTGATCCTTGATCAAGGTTTAAAGAAAGAAATAATTCCTAAGGCTCAAAGGGGTAACTAAGGATAATTTCTTCTTAGTGAAAGGAATATGAAAGATGGCCATTCATCATATCAAGCATGAATATTTTCTATGAAAAGTAATTCACAGGGGAAATAGATATATAGAATTTTCCATTTTTACACTTGGAATCATTCGAATTTCCATGTGCACAGCATCACACACATTTTTTTAAGCATAATACTTCTTCAGTTCATCAGCATTCACGGGATTTCTGAAATTTTCCCTGTCCATTCTAGTTAAAATCAATGCTCCTCAAGAAAAAGCTCTTTTTACCACATAGGGTCCTTCCCAATTCGGAGCCCATTTTCCTCTCGGGTTCTTCACTATAGGGAGAATTTTCCTCAGTACCAACTCCCCCTTTCGGAACTGTCTAGGACAAACTTTCTTGTTGTGGGCTCGAATCATCCTTTTCTGATACAACTACCCGTGACAAATTGCTTTCAGTATTTTCTCCTCGATGAGATTCAACTGGTCATATCGAGCTCTAACCCATTCTACTTCCTCTAGGCCAACTTCCATCAAAACCCGAAGTGAAGGGATCTCAACTTCAATAGGTAGCACTGCTTCCATCCCGTAGACCAAAAAAAACGGTGTTGCCCCTGTAGATGTGTGGACTGAAGTACGATATGCATGAAGCGCAAAAGGCAAGATCTCATGTCAATCCTTGTACACATCGATCATCTTCTCAACAATCTTCTTGATGTTCTTGTTAGCTGCTTCTACTACGCCATTCATCTTCGGACCGTAAGGTGTCGAATTATGATGTGTGATCTTGAACTGAGTACACACTTCTCTCATCATCTTATTGTTCAAATTGAGAGCATTATTCGAAATAATTCTTGCTGGCAACCCGTAATGGCATATGATTCTTTCTTAACGAATCTGCATACCACTGACTTTGTTACATTCGCATAGGAAACAGCTTCTACCTACTTTGTGAAATAATCTATGGCCATCAAGATGAAACGATGTCCATTTGAAGCTTTCGGGGTAATAGGCCCTATCATATCTATTCCCCACATTGAAAAGGGCCACGGTACAGTCATGACATGTAATGGTGATGGCGGCACATGAATCTTATCTGCATATATCTGGCATTTATGGCACTTCCGAGAATAACTGATACAATCTCCTTCCATCGTCAACCAATAGTACCCTGCCCTCATAATCTGTTTAGCAAGCATGTGACCATTAGCATGAGTGCTACATATCCCTTCATGGACCTCTTCTATAATTCTCCGAGCTTCAGCAGATTCGACACATCTCAACAAGACTTGGTCTTTTCTTTCTTGTAGAGAATCTCACTGTCTTGAATAAAACCCATTGCTAGACTTCTCAGAGTCCTCTTGTCATTCTCTGTTGCTTGTTCTGGATATTGTTGACTCTTGATGTACTGCAAGATGTCGTTATACCAAGGGAGGCCATCCACTTCTTCTTCAATACTCAGATAATGGGCTGGAGACTCATATATACTCATCTTTATTGGTACAACTTTAGCCCCTTCATTCACTTTAAACATTGATGACAAAGTAGCCAAAGCATCTGCCATTCGGTTTTCTTCTCGAGGATAGTAATTGAAATTCACTTCTTCAAACTCCTTCAATAAACTCAATATGAGTTCTCGGCATCGGATTAGCTTTGTATCTCGGGTTTCCCATTCTCCTCGTAATTGGTATATCAATAAGGCTGAGTCTCCGAAAACTTCCAATACTTTGATTTTTCTGTCCACTGCAGCATGAATGCCCATAGTACACGTTGTATACTCGGCAGTATTGTTTGTACAATCAAAATTCAATCTAGTAGTGAAAGGATAATAATCTTCTTCTGGGATATGAGGACTGCACCGATTCCGTGCCCCATGGCATTAAATGCGCCATCAAAATACATTTTCCACACTTTCTTCTTCAGGGGAATCTCATCTGCTTGTGAAACATACATCAAATCTTTATCCGGGAAGTCAAAGTTCAACGGCTCATAATCTTCCACTTCCCGACTTGCTAAGAATTCAGCCACTGCACTGCCCTTGATAGCTTTTTTACTTACATATACAATGTCGTACTTTGACAATAAAACCTACCATCTTGCCGTCCTCCCTGACAAAGAAGGTGCTTCCAACATGTACTTGACTGGATCCAACTTGGCAATCAACCACGTTGTGTGGTACAACATGTACTGTCTGAGTCTTCGATCAGTCCAAGCTAAAGCTCAACACAACTTTTCTACCGACGAATATTTCAACTCATAGTTTGTAAACTTCTTGCTGAGGTAGTAAACTGCCTGTTCTTTCATTCCAGTTTCATCAAGCTGCCCCAAAACACAACCCATGGATCTCTCAAATACTGATAAATAGAGTATCATTGGTTTACCCTGAACAGGTGGCATTAGTACTGGTGGGTTTTATAGATAGTGTTTAACCTTTTCAAATGTAATCTGACAACCTTCATTCCATTCTCCTGGATCACATTTTCGAAGTAATTTAAATATTGGATCACACTTGTCGGTTAATTGAGAAATAAATTGAGCAATGTAATTCAATCTCCCCAGAAAACCTCTTACTTCCTTTTGAGTTCGAGGTGGTGGAAAATTCTGAATGGCCTTCACTTTATCCAGGTCTATCTCAATTCTTTTTTTGCTGATGACAAAACCCAACAATTTTCCTAAGATGACTCCAAAAGTGCATTTTGCCGAATTTAGCTTGAGTCTAAACTTCCTTAATCATTCAAAGAGCTTCTTAAGATTCGCAATATGCTCCTCTTCTCCTTGTGACTTTGCGATCATATCATTCACATAGACCTCAATTCCCTTATGCATCATATCATGAAACAAGGACACCATGGCTCTTTGATATGTTGCCCCAGCATTCTTCAACCCAAATGGCATTACCTTGTAGCAGAAGGTTCCCCATATTGTAACAAATATGGTTTTCTCCATATCTTCCGGTGCCATCTTGATCTGATTGTATCCTAAGAATCCGTCCATGAAAGAGAATAAAGAACTTTTCACCGTATTATCCACCAGAGTATCAATATGGGGCAAAGGGAAATTATCTTTAGGGCTGGCCTTGTTCAAATCTCGGTAATCAACACATATCCGTACTTTGCTATCCTTCTTTGGTACTGGAACAATATTTGCCACCCATTCCGGATATTTTTCCACCTCTAAGAATCCAGCATCAAATTGCTTCTTCACCTCCTCTTTTATCTTTAACAGCATGTCTGGCTTCATTCTTCTCAACTTTTGCTGAATTGGCTTGCATTCTAGCCTTAAAGGGAGCTTATGAACCACAATATCCGGATCCAACCCTGGCATGTCTTGGTAAGACCATGCAAATACATCCACATATTCCTGGAGCAAGGCTATCAATTCACTCTTATTGATGATGACAATGAAGTTTCGATTTTGACTTCCTTTATCTTTTCACCATCTCCCAGATTTATCATTTCCAATAATTCCTTATGAGGAAGTACTTGTTTCTCCTCTTGTTCTATTTTCCTTAATAGATCCAGAGGTAGACCATAATCCTCAGTATCTTCGTTAGCCTCAAAATCACCCGTGCAAATGGGTCTTTCAAAATCAATTTCAGAATTATTGACAGGAAGGTCCTCATATTCCACATCCCTACACCTATAAATAGGTGGAGAAGAAACAATATAGGAAAATATATAATGAAAACAAAATAAATAACAAAAATGAAAGAATACGGACACGTCAATATGAATAAAATGCATTGTGCTTGTTATTTATTGAATGAAAATGTTTGAACAAAAAGCCCATTACAGAAAAAAAAAAACTCTTAATATCTCTGGGTAAAGATAATTAAGATTGTTTTTAAAAGTATTACGTTGGAATAGACTTAAAAACTATGGGCAACTCAGTCGCACTCCAATTGGTTAGTCTATATCCTGGTGGACAAGGTTGCACCATCCAGTTCGCACTGTCATTTTCCATCCTTTTTTCCCTATCATGCAAATCACCATATCCTGAATCTACCCCCCTTTATTCACATGGAATTTTTCAAAAGCTTGCTCGATCATTATGAGTACATCTTCTAAATTCTTTTCTCCGAATAGAAAACCAGGAGAGCGGAAGTTGTGAAGGATTGGTGGGAAAGTCGTGGGTTCCCATTCAATATCCATACTTGTGAGACGGGCCATCCTCCTTTGTCTGTTCCTTTCAACTTGTTTCCTCCTCTCATAGGCCTTCGAAAGATACCCTAAGCCAAACCGGTCTTTCTTTCCCATTACTTCCATTGTTCGGGCCATCCCTTGAAGATATTTTCCCATACCTTTTCCAGCCCTGTAGCCTTTTCCCACTGTGGTTCTTACTCCCAGCCTTGTGTTCTTGGACAACCTTGGCTTTGGAATTTTTCGTCCTTCAGCGACGAAAACCGCATTTACGAATTCCAAAGATCGAAAAGAACATTCTACGATATTTTCATTGGGTTCAACATAAAGAGATTCAGTAGATGCGAGGCTATTATGTCTTTTTCTCCTGATACAGTGATCAAACGGCTCTCCATCACAAATTTCAGTTTTTGGTGGAGAGATGAGGGTACAGCCCCTGCTGAATGTATCCATGGCCTTCCCAACAAGCAATTATACGATGGATTAATATCCATGACTTGAAAGTTCACCGTATAAGTGCATGGGCCTATTTCCAGAGGAACCTCAATAGTTCCCATTAACTCTCTCCTAGTACCATCGAAAGCCCTGACTATTGTGCAACTCGGTAACATATAAGACATATCCACTGACTACTTAGACAGGGTTGCCAAGGGCATTACATTTAATGAAGAACCATTGTCCAGAAACAACCTTAGTAGTATATGCCCCTTGCAGGTGGTTGTTATGTGAAGAGCCTTTGTGGATCATAACTGAAAAATATATGGTAGTCTGCCGCAATGTTTCCCACCAGTCTGTCTAACTTTTCTACTGATATGTTGTTAGCCACGTATGCCTGATTCAACACTCTTAACAGGGCATTTCTATATGGTTCTGAGTTTAATAGCAAGGATAAGATGGAGATTCTTGCTGGCTGACGCTGCAATTGCTCAACCACACTATACTCACTATGTTTTATGAACTTTAAAAACTTACATGCCTCCTTCTCGTTTACCGATTCCTTTATCCTGTTTGCAGGGGCTGATCCCCTCTCTGCTTCTTTTGACAAATCCATCTCAATATGGATTGGGTCAACTATTTTCTTCCCCTTGTCCAGTCCTCCATATTTTTTTGCTGATCCCTGTTCAACAACCTCAGGGGCATAACACCTTCCACTTCGTGTTAAGTGCCCCACAC
This sequence comes from Fremontodendron californicum, assembly GCA_030761205.1. Taxonomy (NCBI): domain Eukaryota; kingdom Viridiplantae; phylum Streptophyta; class Magnoliopsida; order Malvales; family Malvaceae; genus Fremontodendron; species Fremontodendron californicum. The sequence continues at coordinate 26,636,013 of JAULJL010000009.1, forward strand.
CTGTAATATCTTGCTGACTTGATGACTTGGGTATAACCATGCTGCAATCATATTTCCATGGTGTAGTTTTGATTTCCTTGTATGAAAAGGAAGAAGGAAAATCTATGATTAGCTTGGGTGCAATCTTCTTAACAACTGGGGTAGTCTTCTCTGGTTCATCATAATAGATGATCAAATGTCTTAGTATTCCATATCCAGCCGCATTCTCAATAACCTCTATTTCTTCCTCTATCTCTTCATAAAATTGGGCCTCTCCATCATCCATCTTCTTTTTGACCTTAGCCAGAAAGTCCCCGCAGTTTTGTATGATATGACCTGAACATTTATGGAACGGGCACCAATTCGATACCCTCTTTGCAACCATTTTAAAACTATCTGCATCCTTCACCATTCCTGCGTTAACCATCTCGACCCATACTGTTAACATTAGAGTCTTGACTTTCCTGATATCCCTTTTTAACCTTCTGACTTCCCCTGTCAATACTGCATTTACCCGATTCTTAGCATGATAGGGCAATGGGTTTCCTGTTACATTCGGCCCATTCTTTAACCCAAACTTCATAACTCCGGTATTAATTAAGCTTTGGACTTTATTTTTGAAAGCAATGCAATCCTCCGTTGAATGCCCCTGAATTCTTGCATGATATGCACAGTTGGTATTTGCATTGTACCATCTTGGGTATAGTGGGGTCAAAGGTTTTAGATATACGGGCGCGACAAGTTGGCCTTATAGTAGTTTAGGATATAGCTCACAATAGATGGTAGGAATGGGATCAAACTGGGGTTTTTGATCGTTCCTTGGTGAACGATATTCATTATGCGTGGGACCTTGAGTGTATGGGACAGTATTTCGAGGAAGGGTTATTTGTGGGGATATACTAGTTGGGAATGACTGTTGTGGTATATTGGTATAGGGGAATGGATTTTGGATAAGGTGGTTCGTTTTGGGGTAGTAAGGATTATACCCCGGGTAAGGTGTATAAGGTGTCGAAGGTGCATAAGATGTGGTAGGAGTATAAGGCCTGGGAGGTGTGTATGGTGTAGGAGGTGTATAGGGGTATTGATTGAAACTGACTGGATGTGTCTCCTCCTTCTTCTTTGCAGGAAAAACTCTCTTCGGGTTAGTAGACTCACCCCCTTCTATTTTCTCGTTCTTAATAGCGGACTCTATCATCTCCCCAGATATCACCATATCTGCAAAGTCCTTGGTGGCGCTTCCCACCAATTTATCATAATAAGGTGCTTTTAGGGTATTGATGAAAAGCACTGTAGTTTCCTTGTTGGTTAATGGGGGTTGCACTTGTATAGCCAGGTCTCTTTATCTTTGAGAATATTCTTTAAAGCTTTCAGTAACTTTCTTTTCCATGTTTTGGAGAGTTAGACAGTCAGGCACCATGTCTGTCACATGCTTATACTGTTCCATGAAAGCTTTGGCGAGATTTATCCAGGAACGGATCTTAGAACGGGTAAGCTAGTTATACCACCGAGTTGCGGACCCTATCAAACTATCTTGAAAATAGTGGATGAGCAATTTGTCATCTTCATCATGTCCGGTCATCTTCCGGCAGTACATGGTCAGATGCGCTGATGGATTGGTAGTTCTGTTATATTTTTCAAAGTCTGGTACTTTGAACTTTGGAGAAATCACCAGACCGTGCACTAAACTCATCTCTTTAGCATCTAGACTACCAATAGCTCCGCCCCTTCAACTGCCCTTAACCTTTCCTCCAGCAGCTGATATTTTTTCTGGGATTCTGCAGTTTCAACCCTCTTCAGTTCAGTCATCTTTGCCCTTTCTTTTTCAGCCATTTCTTCAAAGTCTGGAACTTCCACATCAATTGGATCAACCCTAATATTACCCCTTTTAGGACCAAAATTCTGTGCTACGACCGCTGGTTGAATATAAATATAAGATGCTTCCCCAGTCGAAAGTTCATTTCCCACAGGCTGGGATGTCTGGCCATTCTTCTGTACCACCTCTGGTAGGTCTTCCTGGTTTACTGCCCCCATTCTTGTAACTGAATTTTCTCCTGGCCACTTCTACCTCATCATGGTACTCATCATCTCCATAAGTTTGGTCATTTGTCCAGTGACTCCTCTTGAGACTTAGCTAACTGTTCCTGCAGTTCTTTTTGAATTTTTTCCATCCTTTCAATTCTAGCAAGCTGATCGTTCTCCATAGCTCTTGCTTGAGATCGAGTATTGTAAGGGTGTCGAAAGTCTGATTCTTTCTGAGTGCGACCAATTGTACCTTTAGTTTTAAAAACCATGGATTAGAAATTATTGACACATTTCTTATTTTATTTTTATAAAAATGAATGAATGAATAAATGACTAAATGTTAATGAATGAACAAATAAGTAAATGAATAAGTGTATGAACCTAAATGACTAATTATAAAGAATAAATGAATGGACAAATAAATAAATGACTAAGTGTATGAACAATTTATAAAGAATAAATGAATGAATGATTATGAATATAAATGAATGAACAAATAAAATATATAAAAGAAAGAACAAATGAATGATGAATGCATTTAAAAGTATTCGCCCCGGGATAATTCCAATCAAACGGTCTTTCATTGATTTTCTGGAACTAAATACATCAAAGAAAAGATCACTGCTTAAGACAATCTGATAATCTGTCTCTCCTAATTTAAAAATTCTATTACAAAATACTAGTCCTATAGTAATTCCCTCGGATCTTGAACTTTTTTCACTGTCCTCTTTTGACTTCCTTGCTCTTCAATCTGACCCCTACTTGTTCACGACCCTTTGACATGTCAGCGGAAGCATCATCGTGTAAGCTTTCCTTAGCTTGTTTCTCCAGTTGATTGGCTCGGGCTTCCTCATTCTTTGCTCTTTCTGCCCAATTGTTCTTCTCTTTCTTAAGGTTTTTGACTTCTTGTTCCCATTCCCCGGAAGTCTTGAGAGTCCCCTCGAATCTGAGCTCGAAACGGTACCTCTTGTTCTCCAAGTATAATTCCTGAAGATCGCTTTTAGCAGTGTCCTTTTATCTCTTGATTTTTTCCTTTTCTCTTTCTCGGGCTGATTCCCAATTTTTCATATCCTCAAGCTCTTCTTGAAACGGGCAATTTCCTTGCTCATTTGGGCCGTTTCTTTTTCGAATTCTGCCCTTGTGATTTCTAACTCCGATGGCGCTTCCTTGGACAGCGAACTCAAATGCTGAACTTCTTCCCCATCTGATGTCAACAACCTATCATTAACCCTCAATTCCCTCCATGTCAGGTAATCAGGTGTGACAAAGTCAGCATATCTAGCTACCTCCACTCGATGAGTTTCCTTCCATGCTACTACAATCTCACGTACCTTACCCGAATATCTATCTTCTCCAAAAGCAAATTCCAAATTACTAAGGTCATGGGTCATAGGAGTAAACTGATGGGATTCTGATTGCCTCAGTACTAGCAGTGGTGCATAGCTCACTCCTTCCCATACTCCCAATAATGGAACATAAGCTTTATCTACGTACTTGTACAATGTCGGCATAGGAGCTATCCATGGAGCTATCCAAATTATCATCTCAGGCCTGATATTCCGGAATATGTTGATCCATTGTTCCTCAGTCCTATTTTCAAGCCAATCCCTCTTAAGAAATTCACCAATTGGTGCAAAAGATTTCCAATATGAGCGAAGAGGGAAATTCTCCTATTTACAAAAATGGCTTTGAACCCATATGTAAAGGAGCTGTATACAACCTAGAAAACGCCATTTTCTTTCCCATCTACAGAAATTCAAGGATCGGATATCCTTTGCTCAAGCCTCTCAAAAACATCAAATATCGCCACATCCACATACCCTAATGTCTTTAGGAAGATAACTAAACCATAGATAGCCAAAGCAAAAATATTCCTAACTGTCTCCTTACTTGAATGGATATGGATTAAGATCCATAAAATGTCTCATGATATACAGTAGCTTACCCCTTTTCAGACAACATAGTTTTCGACCCAATTTCTTTCCACTCCCATAATTTTAGACACATTTTTCTTGAAACCCGACGTCTTTGTATCCTTCAAATAAATACGATCGGGAATAACGTTCTCAATATGCAGCAAGGTCGAATATTCCTCTATGGTTGGAGTCATATCCCCTCGGTTGAAGGTAAAACACCGATAAGCGGGATTCCAGAATTGCACCATAGCCCGGATTACCTCACCACTGACCTTAACCTGAACTAGCAGTGCTATGTCCCCATAAGTCTGAGTGAAGGCTTCTTGTTCTGATATGTTCCACTGATTCCATATATCCATCAACTCCCAGAGATCATTTTGCTTGATAGTAAGATCAACCTCGGCTGGCAATGCTGACACATATCCCATCTTCAAACAATCCCCATTATCCTGCTGACATTTCTCGGACTGTTTCCTAACCTCTAAATGCTTCTCGACCACTGAGACACTCTGACCCTCCATGAAAGCCCTTTTGGTTCAATATTATCTCGAGACCAATAACTTTCTATGTGCAAAACATGATGACAAGAATGCAAAAAACAAAAAACAACAACAAAAAGAAAATGAATTAGTAACGAGAATAAATATGAATAATACAAAAAAAACATATAATTCAAAACAATAATTATCCTTGAGGATAGCAACAAAATTTCGGCATTATAACACCCCTGGGATGAAATACCAACACTTATTACAGGCATTATGATGTATATTCATCATCGTCCGATTTTCAAAAATAAACTTATTCGAAAAGTAGAATAGAAGGCAAAAGGATTGGAAATATTCCTCCATGTGTTCTTAACTTTGGGATATTTAATTGGAAATCCGACATGGCTTCGCCTAGATTTACTATATGAAAGTGAATTAGTTCTAAAAGCCCCAAATTGTTCCTCATTGTCGCCGGTGAAGGCTAGTAAGGCACCTCGATAAAAGCGGGTTCAATTCGTTAGAGTCTATTTCCCTAGCCTATGCGGATTGTTAATCACGAAGGCTTAGGTAATTTAGTACTCCGGAAGTGTTTCACTAGCCCATGCGGATTGCTAATCACGAAGGCTTAGTTACTATGCTCCCATCTAAAAGGACGAAACCCGGGTATAGGATTCATGATATGCAAATGCAAGTGTAGTGTGTGAGGAGAAATAACAAACCTTTCACCGCCTATTCTACATCCTTTATTCTAATTGCCCCAACAAGATTTAACGACATAAATCGTCAATTAATCAATAAATGAATATATGCACCAAAATAACCAGAGAACAATTATAATATGTATGCACATGAATATGGACATATTTAAAAACATTTTATTATTTTTGAAGTTATCCTTATTTTTTAAAATGTGGGAATTGAAATTAAATACCAATTAATCCAACAAAATCGAGACTTTGATAACACACGACTAATTCTAGGCCTGACTCTCTAATAGTCCCCAGTGGAGTCGCCAAGCTGTCGCAACCTAAAAAATAACAAGTCTCATCGCAAGACTTTATTATTCGTTAAGCGTGACATAAAAAAAATCGAGGAAAAATTGACTTAATTCCTCTAGAAAAATGAAGGTTTTGTAAATGACCATGAAAAAAGACATGGAGTCGCCATCGATTTTTTTTAGCTAGGTGTGATCAACCACCTATTAAAACCGATTTTATAAAATATTTTAAAATTAATTAAAACATTTTTAAAACCAATTTCAAGTCTGCGTTTTAAACCAGAGAAATCAAAGAAATGGGTTCGAGACTCGGTTACGTGTGGGGAAGGATTAGCACCCCCACAACGCCCGTATAAAACGGTATCTTATTAATCATGTGTTATCTCAAGTCTCGGTAAAAAAGTCGATTTTAGATTTAGTATTTCAAGTTAATTCCCAATTTAAAGAAAAATAATTCCATTTTTAATTGAAAATGATCCGGAATTTATAAATTCAAAATTTTCCTATATTCCCCAACAAACGTGGCAAAATATAAATTTTTTTATTAGTTTGGAAAACTTTCCGAATCATTCTTATTTTAAAGAAGATATTCCGTTATTAATGATAATTGATGATATCCTCCCTAGCAAACCCGACAGAGAACTCATGAATTATTTTAACTCGGGAATATCTTTATTTTAGTAAAAATCATTACCTTTTTGAAAACATTTTAAAAAATATGAATATGTATGACATAAATAAAATGACATAGCAAAGTCTAAATAATATAATGCAACCTAAATGATATGATATAATTTAAACGTCTTAGTATCTTCTAAATGAAATGAAATATCCTACGTTATATGATATATTCTAATTGAAATGAAATGACCTAGGTAACATAATATATTCTATATGAATGTAATATCCTAAGTCATATGATATATTCTAAATGAAATAAAATATCCTAAATGACATAATATATCCTAAATGAAATGACCTAGGTAACATAATATATTTTATATGAGATGAAATAATTTAAATGACATGGCAAATATGAATGATATGGCATATAATTTAAATGACATGAAATATAAAATAATGCTATCAAATAATATGCATGAAAATAAAAATGAATAATAATGCATGAACATACTATATGCTAAATAATATGACAAAAAATAACTAAATAAAAAGCATAGGATATCATGAAATATTCAAAACCACATAATAAACAAATAACATCACAAAAATATAAATCAAAATAATAACAATACCAATGAAATTATCATAGCAAAAATCACATATTATATAAAATGCATGAATATGGAGAATGCAATGCATGAAAGTGTATTTTTTCCTTTAATTAAGGAAATCCGTATATCTAAAAAGATATCCGACTACCTTAGAAAAATATATCAAATTAAATATTCTAAAATTAAAATACTTTTTAATTGTTTGAAAACAATTTTTTTTTTTTTTTGAAAAGCTTATATTAAAAATAAAAACTTGGCTAAACCCTTTTTAAATGGCTCTAATTTCCTAAGTTTAAAATCCCGGACTTGACCACCCTTAACCCCGAGACTTAAAAAAATCATTTTTAGAGTTTAAAAATGCTTAGAAACTACCCTAAGTCAATAGCTAAACTTCCTAATCAGCCCCCTCTAAGTAACTTAACCAAAACAGAAAAATGATTTTCCTTCAAATTCAATTCTAACTCCACTGTCCAATTTTAAACCACGATTTTTTACCCTATTTTAAAAAATTCTAAAAAAAATATTGGAGATTCAGGACATGTAAAACTAGACGGGAAAAAATTGGCTTAATTTTTTGATTAAAGATGACTATCCAGAAATATCGGGAAAGTACAAGTACTGGGTGAAAAAACTGTTTTGCCAAAACACATTTTTGCCTTTGATAAAATCATTTAAAAATCAAAGTAAAAATATTTAAGACTCTCTAAATGACTCACAAACAGTAGCTAGCACTTTTTAAAATGTTAGACAAAAATTGGCTAAGTAAAAAAAATCACAAAGGTAGAATAATCAATTTGACAACTCTTTAATTTTCCACAAGTATGCTTAAGAGAGCATGACTTTGAACCATGATTGGCCTAAATCATAAGTCAAGTGGAATGGACATGAAATGCATGAAAGATACAACAAATATGATGCATGAAATGCATGATTTTAAACCTAAATGTCATGAAAAATGCATGGCATCAATAAAATGACCTAGACCTAAATGAACTTTCATGGCATTTAATGCAACCTAGGTCTAAAATGCATGGATATGCATGACAAAACAAACCAATCCTACATCTAAAGTATGCATGGCAATAACACAAACACAAGGCATGCTTAAACCAAATACTCAACCATATGTCATGAAAATGCAAACATATCAACTAACATAATAAAAATGCACACACAAAGCAAAGAAAGTGAAGTGAAGTGGCCGAATGGCCTCATGTTCAAAGTGAGCATGGCATTTTCACAAACACTTGATATACTAACATACTTAACTAAAGAATAACACTCAAATCATGCAAATATAAAGTAGAGGTATGAAAACTAACAAGCATTTTCACAAACACATGGATTTCAAAATATAAAACATAAACAAACTTAAACATTTTGAAAACAAAAAATAAAAAATGCAAGAACATGATAATAGACTCATAAATGGAAATAAGCAAGCAACCAAATTAAAACAAGCTTCAAGTATATGTAATAGAAGAAGATTTAAAGCATCAAGACTTATTTAATATAAAAAATAACATGAAATAACAAAGCAAAACAGCAACTAAAAAAAAAAACTAGGCCATTCGGCCATGTCAAAGAACAAGGGAAATTTTTTTTTCAAGAACTTTTTATAAGAAAGGATCAAGAAGGGACTTAAAGAAGAAAATTAAAAACACTTATTTAAAAAGAAAAATCAAAAGAATCTCACCAAAATAATAATGAAAACAGCAAATCAAGAATGGAAAATCAAAGAAAGTGCAAGAGTATGTGATGCACCCAAAAGAGTGTATCTTATTTAACCTTGCATTAAAAAGATCAATTGTAAGTATAATGATTAGCAAGGGTCGAGTCCTCAGGGATTGGGTTTTAGTTTATATGTTAATAGTTTAAAACTTAAATTCAAGAACAATAAAAGAAAAGGGGTTTTTGAAGCCAGATTTAAACTAAAGTAAATAATAAGAATAAGATGCAAGGCGGTATAACCAGCCAATAAAAATATATATACTAAATTCGGCGGTATAACCAGCCAATAAAAATATATATACTAAATTAGGCGGTATAACCAGCCAATAAAAATAAAACAAAGTTAATATACAAATTAGGCGATATAACCAGCCAATAAAAATAAATATACTTTTAAAAATAAGCAAACTAGAAAAGTAAGAAAACAAGTAAGTAAGAAGAATCAAATATGAAAAATATGGTTAAGGTTTCATTCTCCACCACTAGACATCATTAAGAATCAATTTCAGATCTATCAATATCAACCAACTATCAAAGTTAACAACCGTAGATAACAACAAGCTCTGTTATCCCAATCTTTCCTTAGTTTGTCGTTAAATAGAACAAGCTCTCTATTTAATCTCTAACCATTAAACAACCTAGAATAAGCTCTCTAAATTCAATTTAATGGCAGCTTTATGATGAGAAAGATAGGTTGATCTAAGCAACAAACACATAAGCTCGGATTGTTCAACTTAGGTTATGTTCCACTTTGCAATTATTGAAAACTTGACCATAATCATTAATCACAAATTGCCACTTATGAATAGGAAATCAAGACAATTACACGGATCAAGACTCCTAGACTAGCAATAGATAATTATCAAGATCTATCTAGTTGTACACCTAAATAAATCAAGACAACATCATGAACAATTCTTGTAGAAGAACATAAGCAACTTTGATAGAAAATTAATGATAGATAGAATCTGAAAATCAATCACAAAACATGTCTAGGGCTTTGAAATCACCCTTAACCAAATAGAAGTTTAGCCTAGCATAGGCATTGTAAACATAAACATAAAATTAAAGAGAATCTAAGAAGGAAATAAATGAAAGAAAGAAGAAGAAGAAGAAAATAAAGAAAAAGAAAACTAGAGAAAAGAAAGAAGAAGAAAACTTAGAGAATTTTATTACAATGGCTAATATCCTACCAATGTACAATGCCTCATACAATCATCCAAGGCCCTCTATTTATACACATTTTGGAGGACTAAATGACAAGAGACAAGCTTTACAAATTTCAAAGGTAGGTATAATAGGTGGGTGCATTTTTCTAACAATTTTCGTCATATTGTATGACAATTTTGATCAGCCAACTTGATGGTCGATTTTGTCAATATTGGAAGCTTGATCTGATCACATGGTCTTCTAGAAAAATGTTCCCCTATCAGTTAGTGATCCATAGCCATTGGAATCAGCTCATTTGCTGATGTGGATCAGAAGATATGAGCACAATACCAAAATAGGTCAGCAAAGACGTCATTGCACATCAGCCAACTTGATGGTCGATTTCGCTAGGGAAAACGACTCCGTTTCAAGAAGTGTAAAACATGAAAAAGTTAGATATGCCTCTTAACTTTGCACGGTTAAAATTTCAGCCTTATTGCTTCAGTGAAACTCCAGATATAGCTGATATGGAAAAAGGTGTCGGAACTGGAACTGAACTAAATTTGCCCTTAATTGTTGATTTAACCTAGTAATCTGAAATCACTCAAAGAAACTCGTAAAACAACACCAAATTACATAAAAATATAAAAGATCATAAACACAATTAGACTAAGCAATAATAACTCGTATTTGACACAAAACAATAATAAAACATAACTAAAAACTATATAATTATACGAGTTATCACACCCCCACACTTAGATTGTTGCTAGTCCTCGAGCAAAAACAAATAAAAATAAAATAAGAAAATCTAATCTAATCCACTTTCGTAGGAAATCACGGTGGCACTTAGCATGTGACACAAGCCTTTAAACCCCTAGGTGTCCCTAGTGGACGAGTTTAGTCTCGTGAGGGTTTACTAGAACGATACCCACAAACATTGAAAAACTAAAATATAAATAAACTACATATACTAAAAATATTTACTCCTAATCCTTTCAATACACATTAGAGACAATCTTTGAACAAGTCTTATAAACTAATCAATAGCTTAAAGAATTTCACAAAAAAATCTTGCTTGAATGTAAATTGTTTGAGTTAAGCCAATATTAACATAACATATCTCAATCAAAATAGTGCATGTTCAAATTTAATCTCAACTTCTCACATGGGATACCCTCATGATTTTCACTCTTTAAAGTAGTGGTGAAATGTTTACACTCAATCAATCTCATGAAAACAGTTCTACCATATTCTTGCTTGTCCACCTATTCTCCACTATTTAGATCATACAACTTCATGAATCAAGAGGTCTTTAATCAAGGTTGTAATGGGGCCAAGGGGTTTGTAATGTGGTTGAAGAACAAAAGGATAAAGATATCACAAAGGTTCCAAAGAGTTCATAAAGTTTAGAGACATAAAAAGATCATACAAAGAAACTTCTCAAAACTCTTTACAAGTACATAGTCACCTAGGCCGGATATTCATGTTGGGCCTTTTCTTCATTCTAAACAACTTTGTAACATCTTTTTCTTTTTCCCCAAATTCATGAGATGATTCATATTTTTTTTTTTACATAGGAATGTATTTGCCAGTATTCCATTTTTTTTTTTTTTTTTCTCTTGACTTTTCTTTTCTTTCCCCCCCCCCCACACTTATTTCCTGTTTCTAACCCAAATTTTCAATAGATCTTCCTTGTCTTTGCAACTTGTCTCAAAACATGCTAATTCATCTTTGGAACAAAGGTAAGGATATAAGTATATTTAGGTTAGGGACAAGTTATGGTTACCAAAGAGATAGCTTATTCAATGTAGGCTCAAATTGGCTCACTAGGGGTGTGTTCTCTTGGAACATCAATAAGGGATGGCTGTTTGGCCCTGGCTAAAAATCCTAATGCCTCTATCATATTCATGTTGTCACATGCATCAATATAGTCTCAACAAGGTCTAAAGCAAGTTCTAGAGAATCATGTAATCATAAGAGCACTCAAGAAAGAAATTAGATTGATTTATATAATGCATCAATCATTATAGGCTCAAAAACTCACAAGGATGATTATACAAGTTAGATTAAGTCTAAACATGCTTCTTTCTCAATCAACATATCATATTAACATTGGCTCATAAAAATTAGTATCAAGCTTAATTCTCATGAAAATTTTCTCACTAATAAATCTGTTTTAGACTTATGCAATTCATATCTCATCATAGTATTGAAAAGGAACTAAAACACACTAAAAATAATAATAATAATAAAGACTCATAAAAAAAATAGTAGACAAAAATAAAAGAAATCCTAAATCATTCCCCCCACACTTAATTCTTACATTGTCCTCAATGTAAGTCTATTAACCCAAATGAAAGAATCATGTGTAAGAGAAAAGAACTAATAACATAAGAATAGGAACAACTAAGACTCAAAACAAAACAAACTCATGCAACCTAAATAATCCTAAAATACTAAACAAAAATTAACAAGTAAACATAAAAAGATTAAAATCAAACTGACAAGGTATGTCTCAAGTCTCCCTTACTCAGACCTTGTTCAGAATGAATACTTCTAAATTGCTTAAAACACAACAATTTTTTTTTTTTTTTTAAAATTAGCAAAATATGTCCCTTACCCCCTACTAAAATATGACATTGTCCCCAATGTCAAATTTTAAAGGTAGAATTTAAGAGATATTACCTGCAGAGGTTGCTAACCACTTATTATAACTGAGACACAACAAGCAAAATGTTAGATAATGTCACAAAGACAAAGTGCAATCCACTCCTTGCTCGTCCATATCTCTTTTTCTTTTTCCGAGCGTTTGCGAAACAACCGTAGCAGATAAACACTCATAAGCTTGGAGCTTTTTGAGTAAATCTTCAATGGTTGTAGCAGAAATTATGGTTCTCCTTGCCTCTGAAAACATGAATCCATTTTCCACAGCATTATCTAAATATGAAAGCAAATTACTAAAATAACCATTAATGTTAAGCAAACCAATGGATTTCTTATTTGTGACCAAAGATGACCAAGAAGCCACGCAAGCTATTTCTTCCAATGTACCCAGACCTCCTGGTAAAGCAATGAATGCATCGGCAGAATGGTACATGATTGTTATCCGTTCAGGGATACTCCAGACTTGTATTTCCTTACCCAAGGTAGGTCCACAAAAATCTGTGAATAGTTTTGGCACGATTCCTAGAACTGGACTTCCTCCGGCGTGTGCTGCTGTAGCGACTGCTCCCATTAAACCCGTACTACCGCCTCCATAAATCAACTGGATCTTTTGTTGGGCAAGTATTACTCCAACTCTTATGGCTTCATCAGCAAATATGTTATTTTTCCCTGGATAAGCACCTCCAAAGACACAAATTTTTTTAATGCGCTGGGACGAAATACTTTCCATTTTTTTTTTCGAGTGCCTGAAAGAGAATGAGTACATGGTGTAATATATAGAGGACTGAGTAGTGAATCAGACAAGAGTAATAATGTCGCCGAAAGTGTATTTGACCTGTCAGAAGAAAATGTTAACCTAACAAAAGATTTTTGCGTGATTTCAAGAAGAAAATCAAAAAGAGAAGAAAAATCAACCGTAAAAGACAAATAAAAAAAAGAGAATAATTACACAAATCGAACAACACGTAAATTAAACCAAAATGAAGTTATTGCAAATCAAACCAAAAGCTGAGAAGTCATTTATTGTAGTTGTGATTGTGGCTCACATCTTCCTCTGGTTTTACGTCCAGAAACGGCTTAAACGCCTTCTATGAGTCGAGGATATGCTTCCCATCCAGTTTTCTTACAAGCTGGCAAACAGGGTCTTTTAACATCAGATTCCCAAGATGTTGCCATTCCCTTTGGAATTGCGGCCATAAATCAAGAATTTCTCTTTGTACGTCTCCACTAGGATGCGTCTCAAGAGAAAGTTGGATATTACCCAAATTCTCCTTACTCAGTCCATCCTTAATGAATTCAATTTTATCATCTCGATTAGAGGACGGAATCCCAATAGAACGACATTTACCGTTACACGTCCATCGTGCACATTTGTGGCAGTTTGAACTCATGCGCTTTGCTCGTCGCTTCTTTGCAAAAGTGCTTCTACCTGTACCTGGTAAATGCAAAACAGGAAGATATTCATCTTCACGTACCTTGGCTTCAATTATCCAACGTATGTCTCCAGGAATCCCTTTGTGCATAAGCATTCTTAATCTTTCAAATCGAACTTGGTAAAACTTTAGTAAAATATTTCGAGGAAAAGGAGGAAATCGTTTCTGCAATCGTGTGAGAATATCATCCATCCTGAAAAAAATGAAAGAGAAATTGAAAGAGAAATTTATATACAATATCAGTTTTGTGGGTAGCTGATGGAACCGACTTAAATAATCACGGAGTACCGTTATCCGCCATTTAACCAGGGTTAAAAAAAAAAAATATATTTACATCTAGTTATTTTCAAAACAAGGATCAGAAAGAAAAACAACCTAAAAAGACTCAAAAACAAAAAACTCTAAATAAAATCCTAAATTCTTCCCCCCACACATAATTTTTACATTGTCATTAATGTAATGCTATTAATCCCAAATGAAAGAATCATGTGTAAGTGAAAAGAACTAATAAACAAAATAAACTTATGCAGCCTAAATGAACTTAGAAACACTAAACACAATTAGCAAAGAAACATAAGATTGTTTTCACTAATTAGGCAAAGAAAAAGAGACATAAAGAAAAAGAGAGCAAATCTGAGGATGGCAATTTGGCAATGCTTTCACTAATTAGGCTGCCTCCCCTAATTAGCACTTGATTGATTGTTTTCAGCCTAGCCAATTCCCCTTCTTGGCTTTTTAGGATCTTTTGGCTTAGACATGAAACTTCTCGGATTTTTGCGTTTTGGAGGAAGTTTTCTTTGCAAAACAGCCAATGCCTTCTCCCCCACACGTATTATTTCATCATTCTTGGTGGGGTATAGCTCTTTGAGGAATTGTGCATATCTTGGTACTTGTCTAATGGCATCCACAAGCAAGCTGTTTAAGGTTTCCAAAAATTGTTGTTCATGTTCCTCCTTCTTGGACTTTGCAAATCTGCTAGGAAAAAGTGGAGAAGGAACATTAGTAGAAATAAGAACCTTAAAAGCTACCTGAGGTGTCAAAGTACTCTCAATTTGAATGGTGGCTTCATTATCCTCAAGAAGTGAATCCATCTTTGGTTTTGTCTCATCCTCATCTTGTTCCTCATTTCTCAAGGTCACAATAGTAGCATTCTCCTTTGGGTTAATCACCGTTTGGGAAGGGAGTGCTAGAGATCTTTCTGCTACTAATTCCACCATACTACTAGCCAATAGGCTCATTTGCTTTTCCAAACTATGGATGCTTGCCCTTGTTTCCTGTTGAAATTGCAAAGTATTAGTAACAAGAGAATCGACAAGATCTTCTAAAGAAGTACCTGAGTTTTGAGTCATATGTGGTGGTTGAAGAAGATCTGGTTCTTGAGACCATGATTGATTGAAGCTAGATGGATGAGTGTAATTCGCATAAGGATTTACTTCTTGGTAATTTTTCGAGTGGCCATAATTAGTATGATCCCACCATCCCTCATGGTAAGTGTTTGAGTAATGATCATACTGTTGGTCTTCGAACACTTGATGGCCTTGACATCCTCCCATGGCCAATTGTTGAACTGGGGAGGTGAGATTGGCTTGTTGATTCTCCATGTTCATGTATGCCACCAACTCTTCAAGTGTTAGATTGCTTAATTCCATCTTTTTTTTTTTTCAAAATTTGAAAAGAAAAACATGTATGTACAAGAAAATAATACTAATTAGAACTGAAAATAAGAATAAACCAAATAACAAATAAACTAAAGAAAACAATCCCCGGCAACGGCGCCAAAAATTTGATGCACCCAAAAGAGTGTATCTTATTTAACCTTGCATTAAAAAGATCAATTGTAAGTATAATGATTAGCAAGGGTCGAGTCCTCAGGGATTGGGTTTTAGTTTATATGTTAATAGTTTAAAACTTAAATTCAAGAACAATAAAAGAAAAGGGGTTTTTGAAGCCAGATTTAAACTAAAGTAAATAATAAGAATAAGATGCAAGGCGGTATAACCAGCCAATAAAAATATATATACTAAATTCGGCGGTATAACCAGCCAATAAAAATATATATACTAAATTAGGCGGTATAACCAGCCAATAAAAATAAAACAAAGTTAATATACAAATTAGGCGATATAACCAGCCAATAAAAATAAATATACTTTTAAAAATAAGCAAACTAGAAAAGTAAGAAAACAAGTAAGTAAGAAGAATCAAATATGAAAAATATGGTTAAGGTTTCATTCTCCACCACTAGACATCATTAAGAATCAATTTCAGATCTATCAATATCAACCAACTATCAAAGTTAACAACCGTAGATAACAACAAGCTCTGTTATCCCAATCTTTCCTTAGTTTGTCGTTAAATAGAACAAGCTCTCTATTTAATCTCTAACCATTAAACAACCTAGAATAAGCTCTCTAAATTCAATTTAATGGCAGCTTTATGATGAGAAAGATAGGTTGATCTAAGCAACAAACACATAAGCTCAGATTGTTCAACTTAGGTTATGTTCCACTTTGCAATTATTGAAAACTTGACCATAATCATTAATCACAAATTGCCACTTATGAATAGGAAATCAAGACAATTACACGGATCAAGACTCCTAGACTAGCAATAGATAATTATCAAGATCTATCTAGTTGTACACCTAAATAAATCAAGACAACATCATGAACAATTCTTGTAGAAGAACATAAGCAACTTTGATAGAAAATTAATGATAGATAGAATCTGAAAATCAATCACAAAACATGTCTAGGGCTTTGAAATCACCCTTAACCAAATAGAAGTTTAGCCTAGCATAGGCATTGTAAACATAAACATAAAATTAAAGAGAATCTAAGAAGGAAATAAATGAAAGAAAGAAGAAGAAGAAGAAAATAAAGAAAAAGAAAACTAGAGAAAAGAAAGAAGAAGAAAACTTAGAGAATTTTATTACAATGGCTAATATCCTACCAATGTACAATGCCTCATACAATCATCCAAGGCCCTCTATTTATACACATTTCGGAGGACTAAATGACAAGAGACAAGCTTTACAAATTTCAAAGGTAGGTATAATAGGTGGGTGCATTTTTCTAACAATTTTCGTCATATTGTATGACAATTTTGATCAGCCAACTTGATGGTCGATTTTGTCAATATTGGAAGCTTGATCTGATCACATGGTCTTCTAGAAAAATGTTCCCCTATCAGTTAGTGATCCATAGCCATTGGAATCAGCTCATTTGCTGATGTGGATCAGAAGATATGAGCACAATACCAAAATAGGTCAGCACAGACGTCATTGCACATCAGCCAACTTGATGGTCGATTTCGCTAGGAAAAACGACTCCGTTTCAAGAAGTGTAAAACATGAAAAAGTTAGATATGCCTCTTAACTTTGCACGGTTAAAATTTCAGCCTTATTGCTTCAGTGAAACTCCAGATAGAGCTGATATGGAAAAAGGTGTCGGAACTGGAACTGAACTAAATTTGCCCTTAATTGTTGATTTAACCTAGTAATCTGAAATCACTCAAAGAAACTCGTAAAACAACACCAAATTACATAAAAATATAAAAGATCATAAACACAATTAGACTAAGCAATAATAACTCGTATTTGACACAAAACAATAATAAAACATAACTAAAAACTATATAATTATACGAGTTATCAGTATGTTGCTAAAAGCAACCTCTAGAAGCTATCTTTCAAGCTTTTTCTCTTCTAACTTTCTTTTCTTTTCTAAACTTTTCTTTTTGCTTCTCAACAATGTAGAGAAAATCAGCCAAAAGCAAGAGAGAATAGAGAACGAGAGTGTCCAAAAAATGAAAGAGAGAGTCATTTTCTTCGGCCGAATGCCCCCTTTCTCTAGGCTAGGATGTTGTCATTTTTCCATCAACCAATTTTCATCCAAGGGCTATTGATTCAAGATGTTTAAAACATAAAATTATTACCCTTAGATTAGGCCATCAGCTATCCACAATTACAACTGATCAAGAATCTTAAGCCATTTTGTTGACACTCTCCCTCTTCATGCATTGGTCCATGTGGCTTATTTGCAAAGGCTTGATAAAAAAATCACTAACTAACTCTTCGTTGTTGGCCTCTTGATTAAAAAAATCAGAAACCTCCTACCTCTCTTTGGGCCTTGGGCGGCCAGCCTCTTTCCTTCCAGCCCATGTTTCATTTTTTTAAAAGGCAAGGAAAGCCCTTTTTGGTTTCTTGGGTAAAATGACATTTTTGCCCCCCGAATGTAAATAAATGGAAAACGGACTCCAAATTCAAATTTTATTTTTTCAATACTTTGAAAATAATAAAAAAATTAAATTTTGGAAGTTTTCAAAATTTTCTGAGTCCATTTGCTATTTATTTGGATTTTTTCTTCCAAAATTGCCCTTTTATGCCCTTAAACTTTACCATTTTTTAAACGAGCTCCAAGCCAAGATTTTTATTCACCAATCTCTTCCAAATAATTTAAAAGTGTGCTCTGGAAGTTTTCATAATTTTTGGAACTCATTTGGTATTTTTTTCGGGATTTATCTGCTTGAATTACTAAGAAGGGGGCCCGGGATTTGGCCATTTTGCAAACGAACTCCGAATCAAGATTTTCTTTCGCCAATCTCTTCCATGTAATTTAAAAATGATATTTGCAAATTTTTAAAATTTTTGGAGTTCATTTGCAATTTTTTCGGGATTTATCTTCTTGAATTACTAAATAGGAGAACCGGGATTTGGCCATTTTGTAAACGAACTCCGAATCAAGATTTTCTTTCGCCAATCTCTTCCAAATGATTTAATAATGATATTTGCAATTTTTCAAAATTTTTGGAGTTTATTTGATATTTTTCCCAAATTTTCCAATTTTGCCTTTTTACATCCGAAATCCGGTTTTTCTCAAAACAAGTTCGATTTTCAGATTTTCTTCAAACTGAGCCTTGGGCTATCCTTTTTTAGTCACTCCTCATCCATTAGGAGCTTTATTCCTACCGAGTTGGGCGATTTCTGTAATTTTTCCCAATTTCACCGAAATCCACCAAAAATCCTAATTCTCGGTTTCCTTCCGGATTGACTTTTCTTTCAGTTTTTCTTTCAAGTGGCTTCTCCATTACCCGTACTCAGTGCTTATCTTTCATTTGGAACCTTCAAATTCGAACAATTAGATCGTTGAAGCACTTTTGCCCAAATTTCCCGGATTAGGGTTTCTTTTCTACTGAATCTCCATAACCCAACTTTCGAACTCAATAACTTTCGATGTAGACCTCGGATTATCAAAATTCTTTCGCCATTTTTCAATTGAACTTCAAATCTTGATTTTGAAAGTGGGTTGACTTTTTTAGTAGTTGACTTTTCGAGGTTGACTTTCTGGGGTTGACTTTTTTAAGTTTAACTTTTTATACTCGCCCTCTTAAACTAAGTCTTGGAGTACCACCTGTAGGATGAAAAATATCATTTTACATTCTGAAACATCAATTTAGGAAGAAAACATACATGTTTTAGTGGTCCGGACAAAATTAGGTGTCTACAATATATATATACACACACACATACATATGTATGTATGTATTCTTTCATAAAACAAAGTACTAAATTTTAGTATGCATTAGTAATTAATATCATTGTCTGTTAATGGTGAAAATTATTTGGGAGAAATTTCAAATGTTCATTTTGAACAACTTAGCATGCACATCAAATCCTACGTAATCCTAGAGATCTAACATGTCTATTATACACATCTCTAGGTATCAGTTTCGCAAACGGATTTGCGATCAACTTGTGTTTAGATATGTACTACACGTTGACTTCCTTATGTGCAACCATGTCTCTCACTAAATTATACTTAGTATCTATGTGTTTGGTCCTTGAATGATATTTAGGATCTTTTGTGAATGCAATTGCAACTTGACTATCGCAATTCACCAATATTGAGTTTGATGCATCTTCATTAAATCCCAAATGATTCAGAAATCTCTTAAGCTAAACGGACTCTTGCACTGCTGCTGAAAATGCCACAAATTCAACTTCCATTGTAGACATACACAAATCTGTTGACATACACACAAATAAAGCAACAAGATCACAAACTTGTTTTTGGTTCTTTTGACATACACACCGTGGTCTTCATCAATCATGATAAAATCATACGAAATGATTGCTTGATGAAATCTCATATACCACTGTCTGAAAGATTGGTTAAGATCATTGTCGATACGTGATCCCTCAGTCGTCGGGGGACTCGTTCGAGTGAGGTGGGGAAAACAACAAAGGAAAAGACGACTTAATTCCTTTTGAAATATAATAAAGGTTTATAAACAACCCCGAAAAAAGAAATGGAGTCGCCACCAATCTTTTTTGGCTAGGTTTGATCGGCCATATATTAAAATCAGTTTTGTAAAACATTTTAAAATTAATTAAAAAATTAAAAAAAAAAAAACAATTTTGAAATTTGTGCTTTAAACCAGAGAAAATCAAAAAACGGGTTCGGAAGTCGGTTATACGTGGGGAAGGATTAGCACCCCCGCAACGCCAGTGTAAAATGGTACCTTGTTAATCGTGCTTTATCTCGAGTCTCGGTAAAAAAGTCGATTTTGAAATTGGTATTTAAAAATAATTACTGTTTTAAAGAAAAATAATTGCACTTGATTTGAAAATGATTCGGAATTTATTAATTCAAAATTTTCCTATATTCCCCGGCAGACCCAGCAAAATATAGAAATTTTTATTTATGTGAATATTTTTTCGAATCATTCTCGTTTTGAAAAAAAGATCATTATTTTTATTGCATTAAAAAACATTTAAAAGAGATAGTTATGAATATGCAAATTACTACTAATGACATGGCATATGAGTGAATGACATGGCATATGGATTAATGACAAGGCATGCTTGACATGGAAAAATCTAGATGACATGGCATAATCTAAATGACATGGTAGAATCTAAATGACAAGAATTAATGACATGATAAAACCTAGATGACATATTAGGAATCTATATGACATAGCAAAAAATGAAACACCCTGTCTGGATAATCTACCTAAAATCCGGCATAGTTTCTTTTCGATCTCAACTATAAGCCTCCTGCAAATAACACTCAATTCATATCCTCAACCAGCAATATTTTTCAATACTATTATCACATATATTCATGCATATTAAAAAATTATCCATGATCAATTTATGCTCAAGTCAAAACTAATTGATCTATTGTCTCATATCTTCAAATAAATATAATATATCCAGAAGTAAACCTATCTCAACAAGGTTTACTAGATAAAAACATCAAGAGATCAAATCTTCTAGAAATTTAGATATGATGCCCACCACGTCAATATACTCTTAAAGCGGAGAGTAGAGGAAGGCAGCAACCCCGTCACCTAACTGTGACCTGAAAATGAGAAATAAGAAGAGGTGAGATATATGAATATCTCAATGAGTAGACAACATTTAAAGTGTGTGAAAACTATAATGGTAACCTGTAAAGCATAATTGACTTTTTCAAAATAAATAATAGTAAAATCATAATGAGTAATTGAAAGATATACCGAAGTTTTCAAATGTATAACAATATTATAATATTAAATCAATGTATAAAATCTGTAAAGTAAATCAGGTTACGTATAGTTGGGCTCCAACTTACTGTCATGCATAAGAATACATCCATGCAATAACCAGGCAATATCCATGTAGGCATACTAGTAGCCGGCCCCAAAGGCCAATACCACCATAGGATGCCCCAAAGGCATATGTGTCGCTATGATGTGCCCCCAAAAGGCTAATATAAAGGGATAGGGACTCTGGGGGTGGCTCCCACCACAAAAGCGTAGCACGCAGCTCCCATACCCCAGTCTAATATCACGGAATTGGGACTCTGGAGGTGGCTCCCGCCACAAAGGCGTAGCACGCAGCTCCCGTATTTCGATCAAGGGTATAATCTCATACATTAAGTCAGGTGGAGCCAAAACCATGTACGTCATATTATATGTATAATCATATTTCATAAATCAACCAACTTACTCGATATAATATTTCTTGAAATAAATGTACTTTAATAACAAATCAATCCATATGATTATATATCGTATATACCTTTAATACGTAAAATAAATACCATGCTAAAAAAATGATAATTATAATTAAAGAAATTTTAATTAACTATAGTTGTCGTCTACTCATAATCCTTGAGATGATCTCAGTGTACACCTCGATCTGAAACTTCGGGATCCACAGGTGACGTCGGATCTACGTGGCCTAGAGATTAACGATAATTACTATCTATACATGTTTAAATCATTACACAATTATGAATGCAACTTAAGTCCCATTAATCTACCCCATAGTCAATACTAATTTCTCATACTCAAAACAACATATCCTTAATTTTTAATATCATTTCCATAATCATTTTCTCCATAATTCAACTCCATATTCATTTCCTTATCAAATTCCTTTCTACTACTCCATGCCTTAGAGATTTTCATAATCCATAACCATTATTTAGTACTATATTTCTCTTAAGCAATAAATTCCTTACTATCAAGCTAGATTAGAAAATCCTAACTTGAGTTTGGTAAGGAATTTTGAAGTGATTCCAATTGGTTTATTGCAATCAATAAGTCTAATTTATGAAGAAAATAACTAACTTAGAAAATTAGAACAAAATCTTGATCAAATTTGATAAATCCCGAAACTATGCCGAAACAGGGGTCAACACAGAACAACCAACTTCACCGAATTATATCTTTTTAACCGCTTATCGATTTTGGGTGATTAAAAAACCAAAATTCTCATATTGAAGTCTAATTTCTAGAAACAATATAAAAAAAATACAAACCAGCTGTGCCAAACCGAGAAAATCCGAACAGCAAGCATGCTCAACTTCCCCTGTTTTGCTTTTTCTTCCCATTTTCTTGTTCATGCTTTCAAATCCTTTTAATTCTTACCAAAGGTGAGTAAAACTCATACTTAATAGATGGATTTCAGGCCTTAACATGTTTATGGAGCTAAGATCTTAGCATGCTCAAGTAGAATATCTAAAGAAAAGGAATAATTTATCAAGAAACTAACCTTAGATGTGATTGTTGTTGAGATTTTAGTGGAATACTTGAAGAGAAATGTTGGAGGAGATGAAGAGAATTTGAGAGAATGAGAGGGGAGGGTGGCCAGCTGGCTCTTAAAGAAATGAAGAAATTTTTTTAGAAATTTCAAGATTATAAGATGACTAAAGGATATTTTCAACTTTTGGTATAATTGCCCATTGGTCCCTCAACTTTTTATAATAACCATTAAGCCCCTAAACTTTTTTTAGTTTGTTCAATTTGATCCTTTCATCTTTTAATTCCTTCACTTATAACTTCTTACCAATTTTCAAGTTTGTCCTTAAATTTTTTGGGATTTAACTTTACATAATTGTACGTAACCTCGGTTGTTACAAAAAAAAATCTAAATGAAATGGCAAACATTATCATAGAATATTCGTAATTATGCCATAATCAAAATGACAACATAAAATCTAAATCAAAGCAATGACATCACTATGGAATATTCATATATGTATGCAATTTATATAACTAAAATGGCAAAAATTAAATGTCATAGAATATGCATGAACATGAAAAATGCAAATGCATGAAAATGTATTTCTCCCACGAAATCAGGATATTCGTATACCTAAAAAGATATCCGACTACCTTTGGAAGAGACCTAAGTTGGATTTTCTAATTCGGATTTTGGACTCGGATTTAAAAAAGATTGGAATTTTGAATAGAAAAAGGAGCTTTGGCCGAACCTACCCCTTTTAAAAGCTCTAGTTTTTCCTAGTTTTGAAACCCGAAGTTGACCACCCTTGACCCGACTTTTATAAAAATAAAAATTTATGATTGAAATGACTTGGAAATTAACCTAAGACAGCAACTAATGTCCCAAATCAGCCCCCTCTTAATGGCTTAGACAAAGTAGAAAATTATTAGTTCTTGAAAACAAATCTGACTTTCTTGACTATTTTTGAAACCCGATTTTTTTACCCTTTATAAACAATTTCAAAAAATTCTAAAAACATTATGGCAAACCTAGAACATGTTGATATCTATGGGAAAAAAATCAGCTTAATTTTTAAACTAAGGATGACCTACTCGAAAATTCATGAAAGACAGAACAGTGAGAAAAAAACTGCTTAAGCAAAAAAAATATTTTTAAACCTTTGATAAAAATGTCCATAAATCAGAATAAAAATATTAGAGACTCCTCTAAGGTCCTACAATCAGTGGTAAAAATTTCTAAAAATTTGGACAAGGGTTGCCTAATGAGAAAAAAATCCTAAAGTTAGAAAATCCAACTTTGACAAATTTTAATTTTCCACAAGTATGCTCATTAAAGCTTGGCCTTGAGCCATTGATTAGCTTAAGTCAAAAATCAAGTGGTGGGAAATGTAAGAAGGCATGAAATAAATGACATGGAATATGCATGACCTAGTGTCTAAATGACATGGAATAATGAAAATGACATAATGCTTAAATGACATGTAAAATGACATGGCATAATAAAAATGACCTAAAAGCCTAAATGACATGGAATATGACATGTCATATGAAAATGGCCTAATAAATGACATGGAATAATGAAAATGACCTAATGCTTTAAATGACATGTAAAACGACATGGCATAATAAAAATGACCTAAAAGCCTAAATGACATGGAATATGACATGGCATATGAAAATGGCCTAAAACTTAAATGACATGGAAAATGACATGGAATAATGAAAATGACCTAATGCTTAAATGACATGTAAAATGACATGGCATATTAAAAATGACCTAAAAGCCTAAATGACATGGAATATGACATGGCTTATGAAAATGGCCTAAAACTTAAATGACATGGCATATGAAAATGGCCTAATGTCTAAATGACATGGAAAATGACCTAATGCCTAAATGACATGGAAAATGACATGACATGCAAAAATGACCTAAATGTCTAAATGACATGGAAAATGACCTAGATGCCTAAATGACATGGAAAATGACATGGCATGCAAAAATGACGTAATGTCTAAATGACATGGAAAATGACCTAAATGCCTAAATGACATGGCATGCAAAAATGACCTAAATGTCTAAATGACATGGAAAATGACCTAAATGCCTAAATGACATGGAAAATGACATGGCATGCAAAAATGACCTAAATGTCTAAATGATATGGAAAATGACCTAGATGCCTAAATGACATGGAAAATGACATGGCATGCAAAAATAACCTAAACCCCTAAAATGTCCATGCATGGCCGAATACAACATGGAGACCTAGCATAAAAAAATGGAGAACATGACATACACAAGGTTGGCCGAATGGTCCAAAGCATGGTGTGAAAAATGTCATGAAAAATGACCTAGCTAAATGATATGGAAAATGATATGAAAAGTGAAAATGACCTAACTAAATGACAATAGCCACAAGATGAAAATGTATAGTATGAACCAAATGAACAAAATGGTTAGCAAGAATTCAAATAAAAAATAAATAATAATAGAAATAAGTAAATCAAAGCAAGCAAATAAATAAAAAGGAGATGAGCTCCATGGTTGGTACATTGGACAAAGTCCCCCTTAACCATTATCTCTTGATCTTCATCAAGGTCATGAAGCCTTTTCAATCTCAAAATCATAAAAATAACTAAGCTAAAAAAAAAGAAATGGAAATGAACTCCATGGTTGGTATATAGGACAAAGCCACCCTAACCATTATCACTTGATTCTCATCAAGATCATAAAGCCTAACTATTGTTTTACTTATTTTTCCAAAGCAAGAACAACAAGAAAGATTTACTAAGCAAAGAAAAATGGTAGGAAATCACATGGAAATCAAGAAATAAAGCATGAGGAAGAAGAAGAAAAATGTATGAGCAAAGGTAGAATGGCTACTTTAGCAAAAGCTTTCTTTCCTTTATTTCAAAAAATATTTTTTCTAAGGTTTTAGCTACTGCCCCTAGCTCAATATCAGCCAAACTTCTTTTCAAAAATGAAACCCCCCTCCCTTTGAATAGCCTTGGCTGAACCCCATGGTCTTGGTGAAGGGTGGAGATTAATTCATTTAATTGTCCTACACAATCTAAGCCCTTGGATCCAAGACATTTTCATGACAAAAAATAAATATCATCTTGCAAATTGATCTTAGCCATTCAAGGATGTACTCATCTTTTCATAAGGTGCCTAAGCCATTGGATGGGCAAGGACATTTCATTTGGCTACATGCATTTCCAACCATTGGATGACTTGTGCTCATCTTTCTTCCACCAATATTGGCCATTGGATGAGGACATTTTCATGAAAATAAAAATGTCATCTTGCAATTTGATCTTGGCCATTCAAGGATGTACTCATCTTTTCATAAGCTACTTAGGCCATTGGATGAGTAAGGACAATCCAAGATAGTAAAAATGACATCTTGCCGTTAGATAGTGACCATTGGATGAGGTTGATTAAATCCCCATCCTTTCTTCCCTATGCTGTCCGGCCAAGGGCTTGGTATGTTCTAGAATTTCCTTAATTTTTTCACCTTTTAATTTTGCAAAATTAGTCTTTTTCGGTTTTTTCGATAAAATTGCATTTTGGCCCCCAAACTTGATTTTATTGCAAACAGACCCCAAATCTAGTTTTTCTTTCTCCAATCATCCAAATAAATATAATATTGAGATCTGGAGATTTTCAGAATTTTTCGAGCTTGTTTCCTATTTTTCCCAGAATTTTTTCTTGGATTTTCCAGGTTAGGGCACCTAAAATTTACCTTTTTCATTTGAACTCTGATTCTGGATTTTTCTTCATCAATCTCTTCCAAAAAATATAAAATTGGGATCTGAAAGTTTTCAGAATTTTTCGAGCTCGTTTTCTATTTTTCCCAGAATTATCTTTGGGAATTTTGGGTTAGTGCACCCGAACTTTGCCATTTTTCAAATGAGCTCCGATTCCAGATTTTTTTTTACCAATGCATTCCAAAATTATAAAACTCAGATCTGGAAGTTTTCATAATTTTCCGAGCTCGTTTGCTATTTTTCTCGGAATTAGCTTTAGGAATTTCGGGTTGGTGCACCTGAACTTTGTCATTTTTCAAATGAGCTCCAATTTCGGGTTTTTTCTTCACCAATCTCTTCCAAAAATTATGAAACTCAGATCTGAAAGTTTTCATAATTTTTTGAGCTCGTTTGCTATTTTTCCCGGAATTATCTTTAGGAATTTCGGGTTAGTGCACTCGAACTTTGCTATTTTTCAAATGAGCTCCAATTCCAGATTTTTATTTACCAATGCCTTCCAAAAATTATAAAACTCAGATCTGGAAGTTTTCATAATTTTTCGAGCTCGTTTACTATTTTTCCCGAAATTATCTTTGGGAATTTTCGAGAATGCCTTTCAACCTCCGAAACCTCAGTTTTACTCAAAACGGGTCCGATTTTTGGATTTTCTTCTTCCACATCCTTTGTCCTATATTGAATTTAAGTTGGTCGGAAAACACTCAATTTTTACGATCAAATTCCCCTCCGATTTAGTTTTCCCATTTTTCAAACTCGGGAATTTTCTCGTTTTTTGCTCTAATCGGCTCTTCCTTGGGATCCATGTCAGACTGGGCCTTGGGCTATTTTTCTTTATTCATCCTTTATCAACTAGGGGCTTCAATTTCACCGAATTGGGCCATCTTTGCAGTTTTTCCCAAATTTGCCGGATTAGGTCTTCCTTTACACTAATTTTTTGCAACCCATCTTCTGGACTCCATATCTTTCGTTTTAGATCTCGGATTGTCAAAATTCTTTCGCCATTGTTCAATTCAACTTTGAACCTTGATTTTGACTAAGAGTTGACTTTTTGGGGTTGACTTTTTCGAAGTTGACTTTTTTCAAATTGACTTTTCATGCTGAACTCCGATTCACAAATCCGGAAGACCATCTACAAGATGAGAAGAGATTTTCCGCATTCTCAAAAAGTAAAATAAAGAATTTACCTGGTTTATAGGGGCCCGGACAAAATTAGGTGTCTATAATCATAAATTGATCTTAATAACTTGCACACTTTGTGCTCTTGATCTTTGTCAATGAAACATATTGGCTGTTCCATGTAGATTTCTTCTTCCAGTTCTCCATTTAGAAAGGCAGTTTTTACATCCATTTAATGCAACTTTAAATCTAAACTTGCTATAATGGCCAGAATTCAGCGTATAGAGGTAAATCTTACAATTGGAGAAAATGCCTCTTCATTGTCAATTCCCTTTTATATCTTTCAATAGTCCCATCAAACTTACACTTAATCTTGAGAACCCATTTGTTCCCAATTGCTTTGTGTCTTTTTGGTAGATCAAACAATTCAAAAACATTGTTTGATCTCATAGACTCCATCTCTTCTTTTATTGTCTTTATCCGCTTTTTTTTTGCATTAGAAGAAAGAGCTTCTTTAACATTTCTTGGCTCTTCTTCATCTTATGGGTTAATCATGAAAGCTTCTCCCTCTATGTCAAAACGACTTCGAGGAACATTTTCACGATTACTACACCTGATTGTGATTTTTGAGAAACAAATTCATCATCTTTTGTCATGCTTCTACTTGGATTAGATATTGTTGGTACATTAAGTGTATGCTCTAGTCAATTTGCAACAATCAAATCGTCAGGGTCTTCTATGTCATAAAGAGATATGTCCTGATTAATCTCATCCTTACTTGGAAAATCTTTATCAAGAAAACTGGCATCACAAAATTCAAATTCAGTTACAGTCTCACTTGCTTGTTCACCAATGAACTCATATCCTTTTGAATTCTCAGAGCATCTTACAAATATACTATTTTTGCCTCTTGGACCTACTTGCCATTTTGATGAGCGGGCTCATGTACATAGACAACACAACCCTAAGGTATCAAATTACTAAGATGGGGTTTTCTATTTGTCCATAATTCGTAAGAGGTAGATGTAACTAATTTGGAAGGTACTCTATTCAATACATAAGAAGCTGTTAATAATTCATCACCCTAAAAGATGATAGGCAAATTTGCCTGAGCCATCATAGACCTAACCATTTCCAAAAGAATTATATTTCTTCTCCCAGAAAAACCGTTTTGTTATGGGGTCCTCGAAATTGTTAGCTGCCTATTTATTCCTTCTTCATGACATAAATGTCTGAACTGATCAGAAAAATACTCATGTCCTCGGTCCGTTCTTTAGCCTTAACATTTTTATCTAATTGATTTTCCACCAAAGTTACATATTTTCTAAAGCACTTTAAAGCTTTAGACTTGTGGGAAATGAAATAGACAAACCCGAAACGAGTATAATCATCGATGAATGTGATGAAATATACTCCTCCATTTCATGCCCTTACATTCATTAGGCCAAAAATATAAGAATGTATCAA
Organism: Fremontodendron californicum; assembly: GCA_030761205.1. Lineage (NCBI taxonomy): Eukaryota > Viridiplantae > Streptophyta > Magnoliopsida > Malvales > Malvaceae > Fremontodendron > Fremontodendron californicum. The sequence continues at coordinate 26,665,002 of JAULJL010000009.1, forward strand.
TTGTAACGGAAATTCAGCTCTTGTCCCTTTACCAAATGGTTTTCTTGTCATTTTTCCTATTAGATAATTTTCACATATTGATAGATTAACTTTCTCAATAGGTTTAATAATCCCTCTTTGTCTAATCTATCTATTCTATGTTGTCCAATATGACCTAGTCTAGCATGCCAAATATTCTCATCAATATTTGCATCAACAAAAAATGTAATTAAAGAAAAACTAGCATAATTAAGATTACTACACGAAGTGTAGTTAACATCCAATACAATAAAATCATTCATTAAATATCTAGATCCATAATAATTTGTTTCTAAGAACAAATCAATAGTAGTACCAGAGAAGTTCAAGTTAAAATCATATATAAGAACAATTACAAAGACCAAATTCTGTTGTATTTCGAGAGCAAATAAAACATAGTGTAGGATTAGGGATCTTCCACCATGCATACTTAACTTGCAGGTGCCAGTTCGTTTTACTTCAACCCTTGTGTTGTTTTCTACATAAATCCATTTTGTCCCACATGGAATTCGATGAATATCAATGAACACATTTCGGTCTCGTGCTAAATGGTCTGTGGCCTCTGAGTCTACAATCCATAATGGATGAGATTCAGTCAATAATATAGTACTAGAAACAAATATAGTACTTTTGATAATATTCATAGCATTCGAAAATGCTTTAAGGGTTTATACCTTCTTTGGTTTGGTGCATTCACGAGCAAAGTGACCATTCTTTAGCTTTGTTCTTCTTGCTATGTGTCATAGGAGCGTTTTATTTGCCTTGAGAGCCATATTTCGGCTTCTTAGATGCTTTACCTTTATACCCACCATATGGCTTGCATTTGAAACTCGGAGCTTCATCGGAACTTGTTTCAGCCATATACACATTGGCATTAGGCCTAGATGCCTAAATGCGATCTTCTTCCAATTGTAAATGGCATGAAGTATCATCAAGTGTTTTGATGTTCTCCTTATTGGTAAGGTGCACCTTCATATGCTTCCAATTATGTGGCAAAGATCGAATGACAGCTTGAACTTGTTGTTCATCAGAAAGAGTGTGACCAACCTCTTTCAGCTCACTTATCATGTTTGACATTTGCCATACAAGCTACATCATATTGTGATTTGGGCGTTTCTTGTAAGTGTCAAACTTGACCGTGAGCTGCCTACACTTGGTGACCGATGTTTCACCAAACTTCATCTTTAGAGAAGTTCACGTCTCTTTTGCTATCTCATGCTTCTTGAATTCTCGCATGACATCATTTTCCATATTGCTTAGCAATGTAATGCGAGCAAATGAGTTCTTCTTTTTCCAGGCCTTATAAGCATTTCAGTCTCTTCAATGTTGGACCGTATTCCCATTTTCAGGCTCTTCCAAGATATTTTTAGAACTTCAAGAACTTCTTGTTCTTCCAAAACATTTTTAGAACTTCAAGAACTTCTTGTTCTTCCAAGACATACTAGATTCTCATACTTTAGATCTCATAATTATCCACTTTGATCTTTTCACCTTTTTTTTTAGCTCAGCGGCAATGTTTTTTGAAGTAGATGCCATTTCAAAAGGATATTCTACATTGAGACATATATGCACTTATTAATGCCTAGCATACACACATTTATTTTTTTCACAATCCTAAATAATGTTAATGACAATCATCTATATAGTATGGAACCAAAAGCTCACTATGTTTCACAATCAAATTCAAAAAAAATATGTTTAATTGTCACTAATTTATTTCATCGTGTAAAAATTCTATACTAAGACAAAAAATATCTTAGAACTAAAAGATTTGGCCTTATGCTCAAATAAGAAACGATTTAATGAAGAACATGAACGCAACGAAATTTGAAAAACATAAATAACAAAGAAGTAGCCAAATCTCCAAGGATCATACTTGTAAAATTTTAATGCGATCAAGCAATTATATAGCATGCATATGATCAAGAATCATATCTTAACTCAAAGATTTAGTAATCTTGAGTTTCCAAATAGCCCATACAATCTTGAACACCAAAAAGGAATTCCGAGACTTTAAGCCATCCAAGTGTTTGGCCTCTAACGGTAATCCATACAAGATGAACAAGAGAACATTCTTCAAGGTAGGAATAAAGTGCTTCCCCAAATCGATGCTAGTGGATTAGGTTTCACAAACTCTCCCCATTAGGAGGAACCATGGCTGAATACTTCATAAGCATTAAGAAGGAAGAAAATGTGATGGGCTATGTTCCTTTATATAGGGGCGGTAAGACTTCTGGATTATGGACTTAGGGTTATAAAATAACTCTTATGTTTTTTTCTCTTAAGTCCCTCCATTAATTAAACCATTCAATTAAGCCCTTATTTATTAAATTATCAATTAAATAAATTAGTTTCATTCCATTTTAATCTCTTAATTCACCTTAGTGTGTGATCTATTAGGCTTCCAATATATTGGGAATGAATATAAATTATAATCTAGGGATAATTAATTTATATTCATAGATCATGAGCGGACTCTAACAAGCCATCATGACTACCTAAATATTGGAGAGTCAAGTTAGTTTCGACATAACCTTTTAGTGTCCAGTCTATCAGTGTAATTCGGTCATTTCACCATATATCCTGGATAAACTATCTCATAAATCTATCCATGTTAATTCTTGCAACTTATAGTTAACCTTATGAACTTTAGGGAAACGATTTCTCCTAAATTCATCTTTCTCTGGTAAGAGACTTCACTAGTTAACTAAAGTCAAGAACAAAATGAGATAAGTCTCATTTTATTTGGAGTGGTGAAACCTCTCTGGGCTACTCATTTACCTTCGCAAGCTTCATGCCATACCCAAAATTACCCTACCATAGGCATCACTTGTTGTGACCTATTTTAGATGAAATCAAAGCATGACAATTCACATACAAGATAAACTGGCACCACAAGTTAAAGGACTAGTTACATGACTACCACATGAGAACGTTTCCATAGACACTTGAGTGAGATACCAAATGAAGTTCTCATAGCGGACCAAGTTTAGTGAACTTGTTCTCTAACAAGCACCTACATGTTATCCCAATTATACCATATACTCCAACCATGAGATCGGTTGCTTACTTCACAAGTAAGAAGGCTTAACATGTACCAGTCTTTGAGCATTGCCAATTCCTTGTCTTGGCAATACGATGACCAGGAATAGTTTAGGAACATGGCTTTGATGTATAAGGATCTCATAATTATAACTCTTTATAATTCCTTTGCAAGGCCTTTATGTTCCATGGTCTTCATCTAATTAGTATGTGATAACTCTTTATTATTGTACTAACATGAAGGAAAACCTTTAATCACATATTAAATAAGTGATTGGTATGCATTATTAGTAGTTTATGCCTGACCAATCCGATTAGCTCTAGGACATATTCCAACCAAAATTCCCACTCGATGCAACATTACTCATAATTTGCACAAACAAAAAAAATTATCACATAGATAAATAGAAAAGATTTATTTATATATATTTAAATATATATATACATGAACTAGTTTTCATAAACATAAACATAAAAATATATAATTCATTGTCTTAAAACTAGCAATTAAATATTTCCTAAAATAGATGTCCATAATAATAATAATAAAATAAAATAACTAATTGTTGATAACTTTTCTAGTGATTGGGATGGAATTCAAAAATTCCTTTGACAGTTCTGTAGACACCTAATTTTGTCTAGACTACTAAAACAGGTATGTTTTCTTCCTAAATTGAGGTTTCAGAATGTAAAAAGACTTTTTTTCATCTTGCAGGTTCTACTCCGAAACTTAGTTTAAGAAGGTGAACATAAAAAGTCAAAGTCAAAAAAAGTCAACCCCGAAAAAGTCAACCCAGAAAGTCAACTACTAAAAAAGTCTACCCACTTTCAAAATCAAGATTTGAAGCTCAATTGAAAAATGGCAAAAGAATTTTGATAATCCGAGGTCTACATCGAAAGATATGAAGTTTGGAAGTTTGGGATTTGGAGATTCAATAGAAAGGAAACCCTAATCCAAACAATTTGGGGAAAAGTGCTTAAACGATCGAATTGGTTGAAATTGATGGTTCCAAATGAAAGACAAGCATTAACTACGGGTAATGGAGAAGCCACTTGAAAGAAAAACCGAAAGAAAAGTCAATCCGGGAGAAAACCGAGAATTAGGGTTTTTGGTGAATTTCGGTGAAATCGGGAAGAATCACAGAAATGGCCCGACTTGGTAAGACCAAAGCCCCAAATGGATGAGGAATGATTAGAAAGGGATAGCCCAAGGCTCAGCTTGAAGAAAATCTGAAAATCGGACTTGTTTTGAGCAAAACCGGGTTTCGGAGGCAAAAGGGCAAATTTGGAAAATTTGGGAAAAATAGCAAATGAGCTCAAAATCTTCTAAAATTTTGCAAATCTCATTTTTAAATTATTTGAAAGAGATTGGAAAAAGAAAACCTTGATTCGGAGTTCGTTTGCAAAATGGCCAAATCACGGGCTTCTTATATAGTCATTCAAGAAGAAAAATCCCGAAAAAATAGCAAATGAGCTCCAAATCTTCTGAAATTTTGCAAATCTCATTTTTAAATTATTTGAAAGAGATTGGAAAAAGAAAATCTTCATTCGGAGTTCGTTTGCAAAATGGCCAAATCCCAGGCCTCCTATGCAATAATTCAAGAAGATAAATCCCGAAAAAATAGCAAATGGACTCCAAAAATTCTGAAATTTTGCAAATCTCGTTTTTAAATTATTTGGAAGATATTGGCAAAATAAAATCTTGATTCGGAGTTCGTTTGCAAATTGGCCAAATCCCTAGCTCCTATGCAGTAATTCAAGCAGATAAATCCCGAAAAAATACCAAATGAACTCCAAAAATTATGAAAACTTCCAGAACTCAATGTTTTATTATTTTGGAAGTATTAAAAAAAGAAAATTTGAATTTGGAGTCCGTTTTCCATTTATTTGCATCCGGGGGGACAAAACGATCATTTCACCCAAGCAACTGAAAAGGGCTTCTTTGGGCCTTTCAAAAAATCAGACTTGGGCTGGAAAAGAGAAGTGCTGGCCTGTCAAGGCCCAAAGGAAGGAGGAAGCTTCTGATTTTTCAATCAAATGGCCAAGAATTAAGAGTTAGTTAGAGATTCTCTTTGATCAAGCCATGGTGATTAAGCCACATAGGCCAAGGGAGAGTGTCAACATTATTCTTGAACAGCTGTAATTTGGGACAGCTGATATGCTAATATAAGGGTGATAATTTCATGATTTTTTCACCTTGAGTTATTAGCCATTTTATGGAAAATTGGTTGGGAAAAAATGACAACATCCTTGCATGAGAGAGAGAGGCATTCGGCCTTCACATAGAGGAGGGATATTTTCATTTTCGTTCACTTCATTTTGCTGATTTCTCTTTGTTTTTCTTTGTTTTTTCTCTCCTTGGTTGAAAGCAAAAATAAAAAGTTTAGAAAAGAAAGGAAAGTTTGAAGAGATAAAGCTTGAAATATAGCTTCTTGAGGTTGCTCTTGAGCACCAACTCTTGCACTTTCTTGATTTTCCATTCTTGCTTTTGCTATTTTAATTATTATTTGGTGAGTTTCCTTTTTAAATAAGTGTTTTTTATTGTTCTTCTTAAGTTCTTTCTTCATCTCTTTCTTAAATATTTTTTTTCACATTTTTCTCACCATGGCCGAATGGCCTACATTCTTTATTAATGTTGCTGTTTTGTTTATTTTATCATGTTATTTATGTTATTTTCTTTAATCTTGATGTTTTAAGTGTTATTCTACTTCATATACTTGAGTCATATTTTAATTTGGTTGCTTTGTTTGTTGCCATTTATGATTTAAATATCATGTTCTTGCATTTTTAATTTTCTGTTTTCATAATGTTTAAATTTGTTGATATTTTATATTTAGTATATCAAGTGTTTGTGAAAATGCTTGTGAGTATCTTTACTTTGTGTTTGCATGATTTAAGTATTATATTTTAGTTGAGCATGTTAGTATATTAAGTGTTTGTGAAAATGCTTGTTTGGTTTTAGTATTTGCATGATTTGAGTGTTATATTTTAGTTGAGCATGTTAGCATATCAAGTGTTTGTGAAAATTCCATGCTTGTTGGAGCTTGAAGCCATTCGGCTACTCCATGTGTTTTACATTGTATGTGCATTTTTGACATGTTAGTTAGTAGGTTTTGCATTTGCATGACATTTGATTTAGTTTTGCATGTTAGTATACCAAGTGTTTGTGAAAATGCCATGCTTGTTAGGAACATAGGCCATTCGGCTACCTTGTATTCTAGCATCATGTGTGTATTTTTTTGCTATGTTAGTTGATAGGTTAGCATTTGCATGATATTTGTTTGAGTTTTTGGTTTAAGCATGCTTTGTGCTTGTGTTATTGCCATGCATATTTTAGAGGTTAGGTTAGGTTTATTTTGCCATGCATTAGACCTAGGTTGCATTAAATGCCATGCAAGTTCATTTAGGTCTAGGTCACTATATGGATGCCATGCATTTTTCCATGACATTTAGGTTCAAACAGTTTTTTCACCCAGTACTGATACTTTCCCGATTTTTCTGGGAATTCATCTTTAATCAGAAAATTAAGCTGATTTTTTCCCGTGTATTTTTTAATATTTTTTTTGAATTTTTAAAAATAGGGTAAAAAATCGTGGCTTAAAACTGGACAGTGGAGTAAGAATTGAATTTAAAGAAAAATCATTTTTCTGTTTTGGTTAAGTTACTTAGAGGGGGCTGATTAGGAAGGTTAGCTACTGACTTAGGGTAGTTTCTAAGCCTTTTCAAACTCTAAAAATGATTTTTTAAGTCTCGGGTCAAGGGTGGTCAAGTTCGGGATTTTAAATTTAGGAAATTAGAGCCATTTAAAAAAAGGTTTAACCCAATTTTTATTTTTAATCTAAGCCTTTCAAAATTGTTTTCAAAATTGTTTTCAAACAATCACAAAGTATTTTGGTTTTAGAATATTTAATTTGACATATTTTCCTAAGGTAGCCGGATATCTTTTTAAATATACGGATTTCCTTAATTAAAGGAAAAAATACATTTTCATGCATTGCATTTTTTATATTCATGCATTTTATATAATATGTGATTTTTGCTATGATAATTTCTATGATATTATTATGATTTTTAGTTATGTTATATTATTTATTATATGATTTGGAATATTTCATGATATCCTATGCTTTTTATTTAGTTAATTTTGTCATTTTATTTATCATATACTATGTTCATGCATTATTATTTTCATTTTTATTTTTCATGCATATTATATGATAGAATTATTTTATATTCTATGTCATTTAAATCATATGCCATATCATTCATATTTGCCATGTCATTTAAATTATTTCATTTCATGTAGAATATATTATATTACCTAGGTCATTTCATTTCATATAGAATATATTATGTCACTTAGGTCATTTCATTTCATTTAGAATATGTCATATGACTTAGGATATTACATTTCATATAGAATATATTATGTCACCTAGGTCATTTCATTTCATTTAGAATATGTCATGTAACTTAAGATATTTCATTTCATTTAGAATATGCTAAGGTATTTAAATTATATCATATCATTTAGGATGCATTATATTATTTAGATTTTGCCATGTCATTTTATTTATGTCATGCATATACATATTCATATCTTTTAAAATGTTTTCAAAAGGATAATGATTTTTTCAATAAAAAAATAAAGATATTTCCGAGTTAAAATAATTCATGAGTTCTTTACAGGGTTTGCTGGAGGGAATATCATCAATTATCATTAATAAAGGAATATCTTTCTTTCAAAAAGAAAAAGAGAGAGAATGATTCAGAAAGTTTTCCAAAACTAATAAAATTTTTTATATTTTGCCACGTTTGTTAGGGAATGTAGGAAAATTTTGAATTTATAAATTCCAGATCATTTTCAATAAAAAAATGGAACTATTTTTCTGTAAATTGGGAATTAACTTGAAATACTAAATTTAAAACCAACTTTACATCGAGATTTGAGATAACACACGATTAATAAGGTACCGTTTTATACGGGCATTTTGGGGGTGCTAATCCTTCCCCATACGTAATCGAGTCCCGAACCCGTTTTCTTTGATTTCTCTGGTTTAAACGCAGACTTGAAATTGGTTTTAAAAATGTTTTAATTAATTTTTAAAATATTTTATAAAACCGGTTTTAATAGGTGGCCGATCACACCTAGCTAAAAAGGATTGGTGGCGACTCCATGTCTTTTTCAAGGTCATTTCAAAACCTTCATTTTTTTAGAGGAATTAAGTCGACTTTTCCTTGTTTTTTTTTTTTTAATTTCATGCTTAACGAATAATAAAGTCTTGCGATGAGACTCGTTAATTTTTAGGTTGCGACAGCTTGGCAACTCCGCTGGGGACATTAGAGAGTCAGGCCTAGAATTAGTCGTGTGTTATTAAAGTCTCGATTTTGTTGGTTTAATTGGTATTTAATTTTAATTCCCATATTTTTAAAATAAAAAAAGAATTTTGAAAATAAAAAAATGTTTTAATATGTCCATATTCATGTCCATTCATATTATTACTTGTTCTCTGGTTATTTTGTCACGTATATTTATATGATTGCTTGATTGATGCTTTACATTGTTTGATTTTAGTGGGGTATTTAGAATAAGGGTTGTAGAATAGGTGGTGACAGGTTTGTTTTTTTCCTCCGCACACACTGTATTTACATTTGCATAACATGAATCCTCTACCAGGTTCCGTCCTTTTAAGTGGAAGTAAAGTAACTACGCCTTCGTGATTGATCCTCCGTATGGGCTAGTGAAACACTTTCGGAGTATAAAGTACCTAATGCCTTTGTGATAATCCTCCGTACAGGCATAGGAAAATATACTCTAACGAATTGAACCCGTTTTTATCGGGGTGCCTTACTAGCCTTCACCGGCGACAGTGAGCAACAATTTGGGGCCTTAGAACCGATTCACCTTCATACAGTGAACCTAGGCGAAGCCATGCTGGATTTCTGTTAGATACCCGAATTTTAAGAACACATGGAGGAACATTTCCAACCTTTTACCATCTTTCTATATGTTAGATACAAATTGGGTGATGATGAACGAACATCATATCGCTCGTATTTTTATTTTGTCCCGAAGGAGTCGTAATGTCGAAGCTCTGTTTAAATTTTCGGGACATTTTTTAAAAAGCATGTTGTTATTTATGTTATATTTGTGAATTCATTTCTTTACTAATCTATTTCTTTCTGTTTTCTTTTCTTTGACATGCATCATAGACATCATCATACACTTGAAGTTTATTGGCCTCGGGATAGTTATCAAACCAAAGGACTTTCATGGAGTGTCAGGTTATTTCAGTGATAGAAGATCATACAGTAGTCAGGGCACGGTCGAAAAAAGATCAGAGGGAGGATGGTGATTGCCTCAAGAAAGTTTATGTGTCAGTATTGCCGGAAAGGGTCAAACTGGATTCTAGTCAGAATAATCTCTGAGGGTTAGCCGATATTTGGAATCAGTGGAATGTATCAGAGAAAGAAGCCTTCACTCAAAAATATAGAGATATAGCACTCTTAATTCCGATTCAGGTCAATAGTGGGTTGATTCAGGCTATGGTACAGTTTTGGAATCCTGCTTATAGATGTTTCACTTTTAACAAGGAGGATATGACACCACTGATCGAAGAATATTCAGCACTGTTACGTATCGAATGTCCTAATCCTGATCGGGTATATTTGAAGGAAATGAAACCTTCAGGTTTGAAGAAGAAAGTGGCTAGGATCACAGGAATGGATACAACATGGGTTGAGAGTCATATGGACACAAAGCAGAAAAATGGGTGCATTCCATGGGAAACTCTCCGACAATTGATATTGGGTTGTTCCGACAAAGAAAAAGCCAGGGACATCTTCGCTCTAGCTATCTACGGGTTAATCATATTCCCGAAGATATTGGGTCATGTGGATATAGCCGTGTTTGATTTCTTTGAAAAGTTGGAGCAGAAGATCAACCCATCTCCGGCCATCATAGCTGAAACTATCCGATCCTTGAATTTTTGTAAAAAGTTAGGACAAGGGAGAACCAAGGGGTGTGTACAACTCTTTTATATTTGGATTCAAAGTCACTTTTGGAAGATAGAAAATGTTTCCTTCAAACCATACATGAAGACTTTAGTTCTGATTAGGGAATTCCTTCAAAATGATTGGCCTAAAGACGGGAATGAAGAGAAATGGGTCAAAATGTTCCAGAATCTAAAAGGGGAGATGGTGACTTGGAGAGCTCCATGGATGGTTCCTATGCCGATTATGTACAAATGTGTGGACAACCCGGGAGTTCCACTACTCGGAATTTTGGGGGTCTGTGAGTTATGCGCCTTTGTTGGTGCAAAGACAGGTTGAGTCTCGGCAGTTCACACACGTGACTCATAATCTAGGATCACCAGAGTTCACTTATGGGGAAGACGGATATTCTAGAAAAGTGCGGGCAGTGATTGAAGCATGGAAGAAAACTCACCTGATAAAAGTGGCCAGATATGCCGACATTGTTACATCTGATTACCTGGTATGGAGAGAATTAAGGGTTAATGATAAACTGTTGACATCAGATAGGGAGGAGGTCCAGTTCATGAATCCGCCACCGAGGGAACTGCCACCAAAGTTAGAAATCGCAAGGGCGGAATTTGAAAAAGAAAAGGCCCGAATGAGCAAGGAGATTGCCCGACTACAAGAAGAGCTTGAGGACATGAAAAATAAGGAATCAGCTCGGGAAAAAGAAAAGGAACAGATCAAGAGAGAAAGGGACACCGCTAAGGGCGATCTTCGAGAATTATATTTGGAGAACAAGAGGTACCGCTTCGAGCTTAGATTTGAGGGGACTATCAAGACTTTTGGGGAGTAGGAACATGAGGTCAAAAACCTCAAGAAGGAGAATAACTACTGGAAAGAGAAAGCGAAACATGAGGAAGCCCGAGCAAATCAACCGGAGAAACAAGCTAGGGAAAGCTTACACGGCGATACTTCTGCTGACACGTCAAAGGGTCGTGAACAAGTAGGGATCAGATGGAAGAGCAAGGCAATCAAAAGAGGACAGTGAAGAAGGTCCAGGATCCGAGGGAGTTACCAGTATTTTGTAATAGTTTTTAGGAGAGACAGATTATCATGTTGTCTAAAGCAGGAATATTTTCTTTGATGTATTTAGTTCCAGGAAATCAATGAAAGACCGTTTGGTTGGAATTATCCCGGGGCCAATACTTTAAGTGCATTCATCATTCGCTAGTTCTTTCTTGTATATATTTTATTTGTTCATTCATTTATATTCATAATCATTCATTCATTTATTCTTTATAATTTGTTCATACACTTAGTCATTTATTTATTTGTCAATTCATTTATTCTTTATAAATTCATATACTTAGTCAATTACTTAGTTGTTCATTCATTAACACTGGTTAATTCATTCATTCATTCATTCATTTATTCCTTTATTCATTTTTTATAAAAATAAAAATATTAAATGTGTCAATAATTTCTAATCCATGGTTTTTAAAACTAAAGGTACAATTGGTCGCACTCAGAAAGAACCAGACTTCCAACACCCTTACAGTACTCGATCTAGAACAAGAGCTATGGAAAACGATCAGCTTGCCAGAATTGAAAGAATGGAAAGAATCCAGAAAGAACTACAAGAATATTTAACTAAGTCTCAAGAGGAGACACGAGAACATATGACAAAACTCTTGGAAATGATGAGCACTATGATGAAGCAGAAGTGGCCCGGAGAGAATTCAGTTACTGGAATGGGGGCAGTGAATCAGGAAGACCGACCAGAAGTGGTACAGAGGAATGGTCAGACATCCCAACCTGTGGGAAATGAACCTCCAACTGGGGCAGCTTCCTACATTTACATCCAACCAGCGGCCGAAGCACAGAATTTCGGTCCAAAAAGGGGTAATATTGGAATGGATCCAATTGAGATTGAGGTTCCAGACTTCGAAGAAATGGTGGAAAAGGAAAGGGCCAAAATGACTGAATTGAAGAGGGTCGAAATCTCTGAATCTCAAAAGAAATACCAGCTGCTAGAGGAAAGGCTAAGGGCAGTTGAAGGGGCAGAGTTGTTTGGCAGTCTAGATGCCAAAGAGATGAGCTTCGTACATGATCTAGTAATTCCCCCAAAATTCAAAGTACCAGACTTTGAGAAGTACAATGGGACCACCAACCCATCAGCTCATCTGACCATGTACTGTAGAAGGATGACAAGGCATGAGGATAATGAGAAATTGCTTATTCATTGCTTCCAAGATAGCCTGACAGCGTCAGCCACCCGATGGTACAATCAACTAAGTCGTACCAAGATTCGTTATAGACGAATTTGGCTAGGGCTTTTATGGAATACTATAAGCATGTGTCTGACATGGTACCGGATAGGCTGTCATTACAGAATATGGAAAAGAGGTCCAATGAGACCTTCAAAGAATATTCGCAGAGGTGGAGGGATCTGGCCACACAAGTGCAACCCCCTTTAACTAGCAAAGAAACCACGGTGCTTTTCATCAACACATTGAAAGCACCCTATTATGACAAATTGGTGGGAAGCACTACCAAGGACTTTGCGAATATGGTAATATCTGGGGAAATGATTGAGTCAGCTATTAAGAATAGGAAGATGGAAGGGGGTGAGTCTGCTACCCCAAAAAGAGTTTTTCCCACAAAGAAGAAGGAAGAAACACATGCAGTAAGCTTCATCCAATACCCTTATACACCTCCTACACCATACACACCACCAAGGCCCTATACTCCTACCACACCTTATGCACATCCGACACCTTACACACCATATCCAGGGTATAATCCTTATTATCCCAATGTCAATCACCTTACCCAAAACCCGTTCCCCTACACCAATATACCACAACAGCCATTCCCAACTGGCATATCCCCTCAAATAACCTTTCCCCGAAATACTATCCTAAACACACAAGGGCCTGCGCGCAATGACCAACGTTCACCAAGGAATGATCAAAAACCCCAATTTTATCTGATTCCTACCACTTACAAGGAGCTATATCCAAAACTATTACAGGGTCAACTTGTTGCACCCGTGTACCTAAAACCTTTGACACCTTCATATCCAAGATGGTACAATGCAAACACTAACTGCGCATACCACGCGGGAAACCAAGGACATTCGATTGAAGATTGCCTAGCCTTCAAAAAGAAAGTCCAAAGCCTAATCAATGAGGGGGTTGTGAAGTTTGGATCAAAAAATGGGTCGAACGTAGCTGGAAACCCATTGCCTGATCATGCTGAGAATCAGGTAAATGCAATATTGACCGAAAAAGGCAGAAGATTAAAAAGGGATATTGGGGAAGTTAAGACTCTGATGATGACAGTATGGGTTGAAATGGTCAAGGCAGGATTGGTGGAAGATACAGATAGTCTGAAAATGGTTGCAAAAAGGAGGCATAATTGGTGCCCATTCCATAAGTGTGGTGGCCATGACATACAGAACTACGGGGACTTTCGGGTTAAAGTCCAAAGGATGATGGATAATGGGGAAGCCCAATTCTACATGGAGATAGAAGAGGAAATCAAAGTCATTGAAAATGCAGGTGGCTATGGGATAGGAAGACCCCTGATCATCTATTATGATGAACCGGAGGAAAAATTTATGCCAGTCATTGAAGAAAATGCGCCTAAATTAATCTTTGATCTACCTGTTTTCTTTTCATATAAAGAAAACAAGGCTGCACCATGGAAATATGACTGTAGCATGGTTATGCCTGGGTCTTCAAACCAGCAGGATATTACAGGTGTGGGGCATTTAACCCGAAGTGGAAGGTGATATGCTCCGGAGGCTGCAGAACAGGGGTTAGCAGGGAAAGACAGAGGAACAGATAAAGGGAAGAAGGTAGTCGAGCCAATCCATATTGAGATGGATTTGCCAAAAGAAATAGAGAGGGGATCAACCCCGGTTAACAGAACGAAAGAACCAATATATGAGAAAGAAGCCTGTGATTTCTTAAAATTTATAAAGCACAGTGAGTGTAGCGTGGTTGAACAACTGCAGCGTCAACCAGCTAGAATCTCAATCTTATCCTGGCTTTTGAATTCAGAGCCACACAGAAATGCTCTGTTAAGAGTATTAAATCAGGCATACGTGGCTAATAATATATCAGTGGAAAAATTGGACAGGCTGGTGGGAAACATCGCAGCAGATGACTACATATTTTTCAGCTATGAGGAGATACCACCCAATGGTATTGGATCAACAAAAGCTCTCCATACAACTACCACTTGTAAGGGGCACATATTACCAAGGGTCCTTTTGGACAATGGTTCTTCACTAAATGTGATGCCTTTAGCAACCCTATCCAAATTGCCAGTGGATATATCCTATATGATACCAAGTTGCAGAATGGTCAGAGCTTTTGATGGAACAAGGAGACAGGTTATGGGAACCATTGAAGTTCTTCTGGAGATAGGCCCGTGCATTTATACAGTGAATTTCCAGGTCATGGATATTAATCCATCTTATAATTGCTTATTGGAAGGCCGTGGATACATTCAGCTGGGGTTGTACCCTCGTCTCTTCACCAAAAACTGAAATTTGTGATGGAGGGCCGGTTGATCACATTATCAGGAGAGAAAGTCATAATAGCCTCCGCATCTACTAAATCTTCTTATGTGGAGCCCAATGAAGAGGTCGTAGAGTGTTCTTTTCGAACTTTGGAATTCGTAAATGCAGTTTTTGTCGCTGAAGGATAGAAAATTCCGAAACCGAGGCTGTCCAAGAACACAATGTTGGCGATAAGAACTACCGTGGGAAAAGGCTACAGGGCTAGAAAAGGTTTTGGGAAATATCTTCAGGGGATGGCTCGAGCAATGGAAGTAAAAGGAAAAAAAGACCAATTTGGCCTAGGGTATCTTCCGAAGGCCCATGAGAAAAAAAAAAAAACAAGTTGAAAGGAACCGACAAAGGAGGATGGCCCGTCTGACGGGTATGGATATTGAGTGGGAGCCTATGACATTCCCACCTATCCTTCATAGCTTCCGCTCAGCCGGTTCTCTGCTCGGAGAAAAGAATTCTGATGATGTGCTCGTAATGATAGAGCAAGCCCTCGAGAGATTCCAGGTGAATAGGGATGAGCAGATGTATGATATGGAGATCTGCACGACTTAGGAAGACAGAATTGAAAGAGAGAATGCTAGCTGGATGGTGCGACCTTGTCCACCAGGATATAGACTAACCAACTGGAGTGCGACTGAGTTGCCCATAGTTTTTAAGTCTATTCCAAAGTAATACTTTTAAAAAAGTAATCTTAATTATCTTTACCCAGAGATGTTAAGAGTTTTTTTTGTAATGGGCTATTTTTTTAAACATTTTCATTCAATAAATAACAAGCACAATGCATTTTATTCATATTGATGTGTCCATATTCTTTCATTTTTGTTATTTATTTTGTTTTCATTATATATTTTCCTATATTGTTTCTTCTCCACCTATTTACAAGTGTGCAGATGCGGAATATGAGGACTTTCCTATCAGTAATTCTGAAATTGATTTTGAAAGACCCATTTGCACGGGTGATTTTGAGGCTAATGAAGATACTTAGGATTATGGTCTACCTCCAGATCTATTGAGGAAAATAGAACAAGAGGAGAAGCAAGTACTTCCCCATAAGGAATTTTAGGAAACAATAAATTTAGGAAATGGTGAAGAGATAAAAGAAGTCAAAATTGGAACTTCATTGTCTTCATCAATAAAAAGTGAATTGATAGCTTTGCTCCAAGAGTATGTGGATGTATTTGCATGTTCTTACCAAGACATGCCAGGGTTGGATCCGGATATTGTGGTTCATAAGCTCCCTTTAAGGCCAGAATGCAAGCCAATTCAGCAAAAGTTGAGAAGAATGAGGCCCGACATGCTGTTAAAAATAAAAGAGGAGGTGAAGAAGCAATTTGATGCTGGATTCCTAGAGGTGGCAAAATATCCAGAATGGGTGGCAAATATTGTTCCAGTACCAAAGAAAGATGGCAAAGTGCGAATATGCGTTGATTACCGAGATTTGAACAAGGCCAGCCTTAAAGATAATTTCCCTTTGCCCCACATTGATACTCTGGTGGATAATACAGCAAAGAGTTCTTTATTTTCTTTCATGGACGGATTCTCAGGATACAATCAGATCAAGATGGCACAAGAAGATATGGAGAAAACCACGTTTGTTACAATGTGGGGAACTTTCTGCTACAAAGTAATGCCATTTGGGTTAAAGAATGCTGGGGCAACATACCAAAGAGCCATGGTGACCCTGTTTCATGATATGATGCATAAAGGAATTGAGGTCTACGTTTATGATATGATCACAAAGTCACAAGGAGAAGAGGAGCATATTGTGAATCTTAAAAAGCTCTTTGAACGACTAAGGAAGTTTAGACTCAAGCTAAATCCGGGAAAATGCACTTTTGGAGTCACCTCGGGGAAATTGTTGGGTTTTGTCACCAGCAAAAGAGGAATTGAGATTGACCCGGATAAAGTGAAGGCTATTCAAAATCTGCCACCACCTCGTACTCAAAAGGAAGTAAGAGGCTTTCTGGGGAGATTGAATTACATTGCTCGGTTTATTTTACAGTTAACCGACAAATGTGATCCAATATTTAAGTTACTTCGAAAACGTGATCCAGGAGAATGGGATGAGGGTTGTCAGATTGCATTTGAAAAGGTTAAACATTATCTATCCAACCCACAAGTATTAATGCCACCTATTCCGGATAAACCAATGATACTATATTTATCAGTATTTGAGAGATCCATGGGTTGTGTTTTGGGGCAGCTTGATGAAACTGGAAAGAAAGAACAGGCAGTTTACTACCTCAGCAAGAAGTTCACAGATTATGAGTTGAAATATTCGTCGGTACAGAAGTTGTGTTGCGCCTTAGCTTGGACTGCTCGAAGACTCAGACAGTATATGTTGTATCACACAACGTGGTTGATTGCTAAGCTGGATCCAGTCAAATACATGTTGGAAGTACCTTTTTTGTCAGGAAGGACGGCAAGATGGCAGGTTTTATTGTCAGAATACGACATTGTATATGTGAGTCAAAAAGCAATCAAGGGTAGTGCGGTGGCTAAATTCTTAGCAAATCGGGCAGTGGAAGATTATGAGCCGTTGAACTTTGACTTCCCATATGAAGATTTGATGTATGTGTTGCAAGCAGATGAGATTCCCTTGAAGAAGAAAGTATGGAAAATGTACTTTGATGGAGCATCTAATGCCATGGGGCATGGAATCGGTGCAGTGCTTATATCCCCAGAAGAAGATTATTATCCTTTCGCTACCATATTGGATTTTGATTGTACAAACAATGCTGCCGAGTATGAAGCATGTACTATGGGCCTTCATGCTACAGTGGACAGAAAGATCAAAGTATTGGAAGTTTTCGGAGACTCAACCTTAGTGATTTACCAGCTACGAGGAGAATGGGAAACCCGAGATACAAAACTAATCCGATACCGAGAACTCATACTGAGTTTATTGGAAGAGTTTGAAGAAGTGAATTTCAATTACTTTCCTCGAGAAGAAAACCAAATGGCAGATGCTCTGGCTACTTTGTCATCAATGTTTAAAGTGAATGAAGGGGCTGAAGTTGTGCCGATCTAGATGAGCATATATGGGTCGCTTTCCCACTATTTGAGTATCGAAGAAGAAGTAGATGGTCTCCCTTGGTATAACGACATCTTGCAGTACATCAAGAGTCAACAGTATCCAGAACAGGCAACAGAGAATGACAAGAGGACTCTGAGAAGGCTAGCAATGGGTTTCATTTTAGACAGTGAGATTCTCTACAAGAAAAGGAAAGATCAAGTCCTATTGAGATATGTCGGGTCTGCCGAAGCTCGAAGAATCATAGAAGAGGTCCATGAAGGGATATGTGGCATTCATGCTAATGGTCACATGCTTGCTAAACAGATTATGAGGGCAGGGTACTATTGGCTGACGATGGAAGGAGATTGTATCAGTTATTCTCGGAAGTGCCATAAATGCCAGATTTATGCAGATAAGATTCATGTGTCGCCATCGCCATTACATGTCATGACTGCACCATGGCCCTTTTCAATGTGGGGAATGGATATGATATGGCCTATTACCCCGAAAGCTTCAAATGGACATCGTTTCATCTTGGTGGCCATAGATTATTTCACAAAGTGGGTAGAAGCTGCTTCCTATGTGAATGTAACAAAGTCGGTGGTATGTAGATTCGTCAAGAAAGAAATCATATGTCGTTACGGGTTACAAGCAAGAATTATTTCGGATAATGCTCTCAATTTGAACAATAAGATGATGAAAGAAGTGTGTACTCAATTCAAGATCACACATCATAATTCGGCACCTTACCGTCCAAAGATGTATGGGGCAATAGAAGCAGCTAACAAGAATATCAAGAAGATTGTCGAGAAGATGACCAATGTGTACAAGGATTGGCATGAGATCTTGCTGTTTGCTCTTCATGCATATCGTACCTCAATCCGCACCTCTACAGGAGCAACACCGTTTTCTTTGGTATACGGGATGGAAGCAGTGCTACCTATTGAAGTTAAGATCCCTTCACTTCGGGTTTTGATGGAAGTTGGCCTAGAGGAAGCAGAATGGGTTAGAGCTCATTATGAACAGTTGAATCTCATCGAGGAGAAAATATTGAAAGCAATTTGTCATGGGCAGTTGTATCAGAAAAGGATGATTCGAGCCCACAACAAGAAAGTTCATCCCATGCAGTTCCGAGAAGGGGAGTTGGTATTAAGGAAAATTCTCCCTATAGTAAAGGACCCAAGAGGAAAATGGGCTCCGAATTGGGAAGGACCCTATGTGGTAAAGAGACTTTTTCTGGATGAGCATTGATTCTAACTCGGATGGACGGGGTAGATTTTAGAAATCCCGTGAATGCTGGTGAATTGAAGAAGTATTATGCTTGAAAAAAAAATTAAAAAAATTAAAAAAAAAAATTGTGATGCTGTGCACATGGAAATTCGAATGATTTCAAGTGTAAAAATAGAAATTCTATATATCTATCTCCCCTGAGAATTGCTTTTCAAAGAGAATAGTCATGCTTGATATGATGAATGGCCATCTTTCATATTCCTTTCACTAAGAAGAAATTATCCTTAGTCACCCCTTTAAGCCTTAGGAATTATTTCTTTCTTTAAACCTTGATCAAGGATCACCTTCTACATTGGAGGGCAAATGCGAGGAAAAATAATAAAAAATCATGGCAAAAATAAAGCCATCGGAAAATGTGGCAAATGAAAGCCAACAAAGCAAAAAAAGAAGAAAAGAAAGTCTAAACAAGGGACAAATGTTTCAATAATGAGTTCTCCTCAGGAAATGATCCTTGATCCAATCACCCCTAAACACACTTTGGGCCTATTTTATCCTTTGTTTCTAAACCAAAACCTTGACCTACATTACGTGCTTTAAAAGCCCATTTTGATCAAGCATGGATATTTATTTTGAAAGGTTATTCTCAGAATTCATCCCATCTTTTGAATTGATATTTTTACCTTGGAAGCATTTAGAATTCTCAGATGCATGGTAGAATACAAAAAAAATAGAAATGAAAAATGAATGTAAAAGGAGAGGTTTAAGCCGAAAACTCGCAAAGGGCGACTTAATACCGAATAGATGACACTTGAGTTGAAAACCCACAAAGGGCGGCTCAAGTACTGATCAAAGCTTGAATCAATGCTCCGTGTAAAGGGGGAGAAAGTATTTGACAATAAGAGGAAAGGGGAACAACTCAGTCTGATGTAACTACAGAAGTTAAGAGGTTACCCAAGTGAATTGCTCGTTCAAGAGAAATTTCAGATGGTTTGAAAAAGGAAGGGTCCAAGATATTCCGCATCCGGGGCATCTACAGCCTATAACCTTACATTTGTTTCTTATATCCTTGATATTTATTATTTTAAAAACATTTCTTGCAATAAATTCTTATTATCCTTTTCATGACAATTTTTGCTTGATTCATATTCTCTTTCATATACTTTTGAGATGCATTATGGTTGTTATTAAATTAAATGATGATTAGTAATAAAAATCTTTAAATAAAAGGATTTCAAGGTATTACTAAGGAATAGATTTAAATCTTGGGAAAGGTTTGGAAAGTTCACCAAGAAAAGAAAGCATTGAACGTGGTGGAAACTCCATCACGAAGTCAGAAAATCTGTGAAGTTCAGCGAAAGACAGAAACTGGGACTGTTTGACAAGATATCTTGAGTGAAGAATTTCTTAAGTGGGGCATCAATGAACAATGAAGACTCCGTCCTGAAGACAGATAATCTGTGAACCTCAAAAAAACCATGGATTAGAAATTATAGCACAATCATTTGATTGCATTTATTTTTTAGGAAACATACAAGCATTTGCAAAGCATCACATTCTCATCATTGCATTTAGCTAACAGTGCAGAAATCAGGGAAACTTGGACTTCCCCAAAGAGAACTCGTTTTCCTTCTCAAAAGATTCAGACTCTGAGACTGCCATCGAGGTATTTCCTTCCAAAGAGAATTCATTTTGTTTATCAGACGAGTCGAGCCTTGAGACCGTCGTCAAGGTATTTTCAAATCACAATTTTAAAGACCCTCGGGCACCAGTTTTAAAGACTTTCGGGCATCATTTTTAAAGACCTTCGGGCACCAGTTTTAAAGAACTTCGGGCACCAGTTTTAAAGACCTTTGGGCACCAGTTTTAAAGACCTTCGGGCACCAGTTTTAAAGACCTTAAAGACCTCCGGGCACCATTTTAAAGACCTTCGGGCACCAATTTTTTTAAGACCTTCGGGCACCATTTTTAAGATCTTTGGGCATAATTTTTTTTCTTTTGAAAATCAAACCGTTTCCTTAAAATGGGTCGAGCCTTGATTAGTCAGGGAATTCAATTTAAGGACAAATCTTCAAATTACAGCTTTTTC
Source organism: Fremontodendron californicum (assembly GCA_030761205.1). Taxonomy (NCBI): domain Eukaryota; kingdom Viridiplantae; phylum Streptophyta; class Magnoliopsida; order Malvales; family Malvaceae; genus Fremontodendron; species Fremontodendron californicum. The sequence goes on from JAULJL010000009.1 coordinate 26,685,954, forward strand.
AAAAAAAAAATGAAAAAATGAAAAAAATGATAGAAGTATGAAACAGAAACTCCTTTCCCTTTCCTTCACATGTGATTTTACTGACCGTACAAAATTAGTGTTTGTTTATCTTTGCCTGATTCTTGATTCTCAGCAATAGCGAAAGAGGGGTAGCTGTAGACACCTAATTTTGTCCGGACCACTAAAATATGTATGTTTTCTTCCTAAATTAAGGTTTCAGAATGTAAAAAGACTTTTTTTCATCTTGCAGGTGGTACTCCGAGACTTAGTTTAAGAAGGTGAGCATAAAAGTCAAAGTCAAAAAAAGTCAACCCAAAAAAAGTCAACCCTAGAAAGTCAACTACTGAAAAAGTCAACCCACTTTCAAAATCAAGATTTGAAGCTCAATTGAAAAATGGCGAAAGAATTTTGATAATCTGAGGTCTACATCGAAAGATATGGAGTTCGAAAGTTTGGGATTTGGAGATTCAGTAGAAAGAAAACCCTAATCCGGGAAATTTAGGGAAAAGTGCTTAAACGATCGAATTGGTCAAAATTGATGGTTCCAAATGAAATATAAGCACTGACTACGGGTAATGGAGAAGCCACTTGAAAGAAAAACCGAAAGAAAAGTCAATTCGGGAGAAAACCGAGAATTAGGGTTTTTGGTGGATTTCGGTGAAATCGAAAAGAATCACAGAAATGGCCCGACTTGGTAAGAACAAAGTTCCCAATGGATGAGGAATGATTAAAAAGTGATAGCCCAAGGCTCAGCTTGAAGAAAATCTAAAAATCGGACTTGTTTTGAGCAAAATCGGGTTTCGAAGGTAAAAAAGCCAAATTGGAAAATTTGGGAAAAATAGCAAATGAGCTCCAAATCTTCTGAAATTTTGAAAATCTCATTTTTAAATTATTTTAAAGAGATTGGAAAAAGAAAATCTTGATTCGGAGTTCGTTTGCAAAATGGCCAAATCTCGGGCTTCTTATGTAGTAATTTAAGAAAGAAAATCCCAAAAAAATAGCAAATGAGCTCCAAATCTTCTGAAATTTTTCAAATCTCGTTTTTAAATTATTTTAAAGAGATTGGTGAAAGAAAATCTTGATTCGGAGTTCGTTTACAAAATTTCTAAATCCCGGGCCTCCTATGCAATAATTCAAGAAGATAAATCCCGAAAAAATAGCAAATGAGCTCCAAATCTTTTGAAATTTTGAAAATATCATTTTTAAATTATTTGAAATAGATTGGTAATATAAAATCTTGATTCGGAGTTCGTTTGCAAAATGGCCAAATCCCGGGCCTTCTATGCAATAATTCAAGAAGATAAATCCCGGAAAAATAGCAAATGGACTCCAAAAATTCTGAAATTTTGCAGATCTCATTTTTAAATTATTTGGAAGATATTGGCAAAAGAAAATCTTGATTCGGAGTTCGTTTGCAAAATGGCCAAATCCCGAGCTCTTATGTAGTAATTCAAGCAGATAAATCCCGAAAAAATACCAAATGAGCTCCAAAAATTATGAAAACTTTGAGATCACACTTTTAAATTATTTGGAAGACATTGGTGAAGAAAAATCTTGATTTGGAGCTCGTTTAAAAATGGTAAAATATGGTGGCATGAAAGGGCATTTTTGGAAGAAAAAATCCAAATAAATAGCAAACGGACTCGAAAAATTTTGAAAACTTCCAGAACTCAATGTTTTATTATTTTGGAAGTATTAAAAAATAAAATTTGAATTTGGAGTCTGTTTTCCATTTATTTGCATCCGGGAGGTAAAACGGTCATTTCACCCAAGCAACCGAAAAGGGCTTCTTTGGGCCTTTCAAAAAATCAGACTTGGGCTGGAAAAGAGAAGTGTTGGCCTGCCAAGGCCCAAAGGAAGGAGGAAGCTTCTGATTTTTCAATCAAATGGCCAAGAATTAAGAGTTAGTTAGAGATTCTCTTTGATCAAGCCATGGTGATTAAGCCACATAGGCCAAGGGAGAGTGTCAACATTATTCTTGAACAGCTGTAATTTGGGACAGCTGGTATGCTAATCTAAGGGTGATAATTTCATGATTTTTTCGTCTTGAATTATTAGCCATTTGATGGAAAATTGGTTGGGAAAAAATGACAACATCCTTGCATGAGAGAGAGGGGCATTCGGCCTTCACATAGAGGAGGGATAATTTCATTTTCTTTCACTTCATTTTGCTGATTTCTCTTAGTTTTTCTTGGTTTTTTCTCTCTTTGGTTGAAAGCAAAAATAAAAAGTTTAGAAAAGAAAGGAAAGTTTGAAGAGATAAAGCTTGAAATATAGCTTCTTGAGGTTGCTCTCGAGCACCAACTCTTGCACTTTCTTGATTTTCCATTCTTGCTTTTGCTATTTTAATTATTATTTGGTGAGTTTCCTTTTTAAATAAGTGTTTTTTTTTTGTTCTGCTTAAGTTCTTTCTTCATCTCTTTCTTAAATATTTTTTTTACAATTTTTTTTACATTTTTCTCACCATGGCCGAATGGCCTACATTCTTTATTAATGTTGCTGTTTTGTTTATTTTATCATGTTATTTATGTTATTTTCTTTAATCTTGATGTTTTAAGTGTTATTCTACTTCATATAGTTGAGTCATATTTTAATTTGGTTGCTTTGTTTGTTGCCATTTATGATTTAAATATCATGTTCTTGCATTTTTAATTTTCTGTTTTCATAATATTTAAATTTGTTGATATTTTATATTTAGTATATCAAGTGTTTGTGAAAATGCTTGTGAGTATCTTTACTTTGTGTTTGCATGATTTAAGTCTTATATTTTAGTTGAGCATGTTAGTATATTAAGTGTTTGTGAAAATTCTTGTTTGGTTTTAGTATTTGCATGATTTGAGTGTTATATTTTAGTTGAGCATGTTAGCATATCAAGTGTTTGTGAAAATGCCATGCTTGTTGGAGCTTGAGGCCATTCGGCTACTCCATGTGTTTTACATTGTATGTGCATTTTTGACATGTTAGTTAGTAGGTTTTGCATTTGCATGTCATTTGATTTAGTTTTGTATGTTAGTATACCAAGTGTTTGTGAAAATGCCATGCTTGTTAGGAACATAGGCCATTCGGCTACCTTGTATTTAGCATCATGTGTGTATTTTTTTGCTATGTTAGTTGATAGGTTAGCATTTGCATGATATTTGTCTGAGTTTTTGGTTTAAGCATGCTTTGTGCTTGTGTTATTGCCATGCATATTTTAGAGGTTAGGTTAGGTTTATTTTGCATGCATTAGACCTAGGTTGCATTAAATGCCATGCAAGTTCATTTAGGTCTAGGTCACTATATGGATGCCATGCATTTTTCCATCACATTTAGGTTTAAACTCATATATTACATGCATCATATTCGCTGTATTTTTCATGCATTTCATGTTCATGCCACTTGACTAATGACTTAGGCCAATTAATGGTTCAAAGTCATGCTATCTTGAGCACACTTGTGGAAAATTAAGTTTTGTCAAATTGATTATTCTACCTTTGTGATTTTTTTTACTTAGCCAATTTTTATCTAACTTTTAAAAAGTATTAGCTTCTGTTTGTGAGTCATTTTGTGAGTTCTAAATATTTTTACTTTGATTTTTAAATGATTTTATCAAAGGCAAAAATGTATTTTGGCAAAACAGTTTTTTCACCCAGTACTCATACTTTCCCGATTTTTTTGGGAATTCATCTTTAATCAAAAAATTAAGCTGATTTTTTCTCGTGTATTTTTACATGTTCTGAGTCTCCAGTAATTGTTTTATATTTTTTTGAATTTTTAAAAATAGGGTAAAAAATCGTGGCTTAAAACTGGACAGTGGAGTCATAATTGAATTTAAAGAAAAATCATTTTTCTGTTTTGGTTAAGTTACTTAGAGGTGGCTGATTAGGAAGGTTAGCTACTGGCTTAGGGTATTTTCTAAGCCTTTTTAAACTCTAAAATGATTTTTTAAGTCTCAGGTCAAGGCTGGTCAAGTCCGGGATTTTAAATTTAGGAAATTAGAGCCATTTACAAAAAGGTTTAACCCAGTTTTTATTTTTAATCTAAGCCTTTCAAAATTGTTTTCAAACAATCACAAAGTATTTTGGTTTTAGAATATTTAATTTGACATATTTTCCTAAGGTAGCCGGATATCTTTTTAAATATACGGATTTCCTTAATTAAAGGAAAAAATACATTTTCATGCATTGCATTTTTTATATTCATGCATTTTATATAATATGTGATTTTTTCTATGACAATTTCTATGATATTAGTATGATTTTGAGTTATGTTATATTATTTATTAAATGATTTGGAATATTTCATGATATCCTATGCTTTTTATTTAGTTATTTTTGTCATATTATTTATCATATACTCTGTTCATGCATTATTATTTTCATTTTTATTTTTCATGCATATTATATGATAGCATTATTTTATATTCTATGTCATTTAAATCATATGCCATATCATTCATATTTGCCATGTCATTTAAATTATTTCATTTCATGTAGAATATATTATATTACCTAGGTCATTTCATTTCATATAGAATATATTATGTCACTTAGGTCATTTCATTTCATTTAGAATATGTCATATGACTTAGGATATTACATTTCATATAGAATATATTATGTCACCTAGGTCATTTCATTTCATTTAGAATATGTCATGTAACTTAAGATATTTCATTTCATTTAGAATATGCTAAGGTATTTAAATTATATCATATCATTTAGGATGCATTATATTATTTAGATTTTGCCATGTCATTTGATTTATGTCATGCATATACATATTCATATCTTTTAAAATGTTTTCAAAAGGATAATGATTTTTTCAATAAAAAAATAAAGATATTCCCGAGTTAAAATAATTCATGAGTTCTCTACCGGGTTTGCTGGAGGGAATATCATCAATTATCATTAATAAAGGAATATCTTTCTTTCAAAAAAAAAAAAAAGAGAGAATGATTCAGAAAGTTTTCCAAAACTAATAAAAATTTCTATATTTTGCCACGTTTGTTGGGAAATATAGGAAAATTTTGAATTTATAAATTCCGGATCATTTTCAATAAAAAAAATGGAATTATTTTTTTTTTAAAATTGGGAATTAACTTGAAATACTAAATTTAAAACCAACTGTACACCGAGATTTGAGATAACACATTATTAATAAGGTACCATTTTATACGGGCGCTTTAGGGGTGCTAATCCTTCCCCATACGTAATCGAGTCCCGAACCCGTTTTCTTTGATTTCTCTGGTTTAAACGCAGACTTGAAATTGGTTTTTAAAATGTTTTAATTAATTTTTAAAATATTTTATAAAATCGGTTTTAATAGGTGGCCGATCACACCTAGCTAAAAAAGATTGGTGGCGACTCCATGTCTTTTTCAAGGTCATTTTCAAAACCTTCATTTTTTTAGAGGAATTAAGTCGACTTTTCCTCGGTTTTTTTTTAATGTCACGCTTAACGAATAATAAAGTCTTGCGATGAGACTCGTTATTTTTTAGGTTGCGACAAGTTCGATATCCAAATTAGTCATCTGCGAAGTTAGGAGTGATATAATTAATATGTAACATAATCTGTTTTAATATGTATGCTGCCACTCCATATCAATTCTTCGATTTCATCATTGTTCGGATCCATTCGGTAATTTGATAAATCTCGTTGTAGACATCTAATTTTGTCCGGAACACTAAAACAGGTATGTTTTCTTCCTAAATTGATGTTTTAGAATGCAAAACGGCTTTTCTCATCCTTCGAGACTTAGTCTAAGAAGTCGAGCATAAAAAGTCAAACTTAAAAAAATCAACCCCAAAAAGTCAACTACTAAAAAAGTCAACCCACTTTCAAAATCAAGATTTGAAGTTCAATTGAAAAATGGTGAAATAATTTTGATAATCCGAGGTCTACATTGAAGGATATGGAGTTCGGAAGTTAGGTTACGGAGATTGAGTAGAAAGGAAACCCTAGTTCAGAAATTTTGGGGAAAAGTACTTAAACAATCAAATTGGTCAAAATTGAAGGTTCCAAATGAAATATAAGCACTAACTACGGGTAATGGAGAAGCTATTTGGAAGAAAAACTTAAAGAAAAGTCAATTTGGAAGAAAACCGAGAATTAGGGTTTTTGGTGGATTTTGGTGAAATTGAGGAAAATTGCAGAAATGGCCCGATTCGGTAAAACTAAAGCCCCTAATTGATGAGGAGTGATTAAACAAGGATAGCTCATGGCTCAGTTTGAAGAAAATCTGAGAAAAAAGCCTATTGGAGAAAAGATGGAAAAACGAGGAAATTCTCGATAGTGAAAAAAAGGGAAAAATCAAATTGGAAGGGAATTTGATCGTAAAAATTGTGCGTTTTTAGACCAACTCCAATTAAATATATGAAAAAGGCCCAGGAAAAGAAATTTTGAAAATCGGACTTGTTTTGAGCAAAACCAGGCTTCAGAGGCAGAAGGGCAAAATTGGAAAATTTGGGAAAAATAGCAAATGAACTCCAAAAATTCTAAAAATTTGCAGATCTCATTATTAAACCATTTCAATGAGATTGGCGAAAGAAAATCTGGATTCGGAGTTCGTTTGCAAAATGGCCAAATCCCGGGCCCACTATGTAGAAATTCAAAAGGATAAATCCCGAAAAAATAGCAAATTAGCTCCAAAAATTATGAAAACTTATAGATAATACTTTTCAATTATTTGGAAGATATTGGTGAATAAAAATTTAGATTCGGAGCTCGTTTAAAAATGGTGAAAGTTCGGGTGCACAAAAGGGCAATTTTGGAAGAAAAAATCCAAAAAAATAGTAAATGGACTCAAAATTTTTTTAAAACTTCCAGAAATCAATTTTCTATTATTTTGGAAGTATTAAAAAAATATATTTTGAATTTGGAGTCTGTTTGCTATTTATTTAGGTTTGGGGTCAAAAAATTCATTTTACCAAAGAAATCGAAAAACGCCTTTTCTTGTTTTTAAAAAATTGAAGCATGAGCTGGAAGGTGAAGGGTCAGCCGGTCAAGGCCCAATGGTGGGCAGATATTTTTTGATTTTTTAATCAAAGGGCCACAAGTGAAGAGGAATGTAGTTATTTTTTGTGATCAAGCCTTTGAATTTGCAACACATGGACCAATAGTTGGAGAGGGATCCTATTTATGACATCTTTATAGCATCATAATTCAAGGGCTGATGATTCTAATCTAATGGTGGATTTTTTTACATAGAAGGCATCTTAAGTGATAGCCATTGGATGAAAAATAACTACCTTGCTTCTAGAAGGGTACACCAATTGGCCAAGGCTATATTCAAGGGGGGGCTGGTTAGTTTTTCAAAAAGGTTGGAGGCTGAAGAGAGGCAGTAGCTAAGGAGAAAAACAGAGAAAAAAGAAAGGAAAAAGAGAGGAGAAAAAATGAGAAGGAAAAGAGGTGTTTTCTTCTTGATTTGGAAAGCTAGAGCAAGGTAGCTATGCTCTTTCATGGTTTTTTCATACTTTGTTGATATGATTTTGTTGTTTTGATTGTTATTTTTGTTTTCCTTTCATGAAATAAACTTGCTTCTAAGGATCTACTACTTTGTTTTTAAAGAAAAAAAAAAAAAAAAAACAAGTTTTCATCAAAAATTTGCCATGGCCGAATAGTTACTGTTTTGGGTAAATGATTTTGTGTTTGATTTTTATACATGAGCTTGATTTGTGGTAGGTTAGTTATTTGTGTTAGATTAGCTTGATTGTGATAGTTTAGTAATATACCATGCTATGTGTTTGTGACAATGCCATACTAGTTTAGGTTGCTCCATTCGGCCATGATGAATGTCATTGTGCATATGTGCATTTTTTGTGTGTCAACATGCTTAGTATTCTTCCATTTATGTTTACATATTTAGACCATGCTATGTGTTAGTTAAATTGTCATTGATATGTTCATGAGTTATGTTTGTCACCATATTTGTATTATTATCACATTTGCTACCATGTGTTTGTGGAAAATACCATGCTAAGCTTATAGGACCATTCGGCCATGATGAATGTCATTGTGCATGTGTGCATTTTTTGTGTGTTAACATGCTTAGTATGTTTCCATTCATGTTTACATATTTAGACCATGCCTTGTGTTTGTTATATTGTCATTGATATGTTTAGGAGTTATGTTAGTCACTACATTTGCATTATTATCATGTTTGTTACCATGTGTTTGTTTTATTTACTAGCTACTTGATTTTGAGGACCATTCGGCCAATATGATTCATTTTGCTTTGTGGGTAGATTTTCAATTTGGTTAGTTGATAGATTTGCATTTCATGCCATAACATTGTGTATTGTGATCTTGTTTGCCATATGTTTGTGTCATTTGCTAGATAGGATTACACTAGGATGCTTAGTGGCCATTCGGCCTTTTCATATATCGTTGCCTTGTATATCATTTGCATTTTGTTTAGGTATCATTGCTGCCTTGCATTATTATTAGGTTTATTGGTCACTATATGTTCATGGCATTCTCATCACATTTTAGGTCTAGGCCATATTTGTATTGCCATGCATATAAAGTCTAGAATCATATTGGTATTGCCATGCATTTGTTATGCTATTTAGGTTTTAAGCCACTTTGTATTGCCATGTATTTCATGTCATTTTAGGTCTAAGTTTCATTTGCATTATTATACATCTCATGCATACTTAGGTTAAGATTGCATTTATTGCCATGCAAGTTTGTTAGGTCTAGATCATCCTTGTATTGTCATGCATATTTCCATGCATATAAGGTCTTAAATCATATTGGTATTGCCATGCATTTGCTATACTATTTAGGTCTTAGGTCACTCTGTATCACCATGCATTTTCATGTCACTTTAGGTCTAAGTCTCATTTGCACCATTATACATATCATGCATACTTAGGTTAAGATTGCATTTATTGCCATGCAAACTCATGCTACTGTCTTAGGGTAGTTTATAAACCTTTTTAAACTCCAAAAATGATTTTATAAACCTCGGGTTAAGGGTGGTCAAGTCCGGGATTTTAAACTTAGGAAAGTAGAGCCATTTTTAAAGGGTTTGGCTAGGATTTCAATCTTCATTCAAGTTTCTTTCAAAATTGTTTTCAAACAATCACAAAGTATTTTTGTTTTAGAAAAATTTAATTTGATGTTTTTTTCCTAAGGTAGCCGGATATCTTTTTAGATATACGAATTTCCTTAATTAAAGGAAAAAATACACTTTCATGCATTGCATTTTCCATGTACATGCATATTTTATAATATGTGATTCTTACTATGATAATTTCTATGGTATTGTTATTATTTTGATTTATATGTTTTTGGTGTTATGTTGTTTGTTATATGGTTTTGAATATTTTATGCTATTCTATGCTTTTTATTTAGTCATTTATTTTTGTCATATTATTTAGCATATACTATGTTCATGCATTATTATTTTTATTTTTATTTTTATTTTCATGCATATTTCATGATAGCATTATTTTATGTTTCATGACATTTCATTTCACTTAGGATATTTCATTTTATTTAGGATATTTTATTTCATTTAGAATATCATGTCATTTAAATTATATCATTCCATTTAGAATATACCATGTTACTTAGGATAATTCATTTAATATAGAATATATTATGTCACTTAGGACATTTCATTTCATTTAGGATATTTCGTTTTATTTAGGATATTTTATTTCATTTAGAATATCATGTCATTTAGATTATATCATTCCATTTAGAATATCTCATGTTACTTAGGTTATTTCCTTTCATATAGAATATATTATGTCATTTAGGACATTTCATTTCATTTGGGATATTTCATTTTATTTAGGATATTTCATTTCATTTAGAATATGCTATGTCGTTTAAATTAAATCATTTAGGTTGCATTATCTAGACTTTGCTATGTCATTTTATTTATGTTACACATATTCATATTCATATCTTTTTAAATGTTTTAAAAAAGATAATGATTTTCAATAAAATAAAGATATTCCCGAATTAAAATAATTCATGGGTTCTCTTCCGGGTTGCCGGGGAGGATATCATCAATTATCATTAATAACCGAATATCTTTCTTAAAACGAGATTGATTCGGAAAATTTTCTAAATAAATAAAAATTTCAACATTTTGCCGAATTTTCGGGGAATATAGGAAAATTTTGAATTAATAAATTCCGGATTATTTTTAATTAAAAATAGAATTATTTTTCTTGAAATTAGGAATTAACTTGAAATACTAAATTAAAAACCGACTTTTTTACCGAAACTTGAGATAACACACGATTAATAAGGTACCATTTTATACGGGCGTTGTAGGGGTGCTAATCCTTCCCCGCATGCAACCGAGTCCCGAACCCAATTCTTCTATTTTCTCTGGGTTATAACGCAGACTTGAAATTGGTTTTAAAAATATTTTAATTAATTTTAAATTTTTTTACAAAACTGGTGTCAATAGGTGGCCGATCACACCTAGCTAAAAAAGATTGGTGGCGACTCCATGTCTTTTTCAACATCATTTTCAAAACCTTCATTTTTCAAGAGGAATTAAGTAGACTTTTTTTCGATTGTTTTTTAATGTCACGTTTAACGAATATAAAATCTTGTGATGAGACTTATTATTTTTTAGATTGCGACATTCGCATTAGTCTACCTACTTGCAAAAATTAGGCATAAATCCTAATTGCCATAGGAGTTCGGACAATTCTCAACATTTCGTTCTATAACAAAAAAAAAATTATAAACATTCAAACATGTTTGAATCCTAGGCAGTTATTTACCGTTTGGAATCAAAAATATAAACTGCCTTTTGGTAGTTTACTTGATCTGCTTGGATCAATTGGATCGAGTTCCACCCATTATTGACGGACACTGATCCACCATTTCCAACAGTCATGATCTTTGAATCCAAAAATCATTTAGTTTTCACTTGTTTTTTCTTTAAAAGGATATGATATCAAGTCCTAAAGCTTTGTGGGGGGTATAAAGATAGATTAGATACGGGATCTTTGAGTTTATCTGGGCTAAATATAAGCTCGAAGGAAAAGACTTTAATATATTTTTAGAAGAGAGGTTTAATTTGATAGAAGATTAGTTGCAAATTAAAAAAAAATGGTAGAGATTACTAACAAAAACATAATAGCTATTACTAACATAAAAGTGGTTAGAGGTAGCAAATGGTAGATTTGAGTTGGTTCAAGTCCAACTGACTTTGGGTTTTGGTCAAATTGGGTTATGGTCACCTTAGGTTTGGGTTGTCTTGGAATATGAGTTTTTTTTTTTTTTTTAATTTGGATGTCTTCGAATTCAAGTCAATAAATGTTTGAACAATGGTGTAAACATGTTTTTCCATTGGTTTTTTTTTTTTCACAATATACAAATATCAAATTTCTCAAAACTAATACTTGTTTTTCGTCTGGATCGAAAATAAGGTATTTGATGAGTTGATCGATGGAATTCTTGATAAAAAGGCGTCGGACGGGAAGAATTCCTGCAAGAAAGGTGTTGGATGGTCGGTCTGATCGTGTCTAGTCTAGACTCCTCTCTTGAATAGTAGATAAGTGAAAGGAAAGAGATAAGATGGAGTTTACCTCTCTTGAAATGAAAAACTTTAAAAAATTGTGTGCTTAGTGAAAATTAGAGGGGGGTGCCAAATTTTAGAAAATACATAAAGAATGAATTGGATTTGAGGCATGATATCAGTTTTTTAAAGGATGAATAAAGAATGAATGAATTGCCTTGAAAACACACAAAATAATTGTAACACTCTAAGCAGAATAGTGAAAATGATAAGAAAAATATTTAATATTTGATAAACATGTCTTATTGTCGGTCGAGTTGGTGCCCTATTGTTAATTGACATGTCTTATTGTCGATCGATTTTGACTTATTGGTCGATCGAGTCATGGTTTCAAAGTTTAAAAAAAATATGGAGTGTCAACAACATTCCCTGTGTTGATTGACACTCTCTGTTTGAATAATTCATAATTGTCCAAATTTTCGTAATTATTAGATCATTATGTCTTTCCTAGATAATTTTCAAAACTAATTTCTATTAGTTATTCGGACTTTTCATTCAAGCTGACTTGTTCATCAACTTTCATCTCGACCATCTGTCATAAGTGCAAATCTGAAGATTTGATACTAGACACAAAAATGGAGTTGTCACCAATCTTTTCTGTTAGGTGTGATTGGGCACCTAAATGAATCTATCATCTTTAAATAAGTCCTAATCTTGAAGAAGACTCCTTAAAAAAAATATGTTATAGTCTACATCTTCAGAACTAGGTTTGAGAGTACGATTACGTGTGGGAAAGGATTAGCACCCCCACAACGTCCATCCAAAGACAGTACCAATTAGTCTCATGTTGTACTAAATTTGGTCTTAAGTAAATGGTGTTTTATTCTTAATTTTATTAAATATGAATATTGAAATTTTTTTCAAGGTTTTCTCCATCATTCTAGCGAAATTTCAAAAGAAATTTCCTTGCCTTAAGAGTATTCAAGTGAAAACTATTCGTTCTCCTAAAGAAACTCCGTCGTTGTATTATTTATGTTTTATTGGAAAATTTCTTAATTTTTTTCAACATTCTAGAAAAATTACTAAAAGTTTTCATCACCTCAAAAGTATTTAAGAGAAACCATTCGTTATCATAAATAGGCTCTATCGTCGAACTTATTTATGTTTTATAGAGATATGTAATTTCATTTGGAAATAAATATCGATCTTTAATATTGAAATCTTTTCTAAACTCTCTGTTATTTTGGTGGAATTTATAAAAAAAGTTTCACCTAAAAATTTCTTAGAAGATCGACCATTCGCAATTTTCTTAGAATTTCAGCATTAGAAAGATCTTAATTTATTTTTTAACTTTTCAAACAAGCAAATAAATAATTTTACAAATTTATTTTGTTTAGTATTTTATCAATTTAAAAAAAAAAAAAGATCTAAAATCTCAAACATAATGTTATTAGCAAGTAAAACAAACAAATAAGTAAGCAAATGAATAAACAAATAAATCAATTAATTAAAACTAAACAAAACAATATAATATAATATAATATAAGAAAATTGGAATAAGGAAAATGGGTCAACAGGTGGATTAAGGTACAAATCAAGCGGTAGGTATGGATGCAAGGTCTTGGGTATCTATTTGGGAATGAAAGTTTGGTTGAAAAGTTGATTGTGGTAGTAGTGGTAGTGATAAGGGTTTGGTGTAACATTGTTTATAGTGGGGTAATAGGACTAGACATGTGGTTTGGATGGTATGGGAGAAAACTTCCTACTTGTTGCCCTCATTAAGTCATTGAATAGACATCTCTTTTTTTGGGTGCCCGCTCTTTCTTTGCACTGGTTGTCTTTCCATCTTCAAGCTTCTCATTTTTATCATATTTTCTATTATTTCTCTAGAAATCATCATGTCAACAAAGTTCTCAGTAGCATTCCCAATCATCTTATTATAGTACAGGGCTCGGAGGGTACTAATAAACAGCACCATAGTTTCCTTCTTTGTGAAAGGTGGTTGGACTTAAGCAAAAACATCCCTCTACTTTTGAGTATATTTTTTAAAGCTTTCAATAGCTTTCTTCTCCATATCCTGCAGGGCCAAGCCATTTGGAACCATATCAATATATGCTTGTATTGGATAATGAATGCCCTTACTAGCTACTTCCAAAAACAGATACGATTTTATCCAGTTGGACATACCATCTCATAGCAGACCTGTGAGACTATCTTGGGAAACATGAATTAACAACTTGTCAATATGTTCATAATCGGCCTTTGTCCTACAGTACATGGTGATATGGGTCACAAAACATTTGGTCCCATCATATTTTTATCAAAATCAGTATTTTTGAACTTTGGTTGGATCACCACATCAGGCACTAAGAAAAGTCCAATGGCATCCATGGAACCATAAAAGTCCATTCCTTCAATAGCCCAGAGCCTTTCTTTTAAAAGATCCATCTTTTGAGAACTTAAGTCCTCTTTTACTTATGGAGTGCACATCTTCAACTTTTCTAGCACTTTAGGATCAACTAAGTCAAGGACTTGGATTGGATATGACGCTTTTATGCCGTGCACATGAGTGGTATACCCTTGAAATTGGGGTGGACCTATGGTTGATGGCATACCAAAGTATGAATAAGGATACCCTTGCTTCAATGAATAGTGCTTGTTGTGGTTGTGCCCTTTGGAATGTCTGAGCTTGATATGGGTTAAAATGCGATGGGTATAGGGATCTTCCACATTTTGCATGCCCTTCTTGGATGTTCACTTCTTCTGCCGGTCATTTTCCTTTGTTCAGATTCATCAGCAATTTCATCATTTTTTTCAATTACACTTTCACCTCTTCTTATGCCTTTTCCATTTTGTCCATTTGGATAGCTTGTTTTTTTCCATTGCCATAGCTTGTGCATGAGTGTTGTATGGATGATGAATTGCTTTCGATGAACGAGCTATCCTTGAACCTTTATTTTCATAATTTTTTAAAATTATGATGCCATGTTATGTCTTTTATTTTCAAAATGTATGTATGAATGAGTGAATGCATTATGAAGTATTTGTTGCAAACAATTGCTAAGCAACCAAAGACTTTAAATTTTACTTTATGAATTATTTTAACTCAGGAATAATCTTGATTTATATAAAAAAAATGTCATTTGTTTTTCATGTATTTTGAAAATCATCGAAAATGATCATAAGTATGCCAAAATGTTACTCAGATAAAAATGAAATAAACATGCTCATTTATCATGATATGATAAACATTTTATTATGACCTAGTAAAAAAATAATGACATGACAAACGATTGACATAGCATACAAAATGACATATGAATAAATCGACATGGCGTATGGATAGCATGGCATATAGGTGACATGGCATAAGAATGAATGTCATGTGAATGAAATCGACATGGCATAGAAAATGACATGGCATATGGATGACATGACATAAGAACGAATATCATGTGAATGAAATCGACATGACATGCAAAATGACATGGCATAGGTGACGTGGCATAAAATGATGACATGGCATAAAATGAATGTCATGTGAATGAAATCACATGGCATACAAAATGACATGGCATATGGATGACATGGCATAAGATGATGACAAGGCATGAATGACATGGCATAAAATGAATGTCATGTGAATGAAATCGATATGGCATACAAAATGAAATGGCATATGGATGACATGGCATAAGATTATGAGAAGGCATGAATGACAAAGCATAAATGATGACATGGCATAAAAAGATGACATGGCATAGGTGACATGGCATAAAATGAATGTCATGTGAATGAAATCGACATGGCATAAAATGAATGTCATGTGAATGAAATTGACATGGCATTCAAAATGACATATTAATGACATGGACAAGTGTCATAGCATGAGGATGAATTTATTTGAGAATGACTCGGAATTTATTAATACAAAAATCTTTTCATGTTCCCCGACAAACCCAGCAAAACATAGAAAATTTTATTTATTTTGAAATTTTTTGAATCATTTTTGTTTTAGAAAAGGGTATTCCTTTGTTAATAATTAATGATATCCTCCCCGACAGACCTAGCAGAGAAAATCGTGAATTATTTAAGCTCGGGAATATTGCTTATTTTATTAAAAATGTTATGAATATCATAGCATGATAATACATGTCAAGTGAATGAAAATGACATAGCAAACGAAGGCTAGATAAGCATAATGACATGGCAAACCAAGTGATATGGCATGAGATATGGATGTGTCATGAAAATAGAATGACAAGGAAGAAATGTCATGGTAGCCGAATGGTCATGGTAATGACATGAATGGCGTGACATGCTTAATCATGGTATGAAATGGGTTCAAACATTAAATGACATGGCAAAGGGCATGCTATATGAATGATATGGCATAAATGACATAAAACATGAATACAATGTCATGGTGGCCGAATGACATGGTGATGGCTTGTGAATGGCCTAATGCATGGTGATGGCATGTAGATGGCCGAATGGCATGAAAATGCACCTAAACCATAAATGACATGGCATATGACATGGCATGACATGTTATATAGATGACATGGCATGAAAAGGACCTAAACTATAAATGACATGAAAAATGGAATGGCATGACAATGACATAACCTTAAATGACATGGCACATGATATGTTATAATGGATGACATGGCATGGATGACATGGCATACGATGATGACATGGTATAGGTGACATGGCATGACATAGCATGAAATAATGACATGGCATATGTGATATGGCATGAAATGGTCATGACTACTAGAATGACATAGAATAGCCGAAAATGACTTATTCTCTACATGACATGAAAAGTGATCCTAGATGCATGACATAGCTACATGACCTAAGATGCATGACATAACCAAACATGATGCAAGGCATGGCATGAAAAATATATGGGCTGGCCGAATGGTATATGTTTCATGTCAAGAACACAAAATGCAAGAGAACACAACTACATGACCTAAAATGCATGATACAACCAAGTATGATGCAAGGCATGGCATGGACCAAAATGCATGAGATGGCCGAATGGTATAGGGGCTTATCACAACATGAAAATGATGCAAAAACTAATATAGCATGAAAATAGTGCAAAGAACATGATTAAAGATGCATAGACATGCAAGGAAGTAAATAAAAACAAGTAAACAAAGAACAAGGAAAGTGAGCTCCATGGTTGGTACAATGGGCATAGCCCTCCCCAAACCAAAATCACTTGATATTATCAAGATCATGAAGCCTTTCCAACCCATAAATCAGAAAATAAACCAAGTAAACTAAATTGGATTTTAACAGGACTTTGAGTCTGAGAGAAAATGGAAATTAGCTCAGGCAAAAAAGGTTGCATTAAGAGCCAGCAAAGGCATGTTGGACCAGGCCACCAGGGGAGAAAAGAAGTTGAAGGTTTATTTTTTCTCTTACGAAACTAAAAAATAGTAATTCTTTAAAAAGGATGGAGTTTTGTTTGTCTTAGAAAATGTACAAAAGCAGTCTTGATATGATTGATTTGATTTTTTTTTACCCTATTAATTTGTTAAATCTAGTATGCAATTGAGATCAGGAAGAGGAACAGCGGTTGCGAAAAGCGGTTTTTTTATATAAATATAGCCAAAAAAAAATTTCCAAAATACCGATCCTTTTAGATTATTTCACAAAATACGCTGGTTTTAAAATTAGCTGGGAAATCGCCACCCCCCATGGCGATTTCCCAGCATCAAAATATTGATTTGGGCTAAAAATACCAAGGGAAATCGCCATGGGGGGTGGCGATTTCCCTTGGTGTTTTTTTCAAATTTTTCTAAAAATTCCAAGGGAAATCGCCACCCCCCATGGCGATTTCCCTTGGTATTTTTAACCAAATTTGTAAAAAGGATGAAGGGAAATCGCCATGGGGGGTGGCGATTTCCCTTCATGTAATTTTTTTTTTTTAATTTATAAACAAATTTTAATTTTTTTTTTAATTTGTAAATTTTATTTTTTAAATTTAAAAATTATAAATTAAATTAAATTTCTTATTAAATTTAAATATGGAAAATTTTGTTTCTTATAAAAATTAAAAAAACAAAATAATATTTCTTCTTAAATTTGTATATCAAAAATTATATTTGTAAGTTTTGTTTTAATTTTAAAAATTTGTAAGTTTAGTTTTTTAATTTTAAAATTTATAAATTAAATTAAAATAATTTTTTTATAATTTTAAAAATAAAGAAATTTCGTAAGGTATATTTTATTATTTAAAATTTATGAACAAATTTTTTTAAATTTTGTTAATTGATTTGTATTAGATAAAAATAAAAAACAAACAAAAAAACTTGCATTACATTTTCATAAGCAAACAAGTGAAATTCTGGAAAGCAGAAAAAAAAATTTCTGGATAAGACTGATGATATAGGTTTTTAGACATGTTTCAGCTATATTTCCAGTCCATCAAATGGTGCAGAAAATATTGGAACTTGATTCTTTCTGCAATGGATAAGACTGATGATATAGGTTTTTAGACATGTTTCAGCTATATTTCCAGTCCATCAAATGGTGCAGAAAATATTGGAACTTGATTTTTTCTGCAATGGATAAGACTGATGATATAGGTTTTTAGACAGGTTTCAGCTATATTTCCAGTCCATCAAATGCTGTAGAAAATATTGGAACTTGATTCTTTCTGCAATGGATAAGACTGATGATATAGGTTTTTAGACAGGTTTAAGCTATATTTCCAGTCCATCAAATGGTGCAGAAAATATTGGAACTTGATTTTTTCTGCAATGGATAAGACTGATGATATAGGTTTTTAGACAAGTTTCAGCTATTTTCCAGTCCATCAAATGCTGCAGAAAATATTGGAACTTGATTTTTTCTGCAATGGATAAGACTGATGATATAGGTTTTTAGACAGGTTTCAGCTATATTTCCAGTCCATCAAATGCTGCAGAAAATATTGGAACTTGATTCTTTCTGCAATGGATAAGACTGATGATATAGGTTTTTAGACAGGTTTCAGCTATATTTCCAGTCCATCAAATGGTGCAGAAAATATTGGAACTTGATTCTTTCTGCAATGGATAAGACTGATGATATAGGTTTTTAGACAAGTTTCAGCTATTTTCCAGTCCATCAAATGCTGCAGAAAATATTGGAACTTGATTTTTTCTGCAATGGATAAGACTGATGATATAGGTTTTTAGACAGGTTTCAGCTATTTTCCAGTCCATCAAATGCTGCAGAAAATATTGGAACTTGATTCTTTCTGCAATGGATGAGACAAATGATGGGATTTATCAATCACATTTTGCATTGAATAAGTTATAACTTTTTCAGTCAAATAGTCCTAGGCAGAATATCAGAATCAGATTTCATCCTATACAAAGGATGGGATTTGTCATCTGGTACAACATAATGAACCATTATAAATTCATAATACTTATGAAGGTTTACAATACCCCCTACAACAGTTTTTCAATCAGATTTTTCCTGAGTGCTAAAACCTCCTCATTCTCATTCTCATTCTCATTCTCATCCTTCTATATTTCTTCTTTCTTTTGCTACACAACATGAGCAATAGAGTGATCGCATTGGTCTACTATAATGGCCAAATTCATAATACTGACGAAGGTGCTACCTTTGATTGTGAACGTCCAAAAAGTTTTCGTGTTGAAGACGACGTCACATTAGAGGAACTGAAGCTGCAAATTCATACAAAAATTAAAGCTGGAACTAGAAAAAGAGTTTCAGAGGTTAAGTACAGGCATCCTCTTTCTATTGGTGAAGGATGTGTCCGATATAGAACATTTCCACTTGAAGATGATGATGATGTCAGATGCATGTTTTATGCTCATGAGACATTTGCAAATGTTGGTGCCCTTGAGTTATATGCTGACATAGATGATGTTGACGATGATTGCGGCCCTTCAAATGTTCGCACAACAGAAAACTTTCCCATAGAAGATTATGATTCTGGGTCGTTCTATGTTCACACTACATACGACGTTCCCACAGAAGAAGTCGTGCCCTTATCTCAAGCTACAACTTTTCAGACTTCATTAGTCTCACAAACCCTAATTCCTACTACCCTCGAAGATGAGCTAGCTGGTGTTGATCCTGTTCGTCCACGTGGAGTCCATGGTGAAGATGTTGGTGAATTTAGTGAGCAGGAAGAGGATGCTGAATTCGCAAGTGATGACAATACTGATTCTGACCCAGACGTCGTCCCTGCTGAGATCAACACTCATGGAGATATCAACACTCATGGAGATATCAACACTCATCGAGATATTCCCCCATATCAGGCTGCATCCCATATGCATACACTGGATTTGGAGGCAATGCATGTGCCGGAATTTCCAGAGTATGCTCATACATTAGCTATGCCTCTGACATTTGATCCATCTGCAGTTGATCTGTGTGTTGGGTTACAATTCCCAACGAAAGAGGCTGTGCTTTCAGCTATCAAGCACTATAACATCAAAAACTCTGTAGATTACAAAGTAATTGAATCTGAGCCGACGAAATATTATGCCAAGTGCGTAATGTATGGGAATGGGTGTAATTGGAGAATAAGGGCAACTTTTATGAAGAAGAAACATCTATGGGAGATTAGAAAATATGAAGGGCCTCATACTTGCACATCGGGGATGATTTCACAAGATCATTGCAAGTTAGATTGTAACATGATCTGTTCATGCATTTTGTCATTGGTCCAAGCAAATCCGGAGATTTCCGTTTCAGTTTTGATCGCTGAGATGCGAATCCGGTATGGATACATCACCTCCTACAAGAAAACATGGCAAGCAAAGCAAAAGGCAATTGTTCGAGTATTTGGCGATTGGGAAAGATCGTACAATGAGCTACCTAAATGGTTAGGTGCAATGCAACATTTCGTGCCTGGTACAATTGTGGAATTGCAAACGGTACCTGCATATCACGGTGATCGACTGGTCCAGGGTAAGAGAATATTCCATCGACTATTTTGGACATTTAAGTCGTGCATTGAAGGGTATCCGTATTGTAAACCTATTGTGCAAATAGATGGTACTTTCTTATATGGAAAATACAAAGGCACATTATTGTTAGCTATTGCACAAGATGGCAACCGAAACATACTGCCAATTGCCTTTGCCATTGTGGAGGGTGAGACAACAGAGGCTTGGTCATTCTTTCTCAGTAACTTGCCCAGACACGTGACAAAACAGCCTGGCATTTGCTTGATGTCTGATCGACATGAAGCCATCAAAGCTGCGATTAGACGCGATGGTGGATGGAATCCTCCACATGCATATTCAGTGTACTGCATTCGACACATTGCAGCGAAGTTTATGAAAAAGTTTAACAATAAGGAATTGCGTCGACAAATTGTTAACATGGGTATGGAATCAAATCATAGTTATTTTATCTCTTATATTTCGTTTAGCATATAAAATAATATTGAAATTCACAAGTTTTTTGTTTTAAAATTTATTAGGATACGAGTTGAGGCGACCGAATTTTCATTTCATGTATGACAATCTTCGTGGAGAAAATACAGAGGCGGCTAATTGGCTTGATAGGATCCCCAAGGAGAAGTGGGCGCAGTCATATGATCAAGGAAGGCGTTATGGCCATATGACAACCAACCTAGCTGAATCTATCAATTCGATGTTGAAGGGAACGCGTCATCTTCCCATTACTGCTTTAGTGCAATCAACATATTATAGGTTGGCTGTACTTTTTGTTAAGATGGGGAACAAGCAAATTGCCATGATGGAGGGAGGGCACACATATTGTGAAACAGTCACACAAGCTATGCAAGAAAATCGCAGGAAAGCTAACTCCCACATTGTTCGTAATTTTACGCGAACAAATCAATCTTTTCTGGTTGAAGAGTTAGTTGCCCCACAAGAGGGTGTTTCTGCAATGAAGTACAAAGTCAACCTCAGTGACATGTGGTGTGATTATGGAAAGTTTCAAGCACAAAGGTTCCCTTGTTCACATGTAGTTGCTGCCTGTGCACATGTCCATGTAGATTGCATGCAATATGTGGACAAAGTCTATAGACTGGAAACTATATTGAATGTTTATAGACATGAGTTCGAAACTGTTGGAAATGAAGGTTACTGGCCTCAATATGATGGTCCAGAAGTGTGTCCCAATCAAGAAATGCGGAGAAATCCACATGGTCGGCCAAAATCAAGTCGTATTCGTAATGAAATGGACCTCAGGGAGAAAGGCCAACCAAAACGTTGTGGATTATGCAGAAACGAAGGTCATAACCGTCGAAATTGTCCGCATCGATTTGGCACATTGGGGGAGACTTCGCATCAACAATAAATGAATTACATGTTTTTCTCAACTTATTATGTACTTTGGATTATAAGGGAAAATGTAATGCAAGTTTTTTTGTTTGTTTTCTGTTTTTATCTAATACAAATCAATTAACAAAATTTAAAAAATTTGTTCATAAATTTTAAATAATAAAATATACCTTACGAAATTTCTTTATTTTTAAAATTATAAAAAAATTATTTTAATTTAATTTATAAATTTTAAAATTAAAAAACTAAACTTACAAATTTTTAAAATTAAAACAAAACTTACAAATATAATTTTTGATATACAAATTTAAGAAGAAATATTATTTTGTTTTTTTAATTTTTATAAGAAACAAAATTTTCCATATTTAAATTTAATAAGAAATTTAATTTAATTTATAATTTTTAAATTTAAAAAATAAAATTTACAAATTAAAAAAAAAAATTAAAATTTGTTTATAAATTAAAAAAAAAAATTACATGAAGGGAAATCGCCACCCTCCATGGCGATTTCCCTTCATCCTTTTTACAAATTTGGTTAAAAATACCAAGGAAAATCGCCATGGGGGGTGGCGATTTCCCTTGGTATTTTTATCAAAATTTGAAAAAAAACACCAAGGGAAATCGCCACCCCCATGGCGATTTCCCTTGGTATTTTTAGCCAAAATCAATATTTTGATGCTGGGAAATCGCCATGGGGGTGGCGATTTCCCAGCTAGTGTTAAAACCAGCGTATTTTGGGAAATAATCTAAAAAGATCGGTATTTTGAGATTTTTTTTTTTTTAGCTATATTTATATAAAAAAACCGCGAAAAGCTGCACTTAATATTTTTAAGGACGTGAAGAAATTCTGGATGAAAATAGAGAAACTGGCAAGTCATAATAAATTGATCTTCCCTGAATGTTTTCCAATTTGTTAACATCAAGAATCTTATTTCTCCATTTAAATTTGTGATTCCAGGTGCTTTACAATCATCAAATGGAGCTTGATGCGAAAAAGAAAAAGGCACTTGATAAACAGCTTGAATTTCTTTTAGGGCAAACTGAGAGGTCGCTGTTTTACCCTAAATTTCATTACCTTCATTAAGGAAAAGTGCACTGATATTCGTTGTGGATTTTAGGTACTCAACAATGTTGGCGGAAAATTTAGTGGACCCATACAAACCTGTGCAACAATGTCCTGCTCAACATCAACTAACCTCTCCTGGTAAAGTAGATATGAATGACATTGATGAACCCTTGGACTTGAATGCTGGTAATCAGAATGTTGTAGTTTTGTCATAATAATAATTGCCTTATCAACCAAAGTACTCTACTACTATTAACACTTGCCTATGAAACCTCTCCCGCTATTATTGCAGATGCTGATGAAGATTTTGATGTACACTCTGAAGAAGAATCAGTAAGTATTTTTCTTTTAATCAAGGAATTCCTTTTTATCTTCACTTTTACAATATGTCTGTTTCAAATTAGTGTGAAATGTAAGCCTTTCTCCTTGTTTTTCATTTGATTTCTTTTTATTTTTTAAAACACTTCATGATGTATCCTCTTATATTGTGTCATTGGTAATTGATGACAAATGATTATAATTGCTATGGGTGTCAAACCATGTCAGATTGTCATGCATATACTGAAGTTTATTATTTTTACTGATTATGTATTTTCTTTTGAGAAAATAGTGAAAAAGGAAAAGAAAATAAAATAAAATAAAATTTCTATGAATTATTTGGTCTTGGGCCTTTTAACAGAATTTCTATGAAATTCTTGTAGATAGGTTTGTTCTTGTTTTTGCTTGTAAATCGCCAAGCTTGTGTTCTAATCTTCAGGAGACTCTGAAGAGACTCGGTGAATATTTTTCTTTTAGTTAAAAATTCCTTTTCATCTTCTCTTTTATGATATATATGTTTCAAATTAGTTTGCAAATGTATGCCTTTCTCCTTGATTTTTTTGCTATAACAAAACACTTTATGACATCCTGTTATATTGTGTCATTCGGTAATTGATGACAAACGATTACGATTGTTATGGGGTGTCGATATGTCAGGCATATGCTGAAATTTATTTCATTTTACTGATTATATAATTTCTTTTGAGAAATTAGTGAAAAAGGAAAAGAAAATTACGGGTCTGTTGGACTTAAAGAAATGACTTAGTGTTAGCCCTATAAACATAACATTTCTTCTTGTAGATAAGTTTGCTCTTTATTTTTGCTCCTAAATCATCAAGCTGTGTGGTCTGACTATTATTTTCATCATGATCTTGTTGACTATTATTTTCATCATGATCTTGTTTTAGGAAGATAATGAGCAAACAATCGAGGAAGATGAGGCTCTTATAACTGCAGAAGAAAGACAAGAAGAACTGGCAGCTTTGCACAGTGAAATAGATCTTTCACTTGAGGAGCTCCTTAAGCGTTATGCTGTGGAAGCAGGTGAATCGTTGCTGTTATACACTTTTATTCTTTTTTTCTTTTGCCTTTCTTTTCCTTTCCTTTCCCTTACCTTCTTCTTTTTTCTTTTCTTTTTCTTTCTGTTGGGATGGGGGATTGATGTCTTTATTTCTGTTTGTCCTTCTTTCCTATAATATATCTTCTTGACCTTAACTTTTATTTTTTTTTTGAAGAAAACACAAAATTATAGGCTATTCTGCATAATAGTAAAGCACTTTGATCATTTTCCCCTAGATTTCTTTCTATGAAGCTTTCTTCTGTGTTGAAATTTCTATTATTATCCTCTTTTCACCTTCTCCAACATAAGAACTATTCATATACTTGGATCACAGTGAGTTTTCTTCTTCTCCCCCCCTGGCTTCTTTTTTTTTTTCTTTGAGGGAATGGGGTTAACTCATTTTTTAAAGTATGGTGTGCACTCTGATTCATTACACAGTTGGAGTTATCATTGTTAGCATATGTTATCGAGTGTTAATCAATTGATTCCTCCCCCTTTTTTTTTATTTCCCCTTTTCTCAAACAAATAAGAAAAGTTTAGGCAGTCTTTCTTGGCCAAAAAAGTTATTAGTAGTGTATGTCATTGTCTTTCCTTGGCCAGAGTTGATTACCATTTTCTTGACCATTTATTTATTGTTATTTGATTAAAACTTTGATACACATGCATTCTTTCCGTTTTTTGCTTCCCATGGCTAGGATGATGAGACAACACTGTCTGAGGAGGAGGAACTGGCAAAAGCAGATTCAAACAATCCCACAGATGAGGTAATGGCCATGCTCAATATGGCTTGCGTTTCTATGTCTCAATTTCCTGAGCTTCTAGTGAAAAGTTCTTCAATTGTTTCTATCCCAGCTTTGGTGTTGAAGTTCTTTTCCTAGTCTTAGTTTTTGAATTTCTTGTCCTTAGTCTACATTAAACATTGCAGCTGTTTTGCAGATTGTATTACTGCAAAAGGAGAGTGAAATTCCTGTGGAAGAATTGCTTGCTAGGTATAAAAAGGTAGGTTAAATGATTGTTTCTTCTTTTTGGAGGAATGTTACTTTTCTTATATTTAATTTTTGTCTTTATTATCCACATTTATCAAATAGGACTTCAGTGGTACTGGCGTGTCTGGAGATGAATCTGAGTATGCCACAGCTTTCTCGGAGGACCTCTTGGATTCGCCAGCACATCAAAATGTCGAAGCAAAGGAGGGTATTACTAAGGATGAAAATCTTGAATCCAGTGCTACCCAGGGAGTTTCGCTTTTCCTCCTGCAGAAAAGGAGGAAGCAAACCCTGATAGAAAATCAAAAGATGGAAAGGAAGGCGAGAATAGAATTGTTGATGCCGCTGCTGCTAGATCAACACAACTAACGGGCAATACATTCTCAACTACTAATGTTCGTACAGAGTTCCCTTTTCTTCTCAAACACCCCTTTTGCGAATATCAACATATTGGCTTGGACTGGCTTGTTACGATGTATGAGAAAAGGTTGAATGGAATTCTAGCTGATGAAATGGGGCTTGGAAAGACGATCATGACAATTGCTCTTCTTGCACACCTAGCTTGTGAAAAGGGAATATGGGTTCCTCATCTCATTGTGGTTCATACAAGTGTCATGCTTAACTGGGAAACCGAGTTTCTTAGATGGTGTCCTGCCTTCAAAATTCTGACATACTTTGGAAGTGCCAAAGAGCGCAAATTTAAGAGGCAAGGCTGGTTGAAATCAAACTTATTTCATGTATGCATAACTACTTACAAACTGGTTATACAGGATTCTAAGGTCTTCAAGCAAAAGAAGTGGAAATACTTGATCTTGGATGAAGCTCATCTCATTAAAACTGGAAGTCCTAAAGATGGCAAACACTTTTGAACTTCAATTCAAAATGACGTATCTTGTTGACTGGTACACCACTGCAGAATGATCTCATGGAACTGTGGTCACTAATGCATTTTCTAATGCCCCACATTTTTTGGTCTC
Organism: Fremontodendron californicum; assembly: GCA_030761205.1. Lineage (NCBI taxonomy): Eukaryota > Viridiplantae > Streptophyta > Magnoliopsida > Malvales > Malvaceae > Fremontodendron > Fremontodendron californicum. Next base: position 26,712,143 of record JAULJL010000009.1, read on the forward strand.
ATCAAGAATTCAAGGATTGGTTCAGTAATCCTATATCAGGGATGATATAAGGGAAAGAAAGAGTGAACAAAGAGGTTGTTGATCGTTTGCATAATGTCCTCCGTCCATTTATACTGCGCCGATTGAAAAGGGATGTCGAAAAGCAGCTTCCAATGAAACATGAGCATGTCATATATTGTAGGCTCTCAAGAAGGCAACGTAACTTGTATGAAGATTTTATTGCCAGCTGAGAGACACAAGCCACTCTTGCAAGTGCCAATTTTTTTGGGATGCTCAGTGTTATCATGCAACTTCGCAAAGTTTGTAATCATCCCGACGTATTTGAGGGACGTCCAATTGTGAGTTCTTTTGATATGGATGGTATTGATATCCAATTGAGTTATTCCATTTGTTCAATTCTTTCACCTGGTCAATTTTCAACTGTGGATCTTGAGAATTTAGGAATTTCATTTACTGATCTTGATTTTAGCATTTCTTGGGTGAGTGATGAGATGGAAGCTCTGGCTACTCCAAAAAGTTTAATAGAAGAACCTGCTGACCAGGATAATCTTGAGGAAATTAGGCCCTTCCCTAAACATCAGAGGAACTTGCATGGGACAAATATATTTGAAGAGATTCGAAAGGCTATAAGGGAGGAGAAGCTAAGGGAAGCAAAACAACGAGCAGCATCAATTGCATGGTGGAATTCTTTGAGATGCCGGAAGAAACCAGTTTACTCAACAACATTACGGGAATTGCTCTCAGTGAAGCATCCTGCATTTGATATTGCTGAGAGTTGGTCCTACTTGTACTCCTCTAGGCTTGCTGAGATTGTTCTTTCACCAGTTAAACACTTCCAGACAATGATTCATCTGGTTGAGCCCTTCATGTTTGCAATCCCAGCTGCACGGGCACCAGCACCAGCTTGCTGGTGCAGCAAAACAGGAACTTATGGGTTTCTACACCCAACTTATATAGAGAAATGGGGTGAAACTTTGTTACCCTTCTTAACACCTATTAGACCTGCAATTGTCCGGAGGCAGGTATATTTTCCTGACAAGCGATTGATACAGTTTGACTATGGTAAGTTGCAGGAGCTTGAAATTGTGTTGATTAAGTGGCAGATTTTGCTGCACTATGCTAAAACTTTAAATTCAAATTGTCTTTTTGAATTTTTGTTGTAATCTGATTGTTGCTGCATATGTCAGCAGTAGGTGAAGTACTTTGTTTAAATTTACAAGATGTAGTAGCTGATAAGTCTTGTAGTTATTGATATTAGGTGGACTTTTGAAGATATATTGTTCATCATTCACTAGAAATGAATACAATCTTTTGTGCACTCAAAAAGTTCTCTTTCTCTCCCTTTTTTTTCTTTACTGTATTAACCATTGTTCTGCTTTAAACTCCAACATGGTATCAGAGCTGTAATTCTTAGAGGACCGAAGAGTTTGTGCTTGAGAGAAAACAAGTAAGTTCACTTCAAAACAACCCTGAAGATATCTACTGCTTAGGGAGCTATGTCCACCAACAGTTTCTCTCCTGCTTCACCTCCTGTATTTACAAGAGAAAACTATCAGATTTGGGTAGTTAAGATGAAGACCTACCTGCAAGCTTATGACCTCTGGGAAGTGGTGGACACTGGCAGGGAGCCAACACCTTTGAGAGGCAATCCTTCACTTGCTCAGATCAAGCAGCATGGTGAGGAGGTAGCCAAGAAGTGTAAGGCCATGTCCTACATTCAAAATGGAGTTTTTGATGTGATCTTTACAAGGATCATGGTTTGTGAGACTCCTAAGCAAGCATGAAACAGGTTGAAAGAAGAGTTCCAAGGCTCTAAAAAGATCAAGCAACAGCAACTCATCAATTTAAGGAGAGATTTTGAGAACTTGAAGATGAAGGAAACAGAAACTGTTAAGCAATATGCTGACAGAATCATGGCTATTGTTAACAGTATTAGGCTGCTTGGGGATGAGTTTACTGATAAAAGGGTTGTAGAATCACCACACTTCCTGAGAGATATGAGTCCAAGATTTCATCTCTTGAAGACTCTAGAGACTTGGGCAGCATCTCTTTATCTGGGTTGATCAATGCTCTTTATGCTCAAGAGCAGAGAAGAGCAAATAGACAAGAAGAACATGTTTAAGGTGCTTTTCAGGCATCAAAAAAAGAGAAGACAGGTTGCTCATTAAGCAAAGGGAAGAAAAATTACTATTACAAACAAGACAAGCAGATAAAGGAGAAAGAGAACACAAAAGATGGTGGGAAAAGAAAATATCCACCATGTGCACATTGCAAAAAGACAACTCACCTGGAGAAGTATTGCTGGTTTAGGCCTGATATTCAATGTAGAGACTGCAAACAGATGGGGCATATGGAGAGAGTCTGTAAAAACAAAGGCCAACAACAAAATACACAAGCCCAAGTTGCAGATAGGAATCAGAGCAGGAGGAGCAGATGTTTGTTGCATCTTGCTATACAACCTCTACTGAAACCAAGGTGAATTGGTTGATTGACAGTGGTTGTACAAACCATATGGCTGCAGATGAAGGCATGTTCAAGGAGATTGACAGAACCTGCACTGCAAAGATCAGAATTGGGAATGAAAGCTACATTCAGGCTAGAGAAAAAAAGGATGTCACAGTGAACACTCCACCAGGTACTAAAGTTATTAGTGATGTTTTTCTTGTACTTGAGATAGATCAGAATTTACTGAGTATTGGACAGTTGCTTGAAAGAAATTACTCTGTTGTTTTTAAAGACAAACAATATGTGATTTTTGATGCTGCTGGTTGTGAACTCACTACTGTTGCCATGAATGATAGAAGCTTTGTTCTAAATTGGAGTCCCTTAGTGTCCAGTGCATATGTTAGCTCTGCAGATGAGACTATATTATGGCATAAAAGGTTAGGGCATGTAGGTTATCATGCCTTAAGCTATATGTATAGAAATGAGCTTGCACTAAACTTGCCAAAAGTGCAAACATAGTGATGTGTGTGAAGTGTGCCAGCTGGGAAAACAAAGCAGACTGCCATTCCCAGTGAACACAGCTTGGAGAACATCAGAAAAACTATAGTTTTATACATACAGATGTATGTGGTCCTATGAAGACCTTGTCTTTGAATGAGAGTAGATACTTGATGCACCCAAAAGAGTGTATCTTATTTAACCTTGCACTAAAAAGATCAATTGTAAGTATAATGATTAGCAAGGGTCGAGTCCTCAGGGATTGGGTTTTAATCTATGAGTTATTAGTTTATAACTTACGTTCAAAGAAAACAATAAAAGAAAAGGGGTTTTTGAAGCCAGATTTAAACTAAAGTAAATAATAAGAATAAGATGCAAGGCGGTATAACCAGCCAATAAAAATATATATACTAAATTAGGCGGTATAACCAGCCAATAAAAATATATATACTAAATTAGGCGGTATAACCAGCCAATAAAAATAAAACAAAGTTAATATACAAATTAGGCGGTATAACCAGCCAAAATAAAAATAAATATATTTTTTAAAAATAAGCAAACTAGAAAAGTAAGAAAACAAGTAAGTAAGAAGAATCAAATATGAAAAATATGGTTAAAGTTTCATTCTCCACCACTAGACATCATTAAGAATCAATTTCAAATCTATCAATATCAACCAACTATCAAAGTTAACAACCGTGGATAACAACAAGCTCTGTTATCCCAATCTTTCCTTAGTTTGTCGTTAAATAGAACAAGCTCTCTATTTAATCTCTAACCATTAAACAACCTAGAATAAGCTCTCTAAATTCAATTTAATGGCAGCTTTATGATGAGAAAGATAGGTTGATCTAAGCAACAAACACATAAGCTCGGATTGTTCAACTTAGGTTATGTTCCACTTTGCAATTATTGAAAACTTGACCATAATCATTAATCACAAATTGCCACTTATGAATAGGAAATCAAGACAATTACACGGATCAAGACTCCTAGACTAGCAATAGATAATTATCAAGATCTATCTAGTTGTACACCTAAATAAATCAAGACAACATCATGAACAATTCTTGTAGAAGAACATAAGCAACTTTGATAGAAAATTAATGATAGATAGAATCTGAAAATCAATCACAAAACATGTCTAGGGCTTTGAAATCACCCTTAACCAAATAGAAGTTTAGCCTAACATAGGCATTGTAAACATAAACATAAAATTAAAGAGAATCTAAGAAGGAAATAAAAGAAAGAAAGAAGAAGAAGAAAATAAAGAAAAAGAAAACTAGAGAAAAGAAAGAAGAAGAAAACTTAGAGAATTTTATTACAATGGCTAATATCCTACCAATGTACAATATCTCTTACAATCATCCAAGGCCCTCTATTTATACACATTTTGGAGAGCTAAATGACAAGAGACAAGCTTTATAAATTTCAAAGGTAGGTATAATAGGTGGGTGCATTTTTCTAACAATTTTCGTCATATTGTATGACAATTCTGATCAGCCAGCTTGATGATCGATTTTGTCAATATTGGAGGCTTGATCTGATCACATGGTCTTCTAGAAAAATGTTCCCCTATCAGTCGGTGATCCATAGCCGTTGGAATCAGCTCATTTGCTGATGTGGATCAGAAGATATGGGCAAAATACCAAAACCGGTCAGCAAAGACGTCATTGCTCATCAGCCAACTTGATGGTCGATTTCGCTAGGGAAAACGACTCCGTTTCAAGAAGTGTAAAACATGAAAAAGTTAGATATGCCTCTTAAATTTGCACGGTTAAAATTTCAGCCTTATTGCTTCAGAGAAACTCCAGATATAGCTGATATGGCAAAAGGTGTCGGAACTGGAACTGAACTGAATTTGCCCTTAATTGTTGATTTAACCTAGTAATCTGAAATCACTCAAAGAAACTCGTAAAAAAACACCAAATTACATAAAAATATAAAAGATCATAAACACAATTAGACTAAGCAATAATAACTCGTATTTGATACAAAACAATAATAAAACATAACTAAAAACTATATAATTATACGAGTTATCACACCCCCACACTTAGATTGTTGCTAGTCCCTAGCAACGACTCAATAAAAATAAAATAAGAAAATCTAATCTAATCCATTTTCGTAGGAAATCACGGTGGCACTTAGCATGTGACACAAGCCTTTAAACCCCTAGGTGTCCCTAGTGGACGAGTTTAGTCTCGTGAGGGTTTACTAGAACGATACCCACAAACATTGAAAAACTAAAATATAAATAAACTACATATACTAAAAATATTTACTCCTAATCCTTTCAATACACATTAGAGACAATCTTTGAACAAGTCTTATAAACTAATCAATAGCTTAAAGAATTTCACAAAAAATCATGCTTGAATGTAAATTGTTTGAGTTAAGCCAATATTAACATAACATATTTCAATCAAAATAGTGCATATTCAAACTTAATCTCAACTACTCACATGGGATACTCTCATGATTTTCATTCTTTAAAGTAGTGGCAAAGTGTTTACACTCAATCAATCTCATGAAAACAGTTCTACCATATTCTTGCTTGTCCACCTATTCTCCACTATTTAGATCATACAACTTCATGAATCAAGAGGTCTTTAATCAAGGTTGTAATGGGGCCAAGGGGTTTGTAATGTGGTTGAAGAACAAAAGGATAAAGATATCACAAAGGTTCCAAAGAGTTCATAAAGTTTAGAGACATAATAAGATCATACAAAGAAACTTCTCAAAACTCTTTACAAGTACATAGTCACCTAGGCCGGATATTCATGTTGGGCCTTTTCTTCATTCTAAACAACTTTGTAACATCTTTTTCTTTTTCCCCAAATTCAAGAGATGATTCATATTTTTTTTTTACATAAGAATGTATTTTCCAGTATTCCATTTCTTTTTTTTTTCTTGACATTTCTTTTCTTCCCCCCCACACTTATTTCTTGTTTCTAACCAAAATTTTCAATAGATCTTCCTTGTCTTTGCAACTTGTCTCAAAACATGCTAATTCATCTTTGGAACAAAGGTAAGGATATAAGTATATTTAGGTTAGGGACAAATTATGGTTACCAAAGAGATAGCTTATTCAATGTAGGCTCAAATTGGTTCACTAAGGGTGTTTTCTCTTGGAACATCAATAAGGGATGGCTGTTTGGCCCTGGCTAAAAATCCTAATGCCTCTATCATATTCATGTTGTCACATGCATCAATATAGTCTCAACAAGGTCTAAAGCAAGTTCTAGAGAATCATGTAATCATAAGAGCACTCAAGAAAGAAATTAGATTGATTTGTATAATGCATCAATCATATAGGCTCAAAACTCACAAGGATGTTTATACAAGTCAGATTAAGTCTAAACATGCTTCTTTCTCAATCAACATATCATATTAACATTGGCTCATAAAAAGGTTGATATCAAGCTCAATTCTCATGAAAATCTTCTCACTAATAAATCTGTTTTAGACTTATGCAATTCATATCTCATCATAGTATTGAAAGTAACTAAAACACACTAAGTCTAAACATGCTTTTTTTTTTTTTTTTTTGAAGAAGAAGATTAAATCAAACTGACAAGGTATGTCTCAAGTCTCCCTTACTCAGACCTTGTTCAGAATGAAAACTTCTAAATGTCTTAAAACACAACAATTTTTTTTTTTTTAATTAGCAAAATATGTCCCTTACCCCCTACTAAAATATGACATTGTCCCCAATGTCAAATTTTAAAGGTAGAATTTAGGAGATATTACCTGCAGAGGTTGCTAACCACTTATTATAACTGAGACACAACAAGCAAAATGTTAGATAATGTCACAAAGACAAAGTGCAATCCACTCCTTGCTCGTCCATATCTCTTTTTCTTTTTCCGAGCGTTTGCGAAACAACCGTAGCAGATAAACACTCATAAGCTTGGAGCTTTTTGAGTAAATCTTCAATGGTTGTAGCAGAAATTATGGTTCTCCTTGCCTCTGAAAACATGAATCCATTTTCCACAGCATTATCTAAATATGAAAGTAAATTACTAAAATAACCATTAATATTAAGCAAACCAATGGGTTTCTTATTTGTGACCAAAGATGACCAAGAAGCCACGCAAGCTATTTCTTCCAATGTACCCAGACCTCCTGGTAAAGCAATGAATGCATCGGCAGAATGGTACATGATTGTTATCCGTTCAGGGATACTCCAGACTTGTATTTCCTTACCCAAGGTAGGTCCACAAAAATCTGTGAATAGTTTTGGCACGATTCCTAGAACTGGACTTCCTCCGGCGTGTGCTGCTGTAGCGACTGCTCCCATTAAACCCGTACTACCACCTCCATAAATCAACTGGATCTTTTGTTGGGCAAGTATTACTCCAACTCTTATGGCTTCATCAGCAAATATGTTATTTTTCCCTGGATAAGCATCTCCAAAGACACAAATTTTTTTAATACGCTGGGACGAAGTACTTTCCATTTTTTTTTTCGAGTGCCTGAAAGAGAATGAGTACATGGTGTAATATATAGAGGACTGAGTAGTGAATCAGACAAGAGTAATAATGTCGCCGAAAGTGTATCTGACCTGTCAGAAGAAAATGTTAACCTAACAAAAGATTTTTGCGTGATTTCAGGAAGAAAATCAAAAAGAGAAGAAAAATCAACCGTAAAAGTCAAGAGTAATAGTGTCGCCGAAAGTGTATTTGGCATCTTCCTCTGGTTTTACGTCCAGAAACGGCTTAAACGCCTTCTATGAGTCGAGGATATGCTTCCCATCCAGTTTTCTTACAAGCTGGCAAACAGGGTCTTTTAACATCAGATTCCCAAGATGTTGCCATTCCCTTTGGAATTGCGGCCATAAATCAAGAATTTCTCTTTGTACGTCTCCACTAGGATGCGTCTCAAGAGAAAGTTGGATATTACCCAAATTCTCCTTACTCAGTCCGTCCTTAATGAATTCAATTTTATCATCTCGATTAGAGGACGGAATCCCAATAGAACGACATTTACCGTTACACGTCCATCGTGCTCATTTGTGGCAATTTGAACTCATGCGCTTTGCTCGTCGCTTCTTTGCAAAAGTGCTTCTACCTGTACCTGGTAAATGCAAAACAGGAAGATATTCATCTTCACGTACCTTGGCTTCAATTATCCAACGTATGTCTTCAGGAATCCCTTTTGTGCATAAGCATTCTTAATCTTTCAAATCGAACTTGGTAAAGCTTCAGTAAAATATTTCGAGGAAAAGGAGGAAATCGTTTCTGCAATCTTGTGAGAATATCATCCATCCTGAAAAAAAAATGAAAAAAATTGAAAGAGAAATTGGAAGAGAAATTTATATACAATATCAGTTTTGTGGGTAGCTGATGGAACCGATTTAAATAATCACGGAGTACCGTTATCCACCATTTAACCGGGGTTAAAAAATTATATTTACATCTAGTTATTTTCAAAACAAGGATCAGAAAGAAAAACAACATAAAAAGACTCAAAAACAAAACACTCTAAATAAAATCCTAAATTCTTCCCCCCACACATAATTCTTACATTGTCATTAATGTAATGCTATTAATCCCAAATGAAAGAATCATGTGTAAGTGAAAAGAACTAATAAACAAAATAAACTTATGCAGCCTAAATGAACTTAGAAACACTAAACACAATTAGCAAAGAAACATAAGAAAAAGATAAAGAAAAAGAGAGCAAATCTGAGGATGGCAGTTTGGCAATGCTTTCACTAATTAGGCTGCCTCCCCCAATTAGCACTTGATTTAGTGTTTTGAACCTAACCAACACCCCTTCTTGGCATTTTAGGCTTGTCAGGCTCATACATGAAATTTCCCAAATTTATGCGTTTGAGAGGAAGCTTTCTTTGCACAACAGTGGATGCATTCTCCATTACAAGTATTATTCCATCATCCTTTGTGGTGCATATGTCATCGAGGAATGGAGCATATTTTGATACTTGTTGAATGACCTCCACAAACAAGTTGTTTAAGGTTTCCGGCATGTGTTGTTCATGTTCTTCCTCCTTGAACTTTGCAAATCTACTAGGAAAAGGTGGAGAAGAAACATTAGTAAAAAGTGAAACCTTAAACGTTACCTCAGGTGCCGAAATACTCTTATTTGGATCTTTGGCTTCATTATCCTCAAGAATAGAATCCATCTCTAATTTTGTTTCATCCTCATCTTGTTCCTCATTCTTCAAGGTCACAATAGTAGCATTCTCCTTTGGGTTAACCATCGTTTGGGCTGGGAGTTCTTCAGATCTTTGTGCTACCCATCCCACCATACTACTAGCCAATTGGCTCATTTGCTTTTCCAAACTCTGGATGCTTGCCCTTGTTTCCTGTTGAAATTGCAAAGAATCAGTAACAAGAGAATAGACAAGATCTTCTAAAGAAGTACCTGAGTTTTGAGTCATATGTGGTGGTTGAAAAAGATCTGGTTCTTGAGACCATGATTGATTGAAGCTAGATGGATGAGTGTAATTGGCATAAGGATCTACTTCTTGGTAATTTTTCGAGTAGCCATAATTAGTATGATCCCACCATCCCTCATGGTAAGTGTTTGAGTAATGATCATACTGTTGGTCTTGGAATACTTGATGGCCTTGACATCCTCCCATGGCCAATTGTTGAACTGGGGAGGTGAGATTGGCTTGTTGATTCTCCATGTTCATGTATGCCACCAACTCTTCAAGTGTTAGATTGCTCAATTCCATTGTTTTTTTTTTTTTTTTTTAAATTTGAAAAGAAAAACTTGTATGTACAAGAAAATAAAACTAATTAGAACTGAAAATAAGAATAAACCAAGTAACAAATAAACTAAAGAAAGCAATCCCCGGCAACGACGCCAAAAATTTGATGCACCCAAAAGAGTGTATCTTATTTAACCTTGCACTAAAAAGATCAATTGTAAGTATAATGATTAGCAAGGGTCGAGTCCTCAGGGATTGGATTTTAATCTATGAGTTATTAGTTTATAACTTACGTTCAAAGAAAACAATAAAAGAAAAGGGGTTTTTGAAGCCAGATTTAAACTAAAGTAAATAATAAGAATAAGATGCAAGGCGGTATAACCAGCCAATAAAAATATATATACTAAATTAGGCGGTATAACCAGCCAATAAAAATATATATACTAAATTAGGCGGTATAACCAGCCAATAAAAATAAAACAAAGTTAATATACAAATTAGGCGGTATAACCAGCCAATAAAAATAAATATACTTTTAAAAATAAGCAAACTAGAAAAGTAAGAAAACAAGTAAGTAAGAAGAATCAAATATGAAAAATATGGTTAAGGTTTCATTCTCCACCACTAGACATCATTAAGAATCAATTTCAAATCTATCAATATCAACCAACTATCAAAGTTTACAACCGTGGATAACAACAAGCTCTGTTATCCCAATCTTTCCTTAGTTTGTCGTTAAATAGAACAAGCTCTCTATTTAATCTCTAACCATTAAACAACCTAGAATAAGCTCTCTAAATTCAATTTAATGGCAGCTTTATGATGAGAAAGATAGGTTGATCTAAGCAACAAACACATAAGCTCGGATTGTTCAACTTAGGTTATGTTCCACTTTGCAATTATTGAAAACTTGACCATAATCATTAATCACAAATTGCCACTTATGAATAGGAAATCAAGACAATTACACGGATCAAGACTCCTAGACTAGCAATAGATAATTATCAAGATCTATCTAGTTGTACACCTAAATAAATCAAGACAACATCATGAACAATTCTTGTAGAAGAACATAAGCAACTTTGATAGAAAATTAATGATAGATAGAATCTGAAAATCAATCACAAAACATGTCTAGGGCTTTGAAATCACCCTTAACCAAATAGAAGTTTAGCCTAGCATAGGCATTGTAAACATAAACATAAAATTAAAGAGAATCTAAGAAGGAAATAAAAGAAAGAAAGAAAGAAGAAGAAGAAAATAAAGAAAAAGAAAACTAGAGAAAAGAAAGAAGAAGAAAACTTAGAGAATTTTATTACAATGGCTAATATCCTACCAATGTACAATATCTCTTACAATCATCCAAGGCCCTCTATTTATACACATTTTGGAGAGCTAAATGACAAGAGACAAGCTTTATAAATTTCAAAGGTAGGTATAATAAGTGGGTGCATTTTTCTAACAATTTTCGTCATATTGTATGACAATTCTGATCAGCCAGCTTGATGATCGATTTTGTCAATATTGGAGGCTTGATCTGATCAAATGGTCTTCTAGAAAAATGTTCCCCTATCAGTCGATGATCCATAGCCGTTAGAATCAGCTCATTTGCTGATGTGGATCAGAAGATATGGGCAAAATACCAAAACAGGTCAGCACAGACGTCATTGCTCATCAGCCAACTTGATGGTCGATTTCGCTAGGGAAAACGACTCCGTTTCAAGAAGTGTAAAACATGAAAAAGTTAGATATGCCTCTTAACTTTGCACGGTTAAAATTTCAGCCTTATTGCTTCAGTGAAACTCCAGATATAGCTGATATGGCAAAAGGTGTCGGAACTGGAACTGAACTGAATTTGCCCTTAATTGTTGATTTAACCTAGTAATCTGAAATCACTCAAAGAAACTCGTAAAAAAACACCAAATTACATAAAAATATAAAAGATCATAAACACAATTAGACTAAGCAATAATAACTCGTATTTGATACAAAATAATAATAAAACATAACTAAAAACTATATAATTATACGAGTTATCAATACTTCATTCTGTTTATTGATGACTATACCAGAATATGTTGGGTTTACTTTCTGAAGCTGAAGTCAGAAGTTTTTGCTATATTTTGGAGATTCAAGGCCTATGTTGAGAATCAGTCTTCATGTAGGCTTAAGGTTATTAGGTCTGATAATGAAACAGAATACACCTCAGACAAGTTCAGGGAGTTTTGTAAAATTGCAGGCATAGAGCATCAGTTTACTGTGACTTACAGCCCTCAACAAAATGGGGTTAGTGAAAGAAAAAACAGAACAATGATGAAGGTGCTTGCTGTTTGAAAAGAACCTGCCTAAAAGGTTTTGGGCAGAGGCAGTCAATACTGCTATTTACTTACAAAACAGACTTCCAACAAAAGCTTTGAAGACCAAAACTCCTTATGAAGCTTGGTTTGGTCTTAAACCATCAGTGAATCATCTAAAGATCTTTGGTTGCATCTGCTATGCACACATCCCTAATGTGAAGAGAGACAAGCTGGATAAGAAATCTCAGCTTGGGATTTTTGTTGGCTACAGCAACAAGCAAAAGGGGTATAGAATTTTTAATCCATCAACTGAAAAGATAACTATCAGCAGGGATGTTAAGTTTGATGAGAAGTATGCTTGGAACTAGAAAATGGGTAAAGCTGAATTTGCTGAAATCAAGGTCACAAAAACTCTTGAGCTGCAAGAAGAAACTGAAGCAGTTATAAATGATGAGTCTGATGAAGATAGGCCTGTGAGTGGAAGCAGAACACTCTCTGACATATATGAGAGATGCAATCTTGCCATTCTGGAGCCTAGCAACTTTGATGAAGCCACAAGCATACATGGCTGGAAGAATGTCATGCAAGAAGAATTAAGCATGATTGAAAAAAACAATACTTGGACTCTGATTGATAGGCCATAAAACAAAAAAGTAATTAGAGTAAAGTGGGTGTACAGAACCAAGCTAAATGCTGATGGATCTGTCAACAGATTGAAGGCCAGGCCTGTTGTGAATGGGTATGCTCAAGAATTTGGTGTGGATTTCTAAGAAACTTTTGCCCTAGTGGCAAGGTTGGACACAATAATGTTGCTGTTGGCTCTAACAGCTCAAAAACAATGGAAAATCTATCAGTTGGATGTCAAGTCAGCCTTTCTGAATGGAAACTTGAAGGAAAAAGTTTATGTTGAACAGCCTGAAAGTTTCATTGCTGAAAAGAGTGAACAGAAAGTTTACCAACTCAAGAAGGCCCTATATGGACTGAAATAAGCTCCTAGAGCTTGGTATGAAATAATTGACAAGCATCTTGTAAGACCCTCGTAAGTACGAGATCAATTCGAGAAAATTATAACATGCGGATGGCTCGAGGTTAAACTTTGAAATGCCTACAGAAAGGATGGGCTACCATGTGGTACACATGTTGTATGATAAATTGTAGAGTTGGGGGTTTAATCGAGTGATTAAGTGATTTAACCCCAAATTGACTAAAAGTCGGGTTAGGAGAAAGTCCGTAAAATGTGATAAGTTAACTTCACATAGTGTTGATATGTGATATAACATTATTTGGGAGTGTTAGAACAAGAAACGACAGAAAAATCGATAAAATATGAACAGGGGTCTTTTGGTAATTTTACCCATTTTGTTTTTAGTCCGTAAATGGTACCAATGGACTAAGTGATCATATAGGATCATAATATGATGTTTAGATCAAAAATTGGACATTAAAATTAAATCCGATAGCTAAAATCGTCTAATTCGTCATTTAGTGACACTGGCGTAAATTGCCGTAAAAACATGGTTCGGGATTTTTTTGAAACTGATCCAAACACATGGACATATGTTACAACATATGAGGATTATGAATATGGCAAGAAAAATCAAAAACGGTGTTGAAACCGGATTAGTCCTTAAGTAACCTAAAGGAATGAAAACCGAAAACTGACCGCGGGAAGGTCCGAAAAAGGTTTTAAATGGATCAATAGATTAATATAGACATAAAATGCTGTTAGCAAGCTACTAGTGAAATCAGAACAAAAATCGGAGATAAAATCGAAAAAGTAAAAATATTGACCCGTTGACACTCCGAGGCCCGGATTTGGGTTTCGGGATATCAAAAAAATTATCCGAACATGCAGATCAGTATATTATCATATTTGGAACATATACGTGTCAAGAAAAGTGAAAAACGGGCTTTCGAACGTTAAAATTTCATGTTGGCCTGCTAAGGTACTAAAAGACAAAATAGGGGCAAAATGGTCATTTGACCATGGCCCACTTATTAAGTCTGAAAATCAGACTTCTCCTCCCCAAATTTCACGTAAGGAACCAGAAAAATGAGAAAAAAAGAGGGGAAGCCATGGAAGCTTGCTTCCAAACTTTCTCTCTCCTCCGTTTACTAGGCAGATCACCAAAATTTTCAAAGATTTCACAAACCCAAAGGTAAATTCATGTTCTAAGCTTGATTTTGATGTTATATTTTGAAGATTTTGCCTTTAGCTATGAGAAACCATGTGGGCTAAAAATTGGTGGTGGTGAACCTTTATTTTGCCACCATTTTTTTCGCCACGGGAGGTATTCCTCTGCCTCTTTAAACCATAAATTAGTATCGGATAGCTTTGAATCAAAATTTAGAGGCTAAAATGAGTTTGGCCGAAACCCTAGCTTGCCCATGAGATGGTGCCGCCACCATCTCCTTGATTGTTCGAGGCCACCGTTAGCTTTGCTGTCATCGTGTGAGCAACTTTCTAGTTGATTGTTGCTCCAAATTTTAATCAGAGCTAAGCTGAAAAATTTTGGATATCAGCTAACTATTATAAATAATGGGAATTTGAGTGTCCCGTAGTTGTAAAATATTTACAGAATATCCTGACGATGTCGTAGGTACCCGTATCGTGGAGTTCGCCTGGGATCGCGACAAAGTCACGAAAGTGCCGCTTTAATACTCGAAATAACACTGTGAGTATTTGGGTTAATTTAGGAGGTAGTGATAACTCGTATAATTATATAGTTTTTAGTTATGTTTTATTATTGTTTTGTGTCAAATACGAGTTATTATTGTTTAGTCTAATTGTGTTTATGATCTTTTATATTTTTATGTAATTTGGTGTTTTTCACAAGTTTCTTTGAGTGATTTCAGATTACTAGAATTAAGGGCAAATCCAGTTCAGTTCCAGTTCCGACAGATTTTTCCATATCAGCTATATCTGGAGTTTCACTAAAGCAATAAGGCTGAAATTTGTAGCCGTGCAAAGCTAAGAGGCATATCTATCTTTTTCATGTTTTATACTTCTTGAAACGGAGTCGTTTTCCCTAGCGAAATCGACCATCAAGTTGGCTGATGTGCAATGACGTCTGTGCTGACCTGTTTTCGTATTTTGCCCATATCTGCTTATCCACATCAGCAAATGAGCTGATTCCAATGGCTATGGATCCGTAACTGATACGGGAACCTTTGTCTAGAAGACCATATGATCAGATCAGGCCTCTAATATTGACGAAATCGACCATCAAGTTGGCTGATGTGCAATGACGTCTGTGCTGACATGCTTTCGTATTTTGCCCATATCTGCTTATCCACATCAGAAAATGAGCTGATTCCAACGGCTATGGATCCGTAACTGATAGGGGAACCTTTTTATAGAAGACCATGTGATCAGATCAGGCCTCCAACATTGACGAAATTGACCATCAAGTTGGCTGATCAAAATTGTCATACAATATGACGAAAATTGTTAGAAAAATTCACCCACCTATTATACCTACCTTTGAAATTTGTAAAGCTTGTCTCTTGTCATTTAGCCTTCCAAAATGTGTATAAATAGAGGGCCTTGGATGATTGTAGAGGATCATATTGTACATAGGTAGGATATTAGCCATTTTAATAAAATTCTCTAAGTTTTCTTCTTCTTTCTTTTCTCTAGTTTTCTTTCTTTTCTCTAGTTTTCTTTTTCTTTAGAGAGAGCAAGAGGTTGGATAATTAATATTCTTCCTCTTCTTCTTTCTTTCTTTTATTTTCTTCTTAGATTTTCTTTAATTTTATGTTTATGTTTACAATGCCTATGCTAGGCTAAACTTCTATTTGGTTAAGGGTGATTTCAAAGCCCTAGACATGTTTTGTGATTGATTTTCAGATTCTATCTATCATTAATTTTCTATCAAAGTTGATTATGTTCTTCTACAAGAATTGTTCATGATGTTGTCTAGATTTATTTAGGTGTACAACTAGATAGATCTTGATAATTATCTATTGCTAGTTTAGGAGTCTTGATCCGTGTAATTGTCTTGATTTCCTATTCATAAGTGGCAATTTGTGATTAATGATTATGGTCAAGTTTTCAATAATTGCAAAGTGGAACATAACCTAAGTTGAACAATCCGAGCTTATGTGTTTGTTGCTTAGATCAACCTATCTTTCTCATCATAAAGCTGCCATTAAATTGAATTTAGAGAGCTTATTCTAGGTTGTTTAATGGTTAGAGATTAAATAGAGAGCTTGTTCTATTTAACGACAAACTAAGGAAAGATTGGGGTAACAGAGCTTGTTGTTATCTACGGTTGTTAACTTTGATAGTTGGTTGATATTGATAGATCTGAAATTGATTCTTAATGATGTCTAGTGGTGGAGAATGAAACCTTAACCATATTTTTCATATTTGATTCTTCTTACTTATTTGTTTTCTTACTTTTAGTTTGCTTATTTTTTATATTTATTTTTATTGGCTGGTTATACCGCCTAATTTGTATATTAACTTTGTTTTATTTTTATTGGCTGGTTATACCGCCTAATTTAGTATATATATTTTTATTGGCTGGTTATACCGCCTTGCATCTTATTCTTATTATTTACTTTAGTTTAAATCTGGCTTCAAAAACCCCTTTTCTTTTATTGTTCTTGAATTTAAGTTTTAAACTATTAACTTATAAACTAAAACCCAATCCCTGAGGACTCGACCCTTGCTAACTACTATACTTACAATTTATCTTTTTAGTGCAAGGTTAAATAAGATACACTCTTTTGGGTGCATCAAATTTTTGGCGCCGTTGCCGGGGATTGTTTCTTTAGTTTATTTGTTACTTGGTTTATTCTTATTTTCAGTTCTAATTAGTTCTATTTTCTTGTACATACAAGTTTTTCTTATCAAATTTTGAAAAAAAAAAATAAAAAAATAAAAAAATAAAAAAAACGATGGAATTGAGCAATCTAACAATTGAAGAGTTGGTGGCATACATGAACATGGAGAATCAACAAGCCAAGCTCACTTCCCCAGTTCAACAATTGGCCATGGGAGGATGTCAAGGCCATCAAGTGTTCCAAGACCAACAGTTTGATCATTACTCAAACACTTACCATGAGGGATGGTGGGATCATACTAATTATGGCTACTCAGAAAATTACCAAGAAGTAGATCCTTATGCCAATTACACTCATCCATCTAGCTTCAATCAATCATGGTCTCAAGAACCAGATCTTCTTCAACCACCACATATGACTCAAAACTCAGGTACTTCTTTAGAAGATCTTGTCGATTCTCTTGTTACTAATACTTTGCAATTTCAACAGGAAACAAGGGCAAGCATCCAGAGTTTGGAAAAGCAAATGAGCCAATTGGCTAGTAGTATGGTGGGATGGGTAGCACAAAGATCTGAAGAACTCCCTGCCCAAACGATGATTAACCCAAAGGAGAATGCTACTATTGTGACCTTCAGGAATGAGGAACAAGATGAGGATGAGACAAAATTAGAGATGGATTCTATTCTTGAGGATAATAAAGCCAAAGATCCAAATAAGAGTATTTCGGCACCTGAGGTAACGTTTAAGGTTTCACTTTTTACTAATGTTTCTTCTCCACCTTTTCCTAGTAGATTTGCAAAGTTCAAGGAGGAAGAACATGAACAACACATGCCGGAAACCTTAAACAACTTGTTTGTGGAGGTCATTCAACAAGTATCAAAATATGTTCCATTCCTCGATGACATATGCACCACAAAGGATGATGGAATAATACTTGTAATGGAGAATACATCCACTGTTGTGCAAAGAAAGCTACCTCTCAAACGCATAAATTTGGAAAATTTCATGTATGAGCCTGACAAGCGTAAAAAGCCAAGAAGGGGTGTTGGTTAGATTCAAAACACTAACTCAAGTGTTAATTGGGAAGGCAGCCCAATTAAAGATGAAATTGCCAACCTTCCATATTCAGATTTGCTTTCTCTTTCTCTTTCTTTTCCTTTTTCTTTTATTATTTTTATTGTTTTTATTTTTATTTCTTATGTTTCTTTGTTAATTGTGTTTACTGTTTTTAAGTTCATTTAGGCTGCATAAGTTTCTTTTGTTTAATAGTTCTTTTCTCTTACATATAATTCCTGCATTGGGGGATAATAGCAATACATTAATGACAATGTAAGAATTATGTGTGGGGGGGAGAATTTAGGATTTTATTTAGAGTGTTTTGTTTTTTGAGTCTTTTTATGTTGTTTTTCTTTCTGATCCTTATTTTGAAAAACACTAGATGTAAATATAATTTTTTTTTTAACCCCGGTTAAATGGCGGATAACGGTACTCCGTGATTATTTAAATCGGTTCTATCAGCTACCCACAAAACTGATATTGTATATAAATTTCTCTTTCAATTTCTCTTTCATTTTTTTTTCAGGATGGATGATATTCTCACAAGATTGCAGAAACGATTTCCTCCTTTTCCTCGAAATATTTTACTGAAGCTTTACCAAGTTCGATTTGAAAGATTAAGAATGCTTATGCACAAAGGGATTCCTGGAGACATACGTTGGATAATTGAAGCCAAGGTACGTGAAGATGAATATCTTCCTATTTTGCATTTACCAGGTACAGGTAGAAGCACTTTTGCAAAGAAGCGACGAGCAAAGCGCATGAGTTCAAATTGCCACAAATGTGCACGATGGACGTGTAACGGTAAATGTCGTTCTATTGGGATTCCGTCCTCTAATCGAGATGATAAAATTGAATTCATTAAGGATGGACTGAGTAAGGAGAATTTGGGTAATATCCAACTTTCTCTTGAGACGCATCCTAGTGGAGACGTACAAAGAGAAATTCTTGATTTATGGCCGCAATTCCAAAGGGAATGGCAACATCTTGGGAATCTGATGTTAAAAGACCCTGTTTGCCAGCTTGTAAGAAAACTGGATGGGAAGCATATCCTCGACTCATAGAAGGCGTTTAAGCCGTTTCTGGACGTAAAACCAGAGGAAGATGTGAGCCACAATCACAACTACAATAAATGACTTCTCAGTTTTTGGTTTGATTTGCAATAACTTTATTTTGGTTTAATTTACGTGTTGTTCGATTTGTGTAATTATTCTCGTTTTTTTTTATTTGTCTTTTACGGTTGATTTTTTCTTCTCTTTTTGATTTTCTTCCTGAAATCACGCAAAAATCTTTTGTTAGGTTAATATTTTCTTCTGACAGGTCAGATACACTTTCGGCGACATTATTACTCTTGTCTGATTCACTACTCAGTCCTTTATATATTACACCATGTACTCATTCTCTTTCAGGCACTCGAAAAAGAAAAAAAAATGGAAAGTACTTCATCCCAACGCATTAAAAAAATTTGTGTCTTTGGAGGTGCTTATCCAGGGAAAAATAACATATTCGCTGATGAAGCCATAAGAGTTGGAGTAATACTTGCCCAACAAAAGATCCACTTGATTTATGGAGGCGGTAGTACGGGTTTAATGGGAGCAGTCGCTACAGCAGCACACGCCGGAGGAAGTCCAGTTCTAGGAATCGTGCCAAAACTATTCACAAGTTTTTGTGGACCTACCGTGGGTAAGGAAATACAAGTCTGGAGTATCCCTGAACGGATAACAATCATGTACCATTCTGCCGATGCATTCATTGCTTTACCAGGAGGTCTGGGTACATTGGAAGAAATAGCTTGCGTGGCTTCTTGGTCATCTTTGGTCACAAATAAGAAACCCATTGGTTTGCTTAATATTAATGGTTATTTTAGTAATTTGCTTTCATATTTAGATAATGCTGTGGATAATGGATTCATGTTTTCAGAGGCAAGGAGAACCATAATTTCTGCTACAACCATTGAAGATTTACTCAAAAAGCTCCAAGCTTATGAGTGTTTATCTGCTACGGTTGTTTCGCAAACGCTCGGAAAAAGAAAAAGAGATATGGACGAGCAAGGAGTGGATTGTACTTTGTCTTTGTGACATTATCTAACATTTTGTTTGTTGTGTCTCAGTTATAATAAGTGGTTAGCAACCTCTACAGGTAATATCTCCTATATTTTACCTTCTTAAAAAAAAAAAAAAAAAAAAGTTTGTTGTGTTTTAAGCAATTTAGAAGTATTCATTCTGAACAAGGTCTGAGTAAGGGAGACTTGAGACATACCTTGTCAGTTTGATTTCTTCTTTTCAAAAAAAAAAAAAAAAGAGTTTGTTGTGTTTTAAGCAATTTAGAAGTATTCATTCTGAACAAGGTTTGAGTAAGGGAGACTTGAGACATACCTTGTCAGTTTGATTTTAATCTTTTTACGTTTACTTGTTAATTTTTGTTTAGTATTTTAGGATTATTTAGGTTGCATGAGTTTGTTTTGTTTTGAGTCTAGTTATTCCTATTCTTATGTTATTAGTTCTTTTCTCTTACACATGATTCTTTCATTTGGGTTAATAGACTTACATTGAGGACAATGTAAGAATTAAGTGTGGGGGGAATGATTTAGGATTTCTTTTATTTTTGTCTACTATTTTTTTTTTATGAGTCTTTATTATTATTATTATTATTTAGTGTGTTTTAGTTCCTTTTTAATACAATGATGAGATATGAATTGCATAAGTCTAAAACATATTTATTAGTGAGAAGATTTTCATGAGAATTGAGCTTGATGTCAACCTTTTTATGAGCCAATGTTAATATGATATGTTGATTGAGAAAGAAGCATGTTTAGACTTAATCTGACTTGTATAATCATTCTTGTGAGTTTTTGAGCCTAAAATGATTGATGCATTATACAAATCAATCTAATTTCTTTCTTGAGTGCTCTTATGATTACATGATTCTCTAGAACTTGCTTTAAACCGTTTGAGACTATATTGATGCATGTGACAACATGAATATGATAGAGGCATTAGGATTTTTAGCCAGGGCCAAACAACCATCCCTTATTGATGTTCCAAGAGAACACACCCTTAGTGAACCAATTTGAGCCTACATTGAATAAGCTATCTCTTTGGTAACCATAACTTGTCCCTAACCTAAATATACTTATATCTTTACCTTTGTTCCAAAGATGAATTAGCATGATTTGAGACAAGTTGCAAAGACAAGGGATATTTTTTGGTTAGAAACAAGAAATAAGTGTGGGGGGAAAAGAAAAGAAAAGTCAAGAGAAAAAGAAATGGAATACTGGCAAATACATTCCTATATAAAAAAAAATGAATCATCTCTTGAATTTGTGGAAAAAGAAAAAGATGTTACAAAGTTGTTTAGAATGAAGAAAAGGCCCAACATGAATATTCGGCCTAGGTGACTATGTACTTGTAAAGAGTTTTGAGAAGTTTCTTTGTATGATCTTATTATGTCTCTAAACTTTATGAACTCTTTGGAGCCTTTGTGATATCTTTATCCTTTTGTTATTCAACCACATTACAAACCCCTTGGCCCCATTACAACCTTGATTAAAGACCTCTTGATTCATGAAGTTGTATGATCTAAATAGTGGAGAATAGGTGGACAAGCAAGAATATGGTAGAACTGTTTTCATGAGATTGATTGAGTGTAAACACTTCACCACTACTTTAAAGAGTGAAAATCATGAGGGTATCCCATGTGAGTAGTTGAGGTTAAGTTTGAATATGCACTATTTTGATTGAGATATGTTATGCTAATATTGGCTTAACTCAAACAATTTACATTCAAGCATGATTTTTTGTGAAATTTTTTAAGCTATTGATTAGTTTATAAGACTTGTTCAAATATTGTCTCTAATTTGTATTGAAAGGATTAGGAGTAAATATTTTTAGTATATGTAGTTTATTTATATGAAGTTTATTTATATTTTAATTTTTCAATGTTTGTGGGTATCGTTCTAGTAAACCCTCACGAGACTAAACTCGTCCACTAGGGACACCTAGGGGTTTAAAGGCTTGTGTCACATGCTAAGTGCCACCGTGATTTCCTACGAAAGTGGATTAGATTAGATTTTCTTATTTTATTTTTATTGAGTCGTTGCTAGGGACTAGCAACAATCTAAGTGTGGGGGTGTGATAACTCGTATAATTATATAGTTTTTAGTTATGTTTTATTATTGTTTTGTGTCAAATACGAGTTATTATTGTTTAGTCTAATTGTGTTTATGATCTTTTATATTTTTATGTAATTTGGTGTTTTTCACAAGTTTCTTTGAGTGATTTCAGATTACTAGAATTAAGGGCAAATCCAGTTCAGTTCCAGTTCCGACAGATTTTGCCATATCAGCTATATCTGGAGTTTCACTAAAGCAATAAGGCTGAAATTTGTAGCCGTGCAAAGCTAAGAGGCATATCTATCTTTTTCATGTTTTATACTTCTTGAAACGGAGTCGTTTTCCCTAGCGAAATCGACCATCAAGTTGGCTGATGTGCAATGACGTCTGTGCTGACCTGTTTTCGTATTTTGCCCATATCTGCTTATCCACATCAGCAAATGAGCTGATTCCAATGGCTATGGATCCGTAACTGATACGGGAACCTTTGTCTAGAAGACCATATGATCAGATCAGGCCTCTAATATTGACGAAATCGACCATCAAGTTGGCTGATGTGCAATGACGTCTGTGCTGACATGTTTTCGTATTTTGCCCATATCTGCTTATCCACATCAGAAAATGAGCTGATTCCAACGGCTATGGATCCGTAACTGATAGGGGAACCTTTTTCTAGAAGACCATGTGATCAGATCAGGCCTCCAACATTGACGAAATCGACCATCAAGTTGGCTGATCAAAATTGTCATACAATATGACGAAAATTGTTAGAAAAATTCACCCACCTATTATACCTACCTTTGAAATTTGTAAAGCTTGTCTCTTGTCATTTAGCCTTCCAAAATGTGTATAAATAGAGGGCCTTGGATGATTGTAGAGGATCATATTGTACATAGGTAGGATATTAGCCATTTTAATAAAATTCTCTAAGTTTTCTTCTTCTTTCTTTTCTCTAGTTTTCTTTCTTTTCTCTAGTTTTCTTTTTCTTTAGAGAGAGCAAGAGGTTGGATAATTAATATTCTTCCTCTTCTTCTTTCTTTCTTTTATTTTCTTCTTAGATTTTCTTTAATTTTATGTTTATGTTTACAATGCCTATGCTAGGCTAAACTTCTATTTGGTTAAGGGTGATTTCAAAGCCCTAGACATGTTTTGTGATTGATTTTCAGATTCTATCTATCATTAATTTTCTATCAAAGTTGATTATGTTCTTCTACAAGAATTGTTCATGATGTTGTCTAGATTTATTTAGGTGTACAACTAGATAGATCTTGATAATTATCTATTGCTAGTTTAGGAGTCTTGATCCGTGTAATTGTCTTGATTTCCTATTCATAAGTGGCAATTTGTGATTAATGATTATGGTCAAGTTTTCAATAATTGCAAAGTGGAACATAACCTAAGTTGAACAATCCGAGCTTATGTGTTTGTTGCTTAGATCAACCTATCTTTCTCATCATAAAGCTGCCATTAAATTGAATTTAGAGAGCTTATTCTAGGTTGTTTAATGGTTAGAGATTAAATAGAGAGCTTGTTCTATTTAACGACAAACTAAGGAAAGATTGGGGTAACAGAGCTTGTTGTTATCTACGGTTGTTAACTTTGATAGTTGGTTGATATTGATAGATCTGAAATTGATTCTTAATGATGTCTAGTGGTGGAGAATGAAACCTTAACCATATTTTTCATATTTGATTCTTCTTACTTATTTGTTTTCTTACTTTTAGTTTGCTTATTTTTTATATTTATTTTTATTGGCTGGTTATACCGCCTAATTTGTATATTAACTTTGTTTTATTTTTATTGGCTGGTTATACCGCCTAATTTAGTATATATATTTTTATTGGCTGGTTATACCGCCTTGCATCTTATTCTTATTATTTACTTTAGTTTAAATCTGGCTTCAAAAACCCCTTTTCTTTTATTGTTCTTGAATTTAAGTTTTAAACTATTAACTTATAAACTAAAACCCAATCCCTGAGGACTCGACCCTTGCTAACTACTATACTTACAATTTATCTTTTTAGTGCAAGGTTAAATAAGATACACTCTTTTGGGTGCATCAGGTAGTTGTTGTTTTATATGCATTGTTGATTGATACGGATACTGAAACACGAAAGATTACTCGGATCACGGAAACGGTAAGTTTTAAACCTTACGCGGATTAACGGCGTAAGTGTGGTGTTAATATGGTTACATGAGGTAAGTATTGTAGAATTGAATAATAATGATTGTGAGCTATTTGAAATGCTCAGATATTCTTAATTAAGATGTTAGACAAGGTACATTATGGTTGTACTTGTCGGATAAATGAAAAAAATAGTATGGAATTGTGTTTGAGGCATTATGGTTGCTAATTTATGAAATTGGTTGATGAATAATATTTTATAGGATGGTTGAGTATTTAAGGATAGTTAGACATTTCAGATTAAATATTATGCACACTAGTTGTTTGATGAAATGTCTAAGTGAAATTGTAATGCTTGTAAACATAAGTAGAAATATGCTAGTGTAGAAGCTGTTACCTAGCATATTATATAAATCATTTAATAAGATAAACAAATTTAATATATCATGCTATTATTGTACGCACAGGGTAACGTCCCAGATTCTATTATTGTTCGGATTGGGTGATGTCCGGGATGATATTCTTGTACGGACAGAGTGATGTCCGGGATGCTATTTTGTACGGACAGGATGATGTCCGAGATGCTATTGTTTTACGGACAGGATGAGTCCGGGATGGTACGGACAGGATGAATCTGGGATGATACGGACAGGATGAGTCAGGGATGATATGGACAAGATAGTCCGGAATGACAAATATTACGGACTGGTATAAGTCCAGGATGTTTTAATGTTATAGTCATGAAAAATTTCTAAATGATAATTATAAAGGTATACACGTAAAATCGATTGTAAAATATTTTTGGCTACTGATTTTGGCTGGCCAATGGCCTATTTATATTCAGCACTCAGCATAGAAGATTTGATAGGGGACAAGTAATTTTTATAAGTCCCGGAATAATTTTTAAATATTAGTTTTCGGTTAATTAGTCATACTTGATATGTCATGTTTATGCTTTAATAGTTAAGAAATGAAACACAAAACTTCCAAGTACTCTTCCTAATAACCTTATGCTCACTGAGTCTTTCGACTCACTCCGTTTATTTTCATTCTTTTTCAGATCTTAATAGACCCAGCTTTTCCCAGGTTTCGGATAGCTAGCCGCTCATATAATTGTGGTAAGCGGATTGACCCAGGACGTGGTAAGCAGTGGCGATGGTGGGATACATTTTGCAGTCACTAGGGTATCATGGGTCCTACGCATTTTGTGTATGATGTATATGTACTTTATATTTTGTAAACTGGTGTATCTAAGTGATGTATGATGTACAACGGCCATGGAGGCCTAGTATGATCTGGTGATGCTTATGCCATTATGATATAATATGACTGTATGTGTGTATATAAGATGTTATAAAGGTTGAGTCTGCTGCGGGGCATCTTGGTTACTCCCTATCGGAGGTGTCCAAATCGAGATGTCATGTGTTGATGATTATTACATTGCAAATGTTGATGACTGAGCGGCAAACCCCCATGTAGGGCGAGATTATGCCGAAATTTTGTTTGATTTGGTTTCGTGGGTATATTCAGGCTTCGGAGGCAGGGGCATACCTTGTCTCTGGCCGGTCACATGCCCTGAATTTGGGGTGTGACACATCTTCTGGAGTTGGGATTCAAAAGAAGCCTCATTGAACCAACTCTATATGTGAAGAACACAGTTGGAAATCTTCTAATTGTGTCTCTATATGTGGATGATTTGCTTGTGAGTGGAAGTTGTGAAAAACAAGTGAAAAACTTCAAGAACCAAATGAAAGCTGTATTTGAGATGACAGATTTGGGTGAAATGACATACTTTCTTAGAATGGAAGTCTTTCAGACTCAGAAAGGGATATTCATAAGCCAACAGAAGTATACATTGCAAGTGCTAAAGAGGTTCAACATGGAGAATTGTAAACCTGTGAGCACTGCTGCAACTCCAGGAGAAAAACTTTGCAAAAATGATGGTTCTGAAAGAACTGATGAAAGAGTCTACAGAAGTTTGGTTCGTTGTTTACTATATTTAACATCAATAAGACCTTATATCATGTTTGCTGTGTGCTTATTGTCCAGATTTATGCATTGCTGCAGCATTATTCATTTCAAGGCAGCAAAGAGGGTGTTGAGGTATGTTAGAGGAACTACTGAATTTGGAGTCTGGTTCCTGAAGGCAGAAACTCTCAAATTGACAGGGTATACTGACAGCGATTGGGCTGGCTCAGTTGATGATTTAAAAAGCACTTCAGGATATCTGTTTACACTTGGCCATGGTTGCTTCTCATGGAGCTCAAGGAAGCAAGATACTGTTGCACAGTCAACAGCAGAAGCAGAATATGTTGCAGCTGCTGTAGCTGTGAATCAGGCCATTTGGTTAAGAAAATTGCTAAGTGATATGAACTTGGTGGAAGAGGAAGCAACAAAGATAAAATGTGATAACCAATCTACTGTTGCAATTGCAAAGAATCCAGTGTTCCATGGAAAAACTAAGAACTTCAATATCAAGCTTCATTTTGTAAGAGAAGTGCAGCAGAAAAATGAAATTATCCTGATTCATTGCAGTTCAAAAGATCAGCTTGCAGACATCTTCACAAAGCCTTTGTCGAAGACCAGGTTCGAATGCTTAAGGGAGTTAATTGGTGTTAGCACCAAAGCAGCCAAGGAGGAGTGTTGATTAAGTGGCAGACTTTGCTGCACTATGCTGAAACTTTAGATTCAAATTGTCTTTTTGAATTTTTGTTGTAATCTGATTGTTGCTGCATATGTCAATAGTAGGTGAAGTACTTTGTTTAAACTTACAAGATGTAGTAGCTGATAAGTCTTGTAGTTGTTGATATTAGGTGGACTTTTGAAGATATATTGTTCATCATTCACTAGAAACGAATACAATCTTTTGTGCACTCAAAAAGCTCTCTTTCTCTCCCGTTTTTTTTTTTCCTTTACTGCATTAACCACTGTTCTGCTTTAAAGTCCAACATTTTGCTACGAAGATTGAAGTCTGAAGGTCATCGGGCATTAATATTTACCCAAATGACCAAGATGCTTGACATATTGGAGGCTTTCATAAATTTGTATGGATATACTTACATGCGTCTGGATGGGTCCACTCCACCTAAGGAGCGGCAAACACGAATGCAACGATTCAACACTAATCCTAAAATTTTTCTTTCATCTTATCAACCCATAGTGGAGGAGTTGGTATTAACCTTGTTGGGGCAGATACAGTTATCTTTTACGATAGTGATTGGAATCCTGCCATGGATCAACAAGCACAAGATCGCTGCCATCGAATAGGACAGACACGTGAAGTGCATATCTATCGTCTAATCAGTGAGAGCACCATTGAAGAGAACGTTTTGAAGAAAGCAAATCAGAAGCGTGCCCTTGATGATCTGGTTATACAGAGTGGAGGGTAAAATACTGCATTTTTCAAGAAGCTTGATCCTATGGAATTGTTCTCTCGTCATAGGACACTTCTGTTAAGAGTATTCATTCATAAGGAGAAAAATCACAACAGTGGCATCGAGGACTCTGTATCTAATGCTGATGTTGAAGCTGCTTTGAAACATGCAGAAGATGAAGCAGATTACATGGCATTGAAGAAAGTTGAACAGGAAGAGGCTGTTGACAACCAGGAGTTTACAGAGGAAGCCATGAGCAACTGGAAGATGATGAGTTTGTAAATGAGGATGATATGAAGGCTGATGAGTCAAATGATCAGGGTGGATGTATAACCACTTCAAATAAAGATAATGGGTTGATATTAAATGGGGATGGTCCTATTGAAGAGAAAGCTCTCATTTTTGCTAGCAAAAAAGAGGATGTTGATATGCTGGCTGATGTCAAGCAGCCGCTGCTGCTGCAGCAGGACAAGCTCTCTCATCCCTTGAGAATCAGTTAAGACCAATTGATAGATATGCAATACGTTTTCTGGAATTGTGGGATCCCCTTATAGACAAGGGAGTAATGGGTTCCGAAGTTAGGTTTGAAGAGGCAGAATGGGAACTTGATCGCATTGAGAAGTATAAGGAGGAAATGGAAGCTGAGATTGATGACGATGAGGAACCTCTAGTGTACGAGAGTAAGTGTTTTTTCATACTCATTGTAACTATTTTTTGCATGACATGTTATCTTATTATGAGAAGAAAAGGCTTTTACAGTTTTTTATTTTTTAAGATCAGTTGTAAAATTATTTGAGTAACGAGTTACATTATTTGCTTTTAATTCTTCCCCAGCATGACACTATTTATTTGGCTCATATGATACCTTTAAGGTTATTATATCATGCAGATCATGGCATGCTCATGCAGTTGACTTTTATATGTTGAAAATACTTGAAATTGTGAAAAGTAAATAAATTTATGACGTTAGGTGTGCCTATCCTGAAGCTAATGTTATGTTATTATTTATCAACCGTATTCAGAATGGGATGCTGATTTTGCTACAGAAGCGTATCGTCAGCAAGTTGCTTTGGCTCAACATCAGGTTAGTAAATCTCTGCATACAGCCATTTACATAAATTTGTTAAGGTGTTGTCTGGTTTAATTTAGGTGTTTTTTTTCTTCGTAATTTCTACTTTGTAGTTAATGGAAGAATTGGAATATGAAGCCAAAGAGAAGGAAGAGGCAGATGGTGGAAATTTTGATACTATGTAAGATGTCTCTTAACTCTTAAACCCAAAACTTTTCAGCTAGCAGTTTTTTTTTTTTCCCTATAGGATAATAGTAAGATGACCATTCATTTGATGCATTGAGTAGTACAAAAGTCATTTGCAAAGTGCATTATTTCATGATATGCAATCTGAAAAATATGAGGCTTTAACACAAATGCTCTAATTGTAACCTAAATTTTGATATTAGTAGTAGCTGCTTTATTTTTTAAGGTCAATTTGACAGTTCTGCTTCATAGTGGATGACAAATGATTATCTTATAGGAATTTCATCAGTGCCTTGTGACCTTAAGATTAGACTTGCTAGGCTTTAGAATGAATTGCCTGATTTTTGAACCTAAAGACAAATGTTGTTGCAGTAAAAATGAGAAAGTGTGTAAATTTTAGTTAGAAATTGTATTTGGATTTTCGATTAACTAAACTATATTGCTCTTTTAAATTCATAACCGAGCTAGGAGTTAGGGATGGACCACAACATTCTTTAAAGATAACAAGGTGTCAGTACCCGCAAATTAGGGAATTCATTTTCTAAAGGAAGAGAGTCAAGTCCTTATATATACTTGCTTTTAGATCAAAATTTCAATTCTAATCTGATATCTGTTTACAGGAATGAAATGGCAAGTAAACCTAAACCAAAATCTAAGAAGAAGATGAAGCCAAAGAAAGCCAAGTTTAAATCGCTGAAGAAGGGATCTTTAAGTTCTGAAGTGAAACCTTCAAAACAGGAGGCAAAAGCAGAACCTATGTCCATAGATGATGATGTTTCCTCTCACGAAGAGCTATCTTATTCGGATATTATGTAAGCAGCTTCAAATGTGCGAAAAAAAGGAGAAGGTTGAGATAGTGCATGATGCTGAAGAAGGGAAGAGCTCAAAGAAGAAGCCTAAAAAACTCAAGAAGCCTCCTTTTGAGCTACGTCCTGTAGACTGGGAACTGAATGCAATTTGTAAGAGGAATGGTGACTGTGCAGAGGTAAAACCATGTGAGAGCCTTGCTGTTGAGAGTGAGCAGAAACCGGCTAGCGGGAGCAAAACAGGAGGAAAATTTTCCATTACTTCCACGCCCTTGAAACAGTCTTAATGATAAAACCTGAGAAGTTAAAGAAGGGCAATATCTGGTCAAGAGATTGTGTTCCATCACCTGATTCTTGGTTGTCACAGGAGGATGCTATATTATGTGCGGTTGTGCATGAATATGGTCCACATTGGAGTTTGGTTAGTGAAACACTCTACAGCATGACTGCTGGTGGCTTTTACAGGTGAAGATATCGCCATCCAGTTCATTGTTGTGAGAGGTTCAGGGAACTAATTCAAAGACATATTTTGGCTGCACGAGACAGTGCGGTTAATGAAAAGATGAGCAATGCAGGCTCTGGAAAAGTTCTTCTCAAAGTAACAGAGGCAAGCTTTCTTTTCCAAATGTTTGTAAAAAGAGGATAAAAGAGACAGAAATAGAGAAACAATTGATGTGAATACTAATTTATTCGTCTGACTTGTAAAATCTTAAAGAACTCCTGATATAAGGTTCCGTACCCACTCGCAAGAAACCATAGGAACTTGACTATAGTGAATCTGACGATAGCTTAGAACTTCTTTAGTCATCTTGACAATAGTTCATCTAGTAGAAGACTTAGTGACTGCTTCGGCTAGTTTTATTCAAATGGCGTCTTGATTAAAGAGGACTCCAATAAACTATGAGCAAGCATTTAAAGTTGATTTACTTCACTCTCTTTAGCTGCCTATTTATGTCCTTTTAACGCAATTTATAGATGGTTCTATATTCTAAATAGATTGTTAAAATTTTAAATTTGCTTTCTACCTTATTTTTTCAGCATTGTATCCTTGATTAGTGCTTTTTTCCTCAGCATGCAAAATTTAATTGCAGTTACATTTCTCCACTCTCCTCAGCATTGCTCTTATGAGAATCCTAAACAATTTTGCATCTGTCTTGTGCTTTTAGGCTTTGCTTGGTATGATGAATAGAATTATGGAAAGATAGAAAATTGAAATACCCTAACCCCAAGAAAGCCAAGATTCAGGCAATGGAACTTAAATCCGTAGAAGTCTTGGATCAAAGAACCTAGATTAGCTAAGCTAACTAAACCCCAAGAACACTTGTTTCTAGAACCTAAGTTTGATAGGAAGAATGCCACAAAGAAAGAAATTCTTTGATAAGTTCGCTAGTTCTGTCAAGAACTAAAAAGAGTGAAATACTCACTTGAATAAAATCAACTCAATAGATTAATAATGATTGCTGAAGTAGATGGCTAAACAAAGGTATTTATAGCCTCCTTACTAACTCTAATTCAACTAGGCTAAGAACTCCTAGTACAAATGAAACTCCTTGGCAGCCAAGGACTTCTAACCTAATAATAATAGAATTCAGCCAGACCTACTTACATAATTAAAAGAAAGCTTAACTATGGGCTGAATATGCTCAAGCTCAATCCTAATTAAATTTAAAAGATGCCCAATAGTTTAATTAGGGTAGTCCCCACAAGCTTATTGGACATGTTACACAAGTCAGGCCCAAAAGCCTAAACTAAATAAAAACTTAACACAAGTCCAAATACTCATTTAATAGGCACCACATAGTTTAATGAATTGGTCCCCACACTTGCCATGTCATTTAATGAACAAGTCCACTTCATTAAGCCTTATGCCGCCACTTGTAAAACTTGGATCACATGGTCTTCATTCTAGCCCATCTTGAATGTCTTGACCTTGCTTAAAAGACATGTAGATTCTGTCCAAGTCCTTTCCTTGCATTTCTTCCTTGATTCAGCGCAAGTGGAATCCTTGTATTGCTTCTTGAAAACTTGGTCCATCTTGGATCCCATCATTCCCCTTTTCCTCGAAATGATTCGACCTCGAATCATCGACTGCATTATAAGGAGAAAGATCAGAAACAATAAAAGTAGTAGAAATATTAGACTCACCTTGAAGATCCACTTTAGAAGCATTAGCATTATGTTCTCAAGGATTTGGACTGCTTCTCTTTAAAGAAAGCTATGGAACGTCTATCTTGCAACAAAACCATCCTTATCCCTGTCGTATCAGATTCAATTTTAAAAGTCTTATTAAAGTTAGGTAATGCTAACACAAGTGTAGAACATAACCTTTCTCTAATAGTAGCAATTGCACATAGTCCCTAAAACACAAATCAGATTTATCATATGCCATGTATAAATAAGAAAAATTAGTATTATTGACATACAAACCTTGCATGTATTCGAAACTAAGTATTTGAGCACTCTTAAAAGCATGAAATACATACCTCATTAGTAAAACATCAGAATCAATATTCCCCTTACCTTGCTTGTAACAAGTAGCATAGGAAGTACATACCTTGCTTGTATCAATGTTAGGTAGTACAAAATCAAGTGAATGCTCAATCTCAATTGGATGCCCAATACCTTGTATGGAAGGCAACCCATTCGGCTTCCCCTTTGGAAATACATGCTTGAACACTTGCAATAAAGAAAAAGACAAACTAGGAAGAGAGTTGTTAGTTTGATCATTAGTAAAAACCTCACTCTCTTTTGCATAGAAACTCTTCTTTGTCTTTTCTTTTCTCTCTTGTGGCATCATTCTCTTTTTTTCAGTCACTTCTATTGTTTCTCATGTGTTTCGGCCACACTCTCTCCTTTTTTTTCTCTCATGTTTCTTTCTTGTGTTTCGGCCTCACTCTTTCTTTTTTGCTCACTCTCATTTTTTAGCTTCAATTTGAATTGGTCCTTATAGACCTGTTTTGGAGTTAAAGGAACAAGCTTGATTGTTTTTCCATCTTTTACAAAGCTATACTATTCCTAAACTTATCATGAATTACCTTCCTATTATACTGTCACGGCCTCGCCAACAAAATATGGCTAGTATGCATAGGTACTACATCACAAAGCACCTTATCACTATACCTCCCAATGGTAAAAGTTACCAAAACCTGCTTATTAACCTCTACCTCCCAACATTCAGTCAACCATTGCAACTTATAAGGTTTGGGATGTTCTAGTAAAGGTAAGCTCAACTTCTCAACTAAGATGGTACTAGCTATATTATTGCAACTTTTCCCATCAATAATCATACTACATACCCTGTCATTTACAAAACATCTAGTACGAAATATGTTCTCTCTCCGCTGTTCCATATCATCTATATTAAATTGCGTATTGAGAGAATACCTTGCAACAAGAGACTCACCTACCACGAGATCTTGTAGATTTCTATTCACTACCTCTTGTTGACCCATCCTATCTCTCATCTCCTCCAACACCAATTTTAAGCATTCAGATTCTTGTTGCATAGCATGCGACATAGAGGATAAGCTATCCACCTTCTTCTTAGGTGTTGAGTCACTCTTGTAATACATCTTTGAAGTTGCTACAAAACAAATTGTTAGTGATAAAAAAAAATAAACTCACACACTCCCTTAGTGTTTACACTCAATT
Source organism: Fremontodendron californicum (assembly GCA_030761205.1). NCBI lineage: Eukaryota > Viridiplantae > Streptophyta > Magnoliopsida > Malvales > Malvaceae > Fremontodendron > Fremontodendron californicum. The sequence goes on from JAULJL010000009.1 coordinate 26,745,234, forward strand.
ATGATATCACTCCAACTCTTGTTTGCACTCTTTTAGGCTTTTTCTTTAATAAACTTTTTTACTCTTGCCTTTTACCACTCTATTTCCTCTTTCAGGTTCTTTAGGAACTAGAAGAACTCTTCAAGAACTCCCCTTGCTTAATTCTACCTAGCAAAAGACTCAAGAAACAAGAAACAATTAGTGAGAAGGTAAAACAAGTAAAAAACAAGAACAAGATTACCAAGAATTCAAATATTTCCTATTTTCCTTGATCTTTTTCGAATCTTTCTTTCTTTTTCTTGCTGTTCGAACACTTTTATTATTATTATTATTTTTTTTTCAAGAACGAGACTTCTTGATTTTCTTGAAATCTCGGATGAACTTCTTTTTTCTTTCTTGGGACTGTTTGAATGCTCCTTTGAATTCATGAATTTTTTTTTCAAGATTCGGATCAAGAATCAACAAGAAGAAATTTTAATTGATCAAGAATTCAAGAAACAAAATCTTGATTTAAATCACTTTTCAAGACTGAAACCCCAAACTTAGACTACCTAAAAACTATAATCCTAAAGCAAAAGAATGCCTAAAGCTAACCCTAAAACAAGAATATCTGAAACCCCAAAATCTTGTTATTGATTTTATTATGATAGTATTTAACCAACTTACAAGAATGGAACCCCAAACGAAAACTGTCATAAAAACTATAACTATTAGACAAAAAATACCTAAAGCTATAACCCCTATACAAGTATATATGAAACCCCAAAACAAAAAAGTTGAGAGAAACTCCAATACCCTATGGTAAAAAAGATAAAAAATTTGACCTGATTGGTCCCTAAGCTCTGATACCAACTGATGTGAACCCTAGGGGTTAAATCCTTTGAACCCACTAACAAATTGAAATACTCTAACCTCAAGAAAGCCAAGATTCAGGCAATGAAACTTAAACCCGTAGAAATCTTGGATCAAAGAACCTAGATTAGCTAAGCTAACTAAACCCCAAGAACACTTATTTCTAGAACCTAAGTTTGATAAGAAGAACGCCACAAAGAAAGGAATTCTTTGATAAGTTCGCTAGTTCTGTCAAAAATTTAAAAAGAGTGAAACACTCACTTGAATAAAATCAACTCAATAGATTAATAATGGTTGCTGAAGTAGATGGCTAAACAAGGGAATTTATAGCCTCCCTACTAACCCTAATTCAACTAGGCTAAAAACTCCTAGTACAAATGAAACTCCATGGCAACCAAGGACTTCTAACCTAATAACAATAGGATTCAGCCAGACCTACTTACATAATTAAAAGAAAGCTTAACTATGGGCTGAACATGCTCAAGCCCAATCCTAATTAAATTTAAAAGATGCCCAATAGTGTAATGAGGGTAGTCCCCACAAGCTTATTGGACATGTTACACAAGTCAGGTCCAAAAGCTTAAACTAAATAAAAACTTAACACAAGTCCAAATACTCATTTAATAGGCACCACATAGTTTAATGAATTGGTCCCCACCCTTGCCATGTCATTTAATGAACAAGTCCACTTCATTAAGTCTTATGCCGCCACTTGTAAAACTTGGATCACATGGTGTTCATTCAAGCCCATCTTGAATGTCTTGACCTTGCTTAAAAGACTTGTAGATTCTGTCCAAGTCCTTTCCTTGCATTGCTTCCTTGATACGGCGCAAGTGGAATCCTTGTATTGCTTCTTGAAAACTTGGTCCATCTTGGATCCCATCAGTATTTATTTCTTTCCATAGTATGCTTGGTAAGAAAGATAGAAAAGTGGAAAGAAAAAATAATTTTCTTTCCACTCATTGTTTGGTATGATTGAAAAAAAGAGAAAAGAAAATAAAAAAAATATTGTTTTACCATTATACCCATTGTAAGTTAAGATGAAAAAATAAAATTTAAACAATATGGATAATCTTGTAAATATACACACTTGACTAACACCACTCTCATTTTATTTTTTCTTTTCTTTCCAATTTGGAGCGATTTGTTTTTGTTAATAGATGTGAAAAATGATAATCTTTCTTATTTTTTTTCCTATCACTTTTCTTTCTTACCAAGCACACTCAAAATTCATTTTCTTTTCACTTTTCACTTTTTCACTCTCCTCTATTCATTCTTTCACTTTTTCACTCTACCAAGCATTACTTTATTCTCATCTTATGTAGGCTAAAACATGTGGACACTAATCTACTCTATGATCTGCCAAGACTATTATAATTCACATATAATATGTACTTAAAGCATTATTTATTTATTACTTTTTTTTTTTGGGAAAGAGGAGAAGGGGGAGAGGGGGGGATACTTACAGCATGTCTAATGTTGTTCTTACTGCGTCTTCTGTAAAACAACACCACACTTGCCCACCCACCCCCTCCCCTTTGTCCCTTATGTACCAGTGTTTCGAAGCTGATGTTTTAGAAATGAGTCTTCTGAAATTTCTGCTTTGCTTATGTGCATGCTGTAATGGTGAAACAATTTTTTTTATGATAGTGAAGAAAGAAGCCTTATCCATCAATAATATATCATCGCAGGATAACATTCGAATGCTGTTAAACTTTGCTGTTGAGCAGCCAGATCCTGAGTTACTTCTTCAAAAGCACTTTACTGCCCTACTTTCATCTGTCTGGAGGGCGACAGGGCAACGTCGCTCTGACTGTCGACAAAATGTCTCATCATCTCGGAATGGTGTTCGTTTAGGGGGAAGGTTTCTCAATCCTTTTCTCAGCCACATACCTCAGCATTCTGCAAAGGAACCAGCACAGAGGATGAAATTTACAAATTTGCGGGAGTGTAGCAAGTTGTTATCAGCTGCACTCCATGATGCCAGCAGTAGACAACGGAGTGACACAGATTTCCTCCCTTGATAGAGAGGATTCTCCGGTGATTGCAGAAAGTTTAGAGATAACACTGGAAATCCAGAGGGCGAGTGGTGACTCTATGATTCCATTCCCACCGGTAATAAATTTATCAATATATGGCTCAAATCCTGTTACATCTATAAACAAGACTGCTGGAAAAGACCTTCATCTTAAAGCCTCAAGGCTTGTGGCTGAGAACCGTTTCAGGTATAGCTACTTGTTTTAATTACAAATTAAGTAGGCATAGTTGGTAGTGACTTATCGGCTAGGCATTATTTTTGTTAGTCTGAAAGAGGCATTTTCCTTGTGAATCTCTTGCATGCTAGTTCGTATTATAGATGTAACTGTTAGACATTTAATAGATTCCAAAATGGGATGAGAAACATTAGATTCAGGTCATTATTTTCAAGGGCCTTGGTTATTCCTAAATTTATATATTGTTTTACATTTGTGTGTACCTGGGATTATGTTCTGTTGATTGCTAACCAAGCAGATTTATCTTTTTCTCAGCGAAGCAGCTAGGGCTTGTGTTGGAGGTGGTCTGGGTTGGGCTTCATCTGCCTTCCCAGCTAATGATTCCAAGTCGAGGTCAGGGTTGAAATTGCAATCTTTGGGGAAGCACAAACTGTCTGTCTCTGACACAATTAGACCTAAATCAAAACTGAAGAAGGCTTCAATGGAGCATTGTGATGTTCAGAACCTATTTGCAACAATTTCATCAAATGATCACAACTTAAGATGTGACCTGACATCAGTGACCAATGACTGCAGTTGGGCTGATGGTGTTGATAGTGAGTTCTCTTCAAGCATGGATAAGGTCCTTTCACTGGAATTAGAGGGTTTTGATGTGGTTCCACATAATTATATCCCCGGTTTTATTTCAGGCCATGATGATTGTTCAATGCTGCCAGACTATACTGACATTGAACAGGGTTAATCTGACTGTGCAAAACTGCTTGATGTTCTTGGTTGAAGCTATTATTATCGATGGAGAACAACGTGATTCTTTGAGCAAGCCAGATCCTACAGCATTTTTGCTGTGAGCTCCGCTCGGGGTACATTGTGAATTTAACACCATTTTTGGATTCCATTTGAGGGGGAAGAGGCTAGACATGATAGCCTGTTCAGGAGAGTAAGTTGCCAGAACGAAGCGTAGGACGTGTTATCTTGCACGTCTAGTCACGTACATACTGAAAAATTTTCCTTGAGGAGTTTCTCAAGCGGCCCTGCCTGAGTATCCGGTGAACTGAACATAAAAATTGTAGCATTTTATTATGTAATGACTAATTTAAGCAGGAAATCTGTGCTAATTTAGTTTGGGCTTTCGTTGATATGTAATTTCAGATTTTGGAACATTTCCTATTAGAAACGTAGTAAGAATGGAAAAATAGTAGTTATTGGAAAAAGTAAAATTTTCTTGGCAGTTTCTTGCAAATCTCTTTTTCTTTCTTTTAGTAAACCAATTAGTAACCAATAACTAATGGTTACTCGAAATGTAAATTCTTATCTTAATTTGAAAATGTTGTCCAATTCATTTGAATCAAATTCGATTTGATCATAAAAAATCAATAATTTAAACTTGTTCAATTTGAGTTTGAAACCATCGGAATTCAAAAATGATTTGAATTCGAAAGGATCTGAATCTAAATTGATCCAGATCCAAATGAATTTAATTTGAATTGATTCGGATTCGATATATTAAAAAAATAATAAATATGAGAAAAAGTTATTAATTTATTTTAATTTTATAATTTAAACTATCTTTTAAATTTTGTTCTTTGCTATTATAATTTTATATATTTTTGAAATTATTTTTTAATCATGAGTATACATATGATTCATAATAAATTATATAATTTTTTTATTTATAATTATACATATTATTTTTATAATATCTTTTTCATGTAATTTAAAATAAAATACATAAAATAAGTTATTGAAAGTGATATGTGTATTGTCATAACGAAAAATCCCATCACGAGATCCGTTAAGTGACGTTAAGGGTAAGAGGAAAAAGAAAATTATCGGTGGTTCTTTTTAAATAAAAATAAAGTTTTTAAAACAACTTCGAAAAAATAGTCGCCACCGGTTTTTTTTGGGTTAGGCGTGATCGGTCACCTATTAAAATCGATTTTTATAAAGCATTTTAAAATTAATTAAAACATTTTAACAAAACCAAATTTTCAAGTTTGCGTTTTAAACCAGAGAGAAAAAAAAAAAAAGGGTTCGGGAGTCAGTTACGTCACGGGGAATGATTAGCACCCTCACAATGCCCGTATAAAACTGTATCCTAAGTCTCAGTAAAAAGTGGTTTTACATTCGGCATTTAAAATTAATTCTCTTTTAAAAACAATCATATTATTTGAGAATGATCCGGAATTTATTAATGTAAAATTTTTCCATATTCCCCGGCAGACCCGGCAAAACATAGAACTTTTCCTTTATTTTGAAATTCTCTGAATCACCCTTGTGTTTTGAGAAAAAGGTTATTCCGTTGTTAATGATAATTGATGATATCCTCCTCGGCAAACCCAGTAGAGAACTCATTATTATTTTAACTTGGGAACAATCTTATTTTGTTAAAAATCAATATTATTTTTCATGCATCTAAAATCATTTAAAAATGATCATGGATATGCAAAAATTAATACTAAGATATAAATATAAATCAAACAACATGCATAATTATAATGATATAGCGAACATTTTCATTATGACATGGCAAAGAAATTTATGACATGGCAAAAGAATTCATGACATGGCATACATGACATGGCAAAACCTTATTATAACATGGCAAAGAATTCATGACATGGCATGCATGACATAGCAAATCTCATTATAACATGACAAAGAATTCAAGACATGGCATACATGACATGGAAAATCCTATTATAACATGGCAAAAGAATTCATGACATGGCATACTTGGCATGTCAAATCTATTATAACATGTCAAAGAATGACATTATCATAGAATATTCACATCCAACAACACATTATGACCAAGATAGCAACATGAATATCAATCATAAAATGACATCATCATGGAATATTCATGAACATAGAATTATCATGATCAAGGTGGCAAATGTAGATATCAACTATTAAATGACAACATCATAGAATATGTATGAACATAGCATATGCACACATCATTGTTTTAAAAATTCTTTTTCTTTTTGTGTAAAATTATATAAAATGGCATGCGTCGGGACAGTTTACCGAACTCCTTGGTAGATCCGACAAAACTTTGGAAAAATATCTTTTCACATGACATGTAAATAATTCTAAATAAAACGAAAACCATATTTTACGATTTTATAAACACGTGCGTTGAATAATTTCCTAACCTCCCCAGCAAAACCGACAAAGATTAAGAACTAATTCTTGCCAAATGTCTAGGAAACCGAGAAGGCACGTTTTTATGTTAAATTAAGTAAAAAACATTTTTAAAATATGCAAGGCATGAAAACGAATGTGTTTCTCTCTTAAAGAGAGGATATCCAAACATCTAAAAAGATGTCCGACTACCTTTGAAAGAAACTTAAATTGGATTTTTAAATTGAAAGATTCCAGGCACGGATTTTGGCTTGGATTAAGGGGTATTCGAATGCCCTAGATTGGCACCCTAACTCCTCTAAGTGAGCCTTGAATGCAAACATTTTGAAAGCCAAAATAAATTAAGAAAAGATGCAATTTTTGAAATGGAAACTTACATGGCCGAATGGCCTATTGTAAAAATCCTAGTTTTTACTCGATTTTGAAAGCTCGGATTACCTACCCATGACCCGATTTTCTTAAAACCAATTTTTTACCTTTGAAATACCATGGAAACAACCTCCAAACAGTAGCCACAAGTTTTCGCCAACCCTTCCCTCTTGGTGAAAAAAAAACGAGAACTTTGCTAGCTTTAAAGCTTGTTTTGATTCCAAAAAACGGGTTTTACGAAGCTATTTTCTTCATCCTTATAAAAAATTCAAAAAAACCTTAAAAAATCAGTTTAGATTCAGCAAATGATGAACTAAATGAGGTAGATACAGATTTTTTATTTTGAAAAAAAATGTATAGTGAAAATATTGCCCAAAATCAGCATATCCAACTTGCAAAACATTGTTTTTCTCCAACTAGTTTGAAAAGTAGATTTTGGCTATGGATCATTGGTTGATCCTAACCAAAACCATGCTGGAAATGGTTTGAAAACATGATTTACAGCAAGAAAAAATGATTGACTCAAGGCTAGCCCCTTGGATGTTAATTCGGCTATAGCCATCAGTAAGAACCAAGATCATCAAGCTCAAAATCATTATTGAATCAAATGGCAGGGCCCCCTAAACAGCCAGCAAGATATATGTAGACACCTAATTTTGTCCGGGCCCCTTAAATAAGGTCAATTCTCCTTTCAACTTCCCAGAATGCAAAGAATCTTCCTTCATTCCATAGATGGGTCACCAAGACTTTGATTCGGAGGCAAAAATGAAAAAGTCAACCCAAAAAAGTCAACTCTAAAAAATCAACCCCAAAAAGTCAACAATTGAAAAAGTCAACTCTCAGTCAAAATCAAGATTCGAAGCTGAATTGAACAATGGTGAAAGAATTTTGATAATCAGAGATCTACAATTGAAGATAAAAAGTTTTGAAAGACAAATTGCAAAAATTCAGTGTAGGAAAAATGCCAAATTTTGTAAATTTGGGAAAAAGTACATAAACAATCAAATTGGACGAAATTGGAGGTTCCAAATGGAATAAAATCAATAAATATGGATATTGGAAGGTCCAATTTTGAAGTGGAGTTGAAGAAAGAATTGGTTTAAAGAGAAAAAAGAAAATAATAATTTAATGAATAAATAAGAGATTCACAAATTTGGAAAAAACTACAGAGATGGTCCGATTTGGTGAAATTAAAGCCCCAGTTGATGAATAATGAATAAATAAAAATATTCCAAGTCTCAATTTGAAGTGGATCCAAAGGAAGAGCCGATTGGAGGAGAAATAGGAAAAACGAGAAAATTCCCAATTTTGAGGAAAAATGGAAAAACTAAATCGAAGAGGAATTCAGATGTAGAAATTGGGCATTTTCGGTCCAATTACAATTCAATATATGAAAAAGACAGTGGAAAAAGAAAATCCAAAAAATAGGCCCGTTTCTATGAAAACTCCAATTCAATAGAAAACGAGCCCGAAAAACTATGAAAACTTCCAAAAATGAGTTTTATATTTGATGGAATGGATTGGAGAATAAAAATCTGGAATCGGAGCTCAAATGGAAATAGACAAAGTTCGGGGGCACTAAACCGAAAATTTAAGAGAAAAATCTGAGAAAAATAGAAAACGAGCTCGAAAAATTATGAAAACTTCTAGAACTGAGTTTTATATTTTATGGAAAGGATTGGAGAAGAAAAATCCAGAATCGGAGCTCAAATGGAAATAGTCAAAGTTTGGGAGGCACTAAACCGAAAATTTAGAGAAAAATCCAAAAAAAAATAGAATACGAGCTTGAAAAATTATGAAAACCTCCAGAAATGAGTTTTATATTGGGTGGGATAGATTGAAAAAGAAAAATTCAAAATTGGGGTCCATTTGCAAATAAATTATGTTTGGGGGCCAAAATGTAATTTTACCGAAAGAAACCAAAAAGGGCCATTTTGCAAATAAAAAAATAGGAATGGCCTGGAAAATTCCAGGCCATTTTTGGTTAGCTCATTGATTGGAAGAGTAGGTGTGATCATCTTGAATCAAATGGCTAAGATTGAATAGCAAGATGACATTTTAAAGAAAGGACAAGATTCTCCACTATTTGCCTACATGGTATTTTTGGTCAATAGAAGGCCTCCAAATTGCAAAGCCATGTGATGGCCATGTGAAGAGCATGTGAAGGCTATGAGATGATGCTAAATAGGATTAAAAATGCCACCTAGGAAGATATTTTGATAGTAAGCCATATGATCATGACAAGTGGCTTAGATATTTTGTAGAGATAGGAGACAAGAATATCTAGATGGCATTATTGGCCAATGAGAGGTTAGGAAACCCTTAGTTTAAGGAAAGCATCATGCAAAAGGGGGGAAAAACCCTTAATTTAAGGAAAATATCATGCAAGAAGGGGACAAAAATTAGCCATGTGGCAAGGATTCTGGGAGAGCATACAAAGCATGACAAAGGCTAAAAAAAGATGAGCACACCAATATTATAAGGACCATTCGGCCAGACCTATTGAAAGGAGGAGGAGTCATTTTTTTCAAAGGCAATTTTCACTACACTCTTGGAGGAAGAAAGAAGAAAAATAAAAAGAGAGAAAGAAGGAGAAGTTTGAGTGCTTGATTTGGAATGCTTTACTAGGTAGCTATTTGTTGGGTTATACTACCTCGGGCTCATGCTTAAACAAAATAATCAAAGTGCAGTAGAAGTAAACAAAGAAGCACTCGGAGTACAACAAGATCTTAGGCTTGTGTTTAGCATAGGTTTATAGCATTCAAAACAAATTAAATCACCCATATGATTTAGAAGTTACCTACTTAAGATATCGAAACCTTAAGTTGCAGATCCAAAATCACAAATTGCTATGGAGTCCAAGATCCAATTCGAACAAGATCACAAGAAGTACAATTGTCCTTCCTCTATAGCTAGTCCACACGAACAACTAATGGATCCTTCACTAAGGTATGGTGATTCACTTGTGCGAGCAAGTTGATCTTAAGATCAAAATCAAAAGATCTATCTTTTGTGTTTATCTTCCTAAACCAATCTCACTCAACAAGGAAGAGAAGTGGCAAGAAAAACACCAAGAGGAAGAGGAATTACGACAAGCACAAATCTTACAAAGAGGTGGCGATATCTCTATTTTGCAAGGGTAGGGTTCTCTTCTTGAAACCAACTTTCTCTGAAGCAAAAATCAGAATATCTCAAGTAGTATTACCAGCTTAGGTTTCAGCTACAGCCTCTATATCTGATATATAAGGAGGCGCAAACCCTGACCCCCTCTCTCTAAGCTTGGCCAGCTAGTGTAACTTGTTGCACAAGATTTTCATTAATCCACTTGGACTTAAACTATTTAATTCTAAGATGGATCAATAGGCCCATTAAATTATCTAATAATAATAATGGTCCAACAATCTTAATGCCTTAAGTTGGGCCAACCATCCTTAGTAGATAGTCTTAAATTAGAATAGTCTCTTTGGACCCATTTTAATTTATCATGCTTATTTATTGGATAGATCAATTTCTAAACGAAAGTAATTTAATTCTCAATTAAATTTCTTCCTCCTCATGAACAATTCATGTCATTAATCTATTAATATCATCTCATGACATTATTCCAATATAGCATAGTCATTCAAAATTCACCTTGTACATCACTATGTCAAAGTCGACTATACTAGTTTATATAAGACTTCTTGATTCCTCTTATCTCATTAAGACATTGTCTTTGGATTTCTCAAATCTCAATTATGTCTTAATCTTTCTTAATTGAACTTCTTCAATTAATTCCTCAATATAGATCTTTTATTCCATTAAGTTTTACCTTAATAGAATACCGTGTTTAATCCATACTTATCTGTTCTTATGTGTGTGACCCTCTAGGTTCCCAATATATTGGCAATGAACATAAGTTAATCTCATTAACTTGTTTTCATAGATCATGAGCGAGATCTAGCAACCCATTATGACCACCCAAATATTGTGAAGTCAGCATGACCTTTTAGAAACCTTTCAGCAACCAGCCTGTCAGTGTAATACTATCCTTTCACCATATATCCTGGATAGCGCATGAAAATGGTGCAGTGTCTACTCATGATCAATCCATATTAGTTCTTCAGAACTTATGATTAACCTTATGAATTTAGAGAAACAACTTTCTCCTAAATCCATCATGCTTTGGCCAAAGACTTAATCAAGTTAATCGTAGTCAAGAACAAACGAGATATGTCTCCATTATCACAGGGAGTGGTGAATCTTCTTTGGATCACTCATTCATCTTCGTATGGTTCATGTCATACCCAATAACACCCTACTATAAGTATCATCTTGTTTGGGACCCGTTCGTGATGAAATCTAAGTATGACACTCTCCATACAAGATGACCTGGTATCACAAGTCTGAGGACTAATTTACACGACTGGTACTAAGAGAACATTATCATAGACACTGGAGTGATATTACCAAATGAAGTTCTCTTGGCGAGCCATGTTCAGTGAACTTGTTCAACAGACAAGCACTTATATGTTATCCCAAGTATCCCATACTTCAACCTGTATTAGATCGGTTGCTTACTTCATAAGTAAGAAGGCTTAACATATACTAGTCTTTGAACATTGCCAATGCCCCATCTTGCCAATACAATGACCGAGAACAGTTTGAGTAACAAGGCTTTGATGCATAAGGATCTCATAATTAAAACTCTTTATAATTGCTTTGCAAGGCCATTATGTTCCATGGGTTTCATCCGATTAGTACTTAATAACTCCTTATTATTGTACTAACATGAAGGAAAACCTTGTATCACTATCTTCATAGTGAAGCGTATGCTTTATTGATTGTGTATCCCATGCTTAATCTGATTGGCTCTAGGGCATACACCAACATTCTCCCACTTGCAGTAAGCCAATCACTAACGCATCCAATGCCGAACTCTTTTGATTAGAAATTGTGTCTCTACAAGGACATAGCTTAAGTGTACTGAGTTGTCATATTAATGATAATCTTATTATCAAGGTTAATAATTCAGATCACAACGAGACCTAGATTTCATTCAAATGGCTCAGTTGTTTCTATAACAACTATTGGAATCTACTTATTAGCAAGTAGCTAATGATCCAAATATAACTCCTTTTGCAAGCCAAAACAAAAGAGTTAATCTTAAAAACCTTTAATATAAACGTGCAATCCTTTCAGCATGGAACGTTTCCAACCAATTGCATTTTTTCAAAAATGGCAATTTATCATAACCTTTTATCATTCGATAGTTATTAATAGCTCCCACTAAATCCTACATATGTAGATGTTAAGAGATTAATTCAATAACAATTTGAATTCCATATCACTAAGCTAAATAGTATTCATAATACTTTGCAAGTTGTATGATATAAGACTATGTTATAGAACAATTCTATAACTGATTTATTTAAGAGGAAATTAAATAAGCATGGCATCCTATGCCAGCAAAGTAATATGTTTCAAAAACATAAATTAATTATCCTCAATATTGGCCCATGATGCCAATAAAACATCAAATGTTTATAAATAAATCATAAATAAATGTCTTATTAAAAATCCATAAGATTGGCAAGCTCTGATATAGCATCAAATTCGGTTGCCATCTTCATGGTCCACCTTCACTGCTCCTTTCCTTTGGTCCCTAATATATGTCATACATATTTAGTACCAAATGATAGGTATCATATACAAAGAGAAGTGAATCATATTATACCTGAAGTTGAAACTCCTTTCAGCTTCTTTCCTTTGTTAGACTCAAGGTACTCCTTACAATTGCGCCTCCAATGACCAGTTTTCCCACAATGAAAGCAAGCTTTGTTAGCATTATCCTTATCCTTTGTTTCCTTCACAACACCATCATCGGGCTTCAAACTCTTTGAAGTAGGAGGTACATCCCATCTAGTCTTTCTTTTTTTCTTACCTTTCGGTTTAGAGGAAGAGACTAAATGGACAGATGACTTGTCCTTAACAATTGTTTGCTCGGCCTGTGTGAGCATATTTAGCAACACAGAAAGGGTAGCCTCTAAGTGGTTCATATTGAAATTCAACACAAACTGCGAATAGCTCTCAAGTAGTGAAGTAAGGATTAGATCAATGCTTAGATCATGATCCATAACCCATCCAATCTGCTCCAAACGGGTAATATACCCTATCATCTTAAGCACATAAGGCCTCACTGGGCTTCCCTCTGACATCTTTGTTTGGAACAATTCCTTTGATATGTCAAATCTCTCAGTGCAATTCTCCTTAGCGAACAATTTTCTAAGGTTAATGATGATATCCTGAGCATTCATGGCCTCATGTTTCTTTTGGAGATCGGGTGCCATACTAGCCAACATCACACATGTTGCTTGTATGAGATCATCTCTATGAACTCTATAAGCCATCATCTCCTCCTTAGTTGCATCAGTAGCAGGCTCATCTAGAATGGGCTCATCAAGAACATAAGCCTTCTTGTCCTGTGTCAAGACAATCTTGACATTATGAAACCAGTCAACGAAGTTTGGCCCAGTTAATTTATTAGCATCAAGTATGCATCTCAGTGATAATGCATTTGCATTTTAGCATTTATATCCTATATGAATCAAAACATTTAATAGTCAATAAATAGCAAGTAGTAATCATTTATGTCAAGCTTTAATACTTAAATGACTATTCTCATTATTTTAACAAAATAATAGCCCTCTACTACTATCTCGAGAAATTTAACTCTTAAATTTCTTAATGAGCTAGGACCCCTTTTATTCCAGCATAACCTTGAGTGACTCAACAAGCTATGTTGAAACTAATTGAGTAGGTAACTTAATTTACCAATTACATCTCTATGCAACTCCTAGATCTAGTTAGGTGACAACTCTTTGCCTAAATACATCATATGTATTTTGCCTAACTATGCCTCTAAATGGAATGTGATCAAGTTTGGCGCATACGGATTACATAACATTAGTTGAGTAAGACCCACCTTCAATAACTCAAACATGTTCGTACATAAGTTTGTCCTTGAGTGACTCAACAAGTCTCCAAATGGAAGAACTCTGGTTATCTTGTTATGATGGTGGAAGGCAACTTATCATGTGTAACATGGACTCAATATAATTTAATGAGGGATTTCATTTAACTCTTATATAGGTCTCATTGATTTCATATTCGATTGGCATGCATAGCATTCATTTAATTACATACATCACATATATAATTCAAAATAAATCTATCACAAGCAATCTATAAAGATGATTATGGACCTAATTCTAATCTAGTTTCCTTGAGCCATTAGGAAACTAGTTGGTCGAATTCCTAAGGGATACCATACATAGTCTTCGAAAGCTTTGTTGGTGATCTCCTTGGTTACTTCTTCTCGGCACCATATCTCCTTACAAACTTGGAATTTACATAAATTCAACTTCCTATCCTAAATCTAAATCTATAAAGAATATAACAATTACATTGCTTTATTAGAAACCTCGAGTTACATTCGAGGGGAGTTAGATGAGAAGAGAATTTACAACTCCAGAATGAAAAAGAGAAGGCAGGGTGCGCAGACCCTATTTATAAAAAATACCAATAAGAAAATTCAACCATACATTCCCTAGTCATACTAAGGTCTAGTCAATAACCATCCTTCATGCATCCATAATCAAATTATAAGCATGAATTAAAAACATGCATAGTCAATATCACCTGGTGATCTTGTGTATTATTTACATAAATGTCACCAAATAAATTTGAGACAATTTATCAAATCATTCTAGCAATTTCGGTTCCACCTATTAAAACACTATTAATCAAATCTTAACAATTAAGAAAGCTATCTTGAAATCGGACTTTACCAAACTTTTAGGTTGCTTGTCTTAATTAGGACAAAACATTCTAGCAGGCTCAAAATCCTAAACATTTTAGGACATCTCATTATCCTATAATGAGTCTTTAAGTTTGCAATCCATCCTAACTCTTTAGGAACTTAAATCTCATTAGGTAACTCTTACCTAATCAGACTACAAGTCTCTCTTAACATTTAGGATTCACACTCCTACTAGGAAACAGTTTCCTTGTTGAAGTAGGACTTTAACTCTTAGTGTCCTAGGCACAGGCAAACTCTTTGGCCATCGAATGGCCGCTGCCAGCCCGTGATCATACTATTGTATGTCATCTAATATGGCTATTGGATGCCCTAAAAAGAGCTTGCTGGCCGCCCCTTATAGCTACACTCAATTTGGCAACAATTGCCTCCTTGGTGCTGCGGTTCGGCCTACTAGCATGCAGCAACAGTTGCCGCTTAATCCAGTCATGTTCTATGCCCAAACCAGCCATCATCGATGAATCATATTCACCTTAGATGCTGTCCAAAATTCCTAGAAAACATGTGGAACGTTTCCACACTTATGCTTGAATTTTATTGCACGTAAACACCTATAAAATAGTCCAGAAAATTTCAGCATTGTAGTAACAATGTTTCATGCCCAAAAACAACTTTGCTTAAACGTTTTAAGCTCAAATCAATTTTGTAAATTAAATGGAAGCATGTAATATAAAATTTCTAGATCTGAAACATCTAAAAATCAATTTTATATCATCCCCAAATCAGCTTACAAAACTTGACTCAAAACTATGTTTTTGACATCAAAACTTGTCGGGTTTTCTAAGACATGTCATGGCTTTAATCCTTATTGATTAAAACAATTTTAATCTATCATTTAAACAATTTTAAACATGATTAAAGTCATTATATAGCTGCTGTCCAGATTTAACAAAATTAAAGAAAACTATTTTTCTTTTAAATCCTTAGGAACCGAAATCATGCCAAAATCAATACACAACACAATAACTTGTATATCACCAAGAATTGCTATGCAGAAACCTCATGTAAACAACAAAACCTTGGCTCTGATACCACTATTGGGTTATACTACTTTTGGGCTCATGCTTAAACAAAATAATCAAAGTGCAGTGGAAGTAAACAAGGAAGCACCCGAAGTACAACAGGAACTTAGGCTTGTGTTTAGCATAGGTTTATAGCATTCAAAACAAATTAAATCACCCATATGATTTAGAAGTTACCTACTTAAGATATCATAACCTTAAGTTGCAGATCCAAATCGCAAATTGCTATGGAGTCCAAGATCCAATTCGAACAAGATCAAATGAAGCACAATTGTCCTTCCTCTAGAGCTAGTCCATACGAATAACTGATAGATCCTTCACTAAGGTATGGTGATTCACTTGTGCTAGAAAGTATATCCTAAGATCACAATAAAAAGATCTATCTTTTGTGTTTATCTTCCTAAACCAATCTCACTCAACAAGGAAGAGAAGCGGCAAGAAAAACACCAAGAGGAAGAAGAATTGCGGCAAGCACAAATCATGTAGGGAGGTGGCGATATCTCTATTTTGCTAGGGTAGGGTTCTCTTCTTGAAACCAACTTTCTCTCAAGCAAAAATTAGAATTTCTCAAGTAGTATTACAAGGTTTCAACTACAGCCTCTATATCTGATATATAAGTAGGCGCAAACCCTAACCCCATCTCCTAAGCTTGGCCGGCTAGTGTAACTTGTTGCAGAAGGTTTTCATTAATCCACTTGGACTTAAACTATTTAATTCTAAGATGGATCAATAGGCCCATTATATTATCTAATAATAATAATGGTCCAACAATCTTAATGCCTTAAGTTGGGCCAACCATCTTTAGTAGATAGTCTTAAATTAAAATAGCCTCTTTGGATCCATTCTAATTTATCATGCTTATTTATTGGATAGATCAATTTCCAAAAGAAAGTAATTTAATTCACAATAAAATTTCTTTCTCCTCATGAACAATTCATGTCATTAATCTATTAATATCATCTCATGACATTATTCCGATATAGCATAGTCATTCGAAATTCACTTTGTACATCACTATGTCAAAGTCTACTATACAAGTTTATATGAGACTTCTTGATTCCTCTTAGCTTATTAAGACATTGTCTTTGGATTTCTCAAATCTCAATTATGTCTTAATCTTTCTTAATTGAACTTCTTCAATTAATTACTCAATATAGATATTTTATTCCATGAAGTTTTACCTTAATAGACCATGTTTAATCCATACATATCTGTTCTTATATGTGTGACCCTCTAGGTTCCCAATATGTTGGCAATGAACATAAGTTAATCTTATTAACTTGTTTTCATAGATCATGAGAGAGATCTAGCAACCCATGATGACCATCCAAATATTGCGAAGTCAGCGTGACCTTTGAGAAACCTTTTAGCAACCAACCTATCAGTGTAATACGGCCCTTTCACCATATATCCCGGATAATGAATGAGCATGGTACAGTGTCTACTCATGATCAATCTATATTAGTTCTTCGCAACTTATGATTAACCTTATGAATTTAGGGAAGCAACTTTCCCCTAAATCCATCATGCTTTGACCAAAGACTTAATCAAGTTAATCGTAGTCAAGAACAAACGAGATATGTCTCCATTACGTCTCCATTATCACAAGGAGTGGTGAATCCTCTCTGGATCACTCATTCATCTTCGTATGGTTCATGTCATACCCAATAACACCCTACTATAAGCATCCTCTTGTTTGGGACTCGTTCGTGATGGAATTTAAGTATGACACTCTCCATACAAGATGACCCAATATCACAAGTCTGAGGACTAATTAACATGAATGGTACTAAGAGAACATTGTCATAGACACTGGAGTGATAGTACCAAATGAAGTTCTCTTGGCGAGCTATGTTCAGTGAACTTGTTCAACAGACAAGCACCTATATGTTATCCCAAGTATCCCATACTTTAACCTGTATGAGATCGGTTGCTTACTTCATAAGTAAGAAGGCTTAACATAAACTAGTTTTTGAGCATTGCCAATGCCCCATCTTGGAAATACGATGACCAGGTATAGTTTGATGAACAAGGCTTTGATGCATAAGGATCTCATAATTATAACTCTTTATAATTCCTTACAAGGCCATTATGTTCCATGAGCTTCATCTGATTAGTACTTAATAACTCCTTATTATTGTACTAACATGAAGGAAAACCTTGTATCACTATCTTTATAGTGAAGGGTATGTTTTATTGACTGTGTATCCCATGCTCAATCTGATTGGCTCTTTATACACCAACACTATTTCCTCTTTTCTTCTTCAACTATTATCTTTGATTTCATGTTCTTTTTCTCTTCTTCTTCCATGTAATTGTTAACTTTCGTTGTTGAATAAAAGGTTTTCAAAATGAATTTCTAAAGGTTTTCTTTCCTTTATTCTTTATTCTTTACAAAATAACAAAATTGATAAAATTTTTCAACATATGTTTTGCTATAGCCGAATCTAGAGGGCTCTATTGTGCTTGTCTTTGCTTAATTTTCTTGCTTGTTTGTTGATTGTGGGTTTCACCATTGTGGTAGGATAGATTTTGTCCTATGGTTTTTCTTTAAAAAAATCAAATAAAAGGTTTGAGAAGCTTGAGGATCTTGATTTTTATCAAGTGATTCTGGTTAGGTGGGACTATGTCCAAGGAACTAACCATTGAGCCAACCTTGGTTTTTCTTGCTTGTTTATTCTTTTAGCTTATGTTTGATCATTTTCATATGTTTGTTTGGCTGTAAAATCATGCATTCATACCATCTTCAACTTGATTTTTGGCTAAGACCAATCAATGGTCTCTAGCCAAAGTCTTTTGTGCAAACTAGTTGAAAAACTAATGGGTTGTTAAGTTGGATATTCTGACTTTGAGCAATTTTTTCACTAAGCTATATTTGTCAAAATAAAAATATTTTTTAACCATATTGCCTCTTGTATTTTTTTTTTTCAAGATTTTTAGATTTTTTTATCAAGGTTGAAAAAATGATTTTCGGTAAAACAAATTTTAGTCTACTATTCTGACTTTAACAAAATTTCGGTCAAGTCATTTTTAGTCCAAATTTAAAGCTGATTTTTCATCATAAAGAACATCATGTTTCAAGTCTAAAATGATTTTCTTCAGTTTTTTTTTTGAATTTTTTTTATAAAGGGTATAAAAATAGTTTTCTAAAACTGGTTGTTGGAGTTAGAATGAGTTTTTTTAAAATAATAATTTTCTGTTTTTATTTGAAAAAAAAGAGGGGCTGATTAGAGTCATTAGCTACTGTTTTAGGTTGATTTCCATGTCATCTCAAGGATAAAAATTGATTTTACAAAGGTCGGGTCATGGGTAGTCAACCCGGGTTTAAAAAGATAGGAAAACTAGAGCCTTTTAGAGGGGGGTTTCAGCCAAAGTTTTTTTATCCAAAAATTTCAACTCTTTTTTAAAATCCGAGCTTAAAGGCATTCGGTTTTAAAAATCCAATTTAAATTTCTTTCAAAGATAGTCGGACACCTTTTTAAGTATACAAATATCCTTACTTCAAGGGAGAAATACATCTTCATGCATTGCATATTTTAAAATATTTTTATTTAATTTAGCATAAAAACGTGCTTCTCGGTTTCCTAAACATTTGGCGAGAATTAGTTCCTAATCTTTACCGGGTTTGCCGGGGAGGTTAGGAAATTATTCAACGCACGTGGTTATGAAATCGCAAGGCATGGATTTTGTTTTATTCGAAATCATATAAATGTCATGAAAGAATTATTTTCTTTTGCCGGGTTTGCCGGGGAGTACGATAATATTTTCCGACATATGCCATTTATGTAATTCCTCACATGAAAAATCAATTTCAAAATGATAATGTCATTTTTTATGATTAATGTTTGTGTCACATATGACATGTTAGTATTTGTCATGTCATTTATATTTGGGAAAATATGAGAAACGTGCAAGGAACAGTAGATTAATTGTTAAAGAGTACTATAATTTAAAATTATTTTGAAAAAGGAAATGTAAAAGTTTGATATTATTACAAAGGAAATGGAAATGACATGTTTAACCTTTGTTTTTCCTTGTTAAAATTTGACGACAGAAATCGACCCAAACCCCCCAAACCGAATAGCTTCCTCTTCTTCTTCTTCTTCTTCTTCTTCTTCTTCTTCTTCTTCTTCTTCTGCTTTTGTTATTCTCTTTGTTGCTGTTAAAAATCTTCACCCAACCAACGTTTTTAACCTAGTTTTATTTTGTTCAAAATCATTCACCCAGTTGAGAAGTTAAGGTTTAGGGATTGAAAACCCATTTCAAAGTTTGTTTAATTTGTGAGTTTAGTTGGGTTTAGGGTTTTGATCGAAATAGGAAGCTCAGGAAGAAGATTGAGGTAAAATTTTGTTTGTTATTTTGATTTTGATTTGTGGGTATTATGTTATTTCAGTTATAATTTATGGGTATGTTGTTATTATAAAAGAACTAGAAATATGAATGTGTTATTATAAAAGAATGGTGCGATTGTTTCATCCTTTGTTGTTAAAGATCTTTCAGAAACTGTTAAATTTCTTTGTGATAAATTACATAATTATTGGCTACTAGAATGAGAATAATATATTGACATTGTTCCAACAAATATAATCTGTATGTATATTATATAAATTAGACATTTATAATTTGATATGACATATCTTTTCTGTTCTGTTGTTACTCTATTGACATGATATTTTTCTGTTATTAGAAGGTTGATGTGTATGTTCCTGGGGGAGCAATATACAAGGAAAGCAACTTTACAAAACCAGGTGAACTTCTTCTGACCTTGTTTTAATTTTTGTTTATGTGTTGTTTTATAGATTCAATATATATCCATACACGAATTACTGTTGTTTTCTGTCCTAAAAGTAATCGTATAGAGAATTCATTTTTGTTAGATTTATCATTGAAAACTTGGTTGGTCTTGTGATATTGTTTGTTCTAATGTTCTCTGCCATAAAAAAAAAAAAAAGCAATTTGTTGTGATATTGTAGTTTGTTTTCTGTCCTAAAAGTGATATTAACATTTTAGCTAAAATTTGTGGGTCGTACCTGACACTCTTATATTGTGATGCGAACATAAGTCAAAGTGAAAGGGGGAAAGATCATTTATTCAGTAAGGTTGCCATCAATTGTAAGAATGGCTTGAATTCATTAATTTTTCGAGAGGGCAAACAATGTAGAGGTAAATAAGCATTTTATGTCCAAAACATTTTTAAATTTCAATTTATATGAACCTAAACAGAGCGTTTGCTATAACTATATTGACATTCCAGCGAATTAAATGATAAATGAAGGTTGGTGGTGTTAAGAATAGGAGTTTCTGCTGTAGAATTCAATAATTTAGATGCATTTTTGTCTGTTTAGTTTCTTCCATTTTATAATTTTCAGCTGTGTACCCTTTGTTATGAATTATTTTGTACTTAATAAATTGTCAATTTGGTTTACATGTATGATTTCTTAACCTTCAGTTGTATCCCTTATTTAGTTGATGAGAGGCTACTGAGTTTGATTTGTTATATTTTCCATGCACATGGTTTCCTTACACCAAACTTGGTTATTATGGGCAGGTTTGGATATGTATAAGCAGATATTTGTAAGAGTCTATGAACATATATTTGCAATTTGACATTTTTACTTAATCATAAGTTATAGAACTGATAAACCATTTACTTAAACTGCTTTTAAAATGAATTTGAAAGCTTTGATATTTGTTTAACGTCATGATAGTGTTTGTGCCTCTATTTAATTGAAATGATATTCATGCTTGTTGATTGCTTTCTTGCTTGCATATACAAGACTGAAGAAATTGTCAGTATAAAGAAGTACATATAGTTGGCAAGAATGTACATATAGTTATGCTACATGTACATATTGTTATGCTATATGTACATATTGTTATGCTATATGTACATTTAAGTGGGCTTATTTTGTTGAAGCATTTCTTATAAATTGTGTTAGTTTAAAGTCGTTTTAAATGACAAAAACGATAACGACATTGATTATGTTTAAGAGTTTGGCTTTTGGCCTTAGGGAGCAAGAGTGTTTTAATTTACTAGTCTTAGTCATTTGGTATGAATCATTATATTTTTGTTACTTTGGTAAATTTAAATAGATGGAAGTCTTTAGAGCCTAATTTGTATTGGGGTTTAGAGTAGATTTTTTGAGTAGGGTGAATTTGAAAAACAACCAGTGTAATAGGATTTTTTTAATGGATACCATTGAGAAAGATTATTGGGGTAATATGAGAAACATGCAGTGTAATAGGAATTATGTTAAAAGATACGAATGAAATAAATTATTTTTGAAAAGGAAATAGAAAATTTAAAAATTGATAAAGAGGAAATCGTAATTACCATTTTATGAGTAGTGTTAGGTTAAAAAACAAAGTCAATTTTGGCTTCTTTTCTCTCCCGATTTGATAATTCTGTTTTTCTCTGTTTTGGCTTTTGTCTCTGATTGTGTTCTTGAGTTTAGCTTCCACTTGGGTCCCGAATTTTTGCTTCAGTTTTTCTCTCATTCTGTTCTTCACTCTTTATTTCGTGTCCTTCCTTTCTCCCTTTGCCTCATTTTTTTTCATCTATTTCTTCCTCACTTTCTTTGCATTTTCGGTTTAGGGTGACTGAAACTAAAACCTTAGGCGACTCAAAATCGGAGGATAATCCTTACCCGAGTGAAACCTCAGAAAATCTTCTCATATTCTTGGTCCTGAAGAGCTTTAGGTAAACTCCTTCCTCTTTGGATTTGTCATGGCATAATTTTATTTGATTTTTGAAATGTTTTGTTTAGATTTCATACATTGTTTTATATTCCTGCACGTATTTGTTTTCCTTGCAGCTAAATTATGCTCTAATGTAATGGGATTTGGGTAGCATCAATTGAGTTCAAACATGTGCATTGTGTCTGTAATATACAGCGTATGTTTATTTGGTTTATCAAGTTCTAGAAATCCTGTGTTATTGAAACTTCTGGAAGTCTGGTAGCGAAATATAAGTTATATTTTGATGTTAGGAATTTGTTTGGTAGCATTATTATTGAATGACTTGTATACTGACATAAATGTGTGGATGTTTTGTTAAAATTGCTTTGTTAAAATTGGTTTGTTAAAAGTGCTTTGTGACATAAATGTGTGAATGAGTTGCATACTGACATAAATTCGTTCTTGCTCCCGATTATTCTTTGCAAAATTCTATTTTTTATGAGCCATTGGCCATTAGTAGGATTCTAGACATTATGACATAGAGTCCATAAGTTCCTCCTTTATGTTGGGATTCAACTGCGATATTTCCCGACCATTTGCATTGTCAATTCTGTTTTTGTTCACCTTTTCATTTCGGACTTTGAACATAATAGCTGCAGTATTGAAAATATACATATAATACATTGTTAATTGAATCGGATTTAGGATAGAATTGATTAGAGTTTTGAAAATGTACATATAATTCTGCCAAATGTACATATAATCAAAGTATGTAGCCTACGTTGTAACCATTTTTTTGCTGCAACTAAGATCTTCAAATTTTCTTATTTGTTTAAGTCTCTTTTAAAAAGAAACAACATCCTTTCTTTAGCATTTGCTTTTGTGTTTGTATTGAAGTTTTATGTACATTCTGTCAATTTGTTATGTACACAGAAGTGGACCTTTTTTTGTTTTTAATAATTTCTTAGTGAAGCTATTATTTTACAGTTGTTTTAAACGATTTCGAGATTAAACGGAGGATTATAGTTAGGGTTTTGGTGTTTGTCTAAGTAATAGTATAAGTAGAATACTTAGATGATTTTATGGTTTGGAAACACATAAGAGCTTAATTGATTGAGATTTAGAAAGAAATTGTCAGTAATATGAAAATGTACATATACTTTTGCGGAATGTACATATGGTTATGCTATATGTACGTACTGTTATAGTTCTATGTACATATAAGTGGGCTTATTTTGTTGCAAGGTCACCTGTATTAACAGCAGGAGCACTCAAAGTTATTGGAGTAGATCCTTTTTCTGCCGTTACATCAATATTTGGTACTTGCACTGCATGCTCCTTTGATACATCACTATCCTGTTTCTTTCTCAACTCTGCTACTTCACTAGGGATCTGCCAACTACTAATCTGATTGAAAAAAACACAACAAAAAGAAGGGAAAAATATCAATAACTAGGAAATATAAATAACTTCAATGAGCATTTGTTAACTATGTTCAATATTTGTATCCTTGTAAGTTTCCTCATCTCCTAAAAGGTGAAAATAAGCAGAGCATTGATAGGATTAAATTCCATACATTTTATAAGCCTCATTTACTAAAGTTTTAAGTCTATTTTGATATCAAGTTCTTAAAGCAAAACTGTGAGATTTATGACATTTTTCATAATGAATAACCATTAAAGTGTTAATCTATAGTTAGATTATAACCTTATACTTCCTCTTATTAAAGGCACATGATTTGTTAACTGAAGTTTCTTTTATATTACATTTTTAGATATTGATTTGAACAATTAGATGAGGTTCCTGAAGAACTTGTCATTGTTGATTGCATTTCTTTCTTATTCCCCTGAGGTTCTTCGCTACAGTATATTAGGGTTACTCTTTAAGGTACAGGAACAACAACAAGAACTGCATCCTATTCTTCCCAATTGCAGCAATACACTACCCTTTTTGTTAAACCATTAAAAACCTAAATCCTCCAGAGTTTTCCAGAGCAATTCGCTCTAACTATATCGATATAGCCCTGGTTCTTCTGTTTCTCTAAAACTTACAGCAACCACAATCCTCAATTGCAGCAACTTCTTAGTTCTTAAAGCCCTACAAGTGCAAATAAAATTCCAGACACAACTCTTTCTCATTTAACCATAAGCAATAAAATCTCTCATACTTTCGAATTCTGACCCACTGGATTTCATAAACAACTCTTTCATATCCTAAAGCAGTGAATGTAATTTATACCACCATTAAGAGTATACATTTCTGCTTCTGGTGGGCTATACTCTCAAATATGCCTTTCAGCTTTGGAGAAACACTCCTAAGACACTTATTAGTCCCACTCCCACCCTGGTGGGCTGCACTGCAGTGCAATGCAACCAAACCAATCCTTTGGACAAACAGTCCTCACAAATTGGTTGTAGTAGATTGATTAGGTTGATTACCCACCATATTAACTGTTGAGTGTTATTTGTTGTATTCAGCAAAAGATGTAGGCTTCTGAGAGCCATTATTTTGTTGTAATAAACTAATGCAATGCATATTTACCTGTGAAATTCCGAAAACAAGATTGTTGACTGTGAAAAGTGAGAAACTGCAATTTTCAGTTTGCACATGCATACACAATTCAGGTTTTATTTCTTTTTGGGTCAAAATAAAAGGGAGGGATAGACGTTTTCTTACAATTTCTTTGCAATTTCACCTACATTTGTTTATTATTTATAGCAGAATGTTAACTTTTTAGCTATATATTTTTGGGTTATCAGCTTTATTTGTGACACATACAAATTTCGGGGAAGAACAAATGGAACGACGTCATAGTTCACGCCATATTGCAAGAAAAAATAAAAGTCTTGAGGTAAATTATTTTTCTTTCATTCGACTTTTTTTTTTAATGATAATATAAATTATTGGTAGATTGAACGTAATCTATTCATTACGAAATTGCAGTGTGATGTTCAATTGCGCACAAGATGTAGCCCTAGTAAATTGGTTAGGGTTATGAACGAAGTGGTTAGGGGTGATGTTAGGAAGGAAAATGCCGTGCGAGAGATAGGTTTTGGTGGGTTTCTAAGTTTGAGTTGTACAATTTTGCGTCACCATCTATGTGAGTGGCTTATTAAACAATGTGAGCCATTAAATTGTGTTTTAAGATGGTGTAACCATATCTTAGCTATTAAAGATACAGATGTAGGTTTAGTGTTTGGTGTTCCATGTACAGGAGAAGAGGTTAGAGTAGATGTTGTAAATGAAAATGATGAGATAAAGGGTTGGTGTGATAGATTTTTAAGGGTTTGTTCATTGAAAGAAGTAGAGCTCTTGTTACATAATGTAACAGATATAGATGATTGGAAAAGGTTGTTCGTCTTGTTTGTTATCGGTACTGTCATGGCGCCTTCTAGTAGGCCTGAAGTAAATAGAAAGTTAGTTACCACGATTTATAATTCATCCCAAATTCGTTCCTACAATTGGGGTGGGTTTACACTTAAGCAGTTGATGAATGGCATTAGAAGGTACAACGGCAGGCAAGATACAACATACATTACAGGCTCCTTACTCTTCCTTCAGGTAAATATGTATTATATTGTTTGATTCTTTTTTCAATGTCTTTTACTAATAAGTAAAAAAAAAAGTGATTATATTTATTATCCTATTGTTAATATAGAACATTTTGGATAGATGTTTTATTTGGATAGAGTTATCCCATCCGAACGTTTTGTTGTTCGTGCAATGCCCCGATTAATGGGATGGGATGATGCGTCCGTGAAGAAGCGCCTAGAAGTTGAGAAAGAGTTAGGGGGGTATGGGTTAGGGGAGGTAAGTAATGTTTGATTCATGCTTGTATTTATTTATATCAATACTCTTTGCGCATTCTAATTTATAAATAGATTATTAGTTCGTATTAAAAAATGTTATTGAAATCTAGTTCTGTATGTAGGTTGTAAGTGACATTGATCCCCCTATGGATGAGTGTTTTGGAGAAGTTTCAACCATGCAGCTTGATCCAGAGGCAATGGTATGTTGACATTTTGTCATTGAAATTCATCTAAGACTGTATTACCTTTCATAGCCTTTAAAATTGTTGCAACAGAATCCATAAATATTTAAAATTTAGAATTATGTGTTTAGGCTTTATTTGAAAGGATCAAAGGCCGTACGGAGAGGATGATTAAGTGGAATCAAGAAATGGTCCAGCTTCATAAAGACAATGTTCTTGATTTCATGGCATTGGCGAAGTTGTCTCCAGCACATGTCAATGCTCAAATGGGAGATCAGTTCGATGATTTCACTAGAAGGATGGAGAATGTGGAGAATGAAGCTTCTCCATCATCTATGTTTAGGCCATTTGCAAAAGGCTCAACTTCACAGACAACTGCACCTCTATCAAATTTTCAAGTGGAAGAATGTAATGTTCCTTCCAATCTTGAATTTGAAGATGGAGTGGAATTTGTAGAGAAAATTCGTGGAAATCGAAAGAGGGAAATACATGATTCCCCTGTTATTAGGAGATCTCCACGAATTCCTAGAAAAATTACGACTTCTATGAATCTTCAATCACCATTCTATGTTAATTGGCCAATTGCGACATTGAAGAAAGTAGAAAAAGCTGTTGTTAATTATGCTTGGGATGAAAATGCAAATCATGAGTAAGTTACACAATCCAATTGACTCTCAACTTTTTACATAACATTATTGTGACGACAATGCGATATTTGAACTATGTTTATTAATGATGTAGGGAAATATTGTCCGCAATGCATGGTTGGTCATTGACGAGGTCGGACATACTCTCTTTAGCCGGTTCCAATTGGGTGAATAACATGGTATAATGAAGTTCGTTAATTACACATTTGCATTAACGCTTTTATCGTATGGTATCGTAATTAATACTTCTTTGGAGTATGGCAGGTTGTAGAGATGTATGTTCGTGTAATTAACGCCACGAAAATGTATATCGGTAGGAAATCGATTGGAACTCGTGTTGTTTTGAGTTCACAATTTGCGGTATTAATTTTTATCCCTCCTAATTACATCTCTATAAAAAAAGTTTAATTCTTATTGTATGTTGATTAAGATTATAAGTATATAGTATAGGTTATTAATGAAATGTGGCCGTTCAATGTAGTCTAACATCGTTAATTACAAGTTTGGGAGGAAGACAACTGATGAAGTTGCCAATGATTTTGCTAATTATCTTGCAAATGAACCGAATAATGCTGATATTATGCAAGCTCAACTGGTATGCGTACATATATGCTTATTTTTATCGATATTCACATTAGTATAAGATGTATATATATCTTAGCTATATATATATTTGAAGTTGTTATTTCTGATTTCTCATTAATAATCAATTCATCCTTTTTAGATTTGCTTACCCTTATGTGCAAATAATCATTGGGTTGCATATTGCGTGAATACGGTGTCTGGTGAGATCGAAATCATCGACTCAAGAAGGTCGTCGTTTGGGCGTCTGCATGTTGGTTTCCCGAAACGTTTGGTAATCTTTAACTCATATTCTCAACTACCTTGTTCGTAGTGGAATATTTGTGTGACATGCTTCAAATTGTGTTTTCAGGTTAAAGTGTTTTCAGCATTATTACGTGCTTGGAATCATCCTGCTGCAGATGCAATGAAAGAGTTGAAGGAAAACCGTGTACAATTTGATTGGCAATCAGATGACGAGTAATCTCTTAATTTTAATTCATTTAAGAGTTATACATGTTTCTTTAGTTATCAGTACTATTGATGCAATAGATTTTCTCATTTGTCTTACAGTTCATCTGATTGCTGGGTATTTTTAATTAAGCACTTACAATCCTGGTTTGGCCGAATCAGTCCACCGCTTAATCGGGTGAATGTCATATAAATCACTTCTTTTTCCTCTAACACTAATGCAGAGAATTTTAATGAGTGTACATAATTTTTTTTAGGATGATGCGAAGAAGTACCGTCTGCAGCTCGCCGCCCAGTTGATTTTGGATACAAGAAATACAGAAAAAGAGCAAGTTCTGAGTAAGTCCAGACTTTGTGGATTCTAAAAATTGTTTTCTGCACTTTCATGATTGTTTATGTTGTTTTAACCTTTAAGCCTTCATGCTGCAGAAGTTAATTTAGGAATGCAGGAATGTACGTATGGGATTTTAGAGCTGTACATCTAAGTGATCTGGTTCGGGAATAGTAGGATTGATGTAAAGGCTGTCTATCAGGTTGTAGAATGAAAAGTTTGAAGATATTTAAGTGAAATGCACCACAATTAAGTAATTTTTCTGAAATATAACAACTTAGTTTAGTTTCTTTTAGCTTGTTTGTTAAAGTTTGATTCAGTTTTTTACTTTCATAGTGTTTCACAGCTCGTTGGTTTTGTTGCTCTGCCATCGGCAACCCTAATTTTGGTTATGCAAACTTGTTGTGTAAGAAAATACAAAAAAAAAATTGAGAAGTTGACATGGGCTGAAGATAGCGTAATAAAGCAGAGGGTTTTCAATTGGAGAGAAAAATTACATAATAAAACCATAAACTAATAAAACCATAACAAATAATACCCCCAAAAATTACATAATAAAACCATAACTAATAAATACCCCATAAAATTACATTATAAAACCATAACTAATAAATACCCCCCAAACCTAAATCAAGTTCATTGTCAGCACCTAATCAGTTCTAATCTTCATCATCTTCTTCCTCTGTTTCTTCCGCTTCTTGGGGAGCCAAAGCTGTTGGTGGTGGTGGCATAGTGGGATATTGGGTCGTGTCAGCACCCATATGACGAGCACAAAGATGGATAAGTTGTTCAACAGTTTTGAAGCATTCAGTTTGATGGGCATGATATGCAAGGTGATGCGCATTCTGAAGTTCAAGTCTGGTTATGCGCTCTGCCATAGTTAACTCCTGAGGTTGTGGGGTTGAGGATGAACTCGCACCAGGTCCGGGTGGGGGACGATCAATTTCTCGGGTCAAACGATACATAATGGTATCATCAATGGGACCCTTAGGATGTAACAACTCTTCACCATTATCCCATTGGACACCAGCCTGGTCACACAACCGAGTGATTAAGGAGGGGAACCATAGGCCCTCCCGTGTTGTTCTAACACTATGCATTACGGCCCTGTAGATAAGCAGGCCAATGTCAATCGATTTGCCTGTAGTAATAGCATAAAGAAGAATTGCTCTATCTTTGGTGACATCGCTAACATGCTTACATGGAAGCATTTTGGCCGCTATAAAATGCATCCACACCTTAACCTCTTTATCCAGAGTGTTGGCCTTGAACGAAACAAGCTCCCCTTTCGATATTTTCCAAGTAGTCCCCTGTGGGCATAAATGTGTTGTGACTACAGTCATGTCAATGTGGCCATTCAAATACCGACTAAAGTCATCATCCACAATATTCGGTGTCTGGTAATATTGATTAATTGTCTGCGGATCAAACGGTACTTCACATCCTCGGACGAAAATCGTATCACCACTGGCTTCGGCTGCATTAGCATAAAATTCTCTAACCACCGGTAGCACTGCGGATTGAGGTGGAGCACAAAATTTCTGCCAATTGCGCGAATTAATTACATCTTGATACTCACGATGACGCGGATCAAGATTCAACCCCCTCTCTGGAATAGGGCTTTTTTGGAGGAGAGATTGGGTATGTCGTAATACTGCCGCTTCCGATACGAACTTAGTAATATCAAAAGTTCTATTAGTACTGCTACCCTTGAGTTTCTTCTTCAATCCCATGACAGTAGTTGTAAGTTGGTTAATATCTACCAAATTCAACAATTTTCTTCAATCAACCAAACACCTCTAAAGCAATAGTTAAATTCTTCTACAATTTCATCACTAAATAAATCAATCAACACGACATAATCAAAGACAATGTCATCAGTAGCAAAATTTTAAATGTTGAGTATAATTCAACAAAACCCAGCATAAAAATTGCCATGATTTTCAAATAAACCAATCAACAATAACCAATACTTTTGCATTTCAACCCACAACAACCAACAAATATAAAGAAACAATATAAACTTACTTGAATTTAAAACTTTGATGAAATAATTCGTTTGCTTCAAGTTAGATGAAATTGAGAGAAAGATGTATGGAGAAGAAGTTTGTTGGGAAAGATGAGAGATGTGAGAGTAATATCAAATGGGTTTTCTATAAGAATGGAAAATTATGTTGGGAAAAATGTTGGGAGAGAAGAGATTCTGAAGAGAGACAAAAAATTGTTATAAACATAAGGGTGAAGCTATTTTGGGGTTTTTAAATTAGTTGATGGTGTTAGGGTTAGAAATATTTAAAAAAAAAACCGTTTATTACCCATGGCGCCGTGGCTCAAAGCCGCGGCGTATTGCTACTGTCTACTGTAGACAGTAAACATAGAAACGTGTGCCACGGCGATAAGCCGCGGCTTCGTGTTTCAGTATGGATTGGGGTTTACAAATAATAGCGAGCCGCGGCCCCACGCCACGGCGTCGTTTTTCTGTCAACCCTAAACCCCAAACCGTAATACAGAGCCGCGGCGTCATTTTTTTTCTCTCGCTTAGGGTTTAACCGTAAGTGTGAGCCGCGGCCCTACGCCCCAGCGTCGTTTTCCTGTCTGGATTCATAACCGTAATACAGAGCCGCAACCCAAGGCCGCAGCTTCGTATTTCTGTTTGCTGCGTAGTTGTTCTGTGTGTTTCAGAACCTAATTCCGTACGAGTGCGCCGCGGCGTAAGGCCACGGCGTGGTTCTCCTGTATTGTTTTGGGTTAAACCCTAAACCCTTAGAGTGAGCCGCGGCCCAGAGCCACGGCTACGTTTTTCTGTCTGATTAGGAACTTAATGCCGTAAAAGTGAGCCGCGGCGCAATGCCGCGGCGTTAGTTTTCTGTATTGTTTAGGGTTTAACCTTAAACCCTTAGAGTTAGCCGCGGCCCTAGGCAATGGCGTCGTTTTTCTGACTGATTCACAACCTAATTCCGTACGAGTGAGCCGCGGCAGTCAGCCGCGGCGTCGTTTTCCTGTCTAGATTTGGGTTAAACCCTAAACCCTTAGAGTGAGGCGCGGCTTTTAGCCGCGGCCTCGTTTTTCTGTCTGACTCTGAATTTAATGCCGTAAAAGAGAGCCGCGGCGCAAAGCCGCGGCGTGGTATTACATCTTTTTTAGGGTTTAACCCTAAACCCTTAGAGTAAGCCGCGGCCCTAGGCCGTGGCGTCGTTTTTCTGTCTGATTCACAACCTGTTTTGGGAAGGCTGCATATTCATTTCATTCGCTTGACGCCACGGCTTTGAGCCGCGGCACGAACATTCTGTCTTCAATTTTTTTTTTATTTTTATAATTGGGTAAGGAGAGGGGTTGCTTGGGTTTGAACCCAAGACTCTTGGCCACTCAGCCAAGAGCTTGTTGGCAAAGTCTTCAAATTTTTGTTTTCCTGCCCAGTTCGATTATTTTTGTTCATCCGTGCCGCCAATTTTTTTGTTAAAACTTAAAAAAGTATATAACTATATATATGAAATTACTAAAATAAAGTTCAAATGAAATATAAGTTTCAATGTAAATATATGTTTCTACTAATGTACATAAGAAAATACAAATGTACATATTATTTTGCCTTAATGTACATATAGGTATGCAGGAATGTACATATTGTCTTCTGGCCATGTACATATAAGTTATATTGTGAATTAAATATTTTGTTACTAAAATTGATGTTTAAATTTAGGAGAAACTACAAATTTACATATTCGTTTTCGTAGATGAGAGCTGTGAGAATGACATAAATGGGTTTTCTATAAGAATGGAAAATTATGTTGGGAAAAATGTTGGGAGAGAAGAGATTCTGAAGAGAGACAAAAAATTGTTATAAACATAAGGGTGAAGCTATTTTGGGGTTTTTAAATTAGTTGATGGTGTTAGGGTTAGAAATATTAAAAAAAAAAAACCGTTTATTACCCATGGCGCCGTGGCTCAAAGCCGCGGCGTATTGCTACTGTCTACTGTAGACAGTAAACATAGAAAAGTGTGCCGCGGCGATAAGCCGCGGCTTCGTTTTTCTGTATGGATTGGGGTTTACAAATAATATCGAGCCGCGGCCCCACGCCACGGCGTCGTTTTTCTGTCGACTCTAGACAACAAACCGTAATACAGAGCAGCGGCTTCCAGCCGCGGCGTCATTTTTTTTCTCTCGCTTAGGGTTTAACCGTAAGTGTGAGCCGCGGCCCTACGCCCCGGCGTCGTTTTCCTGTCTGGATTCATAACCGTAATACAGAGCCGCAGCCCAAGGCCACGGCTTCGTATTTCTGTCTGCTGCGTAGTTGTTCTGTGTGTTTCAGAACCTAATTCCGTACGAGTGCGCCGCGGCATAAGGCCGCGGCGTATTTCTGTCTGATTCACAACCTGTTTTGTGAAGGCTGCATATTAATTTCATTCGCTTGACGCCACGGCTTTGAGCCGCGGCGCGAACATTCTGTCTTTTTTTTTTTTATTTATAATTGGGTAAGGAGAGGGGTTGCTTGGGTTTGAACCCAACACTCTTGGCCACTCAGCCAAGAGCTTGTTGGCAAAGTCTTCAAATTTTTGTTTTCCTGCCCAGTTCGATTATTTTTGTTCATCCGTGCCGGCAATTTTTTTGTTAAAACTTAAAAAAGTATATAACTATATATATGAAATTACTAAAATAAAGTTCAAATGAAATATAAGTTTCAATGTAAATATAATTTTCTACTAATGTACATAAGAAAATACAAATGTACATATTATTTTGCCTTAATGTACATATAGGTATGCAGGAATGTACATATTGTCTTCTGGCCATGTACATATAAGTTATATTGTGAATTAAATATTTTGTTACTAAAATTGATGTTTAAATTTAGGAGAAACTACAAATGTACATATTCGTTTTCGTAGTTGTAAATATAAGCAAGAATGTACATATTGTCTTCTGTCCAAGTCCGTAGCACTAGACAATAACAAATAAGAAGAAATATCATCAACTTCGAACGAAGAAAGTTGATATTTTCTTTCATTCATTCCAAAAATATGATGTTGTACACAATACAGGAAGTTACATACACCATAAATAAGAAGAGAAGAGTAGACTAAACAATAGTCCCACCTAAACCCAAAAGCTTCTGAAGCTTGTGAACCTAAATGCCACTGACCTATTAAACAAAAAAAAGTCTACACATTGCTGTACAAAATTCTTGGCATGCCTATACAATAAACAAAAAAAGCTATAGACATCGATTCAGTGCTTTCACAAAAAATATAGCACGTTGAACCATTCAATTTCTAACCTACAAACATATTTGGGTGCTCGAACAAAAAATATTGCACCTCTAACCTTGTAAACCCTAAACCTACATATACAATTGAGGTGCGTCAAAAAATGAAATATAGCACCTTCAACATTCATATTCTTCTGATAGGGTTGAAAAAAGGATCAATTCACTTTACAAAAAAAGTTGCCACTCCTTTACAAAAGGTAAGGTATGTAACCATGAACCTGCATTTAACACATGAAGAAGATATAAGTTATACTGTGTTGGCATAGAACCATAGTTCAGAAAAAGTAAATTTAAATGGTAATCATGTAACACTTACAATTGCTTTACACTGGATTTGGCGATCTGCATGAAACTCGATTGTGACCAATTTGCTTACACTTAGAGCAATGAATTTCTCGTTTCTTGATAAATTGTGATTCAATGCGCTTGACTTTTGGTCTACCGGGTGGCCTCTTCGTTAAAGGAGGCTTCAACGATAAATGACTGCTGTCTGATAGGGTGAAATCAAGCAAGTTATGAGTCTCAACTGGAGCCATTGTAAGTGAATAAATCAACTCCTGTTTCGTTGACTTATAACAATCATCAACGAACTGATATATGTCTCCATGTTTTGCTTCAATGACTGCAGAAGCATGGGCACAAGGAAGTCCACTCATTTGCCATCCTAAACATGTGCATTGTCGAGTCCTCAAGTTAACAACAATGTCTTTGTTGCCGTGACTTACCTTAGCGGTGAAATCGCTATAACAAGAAACATGGAAGTATTTACTTCTTCCAATACTCTCCAGTAATTTTTCCTCAACATTCTTCCCAACTCCATATTTCCAATTACTGACATCAGACTTAGCTTTATAAATTTTTTTAGCCAATTTTTCTCTATGCTCATTGATGAGGGAAATGATGTTGTGTCGCCTCTCCTTGACTAACCATGCATTGAAAGACTCTGCAACGTTGCTAGTAATATGATCCCAACGAGGATGACTGAATTTTGACATGACCCAATGTTCTGGCTGATTATCTAACACCCATTCACCTAGCTCTTTTTTGTACATGGTCAAATTTGTGAATGCAACATTGTAATCCTCTTCAAGTCTAGCATAAACCACTGCATCCAACAACTGTAGGGCTTGCTCCTTCACTTTTTTCCCACCATGCATGAATTTGCTAACTTCAGCACTAAAATTTTCCTTAATATGTCTGTAACAATAAGCATGACAAGCCGATCCAAATATTGTGCCAACACTAGTGATAATATTCTGGTTCCTATCAGAAATAATGGTTACCGAAACATCTCTGGTAACATTTGACTTTAAAATTTCCAGGAACCACATCCAATTGTCTAAACTTTCTGAGCTAACAATTGCATATGCAAGTGGGAACAGCTGATTATTTGCATCTATTGAGCTAGCAGATAATAACGTCCCTTTATAAGTTCCACTCAAATGGCAACCATCAATAAAAATCAACCCTCGACACCCATTCAAAAAACCAATAATTGAGCATCCATAAGCGATAAACAATTGCTTAAAATGATTACCATTATCATAAGTGCAGATTACGACACTTTGGGGGTCAGCATCTTTGATTTGCTCACACAACCATGGAACAAATTTGTACGAGTCCTCGACTTTCCCATGCAGCAACTTCATGGATTGCTCTTTGCATGCCCAAGCTTGCTGGTAGGTCACTGGAATTCCACATTCAGATTCTAATGCAGCACGAATTTGATGTGGCGTTGTGTCCGGTTGCAAATTCATTTTCTCCGAAATTATGGCAGCAACAAATTTTGACTTCGAAGAAGGTCTACTTTGAATTGCATCTTGCGCACAGTGGTTGTGCACATTTAGAAATGTCCCCACAACCATAAAGTCAGTACATCGCATCTTCGAAGCAGTTAAATGCCAAGGACAACCTTCAGCCTTGCAGACCACACTAATAAAAGACTTACTATTCCTCTTAAACTTATATGCAAATCCATTCGCAATACTAAATTGATAAAGACCCAGCCTAAAGGCAGATGCATCTTTGAATTTCTGACCGCTGCCAATAATGTGATCTTTCCAAATTTCTCTTGCAAAATGATTTTTGTTCGCAGCAGTACATTCAACAATAACACCAGATATCTTCGAACTAGAACATTCAACGGAAGAACCTACATTACGTTCCCTCTCAGAATAGTTTCCACTTATGTCTTCGTTGTCAATAACCCCACTGCAATTATAACAAAAACATGAGTAAGACGTAACGCAATTATATACTTTTATGTTATAAAGCCTTTATATTTCTTACCAGAACAGATCTTCGTTCGAATGATGCACTATATTTCTGTCATTGTTGTTGGCGGATTCAATCACTTCAGTTCGAAAAATATACAAATTGCATAATCGATTAGTAAAATTTATCAAATCTGTCAAACCGGCATCATTCACCAAATCAATTAGCTTGGTTTTGTCAAACTCCAGTGTATATCTAAATACATGACCATCAACACTCTTCCCTAATTTTTCCCCAACTTGATGCACTAATTCTTCAAAACTAGTGTTTTCATCGATCATCACACCCACTGTTCTTCCACCTCGATATTCTATACAGTCGCCATTAACAATCAAGACCTCACCATCAATATGACAATAACAATACACTCTTTTGTTAACGCTTGATTCACTCATTTCAACTTTATAATGATCGAACAATATGTTTCTGCAATGTATAAAGCAACAATAGACTTTTACGTTTGAACCCAAAAGTAAAAAGACCAATCAAGAGAAAATATAATATAATAATATGTATGTATAGCAAAACAATATGTACATATAGCAAAACAATATGTACATATAGCAAAACAATATGTATATGTACATATAGCAAAACAATATGTATATGTACATATATCAAATTGATATGTACATATTGCATACCTATATGTACATTTTATAAGATTCATAGAAATTTCAATTTTACAAGGACTAAACAAATGTAACATAAGAAAATTTACTCCATCACTTCCATATCTTCGGAGAAAGAAAGACTTATCTCATTTACGCAACACTTAAATATTCACATATTATAAACAGTGAAGATCAAGTTGAATTACAACTTTAATATCGCAAATACACGAGAAATACAATTTCATATAGTTGACTATGATGGTGGAGGAGGATAAGAACTCAGTCCCCGCACAAATATGCATCCAAATTATTTTGAGTAGCCCAAATTTGTTGAAGTTCTTCATACATGGCAAAACGTTTAGAGTTATAGTAAATACTGCAAGATCAGAAGCAAAGTTATATGTACATATACCTATAAAATATGTATATCTAGCCTAGCTATATGTACATTTAGCATAACTATATGTATATTTTAAAAAGAGTATATGAACAAATCTCTCAGAAATGTGGAAAACTATTTGCGCACTTATAAGTACATAGAAGTATAAAAGTATGTAATTATAACAAAACTATATGTAGATTCAACTAAACTATATGTACATGTAACATTCATATTCTTTAATTTCTTAAAGCAAAACAATGACAGTACATTTACAATACCAAAAGGAAATTGTACACCATCAGAATTATTCGTAAAACAAGTTGACATATACGAAGAAATAAGAAAGGGCAGATAGAATGGGGAGGTCAGGAAGTAAGGGAAGGGATGGAAAATGGGGAAAGGAGAAGGGGAAGAAGATTATCGGACGCCAAAATATCAAGTTTTGTTTTTGCTATTATGTTGATTTCATTAAGGGTATATTTGTATTTTCGATCTCCTTAGTAATAAATTCTTATTTCTTCAATTTCCTTTTACAAATATTGTTAAGATTTAGGACCATTTAACTATTATTCCACTCCTGACAGCATCTATTTCATATTAAAATTGTACTAATTCTTCAAAACTACAAATGTACATATTGTTTTGCCTAAATGTACATATAAAGATGCAGGAATGTACATATAAAGATGCAGGAATGTACATATTCTGTTGTGGCCATGTACATATAAGTTAAATTTTTAATTAAATATTTTTTTTACTAACATTGATGTCCTATACGTCATTTAAATGCATCCTTTTTTTCTCTCTCTCTCAATATTGTGGGACATGCAACATAAAAGAAATATAGTAAATACTACGATGATAGTAACATAATTGCAATTAAAAGAGTGTTGCTCCCTAAAGCCAAACCTGTAATCATACTATGTTTGCATGTCATTTTTTTTTAATTTAAAACGACTAAAAACTAACAGGAATTATAAGAAATGCTTCAACAAAATAAGCCAACTTATATGTACATATAACAAAATAATATGTACATGTAGGAAAACAATATGTACATTATTCCAAACTATATGTAGTTTTTTATATTCTAACAATTTCTATCCTACACCCCAATGATTTAAGCTCTTACATGTTCCTCCTCTATAAAATGACAAGTTTCATGACAATTTTATATGATAGTGGAAGCACATTAATAATCAGAAACCTACCTCAGGCTCAAGGCAGTATGCTTTGTATGACATATTTGGGGTAATCTTTTCCATCATACTTTGGAATTCCATGTCCCCATCATTCCCTTCAAGTAAAACACAGATATTATCTGTAAAATTCTATCACACCAATTTAGGGTTGAATTTAGTAGAAACTAAAAATGTACATATGGTTTTGCTTAAATGTACATATAAGTATGCAGGAATGTACATATTGTCTTCTGCCCATGTACATATAAGTTATATCTAAATACATTAGCAACAACACTCTTCCCTAATTTTTCCCCAACTTCATGCACTAATTCTTCAAAACTAGTGTTTTCATCGATCGTCACACCCACTGTTCTTCCACCTCGATTTTCTATAGAGTCGCCATTAACAATCAACAACTCACCATCAATATGACAATAACAATACACTCTTTTCTTAAGGCTTGATTCACTCATTTCAACTTTATAATGATCGAACAATATGTTGGGAGAAAGAAAGACTTTTCTCATTTACGCAACACTTAAATATTAACATATTATAAACAGTGAAGATCAAGTTGAATTACAACTTTAATATCGCAAATACATGACAAATACAATTTTGGGAGAAAGAAAGAGTCATAGAAATTTCAAAGCAAATTTTATGTACATTTTATAAGAGTCATAGAAATTTCAATTTTACAAGCCCCAAACAAATGTCACATAAGAAAATTTACACCATCACTTGAGGAAAAGGGTGCAAATGGTCTATATGTTGGGAGAAAGAAAGACTTTTGTCTTTTACGCAACACTTGCAATTATTCACATATTATAAACATTAAAGATCAAGTTCAATTACAACTTTAATATCGCAAATACATGAGAAATACTTTGGTCATATACTTCACTATGATGGTGGACATATACAAACATGAACCACCAAAACCAATAAATTCACATCATTGCAGTCAATAATTTTAAAAAATTAAATTGCTCGAGGGTTAGAAAAAAAATACTTCAAAATTTCTTAATTCCTTGCAAGAAAGATAAGATTGATGAGAATATTGTGGATATATAGAACAACTGTGAAATAGGATCAATTATGGTCCACATTCATAGGATGTTTTAAATAGATTTCATCTAGGTCAACTCCATAACTATATGTACATATAGTAAACAATATGTACATGTAGCATAACTATATGTACATTCTTGCAACTTATATGTACTTTTTTTACACTGACAATTTCTTCATAGTCCTATATATGCAAGCAAGCAAATAACAAGCATGAATATCATTTCAATTAAATTGAGGCACAAACAACTATCATGACATGAAACTATTTTGCCTGTAAAAAAAATTCAACTGCAATATATGGTGAACTTAACAAAATTAATAAAGATGTTCTTACAATATTATGAGCAAGCAATTCTACAAAGTTGTAGATGTTATCTCCTAAAAGACCACAAATGGACATATTAAATGTCAAATCCTATATAATTGAAAGGATTAAAATAAAATGAAATGAAGTCAAAGGATAAATATATATGTTAGCCAAATAAAAGCTATAAACTTTCTTTACTTAATATCCATCTATTTTTAATGATTGGGTGTAAGGCTAAGTACAGCCTCAGTCTTCTGGCTGGAAAACATAATACTTAAGCACATTAGCCATATTACCATCAGCGTTATCTTCCATACAACGATATGTCATTTTAATGCAGGTTTTATTCTCAATTATATACTTCGCAACTCGATTCATCCATGTTATTATAAATTTTTTGATTTTGATGATAAGAGAAGGGGATGTAGCATGAAAGAAAAAGCTCAAACTAGTAAGACTAGAATTTAACCTTGCAGAGCATTGCTGCACATTAATTGGTTGATAAAACAGTATTTTCTAAAGGGGACTCTGAAGAACAAGAAGTTTGCAACATCAAATCTTGATAAATTAGTTTCAGCTCCAGTAGTATCACAAGATAATACAATTGCATTCGTAGAAAACACATAAACCTATAAAAACATACCAGCTTCAGAAGATTAATCTTGGTCTCAAAGTCACATTTAAAATTATCATACAATTATATCAGTGCATCTCCAGCCTAAAATTTAAGAGAAAACAAAACATCATAAAAAGTTAGATAACCTAGCCAACATGTACCGTATGGGTACTCAAGGTTCTTAACTTTTCCTTCTCCTTCCTTTCCCACGAAAGTTATGATACATTTCAAGAAAGTTACTGAAAAAGGTCAATGAAGTTATTATGCAACACAAGAATCGATAACACAACCCATAGTTATGAATTTTATGTTTCTTTTCTTCATCTTAACTTTTAATCACCCAATCACAATTAACAATCTCCAAATATACTTGGAGACCGTAGGCCGATAACAACACTTAAGAGTGAGCATTTTTAGGTTTACAGAAAAAGTTTGTTCTTGCTTCTCAGATATGACTAAGGAATGTGCTCACTAACTAAACAAATTCCCATCAACAATTACAATTTCTTATTTTAGGTATCACAACAATAATATAAAAAACCTAGAAATATAAAGTTCACACTTAACATAACATTGGTATCAAAAGATTAGAAGAAGTACCTCCTCCAATACCCTTTCGATGCAACAGAAGAAGAAAATTTACTCCAACCAGTTGATATGGCTTGAGAACTGGCTGAAAATTCGAATCCACCACCCCACATGCTACATCAATATCATTCTGCAAGAGTAAGACATATTCCAATTTATAAACAAGCCTTGAAAACAAAAGGTTGATGTGGAAAAAATAATGCATTCCCCAAAATTTAGCTATGTAGTATATCAAAATAACTGGCTCCCCTAAAATAAACATAAAAAATGAAATTTCAAGCGCCACCAATTTGCAGCTATTCTGGTGATTTTCATTAAACTAAAGCTTAGACAAAAAGCATAATCACAAAAATTCACCAAATTAAGTTCACCTGAACTTACTTTAACCTAAAAATCTCTTCTTCTGCTTGCCTTCTCCTTCACAGACAATAGATTTGAGAGGAGGTTTGTGGTAAGAGATAAGGAAAAAAAAAAAAAAAAAGGGCGAAAATGGAGGAAAGAATAACAAAAGCCAAACTGACGAGGGGGAGGGAAGAGTCTGAAGATATAAACATATTATTTCATTAAGGGTATTTAGGACTTTACAATTTCCTTCACAATAATTTTTCATCTTTTCATTTCCTTTCTACAAATAATTGTAAGTTATAGTACTCTTTAACAATAAAGTCACTGTTCCTTGCACGTTTCTCATATTTTCCCTTTATATTTTGCCATGTCAAGCATGCCATGTCATTAATTCTTTTGCCAAGTCATAATAGGATTTGCCATGTCATTAATTCATATGCCATGTCATTATTTCTTTTGGCCATGTCATTTAGATTTTGCCATGTCAAGCATGCCATGTCATTAATTCTTTTACCATGTCATGATTTATTTTGGGTTTTTTTATTCAAATATAGCCAAAAAAAACCAAAATACCATTGTTTTCGGATTAATTCCCAAAATCCGCTCTTTTTTTTTTCTAGCTGGGAAATCGCCATCCCCCATGGCGATTTTCCAGTGTAAAAATTTGCATTTTGGCAAAAAATACCAAGGGAAATCGCCATGGTTAATCAAAGGAAATTGCCATGGGGGGTGGCGATTTCCCTTGATACAATATATATATATTTTTTTTACTTAAATTAAAAAAAAAATTGTAATTGTAATTGTAATTTTATTTTTAAATTTTGTATTTTAATTTTAAAAATTATAAATTAAATTAAAAATATTTTTTATAATTTAAAAAAAAAAAAATTCCAAAGGTATATTTTTTTATTTAAAATTTATGAATTTTTTTTTTAATTTTTTTAATTGATTTGTAGTAGATAAAATTAAAAAAAAAATTCAAAATTTTTTGAAGGCAACGGTCATTTCCCCTCCCCCCCACACACACACCACTCTTCTATAAATACCACTTCATTTTCTATTCTTCTTTCTACAATTAAATTTCTTTCTACCAACAAAATTATTTTCTACAACAATTTATTTTTTCTACAACAATATTTTTTTTTTCTACAACAATATTTAAAAATGGCTTCATCATCACTATTGAGGTTGCAAGAAAATCACATATCGGAGGTTATATTTAAAGAGGTAAGTAAATTGTTATAATATTATTTGTATTAAATTATCAATTTTTAGTTATTTTTTATTGATTAGAATTTTGTAAATTTAAAGTTTTATTGTTTTATAATTTTTATATTTTTAATGTTATAGTGCTTATTATAGTTTTATCATTTATTAATTAGTTTTTTGATTTCATAGTTATATAATTATTTATTTTTTATATTGTTTAATTTTTTATTATTATAGTTATTTAATTTGTTAATTATTTTTGTTTTTTCATTTTATAGTTTTATATAATTTTAATTTTTATATTCTAATGGTTTTTTATTATTATATACAATAATAATTTTGTAATTATTACTGTTTTTTCATTTTATAGTTTTATATAATTATAAATTTTATATTATATTATTTTGTATTATTATAGTTTTATAATTGCTTAATTATTATTTTTTTTTTCATTTTATAGTTTTATATATTTTTAATTTTTATATTATATTATATTATATTATTATTGTTTTATAATTTTGTATTTATTATTGTCTTTTAATTTTATAGTTATTTATTTATTATATAATTTAATAATTTAATAATTATATAAAAAACATTTAAAATTTTTATTATTATTGTTTTGTTATTTTAGA
Organism: Fremontodendron californicum; assembly: GCA_030761205.1. Lineage (NCBI taxonomy): Eukaryota > Viridiplantae > Streptophyta > Magnoliopsida > Malvales > Malvaceae > Fremontodendron > Fremontodendron californicum. The sequence goes on from JAULJL010000009.1 coordinate 26,787,848, forward strand.
GTTTTATTTATTAATTTTTAATTGTTATAGTTTTATAATATATTAATTTTTATTATTATAACAGGAAACTCGTCACATGTTACGTTCGAGGAAATTTACATTGGAGGACCCGCATCCATCTATTATCAACCACTTAAGAAGAGCCGGATTTTATCACGCAGCTCAAATTCGACGATTTTTGATACAACCCGAGTTAATCAGTGCGTTGATCGAATGATGGAGACCCGAGACGCACACTTTTCATTTTCCATTTTCCATTTGGTGAATGCACGGTAACTCTAGAAGATGTTGCGCTGCAACTTGGACTTCCGGTCCATGGCGATGCAGTTACAGGCGGAAGCTTGCTAGATTGGAATGAAGTGTGTCAAAATCTATTGGGCTCGGTACCTCCAGATGAGTATGTATTTGGCTCAACGGTGAGACTAAATTGGTTGAAATCATTTCAAAATCTTCCATTACACGCAACTGAACAACAGATACAATATGCTGCTAGAGCATATATTTTACGTTTGGTTGGAGGATTACTGATGCCTGACAAATCGAGTAGTCGGGTACATTTAATGATCTTCCATTACTACGTGATTTAGAGCATGCGGCAAATTATAGTTGGGGTTCTACGTGTTTGGCGGTTTTTTATAGAGAACTTTGCTGGGCTACAGTTCCAAAAATCCATGACATAGGTGGATGTTTAGTGCTTCTACAATCATGGGCTTGGTATCGGCTACCATTTCTTGCTCCGCGCGTGGATATTTCGGCTGTATACCCCCTTGCAAGCAGGTAATAATCTTTATTATTTTATTAATTTTGTACGAACTTGTATTTTTATAGGTTATTAAGATATTATATGCATTTTAACAGGTGGAGTAGGAGTAGGAGTAGAGATTTTACAGAGACTTCGAGCGACCTTGCAAGTATAAGAGTACGGCTAGATCGAGTAGGATATGATAAGGTAAATATTTCGATTGTTACATTCAAGGTTTTTTTTATTTATTTAATCCATATGAAACTAACAATTTGTAATAATTATTCGCAGTTTCTGTGGAAGCCATATTCTTCAAGTGAAATTATGGCATGCCTCCCATCGAATGCCTACAATAGTTGTAATATATGGAAAGCAAACACAGCATTGATATGCTTTTCATATGTAGAGTGGCACCAAACTGACAAGGTGTTGCGACAATTTGGGATGCAACAACCAATTCCTGCAGCTCCGGTGAACCTTGATAAGCTTCACAAGATCGACATGCGTGGTCGTCATGAGGAATTCTGGCCTGCGAAGCATGAACATTGGATCTATTGGTGGAATATACGTTTTCAACGAATTCCGACAGGTTACCCGATTGTTGGTAATAATTTCAACCCATCTGATGATTACATAGGATGGTATAAAAATGAAGGTCGGCCTTTCGTTTGTCCACCGTTGATGTATGAGGATGTTAGGAGTATGCCATTTACCGGACAAACTTTAGCTCTAGTCCCTCCTACACAGGATATGGATGTTCCTAGACCTCGCCGACAACGTGGGCGAACGCGTCAATCGACCTCATCGGAGTTCACAGCACCGAGGATGTCATTTAATCATCCTGAACCTGAACGGGATTATGGAGTACCATCCAGTCATCGTTATTCCGTAAGTCACCCCGAATATGATGTTGATGAGTGTTATCGACCATCACCACCAAGAACGAGGTTAGATGACCAGCTCCCCATCCTAAGTCCAAGTTGAGCATATCTAACATCAATGTATCAGTTTGGAACCCCTTCGTCAGCATTTGATGGTACATCATTTATGGGTCTATCTAGTAGTCAGGTTCCCGTTATGGGTGAACTAGGTGTTGGCTCATCCAGCAGTGGGTTTCAAATTTTTGATACGGAAGAAATGACTGATGACATACAACCGGAACCAGTGGCGGTTATAGCAGGAGGTCGTGGTCGACCGTGAATACGTGCCACTGACGAGGTTGAACGACGGGTGCAACCACCACGCACTAGAAGAGCTCGACACTGTTGCTCTACACCACGCAATAATTAGAATAAATGTACTTTTATCAATATAACGAGAATAATGTGTTTTACATTTCTAATATATAAATTTATATGTTTTGCATTTCATTGTCAACATCCTCTATGTCAGCATATAACTCAAGTACACCAACATTTGCAAATGTCTCATGAGCATAAAACATGCATCTGACATCATCATCATTTTCAAGTGGAAATGTTCTATATCGGACACATCCTTCACCAATAGAAAGAGGATGCCTATACTTAACCTCTGAAACTCTTTTTCTATTTCCAGCTTTAGTTTTTGTATGAATTTGCAACTTCAGTTCCTCTAATGTGATGTCTTCTTCAACACGAAAACTTTTAGGACGTTCACAATCAAAGGTAGCACCTTCGTCAGTATTATGAATTTGGCCATTATAGTAGACCAATGCGATCACTCTATTGCTTATGTTGTGTAGTAATGAAACTAAGAAAGATGAGAATGTAGGTATTATCACTCCGCAAAAGAAAGAAGAAATATAGAAGGATGAGAATGAAGAGGTTTTAGCACTCAGGAAAAATCTGATTGAAAAACTGTTGTAGGGGGTATCGTAAACCTTCATAAGTATTATGAATTTATAATGGTTCATTATGTTGTACCAGATGACAAATCCCATCCTTTATATAGGATGGAATCTGATTCTCATATTCTGCCTAGGGTTATTTGACTGAAAAAGTGATAACTTATTCAATGCAAAATCTGATTGATAAATCCCATCCTTTGTACTGGACTGTCCAATAGTCCCATCCATTGCAGAAGGAATCCAATTTCAATATTTTATGTAGCATTTCATTGACTGGAAAATAGCTGAAACCTATCCCTAACCCTAAATCATTAGTCTCATCCATTGCAGAAAGAATCCAATTCCAATATTTTCTGCAGCATTTGATTGACTGAAAAATAGCTGAAACCTATCCCTAACTCTAAATCATCAGTCTCATCCATTGCAGAAAGAATCCAATTCCAATATTTTCTGTAGCATTTGATTGATTGAAAAATAGCTGAAACCTATCCCTAACTCTAAACCATCAGTCTTATCCATTGCAGAAGGAATCCAATTCCAATATTTTCTGCAGTATTTGATGGACTGGAAAATAGTTGTAAGCTATCCCTAACTCTAAACCATCAGTCTCATCCATTGCAGAAGGAATCCAATTCCAATGTTTTCTGCAGCATTTGATGGACTGAAAAATAGCTGAAACCTCTCCCAAACCCTAAATCATTAGTCCCATCCATTACAGAAGGAATCCAATTCCAATATTTTCTGTAGTATTTGATGGACTGGAAAATAGTTGTAAGCTATCCTTAACTCTAAACCATCAGTCTCATCCATTGCAGAAGGAATCCAATTCCAATATTTTATGCAGCATTTGATGGACTGAAAAATAGCTGAAAGCTCTCCCAAACCCTAAATCATTAGTCCCATCCATTGCAGAAGGAATCCAATTCCAATATTTTCTGCAGTATTTGATGGACTGGAAAATAGTTGTAAGCTATCCTTAACTCTAAACCATCAGTCTCATCCATTGCAGAAGGAATCCAATTCCAATATTTTCTGCAGCATTTGATGGACTGAAAAATAGCTGAAACCTCTCCCAAACCCTAAATCATTAGTCCTATCCATTGCAGAAGGAATCCAATTTCAATATTTTCTACAACATTTGATTGACTGGAAAATAGCTGAAACCTCTCCCAAATCCTAAATCATTAGTCTCATCCATTGCGGAAGGAATCCAATTCCAATATTTTCTACATCATAAAATTAAAATTGTATAAAAAATATAATTTTATTTTTTAAATTTTTATAAGCAATAAAATTGTATATTTTATAAATTTTAAATAATAAATTAAATTTTATTTTTTATAAAATTTAAAAGGTATAAGAAATAAATTTTTTGATATAAAAATTTAATAAGAAATATAATTTATTTTTAAAATTTTAATAAGCAATAAAATAGTATATTTTCTAAATTTTTTAATAATAAATTAAATTTTATTTTTTATAAAATTAAAAAAGTATAACAAATAAAATTTTTTATATAAAAATTTAAGAAGAAATATAATTTTCTTTTTTTAATTTTAATAAGAAAAAAAATTTTTGATATAAAAATTTAATAAGAAATCTAATTTCCTTTTTTAAATTTTAATAAGAAATAAAAATTTTATTTTTATAAAATTTTAATCATAAATTAAATTTTACTTTTTATAATATTAAAAAATTATAAAAAATGTAATTTTTGATATAAAAATTTAGTAAGAAATATAATCTTCTTTTTTAAATTTTAATAAGAAATATAATTTTATTTTTTATAAAATTTTAATAATAAATTAATTTACATTTTTAATATATATTTTAAAAAATAAAAAAATATTTTAAAAAATAAATAAATAACCAAACCTAGAAAATATTTTTAATTTAATTTTTAATTTTTAAAATTAAAATACAAAATTTAAAAATAAAATTACAATTTCTTTTTTAATTTAAGTAAAAAAAATATTGTATCAAGGGAAATCGCCACCCCATGGCGATTTCCCTTGATTAATTTTGCAAAATTTGCAAAAAATACCAAGGGAAATCGCCATGGGGGGTGGCGATTTCCCTTGGTATTTTTTTGCAAATTTGGAAAAAAAACACCAAGGGAAATTCTCCACCCCCCATGGCGATTTCCCTTGGTGTTTTTTGCCAAAATGCAAATTTTTACACTGGGAAATCGCCATGGGTGATGTCGATTTTCCAGCTAGAAAAAAAACGGATTTTGGGAATTAATTTGAAAAGATCGGTATTTTGGGATATAATTTTTTTGGCTATATTTGGATAAAAAAACCTTTATTTTGCTATGCTATAATAAGATTTTGCCATATCAAGCATGTCATGTCATTAATTCTCTTGCCATGTCATAATAGGATTTGCCATGTCATTAATTCATATGCCATGTCATTAATCCTTTTGGCCATGTCATTTAGATTTTTCCATATCAAGCATGCCATGTCATTAATTCTTTTACCATATCATGATTTATTTTTCTATGCCATTATAAGATTTTACCATGTCAAGCATGCCATGTCATTAATTCTTTTACTATGTTATAATAAAATGTTTGCCATGCCATGATAAATATGCATGTTTGTTTAATTTTTATCTTAGTAATATTCTTGCATATTCATGATCATTTTTTATGATTTTAAAATACATGGAAAATAAATAATTTTCTCCTTCATAAAACAATATTATTCACAAGCTAAAATAATTCACGAATTCTCTATTGGGTCTGTCGGAGAGGATATCATCAATTATCATTAACGATGGAATTTTTTTTTCAAAAACAATGATGATTCAGAGAATTTTCAGAATAAAGGAAAAATTCCATGTTTTGCCGAGTTTGTTGGGAAATATGAAAAAAAAAAATTGTTAATAAATTTCAGATCATTTTCAAATAATTTTTTTTTAGGGAATTATTTTTAAACACCAAATTTAAAACTAACTTTTACTGAGACTCGAGATAACACACGATTAATAAGGTACCATTTATACGGGCGTTGTGGGATTGCTAATCCTTCCCCACACGTAACCGACTCCCGAACCTGCACTTGTTTCCTCTGGTTCAAAGCGTAGACTTCAAAATTGGTTTTAAAAAATATTTTAATTAATTTTAAAATGTTTTATAAAAATTGGTTTTAATAGGTGACTGATCACACCTAGCCAAAAAATATTGGTGGCGACTCCATCTCTTTTCCAAGGTCGTTTTCATACCCTCAATTATAATCTAAGAGGAATTAAGTTATCTTTTCCTCTATTCTTTCCCCAATGTCACACACTTAACGAGCCGACATCCCGCGACAGGGCATTTCAAACTTTTTAAGGTTGCGACAATATATATATATATATATATATATATGAAAATAACAATATATAAGCAAGAAAATGTAAACAAACATGAAAATAAGGTTCGCTCAAAGTTTGGCCTCTTGGATGTTAAATCTGGCTCAAACCATCACTTGGTAAAAACCAAGATTATCAAGCTCAAAACCTTTCATTTTTAAAGAAAACAAAATGGAAAAATCTACCCTACCACAATAGCCCAACCCACATCAAAATGGCAAACAAGAAGCATGAAATTAACATAAGCACAATGAAGGCCCATTAGGTTTGGCCAAGTAGGAAAATAGAGGAGAAAACGTTGTAAACTTTGCTTTCTTTGGAAAAAAGAGAAAAGGAAAAGAAAAGCTTTTAAGAAAACCATTTTGAAAACCTTTGTTTTTAAGAAGATGAAATGAAAACAATATATAAAAGAAGAGGAAAAGAACATGAAATGACAAAGAAAATAAAGAACAAGAAGAGAAAAGGAAGCTACCTAGTAAAACTTCTCCAAAAAGCTCTCAAACTCCTTATTCTTCCTTTCTTTTTCTCCTTAGGTGATTTTAGCTACTTCCTTTAGCTCTCAAAATGGGTAGTGAAATGAATGAAAGAAAGCTTCCCCCGAGCCTTTACAAGCTTTGGCCGAAATCCATGCTCTATCTCCACCCTTCATCTTGCTTTTTTTTAGCCACTTGGTTTCATCATGTTGCCTAGCCAATAATGTTTCATGCTTACACATTAAAATGTCATCTATTGGTTAGCCAATGGCCTTCTTACCTAGTCACCAAGAGGGCTTTTCATTGGCCATGGAATGCCAACTTATGTACTTAATAAGATGACTCATGTCTTTTGCTCACAACATGGCATGTGATCATCTTTTTTTTTTTTTTAGCCATTTGGTAATATAACATGGCTATCACATGGCTCACTTGTCCTTAGCCAATGAGCTTCAATCCTTATTAAGAGTGCTCCTTATTGGCCAAAAATGCCACCTAATGTACTAAAAGATGACTCATGTTCTTTACTTTTGAAAGCTATCCATCTATTTGCATCTTAGCCATTTGATCATCTTTTCCTCTCTTCCTCTCTCTCTTAGACGAAAATGGCCTAGGATGTTCTAGTGTCTTCCTTTTTTTGCTACTTGGTACCTCTTGGATTTTGGTGTATTTGCATTTTAGCCCCCAAATTTAGCCTATTTGCTTTTTGGTCCCAATTTTGGGTTTTTATCTTCCAATTCATCCTATCCAATATTAAACTCAATTATGGAAAGTTTTGCAACTTTTCGAGCTCGAATTCCATTTTCCCGATTTTTTCCAAAATTGCATTTTAATCCCTTGAATTTATCTTATTTGTATTTTGGCCCCAATTTTGGGTTTTTTCTCTCCCCTTTCCTTCTTTTCGTCCTAAAACTTAATTCTGGAAAGTTTTGCAATTTTTTGAGCTCGAATTCTATTTTTCTCGGATTTTTCCAAAATTGCAATTTAGTTCCTAGAATCTTGTATTTGCTCGAACTAGACCAATTTTTTGGATTTTCTTCTTCTATCCCTTTTGCCCCATATTGAATTAGATTTGATCTCATTTTTCCCTAATTTTTATACCTAAATTCCATTCTAATTTGATCATTCCCATTTTCCCAAAGATTGGATTTTTCAACTTATTTAATTTTGTCCTTAATTTTCCAATTCCTCTTCCAATTGAATTCTCCTATCGTTCTTCTTCAAATTGGACCTTTAGATATCTCCATATTTTTATTGTTTCTCAATTTGAACCTTCATTTTTTCCCAATTTGATCATTTACTTGCTTTTAAACCCAAATTGCAATTTCCAATTTATTCACTTTTGTCCAATTCCTCTTCCAATTGACTTCTCTTTTTATTCTCCTTCAAATTGGACCTTTAGAAATCTCCATTTATTGATTATTTTCCAAGTTGAAACTTAAATTTTATCCAATTTGTTCGTTTCCATACTTTTCCCCAAAGTTTTCAATTTAATCCTTTCACTTTCAATTTCCTTTCAAATTGATTTCTCCTTTTATCCATTTGAAATTGAACTTTCAATTTCATTTCTTTATTGGCTTTTTTCAAATTAAACTTCCAAATTCTTCCAATTTAAAAATTTCCATGATTCCTCTTGAATTTGAACTTTCAATTTGTTCAATTTAGTCCTTCCACCACTAAACTTCAATCGCAACTTTTAATTTTCTTTCCGTTTTTCAATTGTAGTTCTCCAATCATCAAGATTGCTTCATCAACATTCAATTGACCTTCCAAATCTTGATTTTTTTAAGAGTTGACTTTTTTCTCAATTTTTGACTTTGACTTTTTTGAGTTTGACTTTTTCGTGTTGACTTTTCCATGTTGACCTCCGAATCAAAGTGTCAAAAACCAAATTATGGGATTAAGGGAGATCCTTTGGAAACCCGGGGAATTGAAGGGAGATCGTACATTATTTAGGGGCCTGGACAAAATTAGGTGTCTACAGCTGCCTTTCTTTGGCCATTACTGAGAATCAAGAATAAGGAAAAGACAAATAGACAACCATTTTGTCCGGGTATAGATAGATGTTATTCAAACAAATAAGTGTTGGGATTCGACCTCATGCTCAAACAATAATCGAATTAAAGAAGAACATAAACGCAGCGGAAAAATAAACAAAGAGTTAGCCGAATCTAACAGGATCATGCCTGTAAACTTTTAATGCAATTTTGTAATTATAATGCATACATATGATCAAGAATCATACCTTAACTCAAAGATATAGTAATCTTGAGTTTACAAATAGCCCACTCAATCAAAGTATGACATTCACCATACAAGATGACCTGGTATCACAAGTCAGAGGACTACTTACACGACTAACACGTGAGAACGTTTCCATAGACTCTTGAGTGACAATACCAAATGGAGTTCTCACAGCGGGCCATGTTCAGTGAACTTGTTCAACAGACAAGCACCTACATGTTATCCTAAAGTATCTCATATACTTCAACACGTGAGATCAGTTGCTTACTAAGTAAGTAGGCTTAACATGTACCAGTCTTTGAGCATTGCCAATGCCCCGTCTTGGCAATACGATGAACAGGAACCGTTTTAGGAACATGACTTTGATGCATAATGATCTCACAATTATATATAATTCCTTTGCAAGGCTATTATGTTCCATGGGCTTCATCCGATTAGTATTTAATAACTCCTTATCATCGTACTAACATGAAGGAAAACCTTGTATCACTAAAATATAGTGATGGGCTTGCATTATTGGTATTTTATGCCTGACCAAACCGATTGGCTCTAGGGATGCACCAGCAATCTCCCACTTTCACTAAGCCAATCACTAACGCATCCAATGCCGAGCTATTTCGATTAGCAATTGTGTCTCTACTAGGACATAGCTTCAGTACATTATTGTGAGAATATACTTCAGTCATATACCTTTGATAATCTCTATTATCGTAGTCACAAATACATATCCGGATCACAATGAAACCCGATTCCTTATGGCTCATGTTGTTACTTTAACAACTAGGAATCTTTTAATTAGCCTACTGAGCTATCGATCCAAATACACCTTTTTGCAGCCTTAAACAAAAGGTTTGTATTCTGACTTAGAATATAAATAATCCAGTCCTCTTAGATTTGGAACGTTTCCAAATGACTGATTTATTAACATCATGACATTAAGTCACTTATTGGATTCTCTCTATGTTAAACTCATTTAACATTTAATCCAATCAGTTGTTGCTAAATCTGTTAGATCTTAGCATAACTGTTCATTTACCTTTTAATCATCAATGTATCTGATAAATATTGTTCAATGAGTAATCATCATTACTCCCACTAACCCTTAGGTGTGCACAAAAGATATCTCATCCTTTTGATAAATCCAACTCTTGAATGTCACTATCAAAACTGGATATCTCAATCTATTGTCTAACAATGTTCTATTAAGTAGACTCATCTCTTATAAGTTATGCATCACTATGCATACTACTTCATCATTATGTTTAGTAGACTCATCTCGTATGAATAATGCATCATAATGCATCCTACTAAATCTTTGTGCCTTTATGCATCCTATGCATAAACTTCGAATTTCTACTTATGACCTTTAACTTTTAAATGTCATAAAACTCCCATTGTTTCCTACTTGTGTAGAAACATTCAAAGTAAACTCATTTACTTTCCTATGGGATATGAATTCAAAACTCTTTTGAATGCACATTTGTAATTATAAAACCAAACATCTCATATCCCATATGAATGTTTGTTTTACAAATACAATTTGAAACCCTTTCTCTAGGTTAGTGTTTCGGCAAACTTGGTTATTTAGAGCATCATGGACTTTTATATGTCATTATATAGTAATGTCCATCCAATTCATCTTATATGAATTCTATTAGATAATCAATCAATTTAATTTCAAGCCATTCTTCATTTAGATCATATCTTAATAAAAATGCTCTTAACTAAATTAGTTTCATAATCTCATTATGAAATTCCTTGAGTCAAAGCTCATCTAGTTGTCAAGTTTTGTATAAGATTTTCTTTGATTCATAATCAAAGAAACTACTAGTATCTATATACTTTAATCTTATACTTTTGGCTTCAAAAACCTTTGATTATCTTTTATGCAAGTCTCTAGTTTTTATGAGTGTAATAAGACCATGATATGGAACAAATTCCATAAAACCTTTCTGTTCATTCTAGGATGAATGGCCAAGCATCTAATGCTAGTATAACCGAAATATCAATGATAATGTTTCTAAAACATTCATCACGAATAGGTTGGCAAGCTTGATCAAGTATCAACTAGGTTGCCACCTCCTTGGTCTTATTCTTTTTCACTTGTCCTTGTCATTGGTTCCATCTATATGTCATACATATCTTTGAACCAACCTTATAGGTATCATATACCTAAAAGTAGTGAAAACAAACTCATAATAACCATGAAGTAAAACTTCTCAAGTTTCACTTCCTTTCAAGTATCGAATATACTTCTTGCATTTAAGCCTCTAATGCCTTGTATTGCCACAATGATGATATGTCCTTTTGATCATATCAATTTCTTTCTTTATCTTATCATCCTTACTTTGAAGAACGTTTCTTCGGTTAGCTTCCCTTGGTGGAAGTAACAAAGTGGATGATCTTCTAGTTTAGTGAGCACATTTAGCAATACAAATTGGTTCATGTTGTCCTACAACACGACTTGCTAATTGCTCTTAGACAATGAAGAAAGAACTAAGTCTATACTTAGATTATGATCTATAAATCAACCAAGTTTCTCAAACTTGTTGATGCATCCATTAGCACATGATGCCTCATAGGCTACCTTCTAACATTTTTCATTGGAACAATTCCTTGAGATGTTGAACTTCTCATTGCTAAGTACCTCATGGATCATTAAGGACATAGACATTCATTTCATTGATTAGTGAATTCGACATTGCATCAAGTATGCAATCAAGTGACTAGTTAACCTGCCATGACGATTTATATCCCATATAAACCAATGCATATAATAGTCATTATGCAAATTGCAATCATTAAAACTAGGTTTTAAAGTTGAATGATTATTCTCACTATTTTATCAACATAGTAGCTCTCATCTATTATTCGAGAAATTTAACTTTTAAACTTCTTAGTGAGCAAGGACCCCTTTCATCCCACCATGACCTTGAGTGACTCAACAAGCCATGTTGAAACTAATTGAGTAGGTAACTTTTCTTACCAATTGCATCTCGATGCAACTCCTTGATCAGTTAGGTGACAACTCTTTGCCTAAATGCATTATATGCATTTCGCCTAACGATTGCCTCTAAACGTCATGCGATCAAGTTTTAAAGCATCCGGATATCATGACATTTAGTTGAGTAAGACCCACCTTCTATAACTCAAACATATTCGTACAGTAGTTTGACCTTGAGTGACTCAACAAGCCTCATACTAGAAGAACTGTGGTTATCTTGTTAAGATGGTGGAAGGCAACTTATCATGCGTAACATGGACTCAATATAATTTAATGAGGGATTTCTTTATTTCATTAATTAGGTCTCATTGCTTTTCTTTGTGGATTGACATGCATAGCATTTATTCAAATATATATCACATATATAAATTCAAAAACAATTCTATCTCATGCAATCTACTAGGATGGTTATGGACTTTACTACTCTAGTTTCCTTGAGCCATTAGGAAACTAGTTGGTCAAATTCCTAGGGACACCATACATAGTCTTCATAAGTCTTGATGGTGATCTCCTTGGTCCTTCTTCTTGGCTCCTTGTCTCCTTAAATTTGAGAAATACATAAATTCTAATCATAGCCTAAATCTAAATCTACAAGCCTATATAACATTTACATATCTTTAGTAGAAACCTCGAGTTACATTCGAGGGGAGTTAGGTGAGAAGAGAATTTACAACTTCGAAAATGAAAAAGAGAAGGCAAGGTTCGCATACTCTATTTATAAAAATACCAAAAAGAAAATTTAACCATCCATGGCCTAAGTCTAAGGTCTAAGTCCATAACCATCCTCATGCTTTCATAATCACATCATAAAGTATAAAAATAAATGCATACATATTTAATATCACTTAGTAATCTTGTGTATCATTTAAGGAAAGTAATATTTAAATTCATTTAAATATACTTGGCTCAAATTATCTAGCAATTTTAATTTCAATTCAATTTACTTGATTCCTAATCCAATTAGGATTCATTGAATTAAAATATTCCATCTAATTAAACAATTTAATTAGATTTCCTAACACCTTAGGAAGTTCAAGTTTGAATAGGAAACTTTCTCTACAAGGAAAGTTTCACATCTTCTCCTAACTTTTAGGAGTCCTTGTTCAACTAGGAAACAATTTCCACAAGGATAGCTTAGGTGCATTCCTAACTCTTAGGAATCCAATATTGACTAGGAAACAATTTCCACAAGTCAAAAATTCCAAAGAATAAGAATTTTCAAAAATAGAAGGTGATTCCCCAACACACAACTTTTTTGTGTAGCCGCCTCCTACTTTTAGTAAGTAGCGCCACCGTAACCTGCAGCCTTTGTTAGGGCAACGTTTGCCTCAAAGCAACCGCCTATTTTGGTGGCTAAGTGGTGAAAAATTCACACACAATTCATTCTTTGATTTTTAGCCAATTATACCTACATTCAAGAATCAAATTGAAGAACTCAAGGCTGCCCAGAAAATTCTGGCAACCATGCAAACTGTTTGCACAACTTTGAGAGGCAGTTTCGGCAATAAAAAAAAATCAAAAAATTCACCAAAAATTACAGAATAAAGATAGACATGTTTCGAACTTCTCCTCAAAATTTCAGAATTTTTGGACACCTCTAACCATGTCAAAACCGCAACTTACAACAGGTGTGCAGAAAAATCCTGCACTTGTGTTCTTCGAAATTCAAGCACCAAAACCAATTCAAATCAAATCCAAACTTGTTTCTTTTAACTTCTTTTGTGTCATGCAATCATACGGCAAGGTTAAACATTGATGAAATCAATTTTAAACATGTTTTAAATAATTTAAAACACCAAGATCAGATTGCAAACAGAAGCTGTTAGAATTGAAACAAGACAAGAAAACGTTTTTCTTGATGTAACTTTGCTAGATCAACACACAATTCAATCCAATTGAATATTACCAAGAATTAATCATGTAAATCACAAGAAAAATCCCAACCTAGGCTCTGATACCACTGTTGGGATTCGACCTCATGCTCAAACAATAATCGAATTAAAGAAGAACATGAACGCAGCGAAAAATAAACAAATAGATAGCCGAATCTAACAGGATCATGCTTGTAAAATTTTAATGCGATCTTGTAATTATAAAGCATACATATGATCAAGAATCATACATTAACTCAAAGATATAGTAACCGTGAGTTTACAAATAGCCCACTCAATCTTGAACACGAAGCTGTCAATCCGAGACTTCAAGCCACACAAATGTGTGGCCTTTAATGGTAATCCACACAAGATGATCAAGAAAACCTTCATAAGGTAGGAATCGAGTCTTGGCGAAAACGATGCTAGTAGTTTAGGTTTCAAGAAACTTCTCCCCATCTAAACATACCATGGTCGAATGCTTCATAAGCATCAAGAAGAAGAAAATGCTTTTCTTGCTTCTCCGAGTTTGGTGCACCAACCTCAAGGATTATCTTGATCTTCTTTCTTCTTCACTCTATGCCTTTGCTCTCTTGAAAGAAAACATTTTTCTCTGTAGCAATCCATGAAGAGGCAAGGAGGAAGTCAAGAAATCAGGAAGACACCAAAGCCTCTAAGCATATCATATATGCGGCTAGGGGGCCATAGGGAGGTCAGCCAAGCATCATGTTTCTTTTATAGGGGACGACAATCACTCCAGGGTTTGGAATATGGGCAATAACTCTTATGTCTTTGAACTTAAGTTCTTCCACTTAATTAAACTATTTAATTAAGTCCCTATTGATTAAATTCTCAAATTAATCAATTAGGCTCTTTCCATTGTAATTTCTTAATTCACCTTTCTGTTGTGACCCATTAGGCTTCCAATATGTTGGCAATGAATATAAATTAATCTAATTAATTTACATTCATAGATTATGAGTGGACTCTAGCAAGACATCATGACCACCCAAATACTAGAGAGTCAAGTTAGTCTCGACATAACCTTTCGTGTTCAGTCTATCAGTCTAATTCGGTCCTTTCACCAAATATCCCGAAAAGACCATGAGCATGGTGCAGTATCTACTCATGTTCAATCCATATTAGTTCTTGCAGCTATTAGTTAACTTTGTGAACTTAGAGAAACTATTTCTCCTAAATTCATCATACTCTGGCCAGAGATTCCATTAAGTTAACTTAAGCCAAGAACAAATGAGATATGTCTCCGATGTCACTTGGAGTGGTGAATCCTCTCTAGATCACTCATCCATCTTCGTATGGTTCATGTCATACCCAAAACCACCCTACTATAAGCATCACTCTGTGTTAGGGACCCGTTCGTGATGGAATCAAAGTATGACATTCCCCATACAAGACGACCTAATATCACAAGTCAGAGGACTACTTACACGACTGACACATGAGAACATTTCCATAGACATTTGAGTGACAATACCGAATGGAGTTCTCACAGTAGTCCATGTTCAGTGAACTTGTTCAACAGAAAAGCACCTACATGTTATCCTAAAGTATCTCATATACTTCAACAAGTGAGATCAGTTGCTTACTAAGTAAGTAGGCTTAACATGTACCAGTCTTTGAGCATTGCCAATGCCTCGTCTTGGAAATATGATGACCAGGAACCGTTTTAGGAACATGACTTTGATGCATAAGGATATCACAATTATATATAATTCCTTTTCAAGGCCATTATGTTCCATGGGCTTCATCCGATTAGTACTTAATAACTCCTTATCATCGTACTAACATGAAGAAAAACCTTGTATCACTAAAATATAGTGATGGGCTTGCATTATTGGTAGTTTTATGCCTGACCGAACTGATTGGCTCTAGGGCATACACCAACCAGAGGTTCTTTTTCACAAACTTAAAACAAAAATTTAATGGTTTTGGTCTTGAGTTGGAAATACCTTGACTACGATACAGAGGCTTGACTCATTTCAAGGGAACGAATTCGATTTTGAAAAACAAAGAGTGATACCTTGAAGAAAATCTCGGGGCTCGACCCATTTTTTTTTTTTAAAAAAAGAGTTTGATTTGAAACAAAAAAAATACATCGACGACAATCTCGAGGCTTGACCCATTTAAAAAATGAGTTCGATTTAAAACAAAAGAAAATACCTCGACGACGATCTCGGGGCTCGACTCATTTAAAAACAAGTTCGATTTAAAACGAAAAGAAATACCTCGACAGTGATCTCAGGGCTCGACCTATTTTAAAAACGAGTTCGACTTAAAAGAAAAGGAAATACCTCGATGGTGGTATCGGGGCTCGACCCACTTAGAAAAAACGAGTTCGATTTAAAACAAAAAGAAATACCTCGACGGTGATCTAGGGGCTCGACCAATTTAGAAAAAACGATTTCAATTTAAAACAAAAAAAATACCTCGACAGTGATCTCGAGGCTCGACCCATTTAGAAAAAAATGAGTTTGACTTAAAACAAAAAAAAAAAAACTCGATGATGATATCGGGGTTTGACCTATTTAGAAAAAATGAGTTCGATTTAAAACAAAAAGAAATATCTCGACGGTGATATCGGGGCTCGACCGATTTAGAAAAAAAATGAGTTTGATTTAAAACAAAAAGAAATATCTTGACGGTGATATCGGGGCTCGACCCATTTAGAAAAAACGAGTTTGATTTAAAACAAAAAGAAATACATTGACGGTGATCTTTGGGCTCGACCCATTTAGAAAAACGAGTTCAATTTAAAAAAGAAATATCTTAGCGGTTTTTGCAATGTTAGCCAAATGCAACAATTTGATGATATAATTTGCAAATGCTTGTAGAGTGCATGTTCTCTAGGGATGAATGCAATTACATGTTTATGTCATAAGTTCTAATCTATGATTTCATTGAGATCCACAGATTGTTTTGACTCATCTATAACAATGTCTTCAAACTATCCACTGCTTGCCCACATTTGATGAGCTTTCCAGTATTATGAATTGTCATGAGTTCTAATTTATGATTTCATTGAGTTACACAAATTTTCTGACTCATCTATGACGATATCCACTGTTTGCCTCACTTGACGAGCTTTTCAGTATTATGGATGGGTGTGTTTTTAAATTTTAGTGGTTTCCAAACCTCCTCTAAAATTTAACTCTACTCCATGGTAATACAAAGAAATCCTTTTGTTTGAAGATTTTTATGTTTACTAATAATCATTCAATTTAATAACATTCCAAATGCATCACAAAATATATGAAAGATGGTATGAAATAACCAAATGTCATAAAAGGGATGGTAATAACAAGAATTTATTTAAATAATGTTTCAGATAATAAAGAGTGAATATTGAGAATTCAATAGATAATTATAAATATATAAGTCATAGATGCCCCAGATGCGGAATATCTTGGACCTTCCTCCTTTAATTCATTTGAAATATCTTTTGAACGAGCAATTTACTTGGGTAACTTCTCGGCTTCCGTAGTTACGTCAAACTGAGCTTTACCTCTTTCTCTAAATTTCTGATACTTTCTTCCCTTTTCACGAAGCATTGATCCAATTTTTGACCAGTATTTGGGCTGCTCTTTGCGGGCTTTCAACCCAAGTGTCCTCCTTTTGGTTTTAAGTCGCTCTTTTGGGTTTCGGCTTAAACCTCTCCTTTTACATTCTTTTTTCTTTTTTTTTCATCATCATTTTTTAAGCTTCTTTATAAGCATAGTACTTCTTCAAGTCATCGGCATTAACGGGATTTCTTAAAATCTTCACCGTCCATTTGGGTCAAGATCAATGCTCCTCCAGAAAAAGCTTTTTTCACCACATAAGCTCTTTCCCAATTCAGAGCCCATTTTCCATGAGGATCCTTTACAATAGGGAGAATTTTCCTCAATACCAATTCTCCTTCTTGAAACTGCCTAGGGTGAACCTTTTTCTTATGAGGTTGGATCATCCTCTTCTGATACATCTGCCCATGACAAATTGCTTTCAACTTTTTTTCCTTGATGAGGTTCAATTGTTCATATCGAGCCCTAACCCATTCTGCCTCTTCTAGGCCAACCTCCATCAAAACACGCAGGGAAGGTATTTCCACCTCAATGGGTAATACTGCCTCCATCCTATATACCAAGGAAAACGACATGGCACTAGTAGATGTGCGGACTGAGTTACAATATGCGTGGAGACCAAAAGGTAATATCTCATGCCAATCTTTGTACACATCGGTCATCTTTTGAACAATCTTCTTTATATTCTTATTGGCCGCTTCTACTGCCCCATTCATTTTCGGGCGATAAGGAGCTGAATTATGATGCTTGATCTTGAACTGAGTACACACTTTCCACACCATCTTATTATTAAGGTTGAGAGCGTTGTCCAAAATTATTCTTTTCGGGAGCCCATACCGGCACACAATCTCCATCTTGATGAATCAGCATACCACTAACTTCGTTAAGTTGGCATAAGAAGCAGCTTCTTCCCATTTTGTGAAGTAATCTATGGCCACCAGGATGAAATGGTGTCTGTTTGAAGCTTTCAAGGTAATGGGCCAGATCATATCCATTCCCCACATCAAAAATGGCCATGGAACCATCATGACATGCAGTGATGATGGAGGGATGCGAATCTTGTCTGAATATATTTAGAATTTATAGCATTTTCGGGAATAATTAATACAATCCCCTTCCATCATTAGCCAGTAGTACCCTGCCCTCATAATCTGCTTGGCCAACATGTGGCCGTTGGCATGAGTGCCACATATACCTTCGTGGACCTCTTCGAGGATTCTCTAAGCTTCGAATGAACTGACACACCTCAATATAACCTAGTTCTTCCCTTTCTTATAGATAATTTTACCATCTAAAACAAAACCCATCGCTATTCTCCTCAAGGTTCTCTTATCATTTTTTGTTGCTTGTTCAGGGTACTATTGACTCTTGATTATTGTGAGATGTCGTAGTACCAAGGGTGACCATCTACCTCCTTTTCGATACTTGAGCAGTGGGCATGAGACGCGTATATGCTCATCTTGATTGGTATAATCTCGGCCCCTTCGTTCACTTTAACCATCGATGATAAAGTGGCTAAAGCATCCGCCATTCAGTTTTATTCTCGGGGTAAGTAATTTAAACTCACTTCTTTGAACTCTTCAATCAAGCTTAGTATAAGTTCTCGATATCAGATTAGCTTTACATCTCGGGTTTCCCATTCTCCCCGCAATTGGTATATTACCAGGGCTGAATCTCCAAAGACCTTCAATGTCTTAATTCTTCTTTCAATAGAGGCACGAAGACCCATGGTGCACGCTTCATATCAGCGATATTGTTTGTACAATCAAAATCCAATCTGGCAGTGAAACGATGATAATCTTTCTTCGAGGATATGAGCACTGCGCCGATCAGTGCCCCATGGCATTTGACGCATCGTCAAAGTACATTTTCCATATTTTTTCTCAGAGAAAGTTCCATCTTCTTGCGAGATACACATCAAGTCTTTATCGGGGAAATCAAAATTCAGAGGCTCATAATCCTCCATCGCTCGACTTGCTAGGAATTCAGCTACTACGCTACCTTTTATAGCCTTTTGGCTTACATACACGATATCATATTCGGAAAGCAATACTTGCCAGCTTGTCGTTCTTCTTGACAAGGAAGGCACTTCGATTATGTACTTCATAGGATCTAGCTTTGTGATCAACCATGTCTTGTGATACAACATGTATTGTCTGAGCCTTCGGGCCGTCTAAGCCAAGGCACAACATAGCCTTTCTACTGATGAATACTTCAATTCGTACTCAGCGAACTTCTTGCTGAGGTAGTAGATGGCTTGTTCTTTCTTTTCGATTTCATCATGCTGCCCTAATACGCAGTCCATGGACTTTTCGAACACTGACAAATACAATATCAGCAATTTCCCTAGAACGGATGGCATTAGTATCGGTAGGTTCGATAGATAATGCTTGACTTTATCAAAGGCTATCTGGCATCCTTCATCCTATTCTCCCGGATCATGCTTTTGGAGTAGCTTGAATATTAGATCGCACTTATCGGTCAGTTGAGAGATGGACCGAGTGATATAATTCAGCCCACCCAAAAAGCTTCGTACTTCCTTTTGAGTATGAGGTAGAGGAAAATTCTGGATCACCGTTACTTTATCTGGATCAAATTTAATCCCTTTCTTGCTAACAACAAATCCTAATAACTTCCCCGAGGTGACCCCGAAAGTACATTTTGTCGGGTTGAGTTTAAGCCAGAACTTTCTCAACCTTTCAAAGAGCTTCTTAAGATTTGCAACATGCTCTTCCTCCCCTTGTGATTTGGCGATCATGTCATCAACATAAACTTTGATCTCCTTGTACATCATGTCATGGAACAAAGTCACCATGGCTCTTTCGTATGTGCCCCGATATTCTTTAATCTGAAAGACATCACTTTATAGCAAAACGTTCCCTCCATTGTCATGAATGTGGTTTTCTCCATATCCTCCTGTGCCATCTTGATCTGATTGTATCCCGGGAACTCGTCCATGAAGGAAAACTCGAAACTTTTTGTAGTATTATCCACCAAGATGTCAATATGAGGCAACGAGAAGTTATCTTAAGGGCTCGCCCGATTCAAATCCAGGTAATCAACATACATCCGTACTTTATCATCCTTCTTTGAAATCGAGATAATGTTTGCTACCCATTCTGGATACTTTGCCACTTCTAAGAATCCAACATCAAACTATTTTTTCACTTCCTCTTTTATTTTTAGCAGCATTTCAGGTATCATTCTTCTCAACTTCTGCTGGATTGGTTTGCAATCTGGCTTTAGAGGGAGCTTGTGAACCACGATATCGGAGTCCAGCCCCGGCATGTCTTGGTACGACCATGCAAACACATCCACATACTCTCAGAGTAAGATTATCAATTCAAGCCTTATTAATGGTGAAATTGAAGTTCTAATTTTGACCTCCTTTACTTCTTTCTCATTCCATAAATTTATAGCTTCCAATGGCTCTTTGTGAGGCAATACTCGCTTCTCTTCTTGTTCTATTATTCTTAACAGATCTAGAGGCAAATCACAATCTTTGACATCTTCGTCGGCGTCAAAATCACTAGCACCAATGGGTCCTTCAAAGTCAATTTCAAAATTATTGACGGGATAGTCCTCATATTTCGTATCTGGACACCTGGCAATAAGTGAGAAGGAAATAATATGGAGAAATATATAGGCAAAAATAATGAAAGAATGTACAAATAAAAGAATATGGCTCAAATAAAATGAAGTAAATACATCATGATTGTTATTTATTAAATGAAAAGTGATAAAATTGTTTTTGTGCATTTGGGCAGAGGCAATCAAGATTGTTTTTGTGCATTACTTTGGAGTAGATTTAAAGATTACAGGAAGTCTAGTAGCACTCCAATTGGTCAACATAAAGCCCGGGGGCATGGACGCACCATCATGCTTGTTCTTGTATTTCGCACTTATTCTTTGGCCATACCGATCACCATCTTTTCTTGCTTTTTCTCTTCACTCATATAGAACTTTTCAAAGGCTTGTAACACATCATCAGAGCTAATTTTCTCATGCTCATAGCCTGTAGAGCGGAAGGTGTGAAGGATCGAAGGGAAAGTCATAGGATCCCAATCCACATCCATACCTGAGAAATGGGCTAACCTCCTCTGCCGATTCTTCTTTGTTTGCCTTCTCTTCTCTATCCCACTCGGGCGATATCCCAGGCCAAATATATCCTTCTTTCCAACCATATTAACTGCTCGGGTCATTCCTTGAAGGTACTTTCCAAGTCTTTTTCCAGCACGGCAACCCTTTCCCACAGTTGTTTTTACTCCCAACTTGGTGCTCCTGGACAGTTTAGGCTCCGGGATCTTGTACCCTTCGATGATGAATATGGTGTTAACAAATTCCAGGGACCTGAAAGAATATTCCAGTGTTTCTTTATCTACTTTGACATAAGGAGTGTCTGTAGATACTGAGGCGATGATCTCTTCTTCCCCTGCCATGCTGACAAGACGCCCTTCCAGTACAAACTTCAACTTCTAGTGGAGGGGAAAAGGTATAGCGCCAGCGAATGAATCCAGGTTCTTCCTAGAAGGTAATTATAAGATAGTGTGATATCCATCACCTGAAATTCAACTTCATACATGCATGGGCCAATCTGCAGTGGAATCCTGATATTTCCCATAACCTCTCGACGAGTCTCGTTGAAGGCCCGAACTATAGTATGACTCGACTTCATTTGAGACACATAAATAGGCAGCTTAGACAGGGTTGTCAAGGGCATCACGTTTAATGATGAACAATTGTCGAGAAGCACCCTCGATAAGATATGCCCATTACAAGTGGTGGTTATATGCAAAGCCTTGGTGGATCCTATCCCATTGGGCGGTATTTCATCGTCACTGAAGGAGATAAAATTGTCAGCGGTAATATTACCCACCAGTCGATCTAACTTCTCCATCGATATGTGGTTGGCCACATAAGACTGGTTCAATATTCTTAACAGAGCATTTCGATGCGATTCTGAGTTCAACAACAATGAAAGGACTGAGATCCTTGTCGGTTGGCAATGCAACTGTTCCATAATACTATACTCACTGTGCTTGATAAACTTTAGAAACTCACAGGCTTTTTTTTGGTGCTCACTGGCTCTTTTATCTTGTTAACAGGAGGCAAATTCATCTCCACTTCTCTTGATTGTGCTTGTTATACCAGGACTGGTTCCATCATTTTTCCCCTTATCGAATAAGACAGTTTCCCTTACTTGACTAGGCTCAACCATTTCTGGGGCATAGCACCTACCGCTTTGAGTCAGATGGCTTACCCCCGTTATATCAACAGTTGCTGTCGATTGATGGCTCAAATATCCTGGTGTCACTATGATACACTCATAGTTTCGTGGTATTGCCTTGTCTTCCTTGTAAGGAAATGGAGACGGCAGCTCTATAATCAATTTGGGCACAGTTTCATCAGCAGCTGGAATAACCTTGACCTCCAGCTCATCAAAATATATGATTAGGGGTCTATCTACTCCGTAGGCTGTTCCTCATTCTGTTACGTCTACTTCCTCTTCTTCAACTTCCTCATAAAACTGGGCATCGCCCTTATCCCTCATTTTTTGGACCTTTTCCAGAAACCTTTCGCATTTCTGTATGGTGTGACCCTCACATCCATGAAACTGACTGAAATTTCTTGACTCGTCTGCCACCTCCTCCAAACTCGTTTCAGCCTGAATCACCCCGATTTGAACCATTTCAACCCAGACCTTTATCATCAGTGTCTTCACTTCACAGACCTTTTTTTTAACTTTGCCGACCTCTCATAGGCATTAACCTTAGCCTCAGTGTGATTGGGCAGTGGGTTGCACGTAACATAAGGCCCATTCCTAGGTCTAAACTTCACAATTCCAATATCAATCAGGCTTTGGACCTTTCGTTTCAAGGTAATACAGTTTTCACTGAAGTGTCATTGGATTCCTGCATGGTATGCATAGTGGGCATTAGCGTCATACCACTTGGGTATGGTGGTTTCAGAGGTTATAGGGATAGGGTCAAACTGAGGTCTTTGGTTGTTCCTTAGAGGCCTTTTATTGTTTCCTTGGGTGGTGGTTTGATTGTTTGACATGGTGCTAGAAGGAATAACTATTTGTGGCGAGATGCTAGTTGGGTACACCTATTGTGGTATGGCTGTATATGGGAAGGGATTCTGAGTGAGGCTATTTATGACTGAATAGTATGGGTTGTAGGTCGGATAGGGTGTGTATGGGGGCGGGTTTGCAAAAGAGCGACTACCAAAGTTGATGGCATATGCTTCCCCTTCTTTCTTCTTGGTGGGCATTGATTTCTTAGGGGTAACAGACTCCCTACTCTCCATTTTCCCCTCTTGATAGTGGTTTTGATTATCTCTGCAAAGATAACCATATCAGCGAAGTTCTTAGTGGCGTTACACACCAATTTATCGTAGAAAGGCGCCTTTAAAGTGTTGATAAACAGGATCTTAGTTTCCTTGTCAGTAAGAGAAGGCTGAACCTAAGTAGCCAGATCTCTCCATCTCTATGCATACTGTTTAAAGCTCTCAATAGCTTTCTTTTCCATATTTTGCAAAGATAGTCTGTCAGGAACCATGTCTGATACATGTTTGTAATGTTCCAAGAAGGCCCTGGCCAAATCCATCCAAGACTTGATCTTGCTCTTGCTAAGCTGATTGTACCATTGAGTTGCTGAGCTTATCAGACTATCCTAAAAATAGTGAATTAGAAAATTTTCAAATTTAGCATATCCTATCATCTTTCAGATGTGCCGAAGGATTACTGGTCCCATCATACTTTTCAAAGTCTGGCACCTTGAACTTGGATGGGATCACAAAACCAGGAACTAGGCTTAGTTCTTTGGCATCTAGGCTTTCGAATAGTTCTGCTCCCTCTACGGCCTGTAGCCTTTACTCTAGTAACTGATACTTCTTCTGTGAGTCAGCCAACTCAGCTTTTTTTAATTCTTCAATCTTCACCTTTTCTTGCTCAGCAAGATCATCCAGATCTGGGACCTCAATAGGATTAGTCAGGGCAGCCCCAAGGTTTGCACCTATTGGCACCTGATTCTTTGCTTTCGCATTGGGTTGGACATATATGAAGGGCATTGCAGCTGCCGATGGTTGGTTTTCGGTTCTTTGAGATGATTGATCGTTTAACAGTATGGCCTCATGTTGAACCCCTCGGTTCGCTTCCTCTCTACCCACGGTTGAATTTTTATTATGCCCATTTTCTCTGATTACGGCGGACATCATCTCCATGAGCTTTGACATTTATTCCCTAGATTTCTCTTGGGACTTCGCTAATTGTTCTTGTGATATGGCTAGCTGCTCTTATAGTTCTCTTTGCGCCCTCTCCATCCTTTCTATATAGATTGTCTGCTCATTATCCATGATTCTAACTTACTGTCTGGTATTACACTGGCGCTGAATATCTGGACCTTTCGGACGATGCCTAATCTTTAAACCTTAGTGTAAATATCACGGATTAGAACTTCATGACATATTATTCTTTATACTTTTTGAGTGTATGAAAGAATGAATGAATAAATATGTATGAATTAATGAATGAATGAATGAATAAGTAAGTAATCAAATGAATGAATGAGTAATAAATTTAAGTTAATAAATTAATGAATAAGTATGTAGACGGTATTGGCCACCGGATAATTCCAACCAAACAGTCTTTCATTAATTACTGAAGTTGATTACATCAATGATAAAAAAAATACTGGATCTACCAATACTGTGCTATAGCAACATCTAGAAAGTCTAACATTTGCTGCTGTCCATGTGCTCCTAATGGGATAACCTTACACCTTAGATCATTTGCCCTATCGGCCATCTCTCCGGCTTACCAACCCGCTCTATGGATCTGGGCTGTGATGTGCTCAATATACTCGTGCCTTTTCAGGCAAGCCTCGGTGGTCATCCGGTGGGTGACTTGCCACTCCCTTTCTTTCTCATTCAAAGTTCTCAATAGAGTGTCAATGTGGTTCTGATGTCTCTGCAGTGACCCCTCTAACTCTTGGACTTTCCACCAAAAGGCCTTTCTCTCTGGCTGCTTCTTTTTTTCGATCTTCAGCTTGACCCTTAGCCTCTTATTTTCTATCTGGGTCTTCAACAGTTCAACAGAAGAAGTAAAGTATATGCTCCCTTTAGCTTGCCTTTCTTGGGAGAACTTGGCAACCCTTTATTCTTCTTTCTTCGCTTTGCCCTTCCAAAAATCCATCTTTTTTATGAGTCCCTCGATTTCTCTCCTCCATTCTTCGAAAAACTTGATAACCCCCTCATACCTCATCTAATATCGAAGCTTTTTGTTCTCTAGGTGCAAGTCCCTAAGATAGCTCCTTGTAATATCCCGCTCTTTCTCAACCTTTTCTGCTTCTTTTTCCTGGATCAAACCCTTGATTTTCAGGTCACTGATCTCTTCTTGGAGTCATGTGATTTCGTTGCTCATCTGGCCTTTTTCTTTTTGAACTCTAGTTTCATGACTTCTAACTCGGATGACACTTATTCCGGTTGCAAATCCATCGGTGAGACATCGCTCCTATCGGGTGCGAAGAGTGTATCATTAATTCTCGTGGCTCTCCACGCCATGTAACCTGGCGTGACGTTGTCGACATATCGGGCCAACTTTATTCGATAAGTCTTCTTCCATGCTTCCACTACCTCGTACACCTTTCTTGAGTACGCTTCCTTTCCATAGGTAAACTCTAGTAGATCAAGCCTGTGAGCCTCAGTTGTGAATTGCCGAGACTTAAACGGTCCTTGCACCAATAGAGGTGCGTAACTCACGCCTCCCGAAATCCTAAGTGGTGGAACCCCTATCTTGTCTCCATATTTGTACAACATCGGTACAGAAACCATCCATGGAGCTCTCTAAGTCACCATCTCACCCTTAAGGTTCTGGAGTATATCGATCCACTGCCCTTTGGTTCTATCTTTGGGCCAAACTCTATTGAGAAACTCACCGATCGGCACTAGGGATTTCAAATACGATCGAAGAGGAACTTCTTCCCTTTTCTAAAAGTGACTCTGAATCCAAACGTAAAGGAGTTGCGCATATCTCGTGAATTGCCCTTTTCCTCCCCGTTTACAAAAATTCAAGGACCGTACTGTTCCTGCTATGATTGCCGGGGAAGAGTCTATCTTCAGTCTTAACTTCTCGAAAAGGTCAACCACCATAACCTCTACACGTCCCAACGTCCTTGGGAAGAAAACCAAACCATGTATAGTTAAGGCAAAGATATCCCTAGCGACCTCTCTACTCGGATGGCTCGGATCAAGGATTGTAGGGCATCCCACGGAATGCACTCACTTTTTCTTTTCTTGACCACGTGGCCTTCGATCCATTTGACATCTATTCCACAACCTTAGCTAACTTTTTCTTGAATCCCAATGTCTTTGGATCCTTCAAATAAATCTGATTTGGGATGGTGTGCTCGATAAGCAACAAGGTTGAATACTCTTCGATGGTCGGGGTCATATCTTCTTTGTTGAAGATGAAATTTCGGTAGGTAGTGTACCAGAACTGCACCATAGCCTGAACTAACTCACTATCAACAATGCTATGTCCCCATACATATGAGTGAAGGCCTCTCTCTCTCTCACATCCCATCAATTCTAAATTTCCACTAACCCACGAAGATCGCTCTGTTGGAGGTCCACCTCTACCTGTTCTGGCAATACTGATACATATCCCTCCTTTAAGCAATCCCCGTCCTTCCGCTGAGCTGTCTCCGAGCACTCTCTTACCACTATAAGTTTCTCCACTACTGAGGCAACCTGACACTCCATGAAAGCCCTTTCGGTTGAAGCCCAAGACCAATAATCTTCCTAGTGCATGATGCTGTCAATGAAGCATGACAAAAAAAAGAAATAAATTAGTAAAGAAATGACTTCAAATAATAAACAAATAGTATATGAAAAACGAAACAACTATCCCAAGTGTTGACAAAAATTCTGCATTATGCCACTTTTGTGATGGAACACCAAACTCATTATGGGCGACACGATGTACGTTCATCATCGCCCGAGTCACAAGATTATTCAAAATAGATAGCAAAGGGTTAAGAATGTTCTTCCATGTGTTCCTAGCTTCCGTTTTCTTCTAATGGACATCCAACATGGCTTCACCTAGGTTTACCATATGTGGTTGAATTGGGTTCTAAAAGGCCTCGAATCGTTCCTCACTGTCGCCCGTGAAGGCTAGTAAGGCATCCCGATCCAAAGGAAAGGGTTCGATTCGTTAGAGTATATTTCCCTAGCCCATGCTGAAGATCATCACGAGAGCTTAGGTAATTTATACTCCGAAAGTATTTTTCTAGCCCATGCGGAGGATCATCACGAGAGCGTAGCTACTTTACTTCCACTTAAAAGGACGGAGCTCGAATATAGAGCTCATGTTATGCAAATGCAAGTGCAGTGTGTGAGGAAGAACAAACAAACCTTTCACCACCTATCTTACAACCCTAATCAAATGCCCGACAATTTATTAAACGAAAATCAAATAAGATAAAGAATTAATTAACCAGAGAGTAATAATAATATACAACAGTAAATAACTAGATAGCAACAATAATGTACATGTATATGAACATATGTAAAAACATTTTACTATTTTCGAAAATCCTCCTTATAAAAAAAAGGGAAATTATAATTAAATACCAATTAAAACCTACAAACCAAGACTTTTAATAACACATGACTAATTCTCAGGCCTGATTCTCTCATAGTCCCCAGTGGAGTCGCCAAGCTGTCATAACGAAAAATCCCATCGCGGGACTCGTTAAGTGACGTTAGGGGGAAAGAGGAAAAAGAAAATTATTAGAGGTTCCTCTTAAATAAAAATGAGGGTTTTAAAACAACCTCGAAAAAATAGAATCGCCATCGACCTTTTTGGGCTAGGTGTGATCAGTCACCTATTAAAACCAATTTTTAAAAAGCATTTTAAAATTAATTAAAGTATTTAAAGAAAACCAATTTTTCAAGTCTGCATTTTAAATCAGAGAGAAAACAAAAGTGGGTTCGGGAGTTGGTTACGTCACTGGGAAGGATTAGCACCCCCACAATGCCCATATAAACAGTACCTTATTAATCATGTGTTATCGTAAGTCTCGGTAAAAGTTGGTTTTAGGTTCGGCATTTAAAATTAATTCCCTTTTAAAAACAATCATATTATTTGAGAATGATTCGGAATTTATTAATGCAAATTTTTTCCATATTCCCCGGCAAACCCGGCAAAACATAGAATTTTTCCTTTATTTTGAAACTCTCCGAATCACCCTTGCTTTTTGAGAGAAAGGTTATTCCGTTGTTAATGATAATTGATGATATCCTCCCTGGCAAACCCAGCAGACAACTCATGAATTATATTAACTCGGGAACAACCTTATTTTGTTAAAAATCAATATTATTTTTCATGCATCTAAAATCATTTAAAAATGATCATGGATATGCAAATTAATACTAAGATATAAATATAAATCAAACAACATGCATAATTATCATGATATAGTGAATATTTTCATTATGACATGACAAAGGAATTTATGACATGACAAAAGAATTCATGACATGGCAAACTTATTATAGCATGGCAAAAGAATTCATTGTTGGTGTATGCCCTAGAGCCAATCGGTTTGGTAAGGCATAAACTACCAATAATGCAAGCCCATCACCATATTTTAGTGATACAAGGTTTTCCTTCATGTTAGTACGATGATAAGGAGTTATTAAGTACTAATCGGATGAAGCCCATGGAACATAATGTCCTTGCAAAGGAATTATATATAATTGTGAGATCCTTATGCATCAAAGTCATGTTCCTAAAACGGTTCATGGTCATCGAATTGCCAAGACGAGGCATTGGCAATGCTCAAAGACTAGTACATGTTAAGCCTACTTACTTAGTAAGCAACTAATCTCACGTCTTGAAGTATATGAGATACTGTAGGATAACATGTAGATGCTTGTCTGTTGAACAAGTTCACTGAACATGGTCCGCTGTGAGAACTCCATTTGGTATTGTCACTCAAGTGTCTATGGAAACGTTCTCACGTGTCAGTCGTGTAAGTAGTCCTCTGACTTGTGATACCAGGTCATCTTGTATGGGGAATGTCATACTTTGATTCCATCACGACTGGGTCCCTAACACAGAGTGATGCTTATGGTAGGGTGGTTTTGGGTATGACATGAACCATACGAAGATGGATGAGTGATCCAGAGAGGATTCACCACTCCAAGTGACATCAGAGACATATCTCATTTGTTCTTGGCTTAAGTTAACTTAATGGATCTCTGGCCAGAGTATGATGAATTTAGGAGAAATAGTTTCTCTAAGTTCACAAGGTTAACTAATAGCTGCAAGAACTAATATGGATTGAACATGAGTAGACACTGCACCATGCTCATGGTCTTTTCAGGATATTTGGTGAAAAGATCGAATTACAATGATAGACTGAACACGAAAGGTTATGTTGAGAGTAACTTGACTCTCTAATATTTGGGTGGTCATGATGGCTTGCTAGAGTCCACTTATGATCTATGAATGTAAATTAATTAGATTAATTTATATTCATTGCCAACATATTGGAAGCCTAATGGGTCACACACAGAAAGATGAATTAAGAGATTAAAATGGAAAGAGCCTAATTGATTAATTTGAGAATTTAATCAATAGGTACTTAATTAAGTAGTTTAATTAAGTGGAAGGAATTAAGTGCAAATACATAAGAGTTATTGCCCATAGTCCAAACCCTGGAGTGATTGCCGCCCCTTATAAAAGAAACATGATAGCTTGGCCGACCTCCCTATGGCCCCCTAGCCGCATATGTGATATGCTTAGAGGCTTTGGTGTCTTCTTGATTTCTTGACTTCCTCCTTACCTCTTCATGGATTGCAAAAGAGAAAAACGTTTTCTTTCAAGAGAACAAAGGCAAACAGAGAAGAAGAAAGAAGATCAAGATAATCCTTGAGGTTGGCGCACCAAACCCGGAGAAGCAAGAAAACGTTTTTTTCTTCTTGATGCTTATGAAGCATTTGACCATGGATGTTTATTTAGATGGGGAGAGGTTTCTTGAAACCTAAACTACTAGCATCATTTTTGGCAAGACTCCATTCCTACCTTATGAAGGTTTTCTTGATCATCTTGTGTGGATTACTGTTAAAGGCCAGACACTTTGTGGCTTGAAGTCTCGGATTGATAGCTTAGTGTTCAAGATTGAGTGGCCTGTTTGTAAACTCAATATTACTATATCTTTGAGTTAAGGTATGGTTCTTGATCATATGTATGCTTTATACTTACAAGATAGCATTAAAATTTTACAAGTATGATCCTGTTAGATTCGGCTATCTCTTTGTTTATTTTTTCGCTGCGTTCATGTTCTTCTCTAATTCGATTATTGTTTGAGCATGAGGTCGAATCCCAACAGTGGTCTCAGAGCCTAGCTTGTAATTTTTCTTGTGATTTACATGTTTAATTTTGGTAATAATCAATTGGATTGAATTGTGTGTTGATCTAGCAAAGTTCCATCAAGAAAAACGT
Source organism: Fremontodendron californicum (assembly GCA_030761205.1). Taxonomy (NCBI): domain Eukaryota; kingdom Viridiplantae; phylum Streptophyta; class Magnoliopsida; order Malvales; family Malvaceae; genus Fremontodendron; species Fremontodendron californicum. The sequence goes on from JAULJL010000009.1 coordinate 26,818,455, forward strand.
TTTCTTGTTTTGTTTCAATTCTGACAGCTTTTGTATGCAATCTGTTTAAATTGTTTAAAACATGTTTAAAATTGATTTGATCAATTTTTAACCTTTCCATATGATTGCATGACACAAAGAAGTTAAAAGAAACAAGTTTGGATTTGATTTGAATTGGTTTTGGGGCTTGAATTTCGAAGAACACAAGTGCAGGATTTTTCTGCACACCTACTGTAAGTTGCGGTTTTGACATGGTTAGAGGTGTCCAAAAATTCTAAAAATTTGATGAGAAGTCCGAAACATGTCTATTTTGATGCTGTAATTTTTGGTGAATTTTTGATTTTTTTTTTTTTTTTGCTGAAACTGTCTCTCAAAGTTGTGCAAACAGTTTGCATGGTTGCTGGAATTTTCTGGGCAACCTTGAGTTCTTGAATGTGGGTATAATTGGCTAAAAATCAAAGAATGAATTGAGTGTGAATTGTTCACCACTTAGCCACCAAAATAGGTGGCTGCTTTGAGGCAAACGTTGCCCCAACAAGGGCTGCAGGTTACGGCGGCGCTACTTACTAAAAGTACGAGACGGCTACACACAAAAGTGGTGTGTTAGGGCATCACCTTCTATTTTTGGAAATTCTTATTCTTTGGAATTTTGGACTTGTGGAAATTGTTTCCTAGTCAAGATTAGATTCCTAAGAGTTAGAAATGCACCTAAGCTATCCTTGTGGAAATTGTTTCCTAGTTGAACAAGGACTCCTAAAAGTTAGGAGAAGATATGAAACTTTCCTTGTAGAGAAAGTTTCCTAATCAAACTTGAACTTCCTAAGGTGTTAGGAAATCTAATTAAATTGTTTAATTAGATGGAAGATTTTAATTCAATGAATCCTAATTAGATTAGGACTCAAGTAAATTGAATTAAAATTAAAATTGCTAGATAATTTGAGCCAAGTATATTTAAATGAGTTTAAATATTACTTTCCTTAAATGACACACAAGATTACTAAGTGACATTAAATATGTATGCATTTAATTTTATGCTTTATGATGTGATTATGAAAGCATGAGGATGGTTATGGACTTAGACCTTAGACTTAGGTCATGGATGATTAAATTTTCTTTTTGGTATTTTTTAATATAAATAGGGTTTGCGAACCCTGCCTTCTCTTATTCATTTCTGGGGTTGTAAATTATCTTCTCACCTAACTCCCCTTGAATGTAACTCGAGGTTTCTATCAAAGATATGTGATGTTATATAGTTTTGTAGATTTAAATTTAGGCTAAGATTAGAATTTATGTAATTCCCAAATTTAAGGAGACAAGGCGCCAAGAAGAAGAACCAAGGAGATCACCATCAAGACTTATGAAGACTATGTATGGTATCCCTAGGAATTTGACCAACTGTTTCCTAATGGCTCAAGGAAACTAGAGTAGTAAAGTCCATAGCCATCCTAGTAGATTGCATGAGATAGATTTATTTTTGAACTTATATATGTGATATATATTTGAATAAATGCTATGCATGTCAATCAACAAAGAAAAGCAATGAGACCTAATAGATGAATAAATCCCTCATTAAATTATATTGAGTCCATGTTACGCATGATAAGTTTCCTTCCACCATCTTAACAAGATAACCAGAGTTCTTCCACTAGGAGGCTTGTTGAGTCAGTCAAGTTCAAACTACTGTACGAATATGTTTGAGTTATAGAAGGTGGGTCTTACTCAACTAAACGTTTTGTTATCCGGATGCGTCAAACTTGATACCATGATATTTATAGGCAAGGTTAGGCGAAATGCATATGATGCATTTAGGCAAAGAGTTATCACCTAACTAATCAAGGAGTTGCATAGAGATGCAATTGGTAAGCAAAGTTACCTACTCAATTAGTTTCAACATGGCTTGTTGAGTCACTCAAGGTCATGGTGTGATGAAAGAGGTCCTTGCTCACTAAAAAGTTTAAAAGTTAAATTTCTCGAATAATAGAGGAGGGCTACTATGTTGATAAAATAGTGAGAACAATCATTCAAACTTTAAAACCTAGTTTTAATGATTGCAGTTTGCATAATGACTATTATATACATTGGTTTATATGGGATATAAATTGTCATGGCAGGTTAACTAGTCACTTGATTGAATACTTGATACAAAGTCGATTTCACTAATCAATGAAATGAATGTCTATGTCCTAAATGATCCATGAGGTATTTAGCAATGAGAAGTTCAAACATCTCGAGGAATTGTTCCAATGAAAGATGATTAGAAGGTAGCCTATGAGGCATCATGTGCTAATGGATGCATTAACAAGTTTGAGAAACTTGGTTGATTTATGGATCATAATCTAAGTATAGACTTAGTTCTTTCTTCATTGTCTAAGAGCAATTAGCAAGTTGTGTTGTAGTACAACATGAACCAATTTGTATTGCTAAATGTGCTCACTAGACTAGAAGATCATCCACTTTGTTACTTCCACCAAGGGAAGGTAATTGAAGAAACGTTCTTCAAAGTAAGGATGATGAGATGAAGAAAGAAATTGATATCGTTCAAAAGGACATACCATCATTGTGGCAATGCAAGGCATTGGAGGCTTAAATGCAAGAAGTATATTTGATACTTGAAAGGAAGTGAAACTTGAGAAGTTTTACTTCATGATCATTATGAGTTTGTTTTCACTACCTTTAGGTATATGATACCTATAAGATTGGTTCAAAGATATGTATGACATATCGATGGAACTAATGATAAGGACTAGTGAAAAAGGAATAAGACCAAGGAGGTGGCAACCTAGTTGATTCTTGATCAAGCTTGCCAACCTATTCATGATGAATGTTTTAGAAACATTATCATTGATATTTCGGTTATGCTAGCATTAGATGCTTGGCCATTCATCCTAGAATGGACCGAAAGATTTTATGGAATTTGTTCCATATCATGTTCTTATTACACTTATAAAAACTAGAGACTTGCATAAAAGATAATCAAAGGTTGTTCAAGTCAAAAGTGTAAGATTAAAGTATATAGATACTAGTAGTTTCTTTGATTATGAATCAAAAGAAATCTTATACAAAACTCGACAATTAGATGAGCTTTGGCTCAAGGAATTTCATAATGAGATTATGAAACTAATTTAGTTAAAGAGCATTCTTTTTCAAATATGATCTAAATGAAGAATGGATTGAAACTAAATTGATTGATTATCTAATAGAATTCATATCAGATGAATTGGATGGATATTACTATATGATGACATAGAAAAGTCCATAATGCTCCAAATAGCCAAGATTGTCGAAACACTAACCTATAAAGGATTTCGAATTGTATTTGTAAAACAAACATTCATATGGGATATGAGATGTTTGGTTTTATAATTACAAATGTGCATTCAAAAGAGTTTTGAATTCATATCCCATAGGAAAGTAATTGAGTTTACTTTGAATGTTTCTACACAAGTAAGAAACAGTAGGAGTATTATGACATTTAAAAGTTAAAGGTCATAAGTAGAAATCCGAAGTTTATGCATAGGATGCATAAAGGCACAAAGATTTTGTAGGATACATTATGATGCATTACTCATACGAGATGAGTCTACTAAACATAATGATTAAGTAGGATGCATAGTGATGCATAACTCATAAGAGATGAGTCTACTTAATAGAACATTATTAGACAATGGATTGAGATATCCAGTTTTGATAGTGACATTCAAGAGTTGAATTTATCAAAAGGATGAGATATCTTTTGTGCACACCTAAGGGTTAGTGGGAGTAATAAGGATTACTCATTGAACAATGTATATCAGATACATTGATGATTAAAAGGTAAATCAACAGTTATGCTAAGATCTAACAGATTTAGCAACAACTGATTGGAATAAATGTCAAATGAGTTTAACATAGAGAGAATCCAATAAGTGACTTAATTCCCTTGATGTTAATAAATCAGTCATTTGGAAACGTTCCAAATCTAAGAGGGCTGGATTATTTATATTCTAAGTTAGAATACAAACCTTTTGTTTAAGGCTGCAAAAAGGTGTATTTGGATCGATAGCTCACTGAGCTAATTAAAAGATTCCTAGTTGTTGAAGTAACAACATGAGCCATAAGGAATTGGGTTTCATTGTGATCCGGATATGTATTTGTGACTATGATAAAAGAGATTATCTATATGACCGAAGCATTTTCTGACAATAATGTACTGAAGCTATGTCCTAGTAGAGACACAATTGCTAATCGAAAGAGTTCGGCATTGGATGCGTTAGTGATTGGCTTAGTGTAAGAAGGATATTGTGGGTGTATGCCCTAGAGCCAATCGGTTTGGTCAGGCATAAACTAACAATAATGCAAGCCCATCACTATATTTTAGTGATACAAGGTTTTCCTTCATATTAGTACGATGATAAAGGGTTATTAAGTACTAATCGGATGAAGCCCATGGAACATAATAGCCTTGCAAAGGAATTATATAATTGTGATATCCTTATGCATCAAAGTCATGTTCCTAAAATGGTTCTTGGTCATCGTATTGCCAAGACGAGGCATTGGCAAAGCTCAAAGACTGGTACATGTTAAGCCTACTTACTTAGTAAGCAACTGATCTCACGTGTTGAATTATATGAGATACTTTAGGATAACATGTAGGTGCTTATCTATTGAACAAGTTCACTGAACATGGCTCACTATGAGAGCTCCATTTGGTATTTTCACTCAAGTGTCTATGGAACGTTCTCACGTGTCAGTCGTGTAAGTAGTCCTCTGACTTGTGATACCAGGTCATCTTGTAAGGGGAATGTCTGTGAGACCCTCGTAAGCCAGAGATAACTCGGGTCTCCTATGACATTCTGATGGCTTGGAACTACACATGTAAAAGCCACTAGGAAGGACGGGCTATCATGTGGTATACATGTTGTTCAATAGATTATAGAATTGGAGGTTAAATCGGGTGGTTAATCGATTTAACCCTAAAGTAGTTTAAAATTCAGAACAAAATCGGGAAGGGGAAAAGTCCATAAAATATGATAAATTGAGTGGATATGATGATAATATACGATATAGAACCCATACCTATTATCAGAACAACAATCAGCATCAAATTCAAAAAAAATATGCATTAGAGGTGTTTTGGTCATTTTACACCTCTTTTCATTTTTAGTCCGAGAAATGGTATAAATGGACTTTTTGACTATATAATATGTTAATATGACATTTGGATCTAATATTTGGCCTTAAAACGAAAAAAACGAGACTAGAATCGGTAAAATTGGAAAATTGTGTCGTTGTCGTACTTTTTCGGAAAAACGTGGTTCAAAAATTCTTGTTATCGATCCGAACACATGGATAGATGTTTTAACACCCAAGAAACATGAATATGTTGAGAAAAATGAAAAATGAAAAACGAAATCCCGAACGTCACGTTTTGTAAGGCATGTGCAAAAAGTCAAAGTTGGTCAACTCTTTTGACCAAGCTTAGGCAAGATTAAGAACATGGGATAATTTCTCATAAGTTTTCAGCCAAAATAAGAAGACACCACGTCTTCTTCTTACTCTTTATGCCTTTAGGCATTTTCTCACCAAAAAACTCCATTAAAGCTTACTAAAGCTTTCTCTCTCCTCCAAATTTCAAGGGAAATCACCAAATTTTGCAAGGATTTCACTAACCTATAGGTGATTTCATGTTCTAAGCTTGATTTTGATATTAGATTTTGAAGAATTTGTCTCTATCTATGAGAAATCATTTTGGTTGAAAATTGGTGGTGATGAACCACCATGTTGCTGCCATTTTTTCCGTTACGGGAGCTGTTCCTCTGCCTCCTTAAACCGTAAATTAGTATCGGATAGCTTTGAATCAAATTTAGAGGCTAAAACAAGCTTGGCTAAAACCCTAGCTTACCCATGAGGTGGTGCCACCACCTTCCTTGGTTGTCCGAGGCCACCGTTAGCTTCGTTGTTATTGTGTGATCAACTTTCCAGTTGATTGTTGCTCCGAATATTGACTCGAGCTAAGTGTAGGAATTTATTTGTAAAAATTCTTAAGTTGGAAAATTTTGAATAGCAGCTAACTAGAATAAATAGTTAGAATTTGAATGTGTCGTAGTTGAGAAATATTCACAGAATATCCTGATGATGCCATAGGTACTCATATTGCAGAATTCGCCTGGAATCGCGACAAAGCCACGAAAATGCGCTTTAACACTTGGACTAACACAGTGAGTATTTAGGTTAATCTAGGAGGTAGTTGGTGATTTATATGCATTGTTGATTGATATGGATATTGAAACATGAAAGATTGCTCGGATTACAAAAATGGTAAGTTTCGAACCTTACGCGGATCAAAGGAGTTAGTGTGGAGTTGAATAATAATGAATGATATTGTATAGGATGGTTGAGTATTTAAGGGTAGTTAGATATTGTAGATTAAAAGGTTATGCACATAAGTTCTTTGAAAAAAAAAAATCTAAGTGAAACTGTAATGCTTTGAAAAACATAAGTAGAAATATGTTAGTGTAGAGATTGTTTCCTAGCATAGTATATATATATATATATATATATTACTCCATGATATAAGAGAATTAATATATCATGCTATTATTGTACGGGCAAGGTGATGTCCGGGATGCTATTATTGTACGGGCAAGGTGATGTCCGGGATGCTATTATTATACGGACAGGGTGATGTCCGAGATGCTAATATTGTACGGACAAGGTGAAGTCCGGGATGCTATTGTTGTATGGACAAGATGAGTCCGGGATGATATGGACAAGATAGTCTAGGATGACAAATATTGCGGACCGGTATAAGTCCGGGATGTTTTGATGATATAGACATGAGAAATTCTTAATTAATAATTGTGGAGGTATACACGTAAAATCGATTGTTAAATATTTTTGGCTACCGATTTAGGCTGGCCAATGGTTTATTTATATTCCGCACTCAGCATAGAAGATTTCATATGGGACAAATAATTTTTATAAGTCCCGAAACAATTTTTAAATATTACTTTTCGGTTAATTAGTCATACTTGATATGTCATGTTTATGCTTTAATGGTTAAGAAAGGAAGCATGAAATTTCCAAGTACTCTTCCTAGTTACCTTATGCTCACTGAGTTTTTTGACTCACTTCGTTTATTTTCATTTTTTTCAGATTCTAATAGACCCAGCTCTTCCCAGATTCCGGATAGCTAGCTGCTCACATACTTGTAGTGAGCGGATTGACCCAGGATGTGGTAAGCAGTGGCGATGGTGGGGTATATTTTTGCAGTCACTAGGGTATCATGGGTCCTCTACATTTTGTGTATGTTGAATATGTACTGTGTATTTTGTAAACGGATGTAATTAAGTGATGTATGACGTATATCAGTCTTAGAGTCCTGGTATGAGATGGTGATGTTCATTTTGTTATTATATAATATAAATGTATGTTTGTATATAAGATGTCATAAAGGTTGAGTCTGCTGCGGGGCATTTCGGTTACTCCCTATCGGAGGTGTCCAAACCGAGATGTCATGTGTTGATGAATTATTACATTGTGAATGTTGATGATTGAGCGGCAAACCCCCATGTAGGGCGAGATTATGCCAAAATTTTGTTTGGTTTGGTTTAATGAGTATACTCAAGCTTCGGAGGTAAGGGCATACCTTGTCTCTGGCCGGTCACATGCCCTGAATTTGGGGTGTGACAAAGGTGGTATCAGAGCATGGTCTAGAGGTCAGTGACTGCAAAAAGGGGTAGGGTAGTAGTGCATTGCTTACAAGTAATCCCGGGATATCAGTAAGTAGTGAACTACCTCTATGGATTTGCATCGTCAAATTCTGATATATCTGGTGATTTTTAAGCTAGCTATCACATGTTAAACTGTATAAATAATATTATGGAGTTACTAACATATGTCTATTTTCTAGATACGATGCCTCCCCGAACAAGAACTCGTAGACCTAGAGATACATCAGGGGACTGAGAGCTTGAGGTCCCGGATCAGATTTCTGCTGGCCCTGAGATTAGAGGCCAGAGTGGGGAGAGTAGTAGGACTGCTACCAGGGATACTACAGAGACTGAGATGAGATTTGACAAGATAGATGCTAAAATGGATGAGGTATTACACCAGGTAGAGGCTCTGACACAGGTTGTGGTAGGGCAACAGAGGAAACTAGATCAGGAACAGCCACAGCCAGCAGCTGCATCTGTAGAGTCAGAGCAGGGCCGACCAGAGGGATACCTTCAGGTTTCGTTATCTGAGTTTAAGAAGAATCAACCACCTTTGTTTACAGGGAAGGATGCTAATGCAGATCCCAATGACTTTTTGGATCAATACAGTAGATTGTTTATATCATTGGGATGTTCTCCGGTTCGATCTGTGGAGTTAATCAGTTTCCAGCTTAAGAGTATAGCTGGGACGTGGTATACGACCTTGCTTAAGAGACGACGAGCTACTGATATGGATGCTAAAATGGATGAGGTATTACACCAGGTAAAGGCTCTGACACAGGTTGTGGCGGGGCAACAGAGGAAACTAGATCAGGCCCAGCAGGCACAGCCACAGCCAGCAGCTGCATAGGTAAAGTCAGAGCAGGGTCGACCAGAGGGATACCTTCAGGTTTCGTTATCTGAGTTTAAGAAGAATCAACCACCTTTGTTTACAGGGAAGGATGCTAATGCAGATCCCAATGAATTTTTGGATCAATACAATAGATTGTTCATATCATTGGGATGTTCTCCGGTTCCATCTGTGGAGTTAATCAGTTTCCAGCTTAGGAGTATAGCTGGGACGTGGTATACGACATTGCTTAAGAGACGACGAGCTACTGATCCTCCATTAGCGTGGCCAGAATTTTGTACTGAGTTTTTTCTTAGGTTCTTACCATAGAGTGTTCCGAGGCTAGGGCTCGCGAATTTGAGCAGCTCAAGCAGACAGAGACCATGACTGTGACTGATTATGATATTCGATTTTCTGATCTTTCTGTATATGCGCCACAGTTGGTATCCACCGAGTATGATAGAGCTAAGAGGTTTGTGGATGGTCTTCGAGAGTATTTGTTTAGGTCAGTTCAGTTGACAGAGACATCTAAATATGCTGAGGTACTAAATTTTGCTCTGAGGTTCGAGCAGCGAGCCCAAGATAGGTAGAGTGAAAGGGGCCCACAAAAGAGGCCCAGATTCGGTAGACAGGGTTCTAGGATGATAGGGTTATCGAGGCCGGTTGGTGGTATCGTGTCTAGAGGAGAGGCATCTACTAGTGGTGTATAGAGGGACGGGGGTTAGAACAGTCAGCATAGACCTGGTGGTCACACTCAGAGTACATCAGTTGCTACCACTACTGGGGGAGCTTCTACCCCATTATGTCGGATTTGTGGATGCCGACATAGAGGCATATGTTGGAGATCAGATTTATGTTTTAGATGCGGTAAATCGAGGCACATGAGGAGAGACTGCCCATTGGGTTCTGGCTCACTTCCATCAGTAGTAGCTCCACTCCCAGCTACAGCTGCACCAGGGCAGTCAACAGGATCAGTCACGCAGCAGGCTGGTAGAGGTACTCAGGGTCGGGGACAGCAATCTGCTGGTAGAGGACAGACGTCAGGCGGCAGTGGGCATGCTCAAGTTTTTGCACTGACACCTAGGGATGCCCAGGCATCCATACTGTTGTGACAGGTATTATTATGATTTGTTTACAGCCTGCACATGCTTTATTTGATCCGGGTGCTACCCATTCATTTATTTGCCCGCGGTTTGTGGATATTTTGCTCAGAGATGTTAGTGAGTTAAATGAACCTTTGCTAGTTTCAACACCTGTCGGGGTAGAGTATGTAGTTAGTCGAGTTTTGAAAGGGTGTGATATTGAGATTGGTAGTGAGGTGTTCATAGTCGATCTAGTGATACTAGATATATTAGAATTTGATGTGATACTGGGCATGGATTGGCTAGCTGCCAATTATGCTGTGTTAGATTGTTTCGAGAAGGTTATTACCTTCCAGATACCAGGGAAATTAGTTTTAAAATATCAGGGAGATCGGAGTATGAATACAACAAGAATGATATCGGTCTTAAAAGCTGAGAAGTTGTTAAACAGTGGCTGTCAGGGCTATTTAGCCTATGTGTGCGATATTGAAGGCAAGGTTCCGGATTTGGATAAGATACCAGTAGTATCTGAGTTTCCAGATGTATTTCCAGAGGAGTTACCCGGACTTCCTCCTGAGCGAGAGATTGAGTTCTGTATTGATGTGTTGCCAGGAACTCAGCCTATTTCAATTTCCCCTTACCGTATGGCTCCTCTTGAGCTGAGGGAATTGAAGGTACAACTTCAGGATTTATTGGACAAGGGATTCATACGCCCGAGTACTTCACCCTGGGGTGCTCCGGTATTGTTTGTTAAGAAAAATGATGGATCCCTGCGGCTATGTATTGACTATAGGCAACTTAATAAGGTGACTATTAAAAATAAGTACCCATGCCGAGGATTGATGATTTGTTTGATCAGTTGCAAAGAAGCAGTTGTTTTTCTAAGATTGATCTTCGATCAGGTTATCATCAGCTCCGTATTCGGAGGGAAGATGTGCCTAAGACTGCTTTCCGTACGCGTTATGGGCACTATGAGTTTCTTGTAATGTCTTTTGGACTGACTAACGCCCCTGCAGCTTTTATGGATCTAATGAACAGGGTGTTTAAACCCTATTTAGATCACTTTGTGATAGTGTTTATTGATGATATCTTGGTGTATTCATAGACTGAGGATGATCATAGCCAGTATCTTAGGGTGGTGCTTAAGACCTTGAGAACACACCAGTTATATGCTAAGTTTTCAAAGTACGAGTTCTGGTTGAGTCGTGTAGGATTCCTTGGACATATTGTATCCAAGGAAGGTATTAGTGTGGACCCTAAAAAGGTGGAGTCAGTGCGTGACTAGAAAAAGCCTACCACCGTTACTGAGATTCGGAGTTTCTTGGGGCTTGCAGAGTATTACAAGAGGTTTGTTGAGAATTTTTCGAGATTGGTAGCTCAATTGACTAGACTTACCCAGAAGAATGTCAAGTTTGAGTGGTCAAACGAATGTGAGAGGAGCTTTCTAGAGCTCAAGGAACGTTTGACTACTGCTCTAGTTTTGACATTACCGACGGGAACCAGTGGATATGTTGTATATTGTGATGCATCCAGAGTTGGATTGGGATGTGTGTTAATGCAGGGTGGCAAGGTTATAGCATATGCCTCAAGGCAGTTGAAGAAGCATGAGCAGAATTATCCTACACATGATTTGGAGTTAGCAGCCATTATCTTTGCATTAAAGATATGGCGACATTACTTATATGGCCAGTAATGTGAGATATACACCGACCACAAGAGATTAAAATATATTTTTGATCAACGGGAGTTAAATTTAAGACAGAGGCGGTGGTTGGAGTTACTCAAGGATTACGACTGCACTATCCTTTATCATCCAAGTAAAGCCAACGTGGTTGCTGACGCTTTGAGCCATAAATCTATGGGAAGCATGGCTCACTTGTTCATAGAGAAGAGACCGTTGGCTAAGGCTATTAAGGATTGTTTGAAAAGAGGTGTTACCTTGAGTTTTATCGGGACTGGTGCACTTATTGCACATGTACAGGTTAGATCCTCCTTAGTAGAGGAAGTTAAAGCAAGGTAGCATGTCGATGCTTTTTGTACTGGGACTATAACTAGTGTGAAACAGGGTAAGGACAATGGATTTTAGGTAGATAAAGAGGGAACTCTCCGTTTCCATAGTCGATTGGTAGTTCCCGAGATAGAGGGAATTCGAGGTAAGATCCTTGATGCAGCACATAATTCATCATATACAAATGCATCCTGGTGCTACCAAGATGTACCGTGATCTTAAGCAGTTCTACTGGTGGCAAGGCATGAAACGTGATGTAGCAGATTATGTGACTAAATGCCTAATATGTCAGCAAGTAAAGGCTGAACATTTGAGACCAGCTAGTCCATTACAGAGCCTTAAAGTGCCAGAGTGGAAATGGGATCATGTTACCATGGATTTAGTAACTACTTTGCCTAGAATTAAGACAGGATATGATTCTATTTGGGTGATTGTCGATAGATTGACTAAGTCGGCACATTTTATTCCAGTGAAAACTACTTATCCAGCTAATAAGTATGCTAAGCTTTATTTAGATCGAATTGTGCCTTTACATGGTGTACCATTATCGATTATATCAGATAAAGGTTCGCAGTTTACAGCGAGATTTTGGACATCATTCCAGGAGGCCCTCGATACGCAATTGCGGTTTAGCACAGCTTTTCACACCCAGACAGATCGACAGTCTGAGAGGACTATACAGACCCTTGAGGATATGTTGTGTGCCTGTGTATTAGATTTTGAAGGGAATTGGGATGATCATTTACCTTTGATTGAGTTCGCTTATAACAACAGTTATCATAGCAGTATACAGATGGCACCATTTGAGGCACTATATGGTCAAAAGTGTAGATCACCTGTTGGTTGGTTTGAGGCAGGCGAGTATCGGCTACTTGGTCCAAAAATTGTGCAAGATGCAGTGCAAAAGGTTGGAATAATAAGAGAGAAGTTCATGGCTACCCAAAATCGGCAAAAGGCCTATGCTGATAACCGGAGATGTGAGTTAGAGTTTGATGTTGGAGATTATGTGTTCCTAAAAGTTTCACCTTTCAAGGGGGTTATGAGATTTGGGAGACGAGGTAAGTTGAGTCCAAGGTACATTGGACCATTCCAGATATTGAGCCGTAAAGGTGCGGTAGCATATGAGTTAGCGTTGCCTCCAGACTTGAGCTATGTATACCCTGTATTTCATGTGTCTATGTTGCAAAAATACATTCCAGATGATTCACATGTTTTACAGCCACAGGCAACACAGATAGACTCCTAGTTAACATATATTGAGGAACCCGTAGCCATAGTAGATCGTCAAGTGCAAAAGATGCGGTCCAAGAAAGTTCCTACAGTTAAAGTTTTGTGGCAGTATCACAATACACAGGAGGCTACGTAGGAGCTTGAGGAGGATATGAGACAGTAGTACCCCTAGTTATTTCAAACATGAGGTTTATAGGTTAATTTTATGTAAAATTCGAGGACGAATTTTATAAAGGGGGAGAATTGTGAGACCCTCGTAAGCCAGAGATAACTCGGGTCTCCTATAATATTCTGATGACTCGGAACTACACATTTAAAAGCCACTAGGAAGGACGGGCTATCATGTGGTATACATGTTGTACGATAGATTATAGAATTGGAGGTTAAATCGGGTGGTTAAGCGATTTAACCCTAAAGTAGTTTAAAATTCAGACTAAAATTGGGAAGGGGAAAGTCCATAAAATATGATAAATTGAGTGGATATGATGATAATATATGATATAGAACCCATACCTATTATCAGAACAACAATCGGCATCAAATTCAAAAAAATATGCATTATGGGTATTTTGGTCATTTTACATCTCTTTTCATTTTTAGTCTGAGAAATGGTATAAATGGACTTTTTGACTATATAATATGTTAATATGACATTTGGATCTAATATTTGGCATTAGAACGAAAAAACGAGACTATAATCGGTAAAATTGGAAAATTGTGACGTTGTCGTACTTTTTCGAAAAAATATGGTTCAAAAATTCTTATTATCGATCCGAACACATGGATTGATGTTTTAACACCCAATAAACATGAATACGTTGAGAAAAAATGAAAAACGAAATCCCGAACATCACGTTCTGTAAGGCATGTGCAAAAAGTCAAAGTTGGTCAACTCTTTTGACCAAGCTTAGGCAAGATTCAGAACATGGGATAATTTCCCATAAGTTTTCAGCCAAAATAAGAAGACACCACGTCTTCTTCTTACTCTTTATGCCTTTAGGCATTTTCTCACCAAAAAACTCCATTAAAGCTTACTAAAGCTTTCTCTCTCCTCGAAATTTCAAGGGAAATCACCAAATTTTGCAAGGATTTCACTAACCCATAGGTGATTTCATGTTCTAAGCTTGATTTTGATATTATATTTTGAAGAATTTTTCTCTATCTATGAGAAATCATATTGGATAAAAATTGGTGGTGATGAACCACCATGTTGCTGCCATTTTTTCCGTTACGGGAGTTGTTCCTCCGTCTCTTTAAACCGTAAATTAGTATCGGATAGCTTTGAATCAAATTTAGAGGCTAAAACAAGCTTGGCTAAAACCCGAGCTTACCCATTAGGTGGTGCCACCACCTTCCTTGGTTATCCGAGGCCACCGTTAGCTTCGTTGTTATTGTGTGGGCAACTTTCCAGTTGATTGTTGCTTCGAATTTTGACTCGAGCTAAGTGTAGTTATTTATTTGTAAAAATTCTTAAGTTGGAAAATTTTGAATAGCAGCTAACTAGAATAAATAGTTAGAATTTGAATGTCCCGTAGTTGAGAAATATTCACAGAATATCCTGATGATGCCATAGGTACTCATATTGCAGAGTTCACCTGGAATCGCGACAAAGCCACGAAAGTGCCGCTTTAACACTTGGACTAACACAGTGAGTATTTAGGTTAATCTAGGAAGTAGTTGTTGATTTATATGCATTGTTGATTGATATGGATATTGAAACACGAAAGATTGCTCGGATTACGAAAATGGTAAGTTGAATAATAATAATGAATGATATTGTATAGGATGGTTAAGTATTTAAGGGTAGTTAGATATTGTAGATTAAAAGGTTATGCACATAAGTTGTTTTATAAAAAAATCTAAGTGAAACTATAATGCTTTGAAAAACATAAGTAGAAATATGTTAGTGTAGAGATTGTTTCCTATCATAGTATATATATATATATACATATATATATATTACTCCATGATATAAGAGAATTAATATATCATGCTATTATTGTACGGGCAAGGTGATGTCTGTGATGCTATTATTGTACGGACAAGGTGATGTCCGGGATGCTATTATTGTACGGACAGGGTGATGTCCGGGATGCTATTATTATACGGACAGGGTGATGTCCGGGATGCTAATATTGTACGGACAAGGTGAAGTCCAGGATGCTATTGTTGTATGGACAAGATGAGTCTGGGACGATATGGACAAGATAGTCTAGGATGACAAATATTACGGACTGGTATAAGTCTGGGATGTTTTGATGATATAGACATGAGAAATTCTTAATTAATAATTGTGGAGGTATACACGTAAAATCGATTGTTAAATATTTTTGGCTACCGATTTAGGCTGGCCAATGGCTTATTTATATTCAGCACTCAGAATATAAGATTTCATATAGGACAAATAATTTTTATAAGTCCCGGAACAATTTTTAAATATTACTTTTCGGTTAATTAGTCATACTTGATATGTCATGTTTATGCTTTAATGGCTAAGAAAGGAAGCATGAAATTTCCAAGTACTCTTCCTAGTTACCTTATGCTCACTGAGTTTTTCGACTCACTTCATTTATTTTCATTTTTTTAGATTCTAATAGACCCAGCTCCTCCCAGATTCCGAATAGCTAGATGCTCACATACTTGTGGTGAGTGGATTGACCCAGGATGTGGTAAGCAGTGGCGATGGTGGGGTATATTTTTGCAGTCACTAGGGTATCATGGGTCCTCTACATTTTGTGTATGTTGAATATGTACTGTGTATTTTGTAAACGGATGTAATTAAGTGATGTATGACGTATATCAGTCTTAGAGGCCTGGTATGAGATGGTGATGTTCATTTTGTTATGATATAATATAAATGTATGTTTGTATATAAGATGTCATACAGGTTGAGTCTGCTGCGGGGCATTTTGGTTACTCCCTATCGGAGGTGTCCAAACCGAGATGTTATGTGTTGATGAATTATTACATTGGGAATATTGATGATTGAGCGGCAAACCCCCATGTAGGGCGAGATTATGCCAAAATTTTGTTTGATTTGGTTTAATGAGTATACTCAGGCTTCGGAGGTAGGGGCATACCTTATCTCTGGCCGGTCACATGCCCTGAATTTGGGGTGTGACAATGTCATACTTTTATTCCATCACGAACGAGTCCTTAACACAGAGTGATGCTTATGGTAGGGTGGTTTTGGGTATGACATGAACCATACGAAGATGGATGAGTGATCCAGAGAGAATTCACCACTCCAAGTGACATCAGAGACATATCTCATTTGTTCTTGGCTTAAGTTAACTTAATGGAATCTCTGGCTAGACTATGATGAATTTAGGAGAAATAGTTTCTCTTAGTTCACAAAGTTAACTAATAGCTGCAAGAACTAGTATGAATTGAACATGAGTAGACACTGCACCATGCTCATGGTCTTTCCGAGATATTTAGTGAAAGGACCGAATTACACTGATAGACTGAACATGAAAGGTTATGTTGAGACTAACTTGACTCTCCAGTATTTGGGTGGTCATGGTGGCTTGCTAGAGTGAGCTCATGATCTATGAATGTAAATTAATTAGATTCATTTATATTCATTGCCAACATATTGGAAGCCTAATGGGTCACACACAGAAAGGTGAATTAAGAGATTAAAATGGAAAGAGCCTAATTGATTAATTTGAGAATTTAATCAATAGGGACTTAATTAAATAGTTTAATTAAGTGGAAGGACTTAAGTGCAAATACATAAGAGTTATTGCCCATAGTCAAAACCCTGGAGTGATTGCCGCCCCCTATAAAAGAAACATGATAGCTTGGCCGACCTCCCTATGGCCCCCCTAGCCGCATATGTGATATGCTTAGAGGCTTTGGTGTCTTCTTGATTTCTTGACTTCCTCCTTGCCTTTTGATGGATTGCTAGAGAGAAAAAAGTTTTCTTTCAAGAGAGAAAAGGCATAGAGTGAAGAAGAAAGAAGATCAAGATAATCCTTGAGGTTGGCGCACCAAACCCGGAGAAGCAAGAAAACGTTTTCTTCTTCTTGATGCTTATGAAGCATTCGGCCATGGATGTTTATTTAGATGAGGAGAGGTTTCTTGAAACCTAAACTACTAGCATCGTTTTTGGCAAGACTCCATTCCTACCTTATGAAGGTTTTCTTGATCATCTTGTGTGGATTACCGTTAGAGGCCAGACACTTGTCTGGCTTGATGTCTTAGATTGACAGCTTGGTGTTCAAGATTGAGTGGGCTGTTTGTAAATTCAAGATTACTATATCTTTGAGTTAAGGTATGATTCTTGATCATATGTATGCTTTATAATTAAAAGATCGCATTAAAATTTTACAAGCATGATCCTGTTAGATTCGGCTATCTCTTTGTTTATTTTTCCGCTGCGTTCTTGTTCTTATTTAATTCGATTATTGTTTGAGCATGAGGTCGAATCCCAAGATTCATGACATGGCATACATGACATGACAAAACCTTATTATAACATGGCAAAGAATTCATGACATGTCATGCATGACATAGCAAATCTCATTATAACATGACAAAGAATTCATGACATGGCATGCATGACATGGAAAATCCTATTATAACATGACAAAGAATTCATGACATCGCATGCATGACATGGAAAATCCTATTATAACATGGCAAAAGAATTCATGACATGGCATGCGTGGCATGGCAAATCCATTATAACATGGCAAATAATTCATGACATGGCATAAAAAGATCATATGGGCACCACATAAAATGACATTATCATAGAATATTCACATCCAACAACACATCATGACCAAGATAGCAATATGAATATCAATCATAAAATGACATCATCATGGAATATTCATGAACATAGAATTATCATGATCAAGGTGGCAAATGTTGACATCAACTATTAAATGACATCATCATAGAATATTTATGAACATAGCATATGCACACATCATTTTTTTAAAAATTCTTTTTCATGGTTTTTCTTTTTGTGTAAAATTATATAAATGGCATGCGTCGGGTCATTTTATCGAACTCCCCAGTGGACCCGACAAAGCTTTGAAAAAATATCTTATCGCATGACATGTACATAATTCCAAATAAAATGAAAATCATACCTTACGATTTCATAAACACATGCATTGAATAATTTCCTAACCTCCCCGGCAAACCCGATAAAGATTTAAGAACTAATTCTCGCCAAATGTCGAGGAAACCGAGAAGGCCCATTTTATGTTAAATTAAGTAAAAAAAAAGTTAAATATGCAATGCGTGAAAATGGAATGTGTTTCTCTTGAAGAGAGGATATCTGAACACCTAAAAAGATGTCCGACTACCTTTGAAAGAAACTTAAATTGGATTTTTAAACTGAAAGATACCGGGCACGGATTTTGGCTCGAATTAAGGCATATTTGAATGCCCTTGATTGGCTCCCTAACTCCTCTAAGTGAACCTTGAATGCAAACATTTTGAAAGTCAAAATAAATTTAAAAAAAATATCCATATTAATTTTTCAACATAGCCATAGGAATTAAAATGGAATTTCTTGAATGAAAGTAAAAATTTGGAATTTTTTTTGAAAAGGAATAACATAATTAAAAAAATAAAAATGAGTGGATGATTGTCGATCTGCAAACACGATTGTCAATTGGAAATCAATTGCTATACCCGCAACTTTCAAAAGCCAAAAGCAATTCATTTTCACCGAAATCAGAAAATTTCTCTCTCTAGGTGATATTGCTTACCAGAAGATTATGGAAGAAAAGAAGAAAAGTTGAATAACAGAATAGAGAGAGAAGTTAAGAAAGAAATAAGAGAGAGAATTGTAGGAATGAATGATGATATTCTTTTCTAAATAACCACCACCTTCACATTGGTATTTTTATACTTGCTCCAAGAATCTCTCCACGGTGCAGCTGACTCAACTGATTCACAGCTCACACACTCATTACAAGATTAACGATCTAAAGAGACTTAATTCTAATTAATCACCCAGATTTAAACATATTGTTGGTTAATACTATGCTACCTCGAGCTCATGCAAAAACATGATAATCAAAGTGCAGCGAAAATAAAACAAAGAAGCACCCGAAGTACAACAGGATCTTAGGCTTGTGTTTGCATAGGTTTATAACATTCAAAAACAATTAAATCACCTATATGATTTAGAAGTTACCTACTTAAGATATCGTAACCTTAAGTTAAAGATCCTAATCTCGAATCCAAGATCTACAAAGCTTCAAACTCGTTCAAGACCACAAGAAGCACAATTGTCCTTCCTCTAGAGCTAGTCCACACGAACAGCTGATGGATCCTTCTCTAAGGTACGGCGATTCACTTGTGCTAGCAAGTTGATCCTAAGATCACAATCAAAAGATCTATATTCTTGAGTCTTTCTCCCTTAATCAATCTCACTCAACTAGGTGAAGAAGTGGCAAGGAGAACACCAAGGTAGGAGGAATTGCGGCAAGCCTTAGGGAGCTTAGGGAGGCTGCGATTTCATTGTTTTGCTCTAAAATAGATTATATAGTGGCGCACACCCTAATCCCTATCTCCCTATGCTTGGCCGGCCACCTGTAACTTGTTGCACAAGATTTTCATTAATCCACTTGGACTTAAACTATTTAATTCTAAGATGGATCAATAGGCCCATTATATTATCTAATAATGATAATGGTCCAACAATCTTAATGCCTTAAGTTAGGCCAACCATCCTTAGTGGACAGTCCTAAATTAGAATAGTCGCTTTGGACCCTTTCTAATTTTGTCATGCTTATTTATTGGATAGATTAATTTCTAAACGAAAGTAATTTAATTCTCAATTAAATTTTCTTTCTCCTCATGAAACAATTCATTTCATTAATCTATTAATATCATCTCATGATATTATCCAATATAGTATAGTCAATCGCAATTCACTTTGTACATCTATACGTCAAAGTCGACTACTACACTAGATAAGACTTCTTGATTCCTCTTATCTTATTAAGACATTGTCCTTGGATTTCTCAATCTCAATTATGTCTTAATCCATCTCAATTGAACTTCCTCAATTGAGTCCTTAATATAGATTTTTTATTCCATTAAGTTTTACCTTAATAGAATACCATGTTTAATCCATTCATATCTGTTCTTATGTGTGTGTCCCTCTAGGTTCCCAATATGTTGGAAATGATTATAAGTTGATCATATTAACTTGTTATCATAGATCAAGAGCGGGATCTAGTAACCCATCATGACCACCAAAATACTGTGAAGTCAGTGTGATCTTTTAGAACCTTTCAGCAACCAGCTTGTCAGTGTAATAAGGTCCTTTCACCATATATCTCGGATAGCGCATGAGCATGGTGCAATGTCTACTCATGATCAATCCATATTAGTTCTTCACAACTTATGATTAACCTTATGAATTCAGAGAAACAACTTTCTCCTAAATCCTTTATGCTTTGGCGAAAGACTTAATCAAGTTAATCGTAGTCAAGAACAAATGAGATATGTCTCCAATATCACAGGGAGTGGTGAATCCTCTCTGGATCACTCATTCATCTTCGTATGGTTCATGTCATACCCAATAACACCCTACTTTAAGCATCCTTGTGATTGGGACCCGTTCGTGATTAAATCTAAGTATGACACTCTCCATACAAGATGACCTGGTATCACATGTCTGAGGACTAATTTACACGACTGGTACTAAGAGAACATTATCATAGACACTAAAGTGATATATTACCAAATGAAGTTCTCTTGGCGGACCATGTTCAGTGAACTTGTTCAACAGACAAGAACCTATATGTTATCCCAAGTATCGCATATTTCAACCTGTATGAGATCGGTTGCCTACTTCCTAAGTAAGAAGGCTTAACATATACTAGTCTTTGAGGATTGCCAATGCCCTGTCTTGGCAATACGATGACCAGGAACAGTTTGAGGAACAAGGCTTTAATGCATAAGGATCTCATAATTATAACTCTTTATAATTCCTTTGCAAGGCCATTATGTTCCATGGGCTTCATCCGATTAGTACTTAATAACTCCTTATTATTATACTAACATGAAGGAAAAACTTGTATCACTATAATCATAGCGAAAGGTATGCATTATTGACTGTGTATCCCAAGCTCAATCTGATTGGCTCTAGGGCATACACTAACAATCTCCCATTTGCACTAAGCCAATCACTAACGCATCTAATGCCAAACTCTTTCGATTAGTAATTGTGTCTCTACAAGGACATTGCTTAAGTGCATCGAGAATATGCTTTGTCATATACATGATAATCTTATTATCAAGGTTAATAATTCGGATCACAACGAGACCTAGATTCCATTCATATGGCTCAGTTGTATCTTAAACAACTATTGAAATCTATTTGGTAGCTAGTAGCTAATGATCCAAATATAACTCCTTTTGCAAGCCAAAACAAAAGAGTTAGTCTTAAAAACCTTTAATATAAACGTGCAATCTTTTCAAGTATGGAACGTTTCCTACTAATTGCATTTTTTCAAAAATGACAATTTATCATAACATTTTCAAAAAGTTATTAATAGCTCCCACTAAATCCTACATATCTAGATGTTAAGGGATTAATTCAATAACAATTCGAATTCCATATCACTAAGCTATATGGTATTCAAAATACTTTGCAAGTTGTATAACATATAAGACTAAGTTATAGAACTATTCTATAACTTTAATAGGAGGAAATTAAATAAGCATGGCATCCTAAGCCAGCAAAACAATATGTTTCGAAAACATAAATAAAGTATCCTCAACATTGGCCTATAATGCCAATGAAAACATCAAATGTTTCTAAATAAATCCTAACTAAATAGTCTTATTAATAAACCCATAAGATTAGCAAGCTCTGATGTAACATCAAACTCGGTTGCTATCTTCATGGCCCAGCTTCACTACTCTTTCCTTTGGTCCCTACAATATGTCATACATATTTAGTACCAAATTATAGGTATCATATACCAAGAGGAGTGAATCGGATTATACCTGAAGTTGAAACTTCTTTCAACTTCTTTCCCTTGATAGATTCAAGGTACTCTGCAATTGCGCCTCCAGTGGCCAGTTTTCCCACAAAGGAAGCAAGCTTTGTTAGCATTGTCCTTATCCTTTGCTTCCTTTGAAACACCATCATTAGGCTTCAAACTCTTTGAAGCAGGAGGTACATCCCATCTGGTCTTCCTTTTCTTCTTACCTTTCGGTTTAGAGGAAGAGACTAAATGGACAGATAACTTGTCTTTAACAATGGTTTGCTCAGCATGTATGAGCATATTCAATAACCCAGAAAGGGTTCCCTCCAAGTGGGTCATGTTGAAGTTCAACACAAACTGCGAATAGCTCTCAGGCAGTGAAGAAAGAATTCGATCAACACTTAGATCATGATCCATAACCCATCCAATCTACTCCAATCGGGTAATATACCCTATCATCTTAAGCACATGAGGCCTCACTGGGCTTCTCTCTGACATCGTTTTTGTTTGGAACAATTCCTTTGAGATGTCAAATCTCTCAGTGCGATTCTCTTAAGTGAACAGTTCTCTAAGGTTAAGGATGATATCTTGAGCATTCATAGCCTCATGCTGTTTTTGGAGATCGGGTGCCATACTAGCCAACATCACACATGTTGCTTGTACGAGATCATCTCTATGAACTCTATAGGCCATCCTTTCCTCCTCAGTTGCATTAGCAGCTGGCTCATCTGGGATGGGCTCATCAAGAACATAAGCTTTCTTTTCTTGTGTCAAGACAATCTTAACATTCCGAAACCAATCAACAAAGTTCGATCCAATTAACTTATTAGCATCAAGTATGCTTCTCAGTGATAATGCATTTGTCATTTTAGCGTTTATATCCTATATGAATCAAAACAATTAACAATCAATAAATAGAAAGTAGTAATCATTTATGTTAGGCTTTAATTCTTAAATGATTATTCTCATTATTTTAACAAAATAATAGCCCTCTACTACTATTTCGAGAAATTTAACTCTTAAACTTCTTAATGAGCTAAGACCCCTTTCATTCCAGCATAACCTTGAGTGACTCAACAAGCTATGTTGAAACTAATTGAGTAGGTAACTTAGCTTACCAATTACATCTCTATGCAACTCCTAGATCCAGTTAGGTGACAACTCTTTGCCTAAATACATCATATGCATTTCGCATAACTTTGCCTCTAAATGTCATGTGATCAAGTTTGACGCATTCGGATTACATAACACTTAGTTGAGTAAGACCACCTTCAATAAATCAAACATGTTCGTACATAAGTTTGACCTTGAGTGACTCAACAAGCCTCCGAATGGAAGAACTCTGGTTATCTTGTTATGATGGTGGAAGGCAACTTATCATGGGTAACATGGACTCAATATAATTTAATCAAGGATTTCATTTAACTTTTATATAGGTCTCATTGATTTCATACTTGATTGACATGCATAGCATTCATTCAATTACATACATCGCATATACATAATTCAAAATAAATCTATCACATGCAATCTACTACGATGATTATGGACTTTATACTAATCTAGTTTCCTTGAGCCATTAGGGAAGTAGTTGGTCGAATTCCTAGGGGATACCATACATAGTCTTCGAAAGCTTTGTTCATAATCTCCTTGTTCACTTCTTCTTGGCGCCTCATCTCCTTACAAACTTGGAATTTACATAAATTCTACTTTCTATCCCAAATCTAAATATATAAAGAATATAAAAGTTACATTGCTTTATCAGAAACCTCGAGTTACATTCGAGGGGAGTTAGATGAGAAGAGAATTTACAACTCTGGAATGAAAAAGAGAAGGCAGGGTGCGCAGACCCTATTTATATAATACCAATAAGAGAATTCAACCATACATTCCCTAGTTATACTAAGGTCTAGTCCATAACCATCCTTCATGCATACATAGTCATATTATAAGCATGAAATAAAAACATGCATAGTCAATATCACCTGGTGATCTTGTGTACTATTTGCATAAAATGTCACCACACAAATTTGAGACAATTTATCAAATCACTCTAGTAATTTCGGTTCCAACTATTAAAACACTTTTAATAAAGAAAGCTATCTTTAAATCGGACTTTACCTAACTTTTAGGTTGCTTGTCTTAATTAGGACAAAATATTCTAGCATGCTCAAAATCCTAAACCTTTTAGGACTTCTATTTTTTTTGTCTTATACCAGATCTTTAAGTTTGCAATCAATCCTAACTCTTTAGGAACTTAAAGTCTCATTAGGTAATTCTTACCTAATCATACTACATGTTTCTCTTAACCTTTAGGATTCACACTCACACTAGGAAACGATTTCCTTGTTGGAGTAAGACTCTAACTCTTAGTGTCCTAAGCGCAGGAAATCTCTTTGGCCATCGAATGGCCGCTGCCAGCCTGTGATCAGACTATTGTATGCCATGTACAGTGGCTACTGGATGCCCTAAAAGAGCTTAATGGCCGCCCCTTTCAGCTGCACACAATTCGGCAACAATTGCCTCCTTGGTGTGGCGGTTCGGCCAACTTGTTTGTAGCAACTATTGCCGCTTTGTCCAGTCATGTTCCATGCCTAAACCAGCCATCATAGATGAATCATATTCACCTTATATGCTGTCCAAAACTCCTAGCAAACATGTAGAACGTTTCCACACTCATGCTTGAATTTTATGGCATGCAAACAACTATAAAATAGTCTAGAAAATTTCAGCATTGTAGTATCAACGTTTCATGTCCAAAAACAACTTTGCTTAAACGTTTTAAGCTCAAACCAATTTTGTAACTTCAATGGAAGCATATAATATAAAATTTTCAGATCTAATACATCTATAAAATCAATTTTATGCTATCTCCAAATCAGCTTACAGAACTTGACTCAAAACTATGTTTTTGACATCAAAAACTTGTCGGGTTTACTAAGACATGTCATGGATTTAATCCTTGTTGATTAAAACAATTTTAATCTATCATTTAAACAATTTTAAACATAATTAAAGTCATTATATAGCTGCTATCCAGATTTAACAAAATAAAAAACTAATATTTCTTTTAAACATAGGAACCGAAATCATGCCAAAATCAATACACAACACTTTAACTTGTACATCACCAAGAATTGACATGCATAAACCTCATGTAAACAACATAACCTTGGCTCTGATACCACTGTTGGTTAATACTACACTACCTCGGGCTCATGCAAAAACATGATAATCAAAGTGCAGTGAAAATAAAACAAAAAAGCACCCGAAGTACAACAGGATCTTAGGCTTGTGTTTGCAAAGGTTTATAACATTCAAAAACAATTAAATCACCCATATGATTTAGAAGTTACTTACTTAAGATACCGTAACCCTAAGTTGTAGATCCTTATCTCGAATCCAAGATCTACAAAGCTTCAAACTCGTTCAAGACCACAAGAAGCACAATTGTCCTTCCTCTAGAGCTAGTCCACACAAACAGCTGATTGATCCTTCTCTAAGGTATGACGATTCACTTGTGCTAGCAAGTTGATCCTAAGATCACAATCAAAAGATCTATATTCTTGTGTCTTTCTCCCTTAATCAATCTCACTCAACTAGGTGAAGAAGCGGCAAGGAGAACACGAAGGTAGGAGGAATTGCGACAAGCCTTAGGGAGCTTAGGGAGGCTGCGATTTCACTGTTTTACTAGGTTAGAGTTCTTTTCTTGAAACCAAACTTTTTCTTAAGAAAAATCAGAAAATCAAAAATAGAATAGAGCAAGCTTTGGCGGCTACAACCTCTAAAATAGATTATATAGTGGTGCACACCCTAATCCCTATCTCTCTATGCTTGGTCGGCCACCTGTAACTTGTTGCACAAGATTTTCATTAATCCACTTGGACTTAAAATATTTAATTCTAACATGGATCAATAGGCCCATTATATTATCTAATAATGATAATGGTCCAACAACCTTAATGCCTTAAGTTGGGCCAATCATCCTTAGTGGATAGTCCTAAATTAGAATAGTCGCTTTGGATCCTTTCTAATTTTGTCATGCTTATTTATTGGATAGATTAATTTCTAAACGAAAGTAATTTAATTCTCAATTAAATTTTCTTTCTCCTCATGAAACAATTCATGTCATTAATCTATTAATATCATCTCATGATATTATTCGAATATAGTATAGTCAATCGCAATTCACTTTGCACATCTATACGTCAAAGTCGACTACTACACTAGATAAGACTTCTTGATTCCTCTTATCTTATTAAGCCATTGTCCTTGGATTTCTCAATCTCAATTATGTCTTAATCCATCTCAATTGAACTTCTCAATTGAGTCCTTAATATAGATCTTTTATTCCATTAAGTTTTACCTTAATAGAATACCATGTTTAATCCATACATATATGTTCTTATGTGTGTGACCCTCTAGGTTCCTAATATGTTGGCAATGATTATAAGTTGATCATATTAACTTGTTATCATAGATCAAGAGCGGGATCTAGTAACCCATCATGACCAAAATACTGTGAAGTCAGCGTGACCTTTTAGAACCTTTCAGCAACCAGCTTGTCAGTGTAATACGGTCCTTTCACCATATATCCCGGATAGCGCATGAGCATGGTGCAGTGTCTACTCATGATCAATCCATATTAGTTCTTCACAACTTATGATTAACCTTATGAATTCAAATAAACAACTTGCTCCTAAATCCATTATGCTTTGGCCAAAGACTTAATCAAGTTAATCATAGTCAAGAACAAATGAGATATGTCTCCAATATCACAGGGAGTGGTGAATGCTCTCTGGATCACTCATTCATCTTCGTATGGTTCATGTCATACCCAATAACACCCTACTTTAAGCATCATCATGATTGGGACCCGTTCGTGATGAAATCTAAGTATGACACTCTCCATACAAGAAGACCTGGTATCACAAGTCTGAAGACTAATTTACACGACTGGTACGAAGAGAACATTATCATAGACACTAGAGTGATATATTACCAAATGAAGTTGTCTTGGCAGGCCATGTTTAGTGAACTTGTTCAATAGATAAGCACCTATATGTTATCCCAAGTATCCCATACTTCAACTTGTATGAGATCAGTTGCTTACTTCATAAGTAAGAAGGCTTAACATATACTAGTCTTTAAGCATTGCCAATGCCCCGTCTTGGCAATACGATGACCAGGAACAGTTTGAGGAAAAAGGCTTTAATGCATAAGGATCTCATAATTATAACTCTTTATAATTCCTTTGCAAGGCCATTATATTCCATGGGCTTCATCCGATTAATACTTAATAACTCCTTATTATTGTACTAACATGATAGAAAACCTTATATCACTATAATCATAGCGAAAGGTATGCATTATTGCCTGTGTATCCCAAGCTCAATCTGATTGGCTCTAGGGCATACACTAACACATACTACTATTAGACTCCTTCAGTTGATTATTTAACTAGATGGGATGCTCCCTTACTCAGGCCCAATTTTCAACCGGCTCATAACAATATCCTTCTCTTGAATAAATCTTTGTCTTCAAGGATTAAAAGAAGGAAACTTAATTTGCATATCATAGAGGTTCTCCCAAGTATAATCTTCCAGAAAATAGTTGCTCCACTAAATTAACGCTTCTGTAATGGCTCTCCCTTTCTTCTTTCCAATCCTCCTATCTAATACTACTATAAGCTCCTTTGACAAGGTACCATCAAAATCTAGCAAGGGTAGTTTTAACTGAGTTGGTTCCTTTCCAACATGCCTTTTAAGTTGGGAAACATGCAAAACAAGATGAATTCATGCTCCAACAGGTAAATCCAAGCGGTAGGCCACTGCTCCAATCTCCCTAACACCTTCTAAGGGCTAAAGAACCTTGCAGCCAACTTCAAACAAGACCTATTCACCAATGTTGTCTGTCGATATGGTTGAAGCTTGACATAGACTAACTCCCCTGCTTGAAACTGCCTATCTGACCTATGCTTGTCATATTTTTGTTTCATTATAGTTTTAGCCCTGTTTAGATGAAACTTCAAAAGTTTAATAGCTGTTTCCCTTGCTTGAAGGCTTCTATCCACCGCCTCCACCTTAGAATCACCAGGTAGGTATAGCATGTGGGTTGGGGCTAGTTGACCATACACTAGCTCCTTGGGAGTAGTTTGAATGGCCATGTGATGGGTGGTATTATACCACCACTCAGGTAGAGAAAGCTATTTGGACCAGTCCTTAGGTCGTTCACTAGTCATAAACCTCAAATAAGTCTCTAAACACCTGTTAACAACTTCAGTTTGTCTATCAGTTTGAGGGTGGTAAGCTGTGGACATCCTCAATTTAGTGCCTAGAAACTTAAAAAATTCCTTCCAAAAGAGTCTAGTGAAAACCTTATCTTTATCAGTAACAATGCTCTTTGGTACTCCATATAGTCTGTACACATTGTCCAAATAAGCCTGAGCTACTGTGATGGCTGTAAAGGGGTGTGCAAGAGCAATGAAGTGAGCATACTTGCTCAACCTATTGACCACCACCATAATCACATCCTTTCCAAAAGATCTAGGAAGCCCTTCGATGAAGTCCATAGACAACTCTGACCACACTATTTCAAGAGTAGATAATAGTTGTAACAACCCTGGGTAGGCTGTAGTATCATATTTATACTATTGGCAGATTGTACACTCTCGGATAAACTGTCTCACTACCCTTTTCATGACTTCTAATAGACTACTCCAACAATTCTCCTAATGGTAGCTTCCACTTTTGAATGACCAACATCAACTGAACTATGGAAATACTTTAGCAATTCCTGTCTCAGTTTGTTATTAGCACCTACTACCAATTTGTCCTTTTTTTCTCAATTGGCCTTTTTTCCATGTATAATTTGTATTTCGAACTGACCCATTATGTATTTTATGAATCAACTGCAGCATAGCAGCATCTTCCACCCATAAGTGCTTAATTCTAGTAGCCAAGTCACTATCCACCATAGAGATAGCACACAAGGTAGCAATAGGTCTTTTTGATAAAGCATCAGCAGCTAAATTGGTAGAACCCTTCTTGAAAATCAAATCATAGTCATACCCCATCATCTTGACTATCCATTGCTGTTGAGTTGGGGTGTGTGCCTGCTGATCAAGGAGGAACTTTAGACTGTGGTGATCCATCTTTATTTGAAAATGTCTACCAATGAGGTATGCATTCCATGTTTTAGCTGCAGTAAGGATAGCCAACATCTCACTTTCATACACAGGGAGTGCTTGATGTCTTAGTGATAAAGCCTTACTAAAGTCAGTAATAGGCTGACCCTACTAACTCAAAACAACATCTATGCCACATTGGAAAGCATCTGACTCTACAAAAAATGTTACCTTGAAATCTGGTAGAGCTAAAACATGTGCTGAAACGAGGGCCTGCTTGAGTTGTTCAAATGCTGCAGTAGCTACTTGTGTCCAAACAAACCCATCCTTCTTCAATAAGTTAGTTAGTGGTTTTGCAATACTACCATAACCCTTAATAAACCTCCTATAGTAGCCAGTCAGCCCCCAAAAACTCTTTGAACTCCTTAACTGTCTCAGGTATTGGCCACTTTTCCATACAAGTAATCTTGTTGGCACTCATAGACACCTCTCCTTTACATATATATGTCCCAAGTATTCTATCTTTGATGCCTTGAAATCACACTTGGATAACTTGACATAAAGCTTGTTGACGATTAGAATTGCAAATAACTATTAGAGATGAAACAAATGATCCTCCCAAGTGTTTGAGTAAGCAAAAATTCATCGAAGAATACTAATACAAACTTCCTCAAAAAAGGTCAAAACAGAGTATTCATCAAGATTTGGAATGTCAAAGGAGCGTTAGTTAACCCAAATGGCATAACCAAAAACTCATAATGCCCTTGATGAGTTCTAAATGCAATTTTGTGAACATCCAACTCTTACATCCTTATTTGGTGATAGCCAGACCTAAGGTTTAGTTTAGAAAACCAGTAAGCTCCTGCCAATTCATCAAGAAACTCTTCTACAAAGGGAATTGGAAATTTATCCTTAATTATAGCCTTGTTCAACTCTTTGTAATCAACATAAAACGCTAACTGCCATCCTTCTTATTGACCAGAACAATAGGAGAAGCAAAAAGACTGTTGCTGTCTCTGATAATTCCAGCTTCTCTCATCTCTATCACCATTCTTTCAATTTTATCCTTTTGCACAGTGAAGTACCTATATGGTTTGATCTTCAGTACTGTAGTTTCTCCTTCAAAGGGATCCTATGATCATGGGGCCTTGAAGAAGGAAGCTCATTAGGCATCTCAAATACTGTTGAGTACTGGTTCAGCAAGTTCTGCAAATCTAATGATAGATCCTTATTTCCCGATCCTTCCTTTGCTGACCTTAATAGCTGAGGAGAATGTATCCCAGTGATCATCATCAATCCATTATTCTTGCTGGTCAGCTTCAGCCTGGTTGTTTGTGTTCTGGTAGCTAATTGAACCTCACCCACCATTGATCCCTGTAGGGTATGGCAAGTATTCTCAACTGTAAACTTCATGGTTAACACTGAAAAATCCCATAGAATAGGGCCTAGTGTTTGGAGCCACTGTATTCCCAGCACTATATCACAGCCCATCAAGGGTAAAACTAAAAAGTCTGTACACTGTAATAACCCATGAGCCTCCCATTTCAGTCTCTTGCACACTTTCTTGGTGACCAGCCTATCACCATTTGCAACAATAACACCAAGACCACCAATCTTAACCATGCTACATCCTAACCTTTTGACCCTTATCTGGTCTATAAAATTATAGGTGCTGTCTGAATCTACCAGAATCATCACTGACTGATTCTTAACCAGTACCAATCAGTGCCAATCAGTACTTGTAAAGAGATAGTAGGTTTCTACAATGGTTCCTTCTCCTCAATCCTAGGCTCTTCTATAGTCTCTAAGCAATCAAAAAACTCCTCCTGATCACCATCTTCAATTTCATTAACCAACAGATGATATAATTGGGAACTCATACATCTATGCCCAAGTGTGAACTTAACACCACACCACATGCATAACCCTTTCCTTCTCCGTTCCTGCCCCTCTTCACGAGTAGGTGCCCTGATGTTGGATTTGGCAAAGTTGGGTTTAGGTTTGGTAACAGAGGCCTTGTAAGATTTCATGGGTGTTTGGTAATAGGATTACTGATTATAGGAAAAGAATATGGTTTTGGGTGTAGGTAAGCGAGGGTAAGGTGGATTTGGCAGGGTAATAGTGTATGAGTTTGTAAGGATGAAGCTGTTAAGGGATTTTTGTATGGAATGAAAGGTCTCTTGGGTGTGTTGAATTTGAGTGACTCCATTTGCTTTGCAAGGTTAAAAGCATGAGTGAGTAATTTTTGGTAGAACATTCGTACTGGTTTGGCCTCATGTTACTGATGAATATACTAAGGGTATGTTCTTCAGACAATTGCAACAAATTTAACAAACTCTCAAATTCCTCATAATATTCCTCCACTATATATGTTTGTTTCAAGCTAACTATTTCAAACATAGGGTCAGCAAATTCATTATCAGTAATTCTAGATCTCATCTCAGTAACATAGTGAATCCAGTTTACCTCCTCAAGCGTTCCCTGATTCTTTATAGAGCGATGATGCCATTGAAGAGCCTTTCCTTCCAGATGCATTATTGTTGTCCTGACCTTATCATGCTCCTTAGTCTGGTCAGCTTCAAAAAATTGTTCTAATTTAAGCAACCAGCCTCTAAAATCATCTCTATTAAATTGAGGGCATTCCAGTTTGGAATGTTTCATAAAGGCCTTGAGTGAATCAGTAGCCTCCACTTGAGTGATTGGTTTTAGAGACATCACCCTGTTTGGCTCTAGAACCAATTTCTGTTTGGCTCCAGATGCACCGCTCTCCCCAGAGTCTCCAGACTCAGGTGTTTTGGACAACCTTTCGATCCGACTCATCATCTGCTCAAACATCTTTCTCATTTCCACCCCCATTAACTCCATGTCTGCTCGCATCTTCGTTCTCAGCTCATTCTTGACCTGATCAGTGGTGCTTCTCCATTTGGTTTCCAGTTTTTCAAGATCCCTTTGTAGTTGTCCCTTTTGCAACCTTGTAGTGGTGCCTTCCGCCATTAATAGCCTGAAAGATAGGCTCTGATACCAATGATACTACTTACCAAAAGATTATGGAAGAAAAGAAGAAAAGTAGAATAACAGAATAGACAGAGAAGTTAAGAAAGAGATAAGAGAGAGAATTGTAGGAATGAATGATGACATTCTTTTCTGAATGATCTCCACCTTCACAATGGTATTTTTATACTTGCTCCGAGAATCTCTCCAAGGTACAGCTGACTCAGCTGATTCACAGCTCACATACTCATTACAAGATTAACGGTCTAAACAGACTTAATTCTAATTAATCACCCAGACTTAAACATACTATTATTGGACTCCTTCAGTTAATTATTTAACTATTGTTGGGCTGCTCCCTTACTCAGGCCCAATTTTCATCCGGCTCATAACAATAGGTAGGCTCTCCCCTTTCAATTTTTCCTTCAAATCTTGCTCATTTTCCTTAAAAAATCTCTTAAACTTCAACACAAATGTTTGCCCAATCATCAAGAGGAGCAATGGTGTCGAATCCTCAAGATATTATTCATGCATTTGATAAGAAATGGACGATCCGAAAATAGATGTCCCCAGTGTGTTACTACACGACAAACCCAATCTAGGTTTTCATGGAGTCCCATTTCTCTCATGAGACCATTGAGGGAAAGGTAAGTTTTTTTAAGAAATTTTCATTTTTATTTGGAAAATGCATGTCTTCGCTTTTCATTGCTTGAATGTTTTAAACAGGATAAATATTGATTTTGCGCTTGTTTGTGAACAAAAATAGGCTAGTTGAACATTTAGGACCATGGTAAAGTGTCCAAGGTACGGGATTGGTACCTCACCTTACATGACAACATTAATGATTAGAGTTGCTATATTTAGGATTTTTGTCGAACACCTGGTGGGCATAAAAAAAATAGGGTAGTGATCAATGCCACAACCGAGAGATAGCTTGACTCCTCACACACTATGGCGTTCACATGTTGTAAGGTCCCCATGACCCCATTAGACTTCTAGGCTATTATCGAAATCAAGTTTAGCTGGCTACCACTAGACTTTGATTATTATTTTTGGAAGAGGAAAAATGAAGCCCGGGAATTATTTAAGGATATCCTGCCTTTTTTCTCAATGATCAGGTATCATACAACTAGTTTAGACATAAGTACATGGGGAAGCACGACCAGTACAAGCCCGAGACCATCGTCAGAGGTTTTCGATGTACTTTTTTAACACCACCTCAGGGCAACACATGCAGAACTACTTCATTAGCTCATTGAGGGACGTGAACAAGATCGATGACTATGACTGCACTGGGGTGACCCTTGCCAAGCTTTATGGCTACATGGATGTGGCTAGCCGAGAGAAGAACGTGGTGCTCAATGGTTACATGCCAGCATAGGAAGTAATATTTAATTTTTCAAATATATATTGATTATACATAGAAAATCGAACATTTTCTCACTTGATTGTTGAAATTGATGCATAAATGGACCTTTGAACTTTTTGGCAAGGTCATGGTAGCTTCGATGCCGGTGCTTGGGGTAGAGCATGCTTTTCTGAGATTGATAAGGTGGAAAGACCACAATGAGATGATCATTGTGGAATGGAGTCATGTCCTGACAACTTTTTTGATCATGCTTGATGAGGTGAGGAAAAATAAAAGGATAATGACTTTGAAATTTTCCACATTTGAAGTTGACTTATGTGCTTTTATTCTTAAAAATAGATCAACTTTCACACTTATGGGCTTACGGATGCTTGGCCCTCTAGTTTAGCCTCTGTCGTGTATCGAAGTAGGAGGTAGATTCTCTTAAAGAGTCCCTGGTGTCTGGCTTGGTATCTAGCTAAGAGAGTTGGAATGCAAATCGGGCTTTATGAGGTTGCAACAGTGTCGCATGATCTTTAATCATCTATGTTCATGACCTCGAGGATAGGACCTTGAGAAATTGGTTGTTGTTCGAGGAGCAAAACTATCACTCGTTCTACTAACACGTTTGTTTTGGCCCTCTTAGTTCGGCAGTTGCTAGGGCAAGGCTCAAAACTTGTGTGAAAAGTTGCATGACTCAATAAGGATTTGAAAACCCTTTTTTTTAGTGCAGGCTTCGGATCTGGTGAACCTGTGAACTTCTATGGAAGTGCAGACTGCATACAATGTAAGGATCCCTGAAGACGTATCATGGTCTCGAAACTTGATGCCCTTATCGAATGTATTGAGGTTGACATGTCGCATATGTCGAGTGGCTTCCCTGTAATATGGATGTCAAAATGGTTAGTATTTCAAATCTTTTCAAAATCATTTGGAAATTTGAGCTTAAATTTGAATTTAAATTCTTTGGGCAGTTTTCTCGTTCCTCGGTCGAATCTCTGCAGAGATATTGTGAGGGCATGAAAAAAGCATTCATTTCTTTTGCCACTCAAGTCCACACAAAGATTCGAGACCTCAAGGATGCATTGCTTCCCAAGAAGCAACAATAGTAAGTGGACTTCAAATCATTTATTTTTTAGGCTTTTGGTCTTTTTGTCTCATATTTTCATTTTCCTTTGTAGGTGGAGCTCGGGGGTCCAAGCTATACAGGGCTTGGCAATAAAGGCGAAAACTCACAGCCTTAGTTGAGAAGAAAAGTTTAGACTCAAAGACAGGTCACAAGGACAGAAACAAGTGAGAAAGGTGAAAGTGATGAAGAAATGGACGAGGATTATCAATCGGGATCGAGTGAGGGAAGAACAAAGCGATTCCATGGTCCTCAAGGGAGAAGCAATAGAGGAATGGCACGAAAGATGTAGTGCCAACACATTAATTTTAAAACAATTTGTGGAATGTTTAACCAAATTATTATGCAACATGGGTTGCATGCTAGACACTTTTTCTTTAATTTTGCTTGCAAACATCACAATGTGTTGATTTTGGATGGAATGAATGTATATTTTGATGTGGATGAGCATGGGTTATGTTTGTGGACTGATGAATAGATATATGTTTAGGTATGTTCGAGTAATAGTTGAAATAGGATTGAATCGGTTTTGGTTCTGCCAATGTGAACGACTGTCAATCTGCATTGTTGTGTGCCGAATGACAGGTTCTTGTGCGCAAGCTTTCCAAAAATAAGAAATCCTGCTGCAGTGCTTTGATTTTTGCTTATTTAAATTACCTTTGGATCGACATAAACATCATAACAAGTTGTAAAACCCTATAGCATTCTAGTTTATGAAGCTTCAAATGTACAAGATCTTCTAAAGAATGTACCTAAGTTTTGAGTCATATGTGGTGGTTGAAAAAGATCTGGTTCTTGAGACCATGATTGATTGAAGCTAGATGGATGAGTGTAATTGGCATAAGGATCTACTTCTTGGTAATTTTTCGAGTAGCCATAATTAGTATGATCCCACCATCCCTCATGGTAAGTGTTTGAGTAATGATCATACTGTTGGTCTTGGAACACTTGATGGCCTTGACATCCTCCCATGGCCAATTGTTGAACTGAGGAAGTGAGATTGGCTTGTTGATTCTCCATGTTCATGTATGCCACCAACTCTTCAAGTGTTAGATTGCTCAATTCCATCGTTTTTATTTTTATTTTTTTTTTTGAAAATTTGATAAGAAAAACTTGTATGTACAAGAAAATAAAACTAATTAGAACTGAAAATAAGAATAAACCAAGTAACAAATAAACTAAAGAAAGCAATCCCCGGCAACGGCGCCAAAAATTTGATGCACCCAAAAGAGTGTATCTTATTTAACCTTGCACTAAAAAGATAAATTGTAAGTATAGTAGTTAGCAAGGGTCGAGTCCTCAGGGATTGGGTTTTAGTTTATAAGTTAATAGTTTAAAACTTAAATTCAAGAACAATAAAAGAAAAGGGGTTTTTGAAGCCAGATTTAAACTAAAGTAAATAATAAGAATAAGATGCAAGGCGGTATAACCAGCCAATAAAAATATATATACTAAATTAGGCGGTATAACCAGCCAATAAAAATATATATACTAAATTAGGCGGTATAACCAGCCAATAAAAATAAAACAAAGTTAATATACAAATTAGGCGGTATAACCAGCCAATAAAAATAAATATACTTTTAAAAATAAGCAAACTAAAAGTAAGAAAACAAGTAAGTAAAAAGAATCAAATATGAAAAATATGGTTAAGGTTTCATTCTCCACCACTAGACATCATTAAGAATCAATTTCAGATCTATCAATATCAATCAACTATCAAAGTTAACAACCGTAGATAACAACAAGCTCTGTTATCCCGATCTTTCCTTAGTTTGTCGTTAAATAGAACAAGCTCTCTATTTAATCTCTAACCACTAAACAACCTAGAATAAGCTCTCTAAATTCAATTTAATGGCAGCTTTATGATGAGAAAGATAGGTTGATCTAAGCAACAAACACATAAGCTCGGATTGTTCAACTTAGGTTATGTTCCACTTTGCAATTATTGAAAACTTGACCATAATCATTAATCACAAATTGCCACTTATGAATAGGAAATCAAGACAATTACACGGATCAAGACTCCTAAACTAGCAATAGATAATTATCAAGATCTATCTAGTTGTACACCTAAATAAATCAAGACAACATCATGAACAATTCTTGTAGAAGAACATAAGCAACTTTGATAGAAAATTAATGATAGATAGAATCTGAAAATCAATCACAAAACATGTCTAGGGCTTTGAAATCACCCTTAACCAAATAGAAGTTTAGCCTAGCATAGGCATTATAAACATAAAATTAAATAGAATCTAAGAAGAAAATAAAAGAAAGAAAGAAGAAGAAGAAGAATATTAATTATCCAACCTCTTGCTCTTTCTAAAGAAAAAGAAAACTAGAGAAAAGAAAGAAGAAGAAAACTTAGAGAATTTTATTATAATGGCTAATATCCTACCTATGTACAATATGATTCTCTACAATCATCCAAGGCCCTCTATTTATACACATTTTGGAAGGCTAAATGACAAGAGACAAGCTTTACAAATTTCAAAGGTAGGTATAATAGGTGGGTGAATTTTTCTAACAATTTTCGTCATATTGTATGACAATTTTGATCAGCCAAATTGATGGTCGATTTCGTCAATGTTGGAGGCCTGATCTGATCACATGGTCTTCTAGAAAAAGGTTCCCCTATCAGTTACGGATCCATAGCCATTGGAATCAGCTCATTTGCTGATGTGGATAAGCAGATATGGGCAAAATACGAAAACATGTCAGCACAGACGTCATTGCACATCAGCCAACTTGATGGTCGATTTCGTCAATATTAGAGGCCTGATCTGATCATATGGTCTTCTAGACAAAGGTTCCCGTATCAGTTACGGATCCATAGCCATTGAAATCAGCTCCTTTTCTGATGTGGATAAGCAGATATGGGCAAAATACGAAAACATGTCAGCACAGACGTCATTGCACATCAGCCAACTTGATGGTCGATTTCGCTAGGGAAAACGACTCCTTTTCAAGATGTATAAAACATGAAAAAGATAGATATGCCTCTTAGCTTTGCACGGCTACAAATTTCAGCCTTATTGCTTCAGTGAAACTCCAGATATAGCTGATATGGCAAAATGTGTCGGAACTGGAACTGAACTGGATTTGCCCTTAATTCTAGTAATCTGAAATCACTCAAAGAAACTTGTGAAAAACACCAAATTACATAAAAATATAAAAGATCATAAACACAATTAGACTAAACAATAATAACTCGTATTTGACACAAAACAATAATAAAACATAACTAAAAACTATATAATTATACGAGTTATCATTGGCTTTGGAAGCATCTTCCATCTTCATCAAGTGGAGGTCAAGTTTGACATGATTCATGTTACTGCTTCTTACTTGGATCCCAAGAGAAAGAGACTCGCTTTGACCTAACCAAGATTAGTCCTTTTATAAAGAATTTTGTGTTATTTTGGGGCAAAATCCATCCTCTAACACTGTGATTCCTACTTTGAACGGTCACACTTGTATGGCTAGCACTGTGGAGCTCATTAGAAGGAATGCTTCCCCGTATTGTCCCTGATTAGGGAACCTAAATCTATTTGGCTTCCTAAACAAATCAGTTGCTTCTTCATTACAGTGGAAAACAGAGTGCCTTATCCAAGAACTCAAGATGCCCATATGTTGTTGTTGTCTATTCCCTCGAACTACTTTTTATTGACATACGTCAAAAGGAATTCTACTGAGAGATTTTTTGCTATGTTTTTCACCACTTATGATGAATGAAGTTGATAGCCCATGATTTCTCAAGGTGCCCATTTGTAAATGAAAGTAGCCTTGGGCTAACTATGTTGTCGACCAGTACGTTTTTAGGAACTAGCTTCATTCAAGTCGAGGTAGTTGATACAGATTCTAATCCTTCCATCTTTCTTTGGCGCAAAGCAATGTTTGGGAGTTGAATGAGGTTATGAGGGATGCACTCAGTCGTTTAACTAGCTAGCGATTTCTGTTTTGCCCAAGTCAACTTTTAAATGGGGACTTGGTGTTAAACTATTTTGAGACCTATTGCTCTTATATGACCATGCAAAAATATCCTTAAAATTTCATGTTAGAGTCAAATTATCGGATCACACATATGAATTTAAAGAGTTTTCTATTTTCACTTTTTGAGACTTATCTTCATTTCCAAGTTTAATAACAATTGTTTATTTCATTTTAGGTTGGGCTTTTATTTTTCTTCCTCGTTTTTAATCGATTGAGGGAAAGGGGAATCATTTTTGTTTACTCCCATTGAAGCATTGTTAAAATCTTGCAAACGAAGATACTCAAAATTCATGGTCATTTTATTCAAAGTAAAAAGTAACATCCTCTATCTTTACAATGAAAGACTCAAAGATAGAGGCCTAATGAGATTCTAAGTTTAATTTGGAAATAAATTCTAACTTTGGCTGAACAGGCTCAACCTTATTACTGACATAGGACTGCTGGTGAAAAGGAAGCAATTACTTCCAATAAGGTTTCATTATCTAGATTCTTACTACAGTTAATAGCTTTAGTGACCAATGGGTTAGAGTCAAAGGGATTTGACCTCATCCTCCTTGAAAAGTATGGTTATTCTTCAATCTTGGTGGGATTGAGCAATAACGATATAGAGCTTCTTATTTCTATTTAATCTTCTTTTTCCTCGAGTTGGGTCTGATCTTGCTCTAGGCGAGCTCATGCATGAACTCAAATATGTTTCTTTCCATTGGTTTAGATGGTTTGAGGGATCGTTCAAGTAGGCAGGGGAAGGTACAATAGTGTAGTCTTTCTTTGGAAGTTTGGCATTTTTTAGCTTTTGGAGGGAGGTTTTCCCTTTGATTAGGCATTAAACCTAGCAGCATCTTTTTCATCTTTTGCTCCAACTAACTTAGTCAGCTTTCAGCATTCATCATTCTTTCATACATCTTTCCTTACAACTTTAAGAGCTCGGTCAGTACTTCCTTGGTTTGGGTGGATATTTTTGAGTGATCGGGAGTTCAAAGGAAAGAATCAACATAAACGGAAAGACCATTCTTAAAGCACATTCATCATTCCCCAATTTGTCTCAAATCATGAAGGTGAGGGTGTAATCACAAAAAAGGCCCTAACACGTAATAATTAAGGGTAGAATATCTCAAGGCGATTTTTTAGGCAGAACTACATGCTAGTATCATCCATGCCTACCTTATTTCTCCAAGGGTTATGGATCCACAGCCCGGCCAAAAGCAATACAAAGGGTGTAAGCCTAAAACTGCAGGATGATGGTGTCAGAATCAAGTTGATCATAGGCTCGAGATGATGTGCCATAGGTGAAAAGGAATAACGGGAAGATAAGATGGACTAGTGTGGCCCCTAGCCTTTCAATACATCCAGTCCCGTTTATGCATAAGAATGTTATGATGCAATAAGATTAATGTTATAATATAATACAACTCTTATGGAATTTAGAATGAAATTGAGTCCTCGGTGTAGTCACCATTGTGAGCAGAACGAGTGTCACCACTTGACACTCTTATTTGGGTGTAGGTTTGATTATAGGAGTTGCCACTTGATTAATTTATATACTAGAATCAAGACCGACTTCTAAGGCCTCAAGTCTCATTTTATCAAAGAACATGCTTTGAAGATTTTGGTACATGATTAAGAGGAATCAAAGCTTAGAACCCTACCTGGGATAAACACAGCCATTATTTATCCATATATTGATTTGTATTGTATTATATCATCATCTTGATGTTAATGCAAGCACACAATTTATGAAACAATTTGAATGTTGTTTGGAAACCTAACCTCATGCATATCAAATACACAATAATAAAACTTAATAAACGCAGTGGAAGACTAAATACAGAAATCGTCAATTTCCCTCAGGATCTAGGTTGTGATGTCTGTGGTTAAAAATAGGTGTATAAAATTTTTCACCTATGTGTTTAGTGACCATATCTACTGAAGATATCATAATCAAGAGTGTGTTGTTCCTCAAACGAATGCAAAAATGAGATGATCACCAAAAGATTTCTCTAAGGTCATGAGCAGCACAAGCACACTGCATCTAATGGTGATCCACACGAATGAACTTTTGAAGCCTTCTCAAGGCTTAGGGATTCACTAATGCTAGTTGGTAGAAAACACGGTCTAAATCAAAAAGGTTATCTCTTTTAGTTTTACCTCTTGGACGAACCTCACTAGAACAATTCTCAAAGGTGCGGCAACAAAGAGAGGCAAAGGGAGGAGAGCAAGGTGTGTGATAACTTTGCTCACTGTCTAGGCCGAATGGTTCTCACCAAATTCTCTTCTAGGAAAATTGTTTTTCCAACATAGAATGAACTCTCACAACCACATACATCACAGGCCAGCATAGGGGATAATTATGATAGAGTTTAAACTTAATTAAAATCCCTAGTAGAAGAGGAACACTTTTTCTCTCAAGGGTCTAGGTTTAGGCCAAACACTAACACTTAGTGTCCTGGTCAAATCTACCCTAAATGATATACATGTTCAGCTGCCTAGGGGACAAGAAGATAGGAGTTTGATTCTCAATCAAAGTCCTAGTTGATGAGAAAATCTTTCTCATCAAGCTTCCTAGTTCAACTATAACTCTAACCTTTAGAGTGCATAGCCTAATCCTCCCTCTAATTAGTCTAAGTTCATTGGTCAGCCATGCTATCTTAAGAAAGGAAGAGTTTGATTCGAAATCAATTTCTAAAAGTCCCTATAGCATTCTGCTAGCCCAGGATAGTTGAGATTGGAGTTTGATTCTTAATCAAACTCCTTGCGCAAGTGAAACTCTTTCACCTTGCAAGCCTCTGAGTTTCAATCATACACTAACTCTTAGTGTCATGACCGAACCTAGACATAATTAAGGCAATGCTCGATTAGATTAAAATGTGAAAAAATATAATTTGATTCAAAATCAAACTCCCTAAAGAAGAGAAACTCTTTCTCTTTTAAACAACTCTATATTTCAGCCAGGACACCTTATCTTTAGGACATGTTTACATTTAGACAATGTCTTGTCAAGAAAAGCTTATCCATAATGTAATTAAGATATCTCTATTTAGATTTCCCAAATTCAATCTTAATTGAACAATTCAATTAGGTACTCCAAATTAAACATTTTATTCAATTAAGTCTTAATTAAATCTCAAATTTAATCCAACAATTCAATCTATTTTGTGCAGCCTATTAGGTTTTCAACATTTTGGCAATGAGCACAAATTATATCTATGTTTTTTTACATAGCTAAT
The DNA here is from genome assembly GCA_030761205.1 of Fremontodendron californicum. NCBI lineage: Eukaryota > Viridiplantae > Streptophyta > Magnoliopsida > Malvales > Malvaceae > Fremontodendron > Fremontodendron californicum. Next base: position 26,860,063 of record JAULJL010000009.1, read on the forward strand.
CATTTTTAAACATAGATCATGAGAGGCATCTAATAATGCATCATGACCATCCAAATGTTGAAAAGTCAAGATGACATCTTCGAAACCTTTCAATAACCAGCCTATCAATGTAATTCGATCCTTTCACCAAATATCTCGAAAAGACCATGAGCATGATGCAGTGTCTACTCATGAAATCAATCCCTATTAGTTCCTGTAGCTTATGGTTAACCTTATGAATTTAGAGAAACGATTTCTCCTAAATTCATCGTGCTTTAGCCAAAGATTTTATCATGTTAACCCAAGCCAAGAACATATGAGATATGTCTCCCAATGTCACTTGGAGTGGTGAATTGTTGTCAGAATTCACTACGCAAGTGTACGTATCGTTAACAAGTAATAAAGTGAAAAGTAGAGTGTCGATCCTACGAGGAATTGTTACTAACTTTGTTAAGTACTAAAATTAAAACAACTTAATCTTATTCAACAATTAATTAAAGAATGAAAATAAAAAATAATAATAAAAGAATGTAAATTAAAAGATAGATTAAAAATTAAGAAAAGCCTAGGTTTACAATTTCCATCAACATTTCGCTTGAACTTCTCTTAACTTCTAGTAGGACCTATTAACCCATTATAGAAGGTGTTTACCTGAAGCCAGTCAGGTATCCCATGATGAGGACATTGTCAAAGCAGATCTTTGTACCTTTCCCAAGCTTCATATAATGATTTTGAGTCATACTGCATAAAAGATGTGATATCATTCCGCATCTTAGCTGTCTTGGCAGGAGGAAAATACTTGGCAAGAAATTTCTAGGCAAGATCAGCCCAAGTGGTAATGAAGCCAGCAGGAAGAGAGTTCAACCAACTCTTGGCCTTATCTTGAAGTGAGAAAGGGAAGAGTCTTAATCTAATGGAATCATTAGTAACACCGTTCAGTTTGAAAAGATCGCAAACTTCCATGAAATTCACGATGTAAGCATCCGGGTCATCTTTCGGTAAGCTGCTGAACTGAACTTATGTATTGATCATCTGAAGGATGGCTGGCTTTATCTCGAACGTATTGGCCTGGATGGCAGGCCTCTGAATACTAGTCTGAAGATGTTGCATGAGAGGAACCCCATACTCTCGCAAAGTCTTTGTTTCGTCAGCTTCAGCCATTGTACCTGAAAATAAGAAAGAAAAAGAAAGTTTAAATAAACACTAAGGTTGCTTGGTATTAATATTAACAAAAATAATAAACAAAATCCCCGGCAACGGTGCCAAAAACTTGTTGTTAGAATTCACTACGCAAGTGTACGTATCGTTAACAAGTAATAAAGTGAAAAGTAGAGTGTCGATCCCACGAGGAATTGTTACTAACCTTGTTAAGTACTAAAATTAAAACAACTTAATCTTATTCAAACAATTAATTAAAAATTGAAAATAAAAAATAATAATAAAAGAATGTAAATTAAAAGATAGATTAAACAATTAAGAAAAGCCTAAGTTTACAATTTCCCTCAACACTTCGCTTGAACTTCTCTTAACTTGACTAATGATCTTGAGTTGTTAACCTAGAGTTCTAATCTATTTATAAGGATCTTCCGATGGTCTTATAAAAATATCCCTCTTAACCAATTAACTATATTCCTATGATAATTGAATTAAAGAGAAACTCATTAAGCTTAGACTCTAAAATTGGTAACACATGACACGTAAGTGTATTCCTACCTTACATTAAGATCAATTCATCCTACTAAATGAATATGAAACATGTGTCATTCAGTCCATGTCTAACTATAAACTACCTTCTCCAAGATGTATCTGGGTTACCACATCAATCTAATTGGCAGCTAAGCAATTAGTAGCATTAAGCACAAGATTGATAAACAACATCAATTATCATTAAATCAAGCAAGAAAAAAAGTAAAATAATCCAAACTACATGTTGAGTTCCATTGCAATCCTAGAAAAAGTAAATTAGTTCATACTACTTATAAAAATATAAAACAAAAGAGTTTCACCATCATAAATAATACAAGAAAGATAAATAAGATAAGGGATAAGAGAAAACTAAAGGGTTGTCAGATCTTCAGTCTTCAATCCTTCAAAATCTCTATTGCTCCTTGCAAAATTGTGGTGGCTGTTCTCCTCTTAAGAAAATTAAGTTATTTACAAGCTTCAGATTTGACAGATAGGGAAAAGTCCTTTATAAAGTCTTAAAGGGTTCCTATTTATAGAACTCCAAAAGCCTGAAGTAGGAAAACTTTGTGGACATGTAACAACTTTCAGCTTTGACTTTCCATATATGAACTGATATTCTTCTTATTGTTTTAGGACTCTACAAAAATACAAAGTCATTAAATAAATAAATAAATTAAACATAATATAAATAAATAAAACTAAATTAAAAATAACTAAAAATAATTAATTAATAGTTTAAACTATAAGGACTTAGCTATATAAATTATGGTAAAATAACTCTATTTTATAGAGTTATCACACCCCCAAACTTAAGATTTTGCTAGTCCTCAAGCAAAACAAAACAAACTAAATAAAATGAAACAAAACATAGCTAGAGATGAATGCACTTAACTAATGATTCCATTAATAGTCATCAAAAGTTATATCAAAATCATAACTCAAAGTAGAACACAAACATAATCCAACTTTATGATTCAATTCAATCGTATGCCTCATGCTCGAAAGGATTTCCAGTGTGTGTTTGAATAATCTCTTTGCAAATCTGATAACTCGTATAATTATATAGTTTTTAGTTATGTTTTATTATTGTTTTGTGTCAAATACGAGTTATTATTGTTTAGTCTAATTGTGTTTATGATCTTTTATATTTTTATGTAATTTGGTGTTTTTCACAAGTTTCTTTGAGTGATTTCAGATTACTAGAATTAAGGGCAAATCCAGTTCAGTTCCAGTTCCGACACATTTTTCCATATCAGCTATATCTGGAGTTTCACTGAAGCAATAAGGCTGAAATTTGTAGCCGTGCAAAGCTAAGAGGCATATCTATCTTTTTCATGTTTTATACTTCTTGAAACGGAGTCTTTTTCCCTAGCGAAATCGACCATCAAGTTGGCTGATGTGCAATGACGTCTGTGCTGACCTGTTTTCGTATTTTACCCATATCTGCTTATCCACATCAGCAAATGAGCTGATTCCAATGGCTATGGATCCGTAACTGATACGGGAACCTTTGTCTAGAAGAACATATGATCATATCAGGCCTCTAATATTGACGAAATCGACCATCAAGTTGGCTGATGTGCAATGACGTCTGTGCTGACATGTTTTCGTATTTTGCCCATATCTGCTTATCCACATCAGCAAATGAGCTGATTCCAACGGCTATGGATTCGTAACTGATAGGGGAACCTTTTTCTAGAAGACCATGTGATCAGATCAGGCCTCCAACATTGACGAAATCGACCATCAAGTTGGCTGATCAAAATTGTCATACAATATGACGAAAATTGTTAGAAAAATTCACCCACCTATTATACCTACCTTTGAAATTTGTAAAGCTTGTCTCTTGTCATTTAGCCCTCCAAAATGTGTATAAATAGAGGGCCTTGGATGATTGTAAGGGATCATATTGTACATAGGTAGGATATTAGCCATTTTAATAAAATTCTCTAAGTTTTCTTCTTCTTTCTTTTCTCTAGTTTTCTTTTTCTTTAGAAAGAGCAAGAGGTTGGATAATTAATATTCTTCTTCTTCTTCTTTCTTTCTTTTATTTTCTTCTTAGATTCTATTTAATTTTATGTTTATGTTTACAATGCCTATGCTAGGCTAAACTTCTATTTGGTTAAGGGTGATTTCAAAGCCCTAGACATGTTTTGTGATTGATTTTCAGATTCTATCTATCATTAATTTTCTATCAAAGTTGCTTATGTTCTTCTACAAGAATTGTTCATGATGTTGTCTTGATTTATTTAGGTGTACAACTAGATAGATCTTGATAATTATCTATTGCTAGTTTAGGAGTCTTGATCCGTGTAATTGTCTTGATTTCCTATTCATAAGTGGCAATTTGTGATTAATGATTATGGTCAAGTTTTCAATAATTGCAAAGTGGAACATAACCTAAGTTGAACAATCCGAGCTTATGTGTTTGTTGCTTAGATCAACCTATCTTTCTCATCATAAAGCTGCCATTAAATTGAATTTAGAGAGCTTATTCTAGGTTGTTTAATGGTTAGAGATTAAATAGAGAGCTTGTTCTATTTAACGACAAACTAAGGAAAGATTGGGGTAACAGAGCTTGTTGTTATCTACGGTTGTTAACTTTGATAGTTGGTTGATATTGATAGATCTGAAATTGATTCTTAATGATGTCTACTGGTGGAGAATGAAACCTTAACCATATTTTTCATATTTGATTCTTCTTACTTATTTGTTTTCTTACTTTTAGTTTGCTTATTTTTTATATTTATTTTTATTGGCTGGTTATACCGCCTAATTTGTATATTAACTTTGTTTTATTTTTATTGGCTGGTTATACCGCCTAATTTAGTATATATATTTTTATTGGCTGGTTATACCGCCTAATTTAGTATATATATTTTTATTGGCTGGTTATACCGCCTTGCATCTTATTCTTATTATTTACTTTAGTTTAAATCTGGCTTCAAAAACCCCTTTTCTTTTATTGTTCTTGAATTTAAGTTATAAACTAATAACTCATAGATTAAAACCCAATCCCTGAGGACTCGACCCTTGCTAATCATTATACTTACAATTGATCTTTTTAGTGCAAGGTTAAATAAGATACACTCTTTTGGGTGCATCAAATTTTTGGCGCCGTTGCCGGGGATTGTTTTCTTTAGTTTATTTGTTACTTGGTTTATTCTTATTTTCAGTTCTAATGAGTTTTATTTTCTTGTACATACGGATTTTTCTTATCAAATTTTGAAGAAAAAAAAAATAAAAAAATAAAAAAAAAATAAAAAACGATGGAATTGAGCAATCTAACACTTGAAGAGTTGGTGGCATACATGAACATGGAGAATCAACAAGCCAATCTCACATTCCCAGTTCAACAATTTGCCATGGGAGGATGTCAAGGCCATCAAGTGTTCCAAGACCAACAGTATGATCATTACTCAAACACTTACCATGAGGGATGGTGGGATCATACTAATTATGGCTACTCGAAAAATTACCAAGAAGTAGATCCTTATGCCAATTACACTCATCCATCTAGCTTCAATCAATCATGGTCCCAAGAACCAGATCTTTTTCAACCACCACATATGACTCAAAACTCAGGTACTTCTTTAGAAGATCTTGTCTATTCTCTTGTTACTGATACATTGCAATTTCAACAGGAAACAAGGGCAAGCATCCAGAGTTTGGAAAAGCAAATGATCCAATTGACTAGTAGTATGGTGGGATGGGTAGCACAAAGATCTGAAGAACTCCCTGCCCAAACAATGATTAACCCAAAGGAGAATACTACTATTGTGACCTTGAGGAATGAGGAACAAGATGAGGATGAGACAAAATTAGAGATGAATTCTATTCTTGAGGATAATGAAGCCAATGATCCAAATAAGAGTATTTCAGCACCTGAGGTAACGTTTGAGATTCCAATTTTTACTAATGTTTCTTCTCCACCTTTTCCTAGTAGATTCGCAAAGTTCAAGGAGGATGAACATGAACAAGACACGCTGGAAACCTTAAACAGTTTGTTTGTGGATGTCATTCAACAAGTACCAAAAGATGCATCATTCCTCGATGAGATATGCACCACCAAGGATGATGGAATAATACTTGTAATGGAGAATACATCCACTGTTGTGCAAAGAAAGCTACCTCTCAAACGCATAAATTTGGAAAATTTCATGTATGAGCCTGACAAGCGTAAAAAGCCAAGAAGGGGTGTTGGTTAGATTCAAAACACTAACTCAAGTGTTAATTGGGAAGGCAGCCCAATTAAAGATGAAATTGCCAACCTTCCATATTCAGATTTGCTTTCTCTTTCTTTTCCTTTTTCTTTTATTATTTTTATTGTTTTTATTTTTATTTCTTATGTTTCTTTGTTAATTGTGTTTACTGTTTTTAAGTTCATTTAGGCTGCATAAGTTTCTTTTGTTTAATAGTTCTTTTCTCTTACATATAATTCTTGCATTGGGGGATAATAGCATTACATTAATGACAATGTAAGAATTATGTGTGGGGGGAAGAATTTAGGATTTTATTTAGAGTGTTTTATTTTTGAGTCTTTTTATGTTGTTTTTTTTTTTTTTTTTTTTTATCCTTGTTTTGAAAATAACTAGATGTAAATATAATTTTTATTTTTTTTAACCCCGGTTAAATAGCGGATAACGGTACTCCGTGATTATTTAAATCGGTTCCATCAGCTACCCACAAAACTGATATTGTATATAAATTTCTCTTCCAATTTCTCTTTCAATTTTTTTTTTCATTTTTTTTTTCAGGATGGATGATATTCTCACAAGATTGCAGAAACGATTTCCTCCCTTTCCTCGAAATATTTTACTGAAGCTTTACCAAGTTCGATTTGAAAGATTAAGAATGCTTATGTACAAAGGGATTCCTGGAGACATACGTTGGATAATTGAAGCCAAGGTACGTGAGATGAATATCTTCCTGTTTTGCATTTACCAGGTACAGGTAGAAGCACTTTTGCAAAGAAGCGACGAGCAAAGCGCATGAGTTCAAATTGCCACAAATGTGCACGATGGACGTGTAATGGTAAATGTCGTTCTATTGGGATTCCGTCCTCTAATCGAGATGATAAAATTGAATTCATTAAGGATGGACTGAGTAAGGAGAATTTGGGTAATATCCAACTTTCTCTTGAGACGCATCCTAGTGGAGACGTACAAAGAGAAATTCTTGATTTATGGCCGCAATTCCAAAGGGAATGGCAACATCTTGGGAATCTGATGTTAAAAGACCATGTTTGCCAGCTTGTAAGAAAACTGGATGGGAAGCATATCCTCGACTCATAGAAGGCGTTTAAGCCGTTTCTGGACGTAAAACCAGAGGAAGATGTGAGCCACAATCACAACTACAATAAATGACTTCTCAGCTTTTGGTTTGATTTGCAATAACTTTATTTTGTTTTAATTTACGTGTTGTTCGGTTTGTGTAATTATTCTCGTTTTTTTTATTTGTCTTTTACGATTGATTTTTCTTCTCTTTTTGATTTTCTTCCTGAAATCACGCAAAAATCTTTTGTTAGGTTAACATTTTCTTCTGACAGGTCAGATAAACTTTCGGCGACATTATTACTCTTGTCTGATTCACTACTCAGTCCTCTATATATTACACCATGTACTCATTCTCTTTCAGGCACTCGAAAAAGAAAAAAAAAATGGAAAGTACTTCGTCCCAGCGCATTAAAAAAATTTGTGTCTTTGGAGGTGCTTATCCAGGGAAAAATAACATATTCGCTGATGAAGCCATAAGAGTTGGAGTAATACTTGCCCAACAAAAGATCCAGTTGATTTATGGAGGCGGTAGTACGGGTTTAATGGGAGCAGTCGCTACAGCAGCACACGCCGGAGGAAGTCCAGTTCTAGGAATCGTGCCAAAACTATTCACAAGTTTTTGTGGACCTACCGTGGGTAAGGAAATACAAGTCTGGAGTGTCCCTGAACGGATAACAATCATGTACCATTCTGCCGATGCATTCATTGCTTTACCAGGAGGTCTGGGTACATTGGAAGAAATAGCTTGCGTGGCTTCTTGGTCATCTTTGGTCACAAATAAGAAACCCATTGGTTTGCTTAATATTAATGGTTATTTTAGTAATTTGCTTTCATATTTAGATAATGCTGTGGATAATGGATTCATGTTTTCAGAGGCAAGGAGAACCATAATTTCTGCTACAACCATTGAAGATTTACTCAAAAAGCTCCAAGCTTATGAGTATTTATCTGCTACGGTTGTTTCGCAAACGCTCGAAAAAAGAAAAAGAGATATGGACGAGCAAGGAGTGGATTGCACTTTGTCTTTGTGACATTATCTAACATTTTGTTTGTTGTGTCTCAGTTATAATAAGTGGTTAGCAACCTCTACAGGTAATATCTCCTAAATTTTACCTTCTTAAAAAAAAAAAAAAAAAATTTGTTGTGTTTTAAGCAATTTAGAAGTATTCATTCTGAACAAGGTCTGAGTAAGGGAGACTTGAGACATACCTTGTCAGTTTGATTTCTTCTTTTCAAAAAAAAAAAAAAAGAGTTTGTTGTGTTTTAAGCAATTTAGAAGTATTCATTCTGAACAAGGTCTGAGTAAGGGAGACTTGAGACATACCTTGTCAGTTTGATTTTAATCTTTTTACGTTTACTTGTTAATTTTTGTTTAGTATTTTAGGATTATTTAGGTTGCATGAGTTTGTTTTGTTTTGAGTCTAGTTATTCCTATTCTTATGTTATTAGTTCTTTTCTCTTACACATGATTCTTTCATTTGGGTTAATAGACTTACATTGAGGACAATGTAAGAATTAAGTGTGGGGGGAATGATTTAGGATTTCTTTTATTTTTGTCTACTATTTTTTTTTATGAGTCTTTATTATTATTATTATTTTTTAGTGTGTTTTAGTTCCTTTTTAATACAATGATGAGATACGAATTGCATAAGTCTAAAACATATTTATTAGTGAGAAGATTTTCATGAGAATTGAGCTTGATGTCAACCTTTTTATGAGCCAATGTTAATATGATATGTTGATTGAGAAAGAAGCATGTTTAGACTTAATCTGACTTGTATAATCATTCTTGTGAGTTTTTGAGCCTAAAATGATTGATGCATTATACAAATCAATCTAATTTCTTTCTTGAGTGCTCTTATGATTACATGATTCTCTAGAACTTGCTTTAAACCGTTTGAGACTATATTGATGCATGTGACAACATGAATATGATAGAGGCATTAGGATTTTTAGCCAGGGCCAAACAACCATCCCTTATTGATGTTCCAAGAGAACACACCCTTAGTGAACCAATTTGAGCCTACATTGAATAAGCTATCTCTTTGGTAACCATAACTTGTCCCTAACCTAAATATACTTATATCTTTACCTTTGTTCCAAAGATGAATTAGCATGATTTGAGACAAGTTGCAAAGACAAGGGATATTTTTTGGTTAGAAACAAGAAATAAGTGTGGGGGGAAAAGAAAAGAAAAGTCAAGAGAAAAAGAAATGGAATACTGGCAAATACATTCCTATATAAAAAAAAAATGAATCATCTCTTGAATTTGTGGAAAAAGAAAAAGATGTTACAAAGTTGTTTAGAATGAAGAAAAGGCCCAACATGAATATCCGGCCTAGGTGACTATGTACTTGTAAAGAGTATTGAGAAGTTTCTTTGTATGATCTTTTTATGTCTCTAAACTTTATAAACTCTTTGGAACCTTTGTGATATCTTTATCCTTTTGTTCTTCAACCACATTACAAACCCCTTGGCCCCATTACAACCTTGATTAAAGACCTCTTAATTTATGAAGTTGCATGATCTTTTAGTGGAGAATAGGTGGACAAGCAAGCATATGGTAGAACTATTTTCATGAGATTGATTGAGTGTAAACACTTTACCACTACTTTAAAGAGTGAAAATCATGAGAGTATCCCATGTGAGAGGTTGAGATTAAGTTTGAATATGCACTATTTTGATTGAAATATGTTATGTTAATATTGGCTTAACTCAAACTATTTACATTCAAGCAAGAATTTTTGTGAATTTCTTTAAGCTATTGATTAGTTTTTAAGACTTGTCCAATGATTATCTCTAATTTATATTGGAAGGATTAGTTATAATTATTATTTTTAGTTTTTCTTATGTCTTCAATGTTTGTGGGTATCGTTCTAGTAAACCCTCACGAGACTAAACTCGTCCACTAGGGACACCTAGGGGTTTAAAGGCTTGTGTCACATGCTAAGTGCCACCGTGATTTCCTACGAAAGTGGATTAGATTAGATTTTCTTATTTTATTTTTATTGAGTCGTTGCTAGGGACTAGCAACAATCTAAGTGTGGGGGTGTGATAACTCGTATAATTATATAGTTTTTAGTTATGTTTTATTATTGTTTTGTGTCAAATACGAGTTATTATTGTTTAGTCTAATTGTGTTTATGATCTTTTATATTTTTATGTAATTTGGTGTTTTTCACAAGTTTCTTTGAGTGATTTCAGATTACTAGAATTAAGGGCAAATCCAGTTCAGTTCCAGTTCCGACACATTTTTCCATATCAGCTATATCTGGAGTTTCACTGAAGCAATAAGGCTGAAATTTGTAGCCGTGCAAAGCTAAGAGGCATATCTATCTTTTTCATGTTTTATACTTCTTGAAACGGAGTCTTTTTCCCTAGCGAAATCGACCATCAAGTTGGCTGATGTGCAATGACGTCTGTGCTGACCTGTTTTCGTATTTTACCCATATCTGCTTATCCACATCAGCAAATGAGCTGATTCCAATGGCTATGGATCCGTAACTGATACGGGAACCTTTGTCTAGAAGAACATATGATCATATCAGGCCTCTAATATTGACGAAATCGACCATCAAGTTGGCTGATGTGCAATGACGTCTGTGCTGACATGTTTTCGTATTTTGCCCATATCTGCTTATCCACATCAGCAAATGAGCTGATTCCAACGGCTATGGATTCGTAACTGATAGGGGAACCTTTTTCTAGAAGACCATGTGATCAGATCAGGCCTCCAACATTGACGAAATCGACCATCAAGTTGGCTGATCAAAATTGTCATACAATATGACGAAAATTGTTAGAAAAATTCACCCACCTATTATACCTACCTTTGAAATTTGTAAAGCTTGTCTCTTGTCATTTAGCCCTCCAAAATGTGTATAAATAGAGGGCCTTGGATGATTGTAAGGGATCATATTGTACATAGGTAGGATATTAGCCATTTTAATAAAATTCTCTAAGTTTTCTTCTTCTTTCTTTTCTCTAGTTTTCTTTTTCTTTAGAAAGAGCAAGAGGTTGGATAATTAATATTCTTCTTCTTCTTCTTTCTTTCTTTTATTTTCTTCTTAGATTCTATTTAATTTTATGTTTATGTTTACAATGCCTATGCTAGGCTAAACTTCTATTTGGTTAAGGGTGATTTCAAAGCCCTAGACATGTTTTGTGATTGATTTTCAGATTCTATCTATCATTAATTTTCTATCAAAGTTGCTTATGTTCTTCTACAAGAATTGTTCATGATGTTGTCTTGATTTATTTAGGTGTACAACTAGATAGATCTTGATAATTATCTATTGCTAGTTTAGGAGTCTTGATCCGTGTAATTGTCTTGATTTCCTATTCATAAGTGGCAATTTGTGATTAATGATTATGGTCAAGTTTTCAATAATTGCAAAGTGGAACATAACCTAAGTTGAACAATCCGAGCTTATGTGTTTGTTGCTTAGATCAACCTATCTTTCTCATCATAAAGCTGCCATTAAATTGAATTTAGAGAGCTTATTCTAGGTTGTTTAATGGTTAGAGATTAAATAGAGAGCTTGTTCTATTTAACGACAAACTAAGGAAAGATTGGGGTAACAGAGCTTGTTGTTATCTACGGTTGTTAACTTTGATAGTTGGTTGATATTGATAGATCTGAAATTGATTCTTAATGATGTCTACTGGTGGAGAATGAAACCTTAACCATATTTTTCATATTTGATTCTTCTTACTTATTTGTTTTCTTACTTTTAGTTTGCTTATTTTTTATATTTATTTTTATTGGCTGGTTATACCGCCTAATTTGTATATTAACTTTGTTTTATTTTTATTGGCTGGTTATACCGCCTAATTTAGTATATATATTTTTATTGGCTGGTTATACCGCCTAATTTAGTATATATATTTTTATTGGCTGGTTATACCGCCTTGCATCTTATTCTTATTATTTACTTTAGTTTAAATCTGGCTTCAAAAACCCCTTTTCTTTTATTGTTCTTGAATTTAAGTTATAAACTAATAACTCATAGATTAAAACCCAATCCCTGAGGACTCGACCCTTGCTAATCATTATACTTACAATTGATCTTTTTAGTGCAAGGTTAAATAAGATACACTCTTTTGGGTGCATCAAAATCATCTCATGCAATCTAAATAAGTTTATGTCAGTGCAAAATACGAATTAGTACTAGATTCTCATATGTTTGCTTTTCATCTCTCTCTCCACTAATGTAGACTAACACTTCGTCCAGGATCAAGTAGGTCTTATTAAGCTTGTAATGTAAGGCTGGGTCAAGGTAGGATAAAAATATGTTTCGGTTTAATTCATCCATAGACAATTTTCATTTTTTTCAGGATTTTTTTAGAGCCATAGTCTTTTCCTCAAATTACATACTTCATTGTTTGAATACACTTTCTTTTTGCTTCACCACTTTATTCTCTTCTCTTTTTTTTCTGTTCTTCATTTTTGAAGGACCGTAATTTTTTTTTACATCACCATTTTACCCAAATTTGACATGGCTCATAATTGTTTTCCTGTATGTCATATACATGCCTATGTAGTGAGGGTTAATCATGGTTTTTCTTAGTTGGCTAAGCTAAAAAATGTGTCAATAAAAAAAAATAGATATATCAATTAAGCTCAAAGAGGTATACTAAGGATGTTAATGTATAAAGGTAAGCTCGAAAGGCTCAAACGATCCAAAGATGGCCTAAATCACTTCCTCAACTTAGTGTTGTCTAGGATTTTGCCTTGAGAGCGAATCAAACAAATTCTATGTTCTAGACATAATTGCAATTCACATCAACATAATCAGTCTTTAAATAAGCAATGCAAATCTAAGCAAGAGATTAAGTGCACAATTTGTGAAAATCATATCCTAACATGAAACTAACAAAAGAATTTAACATAAAATTTTCTCATGTTTATGTTTTCCAAAAAAATAAAGATAAATCAATAACTAAAATTCATCATTGGATAAGGATTTCATCATTCTAAGTGCAATGTAGCTCAAGCAAAAACAAACAAAAAAATTGTATTTTTTTTTTAGACTCCTAATAATAAAAGTAGACAATCACACAAACTAAAATAAATCTAAAGAGACGCACCCCCAAACTTAAAACAAACATTTTCCTTAATGTTTAGAAATAAAAAGAGTAAGAACAAGAAAACTCCCCTATCGATGCAAGCAAAGCAGGAGAAGCTTTAGTTTTCCTCTTACACTTTGTTATGCTTGTCCAAGTTAGGTGAGTAGTCACTACAAAACAAAACAAAGTAAAAAAAAAATTAAAAATAATAAAAATTAAAATATTCTAAAAATTAAAATAAAAAAATAAACAGTTTAGAACTTGGGTTGCCTCCCAAGAAGCGCTTGATTGATAGTCATCGGCTTTACTATCTCATTGTTCATTAACCGGCATCCTTCCACTTGAACCATTGCCCCCCCCTTTATCTTTGCTTTATAAGGCCTTGCATTCACTAAATTGTGGCTTTCATGCATCTTGGAAGTAGAATGTGAAATTGCCTTAAGTGGTGTGGTGGAACAACTTTCATTAAATGCTTCTTTGGAATCACTATTCATCACTTTAACTGCGAAACATTCATCAAATTCGTTAGGAAACTTCATAGCCTTAAAAACTTTAAAAGTTACCTGTTGGTCTAAAACTCTCATGGTAAGTTCTCTTTTTTGCACATCAATGAGAGTTCTACCGGTGGCTAAGAATGGTCTCCCAAGAATTATGGGTATTTCACTATCTTCCTCCATGTCAAGCACAATGAAATCAGCAGGAAAGAAAATTTTGTCAACCTTGACTAGCACATCTTCAACCATGCCTCTTGGATGTTTGATGGATCTATCCGCTAGTTGCAACATCACTGTAGTGGGCTTTATTTCCCCCAAACCTAGCTTGCGATAGATGGAGGCATTAAATTTATACTCGTCCCCAAATCACATAAAGCTTTACCAAAAAATTTATCACCAATTGCGCATGGAATGGCGAAGCTTCCCGGATCTTTGAGTTTGGAAGGGAGTTTCTTTTGAAGAATAGCGTTACACTCTTCAGTAAGTGCAACTGTCTCAATCTCATCCAATTTCCTCTTCTTAGATAAAATTTCTTTCATAAACATGACATACTTAGGCATTTGTTCTAAACCTTCAGCAAAAGGTATATTAATATAGAGCTTTTTTAATACCTCAAGAAACTTCTGAAACTGTTTGTCAAGCTTATTCTTTTGAAGGCGTTGAGGAAAATGTGGTGGTGGATAGACTAAAGGCTTCTTCTCTTCTTCTTGTGCTTTTTCGATTTTTTCCCCCCCAAATTTTCCACTTTAAAAGGCTTAGGTGGCAATTCTAGCACTTTTCTTTGAAGACGTTGAGGAAAGGGTAGTGGTGGGTAACCTCGAGGTGTCTTTTCTTGAATTCTCTCATTAAGCTTCTGGCTACCCACTTCTACTTCTTTCCCACTCCTTAATGTAATGGCATTGCATTGCTCTTTCCCATGGCTCTTAGGATTGGTCATAGTATCGCTTGGAAGAGTTCCCATAAGACGATTGTTAAGTGCATTAGCAAGCTGATCCACTTGTGTCTCAAGATTTATAAGTGAAGTTTTATGCTCCTGAAGTAATTCTGAGTGATTCTGAATGAGATTATCAGTTCTTGCCATGAATTGCGTAAACATCTCTTCCATAGATGTCTTCTTTTCTTGGACAGGAGCCCTGGCTTGTGCTTGAAAACCAGGAGGGACTACTTGCTTAGCTTGTGATGATGGCCCTTGGTTGTTCCAAGAAAAGTTTTGCTGATTTCTCAAACCTGGATTATAGTCGTTTTGATATGGGTTGTTCTGCTGCCTATTATAGTTTTCCACATATTGAGCAGATTCAGCCTTGGTTGGGCATCTATCACTGTTGTGTCCTTCCCAACAATATTCACATGTTAAAAATGGGCTTTGGACTGAATGTACACTCATAGTGTCAAATTTCTTGGACAAAGCAGCCAGCTGCGCTGATAAATCACTAATATCATCCAACTGATAAACACCTAGAGCTTTCTTTGGCAAAATTTGCTCAGTGGACCATTGATAATTATTGGATGCCATCACCTCAATTAAATCATAAGCCTCATCAATTTCTTTCCCCATGAGTGATCCACCTACTGCAGCATCTATAGAACTTCTAGTAGGACTTATTAACCCATTGTAGAAGGTGTTTACCTGAAGCCAGTCAGGTATCCCATGATGAAGACATCGTCAAAGCAGATCTTTGTACCTTTCCCAAGCTTCACATAATGATTTTGAGTCATATTGCGTAAAAGATGTGATATCATTCCGCATCTTAGCTGTCTTGGCAGGAGGAAAATACTTGGCAAGAAATTTCTGGGCAAGATCAGCCCAAGTGGTAATGAAGCCAGCAGGAAGAGAGTTCAACCAACTCTTGGCCTTATCTCGAAGTGAGAAAGGGAAGAGTCTTCATCTAATGGCATCATTAGTAACACCGTTCAGTTTGAAAAGATCGCAAACTTCCATGAAATTCACGATGTAAGCATTCAGGTCATCGTTCGGTAAGCTGCAGAACTGAACTGATGTATTGATCATCTGAAGGATGGCTGTCTTTATCTCGAACGTATTGGCCTGGATGGCAGGCCTCTGAATACTAGTCTGAAGATGTTGCATGAGAGGAACCCCAAACTCTTGCAAAGTCTTTGTTTCGTCAGCTTCAGCCATTGTACCTGAAAATAAGAAAGAAAAAGAAAGTTTAAATAAAGACTAAGGTTACTTGGTATTAATATTAACAAAAAAACAAAAACAAAAACTCCCCGGCAACGGCGCCAAAAACTTGTTGTCAAAATTTCACTACGCAAGTGTACGTATCGTTAACAAGTAATAAAGTGAAAAGTAGAGTGTCGATCCCACGAGGAATTGTTACTAACTTTGTTAAGAACTAAAATTAAAACAACTTAATCTTATTAAAACCATTAATTAAAGATTGAAAATAAAAAATAATAATAAAAGAATGTAAATTAAAAGATAGATTAAACAATTAAGAAGAGCCTAAGTTTACAATTTCCCTCAACACTTCGCTTGAACTTCTCTTAACTTGACTAATGATCTTGAGTTGTTAACCTAGAGTTCTAATCTATTTATAAGGATCTTCCGATGGTCTTATAAAAATATCCCTCTTAACCAATTAACTATATTCCTATGATAATTGAATTAAAGAGAAACTCATTAAGCTTAGACTCTAAAATTGGTAACACATGACACGTAAGTGTATTCCTACCTTACATGCAGATCAATTCATCCTAATAAATGAATATGAAACATGTGTCATTCAATCCATGTCTAATAATAAACTACCTTTTCCAAGTTGTATCTAGGTTACCACATCAATCTAATTGGCAGCTAAGCAATTAGAAGCATTAAGCACAAGATTGAATAAACAACATCAAATATCATTAAATCAAGCAAGAAAAAAAGTACAATAATCCAAACTACATGTTGAGTTCCATTGCAATCCTAGAAAAAGTAAATTAGTTCATACTAATTAATAAAAATATAAAACAAAGGAGTTTCACCGTCATAAATAATACAAGAAAGATAAATAAGATAAGGGATAAGAGAAAACTAAAGCGTTGTCAGATCTTTAGTCTTCAATCCTTCAAAATCTCTATTGATCCTTGCAAACTTGTGGTGGTTGCTCTCCTCTTAAGAAAATTAAGTTATTTACAAGCTTCAGATTTGACAGCTAGGGAAAAGTCCTTTATAAAGTCCTAAAGGGTTCCTATTTATAGAACTCCAAAAGCCTGAAGTAGGAAAACTTTGTGGACAAGTAACAACTTTCAGCTTTGACTTTCCATATATGAACTGGTATTCTCCTTATTGTTTCAGGACTCTACAAAAATACAAAGTCATTAAATAAATAAATAAATTAAACATAATATAAATAAATAAAACTAAATTAAAAATAACTAAAAATAATTAATTAATTGTTTAAACTATAAGGATTTAGCTATATAAATTATGGTAAAATAACTCTCTTTTATAGAGTTATCATACCCCAAAACTTAAGATTTTGCTAATCCTCAAGCAAAACAAACTAAATAAAATGAAACAAAACGTAGCTAGAGATGAATGCACTTAACTAATGATTCCATTAATAGTCGTCAAAAGTTATATCAAAATCACAACTCAAAGTAGAACTCAAACATAATCCAGCTTTATGATTCAATTCAATCGTATGCATCATGCTCGAATGGATTTTTAGTGTGTGTTTGAATAATCTCTTTGCAAATCATCACATGCAATCTAAATAAGTTTATGTCAGTGCAAAATACGAATTAGTACTAGATTCTCATATGTTTGCTTTTCATCTCTCTCTCCACTAATGTAGACTAACACTTCGTCAAGGATCAAGTAGGTCTTTATTAAGCTTGTAATGTAAGGCTGGGTCAAGGTAGGATAAAGATATGTTTCGGTTTAATTCATCCATAGACAATTTTCATTTTTTTTCAGTATTTTTTTAGAGCCATAGTCTTTTCCTCAAATTACATACTTCATTGTTTGAATACACTTTCTTTTCGCTTCACCACTTTATTCTCTTCTTCTTTTTTCTGTTCTTCGTTTTTGAAGGACCGTAATTTTTTTTTTACATCACCATTTCACCCAAATTTGACATGGCTCATAATTTTTTCCCTGTATGTCATACACATGCCTATGTAGTGAGGGTTAATCATGGTTTTTCTTAGTTGGCTAGGCTAAAAAATGTGGCAATCAAAGAAAATTGATATATCAATTAAGCTCAAAGAGGTATACTAAGGATATTAATGTATAAAGGTAAGCTCGAAAGGCTCAAACGATCCAAAGATGGCCTAAATCACTTCCTCTACTTAGTGTTGTCTAGGATTTTACCTTGAGAGAGAATTAAACAAATTCTAGGTTCTAAACATAATTGCAATTCACATCAACATAATTAGTCTTTAAATAAGCAAAGCAAATCTAAGCAAGAGATTAAGTGCACAATTTGTGAAAATCACATCCTAACATGAACTCATGTTTATGTTTTCCAAAAAAATAAAGATAAATCAATAACTAAAATTCATCATTGGATAAGCATTTCATCATTCTAAGTGCAATGTAGCTCAAGCAAAAACAAAAAAAAAAATGTATTTTTTTTTAGACTCCTAATAATAAAATTAGACAATCACACAAACTAAAATAAATCTAAAGAGACACACCCCCAAACTTAAAACAAACTTTTTCCTCAATGTTTAAAAATAAAAAGAGTAAGAACAAGAAAACTCCCCTATCGATGCAAGCAAAGCAGGAGAAGCTTTAGTTTTCCTCTTACACTTTGTTATGCTTGTCCAAGTTAGGTGAGTAGTCACTACAAAACAAAACAAAGTAAAAATTAATAAAAATAATAAAAATTAAAATAAAAAAATAAACAGTTTAGAACTTGGGTTGCCTCCCAAGAAGCGCTTGATTTATAGTCATCGGCTTTACTATCTCATTGTTCATTAACCGGCATCCTTCCACTTGAACCATTGCCCCCTTTTTTCTTTGCTTTATAAGGCCTTGCATTCACAAAATTGTGGCTTTCATGCATCTTGGAAGTAGAATGTGAAATTGCCTTAAGTGGTGTGGTGGAACAACTTTCATTAAATGCTTCTTTGGAATCACTGTTCATCACTTTAACTGCGAAACATTCATCAAATTCGTTAGGAAACTTCATAGCCTTAAAAACTTTAAAAGTTACCTATTGGTCTAAAACTCTCATGGTAAGTTCTCCTTTTTGCACATCAATGAGAGTTCTACCGGTGGCTAAGAATGGTCTCCCAAGAATTATAGGTATTTCACTATCTTCCTCCATGTCAAGCACAATGAAATCAGAAGGAAAGAAAAATTTGACAACCTTGACTAGCACATCTTCAACCATGCCTCTTGGATGTTTGATGGATCTATCCGCTAGTTGCAACATCACTGTAGTGGGATTTATTTCCCCCCAGCCTAGCTTGCGATAGATAGAGGCATTAAATTTATACTCGTCCCCAGATCACATAAAGCTTTACAAAAAAACATTTCACCAATGGCGCATGGAATGGCGAAGCTTCCCGGATCTTTGAGTTTAGAAGGGAGTTTCTTTTGAAGAATAGCGCTGCACTCTTCAGTAAGTGTAACTGTCTCAATCTCATCCAATTTCCACTTCTTAGATAAAATTTCTTTCATAAACTTGACATACTTAGGCATTTGTTCTAAACCTTCAGCAAAAGGTATATTAATATAGAGCTTTTTTGATACCTCAAGAAACTTCTGATTTGATGGCTATGTAATGCAGAAAAATAGAGTTAGTTGGCAAGAGTTTGTTATGGATATGTGCTAAAGGTTCTGTGATAGGACCTATTCTGATATCATGAGAAGTTCAATAAGCTCACTCAAAAAGGGACGTTGGATGCCTACCAATAAAAATTTGAGGAACTTAAGCCCTATATGCTACAATTCAATCCCAACCTACCATAAGCTTATTTCGTTTCTAGTCTTGTTAATGGCCTTAAGGAGGAGCTCAAGCCTAGGGTCAAGGCTTATGAATAGAGAAGAGCTCAAAATCTCTATTTTAAGTGTGGAGACAAATTCATCTATGGTCATGTTTGCAAAAGCAAACAGTTAAACTTGATTATTGTGGATGACAGTAAGGAAGAGCTTGAAGAACAAGAAGAAGTTCAAGAAGATGCAGAACAAGAAGTATAGGAACTCAAACCAGCAATGAAAGTGGGTTAGAGATCTCAATTAATGCTCTTATAGGAAGTGTTGGTCATAATACCTTGAGGATCCAAGGCAGTGTGAAGGGCAAACCTATCAGTGTGCTTGTTGATAGTGGAAGCACTCACAGCTTCATCATTCCTAGATGGGCCAAGGATGGAATGGAGTTATTGCACACAAATCCCTTGTCAATTACAGTAGCAAATGGGGAAAAGCTCTATAGTACTGCCCAATGTAAACAGTTGGAATGGGTAATGCAAGGTCACAAGTTTAGCCATGACTTAAGAGTTTTGCCTATGGGTGGTAGTGACATGGTACTAGGTGTTGACTGGATGAAGAGGTATAGTCCTCTAACTCTTGACTTTAATGAACTTTCCTTGTCTTTTCAAAAGGATGGTCAGTAAGTTATTCTCAAAGATGGACAACTGACTCTAAACTCAGAATGATAACTGGGGACAAGCTTCAGAAGATGGTGGTGGGTAAGGATTCTGAGATACTTGGGGAGCTGTATATGATCAGTACTAACTGTGAAGAACTTGAGACACCAACTGCACTTCAGGCCTTGCTAAATCAATATTCTGATATGTTTGAAGAACCAAAACATCTGCCACCAATTAGATCCCATGATCATGGTATTCCACTCAAAGCTAATGCACAGCCAATGAATCTGAGACCATACAGATTTCCATACCACCAGAAGGCAGAGATTGAGAGACAGGTGAAAGAAATGCTGATTGCATCCATCATTCAGACCAGTAAAAGTCCATTTGCATCACCATGTCTCTTAGTTAAGAAGAAGGATGGAAGCTGGAGGCTGTGTGTGGATTACAGACGGCTAAATGCCATGACAGTGAAGGACAAATTTCCAATACCTATAGTGGAGGACTTGTTGGATGAGCTTAAGGGTGCTAAGGTCTTCTCCAAGCTAGACTTAAGGTCTAGTTATTGGTAGATCAGAGTTAAGCAAGAAGACATTCCAAAGACAGCTTTTAGAACTCACCATGGCCGCTTTGAGTTTAAGGTAATGCCATTTGGACTCACTAATGCCCCTACTACTTTTCAGGCCCTTATGAATGACATATTCTCCTTGCACTTAAGAAAATTTGTGCTTGTGTTCTTTGATGATATATTGGTGTATAGTGTTAACTCTAAAGAGCATTTTAAACACTTACAAACTATTTTAGATCTTCTAAGGTCACACAGGTTGTTTGCAAAGATAAGTAAATGCTTTTTTGGACAAAAACAAGTTGAATATTTGGGGCATGTTATATCATCTGATGGAGTATCAACAGACCTTGCCAGGATAGATGCTATGAAGGAGTGGAAGCTGCCTGGTAACTTGAAGTCACTAAGAGGATTCTTAGGCCTCACTGGGTACTATAGAAAGTTCATCAAGAGGTATAGGGAGATCAGTAAACCTTTGACTGACATGCTCAAGAAGGATGGGTTCACCTGGAGCCCTAAAGCAACTGCAGCATTTAATCAGTTGAAAGAAGCTATGTGCACTGCACCTATTTTGACCCTACCAGATTTTTCAAAGCCATTCTATTTGCAAACTGATGCTAGTGGGGTTGGCATTGGAGCTGTCTTGTCACAGGATGGTAGGCCTATAGCCTATTTGAGCAAGCTTTGGGACCTAGAATGTGGATTTAAGCATTTATGAGAAGGAGTACTTGGCTATATTAATGGCAGTCTCCAAGTGGAGGCATTACTTGGAAGGAGGGCTATTTGTCATAAAAATGGATCATGAATCCTTGAAGTATTTGTTAGAACAAAAGCTTACCACTACCATTCAAAAGAGAGGATTGACTAAACTGCTTGGGCTAGACCATACTATACAGTACAGAAAGGGCAAGACAAACAAGGCAACTGATGTCTTTTCCATATAGTTTGAGACAGAAGCAACACTTTGCAGCTTGACTTCAACAACTATTATACTTGAATGGGTTAAGGAGGTGAAGCTCAGTTATGAAAGGGATGATTTTGCCAGGGACAAGATTGTTTCACTCTCTGTTACTCCTACTGCAATACCAGCTTATTCTTCCAGTAATGGAATTTTGAGGTATAAAGGTAGGGTTTACATTGGGAATCAAGGACCATTGCGAGAACAGATACTTCAACAGCTGCACGACTCACCTTAGGGAGGTCACTCTGGCATACAGGCAACTTACTACAGAACTAGACTGTACTTTTACTGGCCAGGGTTGATGAAACAAGTGCAAACTCATGTCCAACAGTGTGACATTTGCCAGAGAAATAAGTATGAGCATAGCCCTTATCCTGGTTTGTTACAACCAATCCCTATTCCTAAACAGACATGGGAAGTTATAACCATGGATTTTATTGAGGGATTACCTCCTTCACAAAAACAAACCTGCATAATGGTGATTATTGATAAGTTCAACAAGTATTCACACTTTCTTTCCCTCTCTCATCCATTTACTTCCTTAGATATAGCTAAACTATACCTTAGCAATATCTACAAACTACATGGAGCTCCTAAGACCATCATATCTGATAGGGACAAAGTGTTCACTAGTAATGTCTAGCAAGAGTTGATGAAGCTGCTAGGAACGGTGGTACAGTTGAGCACTGCTTATCACCCTGAAACTGATGGCCAGTCTGAGAGGTTGAATCAATGTTTGGAACAGTACTTAAGGTGCATGTGTTTTCTCAAACCCAAAACTTGGGTCACTTGGCTGCCTCTAGCAGAATGGTGGTATAATACCAGCCATCACTCAACCATTGGAATGTCCCCATTTCAAGCATTATATGGCTACCAACCCCCTGGTTTTGCTTGGGATGCTAGTTCCCTAGCTTGTGTACCTACTGTGGAAGACTTACTTAAAGAAAGAGAGCAGTTGAGCAAAATGTTGGTAAATCAACTTGAGAAGGCTCAGGAAAGGATGAAGTTCTATGCTAACAAGAGGATAATTGAGCTAGAATTTCAAGTTGGAGATGAAGTGTACTTAAAGCTTCAACCCTACAAGCAAACTTTCTTAAGTCTTAGAAAGAATTTGAAGCTATCATCACGGTACTATGGACCTTACACTGTGATTGCAAGAATTGGAGCAGTGGCTTATAAGCTACAATTACCTACTACTTCTAGAATGCACCCTGTTTTTCATGTTAGCCTACTTAAGAAAAAAATTGGGAGTAAGAAGGTGTCTAGTATAGCTCCACTAGAGGTGAATGAAGAAGGTTAGCCCTTGATATTTCCTGCTACAGTGCTAGATAAGAGGATTATTAAGAGGAACAACCAAGCAATCACACAATTGCTGATTGAGTGGGCTAATTTAGGGAAGAAGAATGCCACTTGGCAAGACTATTCTGTCCTAGTCAATCAGTTTCCATCTTTTGATCCTTGGGGACAAGGATCAGCTAAAGGAGGGGGTAATGTTATGAACTACAGTGATGATCATGGTGAAGCAATATTGCAACTATCAGCTGAAGGCGCAGGAGAAGTACTGATGGGGTGCTGTACAGAGAAAGAAGGCCTACAAGTTCTAGAAGAATGCATTGTACCAGCTAGATTACAGTTACAGCAGCTGGAATGGAATCACCAATTAGTTAGGAACGGCTAAATTCTAGAATTGTACTTGCCAACTGTCTAGGACAATGATGTATTCATTTTCTTTAGCATTTCACGTTTTTTACTCAACTTTCAAGGAAATATATATGTAAGGAGAATGTATTAACGTTTTTCTTATGAAATGAAATATAAAATTTCTTCTCTATTCTTCTATCTTCTTCCTGGTCTCTTATCTCTCTTTTACATTCATACCATTTCATTACAAACTTTTTTTTACGTCTTTGAAAATGGTATTTATACTTACAAGAACAAAGAGGAAAAAATAGAAATTTAGTTAACTCCTAACTCTAATTGTGATCTAATTTCTCTTTGCCTTCTTGCTCATGGATCATGGGTAGAAATTGCTCTTCATGCTACCTTCCACTCCATGTAACCGTTACTTCATGCTTCTTCTCAACCGCTTTTGATTTCTTATCCTTAAAGCTGAAATTCCTATAGCCTCAATGTTGACCATGTAACTTTTTATTCACAGCCCATAATGCTAGAATTTCTCTAGCAATAACTCTTAAGCTGGTGACTACCTTGCCAACTGCCTGTGGAATTGTTACCATGTTGATCTCTTCTTGGTTCCTTGATTCCAGACTTTGGTTTTTCCAGCACTAACATTAGACGTAGATTAAATGTGTAATCACCTTGGTAACTACTAGATCTGTTTAAGGGTCGAGCTACTCGTCTGGCCCGATAAAGCCAACTCATATTAGATCGGGCTTGGGTAAACATTTTTTCGATTCGAGGTGGCCCAGTCCAACCCGAATTATTATTTATTAATAAAAATATTTTATTTAAATTTAATCATAAAAATATTAATATATTAATATAAAAAATTAAATAATGATTCGACCTTACTGGCCGAGCTTGAGTAAAAATTATGAAAAAATTCCTAGTCGTCCCTTGAACACCTCAAGTAACTACCCTTTAAGTTGCTAGAATTTTTCCACCACATTGGGTTGCACTAGGTCATAGTAGACCTAATTTTAAGCCTATGTGGGTTCTCCATTTCTCAAGCCTTTACCCATACGTTTGGGCCTAATGTTTCTTGGTTGGGTTTTATCTCAAAGCCCATATCATTAGTTAATTAATTCAATTATTTAACCTAATTATTAACCACATGTATTGAGCTAAGTTTTACTTGAACTTATACAGCTAAATTCATTAGTTCAAATTATTGACTATTTTTTTTCTCAATAGTGTTTTAATTTTTTTTTTTGGCAAGAAATTAAAATATAAACAATTGTCTTTTGGAAGGAAAATGTATATGGTTCTAAAATCATTTAAAGCTATTATAGTCGCTAAATTTTTTTTAAGGAACATTGCCTTAGTTAAATGTGCATAGCAAAGTAAATGTACATGGCAGAAAGAACGAATCTTAGCAATTTTCATTAAATAAAAATAGAGAGACTCAATTGGATAGAATAAATGAAAAAAATATATATGTGAATATTTTGAAAAAAATACAAATTCTTTTTTAATATATTAAAGAAAAAATAGACACACACCGGACTTGACATTTGCCATTACCAGTGTTATTAAAATCAGAGCAGCCGATCGAACCGGTTGAATCAGAAACTAGTGACTTGTTCGATTCAGTGCATGTCATAGAAACGGATTTTTCCGAACCGATAGAAAACCGATTGAACTAATAAAAAATCGAAAAACTAAAAAAAAATGGTTTTACACTTTTTTTATATAAAAAAAAAAAAAAAAAAAACTTAATTGCATATGATTTTAACCCCTTGAATCTATAAAGTAATACTATTTAACCAAATACATATTTTTATTAAATATTGATTATATTTAATACTTGTTTAATATTAAAATTACTTATTTAATATTTAATTTCTTTTATAATAAAATCGGTCGATTTAACCAATTCAACTGGTTGAACTGATAATCGAAAGTCTCACCGATTCGACTTACAATCCTATTTTTTCAACATCGGCCATTACAATCTAAAATTTTCTGTCAACTTGTTTCCCGTTCAAATATATCTCCCAAACGCCAAGTTATTTCTGGACCCATATATTGTCTAAAATTTTTGTATCTTTTTCATGTATGTATAGCTTTTTCTTTTATTTTTAACCTATATTTCTTTCTTGATTTCATTTTTAATACATGGATAGTAAATTTTTTAACTCTACAAAAAACATTAAAAATCTGTCACATATTTTATTTATTTTTTAAATTAATTGTTTTAAATACACCCTAAGGACATGTGTGAAGTCTAAAAACTTCAATGATGGTGTAAATTTTTTCTTAATAATTATTTTAGAAAAATTATCACATCCAGTGACAATAAAATTATTACATTGCATAAATAGGGTTAGTAAGATGACACCTACCCTTAGGGTTAGAGGTGCTCATGGATCGAGCTGGGTCGAGGCCCAAATTTTTTTTGAAGATCCTTGCCCAGGCCTGGCCCATCGACCCATGAGCACTATTCATTATATTTCAAAAATTAAAAAAAAATTATTAATATTTTTATAATTAAAATAAAATAATATTATTTTAATACCTAAAACATTGTTTCGGGTCAGGCCGGCTCGGAACAAGAATTCTCTGTCCAGGCCCAGCCCAGTATTGGTCGGGCCGG
Source organism: Fremontodendron californicum (assembly GCA_030761205.1). Classification (NCBI taxonomy): domain Eukaryota; kingdom Viridiplantae; phylum Streptophyta; class Magnoliopsida; order Malvales; family Malvaceae; genus Fremontodendron; species Fremontodendron californicum. The sequence continues at coordinate 26,885,918 of JAULJL010000009.1, forward strand.
GCAGACTGCCCGACCCGTGAGCAAGTCTACTTAGGGTATAGTAAAAAATTTAAAAAAAATAATTAAAAAATATGACATATGATAACCTCTTAACCCGCTTGTGAAGTTAAAAAAATTTCATCATCAATATATAAAAAAAAAAACTCTTAAATTAAATATATTTTTCTTCAAAAATCGATCTGTCGGCTCGTTTTACTGTTTAAACAAAATTAAAAAATATATTTTTATAATTAAATTTAAATAAAACTAATTTTTTATCATATAAACAATGATTTGTGCCAAGCCGGGGTGACCCGAATAAAAAAAAACTCTATACAAACCCGACCAAATACGAGTCGGATCTGTCGAACCAAACAGGCTACCCAACTCTTGAGTAATTCTACTTCAAACATAGCTATCCTTGCTCACATTAAGTATAGAATAAGATGATATTATCTAATTCAATACACTTTCTTATCATATTTTATTCTATCCTATTCATTATTATTAGTGGTATCCATAAACTTGGCAGGTCAGGTCAAGTTTGATTAGCAGTTCCAAAATTTTGTCCAAAACCGTTTTGATCAGCTCATTTAGATTCGGTTACCATTTAAAATATAATTAAAATATTAAAAATTATTTTAATATTTTTAAATGCATTTTAAAATTAAAACTAAATAAAATATTTAATTAATAATCCGAACCGAACTATGAACAGATCTAATCATCAGATCCATTAAAATGTATAAAGGCATTATGATAAGCATGGAGAGGCCAAAAAAAAAAAAAACCTTTTTCACAAATCACTTTGTGATTTCCATTTCTTCAGCAATTATATATATTGCTAATAGGGACCAACTATCCCTTTGAAACCCAAATGCAACTGCTTTTCATGCAACAAGAGCTTGACCATATCAGTTGTCAAAATACCACCCATGCCTCCTCATTATCTGTGAAAAGTCCAATCAAAATTTAAAGAATGAAGGCATGAATACTTAGGAACAAGGTAGAAAGGGCAACGTGAGCCCGTCCATACGAGTCAAACAAAATTCGTAGCCTCCACTAAGAGAGGGAACTTCACCATAAAAATTTCTAGACCATATTTGGAAAGAAGCAATTGAATCGCATTTTATTAAGTAAACAAATGCATCCTGCAAATTGTAAAATCCAAAACAACCACATGTAATCTGCGGAAAACTTTTTCCAATCAAAATCCGAATAAACAGATGAGAAATGCGGAAGAATTCAAGGCCAGCAAATGAAGCACAGAACACAGTGAAAGTTTAAAGGATATATATCATACACCTAATACATGCATAGCAATGTTAAAGTAGTCCAATGCAGACCAGACCACCTTTCCCAATTTTCTACTTTTCCTTTTTTTTTTTTTTTTTTTTTTTTTTTTTTCTGCATCTTTCTTTTGTTATACACATCAGGGCCACTATGAACCCTTATCATCAGGAATCTTTTGAATGTACAATTCTTTGGGGTTACCAAAAAAAATATCATCTACTGCTATTGAGGCGGATGACCAATATTCTTCTTCCTCTATCTCCAATTCCAACTCAGGCTCTTCAGATCCAAATTCAGGTGACTCTATATCAGCAAGGTTCTTCAGATCAACAATTGAAAGATCATCTAAACGGTTCACCACCAAGTCTGCAGCCCCAAGCTCATATACTGGATGCTTGCTAGCAACAGCCACACACTTCATCTGTGCATCATGGGCAGCTTCAACTGTCTGATTAGAGTTCCCAAACACAATGCAGCGCTCAGGTATAAATTTCAGAAGCTGTGCAGCATAAACAAACATTTCCGGATCTGGTTTCCCCCGGTGAACATCCTCTGCTGCAACAATGACACTGAAGAACCCTTCAATCCCAATGGCTCGAATTGCAGTCTCAAGAACTTCTTTCGGTCGGGTAGAAACCAATGCCATTGGTATCTTGTAACGTGTCAAGGCATTTATAAACTCTTGGGAACCATTACGTAATCTATATATCCCACCTTGCAAAGCTTGGTAAATTTCTTCCATCCTTGCAGCCATTCTTCTTAACTTTGCTGGGTCTCTTGACCAGCACAAAACTTCGGAAATTGCTTGCTCATTCTTCATCCCTTCTATTCTTCTGAGGATAAAGGCAGGGGGAGGTGATTTTCCTTCTTCCTCAGCAAGAGCCAGCCAGGCTTGCTTCTCAAGCTGAGGATTATCTTCTATTATAACTCCTTCCCATTCAAATAAAGCACCTAGCCAACCACAACCCATCCTTTCTTGTCGAAGCAAGGGATTATGTAACGAAGGATTATCAGCTCTGTTCTCTGGCGGCCATAAGCCAGGCTTTCGATCTACACTAGTATCAAGTTGATAGTTCCAATTCCTTGGTGTTCTTTCTTCATCTCTATATGCATGAACCTCTTTCGTCAGCTCCATTGCAATCGCCTTAATGGATGAATTAATTAACCTTTCAACTCTCAATCTTGGCAAAGGAGAGACAACAATCCTTTTACCAATAAATTCAGTTGAGGGAAACCGGCAGTTACTCGAAGGTTTCTGTTTGTAGGAGACATTCCTAACGGAAATTCTTCCACACAATGGCCGGTGCCCAAGAAGTGATGTTGTTGCAATCGACTCCACCATCACCATGTTTACTAAAGGAATAATATCTACAACCCCAAGCTATATTCTATCTTAATAAGCTTTTGTTTACGCCAGCAAATCCTTCTGAACTTTTGCGGAATTGAAACAATACAACCCACACCAATAAGTACAAAAACTATTCGACCGGTGATTGAGAACCAAGAGTCAAACTTTCCTCAAGATACACCCAATTCTCCCATCAGCCATCCAGATAGAACCTAAAACAATTAAGTCAAAAGACCAAGCTATTGTAAGAAAGCTGCAAAGAAAATCCTAAAGTGATTCTTTAAAGCTGCATAAAAAAAATCCTAAAATGATTCTTTATTACCACAAAAAAGGTGAATAATTAAAAAAAACCTTGTCAAATTGGAAATCCCAACCATAAAAACATCCCTTTTAAGGAAAATTAAAGTAACCCATTAACCCAAACAATCTTAAACAGGCAGATTAAAAAATAAAAAGAAGCACAACTAGAAAAGCCCAGAAAGAGAAAATTAAATAAAGAACAAAAGATATACAAACATGATTAAATTTATCCAGAAAATATCCGACAATTATTACAAAAAATAAAAAAGCTTCGGCTCAAAATACATCAAAATATAGAATAAAACATGAAAATGAAAGAAGAAGTTGAAGAACCTGGGAAGGAAAGAGTCCTTGATGAAAGATTCGACGGCTGTTCTGAATCAGAGAGGGTAGATTCACCTTCTAAGAATAATATGTGAATCTCCTTTCCTTTCCTTTCCTTTCTATTTTTATTTTTGTTGTAGTTGTTAAAGAAGAAAAAGATTTTTTTTAAATTTATTTTTGGGTGTGTGGTTTATAATTTATGGAGTTATAAGAGAAGGCCGGTGATGGCCGTAGAAGAGTGTCGACGATTCAAAGTGGGATCCACTTACTTGTAATTATTTCTGCTACGTCGTATCGATGGACTAAGGTCTAAGCATTTAACTTCCTTACTCTTAAAGCCTCGTCCACCGCCCACATATTTCATTATTTTGAACAGTATTTATCTTATTACTATCTTTTACCATTATCTTCCAGAAGAAATAAGAATAAGATGTGATTACTAACATCTATATTAATAATAAAATAATTTTTTTTAATTGAGTTGCTGTAATGAATTAAGTGATATTAATTTTATTAAAAAAATAAAATAAATTCAAATGAATTATAATATAAATAATACAAAAAGTATTGATGGTTTTTAATATATATATATATATATATATTTTAAAAATCATCAACGTCTTTAGTACAATACTATCTACTCCTAAAAACTACCTGTGCATATATATTTTTTTATTTTTTTAAAATATATTTTTCACATCATATTTTTCTCTTCCACTCACCTAACCAGTATACAAATATCTAATGAAATTAAGTTTTTTTTTTTTTTTTTCCGAAATGTTTTGAGTTTCCTACAAAGAAGAAGGTCAAAAGAGTGGTCAATTTGTCATTGTTTTAAAGGTGAATACTCTATTTTGTCACTTTATTTTTATTATTTTTATTGATTTTTATCATTATATTTTTTTTATTTTTATGAATTTTAGACAAAAATTAATCAAAATATTATATTTTGTAAAATATTTTGTTAATATATTTTAAATAAATTATGAATAAAACATAAAATATAATGTGAATATTTCACATGTAATAGAAATGTATACGTGAAAATTGAAATGTTACTTTAGAAGAAATACTATTTCATTTTGATAAAAATTTATATTAAAATAATTATTAAATCTGTAAAGGTTTATATTTTTCAAATTTTATGTATTCACCTTATCTAATATATACTGAAAAAAAATATATATATATTACTAATCATATTTTTTTCAAAAAACAGATATTACTTTAAGCTTATAAATAATAACATGTGCTACATCATTTTTTTTTCAATATTTAATTTTTTTAAAATGTTTATTACTTTGTGATTTTGTTGTTTATTTACTTTGATAATTTAATTTTTTCGCATTATTTCCTTTTTTTTGTCACATATTTTGCAATTGATATTGTATTTATTTCGATATTTTGATAAAGATCGAAATTTATTAAAAGGTATATCAATATTTATTTTATTATTTAATTGATCTTTGAAAAATAAATTTTATGTTTTTATCTTAAAAAACAATATTATATGTATATTTATTTTTTTTGGCTTTTTGGTACATATATAATATCTCCTAATTTTTTCTCAATTTGATCATGATCATAATAGTAAAATTTAATTTTCTTATGACATGTTATATTGGATATATATTTCTATATATTATAAATTTTAAAAATTCATATATAATTATGAGGAAAAATACTAATTTTTGTGTATAAACAAGTATTTGAATAAATAAAACTAATCCATGTATCGCATGAGTCACAAATTAGTTTATATTAAATAAGTATTTTTCAATTTTTTTAAAAAAAAAAAAAACTAATTTTAATTTCTCAAATATAAACAAGTCTGACTTAAAAAAGATAGAAAATAATTGGCCTAGGTAAAGAAGTCCAACAATGAAACCGAGTTTAGTTGTCCATTTAAAACATTATTTTTCACCAAACCCAATTACTTTCTTTCTTAATCTCTTTTTTTTTTCTTTTTTGGCCCCACTTATTTTTATTTTATAAATTAAAATTAAATTTTAAAAAATATATTTTAAAAATATTATTTGAAAAATATTATTTAAGTATAAAATTTTATAAAAAAACGAATAATAATTTCTTCCAACCTGGCATGTCACATGTATATTTTTACTACATATGAAATATCCACATCATATTTTACATCTTATTCGAAACTTATTATAAATATATTAATAGAATATTCTATAAAATATTCTAAATCCATTAGCTTTGGACAAAAAATCACATAAAATGAAATATTCTATAAAATATTCTAAATCCATTAGCTTTGGATAAAAAATCACATAAAATGAAAATAAAAAACAAAAGAACAGTGGCAAAACACTACAAGAGTCTTTTCTAATGGAAATTTTTTGTCGAAAATAACTAGTCTTTTCCGACGATTTTTCAACGGATCCGAAGGAAATTGGTTTTCAGATTTTTTGACAAAATTTCCATCGGAAATTGTCGATGGAAGTAGTTCCATAGAAAATTCCTTCGGAATAAAAAAGGCTGGGGAACAATTATTTGGCGCGAAAACTTTTTACGAAAGTTTTCGTCGAAAACAATTATGATTCCATCAAAAAATGTCATTCACTAAATTTAATTATTTATTTTACTTATTACTATTTACAGACCAAAAAATTCATCGAAAATTCCTTGGTAAAGTCAATTTTCGACAGGATATATCGACAAAAATTTCCATTGGTATTTGCTTTTAAAAAATTATTTTGATTTTTGTTTTTTTTGAAAAAAAGCAATACCGACATAAGTTTCCATGGATAATTTGTTTCATCAATGAAATTTTCGATAGAAATTCCGTCCTTAGTTTCCTTTATATTTTCTAGAAATAAATAATTTAATTTTTATTATAAATTAAAAATTAAATTCTGACAAAATTATCAATAAAATTTATCGGTAATAACTTATACCGACGAAATTTCATTCAAATTTTTCATCAATTATTATTTTTTGATAATTTTTCATCAATTATTTAGTTTCAAGAAAAACGGAAAATTTCCCCCGAAATTTGTTTTTGACAAAATTTTTTTGTCGAAAAATTTAAAAGGGTTAAAACTCAGCAAATTTATTTAAATATAGTTTTTTTTTTTAATTTTCAAATTACTGATTTTTTTTTTATTTACCAAAATATTTCCTTTTTAGTATGGATGAAATAACAAAAATTCTACAAGGGAAATCGCCATCTCAGATGGCGACTTTCTTTGTAGAATTTTTTAGGAAAAAAAAAATTGAAAACACTAAAGGGAAGTCGTCATTCCCCATGGTGACTTCCCTTCATGTTTTTAAAAATAAATAAATAAATAAATAAAACTATAAGGGAAGTCGCCATGGGTTTTTTTAAAAACATGAAGGGAAGTTGCCATGGGAGATAACGACTTCCCTTGTGGTTTAAAAAATAATAATAATTTTAGTGTTTGGAAGTCGTCATCCCCCATGGCGACTTCCAAACTAATTTTTTTTTTTTAATTCAAAAATTAATAGCGTTTTCCAATGGTAAAAAATAAAATAAAATAAAGAAATAATTTGAACATTTATATAACAAAATAAAAAAAAAATAATTTTTAAAAAATATGTATAACAGTTACAAAAATTTAAATAACGGTTTATTTTTTATATTTAATCAAAGAAAAATAAAAAATTATAATTATATATAAAAATATAATTATATAACATGTAATGATAAATAGAAAAAAAAAACTTGCATAACATGAAATACGAAACATGTAAATTTGTACATTATTTAACAAAAATATATTATTCTCGTTATATATTATGATACAAAAATACATGATTATTATACAAAAGTACATTTATTCTAATTATTTACGGATAAGCTCTTGTATCGCGTGGTGTTGATCAACAGTGTGGAGCTCTCCTATTATGTGGTGGTTGCACCCGTCGTTCAACCTCGTCAGTGGCACGTATTAGCGATCGACCTCGTCCTCGACCTCTTGCTCTAACAGCTATTGGTTCTTGCTATGTGTCATCCGCATGCTCATGGACGGTGCTGTAATGACCCACATCAGTCGATGGAAACTCACTATTAGAGGGACCCATATCTTCTGTATCAAAAAATGAAACCCACTGCTAGAGGAATCAACACCTAGTCCACCCATAAAAGGAACCTGGCTAGTAGATGGACCCATAAATGATGTACCATCAAATGCTGACATTGGGTTCCAAACTGATACAATGTACTTAGATATGCTGAACCTGGACTCGGGTGAGGAGCTAGTCATCTAACCTCGTCATTGGTGGTGATGGTCGGTAACACTCATCAACATCATCCCCGGGGTGACTGATGGAATAACGATGACTAGATGCTACTCCATGATCACATTCAGGTTCAAGATAACTAAATGACATCTTCGGTACAGTGATCTTCGCCGCATGTGATGAGACCGGTTGACGCTTCTGTCCACATTATCTGCTAGGTCTAGGAATTTCCATTTCCTATGTAGGAGGGACTGGATTTGAAGTTCATCCGAAAAATGCTATACTCCTAACATCCTCAAACTCCGACGGTGGACAAATAAAATGCCGGCCTTCATCCTTATACCATCTTATGTAATTATTAGATGGTATGAAATTATTACCAACAATGGGATAACCTAGAGGAATTCGTTCAGAACGTATATCCCACAACTGGATCCATTGTTGATGCTTCGTAGGTCAGAATTCTTCATGATGCCCACACATGTCAATCTTGTAAACCTTATCAAAGTTCACCGGTGATTGTGGAATTGGTTGTTGCATCCCAAATTGTCGCATCACCCTATCCGTGTGGTGTCACTCCATAAATGCAATGCGTATCAATGCTGTATTTGCTTTCCATATATGACAATTATTGTCGGATTCCGATGGGAAACATGCCATAATTTCATTTGAAGAATATGACATCCATACAAATTGCGAATAATTATTACAAATTATTAGTTTCATATGGATTAAATACAAATATACTTGAATGTAACAATCAAAACATTTATCTTATGATATCCTACTCGATCTAGTCGTAATCTTATACTTGCAAGGTCGGTCAAAATATCGCTACAATCTTTACGATGACTCCACTTGTTAAAATGCATATAAAATCTTAATAGACTTGTAAAAAATACAAGTTCATACAAAATTAATAAAATAGTCAAGATTATTACCTGCTTGCAAGGGAGTATACAGGCGAAAAGTTCACACGCGGAGCAAGAAATGACAGTCAATACCAAGCCTATGACTACAGAAGCACTAAACATCCACCTATGTCATGGCTCTTTGAAACTGTAGCCGGGCACAGTTCTCTATACAAAAACCCCAAACGCAGAACCCCAACTATAGTTTGTTGCATGCTATAGATCACGAAGTAATGAAAGATACATTAAATGTACCCAACTGCTCGACTTGTCGGACATTAGCATTCTTCCAATCAAACGTAAAATATATGCTATAGTATCATATTTTACCTCTTCGAGACTTGCGTGATCGGGGAGATTTTGAAAGGACTGCAACCAAGTTAGTGTCACCATTGAGACACTCTTCTGGAGGTACAGCGCCTAATAAATTTTGACACTCTTCATTCCAATCTAGAAGATTTGCACCTGTAACTGCCATGCCATCCACTGGTAGTCCAAGTTGAAGCACAACATCTTCTAGAGTGATCGTGCATTCACAACACGAAAAATGAAAAATGTGCATCTCGGGTCTCCATCGTTCAATCAACGCACTAATTAAGTCCAACAGAAGCTGAAATCGTTGAATTTGACTTGCATAATAAAATGTTAGCTCAAATAGTGATTAAATCAATAGAGGGGTGAATTGATTTCTTAAAAATTAATTGCGAAATTAAATTACAAGTAATGAAATTGAGAAATTTAAATAATATAATCAAAATGGCAAGTGAATATTCAAATAAAGTATGTAAAAAGAGTAGGGAAAGAAGATCAAACACTAGTGGTTTATAGAGGTTAGGCCTTGTGCCCGCGTCCTCTCATTTAGCCTCACTTGCCAAGGAGTTCCCTATTCACTAACTTGAATTGCTACCTTTTCTAGGACAAGGTATAACCTTTACACTCTCTATCTTTTACAAAGGCTTAGATAGCAACCTCTACCCCCTATCTTTTCAAGGCTTAGATAGAACCTCTCTACCTTTTCAAGGCTAAAGTAGTAACCTCTCCCTTTAACAAAGGTATTTGTTTAAACAAGATGAACCTCTAGTAGGCTAGGTGTTTACAAGGTTAAGCTCAACAAATAGAGACTATACAATGGTGATTTTACAAAGGAATACAAGAATGATTGAAAGGATTTAGCTTAGAATAAAGAAAACTTCTTGAAAGCTTGAGAGAGATGAAATATATGGCTTTGATTTTTCTCTCTTGGTGTCTCTTACTCTTGGAAGTGTTGGAGAGTCCCTTTAATACCTTGAATATGATTTATGACCGTCTGGAGTTGATTGGGATGGAAAAGAGCCATTGGAGCTTCAAAAATAGTAACTGAAAAACTGCCCAGCAGACAAGGGATCGATCCTTTACATGAGGGGATTGATCCCCTACTTGGTCCAACTCAAAATATGACCGTTGGAGCCATGGGATCGATCCTCTCCTTGTGGGGATCGATCCTTTACTGTCCTGCAAAGTTCAATTAGCTACTGACTCTCATGGAATCGATCCTATATCTTAGGGGATCGATCCTCTCATTTAAAAAATGTTTTCTTTGATATTTAAAAGAGGTCAAATTGTCTCAAAAATATTTTAAACATAACATATATTTAAGAACATGTATTTGTGAGAAAATGAAGGAGTTTAAAATGTTTTAACATTTTCCAAAATATTGATGCACCCAAAAGAGTGTATCTTATTTAACCTTGCACTTAAAAAGAATCAATTGTAGAGTATAGTGATTAGCAAGGGTCGAGTCCTCAGGGATTGGGTTTTAGTTTATAAGTTAATAGTTTATCACTTAAAAGCAAGTAAACAAAAGTAAAGGGGATTTTGAAATCAGATTTAAACTAAAGTTATCAATAAGAATGAGAAAACAAGTAATTAAGAAGAACCAAACATGAAAAATATGGTTAAGGTTTCATTCTCCACCACTAGACATCATTAAGAATCAATTTCATATCTATCAATATTAATTAGCTATCAAAGATAACAACCGTAGATAACAACAAGCTCTGTTACCCCAATCTTTACTTAGTTCGTCGTTAAATAGAACAAACTCTCTATTTAATCTCTAACTATCAAACAACCTAGAATAAGCTCTCTAAATTCAATTTAATAGCAGCTTTATGATGAGAAAGATAGGTTGATCTAAGCAACAGACACATAAGCTCGGTTTGTTCAACTTAGGTTATGTTCCACTTTGCAATTATTGAAAACTTGACCATAATCATTAATCACAAATTGCCACTTATGAATAGGAAATCAAGACAATTACACGGATCAAGACTCCTAAACTAGCAATAGATAATTATCAAGATCTATCTAGTTGATCACCCTAAATAAATCAAAACATCATTATGAACAATTTTAATGGAAGAACATAAGCAACTTTGATAGAAAACAATGATAGATAGATTCTAAAAATTAATTACATAACATATCTAGGGCTTTGAAATCACCCTTAACCAAATAAAAGTTTAGCCTAGCATAGGCATTGTAAACATAAACATAACATTAAAGAGAATCTAAGAAGAAAATAAAAGAAAGAAAGAAGAAGAAGAATATTAATTATCCAGCCTCTTGCTCTCTCAAAAACAAAGAAACAAAGAAGAAATCAGAACTTTGATGCTTGGAGAAGTGTCAATTTCGTTTGCCCCATTGTTCTCTATTTATAGGCAATAGCTAGGGCATCAAACAAGTGAATTTCAGCTTTCTCCCTTCAATAAATGCTGACTTGTGGCTAAAGTTAAGGAAAGGTGACTGACTTTTGTGTTTTAAGGAAAGATATAAGCCTTGGCAACCAAGTTTGAATAAAGTAGAAAATTTTTAGTCAAAGCACTATTTAATGAAGAGAGATTACAAACTTGCAGCCAAAGTAAGTGTAAGGAAGGAAAGTCTTGGCTGATTTAATTCTCCTACTTTGACTAGGATTAGCTTTAAGGAAAGATACTTGCAATTAATGCAAGTTGACCGCCACTAATCCTTCTTTGACAAGGATAAACATAAATGTCAGCTAGGGTATTAAGAAAAAGATGTGATTTGCGGCTAGGGTTTTTTCTGCCACTAGGGTTTTTAGGGAGATATTCCAATGTCGATTTGGATGACCATTTCTTATCTAATTTAGGCCCATGACCAACTGTTGGAAAGGTAATCAAGTGATCTTCAAAAGTCAAGAATGAAGTTTCTTCGAATAAAGAGTCTAACATCATGTTTTCTTAGCAACAAGCTCCGTAAGTCAAATCTGTCTTCTTGCTTTGCATAAAGAATTTGATCTTTTTGACTCCCAACTCTTTTTCCATCTTGTGATTGTGATTTTGTAAGCTCTTTAACATCCTAATTGACATGTTTTGACTTCATCTCCTCCAAAATACCTACAAAGCATAAAAACCTAGTAAAATGTCAAGGAAGTAAGAATCAACTCACAAATTATAAGGAAATTAAATAGGAAAATGTATGAAATTAAGCACTTATCAAATTCCCCCACACTTAATCTTTTGCTAGTCCTCAAGCAAAATGAAATACACAAGGTAAGAAAACCGAATCTAGTTCACTGTCAATACAACTTATAGATAATCATTGAACATGTCTTACAAATTAATCAATAGCTTAAAGAGTTTCACAAAGAATCATGCTTGATAGTAAAGGGTTTGAGTTAAGTTAACATAACATATCTCAATCAAAATAGTGCATGTTCAAACTTAATCTCAACTTCTCATATGGGATACTCTCATGATTTTCATTTTTTAAAGTAGTGGTAAAGTGTTTACACTCAATCAATCTCATGAAAACAGTTCTACCATATGCTTGCTTGTCCACCTATTATCCACTATTTAGATCATGTAACTTCATAAATCAAGAGGTCTTTATTCAAGGTTGTAATGGGGCCAAGGGGTAATAAATGTGGTTAAAGAATAAAAGGAAAAGGATATTACAAAGGTTCCAAAGATTTCATAGAGTTTAGAGACATAATAAGATTCATACAAAGAAAACTTCTCAAAACTCTTTACAAAGCACATTACATAGGCCGAATATTCATGTTGGGCCTTTTCTTCATTCTAAACAACTTTGTAACATCTTTTTGTTTTTCCACAAGTTCAAGAGGTGATTCATATATATTTTTTTTTCATTTTTTTTTTCACATAGGAATCTATTTGCCAATATTCCCTTTCTTTTTCTCTTGACTATTCTTTTCTTTTCCCCCACACTTATTTCTTGTTTCTAACCCAAATTTTCAATAGATCTTCCTTGTCTTTGCAACATGTCTCAAAACATGCTAATTCATCTTTGGAACAAGGGTAAAGATATAAATAAGTATATTTAGGTTAGGGACAAGTTATGGTTACCAAAGAAATAGCTTATTCAATGTAAGCACAAATTGGTTCACTAAGGGGGATGTTCTCTTGGAACATCAATAAGGGATGGCTGTTTGGCCCTGGTTAAAAATCCTAATGCCTCTATCATATTCATGTTGTCACATGCATCAATATAGTCTCAACAAGGTTTAAAGCAAGTTCTAGAGAATCATGTAATCATAAGAGCACTCAAGAAAGAAATTAGATTGATATGTATAATGACATCAATCATATGGGCTCAAAAACTCACAAGGATGATTATACAAGTCAGATTTAAGTCTAAACATGCTTCTTTCTCAACCAACATATCATATTAACATTGGCTAAAAAAAAATGACATCAAGCTCAATTCTCATGAAAATCTTCTCACTAATAAATCAGTTTTAGACTTATGCAATTCATATCTCATCATAGTATTGAAAGTAACTAAAAGACACTAAAAACAACATAAAAATAATCAAAAACAAAACACACTAAAGAAAATCCTAAATTCTTCCCCCCACACATAATTTTTACATTGTCCTCAATGTAATGCTATTATCCCCAATGCAAGAATTATATGTAAGAGAAAAGAACTACTAAACAAAACAAAAGAAAAACAATAAAAGATAGAATGATGGAGAGTAAGGAATATGCAAATCTGATATAATAGACGCTCTCCATCCTTTTGGGTTGCCTCCCAAGAAGCGCTTGGTTTATTGTCCTCAGCCTGACTTAGACCCATGCCATTATTATTCAACATAATTTGGCTCAAAGAGTGGTAACTCCTCCACATATTGTATTGGAAAGTTCTCATAGTAAGGCTTCAATCGATGACCATTCACTTTGAATGCCTTATCTGTTTTTGGGCTTTGGATTTCAACTGCACCATGAGTAAACACATTAGTAATAACAAAAGGTCCAACCTAACGAGAACGTAACTTACCTGGAAATAACTTAAGGCGTGAATGGAAGAGAAGAACTTTTTGTCCAACAACAAAGTCCTTTCTTGATATCATCTTGTCATGGAATGCTTTAGTCTTTTCCTTGTAAATCCTAGAATTCTCATAGGCATCATTTCTTATCTCCTCTAATTCTTGTAGGTCTAGTTTTCTTTGCTTACCTGCCTCATCCATCTCCATGTTGCATTGTTTGATAGCCCAGTATCCCTTATGTTCTAATTCAACCGGAAGATGACAAGGCTTACCATAAACAAGTCGATAAGGAGACATACCAATGGGTGTCTTATATGCTGTCCTATAAGCCCAAAGTGCATCATCAAGTCGTGAACTCCAATCCTTCCTATTTGGATTAACTGTCTTTTCGAGGATGGACTTAACTTCTCGGTTTGACTCTTCAGCTTGCCCACTAGTTTGAGGATGATATGAGGTGGAGACCTTGTGTGTAATGTTATACTTCCTCAAAAGTGCTTCCATAGTCCTATTGCAAAAGTGAGTACCTCTATCGCTGATTATGGCCTTTGGTGTTCCAAACCTAGTAAAGATGTTAGTCTTGACAAAATCTAAAACAACTTTAGAGTCATTAGTCCTAGTGGATTTTGCTTCCACCCACTTTGAAACATAATCAACGGCAAGTAAAATATAAAGATCACCAAAAGAAGAAGGAAAAGGTCCCATGAAATCCATGCCCCATACATCAAAAATTTCAACAATAAGTATTGGAGTTTGAGGCATTTGATTTCTAGCACCTAAGTTACCTGTTCTTGGCAACGATCGCATGATTTGCAAAAGAGGTATGCATCTTTGAACATAGTAGGCCAATAAAATCCAGAATCAAGAACTTTCTTGGCTGTCCTTTTGGATCCAAAGTGTCCTCCACATGCATAAGAGTGACAAAAGGTGAGAATAGATTGAAATTCAGGTTCGAGTACACACCTTCTTATAATCTAATCGGAGCAATGCTTCCAAAGGTAAGGATCATCCCATATGTAGTATTTGGCATCACTCTTGATCTAATTTCTTTGAGCTTGTGTCAACTCTTGTGGCAGCTTCTTGGTAACTAAGTAATTAACAATATCGGCATACCAAGGAGTTGTTGTACTTATACAAAGAAGTTGCTCATCTGGAAAGTTCTCATTCAAGGGTAGTGCATCCTCTTCATGAACTAAACGGCTAAGATGGTCCGCAACCAAGTTGTCACTACCTCTCTTACTTTTATCTCCAAATCAAACTCTTGTAAAAGAAGTATCCATCTAATCAACCTTGGTTTGGCCTCCTTCTTAGTGAGTAAGTACCTAAGGGCTGCATGGTCAGAAAATACAATTACTTTAGCACCAATTAAATAAGATCGAAAATTTTCTAAAGCAAATA
The DNA here is from genome assembly GCA_030761205.1 of Fremontodendron californicum. NCBI lineage: Eukaryota > Viridiplantae > Streptophyta > Magnoliopsida > Malvales > Malvaceae > Fremontodendron > Fremontodendron californicum. Next base: position 26,900,985 of record JAULJL010000009.1, read on the forward strand.
CAACAGCCAAAAGTTCTTTTTAAGTAGTGGAATAGTTTAATTGAGCACCATTAAAAGTTCGGGAGGCATAATAAATGGCATGTGAGGCTTTGCCAACCCGTTGGCCCAAAACAGCTCCAATGGCATAGTCACTAGCATCACACATGATTTCAAAAGGTACATTCCAATCTAGTGGTTGCATGATAGGAGCTGATGTCAAGAGTCCCTTCAATGTTTCAAATGCCTCTTTGCATTTATCATCAAAGTGGAAAACCACATCTTTTTGTAGTAGCTTGCAAAGAGGTAATGTGATCTTTGAGAAGTCTTTGATAAATCTCCTATAGAAACCTACATGTCCAAGAAAAGAACGAACCTCTCTCACATTTGTGGGAGGTGGTAAAGAATGCATAATATCTATTTTAGATTTATCAACCTCTATCCCTCTAGAAAAAATAACATGGCCCAAAACTATTCCTTGTTCTACCATAAAGTGACATTTTCCCAATTCAAAACAAGGTTAGTTTCCATGCATCTTTCAAGTACAAGTGTAAGGTTCTCTAGACATCTATCAAAAGAATCACCATAGACACTAAAATCATCCATAAACACTTCTATGAGTTCTCGACATAATCTGAAAATATGCTAACCATACATCTTTGGAATATAGCTGGTGCATTACAAAGACCAAATGGCATACACCGGTATGCAAAAGTACCAAATGGACATGTGAATGTTGTTTTTTCTTGGTCCTCCGGAGCAATGGCAATTTGATTATAACCTGAAAAACCATCAAGAAAACAATAATGAGAATGGCCAGCTAACCTTTCAAGCATTTGATCAATAAAAGGTAAAGGAAAGTGGTCTTTGGGAGTTGTGGAATTAAGTTTTCGATAATCAATACAAACTCGCCACCCTGTTTGAATCCTAGTAGGAACAAATTCATTCTCATTATTTGTTACCACCGTTACACATGATTTCTTTGGAACCACTTGGACCGAGCTCACCCATTTGCTATCTGAGATAGGATAGATCACTCCAACATCTAGGAGCTTCAGTATCTCCTTTTTCACAACCTCCATCATAGGAGGGTTCAATCTTTTTTGTGCTTCTCTTGTTGGGTTGGACGCCTCCTCTAACAAAATCTAGTGCATGCACATGGATGGGCTTATTCCCTTGATATCGGCAATTGTCCAACCAATTGCTGTTTTATGCTCTCTAAGCACCCGAATAAGTTGCTCTTCTTGCAAAGGTGTGAGCTCTTTGGCAATGATGACCGGTAGTGTGTCCTTTTCACCTAAGAACACATATTTCAAGTGGTTCGGTAGTGGTTTCAACTCTAAAGTTGGTGCCTGCAAAATGGAAGGTAGAAGTTTCTCATTAGATAAAGACAAATCAATAAATGAAACATCAAACCTTGCATCTTTAGGTGGCAACGAGTGTAAAGATTCTATTGCCCCTTCTACATGGTCACTGAAGCCTATTTCCCCTTTAGCATTCCCTTTTTCGAGATGCTTGCTAAGGACCATCTCCACACTATCTTCACCATCTAGCTCATAAGCTTGCTGCACTAGTGAGTCAATTATATCAATACTAAAAACAGAATGCACATCACTAGGATATCTCATGGCCTTAAAATGTTAAAGCGAATTATTTCACCATCAAATTCCATAGTTAAAGAGCCATCATGTATATCTATTTTAGTTCTTGCTGTTTTCAAGAATGGTCTCTCTAATAGAATAGGTGTGGGATTAGAAGACATCTCATCTTCCATCTCAATAACATAAAAGTCAGCGGGAAAAACCAATTCATTAACCTGTACAAGAACGTCTTCTACAACTCCTCTTGGATAAGTGTTAGAACGGTCATCAAGTTGTATTATAACACCGGTTTCCTCTAATGGTCCTAGATTCAGTGAAACATATATTGAATATGGCATGACATTAATAGATGCCCCTAGATCTAGCATAGCACACTCAAACCTGGTGTTGCCTATTTTACAAGGAATGGTAAACATACCTGGATCCTTGCATTTAGGTGGGAGTTTCTTTTGAAGAACAGTTGACACATTTTCCCCCACACTTACCTTTTCATTCCATTTCAACTTCCGTTTAGATGTGCACAACTCTTTTAGGAACTTGGCATATCTTGGCACTTGCTTGATAGCATCTAGTAAAGGAATGTTCACCTCTACTTTTCGGAAGGTTTCCAAAATTTCCTTCTCTTGCTCCTCCTTCTTGGACTTTGGTACCCTGTTAGGAAAAGGTGGAGAAGTTATATAAGAAGGAAATGATGGTTTAGGAATTACCTTTTTTAGTGGCTCGTTGGGATGTGAAGAGGATGCCATGGTGTTGTTCTCCCCTTGAGTACTATCCTTTTGTGGTGTCTCTAGCTGTTTCCCACTTCTTAAAGTTATAGCATTGGCATTCTCTCTTGGATTCACTATGGTTTGGGAAGGTAATTTCCCAGAATCCCTTGCTTGCATTTGACTCATGGTTGTTGCCAATTGCCCCATCTGAGCCTCTAAGTTTCGAATACTTACCTTTGTCTCCCTTGATTCCTGTTGAAGTTGAATTGTATTAGTAGTAAGGGTTTTGACAAGATCTTCAAGAGTCTCACCTAATTTTTTTTTGTGGTGGCACTTGTTGTCGGGTTTGATATGGTTGTTGCACTCTTTGCTGAAAACCCGATGGCCTGTTGTCAAAAGGTGGAGGAACAGCTTGTGATTGGTTCCCTCCATAATTGAAGTTTGGATGATCCCTCCATCATGGATTGTATGTGTTTGAGTAGGGATCATATTTCCTTGGTTGGTTCTGAAATCCACCCATGGCATTCACATGTTCATTGGTGTCTTCTTGAAGTGTTAGACACATATCAGTTTGGTGCCCCATGTTTGAACATATGCCACAAGCCTTTATTTGCTGTATATTATCTACAGCCAATTGTTGAACAAGAGAAGTCAGTTTATCAAATTTTTGTTCAAGGGATGATATACTTACCTCATTAACTCTCTTGGGTTGTGGTGGTGGATCTTGTCTCATTGAGAATTGGCTGCCATGTTGGAGATTAGAGTTCTAGCAGCCCCGGGAGTCTTATCAAATAGAGCTCCCCTACTAGCGGCATCTATCATATTTCTCTCCATAGGCATATGACCTTCATAGAAGTATTGGATGAGAAGTTGTTCACTTATCTGATGGTGTGGACATGATGCACAAAGTTTCTTGAACCTCTCCCAATATTCATATAAGGACTCTCCATTGTATTGCCTAATCCCACATATCTCTTTTCTAATGTTGGCAGCCTTAGATGCTGGGAAGTACCTTTCCAAGAATGCTTTCTTCATATCATTCCATGTAGTGATGGTCCCGAATGGTAGATAGTAGAGCCATTCCTTTGCGGAATCAGCTAGAGAGAATGGGAAGGCTCTCAACTTAACTTGCTCTTCCGTGACTCCTGTTGGTCTCATGCTTGAGCAAACTACATGGAATTCCTTGAGGTGCTTATTTGGATCCTCTCCTGCAAAACCATGAAAAGTTGGGAGAAGATGAATCAAACCAGATTTTAATTCAAAAGCTACCTCAAGATTAGCATATTCAATGCATAATGGTTGTTGACCCAAGTCCGGAGCGGCTAGCTCCTTGAGAGTTCGGTTGTCAGCTGCTGCCATCTCTTCTTGCTCCTCGTGGATGTTTTGGATCAACTCCTCGATTGGTTGTTGGTGAGAGAGTTTTAAATTCCCGAATTCTCCTAAGTCTTAAGTCTTCTTCGAGAGCTTGGAACATTCACTAATAAACAAAAAAAATAAATAAATAAGAAAGTAAATAATTAGAACAAAAAATAAGAATAAACCAATAAACTAAAGAAAGCAATCCCCGGCAACGACGCCAAAAGCTTGATGCACCCAAAAGAGTGTATCTTATTTAACCTTGCACTTAAAAAGGATCAATTATAGAGTATAGTGATTAGCAAGGGTCGAGTACTCAGGGATTGGGTTTTAGTTTATAAGTTAATAGTTTATCACTTAAAAACAAGTAAACAAAAGTAAAGGAGATTTTGAAATCAGATTTAAACTAAAGTTATCAATAAGAATGAGAAAACAAGTAATTAAGAAGAACCAAATATGAAAAATATGGTTAAGGTTTCATTCTCCACCACTAGACATCATTAAGAATCAATTTCATATCTATCAACATTAATTAGCTATCAAAGTTAACAACCGTAGACAACAACAACTCTGTTACCCCAATCTTTCCTTAGTTCGTCGTTAAATAGAACAAGCTCTCTATTTAATCTCTAACTATCAAACAACCTAGAATAAGCGCTCTAAGTTCAATTTAATAGCAGCTTTATGATGAGAAAGATAGGTTGATCTAAGCAACAAACAGATAAGCTCGGTTTGTTCAACTTAGGTTATCTTCCACTTTGCAATTATTGAAAACTTGACCATAATCATTAATCACAAATTGCCACTTATGAATAGGAAATCAAGACAATTACACGGATCAAGACTCCTAAACTAGCAATAGATAATTATCAAGATCTATCTAGTTGATCACCCTAAATAAATCAAAACATCATCATGAACAATTTTAATGGAAGAACATAAGCAACTTTGATAGAAAACAATGATATATAGATTCTGAAAATTAATTACATAACATATCTAGGGCTTTGAAATCACCCTTAACCAAATAAAAGTTTAGCCTAGCATAGGCATTGTAAACATAAACATAAAATTAAAGAGAATCTAAGAAGAAAATAAAAGAAAGAAAGAAAAAAGAAGAAGAAGAAGAAGAATATTAATTATCCAGCCTCTTGCTCTTTCAAAAACAAAGAAACAAAGAAGAAATCAGAACTTTGATGCTTGGAGAAGTGTCAATTTCGTTTGCCCCCTTGTTCTCTATTTATAGGCAATAGCTAGGGCATCAAACAAGTGAATTTCAGCTCTCTCCCTTCAATAAATGCTGACTTGTGGCTAAAGTTAAGGAAAAGTGATTGACTTTTGTGTTTTAAGGAAAGATATAAGCCTTGGCAGCCAAGTTTGGATAAAGTAGGAAAATTTTAGTCAAAGCACTATTTAATGAAGAGAGATTACAAACTTGCAGCCAGAGCAAGTGTAAGGAAGGAAAGTCTTGGCTGTTTTAATTCTCCTACTTTGACTAGGATTAGATTGAAGGAAAGATACTTGCAATTAATGCAAGTTGACAGCCACTAATCCTTCTTTGACAAGGATAAACATAAATGTCAGCTAGGGTATTAAGAAGAAGATGTGATTTGCGGCTAGGGTTTTTTTTGCCACTAGGGTTTTTAGGGAGATATTCCAATGCCAATTTGGATGACCATTTCTTATCCAATTTAGGCCTATGACCAACCGTTGGAAAGGTAATCAAGTGATCTTAAAAAGTCAAGTAGGAATTTTCTTCGAATAAAGAGTCTAACATCATGTTTTCTTAGCAACAAGCTCCGGAGGTCAAATCTGTCTTCTTGCTTTGCATCAAGAATTTGATCTTTTTGACTCCCAACTCTTTTTCCATCTTGTGATTGTGATTTTGTAAGCTCTTTAACATCCTAATTGACATGTTTTGACTTCATCTCCTCTAAAATACCTACAAAGCATAAAAACCTAGTAAAATGTCAAGGAAGTAAGAATCAAATCACAAAGTATAAGGAAATTAAATAGGAAAATGTATGAAATTAAGCACTTATCAAATATTATCAAAATGATTCAACGAAAAATGCTAAACTAAAAATAATTTAAACTCAAGCTAGTTAAGCTTAAGAGTTTGTCATTTCAAAATTAAGATCAATTCAAAGCTAATATAGCTAAAAATCTCCCTCTTTTTGATATGATAAAACTTAAGATAAATTTGCTTGTAAAAACTCCCCCTTAATTAAAGAGATAAGGATTTTCAATAAAAACTCCCCTTAATTAAAGTGTTCTTTTCAACTTTGCAAAAGACAAATAAGGAACAAGCAAGGACACTTTCAATCCACAATATCCAAAAGCATTTAAGCACAAACATCCAACACAATTCATATTCATAAGATAGAAATATTTAAGCACATATGAAAACTCTCCCACTTTTTGCTTTTATTCTAGTTCTTCCCTTTTTGTTCATTTAAAGTAAATTTTGTCCATATAAAATTATCCCCTTTTTTGTTATATCAAAAAGAAGATCAATTCAAAGATAAGGACAATGCAACAAGAGAAACACAATTATGTATACCAAATGTTAAGAAATGAAGTTCAATACCAATTGTTAAAATAGACAATGAAGTTCAATCAAGAGTTCAAAATAATATTGTATTCATTTGAAATCATTTAAGCACAAAGTCTGAAGATCATGAGTAAAAAAAACCAATTGTTATTAAAACATACCAATTGTTATCTTTATGCATAATACTCACAATCAAACAATCATACATATGGAAGTCATTTAAGCACAAAAAAATCATACATATGAAAAGTATAAGCTCACTTATGAAATAAACATGAAAATCAATTGAGCAATTAAGAATAAAACCATCATACCAATTGTTAGTACCAACACTATACCAATTATTAATATTTTCATGCCAATTGTTAACACAAAAGGATAAAAATATAGCAATATGACCAATTCAAATATATGCAATCATGTAAACACAAGGTGTGATACTAATTGTTGTTAAAAGAGATGGTTTAACTCAAAAATTCATACAGGACAAACTTTTCAAGCATAAATGACATAAAGAGATACCAAGTGTCGTTCAACTCATGTATGTTATCAAGCTTAATACCAATAGGTATGAGCTTGTATAGCAGGATTAGCATTTACCTCCATGCTTACCAAGCTTTGTTGATATGCTTATTTGACTTTGAATCCTTCATACCAAATGTTTGAGCAAGTCCTTGAAGTACTAGGTCTGATTTTGATGAAGATGGCATGCTTTGTTTGCTTGTATTTGAAATGCAAGTGTAAGTTCTCCACAAAGGAATGTAAGCTTTATTACCATTTTACCTTGCATAGACTTAGAGAAAATCTTGGAAAATATATTCATTAGTAGCACCAAGATATCAAATGTTATGAAAGTATATTCATTAAGCTCAAATGATACCAATTTTAAGAAATAGTATTCAATGAAAACCATTGAGCATTTAACTTAAAAAAAAGAAAGAAATTTTAAGCATATAAGGTGAAACTAAAACAATAAACATATAAGCATATATATTGACCAAAGCAATAGATGAACTAACAATCAATATATTTCAATGAAGATCAAGGAATTCATTATGCATATATTTACAAGTATACGTTATGAATATAATCTTGAATTACCAATAAAGCACAAAGAGTCAATATATATCAAGATTCTTTCCATAATCATGCCATTTGATTTGTAAAATTATTCATCAAGAGTGAATTCATACATATAAGCACATGATGATTCAAGAAATAATGTCAATCATGAATGAGAAATCATAAAATTGAAGCATTTAGAGCAAGATCCCATTAAAAATGAAGAAAACAACATTTTTGGCCCAAAACTAGCCTAGGGGATCGATCCTCTATGAATGAGGGATCGATCCCCTATGAATGAGGGATCCATCCTTCCCTGTTTTCCAGCAAAAATCAATGTAATTTTCTAAATTTTTTTATACCAAATAAGGATATGTGATGTTTTTAATCAAAAGTAAGACTTGTAACATGTTAAAAACATCATTTGAGATTTGTAATAACATGAAATTTGGATCAAACAACTTTTAAAACATATTTTGAAAAGATTTTGCATTAGTCATATAATGCAATGAATAGTACATCATGCAACCTTAAAGCATTGAACATGAGATTTTTCATTCAAAAGATACATAGACAAGTTCATAAGCATATCGAATGTTCACCAAACTTGTTCAAGCCATAAAAACATGTTCATATGAGTACAATTTCATAAGTAAACTCTATAATCCTCATATAAGCAAAATGACCATATAGCATTCAAGAGGTATAAAGTTTGTCAAAACATGTTCATGGTACCAAACTCACTCAAGATAGTTTATTTATACACAAAGTGATGGAATAGATCAATCAAAGCTTAATATATCAAGATTTTGATTTTTGGTACCTTAAAACCTCATTTTTGCTTGGAAAAAGGCCTTGAAAAATAGTAAAACTTGTTAATCTCATTTGGCCTTAGAAACAACGAAATCAAGTTTCAAATGATAAACAAAATTGTTCAAGTGATCATTTGGCCTTAGAAATAAGGAAATCAAAAGGTCAACTCTTGGAACCTCATTTTCCTTGAAAATGCTACTAGAATGGGCAAAATATTAGGAAAGCATTTTAAATATCTTTAAACCATTTACAAAGGTTTTATGTCACAATTTAAAAAAGTCCAAATGGTTTTTATACCCATATTTTCTCAAAAGCAAGATTTTTCTTTGTAAGCTCTATAAATAATCCAAAACTTGCATTTAACACTTCAAGAAATAAGAATATTGCAAGTTAATCAAATTTTTTTTTTTGTTTAACCAAGTTTAAAAGAATGAACTTAAGATAATCAAAGGAATTTTGCACTTAATAACTTGCCAAAACACAATTTGACACTTTTAGGCTCAAGTTTGTAAAAGTAATTTTCAAACTAAACTTGAATGCTCAAAATCATTAAACTTTGAATGCTCCTCCTAAAGATGTGCATAAATACAACTTAATCATTCAAGCATACAACATAATTCTTCAAAGCATGATACCATCAAAATCAAACATTTGTGCATAAGGTCATGCTTTAATAACAATATCTCAAAAAATTAAGCACAACATCAATTTCACCAATCAATGAAATATTAACATCAATTTCAAATTTTAATTTTGAAGTGATTTTCTTGTATTTCAGATTCATTTTCTCAAAATTCATAGCTAATTCATTATAAGCACTTTGCAATTCATCAAAAGAATAAGAATTTGAATCATAAGAGCTAGAAGATACCTCGAGTTCTTCAAGAGCCATGAAGCATAACACATTTTGGTTTTGAAAGGTGGCTTCCACTTGTTTTCTCATCTCTATTTGTCTTATGACTTGTTGAACATTTACTTTCACAAGGCTTTTCTTCAATTTCTTCCTCTTTCTTTTTGTCCTCATAGAGTTCCTCAAGTCTTTCCCATATTTCTTTGGAGGTAGCACAAGAGGAGACCAAATTGAGGTTGTCATCATTTAGTGCTCCATAAAGAAAATTCATGGCCTTTGCATCATCTTGCAATTTCTTCATGAATTCATCATCATTGGAGTAAGCTCCAAGACCATTTTCAACTATCATCCAAGCTCCAATGTCATGTGCCATCAAAAAGACCTTCATCCTCAATTTCCAAGCCCAAAACTCATGTTCTTCCAACTTTGGGGCCTTGAGGATATTCTCACCACTTTTCATCTTCTTTGAGCTTTGAAAAGGGATATTTTCTCAAGGTTATTAGACCTATAAAAGAGATCAAAGCTCTGATACCAATTGTTAGCTCAAGTGGTGATTAAATCAAGCGGGGGTGAATTGATTTCTTAAAAATTAATTGTAGAATTAAAGCACAAGTAATGAAATTGAGAAATTTAAATAATATAATCAAAATGGCAAGTGAATATGCAAATAAAGTATGTAAAAAGCATAGGGAAAGAAGATCAAACATAGTAGTTTATAGAGGTTCGGCCTTGTGCCTACTTCTTCTCCCTTTGCCTCACTTGCCAAGGAGTTCCCACTTCACTAACTTGAAATGCTACTTTTTCTAGGACAAAGTATAACCTTTACACTATCTATCTTTTACAAAGGCTTAGATAGCAACCTCTACCCCCTATCTCTTCAAGGCTTAGATAGAATCTCTCTATCTTTTCAAGGCTAAAGTAGTAACCTCTCCCTTTAACAAAGGTATTTGTGTAAACAAGATGAACCTCTAGTAGGCTAGGTGTTTACAAGGTTAAGCTCAACAAATAGAGACTATACAATGGTGATTTTACAAAGGAATACAAGAACGGTAGTAACCTCTCCCTTTAACAAAGGTATTTGTGTAAACAAGATGAACCTCTAGTAGGCTAGGTGTTTACAAGGTTAAGCTCAACAAATAGAGACTATACAATGGTGATTTTACAAAGGAATACAAGAAAGATTGAAAGGATTTAGCTTAGAACAAAGAAAACTTCTTGAAAACTTGAGAGAGATGAAATATATGGCTTTGATCTTTCTCTCTTGGTGTCTCTTACTCTTGGAAGTGTTGGAGAGTCCCTTTAGTACCTTGAATATGATTTATGGCCGTTTGGAGTTGATTGGGATGAAAAAGAGCCGTTGGAGCTTCAAAAATCGTACTTGAAAAACTGCCCAACAGGCAAGGGATCGATTCTCTACATGAAGGGATCGATCCCCAACTTGTTCCAACTCAAAATATGATCGTTGGAGCCATGGGATCGATCCTTACCTTGTGGGGATCGATCCCTTACTATCCTGCAAAGTTCAATTAGCTACTAACTCTCATGGGATTGATCCTGGGATCCATCCCGGGATCGATCCTCTATCTTAGGGGATCGATGCTCTCATTTAAAAAATGTTTTGTTTGATATTTAAAAGAGGTCAAATTATCTCAAAAATATTTTAAACATATACATATATTTAAGAACATGTATTTTTGAGACAATGAAGGAGTTTAAAATGTTTTAACATTTTCCAAAATATTATCAAAATGATTCAACGAAAAATGCTAAACTAAAAATAATTTAAACTCAAGCTAATTAAGCTTAAGACTTTGTCATTTCAAAATTAAGATCAATTCAGAACTAATATAGCTAACATAAAATCCAGTTCTCTTTAAGTGGTCAATAATATATGGATGCGGGTCTTCAAAAAAAAAATTTCTCGAACGTAAGATGCGACGAGTATCCTTTTGATAATTAATTAAATTAAATAATTATAAAATTATAAAAAAAAAAAATTAATAATGTAATACAGAAAATATTACAAAAATTTACTTACCTCTTGAAATATAACTGAGGATATGTGATTCTCTTGCAACCTCGATAATGATGATGAAGCCATTTTTAAATAAACACTAAGAGATTTTGTATGGAAGAATCAACACTAAGAGAAGATTTGAGAATTTTTTTTTTGTATGAAATAAGAGGAAGAAATTTGAGTTATGAATTAAGTTGTAAGAAAAAATGAATAGAGCGGGGTATTTATAGGGTTTTTTGGGGTAGGGTGGGTGAAAATTTGAAGGCAACGGTCAAGTGACTGTTGCCTTCAAATTATTTCTTCTTCTTCTTCTTCTTCTTTTTTTTTTTTTTTTTTAATTTTATCGTGGGAAAATGGTATAATTTTTAAAATTAAAAAAAAAAAATTAGTTTGGAAGTTGCCATGGGGAATGACGACTTCCAAACACTAAAATTATTATTATTTTTTTTTTATAAAAAAAAAAACACAAGGGAAGTCGACATCTGTGATGGCGACTTCCCTTGTAGTTTTATTTTATTTTATTTTTTTAAACATGAAGGGAAGTCGCCATGGGGGATGGCGACTTTCCTTCAGTGTTTTCATTTTTTTTTTTAAATTCTATAAGGGAAGTTGCCATCTCAGATTGTGACTTCCCTTGTAGAATTTTTGTTATTTCATCCGTACTGAAAAACATAGTATTTTAGTAAATAAATAAAAAAAAAAATCAATAATTTGAAAATTAAAAAAAATAACTATATTCAAATAAATTTTTCGTTAAAACCCTTTCCTCTTTTGTTCTTTTTTTATCCCCTGAAACAGCACCCTTGCCTTCCCCCTAACTTTCTTCCTTCCTTCCTCCCACCCCATACCCCAACCCCCTTTTAGCGTCAAAGCACTCCTCCCCCGCCCTGATTCACCCCCCCCAAATCCCAATGCCGTGCCCCCAAGCCGCCCTCCAACACCCCTCTCACCCCCTGCAGCCCCTCCGATGCTCGACCACCATTGGCAACCCCTTCCCCCCATTGGTAGATTTAATTTTTGAAAATCTTGGTTAGTGTTTTTTTGGGTTTTTTATTTTTATTTTTTTAATTAGTATTTGTTGGTTTTTTTTTTTATTATTTTAGGAATTGAAATTGCAAAGAAGATTTTCCACTTGGTAATTTTTTTGTATAATTTTAATTTTAAGATTATTAATTAATTTTATGATACTTATTTGAATGTTGGAATTTACACTAATAGTTAATTTATTAGGTTTTAGAAATTATAGAATTTAAACAAATTTCTAGGAATTTAGGAAATTTTAGAATAATTAATTAAATTTAGAAAATTTATTAGAATTTAGACATTTAGGTAATTTAGAAAATTTAAAAACTATTTGATATGATCATTGTAATTTAGACATTACTAGATTTACGAAAATTTAGGATGTTACAAATTTAAGAAAATTTCAAATTTAGACATTTGGGATTTTAAAAATGAAGAAATTTGTATGAATATTTGAAATATTAAAAATTTCTTCGATTATTGCGAAATATTTGGAAATTTTGGTTTGTGTTTATGTCTTATAAATTTCTATGAATATTTAGACAATTTTGAAATTTCTTTGAATATGGTGAAATATAATTAGAAAATTTTAAACGTCCTACTCTTTCTGTGATTCTACAATCAATGTTTAAAAAATAGGATCGAAAGTCAAATCGATGAGACCTCCGATTATCGATTCACCGATCCAATATGTTGGATCTATTGAACCGGTCGGTTGTATTAAATAAATAATTTTAATATTAAATAAGTAATTTTAATATTAGTATTAAATACAGTAAATTTTTAATAAAAATATGTTTTTAGCTAAATGGTATGATTTTTCATATAGATTCAAGGTGTTAAAGGTTCAAATCTCATCACATATAATAATTTGTTTTAAAAAATAAGTGTAAAACTGATTTTTTCGGTTTTTTCGTGTTTTTACCAATTTTTTACCGGTTCAACCAGTTTCTTACCAGTTCGAATTAGTGACGGTTCAATGATATGCATCAGATCGGATACCCCATCGATTCCTGGTTCAACCGATCCGACCGACCGATCCGATCCAATTTTTTAACACTGTCTATAGCTGCACATTCGGACTCATGTTCATCTGATACGGTCTAACACCAACAGCAAGATGCACCATTTGCAAGAGCAAATGAAGATGATGATGCAATGACAAGAGGAAATGAAAAATGTCTTGCTTAGGATGCGCCATATGTTCGATCCTAATGCATATCATGCAGCACATGAAGGAGGTGAAACTTCTGGAGCAAGAGGCAATAGGAGTCGGTACAAGTTGTGGGGACTGATAATGTAGATATGATGTTTGAACTTTAGATATTTTTATTTTTTATTTGAATATTAGTACATTATAATATTGGGTTAATTTGAAAAACATGCCTTCAAGAGTAGAATTATTTATAAAAGATCTAATATGTTAAAATTATTTATAAAAGGAAAATAGAAAAATATGAAATTGTTATTAAGAAAATTATAAAGACTAAAATACCCTAACATAAACCTGAATAAAATCATGTCCCTCAAATTTTTCCTCCCCTTCCCTCTTCCTCCTAACCCATCCCTCCCTCCCTCTCTCTCAACCGTTCCCCCATCCTATCTTTCCTTTTTTTTTTTTGTTTAGAAAGTTATCTTCTATCATTCCCTTTCTCCTTTCTTATTGTTCCCTTATTCTATGTTCCTTTTCTTTATTGTTTATAAATGTTTTCAAAATATTTTTGATGATTTGGGTAAGTATTGTCTTGTCTTTACTTTTTTGTTCTTGTCAATTGCTATTCCTATATGAAAAGAAGGTTATAGTTTAAAAGGACTCAAATCCTCTCTGCTATATCAATTATCTTCAAATGCAACAACAATAATTATTGAGATAAATATATTGGCCAAACAAATAAGGCATTAAACTACAGTTAAAAGTATTGGCCAAAAAAAAAAAACTACAGTTAAAAGTATAGGCGAAAATATTTACGTAAACATACCAATGAGTTGATAGCTCAGTGAGAAGCTCAAGATCTCGAATTCCAACCAGTCTTGACCTAAAGACAATTTTTTTTATATATATATATAGGTATATCCATCAAGTAAATTCACTTTATGAAAAAATGAAAATAAAATGCACGAAAGAAGTAAAAAGCCAAAAAAAGTCTTATAATAGTGAAACCTTGAAAGAAAATTGCAAATAGACATTTAATAATAAATGCTTGCTGATGTGCTGAATGTTACTTATTATAGCTTGTCATTTTAGATCAATCTTAGTGGAATTGTAACTTTGCGCCAAACATCAAAACATGCTGATCTAAATCATATTTACTTGGCTTGCTCTCTTTTGTACAAAAATGCACTATCATAGTACAAATTAACAGAACATAAAAGCTAAGTATGGTTTAGTACAAAATTCGTTCACTAATAATTATGATATCAATTTATCAAAACAATAATGTGGTGCCTTACCAACATTTGGTTGGTTGGAGTGGTTAGTGGCTCCAACCCCCTAGATGAGAACCAAGGTTCGAATCTTGGGAGTCTCCAATGTTGGGAGAGCTTTACCATTACACTCTTGGCCCGACAGGGATTAGGCTTCCATCAACCATAAAATGGGGGTGGAAGGACACCCTGGGTTTACACCAAAAAAAATAATGTGGTGCCTTGTTTCAATTGGAACCCAATTATTAATCTTCAATTTTTAAAAAAAATCCCAAGTCCCAACCTACTTTAAAATAAAAAATGTTAAACAATGCCTAATAAAATTGGTTAAAATGATATTTTAAAAAAATAAAATTAATGAATTTTTTTTTTGAATCAATAAAAATGTAAAATCCAATCTATCCTTAAACCATTGCCATCCAACATCATTGTCCAGTGAAGCTTACTTGCCAGGCAAAACAATAGTTCCCTGGCAGCAAGGATTTTTTATAGAATAAAAAATAAACACAGAGATAAATAATAGTTCTCTAACCTTGGTGTCTCTTTCAGAGCTTCAGGAGCAGCAAATATATGAAAAATACAGGAGAGCAACGAAGAAGGACTTCGATTGGAGTTAGGGATCTCAAACGGAGCGACGAGAAGGAAGTTGGAGAGGAAAGGGGCGGAAAAAATGAAAAAGAAGAGGGGCTGCCAAAATTGAAGAAGAAGAGAAGAAAATAAAACGCTTGAAAAAAAAAGGTTTCAGGGGAAGAGGGGCTTAAAACATGACCTATAAAATTGTCAAGCATTCTGACAATTAAACTTTAAATCTTTAGGATCTTGAACACATAATTCTCACACTTTGAAAGCGTACCTGATTCTTTGGGAAGATGAAAAAGCCTTGATTGAATCGCTGATCTCCACAAGTAAATTGGTTTCTCTCCCTTGATCCCTCTTTCTATTACTCAGGACTTTTCTGATGGAAAACTACTTTTTTCTATTACTCAGGTCTTTTCTGATGGAAAACTAAATGTGAATGTGTTTGAGTAACCCTTATGGATAGGGAGAGGACCAATTCAATATATCTTTATCTTTAATCTGGAACGTCCATCAAATATCCAAATGAACGGTTGAGATTTGTTTATCATTAAGGGATAAATACTTTATTATTAAATAAATTAAATGATTATTATGCCGATTATCTTAAAAGCATAACTAACCATTATCCTGTAAATATCGGACCATTATCTTACAGGGGCGGCCTAAAATGAAGAAGAAGAGAAGAAATTAAAACACTTGAAAAAAAAGGTTTCAGGGGAAGAGGGTTTTAGCCGGAAATGAAGAAGGAAAAGTGGTTTCAGTTGAAAAAGAAGAAAGAAAAAATAGGATTTCAGGGGAAGAGATATCAATATTTCATTAAGGATATTTAAGTCTTTACCATCTCCTTCTTATCAATTTTTAATTTCTATATTCTCTTTTTTGAATAATTCTTTCTTATTAGATCATTTAACAATTATTTTATTATTTATGGATTTTTTCAAATTTACCCTATAATATTTATGCTACTAGATATGGATGATGGTGACATTATTTTTTATGAATTTAATTACAATTAAATTCTTTTGATGGTATTTATATTATAATATATTAATTAAATTGTAAAATGGAAAACATAAAAAATAAAAAACATTTTTGATAATAAAAATTTAAAAGCTTTTGGAACGAATTTTCCAAAAATATCAACAAAATTTTGTTAGAAATACTTTAAAATAGCCTAAATAAATATAAACTTATGAACTTATTTCTAACGAAATATTTTGTCAAAAAATATGAAAAATTATATGAAAATAATGTAAATAAATTAAATTTGAAAATTTCCAATGAAAATTTTAATATTTCCAAAAAAAAATTGGTTGGATATAACTCCTCCATTTCAGAAGAAATTTTCCATTTTTGACGGAATACTATTAGCGTCCTCAAATAAGCTAGCGGAAAATTTCGTCAATTTTTTTTTCTTAGGATATTTTTATGGAAAATTCCTCCATAAAAACCCTATTTTTTTTTTGTAGTGAAATTCAATGAAATCAAAGATGAGTGGTGTAATTCAATATTCACCAATAGTATAGTGACAAATTTATCCTTTATCTCAAAATTTAAGATAAGGCACATGTCGCAACCTAAAAAATAACGAGTCCCATCGCAAGACTTTATTATTCGTTAAGCGTGACATTAAAAAAAAAAAGGAAAAGACGACTTAATTCCTCTAGAAAAATGAAGGTTTTGAAAATGACCTTGAAAAAGACATGGAGTCGCCACCAATCTTTTTTAGCTAGGTTTGATCGGACACCTATTAAAATCGGTTTTATAAAATATTTTAAAAATTAATTAAAACATTTTAAAAAACCAATTTCAAGTCAAAGAAATTAAAGAAACGGGTTCGGGACTCGGTTACATGTGGGGAAGGATTAGCACCCCCACAACGTCCGTATAAAATGTTACCTTATTAATCGTGTGTTATCTCAAGTTTCAGTAAAAAATCGATTTTAAATTTAGTATTTCAAGTTAATTCTCAATTTAAAGAAAAATAATTCCATTTTTTAATTGAAAATGATCATGAATTTATAAATTCAAAATTTTCCTATATTCCCCAACAAACGTGGCAAAATATAGAAATTTTTATTAGTTTTGGAAAACTTTCCGAATCATTCTCTTTTTTTGAAAGAAAGATATTCCTTTATTAATGATAATTGATGATATTCCCTCCAGGAAACCCGGTAAAGAACTCATGAATTATTTTAACTCGGAAATATCTTTATTTTTTATTGAAAAATCATTATCCTTTTGAAAACATTTTAAAAGATATGAATATGTATATGCATGACATAAATAAAATGACATGGCAAAATCTAAATAATATAATTCATCCTAAATGATATGATGTAATTTAAATGCCTTAGCATATTCTAAATGAAATGAAATGTCCTAAGTTATATGAAATATTCTAAATGAAATGAAATGACCTAGGTAACATAATATATTCTATATGAAATGAAATAATTTGAATGACATGGCAAATATGAATGATATGGCATAGAATTTAAATGACATGGAATACAAAATAATGCTATCATATAATATGCATGGAAATAAAAATGAAAATAATAATGCATGAACATAGTATATGCTAAATAATATAACAAAAAAAAAAAATTAAATAAAAAGCATAGGATATCATGAAATATTCCAAATCATATAATAAACAATATAACATAACTCAAAATCATAATAATATCATAGACATTATCAGAGCAAAAATCACATATTATATAAAATGCATGAATATGGAAAATGCAATGAATGAAAATGTATTTTTTCCTTTAATTAAGGAAATCCGTATATCTAAAAAGATATCCGGCTACCTTAGGAAAATATGTCAAATTAAATATTATAAAACCAAGTTACTTTGTGATTGTTTGAAAACAATTTTGAAAAGCTTAAATTAAAAATAAAAACTGGGCTAAACCTTTTTTTTAAATAGCTCTAATTTCCTAAGTTTGAAATCCCGAACTTGACCACCCTTAACCCGAGACTTAAAAAATCATTTTTAGAGTTTAAAAAGGCTTAGAAACTACCCTAAGTCAGTAGCTAAACTTCCTAATCAGCCCTCTCTAAGTAACTTAACCAAAACAGAAAAATGATTTTCCTTTAAATTCAATTCTGACTCCACTGTCCAGTTTTAAACCATGATTTTTTACCCAATTTTTAAAAATTCAAAAACATCTAAAAAAAAATACTGGAGACTCAGGACATGTAAAACTACACAGGAAAAAATCAACTTAATTTTATGATTAAAGATGAATTCCTAGAAAAATCGGGAAAGTACGAGTACTGGGTGAAAAAACTGTTTTGCCAAAATACATTTTTGCCTTTGATAAAATCATTTAAAAATCAAAGTAAAAATATTTAAGACTCACAACATGACTCGCAAACAGTAGCTAAGACTTTTTAAAAGTTAGACAAAAATTGGCTAAGTAAAAAAAAATCACAAAGGTAGAATAATCAATTTGTCAAACCTTAATTTTTCACAAGTGTGCTCAAGAGAGCATGACTTTGAACCATTAATTGGCCTAAGTCATTAGTCAAGTGGTATGAACATGAAATGCATGAAAAATACAGCAAATATAGTGCATGAAATGCATGAGTTTAAACCTAAATGTCATGAAAAAATGCATGGCATCAATATAGTGACCTAGACCTAAATGAACTTGCATGGCATTAAATGCAACCTAGGTCTAAAATGCATGAACATGCATGGAAAGATAAACCTAACCTAACAACTAAAATATGCATGACAATAACACAAATACAAGGTATGCTTAAACCAAAAACTCAACCAAATATCATGCAAATGCCAACCTATCAACTAACATAGCAAAAATGCAACACACAATGCAAAATAACACATGGAGTAGCCGAATGGCCTCAAGCTCCAACAAGCATGGCATTTTCACAAACACTTGATATACTAACATGCTCAACTAAAATATAACATTCAAATCATGCAAACACAAAGTAGAGATACTAACAAGCATTTTCACAAACACTTGATATACTAACATGCTCAACTAAAATATAACACTCAAATCATGCAAACACAAAGTAGAGACACTAACAAGCATTTTCACAAACACTTGATATACTAACATGCTAAACTAAAATATAACACTCAAATCATGCAAACACAAAGTAGAGATATTAAAACTAACAGCATTTTCACAAACACTTGATATACTAAATATAAAACATCAACAAATTTAAACATTATGAAAACAGAAAATTAAAAATGCAAGAACATGATATTTAACTCATAAATGGCAACAAACAAAGCAACCAAATTGAAACATGATTCACGTATATGAAGTAGAAGAACACTTAAAGCATCAAGATTAAAGAAAATAACATAAATAAGATAAATTAAAGCAAAAATAGCAACAATAATAAAAAAAAAATATAGGCCATTCGACCATTAAAGAAAAAATAAGAAAAATAAATTGTGAAAATTATTTAAGAAAGAGATGAAGAAAGAACTTAAGAAAAACATAATAAAAAAAAACCTTTATTTAAAAAGAAAATTCACCAAATAATAATCAAAATAGCAAAAACAAGAATGGAAAATCAAGAAAGTGCAGGAGTTGTTGCTAAAAGCAACCTCAAGAAGCTATATTTCAAGCTTTATCTCTTCAAACTTTCCTTTCCTTTCTTTTCTAAACTTTTCTTTTTGCTTTCAACCAAGGAGAGAAAAACTAAGCAAAACAAGAAGAAATCTGAAAAAATGAAGTGAAAATAAAAAACTGCCTCCCCCCTATAGTGCTGGCAGAATTTTACCTCTCTCCTCCCCTAGGATGTTGTCATTTTGATTCCAACCAACTTCCATCCAAGGGCTAGTGATTCAAGGTGAAAAATTATGAAATTATCACCCTTAGATTAGCGTATCAGCTGTCCATAATTATAGCTGTTCA
Organism: Fremontodendron californicum; assembly: GCA_030761205.1. Lineage (NCBI taxonomy): Eukaryota > Viridiplantae > Streptophyta > Magnoliopsida > Malvales > Malvaceae > Fremontodendron > Fremontodendron californicum. The sequence goes on from JAULJL010000009.1 coordinate 26,920,866, forward strand.
AGAATAATATCGACACTCTCCCTCCTCATGCATTGGCCTATGTGGTTTAATCACAATGGCTTGATCAAAAAAAATCTCTAACTAACTCTTAATTCTTGGTCTTTTGATTGAAAAATCAGAAGCTTCCTCCTTCCTTTGGGCCTTGGCAGGCCAGCACTCTCTTTTCTAGCCCAAGTCTGATTTTTTGAAAAGCCAAAAGAAGCCCTTTTTGGTTGCTTGGGTAAAATGACCATTTTACCCCCCGGATGCAAATAAATGGCAAACGGACTCCAAATTCTAATATTTTTTTTCAATACTTTAAAAATAATAAAATATTGAATTCTCAAAGTTTTCAAAATTTTCCAAGTCCGTTTGCTATTTATTTGGATTTTTTCTTCCAAAAATGCCCTTTTATGCCCCCACATTTTACCATTTTTTAAACGAGCTCCAAATCAAGATTTTTCTTCACCAATATCTTCCAAATAATTTAAAAGTGTTATCTGGAAGTTTTCATAATTTTTGGAACTCATTTGGTATTTTTTCGGGATTTATCTTCTTGAATTACTGCATAAGTGCTCGGGATTTGGCCATTTTGTAAACGAACTCCGAATCAAGATTTTCTTTCTCCAATATCTTCCAAATAATTTAAAAATGATATTTGCAAAATTTCAGAATTTTTGGAGTCCATTTGCTATTTTTCCGGGATTTATCTTCTTGTATTATTGCATAGGAGACTCGGGATTTGGCCATTTTGCAAACGAACTCCGAATCAAGATTTTCTTTCGCCAATCTTTTCCAAATAATTTAAAAATGATATTTTCAAATTTTCATAAGATTTCAAGTTCATTTGCTATTTTTTCAGGATTTTCCTTATTGAATTTCTGCATAAGAGACCTAGGATTTGGTCATTTTGCAAACGAACTCCGAATCAAGATTTTCTTTCGCCAATATCTTCCAAATGATTTAAGAATGAGATTTGCAAATTTTTAGAATTTTAAGAGTCCATTTGCTATTTTTTCCAAATTTTCCAATTTTGCCCTTTTGCCTCCGAAACCCGGTTTTCTCAAAACAACTCCGATTTTTAGATTTTCTTCAAGCTGAGCCTTGGGCTATCCCTTTTTAATCATTCCTCATCCATTGGGGGCTTTATTTTTACTAAGTTGGACCAGTTCTGTAATTCTGCCTGATTTCATCGAAATCTACAAACAACCCTAATTCTTGGTTTTCTCCCGGATTGACTTTTCTTTCAATTTTTCTTTCAAGTGGCTTCTCCATTACCCGTAGTCAGTGCTTATCTTTCATTTGGAACCTTCAATTTTGACCAATTCGATTGTTTAAGCATTTTTCCCAAATTTCCCGGATTAGGGTTTTCTTTTCTATTGAATCTCTGTAACCCAACTTCCGAACTCCATATCTTTTGATGTAGACCTCGGATTATCAAAATTCTTTCGCCATTTTTCAATTGATCTTCAAATCTTGATTTTGAAAGTGGGTTGACTTTTTCAGTAGTTGACTTTTTAGGGTTGACTTTTTTAGGGTTGACTTTTTTCGAGGTTAACTTTTTTTTTTGAGTTTGACTTTTTATGCTCACCCTCTTAAACTAAGTCTCGGAGTACCACTTGTAGGATGAAAAAAAATCTTTTTACATTCTAAAAAATCAATTTAGGAAGAAAACATACCTGTTTTAGTGGTCCGGACAAAATTAGGTGTCTACAGCTGCCCCTCTTTGGCTATCGCTGAGAATCAGGAATCAGCCAAAGATAAACAAACACTAATTTTGTACGGTCAGTGAAATCACATGTGAAGGAAAGGGAAAGGGGTTTTCTTTTTCTTTTTTCATTTTTTCATTTTTTTTCATTTTTCATTTTTCATTTTTCATTTTTCATTTTTTTTTATTTTTTTTATTTTTTCATTTTTTCATTTTTTCATTTTTTTCTTTTTTCTTTTTTCATTTTTTTTTGTAAAAAACTGTAAACTGAAGATTTTGTCCTTAAATTAAATTCCCTGACTAATCAAGGCTCGACACGTTTTAAGGAAACGCATTCGATTTGCAAGAAAAGAAATGACCTCGACGATGGTCTCGGGGTCTTAACCTGTCTTGTTCTCAGCTGTGTTTAAAATTCTGGGTATTTCCTCCAGAAGTTTCGGCTATCACCACCAAAGACTTTCTTTCCTTTTCAAAAATTTTAAATCTCTGGATATCTCCACAGAGGCTTCGGCTATCACTACCAAAGACTTTCTCCCTTTTCAAAAAATTTTAAACTCTGGATATCTCCACAGAGGCTTCAACTCTCACTACCAAAGACTTTCTCACTGTTTAAAATTTGTAAAATTCTGGGTATCTCCTCCAGAAGCTTCAGCTATCACCACCAAAGACTTTCTCACTGTTTAAAATTTGTAAATTTCTGGGTATCACCTCCAGAAACTCCAGCTATCACTACCGAAGACTTTCTCACTGTTTAAAATTTGTAAAAATTCTGGGTATCACCTCCAGAAGCTTCAACTATCACCATCGAAGACTTGTTCATTTTTTTAAAACGTGTTAAAATTCTGGGTTCGACAAGTTCAAAATAAAAGAAAGTACCTCGACGGTGGTCTCGGGGCTCGACTCATTTGAGAAGTAGAACGAGTTCGATTATACCTGAAAGCTTTAAGAGATGATGCAAATGCTTCATGATGCAAATGCAAATGTCTTTAGTTGATGCAAATGCTTCTTGATATAGATGCAAATGACTTAGACTGGAGCAAATGTCTTTGATACAAATGTAAATGACTTGATTTGATGCAAATTTTCTTGATGCAGATTCAAATAACTTAGATTGATGCAATGCTTCTTGGTGTACATGCAGATGTTGAATAGAATTATGGGTATCTCCTCCAGAAAAAGATTTCTCATTTTTCAAAATTATAAAACCCTGGATATTTCCACCAGAGGCTTCAGCTATCACCACCGAAGACTTGTTCACTTTTAAAATTTGTAAAATTCTGGATATCCCCTCCAGAAGCTTTGGCTATCACCACCAAACGTTTGCTCACTGTAAAATTCTGGGTAACTCCTCCAGAAGCTTTGGCTATCACCACCGAAGACTTGTTCACTTTTAAAATTTGTAAAATTCTGGGTAACTCTTCCAGAAGCTTTGGCTATCACCACCAAAGGCTTGCTCATTTTCAAAACTGTAAAACCCTGGATATCTCCATAGAGGAAGATTTATCATTGGTCAAAAACCATGGATATCTTCGCCAGAGGCTTCAGCTATCACAACCGAAGACTTATTCACTTTTAAAATTTGTTAAATTCTGGATATCCCCTCCAGAAACTTTGGCTATCACCACCAAAGGTTTGCTCATTGTAAAATTCTGGGTAACTCCTCCAAACGCTTCGGCTATCACCACCAGAGACTTGCTCGTTATAAAATTGTGGGTAACTCTTGTAGAAGAAGATTTCTCATTGTTCAAAATTATAAAACCCTGGATTTCTTCACCAGAGGCTTCAGCTATCACCACCAAAGACTTGTTTACTTTTAAAATTTGTAAAATTCTGGGTATCTCCTTTAGAAGTTTGGCTATCACCACCAAAGGTTTGCTCATTTTAAAAATCGTGTTGAAAACTATACCCAAAAGCTTTGAGAAATGATGCAGATGCACAAGTCTTTAACAAGGTACTCATGCTTCATGGTGCAAATGTAAATAGCTTGGATTGATGTAAATGTTTCTTGGTGCAAATGGCTTGGATTGATGCAAATGCTTGCAGATGCAGATATTGAATATGATACAGATGCTCCTACTAATCGTGTTCATGTAAGTGGTCTATGAATGGTGTAACTGCAACTACCACACAATAATGAAAATGCAATGATTTTAGAAATGATGCAATTGCTTGAGATTACGCAAATGCGAATTCCATGAAGAATGTAAATGTAAAGGTAAAATGCAGATGCTTATGGAATAATGCCAATGCAAATACCCATGAATAATGCAAATGCTTGCCGACACTGTGCAGATGCAAAAGCTCGATAAAGAGATGAGTGCTCATGAGTGATGCAAATGCCCTCGGTTGTTTTTCTAGACTTTGGCTTAGCCTTTCAAATTCATTTTTCATCTTCAAATCAGATTATATCTTCAATTCATTTTGGCTATTCTCTTTGCCCCAACAGTTTTCAAACTTTCATCAAGAAAGATCTGAACCGGGTTCTATTTTTTCTTCTCATATCTGGAAGTCAAGACCTATCCTGGCAGTTCTATACCTTTGGGTTAGAAAAATCCTTGTCTCATGTCAACATCAAAATGGGTATTTCAAAAAAATATCTTTATTGGTTTTCTCATTTTGAAAACTTCTGAACAAAAAATATTAACCCCACAATGTGTGATGTACAAATCTTTTGAAGACTAGTGATCAGAAATTTCTCTAAGTATCAATCTGGGTTTTTCAACTGGGATTGGCAAGGCTTGGTATAACAAGATTCTGGCTTTTTCAGGAAAACTTCATGACAAAAATGTATATCCCTTCTAGGCTCACAAATGGAACAGGTTTTATAAATCATGAATTCATTGAGAACCAAATAAATTCAACATTCTTTTAGTTTCCATATCAAGGCATTTTGACAAGCGTCAAGATTGGCCAGGATGTTTAAACCGGAAAGTTTAATCTTGGAGAAAAAAATTTCAGTTTTTTGAAGACAATCCTCTGAATGAGAATTGACAATTTGGGAGGTTCAGGAATTCTTAAATGTTCCTCGATGACCACTTTTTCAAGATGACCTTCTCTTTTGTCGTATCGGCACTAACATAAATGGCATAAAAAATTCCATCTTACTCATAGATCGCCCAATTTTGGGTTTTCGCCCTAGAGTCTCATTCTTTCCAATTTTTCTCTTTTTTTTGTTCTACCATACACTTGAGAATTATAAATTCTTCCTTAGTGAAATGATAATTTGATGAGATGGGATAAAATCTGAGGAAAAACCTTTCAAATTAATTATTCATGCTTGATCAAAATGGACTTTTAAAGCACGTAATGTAGGCCATGGCTCAAGGTTCAGAAATAAAGGATAAATAGGCCCAAAATATGTGTTTGAGGGTAATCAGATCAAGGATCATTTCTTGAGGAGGATTCTCTTTGAAGCATTTGTCCCTTTTGGAGTTTTCATTCCTTTTTTGGCTTTTGCTCTTTTTCTTCTTTATTTTTGGCTTCCATTTCGCCACTGCTTTTCACATTTTTTTTCATTTTGCCGTTTTTTTTTTTGGACAGAGTGAGCCCGTATTGATTCAGGGCTCAATTTACTTTGTATCTGTCTTTGAGCTAGGACTCATTTTTCCATGATCTTTGAGAAAATATTTCCTCGTACTTGCCCCCTAGTATAGAGGGTGATTCTTGATCAGGGTTCAAAGAAAAAAGAATTCTTTCGACTCAAAAGGGGTGACTATGGATAATTTCTTTTTGTGTGAAAGGGATATGAAAGATGGCCATTTCTCATATCAAGCACAAATATTCTCATTGAAAAGCGATCCTTAGGGGGAATAGATAACCAAAATTCCATTTTGCACTTTGGAATCATCCGAATTCTCATATGCATGATATCGCAATTTTTTTATATCGCATGCCCCAATAATTCATGCGTTAGTCCATCCTTTTTCACCATGTATCCATCATTTCCACATATGATGCCCCAATTTGATTAACCATGAGAATTTGTATCAACGAGGAACATAGAAAGTCTAGGTCTATTTTGAAAAGGCTGAGTTTCCAATCTGAGTTCTTTGAAGAGACAAGGAAATATGACCTAAAAATAGGTTTTCTCTGGGATATGGGATAATCTGGTTTGGTCATTGTGCTCCAAGGTATTAATCATGAAGTGATGTTTGGGTAATTGAAGTTTTATGGTCATTGGAAAAGGTCATGAATGATTTTAGCACAATCTTGACACACATCAAATTATCAAAATCTAGATTCTTGAAAGAATGTCTCAATTGTTTGAATTTCAAGGAATTCGAAAAGTTTCAAAAAGTTCGTTCCTTTGTTCATAGCCTAGACTAGGATTTACATCCTTGCTTATTCTGCAATGACAATTCCTTTTCTTTTTTTTTTTTTTGTGAAGTTCAATCATTCATATTCCTTGAAGCATTAGGTCTTTCAAGTGTTCTTGATTCAAGGTTTAGGCATAGAGAAGCCCAAAAAAGAGGAGGGGAAAGAGTGTTGGGTCATGTCTAACAATGATCAACAATATTCTCGAGACTGTCCATTATTAAAAATTCCTTAATGCTTGTTTTTGCAAATTCAAATTATTGTTAAAACACAACAAATACAAAGCATTTAAAATTCAAAATTCATTTAATTCATCTAGATGTTAACATGAGACAAGTGCTTTCATCATCACAGTGTATAGAACTACATGTGTCAAAAACCTAATATGATCATGCACCATGTTTCTTATGACACTTGGCTTTCCCATCTTCAAAACTTATCAAACCAGCCTTGATGAGATCCCTGACCTTGTACTTCAAAGCGGGGCAGTTCTCTGTTGAGTGACCTTGATTGCCAGAATGATAACCACAACACTCATTAGCATCATACCAGCTCGGATAAGGGGGCTTCAGAGGCTCTAATTGCATGGGTGTCACAAGGTGATTCTAGATGAGTTAAAATAATAGCTCACTGTATGTCACAGGAATCGGGTCATCCTGATTTTTTTTTCGCTTTTTATGCCCCCTTCGATTATTCCCAAGGGTGTTCGATTGATAGACAGATGTAAATTCTGGTGTAGTTACAGTCATTGGTTGGTAGGGATAAAAACCTTGAGAGACATTGTTCAGGGTAGAGTAAAATGGCTGATACAAGGAGAATTGGGTATCTTCCTTTTTCTTTTCAGATGCCCCCTTTTTCTTGGTATTGGATGTTATTTCTCCTTCAATTCTCCCATCTTTGATAGCATTCTCAATCATCTCCCCTGAAATTACCATGTTCGAAAAATTCTTCGTGTTGTTGCCGACAAGTATATCATAGTACGGGGCCTGCAGTGTATTCACAAAAATGACAGTGGTTTCCTTCTGAGTTAAGGGCGGTTTGTACTTGGGCAGCCAGGCTCATCCACCGTTGTGCATATTCTTTGAAGCTCTCAGTAGCTCTTTTCTTCATATTTTGCAAGGTAAGACGGTCAGGCGCCATGTTGATCATATGCTTGTACTGGTTTAGAAAAACCCTAGCCAGGTCATTCCAAGAGCGAATCTGATCCTTGCTCAACTGACTATACCACCTAATTGCGGATCCGCTGAGGCTATCCCGAAAGCAGTGAATCAAAAGCTTATCATTATCTATATGACTTGTCATCTTCCAGCAGAACATAGTGATGTGGGCTGACGGATCGGTCATCCCGTCATATTTCACAAAGTCAGGGATCTTGAACTTAGGAGGAATGACTAAATCGAGGACCAAACATCGTTCTTTTGCATCTAAACTCCCAAATACATCTGTACTTTCTAATGCCCGGAGCCTTTCATCTAACAACTGATATTTCCCTTGAGAATCTGCCAACTCAACCTTATTTACTGCAACCATTTTCAACTTTGCCTGTTCAGCTGGATCATCTGAGTTTAGGACATTGACGGGGTTAACAGTGTTCTGGGCATCAATCATTACGACCTCATTCTGACCCTTTTGTGCCTCTAACCCTTTCCTAGCAACAAAGTTTTCATTGTATCCTTTTCCCTTGATTACGGCGGACATCAGCTCCATCAATTTAGTCATCTGATCCTTAGATTCTGCTTGAGACTTTGCTAGCTGTTCTCGCAATTCTTTCTGTTTCCTTTCCATTTTTTCCATTCGGGCAACTTGTTCATCCTCCATAGCACTAGCCTGTATTAAAAGGGTACTCAGTACTTCTTATACCTTTGATTTGAAATGGAAATTCTTTCAAAGACTCCTAAAGCCAAGCCAACTTCTGTTTTATTTCCCCCAAATGTATGTCATGATGAATGAGCCATGATTGTCATTTGATGCATGTGAAGAATAAAAGAAATGATGTATGGACATATATAGTGGAAACATGCTGACCATGTATGTAATAAATGCAATCACAATGCCAACATGTTGCAAGCAAAGAATAAACAAATCAACGCATGGATATATGCAATGAATAATCATGTACATTTTAGCGTATTTCCCAATGAATGATCATATACCCTATGTATGCAACACGATGTCAATTATGATACATGCAAACAATGAATGATTGATACAGAGTATATACAAAGAAAATCATGCTAACCATGTGTGTCATGAATGCGACCTAATGCTAACATGATGTATGTAATAAGCAAATTGATGCATGGATATATACAGAAAAATCATGCTGATTATGAATGCATAAATGCAACCTGATACTAACATGATACATGTATGAATGTATGGTATGACCAATAATTGATCGGATGCAAAATACAAAAGGGGAAGATATCACGGAGGAAATAAGAATCGGAGGAACTTAATCATCAACATCTCATAAATTTGAAGCATAGTCAGTTCATTCCCATATCAATGTTCACAACGGTATAAACCATGTTTTACAAAATCTGAGCAGTAGTTAAAACTGTCTTTACAAGCACTTTATTCTTCCTAGCATCCTAAGGCTATAAGAGCCGGCTACTGAATAAGTGAAATCCTATTACATCGTATAAGACCGAAGTCTTTCCACCTCAATGCTGTAAATTTCCCAATCCTAATGACGATTTCCCAATCCTCTATCAATCAGTGTCGTTGGATCCAACCACTTGGCATCTATAAGAGTTTGCACTTTCTTTTTGAATGCTATACAGTCTTTGATGCTATGGCCAACAATTCCATAGTGATAATCACATCTTGCATTTGGATTATACCACCCTGGATATGGTGATAACAGGGATTTCAATGGGACATAGGCAACCATGTGATTTTGGATCAGTATAGGGAGAAGCTCTCGGTAGCTGATTGGAAAGGGATCAAAATGCCTTTGGGTCTTATCCTGGGGTCGTTTCTTAGTCACACATGGCCTAGGAGTTGGGGCACTTGGTGGTGGCACTAAAGTTCGAACGGGAGTGTTTACATAGGGAGATGGAGGAACAACAAGGTAAGGGTATGGATTTGGACATGGGGCCTTTGGAGGTTGTACATAGCTCGAGGTTCCTATCCCAGATGTTGGATAAGGTGATTGATGAGGGAAGCAATATGAACTGGGAGTTGGTGGTGATGGAGTGGGATTCAGGAATCCCATAGTGGTCATCCCAATGGACGATTGGACCATAGTAGGGTGGGGATATTGGCTTGGACCTAGAACAGTTTGCAGGTATGGTACAGGATCCGAGGTTTCTATCTTTGGTATCAGGCTCTTAGGTTTAATCATTTTCACGATTTTGTCCATAATTTTATCAGGATTGCAACCTTTGTGGCATGACAAGTGCAGGATCCAGCAAGGATTGTATGTTCTGGACTTAATGGTTTTGGTTGATCCGAAGGCGATGCAGAGCCCTGAGAAAGTTCCTCTTTATACTTACCCATATCCTCAACCATTTTTAGCAATTTGGCAAGCTGTTCCTTCACCTCTCGGATTTCATGTCCACATTCCTCTTGATTGCGTTCCAAAGCACCCAATTGTTCCTCTGATTCCTTCCTCATATTTCGAACCCCTTTCGTGCAAATGAAAGTGTCATGAGATTAAGAATACAATTATGAATGTACATGCTCTATTCCTATGTGCATGAATATACTGATGATTAATGCATGAACATATACAGGGAAATTATGATGACTATGTATGCTATGGATGCAATCTAATGCCAATATGATGCATTGAATAAATTGATGCACAGGTATATACAAATAATGAATATGCATGTCATAAACGTATTCTACAATGAATGATCATACATGCTATGATGTCAAAATGATACATGCTAAGACAAAATGAATTAATGCAAAGGTAGGTACAAAGAATGACCATGTATATAACAAATGTATTCTACAATGAATAACCATGCATGTTAGGACTGTGACATGATGTCAAAATACAAATAAATTAACCAATGATTACACGAAATTGGTGGAACCTAAATCTTGATTATTCAAAAATCTCATTATGCAAGATTTGTCTCCAAATTTATGATTTTTTGAAACATGTTTTTTTCTATGAAAAACCAATCATATTATTTTCAAAAGAATCTCGGGGTAGTGGATCCTACTATGGTACAATATGCAAATGTTCATGTGACACTACCGGTTATGAAATCATCAAATGAAATTATTTTCACCATCCATTTATTGCAAAAACGAGATCAATAATACAATAAAAAATGTACATGCTCTATTCACACATGTATGAAATGTGAAAAATGCAAAAAAAAAACATTTATTATTTGCCTCGACAAATATCTACTTATATAGGTATCACAGTGCCTTTGGGACGGATTATCACATTTATTACGGGCGATGTACGTACATTGTTGCCCGATCTACAAAACTTCTTCAGAGTGTAAAATAGGTAACAAAAGGTTTAGAAATGTCCCTCCATGTGTTCCTATTTTTGGTATATCTAACGGAAATCTGGCATGGCTTCGCCTAGGTTCACTATATGAGAGTGAATTGGTTCTAAAGGCCCCTAATTGCTCTTCACTGTCGCCGGTGAAGGCTAGTAAGGCACCCCGGTAAAAGCAGGTTTAATTCGTTAGAGTATATTTTCCTATACCCGTACGGAGGATTATCACGAAGGCATTAGGTACTTTATACTTTGAACGTGTTTCACTAGCCCATACGGAGGATCATCACGAAGGCGTAGTTACTTTACTCCCACTTAAAAGGACGGAACCCGGGTAGAGAGTTCATGTTAAGCAAATGCAAGTGAGTGTGTGTGTGGAGGAACAAAACAAACCTGTCACCACCTATTCTACACCCCTTATTCTAAATACCCCACTAAAATCAAACAATGTAAAGCATCAGTCAAGCAAACATATATATATACGCAACAAATAACCAGAGAACAAATAATAATATGAATGCACATGAGATGGACATATTTAAAACATTTTTTTTATTTTCAAAATTCTCTTTTATTTTAAAAATATGGGAATTAAAATTAAATACCAATTAAACCAACAAAATCGAGACTTTGATAACACACGACTAATTCTAGGCCTGACTCTCTAATAATCCCCAGTGGAGTCGCCAAGCTGTCGCAACCTAAAAAATAACGAGTCTCATCGCAAGACTTTATTATTCGTTAAGCGTGACATTAAAAAAGAACAAGGAAAAGTCGACTTAATTCCTCTAGAAAGATGAAGGTTTTGAAAATGACCTTGAAAAAGACATGGAGTCGCCACCAATCTTTTTTAGCTAGGTGTAATCGGCCACCTATTAAAACCAGTTTTATAAAATATTTTAAAAATTAATTAAAACATTTTAAAAAATCAATTTCAAGTTTGCGTTTTAAACCAGAGAAATCAAAGAAACGGGTTTGGGACTCGGTTACGTGTGGGGAAGGATTAGCACCCCCACAACGCCCGTATAAGACGGTACCTTATTAATCGTGTGTTATCTCAAGTTTCGGTAAAAAATCGGTTTTAAATCTAGTATTTCAAGTTAATTCCCAATTTAAAGAAAAATAATTCCATTTTTTAATTGAAAATGATCCGGAATTTATAAATTCAAAATTTTCCTATATTCCCCAACAAACGTGGCAAAATATAGAAATTTTTATTAGTTTTGGAAAACTTTCCGAATCATTCTCTTTTTTTGAAAGAAAGATATTCCTTTATTAATGATAATTGATGATATTCCCTCCAGCAAACCCGGTAGAGAACTCATGAATTATTTTAACTCGGGAATATCTTTATTTTTTATTGAAAAATCATTATCCTTTTGAAAACATTTTAAAAGATATGAATATGTATATGCATGACATAAATAAAATGACATGGCAAAATCTAAATAATATAATGCATCCTAAATGATATGATATAATTTAAATGCCTTAGCATATTCTAAATGAAATGAAATGTCCTAAGTTACATGACATATTCTAAATGAAATGAAATGACCTAGGTAACATAATATATTCTATATGAAATGAGATAATTTGAATGACATGGCAAATATGAATGATATGGAATATAATTTAAATGACATGGAATATAAAATAATGCTATCATATAATATGCATGGAAATAAAAATGAAAATAATAATGCATGAACATAGTATATGCTAAATAATATAACAAAAAAAATAATTAAATAAAAAGCATAGGATATCATGAAATATTCCAAATCATATAATAAACAATATAACATAACCCAAAATCATAATAATATCATAGACATTATCATAGCAAAAATCACATATTATATAAAATGCATGAATATGGAAAATGCAATGCATGAAAATGTATTTTTTCCTTTAATTAAGAAAATCCGTATATCTAAAAAGATATCTGGCTACCTTAGGAAAATATGTCAAATTAAATATTCTAAAACCAAAATACTTTGTGATTGTTTGAAAACAATTTTGAAAAGCTTAAATTAAAAATAAAAACTGGGCTAAACCTTTTTTTTAAATGGCTTTAATTTCCTAAGTTTGAAATCCCGGACTTGACCACCCTTAACCCGAGACTTAAAAAGTCATTTTTAGAGTTTAAAAAGGCTTAGAAACTACCCTAAGTTAGTAGCTAAACTTCCTAATCAGCCCCCTCTAAGTAACTTAACCAAAACAGAAAAATGATTTTCCTTTAAATTCATTTCTGACTCCACTATCCAGTTTTAAACCATGTTTTTTTACCCTATTTTTAAAAATTCAAAAAAATCTAAAACAAATACTGGAGACTCAGGACATGTAAAAATACACGGGAAAAAATCAACTTAATTTTCTGATTAAAGATGAATTCCCAAAAAAATCGGGAAAGTACGAGTACTGGGTGAAAATACTGTTTTGCCAAAATACATTTTTGCCTTTGATAAAATCATTTAAAAATCAAAGTAAAAATATTTAAGACTCACAACATGACTCACAAACAGTAGCTAAGACTTTTTAAAAGTTAGACAAAAATTGGCTAAGTAAAAAAAAATCACAAAGGTAGAATAATCAATTTGACAAACCTTAATTTTCCACAAGTGTGCTCAAGAGAGCATGACTTTGAACCATTAATTGGCCTAAGTCATTAGTCAAGTGGTATGAACATGAAATGCATGAAAAATACAGCAAATATAGTGCATGAAATGCATGAGTTTAAACCTAAATGTCATGAAAAAATGCATGGCATCAATATAGTGACCTAGACCTAAATGAACTTGCATGACATTTAATGCAACCTAGGTCTAAAATGCATGAACATGCATGGCAAGATAAACCTAACCTAATAACTAAAATATGCATGACAATAACACAAATACAAGGCATGCTTAAACCAAAAACTCAACCAAATATCATGCAAATGCCAACCTATCAACTAACATAGCAAAAATGCAACACACAATGCAAAATAACACATGGAGTAGCCGAATGGCCTCAAGCTCCAACAAGCATGGCATTTTCACAAACACTTGATATACTAACATGCTCAACTAAAATATAACATTCAAATCATGCAAACACAAACACTTGATATACTAACATGCTCAACTAAAATATAACACTCAAATCATGCAAACACAAAGTAGAGATATTAAAACTAACAAGCATTTTCACAAACACTTGATATACTAAATATAAAACATCAACAAATTTAAACATTATGAAAACAGAAAATTAAAAATGCAAGAACATGATAATTAACACATAAATGGCAACAAACAAAGCAACCAAATTGAAACATGATTCAAGTATATGAAGTAGAAGAACACTTAAAGCATCAAAATTAAAGAAAATAACATAAATAACATGATAAAATAAAGCAAAAACAGCAACAATAATAAAAAATAAAAATATAGGCCATTCGGCCATTAAAGAAAAAATAAGAAAAAAATTTGTAAACATTATTTAAGAAAGAGATGAAGAAAGAACTTAAGAAAAACATAAAAAAAAAAAAAAACCTTTATTTAAAAAGAAAACTCACCAAATAATAATCAAAATAGCAAAAACAAGAACGAAAAATCAAGAAAGTGCAAGAGTTGGTGCTAAAAGCAACCTCAAGAAGCTATATTTCAAGCTTTATCTCTTCAAACTTTCCTTTCTTTTCTAAAATTTTTCTTTTTGCTTTCAACCAAGGAGAGAAAAACTAAGAAAAACGAGAAGAAATCTGAAAAAATTAAGTGAAAAAAAAAATCTACCTCCCCCCCTAAAGTGCTGGCAGAATTTTACCTCTCTCCTTCCCCTCGGATGTTGTCATTTTGATTCCAACCAACTTCCATCCAAGGGCTAGTGATTCAAGGTGAAAAATTATGAAATTATCACCCTTAGATTAGCATATCAGTTGTCCATAATTGCAGCTGTTCAAGAATAATGTTGACACTCTCCCTCCTCATGCATTGGCCTATGTGGCTTAATCACAATGGCTTGATCAAAAAAAATCTCTAACTAACTCTTAATTCTTGGCCTTTTGATTGAAAAATCAGAAGCTTCCTCCTTCCTTTGGGCCTTGGCAGGCCAGCACTCTCTTTTCCAGCCCAATTCTGATGTTTTGAAAAGCCAAAAGAAGCCCTTTTCGGTTGCTTGGGTAAAATGACTATTTTGCCCCCCGGATGCAAATAAATGGAAAACGGACTCCAAATTCAAATATTATTTTTTTAATACTTTAAAAATAATAAAATATTGAATTCTGGAAGTTTTCAAAATTTTCCGAGTCCGTTTGCTATTTATTTGGATTTGTTCTTCCAAAAATGCCCTTTTATGCCCCCACATTTTACCATTTTTTAAACGAGCTCCAAATCAAGATTTTTCTTCACCAATATCTTCCAAATAATTTAAAAGTGTGATCTGAAAGTTTTCATAATTTTTGGAACTCATTTGGTATTTTTTCGAGATATATCTTCTTGAATTACTACATAAGTGCTCGGGATTTGGCCATTTTGCAAACGAACTCTGAATCAAGATTTTCTGTTTCCAATCTCTTCCAAATAATTTAAAAATGAGATTTGCAAAATTTCAAAATTTTTGGAGTCCATTTGCTATTTTTTTCGGGATTTATCTTCTTGCGTTATTGCATAGGAGACCCGGGATTTGGCCATTTTGCAAACGAACTCCGAATCAAGATTTTCTTTCGCCAATCTCTTCCAAATAATTTAAAAATGATATTTGAAAATTTTCAGAAGATTTGGAGTTCATTTGCTATTTTTCCGGGATTTTCCTTCTTGAATTTCTACATAAGAGACCCAGGATTTGACCATTTTGCAAACGAACTCCGAATCAAGATTTTCTTTCGCCAATCTCTTCCAAATGATTTAAGAATGATATTTGCAAATTTTTAGAATTTTCGGAGTCCATTTGCTATTTTTCCCAAATTTTCCAATTTTGCCCTTTTACCTCCGAAACCCGATTTTCTCAAAACAAGTCCGATTTTTAGATTTTCTTCAAGCTGAGCCTTGGGCCATCCCTTTTTAATCATTCCTCATCCATTGGGGGCTTTAGTTTTACTAAGTTGGACCAGTTCTGTAATTCTGCTCGATTTCACCGAAATCCACAAAAAACCATAATTCTCGGTTTGCTCCCGGATTGACTTTTCTTTCAATTTTTCTTTTAAATGGCTTCTCCATTACCCGTAGTCAGTGCTTATCTTTCATTTGGAACCTTCAATTTCGACCAACTCGATCGTTTAAGCATTTTCCCCCAAATTTCTCGGATTAGAGTTTCCTTTCTACTGAATCTCTGTAACCCAACTTTCGAACTCCATATCTTTTGATGTACACCTCGGATTATCAAAATTCTTTCGCCATTTTTCAATTGATCTTCAAATCTTGATTTTGAAAGTGGGTTGACTTTTTCAGTAGTTGACTTTTTGGGGTTGACTTTTTCGGGGTTGACTTTTTTGGGGTTGACTTTTCTTGAGTTTGATTTTTTATGCTCACCCTCTTAAACTAAGTCTCAGAGTACCACCTGCAGGATGAAATTTTTTTTTTTACATTCTGAAAAATCAATTTAGGAAGAAAACATACCTATTTTATTGTCCGGATAAAATTAGGTGTCTACAGTACAAACTTACCACTTTGTTTATGTAAGTGATTTAAATTTACCATTAATTTTTTAACCGATATAATTCGATCATCATACTTTTAATCTTGGAGCAATTTTACCACCATACTTATAATTTTGAAATAAATTTGGTCAAGATGTAACAATAGAAAAATATTTCATAGAATATTTTATTGGAAACTATTTTATAATTAGAAAAAAAAAAGGAAATGACATGATTGGGAAAAAATAGCCATGAAGCTAAAATCTAAAATTTTCTTTTTACTTTGTTTATCTTTTTCTTCTTTCATTATGATATTTTCTACTAAATATAATGCCAAATTATGATATTTTTATCCAAAATTAAAAGTATGGTGGTGATCGATTTGCTCTAAAATTAAAAACCCAATGGTAAAATTGTATTTTTAAAATTTGTTTTTGAATTTTAAAACAACTTCTAACAAAATATTCTTCAACTATCACGTCTTCATCAAATTTGTTCCAAAATTAGAAGTATGATAGTAAAATTACACCAATTGAAAGGTTAGTAGTAAACTTCTCCAAGCAATTCAAGAGCTTTCAAGTGTTTAGTGTTTTAATTCTTCCAATTCTTGTATTGAATTCTTATTTGATATTCGTTTGTCTCTCATTAATGTACCATATTGGCAAACACATATCTTTGTGAGATCATTTTGTTAAATTCATTGTAAAGCCTTAGAGCTTATTTGAGATCAAGGCGTGAGGTATCCTCTAAGTGTCTTTGTGAGTTTTGGTAGAAACTCACTTTGGAATTTAGAGTTTGTTACCTTAGCTTTGAAAGGTAGGGATTTAGAGGATATACCTTAGCCTTGAAAGATAGAGATTGTGAAGGTTATACCTTAGCTTTCAAAAAGTATTTATAAACTTGAAGAAAATAATGGATTGGACTCCTTGAAAAGAGAAACCAAGAGAGAGGACATAAGTGGCTTAAAGGATTGAACTTCTATAAAACATTATGTTTGAATTCCCTATCCCTCGTCTCTTATTTAAATTCAAGTTAAATTTTGCTTAAACTTCATATGTATTTATTTTGTTGTTATTTTCTCATAAATATTTATTGAACTTTCGGATAAATTTAGAGCTAATCTAATTCACCCTCTGTTGGATTGCTTATTTACGTTGAAGCTACACATGCTGCATAAGCTATGTTAGGTCGAGTGAGAGTAAGATAGATAAGCCTCCCAACCACTATTGATAAAGAATAGAATCATTTGAAGGTTTGTCATCTGTCGAAGTAAACTCTACATTTTTTTTTTCTTCATTTTCCTTTTATTATATCCTTTCTACTTCTTTTCTTTTCTTTTTTATTTTATTTTATTATTTTATTTATTCACATAATATTTTAGTACCATAGTTTATCACTTTATTAATGTGAATTTGTTTACATATTAAATTATTAAGTGAAAATGATCGATTGTAATACTGATAAAACCCAAGTTCCCAATTTTGGTTTTCTTTGAATTTTTATATTTTTTAAATTATAATAAAATATTCAAATATAGTAGTATTTATTCAAATATTATTTAAGTTTTTTTTCTTTTTTAATTTTTGAATTCAAAGAAAAACGAAACGGTACCAACATCGTACTGTTTCGATTTTTGTATTAGTCCGTACCGGCCTGTATTGATCCGTAGCAGTTTGTATCGGTACGTACCGACCTGCACCGGTTGGTACAAATTTTTGATTTTTTATATTTTTCTAAAAAAGTTTCACTTGATTTTTTTAACTAATTCCTAATACTTTTTAGTCATAATAATTTTTATTTTTTCATAATTTCATTAAAAAAATTATTAAATTAAACAATTGAATCTAATTAATAATAATTTATTATATTTTTTAATTTTTATGTTATTTATTTATGATTAAAAAATTTAGATATTAAATATTTATAATTTTATATTTGTATATAAACATATATATATATATATGTAATTGAGATGTGTTTGTATAGGTATATAATATATATTTTATTAAAAATTTTGGAAATGAACTTTATAAATATATATATATATATATATATTTATAAATATTTGAAAAATATCGGTAAATCTTAAATGGTACACCGAAACACACTGATATCAATATGTACTAATACCGAAAGAAAAACGATATGCCAACCAATACAGTACTAATTACTTTGATTCAAACTCAAGTTCCAACCCAATTGAGTTTTATGATTTTTACTTAAGTCGGTGATAATTGTGCTTAATTGAATCGACTCAAGTAATTTGATTATTTTCCAAGTTCAATGTGCTTGATAATCATTGAAAAATTAATATTTTTTAATGATTTTTTTTTAATATGTTTGATAATTCATTTTTAAAAACCATTTAATAAAAGATTTTTTATGAAAATGTTAAAAAAGTTAAGTAGCTTTTAACTATTTAATGTATTAAGTCAATTTTATTTTTTATAAAAATGTTATTGAACTACATTAATTTTATATTCTTTATTTTTTACTATTTATTATGTTCTTTTTAACTTTTATCAATTGAAAATACTTATAAAATCGAAATTTTCTTTTATAAAAGATTAATAAAAAAAAATCTACTAATTATTTAGTTTTTAGTAGTATATTAAATAATTTTTATATCATAAATTCAATTCTAAAATTTTCAAATTAAGTATTTAATTTTTCAATACCAAATTTGTTCAATTTATCAAACAAAACTTAATTCAACTATAAAAAATAAAGTTCAACTGAGCTTGAACTATAACTTGAGCTTAGTAGCAGCACTATATTAGCTCAACTCAGCTCAATTAGACTTTGAGTTAGGTTTGATATAAGATTCTCGGGGGATAAGATTGAGCTTCTCATATACCCAATCTGGCAATTTTTGATCTTTCAGCCAACAAATTTAAGTAAAAAATGCTCAATTTGCCTTTAGAATATTAGCTTTGCTTGATAACTTGGATCGTCTCCTCTATCATAAGAGTGTGTAAACAAGTTAAAGTTACTCAAGCTCAACTCAATAAAAACTCAAAATTGTTCATTTTAAGCTGAATTCGAGTTATCTTAAGCTGAATTCGAGCTTAAGATACTCAAGTATCGAGTCAAGCCGAATTCGAATGCTTTAATATCTAACTTGAGAGACTCATGAATTTAATCGAATATTTAATATGTACATATTATTATATAAGTAAAAAACAGAAAAAATATAAAATTTATTATCTATATTAACATTTTTATTAAATCTAATTGAGCTTATCAAGCTAAGTTCGAGTGGATCAAATAAATTATGAATCGAATTCGAATTTGAACACGAGAAACGAACTCAATAGAGCTCAAGACGAGATTCGAACCTCAAGTTTTCTAATTGAATCGAACTCGAACCTAATATTGTATCAACTACTTCAAATTTCGAACTCAAGCCTGACACTGTATCAACTCAAATAAGCTTGACTACATCCTTGCTCTACCATGATGCTAATAGAATAGAAACCATGACTATGCAGATCATCTTTTTC
The DNA here is from genome assembly GCA_030761205.1 of Fremontodendron californicum. Taxonomy (NCBI): domain Eukaryota; kingdom Viridiplantae; phylum Streptophyta; class Magnoliopsida; order Malvales; family Malvaceae; genus Fremontodendron; species Fremontodendron californicum. The sequence goes on from JAULJL010000009.1 coordinate 26,940,467, forward strand.
CATATTTAGAGAATAAATATCATTATTCATTAGCATTTAGCAGTCCTTAGAGTTTTTGCTTAACAAGAGCAAAGCCCTAAATCATTTTTTGTTTTTTACAGGCTAAAATAATAAAAAAAAAACCCTGAACTTTCCACTTTATCTAAATAAATTTTTATATTTTTATTATACCCAAATAAGTCTTTAATCTTTAATTTGTATCCAAATAAATCCTTAACCTTTAACTTGTATCTAAATAAGTCCCTAACTTTTAATTTAAATATAAATAAAAAAATAAATATTTATTTGAATACAATAAAAGTATAAAAATTTATTTTAAAAAATAAAATAATTCAAAGACTTTTTTAGTATTTTAGCCTTTTATTTTTTTTATATATTTGACTAGAATTGCAAACCGACTAGACAATTATACAAACCCAAGTTTCCTCCAAAAAGAAGTCAAGCAATGCCAAACTAAATGAAGCTGCGATCAAGTACAATATTTTTCTTAACACAATGACCATAATTTATTACTTTAAAATGAAATGTTGTCAAGGCAGTAAAAGAAATAGCACGTCTCACCAAAATGTTAAATTTTTGAACTGAACAGCAGCATTGAAGCAGTAAATATCCAAAACAATCCTCAGTAGGAACTCACCAGACATTTGTCCAGGCGGGGAGGTTCGGGAATTATCCTATGTTGTTATAGGTCTCACATGAACAAAGTGAAAATAAAGAAAAAGTGTAGAGTTTCATAATTTCCCCTCTACTTTGCCTGAGGGTGAGAAGCAATGAACTCAACAGCAAGATTGATCGTGCTGATCTTGTCTGCCTCATTATCAGGTATCTCAAACCCAAATTCTTCTTCAAGGGCCATGACAACCTCCACAGTGTCCAAACTATCTAATCCGAGATCATTTTGAAAATGGGCAGTTGGGGTAACCTGCAAAAATAGAAAAAACGAGAAGTTAAACAGAACGAAACACTTACAAGAGCAAAACTCTATATGAAACCAAAAGAACTTGCTAGAAGTTGAACTCATAATAACCTAACAAATGATACTTTTTGTCATCTCAAAACATATTAAGCAAAAGAAATGAGGAGAAAAAAGGAAAAAAAAAAAAAAACTGGGAATATAGCAGGAGTGTTTTGTGTGCCTTTTCCAGTTTCCTCACGAAAGGACACATCAAACAAAAGATATGTTCGAGTGAAGTAACTTGCCAAGAAAGTTCTAGTGCTTTAATAGTTTTGTAACTCACAATAACCCCAATGTGTAGGCAGCTGGACTACATTGCTTCTTTCAATTGATAACTTTTTTCAAGATTTGTCCTACCTAGTTAAGATAAGGGCTGGCATCTTCCAAATCTACAAGCTTCTTTCCAAGTAGTAGAATACCCAACAGCCACAGTCGTCTCATTTGCAGTGATCCACTAGTATGTGACAAAAGCTTCTTTCCAAGTAGATCTAAAATCACACTTATTCTACAACTACAACTAGCATCTAAGTTGATATAATGCTTATAGAAGTCATCCTTGTTTGTATATCAATCACGAATCAGACAACACTAATATTACAAAAATTTAGACTAGCAATGCAGCCAAAGCTAATTTGCTATTTCAATTCTATATCATATCCACAACCAACATCAACTCCAGCCTACAAAGGACTTATTTCCTATTCTGCTCCTCTGGAAGAAATTGAATAACCTACCTGATTGTTTATTGTTCATAGACCAAACACAATTTTCTCCTATTTTCTTATGAGCAGGTTTGTCCATTCAGAATCTAGCTCAAGTTCATATTGATTTTCTCTTAAAGACATCAATTTGGTGGCATTTAACTCAGGCTAGAAAAAAGGACTTCTTTTTATTAGTTCTCAGCATTTGTGTCGTAGAATTATCATATCAGACCAACAAAAATAGAGAAATTTATAGCCAAATAATTGAAAGGTAGGTCATCCAATTGATTTAGGAGAAATGCAACTCCTTTACCCTTGACCAATCATAAAGTAAGCCGAGACAATCCAAAACCAAAACCCATGTTTTCCAGAATTTGACATGAAACATGAAGCAAAAAATAAACATACTATACCAAAGCTAATTTCACATCGACGAAAGGGTGTAAAGGCACTTATCAAGTATCATATTCAAAAGTTTGTTACTGAGGGAACCTTTGGCTGTATCCTTACTAAATTTTAAACAAATATGAGGAAACAAATCGGAAAACAATAACAGAACAAACAAGCACTTAACATTAGCTTAGCGGTTGCATTGGAACTTACAATAATTACCCATTTACCCTAAATATTACCATTTATTTAACTAAATTAACAAATGATATGTTTAATTTTCCCCAAACTATATAATACACAAATAATCTACACCCAAGAGGATTCGAGAAAAGGACATAAAAAAAGGAAAAGGAGTGAAGTGAAAAAGTAAAGACCTTGGAAGGATCAACTTTCTGGGAGTTTTTAACGACGGAGATGACGCGATCGGTGACCTCAGATTTGTCGAGGAATGAGCCCTTGACCTCGTCGGAGAAACGGCGGCGTATGGCGTTGCAGGTAAGAGCGAAGAGCCCGTTACGGATAGGGTTAGGGTTACGGGGCAGGGGCGTTGCGTTCACCCTCAGGTATTTTAGCAAAGCTCCTCTCACCGCCGCCATTTCAATAGGTAGCCCTCTTCTCTTGTCTCTTCTGAAAATGGGAAGACAGCGTTTCTTTTCGGCTTTCGCTCCCTCTCGAAATTGTGAGAAATGGGAACCTTTTGGTAGCTTAGGAAGCGAGTAAAAGTAAGAAATCAATGAGGAAGACGACGTCGTACTTTCCTTCTTTGGCTTTTTTAAATTAAAAAAAAATATCTTTTAGCTTTGCGAAAAAAAAGTAAAAAAACACGAATTTTGGGTTAAGTTCTAAAATATATTGCTATAGATCAAATTTACTATCTATATTCTATAATCTATAATAAACAATTTTATAGACATTTGCATAATTGAAAGCACAATTTTGAGCCAATTGTTTTAAAATATGATTAGGGAGCTCTTCTTTATTGAGGGTCAAAACACACTGTTTGACCCTCAACTAAAAGAATAAAAATAATTACAATTTGAGGACATGCTATTCATTTATTATTAATTAATTATCATTTAATTATATTATAATCTTTAATTTTATATTTTTATAATCCGTTGATGTACAGAATTAATCTCTACTTGCGAAATGCAGGTAAAGTATTTATCTAAATTACTTTTTTATATTTTATGTTATATATTAAGGTTAAGTATTTAACTCAAATTTTTGTTTTGTTTTATGCAATGCATTAAATAAAATTATACCATTCAACAATTTAAAAATAAATAAAAATTCACAACGAAATACGAGGTTACTAGCTATAATTAAAAGTAGAATTTTTAATTTTACTATTGATTGGCCTCAATTGACACTTAATTAGGCTTGACAATTTCTTTTTTCTTAATTTTCTATTATCTATACCTATATATTAAAGTAACTCCTAATAATAATAGTGACTGAGGCCTAATTGTAATTCTTTATTTTGTTGATTTTTTAAAAGTTAAATTCTTCTTTTTGGATAATTGCTTATTTAAAAAACACAAAAATAAAGAAAATAAAAAATGCAATTATTTTATGTATTTATTTTCTAATTGTTATGTATATTTATTAAAAATAAAAGTGTCCTATCCACAACTTCTCATAAGAACCGCAAGCCTGCTAAACTCGATTAAGGCACTGGATATGATGTTTAGTGATAACTCGTATAATTATATAGTTTTTAGTTATGTTTTATTATTGTTTTGTGTCAAATACGAGTTATTATTGTTTAGTCTAATTGTGTTTATGATCTTTTATATTTTTATGTAAATTGGTGTTTTTCACAAGTTTATTTGAGTGATTTCAGATTACTAGAATTAAGGGCAAATTCAGTTCAGTTCCAGTTCCGACACCTTTTGCCATATCAGCTATATCTGGAGTTTCACTGAAGCAATAAGGCTGAAATTTTAACCGTGCAAAGTTAAGAGGCATATCTATCTTTTTCATGTTTTACACTTCTTGAAACGGAGTCGTTTTCCCTAGCGAAATCGACCATCAAGTTGGCTGATGTGCAATGACGTCTGTGCTGACCTGTTTTCGTATTTTGCCCATATCTTCTTATCCACATCAGCAAATGAGCTGATTCCAACGGCTATGGATCAGTAACTGACAGGGGAACATTTTTCTAGAAGACCATGTGATCAGATCAGGCCTCCAATATTGACAAAATCGACTATCAAGTTGGCTGATCAAAATTGTCATACAATATGACGAAAATTGTTAGAAAAATGCACCCACCTATTATACCTACCTTTGAAATTTGTAAAGCTTGTCTCTTGTCATTTAGCCCTCCAAAATGTGTATAAATAGAGGGCCTTGCATGATTGTAGAGAATCATATTGTACATTGGTAGGATATTAGCCATTGTAATAAAATTCTCTAAGTTTTCTTCTTCTTTCTTTTCTCTAGTTTTCTTTTTCTTTATTTTCTTCTTCTTCTTTCTTTCTTTTATTTCCTTCTTAGATTCTCTTTAATTTTATGTTTATGTTTACAATGCCTATGCTAGGCTAAACTTCTATTTGGTTAAGGGTGATTTCAAAGCCCTAGACATGTTTTGTGATTGATTTTCAGATTCTATCTATCATTAATTTTCTATCAAAGTTGCTTATGTTCTTCTACAAGAATTGTTCATGATGTTGTCTTGATTTATTTAGGTGTACAACTAGATAGATCTTGATAATTATCTATTGCTAGTTTAGGAGTCTTGATCCGTGTAATTGTCTTGATTTCCTATTCATAAGTGGCAATTTGTGATTAATGATTATGGTCAAGTTTTCAATAATTGCAAAGTGAAACATAACCTAAGTTGAACAATCCGAGCTTATGTGTTTGTTGCTTAGATCAACCTATCTTTCTCATCATAAAGCTGCCATTAAATTGAATTTAGAGAGCTTATTCTAGGTTGTTTAATGGTTAGAGATTAAATAGAGAGCTTGTTCTATTTAACGACAAACTAAGGAAAGATTGGGATAACAGAGCTTGTTGTTATCTACGGTTGTTAACTTTGATAGTTGGTTGATATTGATAGATCTGAAATTGATTCTTAATGATGTCTAGTGGTGGAGAATGAAACCTTAACCATATTTTTCATATTTGAGTCTTCTTACTTACTTGTTTTCTTACTTTTCTAGTTTGCTTATTTTTAAAAGTATATTTATTTTTATTGGCTGGTTATACCGCCTAATTTGTATATTAACTTTGTTTTATTTTTATTGGCTAGTTATACCGCCTAATTTAGTATATATATTTTTATTGGCTGGTTATACCGCCTAATTTAGTATATATATTTTTATTGGCTGGTTATACCGCCTTGTATCTTATTCTTATTATTTACTTTAGTTTAAATCTGGCTTCAAAAACCCCTTTTCTTTTATTGTTATTGAATTTAAGTTTTAAACTATTAACTTATAAACTAAAACCCAATCCCTGAGCACTCGACCCTTGCTAACTACTATACTTACAATTTATCTTTTTAGTGTAAGGTTAAATAAGATACACTCTTTTGGGTGCATCAAATTTTTGGCGCCGTTGCCGGGGATTGTTTTCTTTAGTTTATTTGTTACTTTGTTTATTCTTATTTTCAGTTCTAATGAGTTTTATTTTCTTGTACATACGGGTTTTTCTTATCAAATTTTGAAAAAAAAAATTAAAAAAAAAATAAAAAAAAAACGATGGAATTGAGCAATCTAACACTTGAAGAGTTGGTGGCATACATGAACATGGAGAATCAACAAGCCAATCTCACCTTCCCAGTTCAACAATTTGACATGGGAGGATGTCAAGGCCATCAATGGTTCCAAGACCAACCGCATGATCATTACTCCAACACTTACCATGAGGGATGGTGGGATCATACTAATTATGGCTACTCGAAAAATTACCAAGAAGATGATCCTTATGCCAATTACACTAATCCATCTAGCTTCAATCAATCATGGTCTCAAGAACCAGATCTTTTTCAACCACCACATATGACTCAAAACTCAGGTACTTCTTTAGAAGATCTTGTATATTCTCTTGTTACTGATACTTTGCAATTTCAACAGGAAACAAGGGCAAGCATCCAGAGTTTGGAAAGGCAAATGAGCCTATTGGCTAGTAGTATGGTGGGATGGGTAGCACAAAGATCTGAAGAACTCCCAGCCCAAACGATGGTTAACCCAAAGGAGAATGCTACTATTGTGACCTTGAAGAATGAGGAACAAGATGAGGATGAAACGAAATTAGAGATGGATTCTATTCTTGAGGATAATGAAGCCAAAGATCCAAATAAGAGTATTTCGGCACCTGAGGTAACGTTTAAGGTTTCACTTTTTACTAATGTTTCTTCTCCACCTTTTCCTAGTAGATTTGTAAAGTTCAAGGAGGAAGAACATGAGCAACACATGCCGGAAACCTTAAACAACTTGTTTGTGGAGGTCATTCAACAAGTATCAAAATATGCTCCATTCCTCGATGACATATGCACCACAAAGGATGATGGAATAATACTTGTAATGGAGAATGCATCCACTGTTGTGCAAAGAAAGTTTCCTCTCAAACGCATAAATTTGGGAAATTTCATGTATGAGCCTGACAAGCCTAAAATGCCAAGAAGGGGAATTGGCTAGGCTGAAAACAATCAATCAAGTGCTAATTGGGGGAGGCAGCCTAATTAGTGAAAGCATTGCCAAACTGCCATCCTCAGATTTGCTCTCTTTTTCTTTATCTTTTTCTTATGTTTCTTTGCTAATTGTGTTTAGTGTTTCTAAGTTCATTTAGGCTGCATAAGTTTATTTTGTTTATTAGTTCTTTTCACTTACACATGATTCTTTCATTTGGGATTAATAGCATTACATTAATGACAATGTAAGAATTATGTGTGGGGGAAAGAATTTAGGATTTTATTTAGAGTGTTTTGTTTTTGAGTCTTTTTATGCTGTTTTTCTTTCTGATCCTTGTTTTGAAAATAACTAGATGTAAATATAATTTTTTTTAACCCCGGTTAAATGGCGGATAACGGTACTCCGTGATTATTTAAGTCGGTTCCATCAGCTACCCATAAAACTGATATTGTATATAAATTTCTCTTTCAATTTTTTTTCATTTTTTTTTCAGGATGGATGATATTCTCACAAGATTGCAGAAACGATTTCCTCCTTTTCCTCGAAATATTTTACTGAAGCTTTACCAAGTTCGATTTGAAAGATTAAGAATGCTTATGCACAAAGGGATTCCTGAAGACATACGTTGGATAATTGAAGCCAAGGTACGTGAAGATGAATATCTTCCTGTTTTGCATTTACCAGGTATAGGTAGAAGCACTTTTGCAAAGAAGCGACGAGCAAAGCGCATGAGTTCAAACTGCCACAAATGTGCACGATGGACGTGTAACGGTAAATGTCGTTCTATTGGGATTCCGTCCTCTAATCGAGATGATAAAATTGAATTCATTAAGGATGGACTGAGTAAGGAGAATTTGGGTAATATCCAACTTTCTCTTGAGACGCATCCTAGTGGAGACGTACAAAGAGAAATTCTTGATTTATGGCCGCAATTCCAAAGGGAATGGCAACATCTTGGGAATCTGATGTTAAAAGACCCTGTTTGCCAGCTTGTAAGAAAACTGGATGGGAAGAATATCCTCGACTCATAGAAGGCGTTTAAGCCGTTTCTGGACGTAAAACCAGAGGAAGATGTGAGCCACAATCACAACTACAATAAATAACTTCTCAGCTTTTGGTTTGATTTGCAATAACTTCATTTCGGTTTAATTTACGTGTTGTTCGATTTGTGTAATTATTCTCGTTTTTTTTTATTGGTCTTTTACGGTTGATTTTTCTTCTCTTTTTGATTTTCTTCCTGAAATCACGCAAAAATCTTTTGTTAGGTTAACATTTTCTTCTGACAGGTCAAATACACTTTCGGCGACATTATTACTCTTGTCTGATTCACTACTCAGTCCTCTATATATTACACCATGTACTCATTCTCTTTCAGAAACTCGAAAAAAAAAATGGAAAGTACTTCGTCCCATCGCATTAAAAATATTTGTGTCTTTGGAGGTGCTTATCTAGGGAAAAATAACATATTTGCTGATGAAGCCATAAGAGTTGGAGTAATACTTGCCCAACAAAAGATCCAGTTGATTTATGGAGGCGGTAGTACGGGTTTAATGGGAGCAGTCGCTACAGCAGCACATGCCGGAGGAAGTCCAGTTCTAGGAATCGTGCCAAAACTATTCACAGATTTTTGTGGACCTACCTTGAGTAAGGAAATACAAGTCTGGAGTATCCCTGAACGGATGACAATCATGTACCATTCTGCCGATGCATTCATTGCTTTACCAGGAGGTCTGGGTACATTGGAAGAAATAGCTTGCGTGGCTTCTTGGTCATCTTTGGTCACAAATAAGAAACCCATTGGTTTGCTTAATATTAATGGTTATTTTAGTAATTTGCTTTCATATTTAGATAATGCTGTGGAAAATGGATTCATGTTTTCAGAGGCAAGGAGAACCATAATTTCTGCTACAACCATTGAAGATTTACTCAAAAAGCTTCAAGCTTATGAGTGTTTATCTGCTACAGTTGTTTCGCAAACGCTCGGAAAAAGAAAAAGAGATATGGACGAGCAAGGAGTGGATTGCACTTTGTCTTTGTGACATTATCTAACATTTTGCTTGTTGTGTCTCAGTTATAATAAGTGGTTAGCAACCTCTGCAGGTAATATCTCCTAAATTCTACCTTTAAAATTTAACATTGGGGACAATGTCATATTTTAGTAGGGGGTAAGGGACATATTTTGCTAATTTTCAAAAAAAAAAAAAAGTTTGTTGTGTTTTAAGCAATTTAGAAGTATTCATTCTGAACAAGGTCTGAGTAAGGGAGACTTGAGACATACCTTGTCAGTTTGATTTAATCTTCTAAAAAAAAAAAAAAGCATGTTTAGACTTAGTGTGTTTTTTGTGTGTTTTAGTTACTTTCAATACTATGATGAGATATGAATTGCATAAGTCTAAAACAGATTTATTAGTGAGAAGATTTTCATGAGAATTGAGCTTGATGTCAACCTTTTTATGAGCCAATGTTAATATGATATGTTGATTGAGAAAGAAGCATGTTTAGACTTAATCTGACTTGTATAATCATCCTTGTGAGTTTTTGAGCCTATAATGATTGATGCATTATACAAATCAATCTAATTTCTTTCTTGAGAGCTCTTATGATTACATGATTCTCTAGAACTTGCTTTAAACCGTTTGAGACTATATTGATACATGTGACAACATGAATATGATAGAGGCATTAGGATTATAACCAGAGCCAAACAGCCATTCATTATTAATGTTCTAAGAGAACATCCCCACTAGTGAGCCAATTTGAGCCTACATTAAATATGCTGTTTTATTGGTAACCACAACTTACACCTAGCCTAAATATACTTATATCCTTACCCTTGTTCTAAAGATGGATTATTATTTTGAGATATATTGCAAAAAACAAGGGATATTTTTAGTTGAAAATTTGGGTTAGAAACAAGAAATAAGTGTGGGGGGAAAAGAAAAGAAAAGTCAAGAGAAAAAGAAATGGAATACTGGCAAATACATTCCTATGTAAAAAAATATGAATCATCTCTTGAATTTGTGGAAAAAGAAAAAGATGTTACAAAGTTGTTTAGAATGAAGAAAAGGCCCAACATGAATATTCGGCCTAGGTGACTATGTACTTGTAAAGAGTTTTGAGAAGTTTCTTTGTATGATCTTATTATGTCTCTAAACTTTATGAACTCTTTGGAACCTTTGTGATATCTTTATCCTTTTGTTCTTCAACCACATTACAATCCCCTTGGCCCCATTACAACCTTGATTAAAGACCTCTTGATTCATGAAGTTGTATGATCTAAATAGTGGAGAATAGGTGGACAAGCAAGAATATGGTAGAACTGTTTTCATGAGATTGATTGAGTGTAAACACTTCACCACTACTTTAAAGAGTGAAAATCATGAGGGTATCCCATGTGAGAAGTTGAGATTAAATTTGAACATGCACTATTTTGATTGAGATATGTTATGTTAATATTGGCTTAACTCAAACAATTTACATTCAAGCATGAATTTTTGTGAAATTATTTAAGCTATTGATTAGTTTATAAGACTTGTTCAAAGATTGTCTCTAATTTGTATTGAAAGGATTAGGAATAAATATTTTTAGTATATGTAGTTTATTTATATTTTAGTTTTTCAATGTTTGTGGGTATCGTTCTAGTAAACCCTCACGAGACTAAACTCGTCCACTAGGGACACCTAGGGGTTTAAAGGCTTGTGTCACATGCTAAGTGCCACCGTGATTTCCTACGAAAGTGGATTAGATTAGATTTTCTTATTTTATTTTTATTGAGTCGTTGCTAGGGACTAGCAACAATCTAAGTGTGGGGGTGTGATAACTCGTATAATTATATAGTTTTTAGTTATGTTTTATTATTGTTTTGTGTCAAATACGAGTTATTATTGTTTAGTCTAATTGTGTTTATGATCTTTTATATTTTTATGTAATTTGGTGTTTTTCACAAGTTTCTTTGAGTGATTTCAGATTACTAGAATTAAGGGCAAATTCAGTTCAGTTCCAGTTCCGACACCTTTTGCCATATCAGCTATATCTGGAGTTTCACTGAAGCAATAAGGCTGAAATTTTAACCGTGCAAAGTTAAGAGGCATATCTATCTTTTTCATGTTTTACACTTCTTGAAACGGAGTCGTTTTCCCTAGCGAAATCGACCATCAAGTTGGCTGATGTGCAATGACATCTGTGCTGACCTGTTTTCGTATTTTGCCCATATCTTCTTATCCTCATCAGCAAATGAGCTGATTCCAACGGATATGGATCAGTAACTGACAGGGGAACATTTTTCTAGAAGACCATGTGATCAGATCAGGCCTCCAATATTGACAAAATCGACCATCAAGTTGGCTGATCAAAATTGTCATACAATATGACGAAAATTGTTATAAAAATGCACCCACCTATTATACCTACCTTTGAAATTTGTAAAGCTTGTCTCTTGTCATTTAGCCCTCCAAAATGTGTATAAATAGAGGGCCTTGGATGATTGTAGAGGATCATATTGTACATTGGTAGGATATTGGCCATTGTAATAAAATTCTCTAAGTTTTCTTCTTCTTTCTTTTCTCTAGTTTTCTTTTTCTTTATTTTCTTCTTCTTCTTTCTTTCTTTTATTTCCTTCTTAGATTCTCTTTAATTTTATGTTTATGTTTACAATGCCTATGCTAGGCTAAACTTCTATTTGGTTAAGGGTGATTTCAAAGCCCTAGACATGTTTTGTGATTGATTTTCAGATTCTATCTATCATTAATTTTCTATCAAAGTTGCTTATGTTCTTCTACAAGAATTGTTCATGATGTTGTCTTGATTTATTTAGGTGTACAACTAGATAGATCTTGATAATTATCTATTGCTAGTTTAGGAGTCTTTATCCGTGTAATTGTCTTGATTTCCTATTCATAAGTGGCAATTTGTGATTAATGATTATGGTCAAGTTTTCAATAATTGCAAAGTGAAACATAACCTAAGTTGAACAATCCGAGCTTATGTGTTTGTTGCTTAGATCAACCTATCTTTCTCATCATAAAGCTGCCATTAAATTGAATTTAGAGAGCTTATTCTAGGTTGTTTAATGGTTAGAGATTAAATAGAGAGCTTGTTCTATTTAACGACAAACTAAGGAAAGATTGGGATAACAGAGCTTGTTGTTATCTACGGTTGTTAACTTTGATAGTTGGTTGATATTGATAGATCTGAAATTGATTCTTAATGATGTCTAGTGGTGGAGAATGAAACCTTAACCATATTTTTCATATTTGAGTCTTCTTACTTACTTGTTTTCTTACTTTTCTAGTTTGCTTATTTTTAAAAGTATATTTATTTTTATTGGCTGGTTATACCGCCTAATTTGTATATTAACTTTGTTTTATTTTTATTGGCTGGTTATGCCGCCTAATTTAGTATATATATTTTTATTGGCTGGTTATACCGCCTAATTTAGTATATATATTTTTATTGGCTGGTTATACCGCCTTGTATCTTATTCTTATTATTTACTTTAGTTTAAATCTGGCTTCAAAAACCCCTTTTCTTTTATTGTTCTTGAATTTAAGTTTTAAACTATTAACTTATAAACTAAAACCCAATCCCTGAGCACTCGACCCTTTGTAACTACTATACTTACAATTTATCTTTTTAGTGCAAGGTTAAATAAGATACACTCTTTTGGGTGCATCAAATTTTTGGCGCCGTTGCCGGGGATTGTTTTCTTTAGTTTATTTGTTACTTGGTTTATTCTTATTTTCAGTTCTAATGAGTTTTATTTTATTGTACATACGGGTTTTTCTTATCAAATTTTGAAAAAAAAAATTAAAAAAAAAATTAAAAAAAACGATGGAATTGAGCAATCTAACACTTGAAGAGTTGGTGGCATACATGAACATGGAGAATCAACAAGCCAATCTCACCTTCCCAGTTCAACAATTTGACATGGGAGGATGTCAAGGCCATCAATGGTTCCAAGACCAACCGCATGATCATTACTCCAACACTTACCATGAGGGATGGTGGGATCATACTAATTATGGCTACTCGAAAAATTACCAAGAAGTAGATCCTTATGCCAATTACACTCATCCATCTAGCTTCAATCAATCATGGTCTCAAGAACCAGATCTTTTTCAACCACCACATATGACTCAAAACTCAGGTACTTCTTTAGAAGATCTTGTATATTCTCTTGTTACTGATACTTTGCAATTTCAACAGGAAACAAGGGCAAGCATCCAGAGTTTGGAAAGGCAAATGAGCCTATTGGCTAGTAGTATGGTGGGATGGGTAGCACAAAGATCTGAAGAACTCCCAGCCCAAACGATGGTTAACCCAAAGGAGAATGCTACTATTATGACCTTGAAGAATGAGGAACAAGATGAGGATGAAACGAAATTAGAGATGGATTCTATTCTTGAGGATAATGAAGCCAAAGATCCAAATAAGAGTATTTCGGCACCTGAGGTAACGTTTAAGGTTTCACTTTTTACTAATGTTTCTTCTCCACCTTTTCCTAGTAGATTTGTAAAGTTCAAGGAGGAAGAACATGAACAACACATGCCGGAAACCTTAAACAACTTGTTTGTGGAGGTCATTCAACAAGTATCAAAATATGCTCCATTCCTCGATGACATATGCACCACAAAGGATGATGGAATAATACTTGTAATGGAGAATGCATCCACTGTTGTGCAAAGAAAGTTTCCTCTCAAACGCATAAATTTGGGAAATTTCATGTATGAGCCTGACAAGCCTAAAATGCCAAGAAGGGGAATTGGCTAGGCTGAAAACAATCAATCAAGTGCTAATTGGGGGAGGCAGCCTAATTAGTGAAAGCATTGCCAAACTGCCATCCTCAGATTTGCTCTCTTTTTCTATATCTTTTTCTTATGTTTCTTTGCTAATTGTGTTTAGTGTTTCTAAGTTCATTTAGGCTGCATAAGTTTATTTTGTTTATTAGTTCTTTTCACTTACACATGATTCTTTCATTTGGGATTAATAGCATTACATTAATGACAATGTAAGAATTATGTGTGGGGGGAAGAATTTAGGATTTTATTTAGAGTGTTTTGTTTTTGAGTCTTTTTATGTTGTTTTTCTTTTTGATCCTTGTTTTGAAAATAACTAGATGTAAATATAATTTTTTTTTAACCCCGGTTAAATGGCGGATAACGGTACTCCGTGATTATTTAAGTCGGTTCCATCAGCTACCCATAAAACTGATATTGTATATAAATTTCTCTTTCAATTTTTTTTCATTTTTTTTTCAAGATGGATGATATTCTCACAAGATTGCAGAAACGATTTCCTCATTTTCCTCGAAATATTTTACTGAAGCTTTACCAAGTTCGATTTGAAAGATTAAGAATGCTTATGCACAAAGGGATTCCTGAAGACATACGTTGGATAATTGAAGCCAAGGTACGTGAAGATGAATATCTTCCTGTTTTGCATTTACCAGGTACAGGTAGAAGCACTTTTGCAAAGAAGCGACGAGCAAAGCGCATGAGTTCAAACTGCCACAAATGTGCACGATGGACGTGTAACGGTAAATGTCGTTCTATTGGGATTCCGTCCTCTAATCGAGATGATAAAATTGAAGTCATTAAGGATGGACTGAGTAAGGAGAATTTGGGTAATATCCAACTTTCTCTTGAGACGCATCCTAGTGGAGACGTACAAAGAGAAATTCTTGATTTATGGCCGCAATTCCAAAGGGAATGGCAACATCTTGGGAATCTGATGTTAAAAGACCCTGTTTGCCAGCTTGTAAGAAAACTGGATGGGAAGCATATCCTCGACTCATAGAAGGCGTTTAAGCCGTTTCTAGACGTAAAACCAGAGGAAGATGTGAGCCACAATCACAACTACAATAAATAACTTCTCAGCTTTTGGTTTGATTTGCAATAACTTCATTTCGGTTTAATTTACGTGTTGTTCGATTTGTGTAATTATTCTCGTTTTTTTTATTGGTCTTTTACGGTTGATTTTTCTTCTCTTTTTGATTTTCTTCCTGAAATCACGCAAAAATCTTTTGTTAGGTTAACATTTTCTTCTGACAGGTCAAATACACTTTCGGCGACATTATTACTCTTGTCTGATTCACTACTCAGTCCTCTATATATTACACCATGTACTCATTCTCTTTCAGAAACTCGAAAAAAAAAATGGAAAGTACTTCGTCCCAGCGCATTAAAAAAATTTGTGTCTTTGGATGTGCTTATCCAGGGAAAAATAACATATTTGCTGATGAAGCCATAAGAGTTGGAGTAATACTTGCCCAACAAAAGATCCAGTTGATTTATGGAGGCGGTAGTACGGGTTTAATGGGAGCAGTCGCTACAGCAGCACATGCCGGAGGAAGTCCAGTTCTAGGAATCGTGCCAAAACTATTCACAGATTTTTGTGGACCTACCTTGAGTAAGGAAATACAAGTCTGGAGTATCCCTGAACGGATGACAATCATGTACCATTCTGCCGATGCATTCATTGCTTTACCAGGAGGTCTGGGTACATTGGAAGAAATAGCTTGCGTGGCTTCTTGGTCATCTTTGGTCACAAATAAGAAACCCATTGGTTTGCTTAATATTAATGGTTATTTTAGTAATTTGCTTTCATATTTAGATAATGCTGTGGAAAATGGATTCATGTTTTCAGAGGCAAGGAGAACCATAATTTCTGCTACAACCATTGAAGATTTACTCAAAAAGCTTCAAGCTTATGAGTGTTTATCTGCTACGGTTGTTTCGCAAACGCTCGGAAAAAGAAAAAGAGATATGGACGAGCAAGGAGTGGATTGCACTTTGTCTTTGTGACATTATCTAACATTTTGCTTGTTGTGTCTCAGTTATAATAAGTGGTTAGCAACCTCTGCAGGTAATATCTCCTAAATTCTACCTTTAAAATTTGACATTGGGGACAATGTCATATTTTAGTAGGGGGTAAGGGACATATTTTGCTAATTTTGAAAAAAAAAAAAAAGTTTGTTGTGTTTTAAGCAATTTAGAAGTATTCATTCTGAACAAGGTCTGAGTAAGGGAGACTTGAGACATACCTTGTCAGTTTGATTTAATCTTCTAAAAAAAAAAAAAAAGCATGTTTAGACTTAGTGTGTTTTTAGTGTGTTTTAGTTACTTTCAATACTATGATGAGATATGAATTGCATAAGTCTAAAACAGATTTATTAGGGAGAAGATTTTCATGAGAATTGAGCTTGATGTCAACCTTTTTATGAGCCAATGTTAATATGATATGTTGATTGAGAAAGAAGCATGTTTAGACTTAATCTGACTTGTATAATCATCCTTGTGAGTTTTTGAGCCTATAATGATTGATGCATTATACAAATCAATCTAATTTCTTTCTTGAGAGCTCTTATGATTACATGATTCTCTAGAACTTGCTTTAAACCGTTTGAGACTATATTGATACATGTGACAACATGAATATGATAGAGGCATTAGGATTATAACCAGAGCCAAACAGCCATCCATTATTAATGTTCTAAGAGAACATCCCCACTAGTGAGCCAATTTGAGCCTACATTAAATATGCTGTTTTATTGGTAACCACAACTTACACCTAGCCTAAATATACTTATATCCTTACCCTTGTTCTAAAGATGGATTATATATTTTGAGACATATTGCAAAAAACAAGGGATATTTTTAGTTGAAAATTTGGGTTAGAAACAAGAAATAAGTGTGGGGGGAAAAGAAAAGAAAAGTCAAGAGAAAAAGAAATGGAATACTGGCAAATACATTCCTATGTAAAAAAATATGAATCATCTCTTGAATTTGTGGAAAAAGAAAAAGATGTTACAAAGTTGTTTAGAATGAAGAAAAGGCCCAACATGAATATTCGGCCTAGGTGACTATGTACTTGTAAAGAGTTTTGAGAAGTTTCTTTGTATGATCTTATTATGTCTCTAAACTTTATGAACTCTTTGGAACCTTTGTGATATCTTTATCCTTTTGTTCTTCAACCACATTACAAACCCCTTGGCCCCATTACAACCTTGATTAAAGACCTCTTGATTCATGAAGTTGTATGATCTAAATAGTGGAGAATAGGTGGACAAGCAAGAATATGGTAGAACTGTTTTCATGAGATTGATTGAGTGTAAACACTTCACCACTACTTTAAAGAGTGAAAATCATGAGGGTATCCCATGTGAGAAGTTGAGATTAAATTTGAACATGCACTATTTTGATTGAGATATGTTATGTTAATATTGGCTTAACTCAAACAATTTACATTCAAGCATGAATTTTTGTGAAATTCTTTAAGCTATTGATTAGTTTATAAGACTTGTTCAAAGATTGTCTCTAATTTGTATTGAAAGGATTAGGAATAAATATTTTTAGTATATGTAGTTTATTTATATTTTAGTTTTTCAATATTTGTGGGTATCGTTCTAGTAAACCCTCACGAGACTAAACTCGTCCACTAGGGACACCTAGGGGTTTAAAGGCTTGTGTCACATGCTAAGTGCCACCGTGATTTCCTACGAAAGTGGATTAGATTAGATTTTCTTATTTTATTTTTATTGAGTCGTTGCTAGGGACTAGCAACAATCTAAGTGTGGGGGTGTGATAACTCGTATAATTATATAGTTTTTAGTTATGTTTTATTATTGTTTTGTGTCAAATACGAGTTATTATTGTTTAGTCTAATTGTGTTTATGATCTTTTATATTTTTATGTAATTTGGTGTTTTTCACAAGTTTCTTTGAGTGATTTCAGATTACTAGAATTAAGGGCAAATTCAGTTCAGTTCCAGTTCCGACACCTTTTGCCATATCAGCTATATCTGGAGTTTCACTGAAGCAATAAGGCTGAAATCTTAACCGTGCAAAGTTAAGAGGCATATCTATCTTTTTCATGTTTTACACTTCTTGAAACGGAGTCGTTTTCCCTAGCGAAATCGACCATCAAGTTGGCTGATGTGCAATGACGTCTGTGCTGACCTGTTTTCGTATTTTGCCCATATCTTCTTATCCACATCAGCAAATGAGCTGATTCTAACGGCTATGGATCAGTAACTGACAGGGGAACATTTTTCTAGAAGACCATGTGATCAGATCAGGCCTCCAATATTGACAAAATCGACCATCAAGTTGGCTGATCAAAATTGTCATACAATATGACGAAAATTGTTAGAAAAATGCACCCACCTATTATACCTACCTTTGAAATTTGTAAAGCTTGTCTCTTGTCATTTAGCCCTCCAAAATGTGTATAAATAGAGGGCCTTGGATGATTGTAGAGGATCATATTGTACATTGGTAGGATATTAGCCATTGTAATAAAATTCTCTAAGTTTTCTTCTTCTTTCTTTTCTCTAGTTTTCTTTTTCTTTATTTTCTTCTTCTTCTTTCTTTCTTTTATTTCCTTCTTAGATTCTCTTTAATTTTATGTTTATGTTTACAATGCCTATGCTAGGCTAAACTTCTATTTGGTTAAGGGTGATTTCAAAGCCCTAGACATGTTTTGTGATTGATTTTCAGATTCTATCTATCATTAATTTTCTATCAAAGTTGCTTATGTTCTTCTACAAGAATTGTTCATGATGTTGTCTTGATTTATTTAGGTGTACAACTAGATAGATCTTGATAATTATCTATTGCTAGTTTAGGAGTCTTGATCCGTGTAATTGTCTTGATTTCCTATTCATAAGTGGCAATTTGTGATTAATGATTATGGTCAAGTTTTCAATAATTGCAAAGTGAAACATAACCTAAGTTGAACAATCCGAGCTTATGTGTTTGTTGCTTAGATCAACCTATCTTTCTCATCATAAAGCTGCCATTAAATTGAATTTAGAGAGCTTATTCTAGGTTGTTTAATGGTTAGAGATTAAATAGAGAGCTTGTTCTATTTAACGAAAATCTAAGGAAAGATTGGGATAACAGAGCTTGTTGTTATCTACGGTTGTTAACTTTGATAGTTGGTTGATATTGATAGATCTGAAATTGATTCTTAATGATGTCTAGTGGTGGAGAATGAAACCTTAACCATATTTTTCATATTTGAGTCTTCTTAATTACTTGTTTTCTTACTTTTCTAGTTTGCTTATTTTTAAAAGTATATTTATTTTTATTGGCTGGTTATACCGCCTAATTTGTATATTAACTTTGTTTTATTTTTATTGGCTGGTTATACCGCCTAATTTAGTATATATATTTTTATTGGCTGGTTATACCGCCTAATTTAGTATATATATTTTTATTGGCTGGTTATACCGCCTTGTATCTTATTCTTATTATTTACTTTAGTTTAAATATGGCTTCAAAAACCCTTTTTCTTTTATTGTTCTTGAATTTAAGTTTTAAACTATTAACTTATAAACTAAAACCCAATCCCTGAGGACTCGACCCTTGCTAACTACTATACTTACAATTTATCTTTTTAGTGCAGGGTTAAATAAGATACACTCTTTTGGGTGCATCATTTAGGTTCAAACTCATCAAAAAATATTTTATATTAAATAAATAATATATTTTAATTAAATTTTAATCCTCAAATTTATTTTAAAAAATAAATTTTTTAATATTTTAATATCAATCCTAACTAAATGGATCGACCAAGTTCGGACTTGAATTTTAAAGGTGTCTCATGTTTAGCTCAATTTAAATCTGTCCGTGAACACTTTTAATTAAAAATTAATGATAAAAAAAATATTTAACTAGAAAATAAAAGGAATATTTTATAATTTATTCTAATCTTTAATTATTTTTAACCGAAAGTACAATGATAAAATTACACTCATTCAAAGATGAGTGGTAAATTTGATCTACCACTTAAGTAGGGTGATAAACTTAGACCTTTATCTCATGATTTATTTATTTTTTTAAATGAGCAAATTTCGCTCTTGGTTTCTGACTTTTGGATTGCATATCATTTTAGAAATGTTTAAAAAATCGGATCGAAGATTGAACCAGTGAAACTCATGATGTTCAGTTCAACAGGTTCAATCAGTTGGTCTAACTAAAGGAAAAATTGTTGTTTGAAATATGGTTTTTATATTAAATAAGTATTAAATACATTAAATAATTAACAAAACATGTATTTGGTGAACGTGGGACTTAAATCAGTTGGTTCATATAGCCACCCATAAAAAGTGACATTCAGCATGTCTGGGATTCGAATCCCAGCATCTGCAATCCCTTCCACTATAGCAGGCTGTAGCCTCTTTTGTATAAAAAAATGTATTTGGCTTAATTATTTATGAAAAAATTAAGAGGTTAATGGTTTAAATTCCATCATTTACAAAAAAAATAAAATAAAATTGAAATATTAAATAATAAAAGAATTCTCAAAACCGATCTAACCTGATTAGATTGGATGCTTGATCGTTCAAAAATTGGTCAGCTTAATTAATCCTATTGGATAGGCCATTGGTTCCTTGTTCAATTGATCCGATTGTTCAATTCAGTCCGAGTTTTTCAATATTACATTTTAATCTTTACAATTAAAAACAATGGTTAATACATAAATTGACCCCTGTACTATACATCTTTTTATCATTTGGTACCTAAACAAAAAATTCACAATCTAATGTCTGAACTTGTATTCTGTCAAGCACGTTGATCCAATGCCTAACCGCATGCTGACGTGTACTTTTTCGCCCAATAAAAATGTAACACGTGGCGACTTTGCCACGTCAGCATTGTAAATTTTTTTTTTTTACTTTTTTGAATTAATTTTTTTAAATAAAAAAATATTTTTTTGAAATTAAAAAATTTAATTTTTTTTCTGAATTTAAAATAATAATTAAAAAAACTTCTTTCTTTCTCTTCTTTCTCTTCTCTCTTCTCTCTCCTCCTTCTCTCCCTCCCCGACTTGCCGACAGTCGACCGGCCCGAGGGAGATCGGCTGTCGGCTAACCTTCCTCTCTCTTCCCTCTCCTCATCTTTTTTTCTTCTCCTTCTTTCTCTTCATCTCTCTTCCCGGCCTAAAGTAGACCGACGGCCGACCGGCCCATCCTCTCTCTTCCTCTCCCTTCTTCTTTTTCTCTCTCTTTCTTCTCTTCCTCTCTTTCCATTTTTTTTCCAAATTTTTATTTAATTTTTATTTTAAAAATGAAAAAATTGCAGGTTAATTTGAAAAACATCCATAAATAATAGAATAATTGTTAAAAGATCTAATAAGAAAAAATTATTCAAAAAAGAGAAATAGAAATATTAAAAATTGGTAAAAAGGAGATGATAAAGACTTAAACACCCTTAATGAAATATTGATATCTTTATCTTTTAAACCTTATTTTTTCTTTCTTTTTTTCGGTTGAACCTGTTTTTCCTTTTTCATTTTCGGCTGAAACTCTCTCCTCCTGAAACTTTTTTTTCAAGCATCTTCTTCATTTTCGCCACCCCCTTCCCCTGAAACCTTTTTTTTTCAAGCATTTTATTTTATTTTCTTCTCCATTTTCGGCAGCCCCTCTTCTTCTTCATTTTCGCAGCCCCTCTTCTCTCCACTTTCCATCTCGTTGCTCCCTTTGAAATCCCTAGCTCCAATCGAAGTCCTTGTTGCTCTCCTGTATTTCTCATATATTTGTTTTCCTGAAGCTCCGGAAGAGACACCAAGGTTAGGGAACTATTGTTTATCTTTTTGTTTATTTTTTATTCTATAAAAAATCCTTACTGCCATGGAGCTATTGTTTTGCCTATTTGTAGGTATTTATGAGTCCTATTTAACTTGAATTTGATTTTACTTAAGCTAGGTTTTTTGGTTTTGTCTACTGCTAAAACTTAAAAGTGCTCATGTATCTATGTTGGCATTCATTCACATTTTTAAGAACTTACTACATCAAAGGCCAAATGATAAATGAAGTGACTGCCATTCAATTTGCAATTGCAATCCTCGTGCAACATAATGAATTTCTATATAGAATAAAGCTGATACCTAACCATATTAGGCTAATCCGGATTTTAAATGAATTAGACTTTGTCCCCAACTTTTCATCTCTATGATTTTATTATTGATCCAATGTCACCTTTTATCAATTTTTTTTTTAATAAAAAAGAATATACAAAATGTGACATGTTTATGCCATGAAAAGAATATATTAGTTAGTACTATGTTAAAGCCAAACATTGGGGAGGAAAGGACTAGGAAAAGGCTAAGCCAACTGAAGTAAATTTGCATTTACTGGAATTTATATGGTAAAAATAAAAAGCTTTATGTCTCCATTACAAAACAAAGGACTAATGTTGCTAATATATACTATGTTGTACAATTATCTAATTTTTACTTTATTAGTAGGCACAGGCAGAATAAAGAAATTGAACCAAAATTATGAGAAAAATTCACGTCCCAAAACCAACAGTCCAAGAGTGCAATTTAGTGTAAGCAATAAAATAACAGCTATAAAAGAATCATTCCTAGGCTCACCAAGAAAACCATAGTAAAAGTAAAGTATAATGCACTTGAATTCTCAGTTCAAAAAACTTAATAAAATGGTTATTAATACCAATACCTTTACAGCTCGCCAATGATCTAAACATTCACGGTGCACATATTTTGATGTTCCTTTGCACTTGCAAGGAGCGATAAAATCTCTACCTGAGGAAAACCATTGCACATTGAACTATTAGCAAAACTTCTTTCGTACATTTTATTTTCATTTTTTCATAAAGTGAATTTACTTGATGGATATACCTATAAATATATACTTTTTTTTTTTTGTCTTTAGGTCAAGATTGGTTGGAATTCGAGATCTTGAGCTTATCATTGAGCTATCAACTTATTGGTTATGTAAATATTTTCGCCTATACTTTTAACTGTAGTTGTTTTTTGGCCAATACTTTTAACTATAGTTTAATGTCTTATTTTTTGGCCAATATATTTATCTCAATAATTATTGTCGGTGCATTTGAAAATAATTGATATGGTAGAGAGGATTTGAGTCCTTTTAAACTACAACCTTCTTTTCATATAGGAATAGCAATTGCTAAATCAAACTTATATAGATTGTTTGTTTGTCAACTAATCAAATAGGAGATAGAGGGATGCACGAAAGGCTAAATGGCTAGTTCATGTTGCAGCTTCCATTTCATGGATTTCTGATCACTTTCAAAAAAGCTAGGGGGTGCTTCCAGTAGTGATCATAGTTCATGAAAGTGCTGAAAAATCACTTTAATAACTCTAATAGGTCTTTTTAATCTAAGCCTAATCATCATGGGTTTGCAGTACTCTTAATATCCTACTCTACAGATTCTCACATTTTCATATTTATTTTTGCATTTTTTGATCATTGGCTAGTCAAATAATAAACGGCCTAGGTAAAATCCAATTTCCATGAAACCAAACTAAAAATTTCAGGGAATTTTTTTGACTTTTATACTGCAGAGAATTGGTCATGCTACTGTTTTAGTTGTTGTTACTGCTGTAAGGAGGACTGGTAGGCTAAGAGGACAAGCTGCTGCTACTGCTGTCAAGGTTGATAAGGCATAGGCGTAGGATATTACTTGTTGTTTTAGTTCTTTTGGTTATTTTGGCTTTTATATTTAATTTTAAGGGTATTAAGCACATTTATGCTAGAAATTTTGTTTCAATTTTCAGATAATGGTATTATTACTGTTTGGAGTTGTTTTAGGGATGTTTATGTATTAAATTTGGATTTTTCAGATAACAAGTGAATGATGAATCTTTTTGGTAGTATTTTTGAGACATGATATTAAATGTTGCATTCATTAAAGATGAGTATGTTGTCCCGACCCTTAAAAATTGTTTTAAAGACAATTTAAAAACAAAAATGGCAGGAGTCATTAGCTAAGTTTTAAAAAATTGTTTTAAAGACTTAAGTATAGTGTTTTTTTTTTCTTTTTTTTTGAATTCAATTGATTTGACTCTCTTGGCCTAGATGCAATCCTACAATAACCAGGAATGAGATATGATTGCCAATTTTAACACGGTATTGATTAATTTTATCAGGTCCTGGATTGCAGCATTGGTGATTTGTTGTTTTCTCTTAATCAAATAAGTAGAGGTACTTAAAGCAAAGTTACCAAAATACATGTTTATAATATAAAGATTAAGCTGTATAGAATGAGAAGGTTCAATTTGGTACAGCTCTAAGCGCTGACTTGCTCAATATCTAAACAAAGAATGTGACTGGACCACTGTTACCTCGTGCAACATTCGCCATTTGCTGAGTTGCATTTGCTATCCTCAATGCATGCTTTAGGCAAAGCACGACCCTGCAACCTCCCCCATAATTTAGGATAATACAAAAATGTACATATTGTTTTGCCTACTTGTACATATAAGTGGAAATTTTTTATTAAAATATTTTTCACTAAAATTGTTAATTTAGACTACTTTAAAATGATTTAGGGATTAATTGATTGGGATTTAGGGTTGAATTTAGGACAATATAAAAATATACATGTTGTTTTGTCTACGCGTACATACAGCAATGCTATATGTACATATTGTTTTGCCTACATGTACATATAAGTGGACATTTTTTATTAAAATATTTTTTACTAAAATTGTTAATTTAGACTATTTTAAACTTATTTAGGGATTAATTAATTGGGATTTAGGATTGAATTTAGGACAATATAAAAATATACATATTGTTTTGCTTACATGTACATACAACAATGCTATATGTACATATTGTTTTGCCTACATGTACATATAAGTGGACATTTTCTATTAAAATATCTTTTTACTAAAATTGTTAATTTAGACTACTTTAAACTTATTTGGGGATTAATTAATTGGGATTTAGGGTTGAATTTAGGACAATATAAAAATGTTCATATTGTTTTGCCTACATGTACATAAAACAATACTATATGTACATATTGTTTTGCCTACATGTACATATAAGTGGACTTTTATTATTAAAATATTTTTTACTAAAATTGTTATTTTAGACTACTTTAACATGATTTGGTATTAATTGATTGTGATTTAGGATTGAATTTAGGACAAAATAAAAATGTACATATTGTTTTGCCTACATGTACATACAGTAATGCTATATGTACATATTGTTTTGCCTACATGTATATATCAGTGGATTTTTTTTTTATAAATATTTTTTACTAAAATTCTTATTTTAGACTACTTTAAAATGATTTAGGGATTAATTGATTGAGATTTAGGGTTGAATTTAGGATAATATAAAAATGTACATATTGTTTTGCCTACATGTACATACAGCAATGCTATATGTACATATTGTTTTGCTTACTTGTACATAAAAGTCACTACTCACTGCTCAAGCACCAGTTTGAAGATAGCAAGAAAGCTTAACTATTTGCCAGTCAGTATTCTTTTATATTTTGCAAAAATAACCTTAAACTATCATAAAGCAAAGAAACCTTAATGTAATATTTGATAGCTCAATATTGCATAGCTAAAATTACAAGGCTTTTTATCATAAACGATAGCCAATTGAGCCATCTAATCAAGGAGCAAGAAAACAAACTGAAAAACAACCAAGTAATTGAAAGTACTAGACTATAACATATCCAACTAATACCATAAACACAGAATTGGATAATCGAAATTTCGTTTCATTCATTTCAAACATAATATGTTCTAGACAACACAGAAAATTAGAAAGTACAATGGCCCTAAGTTCCTACCAATATCAACATTTTACTACAACCAGAGCACACAAAGGAAGCTACATACACGAGAGAAATAAGAACAAAGACTAGACTAAGCAATAGTCACAGCAACCAAAAGCTTCTCAAGTTCCTCTTGTTGTCTCTTGCAGCATTACCAGTCAACTCTAGAACCTTAAATAACACAAAAACAAACTTAGCAACATATTTCAAGGTATCTAAAACTATAAATTAACCAGTTTGATCAAAAAATTATAAATTGATTGTATATGTACATACTAACCCCTGTTTGATCGAAAAACCAATCTCTGCGAGCCCAGCTTGCTGCTATATGTAATTATATATACTTAATTATATACTTTGTAATTTAGGACAATATAATACTTACCATAACATATCTTGGTTCGAATGATGCACTATATTTCTGTCATTATTGTTGGTGGATTCGATCATTTCAGTTTGAAATATATACAAATTGCAAAATCGATCAGTAAAATTTACCAAATTTGTCAAACTAGCATCATTCACCAAATCAATTAGCTTGGTTTTGTCAAACTCCAATGTATATCTAAATACATGATCAACAACACTCTTCCTTAATTTTTCCCCAACTATATGCACTAATTCTTCAAAACTAATGTTATCATCAATCATCACACCTATTGTTCTTCCACCTCGATATTCTATAGTCGCCATTGACAATCAAGATCTCACCATCAATATGGCAATAACAATAGACTATTTTCTTAGGGCTTGATTCATTCATTTCAACTTTATAATGATCGAACAATATGTTTCTGCAATGTATGAAACAACAATAGACTCCTGCATGTTAACCCTCCTTAAAACGACCAATCAAGCAAAAATATAATATAATAATTGTTGCTCCTTTAAGGCAAACATTTAACCATAATACCTCTATTTCATCGTTTTTGCCATATAAAATGACTTAAAACTAACACAATTTATAAAAAATGCTTCAACAACATTAGCCCAGTAATATGTACATATAACAAAACAATATGTACATATTGCATACCTATATGTACATTATTCCAAATAATATATACTTTCCCAAAATTCAATCAATTAAGATATTATGTGCTAAATTTACATGTTCCACCGTAAATTAACATATGAAGCAATCAAACGATGCCCTTAAGAGTCAATTAAAACAACACCAAAACCCCATAAGAGATACAAATACAGATTCAGAGCAAAGATATCCAACCAGTTAAATACTTCTCATTCCAACATTTTCTTTCCTTCACTAAGATTCATGATACAAAAAGAAATCTGTTGAAGCATTATCAAATACCAACCACAAAGGAAAAAAAGCAAAAATCACATCACATAGAATAGAATAGAAACATTTAAAATGTGCAGCCATCCATATCTCAACTAACTAAAATGAATGATTAGAATAAATTGTGGGCTCTAAGGTGATACCAAGAAAAACTTGTTCATCAGTTATTTTACGCTAAGGTGAACACCACCAATGGTAGCATACCTTTCTTTGTTTTTGGGAGCCTGAATAATAGATATGAACTTCGCCAATGGTCGTTGAAAAAACTTTAATAGCTTAGGCAGCCATATAATATCCTACATAGAAAGCATTATCACCATCAACACCACTGAAACTTAAAACCCACAAATGTTTATATGTACATAAAAAAGGTTTATATGGTTAGTGGTTTGGGTCTTTCTATAGTAAGAGTATTAAAAGTTATATATTTACTACGTACCTACTATTTTGTATGAATCATATAATTGTAATACCTAGGTAATTTTAAGGGACTTTAGGGTTTACAATGATTCTGAGCTTATTTGATCAGTGTTTAAATAGAATTTATCACTATTTTGAAAATGTACATATAATTTTATTGAATGTACATATTTTTTTGATAAATGTACATACTGTTATAGGTATATGTATATATAGGTCAGGTTTCTTATTTTGTTGCCTAACCATCAAAACTAATTTGTTATGTTGTTGCATTAACTGTTAGCTATTTATTTTTATCGAAATGTACATATAGCATGTGTATTAACTATTATTGCTTGTGAAAATTATTGCAGGTCTAAGCCAGCTCTTGTTAAAGAAACCTTTTGTTCTGATGAACTGGTTTCACGATATGTGAAACTGGATGGAGTTGTCACTTTAGTTGACTCAAAACGTGCCACAAAGCACCTGAATGAAGTTAAACCAAGATTTATTACGAATGAGGCAGTTGAATAGGTTGTTAATGCTGACCGTATAAAAATTTACATATAGTTTTACTGAATGTACATATAGTTTTACTGAATGTACATGATGTACTCAAAAGAGTATATCTTTATTTAACCTTGCATTAAAAAGATCAATTGTAAGTATAGTAGTTAGCAAGGGTCAAGTCCTCAGGGATTAGGTTTTTAGTTTATAAGTTAATGGTTTAAAACTTAAATTCAAGGAAAACAAAAGAAAAGGGGGTTTTGAAATAGTTTTAAAAATAAGCAACCAAGAAAAGTAAGATGCAAGTAAGAAATAAGAAATCAAATATGAGAGAAATATGGTTAAGGTTTCATTCTCCACCACTAGACATCATTAAGAATCAATTTCAGATCTATCAATATCAAGCAACTATCAAAGTTAACAACCGTAGATAACAACAAGCTCTGTTACCCCAATCTTTCCTTAGTTTGTTGTTAAATAGAACAAGCTCTCTATTTAATCTCTAACTATCAAACAACCTAGAATAAGCTCTCTAAATTCAATTTAATAGTAGCTTTATGATGAGAAAGATAGGTTGATCTAAGCAACAAACACATAAGCTCGGATTGTTCAACTTAGGTTATGTTCCATTTTGAAATTATTGAAAACTTGACCATAATCATTAATCACAAATTGCTACTTATGAATAGGAAATCAAGACAATTACACAGATCAAGACTCCTAAACTAGCATTAGACAATTATCAAGATTTATCTAGTTGGCCACCTAAACAAATCAAAACATCATCATGAACAATTTTAATGGAAGAACATAAGTAACTTTGATAGAAAACAATGATGGATAGATTCTGAAAATTAATTACATAACATGTCTAGGGCTTTGAAATCACCCTTAACCAAATAAAAGTTTAGCCTAGCATAGACACAGATAATATATACATAAAACTAAAAAGAAAATAAAAGAATGGAGAAGAAGAAGAAGAAAAATAATGATGATCTTTGAGTCTCCTCAAAAGATGTCTAGTTTGTGGCTCAAAAGATGGTATTTATAGAGCTTTCAAACCCTGAGAATAAGTCCTTGCCGCACAAGTAAGCCTGGAGGTGCAAAAATCACGTTTTTGCCTCTTTTTCAGATTTGCGATTAGAGTTTTTCTGGCCACAGGGTTCTTTAGGGAAATCTTCTAGCGCTATTTTGAATGCCCATTTCTTATCCGATTTGGGCCCATAATATATCGTTGGAAAGATAATCAAGTCAAGAAGGAAGTTTCTTCAAATAAAGAGTCTCTCATCACGTTTTCCTTACAACAAGATCTTGAGGTCAAATTTGCCTGATTGCTTTTCAACCAGAAATTGATATTTTTGACTCCCAAGTCTTCTTCCATCTTGTGATTACGATTTTGTAAGCTCTTTACCATCATTATTGACATATTTTGACTTCATTCTCCTTATTGTACCTAAAATTCAAAAACATAATATAAGTAAACAAGATAAAGATCGAAAACATAACAAAAACTAAAGGTAGAAAGGCATAAAATGTATATTTTATGAGCTTATCAAATACCCCCGCACTTAGCTTTTTGCTAGTCCTCGAGCAAAACAAAATAAAAATAAAATAAGAAAATATAATCTAATCCACTTTCGTAGGAAATCACGGTGGCATTAAGCATGTGACACAAGCCTTTAAACCTCTAGGTGTCCCTAGTGGACGAGTTTAGTCTCGTGAGGGTTTACTAGGACGATACCCACAAACATTGAAGACATAAGAAAAATTAAAAAAATTAAAAATAATAATAATAATAATTACAACTAATCCTTCCAATATAAATTAGAGATAATCATTGGACAAGTCTTATAAACTAATCAATAGCTTAAAGAAATTCACAAAAAATCTTGCTTGAATGTAAATAGTTTGAGTTAAGACAATATTAACATAACATATTTCAATCAAAATAGTGCATATTCAAACTTAATCTCAACTACTCACATGGGATACTCTCATGATTTTCATTCTTTAAAGTAGTGGTAAAGTGTTTACACTCAATCAATCTCATGAAAACAGTTCTACCATATGCTTGCTTTTCCACCTATTCTCCACTATTTAGATCATACAACTTCATAAATCAAGAGGTCTTTAATCAAGGTTGTAATGGGGCCAAGGGGTTGTAATGTGGTTAAAGAATAAAAGATAAAAGATATTACAAAAGTTCCAAAGACTTCATAAAATTTAGAGACAAAATAAGATTTTGCAAATAAAACTTCTCAAAACTCTTATAAAGCACATAATAATATAGGCTAAATATTCATGTTGAGCCTTTGCTTCATCTAACCAACTTTGTAACATCTTTTTCTTTAACCAAAAGTTTAAGAGATGATTTTTTTTTTCTTTTTTCAATATGGGAATGTATTTGACAATGATCCCTTTCTTTTTCTCTTGACTTTTTCTTTTCTTTTCTTCCCCCACACTTATCTTTTGTTTCCAACCCAATTTTTCAACTAAAAATATCCCTTGTTTTGAAATATGTCTCAAACATTCTAGTCCATCTTTAGAACAGGGGTAAAGATATAAATGTGTTTAGGCTAGGTGTAAGATGTGGTTACCAAATAAATAGCTTATTCAATGTAGGCTCAAATTGGCTCACTAGGGGATATTCTCTTGGAACATCAATAATGGATGGCTTATTTGGCCCTGGTTATAATCCTAAAGCCCCTATCATTTTCATGTTATCACATGTATCAATATAGTCTCAAACGATTTAAAGCAAGTTCTAAAGAATCATGTAATCATACGAGCACTCAAGAAGGAAATTAAATTGATATGTATAATGCATCAATTATATAGGCTCAAAACTCACAAGGATAATTATACAAGTCAATTTTAAGTCTAAACATGCTTCTTTCTCAATCAATATATCATATTAACATTGGCTCATGAAAAATAGTGATATCAATCAAGCTTAATTCTCATGAAAATCTTACCACTAATGATCAGTTTCAGACCTATCCAATTCATATCTCATCATAGTATAGAAAAGAACTAAAACACACTAAAAATTTTAATAATAATAATAATATTAAAGACTCATAAAAAAAAATAATAGCCAAAAATAAAATAAATCCTAATTCCTTCCCCCCACACTTAATTCTTACATTGTCCTCAATGTAATGCTATTAACCCAAATGAAAGAATCATGTGTAAGAGAAAAGAACTAATAACATAAGAATAGAAATAACTAAGACTCAAAACAAAACAAATTAATGCAACCTAAAAAATCCTAAAATACTAAACAAATAATTAACAAATAAACATAAAAATAAATAAATGAAAACAATAAAAATAATAAAAGAAAAAGGAAAAGAAAGCAAATCTGAGTATGGCAGGTTGGTAATTTCTTCATTAATTGGGCTGCCTTCCCAATTAGTACTTGATTTAAGTTGTCCAACCTAACCAACACCCCTTATTGGCTTTTTAGGCTTGTTAGGCTCATACATGAAACTTTCCAAATTTGAGCGTTTGATAGGAAGCTTTCTTTGCACAAAAGTGGATGCATTCTCCATTACAAGTATTATTCCATCATCCTTTGTTGTGCATATCTCATCGAGGAATGGAGCATATTTTGATACTTGTTGAATGGCATCCACAAACAAGTTGTTTAAGGTTTCCGGCATGTGTTATTCATGTTCCTCCTCCTTGAACTTTGTAAATCTACTAGGAAAAGGTGGAGAAGAAACATTAGTAAAAATTGGAATCTTAAACGTTACCTCAGGTGCCGAAATACTCTTATTTGGATATGTGGCTTCATTATCCTCAAGAATAGAATCCATCTCTAATTTTGTCTCATCCTCATCTTGTTCCTCATTCCTCAAGGTCACAATAGTAGCATTCTCCTTTGGGTTAATCATCGTTTGGGCAGGGAGTTCTTCAGATCTTTGTGCTACCCATCCCACCATACTACTAGCCAATTGGCTCATTTGCTTTTCCAAACTCTGGATGCTTGCCCTTGTTTCCTGTTGAAATTGCAAAGTATTAGTAACAAGAGAATAGACAAGATCTTCGAAAGAAGTACCTGAGTTTTGAGTCATATGTGGTGGCTGAAAAAGATCTGGTTCTTGAGGCCATGATTGATTAAATCTAGATGGATGAGTGTAATTGGCATAAGGATCTACTTCTTGGTAATTTTTCGAGTAGCCATAATTAGTATGATCCCACCATCCCTCATGGTAAGTGTTTGAGTAATGATTATATTGTTGGTCTTGGAACCCTTGATGGCCTTGACATCCTCCCATGGCCAATTGTTGAACTGGGGAGGTGAGATTGGCTTGTTGATTCTCCATGTTCATGTATGCCACCAACTCTTCAAGTGTTAGGTTGCTCAATTCCATCTTTTTTTTTTTTTCAAAATTTGAAATGAAAAACCTGTATGTAAAAGAAAATAAAACTAATTAAAACTGAAAATAAGAATTAACCAAGTAACAAATAAACTAAAGAAAGCAATCCCCGGCAACGGCGCCAAAAATTTGATGTACTCAAAAGAGTATATCTTTATTTAACCTTGCATTAAAAAGATCAATTGTATGTATAGTAGTTAGCAAGGGTCAAGTCCTCAGGGATTGGGTTTTTAGTTTATAAGTTAATAGTTTAAAACTTAAATTCAAGGAAAACAAAAGAAAAAGGGGTTTTGAAATAGTTTTAAAAATAAGCAAACAAGAAAAGTAAGATGCAAGTAAGAAATAAGAAATCAAATATGAGAGAAATATGGTTAAGTTTTCATTCACCACCACTAGACATCATTAAGAATCAATTTCGGATCTATCAATATCAACCAACTATCAAAGTTAACAACCGTAGATAATAACAAGCTCTGTTACCCCAATCTTTCCTTAGTTTGTTGTTAAATAGAACAAGCTCTCTATTAAATCTCTAACTATCAAACAACCTAGAATAAGCTCTTTAAATTCAATTTAATAGCAGCTTTATGATGAGAAAGATAGGTTGATCTAAGCAACAAACACATAAGCTCGGATTGTTCAACTTAGGTTATGTTCCACTTTGCAATTATTGAAAACTTGACCATAATAATTAATCACAAATTGCTACTTATGAATAGGAAATCAAGACAATTACACGGATGAAGACTCCTAAACTAGCATTAAACAATTATCAAGATTTATCTAGTTGGCCACCTAAACAAATCAAAACATCATCATGAACAATTTTAATGGAAGAACATAAGCA
The DNA here is from genome assembly GCA_030761205.1 of Fremontodendron californicum. Classification (NCBI taxonomy): domain Eukaryota; kingdom Viridiplantae; phylum Streptophyta; class Magnoliopsida; order Malvales; family Malvaceae; genus Fremontodendron; species Fremontodendron californicum. Next base: position 26,973,174 of record JAULJL010000009.1, read on the forward strand.
ACTTTGATAGAAAACAATGATGGATAGATTCTGAAAATTAATTACATAACATGTCTAGGGCTTTGAAATCACCCTTAACCAAATAAAAGTTTAGCCTAGCATAGACATAGATAATATATACATAAAACTAAAAAGAAAATAAAAGAATGGAGAAGAAGAAGAAGAATAATAATGATGATCTTTGAGTCTTTTCAAAAGATGTCTAGTTTGTGGCTCAAAAGATGGTATTTATAGAGCTTTCAAACCCTGAGAATAAGTCCTTGCCGCACAAGTAAGCCTGGAGGTGCAAAAATCACGTTTTTGCCTCTTTTTCAGATTTGCGATTAGGGTTTTTCTGGCTAGAGGGTTCTTTAGGGAGATCTTCTAGCGTTATTTTGAATGCCCATTTCTTATCCGATTTGGGCCCATAATATATCGTTGGAAAGATAATCAAGTCAAGTTCAAAATTCAAGAAGAAGTTTCTTCAAATAAAGAGTCTATCATCATGTTTTCCTTACAACAAGCTCTGAAGGTCAAATCTGTCTGATTGCTTTTCAACCAGAAATTGATATTTTTGACTCCCAAGTCTTCTTCCATCTTGTGATTACGATTTTGTAAGCTCTTTACCATCATTATTGACATATTTTGACTTCATTCTCCTTATTGTACCTAAAATTCAAAAACATAATATAAGTAAACAAGATAAAGATCGAAAACATAACAAAAACTAAAGGTAGAAAGGCATAAAATGTATATTTTATGAGCTTATCAGTACATATAGTTATGTTATATGTACATATAGTTTGCTATATGTATATATAAGTAGGTGTTATTAAAATGTACAAACGAATATAAAAATGTACATATTGTTTTGTTATTACAATTTGGATGTTTAGATAAAAACTATATGTACATATACCACAACTGTATGTATATTCATCAAAACTATATGTACACTTTTATATCTGTGAGAAATTCTATATTAAACCCAAAGATGTGTTATCCTTCCTTCAAATGAACAAACTAGTAAAAATATAATGATTCATAAAAATTTCAAGAGTGATAAATATAGCATAACTATATGTACATTCAGAAAAACTATATGTACATTTTTATATCTATATTAAATTCAACCCTTATTCTACCCTAAAACATGTTACTAATATTTTATTCAAATCCAAACTTTGAAGGAAACAGGTCTATAGTATTACTCAAAGTTTATTGTAACAGTTATTCTTATTAATATTTCTTATTTCTTCACATATTCTGTCATTTTGCAGTTTTGTTTTTCACTAACCACTAAATGAGGAGCATAGAATTGCCCATAAAGGAACAAAAGGAAAATTTTGATTAACCATTCCAGCCATCTATAACCACAAACAAAATCATCTACAATAACTGTTTTTATATTCTCCTAACATAGCTATATGGCATCATTAGAGGGAAAAAGCAGCAAGAATCTGCCTCATATGCATTGATCTATGTTAATAAAAAGCGAACACAGTTTCTCACTTCATGTTAGAAATTTATAACCCATTATTTACACCAAATACTTATTTGAAATTGATACCAGCTTAAGCAGAATGAATGTAATTTTAATTTTCAATTGCTAGGAATTGAAGTCTAAACCTTTGAATTATGTTCAAGGCAAGTGATAACTCGTATAATTATATAGTTTTTAGTTATGTTTTATTAGTGTTTTGTGTCAAATACGAGTTATTATTGTTTAGTCTAATTGTGTTTATGATCTTTTATATTTTTATGTAATTTGGTGTTTTTCACAAGTTTCTTTGAGTGATTTCAGATTACTAGAATTAAGGGCCAATCCAGTTCAGTTCCAGTTCCGACACATTTTTCCATATCAGCTATATCTGGAGTTTCACTGAAGCAATAAGGCTGAAATTTGTAGCCGTGCAAAGCTAAGAGGCATATCTATCTTTTTCATGTTTTATACTTCTTGAAACGGAGTCGTTTTCCCTAGCGAAATCGACCATCAAGTTGGCTGATGTGCAATGACGTCTGTGCTGACCTGTTTTCGTATTTTGCCCATATCTGCTTATCCACATCAGCAAATGAGCTGATTCCAATGGATATGGATCCGTAACTGATACGGGAACCTTTGTCTAGAAGACCATATGATCAGATCAGGCCTCTAATATTGACGAAATCGACCATCAATTTGGCTGATGTGCAATGACGTCTGTGCTGACATGTTTTCGTATTTTGCCCATATCTACTTATCCACATCAGCAAATGAGCTGATTCCAATGGCTATGGATCCGTAACTGATAGGGGAACCTTTTTCTAGAAGACCATGTGATCAGATCAGGCCTCCAACATTGACGAAATCGACCATCAATTTGGCTGATCAAAATTGTCATACAATATGACGAAAATTGTTAGAAAAATTCACCCACCTATTATACCTACCTTTGAAATTTGTAAAGCTTGTCTCTTGTCATTTAGCCTTCCAAAATGTGTATAAATAGAGGGCCTTGGATGATTGTAGAGGATCATATTGTACATAGGTAGGATATTAGCCATTTTAATAAAATTCTCTAAGTTTTCTTCTTCTTTCTTTTCTCTAGTTTTCTTTCTTTTCTCTAGTTTTCTTTTTCTTTAGAGAGAGCAAGAGGTTGGATAATTAATATTCTTCCTCTTCTTCTTTCTTTCTTTCTTTTATTTTCTTCTTAGATTTTCTTTAATTTTATGTTTATGTTTACAATGCCTATGCTAGGCTAAACTTCTATTTGGTTAAGGGTGATTTCAAAGCCCTAGACATGTTTTGTGATTGATTTTCAGATTCTATCTATCATTAATTTTCTATCAAAGTTGCTTATGTTCTTCTACAAGAATTGTTCATGATGTTGTCTAGATTTATTTAGGTGTACAACTAGATAGATCTTGATAATTATCTATTGCTAGTTTAGGAGTCTTGATCCGTGTAATTGTCTTGATTTCCTATTCATAAGTGGCAATTTGTGATTAATGATTATGGTCAAGTTTTCAATAATTGCAAAGTGGAACATAACCTAAGTTGAACAATCCGAGCTTATGTGTTTGTTGCTTAGATCAACCTATCTTTCTCATCATAAAGCTGCCATTAAATTGAATTTAGAGAGCTTATTCTAGGTTGTTTAATGGTTAGAGATTAAATAGAGAGCTTGTTCTATTTAACGACAAACTAAGGAAAGATTGGGGTAACAGAGCTTGTTGTTATCTACGGTTGTTAACTTTGATAGTTGGTTGATATTGATAGATCTGAAATTGATTCTTAATGATGTCTAGTGGTGGAGAATGAAACCTTAACCATATTTTTCATATTTGATTCTTCTTACTTATTTGTTTTCTTACTTTTAGTTTGCTTATTTTTTATATTTATTTTTATTGGCTGGTTATACCGCCTAATTTGTATATTAACTTTGTTTTATTTTTATTGGCTGGTTATACCGCCTAATTTAGTATATATATTTTTATTGGCTGGTTATACCGCCTAATTTAGTATATATATTTTTATTGGCTGGTTATACCGCCTTGCATCTTATTCTTATTATTTACTTTAGTTTAAATCTGGCTTCAAAAACCCCTTTTCTTTTATTGTTCTTGAATTTAAGTTTTAAACTATTAACTTATAAACTAAAACCCAATCCCTGAGGACTCGACCCTTGCTAACTACTATACTTACAATTTATCTTTTTAGTGCAAGGTTAAATAAGATACACTCTTTTGGGTGCATCAAATTTTTGGCGCCGTTGCCGGGGATTGCTTTCTTTAGTTTATTTGTTACTTGGTTTATTCTTATTTTCAGTTCTAATTAGTTTTATTTTCTTGTACATAGAAGTTTTTCTTTTCAAAAAAAAAAAAAAAAAAAACGATGGAATTGAGCAATCTAACACTTGAAGAGTTGGTGGCATACATGAACATGGAGAATCAACAAGCCAATCTCACCTCCCCAGTTCAACAATTGGCCATGGGAGGATGTCAAGGCCATCAAGTGTTCCAAGACCAACAGTATGATCATTACTCAAACACTTACCATGAGGGATGGTGGGATCATACCAATTATGGCTACTCGAAAAATTACCAAGAAGTAGATCCTTATGCCAATTACACTCATCCATCTAGCTTCAATCAATCATGGTCTCAAGAACCAGATCTTTTTCAACCACCACATATGACTCAAAACTCAGGTACTTCTTTAGAAGATCTTGTCTATTCTCTTGTTACTGATTCTTTGCAATTTCAACAGGAAACAAGGGCAAGCATCCAGAGTTTGGAAAAGCAAATGAGCCAATTGGCTAGTAGTATGGTGGGATGGGTAGCACAAAGATCTGAAGAACTCCCAGCCCAAACGATGGTTAACCCAAAGGAGAATGCTACTATTGTGACCTTGAAGAATGAGGAACAAGATGAGGATGAGACAAAATTAGAAATGGATTCTATTCTTGAGGATAATGAAGCCAAAGATCCAAATAAGAGTATTTCGGCACCTGAGGTAACGTTTAAGGTTTCACTTTTTACTAATGTTTCTTCTCCACCTTTTCCTAGTAGATTTGCAAAGTTCAAGGAGGAAGAACATGAACAACACATGCCGGAAACCTTAAACAACTTGTTTATGGAGGTCATTCAACAAGTATCAAAATATGCTCCATTCCTCGATGACATATGCACCACAAAGGATGATGGAATAATACTTGTAATGGAGAATGCATCCACTGTTGTGCAAAGAAAGCTTCCTCTCAAACGCATAAATTTGGGAAATTTCATGTATGAGCCTGACAAGCCTAAAATGCCAAGAAGGGGTGTTGGTTAGGTTCAAAACACTAAATCAAGTGCTAATTGGGGGAGGCAGCCTAATTAGTGAAAGCATTGCCAAACTGCCATCCTCAGATTTGCTCTCTTTTTCTTTATCTTTTTCTTATGTTTCTTTGCTAATTGTGTTTAGTGTTTCTAAGTTCATTTAGGCTGCATAAGTTTATTTTGTTTATTAGTTCTTTTCACTTACACATGATTCTTTCATTTGGGATTAATAGCATTACATTAATGACAATGTAAGAATTATGTGTGGGGGGAAGAATTTAGGATTTTATTTAGAGTGTATTGTTTTTGAGTTTTTTTATGTTGTTTTTCTTTCTGATCCTTGCTTTGAAAATAACTAGATGTAAATATAATTTTTTTAAACCCCGGTTAAATGGCGGATAACGGTACTCCGTGATTATTTAAATCGGTTCCATCAGCTACCCACAAAACTGATATTGTATATAAATTTCTCTTCCAATTTCTCTTTCAATTTTTTTTTCATTTTTTTTCAGGATGGATGATATTCTCACAAGATTGCAGAAACGATTTCCTCCTTTTCCTCGAAATATTTTACTGAAGCTTTACCAAGTTCGATTTGAAAGATTAAGAATGCTTATGCACAAAGGGATTCCTGAAGACATACGTTGGATAATTGAAGCCAAGGTACGTGAAGATGAATATCTTCCTGTTTTGCATTTACCAGGTACAGGTAGAAGCACTTTTGCAAAGAAGCGACGAGCAAAGCGCATGAGTTCAAATTGCCACAAATGTGCACGATGGACGTGTAACGGTAAATGTCGTTCTATTGGGATTCCGTCCTCTAATCGAGATGATAAAATTGAATTCATTAAGGATGGACTGAGTAAGGAGAATTTGGGTAATATCCAACTTTCTCTTGAGACGCATCCTAGTGGAGACGTACAAAGAGAAATTCTTGATTTATGGCCGCAATTCCAAAGGGAATGGCAACATCTTGGGAATCTGATGTTAAAAGACCCTGTTTGCCAGCTTGTAAGAAAACTGGATGGGAAGCATATCCTCGACTCATAGAAGGCGTTTAAGCCGTTTCTGGACGTAAAACCAGAGGAAGATGTGAGCCACAATCACAACTACAATAAATGACTTCTCAGCTTTTGGTTTGATTTGCAATAACTTTATTTTGTTTTAATTTACGTGTTGTTCGATTTGTGTAATTATTCTCGTTTTTTTTATTTGTCTTTTACGGCTGATTTTTTCTTCTCTTTTTGATTTTCTTCCTGAAATCACGCAAAAAAATCTTTTGTTAGGTTAACATTTTCTTCTGACAGGTCAGATACACTTTCGGCGACATTATTACTCTTGTCTGATTCACTACTCAGTCCTCTATATATTACACCATGTACTCATTCTCTTTCAGGCACTCGAAAAAAAAATGGAAAGTACTTCGTCCCAGCGCATAAAAAAAATTGTGTCTTTGGAGGTGATTATCCAGGGAAAAATAACATATTCGCTGATGAAGCCATAAGAGTTGGAGTAATACTTGCCCAACAAAAGATCCACTTGATTTATGGAGGCGGTAGTACGGGTTTAATGGGAGCAGTCGCTACAGCAGCACACGCCGGAGGAAGTCCAGTTCTAGGAATCGTGCCAAAACTATTCACAAGTTTTTGTGGACCTACCGTGGGTAAGGAAATACAAGTCTGGAGTGTCCCTGAACGGATAACAATCATGTACCATTCTGCCGATGCATTCATTGCTTTAGCAGGAGGTCTGGGTACATTGGAAGAAATAGCTTGCGTGGCTTCTTGGTCATCTTTGGTCACAAATAAGAAACCCATTGGTTTGCTTAATATTAATGGTTATTTTAGTAATTTGCTTTCATATTTAGATAATGCTGTGGATAATGGATTCATGTTTTCAGAGGCAAGGAGAACCATAATTTCTGCTACAACCATTGAAGATTTACTCAAAAAGCTCCAAGCTTATGAGTATTTATCTGCTACGGTTGTTTCGCAAACGCTCGGAAAAAGAAAAAGAGATATGGACGAGCAAGGAGTGGATTGCACTTTGTCTTTGTGACATTATCTAACATTTTGTTTGTTGTGTCTCAGTTATAATAAGTGGTTAGCAACCTCTACAGGTAATATCTCCTAAATTTTACCTTCTTAAAAAAAAAAAAAAAGTTTGTTGTGTTTTAAGCAATTTAGAAGTATTCATTCTGAACAAGGTCTGAGTAAGGGAGACTTGAGACATACCTTGTCAGTTTGATTTCTTCTTTTCAAAAAAAAAAAAAAAGAGTTTGTTGTGTTTTAAGAAATTTAGAAGTATTCATTCTGAACAAGGTCTTAGTAAGGGAGACTTGAGACATACCTTGTCAGTTTGATTTTAATCTTTTTACGTTTACTTGTTAATTTTTGTTTAGTATTTTAGGATTATTTAGGTTGCATGAGTTTGTTTTGTTTTGAGTCTAGTTATTCCTATTCTTATGTTATTAGTTCTTTTCTCTTACACATGATTCTTTCATTTGGGTTAATAGACTTACATTGAGGACAATGTAAGAATTAAGTGTGGGGGGAATGATTTAGGATTTCTTTTATTTTTGTCTACTATTTTTTTTATGAGTCTTTATTATTATTATTATTTTTTAGTGTGTTTTAGTTCCTTTTTAATACAATGATGAGATATGAATTGCATAAGTCTAAAACATATTTATTAGTGAGAAGATTTTCATGAGAATTGAGCTTGATGTCAACCTTTTTATGAGCCAATGTTAGTATGATATGTTGATTGAGAAAGAAGCATGTTTAGACTTAATCTGACTTGTATAATCATTCTTGTGAGTTTTTGAGCCTAAAATGATTGATGCATTATACAAATCAATCTAATTTCTTTCTTGAGTGCTCTTATGATTACATGATTCTCTAGAACTTGCTTTAAACCGTTTGAGACTATATTGATGCATGTGACAACATGAATATGATAGAGGCATTAGGATTTTTAGCCAGGGCCAAACAACCATCCCTTATTGATGTTCCAAGAGAACACACCCTTAGTGAACCAATTTGAGCCTACATTGAATAAGCTATCTCTTTGGTAACCATAACTTGTCCCTAACCTAAATATACTTATATCTTTACCTTTGTTCCAAAGATGAATTAGCATGATTTGAGACAAGTTGCAAAGACAAGGGATATTTTTTTGGTTAGAAACAAGAAATAAGTGTGGGGGGAAAAGAAAAGAAAAGTCAAGAGAAAAAGAAATGGAATACTGGCAAATACATTCCTATATTAAAAAAAAATGAATCATCTCTTGAATTTGTGGAAAAAGGAAAAGATGTTACAAAGTTGTTTAGAATGAAGAAAAGGCCCAACATGAATATCCGGCCTAGGTGACTATGTACTTGTAAAGAGTTTTGAGAAGTTTCTTTATATAATCTTTTTATGTCTCTAAACTTTATGAACTCTTTGGAACCTTTGTGATATCTTTATCCTTTTGTTCTTCAACCACATTACAAACCCCTTGGCCCTATTACAACCTTGATTAAAGACCTCTTGATTCATGAAGTTGTATGATCTAAATAGTGGAGAATAGGTGGACAAGCAAGAATATGGTAGAACTGTTTTCATGAGATTGATTGAGTGTAAACACTTCACCACTACTTTAAAGAGTGAAAATCATGAGGGTATCCCATGTGAGAAGTTGAGATTAAATTTGAACATGCACTATTTTGATTGAGATATGTTATGCTAATATTGGCTTAACTCAAACAATTTACATTCAAGCATGATTTTTTGTGAAATTCTTTAAGCTATTGATTAGTTTATAAGACTTGTTCAAATATTGTCTCTAATTTGTATTGAAAGGATTAGGAGTAAATATTTTTAGTATATGTAGTTTATTTATATGTAGTTTATTGATATTTTAATTTTTCAATGTTTGTGGGTATCGTTCTAGTAAACCCTCACGAGACTAAACTCGTCCACTAGGGACACCTAGGGGTTTAAAGGCTTGTGTCACATGCTAAGTGCCACCGTGATTTCCTACGAAAATGGATTAGATTAGATTTTCTTATTTTATTTTTATTGAGTCGTTGCTAGGGACTAGCAACAATCTAAGTGTGGGGGTGTGATAACTCGTATAATTATATAGTTTTTAGTTATGTTTTATTAGTGTTTTGTGTCAAATACGAGTTATTATTGTTTAGTCTAATTGTGTTTATGATCTTTTATATTTTTATGTAATTTGGTGTTTTTCACAAGTTTCTTTGAGTGATTTCAGATTACTAGAATTAAGGGCCAATCCAGTTCAGTTCCAGTTCCGACACATTTTTCCATATCAGCTATATCTGGAGTTTCACTGAAGCAATAAGGCTGAAATTTGTAGCCGTGCAAAGCTAAGAGGCATATCTATCTTTTTCATGTTTTATACTTCTTGAAACGGAGTCGTTTTCCCTAGCGAAATCGACCATCAAGTTGGCTGATGTGCAATGACGTCTGTGCTGACCTGTTTTCGTATTTTGCCCATATCTGCTTATCCACATCAGCAAATGAGCTGATTCCAATGGATATGGATCCGTAACTGATACGGGAACCTTTGTCTAGAAGACCATATGATCAGATCAGGCCTCTAATATTGACGAAATCGACCATCAATTTGGCTGATGTGCAATGACGTCTGTGCTGACATGTTTTCGTATTTTGCCCATATCTACTTATCCACATCAGCAAATGAGCTGATTCCAATGGCTATGGATCCGTAACTGATAGGGGAACCTTTTTCTAGAAGACCATGTGATCAGATCAGGCCTCCAACATTGACGAAATCGACCATCAATTTGGCTGATCAAAATTGTCATACAATATGACGAAAATTGTTAGAAAAATTCACCCACCTATTATACCTACCTTTGAAATTTGTAAAGCTTGTCTCTTGTCATTTAGCCTTCCAAAATGTGTATAAATAGAGGGCCTTGGATGATTGTAGAGGATCATATTGTACATAGGTAGGATATTAGCCATTTTAATAAAATTCTCTAAGTTTTCTTCTTCTTTCTTTTCTCTAGTTTTCTTTCTTTTCTCTAGTTTTCTTTTTCTTTAGAGAGAGCAAGAGGTTGGATAATTAATATTCTTCCTCTTCTTCTTTCTTTCTTTCTTTTATTTTCTTCTTAGATTTTCTTTAATTTTATGTTTATGTTTACAATGCCTATGCTAGGCTAAACTTCTATTTGGTTAAGGGTGATTTCAAAGCCCTAGACATGTTTTGTGATTGATTTTCAGATTCTATCTATCATTAATTTTCTATCAAAGTTGCTTATGTTCTTCTACAAGAATTGTTCATGATGTTGTCTAGATTTATTTAGGTGTACAACTAGATAGATCTTGATAATTATCTATTGCTAGTTTAGGAGTCTTGATCCGTGTAATTGTCTTGATTTCCTATTCATAAGTGGCAATTTGTGATTAATGATTATGGTCAAGTTTTCAATAATTGCAAAGTGGAACATAACCTAAGTTGAACAATCCGAGCTTATGTGTTTGTTGCTTAGATCAACCTATCTTTCTCATCATAAAGCTGCCATTAAATTGAATTTAGAGAGCTTATTCTAGGTTGTTTAATGGTTAGAGATTAAATAGAGAGCTTGTTCTATTTAACGACAAACTAAGGAAAGATTGGGGTAACAGAGCTTGTTGTTATCTACGGTTGTTAACTTTGATAGTTGGTTGATATTGATAGATCTGAAATTGATTCTTAATGATGTCTAGTGGTGGAGAATGAAACCTTAACCATATTTTTCATATTTGATTCTTCTTACTTATTTGTTTTCTTACTTTTAGTTTGCTTATTTTTTATATTTATTTTTATTGGCTGGTTATACCGCCTAATTTGTATATTAACTTTGTTTTATTTTTATTGGCTGGTTATACCGCCTAATTTAGTATATATATTTTTATTGGCTGGTTATACCGCCTAATTTAGTATATATATTTTTATTGGCTGGTTATACCGCCTTGCATCTTATTCTTATTATTTACTTTAGTTTAAATCTGGCTTCAAAAACCCCTTTTCTTTTATTGTTCTTGAATTTAAGTTTTAAACTATTAACTTATAAACTAAAACCCAATCCCTGAGGACTCGACCCTTGCTAACTACTATACTTACAATTTATCTTTTTAGTGCAAGGTTAAATAAGATACACTCTTTTGGGTGCATCAGCAAGCATTCATACAGTAAAAAAGAGAACAAAATTTAGGTAAATAGTAAAACTAATAACCAAATGCTAGTCACTAACTACTTGGAGAAAATACCAATGCTCAACTCTCAAACATTCCGTTGAGTTACTAAACCCTAATTTGCAACTCCAGGTCAAAATAAATAATTGAAACAACATGGATTCAATTTCATTTAGCAATAAGAGGAAGCAAAGTGATTTAATGTAAAATATACGTACTTTCCATTGATTCAAGTTGCGGAAGGGGAGTGATTTAATGTAAAATGTGCTTCAACAGCTTCACAGTAGCAACACCTATCTCTTTCCATTGATTCATGTCTTTATCAAATCGATACAGCTTTGACTTCCTAATAAATAAATAAAAATAATATATATTCAGATCATTCGAATTTCTAGATAAATTAGAGAATATTTGAATCAGAAATATATATAAAAAAGAGGAATACAGATAGATCGAGTATCGGATCTTCATTTTCATAGCCAGTGCTGATAGCGACTTCCTCGAGCTTGACGATAGGGGCGATTTGAGCTCCGGTGTCTTCAACCTCGGCGGCAAGGGCTTCCTCGTCTTCTCTGTGCTCATGATACGACTCTTTTTATAGTGAGGCTTTTGGCTTGTTGACAATGGAAGATATTTGGGGTTTAGGGTTAATGTCGTTTTTTCCATTTAAAACGACTACAAACTAACAAAATTTATAAGAAATGTTTTAACAAAATAAGTCAACTTATATGTACATATAGTCAAACAATATGTATATATAGTATAACAATATGTACATTCTTCCAAACTATATGTACTTTTTTTAAATATTGACAATTTCTACCCTAAACCCAATAATTAAAGCTCTTACATGCTCCCCTTCCTTAAAATGACCAATGAAACAAAAATAGAACGATTCATACAAAATGACATGATGATAATGCTGTACAATATAAATCAATAGACAGTATGAAACATGACATGATGATAATAATAAGAAAGGAAAGATTCACACACTGTAAGCAAAGAGATTTTGATGCAACCAATCTAAGAATCGGTTGTATATGTACATGTAAGTATAACAGTATGTACATATAGCATAATTATATGTATATTTAGTAAAAGTATTTGTACATTTCATAAGAGTCACAATCTACTCTAATTCAAATGTACTTTTATTGTTTTGCTTGTAAAAATTGGAGGTGAATTTGATTGTAAAAATTCGGAGTTTTTGGACCAACTCTAATTCAATATATAACAAAGGCACAGAAAAAGAAAATCTGGAAATCGGACTTGTTTTGAGTAAAACCGAGGCTTCGGAGGTTAGAGGGCAAACTTGGAAAATCCGGGTAAAATAGCAAATGAGCTCAAAAAATTACCAAAACTTCCAGATCTCAATTTTAAATTATTTGGAAGAGATTGGAAAAGAAAAAATCCAGAACCGGAGATCGTTTGCAAAATGGCAAATTTCGGGCCCACTAAGTTGAAATTCTAGAAGATAAATCTCGAAAAAATAGCAAATGAGCTCGAAAAATTATGAAAACTTCCAGATGTCAATTTTAAATTATTTTGAAGAGATTGGCAAAGAAAAATTCGAAATCGGAGCTCGTTTGCAAAATGGCAAAAGTTTGGGTGTACTAAGGGCAATTTTGGAAGATAAATCTAGGAAAAATAGCAAATAGGCTCAAAAAATTATGAAAACTTCCAGAACTCAATTTTATATTATTTAGGAAGTATTGAAAAAATAAAAATCATATTTGGAGTCTGTTTTCTATTTAATCAAGTTTGGGGGGCTAAAGTGCAATTTTACCGAAGAAATTTAAGAGGGCCTTTTGCAATTTTAAAAAATAGAGAATGGGCTGGAAGTTGAAGGGCCATTCGGCCAAGCCCAAGGGAAGGATGAATTTTTCTGAGCTTCTCTCATCCAAAGGCTAAAATTGGATAGTAAGGTGGTTATTTTTTTGATCAAGCCTTTGTGATTTTGCCACATGGTCCAATGCATGAAGAGGAAGGATGTCAACATTATGGTTACATTTTTTTGAATAGCTGTATTTGTTAGGGGCTGGTCACTTAATCTATGGGTGATAATTTCACATTTTAAGCATCTTGGATTAGTGGCCTTTGGATCAAATCGGCTAGGGAAAAAAAGGACAACATCCTATACCCATCAAGAGACCATTCGACTACCACATTTAGGAAAGGGTTTTCATTTTGCTTGAGGGGTTCTTGGCTGATCAAAAGAGGGCAGTAGCTATTCTTGAGAAAAATAGAAAGGGGAAAAAGAAAAAAGAAAAATAAAAGATTTTCTTACTACTTTTTGATTTGGAAAGCTAAAGCAATGTAGCTATTTTCTTTCATGCTCTCCTTCATGCTTTGTTCATATGATTTTGTCATTTTCATTTTCATTGTCATTTTATTTTCTTTCATGAAATAAAATTGTTTTTCGAAACAAGTTCCAAAAGGTTCCTACCTTTTGTTTTCATTAAAAAATATCAAAATGATTTTTTTACTATAATTTTTAGTGATGGTCGAAACCCCTTTTTTTGTGCATGTGTTGTGTTTGATTTATTTTCCATGTTGATTGTGATATTTTAGCTTGTTTTGATGTTCTAGCTTTTTAAAATAATCAAGATATAGAGTTTGTTTTTAACCTTCTTTACTTACTTGTTCATATTTTGCTGATTTTATCATTGATTTTCATGTCTACTTACATTGTTTTCTATTTTTAATTTTCTTTTTTCACTATGTTAAATTGTTCATGCTTTGTGTTATTGCCATACCATGTGTTTATGTATTTGCCTAGCTACATCTTTGCATTTGCATCATGATTGATTGGTCTAACATGTTTCTATTTAGGTCTTGCATATTTACTATGCCATGTGTTTGTGTTATTGTCATGCTAGAATCTCATATGTTATTTACATGACCATTCGGTTCTCTTGTATTTTCTGCCTTGTGTGTGCATTTTAATCTTGTTTAGTTGACATGCTTGCATTTCTATGCCATGATATTGTGTATTTGATTTACTATGCCATGTGTTTGTGTTATTATCTTGCTCAAATTTCACATGTCTTCTTGTGTCTATTCGGTTTCCATAGTGTTTGTTGCCTTCTACATTTGCATTTTTATCATGGTTGGTTGGATATCATGTTTTAATTTATGCCTTGCATTACTATGCCATGAGATTGTGTATTGGTTGTGCCATGTTCATGCATTAGTATTATGTTCATTTGGTCATTTTTGTTCATGTTATTTCCATGCATTTTCATATGACATATTAGGTCTTAGGTCATTTTGCATTTCCATGCATGGTTTCATGTCTATTAGGTATAGGTCATCTTGGTATGCCATACACATTTCCATGCTATTTAGGTCTTAGGTCATATTGGTATTGCCATGCATTTTCATGTCCATTAGGTCTAGGTCACATTTGCATTGCCATGCATTTCATGCATATTAGGTTTAGGTTGCATTTATTGCCATGCACAAGTTCATGCTAGGCATTAGGTCATTTTTTATGCCATGCATTTTCTATGTCATTTAGGCTTTAAATCATGCATTTCATACATTTAACTTGATATTTGTTCATGCATTTCATATCATACCACTTGATTTTTGACTTAAGCCAATCAATGGCTCAAAGTCAAGCTCACATGAGCATGCTTGTGGAAAATTAAGAAATTGTCAAGTTAGATTTTCTACCTTTGTGATTTTTTTTTTCATTGGGCAATCATTGTCCAAATTTTTAGAAATTTTTTCTACTGTTTGTAGGCCCTTAGAGGAGTCTCCAATATTTTTAATCTGATTTTTGAATGATTTTATCAAAGGTTTAATCTTTTTTTTTTTTGCTAAACAGTTTTTCACCCAGTGTTCCGACTTTCGTGATTTTTCTGGTAGGTCATCCTTAGTCTAAAAATTAAGCCACTTTTCTGCATAGACTTCGACATTTTTTTGAGTCTTCTATAATTTTTCAGATTTTTTTGAAAATTTAAAAATAGGTTGAAAAATCACGTTTTAAAACTGGATAGAAAAGTCAGATTTGATTTCTAGAAGAAAATAAATTTCTATTTTGGCTAAGGCATTAAGAGAGGGCTGATTTAGAACCTTAGCTACTATAATAGGTTGTTTTCTAAGCCATTTTAATCCTAAAAAATGATTTTATAAAGCTCGGGTCAAGGGTGGCCAAGTCCGGGTTTTCAAAGTTAGGAAAATAGAGCCCTTTTCAAAAGGGGGTTTCGCCCATGGTGTTATTTTTCATCCAAAATTTTCAAAATTGTTTTCAAATTAATCACAAAGTGTTTTTGATTTAGAAAATTTAATTTGATGTCTTTTCCTAAGGTAGTCGAATATCTTTTTAGATATACGGATTTCTTTATTTAAAGGAAAAAATACACTTTCATGCATTTCATTTTCCATGTCCTTGCATATTGTATAATATATGATTTTTGCTATGAATAATTCTATGACTATGTTATTGTTTTTTATTTATATTCATGGTGTTATATTGTTTTTATATGGTTGTGAATATTCTACGTTATCCTATGCTTTTTGCTTATTCATTTATTTTTGTCACATCATTTAGGATTTATTATGTTCATGCATTGTTTTCTATTTTCATGCATATTTTATGATAATATTATTTTATGTTTCATATCAAATCATTTCATGTTATTAATTATGTTACTATGTCATTTAAATTATGCCATGTCATTTAAAATATTCCATGTCACTTAGGTTATGCCATGTCATTTAGAATATTCCATGTCACTTAGGTTATATCATGTCATTTAGAATATTCCATGTCACTTAGGTTATATCATGTCATTTAGAATATACCATGTCACTTAGGTTATATTATGTTATTTAGAATATACTATGTCACTTAGATTATATTATGTCATTTAGAATATACTATGTCATTTAGATTATATCATGTCATTTAGGTTATATTATGTCATTTAGATTTTGCTATGTCATTTTTATTACGTTACACATGTTCATATTCAACTTTTTAAAATGTTTTAAAAAAGATAATGATTTTCAATAAAAATAAAGATATTTGCGAGTTAAAATAATTCATGAGTTCTCTGCTATGTTTGCTGGGGAGGATATCATCAATTATCATTAATAAAGGAATATATTTTTTTTCAAAAAAATGAGAATGATTCGGAAAGTTTTCCAAATAAATAAAAATTTCTATATTTTGTTGATTTTGTCGGGGAATATACGAAAATTTTGAATTAATAAATTCCGGATTATTTTCAAGTGAAATGGAATTATTTTTCTTTAAATTGGGAATTATTTTAAAATACCAAATTTAAAATCGACTTTTTACCGAGACTTGAGATAACACACGATTAATAAGGTACCGTTTTATACGGGCATTGTGGGGGTGCTAATCCTTCCCCGCACGTAACCGAGTCCCAAACCCGCTTCTTTGATTTCTCTGGTTTAAAAACGCAGACTTGAAATTGGTTTTAAAAATATTTTAATTAGTTTTAAAATGTTTTACAAAACCGGTTTTAATAGGTGGCCGATCACACCTAGCCAAAAAAGATTGGTGGCGACTCCATGTCTTTTTTCAAGGTTGTTTTAAACCCTCATTTTTTTCAAGAGGAATTAAGTCATCTTTTCCTCTGTTTCCCCCAATGTCACGCTTAACGAGTAAAAGTCTTGCGATGAGACTTGTTATTTTTTAGGTTGCGACACTCATCAAATAGAGCAAATCAAAGATAGATTGGAAACACGTTACAAGGTCAAAAGTTGTGGATCATGGTGAAACCAAAGAGAAGGGCTCATCAAGCAGAGCAAATAGTGGATTGAAAAGATTCACGAACCTCAATGAAATCATGGATTAAACTCAAAACACAATCATGTAATTGCATTTATCCCTTGGGAACATGCATCTTACAAACATTTGCAAAACATGTCATCAGCATCACTGCATTTGATTAATATTGCATAAATCATGGAAAGTTTTCTTTCTTAAGGTCAACACAGCTGGCACAAAAGGAAGCAAGACAATCCAATTTTTCCTAGACAAGACAACCAGACTTTTTGGACAAGATATCCAATTTTCCTGGACAAGACAACCAGATTTCTCGGACAACACAACCAAATTTTTATGGAAAGACAACCAGATTTCTCGGACAAGACAACCAAATTTTCCTCGACAAGACAACCAAATTTCTCGGACAAGACCACCAAATTTTCCTGGACAAGACAATCTGATTTCTCGGACAGGACATCCAAGTTTCGCAAATCAAACCGTTTCTTTAAGATGGGTCGAGCCTTGATAAGTCAGGCAATTCAAGTTAAGGACAAATCTTATTTTTGTTAGTCAAAGCTGCACCAAGATGAGGTAAGGCTCTGGGACTTCCGTCGAGGTATTTTTTTCTCTTGCAAATTGAACTCGTTTCCTTAAGACGGTTCGAGCCTTGATTAGTCAAGGAACTCAATTTAAGGACAAAATTTTTTTTATATAGTTTACCAAAAAAATCAAAAAAATCAAAAAATGGAAATTCCCTTTCTTATTGCACCTATGATTTCACTGACCGGACAAAATTAGCTGTAGACACCTAATTTTGTCTAGGCCCTCTAATTGAGGCAAATTCTCCTTTCAACTTTCCAGATTGCAAAGAGACCTCCGCCATTCCATAGATGGGTCCCCAAGACTTTGTTTCGAAGGTCAACACAAAAAGTCAACTCGAGAAAAGTCAACCTCAAAAAAGTCAACCTCAAAAAGTCAACCATTAAAAAGTCAACATTAAAAAAGGCAACCATTAAAAAAGTCAACCCTTAGTCAAAATCAAGATCCGAGTTTGAATTGAACAATGGCGAAAGAATTTTGATAATCTGAGGTCTACAACGAAAGATATAGAGTTCGAAAAAAGGGTTGCGAAAATTCAGTGTAGGGGAAGACCTAATCCGGTAAATTTGGGAAAAACTGCAGAGATGGCCCGATTCGGTGAAATTGAAGCCCCTAGTTGATAAAGAATGAATAAAAAAAAATAGCCCAAGGCCCATTTTGAAGTGGATCTCAAGGAAGCCGGTTAAAGCAAAAATGGAAAAACGAGAAAATTCCCGAGGTTGAAAAGGGAAAACCAAATCGGAGGGGAATTTGATCGTAAAAATTGGGCGTTTTCGGACCAATTCAAATTCAATATATGAAAAAGGAATTAGAAAAGGAAAATTCAAAAATCGGACCCGTTTTGAGTAAAACCGAGGTTTTGGAGATTGAAGGGCAATCCTGGGAAATCCCAAAAAAAACATCCCGGGAAAAATAGCAAATGAGCTCGAAAAATTATGAAAACTTCCAGATCTCAATTTTATATTTATTGGAAGAGATTGGAAAAAGAAAATCCAGAATTGGAGCTCAAATAAAAAATGACAAAGTTCAGGTGCCCTAACTCGGAAAACCCCAAAGAAAATTCCAGGAAAATTAGGAAACGAGCTCGAAAAATTATAAAAACTTCCAGATTTGAGTTTTATAATTTTTGGAAGAGATTGGAGAAAGAAAATCTAGAATCGAAGTTCATTTGAAAAAGGGCAAAATTCGGGTGTAGTAACCTGAAATTCTAAAAGATAATTCAGGGAAAAATAGGAAAAAAGCTCAAAAAAATATGAAAATTTCCAAATCTCAATTTTATATTTTTTGGAAGGTATTGGAGAAAGAAAATCCAGAATCGGAGTTCAAATGAAAAATGGCAAAGTTTGGGTGCCCTAACACGGAAAATTCCAAAGAAAATTTTGAGAAAAATAGGAAACAAGCTTGGAAAATTATGAAAACTTCCAGATCCTAGTTTTATATTTTTTGGAAGAGATTGGTGAAGAAAAATCCAAAATTGGAGCTCAAATAAAAAAGCTAAATTTGGGAGGCACTAAACCGAAATTTTAAAGGAAAATCTGGGAAAAATAGCAAATGAGCTCGGAAAAATGTGAAAACCTCTTGAACCAAGTTTTATATTGAATGGGATAAGTTGGAAAAGACAAATCTGAAATTGGGGTCCATTTGCAATTAAATTAAGTTCGGGAGGCTAAAAGGTAATTTTATCGAAGAAATCGAAAAGAGCCAATTTTGCAAAATTAAAAGATGAGAAAATGAAGGAAATTCTGGAATATGCCAGGCCCTTGGCCGGCCATGTATAGGAGAGGGGTGGAGATTTAATTCATTTCATCCAATGGTCACTATCAAGCTGCAAAATGTCATTTTTACTATCTTGAATGTGGTCCTTCCTCATCTAATGGCTTAGGTGCTTTGTAGAAAGATGAGTACATTCTTCAATGGCCAAGATCAAATTGCAAGATGACATTTTTATTTTCATGACAATATCCTCATCCAATGGCCTAGATTGTTGGAGAAAAGATGAGCACAATTCATCCAAGGGAGGAGATACATTTGGCCAAGGGAGTGCAAGTGGTCCTTGTTCATCCAATGGCCTAGGTGCTTTGTAGAGAGATGAGTACATCTTTCAATGGCCAAGATCAAATTTCAAGATAGCATTTTTATTGTCATGAAAATATCCTCATCCAATGGCCTATATTGATGGAGAAAAGATGAGTACATCTTATCCAAAGACAAATAGGCCATTCGACCAAGGTATATGGAGGAGGAGGGGAGGTTTTATTTCTTAAGTTGGCTGGTCATTTGGAAAAGGAGGGCAGTAGTTAATTTGGCAAGAAAAGAAAATTTGAAAGAAAGGAAGAGAGTTTGCTAAGAAAGCTTGGAAGGTAGCCATTGCTCCCTTGCTCTAGCATAATTTCTTCTTCATTCTCATGTGTTTTTATTTGTTTTCCATGTAATGTCTACCTCTTTTCTTGTGAAAAATAAAAGTTTTAAAATGTTTTTTTAAGCTTTCATCTTTCCCTTTTCATCAAAAAAGAAGAAAACAATGTTTCACAAATTTTTTTTTACCATGGCCAAATGCTTTGCTTGGGCTTGCCTTGATTTTTTTTTTTGCATGTTTGATGTGGGAAACAAGATTGTGGGAGGTATATTTCTTTTTTATATTATATTTTTTTTTTAAATAAATGAAGTAAAATAGGTTGAAAGGCTTCATGATCTTGATGAAAATCAAGTGACCATGGTTAGGGGAGGGCTATGCCTATTGTACCAACCATGGAGCTCACCTCTATTTTTTTTTTTTTGCTTGGTTTATTTTTTTTATTTTTGAATAGGAAAGGCTTCATGATCTTGATAAAAATCAAGTGATCATGGTTAGGGGAGGGCTATGCCCATTTGTACCAACCATGGAGCTCACTTTTCTTGTTCTTTGTTTGCTTATCTTTTTATTACCTCCATGCTTGTCCATGTAGTTTTGGTTGTGTCTCTCTACATTATCTTCATGCCTTACTAATTTTCGTAGCATTTTCATTAAATATTAACCTCCTACACCATTCAGCCAGCCCATGTTTTTTTGGTTCATGCCATGCCTTGTATCATATTTGATTATGTCATGCATCTTAGGTCATTTAGCTATGTTACCTTGCATTTTATGCTATGACATGCAACATATCATATTCGGCCAGCCCATGTTTTTTGGTTCATGTCATACCTTGCATCATATTTAGTTATGTCATGCATCTTGTGTCATGTAGCTAAGTCATGCATCTTAGGTCATTTTCCATGTTATTTAGAGAATAGGTCATTTTCGATTTTCCATGTATTCTAGTAGTCATGTCATCATTCTATGCTATGTCACCTATGCCATGTCATCCATATAACATGTCATTTATCATGTCATTTTCTATGTCATTTAAATTTTAGGTTCTTTTCATACCATGTCACCATGCATTCGGCCAATCATTTGCCATCTCCATGAATGTCATGCCATTCATGCCATTACCGTGACCATTCGGCCACCATGATATTTCATACATGTCATTGTATTTTTATGCCATAACATTCAATTCCATAGCATGTCTTTTGCCATGTCATTTAGTATGTTAAGCTCGTATTTGCCATGTCAGCTTCACTCACATGACATTCATTCTCATGTCATGTCACTTGGTTTGCCATGTCTTTATGCTTACTAGCTTTGGTTTGCCATGTCATTTTCATTCACATGACATTTATTATCATGCTATGCTATTCATAACATTTTTAATAAATAAGGCAATATTCTCGAGTTTAAATAATTCATGATTTTCTCTGCTAGGTCTGCCGGGGAGGATATCATTAATTATTATTAACAAGGAATACCTTATTCTAAAACAAGGGTGATTCGAAGAATTTCAAAATAAATAAAACTTTCTATGTTTTGCCGGGTTTTCCGAGGAATATGAAAAGATTTTTGGTATTAATAAATTCCGAGTCATTCTCAAATAAATTCATCCTCATGCTGTGACACTTGTCCATATCATTAATATGTCATTTTGTATGCCATGTCGATTTCATTCATATGACATTCATTCTTATGACATGTCATCATTTTATGCCATGTCATCTATGCCATGTCATCATTTTATGCCATGTCACCATTTTATGCCATGTTATATATGCCATGTCATCATTCTATGCCATATCATCATTTTATGCCATTTCATCTATGCCATGTCACCATTTTATGCCATGCCATCATTTTATGCCATGATTATCTATCCCATATCAATATTTTATGCCATGTCACCTATGCCATATCATTTTCTATGCCATGTCGACTTCATTCACATAACATTCATTTTATGCCATGTCATCCATATGCCATGTCATTTCCTATGCTATGTCGATTTCAGTCAAATAATGTTCATTCTTATGCCATGTCGATTTTATTCACATGTCATTTTGTATGCCATGTCAATCATTTGTCATGTCATTTTGTATGCCATGTCAATCATTTGTCATGTCATTATTTCTTTTACTAGGTCATAATAAAATGTTTGTCATATCATGATAAATGAGCATGTTTATTTCATTTTTATCTTTGTAACATTTTGGCATACTTATGGTCATTTTCAATGATTTTCAAAATACATGAAAGACAAATAATATTTTTATAAATCAAGATTATTCCCAAGTTAAAATAATTCATGAGTTCTCTACTGGGTCTGCCGGAGAGGATATCATCAATTATAATTAATGACGGAATATCTTTTTCATAAAATGATCGGGAGAATTTCAAAATCGAGGAAAAATTTCATATTTTGCCGAGTCTATCAAACAATATAGGAAATTTTATGCTAGTAAATTCCATATCATTTTCAAATAAAATATGAATTTTAAAGGGAATTATTTACAAACACCAATTTTAAAACCGACTTTTTACTGAGACTCAAGATAGCACACGACTAATAAGGTACCATTTTATAAGGGCGTTGTGGGGGTGCTAATCCTTCCCCGCACGTAACCGACTCCCAAACTCGTACTTGTTTTTCTCTGGTTCAAAGCGCAGACTATAAAATTGGTTTTAAAAATGTCTTAATTAATTTTAAAATATTTTATAAAAATCGGTTTTAATAGGTGGCCGATCACACCTAGCCAAAAAAGATTGGTGACGATTCCATTTCTTTTTCGAGGTCATTTTCATACCCTCGACCTTTTTATTTCAAGAGGAATTAAGTTGTCTTTTCCTCTACCTATTGTTTTCCCCTCACTCGAGCGGTTTCTCCTCCCCCGAAGGATCACGTATCGACAGTTGCAAACCAAACATAATAATCTTTGAAATAAAAGACAGATTTTGGATAGTAATGCAAGATGCCCCAAACCAAACACCTTAAAGTGTTAATTGACGACATAGTTCAAATAATGTATTGGTTGACATGTATAAAATTAGAGGTGGTAAATGAGTAGGTTGGGCGGGTTCAAGTTTAGGCATTTCACTTTTGAATATTTTTAGGTTTGGGCAGCTTCGGATTCTGGTTCTTTCGAGTTTGGGTTTTTTCTAATTTATCCTTGCGGGTTCGAGTCGAGTTCGAATTGAGTTTGAGTTCAGGTTTTCAAGTTCGAATCATTTCGAGTTCAAGTTTTTTCAGGTTTCAATCATTTTGGGTTTTTTTTTTCAAGTCCAGCTTTAACTTTTTCTGTCATATCGGGTTTAAGTGGATTCAAATTCCAATTTTTGCAAATGGATTTTCGAGTTCAAGTTCATTTTGCCACCTCTAATAAAAATTACTTGGTTGGAAAAATTTTACTTAGGGTCTTTTGATAACTCTATGAAATAAAGTTATTTTATCATATTTTGTGCATTCAAATTAGCTAAGTCCTTGTAGTTTAAACTCTGAAATAATTATTTCTAGTTGTTTTTAAATTAGTTTTATTTATTTTATGTTTAAATTAGTTATTAATTTAATGTCTTTTGTATTTTTGTAGGTCTTAAAAGCAAGAAGGAGAAGAATGCAGCAACTAACAGGCAGAAAGCTAGCACATATATGGAAAGTCTAACCTGTTACTTGCCCAAAAAATTTCCTTCTTCAGCCTTTTGGAGCTTTATAAATAGGAACCTTTTAGAACTTAATTATATACAACCTTTTAGCTTTCATAAATGTAATTTTCTTAAGAGGAGAACAACCACCAAAAGATTGCAAGGAGCTAAGGAGATTTTGAGACTTGAAGACTGAAGTCCTGACAAACCTTAATTTTCTCTTTTCCTTTACTCTTCTTTTACTTTCTTGTAATATTGATGATGGTAAAACTACTTTGTTTTATGTTCTCAATGTTTAGCATGAACTAATTTATTTTTCTAAGATTGCAATGGAACTGAACATGTAGTTTGAATTATTTTACTCTCTTTCTTGATTTTAATGATATTTGAGTTGTTTATTCAATCTTGTGCTTAATGCTTCTATTTGCTTGATCACCAATTAGATTGATTCAATAACCTAAATACAACTTGAAAAAGGGAGTTTAGTGTTAGACATAGATTGAATAACATATGTTTGAGATTCATTTATTATGATGAATTGAGTTGTTTCGTAACAATTTTTTGGACCGCTAAGATGATTTTGAAAAAACACATGGAGTCGCCACCAATCTTTTTTGGTTAGGTGTGATTGGCCACCTAAGAAAATGTATCTTTGAAAAAGAATTTTAAAATTAATTAAAACCTTTTAAAAAGACATTTTGAAGTCTGTGATTGAAAACCAAAGAAAAATAATGACGGATTCAGGAGTACGGTTACGTATGGGGAAGGCATTAGCACCAAGACGACGCCCGTTAATAAAACGATACCAATTAATCACGTGTTATCCTAAATCTTGATTTAATGGACTTGACATTGGTATTTTAAATTAATTATTTTTTTATTTCTTTTTCAAAACATATTTATTAATAATAAAGGAATTGTTATTATTTTTTTGAAAATGAAAGTGAACGTAAATCTTTTATAGAGAATACTCATTAAATATTCCCAATACTTTTGTGGTATTTAACGAGATTCTCTCACCTCGGGATATCTTAGAAATCATTACTATGACATCATTCGAATTTCGTCGTCGGTAATTTCCATTCATCCTTTTTATTTAGATGCGTATGATGCAAATATTTAAGTATGGGATGCACATGGTTAAGCATATAAGACATGTGATTAAATACATAATTATACGATTAAACATACGAAGCATATCATTTATCAACACGAGCATGTCAAAATATTAAGCGTGTAGATATTCATTATTTATTTATTTATTATTTTGATCATTTCCATTTTTGAAATGAAAACGAATTTTTCATTTTGAGAATATCGCCAAATATTCCCACTACTTGTGGTGATATTTAACGAAATTCTCTCACCTTGGGATATCTTGGGAATCATTACTATGATATCCTTCGAATTTTATCGTTAGAAGATCACCTTACTTAGAACCTTTTTATTTTCGTTTTTTAAAAACAAAAGAAAAATGTCTTTTATTATCATTTTTGAGATAAAGAAACTATCTATGAAAAAATAATTCCCTTCGATAATGTTTCGATAACTATTTTTACTCGGACCGTTTCAAGGAAATTGATACTCCGACCATCCCAAGAAATAGTATGTTTTATCGAAAATAATTTAAAAGACATATTTTATTTATTTTATAATTTTAAATACAAAGAAAGAACATAAATAATTATGTACATAAAATTAAAATAAATAAAATGCAAAATAAACAATAGCATACCTGAGAACAGTCTCAAAAAATCCAGGAGCCGAGATATTACTTTCTTTTTTCTTTTATTTTTTGCTTTTTTCCTTCTTTCCTGGCTGGGTCACAACACTTGGGTCGGACCCGGGGTGGGCAGTCACGCGGATCCTAGCTCCCCAAAAGGCAGCGTTTTGCTATGGGTATAAAAACCAAAATTTTTTCTTTTTTCTTCAAATTCCTCAAATCCTTTCTCTCTCTTCAATCCCCTCTCTCTATAACCATAAAACTCTCTCCCTTGTTCTTCAATCTCGATCGAAAAACTCAAAGTTTTCCAGAATCCGACGCCGGCGTTTATCACCGTTGTCAATGGCTTTTTCGGCCAATCTCAAACTAGAAACCTTCCTTTTCTTTTCCTCTTTCCAAATATCTTACTCGTTTTCTCAGAATCTAACCCAAATCTTGTAGATCTAAACCCAAAATCCGAATCTTTTACTATTTCAATCTCCTTCTTCGACCGTTCGATCAATCTCAAAGTGTGAACCGAGCCTCACCACCTCATTCCTCACCTGACCACCATTCGAATTGGCCAAATATATGCCCAAATCCTCTCAGCCCAAAATACCCGAAACCCAAAGGGTGGTTTTTTGTTTTTGTTTGTTATTCTCGTTTTTTTCTTTTCTGCAGTGTTTTCTTTTTGCTTTTTTTTTGTTCTTGGCTATGTATGTGTGTGTGTTTAGGTCGTGGGTGGTGGTGATTTATGTGGCTATTGGTTGAGAGCAATTGGTAGCTTAGGATTTTTTTTTTCTTCTTCTTTTTTTCCCAGACCAAGAAAAAATCCCCCCCTCTTTGCTTGTGTTTTCTCTTTTATGGAGCTTTGGAAACCAAATTCCCAGCAAATTATCGATTTTCTGGGATTTGGTGGTTGCTTCAAGAAATGGGTGTGCCAGTGTAGATTGAGTGTTGAGGTTGTTGGTGTGCAGGGCCTAACAAATAGTCTGGGCCTCCATGCCCACAGAGTTAAATAAAATAAAAATAAAAATTAAGAATTAGATTAAATAAGAAAGTCTAATGGTCTTGAAACTAGGATCAACAACGCTAGGCCCAATATGGGTTCAAATTAGTCAACACCTGAATCAAGCTCTAGACTTGAATTCGTAAATGATTTGATGTGACCGGTTCATTCAAGAATAACGGACTTAGATTAACGAGCAAGTGAACCACGACAAGAATCGCAAATAATTTAATGTTTCACTTGAATCGCTTTTGAAATTCTAATTTGAGACTCAACTCGGGATATGATTTGGACCTAACTCGAGTTTGATCCGAACCTAACTCGAGGCTTGATCCCAACAAAATTAAGTTTCTACAATTGCCCTTCTTTGCATATTGCTGAGAATCAGGAATAGAGCAAAGATATAGACAACAATTTTGTTCGGGACCAGTGCTTCAAAAAGTTCTTTTTTTTATTATTTTTTTTGTTATTTTTTTTTTTTGAAAAAGATCACAACTTTAATTTTTTACTAAGATTACAACTTTAAAATCAAAAGAAACTCTGCCTTCAAGACTCTGCTCTGCAACTTTAAGATTTAAAGTTCCTCTAATCAGAGGCTCCACAACTTTAAAACTAACTGCTCATCTAATTAGAGGTTCCATCAGTTGGAAAAAATAAATTGTTCCTCTCATCAGAGGCTCTATCACTTGGAAAAATAAATTGCTCTTCTCATCAGAGGCTCCATCACTTTGAAAAATAAATTGCACCTCTCATCAGAGGCTCTATCACTTGAAAAAATAAATTGCTCTTCTCATCAGAGGCTCCATCACTTGGAAAAATAAATTGCTCCTCTCATCAGAGGCTCCATCACTTTGAAAAATAAATTGCTCCTCTCATCAGAGGCTCCATCACTAGGAAAAATAAATTGCTCCTCTCATCAGAAGCTCCATCACTTGGAAGAATAAATTGCTCCTCTCATCAGAGGCTCTATCACTTGAAAAAATAAATTGCTCCTCTCATCAGAGGCTCTATCACATGGAAAAATAAATTGCTTCTCTCATCATAGGCTCCATCACTTTGAAAAATAAATTGCTCCTCTCATCAGAGACTCCATCACTTGAAAAAAAAATTGCTCCTCTCATCAGAGACTTTATCACTTGGAAGAATAAATTGCTCCTCTCATCAGAGGCTCTATCGCTTGGAAAAATAAATTGTTCCTCTCAACAAAGGCTCTATCACTTGGAAAAATAAATTGTTCCTCTCATTAGAGGCTCTATCACTTGGAAGAATAAATAAGTACCTTTCTCCTGGTCATCATGGTGATTTCCAACTTCCTATTGCAGTCGGGTTTCCCTTTTTTTTTTTGTCCACCTGCCATTCACATCTTTTTTTCTGAACAATTAATAAATCTTGATTGTTTGCAATGTCATGATAATGCAATACATGCTTATGACAATGAAATGCATAACGTAAGGCTCGGATCATGACTCGATGCCCTTGTATAAGTATTTCATCAAATAGTGACTCTTCCAGAGCTGGGTCCGATTAAGCTTGTTAGTCCATTCTTTATAAACCTTTTCTGTCTTTACTAATTCCTTGTCCTTTCCCTCTTCAAGTTGACTAGATGTCCACAATTTAATTCCTTACGATTTCTTCATCCTTTCTTGGTCCGAATCAAAGCTTTACATTTCCCTCAAAACAATCTCATATGTCAATCATCATTTCAATCACTGGTTTCTTTATTTTCATAGAGTATTAATAAATCATGTCCCATACTGCCTCATATTTTTCTCCCTTTCTGGTTTTTCAATTCTCAAAATTCTGTAGAGTAATTGATAAGCTCATAAAATATACATTTTATGCCTTCTACCTTTAGTTTTTGTTATGTTTTCTATCTTTATCTTGTTTACTTATATTATGTTTTTGAATTTTAGGTAAAATAAGAAGAATGAAGTTAAAAGATGTAAATAATGATGGTAAAGAGCTTACAAAATCATAATCACAAGATGGAAGAAGACTTGGGAGTCAAAAATATCAATTTCTGGTTGAAAAGCAATCAGGCATATTTGACCTCTGGAGCGTGTTGTAAGGAAAACATGATGTTAGATTCTTTATTTGAGAAACTTCCTTCTTGACTTTTTGAAGTTGACTTGATTATGTTTCCAACGATATATTATGGGCCCAGATCGGATAAGAAATGGGCATTCAAAATGGCGCTAGAAGATCTCCCTAAGGAACCCTGCGACCAGAAAAACCCTTATCGCAAATCTAAAAAAAAAGGCAAAAACGTGATTTTTGCACCTCCATGCTTACTTGTGAGGCAAGGACTTATTCTCAGGGTTTTAAAGCTCTATAAATACCATCTTTTGAGCCACAAACTAGACATCTTTTGAGGAGACTCAAAGATCATCATTATTATTCTTCTTCTTCTCCATTCTTTTATTTTCTTTTTAGTTTTATGTATATATTATCTATGCCTATGCTAGGCTAAACTTCTATTTGGTTAAGGGTGATTTCAAAGCCCTAGACATGTTTTGTAATTGATTTTCAGATTCTATTTATCATTAATTTTCTATCAAAGTTGCTTATGTTCTTCTACAAGAATTGTTTATGATGTTGTCTTGATTTGTTTAGGTGTACAACTAGATAGATCTTGATATTATCTATTGCTAGTTTAGGAGTCTTGATCTGTGTAATTTTCTTGATTTCCTATTCATAAGTGGCAATTTGTGATTAATGATTATGGTCAAGTTTTCACTAATTGCAAAGTGGAATACCTAAGTTGAACAATCCGAGCTTATGTGTTTGTTGCTTAGATCAACCTATCTTTCTCATCATAAAGCTGCTATTAAATTGAACTTAGAGAGCTTATTCTAGGTTGTTTGATAGTTAGAGATTAAATAGAGAGCTTGTTCTATTTAACGACGAACTAAGAAAAGATTGGGGTAACAGAACTTGTTGTTATCTACGGTTGTTAACTTTGAGAGCTAATTGATGTTGATAGATCTGATTATTGATTCTCAATGATGTCTAGTGGTGGAGAATGAAACCTTAACCATATTTTTCTCATATTTGATTATTTCTTATTTACTTGCTTTCTTCTTTGATTATAAGTCTTTAGTTTAAATTGATTTTAAAAACCTCCCCTTATATTTTGTTTTCTTTGAATTTAGGTTTTAGACTAATAATTTTTAAACTAAAACCCAATCGCTGAGGACTCGACCCTTGCTAACTACTATACTTACAATTGATCTTTTTAGTGCAAAGTTAAATAAAGATATACTCTTTTGGGTTCATCAAATTTTTGGCGCCGTTGCCGGGGATTGCTTTATTTAGTTTATTAGTTTATTGGTTTATTCTTATTTTCTGTTGTAATTAATTTTATTTTTCTTGTACATACAGATTTTTGTTTTCAAATTTCAAGCAAGAAGAGATGACAGGTGCTACATCAAAACTTCAGAACCTTCAGAACCAACTAGACAATCTCATCTCCATAGTTCAACAAGTGACCATAAGTAAGATTCAACAATCAAGGCAGTGTGGAGTGTACTTCATGATGGATCATCCAACCAATTGTTTCCCATACTACCAAAAAGATAATTTTGAAGCAGCCTATGATGTGGGAGAATACCAAAGCCATCAAGGGTTCCAAGGACAACAATATGATGCTTTTCCAAACACTTACAATGAGGAATGGTGGAATCGTACTCATTATGGTACTCGGGAGATTATCAAGAAGTAGATCCTTATGCTAATTACACTAATCAATTTGTCTTCAATCAACCATGGGATCAACAACAAGATATTTTTGAGCCACCACCTCAAAACTCAGGTAATTCTTTAGAAGAACTTGTCAATTTTCTTGTTATTAATACTCTGCAACTTCAACAGGAAACAAGGGAAACAAAGGCAAGTATCCAGAGTTTGGAAAGGCAAATGAGCCTATTGGCTAGTAGTACAGTGGAATTAGTAGCACAAAGATCTGAAGCACTCCCTTCCCAATCGATGATTGATCCAAAAGAGAGTGTTAGTGCCACACAACTTGAGGATGAATCAGAAAATCCAAGGGAACCCGAGGATGAGAAAGAACTAAAGATGGATTCAACTATTGAAGATAATGAAGCTTCAATTCTGAAAAAGAGTACTTCGGCACCTGAGGTAACGTTTAAGGTTCCACTTTTTACTAATGTTTCTTCTCTACCTTTTCCTAGTAGATTTGCAAATTTCAAGGATGAAGAACATAGACAACACATGCCGGAAACCTTAAACAACTTGTTTGTGGATGCCATTTAACAAGTATCAAAAGATGTTCCATTCCTCGATGAGATATGCACCACAAAGGATCATGGAATAATACTTGTAATGGAGAAAGCATCCACTGTTGTGCAAAAAAAGCTTCCTCTCAAACGCATAAATTTGGGAAATTTCATGTATGAGCCTGACAAGCCTAAAAAGCCAAGAAAGGGAAGGCAGCCCAATTAAAGAAGAAATTGCCAACCTGCCATATTCAGATTTGCTTTCTCTTTCTCTTTCTTTTCCTTTTTCTTTTATTATTTTTCTTTTTCTTTTTATTATTTTTCTTTTTTTTTTTATGTTTATTTGTTAATTTTTTGTTTAGTATTTTAGGATTATTTAGGTTGCATGAGTTTGTTTTGTTTTGAGTCTTAGTTGTTCCTATTCTTATGTTATTAGTTCTTTTCTCTTACACATGATTCTTTCATTTGGGTTAATAGACTTCCATTGAAGACAATGTAAGAATTAAGTGTGGGGGAAAGGATTTAGGATTTCTTTTATTTTTGTCTACTATTTTTTTTGAGTCTTTATTATTATTATTATTATTTTTAGTGTGTTTTAGTTCCTTTTTATTACAATGATGAGATATGAATTGCATAGGTCTAAACTGGTTAGTAGTGAGAAGATTTTCATGAGAATTAAGCTTGATACTAATTTTTATGAGCCAATGTTGATATGATATGTTGATTGAGAAAGAAGCATATTTAGACTTGATATTGACTTGTATAATCATCCTTGTGAGTTTTTGAGCCTATATGATTGATGCATTATACATATCAATCTAATTTCTTTCTTGAGTGCTCTTATGATTACATGATTCTCTAGAACTTGCTTTAAACCGCTTGAGACTATATTGATACATGTGATAACATGAATATGATAGAGGCATTAGGATTATAACCAGAGCCAAACAGCCATCCATTATTAATGTTCCAAGAGAACATCCCCACTAGTGAGCCAATTTGAGCCTACATTAAATATGCTATTTTATTGGTAACCACAACTTACACCTAGCCTAAATATACTTATATCCTTACCCTTGTTCTAAAGATGGATTATATATTTTGAGACATTGCAAAAAACAAGGGATATTTTTAGTTGAAAATTTGGGTTGGAAACAAAAGATAAGTGTGGGGGAAGAAAAGAAAAGAAAAAGTCAAGAGAAAAAGAAAGGGATCATTGTCAAATACATTCCATATTGAAAAAAAAATCATCTCTTGAACTTCTAGTTAAAGTAAGGAAAAAAATGTTACAAAGTTGGTTAGAATGAAGCAAAGGCTCAACATGAATATTTAGCCAATGTTATTCAGTGCTTTATAAGAGTTTTGAGAAGTTTTATTTGTATGATCTTATTATGTCTCTAAACTCTATGAACTCTTTGGAACCTTTGTGATATCTTTATCCTTTTCTTCTTTAACCACATTATAACCCTTTGGCCCCATTACAACCTTGAATAAAGACCTCTTGATTTATGAAGTTGTATGATCTAAATAGTGGAGAATAGGTGGACAAGCAAGCATATGGTAGAAGTGTTTTCATGAGATTGATTGAGTGTAAACACTTTACCACTACTTTAAAAAGTGAAAATCAGGAGAGTATCCCATGTGAGAAGTTGAGATTAAGTTTGAATATGCACTATTTAGATTGAAATATGTTAAGTTAATATTGGCTTAACTCAAACTATTTACATTCAAGCAAGATTTTTTGTGAATTTCTTTAAGCTATTGATTAGTTTATAAGACTTGTCCAATGATTATCTCTAATTTATATTGGAAGGATTAGTTATAATTATTATTATTATTTTTTTTTTGTTTTTCTTATGTCTTCAATGTTTGTGGGTATCGTCCTAGTAAACCCTCATGAGACTAAACTCGTCCACTAGGGACACCTAGGGGTTTAAAGGCTTGCGTCACATGCTAAGTGCCACCGTGATTTCCTACGAAAGTGGATTAGATTAGATTTTCTTATTTTATTTAATTTTGTTTTGCTCGAGGACTAGCAAAAAGCTAAGTGTGGGGGTATTTGATAAGCTCATAAAATATACATTTTATGCCTTTCTACCTTTAGTTTTTGTTATGTTTTCGATCTTTATCTTGTTTACTTATATTATGTTTTTGAATTTTAGGTACAATAAGAAGAATGAAGTCAAAAGATGTAAATAACGATGGTAAAGAGCTTACAAAATCATAATCACAAGATGGAAGAAGACTTGAGAGTCAAAAATATCAATTTCTGGTTGAAAAGCAATCAGGCAAATTTGACCTCTGGAGTTTCTTGTAAGGAAAACATGATGTTAGAATCTTTATTTGAAGAAACTTCCTCTTGACTTTTGAAGTTGACATGATTATCTTTCCAAAGATATATTATGGGCCCAAATCGGATAAAAAATGGGCATTCAAAATGGCACTAGAAGATCTCCTTGAAGAACCCTGTGGCCAGAAAAATCCTAATCGCAAATCTAAAAAAAAGGCAAAAACGTGATTTTTGCACCTCTAGGCTTACTTGTGCGGCAAGGACTTATTTTCAGGTTTTTAAAGCTCTATAAATACCATATTTTGAGCCACAAACTAGACATATTTTGAGGAGACTCAAAGATCATCATTATTCTTCTTCTTTTTCTCCATTCTTTTATTTTCTTTTTAGTTTTATGTATATATTATCTATGACTATGCTAGGCTAAACTTCTATTTGTTTAAGGGTGATTTCAAAGCCCTAGACATGTTTTGTAATTGATTTTCAGATTCTATTTATCATTAATTTTCTATCAAAGTTGCTTATGTTCTTCTACAAGAATTGTTTATGATGTTGTCTTGATTTGTTTAGGTGTACAACTACATAGATCTTGATAACTATCTATTGCTAGTTTAGGAGTCTTGATCCATGTAATT
Source organism: Fremontodendron californicum (assembly GCA_030761205.1). NCBI lineage: Eukaryota > Viridiplantae > Streptophyta > Magnoliopsida > Malvales > Malvaceae > Fremontodendron > Fremontodendron californicum. Next base: position 27,006,371 of record JAULJL010000009.1, read on the forward strand.
GTCTTGATTTCCTATTCATAAGTGGCAATTTGTGATTAATGATTATGTTCAAGTTTTCGCTAATTGAAAAGTGGAACATAACCTAAGTTGAACAATCCGAGCTTATGTGTTTGTTGCTTAGATCAACCTATCTTTCTCATCATAAAGCTGCTATTAAATTGAACTTAGAGAGCTTATTCTAGGTTGTTTGATAGTTAGAGATTAAATAGAAAGCTTGTTCTATTTATCGATGGACTAAGGAAAGATTGGGGTAACAGAACTTGTTGTTATCTACGGTTGTTAACTTTGATAGCTAATTGATGTTGATAGATCTGATTATTGATTCTCAATGATGTCTAGTGGTGGAGAATGAAACCTTAACCATATTTTTCTCATATTTGATTATTTCTTATTTACTTGCTTTCTTCTTTGATTATAAGTCTTTAGTTTAAATTGATTTTAAAAACCTCCCCTTTTATTTTGTTTTCTTTGAATTTAGGTTTCAGACTAATAATTCTTAAACTAAAACTCAATCCCTGAGGACTCGACCCTTGCTAACTACTATACTTACAATTGATCTTTTTAGTGCAAGGTTAAATAAAGATATACTCTTTTGGGTGCATCAGTAATCACGAAGTTCCCCTTATGCATTATTTATTTATTTATTTATTTATTATCATTCAAATTTCATGCCAACATAATGCATTATTTAAAGAAAATTTCAAAAAAATAAAGATAACTCAATGACAAGACTTCATGAATTGGGGTATGTATTTTCATTCCAGTGAAAGAAAAAGAATATACTGGTTATAATCAAAGAAAAAAAAAAAAGAAAGACAGAATAAGGATAAATCTCCACATAATGAATACTCAAATGATCTCAATTGAGTTAATTCGAATTTCTCTTTCGAAAAAGAATATTCATCAATGCCTTTGACTCCTTCGAGAGCGTCAAACCACGAGTTACCCTCCTTCATATCTTGTGCAATCTAGTTATGTCACACTTCACTGCTTGCTCAATCTTTCCATCGTACTTTAACCCATTGTCTCATGCAATCACTTCACACAGGTTATTGCCAGTTGTCCCAACTCTTGTTTGTCTTTCACTTAGGTCGCCTTTTAGGGTTTTCGACCTAGATCCCTCTTTTGATTTGAACCTCCTTTTCGGGTTTTTATTTTGAAACTCTCATTTTTATTCTCTTTTATGCCCAAACCACCCTGTTAGGTTTTCAGCTTGAATTTTTTTCTTTCTTTTTTCCTCTTTTTTTTTACTCAAACTGCCCTATCGGGTTTTCAGCTTGAATTCTTTTTTTATGCATAATATTTCTTCATTGCATCGGCATTGATTGGACTTGAAAATTTTGCGCCATCCATTTCTGCTAAAATCATTGCCCCTCCTAAAAATACTCTTTTTACCACATACGGGCCTTCCCAATTTGGTGTCCATTTTCCCCTTGGATCTTGCTGATTAGGGAGGATCTTCTTCAAAACCAAATCACCTTCTCGAAACTCTCATGGGTAAACTTTTTTTATTATGTGTCATCATCATCTGTTTTTGGTATAACTGGCCATGACATAATGCTGTCATCTTTTTTTCCTCGATCAAATTAAGTTGCTCAAAGCTGGCTCGAACCCATTCTGCTTCTTCCAACTCAACTTCCATCAAAATTCTCAAAGAAGGGATCTCAACTTCAATTGGTAACACAGCTTCCATCCCGTACACCAAAGAATAAAAAGTTGCCCCCGTAGAAGTATGCACTGACATTTTGTAAGCGTGTAGCTTCTCGTGCCAATCTTTGTACTTATCAGTCATTTTGGCAACGATTTTCTTTATATTCTTGTTAGCAGCTTCTGCTGCCCCATTTATCTTGGGACTGTAAGGCGCCAAGTTGTGGTGTATGATTTTGAACTGAGTACAAATTTCTCTCATCATGGTGTTGTTTAAATTGAGAGTGTTATCTGTAATAATTTTCTCCGGGAGACTGTACCGGCAAATCATTTCCTTCTTTAAGAACTTGCACACCATGAATTTGTTCACATTAGCGTAAGAAACGGCTTTGACCCACTTCATGAAGTAATCGATGACCACCAAAATGAAGTGATGTTCGTTCGAGGCCTTAGGAGTAATTGGCCCAATCACATCCATTCCCCACATAGAAAAAGGCCAACGCTTGACATGACATGTAGAGCTGTCGGAGAAGCATGCTCTTTATCCGCATATATCTGGCACTTATGGCATTTTCGGACATACCTAATGAAATACCTTTCAATGGTCATCCAATAATAACCTGCTCTCATAATCTGCTTAGCCATCATATGGCTGTTTGCATGTATTCCACAAACCTTTTCGTGAACCTCTTCAAGTATTCTTTTAGCTTCAGACGTTTCTACACATCTTAGAAGTGTCTGATCTCTACTTCTTTTATACAACACTTATTTATCCAGGAAGGATTCCATCGCCATTCTCCTCAAAAAAAAAAATTGTCATTTTTCGCGGCGTGCTCAGGGTACTGCTGACGTTTTATATATTGTAGGATATCATGGTACCAAGGCCTTCCATGTGGCTCTTCCTCAACATGCTTACAGTGTACGAGCGACTCTCGTCCGCTCATCTTGATGGGCTTGACATTAGCACTTGTATTTATCTTGAACATTGAGGCCAATGTAGCTAGGGTGTTGGCCATTTGATTTTCTTCTCGAGGCAGATAGTTGATGATAAGTGTTTAAATTCATATATTTTCATATATCAATTCCTTATATTTTATGCATAGTTCCTTGAAATCCTTGATAGTTTACTATAGTTTTGTGTTTTGTAGGTGTTTTGGAAGATAAGGATTGCTATGGAGTTGAAAAGAGTGAACTTGGACAACAAATGAAGCTTCTATCACAAAAGAAAGCTGACTACCCATCAAGGAGACACTATGTGGCTAAACCTAACCTAAACCTTCCATAAATAAACTAGTGGCTTATTATATACTCTTTATCCCTAAAAGCCCTAGTTGGAAAACCTACTCCCACACCAAAATGAGGGCTAGCGGAAACTTTAATTAATTGTGCAAAAAGTCAGCTGCCACTTCCTTTAAATCATCCATAGGTTGCCTTAATTTGTACTTTGATAAATACCCTAGCTGAAATATATGTTTATCCTTGTCAAAGTAGGATTAGTGGCTATCAACTTTTCAACCTTGCATTAATTGCAAGAATCTTTCCTTAAAGCTAATCATTGTCTAAGTAGGAGAATTAAATCAGCCAAGACTTTCCTTGTTTCTACATGCTTTAACCGCAAGTCAACCTCTCTTTCCTTAGGTGAGAAAACCTTGGCTGCCAAGTCTTCTTTCTTTCCTTAAACATATTAAGAAGTTAGCCACCTTTCCTTAATATCTTAACCCTAGCCGCAAGTCAGCAAAAGAGAAAGGGAGAAGCCATAATTCATTAAAAGGATGCCCTAAAGTCTTCCTAGAGAGCAATGGGGAGTCGCTAATTACTTCCACAAGCTTTAAGTTTTTGATTTTTTGTTTGTTTAAGAGAGTTTGAGAGAGCAAAAGGTTGAATAATCAATATTTTTCTTCTTCTTACTTCTAGTTTTCTTCTTATTTTCCTTTAATTTCATGTTTATGTTTACAATGCCTGTGCTAGGCTAAATTTCTTTTGGTTAAGGGCGATTTCAAAGCCCTAGACACGTTTTGTAATTAATTTTCAGAATCTATCTATCATTGGTTTACTATCAAAGTTGTTTATGTTCTTCCATTAAAATTGTTCATGATGTTGCCTTGATTTGTTTAGGTGGCCAACTAGATATATCTTGATAATTATCTAATGCTAGTTTAGGAAACGTGATATGTAATTGTCTTGAGTTCCTATTCAATAGTAGCAATTTGTGATTAATGATTATGATCAAGTTTTCGCTAATTGCAAAGTGGAACATAACCTAAGTTGAATGAATCCATGTTTATGTGTTTGTTGCTTAGATCAACCTATAATGCTGCTCTCACTTTGAATCTAATGATGTTTGTCTTAGGTTATTTGATGGTTAGAGATTAAGTAGTGGCGTTCGTCCTATTTAACAACAAACTAAGGAAGGATTGGGGTCACACTGGAGATTGTTATCTACGGTTGATTACTTTGATAGCTAATTGATGTTGATAGATATGAAATTGATTCTTATTGATCTCTAGTGGTGGAGGATGAAACCTTAACCATACTTTTATCATATTTGACTTCTTCTATTTATTTACTTGCACTCTTATTATTCTGATTTGTCTTACGTTCACTTATTTCAAAAGCCCCTCTTTTTCCTTTTTTTTTTCTTGTCTTAGAACTAAAGTTTTGAACCAACCTACTTATAAATTGTAAGCAATCTCTATGGATTCGACCCTTGCATACTACTTTACTATAATTGATCATATTAAATGCAAGGTTTAATAAAGATACACTATTTTGAGTGCATAAGTTGAATTCAATCTTTTCGAATTGCTGAACCAATTCAACTATGAACTTGTGGTAAAGGATCAACTTCGAGTCCCTGATCTCCTATTCTCTTTTCAATTGACAAATAACTAGAGCAGAATCTCCATACACTTCTAACTCACTTATCGTCTATGCAATAGTTGCTTGAAGTCCCATGACACAGGCCTCATATTCTGCAACATTGTTGGTGCATTTGAAAGTTAATCTTGTAGTAATTAGGCAGTAGTTCCCTTCCAACAATATCAGAACCACTCCAATACCATGCCCCAAAGCATTCGATGCACCGTCGAAATACATTTTTCATACATCCTTCTTTGACTCCTCGTCTTCATCTGCTCGAGAAATAGCCATCAAGTCCTCATCAGGAAAATCAAACTTCACCGGCTCATAATCTTTTGTGGCTTTATCCGCCAAAAATTCAGCCACTTCACTTTCTGCGAGACATAGGTGATGTCATATTCAGAGAGTAAAACCTGTCATCTTGCTAATCTTCTCGACAACGAGGGTTTCTCAAAGATGTACTTAATGGGATCCAATTTAGGTACAAACAATGTGGTATGATATAAAATATATTACCGGAGTCTATGAACAGCCCAGGCCAGTGCACAACACATCTTTTCTACCGTCGAGTACTTGGCCTCATAATTCGTAAACCTTTTACTCAAGTAGTAAATGGCCTGCTCTATCTTACTTGTCTCATCTTGCTGTCCCAATACACATCCCATGGACTTCTCATGCACTACTAAATACAAAATGAGTGATCTTCCTGGCGTGGGCGGTAACAACACTTGTGGATTGGTAATATATTATTTCACCTTGTCGAATGCCGCCTAGCAATCCTCGTCCCATTCACCCGGATCATGCTTCCTGATGAGTCTGAAAACCGGATCATATCTAGCAGTGAGCTGGGAAATAAAACGGGCAATGTAATTCAATCTTCCCAGAAATCCTCTTACTTCTTTTTGTGTCCGTGGTGGGATAAATTCTAGATGGCACGTATCTTGTCTGGGTCCACTTCAATTCCTTTCTATTAACAATGAATCCCAATAGTTTGCCGAATGTTACAACGAAAGTGGACTTGGCCGGGTTGAGCTTAAGCTGAAACTTTTTTAATTGCCGGAACAACTTCTTTAGATTAGTGACGTGGTCTTCATCTTCAGCGACTTTGCGATCATATCATCGACATAAACCTCTACCTCTTTGTGCATCATATCATGAAAAAGGGTCACCATTTCCCTTTGGTAAATTGCACCGACATTCTTTAGCCCAAACGATATAACTTTGTACAAAATGTTCCCCACATCATCACAAATATGGTCTTCTCCATGTTTTTCGGTGCCATCTTGATTTGGTTATCGCCCAAAAATACATCCATAAATTAGAACAGTGAGTGCCTAGCAGCATTATCTACCAAGGTATCAATATGGGGCAACACGAAGCTATCTTTAGGACTAGCCCTATTTAACTTTTGATAATCAACACACATTCGTACTTTCTCGTCTTCCTTCGGGACTGGGACTATATTCGCTATCCACTCAGGATACTTGGCAACTTTCAAAACTTTGGCATCGAATTGCTTTTTCACTTCTTTCTTGACTTTTAGCAACATTTCAGGCTTCATCTGCCTCAACTTTTGTTTCGCGGGTTTGCATTCTGGCCTCAAAGGCAAACGGTGCACCACAATATCTACATCAAGCCCTGGCATATCCTAATAGGACCATGCTCCATATACTCATGGAGCAGTTCTATCAATTCTTGTTTCTTTGCCAATGTCAGTGAAGTGCCAATTTTTATTTCTTTCTTATTATTCTCATTTCCCAAATTAACAATCTCCGTTATCTCCTGATGAGGCATAATTTGCTTTTCTTCTGACTCTATCAATCTCAACAAGTTAGGTGGTAAGTCATAGTTTTTTGTAATCTCTCTGTCGTCAATTTCACCAATATCAATACATTTCTCAAAATTGATTTTCAAATTATTGATGAAATTGTTTTTGCATTCATTATTAGGAGACCTGGAAAGATGGAAGCAAAAGAATATAGATAACTGTATAAGAAGACAAATGGAAATGATGAACTATGAAAGAAATGGAAAATGAATTGAGACAAAATGCATTATAATTGTCATTTATTAGAATGATAACTTCATAAAAGGAGCCCATCCACAAAAGAAACTTTCATAACACTCTTGGGCAGAAGTGTTGAAGGACTTAGTTTGTTAACCAGAAAAAGACCTAAATACAGCAGGTAAATCTATAGCACGCTAATTCTTCAATTCAAATCTTCGGAGGCACGAGTAGATAGTCCTTTTTTTAGCCTTGCTTTCATTCTCTTCTTCTTGCTTTAACATCTGGAAGCAGAATCCCGCAAACATTCCCTCCAAAGTCACGGCAGGCTTGGTTCTAATTGGTGAATCGGGAAAAACAAAACCCGCCGCCCGAAATGTCTTATAGAGGTGGGGATGTACATCTTTAGGGTCTCTATCTCATAACGCTTGAATCTCGCGAGCCTCTGTTCTTTCCTTTCTCTTATCAGTCTCTCCTTGTCTTCCCTGATCGGCTTGTATCCCAACCCAAACTTGTCTTCCTTTTTTATCACACTTACAAGCTTTTGGATTCCTTGTAGGTTCTTTCCCATATCGATCCCGGTTCGGCAACCTTTCCCCATAACCTGAACAAGACCACTTTGAGTAGCGTATGACAAATGAGGCATGGGTATCTTGGAACCTTCTCCTACAAATATGGCGTTCACAAACTTTAATGTCCGAAAAGAGCATTCCAAGCTTCCTCGGTAGCCTCTACGTAAGGGATGTTCGAGGGTTTTGATACAAGCAAGTCTTCTTCTCCATCAACAATTATCACTTGCTCTTCAACTCTAAATTTCATCTTTTGATGCAAAGTGGATGGAACAACGCTAGCCGTGTGAATCCAGGGCTTTCCCAACAAGACATTGTACGAGGGAATAATATCCATAACTTGGAAAGCGATATCAAATGTACAAGGCCCAATTTGCATTGGTAGATTGTCCCATCACTTGTCTACGGGTTCTATCAAATTCCTGTACTACCATATGATTGTTCTTCATATATGACATGTCAATGGGCAGTTTGACCAGTGTATTCATAGGCATGACGTTTAATGAGGAAACGTTATCAATGAGGACTTTCGCAACGATATGGCCCTTACACCGGGTGATGATGTGGAGGGCTTTGGTACTGCTTGTCCCCTCAGGCGGGATCTCTTCATTACTGAAAGTTATGAAGTTGTTAACAGCCATATTCCCCACTACTTGATCAAATTTTTCTACAGAAACATCATGAGCCACATATGTCTTATTTAGTAATTTCAAGAGAGCCCTTCGATGGGGCTCCAAATTCATCAGCAATTCTAAGATGGAAATGCGAGCTGGCGAGTGTTTTAACTATTCCACAACACTGTATTCACCGTGTTTGATAAATTTGAGGAATTCACAGGCTTCCTCCTCTGTTAGTGGCTTGTTCATTCTCTGCTCAACTTCATTTTTTGGGGTAGTCTTTTCTTCGTAGACCTTAGCTTTCCCTTTTCTAGCCCTTTCTGATGCTTCAGGTTCATAGCATCTTCCGCTTATAGTAAAACCCCCAACACCGGTTATATCTACGACAATCGTGAAGGCACTGAATATTGGTGTAGCATTAATAGGCTCTGATGTTATAACTTTACAGTCATATCTCCAAGGCACAGTCTTATCATTCTTATACGGGAAAGGACCTAGTACTTCAATAGTCACTATCGGTCTTGATACCCTTAGTGTTTACTTTACTGGCGAGCTCTGGCTTTTCTCACAGTAGATAACCAATGGCTTTGGCTTAACCCATTTTCAGTGGCCTTTGGGGTTTCCTCAATCACTACATCCACTGATTCTTTTTCCCATTCTATGAAGAATTTTGCTGTGCCGATATCCATCATCTCTTGTATTTTGCCTCAAAATCGAAGCATTGGTCGATAGTGTCCCACCAAACCTCCGTGATCATAGTATCCAATATTTTTTCCATAAGAGTCTAGACATCCTCAATCCTAGATATTAGCCGACACCTTTTTTTCTTCTATTATTGCGTTCACTGTCGCTTTCCCATGGTCAGGTAACGGATTTACAGTGACGTTAGGCCCCCTTTGGTTGTGAAGCTTAGATAACTGGCTCTAAGTAGATTTTGCACTTTGTGCTTAATGGTAGTGCAATTTTCTATGGAATGACCCGGGTTGCCTCCATGGTAGTCACAATTCGCGTTTGGGTCGCACCACCTTAGGTATGGGGGTTTCATGCGTTCAAGGAGCATGGGTGCCACTAAGTGGTTTTGGATTAGCTAGGGAAGAGTTGGGTTTATGTCATGGGAATGGGGTCGAACTAGGGTCTTTGTTGAATTGGTTGAGGCCCCCTTTGGTTAGTCCCCATATTGCTTATCAGATTGGTCGAGTTGGGAGTAGGTACGGGTGCGGCTGCTGGCATGAATGATGGTGTATATACTGGCGTCGGTGGCCGATAGCTCATTGGGTATTGGGGTTGTGCAGGAGGATATAAGTACGGGTTAGGTGAGTAACTGTACGATTGGCTTGTAGGGTAAAGGGTAAAACTTCGTGGTGGCAAGCCTCATATGAAATAGCCTGCACTTCTCCCTCATTCTTCGTTGCCCTTACTTTCTTAACATTGGTTGCTTCACCTCTTTCAATCTTGCCGCTCTTTATAGCGCTTTCTATTATCTCACCAGACATGACCATGTCGGCAAATTTCTTGGTAGCATTGCCGACCAATCTGTCATAATATGGCCCTCGTAATGTATTGATAAACAATACAATAGTTTCCTTTTCGGTGAGGGGTAGTTGCACTTGAGCAGCATAGTCCCTCCATCTTTGCGTGTACTTCTTGAAGCTTTTCTTAGAATTCTTCTCCATATTTTGGAGGGATAATCTATCAGGAGTCAGATCTATCTTGTGCTTATACTGCAATAGGAACGCCCTTGCTAAATCCTTCAAGATATGGATATGGCTAGAGTCCAACTGATTGTACCACCTTGCTGCCGACCCTTTCAGGCTGTCCTGGAAGTAATGGATTAGCAACTTATCATTTTTAGTGTATCTTGACATCTTTCGGCAATACATGGTAATGTGAGCCGACAAGCACTTGGTGCCGTCATATCTGTCAAAGTTCGGGACCTTACTTTGGTGGCATTATCAGATCTGTAATCAGGCTTAACTTGCTTGCATCTATCTTTCCAAGGATGTTCATCCCCTATACCATCCTTAAGCTCTACTCCAGCAGGTCATACTTTTGCTTATCTTCTTTCTTCTGCTCATGTTCCCACGTTCCTTTCTTTATCTTTTCAAGTTTCGCAGGGTCATCCAAGTTTGGAACGTAAATCGGATTATCGGAGTTGTTCCCTAAATTTGGAGCTTGCTAGCTCTTTGGAAGAGGGTTGATAATAACCTAGGGTTGTCCTCCCTATGCTACCTGGGTCGGAGGCAGAGTGGTCTGGGGTGGGAGTATGGGACCATCATTACTTCCCTTTTGATGCTGGGGTTCCTCCCTTGCAGTTGAGGTTTCTATCACCTTTTTTTTCTTAGGCTCAACAATATTTCCATCATTTCTGCCATCTGTTCCCGAGATTCATCTTGGGTTTTGTCCAACTGTTCTTGTAATTCCTTTTGAACTCTCTGGGCCTCCAGTTGAGCCTTTTCCATCTATGTTTCCTGTTTGTTTTCCATGGCTCTTGCTTGTGAACCCGTATTATACGGGTTGATGACTAACTACTTTTGTTTTCCCGTTGGCGTAGCTGTGCTTGTACCTTCTAGGTAAATGTCATGAATTAGAAGGACTTTTAAGAGGTGTCATTATTCTTAATTAAATGTATGAATGGATGAATGAATGAATGAATGAATAAATGAATGGAAGAATGCACCCGAGGTATAACTGCTCAAAGATAAATTTTAGCAAGTTGATTTTTCATTGATCCCAGACAAAATTCTCATTACATCAACATATTTTCTTAGAGTCATATCCATAAAAACAACTAATCTGCTCATATTGATCTTTGGTTTCATCCAAGAAGTTAAGCAGATGTTGTTCGTATTCCCTGGTTGGCTGGATTCCTTGCCTCAGTGCTTCTACCCTCTCGACCATCTCCTTGGTTTTCTCACTGCTTTGCCGACTTGTACAGACAAGTGTTCTATGTACTGCTGCTTTCCCAAGCTCTCGGCTTCCCATCTCATGCTAGCATCCATAGCCAAATCACATGTATAACTCCAATCACTATTCCTATTCCCCCATTACTTCACAATCTCATCGATATGATTCTTCTGGCTATGTAGCTGTTCCCTTAGGTCTCGAATTACTTGCTGTAAAAAGCTTATTTCTTCTTGCATCTTGGAACAAGTTTCCCTTTTATTCTCGAACTCTGTCTTCAGCTTCTCATTTGTATGCAGGGACTTAGCTAAACTCACGGAAGTCTGAGAATACATGTCTTTACATTTCTGCTTGTCATGAGACAGCCGAGCCATTTTTGCTTCATTTTCTTGTGCCTTCCTCTTTCACTACTCTACTTCCTCTTAAAGTCGACTAAGTTCCCTTTCCCGTCTCTAAAATGGTCCAAGTATCTTCCCGACCTTCAACTTTGTCCTAGTTTCTTGTTCTCCAAGTGCAGGTCCTTAAATTGGCAAATATTGTGTCACGTTCTTTTACTATCTTATGGATTTTGACCCCTTATATTTCAATCTTGTCCTTCCAACTCTTAGCCTCCTCTTGGAACCTCTAACTTTCCTGCCTCATCATTTTTCTTTCAATGTTGAAACCTTGCTCAGCTATTTCCAACTCTGATATTCTCTTTGGTTGAGCAGGAGTTGGCTGAAACGCAACCTTTTCTATGGGAAGAATCACATTATTGACCCTATTTGCTCTCCAAACTAGGTATCTCAGAGTGACACCATCACTAAGAGACCCTAACCTCATCCTTTGGGTTTTTTTCCAAGCTTGGACTATTGGCTCCACTTTCTTCGGCATATTCAGATCCCCATAAGAAAACTCTAACTGATTGACTCTATGCATAGCTGGGACAAATTGCTTTACCCCATACTATCTTAGTACCATCAATGGAGCGTACTCACTACTCCCCATGGTCCCAGAAGCTGTAACCATGTTCTCCACGGTATAACATTGGTCCATGAGGCATCCATGGCGTCTTCCATCTTAGTTGTTTGTTGGTCAACGACCGTAGAAATGCCATCCATTCTCCCTTGGATTTGGGTTCTGGCCATTTGCTTTTGTAGAATTCTCTAATAGGGGCTCTACTCCTTAAGTAAGGTTTCAAGAAAGCACTATCTTCACACACTAAGTGACTCTTTATCCATATATGCAGTAGTGGCGCGCATCCGACAAAATGACCCTCTCTTTTTTGGCGGTAAAATTTTAATGACTTTATGGTTTCAACAAGACTTGCCGGTGAGGGGTTACTGTGGTTCTCAACTTGCTCAAAGAAATCTATCACTGCCACCTCAATATGCCCCAAGACCTTAGGAAAAGTTATCATCCCATAAATAGCCAAAGCAATAGTGGTCATCCCTTTCTCATCACCGAGGTGCCCCTCGTTAAACTTTCGAAAGAAATCCCAAGGGATGCAGATATGTTCCCCTTTCTGTTTTAGATCTGAATTTCCTATTTCCATCCCAATGAGCTTGTTCAATTTCTTATGGGAACCCAATTTTTGTTTTCTGACGTACACCTTTTACGGGAATCGAAGTTCTAACTCAATAAGGACCGAGTACTCCTCTATGGTTGGGGTGAAATCCTCCTTGTTAAAAGCAAAGCACCTATAGGAAGGGTTCCAAAACTGAATAGTCGTTCTGATCATTGACTCCTCAATTACCACCGAAATAAGCGAAGCAATCTGACCATACTTTTCGAAAATTCCTTTTTCTTTCCCCATTCATTCGATCCCAAATATCGGCCAACTCGGTCAAATTGTTCTGTGTGAGTTCCAAATTTACCCTTTTAGGTAGACTCGAGACATAACCATCTATCAAACAATCCCCCTCTTTTTGCTGCACATTTCTTGCCCGTTCTTGCACGTCAACAAGTGACTCACACATGACGCTTACGGACGAGGAACAAATCTGACGCTTGGTGAGTTCCATGAGAAATCTACTTGCTGAAAGATACTTTGAGACCAATACCTCGTCGTGGAATGCTATATGATGCCAATGTGAATTATGCAAAACAATGCAAAAGGAAAATCTGTCAATATATTCACATATAAGAGAATTTGAAACTCAAATAAATGAATAAAAGAATTTGGCATTATTTAATCATATAAAATAAAATTTTCTTTGAAAATTACATTGAAAAAAAAAAAAAACTTTTTCCTTTTAGAAAGAAAAACTCAGCCTTTACCTATAAAGGATCTAGCTCGAGTGTCCGTTCACCCTAAAAATTGCGAAATCAACCAATGCGGGTATTTGGACATTTTCGTCATTACCCATTTCATGGTTCAAAATTTGAACAAAAGTAGTGAAAGGTAAGAAGTGTTCCTTCATGTGTCCTAATTTCGGGTGACTTTCTAGATACCGGGCGGGAATGACTCTACCGAGGGCGGATTTTGTTGGTGTATGCCCTAGACCCAATCAGATTGAGTTTGGGATACACAGTCAATAATGCATACCTTTCGCTATGATTATAGTGATACAAGGTTTTCCTTCATGTTAGTACAATAATAAGGAGTTATTAAGTACTAATCGGATGAAGCCCATGGAACATAATGGCCTTGCAAAGGAATTATAAAGAATTATAATTATAAGATCCTTATGCATCAAAGCCTTGTTCCTCAAACTGTTCCTGGTCATCGTATTGCCAAGACGGGGCATTGGCAATGCTCAAAGTCTAGTATATGTTAAGCCTTCTTACTTATGAAGTAAGCAACCGATCTCATACAGGTTGAAGTATGGGATACTTGGGATAACATATAGGTACTTGTCTGTTGAACAAGTTCACTGAACATGGCCCGCCAAGAGAACTTCATTTGGTAATATATCACTCTAGTGTCTATGATAATGTTTCTTAGTACCAGTCATGTAAATTAGTCCTCAGATTTGTGATACCAGGTCATCTTGTATGGAGAGTATCATACTTAGATTTCATCACGAACAGGTCCCAATCACGAGGATGCTTAAAGTAGGGTGTTATTAGGTATGACATGAACCATACGAAGATGAATGAGTGATCAAGAGAGGATTCACCACTCCTTGTGATATTGGAGACATATCTCATTTGTTCTTGACTTCGATTAACTTGATTAAGTCTTTGGCCAAAGCATAATGGATTTAGGAGAAAGATGTTTCTCTGAATTCATAAGGTTAATCATAAGCTGCAAAGACCTAATATGGAATGATCATGAGTAGACACTACACCATGCTCATTCGCTATCCGGGATATATGGTGAAAAGACTGTATTACACTGACACGCTGGTTGCTGAAAGGTTCTAAAAGGTCACGCTGACTTCACAGTATTTGGATGGTCATGATGGGTTGCTAGATCTCGCTCTTGATCTATGATAACAAGTTAATATGATTAACTTATAATCATTGCCAACATATTGGGAACCTAAAGGGTCACACACATAAGAATAGATATGTATGGATTAAACATGGTATTCTATTAAGGTAAAACTTAATGGAATAAAATATCTATATTAAGGACTCAATTGAAGAAGTTCAATTGAGATGGATTAAGACATAATTGAGATTGAGAAATCCAAGGACAATGTCTTAATAAGATAAGAGGAATCAAGAAGTTTTATCTAGTGTAGTAGTCGACTTTGACATATAGATGTACAAAGTGAATTGCGATTGACTATACTATATTGGAATAATATCATGAGATGATTTTAATAGATTAATGACATGAATTATTTCATGAGGATAAAGAAAATTTAATTGAGAATTAAATTACTTTCGTTTAGAAATTAATCTATCCAATAAATAATCATGAAAAAATTAGAAAGGATCCAAAGTGACTATTCTAATTTAGGACTGTCCACTAAGGATGGTTGGCCCAACTTAAGGCATTAAGATTGTTGGACCATTATCATTATTAGATAATATAATGGGCCTATTGATCCATCTTAGAATTAAATAGTTTAAGTCCAAGTGGATTAATGAAAATCTTGTGCAACAAGTTACAGGTGGCCAGCCACGCATAGGGAGATAGGGATTAGGGTGTGCGCCACTATATAATCTATTTTAGAGGTTGTAGCCACCCAAGCTAGCTCTATTCTATTTATGATATTATGGTTTTGCTTAAGAAAAGGTTTGGTTTTAAGAAGGGAACTCTAACCTAGCAAAACAGTGAAATCGCAGTCTCCCTAAGCTCCCTAAGGCTTGCCGCAATTCCTCCTACCTTGGTGTTCTCATTGCCGCTTCTTCACCTAGTTGAGTGAGATTGATTAAGGGAGAAAGACACAAGAATATAGATCTTTTGATTGTGATCTTAGGATCAACTTGCTTGCACAAGTGAATCGCCGTAGCTTAGAGAAGGATCCATCAACTGTTCGTGTGGATTAGCTCTAGAGGAAGGACAATTGTGCTTCTTGTGGTCTTGAACGAGTTTGAAGCTTTGTAGATCTTGGATTCGAGATTAGGATCTGCAACTTAAGGTTACGATATCTTAAGTAGGTAACTTCTAAATCATATGGGTGATTTAATTGTTTTTGAATGTTATAAACCTATGCAAAAACAAGCCTAAGATCCTATTATACTTCGGGTGCTTTTTTGTTTTATTTTCGCTGCACTTTGATTATCATGTTTTTGCATGAGCCCAAGGTAGCGTAGTAATAAACCCAACAGGTTTCTTATGGCATTATATCATGAAGTTCGGATTCATAATCTAAAGGTCCTCAAATTGTTCCTTAATGTCGCCCGTGAAGGCTAGCAAGGCACCCTAATCCTCACCCATTATAGGCTTCCAACGGAAAGGGTTCAATCCGAGCGAGATTTTTTCGCTAGCCCATGCGGAGATTATTATCTCACGAGAGCATAGGTACTTTATTCTCTAAGAGCGTTTCGCTAGCCCATGCGGAGGTTATTACCTCACGAGAGCCTAGGTACTTTACTTTTTCCTAAAGGGATAGAGCCCGGGTATAGAGCTTATGTATGAAATGCACGTGTTCGTGCGTGAGAAGGAACAAACAAACCTTTGACTATTTATTTACGACCCCTTATTCTAAACATCCCATAATCATGAACATAAATAATTCAATATTTAAAGAGATAACATAATTTTAATAAACATAAATAAGTGACATACATCTAGATATGAATGCAAAGTGAAATTAAATAAAATATTAAAATTCAAAGTAAGGAAAATTAGAATTAAATACCAATTGAATCAATTAAATCAAAATTTTAAGATAACACATGATTAATTTATGGCTCGACTCTCAAAAGTCCCCAGCGGAGTCGCCAAGCTGTCATAATAGTTTTTTGGATGGCTAAGGCAATTTTGAAAAAACACATGGAGTCGCCACCAATCTTTTTTGGTTAGGTGTGATTGGGCACCTAAGAAAATGAATCTTTGAAAAAGAATTTTAAAATTAATTAAAAGCTTTTAAAAAGACGTTTTGAAGTCTGCAATTGAAAACCAGAGGAAAATCATGGCGGGTTCGGGAGTACGGTTACATATGGCGAAGGTATTAGCAGCTTCACAACGCTTGTTAATAAAATGATACCAATTAATCACGTGTTATCCTAAACCTCGATTTAATGGACTCGACATTGGTATTTAAAATTAATTCTCTTTTATTTCTTTTCACAACATGTTTATTAATAATAAAGGAATTGTTATTATTTTTTTGAAAATGAAAGTTAATGTAAATCTTTTATCGAGAATACTCATTAAATATTCCCAATACTTTGGTGGTATTTAACGAGATCCTCTCACCTCAGGATATCATAAAAATCATTACTATGACATCTTTCGAATTTCGTTGTCGATAATTTCCATTCACCCTTTTTATTTAAATGCGTATGATGCAAATATTTAAGCATGGGATGCACATGGTTAAGCATATAAGACATGTAATTAAATACATAATTATACAATTAAACATACGAAGCATAAAATTTATCAACACGAGCATGACAAAATATTAAGCGCATAAATATTCATTTTTTATTTATTTATTATTTTGATCATTTCCATTTTCGAAATGAAAACAAATTTTTCGTATTAAGAATATCGCCAAATACTCCCACTACTTGTGGTGATATTTAACGAAATTCTCTCACCTTGAGATATCTTAGGAATCATTACTATGACATCCTTCGAATTCCGTCAGAGGAGGATCACCTGACTTAGAACCTTTTTATTTTCGTTTTTTAAAAACAAAGGAAAAATGTCTTTTATAATCATTTTTTTAAATAAAGAAATTATCTATGTAAAAATAATTCTCGGATCACTCTGATATTTTCGATTATGTTTCGATAACTATTTTTACTCAGACCATTTCGAAGAACGACTGATACTCCGACCATCCCAAGAAAGAATATGTTTTTAGAGAATTTCATTTATCGAAAATAATTTAAAAGACATATTTTATTTATTTTATTATTTTAAATACAAACAAAGAACATAAATAAATAAATAAGTACATAAAATTAAAATAAATAAAATGCAAAATAAACAATAACATACCTGAGAACAATCTAAAAAATCCAGGAGTCGAGATATTACTTTATTTTTTCTTCTCTTTATTTTTGCTTTTTTTCTCATTCTTTCCTAGTTAGGTCACAACGCCTAGGTCGGATCCAAGGCGCCCCAAAATGCAGCGTTTTGCTGCTGGTATAAAAACCAAATTTTTTTCTTTTTTCTTTAGATTCCTCAAATACTTTCTCTCTGTTCAATCCCCCTCTCTCTTTAACCCAAAAACTCTATCCCTTGTTCTTCAATCTCGACTGAAAAACTCAAAGTTTTCCAGGATCCAACACCGACGTCGCCGTCTGCCGCCATCGTCGATTGCTTTTCCGGCCAAACTCAAACTAGAAACCTTCCTTTTCACTTCCTCGTTCCAAATATCTTACTCGTTTTCTCCAAATTTAAGTCAAATCTTATAGATCTAAACCCAAAATCCGAATCTTTTACTATTCTGATCTCCTTCTTTGGTCGTTTGATCAGTCTCAAAGTTTGAACCGAGCCTCGCCACCTTATTCCTCACCTAACCACCGTTAGGATTGGCCAAATATATGTTGGGATTTGGCTCATGCTCAAACAGAGATAATGTATAAATTTAATCAACAAGTTAAACATACAACGCAGCGGAATAAAATAAAACATGAGAATACTGAATCCCTCCAAGGATCTGCCTATGAATTCAAAACGATCAGGCTGCCAAGAACAGATAACAATCAAAATCTCATACCTCTATATTGAAGATTTCTGAATCCTCAAAACATATTCTTGATGTTCTTGTATACAAAGCTCGCTTGTCGAAAACCAAAGTCATCTAATTGTCCGACCTCTAACAGTAATCCACACAGGTGATCTGAAAGCCTTTACAAGGTTGAGATTATGTTTTTCCAAGATGATACTAGTAGTCTAGGTTGTGAGAAACCTTCCTCCTCTACCTTAGTTAGCCTAAAGAAAATGAAAGAATCGTATTCTCCCTTCTCTATAGGTGTTCGGCCGATTCTCACTTTTTAGGGAGAGAGGCGTCAATTCAGGTTCTCTTCGGGGGGGGGACAACATTAGTCTATATATAAGTAGGTTTAGTGTATGCCAACTATTGGACTAACTGCATTAAAGCCTTTATACATATTATTAAATATTCATAATAAGCCTACAACACTTAATGAATATTTAATCTGGCCCAATCTAATTTTAATTTCATTAATCACCTTTTGTGTGTGACCCATTAGGCTCTTAACATGTTGGCAATAAATATAATAAATTCAATTAAGAATTTCCTATTTATATTTATAGATCATGAGCGACATCTAGCAATGCATCATGACCACCCAAATGCCAAGAGAGTCATCAAGCTTCGACTAGTCTTTCATGTACAATATGTATGTGTAATTCGATCCCATCATCAAATATCTAGGAATAGGAAAGAGCATGGTTCAGTGTCTACTCTTAACCTATTTCATATTAGATCTGCAGCTTTTATATTAACTCCTTAAGTATTGCCTTGGCCAAGGACTTCAATAAGTTAATATAAGCCAGATACATGTAAGATATCTTAATCACTTGGGGTGATGAATCCTCTCTGGACCACTCATTCATCTTTGCATGCTTCATGTCATACCCAATAACACCCTACCATAAGCATCCTCATGATTGGAACCCATTCATGATGAAATCTAAGTATGACAGTTCACATACAAGATGACCTAGTGTCACAAGAAAGGATTACTTACACTATTGACACATGAGAGTATTTTCCATAGACACTTGAGTGAAATACCAAATGGAACTCTCATAGCGGGTCATGTTCAGTGAACTTGTTCAACTAACAAGCACCCATATGTTATCCCCAAGTATCTCTATACTTTCAACCTATGAAACCGGTTGCATGCATCAAGTGCATGAAGGCTTAACATATGCCAGTCTTTGAGCATTGTCAATGCCCTGTCTTGACAATACAATGACCAAGAACAGTTTTAGAAACATGGCATTGATGCATAAGGATCCTCATAATTGTAACTCCTTACAATTCCTTTGCAATGCCATTGTGTTTCATGGGCTTTATCTTCAGAAGTCATTTATAACAATTATAACAATAATTATGGATAAATAAAACCTCAATTATAATTAATAAACTATAATGTGCAATACATGAATATATAAATAGTGTCATACAAGCCTAACTAGATTGGCTTGTAGGGCTTACACCAACAATATATGCCCAAACCCTCTCGGCCCAAAATACCCAAAACCCTAAGGGTGGTTTTCTATTTTTGTTTGTTGTTCTCATTTTCTTTCTTTTCTGGAGTATTTTTTTTTTTGCTTTTTTTTTTCTTGGTTGTGTGTGGGTGTGTGTTTAGGTCGCGGGTGGTGGTGGTTTATGTGGCTGTTGGTTGAGAGTAGTAGGTAGCTTAGGATTTTTTTTTATTCTTTTTTTTTTCAGACCAAAAAAAAATCCCCCTTCTTTTCTTATGTTGCTCTTTTATGGAGCTTTGGAAACTGAATTCCCAAAAAATTAATGATTTTCTAGAATTTGGTGGTTGCTTCAAGAAATGGGTGTACTAGTGTGGATTGAGTGTGGAGGTTGTTGGTGTGCAGGGCTGCTGGTAAGCGGGTTGGGGAGAGGGCTTGTTTAGGGTGGCTTTATGTGTGGGGGCAGCTGGGTGTGCTTAAGGTGGTGGCGTGGGGCAAGGTGGCCTACTGCTAGGGCTATGCAGGCAACAGGGGTAGGGGGTAGACGTGCCTAGCAGGTTGGGGGGTTGGCTCGACAAGTGGGTGAGGAGTCTTGCTGGGCCACCAGGCTTGCTGTCTTGCAAGCCCAGTTGGCCTGCTAGGCAGGCCTAGTTGGCCTGTTGGGTAGGCAAATAGGCCTGCTACATGGCAAACAAGTGGGCCTGCTGCATGGCAAGCCCAAAACCTGGGTGTAGACAGAGGTTTTATTAGGCCCTCAGAAATAGTCTGGGTCTCTAGGCCCACAGAGTTAAATAAAAATAAAAATAAAAATCAAGAATTAGATTAAATAAGAAAGCCCAATGGTCTTGAAAATCGGATCAACAACGCTAGGCTCAATGTGTGCCCAAATTAGTCAACACCTAAATCAAGATCGAGACTTGAATCGGTAAATGATTTGACGTAACCGGTTCATATAAGAATAACAGACCTAGATTAACGAGCAAGTGGACCACGACAAGAATCATGAATAATTTAATGTTTCACTTGAATCACTTTTGAAATTCTAATTTGATACTCGACTTGGGATATGATCTGGACCTAACTCGGGTTTGATCCGAACCTAACTTGAGGCTTGATCCGAACAAAATTAAGTTGCTACAAGTTTCATGTAGGATAGAAATATACTTAAATGTCATGTGTAATCAATTTTAGAGTCTAAGCTTAATGAGTGTTGTCGGATTTAACTACGCAAGTGCACGTATTGTAACAAGTAATAAAGTGAAGAGTAGAGTATCGTTCCAACGAAGAATTGTTACCGAATTAGTTAACTACTTAATCTTATTCAAACAATTAGTTAAAGGTTGTTAATTAAAAATTAATAAAAGAAGGCAAATAAAACTTAGATTAAATCAATTGAGAAAAGCCTAGAATTATAATTTTCCTCAATACTTCGTTTGATCCTCTCCTACTCTCTTAACTTGATTAATGACATTGAGTTGTTAACCTAGAGCTCTAATTTATTTATAAGTATCTTCCTTATAAAATATCCCTCTCAACCAATTAACTATATTCCTATGAAAATTGAATTAAAGAGAAACTCATTAAGGTTAGACTCTAAAATTGGTTACACATCACATGTAAGTATATTTCTTCCCTAAATGCAACTCAATTCATCATAATAAATGAATATGAAACACATTTTATTCAATCTATCTCTAACACTAAACTCCCTTTTTCAAGTTGTATTTAGGTTACCAAATCAATCTAATTGGTAGCCAAGCAATTAGAAGCATTAAGAACAAGATTGAATAAACAGCTCAAATATCATTAAATCAAGAAAGAGAGTAAATAATCCAAACTACATGTTGAGCTCCAATGCAATCCTAGAAAAATAAATTAGTTCATGCTAACTAATGAAAACATAAAGCAAAGGAGTTTCACCATCATAAATATTACAAGAAAGATACAGAAGAGTAAGGGAAAAGAGAAAACTAAGGTTTGTCAGGTCTTCAGTCCTCCATAATCTCCTTAGCTCCTCAGAATCTTTTGGTGGCTGCTATCCTTAAGATAAATTAGGTCTCAAAGGTCTTGATTGGTCCTTATTTGAGCCTTAAAATATACTATTTATAGAGCTTTAGAACCCTGGACTCAGAAACTTCCAGCACAAGAAACAACTGCATCAGTTTTTTTCCATATAAGTGCTGGCGCCTGGTGGTTCACGGGCTAGCACTGCGGCGCCAGCCTTGCTAGTTGCTGCACTTCGCTTCTCCCTTCTTCTCTCACTTTCTCAGCTAATTTGGATAGCCAAATCTTATGCAATTTAGGTGCGTAATAACCGTTGGACAGCTCTTTGAATCAGCTTCAAAAGTCAACAAGGCAGTTTTCTTGAATAAAGATGTTAACATTATGTTTTTCTAGCAACAAGCTCCGGAGGTCAAATCTACCCTTGCTTTACTTTGCACATTTTTTCATCTTTCGCACCTCGAAACTCCTTCTTGCTTTAGACCTATAAAAATATGAAAACATTAAATTAATAACTAATTTAAACATGAAATAAATTAATAAATAAAATTAATCGAAAAACAATTAGAAATAATTAATTTCGAATAAGAACTTCAAAGACTTAGCCGATTTGAAAGCACAAAATGTGGTAAAATAACTTTATTTCCTAGAGTTATCAATGAGTTTCTCTTTAATTCAATTTTCATAGAAATATAGTTAATTGGTTAAGAGAAATATTTTTATAAGACCATCGAAAGATACTTATAAATAAAATAGAACTCTAGGTTAACAACTCAATGTCATAACTCAAGTTAAGAGAGTAAGAGAGGTTCAAATGAAATGTTGAGATAAATTGTAATCCTAGGTTTTTCTCAATTGATTAATCTAAATTTTAATTTACCTTCTTTGCTTGTTATTTTCTTTTATTTAGTTTTTAATTAACAATCTTTTATTAAGTGTTTGAGTAAGATTAAGTTGTTTTAATTTTAGTAATTAACGAATTTAGTAACAATTTCTCGTGGGATCAATACTCTACTCTTCATTATATTACTTGTTAACGATATGCACACTTGTGTGGTAAAGTAGACAACAAAGGTGTTCATGCGAAGGGAGAGTGAGAAGAGAGGAGTAAAGGAGTGTTGCGCGATGTCAAAGTGCTTAGGCGCGAGGGGATCTATCCTCTTTTAGGTTTTCTATGGGTTTCTTTTTGTATTTTATAAAAATATCTTAGGAGATCGAACCTTTGAGCATTTTCAGCAGAAAAAGACCTAAAAACTCATGTTTCCTTCTTTTGAAACATAAAATATGAAATTTTTATTCAAAATTTTGACTTTAAACATATCAAAAAATATTATTTGAAGAATTTTGTACCAAAAACACTTATGTAAAGATATGTCGTGTGTATGAATATGCAAGTTTAACATTATTTTTGAATCATATAAATCTAAATACACTTATAATTATCAGAAGACAAGGAAAACAAAAAAAATATTCATCAATTATACACAAATCATATTTTTACAAATTCAACCTTAATGTGTGCACAGCTATCCTTAAAGCATCAAATAAAGGATTTCTCATTCAAAAGACATTCACACAAGTTTATAAGCATTTTCAATGCTCACTAAACTTGTTTTAGTCATAAAATATGTTTAATATGAGCATATTTCATAAGTATAAGCCTCATATAAATCAAACATTAACAAATATCATTCAAGAGACATGAAATCCATTAAGAACATATCTATAGCACCAAAATTACTCGAACAAGTTTATTTATGCAAATCAAATAGTACAGATCATCAAAGCTCATTAAACTTAAGATTTTAATTTTTGGTACTTAAACCTCATTTTTTGCTTGAAAAGATCTTGAAAAGTAGTCAAAATTTTATTAATCTCATTTTTAACTATCTTGAACCTTTCCAACAAGTTTTAAATAATAACGAAGTTGTTGAAGTGGTCATGTGACTCTAGAAGCAAGGAAATAAAAAAATTAACTCTTGGAACCTCAATTTCTTTGAAAATGCTACTAGAATGGGCAAAAATGTTAGAAAAGCATTTTAAAACTCTTTAAACCATTTAAAAGGGTTTGTATTATAGTTTCAAATTGTCCAATTGCCCATATTTTCTCAAAAACAAAATTTGTTATTTTATGCTCTAAATAGTTTTTAAAAACTTGCATTTAACACATTAAGAATTAAAACCCATACAAGTTAACCAAATTTCTTTATTTTTGCAAAAATGATTTTCAAAGCAAAACTTGAACTCTCAAACTCATTAAGCGTTGTATGCTCCCCCTAAAGATATGCATAAATATAACTCAATCATACAAGCATGCATAGCATAATTTTTCAATGCACGATAGCATCAATATCAAGCATTCATGTATATAATCATGCTTAAGCTGATGCCCTAAATCAAAGTATAAATTTATCTCAAAAAGTTAAATACAACATCAATTTTATCAATCATAGAGATAAATTAACATTATGAACAAAGAAATTAACCAAGAATAGGCAACCAAATTTTTTATCCAAATATTTTTTAAGCTTAGAGGTTACTCATCTTCCATCATGGGTATCTAGAGCATCCAATCATCAACAAAGCACTTGTTCCTCCTTGCTCTGACACACCTACAAGAGACAATCATTTTAATTTTGGTATCCAAATTGCTTTGGATCCTTGAAAGTTAGTTACTAAGTCTCTTATTGCTTTTGGAACCGATACTTACCTAAATCTATATGTAATCTTTCTCTTAATAGGACAAGTAGATGTAGTATGATCATGATAATTACAATAAACACGTTTGTCATTTGAAGTGTAAAAATCTTTCAAAAACTAATTGTTTTTCATTTTTCAAGTTCTCAAGCTTCATTTTTAATTCAAGGTTCTCTTTTTCCAAAATTTCATTTTTCTTTATGGAAGCATCAAGATTCTTCTTAAATTCTTCATTTTTATTTTCTAAGTCAATCTTTGATTTCAACAAACGTTCATTTTCAATATTTAGTTTTGAAATCATCTCTTTATAATTCAAATTCATTTCCTCAAATTCTATAGGTAGCTCATCAAATGCATCTTACAATTCATCAAATGTATAATAGTTGGAATCACAAGTGTTAGAGGTTATCTTGGGCTCTACAAGAGCCATGAAACATAGATTTATCTTTCTTTATCATAAGAGTTGTCATCATCGAAAGTATCACTTCCACTCCATGTGGCTATCATTGCTTTCTTTTTTGCCTTTTGTTTCTTCCACAATGGACAATCATATGTGACATGACTCGGTTTCTTACATACATAGCACTCAATTTGATATACTTTTCCTTTTTGAGATCTTTTGCCTATTCATCTTGACAAACTTTTTGAATCTCTTGGCAAACATAACCATATTTTCATCTTCACCATCATCCTTCTCTTTCTCTTAGATGGTTGATTTTAAGGCAATACCAACCTTTTTTATTTGCTCTTGTCCTTGCTTCATCTTCATTTCATAAGTAAGGAGAGAACCTATAAGCTCATCTAAGGAGAGAATGTTGGAATCCTTGGACTCTTCATTAGCAATTACCTTAGATTCCCAAGACTTTGGAAGGCTATTGAGCAATTTTTTAACTATCTCCTTATTGGGATATGTTTTCCCAAGAGCCTTCAACTCATTAATGGTATTCGTAAATGGATCAGACATGTCCTTAATTCTTTCATCCAAATTCATCTTGAAAAGCTCATAGTCAAGTGTGAGCAAGCTAATCATTGATTCCTTCACTTGACTTGTTCCATCATGAGTGATGGCCAATTTATCCCATACTTGTTTAGCATTGTCACAAAGGGATATTCTATTGTACTCACTAGGATCCAAGGCATAAAAGAGAGTGTGCATTGCCTTGGCATTGAGTTGAGCCATCTTTATATCCTTAGCATCTTATTCATCTTCTTCCTTAAGCACCTCCATATTTCCAACTATCTTCATTGGAATGAGTGGGCCATTCATGATTATTCTTTAAACCTCATAATTATTTGCTTGAACAAGAGTTTCATCCTTGTTTTCTAATATGAGTAGTCTTCACCATTGAAAAATGGATGTCTTATAACAGATTTCCCTTCTTGACCTATAAGTATAGCCATAGTCTCAAAAGCCATGAGAATATTTCATGTTGGACATCTTTCTTTTTCTTTTCTCCATATACCTCCTCAAGTTTCTCCCATATCTCCTTGGGGGTAGTATAAGTAGAGACCAACTTCAAATTGTAATCATCAAGTGCCTCATGAAGAAAATTTGTAGCATTTGCATCATTTTCTAGTATCTTCATGAAATTTTCATCATTTGAGTAAGCTTCAAGACTATCCTTGACTACAACCCAAGCTCCCATGTCATGAGCTATCAAAAAGACTCACATCCTTAATTTTCAAGCCCAAGATTCATGATTTCTAAACTTTGGTGCCTTGAGGATCTTGTCACCACTTTGCATCATTCTTTGAGCTTTAAAAGATTCTTTTCTCAAGGTTGTTAGACCTACAAAAGAGACCAAAGCTCTGATACTAATTGTTAGCCCAAGTGGTGATTAAATCAAGATGGAGTGGTTTGATTTCTTAAAGAATTAATGGGAAATTAAAGCAAAAATAATGAAATTGAGAAATTAAGCAATATATTCAATATGGCAAGTAAATAAACAAATAAAACAAGTAAAGAGATTAGGGTAAGAAGAGAAAATACAATTGATTTATAGAGGTTTGGTCTGTGCCTACATCCTCTCATTTAGCCTTCCTTGCTAAGGAGTTCCCAATTCACTAACTTGAATTGCTATCTATTCTAGGACAATGTATAGCCTTTCAGTCCATATCTTTTGCTTAGGCTTAGATAGAAATCTCTAACCCCTTATCTTTTCTAGGCTTATATAGCAACCTCTCTACCTTTCAAGGCTTAGGTTCCCTTTTTTCACAAAGGTATTTAGGCAAACAAGGAAAACCTCTAATAGGCTAGGTTTTTGCAAGGTTTAGTACAACTTTGAGAGATAACACAATGAAATTATAATAAGTGAATACAAGTAATAGAAAGAATTAAGCTTAGAACACTAAAGAACCCTTAGAAGTTGAAAAGGATGAAATATTTGGCTTTTATCTTTCTCTTTTAGTGTCTCTTACTCTTGAAAGCTTGGGTATGAATTATAATTGTTGGGAATGGATTGGAGTGGAAATAAGCTGATGAAACATCAGAAAATTCGATCTTTAAAAACTATCTTGCGCTCAAAGGATCGATCCTTCTCTTGAGGGGTTCGATCCTTTGCTGTTAAAAAATCAAAAATATGACCATTAGTAACCTAGGGATTGATCCTGTATAAAGAGGATTGATCCTCTACCCCTCAAGAAAGTTGATTTTGATTCTATTTCAAAAGGACCGATCCTCAAGGGTTAAAGGATTGATCTTTGCCAAAATTTTCACTAGGAGATCAATCCTTCAAAGCAAAAGGATCAATCCTTGATTCATTTTCAAGGTACGGATCAATCCTATTAGTTATGGGATCGATCCTCTCTCAAGAATTTTCAAAATTTTGACCATTTTGATCTTGAAAAATGATGAAATTTTTCTTAGAAATAAATTTATCATAATTAAACATTTAAGAACATCTATTTTTAAGAAAATCAAGGAATTTAAAACTTTTTAGCATTTTCCAAAATATTTTCAAAATAATTTAAGGAAAATACTTAATTAAACAAGTTTTGTATTTTCAATATGTTTACGAAGCTAATTAAACTTAAAATTTTGTCATTTCAAAATTAAGATCAATTCAAAGTTAACAATAAGCTTATTAGGTAATATTAACTAATCTTTCCTTTTTTCTAATTTATTACTCTCTTTATTTTTTATTTTCTAGATAAACAAAAGTCATTTTCTAAATATGTTTTTCTTAGGAAATAATTATTTAAAAAAAAAAGACTATTTTTTTTCTTTTTGGCTTATTAATTATCTTATTTTTTATTTTTTTCTCTTTCTCTTTATCTTTTTTCCAAGATAAAAATAGTACATAAACTTTTTGGTTAATTTTGTTCTAAATATTTTCATTTTTTTTCATCTTTTCTACTATTTCCTTTTCCATTTTTCTAGAAAATATGCTTAGCCAATTTGGGCAATTCAAATTATTTTTTATTTTTGATATAATTGAATTACTATTTTTGATGATACGAATACTAAATAAAATACACTATAAAATGTCATTTTTAAATAATTATTTATTATTAATTTCTCAATTTTGTTACCATTGTTTAAAAATTTTATTTGAGTTAATTCACTAGTTTAAATTAGAAATGGAATATAAAAAGTTATTATGGAACAAGTTTAATTATATATTTTTATTTTTGATGATCCTGAAATTAACATTTATTAAAATACGCTTTTTAAGTAAAATTTCATATGTGATTTTATCAATTATATAATAATTAAATGTTTTAAATATATTATTTAATCATATATTTCTGTATTAAGTGTATTTATGCCACAGTTTTATTTTATTTTGTTTAATAAGAAATTTTTTTAATATTTATAAATTTTTTATTAAATTAACAATCACAAAAAAGTTTAAGTTGAATCATATTAAATTATTATTATTTATTTAAATAATTTTTTATATTTTAACATCTTAAGTAAATGAATTTAGAATTAAAATTGAATCACTATGAAAAATTATGCCAAATATGGGATGAATTGAGATACGATACAAACACAACATGAAAAATAATTAAAACACGTCACGACACAAAAAATAACATGAACACAACACGAATATACAAACGTGTCAAAATCTATATAAAACGAATTATTAACTTGTAAAAATTTATATAAATTTATAATACTTTGAACACACCAAAAAATAACACGAATACGAATACGTCACGAATATACAAATTTTTCTTTAAATTGAACCACTATGATAAATTATGCAAAATATGTCATGAATAAAGACACGACACGAAAACACAATTTTTCTCTAAACTGAATCACAATGACAAACTGTGCAAAATATGAAATGAATTGAGACACGACACGAACACAACATAAGAAAATTAAAACACAACACAAAAAATAACATGAACATGACACGAATACGGAAACGTGTCAAAATATAAATAAAATAAATTATTAACGTGTAAAAATTTATAGAATTTTATAATACTTTACATACGAACAAATATTTGGGATGAATTAAGACACGACACAAACACAACATGGAAAAATAATTAAAACATGACACGACACAAAAAATAACATGAAGACGACACGAATACATGAATGTGTCAAAATCTATATAAAACGAATTATTAACGTGTAAAATTTTATATAAATTTATAATACTTTGAACACATAAAAATGTAACACGAATACGTCATGAACACACAAATTTTTCTCTAAATTGAATCACTACGATAAATTATGCAACAAATGTCATAATTGAGACACGACACGAACACACAAATTTTTCTCTAAATTGAATCACAATGACAAACTATGCAAAATATGAAATGAATTGAGACATGACACGAACACAACATAGGAAAAATAATTAAAACACAACACGAAAAAAACATGAACCCTACACGAACACATTAACGTGTCAAAATATACATAAAATAAATTATTAAATGTAAAAAATTATATAAATTTATAATACTTTAAATGTTGGTGTAAACCCTACAAGACAATCTAGTTAGGCTTGTAAAACACTATTTACATATTCATATATTGCACATTATAGTTTATTAATTATAATTGAGGTATTTCTTTATCCATAAGTATTGTTATAATTGTTATAAGTGACTTGTGAAGATAAAGCCCATGAGACACAATGGCATTGCAAAGGAATTGTAAGGTGTTACAATTATGATGATCCTTATGCATCAATGTCGTGTTTCTAAACTGTTCTTGGTCATTGTATTGTCAAGACAGGACATTGACAATGCTCAAAGACTGGCATATGTTAAGCCTTCATGCACTTGATGCATGCAACTGATCTCATAGGTTGAAAGTATAGAGATACTTGGGGATAACATATGGGTGCTTGTTAGTTGAACAAGTTCACTGAACATGACCCACTATGAGAGTTCCATTTGTAGTTCACTCAAGTGTCTATGGTAAATGCTCTCATGTGTCAATACTGTAAGTAATCCTTTGACTTGTGACACCAGGTCATCTTGTATGTGAACTGTCATACTTAGATTTCATCACGAACGGGTCCCAATCACGAGGATGCTTAAAGTAGGGTGTTATTGGGTATGACATGAAGCATACGAAGATGAATGAGTGGTCCAGAGAGGATTCATCACCCCAAGTGATTAAGGGGACATATCTCACATGGATCTAGCTTATATTAACTTATTGAAGTCCTTGGCCAAGGCAATACTTAAGGAGTTAATATAAAGCTGCAGATCTAATATGGAATGGGTTAAGAGTAGACACTGAACCATGCTCTTTCCTATCCTAGGATATTTGATGAAGGGATCAAATTACACAGACATATTGTACACGAAAGGCTAGTCGAAGCTTGATGACTCTCTTGACATTTGGGTGGTCATGATGCATTGCTAGATGCCGCTCATGATCTATAAATATAAATAAGAAATTCTTAATTGAATTTATTATATTTATTGCCAACATGTTAAGGGCCTAATGGGTCACACACAAAAGGTGATTATTGAAATTAAAATGAGATTGGGCCAGATTAAGTATTCATTAAGTGTTGTGGGATTATTGTGAATATTTAATAATATATGCACTAAGGGCTTTAGTGCAATAAGTCCAAGAGTTGGCATACACTAAACCTGGTAATATATATGCCTTATGTTGTTGCTGCCTCCCCCTAAGGAAGAAAAACCTTGGTAGTTGCATTCTCTCACCTCCCTGTGAGAATCGGAGTATAGAGAAAAGACGAGGAGAAATCAATTTTTTTCTGGCCTACTTCTTTTCGGCTAACTAGATTAAGAGGAGGAAGGTTTCTCACAACCTAGACCACTAGCATCATCTTGGCAAAACATAATCTCAACCTTGTGAAGGCTTTTAGATCACCTGTGTGGATTACCGTTAAAGGTCGGACAATTGGATGACTTTGGTCTTCGACAAGCTAGCATTATGTACAAGAGCAAGAACATCAAGAATCTATGATGTGGTTTCGACAATCTCCATTACAGAGGTATGAGATTTTTTATTGTTATCTGTTCTTGATAGCTTGATCGTCTTGAATTCATAGACAGATCCATGGAGGGTTTCGGTGTCTCTTTGTTTTATTTTATTCCGCTGCGTTGTATATTTAACTTGTTGATTAATTTATACATTATCTTTGTTTGAGCATGAGCCGAATCCCAACATTAAACACACGAAAACTAACACATTTTTTTTTCTCTTTCCTTTCCTTTCCTTTACTTTCCTCTTTATTTTTATTTTTATTTTTCTTTTTGTTTTTATTTTTATTTCTCTTTCCTTTCTTTCCTACCTAAAAAAAATGACACGTGTCAACATCAAAGCATCAAACACGTGTCAACACCAAATTAACTTGTGTAATCAATTTTATATTAACTAGGAGTAGACTCGCGCTTTGCTAAGGATAAAAATTCATAAATAGTCATAAATTCATAAATTCATAAATTTCAACCAATGAAAGGTTCCGATAGCTAACAAAGTGGACATCATCCATCATTAGTTATTATGGAAGACATTAAGCCATGTAAAGATTTTATTCTTCACAACTTTGATGTACAATACTAAGTGGATTTCTAATCATCGAACGTGCTAATCAATAGGGAAATAAAAGTAGGAAAAGAAGATAAAGGGTAAAGGCATGAATAAGAAGAGCAAATTGAAATTACTACCTTCAAGCGCTCATCAATTTGACCTTTCTGGTCCAAACCTTGCTGAACTTCATTGATGCACCCAAAAGAGTGTATCTTATTTAACCTTGCACTAAAAAGATCAATTGTAAGTATAATGATTAGCAAGGGTCGAGTCCTCAGGGATTGGGTTTTAATCTATGAGTTATTGGTTTATAACTTACGTTCAAAGAAAACAATAAAAGAAAAGGGGTTTTTGAAGCCAGATTTAAACTAAAGTAAATAATAAGAATAAGATGCAAGGCGGTATAACCAGCCAATAAAAATATATATACTAAATTAGGCGGTATAACCAGCCAATAAAAATATATATACTAAATTAGGCGGTATAACCAGCCAATAAAAATAAAACAAAGTTAATATACAAATTAGGCGGTATAACCAGCCAATAAAAATAAATATACTTTTAAAAATAAGCAAACTAGAAAAGTAAGAAAACAAGTAAGTAAGAAGAATCAAATATGAAAAATATGGTTAAGGTTTCATTCTCCACCACTAGACATCATTAAGAATCAATTTCAGATCTATCAATATCAACCAACTATCAAAGTTAACAACCGTGGATAACAACAAGCTCTGTTATCCCAATCTTTCCTTAGTTTGTCGTTAAATAGAACAAGCTCTCTATTTAATCTCTAACCATTAAACAACCTAGAATAAGCTCTCTAAATTCAATTTAATGGCAGCTTTATGATGAGAAAGATAGGTTGATCTAAGCAACAAACACATAAGCTCGGATTGTTCAACTTAGGTTATGTTCCACTTTGCAATTATTGAAAACTTGACCATAATCATTAATCACAAATTGCCACTTATGAATAGGAAATCAAGACAATTACACGGATCAAGACTCCTAGACTAGCAATAGATAATTATCAAGATCTATCTAGTTGTACACCTAAATAAATCAAGACAACATCATGAACAATTCTTGTAGAAGAACATAAGCAACTTTGATAGAAAATTAATGATAGATAGAATCTGAAAATCAATCACAAAACATGTCTAGGGCTTTGAAATCACCCTTAACTAAATAGAAGTTTAGCCTAGCATAGGCATTGTAAACATAAACATAAAATTAAAGAGAATCTAAGAAGGAAATAAAAGAAAGAAAGAAGAAAAAGAAAATAAAGAAAAAGAAAACTAGAGAAAAGAAAGAAGAAGAAAACTTAGAGAATTTTATTACAATGGCTAATATCCTACCAATGTACAATATGATCCTCTACAATCATCCAAGGCCCTCTATTTATACACATTTTGGAGGGCTAAATGACAAGAGACAAGCTTTACAAATTTCAAAGGTAGGTATAATAGGTGGGTGCATTTTTCTAACAATTTTCGTCATATTGTATGACAATTTTGATCAGCCAACTTGATGGTCGATTTTGTCAATATTGGAGGCCTGATCTGATCACATGGTCTTCTATAAAAATGTTCCCCTGTCAGTTACTGATCCATAGCCGTTGGAATCAACTCATTTTCTGATGTGGATAAGAAGATATGGGCAAAATACGAAAACAGGTCAGCACAGACGTCATTGCACATCAGCCAACTTGATGGTCGATTTCGCTAGGGAAAACGACTCCGTTTCAAGAAGTGTAAAACATGAAAAAGATAGATATGCCTCTTAAATTTGCACGGTTAAAATTTCAGCCTTATTGCTTCAGTGAAACTCGAGATATAGCTGATATGGCAAAAGGTGTCGGAACTGGAACTGAACTGGATTTGCCCTTAATTCTAGTAATCTGAAATCACTCAAAGAAACTTGTGAAAAACACCAAATTACATAAAAATATAAAAGATCATAAACACAATTAGACTAAACAATAATAACTCGTATTTGACACAAAACAATAATAAAACATAACTAAAAACTATATAATTATACGAGTTATCACACCCCACACTTAGATTGTTGCTAGTCCCTAGCAACGACTCAATAAAAATAAAATAAGTAAATCTAATCTAATCCACTTTCGTAGGAAATCACGGTGGCACTTAGCATGTGACACAAGCCTTTAAACCCCTAGGTGTCCCTAGTGGACGAGTTTAGTCTCGTGAGGGTTTACTAGAACGATACCCACAAACATTGAAAAACTAAAATATAAATAAACTACATATACTAAAAATATTTACTCCTAATCCTTTCAATACAAATTAGAGACAATCTTTGAACAAGTCTTATAAACTAATCAATAGCTTAAAGAATTTCACAAAAAATCATGCTTGAATGTAAATTGTTTGAGTTAAGCCAATATTAACATAACATATTTCAATCAAAATAGTGCATATTCAAACTTAATCTCAACTACTCACATGGGATACCCTCATGATTTTCACTCTTTAAAGTAGTGGTGAAGTGTTTACACTCAATCAATCTCATGAAAACAGTTCTACCATATTCTTGCTTGTCCACCTATTCTCCACTATTTAGATCATACAACTTCATGAATCAAGAGGTCTTTAATCAAGGTTGTAATGGGGCCAAGGGGTTTGTAATGTGGTTGAAGAACAAAAGGATAAAGATATCACAAAGGTTCCAAAGAGTTCATAAAGTTTAGAGACATAAAAAGATCATACAAATAAAACTTCTCAAAACTCTTATAAAGCACATAATAACATAGGCTAAATATTCATGTTGAGCCTTTGCATCATTCTAACCAACTTTGTAACATCTTTTTCTTTACTTTAACTAGAAGTTCAAGAGAAGATTTTTTTTTTTTTTTTTTAATATGGGAATGTATTTGACAATGATCCCTTTCTTTTTCTCTTGACTTTTTTCTTTCTTTTCCCCCCACACTTATTTCTTGTTTCTAACCCAAATTTTCAATAAATCTTCTTTGTCTTTGCAACTTGTCTCAAAACATGCTAATTCATCTTTGGAACAAAGGTAAAGATATAAGTATATTTAGGTTAGGGACAAGTTATGGTTACCAAAGAGATAGCTTATTCAATGTAGGCTCAAATTGGTTCACTAAGGGTGTGTTCTCTTGGAACATTAATAATGGATGGCTGTTTGGCTCTGGTTATAATCCTAATGCCTCTATCATATTCATGTTGTCACATGTATCAATATAGTCTCAAACGGTTTAAAGCAAGTTCTAGAGAATCATGTAATCATAAGAGCACTCAAGAAAGAAATTAGATTGATTTGTATAATGCATCAATCATTATAGGCTCAAAAACTCACAAGGATGATTATACAAGTCAGATTAAGTCTAAGCATGCTTCTTTCTCAATCAACATATCATATTAACATTTGCTCATAAAAAAGTTGACATCAAGCTCAATTCTCATGAAAATCTTCTCACTAATAAATCTGTTTTAGACTTATGCAATTCATATCTCATCATTGTATTAAAAAGGAACTAAAACTCACAAAAAAAAAATAATAATAATAATAAAGAAAAAAAAAATAGTAGACAAAAATAAAAGAAATCCTAAATCATTCCCCCCACACTTAATTCTTACATTGTCCTCAATGTAAGTCTATTAACTCAAATGAAAGAATCATGTGTAAGAGAAAAGAACTAATAACATAAGAATAGGAACAACTAAGACTCAAAACAAAACAAACTCATGCAACCTAAATAATCCTAAAATACTAAACAAAAATTAACAAGTAAACATAAAAAGATTAAAATCAAACTGACAAGGTATGTCTCAAGTCTCCCTTACTCAGACCTTGTTCAGAATGAATACTTATAAATTGCTTAAAACACAACAAACTTTTTTTTTTTTTAAATTAGCAAAATATGTCCCTTACCCCCTACTAAAATATGACATTGTCCCCAATGTCAAATTTTAAAGGTAGAATTTAGGAGATATTACCTGCAGAGGTTGCTAACCACTTATTATAACTGAGACACAACAAGCAAAATGTTAGATAATGTCACAAAGACAAAGTGCAATCCACTCCTTGCTCGTCCATATCTCTTTTTCTTTTTCTTTTTCCGAGCGTTTGCGAAACAACCGTAGCAGATAAACACTCATAAGCTTGGAGCTTTTTAAGTAAATCTTCAATGGTTGTAGCAGAAATTATGGTTCTCCTTGCCTCTGAAAACATGAATCCATTATCCACAGCATTATCTAAATATGAAAGCAAATTACTAAAATAACCATTAATATTAAGCAAACCAATGGGTTTCTTATTTGTGACCAAAGATGACCAAGAAGCCACGCAAGCTATTTCTTCCAATGTACCCAGACCTCCTGGTAAAGCAATGAATGCATCGGCAGAATGGTACATGATTGTCATCTGTTCAGGGATACTCCAGACTTGTATTTCCTTACCCACGGTAGGTCCACAAAAACTTGTGAATAGTTTTGGCACGATTCCTAGAACTGGACTTCCTCCGGCGTGTGCTGCTGTAGTGACTGCTCCCATTAAACCCGTACTACCACCTCCATAAATCAACTGGATCTTTTGTTGGGCAAGTATTACTCCAACTCTTATGGCTTCATCAGCGAATATGTTATTTTTCCCTGGATAAGCACCTCCAAAGACACAAATTTTTTTAATGCGCTGGGACGAAGTACTTTCCATTTTTTTTTTCGAGTGCCTGAAAGAGAATGAGTACATGGTGTAATATATAGAGGACTGAGTAGTGAATGAGACAAGAGTAATAATGTCGCCGAAAGTGTATTTGACCTGTCAGAAGAAAATGTTAACCTAACAAAAGATTTTTGCGTGATTTCAGGAAGAAAATCAAAAAGAGAAGAAAAATCAACCGTAAAAGACCAATAAAAAAAAACGAGAATAATTACACAAATCGAACAACACGTAAATTAAACCGAAATGAAGTTATTGCAAATCAAACCAAAAGCTGAGAAGTTATTTATTGTAGTTGTGATTGTGGCTCACATCTTCCTCTGGTTTTACGTCCAGAAACGGCTTAAACGCCTTCTATGAGTCGAGGATATGCTTCCCATCCAGTTTTCTTACAAGCTGGCAAACAGGGTCTTTTAACATCAGATTCCCAAGATGTTGCCATTCCCTTTGGAATTGCGGCCATAAATCAAGAATTTCTCTTTGTACGTCTCCACTAGGATGCGTCTCAAGAGAAAGTTGGATATTACCCAAATTCTCCTTACTCAGTCCATCCTTAATGAATTCAATTTTATCATCTCGATTAGAGGACGGAATCCCAATAGAACGACATTTACCGTTACACGTCCATCGCGCACATTTGTGGCAGTTTGAACTCGTGCGCTTTGCTCGTCGCTTCTTTGCAAAAGTGCTTCTACCTGTACCTGGTAAATGCAAAACAGACAGATATTCATCTTCACGTACCTTGGCTTCAATTATCCAACGTATGTCTTCAGGAATCCCTTTGTGCATAAGCATTCTTAATCTTTCAAATCGAACTTGGTAAAGCTTCAGTAAAATATTTCGAGGAAAAGGAGGAAATTGTTTCTGCAATCTTGTGAGAATATCATCCATCCTGAAAAAAATGAGAAAAAATTGAAAAAGAAATTGGAAGAGAAATTTATATACAATATCAGTTTTATGGGTAGCTGATGGAACCGACTTAAATAATCACGGAGTACCGTTATCCGCCATTTAACCGGGGTTAAAAAAAAATTATATTTACATCTAGTTATTTTCAAAACAAGGATCAGAAAGAAAAACAACATAAAAAGACTCAAAAACAAAACACTCTAAATAAAATCCTAAATTCTTCCCCCCACACATAATTCTTACATTGTCATTAATGTAATGCTATTAATCCCAAATGAAAGAATCATGTGTAAGTGAAAAGAACTAATAAACAAAATAAACTTATGCAGCCTAAATGAACTTAGAAACACTAAACACAATTAGCAAAGAAACATAAGAAAAAGATAAAGAAAAAGAGAGCAAATCTGAGGATGGCAGTTTGGCAATGCTTTCACTAATTAGGCTGCCTCCCCCAATTAGCACTTGATTGATTGTTTTCAGCCTAGCCAATTCCCCTTCTTGGCATTTTAGGCTTGTCAGGCTCATACATGAAATTTCCCAAATTTATGCGTTTGAGAGGAAGCTTTCTTTGCACAACAGTGGATGCATTCTCCATTACAAGTATTATTCCATCATCCTTTGTGGTCCATATGTCATCGAGGAATGGAGCATATTTTGATACTTGTTGAATGACCTCCACAAACAAGTTGTTTAAGGTTTCCGGCATGTGTTGTTCATGTTCTTCCTCCTTGAACTTTGCAAATCTACTAGGAAAAGGTGGAGAAGAAACATTAGTAAAAAGTGAAACCTTAAACGTTACCTCAGGTGCCGAAATACTCTTATTTGGATCTTTGGCTTCATTATCCTCAAGAATAGAATCCATCTCTAATTTTGTTTCATCCTCATCTTGTTCCTCATTCTTCAAGGTCACAATAGTAGCATTCTCCTTTGGGTTAACCATCGTTTGGGCTGGGAGTTCTTCAGATCTTTGTGCT
This sequence comes from Fremontodendron californicum, assembly GCA_030761205.1. Lineage (NCBI taxonomy): Eukaryota > Viridiplantae > Streptophyta > Magnoliopsida > Malvales > Malvaceae > Fremontodendron > Fremontodendron californicum. The sequence goes on from JAULJL010000009.1 coordinate 27,043,985, forward strand.
ACCCATCCCACCATACTACTAGCCAATTGGCTCATTTGCTTTTCCAAACTCTGGATGTTTGCCCTTGTTTCCTGTTGAAATTGCAAAGAATCAGTAACAAGAAAATAGACAAAATCTTCTAAAGAAGTACCTGAGTTTTGAGTCATATGTGGTGATTGAAAAAGATCTGGTTCTTGAGACCATGATTGATTGAAGCTAGATGGATGAGTGTAATTGGCATAAGGATCTACTTCTTGGTAATTTTTCGAGTAGCCATAATTAGTATGATCCCACCATCCCTCATGGTAAGTGTTTGAGTAATGATCATACTGTTGGTCTTGGAACACTTGATGGCCTTGACATCCTCCCATGGCCAATTGTTGAACTGGGGAGGTGAGATTGGCTTGTTGATTCTCCATGTTCATGTATGCCACCAACTCTTCAAGTGTTAGAATGCTCAATTCCATTGTTTTTTTTTTTTTTTTAAATTTGAAAAGAAAAACTTGTATGTACAAGAAAATAAAACTAATTAGAACTGAAAATAAGAATAAACCAAGTAACAAATAAACTAAAGAAAGCAATCCCCGGCAACGGCGCCAAAAATTTGATGCACCCAAAAGAGTGTATCTTATTTAACCTTGCACTAAAAAGATCAATTGTAAGTATAATGATTAGCAAGAGTCGAGTCCTCAGGGATTGGGTTTTAATCTATGAGTTATTGGTTTATAACTTACGTTCAAAGAAAACAATAAAAGAAAAGGGGTTTTTGAAGCCAGATTTAAACTAAAGTAAATAATAAGAATAAGATGCAAGGCGGTTTAACCAGCCAATAAAAATATATATACTAAATTAGGCGGTATAACCAGCCAATAAAAATATATATACTAAATTAGGCGGTATAACCAGCCAATAAAAATAAAACAAAGTTAATATACAAATTAGGCGGTATAACCAGCCAATAAAAATAAATATACTTTTAAAAATAAGCAAACTAGAAAAGTAAGAAAACAAGTAAGTAAGAAGAATCAAATATGAAAAATATGGTTAAGGTTTCATTCTCCACCACTAGACATCATTAAGAATCAATTTCAGATCTATCAATATCAACCAACTATCAAAGTTAACAACCGTGGATAACAACAAGCTCTGTTATCCCAATCTTTCCTTAGTTTGTCGTTAAATAGAACAAGCTCTCTATTTAATCTCTAACCATTAAACAACCTAGAATAAGCTCTCTAAATTCAATTTAATGGCAGCTTTATGATGAGAAAGATAGGTTGATCTAAGCAACAAACACATAAGCTCGGATTGTTCAACTTAGGTTATGTTCCACTTTGCAATTATTGAAAACTTGACCATAATCATTACTCACAAATTGCCACTTATGAATAGGAAATCAAGACAATTACACGGATCAAGACTCTTAGACTAGCAATAGATAATTATCAAGATCTATCTAGTTGTACACCTAAATAAATCAAGACAACATCATGAACAATTCTTGTAGAAGAACATAAGCAACTTTGATAGAAAATTAATGATAGATAGAATCTGAAAATCAATCACAAAACATGTCTAGGGCTTTGAAATCACCCTTAACCAAATAGAAGTTTAGCCTAGCATAGGCATTGTAAACATAAACATAAAATTAAAGAGAATCTAAGAAGGAAATAAAAGAAAGAAAGAAGAAAAAGAAAATAAAGAAAAAGAAAACTAGAGAAAAGAAAGAAGAAGAAAACTTAGAGAATTTTATTACAATGGCTAATATCCTACCAATGTACAATATGATCCTCTACAATCATCCAAGGCCCTCTATTTATACACATTTTGGAGGGCTAAATGACAAGAGACAAGCTTTACAAATTTCAAAGGTAGGTATAATAGGTGGGTGCATTTTTCTAACAATTTTCGTCATATTGTATGACAATTTTGATCAGCCAACTTGATGGTCGATTTTGTCAATATTGGAGGCCTGATCTGATCACATGGTCTTCTAGAAAAAGGTTCCCCTGTCAGTTACTGATCCATAGCCGTTGGAATCAGCTCATTTGCTGATGTGGATAAGAAGATATGGGCAAAATACGAAAACAGGTCAGCACAGACGTCATTGCACATCAGCCAACTTGATGGTCGATTTCGCTAGGGAAAACGACTCCGTTTCAAGAAGTGTAAAACATGAAAAAGATAGATATGCCTCTTAACTTTGCACGGTTAAAATTTCATCCTTATTGCTTCAGTGAAACTCGAGATATAGCTGATATGGCAAAAGGTGTCGGAACTGGAACTGAACTGGATTTGCCCTTAATTCTAGTAATCTGAAATCACTCAAAGAAACTTGTGAAAAACACCAAATTACATAAAAATATAAAAGATCATAAACACAATTAGACTAAACAATAATAACTCGTATTTGACACAAAACAATAATAAAACATAACTAAAAACTATATAATTATACGAGTTATCATTCATCCTGCCTACCCATATTAGAAGAGAGTTTTTCACGATTTTGCTTTAATTGCTTGATTTCACGAATAAACTGCTTTTCATCCTTAAGAGGCATGGTTTCATGTTGTATCATGTGTTCCAAGTTTCGTATCTGCTTACAGGTGATATAATTAGAACAAATAATCATATCATAGCACGAAAAAACACATTCAAACGAAAATATATTCCTTAAAAGGAGTAAAAATAGGTTACCTTGGCATCAATATCCTTAATGTCCATCATAGATTGGATAGACTCTATTTCCTAGCATTTGGACCTCTGCAAGTCTCGAGCTGCTCTCTCTTAGGATATGGCAGCATCGAAATTATCGCCATATTCCTTGCAAGTAGCCTATTTTTGGAGCATTTTATCAACCATAAGAAAAGAAACAACCATATGAATGTTTTTTTAGCAATATGACAAAAGAATTTCATAAAGATCCTTAGTTCCTTACCCTCTTGTTTTGCATTTCAATTCGAATTGCATCCCGACTTTGAGTTTTCTCATCAACCCTAATCTGAGCTAGTCTGATTTTTTTCTTTTAAATTATCATCATCATATCTTGGGATCCTGATCAAGAAGTAAATGGCCTTTTCCTTTCAACCTCATCAAGGCCTTCTGATTCTTGACATGTAGGAACTGTCCAAACTGAATTCCTCCCTTTATGACAGGACAAGTTTGTTCACTACCATTAATATCACAATTTGATACTCCAAATTCATGTACAAAGCCATCATTGTCAGAAATATCCATGTTACTCACAGTAGACAAATTTTCAACCACAGTAGGTACTATCTCATCATTACTTAGAGGAGCATAAGCCATAGCCAATTTTTCATCTGTATCACCCGCAGTGATGGGCTCAATGCTATCACATTCAGCAAACCCTTTTGAAACCTTAGCCTCTTCAGAGACTATAAAATCAGATTCAAAACTAATCTTTGTTTCTGATTTCAAACCATTGGCCAAGCAACCTGACTTAGTATCATCATCAATAGGACCACTCTCAATCTCGATTTTTTCCTCTAAAGTCTGAACATGATGGGAATCTGAACTCCCTCTGCTATTCTCATCTGACTTAAGAGCTTCAGTTTCTACTTTCTCATCATCAATAGGAAAAGGTGGTAAAGTCTCAGCTGTAACTACTGAAAATCCAGCCTCGCCGTAAGGAAACAACACCGCAAGTCTATCTATAGGATTTTAATTCATAGAAATATAATGCAAAAGTTTACAAAGCATCTTTAGAAGACACAAATGCATTTATTCAGTTTGCTAATGCCATTTCCTACTTTTCCCAAGATGATTCACCAACTGGACTTACACCCACAGCTTGCGCTCTAGGGAAAATCTCTTAAACCAGGCAGCCGAATTGCACTACAAACCCTACTACATTTGCTCTCAGCTAACATTTTGCTTATGGAGAGCCTGCTTGTTCACAAAGGTCTAATAGATCCAAAGTCTGCAAAAGTATGATACGAAACTCATGAGATTCAGCTAAAAGAGTTTGATTAGGAAGAAAATTTACATGAAATAGAAGGAGAATGGAAGAAAATGTTGCGGAGAACTTTTAATTGTTTTCCATTCCTCAGGAACTGAGAGCTCAAGACGAAACTTGGGACCATCAAAGTGGTGCAAGACTATGCCTTGCAAAGTTTCCTAATACGGATTCTCACCTATTTTATTAGTGGATAAAGTTAAAAGAATTAAAGTTAGTGCAATCTTCCATGAAAATAAACAATACAGTCCTTACAAACTATAAACCCAAATTTTACCTGAGCAGGATGTTGGTGTATGCCCTAGAGCCAATCGGTTTGGTCAGGCATAAACTACCTATAATGCAAGCCCATCACTATATTTTAGTGATATAAGGTTTTCCTTCATGTTAGTACGATGATAAGGAGTTATTAAGTACTAATCGGATGAAGCCCATGGAACATAATGGCCTTGCAAAGGAATTATATATAATTGTGAGATCCTTATGCATCAAAGTCATGTTCCTAAAACGGTTCTTGGTCATCGTATTGCCAAGACGGGACATTGTCAATGCTCAAAGACTAGTACATGTTAAGCCTACTTACTTTGTAAGAAACTGATCTCACGTTTTGAAGTATATGACATGTAGGTGCTTGTCTGTTGAACAAGTTCACTGAACATGGCCCACTGTTAGAACTCCATTTGGTATTGTCACTCAAGTGTCTATGGAAATGTTCTCACGTGTCCATCGTGTAAGTAGTCCTCTGACTTGTGATACCAGGCCATCTTGTATGGGCAATGTCATACTTTGATTCCACCACGAACGGGTCCCTAACACAGAGTGATGCTTATGGTAGGGTGGTTTTGGGTATGACATGAACCATACGAAATGGATGAGTGATCCATAGAGGATTCACCACTCCAAGTGACATCAAAGACATATCTCATTTGTTCTTAGCATAAGTTAACTTAATGGAATCTCTGGCCAAAGTATGATGAATTTAGGAGAAATAGTTCCTCTAAGTTCACAAAGTTAACTAATAGCTGCAAGAAATAATATGGATTGAACATGAGTAGACACTGCACCATGCTTATGGTCTTTCCGGGATATTTGGTGAAACGACCGAATTACACTGATAGACTGAACACGAAAGGTTATGTCGAGACTAACTTGACTCTCCAGTATTTGGGTGGTCATGATGGCTTGCTAGAGTCCGCTCATGATCTATGAGTATAAATTAATTAGATTAATTTATATTCATTGCCAACATATTGGAAGCCTAATAGGTCACACACAGAAAGGTGAATTAAGAGATTAAAATGGAAAGAGCCTAATTGATTAATTTGAGAATTTAATCAATAGAGACTTAATTAAATAGTTTAATTAAGTGGAAGGACTTAAAGGCAAATACATAAGAGCTATTGCCCATAGTCCAAACCCTGGAGTGATTGCCGACCCCTATAAAAGAAACATGATAGCTTGGCCGACCTCCCTATGGCCCCCTAGCCGCATATGTGATATGCTTAGAGGCTTTGGTGTCTTCTTGATTTCTTGACTTCCTCCTTGCCTCTTCATGGATTGCTAGAGAGAAAAACATGTTCTTTCAAGAGAGCAAAGGCATAGAGTGAAGAAGAAAGAAGATCCAGATAATCCTTGAGGTTGGCGCACCAAACCCGGAGAAGCAAGAAAAGCATTTTCTTCTTCTTGATGCTTATGAAGCATTCGGCCATGGTATGTTTAGATGGGGAGAGGTTTCTTGAAACCTAAACTACTAGCATTGTTTTCGGCAAGACTCCATTCCTACCTTATGAAGTTTTTCTTGATCATCTTGTGTGGATTACCGTTAGAGGCCAGACACTTGTGTGGCTTGAAGTCTCGGATTGACAACTTGGTGTTCAAGATTGAGTGGGCTATTTGTAAACTCAAGATTACTATATCTTTGAGTTAAGTTATGATTCTTAATCATTTGTATGCTTTATAATTACAAGATTGCATTAAAATTTTACAAGCATGATCCTGTAAGATTCGACTATCTCTTTGTTTATTATTCCGCTGTATTCATGTTCTTCTTTAATTCATTTATTGCTTGAGCATGAGGTCGAATCCCAACAGTGGTATCAGAGCCTTGCTTGTAATTTTTCTTGTGATTTAAATGTTTAATTCTTGGTAATAATCAATTGGATTGAATTGTGTGTTGATCTAGCAAAGTTCCATCAGGAAAAATGTTTTCTTGTATTGTTTCAATTCTGACAGCTTTTGTATGCAATCTGATCTTGCTATTTTAAATTGTTTAAAACATGTTTAAAATTGATTTGATCAATGTTTAACCTTTCCATATGATTTCATGACACAAAGAAGTCAAAAGAAACAAGTTTGGATTTGATTTGAATTGGCTTTGGTGCTTGAATTTTGAAGAACACAAGTGCAAGATTTTTTTGCACACCTGCTGTAAGTTGCGGTTTTGACATGGTTAGAGGTGTCCAAAAATTCTGATAATTTTAGGAGAAGTCCGAAACATGTATATCTTGATGCTGTAATTTTTTGGTGAATTTTTTTATTTTTTTTTATTGTCGAAACTGCCTCTCAAAGTTGTGCAAACAGTTTGCATGGTTGCTAGAATTTTTTGGGCAGCCTTGAGTTCTTGAATTTGATTCTTGAATATATGTATAATTGGCTAAAAATCAAAGAATAAATTGTGTGTGAATTGTTCACTACTTAGCCACCAAAATAGGCAGCTGCTTTGAGGCAAACATTGCCCCAACAAGGGCTGCAGGTTACTGCGGCGCTACTTACTAAAAGTAGGAGGCGACTACACACAAAAGTTGTGTGTTAGGGCATCACTTTCTATTTTTGGAAATTCTTATTTTTTGGAATTTTGGACTTGTGGAAATTGTTTCCTAGTCAATATTGGATTCCTAATTGTTAGGAATGCACCTAAGCTATCCTTGTGGAAATTGTTTCCTAGTTGAACAAGGACTCCTAAAAGTTAGGAAAAGATGTGAAACTTTCCTTGTAGAGTAAGTTTCCTATTCAAACTTGAGCTTCCTAAGGAGTTAGGAAATCTAATTAAATTGTTTAATTAGATGGAATATTTTAATTCAATGAATCCTAATTGGATTAGGACTCAACTAAATTGAATTAAAATTAAAATTGCTAGATAATTTGAGCCAAGTATATTTAAATGAGTTTAAATATTACTTTCCTTAAATGACACACAAGATTACTAAGTGATATTAAATATGTATGCATTTATTTTGATGCTTTATGATGTGATTATGAAAGCATGAGGATGGTTATAGACTTAGACCTTAGACTTAGGTCATGGATGGTTAAATTTTCTTTTTGGTATTTTTATAAATAGGGTCTGCGAACCCTGCCTTCTCTTTTTCATTTTCGGAGTTGTAAATTCTCTTCTCACCTAACTCCCTTCGAATGTAACTCGAGGTTTCTACCAAAGATATGTAAATGTTATATAGGCTTGTAGATTTAGATTTAGGCTAAGATTAGAATTTATGTAATTCCCAAATTTAAGGAAACAAGGCACCAAGAAGAATGACAAGGGAGATCACCATCAAGACTTATGAAGACTATGTATGGTATCCCTAGGAATTTGACCAACTAGTTTCTTAATGGCTCAAGGAAACTAGAGTAGTAAAGTCCATAATCATCCTAGTAGATTGTATGAGATAGAATTGTTTTTGAATTTATATATGTGATATATATTTTAATAAATGCTATGCATGTCAATCAACAAAGAAAATCAATGAGACCTAATTAATGAAATAAAGAAATCCCTCATTAAATTATATTGAGTCCATGTTACGCATGATAAGTTGCCTTCCACCATCATCACAAGATAACCAGAGTTCTTCCAGTAAGAGGCTTGTTGAGTCACTCAAGGTCAAACTACTATACGAATATGTTTGAGTTATAGAAGGTTGGTCTTACTCAACTAAATGTCATGATATCCGGAAGCTTTAAAACTTGATCGCATGACGTTTAGAGGCAATGGTTAGGCGAAATGCATATGATGCATTTAGGCAAAGAGTTGTCACCTAACTGATCAAGGAGTTGCATAGAGATGCAATTGGTAAGCAAAGTTACCTACTCAATTAGTTTCAACATGGCTTGTTGAGTCACTCAAGGTCATGGTGGGATGAAAGGGGTCCTTGCTCACTAAAAAGTTTAAAAGTTAAATTTCTTGAATAGTAGAGAAGGAATACTATGTTGACAAAATAGTGAGAACAATCATTCAAACTTTAAAACCTAGTTTTAATGATTGCAATTTGCATAATGACTATTATATGCATTGGTTTATATGGGATATAAATTATCATGGTAGGTTAACTAGTCACTTGATTGCGTACTTGATGCAATGTCGAATTCACTAATCAATGCAATGTCCTAAATGATCCATGAGGTATTTAGCAATGAAAATTTCAAACATCTTGAGGAATTGTTCCAATGAAAGATGATTAGAAGGTAGCCTATGAGGCATCATGTGCTAATAGATGCATCAACAAGTTTGAGAAACTTGGTTGATTTATGGATCATAATCTAAGTATAGACTTAGTTCTTTCTTCATTATCTAAGAGCAATTAGCAAGTCGTGTTGTAGGACAACATGAACCGATATGTGCTCACTAGACTAGAAGATCATCCACTTTGTTACTTCTACCAAGGGAAGGTAACCGAAGAAACGTTCTTCAAAGTAAGGATGATAAGATGAAGAAAGAAATTGATATGATCAAAAGGACATACCATCATTGTGGCAATACAAGGCATTAGAGGCTTAAATGCAAGAAGTATATTCGATACTTGAAAGGAAGTGAAACTTGAGAAGTTTTGATAAATGCTTACTTTCATACATTTTCCTATTTAATTTCCTTATAATTTGTGCTTTGATTCATACTTCCTTGACATTTTACTAGGTTTTTAATGCTTTGTAGGTATTTTGGAGGAGATGAAGTCAAAAAATGTCAATTAGGATGTTAAAGAGCTTACAAAATCACAATCACAAGATGGAAAAAGAGTTGAGAGTCAGAAAGATCAAATTCTTGGTGCAAAGCAAGAAGACAGATTTAACCTCCGGAGCTTGTTGCTAAGAAAACATGATGTTAGAGTCTTTATTCGAAGAAACTTCCTCTTGACTTTTGAAGATCACTTGATTACCTTTCCAACGGTTCGTCATGGGCCTAAATAGGATAAGAAATGGTTATCCAAATCGACATTGGAATATCTCCCTAAAAACCCTAGTGGCAGAAAAAACCCTAGCCGCAAATCACATCTTTTTCTTAATACCCTAGCTGACATTTATGTTTATCCTTGTCAAAGAAGGATTAGTGGCTGTCAACTTGCATTAATTGCATTAACTGCAAGTATCTTTCCTTAAAGCTAATCCTAGTCAAAGTAGGAGAATTAAATCAGCTAAGACTTTCCTTCCTTACACTTACTTTGGCTGCAAGTTTGTAATCTCTCTTCATTAAAGAGTGCTTTGACTAAAACTTTCCTACTTTATTCAAACTTGGCTGCCAAGGCTTATATCTTTCCTTAAAACATAAAACTCAGCCACTTTTCCTTAACTTTAGCCATAAGATAGCATTTATTGAATGGAGAGAGCTGAAATTCACTTGTTTGATGCCCTAGCTATTCCCTATAAATAGAGATCAAGGGAGCAAACGAAATTGACACTTCTCCAAGCATCAAAGTTCTGATTTCTTCTTTGTTTTAGAGTTTTTAAGAGAACAAGAGGCTGGATAATTAATATTCTTCTTCTTCTTCTTTCTTTCTTTTATTTTCTTCTTAGATTCTCTTTAATTTTATGTTTATGTTTACAATGCCTGTGCTAGGTTAAACTTTTATTTGGTTAAGGGTGATTTCAAAGCCCTAGACATGTTATGTAATTAATTTTCAGAACCTATCTATCATTGTTTTCTATCAAAGTTGCTTATGTTCTTCCATTAAAATTGTTCATGATGATGTTTTGATTTGTTTAGGTGGCCAACTAGATAAATCTTGATAATTGTCTAATGCTAGTTTAGGTGTTTTGATCCGTGTAATTGTCTTGATTTCCTATTCATAAGTAGCAATTTGTGATTAATGATTATGGTAAAGTTTTCAATAATTGCAAAGTGGAACATAACCTAAGTTGAACAATCCGAGCTTATGTGTTTGTTGCTTAGATCAATCTATCTTTCTCATCATAAAGCTGCTATTAAATTGAACTTAGAGAGCTTATTCTAGGTTGTTTGATAGTTAGAGATTAAATAGAGAGCTTGTTCTATTTAACGACGAACTAAGGAAAGATTGGAGTAACAGAGCTTGTTGTTATCTACGGTTGTTAACTTTGATAGCTAATTAATGTTGATAGATATGAAATTGATTCTTAATGATGTCTAGTGGTGTAGAATGAAACCTTAACCATATTTTTCATATTTGATTCTTCTTAATTACTTGTTTTCTCATTCTTATTGTTAACTTTAGTTTAAATCTGATTTCAAAATCCCATTTACTTTTGTTTACTAGTTTTTAAGTGATAAACTATTAACTTATAAACTAAAACCCAATCCCTGAGGACTCTACCCTTGCTAATCACTATACTCTACAATTGATTTCTTTTTAAGTGCAAGGTTAAATAAGATACACTCTTTTGGGTGCATCAAGTTTTTGGCGCCGTTGCCGGGGATTGCTTTCTTTAGTTTATTAGTTTATTGGTTTATTCTTATTTTTTTTTTTATTAGTGAATGTTCCAAGCTCCCGAAGAAGACTTAAGACTTAGGAGAATTCGGGAATTTATAACTTCTCACCAACAACCAATCGAGGAGTTGATCCAAAACATCCAAGAGGAGCAAGGAGAGGTGGCAGTAGCTGACAACCGAACTCTCAAGGAGCTAGCCGCTCTAGACTTGGGTCAACAACCATTATGCTTTGAATATGCTAATCTTGAGGTAGCTTTTGAATTAAGATCTGGTTTGATTCATCTTCTCCCAACTTTTCATGGTTTTGCAAGAGAGGATCCAAATAAGCACCTCAAGGAATTCCATGTAGTTTGCTCAAGCATGAGACCAACAAGAGTCACAGAAGAGCAAGTTAAGTTGAGAGCCTTCCCATTCTCTCTAGCTAATTCAGCAAAGGAATGGCTCTACTATCTACCATCCGGGACCATCACTACATGGAATGATATGAAGAAAGCATTCTTGGAAAGGTATTTCCCAGCATCTAAGGCTGCCAACACTAGAAAAGAGATATGTGGGATTAGGCAATACAATGGAGAGTCCTTATATGAATATTGGGAGAGGTTCAAGAAACTTTGTGCATCATGTCCACACCATCAGATAAGTGAACAACTTCTCATCCAATACTTCTATGAAGGTCTCATGCCCATGGAGAGAAGTATGATAGATGCCGCTAGTGGGGAAGCTCTAGTTGATAAGACTCCCGGGGCTGCTAGAACTTTAATCTCCAACATGGCAGCCTATTCTCAACAATTCTCAATGAGACAAGATCCACCGCCACAACCCAAGAGAGTTAATGAGGTAAGTATATCATCCCTTGAACAAAAATTTGATAAACTGACTTCTCTTGTTCAACAATTGGCTATAGGTAATATACAGCAAATAAAGGCTTGTGGCATATGTTTAAACATGGGGCACCAAACTGATATGTGTCCACTTCAAGAAGACACCAATGAACATGTGAATGCCATGGGTGGATTTCAGAACCAACCAAGAAAATATGATCCCTACTCAAACACATACAATCCAGGATGGAGGGATCATCCAAACTTCAATTATGGAAGGAACCAATCACAAGCTGTTCCTTCACCATTTGACAACAGGCCACCGGGTTTTCAACAAAGAGAGCAACAACCATATCAAACCCGACAACAAGTGCCACCACAAAAAAAATTAGGTGAGACTCTTGAAGATCTTGTCAAAACCCTTACTACTAATACAATTCAACTTCAACAAGAATCAAGGGAGACAAAGGTAAGTATTCGAAACTTAGAGGCTCGAATGGGGCAATTGGCAACAACCATGAGTCAAATGCAAGCAAGGGATTCCGGGAAATTACCTTTTCAAACCATAGTGAATCCAAGAGAGAATGCCAATGCTATAACTTTAAGAAGTGGGATGCAGATAGAGACACCGCAAAAGGATAGTACTCAATGGGAGAACAACACCATGGCATCCTCTTCACATCCCAACGAGCCACTAAAAAAGGTAATTCCTAAACCATCATTTCCTTCTTATATAACTCCTCCACTTTTTCCTAGCAGGTTATCAAAGTCCAAGAAGGAGGAGCAAGAGAAGGAAAGTTTAAAAACCTTCCAAAAAGTAGAGGTGAATATTCCTTTACTAGATGCTATCAAGCAACTTTCAAGATATGCCAAGTTCCTAAAAGAGTTGTGCACATCTAAACGGAAGTTAAAATAGAATGAAAAGGTGAGTGTGGGGGATAATGTGTCAGCTGTTCTTCAAAAAAAACTCCCACCTCAATGCAAGGATCCAGGTATGTTTACCATTCCTTGTAAGATAGGCAAGACCAGGTTTGAGCATGCTATGCTAGATCCAGGGGCATCTATTAATGTCATGCCATATTCAATTTATGCTTCATTGAATCTAGGACCCTTAGAGGAAACCGGTGTTATAATACAACTTGCTGACCGTTCTAACACTTATCCAATAGGAGTTGTAGAAGACGTTCTTGTACACGTTAATGAATTGGTTTTTCCCGTTGACTTTTATGTTATTGAGATGGAAGATGAGATGTCTTCTAATCCCACACCTATTCTATTAGGGAGATCATTCTTGAAAACAGCAAGAACTAAAATAGATGTACATGATGGCTCTTTAACTATGGAATTTGATGGTGAAATAATTTGCTTTAACATTTTTGAGGCCATGAGATATCCTAGTGATATGCATTCTATTTTTAATATTGATATAATTGACTCAGTAGTGCAGCAAGCTTATGAGCTAGATGGTGAAGATAGTGTGGAGATAGTCCTTAGCAAACATCTCGGAATGGGGAATGCTAAAGGGGAGCTAGCCTTGAGTGACCATATGGAAGGGGCACTAGAATCTTTACACTCGCTGCCACCTAAAGATGCAAGGTTTGATGTTTCATTTATTGATTTGCAATTATCTAATGAGAAACTTCTACCTTTCATTTTGCAGGCACTAACTTTAGAGTTGAAACCACTACCGAACCACTTAAAATATGTGTTCTTAGGTGAAAAGGACACACTACCGGTCATCATTTCCAAAGAGCTCACACCTTTGCAAAAAGAGCGACTTATCCGGGTGCTTAGAGAGCATAAAACAGCAATTGGTTAGACAATTGCCTATATCAAGGGAATAAGCCCATCCATGTGCATACACCAGATTTTGTTAGAGGAGGCGTCCAAACCAACAAGAGAAGCACAAAGAAGATTGAACCCTCTTATGAGGGAGGTTGTGAAAAAGGAGATACTGAAGCTCCTAGATGTTGGAGTGATCTATCCTATTTCGGATAGCAAATAGGTGAGCCCGGTCCAAGTGGTTCCAAAGAAATCAGGTCTAATGATGGTAATAAATAATGAGAATGAACTTGTTCCTACCAGGATTCAAACAGGGTGGTGAGTTTGTATTGATTATCGTAAACTTAATTCCACAACTCGCAAAGACCACTTTCCTTTACCTTTTTTTGATCAAATGCTTGAAAGGTTAGCTGGCCATTCTCATTATTGTTTTCTTGATGGTTTTTCAGGTTATAATCAGATTGCCATTGCTCCGGAGCACCAAGAGAAAACAACATTCACATGTCCATTTGGTTCTTTTGCATACCGTCGTATGCCATTTGGTCTTTGTAATGCACCAGCTACATTCCAAAGGTGTATGGTTAGCATATTTTCAGATTATGTAAAGAACATCATAGAAGTGTTTATGGATGATTTTAGTGTCTATGGTGATTCTTTTGATAGATGTCTAGAGAACCTTACACTTGTACTTGAAAGATGCATTGAAACTAACCTTGTTTTGAATTGGGAAAAATGTCACTTTATGGTAGAACAAGGAATAGTTTTGGGCCATGTTATTTTTTCTAGAGGGATAGAGGTTGATAAATCTAAAATAGATATTATGCATTCTTTACTAGCTCCCACAAATGTGAGAGAGGTTCGTTCTTTTCTTGGACATGTAGGTTTCTATAGGAGATTTATCAAAGATTTCTCAAATATCACATTACCTCTTTGCAAGCTACTACAAAAAGATGTGGTTTTCCACTCTGATGATAAATGCAAAGAGGCGTTTGAAATATTGAAGGGACTCTTGACATCAGCTCCTATCATGCAACCACTAGATTGGAATGTACCTTTTGAAATCATGTGTGATGCTAGTGACTATGCCATTGGAGCTGTTTTGGGCCAACGGGTTGGCAAAGCCTCACTTGCCATTTATTATGCCTCCCGAACTTTTAATGATGCTTAATTAAACTATTCCACTACTGAAAAAGAACTTTTGGCTGTTGTATTTGCTTTAGAAAAATTTTGATCTTATTTAATTGGTACTAAAGTAATTGTATTTTCTGACCATGCAGCCCTTAGGTACTTACTCACTAAGAAGGAGGCCAACCCAAGGTTGATTAGATGGATACTTCTCTTACAAGAGTTTGATTTGGAGATAAAAGATAAGAGAGGTAGTGACAACTTGGTTGCGGACCATCTTAGCCGTTTAGTTCATGAAGAGGATGCATTACCCTTGAATGAGAACTTTTCGGATGAGCAACTTCTTTTTATAAGCACAACTCCTTGGTATGCCGATATTGTTAATTACTTAGTTACCAAGAAGTTGCCACAAGAGTTGACACAAGCTCAATGAAATAAGATCAAGAGTGATGCCAAATACTACATATGGGATGATCCTTACCTTTGGAAGCATTGCTCTGATCAGATTATAAGAAGGTGTGTACTCGAACCTGAGTTTCAATCTATTCTCATCTTTTGTCACTCTTATGCATGTGGAGGACACTTTGGATCCAAAAGGACAGCCATTAAAGTTCTTGATTCTGGATTTTATTGGCCTACTATGTTCAAAGATGCATACCTCTTTTGCAAGTCATGCGATCATTGCCAAAGAACAGGTAACTTAGGTGCTAGAAATCAAATGCCTCAAACTCCAATACTTATTGTTGAAATTTTTGATGTATGGGGCATGGATTTCATGGGACCTTTTCCTTCTTCTTTTGGTAATCTTTATATTTTACTTGCCGTTGATTATGTTTCAAAGTGGGTGGAAGCAAAATCCACTAGAACTAATGACTCTAAAGTTGTTTCAGATTTTGTCAAGACTAACAACTTTGCTAGGTTTGGAACACCAAAGGCCATAATCAGCGATAGAGGTACTCACTTTTGCAATAGGACTATGGAAGCACTTTTGAGGAAGTATAACATCACACACAAGATCTCCACCTCATATCATCCTCAAACTAGTGGGCAAGCTGAAGTGTCAAACCGAGAAGTTAAGTCCATCCTTGAAAAGGCAGTTAATCCAAATAGGAAGGATTGGAGGTCATGACTTGATGATGCACTTTGGGCTTATAAGATAGCATATAAGACACCCATTGGTATGTCTCTTTATCGACTTGCTTATGGTAAGCCTTGTCATCTTTCGGTTGAATTAGAACATAAGGCATATTGGGCTATCAAACAATGCAACATGGAGAGGGATGAGACAGGTAAGCAAAGAAAACTAGACCTACAAGAATTAGAGGAGATAAGAAATGATGCCTACAAGAATTCTAGGATTTACAAGGAAAAGACTAAGGCATTCTATGACAAAATGATATCAAGAAAGGACTTTGTTATTGGAAAAAAGTTCTTCTCTTCCATTCACGCCTTAAGTTATTTCCAGATAAGTTACGTTCTTGTTGGGTTGGACCTTTTGTTATTACTAATGTGTTTACTCATGGTGCAGTTGAAATCCAAAGCCCAAAAACAGATAAGGCATTCAAAGTGAATGGTCATCGATTGAAGCCTTACTATGAGAACTTTCCAATACAAGATGTGGAGGAGTTACCACTCTTTGAGCCAAATTATGTTGAATAATAATGGCATGGGTCTAAGTCATGCTGAGGACAATAAACCAAGCGCTTCTTGGGAGGCAACCCAAAAGGATGGAGAGCATCTATTATATCAGATTTGCATATTCCTTACTCTCCATCATTCTATCTTTTATTGTTTTTCTTTTGTTTTGTTTAGTAGTTTTTTCTCTTACATGTAGTTCTTGCATTTGGGGATAATAGCATTACATTGAGGACAATGTAAAAATTATGTGTGGAGGGAAGAATTTAGGATTTTCTTTAGTGTGTTTTGTTTTTTATTCTTTTTATGTTGTTTTTAGTGTGTTTTAGTTACTTTCAATACTATGATGAGATATGAATTGCATAAGTCTAAAACTGATTTATTAGTGAGAAGATTTTCATGAGAATTGAGCTTGATGTCATTTTTTTTGAGCCAATGTTAATATGATATGTTGATTGAGAAAGAAGCAAGTTTAGACTTAAATCTGACTTGTATAATCATCCTTGTGAGTTTTTAAGCCTATATGATTGATGATGCATATCAATCTAATTTCTTTCTTGAGTGCTCTTATGATTACATGATTCCCTAGAACATGCTTTAAACCTTGTTGAGACTATATTGATGCATGTGAGAACATGAATATGATAAAGGCATTAGGATTTTTAACCAGGGCCAAACAGCCATCCCTTATTGATGTTCCAAGAGAACATCCCCCTTAGTGAACCAATTTGAGCCTACATTGAAAAAGCAATTTCTTTGGCAACCACAACTTGTCCCTAACCTAAATATACTTATTTATATCTTTACCCTTGTTCCAAAGATGAATTAGCATGTTTTGAGACATGTTGCAAAGACAAGGAAGATCTATTTAAAATTTGGATTAGAAACAAGAAATAAGTGTGGGGGAAAAGAAAAGAAAAGTCAAGAGAAAAAGAAAGGGAATATTGGCAAATACATTCCTATGTGAAAAAAAAATGAAAAAAAATATATATGAATCATCTCTTGAACTTGTGGAAAAAGAAAAAGATGTTACAAAGTTGTTTAGAATGAAGAAAAGGCCCAACATGAATATTCGGCCTATGTATTATGTGCTTTGTAAAGAGTTTTGAGAAGTTTTCTTTGTATGAATATTATTATGTCTCTAAACTCAATGAAATCTTTGAAACCTTTATAATATCCTTTTCCTTTTATTCTTTAACCACATTTATTACCCCTTGGCCCCATTACAACCTTGAATAAAGACCTCTTGATTTATGAAGTTGCATGATCTAAATAGTAAATAATAGGTGGACAAGCAAGCATATGGTAGAACTGTTTTCATGAGATTGATTGAGTGTAAACACTTTACCACTACTTTAAAAAGTGAAAATCATGAAAGTATCCCATGTGAGAAGTTGAGATTAAGTTTGAACATGCACTATTTTGATTGAGATATGTTATGTTAACTTAACTCAAACCCTTTACTATCAAGCATGATTCTTTGTGAAACTCTTTAAGCTATTGATTAGTTTGTAAGACATGTTCAATGACTATCTATAAGTTGTATTGAAAGTGAACTAGAGTCGGTTTTCTTACCTTGTGTCTATTTGATTTTGCTCGAGGACTAGCAAAAGATTAAGTGTGGGGGAATTTGCTAAGTGTTTAATTTCATACATTTTCCTATTTAATTTCCTTATAATTTGTGCTTTGATTCTTACTTCCTTGACATTTTACTAGGTTTTTATGCTTTGTAGGTATTTTGGAGGATATGAAGTCAAAACATGTCAATTAGGATGTTAATGAGCTTACAAAATCACAATCACAAGATGGAAAAAGAGTTGGGAGTCAGAAAGATCAAATTCTTGGTGCAAAGCAAGAAGACAGATTTGACCTTTGGAGCCTGTTGCTAAGAAAACATGATGTTAGAGTCTTTATTCGAAGAAACTTCCTTCTTGGCTTTTGAAGATCAGTTTATTACCTTTCCAACGGTTGGTCATGGGCCTAAATCGGATAATAAATGGTTATCCAAATCGGCATTCGAATAGCTCCCTAAAAACCCTAGTGGCAAAAAAACCCTAGCCGGAAATCACATATTTTTCTTAATACCCTAGCTGACATTTATGTTTATCCTTGTCAAAGAAGGATTAGTGGCTATCAACTTGCATTAATTGCATTAATTGCAAGTATCTTTCCTTAAAGCTAATCCTAGTCAAAGTAGGAGAATTAAATCAGTCAAGACTTTCCTTCCTTACACTTACTTTGGCTGCAAGTCTGTAATCTCTCTTCATTAAAGAGTGCTTTGACTAAAACTTTCCTACTTTATTCAAACTTGGCTGCCAAGGCTTATATCTTTCCTTAAAACATAAAAGTCAGCCACTTTTCCTTAACTTTAGCCACAAGTCATCATTTATTGAAGGGAGAGAGCTGAAATTCACTTGTTTGATGCCCTAGCTATTGCCCATAAATAGAGATCAAGGGGGCAAACAAAATTGACACTTCTCCAAGCATCAAAGTTCTGATTTCTTCTTTGTTTTAGAGTTTTTCAGAGAACAAGAGGCTGGATAATTAATATTCTTCTTCTTCTTCTTCTTTCTTTCTTTTATTTTCTTCTTAGATTCTCTTTAATTTTATGTTTATGCTTACAATGCCTATGCTAGGCTAAACTTTTATTTGGTTAAAGGTGATTTCAAAGCCCTAGGCATGTTATGTAACTAATTTTCAGAATCTATCTATCATTGTTTTCTATCAAAGTTGCTTATGTTCTTCCATTAAAATTGTTCATGATGATGTTTCGATTTGTTTAGGTGGCCAACTAGATAAATCTTGATAATTGTCTAATGCTAGTTTAGGTGTTTTGATCCGTGTAATTGTCTTGATTTCCTATTCAAAAGTAGGAATTTGTGATTAATGATTATGGTCAAGTTTTCAATAATTGCAAAGTGGAACATAACCTAAGTTGAACAATCCAAGCTTATGTGTTTGTTGCTTAGATCAACCTATCTTTCTCATCATAAAGCTGCTATTAAATTGAACTTAGAGAGCTTATTCTAGGTTGTTTGATAGTTAGAGATTAAATAGAGAGCTTGTTCTATTTAACGACGAACTAAGGAAAGATTGGGGTAACAGAGCTTGTTGTTATCTACAGTTGTTAACTTTGATAGCTAATTAATGTTGATAGATATGAAATTGATTCTTAATAATGATGTCTAGTGGTGGAGAATGAAACCTTAACCATATTTTTCATATTTGATTCTTCTTAATTACTTGTTTTCTCATTCTTATTGTTAACTTTAGTTTAAATCTGATTTCAAAATCCCTTTTACTTTTGTTTACTTGTTTTTAAGTGATAAACTATTAACTTATAAACTAAAACCCAATCCCTGAGGACTTGACCCTTGCTAATCACTATACTCTACAATTGATTTCTTTTTAAGTGCAAGGTTAAATAAGATACACTCTTTTGGGTGCATCAAGTTTTACTTCATATTTATTATGAGTTTGTTTTCACTACCTTTAGGTATATGATACCTATAAAATTGGTTCAAAGATATGTATGACATATAGATGGAACTAATGACAAGGCCAAGTGAAAAAGGAATAAGACCACTGAGGTGGCAACCTATTTGATTCTTGATCAAGCTTGCCAACCTATTCATGATGAATGTTTTAGAAACATTATCATTGATATTTCGGTTATGCTAGCATTAGATGCTTGGCCATTCATCCTAGAATGAACAGAAAGGTTTTATGGAATTTGTTCCATATCATGGTCTTATTACACTCATAAAAACTAGAGACTTGCATAAAAGATAATCAAAGATTGTTCAAGTCAAAAGTATAAGATTAAAGTATTTAGATACTAGTAGTTTCTTTGATTATGAATGTAACAACCGAGGTTACGTATAATCATGTAAAGTTTAATTCCAAAAATTTTAAGGACAAACTTGGAAATTTGTACGAAGTTATAAGTGAAGGAAATAAAATAAGAAAGGATCAAATTGAACATATAAAAAAGTTTAGGGGCTTAATGGTTATTCATAAAAAGTTGAGGAACCAATGTGCAATTATACCAAAAATTTAAAAATATCTTTAAGTTCATTAAATCTCTTGAAAACTCTAGAATTTTTCATCCTATTATCCAAGTAGCAGCCGGCTCCCATCCTCCCTCTCTCTCAAAATTCTCTTCAAACAACTCCACCAAAATCTCAACAATAATTACATCCAAGGTTAGTTTCTTGATAAATTCTTCCTTTTCTTTAGATATTCTACTTGAGCATGCTAAGATCTTAGCTCCATAAACATGTTAAGGTCTGAAATCCATCTATTAAGTATGAATTTTACTCAACTTGGTAAGAATTAAAAGGATTTCAAAGCATGAACAAGAAAATGGGAGGAAAAAGCAAAACAGGGGAAGTTGAGCATGCTTGCTGTTCAGATTTTCTGGGTTCGTCACATCAGGGTTTTTATTTTTTTTGATATTTTTCCTAGAAACTAGACTTCAATATGAGAATTTTGGTTTTTGAATCACCCAAAACCGATAAGCGGTTAAAAAGATAAAATTCGGTGAAGTTGGTTGTTCTGTGTTGACCCCTGTTTCAGCACAGTTTCGGGATTTATCAAATTTGATCAAAATTTTGTTCTAATTGTATAAGTTAGTTATTTTCTTCATACATTAGACATATTGGTTGAAATAAACCAATTAGAATCACTTCAAAATTCCTTACCAAACTCATGTTATGATTTTCTAATCTAACTTGATATTAAGGAATTTATTGCTTAAGAGAAATATGGTACTAAAAGATGGTTATGGATTATGAAAATCTCTAAGGCATGGAATACTAGAAAGGAATTTGATAAGGACATGAATACGGAGTTGAATTATGGAGAAAATGATTATGGAAATGATATTAAAAAATTAAGGATATGTTGTTTTGAGTATGAGAAAATTAGTATTGACTATGGGGTAGATTAATAGGACTTAAGTTGCATTCATAATTGTGTAATGCTTTGAGCATGTATAGATACTAATTATTGTTAATCTCTAGGTGATGCACCCAAAAGAGTGTATCTTATTTAACCTTGCACTAAAAAGATAAATTGTAAGTATAGTAGTTAGCAAGGGTCGAGTCCTCAGGGATTGGGTTTTAGTTTATAAGTTAATAGTTTAAAACTTAAATTCAAGAACAATAAAAGAAAAGGGGTTTTTGAAGCCAGATTTAAACTAAAGTAAATAATAAGAATAAGATGCAAGGCGGTATAACCAGCCAATAAAAATATATATACTAAATTAGGCGGTATAACCAGCCAATAAAAATATATATACTAAATTAGGCGGTATAACCAGCCAATAAAAATAAAACAAAGTTAATATACAAATTAGGCGGTATAACCAGCCAATAAAAATAAATATAAAAAATAAGCAAACTAAATGTAAGAAAACAAGTAAGTAAGAAGAATCAAATATGAAAAATATGGTTAAGGTTTCATTCTCCACCACTAGACATCATTAAGAATCAATTTCAGATCTATCAATATCAACCAACTATCAAAGTTAACAACCGTAGATAACAACAAGCTCTGTTACCCCAATCTTTCCTTAGTTTGTCGTTAAATAGAACAAGCTCTCTATTTAATCTCTAACCATTAAACAACCTAGAATAAGCTCTCTAAATTCAATTTAATGGCAGCTTTATGATGAGAAAGATAGGTTGATCTAAGCAACAAACACATAAGCTCGGATTGTTCAACTTAGGTTATGTTCCACTTTGCAATTATTGAAAACTTGACCATAATCATTAATCACAAATTGCCACTTATGAATAGGAAATCAAGACAATTACACGGATCAAGACTCCTAAACTAGCAATAGATAATTATCAAGATCTATCTAGTTGTACACCTAAACAAATCAAGACAACATCATGAACAATTCTTGTAGAAGAACATAAGCAACTTTGATAGAAAATTAATGATAGATAGAATCTGAAAATCAATCACAAAACATGTCTAGGGCTTTGAAATCACCCTTAACCAAATAGAAGTTTAGCCTAGCATAGGCATTATAAACATAAAATTAAATAGAATCTAAGAAGAAAATAAAAGAAAGAAAGAAGAAGAAGAAGAATATTAATTATCCAACCTCTTGCTCTTTCTAAAGAAAAAGAAAACTAGAGAAAAGAAAGAAGAAGAAAACTTAGAGAATTTTATTACAATGGCTAATATCCTACCAATGTACAATATGATCCTCTACAATCATCCAAGGCCCTCTATTTATACACATTTTGGAGGGCTAAATGACAAGAGACAAGCTTTACAAATTTCAAAGGTAGGTATAATAGGTGGGTGCATTTTTCTAACAATTTTCGTCATATTGTATGACCATTTTGATCAGCCAACTTGATGGTCGATTTTGTCAGTCTTGGAGGCCTGATCTGATCACATGGTCTTCTATAAAAATGTTCCCCTATGAGTTACTGATTCATAGCCGTTGGAATCAGCTCATTTGCTGATGTGGAGAAGAAGATATGGGCAAAATACAAAAACAGGTCAGCACAGACGTCATTGCACATCAGCCAACTTGATGGTCGATTTCTTCAATATTGGAGGCTTTATCTGATCACATGGTCTTCTAGACAAATGTTCCCCTATCAGTTATTGATCCATAGCCGTTGGAATCAGCTCATTTTCTGATGTGTATCGGACGATATGGTCAAAATGCGAAAACTGCTCAGGACAGACGTCATTGCACATCAGCCAACTTGATGGTTGATTTCGCTAGGGAAAACGACTCCGTTTCAAGAAGTGTAAAACATGAAAAAGATAGATATGCCTCTTAAATTTGCACGGTTAAAATTTCAGCCTTATTGCTTTAGTGAAACTCCAGATATAGCTGATATGGCAAAAGGTGTCGGAACTGGAACTGAACTGGATTTGCCCTTAATTCTAGTAATCTGAAATCACTCAAAGAAACTTGTGAAAAACACCAAATTACATAAAAATATAAAAGATCATAAACACAATTAGACTAAACAATAATAACTCGTATTTGACACAAAACAATAATAAAACATAACTAAAAACTATATAATTATACGAGTTATCACACCCCCACACTTAGATTGTTGCTAGTCCCTAGCAACGACTCAATAAAAATAAAATAAGAAAATCTAATCTAATCCATTTTCGTAGGAAATCACGGTGGCACTTAGCATGTGACACAAGCCTTTAAACCCCTAGGTGTCCCTAGTGGAGGAGTTTAGTCTCGTGAGGGTTTACTAGAACGATACCCACAAACATTGAAAAATTAAAATATAAATAAACTACATATAAATAAACTACATATACTAAAAATATTTACTCCTAATCCTTTCAATACAAATTAGAGACAATATTTGAACAAGTCTTATAAACTAATCAATAGCTTAAAGAATTTCACAAAAAATCATGCTTGAATGTAAATTGTTTGAGTTAAGCCAATATTAGCATAACATATCTCAATCAAAATAGTGCATGTTCAAATTTAATCTCAACTTCTCACATGGGATACCCTCATGATTTTCACTCTTTAAAGTAGTGGTGAAGTGTTTACACTCAATCAATCTCATGAAAACAGTTCTACCATATTATTGCTTGTCCACCTATTCTCCACTATTTAGATCATACAACTTCATGAATTAAGAGGTCTTTAATCAAGGTTGTAATGGGGCCAAGGGGTTTGTAATGTGGTTGAAGAACAAAAGGATAAAGATATCACAAAGGTTCCAAAGAGTTCATAAAGTTTAGAGACATAAAAAGATTATACAAAGAAACTTCTCAAAACTCTTTACAAGTACATAGTCACCTAGGCCGAATATTCATGTTGGGCCTTTTCTTCATTCTAAACAACTTTGTAACATCTTTTTCTTTTTCCACAAATTCAAGAGATGATTCATATTTTTTACTTAGGAATGTATTTGCCAGTATTCCATTTCTTTTTCTCTTGACTTTTCTTTTCTTTTCCCCCCACACTTATTTCTTGTTTCTAACCCAAATTTTCAACTAAAAATATCTTTTGTTTTTTGCAATATGTCTCAAAATATATAATCCATCTTTAGAACAAGGGTAAGGATATAAGTATATTTAGGTTAGGGAAAAGTTATGGTTACCAAAGAGATAGCTTATTCAATGTAGGCTCAAATTGGTTCACTAAGGGTGTATTCTCTTGGAACATCAATAAGGGATGGCTGTTTGGCTCTGGTTATAATCCTAATGCCTCTATCATATTCATGTTGTCACATGTATCAATATAGTCTCAAACGGTTTAAAGCAAGTTCTAGAGAATCATGTAATCATAAGAGCACTCAAGAAAGAAATTAGATTGATTTGTATAATGCATCAATCATTTTAGGCTCAAAAACTCACAATGATGATTATACAAGTCAGTTTTAAGTCTAAACATGCTTCTTTCTCAATCAACATATCATATTAACATTGGCTCATAAAAATTAGTATCAAGCTTAATTCTCATGAAAATCTTCTCACTAGTAACCAGTTTAGACCTATGCAATTCATATCTCATCATTGTATTAAAAAGGAACTAAAACACACTAAAAATAATAATAATAATAATAAAGACTCATAAAAAAAAATAGTAGACGAAAATAAAAGAAATCCTAAATCATTCCCCCCACACTTAATTCTTACATTGTCCTCAATGTAAGTCTATTAACCCAAATGAAAGAATCATGTGTAAGAGAAAAGAACTAATAACATAAGAATAGGAACAACTAGACTCAAAACAAAACAAAACAAACTCATGCAACCTAAATAATCCTAAAATACTAAAGAAAAATTAACAAGTAAACATAAAAAGATTAAAATCAAACTGACAAGGTATGTCTCAAGTCTCCCTTACTCAGACCTTGTTCAGAATGAATAATTCTAAATTGCTTAAAACACAACAAACTTTTTTTTTTTTTGAAAAGAAGAAATCAAACTGACAAGGTATGTCTCAAGTCTCCCTTACTCAGACCTTGTTCAGAATGAATACTTCTAAATGGCTTAAAACACAACAATTTTTTTTTTTTTAATTAGCAAAATATGTCCCTTACCCCATACTAAAATATGACATTGTCCCCAATGTCAAATTTTAAAGGTAGGATTTAGGAGATATTACCTGCAGAGGTTGCTAACCACTTATTATAACTGAGACACAACAAACAAAATGTTAGATAATGTCACAAAGACAAAGTGCAATCCACTCCTTGCTCGTCCATATCTCTTTTTCTTTTTCCGAGCGTTTGCGAAACAACCGTAGCAGATAAATACTCATAAGCTTGGAGCTTTTTGAGTAAATCTTCAATGGTTGTAGCAGAAATTATGGTTCTCCTTGCCTCTGAAAACATGAATCCATTATCCACAGCATTATCTAAATATGAAAGCAAATTACTAAAATAACCATTAATATTAAGCAAACCAATGGGTTTCTTATTTGTGACCAAAGATGACCAAGAAGCCACGCAAGCTATTTCTTCCAATGTACCCAGGCCTCCTGGTAAAGCAATGAATGCATCGGCAGAATGGTACATGATTGTCATCCGTTCAGGGATACTCCAGACTTGTATTTCCTTACCCAAGGTAGGTCCACAAAAATCTGTGAATAGTTTTGGCACGACTCCTAGAACTGGACTTCCTCCGGCGTGTGCTGCTGTAGCGACTGCTCCCATTAAACCCGTACTACCGCCTCCATAAATCAACTGGATCTTTTGTTGGGCAAGTATTACTCCAACTCTTATGGCTTCATTAGCGAATATGTTATTTTCCCTGGATAAGCACCTCCAAAGACACAAATTTTTTCAATGCGCTGGGACGAAGTACTTTCCATTTTTTTTCTTTTTCGAGTGCCTGAAAGACAATGAGTACATGGTGTAATATATAGAGGACTGAGTAGTGAATCAGACAAGAGTAATAATGTCGCCGAAAGTGTATCTGACCTGTCAGAAGAAAATGTTAACCTAACAAAAGATTGTTGCGTGATTTCAGGAAGAAAATCAAAAAGAGAAGAAAAATCAACCGTAAAAGACAAATAAAAAAATTGAGAATAATTACACAAATCGAACAACACGTAAATTAAACCGAAATGAAGTTATTGCAAATCAAACCAAAAGCTGAGAAGTCATTTATTGTAGTTGTGATTGTGGCTCACATCTTCCTCTGGTTTTACGTCCAGAAACGGCTTAAACGCCTTCTATGAGTCGAGGATATGCTTCCCATCCAGTTTTCTTACAAGCTGGCAAACAGGGTCTTTTAACATCAGATTCCCAAGATGTTGCCATTCCCTTTGGAATTGCGGCCATAAATCAAGAATTTCTCTTTGTACGTCTCCACTAGGATGCGTCTCAAGAGAAAGTTGGATATTACCCAAATTCTCCTTACTCAGTCCATCCTTAATGAATTCAATTTTATCATCTCGATTAGAGGACGGAATCCCAATAGAACGACATTTACCGTTACACGTCCATCGTGCACATTTGTGGCAATTTGAACTCATGCGCTTTGCTCGTCGCTTCTTTGCAAAAGTGCTTCTACCTGTACCTGGTAAATGCAAAACAGGAAGATATTCATCTTCACGTACCTTGGCTTCAATTATCCAACGTATGTCTCCAGGAATCCCTTTGTGCATAAGCATTCTTAATCTTTCAAATCGAACTTGGTAAAGCTTCAGTAAAATATTTCGAGGAAAAGGAGGAAATCGTTTCTGCAATCTTGTGAGAATATCATCCATCCTGAAAAAAAGAAAAAAAATAAAAGATAAATTGAAAGAGAAATTTATATACAATATCAGTTTTGTGGGTAGCTGATGGAACCGACTTAAATAATCACGGAGTACCGTTATCCGCCATTTAACCGGGGTTAAAAAAAATAAAATAAAAATTATATTTACATCTAGTTATTTTAAAAACAAGGATCAGAAAGAAAAACAACCTAAAAAGACTCAAAAACAAAAAACTCTAAATAAAATCCTAAATTTCTAAACAAATAAACATAAAAATAAATAAATAAAAACAATAAAAAATAATAAAAGGAAAAGGAAAAGAAAGCAAATCTGAGTATGGCAGGTTGGTAATTTCTTCATTAATTGGACTGCCTTCCCAATTAGTACTGATTTAAGTTGTCCAACCTAACCAACACCCCTTCTTGGCTTTTTAGGCTTGTTAGGCTCATACATGAAACTTCCCAAATTTGAACGTTTGATAGGAAGCTTTCTTTGCACAAAACTGGATGCATTCTCTATTACAAGTATTATTCCATCATCCTTTGTGGTGCATATCTCATCGAGGAATGGAGCATATGTTGGTACTTGTTGAATGGCATCCACAAACAAACTGTTTAAGGTTTCCAGCATGTTTTGTTCATGTTCTTCCTCCTTGAACTTTGCAAATCTACTAGGAAAAGGTTGAGAAGAAACATTAGTAAAAATTGGAATCTTAAACGTTACCTCAGGTGCTGAAATACTCTTATTTGGATTTGTGGCTTCATTATCCTCAAGAATAGAATCCATCTCTAATTTTGTCTCATCCTCATCTTGTTCATCATTCTTCAAGGTCACAATAGTAGTATTCTCCTTTGGGTTAATCATTGTTTGGGCAGAGAGTTCTTCAGATCTTTGTGCTACCCATACCACCATACTACTAGCCAATAGGCTCATTTGCCTTTCCAAACTCTGGATACTTGCCCTTGTTTCCTGTTGAAATTGCAAAGTATTAGTAACAAGAGAATCGACAAGATCTTCTAAAGAAGTACCTGAGTTTTGAGTCATATGTAGTGGCTGAAAAAGATCTGGTTCTTGAGACCATGATTGATTAAATCTAGATGGATGAGTGTAATTGGCATGAGGATCTACTTCTTGGTAATTTTCTGAGTAGCCATAATTAATATGATCCCACCATCCCTCATGGTAAGTGTTTGAGTAATGATCATACTGTTGGTCTTGGAACACTTGATGGCCTTGACATCCTCCCATGGCCAATTGTTGAACTGGGGAGGTGAGATTGGCTTGTAAAAATAAAATAAGAAAATCTAATCTAATCCATTTTCGTAGGAAATCACGGTGGCACTTAGCATGTGACACAAGCCTTTAAACCCCTAGGTGTCCCTAGTGGACGAGTTTAGTCTCGTGAGGGTTTACTAGAACGATACCCACAAACATTGAAAAACTAAAATATAAATAAACTACATATACTAAAAATATTTACTCCTAATCCTTTCAATACAAATTAGAGACAATCTTTGAACAAGTCTTATAAACTAATCAATAGCTTAAAAATTTTCACAAAAAATCATGCTTGAATGTAAATTGTTTGAGTTGAGCCAATATTAACATAACATATCTCAATCAAAATAGTGCATGTTCAAATTTAATCTCAACTTCTCACATGGGATACCCTCATGATTTTCACTCTTTAAAGTAGTGGTGAAGTGTTTACACTCAATCAATCTCATGAAAACAGTTCTACCATATTCTTGCTTGTCCACCTATTCTCCACTATTTAGATCATACAACTTCATGAATCAAGAGGTCTTTAATCAAGGTTGTAATGGGGCCAAGGGGTTTGTAATGTGGTTGAAGAACAAAAGTATAAAGATATCACAAAGGTTCCAAAGAGTTCATAAAGTTTAGAGACATAAAAAGATCATACAAAGAAATTTCTCAAAACTCTTTACAAGTACATAGTCACCTAGGCCGGATATTCATGTTGGGCCTTTTCTTCATTCTAAACAACTTTGTAACATCTTTTTCTTTTTCCACAAATTCAAGAGATGATTCATATATATATATATTTTTTTTACATAGGAATGTATTTGCCCGTATCCATTTCTTTTTCTCTTGACTTTTCTTTTCTTTTCCCCCCACACTTATTTCTTGTTTCTAACCCAAATTTTCAATAGATCTTCCTTGTCTTTGCAACTTGTCTCAAAACATGCTAATTCATCTTTGGAACAAAGGTAAAGATATAAGTATATTTAGGTTAGGGACAAGTTATGGTTACCAAAGAGATAGCTTATTCAATGTAGGCTCAAATTGGTTCACTAAGGGTGTGTTCTCTTGGAACATCAATAAGGGATGGCTGTTTGGCCCTGGCTAAAAATCCTAATGCCTCTATCATATTCATGTTGTCACATGCATCAATATAGTCTCAAATGGTTTAAAGCAAGTTCTAGAGAATCATGTAATCATAAGAGCACTCAAGAAAGAAATTAGATTGATATGTATAATGCATCAATCATATAGGCTCAAAAACTTACAAGGATGATTATACAAGTCAATATCAAGTCTAAACATGCTTCTTTCTCAATCAACATATCATATTAACATTGGCTCATAAAAAAAATGATATCAAGCTCAATTCTCATGAAAATCTTCTCACTAATAAATCTGTTTTAGACTTATGCAATTCATATCTCATCATTGTATTAAAAAGGAACTAAAACACACTAAAAAAATAATAATAATAATAAAGACTCATAAAAAAAAAAATAGTAGACAAAAATAAAAGAAATCCTAAATCATTCCCCCCCACTCTTAATTCTTACATTGTCCTCAATGTAAGTCTATTAACCCAAATGAAAGAATCATGTGTAAGAGAAAAGAACTAATAACATAAGAATAGGAACAACTAAGACTCAAAACAAAACAAACTCATGCAACCTAAATAATCCTAAAATACTAAACAAAAATTAACAAGTAAACATAAAAAGATTAAAATCAAACTGACAAGGTATGTCTCAAGTCTCCCTTACTCAGACCTTGTTCAGAATGAATACTTCTAAATTGCTTAAAACATAACATTTTTTTTTTTTGAAAAGAAGAAATCAAACTGACAAGGTATGTCTCAAGTCTCCCTTACTCAGACCTTGTTCAGAATGAATACTTCTAAATTGCTTAAAACACAATTTTTTTTTTTTTTTTAATTAGCAAAATATGTCCCTTACCCCCTACTAAAATATGACATTGTCCCCAATGTCAAATTTTAAAGGTAGAATTTAGGAGATATTACCTGCAGAGGTTGCTAACCACTTATTATAACTCAGACACAACAAGCAAAATGTTAGATAATGTCACAAAGACAAAGTGCAATCCACTCCTTGCTCATCCATATCTCTTTTTCTTTTTCCGAGCGTTTGCGAAACAACCGTAGCAGATAAACACTCATAAGCTTGGAGCTTTTTGAGTAAATCTTCAATGGTTGTAGCAGAAATTATGGTTCTCCTTGCCTCTGAAAACATGAATCCATTATCCACAGCATTATCTAAATATGAAAGCAAATTACTAAAATAACCATTAATATTAAGCAAACCAATGGGTTTCTTATTTGTGACCAAAGATGACCAAGAAGCCACGCAAGCTATTTCTTCCAATGTACCCAGACCTCCTGGTAAAGCAATGAATGCATCGGCAGAATGGTACATGATTGTCATCCGTTCAGGGATACTCCAGACTTGTATTTCCTTACCCACGGTAGGTCCACAAAAACTTGTGAATAGTTTTGGCACGATTCCTAGAACTGGACTTCCTCCGGCGTGTGCTGCTGTAGCGACTGCTCCCATTAAACCCGTACTACCGCCTCCATAAATCAAGTGGATCTTTTGTTGGGCAAGTATTACTCCAACTCTTATGGCTTCATCAGCGAATATGTTATTTTTCCCGGGATAAGCACCTCCAAAGACACAAATTTTTTTAATGCGCTGGGACGAAGTACTTTCCATTTTTTTTTTTTTTTTTCGAGTGCCTGAAAGAGAATGAGTACATGGTGTAATATATAGAGGACTGAGTAGTGAATCAGACAAGAGTAATAATGTCGCCGAAAGTGTATCTGACCTGTCAGAAGAAAATGTTAACCTAACAAAAGATTTTTGCGTGATTTCAGGAAGAAAATCAAAAAGAGAAGAAAAAATCAACCGTAAAAGACAAATAAAAAAAAAACGAGAATAGTTACACAAATCGAACAACACGTAAATTAAACCAAAATAAAGTTATTGCAAATCAAACCAAAAGCTGAGAAGTCATTTATTGTAGTTGTGATTGTGGCTCACATCTTCCTCTGGTTTTACGTCCAGAAACGGCTTAAACGCCTTCTATGAGTCGAGGATATGCTTCCCATCCAGTTTTCTTACAAGCTGGCAAACAGGGTCTTTTAACATCAGATTCCCAAGATGTTGCCATTCCCTTTGGAATTGCGGCCATAAATCAAGAATTTCTCTTTGTACGTCTCCACTAGGATGCGTCTCAAGAGAAAGTTGGATATTACCCAAATTCTCCTTACTCAGTCCATCCTTAATGAATTCAATTTTATCATCTCGATTAGAGGACGGAATCCCAATAGAACGACATTTACCGTTACACGTCCATCGTGCACATTTGTGGCAATTTGAACTCATGCGCTTTGCTCGTCGCTTCTTTGCAAAAGTGCTTCTACCTGTACCTGGTAAATGCAAAACAGGAAGATATTCATCTTCACGTACCTTGGCTTCAATTATCCAACGTATGTCGTCAGGAATCCCTTTGTGCATAAGCATTCTTAATCTTTCAAGTCGAACTTGGTAAAGCTTCAGTAAAATATTTCGAGGAAAAGGAGGAAATCGTTTCTGCAATCTTGTGAGAATATCATCCATCCTGAAAAAAAAAATGAAAAAAATGAAAGAGAAATTGGAAGAGAAATTTATATACAATATCAGTTTTGTGGGTAGCTGATGGAACCGATTTAAATAATCACGGAGTACCGTTATCCGTCATTTAACCGGGGTTATATTTACATCTAGTTATTTTCGAAACAAGGATCAGAAAGAAAAACAGCATAAAAAAAACTCAAAAACAAAACACTCTAAATAAAATCCTAAATTCTTCCCCCCACACATAATTCTTACATTGTCATTAATGTAATGCTATTATCCCCCAATGCAAGAATTATATGTAAGAGAAAAGAACTATTAAACAAAAGAAACTTATGCAGCCTAAATGAACTTAAAAACAGTAAACACAATTAACAAAGAAACATAAGAAATAAAAATAAAAACAATTAAAATAATAAAAGAAAAAGGAAAAAAAAGAGAAAGAGAAAGCAAATCTGAATATGGAAGGTTGGAAATTTCATCTTTAATTGGGCTGCCTTCCCAATTAACACTTGAGTTAGTGTTTTGAATCTAACCAACACCCCTTCTTGGCTTTTTAGGCTTGTCAGGCTCATACATGAAATTTCCCAAATTTATGCGTTTGAGAGGAAGCTTTCTTTGCACAACAGTGGATGCATTCTCCATTACGAGTATTATTCCATCATCCTTGGTGGTGCATATCTCATCGAGGAATGATGCATCTTTTGGTACTTGTTGAATGACATCCACAAATAAACTGTTTAAGGTTTCCAGGATGTCTTGTTCATGTTCATCCTCCTTGAACTTTGCGAATCTACTAGGAAAAGGTGGAGAAGAAACATTAGTAAAAATTGGAATCTCAAACGTTACCTCAGGTGCCAAAATACTCTTATTTGGATCATTGGCTTCAATATCCTCAAGAATAGAATTCATCTCTAATTTTGTCTCATCCTCATCTTGTTCCTCATTCCTCAAGGTCACAATAGTAGTATTCTCCTTTGGGTTAATCATTGTTTGGGCAGAGAGTTCTTCAGATCTTTGTGCTACCCATACCACCATACTACTAGCCAATTGGCTCATTTGCTTTTCCAAACTCTTGATGCTTGCCCTTGTTTCCTGTTGAAATTGCAAAGAATCAGTAACAAGAGAATAGACAAGATCTTCTAAAGAAGTACCTGAGTTTTGAGTCATATGTGGTGGTTGAAAAAGATCTGGTTCTTGAGACCATGATTGATTGAAGCTAGATGGATGAGTGTAATTGGCATAAGGATCTACTTCTTGGTAATTTTCTGAGTAGCCATAATTAGTATGATCCCACCATCCCTCATGGTAAGTGTTTGAGTAATGATCATACTGTTGGTCTTGGAACACTTGATGGCCTTGACATCCTCCCATGGCCAATTGTTGAACTGGGTAGGTGAGATTGGCTTGTTGATTTTCCATGTTCATGTATGCCACCAACTCTTCAAGTGTTAGATTGCTCAATTCCATCGTTTTTTTTTTTTTTTTTTTTTCAAAATTTGATAAGAAAAACTTGTATGTACAAGAAAATAGAACTAATTAGAACTGAAAATAAGAATAAACCAAGTGACAAATAAACTAAAGAAAACAATCCCCGGCAACGGCGCCAAAAATTTGATGCACCCAAAAGAGTGTATCTTATTTAACCTTGCACTAAAAAGATAAATTGTAAGTATAGTAGTTAGCAAGGGTCGAGTCCCCAGGGATTGGGTTTTAGTTTATAAGTTAATAGTTTAAAACTTAAATTCAAGAACAATAAAAGAAAAGGGGTTTTTGAAGCCAGATTTAAACTAAAGTAAATAATAAGAATAAGATGCAAGGCGGTATAACCAGCCAATAAAAATATATATACTAAATTAGGCGGTATAACCAGCCAATAAAAATATATATACTAAATTAGGCGGTATAACCAGCCAATAAAAATAAAACAAAGTTAATATACAAATTAGGCGGTATAACCAGCCAATAAAAATAAATATAAAAAATAAGCAAACTAAAAGTAAGAAAACAAATAAGTAAGAAGAATCAAATATGAAAAATATGGTTAAGGTTTCATTCTCCACCACTAGACATCATTAAGAATCAATTTCAGATCTATCAATATCAACCAACTATCAAAGTTAACAACCGTAGATAACAACAAGCTCTGTTACCCCAATCTTTCCTTAGTTTGTCGTTAAATAGAACAAGCTCTCTATTTAATCTCTAACCATTAAACAACCTAGAATAAGCTCTCTAAATTCAATTTAATGGCAGCTTTATGATGAGAAAGATAGGTTGATCTAAGCAACAAACACATAAGCTCGGATTGTTCAACTTAGGTTATGTTCCACTTTGCAATTATTGAAAACTTGACCATAATCATTAATCACAAATTGCCACTTATGAATAGGAAATCAAGACAATTACACGGATCAAGACTCCTAAACTAGCAATAGATAATTATCAAGATCTATCTAGTTGTACACCTAAATAAATCAAGACAACATCATGAACAATTCTTGTAGAAGAACATAAGCAACTTTGATAGAAAATTAATGATAGATAGAATCTGAAAATCAATCACAAAACATGTCTAGGGCTTTGAAATCACCCTTAACCAAATAGAAGTTTAGCCTAGCATAGGCATTGTAAACATAAACATAAAATTAAAGAAAATCTAGGAAGAAAATAAAAGAAAGAAAGAAGAAGAGGAAGAATATTAATTATCCAACCTCTTGCTCTCTCTAAAGAAAAAGAAAACTAGAGAAAAGAAAGAAAACTAGAGAAAAGAAAGAAGAAGAAAACTTAGAGAATTTTATTAAAATGGCTATATCCTACCTATATACAATATGATCCCTTACAATCATCCAAGGCCCTCTATTTATACACATTTTGGAGGGCTAAATGACAAGAGACAAGCTTTACAAATTTCAAAGGTAGGTATAATAGGTGGGTGCATTTTTCTAACAATTTTCGTCATACATGACA
The DNA here is from genome assembly GCA_030761205.1 of Fremontodendron californicum. Lineage (NCBI taxonomy): Eukaryota > Viridiplantae > Streptophyta > Magnoliopsida > Malvales > Malvaceae > Fremontodendron > Fremontodendron californicum. The sequence continues at coordinate 27,078,582 of JAULJL010000009.1, forward strand.
ATTTTGATCAGCCAACTTGATGGTCGATTTTGTCAATTTTGGAGGCCTTATCTGATCACATGGTCTTCTAGAAAAATGTTACCCTATCAGTTACGGATCCATAGCCGTTAGAATCAGCTCATTTGCTGATGTGGATAAGTAGATATGGGCAAAATACGAAAACAGGTCAGCACAGACGTCATTGCACATCAGCCAACTTGATGGTCGATTTCGCTAGGGAAAACGACTCCGTTTCAAGAAGTGTAAAACATGAAAAAGATAGATATGCCTCTTAGCTTTGCACGGCTACAAATTTCAGCCTTATTGCTTCAGTGAAACTCGAGCTATAGCTGATATGGCAAAAGGTGTCGGAACTGGAACTGAACTGGATTTGCCCTTAATTCTAGTAATCTGAAATCACTCAAAGAAACTTGTGAAAAACACCAAAATACATAAAAATATAAAAGATCATAAACACAATTAGACTAAACAATAATAACTCGTATTTGACACAAAACAATAATAAAACATAACTAAAAACTATATAATTATACGAGTTATCAGCTTGTTGATTTTCCATGTTCATGTATGCCACCAACTCTTCAAGTGTTAGATTGCTCAATTCCATTGTTTTTTTTTTTTTTTTCAAAATTTGATAAGAAAACTTGTATGTACAAGAAAATAGAACTAATTAGAATTGAAAATAAGAATAAACCAAGTAACAAATAAACTAAAGAAAACAATCCCCGGCAACGGCGCCAAAAATTTGATGCACCCAAAAGAGTGTATCTTATTTAACCTTGCACTAAAAAGATAAATTGTAAGTATAGTAGTTAGCAAGGGTCGAGTCCTCAGGGATTGGATTTTAGTTTATAAGTTAATAGTTTAAAACTTAAATTCAAGAACAATAAAAGAAAAGGGGTTTTTGAAGCCAGATTTAAACTAAAGTAAATAATAAGAATAAGATGCAAGGCGGTATAACCAGCCAATAAAAATATATATACTAAATTAGGCGGTATAACCAGCCAATAAAAATATATATACTAAATTAGGCGGTATAACCAGCCAATAAAAATAAAACAAAGTTAATATACAAATTAGGCGGTATAACCAGCCAATAAAAATAAATATAAAAAATAAGCAAACTAAAAGTAAGAAAACAAGTAAGTAAGAAGAATCAAATATGAAAAATATGGTTAAGGTTTCATTCTCCACCACTAGACATCATTAAGAATCAATTTCAGATCTATCAATATCAACCAACTATCAAAGTTAACAACCGTAGATAACAACAAGCTCTGTTACCCCAATCTTTCCTTAGTTTGTCGTTAAATAGAACAAGCTCTCTATTTAATCTCTAACCATTAAACAACCTAGAATAAGCTCTCTAAATTCAATTTAATGGCAGCTTTATGATGAGAAAGATAGGTTGATCTAAGCAACAAACACATAAGCTCGGATTGTTCAACTTAGGTTATGTTCCACTTTGCAATTATTGAAAACTTGACCATAATCATTAATCACAAATTGCCACTTATGAATAGGAAATCAAGACAATTACACGGATCAAGACTCCTAAACTAGCAATAGATAATTATCAAGATCTATCTAGTTGTACACCTAAACAAATCAAGACAACATCATGAACAATTCTTGTAGAAGAACATAAGCAACTTTGATAGAAAATTAATGATAGATAGAATCTGAAAATCAATCACAAAACATGTCTAGGGCTTTGAAATCACCCTTAACCAAATAGAAGTTTAGCCTAGCATAGGCATTATAAACATAAAATTAAATAGAATCTAAGAAGAAAATAAAAGAAAGAAAGAAGAAGAAGAAGAATATTAATTATCCAACCTCTTGCTCTTTCTAAAGAAAAAGAAAACTAGAGAAAAGAAAGAAGAAGAAAACTTAGAGAATTTTATTACAATGGCTAATATCCTACCAATGTACAATATGATCCTCTACAATCATCCAAGGCCCTCTATTTATACACATTTTGGAGGGCTAAATGACAAGAGACAAGCTTTACAAATTTCAAAGGTAGGTATAATAGGTGGGTGCATTTTTCTAACAATTTTCGTCATATTGTATGACCATTTTGATCAGCCAACTTGATGGTCGCTTTTGTCAATCTTGGAGGCCTGATCTGATCACATGGTCTTCTAGAAAAATGTTCCCCTATGAGTTACTGATTCATATCCGTTGGAATCAGCTCATTTGCGGATGTGGAGAAGAAGATATGGGCAAAATACGAAAACAGGTCAGCACAGACGTCATTGCACATCAGCCAACTTGATGGTCGATTTCTTCAATTTTGGAGGCTTTATCTGATCACATGGTCTTCTAGACAAATGTTCCCCTATCAGTTATTGATCCATAGCCGTTAGAATCAGCTCATTTTCTGATGTGTATCGGACGATATGGTCAAAATGCGAAAACTGCTCAGGACAGACGTCATTGCACATCAGCCAACTTGATGGTTGATTTCGCTAGGGAAAACGACTCCGTTTCAAGAAGTGTAAAACATGAAAAAGATAGATATGCCTCTTAAATTTGCACGGTTAAATTTTCAGCCTTATTGCTTTAGTGAAACTCCAGATATAGCTGATATGGCAAAAGGTGTCGGAACTGGAACTGAACTGGATTTGCCCTTAATTCTAGTAATCTGAAATCACTCAAAGAAACTTGTGAAAAACACCAAATTACATAAAAATATAAAAGATCATAAACACAATTAGACTAAACAATAATAACTCGTATTTGACATAAAACAATAATAAAACATAACTAAAAACTATATAATTATACGAGTTATCACTAGGCCACGTAGATTCGACGTCACCTGTGGATCCCAAAGTTTCAGATCGAGGTGTATAGTGAGATCATCTCAAGGATTGTGAGTAGACGACAACTATAGTTATTTGAAATTTCTGTCATTATAATTATATATATATTTTGCATGATATTTATTTTACGTATGAAAGGTATATCCGATATATAATCATATGAATTGATTTGTTATTAAAGTACATATTTTTAAAGAAATATTATATCGAGTAAGTTGCTTGATTTATGAAATATGATTTTACATAAAATTTGACGTACATGGTTTTGGCTCCACCTGACTTAATGTATGAGATTATACCCTTGATCGGAATACGAGAGCTGCGTGCTACGCCTTTGTGGTGGGAGCCACCTCCAGAGTCCCAATTCCGTGATATTAGATTGGGGTATGGGAGCTGCGTGCTACGCCTTTGTGGTGGAAGCCACCTCCAGTGTCCCTATCCCGTTATATTGCCTTTTGGGGGCATATCATAGCGACACATATGCCTTTGGGGCGTCCTATGGTGGTATTGGCCTTTGGGGCCGGCTACTAGTATGCCTACATTGATATTGCCTGGTTATTTCATGGATGTATTCTTATGCATGACAGTAAGTTAGAGCCCAACTATACGTAACTTGATTTACTTTACATATTTTATACATTGATTTAATATTATAATATTGTTATACATTTGAAAACTTTGCTACGTCTTTGAATTACTCATTATGGTTTTACTATTATTTATTTTGAAAATGTCAATTATGCTTTACAGATTACCATTATAGTTTTCACACGCTTTAAATGTTGTCTACTCATTGAGATATTCATATATCTCACCTCTTTTTATTTCTCATTTTTAGGACACAGTTAGGTGTCGGTATTGCTGCCTTCCTCTACTCTCCGCTTCAAGAGTATATTGACGTGGTGGGCATCATATCTAAATTTCTAAAAGATTTGATCTCTTGATGTTTTTATCTAGTAAACCTTGTTTTGATAGGTTTACTTCTCGATATATTGTATATATATTTGAAGATATGAGACAATAGATCAATATGTTTTGACTTGAGCATAAATTGATCATGGATAATTTTTGAATATGCATGGATATATGTGATAATAGTATTGAGAAATATTGCTAGTTGAGGATATGAATTGAGTGTTATTTGCAGGAGGGTTATAGTTGAGATAGAAAGGAAACTCTGCCGGATTTTAGGTAGATTATCCGGACAGGGTGTTACAATTTGGTATCAGAGCAAGGTTATAGGTCCTGTAGACTTAGAAACTGTTTGTTGAAGTATTAAAATATTGTCACTTGTGCAGGAAATCAGACACGATGCCACCACGTCGAAGAGGAAAGCCTAAAATCAATCCACTACCCCAAAATAGGGATAGGAATAGAAATGTGAATATTGATGAGCAAATTGGACAACAAGATTCAGCTGCTGGTTCATCTTCTGTTGCTGCACCCTCAGCAGCACCTCCAGCAGCTGATCTTAATTTAGCTGAGGCAGTTGCGGCCTTGGCAAGAGTAATTCCAGCTTTGACTGCTCCTGCTGAAAAGGGGATAGTTGATTACTGTAAAGATCTGAAGAATATGGGTTGCAAGATTTTCACGGGGTCTTTGGAATCATATTTAGCCTGGTCATGGCTACAAAAAATTGAGACTACTTCCATTACTGTTCAGATTCCCGAGCCTATGAGGTTACCATGTGCGGTGCAATTTTTGGAGGATCATGCACACACATGGTGGAAAACTACAGTGCAAAGGTATGCTGGACGTCCTGCCATAACCTGGGCAGATTTTTGAAGAGAGTTTGAAGAAAAATACTATTCTCGGGCCTTGCAGGAAAAGAAATAGACTGAGTTTATGAATTTAAAACAAGGTGGTATGTCAGTAGCAGAGTATGAGCAAAAATTCAGCGAACTATCAGAATTTTCTCCATCGATAGTAGCCAACGATGTTGACAAATGCAAGAAATTCCAAGATGGGCTACATGTTAGTATTCGAGATAGGTTGACGACTCTGGATACAGATGACTTTAATAAATGGGTCAACATGGCAATCAAAGCTGAATAGAATCTGAAAGAAATGAAAGATAGAGAAGAGAAGTTCAGAAAAAGAAAAGGGCAGTCCTCCAGTAAGGACGTGAGGCCTAAGAAAAGTTATGTAGAAAGCAGTGTCAGTGGTTACAAACCCTCGAGATTTCAAGAGGGATTAGACAGAAAACCTATTAGTGGTTCTTCTAGCAGATTTATCATCGGACCTCAACAGCAGACTAGATTGCTACCTGGGAGGTCAGGAGGACCTCGTACATTGACTTATCCTTAGTGTCCCCATTGTGGGAGGAATCACCCTGGTGAATGTTGGAGACTACAGGGTGTGTGTTTTTACTGCAAAGAACCGGGACACATGAAACGGGATTGTCCCAAGCTGGAGAACAAGGGAGTTACTAGTCAGTTATCAGTGGGTCAAAGGGAAAGGACCTAACCTACTGCTGCACCTCAGCTGACAGCAGTTAGAGATAGAATTGGGGCACAATCTCAAGTTGGTTCATCTACTGGTCCTCGACATAGTGGACAGCCTGGTAGACCTCGAACTGCAGCCAGAATTTATGCTATGACCCAACAACAAGCTCAGGCTACTCCTGAAGTGGTTACAGGTACTCTCCCAATTTCTAAGAAAATGCTAGGATCTTAATAGATCCGGGTGCAACTCATTCTTTTGTTGCTAATTCATATGTCATGGATTTGGGTTGAGAGTCTAGGAGGTTAGACATCCCTATAGTCGTTAGTACCCCAGTGGGAGAAACTTTGAAAATTGATGTGGTTTATCCGGATTGTACTGTTATGGTTCAGGAGTATGAATTATCAGTTAATTTGTTTCCATTAGGAATGTATGATTTTGATGTGATTTTGAGAATGGATTGGTTGTCTAAACACAATGCAGTGATAGATTGTTTTTCCAAAACTGTGACTTTTAAGAAGTCGGGAGACTTGGAGTTTACCTTTCAAGGAGAAAGGAAAGTTTTACCTTCTTGCCTTATCTCCAAGATGGCAGCCAATAGATACTTGCAGAAAGGGTATTCTGCTTACCTTGCTTATGTGATTAACAAGAACATACATGAGGCAAAGTTGGAAAATATACCTGTGGTCAAAGAGTTTCCTGAGATCTTCCCTGAAGAATTGGTCGGTTTACCTCCTGGCAGGGAATTGGAGTTTCCTATCGACTTAATCCCTGGCAGTGCTCCTATTTCTCAGGCACCCTATAGAATGGCACCTTCGGAGCTAAAGGAATTGAAAGTGCAGTTGCAAGACCTAGTTGACAGAGGTTTCCTTAAGCCTAGTACTTCACCGTGGGGAGCACCGGTTTTATTTGTAAAGAAAAAGGATGGATCTTTACGATTGTGTATCGACTATCGGCAACTGAACAAGGTCACCGTTAAGAATAAGTATCCTTTGCCAAGGATTGATGACTTGTTTGATCAGTTGCAAGGTGCAAGTGTGTTCTCCAAAATAGACCTAAGGTCGGGTTATCATCAATTGAAGAATAAAGAATCTGATATTCCAAAGACTGCTTTTAAAACTCGATATGGTCATTATGAATTCTTAGTTATGCCTTTTGGGCTAACTAATGCACCTGTAGTCTTTATGGATTTGATGAATAGGGTGTTTCGACCCTACTTAGATAAGTTTGTTATTGTTTTCATCGATGACATCCTAGTTTATTCCAGGAATAAGGATGATCATGTAAGCCATTTGAGAACGGTGTTGCAGACTATGCGTGAAAAGCAACTTTATGCTAAATTTTCCAAGTGTGAATTCCGGCTAGACAAAGTAGCATTCCTTGGTCACGTAGTATCTAAGGAAGGGATTTTTGTGGATCCACAAAAGATAGAAGCTGTAGTTTCTTGGTAAAGACCCACTAATGTCACAGAAGTTAGGAGCTTTCTCGGATTGGCAGGGTACTATCGAAGATTCGTGGAAGGATTTTCCATGATTGCCTCTCCTTTGTCAAAACTAACAAGGAAGCATGCTAAGTTTGAGTGGACTGACGAATGTGAGCAAGCTTTCCAAGAGCTCAAGCGTAGATTGACCACAGCACCAGTTCTTACACTACCATCAGGGACTGGAAGCTTTGTGGTATACAGTGATGCCTCGAGGCGAGGTTTGGGTTGCGTTTTGATACAACATGGGAAGGTGATAGCTTATGCTTCTCGACAACTGAAACAGCATGAGCAAAACTATCCCACTCATTATTTAGAGTTGGCGGCAGTGGTGTTTGCACTGAAAATTTGGAGGCATTTGTTTATTTGGAGAAAAATGTACAATCTACACTGATCATAAGAGTCTGAAATATCTGATGGATCAGAAAGAATTAAATTTGAGGCAAAAGAGATGGTTGGAATTGATAAAAGATTATGACTGTGTAATTGACTACCACCCAGGAAAGGCCAATGTAGTGGCCGATGCTCTTAGTAGTAAGTCTTCTAGTTCTCTTGCTCATATCCGAGCTGTAGACACCTAATTTTGTCCGGACCACTAAACAGGTATGTTTTCTTCCCATATTGATGTTTCCGAGTATAAAAAGACTGTTTTCATCCTACAGGTGGTACTCCGAGACTTAGTTTAAGAGGGCGAGCACAAAAAGACAAACTTGAAAAAAAGTCAACCCGAAAAAGTCAACCCCGAAAAAGTCAACCCCAAAAAGTCAACTACTGAAAAAGTCAACCCACTTTCAAAATCAAGATTTTAAGTTCAATTGAAAAATGGCAAAAGAATTTTGATAATCCGAGGTCTACATTGAAAGATATGGAGTTCGGAAGTTGGGATTTGGAGATTCAGTAGAAAAGAAACCCTAATTCGAGAAATTTGGGGAAAAGTGCTTAAACGATCAAACTGGTCGAAATTGAAGGTTCCAAATGAAAGATAAGCACTGACTACGGGTAATGGAGAAGTCACTTGCAAGAAAAACCGAAAGAAAAGTCAATCCGGGAGAAAACCGAGAATTAAGATTTTTAGTGGATTTCGGTGAAATCGGGAAGAATCACAGAAATGGCCCGACTTGGTAAGACCAAAGCCCCCAATGGATGAGGAATGATTAAAAAGGATGGCCCAAGGCTCAGATTGAAGAAAATCTGAAAATCGGACTTGTTTTGAGCAAAATCGGGTTTCGGAGGTTAAAGGGCAAAATTGGAAAAATTTGGGAAAAATAGCAAATGGACTCCGAAAATTATGGAAAATTTGTCAATCTCATTCTTAAATCATTTGAAAGAGATTGGCGAAAGAAAATCTTGATTCCGAGTTCGTTTGCAAAATGGCCAAATCCCGGGCCTCCTATGCAGTAATTCAAGCCGATAAATCCCGAAAAAATACCAAATGAGCTCCAAAAATTATGAAAACTTCCAGATCACACTTTTTAATTATTTTGAAGATATTGGTGAAGAAAAATCTTGATTTGGAGCTCGTTTAAAAAATGGTAAAAAGTAGGGGCATAAAAGGACATTTTGGGAAGAAAAAATCCAAATAAATAGCAAACGGACTCGGATAATTTTGAAAACTTCCAGAACTCAATATTTTATTATTTTGGAAGTATTAAAAAAAGAAAAATTGAATTTGGAGCCCGTTTGATATTTATTTTGCATCCGGGGGGCAAAATGGTCGTTTCACCCAAGCAACCGAAAAGGGCTTCTTTGGGCCTTTCAAAAATCAGAGCTGGGCTGGAAAAGAGAAGTGCTGGCCTGCCCAAGCCCAAAGGAAGGAGGAAGCTTAGGATTTTTTCAATCAAGTGATTAAAAATCAAGAGTTAAGTTAGAGATTTTCATTTTTGAGCCTAAGTCCCAATCCCACATCCCTTTGTAATGTCAAGCCAAGGAGGTGCTCACCTTATAAATAAGGAGTCTTGGCCTTTGGTTGAGATCACCCACTACCCCTTGTGAGAGATAGTCTATACACTTGTATTAGGATTATCCGGGTGGTGAGTCATAGTGTTTTTGTTGAGAAGGTTTATAGCTTAATCCGTTCAAAAGCTACTTGTGAGAAGGTTTATAGCTTAATCCGTTCAAAAGCTACTTGTGAGAAGGTTTATAGCTTAATCCGTTCAAAAGCTACTTGTGAGAAGGTTTATAGCTTAATCCGTTCAAAAGCTACTTGTGAGAGGGTTTGTAGCTTAATCCGTTCAAAAGCTACTCTGAGGGTTTGTAGCTTAATCCGTTCAAAAGCTACTCTGAGGGTTTGTAGCTTAATCCGTTCAAAAGCTACTCTGATGGTTTATAGCTTAATCCGTTCAAAAGCTACTTGGTGAGTTTTCATTTTAAAATAATGTTTCTTGTTCTTCCTTCATTTCCTTTCTTAAGTATATTTTTCTTACATTTTGTTTTTACAATAAACTCACCATGGCCAAATGGCCTACATTATTTATTTTAAGTTGTTATTTTTGATTCATTTTACCATATTGTTTATGCTATTTTCTTTATTTTTGATGTTTTAAATATTATGTTATTTCATGTTCTTAAGTTATATTTAATTTGGTTGCTTTGTTTGTTGCCATTTATGTCTTAGATATCATGTTTTTACATTTTAATTTTCTGTTTTCATGTTGTTTAAATTTGAGCATCTTTTAGAGTTAGCATATTAAGTGTTTGTGAAAATGCTTGTGTGATTCTTTGCATGATTCTTGTTTTATATCTTAGTAAGCATGTTTTAGATTTGGTATATTAGGTGTTTGTGAAAATGCTTGTGTGATTTTTGTGTTATGACTTAGTTTTTCATGCTAGCATACCAAGTGTTTGTGAAAATGCCATGCTTGTTGGAGCTTGGGGCCATTTGGCTACTCCATGTGTTTTGCATTGTGTGTTGTATTTTTGTCATGCTAGTTGTTAGGTTTTTGCATTTGCATGATATTTGGTTGGATTTTTGAATTAAGCATGCCTTGTGTTTGTGAAAATGTCATGCATGTCTTAGGTCTAGGTTACATTAAATGTCATGCAAGTTCATGTTAGGTCTAGGCCATATTATTTGTGTCATGCATTTTCCTTACATTTAGGTTTAGATCCATGCATTTCATGCATTATGTTTGCTGCATTGTTTCATGCATTTCATGTTCATGCCACTTGAATAATGACTTGAGCCAATTAATGGTTCAAGGTCATGCTCTCTTGAGCACACTTGTGGAAAATTAATTTTGTCAAATTGATTATTCTACCTTTGTGATTTTTTTTACTTAGCCAATTTTTATCTAACTTTCAAAAAGCCCTAGCTACTGCTTTCAAGTCATTTTATGAGTTTCAAATATTTTTATTTTTATTTTTAAATGATTTTATCAAAGACAAAAAAAATGTGTTGGCAAAACAGTTTTTTTCAGTTTTTTTTTTCAAAAAAACTCGTACATTTCTGATTTTTCTGGGAATTCATCTTTGATCAGAAAATTAAGCCGATTTTTTCTCGTGTATTTTTACATGTCTTGAGTCTCCAATAATTTTTTCAGAATTTTTGGAATTTTTAAAAATAGGGTAAAAAATCGTGGATTAAAACTGGACAGTGGTGTCAGAATTGAATTTAAAGAAAAACAAAGCAGTTTTTTTCTCCTCCAAAAACTCGTACATCTCTGGTTTTTCTGGGAATTCATCTTTGATCAAAAAATTAAGCCGATTTGTTTTCGTGTAGTTTTACATGTTGTGAGTCTCCAGTATTTTTTTTAGAATTTTTGGAATTTTTAAAAATAGGATAAAAAATCGTGGATTAAAACTGGACAGTGGTGTCAGAATTGAATTTAAAGAAAAACCATTTTTCTGATTTGGTTAATTTACTTAGAGTGGGCTGATTAGGAGGGTTAGCTACTGACTTAGGGTAATTTCTAAGCCTTTTTAAACTCTAAAAATGGTTTTTCAAGTCCCGGGTTAAGGGTAGTCAAGTTCGGATTTTTTAAACTTAGGAAATTAGAGCCATTTAAAAATTTTTAGCCCAGTTTTTATTGATAATTCAAGCTTTTCAAAATTGTTTTCAAACAATCACAAAGTATTTTGGTTTTAGAATATTTAATTTGACATACTTTCCTAAGGTAGCCGGATATCTTTTTAGATATACGAATTTCCTTAATTAAAGGAAAAAATACATTTCATGCATTGCATTTTTATTTTCATGCATATTATATGATAGCATTATTTTATTCCATGTCATTTAAATTATATGCCATACCATTCATATTTGTCATGTCATTTAGGTTGCATTATATTATTTAGACTGTACTATGTCATTTTATTTATGTCATGCATATACATATTCATTTCTTTTAAATATTTTCAAAAAAAGATAATGGTTTTCAATAAAAAATATAAAGATATTCCCGAGTTAAAATAATTCATGAGTTCTCTACCGGGTTTGCTGGAGGGAATATCATCAATTATCATTAATAAAGGAATATCTTTCTTTCAAAAAAGAGAATGATTCGGAAAGTTTTCCAAGACTAATAAAAATTTCTATATTTTGCCACGTTTGTTGGGGAATATAGGAAAATTTTGAATTTATGAATTCCGGATCATTTTCAATAAAAAAAAATGAAATTATTTTTCTTTAAATTGGGAATTAACTTGAAATACTAAATTTAAAACCAACTTTTACCAAGACTTGAGATAACACACGATTAATAAGGTACCGATTTATACGGGCGTTGTGGGGGTGCTAATCCTTCCCCACACGTAACCGACTCCCGAACCCGCTTCTTTGATTTCTCTGGTTTAAAACGCAGACTTGAAATCGGTTTTTAAAATGTTTTAATTAATTTTTAAAATATTTTATAAAATCGGTTTTAATAGGTGGCCGATCACACCTAGCTAAAAAAGATTGGTGGCGACTCCATGTCTTTTTTAGGTCATTTCCAAAACCTTCATTTTTTAGAGGAATTAAGTCGACTTTTCCTCGGTTTTTTTAATGTCACGCCTAACGAATAATAAAGTCTTGCGATGAGACTCGTCGTTATTTTTTTAGGTTGCGACAGCTTGGCGACTCCGCTGGGGACTATTAGAGAGTCAGGCCTAGAATTGGTATTTAATTTTAATTCCCATATTTTTTTAATAAGGAGAATTTTGAAAATAATAAAATGTTTTTAAATCTGTTCATTCTCATGTGCATGCATTTTATTGTTGTTCTCTAGTTATTTAAGGTTGTGTATTATAATTGCTTGTCGGTTAATGCGTTACACTATTCTTGAATGTTTTAATTGCTAGGGCATTTAGAATAAGGTTTGTAGAATAGGTGGTGAAAGGTTTATTATTCCTCCACACACACTACACGTGCATTTGCATAACATGAATCCTCTACCCGGGTTCCGTCCTTTTAAGTGGGAGTAGAGTAACTACGCCTTCGTGATTGATCCTCCGTATGGGCTAGTGAAACACTTTCGGAGTATAAAGTACCTAATGCCTTCGTGATGATCCTCCGCATGGGTATAGGAAAATATACTCTAACGAATTGAACCCGCTTTTATCGGGGTGCCTTACTAGCCTTCACCGGCGACAGTGAGGAACAATTCGGGGCCTTAGAACCGATTCACCCTCATATAGTGAACCTAGGCGAAGCCATGCCGAATTTTCGTTAGACATACCGAAAATAGGAACACATGGAGGGACATTTCTAAACTTTTTGTTACCTATTTTACACTCCGAATAAGTGTGGTAGATCGGGCAACGATGTACGTACATCGCCCGTAATAAATGTGATACTCCGCCTCGATGGCATCGTGATGCCTAAATAAGCAGATATTGCTGGGGCAGATGTTCATTAGCTGTTTTTAAAAATAAAAAAAAATCCTTTTTCAAGCATTTTTGAATGTTGCACATTTCATGCATGTGTGAATGGGCCATATACATTTTTGGTTGTATTATTGATCTCATTCTTTGCAATAAACAGTTGGTAATTTAATTTGATGATTTCATAAAACCGGTAGTGTCACATGAACATTTGCATATTGTACCATAGTAAGATCCACCCTGAAATTCTTTTGAAAATGATGTGATTGGTTTATCAAAAAAAAAAATTTGGAGGCAAATCTTGCATAATGAGATTTTTGAATAACCAAGATTTAGGTCCCACCAATTTCGTGTAATCATTGATTTCTTTGTATATACCTTTGTGTTAATTCATTTATTTTTGCATGTATCATTTTGACATCATGTTATAGTCATAGCATGCATGGTCATTCATTGTAAGATACGTTTATGACATGCATGGTCATTATTTGTATATACTTATGTATCAATTTATTCTTTCTTTACATGCATCATGTTGGCATCAAGTTGCATTCATGCATTCATAGTCAGCATGATTTTTTCTGTATATATCCATATATCAATTTATTCTTTCTTTACATGCATCATGTTGGCATCAAGTTGCATTCATGCATTCATAGTCAGCATGATTTTTCTGTATATATCCATTATCAATTTATTCTTTCTCTATATGCATCATGGTAGCATCAAGTTGCATTCATGCATTCATAGTCAGCATGATTTTTCTGTATCTATTCATATATCAATTTATTCTTTCTTTACATGCATCATGTTAGCATCAGGGTGCATTCATGGCATACATAGTCATCATGATATGCTCATGCATTAATTTGTCATATTGGCATCAGGTTGCGTTCATGACATACACGGCCAGCATGACTTTCTTTGTATATACTCTGTGTCAATCATTTATTCTTCACATGCATCATAATTGACATTGTGTGGCATTCATAGTGTATATGATCATTCATTGAGAAATGCATTTGGAACATACATGGTCATTCATTGCATATATCCATGCATTGGTTTTTCTTATTCTTTAAATGCATCATGTTGGCATCGTGTTGCATTTATAACATACATGGTCAACATGTTTCCACTGTATATGACCACACATAACTTTGTTTATCCTTCACATGCATCAAATTGCACTCATGACATTCATAGCTCATTCATCATGAAACACATTAATAAGATGAAATAGAAATTGGCTTAGCTTTTAAGAGTTTTCTTCGTCAGCTAAAAGCTATGACCCCAACAGCAAGTGCGAGTATCATATTGGGGCAATTGGGCATTCGACTAAAAATGCAGAAAACTGAAGGAAAGAATTGAGGGTCTTGTCCACAATGGCATTTGGATTCCAGAGCTTATCGAACATTGGAAATCTGTTTTACCATAGATTGATTTCCTCTTGAAGAATTTTGAGGATAAGATTTGTTATCTTTGAAAGCATGTCAATAGGAGCATTCTGATGCATATTTTTCTATACACTTTGATGATGAAAGCTCTTGTCTCATGATGACATCTACATGAAATAAATAAATTTTGAATTTTAATATTTTGTGTTCATTTTATTTTAGCAATAAATTTGAAATTGTAAAAAAAAAAAAAAATGAAACTTTGAGAAAATTTGTGGTACACAATAAATAAGTGGTTTTCACATGAAATAATGAACAATCTTGAGAATATTGATGATCATTGTTAGAAATGACCCAATACCTTCAGCCTTCTCTTTTAGGCTTTCCTAAGCCTAAATCCTTTGAACCGAGACCACTTGAAAGACCTAATGCTTCAAGGAATATGAATGATTTGACTTCATAAAACCATTGTCATCACAGAATAAGCAAAGACGTAGATCTTAGTCTATGCTATGAGCAAAGGAACGAACTTTTTGAAAATTTTCAAATTCCTTGAAAATCAAACAAATGAGACATTCTTTCAAGAATCCAGATTTTGATAATTTGGTGTGTGTCAGGATTGTGCTAAAACCATTCATGACCTTTCCCAATGACCACAAAACACTAATTGCCCAGATATCACTTCATGATTGACACCTTGGGGCACAATGATTAAACTAGATTATCCCTTGTCCCAGAGAAAACCTGCTTTTGGGTCATGTTTTCCTTGTCTCTTCAAAGAACTCAGATTGGAAACTCAGCCTTTTCAAAACAGACCTAGACTTGCCATGTTCCTCGTTGATACAAATTCGCATGGTTAATCAAATTGGGGCATCATATGTGGAAATGATGGATACATAGTGAAGAAGGATGGGCTAATGCATGAATTATTGGGGGCATGCAACGAAAAAAAAACAAAAAAAAAAAAAATTTGTGATATCATGCATATGAGAATTCGGATGATTCCAAAGTGCAAAATGAAATTCTGAATATCTATTTCCCCTAGGGATTGCTTTTCAATGTGAATATTTGTGCTTGACATGAGAAATGGCCATCTTTCATATCCCTTTCACACAAAAAGAAATTATCCATAGTCACCCCTTTTTAGCCAAAAGAATTCTTTCTTCTTTGAACCCTGATCAAGGATTACCCTCTACACTGGGGGGCAAATGCGAGGAAAGATCTTTTCAAAGATCATTGAGAAATGAGTGATAGCTCAAGGACAGACACAAAGCAAATGGAGCCCCGAATAAATACGGGCTCACTCTGTCAAAGAAAAAGAAGAGAAAAAGATGGTGAAATGAAAGCCAAGAAAAACAAAAGAAAAACACAATGAAAAAGAAAATGTGTGTGAAAGACATGGCAAATTGAAAGCCAAGAGCAAGGAAGAAAAAGAGCAAAGTCAAAAGGAAAGAAATGTCCAATAAGGGACAAATGCTTCAAAGGGAATCCTCCTCAAGAAATGATCCTTGATCTGATTACCCTCAAACACATATTTTGGGCCTATTTATCCTTTCTTTCTGAACCCTGAGCCATGGCCTACATTATATGCTTTAAAAGTCCATTTTGATCAAGCATGAATATTTAATTTGAAGGGTTTTTCCTCGGATTTTATCCCATCTCATCGAATTATCATTTCACTAAGGAAGAATTTAGAATTCTCAAGTGTGTGGTAAAAAAAAAAAGGAAAGAATGGGACTCTAGGGCGAAAACCCAAAAACGGGCGGTCTAGAGTAAATTTGGAAATTTTCAATGCCATCCGTGCCGATACCAAAAAAAAAAAAAAAAAGAAGGTCATTTTAAAAAAAGTGGTCATCGAGGAACATCTAGGAATTCCTGAACCCTCCAAATTGTCAGCTCTCATTCGGAGGATTGTCTTCAAAAACTGAAACTTTGTTCCCAAGATTAAACTTTCCGGTTTAAACATCCCAGCAATCTTGATGCTTGACAAAATGCCTTGATATGGAAACTAAAAAAATGTTGAATTTGTTTGGTTCTCAATGAATTCATGATTTATAAAACCTGTTCCATTTGTGAGCCTAGAAGGGACATACATTTTTGTTGTGACGTTTTCCTGAAAAAACCAAAATCTTGTTGTATCAAGCCTTGTCAATTCAAATTGAAAAACCCAAATTAATACTTAGGGGATTTTCTAACAGTGATCATCAGTCATCAAAAGATTTGTACATCATACACTGTGGAGTTAAAATTTTTGGCTTAGAAGTTTTCCTTAAATAAGCAAAATTGTTTTTCAAAAAGGGATAATAAAAATATTTTTGAAATACCCATTTTGATGTTGGCATGAGACAAGGATTTTTCTAACTCAAAGGTGTAGAACTGCCAGGATAGGTCTTGACTTCCAGATATGAGAAGAAGAAATAGAACCCGGTTCAGATCTCTGTTGATGAAAGTTTGAAAATTGTTGGGGCAAAGAGAATAGCCAAAATGAATTGAAGATATACTCTGATTTGAAGAGGAAAAATGAATTTGAAAGGCTAAGCCAAAGTCTAGAAAAACAGCCGGGGGCACTTGCATCACTCATGAGCACTCATCTCTTTATCGAGCTTTTGCATCTACACAGTGTCGGCAAGCATTTGCATCATTCATGGGTATTTGCATTGGCATTATTCCATAAGCATCTGTATTTTACCTTTACATTTACATTCTTCATGGAATTCGTATTTGTGTCATCTCAAACAATTGCATCATTTCTAGAATCATTGCATTTTCGTTAATGTGTGGTAATTGTAGTTACACCATTCATAAACCAGTTACATGAACACAATTAGTAGGGGCATCTGCATCATGAAACATGGGCATCAATCCAAGTCATTTACATTTGCATTAAAGACATTTGCACCAGTTTAAGTCATTTCGTATCTTATTCAACATATGCATTTGCATCAAAAAGCATTCGCATCTTCTCAAAATCTTTAGGTTAATTTTCAACAATTCTTCAGCACCATTTTTAAGACCTCCGGGCATAATTCATAGGTAAGACCTCCGGGCAACATCTTTAAGACCTCCGGGCATAACTTTTTTCAGGGGTAAGGCCTCCGGGCACTATTCTTAAGACCTCCGGGCATCATTTTTAAAGTCGCATACAGCGCATTTTTTCCAAATTATGGGTAAGGCCTCCGGGCACTATTCTTAAGACCTCCGGGTATCATTTTTAAAGTCGCATACAGCGCATTTTTTCTAAATTATGGGTAAGGCCTCCGGGCACCATTCTTAAGACCTCCGGGCATCATTTTTAAAGTCGCATACAGCGCATTTCTTCCAAATTATGGGTAAGGCCTCCGGGCACCATTCTTAAGACCTCCGGGCATCATTTTTAAAGTCGCATACAGCGCATTTCTTCCAAATTATGGGTAAGGCCTCCGGGCACCATTCTTAAGACCTCCGGGCATCATTTTTAAAGTCGCATACAGCGCATTTTTTTCAAATTATGGGTAAGGCCTCCGGGCACCATTCTTAACACCTCTGGGCATCATTTTTAAAGTCGCATACAGCGCATTTCTTCCAAATTATGGGTAAGGCCTCCGGGCACCATTCTTAAGACCTCCGGGCATCATTTTTAAAGTCGCATGCAGCGCATTTTTTTCAAATCACGGGTAAGGCCTCCGGGCACCATTCTTAAGACCTCCGGGCATCATTTTTAAAGTCGCATACAGCGCATTTCTTCCAAATTATGGGTAAAGCCTCTGGGCACCATTCTTAAGACCTCCGGGCATCATTTTTAAAGTCGCATACAGCGCATTTCTTCCAAATCACGGGTAAGGCCTCCGGGCACCATTCTTAAGACCTCCGGGCATCATTTTTAAAGTCGCATACAGCGCATTTTTTTCAAATCACAGGTAGGACCTCCGGGCAACATCTTTAAGACCTCCGGGCATAACTTTTTTTTCAGGGGTAAGGCCTATGGGCACCATTTTTAAGACCTCCGGGCATAATTTTTCAAATCACAAGTAAGACCTCCGGGCAACATCTTTAAGACCTCCGGGCATAACTCTTTTTTCAGGGGTAAGGCCTATGGGCACCATTTTTAAGACCTCCGGGCATAATTTTTCAAATCACAGGTAAGACCTCCGGGCAACATCTTTAAGACCTCCGGGCATAACTTTTTTTCAGGGGTAAGGCCTATGGGCACCATTTTTAAGACCTACGGGCATATTTTTTCAAATCACAGGTAAGACCTCCGGGCAACATCTTTAAGACCTCCGGGCATAACTCTTTTTTCAGGGGTAAGGCCTATGGGCACCATTTTTAAGACTTCCGGGCATAATTTTTCAAATCACAGGTAAGACCTCCGGGCAACATCTTTAAGACCTCTGGGCATAACTTTTTTCAGGGGTAAGGCCGCCGGGCACCAATTGGTAAGACCTCCGGGCACCAGTTTTTTAAGACCTCCGGGCACCAATTTTAAAGACCTTCGGGCATAAATTTTTCTTTTGAAAATCGAATTCGTTTTCTTAAGACGAATCGAGCCTTGTTTAGGCAGGGAATTCAATTTAAGGACAAAATCTTCAATTTATTGTTAAAAAAAAAAAATTAAAAAAATATTAAAAAAAAATTAAAAAAAAATTGAAAAATTGAAAAAGAGAAAAAAAAATAGAAAAAAAAAAGTAGAAAATGAAAAATGAAAAATGAAAAAAAATATGAAAAAAAAATATAGAAAATGAAAAAAAATATGAAAAAAAAATGAAAAATGAAAATGAAAAAGAAACCCCTTTCCCTTTCCTTCACATGTGATTTCACTGACCGTACAAAATTAGTGTTGGTTTATCTTTGCCTGATTCCTGATTCTCAGCAATAGCCAAAGAGGGGCAGCTGTAGACATCTAATTTTGTCCGGACCACTAAACAGGTATGTTTTCTTCCCATATTGATGTTTCCGAGTATAAAAAGACTGTTTTCATCCTGCAGGTGGTACTCCGAGACTTAGTTTAAGAGGGCGAGCACAAAAAGACAAACTTGAAAAAAAGTCAACCCGAAAAAGTCAACCCCGAAAAAGTCAACCCCAAAAAGTCAACTACTGAAAAAGTCAACCCACTTTCAAAATCAAGATTTTAAGTTCAATTGAAAAATGGCGAAAGAATTTTGATAATCCGAGGTCTACATTGAAAGATATGGAGTTCGGAAGTTGGGATTTGGAGATTCAGTAGAAAAGAAACCCTAATTCGAGAAATTTGGGGAAAAGTGCTTAAACGATCAAACTGGTCGAAATTGAAGGTTTCAAATGAAAGATAAGCACTGACTACGGGTAATGGAGAAGTCACTTGCAAGAAAAACCGAAAGAAAAGTCAATCCGGGAGAAAACCGAGAATTAGGATTTTTAGTGGATTTCGGTGAAATCGGGAAGAATCACAGAAATGGCCCGACTTGGTAAGACCAAAGCCCCCAATGGATGAGGAATGATTAAAAAGGATGGCCCAAGGCTTAGATTGAAGAAAATCTGAAAATCGGACTTGTTTTGAGCAAAACCGGGTTTCGGAGGTTAAAGGGCAAAATTGGAAAAATTTGGGAAAAATAGCAAATGGACTCCGAAAATTATGGAAAATTTGTCAATCTCATTCTTAAATCATTTGAAAGAGATTGGCGAAAGAAAATCTTGATTCCGAGTTCGTTTGCAAAATGGCCAAATCTCGGGCCTCCTATGCAGTAATTCAAGCCGATAAATCCCGAAAAAATACCAAATGAGCTCCAAAAATTATGAAAACTTCCAGATCACACTTTTTAATTATTTTGAAGAGATTGGTGAAGAAAAATCTTGATTTGGAGCTCGTTTAAAAAATGGTAAAAAGTAGGGGAATAAAAGGACATTTTGGGAAGAAAAAATCCAAATAAATAGCAAACGGACTCGGATAATTTTGAAAACTTCCAGAACTCAATATTTTATTATTTTGGAAGTATTAAAAAAAGAAAAATTGAATTTGGAGCCCGTTTGATATTTATTTTGCATCCGGGGGGCAAAATGGTCGTTTCACCCAAGCAACCGAAAAGGGCTTCTTTGGGCCTTTCAAAAATTAGAGATGGGCTGGAAAAGAGAAGTGCTGGCCTGCCCAAGCCCAAAGGAAGGAGGAAGCTTAGGATTTTTTCAATCAAGTGATTAAAAATCAAGAGTTAAGTTAGAGATTTTCATTTTTGAGCTTAAGTCCCAATCCCACATCCCTTTGTAATGTCAAGCCAAGGAGGTGCTCACCTTATAAAGAAGGAGTCTTGGCCTTTGGTTGAGATCACCCACTACCCCTTGTGAGAGATAGTCTATACACTTGTATTAGGATTATCCGGGTGGTGAGTCATAGTGTTTTTGTTGAGAAGGTTTATAGCTTAATCCGTTCAAAAGCTACTTGTGAGAAGGTTTATAGCTTAATCCGTTCAAAAGCTACTTGTGAGAAGGTTTATAGCTTAATCCGTTCAAAAGCTACTTGTGAGAAGGTTTATAGCTTAATCCGTTCAAAAGCTACTTGTGAGAGGGTTTGTAGCTTAATCCGTTCAAAAGCTACTCTGAGGGTTTGTAGCTTAATCCGTTCAAAAGCTACTCTGAGGGTTTGTAGCTTAATCCGTTCAAAAGCTACTCTGAGGGTTTATAGCTTAATCCGTTCAAAAGCTACTTGGTGAGTTTTCATTTTAAAATAATGTTTCTTGTTCTTCCTTCATTTCCTTTCTTAAGTATATTTTTCTTACATTTTGTTTTTACAATAAACTCACCATGGCCAAATGGCCTACATTATTTATTTTAAGTTGTTATTTTTGATTCATTTTACCATATTGTTTATGCTATTTTCTTTATTTTTGATGTTTTAAATATTATGTTATTTCATGTTCTTAAGTTATATTTAATTTGGTTGCTTTGTTTGTTGCCATTTATGTCTTAGATATCATGTTTTTACATTTTAATTTTCTGTTTTCATGTTGTTTAAATTTGAGCATGTTTTAGAGTTAGCATATTAAGTGTTTGTGAAAATGCTTGTGTGATTCTTTGCATGATTCTTGTTTTATATCTTAGTAAGCATGTTTTAGATTTGGTATATTAGGTGTTTGTGAAAATGCTTGTGTGATTTTTGTGTTATGACTTAGTTTTTCATGCTAGCATACCAAGTGTTTGTGAAAATGCCATGCTTGTTGGAGCTTGGGGCCATTTGGCTACTCCATGTGTTTTGCATTGTGTGTTGTATTTTTGTCATGCTAGTTGTTAGGTTTTTGCATTTGCATGATATTTGGTTGGATTTTTGAATTAAGCATGCCTTGTGTTTGTGAAAATGTCATGCATGTCTTAGGTCTAGGTTACATTAAATGTCATGCAAGTTCATGTTAGGTCTAGGCCATATTATTTGTGTCATGCATTTTCCTTACATTTAGGTTTAGATCCATGCATTTCATGCATTATGTTTGCTGCATTGTTTCATGCATTTCATGTTCATGCCACTTGAATAATGACTTGAGCCAATTAATGGTTCAAGGTCATGCTCTCTTGAGCACACTTGTGGAAAATTAATTTTGTCAAATTGATTATTCTACCTTTGTGATTTTTTTTACTTAGCCAATTTTTATCTAACTTTCAAAAAGCCCTAGCTACTGCTTTCAAGTCATTTTATGAGTTTCAAATATTTTTATTTTTATTTTTAAATGATTTTATCAAAGACAAAAAATGTGTTGGCAAAACAGTTTTTTTCAGTTTTTTTTTTTTCAAAAAAACTCGTACATTTCTGATTTTTCTGGGAATTCATCTTTGATCATAAAATTAAGCCGATTTTTTCTCGTGTATTTTTACATGTCCTGAGTCTCCAATAAATGTTTCAGAATTTTTGGAATTTTTAAAAATAGGGTAAAAAATCGTGGATTAAAACTGGACAGTGGTGTCAGAATTGAATTTAAAGAAAAACAAAGCAGTTTTTTTCTCCTCCAAAAACTCATACATCTCTGGTTTTTCTGGGAATTCATCTTTGATCAAAAAATTAAGCAGATTTTTTTTCGTGTAGTTTTACATGTTGTGAGTCTCCAGTATTTTTTTTAGAATTTTTGGAATTTTTAAAAATAGGATAAAAAATCGTGGATTAAAACTGGACAGTGGTGTCAGAATTGAATTTAAAGAAAAACCATTTTTCTGATTTGGTTAATTTACTTAGAGTGGGCTAATTAGGAGGGTTAGCTACTGACTTAGGGTAATTTCTAAGCCTTTTTAAACTCTAAAAATGGTTTTTCAAGTCCCGGGTTAAGGGTAGTCAAGTTCGGATTTTTTAAACTTAGGAAATTAGAGCCATTTAAAAATTTTTAGCCCAGTTTTTATTGATAATTCAAGCTTTTCAAAATTGTTTTCAAACAATCACAAAGTATTTTGGTTTTAGAATATTTAATTTGACATATTTTCCTAAGGTAGCCGGATATCTTTTTAGATATACGGATTTCCTTAATTAAAGGAAAAAATACATTTCATGCATTGCATTTTTATTTTCATGCATATTATATGATAGCATTATTTTATTCCATGTCATTTAAATTATATGCCATACCATTCATATTTGTCATGTCATTTAGGTTGCATTATATTATTTAGACTGTACTATGTCATTTTATTTATGTCATGCATATACATATTCATTTCTTTTAAATATTTTCAAAAAAAGATAATGGTTTTCAATAAAAAAATATAAAGATATTCCCGAGTTAAAATAATTCATGAGTTCTCTACCGGGTTTGCTGGAGGGAATATCATCAATTATCATTAATAAAGGAATATCTTTCTTTCAAAAAAGAGAATGATTCGGAAAGTTTTCCAAGACTAATAAAAATTTCTATATTTTGCCACGTTTGTTGGGGAATATAGGAAAATTTTGAATTTATGAATTCCGGATCATTTTCAATAAAAAAAAAATGAAATTATTTTTCTTTAAATTGGGAATTAACTTGAAATACTAAATTTAAAACCAACTTTTACCAAGACTTGAGATAACACACAATTAATAAGGTACCGATTTATACGGGCGTTGTGGGGGTGCTAATCCTTCCCCACACGTAACCGACTCCCGAACCCGCTTCTTTGATTTCTCTGGTTTAAAACGCAGACTTGAAATCGGTTTTTAAA
Source organism: Fremontodendron californicum (assembly GCA_030761205.1). Taxonomy (NCBI): domain Eukaryota; kingdom Viridiplantae; phylum Streptophyta; class Magnoliopsida; order Malvales; family Malvaceae; genus Fremontodendron; species Fremontodendron californicum. The sequence goes on from JAULJL010000009.1 coordinate 27,101,654, forward strand.
ATGTTTTAATTAATTTTTAAAATATTTTATAAAATCGGTTTTAATAGGTGGCCGATCACACCTAGCTAAAAAAGATTGGTGGCGACTCCATGTCTTTTTTAGGTCATTTCCAAAACCTTCATTTTTTAGAGGAATTAAGTCGACTTTTCCTCGGTTTTTTTAATGTCACGCCTAACGAATAATAAAGTCTTGCTATGAGACTCGTCGTTATTTTTTTAGGTTGCGACACGAGCAATTCAAAAACCCTTACAAAATGAGTTGAAGTCTTTACCTTTAGAATTGATGATTGATTAGAATGATCTCCTAATAGTCCACTTGAAGGTTAAACCGATTCATATTGATTGGATACGTGAAGCACAGAATAATGACCCTATGCTAGTAAAGTTAAAGCAAGAAGTAAGGGATGGTGTGAGGACTGACTTTCAAATAAAGGATGAGGATGTACTGATAATGAAAAATAGGCTTTGTGTGCCTCAGGATGAAAAACTCCGGAAGGTGATTTTGGAGGAAGCTCATAACGCACCATACGCGTTACATCCCGGTAGTGTGAAGATGTATCGAACCTTAAGAGAACATTATTGGTGGCAAGGTATGAAACGGGACATAGCTGAGTTTGTTTCTAGATGCTTGGTATGCCAACAAATTAAAGCCGAGCATCAAAAACCTTCTGGGAAATTGAACCCCCTACCTATTCCTCAATGGAAGTGGGAAGATATTGCTACGGATTTCGTTTCGGGATTACCAAGAACACAGTCTGGTTATGACAGCATTTGGGTGATTGTTGATCGTTTGACCAAATCAGCTCACTTTTTGCCAGTCAAGAAGACTTTTTCCATGGAAATACTAGCTAAACTTTATGTGAACGAAATTGTTAGGTTACATGGTGCCCTAGTATCGATTATATCTGATCGAGACCTCCGATTCATATCTCGCTTTTGGCCAAGTTTGCAGAATGCTATGGGCACTAAACTAAGTTCAGTACTGCTTTTCATCCCCAAACGGATGGACAATCTGAACGGACAATTCAAATTCTGGAAGATATGCTCAGATCTTGTATTATGGAATTCAAAGGAAACTGAGATGAACACTTGCCTTTAGCAGAGTTTGCATATAACAATAGTTATCAGTCCAGCATCGACATGGCTCCGTTTGAAGCTTTGTATGGAAGGAAGTGCAGAACTCCGGTGTGTTGGGATGATACGGATGAAAGGAAATTACTAGGTCCAGAAATTGTTATGATGACTGCAGACAAAGTTGAGGTAATTGAGGAAAAGATAAAAATAGCTCAAGATCGACAAAAGAGCTATGCAGATAATCGGAGAAAATATTTAGAGTTTGAAGTTGGTGATATGGTGTTTTTGAAAGTGACTTCTTGGAAGGGAGTAATCCTGTTTGGAAGACGAGGAAAGTTGGGTCCTCGATATATAGGGCCGTATGAGATCATTGAACGGATTAGCCCAGTTGCTTATAGATTGGCCTTACCATAAAAATTGTCACGAATTCATAATGTGTTCCATGTTTCTATGCTCCGAAAGTACATTTTTGATTTTTCACATATATTAAAGGACTTGCCTATGGAAATTGAGGAAAATTTAACTTATGAAGAGCAGCCGGTTGAGATTTTGGATAGAAAGGACCAAGTTCTAAGGACTAAGACTATTCCATTAGTGAAAGTTCTTTGGAGGAATCATTCATATGAAGAAGCTACATGGGAAAAGGAGGAAGATATGCGGACTCAATATCCTCACTTGTTCAATCAAGTTAGTAAGTAAATTTTGAGGACGAAATTTTTTAACGGGGCTAAGTTGTAACAACCGAGGTTACGTATAATCATGTAATGTTAAATTCCAAAAATTTAAGGGATAAACTTGGAAATTTGTAAGAAGTTATAAGTGAAGGAAATAAAAGAAGAAAAGATCAAATTGAACATATTAAAAAGTTTAGGGGCTTAATGGTTATTTATAAAAAGTTGTGGGACCAATGTGCAATTATACCAAAAATTTAAAAATATCTTTAAGTTCATTAAATCTCTTGAAAACTCTAGAATTTTTCATCCTATTATCCAAGTAGCAGCCGGCTCCCATCCTCCCTCTCTCTCAAAATTCTCTTCAAACAACTCCACCAAAATCTCAACAATAATTACATCCAAGGTTAGTTTCTTGATAAATTCTTCCTTTTCTTTAGATATTCTACTTGAGCATGCTAAGATCTTAGCTCCATAAACATGTTAAGGTCTGAAATCCATCTATTAAGTATGAATTTTACTCAACTTGGTAAGAATTAAAAGGATTTCAAAGCATGAACAAGAAAATGGGAAGAAAAAGCAAAACAGGGGAAGTTGAGCATGCTTGCTGTTCGGATTTTCTGGGTTCGGAACATCAGGTTTTGTATTTTTTTTCCTAGAAACTAGACTTCAATACGAAAATTTTGGTTTTTGAATCACCCAAAACCGATAAGTGGTTAAAAAGATAAAATTCGGTGAAGTTGACTGTTCTGTGTTGACCCCTGTTTCAGCATAGTTTCGGGATTTATCAAATTTGATCAAAATTTTGTTCTAATTGTATGAGTTAGTTATTTTCTTCATAAATTAGACATGTTGGTTGAAATAAACCAATTGGAATCACTTCAAAATTCCTTACCAAACTCAAGTTATGATTTTCTGATCTAACTTGATATTAAGGAATTTATTGCTTAAGAGAAATATACTACTAAAGGATGGTTATGGATTATGAAAATCTCTAAGGCATGGAATACTAGAAAGGAATTTGATAAGGACATGAATATGGAATTGAATTATGGAGAAAATGATTATGGAAATGATATTAAAAAATTAAGGATATGTTGTTTTGAGTATGAGAAAATTAGTATTGACTATAGGGTAGATTAATGGGACTTAAATTGCATTCATAATTGTGTAATGCTTTGAGCATGTATAGATACTAATTATTGTTAATCTCTAGGCCACGTAGATCCGAACTCAGCTGTGGATCCCGAAGTTTCAGATCGAGGTGTACAGTGAGATCATCTCAAGGATTGTGAGTAGACGACAACTATAGTTATTTGAAATTTCTTTAATTATAATTATATATATTGCATGATATTTATTTTACGTATTAATGGTATTCCGATATATAATCATATGAATTGATTTGTTATTAAAGTACATATTTTTCAAGAAATATTATATCGAGTAAGTTGCTTGATTTATGAAATATGATTTTACATAAAATTTGACGTACATGGTTTTGGCTCCATCTGACTTAATGTATGAGATTATACCCTTGATCGGAATACGAGAGCTGCGTGCTACGCCTTTGTGGTGGGAGCCACCTCCAGAGTCCCAATTCCTTGATATTAGATTGGGGTATGGGAGCTGCATGCTACGTCTTTGTGGTGGGAGCCACCTCCAGAGTCCCTATCCCGTTATATTGCATTTTGGGGGCACATCATAGCGACACATATGCCTTTGGGGCGTCCTATGGTGGTATTGGCCTTTGGGGCCGGCTACTAGTATGCCTACATTGATATTGCCTGGTTATTTCATGGATGTATTCTTATGAATGATAGTAAGTTGGAGCCCAACTATACGTAACTTGATTTACTTTACATATTTTATACATTGATTTAATATTATAATATTGTTATACATTTGAAAACTTTGCTACGTCTTTGAATTACTCATTATGGTTTTACTATTATTTATTTTGAAAATATCAATTATGCTTTACAGATTACCATTATAGTTTTCACACGCTTTAAATGTTGTCTACTCATTGAGATATTCATATATCTCACCTCTTCTTATTTCTCATTTTCAGGACACAGTTAGGTGTCGGGATTGCTGCCTTCCTCTACTCTCCGCTTCAAGAGTATATTGACGTGGTGGGCATCATATCTAAATTTCTAGAAGATTTGTTCTCTTGATGTTTTTATCTAGTAAACCTTGTTGAGATAGGTTTACTTCTCGATATATTGTATATATTTGAAGATATGAGAGAATAGATCAATATGTTTTGACTTGAGCATAAATTGATCGTGGATAATTTTTGAATATGCATGGATATATGTGATAATAGTATTGAGAAATATTGCTGGTTAAGGATATGAATTGAATGTTATTTGCATGAGGGTTATAGTTGAGATAGAAAGGAAACTCTGCCGGATTTTAGGTAGATTATCCGGACAGGGTGTTACAATGAATCAAAGGAAATCTTATACAAAGCTTGACAATTAGATGAGCTTTGGCTCAAGGAATTTCATAATGAGATTTTGAAACTAATTTAGTTAAAGAGCATTCTTATTAAGATATGAACTAAATGAAGAATGGATTGAAACTAAATTGATTGATTATCTAATAGAATTCATATCAGATGAATCGGATGGACATTACTATATGATGACATAGAAAAGTCCATAATGCTCTAAATAGCCAAGATTGCTGAAACACTAACCTATAAAGGATTTCGAATTGTATTTGTAAAATAAACATTCATATGGGATACTAGATGTTTGGTTTTATAATTACAAATGAGCAATCAAAAGAGTTTTGAATTTACATCCCATAGGAAAGTAAATGAGTTTACTTTGAATGTTTCTACACAAGTAGGAAACAGTGGGAGTATTATGACATTTAAAAGTTAAAGGTCATAAGTAGAAATCCGAAGTTTATGCATAGGATGCATAAAGGCACAAAGATTTAGTAGGATTCATTATGATGCATTACTCATATGAGATGAGTCTACTAAACATAATGATTAAGTAGGATGCATAGTGATGCATAACTCATAAGAGATGAGTCTACTTAATAGAACATTGTTAGACAATGGATTGAGATATCCAGTTTTGATAGTGACATTCAAGAGTTGAATTTATCAAAAGGCTGAGATATCTTTTGTGCACACCTAAGGGTTAGTAGGAGTAATGAGGATTACTCATTGAACAATGTATATCAGATACATTGATGATTAAAAGGTAAATCAACAGTTATGCTATGATCTAATAGATTTAGCAACAACTAATTAATTGGATTAAATGTTAAATGAGTTTAACATAGAGAGAATCCAATAAGTGACTTAATGCCATGATGTTAATAAATCAGTCATTTGGAAACGTTCCAAATCTAAGAGGATTGGATTATTTATATTCTAAGTCAGAATACAAACCTTTTGTTTAAAGGCTGCAAGAAGCTGTATTTGGATCCATAGCTCACTAGGCTAAATAAAAGATTCCTAGTTGTTAAAGTAACAACATGAGCAATAAGGAATTGGGTTTCATTGTAATCCGGATATGTATTTGTGACTATGATAATAGAGATTATCAAAGGTTTATGACCGAAGCATATTCTCACAATAATGTATTGAAGTTATGTCCTAGTAGAGACACAATTGCTAATCGAAAGAGTTCGGCATTGGATGCATTAATGATTGGCTTAGTGCAAGTGGGAGATTGTTGGTGTATGCCCTAGAGCCAATCGGTTTGGTCAGGCATAAACTACCAATAATGCAAGCCCATCACTATATTTTAGTGATACAAGGATTTTCTTCATGTTAGTACGATGATAAGGAGTTATTAAGTACTAATCGGATGAAGCCCATGGAACATAATGGCCTTGCAAAGGAATTATATATAATTGTGAGATCCTTATGCATCAAAGCCATGTTCCTAAAACAGTTCCTGGTCATCGTATTGCCAAGATAGGGCATTTGCAATGCTCAAAGACTGGTACATGTTAAGCCTACTTACTTAGTAAGCAACTGATCTCACGTGTTGAAGTATATGAGATACTTTAGGATCACATGTAGGTGCTTTTCTGTTGAACAAGTTCACTGAACATGGCCCGCTGTGAGAACTCCATTTGGTATTGTCACTCAAGTGTCTATGGAAACGTTCTCACATGTCAGTCGTGTAAGTAGTCCTCTGACTTGTGATACCAAGTCATCTTGTATGGGGAATGTCATACTTTGATTCCATCATGAACGGATCCCTAACACAGAGTGATGCTTATGGTAGGGTGGTTTTGGGTATGACATGAATCATACGAAGATGGATGAGTGATCCAGAGAGGATTCACCACTCCAAGTGACATCAGAGACATATCTCATTTGTTCTTGGCTTAAGTTAACTTAATGGAATCTCTAGCCAGAGTAGGATAAATTTAGAAGAAATAGTTTCTCTAAGTTCACAAAGTTAACTAATAGCTGCAAGAACTAATATGAATTGAACATGAGTAGACACTGCACCATGCTCATGGTCTTTCCGGGATATTTGGTGAAAGGACCGAATTACACTGATAGACTGAACACGAAAGGTTATGTCGAGACTAACTTGACTCTCCAGTATTTGGGTGGTCATGATGGCTTGCTAGAGTCCGCTCATGATCTATGAGTACAAATTAATTAGATTAATTTATATTCATTGCCAACATATTGGAAGCCTAATGGGTCACACACAGAAAGGTGAATTAAGAGATTAAAATGGAAAGAGCCTAACTGATTAATTTGAGAATTTAATCAATATGGACTTAATTAAATAGTTTAATTAAGTGGAAGGACTTAAGGGCAAATACATAAGAGCTATTGCCCATAGTCCAAACCCTAGAGTGATTGCCGTCCCCTATAAAAGAAACATGATAGCTTGGCCGACCTCCCTATGGCCCCCTAGCCGCATATGTGATATGCTTAGAGGCTTTGGTGTCTTCTTGATTTCTTGAGTTCCTCCTTGCCTCTTCATGGATTGCTAGAGAGAAAAACGTTTTCTTTCAAGAGAGCAAAGGCATAGAGTGAAGAAGAAAGAAGATCAAGATAATCCTTGAGTTTGCCGCACCAAACCCGGAGAAGTAAGAAAAGCGTTTTCTTCTTCTTGATGCTTATGAAGCATTCGGCCATGGTATGTTTAGATGGGGAGAGGTTTCTTGAAACCTAAACTACTAGCATCGTTTTCGGCAAGACTCCATTCCTACCTTATGAAGGTTTTCTTGATCATCTTATGTGGATTACCATTAGAGGCCAGACACTTGTGTGGCTTGAAGTCTTGGATTGACAGCTTGGTGTTCAAGATTGAGTGGGCTGTTTGTAAACTCAAAATTACTATATCTTTGAGTTAAGGTATGATTCTTAATCATATGTATGCTTTATAATTAAAAGGATCGCATTAAAATTTTACAAGCATAATCTTGTAAGATTCGACTATCTCTTTGTTTATTATTCTGCTGCGTTCATGTTCTTCTTTAATTCGTTTATTGTTTGAGCATGAGGTCGAATCCCAACACAGGAAACCTTGACTTGCCTTTACACTTTTTGTCTTTCCAATCAGTTGGATCAATGTTAGAACCCCCAAAACTTGCTGCTTGTGAATATAAAAGAAACCATGAACAACATAAGAGAAGGGAAAAAATGTTTAAATGATCATCACATCTATTTCTCAAGACAAATGAATATGATACATAAATTAACCCTTAATGTCCACTCACTACAGTATTACAAACTTCAAACATCCGAGGCCTTTTTCTTCCTTTGGGAATGAGGTAGAGGTAGGGTAGAGAGAGCAATCTCATCATTAAAAAGTATTTTTGATAAATCTTATTAATTGTCACACAAATCACTTGAAAATACATAACATAATCATAACTTGCTACCTAATGAATCCTAATCTAGCAAAATCAAGGCAAATGAAAACATTCAGAGAAAGAAATGAACTCCTAAAGGCGAAAAGAAAAACTAACACTGCCTAATCAACCAACAGCCTCAAGCATTATAGAGGAAATTGAAGGAATATTACATGAGAATGAAGTAGGTGAACAAACCTCAAAAATACCATGCAACTGATGAATAATGTAGTTATAGAAAAAAATAGAGGCAAGCCATGTGTAATTGCCCTGACAAAGTCCCTGTATCTTGGTGGTAAACCTATTAAATGAGATAACAGCAACATGTAAGAATCCCCACCTAATAATGTTAATAACATAAATTAATTAAGTGACAATTACATCTATGAGAATAAGAATCTTACCAAATAGTTAGCGCTTTAAATCTTCCTGCATTGTATCATTGTTACAAACAAAGATGTACCCTTCAAGTACCTCATTTATTGGGAGTGTCTTAGCTGCAGGCAAAGTCTTGAATTTTTTGTCAATAGTATTGTTTGCACTATAGGCAGAGATATAACAAAAAAATGGCAAGCCTGGATAAACACTAAAACGAAAAAAGATCTAAAACATGAAAAAAGATAAATAAACAAATTCATAGCTTGAGGCAAAGGACTTATGATTAACAGTGGAATTATTGACAGAAGGTTTTCCATGGGACAGAGCAGCTGCAAGTGGAGTCTGTAGTAAATACTCTGTCGAAATCCAAATTAAAAAAAAAAAAAAAAAAGCTAAGAAGAACAACCAAAAGTTGGAACACCATAAGGTCAAATCTATTAAAGTGAAAGCCAAACTGTTTTAACAGTGAAAGAATCACATACCAAGAAGACATTTTAACAAATAAAGAAGGGACAAAATTAACACAGGCGGCAGACTTGGAGAGCACAGCAAAAAAAGGTTGAATGTTTGTTTTTGTGGCCAAGTTGAAGAAAGGGAAGTGTGAAAGAGATGAGCAATTCGTGGGAAGGGGAAAGGGAAGCTAACATCCAAGAAAAAAACATAAGGGCATACTTTGGTAAGAGCGCCAAAAAACAAACAAGACAGTTGACTTAAACCGGCGAAGAGGGGAGCAACAAATCTGGGTTAGTGAAGAAATACGGGACTGCCAAAAAGGACCGCTGCAGGGAAAAGGGACAAAAAATGGTAGCAAAAGCTGATAGGTAGGGGAATGGCACGAGGTTAGGATTAACAATGGCATAGTGTTTTGGATTTTTTTTTATTAAAAAATTGCCGCCAATTGTTGCTTCACTTTTGTACAAATTTTTTTGTTATTTGCCGCCACTTTCTCCCTATCTCTTCAATACTTTTTTTAAACCCTATCCCACTTGCATGCTGATAGAGGTTAAAGTTTGAATTTTTTTTTCATTTGCAACCACCATCTCCCTGCCTTTTCTGTTGGTTTCTTTTTTACGCCTACGCCTAATTGCATGCTGGAGAAGTTTGATGAAGAAGTCGAGCGGTGAGAAGGGAAATGGGGTGGGAAAGAGGAAAAAGGAGGTAGACACAGAATAGGATTTGGGATGGCAGTAGCAGTAATTGGACAGATAACCTGGAGGTAGAAGAAAGTGAAGAGAGAACAAGATACCCTACATACGTGGGATAGCCTCTCTATCCAAGAAAATATCTTAAATTTATAGTAAGGATGTTAGATAGATATTATAGATTACTTAAAAATGCAAAATAGAATATATATTATATAAAACAAAAAATAAAATAAACAGAAAACACACAATTTCATTTTTGAATTTCGTACAATAAGTACTATTTTGAAAAAGTAAAAACTTAATATATAAAATAATTACATTTATGAGAGAAAATAAGTTTTTTATTCACATATTAAAAGGTAATTTGACTATAATTAATTTTGTAAATTATTTAACTATAAAGATAAAAGATTTCCACCATTTTGAACATTTTGAATACGATAAATCAAAATATCAAAACAATGGTTTAATCACTCTTAGGGTTTATTTGGATGGACAGTAAGATTGATTCTGGTGAAATTGAAAACAGCGGTGACGATGAGATTAGTTACTGTAACGGTGAGACTAAAATCAATGATGAGATATGTGTTTGGATGCAAAAATAACGGTACCTGTGAGATGATAATGAAAATTACCATTAAAGATATTAATGTAAGAATGTATTAATAAATAATTTTTTATATATATTTTGATCATATTTAGCATTTAAAATTTCAATACATATTTTTTATATATATTTTTAAGTATTTTAATTAATTAACTAATTATATAAATTTATTTATTATATTAATATATAAATAATTTTAAAATTTTAAATAAAAATAAAAAATAAAATAAAAATAATGAGAGAAAGTTAAAAATAACTAATTTAAAAAAATTAAAAATTATTGAAAAAAAATTAAAAGGATAAGAGGGTAATTTTATTTTTCACCGGAGGGTCCAGTTGCTAACTGAAAAAGTGGTGGAATTTATTTGTACCGGGATGCACCCCACAGCAGTTACCACTCAAAAAAAGGAATATTCTTCCAGGATTCCATCGCATTGAGATCTCGTATTTTTCCAAAAAAGATTCGATTGATAAAATTTAGTATGATACTTTTGAAATCGATGATATCGATGAAATTGATATTTCAAACATTTTAATATGATTAATTAATCGTGTCATATTCATGTTAACCCATTTATATGTTATATATTATTATTTTGACACAAACAATTGTCTAGTTAACAGGGATTGTCAATTCTATTATAAATACACATACAAATATAAGAATATATATAACTATATAAATTAAATACTATAATTTATAAATAAAAAATAATTGATTAAATAATCATGAAACTTATAATCCATAATAAGTAGATAAATAATATATATATATATATATATATACATATAATTTATTATGTAAAACGAAAAGTATAAATACATAAATAATTAAGTAAACAAATATTACTTTGTTAATTTTCAGTACGAATAAAATATAAATATATTGTTATTGTTAATTTTAGCAATATAATTATTTCATATAAAAATAATTTCTAATTTTATAAGTTTTTTTAGTTGTGTAAATATATGTTACTCGGATTTGAGGGTGAATGTTGGATACAGATGTGTCGGATATGGTTATACTCAAATTTTTAAACTTTTTTTTTTTCATATATTTGGAGGAACATATTCTCATATCTATGTCCGAATGTGTGTCGAACATAAATATCGGATACAAGTATTTTGTGAAAAAAAAAAAAAAAGAGTTCAAAAAACATAAGTGTAAAAGGTCTTAATTATATATATTTTTTCTTCTCACAGCACCTCTAGTTTCAATCTTACTGTTAAAACTCCTAATTTTATTGATAGATTATCAATCTCACCGTTACCACTATATCAAACGAGGCCTCAATAATTTAAGATAACCGTAATGTAAAATCAACGAATTATTATCAAACACAATGATTTAATCACCATAATTACAATGAACACAATTATTTAATCACCATATATTGATCACAACGGATTTTAAGATGATTATTCCACAACAAACATCAATCACTATATAATGGAATCCATCCTAGCCATTGGCAATTTAGGGTTTTAGTGCAGTTTTGGGGATTCAATGCGGAGGGGACGTGCACTAGCCCCAATCCAAATGAAGCCTATAAGTTTCCGAAGATCCAACTTTGTTTTACAATTAATGCGGAACAACATGCATATAACAATTATTCCCTTTCAGTAATCAATGAACCAATAAGAATCCCACTGTGGAGTTGCAATGAAAGGAGAAAATTGGCCCCATTCTCATTGTTAACTCTCTACAAGAAAATGGTTAACCAATTCGTACAATTTACAGACAAAAGCTCACTTCTCTCTCTCTCTCTCTCTCTCTCTCTCTCTCAATAATGTATAGGCAAATGAAGATATTGTTTCAGTCCAGGTAAAAGAGAGTCACAATTTTCCGGAGACTCTTGGCTTCTTGGCATGTTTCCATGAGCAACTTGCTATCATGGAAGGCAAAGCAAATGACTTGCTGTGAAATGATGTCCCTATTACACAGCCTGCAAATTTGACCATAGACAGCATGTCAGATGAACTTTTGTCTGGCAAACTACACAGTAGATGAAGAATCCAATAGCAAGAAACTGTTGCAACTGATGCTATAAATGTTTCCTGTATGTAAAACTTGGGCATAGTGTAGATGCTTAACCAGTTTATAAGCAAAATGATGAGCTCAGTAGAAGACTAAGCTTGTGACAAGTGGGATAGTGTTCAAGCAAGTTACTGAACAAGTTTTGTAACTCGCATCAGTCTGCTGCGGCAACAGATGGTAATGCGGTGGAAGATAAATATAGATGGAAGAATTATACTATGATTGATAGATTTACTTTATTAATCTTGCATAGTTTTACGAGGTTACTTGTGATTTTATATTTATGTTAGGTTAGGTTATATTTACTAGTCTTACTTGTTTACCAAGTACTAGGTGATGGTGGATGATATCTCTGCTACATTTTAGTTCAGGGCAGCTTATGATGATGAATTGAATATTACACATAATTCTTTCTCTAGGCCTCTTGCATATTACTGATAATTGTTTCTCTATGCCTCTCTATTATTCCTCTGTTCCTCTCTTTCTTCCCCTTTGCCCCTCCGAATTGTTCCAGTTGCCTCTTTTCTCTCCCTCTACCGCTTATCCCATGGTACCAAACTAGGTGTATAGTGGCAATCTATGATCCAACAAAATAAGTTAGCACAAGCTAGCATTGCATTCTTCAATTCTTCCATAGTGGTCAATTAGCTTAGGAAAATAATTCAGCTGTGTTCATATACAGGCTTGAACAAAGTCAAACTGAATAGTAACTAAGCTAACTCAACTCAACTAAAGTCAAACTGAATACTGACTAAGCTAACTTGACTAAAGTCAAAATGACTAGTGCCTCACACTAAGCCAGCCTAGGAAAGATTGTTGTACCTCATAGTTTTTCCGCTTGTTACCCAAGCTTATCAAAGCTAACAAGCTCAGCTTAAGTGAAGGTATATTGATTGCGCACAACTGCTAAGTTTCACAAGTGAAATCCAAGATAGAGAATCTCTAACTATAAACCCTACTGCTAAAACAAGGGCAGAGTAATACAGAATACTTTATTCTGTAAAAAAACTGGCTTATCATTCAACCATGTAAATAAGCAGCTCAGGAATTCACTGCCTCTAAGTTAACAGAATGCCCAGTATCAGCTTCCCCATGAGATCTTATCACAATTTCATTATATTGACCTTGAAACCTAAAACTTAAGGTAATTCTACTCTGTGGGTGTGCGGAAAGGATAACTGGGAAAACAGAGTTCTCACAAACCTGCTAGCTTCTAGCAGAGGTAGATGATCATTATAAGGCTTCTCTATCACAGTCTTCACCTGAAAAATTGAGAATAAAACATTAAATTCACCCCAAACAGCAATATGTAATTTGAATTTCACCTACAGAATTAATTTGAGATCTTCAGTAAAACATGTTTAAAACATCCAATTTACAATGTTTAATGATCTAACTGCACAGAAGGCATCTAAACTCTTTATTACTACCACCGACTCCCTGGGCTTGGACCATGGTGGCACCAATCTTCTATAAAGCATAAAAACTTAGAAACTTGTGTTGCATTTATGCCCCAACACCTAAGCCAAGGATCTCTTTGATTAAGCAAAATTACAACAATGAGAACAAAAATTGTCAAAAAATCACATTCTTACTTACGTAATGCAGAATGGAAAAATAAAAAAACTGAATTTGCCTTAATAGTGATATAGTCTATCCATTTATAATGTGTCTTCTAGAAGATTAGGGACCAAAAAATGAAATTTTCAAATAAAAATGTCAAATGCCTATGAGCCTTAAGAACTAAATTTTCTCCTCACTATTGCATGCCATAATAATCTATTACATAGCGCTTAATACAAAAGCAATACTGCAAGCCTAGTACTGGTGAAAAAATATATTAGACTAGATACTTAAGAGATCATCTGTGCCCACAAGCCACATTCCCCATTGGTAGTCCAATAGGTAAATCCTTGGTATATGACTGTTTCCCTAGGACACCAAAAGCAACTCAAGTTAGAACTTCCAATTGACGGGCCTGTGGTGTTGCATCAGTAACGCATCAACATAAGAAATGAACATGATATAGCTTGAGAAAACTGAGTTTAACAGCACAGCCTTTCAGGTTTCAAGAACTGATTATGAACTTTCACTAGAATCTCCTTCTATGGATATTAAAAGCAACATGTTTACTAATGTAAGGAAATTAGCAATTTCAGATGAAGCCATAATAATAACCAATGGCACAGGCAACAAGTTTCCGAAGGATGAGTTAAATGCTATTTCTACTTACCTTTTCTAATAATTCCTGACTCTCAGGTGGTTGTTTCTTCAAGCTCTGCGGTAATATTACTGTAAGCAACTCTGGTTTCTCTGCTCTTAAAGCACCTCTGATAACAGCTGCATTAGTACCTGATGCACCTGATGTATAAATATGGTTTTTCTGCAAGCAATGTTAGCAGCAAGGTCAGGAACAAAACAATTTTAGGCGCAAACATATATATTTTCTTGGAGAACAAATATAGTGGGATTCCGAGCATTTCAGCATGCAACAAGTATCCATGGCGCCACATATAGAGAAGGTAAATAAAAACTTGAAGTCATGAAATCTTACAGTTATAACTAATGCATAGCTAAGAATCTCAATAAGCTCTTGGTGCATGAACCCCATATTCCGTGTCCCAAAAAATCCAATAGCTCTAGGCCCTTGTTGCTGAATTGCTAATAACTCCTGCATAAATATATGACCATAGATAGAAAGTTGGCAATCAAAACAAATTCCAAAATAATAAAATCAGCAAATGTTTTTAAGCTGCAGCAAAGACCTTGGCTAAGACATGAATTACATACCATTTATGATTAAAGGTTAATCTAATGGCCAAAGGTCCTCTCATCATCCATTTATAATTTAACCAGATACATTAAGTTAAAGAAAGTAGAGGTGTACTCAAACTTTCATTTCACAAGCAACCTAAGTTTCTTGCAGAGCTGTATATCATGAAACAAGGTTCCCACAAAGAGACAAAGGTAAAGACATTTGCAAAAATCCATTACAACCAACCAATTACAGGCATGATAGTGGCATCCCTAGTACGGGCTCAGTTCTTTACTGTCATTTCCATAAATCAAAACAGACACAACTTTCAACTTAAGTGGTACTGTCCTATAGAAAAATTACATACCTGCAAATAATCTACATCAGGAACAGGTTTCAACTCTGAAACCATAACTGCCCCAGATCCTTCCACAATAGATTGGGCTTGCGTTGGAATCTGTGTTCCTGTATCTTCGTCAGAACTGAATAAGCACACAGCATTCTCCTCTTCATATCTATAGCCACCCATCTCTTGATCTCTTCTTGTATGTCCACAAAGCCACTATACCAGTACACAAAAACAGAGTCCCTGACAGTAAATCATTAGTGAAAACCAACTGCCCACAAAGAGTGGTGATCAGCCAAGACCTCAGATTAGTTTTGAGACATGTTAAAAGTCGAATATCCTTCAATCAATATAATAGAATATGGAAGAGAAGCAATTACATATGGCAGAACATTCAATTTAGACAAAACATTCAACAACTAGGATGGAATATCTGTTCTTGCAATTTTAATATGAAAAATTGTGAAAAGAAATAATGTGATGCGGATTAAATTGGTGTCATCAGGTAATACCAACATACTTAATGCATACAAGAAGATTGATTAATGAGGCGCAAACTTTCAAAATTAGAGAACAATCGAATGAATTGGATAAACAATGCAACTTCCAATCAACTTATTTAATCAATTTAACAAGCATGCAGCCCTATGGAGCACTTGCACAAACAAATTAGGATATCATTTTAATCTTCAATAAAACTTATTACAGGACCTTAATTAAATAATATATGCAAGATCTGATGCCTTGAAAATATCCTTTTTCAAGCAAAGGAAAAAACCCTCACAATTTACACCCAGGATTACACATGCTCTTTTACTATTAATTCAGAGAATATGCAAATTCAAAGGCAACAAAGAGGCAAGAAAGGAGCGCCAACAAAGGGATTTTACTAGCCTTTAATCAACCACGGAATTCCTAACAGAAATCATTTTCTCTTATTTTTCACAAAGTGCACTTCACTGTTTTCCATTTTAATATTTATCTTCCTTGTCAATTAGACACACCACATTACAAACAACCTTATGTCGTTACCTTCCAATAGCAACTAAAATATTAGGAGTAGAACGGAACTTTTGTCACAGTCCTTGATAAAGATGCCATAAACCAATAGAATCAATAGGAGATCATACCTAACATCTCCCCCTCTTCAACTAAGTATCTAACTTATTATGGGTGCAATTTCTCCTGTTCTCAATGGTAACCTGCCATCCCACCTTGTTCAGTTCGAGTATGGTTTTCAAGGGATGTTGGTGGGCTGCATATTATCATTTATCACCAGAAGTGCACATGATTCCATTCCCAATATTCAAAAAAACAGTTTATTTTTTTATTTTTTATTTTTTATTTTCATTAACATATTTTAAATATTATAATTTTAACATGTCCCAAACCTGGCCCAATTCCATTATAACGATTTAGCATCTTAATATCTAGGTAGTCATACATCATATGTAGACATGTATGTAAAGGTGCCTACCATTCATTGAACACCATTGCCACCCTTACAATTTCCCAATGTTATCAAAAGGCTCAAGGCGCACTCTAGGTGCTAGAACCCTTATATTGCCTGAGGCAGGTGCAAAAAAAGCACTAGCCCGAATGAAGGAAAGCGCAATATGTATGTGTGTATTTTTGTATGTTTGCATGTGTATATATATAAAATAAACTTAAGATATATAATTATGATAATAAACTCTACAAAGTGGTCCAGTTTATCTTACAAAACATGCAAAATTTTCTTTTTCTTTTGTTGGCCAATATGCATGATTTCC
Source organism: Fremontodendron californicum (assembly GCA_030761205.1). Taxonomy (NCBI): domain Eukaryota; kingdom Viridiplantae; phylum Streptophyta; class Magnoliopsida; order Malvales; family Malvaceae; genus Fremontodendron; species Fremontodendron californicum. The sequence goes on from JAULJL010000009.1 coordinate 27,118,298, forward strand.
TTATGGTCCCATGTCTGTTGTTGAATATTCAAACATTGAGAAGTAGAGAGTTTGACATTATCCCTTTTTTTACTAGTAAAGGTACAATTAATTAAAAAATTAAAGAGAACTTCAATCAGGCGGACTTTTTTCCGTAGTAGCCTTACAAAAAAGGGCGTCTAAGAGCACCATGTGTGCTCTTGAACAAATTCGCCTTACCTAAAAGGGTCTGAGGCACTTTTGTTGTCGGGCGCTAAGGCTCAGTGCCTAGGCGCACACCTTAAAAACACTGCAATTTCCTATCCAACAATATGACTAATTATACATCAGAAGCAGTGATCTAAGTGAAATCATATTCATAGACAATGCTGACCAAGGTAACATAGATACTCCAGTTGGAATTGTAGCTAGCTACTAATAACCTAAGTGTTCATAAGACTGCTGCAATAGGTTCATATGCAGATACTGGTCTCACCATTTTCAAAATTTTCTTTCAGTGGAATCTTATGAATGTAATTGATCCAATTGACATGTTTTGATTCTTTTCTCGGAAGATCAGCCATTACATAAATCTCCATATATTCATAATTCAGCTAGTTTTAGTCAATTGTGAGGCCACGACGATACTATAAACACTAAAAAAAGAAGCAGAAATGAACACATAACAAAAATTCAGAGCTTTTACCCCTTATTTAAAGACATAAATGAACAACATTCTCATTATACAATTAAAAATGAAAAAAAAAAATAATCAACTTTTCATCCCCTTATGAAAAGAAAAATATAGGCTCAACTCAGAGCAAGGCTACATAATTATGATTGAATAAGACAAGCTTCAATATCTAACAAATCGAAGAAAGACCCAAGCAGAAACTGAAAAACCCACCTTCAAAACAAGTTAATTTTCCCATTAAAAGAAAACAAAAAACAGAAAGAAGAGATTGAAAAGATAAAAACTTTATTGAGAGTACCTTTTGCTTGGAAAAGGAATGTGGGTTTCTTCTGAAAGGCCATGAGTGATGAGAATGAGAGGAGAAAGTGAAATTAGGGTTTGGAGAAGAGAGAAAAGAAGAGTAATAATAAGAAGAAGAAGGAAGAGTTCTGGTGGGAGTGGTTAAAGGCAATAGCAGCCTCCTTGGTAAAGGTATGCTCATTTGCTTATTATTATTATTATGTTTCCCAGCTGATTTTTCTTTCTTTCTTTCCGGACAGCTTTTCTTTTTCTCTCTTCCTCTGCCTATCTGGTACCTGTAGTTGTAGCAGTAGTATAGGAAATATAATCCTTAAGATTTTTTTTTTATAATTTCGTTTTTGCCTCATAAAAAGGTAAGTGAAAGTTGAGAAAAAATAGGGATTGGTTAAAGGAAAAAAGAGAAAGATTTTTCCTCGGGAAAATGACAGTTAATGTAGAGGAATGTCAACAAATTAATGGTCAACGATTTTATTTATTATAATTACCGTTTTGTGTAATATGTCTAACTTATATATTTTAAGGTAGAGATTGTCAACAAATTAACGATTTTATTTATTATAATTACCATTTTGTGTAATATATCGAACTTATATATTTTAAGTGTAATGAGATATTTGTTCCGGAGACAAAATAATATCCCTACTTGCTAGGAAAAAATCAAAGCTCTAGATTGTAATTAGATCTATTCACGAATCGGACTATTTAATCGGTCGAAAAGATTTGGTTTGAATTAGATTGAGTTTAGAATAAGTTTTTTATAATTTAGATTGGCCCGATCCTACTTAGGCCAGTCTTGCTTACTATTTAATTAATAAAAAATTTAAATTTAATTATAAAAATATATAAAGATGATGTACTCAAAAGAGTATATTTTATTTAACCTTACACTAGAATGATCAATTGTTAAGTATAGTAATTAGCAAGAGTCGAGTCCATAAGGATTGGATTTTAATTTATAAATTACTAGTTTATAACTTAAGTGCAAAGAAAATAAAAGAAAATGGGGTTTGAAGTAGTTTTAAAATTAAAACAAATAAGAAAAGTAAGAAGTAAATAAGTAAGATAAAATCAAATAAGATAAATATAGTTAAGGTATCATTCGTCACCACTAAACATTATTGAGAATCAACATCAGATTTATCAATATCAATTAACTATCAACCGTAGATAACAATATCCTGTGTTATCCCAATCTTTCATTAGTTTGTCGTTAAATAGGATAAACACCACTACTTAATGTCTAACTATCAAATAACCTAGGATAAATATTTCTAGATTCAAAGTGATAGCAGCTTTAGGATAAGAAAGATAGGTTGATCTAAGCAACAAACAAATAAACATGGAATATTCAACTTAGGTTATGTTCCACTTTGCAATTAGCGAAAACTCTAACATAATCATTAATCACAAATTGCCACTTATGAAAAGGAAATCAAGATAATTACGGATCAAGACTCCTAAAGTAGCATTAGATAATTATCAAGATCTATCTAGTGTGCACCCTAAACAAATCAAGACAAAGATCATAAACAATTTTAATGAAAGAACATAAGCAATTTTGATAGAAAACCAATGATAGATAGATCTGAATATCAATTACAAAACATGTCTAGGGCTTTGAAATCACCTTTAACCAAAATAAGAATTTAGCCTAGCATAGGCATAGATAATATATACAAAAAAAAGAAAATAAAAGAATGGAGAAGAAGAAGAATGATGATCCTTGAGTCTCTTCAAAAGATGTCTAGTTTGTGGCTCAAAAGATGGTATTTATAGAGTTTTAAAACCCTGAGAACAAGTCCTTGTTGTATAAGTAAGTTAGGAGCCAGAAAATTGCGATTTTGGCAGGTTTTCCTGATTTTTTTTGCGAATTTTGGGCATTGAGGCGCTGGAGTTGGGCGCTGCAGTGCCCGGCTCTCTGCCAGCCATTTTTACTACTACTTTTTCTCGCACTTTCTCGGCTGATTTGGATGACCATTTCTTGTCCGATTTGGACGTATGGTATACCGTTGGAAAGGTATTCAAGTCAGCTTCAAAAGTCAAGAAGGGGTTTCTTTAGATAAATACTTTAACATCATGTTTTCTTAGCAACAAGTTTCGGAGGTCAAATCTGTCTGATTGCTTTGCACTAAGAATTTGATCTTTTTGACTCCCAAGTCTTCTTCCATCTTGTGATTATGATTTTGTAAGTTCTTTAATATCTTTTCACTTCATTCTCCTATATATTCCTAAAATTCAAAAATATATAAGTAATCAAAATAAAGATCGAAAGCATAACTAAAACTAAGAATAGAAAGGGCATAAAATGTGTATTTTATGACCTTATCAAATACCCCCACACTTAGCTTTTTGCTAGTCCTCGAGCAAAACAAAATCAAAATAAAGTAAGAAAATCTAATCTAATCCACTTTCATAGAAAATCCGGTGGTACTTAACATGTGACACAAGCCTTTAAAACCCTAGGTGTCCCTAGTGCACGAGTTTAGTCTCGTGAGAGTTTACCAAGATGATACCCACAAACATTGAAAACATAAGAAAAACTAACGTATACTAAAAATATTTACTCCTAATCCTTTCAATATAAATTAGAGAAAATCATTGGATAAGTCTTATAAACTAATCAATAGTTCAAAGAATTTCATAAAGAATCATGCTTGAATGTATATGGTTTGAGTTAAGCCAACATTAACATAATATATCTCAATCAAAATACTATATATTCAAACTTAATCTCAACTTCTCACATGGAATACTCTCATGATTTTCACTCTTTAAAGTAGTAGTAAAGTGTTTACACTCAATCAATCTCATGAAAACAGTTCTACCATATGCTTGCTTATCCGCTTATTCTGATGTGAACCCGTGGGGTTGAACCCTTTGAACCCACTAACAATTTAGGATACCTAACCCAGAAAAGCCAAGATTCAGGTAATGAAAACTTAAACCCAGTGAAATCCTATTTCAAAGAACCTAGATAAGCTAAGCTAGCTAGACCCCAAGAACGTTTGTTTTAAGAACTTAAGTTTGAAGGTGTTGAACGCCACAAAGAAGAATTCTTTGATAAGTTCTAAGTTCTTTCTATTGGTGTAAGCCATACAAGCCAATCTAGTTAGGCTTGTAAAACACTATTTATATATTCATGTATTGCACATTATAGTTTATTAATTATAATTGAGGTATTTCTTTATCCATAAGTATTGTTATAATTGTTATAAATGACTTGTGAAGATAAAGCCCATGAGACACAATGGCATTGCAAAGGAATTGTAAGGTGTTACAATTATGAGGATCCTTATGCATCCATGTCGTGTTTCTAAACTGTTCCTAGTCATTGTATTGTCAAGACAGGGCATTGACAATGCTCAAAGACTGGTATATGTTAAGCCTTCATGCACTTGATGCATGCAACTGATCTCATAGGTTGAAAGTATAGAGATACTTGGGGATAACATATGGGTGCTTGTTAGTTGAACAAGTTCACTGAACATGACCCGCTATGAGAGTTCCATTTGGTATTTCACTCAAGTGTCTATGGTAAATACTCTCATGTGTTAATAGTGTAAGTAATCCTTTGACTTGTGACACCAGGTCATCTTGTATGTGAACTGTCATACTTAGATTTCATCCCGAATAGGTCCTAATCAAGAGGATGCTTAAAGTAGGGTGTTATTGGGTATGACATGAAGCATACGAAGATGAATGAGTGGTCAAGAGAGGATTCATCACCCCAAGTGATTAAGGGGACATATCTCACATGTATCTGGCTTATATTAACTTATTAAAGTCCTTGGCCAAGGCAATACTTAAGAAGTTAATATAAAGCTGCAGATCTAATATGGAATGGGTAAATAGTAGACACTGAACCATGCTCTTTCCTATCCCGGGATATTTGATGAAGGGATCCAATTACACAGACATATTGTACACGAAAGGCTAGTCAAAGCTTGATGACTCTCTTGACATTTGGGTGGTCATGATGCATTGCTAGATGCCGCTCATGATCTATAAATAAAAAGAATAAATTCTTAATTGAATTTATTATATTTATTGCCAACATGTTAAGGGCCTAATAGGTCACACACAAAAGGTGATTATTGAAATTAAAATAAGATTGGGCCAGATTAAATATTCATTAAGTGTTGTGGGCTTATTGTGAATATTTAATAATATATATGTAAGGGCTTTAGTGCAATAAGTCCAAGAGTTGGCATACACTAAACCTGATAATATATATATGCCTTATGTTGTTGCCGCCTCCCCCTAAGGAAGAAAAACCCTAGTAGCCGCATTCTCTCATCTCCTTATGAGAATCGGGGCATAGAGAAAAGAGGAGGAGAAATCAGTTTTCTTCTGGCCTGCTTCTTTTCGGCTAACTAGAGTAAAAGGAGAAAGGTTTCTCACAACCTAGACCACTAGCATCGTCTTGGCAAAACATAATCTTAACCTTGTGAAGGCTTTCAGATCACCTGTGTGGATTACCGTTAGAGGTCGGACAATTGGACGACTTTGGTCTTCGACAAGCTAGCATTGTGTACAAGAGCAAGAACATCAAGAATCTATAATGTGGTTTCGACAATCTCTATTACAGAGGTATGAAATTTTTGATTGTTATCTGTTCTTGACAGCTTGATTGTTTTGAATTCATAGGCAGATCCATTGAGGGATTCGGTGTCTCTTTGTTTTATTTTATTCCGCTACGTTGTATATTTAACTTGTAGATTAAATTATACATTACTCTGTTTGAGCTTGAGCCGAATCCCAACAGTGGTATCAGAGCCTCGCTTATGTTATTCCTATAGATCTATGCTTTGATTGTTACCTTTAACAAAATTGTTTTGTTCTTTGAGTTATTCTGATCCGATTGTCACTAACCGAATTTGTGAGAAATTGCACTTGTAGTGTTTCGTTGAAGGCAGCAGTTAATCATGGTGAATTCTTGTTGATTAATTGGTTTAAAATTGTTTTAAACTGATTAATGCAACTGACGAAAGTTTGGCAGCGATTGAAAACTGTTAAGCCTGCTTTACGCAAATTTGGTGATTTTAGTGAGAAAAACTTGTAGATTTTTCTTGGTTGATTTTTAATGCATGTTTTAATGATTTTTAGGATTTAAAATTGCTTAGAATTATTCTTGGCAAGCCTGAAAAATCATAAAACTGATTTAGCATTGAAAAGTTGGAAGCTACGAAAAGCGGATAGACAGCCTGTAGGGAGATAGGGGGCGACGGCTACTCTTATTATCCAAAGCCTGCGCCTCCCTTGCTAGGGTTTTTTGGTTCTATCAGATTCTCATAGCTTATAAATTTTAGCAATATTAAGTTACTAATGTTGTAGTATCCTAGTAGAGACACAACACTAAAATTAGTAATTATGGTAATATTGTTAAATTATATAAATCACCAAAATAAGAATTTACATGAATATTCAATTAAATTATTTAATTGGATAATAATTTAATTAAAGGAAATAATCCTAATTGGATTAGGATTTATTCTAATGAGATTAAAATAAATGTTTATTATTTTCTTTGAATTAAATTATGGATCAATATAATCAATTATGGTAATTAGAGATTAAAGCATGATTTATATGTTCATAAATTGTTTGTGAATGTATGGGATGATTATGGACTTAGACCCAATATGATTGTGGATGGTTGAATTTAATTTTAAGGTTTTTATTAAATTAAATAGGGACTGCGTGCCCTACTGTATCTCTCATTTTCTGGAGTTGTAAAAATTCTTTCCTCACCTAATTCCCCTCAAATGTAACTTGAGGTTTCTTTAATACAAATGTAATTAGTTACATCAAAGTGTAAAATTAGGATTAGTTAAGATTAATTTTTGTAACTTGAAGATGAAGAAAGGCGCCATAAAGAAAAGGAGATTACAAGCAAGCTTTGAAGACTATGTATGTAATCACCTAGGAATTTGACCAACTAATTTCCTTTGATGGCTCAAGGAAATTAGATTAGAAAGTCCATAATCATCCAAGTAGAAAGCATGTTATAGATTTATTTTATGCGATATTATAAATGCTATGAATGTTTATTATGATGAGACTTAAAGAAAAGGAAATCCCTCTTTATAATATTGAGTAACATGTTTCGCATGATAAAGTTGCCTTCCATCATCATAACAAGATAACCAGAGTTCTTCCAGTAAGAGGCTTGTTGAGTCACTCAATGTCAAACTACTGTACGAATATGTTTGAGTTATGAAGTTGGGTCTTACTCAACTAATGCTATGTTGTCCAGATGCTTACAAACTTGACCGCATAGTGTTAGAGGCAAAGTTAGGCGAAGTACATATGATGTGCTTAGACAAAGAGTTGTCATCTAACTGATCTGGAGTTGCATGGAGATGCAATTGATAAGCTATGTTATCTACCCAACTAGGCTTGTTGTAATTTGTTGAGTCACTGAAGGTTGCAAGATGTTGAAAGGGATCCCAGCCCACTAGAAATACCTTGATTAGATTTTCGAATAATAGTGAGGGCTATTATCTCGAAAAATTAGTGGGAGAACCAATAAGAGATTTAATACCTCATCTTGAATTGGTATAAATGCATGAATATAACTGATATATACTTTTTCCATCTTAGGTTGTTGAAAATGGTTAATACTTTAACTGTACTGTGCGGCATTATGAATGCCATTAGTCCAAAATGTTTGGATTGGTACATGAGATTGAGAAGCGTTCTCAATGAAAGGAAGGTTGCTCACTTGACAAGTCAAGAAGAACTTATAGAAGTTTCTGAGTTGACTATGCTTGTGATTGAACTGAATCTTTCTACTGTTAAATCCAATTCCTAGATAATTGATTCAGGATGCGGTTCACATCTATGTAATGACATAAGGATGTTGAAAGGAAGTAGAAACTTGAGCAAAGATGAAGTAGTTCTTAGAGTAGGCAATGGTGTAAAAGTTGCAGCATTGGCCGTTGGAACATGTACTTTATCCTTGCCGTCTGGCATGAAATTGGAACTAAAAGATTGTTACTTTGTTACAGTATTGTCTAGAAACATCATTTCGGTTTCATACCTCACTGTTAATGATGGTTTAGAGATAAGAATGAAGGGCAATAGTTGCTCTATCATTCTTAAAGACATCACTATGGATCGGCAACATTACATAATGGATTATATGCTTTGGATCCAGAGATGCCTATGTTCAATATAAATGTCAAGAAAGCAAGAAAGGATGATCCAAGTAAGACTTACATCTGGCATTGTAGACTTGGTCATATCAATGAGACAAGGATTTCCAAATTACATAAACATGGTTATTTGGAATCCTTTGATTATGAATCATATGGGACTTGTGAATATTGTCTCCTTGGTAAGATGATCAAGACTCCCTTTACTGGAAAGGGTGAAAGAGTTAGTGTTTTATTGGGCTTAATACATTCAGATATTTGTGGGCCACTAAACACAGCTGCTAGAGGTAATTACTCATACTTCATAACCTTTATCGATGATCATTCTAGATATGGTTATGTGTATCTGATGAGATACAAGTCTGAAGCTTTTGAAAAGTTCAAAGAGTTCAAAGCTGAAGTAGAGAAACAGATTGGGAAAAATATTCTAGCTCTTAGATCGGATTGAGGAGGAGAATATTTAACCCATGATTTATTGGATCATTTGATAGATAATGGAATTCTGTCACAATGGAATCCACATGGAACTCCTCAATATAACGGAGTATTCGAGAGGAGAAATCGAACCTTGTTGGACATGGTTCGGTCCATGATGTCTAAGGCTGACCTTCCGATATCCTTTTGGGGATCTGCCTTAGAAACTGCAGCTTACCTTCTAAATAGGGTTCCAAGCAAATCGATAGATAAGGTACCATATGAGATATGGAATAGCAAGGAGCCATGTTTATCTTATCTAAAAATTTGGGGATGTACTGCTTATGTGAAGCTAGTACCTTCTGATAAGCTAAGAGCTAGATCAGAAAAATGTAAGTTTGTGGGATATCCTAAAGAGACTGCTGGATATTACTTTTACAGTCCTACTGATCAAAAGGTTTTGTGTCAAAACACGCTGTTTTTTTAGAGAAAGAGTTTATGCTAGAAGGATTCAGTGAGAGTAAAATAGATCTTGAAGAAGTTCAAGAACCACAACCTAACATTCCCTTGGAACCTAAGCCATTGTTCGAGGCATTGGATGCTTGGACTAATGCTCAAGAAACACAAGTACTCCGAAGGTCTAGTAGGGAGAGGCAAACTCCAATAAGATATGGATTTCTTTTGGAAAGAGATGTTTTGCCCATTGCTAATGAACTTGCTACCTATGAGGAAGCGATGTTGGACATCAATTCCAAGAAATGGCTAGAAGCCACGAAATCCGAAATGGAAGCCATGGAAGTGAACCATGTTTGTTCTTTAGTTGATCCACCTCAAGGGATAAAACCCATAGGGTGTAAATGGGTATATAAGATAAAGACAGACATGGATGGCAATATACAAACGTATAAGGCCAGATTGGTTGCAAAAGGTTATAATCAAGTTGAAGGTATTGATTTTGAAGAAACCTTTTAACCAGTTTCCATGGTAAAGTCCATTACGATTATGCTTGCTATTGCTGCATACCATAATTATGAGATATGGCAGATGGATGTAAAAACAACATTCCTTAACGAGAATTTGCAAGAGGAAGTGTATATGACACAACCTGAAGGTTTTTCATCCAAGGACACATCTAATAAGGTATGCAAGCTACAAAAGTACATCTATGGACTAAGGCAAGCATCTCGGAGTTGGAACATCAGGTTTGATGAAACAATTAAAGAATTTGGTTTCATTAAGAATCCTGATGAACCATGTGTTTACAAGAAGGTAAACGGACATGCAATTGTGTTCCTAGTGCTATATGTCGATGACATATTGCTCATAGGAAACGGTGTACCTATGCGTCAAACCACCAAAGTCTGGCTGTCCAAACAGTTCTCCATGAAGGATTTGGGAGAAGCAACATATATTATGGGAATTAAGATTTATAGAGATAGATCGAAAAGGCTGCTTGGATTATCCCAATCCGTTTACATAGACAAGGTGCTAAAGAGATTTAGCATGGATATATCCAAAAGAGGTAACTTGCCTATGGTACATGGTGTACAACTCTCGAAAGAGATGTGTCCTAAAACTTATGAAGAAAGGACACGGATGGATAGGATCTCGTATGCTTTGGCAATAGGATCTATCATGTACGCCATGTTATGCACAAGACCAGATGTATCATACGCTTTAAGTGTCACGAGCCGATACCAAAGCAATCCTGGTGAAATTCACTAGACTGCTCTGAAGAATATCCTCAAGTACTTGAGAAGAACTAAGGATATTTTCTTGGTCTATGGAGGGGCTGAACTCCAAGTAAGGGGTTATACAGATGCTGGTTTCCAAACTGATAAGGATGATAGTAAATCGCAAGGCGGTTACGCATTTACCTTAAATGGAGCTGCAGTCAGTTGGAAAAGTTCCAAGAAGACTACAACTGCAGATTCAACAACAGAGGCTGAATACATCTCCGCGTGTGAGGCAGTGAAGGAGGCTGTTTGGATTAAGAAGTTCATAACTGAACTTGGTGTGGTTCCAAGCATTGTTGATCCAGTACCACTTTACTGTGATAACAATGGAGCCATAGCGCGAGCTAAGGAACCACGGTCTCATCACAAATCCAAACATGTATTACAACAATATCACTTGATTAGAGATTTAATTCAAAGAGGTGATATAAGTATGGAAACGGTACCCACATAGGATAATATAGCTGATCCTTTTACTAAGGTTCTGTCCCTGCAGAAACACATTCGTCACATGGAAGGACATGGGCTTAAGTACATGGGCGATTGGCTTTAGTGCTAGTGGGAGATTGTTGATGTAAGCCCTACAAGCCAATCTAGTTAGGCTTGTAAAACACTATTTATATATTCATGTATTGCACATTATAGTTTATTAATTATAATTGAGGTATTTCTTTATCCATAAGTATTGTTATAATTGTTATAAATGACTTGTGAAGATAAAGCCCATGAGACACAATGGTATATCAAAGGAATTGTAAGGTGTTACAATTATGAGGATCCTTATGCATCCATGCCGTATTTCTAAACTGTTCCTGGTCATTGTATTGTCAAGACAGGGCATTGACAATGCTCAAAGACTGGCATATGTTAAGCCTTCATGCACTTGATGCATGCAACTGATCTCATAGGTTGAAAGTATAGAGATACTTGGGGATAACATATGGGTGCTTGTTAGTTGAACAAGTTCGCTGAACATGACCCGCTATGATTGTTCCATTTGGTATTTCACTCAAGTGTCTTTGGTAAATACTCTCATGTGTCAATAGTGTAAGTAATCCTTTGACTTGTGACACCAGGTCATCTTGTATGTGAATTGTCATACTTAGATTTCATCACGAACGGGTCCTAATCACGAGGATGCTTAAAGTAGGGTGTTATTGGGTATGACATGAAGCATACGAAGATGAATAAGTGGTCCAGAGAGGATTCATCACTCCAAGTGATTAAGGGGACATATGTCACATGTATCTGGCTTATATTAACTTATTAAAGTCCTTGGCCAAGGCAATACTTAAGGAGTTAATATACAGCTGCAGATCTAATATGGAATGGGTTAAGAGTAGACACTGAACCATGCTATTTCCTATCCCGGGATATTTGATGAACGGATCGAATTACACAGACATATTGTACACAAAAGGCTAGTCGAAGCTTGATGACTATCTTGACATTTGGGTAGTCATGACGCATTGCTAGATGCAACTCATGATCTATAAATATAAAGAATAAATTCTTAATTAAATTTATTATATTTATTGTCAACATGTTAAGGGCCTAATGGGTCACACACAAAAGGTGATTATTGAAATTAAAATGAGATTGGGCCAGATTAAATATTCATTAAGTATTGTGGGCTTATTGTGAATATTTAATAATATATGTGTAAGGGCTTTACTGCAATAAGTCCAAGAGTTGGCATACACTAAACCTGATAATATATATATGCCTTATGTTGTTGCCGCCTCCCCCTATGGAAGAAAAACCCTGGTAGCCGAATTCTCTCACCTCCCTAGAAGAATCGACACATAGAGAAAAGAGGAGGAGGAATCAGTTTTTTTTCTGGCCTGCTTCTTTTCGACTAACTAGAGTAAGAGGAGGAAGGTTTCTCACAACCTAGACCACTAGCATCGTCTTGGCAAAACATAATCTCAACCTTGTGAAGGCTTTCAGATCACCTGTGTGGATTACCATTAGATGTCGGACAATTGGATGACTTTGGTCTTCGACAAGCTAGCATTGTGTACAAGAGCAAGAACATCAAGAATCTGTGATGTGGTTTTGACAATCTCCATTACAAAGGTATGAGATTTTTTATTGTTATCTGTTCTTGATAGCTTGATCGTTTTGAATTCATAGGCAGATCCATGGAGGGATTCAGTGTCTCTTTGTTTTATTTTATTCCGCTGCGTTGTATATTTAACTTGTAGATTAAATTATACATTATCTCTGTTTGAGCATGAGCTGAATCCCAACACTTTCAAGAACTAAAAGAGAACACTCTCACTGAATAAAATCAGACTTAATTGATCAAAAGATGATAATTAATTGTAGGCGGCTAAGACATATATTTATAGCCTCCCTATAATAACCCTAATCAGCTAACCTAATAATCCTAATATAATTGCAAGTCCTTGGCAGCCAAGGACTCATTTCCTAATTACATGAGTATTCGGCCAAGCTCTCCCAATCCCCTTAGAAATGCCTTGGTCAGCTAGCCCTAATCTACTAAGCAATAATATGTAAAATATGGGCTGAACATGTTTAAGCCCAAACCTAAATAATTAAAAGATGTCCATGTTACATAATATAGGCCCAAATGCCTAAGTAATTAGAAGACTTATGATGCACCTAAAAGAGTGTATCTTATTTAACCTTGCACTTAAAAAGAATCAATTGTAGAGTATAGTAATTAGCAAGGGTCGAGTCCTCAAGGATTGGGTTTTAGTTTATAAGTTAATAGTTTATCACTTAAAAACAAGTAAACAAAAGTAAAGGGGATTTTGAGATCAGATTTGAACTAAAGTTAACAATAAGAATGAGAAAACAAGTAATTAAGAAGAATCAAATATGAGAAATATGGCTAAAGGTTCATTCTCCACCACTAGACATCATTAAGAATCAATTTCATATCTATCAACATCAATCAACTATCAAAGTTAACAACCGTAGATAACAACAAGCTCTGTTACCCCAATCTTTCCTTAGTTTGTCGTTAAATAGAACAAGCTCTCTATTTAATCTCTAACTATCAAACAACCTAGAATAAGCTCTCTAAGTTCAATTTAAATAGCAGCTTTATGATGAAAAAGATAGGTTGATCTAAGCAACAAACACATAAGCTCGGATTATTCAACTTAGGTTATGTTCCACTTTGCAATTATTGAAAACTTGACCATAATCATTAATCACAAATTGCTACTTATGAATTAGAAATCAGGACAATTACACGGATCAAGACTCCTAAACTAGCATTAGACAATTATCAAGATTTATCTAGTTGGCCACCTAAACAAATCAAAACATCATCATGAACAATTTTAATGGAAGAACTTATGTTAACCCTGAAAATTAATTACATAACATGTCTAGGGCTTTGAAATCACCCTTAACCAAATAAAAGTTTAGCCTAGCATAGGCATTGTAAACATAAACATAAAATTAAAGAGAATCTAAGAAGAAAATAAAAGAAAGATAGAAGAAGAATATTAACCTCTTGCTCTCTCAAAAACAAAGAAACAAAGAAGAAATCAAAACTTTGTAGCTTGGAGAAGTATGATTTTCGTTTGCCCCCTTGTTCTCTATTTATAGGCAATAGCTAGGGCATCAAATAAGTGAATTTCAGCTCTCTCCCTTCAATAAATGCTGACTTGCGGCTAAAGCTAAGGAAAGGTGACTGATTTTTGTGTTTTAAGGAAGGAAGGAATACTTGGCAGCCAAGGCATGTAGATATAAAGAAAGAAATAATTAATTGTAGTCAATGCACTCTTTAATGAGGAGAGATTACAAACTTGCAGCCAAAGTAAGTGTAAAGAAAGAAAATCTTGGCTGATTTAATTCTCCTACTTTGACTAGGATTAGCTTTAAGGAAAGAACTTTGCAATTAATGCAAGTTTGACAAAGTTGACAGCCAATAATACTAGGAGATGCCGCCACCTTTTATTATCTAAGAAACCATGTAATCATCTAGAGTATTTAAAGGAAGAATTAGGGTAACCCATAATAGTGCAAAAGGAAGTGGCGGCTGAAATTCTTCAAGGCTAGATAAAAGCTGCTGCTAGGGTTCTTTTGAGCTTGAAAGTAGGTTTTTCAACTAGGGTTTTTAGGGAATGAGATGTAGGCAACCGCATCTAGTCGTGCTTGAAGCTTTATTTCTTGTCCAAATTCACTCTTTTCAACTCCATAGCAATTCTTATCTTCCAAAACACCTACAAAACACAAAACCGTAGTAAATTATCAAGGATTTCAAGGAACTAAGCATAAAATATAAGGAATTGATATGTGAAAATGATGAATTTAAGCACTTATCAAATTCCCCCACACTTACTCTTTTGCTAGTCCTCGAGCAAAATCAAATAGAGAACAAAGTAAAGAAAACCTGATTTAGCTCACTTTCAATACAACTTATAGATAATCATTGAACAAGTCTTATAAACTAATCAATAGCTTAAAAAGTTTCACAAAGAATCATGCTTGATAGTAAAAGGGTTTGAATTAAGCTAACATTAACATAACATATCTTAATCAAAATAGTTCATGTTTAAACTTAATCTTAACTTCTCACATGGGATACTCTCATGATTTTCACTCTTTAAAGTGATGGTAAAGTGTTTACACTCAATCAATCTCATGAAAACAGTTCTACCATATGCTTGCTTGTCCACCTATTCTCCACTATTTAGATAATGCAACTTCATAAATCAAGAGGTCTTTTTTCAAGGTTGTAATGGGGCCAAGGGGTTATAAATGTGGTTAAAGAATAAAAGGAAAAGGATATTACAAAGGTTCCAAAGATTTCATAGAGTTTAGAGACATAATAAGATTCATATAAAGAAAACTTCTCAAAACTCTTTACAACATATAATACATAGGCCGAATATTCATGTTGGGCCTTTTCTTCATTCTAAAAAACTTTGTAACATCTTTTTCTTTTTCCACAAGTTCAAGAGATGATTCATATTTCTTTTTTTTTACATGGGAATGTATTTGGCAATATTCCCTTTCTTTTTCTCTTGACATTTCTTTTCTTTTCCCCCACACTTATTTCTTGTTTCTAACCCAAATTTTCAATAGATCTTCCTTGTCTTTGCAATATGTCTCAAAACATGTTAATTCATCTTTAGAACAAGGGTAAGAATATAAATAAGTATATTTAGGATAGGGACAAGATATGGTTACCAAAGAAATAACTTATTCAATGTAGGCTCAAATTGGTTCACTAAGGGGGATGTTCTCTTGGAACATCAATAATGGATGGCTGTTTGGCCCTGGTTAAAAATCCTATTGCCTCTATCATATTCATGTTATCACATGCATCAATATAGTCTCAACAAGGTTTAAAGCAAGTTCTAGAGAATCATGTAATCATAAGAGCACTCAAGAAAGAAATTAGATTGATATGTATAATGCATCAATCATATAGGCTCAAAAACTCACAAGGATGACTATACAAGTCAGATTTTAGTCTAAACATGTTTATTTCTCAATCAACATGTCATCTTAACATTGGCTCATAAAAAATGATATCAAGCTTAATTCTCATGAAAATTTTCTCACTAATAATCAGTTTTAGACCTATACAATTCATATCTCATCATAGTATTGAAAGTAACTAAAACATACTCAAAACAACATAAAAAGATTCAAAGACAAAACGCTCTAAATAAAATCCTAAATTCTTCCCCCCACACTTAATTTTTACATTGTCCTCAATGTAATGCTATTATCCCCAATGAAAGAATCAGAAAAGAACTAATAAACAAAATAACTAAGACTCAAAACAAAATAAACTTATGCAGCCTAAATGAACTTAAAGACACTAAACACAATTAACGAAGAAACATAAGAAAAAGATAAAGAAAAAGAGAGCAGATCTGAGGTTGGCAGTTTGGCAAAGCTTCCACTAATTGGGCTGCCTCCCAATTAGCACTTGATTGATTGTTTTCAGCCTAGCCAATAACCATTCTTGGCTTTTTAGGATTTTTTTGGCTTAGATATGAAACTTCTCAGATTTTTGCGTTTTGGAGGAAGTTTTCTTTGCAAAACAGCCAATGCATTCTCCCCCATACTTATTATTTCATCATTCTTGGTGGGGCATAGCTCTTTGAGGAGTTGTGCATATCTTGGTTCTTGTCTAATGGCATCCACAAGCAAGCTGTTTAAGGTTTCCAAAATTTGTTGTTATTGTTCCTCCTTCTTGGACTTTGCAAATCTTATAGGAAAAGGTGGAGAAGAAACATTACTATAAATAAGAACCTTAAAAGTTACCTGAGGTGCCGAAATACTCCCAATTTGAATGGTGGCTTCATTATCCTCAAGAAGTGAATCCATCTTTGAATTTGTCTCATCCTCAACTTGTTCCTCCTTCTTCAAGGTCACAATAGTAGCATTCTCCTTTGGGTTAATCAGCGATTGGGAAGGAAGTGCTTGAGATCTTTGTGCTACTAATTCCACCATACTACTAGCCAATAGGCTCATTTGCATTTCCAAACTCTGGATACTTGCCTTTGTTTCCTGTTGAAATTGCAAAGTATTAGTAACAAGAGAATTAACAAGTTCTTCTAAAGAATTACCTGAGTTTTGAGGTGGTGGGTCAAAAAGATCTTGTTGTTGATCCTATGGTTGATTGAAGACAGATTGATGAATGTAATTGGCATAAGGATCTATTTCTTGGTAATCTCTCGAGTAGCCATAATTAGTATGATCCCACCATCCCTCATGGTAAGTGTTAGAGTAATGATCATTCTGTTAGTCTTGGAACCCTTGATGGCCTTGACATCCTCCCATGGCCAATTGTTGAATTAGGGAGGTGAGATTGGCTTGTTGGTTCTCCATGTTCATGTATGCGACCAACTCTTCAAGTATTATATTGCTCAATTCCATCACTTTTTTTTTTTTTTAAATTTGAAAAAGAAAAACCTGTATGTACAAGAAAAATAAAACTAATTAGAACTGAAAATAAGAATAAACCAAGTAACAAATAAACTAAAGAAAGCAATCCCCGGCAACAGTGCCAAAAACTTGATGCACCCAAAAGAGTGTATCTTATTTAACCTTGCACTTAAAAAGAATCAGTTGTAGAGTATAGTAATTAGCAAGGGTCGAGTCCTCAAGGATTGGGTTTTAGTTTATAATAGTTTATCACTTAAAAACAAGTAAACAAAAGTAAAGGGATTTTGAGATCAGATTTAAACTAAAGTTAACAATAAGAATGAGAAAACAAGTAATTAAGAAGAATCAAATATGAGAAATATGACTAAAGGTTCATTCTCCACCACTAGACATCATTAAGAATCAATTTCATATCTCTCAACATCAATTAACTATCAAAGTTAACAACCGTAGATAACAACAAGCTCTGTTACCCCAATATTTCCTTAGTTTGTCGTTAAATAGAACAAGCTCTCTATTTAATCTCTAACTATCAGACAACCTAGAATAAGCTCTCTAAGTTCAATTAATAGCAGCTTTATTGATGAGAAAGATAGGTTGATCTAAGCAACAAACACATAATCTCGGATTATTCAACTTAGGTTATGTTCCACTTTGCAATTATTGAAAACTTGACCATAATCATTAATCACAAATTGCTACTTATGAATTGGAAATCAAGACAATTACACGGATCAAGACTCCTAAACTAACATTAGACAATTATCAAGATTTATCTCGTTGGCCACTTAAACAAATCAAAACATCATCATGAACAATTTTAATGGAAGAACATAAGCAATTTTGATAGAAAACAATGATAGATAATCTTGCAGTCAAACTTGCAGTCAAAGCACTCTTAAATTAGGAGAGATTACAAACTTGCAGCCAAAGTAAGTGTAAGGAAATAAAGTCTTGGCTGATTTTATTCTCCTACTTTGACTAGGATTAGCTTTAGGGAAAGAACTTTGCAATTAATGCAAGTTGGACAAAGTTGACAGCCAATAATACTAGGAGATGCCGTCACCTTTTATTTATCTAAGAAACCCTGTAATCAACTAGGGTATTTAAAGGAAAAATTAGGCTAACCTATAGTAGTGCAAAAGGAAGTGGTGGCTGAAATTCTTCAAGGCTAGATAAAAGCTGTCGCTAGGGTTCTTTTGATCTTGAAAGTAGGTTTTTCAACTAGGGTTTTTATGGAATGAGATGTAGGCAACCGCATCTAGTCATGCTTGAAGCTTTATTTCTTGTCCAAATTCACTCTTTTCAACTCCATAGCAATTCTTATCTTTCAAAACACCAACAAAACATAAAACCATAGTAAATTATCAAGGATTTCAAGGAACTAAGCATAAAATATAAGGAATTGATATATGAAAATGATGAATTTAAGCACTTATCAACTTAAAATAAGCCCAAATAAGCCATCTCTTAGGTTTCACATCATTTAATGAATTGGTCCTCACAATTGCCATGTCAATTAATGAATGAAAGAATAGGCCCACTTCTTTAAACATGATGCCGCCACTTGTAAGCCCTCTTAATGTGCCACCTTGTGTTCTTGAATCGCATGGACCAAACTTGGATGCAAGCCCATCTTGCATGTTGAAGCCTTTCTTGAATAACTTGCAACATGGCCAAAGTGAATTCCACCCATTCTTGCCATGTTTCCTAGATCTTCTTGGATCTTGGCCCATATAGAAATTGCCATGGGATTGGGTCAGCTATGATCCTATCATAATTGATTCTTTGATGCAGCAAGCTTATGAGCTAGATAGTGAAGATAGTTTGGAATTGGTCATTAGCAAACACCTCGGAATGGAGGAAACTGAACTAGCTTTGAAAGACCATGTGAAAGATGCATTGGCATCTTTACAAGTGTTTGTCACCTAAAGATAAAAAGTTTGATGTTTCATTTATTCATTTTCCTTTATCTAATGAGAAACTTCTACCTTCCATTTTGCAGGCACCAACTTTGGAGTTGAAACCATTACCGGACCACTTGAAATATGTGTTATTAGGTGAAAAGGATACACTATCGGTCATCATTGCCAAAAAGCTCACACCTTTGCAAGAAGAGCGACTTATCTGGGTGCTTAGAGAGCATAAGACAACAATTGGATGGACAATTGCCGATATCAAGGGAATAAGCCCTTCAATGTGCATGCACCAGATTTTGTTAAAGGAAGGGTCAAAACCAACAAGAGAGGCATAATGAAGATTGAACCCTCCCATGATGGAGGTTGTGAAAAAGGAGATATTGAAGCTCCTAGATGTTGGAGTGATCTATCCTATCTCGGATAGCAAATAGGTGAGCCCGGTCTAAGTGGTTCCAAAGAAATCAGGTGTAACGGTTGTAACAAATAATGAGAGTGAACTTGTTCCTACTAGGATTTAAACAGGGTGGCGAGTTTGTATTGACTATCGTAAACTTAATTCTACAAGTCGCAAAGTCCACTTTCCTTTACCTTTTATTGATCAAATGATTGAAAGGTTAGCTGGCCATTCTCATTATTGTTTTCTTGATGGTTTTTCAGGTTATAATCAGATTGCAATTGCTACGGAGGTCCAATAGAAAACAACTTTTTATATGTCTGTTTGGTACTTTTGCATACCGACGAATGCTATTTGGTCTTTGTAATGCACCAGCTACATTCCAAAGGTGTATGGTTAGCATATTTTCAGATTATGTAGAGAACATCATAGAAGTTTTTATGGATGATTTTAGTGTCTATGATGATTCTTTTGATAGATGTCTAGAGAACCTTACACTTGTACTTGAAAGATGCATGGAAACTAACCTTGTATTGAATTGGGAAAAATGTCACTTTATGGTAGAACAAGGAATAGTATTAGGCCATGTTATTTCTTCTAAGGGATTATAAGTAGATAAATCTAAAATAGATATTATGCATTCTTTACCACCTCCCACAAATGTGAGAGAGGTTCGTTCTTTTCTTGGACATGCATGTTTCTATAGAAGATTTATCAAGAACTTCTCAAAGATAGCGTTACCTCTTTGCAAGTTGCTACAAAAAGATGTGGTTTTCCACTTTAATGATAAATGCAAACAAGTGTTTGAAACCTTGAAAGGACTTTTACATCAGCCCCTATCATGCAACACCAGATTGGAACATACCATTTGAAATCATGTGTGATGCTAGTTGTCGATACGTGATCCAGGGTAGAGCCGTTCGAGTGAGGGGGAAAACAGGCAAGGGAAAAGACGACTTAATTCCTCTTAAGTTAAAGGGTTGAGGGTGTGAAAACGACATCGAAAAAGAAATGGAGTCGCCACCAATCTTTTTTGGCTAGGTGTGATCGGCTACCTATTAAAACTAGTTTTTATAAAATATTTTAAAATTAATTCAAACATTTTTAAAACCAATTTTATAGTCTGCACTTTGAACCACAGAAAAACAAGTGCAGGTTCGGGAGTCGATTACGTGTAGGGAAGGATTAGCACCCCCACAACGCCCGTATAAAATAGTACCTTATTAGTCGTGTATTATCTCAAATCTCGGTAAATAGTCGGTTTTAAAATTGGTGTTTGTAAATAATTCCCTTAAAAATTTATATTTTATTTGGAAATGATTCGAAATTTACTTAGCATAAAATTTCCCATGTTTTCCAACAGACTTAGCAAAACATGGAATTTTTCTTTGATTTTAAAATTCTCCGAATCATTTCCATTGAAAAAGATATTCCGTTATTAACGATAATTGATGATATCCTCCCCGACAGACCCAGCAGAGAATTCATGAATTATTTTAGTCAGGAATAATCTTGATTTATAGAAATATTATTTATTTTCCATGTGTTTGAAAATTTATTGAAAATAACCATGAATATGCGAACATGTTGCTAAGACGAAAATTAAATAGGCATGCATATTTATCATGGCATGGTAAGCAGAGTGACATAGCATAAGAATGAATGTCATGTGAATGAAATCGACATGACAAATAAAATGGCATGGCACGAAAAATGGTGTGGTATAAGAATAAATGTCATGTGAATGAAATAGACAAGGCATACAAAATGACATGGCATGAAAAATGGCATGTGAATGAAATCGACGTGACATACATAATGACATGGCATGAAAAATGGCATGTGAATGAAATCGACATGGCATGAAAAATGACAGGTGAAATGAAATCGACATGGCATACATAATGACATGGCATAAGGAGAATGTCACGTGAATGAAATTGACATGGCATACATAATGACATGGCATGTGGATGACATAAAATGACATGGCATGTGAGTGAAATCGACATGGCAAATAAAATGGCTTGGAATATGGATGACATAAAATACATGGCATAAAATGACATGGCATGTGACATGGCATAAAATTCTTCTTTCCTGCTGATTTCATTATGCTTGACATAGAGGAAAATAGTGAAATACCCATAATTCTTGGGAGACCATATTTAGCCACTAGTAGAACTCTCATTGATGTGCAAAAAGGAGAACTTACAATAAGAGTTTTAGACCAACAGGTGACTTTAAGTTTTTAAGGCTATGAAGTTTTCTAACAAATTTGATAAATGTATGGTAGTTAAAGTAGTGAATAGTGATTCGAAAGAAGCATTTAATGAAAATTGTTCCATTACACCACTTAAGGCAGTTTCATACTCTACTTCCAAGATGTATGGATGCCATAATTTTATGAATGCAAGGCCTCATAAAGCGAAGGAAAAAGGGGGCCAATGGTTCAAGTGGAAGGATGCCGGCTAATGGGCATGAGATAGTCAAGTCGATGACTATAAATCAAGCGCTTCTTGGGAGGCAATCCAAGTTCTCACCTTTTTTTTTAATTTTAATTTTTATAGTATTTTTAGTTTTATTAATTTCCTTTTCCTTTTTCTTTGTTTTGTTTTGTTTTATTAATTTTAAATCAAGTCGATGACTTCCTCAACATAAGCATGAGAATAATTTGTTTTAAATTTTTTTGTTAGTTTCATGTTAGGATGTGATTTTCACAGATTGAGCACTTAATCTCTTGCTTAGATTTGCATTGCTTATTTAAAGACTGATTATGTTGATGTGAATTGCAATTATGTCTAGAACTTAAAATTTGTTTGATTCTCTCTCGAGGCGAAATCCTAGACAACACTAAGTTGAGGAAGTGATTTAGTCCATCTTTGGATCGTTTGAGCCTTTCAAGCTTACCTTTATATATGATTATCCTTAGTCTACCTCTTTGTGCCTATTGATATATCTATTTTCTTTGATTGCCACATCTTTTAGCCTAGCCAAATAAGAAAAACCATGATTAACCCTCTCTACATAGGCATGTAATGATATTACAGGAAACAATTATGAGCCATGTTGAATTTGGGTGAATTGGTGGTGAATAAAAAAAAAGAGTTATGGTTCTTCAAAAAGAAAGAACAGAAAACAGAAAGAAAAAAAGTGAATAAATTGGTGAAGCAAAAAGGAAGTGTATTCAAAGAAAGAATGGAAAATGTAATTTGAGGAAAAGACTATAGCTCTCAAAATTTCTGATAAAAAAGTAAAGTGTCTATGGGTGAACTTAAATCGAAATATATCTTTATCATACCTTGACCCTAGCCTTACATTACAAGCTTAATAAAGACCTACTTGATCCTTGACGAAGTGTTAGTCTACATTAATGGAGAGAGATGAAAAGCAAACATATGAGAATATAGTACTATAATTCATATTTTGCATTAACATAAACTTATTCAGATTGCATGCAATGATTTGCAAAGAGATTATATGCACACACACTAAAAATCCATTCAAGCATGAAGTTTACGATTGAATTGAATCAAAGATTTGGATTATGTTTATTGATAACTCGTATAATTATATAGTTTTTAGTTATGTTTTATTATTGTTTTTTGTCAAATACGAGTTATTATTGTTTAGTCTAATTGTGTTTATGATCTTTTATATTTTTATGTAATTTGGTGTTTTTCACAAGTTTCTTTGAGTGATTTCAGATTACTAGAATTAAGGGCAAATCCAGTTCAGTTCCAGTTCCGACACCTTTTGCCATATCAGCTATATCTGGAGTTTCACTGAAGCAATAAGGCTGAAATTTGTAGCCGTGCAAAGCTAAGAGGCATATCTATCTTTTTCATGTTTTACACTTCTTGAAACGGAGTCGTTTTCCCTAGCGAAATCGACCATCAAGTTGGCTGATGTGCAATGACGTCTGTGCTGACCTGTTTTCGTATTTTGCCCATATCTGCTTATCCACATCAGCAAATGAGCTGATTCCAATGGCTATGGATCCGTAACTGATAGGGGAACCTTTTTCTAGAAGACCATATGATCAGATCAGGCCTCTAATATTGACGAAATCGACCATCAAGTTGGCTGATGTGCAATGACGTCTGTGCTGACCTGTTTTCGTATTTTGCCCATATCTGCTTATCCACATCAGAAAATGAGCTGATTCCAACGGCTATGGATCCGTAACTGATAGGGGAACCTTTTTCTAGAAGACCATGTGATCAGATCAGGCCTCCAACATTGACGAAATCGACCATCAAGTTGGCTGATCAAAATTGTCATACAATATGACGAAAATTGTTAGAAAAATTCACCCACCTATTATACCTACCTTTGAAATTTGTAAAGCTTGTCTCTTGTCATTTAGCCCTCCAAAATGTGTATAAATAGAGGGCCTTGGATGATTGTAGAGGATCATATTGTACATAGGTAGGATATTAGCCATTTTAATAAAATTCTCTAAGTTTTCTTCTTCTTTCTTTTCTCTAGTTTTCTTTCTTTTCTCTAGTTTTCTTTTTCTTTAGAGAGAGCAAGAGGTTGGATAATTAATATTCTTCCTCTTCTTCTTTCTTTCTTTTATTTTCTTCTTAGATTTTCTTTAATTTTATGTTTATGTTTACAATGCCTATGCTAGGCTAAACTTCTATTTGGTTAAGGGTGATTTCAAAGCCCTAGACATGTTTTGTGATTGATTTTCAGATTCTATCTATCATTAATTTTCTATCAAAGTTGCTTATGTTCTTCTACAAGAATTGTTCATGATGTTGTCTTGATTTATTTAGGTGTACAACTAGATAGATCTTGATAATTATCTATTGCTAGTTTAGGAGTCTTGATCCGTGTAATTGTCT
The DNA here is from genome assembly GCA_030761205.1 of Fremontodendron californicum. Lineage (NCBI taxonomy): Eukaryota > Viridiplantae > Streptophyta > Magnoliopsida > Malvales > Malvaceae > Fremontodendron > Fremontodendron californicum. The sequence continues at coordinate 27,142,611 of JAULJL010000009.1, forward strand.
TGATTTCCTATTCATAAGTGGCAATTTGTGATTAATGATTATGGTCAAGTTTTCAATAATTGCAAAGTGGAACATAACCTAAGTTGAACAATCCGAGCTTATGTGTTTGTTGCTTAGATCAACCTATCTTTCTCATCATAAAGCTGCCATTAAATTGAATTTAGAGAGCTTATTCTAGGTTGTTTAATGGTTAGAGATTAAATAGAGAGCTTATTCTATTTAACGACAAACTAAGGAAAGATTGGGGTAACAGAGCTTGTTGTTATCTACGGTTGTTAACTTTGATAGTTGGTTGATATTGATAGATCTGAAATTGATTCTTAATGATGTCTAGTGGTGGAGAATGAAACCTTAACCATATTTTTCATATTTGATTCTTCTTACTTATTTGTTTTCTTACTTTTAGTTTGCTTATTTTTTATATTTATTTTTATTGGCTGGTTATACCGCCTAATTTGTATATTAACTTTGTTTTATTTTTATTGGCTGGTTATACCGCCTAATTTAGTATATATATTTTTATTGGCTGGTTATACCGCCTAATTTAGTATATATATTTTTATTGGCTGGTTATACCGCCTTGCATCTTATTCTTATTATTTACTTTAGTTTAAATCTGGCTTCAAAAACCCCTTTTCTTTTATTGTTCTTAAATTTAAGTTTTAAACTATTAACTTATAAACTAAAACCCAATCCCTGAGGACTCGACCCTTGCTAACTACTATACTTACAATTTATCTTTTTAGTGCAAGGTTAAATAAGATACACTCTTTTGGGTGCATCAAATTTTTGGCGCCGTTGCCGGGGATTGTTTTCTTTAGTTTATTTGTAACTTGGTTTATTCTTATTTTCAGTTCTAATTAGTTCTATTTTCTTGTACATACAAGTTTTTCTTATCAAATTTTGAAAAAAAAAAAAAAGAAAAAGAAAACGATGGAATTGAGCAATCTAACACTTGAAGAGTTGGTGGCATACATGAACATGGAGAATCAACAAGCCAATCTCACCTCCCCAGTTCAACAATTGGCCATGGGAGGATGTCAAGGCCATCAAGTGTTCCAAGACCAACAGTATGATCATTACTCAAACACTTACCATGAGGGATGGTGGGATCATACTAATTATGGCTACTCGAAAAATTACCAAGAAGTAGATCCTTATGCCAATTACACTCATCCATCTAGATTTAATCAATCATGGTCTCAAGAACCAGATCTTTTTCAGCCACTACATATGACTCAAAACTCAGGTACTTCTTTAGAAGATCTTGTCGATTCTCTTGTTACTAATACTTTGCAATTTCAACAGGAAACAAGGGCAAGTATCCAGAGTTTGGAAAGGCAAATGAGCCTATTGGCTAGTAGTATGGTGGTATGGGTAGCACAAAGATCTGAAGAACTCCCTGCCCAAACGATGATTAACCCAAAGGAGAATGCTACTATTGTGACCTTGAGGAATGAGGAACAAGATGAGGATGAGACAAAATTAGAGATGAATTCTATTCTTGAGGATAATGAAGCCAATGATCCAAATAAGAGTATTTCGGCACCTGAGGTAACGTTTGAGATTCCAATTTTTACTAATGTTTCTTCTCCACCTTTTCCTAGTAGATTCGCAAAGTTTAAGGAGGATGAACATGAACAAGACACGCTGGAAACCTTAAACAGTTTGTTTGTGGATGTCGTTCAACAAGTACCAAAAGATGCACCATTCCTCGATGAGATATGCACCACCAAGGATGATGGAATAATACTTGTAATGGAGAATGCATCCACTGTTGTGCAAAGAAAGCTTCCTCTCAAACGCATAAATTTGGGAAATTTCATGTATGAGCCTGACAAGCCTAAAAAGCCAAGAAGGGGTGTTGGTTAGATTCAAAACACTAACTCAAGTGTTAATTGGGAAGGCAGCCCAATTAAAGATGAAATTGCCAACCTTCCATATTCAGATTTGCTTTCTCTTTCTTTTCCTTTTTCTTTTATTATTTTTATTGTTTTTATTTTTATTTCTTATGTTTCTTTGTTAATTGTGTTTACTGTTTTTAAGTTAATTTAGGCTGCATAAGTTTCTTTTGTTTAATAGTTCTTTTCTCTTACATATAATTCTTGCATTTGGGATTAATAGCATTACATTAATGATAATGTAAGAATTATGTGTGGGGGGAAGAATTTAGGATTTTATTTAGAGTGTTTTGTTTTTTAGTCTTTTTATGTTGTTTTTCTTTCTGATCCTTGTTTTGAAAATAACTAGATGTAAATATAATTTTTATTTTATTTTTTTTTAACCCCGGTTAAATGGCGGATAACGGTACTCCGTGATTATTTAAATCGGTTCCATCAGCTACCCACAAAACTGATATTGTATATAAATTTCTCTTCCAATTTCTCTTTCAATTTTTTTTTCATTTTTTTTTTTTTAGGATGGATGATATTCTCACAAGATTGCAGAAACGATTTCCTCCTTTTCCTCGAAATATTTTACTGAAGCTTTACCAAGTTCGACTTGAAAGATTAAGAATGCTTATGCACAAAGGGATTCCTGACGACATACGTTGGATAATTGAAGCCAAGGTACGTGAAGATGAATATCTTCCTGTTTTGCATTTACCAGGTACAGGTAGAAGCACTTTTGCAAAGAAGCGACGAGCAAAGCGCATGAGTTCAAATTGCCACAAATGTGCACGATGGACGTGTAACGGTAAATGTCGTTCTATTGGGATTCCGTCCTCTAATCGAGATGATAAAATTGAATTCATTAAGGATGGACTGAGTAAGGAGAATTTGGGTAATATCCAACTTTCTCTTGAGACGCATCCTAGTGGAGACGTACAAAGAGAAATTCTTGATTTATGGCCGCAATTCCAAAGGGAATGGCAACATCTTGGGAATCTGATGTTAAAAGACCCTATTTGCCAGCTTGTAAGAAAACTGGATGGGAAGCATATCCTCGACTCATAGAAGGCGTTTAAGCCGTTTCTGGACGTAAAACCAGAGGAAGATGTGAGCCACAATCACAACTACAATAAATGACTTCTCAGCTTTTGGTTTGATTTGCAATAACTTTATTTCGGTTTAATTTACGTGTTATTCGATTTGTGTAATTATTCTCATTTTTTTTTATTTGTCTTTTACGGTTGATTTTTCTTCTCTTTTTGATTTTCTTCCTGAAATCACGCAAAAATCTTTTGCTACGTTAACATTTTCTTCTGACAGGTCAGATACACTTTCGGCGACATTATTACTCTTGTCTGATTCACTACTCAGTCCTCTATATATTACACTATGTACTCATTCTCTTTCAGGCACTCGAAAAAAAAAAAAAAAGAAAAAAAAAATGGAAAGTACTTCGTCCCAACGCATTAAAAAAATTTGTGTCTTTGGAGGTGCTTATCCAGGGAAAAATAACATATTCGCTGATGAAGCCATAAGAGTTGGAGTAATACTTGCCCAACAAAAGATCCAGTTGATTTATGGAGGCGGTAGTACGGGTTTAATGGGAGCAGTCGCTACAGCAGCACACGCCGGGGGAAGTCCAGTTCTAGGAATCGTGCCAAAACTATTCACAAGTTTTTGTGGACCTACCGTGGGTAAGGAAATACAAGTCAGGAGTATCCCTGAACGGATAACAATCATGTACCATTGTGCCGATGCATTCATTGCTTTACCAGGAGGTCTGGGAACATTGGAAGAAATAGCTTGCGTGGCTTCTTGGTCATCTTTGGTCACAAATAAGAAACCCATTGGTTTGCTTAATATTAATGGTTATTTTAGTAATTTGCTTTCATATTTAGATAATGCTGTGCATAATGGATTCATGTTTTCAGAGGCAAGGAGAACCATAATTTCTGCTACAACCATTGAAGATTTACTCAAAAAGCTCCAAGCTTATGAGTGTTTATCTGCTACGGTTGTTTCGCAAACGCTCGGAAAAAGAAAAAGAGATATGGACGAGCAAGGAGTGGATTGCACTTTGTCTTTGTGACATTATCTAACATTTTGCTTGTTGTGTCTCAGTTATAATAAGTGGTTAGCAACCTCTGCAGGTAATATCTCCTAAATTCTACCTTTAAAATTTGACATTGGGGACAATGTCATATTTTAGTAGGGGGTAAGGGACATATTTTGCTAATTTAAAAAAAAAAAAAAATTGTGTTTTAAGCCATTTAGAAGTATTCATTCTGAACAAGGTCTGAGTAAGGGAGACTTGAGACATACCTTGTCAGTTTGATTTCTTCTTTTCAAAAAAAAAAAAGTTTGTTGTGTTTTAAGCAATTTAGAAGTATTCATTCTGAACAAGGTCTGAGTAAGTGAGACTTGAGACACACCTTGTCAGTTTGATTTTAATCTTTTTATGTTTACTTGTTAATTTTTGTTTAGTATTTTAAGATTATTCAGGTTGCATGAGTTTGTTTTGTTTTGAGTCTTAGCTTTTCCTATTCTTATGTTATTAGTTCTTTTCTCTTACACATGATTCTTTCATTTGAGTTAATAGACTTACATTGAGGACAATGTAAGAATTAAGTGTGGGGGGAATGATTTAGGATTTCTTTTATTTTTGTCTACTATTTTTTTTTATGAGTCTTTATTATTATTATTATTTTTTTAGTGTGTTTTAGTTCCTTTTTAATACAATGATGAGATATAAATTGCATAAGTCTAAAACAGATTTATTAGTGAGAAGATTTTCATGAGAATTGAGCTTGATGTCAGCCTTTTTATGAGCCAATGTTAATATGATATGTTGATTGAGAAAGAAGCATGTTTAGACTTAATCTGACTTGTATAATCATCCTTGTGAGTTTTTGAGCCTATAATGATTGATGCATTATACAAATCAATCTAATTTCTTTCTTGAGTGCTCTTATGATTACATGATTCTCTAGAACTTGCTTTAAACCGTTTGAGACTATATTGATACATGTGACAACATGAATATGATAGAGGCATTAGGATTATAACCAGAGCCAAACAGCCATCCATTATTAATGTTCCAAGAGAACACACCCTTAGTGAACCAATTTGAGCCTACATTGAATAAGCTATCTCTTTGGTAACCATAACTTGTCCCTAACCTAAATATACTTATATCTTTACCTTTGTTCCAAAGATGAATTAGCATGTTTTGAGACAAGTTGCAAAGACAAGGAAGATTTATTGAAAATTTGGGTTAGAAACAAGAAATAAGTGTGGGGGGAAAAGAAAGAAAAAAGTCAAGAGAAAAAGAAAGGGATCATTGTCAAATACATTCCCATATTAAAAATAAAAAAAAACTTCTCTTGAACTTCTAGTTAAAGTAAAAAAAAAAAGATGTTACAAAGTTGGTTAGAATGATGCAAAGGCTCAACATGAATATTTAGCCTATGTTATTATGTGCTTTATAAGAGTTTTGAGAAGTTTTATTTGTATGATCTTTTTATGTCTCTAAACTTTATGAACTCTTTGGAACCTTTGTGATATCTTTATCCTTTTGTTCTTCAACCACATTACAAACCCCTTGGCCCCATTACAACCTTGATTAAAGACCTCTTGATTCATGAAGTTGTATGATCTAAATAGTGGAGAATAGGTGGACAAGCAAGAATATGGTAGAACTGTTTTCATGAGATTGATTGAGTGTAAACACTTCACCACTACTTTAAAGAGTGAAAATCATGAGGGTATCCCATGTGAGTAGTTGAGATTAAGTTTGAATATGCACTATTTTGATTGAAATATGTTATGTTAATATTGGCTTAACTCAAACAATTTACATTCAAGCATGATTTTTTGTGAAATTCTTTAAGCTATTGATTAGTTTATAAGACTTGTTCAAAGATTGTCTCTAATTTGTATTGAAAGGATTAGGAGTAAATATTTTTAGTATATGTAGTTTATTTATATTTTAGTTTTTCAATGTTTGTGGGTATCGTTCTAGTAAATCCTCACGAGACTAAACTCGTCCACTAGGGACACCTAGGGGTTTAAAGGCTTGTGTCACATGCTAAGTGCCACCGTGATTTCCTACGAAAGTGGATTAGATTAGATTTTCTTATTTTATTTTTATTTGATTTTGCTCGAGGACTAGCAAAAAGCTAAGTGTGGGGGTGTGATAACTCGTATAATTATATAGTTTTTAGTTATGTTTTATTATTGTTTTTTTTCAAATACGAGTTATTATTGTTTAGTCTAATTGTGTTTATGATCTTTTATATTTTTATGTAATTTGGTGTTTTTCACAAGTTTCTTTGAGTGATTTCAGATTACTAGAATTAAGGGCAAATCCAGTTCAGTTCCAGTTCCGACACCTTTTGCCATATCAGCTATATCTGGAGTTTCACTGAAGCAATAAGGCTGAAATTTGTAGCCGTGCAAAGCTAAGAGGCATATCTATCTTTTTCATGTTTTACACTTCTTGAAACGGAGTCGTTTTCCCTAGCGAAATCGACCATCAAGTTGGCTGATGTGCAATGACGTCTGTGCTGACCTGTTTTCGTATTTTGCCCTTATCTGCTTATCCACATCAGCAAATGAGCTGATTCCAATGGCTATGGATCCGTAACTGATAGGGGAACCTTTGTCTAGAAGACCATATGATCAGATCAGGCCTCTAATATTGACGAAATCGACCATCAAGTTGGCTGATGTGCAATGACGTCTGTGCTGACCTGTTTTCGTATTTTGCCCATATCTGCTTATCCACATCAGCAAATGAGCTGCTTCCAACGGCTATGGATCCGTAACTGATAGGGGAACCTTTTTCTAGAAGACCATGTGATCAGATCAGGCCTCCAACATTGACGAAAGCGGCCATCAAGTTGGCTGATCAAAATTGTCATACAATATGACGAAAATTGTTAGAAAAATTCACCCACCTATTATACCTACCTTTGAAATTTGTAAAGCTTGTCTCTTGTCATTTAGCCCTCCAAAATGTGTATAAATAGAGGGCCTTGGATGATTGTAGAGGATCATATTGTACATAGGTAGGATATTAGCCATTTTAATAAAATTCTCTAAGTTTTCTTCTTCTTTCTTTTCTCTAGTTTTCTTTCTTTTCTCTAGTTTTCTTTTTCTTTAGAGAGAGCAAGAGGTTGGATAATTAATATTCTTCCTCTTCTTCTTTCTTTCTTTTATTTTCTTCTTAGATTTTCTTTAATTTTATGTTTATGTTTACAATGCCTATGCTAGGCTAAACTTCTATTTGGTTAAGGGTGATTTCAAAGCCCTAGACATGTTTTGTGATTGATTTTCAGATTCTATCTATCATTAATTTTCTATCAAAGTTGCTTATGTTCTTCTACAAGAATTGTTCATGATGTTGTCTTGATTTATTTAGGTGTACAACTAGATAGATCTTGATAATTATCTATTGCTAGTTTAGGAGTCTTGATCCGTGTAATTGTCTTGATTTCCTATTCATAAGTGGCAATTTGTGATTAATGATTATGGTCAAGTTTTCAATAATTGCAAAGTGGAACATAACCTAAGTTGAACAATCCGAGCTTATGTGTTTGTTGCTTAGATCAACCTATCTTTCTCATCATAAAGCTGCCATTAAATTGAATTTAGAGAGCTTATTCTAGGTTGTTTAATGGTTAGAGATTAAATAGAGAGCTTGTTCTATTTAACGACAAACTAAGGAAAGATTGGGGTAACAGAGCTTGTTGTTATCTACGGTTGTTAACTTTGATAGTTGGTTGATATTGATAGATCTGAAATTGATTCTTAATGATGTCTAGTGGTGGAGAATGAAACCTTAACCATATTTTTCATATTTGATTCTTCTTACTTATTTGTTTTCTTACTTTTAGTTTGCTTATTTTTTATATTTATTTTTATTGGCTGGTTATACCGCCTAATTTGTATATTAACTTTGTTTTATTTTTATTGGCTGGTTATACCGCCTAATTTAGTATATATATTTTTATTGGCTGGTTATACCGCCTAATTTAGTATATATATTTTTATTGGCTGGTTATACCGCCTTGCATCTTATTCTTATTATTTACTTTAGTTTAAATCTGGCTTCAAAAACCCCTTTTCTTTTATTGTTCTTGAATTTAAGTTTTAAACTATTAACTTATAAACTAAAACCCAATCCCTGAGGACTCGACCCTTGCTAACTACTATACTTACAATTTATCTTTTTAGTGCAAGGTTAAATAAGATACACTCTTTTGGGTGCATCATTTATGTTCTAGTTTGAATCAGGATTTTGAGGTAACTTTTGAGGAAAATTTAAGAAATCATTATTTGAGTGCATTTATCTTGAGTTGTGTTTTGAGTCATTTTATTTAGTTTGTTTTGTTTTGTTTTGTTTTGCTCGAGGACTAGCAAAATATTAAGTTTGGGAGTGTGATAACTCTAGAAAATATAGTTATTTTGCCACCTTTTATGCTTTTGAATCTGCTAAGTCCTTGAGGATTTTATTAGGATTTGATTAGTTTTAGATGTTTTTATATTTATTTTAATTATCCATTTTATGTTTAAAATAGTTATTTAGTTTTTATTTATGTGTTTTTATAGGTCCAAGGTGATCTGGAGCTTCGAGATGCAAAACGACAAAAATCAGTGCATTCCAATGAGTAGGCAGATTCGACCTCTGGAGCTTCTTTAAAGAAAAACTTGATCTTAAATACTTCAAATGAGAAAACTCCCTTCTTTAATTTTGAAGCTGACTTCCATACCTCTCCAACGATATAAGGTGCATCAAATTCAGATGAGATTTTCCTAGTCAAACAGCTAATGAAGTTTGAGAAGACGGCATGAACCAATTCGAACAAACGGAGGGGAAACACCAAGGGGGCAGAATAGGTGGTGCTGCAGCGCCTAAAGCTGGCACCGTAGTGCCAATGGTGAATAGTAAACTCACAAAAAATGTAAAAAAAACATAAAACTTACCTGTTTTGCTTGGGAACAAAGTTTCAGACTCTAGGAGGCCTTGGACACTTTAAATAGGACTCTTTTAGGTCAAAATAAAGAGGATTAGACATCTAGAAACCTAATTTTGTCTCAAAAAGATTGAATTCATCAAATTCTCTCAAGAAGATTGAAGATTTGAAGATTCAAGAACTGACAACTCTTAGTTTTCTCTTCTTTATTTTTCTTGTGTTGTTGATGATGGTGAAACTATTTGATTACTTGCTTTCATTAATTATCATGAACTAAATCTCTTTTACTAGGATTTCAATGGAACTCAACACATAGATTGAATTTACTTTCTCTCTCTAGCTTGATTTAATGGTTTATTGAGTTGTTTGTTCATTCTTGTTCTTAATGATTCTAATTGATTGGCCACCAATTAGATTGATTTGTTAACCTAAATACAACTTGAAAAGGGAGTTTAGTGTTAGACATGGATTGAATGACATATGTTTCATATTCATTAATTAGGATAAATTAATCTGCAGATAGGGTAGGAATACACTTACTTGTCATGTGTAACCATTGTTAGAGCCTAAGCTTAATGAGTTCTTCTTTAATTCAATTATCATAGGAATATAGTTAATTGGTTAAGAAGGATATTTTTATGAGACCATCGAAAGATTCTTATAAATAAGATAGAACTCTAGGTTAACAATTCAGGATCATTAATCAAGTGAAGAGGTAGAGAGAGATTCAAGCGAAGTACTGAGGGAAATTGTAATCATAGGCTTGTATAATTAATTGAATTCACCCTTTTTAGTTTACTTGTTTTCAGTATTAGTTTCTTTTAATTTTAGTTTTTAATTGCCATCTTTATTTAATTTTTTAGATAAGATTGATTGTGTTAATTTTAGTATTTAGCAAAATTAATAACAATTCCTCGTGGGATCGACACTTTACTTTTCACTTTATTACTTGTCAACGTGAACATGCGTGATTAAAATCGACAACATGCACCCGAACTTTGCCATTTTTCAAATAAGCTCCGATTTCGGATTTTTCTTCACCAATCTCTTCCAAAAATTATGAAACTCAGATCTGGAAGTTTTCTTAATTTTTCGAGACCGTTTGCTATTTCTCCTGGATTATCTTTTGGAATTTTCGAGATTGCCCTTCAACCTCCAAAACCTCAGTTTTACTCAAAATGGGTCCGATTTTCGGATTTTCTTTTTCCACTTCTTTGTCCTATATTAAATTTGAGTTGGTCCAAAAACGCCCAATTTTTACGATCACATTCCCCTCCGATTTGGTTTTCCCTTCTTCAAACTCGAGAAATTTCTCTTTTTTCGTTTCTGCTCTAACCGGCTTTTCCTTGGGATCCACTTCAAACTGGGCCTTGGTCTATTTTTTATTATTCATCCTTTATCAATTAGGGGCTTCAATTTCATCGAATCGGGCCATCTCTGCAGTTTTCCCCAAATTTGTCGGATTAGGTCGTCCCCTATATTGAATTTTTGCAACCCAACTTCCGAACTCTATATCTTTCGTTGTAGACCTCGAATTATCAAAATTCTTTCGCCATTGTTCAATTCAACTTCGAATCTTGATTTTGACTAAGAGTTGACTTTTTTAGTGGTTGACTTTTTGAAGTTGACTTTTTTGGGGTTGATTTTTTTTTTAGTTGACTTTTTGTGCTGACCTCTGAAATAAAGTCTTGGGGACCCATCTATGGAATGGTGGAAGTCTCTTTGCGTTCCGGGAAATTAAAAAGGAGAATCTGCTTGGTTTAGGGGGCTCGGACAAAATTAGGTGTCTATAGCTGCCCCTCTTTGACTATTGCTGAGAATCAGGAATCAAGCAAAGATAAACTAGACAATAATTTTGTCCGGTCAGTGAAATCACATGTGCAAGATAAGAAGGGGAAATTTCCATTTTTCCATTCATCATTTTTTTGTTTTTTGATTTTTTTGTAAATTGTAAAATAAAATTTGTCCTTAAATTGAGTTCCTTGACTAATCAAGGCTCGACTCGTCTTAAGGAAACAAGTTCAATTTGCAAGAGAAGGAAATACCTCGACGGGAGTCTTGGGGCCTTACCTCATCTTGGTGCAGTTCTGATATGCAAGAAAAGAAAATACCTCGACGAAAGTCCTGGGGGTCTTATCCTATCTTGGTGTGGTCTTGATTTGCAAGAGAAGAAAATACCTCGATGGAAGTCTCGAGGTCTTATCCCATCTTGGTGTGGTCTTGATTTGCAAGAGAAGAAAATACCTCGGCGGTAGTCCCGCGGCCTTATCCTATCTTGGTGCTAACCTTACTAGTGAAACCAAAAATTAAAAAGACCTAGGTCAACCCATAGATCCAAAAATTATCTAGGCGAAACCATAGATAATTTTCAAATAAATTGACTTGGGCGGGACCAAAAGTCGAAAAGTTATCTAGGCAAAACCATAGATAATTTTCAAATGAGATGAGTTGGGCGAAACCAGAAGTCAAAAAAGATCTGGATGGAGCCAAAGATTGAAATGACTTGGGTGAAACCAAAAGTCCAAGAGAGATCTAGATGGAACCAGGGGTATTTTTTGAATATGGTTTCCGGATCCACGGTTTTTGAAAATGTGTTGAATTTTACCTGAAGGTTTTGAGAGAAGATGCAAATGCTTCATGATGCAGAGATTAAACAAGACACATTGGAATTTTGGTGCAACTGCAAATGTCTTGGATTGATGCAAATGCTTCTGAATGATACAAATTAAATATTAGCTGTATGCAAAATGCTTCTAAATAATGCAAATGCAAAGATCAATATTGACGCAACTACTTCATAGAATGATGTAGATGCAAAGGTTGGCATTGTGCAAATGCTTCCGAATGATGCAAATGCAAAGATTAGTAGTATGCAAGATGCTTCTAAATGATGCAAATGCAAAGATCAATAATGATACAAATGCTTCATGAAAAGATGCAGATGCCCCTACGAATCGTGTTCATGTAAGTGGTCCATAAATGGTGTAATTGCAGCTACAATAATGAAGATGCAATGATCCTAGAAATGATGCAATTGCTTGAGATGATGCAAATGCAAATATCCATGAAGGATGTAAATGTAAAGGTAGAATGCAGATGCTCATGGAATAGTGCAAATGCAAATACCCATGAATGATGCAAATTCTTGCTGACACGGTGCAGATGCAAAGCTCAATAAAGAGGTAAGTGCTTATGAGTGATGCAAGTGCCCTCGATCATTTTTTCTAGACTTTGGCTTGGCCTTTCCTTTTCAAATCAGAGTGTATCTTGAGCACTCGTGCCCCATAAGAGATCATTCCCTTTTTGGTCTTCGGCTATCTTTTTGCCCCAACAGTTTTCAAACTCTTATCAACAAAAGCTTGTTTGCTGAGTTCTATGTCTGGAAGTCAAGGTCAACCCTAGTAGTTCCATACCTTTGGGTTAGAAAAACCCTTGTTTCATGTCAACATAAAAAATGGTTATTTCAAAAATACTTTTATTTGTTTTCCCTTTTTGAAAAAAATTTGCTCACTTAATGAAAACTTATGAGCCAAAAATATTAACCCCACAGTGTGTGATGTACAAATCTTTTGAAGACTGTTGATCACTGTTAGAAATTTCCCTAAGTGTCAATCTGGGTTTTTCAACTTAAATTGAAATGCTTGATACAACAGGATTTTGGTTGATCAAAAAAAACTTCACAACAAAAATGTATGTCCCTTCCAGGCTCACAAATGAAACAAGTTTTATAAAATAAGAATTCGTTGAGAATCAAACAAATTCAACATTCTTTTAGTTTCCAAATCATGGCGTTTTGACAAGCGCCAAGATTGGCCAGGACGTCCAAACTAGAAAGTTGATTTTAGAGGGAAAAAGTCTTAGTTTTTGAAGTCAATCCTCCAAATGAAAGCTGACAATTTAGGAGGTTCAGGAATTCCTAGATGTTCCTCGATTTCTTCAAGATGACCTCTTCTTTTGTTGTGGCATCGACATCAAAAATTCTGTTTTACTGTAGATCGCCTATTTTTAGGTTTTCGCCCTAGAGTCTCATTCTTTCCATTTTTTTTCTCCTTATTTTTTTATTGTTCTACCATGCACTTGAGAATTCTAAATTCTTCCATAGTGAAATGATAATTCGATGAGATGGGATGGGATAAAATTTTTTATCTGAGGAAAAACCGTTCAAGTTAAATATTCATGCTTGATCAAAATGGACTTTTAAAGCACGTAATGTAGGCCAAGGTTCGGGTTTAAGAAAAAAGGATAAGTAGGCTCGAAATATGTGTTTGAGGGTAATCAGATCAAGGATCATTTCTTGAGGAGGATTCCTTTTGAAGCATTTATCCCTTTTGGACTTTTTTTTTCCTTTTGCTCATTTTCTTCTTTGTTCCCGGCTTTCATTTGTCGTACTTTTTCACACATTTTTCTTTGTGTGTGTTTTTTCTTTTGTTTTGTTCTTGGCTTTCATTTCACCATCTTTTTCCTTTTCCTTTTGCATCTTCATTTCGATAGAGTGAGCCCGTATTTATTTGGTAGGTCAATTTGCTTTGTTTCTGTCTTCGAGTTATGACCCATTTCTTTGTGGTCTTTGGGAAGATCTTTCCTCGCATTTTCCCCCTAGTGTAGAGGGTGATTCTTGATCAGGGTTCAAAGAAAAAATAATTCTTTCGGCTTAATAGGGGTGACTATAGATAATTTCTTTTTGTGAAAGGGACATGAAAGATGGTCATTTCTCATATCAAGCACAAATATTCTCATTGAAGAGCAATCCCCAAGGGGAATAGATAATCAAAATTTCATTTTGCACTTTGGAATCATCCAAATTCTCATATGCATGATATCGCAATTTTTTTATCACATGCCCCAATGATTCATGCGTTAATTCCATCCTTATTCATCATGTATCCATCATTTCTACATATGATACCCCAATTTGATTAACCATGAGAATGAGGAACATCGCGAGTCTTAGTCTATACTGAAAAGGTTGAGTTTCAATCTTGGGTTTGTTTGAAATGACAAGGAAAATATAACCCAAAAACTGGTTTTCTCTAAGACGTGGGATAATCTGGTAGGGTCATTGTGCCCCAAGTGTCAATCAAGAAAAGATGCTCGGGCAATTTGTGTTTTGTGGTCATTGGAAATATATGAATGGCTTTGGCACAACCTTGAGGCACATCACATTACCATGATCTAAATTCTTGAAAGAATGTCTCATTTGTTAGAGTTTCCAAGGAGCTCGAAAAATTTTCAAAAAAATCGTTCCTTTGCTCATAGCCTAGACTAGGATCTACATCTTTGCTTATTCTGCAAGGACAATGGTTTATGAAGTTCAATCATTCATATTCTTTGAAGCATTAGGTCTTTCCAGTGGTCTTGATTCAAGGGATTTAGGCATAGGAAAGCCCAAAAGAGAGGGGGAAGGGTATTGGGTCATTTCTAACAATAATCATCAATATTCTCGAGATTGTTCATTATTAAAACTTTATTAATTCTTGTTTTTGCACATTCAAATTATTGTTAAAACACAATAAACACCAAGCATTTAAAATTCAAAAATTTATTTAGCTTATATGGATGTCGACATGCGACAAGTGCTTTCATCATTAGGTATGAAACTACATGCATAAAAAAACTATTGACATGCCTTCCCATAATTCAAACTGGCTATTCCTGGGTACTCTCTTTGACCTTTTCATCTTCCTCCCCTATTATGACATCCATAAAGGTCTTATCATTTCCATTCAGTGAATCCTCTACGCTATCTGACCTTTATTTCTTCACCACATCCAACTGCCCTTTATTGATGAGTGCTTGAACCTTCCATTTTTGACATATGCAATTTTCTGTGGAATGTCCTCGGATCCCGAAATGATAATCAAAATATGCGTTCTCGTCATACCAGCTCGAGTATGGGGGTTGGATAGGCTCTACTGGAACTTTAGTGAGGAGTTGCTATTCGACCAGCTGGGGCAATAGTTCAGAGTAAGACAAGGGGAGTGACTCAAACCGATCTCTTTTTCAGATGTCCTTCGGCTTCCTTTGGCCGACAAGAGGTTGAAGATTTGTTGGATTTTGAGAGGCCATCGGGTATAAGTATGAACCTTGGGATATGTTGTTCATAAAAGGACAGGATAGTTGGCACGAGGGGACCTGAAGATATGGGGCAAAGCCTCCCATAGCTTGTACATATTTCTTTTTCTCTTTGGGTATGCTGTTTCTCTCTGTTGGTTTAAAACTATGCTACCTCAGGCTCATGCAAAAACATGATAATCAAAGAGCAGTGGAAATAAAACAAAGAAGCACCCGAAGTACAACAGGATCTTAGGCTTGTGTTTGCATAGGTTTATAACATTCAAAAACAATTAAATCACCCATATGATTTAGACATTACCCACTCAAGATATCGTAACCCTAAGTTGCAGATCCTAATCTCGAATCCAAGACCTACAAAGCTTCAAACTCATTCAAGACCACAAGAAGCACAATTGTCCTTCCACTAGAGCTAGTCCACACGAACAGCTGATGGATCCTTCTCTAAGGTATGGTGATTCACTTGTGCTAGCAAGTTGATCCTAAGATCACAATCAAAAGATCTATATTCTTGTGCCTTTCTCCCTTAATCAATCTCACTGAACTAGGTGAAGAAGCGGCAAGCAGAACACTAAGGTAAGAGGAATTGTGGCAAGCCTTAGGGAGGCTACGATTTCACTCTTTTGCTAGGTTAGAGTTCTCTTCTTGAAACCAAACTTTTTCTTAAGCAAAATAAGAATATCACAAATAGAATAGAGCTAGCTTGGGTGGCTACAACCTCTAAAATAGATTATATAGTGGCGCACACCCTAATCCCAATCTCCCTATGCTTGGCCGGCCTCCTGTAACTTGTTGCACAAGATTTTTCATTAATCCACTTGGACTTAAACTATTTAATTCTAAGATGGATCAATAGGTCCATTATATTATCTAATAATGATAATGGTCCTTAATGCCTTAAGTTGGGCCAACCATCCTTAGTGGACAGTCCTAAATTAGAATAGTCACTTTGGACCCTTTCTAATTTTGTCATGCTTATTTATTGGATAGATTAATTTCTAAACGAAAGTAATTTAATTCTCAATTAAATTTTCTTTCTCCTCATGAAACAATTCATGTCATCAATCTATTAATGTCATCTCATGATATTATTCCAATATAGTATAGTCAATCGCAATTCACTTTGCACATCTATATGTCAAAGTCGACTACTACACTAGATAAGACTTCTTGATTCCTCTTATCTTATTAAGACATTGTCATTGGATTTCTCAATCTCAATTATGTCTTAATCCATCTCAATTGAACTTCTTGAATTGAGTCCTTATTATAGATCTTTTATTCCATTAAGTTTTACCTTAATAGAATACCATGTTTAATCCATACATATATGTTATTATGTGTGTCACCCTCTTGGTTCCCAATATGTTGAAAATGATTATAAGTTAATCATATTAACTTTTTATCATAGATCAAGAGCGGGATCCAGCAACCCATCATGACCACCCAAATACTGTGAAGTCAGCGTGACCTTTTTAGAACCTTTCAGCAACCAGCTTGTCAGTGTAATACGTTCCTTTCACCATATATTCCGGATAGCGCATGAGCATGGTGCAGTGTCTAATCATGATCAATCCATATTAGTTCTTCACAACTTATGATTAACCTTATGAATTCAGAGAAACAACTTTCTCCTAAATCCATTATGCATTGGCCAAAGACTTAATCAAGTTAATCGTAGTCAAGAACAAATGAGATATGTCTCCAATATCACAGGGAGTGGTGAATCCTCTCTAGATCACTCATTCATCTTGGTATGGTTCATGTCATACCCAATAACACCTTACTTTAAGCATCCTCATGATTGGGACCTGTTCGTGATGAAATCTAAGTATGACACTCTCTATACAAGATGACCTGGTATCACAAGTCTGAGGACTAATTTACATGACTAGTACTAAGAGAACATTATCATAGATACTAGAGTGATATATTACCAAGTGAAGGCCATATTCAGTGAACTTGTTCAACAGACAAGCATCTATATGTTATCCCAGGTATCCCATACTTCAACCTATATGAGATCGGTTGCTTACTTCATAAGTAAGAAGGCTTAACATATACTAGTCTTTGACCATTGCCAATGCCCAGTCTTGGCAATACGATGACCAGGAACAGTTTGAGGAACAAGGCTTTAATTCATAAGGATCTCATAAGTATAACTCTTTATATTTCCTTTGTAAGGCCATTATGTTCCATAGGCTTCATCCGATTAGTACTTAATAACTCCTTATTATTGCACTAACATGAAAGAAAACCTTGTATCACTATAATCATAGCGAAAGGTATGGATTATTGACTGTGTATCCCAAGCTCAATCTGATTCGCTCTAGGGCATACACCAACAATCTCCCACTTGCTCTAAGCCAATCACTAACTCATCTAATGCCGAACTCTTTCGATTATTAATTGTGTCTCTACAAGGACATTGCTTAAGTGCATCGAGAATATGCTTTGTCATATACATGATAATCTTGTTATCAAGGTTAATAATTCAGATCACAAAAAGACCTAGATTCCATTCATATGGCTCAGTTGTATCTTAAACAATATTGGAATTCATTTGTTAGCTAGTAGCTAATGATCCAAATATAACTCCTTTTGCAAGCCAAAACAAAAGAGTTAGTCTTAAAAACCTTTAATATAAACGTGCAATCTTTTCAAGTATGGAACGTTTCCTACTAATTGCATTTTTTCAAAAAATGACAATTTATCACAACATTTTATCATTCAAAAAGTTATTAATAGCTCCCACTAAATCCTACATATGTAGATGTTAAGGGATTAATTCAATAACAATTCGAATTCCATATTACTAAGCTAAATGGTATTCAAAATGCTTTGCAAGTTGTATAACATATAAGACTAAGTTGTAGAACTATTCTATAACCGATTTAGTTAAGAGGAAATTAAATAAGCATGGCATCCTATACAAGCAAAACAATATGTTTCGAAAACATAAATAAAATATCCTCAACATTGGCATATAATGCCAATGAAAACATCAAATGTTTCTGAATAAATCTTAACTAAATAGTCTTATTAATAAACCCATAAGATCGGCAAGCTCTGATGTAGCATCAAACTCGGTTGCCATCTTCATGGTCCAGCTTCACTACTCTTTCCTTTGGTCTCTACAATCTGTCATACATACTTAGTACCAAATGATAGGTATATATACCAAGAGGAGTAAATCAGATTATACCTGAAGTTGAAACTTCTTTCAGCTTCTTTCCCTTGTTAGATTCAAGGTACTCCTTGCAATTGCGCCTCCAATGACCAGTTTTCCCACAATGGAAGCAAGCTTTTTTAGCATTGTCCTTATCCTTTGCTTCCTTTGCAACACCATTATTAGGCTTAAAACTCTTTGAAGCAGAAGGTACATCCCATCTAGTCTTCCTTTTCTTCTTACCTTTCAGTTTAGAGGAAGAGACTAAATGGATAGATGACTTGTCCTTAACAATGGTTTGCTCGGCCTGTGTGAGCATATTCAATAACCCAGAAAGGGTTGCCTCCAAGTGGTTCATGTTGAAGTTCAACACAAACTGCGAATAGCTCTCAGACAGTGAAGAAAAAATTAGATCAACGCTTAGATCGTGATCCATAACCCATCCAATCTGCTCTAATCGGGTAATATGCCCTATCATCTTAAGTACATGAGGCCTCACTGGCTTCCCTTTGACATCTTTGTTTGGAACAATTCCTTTGAGATGTCAAATCTCTTAGTGTGATTCTCCTTAGCGAACAGTTCTCTAAGGTTAAGGATGATATCTTGAGCATTCATAGCCTCATGCTGCTTTTGGAGATCGGGTGCCATACTAGACAACATCACACATGTTGCTTGTACGAGATCATCTCTATGAACTCTATAGGCCACCCTTTCCTCCTAAGTTGCATCAGCAGCAGGCTCATCTGGGATGGGTTCATCAAGAACATAAGCTTTCTTTTCCTATGTCAAGACAATCTTAACATTGCGAAACCAATCAACGAAGTTTGGTCCAATTAACATAGCGTTTATATCATATATGAATCAAAACAATTAACAATCAATAATTAGCAAGTAGTAATCATTTATGTCAGGCTTTAATACTTAAATGATTATCCTCATTATTTTAACAAAATAATAGCCCTCTACTACTATTTCAAGAAATTTAACTCTTAAACTTCTTAATGAGCTAGGACCCCTTTCATTCTAGCTTAACCTTGAGTGACTCAACAAGCTATGTTGAAACTAATTGAGTAGGTAACTTAGTTTACCAATTACATCTCTATGCAACTCGTAGATCCAGTTAGGTGACAACTCTTTGCCTAAATACATCATATGCATTTCGCCTAACTTTGCCTTTAAATGTCATGTGATCAAGTTTGACGCTTTCGGATTACATAACACTTAGTTGAGTAAGACCCACCTTCAATAACTCAAACATGTTCGTACATAAGTTTGACCTTAAGTGACTCAACAAGCCTCCGAATGGAAGAACTCCAGTTATCTTGTTATGATGGTGGAAGGCAACTTATCATGCGTAACATGGACTCAATATAATTTAATGAGGCATTTCATTTAACTTTTATATAGGTCTCATTGATTTCATACTTGATTGACATGCATAGCATTCATTCAATTACATACATCGCATATACATAATTCAAAATAAATCTATCACATGCAATCTACTAGGATGATTATGGACTTTATACTAATCTAGTTTCCTTGAGCCATTAGGAAAATAGTTGGTCGAATTCCTAGGGGATACCATACATAGGCTTCGAAAGCTTTATTGGTAATCTCCTTGTTCACTTCTTCTTGGAGCCTCATCTCTTTACAAACTTGGACTTTACATAAATTCTACTTCCTATCCCAAATCTAAATTTATAAAGAATATAACAGTTACATTGCATTATCAGAAACCTCGAGTTACATTCGAGGGGAGTTAGATGAGAATAGAATTTACAACTCCGGAATGAAAAAGAGAAGGCAGGGTGCGCAGAACCTATTTATATAATACCAATAAGAAAATTCAACCATACATTCCCTAGTCATACTAAGGTCTAGTCCATAACCATCCTTCATGCATACATAATCATATTATAAGCATGAAATAAAAACATGCATAGTCAATATCACCTGGTGATCTTGTGTACTATTTGCATAAAATGTCACCAAACAAATTTGAGACAATTTATCAAATCATTCTAGCAATTTCGGTTCCAACTATTAAAACACTTTTAATAACATATAACAATTAAGAAAGCTATCTTGAAATCGGACTTTACCTAACTTTTAGGTTGCTTGTCTTAATTAGGACAAAATATTCTAGCATGCTCAAAATCCTAAACCTTTTAGGACTTCTATTTTTTTTTTTGGTCTTAAAGATCTTTAAGTTTGCAATCAATCCTAACTCTTTAGGAACTTAAAGTCTCATTAGGTAATTCTTACCTAATCATACTACATGTTTCTCTTAACCTTTAGGATTCACACTCCCACTAGGAAACGGTTTCCTTGTTGGAGTACGACTCTAACTCTTAGTGTCCTAAGCGCAGGGAATCTCTTTGGCCATCGAATGGCCACTGCCAGCCTGTGATCAAACTATTGTATGCCATCAACAGTGGCTACTGGACGCCCTAAAAGAGCTTAATGGCCACCCCTTTCAGCTGCACACAATTCGACAATAATTGCCTCCTTGGTGTGGTGGTTCAGCCAACTTGTTTGCAGCAACTATTGCCGCTTTGTCCAGTCATGTTCCATGCCTAAACCAGCCATCATAGATGAATCATATTCACCTTAGATGCTATCCAAAACTCCTATCAAACATATGGAACGTTTCCACACTCATGCTTGAATTTTATGGCATGCAAACAACTATAAAATAGTCCATAAAATTTCAGCATTGTAGTATCAACGTTTCATGTCAAAAAACAACTTTGCTTAAACGTTTTAAGCTCAAACCAATTTTGTAACTTCAATGGAAGCATATAATATAAAATTTACAGATCTAAAACATCTTTAAAATCAATTTTATATTATCTCCAAATCAGCTTACAAAACTTAACTCAAAACTATGTTTTTGACATCAAAAACTTGTCGGGTTTACTCAGACATGTCATGGCTTTAATCCTTGTTGATTAAAATAATTTTAATCTATCGTTTAAACAATTTTAAACATGATTAAAGTCATTATATAGATTCTTTCTAGATTTAACAAAATAAAGAAACTAATATTTCTTTTAAACAGAGGAACCGAAATCATGCCAAAATCAATACACAACACTTTAACTTGTATATCACCAAAAATTGACATGCATAAATCTCATGTAAACAACATAACCTTGGATATGATACCACTGTTGGTTTAAAACTACGCTACCTCAGGCTCATCCAAAAACATGATAATCAAAGTGCAGCGAAAATAAAACAAAGAAGCACCCGAAGTACAACAGGATCTTAGGGTTGTGTTTGCATAGGTTTATAACATTCAAAAACAATTAAATCACCCATATGATTTAGAAGTTACCTAATTAAGATTTCGTAACCTTAAGTTGTAGATCCTAATCTCGAATCCAAGAACTACAAAGCTTCAAACTCGCTCAAGACCACAGAAGTACAATTGTCCTTCCTCTAAAGCTAGTCCACACGAATAGCTGATGGATCTTTCTCTAAGGTATGGCGATTCACTTGTGCTAGCAAGTTGATCCTAAGATCACAATCAAAAGATCTATATTCTTGTGTCTTTGTCCCTTAATCAATCTCACTCAACTAGGTGAAGAAGTGGCAAGAGAACACCAAGGTAGGAGGAATTGCAGCAAACCTTAGGGAGCTGAGGGAGGCGACGATTTCACTGTTTTGCTAGGTTAGAGTTCTCTTCTTGAAACCAAACTTTTTCTTCAGAAAAATCAAAATATCACAAATAGAATAGAGCAAGCTTGGGCGGCTACAACCTCTAAAATAGATTATATAGTGGCGCACACCCTAATCCCTATCTCCCTATGCTTGGCTGGCCACCTGTAACTTGTTGCACAAGATTTTATCCACTTGGACTTAAACTATTTAATTCTAAGATGGATCAATAGGCCCATTATATTATTGATAACTCGTATAATTATATAGTTTTTAGTTATGTTTTATTATTGTTTTGTGTCAAATACGAGTTATTATTGTTTAGTCTAATTGTGTTTATGATCTTTATGTATTTTGGTGTTTTTCACAAGTTTCTTTGAGTGATTTCAGATTACTAGAATTAAGGGTAAATCCAGTTCAGTTCCAGTTCCGACACATTTTTCCATATCAGCTATATCTCGAGTTTCACTGAAGCAATAAGGCTGAAATTTGTAGCTGTGCAAAGCTAAGAGGCATATCTATCTTTTTCATGTTTTACACTTCTTGAAACGGAGTCGTTTTCCCTAGCGAAATTGACCATCAAGTTGGCTGATGTGCAATGACGTCTGTGCTGACCTGTTTTCGTATTTTGCCCATATCTGCTTATCCACATCAGCAAATGAGCTGATTCCAATGGCTATGGATCCGTAACTGATAGGGTAACATTTTTCTAGAAGACCATGTGATCAGATAAGGCCTGCAAAATTGACAAAATCGAACATCAAGTTGGCTGATCAAAATCGTCATGTATGACGAAAATTGTTAGAAAATGCACCCACCTATTATACCTACCTTTGAAATTTGTAAAGCTTGTCTCTTGTCATTTAGCCCTCCAAAATGTGTATAAATAGAGGGCCTTGGGTGATTGTAAGGGATCATATTGTAGATAGGTAGGATATTAGCCATTGTAATAAAATTCTCTAAGTTTTCTTCTTCTTCTTTCTTTTCTCTAGTTTTCTTTTTCTTTAGAAAGAGCAAGAGGTTGGATAATTAATATTCTTCTTCTTCTTCTTTCTTTCTTTTATTTTCTTCTTAGATTCTATTTAATTTTATGTTTATAATGCCTATGCTAGGCTAAACTTCTATTTGGTTAAGGGTGATTTCAAAGCCCTAGACATGTTTTGTGATTGATTTTCAGATTCTATCTATCATTAATTTTCTATCAAAGTTGCTTATGTTCTTCTACAAGAATTGTTCATGATGTTGTCTAGATTTATTTAGGTGTACAACTAGATAGATCTTGATAATTATCTATTGCTAGTTTAGGAGTCTTGATCCGTGTAATTGTCTTGATTTCCTATTCATAAGTGGCAATTTGTGATTAATGATTATGGTCAAGTTTTCAATAATTGCAAAGTGGAACATAACCTAAGTTGAACAATCCGAGCTTATGTGTTTGTTGCTTAGATCAACCTATCTTTCTCATCATAAAGCTGCCATTAAATTGAATCTAGAGAGCTTATTCTAGGTTGTTTGATGGTTAGAGATTAAATAGAGAGCTTGTTCTATTTAACGACAAACTAAGGAAAGATTGGGATAACAGAGCTTGTTGTTATCTACGGTTGTTAACTTTGATAGTTGGTTGATATTGATAGATCTGAAATTGATTCTTAATGATGTCTAGTGGTGGAGAATGAAACCTTAACCATATTTTTCATATTTGATTCTTCTTACTTACTTGTTTTCTTACTTTTAGTTTGCTTATTTTTAAAAGTATATTTATTTTTATTGGCTGGTTATACCGCCTAATTTGTATATTAACTTTGTTTTATTTTTATTGGCTGGTTATACCGCCTAATTTAGTATATATATTTTTATTGGCTGGTTATACCGCCTTGCATCTTCTTCTTATTATTTACTTTAGTTTAAATCTGGCTTCAAAAACCCCTTTTCTTTTATTGTTCTTGAATTTAAGTTTTAAACTAATAACTCATAGATTAAAACCCAATCCCTGAGGACTCGACCCTTGCTAATCATTATACTTACAATTGATCTTTTTAGTGCAAGGTTAAATAAGATACACTCTTTTGGGTGCATCAAATTTTTGGCGCCGTTGCCGGGGATTGTTTTCTTTAGTTTATTTGTTACTTGGTTTATTCTTATTTTCAGTTCTAATTAGTTTTATTTTCTTGTACATACAAGTTTTTCTTATCAAATTTAAAAAAAAAATAAAAATAAAAAAAATAAAAAAAGACGATGGAATTGAGCAATCTAACACTTGAAGAGTTGGTGGCATACATGAACATGGAGAATCAACAAGCCAATCTCACCTCCCCAGTTCAACAATTGGCCATGGGAGGATGTCAAGGCCATCAAGGGTTCCAAGACCAACAGTATGATCATTACTCAAAAACTTACCATGAGGGATGGTGGGATCATACTAATTATGGCTACTCAAAAAATTACCAAGAAGTAGATCCTTATGCCAATTACACTCATCCATCTAGCTTCAATCAATCATGGTCTCAAGAACCAGATCTTTTTCAACCACCACATATGACTCAAAACTCAGGTACTTCTTTAGAAGATCTTGTCTATTCTCTTGTTACTGATTCTTTGCAATTTCAACAGGAAACAAGGGCAAGCATCCAGAGTTTGGAAAAGCAAATGAGCCAATTGGCTAGTAGTATGGTGGGATGGGTAGCACAAAGATCTGAAGAACTCCCAGCCCAAACGATGGTTAACCCAAAGGAGAATGCTACTATTGTGACCTTGAAGAATGAGGAACAAGATGAGGATGAAACAAAATTAGAGATGGATTCTATTCTTGAGGATAATGAAGCCAAAGATCCAAATAAGAGTATTTCGGCACCTGAGGTAACGTTTAAGGTTTCACTTTTTACTAATGTTTCTTCTCCACCTTTTCCTAGTAGATTTGCAAAGTTCAAGGAGGAAGAACATGAACAACACATGCCGGAAACCTTAAACAACTTGCTTGTGGAGGTCATTCAACAAGTATCAAAATATGCTCCATTCCTCGATGACATATGCACCACAAAGGATGATGGAATAATACTTGTAATGGAGAATGCATCCACTGTTGTACAAAGAAAGCTTCCTCTCAAACGCATAAATTTGGGAAATTTCATGTATGAGCCTGACAAGCCTAAAATGCCAAGAAGGGGAATTGGCTAGGCTGAAAACAATCAATCAAGTGCTAATTGGGGGAGGCAGCCTAATTAGTGAAAGCATTGCCAAACTGCCATCCTCAGATTTGCTCTCTTTTTCTTTATCTTTTTCTTATGTTTCTTTGCTAATTGTGTTTAGTGTTTCTAAGTTCATTTAGGCTGCATAAGTTTATTTTGTTTATTAGTTCTTTTCACTTACACATGATTCTTTCATTTGGGATTAATAGCATTACATTAATGACAATGTAAGAATTATGTGTGGGGGGAAGAATTTAGGATTTTATTTAGAGTGTTTTGTTTTTGAGTATTTTTATGTTGTTTTTCTTTCTGATCCTGGTTTTGAAAATAACTAGATGTAAATATAATTTTTAATTTTTTACCCCGGTTAAATGGCGGATAACGGTACTCCGTGATTATTTAAATCGGTTCCATCAGCTACCCACAAAACTGATATTGTATATAAATTTCTCTTCCAATTTCTCTTTCAATTTTTTTTTTCATTTTTTTTCAAGATGGATGATATTCTCACAAGATTGCAGAAACGATTTCCTCCTTTTCCTCGAAATATTTTACTGAAGCTTTACCAAGTTCGATTTGAAAGATTAAGAATGCTTATGCACAAAGGGATTCTTGGAGACATACGTTGGATAATTGAAGCCAAGGTACGTGAAGATGAATATCTTCCTGTTTTGCATTTACCAGGTACAGGTAGAAGCACTTTTGCAAAGAAGTGACGAGCAAAGCGCATGAGTTCAAATTGCCACAAATGTGCACGATGGACGTGTAACGGTAAATGTCGTTCTATTGGGATTCCGTCCTCTAATCGAGATGATAAAATTGAATTCATTAAGGATGGACTGAGTAAGGAGAATTTGGGTAATATCCAACTTTCTCTTGAGACGCATCCTAGTGGAGACGTACAAAGAGAAATTCTTGATTTATGGCCGCAATTCCAAAGGGAATGGCAACATCTTGGGAATCTGATGTTAAAAGACCCTGTTTGCCAGCTTGTAAGAAAACTGGATGGGAAGCATATCCTCGACTCATAGAAGGCGTTTAAGCCGTTTCTGGACGTAAAACCAGAGGAAGATGTGAGCCACAATCACAACTACAATAAATGACTTCTCAGCTTTTGGTTTGATTTGCAATAACTTTATTTCGGTTTAATTTACGTGTTATTCGATTTGTGTAATTATTCTCATTTTTTTTATTTGTCTTTTACGGTTGATTTTTCTTCTCTTTTTTATTTTCTTCCTGAAATCACGCAAAAATCTTTTGTTAGGTTAACATTTTCTTCTGACAGGTCAAATACACTTTCGGCGACATTATTACTCTTGACTTTTACGGTTGATTTTTCTTCTCTTTTTGATTTTCTTCCTGAAATCACGCAAAAATCTTTTGTTAGGTTAACATTTTCTTCTGACAGGTCAGATACACTTTCGGCGACATTATTACTCTTGTCTGATTCACTACTCAGTCCTCTATATATTACACCATGTACTCATTCTCTTTCAGGCACTCGAAAAAAAAAATGGAAAGTACTTCATCCCAGCGCATTAAAAAAATTTGTGTCTTTGGAGGTGCTTATCCAGGGAAAAATAACATATTCGCTGATGAAGCCATAAGAGTTAGAGTAATACTTGCCCAACAAAAGATCCACTTGATTTATGGAGGCGGTAGTACGGGTTTAATGGGAGCAGTCGCTACAGCAGCACACGCCGGAGGAAGTCCAGTTCTAGGAATCGTGCCAAAACTATTCACAAGTTTTTGTGGACCTACCGTGGGTAAGGAAATACAAGTCTGGAGTATCCCTGAACGGATGACAATCATGTACCATTCTGCCGATGCATTCATTGCTTTACCAGGAAGTTTGGGTACATTGGAAGAAATAGCTTGCGTGGCTTCTTGGTCATCTTTGGTCACAAATAAGAAACCCATTGGTTTGCTTAATATTAATGGTTATTTTAGTAATTTGCTTTCATATTTAGATAATGCTGTGGAAAATGGATTCATGTTTTCAGAGGCAAGGAGAACCATAATTTCTGCTACAACCATTGAAGATTTACTCAAAAAGCTCCAAGCTTATGAGTGTTTATCTGCTACGGTTGTTTCGCAAACGCTCGGAAAAAGAAAAAGAGATATGGACGAGCAAGGAGTGGATTGCACTTTGTCTTTGTGACATTATCTAACATTTTGCTTGTTGTGTCTCAGTTATAATAAGTGGTTAGCAACCTCTGCAGGTAATATCTCCTAAATTCTACCTTTAAAATTTGACATTGGGGACAATGTCATATTTTAGTAGGGGGTAAGGGACATATTTTGCTAATTTAAAAAAAAAAAAAATTGTTGTGTTTTAAGCCATTTAGAAGTATTCATTCTGAACAAGGTCTGAGTAAGGGAGACTTGAGACACACCTTGTCAGTTTGATTTTAATCTTTTTATGTTTACTTGTTAATTTTTGTTTAGTATTTTAAGATTATTTAGGTTGCATGAGTTTGTTTTGTTTTGAGTCTTAGCTGTTCCTATTCTTATGTTATTAGTTCTTTTCTCTTACACATAATTCTTTCATTTGGGTTAATAGACTTACATTGAGGACAATGTAAGAATTAAGTGTGGGGGGAATGATTTAGGATTTCTTTTATTTTGTCTATTATTTTTTTTTTAGTCTTTATTATTATTATTATTATTATTTTTTTTTTTTGAGTTTTAGTTCCTTTTTAATACAATGATGAGATATGAATTGCATAAGTCTAAAACAGATTTATTAGTGAGAAGATTTTCATGAGAATTGAGCTTGATGTCAATTTTTTTTATGAGCCAATGTTAATATGATATGTTGATTGAGAAAGAAGCATGTTTAGACTTAATCTGACTTGTATAATCATTCTTGTGAGTTTTTGAGCCTATAATGATTGATGCATTATACAAATCAATCTAATTTCTTTCTTGAGTGCTCTTATGATTACATGATTCTCTAGAACTTGCTTTGAACCGTTTGAGACTATATTGATACATGTGACAACATGAATATGATAGAGGCATTAGGATTATAACCAGAGCCAAACAGCCATCCATTATTAATGTTCTAAGAGAACATCCCCACTAGTGAGCCAATTTGAGCCTACATTAAATATGCTGTTTTATTGGTAACCACAACTTACACCTAGCCTAAATATACTTATATCCTTACCCTTGTTCTAAAGATGGATTATATATTTTGAGACATATTGCAAAAAACAAGGGATATTTTTAGTTGAAAATTTGGGTTAGAAACAAGAAATAAGTGTGGGGGGAAAAGAAAAGAAAAGTCAAGAGAAAAAGAAATGGAATACTGGCAAATACATTTCTAAGTAAAAAATATGAATCATCTCTTGAATTTGTGGAAAAAGAAAAAGATGTTACAAAGTTGTTTAGAATGAAGAAAAGGCCCAACATGAATATTCGGCCTAGGTGACTATGTACTTGTAAAGAGTTTTGAGAAGTTTCTTTGTATGATCTTATTATGTCCCTAAACTTTATGAACTCTTTGGAGCCTTTGTGATATCTTTATCCTTTTGTTATTCAACCACATTACAAACCCCTTGGCCCCATTACAACCTTGATTAAAGACTTCTTGATTCATGAAGTTGTATGATCTAAATAGTGGAGAATAGGTGGACAAGCAAGAATATGGTAGAACGGTTTTCATGAGATTGATTGAGTGTAAACACTTCACCACTACTTTAAAGAGTGAAAATCATGAGGGTATATCATGTGAGAAGTTGAGATTAAATTTGAACATGCACTATTTTGATTGAGATATGTTATGTTAATATTGGCTTAACTCAAACAATTTACATTCAAGCATGAATTTTTGTGAAATTCTTTAAGCTATTGATTAGTTTATAAGACTTGTTCAAAGATTGTCTCTAATTTGTATTGAAAGGATTAGGAATAAATATTTTTAGTATATGTAGTTTATTTATATTTTAGTTTTTCAATGTTTGTGGGTATCGTTCTAGTAAACCCTCACGAGACTAAACTCGTCCACTAGGGACACCTAGGGGTTTAAAGGCTTGTGTCACATGCTAAGTGCCACCGTGATTTCCTACGAAAGTGGATTAGATTAGATTTTCTTATTTTATTTTTATTGAGTCGTTGCTAGGGACTAGCAACAATCTAAGTGTGGGGGTGTGATAACTCGTATAATTATATAGTTTTTAGTTATGTTTTATTATTGTTTTGTGTCAAATACGAGTTATTATTGTTTAGTCTAATTGTGTTTATGATCTTTATGTATTTTGGTGTTTTTCACAAGTTTCTTTGAGTGATTTCAGATTACTAGAATTAAGGGCAAATCCAGTTCAGTTCCAGTTCCGACACATTTTTCCATATCAGCTATATCTCGAGTTTCACTGAAGCAATAAGGCTGAAATTTGTAGCTGTGCAAAGCTAAGAGGCATATCTATCTTTTTCATGTTTTACACTTCTTGAAACGGAGTCGTTTTCCCTAGCGAAATTGACCATCAAGTTGGCTGATGTGCAATGACGTCTGTGCTGACCTGTTTTCGTATTTTGCCCATATCTGCTTATCCACATCAGCAAATGAGCTGATTCCAACGGCTATGGATCCGTAACTGATAGGGTAACATTTTTCTAGAAGACCATGTGATCAGATAAGGCCTGCAAAATTGACAAAATCGACCATCAAGTTGGCTGATCAAAATCGTCATGTATGACGAAAATTGTTAGAAAATGCACCCACCTATTATACCTACCTTTGAAATTTGTAAAGCTTGTCTCTTGTCATTTAGCCCTCCAAAATGTGTATAAATAGAGGGCCTTGGGTGATTGTAAGGGATCATATTGTAGATAGGTAGGATATTAGCCATTGTAATAAAATTCTCTAAGTTTTCTTCTTCTTCTTTCTTTTCTCTAGTTTTCTTTTTCTTTAGAAAGAGCAAGAGGTTGGATAATTAATATTCTTCTTCTTCTTCTTTCTTTCTTTTATTTTCTTCTTAGATTCTATTTAATTTTATGTTTATAATGCCTATGCTAGGCTAAACTTCTATTTGGTTAAGGGTGATTTCAAAGCCCTAGACATGTTTTGTGATTGATTTTCAGATTCTATCTATCATTAATTTTCTATCAAAGTTGCTTATGTTCTTCTACAAGAATTGTTCATGATGTTGTCTAGATTTATTTAGGTGTACAACTAGATAGATCTTGATAATTATCTATTGCTAGTTTAGGAGTCTTGATCCGTGTAATTGTCTTGATTTCCTATTCATAAGTGGCAATTTGTGATTAATGATTATGGTCAAGTTTTCAATAATTGCAAAGTGGAACATAACCTAAGTTGAACAATCCGAGCTTATGTGTTTGTTGCTTAGATCAACCTATCTTTCTCATCATAAAGCTGCCATTAAATTGAATCTAGAGAGCTTATTCTAGGTTGTTTGATGGTTAGAGATTAAATAGAGAGCTTGTTCTATTTAACGACAAACTAAGGAAAGATTGGGATAACAGAGCTTGTTGTTATCTACGGTTGTTAACTTTGATAGTTGGTTGATATTGATAGATCTGAAATTGATTCTTAATGATGTCTAGTGGTGGAGAATGAAACCTTAACCATATTTTTCATATTTGATTCTTCTTACTTACTTGTTTTCTTACTTTTAGTTTGCTTATTTTTAAAAGTATATTTATTTTTATTGGCTGGTTATACCGCCTAATTTGTATATTAACTTTGTTTTATTTTTATTGGCTGGTTATACCGCCTAATTTAGTATATATATTTTTATTGGCTGGTTATACCGCCTTGCATCTTCTTCTTATTATTTACTTTAGTTTAAATCTGGCTTCAAAAACCCCTTTTCTTTTATTGTTCTTGAATTTAAGTTTTAAACTAATAACTCATAGATTAAAACCCAATCCCTGAGGACTCGACCCTTGCTAATCATTATACTTACAATTGATCTTTTTAGTGCAAGGTTAAATAAGATACACTCTTTTGGGTGCATCAAATTTTTGGCGCCGTTGCCGGGGATTGTTTTCTTTAGTTTATTTGTTACTTGGTTTATTCTTATTTTCAGTTCTAATTAGTTTTATTTTCTTGTACATACAAGTTTTTCTTATCAAATTTATAAAAAAAAATAAAAATAAAAAAAAATAAAAAAAGACGATGGAATTGAGCAATCTAACACTTGAAGAGTTGGTGGCATACATGAACATGGAGAATCAACAAGCCAATCTCACCTCCCCAGTTCAACAATTGGCCATGGGAGGATGTCAAGGCCATCAAGGGTTCCAAGACCAACAGTATGATCATTACTCAAAAACTTACCATGAGGGATGGTGGGATCATACTAATTATGGCTACTCGAAAAATTACCAAGAAGTAGATCCTTATGCCAATTAAACTCATCCATCTAGCTTCAATCAATCATGGTCTCAAGAACCAGATCTTTTTCAACCACCACATATGACTCAAAACTCAGGTACTTCTTTAGAAGATCTTGTCTATTCTCTTGTTACTGATTCTTTGCAATTTCAACAGGAAACAAGGGCAAGCATCCAGAGTTTGGAAAAGCAAATGAGCCAATTGGCTAGTAGTATGGTGGGATGGGTAGCACAAAGATCTGAAGAACTCCCAGCCCAAACGATGGTTAACCCAAAGGAGAATGCTACTATTGTGACCTTGAAGAATGAGGAACAAGATGAGGATGAAACAAAATTAGAGATGGATTCTATTCTTGAGGATAATGAAGCCAAAGATCCAAATAAGAGTATTTCGGCACCTGAGGTAACGTTTAAGGTTTCACTTTTTACTAATGTTTCTTCTCCACCTTTTCCTAGTAGATTTGCAAAGTTCAAGGAGGAAGAACATGAACAACACATGCCGGAAACCTTAAACAACTTGCTTGTGGAGGTCATTCAACAAGTATCAAAATATGCTCCATTCCTCGATGACATATGCACCACAAAGGATGATGGAATAATACTTGTAATGGAGAATGCATCCACTGTTGTGCAAAGAAAGCTTCCTCTCAAACGCATAAATTTGGGAAATTTCATGTATGAGCCTGACAAGCCTAAAATGCCAAGAAGGGGAATTGGCTAGGCTGAAAACAATCAATCAAGTGCTAATTGGGGGAGGCAGCCTAATTAGTGAAAGCATTGCCAAACTGCCATCCTCAGATTTGCTCTCTTTTTCTTTATCTTTTTCTTATGTTTCTTTGCTAATTGTGTTTAGTGTTTCTAAGTTCATTTAGGCTGCATAAGTTTATTTTGTTTATTAGTTCTTTTCACTTACACATGATTCTTTCATTTGGGATTAATAGCATTACATTAATGACAATGTAAGAATTATGTGTGGGGGGAAGAATTTAGGATTTTATTTAGAGTGTTTTGTTTTTGAGTATTTTTATGTTGTTTTTCTTTCTGATCCTGGTTTTGAAAATAACTAGATGTAAATATAATTTTTAATTTTTTACCCCGGTTAAATGGCGGATAACGGTACTCCGTGATTATTTAAATCGGTTCCATCAGCTACCCACAAAACTGATATTGTATATAAATTTCTCTTCCAATTTCTCTTTCAATTTTTTTTTTCATTTTTTTTCAAGATGGATGATATTCTCACAAGATTGCAGAAACGATTTCCTCCTTTTCCTCGAAATATTTTACTGAAGCTTTACCAAGTTCGATTTGAAAGATTAAGAATGCTTATGCACAAAGGGATTCCTGGAGACATACGTTGGATAATTGAAGCCAAGGTACGTGAAGATGAATATCTTCCTGTTTTGCATTTACCAGGTACAGGTAGAAGCACTTTTGCAAAGAAGTGACGAGCAAAGCGCATGAGTTCAAATTGCCACAAATGTGCACGATGGACGTGTAACGGTAAATGTCGTTCTATTGGGATTCCGTCCTCTAATCGAGATGATAAAATTGAATTCATTAAGGATGGACTGAGTAAGGAGAATTTGGGTAATATCCAACTTTCTCTTGAGACGCATCCTAGTGGAGACGTACAAAGAGAAATTCTTGATTTATGGCCGCAATTCCAAAGGGAATGGCAACATCTTGGGAATCTGATGTTAAAAGACCCTGTTTGCCAGCTTGTAAGAAAACTGGATGGGAAGCATATCCTCGACTCATAGAAGGCGTTTAAGCCGTTTCTGGACGTAAAACCAGAGGAAGATGTGAGCCACAATCACAACTACAATAAATGACTTCTCAGCTTTTGGTTTGATTTGCAATAACTTTATTTCGGTTTAATTTACGTGTTATTCGATTTGTGTAATTATTCTCATTTTTTTTATTTGTCTTTTACGGTTGATTTTTCTTCTCTTTTTTATTTTCTTCCTGAAATCACGCAAAAATCTTTTGTTAGGTTAACATTTTCTTCTGACAGGTCAAATACACTTTCGGCGACATTATTACTCTTGACTTTTACGGTTGATTTTTCTTCTCTTTTTGATTTTCTTCCTGAAATCACGCAAAAATCTTTTGTTAGGTTAACATTTTCTTCTGACAGGTCAGATACACTTTCGGCGACATTATTACTCTTGTCTGATTCACTACTCAGTCCTCTATATATTACACCATGTACTCATTCTCTTTCAGGCACTCGAAAAAAAAAAATGGAAAGTACTTCATCCCAGCGCATTAAAAAAATTTGTGTCTTTGGAGGTGCTTATCCAGGGAAAAATAACATATTCGCTGATGAAGCCATAAGAGTTAGAGTAATACTTGCCCAACAAAAGATCCACTTGATTTATGGAGGCGGTAGTACGGGTTTAATGGGAGCAGTCGCTACAGCAGCACACGCCGGAGGAAGTCCAGTTCTAGGAATCGTGCCAAAACTATTCACAAGTTTTTGTGGACCTACCGTGGGTAAGGAAATACAAGTCTGGAGTATCCCTGAACGGATGACAATCATGTACCATTCTGCCGATGCATTCATTGCTTTACCAGGAAGTTTGGGTACATTGGAAGAAATAGCTTGCGTGGCTTCTTGGTCATCTTTGGTCACAAATAAGAAACCCATTGGTTTGCTTAATATTAATGGTTATTTTAGTAATTTGCTTTCATATTTAGATAATGCTGTGGAAAATGGATTCATGTTTTCAGAGGCAAGGAGAACCATAATTTCTGCTACAACCATTGAAGATTTACTCAAAAAGCTCCAAGCTTTATGAGTGTTTATCTGCTACGGTTGTTTCGCAAACGCTCGGAAAAAGAAAAAGAGATATGGACGAGCAAGGAGTGGATTGCACTTTGTCTTTGTGACATTATCTAACATTTTGCTTGTTGTGTCTTAGTTATAATAAGTGGTTAGCAACCTCTGCAGGTAATATCTCCTAAATTCTACCTTTAAAATTTGACATTGGGGACAATGTCATATTTTAGTAGGGGGTAAGGGACATATTTTGCTAATTTAAAAAAAAAAAAAAATTGTTGTGTTTTAAGCCATTTAGAAGTATTCATTCTGAACAAGGTCTGAGTAAGGGAGACTTGAGACACACCTTGTCAGTTTGATTTTAATCTTTTTATGTTTACTTGTTAATTTTTGTTTAGTATTTTAAGATTATTTAGGTTGCATGAGTTTGTTTTGTTTTGAGTCTTAGCTGTTCCTATTCTTATGTTATTAGTTCTTTTCTCTTACACATAATTCTTTCATTTGGGTTAATAGACTTACATTGAGGACAATGTAAGAATTAAGTGTGGGGGGAATGATTTAGGATTTCTTTTATTTTGTCTATTATTTTTTTTTTAGTCTTTATTATTATTATTATTATTATTATTTTTTTTTGAGTTTTAGTTCCTTTTTAATACAATGATGAGATATGAATTGCATAAGTCTAAAACAGATTTATTAGTGAGAAGATTTTCATGAGAATTGAGCTTGATGTCAATTTTTTTTATGAGCCAATGTTAATATGATATGTTGATTGAGAAAGAAGCATGTTTAGACTTAATCTGACTTGTATAATCATTCTTGTGAGTTTTTGAGCCTATAATGATTGATGCATTATACAAATCAATCTAATTTCTTTCTTGAGTGCTCTTATGATTACATGATTCTCTAGAACTTGCTTTGAACCGTTTGAGACTATATTGATACATGTGACAACATGAATATGATAGAGGCATTAGGATTATAACCAGAGCCAAACAGCCATCCATTATTAATGTTCTAAGAGAACATCCCCACTAGTGAGCCAATTTGAGCCTACATTAAATATGCTGTTTTATTGGTAACCACAACTTACACCTAGCCTAAATATACTTATATCCTTACCCTTGTTCTAAAGATGGATTATATATTTTGAGACATATTGCAAAAAACAAGGGATATTTTTAGTTGAAAATTTGGGTTAGAAACAAGAAATAAGTGTGGGGGGAAAAGAAAAGAAAAGTCAAGAGAAAAAGAAATGGAATACTGGCAAATACATTCCTAAGTAAAAAATATGAATCATCTCTTGAATTTGTGGAAAAAGAAAAAGATGTTACAAAGTTGTTTAGAATGAAGAAAAGGCCCAACATGAATATTCGGCCTAGGTGACTATGTACTTGTAAAGAGTTTTGAGAAGTTTCTTTGTATGATCTTATTATGTCCCTAAACTTTATGAACTCTTTGGAGCCTTTGTGATATCTTTATCCTTTTGTTATTCAACCACATTACAAACCCCTTGGCCCCATTACAACCTTGATTAAAGACTTCTTGATTCATGAAGTTGTATGATCTAAATAGTGGAGAATAGGTGGACAAGCAAGAATATGGTAGAACGGTTTTCATGAGATTGATTGAGTGTAAACACTTCACCACTACTTTAAAGAGTGAAAATCATGAGGGTATATCATGTGAGAAGTTGAGATTAAATTTGAACATGCACTATTTTGATTGAGATATGTTATGTTAATATTGGCTTAACTCAAACAATTTACATTCAAGCATGAATTTTTGTGAAATTCTTTAAGCTATTGATTAGTTTATAAGACTTGTTCAAAGATTGTCTCTAATTTGTATTGAAAGGATTAGGAATAAATATTTTTAGTATATGTAGTTTATTTATATTTTAGTTTTTCAATGTTTGTGGGTATCGTTCTAGTAAACCCTCACGAGACTAAACTCGTCCACTAGGGACAACTAGGGGTTTAAAGGCTTGTGTCACATGCTAAGTGCCACCGTGATTTCCTACGAAAGTGGATTAGATTAGATTTTCTTATTTTATTTTTATTGAGTCGTTGCTAGGGACTAGCAACAATCTAAGTGTGGGGGTGTGATAACTCGTATAATTATATAGTTTTTAGTTATGTTTTATTATTGTTTAGTCTAATTGTGTTTATGATCTTTATGTATTTTGGTGTTTTTCACAAGTTTCTTTGAGTGATTTCAGATTACTAGAATTAAGGGCAAATCCAGTTCAGTTCCAGTTCCGACACATTTTTGCATATCAGCTATATCTCGAGTTTCACTGAAGCAATAAGGCTGAAATTTGTAGCTGTGCAGAGCTAAGAGGCATATCTATCTTTTTCATGTTTTACACTTCTTGAAACGGAGTCGTTTTCCCTAGCGAAATTGACCATCAAGTTGGCTGATGTGCAATGACGTCTGTGCTGACCTGTTTTCGTATTTTGCCCATATCTGCTTATCCACATCAGCAAATGAGCTGATTCCAACGGCTATGGATCCGTAACTGATAGGGTAACATTTTTCTAGAAGACCATGTGATCAGATAAGGCCTGCAAAATTGATAAAATCGACCATCAAGTTGGCTGATCAAAATCATCATGTATGACGAAAATTGTTAGAAAATGCACCCACCTATTATACCTACCTTTGAAATTTGTAAAGCTTGTCTCTTGTCATTTAGCCCTCCAAAATGTGTATAAATAGAGGGCCTTGGGTGATTGTAAGGGATCATATTGTAGATAGGTAGGATATTAGCCATTGTAATAAAATTCTCTAAGTTTTCTTCTTCTTCTTTCTTTTCTCTAGTTTTCTTTTTCTTTAGAAAGAGCAAGAGGTTGGATAATTAATATTCTTCTTCTTCTTCTTTCTTTCTTTTATTTTCTTCTTAGATTCTATTTAATTTTATGTTTATAATGCCTATGCTAGGCTAAACTTCTATTTGGTTAAGGGTGATTTCAAAGCCCTAGACATGTTTTGTGATTGATTTTCAGATTCTATCTATCATTAATTTTCTATCAAAGTTGCTTATGTTCTTCTACAAGAATTGTTCATGATGTTGTCTAGATTTATTTAGGTGTACAACTAGATAGATCTTGATAATTATCTATTGCTAGTTTAGGAGTCTTGATCCGTGTAATTGTCTTGATTTCCTATTCATAAGTGGCAATTTGTGATTAATGATTATGGTCAAGTTTTCAATAATTGCAAAGTGGAACATAACCTAAGTTGAACAATCCGAGCTTATGTGTTTGTTGCTTAGATCAACCTATCTTTCTCATCATAAAGTTGCCATTAAATTGAATCTAGAGAGCTTATTCTAGGTTGTTTGATGGTTAGAGATTAAATAGAGAGCTTGTTCTATTTAACGACAAACTAAGGAAAGATTGGGATAACAGAGCTTGTTGTTATCTACGGTTGTTAACTTTGATAGTTGGTTGATATTGATAGATCTGAAATTGATTCTTAATGATGTCTAGTGGTGGAGAATGAAACCTTAACCATATTTTTCATATTTGATTCTTCTTACTTACTTGTTTTCTTACTTTTAGTTTGCTTATTTTTAAAAGTATATTTATTTTTATTGGCTGGTTATACCGCCTAATTTGTATATTAACTTTGTTTTATTTTTATTGGCTGGTTATACCGCCTAATTTAGTATATATATTTTTATTGGCTGGTTATACCGCCTTGCATCTTCTTCTTATTATTTACTTTAGTTTAAATCTGGCTTCAAAAACCCCTTTTCTTTTATTGTTCTTGAATTTAAGTTTTAAACTAATAACTCATAGATTAAAACCCAATCCCTGAGGACTCGACCCTTGCTAATCATTATACTTACAATTGATCTTTTTAGTGCAAGGTTAAATAAGATACACTCTTTTGGGTGCATCAATTATCTAATAATGATAATGGTCCAACAATCTTAATGCCTTAAGTTGGGCCGACCATCCTTAGTGGACAGTTCTAAATTAGAATAGTAGCTTTGGACCCTTTCTAATTTTGTCATGCTTATTTGTTGGATGGATTAATTTCTAAAGGAAAGTAATTTAATTCTCAATTAAATTTTCTTTCTCCTCATGAAACAATTCATGTCATTAATCTATTAATATCATCTCATGATATTATTCCAATATAGTATAGTCAATCGCAATTCACTTTGCACATCTATATGTCAAAGTCGACTACCACACTAGATAAGACTTCTTGATTCCTCTTATCTTATTAAGACATTGTCCTTGGATTTCTCAATCTCAATTATGTCTTAGTCCATCTCAATTGAACTTCTTCAATTGATTCCTTAATATAGATCTTTTATTCCATTAAGTTTTACCTTAATAGAATACTATGTTTAATCCATAAATATCTGTTCTTATGTGTGTCACCCTATAGGTTCCCAATATGTTGGCAATGATTATAAGTTAATCATATTAACTTGTTATTATAGATCAAGAGAGGGATCTAGCAACCCATCATGACCACCCAAATACTATGAAGTCAGCGTGACCTTTTTAGAACCTTTTAGCAACCAGCTTGTCACTATAATACGATCTTTTCACCATATATCCCGGATAGTTCATGAGCATGGTGCAGTGTCTACTCATGATCAATCCATATTAGTTCTTCGCAACTTATGATTAACCTTATGAATTCAGAGAAACAACTTTCTCCTAAATCCATTATGCTTTGGCCGAATACTTAATCAAGTTAATCGTAGTCAAGAACAAATGAGATATGTCTCCAATATCACAGGGAGTGGTGAATCCTCTCTGGATCACTCATTCATCTAGGTATGGTTCATGTCATACCCAATAACACCCTACTTTAAGCATCCTCATGATTTGGACCCGTTCATGATGAAATCTAAGTATGACACTCTCTATACAAGATGACATGGTATCACAAGTCTGAGGACTAATTTACATGACTGGTACTAAGAGAACATTATCATAGACAGTAGAGTGATATATTACTAAATGAAGTTCTCTTGGCGGGCCATGTTCAGTGAACTTGTTCAACAGACAAGCACCTATATGTTATCCCAAGTATCCCATACTTCAACCTGTATGAGATCGGTTGCTTACTTCATAAGTAAGAAGGCTTAACATATATTAGTCTTTGAGTATTGCTAATGCCTTATCTTGGCAATACGATGACCGGGAACAGTTTGAGGAACAAGGTTTTAATGCATAAGGATCTCATAATTATAACTCTTTATAATTCCTTTGTAAGGCCATTATGTTCCATGGGCTTCATCCAATTAGTACTTAATAACTCCTTATTATTGTACTAACATGAAGGAAAAACCTTGTATCACTATAATCATCGACGGTATGCATTATTGACTGTGTATCCCAAGCTTAATTTGGTTGGCTCTAGGGCATACACCAACACTCTCTACATTAGATGTCTTATCTTCTTTGAGTTTCCCAGTCTGGAGAGCATTTTTAATCATTTCCCCAGAGATTACCATGTCCAAAAAATTATTCGTGGCATTGTCGACGAATCTATCATAGTATGGAGCCTGTAGTGTATTCACAAAAAGGACAGTAGTTTCCTTATGAGTTAAGGGCGATCGTACTTGGGTGGCCATGTTCCTCCACTTCTGAGCATACTCTTTGAAGCTATCAGTAACCTTTTTCTCCATATTTAGTAAAGTGAGATGGTCAGGCACCATATCAGTCACATGCTTGTATTGGCTTAAAAATGCATTAGCCAAATCAATCCAAGAGTGAATCTGATCCTTGCTCAACTTATTATACCACCTAACTGCGAACCCGCTAAGGCTATCCTAAAAGTAGTGGATCAAAAGCTTATTATTATCCGTATGGCCCATCATCTTCCGGCAGAACATAGTGATGTGGGCTGACGGATCGATTGTCCTATCATATTTCTCAAAGTTGGGAACCTTGAATTTTGGAGGAATGATTAAAATGGGGACCAAACAACATTCGTTTGCATCTACACTCCCAAATACATATGTGCTTTCTAATACTTGGAGCCTTTCATCTAACAGCTGGTATTTCCCTTAGGAATCTGCTCACTCAGCCCCATTCAATGCAACCATTTTCAATTTTGCTTGTTCTGCTGGATTATCTAAGTTCAGGACGTTAACGGGATTAACTGTGTTTTGAAAAAACTGGCCATCGAACATTAAAACCTCATTTTGACCTTTTTGTGCCTCTGACCCTTCTCTAGCGGCCCAGTTTTCAGTGTATCCCTTTCCTTTGATCGAGGCGGACACCTGCTCCATCAGTTTAGTCATCTGATCTCTAGATACTATTTTAGATTTTGCCAAATGTTCTCGCAATTCTTCCCGTGCCTTTTCCATTATATCTATCCGGGCAACTTGTTCACTCCCAATAGCTCTGGCCTGTGTCATAAAGATGCTCAATAACTCTGATTTGAAATGAAAATTTCTTCAAAGCTCTTAAAGCCAAGCCAATTTCTGTTTTTTCCCCCCAAATGCGTGTCATGATGAATGGGCCATGAATGCAATTTGATGCACATGAAGAATAAACAAACGCATGGGTATACACAGAGAAAAATGCTAACCATCTATATTATAAATGCAACGTGATGATGCATGTAAAGTATAAGAAAAATCAATGCCTATATCCATATGCAATGAATGTCCATGTATGTTCCAGATGCATTTTCCAATGAATGATCATATACACTATGAATGCAACACGATATCAATATGATGCATGTAAAGAATAAATTATTGACACAGAGTGTATACAAAGAAATCATGCTGACCATGTATGCCATAAATGTAACCTAATGCTAACATGATGCATGTAAAGAATAAATAAATTAATGCATGAGCACATACAGATAAATCATGCTGACTACGTAAGTCATGAATGTAACCTGATGCTAACATGATGCATATAAAGAATAAAAAATTAACGCATGAACATATACAGAGAAATCATGCTGACTTTGTATGTCATGAATGCAACCTGATACCAACATAGTGCATTTATCAATGAAATGTATGGTATGACGAATAGTTGATCGGATGCAAAATGCAAAAGGGAAGATACCATAGAGGAAATAAGAATCGAAGGAACTTAATCATCAACATCTCATAAATTTGAAGCGTAACCAATTCATTCCCATGTCAATATTCACAAGGTATAAACCATGTTTACAAAATCTAAGCAGTGGTTAGAACTGTCTTTACAAGCCCTTTATTTTTCCTAGCATCCTAAGGCTATAAGAGCCGGCTACTAAAAAGACGAAATCCTATTACATCATTAAAGATTAATCTCCCAACCCTAATTAGCCTTCCCTAGTCCTCTATCAATCAATGTCGTTGGATTGAACCACTTGACATCTATGAGAGACTGCACTTTCCTCTTGAAGGCTTTACAGTCTCTAATGCTACGCCCAACAATTCCGCAATGATAATCGCATCTTCAGTTTAGGTTATACCACTTGGGGTACGGTGGTAGCAGGGGTTTCAACGACATGTAGGCAACCAGGTGATCTTGGATCAATATAGGGAGAATATCTTGGTAGTTGATTGGAATAGGATCATAATGCCTTTAAGTCTTATTCTTGGGTTGTTTCTTGGTCACATACGATCTAGGAGTTGGGGCACTTGTGTTGGTGTCTGCCCTAGAGCCAATCAGATTGAGCTTGGGATACACAATCAATAATGCATACCTTTCGCTATGATTATAGTGATACAAGGTTTTCCTTCATGTTAGTACAATAATAAGGATTTATTAAGTACTAATCGAATGAAGCCCATGGAACATAATGGCCTTGCAAAGGAATTATAAAGAGTTATAATTATGATATCCTTATGCATTAAAGCCTTGTTCCTCAAACTGTTCTTGGTCATCGTATTGCCAAGACGGGGCATTGGCAATGCTCAAAGACTAGTATATGTTAAGCCTTCTTACTTATAAAGTAAGCAACCGATCTCATACAGGTTGAAGTATGTGATACTTAGGATAACATATAGGTTCTTGTCTATTGAACAAGTTCACTGAACATGGCCTGCCAAGAGAAATTTATCTGGTAATATATCACTCTAGTGTCTATGATAATGTTCTCTTAGTACCAGTCGTGTAAATTTGTCCTCAGACTTGTGATACCAGGTTATCTTGTATGGAGAATGTCATACTTAGATTTCATCATGAACAGGTCCCAATCACGAGGATGCTTAAAGGTGGGTGTTATTGGGTATGACATGAACCATACAAAGATGAATTAGTGATCTAGAAAGGATTCACCACTCCCTGTGATATTGGAGACATATCTCATTTGTTCTTGACTACGATTAACTTGATTAAGTCTTTGGCCAAAGCATAATGGATTTAGGAGAAAGTTATTTCTCTTAATTCATAAGGTTAATCATAAGTTACAAAGAACTAATATGGATTGATCATGAGTAGATACTGTACCATGCTCATGTGCTATCCGGGATATATGGTGAAAGAACCGTATTACACCGACAAGCTGGTTGCTGAAAGGTTCTAAAAGGTGACGTTGACTTCATAGTATTTGGGTGGTCATGATGGATTTCTAGATCCCGCTCTTGATCTATGATAACAAGTTAATATGATTAACTTATAATCATTGCCAACATATTGGGAACCTAGAAGGTCACACACATAAGAACAGATATGTATGGATTAAACATGGTATTCTATTAAGGTAAAACTTAATGGAATAAAAGATCTATACTAAGGACTCAATTGAAGAAGCTCAGTTGAGATGGATTAAGATATAATTGAGATTGAGAAATCCAAAGACAATGTCTTAATAAGATAAGAGGAGTCAAGAAGTCTTATCTAGTGTAGTAGTCGACTTTGACATATAGATGTGCAAAGTGAATTGCGATTGACTATAATATATTGGAATAATATCATGAGATGATACTAATAGATTAATGACATGAATTGTTTCATGAGGAGAAAGAAAATTTAATTGAGAATTAAATTACTTTCCTTTAGAAATTAATCTATCCAATAAATAAGTATGACAAAAGTAGAAATGGTCCAAAGCGACTATTCTAATTTAGGACTGTCCACTACGGATGGTTGGCCCAACCTAAGGCATTAAGATTGTTGGACCCTTATCATTATTAGATA
Source organism: Fremontodendron californicum (assembly GCA_030761205.1). Taxonomy (NCBI): domain Eukaryota; kingdom Viridiplantae; phylum Streptophyta; class Magnoliopsida; order Malvales; family Malvaceae; genus Fremontodendron; species Fremontodendron californicum. The sequence continues at coordinate 27,185,848 of JAULJL010000009.1, forward strand.
ATATAATGGGCCTATTGATCCATCTTAGAATTAAATAGTTTAAGTCCACGTGGATTAATGAAAATCTTGTGCAACAAGTTATAGGTGGCCGGCCAAGCATAGGGAGATATGGATTAGGGTGTGTGCCACTATATAATCTATTTTAGAGGTTTTAGCCACCCAAGCTAGCTCTATTCTATTTATGATATTCTAATTTTGCTTAAGAAAAGGTTTGGTTTCAAGAAGAGAACTCTAACCTAGTAAAATAGTGAAATCGCAGCCTCCCTAAGCTCCTTAAGGCTTGCCGCAATTCCTCCTACCTTGGTGTTCTCCTTGTCGCTTCTTCACCTAGTTGAGTGAGATTGATTAAGGGAGAAAGACACAAGAATATAGATCTTTTGATTGTGATCTTAGGATCAACTTGCTAGCACAAATGAATCGCCATACCTTAGAGAAAGATCCATCAACTGTTCGTGTGGACTAGCTCTAGAGGAAGGATAATTGTGCTTCTTGTGGTCTTGAACAAGTTTGAAGCTTTGTAGATCTTGGATTTGATATTAGGATCTTCTACTTAAGGTTGCGATATCTTAAGTAGGTAACTTCTAAATCATATGGGTGATTTAATTATTTTTTGAATGTTATAAACCTATGCAAACACAAGCCTAAGATCCCATTGTACTACGGGTGCTTCTTTCTTTTATTTCCACTGCACTTTGATTATTATGTTTTTGCATGAGCCCAACGTAGCGTAGTATTAAAGCCAACAGTGGTATCAGAGCCAAGGTTATGTTGTTTACATGAGGTTTATGCATGTCAATTCTTGGTGATATACAAGTTAAATGTTGTGTATTGATTTTGGCATGATTTCGGTTCCTATATTTAAAAGAAATATTAGTTTCTTTATTTTGTTAAATCTGAATAGTAGCTATATAATGACTTTAATCATGTTTAAAAGTGTTTAAACGATAGATTAAAATTGTTTTAATCAACAAGGATTAAAGCCATGACATGTCTTAGTAAACCCGACAAGTTTTTGATGTGAAAAACATAGTTTTGAGTCAAGTTTTATAAGCTGATTTGGAGATAATATAAAATTGATTTTATAGATGTTTTAGTTCTGGAAATTTTATATTATATGTTGCCATTGAAGTTACAAAATTGGTTTGAGCTTAAAACGTTTAAGCAAAGTTGTTTTTGGACATGAAACGTTGATACTACAATGCTGAAATTTTCTGGACTATTTTATAGTTGTTTGCATGCCATAAAATTCAAGCATGAGTGTGGAAACGTTCCACATGTTTGCTAGGAGTTTTGGACAGCATCTAAGGTGAATATGATTCATCTATGATGGCTGGTTTAGGCGTGGAACATGACTGGACAAAGCGGCAATAGTTGCTGCAAACAAGTTGGCTGAACCGCCACACCAAGGAGGCAATTGTTGCTGAAATGCGAGCAGTTGACAGTAGCCACTGTAGATGACATACAATAGTCTGATCACAGGCTTGCAGCGGCCATTCGATGGTCAAAGAGATTGCTTGCGCTTAGGACACTAAGAGTTAGAGTCCTACTATAACAAGGAAACTGTTTCCTAGTGGGAGTGTGATCCTAAAGGTTAAGAGAAACATGTAGTATGATTAGGTAAAAATTACCTAATGAGACTTTAAGTTCCTAAAGAGTCATGATTGATTGCAAACTTAAAGATCTGGTATAAGACCAAAAAAAAAAATAAAGAAGTTCTAAAAGGTTTAGGATTTTGAGCATCCTAGAATGTTTTGTCCTAAATAAGACAAGCAACCTAAAAGTTAGGTAAAGTCCGATTTCAAGATAGATTTCTTAATTGTTAAGATGTATTAAAAGTGTTTTAATAGTTGGAACCGAAATTGCTAGAATGATTTGATAAATTGTCTCAAATTTGTTTGGTGACATTTTATGCAAATAGTACACAAGATCACCAGGTTATATTGACTATGCATGTTTTTGTTTCATGCTTATAATATGATTATGTATGCATGAAGGATTGTTATGGACTAGGCCTTAGTATGACTAGGGAATGTATGGTTGAATTTTCTTATTGGTATTATATAAATAGGGTCTGCGCATCTTGCCTTCTCTTTTTCATTCCGGAGTTCTAAATTCTCTTCTCATCTAACTCCCCTCGAATGTAACTCGAGGTTTCTGATAAAGCAATGTAACTGTTATATTCTTTATAGATTTAGATTTGGGATAGGAAGTAAAATTTATGTAAATTCCAAGTTTGTAAGGAGATGAGGCGCCAAGAAGAAGTGAACAAGGAGATTACCAAAAAAGCTTTCGAAGACTATGTATGGTATCCCCTAGGAATTCGACCAACTAGTTTCCTAGTGGCTCAAGGAAACTAGATTAGTATAAAGTCCATAATCATCCTAGTAGATTGCATGTGATAGATTTATTTTGAATTATGTATATGCGATGTGTATAATTGAATGAATGCTATGCATGTCAATCAAGTATGAAATCAATGAGACCTATATAAAAGTTAAATGAAATCCCTCATTAAATTGCATTGAGTCCATGTTACGCATGATAAGTTGCCTTCCACCATCATAACAAGATAACCAGAGTTCTTCCATTCGGAGGCTTGTTGAGTCACTCAAGGTCAAACTTATGTACGAACATGTTTGAGTTATTGAAGGTGGGTCTTACTCAAGTAAGTGTTATGTAATACGGATGCGTCAAACTTGATCACGAGACATTTAAAGGCAAAGTTAGGCAAAATGCATATGATGTATTTAGGCAAAGAGTTATCACCTAACTGGATCTAGGAGTTGCATAGAGATGTAATTGGTAAACAAAGTTACCTACTCAATTGGTTTCAACATAGCTTGTTGAGTCACTCAAGGTTATGCTGGAATGAAGGGGTCCTAGCTCATTAAGAAGTTTAAGAGTTAAATTTCTCGAAATAGTAGTAGAGGGCTATTATTTTGTTAAAATAATGAGAATAATCATTTAAGTATTAAAGCCTGACATAAATGATTACTACTTGCTATTTATTGATTGTTAATTGTTTTGATTCATATCGAATATAAACACTAAAATGACAAATACATTATCACTGAGAAGCATACTTGTTCCTAATAAGTTAACTAGACTGAACCTCGTTGATTGGTTTCACAATGTTAAGATTGTCTTGACAGAGAAAAAGAAAGCTTATGTTCTTGATGAGCCCATCCCAGATGAGCCTGCTACTGATGCAACTGAGGAGGAAAGGGTGGCCTATAGAGTTGATAGAGATGATCTCGTACAAGCAAAATGTGTGATGTTGGCTAGTATGGCACCCGATCTCCGAAAACAGCATGAGGCTATGCATGCTCAAGATATCATCCTTAACCCTAGAGAACTGTTCGCTAAAGAGAATCGCACTGAGAGATTTGACATCTCAAAGGAATTGTTCCAAACAAAGATGTCAGAGTGAAGCCCAGTGAGGCCTCATCTGCTTAAGATGATAGGATATATTACCCGATTGGAGCAGATTGGATGGGTTATGGATCATGATCTAAGTGTTGATCTAATTCTTTCTTCACTGCCTGAGAGCTATTCGCAGTTTGTGTTGAACTTCAACATGAACCACTTGGAGGCAACCCTTTCTGGGTTATTGAATATGCTCACACAGGCCGAGCAAACCATTGTTAAGGACAAGTCATCTATCCATTTAGTCTCTTCCTCTAAACCGAAAGGTAAGAAGAAAAGGAAGACTAGATGGGATGTACCTCCTGCTTCAAAGAGTTTGAAGCCTAATGATGGTGTTGCAAATGAAGCAAAGGATAAGGACAATGCTAACAAAGCTTGCTTCCATTGTGGGAAAACTGGTCATTAGAGGTGCAATTGCAAGGAGTACCTTGAATCTAACAAGGGAAAGAAGTTTCAACTTCAGGTATGATTCAGTCCTTTTGGTATATGATACCTATCATTTGGTACTAAATATGTATGACAAATTGTAGGGACCAAAGAAAAAAAGTAGTGAAGCTGGACCATGAAGGTGGCAACCGAGTTTGATGCTACATCAGAGCTTGCCAATCTTATGGGTTTATTAATAAGACTATTTAGTTAGGATTTGTTTAGAAACATTTGATGTTTTCATTGGCATTATAGTCCAATGTTGAGGATATTTTTTTTTATGTTTTCGAAACATATTGTTTTGCTCGCATAGGATGCCATGCTTATTTAATTTCCTCTTAAATAAATCGGTTATAGAATAGTTCTATAACTTAGTCTTATATGTTATACAACTTGCAAAGTATTTTGAATACCATTTAGTTTAGTGATATGGAATTCGAATAGTTATTGAATTAATCCCTTAACATCTACATATGTAGGATTTAGTGGGAACTATTAATAACTTTTTGAATGATAAATTGTCATTTTTGAAAAAATTCAATTAGTAGGAAACGTTCCATACTTGAAAAGATTGCATGTTTATATTAAAGGTTTTTAAGACTAACTCTTTTGTTTTGGCTTGCAAAAGGATTTATATTTGGATCATTAGCTACTAGCTAACAAATAGATTCCAATAGTTGTTTAAGATACAATTGAGCCATATGAATGGAATCTAGGTCTCGTTGTGATCCGAATTATTAACCTTGATAATAAGAATATCATGTATATGAAAAAGCATATTCTCAATGCACTTAAGCAATGTCCTTTTAGAGACACAATTACTAATCAAAAGAGTTCGGCATTAGATGCGTTAGTGATTGGCTTAGTGCAAGTGGGAGATTATTGGTGTATGCCCTAGAGCTAATCAGATTGAGCTTGGGATACACAGTCAATAATGCATACCTTTCGCTGTGATTATAGTGATACAAGGTTTTCCTTCATGTTAGTACAATAATGAGTTATTAAGTACCAATTGGATGAAGCCCATGGAACATAATGGCCTTGCAAGGGAATTATAAAGAGTTATAATTATGAGATCCTTATGCATTAAAGCCTTGTTCCTCAAACTTCCTGGTCATCATATTGCCAAGACGGGGCATTGGTAATTCTCAAAGACTAGTATATGTTAACCCTTCTTACTTATGAAGTAAGCAATTGATCTCATACAGGTTGAAGTATGGGATACTTGGGATAATACATTAGTGCTTGTCTGTTGAACAAGTTCACTGAACATGGCCCGCCAAGAGAACTTCATTTGGTAATATATCACTCTAGTGTTTATGATAATGTTCTCTTAGTACCAGTCGTGTAAATTAGTCCTCAGACTTGTGATACCAAGTCATCTTGTATGGAGAGTGTCATACTTAGATTTCATCACGAACGGGTCCCAATCATGAGGATGCTTAAAGTAGGGTGTTATTGTGTATGACATGAACCATACGAAGATGAATGAGTGATCCAGAGAAGATTCACCACTCCCTGTGATATTGGAGACATATCTCATTTGTTCTTGACTACGATTAACTTGATTAAGTCTTTGGACAAAGCATAATGGATTTAGAAGAAAGTTGTTTCTCTGAATTCATAAGGTTAATCATAAGTTGCGAATAACTAATATGGATTGATCATGAGTAGACACTGCACCATGCTCATGCGCTATCTGGGATATATGGTGAAAGGACCGTATTACATTGACAAGCTGGTTGCTGAAAGGTTCTAAAAGGTCACACTGACTTCACAGCATTTGGGTGGTCATGATGGGTTGCTAGATCCCTCTCTTGATCTATGATAACAAGTTAATATGATTAACTTATAATCATTACCAACATATTTTGAACCTAGAGGGTCACACACATAAGAACAGATATGTATGGATTAAACATGGTATTCTATTAAGGTAAAATTTAATGGAATAAAAGATCTATATTAAGGAATCAATTGAAGAAGTTCAATTGAGATGGATTAAGAAATAATTGAGATTGAGAAATCCAAGGACAATTTCTTAATAAGATAAGAGGAAACAAGAAGTCTTATCTAGTGTAGTAGTTGACTTTGACATATAGATGTGCAAAGTGAATTGCGATTGACTATACTATATTGGAATAATATCATGAGATGATATTAATAGATTAATGACATGAATTGTTTCATGAGGAGAAAGAAAATTTATTGAGAATTAAATTACTTTAGTTTAGAAATTAATCTATCCAATAAATAAGCATGACAAAATTAGAAAGGGTCCAAAGCGACTATTCTAATTTAGGACTGTCCACTAAGAATGGTTGGCCCAACTTAAGGCATTAAGATTGTTGGACCATTATTATTATTAGATAATATAATGGGCCTATTGATCCATCATAGAATTAAATAGTTTAAGTCAAGTGGATTAATGAAAATCTTGTGCAACAAGTTACAGGTGGTCGACTAAGCATAGAGAGATAGGGTTTAGGGTGTGCGCCACTATATAATCTATTTTAGAGGTTGTAACCGCCCAAGCTAGCTCTATTCTATTTGTGATATTTTGGTTTTCCTTAAGAAAAAGTTTGGTTTCAAGAAGAGAACTCTAACCTAGCAAAACAGTGAAATCGCAGCCTCCCTAAGCTCCCTAAGGCTTGCCGCAATTCCTCCTACCTTGATGTTCTCCTTGCCGCTTCTTCACCTAGTTGAGTGAGATTGATTAAGGGAGAAAGACACAAGAATATAGATCTTTTGATTGTGATCTTAGGATCAACTTTCTAGCACAAGTGAATCGCCTTACCTTAGAGAAGGATCCATCAATTGTTCGTGTAGACTAGCTCTAGAGGAAGGACAATTGTGCTTCTTGTGGTCTTGAACGAGTTTGAAGCTTTGTAGATCTTGGATTCGAGATTAGGATCTGCAACTTAAGGTTACGATATCTTAAGTAGGTAACTTCTAAATCATATGGGTGATTTAATTATTTTTTGAATGTTAAACCTATGCAAACACAAGCCTAAGATCCTGTTGTACTTCGGGTGCTTCTTTGTTTTATTTTCGCTGCACTTTGATTGTCATGTTTTTGCATGAGCCCGAGGTAGTGTAGTATTAAACCCAACAACTTAATGGTGGCAAAAGGCTCGAACTGGAGTTTTTGCATGGAGAGGTGGCAGAACAGCATGGTAAGGGTATGGATTTGGACACAAAAACCTTATAGGTGGCATATAGTTCGAAGTTCTTATCCCAGATGCTTGATGAGGGAAAAAGTACAAATTACAATCAGCTTGAAGTGATCGAATGGAAACCAAAGACCTCGTGTTGGTAGTCCCAACAGACGAAGGGGTGATAGTAAAGTGAGGATACTGATTAAGATCTAAGAGAGTTCGCAGGGGTGGTACAGGATCTGAGGTTTCCATCTTTGGCATATGGCTTCCCAATTTGACCACTTCCACCCTTTCATCGAGGTTCAATCCTTTATGGCACTGACAAGTGCAAGAAACAGCAAGGACTGTATGATATAGACCTGGTGGTTTTCGTTGATCCAAGGGCGATGAAGAGCCTTGAGAAAGTTCCCCCTTACTCTTACTGAGATCCTCAAACATCTTTATCAATTTGGCGAGTTGTCCTTTCACCTCCCGGATTTCATGTCCAAATTCCTCTTGATTGCACTCCAAAGCATACACTCACTCCTCTAATTCATTCCTCATATCTTAAACCCCTTTCATGCAAATGAAATTGACATTATTATCACGAGATCAAGAATACAATTATGAATGTACATGCTCTATTCTTATATGCATGAATGTAATGATGCATGAGATGTACAAAATGCGAAGATGCTTGAGGAAATGAATTTTTATATTTACAAATTCTCAAATAATATGAATGTTATGCAAAGAAAGCAAATGAAAACACCAAGGAGAAGAAGATCTTAACATCACTCTTTAGTTTCTTTTTCAAAGGAGAAATTTTTTTTCATATAAAAACTCTTTTTCTCTTTTTTTTAGAAATACCTAAAAAGATGAGGTATAAAAAGAAGAATTTTCAAAAGAACCTAAAAACACTAGGCTTCTGTATTATTACAAATGATGTGTGGAAAAAAGAAACAAAGCAAGTAAAAGGGTTAAATCATCAATGCAAAGTGAAAAAGTTAATGAACATGTGCCCCGCCAATATCAACTTACTTAAGCATCTCGATGCCTCTGGGGCGGAATACCAAATTTACTACGGGCGATGTACGTTCATCGTTGCTCGATCTTCAATGCTTATTCAGGATGTAGAAATAAATGGCAAAAGATCAGAAGCATTCCTTCATGTGTTCCTAGCTTCGGTACCTCTAACGGAAATTTGGCATGGCTTCGCCTAGGTTCACTATATGAGGTTGCATTAGGTTCTAAAAAGGCTCCAAATTGCTCCTTACTATCTCCGGTGAAGGCTAGTAAGGCACCCCGATGAAAGCGGGTTCAATTTGTAAGAGTGTATTTCCCAGGCCTATACGGAGGTTAACACCTCACAAAGCGTAGGTAATTTACTACTCCATAAGTGTTTCGCAAGCCCATGCGGAGGTTATCACCTCACGAGAGCATAGTTACTTTACTTCCACCTAAAGGATGAAACCCGGGTAGAGGGCTCATGTTATGCACATGCACGTGTAGTGTATGAGGAGGAACAAACAAACCTTTCACCACTTATTCTACAATCCTTATTCTAAATGCCCCAGCAATTTATTAAAACAAAAATCAAGAATAGTGTAACGTATTAACCAACCAGAGAGCAGTAATAATATACAAGGTTAAATAACCAGAGAACAACAATAATGTACAAGATTAAATAACCAGAGAACAATAATAATATGCATGCAAATAAACATATTAAAAAATTTTTGTTATTTTAAAAAATTCTCCTAATTTACAAAAAATGCGGGAATTACAAGTAAACACCAACCAAAACCGACAAAATCGAGACTTTCGATAACACGTGACTAATTCTAGGCCTCACTCTCTAAATAGTCCCCAGGGGTGTCGCCAAGCTGTCGATACGTGATCCGGGGTGGACTCGTTCAAGTGATGGGGAAAATAGGCAGGGGAAAAGACGACTTAATTCCTCTTAAGTTAAAGGGTTGAGGGTGTGAAAATGGCCTTGAAAAAAAAATGGAGTCGCTACCAATCTTTTTGGCTAGGTGTGATTGGCCACCTATTAAAACTGGTTTTTATAAAATATTTTGAATTAATTAAAACATTTTTAAAACCAATTTTATAGTATGCACTTTGAACCAGAGAAAAACAAGTGCGGGTTCGGGAGACGATTACGTGTGGGGAAGGATTAGCACCCCTACAACGCCCGTATAAAACGGTTTCTTATTAGTCATGTATTATCTTGAATCTCGATAAATAGTCGGTTTTAAAATTGGTGTTTGTAAATAATTCCCTTAAAAATTTATATTTTATTTGGAAATGATCCGGAATTTACCTAGCATGAAATTTCCCATGTTTTTCGACAGACTCAGCAAAACATGGAACTTTTCTTTGATTTTGAAATCATCCGAATCATTTCCATTGGAAAAGATATTCATTTATTAATGATAATTGATGATATCCTCCCCGGCAGACCTAGCAGAGAATTCATGAATTATTTTAACTCGGGAACAATGTTGATTTATAGAAATATTATTTATTTTCCATGTGTTTGAAAATAACCATGAATATGCGAACATGTTGCTAAGATTAAAATTAAATAGGCATGCGTATTTATCATGGCATGGTAAGCAGAGTGACATAGCATAAGAATGAATGTCATGTGAATGAAATTGACACGACAAATAAAATGGCATGGCACGAAAAATGGTGTGTGTAAGAATAAATGTCATGTAAATGAAATTGGCAAGGCATACAAAATGATATGGCATGAAAAATGGCATGTGAATGAAATCGATGTGACATACATAATGACATGGCATGAAAAATGGCATGTGAATGAAATCGACATGGCATACATAATGACATGGCATGAAAAATGGCATGTGAAATGAAATCGACATGGCATACATAATGACATGGCATAAGGAGAATGTCACGTGAATGAAATTGACATGGCATACATAATGACATGGCATGTGGATGACATAAAGTGACATGGCATGTGACATGGCATAAAATGACATGGCATGTGAGTAAAATCGACATGGAAAATAAAATGGCTTGGCATATGGATGACATCGACATGGCAAGCAAGATGACATGGCATATGGATGACATAAAATAACATGGCATGTGAATGAAATCGACATGGCAAGCAAGATGACATGGCATATGGATGACATAAAATGACATGGCATGTGACGTGGCACAAAATGACATGGCATGTGAATGAAAATGACATGGCAAGCAATATAACATGGCATAAAATGACATGGCATGTGAATGAAATCGACATGGCAAGCAAGATGACATAAAATGACATGGCAAGCAAGATGACATAAAATGACATGGAATGTGACATGGCATGTGACATGGTACAAAATGACATGGCATGTGACTGAAAACGACAAGACAAGCAAGGTGACATGGCAAGCAAGATGACATGGCATATGAATGACATAAAATGACATGGCATGTGAATGAAAACGACATGACAAGCAAGATGACATGGCATGTGAATGAAATCGACATGGCAAGCAAGATGACATAAAATGACATGGCATGTGACATGGCACAAAAAGCCATGGCATGTGAATGAAATCGGCATGACAAGCAAGATGGCATGGCATAAAATGACAAGGCATATGAATGAAATCGACATGGCAAGCAAGATGACATAAAATGACAAGGCATGTGACATGGCATAAGGAGAATGTCACGTGAATGAAATTGACATGGCATAAAATGACATGGCATGTGAATAAAATCGGCATGGCAAGCAAGATGACAAATGATATGGCACAAAATGACATAGCATAGATGAATTTATTTGAGAATGACTCGGAATTTATTGATACCGAAAATCTTTTCATGTTTCCCAGCAAACCCGGCAAAACATAGAAAGTTTTGTTTATTTAAAAAATTTTCGAATCATCTTTGTTTTAGAAAAGCGTATTCCTTCGTTAATAATTGATGACATCCTCTTCGGCAGACCCAGTAGAGAAAATCATGAATTATTTAAACTCGGGAACATTACCTTAAAAATGTTATGAATAGCATAGCATGATAATAAACGTCATTTGAATAGAATTGACATAGCAAACAAAATGATAGGCATAATGACATGACAAACCAAGTGACATGGCATGAAAATGAATGTCATGTGAGTGAAATCAACATGGCAAACATGAGCTTAGCATACTAAATGACATGGCAAAGAATATGCTATGGAATTAAATGTTATGGCATAAAAATACAATGACATGTAGGAAACATCATGGTGGCCGAATGGTCATGGTAATGGCATGTGAATGGCCTAATGCATGGTGATGGCATATGGATGGTCGAATGGCATGAAATGATAACATGGCATGGCATGAAAATGCACCTAGACTATAAATGACATGGCAAATGACATGATATGACATGTTATATGGATGACATGTTGTAAAATGAATGACATGGCATAGGTGACATGGAAAAAAATGATGACATGGCATAGGTGACATGGCATGAAATGATGACATGACAAATGACATGACATGATGAAATGGCATAAGTGACATGCATAAAATGATGACATGGCATGAAATGATGACATGATAAATGACATGGCATGAAATAATGACATGGCAAATGACATGGCATGAAATGATGACATGGCATAAGTGACATGGCATGAAATAATGACATGGCATAGGTGACATGGCATGAAATGATAATATGGCATAGATGACATGGCATGAAATGATAACATGGAAAGTGACCTAAGATTTCATGACATAGCACTACATGACCTAAGATGCATGACATAGGCAAATATAATGCAAAGCATGACGACCTAAAATGCATGGGAGGGCCGAATGTGATGCAAGATGTATCATGGACACAACATGTTAAAAGACATAGCTAGATGACCTAAGATGCATGACATAGGAAAATATAATGCAAAGCATTGCATGAAAACAAAGTGCAAGGGCAAACCGAAATGCATGTATAGCATATTATGAGCACAAAATGCAAGAGAACACAACTACATGACCTAAAATACATGATACAACCAAGTATGATGCAAGGCATGATATGAACCAAATATCAAGAGATGGCCGAATGATGTAGAGGAAAAGATGAAAATGATGTAAAAACTAACGTGACATAAAAATGATGCAAAGAACATGATCAAAATATGTATAGACATGCAAGGGAGTAATAAGGAAAACAAGTAAATAAAGAACAAGGAAAATTGAGCTCCATGGTTGGTACAAATGGGCATAGCCCTCCCCTAACCATAATCACTTGATATTATCAAGATCATGAAGCCTTTTGAACTCACAAATCATCAAGTAAACCAAGCTAACTAGAAAAAATGGAGGTGAGCTCCATGGTTGGTATCATGGGCATAGCCCTCCCCTAACCATGCTCACTTGATTTTTATCAAGATCATCTAGCCATTCAACCTCATTTACTTCATTTATTTTGAAAAAATCAGAACATAAAAAAATAATAATAAACCTTCCACAATCATTTTCCCACAAAAAACATGCAAAACAAAATCAAGGCAAGCATAAATAAAGCATTCGGCCATGTTAAAAAAATTTGTAAAAATTTTTTTTCTTCTATTTTTGATGAAAAGGAAAAGACGAAAACTTAAATGAACATTTAAAAACTTTTATTTAACAAAACCAAGATAAGACATTATCTATAAATAGAATCCACGTTTAATTACTTATATATATATATATATCAAATATATATCCAAAGAAGATAGACAAATTTCTAATAGATCAGATAAAATCTCAAAGCAAAGAATCCCATGATTCAATCTATTATTCATTAACTACCTGTATATCTTAAGAATAAAATAAAATATTTTTTTAGTCATTTTGTTTTTTTCGCGAGGAGCTAGATGAGAAGAAACTCTCATGTCCAGTTCTGTAATAGAGATGGAATTGATAAACAACCATCAACTATAACCCAAAAAGAACCAGATTTCGTAAACAACATAGAGGAAGAATGAAAGGAATATCTTATCGAGGTAATCGCATTTGTTTCGGTAGATATGCAAGAGAACACAACTATATGACCTAAAATACATGATACAACCAAGTATGATGCAAGGCATGATATGAACCAAATATCAAGAGATGGCCGAATGATGTAGAGGAAAAGATGAAAATGATGTAAAAACTAACGTGACATAAAAATGATGCAAAGAACATGATCAAAATATGTATAGACATGCAAGGGAGTAATAAGGAAAACAAGTAAATAAAGAACAAGGAAAATTGAGCTCCATGGTTGGTACAAATGGGCATAGCCCTCCCCTAACCATAATCACTTGATATTATCAAGATCATGAAGCCTTTTGAACTCACAAATCATCAAGTAAACCAAGCTAACTAGAAAAAATGGAGGTGAGCTCCATGGTTGGTATCATGGGCATAGCCCTCCCCGAACCATGCTCACTTGATTTTTATCAAGATCATCTAGCCATTCAACCTCATTTACTTCATTTATTTTGAAAAAATCAGAACATAAAAAAATAATAATAAACCTTCCACAATCATTTTCCCACAAAAAACATGCAAAACAAAATCAAGGCAAGCATAAATAAAGCATTCGGCCATGTTAAAAAAATTTGTAAAAATTTTTTTTCTTCTATTTTTGATGAAAAGGAAAAGACGAAAACTTAAATGAACATTTCAAAACTTTTATTTAACAAAACCAAGATAAGACATTATCTATAAATAGAATCCACGTTTAATTACTTATATATATATATATCAAATATATATCCAAAGAAGATAGACAAATTTCTAATAGATCAGATAAAATCTCAAAGCAAAGAATCCCATGATTCAATCTATTATTCATTAACTACCTGTATATCTTAAGAATAAAATAAAATATTTTTTTAGTCATTTTGTTTTTTTCGCGAGGAGCTAGATGAGAAGAAACTCTCATGTCCAGTTCTGTAATAGAGATGGAATTGATAAACAACCATCAACTATAACCCAAAAAGAACCAGATTTCGTAAACAACATAGAGGAAGAATGAAAGGAATATCTTATCGAGGTAATCGCATTTGTTTCGGTAGATATGCTCTTCAAGCACTTGAACCCGCTTGGATTACATCTAGACAAATAGAAGCGGGGCGCCACCCAATGACACGAAATGTACGCCGTGGTGGAAAAATATGGGTACGTATATTTCCAGATAAACTAGTTACGGTAAGACCTACAGAAACACGTATGGTTTCGGGGAAAGGATCTCCCGAGTATTGGGTAGCTGTCGTTAAACCAGGCAGAATACTTTATGAAATGAGCGGAGTAGCCAAAAATATATCCAGAAAGGCTATTTCAATAGCGGCGTCAAAAATGCCTATAAAAACTCAATTCGTTATTTCAGGATAGGAATATAGAACCAAAGGAAAGAAGTCTTGTCTTGGGAATTAAAAAAACAATTGCGGGTTTCCTTTTTTTTGACAAACAATATTTCTTTTTTTCTTCGTCCTTTGTTACATTTAAAGAAGAGATTTAAAAAATGATTCAACCTCAGACCCATTTGAATGTAGCAGATAACAGCGGGGCCCGAGAATTGATGTGTATTCGAGTCATAGGAGCTAGTAATCGCCGATATGCTCATATCGGTGACGTTATTGTTGCTGTAATCAAGGAAGCAGTACCAAATACACCTCTAGAAAGATCAGAAGTGATCAGAGCTGTAATTGAAGAAAGGAAGTAGAAATCACATAGAAAACAAAGAAAAACACATGAGAATGAAGAAGAAAATCATGCTAGAGCTAGGTAGGAATGGCTACCTTCCAAGCTTTTTGGTGAACCCTTTCTTCATTTCTTTCAAAAACATTTTTCTTGCCAAATTAGCTACTGAATTCCCCCTTAAATGACTAGCCAACTTAAGGAAATAAAACATTCCCCTCTCCCTTTCTCACTTGGCCTGTTGGCCTCCTCCACCATAGGATAAAAAGTGCTCATTTTTTTCACCAATCTTAGCCCTTAGATTAGGATCTTTTCATGACAAATAAAAATATCATCTTGCAAATTGATCTTGGCCCTTGAAAGGTGTACTCATCCTTTACAAAGCACCTAGGCCATTGGATGACACAAGGACCACTTGCATGCTCCCCTTGGTCGAACCTCTCCTCACCATTGGATGGATTGTGCTCATCTTTCTTCCACCAATCTTGGCCATTGGATGAGGATATTTTCTTGGCAAACAAAAATGTCATCTTGCAATTTGATCTTGGCCATTGAAGGGTTTACTCATCCTTTCTACAAGGCACCTAGGCCATTGGATGAGGGGGGGCCATTTGCAAGGCAATAAAGATGGCATTTTTTAGCTTGATAGTGACCATTGAATTAAATTGATCAAACCTCCCCTTCTCCCCTATGCATGGCCGGCTAAGACCTGGAATATTCAAGAATTTACTCCATCTTTCATATTTTTCTTAATTGCAAATTGGCCTTTTTCGATTTCTTTGTAAGATTACCTTTTTGCCCCACAAAATTAATTTAATTGCAAATGGACCCTAATTTTGGATTTGTCTTTTCCAACTCATCCCATTCAATGTAAAACTTGATTCTGGAGGCTTTCACATTTTTTCGAGCTCATTTGCTATTTTTCCCGGATTTATCTTTGAAATTTCGATTTAGTGCCTCCCAAATTTATCCTTTTTCAAATGAGCTCTGATTCTGGATTTTTCTTCACCAATCTCTTCCAAAAATTATAAAACTTAGATCTGGAAGTTTTCATAATTTTTCGAGCTCGTTTCCTATTTTTCCTAGAATTTTCTTTTGGAATTTTCAGATTAGTGCACCCGAAATTCGCCATTTTTCAAATGAGCTCTGATTCCAGATTTTTCTTCACCAATCTCTTCCAAAAATTATGAAACTCAGATCTGGAAGTTTTCATAATTTTCTGAGCTTGTTTACTATTTTTCCCGGAATTGTCTCTTGGAATTTCGAGTTAGTGCAGTCGAACTTTGCCATTTTTCAAATGAGCTCCGCTTTCGGATTTTTCTTCACCAATCTCTTCCAAAAATTATGAAACTTATATCTGGACGTTTTCATAATTTTTCGAGATCGTTTGCTATTTCTCCCGGAATTATCTTTTGGATTCTTCGAGATAGCCCTTCAAGCTCCAAAACCTTGGTTTTACTCAAAATGGGTCCGATTTCTGGATTTTCTTTTTCCACTTCCTTTGTCCTATATTGAATTTGAGTTGGTCCGAAAACGCCTAATTTTTACGATTAAATTCCCCTCCGATTTGATTTTCCCTTCTTCAAACTCGAGAATTTTCTCGTTTTTTCGTTTCTGCTCTAACCGACTTTTCCTAGGGATTAGAGGTGGCAATTGGGCGGGTTAGGGTCGGGCTCATTCAGGTTCGGGTTCAATCGGGTTCAGGCCCTTTCGAGTTAGGGTCTAATCGGGTTTAAGTCCAATAGGGTTCGGGTCGGTCCGGGTTCGGGTCCGTTCGAGTTCGGGCCTACTCGGGTTCGGGTTTGCTTTACATCATTTTTATTTTATGTTAGATGTAATCATTTTTACATAATTTAAATATTTACTTTTAAAAATAATTTTATTATTTTATTATTATTTTTAAAAGTAATATTTTATTATAATATGAAATTTTTAATTATGTTTATTTATTAAAATCAATATTTGTTAGCACCAAAAGAATATAAAATAAATTTTTTATATAAAATAAAATTTTAAAATAATTTATTATAAAAATATGAGATATTATAAATTAATCATATGAATATTTAAAATAATTGATGAACTCAAATTTCAACATGTAAATACATTATAATTTATATTCACTATAAAATAAGAGATTTTTAGGGACGAACCCTAGCATTCAACTTTGAGGCCTAAACGGGCTTAGACTATCCATTTACAAATATATGCGGGTTTGGACAGAATTTGAGGCCTATATTTCATGCCGGTCCGGGGTTTGGCAAGTGAATATGATGTTGATGACTTAATTTAATAATATGCCTAAGAAAATTATATATATGTTGCAAAGAGCAACACATTTTTTTTTTAAAAGTAGTTTTTATCTATTTTTTAATATAAGAAATACTATTATACTAAAGATAAGTTAAAATGAATGAATTGCTATTAATTAATTTTAATATATAGAAAATACTATTATACTATTATAAGCGTGATCTTAAAATAGCATAAATAAAGGACAAGTAATATTTTATGTCAAAAAAATTTACATTTCTAAAATTTTCATGAGTTTAGAATTTTTAGATAGTGGATTCATCAAGATATGGGACATTAAAGTTATAAGTACAAAATATAATTTTATTTTTGATAAAATTATTATTTTATCATATATATAAAAATTAAATTAAATTAAATTTTAATTAAATTAAATTATTAAAAAAGATATTAGAATAAAATTGATAAATAAAGTTCTTTCTTTATAAAAAAGTTATTTAATTACAATTTGATAATTTTTATTTTTAGTATTAAATTCGGGTTCGAGTAGGGCTCGGGCTTGGGTATTTTCGGGTTTATGTTTTTCGAGTTTGGGTTTTTTAGGGTTCGGGTAATTTCGGGTTCGGGTCTTTTCGGGTTCGGGCTCAAGCCATTTCGGGTTCGGGTTTTTTCGGGTTCAGGTTTTTGAATTTTTGGTCAAATCGGGTTTGGGCGGGTTCGGGTTCATTTTGCCACCTATACTTGGGATCCAGTTCAAACTGGGCCTTGGGCTATTTTTGTTTATTCATCCTTTATCAACTGGGGGCTTCAATTTCACCAAATCGGGCTATCTCTGCAGTTTTCCCTAAATTTGTCGGATTAGGTCTTCTCTTACACTGAATTTTCGCAACCTAGCTTTCGAAATCTATATCTTTAGTTGTAGACCTCGGATTATCAAAATTCTTTCGCAATTGTTCAATTCAACTTTGAAATTTGATTTTGACTAAGAGTTGACTTTTTTAATGGTTGACTTTTTGAGGTTGACCATTTTGAGATTGACTTTTTTCGAGTTGACTTTTTGTGCTGACCTCCAAAACAAAGTCTTAGGGTCCCATCTATAGAATGGTAGAAGTCTCTTTGCATTCCGGGAAGTTGAAAAGGAGAATCTGCCTGGTTTAGGGAGCCAGGACAAAATTAGGTGTCTACACTAGTGACTATGCAATTGGAGCTGTTTTAGGCCAACGGTTTGGCAAAGCCTCACATGTCATTTATTATGCCTCCCAAACTCTTAATGATGCTCAATTGAACTACTCCACAACTGAAAAAGTGCTTTTGGCAGTTATTTTTGCTTTAGAAAAGTTTTGTTCTTATTTAATTGGAACTAAAGTAATTGTATTTTTTGACCATGCAGCTCTTAAGTACTTGCTCACTAAGAAGTATGCCAAACCAAGATTGATTAGGTGGATACTCCTCTTACAAGAATTTGACTTGCAAATAAGAGATAAAAGAGGTAGTGAGAATCTGGTTGCTGACCATCTTATCCGTTTAGTTCATATAGAGGATGCACTTCCATTGCATGAGAACTTTCCGAATGAGCAACTCTTTTCACTTAACACAACAACTCCTTGGTATGCCAATATTGTTAATTACTTAGTTACCAAGCAGTTGCCACAAGAGTTGACACTAGCACAAACAAATAAGATCAAGAGTGATGCCAAATACTACACATGGGATGATCCTTACCTTTGGAAGCATTGCTCCAATCAGATTATAAGAAGGTGTGTATTTGAATCTGAATTTCAATATATTCTAACCTTTTGTCACTCTTATGCATGTGGAGGACACTTTGGATCGAAAAGAACAGCCATGAAAGTGCTTGATTCTGGATTTTATTGGCCTACTTTGTTCAAAGATGCATACCTCTTTTGCAAGTCATGTGATCGTTGCCAAAGAACAGGCAATTTAGGTGCTAGAAATCAAATGCCTCAAACTCCAATACCTAATGTTGAAATTTTTGATGTATGGGGCATGGATTTCATGAGACCTTTTCCTTCTTCTTTTAGTAATCTTTATATTTTACTTGCCGTTGATTATGTTTCAAAGTGGGTGAAAGCAAAAGCCACTAGGACTAATGACTCTAAAGTTGTTTCAGATTTTCTTAAGTCTAACATTTTTGCAAGGTTTGGAACACCAAAGGCCATAATCAGCAATAGAGATACTCACTTTTGTAATAGGACCATGGAAGCACTTTTGAGAAAGTATAACATCACACATAAGGTATCCACATCATACAATCCTCAAACTAGTGGGCAAGCTGAAGTGTCAAGTCGAGAGGTAAAATCCATCCTTTAAAATACTGTTAATCCAAATCGAAAGGATTGGAGTTTAGGACTTCGTGATGCACTTTGGGCTTATAGAACATCATACAAGATGCCCATTGATATGTCTCATTATCGACTTGTTTATGGTAAGCCTTGCCATCTTCCAGTTGAATTAGAACATAAAGCCTATTGGGCTATTAAACAATGTAACATGGAGACGGATGAGGCAGGTAAGCAAAGAAAACTTCACTTACAAGAACATGAGGAGATAAGGAATGATGCTTATGATAATTCTAGAATTTACAAGGAAAAGACTAAGGCTTTCCATGATAAAATGATTTTAAGAAATAACTTTATTGTTGGACAAAAAGTT
Source organism: Fremontodendron californicum (assembly GCA_030761205.1). Classification (NCBI taxonomy): domain Eukaryota; kingdom Viridiplantae; phylum Streptophyta; class Magnoliopsida; order Malvales; family Malvaceae; genus Fremontodendron; species Fremontodendron californicum. Next base: position 27,205,475 of record JAULJL010000009.1, read on the forward strand.
CTTCTTTTCTATTCCCGCCTTAAATTGTTTCCTGGTAAGTTACATTCTAGATGGATTGGACCTTTTGGTATTACTAATTTTTTTACTCATGGTGCAGTTGAGATAAAAAATCCAAAGCCAGGTAATGAATTCAAGGTGAATGGACATAGGTTGAAACATTACTATGAGAACACTCCAATACAAGATATACATGAACTACCCCTCTTTGAGCCCAATTATGTTGAATAGTGATTTCATAAGTCCAAGTCGAGCTAAGGACAATAAACTAAGCGCTTCTTGGGAGGAAACCCAAAAGTATATAGAGCACACATTATGATCAGATTTACTATTTCCTACTCTCCATCATTCTATCTTTTATTTTATTTTATTTTTGTTTATTAGTTCTTTTCTTTTGCACATGATTCTTGCATTGGGGATAATAGCATTACATTAAGGATAATGTAAGAATTAAGTGTAAGGGGAATAATTTAGGATTTCCTTTAGTTTGTTTTGTATTAAGTTTGTTTTTAGTGTGTTTTAGTTACTTTCAATACTATGATGAGATATGAATTGAATAGGTCTAAAACTAGTTTATGAGTGAAAAGATTTTCATGAGAATTAAGCTTGATAGTATATTTTCTTTATAAGCCAATGTTAATATGATATGTTGATTGAGAAAGAAGCATGTTTAGACTTAAATCTAACTTGTATAATCATCTTTGTGAGTTTTTGAGCCTATATGATTGATGCATTATACATATATCAATCCACTTTCTTTCTTGAGTGCTCTTATTGTAGACACCTAATTTTGTTCGGACCCCCTAAACCGGGCAAATTCTCCTTTTCAACTTCTCGAAATGCAAAGAGACTTCCATTGTTCCATAGATAGGTCCTCAAGACTTTGTTTCGGAGGTCAGCACAAAAAGTCAACTTAGAAAAAGTCAACCTCAAAAAGTCAACCACTGAAAAACTCAACTCTTAGTCAAAAAATCACGATTCAAAGTTGAATTGAACAATGGTGAAAGAATTTTGATAATCTGAGGTCTACGAAAGATATAGAGTTCGGAAGATAGATTGTGGAAATTCAGTGTAGGGGAAGACCTAATCTGGCAAATTTGTGGAAAACTGCAAAGACGGCCCGATTCGATGAAATTGAAGCCCTCAGTTGATAAAGGATGAATAAACAAAAATAGACCAAGGCTTAGTTTGAAGTGGATCCCAAAGAAGTGCCGATTAAAGCAAAAACGAAAAAACAAGAAAATTCTCGAGTTTGAAAAAGGGAAAACTAAATTGGAGGGGAATTTGATCATAAAAATTGGGCATTTTTGGAGCAACTCCAATTCAATATATCAAAAAGGAAGTAGAAAAATAAAACCAGAAATCAGACTCGTTTTGAGCAAAACCAAGGTTTCAGAGGTTGAAGGGCAATCTCGAAAAATCCCAAAGAAAATTTTGAAAAAAATAGCAAATAAGCTCGGAAAATTATAAAAACTTCCATATCTAAGTTTTATAATTTTTGGAAGGTATTGGTGAAGAAAAATTCGGAATCGGAGTTTATTTGAAAAAGGGCAAAATTCGAGTGTACTAACCCTAAATTCCAAAAGATAATTTGGGGAAAAATAGCAAACGAGCTCGAAAAATTATGAAAACTTCAAGATCTGAGTTTTATAATTTTTGGAAGGCATTGGTGAAGAAAAATCTGGAATTGGAGCTCAAATGAAAAAGGTTAAATTTGGGAGGCACTAAATCGAAACGTTAGATAAAAATCCGAGAAAAATAGAGAATGAGCTCAGAAAAATGTGAAAACCTCCAGAACCAAGTTTTATTTTGGATGGGATGAGTTGAAAAAGACAAATCTGAAATTAGGGTCCATTTGCAATCAAATTAAGTTTGGGGGCTAAAAGGGTAATTTTACCAAATAAACAGAAAAGGGCCAATTTGCAATTAAAAAATATGAAAGATAAAGGAATTTCTGGGATATTCCAGACCCTTGGCCGGCCAGCTTATGGGAGAAGGATGGAGGTTTGATTAATTTCATCCAATGGTCACTATCAAATTGCAAGATGTCATTTTTATTGTCTTGCAAGTGGTCCTTCCTCATCCAATGGCATAGGTGTTTTGTAAAAAGATGAGTACATCCTTCGATGGCCAAGATCAAATGGCAAGATGTCATTTTTATTTTCATGAAAATATATTTGATCCAATGGCTTAGATTGTTGGAGAAAAGATGAGCACATATCATCCAAGGGAGGAGAGGCCATCCGGCCAAGAGAGTGAAAGAGGGGTGTTCATCCAATGGCCTAGGTACTTTGTAAAAGATAAGTACATCCATCAATGGCCAAGATCAAATTTCAAGATGTCATTTTTATTGTCATGAAAATATCCTCCTCCAATGGCTTAGATTGTTGGAGAAAAGATGAGCACAATTCATCCAAGGGCTCACCATGCATTCGGCCATGAGGAAGAGAGGAGGGGAGGATATTTTATTCACTAAGTTGGCTGGTCATTTTGGAAAAGAAAAAAGAAATTTGAAAGAAAAGGAAGAGAGAGTTACCTAAGAAAGCTAGGAAGGTAGCCATTCCTCCTTTGCTCTTGCATCATTTCTTCTTCATTCTCATGTGTTTTTCTTTGTTTTCCATTTCTACCTCTTTTCTTGTGAAAATAAAAGTTTTGAAATGTTTTTTAAGCTTTCATCTTTTCCTTTTCATCAAAAAAAGAGAAGAAAACATTGTTTACTAATCCTTTTCATCATGGCCGAACCTTGATTGTGCATGCCTTGATTTTTTCTGTTTTGCATGTTTGATGTGGGAAACATGATTGTGGAAGGTTTATATTTCTTTTTTATGCTCTTTTCAAAAAAAAAATAAATGAAACAAAAGAGGTTGAAAGGCTTAATGATCTTGATAAAATCAAGTGATCATGGTTAGGGGAGGGCTATGCCCATTGTACAAACCATGGAGCTCACCTCCATTTTTCTTAGTTTGCTTAGTTTATTTTCTGATTTTTGAGTTGGAAAGGCTTCATGATCTTGATAAAAATCAAGTATTCATGGTTAGGGGAGGGCTATGCCCATTGTACCAACCATGGAGCTCACTTTCCTTGTTCTTTGTTTGCTTATTTTTTATATACTTCCATGCTTGTCTATGCATATTTGGTCATGTTTCTTTGTATTATCTTCATGCCTTATTAATTTTTGCATCATTTTTATGACATACTAGCCTCCTACATAATTCAGCCAGCCCATGTCATTTTGTTCATGCCATGCCTTGTATCATTTTTGGTTATGTCATGCATTTTAGGTCATGTAGTTATGTCCTCTTGCATTTTGTGCTCTTGACATGCAATACATCATATTCGGCCAGCCCATATATTTTTGGTATATGCCATGCCTTGCATCATATTTTGACTATGTCATGCATCTTAAGTCATGTAGCTATGTCATGCATCTTAGGTCATTTTCCATGTCATTTCTCCATGTCATCTTAGAATAGGTCATTTCCGGCTATGCCATCTCATTTTAATGGTTAAGTCATTTTTATGAAATTTGCTATGTATGTAGAGTCTAGGTCATTTTCGGCCATGTCCATGCTATTTTAGTGGTTATGGCACTTTCCATGTTATTTAGAGTCTAGTTCATTTTCGGCTATGTCCATATCATTCTAGTTGTCATGTCACCTTCATGGCATTCCATTTTCCATGTCATAATTTTATGCCATGTCACCTATGCCATGTCATCATTCTATGCCATGTCACCTATGTCATATCATCCATATAACACATTATTTTCCATGTCATTTAAAGCTTAGGTTCCTTTCATGCCATGTCATCATTTTAGGCTATGTCACCATGCATTCGGCCAATCATGTGCCATCTCTATGCATGTCATGCCATTCATGCCATTACCATGACCATTCGGCCAACATGACATTTCATACTTTTCATTGTATTTTTATGCCATAACATTCAATTCCATAGCATGTCTTTTGCCAAGTCATTTAGTATGCTAAGCTCATGTTTTCCATGTCGATTTAACTCACATGACATTCATTCTCATTCCATGTCACTTGGTTCACCATGTCATTATGCTTATCTAGCTTTGGTTTGCCATGTTGTTTTCATTCACATGACATTTACTATTATGCTATGCTATTCATAACATTTTTAATAAATAAGGCAATAATCCCGAGTTTAAATAATTCATGATTTTCTCTGCTGGGTCTACCGGGGAGGATATCATTAATTATTATTAACAAGGAATACCCTTTTCTAAAACAAGGGTTATTCGAAGAATTTGGAATAAATAAAACTTTCTATGTTTTATCGGGGAACATGAAAAGAATTTGGTATTAATAAATTTTGAGTCATTTTCAAATAAATTCATTCTTATGCCATGTCATTTATATGCCATGTCGATTTCATTCACATGTCATTCATTCTTATGCCATGTCATTCGTATGTCATGTCGTTTTCATGCTATGTCATTCATATGCCATGCCATGCCATCCATTTACATGTCATTCATTCATGTGCCATGTCACTTAGACTATGTCATGCCATTTTCATGCTATGTCATTCATATGTAATGTAATTCATTCATCCATGTGCCATATCACTTAGACTATGTCATGTCATTTTCATACTATGTCTTTCATATGTCATGTATTCTATTCACATTGTAGACATGTAATTTTGTCCAGGCCCCTTAAATGGGCAAATTCTCCTTTCAACTTTCAGGAGTGCAAAGAGACTTCCACCATTTAACATAAGGGTCTCCAAGACTTCATTTCGGAGGTCAACACAAAAGCTCAACTTGGAAAAAGTTAACCCCAAAAAAGACAACCCCGAAAAGTCAACCAATGAAAAAGTCAACTCTTATTCAAAATCAAGATTCGAAGTTGAATTGAACAATGGCGAAAGAATTTTGATAATCCGAGGTCTACAATGAAGGATATAGAGTTCGAAAGATGGGTTGCGAAAATTCAATGCAAAGGAAGACCTAATCCGACAAATTTGGGGAAAACTAAATCGGAGGGGAATTTGGTCATAAAAATTGGGCATTTTTAGACCAACTCAAATTCAATATAGGACAAAGGAAGTGGAAAAAGAAAATCCAAAAATCGGACCCGTTTTGAGTAAAACCGAGATTTCGGAGGTTGAAGGGCAATATTGGAAAATCCCAAAGAAAATTCTGGGAAAAATAGAAAATGAGCTTGAAGAATTATGAAAACTTCTAGTTCTGAGTTTCATAATTTTTGGAAGAGATCGGTGAAGAAAAATCCAGAATCGCAGCTCATTTGGAAAATGGAAAAAGTTCGGGTGCACTAAGCCGAAATTCTATAAGATAATTCCGGGGAAAATAGCAAATGAGGTCAAAAAATTATGAAAACTTCCAATTCTGAGTTTTATAATTTTTTGGAGAGATCGGTGAAGAAAAATCTAGAATCGGAGCTCATTTGAAAATGGCAAAGTTCGGGTGCACTAACTCGTAATTCCAGAAGATAATTCCAGGGAAAATAGAAAATGAGCTCAAAAAATTATGAAAACTTCCAGATCTAAGTTTCATAATTTTTGGAAGAGATTGGTGAAGAAAAATTCAAAATCGGAGCTCATTTGAAAAATGGAAAAGTTCGGGTGCACTAATTCGAAATTCCAAAAGATAATTCTGGAAAAAAATAGAAAACGAGCTCGAAAAATTATGAAAACTTCCAATTCTGAGTTTTATAATTTTTGGAAGATATTGGTGAAGAAAAATCCAAAATCAGAGCTCATTTGAAAAATGACAAAGTTCGGGTGCACTAAACCGAAATTTTAGAGAGAAAATCTGGGAAAGATAGCAAATGAGCTCGGAAAAATGTGAAAACCTCCAGAACCAAGTTTTATATTGGATGGGATGATTTGGAAAAGAAAAATCCAAAATTGGGGTCCATTTGCAATTAGATTAAGTTCGGGGGGCTAAAAGGTAATTTTATCGAAAAAACTAAAAAAGGCCAATTTTGCAAAATTAAAAAGATGAAAAACTGAAGAGATTCTGGAATATTCAGGCCCTTGCCCGGCCATGCATAGGAGAAGGAGGAAGGTTTGATCAATTTAATTCAATGGTCACTATCAAGCTACAAGATCCCATTTTTTATATCCTTGCAGGTGTCCTCCCTCATCCAATGGCCTAGGTGCTTTGTAGAAAAGATGAGGAGTACACCCTTCAATGGCCAAGATCAAATTGCAAGATGACATTTTTATTGTCATGAAAATATTCTCATCCAATGGCCAAGATAATTGGAGAAAATATGAGCACAATCCATCCAAGGGAGGAGAGGCATTCGGCCAAGCAAGGGAGCATGCAAGTGGTCCTTGTTTCATCCAATGGCCTAGGTGTTTTTTAAAGGATGAGTAAACCTTTCAAGGGCCAAGATCAATTTGCAAAATGACATTTTTATTTGTCATGAATATATCCTAATCTAATGGCCTAGATTGGTTGAGAAAATTGAGCATTTTTCATCCAAGGGTGGACATGCCAACTGGCCAAGCATGAATGAGAGTGGGGAATGTTTTTTTTTTCCTTAAGTTGGCTGGTCATTTGTTAGAAGAGGTCAGTATCTAATTTGGCAAGAAAAAGGTTTTTGAAAGAAAGCAAGAGAGAGTTTACTAAAAAAGCTTGGAAGGTAACCATTCCTACTTTGCTCTAACATCATTTTCTTCTTCATTTTCATGTGTTTTTCTTTGTTTTCTATGTGATTTCTACCACTTTTCTTATAAAAATAAAAGTTTTTAAATGCTTGTTTAGCTTTCATCTATTCCTTTTCATCAAAAATAGAAGAAAACAATTTTTCACAAATTTTTTTTATCATGGACGAATGCCTTGCTTATGCTTGCCTTGATTTTTGTTTTGCATGTTTGATGTGGGAAACATGATTGCGAAAGATATATTTCTTTTATATTCTATTTTTTTCAGTAAATAAATGAACAAAAGAGGTTGAAAGTCTTCATGATCTTGATAAAATCAAGTGACCATGGTTAGGGAAGGGCTATGCCCATTGTACCAACCATGGAGCTCACCTCCATTTTTTTAAAAGTTAATTTGGTTTATTTTATGATTTTTGAGTTAGGAAGGCTTCATGATCTTGATAATATCAAGTTATTATGGTTAGGGGAAGGCTATGCCCATTTGTACCAACCATGGAGCTCACTTTCCTTGTTCTTTGCTTACTTGTTTTTATTACTTTCATGCATGTCTATGCATCTTTGGTCAGGTTCTTTGCACCATCTCCATGCTATATTAATTTTTGCATCATTTTCATGTTATGATAAGTTCCTTAAACCTTTCAGTTTTCCCATGTATTTTGGGTGCATGACATGCCTTGCATCATCCTTGTTTGTGTCATGCATTTTAGGCCATGTAGTTGTCTTCTCTTGCATTTTGTGTTCATAATATGTCTTGCTTGCCATTCGACCTTCCCATGCATTTTAGGTCTAGGTCATGTCTTGCATTATATTTGGTCATGTCATGCATCTTAGATCATATGTCTATGTCATGTATTTTAGGCCATGTAGTTGTGCTACCTTGCATTTTGTGCTCATGACATGCAATATGTCCTATTCGGCCATCCCATTTTTTTTTTGTTATTTTTTTATTCATGTCATGCCTTGCATAAGATTTGGTTATGTCATACATATTAGGTCATATAGTCAAGTCATGCATCTTAGGTCATTTTTTCATGTATTCTAGTAGTCATGTCATTTTTATGCTAGGTCATGCCATGTCATCTAGGCCATGTCATCATTTTTATGCCATGTCATTAATCTATGCTATGTCATTTCATGCCATGTCATCTATGCTATGTCATTTTATGCCATGTCATCATTCTTTATCATGTCACCTATGCCATGTCATCATTTTATGTCATGTCACCTATGCCATGTCATCCATGTAACATGTTATGCCATGTCATTTGTCATGTCATTTATAGTTTAGGTGCATTTTCACGCCATGCCATTCATGCCATGTTATCATTTCATGCCATTCGTCCATCCACATGCCATCACCATGCATTCGGCCATTCACATGCCATTACCATGGCCATTCGGCCACCATGATACTTCATACATGTCATTGTATTTTTATGTCATATCATTCATATAGCATGTCATTCGCCATGTCATTTAGTGTTTGAGCCCATTTCATGTCATGATTAAGCATGCCATGACCATTCGGTCACCATCACTTTTCATCCATGTCATTCTATTTCCATGACACAATATTCTCATGCCATGCCATTTGGTTTGCCATGTCATTGTGATTGTCTCATTTTTGTTTGCCGTGTCGATTTCATTCACATGACAGTCATTACCATGCTATATCACTTTATGCCATGTCATTCTTATGCTTCTCATCTTCCATATTACAATGAGAATACTTATCATGTTTTGGTAATCATGCATGCCTTAATTATTAATAAATATGGCAATATTCTCGAATTTAAATAATTCATGGTTTTCTCTACTGGGTTTGTCGGAGAGGATATAATTAATTATTAATGAAGGAATACCCTTTTCTAAAACAAAAATGATTCAGAAAATTTTGAAATAAATAAAACTTTCTATGTTTTGCCTGGTTTGCGGGAAACAAGAGAAGATTTTTGGTATTAATAAATTTTGAGTCATTCTCAAATAAATTTTTATGCCATGTCATCATTTCATGCCAAATTCATTTATGCCATATCATCATTTTATGCCATGTCATCTATGCCATGTCATCATTTTATGTAATGTTACCTATGCCGTGTCATTCATTTTATGTCATGTCATTCACTTTATGCCATGTCATGATTTCATGTCATCTCACATATGTCATGTCATTTTGCTTGCTATGTCGATTTCATTCACTTGACATTCATTTTTATGCTATGTCATCACCTTATGCCATGCCGTTCATATGCCATGTCATCTTGCTTGCCATGTCGATTTCATTCACATGCCATGTCATTTTATGCAATGTCACATGCCATGTCATCCATATGCCATGTCATTATGTACGCCATGTCAATTTCATTCACATGACATTTTCCTTATGCCATGTCATCATGTATGCCATGTCGATTTCATTCACATGCCATTTTTCATGTCATGTCATCTTGTTTGCCATGTCGATTTCATTCACATTACATTTATTCTTATACCACGTCATGCACATGCCATGCCATTTTATATGCCATGTCGATTTCATTCACATGACATTCATTCTTATGCCATGTCACTCTGCTTACCATGCCATGATAAATACGCATGCCTATTTAATTTTCGTCTTAGCAACATGTTTACATATTCATGGTTATTTTCAATAAATTTTCAAAAACATGGAAAATAAATAATATTTCTATAAATCAAGATTATTCCGAGTTAAAAATAATTCATGAATTCTCTGTTGGATCTGTCAGGGAGGATATCATCAATTATCATTAACAACGGAATATCTTTTTGAAAAAATGATTCAGAGAATTTCAAAATCAAGGAAAAATTTCATATTTTGCCAAGTCTGTCGAAAAATATGAAAAATTTTATGCTAGCAAATTCTGGATCATTTTCAAATAAAATATGAATTTCTAAGGGAATTATTTACAAAACACCAATTTTAAAACTGACTTTTTATCGAGACTCGAGATAACACACGACTAATAAGGTACTGTTTTATACGGGTATTGTGGAGGTGCTAATCCTTCCCCGCACGTAACCAACTCCTGAACCCGCACTTGTTTTTCTTTGGTTCAAAACGCAGACTTCAAAATTGGTTTAAAAAAATGTTTTAATTAATTTTAAAATGTAATAATAAAAAACAGATTTTAATCGGTGGCTGATCACACCTAGCCAAAAAAGATTGGTGGTGACTCCATTTCTTTTTTCGAGGCCGTTTCCATACCCTCGACCTTTTATTTCAATCAATAGGAATTAAGTCGACTTTTCCTCTGCTTCTGTTTACCCCTCACTCGAACGGGTCCCCAGATCACGTATTGACAGCTTGGCAACTCCACTGGGGACTTTAGAGAGTCAGGCCTAGAATTAGTTGTGTATTATCGAAATCTCGATTTTGTTAGTTTTGGTTGGTGTTTATTTTTAATTCCCATTTTCTAATAAAAGAGATTTGTTTTAAATGTGCTCATTCTCATGTGCATGCATATTTTTATTGTTCTCTGGTTATTTAACTTTTTGTGTCATTATTATTCTTTGTTTAATTAATGCTTTACATTGTTTAATTTGTCTTTATTAAATTGCTTGGTTTTAGAATAAGGGTATAGAATAGGTGGTGAAAGGTTTGTTTATTTCTCTTCACACACTATACTTGCATTTGCATAATATGAGCCCTCTACCCGGGTTTCGTCCTTTAGGTGGAAGTAAAGTAACTACGTTATCGTGAGGTGTTAACCTCTACATGGGCTAGCGAAACACTTTCAGAGTAGTAGAGTACCTACGCCTTCATGGGGTGATAACCTCCGTATAGTCTTGGGAAATACACTATAACAAATTGAACCCATTTTTATCGGGGTGCCTTACTAGCCTCACCGGCGATAGTAAAGAGCAATTTGGAGCCTTTTAGAACCTAATGCAATCGCATGTAGTGAACCTAGGCGAAACCATGCCGAATTTCCATTAGAGGTACCGGAGCTAGGAATACTCGGAGGATACTTTCTAACCTTCATCTATTTATTTCAATATCGCATTTATTTGATTATTATACCTTTGTACTAACTCATTTCCCTTTGTTTTGTTTTGTTTTGTTTTGTTTTGTTTTCGTTGCATGCATCATGGTCACTTAGGAGTGTTTGCCTTAAGCCAAATTCCAGTTAGAGGGGTTTTCGTTACGGTCATGGAACATCGAGATCTTGCACCAATGCTAGTTACTTCCATGACATATCGAGAGGTTCGAACAGAGTTAGAGAAGCATCAGGTTGACAAAGGGGACTGCTTGACTAGAAGCTTCGTGTCTATTCTTCCTGAGTCGGTTCATTTAGATCTGGGTCAGAATTATTTGACAGAATTAGAGGAGATTTGGGGACGATTGAGAACTGCAAAGAAAAACGAGTTCACCAACAAGTATGGCAACATAGCATTACTTCTCCCGATCTGGATAAATGAGCAGTTGATCAGGGCAATGGTACAATTTTGGGATCCCTCTTACCGATGCTTCACGTCAATCGGGAAGATATGACTCTCACCATCGAGGAGTATTCCTTCTTGCTCCGTATTGAGTCGTCTACCCCTGATAAGATATATTGCAAGCAGTAAAAAGTAGTTAGCTTTCGGAGGAAGCTATCCGACATATTGGGTATGGAAATTCCGATCGACTCCTCAAATATTAAGAAGAAGGGTTCGAGTGCTTGTATCCCATAGGTATTCTTACGAGACTATATCATGAACGATCCAGGGAGTGATCGTGTGGTAGATGTTTTTGCCTTGGCAATCTATGGTTTAGTAATATTTCCAAAGATCTTGGAGCATATTGAGATGGCCGTAGTGGATTTCTTTGAGTGTCTGGGCAAACAGATTGATCCTGCTCCTACTATCCTTGCCGAGACGTTTAGGTCACTCAATTTATGTCGAAGAAAAGGCGAAGGACGTTTCGAAGGGTGTGTACAACTTCTGTATGTTTGGATCCAAAGTCACTTCTGGGGAATGATAAGGAGAAGCTTCGTCCCTACATAAAAACTTTCATTCCTCTTAAGGAATTCTACAACAAAGAATAGCCGAGAAAGGGAGATAAGAAACAATGGATAATGACTCTTTGTCACTTAGCCCGAGAGGACGTCACTTAGAGAGCTCCGTGGATGCCGATGGGATCCATTTTGTATAGTTGTGGAGATAAACCATGGGTTCCGTTAATGGGAATTTGGGGAGCTATCAGCTATGCGCCACTCCTTGTACGAAGACAGTATAGGTCTGAGCAGTTCATCCCAATGGCTTATGGGCTCACTTTGGTAGACTTCACATATGATAGACCCGGGTACATGAAGGAAACACGTGAGCTCATCAAGGTATGAAGGAAGTTGAACCAATCAGAATTAGGGAGATATACTGATAACTCTACTCCCAGATACTTGGTTTGGAGGGCCAAGAGGATCCACGACATAGTGCTCCCTGCCGAAGATGCCTCTGTCTATCCGGTAATCCTTTAGCCAGAGCCTGTAGTACCAAAAGAGATTGAGCTTGTCAGGCAGGAATTAGAAAAAGACGAGGGGAAATTGATAAGCTTCAAGAGGATATCGAGGATTTACAGACTAGGCTTGAGATCCAAGAGGTCAAGACACGAAAAGTGGCCAGAGAACGGGACACAGCATAATCCGACATATAGGACTTGCATCAAGAGAACAAGAGGCTAAAAGCCAAGGGAAAGTTCACTGGAACTAGCAGGTCTCTGAATGCCCATGAGAAAGAGATAGAAAAGCTTCAGAAAGAATCAAACTTCTGGAAGAGAGGGGTTAAGGAAAGCAAAGAAAAAGAGTCTTGATTTTCTCATGAGCGACAAAAGTGGGAGATGCACGGTCACTGATTTCGACCAAGTTTGAAAAATGCCTAGAAGATAATGAGCTGCTGAAAGCCAAATTGGGAAATGAAAGGGAAAGGACATCCATGCTACGCAAGGAGAATGAGACACTCCATGCGACCATTCATACCTTAGAGCATCAGTTGCAAGTTCAGAAGACTGACATCGATGCCATCATCCAGGAATACAAAGAGAGGGAGGCTGAATGGAGCCAGGCAAATGACTTAGCTTTAGATGCCAGCACCAGGTGGAAGACTGAGACCTTGGGAAGGCAGCAATATAGATCACCTAACTAGGCAGATCCGCAAGGCTGTGGTCAAGGCCAAAGAGATGTTAGAGAAAGTGAAGACTCTAAGGTATGATGCCAACTCGACAGGGGAGCATGGGCAGTGCCTGCTGAACTTCTTGGAGGAGGCTCAAGACCAGTATGAGCATATCCGATCTTTTTATGTAACCCGAGAGTGAGAGAGGATTTGTAAAAAGTTTCCATGAATTAATGAAAAACCTTTGTGTTGGAATTTGATCTTAAGGAAATACTATTATTTGCATCATCTCATTTCATACAATTAAATAAGCATACATTCATTCATCTATTTGTTTGATCAGTCATGCATTGATTTATTCATTCATCCTTGCACACATTTAATAAGCTAATAATAATAATGTACCATTGGAAGGTTTAAAATTGGGCGCCCATTGAAACTCCCAGAGAGAAGCCCTCCGCATCGGTATAATACTCGATCACAAGTCAAGATCTTGAAAAATGAACAGCTTGCCCAAATAGAGAGAATGGAAAGGGCACAAGACGAGTTGAGGGAACAATTGGCCAAATCTCAGGTCGAATCGAGAGATCAGATGATAAAGCTGATGGAACTGGTGTCCGTCGCAGTTAAGGGAAAGGGACACATGGAAACCTATGCCCTAGGAATAGAATGAAGAAGTCAAAGGGGCAGAGAGGGTCAGCAGGAAACCGTACTGAGAAATGACCAACTTGCACAGAATACAGAAACTCCACCACCGACAGCTGAAACACCTTTCGTGTATATTCAGTCCAACACATGGGCATAGAAACAGATGCTAATTGGGGTAAATCTTGGGGCAATCTCAACAGATCCGATCGATATCCCAGACCTGGATGAGCTTGTTGAATAAGAAAAGAGGAAAGCGACGGAACTAAAAAGGGTCAAAACAACTAAATCACAAAAGAAGTATCAGCTATTGGAAGAAAGCCTAAGGGCCGTGGAAGGGGCTGAGCTGTTCGGAAGCCTCGATGCTAAAGAGATGAGTCTGGTCTATGGTTTAGTGACCCCACCCAAGTTCAAGATGTTGGATTTGGAGAAGTATAACGGCACCACCAATCCTTCAGCATATTTGATGATGTACTGCCAAAAAATGACCGGACATGATAGTGATGAGAAGTTGCTCATCCACTGTTTCCAAGATAGCCTCACCTGGTCTGCCACTCGATGGTACAATCAACTCACCCGCAGCAAGATCCGATCATGGACAGATTTGGCTAGGGCCTTCCTTGAACAGTACAAGCACGTCTCTGACATGGTACCAGATAGATTATCCCTGCAAAATATGGAGAACAAAGATACTGAAAGTTTTAAACAGTATGCCCAGAAATGGAGAGACATGGCTACCCAGGTTCAGCCATCGTTGACTGATAAAGAAACTACGGTCCTTTTTTATCAACACCCTGAAGGTGCCATACTACTAAAAATTGGTGGGTAATGGCACTAAAACTTTTGCAGATATGGTCATATCTGGAGAGATGATTAAAACAACAATCAAAAGCGAAAAAATGGGAAGTGGGGAACAAGTCATCCTAAAGAAAACAACTTCTGCCAAGAAAAAGGAATGAGAAGATCAGGCAGTCAGTTTCAATAACTGGCCTTTTTCACCTCAAGCACCCTATACACCTTACCCGACCTACAACCCTTACTATCTGGCTATAAACAGCTTCACTCAGAATCTTTTTCCCGACAAAGCCATACCACAGCAACCATATCCAACTAGCATATCTCCTCAGATAGCCCTTCCACCAAACACTAGCCCAAACATGCAAAACATCCCTCGAAATGATCAAAGGCCTGTGAGGAATACCCAAAAGCCTCAATATGACCCTATCCCCACTACCTGCAGTGAGTTATACCCGAAGCTTCTACAGGGTCAACTCGTTGCACCTGTCTATCTTCAACTTTTAAAACCTCCTTATCCCAAGTGGTACGATTCCAACACTCATTGCGCGTACCATGCGGGGATCCAAGGACACTCAATCGAGAACTGCACTGCTTTCAAGCGCAAGGTTCAGAGCCTTATTGATACGAGAATTTTGAAATTCGGGCTGAAAATGGACCTAACGTCGTAGGTAACCCGTTGCCAATCACACAGAGGCCAAAGTTAACGCAACAGTGTCGGGAGAGTTTGAAAAGGTGAAAAGGGATGTCATGAAAGTAAAAATGCCTATGATCAAATCTGGTTTGAAATAGTCAAGGCGGGGTTGGTTAAGCCAAATCAAATGTGGGAAAGATAGTCAGTCAGGTGGAGGACTTTTGCCAATACCATGAGTGATAGGGGCACGCCATTCAGTACTCTGAAGATTTCTTAGCAAAGGTTCATAAGATGATGGACATGGGTGAGGCCCAGTTTTTTGAAAAAGTAAAGGATCTCGAAATCAGTATGAATGAAACCGGCTATGTGGTAAACAGACCTTTGGTCATATACTATGATGAGCCTGAGGTAAATGCTATTCTAGTAGTCGAGGGACCTACTCTGAAAATGATAATACAATTGCTATCACCTTTTCCTTACAAAAGGGATAAGACGATTCCATGGGGCTATGAATGCAGTACGGAAATGTCAGGATCTTCAAACTATCAGGCAGCTGCTGTGGATGTAACCGGAGTAGGGCACCTAACTCGAAGTGGTAAATGTTATACCCCGAGGATAGTTGAACTTGGAAAGATAGGGGGACCTGACAAAGGAAAAAGGACAGTGGAACCAGACCCTATAGAGGTAGAACAATTTGTTGAAGATGAAAAAGATCCATCCCCAGCTAGTAAAGTAAAAGAGCCGGTGAATGAGAAGGAAGCCTGCGAGTTCCTAAAATTCATCAAGCACAACGAGCACAGTGTAGTAGAACAATTATTAGAAGCATTTGCATCAATCCAAGATATATGCATCATTTCAAGAAGAATTTACATCAATCCAAGATATTTGCATTTACGCCATGAAGCATTTGCATCATCTCTCAAATCCTTCAGGTTAATTTCTAGGCTATTTCAATTTTTGGTTTCGTCACTATCGTTTTCAAATTTCTGGTTGCACCCATGCCTTTAATCTCTGGTTCCATCTAGATCATTTTCAAATTTCTGGTTTCACCCATGCCTTTAATCTCTAGTTCCATCCAGATCATTTTAAATTTCGGGTTTCAATCACGCCTTTAATTTCTGGTTCCGTCCAAATCATTTTCAAATTTCTGGTATCACCCATACCTTTAATTTCTGGTTTCATCCAGATCTTTTTCAAATTTCTGGTTTCACCCAAGCTTTTCAATTTCTGGTTTCATCCAGATCATTTTCAAATTTCTGGTTTCACCCATGTTATCTCAATTTTCTGGTTTCATCCAGATCTCTTTCAATTTTATGGTTTCACCTATGCTTTTAATCTCTGGCTTCATCCAGATCTTTTTCAATTTTTGGTTTCATCCATGCAGGTAAGGCCTTTGGGCACCATTTTTAAGACCTACAGGCACCATTTTAAAGACCTTCGGGCACCATTTTCAAGACATCCGGGCACCATTTTTAAAGACCTTCGAGCACCATTTTAAAGACCTTCGGGCACCATTTTAAAGACCTACGGGCACCATTTTAAAGACCTTCGGGCACTATTTTAAAGACCTTCGGGCACCATTTTATAGACCTTTGGGCACCATTTTAATGACATTCGAGCACCATTTTTAAACACCTTCGGGCACCATTTTAAAGACCTTCGGGCATCATTTTTAAAGACCTTCGAGCACCATTTTAAAGACCTTCGGGCACCATTTTTAAAGACCTTCGAGCACCATTTTAAAGACCTTCGGGCACCATTATAAAGACCTTCGGCACCATTTTAAAGACCTTCAGGCACCATTTTTAAAGACCTCCGGGCACCATTTTCAAGACCTTTGGGCACTATTTTTAAAGACCTTCGGGCACCATTTTTAAAACCTTCGGGCACCATTTTTAAAGACCTTCAGGCACCATTTTCAAGACCTCCTGGCACCATTTTTAAAGACCTTCGGGCACTATTTTTAAGGCACTATTTTAAAGACCTTTGAGCACCATTTTAAAGATCTTCGGGCACCATTTTTAAGACCTTCGAGCATAATTTTTTAAATCACTAGTAAGGTCTCCGGGCACCATTTTTAATACCTTCGGGCACCTTTTTTAAGACCTTTGGGCATAATTTTTTTCTTTTGAAAATTGAACCCGTTTCCTTAAGACGGGTCGGGCCTTGATTAGTCAGGGAATTAAAATTAAGGACAAAATCTTCAATTTACAACTTTTTTTTTTTAAAAAAAATGAATGAAATGAAAAAAAAATGAAAAAAAATGAAAAATGATGAAAAAGAATAAATGAAAAAAGAAAACCCCTTTCACTTTCGTTCACATGTGATTTCCCTAACCGTACAAAATTAGTGTTTGTGTATCTTTGCCTGATTCCTGATAGTCAGCAATAGCCAAAGAGGGGTAGCGGTAAACACTTAATTTTGTTCGGACCCCTAAATCAGGTACATTTTCTTCTTAAATTGATGTTTCAGAATGCTAAAAGGTTTTTCTCATCCTGCAGGTGCTACTCCGAGACTTGGCCAAAGAAAGCATATAGAAAAAGTCAAACTCAAAAAAAGTCAACCTCAAAAAAAGTCACCCCCAAAAAGTCAGCTACTGAAAAGTCAACCCACTTTCAAAATCAAGATTTGAGGTTCAATTGAAAAATTGTGAAATAATTTTGATAATCCGAGGTCTACATTGAAAGATATGGAGTTTGAAAGTTGGGTTACGAGATTTAGTAGAAAGAAAACCCTAATTCGGGAAATTTGGGGAAAAGTGCTTAAACGATCAAATTGGTCAGAATTGAATGTCTCAAATGAAAGATAAGCTCTGAATATGGGTAATGGAGAAGCCACTTTGGAAGAAAAACTGATAGAAAAGTGAATTCGAAAGAAAATCAAGAATTAAGGTTTTTAGGTAGATTTCGATGAAATTTGGAAGAATTACAGAAATGGCCCGATTGGGAAGGACTAAAGCCCCTAATTGACGAGGAGTGATTAAACAAGGATAGCCCAAGGCTCAGTTTGAAGAAAATCTAAAAATCGAACTTGTTTTGAGCAAAACCGGGTTTCGGAGGCAAAAGGGCAAAATTGGAAAATATGGGAAAAATAGCAAATGAACTCCAAAAATTCTGAAAATTTGCAAATCTCAATCTTAAATCATTTCAAAGAGATTGGAGAAAGAAAATCTTGATTCGGAGTTCGTTTACAAAATGGCCAAATACCGGGTCTCCTATGTAGTAATTCTACAAGATAAATCTCGAAACAATAGCAAACGAGTTCCAAAAATTATGAAAATTTGAAAATCCCATTTTTTACTTATTTGGAAGAGATTGGCGAAAGAAAATCTTGATTCGGAGTTTGTTTGCAAAATGGCCAAATACCAGGTCTCCTATGTAGTAATTCAATAGGATAAATCCCGAAAAAATAGCAAATGAACTCCAAAAATTCTGAAAACTTGCAAATCTCATTATTAAATAATTTTGAAGAGATTGGCGAAAGAAAATCTTGATCCGGAGTTCGTTTGCAAAATGGCCAAATACCGGGTCTCTTATGTAGTAATTCAACAGGATAAATCTCGAAAAAATAGCAAATGAAGTCCAAAAATTCTGAAAATTTGCAAATATCATTTTTAAATTATTTTTTAGAGATTGGAAAAAGAAAATCTTGATTCAGAGTTCGTTTGCAAAATGGCCAAATCCCAGGTCCCCTATGTAGTAATTCAAGCAGATAAATCCCGAAAAAATAGTAAATGAGCTCCAAAAATTATGAAAACTTTCAGATCATATATTTTAATTATTTGGAATAGATTGGTGAAGAAAAATTTGGATTTGGAGCTCTTTTAAAAAATGGTAAAGTTCGAGTGCATAAAAGGGGTAATTTCGGAAATAAATCCAAAATAAATAGCAAATGGACTCGAAAACTTTTGAAAACTTCCAGAATTCATTTTTTTGTTATTTTGGAAGTATCAAAAAAATAAAATTCAAATTTCGAGTCCGTTTGCTATTTATTTAGGTTTGGGGGGCAAAAAGGTCATATCACCAAAGAAGCCAAAAAGGGCAAATTTGTAATTGTTGAAAATATGAAAGAATAAGGAATTGCTGAGATTTTTCCTTCCCTTGGTCATCCAACATAGAGTAGAAGAAGGAAGCTTGAGCAATTTAATTCCCTAGTCACTATCAAGCCACATGCTACCACTAACTCCTTGCAAATGGTCCCCCCTTCATCCAATGGCTTAGTGATAACTCGTATAATTATATAGTTTTTAGTTATGTTTTATTATTGTTTTGTGTCAAATACGAGTTATTATTGTTTAGTCTAATTGTGTTTATGATCTTTTATATTTTTATGTATTTTGGTGTTTTTCACAAGTTTCTTTGAGTGATTTCAGATTACTAGAATTAAGGGCAAATCCAGTTCAGTTCCAGTTCCGACACCTTTTGCCATATCAGCTATATCTCGAGTTTCACTGAAGCAATAAGGCTGAAATTTGTAGCCGTGCAAAGCTAAGAGGCATATCTATCTTTTGCATGTTTTACAATTCTTGAAACGGAGTCGTTTTCCCTAGCGAAATCGACCATCAAGTTGGCTGATGTGCAATGACATCTGTGCTGACCTGTTTTCGTATTTTGCCCATATCTACTTATCCACATCAGCAAATGAGCTGATTCCAACGGCTATGGATCCGTAACTGATAGGGTAACATTTTTCTAGAAGACCATGTGATCAGATAAGGCCTCCAAAATTGACAAAATCGACCATCAAGTTGGCTGATCAAAATTGTCATGTATGACGAAAATTGTTAGAAAAATGCACCCACCTATTATACCTACCTTTGAAATTTGTAAAGCTTGTCTCTTGTCATTTAGCCCTCCAAAATGTGTATAAATAGAGGGCCTTGGATGATTGTAAGGGATCATATTGTACATAGGTAGGATATTAGCCATTTTAATAAAATTCTCTAAGTTTTCTTCTTCTTTCTTTTCTCTAGTTTTCTTTCTTTTCTCTAGTTTTCTTTTTCTTTAGAGAGAGCAAGAGGTTGGATAATTAATATTCTTCCTCTTCTTCTTTCTTTCTTTTATTTTCTTCTTAGATTTTCTTTAATTTTATGTTTATGTTTATAATGCCTATGCTAGGCTAAACTTCTATTTGGTTAAGGGTGATTTCAAAGCCCTAGACATGTTTTATGATTGATTTTCAGATTCTATCTATCATTAATTTTCTATCAAAGTTGCTTATGTTCTTCTACAAGAATTGTTCATGATGTTGTCTTGATTTGTTTAGGTGTACAACTAGATAGATCTTGATAATTATCTATTGCTAGTTTAGGAGTCTTGATCCGTGTAATTGTCTTGATTTCCTATTCATAAGTGGCAATTTGTGATTAATGATTATGGTCAAGTTTTCAATAATTGCAAAGTGGAACATAACCTAAGTTGAACAATCCGAGCTTATGTGTTTGTTGCTTAGATCAACCTATCTTTCTCATCATAAAGCTGCCATTAAATTGAATTTAGAGAGCTTATTCTAGGTTGTTTAATGGTTAGAGATTAAATAGAGAGCTTGTTCTATTTAACGACAAACTAAGGAAAGATTGGGGTAACAAAGCTTGTTGTTATCTACGGTTGTTAACTTTGATAGTTGGTTGATATTGATAGATCTGAAATTGATTCTTAATGATGTCTAGTGGTGGAGAATGAAACCTTAACCATATTTTTCATATTTGATTCTTCTTACTTACTTGTTTTCTTACTTTTAGTTTGCTTATTTTTTATATTTATTTTTATTGGCTGGTTATACCGCCTAATTTAGTATATATATTTTTATTGGCTGGTTATACCGCCTAATTTAGTATATATATCTTTATTGGCTGGTTATACCGCCTTGCATCTTATTCTTATTATTTACTTTAGTTTAAATCTGGCTTCAAAAACCCCTTTTCTTTTATTGTTTTCTTTGAACGTAAGTTATAAACTATTAACTTATAAACTAAAACCCAATCCCTGAGGACTCGACCCTTGCTAACTACTATACTTACAAATGATCTTTTTAGTGCAAGGTTAAATAAGATACACTCTTTTGGGTGCATCAAATTTTTGGCGCCGTTGCCGGGGATTGTTTTCTTTAGTTTATTTGTTACTTGGTTTATTCTTATTTTCAGTTCTAATTAGTTCTATTTTCTTGTACATACAAGTTTTTCTTATCAAATTTTGAAAAAAAAAAAAAAACGATGGAGTTGAGCAATCTAACACTTGAAGAGTTGGTGGCATACATGAACATGGAAAATCAACAAGCCAATCTCACCTACCTAGTTCAACAATTGGCCATGGGAGGATGTCAAGGCCATCAAGTGTTCCAAGACCAACAGTATGATCATTACTCAAACACTTACCATGAGGGATGGTGGGATCATACTAATTATGGCTACTCAGAAAATTACCAAGAAGTAGATCCTTATGCCAATTACACTCATCCATCTAGCTTCAATCAATCATGGTCTCAAGAACCAGATCTTCTTCAACCACCACATATGACTCAAAACTCAGGTACTTCTTTAGAAGATCTTGTCGATTCTCTTGTTACTAATACTTTGCAATTTCAACAGGAAACAAGGGCAAGTATCCAGAGTTTGGAAAGGCAAATGAGCCTATTGGCTAGTAGTATGGTGGTATGGGTAGCACAAAGATCTGAAGAATTCTCTGCCCAAACGATGATTAACCCAAAGGAGAATGCTACTATTGTGACCTTGAAGAATGATGAACAAGATGAGGATGAGACAAAATTAGAGATGGATTCTATTCTTGAGGATAATGAAGCCACAAATCCAAATAAGAGTATTTCAGCACCTGAGGTAACGTTTAAGATTCCAATTTTTACTAATGTTTCTTCTCCACCTTTTCCTAGTAGATTTGCAAAGTTCAAGGAGGAAGAACATGAACAAAACATGCTGGAAACCTTAAACAGTTTGTTTGTGGATGCCATTCAACAAGTACCAACATATGCTCCATTCCTCGATGAGATATGCACCACAAAGGATGATGGAATAATACTTGTAATGGAGAATGCATCCAGTTTTGTGCAAAGAAAGCTTCCTATCAAACGTTCAAATTTGGGAAGTTTCATGTATGAGCCTAACAAGCCTAAAAAGCCAAGAAGGGGTGTTGGTTAGGTTGGACAACTTAAATCAGTACTAATTGGGAAGGCAGTCCAATTAATGAAGAAATTACCAACCTACCATACTCAGATTTGCTTTCTTTTCCTTTTCCTTTTATTATTTTTTATTGTTTTTATTTATTTATTTTTATGTTTATTTGTTTAGTAATTTAGGATTTTATTTAGAGTTTTTTGTTTTTGAGTCTTTTTAGGTTGTTTTTCTTTCTGATCCTTGTTTTGAAAATAACTAGATGTAAATATAATTTTTATTTTTTTTAACCCCGGTTAAATGGCGGATAACGGTACTCCGTGATTATTTAAATCGGTTCCATCAGCTACCCACAAAACTGATATTGTATATAAATTTCTCTTCCCATTTCTCTTTCAATTTTTTTTCATTTTTTTTTCAGGATGGATGATATTCTCACAAGATTGCAGAAACGATTTCCTCCCTTTCCTCGAAATATTTTACTGAAGCTTTACCAAGTTCGATTTGAAAGATTAAGAATGCTTATGCACAAAGGGATTCCTGGAGACATACGTTGGATAATTGAAGCCAAGGTACGTGAAGATGAATATCTTCCTATTTTGCATTTACCAGGTACAGGTAGAAGCACTTTTGCAAAGAAGCGACGAGCAAAGCGCATGAGTTCAAATTGCCACAAATGTGCACGATGGACATGTAACGGTAAATGTCGTTCTATTGGGATTCCGTCCTCTAATCGAGATGATAAAATTGAATTCATTAAGGATGGACTGAGTAAGGAGAATTTGGGTAATATCCAACTTTCTCTTGAGACGCATCCTAGTGGAGACGTACAAAGAGAAATTCTTGATTTATGGCCGCAATTCCAAAGGGAATGGCAACATCTTGGGAATCTGATGTTAAAAGACCCTGTTTGCCAGCTTGTAAGAAAACTGGATGGGAAGCATATCCTCGACTCATAGAAGGCGTTTAAGCCGTTTCTGGACGTAAAACCAGAGGAAGATGTGAGCCACAATCACAACTACAATAAATGACTTCTCAGCTTTTGGTTTGATTTGCAATAACTTCATTTTGGTTTAATTTACGTGTTATTCGATTTGTGTAATTATTCTCATTTTTTTTATTTGTCTTTTACGATTGATTTTTCTTCTCTTTTTTATTTTCTTCCTGAAATCACGCAAAAATCTTTTGTTAGGTTAACATTTTCTTCTGACAGGTCAGATACACTTTCGGCGACATTATTACTCTTGACTTTTACGGTTGATTTTTCTTCTCTTTTTGATTTTCTTCCTGAAATCACGCAAAAATCTTTTGTTAGGTTAACATTTTCTTCTGACAGGTCAAATACACTTTCGGCGACATTATTACTCTTGTCTGATTCACTACTCAGTCCTCTATATATTACACCATGTACTCATTCTCTTTCAGGCACTCGAAAAAAAAAAAAAGGAAAAAAAATGGAAAGTACTTCGTCCCAACGCATTAAAAAAATTTGTGTTTTAGGAGGTGCTTATCCAGGGAAAAATAACATATTCGCTGATGAAGCCATAAGAGTTGGAGTAATACTTGCCCAACAAAAGATCCAGTTGATTTATGGAGGCGGTAGTACGGGTTTAATGGGAGCAGTCGCTACAGCATCACACGCCGGAGGAAGTCCAGTTCTAGGAATCGTGCCAAAACTATTCACAGATTTTTGTGGACCTACCTTGGGTAAGGAAATACAAGTCTGGAGTATCCCTGAACGGATAACAATCATGTACCATTCTGCCGATGCATTCATTGCTTTACCAGGAGGTCTGGGTACATTGGAAGAAATAGCTTGCGTGGCTTCTTGGTCATCTTTGGTCACAAATAAGAAACCCATTGGTTTGCTTAATATTAATGGTTATTTTAGTAATTTGCTTTCATATTTAGATAATGCTGTGGATAATGGATTCATGTTTTCAGAGGCAAGGAGAACCATAATTTCTGCTACAACCATTGAAGATTTACTCAAAAAGCTCCAAGCTTATGAGTATTTATCTGCTACGGTTGTTTCGCAAACGCTCGGAAAAAGAAAAAGAGATATGGACGAGCAAGGAGTGGATTGCACTTTGTCTTTGTGACATTATCTAACATTTTGTTTGTTGTGTCTCAGTTATAATAAGTGGTTAGCAACCTCTACAGGTAATATCTCCTAAATTTTACCTTCTTAAAAAAAAAAAAAAAGTTTGTTGTGTTTTAAGCAATTTAAAAGTATTCATTCTGAACAAGGTCTGAGTAAGGGAGACTTGAGACATACCTTGTCAGTTTGATTTTAATCTTTTTATGTTTACTTGTTAATTTTTGTTTAGTATTTTAGGATTATTTAGGTTGCATGAGTTTGTTTTGTTTTGAGTCTTAGTTGTTCCTATTCTTATGTTATTAGTTCTTTTCTCTTACACATGATTCTTTCATTTGGGTTAATAAACTTACATTGAGGACAATGTAAGAATTAAGTGTGGGGGGGAATGATTTAGGATTTCTTTTATTTTTGTCTACTATTTTTTTTTTTTTTTTATGAGTCTTTATTATTATTATTATTTTTTAGTGTGTTTTAGTTCCTTTTTAATACAATGATGAGATATGAATTGCATAAGTCTAAAACAGATTTATTAGTGAGAAGATTTTCATGAGAATTGAGCTTGATATCATTTTTTTATGAGCCAATGTTAATATGATATGTTGATTGAGAAAGAAGCATGTTTAGACTTGATATTGACTTGTATAATCATCCTTGTAAGTTTTTGAGCCTATATGATTGATGCATTATACATATCAATCTAATTTCTTTCTTGAGTGCTCTTATGATTACATGATTCTCTAGAACTTGCTTTAAACCATTTGAGACTATATTGATGCATGTGACAACATGAATATGATAGAGGCATTAGGATTTTTAGCCAGGGCCAAACAGCCATCCCTTATTGATGTTCCAAGAGAACACACCCTTAGTGAACCAATTTGAGCCTACATTGAATAAGCTATCTCTTTGGTAACCATAACTTGTCCCTAACCTAAATATACTTATATCTTTACCTTTGTTCCAAAGATGAATTAGCATGTTTTGAGACAAGTTGCAAAGACAAGGAAGATCTATTGAAAATTTGGGGTAGAAACAAGAAATAAGTGTGGGGGGGGGGAAAGAAAAGAAAAGTCAAGAGAAAAAGAAATGGAATACTGGCAAATATATTCCTATGTAAAAAAAAAAATATGAATCATCTCTTGAATTTGTCGAAAAGGAAAAGGATGTTACAAAGTTGTTTAGAATGAAGAAAAGGCCCAACATGAATATCCGGCCTAGGTGACTATGTACTTGTAAAGAGTTTTGATAAGTTTCTTTGTATGATCTTATTATGTCTCTAAACTTTATGAACTCTTTGGAACCTTTGTGATATCGTTATCCTTTTGTTCTTCAACCACATTACAAACCCCTTGGCCCCATTACAACCTTCATTAAAGACCTCTTGATTCATGAAGTTGTATGATCTAAATAGTGGAGAATAGGTGGACAAGCAAGAATATGGTAGAACTGTTTTCATGAGATTGATTGAGTGTAAACACTTCACCACTACTTTAAAGAGTGAAAATCATGAGGGTATCCCATGTGAGAAGTTGAGATTAAATTTGAACATGCACTATTTTGATTGAGATATGTTATGTTAATATTGGCTTAACTCAAACAATTTACATTCAAGCATGATTTTTTGTGAAATTCTTTAAGCTATTGATTAGTTTATAAGACTTGTTCAAAGATTGTCTCTAATTTGTATTGAAAGGATTAGGAGTAAATATTTTTAGTATATGTAGTTTATTTATATTTTAGTTTTTCAATGTTTGTGGGTATCGTTCTAGTAAACCCTCACGAGACTAAACTCGTCCACTAGGGACACCTAGGGGTTTAAAGGCTTGTGTCACATGCTAAGTGCCACCGTGATTTCCTACGAAAATGGATTAGATTAGATTTTCTTATTTTATTTTTATTGAGTCGTTGCTAGGGACTAGCAACAATCTAAGTGTGGGGGTGTGATAACTCGTATAATTATATAGTTTTTAGTTATGTTTTATTATTGTTTTGTGTCAAATACGAGTTATTATTGTTTAGTCTAATTGTGTTTATGATCTTTTATATTTTTATGTATTTTGGTGTTTTTCACAAGTTTCTTTGAGTGATTTCAGATTACTAGAATTAAGGGCAAATCCAGTTCAGTTCCAGTTCCGACACCTTTTTCCATATCAGCTATATCTCGAGTTTCACTGAAGCAATAAGGCTGAAATTTGTAGCCGTGCAAAGCTAAGAGGCATATCTATCTTTTTCATGTTTTACACTTCTTGAAACGGAGTCGTTTTCCCTAGCGAAATCGACCATCAAGTTGGCTGATGTGCAATGACGTCTGTGCTGACCTGTTTTTGTATTTTGCCCATATCTACTTATCCACATCAGCAAATGAGCTGATTCCAACGGCTATGGATCCGTAACTGATAGGGTAACATTTTTCTAGAAGACCATGTGATCAGATAAGGCCTCCAAAATTGACAAAATCGACCATCAAGTTGGCTGATCAAAATTGTCATGTATGACGAAAATTGTTAGAAAAATGCACCCACCTATTATACCTACCTTTGAAATTTGTAAAGCTTGTCTCTTGTCATTTAGCCCTCCAAAATGTGTATAAATAGAGGGCCTTGGATGATTGTAAGGGATCATATTGTACATAGGTAGGATATTAGCCATTTTAATAAAATTCTCTAAGTTTTCTTCTTCTTTCTTTTCTCTAGTTTTCTTTCTTTTCTCTAGTTTTCTTTTTCTTTAGAGAGAGCAAGAGGTTGGATAATTAATATTCTTCCTCTTCTTCTTTCTTTCTTTTATTTTCTTCTTAGATTTTCTTTAATTTTATGTTTATGTTTATAATGCCTATGCTAGGCTAAACTTCTATTTGGTTAAGGGTGATTTCAAAGCCCTAGACATGTTTTATGATTGATTTTCAGATTCTATCTATCATTAATTTTCTATCAAAGTTGCTTATGTTCTTCTACAAGAATTGTTCATGATGTTGTCTTGATTTGTTTAGGTGTACAACTAGATAGATCTTGATAATTATCTATTGCTAGTTTAGGAGTCTTGATCCGTGTAATTGTCTTGATTTCCTATTCATAAGTGGCAATTTGTGATTAATGATTATGGTCAAGTTTTCAATAATTGCAAAGTGGAACATAACCTAAGTTGAACAATCCGAGCTTATGTGTTTGTTGCTTAGATCAACCTATCTTTCTCATCATAAAGCTGCCATTAAATTGAATTTAGAGAGCTTATTCTAGGTTGTTTAATGGTTAGAGATTAAATAGAGAGCTTGTTCTATTTAACGACAAACTAAGGAAAGATTGGGGTAACAAAGCTTGTTGTTATCTACGGTTGTTAACTTTGATAGTTGGTTGATATTGATAGATCTGAAATTGATTCTTAATGATGTCTAGTGGTGGAGAATGAAACCTTAACCATATTTTTCATATTTGATTCTTCTTACTTACTTGTTTTCTTACTTTTAGTTTGCTTATTTTTTATATTTATTTTTATTGGCTGGTTATACCGCCTAATTTAGTATATATATTTTTATTGGCTGGTTATACCGCCTAATTTAGTATATATATCTTTATTGGCTGGTTATACCGCCTTGCATCTTATTCTTATTATTTACTTTAGTTTAAATCTGGCTTCAAAAACCCCTTTTCTTTTATTGTTTTCTTTGAACGTAAGTTATAAACTATTAACTTATAAACTAAAACCCAATCCCTGAGGACTCGACCCTTGCTAACTACTATACTTACAAATGATCTTTTTAGTGCAAGGTTAAATAAGATACACTCTTTTGGGTGCATCACTTAGGTGCCTTTTAGGAATGTTGAATGCACCATCCAATGGCCAAATTTAAATGCCAAGATGATATTTTTATTTGTCATAAAATAACCCTCATCTAATGGCCAAGAATGGAAGAAAAAAGATGAGCACAATTCATCCAAGGGTGAGCATCCATTCGGTTAAGCAAGAGAGTGCATGGGATTATCTCTTTTCATCCAATGGCTTAGGCCATCTACAAGGGTTGAGTAAACATGTTGAGGGCTGGATTTAATCTACAAGATGTCATTTTTATGTTGTCCTCATCCAATGACCAAGAATGGAAGAGCACAACTCGTCCAAGGGTAGGCACTCAATGGGGGCAAGCAAGGGAGTGCATGGGATTGGTCCTCTTTCGCATCTAAGGGCTAAGGTTACTACAAGGGCTGAGTACACATCTTAAGGGCTGCTATCAATTGGCAAGATGACATTCTTATGTTGTCATCAAAATATCTTAATCTAAAGGCCAAGATTGGAGGAGAAAAAGTGCAATTCCTATCCAAGGGTTAGAGGGCCATTCGGCCAAGGCTAAAAGGAGGGGGGTGATTTCATTTTTTCAGGGGTTTTTTGGCTAGAAACAGTAGCTAATTTGGCAAAGAAAAGGTTTTGAAAGAAAGAAAAAAAAGGGTTTTCAATAGAGAGCTTAAAGGTAGTCATCTCTACCAAGCTCTAGCATAGCTTTCTTCTTGATTTCCATGCTGTTTTCTTGACTTTCTATCTTGTTTTCCTACTACATTTTTCATACAAATAAAGTTTTTTAATGTTTACTTATGTTTTAATCTCTTCTTCTTCATTAAAATGGTGGAAAAAAAATATATATATATATTTTATGGTTTCATGCTATGGCCGAATATGGCTTATTTACTTGCCTTGGTTTTCCTTTTTTTTTTCTTCCTTGCATGTTGATGTGAAAATGATTTTTAGAAGGTTTTTTAGAGTATTCTAAGGTTCTGATTTTTTACAAAACATGAAATAAAAAGGTTGAAATGGCTACATGATCTTGGCTAGACCAAGTGACCATGGTTAGGAGAGAGGCTATGCCCATTTTTACCTACCATGAAGCTCACCTTAATTTTTTTTTTGTTTAACATGGTTTATTTTTTGTTTTATTGAGATGGAAAGGCTTCATGATCTTGGCAAGACCAAGTGATTATGGTTAGGTTAGGGGCTATGCCCATTTGATACCAACCATAGAGCTTAACTTTCCTTATTTTACTTACTAGTTTTGCTTGTTATTTGTTTTGCATGTCTATGTTAAATTTTTTATATATATGTTCTTTACATTATTTTCTATGCTATATTTACTTATATATTTCATTTCCATGCTTGATATTGTATCCTTGCATATTCGGTCATTGTTGTTCATATGCTCATGTTGTGCATTTTTTTTTCATGTATCTTGTCTTACATATTTGCATTTTCTTTATTTTGTTCCATGACCATTCGGCGACTTCATTTTTGTATGCCTTGCATGTGCATTTTCCTTTTGCTTCTTAACTTGTTTGCATCTCTATGCCATGAACTTGTACATTTTGATTTTATTATGCCATGTGCTTATGAAAATGCTATGATAAAATGCCATTATTTTGTTCTATGACCATTCGGTAACTCCATTATTGATATGCCTTGTATGTGCATTTTCACTTTGCTTCTTGACTTGTTTGCATCTCCATGCCATGAGCTTGTGCCTTTTGATTTTAGTATGTCATATGCTTATGAAAATGTCATGACATTATGCATCTTAACATGATTTGTCATGTACTTGTGTCATTTACTAGATAGGATTGCATTAAAGCATCATGTAGCTACATTTGGCCTCTTCATGCATCCCTTGCCTTGTCATGCATTTGCATTTTGTTTAGGTAAAATTCTTTGCATTATCATATCTTGAAATTGTGTATTAGTTGCTGTTTGTTCCAGCATTAAAATTAGTTTCATGGGTCATTGTATGTTCATATTCATAGTATTGCTATGCATGTTCATTACATTTTAGGTCTAGGCCATGTTGGTAGTGCCATGCATATTGAGTCTTAAATCACAATGGTATTGTCATGCATTACTATGATATTTAGGTCTTAGGTCATATTAGCATTTTCATGCATATTCATAACATATTAGGTCCAGGTCATATTGCCATGCAAATTCATGCTAGGCATTTAGGTTGTCTTGAATTGTCATGCATTTCCTTTACCATTTAGACCTTTAGACCATGCATTTCATACATTTCATTTGCTGTATGTTCATGCATTCCATGTCATTGCCACTTGATTTGTGACTTAGGCCAATTAATCTCAAGGTCATGCTCTCTTGAGCATACTTGTGGAAAATTAAGGAATTGTCAAATTGATTATTCTACCTTTGTGATTTTTTTTACTTAGCCAATTTTTGTCCAAGGTTTTTAAATGTTTAGCTAATGTCTTTAGGTCTTTAGGATGATCTCCAACAATTTTTACTTTGATTTTTGAATGAATTTATCAAAGGCAAAAAATGTGTTTTGACAAAGCAGTTTTTTTTCACCCAGTACTCGAACTTCTCTGATTTTTTTGGGCAGTTATCTTTAATCATAAAATTAAGACAATATTTTCTCATGTATATTTACATGTTCTGAGTCTCCAGTATTTTTTAGAGTTTTTTAAATTTTTAAAATTAGGCAAAAAAATCATGTGACAAAACCGGACAGTAGAGGCTGATTTGAAATCAAAAAGGAATAATGGTTGAATTTGGATAAGGCATTTAGAAGGGGTTGGTTAGAAGATTTAGCTATTGTCCTAGGGTAGTTTCTAAGCCTTTTTAAATTTTAAAAGTGATTTTATAAATCTCGGGCTAAGGGTGGTCAAGTCCGGGATTTTAAACTTAGGAAATTAGAGCCATTTTAAAAGGGTTTGGTAAAGGTTTTAATTTTTATTCAAGTTTTCCTCATAATTGTTTTCAAACAATCACAAAGTTTTTTTTTTTTTTTTGAAAATCTAATTTAATATATTTTTCTAAGGTAGCCGGATATCTTTTTAGATATACAGATTTCTTTATTTAAAGGAAAAAATACATTTTCATGCATTGCATTTTCCATGTTCATGCATTTTATTTAAATGTGTGATTTTTGCTATGATATTTTCCATGGTATTATTATTATTTTAATTCACATTCTATGCCATATGATTTTGAATGTTTCATGATATCCTATGCTTTTTATTTAGTTATTTTTGTTATATTTTTTAGCATATACTATTTTCGTGCATTATTATTTTTATTTTTATCTTCATTTTCATGCATATTATATGTTAGCATTATTTTAATTTCATGTCATTTAGAGCATATTCCATGTCATTTAGGTTATTTTATTCATAACATGTCATGTCATTTAAAATATGCCATATCATTTAAAATTGCCATGTCATTTAAATCATTTTATCTCATTTAGAATATACCATGATACTTAGGATTTTTCATTTTACATAGAATATACTATGTCATTTAAATTATGTCATATTATATAGGTTGCATTATATTATGTAGACTTTGCCATGTCATTTTATTTATGTCATACATGTCCATTTTCATATTTTTAAATGTTTTGAAAAAGATAATGATTTTCAATAAAAATAAAGATATTCCCGAATTAAAATAATTCATGAGTTCTCTACTGGGTATGCTGGAGGAAATATCATCAATTATCATCAATAAAAGAATATCTTTCTCTCAAAAAATGAGAATGATTCGAAAAGTTTTCCAAATGAATAAAATTTTCTATATTTTGCCGATTTTGTCAGGGAATGTAGGAAAATTTTGAATTAATAAATTCCGGATCATTTTCAATTAAAAATGGAATTATTCTTCTTAAAATTTGGAATTAACTTGAAATACTAAATTAAAAACCAACTTTTTACCGAGACTTGAGATAACACACGATTAATAAGGTACCGATTTATACGGGCGTTGTGGGGGTGCTAATCCTTCCTTGTACCTAACCGACTCCCGAACCCACTTCTTTGATTTCTCTGGTTTATAACGCAGGCTTGAAATTGGTTTTAAAAAATGTTTTAATTAATTTTAAAATGTTTTATAAAACCGATTTTAATAGGTGGCCGATCACACCTAGCTAAAAAAGATTGGTGCCGACTCCATGTCTTTTTACGAGGCTGTTTTCATACCCTCGATCGTTTATTTTATTTCAATTTCGAGAGGAATTAAGTCATCTTTTCTCTATTCTATTTTCCCTCTCACTCAAACGGGTCCCCGCGGTCGGGATTCACGTATCGACACCTTCGATTTTCTAGAGGAATTAAGTCGACTTTTCTTCAATTTTTTTTAATGTCACGCCTAACGAATAATGAAAGTCTTGCGATGAGACTTGTTATTGTTATTTTTTTAAGGTTGCGACAGCTTGTTATTTACAAAACATCTAGTATGAAATTTGTTCTCTCTTAGCTGCTCTATATCATCTACCTTAATTTGTGTATTGAAAGCATGCTTGGCAACAGGAGACTTACCTTCCATGGGATCTTGAAGATTTCTATTCACTACCTCTTGTTGACCCATCCTATCCCTCATCACCTCCAACACCAATTTTAACCTTTCAGATTCTTGTTGCATAGCATGCAACACAAAGGATAACTTATCCGCCTTCTTTTTAGGTGTTGAGTCACTCTTGTGAGACATCTTTAATGTGCTGCAAAACAAGATTGTTAGTGATAAAAAAAATAAGCTCACACTCTCCCCTAGTGTTTACACTCAAGTAATAATATCACTCAAACTCGTGTTTCACTATTTTAGGCTTTTACTGTAATAAGCTCACTCACTCTTGCCTTTTACCACTCTATTTCCTCTTTCAAGCTCTTTAAGAACTAGTAGAACTCTATCAAGAACTCCATTGCTTAATTCTAACCAGTACAAGATTCAAGAAAACAAGAAAATAGTTAGTATAAAGGTAAAACAAGAACAATGATAATAAAGAACAAGATGTATTTCGAATTCTTTCCTCTTTTCTTCTGTCTTTTTCGAATCTTTTCTTTTTCTTTCTTTCTTTTCCTGTTCGAATTCTCTTTTCTTTTCTTTTTCTCAAGACTTCTTGATTTTGTTGATGTCTCGGATTGCTTTTTTTTTTTCTTTTTTCTTTGAACTAGTCGAAATGTCTTTTTAATTCTTGATTTTTTTTTTCAATAACGGATCAAGAATGATCAAGAACGACTTAAGAATGAATTTTAATAGATCTAGAAAGCAATAAGCAGATATCTTGATCTAAACCAACTTCCAAGAATGAAACCCCAAATGAGACTGTCTAAAAACTATAACCCCAAGACAAGAATATCTAAAACCCCAAAATCTTGTTAGATTGATTTGATTCAATTACAAGAAACAAAAACCCCAAAATAAGACTGTCTAAAACAATAACCTTAAGACAAAAAAAAATGTCTGAAACCCTAAAACAATAAAGTTAACATAAACCCAAAAAACTTGTTATTGATTTTGCTGTGATAGTACCTGATTGGTTGCCTAAGCTCTGATACCAAATAATGCGAACCCTTAGGGTTGAACCCTTTGAACCCACTAACAAATTAGGATACCTAACCCAAAAAAGCTAAGATTCATGTTGTATAACTTAGACCCACTGAAATCTTGTTCCAAAGAACCTAGTTTAAGCTAGACCCTATGAACTCTTGTTTCAAGAACCCAAGTTGAGGTGTGAACACCACAAAGAAGAATCTTTGATAAGTTCAAGAAGTTCTATCAAGAACTAAAAAGAGCAAATATTCTCAATGAATAAATTAAACTCAATTGATTAATTGTTAAAGAAGTAGGCGGCTACACAATGTATTTATAGCCTTCCTACATAGCCTAATTCGGCTAGCCCTAGGAATTCTAATACTAATGTAAGTCCTTGGCAGCCAAAGACTTCTATCCTAGTTACAATAGAATTTGGCCAAGCACTACTAACCTAATTAAAAGACTATAGTCGGCTAGACCTAAAAAACATAGAAAGAATGCTTAAATATGGGCTGAACATGCTCAAGCCCCATACCTAATAAATTAAAAGATGTCCAACAAGTTTAATGAAGATAGACCCCACTAGCCTATTTGACATATTACATAATATAGACTCAAATGCCTAAGTAATTAAAAGACTTAAAATTAAGCCCTATCTTGCTTGCCACATCATTAAATGAAATGGTCCCCCAAATGCCATGTCAATTAATGAAATAAAGAATAGGCCCACTTTAACTCTTCTAATGCCGCCACCTTGCAAGCCCTTTAAGGCGCCACATGTGAAGCTTGGACCACATGGACCAAAGCTTGATCTTTCTCATTCAAGCCCAACTTGAATGTCTTGACCTTGATTAAAAGACTTGTAGATTCTGCCAAAGTCCTTTCCTTGCATTGCTTCCTTGATTTGGCCCACGTGGAATCCTTGTACTGCTTCTTGAAAACTTGGTCCATCTTGGATCCCATCACTGCGGCGCCCAAGATTCGGGAAAAACTCGAAAAACCTGCCAAAAAATGCAATTTTCTGCCTCCTAACTTGTGCGGCAAGGACTTGTTTTCACGGTTTTAAAACTCTATAAATACCATCTTTTGAGCCACAAACTAGACATGCATTAGTTTTTATCAATATTTTTCTTTTTCTTCTTCTTCATTCTCTTAGTTTTCTCCTTATTTTCTTTTTAAGTTTTTATGTTTGTATTAACTATGCCTATGTAGGCTAAACTTTTCTTTGGTTAAGGGTGATTTGAAAGCCTTATGTAATTGATTTTCAGATTCTATCATATATTGATTTTCTATCAAAGTTGCTTATATTCTTTTATAAGAATTGTTTATGATCTTTGTCTTGATTTGCTTAGGTGTACAACTAGATAGATCTTGATAATTATCTATTGCTAGTTTAGGAGTCTTGATCCGTGTAATTGTCTTGATTTCCTATTCATAAGTGGCAATTTGTGATTAATGATTATGTTAGAGTTTTCGCTACTTGCAAAGTGGAACATAACCTAAGTTGAACAATCCGAGTTTATGTGTTTGTTGCTTAGATCAACCTATCTTTCTCATCATAAAACTATTATCAAATTGAATTTAGAGAGTTTATTCTAGGTTGTTTGAGAATTAGAGATTAAATAGAGAGCTTATTCTATTTAACAATAAACTAAGGAAAGATTGGCATAGCAGAGCTTGTTGTTATCTACTGTTGTTAACTTTGATAGATAATTGATGTTGATAGGTTTGAAATTGATTCTTGATATTGTCTAGTGGTGGAGAATGAAACCTTAACCATATTTCTCATACTTGATTGCCCTTTACTTGTTTTTTTTTATTGTTTGCTTAAGTTTAAACTGATTTTAAAACCCCTATTTGCTTTTGTTTTCTTTGAAATTAAGTTATAAACTAATAATTCATAAACTAAACACCAATCCCTGTGGACTTGACCCTTGCTAACTACTATACTTTACAACTGATCTTTTTAGTGCAAGGATTAAATAAGATATACTCTTTGGAGTGCATCAAACATAAGCAACTTTGATAGGAAAATAATGATAGATAGAGTCTGGAAATCAATTGCACAACATGTCTAGGGCTTTGAAATCACCCTTAACCAAAGAGAATTTAGCCTAGCATAGGCATTGTTAACATAAACATAAAAAGAAAATAAAAGAATGGAGAAGAAGAAGAAGAATAATGATGATTCTTGAGTCTCCTAAAAAGATGTCTAGTTTATGGCTCAAAAGATTGTATTTATAGAGTTTTAAAACCCTGAGAACAAGTCTTTGTCGCACAAGTAAGTTAGGAGGTAAAAAATTACATTTTAAGGCAGGTTTTCTGAGTTTTTTACGAATCTTGGGTGTCGCGACGCCGGTCTCTCTGCTAGCCATTCTGCTGCTGCATCTTCTGGCACTTTTTGGCTGATTTGGATGACAATTTTTTGTCTGATTTAGGCGTATAAACTACCGTTGAAAAGGTATTCAAGTCAGATTCAAAAGTCAAGAGGATTTTATTTAAATAAATAATTTAACATCATGTTTTCCTTGCAACAAGCTCCGGAGGTCAAATCTACCTTCTTGCTTGGCAACAAGAAATTGATCTTTCTGACTCCCAAGTCTTATTCCATCTTATGATTGTGATTTTGTAAGCTCCTTACCATCATTATTGACATATTTTCACTTCATTGTCTTAAATATACCTAGAATTCAAAAAAATAACATATGTAATCAAGATAAATATCAAAAACATAACTAAAACTAAGAATAGAAAGGCATAAAATGTGTATTTTATGAGTTTATCAAAGGATCCTAGTGATGTGCATTCCGTTTTTACTATTGACATAATTGATTCTTTGATGCAGCAAGCTTATGAGCTAGATAGTGAAGATAGTTTGGAAGTGGTCATTAGCAAACACCTCGGAATGGAGGAAACTGAACTAGCATTGAATGACCATGTGAAAGATGCATTAGCATCCCTACAAGTGTTGCCACATTTTAATCAAAGGTTTGATGTTTCATTTATTGATTTTTCCTTTATCTAATGAGAAACTTCTACCTTCCATTTTGCAGGTACCGACCTTAGAATTGAAACCATTACCGGACCACTTGAAATATGTGTTCTTAAGTGAAAAGGACACACTACCGATCATCACTGCCAAAGAACTCACACCTTTGCAAGAAGAGCGACTTATCCAAGTGCTTAGAGAGCATAAGACAGTAATTGGTTGGGCAATTGCCAATATCAAGGGAATAAGCTTATCTATGTGCATGCACCGGATTTTGTTTGAGGAAGGGTCAAAACCAACAAGAGAAGTACAACGCCAATTGAACCCTCCAATAATGGAGGTTGTGAAAAAGGAGATACTGAAGCTCCTAGATGTTGGAGTGATCTATCCTATCTTGGATAGCGAATAGGTGAGCCCGGTCCAAGTGGTTGCAAAGAAAAATGATATGAACCCCTGGGGTTGAACACTTTGAACCCACTAATAATTTAGGATACCTAACCCTAGAAATGCCAAGATTCAGGCAATGAAAACTTAAACCCAGTAAAATCCTATTTCAAAGAACCTAGA
Organism: Fremontodendron californicum; assembly: GCA_030761205.1. NCBI lineage: Eukaryota > Viridiplantae > Streptophyta > Magnoliopsida > Malvales > Malvaceae > Fremontodendron > Fremontodendron californicum. The sequence goes on from JAULJL010000009.1 coordinate 27,242,388, forward strand.
TAAGCTAAGCTAGCTAGACCCCAAGAACGCTTTTTTCAAGAACCTAAGTTTGAAGGTGTTGAACGCCACAAAGAAGAATTCTTTGATAAGTTCTAAGTTCTTTCAAGAACTAAAAAAAAAAACTCCCACTGAATAAAATCAGACTTAATTGATCAAAAGATAATTAATTATAGGTGGCTACACAAGGTATTTATAGCCTCCCTACATAACCTAAACCTAATAATAGTTACATTGAAATTCGGCCAAGCACTACTACTCCCCTTGGAAGTCCTAAAGTCGGCCAGACCTAATAAACTTAATAAAGAATGCTTAAATATGGGCTGAACATGCTCCAGCCCAAACCTAAATGATTAAAAGATGTCCAACTAGTTTAATGAAGGTAGACCCCACTAGCCTAATGGACATGTTATATAATATAGGCCCAAATGGCTAGGTAATTAAAAAACTAATTAAAAGACTTAAAATAAACCCAATCTTCCTTGCCACATCATTAAATGAATTGGTCCCCACAAGTTCCATGTCAATTAATGAATTAAAGAATAGGCATATTTCTAATCTTCCAATGCCGCCACTTGTAAGCCCTCTAATGTTGACACTTTGTGTTCTTGAATCACATGGAATAAACTTGGATGCAAGCCCATCTTGCATGTTGAAGCCTTTCTTGAATAACTTGCAACATGGCCCAAGTGAATTCCACCCATTCTTGCCATGTTTCTTAGATCTTCTTGGATCTTGGCCCTCATAGAAATTTCCATGGGATTGGACCATCTTGGATCCTATCATTCCCTCTTTCATCGAAAAGATTTGCCCTCGAATCTTATATGAAGGATATGAAGGATATGGGAGAAACGACTTACATTCTTGGAGTTAAGATTCTAAGAGATAGGTCCAAAAGGTTGTTAGCGTTGTCTCAAGAACCTTATATCAATAAGATTCTTGAACGCTTCAACATGCACAACTCAAAGCCTATGAATACTCCTATTGCTCACAATTGTAAAATTTGTGAAGCAATGTGTCCACAAAGTCTTGAAGAAAAGGAAGATATGAAAAGAGTTCCATATCCAAATGCCATAGGAAGTCTAATGTATGCCATGTTATGTAATAGGCCGGACATTAGTCAAGCTATTGGTTTGTTAGCTAGGTATTCATCTAACCCTAGTCAACAACATTAGAAGTGTATCGAAAGAGTATTTAGTTATCTTAAGGGTACGAAATACTATTGGCTGTGTTACCAAAAGGGTAACATGAGGTTGCAAGGAGACAAGGATACTGATTGGGGTGGTGATAGAGATGAATACACATCTACATCAGGTTATATTCTCTGGTTTCTAGTGGTGCTATCTCGTGGAGTAGCAAGAAGCAGACTTGCACAGCTTTATCAACTATGGAAGCTGAATTTAGATCAGCTGCTGTGCAAGAATCCTTGTGGCTTGGTCGTTTCCATGGTCACTTAGTTGTTGTAGCACCTAATGATAAGCCAACCACTATCTTTTGTGATAGCATGGCTGCTTTGGCTTATATTAAGGATCCAAAATATCATGGAAAGACCAAGCATATAGGGATAAAGTATAACTTTATGAGAGATGCAATTGAAGGGAAAGAAGTTCAAATGAAATACATCTCTACGGATGAGATGGTGGTGGATCCTTAAACTAAACCAATACCACCAATCTTGTTTGGTTTAGTTAAAGGATCCGCCAACATCTTATCATTAGAGATGTTTTCCATTTGAAATTCTTTCCCTTCAATTGCATCTCTCATAAAGTTATACCTTATCCCTATATGCTTGGTCTTACCATGATATTTTGGATCCTTAATATAAGCCAAAGCAGCCATACTATCACAAAAGATAATGGTTGGCTTATCATTAGGTGCTACAACACCTAAGTGACCATGGAAACGACCAAGCCACAAGGCTTCTTGCACAGCAGCTGATCTAAATTCAGCTTCCATAGTTGATAAAGCCATGCAAGTCTGCTTCTTGCTACTCCACGAGATAGCACCACTAGAAAGCAGAAAAATATAACCTGATGTAGACTTGTATTAATCTCTATCACCACCCCAATCAGTATCCATGTATCCTTGCAACCTCATGTTACCCATTCGGTAACACAACCAATAGTCTTTCGTACCCTTAAGGTAACAAATTACTATTTTGATACATTTCCAATGCTGTTGACTAGGGTTAGATGAATACCTAGCTAACAAACCAACCAGTTGACTAATATCCAGCCTAGTACATAACATGGCATACATTAGGCTTCCAATGGCATTTAGATATGGAACTCTTTTCATTTCTTCCTTCTCCTTCAAGACTTTGTGGACATATTGCTTCACCAATTTTACAATTGTGAGCAATAGGAGTATTCATAGGCTTTGAGTTATGCATGTTGAAGCGTTAAAGAATCTTATTGATATAAGGTTACTGAGACAACGCTAACAACCTTTTGGACCTATCTCTTAGAATCTTAACTCCAAGAATGTAAGTTGCTTCTCCATATCCATCATATCAAAGTTGGAAGACAACCATCTCTTAATGGTGTGTACAAAACTCAAATCATTACTAGCTAACAGTATATCATCAACATATAATGATATAATTATAAACTTGTTCTTGGAATTTAAGACATAAACACATGTGTCTTCATCCATCATCTTGAAACCAAAGTTCAAGATTGATTCATGGAACTTCAAATACCATTGTCTTGAAGTTTGTTTAAAACCATATATCAGCTTCTTTAGTTGACATAACTTGTGTTCCTTACCTTCTACTATAAAACCTTCTGGTTGTTTCATGTAGATCTCTTCACTCAAATCACTATTAAGGAAGGCATTCTTAACATCCATTTGATGTAATTCCAAATCAAGATTAGCAACAATAGCTAGTATCAACCTAATGGAGTTAAATCTCACAATAGGTGAGAAGGTGTCTTTATAATCAATACCTTCTACTTGTGTATACCCCTTGGCAACCAAACATGTCTTGTAACTATGTCCCAAACTTTATTCACATACATAGATTCCAATTCATTTTCCATTGCAACTATCCATTTATCACAATCTGGGCTTCCGAGAGCTTCTTTCAAACTTTGAGGTTCATCATCCATAGATGACACCAAATGAGCTTCAGTTCATCTAAAATCCACCACTTACTTGGAGGTTTGAATTTTCGAGAAGAACATCTAAGAACAGTAGGAGCAACATGTTCTTCTTGATCATGCATATTTGCATTCTCATTAAGTTCTTCATAAGGTAACACATCCTTATTAGGCTCTACATGAGGTAACTCATCCTCATTATTCGTTTCTTGAGGTAACTTATCCTCATTTTGTTGGACCATCACTGGATCAACGTTTTGATCATTTTGATCACATATTTCTTCTATAGCCTGATTTTGGTTATTGTTGCCACTATGACCAACAGCTTGTGGAGACACTAAGCTCCCACTTGGTCCAATACCACTATCACTTTCATTAAGTGATATTAGCACATCACTAGTGCTAGATAATCCAGATTCATTAACTTCATATACTGGATAATTCTTATCAACATTCCCTTTCTTAGGAAACTCATTTTCTAAGAAAGTTGTGTCCCTTGATTCGAATTTAACTTGTCTATCCTTATATTTCAAATCTATGAACACATATCCTTTAGAATGTTCAGAATAACCGAGAAGAACATATTTCTTCCCTCTTAGTCCTAATTTGCCAAGAATATGATTTGGATTATGGACATAGGTTGCACAACCTCAAGGCCTTAGATTACTTAAATTTGGCTTTCTTTTAGTCCATAACTCATAAGAAGTAGACAAAACAGATTTGGATGGCACTCTCTTCAATATATAGACAGCCGTGAGTAAAGCATCTCCCCAAAAAGAAATGTCCATGTTGTCCTGAGCCATCATGCACCTCACCATGTTTAGGAGAGTTCTATTCTTTCTCTCCGCCACTCTATTCTGTTGGGGTGTTTTAGGAATAGTCAATTGCCTTGATATTCCTTTCTCATCACATAACCCCTTGAATTCATTTGATAAATACTCTCCATCCTGATCAGTCCTTAATGACTTAATCTTCCTTTCTATTTGATTCTCTACTAGAGTCACATAAGTCTTGAAATACCTTAATGCTTCACTCGTGTACTTTATTAAATAGACATGGGTTAATCGTGTATAGTCATCCGTGAATGTGATAATATATCTAAAACCTTTTCTAGATGTCACATTCAAGGGACCACAAAATCAGAATGTAATATTTGCAATGGATACCCACTTCTATGAGCCTTTCCAAATAGTTTTCTTGTTGCCTTGCCCGCGAGACATATCTCACAAGTTGGGAGGGATACATTAGATAAAGACCCAAGTAAGCCACTTTTAGCTATCTTTTTCATCCTTTCTTGCCCTCTATGTCCCAATCTTGTATGCTAAATGAACCCATCATTTGCATTGGCCATAAGACAACTACGATTACTTATAACAGTATCTAACACAAAGAAATCACCATTTAGGAAACAAGAACTTATTCTTACTTTATTGAGATAAATATCAACTACATTGTCATGGAAATTTAATTGGAATCCAAAATGCAATAAACTAGTAACAGGGACTAAGTTTCTCCGAATACTTGGTACATATAAGATATCAATTAAAAATAGATTGTGTCCACTCTTCAAAGGTACTACACAAGTTCCTTTGCCTTCAACTTCAAGCCTTGAGTTGTTACCAACATAGACTCATTTAGTCCGAGCTGGTATCTTTTGATAATTGACAAACAAGCCACGATCCCTTATGATATGGTCGGTGGCACCTGAATCAATAACCCACGAAGAGTCAGATTCAGCCATAAGAGTACATGACATAACATGCACAAATGAAGTAGAAGAAGAGATACGTAATTTAGACTACTTGCACTTTTTTGCAAAATGCCCCTTCTTATTGCAATTAAAGCACTTAACCTTGCTTTTATTCTTGGTTTCTATTCTTTCTTGAATTTCCTCTTAGAGGTTACATCCCTTATGTTGAATGCCTTTTTCTTGAACCCTTTCTTCTTTCTCCCTATGAAAAAGAAAGTCTCGGCAACATATGCCTTAGATGGATTATTGATTCCATAACTTCTGCCTCGAGAAGCAAATGTCTTGTGATATCATCAAAGGTCTTAATTTTAACATTGTGGCATAAATTGACCTTCATCATTTGTCACTCATCATCAGGTAGGATTCTTATTATAGATTGCACTTGTTGCTCATCCATGAGAGTATGACTAGCTGATGTTAAACAAGAGATCATACGAGACATTTCTCGCAAGTGTCTACTCATGTTATGATCAACCTTCTTTGTGTAATTCTCAAATTTGAGAATGAAAGCCCTTTGTTTCTCAAGAGAAACAATACCAAACTTATTCTTAGCCTTGTCCTATATGGCCTTGGCAGTTTCAAGCATGGCAAAGTCCACCATAAGGTCATCGGTCATTGTACTTAACAATGTAATTCGAGCCATGGTGTCTTTCTTTTTAAAGGCATCATACTCCTATCTTACCTCTTGTGTAGATTCTGAAGTTGGTTCAATAACCTATTTGGATTATATCCAATAAATCTTTCTTGGTGAGAATAAATTGAACCTTTTGTTGCCATATGGTGTAATTATCACCATCAAGCTTAAGGTCTTTGTTTAATTTGGCTAATATTCCCTTTTTGGCACTAGCCATCTACATCATGCAATTGTGTACTCAAATTAGCATATTCATCACAACAAGATATTTCCAAACATAAAATAAATAAGATAATATCATTATGCCAAAATGTACCAAAAACAAACTTATAGATTGTAATCAAATCCATTCGGACATAAGAGTGACTATCATATTCATTTGTTTGGAATACCTTATGAGGTTACAAGTTTATTAAAGGCATGCATTCGGTTTAATAAGCATGCATAGAATAACTTATTATTCTAACAAGCAAGGGTTGTAAAAAAAAAAAAGAACAGGAACATTCATTTCAAACAGCCGAATAAGGGAAAGGCTTAGAACCCTAATCACCATGCATTTATATGTTCTTTCAACCTTAAAGCATGCATATTAAACAACCTATAGGCTTTGATACCACTGTTGGATTTCGATTTATGAAATTCGAGAACATTGAGGAAGAGTTCAAGTCACTTACTTGTCTTCCTATGCAATGCTCACTTGTTGTGGATATGAGTAATGAACTCAACCGAATGGCTAGGGCACTCTTGTAATCAACCAGTTAAGGCAACTATAAGAACCGTTTTGTAACCTATCTTGCACGTCTAAACTAGAATGATTTATGCCTTGCTTCTTGATAATCCAAGCAATCGTGAACTCCTCACTCACTAGCAATTGCACTTAGCAATCTGCCTCTCAATTATGTCTTACACAATTGTCTGATTATTGGTTCTTTTGTGTGTGTTATACACTTATGTATTGTTTTTCCTAATCCTTCTCCTATTTATAGCCTCTCATGGTTGCTTCTGAAAGGGACAAAGGATACAACCCTTTCAAGTTCAGCACCCTTCATTTGGACACAATGGTTCGGTCAACATAACCATTCCCTTCCAAATGAACATATCTATTAAGCTAATAGGAGGGAATCTCTCAACCAAAAACAACATGATGTTTCGATCACATGTGGCAGCCACATGATGAATGATGATACATGTCACAATCCCATTGGTGACACTTGTGCATGATGGTGCTGATGTGTCACACCTATGTGCCACATCATCTAGGCCATCTAGATACCACTAGCTAGTATCACTCCACCTCATAGAGTGTCACTTACCTAGCTACCCTTCAACTACATATAGCTGAATGAGTTGGTGTCCAGCTCTTTGAACTGAGCTAGTTGGTGTTCAGCTACCTTGAGCTGACTTGAGCTAAGTAAGCTTTCACTTTGAGCTCCTTATGAGGTTCCATAAGCTTATCTCATCTCTTGGCTAGTTTACCATCATCATATATCATTCATAGCAAGTTAATCTTATGCGTACTTGGTGTATTTGTTCACTTATGTCCAAATACTTCTAACACAATGTAAATGAGTGGCCAATTCAGACTACCTGGAGGGATTTTAAGAGCATAGAAGACTCACCTTTGTCTGTTGCAAAGATGAGGGATTTTGAAGCGCATAATCATTATAGGGAGATATAAGTAAAAAAAACTCTTGTTTGAGAGTTTCGTAAGAGCCTTGACAGTCGACGAGGACTTAGGTAGTGCGATTTTACTTTTTCATATCCCTTTGCTTTGATGTTGTTCGATGCTCTTATATTACTGACCATTTTGTGTCTTTGATTTTAGACATGGCCACGTTCGACACAGATCTCTATCTTAACGATTTTATTACTGGTGATGGTTCGTCTGGGGGAGCCTCGAGTATGGCGGATCGAATGTCCATGCCGCCTCCTTCTGATGTTATCCCAGGTAAAAAGAGGAAAAAAAAGGTCGCCAAGCCTCATTCTCCTATTTTTGTGCCAACTTCTCCACAAATTGAAGGTAGTATTTTCCATACTTAGTTGTTAACTTGGATCTTCGGACATGTTTTCTGAAGTTGTCTTGCTTTCTATTCCAGATCCTCTTCTTTCGAACCTAGAGGGGATGGGAGTCTGCAGAGAGATTTCAAATTCTCAAATCAGTACCAACTTCTCTCTCCAACTAGAGGAGAGCACATTTTCTAATTGTCATGCCGTGTGCATATTATCTCGGGGAATGGTACTTCTTGCGGACCATGAGGAGGCCCTCCGCTTGAAAGAAGCCTTTCTAGAGGCAGGGAACAATTTAGTTCATGATCATTGCAGGATATTCTCTCTACGTCTTTTTCCTAGTGTTTCTTAGTCCGTTTTCTTTCATGCTCACTTCTTCTTTTGCTTGCTTATAGACTCTTCTCAATTCTGTCGTGGTCATGATGAAGTGTGATTAGCTTATTGCCCGGAATTCTCACCTAGAGAGCATTCGCTCTTAAATGGCGAAGGAGACTAGAGAGGCCAAGATGAAGCAAGCCGAGACCATTTTTCTCATCTTCAGAAGGCTTATGAAGAAGCGAAGTTCGAGATTGCCACCCTGAAGAAAAATGATGGTAATTCTGAGCACCAAATCAAGAAGCTTTTGAAGAAGGTTAAAAAGTTGAGGGAGGAGAGATCGAAGGCCATTTTGGACTATAAGAACTCCTCCGCCTTAGTGCAAGATGTGGCATTCGCTAGTGCTGGTGCATTTCGAGCTAGTTTTGACCTTTGTCTTAGTCAAGTCAAGGATGACTTTTCCAATGTTGAGTATCCAGAGTATTTAGCCATTGATGTGGCTAGAGCGCAATGTGGTGCATCTGTGCCTCTCGCGAGACCAGCTGATTCCCCTTGTTCGAATATGCCAAAGCCAGAGTGTTCAGGGGAGTACGAACATGAGAATGGTGAAGGTCTGGAAGAGGCTACTAATGAAGGGGATGGTGTTGGAGAGGGGGATGGCAAGGGAACCCCGTCTAGGGATGTTGCCGAGGGAGCTGAAAGGCTTCTTTTGTTAGTGTTTTGTATAATTTGAACACTTGACCATTTTTTGAAGGCGTTCAAGCTTTTGTTGTTACTTATGCCTTGGTGTAATTATTCATCTGCGTCCGATGTTGGCGCGGCAAACACTTAACTTATTTTTTTGGGCATTCAAGCTTTTGTTGTTACTTGTGCCTTGATGTAATTATCTTGCTTTCATTGCTTTTGAATGAGGGTCTCTTTTTGTATGTCGGACTACTTTCCTTAGTGATGCTTTGGAAGTAATCAAAAATGTAGTTGAATGAAGTCCGTACTTTTGCCTTATAGAAAATTTTTCATTTTTTCTCTTTTCTCTTTTCTTTTCTCTTTTTCTCTTTTCTTTTTCTCTTTTTTCTTATTTCTTTCCTTCCTCTCCTCTTGTCATTGTGGCATGTGCCCCTTTATCCAATGTTTGGTGCGTCTTTATATGTTTGGCTTGCAGGTGGGATTTATTAAATAGGCTCTACTCTCCCTTCGGATACCAATCTCGCATGAGGTTGGTTCGATGTTTTTCTTCCTTGGAGCTTGGATGGGAGAGCTTTTTGGGGATAGGAGTGTGGGCATGGCATAAAAATGCCATGCCTTTTGCAAACCGTCCATCTTGAGAGTTCGTGGGTTTGTGCGGACCTAGTTCGTGATTTGCTGGTGATTGGTCAAGCTTGTATTTTTTAGTGGAGCAGTCAGCTGATGAGATTTGTAGAGATTGCTCTTATGAGTTGTGTTCTCCTAGAAATCTTAGGTCGGGCTCTATCCTTGCAATGTTTGTTTGTAGTAAGGATAGGACGTCGGGACATTGGGATATTGATCCCGATGTGTTTTGCTCGTGTTTGTAGGGAGGCCAACACTTCTTTACCCTCTCGGTGTGTTCTCTTCCAAGTGCTTTAGTCATAGGAAGATGTTTCATTGATAGTTCCTTGTCAGACAACATCTCTAAATGTGTTTGTATTTTGGAGGATTATCTGTTGATGGTTTCTTGGTGGATCGCACCTCCGGATGTGTTTTTATATCGGAGTCCCTAGTCCGAGCTTTGAGCTCGTGCTCTTTGAGCCATATGTGGCGTGTAGTCTTCGAGTGTGAGCTTTATCCTTTTTCTTCCATACGAGGTGTGGAGCCTTTTTGTGTTGGTCATTCTCGTCCGATTTGTTCTTTTTGAGAAATATCAAGAGATTTTAGTGTAAATCTAATTGACAAGACTTACCTCGGACAAACCGTAGTAGATTTCTTCTATCTTTTGATTCACTTGCTCATGCACTGCCTTCCGACATTGTTTTTGACATCAGGTGTTGCCCCTATTGGTGAGCCTTCCCTCTTTGGCCGAAAACCCATTTAAGAGGCTGAAGGGCATCAAATCGTTGGTCTTGATTTGGGACTTCAAATGTGGGTGATTAGAGGATGCTTAGTGGTCCTATGAGTTTTGACCGATTCGGGACTTCAAATCGGATATCCAGCATCAAGCGCATGTGGCTTGGCAACGAACCTTTATGTCGGAGTTTTGTAGGCCTTAGTTATTTGCCTGATTTGGCACCGGATCTCGTAGGAGTCCGTGGTGTGTTTTAGTTCATCAAACTTCGTTTTTATGTTAAAGAGATGAAGTTGATAGAAGTTGTGGAGTTTGGTTGTCCTTGAGGTTTGCCATCATATCCATTTTAGGGTAATTTGTTTCTCAAGGACCCCTCTTGGTCGGCTTTCAAGGAGAGATTCAGTCCGTTGGTTTTGTCCTGGCAACGGGGGCGTGATGAGGATGACCCTTGGCATTGGACACGATACGTGGTCCGGCCATCAACTGTGATTTCGCTAGCATCAAGCCTCACTATAGGAGGTCGTTGTGTTAGTCTTTGGAAGACTTGTTTGGCGCTCCTATGGCTCGGCATCAGACCGTTAGCTTTTGGGGAGTTGTTTGTCATTGTGAAGATGATGTAAGGGTCCGAGACTTCTCCTTATTTGAGGCATCCCTCAAGTAGAGGAGCTTTGTTCCTCGTCGTTCTCCTTTTAACACATAGGGAGAAATCACGAAGGGAGGTTGATCAGGCCTCTTCTTCGAACATCATCTCTCCCTGTGTTAAAAGGAGCTCAAGATGATCGGTCTCTCATCCTTACATGTGAGAAAAGAGGGCAAAGGCCGCAGTTCCCTTGTTATTTTTCCTTATAGCTCATCCGGTGTTGACGTGTAGTCATGTAGCCTTATGTGTGCAATGGGATTTATTGTAAGACCACTTCATTTCGTGGTGTTTTCTTTGTCAATTGTTAAGCGGGCTCAGCTTAGCCGTTGAGGTTTTCTATGATGGCATTTTTTATTCACACCTTTGTATGAGGAACAATCGCACTTACAAGGGACATTGTCTACTCGTGGTAGTGGCGTGGGAGCCTTTTCTAGATAGGCTCTTTATTAGTCCGTAATGTTGAGTGTTAAGAGCTCATGATTTCTTGCTTGCGGACGCCATTCTCACTTCTCCACCAAATTTAATTTATTCTTCTCTTTGTTGCGGACGCGCTTAATGACAGACTTTATAGAAGTTGGTCCATTACTTTAGGTGGCATATGACCTTTGTTAGTGCCATCATCACGTTTTTGGTCATCCGTTGTGGTTTTTCACTTCTATGTGAGCTCACATCTCATCCGCGGTGGTGTAGTTATGCTTCCATCAAAGAGACCAATATGTTCTCTAGAGACCTTATGAGAGAGGACGTCCGGGTCATTTTGTGGCCAGGAGCAAGAGTGGCGTGCTTAAGGGAGTTCTCGCTCTAGGTTGCATGCTTATCCTTCACCATTAAACCTTGTTTCCGAGATATAGTGTAAGTGTTTTCACTTGAGGGCCGATGTCAGTCCTTGTCAAGTTGGACTTCTCTACTTGAGGCCCGAAGTGTTTGAACTTCTTTACTTGAGCACCAAAGTCAGACCTTGTTTCAAAATATGGTTGCATTTCAAGTCTTTCCACTTACGGACCTATGTGAAGGTTGGCCGATCTTGTAGGTTTATGAGTGGCTTCGGACAGACGATGTTTTATAAGATGAAAAAGTTGAGTTATGCTTTTGTTCGAGTTGTAAAAGGATTGTGTGAAAGAGAGTTTAAGAGCGCTATTTCAAAACAAGATGTGTTTTCATTCATATTCTTTGAAAGGAGAGGTTTTACATCTTTTAGGCTTTACAGCTATGACTGCCTAAGTGTGGACGTATAAGTCTCACTACAATAGTTTTCTACTTAGGAAAAGATGTGTCTACTTAGGAGAAGTGTGTTTGGTTGAGCGTTCTTTTGGAGGAGACTCAAGAGATCATCATTATTATTCTTCTTCTTCTTCTTCTCCATTCTTTTATTTTTGGAGGAGACTCAAGGGATCATCATTATTCTTCTTCTTCTTCTCCATTCTTTTATTTTTATTTTTCTTTTTATTCTTATGTATATATTATCCATGCTTATGTTATGCTAAATTTCTTTGGTTAAGGGTGATTTCAAAGCTCTAGACATATTATGCAATTAATTTTCAGAATCTATCATTGTTTTCTATCAAAGTTGCTTATGCTCTTCCATTAAAATTGTTCATGATGATGTTTTGATTTGTTTAGGTGGCCAACTAGATAAATCTTGATAATTGTCTAATGCTAGTTTAGGAGTCTTGATCCGTGTAATTGTCTTGATTTCCTATTCATAAGTGGCAATTTGTGATTAATGATTATGGTCAAGTTTTCAATAATTGCAAAGTGGAACATAACCTAAGTTGAACAATCCGAGCTTATGTGTTTGTTGCTTAGATCAACCTATCTTTCTCATCATAAAGCTGCTATTAAATTGAACTTAGAGAGCTTATTCTAGGTTGTTTGATAGTTAGAGATTAAATAGAGAGCTTGTTCTATTTAACGACAAACTAAGGAAAGATTGGGGTAACAGAGCTTGTTGTTATCTACGGTTGTTAACTTTGATAGCTAATTAATGTTGATAGATATGAAATTGATTCTTAATGATGTCTAGTGGTGGAGAATGAAACATTAACCATATTTTTCATATTTGATTCTTCTTAATTACTTGTTTTCTCATTCTTATTGTTAACTTTAGTTTAAATCTGATTTCAAAATCCCCTTTACTTTTGTTTACTTGTTTTTAAGTGATAAACTATTAACTTATAAACTAAAACCCAATCCCTGAGGACTCGACCCTTGCTAATCACTATACTCTACAATTGATTCTTTTTAAATGCAAGGTTAAATAAGATACCCTCTTTTGGGTGCACCAAATTTTTGGCGCCGTTGCCGGGGATTGCTTTATTTAGTTTATTAGTTTATTGGTTTATTCTTATTTTCAGTTGTAATTAATTTTATTTTTCTTGTACATACAGGTTTTTGTTTTCAAATTTCAAGCAAGAAGAGATGTCAGGTGCTACATCAAAACTTCAGAACCTTCAGAACCAACTAGACAATCTCATCGCCATAGTTCAACAAGTGGCCATAAGAAAGATTCAACAATCAAAGCAGTGTGGAGTGTGCTTCATGATGGATCATCCACACAATTGGTGCCCATACTACCAAAAAGATAATTTTGAAGCAGCCTATGATGTGGGAGAATACCAAAGCCATCAAGGGTTCCAAGGACAACAGTATGATGCTTTCCCAAACACTTACAAAGAGGGATGGTGGAATCATACTCATTATGGCTACTTGGGAGATTATCAAGAAGTAGATCCTTATGCTAATTACACTAATCAATTTGTCTTCAATCAACCATGGGATCAACAACAAGATCTTTTTGAGCCACCACCTCAAAACTCAAGTAATTCTTTAGAAGAACTTGTCAATTTTCTTGTTATTAATACTCTGCAACTTCAACAGGAAACAAGGGAAACAAAGGGAAGTATCCAGAGTTTGGAAAGGAAAATGAGCCTATTGGCTAGTAGTACGGTGGAATTAGTAGCACAAAGATCTCAAGCACTCCCTTTCCAATCGATGATTTATCCAAAGGAGAGTGTTAGTGCCACACAACTTGAGGATGAATCAGAAAATCCAAGGGAACCCGAGGATGGGAAAGAACTAAAGATGGATTCAACTATTGAAGATAATGAAGCTTCAATTCCGAAAGAGAGTACTTCGGCACCTGAGGTAACGTTTAAGGTTCCACCTTTTTACCAATGTTTCTTCTCCACCTTTTCCTAGTAGATTTGCAAAGTTCAAGAAGGAAGAACATGAACAACACATGCCGGAAACCTTAAACAACTTGTTTGTGGATGCCATTCAACAAGTATCAAAATATGCTCCATTCCTCGATGAGATATGCACCACAAAGGATGATGGAATAATACTTGTAATGGATAATGCATCCACTGTTGTGCAAAGAAAGCTTCCTCTCAAACGCATAAATTTGGGAAATTTCATGTATGAGCCTGACAAGCCTAAAAAGCCAAGAAGGGGTGCTGGTTAGGTTCAAAACACTAACTCAAGTGTTAATTGGGAAGGTAGCCCAATTAAAGAAGAAATTGCCAACCTGCCATATTCAGATTTTCTTTCTCTTTCTTTTCCTTTTCCTTTTATTATTTTTATTTTTATTGTTTTTCCTTTTATTTTTTATTTTTTATGTTTATTTGTTAATTTTTTGTTTAGTATTTTAGGATTATTTAGGTTGCATGAGTTTGTTTTGTTTTGAGTCTTAGTTGTTCTTATTCTTATGTTATTAGTTCTTTTCTCTTACACATGATTCTTTCATTTGGGTTAATAGACTTACATTGAGGACAATGTAAGAATTATGTGTGTGGGAAATGATTTAGGATTTCTTTTATTTTTGTCTACTATTTTTCTTATGAGTCTTTATTATTATTATTACTATTATTATTATTTTTAGTGTGTTTTAGTTCCTTTTTAATACAATAATGAGATATGAATTGCATAGGTCTAAACTGGTTATTAGTGAGAAGATTTTCATGAGAATTAAGCTTGATACTAATTTTTATGAGCCAATGTTGATATGATATGTTGATTGAGAAAGAAGCATGTTTAGACTTAAAATTGACTTGAATAATCATCCTTGTGAGTTTTGAGCCTATATAATTGATGCATTATACATATCAATCTAATTTCCTTCTTGAGTGCTCTTATGATTACATGATTCTCTAGAACTTTCTTTAAACCTTGTTGAGACTATATTGATGCATGTGACAACATGAATATGATAGAGGCATTAGGATTTTTAACCAAGGCCAAACAGCCATCCATTATTAATGTTCCAAGAGAACATCCCCACTAGTGAGCCAATTGGAGCCTACAATGAATAAGCTATTTCTTTGGTAACCATAACTTGTCCCTAACCTAAATATACTTATTTATATCTTTACCCTTGTTCCAAAGATGAATTAGCATGTTTTGAGACATGTTGCAAAAACAAGGGATACTTTTTGAAAATTTGGGTTAGAACAAAAGATAAGTGTGGGGGAGGAGAGAGGCAAAAGTCAAGAGAAAAAGAAAAGGGAACATTGTAAAAATGCATTCCCATGAGAAAAAAAATGAAAAAAAAAAAATTGAATGATCTCTTGAACTTTTGGTTAAAGAAAAGAAAAAGAATGTTACAAGGTTGGTTAGAATGAAGTAAAGGCTCAACATGAAATATTCAGCCTATGTGATTATGTACTTCTAAAGAATATTGAGAAAGTTTTATTTGCAAAATCTTATTTTGTCTCTAAATTCTATGAAGTTTTTGGAACATTTGTGATATCTTTTCCTTTTTATTCTTTAACCATATTATTACCCCTTGGCCCCATTACAACCTTGATTAAAGACCTCTTGATTTATGAAGTTGCATGATCTAAATAGTGGAGAATAGGTGGACAAGCAAGCATATGGTAGAACTATTTTCATGAGATTGATTGAGTGTAAACACTTTACCACTATTTTAAAGAGTGAAAATCATGAGAGTATCCCATGTGAGAAGTTGAGATTAAGTTTGAATATGCACTATTTTGATTGAAATATGTTATGTTAATATTGGCTTAACTCATTTATTTACATTCAAGCATGATTTTTTGTGAAATTCTTTGAGCTATTGATTAGTTTATAAGACTTGTTCAAAGATTGTCTCTAATTTATATTGAAAGGATTAGGAGTAAATATTTTTAGTATATGTAGTTTATTTATATTTTATTTTTTCAATGTTTGTGGGTATCGTTCTAGCAAACCCTCACGAGACTAAACTCGTCCACTAGGGACACCTAGGGGTTTAAAGGCTTGTGTCACATGCTAAGTGCCACCGTGATTTCCTACGAAAGTGGATTAGATTAGATTTTCTTATTTTATTTTTATTTTGTTTTGCTCGAGGACTAGCAAAAAGCTAAGTGTGGGGGTATTTGATAAGCTCATAAAATATACATTTTATGCCTTTCTACCTTTAGTTTTTGTTATGTTTTCAATCTTTATCTTGTTTACTTATATTATGTTTTTGAATTTTAGGTACAATAAGGAAAATGAAGTCAAAAGATGTAAATAATGATGGTAAAGAGCTTACAAAATCATAATCACAAAATGGAAGAAGACTTGGGAGTCAAAGATATCAATTTCTGGTTGAAAAGCAATCAGGCAGATTTGACCTCTGGAGATTGTTGTAAGGAAAACATGATTTTAGAGTCTTTATTTGAAGAAACTTCCTTCTTGACTTTTGAAGTTGACTTGATTATCTTTTCAACGGTATCTTATGGGCCCAAATCGGATAAGCAATGGGCACCCAAATTGGCGCTAGAAGATCTTCCTAAAGAACCCTACGGCCAGAAAAACCCTGACCGCAAATCTGAAAAAAAAAGGGCAAAAACGTGATTTTTCTGCCTCCAGGCTTACTTGTGCGGCAATGACTTATTCTCAGGGTTTTAAAGCTCTATAAATACCATCTTTTGAGCCACAAACTATACATCTTTTGGAGGAGACTCAAGGGATCATCATTATTCTTCTTCTTCTTCTCCATTCTTTTATTTTTCTTTTTAGTTTTTGTATATATTATCCATGCTTATGTTATGCTAAATTTCTTTGGTTAAGGGTGATTTCAAAGCTCTAGACATATTATGCAATTAATTTTCAAAATCTATCTATCATTGTTTTCTATCAAAGTTGCTTATGTTCTTCCATTAAAATTGTTCATGATGATGTTTTGATTTGTTTAGGTGGCCAACTAGATAAATCTTGATAATTGTCTAATGCTAGTTTAGGAGTCTTGATCCGTGTAATTGTCTTGATTTCCTATTCATAAGTGGCAATTTGTGATTAATGATTATGGTCATGTTTTCAATAATTGCAAAGTGGAACATAACCTAAGTTGAACAATCCGAGCTTATGTGTTTGTTGCTTAGATCAACCTATCTTTCTTATCATAAAGCTGCTATTAAATTGAACTTAGAGAGCTTATTCTAGGTTGTTTGATAGTTAGAGATTAAATAGAGAGCTTGTTCTATTTAACGACAAACTAAGGAAAGATTGGGGTAACAGAGCTTGTTGTTATCTACGGTTGTTAACTTTGATAGCTAATTAATGTTGATAGATATGAAATTGATTCTTAATGATGTCTAGTGGTGGAGAATGAAACCTTAACCATATTTTTCATATTTGATTCTTCTTAATTACTAGTTTTCTCATTCTTATTGTTAACTTTAGTTTAAATCTGATTTCAAAATCCCTTTTACTTTTGTTTACTTGTTTTTAAGTGATAAACTATTAACTTATAAACTAAAACCCAATCCCTGAGGACTCGACCCTTGTTAATCACTATACTCTACAATTGATTCTTTTTAAGTGCAAGGTTAAATAAGATACACTCTTTTGAGTGCTGATAACTGATAACTCGTATAATTATATAGTTTTTAGTTATGTTTTACTAATGTTTTGTGTCAAATACGAGTTATTATTGTTTAATCTAATTGTGTTTATGATCTTTTATATTTTTATGTATTTTGGTGTTTTTCACAAGTTTCTTTGAGTGATTTCAGATTACTAGATTTAAGGGCAAATCCAGTTCAGTTTCAGTTCCGACACCTTTTGCCATATCAGCTATATCTCGAGTTTCACTGAAGCAATAAGGCTGAAATTTGTAGCCATGCAAAGCTAAGAGGCATATCTATCTTTTTTATGTTTTACACTTCTTAAAACGGAGTCGTTTTCCCTAGCGAAATCGACCATCAAGTTGGCTGATGTGCAATGACGTCTGTGCTGACATGTTTTCGTATTATGTCCATATCTTCTTATCCACATCAGCAAATGAGCTGATTCCAACGGCTATGGTTCCGTAACTGATAGGGGAACCTTTGTCTAGAAGACCATGTGATCCGATCAGGCCTCCAATATTGAAGAAATCGACCATCAAGGTGGCTGATGTGCAATGACGTCTGTTCTGACATGTTTTCGTATTTTGCCCATATCTGCTTAACCACATCAGCAAATGAGCTGATTCCAACGGCTATGGTTCCGTAACTGATAGGGAAACCTTTTTCTAGAAGACCATGTGATCAGATAAGGCATCCAATATTGACGAAATCGACCATCAATTTGGCTGATCAAAATCGTCATATACCTACCTTTGAAATTTGTAAAGCTTGTCTCTTGTCATTTAGCCCTCCAAAATGTGTATAAATAGAGGGCCTTGGATGATTGTAAGGGATCATATTGTACATAGGTAGGATATTAGCCATTTTAATAAAATTCTCTAAGTTTTCTTCTTCTTTCTTTTCTCTAGTTTTCTTTCTTTTCTCTAGTTTTCTTTTTCTTTAGAGAGAGCAAGAGGTTGGATAATTAATATTCTTCCTCTTCTTCTTTCTTTCTTTTATTTTCTTCTTAGATTTTCTTTAATTTTATGTTTATGTTTATAATGCCTATGCTAGGCTAAACTTCTATTTGGTTAAGGGTGATTTCAAAGCCCTAGACATGTTTTGTGATTGATTTTCAGATTCTATCTATCATTAATTTTCTATCAAAGTTGCTTATGTTCTTCTACAGGAATTGTTCATGATGTTGTCTAGATTTATTTAGGTGTACAACTAGATAGATCTTGATAATTATCTATTGCTAGTTTAGGAGTCTTGATCCGTGTAATTGTCTTGATTTCCTATTCATAAGTGGCAATTTGTGATTAATGATTATGGTCAAGTTTTCAATAATTGCAAAGTGGAACATAACCTAAGTTGAACAATCCGAGCTTATGTGTTTGTTGCTTAGATCAACCTATCTTTCTCATCATAAAGCTGCCATTAAATTGAATTTAGAGAGCTTATTCTAGGTTGTTTAATGGTTAGAGATTAAATAGAGAGCTTGTTCTATTTAACGACAAACTAAGGAAAGATTGGGGTAACAGAGCTTGTTGTTATCTACGGTTGTTAACTTTGATAGTTGGTTGATATTGATAGATCTGAAATTGATTCTTAATGATGTCTAGTGGTGGAGAATGAAACCTTAACCATATTTTTCATATTTGATTCTTCTTACTTATTTGTTTTCTTACTTTTAGTTTGCTTATTTTTTATATTTATTTTTATTGGCTGGTTATACCGCCTAATTTGTATATTAACTTTGTTTTATTTTTATTGGCTGGTTATACCGCCTAATTTAGTATATATATTTTTATTGGCTGGTTATACCGCCTAATTTAGTATATATATTTTTATTGGCTGGTTATACCGCCTTGCATCTTATTCTTATTATTTACTTTATTTTAAATCTGGCTTCAAAAACCCCTTTTCTTTTATTGTTCTTGAATTTAAGTTTTAAACTATTTACTTATAAACTAAAACCCAATCCCTGAGGACTCGACCCTTGCTAACTACTATACTTACAATTTATCTTTTTAGTGCAAGGTTAAATAAGATACACTCTTTTGGGTGCAACAAGTTTTTGGCGCCGTTGCCGGGGATTGTTTTCTTTAGTCTATTTGTTACTTGGTTTATTCTTATTTTCAGTTCTAATTAGTTTTATTTTCTTGTACATACAAGTTTTTCTTATCAAATTTTGAAAAAAAAAAAAACGATGGAGTTGAGCAATCTAACACTTGAAGAGTTGGTGGCATACATGAACATGGAGAATCAACAAGCCAATCTCACTTCCCTAGTTCAACAATTGGCCATGGGAGGATGTCAAGGCCATCAAGTGTTCCAAGACCAACAGTATGATCATTACTCAAACACTTACCATGAGGGATGGTGGGATCATACTACTTATGGCTATTCGGAAAATTACCAAGAAGTAGATCCTTATGCCAATTACACTCATCCATCTAGCTTCAATCAATCATGGTCCCAAGAACCAGATCTTTTTCAACCACCACATATGACTCAAAACTCAGGTACTTCTTTAGAAGATCTTGTCTATTCTCTTGTTACTGATACATTGCAATTTCAACAGGAAACAAGGGCAAGCATCCAGAGTTTGGAAAAGCAAATGATCCAATTGACTAGTAGTATGGTGGGATGGGTAGCACAAAGATCTGAAGAACTCCCTGCCCAAACGATGATTAACCCAAAGGAGAATGCTACGATTGTGACCTTGAGGAATGAGGAACAAGATGAGGATGAGACAAAATTAGAGATGGATTCTATTCTTGAGGATAATGAAGCCACAAATCCAAATAAGAGTATTTCGGCACCTGAGGTAACGTTTAAGGTTCCACTTTTTACTAATGTTTCTTCTCCACCTTTTCCTAGTAGATTTGCAAAGTTCATGGAGGAAGAACATGAACAACACATGCCAGAAACCTTAAACAACTTGTTTGTGGATGCCATTCAACAAGTATCAAAATATGCTCCATTCCTCGATGAGATATGCACCACAAAGGATGATGGAATAATACTTGTAATGGAGAATGCATCCACTGTTGTGCAAAGAAAGCTTCCTCTCAAACGCATTAATTTGGAAAATTTCATGTATGAGCCTGACAAGCCTAAAAAGCCAAGAAGGGGTGTTGGTTAGGTTCAAAACATTAACTCAAGTGTTAATTGGGAAGGCAACCCAATTAAAGAAGAAATTGCCAACCTTCCATATTCAGATTTGCTTTCTCTTTCTCTTTCTTTTCCTTTTTCTTTTATTATTTTTATTTTTATTGTTTTTATTTTTATCTTTTTATGTTTACTTGTTAATTTTTGTTTAGTATTTTAGGATTATTTAGGTTGCATGAGTTTGTTTTGTTTTGAGTCTTAGTTGTTCCTATTCTTATGTTATTAGTTCTTTTCTCTTACACATGATTCTTTCATTTGGGTTAATAGACTTACATTGAGGACAATGTAAGAATTAAGTGTGGGGGGAATGATTTAGGATTTCTTTTATTTTTGTCTACTATTTTTTTATGAGTCTTTATTATTATTATTTTTACTGTGTTTTAGTTCCTTTTTAATACAATGATGAGACTTTGTCTACTATTTTTATTATGAGTCTTTATTATTATTATTTTTAGTGTGTTTTAGTTCCTTTTTAATACAATGATGAGATATGAATTGCATAAGTCTAAAACAGATTTATTAGTGAGAAGATTTTCATGAGAATTGAACTTGATATCAATCTTTTTATGAGCCAATGTTAATATGATATGTTGATTGAAAAAGAAGCATGTTTAGACTTAATCTGACTTGTATAATCATCCTTGTGAGTTTTTGAGCCTATAATGATTGATGCATTATACAAATCAATCTAATTTCTTTCTTGAGTGCTCTTATGATTACATGATTCTCTAGAACTTGCTTTAAACCATTTGAGACTATATTGATGCATGTAACAACATGAATATGATAGAGGCATTAGGATTTTTTTAACTAGGGCCAAACAGCCATCCCTTATTGATGTTCCAAGAGAACATCCCTCTAGTGAACCAATTTGAGCCTACATTGAATAAGCTATTTATTTGGTAACCACATCTTACACCTAGCCTAAACACATTTATATCTTTACCCTTGTTCTAAAGATGGACTAGAATGTTTGAGACATATTGCAAAAACAAGGGATATTATTTGAAAATTTGGGTTAGAACAAAAGATAAGTGTGGGGGAGGAGAAAGGCAAAAGTCAAGAGAAAAATAGAGGGAATATTGCCAAATACATTCCCATGTGAAAAAAAAAAATTTTTTTTTTCAATAATCTCTTGAACTTCTAGTTAAAGAAAAGAAAAAGATGTTCGAAAGTTGGTTAGAATGAAGTAAAGGCTCAACATGAAATATTCAGCCTATGTGATTATGTACTTCTAAAGAATATTGAGAAAGTTTTATCTGCAAAATCTTATTTTGTCTCTAAATTCTATGAAGTCTTTGGAATGTTTGTGATATCTTTTCCTTTTTATTCTTTAACCACATTATTACCTCTTGGCCCCATTCCAACCTTGATTAAAGACCTCTTGATTTATGAAGTTGCATGATCTTTTAGTGGAGAATAGGTAGACAAGCAAGCATATGGTAGAACTATTTTCATGAGATTGATTGAGTGTAAACACTTTACCACTACTTTAAAGAGTGAAAATCATGAGAGTATCCCATATGAGTAGTTGAGATTAAGTTTGAATGTGCACTATTTTGATTGAAATATGTTATGTTAATATTGGCTTAACTCAAACAATTTACATTCAAGCATGATTTTTTGTGAAATTCTTTAAGCTATTGATTAGTTTATAAGACTTGTTCAAAGATTGTCTCTAATTTATATTGAAAGGAATAGGAGTAAATATTTTTAGTATATGTAGTTTATTTATATTTTAGTTTTTCAATGTTTGTGGGTATCGTTCTAGTAAACCCTCACGAGACTAAACTCGTCCACTAGGGACACCTAGGGGTTTAAAGGCTTGTGTCACATGCTAAGTGCCACCGTGATTTCCTACGAAAGTGGATTAGATTAGATTTTCTTATTTTATTTTTATTTGATTTTGCTCGAGGACTAGCAAAAAGCTAAGTGTGGGGGTGTGATAACTCGTATAATTATATAGTTTTTAGTTATGTTTTACTAATGTTTTGTGTCAAATACGAGTTATTATTGTTTAATCTAATTGTGTTTATGATCTTTTATATTTTTATGTATTTTGGTGTTTTTCACAAGTTTCTTTGAGTGATTTCAGATTACTAGATTTAAGGGCAAATCCAGTTCAGTTTCAGTTCCGACACCTTTTGCCATATCAGCTATATCTCGAGTTTCACTGAAGCAATAAGGCTGAAATTTGTAGCCATGCAAAGCTAAGAGGCATATCTATCTTTTTTATGTTTTACACTTCTTAAAACGGAGTCGTTTTCCCTAGCGAAATCGACCATCAAGTTGGCTGATGTGCAATGACGTCTGTGCTGACATGTTTTCGTATTATGTCCATATCTTCTTATCCACATCAGCAAATGAGCTGATTCCAACGGCTATGGTTCCGTAACTGATAGGGGAACCTTTGTCTAGAAGACCATGTGATCCGATCAGGCCTCCAATATTGAAGAAATCGACCATCAAGGTGGCTGATGTGCAATGACGTCTGTTCTGACATGTTTTCGTATTTTGCCCATATCTGCTTAACCACATCAGCAAATGAGCTGATTCCAACGGCTATGGTTCCGTAACTGATAGGGAAACCTTTTTCTAGAAGACCATGTGATCAGATAAGGCATCCAATATTGACGAAATCGACCATCAATTTGGCTGATCAAAATCGTCATATACCTACCTTTGAAATTTGTAAAGCTTGTCTCTTGTCATTTAGCCCTCCAAAATGTGTATAAATAGAGGGCCTTGGATGATTGTAAGGGATCATATTGTACATAGGTAGGATATTAGCCATTTTAATAAAATTCTCTAAGTTTTCTTCTTCTTTCTTTTCTCTAGTTTTCTTTCTTTTCTCTAGTTTTCTTTTTCTTTAGAGAGAGCAAGAGGTTGGATAATTAATATTCTTCCTCTTCTTCTTTCTTTCTTTTATTTTCTTCTTAGATTTTCTTTAATTTTATGTTTATGTTTATAATGCCTATGCTAGGCTAAACTTCTATTTGGTTAAGGGTGATTTCAAAGCCCTAGACATGTTTTGTGATTGATTTTCAGATTCTATCTATCATTAATTTTCTATCAAAGTTGCTTATGTTCTTCTACAGGAATTGTTCATGATGTTGTCTAGATTTATTTAGGTGTACAACTAGATAGATCTTGATAATTATCTATTGCTAGTTTAGGAGTCTTGATCCGTGTAATTGTCTTGATTTCCTATTCATAAGTGGCAATTTGTGATTAATGATTATGGTCAAGTTTTCAATAATTGCAAAGTGGAACATAACCTAAGTTGAACAATCCGAGCTTATGTGTTTGTTGCTTAGATCAACCTATCTTTCTCATCATAAAGCTGCCATTAAATTGAATTTAGAGAGCTTATTCTAGGTTGTTTAATGGTTAGAGATTAAATAGAGAGCTTGTTCTATTTAACGACAAACTAAGGAAAGATTGGGGTAACAGAGCTTGTTGTTATCTACGGTTGTTAACTTTGATAGTTGGTTGATATTGATAGATCTGAAATTGATTCTTAATGATGTCTAGTGGTGGAGAATGAAACCTTAACCATATTTTTCATATTTGATTCTTCTTACTTATTTGTTTTCTTACTTTTAGTTTGCTTATTTTTTATATTTATTTTTATTGGCTGGTTATACCGCCTAATTTGTATATTAACTTTGTTTTATTTTTATTGGCTGGTTATACCGCCTAATTTAGTATATATATTTTTATTGGCTGGTTATACCGCCTAATTTAGTATATATATTTTTATTGGCTGGTTATACCGCCTTGCATCTTATTCTTATTATTTACTTTATTTTAAATCTGGCTTCAAAAACCCCTTTTCTTTTATTGTTCTTGAATTTAAGTTTTAAACTATTTACTTATAAACTAAAACCCAATCCCTGAGGACTCGACCCTTGCTAACTACTATACTTACAATTTATCTTTTTAGTGCAAGGTTAAATAAGATACACTCTTTTGGGTGCAACAATAACTCGTATAATTATATAGTTTTTAGTTATGTTTTATTATTGTTTTGTGTCAAATACGAGTTATTATTGTTTAGTCTAATTGTGTTCATGATCTTTTATATTTTTATGTATTTTGGTGTTTTTCACAAGTTTCTTTGAGTGATTTCAGATTACTAGAATTAAGGGCAAATCCAGTTGAGTTCCAGTTCCGACACCTTTTCCCATATCAGCTATATCTCGAGTTTCACTGAAGCAATAAGGCTGAAATTTGTAGCCATGCAAAGCTAAGAGGCATATCTATCTTTTTCATGTTTTACACTTCTTGAAACGGAGTCGTTTTCCCTAGCGAAATCGACCATCAAGTTGGCTGATGTGCAATGACGTCTGTGCTGACCTGTTTTCGTATTATGCCCATATCTTCTTATCCACATCAGCAAATGAGCTGATTCCAACGGCTATGGATCAGTAACTGATAGGGTAACATTTGTCTAGAAGACCATGTGATCAGATAAGGCCTCCAAAATTGACAAAATCGACCAACAAGTTGGCTGATCAAAATCGTCATACATGACGAAAATTGTTAGAAAATGCACCCACCTATTATACCTACCTTTGAAATTTGTAAAGCTTGTCTCTTGTCATTTAGCCCTCCAAAATGTGTATAAATAGAGGGCCTTGGATGATTGTAAGGGATCATATTGTACATAGGTAGGATATTAGCCATTTTAACAAAATTCTCTAAGTTTTCTTCTTCTTTCTTTTCTCTAGTTTTCTTTTTCTTTAGAAAGAGCAAGAGGTTGGATAATTAATATTCTTCCTCTTCTTCTTTCTTTCTTTTATTTTCTTCTTAGATTTTCTTTAATTTTATGTTTATGTTTATAATGCCTATGCTAGGCTAAACTTCTATTTGGTTAAGGTTGATTTCAAAGCCCTAGACATGTTTTATGATTGATTTTCAGATTCTATCTATCATTAATTTTCTATCAAAGTTGCTTATGTTCTTCTACAAGAATTGTTCATGATGTTGTCTTGATTTGTTTAGGTGTACAACTAGATAGATCTTGATAATTATCTATTGCTAGTTTAGGAGTCTTGATCCGTGTAATTGTCTTGATTTCCTATTCATAAGTGGCAATTTGTGATTAATGATTATGGTCAAGTTTTCAATAATTGCAAAGTGGAACATAACCTAAGTTGACAATCCGAGCTTATGTGTTTGTTGCTTAGATCAACCTATCTTTCTCATCATAAAGCTGCCATTAAATTGAATTTAAAGAGCTTATTCTAGGTTGTTTAATGGTTAGAGATTAAATAGAGAGCTTGTTCTATTTAACGACAAACTAGGGAAAGATTGGGATAACAGAGCTTGTTGTTATCTACGGTTGTTAACTTTGATAGTTGGTTGATATTGATAGATCTGAAATTGATTCTTAATGATGTCTAGTGGTGGAGAATGAAACCTTAACCATATTTTTCATATTTGATTCTTCTTACTTATTTGTTTTCTTACTTTTAGTTTGCTTATTTTTTATATTTATTTTTATTGGCTGGTTATACCGCCTAATTTGTATATTAACTTTGTTTTATTTTTATTGGCTGGTTATACCGCCTAATTTAGTATATATATTTTTATTGGCTGGTTATACCGCCTAATTTAGTATATATATTTTTATTGGCTGGTTATACCGCCTTGCATCTTATTCTTATTATTTACTTTAGTTTAAATCTGGCTTCAAAAACCCCTTTTCTTTTATTGTTCTTGAATTTAAGTTTTAAACTATTAACTTATAAACTAAAACCCAATCCCTGAGGACTCGACCCTTGCTAACTACTATACTTACAATTTATCTTTTTAGTGCAAGGTTAAATAAGATACACTCTTTTGGGTGCATCAAATTTTTGGCGCCGTTGCCGGGGATTGTTTTCTTTAGTTTATTTGTTACTTGGTTTATTCTTATTTTCAGTTCTAATGAGTTTATTTTCTTGTACATACGGGTTTTTCTGATCAAATTTTGAAAAAAAAAAAAAAAAAAAAAAAAAAAAAAAAACGATGGAATTGAGCAATCTAACACTTGAAGAGTTGGTGGCATACATGAACATGGAGAATCAACAAGCCAATCTCACTTCCTCAGTTCAACAATTGGCCATGGGAGGATGTCAAGGCCATCAATGGTTCCAAGACCAACCGCATGATCATTACTCCAACACTTACCATGAGGGATGGTGGGATCATACTAATTATGGCTACTCGAAAAATTACCAAGAAGTAGATCCTTATGCCAATTACACTCATCCATCTAGCTTCAATCAATCATGGTCTCAAGAACCAGATCTTTTTCAACCACCACATATGACTCAAAACTCAGGTACTTCTTTAGAAGATCTTGTACATTCTCTTGTTACTGATA
Organism: Fremontodendron californicum; assembly: GCA_030761205.1. NCBI lineage: Eukaryota > Viridiplantae > Streptophyta > Magnoliopsida > Malvales > Malvaceae > Fremontodendron > Fremontodendron californicum. Next base: position 27,269,211 of record JAULJL010000009.1, read on the forward strand.
CTTTGCAATTTCAACAGGAAACAAGGGCAAGCATCCAGAGTTTGGAAAGGCAAATGAGCCTATTGGCTAGTAGTATGGTGGGATGGGTAGCACAACGATCTGAAGAACTCCCAGCCCAAACGATGATTAACCCAAAGGAGAATGCTACTATTGTGACCTTGAAGAATGAGGAACAAGATGAGGATGAGACAAAATTAGAGATGGATTCTATTCTTGAGGATAATGAAGCCACAAATCCAAATAATAGTATTTCAGCACCTGAGGTAACGTTTAAGATTCCAATTTTTACTAATGTTTCTTCTCCACCTTTCCCTAGTAGATTCGCAAAGTTCAAGGAGGAGGAACATGAACAAAACATGCTGGAAACCTTAAACAGTTTGTTTTTGGATGCCATTCAACAAGTACCAACATATGCTCCATTCCTCGATGAGATATGCACCACAAAGGATGATGGAATAATACTTGTAATGGAGAATGCATCCAGTTTTGTGCAAAGAAAGCTTCCTATCAAACGCTCAAATTTGGGAAGTTTCATGTATGAGCTTAACAAGCCTAAAAAGCCAAGAAGGGGAATTGGCTAGGCTGAAAACAATCAATCAAGTGCTAATTGGGGGAGGCAGCCTAATTAGTGAAAGCATTGCCAAACTGCCATCCTCAGATTTGCTCTCTTTTTCTTTATCTTTTTCATATGTTTCTTTGTTAAATGTGTTTAGTGTTTTTTAAGTTCATTTAGGCTGCATAAGTTTATTTTGTTTAATAGTTCTTTTCACTTACACATGATTCTTTCATTTGGGATTAATAGCATTACATTAATGACAATGTAAGAATTATGTGTGGGGGGAAGAATTTAGGATTTTATTTAGAGTGTTTTGTTTTTGAGTCTTTTTATGTTGTTTTTCTTTCTGATCCTTGTTTTGAAAATAACTAGATGTAAATATAATTTTTTTTTAACCCCGGTTAAATGGCGGATAACGGTACTCCGTGATTATTTAAGTCGGTTCCATCAGCTACCCACAAAACTGATATTGTATATAAATTTCTCTTTCAATTTCTCTTTCATTTTTTTTTTCAGGATGGATGATATTCTCACACGATTGCAGAAACGATTTCCTCCTTTTCCTCGAAATATTTTACTGAAGCTTTACCAAGTTCGACTTGAAAGATTAAGAATGCTTATGCACAAAGGGATTCCTGACGACATACGTTGGATAATTGAAGCCAAGGTACGTGAAGATGAATATCTTCCTGTTTTGCATTTACCAGGTACAGGTAGAAGCACTTTTGCAAAGAAGCGACGAGCAAAGCGCATGAGTTCAAATTGCCACAAATGTGCACGATGGACGTGTAATGGTAAATGTCGTTCTATTGGGATTCCGTCCTCTAATCGAGATGATAAAATTGAATTCATTAAGGATGGACTGAGTAAGGAGAATTTGGGTAATATCCAACTTTCTCTTGAGACGCATCCTAGTGGAGACGTACAAAGAGAAATTCTTGATTTATGGCCGCAATTCCAAAGGGAATGGCAACATCTTGGGAATCTGATGTTAAAAGACCCTGTTTGCCAGCTTGTAAGAAAACTGGATGGGAAGCATATCCTCGACTCATAGAAGGTGTTTAAGCCGTTTCTGGACGTAAAACCAGAGGAAGATGTGAGCCACAATCACAACTACAATAAATGACTTCTCAGCTTTTGGTTTGATTTGCAATAACTTTATTTCGGTTTAATTTACGTGTTATTCGATTTGTTTAATTATTCTCATTTTTTTTATTTGTCTTTTACGATTGATTTTTCTTCTCTTTTTTTATTTTCTTCCTGAAATCACGCAAAAATCTTTTGTTAGGTTAACATTTTCTTCTGACAGGTCAAATACACTTTCGGCGACATTATTACTCTTGACTTTTACGGTTGATTTTTCTTCTCTTTTTGATTTTCTTCCTGAAATCACGCAAAAATCTTTTGTTAGGTTAACATTTTCTTCTGACAGGTCAGATACACTTTCGGCGACATTATTACTCTTGTCTGATTCACTACTCAGTCCTCTATATATTACACCATGTACTCATTCTCTTTCAGGCACTCGAAAAAAAGAAAAAAAAAAAAAAAATGGAAAGTACTTCGTCCCAACGCATTAAAAAAATTTGTGTTTTTGGAGGTGCTTATCCAGGGAAAAATAACATATTCGCTGATGAAGCCATAAGAGTTGGAGTAATACTTGCCCAACAAAAGATCCAGTTGATTTATGGAGGCGGTAGTACGGGTTTAATGGGAGCAGTCGCTACAGCAGCACACGCCGGAGGAAGTCCAGTTCTAGGAATCGTGCCAAAACTATTCACAGATTTTTGTGGACCTACCTTGGGTAAGGAAATACAAGTCTGGAGTATCCCTGAACGGATGACAATCATGTACCATTCTGTCGATGCATTCATTGCTTTACCAGGAGGTCTAGGTACATTGGAAGAAATAGCTTGCGTGGCTTCTTGGTCATCTTTGGTCACAAATAAGAAACCCATTGGTTTGCTTAATATTAATGGTTATTTTAGTAATTTGCTTTTATATTTAGATAATGCTGTGGATAATGGATTCATGTTTTCAGAGGCAAGGAGAACCATAATTTCTGCTACAACCATTGAAGATTTACTTAAAAAGCTCCAAGCTTATGAGTGTTTATCTGCTACGGTTGTTTCGCAAACGCTCGGAAAAAGAAAAAGAGATATGGACGAGCAAGGAGTGGATTGCACTTTGTCTTTGTGACATTATCTAACATTTTGCTTGTTCTGTCTCAGTTATAATAAGTGGTTAGCAACCTCTGCAGGTAATATCTCCTAAATTCTACCTTTAAAATTTGACATTGGGGACAATGTCATATTTTAGTAGGGGGTAAGGGACATATTTTGCTAATTTAAAAAAAAAAAAAAAATTATGAAGTATTCATTCTGAACAAGGTCTGAGTAAGGGAGACTTGAGACATACCTTGTCAGTTTGATTTCTTCTTTTCAAAAAAAAAAAAAAAAAAAAAAATTGTTGTGTTTTAAGCCATTTAGAAGTATTCATTCTGAACAAGGTCTGAGTAAGGGAGACTTGAGACATACCTTGTCAGTTTGATTTTAATCTTTTTATGTTTACTTGTTAATTTTTGTTTAGTATTTTAGGATTATTTAGGTTGCATGGTTTTGTTTTGTTTTGAGTCTTAGTTGTTCCTATTCTTATGTTATTAGTTCTTTTCTCTTACACATGATTCTTTCATTTGAGTTAATAGACTTACATTGAGGACAATGTAAGAATTAAGTGTGGGGGGGAATGATTTAGGATTTCTTTTATTTTTGTCTACTATTTTTTTTTTCTTTATTATTATTATTTTTTTTTTTTGTGAGTTTTAGTTCCTTTTTAATACAATGATGAGATATGAATTGCATAAGTCTAAAACAGATTTATTAGTGAGAAGATTTTCATGAGAATTGAGCTTGATGTCAACCTTTTTATGAGCCAATGTTAATATAATATGTTGATTGAGAAAGAAGCATGTTTAGACTTAATCTGACTTGTATAATCATCCTTGTGAGTTTTTGAGCCTATAATGATTGATGCATTATACAAATCAATCTAATTTCTTTCTTGAGTGCTCTTATGATTACATGATTCTCTAGAACTTGCTTTAAACCGTTTGAGACTATATTGATACATGTGACAACATGAATATGATAGAGGCATTAGGATTTTTAGCCAGGGCCAAACAGCCATCCCTTATTGATGTTCCAAGAGAACACACCCTTAGTGAACCAATTTGAGCCTACATTGAATAAGCTATCTCTTTGGTAACCATAACTTGTCCCTAACCTAAATATACTTATATCTTTACATTTGTTCCAAAGATGAATTAGCATGTTTTGAGACAAGTTGCAAAGACAAGGGATATTTTTAGTTAAAAATTTGGGTTAGAAACAAGAAATAAGTGTGGGGGGAAAAGAAAAGAAAAGTCAAGAGAAAAAGAAATGAAATACTGGCAAATACATTCCTATGTAAAAAAAAAATATGAATCATCTCTTGAATTTGTGGAAAAAGAAAAAGATGTTACAAAGTAGTTTAGAATGAAGAAAAGGCCCAACATGAATATCCGGCCTAGGTGACTATGTACTTGTAAAGAGTTTTGAGAAGTTTCTTTGTATGATCTTTTTATGTCTCTAAACTTTATGAACTCTTTGGAACCTTTGTGATATCTTTATCCTTTTGTTCTTCAACCACATTACAAACCCCTTGGCCCCATTACAACCTTGATTAAAGACCTCTTGATTCATGAAGTTGTATGATCTAAATAGTGGAGAATAGGTGGACAAGCAAGAATATGGTAGAACTGTTTTCATGAGATTGATTGAGTGTAAACACTTCACCACTACTTTAAAGAGTGAAAATCATGAGGGTATCCCATGTGAGAAGTTGAGATTAAATTTGAACATGCAATATTTTGATTGAGATATGTTATGCTAATATTGGCTTAACTCAAACAATTTACATTCAAGCATGATTTTTTGTGAAATTCTTTAAGCTATTGATTAGTTTATAAGACTTGTTCAAATATTGTCTCTAATTTGTATTGAAAGGATTAGGAGTAAATATTTTTAGTATATGCAGTTTATTTATATTTTAGTTTTTCAATGTTTGTGGGTATCGTTCTAGTAAACCCTCACGAGACTAAACTCGTCCACTAGGGACACCTAGGGGTTTAAAGGCTTGTGTCACATGCTAAGTGCCACCGTGATTTCCTACGAAAATGGATTAGATTAGATTTTCTTATTTTATTTTTATTGAGTCATTGCTAGGGACTAGCAACAATCTAAGTGTGGGGGTGTGATAACTCGTATAATTATATAGTTTTTAGTTATGTTTTATTATTGTTTTGTGTCAAATACGAGTTATTATTGTTTAGTCTAATTGTGTTCATGATCTTTTATATTTTTATGTATTTTGGTGTTTTTCACAAGTTTCTTTGAGTGATTTCAGATTACTAGAATTAAGGGCAAATCCAGTTGAGTTCCAGTTCCGACACCTTTTGCCATATCAGCTATATCTCGAGTTTCACTGAAGCAATAAGGCTGAAATTTGTAGCCATGCAAAGCTAAGAGGCATATCTATCTTTTTCATGTTTTACACTTCTTGAAACGGAGTCGTTTTCCCTAGCGAAATCGACCATCAAGTTGGCTGATGTGCAATGACGTCTGTGCTGACCTGTTTTCGTATTATGCCCATATCTTCTTATCCACATCAGCAAATGAGCTGATTCCAACGGCTATGGATCAGTAACTGATAGGGTAACATTTGTCTAGAAGACCATGTGATCAGATAAGGCCTCCAAAATTGACAAAATCGACCAACAAGTTGGCTGATCAAAATCGTCATACATGACGAAAATTGTTAGAAAATGCACCCACCTATTATACCTACCTTTGAAATTTGTAAAGCTTGTCTCTTGTCATTTAGCCCTCCAAAATGTGTATAAATAGAGGGCCTTGGATGATTGTAAGGGATCATATTGTACATAGGTAGGATATTAGCCATTTTAACAAAATTCTCTAAGTTTTCTTCTTCTTTCTTTTCTCTAGTTTTCTTTTTCTTTAGAAAGAGCAAGAGGTTGGATAATTAATATTCTTCCTCTTCTTCTTTCTTTCTTTTATTTTCTTCTTAGATTTTCTTTAATTTTATGTTTATGTTTATAATGCCTATGCTAGGCTAAACTTCTATTTGGTTAAGGGTGATTTCAAAGCCCTAGACATGTTTTATGATTGATTTTCAGATTCTATCTATCATTAATTTTCTATCAAAGTTGCTTATGTTCTTCTACAAGAATTGTTCATGATGTTGTCTTGATTTGTTTAGGTGTACAACTAGATAGATCTTGATAATTATCTATTGCTAGTTTAGGAGTCTTGATCCGTGTAATTGTCTTGATTTCCTATTCATAAGTGGCAATTTGTGATTAATGATTATGGTCAAGTTTTCAATAATTGCAAAGTGGAACATAACCTAAGTTGACAATCCGAGCTTATGTGTTTGTTGCTTAGATCAACCTATCTTTCTCATCATAAAGCTGCCATTAAATTGAATTTAAAGAGCTTATTCTAGGTTGTTTAATGGTTAGAGATTAAATAGAGAGCTTGTTCTATTTAACGACAAACTAGGGAAAGATTGGGATAACAGAGCTTGTTGTTATCTACGGTTGTTAACTTTGATAGTTGGTTGATATTGATAGATCTGAAATTGATTCTTAATGATGTCTAGTGGTGGAGAATGAAACCTTAACCATATTTTTCATATTTGATTCTTCTTACTTATTTGTTTTCTTACTTTTAGTTTGCTTATTTTTTATATTTATTTTTATTGGCTGGTTATACCGCCTAATTTGTATATTAACTTTGTTTTATTTTTATTGGCTGGTTATACCGCCTAATTTAGTATATATATTTTTATTGGCTGGTTATACCGCCTTGCATCTTATTCTTATTATTTACTTTAGTTTAAATCTGGCTTCAAAAACCCCTTTTCTTTTATTGTTCTTGAATTTAAGTTTTAAACTATTAACTTATAAACTAAAACCCAATCCCTGAGGACTCGACCCTTGCTAACTACTATACTTACAATTTATCTTTTTAGTGCAAGGTTAAATAAGATACACTCTTTTGGGTGCATCAAGTGCATCAGTCCTCAAAGACCTTTGGTGGCATCTTAGATAAAGACTTAGTGACATCCCTATCCTTTAGTCCGTTGATGAAGGCGGGTGTAGCAATAGTGTGGTCAAGATCTCTCACTTGGAGTGTTTCATTATTGAACCTTGTCACGTACTCCCTAAGTGATTCATCGGACCTTTGTTTGACCGCCATCAGGGTAATTGAGGTTTTCTTATGAGTGATGCTGCTGATGAAGTGACTTACGAACTTCTGGCCTAATTCCTTGAAGTTTGAGATGGTCTGTAGCTTCAGTGATGAATACCATGATCTTGCTGCCTTTTTGAGCATCGCTGGAAAGGCTTTACAGATGATTGCGTCGCTAGCACCTTGGATGGACATGTTTGTGCGAAGCATTTCCAAGTGATCAACAAGATCTGAAGTGACATCATAGGACTCCATTGTGGGAAGTTTAAATCCTTGTGATGGTTTAGCGGCATTAATTTTTGATTTAACAGAGAGTTTCCTAGAGCTTCAAGATCGAAGAGCGACACATTGGTCACCATTTTTCACTCCATGTCTACCTTTTTTGTTCCTATGTCTTCCCACTTTCGGTCGAAGTCTGAGAGGTTTCTTTGTCTTTGATAACTCGTATAATTATATAGTTTTTAGTTATGTTTTATTATTGTTTTGTGTCAAATACGAGTTATTATTGTTTAGTCTAATTGTGTTTATGATCTTTTATATTTTTATGTAATTTGGTGTTTTTCACAAGTTTCTTTGAGTGATTTCAGATTACTAGAATTAAGGGTAAATCCAGTTCAGTTCCAGTTCCGATAGCTTTTGCCATATCAGCTATATCTCGAGTTTCACTGAAGCAATAAGGCTGAAATTTTAACCATGCAAAGTTAAGAGGCATATCTATCTTTTTCATGTTTTACACTTCTTGAAACGGAGTCGTTTTGCCTAGCGAAATCAACCATCAAGTTGGCTGATGTGCAATGACGTCTGTCCTGAGCAGTTTTCGCATTTTTACCATATCGTCCGATACACATCAGCAAATGAGCTGATTCCAACGGCTATGGATCACTAACTGATAGGGGAACATTTGTCTAGAAGACCATGTGATCAGATAAAGCCTCCAATATTGAAGAAATCGACAATCAAGTTGGCTGATGTGCAATGACGTCTGTGCTGACCTGTTTTTGTATTTTGCCCATATCTTCTTCTCCACATCAGCAAATGAGCTGATTCCAACGGCTATGAATCAGTAACTCATAGGGGAACATTTTTCTAGAAGACCATGTGATCAGATCAGGCCTCCAAGATTGACAAAATCGACCATCAAGTTGGCTGATCAAAATTGTCATACAATATGACGAAAATTGTTAGAAAAATGCACCCACCTATTATACCTACCTTTGAAATTTGTAAAGCTTGTCTCTTGTCATTTAGCCCTCCAAAATGTGTATAAATAGAGGGCCTTGGATGATTGTAGAGGATCATATTGTACATAGGTAGGATATTAGCCATTTTAATAAAATTCTCTAAGTTTTCTTCTTCTTTCTTTTCTCTAGTTTTCTTTCTTTTCTCTAGTTTTCTTTTTCTTTAGAGAGAGCAAGAGGTTGGATAATTAATATTCTTCATCTTCTTCTTTCTTTCTTTTATTTTCTTCTTAGATTTTCTTTAATTTTATGTTTATGTTTACAATGCCTATGCTAGGCTAAACTTCTATTTGGTTAAGGGTGATTTCAAAGCCCTAGACATGTTTTGTGATTGATTTTCAGATTCTATCTATCATTAATTTTCTATCAAAGTTGCTTATGTTCTTCTACAAGAATTGTTCATGATGTTGTCTTGATTTATTTAGGTGTACAACTAGATAGATCTTGATAATTATCTATTGCTAGTTTAGGAGTCTTGATCCGTGTAATTGTCTTGATTTCCTATTCATAAGTGGCAATTTGTGATTAATGATTATGGTCAAGTTTTCAATAATTGCAAAGTGGAACATAACCTAAGTTGAACAATCCGAGCTTATGTGTTTGTTGCTTAGATCAACCTATCTTTCTCATGATAAAGCTGCCATTAAATTGAATTTAGAGAGCTTATTCTAGGTTGTTTAATGGTTAGAGATTAAATAGAGAGCTTGTTCTATTTAACGACAAACTAAGGAAAGATTGGGGTAACAGAGCTTGTTGTTATCTACGGTTGTTAACTTTGATAGTTGGTTGATATTGATAGATCTGAAATTGATTCTTAATGATGTCTAGTGGTGGAGAATGAAACCTTAACCATATTTTTCATATTTGATTCTTCTTACTTACTTGTTTTCTTACTTTTCTAGTTTGCTTATTTTTAAAAGTATATTTATTTTTATTGGCTGGTTATACCGCCTAATTTGTATATTAACTTTGTTTTATTTTTATTGGCTGGTTATACCGCCTAATTTAGTATATATATTGGCTGGTTATACCGCCTAATTTAGTATATATATTTTTATTGGCTGGTTATACCGCCTTGCATCTTATTCTTATTATTTACTTTAGTTTAAATCTGGCTTCAAAAACCCCTTTTCTTTTATTGTTCTTGAATTTAAGTTTTAAACTATTAACTTATAAACTAAAACCCAATCCCTGAGGACTCGACCCTTGCTAACTACTATACTTACAATTTATCTTTTTAGTGCAAGGTTAAATAAGATACACTCTTTTGGGTGCATCAAATTTTTGGCGCCGTTGCCGGGGATTGTTTTCTTTAGTTTATTTGTGACTTGGTTTATTCTTATTTTCAGTTCTAATTAGTTCTATTTTCTTGTACATACAAGTTTTTCTTATCAAATTTTGAAAAAAAAAAAACAAAAAAAAAAACGATGGAATTGAGCAATCTAACACTTGAAGAGTTGGTGGCATACATGAACATGGAAAATCAACAAGCCAATCTCACCTACCCAGTTCAACAATTGGCCATGGGAGGATGTCAAGGCCATCAAGGGTTCCAAGACCAACTGCATGATCATTACTCAAACACTTACCATGAGGGATGGTGGGATCATACTAATTATGCCTACTCGAAAAATTACCAAGAAGTAGATCCTTATGCCAATTACACTCATCCATCTAGCTTCAATCAATCATGGTCCCAAGAACCAGATCTTTTTCAACCATCACATATGACTCAAAACTCAGGTACTTCTTTAGAAGATCTTGTCTATTCTCTTGTTACTGATACTTTGCAATTTCAACAGGAAACAAGGGCAAGCATCCAGAGTTTGGAAAAGCAAATGATCCAATTGACTAGTAGTATGGTGGGATGGGTAGCACAAAGATCTGAAGAACTCCCTGCCCAAACGATGATTAACCCAAAGGAGAATGCTACTATTGTGACCTTGAGGAATGAGGAACAAGATGAGGATGAGACAAAATTAGAGATGGATTCTATTCTTGAGGATAATGAAGCCACCATTCAAATTGAGAGTACTTTGACACCTCAGGTAGCTTTTAAGGTTCTTACTTCTACTAATGTTTCTTCTCCACCTTTTCCAAGTAGATTTGCAAAGTTCAAGGAGGAAGAACATGAACAACACATGCCAGAAACCTTAAACAACTTGTTTGTGGATGCCATTCAACAAGTATCAAAATATGCTCCATTCCTCGATGAGATATGCACCACCAAGGATGATGGAATAATACTTGTAATGGAGAATGCATCCACTGTTGTGCAAAGAAAGCTTCCTCTCAAATGCATAAATTTGGGAAATTTCATGTATGAGCCTGACAAGCCTAAAAAGCCAAGAAGGGGTGTTGGTTAGATTCAAAACACTAACTCAAGTGTTAATTGGGAAGGCAGCCCAATTAAAGATGAAATTACCAACCTTCCATATTCAGATTTGCTTTCTCTTTCTTTTCCTTTTTCTTTTATTATTTTTATTGTTTTTATTTTTATTTCTTATGTTTCTTTGTTAATTGTGTTTACTGTTTTTAAGTTCATTTAGGCTGCATAAGTTTCTTTTGTTTAATAGTTCTTTTCTCTTACATATAATTCTTGCATTGGGGGATAATAGCATTACATTAATGACAATGTAAGAATTATGTTTGGGGGGAAGAATTTAGGATTTTATTTAGAGTGTTTTGTTTTTGTGTCTTTTTATGTTGTTTTTTTCTTTCTGATCCTTGTTTTGAAAATAACTAGATGTAAATATAATTTTTATTTTTTTAACCCCGGTTAAATGGCGGATAACGGTACTCCGTGATTATTTAAATCGGTTCCATCAGCTACCCAAAAAACTGATATTGTATATAAATTTCTCTTCCAATTTCTCTTTCATTTTTTTTTTTTTTTTCAGGATGGATGATATTCTCACAAGATTGCAGAAACGATTTCCTCCTTTTCCTTGAAATATTTTACTGAAGCTTTACCAAGTTCGATTTGAAAGATTAAGAATGCTTATGCACAAAGGGATTCCTGACGACATACGTTGGATAATTGAAGCCAAGGTACGTGAAGATGAATATCTTCCTGTTTTGCATTTACCAGGTACAGGTAGAAGTACTTTTGCAAAGAAGCGACGAGCAAAGCGCATGAGTTCAAATTGCCACAAATGTGCACGATGGACGTGTAACGGTAAATGTCGTTCTATTGGGATTCCGTCCTCTAATCGAGATGATAAAATTGAATTCATTAAGGATGGACTCAGTAAGGAGAATTTGGGTAATATCCAACTTTCTCTTGAGACGCATCCTAGTGGAGACGTACAAAGAGAAATTCTTGATTTATGGCCGCAATTCCAAAGGGAATGGCAACATCTTGGGAATCTGATGTTAAAAGACCCTGTTTGCCAGCTTGTAAGAAAACTGGATGGGAAGCATATCCTCGACTCATAGAAGGCGTTTAAGCCGTTTCTGGACGTAAAACCAGAGGAAGATGTGAGCCACAATCACAACTACAATAAATGACTTCTCAGCTTTTGGTTTGATTTGCAATAACTTCATTTTGTTTTAATTTACGTGTTGTTCGATTTGTGTAATTATTCTCGTTTTTTTTATTTGTCTTTTACGGTTGATTTTTTCTTCTCTTTTTGATTTTCTTCCTGAAATCACGCAAAAATCTTTTGTTAGGTTAGCATTTTCTTCTGACAGGTCAGATACACTTTCGGCGACATTATTACTCTTGTCTGATTCACTACTCAGTCCTCTATATATTACACCATGTACTCATTCTCTTTCAGTCACTCGAAAAAAAAAAGAAAAAAAAAAACAATGGAAAGTACTTCGTCCCAGCGCATAAAAAAATTTTGTGTCTTTGGAGGTGCTTATCCAGGGAAAAATAACATATTCGCTGATGAAGCCATAAGAGTTGGAGTAATACTTGCCCAACAAAAGATCCACTTGATTTATGGAGGCGGTAGTACGGGTTTAATGGGAGCAGTCGCTACAGCAGCACACGCCGGAGGAAATCCAGTTCTAGGAATCGTGCCAAAACTATTCACAAGTTTTTGTGGACCTACCGTGGGTAAGGAAATACAAGTCTGGAGTATCCCTGAACGGATGACAATCATGTACCATTCTGCCGATGCATTCATTGCTTTACCAGGAGGTCTGGGTACATTGGAAGAAATAGCTTGCGTGGCTTCTTGGTCATCTTTGGTCACAAATAAGAAACCCATTGGTTTGCTTAATATTAATGGTTATTTTAGTAATTTGCTTTCATATTTAGATAATGTTGTGGATAATGGATTCATGTTTTCAGAGGCAAGGAGAACCATAATTTCTGCTACAACCATTGAAGATTTACTCAAAAAGCTCCAAGCTTATGAGTGTTTATCTGCTACGGTTGTTTCGCAAACGCTCGGAAAAAGAAAAAGAGATATGGATGAGCAAGGAGTGGATTGCACTTTGTCTTTGTGACATTATCTAACATTTTGCTTGTTGTGTCTCAGTTATAATAAGTGGTTAGCAACCTCTGCAGGTAATATCTCCTAAATTCTACCTTTAAAATTTGACATTGGGGACAATGTCATATTTTAGTAGGGGGTAAGGGACATATTTTGCTAATTAAAAAAAAAAAAAAAATTGTGTTTTAAACCATTTAGAAGTATTCATTCTGAACAAGGTCTGAGTAAGGGAGACTTGAGACATACCTTGTCAGTTTGATTTCTTCTTTTCAAAAAAAAAAAAAATGTTATGTTTTAAGCAATTTAGAAGTATTCATTCTGAACAAGGTCTGAGTAAGGGAGACTTGAGACATACCTTGTCAGTTTGATTTTAATCTTTTTATGTTTACTTGTTAATTTTTGTTTAGTATTTTAGGATTATTTAGGTTGCATGGTTTTGTTTTGTTTTGAGTCTTAGTTGTTCCTATTCTTATGTTATTAGTTCTTTTCTCTTACACATGATTCTTTCATTTGGGTTAATAGACTTACATTGAGGACAATGTAAGAATTAAGTGTGGGGGGGAATGATTTAGGATTTCTTTTATTTTTGTCTACTATTTTTTTTTATGAGTCTTTATTATTATTATTATTTTTTTAGTGTGTTTTAGTTCCTTTTTAATACAATGATGAGATATGAATTGCATAAGTCTAAAACAGATTTATTAGTGAGAAGATTTTCATGAGAATTGAGCTTGATATCATTTTTTTTATGAGCCAATGTTAATATGATATGTTGATTGAGAAAGAAGCATGTTTAGACTTGATATTGACTTGTATAATCATCCTTGTGAGTTTTTGAGCCTATATGATTGATGCATTATACATATCAATCTAATTTCTTTCTTGAGTGCTCTTATGATTACATGATTCTCTAGAACTTGCTTTAAACCATTTGAGACTATATTGATGCATGTGACAACATGAATATGATAGAGGCATTAGGATTTTTAGCCAGGGCCAAACAGCCATCCCTTAATGATGTTCCAAGAGAACACACCCTTAGTGAACCAATTTGAGCCTACATTGAATAAGCTATATCTTTGGTAACCATAACTTGTCCCTAACCTAAATATACTTATATCTTTACCTTTGTTCCAAAAGATGAATTAGCATGTTTTGAGACAAGTTGCAAAGACAAAGAAGATTTATTGAAAATTTGGGTTAGAAACAAGAAATAAGTGTGGGGGGAAAAGAAAGAAAAAAGTCAAGAGAAAAAGAAAGAGATCATTGTCAAATACATTCTCATATAAAAAATAAATAAAAAAAAAAATCTTCTCTTGAACTTCTAGTTAAAGTAAAGAAAAAGATGTTACAAAGTTGGTTAGAATGATGCAAAGGCTCAACATGAATATTTAGCCTATGTTATTATGTGCTTTATAAGAGTTTTGAGAAGTTTTATTTGTATGATCTTTTTATGTCTCGAAACTTTATGAACTCTTTGGAACCTTTGTGATATCTTTATCCTTTTGTTCTTCAACCACATTACAAACCCCTTGGCCCCATTACAACCTTGATTAAAGACCTCTTGATTCATGAAGTTGTATGATCTAAATAGTGGAGAATAGGTGGACAAGCAAGAATATGGTAGAACTGTTTTCATGAGATTGATTGAGTGTAAACACTTCACCACTACTTTAAAGAGTGAAAATCATGAGGGTATCCCATGTGAGTAGTTGAGATTAAGTTTGAATATGCACTATTTTGATTGAAATATGTTATGTTAATATTGGCTTAACTCAAACAATTTACATTCAAGTATGATTTTTTGTGAAATTCTTTAAGCTATTGATTAGTTTATAAGACTTGTTCAAAGATTGTCTCTAATTTGTATTGAAAGGATTATGAGTAAATATTTTTAGTATATGTAGTTTATTTATATTTTAGTTTTTCAATGTTTGTGGGTATCGTTCTAGTAAACCCTCACGAGACTAAACTCGTCCACTAGGGACACCTAGGGGTTTAAAGGCTTGTGTCACATGCTAAGTGCCACCGTGATTTCCTACGAAAGTGGATTAGATTAGATTTTCTTATTTTATTTTAATTGAGTCGTTGCTAGGGACTAGCAACAATCTAAGTGTGGGGGTGTGATAACTCGTATAATTATATAGTTTTTAGTTATGTTTTATTATTGTTTTGTGTCAAATACGAGTTATTATTGTTTAGTCTAATTGTGTTTATGATCTTTTATATTTTTATGTAATTTGGTGTTTTTCACAAGTTTCTTTGAGTGATTTCAGATTACTAGAATTAAGGGCAAATCCAGTTCAGTTCTAGTTCCGATAGCTTTTGCCATATCAGCTATATCTCGAGTTTCACTGAAGCAATAAGGCTGAAATTTTAACCATGCAAAGTTAAGAGGCATATCTATCTTTTTCATGTTTTACACTTCTTGAAACGGAGTCGTTTTGCCTAGCGAAATCAACCATCAAGTTGGCTGATGTGCAATGACGTCTGTCCTGAGCAGTTTTCGCATTTTTACCATATCGTCCGATACACATCAGAAAATGAGCTGATTTCAACGGCTATGGATCACTAACTAATAGGGGAACATTTGTCTAGAAGACCATGTGATCAGATAAAGCCTCCAATATTGAAGAAATCGACCATCAAGTTGGCTGATGTGCAATGATGTCTGTGCTGACCTGTTTTTGTATTTTGCCCATATCTTCTTCTCCACATCAGCAAATGAGCTGATTCCAACGGCTATGAATCAGTAACTCATAGGGGAACATTTTTATAGAAGACCATGTGATCAGATCGGGCCTCCAAGATTGACAAAATCGACCATCAAGTTGGCTGATCAAAATTGTCATACAATATGACGAAAATTGTTAGAAAAATGCACCCACCTATTATACCTACCTTTGAAATTTGTAAAGCTTGTCTCTTGTCATTTAGCCCTCCAAAATGTGTATAAATAGAGGGCCTTGGATGATTGTAGAGGATCATATTGTACATAGGTAGGATATTAGCCATTTTAATAAAATTCTCTAAGTTTTCTTCTTCTTTCTTTTCTCTAGTTTTCTTTCTTTTCTCTAGTTTTCTTTTTCTTTAGAGAGAGCAAGAGGTTGGATAATTAATATTCTTCATCTTCTTCTTTCTTTCTTTTATTTTCTTCTTAGATTTTCTTTAATTTTATGTTTATGTTTACAATGCCTATGCTAGGCTAAACTTCTATTTGGTTAAGGGTGATTTCAAAGCCCTAGACATGTTTTGTGATTGATTTTCAGATTCTATCTATCATTAATTTTCTATCAAAGTTGCTTATGTTCTTCTACAAGAATTGTTCATGATGTTGTCTTGATTTATTTAGGTGTACAACTAGATAGATCTTGATAATTATCTATTGCTAGTTTAGGAGTCTTGATCCGTGTAATTGTCTTGATTTCCTATTCATAAGTGGCAATTTGTGATTAATGATTATGGTCAAGTTTTCAATAATTGCAAAGTGGAACATAACCTAAGTTGAACAATCCGAGCTTATGTGTTTGTTGCTTAGATCAACCTATCTTTCTCATGATAAAGCTACCATTAAATTGAATTTAGAGAGCTTATTCTAGGTTGTTTAATGGTTAGAGATTAAATAGAGAGCTTGTTCTATTTAACGACAAACTAAGGAAAGATTGGGGTAACAGAGCTTGTTGTTATCTACGGTTGTTAACTTTGATAGTTGGTTGATATTGATAGATCTGAAATTGATTCTTAATGATTTCTAGTGGTGGAGAATGAAACCTTAACCATATTTTTCATATTTGATTCTTCTTACTTACTTGTTTTCTTACTTTTCTAGTTTGCTTATTTTTAAAAGTATATTTATTTTTATTGGCTGGTTATACCGCCTAATTTGTATATTAACTTTGTTTTATTTTTATTGGCTGGTTATACCGCCTAATTTAGTATATATATTGGCTGGTTATACCGCCTAATTTAGTATATATATTTTTATTGGCTGGTTATACCGCCTTGCATCTTATTCTTATTATTTACTTTAGTTTAAATCTGGCTTCAAAAACCCCTTTTCTTTTATTGTTCTTGAATTTAAGTTTTAAACTATTAACTTATAAACTAAAACCCAATCCCTGAGGACTCGACCCTTGCTAACTACTATACTTACAATTTATCTTTTTAGTGCAAGGTTAAATAAGATACACTCTTTTGGGTGCATCAGTCTTCCCAACTTATCTCTTAAGTCGACTTCTTCACTTTCACCCTCTTCGGCAAGTTTTTGGTTGAGCCCCCGGATGTCACGTCTAGCATTGAGCCTCTCCCTCAAGTCCGAGAGAGGGGCGGCCCTTGGTCTTCTCTCAACCAAGCTTGCTTCCTCGCTTGACACCAAAAGCTCAGAAGGAATGAGCGAGATACTTATTGATGTTTCCGTGAAGAGAGAACTCTCAAGTTTCCAAGTCTCATTCGTCTCGCTTCCTTCTCCTGTGTTGTTTACAGCGGGGGCGTCCTCCCCTTGTGGAGGATTTTTGGAGGCCAATTCCCTTACTATTTTGGTTAGGTTGCAGACATCATTCCTCAGTTGGTCAAGGCTGTCATCCTCCCTAAGTCCCCTTTTGTCCCTAACTGAGGGGGTAGTCATGCTACCTCTTTCCTCATTGCCTTGAAAGGGGCGTGTACCAGATGTTCGCATGGCCTCCACATTAGTCTTTGGACGTGAAGTCCTTGGGGCCGAACGAGCGTTTGCTCCTCTTCCTCTCCTGGGAGGTGAATCACTTTGGTGTGCCCGACGAGGTCCAAACTGTTGGAAGTATTTGGACATAAGTGAACAAATACACCAAGTATGCATAAGATTAAGTTTATATGAATGATATATGATGATAGTAAAATAGCAAGGAGATGAGATAAGCTTATGGAAGCTCATAAGGAGCTCAAAATGAAAGCTTACTTAGCTCAAGGTAGCTGAACACCAGCTTGCTCAGCTCAAGGAGCTGGACACCAACTCACTCAGCTATATGTAACTGTAAGGGTAGCTAGGTGAGTGACACTCTATGAGGTGGAGTGACACTAGCTAGTGGTAGCTAAGTGGCCTAGATGATATGGCACATAGGTGTGACACATCAGCACCATCATGCACAAGTGTCACCAATGGGATTGTGACATGTGACATCATTCATCATGTGGCTGCCACATGTGACCGAAACATCATGTTGTTTTTGGTTGAGAGGTTCCCTCCTTTAGCCGAATGGTTGTGATCATTTGGAAGGGAATGGTTTTGTTGACCGAACCATTGTGTCCAAATGAAGAGTGCTGTCCTTGAAAGAGTTGTATCCTTTGACCCTTCTAGAAGCAACCCATGAGAGGCTGTAAATAGGAGAGGGATTCGACCAAGACACACACACAGGAGAGAACAAATAATCAGACAATTCCATAAAACACAATTGAGAGGCAGTTGCTAAGTGCAATTGCTAGTGAGTGAGGAGTTCTAGATTGCTTAGATTATCAAGAAGCAGCTGTCAATACGTGATCCCGAATCGCGGGGGACCCATTCGAGTGAGGACGGAAACAAAGGAAAAAGAGGAAAAGACGACTTAATTCCTCTAGAAATAAAATAAACAGTCGAGGGTTTGAAAACGACCTCGTAAAAAGACATGGAGTCGCCACCAATCTTTTTTAGCTAGGTGTGATCGGCCACCTATTAAAACCGGTTTTATAAAACATTTTAAAATTAATTAAAACATTTTAAAACCAATTTCAAGTCTGCATTATAAACTAGAGAAATCAAAGAAGCAGGTTCGGGAGTCGGTTACGTGCGGGGAAGGATTAGAACCCCCACAACGCCCGTTTAAAACGGTACCTTATTAATTGTGTGTTATTCAAAGTCTCGGTAAAAAAAGTCGATTTTAATTTAGTATTTCAAGTTAATTCCCAATTTAAAGAAAAATAATTCCATTTTTAATTGAAAATGATTCGGAATTTATTAATTCAAAATTTTCCTATATTCCCCGACAAAATCGACAAAATATAAATTTTTTTGTTCATTTGGAAAACTTTCCGAATCATTCTCGTTTTTTGAAGGAAATATATTCTTTTATTAATGATAATTGACGATATTCCTTCCAGCAAACCCGGTAGAGAACTCATGAATTATTTTAACTCGGGAATATCTTTATTTTTATTGAAAATCATTATCTTTTTCAAAACATTTAAAAATATGAATATGAACATGTATGACATAAATAAAATGACATGGCAAAGTCTAGATAATATAATGCATCTTAAATGATATGACATAATTTAAATGACATAGTATATTCTAGGTAAAAATGAAAAATCCTAAGTATCATGGTATATTCTAAATGAGATAAAATGATTTAAATGACATGGCAATTCTAAATGATATGGCATATTTTAAATGACATGACATATTCTAAATAATTAAACCTAGATGACATGGAATATGATGAAATGTCATGAAACATAAAATAATGCTATCATAAAATATGCATGAAAATAAAATAAAAATGCATGAGCATAGTATATGCTAAATAATGTGACAAAAATAAATGACTAAATAAAAAAAATATGGGATATCATGAAACATTCAAAATCATATGGCAAACAATACAAGATCATAAAATGTGAATCAAATAATAATAATACCATGGAAAATATCATAGCAAAAATCACACATTTAAATAAAATGCATGAACATAGAAAATGCAATGCATGAAAATGTATTTTTTTTCTTTAATTAAAGAAATCCGTATATCTAAAAAGATATCCGGCTACCTTAGGAAAATATGTCAAATTGGATTTTCTAAAAAAAACAAAAACTTTGTGATTGTCTGAAAACAATTTTGAGGAAAACTTGAATAAAAATTAAAACCCTTACCAAACGCTTTTAAAATGGCTCTAATTTCCTAAGTTTAAAATCCCAGACTTAACTACCCTTAACCCGAGATTTATAAATCATTTTTACAGTTTAAAAAGTCTTAGAAACTACCCTAAGACAGTAGCTAAAGCTTCTAACCAACCCCCTCTAAATGCCTTAGCCAAATTCAACCGTTATTTCTCTTTCAATTTCAAATCTGCCTCTACTGTCCGGTTTTATCACACGATTTTTTTGCCTATTCTTAAAAACTCAATAAAATCTAAAAAAAATACTGGAGACTTAGAACATGTAAATATACACGATAAAAAATTGGTTTAATTTTTTGATTAAAAACGACTGCCCATAAAAATCGGAGAAGTTCGAGTACTGGGTGAAAAAAAATTGTTTTGTCAAAACACATTTTTTGCCTTTGATAAAGTCATTCAAAATCAAAGTAAAATTGTTGGAGATCATCCTAAAGACATAAGGATAGTAGCTAAAACATTTAAAAATCTTGGACAAAAATCGGCTAAGTAAAAAAAATCACAAAGGTAGAATAATCAATTTGACAATTCCTTAATTTTTCACAAGTATACTCACGAGAGCATGACTTTGAGCCATTGATTGGCCTAAGTCATAAATCATGTGGCAATGACATGGAATGCATGAACATACAGCAAATGAAATGTATGAAATGCATGGTCTAAAGGTCTAAATGGTAAAGGAAATGCATGACAATTCAAGACAACCTAAATGCCTATCATGAATTTGCATGGCAATAAATGCTATCCTAACTCAATATGCATGCAATGCTTGATAATGTAAAAGTGACTTGGACCTAATATGTTATGAATATGCATGAAAATGCTAATGTTACCTAAGACCTAAATAGCATAGTAATGCATGATAATACCAATGTGATTTAAGACTCAATATGCATGGCAATACCAATATGGCCTAGACGTAAAATGTAATAAACATGCATAGCAATACTATGAACATACAATTACCAATGAAACTAATGTCAATGCTGGAACAAACAAAAAATAATACACAATTTCAAGATATGATAATGCAAAGCATGTTACCTAAACAAATTGCAAATGCATGATAAGGCAAGGGATGCATGAAGAGGCCAAATGTAGCTACATGATGCTCTAATGCAATCCTATCTAGTAAATGACACAAGTACATGACAAATCATATTAAGATGCATAATGTCATGACATTTTCATAAGCATATGACATACTAAATCAAAAGGCACAAGCTCATGGCATGGAGATACAAACAAGTCAAGAAACAAGGTGAAAATGCACATGCAAGGCATATCAATATGGAGTAGCCGAAGAGCTGTGTAATACAATGATGGCATTTTATCAAAGCATTTTCATAAGCACATGGCATACTAAAATCAAAATGTACAAGTTCATGGCATGGAGATGCAAAAAAGTTAAGAAGCAAAAGAAAAATGGACATGCAAGGCATACAAAAATGGAGTTGCCGAATGGTCATGGAACAAAATAAAGAAATTGCAAACATGTTTATAATATAAGACATGATACATGAAAAAAGTGCACAACATGAGCATATGAACACCATAACCGAATATGAAAGGATACAATATCAAGCATGGAAATGACATATAGAAACAAATATAGCATAGAAAATAATGTAAAGAACATAAAAAAAAAAAAATTAAACATAGCCATGCAAAGCAAATAACAAGCAAAACTAGTAAATAAAACAAGGAAAGTTAAGCTCCATGGTTGCTATCAAATGGGCATAGCGTCTCACCTAACCATAATCACTTGGTCTTGCCAAGATCATGAAGCCTTTCCATCTCAATAAAAATGAAAATAAACCATGTTAAACAAAAAAATTAAGGTGAGCTTCATGGTAGGTAAAAATAAGTATAGCCTCTCTCCTAACCATAGTCACTTGGTCTAGCCAAGATCATGTAGCCATTTCAACCTTTTTGCTTCATCTTTTGTAAAAAATCAGAACCTTAGAATACTCTAAAAAACCTTCTAAAAATCATTTTTCACAACAACATGCAAGGAAGAAAAAAAGAAAACCAAAGGCAAGTAAATATGCCATATTCGGCCATAGCATGAATCCATGTAAAAAAAATTGTTTTCCACCATTTTAATGAAGAAGAAGAGATGAAAACATAAGTAAACATTAAAAAACATTATTTCTATGAAAAATATAGTAGTAAAACAAGATAGGAAATCAAGAAAACACCATAGAAAACAAGAAGAAAGTTATGCTTAGAACTTGGTAAAGATGACTACCTTCAAGCTCTCTATTGAAAACTTTTTTTTTTATTTCTTTCAAAACCTTTTTCTTTGCCAAATTAGCTACTATTTTGATAAGTTCTTAATTTCATACATTTCCCTATTTAATTTCCTTATACTTTGTGCTTTGATTCTTACTTCCTTGACATTTTACTAGGTTTTTATGCTTTGTAGGTATTTTGGAGGAGATGAAGTCAAAACATGTCAATTAGGATGTTAAAGAGCTTAGAAAATCACAATCACAAGATGGAAAAAGAGTTGGGAGTCAAAAAGATCAAATTCTTGGTGCAAAGCAAGAAGACAGATTTGACCTCCGGAGCTTGTTACTAAGAAAACATAATGTTAGACTCTTTATTCGAAGAAACTTCCTTCTTGGCTTTTTAAGATCACTTGGTTACCTTTCCAACGGCTGGTCATGAGCCTAAATCGGATAAGAAATGGTCATCCAAATCGGCATTGGAATATCTCCCTGAAAACCCTAGTGGCAGAAAAAACCCTAGCCGTAAATGACACCTTAGCTTACATTTATGTTTATCCTTGTCAAAGAAGGATTAGTGGCTGTCAACTTGCATTAATTGCAAGTATCTTTCCTTAAAGCTAATCCTAGTCAAAGTTGGAGAATTAAATCAGCCAAGACTTTCCTTCCTTACACTTACTTTGCCTGCAAGTTTGTAATCTCTCTTCATTAAAGAGTGCTTTGACTAAAACTTTCCTACTTTATTCAAACTTGGCTGCCAAGGCTTATATCTTTCCTTAAAACACAAAAGTCAGCCACTTTTCCTTAACTTTAGCCACAAGTCAGCATTTATTGAAGGGAGAGAGCTGAAATTCACTTGTTTGATGCCCTAGCTATTGCCTATAAATAGAGACCAAGGGGGCATACGAAATTTAGACTTCCCCAAGCATCAAATTCTGATTTCTTCTTTGTTTCTTTGTTTTTGAGAGAGCAAGAGGCTGGATAATTAATATTCTTCTTCTTCTTCTTTCTTTCTTTTATTTTCTTCTTAGATTCTCTTTAATTTTATGTTTATGTTTACAATGCCTATGCTAGACTAAACTTCTTTGGTTATGGGTGATTTCAAAGCCCTAGACATGTTTTGTAATTGATTTTCAGATTCTATCTATCATTAATTTTCTATCGAAGTTGCTTATGTTCTTCTACAAGAATTGTTTATGATGTTGTCTTAATTTATTTAGGTGTACAACTAGATAGATCATGATAATTATCTATTGCTAGTTTAGGAGTCTTGATCCGTGTAATTGTCTTGATTTCCTATTCATAAGTGGCAATTTGTGATTAATGATTATGGTCAAGTTTTCAATAATTGCAAAGTGGAACATAACCTAAGTTGAACAATCCGAGCTTATGTGTTTGTTGCTTAGATCAACCTATCTTTCTCATCACAAAGCTGCCATTAAATTGAATTTAGAGAGCTTATTCTAGGTTGTTTGATGGTTAGAGATTAAATAGAGAGCTTGTTCTATTTAACGACGAACTAAGGAAAGATTGGGGTAACAGAGCTTGTTGTTATCTACGGTTGTTAACTTTGATAGCTAATTAATGTTGATAGATATGAAATTGATTCTTAATGATGTCTAGTGGTGGAGAATGAAACCTTAACCATATTTTTCATATTTGATTCTTCTTAATTACTTGTTTTCTCATTCTTATTGTTAACTTTAGTTTAAATCTGATTTCAAAATCCCCTTTACTTTTGTTTACTTGTTTTTAAGTTTTAAACTATTAACTTATAAACTAAAACCCAATCCCTGAGGACTCGACCCTTGCTAATCACTATACTTTACAATTGATTCTTTTTAAGTGCAAGGTTAAATAAGATACACTCTTTTGGGTGCATCAAGTTTTTGGCGCCGTTGCCGGGGATTGCTTTCTTTAGTTTATTAGTTTATTGGTTTATTCTTATTTTCTGTTCTAATTATTTACTTTCTTATTTTTTTATTTTTTTTATTAGTGAATGTTCCAAGCTCCCGAAGAAGACTTACGACTTAGGAGAATTCGGGAATTTATAACTTCTCACCAACAACCAATCGAGGAGTTGATCCAAAACATCCAAGAGGAGCAAGGAGAGATGGCAGCAGCTGACAACCGAACTCTCAAGGAGCTAGCCGCTCCGGACTTGGGTCAACAACCATTATGCATTGAATATGCTAATATTTTGGTAGCTTTTGAATTAAAATCTGGTTTGATTCATCTTCTCCCAACTTTTCATGGTTTAGCAGGAGAGGATCCAAATAAGCACCTCAAGAAATTCCATGTAGTTTGCTCAAGCATGAGACCAACAGGAGTCACGGAAGAGCAAGTTAAGTTGAGAGTCTTCCCATTCTCTCTAGCTGATTCAGCAAAGGAATGGCTCTACTATCTACCATCCGGGACCATTACTACATGGAATGATATGAAGAAAGCATTCTTGGAAAGGTATTTCCCAGCATCTAAGGCTGCCAACATTAGGAAAAAGATATGTGGGATTCGGCAATACAACGGAGAGTCCTTATATGAATATTGGGAGAGGTTCAAGAAACTTTGTGCATCATGTCCACACCATCAGATAAGTGAACAACTTCTCATCCAATACTTCTATGAAGGTCTCATGCCCATGGAGAGAAGTATGATAGATGCCGCTAGTGGGGGAGCTCTAGTTGATAAGACTCTCGGGGCTGCTAGAACATTAATCTCAACATGGCAGCCAATTCTCAACAGTTCTCAATGAGACAAGATCCACCACCACAACCCAAGAGAGTTAATGAGGTAAGTATATCATCCCTTGAACAAAAATTTGATAAACTGACTTCTCTTGTTCAACAATTGGCTGTAGGTAATATACAACAAATAAAGGCTTGTGGCATATGTTCAAACATAGGGCACCAAACTAATATGTGTCCAACACTTCAAGAGGACACCAATGAACATGTGAATGCCATGGGTGGATTTCAGAACCAATCAAGGAAATATGATCCCTACTCAAACAGTTACAATCCAGGATGGAGGGATCATCCAAACTTCAATTATGGAGGGAACCAATCACAAACTATTCCTCCACCATTTGACAACAAGCCATCGGGTTTTCAGCAAAGAGTGCAACAACCATACCAAACCCGACAACAACTGCCACCCACCCAAAATTGAGGTACTTCTCTTGAAGATCTTGTTAAAGCTCTTTCTACTAATACAATTCAATTTCAACAGGAAACAAAGACAAGTATTCGAAATTTGGAGACTCAAATAGGGCAATTGGCAACAACCATGAGTCAAATGCAAGCAAGGGATTCTGGGAAATTACCTTCCCAAACCATAGTGAATCCAAGAGAGAATGCCAACGCTATAACTTTAAGAAGTGGGAAACAGCTAGAGACACCACAAAATGATAGTGCTCAAGGGGAGAACAACACCATGGCATCCTCTTCACATCCCAACGAGCCACTAAAAAAGGTAATTCCTAAACCATCCTTTCCTTCTTATATAACTCCTCCACCTTTTCCTAGCAGGTTAGCAAAGTCCAAGAAGGAGGAGCAAGAGAAGGAAATTTTGGAAACATTCCGGAAAGTAGAGGTGAACATTCCTTTACTAGATGCTATCAAGCAAGTGCCAAGATATGCCAAGTTCCTAAAAGAGTTGTGCACATCTAAACGGAAGTTGAAATGGAATGAAAAGGTAAGTGTGGGGGAGAATGTGTCAGCTGTTCTTCAAAAGAAACTCCCACCTAAATGCAAGGATCTAGGTATGTTTACCATTCCTTGTAAGATAGGCAACACCAGGTTTGAGCGTGCTATGCTAGATCTAGGGGCATCTATTAATGTCATGCCATATTCAATTTATGCTTCATTGAATCTAGGACCATTAGAAGAAACCGGTGTTATAATACAACTTGCTGACCGTTCTAACACTTATCCAAGAGGAGTTGTAGAAGACGTTCTGGTACAGGTTAATGAATTGGTTTTTCCCGCTGACTTTTATGTTATTGAGATGGAAGATGAGATGTCTTCTAATCCCACACCTATTCTAATTAGGGAGACCATTCTTGAAAACAGCAAGAACTAAAATAGATGTACATGATGGCTCTTTAACTATGGAATTTGATGGTGAAATAATTCGCTTTAACATTTTTTAGGCCATGAGATATCCTAGTGATGTGCATTCTATTTTTAATATTGATATAATTGACTCACTAGTGCAGCAAGCTTATGAGCTAGATGGTGAAGATAGTGTGGAGATAGTCCTTAGCAAACATCTCGGAATGGGGAATGCTAAAGGGGAACTAGCCTTGAGTGACCATGTGGAAGGGGCAATAGAATCTTTACACTCACTGCCACCTAAAGATGCAAGGTTTGATGTTTCATTTATTGATTTGCAATTATCTAATGAGAAACTTCTACCTTCCATTTTGCAGGCACCAACTTTAGAGTTGAAACCACTACCGAACCACTTGAAATATGTGTTCTTAGGTGAAAAGGACACACTACCTGTCATCATTGCCAAAGAGCTCACACCTTTGCAAGAAGAGCGACTTATCCGGGTGCTTAGAGAGCATAAAACAGCAATTGGTTGGACAATTGCCGATATCAAGGGAATAAGCCCATCCATGTGCATGCACCGGATTTTGCTAGAGGAGGGGTCCAAACCAGCAAGAGAAGCCCAAAGAAGATTGAACCCTCCTATGATGAAGGTTGTGAAAAAAGAGATACTGAAGCTCCTAGATGTTGGAGTGATCTATCCTATCTCGGATAGCAAATGGGTGAGCCCAGTCCAAGTGGTTCCAAAGAAATCAGGTGTAACGGTGGTAACAAATAATGAGAATGAACATGTTCCTACTAGGATTCAAACAGGGTGGCGAGTTTGTATTGATTATCATAAACTTAATTCCACAACTCGCAAAGACCACTTTCCTTTACCTTTTATTGATCAAATGCTTGAAAGGTTAGCTGGCCATTCTCATTATTGTTTTCTTGATGGTTTTTCAGGTTATAATCAGTTAGCCATTGCTCCGGAGGACCAAGAGAAAACAACATTCACATGTCCATTTGGTACTTTTGCATAACGACGTATGCCATTTGGTCTTTGTAATGCACCAGCTACATTCCAAAGGTGTATGGTTAGTATATTTTCAGATTATGTAGAGAACATCATAGAAGTGTTTATGGATGATTTTAGTGTCTATGGTGATTCTTTTGATAGATGTCTAGAGAACCTTACACTTGTACTCGAAAGATGCATGGAAACTAACCTTGTTTTCAATTGGGAAAAATGTCACTTTATGGTAGAACAAGGAATAGTTTTGGGCCATGTTATTTCTTCGAGAGGGATAGAGGTTGATAAATCTAAAATAGATATTATGCATTCTTTACCACCTCCCACAAATGTGAGAGAGGTTCGTTCTTTTCTTGGACATGCAAGTTTCTATAGGAGATTTATCAAAGACTTCTCAAAGATCACATTACCTCTTTGCACGCTGCTACAAAAAAATGTGGTTTTCCACTTTGATGATAAATGCAAAGAGGCGTTTGAAACATTGAAGGGACTCTTGACATCTGCTCCTATCATGCAACCACCAGATTGGAATGTACCTTTTGAAATCATGTGTGATGCTAGTGACTATGCCATTGGGGCTGTTTTGGGCCAACGGGTTGGCAAAGCCTCACATGCCATTTATTATGCCTCCCGAACTCTTAATGATGCTCAATTGAACTATTCCACTACTGAAAAAGAACTTTTGGCTGTTGTTTTTGCTTTAGAAAAATTTTGATCTTATTTAATTGGTACTAAAGTAATTGTATATTCTGACCATGCAGCCCTTAGGAACTTACTCACTAAGAAGGAGGCCAAACCAAGGTTGATTAGATGGATACTTCTCTTACAAGAGTTTGATTTGGAGATAAAAGATAAGAGAGGTAGTGACAACCTGGTTGCGGACCATCTTAGCCGTTTAGTTCATGAAGAGGATGCACTACCCTTGAATGAGAACTTTCCGGATGAGCAACTTCTTTTTATAAGTACAACAACTCCTTGGTATGCCGATATTGTTAATTACTTAGTTACCAAGAAGTTGCCACAAGAGTTGACACAAGCTCAAAGAAATAAGATCAAGAGTGATGCCAAATACTACATATGGGATGATCCTTACCTTTGGAAGCATTGCTCCGATCAGATTATAAGAAAGTGTGTACTCGAATCTGAATTTCAATCTATTCTCACCTTTTGTCACTCTTATGCATGTGGAGGACACTTTGGATCCAAAAGAACAGCCATGAAAGTTCTTGATTCTGGATTTTATTGGCCTACTATATTCAAAGATGCATACCTCTTTTGCAAGTCATGTGATCGTTGCCAAAGAACAGGTAACTTAGGTGCTAGAAATCAAATGCCTCAAACTCCAATACTTATTGTTGAAATTTTTGATGTATGGGGCATGGATTTCATGGGACCTTTTCCTCCTTCTTTTGGTAATCTTTATATTTTACTTGTCGTTGATTATGTTTCAAAGTGGGTGGAAGCAAAATCCACTAGGACTAATGACTCTAAAGTTGTTTCAGATTTTTTCAAGACTAACATCTTTGCTAGGTTTGGAACGCCAAAGGCCATAATCAGCGATAGAGGTACTCACTTTTGCAATAGGACTATGGAAGCACTTTTGAGGAAGTATAACATCACACACAAGGTCTCCACCTCATATCATCCTCAAACTAGTGGGCAAGCTGAAGTGTCAAACCGAGAAGTTAAGTCTATCCTTGAAAAGACAGTTAATCCAAATAGGAAGGATTGGAGTTCACGACTTGATGATGCACTTTGGGCTTTGATAACTCGTATAATTATATAGTTTTTAGTTATGTTTTATTATTGTTTTGTGTCAAATACGAGTTATTATTGTTTAGTCTAATTGTGTTTATGATCTTTTATATTTTTATGTATTTTGGTGTTTTTCACAAGTTTCTTTGAGTGATTTCAGATTACTAGAATTAAGGGCAAATCCAGTTCAGTTCCAGTTCCGACACCTTTTTCCATATCAGCTATATCTCGAGTTTCACTGAAGCAATAAGGCTGAAATTTGTAGCCATGCAAAGCTAAGAGGCATATCTATCTTTTTCATGTTTTACACTTCTTGAAACGGAGTCGTTTTCCCTAGCGAAATCGACCATCAAGTTGGCTGATGTGCAATGACGTCTGTGCTGACCTGTTTTCGTATTATGCCCATATCTTCTTATCCACATCAGCAAATGAGCTGATTCCAACGGCTATGGATCAGTAACTGATAGGGTAACATTTTTCTAGAAGACCATGTGATCAGATAAGGCCTCCAAAATTGACAAAATCGACCATCAAGTTGGCTGATCAAAATCGTCATATATGACGAAAATTGTTAGAAAATGCACCCACCTATTATACCTACCTTTGAAATTTGTAAAGCTTGTCTCTTGTCATTTAGCCCTCCAAAATGTGTATAAATAGAGGGCCTTGGATGATTGTAAGGGATCATATTGTACATAGGTAGGATATTAGCCATTTTAATAAAATTCTCTAAGTTTTCTTCTTCTTTCTTTTCTCTAGTTTTCTTTCTTTTCTCTAGTTTTCTTTTTCTTTAGAGAGAGCAAGAGGTTGGATAATTAATATTCTTCCTCTTCTTCTTTCTTTCTTTTATTTTCTTCTTAGATATTCTTTAATTTTATGTTTATGTTTACAATGCCTATGCTAGGCTAAACTTCTATTTGGTTAAGGGTGATTTCAAAGCCCTAGACATGTTTTGTGATTGATTTTCAGATTCTATCTATCATTAATTTTCTATCAAAGTTGCTTATGTTCTTCTACAAGAATTGTTCATGATGTTGTCTTGATTTATTTAGGTGTACAACTAGATAGATCTTGATAATTATCTATTGCTAGTTTAGGAGTCTTGATCCGTGTAATTGTCTTGATTTCCTATTCATAAGTGGCAATTTGTGATTAATGATTATGGTCAAGTTTTCAATAATTGCAAAGTGGAACATAACCTAAGTTGAACAATCCGAGCTTATGTGTTTGTTGCTTAGATCAACCTATCTTTCTCATCATAAAGCTGCCATTAAATTGAATTTAGAAAGCTTATTCTAGGTTGTTTAATGGTTAGAGATTAAATAGAGAGCTTGTTCTATTTAACGACAAACTAAGGAAAGATTGGGGTAACAGAGCTTGTTGTTATCTACGGTTGTTAACTTTGATAGTTGGTTGATATTGATAGATCTGAAATTGATTCTGAATAATGTTTAGTGGTGGAGAATGAAACCTTAACCATATTTTTCATATTTAATTCTTCTTACTTACTTATTTTCTTACTTTTAGTTTGCTTATTTTTTATATTTATTTTTATTGGCTGGTTATACCGCCTAATTTGTATATTAACTTTGTTTTATTTTTATTGGCTGGTTATACCGCCTAATTTAGTATATATATTTTTATTGGCTGGTTATACCGCCTAATTTAGTATATATATTTTTATTGGCTGGTTATACCGCCTTGCATCTTATTCTTATTATTTACTTAGTTTAAATCTGGCTTCAAAAACCCCTTTTATTTTATTGTTCTTGAATTTAAGTTTTAAACTATTAACTTATAAACTAAAACCCAATCCCTGAGGACTCGACCCTTGCTAACTACTATACTTACAATTTATCTTTTTAGTGCAAGGTTAAATAAGATACACTCTTTTGGGTGCATCAAATTTTTGGTGCCGTTGCCGGGGATTGTTTTCTTTAGTTTATTTGTTACTTGGTTTATTCTTATTTTCAGTTCTAATGAGTTTTATTTTCTTGTACATACGGGTTTTTCTGATCAAATTTTGAAAAAAAAAAAATAAAAAAATAAAAAAAAAACGATGGAATTGAGCAATCTAACACTTGAAGAGTTGGTGGCATACATGAACATGGAGAATCAACAAGCCAATCTCACCTTCCCAGTTCAACAATTGGCCATGGGAGGTTGTCAAGGCCATCAAGTGTTCCAAGACCAACAGTATGATCATTACTCAAACACTTACCATGAGGGATGGTGGGATCATACTAATTATGGCTACTCGAAAAATTACCAAGAAGTAGATCCTTATGCCAATTACACTCATCCATCTAGCTTCAATCAATCATGGTCCCAAGAACCAGATCTTTTTCAACCACCACATATGACTCAAAACTCAGGTACTTCTTTAGAAGATCTTGTCTATTCTCTTGTTACTGATACATTGCAATTTCAACAGGAAACAAGGGCAAGCATCCAGAGTTTGGAAAAGCAAATGATCCAATTGACTAGTAGTATGGTGGGATGGGTAGCACAAAGATCTGAAGAACTCCCTGCCCAAACAATGATTAACCCAATGGAGAATACTACTATTGTGACCTTGAGGAATGAGAAACAAGATGAGGATGAGACAAAATTAGAGATGAATTCTATTCTTGAGGATAATGAAGCCAATGATCAAAATAAGAGTATTTCGGCACCTGAGGTAACGTTTGAGATTCCAATTTTTACTAATGTTTCTTCTCCACCTTTTCCTAGTAGATTCGCAAAGTTCAAAGAGGATGAACATGAACAAGACACGCTGGAAACCTTAAACAGTTTGTTTGTGGAGGTCATTCAACAAGTATCAAAATATGCTCAATTCCTCGATGACATATGCACCACAAAGGATGATGGAATAATACTTGTAATGGAGAATGCATCCACTGTTGTGCAAAGAAAGTTTCCTCTCAAACGCATAAATTTGGGAAATTTCATGTATGAGCCTGACAAGCCTAAAATGCCAAGAAGGGGTGTTGGTTAGGTTCAAAACACTAAATCAAGTGCTAATTGGGGGAGGCAGCCTAATTAGTGAAAGCATTGCCAAACTGCCATCCTCAGATTTGCTCTCTTTTTCTTTATCTTTTTCTTATGTTTTTTTTTGCTAATTGTGTTTAGTGTTTCTAAGTTCATTTAGGCTGCATAAGTTTATTTTGTTTATTAGTTCTTTTCACTTACACATGATTCTTTCATTTGGGATTAATAGCATTACATTAATGACAATGTAAGAATTATGTGTGGGGGGAAGAATTTAGGATTTTATTTAGAGTGTTTTGTTTTTGTGTCTTTTTATGTTGTTTTTCTTTCTGATCCTTGTTTTGAAAATAACTAGATGTAAATATAATTTTTAACTTTTTTAACCCCGGTTAAATGGCGGATAACGGTACTCCGTGATTAATTAAATCGGTTCCATCAGCTACCCACAAAACTGATATTGTATATAAATTTTTCTTCCAATTTCTCTTTCAATTTTTTTCATTTTTTTCAGGATGGATGATATTCTCACAAGATTGCAGAAACGATTTCCTCCTTTTCCTCGAAATATTTTACTGAAGCTTTACCAAGTTCGATTTGAAAGATTAAGAATGCTTATGCACAAAGGGATTCCTGAAGACATACGTTGGATAATTGAAGCCAAGGTACGTGAAGATGAATATCTTCCTGTTTTGCATTTACCAGGTACAGGTAGAAGCACTTTTGCAAAGAAGCGACGAGCAAAGCGCATGAGTTCAAATTGCCACAAATGTGCACGATGGACGTGTAACGGTAAATGTCGTTCTATTGGGATTCCGTCCTCTAATCGAGATGATAAAATTGAATTCATTAAGGATGGACTGAGTAAGGAGAATTTGGGTAATATCCAACTTTCTCTTGAGACGCATCCTAGTGGAGACGTACAAAGAGAAATTCTTGATTTATGGCCGCAATTCCAAAGGGAATGGCAACATCTTGGGAATCTGATGTTAAAAGACCCTGTTTGCCAGCTTGTAAGAAAACTGGATGGGAAGCATATCCTCGACTCATAGAAGGCGTTTAAGCCGTTTCTGGACGTAAAACCAGAGGAAGATGTGAGCCACAATCACAACTACAATAAATGACTTCTCAGCTTTTGGTTTGATTTGCAATAACTTTAATTCGGTTTAATTTACGTGTTATTCGATTTGTGTAATTATTCTCATTTTTTTTATTTGTCTTTTACGATTGATTTTTCTTCTCTTTTTTATTTTCTTCCTGAAATCACGCAAAAATCTTTTGTTAGGTTAACATTTTCTTCTGACAGGTCAAATACACTTTCGGCGACATTATTACTCTTGACTTTTACGGTTGATTTTTCTTCTCTTTTTGATTTTCTTCCTGAAATCACGCAAAAATCTTTTGTTAGGTTAACATTTTCTTCTGACAGGTCAGATACACTTTCGGCGACATTATTACTCTTGTCTGATTCACTACTCAGTCCTCTATATATTACACCATGTACTCATTCTCTTTCAGGCACTCGAAAAAAAAGAAAAAAAAAAGAAAAAAAAAATGGAAAGTACTTCGTCCCAACGCATTAAAAAAATTTGTGTTTTTGGAGGTGCTTATCCAGGGAAAAATAACATATTCGCTGATGAAGCCATAAGAGTTGGAGTAATACTTGCCCAACAAAAGATCCAGTTGATTTATGGAGGCGGTAGTACGGGTTTAATGGGAGCAGTCGCTACAGTAGCACACGCCGGAGGAAGTCCAGTTCTAGGAATCGTGCCAAAACTATTCATAGGTTTTTGTGGACCTACCGTGGGTAAGGAAATACAAGTCTGGAGTATCCCTGAACGGATGACAATCATGTACCATTCTGCCGATGCATTCATTGCTCTACCAGGAGGTCTGGGTACATTGGAAGAAATAGCTTGCGTGGCTTCTTGGTCATCTTTGGTCACAAATAAGAAACCCATTGGTTTGCTTAATATTAATGGTTATTTTAGTAATTTGCTTTCATATTTAGATAATGCTGTGGATAATGGATTCATGTTTTCAGAGGCAAGGAGAACCATAATTTCTGCTACAACCATTGAAGATTTACTCAAAAAGCTCCAAGCTTATGAGTGTTTATCTGCTACGGTTGTTTCGCAAACGCTCGGAAAAAGAAAAAGAGATATGGATGAGCAAGGAGTGGATTGCACTTTGTCTTTGTGACATTATCTAACATTTTGCTTGTTGTGTCTCAGTTATAATAAGTGGTTAGCAACCTCTGCAGGTAATATCTCCTAAATTCTACCTTTAAAATTTGACATTGGGGACAATGTCATATTTTAGTAGGGGGTAAGGGACATATTTTGCTAATTTAAAAAAAAAAAAAAAAAAAAATTTGTGTTTTAAACCATTTAGAAGTATTCATTCTGAATAAGGTCTGAGTAAGGGAGACTTGAGACATACCTTGTCAGTTTGATTTCTTCTTTTCAAAAAAAAAAAAAAAAATGTTATGTTTTAAGCAATTTAGAAGTATTCATTCTGAGCAAGGTCTGACTAAGGGAGACTTGAGACATACCTTGTCAGTTTGATTTTAATCTTTTTATGTTTACTTGTTAATTTTTGTTTAGTATTTTAGGATTATTTAGGTTGCATGAGTTTGTTTTGTTTTGAGTCTTAGTTGTTCCTATTCTTATGTTATTAGTTCTTTTCTCTTACACATGATTCTTTCATTTGGGTTAATAGACTTACATTGAGGACAATGTAAGAATTAAGTGTGGGGGGAATGATTTAGGATTTCTTTTATTTTTGTCTACTATTTTTTTTTTATGAGTCTTTATTATTATTATTATTTTTTAGTGTGTTTTAGTTCCTTTTTAATACAATGATGAGATATGAATTGCATAAGTCTAAAACATATTTATTAGTGAGAAGATTTTCATGAGAATTGAGCTTGATGTCAACCTTTTTATGAGCCAATGTTAATATGATATGTTGATTGAGAAAGAAGCATGTTTAGACTTAATCTGACTTGTATAATCATTCTTGTGAGTTTTTGAGCCTAAAATGATTGATGCATTATACAAATCAATCTAATTTCTTTCTTGAGTGCTCTTATGATTACATGATTCTCTAGAACTTGCTTTAAACCGTTTGAGACTATATTGATACATGTGACAACATGAATATGATAGAGGCATTAGGATTATAACCAGAGCCAAACAGCCATCCATTATTAATGTTCCAAGAGAACACACCCTTAGTGAACTAATTTGAGCCTACATTGAATAAGCTATCTCTTTGGTAACCATAACTTGTCCCTAACCTAAATATACTTATATCTTTACCTTTGTTCCAAAGATGAATTAGCATGTTTTGAGACAAGTTGCAAAGACAAAGAAGATTTATTGAAAATTTGGGTTAGAAACAAGAAATAAGTGTGGGGGGAAAAGAAAGAAAAAAGTCAAGAGAAAAATAAAGGGATCATTGTCAAATACATTCCCATATTAAAAAAAAAAATCTTCTCTTGAACTTCTAGTTAAAGTAAAGAAAAAGATGTTACAAAGTTGGTTAGAATGATGCAAAGGCTCAACATAAATATTTAGCCTATGTTATTATGTGCTTTATAAGAGTTTTGAGAAGTTTTATTTGTATGATCTTTTTATGTCTCTAAACTTTATGAACTCTTTGGAACCTTTGTGATATCTTTATCCTTTTGTTCTTCAACCACATTACAAACCCCTTGGCCCCATTACAACCTTGATTAAAGACCTCTTGATTCATGAAGTTGTATGATCTAAATAGTGGAGAATAGGTGGACAAGCAAGAATATGGTAGAACTGTTTTCATGAGATTGATTGAGTGTAAACACTTCACCACTACTTTAAAGAGTGAAAATCATGAGGGTATCCCATGTGAGAAGTTGAGATTAAATTTGAACATGCACTATTTTGATTGAGATATGTTATGTTAATATTGGCTTAGCTCAAACAATTTACATTCAAGCATGATTTTTTGTGAAATTCTTTAAGCTATTGATTAGTTTATAAGACTTGTTCAAAGATTGTCTCTAATTTGTATTGAAAGGATTAGGAATAAATATTTTTAGTATATGTAGTTTATTTATATTTTAGTTTTTCAATGTTTGTGGGTATCGTTCTAGTAAACCCTCACGAGACTAAACTCGTCCACTAGGGACACCTAGGGGTTTAAAGGCTTGTGTCACATGCTAAGTGCCACCGTGATTTCCTACGAAAATGGATTAGATTAGATTTTCTTATTTTATTTTTATTGAGTCGTTGCTAGGGACTAGCAACAATCTAAGTGTGGGGGTGTGATAACTCGTATAATTATATAGTTTTTAGTTATGTTTTATTATTGTTTTGTGTCAAATACGAGTTATTATTGTTTAGTCTAATTGTGTTTATGATCTTTTATATTTTTATGTATTTTGGTGTTTTTCACAAGTTTCTTTGAGTGATTTCAGATTACTAGAATTAAGGGCAAATCCAGTTCAGTTCCAGTTCCGACACCTTTTGCCATATCAGCTATATCTCGAGTTTCACTGAAGCAATAAGGCTGAAATTTGTAGCCATGCAAAGCTAAGAGGCATATCTATCTTTTTCATGTTTTACACTTCTTGAAACGGAGTCGTTTTCCCTAGCGAAATCGACCATCAAGTTGGCTGATGTGCAATGACGTCTGTGCTGACCTGTTTTCGTATTATGCCCATATCTTCTTATCCACATCAGCAAATGAGCTGATTCCAACGGCTATGGATCAGTAACTGATAGGGTAACATTTTTCTAGAAGACCATGTGATCAGATAAGGCCTCCAAAATTGACAAAATCGACCATCAAGTTGGCTGATCAAAATCGTCATATATGACGAAAATTGTTAGAAAATGCACCCACCTATTATACCTACCTTTGAAATTTGTAAAGCTTGTCTCTTGTCATTTAGCCCTCCAAAATGTGTATAAATAGAGGGCCTTGGATGATTGTAAGGGATCATATTGTACATAGGTAGGATATTAGCCATTTTAATAAAATTCTCTAAGTTTTCTTCTTCTTTCTTTTCTCTAGTTTTCTTTCTTTTCTCTAGTTTTCTTTTTCTTTAGAGAGAGCAAGAGGTTGGATAATTAATATTCTTCCTCTTCTTCTTTCTTTCTTTTATTTTCTTCTTAGATTTTCTTTAATTTTATGTTTATGTTTACAATGCCTATGCTAGGCTAAACTTCTATTTGGTTAAGGGTGATTTCAAAGCCCTAGACATGTTTTGTGATTGATTTTCAGATTCTATCTATCATTAATTTTCTATCAAAGTTGCTTATGTTCTTCTACAAGAATTGTTCATGATGTTGTCTTGATTTATTTAGGTGTACAACTAGATAGATCTTGATAATTATCTATTGCTAGTTTAGGAGTCTTGATCCGTGTAATTGTCTTGATTTCCTATTCATAAGTGGCAATTTGTGATTAATGATTATGGTCAAGTTTTCAATAATTGCAAAGTGGAACATAACCTAAGTTGAACAATCCGAGCTTATGTGTTTGTTGCTTAGATCAACCTATCTTTCTCATCATAAAGCTGCCATTAAATTGAATTTAGAAAGCTTATTCTAGGTTGTTTAATGGTTAGAGATTAAATAGAGAGCTTGTTCTATTTAACGACAAACTAAGGAAAGATTGGGGTAACAGAGCTTGTTGTTATCTACGGTTGTTAACTTTGATAGTTGGTTGATATTGATAGATCTGAAATTGATTCTGAATAATGTTTAGTGGTGGAGAATGAAACCTTAACCATATTTTTCATATTTAATTCTTCTTACTTACTTATTTTCTTACTTTTAGTTTGCTTATTTTTTATATTTATTTTTATTGGCTGGTTATACCGCCTAATTTGTATATTAACTTTGTTTTATTTTTATTGGCTGGTTATACCGCCTAATTTAGTATATATATTTTTATTGGCTGGTTATACCGCCTAATTTAGTATATATATTTTTATTGGCTGGTTATACCGCCTTGCATCTTATTCTTATTATTTACTTAGTTTAAATCTGGCTTCAAAAACCCCTTTTATTTTATTGTTCTTGAATTTAAGTTTTAAACTATTAACTTATAAACTAAAACCCAATCCCTGAGGACTCGACCCTTGCTAACTACTATACTTACAATTTATCTTTTTAGTGCAAGGTTAAATAAGATACACTCTTTTGGGTGCATCAGGCTTATAGGACAACATATAAGACACCCATTGATATGTCTCCTTATCGACTTGTTTATGGTAAGCCTTGTCATCTTCTGGTTGAATTGGAACATAAATCATATTGGGCTATCAAACAATGCAACATGGAGATGGATGAGACAGGTAAGCAAAGAAAACTTGACCTACAAGAATTAGAGGAGATAAGGAATGATGCCTATGAGAATTCTAGGATTTACAAGGAAAAGACTAAGGCATTCCACGACAAGATGATATTAAGAAAGGACTTTGTTGTTGGACAAAAAGTTCTTCTTTTCCATTCACGCCTTAAGTTATTTCCAGGTAAGTTACATTCTCGTTGGGTTGGACCTTTTGTTATTACTAATGTATTTACTCATGGTGCAGTTAAAATCCAAAGCCCAAAAACAGATAAGGCGTTCAAAGTGAATGGTCATAGATTGAAGCCTTACTATGAGAACTTTCCCATACAAGATGCGGAGGAGTTACCACTTTTTGAGCCAAATTATGTTGAATAATAATGGCATGGGTCTAAGTCAGGCTGAGGACAATAAACCAAGCGCTTCTTGGGAGGCAACCCAAAAGGACGGAGAGCATCTATTATATCAGATTTGCATATTCCTTACTCTCCATCATTCTATCTTTTATTGTTTTTCTTTTGTTTTGTTTAATAGTTCTTTTCTCTTACATATAATTCTTGCATTGGGGGATAATAGCATTACATTGAGGACAATGTAAAAATTATGTGTGGGGGGAAGAATTTAGGATTTTATTTAGAGTGTTTTGTTTTTGAGTTTTTTTATGTTGTTTTTAGTGTGTTTTAGTTACTTTCAATATTATGATGAGATATGAATTGCATAAGTCTAAAACAGATTTATTAGTGAGAAGATTTTCATGAGAATTGAGCTTAATATCAATTTTTTTATGAGCCAATGTTAATATGATATGTTGATTGAGAAAGAAGCATGTTTAGACTTAAATTTGACTTGTATAATCATCATTGTGAGTTTTTGAGCCTATAATGATTGATGCATTATACATATCAATCTAATTTCTTTCTTGAGTACTCTTTTGATTACATGATTCTCTAGAACTTGCTTTAAACCTTGTTGAGACTATATTGATGCATGTGACAACATGAATATGATAGAGGCATTAGGATTTTTAGCCAGAGCCAAACAGCCATCCCTTATTGATGTTCCAAGAGAACACACCCTTAGTGAACCAATTTGAGCCTACATTGAATAAGCTATTTCTTTGGTAACCATAACTTGTCCCTAACCTAAATATACTTATTTATATCTTTACCTTTGTTCCAAAGATGAATTAGCATGTTTTGAGACAAGTTGCAAAGACAAGGAAGATCTATTGAAAATTTGGGTTAGAAACAAGAAATATGTGTGGGGGGAAAAGAAAAGAAAAGTCAAGAGAAAAAGAAATGGAATACTAGCAAATACATTCCTATGTGAAAAAAAAAGTGAAAAAAAAAATATGAATCTGATGCACCCAAAAGAGTGTATCTTATTTAACCTTGCACTAAAAAGATAAATTGTAAGTATAGTAGTTAGCAAGGGTCGAGTCCTCAGGGATTGGGTTTTAGTTTATAAGTTAATAGTTTAAAACTTAAATTCAAGAACAATAAAAGAAAAGGGGTTTTTTGAAGCCAGATTTAAACTAAAGTAAATAATAAGAATAAGATGCAAGGCGGTATAACCAGCCAATAAAAATATATATACTAAATTAGGCGGTATAACCAGCCAATATATATACTAAATTAGGCGGTATAACCAGCCAATAAAAATAAATATACTTTTAAAAATAAGCAAACTAGAAAAGTAAGAAAACAAGTAAGTAAGAAGAATCAAATATGAAAAATATGGTTAAGGTTTCATTCTCCACCACTAGACATCATTAAGAATCAATTTCAGATCTATCAATATCAACCAACTATCAAAGTTAACAACCGTAGATAACAACAAGCTCTGTTATCCCAATCTTTCCTTAGTTTGTCGTTAAATAGAACAAGCTCTCTATTTAATCTCTAACCATCAAACAACCTAGAATAAGCTCTCTAGATTCAATTTAATGGCAGCTTTATGATGAGAAAGATAGGTTGATCTAAGCAACAAACACATAAGCTCGGATTGTTCAACTTAGGTTATGTTCCACTTTGCAATTATTGAAAACTTGACCATAATCATTAATCACAAATTGCCACTTATGAATAGGAAATCAAGACAATTACACGGATCAAGACTCCTAAACTAGCAATAGATAATTATCAAGATCTATCTAGTTGTACACCTAAACAAATCAAGACAACATCATGAACAATTCTTGTAGAAGAACATAAGCAACTTTGATAGAAAATTAATGATAGATAGAAACTGAAAATCAATTATAAAACATGTCTAGGGCTTTGAAATCACCCTTAACCAAATAGAAGTTTAGCCTAGCATAGGCATTGTAAACATAAACATAAAATTAAAGAATATCTAAGAAGAAAATAAAAGAAAGAAAGAAGAAGAGGAAGAATATTAATTATCTAACCTCTTGCTCTCTCTAAAGAAAAAGAAAACTAGAGAAAAGAAAGAAAACTAGAGAAAAGAAAGAAGAAGAAAACTTAGAGAATTTTATTAAAATGGCTAATATCCTACCTATGTACAATATGATCCTCTACAATCATCCAAGGCCCTCTATTTATACACATTTTGGAAGGCTAAATGACAAGAGACAAGCTTTACAAATTTCAAAGGTAGGTATAATAGGTGGGTGCATTTTTCTAACAATTTTCGTCATATTGTATGACCATTTTGATCAGCCAACTTGATGGTCGATTTTGTCAATCTTGGAGGCCTGATCTGATCACATGGTCTTCTAGAAAAATGTTCCCCTATGAGTTACTGATTCATAGCCGTTGGAATCAGCTCATTTGCTAATGTGGAGAAGAAGATATGGGCAAAATACGAAAACAGGTCAGCACAGACGTCATTGCACATCAGCCAACTTGATGGTCGATTTCGCTAGGGAAAACGACTCCGTTTCAAGAAGTGTAAAACATGAAAAAGATAGATATGCCTCTTAACTTTGCACGGTTAAAATTTCAGCCTTATTGCTTTAGTGAAACTCGAGATATAGCTGATATGGCAAAAGATGTCGGAACTGGAACTGAACTGGATTTGCCCTTAATTCTAGTAATCTGAAATCACTCAAAGAAACTTGTGAAAAACACCAAATTACATAAAAATATAAAAGATCATAAACACAATTATACTAAACAATAATAACTCGTATTTGACCCAAAACAATAATAAAACATAACTAAAAACTATATAATTATACGAGTTATCACACCCCCACACTTAGATTGTTGCTAGTCCCTAGCAACGACTCAATAAAAATAAAACAAGAAAATCTAATCTAATCCACTTTCGTAGGAAATCACGGTGGCACTTAGCATGTGACACAAGCCTTTAAACCCCTAGGTGTCCCTAGTGGACGAGTTTAGTCTCGTGAGGGTTTACTAGAACGATACCCACAAACATTGAAAAACTAAAATATAAATAAACTACATATACTAAAAATATTTACTCCTAATCCTTTAAATACAAATTAGAGACAATCTTTGAACAAGTCTTATAAACTAATCAATAGCATAAAGAATTTCACAAAAAATCATGCTTGAATGTAAATTGTTTGAGTTAAGCCAATATTAACATAACATATCTCAATCAAAATAGTGCATGTTCAAATTTAATCTCAACTTCTCACATGGGATACCCTCATGATTTTCACTCTTTAAAGTAGTGGTAAAGTGTTTACACTCAATCAATCTCATGAAAACACTTCTGCCATATGCTTGCTTGTCCACCTATTCTCCACTATTTAGATCATACAACTTCATAAATCAAGAGGTCTTTATTCAAGGTTGTAATGGGGCCAAGGGGTTTGTAATGTGGTTGAAGAACAAAAGTATAAAGATATCACAAAGGTTTCAAAGAGTTCATAAAGTTTAGAGACATAAAAAGATCATACAAACAAACTTCTCAAAACTCTTTACAAGTACATAGTCACCTAGGCCGGATATTCATGTTGGGCCTTTTCTTCATTCTAAACAACTTTGTAACATCTTTTTCTTTTTCAACAAATTCAAGAGATGATTCATATTTTTATTTTTTTTACATAGGAATGTATTTGCCAGTATTCCATTTCTTTTTCTCTTGACTTTTCTTTTCTTTTCCCCCCACACTTATTTCTTGTTTCTAACCAAAAAATATCCCTTGTCTTTGCAACTTGTCTCAAATCATGCTAATTCATCTTTGGAACAAAGGTAAAGATATAAGTATATTTAGGTTAGGGACAAGTTATGGTTACCAAAGAGATAGCTTATTCAATGTAGGCTCAAATTGGTTCACTAAGGGTGTGTTCTCTTGGAACATCAATAAGGGATGGCTGTTTGGCCCTGGCTAAAAATCCTAATGCCTCTATCATATTCATGTTGTCACATGTATCAATATAGTCTCAAACGGTTTAAAGCAAGTTCTAGAGAATCATGTAATCATAAGAGCACTCAAGAAAGAAATTAGATTGATTTGTATAATGCATCAATCATTATAGGCTCAAAAACTCACAAGGATGATTATACAAGTCAGATTAAGTCTAAACATGCTTCTTTCTCAATCAACATATTATATTAACATTGGCTCATAAAAAGGTTGACATCAAGCTCAATTCTCATGAAAATCTTCTCACTAATAAATCTGTTTTAGACTTATGCAATTCATATCTCATCATTGTATTAAAAAGGAACTAAAACTCACAAAAAAAAATAATAATAATAATAAAGAAAAAAAAAATAGTAGACAAAAATAAAAGAAATCCTAAATCATTCCCCCCACACTTAATTCTTACATTGTCCTCAATGTAAGTCTATTAACCCAAATGAAAGAATCATGTGTAAGAGAAAAGAACTAATAACATAAGAATAGGAACAACTAAGACTCAAAACAAAACAAAACAAACTCATGCAACCTAAATAATCCTAAAATACTAAACAAAAATTAACAAGTAAACATAAAAAGATTAAAATCAAACTGACAAGGTATGTCTCAAGTCTCCCTTACTCAGACCTTGTTCAGAATGAATACTTCTAAATTGCTTAAAACACAACAAACTTTTTTTTTTTTTTTTTGAAAAGAAGAAATCAAACTGACAAGGTATGTCTCAAGTCTCCCTTACTCAGACCTTGTTCAGAATGAATACTTCTAAATGGCTTAAAACACAACAAATATATATATTTTTTTTTAAATTAGCAAAATATGTCCCTTACCCCATACTAAAATATGACATTGTCCCCAATGTCAAATGTTAAAGGTAGGATTTAGGAGATATTACCTGCAGAGGTTGCTAACCACTTATTATAACTGAGACACAACAAACAAAATGTTAGATAATGTCACAAAGACAAAGTGCAATCCACTCCTTGCTCGTCCATATCTCTTTTTCTTTTTCCGAGCGTTTACGAAACAACCGTAGCAGATAAATACTCATAAGCTTGGAGCTTTTTGAGTAAATCTTCAATGGTTGTAGCAGAAATTATGGTTCTCCTTGCCTCTGAAAACATGAATCCATTATCCACAGCATTATCTAAATATAAAAGCAAATTACTAAAATAACCATTAATATTAAGCAAACCAATGGGTTTCTTATTTGTGACCAAAGATGACCAAGAAGCCACGCAAGCTATTTCTTCCAATGTACCCAGACCTCCTGGTAAAGCAATGAATGCATCGGCAGAATGGTACATGATTGTTATCCGTTCAGGGACACTCCAGACTTGTATTTCCTTACCCACGGTAGGTCCACAAAAACTTGTGAATAGTTTTGGCACGATTCCTAGAACTGGACTTCCTCCGGCGTGT
Organism: Fremontodendron californicum; assembly: GCA_030761205.1. Classification (NCBI taxonomy): domain Eukaryota; kingdom Viridiplantae; phylum Streptophyta; class Magnoliopsida; order Malvales; family Malvaceae; genus Fremontodendron; species Fremontodendron californicum. The sequence goes on from JAULJL010000009.1 coordinate 27,312,825, forward strand.
GCTGCTGTAGCGACTGCTCCCATTAAACCCGTACTACCGCCTCCATAAATCAACTGGATCTTTTGTTGGGCAAGTATTACTCCAACTCTTATGGCTTCATCAGCGAATATGTTATTTTTCCCTGGATAAGCACCTCCAAAGACACAAATTTTTTTAATGCGTTGGGACGAAGTACTTTCCTTTTTTTTTCTTTTTCGAGTGCCTGAAAGAGAATGAGTATATGGTGTAATATATAGAGGACTGAGTAGTGAATCAGACAAGAGTAATAATGTCGCCGAAAGTGTATCTGACCTGTCAGAAGAATGGCCTCTCACCCTTGGGAATTGCACTTTTTTCTCCTCTAATCTTGGCCTTTAGATTAAGATATTTTGATGACAACATAAAAATGTCATCTTGCCAATTGATAGCAGCCCTTAAGATGTGTACTTAGCCCTTGTAGTAACCTTAGCCCTTAGATGCAAAAGAGGACCAATCCCCATGCACTCCCTTGCTTGCTCCATTGAGTGCCTACCCTTGGATGAGTTGTGCTCTTCCATTCTTGGTCATTGGATGAGGACAACATAAAAATGACATCTTGTAAATTAAATCTAGCCCTCAACATGTGTACTCAGCCCTAATAGATGGCCTAAGACATTGGATGAAAAGAGACAATCCCATGCACTCCCTTGCTTAACTGAATGGATGCTCACCCTTGGATGAATTGTGCTCATCTTTTTTCTTCCAATCTTGTCCATTAGATGAGGGTTCTTTCATGACAAATAAAAATGTCATCTTGGAATTTAAACTTGGCCATTGGATGGTGCATTCAACTTTCCTACAAGGCACCTAAGCCATTGGATGAAGGGGTGACCATTTGCAAGGTGTTAGTGGTAGTATGTGGCTTGATAGTGACTAAGGAATTAAACTGTTCAAGCTTCCATCTTCTCCTCTATGATGGTTGACCAAGGGAAGAAAAAATCCTAGCAATTCCTTCTTCTTTCATATTTTCCTCAAATACAAATTTGCCATTTTTGGTTTCTCCGGTGAAATGACCTTTTTGCCCCCCGAACCTAAATAAATAGAAAACGGACTCCAAATTTATATTTTATTTTTTCAATACTTCCGAAATAATAAAAAATTGAATTTTGGAAGTTTTCAAAATTTTTTGAGTTCATTTGCTATTTATTTCGGATTTATTTTCGAAATTGCCCCTTTTATGCACCCGAACTTTACCATTTTTAAATGAGCTCCGAATCCAGATTTTTCTTCACCAATATTTTCCAAATAATTTAAAAATGTGATCTGGAAGTTTTCATTATTTTTGGAGCTCAATTACTATTTTTTCGAGATTTATTTGCTTGAATTAATGCATAGGGGACTCGGATTTGGCCATTTTACAAACGAACTCCGAATCATGATTTTCTTTCGCCAATCTCTTCCAAATAATTTAAAAATGAGATTTGCAAATTTTTAGAATTTTTGGAACTCGTTTGCTGTTTTTCAAGAATTTATCCTATTGAATTTCTGTATAGTGGGCCCGGGATTTGGCCATTTTGCAAACGAAATCAAGATTTTCTTTTTCCAATCTCTTTGAAATGATTTAATAATGAGATTTACAAATTTTCAGAATTTTTGGAGTTCATTTGCTATTTTTCCCATATTTTCCAATTTTGCCTTTTTGCCTCCGAAACCCGGTTTTGCTCAAAACAAGTCCGATTTTCAGATTTTCTTCAAACTGAGCCTTAGGCTATCCTTGTTTAATCATTCCTCATTAATTAAGGGCTTTAGTCCTACTGAATCGAGCCATTTCTGTAATTCTTCCAAATTTTACCGAAGTCAACCAAAAAACACTAATTCTCGATTTTCTTTCGAATTGACTTTTCTATCAGTTTTTCTTCCAAGTGGCTTCTCAATTACCCGTAGTCAGTACTTATCTTTCATTTGGAACCTTCAATTCTAACCAATTTGATCGTTTAAGCACTTTTCCCCAAATTTCCCGAACTAAGATTTCTTTTCTATTGAATCTCTGTAACCCAACTTTCGAACTCCATATCTTTCAATGTAGACCTCGGATCATCAAAATTCTTTCACCGTTTTTCAATTGAACCTCCAATCTTGATTCTGAAAATGGGTTGACTTTTTAGTAGTTGACTTTTTTGGGTTGACTTTTTTGGGATTGACTTTTCGAGTTTGACTTTTTCTATCTGCTTTCTTAGACTAAGTCTCAGAGTACCACCTACCGGATGAGAAAATCCTTTTAGCATTCTGAAACACCAATTTAGGAAGAAAATATACCTTTTAGGGGTCCGAACAAAATTAGGTGTCTACAACTACCCCTCTTTGGCTATTGCTGAGAATCAGGAATTAGGCAAAGATAAACAAACACTAACTTTGTACGGTTAGTGAAATCACATGTGCAGGAAAGGGAAAGGGGTTTTCTTTTTTCATTTTTTTTTTCATCATTTTTTCATTCTTCCTCAAAATGATTTTTTTTTTTTTTGGTTTGAAAAAGCTGTAAAATTGAAGATTTTGTCCTTAAATTGAATTCCCTAACTAATCAAGGCTCGACCCGTCTTAAAGAAAAGGGTTGGATTTCAAAAGAAAAAAATTATGTCCGAATGTCTTAAAAATTGTGCCCGAAGGTCTTAAAAATGGTGCCCGAAAGCCTTACCCGTGATTTGAAAAATTATGCCCGAAGGTCTTAAAAATGGTGCCCGAAGGTCTTAAAAATGGTGCACAAAGGTCTTACCCGTGATTTGAAAAAAAAGCCCGAAGGTCTTAAAAATGGTGCCCGAAGGCCTTACCCGCATGGATGAAACCGAAAATTTAAAAAGATCTGTATGAAACCAGAGATTAAAAGCATGGGTGAAACCAAAAATTTGAATGTTATTATTATTATTTTCCCCCACACTTAATTCTCACATTGTCCTCAATGTAATGCTATTAACCCAAATGAAAGAACCATGTGTAAGAGTAAAGAACTAATAACATAAGAATAGGAACAACTAAGACTCAAAACAAAACGCACTCATGCAACCTAAATAATCCTAAAATACTAAACAAAAAATTAACAAATAAACATAAAAAATAAAATGAAAAACAATAAAAATAATAAAAGAAAAAGGAAAAGGAAAAGGAAAAGAAAGAGAAAGCAAATCTAAATATGGCAGGTTGGCAATTTCTTCTTTAATTGGGCTGCCTTCCCAATTAACACTTGAGTTAGTGTTTTGAATCTAACCAACACCCCTTCTTGGCATTTTAGGCTTGTCAGGCTCATACATGAAATTTCCCAAATTTATGCGTTTGAGAGGAAGCTTTCTTTGCACAACAGTGGATGCATTCTCCATTACAAGTATTATTCCATCATCCTTTGTGGTGCATATCTCATCGAGGAATGGAGCATATTTTGATACTTGTTGAATGGCATCCACAAACAAGTTGTTTAAGGTTTCCGGCATGTGTTGTTCATGTTCTTCCTTCTTGAACCTTGCAAATCTACTAGGAAAAGGTGGAGAAGAAACATTAGTAAAAAGTGGAACCTTAAACGTTACCTCAGGTGCCGAATTACTCTCTTTCGGAATTGAAGCTTCATTATCTTCAATAGTTGAATCCATCTTTAGTTCTTTCTCATCCTCGGGTTCCCTTGGATTTTCTGATTCATCCTCAAGTTGTGTAGCACTAACACTCTCCTTTGGATCAATCATCGATTGGGAAGGGAGTGCTTGAGATCTTTGTGCTACTAATTCCACCGTACTACTAGCCAATAGGCTCATTTGCCTTTCCAAACTCTGGATACTTGCCTTTGTTTCCCTTGTTTCCTGTTGAAGTTGCAGAGTATTATTAACAAGAAAATTGACAAGTTCTTCTAAAGAAATACCTGAGTTTTGAGGTAGTGGCTCAAAAAGATCTTGTTGTTGATCCCATGGTTGATTGAAGACAAATTGATTAGTGTAATTAGCATAAGGATCTACTTCTTGATAATCTCCTGAGTAGCCATAATGAGTATGATTCCACCATCCCTCATTGTAAGTGTTTGGGAAAGCATCATACTATTGTCCTTGGAACCCTTGATGGCTTTGGTATTCTCCCACATCATAGGCTGCTTTAAAATTATCTTTTTGGTAGTATGAGCACCAATTGGTTGGATGATCCATCATGAAGCACACTCCACACTGCCTTGATTGTTGAATCTTACTTATGGTCACTTGTTGAACTATGGAGATGAGATTGTCTAGTTGGTTCTGAAGGTTCTGAAGTTTTGATGTAGCACCTGCCATCTTTTCTTGCTTGAAATTTAAAAACAAAAACCTGTGTGTACAAGAAAATAAAATTAATTACAACTGAAAATAAGAATAAACCAATAAACTAAGAAACTAAATAAAGCAATCCCCGGCAACGGCGCCAAAAACTTGATGCACCCAAAAGAGTGTATCTTATTTAACCTTGCACTTAAAAAGAATCAATTGTAAAGTATAGTGATTAGCAAGGGTCGAGTCCTCAGGGATTGGGTTTTAGTTTATAATTAATAGTTTTAAACTTAAAAACAAGTAAACAAAAGTAAAGGGGATTTTGAAATCAGATTTTAAACTAAAGTTAACAATAAGAATGAGAAAACAAGTAATTAAGAAGAATCAAATATGAAAAATATGGTTAAGGTTTCATTCTCCACCACTAGACATCATTAAGAATCAATTTCATATCTATCAACATTAATTAGCTATCAAAGTTAACAACCGTAGATAACAACAAGCTCTGTTACCCCAATCTTTCCTTAGTTCGTCGTTAAATAGAACAAGCTCTCTATTTAATATCTAACCATCAAACAACCTAGAATAAGCTCTCTAAATTCAATTTAATGGCAGCTTTATGATGAGAAAGATAGGTTGATCTAAGCAACAAACACATAAGCTCGGATTGTTCAACTTAGGTTATGTTCCACTTTGCAATTATTGAAAACTTGACCATAATCATTAATCACAAATTGATACTTATGAATAGGAAATCAAGACAATTACACAGATCAAGACTCCTAAACTAGCAATAGATAATTATCAAGATCTATCTAGTTGTACACCTAAATAAATCAAGACAACATCATAAACAATTCTTGTAGAAGAACATAAGCAACTTTGATAGAAAATTAATGATAGATAGAATCTGAAAATCAATTACAAAACATGTTTAGGGCTTTGAAATCACCCTTAACCAAATAGAAGTTTAGCCTAACATAAGCATGAATAATATATACATAAAACTAAAAAGAAAAAGAAAAATAAAAGAATGGAGAAGAAGAAGAAGAAGAAGAAGAAGAAGAAGAAGAATGATGATCCCTTGAGTCTCCTCCAAAAGATGTCTAGTTTGTGGCTCAAAAGATGGTATTTATAGAGCTTTAAAACCCTAAGAATAAGTCATTGCCGCACAAGTAAGCCTGGAGGCAAAAAAATCACGTTTTTGCCTTTTTTTCAAATTTGCGGTTAGGGTTTTTCTGGCCGTAGGGTTCTTTAGGGAGATCTTCTAGCGCCAATTTGGTTGCCCATTTCTTATCCGATTTGGGCTCATAATATATCGTTGGAAAGATAATCAAGTAAACTTCAAAAGTCAAGCAGGACGTTTCTTCAAATAAAGAATCTAACATCATGTTTTCCTTACAGCAAGCTCCAGAGGTCAAATCTGCCTGATTGCTTTTCAACCAGAAATTGATATTTTTGACTCCCAAGTCTTCTTCCATCTTGTGATTATGATTTTGTAAGCTCTTTACCATCATTATTGACATCTTTTGACTTCATTCTCCTTATTGTACCTAAAATTCAAAAACATATTATAAGTAAACAAGATAAAGATCGAAAACATAACAAAAACTAAAGGTAGAAAGGCATAAAATGTATATTTTATGAGCTTATCAACTATCATAGATGGCATTGAAAATTCCCGTTTTACTCTAGACCGCCCGTTTTCTGGTTTTTGCCCTAGAGTTCCATTCTCTCCAAATTTTTTTCTTTTTTCATTGTTTTACCATGCATTTGAGAGTTCTAAATTATTCCTTAGTGAAATGATAATTCGATTAGATGGGATAAAATCTGAGAAAAAAACCTTCAAGTTAAATATTCATGCTTGATCAAAATGGACTTTTAAAGCACGTAATGTAGGCCATGGCTCAAGGTTCAGAAAGAAAGGATAAATAGGCCCAAAATATGTGTTTGAGGGTAATCAGATCAAGGATCATTTTTTGAGGAGGATTCTTTTTGAAACATTTATCCTTTTTTGGACTTTTCATTCCTTTTTGCTTTTTGCACTTTTTCTTCCTTGCTTTTGGCTTTCATTTGCCATACTTTTTCACATTTTTTCTTTTTGTTTTTCTTGGCTTTCATTTTGCCATCTTTTCCTTTTTCTTTGACAGAGTGAGCCAGTATTTATTTGGGGCTCTATTTGCTTTGCATCTGTCTATGAGCTAGGACTCATTTTTCTGTGATCTTTGAGAATATCTTTCCTCGCATTTTCCCCCCAGTGTAGAGGGTAATCCTTGATCAGGGTTTAAAGAAGAAAGAATTCTTTCGGCTCAAAAGGGGTGACTATGGATAATTTCTTTTTCTGACAGGGACATGAAAGATGGCCATTTCTCATGTCAAGCACGAATATTCACATTGAAAAGCAATCCCCAGGGGAAATAGATATTCAGAATTTCATTTTGCACTTTGGAATCATCCGAATTCTCATATGCATGATATCACAAATTTTTTTTCGCATGCCCCAATGATTCATGCATTAGTCCATCATTTTTCACCATATAACCATCATTTCCACATATGATGCCCCAGTTTGATTAACCATGAGGATTCGTATCAATAAGGAAACATAGCAAGTCTAGGTCTATTTTAAAAAGGTTGAGTTTCAAATATGAGTTCTTTGAAAGGACAAGAAAAATACGACCCAAAAACGGGTTTTTTCTGGGACATGGGGTAATCTAGTTTTATCATTGTATCCCAGGGTGTCAATCATGAAGTGATGTTTGGGGTAATTAGTGTTTTGTGGTTATTAGTAAAGGTCATGAATGGTTTTATGACAATCTTTACATGCATCAATTTACCAAAATCTAGATTCTTGAAAGAATGTCTTATTTGTTCGAATTTCAAGGAATTTGAAAAAATTTCGAAAGGTCCGTTCCTTTGTTCATGGCCTAGACTAGGATTTACATCTTTGCTTATTCTGTAATTATAATGGTTTATGAAGTTTAATCAATCATATTCCTTGAAGCATTAGGTCTTTCAAGTGATCTTAGTTTCAGGGATTTAGACATATGGAAATCCCAAAAGAGGGAAGGTATTGGGTCATTTCTAACAATGATCATCAATAATCTCGAGACTATCCATTATTAAAACCTCTTTAATGCTTGTTTTTGCACATTCAATTATTGTTAAAACACAACAAACATAAAAACATTCAAAATTCATTTATTTCATAAGGATGTTAACATAAGACAAGTGTTTTCATCATGAGGTATGGAACTAAATGCATAAAAACTTCCCCTTGACATGTTCTCCCTAATTCAAACTAGCTATTCCTCGATACTCTTTTCGACCTTTCCATCTTCTTCCCCTATTATGACATCCGCAATGGTCTCATCATTCCCATTCAGTAGATTTCCTACTGTCTGACCTTTGTTTCTTCCCCACATCTAACTGTCCTTTATTAATGAGTGCTTGAACCTTCCATTTCAGAAATAGGCAATTTTTCGTGGAATGTCCCCGAATCCTAGAATGATAATCACAATATGCATTCTTGTCGTACCAACTCGGATATGGGGGTTGGATAAGCTCCATTGGAATTTTAGTGAGGAGTTGCTCTTCGACCAGCTGGGGCAATAGTTCAGAGTAAGACATGGGGAGTGGCTCAAACTGATCTCTTTTTCGGATTTTTTTCGGTTTTCTCTGGCTGACAAAAGGTTGAAAAATTACTGGATTCTGAGAGGCCATCTGCTATAAGTATGAACCCTGGGATACACAGTTCGTAGAAGGATAGGGTGGTTGGTATGAAGTAGCCGAAATATACGGGGCAAAGTCTCCCATGGCTTGGACATCTTCCTCTTTCTTTTTAGGCATTCTGTTTCTCTCTGCATTAAATGTTTTACCTCCTTCGAGTTTCCCAGCCTTGATACCATTTTCGATCATTTCCCCAGAGATTACCATATCCTAAAAATTCTTCGTGGTCTTGCCAACAAGTCTATTGTAGTATGAGGCCTGTAGTGTATTCACAAAAAGGACAGTGGTTTCCTTCTGAGTTAAGGGCGGTTGTACTTGGGTGGCCATGTTCCTCCACCTCTGAGCATACTCTTTGAAGCTCTCAGTAACCTTTTTCTCCATATTTTGCATGGTGAGACGGTCAGGTGTCATGTCGGTCACATGCTTGTATTGGTTTAGAAAAGCCCTGGCCAAATCATTCGAAGAGCAAATCTGATCCTTGCTCAATTGACTATACCACCTAATTGCGGACCCGCTGAGGCTATCCTGGAAGCAGTGAATCAAAAGCTTATCATTATCTATGTGACTTGCCATTTTTTGGCAGAACATGGTGATGGGGTTGATGGATCGGTCGTCTCGTCATATTTCACAAAGTCAGGGACCTTGAATCTAAGAGGAATGACTAAATTGAGGACCAAGCATCGTTCTTTCACATCCACACTTCCGAATACGTTTGTATTTTCTACTGCCGAGAGCCTTTCATCTAACAACTGATATTTCCCTCGAGAATCTGTCAACTCAACCATATTTGACTCAACCATTTTCAACTTTTCCTATTCAGCTGGGTCGTCTAAGTTCAGGGTGTTGCTAGGGTTAATTGTGTTTTAGCCATCCATCATTATGACCTTACTCTGACCCTTTTGTGCCTCTATCCCTTCTCTAGCGACCAAGTTTTCAGTGTATTCCTTTCCCTTGATTACGGCGGACATCAGCTCCATCAATTTAGTCATCTGATCCTTAGATTCTGCTTGATACTTTGCCAGCTGTTCATGCAATTCTTCCTGTACCCTTTCCATTCTTTCCATTCGGGCAACTTGTTCATTCTCCATATCACTAGTCTGTATTAAAAAGGGTACTCAGTACTTCTTATACCGCTGATTTGGAATAGAAGCTTATTCAAAACTCTTAAAGCCAAGCCAACTTCTGTTTTATTTTCCCCAAATGTATGTCATGATGAATGAGCCATGATTTTCATTTGATGCATGTGAAGAATAAACAAAATGAAGTATAGACATATATAGTGGAAACATGCTGACCATGTATGTAATAAATGCAATCACGATGCCAACATGCTGCAAGCAAAAATAAATAAATCCACACATGGATCTATGCAATGAATGACCATGTATATTTCAGTGTATTTCCCAATGAATGATCATATACAATATGAACGCAACACGATGTCAATTATGATGTATGTAAACAATGAATGATTGACATAGAGTATATACAAAGAAACTCATGCTGACCATGTGTGTCATGAAGACCTAATGCTAAAATGATGTATGTAATAAGCAAATTAGTGCATGAACATATAGAAAAATCATGCTGACTATGTTTGTCATGAATACCACCTGATGCTACCAAGATGCATGTATGAATGTATGGTATGAGAAATAATTGATCAGATGCAAAATGCAAAAGGAAAGATATCACAGAGGAAATAAGAATCGGAGGAACTTAATCATCAACATCTCATAAATTGAAGCACAACCAATTCATTCCCAAATCAACATTCACAATGGTATAAACCATGTTTACAAAATCATGAGCAGTGGTTAAAACTGTCTTTACAAGCACTTTATTCTTCCTAGCATCCTAAGGCTATAAGAGCTAGCTATTGAAGATGTGAAATCCTACTGCATTATATCAAACCAAAGTCTTTCTACATCATTGCCGTAAATCTCCCAATCCAAATGACGCTTTCCCAACCCTCTATCAATTAGCATCATTGGATCGATCCACTTGCTCTCTATAAGAGACTGCACTTTCTTTTTGAATGCTATACAATCTTCAATGTTATGGTCGGCAATTCCACAGTGATAATCACATTTTGCATTTGGATTATACCACTTTGGATATGGTGGTAATAGGGATTTCAGCAGGATACAGGCAACCATGTGATTTTGGATCAATATAGGGAGAAGCTCTCGATAGCTGATTGGAATGGGATCATACTGCTCTTGAGTCTTGTTTTTGGCTTGTTTCTTAATCACACATGGCCTAGGAGTTGGGGCACTTGGTGGTGGCACTAAGGTCCGAACCGGAGTGTTTACATAAAGAGATGGTGAAATAACAAGGCAACTGGATTTGGACACGGAGTCTTTGGAGGTTGTATATAGTTCGAGGTTCCTATCCCGAATGCTTGATAAGGTGATTGATGAGGGAAATAGTACGAACTGCAAGTTGGTGGTGATGAAATGAGATTTAGGGGTCCTGTAATGATCATCCCAGTGGACAATTGAGCCATAGTGGGGTAGGGATACTGGTCTGGACTTAGAGCAGTTTGCAGGTATGGTACAGGATTCGTGATTTCTGTCTTTGGTATCAGGCTCTCTGGTTTAATCATTTTCTCGATTTTGTCTACAATTTCATCAGGGTTGCACCCTTTGTAACAGTGGCAAGCGTAGGATCTAGCAAGGATTGTATGTTCTGGACCTAAAGGTTTTGGTTGATCCAAAAGTAATGAAGAACCCTCAGAAAATTCCCCTTTACTCTTACCCATATCCTCAAACATTTTCATAAATTTGACAAGCTGTTCCTTCAAAAAAATTATGCTAACTATGACTGTATTCTACAATGAATGAGCATACATGCTTACGATTGTAACATGATGTCAAAATGATACATGCAAAGAATAAATGAATTAACACCATGGTATATACAAAGAAATCAATGGCTACACAAAAATGGTGGGACCAAATTTTGATTATTCAAAAATCTCATTATGCAAGATTTGCCTCCACATTTAATCTACAATTTTTTGAAACATGTTTTCTCTATGAAAAACCACACATATTATTTTCAAAAGAATTTTGGAATAATGGATCCTACTATGGTACAATATGCAAATGTTCATGTAACACTATCGGTTTATGAAAACACAAAATGAGATTATTATTACCAATTGTTTATTGCAAAGAATGAGATCAAAAATACAACGATAAATGTACATGCTTTATTCACACATGCATGAAATGTGCCAAAAGAAAAAATGTTTGAAAAAGAATGTTTTGATATTTTCAATTTTTTTTTTAAAAAAAAACTAGTGAACACTTGCCCCAATATTATTGACTCATCTAGGCATCACGATGCCTTCAGAGCAGGATATTAAACTTATTACGGGCGATGTACGTACATCGTTGCCCGATCTACAACCCTTATTTAGAGTGTAAAATAGGTAACAAAAGGTTTAGAAATGTCCCACCATGTGTTCCTATCTTCAGTGTATCTAATGAAAATCCGGCATGGCTTCGCCTAGGTTTACTATATGAGGGTGAATCAATTCTAAAGGCCCTGAATTGCTTCTCACTGTCGCCGATGAAGGCTAGTAAGGCACCCCAATAAAAGCGGGTTCAATTCGTTAGAGTATATTTTCCTAAGCCCATAAGGAGGATCATCACGAAGGCATTAGATACTTTATACTCCGGAAGTGTTTCACTAGCCCATACGAAGGATCATCACGAAGGCGTAGTTACTTTACTCCCACTTAAAAGGACGGAACCCGGGTAGAGGGTTCATGTTATGCAAATGCAGATATAGTGTGTGCGGAGGAACAAAACAAACCTTTCACCACCTATTCTACACCACTTATTCTATATACCCCACTAGAATCAAACAATATAAAGCATCAATCAAGCAAACATATAAATATACACAACAAAATAACCAGAGAACAAATAATAATATGCATCCATATGAAGATGGACAAATTTAAAACATTTTATTATTTTCAAAATTCTCTTTATTATTTTAAAAATATGAGAATTAAAATTAAATATTAATTAAACCAACAAAATCGAGACTTAGATAACACACGATTAATTCTAGGCCTGACTCTCTAAAAAGTCTCCATTAGAGTCGCCAAGCTGTCGATACGTGATCCTGAATCGCGGGCGACCCGTTCGAGTGAGGACGAAAATAGAGGAAGCAGAGGAAAAGACGACTTAATTCCTCTAGAAATAAAATAAATAGTTGAGGGTATGAAAATGGCCTCGTAAAAAGACATGGAGTCGCCACCAATCTTTTTTAGCTAGGTGTGATCGGCCACCTATTAAAACCGATTTTATAAAACATTTTAAAATTAATTAAAACATTTTTAAAACCAATTTCAAGTCTGCATTATAAACTAGAGAAATCAAAGAAGCAGGTTCGGGAGTCAGTTACATGCAGGGAAGGATTAGAACCCCCACAACGCCCGCTTAAAACGGTACCTTATTAATCGTGTGTTATTCCAAGTCTCGGTAAAAAAAGTCGATTTTAATTTAGTATTTCAAGTTAAATCCCAATTTAAAGAAAAATAATTCCATTTTTAATTGAAAATGATAAGGAATTTATTAATTCAAAATTTTCCTATATTCGTCGACAAAATCGACAAAATATAAAATTCTTTGTTCATTTGGAAAACTTTTCGAATCATTCTCGTTTTTTGAAGGAAAGATATTCCTTTATTAATGATAATTGATGATATTCCCTCCAGCAAACCCGGTAGAGAACTCATGAATTATTTTAACTCGGGAATATCTTTATTTTTACTGAAAATCATTATCTTTTTCAAAACATTTAAAAATATGAATATGAACATGTATGACATAAATAAAATGACATGGAAAAGTCTAGATAATATAATGCATCCTAAATGATATGACATAATTTAAATGACATAGTATATTCTTAATAAAAATGAAAAATCCTAAGTATCATGGTATATTTTAAATGAGATAAAATGATTTAAATGACATGGCAATTCTAAATGATATGGCATATTTTAAATGACATGGCATATTCTAAAAAATTAAACCTAGATGACATGGAATATGATGAAATGTCATGAAACATAAAATAATGCTATCATAAAATATGCATGAAAATAAAATAAAAATGCATGAGCATAGTATATGCTAAATAATGTGACAAAAATAAATGACTAAATAAAAAAAAATATGGGATATCATGAAACATTCAAAATCATATGGCAAACAATATAAGATCATAAAATGTGAATCAAAATAATAATAATACCATGGAAAATATCATAGCAAAAATCACACATTTAAATAAAATGCATGAACATAGAAAATGCAATGCATGAAAATGCATTTTTTTCTTTAATTAAAGAAATTTGTATATCTAAAAAGATATCCGGCTACCTTAGGAAAATATGTCAAATTGGATTTTCTAAAAAAACAAAAACTTTGTGATTGTTTGAAAACAATTTTGAGGAAAACTTGAATAAAAATTAAAACCCTTACCAAACCCTTTTAAAATGGCTCTAATTTCCTAAGTTTAAAACCCCAAACTTAACCACCCTTAACCGAGATTTATAAAATCATTTTTAAAGTTTAAAAAGGCTTAGAAACTACCCTAAGACAGTAGCTAAAGCTTCTAACCAACCCCCTCTAAATGCCTTTACTGTCCGGTTTCTCTTTTGATTTCAAATCTGCCTCTACTGTCCGGTTTTGTCACACGATTTTTTTTCTTATTTTTAAAAACTCAAAAAAATCTAAAAAACATACCGGAGACTCAATACATGTAAATATACACGATAAAAAATTTGTTTAATTTTCTGATTAAAGATGACTGCCTAGAAAAATCGGAGAAGTTCGAGTACTGGGTGAAAAAAAACTATTTTGTCAAAACACATTTTTTGCCTCTCATAAAGTCATTAAAAATCAAAGTAAAATTGTTGGAGATCATCCTAAAGACATAAGGACAGTAGCTAAAACATTTAAAAACCTTGGACAAAAATTGGCTAAGTAAAAGAAATCATAAAGGTAGAATAATCAATTTGACAATTCCTTAATTTTCCACAAGTATGCTCAAGAGAGGATGACTTTGAGCCATTGATTGGCCTAAGTCATAAATCATGTGGCAATGACATGGAATGCATGAATATACAACAAATGAAATGTACGAAATGCATGGTCTAAAGGTCTAAATTGTAAAGGAAATGCATGATAATTCAAGACAACCTAAATGCCTATCATGAATTTGCATGGCAATAAATGCTATCCTAACTCAATATGCATGCAATGCTTGATAATGTAAATGTGACTTGGACCTAATATGTTATGAATATGCATAAAATGTTAATGTAACCTAAGATCTAAATAGCATTGTAATGCATGATAATACCAATGTGATTTAAGACTCAATATGCATGGCAATACCAATATGGCCTAGACCTAAAATGTAATGAACATGCATAGCAATACTATGAACATACAATGACCAATGAAACTAATGTCAATGTTGGAGCAAACAACAACTAATACACAATTTCAATATATGATAATGCAAAACATGTTACCTAAACAAAATGCAAATGCATGATAAGGCAAGGGATGCATGAAGAGGACAAATGTAGCTACATGATGCTCTAATGCAATCCTATCAAGTAAATGACACAAGTACATGACAAATCATATTAAGATGCATAATGTCATGACATTTTCATAAGCATATGACATACTAAATCAAAAGGCACAAGCTCATGGCATGGAGATGCAAACAAGTCAAAAAACAAGGTGAAAATGCACATGCAAGGCATATCAATATGGAGTAGACGAATGGCCATGTAACACAATGATGGCATTTTATCAAAGCATTTTCATAAGCACATGGCATACTAAAATCAAAATGTACAAGTTTATGGCATGGAGATGCAAACAAGTTAAGAAGCAAAAGGAAAATGCACATGCAAGGCATTCAAAAATGGAGTTGCCGAATGGTCATGGAACAAAATAAAGAAAATGCAAACATGTTTATAATATAAGACATGATACATGAAAAAAATGCACAACATGAGCATATGAACACCATAACCGAATATGAAAGGATACAATATCAAGCATGGAAATGACATATAGAAACAAATATAGCATAGAAAATAATGTAAAGAACATAAAAAAATTAAACATAGCCATGCAAAGCAAATAACAACCAAAACTAGTAAATAAAACAAGGAAAGTTAAGCTCCATGGTTGGTATCAAATGGGCATAACCTCTCACCTAACCATAATCACTTGGTCTTGCCAAGATCATGAAGCCTTTCCATCTCAATAAAATAGAAAATAAACCATGTTAAACAAAAAAAAAATAAGGTGAGCTTCATGGTAGGTAAAAATGGGCATAACCTCTCTCCTAACCATGGTCACTTGGTCTAGCCAAGATCATGTAGCCATTTCAACTTTTTTGCTTCATCTTTTGTAAAAAATCAGAACCTTAGAATACTCTAAAAAACCTTCTAAAAATCATTTTTCACAACAACATGCAAGGAAGAAAAAAGGAAAACCAAAGGAAAGTAAATATGCCATATTCGGCCATAGCATGAATCAATGTAAAAAAAAAATTGTTTTCCACCATTTTAATGAAGAAAAAGAGATGAAAACATAAGTAAACATTAAAAAACTTTATTTCTATGAAAAGTGTAGTAGGAAAACAAGAAAACACCATAGAAAACAAGAAGAAAGTTATGCTTAGAACTTGGTAGAGATGACTACCTTCAAGCTCTCTATTGAAAACCTTTTTTTTTCTTTCTTTCAAAACCTTTTTCTTTTCCAAATTAGCTACTATTTCCAGCCAAACAACATATGAAAAAATGAAACCAACCCCCCCTCTTTAGCCTTGGCCGAATGGCCTCTCACCTTTGGATGGGAATTGTACTTTTTTCTCCTCTAATCTTGGCCTTTAGATCAAGATATTTTGATGACAACATAAAAATGTCATCTTGCCAATTGATAGCAGCCCTTAAGATGTGTACTCAACCCTTGTAGTAACCTTAGCCCTTAGATGCAAAAGAAGACCAATCCCATGCACTCCCTTGCTTGCTCCCTTGAGTGCCTACCTTTGGATGAGTTGTGCTCTTCCATTCTTGGTCATTGGATGAGGACAACATAAAAATGACATCTTGTAGATTAAATCCAGCCCTCAACATGTGTACTCAGCCCTTGTAGATGGCCTAAGCCATTGGATGAAAAGAGACAATCCCATGCACTCCCTTGCTTAACCGAATGGATGCTCACCCTTGGACGAATTGTGCTCATCTTTTTTCTTCCATTCTTATCCATTGGATGAGGGTTATTTCATGACAAATAAAAATTTCATCTTGGCATTTAAACTTGGCCATTGGATGGTGCGTTCAACTTTCCTACAAGGCACCTAAGCCATTGGATGAAGAGGGGACCATTTGCAAGGTGTTAGTGGTAGCATGTGGCTTGATAGTGACTAAGGAATTAAATTGTTCAAGCTTCCTTCTTCTCCTCTATGCTGGCTGACCAATGGAAGAAAAAATCCTAGCAATTCCTTCTTCTTTCATATTTTCCTCAATTACAAATTTGCCCTTCTTGGTTTCTTTGGTAAAATAACCTTTTCCCCCCGAACCTAAATAAATAGCAAACGGACTCCAAATTCAAATTTTCTTTTCTCAATACTTCCAAAATATTAAAAAATAGAATTTTGAAAGTTTTCAAAAAATTTCGAGTCCATTTGCTATTTATTTCGGATTTATTTCCGAAATTGCCTCTTTTATGTACCCGAACTTTACCATTTCTTAAACGAGCTCCGAATCTAGATTTTTCTTCACCAATCATTTCCGAATAATTTAAAAATGTGATCTGAAAGTTTTCATAATTTTTGGAGCTCATTTGCTATTTTTCGGGATTTATCTGCT
Source organism: Fremontodendron californicum (assembly GCA_030761205.1). NCBI lineage: Eukaryota > Viridiplantae > Streptophyta > Magnoliopsida > Malvales > Malvaceae > Fremontodendron > Fremontodendron californicum. Next base: position 27,329,709 of record JAULJL010000009.1, read on the forward strand.
TGAATTACTACATAGGGACCTAGGATTTGGCCATTTTTCAAACGAACTCCGAATCAATATTTTCTTTCGCCAATATCTTTCAAATAATTTAAAAATGTGATCTGAAATGTTTTAGAATTTTTGGAACTCGTTTGCTATTTTTTTAGGATTTATCCTGTTGAATTTCTACATAGTGGGCTCGAGATTTGACCATTTCGCAAACGAACTCCGAATCAAGATTTTCTTTCTCCAATCTGTTCGAAATGATTTAAGAATGAGATTTGCACATTTTTAGAATTTTTGGAGTTCATTTGCTATTTTTCCCATATTTTCCAATTTTGCCCTTTTGTCTCCGAAACCCGATTTTGCTCAAAACAAGTTCGATTTTCAGATTTTCTTCAAATTGAGCCTTGGGCTATCCTTGTTTAGTCATTCCTCATTAATTAGGGGCTTTAGTCCTACTGAATCAGGCCATTTCTGTAATTCTTCCAAATTTCACCGAATTCAACCAAAAAACACTAATTCTCAATTTTCTTCCGAATTGACTTTTCTAAATCAATTTTTCTTCCAAGTGGCTTCGGCATTACCCGTATTTAGTACTTATCTTTCATTTGGAACCTCAATTCTGATCAATTTTATCGCATTTTCCCCAAATTTCTCGAACTAGGGTTTCTTTTCTGTTGAATCTCTGTAACCCAACTTTCGAACTCCATATCTTCCAATGTAGACCTCGGATTATCAAAATTCTTTCACTGTTTTTCAATTGAACTTCAAATCTTGATATTGAAAGTGGGGTGACTTTTTAGTAGTTGAGTTTTTTGAGGTTGACTTTTTTAGGGTTGACTTTTTGAGTTTGACTTTTTCCATCTGCTTTCTTAGACTAAGTCTCGGAGTACCACCTACCAGATGAGCAAAGCCTTTTAGCATTTTGAAACACCAATTTAGGAAGAAAATGTACTTGATTTAGGGGTCCGGACAAAATTAGATGTCTACAGCAGGCATAAAGCATTCTGGTTTGGACAAGAAAGATAGGTTGTGGAACGGTTCTTGTAGTTGCTTTTTAATCGGTTGATTACAAGAGTGCCCTAGACATTCGGTTGAGTTCATTACTCATATCCACAACAAGTGAGCATTGCATAAGAAGACAAGAAAGTGACCTGAACTCTTCCTCAATGTTCTAGGATTTCATAAGTCGAAATCCAATAGTGGTATCAAAGCCTACAGGTTGTTTAATATGCATGCTTTAAGGTTGGAAGAACATATAAATGCATGGTGATTAGGGTTCCAAGCCTTTCCCCTATTCGACTGTTTGAAATGCATGTTTCTGTTCTTTGTTTTTTCAACCCTTGCTTGTTAGAATAATAAGTTATTCTATGCATGTTTATTAAACCGAATGCATGTCTTTTATTAACTTGTAACCTTATAAGGTATTTCAAAGCAAATTAATATGATAGTCATTCTTATGTTCGAATGGATTTGATTGCAATCTATAAGTTTTTTTTGGTACGTTTTGGCATAATGATATTATCTTATTTATTTTGTGTTTGGAAATATCTTGTTGTGATGAATATGCTAATTTGGGTACACAATTGCATGATGCAAATGGCTAGGGCCACAAAAGGCATAGTAGCCGAATTAAACAAAGACCTTAAGCTTGATGGTGATCATTACCATATGACAGCAAAAGATTCAATTCATTCTCACCGAACAAGATTTATTGGATATAATATCCAAAGAGGTTGTTGAACCAACTTCAGAATCTACACAAGAGGTAAGAGGGGAGTATGATGCCTTTAAAAAGAAAGACACCATGGCTCGGATTACATTGTTAAGTACGATGACCGATGACCTTACGGTTGATTTTGCCATGCTTGAAACTGTCGACGCCATATGGGACAAGGCAAAGAATAAGTTTGGTCATAACATGAGAAGACACTTGTGAGAAATGTCTCATATGATCTCTTGTTTAACATCAGCTAGTCATACTCTCACGGATGAGCAACAAGTGCAATCCGTAATAAGATCCGTACTTGAAGATGAGTGGCAATTGATGAAGGTCAATTTACACCACAAAGTTAAAATTAAGACCTTTGATGATATCACGAGGCATTTGCTTCTCGAGGCAAAAGTTATGGATATCAAGAATCCATCTAAGGCATATGTTGTCGAAACTTTCTTTTCCATAAGGAGAAAGAAGAAAGGGTTCAAGAAAAAGGCATTCAACATAAGGGATGTAACCTCTAAGAGGAAATTCAAGAAAGATTGGAAACCAAGGAACAAAAGCAAGGTTAAGTGCTTTAATTGCAATAAGAAGGGGCATTTTGCAGAAGAGTGCAAACAGCCTAAAGTGCGTATCTCTTCTTCTACTTCATTTGTGCATGTTATGTCATGTACTCTTATGGCTGAATCTAACTCTTCGTGGGTTATTGATTCAGGTGCCACCGACCACATCATAAGGGATCGTGGCTTCTTTGTCAATTATCGAAAGATACCAGCTCGGACTAAATGGGTTTCTGTTGGTGAGAACACAAGGCTTGAAATAGAAGGCAAAGGAACTTGTGTAGTACCTTTGAAGAGTGGACACAATATGATTTTAATTGATGTCTTATATGCACCAAGTATTCGGAGAAACTTAGTCTCCGTTACTAGTTTATTGCGCTTTGGATTCCAATTAAATTTCCACGACAATGTAGTTGATATTTATCTCAATAAAGTAAGAATAAGTTCTTGCTTCCTAAATGGTGATTTCTTTGTGTTAGATACTGTTATAAGTAATAGTAGTTGTCTTATGGCCAATGCAAATGATGGGTTCATTTGGCATACAAGGTTAGGACATATAGGGCAAGAAAGGATGAAAAAGTTAGCTAAAAGTGTCTTACTTGGTTCTTTATCTAATGTGTCCCTCCCAACTTGTGAGATATGTCTCACGGGTATGGAAACAAGAAAACCATTTGGAAAAGCTTAAAGAAGTGAATATCCATTGCAAGTAATACATTTTGATGTTTGTGGTCCCGTGAATGTGACATCTAGAAAAGGTTTTAGAAACATTATCACATTCACAAATGACTATACTCGATTCACCCATGTCTATTTGATAAAGTACAAGAGTGAAGCATTAAGGTGTTTCAAAACTTATGTGACTTTAGTAGAGAATCAAATAGAAAGGAAGATTAAGTCATTAAGGACTGATCGAGGTGGAGAGTATTTGTCAAATGAATTCAAGGGGTTATGTGATGATAAAGGAATATCAAGACAATTGACTATTCCTAGAACACCCCAACAGAATGGACTGGCGGAGAAAAAGAATAGAACTCTCTCAGACATGGTGAGATGCATGATGTCTCAAGCCAACATGGACATTTCCTTTTGGGGAGATGCATTACTCACGGCTGTCTATATATTGAATAATGTGCCATCCAAATCTATTTTATCTACTCTTTATGAATTATGGACTAGAAGAAAACTAGATTTGAGTAATCTAAGGCCTTGGGGCTTTGCAGCCTATGTCCATAATCCAAATCATATTCTTGGTAAATTAGGACCAAGTGGGAAGAAATGTGTTCTTCTCGGTTATTCTAAACATTTTAAAGGATATGTGTTCATGGGTTTGGAATATAAGGATAGACAAGTTGAATTCGAATCAAGGGATGCAACTTTCTTAGAAAATGAGTTTCCTAAGAAAGGGAAAGGTGATAAGAATTATCCATTATATAATGAATCTGGACAAACTAGCACTAGTGATGTGCTAATATCACTTAATAAAAGTGATAGGGTATTGGATCAAGTGGGAGCTTAGTGCCTCCACAAGTTGTTGGTCATAGTGGCAACAAAGACCTAAATCAGCCTATAGATGAATTAGGTGATCAAAATGATCAAAACGTTGATCAAGTGATGGTCCAACAAAATGAGGATGAGTTACCTCAAGAAGAGCATCACGAGGATGAGTTACCTCATGTAGAGCCTAATGAGGATGTGTTACCTCATGAAGAACTTAATGAGAATGCAAATATGCATGATCAAGAAGAACATGTTGCTCCTACTATTCTTAGACGTTCTTCTAGAAAATTCAAACCTCCAAGTAAGTGGTGGATTTTGGATGAAAATGAGGCTTATTTGGTGTCCTCTATGGATGATGATCCTCAAAGTTTGAAAAAAGCTCTTGAAAGTCCAGATTGTGATAAATGGATAGTTGCAATGGAAAATAAATTGAATCTATGTATGTGAATAAAGTATGGGACTTAGTTGATCTTCCTAAAGATAGAAAGGCCATCGGGAACAAATAGGTTCTCAAGATCAAGAGAAAAGTGGATGGTACAATTGAGAGGTACAAGGCACGTTTGGTTGCCAAGGGGTATACACAAGTAGAAGGTATTGATTATAAAGATACTTTCTCACCTGTTGTGAGATTCAACTCCATCAGGTTGAAACTAGTTATTGTTGCTAATCTTGACTTGGAATTACATGAAATGGATGTTAAGACTGCCTTCCTCAATGGCGATTTGACTGAAGAGATCTACATGAAATAACCAGAAGGTTTCATAGTATAAGGTAAGCACACAAGGTATGTCGACTAAAGAAGTCGATATATGGTCTTAAACAATCTTCAAGATAATGGAATTTGAAGTTCCATGAATCAGTCTTGAACTTTGGTTTCAAGAGGATGGCTGAAGCTCATTGTGTTTATGTCTTAAATTCCAAGAACAAGTTCGTAATTATGTAATTATATGTTGATGACATACTGTTTGCTAGTAATGGTTTGAGTTTTGTGCACACCATTAAGAAATGGTTGTCTTCCACCTTTGATATGAAGGATATGGAAGAAGCGGCTTACATTCTTGGAGTTAAGAACAAGTGTACTCTCATTTTAAGAACAATATATGTCCATTAGACAACGAATGTCTAAACCTCAAGACAAAAAATGTCTTTTACTCATTCACTTGAGCAGTCTCATCTCTATTCTTACAAAAAGAATAGAGGCAGATTGTTTGTGTGAGTGAACCAATCCTCTACCTATGTTTGACATATAATTTTTATTCATTGTGAAACATATAGAATATGCATAGAATTGTATTGAACTCATAAAACACAATTCATTCAATCAATCATAATAAGGTACAAGTACATGACAATAAGAAGTTCATAAACGAACTATACTCTACGGAGACCCATTGCCCTAACATGTTTGGCAAACAAGATTGGTGGTATAGGTTTAGTTAAAGGATCCTCCACCAACTCATCCGTAGAGATGTATTCCATTTGAACTTCTTTCCCTTCTATTGCATCTCTTATAAAGTTATACTTAATCCGTATATGCTTGGTCTTTCAATGATATTTCAGATCCTTAATATAAGCCAAAGCAGCCATGCTATCACAAAAGATAGTGGTTGGCTTATCATTAGGTTCTACAACACCTAAGTGACCAAGGAAATGACCAAGCCACAAGGCTTCTTGCACAACAACAAATTTGGCAACAAATCCATGCAAGCCTGCTTCTCACTATTAAGCAAAAAAATATAACCTGATATAGACTTGTATTTATCTCTATCACCACCCTAATCAGCATCCGTGTATCTTTGCAACCTTAGGTTACCCTTTTGCTAACACAACCAATAGTCTTTCATTCCTTTAAGGTAACAAAATATTCTTTTGACACACTTCCTATGCTGTTGACTAGGGTTGGATGAATACCTAGCTAACAAACCAACCGCTTGGCTAATGTCCGGCCTAATACATAACATGGCATACGTTAGACTTCCAATGGCATTCAAATATGGAACTCTTTTCATATCTTCCTTTTCTTCAAGACTTTGTGGACACAATGCTTCACCAATTTCACAATTGTGAGAAATAGGAGTACTCATAGGCTTTGAGTTGTGCTTGTTGAAGCATTCAAGAATGTTATTGAACAGTAAGTCATCAACATATAATGACATAATTATAACTTGTTCTTGGAATTTAAGACTTAAACACAATGGTTTTCATCCATCATCCTGAAACCAAAGTTCAAGAAAGATTCATGGAACTTCAAATACCATTGTCTTGAAGCTTGTTTAAGACCATATATCGACTTCTTTAGTCGACATACCTTGTGTTCCTTGCCTTCTACTATGGAACCTTCTGGTTGTTTCATGTAGATCTCTTCACTCAAATCACCATTGAGGAAGGCAGTCTTAATGTTAGGGAGGACCTAGAGCCAGGCCCACTGTTGTCTAGTTGTCCAAACCGGACGCAAAATCGGAACACCGAAACAACTCCTACACAGCTATCCCAACATAAATGGGTTCGGATTGGGTGCAATGCAGCTACATCACCTATCATGCACCCTCACTCAGATGCTGACATGTCGCACAATCTGGATTGTCCGTCAGCCTATAAATAGGGTACCCCTAGCCTACTCCAACACATCCCACCATAGGCCTAAAAATTGGACTAGAGAGAGAAAGTCCTCTAACCAGATCAGTTTTCCTATCTCACTCTACATTTTAAATTTTGGATATCCTAATTGATCCTAAGTGATCTTATGTCTTTATGTGCCAAAATTTGAGGTGATACTGACTTAAGCGTCAGAGCGTGCCCCGGAGGTAAACCTCCGGCGCCCCTTTCACCTCGTTGCTTCCTTGCAGGAAACCATCCAACTAGTGAAGATCACTTTAGTCTCGATGAGTCCAGATGTCAACCAATGTGATCCGATGTGCCACACGCCTCTAGCAGAAGGTTGATCACATCAGTTCCTAAGTGCCTTGTACACTCGGCGAGAGACTAACCACTTCGGTTCCCAAGTGCCACGCACATCTATTGACTTCGGCCCCCATGTGTCCGATGTCCACCTAAGTGCCACTTACTTTTGCCAAAGCACACCCAACACATCAGTACTCTAGTGTTCATTAGTGTTCAGCCTCAGTCTCTACCACTACAATAGCCAATCCACTCCAGCATACTCTCACAGTTGCAGACACTGATATTTTCACCCGCAATATTTGGTGCTTTCATTGAGAGAGCCAACAAGAAGTATGGCTCTTAAGAAGAAAGTCGCTACAAGGTTTGGAGCTCGTCGACCACTCCGAAGTGATCCACCTCCCATCAGAGGAAGAGAAGCGGACACCCCTTCTGGCACGCCTAAGGATTTATAACAGGACATATGTGTCCCCCAATGTACACCCTTCTTAAAGGAGCAAAGAGTGAGCAACGACCTCGACTAACTAAAGAACGATGTCCACAAGTTAACAAGATATAGTGAAGGATCTGGCTTATAAAAATCCCCCAATCACGGAAAACACTTCTGCTGTAAATAACATAAGAAAGGAGAGCGCGACAGATGAGGCCTGGGAATCTGAGAACACTTCCACCATCGAAACATTACCAAGTACCCCGCTTATCCCCTTTAAGCTCCCCATGTCTAGTAAAGAGGCAAGCCAAGTAGACATGGAAGAAGGACCAACACGCTCACATCTCCAAGGCTCACACGCCAAGGAGCTCAATACAAAGCTCGGACGCTTCTGCTAAGATAAAGGAGATGAGAAGGATGTGAGAAGACTCAAGTCCTCTTCAAACACAAGCACAAATCCAACGACTCTCACATCGACAAACAAAAAGAGTCGCTCACAAATGAAGTACGAGAGGCAAGAGACCTCAGCTGGAGCTGAGATATCAGGTGGCACATCTCCTTTCATGAAGGCGTCATCGCCTAGTAATTCACATAATCACACTTGAGCCAATTCCAAGCAATCCGCGCACATCAAACAAGAGGGAATATGTTGACACTTAAAAAGACTTCCCCGCCAACATCAAGCAATTAAGAGATGACGTCCGTGGTCTGGCCCAAGTCATTTAAAAGCTTACTACAAGAAATCAATTGCAAAACTAAAGGCTAGACGCAAAGAGTGCTCCCGCCATAATGAAAGAGGTCGGAGAAGATGTGAAACTGAAGATACATGGCAGTCCGATTATACTTTGGACACAAAGACATTGCCAAACCAATCACTCCTACCGATACAACTCCTTAAATGAGCAAAAGAAGTGGATGCTCAAGGAAGAAGTTTGAAAATCATGTCTAGAGCCACAACACACCATGGACCCAACAGATAAGTTTGAGCGCAAGAAGGGACATTGGAGAGCTTAAGTTGAAGTTAAGCGAAGAGGCTTGATATGCAAACGAAGCTCGTTGACTTTGGTAAAATGGCCGAAAGACATGAGAGCAAGATGGAAGCTAGAAAAATAGCAAACTGATGAGCGCATCACTCTTCAATCTTGGGACACTAAGGAATTCTCCCTTCACTCAAGAAAGTGACATTGCCATCTCAAGAATTCGGACTTCAACCAACGAAGTCCTATGATGGCGCATTTGATTTTGTCAATCACTTGGTAATGCCCTACACGGACATATCAATCCAAGGTGCAAGTGATGCCACCAAGGACCATCGTCGATTTTAGAAAGCTAGGACTTCATCCCCCAACATCCCTAGCAAAACAAGACTTCAATCGCCATTCCGATAGTCAAGCAAAGGTTAGACAAGTCTCTAACAAAGCAGACATAAGCTCAGAGGTCACCAAGAGCTTAAGCTTCACCTCGCCTAAGCTAACTACGGGCCCTTTGACTACCATAAAGGGCATCGCGGATCTCCCCCGAAGAGAGGAAGAGTTGGCCGAACAAATGATGGTAACACCAGAGAACTTATGTTCTCTACTACTGCGGCCACTACAATCATTACGTGAATCTCCAAAGATGACATATTCGAGAAAGTGAACTGTGAGTTCAACTCCTCGATGTGTAAACAGCATGGCTGGCTAACACAAGCAACATGTATCTACATACAACATTGACACAAGAGTTCGCCCATGAATCTCCTAAGGTCCTTTGTTCACACCAAGGGGAGATGGGAATCTCAAAGGCATGCACTATGTCAACCTGGGATACTCATAAGGAACGTGGCCGAAGCCCTTAAGGAACACTCTCGGAATCTCATCAACATGTGCCCCTATGCTAATTCTAAGCGTGGACACTACTTTCGTAGCACAAGCTAAACGCTAGAGCATGCTCAAAGTATGACTACGGAGACAACTCTAGTGAAAACTAGGCGCAAAAGCTTTCCTCAACCACGACATCTCTTAAAATCATCAAGATGGCGTTCTACCAAAGCATGTAAAATCATGACAAAAGAATAAGTCCGCACGTAGCTAGATTCACATCATGCAAAAATAGAAAGCAAGAGGTTGTGGCTACAACGCTCACTCACATCCAAGATGGCCAAAGGACATCCTCCTTCGATAACAAAATTCCCAAGCCAAACCACACAAGGGCTTAGGCCACATATGGAAGAGCCTCCTTAGTGTGATCTCTTATCTGACACCTAAAGTGGCAAGACAAAGCTAATGTTACAGCAACTAAAGCTCAGGCTCAAGATACACAAAACACCAAATATCGATACAATGGTCCAACCACGACAAGGGAAAACACACTACACACTCATCTAAAGACATCACAGACTTAGCATTACAAAGAACTTTTGAGTGTGACAGGGAAGGCGACCTCCAGCAACAGCTCCTAAGTGAGAAAGCTAGGATGGATCGACGATCTCTACAAAATCCCCTAAGCCAGAGAGCTTGCGTGGATCAGCCACCTTCAAAAGAAGCTCATGAGTAAGAGAGCACGAACACATTGGTCACGTCCAACCAGGCCCTTGAGGGAGGAGGAGCTTGAGCACATCGACCTCTCGGACAAAGCTCCTCGCAATGACTAAAGATACTAAGTTAACGTCTTGGAAATATGGTGAGATAATAGTGCTTAAAATGACTATAGACAACAAATTGATGCTAAATGCGCAAACACAACATAAGGATGGAAGTTAGTTTGCAAGCCTTAAAAGAAACGGCTTAACTTCCTAAATTCCATTGACGGACACATCCATGGTCACAGCAAGGGATTAAGTGTTGGTTAATACTACGCTACCTCGGGCTCATGCAAAAACATGACAATCAAAGTGCAGCGGAAATAAAACAAAGAAGCACCCCAAGTACAACAGGATCTTAGGCTTGTGTTTGCATAGGTTTCTAACATTCAAAAACAATTAAATCACCATAAGATTTAGAACTTACCTACTTAAGATATTGTAACCTTAAGTTGCAAATCCTAATCTCGAATCCAAGATCTATAAAGCTTCAAACTTGTTCAAGACCACAAGAAGCACAATTGTCCTTTCTCTAGAGCTAGTCCACACGAACAGCTAATGGATCCTTCTCTAAGGTATGGTTATTCACTTGTGCTAGCAAGTTGATCCTAAGATCACAATCAAAAGATCTATATTCTTGTGTCTTTCTCCCTTAATCAGTCTCACTCAACTAGGTGAAGAAGCGGCAAGGAGAACACCAAGGTAGGTGGAATTGAGGCAAGCCTTAGGGAGCTTAGGGAGGCTGCGATTTCACTGTTTTGCTAGGTTAGAGTTCTCTTCTTGAAACCAAACTTTTTCTTAAGCAAAATCAGAATATCACAAATAGAATAGAGCTATCTTGGGCGGCTACAACCTCTAAAATAGATTATATAGTGGCGCACACCCTAATCCCTATCTCCCTATGCTTGGCCGGCCACTTGTAACTTGTTGCACAAGATTTTCATTAATCGACTTGGACTTAAACTATTTAATTCTAAGATGGATCAGTAGGCCCATTATATTATCTAATAATGATAATGGTCCAACAATCTTAATGCCTTAAGTTGGGCCAACCATCCTTAGTGGACAGTTCTAGATTAGAATAGTCGCTTTGGACCCTTTCTAATTTTGTCATGCTTATTTATTGGATAGATTAATTTCTAAACGAAAGTAATTTAATTCTCAATTAAATTTTCTTTCTCCTCATGAAACAATTCATGTCATTAATCTATTAATCGTCTATCGAAAGCAAAAAACTCAAACAACTTCCACGAGGAAGTCTCCCGATGTCAAACACATCGGATTCACGCCTGACGTAAAACACATTGGGACCAATGTCCCAATGTCATCTATACAAAAACGTTGCAATGGACTCCACAAGAGCAGACTCCCCCAACTTGCAACAACGAAAAAAGACAGCTTGTGGAAACACTAAAGTTAACCTCTCAAACATATGGCCTAACAAGAAAAAAGGAATACCTCCATGATTGGCCATATCATCCCTAAGTAAAGGTCCGAGCTAAGCTCTGTATGTGAACATATCTCATGCAAGCACTCTCTACGGATCTCAATAGCTAACATCAGTTGAATTCAAAGAAAACAACTCCACTCAAACACACCAACTTAAGCAATCATTTAAATTATTGCAACAATATCCGCTCTCAGAATGGGCGGATTACATCAGAAATGGTGTGAAAATGCACACCTACACTCCTCTCTTCAGAAACTCTCTCATCCAAGCTCTAAGGAAGAAAGAACAGTATCGGACCAACCTTATACGAGATTGGTCTCTGAAGGGGGAGAAGTACCCTTTTGAGAAGTCTCACCAATACGTCACATAAGGATGAACGCACCAAGCATCGAACAAAGGTGTACGTGACATAAGGAGATAACGAGAAAGAGAAAGAAAAAAGAAAAAAAAAATCCAATAACAGACACTTCATCCATTCATCAAGAAAATGGCAAAGTCATCACAAGAAGATGGAGTCTGAACACAAAAAATCTTATCTCTACTAAGTGAGGAAATAAAGTTGTTCAAATTCACCAAGGCAACAAAGGACTCGGACAAAAAGAATGTTCAAATGAAGTGGCAACAATGCTCTTGAAAGAAAGAAGCAAGCCTCGGACAACAAGCCACATTCACTTCCGGATGTGCAAAGGCTGCCACGTACACCAAAAAAAAAATGTGTAAAGAATGCTACTTTCTGATGTGCTAGCCACACCTAGCACATTAAAGAAAGAAATATACTTGTAGAACAATCGCGCTTACTTCCGAATATACAACGACTAACCACGCCTAGCACATGAGAAGGAGATGTGAGATCCACAATGGCAACCTACAAAAGAGTTGGTCATTCGGACACAGGCACATAAGGAAGCACAATTCACATCTTCCCCCATATTTTTGGACCGAGGAGAAAGGTTACAAAAATTCTGACACCAACAACATGTGTTTTGGACCAAAGGAGGAAGGTTACCAAAATTCCTACACCAACAACATGTGTATCGGACCAAAGTGGAAGGTTACCAAAAATTCCTGTACCAACATGTGTTTCGAACAAAAGGGGAAGGTTACAAACAATTCTACACCAACAACATGTGTTTCACACCAAGTAGGAAGAATACAAAAATCTACAACATCTTCCCATGTGTTCTTGTCCAAAAAAAGACATGAATAAACTTGGAACATAAGTTAGACACATAGGGGAGACGCAATGGACATGGGTTGAGGAAGCAACAACAATATCAAACAAGCTTCCAAGGCATACTCCAAGTGATCAAAACGGATTTCTAAGGTGCATCCTAAATGCCCCTAAATAATCCCAAGTGATCCCAAGTGTTGCCAAGTAATCTCAAGTGTTCTCCAGGTGGTCAAGACGAATTTCTAAGGTGCATCCTAAATGCCCCTAAGTGATCCCAAGTGATCCCAAATGTTCCCAAGTAATCTCAAGAGTTCTCCAGGTGGTCAAGATAGATTTTGAAGGCGTATCCTAAGTGCCCCTAAGTGATCCCAAGTGTTCCCAAGTAATTTCAAGTGTTCTCTAGGTGGTTAAGACAGATTTCTAAGGCGCATCCTGAGTGCCCCTAAGTGATCCCAAGTGTTCCCAAGTGATCAAGACGAGTTTCTAAGATGCATCCTAAGTGCCCCTAAGTGATCCCAAGTGTTTCCAAGTGATCAAGTCAGATTTCCAAGGTGCATCCTAAGTTCCCCCAAGTGACCCTAAGTGTCCCTAAAATAAGGACTAGGCAACAATAAAAACACTTGGGGAAGCATGCTCGAAAGTCAAAACACTTGGGGAAGCATGCTCGATAATCAAAATACTTGGGGAAGCATGCTCGAGAGCCAAAACACTTGGGGAGACATGTCCGAAAGTCAAAACATTTGGGGAAGCATGCTCGAAAGTCAAAACACTTGGGAAAGCATGCTCGAGAGTCAAAACACTTGGAAAAGCATGCTCGAGAGTTAAAAAACTTGGGAAAGCATGTCTGACAGTCCAAAAACTTGGGGAAGCTTGGACACGAGTCCAAACACTTGGGGAGACATGTCCGAAAGCCAAAACACTTGGGAACGCATGCTCAAGAGTCAAAACACTTGGGAAAGCATGCTCGAGAGTCAAAACACTTGGGAAAGCATGTCCGACAGTCCAAACACTTGGGAAGACAAGGTCTAAAGCCAAAACACTTGGGAAAGCTTGGACATGAGTACAAACACTTAGAGAAGCATGTCCGAAAGTCAAAACACTTGGGAAAGCCTGGACATAAGTCCAAACACTTGGGAAAGCTTGGACATGAGTCCAAACACTTGGGGAAGCATGTTCGAAAGTCAAAACACTTTGGAAAGCTTGGACATGAGTCCAAAACTTGGGGAAGCATGTCCGAAAGTCCAAACACTTGGGGAAGCATGGCCGAAACTCCAAACACTTGGGAAAGCAAGGCCGAAACTCCAAACACTTGGGAAGCATGGCCGAAACTCCAAGCATTTGGGAAGCATGGCCGAAACTCCAAACAATTAGGGGAGCATGGTGGAAACTACAAACACATAGGGGAGCAAGAGGGAATCACCAAACACATAAGAGGGCAAAACATGGTGTATTCCTCCTACGCTAGCAAAAGGCTCAACGAAAGTTATGGAAGCGGAAGTTGCCAACACTTTCGAACGGCAGTACGAGTTCTACAACTCATACTAGAAGGAGGGAGTACAGTGTATACACTTAGCGGACTTCAAGAAGAAGAAGCCGAACAACTCAAAACATTGTACGACGGGAAACAAAAAGGTGAACTTAAAATTATAAAACCAACAATGAGTTCCCACGCCAAAGTGCCAACATTCTACTACATGTGACTAGAGACATCTCCCACATAGGATGGGATGCCTGAATCCAGCAAACAAATAGAAAAGGGTAGCTAGCACAAGATGAGGGACGACCTCAAAGGAACAACTTGGCATGCACCAAGCTCAAAGAAGAGTAAAACAAGAGCTCACCAAGTATAGGCAAGTGCTTCCCGAAGTCACTACGGAAGCTCCTCCCCAATATGCCCAATGTGCCAAGCCTAACTCCTACCAAAGTGGCCTGCTGCGCTCACCAAAACTCTCTTGTAGAGAAAGAGACTAGGATAAAAGGCCAAGTAATGAGGAAGAGCTTGACCTCTAAAAATTCAAGTGATCACAAGAAGGCTTGGTGAAGAACATTTTGACTCAGACACGTGCATTAACAACTCATTTTAAAACACCTGCGGTGCACAAATAACATCTTTAAACATGACTTGAAGGTAGACGATGAGTGCAAAATTCACAGAGATGTGCACAGGCATCAAAATACAAATGGCCTCCAAGACGCCCGCTCAACCTCCAGCACGTCCGCGCACAATTATTGAGCCACATAAAGGCTCAACCATGTGCAACTTGCTAGTACTTTCACAAAAATACACAAGTGCCCACAAACGCATGCAAATGCCCATGGTGCAATGACTTCTTGACACAAACAAGAAATCTTTGCGTGTCTAGTGAGAAGACGACTTTGTTAGCACATAAGGACTTATGTGAGTCCATGACAAATGAAGTCATCTACACTTCCACAAAACATGCATGAGTTTCACAAACTCATACTAAGAGGAGTAGGGAGTAGCAAGCATATATACATACACGTAGCGGACAAATGACACAAAGAAAATGCTTACCACAAAAGAAGAGATCAATATGTTGGTGTAAGCCCTACAAGCCAATCTAGTTAGGCTTGTAAAACACTATTTATATATTCATGTATTGCACATTATAGTTTATTAATTATAATTGAGGTATTTCTTTATCCATAAGCATTGTTATAATTGTTATAAATGACTTGTGAAGATAAAGCCCATGAGATACAATGGCATTGCAAAGGAATTGTAAGGTGTTACAATTATGAGGATCTTTATGCATCAATGCCATGTTTCTAAACTGTTCCTGGTCATTGTATTATCAAGACAGGGCATTGAGAATGGTCAAAGACTGGCATATGTTAAGCCTTCATGCACTTGATGCATGCAACTGATCTCATAGGTTGGAAGTATAGAGATACTTGGGGATAACATATGGGTGCTTGTTAGTTGAACAAGTTCACTAAACATGACCCGCTATGAGAGTTCCATTTGGTATTTCACTCAAGGTTCTATGGTAAATACTCTCATGTGTCAATAATGTAAGTAATCCTTTGACTTGTGACACTAGGTCATCTTGTATGTGAACTGTCATACTTAGATTTCATCACGAACGGGTCCAAATCATGAGGATGCTTATGGTAGGGTGTTATTGGGTATGACATGAAGCATACGAAGATGAATGAGTGGTCCAGAGAGGATTCATCACCCTAAGTGATTAAGGGGACATATCTCACTTGTATCTGGCTTATATTAACTTATGGAAGTCCTTGGCCAAGGCAATACTTATGGAGTTAATAATAAAGCTGCAGATCTAATATGGAATAGGTTAAGAGTAGACACTGAACCATGCTCTTCCCTATCCTGGGATATTTGATGAAGGGATCGAATTACACAGACATATTGTACACGAAAGGCTAGTCGAAGCTTGATGACTCTCTTGGCATTTATGTGGTCATGATGCATTGCTAGATGACGCTCATTATCTATAAATATAAAGAGGAAATTCTTAATTGAATTTATTATATTTATTGACAACAAGTTAAGAGCCTAATGGGTCACACACAAAAGGTGATTGATGAAATTAAAATGAGATTGGGCCAGATTAAATATTCATTAAGTAAAGTGGGCTTAATGTGAATATTTAATAATATATGTATGATGGCTTTAGTGCAATAAGTCCAAGAGTTGGCATACACTAATCCTTGTAATATATATACAACTCTTATGTTGTTGCTGCCTCCCTAATGTAAGCTAACCTGAAAATCGACGCCTCACCCTCCTTTGTGCGTGGTTCGGCCGAATAGCTTAAGAGAAGAGAGAATATGATTTTTTCGTTTTCTTGAGGTTAACTATGAAAGAGGAGGAAGGTTTCTCACAACTTAGACTACTAGCATCGTCTTGTCAAAGCATAATCTCAACCTTGTGAAGGCTTTCAGATCACCTGTGTGGATTACTGTTAGAGGTCGGACAATTGGACGACTTTGATCTTCGACAAGCTAGTATTGTGTGCAAGAACAAGAACATCAAGAATCTATGATGTGGTTTCGGCAATCTCCATTATAGAGGTATGTGATTTTGATTGTTATCTGTTTTTCACAGCTTGATCATTTTGAATTCATAGGCAGATCCTTGTAGGGATTCGGTTTCTCTATGTTTTATTTTATTCCGCTGCGTTGTATGTTTAACTTGGTAATCAAATTATACATTATCTTTGTTTGAGCATGAGTCGAATCCCAACACAATAATGGGGCACGGACAAGAAATGGAGTTGAGCACAAGCTCCTCCAATTAAATAGAAGAACAATGGTGCACGAATCAATAATAGATTTTGACACGAGTTCATCCTACAACATACCATCACTCGAGTTGAACACAAGTTCCTCCTACAACATATCACCGCTCTACCATTTCACATAAGGAAAAAAGAGCGAAGGTAACAAGGCACAAAGTCCCCTCTAGTGGCCGAATCTCCAGCAAAGAAGAGAGAAAAAGCCTCGGACGAATAAAAAATTACAAAAGCATCCACGGGTATCTAAGTTTGGACTTAAGAGACCTTAAAGATGTCCACGCCTCGACAAGCACGTCCACCCATAAGAACTAAGTAGTACCAACAAGAGCACAACAACGGGCAACTCGCTGTCCCTCACTCAAACATGCGCAAACAAGCACAAACGTCCTTAGCATAATAGCTCTACGTGACATGCTGAAGCAATACCACAACAACTTTGTTCGCACATAATAACTTATGTGAATACTCACCTCCATGAAACATGCACAAGTTCCACAACTCACGCTAAGGAGGAAAGCAAGTGACAAGCATAAATACACAAATACCGCGAACAAAAGAAATTGTAGAGGAAAAATAATAGAAATGGATCAAAATGGCCGAACCTCACATCAAGACTTGTTGGAGAAAAAGCAAAAGTCCGAAAAGAATGGAAGTCTGAAGAAATGACTAAGTAGTGAGCTACCTTCACAACAAATAGACTCGGACAAAGTATTCACAACTTCATCCAAAGTCTTGAAGGAGGGAGTAAGACCCTCCATGTAACAATAAGAATCGCCAACGCCTACCTATGTGAACTTATGTGACCAATGTCATTGCCATTTAAGAAGAAAGAAAGTAGAGCAAATTATGAACATCGCCGTCCTCCCGAAGTGGTATAGAGCAACAAAATCATGAGCTCCACCTCCAATTCGCCACAATCGGACAAGGCAGAGGATGAGCATAGCTTGAGCAAAGACCTCTTGCTCAATCTTGAAAAAGGGAGCAGGGTCAATACAAACATTTGCACATCAGCCCCTAAGTTGAAGAAGCTAACGCAAGCCTAAAGATGCGGACGTTGGCCCCCTAAGTTGAAGAAGCTAATGCAAGCTTGAAGATTTGGACGTTGGCCCCTAAGTCAAAGAAGGAAGCACAAGCCTTTGAAATAGCCAATAACACCTCCGACCGAGGACGAGAACGCACTACATAGCCAGGACTTAAACCACAACAAGAGAGAAGCCAAACTCACATCTAAAAATATGATAGTCATCACTTTCTCAGAATTAATTTCGAAACCATAGAAGATCTTGGATGTCTCTAAACAAGTCAAGACGCACCATTCAACCACGTCGGACAAGAAGATGAAACTTGAAAAAATATGCTCCACTTCTCGAAGGAGGGAGTAGTGCCCCCACTCCACAACAATTGCAAGTGTGGTGAACAACTTGGAAAAAATCAAGACACTCCCACGCCACAATGTGATCGGACAAGAGATATGGCGAACGACTTAGCAGATGTTAAAGGCATCACAAGATATCCCAAAGGGCCATAGCATTCTATGAAGAATGAAATAGGATGTAGGCAACAATCGCCGAACCTATAGCTCACTTCCAACAAAAAGATGGAGTCGAAGAAGGTACAACCATAAAACACAACCTTGATATCCATCCCTATGTCAAGAAGTGAAGTGAAGATGTCTTACCACCCTTCACAGACAAGAAAAATGGATGAGGATACACACCAAGTATGACCCAAGTCCGAGCTTTACAATAAAGCTCCATATATGATGACTCAAACACCAGAAGTGAAGATGTCTTACCAAAAATTGCACGCATGGCATGAAGGCGCCTATCGGACTCTTCATCACCTCAAAAGATGCACCCTGCTCAACCCGATCATCATTGCACCCAATCCTCCTCAAGTGACCGAAATTGATACACACATTCGGTCTTGAGGGGGGACTGAATGTTAGGGAGGACTTGGAACCAGGCCCACTATTCTCTAGCTATCCGAACTGGATGCGAAATCGGAACACTGAAACAACTCCTACACAGTTATCCCAACAAAAATGGGTTTGGATTGGGTGCAATGCAGCTACATCACCTATCATGCACCCTCACTTAGATGTTAACACGTGGCACAATCTGGACCGTCCGTCAGCCTATAAATAAGCTACCCCTAGCCTACTCCAACACATCCCATCATAGGCCTAAAAATCAGATTAGAGAGAGAAAGTCCTCTAACCAGATCAATTTTCCTATCTCACTCTACATTTTAAATTTTGGATATCCTAAGTGATCATATTGTTGGGATTCGACCTCATGCTCAAATAATAATCGAATTACAGAAGAACATGAACGCAACGGAATAATAAACAAAGAGACAGTCGAATCTAACAGGATCATTCTTGTGAAATCTTAATACGATATTGTAATTATAAAGCATACATCTGATCAAGAATCATACCTTAACTCAAAGATCTAGTAATCTTGAGTTTAAAAACAGCTCACTCAATCTTGAACACCAAGCTGTCAATCCAAGACTTCAAGCCACATAAATGTCTGGCCTCTAACGGTAATCCACACAAGATGATCAAGAAAACCTTCATAAGGTAGGAATGGAGTCTTGTAAAAAATGATGCTAGTAGTTTAAGTTTCAAGAAACCTCTCCCCATCTAAACATACCATGGTCGAATGCTTCATAAGCATCAAGAAGAAGAAAACGCTTTTCTTGCTTCTTCGGGTTTGATGCGCCAACCTCTAGGATTATCTTGATCTTTTTTCTTCTTCACTCTATGCCTTTGCTCTCTTGAAAGAAAACGTTTTTCTCTCTAGCAATCCGTGAAGAGGCAAGGAGAAAGTCAAGAAATCAAGAAGACACCAAAGCCTCTAAGCATATCACATATGCGGCTAGGGGGGCCATAGGGAGGTCGGCCAAGCTATCATGTTTCTTTTATAGGGGGCGGCAATCACTCCAGGGTTTGGACTATGGACAATAGCTCTTATGTATTTGCCCTTAATTCCTTCCACTAAATGAAACTATTTAATTAAGTCCTTATTGATTAAATTCTCAAATTAATCAATTAGGCTCTTTCCATTTTAATCTCTTAATTCACCTTTTTGTGTGTGACCCATTAGGCTTCCAATATGTTGGCAATGAATATAAATTAATCTAATTAATTTATACTCATAGATCATGAGCGGACTCTAGCAAGCTATCATGACCACCCAAATACTAGAGAGTCAAGTTAGTCTCGACATAACCTTTCGTGTTCAGTCTATCAGTGTAATTCGATCATTTCACCAAATATCCCAGAAAGACCATGAGCATGCAGTGTCTACTCATGTTCAATCCATATTAGTTCTTACAACTTTTGGTTAACTTTGTGAATTTTAGAGAAACTATTTCTCCTAAATTCATCATACTCTGGCCAGAGATTCCATCAAGTTAACTTAAGCCAAGAACAGATGAGATATTTCTCCGATGTCACTTGGAGTGGTGAATCCTCTCTGGATCACTCGTCCATCTTCGTATGGTAAATGTCATACCCAAAACCACCATACCATAAGCATCACTCTGTGTTAGGGACCTGTTCGTGATGGAATCAAAGTATGACACTCCCCATACAAGATGACCTGGTATCACAAGTCAGAGGACTACTTACACGACTGACACGTGAGAACATTTTCACAGACACTTGAGTGACAATACCAAATGGAATTCTCACAGCGGGTCATGTTCAGTGAACTTGTTCAACAGACAAGCACCTACATGTTATCCTAAAGTATCTCATATACTTCAACAAATGAGATCAGTTGCTTACTAAGTAAGTAGGCTTAACATGTATCAGTCCTTGAGCATTACCAATGCCCCGTCTTGGCAATACGATGACCAGGAACCGTTTTAGGAACATGGTTTCATGCATAAGGATCTCACAATTATATATAATTCCTTTGCAAGGCCATTATATTCCATGGGCTTTGTCCGATTAATACTTAATAACTCCTTATCATTGTACTAACATGAAGGAAAACCTTGTATCACTAAGATATAGTGATGGGTTTGCATTATTGGTAGTTTAAGCCTGACCAAACCGATTGGCTCTAGGGCATATACCAACAATCTCCCACTTGCACTAAGCCAATCGCTAATGCATCCAATGCCGAACTCTTTCGTTTAGCAATTGTATCTCTACTAGGACATAGCTTCAATACTTTATTGTGAGAATATGCTTCGGTCATATACTTTTGATAATCTCTATTATCATAGTCACAATACTTATTCGGATCACAATGAAACCCGATTCCTTGTGGCTCATGTTGTTACTTTAACAACTAGGAATCTTTCAATTAGCCTAGTGAGCTATGGATCCAAATATACCTTTTGCAGCCTTAAACAAAAGGTTTGTATTCTGACTTGGAATATAAATAATTCAGTCCTCTATAATTTGGAACGTTTCCAAATGACTGAATTTGTTTACATCATAGCATTAAGTCACTTGTTGGATTCTCTCTATGTTAACTCTTTTAACATTTAATCTAATCATCTGTTGCTAAATCTATTAGATCTTAGCATTACTAGTCGATTTACCTTTCAATCTTCAATGTATCTAATATACATTGTTTGATGAGTAATCTTTATTACTCCCTCTAAACCTTAGGTATGGACAAATGATATCTCATCCTTTTGATAAATTCAACTTTTGAATGTCACTATCAAAACTGGATATCTCAATCCATTGTCTAACAATGTTCTATTAAGTAGACTCATCTCTTATGAGTTATGCATCACTATGCATCCTACTTAATCATTATGTTTAGTAGACTCATCTCGTATGAGTAATGCATCATAATGCATCCTACTAAATCTTTGTGCCTTTATGCATCCTATGAATAAACTTCGGATTTCTACTTATGACTTTTAACTTTTAAATGTCATAATGCTCCCACTGTTTCCTACTTGTGTAGAAACATTCAAAGTAAACTCATTTACTTGTTTATAGGATGTGAATTCAAAACTCTTTTGAATGCACGTTTGTAATTCTAAAACCAAACATCTCATATCCCATATGAATGTTTGTTATACAAATACAATTCAAAATCCTTTCTAGGTTAGTGTTTCGACAATCTTGGCTATTTGGAGCATCATGGACCTTTCTATGTCATCACATAGTAATGTCCATCCAATTCATCTGATATGAATTCTATTAGATAATCAATCAATTTAGTTTCAAGCTATTCTTCATTTAGATCACATCTTAATAAGAATGCTCTTTTAACTAAATTAGTTTCATAATCTCATTATGAATTTCCTTGAGCCAAAGCTCATCTAGTTCTCAAGTTTTGTATAAGATTTCCTTTGATTCATAATCAAAGAAACTACTAGTATCTATATACTTTAATCTTATACTTTTAACTTGAACAACCTTTGATTATCTTTTATGCAAGTTTCTAGTTTTTATGAGTGTAATAAGACCATGGTATGGAACAAATTATATATAACCTTTCGGTTCATTCTAGTATGAATGGCCAAGCATCTAATGCTAGCATAACCGAAATATCAATGATAATGTTTCTAAAACATTCATCATGAATAGGTTGGCAAGCTTGAGCAAGTATCAACTAAGGTTGCCACCTCCTTGGTCTTATTCTTTTCACTTGTCCTTAATATTAGTTCCATCTATATGTCATACATATCTTTGAACCAATTTTATAGGTATCATATACCTAAAGGTAGTGAAAACAAACTCATAATAATCATGAAGTAAAACTTCTCAAGTTTCACTTCCTTTAAGTATCAAATATACTTCTTGCAATTAAGCCTATAATGCCTTGCATTGCCACAATGATGGTATGTCCCTTTATCAATATCAATTTCTTTCTTCATCTCATCATCCTAACTTTGAAGAACGTTTCTTCGATTACCTTCCCCTGGTGGAAGTAACAAAGTGGATGATCTTCTAGTCTAGTAAGCACATTTAACAACACTTTTCGGTTCATGTTGTAATACAATACGACTTGCAAATTACTCTTAGACAATGAAGAAAGAACTAAGTCTATACTTAGATTATGATCCATAAATCAACCAAGTTTCTTAAACTTGTTGATGCATCCATTAACACATGATGCCTCATAGGCTATCTTTCTAATCATCTTTCATTGGAACAATTTGATGCACCCAAAAGAGTGTATCTTTATTTAACCTTGCACTAAAAAGATCAATTGTAAGTATAGTAGTTAGCAAGGGTCGAGTCCTCAGGGATTGAGTTTTAGTTTAAGAATTATTAGTCTAAAACCTAAATTCAAAGAAAACAAAATAAAAGGGGAGGTTTTTAAAATCAATTTAAACTAAAGACTTATAATCAAAGAAAAAAGCAAGTAAATAAGAAGTAATCAAATATGAGAAAATATGGTTAAGGTTTCATTCTCCACCACTAGACATCATTAAGAATCAATTTCATATCTATCAACATTAATTAGCTATCAAAGTTAACAACCGTAGATAACAACAAGCTCTATTACCCCAATCTTTCCTTAGTTTGTCGTTAAATAGAACAAGCTCTCTATTTAATCTCTAACTATCAAACAACCTAGAATAAGCTCTCTAAGTTCAATTTAATAGCAGCTTTATGATGAGAAAGATAGGTTGATCTAAGCAACAAACTCATAAGCTCGGATTGTTCAACTTAGGTTATGTTCCACTTTGCAATTATTGAAAACTTGACCATAATAATTAATCACAAATTGACACTTATGAATACGAAATCAAGACAATTACACGGATCAAGACTCCTAAACTAGCAATAGATAATTATCAAGATCTATCTAGTTGGCCACCTAAACAAATCAAAACATCATCATGAACAATTTTAATGGAAGAACATAAGCAACTTTGATAGAAAACAATGATAGATAGATTCTGAAAATTAATTACATAACATGTCTAGGGCTTTGAAATCACCCTTAACCAAATAAAAGTTTAGCCTAGCATAGGCATAGACAATATATACATAAAACTAAAAAGAAAATAAAAGAATGGAGAAGAAGAAGAAGAATGATGATCCTTGTGTCTCCTCAAAAGATGTCTAGTTTGTGGCTCAAAAGATGGTATTTATGGAGCTTTAAAACCCTGGGAATAAGTCCTTGCCGCACAAGTAAGCCTGGAGGTGAAAAAATCACGTTTTTGCCTTTTTTTTTTTCAGATTTGCGATTAGGGTTTTTCTGGCCGCAGGGTTCTTTAGGGAGATTTCTAACGCCATTTTGAATGCCCATTTCTTATCCGATTTGGGCCCATAATATATCGTTGGAAAGATAATCAAGTAAATTTCAAAAGTCAAGAAGGAAGTTGCTTTTCAACCAGAAATTGATATTTTTGACTCCCAAGTCTTCTTCCATCTTGTGATTATGATTTTGTAAGCTCTTTACCATCATTACTGACATCTTTTGACTTCATTCTCCTAATTGTACCTAAAATTCAAAAATATAATATAAGTAAACAAGATAAAGATCGAAAACATAACAAAAACACAATTCCTCGAGATGTTTGAACTTCTCATAGCTAAATACCTCATGGATCATTAAGGACATAGACATTCATTTCATTAATTAGTGAAATCGACTTTGCATCAAGTATGCAATCAAGTGATTAGTTAACCTGCCATGACAATTTATATCCCATATAAACCAATGCATATAATAGTCATTATGCAAACTGCAATCATTAAAACCAGGTTTTAAAGTCTGAATGGTTGTTCTCACTATTTATCAATATAGTAGCCCTCTTCTACTATTCGTGAAATTTAACTTTTAAACTTCTTAGTGAGCAAGGACCCCTTTCATCCTACCATGACCTTGAGTGACTCAACAAGCCATGTTGAAACTAATTGAGTAGGTAACTTTGCTTACCAATTTCATCTCTATACAACTCCTTGATCAGTTAGGTGACAACTCTTTGCCTAAATGCATCATATGCATTTCGCCTAACCTTTGCCTATAAATATCATGTGATCAAGTTTGACGCATCCGGTTTACATGAAACTTAGTTGAGTAAGACCCACCTTCTTTAGCTCAAACATATTCATACAGTAGTTTGACCTTGAGTGACTCAACAAGCCTCCTACTGAAAAACTCTGGTTATCTTGTTAAGATGGTGGAAGGCAACTAATCATGCATAACATGGACTCAATATAATTTAATAAGGGATTTCTTTATTTCATTAAATAGGTTTCATTGCTTTTCTTTGTTGATTAACATGCATAGCAGTTATTCAAATATATATCACATATATAAATTCAAAAATAAATCTATTTCATGCAATCTACTAGGACGATTCATCCTTTCATGCCCTTTATTGCATGCCAAATGAACTCATCATTTGCATTGGCCATAAGACAACTACTATTACTTATAACAGTATCTAACACAAAGAAATCACCATTTAGGAAAGAAGAACTTATTCTTTCTTTATTGAGTGAGTATCAACTGTATTGTTATGGAAATACAACTGGAATCCAAAACGCAATAAACTAGTAATGGAGACTAAATTTCTCAAAATACTTGGTACATATAAGACATCAATTAAAATCAGATTGTGTCCACTCTTCAAAGGTATTACACAAGTTCCTTTGCCCTCTACTTCAAGCCTTGAGTTGTTGTCGACATAGACCCATTTAGTCCGAGCTGGTATCTTTCAATAATTGACAAACAAGCCACGATCCCTTATGATGTGGTCGGTGGAACCTGAATCAATAACCTACGAAGAGTCAGATTCAGCCATAAGTGTACATGACATAACATGCACAAATGAAGTAGAAGAAGAGATATGTACCTTAGGCTCTTTGCACTCTTTTGCAAAATGCCCTTTCTTATTGCGATTGAAGCACTTAACCTTGCTTCTGTTCCTTGGTTTACAAACTTTCTTGAATTTCCCCTTAGAGGTTACATCCCTTATGTTGAATGCCTTTTTCTTGAACCCTTTCTTCTTTCTTCCTATGGAAAGAGAAGTCTCGGCAACATATGCCTTAGATTGATTCTTGATATCCATAACTTCTACATCAAGAAGTAAATGTCTAGTGATATCATCAAAGGTTTTAATTTCAATATTGTGGCATAAATTGACCTTCATCAATTACCACTCCTCATCAAGTAGGGATCTTATTACGGATTGTACTTGTTGCTTATCCGTTAGAGTATGACCAGCTGATTTCAAACAAGAGATCATGCGAGACATTACTCATGTTATGATCAACCTTCTTTTTATAATTCTCAAATTTGAGCATTATGTTTCGGTCACATGTGGCAGCCACATAATGAATGATGATACATGTCACAATCCCATTGGTGACACTCATGCATGACGGTGCTGATGTGTCACACCTATGTGCCACATCATCTAGGCCACCTAGCTACCACTAGCAGGAGTATCTACTAGGATACCAATAACTAAGGCCCAAAATGAAGCATATGGAGCTAAGCATGTTTTGGGTTTTAAAAGTCTAATGGGCATTCTCCATCATAATGTCACTCCACCTCATAGAATGTCACTCACCTAGCTACCCTTCAGCTACATATGTCTGAGTGAGCTGGTGTCTAGCTCCTTGAGCTGAGCTAACTGGTGTCCAGCTACCTTGAGCTAACCTGAGCTCAGTAAGCTTTCACTTTGAGCTCCTTATAAGCTTCCATAAGCTTATCTCATCTCCTTTCTAGTTTACCATTATCATACATCATTCATATCAAGTTAATCTTGTGCATACTTAGTGTATTTGTTCACTTATGTCCAAATACATCCAACAGCTCCCACTCGCACTATATAAACTTGATGCTACCATATAATCAAAGCAAAGCATTCATTCATTGGAATAGCATATGCAAGTAGGTCTTGTGACCCTAGGCATGCAATTGAATTCATCACAATTATGCAACTGTTAAGTTATACATAAGAGATCTTACTCAATCCATATAACTCATCCATGACTTATCATAGATGTCACATCAGAATAACTCTTAAGTTATTCACGTTAATGATCCATATATCATTAACTATGCCTCATGTGCTCTAAGACTTGTCGATACATAGTTTGGCTACTGTTGTTGGATTTACCACGCAAGTGCACGTATCATTAACAAGTAATAAAGTGAAGAGTAGAGTGTCGATCCCACGAGGAATTATTACTAACTTTGTTAAGTACTAAAATTAAAACAACTTAATCTTATTCAAACAATTAATTAAAGATTGAAAATAAAAAATAATAATAATAAAAGAATGCAAATTAAAAGATAGATTAAATAATTAAGAAAAGCCTAGGATTACAATTTTTCTCAACACTTCGCTTGAACTTCTCTTACCTTCTTAACTTGACTAATGATCTTGAGTTGTTAACCTAGAGTTCTAATCTATTTATAAGTATCTGTCGATGGTCTTATAAAAATATCTCTCTTAACCAATTAACTATATGTCTATGATAATTGAATTAAAGAGAAACTCATTAAGTTTAGACTCTAAAATTGGTTACACATGACACGTAAGTATATTTCTAACCTACATGCAGATCAATCCATCATAATAAATTAATTTAAAACATATGTTATTCAATCCATGTCTAACGCTAAACTCCATATGTCGTTCTATTTAGGTTACCACATCAATCTAATTGGTAGCTATGCAATTAGAAGCATTAAGCACAACATTGAATAAACAACATCAAACATCATTATATCAAATAATAGAGTAAAATAATCCAAACCACATGTTGAGTTCCATTGCAATCCTAGAAAAATAAATTAGTTCATACTAATTAATAAAAATATGAAATAAAGGAGTTTCACAATCATAAATATTACAAGAAATATAAAAAAGATAAGTGATAAGAGAAAACTAAAGGGTTGCAAATCTTCAATCTTCAATCCTTCAAAATCTCTATTGTTCCTTGCAAACCTTTGGTGGCTGCTCTCATCTTAAGAAAATTAGGTTATTTACAAGCTTCAAATTTGACAGCTAGGGAGAAGTCTTTTATAAAGTCTTAAAGGGTTCCTATTTATAGAACTCCAAAAGCCTGAAGTAGGAAAACTTTGTGGGCAAGTAACAACTTTCAACTTTGACTTTCCCCATATATGAACTGATATTCTCCTTATTGCTTTAGGACTCTACAAAAATACAAAAGTCATTAAATAAATAACTAAATTAAACATAAAATAAATAAAACTAAATTAAAAATAATTAATTAATAGTTTAAACTATAAGGACTTAGCTATATAAAATATGGCAAAATAACTCTATTTTATAGAGTTATCACACCCCCAAACTTAAGATTTTGCTAGTCCTCGATCGAAACAAAACAAACTAAATAAAATGAAACAAAACATGGCTAGAGATGAATGCACTTAACCAATGGTTCCCTTAATAGTCCTCAAAAGTTATCTAAAAATCACAACTCAAAGTATAACACAAACATAATCCAGCTTTATGATTCAATTCAATCGTATGCCCTATGCTCGAATGGATTTTCAGTGTGTGTGTATAATCTCTTTGCAAATCATTGCATGCAATCCGAATAAGTTTATGACAATGCAAAATATGAATTATAGTACTAGATTCTCATATGTTTGGTTTTCATCTCTCTCTCCACTAATGTAGACTAACACTTCATCAAGAATCAAGAAGGTCTTTATTAAGCTTGTAATAGGGTCAAGGTAGGATAAAGATATATTTCGATTTAAGTCACCCACAGACACTTTACATTTTTTTTAGGATTATTGAGAGTCATAGATTTTTTCTCAAATTACATACTTCATTCTTTGAATGCAATTCCTTTTTGCTTCACCACTTTATTATTTTTTTCTTGTTCTTTTCGTTGTTTCGTTTTCGAAGAACCATAATCTTTTCCTTCATTTTTTTTTTCATCACCATTTCACCAAAATTTGACACAGCTCATAATTTTTTCCCTATATGTCATACACATGCCTATGTAGTGTGGGTTAATCATGGTTTTTCTTATTAGGCTAGGCTAAAAGATGTGGCAATCAAAGAAAAGAGATATATCAATTAGGCACAAAGAGGTAGACTAAGGATAATCATATATAAAGGTAGGCTAGAAAGGCTCAAACGATCCAAAGATGGACTAAATCACTTCCTCAACTTAGTGTTGTCAGGGATTTCGCCTTGAGAGAGAATCAAACAAATTCTAGGCTTCTTGACATAATCGTAATTCATATCAACATAAACAGTTTTTAAATAAGCAATGCAAATTTAAGCAAGAGATCAAGTGCTTAATTTGTGAAAATCACATCCTAACATGAAACTAACAAAAGAATTTAACACAAATTCTTCTCATGCTTATTTTTACCCAAAAATCAAGATAAATCAGTAACTAATTCTCATCATTCGTTAAGAATTCCATCATACTAAGTGCATAATATCTGAAGTAAAACCAAAAAAAAAAATTAGACTCCTAATAATAAAATTAGACAATCACACAAACTAAAATAAATCTAAAGACACACCCCCAAACTTAAAAAAAAACATTGTCCTCAATGTTTCGAAAAAAAAAGTAAGAACAAGAAAACTCCCCTATCGATGAAAGCAACGTAGGAGAAGCTTTAGTTCTCCTCTTAGACTTCATCATACTTGTCCAAGGTGGGTGAGTAGTCACTACAAAAAGAAAACAAAGTAAAAAGAAATTAATATAAATATCCTAAAAATTAAAATTTAAAAAGAAAATAAAAAAGTTTAGAACTTGGGTTGCCTCCCAAGAAGCGCTTGATTTATAGTCATCAGCTTGACTATCTCATGTTTATCATCCGGTATCCAACCACTTGATGATTTTCGATTCATGCCATTTGGTTGTCCTTTCTTTGAACAACTTGGCTTTCTTGTAGGCTTGAAAGCGGAATTCATCCCTCTCGGAAGTAGAATTCAATAATGCCTTAAGCAGATCAATGGGATAAATTTCTATAAACTATTCTTTAATAGCACTTTCTTTCACATCGACTAGCTTAGGTTGTTGGATGCATTGAAGAACAAGTGGTGGTCGTGGGTTACACTGAATATCCTCTATTCGCACTTTTTCAACTTCTTTTTCACCCACTAATACTTATTCAGTAAGATCGATTGACAATTTGGGCTCTTTGCCATCCTCTTCTATCTCTTTTCCAATCCCAAGTGTATTGGCGTTACATTGCTCTTGTTCTTCACTCATAAGATTAAGTTCAGTATCACTTGAAAGAGTTTCTTGAAGTTGGTTGTTAATGGCATTAGCAAGCTGGTTTATTTGTATCTCAAAATTCCTAAGTGTCGCTGCTTGACTCTGATTGATAGCTTCCTGTTCCGCCATGTAGTGCATGATCATCTCTTCCAATATTGATGGCTTCTATTCTAGGACAGGTGCTTGGGCTTGACTTTGAATGATAGCATCGATGCTTGCCATTTAATGCATGAACACCTTTTCCAATGAAGGATTCATTTCTGGAACAACTGCTTGACTTTGAAGTAATGCTGAATGAAATTGATTGATCAGTGCTTGGCTTGCCATGAATTACATAAACACCTCTTCCAATGATGGTTTCTTTTCTAGGATAAGTGCTTGTGCATATGGTGGAAACTCAAAAGGATATGCTTGATTGTCTGAATAGGAGGACCATTGATTATTATTCTAGGAAAAAATTTGGTGGTCTATCGAACCTGGATTGTAGTTGTTGGAATAAAACTATTTTGATGCATATTATAGTTTCCAACATATTGGCAACAATCAGTATTATGTCCTTCCCCACATAATTCATAAATCACAAACGAACTTTGGACGGCATGTACACCCAAATTGTCAAGCTTCTTGTTAAGTGCAGCCACTTGTGCAAATAAAGTAGTGATTGCATCTTGTTCATGACCCCACATAGTGCACCCCTTTTGCATTCAACGATCAATAAAACCTGAAATGAAAAATAAAATATATTAAATAAATAAATAAGAAAGTTTGAATTAAGATTAAGATTGCTTGGAATTAATATTAACAAAAATGATAAAACAATTACCCGGCAACGGCGCCAAAAACTTGTTGTCGGATTTACCACGCAAGTGCACGTATCGTTAACAAGTAATAAAGTGAAGAGTAGAGTGTGGATCCCACGAGAAATTGTTACTAACTTTGTTAAGTACTAAAATTAAAACAACTTAATCTTATTCAAACAATTAATTAAAGATTGAAAATAAAAAATAATAATAATAAAAGAATGCAAATTAAAAGATAGTTAAACAATTAAGAAAAGCCTAGGATTACAATTTACTCAACACTTCGCTTGAATTTCTCTTACCCTCTTAATTTGACTAATGATCTTGAGTTGTCAACTTAGAGTTCTAATCTATTTATAAGTATCTGTCAATGGTCTTATAAAAATATCTCTCTTAACCAATTGACCATATGTCTATGATAACTGAAATAAAGAGAAACTCATTATGTTTAGACTCTAAAATTGGTTACATATGACACGTAAGTATATTTCTACCCTACAAGCAGATCAATCCATCATAATAAATTAATTTGAAACATATGCTATTCAATCCATGTCTAACACTAAACTCCCTATGTCTATTTGTATTTAGGTTACCATGTCAAACTAATTGGTAGCTAAGCAATTAAAGCATTAAGCACAAGATTGAATAAACAATATCAAATATCATTAAATCAAATAATAGAGTAAAATAATCCAAACTACATGTTGAGTTCCATTGCAATCCTAGAAAAATAAATTAGTTCATACTAATTAATAAAAATATAAAACAAAGGAGTTTCACAATCATAAATATTATAAGAAATATAAAGAAGATAAGGGATAAGAGAAAACTAAAGGGTTGTGAGATCTTCAGTCTTCAATCCTTCAAAATCTCTATTGCTCCTTGCAAAACTTTGGTGGCTGCTCTCCTCTTTAAGAAAATTAGGTTATTTACAAGCTTCAGATTTGACAGCTAGGGAGAAGTCTTTTATAAAGTCTTAAAGGGTTCCTATTTATAGAACTCCAAAAGCCAGAAGTAAGAAAACTTTGTGGGCAACTAATAACTTTCAACTTTGACATTCCATATATGAACTGATATTCTCCTTATTGCTTTAGGACTTTACAAAAATACAAAAGTCATTAAATAAATAACTAAATTAAACATAAAATAAATAAAAGTAAATTAAAAATAATTAATTAATAGTTTAAACTATAAGGACTTAGCTATATAAAATATGGCAAAATAACTCTATTTTATAGAGTTATCACACCCCCAAACTTAAGATTTTGCTAGTCCTCGAGCAAAACAAAACAAACTAAATAAAACGAAACAAAACAAAACATGGCTAAAGATGAATGCACTTAACTAATTATTCCCTTAATAGTCCTCAAAAGTTATCTAAAAATCACAACTCAAAGTAGAACACAAACATAATCCAGCTTTATGATTCAATTCAATCGTATGCCTCATGCTCGAATGGATTTTCAGTGTGTGTATAATCTCTTTGCAAATCATTGCATGCAATCCAAATAAGTTTATGACAATGCAAAATATGAATTATAGTACTAGATTCTCATATGTTTTCTTTTCATCTCTTTCTCCACTAATGTACACTAAAACTTCGTCAAAGATCAAGTAGGTCTTTATTAAGCTTGTAATGTAAGGCTAGGGTCAAGGTAGGATAAAGATATATTTCGGTTTAAGTCACCCACAGACACTTTACATTTTTATCAGGATCATTGAGAGCCATAGTTTTTTTCTCAAATTACATACTTCATTCTTTGAATGCACTTCCTTTTTGCTTCACCACTTTATTCCTTTTTTTTTTCCTTCTTTTCGTTGCTTTGTTTTCGAAGAACCATAATCTTTTCCTCTTTTTTTTCATCACCATTTCTCCCCAATTTGACATGGCTCATAATTTTTTCCTATATGTCATACACATGCCTAAGTAGTGAGGGTTAATCATGGTTTTTCTTATTAGGCTAGGCTACAAGATATGGCAATCAAAGAAAAGAGATATATCAATTAGGCACAAAGAGGTAGACTAAGGATAATTATATATTAAAGGTAGGCTAGAAAGGCTCAAACGATCCAAAGATGGACTAAATCACTTCCTCAACTTAGTGTTGTCTAGGATTTTGCCTTGAGAGAGAATCAAACAAATTCTAGGCTTTTTGACATAATCGTAATTCATATCAATATAATCAGTTTTTAAATAAGCAATGCAAATCTAAGAAAGCGATCAAGTGCTCAATTTGTGAAAATGACATCCTAACTTGAAACTAACAAAAGAATTTAACACAAATTCTTTTCATGCTTATGTTTTTCCCAAAACTCAAGATACATCAGTAACTAATTCTCATCATTC
This sequence comes from Fremontodendron californicum, assembly GCA_030761205.1. Lineage (NCBI taxonomy): Eukaryota > Viridiplantae > Streptophyta > Magnoliopsida > Malvales > Malvaceae > Fremontodendron > Fremontodendron californicum. The sequence continues at coordinate 27,362,584 of JAULJL010000009.1, forward strand.
GATAAGAATTCCATCATTCTAAGTGCATAATATCTGAAGTAAAACCCAAAAAAAAAAATTAGACTACTAATAATAAAATTTGACAATCACACAAACTAAAATAAATCTAAAGACACACCTCCAAACTTAAAACAAACATTATCCTCAATATTTTGGAAAAAAAGTAAGAATAAGAAAACTCCCCTATCGATGAAAGCAACGTAGGAGAAGCTTTAGTTTCCTCTTAGACTTCATCATACTTGTCCAAGTTGGGTGAGTAGTTAATACAAAAGAAAACAAAGTAAAAAGAAATTAATATCAATATCCTAAAAATTAAAATTTAAAAAGAAAATAAAAAAGTTTAGAACTTGGGTTGCCTCCCAAGAAGCGCTTGATTTATAGTCATCAGCTTGACTATCTCATGTTTATAATCTAGTATCCAACCACTTGATGATTTTTGATTCATTGTCCTTTCTTTGAACAACTTGGCTTTCTTGTAGGCTTCAAAGCGGAATTCATCCCTCTCGGAAGTAGAAGTCAATAATGCCTTAAGCGGATCAATGGGATAAATTTCTATAAACTCTTCTTTAATAGCAATTTCTACCACATCGACTAGCTTAGGCTGTTGGATGCATTAAGGAACAAGTGGTTGTGGTGGGTAACACTGAATCTCCTCTATTCGCACTTTTTCAACTTTTTTTCACCCACTAATACTTCTTCAATAAGATCGACTAACAATTCGGGCTCTTTGCCATCCTCTTCTATCTCTTTTCCAATCCCAACTGTATTGGCGTTACAATGCTCTTGTTCTTCACTCATAAGATTAAGTTCAGTATCACTTGGAAGTGTTTCTTGAAGTTGGTTGTTAATGGCATTAGCAAGCTGGCTTATTTGTATCTCAAGATTCCTAAGTGTCGCTGCTTGAGTCTGGTTGATAGCTTCCTGTTCCGCCATGTAATGCATGATCATCTCTTCCAATATTGATGGCTTCTGTTCTGGGATAAGTGCTTGGCCTTGACTCTGAATGATAGCATCGGTGCTTGCCATGTAATGCATGAACACCTCTTCTAATGAAGGATTTGTTTCTGGATCAACTGCTTGACTTTGAAGTAGTGCTGAATGATTCTGATTGATTACTGCTTGGCTTTCCATGAATTGCATAAACACCTCTTCCAATGATGGTTTCTTTTCTGGGATAGGTGCTTGTGCATATGGTGGAAACTCAAAAGGATATGCTTGATTATCTGAATAGGAGGACCATTGATTATAATTCTAGGAAAAATTTTGGTGGTCTACCCAACCTGGATTGTAGTTGTTGGAATAAAAACTATTTTGATGCATGTTGTAGTTTCCAACATATTGGCAACAATCAGTTTGATGTCTTTCCCCACATAATTAACAAATCACAAATGAACATTGGACGGCATATATACCCAAATTTTCATGCTTCTTGTTAAGTGCAGCCACCTATGCAAATAAAGTAGTGATTGCATCTTGTTCATGACCCCACATAGTGCACCCCTTTTGCATTCAACGATCAATAAAACCTGAAATGAAAAATAAAATATATTAAATAAATAAATAAGAAAGTTTGAATTAAGATTAAGATTGCTTGGTATTAATATTAACAAAAATTGTAAAACAATTCCCCGGCAACGGCACCAAAAACTTGTTGTCGAATTTACCACGCAAGTGCACGTCTCGTTAACAAGTATTAAAGTGAAGAGTAGGTGTCGATCCCATGAGGAATTTTTACTAACTTTGTTAAGTACTAAAATTAAAACAACTTAATCTTATTCAAACAATTAATTAAACATCGAAAATAAAAGATAATAATAATAAAAGAATGCAAATTAAAAGATAGATTAAACAATTAAGAAAAGCCTAGGATTACAATTTTTCTCAACACTTTGCTTGAACTTCTCTTACCCTCTTAACTTGACTAATGATCTTGAGTTGTTAACCTAGAGTTCTAATCTATTTATAAGTATCTGTCAATAGTCTTATAAAAATATCTCTCTTAATCAATTGAGTATATGTCTATCATAATTGATTTAAAGAGAAACTCATTAAGTTTAGACTCTAAAATTGGTTACACATGACACGTAAGTATATTTCTACCCTACATGCAGATCAATCCATCATAATAAGTGAATATGAAACGTATGTTATTCAATCCATGTCTAACACCAAACTCCCTATGTCTAGTTGTATTTAGGTTTCCACATCAATCTAATTGGTAGCTAAGCAATTAGAAGCATTAAGCACAAGATTGAATAAACAACATCAAATATCATTAAATCAAATAATAGAGTAAAATAATCCAAACTACATGTTGAATTCCATTGCAATCCTAGAAAAATAAATTAGTTCATACTAATTAATAAAAATATAAGACAAAGGAGTTTCACAATCATAAATATTACAAGAAAGATAAAGAAGATAAGGGATAAGAGATAAGAGAAAACTAAAGGGTTGTCAGATCTTCAGTCTTCAGTCTTCAATCCTTCAAAATCTCTATTGCTCCTTCCAAATCTTTGGTGACTGCTCTCCTCTTAAGAAAATTAGGTTATTTACAAGCTTCAGATTTGACAGCTAGGGAGAAGTCTTTTATAAAGTCCTAAAGGGTTCCTATTTATAGAACTTCAAAAGCATGAAGTTGGAAAACTTTGTGGGCAAGTAACAAATTTCAACTTTGACTTTCCATAAATGAACTGATATTCTCCTTATTGCTTTAGGACTCTACAAAAATACAAAATTCATTAAATAAATAACCAATTTAAACATAAAAAAAACTAAAAGTAATTAATTAATTGTTTAAACTATAAGGACTTATCTATATAAAATATGGTAAAATAACTCTATTTTATAGAGTTATCAGCTACTTTCAATCCCTTTCATGTAAGTTGAAAACACATTTCAAACTCATGAAAAGTACCAAACACCAAGTGCACTTGTTTTTCAAGACATTCTTTTACTTGAACTCATTTATATTACACAAAGTAATATGTGCGAGTCTTTCAAGTATAAATGCCATATGTATCTTAACAATGTCTTTCCTTTTGCACTAACTACTTAAGAATTTGAAACTATGCATTTACTCAACAAGGTTCCAATAGGCCGAATTTACCATAGTCATAGGATATCCCATCAAAGTAAACACAATATTTTCGAATTATCCAATATTAGTCAATAGTCACTAAGAGCATCCAAGCTGATCAAAACTTATTCGATCAAAAATCTCACACCACAAGGAGATAGGGATCACTCTTTATTTTTATTTTTTTTGGTCATCTTATTCACAAATGATATGCACATGTGCTACAGTATTATTTCCACTTAAATGATTTACTTCACAACATGGATGGAAAGATATTCAAGTCTAGTTTCTAGAACATTTGACTTTTTGAGTATTGAAGTTTTGTGGAGAAAGTTATGGCAAGATTACTACATAATGGTCAGGAGACAGATTTGCTGGAATTTTGGGATTGAAATTCCTAGTTTCCTTATTTTGTTGATTTTCTTTTATTTTTAGTCAACTCTTATTTTCTTTCAGATTTTCTAAGGCTTGGAGGGTTGTTCCAGCCATTAGTATTTAAATTGCCTTAGAACTATGTATTGTGTAGATTGGATTGAATGAAAATTTTAAGTTCTCTTTGAGATTACCCAAATCTTGTATCTCTTTGCTAGATTTCCTTTGTGTGGTGGGTTTATTCTTGGTTTATGTATCCTTGAATAGCATCATTGGGGTGGTGAATTTCTATATCCCCTTTGTTCCATTCTTAGTGGTGAGCCTTTGTTTCCTTTACCAAATCTTCCAATTTGGGTGCTGATTCCTGATCCATTGGACGATTCTTGCTATTAGTTTATTAAACTTCACTTTTCTATTTAAGCTTGTTAATCAACTTTTTCCAACAACAGATTGGTATCAGAGCTAGGTTGATCATGGCTGCTAGGTGTCATCGTGCTCAAAATATTGAGGAAGAGGTAGCCACTCAAGCGGATGAATGAGATGTTGCCATGAATGATCTTAAACAACAAATTCAGCAACTAAAGCAGCATTTGAGGCCTTATGAAAGGCGTGAGCCAAAAGATGATTTGCAAGGCGATGATAGAGAGGTGATAACCTTTTTCACCATGCACGCAGCCATGCTTCTGATGATAGCGCACCTCCACATCCGCGAGAGTTAAGAAACTATGGCTGGAGGCACCGTGATGATCGAGATGGTTACAGTCACTTCAACCCGAAAGTGGATGTTCTTGAGTTTGAGAGAAAGATGCAACTAGATGAGTTCCTTGATTGGTTGCACAAGGTGGATCATATTTTTTAATACCATGAGGCACTAGAGCATTGCAAGGTAAAGTTGGTGGTCATTAAACTTAGAAAACATGCTTCTTTTTTGTGGGAAAATCTTAAAAAATAATGGGAGAGAGAAGGGAGAAGCAAGATTGTGACTTGGAAAAAGATGAGGAGGGAACTAAAGAGGAAATACTTGCCGGAGAACTATAGGCAAGATATTTTTCTCAAATTCCACTATCTGAAACGAGATCTCTCTGTAGAAGAATACATTGCCAAGTTCTATAGTCTCTTGTTGAAAGGTGAACTAGTAGAACCAGAAGAGCAATCTATTGCACGCTACCTTGGAGAATTGAAATATGAGATTGCTAAGATGGTGTGTTTGCAGCCTTATTGGTCCTTGAATGATTTGTGTAAGTTGGCCCTTAAGGTGAAAAAGCAACAAAAGGAAGCTCGTGGCATTGTCTCAAAGTTTGGGATATATGATGGATTCATTAGGGGAAACAGCTCCAAACCGAATGCAACAGCCAAGCCATCTCCTAAGGTGCAACCTAAGAATGATGGGCAGGAGCTAACAAGCAGCAGCCTAATCCATCAAATTCCAGTTCCCGTAAATGCTTCAAATGCCATGGTTTTAGACATATTGCATCTGAATGTCTGAATCATAGGATGGTTAACTTGGTGTAAGAAGACATGGGAGATGTTGAAGAGGAAGGATATGATGATTATCAAGTGCAAGATAATGAAAATGAGGTAACCTATGTTGATAATGGTTTATCTATTGTTGTTCAACGTAATCTGAGTGTTACATGTAAAGGGGAGGATTGGTTGAGAAAAAATGTTTTCCATACCTAGTCACTTCTCATGGAAAGGTGTGTGTGGTGATTATTGATAGTGGCAGCTTTGAAAATATGGTGTCTAATGAGATGGTGAAAAAATAAGCCTCAAGACAATCCCTCATCCTAATCCTTACCAACTTTGTTGGCTTCAAAAGGGTAATAAGATCAAGGTGAGTAAACGTTACAAAGATGAAGTGTGGTGTGATGTAGCTCCAATGGATGCAAGTAATTTACTTCTTGGGTGACCTTGGTATTATGATAGGAGAGTTTTGTATGATGGACATAAGCATACCTATTCATTTGTAACAAATGGCTATAAAATTATTTTGGCTCCTACTAAACCTATTGGTATTCCCAAACCTTCCAAAGGAAAGGGAAATGTGTTATTAACCAAAACTAATTGCAGAAAGGAGTTAGAGATGGGAGGTGAAATGTATGCACTTGTTATGGTGGAGGAGAATGAAGCTGAACATGAACTGCCTTCTATTATGAAGTCTATCCTTGAAGAATTTCGTGATGTGGTGCCAGAGGAGATACCACCAGGCCTTCCTCCTTTGAGGGACATCCAACATTGCATTGACTTCGTACCAAGAGCTGTTTTACCCAACAAGGCAGCTTATAGAATGAGTCCCAAGGAGTATGTTGAGTTACAAAGACAAGTTGAAGAATTGATAAAAAAAGGGCATGATAAGAGAAAGTATGAGTCCTTGTACTGTCCCGGTGATAAGTGCTTAAATTCATGTATTTTCATATATCAATTCCTTATATTTTATGCTTAGTTCCTTGAAATCCTTGATAGTTTACTATGGTTTTGTGTTTTGTAGGTGTTTTGGAAGATAAAGATTACTATGGAGTTGAAAATAATGAATTTGGACAAGAAATAAAGCTTCAAGTACAAAAGAAAGCTGGTTGCCTGATAACTCGTATAATTATATAGTTTTTAGTTATGTTTTATTATTGTTTTGTGTCAAATACGAGTTATTATTGTTTAGTCTAATTGTGTTTATGATCTTTTATATTTTTATGTAATTTGGTATTTTTCACAAGTTTCTTTGAGTCATTTCAGATTACTAGAATTAAGGGCAAATCCAGTTCAGTTCCAGTTCCGACACCTTTTGCCATATCAGCTATATCTGGAGTTTCACTAAAGAAATAAGGCTGACATTTTAACCGTGCAAAGTTAAGAGGCATATCTATCTTTTTCATGTTTTACACTTCTTGAAACGGAGTCGTTTTCCCTAGCGAAATCAACCATCAAGTTGGCTGATGTGCAATGACGTCTGTCCTGAGCAGTTTTCGCATTTTGACCATATCGTCCGATACACATCAGCAAATGAGCTGATTCCAACGGCTATGGATCACTAACTGATAGGGGAACATTTGTCTAGAAGACCATGTGATCAGATAAAGCCTCCAATATTGAAGAAATCGACCATCAAGTTGGCTGATGTGCAATGACGTCTGTGCTGACCTGTTTTCGTATTTTGCCCATATCTTCTTCTCCACATCAGCAAATGAGCTGATTCCAACGGCTATGAATCAGTAACTCATAGGGAAACATTTTTCTAGAAGACCATGTGATCAGATCAGGCCTCTAATATTGACAAAATCGACCATCAAGTTGGCTGATCAAAATGGTCATACAATATGACGAAAATTGTTAGAAAAATGCACCCACCTATTATACCTACCTTTGAAATTTGTAAAGCTTGTCTCTTGTCATTTAGCCCTCCAAAATGTGTATAAATAGAGGGCCTTGGATGATTGTAGAGGATCATATTGTACATAGGTAGGATATTAGCCATTTTAATAAAATTCTCTAAGTTTTCTTCTTCTTTCTTTTCTCTAGTTTTCTTTCTTTTCTCTAGTTTTCTTTTTCTTTAGAGAGAGCAAGAGGTTGGATAATTAATATTCTTCCTCTTCTTCTTTCTTTCTTTTATTTTCTTCTTAGATTTTCTTTAATTTTATGTTTATGTTTACAATGCCTATGCTAGGCTAAACTTCTATTTGGTTAAGGGTGATTTCAAAGCCCTAGACATGTTTTGTGATTGATTTTCAGATTCTATCTATCATTAATTTTCTATCAAAGTTGCTTATGTTCTTCTACAAGAATTGTTCATGATGTTGTCTTGATTTATTTAGGTGTACAACTAGATAGATCTTGATAATTATCTATTGCTAGTTTAGGAGTCTTGATCCGTGTAATTGTCTTGATTTCCTATTCATAAGTGGCAATTTGTGATTAATGATTATGGTCAAGTTTTCAATAATTGCAAAGTGGAACATAACCTAAGTTGAACAATCCGAGCTTATGTGTTTGTTGCTTAGATCAACCTATCTTTCTCATCATAAAGCTGCCATTAAATTGAATTTAGAGAGCTTATTCTAGGTTGTTTAATGGTTAGAGATTAAATAGAGAGCTTGTTCTATTTAACGACAAACTAAGGAAAGATTGGGGTAACAGAGCTTGTTGTTATCTACGGTTGTTAACTTTGATAGTTGGTTGATATTGATAGATCTGAAATTGATTCTTAATGATGTCTAGTGGTGGAGAATGAAACCTTAACCATATTTTTGATATTTGATTCTTCTTACTTACTTGTTTTCTTACTTTTCTAGTTTGCTTATTTTTAAAAGTATATTTATTTTTATTGGCTGGTTATACCGCCTAATTTGTATATTAACTTTGTTTTATTTTTATTGGCTGGTTATACCGCCTAATTTAGTATATATATTTTTATTGGCTGGTTATACCGCCTAATTTAGTATATATATTTTGATTGGCTGGTTATACCGCCTAATTTAGTATATATATTTTTATTGGCTGCTTATACCGCCTTGCATTTTATTCTTATTATTTACTTTAGTTTAAATCTGGCTTCAAAAACCCCTTTTCTTTTATTGTTTTCTTTGAACGTAAGTTTTAAACTATTAACTTATAAACTAAAACCCAATCCCTGAGGACTCGACCCTTGCTAACTACTATACTTACAATTTATCTTTTTAGTGCAAGGTTAAATAAGATACACTCTTTTGGGTGCATCAAATTTTTGGCGCCGTTGCCGGGGATTGTTTTCTTTAGTCTATTTGTTACTTGGTTTATTCTTATTTTCAGTTCTAATTAGTTTTATTTTCTTGTACATACAAGTTTTTCTTATCAAATTTTGAAAAAAAAAAAAAAAAAAAAAAAAAAAAAAACGATGGAGTTGAGCAATCTAACACTTGAAGAGTTGGTGGCATACATGAACATGGAGAATCAACAAGCCAATCTCACTTCCCTAGTTCAACAATTGGCCATGGGAGGATGTCAAGGCCATCAAGTGTTCCAAGACCAACAGTATGATCATTACTCAAACACTTACCATGAGGGATGGTGGGATCATACTACTTATGGCTATTCGGAAAATTACCAAGAAGTAGATCCTTATGCCAATTACACTCATCCATCTAGCTTCAATCAATCATGGTCCCAAGAACCAGATCTTTTTCAACCACCACATATGACTCAAAACTCAGGTACTTCTTTAGAAGATCTTGTCTATTCTCTTGTTACTGATACATTGCAATTTCAACAGGAAACAAGGGCAAGCATCCAGAGTTTGGAAAAGCAAATGATCCAATTGACTAGTAGTATGGTGGGATGGGTAGCACAAAGATCTGAAGAACTCCCTGCCCAAACGATGATTAACCCAAAGGAGAATGCTACGATTGTGACCTTGAATAATGAGGAACAAGATGAGGATGAGACAAAATTAGAGATGGATTCTATTCTTGAGGATAATGAAGCCACAAATCCAAATAAGAGTATTTCGGCACCTGAGGTAACGTTTAAGGTTCCACTTTTTACTAATGTTTCTTCTCCACCTTTTCCTAGTAGATTTGCAAAGTTCATGGAGGAAGAACATGAACAACACATGCCAGAAACCTTAAACAACTTGTTTGTGGATGCCATTCAACAAGTATCAAAATATGCTCCATTCCTCGATGAGATATGCACCACAAAGGATGATGGAATAATACTTGTAATGGAGAATGCATCCACTGTTGTGCAAAGAAAGCTTCCTCTCAAACGCATTAATTTGGAAAATTTCATGTATGAGCCTGACAAGCCTAAAAAGCCAAGAAGGGGTGTTGGTTAGGTTCAAAACATTAACTCAAGTGTTAATTGGGAAGGCAACCCAATTAAAGAAGAAATTGCCAACCTTCCATATTCAGATTTGCTTTCTCTTTCTTTTCCTTTTCCTTTTTCTTTTCTTTTATTATTTTTATTTTTATTGTTTTTATTTTTATTTTTTATGTTTACTTGTTAATTTTTGTTTAGTATTTTAGGATTATTTAGGTTGCATGAGTTTGTTTTGTTTTGAGTCTTAGTTGTTCCTATTCTTATGTTATTAGTTCTTTTCTCTTACACATGATTCTTTCATTTGGGTTAATAGACTTACATTGAGGACAATGTAAGAATTAAGTGTGGGGGGAATGATTTAGGATTTCTTTTATTTTTGTCTACTATTTTTTTTATGAGTCTTTATTATTATTATTTTTAGTGTGTTTTAGTTCCTTTTTAATACAATGATGAGATATGAATTGCATAAGTCTAAAACAGATTTATTAGTGAGAAGATTTTCATGAGAATTGAACTTGATATCAATCTTTTTATGAGCCAATGTTAATATGATATGTTGATTGAGAAAGAAGCATGTTTAGACTTAATCTGACTTGTATAATCATCCTTGTGAGTTTTTGAGCCTATAATGATTGATGCATTATACAAATCAATCTAATTTCTTTCTTGAGTGCTCTTATGATTACATGATTCTCTAGAACTTGCTTTAAACCATTTGAGACTATATTGATGCATGTAACAACATGAATATGATAGAGGCATTAGGACTTTTTAACTAGGGCCAAACAGCCATCCCTTATTGATGTTCCAAGAGAACATCCCTCTAGTGAACCAATTTGAGCCTACATTGAATAAGCTATTTATTTGGTAACCACATCTTACACCTAGCCTAAACACATTTATATCTTTACCCTTGTTCTAAAGATGGACTAGAATGTTTGAGACATATTGCAAAAACAAGGGATATTTTTTGAAAATTTGGGTTAGAACAAAAGATAAGTGTGGGGGAGGAGAAAGGCAAAAGTCAAGAGAAAAATAGAGGGAATATTGCCAAATACATTCCCAAGTGAAAAAAAAAAAAATTTTTTTTGAATAATCTCTTGAACTTCTAGTTAAAGAAAAAAAAAAGATGTTCGAAAGTTGGTTAGAATGAAGTAAAGGCTCAACATGAAATATTCAGCCTATGTGATTATGTACTTCTAAAGAATATTGAGAAAGTTTTATCTGCAAAATCTTATTTTGTCTCTAAATTCTATGAAGTCTTTGGAATGTTTGTGATATCTTTTCCTTTTTATTCTTTAACCACATTATTACCTCTTGGCCCCATTACAACCTTGATTAAAGACCTCTTGATTTATGAAGTTGCATGATCTTTTAGTGGAGAATAGGTAGACAAGCAAGCATATGGTAGAACTATTTTCATGAGATTGATTGAGTGTAAACACTTTACCACTACTTTAAAGAGTGAAAATCATGAGAGTATCCCATATGAGAAGTTGAGATTAAGTTTGAATGTGCACTATTTTGATTGAAATATGTTATGTTAATATTGGCTTAACTCAAACAATTTACATTCAAGCATGATTTTTTGTGAAATTCTTTAAGCTATTGATTAGTTTATAAGACTTGTTCAAAGATTGTCTCTAATTTATATTGAAAGGAATAGGAGTAAATATTTTTAGTATATGTAGTTTATTTATATTTTAGTTTTTCAATGTTTGTGGGTATCGTTCTAGTAAACCCTCACGAGACTAAACTCGTCCACTAGGGACACCTAGGGGTTTAAAGGCTTGTGTCACATGCTAAGTGCCACCGTGATTTCCTACGAAAATGGATTAGATTAGATTTTCTTATTTTATTTTTATTGAGTCGTTGCTAGGGACTAGCAACAATCTAAGTGTGGGGGTGTGATAACTCGTATAATTATATAGTTTTTAGTTATGTTTTATTATTGTTTTGTGTCAAATACGAGTTATTATTGTTTAGTCTAATTGTGTTTATGATCTTTTATATTTTTATGTAATTTGGTATTTTTCACAAGTTTCTTTGAGTCATTTCAGATTACTAGAATTAAGGGCAAATCCAGTTCAGTTCCAGTTCCGACACCTTTTGCCATATCAGCTATATCTGGAGTTTCACTACAGCAATAAGGCTGACATTTTAACCGTGCAAAGTTAAGAGGCATATCTATCTTTTTCATGTTTTACACTTCTTGAAACGGAGTCGTTTTCCCTAGCGAAATCAACCATCAAGTTGGCTGATGTGCAATGACGTCTGTCCTGAGCAGTTTTCGCATTTTGACCATATCGTCCGATACACATCAGAAAATGAGCTGATTCCAACGGCTATGGATCACTAACTGATAGGGGAACATTTGTCTAGAAGACCATGTGATCAGATAAAGCCTCCAATATTGAAGAAATCGACCATCAAGTTGGCTGATGTGCAATGACGTCTGTGCTGACCTGTTTTCGTATTTTGCCCATATCTTCTTCTCCACATCAGAAAATGAGCTGATTCCAACGGCTATGAATCAGTAACTCATAGGGAAACATTTTTCTAGAAGACCATGTGATCAGATCAGGCCTCTAATATTGACAAAATCGACCATCAAGTTGGCTGATCAAAATGGTCATACAATATGACGAAAATTGTTAGAAAAATGCACCCACCTATTATACCTACCTTTGAAATTTGTAAAGCTTGTCTCTTGTCATTTAGCCCTCCAAAATGTGTATAAATAGAGGGCCTTGGATGATTGTAGAGGATCATATTGTACATAGGTAGGATATTAGCCATTTTAATAAAATTCTCTAAGTTTTCTTCTTCTTTCTTTTCTCTAGTTTTCTTTCTTTTCTCTAGTTTTCTTTTTCTTTAGAGAGAGCAAGAGGTTGGATAATTAATATTCTTCCTCTTCTTCTTTCTTTCTTTTATTTTCTTCTTAGATTTTCTTTAATTTTATGTTTATGTTTACAATGCCTATGCTAGGCTAAACTTCTATTTGGTTAAGGGTGATTTCAAAGCCCTAGACATGTTTTGTGATTGATTTTCAGATTCTATCTATCATTAATTTTCTATCAAAGTTGCTTATGTTCTTCTACAAGAATTGTTCATGATGTTGTCTTGATTTATTTAGGTGTACAACTAGATAGATCTTGATAATTATCTATTGCTAGTTTAGGAGTCTTGATCCGTGTAATTGTCTTGATTTCCTATTCATAAGTGGCAATTTGTGATTAATGATTATGGTCAAGTTTTCAATAATTGCAAAGTGGAACATAACCTAAGTTGAACAATCCGAGCTTATGTGTTTGTTGCTTAGATCAACCTATCTTTCTCATCATAAAGCTGCCATTAAATTGAATTTAGAGAGCTTATTCTAGGTTGTTTAATGGTTAGAGATTAAATAGAGAGCTTGTTCTATTTAACGACAAACTAAGGAAAGATTGGGGTAACAGAGCTTGTTGTTATCTACGGTTGTTAACTTTGATAGTTGGTTGATATTGATAGATCTGAAATTGATTCTTAATGATGTCTAGTGGTGGAGAATGAAACCTTAACCATATTTTTGATATTTGATTCTTCTTACTTACTTGTTTTCTTACTTTTCTAGTTTGCTTATTTTTAAAAGTATATTTATTTTTATTGGCTGGTTATACCGCCTAATTTGTATATTAACTTTGTTTTATTTTTATTGGCTGGTTATACCGCCTAATTTAGTATATATATTTTTATTGGCTGGTTATACCGCCTAATTTAGTATATATATTTTGATTGGCTGGTTATACCGCCTAATTTAGTATATATATTTTTATTGGCTGCTTATACCGCCTTGCATTTTATTCTTATTATTTACTTTAGTTTAAATCTGGCTTCAAAAACCCCTTTTCTTTTATTGTTTTCTTTGAACGTAAGTTTTAAACTATTAACTTATAAACTAAAACCCAATCCCTGAGGACTCGACCCTTGCTAACTACTATACTTACAATTTATCTTTTTAGTGCAAGGTTAAATAAGATACACTCTTTTGGGTGCATCATTGCCCTTCAATGAGACACTATGTGGCTAAACCTAACCTAAATCTTCTATAAATAAACTAGTGGCTTATCATATACTCTCAATTCCTAAAAATCCTTGTTGGCCACTCCCACACCATTTTAAGCCCTAGCGACAACTTATTTTGAACAAGGAAGATGTCAGTCGCCACTTCCTTTAAATCATGCATGGGATGCTTTAATTATCCGTTGATAAATACCCTAACTGAAATATATGTCTTTCCTTTTCAAAGTAGGATTAGTGGCTGTCAACTTGCATTAATTACAAGAATCTTTCCTTAAAGCTAATCCTTGTCAGAGACTTAAATAAGATATGACTTTTCTTATTTCTACATGCTTTGGCTGCAAGTAAACCATATTTCCTTATTAAAGAGTGCTTTGGCTGTAAGAAATTCTTTCTTTCCTTATGTAATTAAACCTTGATTGCCAAGTCTTGTATTTTTCCTTAAATACATAAAGTCAGCAACCACTTTTCCTTTAAAGCCTTAACCTAGCCGCAAGTTAGCCAATGAGAAGGGGAATAGCCGCAAATCACAAGGGGGAAGCCCTAAATTCTGCCTATAAATAGAGAGCAAGGGGGCAGCCGATTTTCACACTTCACCAAGCTTTTATTTTCAAATTTCTTCTTTGTTTGAGAGAATTTGAGAGAGCAAGAGGTTGAATAATTAATATTCTTTGATAACTCGTATAATTATATAGTTTTTAGTTATGTTTTATTATTGTTTTGTGTCAAATACGAGTTATTATTGTTTAGTCTAATTGTGTTTATGATCTTTTATATTTTTATGTATTTTGGTCTTTTTCACAAGTTTCTTTGAGTGATTTCAGATTACTAGAATTAAGGGCAAATCCAGTTCAGTTCCAGTTCCGACACCTTTTGCCATATCAGCTATATCTCGAGTTTCACTGAAGCAATAAGGCTGAAATTTGTAGCCGTGCAAAGCTAAGAGGCATATCTATCTGTTTTATGTTTTACACTTCTTGAAACGGAGTCGTTTTCCCTAGCGAAATCGACCATGAAGTTGGCTGATGTGCAATGACGTCTGTGCTGACCTGTTTTCGTATTTTGCCCATATCTTCTTATCCACATCAGAAAATGAGCTGATTCCAACGGCTATGGATCAGTAACTGATAGGGTAACATTTTTATAGAAGACCATGTGATCAGATAAGGCCTGCAAAATTGACAAAATCGACCATCAAGTTGGCTGATCAAAATCGTCATGTATGACGAAAATTGTTAGAAAATGCACCCACCTATTATACCTACCTTTGAAATTTGTAAAGCTTGTCTCTTGTCATTTAGCCCTCCAAAATGTGTATAAATAGAGGGCCTTGGATGATTGTAAGGGAGCATATTATACATTGGTAGGAAATTAGCCATTATAATAAAATTCTCTAAGTTTTCTTCTTCTTTCTTTTCTCTAGTTTTCTTTTTCTTTATTTTCTTCTTCTTCTTTCTTTCTTTTATTTCCTTCTTAGATTCTCTTTAATTTTATGTTTATGTTTACAATGCCTATGCTAGGCTAAACTTCTATTTGGTTAAGGGTGATTTCAAAGCCCTAGACATGTTTTGTGATTGATTTTTAGATTCTATCTATCATTAATTTTCTATCAAAGTTGCTTATGTTCTTCTACAAGAATTGTTCATGATGTTGTCTTGATTTATTTAGGTGTACAACTAGATAGATCTTGATAATTATCTATTGCTAGTTTAGGAGTCTTGATCCGTGTAATTGTCTTGATTTCCTATTCATAAGTGGCAATTTGTGATTAATGATTATGGTCAAGTTTTCAATAATTGCAAAGTGGAACATAACCTAAGTTGAACAATCCGAGCTTATGTGTTTGTTGCTGATGCACCCAAAAGAGTGTATCTTATTTAACCTTGCACTAAAAAGATAAATTGTAAGTATAGTAGTTAGCAAGGGTCGAGTCCTCAGGGATTGGGTTTTAGTTTATAAGTTAATAGTTTAAAACTTAAATTCAAGAACAATAAAAGAAAAGGGGTTTTTGAAGCCAGATTTAAACTAAAGTAAATAATAAGAATAAGATGCAAGGCGGTATAACCAGCCAATAAAAATATATAAACTAAATTAGGCGGTATAACCGGCCAATAAAAATAAAACAAAGTTAATATACAAATTAGGCGGTATAACCAGCCAATAAAAATAAATATACTTTTAAAAATAAGCAAACTAAAAGTAAGAAAACAAGTAAGTAAGAAGAATCAAATATGAAAAATATGGTTAAGGTTTCATTCTCCACCACTACACATCATTAAGAATCAATTTCAGATCTATCATTATCAACCAACTATCAAAGTTAACAACCGTAGATAACAACAAGCTCTGTTACCCCAATCTTTCCTTAGTTTGTCGTTAAATAGAACAAGCTCTCTATTTAATCTCTAACCATTAAACAACCTAGAATAAGCTCTCTAAATTCAATTTAATGGCAGCTTTATGATGAGAAAGATAGGTTGATCTAAGCAACAAACACATAAGCTCGGATTGTTCAACTTAGGTTATGTTCCACTTTGCAATTATTGAAAACTTGACCATAATCATTAATCACAAATTGCCACTTATGAATAGGAAATCAAGACAATTACACGGATCAAGACTCCTAAACTAGCAATAGATAATTATCAAGATCTATCTAGTTGTACACCTAAATAAATCAAGACAACATCATGAACAATTCTTGTAGAAGAACATAAGCAACTTTGATAGAAAATTAATGATAGATAGAATCTGAAAATCAATCACAAAACATGTCTAGGGCTTTGAAATCACCCTTAACCAAATAGAAGTTTAGCCTAGAATAGGCATTATAAACATAAAATTAAATAGAATCTAAGAAGAAAATAAAAGAAAGAAAGAAGAAGAAGAAGAATATTAATTATCCAACCTCTTGCTCTTTCTAAAGAAAAAGAAAACTAGAGAAAAGAAAGAAGAAGAAAACTTAGAGAATTTTGTTAAAATGGCTAATATCCTACCAATCTCCAATATGATCCCTTACAATCATCCAAGGCCCTCTATTTATACACATTTTGGAGGGCTAAATGACAAGAGACAAGCTTTACAAATTTCAAAGGTAGGTATATGACGATTTTGATCAGCCAACTTGATGGTCCATTTCGTCAATATTGGAGGCCTGATCTGATCACATGGTCTTCTAGAAACAGGTTCCCCTATCAGTTACGGAACCATAGCCGTTAGAATCAGCGCATTTGCTGATGTGGTTAAGCAGATATGGGCAAAATACGAAAACATGTCAGCACAGACGTCATTGCACATCAGCCACCTTGATGGTCGATTTCTTCAATATTGGAGGCCTGATCTGATCACATGGTATTCTAGACAAAGGTTCACCTATCAGTTACGGAACCATAGCCGTTGGAATCAGCTCATTTGCTGATGTGGTTAAGCAGATATGGGCAAAATACGAAAACATGTCAGCACAGACGTCATTGCACATCAGCCACCTTGATGGTCGATTTCTTCAATATTGGAGGCCTGATCTGATCACATGGTCTTCTAGACAAAGGTTCCCCTATCAGTTACGGAACCATAGCAGTTGGAATCAGCTCATTTTCTGATGTGGATATGAAGATATGGGCATAATACGAAAACATGTCAGCACAGACGTCATTGCACATCAGCCAACTGGATGGTCGATTTCGCTAGGGAAAACGACTCCGTTTTAAGAAGTGTAAAACATGAAAAAGATAGATATGCCTCTTAGCTTTGCATGGCTACAAATTTCAGCCTTATTGCTTCAGTGAAACTCGAGATATAGCTGATATGGCAAAAGGTGTCGGAACTGAAACTGAACTGGATTTGCCCTTAATTCTAGTAATCTGAAATCACTCAAAGAAACTTGTGAAAAACACCAAAATACATAAAAATATAAAAGATCATAAACACAATTAGACTAAACAATAATAACTCGTATTTGACACAAAACATTAATAAAACATAACTAAAAACTATATAATTATACGAGTTATCACACCCCTACACTTAGATTGTTGCTAGTCCCTAGCAACGACTCAATAAAAATAAAATAAGAAAATCTAATCTAATCCATTTTCGTAGGAAATCACGGTGGCACTTAGCATGTGACACAAGCCTTTAAACCCCTAGGTGTCCCTAGTGGACGAGTTTAGTCTCGTGAGGGTTTACTAGAACGATACCCACAAACATTGAAAAACTAAAATATAAATAAACTGCATATACTAAAAATATTTACTCCTAATCCTTTCAATACAAATTAGATACAATATTTGAACAAGTCTTATAAACTAATCAATAGCTTAAAGAATTTCACAAAAAATCATGCTTGAATGTAAATTGTTTGAGTTAAGCCAATATTAGCATAACATATCTCAATCAAAATATTGCATGTTCAAATTTAATCTCAACTTCTCACATGGGATACCCTCATGATTTTCACTCTTTAAAGTAGTGGTGAAGTGTTTACACTCAATCAATCTCATGAAAACAGTTCTACCATATTCTTGCTTGTCCACCTATTCTCCACTATTTAGATCATACAACTTCATGAATCAAGAGGTCTTTAATCAAGGTTGTAATGGGGCCAAGGGGTTTGTAATGTGGTTGAAGAACAAAAGGATAAAGATATCACAAAGGTTCCAAAGAGTTCATAAAGTTTAGAGACATAAAAAGATCATACAAAGAAACTTCTCAAAACTCTTTACAAGTACATAGTCACCTAGGCCGGATATTTATGTTGGGCCTTTTCTTCATTCTAAACGACTTTGTAACATCTTTTTCTTTTTCCACAAATTCAAGAGATGATTCATATATATATATATTTTTTTTTTTACATAGGAATGTATTTGCCAGTATTTCATTTTTTTTTTCTTGACTTTTCTTTTCTTTCCCCCCCACACTTATTTCTTGTTTCTAACCCAAATTTTTAACTAAAAATATCCCTTGTCTTTGCAACTTGTCTCAAAACATGCTAATTCATCTTTGGAACAAAGGTAAAGATATAAGTATATTTAGGTTAGGGACAAGTTATGGTTACCAAAGAGATAGCTTAGTCAATGTAGGCTCAAATTGGTTCACTAAGGGTGTGTTCTCTTGGAACATCAATAAGGGATGGCTGTTTGGCTCTGGCTAAAAATCCTAATGCCTCTATCATATTCATGTTGTCACATGTATCAATATAGTCTCAAACGGTTTAAAGCAAGTTCTAGAGAATCCTGTAATCATAAGAGCACTCAAGAAAGAAATTAGATTGATTTGTATAAAGCATCAATCATTATAGGCTCAAAAACTCACAAGGATGATTATACAAGTCAGATTAAGTCTAAACATGCTTCTTTCTCAATCAACATATTATATTAACATTGGCTCATAAAAAGGTTGACATCAAGCTCAATTCTCATGAAAATCTTCTCACTAATAACCAGTTTAGACCTATGCAATTCATATCTCATCATTGTATTAAAAAGGAACTAAAACACACTAAAAATAATAATAATAATAAAGACTCATAAAAAAAATAGTAGACAAAAATAAAAGAAATCCTAAATCATTCCCCCCACACTTAATTCTTACATTGTCCTCAATGTAAGTCTATTAACACAAATGAAAGAATCATGTGTAAGAGAAAAGAACTAATAACATAAGAATAGGAACAACTAAGACTCAAAACAAAACAAACTCATGCAACCTAAATAATCCTAAAATACTAAACAAAAATTAACAAGTAAACATAAAAGGATTAAAATCAAACTGACAAGGTATGTCTCAAGTCTCCCTTACTCAGACCTTGTTCAGAATGAATACTTCTAAATTGCTTAAAACACAAAAAACTCTTTTTTTTTTTTTTTTTGAAAAGAAGAAATCAAACTGACAAGGTATGTCTCAAGTCTCCCTTACTTCTTAAATTTTTTTTTTTTTTTTTTATTAAATTAGCAAAATATGTCCCTTACCCCCTATTAAAATATGACATTGTCCCCAATGTCAAATTTTAAAGGTAGAATTTAGGAGATATTACCTGCAGAGGTTGCTAACCACTTATTATAACTGAGACACAACAAGCAAAATGTTAGATAATGTCACAAAGACAAAGTGCAATCCACTCCTTGCTCGTCCATATCTCTTTTTCTTTTTCCGAGCGTTTGCGAAACAACCGTAGCAGATAAACACTCATAAGCTTGGAGCTTTTTAAGTAAATCTTCAATGGTTGTAGCAGAAATTATGGTTCTCCTTGCCTCTGAAAACATGAATCCATTATCCACAGCATTATCTAAATATAAAAGCAAATTACTAAAATAACCATTAATATTAAGCAAACCAATGGGTTTCTTATTTGTGACCAAAGATGACCAAGAAGCCACGCAAGCTATTTCTTCCAATGTACCCAGACCTCCTGGTAAAGCAATGAATGCATCGGCAGAATGGTACATGATTGTTATCCGTTCAGGGACACTCCAGACTTGTATTTCCTTACCCACGGTAGGTCCACAAAAACTTGTGAATAGTTTTGGCACGATTCCTAGAACTGGACTTCCTCCGGCGTGTGCTGCTGTAGCGACTGCTCCCATTAAACCCGTACTACCGCCTCCATAAATCAAGTGGATCTTTTGTTGGGCAAGTATTACTCCAACTCTTATGGCTTCATCAGCGAATATGTTATTTTTTCCTGGATAAGCACCTCCAAAGACACAAATTTTTTTAATGCGCTGGGATGAAGTACTTGCCATTTTTTTTTTCTTCGAGTGCCTGAAAGAGAATGAGTACATGGTGTAATATATAGAGGACTCAGTAGTGAATCAGACAAGAGTAATAATGTCGCCGAAAGTGTATCTGACCTGTCAGAAGAAAATGTTAACCTAACAAAAGATTTTTGCGTGATTTCAGGAAGAAAATCAAAAAGAGAAAAAAAAAAAAAAAAATCAACCGTAAAAGACAAATAAAAAAAAACGAGAATAGTTACACAAATCGAACAACACGTAAATTAAACCAAAATAAAGTTATTGCAAATCAAACCAAAAGCTGAGAAGTCATTTATTGTAGTTGTGATTGTGGCTCACATCTTCCTCTGGTTTTACGTCCAGAAACGGCTTAAACGCCTTCTATGAGTCGAGGATATGCTTCCCATCCAGTTTTCTTACAAGCTGGCAAACAGGGTCTTTTAACATCAGATTCCCAAGATGTTGCCATTCCCTTTGGAATTGCGGCCATAAATCAAGATTTTCTCTTTGTACGTCTCCACTAGGATGCGTCTCAAGAGAAAGTTGGATATTACCCAAATTCTCCTTACTCAGTCCATCCTTAATGAATTCAATTTTATCATCTCGATTAGAGGACGGAATCCCAATAGAACGACATTTACCGTTACACGTCCATCATGCACATTTGTGGCAATTTGAACTCATGCGCTTTGCTCGTCGCTTCTTTGCAAAAGTGCTTCTACCTGTACCTGGTAAATGCAAAACAGGAAGATATTCATCTTCACGTACCTTGGCTTCAATTATCCAACGTATGTCGTCAGGAATCCCTTTGTGCATAAGCATTCTTAATCTTTCAAGTCGAACTTGGTAAAGCTTCAGTAAAATATTTCGAGGAAAAGGAGGAAATCGTTTCTGCAATCTTGTGAGAATATCATCCATCCTGAAAAAAAAGAATGAAAAAAAAAATTGAAAGAGAAATTGGAAGAGAAATTTATATACAATATCAGTTTTGTGGGTAGCTGATGGAACCGATTTAAATAATCACGGAGTACCGTTATCCGCCATTTAACCGGGGTTAAAAAAAATTATATTTACATCTAGTTATTTTCAAAACAAGGATCAAAAAGAAAAACAACATAAAAAGACTCAAAAACAAAACACTCTAAATAAAATCCTAAATTCTTCCCCCCACACATAATTTTTACATTGTCCTCAATGTAATGCTATTATCCCCCAATGCAAGAATTATATGTAAGAGAAAAGAACTATTAAACAAAAGAAAAGAAAAACAATAAAAGATAGAATGATGGAGAGTAAGGAATATGCAAATCTGATATAATAGATGCTCTCCATCCTTTTGGGTTGCCTCTCCAAGAAGCGCTTGGTTTATTGTCCTCAGCTTGACTTAGACCCATGCCATTATTATTCAACATACTTTGGCTCAAAAAGTGGAAACTCCTCCACATCTTGTATTGGAAAGTTCTCATAGTAAGGCTTCAATCTATGACCATTCACTTTGAATGCCTTATCTGTTTTCGGGCTTTGGATTTCAACTGCACCATGAGTAAATACATTAGTAATAACAAAAGGTCCAACCCAACGAGAACGTAACTTACCTGGATATAACTTAAGGCGTGAATGGAAGAGAAGAACTTTTTGTCCAACAACAAATTCTTTTCTTGATATCATCTTGTCATGGAATGCCTTAGTTTTTTCCTTGTAAATCCTAGAATTCTGATAGGCATCATTCCTTATCTCTTCTAATTCTTGTAGGTCAAGTTTTCTTTTCTTTCCTATCTCATCCATCTCCATGTTGCATTGTTTGATAGCCCAATATGATTTATGTTCCAATTCAACCGGAAGATGACAAGGCTTACCATAAACAAGTCGATAAGGAGACATACCAATGGGTGTCTTATATGCTGTCCTATAAGCCCAAAGTGCATCATCAAGTCGTGAACTCCAATCCTTCCTATTTGGATTAACTGTCTTTTCAAGGATGGACTTAACTTCTCGGTTTGACACTTCAGCTTGCCCACTAGTTTGAGGATGATATGAGGTGGAGACCTTGGGTGTGATGTTATACTTCCTCAAAAGTGCTTCCATAGTCCTATTGCAAAAGTGAGTACCTCTATCGCTGATTATAGCCTTTGGCGTTCCAAACCTAGCAAAGATGTTAGTCTTGACAAAATTATTTACTTTCTTATTTTTTTTTATTAGTGAATGTTCCAAGCTCCCGAAGAAGACTTACGACTTAGGAAAATTCGGGCATTTATAACTTCTCACCAACAACCAATCGAGGAGTTGATCCAAAACATCCAAGAGAAGCAAGGAGAGATGGCAGCAGCTGACAACCGAACTCTCAAGGAGCTAGCCGCTCCGGACTTGGGTCAACAACCATTATGCATTGAATATGCTAATCTTGAGGTAGCTTTTGAATTAAAATCTGGTTTGATTCATCTTCTCCCAACTTTTCATGGTTTTGCAGGAGAGGATCCAAATAAGCACCTCAAGGAATTCCATGTAGTTTGCTCAAGCATGAGACCAACAGGGGTCACGGAAGAGCAAGTTAAGTTGAGAGCCTTCCCATTCTCTCTAGCTGATTCAGCAAAGGAATGGCTCTACTATCTACCATCCGGGACCATCACTACATGGAATGATTTGAAGAAAGCATTCTTGGAAAGGTATTTCCCAGCATCTAAGGCTGCCAACATTAGGAAAGAGATATGTGGGATTCGGCAATACAACGGAGAGTCCTTATATGAATATTGGGAGAGGTTCAAGAAACTTTGTGCATCATGTCCACACCATCAAATAAGTGAACAACTTCTCATCCAATACTTCTATGAAGGTCTCATGCCCATGGAGAGAAGTATGATAGATGCCGCTAGTGGGGGAGCTCTAGTTGATAAGACTCCCAGGGCTGCTAGAACATTAATCTCCAACATGGCAGCCAATTCTCAACAGTTCTCAATGAGACAAGATCCACCACCACAACCCAAGAGAGTTAATGAGGTAAGTATATCATCCCTTGAACAAAAATTTGATAAACTGACTTCTCTTGTTCAACAATTGGCTGTAGGTAAAATACAACAAATAAAGGCTTGTGGCATATGTTCAAACATAGGGCACCAAACTGATATGTGTCCAACACTTCAAGAGGATACCAATGAACATGTGAATGCCATGGGTGGATTTCAGAACCAATCAAGGAAATATGATCCCTACTCAAACACTTACAATCCAGGATGGAGGGATCATCCAAACTTCAATTATGGAGGGAACCAATCACAAACTATTCCTCCACCATTTGACCACAGACCACCGGGTTTTCAGCAAAGAGTGCAACAACCATACCAAACCCGACAACAACTACCACCCACCCAAAATTCAGGTACTTCTCTTGAAGATCTTGTTAAAGCTCTTTCTACTAATACAATTCAATTTCAACAGGAAACAAAGACAAGTATTCGAAATTTGGAGACTCAAATAGGGCAATTGGCAACAACCATAAGTCAAATGCAAGCAAGGGATTCTGGGAAATTACCTTCCCAAACCATAGTGAATCCAAGAGAGAATGCCAATGCTATAAATTTAAGAAGTGGGAAACAGCTAGAGACACCACAAAATGATAGTGCTCAAGGGGAGAACAATACCATGGCATCCTCTTCACATCCCAACGAGCCACTAAAAAAGGTAATTCCTAAACCATCCTTTCCTTCTTATATAACTCCTCCACCTTTTCCTGGCAGGTTAGCAAAGTCCAAGAAGGAGGAGCAAGAGAAGGAAATTTTGGAAACTTTCCGGAAAGTAGAGGTGAACATTCCTTTACTAGATGCTATCAAGCAAGTGCCAAGATATGCCAAGTTCCTAAAAGAGTTGTGCACATCTAAACGGAAGTTGAAATGGAATGAAAAGGTAAGTGTGGGGGAGAATGTGTCAGCTGTTCTTCAAAAGAAACTCCCACCTAAATGCAAGGATCCAGGTATGTTTACCATTCCTTGTAAGATAGGCAACACCAGGTTTGAGCGTGCTATGCTAGATCTAGGGGCATCTATTAATGTCATGCCATATTCAATTTATGCTTCATTGAATCTAGGACCATTAGAGGAAACCGGTGTTATAATACAACTTGCTGACCGTTCTAACACTTATCCAAGAGGAGTTGTAGAAGACGTTCTTGTACAGGTTAATGAATTGGTTTTTCCCGCTGACTTTTATGTTATTGAGATGGAAGATGAGATGTCTTCTAATCCCACACCTATTCTATTAGGGAGACCATTCTTGAAAACAGCAAGAACTAAAATAGATGTACATGATGGCACTTTAACTATGGAATTTGATGGTGAAATAATTCGCTTTAACATTTTTGAGGCCATGAGATATCCTAGTGATGTGCATTCTGTTTTTAATATTGATATAATTGACTCACTAGTGCAGCAAGCTTATGAGCTAGATGGTGAAGATAGTGTGGAAATAGTCCTTAGCAACCATCTCGGAATGGGGAATGCTAAACTAGCCTTGAGTGACCATGTGGAAGGGGCACTAGAATCTTTACACTCGCTGCCACCTAAAGATGCAAGGTTTGATGTTTCATTTATTAATTTGCCTTTATCTAATGAGAAACTTCTACCTTCCATTTTGCAGGCACCAACTTTAGAGTTGAAACCACTACCGAACCACTTGAAATATGTGTTCCTAGGTAAAAAGGACACACTACCGATCATAATTGCCAAAGAGCTCACACTTTTGCAAGAAGAGCGACTTATCCGGGTGCTTAGAGAGCATAAAACAGCAATTGGTTGGACAATTGCCGATATCAAGGGAATAAGCCCATCCATGTGCATGCACCGGATTTTGTTAGAGGAAGGGTCCAAACCAACAAGAGAAGCACAAAGAAGATTGAACCCTCCTATGATGGAGGTTGTGAAAAAGGAGATACTGAAGCTCCTAGATGTTGGAGTGATCTATCCTATCTCGGATAGCAAATGGGTGAGCCCGATCCAAGTGGTTCTGATGCACCCAAAAGAGTGTATCTTATTTAACCTTGCACTAAAAAGATAAATTGTAAGTATAGTAGTTAGCAAGGGTCGAGTCCTCAGGGATTGGGTTTTAGTTTATAAGTTAATAGTTTAAAACTTAAATTCAAGAACAATAAAAGAAAATGGGTTTTTGAAGCCAGATTTAAACTAAAGTAAATAATAAGAATAAGATGCAAGGCGGTATAACCAGCCAATAAAAATATATATACTAAATTAGGCGGTATAACCAGCCAATAAAAATATATATACTAAATTAGGCGGTATAACCAGCCAATAAAAATAAAACAAAGTTAATATACAAATTAGGCGGTATAACCAGCCAATAAAAATAAATATAAAAAATAAGCAAACTAAAAGTAAGAAAACAAGTAAGTAAGAAGAATCAAAAATGAAAAATATGGTTAAGGTTTCATTCTCCACCACTAGACATCATTAAGAATCAATTTCAGATCTATCAATATCAACCAACTATCAAAGTTAACAACCGTAGATAACAACAAGCTCTGTTATCCCAATCTTTCCTTAGTTTGTCGTTAAATAGAACAAGCTCTCTATTTAATCTCTAACCATTAAACAACCTAGAATAAGCTCTCTAAATTCAATTTAATGGCAGCTTTATGATGAGAAAGATAGGTTGATCTAAGCAACAAACACATAAGCTCGGATTGTTCAACTTAGGTTATGTTCCACTTTGCAATTATTGAAAACTTGACCATAATCATTAATCACAAATTGCCACTTATGAATAGGAAATCAAGACAATTACACGGATCAAGACTCCTAAACTAGCAATAGATAATTATCAAGATCTATCTAGTTGTACACCTAAATAAATCAAGACAACATCATGAACAATTCTTGTAGAAGAACATAAGCAACTTTGATAGAAAATTAATGATAGATAGAATCTGAAAATCAATCACAAAACATGTCTAGGGCTTTGAAATCACCCTTAACCAAATAGAAGTTTAGCCTAGTGATAACTCGTATAATTATATAGTTTTTAGTTATGTTTTATTATTGTTTTGTGTCAAATACGAGTTATTATTGTTTAGTCTAATTGTGTTTATGATATTTTATATTTTTATGTAATTTGGTGTTTTTCACAAGTTTCTTTGAGTCATTTCAGATTACTAGAATTAAGGGCAAATCCAGTTCAGTTCCAGTTCCGACACCTTTTGCCATATCAGCTATATCTGGAGTTTCACTGAAGCAATAAGGCTGAAATTTTTACCGTGCAAAGTTAAGAGGCATATCTATCGTTTTCATGTTTTACACTTCTTGAAACGGAGTCGTTTTCCCTAGCGAAATCAACCATCAAGTTGGCTGATGTGCAATGACGTCTGTCCTGAGCAGTTTTCGCATTTTGACCATATCGTCCGATACACATCAGAAAATGAGCTGATTCCAACGGCAATGGATCACTAACTGATAGGGGAACATTTGTCTAGAAGACCATGTGATCAGATAAAGCCTCCAATATTGAAGAAATCGACCATCAAGTTGGCTGATGTGCAATGACGTCTGTGCTGACCTGTTTTCGTATTTTGCCCATATCTTCTTCTCCACATCAGCAAATGAGCTGATTCCAACGGCTATGGATCAGTAACTGATAGGGTAACATTTTTCTAGAAGACCATGTGATCAGATAAGGCTTGTAAAATTGACAAAATCGACCATCAAGTTGGCTGATTAAAATCGTCATGTATGACGAAAATTGTTAGAAAATGCACCCACCTATTATACCTACCTTTGAAATTTGTAAAGCTTGTCTCTTGTCATTTAGCCCTCCAAAATGTGTATAAATAGAGGGCCTTGGATGATTGTAAGGGATCATATTGTACATAGGTAGGATATTAGCCATTTTAATAAAATTCTCTAAGTTTTCTTCTTCTTTCTTTTCTCTAGCTTTCTTTCTTTTCTCTAGTTTTCTTTTTCTTTAGAGAGAGCAAGAGGTTGGATAATTAATATTCTTCCTCTTCTTCTTTCTTTCTTTTATTTTCTTCTTAGATTTTCTTTAATTTTATGTTTATGTTTACAATGCCTATGCTAGGCTAAACTTCTATTTGGTTAAGGGTGATTTCAAAGCCCTAGACATGTTTTATAATTGATTTTCAGATTCTATCTATCATTAATTTTCTATCAAAGTTGCTTATGTTCTTCTACAAGAATTGTTCATGATGTTGTCTTGATTTGTTTAGGTGTACAACTAGATAGATCTTGATAATTATCTATTGCTAGTTTAGGAGTCTTGATCCGTGTAATTGTCTTGATTTCCTATTCATAAGTGGCAATTTGTGATTAATGATTATGGTCAAGTTTTCAATAATTGCAAAGTGGAACATAACCTAAGTTGAACAATCCGAGCTTATGTGTTTGTTGCTTAGATCAACCTATCTTTCTCATCATAAAGCTGCCATTAAATTGAATTTAGAGAGCTTATTCTAGGTTGTTTAATGGTTAGAGATTAAATAGAGAGCTTGTTCTATTTAACGACAAACTAAGGAAAGATTGGGGTAACAGAGCTTGTTGTTATCTACGGTTGTTAACTTTGATAGTTGGTTGATATTGATAGATCTGAAATTGATTCTTAATGATGTCTAGTGGTGGAGAATGAAACCTTAACCATATTTTTCATATTTGATTCTTCTAACTTATTTGTTTTCTTACTTTTAGTTTGCTTATTTTTTATATTTATTTTTATTGGCTGGTTATACCGCCTAATTTGTATATTAACTTTGTTTTATTTTTATTGGCTGGTTATACCGCCTTGCATCTTATTCTTATTATTTACTTTAGTTTAAATCTGGCTTCAAAAACCCCTTTTCTTTTATTGTTCTTGAACGTAAGTTATAAACTATTAACTTATAAACTAAAACCCAATCCCTGAGGACTCGACCCTTGCTAACTACTATACTTACAATTTATCTTTTTAGTGCAAGGTTAAATAAGATACACTCTTTTGGGTGCATCAAATTTTTGGCGCCGTTGCCGGGGATTGTTTTCTTTAGTTTATTTGTTACTTGGTTTATTCTTATTTTCAGTTCTAATGAGTTTTATTTTCTTGTACATACGAGTTTTTCTTATCAAATTTTGAAAAAAAAAATAATAAAAAATAAAAAAAAAAATGATGGAATTGAGCAATCTAACACTTGAAGAGTTGGTGGCATACATGAACATGGAGAATCAACAAGCCAATCTCACCTTCCCAGTTCAACAATTTGCCATGGGAGGATGTCAAGGCCATCAAGCGTTCCAAGACCAACAGTATGATCATTACTCAAACACTTACCATGAGGGATGGTGGGATCATACTAATTATGGCTACTCGAAAAATTACCAAGAAGTAGATCCTTATGCCAATTACACTCATCGATCTAGCTTCAATCAATCATGGTCCCAAGAACCAGATCTTTTTCAACCACCACATATGACTCAAAACTCAGGTACTTCTTTAGAAGATCTTGTCTATTCTCTTGTTACTGATACATTGCAATTTCAACAGGAAACAAGGGCAAGCATCCAGAGTTTGGAAAAGCAAATGATCCAATTGACTAGTAGTATGGTGGGATGGGTAGCACAAAGATCTGAAGAACTCCCTGCCCAAACGATGATTAACCCAAAGGAGAATGCTACGATTGTGACCTTGAGGAATGAGGAACAAGATGAGGATGAGACAAAATTAGAGATGGATTCTATTCTTGAGGATAATGAAGCCACAAATCCAAATAAGAGTATTTCGGCACCTGAGGTAACGTTTAAGGTTCCACTTTTTACTAATGTTTCTTCTCCACCTTTTCCTAGTACATTTGCAAAGTTCATGGAGGAAGAACATGAACAACACATGCCAGAAACCTTAAACAACTTGTTTGTGGATGCCATTCAACAAGTATCAAAATATGCTCCATTCCTCGATGAGATATGCACCACAAAGGATGATGGAATAATACTTGTAATGGAGAATGCATCCACTGTTGTGCAAAGAAAGCTTCCTCTCAAACGCATTAATTTGGAAAATTTCATGTATGAGCCTGACAAGCCTAAAAAGCCAAGAAGGGGTGTTGGTTAGGTTCAAAACATTAACTCAAGTGTTAATTGGGAAGGCAACCCAATTAAAGAAGAAATTGCCAACCTTCCATATTCAGATTTGCTTTCTCTTTCTTTTCCTTTTTCTTTTCTTTTCTTTTATTATTTTTATTTTTATTGTTTTTATTTTTATTTTTTTATGTTTACTTGTTAATTTTTGTTTAGTATTTTAGGATTATTTAGGTTGCATGAGTTTGTTTTGTTTTGAGTCTTAGTTGTTCCTATTCTTATGTTATTAGTTCTTTTCTCTTACACATGATTCTTTCATTTGGGTTAATAGACTTACATTGAGGACAATGTAAGAATTAAGTGTGGGGGGAATGATTTAGGATTTCTTTTATTTTTGTCTACTATTTTTTTTATGAGTCTTTATTATTATTATTTTTAGTGTGTTTTAGTTCCTTTTTAATACAATGATGAGATATGAATTGCATAAGTCTAAAACAGATTTATTAGTGAGAAGATTTTCATGAGAATTGAACTTGATATCAATCTTTTTATGAGCCAATGTTAATATGATATGTTGATTGAGAAAGAAGCATGTTTAGACTTAATCTGACTTGTATAATCATCCTTGTGAGTTTTTGAACCTATAATGATTGATGCATTATACAAATCAATCTAATTTCTTTCTTGAGTGCTCTTATGATTACATGATTCTCTAGAACTTGCTTTAAACCATTTTAGACTATATTGATGCATGTAACAACATGAATATGATAGAGGCATTAGGACTTTTTAACTAGGGCCAAACAGCCACCCCTTATTGATGTTCCAAGAGAACATCCCTCTAGTGAACCAATTTGAGCCTACATTGAATAAGCTATTTATTTGGTAACCACATCTTACACCTAGCCTAAACACATTTATATCTTTACCCTTGTTCTAAAGATGGACTAGAATGTTTGAGACATATTGCGAAAACAAGGGATATTTTTTGAAAATTTGGGTTAGAACAAAAGATAAGTGTGGGGGAGGAGAAAGGCAAAAGTCAAGAGAAAAATAGAGGGAATATTGCCAAATACATTCCCATGTGAAAAAAAAAAAAAAAAAATTTTTGAATAATCTCTTGAACTTCTAGTTAAAGAAAAGAAAAAGATGTTCGAAAGTTGGTTAGAATGAAGTAAAGGCTCAACATGAAATATTCAGCCTATGTGATTATGTACTTCTAAAGAATATTGAGAAAGTTTTATCTGCAAAATCTTATTTTGTCTCTAAATTCTATGAAGTCTTTGGAATGTTTGTGATATCTTTTCCTTTTTATTCTTTAACCACATTATTACCTCTTGGCCCCATTACAACCTTGATTAAAGACCTCTTGATTTATGAAGTTGCATGATCTTTTAGTGGAGAATAGGTAGACAAGCAAGCATATGGTAGAACTATTTTCATGAGATTGATTGAGTGTAAACACTTTACCACTACTTTAAAGAGTGAAAATCATGAGAGTATCCCATATGAGAAGTTGAGATTAAGTTTGAATGTGCACTATTTTGATTGAAATATGTTATGTTAATATTGGCTTAACTCAAACAATTTACATTCAAGCATGATTTTTTGTGAAATTTTTTAAGCTATTGATTAGTTTATAAGACTTGTTCAAAGATTGTCTCTAATTTATATTGAAAGGAATAGGAGTAAATATTTTTAGTATATGTAGTTTATTTATATTTTAGTTTTTCAATGTTTGTGGGTATCGTTCTAGTAAACCCTCACGAGACTAAACTCGTCCACTAGGGACACCTAGGGGTTTAAAGGCTTGTGTCACATGCTAAGTGCCACCGTGATTTCCTACGAAAATGGATTAGATTAGATTTTCTTATTTTATTGTTATTGAGTCGTTGCTAGGGACTAGCAACAATCTAAGTGTGGGGGTGTGATAACTCGTATAATTATATAGTTTTTAGTTATGTTTTATTATTGTTTTGTGTCAAATACGAGTTATTATTGTTTAGTCTAATTGTGTTTATGATATTTTATATTTTTATGTAATTTGGTGTTTTTCACAAGTTTCTTTGAGTCATTTCAGATTACTAGAATTAAGGGCAAATCCAGTTCAGTTCCAGTTCCGACACCTTTTGCCATATCAGCTATATCTGGAGTTTCACTGAAGCAATAAGGCTGAAATTTTTACCGTGCAAAGTTAAGAGGCATATCTATCGTTTTCATGTTTTACACTTCTTGAAACGGAGTCGTTTTCCCTAGCGAAATCAACCATCAAGTTGGCTGATGTGCAATGACGTCTGTCCTGAGCAGTTTTCGCATTTTGACCATATCGTCCGATACACATCAGAAAATGAGCTGATTCCAACGGCAATGGATCACTAACTGATAGGGGAACATTTGTCTAGAAGACCATGTGATCAGATAAAGCCTCCAATATTGAAGAAATCGACCATCAAGTTGGCTGATGTGCAATGACGTCTGTGCTGACCTGTTTTCGTATTTTGCCCATATCTTCTTCTCCACATCAGCAAATGAGCTGATTCCAACGGCTATGGATCAGTAACTGATAGGGTAACATTTTTCTAGAAGACCATGTGATCAGATAAGGCTTGTAAAATTGACAAAATCGACCATCAAGTTGGCTGATTAAAATCGTCATGTATGACGAAAATTGTTAGAAAATGCACCCACCTATTATACCTACCTTTGAAATTTGTAAAGCTTGTCTCTTGTCATTTAGCCCTCCAAAATGTGTATAAATAGAGGGCCTTGGATGATTGTAAGGGATCATATTGTACATAGGTAGGATATTAGCCATTTTAATAAAATTCTCTAAGTTTTCTTCTTCTTTCTTTTCTCTAGCTTTCTTTCTTTTCTCTAGTTTTCTTTTTCTTTAGAGAGAGCAAGAGGTTGGATAATTAATATTCTTCCTCTTCTTCTTTCTTTCTTTTATTTTCTTCTTAGATTTTCTTTAATTTTATGTTTATGTTTACAATGCCTATGCTAGGCTAAACTTCTATTTGGTTAAGGGTGATTTCAAAGCCCTAGACATGTTTTATAATTGATTTTCAGATTCTATCTATCATTAATTTTCTATCAAAGTTGCTTATGTTCTTCTACAAGAATTGTTCATGATGTTGTCTTGATTTGTTTAGGTGTACAACTAGATAGATCTTGATAATTATCTATTGCTAGTTTAGGAGTCTTGATCCGTGTAATTGTCTTGATTTCCTATTCATAAGTGGCAATTTGTGATTAATGATTATGGTCAAGTTTTCAATAATTGCAAAGTGGAACATAACCTAAGTTGAACAATCCGAGCTTATGTGTTTGTTGCTTAGATCAACCTATCTTTCTCATCATAAAGCTGCCATTAAATTGAATTTAGAGAGCTTATTCTAGGTTGTTTAATGGTTAGAGATTAAATAGAGAGCTTGTTCTATTTAACGACAAACTAAGGAAAGATTGGGGTAACAGAGCTTGTTGTTATCTACGGTTGTTAACTTTGATAGTTGGTTGATATTGATAGATCTGAAATTGATTCTTAATGATGTCTAGTGGTGGAGAATGAAACCTTAACCATATTTTTCATATTTGATTCTTCTAACTTATTTGTTTTCTTACTTTTAGTTTGCTTATTTTTTATATTTATTTTTATTGGCTGGTTATACCGCCTAATTTGTATATTAACTTTGTTTTATTTTTATTGGCTGGTTATACCGCCTTGCATCTTATTCTTATTATTTACTTTAGTTTAAATCTGGCTTCAAAAACCCCTTTTCTTTTATTGTTCTTGAACGTAAGTTATAAACTATTAACTTATAAACTAAAACCCAATCCCTGAGGACTCGACCCTTGCTAACTACTATACTTACAATTTATCTTTTTAGTGCAAGGTTAAATAAGATACACTCTTTTGGGTGCATCACCTAGCATAGGCATTATAAACATAAACATAAAATTAAAGAAAATCTAAGAAGAAAATAAAAGAAAGAAAGAAGAAGAGGAAGAATATTAATTATCCAACCTCTTGCTCTCTCTAAAGAAAAAGAAAACTAGAGAAAAGAAAGAAGAAGAAAACTTAGAGAATTTTATTAAAATGGCTAATATCCTACCTATGTACAATATGATCCCTTACAATCATCCAAGGTCCTCTATTTATACACATTTTGGAGGGCTAAATGACAAGAGACAAGCTTTACAAATTTCAAAGGTAGGTATATGACGATTTTGATCAGCCAACTTGATGGTCGATTTCGTCAATATTGGAGGCCTGATCTGATCGCATGGTCTTCTAGACAAAGGTTCCCCTATCAGTTACGGAACCATAGCCGTTGGAATCAGCTCATTTGCTGATTTGGTTAAGCAGATATGGGCAAAATACGAAAACATGTCAGCACAGACGTCATTGCACATCAGCCACCTTGATGGTCGATTTCTTCAATATTGGAGGCCTGATCTGATCACATGGTCTTCTAGACAAAGGTTCCCCTATCAGTTACGGAACCATAGCCGTTGGAATCAGCTCATTTGCTGATGTGGATAAGAAGATATGGGCATAATACGAAAACATGTCAGCACAGACGTCATTGCACATCAGCCAACTTGATGGTCGATTTCGCTAGGGAAAACGACTCCGTTTTAAGAAGTGTAAAACATGAAAAAGATAGATATGCCTCTTAGCTTTGCATGGCTACAAATTTCAGCCTTATTGCTTCAGTGAAACTCGAGATATAGCTGATATGGCAAAAGGTGTCGGAACTGAAACTGAACTGGATTTGCCCTTAATTCTAGTAATCTGAAATCACTCAAAGAAACTTGTGAAAAACACCAAAATACATAAAAATATAAAAGATCATAAACACAATTAGACTAAACAATAATAACTCGTATTTGACACAAAACATTAATAAAACATAACTAAAAACTATATAATTATACGAGTTATCACACCCCCACACTTAGATTGTTGCTAGTCCCTAGCAACGACTCAATAAAAATAAAATAAGAAAATCTAATCTAATCCATTTTCGTAGGAAATCACGGTGGCACTTAGCATGTGACACAAGCCTTTAAACCCCTAGGTGTCCCTAGTGGACGAGTTTAGTCTCGTGAGGGTTTACTAGAACGATACCCACAAACATTGAAAAACTAAAATAGAAATAAACTACATATACTAAAAATATTTACTCCTAATCCTTTCAATACAAATTAGAGACAATCTTTGAACAAGTCTTATAAACTAATCAATAGCTTAAAGAATTTCACAAAAAATCATGCTTGAATGTAAATTGTTTGAGTTAAGCCAATATTAACATAACATATTTCAATCAAAATAGTGCATATTCAAACTTAATCTCAACTACTCACATGGGATACCCTCATGATTTTCACTCTTTAAAGTAGTGGTGAAGTGTTTACACTCAATCAATCTCATGAAAACAGTTCTACCATATTCTTGCTTGTCCACCTATTCTCCACTATTTAGATCATACAACTTCATGAATCAAGAGGTCTTTAATCAAGGTTGTAATGGGGCCAAGGGGTTTGTAATGTGGTTGAAGAACAAAAGGATAAAGATATCACAAAGGTTCCAAAGAGTTCATAAAGTTTAGAGACATAAAAAGATCATACAAATAAAACTTCTCAAAACTCTTATAAAGCACATAATAACATAGGCTAAATATTCATGTTGAGCCTTTGCATCATTCTAACCAACTTTGTAACATCTTTTTCTTTACTTTAACTAGAAGTTCAAGAGAAGATTTTTTTTTTTTTTAATATGGGAATGTATTTGACAATGATCCCTTTCTTTTTCTCTTGACTTTTTTCTTTCTTTTCCCCCCACACTTATTTCTTGTTTCTAACCCAAATTTTCAATAAATCTTCTTTGTCTTTGCAACTTGTCTCAAAACATGCTAATTCATATTTGGAACAAAGGTAACGATATAAGTATATTTAGGTTAGGGACAAGTTATGGTTACCAAAGAGATAGCTTATTCAATGTAGGCTCAAATTGGTTCACTAAGGGTGTGTTCTCTTGGAACATTAATAATGGATGGCTGTTTGGCTCTGGTTATAATCCTAATGCCTCTATCATATTCATGTTGTCACATGTATCAATATAGTCTCAAACGGTTTAAAGAAAGTTCTAGAGAATCATGTAATCATAAGAGCACTCAAGAAAGAAATTAGATTGATTTGTATAATGCATCAATCATTATAGGCTCAAAAACTCACAAGGATGATTATACAAGTCAGATTAAGTCTAAACATGCTTCTTTCTCAATCAACATATCATATTAACATTGGCTCATAAAAAGGTTGACATCAAGCTCAATTCTCATGAAAATCTTCTCACTAATAAATCTGTTTTAGACTTATGCAATTCATATCTCATCATTGTATTAAAAAGGAACTAAAACTCACAAAAAAAAATAATAATAATAATAAAGAAAAAAAAATAGTAGACAAAAATAAAAGAAATCCTAAATCATTCCCCCCCACACTTAATTCTTACATTGTCCTCAATGTAAGTCTATTAACTCAAATGAAAGAATCATGTGTAAGAGAAAAGAACTAATAACATAAGAATAGGAACAACTAAGACTCAAAACAAAACAAAACCATGCAACCTAAATAATCCTAAAATACTAAACAAAATTTAACAAGTAAACATAAAAAGATTAAAATCAAACTGACAAGGTATGTCTCAAGTCTCCCTTACTCAGACCTTGTTCAGAATGAATACTTTTAAATGGCTTAAAACACAACAAACTTTTTTTTTTTTTGAAAAGAAGAAATCAAACTGACAAGGTATGTCTCAAGTCTCCCTTACTCAGACCTTGTTCAGAATGAATACTTCTAAATTGCTTAAAACACAACAAACTTTTTTTTTTTTTTGAAAAGAAGAAATCAAACTGACAAGGTATGTCTCAAGTCTCCCTTACTCAGACCTTGTTCAGAATGAATACTTCTTAAATTTTTTTTTTTTTTTAAATTAGCAAAATATGTCCCTTACCCCCTACTAAAATATGACATTGTCCCCAATGTCAAATTTTAAAGGTAGAATTTAGGAGATATTACCTGCAGAGGTTGATAACCACTTATTATAACTGAGACACAACAAACAAAATGTTAGATAATGTCACAAAGACAAAGTGCAATCCACTCCTTGCTCGTCCATATCTCTTTTTCTTTTTCCGAGCGTTTGCGAAACAACCGTAGCAGATAAACACTCATAAGCTTGGAGCTTTTTTAGTAAATCTTCAATGGTTGTAGCAGAAATTATGGTTCTCCTTGCCTCTGAAAACATGAATCCATTATCCACAGCATTATCTAAATATGAAAGCAAATTACTAAAATAACCATTAATATTAAGCAAACCAATGGGTTTCTTATTTGTGACCAAAGATGACCAAGAAGCCACGCAAGCTATTTCTTCCAATGTACCCAGACCTCCTGGTAGAGCAATGAATGCATCGGCAGAATGGTACATGATTGTCATCCGTTCAGGGATACTCCAGACTTGTATTTCCTTACCCACGGTAGGTCCACAAAAACTTGTGAATAGTTTTGGCACGATTCCTAGAACTGGACTTCCTCCGGCGTGTGCTGCTGTAGCGACTGCTCCCATTAAACCCGTACTACCGCCTCCATAAATCAAGTGGATCTTTTGTTGGGCAAGTATTACTCCAACTCTTATGGCTTCATCAGCGAATATGTTATTTTTCCCTGGATAAGCACCTCCAAAGACACAAATTTTTTTAATGCGCTGGGATGAAGTACTTTCCATTTTTTTTTCTTCGAGTGCCTGAAAGAGAATGAGTACATGGTGTAATATATAGAGGACTGAGTAGTGAATCAGACAAGAGTAATAATGTCGCCGAAAGTGTATCTGACCTGTCAGAAGAAAATGTTAACCTAACAAAAGATTTTTGCGTGATTTCAGGAAGAAAATCAAAAAGAGAAGAAAAAATCAACCGTAAAAGACAAATAAAAAAAAAAAAAACGAGAATAATAACACAAATCGAACTCACGTAAATTAAACCGAAATGAAGTTATTGCAAATCAAACCAAAAGCTGAGAAGTCATTTATTGTAGTTGTGATTGTGGCTCACATCTTCCTCTAGTTTTACGTCCAGAAACGGCTTAAACGCCTTCTATGAGTCGAGGATATGCTTCCCATCCAGTTTTCTTACAAGCTGGCAAACAGGGTCTTTTAACATCAGATTCCCAAGATGTTGCCATTCCCTTTGGAATTGCGGCCATAAATCAAGAATTTCTCTTTGTACGTCTCCACTAGGATGCGTCTCAAGAGAAAGTTGGATATTACCCAAATTCTCCTTACTCAGTCCATCCTTAATGAATTCAATTTTATCATCTCGATTAGAGGACGGAATCCCAATAGAACGACATTTACCGTTACACGTCCATCGTGCACATTTGTGGCAATTTGAACTCATGCGCTTTGCTCGTCGCTTCTTTGCAAAAGTGCTTCTACCTGTACCTGGTAAATGCAAAACAGGAAGATATTCATCTTCACGTACCTTGGCTTCAATTATCCAACGTATGTCTCCAGGAATCCC
Organism: Fremontodendron californicum; assembly: GCA_030761205.1. Lineage (NCBI taxonomy): Eukaryota > Viridiplantae > Streptophyta > Magnoliopsida > Malvales > Malvaceae > Fremontodendron > Fremontodendron californicum. Next base: position 27,400,253 of record JAULJL010000009.1, read on the forward strand.
TTTGTGCATAAGCATTCTTAATCTTTCAAATCGAACTTGGTAAAGCTTCAGTAAAATATTTCGAGGAAAGGGAGGAAATCGTTTCTGCAATCTTGTGAGAATATCATCCATCCTGAGAAAAAATGAAAAAAAATTGAAAGAGAAATTGGAAGAGAAATTTATATACAATATCAGTTTTGTGGGTAGCTGATGGAACCGACTTAAATAATCACGGAGTACCGTTATCCGCCATTTAACCGGGGTTAAAAAAAAATTATATTTACATCTAGTTATTTTCAAAACAAGGATCAGAAAGAAAAACAACATAAAAAAGACTCAAAAACAAAACACTCTAAATAAAATCCTAAATTCTCCCCCCCACACATAATTCTTACATTGTCGTTAATGTAATGCTATTATCCCCCAATGCAAGAATTATATGTAAGAGAAAAGAACTATTAAAAAAAAAGAAACTTATGCAGCCTAAATGAACTTAAAAGCAGTAAACACAATTAACAAAGAAACATAAGAAATAAAATAAAAACAATAAAAATAATAAATGAAAAAGGAAAAGAAAGAGAAAGCAAATCTGAATATGGAAGGTTGGCAATTTCATCTTTAATTGGGCTGCCTTCCCAATTAACACTTGAGTTAGTGTTTTGAATCTAACCAACACCCCTTCTTGGCATTTTAGGCTTGTCAGGCTCATACATGAAATTTCCCAAATTTATGCGTTTGAGAGGAAGCTTTCTTTGCACAACAGTGGATGCATTCTCCATTACAAGTATTATTCCATCATCCTTTGTGGTGCATATGTCATCGAGGAATGGAGCATATTTTGATACTTGTTGAATGACCTCCACAAACAAGTTGTTTAAGGTTTCCGGCATGTGTTGTTCATGTTCTTCCTCCTTGAACTTTGCAAATCTACTAGGAAAAGGTGGAGAAGAAACATTAGTAAAAAGTGAAACCTTAAACGTTACCTCAGGTGCCGAAATACTCTTATTTGGATCTTTGGCTTCATTATCCTCAAGAATAGAATCCATCTCTAATTTTGTTTCATCCTCATCTTGTTCCTCATTCTTCAAGGTCACAATAGTAGCATTCTCCTTTGGGTTAACCATCGTTTGGGCTGGGAGTTCTTCAGATCTTTGTGCTACCCATCCCACCATACTACTAGCCAATTGGCTCATTTGCTTTTCCAAACTCTGGATGCTTGCCCTTGTTTCCTGTTGAAATTGCAAAGAATCAGTAACAAGAGAATAGACAAGATCTTCTAAAGAAGTACCTGAGTTTTGAGTCATATATGGTGGTTGAAAAAGATCTGGTTCTTGAGACCATGATTGATTGAAGCTAGATGGATGAGTGTAATTGGCATAAGGATCTACTTCTTGGTAATTTTTCGAGTAGCCATAATTAGTATGATCCCACCATCCCTCATGGTAAGTGTTTGAGTAATGATCATACTGTTGGTCTTGGAACACTTGATGGCCTTGACATCCTCCCATGGCCAATTGTTGAACTGGGGAGGTGAGATTGGCTTGTTGATTCTCCATATTCATGTATGTCACCAACTCTTCAAGTGTTAGATTGCTCAATTCCATTGTTTTTTTTTTTTTTTTAATTTGAAAAGAAAAACTTGTATGTACAAGAAAATAAAACTAATTAGAACTGAAAATAAGAATAAACCAAGTAACAAATAAACTAAAGAAAGCAATCCCCGGCAACGGCGCCAAAAATTTGATGCACCCAAAAGAGTGTATCTTATTTAACCTTGCACTAAAAAGATAAATTGTAAGTATAGTAGTTAGCAAGGGTCGAGTCCTCAGGGATTGGGTTTTAGTTTATAAGTTAATAGTTTAAAACTTAAATTCAAGAACAATAAAAGAAAATGGGTTTTTGAAGCCAGATTTAAACTAAAGTAAATAATAAGAATAAGATGCAAGGCGGTATAACCAGCCAATAAAAATATATATACTAAATTAGGCGGTATAACCAGCCAATAAAAATATATATACTAAATTAGGCGGTATAACCAGCCAATAAAAATAAAACAAAGTTAATATACAAATTAGGCGGTATAACCAGCCAATAAAAATAAATATAAAAAATAAGCAAACTAAAAGTAAGAAAACAAGTAAGTAAGAAGAATCAAATATGAAAAATATGGTTAAGGTTTCATTCTCCACCACTAGACATCATTAAGAATCAATTTCAGATCTATCAATATCAACCAACTATCAAAGTTAACAACCGTAGATAACAACAAGCTCTGTTATCCCAATCTTTCCTTAGTTTGTCGTTAAATAGAACAAGCTCTCTATTTAATCTCTAACCATTAAACAACCTAGAATAAGCTCTCTAAATTCAATTTAATGGCAGCTTTATGATGAGAAAGATAGGTTGATCTAAGCAACAAACACATAAGCTCGGATTGTTCAACTTAGGTTATGTTCCACTTTGCAATTATTGAAAACTTGACCATAATCATTAATCACAAATTGCCACTTATGAATAGGAAATCAAGACAATTACACGGATCAAGACTCCTAAACTAGCAATAGATAATTATCAAGATCTATCTAGTTGTACACCTAAATAAATCAAGACAACATCATGAACAATTCTTGTAGAAGAACATAAGCAACTTTGATAGAAAATTAATGATAGATAGAATCTGAAAATCAATCACAAAACATGTCTAGGGCTTTGAAATCACCCTTAACCAAATAGAAGTTTAGCCTAGCATAGGCATTATAAACATAAACATAAAATTAAAGAAAATCTAAGAAGAAAATAAAAGAAAGAAAGAAGAAGAGGAAGAATATTAATTATCCAACCTCTTGCTCTCTCTAAAGAAAAAGAAAACTAGAGAAAAGAAAGAAGAAGAAAACTTAGAGAATTTTATTAAAATGGCTAATATCCTACCTATGTACAATATGATCCCTTACAATCATCCAAGGTCCTCTATTTATACACATTTTGGAGGGCTAAATGACAAGAGACAAGCTTTACAAATTTCAAAGGTAGGTATATGACGATTTTGATCAGCCAACTTGATGGTCGATTTCGTCAATATTGGAGGCCTGATCTGATCGCATGGTCTTCTAGACAAAGGTTCCCCTATCAGTTACGGAACCATAGCCGTTGGAATCAGCTCATTTGCTGATTTGGTTAAGCAGATATGGGCATAATACGAAAACATGTCAGCACAGACGTCATTGCACATCAGCCAACTTGATGGTCGATTTCGCTAGGGAAAACGACTCCGTTTTAAGAAGTGTAAAACATGAAAAAGATCGATATGCCTCTTAGCTTTGCATGGCTACAAATTTCAGCCTTATTGCTTCAGTGAAACTCGAGATACAGCTGATATGGCAAAAGGTGTCGGAACTGAAACTGAACTGGATTTGCCCTTAATTCTAGTAATCTGAAATCACTCAAAGAAACTTGTGAAAAACACCAAAATACATAAAAATATAAAAGATCATAAACACAATTAGACTAAACAATAATAACTCGTATTTGACACAAAACATTAATAAAACATAACTAAAAACTATATAATTATACGAGTTATCAGGTTCCAAAGAAATCAGGTGTAACGGTGGTAACAAATAATGAGAATGAACTTGTTCCTACTAGGATTCAAACAGGATGGCGAGTTTGTATTGATTATCGTAAACTTAATTCCACAACTCGCAAAGACCACTTTCCTTTACCTTTTATTGATCAAATGCTTGAAAGGTTAGCTGGCCATTCTCATTATTGTTTTCTTGATGGTTTTTCAGGTTATAATCAGATAGCCATTGCTCCGGAGGACCAAGAGAAAACAACATTCACATGTCCATTTGGTACTTTTGCATACCGGCGTATGCCATTTGGTCTTTGTAATGCACCAGCTACATTCCAAAGGTGTATGGTTAGCATATTTTCAGATTATGTAGAGAATATCATAGAAGTGTTTATGGATGATTTTAGTGTCTATGGTGATTCTTTTGATAGATGTCTAGAGAACCTTACACTTGTACTTGAAAGATGCATGGAAACTAACCTTGTTTTGAATTGGGAAAAATGTCACTTTATGGTAGAACAAGGAATAGTTTTGGGCCATGTTATTTCTTCTAGAGGGATAGAGGTTGATAAGTCTAAAATAGATATTATGCATTCTTTACCACCTCCCACAAATGTGAGAGAGGTTCGTTCTTTTCTTGGACATGCAGGTTTCTATAGGAGATTTATCAAAGACTTCTCAAAGATCACATTACCTCTTTGCAAGCTACTACAAAAAGATGTGGTTTTCCACTTTGATGATAAATGCAAAGAGGCGTTTGAAACATTGAAGGGACTCTTGACATCAGCTCCTATCATCCAACCACCAGATTGGAATGTACCTTTTGAAATCATGTGTGACGCTAGTGACTATGCTACTGGAGCTGTTTTGGGCCAACGGGTTGGCAAAGCCTCACATGCCATTTATTATGCCTCACGAACTCTTAATGATGCTCAATTGAACTATTCCACTACTGAAAAAGAACTTTTGGCTGTTGTATTTGCTTTAGAAAAATTTCGATCTTATTTAATTGGTACTAAAGTAATTGTATATTCTGACCATGCAGCCCTTAAGTACTTACTCACTAAAAAGGAGGCCAAACCAAGGTTGATTAGATGGATACTTCTCTTACAAGAGTTTGATTTGGAGATAAAAGATAAGAGAGGTAGTGACAACCTGGTTGCGGACCATCTTAGCCGTTTAGTTCATGAAGATGATGCACTACCCTTGAATGAGAACTTTCCGGATGAGCAACTTCTTTTTATAAGTACAACAACTCCTTGGTATGCTGATATTGTTAATTACTTAGTTACCAAGAAGTTGCCACAAGAGTTGACACAAGCTCAAAGAAATAAGATCAAGAGTGATGCCAAATACTACATATGGGATGATCCTTACCTTTGGAAGCATTGCTCCGATCAGATCATAAGAAGGTGTGTACTCGAAACTGAATTTCAATCTATTCTCACCTTTTGTCACTCTTATGCATGTGGAGGACACTTTGGATCCAAAAGAACAGCCATGAAAGTTCTTGATTCTGGATTTTATTGGCCTACCATATTCAAAGATGCATACCTCTTTTGCAAGTCATGTGATCGTTGCCAAAGAACAGGTAACTTAGGTGCTAGAAATCAAATGCCTCAAACTCCAATACTTATTGTTGAAATTTTTTATGTATGGGGCATGGATTTCATGGGACCTTTTCCTCCTTCTTTTGGTAATCTTTATATTTTACTTGCCGTTGATTATGTTTCAAAGTGGGTGGAAGCAAAATCCACTAGGACTAATGACTCTAAAGTTGTTTCAGATTTTGTCAAGACTAACATCTTTGCTAGGTTTGGAACGCCAAAGGCCATAATCAGCGATAGAGGTACTCACTTTTGCAATAGGACTATGGAAGCACTTTTGAGGAAGTATAACATCACACACAAGGTCTCCACCTCATATCATCCTCAAACTAGTGGGCAAGCTGAAGTGTCAAACCGAGAAGTTAAGTCCATCCTTGAAAAGACAGTTAATCCAAATAGGAAGGATTGGAGTTCACGACTTGATGATGCACTTTGGGCTTATAGGACAGCATATAAGACACCCATTGGTATGTCTCCTTATCGACTTGTTTATGGTAAGCCTTGTCATCTTCCGGTTGAATTGGAACATAAATCATATTGGGCTATCAAACAATGCAACATGGAGATGGATGAGATAGGAAAGAAAAGAAAACTTGACCTACAAGAATTAGAGGAGATAAGGAATGATGCCTATCAGAATTCTAGGATTTACAAGGAAAAGACTAAGGCATTCCATGACAAGATGATATCAAGAAAAGAATTTGTTGTTGGACAAAAAGTTCTTCTCTTCCATTCACGCCTTAAGTTATATCCAGGTAAATTACGTTCTCGTTGGGTTGGACCTTTTGTTATTACTAATGTATTTACTCATGGTGCAGTTGAAATCCAAAGCCCGAAAACAGATAAGGCATTCAAAGTGAATGGTCATAGATTGAAGCCTTACTATGAGAACTTTCCAATACAAGATGTGGAGGAGTTTCCACTTTTTGAGCCAAAGTATGTTGAATAATAATGGCATGGGTCTAAGTCAGGCTGAGGACAATAAACCAAGCGCTTCTTGGAGAGGCAACCCAAAAGGATGGAGAGCATCTATTATATCAGATTTGCATATTCCTTACTCTCCATCATTCTATCTTTTATTGTTTTTCTTTTCTTTTGTTTAATAGTTCTTTTCTCTTACATATAATTCTTGCATGGGGGGAAGAATTTAGGATTTTATTAAGAGTGTTTTGTTTTTGAGTCTTTTTATGTTGTTTTTCTTTCTGATCCTTGTTTTGAAAATAACTAGATGTAAATATAATTTTTTTTAACCCCGGTTAAATGGCGGATAACGGTACTCCGTGATTATTTAAATCGGTTCCATCAGCTACCCACAAAACTGATATTGTATATAAATTTCTCTTCCAATTTCTCTTTCAATTTTTTTCATTTTTTTTCAGGATGGATGATATTCTCACAAGATTGCAGAAACGATTTCCTCCTTTTCCTCGAAATATTTTACTGAAGCTTTACCAAGTTCGACTTGAAAGATTAAGAATGCTTATGCACAAAGGGATTCCTGACGACATACGTTGGATAATTGAAGCCAAGGTACGTGAAGATGAATATCTTCCTGTTTTGCATTTACCAGGTACAGGTAGAAGCACTTTTGCAAAGAAGCGACGAGCAAAGCGCATGAGTTCAAATTGCCACAAATGTGCACGATGGACGTGTAACGGTAAATATCGTTCTATTGGGATTCCGTCCTCTAATCGAGATGATAAAATTGAATTCATTAAGGATGGACTGAGTAAGGAGAATTTGGGTAATATCCAACTTTCTCTTGAGACGCATCCTAGTGGAGACGTACAAAGAGAAATTCTTGATTTATGGCCGCAATTCCAAAGGGAATGGCAACATCTTGGGAATCTGATGTTAAAAGACCCTGTTTGCCAGCTTGTAAGAAAACTGGATGGGAAGCATATCCTCGACTCATAGAAGGCGTTTAAGCCGTTTCTGGACGTAAAACCAGAGGAAGATGTGAGCCACAATCACAACTACATTAAATGACTTCTCAGCTTTTGGTTTGATTTGCAATAACTTTATTTTGGTTTAATTTACGTGTAGTTCGATTTGTGTAATTATTCTCGTTTTTTTTTTTTTATTTATTTGTCTTTTACGGTTGATTTTTTCTTCTCTTTTTGATTTTCTTCCTGAAATCACGCAAAAATCTTTTGTTAGGTTAACATTTTCTTCTGACAGGTCAAATACACTTTCGGCGACATTATTACTCTTGACTTTTACGGTTGATTTTTCTTCTCTTTTTGATTTTCTTCCTGAAATCACGTAAAAATCTTTTGTTAGGTTAACATTTTCTTCTGACAGGTCAGATACACTTTCGGCGACATTATTACTCTTGTCTGATTCACTACTCAGTCCTCTATATATTACACCATGTACTCATTCTCTTTCAGGCACTCGAAGAAAAAAAAAATGGAAAGTACTTCATCCCAGCGCATTAAAAAAATTTGTGTCTTTGGAGGTGCTTATCCAGGGAAAAATAACATATTCGCTGATGAAGCCATAAGAGTTGGAGTAATACTTGCCCAACGAAAGATCCACTTGATTTATGGAGGCGGTAGTACGGGTTTAATGGGAGCAGTCGCTACAGCAGCACACGCAGGAGGAAGTCCAGTTCTAGGAATCGTGCCAAAACTATTCACAAGTTTTTGTGGACCTACCGTGGGTAAGGAAATACAAGTCTGGAGTATCCCTGAACGGATGACAATCATGTACCATTCTGCCGATGCATTCATTGCTTTACCAGGAGGTCTGGGTACATTGGAAGAAATAGCTTGCGTGGCCTCTTGGTCATCTTTGGTCACAAATAAAAAACCCATTGGTTTGCTTAATATTAATGGTTATTTTAGTAATTTGCTTTCATATTTAGATAATGTTGTGCATAATGGATTCATGTTTTCAGAGGCAAGGAGAACCCTAATTTCTGCTACAACCATTGAAGATTTACTCAAAAAGCTCCAAGCTTATGAGTGTTTATCTGCTACGGTTGTTTCGCAAACGCTCGGAAAAAGAAAAAGAGATATGGACGAGCAAGGAGTGGATTGCACTTTGTCTTTGTGACATTATCTAACATTTTGCTTGCTGTGTCTCAGTTATAATAAGTGGTTAGCAACCTCTGCAGGTAATATCTCCTAAATTCTACCTTTAAAATTTGACATTGGGGACAATGTCATATTTTAGTAGGGGGTAAGGGACATATTTTGCTAATTAAAAAAAAAAAATTTGTTGTGTTTTAAGCCATTTAGAAGTATTCATTCTGAACAAGGTCTGAGTAAGGGAGACTTGAGACATATCTTGTCAGTTTGATTTCTTCTTTTCAAAAAAAAAAAAAAAATAGTTTGTTGTGTTTTAAGCAATTTAGAAGTATTCATTCTGAACAAGGTCTGAGTAAGGGAGACTTGAGACACACCTTGTCAGTTTGATTTTAATCTTTTTATGTTTACTTGTTAATTTTTGTTTAGTATTTTAAGATTATTCAGGTTGCATGAGTTTGTTTTGTTTTGAGTCTTAGCTTTTCCTATTCTTATGTTATTAGTTCTTTTCTCTTACACATGATTCTTTCATTTGAGTTAATAGACTTACATTGAGGACAATGTAAGAATTAAGTGTGGGGGGAATGATTTAGGATTTCTTTTATTTTGTCTACTATTTTTTTTTTTTTATGAGTCTTTATTATTATTATTATTTTTTTTTTTTTGAGTTTTAGTTCCTTTTTAATACAATGATGAGATATGAATTGCATAAGTCTAAAACAGATTTATTAGTGAGAAGATTTTCATGAGAATTGAGCTTGATGTCAACCTTTTTATGAGCCAATGTTAATATGATATGTTGATTGAGAAAGAAGCATGTTTAGACTTAATCTGACTTGTATAATCATCCTTGTGAGTTTTTGAGCCTATAATGATTGATGCATTATACAAATCAATCTAATTTCTTTCTTGAGTGCTCTTATGATTACATGATTCTCTAGAACTTGCTTTAAACCGTTTGAGACTATATTGATACATGTGACAACATGAATATGATAGAGGCATTAGGATTATAACCAGAGCCAAACAGCCATCCATTATTAATGTTCCAAGAGAACACACCCTTAGTGAACCAATTTGAGCCTACATTGAATAAGCTATCTCTTTGGTAACCATAACTTGTCCCTAACCTAAATATACTTATATCTTTACCTTTGTTCCAAAGATGAATTAGCATGTTTTGAGACAAGTTGCAAAGACAAGGAAGATTTATTGAAAATTTGGGTTAGAAACAAGAAATAAGTGTGGGGGGAAAAGAAAGAAAAAAGTCAAGAGAAAAAGAAAGGGATCATTGTCAAATACATTCCCATATTAAAAAAAAAAACTTCTCTTGAACTTCTAGTTAAAGTAAAAAAAAAAAAAGAAGTTACAAAGTTGGTTAGAATGATGCAAAGGCTCAACATGAATATTTAGCCTATGTTATTATGTGCTTTATAAGAGTTTTGAGAAGTTTTATTTGTATGATCTTTTTATGTCTCGAAACTTTATGAACTCTTTGGAACCTTTGTGATATCTTTATCCTTTTGTTCTTCAACCACATTACAAACCCCTTGGCCCCATTACAACCTTGATTAAAGACCTCTTGATTCATGAAGTTGTATGATCTAAATAGTGGAGAATAGGTGGACAAGCAAGAATATGGTAGAACTGTTTTCATGAGATTGATTGAGTGTAAACACTTCACCACTACAATAAAGAGTGAAAATCATGAGGGTATCCCATGTGAGTAGTTGAGATTAAGTTTGAATATGCACTATTTTGATTGAAATATGTTATGTTAATATTGGCTTAACTCAAACAATTTACATTCAAGCATGATTTTTTGTGAAATTCTTTAAGCTATTGATTAGTTTATAAGACTTGTTCAAAGATTGTCTCTAATTTGTATTGAAAGGATTAGGAGTAAATATTTTTAGTATATGTAGTTTATTTATATTTTAGTTTTTCAATGTTTGTGGGTATCGTTCTAGTAAACCCTCACGAGACTAAACTCGTCCACTAGGGACACCTAGGGGTTTAAAGGCTTGTGTCACATGCTAAGTGCCACCGTGATTTCCTACGAAAGTGGATTAGATTAGATTTTCTTATTTTATTTTTATTGAGTCGTTGCTAGGGACTAGCAACAATCTAAGTGTGGGGGTGTGATAACTCGTATAATTATATAGTTTTTAGTTATGTTTTATTATTGTTTTGTGTCAAATACGAGTTATTATTGTTTAGTCTAATTGTGTTTATGATCTTTTATATTTTTATGTATTTTGGTCTTTTTCACAAGTTTCTTTGAGTGATTTCAGATTACTAGAATTAAGGGCAAATCCAGTTCAGTTCCAGTTCCGACACCTTTTGCCATATCAGCTATATCTCGAGTTTCACTGAAGCAATAAGGCTGAAATTTGTAGCCGTGCAAAGCTAAGAGGCATATCTATCTTTTTTATGTTTTACACTTCTTGAAACGGAGTCGTTTTCCCTAGCGAAATCGACCATGAAGTTGGCTGATGTGCAATGACGTCTGTGCTGACCTGTTTTCGTATTTTGCCCATATCTTCTTATCCACATCAGAAAATGAGCTGATTCCAACGGCTATGGATCAGTAACTGATAGGGTAACATTTTTATAGAAGACCATGTGATCAGATAAGGCCTGCAAAATTGACAAAATCGACCATCAAGTTGGCTGATCAAAATCGTCATGTATGACGAAAATTGTTAGAAAATGCACCCACCTATTATACCTACCTTTGACATTTGTAAAGCTTGTCTCTTGTCATTTAGCCCTCCAAAATGTGTATAAATAGAGGGCCTTGGATGATTGTAAGGGAGCATATTATACATTGGTAGGAAATTAGCCATTATAATAAAATTCTCTAAGTTTTCTTCTTCTTTCTTTTCTCTAGTTTTCTTTTTCTTTATTTTCTTCTTCTTCTTTCTTTCTTTTATTTCCTTCTTAGATTCTCTTTAATTTTAAGTTTATGTTTACAATGCCTATGCTAGGCTAAACTTCTATTTGGTTAAGGGTGATTTCAAAGCCCTAGACATGTTTTGTGATTGATTTTTAGATTCTATCTATCATTAATTTTCTATCAAAGTTGCTTATGTTCTTCTACAAGAATTGTTCATGATGTTGTCTTGATTTATTTAGGTGTACAACTAGATAGATCTTGATAATTATCTATTGCTAGTTTAGGAGTCTTGATCCGTGTAATTGTCTTGATTTCCTATTCATAAGTGGCAATTTGTGATTAATGATTATGGTCAAGTTTTCAATAATTGCAAAGTGGAACATAACCTAAGTTGAACAATCCGAGCTTATGTGTTTGTTGCTTAGATCAACCTATCTTTCTCATCATAAAGCTGCCATTAAATTGAATTTAGAGAGCTTATTCTAGGTTGTTTAATGGTTAGAGATTAAATAGAGAGCTTGTTCTATTTAACGACAAACTAAGGAAAGATTGGGATAACAGAGCTTGTTGTTATCTACGGTTGTTAACTTTGATAGTTGGTTGATATTGATAGATCTGAAATTGATTCTTAATGATGTCTAGTGGTGGAGAATGAAACCTTAACCATATTTTTTATATTTGATTCTTCTTACTTACTTGTTTTCTTACTTTTCTAGTTTGCTTATTTTTAAAAGTATATTTATTTTTATTGGCTGGTTATACCGCCTAATTTGTATATTAACTTTGTTTTATTTTTATTGGCTGGTTATACCGCCTAATTTAGTATATATATTGGCTGGTTATACCGCCTAATTTAGTATATATATTTTTATTGGCTGGTTATACCGCCTTGCATCTTATTCTTATTAATTACTTTAGTTTAAATCTGGCTTCAAAAACCCCTTTTCTTTTATTGTTCTTGAATTTAAACTTATAAACTAAAACCCAATCCCTGAGGACTCGACCCTTGCTAACTACTATACTTACAATTTATGTTTTTTGTGCAAGGTTAAATAAGATACACTCTTTTGGGTGCACCATTCTTCTTCTTTCTTTCATTAGTTTTCTTCTTGTTTTCTCTTTAATTTCATGTTTATGTTTACAATGCCTATGTTAGGCTAACGTTTTCTTTTGGTTAAGGGTGATTTCAAAGCCCTAGATTTGTTTTGTAATTAATTTTCAGAATTTATCTATCATTGTTTTCTATCAAAGTTGCTTATGTTCTTCCATTAATGTTGTTCATTATGATGTTTTGATTTGTTTACGTAGCCAACTAGATAAATCTTGATAATTGTCTAATGCTAGTTTATGAGTATTGATTTGTAATTGTCTTGATTTCCTATTCATAAGTAGCAATTTGTGATTAATGATGGGGAGCCGCAAATTCTATATGTGATGCCCTAGAAGCTACCTATAAATAGAGAGAAGATGGGGAGCCGCAAACACACTTCTACATGCTTTCGTATTCTGATTTTATTTTTGCTTTATAGTTTTTGAGAGAACTAGAAGCTGAATGATTAATATTCTTCTTCTTCTTCTTCTTCTCCATTCTTTTAGTTTTCTTCTTCTCCATTCTCCATTCTTATGTTTATGCTAACAATGCCTAAGCAAGGCTAAACTTCTTTTTGGTTAAGGGTGATTCCAAAGCCCTAGAACATGTTGTGTAATTGATTTTCATATTGAATATATCATTGTTTTCTATCAAAGTTGCTTATGTTCTTCTAAAAAAAATTGTTCATGATGTTGTCTTGATTTGTTTATGTGTACACCTAGATATATCTTGATAATTATCTAATGCTAGCTTAGGAGTCTTGAACAGTAATTGTCTTGATTTCCAATTTATAAGTAGCAATTTGTGATTAATGATTATGGTCAAGTTTTCAATAATTGTCTTGATTTCCAATTTATATATTTTTGAATTATAGGTATTTTGGAAGAGATGAAGTCAAAAGATGTCAAATATGATGTTAAAGAGCTTATAAAGTCACAATCATAAGATGGAAAAAGACTTGGGAGTCAAAAAGATCAAGTTCTTAGTGCAAAGCGCACAGGCAGATTTTACATCCACAACTTGTTGCTAAGAAATCATTATTTATTTGGAGAAACTTCCTTCTTGACTTTTGAAGCTGACTTGAATACCTTTCCAACAGTAGCTTACATGCCCAAATCAGACAAGAAATGGTCATCCAAATCAGCCAATGAAGTGCGAGAAGATGCAGCAGAAAAATACAAGGCAGTATTCTCGACGCTTAGGCGCCAAATTCCGGCGCCTAAACGCCCGAAAATTGCCTAAAAACGTGATTTTTGCCTCTTGACTTACTTTTGCGACAAGGACTTTGATAACTCGTATAATTATATAGTTTTTAGTTATGTTTTATTATTGTTTTGTGTCAAATACGAGTTATTATTGTTTAGTCTAATTGTGTTTATGATCTTTTATATTTTTATGTAATTTGGTGTTTTTCACAAGTTTCTTTGAGTGATTTCAGATTACTAGAATTAAGGGCAAATCCAGTTCAGTTCCAGTTCCGACACCTTTTGCCATATCAGCTATATCTGGAGTTTCACTGAAGCAATAAGGCTGAAATTTTAACCGTGCAAAGTTAAGAGGCATATCTATCTTTTTCATGTTTTACACTTCTTGAAACGGAGTCGTTTTCCCTAGCGAAATCAACCATCAAGTTGGCTGATGTGCAATGACGTCTGTCCTGAGCAGTTTTCGCATTTTGACCATATCGTCCGATACACAGCAGCAAATGAGCTGATTCCAACGGCTATGGATCACTAACTGGTAGGGGAACATTTTTCTAGAAGACCATGTGATCAGATAAAGCCTCCAATATTGAAGAAATCGACCATCAAGTTGGCTGATGTGCAATGACGTCTGTGCTGACCTGTTTTCGTATTTTGCCCATATCTTCTTCTCCACATCAGCAAATGAGCTGATTCTAACGGCTATGAATCAGTAACTCATAGGGGAACATGTTTCTAGAAGACCATGTGATCAGATCAGGCCTCCAAGATTGACAAAATCGACCATCAAGTTGGCTGATCAAAATGGTCATACAATATGACGAAAATTGTTAGAAAAATGCACCCACCTATTATACCTACCTTTGAAATTTGTAAAGCTTGTCTCTTGTCATTTAGCCCTCCAAAATGTGTATAAATAGAGGGCCTTGGATGATTGTAGAGGAGGATATTGTACATAGGTAGGATATTAGCCATTTTAATAAAATTCTCTAAGTTTTCTTCTTCTTTCTTTTCTCTAGTTTTCTTTCTTTTCTCTAGTTTTCTTTTTCTTTAGAGAGAGCAAGAGGTTGGATAATTAATATTCTTCCTCTTCTTCTTTCTTTCTTTTATTTTCTTCTTAGATTTTCTTTAATTTTATGTTTATGTTTACAATGCCTATGCTAGGCTAAACTTCTATTTGGTTAAGGGTGATTTCAAAGCCCTAGACATGTTTTGTGATTGATTTTCAGATTCTATCTATCATTAATTTTCTATCAAAGTTGCTTATGTTCTTCTACAAGAATTGTTCATGATGTTGTCTTGATTTATTTAGGTGTACAACTAGATAGATCTTGATAATTATCTATTGCTAGTTTAGGAGTCTTGATCCGTGTAATTGTCTTGATTTCCTATTCATAAGTGGCAATTTGTGATTAATGATTATGGTCAAGTTTTCAATAATTGCAAAGTGGAACATAACCTAAGTTGAACAATCCGAGCTTATGTGTTTGTTGCTTAGATCAACCTATCTTTCTCATCATAAAGCTGCCATTAAATTGAATTTAGAGAGCTTATTCTAGGTTGTTTAATGGTTAGAGATTAAATAGAGAGCTTGTTCTATTTAACGACAAACTAAGGAAAGATTGGGGTAACAGAGCTTGTTGTTATCTACGGTTGTTAACTTTGATAGTTGGTTGATATTGATAGATCTGAAATTGATTCTTAATGATGTCTAGTGGTGGAGAATGAAACCTTAACCATATTTTTCATATTTGATTCTTCTTACTTATTTGTTTTCTTACTTTTAGTTTGCTTATTTTTTATATTTATTTTTATTGGCTGGTTATACCGCCTAATTTGTATATTAACTTTGTTTTATTTTTATTGGCTGGTTATACCGCCTAATTTAGTATATATATTTTTATTGGCTGGTTATACCGCCTAATTTAGTATATATATTTTTATTGGCTGGTTATACCGCCTTGCATCTTATTCTTATTATTTACTTTAGTTTAAATCTGGCTTCAAAAACCCCTTTTCTTTTATTGTTCTTGAATTTAAGTTTTAAACTATTAACTTATAAACTAAAACCCAATCCCTGAGGACTCGACCCTTGCTAACTACTATACTTACAATTTATCTTTTTAGTGCAAGGTTAAATAAGATACACTCTTTTGGGTGCATCAAATTTTTGGCGCCGTTGCCGGGGATTGTTTTCTTTAGTTTATTTGTTACTTGGTTTATTCTTATTTTCAGTTCTAATTAGTTCTATTTTCTTGTACATATAAGTTTTTCTTATCAAATTTTGAAAAAAAAAAAAAAAAATTGATGGAATTGAGCAATCTAACGCTTGAAGAGTTGGTGGCATACATGAACATGGAGAATCAACAAGCCAATCTCACCTTCCCAGTTCAACAATTTGCCATGGGAGGATGTGAAGGCCATCAAGCGTTCCAAGACCAACAGTATGATCATTACTCAAACACTTACCATGAGGGATGGTGGGATCATACTAATTATGGCTACTCGAAAAATTACCAAGAAGTAGATCCTTATGCCAATTACACTCATCCATCAAGCTTCAATCAATCATGGTCCCAAGAACCAGATCTTTTTCAACCACCACATATGACTCAAAACTCAGGTACTTCTTTAGAAGATCTTGTCTATTCTCTTGTTACTGATACATTGCAATTTCAACAGGAAACAAGGGCAAGCATCCAGAGTTTGGAAAAGCAAATGATGAGATATGAATTGCATAAGTCTAAAACAGATTTATTAGTGAGAAGATTTTCATGAGAATTGAACTTGATATCAATCTTTTTATGAGCCAATGTTAATATGATATGTTGATTGAGAAAGAAGCATGTTTAGACTTAATCTGACTTGTATAATCATCCTTGTGAGTTTTTGAGCCTATAATGATTGATGCATTATACAAATCAATCTAATTTCTTTCTTGAGTGCTCTTATGATTACATGATTCTCTAGAACTTGCTTTAAACCATTTTGAGACTATATTGATGCATGTAACAACATGAATATGATAGAGGCATTAGGACTTTTTAACTAGGGCCAAACAGCCATCCCTTATTGATGTTCCAAGAGAACATCCCTCTAGTGAACCAATTTGAGCCTACATTGAATAAGCTATTTATTTGGTAACCACATCTTACACCTAGCCTAAACACATTTATATCTTTACCCTTGTTCTAAAGATGGACTAGAATGTTTGAGACATATTGCAAAAACAAGGGATATTTTTTGAAAATTTGGGTTAGAACAAAAGATAAGTGTGGGGGAGGAGAAAGGCAAAAGTCAAGAGAAAAATAGAGGGAATATTGCCAAATACATTCCCATGTGAAAAAAAAAAAAAAATTGAATAATCTCTTGAACTTCTAGTTAAAGAAAAGAAAAAGATGTTCGAAAGTTGGTTAGAATAAAGTAAAGGCTCAACATGAAATATTCAGCCTATGTGATTATGTACTTCTAAAGAATATTGAGAAAGTTTTATTTGCAAAATCTTATTTTGTCTCTAAATTCTATGAAATCTTTGGAATGTTTGTGATATCTTTTCCTTTTTATTCTTTAACCACATTATTACCTCTTGGCCCCATTACAACCTTGATTAAAGACCTCTTGATTTATGAAGTTGCATGATCTTTTAGTGGAGAATAGGTTGATGCACCCAAAAGAGTGTATCTTATTTAACCTTGCACTAAAAAGATAAATTGTAAGTATAGTAGTTAGCAAGGGTCGAGTCCTCAGGGATTGGGTTTTAGTTTATAGGTTAATAGTTTAAAACTTAAATTCAAGAACAATAAAAGAAAAGGGGTTTTTTGAAGCCAGATTTAAACTAAAGTAAATAATAAGAATAAGATGCAAGGCGGTAAAACCAGCCAATAAAAATATATATACTAAATTAGGCGGTATAACCAGCCAATAATATATATACTAAATTAGGCGGTATAACCAGCCAATAAAAATAAAACAAAGTTAATATACAAATTAGGCGGTATAACCAGCCAATGAAAATAAATATAAAAAATAAGCAAACTAAAAGTAAGAAAACAAGTAAGTAAGAAGAATCAAATATGAAAAATATGGTTAAGGTTTCATTCTCCACCACTAGACATCATTAAGAATCAATTTCAGATCTATCAATATCAACCAACTATCAAAGTTAACAACCGTAGATAACAACAAGCTCTGTTATCCCAATCTTTCCTTAGTTTGTCGTTAAATAGAACAAGCTCTCTATTTAATCTCTAACCATCAAACAACCTAGAATAAGCTCTCTAGATTCAATTTAATGGCAGCTTTATGATGAGAAAGATAGGTTGATCTAAGCAACAAACACATAAGCTCGGATTGTTCAACTTAGGTTATGTTCCACTTTGCAATTATTGAAAACTTGACCATAATCATTAATCACAAATTGCCACTTATGAATAGGAAATCAAGACAATTACACGGATCAAGACTCCTAAACTAGCAATAGATAATTATCAAGATCTATCTAGTTGTACACCTAAACAAATCAAGACAACATCATGAACAATTCTTGTAGAAGAACATAAGCAACTTTGATAGAAAATTAATGATAGATAGAATCTGAAAATCAATTATAAAACATGTCTAGGGTTTTGAAATCACCCTTAACCAAATAGAAGTTTAGCCTAGCATAGGCATTATAAACATAAAATTAAATAGAATCTAAGAAGAAAATAAAAGAAAGAAAGAAGAAGAAGAAGAATATTAATTATCCAACCTCTTGCTCTTTCTAAAGAAAAAGAAAACTAGAGAAAAGAAAGAAGAAGAAAACTTAGAGAATTTTGTTAAAATGGCTAATATCCTACCAATCTCCAATATGATCCCTTACAATCATCCAAGGCCCTCTATTTATACACATTTTGGAGGGCTAAATGACAAGAGACAAGCTTTACAAATTTCAAAGGTAGGTATATGACGATTTTGATCAGCCAACTTGATGGTCGATTTCGTCAATATTGGAGGCCTTATCTGATCACATGGTCTTCTAGAAAAAGGTTCCCCTATCAGTTACGGAACCATAGCCGTTGGAATCAGCTCATTTGCTGATGTGGTTAAGCATATATGGGCACAATACGAAAACATGTCAGCACAGACGTCATTGCACATCAGCCACCTTGATGGTCGATTTCTTCAATATTGGAGGCCTGATCGGATCACATGGTCTTCTAGACAAAGGTTCCCCTATCAGTTACGGAACCATAGCCGTTGGAATCAGCTCATTTGCTGATGTGGATAAGAAGATATGGGCATAATACGAAAACATGTCAGCACAGACGTCATTGCACATCAGCCAACTTGATGGTCGATTTCGCTAGGGAAAACGACTCCGTTTTAAGAAGTGTAAAACATGAAAAAGATAGATATGCCTCTTAGCTTTGCATGGCTACAAATTTCAGCCTTATTGCTTCAGTGAAACTCGAGATATAGCTGATATGGAAAAAGGTGTCGGAACTGAAACTGAACTGGATTTGCCCTTAATTCTAGTAATCTGAAATCACTCAAAGAAACTTGTGAAAAACACCAAAATACATAAAAATATAAAAGATCATAAACACAATTAGAATAAACAATAATAACTCGTATTTGACACAAAACATTAATAAAACATAACTAAAAACTATATAATTATACGAGTTATCACACCCCCACACTTAGATTGTTGCTAGTCCCTAGCAACGACTCAATAAAAATAAAATAAGAAAATCTAATCTAATCCATTTTCGTAGGAAATCACGGTGGCACTTAGCATGTGACACAAGCCTTTAAACCCCTAGGTGTCCCTAGTGGACGAGTTTAGTCTCGTGAGGGTTTACTAGAACGATACCCACAAACATTGAAAAACTAAAATATAAATAAACTGCATATACTAAAAATATTTACTCCTAATCCTTTCAATACAAATTAGATACAATATTTGAACAAGTCTTATAAACTAATCAATAGCTTAAAAAATTTCACAAAAAATCATGCTTGAATGTAAATTGTTTGAGTTAAGCCAATATTAGCATAACATATCTCAATCAAAATATTGCATGTTCAAATTTAATCTCAACTTCTCACATGGGATACCCTCATGATTTTCACTCTTTAAAGTAGTGGTGAAGTGTTTACACTCAATCAATCTCATGAAAACAGTTCTACCATATTCTTGCTTGTCCACCTATTCTCCACTATTTAGATCATACAACTTCATGAATCAAGAGGTCTTTAATCAAGGTTGTAATGGGGCCAAGGGGTTTGTAATGTGGTTGAAGAACAAAAGGATAAAGATATCACAAAGGTTCCAAAGAGTTCATAAAGTTTAGAGACATAAAAAGATCATACAAAGAAACTTCTCAAAACTCTTTACAAGTACATAGTCACCTAGGCCGGATATTTATGTTGGGCCTTTTCTTCATTCTAAACGACTTTGTAACATCTTTTTCTTTTTCCACAAATTCAAGAGATGATTCATATATATATATTTTTTTTACATAGGAATGTATTTGCCAGTATTTCATTTCTTTTTCTCTTGACTTTTCTTTTCTTTCCCCCCCACACTTATTTCTTGTTTCTAACCCAAATTTTTAACTAAAAATATCCCTTGTCTTTGCAACTTGTCTCAAAACATGCTAATTCATCTTTGGAACAAAGGTAAAGATATAAGTATATTTAGGTTAGGGACAAGTTATGGTTACCAAAGAGATAGCTTATTCAATGTAGGCTCAAATTGGTTCACTAAGGGTGTGTTCTCTTGGAACATCAATAAGGGATGGCTGTTTGGCTCTGGCTAAAAATCCTAATGCCTCTATCATATTCATGTTGTCACATGTATCAATATAGTCTCAAACGGTTTAAAGCAAGTTCTAGAGAATCCTGTAATCATAAGAGCACTCAAGAAAGAAATTAGATTGATTTGTATAATGCATCAATCATTATAGGCTCAAAAACTCACAAGGATGATTATACAAGTCAGATTAAGTCTAAACATGCTTCTTTCTCAATCAACATATTATATTAACATTGGCTCATAAAAAGGTTGACATCAAGCTCAATTCTCATGAAAATCTTCTCACTAATAACCAGTTTAGACCTATGCAATTCATATCTCATCATTGTATTAAAAAGGAACTAAAACACACTAAAAATAATAATAATAATAAAGACTCATAAATAAAAAAAAATAGTAGACAAAAATAAAAGAAATCCTAAATCATTCCCCCCACACTTAATTCTTACATTGTCCTCAATGTAAGTCTATTAACACAAATGAAAGAATCATGTGTAAGAGAAAAGAACTAATAACATAAGAATAGGAACAACTAAGACTCAAAACAAAACAAACTCATGCAACCTAAATAATCCTAAAATACTAAACAAAAATTAACAAGTAAACATAAAAAGATTAAAATCAAACTGACAAGGTATGTCTCAAGTCTCCCTTACTCAGACCTTGTTCAGAATGAATACTTCTAAATTGCTTAAAACACAACAAACTCTTTTTTTTTTTTTTTTTTTTTGAAAAGAAGAAATCAAACTGACAAGGTATGTCTCAAGTCTCCCTTACTCAGACCTTGTTCAGAATGAATACTTCTTAAATTTTTTTTTATTTTTTATTTTTTTTTTTAATTAAATTAGCAAAATATGTCCCTTACCCCCTACTAAAATATGACATTGTCCCCAATGTCAAATTTTAAAGGTAGAATTTAGGAGATATTACCTGCAGAGGTTGCTAACCACTTATTATAACTGAGACACAACAAGCAAAATGTTAGATAATGTCACAAAGACAAAGTGCAATCCACTCCTTGCTCGTCCATATCTCTTTTTCTTTTTCCGAGCGTTTGCGAAACAACCGTAGCAGATAAACACTCATAAGCTTGGAGCTTTTTAAGTAAATCTTCAATGGTTGTAGCAGAAATTATGGTTCTCCTTGCCTCTGAAAACATGAATCCATTATCCACAGCATTATCTAAATATAAAAGCAAATTACTAAAATAACCATTAATATTAAGCAAACCAATGGGTTTCTTATTTGTGACCAAAGATGACCAAGAAGCCACGCAAGCTATTTCTTCCAATGTACCCAGACCTCCTGGTAAAGCAATGAATGCATCGGCAGAATGGTACATGATTGTTATCCGTTCAGGGACACTCCAGACTTGTATTTCCTTACCCACTGTAGGTCCACAAAAACTTGTGAATAGTTTTGGCACGATTCCTAGAACTGGACTTCCTCCGGCGTGTGCTGCTGTAGCGATTGCTCCCATTAAACCCGTACTACCGCCTCCATAAATCAAGTGGATCTTTTGTTGGGCAAGTATTACTCCAACTCTTATGGCTTCATCAGCGAATATGTTATTTTTTCCTGGATAAGCACCTCCAAAGACACAAATTTTTTTAATGCGCTGGGATGAAGTACTTTCCATTTTTTTTTTTCGAGTGCCTGAAAGAGAATGAGTACATGGTGTAATATATAGAGGACTCAGTAGTGAATCAGACAAGAGTAATAATGTCGCCGAAAGTGTATCTGACCTGTTAGAAGAAAATGTTAACCTAACAAAAGATTTTTGTGTGATTTCAGGAAGAAAATCAAAAAGAGAAGAAAAAATCAACCGTAAAAGACAAATAAAAAAAAAAAAAAAAAAAACGAGAATAGTTACACAAATCGAACAACACGTAAATCATGCGCTTTGGAATTGCGGCCATAAATCAAGAATTTCTCTTTGTACGTCTCCACTAGGATGCGTCTCAAGAGAAAGTTGGATATTACCCAAATTCTCCTTACTCAGTCCATCCTTAATGAATTCAATTTTATCATCTCGATTAGAGGACGGAATCCCAATAGAACGACATTTACCGTTACACGTCCATCGTGCACATTTGTGGCAATTTGAACTCATGCGCTTTGCTCGTCGCTTCTTTGCAAAAGTGCTTCTACCTGTACCTGGTAAATGCAAAACAGGAAGATATTCATCTTCACGTACCTTGGCTTCAATTATCCAACGTATGTCGTCAGGAATCCCTTTGCGCATAAGCATTCTTAATCTTTCAAGTCGAACTTGGTAAAGCTTCAGTAAAATATTTCGAGGAAAAGGAGGAAATCGTTTCTGCAATCTTGTGAGAATATCATCCATCCTGAAAAAAAAATGAAAAAAAATTGAAAGAGAAATTGGAAGAGAAATTTATATACAATATCAGTTTTGTGGGTAGCTGATGGAACCGATTTAAATAATCACGGAGTACCGTTATCCGCCATTTAACCGGGGTTAAAAAAAAAAAATTATATTTACATCTAGTTATTTTCAAAACAAGGATCAAAAAGAAAAACAACATAAAAAGACTCAAAAACAAAACACTCTAAATAAAATCCTAAATTCTTCCCCCCACACATAATTTTTACATTGTCCTCAATGTAATGCTATTATCCCCCAATGCAAGAATTATATGTAAGAGAAAAGAACTATTAAACAAAAGAAAAGAAAAACAATAAAAGATAGAATGATGGAGAGTAAGGAATATGCAAATCTGATATAATAGATGCTCTCCATCCTTTTGGGTTGTCTCTCCAAGAAGCGCTTGGTTTATTGTCCTCAGCTTGACTTAGACCCATGCCATTATTATTCAACATACTTTGGCTCAAAAAGTGGAAACTCCTCCACATCTTGTATTGGAAAGTTCTCATAGTAAGGCTTCAATCTATGACCATTCACTTTGAATGCCTTATCTGTTTTCGGGCTTTGGATTTCAACTGCACCATGAGTAAATACATTAGTAATAACAAAAGGTCCAACCCAACGAGAACGTAACTTACCTGGATATAACTTAAGGCGTGAATGGAAGAGAAGAACTTTTTGTCCAACAACAAATTCTTTTCTTGATATCATCTTGTCATGGAATGCCTTAGTTTTTTCCTTGTAAATCCTAGAATTCTGATAGGCATCATTCCTTATCTCCTCTAATTCTTGTAGGTCAAGTTTTCTTTTCTTTCCTATCTCATCCATCTCCATGTTGCATTGTTTGATAGCCCAATATGATTTATGTTCCAATTCAACCGGAAGATGACAAGGCTTACCATAAACAAGTCGATAAGGAGACATACCAATGGGTGTCTTATATGCTGTCCTATAAGCCCAAAGTGCATCATCAAGTCGTGAACTCCAATCCTTCCTATTTGGATTAACTGTCTTTTCAAGGATGGACTTAACTTCTCGGTTTGACACTTCAGCTTGCCCACTAGTTTGAGGATGATATGAGGTGGAGACCTTGTGTGTGATGTTATACTTCCTCAAAAGTGCTTCCATAGTCCTATTGCAAAAGTGAGTACCTCTATCGCTGATTATGGCCTTTGGCGTTCCAAACCTAGCAAAGATGTTAGTCTTGACAAAATCTGAAACAACTTTAGAGTCATTAGTCCTAGTGGATTTTGCTTCCACCCACTTTGAAACATAATCAACGGCAAGTAAAATATAAAGATTACCAAAAGAAGGAGGAAAAGGTCCCATGAAATCCATGCCCCATACATCAAAAATTTCAACAATAAGTATTGGAGTTTGAGGCATTTGATTTCTAGCACCTAAGTTACCTGTTCTTTGGCAACGATCACATGACTTGCAAAAGAGGTATGCATCTTTGAATATGGTAGGCCAATAAAATCCAGAATCAAGAACTTTCATGGCTGTTCTTTTGGATCCAAAGTGTCCTCCACATGCATAAGAGTGACAAAAGGTGAGAATAGATTGAAATTCAGTTTCGAGTACACACCTTCTTATAATCTGATCGGAGCAATGCTTCCAAAGGTAAGGATCATCCCATATGTAGTATTTGGCATCACTCTTGATCTTATTTCTTTGAGCTTGTGTCAACTCTTGTGGCAACTTCTTGGTAACTAAGTAATTAACAATATCAGCATACCAAGGAGTTGCTGTACTTATAAAAAGAAGTTGCTCATCCGGAAAGTTCTCATTCAAGGGTAGTGCATCCTCTTCATGAACTAAACGGCTAAGATGGTCCGCAACCAGGTTGTCACTACCTCTCTTATCTTTTATCTCCAAATCAAACTCTTGTAAGAGAAGTATCCATCTAATCAACCTTGGTTTGGCCTCCTTTTTAGTGAGTAAGTACTTAAGGGCTGCATGGTCAGAATATACAATTACTTTAGTACCAATTAAATAAGATCGAAATTTTTCTAAAGCAAATACAACAGCCAAAAGTTCTTTTTCAGTAGTGGAATAGTTCAATTGAGCATCATTAAGAGTTCGGGAGGCATAATAAATGGCATGTGAGGCTTTGCCAACCCGTTGGCCCAAAACAGCTCCAATGGCATAGTCACTAGCATCACACATGATTTCAAAAGGTACATTCCAATCTGGTGGTTGGATGATAGGAGCTGATGTCAAGAGTCCCTTCAATGTTTCAAACGCCTCTTAGCATTTATCATCAAAGTGGAAAACCACATCTTTTTGTAGTAGCTTGCAAAGAGGTAATGTGATCTTTGAGAAGTCTTTGATAAATCTCCTATAGAAACCTGCATGTCCAAGAAAAGAACGAACCTCTCTCACATTTGTGGGAGGTGGTAAAGAATGCATAATATCTATTTTAGACTTATCAACCTCTATCCCTCTAGAAGAAATAACATGGCCCAAAACTATTCCTTGTTCTACCATAAAGTGACATTTTTCCCAATTCAAAACAAGGTTAGTTTCCATGCATCTTTCAAGTACAAGTGTAAGGTTCTCTAGACATCTATCAAAAGAATCACCATAGACACTAAAATCATCCATAAACACTTCTATGATGTTCTCTACATAATCTGAAAATATGCTAACCATACACCTTTGGAATGTAGCTGGTGCATTACAAAGACCAAATGGCATACGTCGGTATGCAAAAGTACCAAATGGACATGTGAATGTTGTTTTCTCTTGGTCCTCCGGAGCAATGGCTATCTGATTATAACCTGAAAAACCATCAAGAAAACAATAATGAGAATGGCCAGCTAACCTTTCAAGCATTTGATCAATAAAAGGTAAAGGAAAGTGGTCTTTGCGAGTTGTAGAATTAAGTTTACGATAATCAATACAAACTCGCCATCCTGTTTGAATCCTAGTAGGAACAAGTTCATTCTCATTATTTGTTACCACCGTTACACCTGATTTCTTTGGAACCACTTGGACTGGGCTCACCCATTTGCTATCCGAGATAGGATAGATCACTCCAACATCTAGGAGCTTCAGTATCTCCTTTTTCACAACCTCCATCATAGGAGGGTTCAATCTTCTTTGTGCTTCTCTTGTTGGTTTAGACCCTTCCTCTAACAAAATCCGGTGCATGCACATGGATGGGCTTATTCCCTTGATATCGGCAATTGTCCAACCAATTGCTGTTTTATGCTCTCTAAGCACCTGGATAAGTCGCTCTTCTTGCAAAGGCGCTCTTTGGCAATGATGATCGGTAGTGTGTCCTTTTTACCTAAGAACACATATTTCAAGTGGTTCGGTAGTGGTTTCAACTCTAAAGTTGGTGCCTGCAAAATGGAAGGTAGAAGTTTCTCATTAGATAAAGGCAAATCAATAAATGAAACATTAAACCTTGCATCTTTAGGTTGCAGCGAGTGTAAAGATTCTAGTGCCCCTTCCACCTGGTCACTCAAGGCTAGTTTAGCATTCCCCATTCCGAGATGGTTGCTAAGGACTATTTCTACACTATCTTCACCATCTAGCTCATAAGCTTGCTGCACTAGTGAGTCAATTATATCAATATTAAAAACAGAATGCACATCACTAGGATATCTCATGGCCTCAAAAATGTTAAAGCGAATTATTTCACCATCAAATTCCATAGTTAAAGTGCCATCATGTACATCTATTTTAGTTCTTGCTGTTTTCAAGAATGGTCTCCCTAATAGAATAGGTGTGGGATTAGAAGACATCTCATCTTCCATCTCAATAACATAAAAGTCAGCGGGAAAAACCAATTCATTAACCTGTACAAGAACGTCTTCTACAACTCCTCTTGGATAAGTGTTAGAACGGTCAGCAAGTTGTATTATAACACCGGTTTCCTCTAATGGTCCTAGATTCAATGAAGCATAAATTGAATATGGCATGACATTAATAGATGCCCCTAGATCTAGCATAGCACGCTCAAACCTGGTGTTGCCTATCTTACAAGGAATGGTAAACATACCTGGATCCTTGCATTTAGGTGGGAGTTTCTTTTGAAGAACAGCTGACACATTCTCCCCTACACTTACCTTTTCATTCCATTTCAACTTCCGTTTAGATGTGCACAACTCTTTTAGGAACTTGGCATATCTTGGCACTTGCTTGATAGCATCTAGTAAAGGAATGTTCACCTCTACTTTCCGGAAGGTTTCCAAAATTTCCTTCTCTTGCTCCTCCTTCTTGGACTTTGCTAACCTGCTAGGAAAAGGTGGAGGAGTTATATAAGAAGGAAAGGATGGTTTAGGAATTACCTTTTTTAGTGGCTCGTTGGGATGTGAAGAGGATGCCATGGTATTGTTCTCCCCTTGAGCACTATCATTTTGTGGTTTCTCTAGCTGTTTCCCACTTCTTAAATTTATAGCATTGGCATTCTCTCTTGGATTCACTATGGTTTGGGAAGGTAATTTCCCAGAATCCCTTGCTTGCATTTGACTCATGGTTGTTGCCAATTGCCCTATTTGAGTCTCCAAATTTCGAATACTTGTCTTTGTTTCCTGTTGAAATTGAATTGTATTAGTAGAAAGAGCTTTAACAAGATCTTCAAGAGAAGTACCTGAATTTTGGGTGGGTGGTAGTTGTTGTCGGGTTTGGTATGGTTGTTGCACTCTTTGCTGAAAACCCGGTGGCCTGTGGTCAAATGGTGGAGGAATAGTTTGTGATTGGTTCCCTCCATAATTGAAGTTTGGATGATCCCTCCATCCTGGATTGTAAGTGTTTGAGTAGGGATCATATTTCCTTGATTGGTTCTGAAATCCACCCATGGCATTCACATGTTCATTGGTATCCTCTTGAAGTGTTGGACACATATCAGTTTGGTGCCCTATGTTTGAACATATGCCACAAGCCTTTATTTGTTGTATTTTACCTACAGCCAATTGTTGAACAAGAGAAGTCAGTTTATCAAATTTTTGTTCAAGGGATGATATACTTACCTCATTAACTCTCTTGGGTTGTGGTGGTGGATCTTGTCTCATTGAGAACTGTTGAGAATTGGCTGCCATGTTGGAGATTAATGTTCTAGCAGCCCTGGGAGTCTTATCAACTAGAGCTCCCCCACTAGCGGCATCTATCATACTTCTCTCCATGGGCATGAGACCTTCATAGAAGTATTGGATGAGAAGTTGTTCACTTATCTGATGGTGTGGACATGATGCACAAAGTTTCTTGAACCTCTCCCAATATTCATATAAGGACTCTCCGTTGTATTGCCGAATCCCACATATCTCTTTCCTAATGTTGGCAGCCTTAGATGCTGGGAAATACCTTTCCAAGAATGCTTTCTTCAAATCATTCCATGTAGTGATGGTCCCGGATGGTAGATAGTAGAGCCATTCCTTTGCTGAATCAGCTAGAGAGAATGGGAAGGCTCTCAACTTAACTTGCTCTTCCGTGACCCCTGTTGGTCTCATGCTTGAGCAAACTACATGGAATTCCTTGAGGTGCTTATTTGGATCCTCTCCTGCAAAACCATGAAAAGTTGGGAGAAGGTGAATCAAACCAGATTTTAATTCAAAAGCTACCTCAAGATTAGCATATTCAATGCATAATGGTTGTTGACCCAAGTCCGGAGCGGCTAGCTCCTTGAGAGTTCGGTTGTCAGCTGCTGCCATCTCTCCTTGCTTCTCTTGGATGTTTTGGATCAACTCCTCGATCGGTTGTTGGTGAGAAGTTATAAATTCCCGAATTTTTCTAAGTCGTAAGTCTTTTTCGGGAGCTTGGAACATTCACTAATAAAAAAAAAAATAAGAAAGTAAATAATTAGAACAGAAAATAAGAATAAACCAATAAACTAATAAACTAAAGAAAGCAATCCCCGGCAACGGCGCCAAAAACTTGATGCACCCAAAAGAGTGTATCTTATTTAACCTTGCACTAAAAAGATAAATTGTAAGTATAGTAGTTAGCAAGGGTCGAGTCCTCAGGGATTGGGTTTTAGTTTATAGGTTAATAGTTTAAAACTTAAATTCAAGAACAATAAAAGAAAAGGGGTTTTTTGAAGCCAGATTTAAACTAAAGTAAATAATAAGAATAAGATGCAAGGCGGTAAAACCAGCCAATAAAAATATATATACTAAATTAGGCGGTATAACCAGCCAATAATATATATACTAAATTAGGCGGTATAACCAGCCAATAAAAATAAAACAAAGTTAATATACAAATTAGGCGGTATAACCAGCCAATGAAAATAAATATAAAAAATAAGCAAACTAAAAGTAAGAAAACAAGTAAGTAAGAAGAATCAAATATGAAAAATATGGTTAAGGTTTCATTCTCCACCACTAGACATCATTAAGAATCAATTTCAGATCTATCAATATCAACCAACTATCAAAGTTAACAACCGTAGATAACAACAAGCTCTGTTATCCCAATCTTTCCTTAGTTTGTCGTTAAATAGAACAAGCTCTCTATTTAATCTCTAACCATCAAACAACCTAGAATAAGCTCTCTAGATTCAATTTAATGGCAGCTTTATGATGAGAAAGATAGGTTGATCTAAGCAACAAACACATAAGCTCGGATTGTTCAACTTAGGTTATGTTCCACTTTGCAATTATTGAAAACTTGACCATAATCATTAATCACAAATTGCCACTTATGAATAGGAAATCAAGACAATTACACGGATCAAGACTCCTAAACTAGCAATAGATAATTATCAAGATCTATCTAGTTGTACACCTAAACAAATCAAGACAACATCATGAACAATTCTTGTAGAAGAACATAAGCAACTTTGATAGAAAATTAATGATAGATAGAATCTGAAAATCAATTATAAAACATGTCTAGGGTTTTGAAATCACCCTTAACCAAATAGAAGTTTAGCCTAGCATAGGCATTATAAACATAAAATTAAATAGAATCTAAGAAGAAAATAAAAGAAAGAAAGAAGAAGAAGAAGAATATTAATTATCCAACCTCTTGCTCTTTCTAAAGAAAAAGAAAACTAGAGAAAAGAAAGAAGAAGAAAACTTAGAGAATTTTGTTAAAATGGCTAATATCCTACCAATCTCCAATATGATCCCTTACAATCATCCAAGGCCCTCTATTTATACACATTTTGGAGGGCTAAATGACAAGAGACAAGCTTTACAAATTTCAAAGGTAGGTATATGACGATTTTGATCAGCCAACTTGATGGTCGATTTCGTCAATATTGGAGGCCTTATCTGATCACATGGTCTTCTAGAAAAAGGTTCCCCTATCAGTTACGGAACCATAGCCGTTGGAATCAGCTCATTTGCTGATGTGGTTAAGCATATATGGGCACAATACGAAAACATGTCAGCACAGACGTCATTGCACATCAGCCACCTTGATGGTCGATTTCTTCAATATTGGAGGCCTGATCGGATCACATGGTCTTCTAGACAAAGGTTCCCCTATCAGTTACGGAACCATAGCCGTTGGAATCAGCTCATTTGCTGATGTGGATAAGAAGATATGGGCATAATACGAAAACATGTCAGCACAGACGTCATTGCACATCAGCCAACTTGATGGTCGATTTCGCTAGGGAAAACGACTCCGTTTTAAGAAGTGTAAAACATGAAAAAGATAGATATGCCTCTTAGCTTTGCATGGCTACAAATTTCAGCCTTATTGCTTCAGTGAAACTCGAGATATAGCTGATATGGCAAAAGGTGTCGGAACTGAAACTGAACTGGATTTGCCCTTAATTCTAGTAATCTGAAATCACTCAAAGAAACTTGTGAAAAACACCAAAATACATAAAAATATAAAAGATCATAAACACAATTAGAATAAACAATAATAACTCGTATTTGACACAAAACATTAATAAAACATAACTAAAAACTATATAATTATACGAGTTATCATAGGTAGACAAGCAAGCATATGGTAGAACTATTTTCATGAGATTGATTGAGTGTAAACACTTTACCACTACTTTAAAGAGTGAAAATCATGAGAGTATCCCATGTGAGAAGTTGAGATTAAGTTTGAATGTGCACTATTTTGATTGAAATATGTTATGTTAATATTGGCTTAACTCAAACAATTTACATTCAAGCATGATTTTTTGTGAAATTCTTTAAGCTATTGATTAGTTTATAAGACTTGTTCAAAGATTGTCTCTAATTTATATTGAAAGGAATAGGAGTAAATATTTTTAGTATATGTAGTTTATTTATATTTTAGTTTTTCAATGTTTGTGGGTATCGTTCTAGTAAACCCTCACGAGACTAAACTCGTCCACTAGGGACACCTAGGGGTTTAAAGGCTTGTGTCACATGCTAAGTGCCACCGTGATTTCCTACGAAAATGGATTAGATTAGATTTTCTTATTTTATTTTTATTGAGTCGTTGCTAGGGACTAGCAACAATCTAAGTGTGGGGGTGTGATAACTCGTATAATTATATAGTTTTTAGTTATGTTTTATTATTGTTTTGTGTCAAATACGAGTTATTATTGTTTAGTCTAATTGTGTTTATGATCTTTTATATTTTTATGTAATTTGGTGTTTTTCACAAGTTTCTTTGAGTGATTTCAGATTACT
Source organism: Fremontodendron californicum (assembly GCA_030761205.1). Classification (NCBI taxonomy): domain Eukaryota; kingdom Viridiplantae; phylum Streptophyta; class Magnoliopsida; order Malvales; family Malvaceae; genus Fremontodendron; species Fremontodendron californicum. The sequence goes on from JAULJL010000009.1 coordinate 27,431,403, forward strand.
AGAATTAAGGGCAAATCCAGTTCAGTTCCAGTTCCGACACCTTTTGCCATATCAGCTATATCTGGAGTTTCACTGAAGCAATAAGGCTGAAATTTTAACCGTGCAAAGTTAAGAGGCATATCTATCTTTTTCATGTTTTACACTTCTTGAAACGGAGTCGTTTTCCCTAGCGAAATCAACCATCAAGTTGGCTGATGTGCAATGATGTCTGTCCTGAGCAGTTTTCGCATTTTGACCATATCGTCCGATACAAAGCAGCAAATGAGCTGATTCCAACGGCTATGGATCACTAACTGGTAGGGGAACATTTTTCTAGAAGACCATGTGATCAGATAAAGCCTCCAATATTGAAGAAATCGACCATCAAGTTGGCTGATGTGCAATGACGTCTGTGCTGACCTGTTTTCGTATTTTGCCCATATCTTCTTCTCCACATCAGCAAATGAGCTGATTCTAACGGCTATGAATCAGTAACTCATAGGGGAACATGTTTCTAGAAGACCATGTGATCATATCAGGCCTCCAAGATTGACAAAATCGACCATCAAGTTGGCTGATCAAAATGGTCATACAATATGACGAAAATTGTTAGAAAAATGCACCCACCTATTATACCTACCTTTGAAATTTGTAAAGCTTGTCTCTTGTCATTTAGCCCTCCAAAATGTGTATAAATAGAGGGCCTTGGATGATTGTAGAGGAGGATATTGTACATAGGTAGGATATTAGCCATTTTAATAAAATTCTCTAAGTTTTCTTCTTCTTTCTTTTCTCTAGTTTTCTTTCTTTTCTCTAGTTTTCTTTTTCTTTAGAGAGAGCAAGAGGTTGGATAATTAATATTCTTCCTCTTCTTCTTTCTTTCTTTTATTTTCTTCTTAGATTTTCTTTAATTTTATGTTTATGTTTACAATGCCTATGCTAGGCTAAACTTCTATTTGGTTAAGGGTGATTTCAAAGCCCTAGACATGTTTTGTGATTGATTTTCAGATTCTATCTATCATTAATTTTCTATCAAAGTTGCTTATGTTCTTCTACAAGAATTGTTCATGATGTTGTCTTGATTTATTTAGGTGTACAACTAGATAGATCTTGATAATTATCTATTGCTAGTTTAGGAGTCTTGATCCGTGTAATTGTCTTGATTTCCTATTCATAAGTGGCAATTTGTGATTAATGATTATGGTCAAGTTTTCAATAATTGCAAAGTGGAACATAACCTAAGTTGAACAATCCGAGCTTATGTGTTTGTTGCTTAGATCAACCTATCTTTCTCATCATAAAGCTGCCATTAAATTGAATTTAGAGAGCTTATTCTAGGTTGTTTAATGGTTAGAGATTAAATAGAGAGCTTGTTCTATTTAACGACAAACTAAGGAAAGATTGGGGTAACAGAGCTTGTTGTTATCTACGGTTGTTAACTTTGATAGTTGGTTGATATTGATAGATCTGAAATTGATTCTTAATGATGTCTAGTGGTGGAGAATGAAACCTTAACCATATTTTTCATATTTGATTCTTCTTACTTATTTGTTTTCTTACTTTTAGTTTGCTTATTTTTTATATTTATTTTTATTGGCTGGTTATACCGCCTAATTTGTATATTAACTTTGTTTTATTTTTATTGGCTGGTTATACCGCCTAATTTAGTATATATATTTTTATTGGCTGGTTATACCGCCTAATTTAGTATATATATTTTTATTGGCTGGTTATACCGCCTTGCATCTTATTCTTATTATTTACTTTAGTTTAAATCTGGCTTCAAAAACCCCTTTTCTTTTATTGTTCTTGAATTTAAGTTTTAAACTATTAACTTATAAACTAAAACCCAATCCCTGAGGACTCGACCCTTGCTAACTACTATACTTACAATTTATCTTTTTAGTGCAAGGTTAAATAAGATACACTCTTTTGGGTGCATCAGACTTGTTTCAGGGTTTTAAAACTCTATAAATGCCGTTTTTTAAGCCACAAACTAGACATCTTTGGAGGAGACTCAAGGATCATCATTAGTCCATTCTTTTATTTTCTTTTTAGTTTTATCTATATATTTTCTATGCCTATGCTAGGCTAAACTTTTCTTTGGTTAAGGGTGATTTCAAAGTCCTATACATGTTTTGTAATTGATTTTAAAACTCTATCTATCATTAATTTTCTATCAAAGTTGCTTATGTTCTTTCATAAGAATTGTTTATGATTTTTGTCTAGATTTGTTTAGGTGTACAACAATTAGATTTGGATAATTATGTAATGCAAGTTTAGGAGTCTTGATCCATGTAATTGTTTAGATTTACTATTCATAAGTGGAAATTTGTGATTAATGATTATGGTCAAGTTTTCGCTAATTGCAAAGTGGAACATAACATAGGCTAAACAATCCGAGCTTATGTGTTTGTTGCCTAGATCAACCTATCTTTCTCATTATAAAGCTGCCATTACATTAAATCTTGAGAGCTTATTCTAGGTTGTCTAGTGGATAGAGATTAAATAGAGAGCTTGTTCTATTTAACGTCGAACTAAGGAAAGATTGGGGTAACAGAGCTTGTTGTTATCTATGGTTGATAATTTTGATAGCTAATTGATGTTGATAAATCTGAAATTGATTCTCAGTGATGTCTAGTGGTGGAGAAAGAAACTTTAAACATATTTCGCTTATATTTGATTTCATCTTATTATTTGCTTCTTACTTTCTTGTTTTCTTGATTTTTAAAAATTCTTTCAAAAATCCCCTTTTCTTTTATTGTTCTTAAATTTATGTTTTAAACTAGTAATTTATAAACTAAAAACCAAACTCTGTGGATTCGACCCTTGCATGCTACTTTACTATAATTGATCATATTAATTGCAAGGTTTAATAAAGATACACTCTTTTGGGTGCATCAAATTTTTGGCGCCGTTGTCGGGGATTGCTTTATTTAGTTTATTACTTATTTTGTTTATTCTTATTTTCAGTTGTAATTAATTTTATTTTTTTGTACATACAGGTTTTTTTTCTCAAATTTTGAGCAAAACACGATGGAATTGAGTAATCTAACACTTGAAGAGTCGGTGGCATACATGAACCTTGAAAACCAATGAGCCAATCTCACCTCTCTAGTTCAACAATTGGCCATGGGTAATGTGCAAAAATCAAGGTAGTGTGGAGTGTGCTTCATGATGGATCATCCAACCAATTGGTGCCCATACTACCAAAAAGACAATTTTGAACTAGCCTATGATGTGGATGGATACCAAAGCCATCATGGGTTCCAAGACCAATAATATGATCATTACTCAAACACTTACAATGACGGATGGTGGGATCATTCTAATTATGGCTACTCGAGAAATTATCAAGAATAAATTCTTATGCCAACTATAATCATCCATCGAGCTTCAATCAATCATGGTCTCATGAACCAGATCTTTTTCAGCCCCCACCTCAAAACTCAAGTACTTTAGAAGACCTCGGCAATTCTCTTGTTGCTAATACTTTGGAATTTCAACAGGAACAAAGGGAAACGAGGGCAAGTCTTCAAGCAAGTATCCAGAATTTGGAAACACAAATGAGCCAATTAGTTAATAGTATGGAGAAATTAGTAGAACAAAGATCTCAAGAGCACTCTTCCCAAACTATTGTTGATCCAAAGGAGAGTGTTAGTGCCACACAACTTGAGGATGAATAAAAAAATCCAAGGGAACCCGAGGATGTAAAAGAACTAAAGATGGATTCAACTATTAAAGATAATGAAGCTTCAATTCCAAAGGAGAGTATTTCGGGACCTGAGGTAACTTTTAAGGTTCCAATTTTTACTAATGTTTCTTTTCCACCTTTTCTAGTAAATTCGCAAAGTTCAAAGAGGAGGAATATGAACAACACATGCGGAAAACCTTAAACAGCTTGTCTGTGGATGCCATTCAACAATTATCAAAGTATGCTCCATTCCTCGATGAGCAACGCACTACAAAGGATAATGGAATAATACTTGTAATGGAGAATGCTTCTTTGTTGTGCAAAGAAAGCTTCCTATCAAACGCACAAATTTGGAAGTTTCATGTATGAGCCTGACAAGCCTAAAAGCCAAGAAGAGGTGTTGGTTATGTTGGACACATTAAATCAAGTGCTAATTGAGAGGCAGCCCAATTAATAAAGAAATTGCCATAATAGATTTGCTTTCTTTTTCTTTCTTGCTTCGTTTTATTTTTTTAGGTTTATTTAAGTTTCATTAGTTTGCTTTGTTTTGAGTTTTTAATAATTTTGTTTGTTTTTGAGTTTTAATAAGTCAGGCTAAGGACAATAAACCAAGCGCTTCTTAGGAGGCAACCCAATTGGATGGAGAGCACACATTATATTCAGATTTACTATTTCTTACTCTTCATCCCTCTATCTTTTATATTTTCTATAGTTATTTTTGTTCTTTTATTTAGTAGTTCTTTTCTTTTACATATTACTCTTGCATATGGGATGATAGTATTACATTGAGGATAATGTGAGAATTAAGTGTGGAGGGAAGAATTTAGGATTTCTTAGTTTAGTTTCTTAGTTTAGGTTGTCAAATATATATATATATATTTTTTTAGTCTTTTTAGTTTTTTAAGTGTGTTTTAGTTCCTTTCAATACAATGATGAGATATTTGTATAGGTATAAAATTGGTTTATTAGTGAGAAGAATTTTCATGAGAATTGAGCTTGATATCATTTTTTTTTATGAGCCAATGCTAATATGATATGTTGATTGAGAAAGAAGCATGTTTAGACTTGATATTGACTTGTATAATCATCCTTGTGAGTTTTTGAGCCTATATGATTGATGCATTATACATATCAATCTAATTTATTTCTTGAGTGCTCTTATGATTACATGATTCTCTAGAACTTGCTTTAAACCTTTTTCAGACTATATTGATGTATGTGACAACATGAATATTATAGAGGCATTAGGATTATAACCAGGGCCAAACAACCATCCCTTATTGATGTTCCAAGAGAACACCCCCTAGTAAGCCAATTCGAGCCTACATTGAATAAGCTATTTCTTTGGTAACCATATCTTATACCTAGCCTAAACACATTTATATCTTTACCCTCGTTCTAAAGATGGACTTGAATGTTTGAGACATATTTCAAAAACAAGGGATACTTTTTAAAAATTTGGATTAGAACAAAAAAATAAGTGTGGGGGACGAGAAAGGCAAAAGTCAAGAGAAAGAGTGGGGGAATATTGCCAAATACATTCCCATATAAAAAAATGAATCATCTCTTGAACTTGTTGAAAAAGAAAAAGATGTTACAAAGTTGTTTGGAATGAAGAAAGGCTTAACATGAATATTCGGCCTATGCATTACATGCATTGTAAAGAGTTTTGAGAAGTTTTCTTCATATGAATCTTATTATGTCTCTAAACTCTATGAAATCTTTGGAACATTTGTAATATCTTTTTGTTGTTGTATGCCCTAGAGCCAATCAGATTGAGCTTGGGATACACAGTCAATAATGCATACCTTTCGCTATGATTATAGTGATACAAGGATTTCCTTCATGTTAGTACAATAATAAGGAGTTATTAAGTAATAATCGGATGAAGCCCATGGAACATAATGGCATTGCAAAGGAATTACAAAGGGTTATAATTATGAGATCCTTATGCATTAAAGCCTTGTTCCTCAAACTGTTCCTGGTCATCGTATTGCCAAGACGGGCATTGGCAATGCTCAAAGACTAGTATATGTTAAGCCTTCTTACTTATGAAGTAAGCAACCGATCTCATACAGGTTGAAGTATGGGATACTTGGGATAACAAATAGGTGCTTGTCTGTTGAACAAGTTCACTGAACATGGGTCGCCAAGAGAACTTCATTTGATAATATATCACTCTAGTGTCTATGATAATGTTCTTTTAGTACCAGTGGTGTAAATTAGTACTCAGACTTATGATAGTAGGTCATCTTGTATAGAGAGTGTCATACTTAGATTTCATCACCAACGGATCCTAATCACGAGGATGACTAAAGTATAGTGTTATTGGGTATGACATGAACCATACGAAGATGAATGAGTGATCCAGAGAGGATTCACCACTCCCTATGATATTGGAGACATATCTCATTTGTTCTTGACTACGATTAACTTGATTAAGTCTTTGGCCAAAGCATAATGGATTTAGGAGAAAGTTGTTTCTCTAAATTCATAAGGTTAATCATAAGTTGCGAAGAACTAATATGGATTTATCATGATTAGACACTGCACCATACTCATGCGCTATCCGGGATATATGGTGAAAGGACCGTATTGCACTGACAAGCTGGTTGCTAAAATGTTCAAAAAGGTCATGCTGACTTCACAGTATTTGGGTGGTCATGATGGGTTGCTAGATCCCGTTCTTGATCTATGATAACAAGTTAATATGATTAACTTATAATCACTGCAAACATATTGGGAACCTAGAGGGTCGCACACGTAAGAACAGATATGTATGGATTAAACATGGTATTCTATTAAGGTAAAACTTAATGGAATAAAAGATCTATATTAAGGACTCAATTGAAGAAGTTCAATTGAGATGGATTAAGACATAATTGAGATTGATAAATCTAAGGACAATGTCTTAATAAGGTAAGAGGAATCAAGAAGTCTTATCTAGTATAGTAGTCGACTTTGACATATAGATGTGCAAAGTGAATTGCGATTGACTATACTATATTGGAATAATATCATGAAATTATGTTAATATATTAATGACATGAATTGTTTCATGAGGAGAAAGAAAATTTAATTCAGAATTAAATTATTTCGTTTAGAAATTAATCTATCCAATAAATAAGCATGACAAAATTACAAAGGATCCACAGCGATTATTCTAATTTAGGACTGTCCACTAAGGATCGTTGGTCCAACTTAAGGCATTAAGATTGTTGGACCATTTTCATTATTAGATAATATAATGGGCCTATTTATCCATCTTAGAATTAAATAGTTTAAGTCCAAGTGGATTAATGAAAATCTTGTGCAACAAGTTACAGGTGGCCGGCCAAGCATAGGGAGATAGGGATTAGGGTGTGCGCCACTATATAATCTATTTTAGAGGTTGTAGCCGCCCAAGCTAGCTCTATTCTATTTGTGATATTCTGATTTTGCTTAAGAAAAAGTTTGGTTTCAAGAAGAGAACTCTAACCCAGCAAAACAGTGAAATCACACCCTCTCTAAGCTCCCTAAGGCTTGCCGCAATCCTCCTTGCCGTTTCTTCACCTAGTTGAATGAGATTGATTAAGGGAGAAAGACACAAGAATATAGATCTTTTGATTTTGATCTTAGGATCAAGTTGCTATCACAAGTGAATTGCCATACCTTAGAGAAGGATCCATCAGCTGTTCGTGTGGACTAGCTCTAGAGGAAGGACAATTGTGCTTCTTGTGGTCTTGAACGAGTTTGAAGCTTTGTAGATCTTGGATTCGAGATAGGGTCTGCAACTTAAGGTTGCGATATCTTAAGTCGGTAACTTCTAAATCATATGGGTGATTTAATTGTTTTTGAATGTTATAAACCTATGCAAACACAAGCCTAAGATCCTGTTGTACTTCGGGTGCTTCTTTGTTTTATTTCCGCTGCACTTTGATTATCATGTTTTTGCATGAGCCCGAAGTAGCGTAGTATTAACCAACAGTGGTATTAGAGCGAAGGTTATGTTGTTTACATGAGGTTTTGTCATGTCAATTCTTGGTGATATACAAGTTAAAGTGTTGTGTATTGATTTTGGCATGATTTTGGTTCCTATGTTTAAAAGAAATATTAGTTTCTTTATTTTGTTAAATCTGGACAGTAGCTATATAATGACTTTAATCATGTTCAAAATTGTTTAAAACGATAGATTAAAATTGTTTTAATCAACAAGGATTAAAGCCATGACAAGTCTTAGTAAACCCGACAAGTTTTTGATGTCAAAAACATAGTTTTTAGTCAAATTTTGAAAGCTGATTTGGAGATAATATAAAATTGATTTTATAGATGTTTTAGATCTGGAAATTTTATATTATATACTGCCATTGAAGTTACAAAATTGATTTGAGCTTAAAAACGTTTATGCAAAGTTGTTTTTAGACATGAAACGATGATACTACAAATGCTGGAATTTTCTGGACTGTTTTGTAGGTGTTTGAATGCCATAAAATTCAAGCGTGAGTGTGGAAACGTTCCACATGTTTGCTAGGAATTTTGGACAGCATCTAAGGTGAATATGATTCATCTATCATGGCTGGTTTAGGCATGGAACATGACTGGACAAGGTGGCAATTGTTGCCACATGCTAGTAAGGCAGAACCAAAATACCAAGGAGGCAATTCTTGCTGAATTAAGTGTAGTTATAAGGGGCGATCCTTAGGCTCTATCAAGCATCTAGAAGCCACATGATGATGGCATACAATAGTCTGAACACAGGCTGGCAGTGGCCATTCGATGGCCAAAGAGATTGCCTACGCCTACGACATTAAGAGTTATAGTCCTACTCTAACAAGAAAATCGTTTCCTAGTGGGAGTGTGAATCCTAAAGGTTAGGAGAAACATGTAGTATGATTAGGTAAGAGTTACCTAATGAGACTTTAAGTTCCTAAAGAGTTAGGATGGATTGCAAACTTAAAGACTTGGTATAAGGCAAACATTGAAGTCCTAAAAGGTCTGGGATTTTGAGCATGCTAGAATGTTTTGTCTTATTAAGACAAGCAACCTAAAAGTTAGGAAAAGTCCGATTTCAAGATAGCTTTCTTAATTGTTAAGATGTTATTAAAAGTGTTTTAATAGTTGGAACGAAAATTGTGAGAATGATTTGATAAATTGTCTCAAATTTATTTGGTGACATTTTATGCAAATAATACACAAGATCACCAGGTGATATTGATTATGCATGTTTATATTTCATGCTTATAATATGAGTATGTATGAATGAAGGATGGTTATGGACTAGACCTTAGTATGACTAGGGAATGTATGGTTGAATTTTCTTATTGGTATTTTATAAATAGGGTCTGCGCACCCTGCCTTCTCTTTTTTCATTCTAGAGTTGTAAATTCTCTTCTCATCTAACTCTCCTCGAATGTAACTCAAGGTTATCGATAAAGCGATCTAACTGTTATATTCTTTATATATTTAGATTTAGGATAGGAAGTAGAATCTATGTAAATTCCAAGTTTGTAAGGAGATGAGGCTCCAAGAAGAAGTGAACAAGGAGATTACCAATAAAGCTTTCGAAGACTATGTATGGTATCCACTAGGAATTTGACCAACTAGTTTCCTAATGGCTCGAGGAAACTAGATTAGCATAAAGTCCATAATTATTCTAGTAGATTGCATGTGATAGATTTATTCTGAATTATGTATATGCGATGTATGTAATTGAATGAATGCTATGCATGTCAATTAAGTATGAAATCAATGAGACCTATATAAAAGTTAAATGAACTCCCTTATTAAATTATATTGAGTCCATGTTACGCATGATAAGTTGCCTTCCACAATCATAACAAGATAACCAGAGTCTTCCATTCGGAGTCTTGTTGAGTCACTTAAGGTCAAACTTATGTACGAACATGTTTGAGTTATTGAAGGTGGGTCTAACTCAACTAAGTGTTATGTAATCCGGATGCGTCAAACTTGATCACATGACATTTAGAGGCAAGTTAGGCGAAATGCATATGATGTATTTAGGCAAAGAGTTGTCACCTAACTGGATCTAGGGTTGCATAGAGATGTAATTGGTAAACTAAGTTACCTACTCAATTAGTTTCAACATAGCTTGTTGAGTCACTCAAGGTTATGCTGGAATGAAAGGGGTCCTAGCTCATTAAGAAGTTTAAGAGTTAAATTTCTTGAAATAGTAGTAGAGGGTTATTATTTTGTTAAAATAATGAGGATAATCATTTAAGTATTAAAGCCTGACATAAATGATTACTACTTGCTATTTATTGATTGTTAATTGTTTTGATTCATATAGGATATAAACGCTAAAATGACAAATGCATTATCAGTGGGAAGCATACTTGATGCTAATAAGTTAACTGGACCGAACTTCGTCGATTGGTTTCTCAATGTTAAGATTGTCTTGACACAAGAAAAGAAAGCTTATGTTCTTGATGAGCCCATCCTAGATGAGCCTGTTGCTGATGCAACTGAGGAGGAAAGGGTGGCCTATAGAGTTCATAGAGATGATCTCGTACAAGCAACATGTGTGATGTTGGCTAGTATGGGACCCGATCTCCAAAAATAGCATGAGGCTATGAATGCTCAAAATATCATCCTTAACCTTAGAGAACTGTTCGCTAGGAGAATCGCACTGAAAGATTTGACATCTCAAAAGAATTGTTCCAAACAAAGATGTCAGAGGGAAGCCCAATGAGGCCTCATGTGCTTAAGATGATAGGGTATATTACCCGATTGGAGCAGATTGGATGGGTTATGGATCATGATCCATTGATCTAATTCTTTCTTCACTGCCTGAGAGCTATTCGCAAATTGTTTTGAACTTCAACATGAACCACTTGGAGGCAACCCTTTCTAGGTTATTGAATATGCTCACACAAGCCGAGCAAACCATTGTTAAGGACAAGTCATCTGTCCATTTAGTCTCTTCCTCTAAACCGAAAGGTAAGAAGAAAAGGAATACTAGATGGGATGTACCTCCTACTTCAAAGAGCTTGAAGCCTAATGATGGTGTTGCAAAGGAAGCAAAGGATAAGGACAATGATAACAAAGCTTGCTTCCATTGTGGGAAAACTGGTCATTGGAGGCACAATTGCAAGGAGTACCTTGAATCTAACAAGGGAAAGAAGCTGAAAGAAGTTTCAACTTCAGGTATAATCTGATTCACTCCTCTTGGTATATGATACCTATCTTTTGGTACTAAATATGTATGACATATTGTAGGGACCAAAGGAAAGAGTAGTGAAGCTGGACCATGATGATGGCAACCGAGTTTGATGCTACATCAGAGCTTGCCGATCTTATGGGTTTATTAATAAGACTATTTAGTTAGGATCTATTTAGAAACATTTGATGTTTTCATTAGCATTATAGGCCAATGTTGAGGATATTTTATTTATGTTTCGAAACATATTGTTTTGCTGGCATAAGATGCCATGCTTATTTAATTTCCACTTAAATAAATCGGTTATAGAATAGTTCTATAACTTAGTCTTATATATTATACAACTTGCAAAGTATTTTGACTACCATTTAGCTAAGTGATATTGAATTTGAATTGTTATTGAATTAATCCCTTAACATCTACATATGTAGGATTTAGTGGGAGCTATTAATAACTTTTGAATGATAAAATGTTATGATAAATTGTCATTTTTGAAAAAAAAAATGCAATTAGTAGGAAACGTTCCATACTTGAAAAGATTGCACGTTTATATTAAAGGTTTTTAAGACTAACTCCTTTGTTTTGGCTTACAAAAGGAGTTATATTTGGATCATTAACTACTTGCTAGCAAATATATTCCAATAGTTGTTTAAGATACAACTGAGCCATATGAATGGAATCTAGGTCTCGTTGTGATCCGAATTATTAACCTTGATAATAAGATTATCATGTATATCACAAAGCATATTCTGGATCCAGTTAAGCAATGTCCTTGTAGAGACACAATTACTAATCGAAAGAGTTCGGCATTAGATGCGTTAGTGATTGTAGTGTAAGTGGGAGATTGTTAATGTATGCCCTAGAGCCAATCAGATTGAGCTTGGGATACACAGTCAACAATGCATACCTTTCGCTATGATTATAGTGATACAAGGTTTTCCTTCATGTTAGTACAATAATAAGGAGTTATTCAGTACTAATCGGATGAAGCCCATGGAACATAATGGCCTTGCAAAGGAATTATAAAGAGTTATAATAATTATATCCTTATGCATTAAAGCCTTGTTCCTCAAACTGTTCCTGGTCATCGTATTGCCAAGACGGGGCATTGGCAATGCTCAAAGATTAGTATATGTTAAGCCTTCTTACATATGAAGTGAGCAGCCGGTCTCGTGCAGGTTGAAGTATGGGATACTTGGGATAACATATAGGTGCTTGTCTATTGAACAAGTTCACTGAACATGGCCCACCAAGAGAACTTCATTTGGTAATATATCACTCTAGTGTCTATGATAATGTTCTCTTAGTACCAGTCATGTAAATTAGTCCTCAGACTTGTGATACCAGGTCATCTTGTAAGAACAGTGTCATACTTAGATTTCATCACGAACGGGTCCCAATCACGAGGATACTTCAGGTAGGTTGTTATTGGGTATGACATGAACCATACAAAGATGAATGAGTGATCCAGAGAGGATTCACCACTCCCTATGATATTGGAGACATATCTCATTTGTTCTTAACTATGATTAAATTGATTAAGTGTTTGGCCAAAGCATAATGGATTTAGGAGAAAGTTGTTTCTCTGAATTCATAAGGTTAATCATAAGTTGTGAAGAACTAATATGGATTGATCATGAGTAGTGATAAGCTCATAAAATATACATTTTATGTCTTTCTACCTTTAGTTTTTGTTATGTTTTCGATCTTTATCTTGTTTACTTATAATATGTTTTTGAATTCTAGTTACAATGAGGAGAATGAAGTCAAAAGATGTCAATAATGATGGTAAAGAGCATACAAAATCATAATCACAAGATGGAAGAAGACTTGGGAGTCAAAAATATCAATTTCTGGTTGAAAAGCAATCATGCAGATTTGACCTCCGGAGCTTGTTTCAAGGAAAACATGATGTTACAGTCTTTATTTGAAGAAACTTCCTTCTTTACTTTTGAAGTTGACTTGATTATCTTTCCAACGATATATTATGGGCCCAAATCGGATAAGAAATGGGCATTCAAACTGGCGCTAGAAGATCTCCCTAAAGAATCCTGCGGCCAGAAAAACCCTAATCGCAAATCTGAAAAAAAAAAGAAGGCAAAAACGTGATTTTTCTACCTACAGGCTAACTTGTGCGGTAATGACTTATTCTCAGGGTTTTAAAGCTCTATAAATACCATCTTTTGAGCCACAAACTAGACATCTTTTGAGGAGACTCAAGGGATCATCATTATTCTTCTTCTTCTCCATTCTTTTATTTTTATTTTTCTTATTCTTATTCTTATTCTTTGGTTAAGGGTGATTTCTTATTCTTATTCTTATTCTTCTTATTCTTATTCTTCTTCTTTGGTTAAGGGTGATTTCAAAGCCCTAGACATGTTATGTAATTAATTTTCAGAATCTATCTATCATTGTTTTCTATCAAAGTTGCTTATGTTCTTCTATTAAAATTGTTCATGATGATGTTTTGATTTGTTTAGGTCGCCAACTAGATAAATCTTGATAATTGTCAATGCTAGTTTAGGAGTCTTGATCCGTGTAATTGTCTTGATTTCCTATTCATAAGTGGCAATTTGTGATTAATGATTATGGTCAAGTTTTCGATAATTGCAAAGTGGAACATAACCTAAGTTGAACAATCCGAGCTTATGTGTTTGTTGCTTAGATCAACCTATCTTTCTCATCATAAAGCTGCCATTAAATTGAATTTAGAGAGCTTATTCTAGGTTGTTTGATGGTTGGAGATTAAATAGAGAGCTTGTTCTATTTAACGACACACTAAGGAAAGATTGGGATAACAGAGCTTGTTCTTATCTACGGTTGTTAACTTTGATAGTTGGTTGATATTGATAGATCTGAAATTGGTTCTTAATGATGTCTAGTGGTGGAGAATGAAACCTTAACCATATTTCTTCATATTTGATTTCTTATTTCTTACTTGCATCTTACTTTTCTTGTTTGCTTATTTTTAAAACTATTTCAAAACCCCCTTTTTCTTTTGTTTTCTTTGAACCTAAGTTATAAACAAATAACTCATAGATTAAAACCCAATCCCTGAGTACTCGACCCTTGCTAATCACTATACTCTACTATTAATTTTTTTTAAGTGCAAAGTTAAATAAGATACACTCTTTTGGGTGCATCAAATATTTGGCGCCGTTGCCGGGGATTGCTTTCTTTAGTTTAGAAGATCTTGTCTATTCTCTTGTTACTGATACTTTGCAATTTCAACAGGAAACAAGGGCAACCATCCAGAGTTTGGAAAAGCAAATGAGCCAATTGGCTACTAGTGTGATGGGATGGGTACCACAAAGATCTGAAGAACTCCCTGCCCAAACGATGAATAACCCAAAGGAGAATGTTACTATTGTGACCTTGAGGAATGAGAAACAAGATGAGGATGAGACAAAATTAGAGATGGATTCTATTCTTGAGGATAATGAAGCCACAAATCCAAATAACAGTACTTTGGCAACTGAGGTAACGTTTAAGGTTCCAATTTTTACTAATGTTTCTTTTCCACCTTTTCCTAGTAGATTTGCAAAGTTCAAGGAGGAGGAACATGAACAACACATGCCGGAAATCTTAAACAACTTCTTTGTGGATGCCATTCAATAAGTATCAAAATATGCTCCATTCCTCGATGAGATATGCACCACAAATGATGATGAAATAATACTTGTATTAGAGAATGCATCCACTGTTGTGCAAAGAAAGCTTCCTATCAAACGCATAAATTTGGAAAATTTCATGTATGAGCCTGACAAGCATAAAGAGCCAAGAAGGGGTGTTGGTTAGGTTCAAAACACTAACTCAAGTGTTAATTGGGAAGGCAGCCCAATTAAAGAAGAAATTGCCAACCTGCCATACTCAGATTTGCTTTCTTTTCCTTTTTCTTTTATTATTTTTATTTATTTATTTTTATGTTTATTTGTTAATTATTTGTTTAGTATTTTAGGATTATTTAGGTTGCATGAATTTGTTTTGTTTTGAGTCTTAGTTATTTCTATTCTTATGTTATTAGTTCTTTTCTCTTACACATGATTCTTTCATATGGGTTAATAGCATTACATTGAGGACAATGTAAGAATTAAGTGTGGGGGGAAGGATTTAGGATTTCTTTTATTTTTGTCTATTGTTTTTTTTTTTTATGAGTCTTTAATTTTATTATTATTATTTTTAGTGTGTTTTAGTTCCTTTTTAATACAATGATGAGATATGAATTGCATAGGTCTAAACTGGTTATTAGTGAGAAGATTTTCATGAGAATTAAGCTTGATACTAATTTTTATGAGCCAATGTTGATATGATATGTTTGATGCACCCAAAAGAGTGTATCTTATTTAACCTTGCACTAAAAAGATAAATTGTAAGTATAGTAGTTAGCAAGGGTCGAGTCCTCAGGGATTGGGTTTTAGTTTATAAGTTAATAGTTTAAAACTTAAATTCAAGAACAATAAAAGAAAATGGGTTTTTGAAGCCAGATTTAAACTAAAGTAAATAATAAGAATAAGATGCAAGGCGGTATAACCAGCCAATAAAAATATATATACTAAATTAGGCGGTATAACCAGCCAATAAAAATATATATACTAAATTAGGCGGTATAACCAGCCAATAAAAATAAAACAAAGTTAATATACAAATTAGGCGGTATAACCAGCCAATAAAAATAAATATAAAAAATAAGCAAACTAAAAGTAAGAAAACAAGTAAGTAAGAAGAATCAAATATGAAAAATATGGTTAAGGTTTCATTCTCCACCACTAGACATCATTAAGAATCAATTTCAGATCTATCAATATCAACCAACTATCAAAGTTAACAACCGTAGATAACAACAAGCTCTGTTATCCCAATCTTTCCTTAGTTTGTCGTTAAATAGAACAAGCTCTCTATTTAATCTCTAACCATTAAACAACCTAGAATAAGCTCTCTAAATTCAATTTAATGGCAGCTTTATGATGAGAAAGATAGGTTGATCTAAGCAACATACACATAAGCTCGGATTGTTCAACTTAGGTTATGTTCCACTTTGCAATTATTGAAAACTTGACCATAATCATTAATCACAAATTGCCACTTATGAATAGGAAATCAAGACAATTACACGGATCAAGACTCCTAAACTAGCAATAGATAATTATCAAGATCTATCTAGTTGTACACCTAAATAAATCAAGACAACATCATGAACAATTCTTGTAGAAGAACATAAGCAACTTTGATAGAAAATTAATGATAGATAGAATCTGAAAATCAATCACAAAACATGTCTAGGGCTTTGAAATCACCCTTAACCAAATAGAAATTTAGCCTAGCATAGGCATTGTAAACATAAACATAAAATTAAAGAGAATCTAAGAAGAAAATAAAAGAAAGAAAGAAGAAGAGGAAGAATATTAATTATCCAACCTCTTGCTCTCTCTAAAGAAAAAGAAAACTAGAGAAAAGAAAGAAGAAGAAAACTTAGAGAATTTTATTAAAATGGCTAATATCCTACCTATGTACAATATGATCCTCTACAATCATCCAAGGCCCTCTATTTATACACATTTTGGAGGGCTAAATGACAAGAGACAAGCTTTACAAATTTCAAAGGTAGGTATAATAGGTGGGTGCATTTTCTAACAATTTTCGTCATACATGACGATTTTGATCAGCCAACTTGATGGTCGATTTCGTCAATGTTTTAGGCCTGATCTGATCACATGGTCTTCTAGAAAAAGGTTCCCCTATCAGTTACGGATCCATAGCCGTTGGAATCAGCTCATTTTCTGATGTGGATAAGCCGATATGGGCGAAATACGAAAATATGTCATCACAGACGTCATTGCACATCAGCCAACTTGATTTATCGATTTCGTCAATATTAGAGGCCTGATCTGATCATATGGTCTTCTAGACAAAGGTTCCCGTATCAGTTACGGATCCATAGCCATTGAAATCAGCTCATTTGCCGATGTGGATAAGCAGATATGGGCAAAATACGAAAACAGGTCAGCACAGACGTCATTGCACATCAGCCAACTTGATGGTCGATTTCGCTAGGGAAAACGACTCCGTTTCAAGAAGTGTAAAACATGAAAAAGATAGATATGCCTCTTAGCTTTGCACGGCTACAAATTGCAGCCTTATTGCTTCAGTGAAACTCCAGATATAGCTGATATGGCAAAAGGTGTCGGAACTGGAACTGAACTGGATTTGCCCTTAATTCTAGTAATCTAAAATCACTCAAAGAAACTTGTGAAAAACACCAAATTACATAAAAATATAAAAGATCATAAATACAATTAGACTAAACAATAATAACTCGTATTTGACACAAAACAATAATAAAACATAACTAAAAACTATATAATTATACGAGTTATCACACCCCCACACTTAGATTGTTGCTAGTCCCTAGCAACGACTCAATAAAAATAAAATAAGAAAATCTAATCTAATCCATTTTCGTAGGAAATCACGGTGGCACTTAGCATGTGACACAAGCCTTTAAACCCCTAGGTGTCCCTAGTGGACGAGTTTAGTCTCGTGAGGGTTTACTAGGACGATACCCACAAACATTGAAGACATAAGAAAAACTAAAAATAATAATTATAACTAATCCTTCCAATATAAATTAGAGATAATCATTGGACAAGTCTTAAAAACTAATCAATAGCTTAAAGAAATCCACAAAAAATCTTGCTTGAATGTAAATTGTTTGAGTTAAGCCAATATTAACATAACATATTTCAATCAAAATAGTGCATATTCAAACTTAATCTCAACTTCTCACATGGGATACTCTCTTGATTTTCACTTTTTAAAATAGTAGTAAAGTGTTTACACTCAATCAATCTCATGAAAACACTTCTACCATATGCTTGCTTGTCCACCTATTATCCACTATTTAGATCATACAACTTCATAAATCAAGAGGTCTTTATTCAAGGTTGTAATGGGGCCAAAGGGTTATAATGTGGTTAAAGAACAAAAGGATAAAGATATCACAAAGGTTCCAAAGAGTTCATAGAGTTTAGAGACATAATAAGATCATACAAATAAAACTTCTCAAAACTCTTATAAAGCACATAATAACATAGGCTAAATATTCATGTTGAGCCTTTGCATCATTCTAACCAACTTTGTAACATCTTTTTCTTTACTTTAACTAGAAGTTCAAGAGAAATTTTTTTTTTTTAATATGGGAATGTATTTGAAAATGATCCCTTTCTTTTTCTCTTGACTTTTTTCTTTCTTTTCCCCCCACACTTATTTCTTGTTTCTAACCCAAATTTTCAATAAATCTTCCTTGTCTTTGCAACTTGTCTCAAAACATGCTAATTCATCTTTGGAACAAAGGTAAAGATATAAGTATATTTAGGTTAGGGACAAGTTATGGTTACCAAAGAGATAGCTTATTCAATGTAGGCTCAAATTGGTTCACTAAGGGTGTGTTCTCTTGGAACATCAATAAGGGATGGCTGTTTGGCCCTGGCTAAAAATCCTAATGCCTCTATCATATTCATGTTGTCACATGTATCAATATAGTCTCAAACGGTTTAAAGCAAGTTCTAGAGAATCATGTAATCATAAGAGCACTCAAGAAAGAAATTAGATTGATTTGTATAATGCATCAATCATTATAGGCTCAAAAACTCACAAGGATGATTATACAAGTCAGATTAAGTCTAAACATGCTTCTTTCTCAATCAACATATCATATTAACATTGGCTCATAAAAATTAGTATCAAGCTTAATTCTTATGAAAATCTTCTCACTAATAACCAGTTTAGACCTATGCAATTCATATCTCATCATTGTATTAAAAAGGAACTAAAACACACTAAAATAATAATAATAATAAAGACTCATAAAAAAAAAATAGTAGACAAAAATAAAAGAAATCCTAAATCATTCCCCCCACACTTAATTCTTACATTGTCCTCAATGTAAGTCTATTAACCCAAATGAAAGAATCATGTGTAAGAGAAAAGAACTAATAACATAAGAATAGGAACAACTAAGACTCAAAACAAAACAAACTCATGCAACCTAAATAATCCTAAAATACTAAACAAAAATTAACAAGTAAACATAAAAAGATTAAAATCAAACTGACAAGATATGTCTCAAGTCTCCCTTACTCAGACCTTGTTCAGAATGAATACTTCTAAATTGCTTAAAACACAACAAAATTTTTTTTTTTTTTTTTTGAAAAGAAGAAATCAAACTGACAAGGTATGTCTCAAGTCTCCCTTACTCAGACCTTGTTCAGAATGAATACTTCTAAATTGCTTAAAACACAACAAACTTTTTTTTTTTTTAAGAAGGTAAAATTTAGGAGATATTACCTGTAGAGGTTGCTAACCACTTATTATAACTGAGACACAACAAACAAAATGTTAGATAATGTCACAAAGATAAAGTGCAATCCACTCCTTGCTCGTCCATATCTCTTTTTCTTTTTCCGAGCGTTTGCGAAACAACCGTAGCAGATAAATACTCATAAGCTTGGAGCTTTTTGAGTAAATCTTCAATGGTTGTAGCAGAAATTATGGTTCTCCTTGCCTCTGAAAACATGAATCCATTATCCACAGCATTATCTAAATATGAAAGAAAATTACTAAAATAACCATTAATATTAAGCAAACCAATGGGTTTCTTATTTGTGACCAAAGATGACCAAGAAGCCACGCAAGCTATTTCTTCCAATGTACCCAGACCTCCTGGTAAAGCAATGAATGCATCGGCAGAATGGTACATGATTGTCATCCGTTCAGGGATACTCCAGACTTGTATTTCCTTACCCAAGGTAGGTCCACAAAAATCTGTGAATAGTTTTGGCATGACTTCTAGAACTGGACTTCCTCCGGCGTGTGCTGCTGTAGCGACTGCTCCCATTAAACCCGTACTACCGCCTCCATAAATCAACTGGATCTTTTGTTGGGCAAGTATTACTCCAACTCTTATGGCTTCATCAGCGAATATGTTATTTTTCCCTGGATAAGCACCTCCAAAAACACAAATTTTTTTAATGCGTTGGGACGAAGTACTTTCCATTTTTTTTTCTTTTTTTTTCTTTTTTTCGAGTGCCTGAAAGAGAATGAGTACATGGTGTAATATATAGAGGACTGAGTAGTGAATCAGACAAGAGTAATAATGTCGCCGAAAGTGTATCTGACCTGTCAGAAGAAAATGTTAACCTAACAAAAGATTTTTGCGTGATTTCAGGAAGAAAATCAAAAAGAGAAGAAAAATCAACCGTAAAAGTCAAGAGTAATAATGTCGCCGAAAGTGTATTTGACCTGCCAGAAGAAAATGTTAACCTAACAAAAGATTTTTGCGTGATTTCAGGAATAAAATAAAAAAGAGAAGAAAAATCAATCGTAAAAGACAAATAAAAAAAATGAGAATAATTACACAAATCGAATAACACGTAAATTAAACCGAAATAAAGTTATTGCAAATCAAACCAAAAGCTGAGAAGTCATTTATTGTAGTTGTGATTGTGGCTCACATCTTCCTCTGGTTTTACGTCCAGAAACGGCTTAAACGCCTTCTATGAGTCGAGGATATGCTTCCCATCCAGTTTTCTTACAAGCTGGCAAACAGGGTCTTTTAACATCAGATTCCCAAGATGTTGCCATTCCCTTTGGAATTGCGGCCATAAATCAAGAATTTCTCTTTGTACGTCTCCACTAGGATGCGTCTCAAGAGAAAGTTGGATATTACCCAAATTCTCCTTACTCAGTCCATCCTTAATGAATTCAATTTTATCATCTCGATTAGAGGACAGAATCCCAATAGAACGACATTTACCGTTACACGTCCATCGTGCACATTTGTGGCAGTTTGAACCCATGCGCTTTGCTCGTCGCTTCTTTGCAAAAGTGCTTCTACCTGTACCTGGTAAATGCAAAACAGGAAGATATTCATCTTCACGTACCTTGGCTTCAATTATCCAACGTATGTCTGCAGGAATCCCTTTGTGCATAAGCATTCTTAATCTTTCAAATCGAACTTGGTAAAGCTTCAGTAAAATATTTCGAGGAAAAGGAGGAAATCGTTTCTGCAATCTTGTGAGAATATCATCCATCCTGAAAAAAAAGAAAAAAATGAAAGAGAAATTGAAAGAGAAATTTATATACAATATCAGTTTTGTGGGTAGCTGATGGAACCGATTTAAATAATCACGGAGTACCGTTATCCGCCATTTAACCGGGGTTAAAAAAAAAATAAAAAATAAAAAATTTATATTTACATCTAGTTATTTTCAAAACAAGGATCAGAAAGAAAAACAACATAAAAAGACTCAAAAACAAAACACTCTAAATAAAATCCTAAATTCTTCCCCCCACACATAATTCTTACATTGTCATTAATGTAATGCTATTATCCCCCAATGCAAGAATTATATGTAAGAGAAAAGAACTATTAAACAAAAGAAACTTATGCAGCCTAAATGAACTTAAAAACAGTAAACACAATTAACAAAGAAACATAAGAAATAAAAATAAAAACAATAAAAATAATAAAAGAAAAAGGAAAAGAAAGAGAAAGAGAAAGCAAATCTGAATATGGAAGGTTGGCAATTTCATCTTTAATTGGGCTGCCTTCCCAATTAACACTTAAGTTAGTGTTTTGAATCTAACCAACACCCCTTCTTGGCTTTTTAGGCTTGTCAGGCTCATACATGAAATTTCCCAAATTTATGCGTTTGAGAGGAAGTTTTCTTCGCACAACAGTGGATGCATTCTCCATTACAAGTATTATTCCATCATCCTTGGTGGTGCATATCTCATCGAGGAATGGTGCATCTTTTGGTACTTGTTGAATGACATCCACAAACAAACTGTTTAAGGTTTCCAGCGTGTCTTGTTCATGTTCATCCTCCTTGAACTTTGCGAATCTACTAGGAAAAGGTGGAGAAGAAACATTAGTAAAAATTGGAATCTCAAACGTTACCTCAGGTGCCGAAATACTCTTATTTGGATCTTTGGCTTCATTATCCTCAAGAATAGAATCCATCTCTAATTTTGTTTCATCCTCATCTTGTTCCTCATTCTTCAAGGTCACAATAGTAGCATTCTCTTTTGGGTTAACCATCGTTTGGGCTGGGAGTTCTTCAGATCTTTGTGCTACCCATCCCACCATACTACTAGCCAATTGGCTCATTTGCCTTTCCAAACTCTGGATACTTGCCCTTGTTTCCTGTTGAAATTGCAAAGTATTAGTAACAAGAGAATCGACAAGATCTTCTAAAGAAGTACCTGAGTTTTGAGTCATATGTAGTGGCTGAAAAAGATCTGGTTCTTGAGACCATGATTGATTAAATCTAGATGGATGAGTGTAATTGGCATAAGGATCTACTTCTTGGTAATTTTTCGAGTAGCCATAATTAGTATGATCCCACCATCCCTCATGGTAAGTGTTTGAGTAATGATCATACTGTTGGTCTTGGAACACTTGATGGCCTTGACATCCTCCCATGGCAAATTGTTGAACTGGGAAGGTGAGATTGGCTTGTTGATTCTCCATGTTCATGTATGCCACCAACTCTTCAAGTGTTAGATTGCTCAATTCCATCATTTTTTTTTCTTTTTTTTTTTTTCAAAATTTGATAAGAAAAACCCGTATGTACAAGAAAATAAAACTAATTAGAACTGAAAATAAGAATAAACCAAGTAACAAATAAACTAAAGAAAACAATCCCCGGCAACGGCGCCAAAAATTTGATGCACCCAAAAGAGTGTATCTTATTTAACCTTGCACTAAAAAGATAAATTGTAAGTATAGTAGTTAGCAAGGGTCGAGTCCTCAGGGATTGGGTTTTAGTTTATAAGTTAATAGTTTAAAACTTAAATTCAAGAACAATAAAAGAAAATGGGTTTTTGAAGCCAGATTTAAACTAAAGTAAATAATAAGAATAAGATGCAAGGCGGTATAACCAGCCAATAAAAATATATATACTAAATTAGGCGGTATAACCAGCCAATAAAAATATATATACTAAATTAGGCGGTATAACCAGCCAATAAAAATAAAACAAAGTTAATATACAAATTAGGCGGTATAACCAGCCAATAAAAATAAATATAAAAAATAAGCAAACTAAAAGTAAGAAAACAAGTAAGTAAGAAGAATCAAATATGAAAAATATGGTTAAGGTTTCATTCTCCACCACTAGACATCATTAAGAATCAATTTCAGATCTATCAATATCAACCAACTATCAAAGTTAACAACCGTAGATAACAACAAGCTCTGTTATCCCAATCTTTCCTTAGTTTGTCGTTAAATAGAACAAGCTCTCTATTTAATCTCTAACCATTAAACAACCTAGAATAAGCTCTCTAAATTCAATTTAATGGCAGCTTTATGATGAGAAAGATAGGTTGATCTAAGCAACATACACATAAGCTCGGATTGTTCAACTTAGGTTATGTTCCACTTTGCAATTATTGAAAACTTGACCATAATCATTAATCACAAATTGCCACTTATGAATAGGAAATCAAGACAATTACACGGATCAAGACTCCTAAACTAGCAATAGATAATTATCAAGATCTATCTAGTTGTACACCTAAATAAATCAAGACAACATCATGAACAATTCTTGTAGAAGAACATAAGCAACTTTGATAGAAAATTAATGATAGATAGAATCTGAAAATCAATCACAAAACATGTCTAGGGCTTTGAAATCACCCTTAACCAAATAGAAATTTAGCCTAGCATAGGCATTGTAAACATAAACATAAAATTAAAGAGAATCTAAGAAGAAAATAAAAGAAAGAAAGAAGAAGAGGAAGAATATTAATTATCCATCCTCTTGCTCTCTCTAAAGAAAAAGAAAACTAGAGAAAAGAAAGAAGAAGAAAACTTAGAGAATTTTATTAAAATGGCTAATATCCTACCTATGTACAATATGATCCTCTACAATCATCCAAGGCCCTCTATTTATACACATTTTGGAGGGCTAAATGACAAGAGACAAGCTTTACAAATTTCAAAGGTAGGTATAATAGGTGGGTGCATTTTCTAACAATTTTCGTCATACATGACGATTTTGATCAGCCAACTTGATGGTCGATTTCGTCAATGTTTTAGGCCTGATCTGATCACATGGTCTTCTAGAAAAAGGTTCCCCTATCAGTTACGGATCCATAGCCGTTGGAATCAGCTCATTTTCTGATGTGGATAAGCCGATATGGGCGAAATACAAAAACATGTCAGCACAGACGTCATTGCACATCAGCCAACTTGATGGTCGATTTCGTCAATATTAGAGGCCTGATCTGATCATATGGTCTTCTAGACAAAGGTTCCCGTATCAGTTACGGATCCATAGCCATTGGAATCAGCTCATTTGCTGATGTGGATAAGCAGATATGGGCAAAATACGAAAACAGGTCAGCACAGACGTCATTGCACATCAGCCAACTTGATGGTCGATTTCGCTAGGGAAAACGACTCCGTTTCAAGAAGTGTAAAACATGAAAAAGATAGATATGCCTCTTAGCTTTGCACGGCTACAAATTGCAGCCTTATTGCTTCAGTGAAACTCCAGATATAGCTGATATGGCAAAAGGTGTCGGAACTGGAACTGAACTGGATTTGCCCTTAATTCTAGTAATCTAAAATCACTCAAAGAAACTTGTGAAAAACACCAAATTACATAAAAATATAAAAGATCATAAATACAATTAGACTAAACAATAATAACTCGTATTTGACACAAAACAATAATAAAACATAACTAAAAACTATATAATTATACGAGTTATCAATGTTGATTGAGAAAGAAGCATCTTTAGACTTGATATTGACTTGTATAATCATCCTTGTGAGTTTTTGAGCCTATATGATTGATGCATTATACATATCAATCTAATTTCCTTCTTGAGTGCTCTTATGATTACATAATTCTCTAGAACTTGCTTTAAACCGTTTGAGACTATATTGATATATGTGATAACCTGAATATGATAGAGGCATTAGGATTATAACCAGGGCCAAACAGCCATCCATTATTAATGTTCCAAGAGAACATCCCCCTAGTGAGCCAATTTGAGCCAACATTAAATATGCTATTTTATTGGTAACCACAACTTACACCTAGCCTAAAAATAGTTATATCCTTACCCTTGTTCTAAAGATGGATTATATATTTTGAGACATATTGCAAAAAAAAGGGATATTTTTAGTTTAAAATTTGGGTTGGAAACAAAAGATAAGTGTGGGGAAAGAAAAGGAAAAAAAAAAAGTCAAGAGAAAAAGAAAGGGATCATTGTCAAATACATTTAGAATGATCTCTTAAACTTTTGGTTAAAGAAAAAGATGTTACAAAATTGGTTAGAATGAAGCAAAGGCTCAACATGAATATTTAGCCTATATTATTATGTGCTTTATAAGAGTTTTGAGAAGTTTTATTTGCAAAATCTTATTTTGTCTCTAAATTTTATGAAGTCTTTGGAACCTTTATAATATCTTTTATCTTTTATTCTTTAACCACATTACAACTCCTTGGCCCCATTACAACCTTGATTAAAGACCTCTTGATTTATGAAGTTGCATGATCTGAATAGTGGATAATATGTGGACAAGCAAGCATATGGTAGAACTATTTTCATGAGATTGATTGAGTGTAAACACTTTACCACTACTTTAAAGAGTTAAAATCATGAGAGTATCCCATGTGACAAGTTGAGATTAAGTTTGAATATGCACTATTTTGATTGAAATATGTTATGTTAATATTGGCTTAACTAAAACTATTTACATTCAATCAAGATTTTTTGAGAATTTCTTTAAGCTATTGATTAGTTTATAAGACTTGTCCAATGATTATCTCTAATTTATATTGCAAGGATTAGTTGTAATTATTATTATTATTATTTTTAAATTTTTTTAGTTTTTCTTATGTCTTTAATGTTTGTGGGTATCGTCCTAGTAAACCCTCACGAGACTAAACTCGTCCACTAGGGACAACTAGGGGTTTAAAGGCTTGTGTCACATGCTAAGTGCCACCGTGATTTCCTACGAAAGTGGATTAAATTAGATTTTCTTATTTTATTTTTATTTTGTTTTGCTCGAGGACTAGGAAAAAGCTAAGTGTGGGGGTATTTGATAAGCTCATAAAATATACATTTTATGTCTTTCTACCTTTAGTTTTTGTTATGTTTTCGATCTTTATCTTGTTTACTTATAATATGTTTTTGAATTCTAGGTACAATGAGGATAATGAAGTCAAAAGATGTCAATAATGATGGTAAAGAGCATACAAAATCATAATCACAAGATGGAAGAAGACTTGGGAGTCAAAAATATCAATTTCTGGCAGATATGACCTCCGGAGCTTGTTTTAAGGAAAACATGATGTTACAATCTTTATTTGAAGAAACTTACTTCTTGACTTTTGAATTTGACTTGATTATCTTTCCAACGATATATTATGGGCCCAAATCGATAAGAAATGTGCATTCAAACTGGCGCTAGAAGATCTCCCTAAAGAACCCTGCGGCCAGAAAAACCCTAATCGCAAATCTGGAAAAAAAAAGAAGGCAAAAACGTGATTTTTCTACCTCCAGGCTTACTTGTGCGACAATGACTTATTCTCAGGGTTTTAAAGCTCTATAAATACCATCTTTTGAGCTACAAACTAGACATCTTTTGAGGAGACTCAAGGGATCATCATTATTCTTCTTCTTCTCTATTTTTTTTTTATTTTTCTTTTTAGTTTTATGTATATATTATCCATGCTTATTTTATGCTAAACTTCTTTGGTTAAGGGTGATTTCAAAACCCTAGACATGTTATGTAATTAATTTTCAGAATCTATCTATCATTATTTTCTATCAAAGTTGCTTATTCTTCTATTAAAATTGTTCATGATGATGTTTTGATTTGTTTAGGTGGCCAACTAGATAAATCTTGATAATTGTCTAATGCTAGTTTAAGAGTATTGATCCGTGTAATTGTCTTGATTTCCTATTCATAAGTGGCAATTTGTGATTAATGATTATGGTCAAGTTTTCGATAATTGCAAAGTGGAACATAACCTAAGTTGAACAATCCGAGCTTATGTGTTTGTTGCTTAGATCAACCTATCTTTCTCATCATAAAACTGCCATTAAATTGAATTTAGAGAGCTTATTCTAGGTTGTTTGATGGTTAGAGATTAAATAGAGAGCTTGTTCTATTTAACGACAAACTAAGGAAAGATTGGGATAACAGAGCTTGTTGTTATCTACGGTTGTTAACTTTGATAGTTGGTTGATATTGATAGATCTGAAATTGGTTCTTAATGATGTCTAGTGGTGGAGAATGAAACCTTGACCATATTTCTCTCATATTTGATTTCTTATTTCTTACTTGCATCTTACTTTTCTTGTTTGCTTATTTTTAAAACTATTTCAAAACCCCCTTTTCTTTTGTTTTCTTTGAACCTAAGTTATAAACTAATAACTCATAGATTAAAACCCAATCCCTGAGGACTCGACCCTAGCTAATCACTATACTCTACTATTAATTTTTTTTAAGTGCAAGGTTAAATAAGATACACTCTTTTGGGTGCATCCAATATTTGGCGCCGTTGTCGGGGATTGCTTTCTTTAGTTTATTTGGTACTTCGTTTATTCTTATTTTCAGTTCTAATTAGTTTTATTTTCTTGTACATACAGGTTTTTCTTTTCAAATTTAAAAAAAAAAAAAAAAAAAAGAGCGATGGAATTGAGCAATCTAACACTTGAAGAGTTGGTGGCATACATGAACATGGAGAATCAACAAGCCAATTTCACCTCCCCAGTTCAACAATTAGCCATGGGAGGATGTCAAGGCCATCAAGGGTTCCAAGACCAACCGCATGATAATTACTCAAACACTTACCATGAGGGATGGTGGGATCATACTAATTATGGCTACTCGAAAAATTTCCAAGAAGTAGATCCTTATGCCAATTACACTCATCCATCTAGATTTAATCAATCATGGTCTCAAGAACCAGATTTTTTTCAGCCATCACATATGACTCAAAACTCAGGTACTTCTTTAGAAGATCTTGTC
The DNA here is from genome assembly GCA_030761205.1 of Fremontodendron californicum. Lineage (NCBI taxonomy): Eukaryota > Viridiplantae > Streptophyta > Magnoliopsida > Malvales > Malvaceae > Fremontodendron > Fremontodendron californicum. Next base: position 27,459,291 of record JAULJL010000009.1, read on the forward strand.
TATTCTCTTGTTACTGATACATTGCAATTTCAACAGGAAACAAGGGCAACCATCCAGAGTTTGGAAAAGCAAATGAGCAAATTGGCTAGTAGTGTGGTGGGATGGGTAGCACAAAGATCTGAAGAACTCCCTGCCCAAACGATGACTAACCCAAAGGAGAATTGATGCACCCAAAAGAGTGTATCTTATTTAACCTTGCACTAAAAGATCAATTGTAAGTATAGTAGTTAGCAAGGGTCGAGTCCTCAGGGATTGGGTTTTAGTTTATAAGTTAATAGTTTAAAACTTAAAAACAAGTAAACAAAAGTAGAGGGGATTTTGAAATCAGACTTAAACTAAAGTTAACAATAAGAATGAGAAAACAAGTAATTAAGAAGAATCAAATAAGAAAAATATGGTTAAGGTTTCATTCTCCACCACTAGACATCATTAAGAATCAATTTCATACCTATCAACATTAATTAGCTATCAAAGTTAACAACCGTAGATAACAACAAGCTCTGTTACCCCAATCTTTCCTTAGTTCGTCGTTAAATAGAACAAGCTCTCTATTTAATCTCTAACTATCAAACAACCTAGAATAAGCTCTCTAAGTTCAATTTAATAGCGGCTTTATGATGAGAAAGATAGGTTGATCTAAGCAACAAACACATAAGCTCGGATTGTTCAACTTAGGTTATGTTCCACTTTGCAATTATCGAAAACTTGACCATAATCCTTAATCACAAATTGCCACTTATGAATAGGAATTCAAGACAATTACACGGATCAAGACTCCTAAACTAGCATTAGACAATTATCAAGATTTATCTAGTTGGCCACCTAAACAAATCAAAACATCATCATGAACAATTTTAATGGAAGAACATAAGCAACTTTGATAGAAAACAATGATAGATAGATTCTGAAAATTAATTACATAACATGTCTAGGGCTTTGAAATCACCCTTAACCAAATAAGTTTAGCATAACATAAGCATGAATAACATATACATAAAACTAAAAAGAAAAATAAAAGAATGGAGAAGAAGAAGAATAATGATGATCCCTTGAGTCTCCTCAAAAGATATCTAGTTTGTAGCTCAAAAGATGGTATTTATAGAGCTTTAAAACCCTGAGAATAAGTCCTTGCCGCACAAGTAAGCCTGGAGGTGCAAAAATCACGTTTTTGCCTTTTTTTTCAGATTTGCGATTAGGGTTTTTCTGGCCGCAGGGTTCTTTAGGGAGATCTTCTAGTGACATTTTAAATGACCATTTCTTATCCGATTTGGGCCCATAATATATCCTTGGAAAGATAATCAAGTCAGCTTCAAAAGTGAAGAAGGAAGTGTCTCCAAATAAATAATCTAACATCATGTTTTCCTTGAAACAAGCTCCGGAGGTCAAATCTGCCTGATTGCTTTTCAACCAGAAATTGATATTTTTGACTCCAAGTCTTCTTCCATCTTGTGATTATGATTTTGTAAGCTCTTTACCATCATTATTGACATCTTTTGACTTCATTCTCCTTATTGTACCTAAAATTCAAAAACATATTATAAGTAAATAAGATAAAAATCGAAAACTTAACAAAAACTAAAGGTAGAAAGGCATAAAATGTATATTTTATGAGCTTATCAAGAATGCTACTATTGTGACCTTGAGGAATGAGAAACAAGATGAGGATGAGACAAAATTAGAGATGGATTCTATTCTTGAGGATAATGAAGCCACAAATCCAAATAACAGTACTTTGGCAACTGAGGTAACGTTTAAGGTTCCAATTTTTACTAATGTTTCTTTTCCACCTTTTCCTAGTAGATTTGCAAAGTTCAAGGAGGAGGAACATGAACAACACATGCCGGAAATCTTAAACAACTTGTTTGTGGATGCCATTCAACAAGTATCAAAATATGCTCCATTCCTCGATGAGATATGCACCACAAAGGATGATGAAATAATACTTGTATTGGAGAATGCATCCACTGTTGTGCAAAGAAAGCTTCCTATCAAACGCATAAATTTGGAAAATTTCATGTATGAGCCTGACAAGCCTAAAGAGCCAAGAAGGGGTGTTGGTTAGGTTCAAAACACTAACTCAAGTATTAATTGGGAAGGCAGCCCAATTAAAGAAGAAATTGCCAACCTGCCATACTCAGATTTGCTTTCTTTTTCTTTTTCTTTTATTATTTTTATTGTTTTTATTTATTTATTTTTATGTTTATTTGTGAATTATTTGTTTAGTATTTTAGGATTATTTAGGTTGCATGAATTTGTTTTGTTTTGAGTCTTAGTTATTTCTATTCTTATGTTATTAGTTCTTTTCTCTTACACATGATTCTTTCATATGGGTTAATAGCATTTCATTGAGGACAATGTAAGAATTAAGTGTGGGGGGAAGGATTTAGGATTTCTTTTATTTTTGTCTATTGTTTTTTTTATGAGTCTTTAATTTTATTATTATTATTTTTAATGTGTTTTAGTTCCTTTTTAATACAATGATGACATATTAATTGCATAGGTATAAACTGGTTATTAGTGAGAAGATTTTCATGAGAATTAAGCTTGATACTAATGTTTATGAGCCAATGTTGATATGATATGTTGATTGAGAAAGAAGCATGTTTAGACTTGATATTGACTTGTATAATCATCCTTGTGAGTTTTTGAGCCTATATGATTGATGCATTATACATATCAATCTAATTTCCTTCTTGAGTGCTCTTATGATTACATAATTCTCTAGAACTTGCTTTAAACCGTTTGAGACTATATTGATATATGTGTTAACATGAATATGATAGAGGCATTAGGATTATAACCAGGGCCAAACAACCATCCATTATTAATGTTCCAAGAGAACATCCCCCTAGTGAGCCAATTTGAGCCAACATTAAATATGCTATTTTATTGGTAACCACAACTTACACCTAGCCTAAAAATAGTTATATCCTTACCCTTATTCTAAAGATGGATTATATATTTTGAGACATATTGCAAAAAACAAGGGATATTTTTAGTTGAAAATTTGGGTTGGAAACAAAAGATAAGTGTGGGGGAAGAAAAGGAAAAAAAAAAGTGAAGAGAAAAAGAAAGGGATCATTGTCAAATACATTCCCTTATTGAAAAAAAAAATCATCTCTTAAACTTTTGGTTAAAGAAAAAGATGTTACATAGTTGGCTAGAATGAAGCAAAGGCTCAACATGAATATTTAGCCTATATTATTATGTGCTTTATAAGAGTTTTGAGAAGTTTTATTTGCAAAATCTTATTTTGTCTCTAAATTTTATGAAGTCTTTGGAACCTTTGTAATATCTTTTATCTTTTATCTTTTATTCTTTAACCACATTACAACTCCTTGGCCCCATTACAACCTTGATTAAAGACCTCTTGATTTATGAAGTTGCATGATCTAAATAGTGGATAATATGTGGACAAGCAAGCATATGGTAGAACTGTTTTCATGAGATTGATTGAGTGTAAACACTTTACCACTACTTTAAAGAGTTAAAATCATGAGAGTATCCCATGTGAGAAGTTGAGATTAAGTTTGAATATGCACTATTTTGATTGAAATATGTTATGTTAATATTGGCTTAACTCAAACTATTTACATCCAAGCAAGATTTTTTGTGAATTTCTTTAAGCTATTGATTAGTTTATAAGACTTGTCCAATGATTATCTCTAATTTATATTGCAAGGATTAGTTGTAATTATTATTATTATTATTTTTAAATTTTTTTAGTTTTTCTTATGTCTTCAATGTTTGTGGGTATCGTCCTAGTAAACCCTCACGAGACTAAACTCGTCCACTAGGGACAACTAGGGGTTTAAAGGCTTGTGTCACATGCTAAGTGCCACCGTGATTTCCTACGAAAGTGGATTAGATTAGATTTTCTTATTTTATTTTTATTTTGTTTTGCTCGAGGACTAGCAAAAAGCTAAGTGTAGGGGTATTTGATAAGCTCATAAAATATACATTTTATCTCTTTCTACCTTTAGTTTTTGTTATGTTTTCGATCTTTATCTTGTTTACTTATAATATGTTTTTGAATTCTTGGTACAATGAGGAGAATGAAGTCAAAAGATGTCAATAATGACGGTAAAGAGCATACAAAATCATAATCACAAGATGGAAGAAGACTTGGGAGTCAAAAATATCAATTTCTGGCAGATTTGACCTCCGGAGCTTGTTTCAAGGAAAACATGATGTTACAATCTTTATTTGAAGAAACTTCCTGCTTGACTTTTGAAGTTGACTTGATTATATTTCCAAAGATATATTATGGGCCCAAATCGGATAAGAAATGGGCATTCAAACTGGCGCTAGAAGATCTCCCTAAAGAACCCTGCGGCCAGAAAAACCCTATTCGCAAATCTGAAAAAAAAAAAAAAAAAAAAAAAAGGCAAAAACGTGGTTTTTCTACCTCCAGGCTTACTTGTGCGGCAATGACTTATTCTCAGGGTTTTAAAGCTCTATAAATACCATCTTTTGAGCCACAAACTAGACATCTTTTGAGGAGACTCAAGGGATCATCATTATTCTTCTTCTTCTCCATTCTTTTATTTTTATTTTTCTTTTTAGTTTTATGTATATATTATCAATGCTTATGTTATGCTAAACTTCTTTGGTTAAGGGTGATTTCAAAGCCCTAGACATGTTATGTAATTAATTTTCAGAATCTATCTATCATTGTTTTCTATCAAAGTTGCTTATGTTCTTCTATTAAAATTGTTCATGATGATGTTTTGATTTGTTTAGGTGGCCAACTAGATAAATCTTGATAATTGTCTAATGCTAGTTTAGGAGTCTTGATCCGTATAATTGTCTTGATTTCCTATTCATAAGTGGCAATTTGTGATTAATGATTATGGTCAAGTTTTCGATAATTGCAAAGTGGAACATAACCTAAGTTGAACAATCCGAGCTTATGTGTTTGTTGCTTAGATCAACCTATCTTTCTCATCATAAAGCTGCCATTAAATTGAATTTAGAGAGGTTATTCTAGGTTGTTTGATGGTTAGAGATTAAATAGAGAGCTTGTTCTATTTAACGACAAACTAAGGAAAGATTGGGATAACGGAGCTTGTTGTTATCTACGGTTGTTAACTTTGACAGTTGGGATATTGATAGATCTGAAATTGGTTATTAATGATGTCTAGTGGTGGAGAATGAAACCTTAACCATATTTCTCTCATATTTGATTTCTTATTTCTTACTTGCATCTTACTTTTCTTGTTTGCTTATTTTTAAAACTATTTCAAAACCCCCTTTTCTTTTGTTTTCTTTGAACCTAAGTTATAAACTAATAACTCATAGATTAAAACCCAATCCCTGAGGACTCGACCCTTGCTAATCACTATACTCTACTATTAATTTTTTTTTTTTAAGTGCAAGGTTAAATAAGATACACTCTTTTGGGTGCATCAAGTAGACACTGCACCATGCTCATGCGCTATCCGGGATATATGGTGAAAGGACCGTATTACACTGACAAGCTGGTTGCTGAAAGGTTCTAAAAGGTCACGCTGACTTCATAATATTTGGGTGGTCATGATGGGTTGCTAGATCCCGCTCTTGATCTATGATAACAAGTTAACATGATTAACTTATAATCATTGCCAACATATTGGGAACCTAGAGGGTCACACACATAAAAATAGATATGTATGTATTAAGCATGGTATTCTATTAAGGTAAAACTTAATGGAATAAAAGATCTATATTAAGGACTCAAATGAAGAAGTTCAACTGAGATTGATTAAGACATAATTGAGATTGAGAAATCCAAGGACAATGTCTTAATAATATAAGAGGAATCAAGAAGTCTTATCTAGTGTAGTAGTCGACTTTGACTTATAGATGTGCAAATTGAATTGCGATTGACTATACTGTATTGGAATAATATCATGAGATATATTAATAGATTAATGACATGAATTGTTGCATGAGGAGAGAGAAAATTTAATTGAGAATTAAATTACTTTCGTTTAGAAATTAATCTATCCAATAAATAAGCATGACAAAATTAGAAAGGGTCCAAAGCGACTATTCTAATTTAGGATTGTCCACTAAGGATGGTTGGCCCAACTTAAGGCATTAAGATTGTTTGACCATTATCATTATTAGATAATATAATGGGCCTATTGATCCATCTTAGAATTAAATAGTTTAAGTCCAAGTGGATTAATGAAAATCTTGTGCAACAAGTTACAGGTGGCCGGACAAGCATAGGGAGATAGGGATTAGGGTGTGCGCCACTATATAATCTATTTTAGAGGTTGTAGCCGCCCGATAGCTCTATTCTGTTTGAGAAATTCTGATTTTGCTTAAGAAAAAATTTGGTCTCAAGAAGAGAACTCTAACCTAGCAAAACAGTGAAATCGCAGCCTCCATAAGTTCCCTAAGGCTTGTCGCAATTCCTCCTATCTTGGTGTTCTCCTTGCCGCTTCTTCACCTAGTTGAGTGAGTTTGATTAAGGGAGAAAGACACAAGAATATAGATCTTTTGATTGTGATCTTAGGATCAACTTGCTAGCACAAGTGAATCGCCATACCTTAGAGAAGGATCCATCAGCTGTTCGTGTGGACTAGCTCTAGAGGACGGACAATTGTGCTTCTTGTGGTCTTGAACGAGTTTGATGCTTTGTAGATCTTGGATTCGAGATTAGGATCTGCAACTTAAGGTTACAATATCTTAAGTAGGTAACTTCTAAATCATATGGGTGATTTAATTGTTTTTGAATGTTATAAACCTATGCAAACACAAGCCTAAGATCCTGTTGTACTTCGGGTGCTTCTTTGTTTTATTTTCGTTGCACTTTGATTATCATGTTTTGCATGAGCCCAAGGTAGCGTAGTATTAACCAACACCTTTTCCTTTTACTCTTTAACCACATTACAACCCCTTGGCCCCATTACAATCTTGAATAAAGACCTCTTGATTCATGAAGTTGCATGATCTAAATAGTGGAGAATAGGTTGACAAGCAAACATATGGTAGAACTATTTTCTTGAGATTGATTGAGTCTAAAAACTTTATCACTACTTTAAAGAGTAAAAATCATGGAAGTATGCCATGTGAGAAGTTTAGATTAAGTTTGAATATGCACTATTTTGATTGAAATATGTTAAGTTAATATTGGCTTAACTCAAACTATTTACATTCAAGCATGATGTTTTGTGAAATTCTTTAAGCTATTGATTAGTTTATAAGACTTGTTCAAAGATTGTCTCTAATTTATATTGAAAGGATTAGGAGTAACTATTTTTAGTGTATGTTAGTTTATTTTTATTTTAGTTTTTCATGTTTGTGGGTATCGTTCTAGTAAACCCTCACGAGACTAAACTCGTCCACTAGGGACACCTAAGGGTTTAAAGGCTTGTGTCACATGCTAAGTGCCACCGTGATTTCCTACGAAAGTGGATTAGATTATATTTTCTTATATTTTATTTTATTTTGCTCGAGGACTAGCAAAAAGCTAAGTGTGGGGGTATTTGATAAGCTCATAAAATATACATTTTATGCCTTTCTACCTTTAGTTTTTGTTATGTTTTTGATCTTTATCTTGTTTACTTATATTATATTTTTGAATTATAGGTATTTTGGAAGAGATGAAGTCAAAAGATGTCAAATATGATGTTAAATAGCTTATAAAGTGACAGTCATAAGATGGAAAAAGACTTGGAGTTAAAAAGATCAAATTCTTAGTGCAAAGCGATCAGACAGATTTGACCTTCGAAGCTTGTTGCTAAGAAATCATTATGTGAAAGTATTTATTTGGAGAAACTTCCTCTTGAATTTTGAATCTGACTTGATTACGTTTCCAATAGAAGTTTACACGTCCAAATCGAACAAGAAATGGTCATCTAAATCAGCTGACGAAGTATGAGAAGATGCAACAGAAAATACAAGGCAATATGCTCAGCGCCTTGGCGCCCAAAAACCGTAAAAAAGTCCAAAAACTGCCCAAAAACGTGATTTTTTGCCTCTTGACTTACTTGTGCTGTAAGGACTTGTTCCCAGGGTTTTAAAACTCTATAAATACCATCTTTTGAGCCACAAAAACGTCTTTGGAGGAGACTCAATGATCATCATTATTCTTCTTCTTCTCCATTCTTTTATTTTCTTTTTAATTTTATGTATATATTATTTATGCCTATGCTAGACTAAACTTTTCTTTCGTTAAGGGTGATTTCAATGTCCTAGACTTGTTTTGTAATTGATTTTCATATTCTATCTATCATTAATTTTTAATCAAAATTGCTTATGTTCTTCCATAAGAATTGTTTATGATTTTTGTCTAGATTTGTTTAGGTGTACAACTAGATAGATTTAGGAGTCTTGGTCCATGTAATTGTCTTGATTTCCTATTCATAAGTGGCATTTGTAATTAATGATTATGGTCAAGTTTTCGCTAATTGCAAAGTGGAACATAACATAGGTTAAGCAATCCGAGCTTATGTGTTTGTTGCCTAGATCAACCTATCTTTCTCATTATATTAAATCTAGAGAGCTTATTCTAGGTTGTCTAGTAGTTAGAGATTAAATAGAGAGCTTGTTCTATTTAACTACGAACTAAGGAAAGATTGGGGTAACAGAGCTTGTTGTTATCTATGGTTGATAATTTTGATAGCTAATTGATGTTGATAGATCTGAAATTTATTCTCAATGATGTCTAATAGTGGAGAATTAAAACTTAACCATATTTCTCTTATATTTGATTTCATCTTATTTATTTGCTTCTTATTTTTCTTGTTTTCTTAATTTTTAAAAATTCTTTCAAGAAAACCCTTTTCTTTTATTGTTCTTGAATTTATGTTTTAAACTAGTAATTTATAAACTAAAAACCAATCTCTGTGGATTCGACCCTTGCATGCTACTTTACTATAATTGATCATATTAATTGCAAGGTTTAATAAAGATACATTCTTTTGTGTGCGTCAACTAACCACTCCGGTTCCAAAGTGCCACACACATCTGTTGACCTCGGCCTCCATGTGCCCAATGTCCACCTAAGTGCCACTTACTATGGCCCAAGTACACCAAAGAACATTAGTACTCTAGTGACCATTAGTGTTCAGCCTTGGTCCCTTCCACTACAATGGCAATATTCGTTCCAGCAGACTGTAATAGTTGCAAAAACTGATATTTTCACCCACAATTGGTGCTTTCATTGAGAGAGCCAACAAGAAGTGTGGCTCTTAAGAGGAGAGTCGCTGTAAGGTTTGGACCTCGTCGGCCACCTCGAAGTGATCCACCTCCTAGGACAGCAAGAGGAGAAAACGCTCGCTAGGCCCCAAGGACTTCACGTCCAAAGACTAACGTGGAGGTCACGCGAACATCTGGTACACGCCCCTCTCAAGGCAACAAGGAAGGAGGTAGCACGACTATCCCCTTAGTTAGGGACCAAGGGGGACTTAGGGAGGATGACAGGCTTGACCAACTGATGAATGATGTCCGCAACCTAACTGAAATAGTAAGGGAATTGGCCTTCAAAAATCCACCACATGAGGAGACGCCCCTGCTGTAAACAACACAAGAGAAAGAAGCGAGACGGATGAGACTTGGAAACTTGAGAGTTCTCTCTTCACGGAAACATAACCAAGTATCTCGCTCATTCCTTCTGAGCTTCTAGTGTCAAGCGAGGAAACAAGCCTGGTTGAGAGAAGACCAAGGATCGTCCGTCTCTCGGACTTGAGGGAGAGGCTTAATGCCAGACGTGACATTCGGGAGCTCAACCAAAAACTTGTCAAAGAGGGAGAAAGAGAAGAAGTCGACTTAAGAGAGAAGTTGGGAAGACAAAGAAACCTCTCAACTTCGACCGGAAGTGGGAAGACATGAGAACAAAGATTGAAAACATGGAGCGACTGATGCACCCAAAAGAGTGTATCTTATTTAACCTTGCACTAAAAAGATAAATTGTAAGTATAGTAGTTAGCAAGGGTCGAGTCCTCAGGGATTGGGTTTTAGTTTATAAGTTATTAGTTTAAAACTTAAATTCAAGAACACAATAAAACAAAAGGGGTTTTTGAAGCCAGATTTAAACTAAGTAAATAATAAGAATAAGATGCAAGGCGGTATAACCAGCCAATAAAAATATATATACTAAATTAGGCGGCATAACCAGCCAATAAAAATATATATACTAAATTAGGCGGTATAACCAGCCATTAAAAATATATATACTAAATTAGGCGGTATAACCAGCCAATAAAAATAAAACAAAGTTAATATACAAATTAGGCGGTATAACCAGCCAATAAAAATAAATATAAAAAATAAGTAAACTAAAAGTAAGAAAACAAGTAAGTAAGAAGAATTAAATATGAAAAATATGGTTAAGGTTTCATTCTCCACCACTACACATCATTAAGAATCAATTTCAGATCTATCAATATCAACCAACTATCAAAGTTAACAACCGTAGATAGCAACAAGCTCTGTTATCCCAATCTTTCCTTAGTTTGTCGTTAAATAGAACAAGCTCTCTATTTAATCTCTAACCATTAAACAACCTAGAATAAGCTCTCTAAATTCAATTTAATGGCAGCTTTATGATGAGAAAGATAGGTTGATCTAAGCAACAAACACATAAGCTCGGATTGTTCAACTTAGGTTATGTTCCACTTTGCAATTATTGAAAACTTGACCATAATCATTAATCACAAATTGCCACTTATGAATAGGAAATCAAGACAATTACACGGATCAAGACTCCTAGACTAGCAATAGATACTTATCAAGATCTATCTAGTTGTACACCTAAATAAATCAAGACAACATCATGAAAAATTCTTGTAGAAGAACATAAGCAACTTTGATAGAAAATTAATGATAGATAGAATCTGAAAATCAACCACAAAACATGTCTAGGGCTTTGAAATCACCCTTAACCAAAAAGAAGTTTAGCCTAGCATAGGCATTATAAACATAAACATAAAATTAAAGAAAATCTAAGAAGAAAATAAAAGAAAGAAAGAAGAAGAGGAAGAATATTAATTATCCAACCTCTTGCTCTCTCTAAAGAAAAAGAAAACTAGAGAAAAGAAAGAAAACTAGAGAAAAGAAAGAAGAAGAAAACTTAGAGAATTTTATTAAAATGGCTAATATCCTACCTATGTACAATTATGATCCTCTACAATCATCCAAGGCCCTCTATTTATACACATTTTGGAAGGCTAAATGACAAGAGACAAGCTTTACAAATTTCAAAGGTAGGTATAATAGGTGGGTGAATTTTTCTAACAATTTTCGTCATATTGTATGACAATTTTGATCAGCCAACTTGATGGTCGATTTCGTCAATGTTGGAGGCCCGATCTGATCACATAGTCTTCTAGAAAAAGGTTCCCCTATCAGTTACGGATCCATAGCCGTTGGAATCAGCTCATTTGCTGATGTGGATAAGCAGATATGGGCAAAATACGAAAACATGTCAGCACAGACGTCATTGCACATCAGCCAACTTGATGGTCGATTTCGTCAATATTAGAGGCCTGATCTGATCATATGGTCTTCTAGACAAAGGTTCCCGTATCAGTTACGGATCCATAGCCATTGGAATCAGCTCATTTGCTGATGTGGATAAGCAGATATGGGCAAAATACGAAAACAGGTCAGCACAGACGTCATTGCACATCAGCCAACTTGATGGTCGATTTCGCTAGGGAAAACGACTCCGTTTCAAGAAGTATAAAACATGAAAAAGATAGATATGCCTCTTAGCTTTGCACGGCTACAAATTTTCAGCCTTATTGCTTCAGTGAAACTCCAGATATAGCTGATATGGCAAAATGTGTCGGAACTGGAACTGAACTGGATTTGCCCTTAATTCTAGTAATCTGAAATCACTCAAAGAAACTTGTGAAAAACACCAAATTACATAAAAATATAAAAGATCATAAACACAATTAGACTAAACAATAATAACTCGTATTTGACACAAAACAATAATAAAACATAACTAAAAACTATATAATTATACGAGTTATCACACCCCCACACTTAGATTGTTGCTAGTCCCTAGCAACGACTCAATAAAAATAAAATAAGAAAATCTAATCTAATCCACTTTCGTAGGAAATCACGGTGGCACTTAGCATGTGACACAAGCCTTTAAACCCCTAGGTGTCCCTAGTGGACGAGTTTAGTCTCGTGAGGGTTTACTAGAACGATACCCACAAACATTGAAAAATTAAAATATAAATAAACTTCATATAAATAAACTACATATACTAAAAATATTTACTCCTAATCCTTTCAATACAAATTAGAGACAATATTTGAACAAGTCTTATAAACTAATCAATAGCTTAAAAAATTTCACAAAAAATCATGCTTGAATGTAAATTGTTTGAGTTAAGCCAATATTAGCATAACATATCTCAATCAAAATAGTGCATGTTCAAATTTAATCTCAACTTCTCACATGGGATACTCTCTTGATTTTCACTCTTTAAAGTAGTGGTAAAGTGTTTACACTCAATCAATCTCATGAAAACACTTCTACCATATGCTTGCTTGTCCACCTATTCTCCACTAAAAGATCATGCAACTTCATAAATCAAGAGGTCTTTAATCAAGGTTGTAATGGGGCCAAGGGGTTTGTAATGTGGTTGAAGAACAAAAGGATAAAGATATCACAAAGGTTCCAAAGAGTTCATAAAGTTTAGAGACATAAAAAGATTATACAAAGAAACTTCTCAAAACTCTTTACAAGTACATAGTCACCTAGGCCGGATATTCATGTTGGGCCTTTTCTTCATTCTAAACAACTTTGTAACATCTTTTTCTTTTTCTACAAATTCAAGAGATGATTCATTTTTTTTTATATAGGAATGTATTTGCCAGTATTCCATTTCTTTTTCTCTTGACTTTTCTTTTCTTTTCCCCCCACACTTATTTCTTGTTTCTAACCAAAAAAATATCCCTTGTCTTTGCAACTTGTCTCAAATCATGCTAATTCATCTTTGGAACAAAGGTAAAGATATAAGTATATTTAGGTTAGGGACAAGTTATGGTTACCAAAGAGATAGCTTATTCAATGTAGGCTCAAATTGGTTCACTAAGGGTGTGTTCTCTTGGAACATCAATAAGGGATGGTTGTTTGGCCCAGGCTAAAAATCCTAATGCCTCTATCATATTCATGTTGTCACATGCATCAATATAGTCTCAAACGGTTTAAAGCAAGTTCTAGAGAATCATGTAATCATAAGAGCACTCAAGAAAGAAATTAGATTGATTTGTATAATGCATCAATCATTTTAGGCTCAAAAACTCACAAGAATGATTATACAAGTCAGATTAAGTCTAAACATGCTTCTTTCTCAATCAACATATCATATTAACATTGGCTCATAAAAAGGTTGACATCAAGCTCAATTCTCATGAAAATCTTCTCACTAATAAATATGTTTTAGACTTATGCAATTCATATCTCATCATTGTATTAAAAAGGAACTAAAACACACTAAAAAATAATAATAATAATAATAAAGACTCATAAAAAAAAAAATAGTAGACAAAAATAAAAGAAATCCTAAATCATTCCCCCCACACTTAATTCTTACATTGTCCTCAATGTAAGTCTATTAACCCAAACGAAAGAATCATGTGTAAGAGAAAAGAACTAATAACATAAGAATAGGAACAACTAAGACTTAAAACAAAACAAAGCCATGCAACCTAAATAATCCTAAAATACTAAACAAAAATTAACAAGTATAAAAAAATTAAAATCAAACTGACAAGGTATGTCTCAAGTCTCCCTTACTCAGACCTTGTTCAGAATGAATACTTCTAAATTGCTTAAAACACAACAAACTTTTTTTTTTTTTAAATTAGCAAAATATGTCCCTTACCCCCTACTAAAATATGACATTGTCCCCAATGTCAAATTTTAAAGGTAGAATTTAGGAGATATTACCTGTAGAGGTTGCTAACCACTTATTATAACTGAGACACAACAAACAAAATGTTAGATAATGTCACAAAGACAAAGTGCAATCCACTCCTTGCTCGTCCATATCTCTTTTTCTTTTTCCGAGCGTTTGCGAAACAACCGTAGCAGATAAATACTCATAAGCTTGGAGCTTTTTGAGTAAATCTTCAATGGTTGTAGCAGAAATTATGGTTCTCCTTGCCTCTGAAAACATGAATCCATTATCCACAGCATTATCTAAATATGAAAGCAAATTACTAAAATAACCATTAATATTAAGCAAACCAATGGGTTTCTTATTTGTGACCAAAGATGACCAAGAAGCCACGCAAGCTATTTCTTCCAATGTACCCAGACCTCCTGGTAAAGCAATGAATGCATCGGCAGAATGGTACATGATTGTTATCCGTTCAGGGATACTCCAGACTTGTATTTCCTTACCCAAGGTAGGTCCACAAAAATCTGTGAATAGTTTTGGCACGATTCCTAGAACTGGACTTCCTCCGGCGTGTGCTGCTGTAGCGACTGCTCCCATTAAACCCGTACTACCGCCTCCATAAATCAACTGGATCTTTTGTTGGGCAAGTATTACTCCAACTCTTATGGCTTATTCAGCGAATATGTTATTTTTCCCTGGATAAGCACCTCCAAAAACACAAATTTTTTTAATGCGTTGGGACGAAGTACTTTCCATTTTTTTTTTCTTTTTTTCGAGTGCCTGAAAGAGAATGAGTACATGGTGTAATATATAGAGGACTGAGTAGTGAATCAGACAAGAGTAATAATGTCGCCGAAAGTGTATCTGACCTGTCAGAAGAAAATGTTAACCTAACAAAAGATTTTTGCGTGATTTCAGGAAGAAAATCAAAAAGAGAAGAAAAATCAACCGTAAAAGTCAAGAGTAATAATGTCGCCGAAAGTGTATTTGACCTGTCAGAAGAAAATGTTAACCTAACAAAAGATTTTTGCGTGTTTTCAGGAAGAAAATAAAAAAGATAAGAAAAATCAATCGTAAAAGACAAATAAAAAAAATGAGAATAATTACACAAATCGAATAACACGTAAATTAAACCGAAATAAAGTTATTGCAAATCAAACCAAAAGCTGAGAAGTCATTTATTGTAGTTGTGATTGTGGCTCACATCTTCCTCTGGTTTTACGTCCAGAAACGGCTTAAACGCCTTCTATGAGTCGAGGATATGCTTCCCATCCAGTTTTCTTACAAGCTGGCAAACAGGGTCTTTTAACATCAGATTCCCAAGATGTTGCCATTCCCTTTGGAATTGCGGCCATAAATCAAGAATTTCTCTTTGTACGTCTCCACTAGGATGCGTCTCAAGAGAAAGTTGGATATTACCCAAATTCTCCTTACTCAGTCCATCCTTAATGAATTCAATTTTATCATCTCGATTAGAGGACGGAATCCCAATAGAACGACATTTACCGTTACACGTCCATCGTGCACATTTGTGGCAATTTGAACTCATGCGCTTTGCTCGTCGCTTCTTTGCAAAAGTGCTTCTACCTGTACCTGGTAAATGCAAAACAGGAAGATATTCATCTTCACGTACCTTGGCTTCAATTATCCAACGTATGTCTCCAGGAATCCCTTTGTGCAAAGCATTCTTAATCTTTCAAATCGAACTTGGTAAAGCTTCAGTAAAATATTTCGAGGAAAAGGAGGAAATCGTTTCTGCAATCTTGTGAGAATATCATCCATCCTGAAAAAAAATGAAAAAAAATTGAAAGAGAAATTGGAAGAGAAATTTATATACAATATCAGTTTTGTGGGTAGCTGATGGAACCGATTTAAATAATCACGGAGTACCGTTATCCGCCATTTAACCGGGGTTAAAAAAATTATATTTATATCTAGTTATTTTCAAAACAAGGATCAGAAAGAAAAACAATATAAAAAGACTCAAAAACAAAACACTCTAAATAAAATCCTAAATTCTTCCCCCCACACATAATTTTTACATTGTCATTAATGTAATGCTATTAACCCAAATGAAAGAATTATATGTAAGAGAAAAGAACTATTAAACAAAAGAAACTTATGCAGCCTAAATGAACTTAAAAACAGTAAACACAATTAACAAAGAAACATAAGAAATAAAAATAAAAACAATAAAAATAATAAAAGAAAAAGGAAAAGGAAAAGAAAGAGAAAGCAAATCTGAATATGGAAGGTTGGCAATTTCATCTTTAATTGGGCTGCCTTCCCAATTAACACTTGAGTTAGTGTTTTGAATCTAACCAACACCCCTTCTTGGCTTTTTAGGCTTGTCAGGCTCATACATGAAATTTTCCAAATTTATGCGTTTGAGAGGAAGCTTTCTTTGCACAACAGTGGATGCATTCTCCATTACAAGTATTATTCCATCATCCTTTGTGGTGCATATCTCATCGAGGAATGGAGCATATTTTGATACTTGTTGAATGGCATCCACAAACAAGTTGTTTAATGTTTCTGGCATGTGTTGTTCATGTTCTTCCTCCTTGAACTTTGCAAATCTACTAGGAAAAGGTGGAGAAGAAACATTAGTAAAAAGTGGAACCTTAAACGTTACCTCAGGTGCCGAAATACTCTTATTTGGATTTGTGGCTTCATTATCCTCAAGAATAGAATCCATCTCTAATTTTGTCTCATCCTCATCTTGTTCCTCATTCCTCAAGGTCACAATAGTAGCATTCTCCTTTGGGTTAATCATCGTTTGGGCAGGGAGTTCTTCAGATCTTTGTGCTACCCATCCCACCATACTACTAGTCAATTGGATCATTTGCTTTTCCAAACTCTGGATGCTTGCCCTTGTTTCCTGTTGAAATTGCAAAGTATCAGTAACAAGAGAATGGACAATATCTTCTAAAGAAGTACCTGAGTTTTGAGTTATATGTGGTGGCTGAAAAAGATCTGGTTCTTGAGACCATGATTGATTGAAGCTAGATGGATGAGAGTAATTGGCATAAGGATCTACTTCTTGGTAATTTTCCGAATAGCCATAATTAGTATGATCCCACCATCCCTCATGGTAAGTGTTTGAGTAATGATCATACTGTTGGTCTTGGAACACTTGATGGCCTTGACATCCTCCCATGGCCAATTGTTGAACTAGGGAAGTGAGATTGGCTTGTTGATTCTCCATGTTCATGTATGCCACCAACTCTTCAACTGTTAGATTGCTCAACTCCATCGTTTTTTTTTTTTTTTTTTAAATTTGAAAAGAAAAACTTGTATGTACAAGAAAATAAAACTAATTAGAACTGAAAATAAGAATAAACCAAGTAACAAATAAACTAAAGAAAGCAATCCCCGGCAACGGAGCCAAAAATTTGATGCACCCAAAAGAGTGTATCTTATTTAACCTTGCACTAAAAAGATAAATTGTAAGTATAGTAGTTAGCAAGGGTCGAGTCCTCAGGGATTGGGTTTTAGTTTATAAGTTATTAGTTTAAAACTTAAATTCAAGAACACAATAAAACAAAAGGGGTTTTTGAAGCCAGATTTAAACTAAGTAAATAATAAGAATAAGATGCAAGGCGGTATAACCAGCCAATAAAAATATATATACTAAATTAGGCGGTATAACCAGCCAATAAAAATATATATACTAAATTAGGCGGTATAACCAGCCATTAAAAATATATATACTAAATTAGGCGGTATAACCAGCCAATAAAAATAAAACAAAGTTAATATACAAATTAGGCGGTATAACCAGCCAATAAAAATAAATATAAAAAATAAGTAAACTAAAAGTAAGAAAACAAGTAAGTAAGAAGAATTAAATATGAAAAATATGGTTAAGGTTTCATTCTCCACCACTACACATCATTAAGAATCAATTTCAGATCTATCAATATCAACCAACTATCAAAGTTAACAACCGTAGATAGCAACAAGCTCTGTTATCCCAATCTTTCCTTAGTTTGTCGTTAAATAGAACAAGCTCTCTATTTAATCTCTAACCATTAAACAACCTAGAATAAGCTCTCTAAATTCAATTTAATGGCAGCTTTATGATGAGAAAGATAGGTTGATCTAAGCAACAAACACATAAGCTCGGATTGTTCAACTTAGGTTATGTTCCACTTTGCAATTATTGAAAACTTGACCATAATCATTAATCACAAATTGCCACTTATGAATAGGAAATCAAGACAATTACACGGATCAAGACTCCTAGACTAGCAATAGATACTTATCAAGATCTATCTAGTTGTACACCTAAATAAATCAAGACAACATCATGAAAAATTCTTGTAGAAGAACATAAGCAACTTTGATAGAAAATTAATGATAGATAGAATCTGAAAATCAACCACAAAACATGTCTAGGGCTTTGAAATCACCCTTAACCAAAAAGAAGTTTAGCCTAGCATAGGCATTATAAACATAAACATAAAATTAAAGAAAATCTAAGAAGAAAATAAAAGAAAGAAAGAAGAAGAGGAAGAATATTAATTATCCAACCTCTTGCTCTCTCTAAAGAAAAAGAAAACTAGAGAAAAGAAAGAAAACTAGAGAAAAGAAAGAAGAAGAAAACTTAGAGAATTTTATTAAAATGGCTAATATCCTACCTATGTACAATTATGATCCTCTACAATCATCCAAGGCCCTCTATTTATACACATTTTGGAAGGCTAAATGACAAGAGACAAGCTTTACAAATTTCAAAGGTAGGTATAATAGGTGGGTGAATTTTTCTAACAATTTTCGTCATATTGTATGACAATTTTGATCAGCCAACTTGATGGTCGATTTCGTCAATGTTGGAGGCCCGATCTGATCACATAGTCTTCTAGAAAAAGGTTCCCCTATCAGTTACGGATCCATAGCCGTTGGAATCAGCTCATTTGCTGATGTGGATAAGCAGATATGGGCAAAATACGAAAACATGTCAGCACAGACGTCATTGCACATCAGCCAACTTGATGGTCGATTTCGTCAATATTAGAGGCCTGATCTGATCATATGGTCTTCTAGACAAAGGTTCCCGTATCAGTTACGGATCCATAGCCATTGGAATCAGCTCATTTGCTGATGTGGATAAGCAGATATGGGCAAAATACGAAAACAGGTCAGCACAGACGTCATTGCACATCAGCCAACTTGATGGTCGATTTCGCTAGGGAAAACGACTCCGTTTCAAGAAGTATAAAACATGAAAAAGATAGATATGCCTCTTAGCTTTGCACGGCTACAAATTTCAGCCTTATTGCTTCAGTGAAACTCCAGATATAGCTGATATGGCAAAATGTGTCGGAACTGGAACTGAACTGGATTTGCCCTTAATTCTAGTAATCTGAAATCACTCAAAGAAACTTGTGAAAAACACCAAATTACATAAAAATATAAAAGATCATAAACACAATTAGACTAAACAATAATAACTCGTATTTGACACAAAACAATAATAAAACATA
This sequence comes from Fremontodendron californicum, assembly GCA_030761205.1. Classification (NCBI taxonomy): domain Eukaryota; kingdom Viridiplantae; phylum Streptophyta; class Magnoliopsida; order Malvales; family Malvaceae; genus Fremontodendron; species Fremontodendron californicum. The sequence goes on from JAULJL010000009.1 coordinate 27,478,642, forward strand.
ACTAAAAACTATATAATTATACGAGTTATCAGCGACGAATGGTGACCCATGTGTTGTTCTTCGATCTTGAAGCTCTAGGAAACTCTCCGTTTACATCAGAAATTAATGCCGCTAAACCATACATGAATTCAAACTTCCCATAATGGAGTCCTACGACGGCACTTCAGATTCTGTTGATCACTTGGAAATGTTTCGCACAATGATGCACCCAAAAGAGTGTATCTTATTTAACCTTGCACTAAAAAGATCAATTGTAAGTATAATGATTAGCAAGGGTCGAGTCCTCAGGGATTGGGTTTTAATCTATGAGTTATTAGTTTATAACTTACGTTCAAAGAAAACAATAAAAGAAAAGGGGTTTTTTGAAGCCAGATTTAAACTAAAGTAAATAATAAGAATAAGATGCAAGGCGGTATAACCAGCCAATAAAAATATATATACTAAATTAGGCGGTATAACCAGCCAATAAAAATATATATACTAAATTAGGCGGTATAACCAGCCAATAAAAATATATATACTAAATTAGGCGGTATAACCAGCCAATAAAAATAAAACAAAGTTAATATACAAATTAGGCGGTATAACCAGCCAATAAAAATAAATATAAAAAATAAGCAAACTAAAAGTAAGAAAACAAGAAAGTAAGAAGAATCAAATATGAAAAATATGGTTAAGGTTTCATTCTCCACCACTAGACATCATTAAGAATCAATTTCAGATCTATCAATATCAACCAACTATCAAAGTTAACAACCGTAGATAACAACAAGCTCTGTTATCCCAATCTTTCCTTAATTTGTCGTTAAATAGAACAAGCTCTCTATTTAATCTCTAACCATTAAACAACCTAGAATAAGCTCTCTAAATTCAATTTAATGGCAGCTTTATGATGAGAAAGATAGGTTGATCTAAGCAACAAACACATAAGCTCGGATTGTTCAACTTAGGTTATGTTCCACTTTGCAATTATTGAAAACTTGACCATAATCATTAATCACAAATTGCCACTTATGAATAGGAAATCAAGACAATTACACGGATCAAGACTCCTAAACTAGCAATAGATAATTATCAAGATCTATCTAGTTGTACACCTAAATAAATCAAGACAACATCATGAACAATTCTTGTAGAAGAACATAAGCAACTTTGATAGAAAATTAATGATAGATAGAATCTGAAAATCAATCACAAAACGTGTCTAGGGCTTTGAAATCACCCTTAACAAAATAGAAGTTTAGCCTAGCATAGGCATCATAAACATAAACATAAAATTAAAGAGAATCTAAGAAGGAAATAAAATAAAGAAAGAAGAAGAAGAAGAATATTAATTATCCAACCTCTTGCTCTTTCTAAAGAAAAAGAAAACTAGAGAAAAGAAAGAAGAAGAAAACTTAGAGAATTTTGTTAAAATGGCTAATATCCTACCAATCTCCAATATGATCCCTTACAATCATCCAAGGCCCTCTATTTATACACATTTCGGAGGGCTAAATGACAAGAGACAAGCTTTACAAATTTCAAAGGTAGGTATAATAGGTGGGTGCATTTTCTAACAATTTTCGTCATGTATGACGATTTTGATCAGCCAACTTGATGGTCAATTTTGTCAATTTTGAAGGCCTTATCTGATCACATGGTCTTCTAGACAAATGTTACCCTATCAGTTACTGATCCATAGCCGTTGGAATCAGCTCATTTGCTGATGTGGATAAGAAGATATGGGCATAATACGAAAACAGGTCAGCACAGACGTCATTGCACATCAGCCAACTTGATGGTCGATTTCGCTAGGGAAAACGACTCCGTTTCAAGAAGTGTAAAACATGAAAAAGATAGATATGCCTCTTAGCTTTGCATGGCTACAAATTTCAGCCTTATTGCTTCAGTGAAACTCGAGATATAGCTGATATGGAAAAAGGTGTCGGAACTGGAACTGAACTGGATTTGCCCTTAATTCTAGTAATCTGAAATCACTCAAAGAAACTTGTGAAAAACACCAAAATACATAAAAATATAAAAGATCATAAACACAATTAGACTAAACAATAATAACTCGTATTTGACACAAAACAATAATAAAACATAACTAAAAACTATATAATTATACAAGTTATCACACCCCCACACTTAGATTGTTGCTAGTCCCTAGCAATGACTCAATAAAAATAAAATAAGAAAATCTAATCTAATCCATTTTCGTAGGAAATCACGGTGGCACTTAGCATGTGACACAAGCCTTTAAACCCCTAGGTGTCCCTAGTGGACGAGTTTAGTCTCGTGAGGGTTTACTAGAACGATACCCACAAAAATTGAAAAACTAAAATATAAATAAACTGCATATACTAAAAATATTTACTCCTAATCCTTTCAATACAAATTAGAGACAATATTTGAACAAGTCTTATAAACTAATCAATAGCTTAAAGAATTTCACAAAAAATCATGCTTGAATGTAAATTGTTTGAGTTAAGCCAATATTAACATAACATATTTCAATCAAAATAGTGCATATTCAAACTTAATCTCAACTACTCACATGGGATACCCTCATGATTTTCACTCTTTAAAGTAGTGGTGAAGTGTTTACACTCAATCAATCTCATGAAAACAGTTCTACCATATTCTTGCTTGTCCACCTATTCTCCACTATTTAGATCATACAACTTCATGAATCAAGAGGTCTTTAATCAAGGTTGTAATGGGGCCAAGGGGTTTGTAATGTGGTTGAAGAACAAAAGGATAAAGATATCACAAAGGTTCCAAAGAGTTCATAAAGTTTAGAGACATAAAAAGATCATACAAATAAAACTTCTCAAAACTCTTATAAAGCACATAATAACATAGGCTAAATATTCATGTTGAGCCTTTGCATCATTCTAACCAACTTTGTAACATCTTTTTTTTTTTTTTTACTTTAACTAGAAGTTTAAGAGAAGTTTTTTTTTTTTATTTTTAATATGGGAATGTATTTGACAATGATCCCTTTCTTTTTCTCTTGACTTTTTTTTTTTCTTTTCCCCCCACACTTATTTCTTGTTTCTAACCCAAATTTTCAATAAATCTTCCTTGTCTTTGCAACTTGTCTCAAAACATCCTAATTCATCCTAATGCCTCTATCATATTCATGTTGTCACATGTATCAATATAGTCTCAAACGGTTTAAAGCAAGTTCTAGAGAATCATGTAATCATAAGAGCACTCAAGAAAGAAATTAGATTGATTTGTATAATGCATCAATCATTATAGGCTCAAAAACTCACAAGGATGATTATACAAGTCAGATTAAGTCTAAACATGCTTCTTTCTCAATCAACATATTATATTAACATTGGCTCATAAAAAGGTTGACATCAAGCTCAATTCTCATGAAAATCTTCTCACTAATAAATCTGTTTTAGACTTATGCAATTCATATCTCATCATTGTATTAAAAAGGAACTAAAACTCACAAAATAATAATAATAATAATAATAAAGAAAAAAAAAATAGTAGACAAAAATAAAAGAAATCCTAAATCATTCCCCCCCACACTTAATTCTTACATTGTCCTCAATGTAAGTCTATTAACTCAAATGAAAGAATCATGTGTAAGAGAAAAGAACTAATAACATAAGAATAGGAAAAGCTAAGACTCAAAACAAAACAAACTCATGCAACCTGAATAATCTTAAAATACTAAACAAAAATTAACAAGTAAACATAAAAAGATTAAAATCAAACTGACAAGGTGTGTCTCAAGTCTCCCTTACTCAGACCTTGTTCAGAATGAATACTTCTAAATTGCTTAAAACACAACAAACTATTTTTTTTTTTTTTTTTTTTGCAAAGAAGAAATCAAACTGACAAGATATGTCTCAAGTCTCCCTTACTCAGACCTTGTTCAGAATGAATACTTCTAAATGGCTTAAAACACAACAATTTTTTTTTTTTTTTTTAAATTAGCAAAATATGTCCCTTACCCCCTACTAAAATATGACATTGTCCCCAATGTTAAATTTTAATGGTAGAATTTAGGAGATATTACCTGCAGAGGTTGCTAACCACTTATTATAACTGAGACACAACAAACAAAATGTTAGATAATGTCACAAAGACAAAGTGCAATCCACTCCTTGCTCGTCCATATCTCTTTTTCTTTTTCCGAGCATTTGCGAAACAACCGTACCAGATAAATACTCATAAGCTTGGAGCTTTTTGAGTAAATCTTCAATGGTTGTAGCAGAAATTATGGTTCTCCTTGCCTCTGAAAACATGAATCCATTTTCCACAGCATTATCTAAATATGAAAGCAAATTACTAAAATAACCATTAATATTAAGCAAACCAATGGGTTTCTTTTTTGTGACCAAAGATGACCAAGAAGCCACGCAAGCTATTTCTTCCAATGTACCCAAACCTCCTGGTAAAGCAATGAATGCATCGGCAGAATGGTACATGATTGTCATCCGTTCAGGGATACTCCAGACTTGTATTTCCTTACCCACGGTAGGTCCACAAAAATCTGTGAATAGTTTTGGAACGATTCCTAGAACTGGACTTCCTCCGGCGTGTGCTGCTGTAGCGACTGCTCCCATTAAACCCGTACTACCGCCTCCATAAATCAACTGGATCTTTTGTTGGGCAAGTATTACTCCAACTCTTATGGCTTCATCAGCGAATATGTTATTTTTCCCTGGATAAGCACCTCCAAAGACACAAATTTTTTTAATGTGCTGGGATGAAGTACTTTCCATTTTTTTTCTTCGAGTGCCTGAAAGAGAATGAGTACATGGTGTAATATATAGAGGACTGAGTAGTGAATCAGACAAGAGTAATAATGTCGCCGAAAGTGTATCTGACCTGTCAGAAGAAAATGTTAACCTAACAAAAGATTTTTGCGTGATTTCAGGAAGAAAATCAAAAAGAGAAGAAAAAATCAACCGTAAAAGACAAATAAAAAAAAAACGAGAATAATTACACATATCGAACTACACTTAAATTAAACCAAAATAAAGTTATTCCAAATCAAACCAAAAGCTGAGAAGTCATTTATTGTAGTTGTGATTGTGGCTCACATCTTCCTCTGGTTTTACGTCCAGAAACGGCTTAAACGCCTTCTATGAGTCGAGGATATGCTTCCCATCCAGTTTTCTTACAAGCTGGCAAACAGGGTCTTTTAACATCAGATTCCCAAGATGTTGCCATTCCCTTTGGAATTGCGGCCATAAATCAAGAATTTCTCTTTGTACGACTCCACTAGGATGCGTCTCAAGAGAAAGTTGGATATTACCCAAATTCTCCTTACTCAGTCCATCCTTAATGAATTCAATTTTATCATCTCGATTAGAGGACGGAATCCCAATAGAACGACATTTACCGTTACACGTCCATCGTGCACATTTGTGGCAATTTGAACTCATGCGCTTTGCTCGTCGCTTCTTTGCAAAAGTGCTTCTACCTGTACCTGGTAAATGCAAAACAGGAAGATATTCATCTTCACGTACCTTGGCTTCAATTATCCAACGTATGTCGTCAGGAATCCCTTTGTGCATAAGCATTCTTAATCTTTCAAGTCGAACTTGGTAAAGCTTCAGTAAAATATTTCGAGGAAAAGGAGGAAATCGTTTCTGCAATCTTGTGAGAATATCATCCATCCTGAAAAAAAATGAAAAAAAATTGAAAGAGAAATTGGAAGAGAAATTTATATACAATATCAGTTTTGTGGGTAGCTGATGGAACCGATTTAAATAATCACGGAGTACCGTTATCCGCCATTTAACCGGGGTTAAAAAAAAATTATATTTACATCTAGTTATTTTCAAAACAAGGATCAGAAAGAAAAACAACATAAAAAGACTCAAAAACAAAACACTCTAAATAAAATCCTAAATTCTTCCCCCCACACATAATTTTTACATTGTCCTCAATGTAATGCTATTATCCCCCAATGCAAGAATTATATGTAAGAGAAAAGAACTATTAAACAAAAGAAAAGAAAAACAATAAAAGATAGAATGATGGAGAGTAAGGAATATGCAAATCTGATATAATAGATGCTCTCCATCCTTTTGGGTTGCCTCTCCAAGAAGCGTTTGGTTTATTGTCCTCAGCTTGACTTAGACCCATGCCATTATTATTCAACATACTTTGGCTCAAAAAGTGGAAACTCCTCCACATCTTGTATTGGAAAGTTCTCATAGTAAGGCTTCAATCTATGACCATTCACTTTGAATGCCTTATCTGTTTTCGGGCTTTGGATTTCAACTGCACCATGAGTAAATACATTAGTAATAACAAAAGGTCCAACCCAACGAGAACGTAACTTACCTGGATATAACTTAAGGCGTGAATGGAAGAGAAGAACTTTTTGTCCAACAACAAATTCTTTTCTTGATATCATCTTGTCATGGAATGCCTTAGTCTTTTCCTTGTAAATCCTAGAATTCTGATAGGCATCATTCCTTATCTCCTCTAATTCTTGTAGGTCAAGTTTTCTTTTCTTTCCTATCTCATCCATCTCCATGTTGCATTGTTTGATAGCCCAATATGATTTATGTTCCAATTCAACCGGAAGATGACAAGGCTTACCATAAACAAGTCGATAAGGAGACATACCAATGGGTGTCTTATATGCTATCCTATAAGCCCAAAGTGCATCATCAAGTCGTGAACTCCAATCCTTCCTATTTGGATTAACTGTCTTTTCAAGGATGGACTTAACTTCTCGGTTTGACACTTCAGCTTGCCCACTAGTTTGAGGATGATATGAGGTGGAGACCTTGTGTGTGATGTTATACTTCCTCAAAAGTGCTTCCATAGTCCTATTGCAAAAGTGAGTACCTCTATCGCTGATTATGGCCTTTGGCGTTCCAAACCTAGCCAAGATGTTAGTCTTGACAAAATCTGAAACAACTTTAGAGTCATTAGTCCTAGTGGATTTTGCTTCCACCCACTTTGAAACATAATCAACGGCAAGTAAAATATAAAGATTACCAAAAGAAGGAGGAAAAGGTCCCATGAAATCCATGCCCCATACATCAAAAATTTCAACAATAAGTATTGGAGTTTGAGGCATTTGATTTCTAGGACCTAAGTTACCTGTTCTTTGGCAACGATCACATGACTTGCAAAAGAGGTATGCATCTTTGAATATGGTAGGCCAATAAAATCCAGAATCAAGAACTTTCATGGCTGTTCTTTTGGATCCAAAGTGTCCTCCACATGCATAAGAGTGACAAAAGGTGAGAATAGATTGAAATTCAGTTTCGAGTACACACCTTCTTATAATCTGATCGGAGCAATGCTTCCAAAGGTAAGGATCATCCCATATGTAGTATTTGGCATCACTCTTGATCTTATTTCTTTGAGCTTGTGTCAACTCTTGTGGCAACTTCTTGGTAACTAAGTAATTAACAATATCAGCATACCAAGGAGTTGTTGTACTTATAAAAAGAAGTTGCTCATCCGGAAAGTTCTCATTCAAGGGTAGTGCATCCTCTTCATGAACTAAACGGCTAAGATGGTCCGCAACCAGGTTGTCACTACCTCTCTTATCTTTTATCTCCAAATCAAACTCTTGTAAGAGAAGTATCCATCTAATCAACCTTGGTTTGGCCTCCTTTTTAGTGAGCAAGTACTTAAGGGCTGCATGGTCAGAATATACAATTACTTTAGTACCAATTAAATAAGATCGAAATTTTTCTAAGGCAAATACAACAGCCAAAAGTTCTTTTTCAGTAGTGGAATAGTTCAATTGAGCATCATTAAGAGTTCGGGAGGCATAATAAATGGCATGTGAGGCTTTGCCAACCCGTTGGCCCAAAACAGCTCCAATGGCATAGTCACTAGCATCACACATGATTTCAAAAGGTACATTCCAATCTGGTGGTTGGATGATAGGAGCTGATGTCAAGAGTCCCTTCAATGTTTCAAACGCCTCTTTGCATTTATCATCAAAGTGGAAAACCACATCTTTTTGTAGTAGCTTGCAAAGAGGTAATGTGATCTTTGAGAAGTCTTTGATAAATCTCCTATAGAAACCTGCATGTCCAAGAAAAGAACGAACCTCTCTCACATTTGTGGGAGGTGGTAAAGAATGCATAATATCTATTTTAGACTTATCAACCTCTATCCCTCTAGAAGAAATAACATGGCCCAAAACTATTCCTTGTTCTACCATAAAGTGGCATTTTTCCCAATTCAAAACAAGGTTAGTTTCCATGCATCTTTCAAGTACAAGTGTAAGGTTCTCTAGACATCTATCAAAAGAATCACCATAGACACTAAAATCATCCATAAATACTTCTATGATGTTCTCTACATAATCTGAAAATATGCTAACCATACACCTTTGGAATGTAGCTGGTGCATTACAAAGACCAAATGGCATACGCCGGTATGCAAAAGTACCAAATGGACATGTGAATGTTGTTTTCTCTTGGTCCTCCGGAGCAATGGCTATCTGATTATAACCTGAAAAACCATCAAGAAAACAATAATGAGAATGGCCAGCTAACCTTTCAAGCATTTGATCAATAAAAGGTAAAGGAAAGTGGTCTTTGCGAGTTGTGGAATTAAGTTTACGATAATCAATACAAACTCGCCATCCTGTTTGAATCCTAGTAGGAACAAGTTCATTCTCATTATTTGTTACCACCGTTACACCTGATTTCTTTGGAACCACTTGGACTGGGCTCACCCATTTGCTATCCGAGATAGGATAGATCACTCCAACATCTAGGAGTTTCAGTATCTCCTTTTTCACAACCTCCATCATAGGAGGGTTCAATCTTCTTTGTGCTTCTCTTGTTGGTTTAGACCCTTCCTCTAACAAAATCCGGTGCATGCACATGGATGGGCTTATTCCCTTGATATCGGCAATTGTCCAACCAATTGCTGTTTTATGCTCTCTAAGCACCTGTATAAGTCGCTCTTCTTGCAAAGGTGTGAGCTCTTTGGCAATGATGATCGGTAGTGTGTCCTTTTTACCTAAGAACACATATTTCAAGTGGTTCGGTAGTGGTTTCAATTCTAAAGTTGGTGCCTGCAAAATGGAAGGTAGAAGTTTCTCATTAGATAAAGGCAAATCAATAAATGAAACATCAAACCTTGCATCTTTAGGTTGCAGCGAGTGTAAAGATTCTAGTGCCCCTTCCACCTGGTCACTCAAGGCTAGTTTAGCATTCCCCATTCCGAGATGGTTGCTAATGACTATTTCTACACTATCTTCACCATCTAGCTCATAAGCTTGCTGCACTAGTGAGTCAATTATATCAATATTAAAAACAGAATGCACATCACTAGGATATCTCATGGCCTCAAAAATGTTAAAGCGAATTATTTCACCATCAAATTCCATAGTTAAAGTGCCATCATGTACATCTATTTTAGTTCTTGCTGTTTTCAAGAATGGTCTCCCTAATAGAATAGGTGTGGGATTAGAAGACATCTCATCTTCCATCTCAATAACATAAAAGTCAGCGGGAAAAACCAATTCATTAACCTGTACAAGAACGTCTTCTACAACTCCTCTTGGATAAGTGTTAGAACGGTCAGCAAGTTGTATTATAACACCGGTTTCCTCTAATGGTCCTAGATTCAATGAAGCATAAATTGAATATGGCATGACATTAATAGATGCCCCTAGATCTAGCATAGCACGCTCAAACCTGGTGTTGCCTATCTTACAAGGAATGGTAAACATACCTGGATCCTTGCATTTAGGTGGGAGTTTCTTTTGAAGAACAGCTGACACATTCTCCCCCACACTTACCTTTTCATTCCATTTCAACTTCCGTTTAGATGTGCACAACTCTTTTAGGAACTTGGCATATCTTGGCACTTGCTTGATAGCATCTAGTAAAGGAATGTTCACCTCTACTTTCCGGAAGGTTTCCAAAATTTCCTTCTCTTGCTCCTCCTTCTTGGACTTTGCTAACCTGCTAGGAAAAGGTGGAGGAGTTATATAAGAAGGAAAGGATGGTTTAGGAATTACCTTTTTTAGTGGCTCGTTGGGATGTGAAGAGGATGCCATGGTATTGTTCTCCCCTTGAGCACTATCATTTTGTGGTGTCTCTAGCTGTTTCCCACTTCTTAAATTTATAGCATTGGCATTCTCTCTTGGATTCACTATGGTTTGGGAAGGTAATTTCCCAGAATCCCTTGCTTGCATTTGACTCATGGTTGTTGCCAATTGCCCTATTTGAGTCTCCAAATTTCGAATACTTGTCTTTGTTTCCTGTTGAAATTGAATTGTATTAGTAGAAAGAGCTTTAACAAGATCTTCAAGAGAAGTACCTGAATTTTGGATGGGTGGTAGTTGTTGTCGGGTTTGGTATGGTTGTTGCACTCTTTGCTGAAAACCCGGTGGCCTGTGGTCAAATGGTGGAGGAATAGTTTGTGATTGGTTCCCTCCATAATTGAAGTTTGGATGATCCCTCCATCTTGGATTGTAAGTGTTTGAGTAGGGATCATATTTCCTTGATTGGTTCTGAAATCCACCCATGGCATTCACATGTTCATTGGTATCCTCTTGAAGTGTTTGACACATATCAGTTTGGTGCCCTATGTTTGAACATATGCCACAAGCCTTTATTTGTTGTATTTTACCTACAGCCAATTGTTGAACAAGAGAAGTCAGTTTATCAAATTTTTGTTCAAGGGATGATATACTTACCTCATTAACTCTCTTGGGTTGTGGTGGTGGATCTTGTCTCATTGAGAACTGTTGAGAATTGGCTGCTGATAACTCGTATAATTATATAGTTTTTAGTTATGTTTTATTATTGTTTTGTGTTAAATACGAGTTATTATTGTTTAGTCTAATTGTATTTATGATCTTTTATATTTTTATGTAATTTGGTGTTTTTCACAAGTTTCTTTGAGTGATTTCAGATTACTAGAATTAAGGGCAAATCCAGTTCAGTTCCAGTTCCGACACCTTTTGCCATATCAGCTATATCTGGAGTTTCACTGAAGCAATAAGGCTGCAATTTGTAGCCGTGCAAAGCTAAGAGGCATATCTATCTTTTTCATGTTTTACACTTCTTGAAACGGAGTCGTTTTCCCTAGCGAAATCGACCATCAAGTTGGCTGATGTGCAATGATGTCTGTGCTGACCTGTTTTCGTATTTTGCCCATATCTGCTTATCCACATCAGAAAATGAGCTGATTCCAATGGCTATGGATCCGTAACTGATACGGGAACCTTTGTCTAGAAGGCCATATGATCAGATCAGGCCTCTAATATTGACGAAATCGACCATCAAGTTGGCTGATGTGCAATGACGTCTGTGCTGACATGTTTTCGTATTTTGCTCATATCTGCTTATCCACATCAGCAAATGAGCTGATTCCAACGGCTATGGATCCGTAACTGATAGGGTAACATTTTTCTAGAAGACCATGTGATCAGATAAGGCCTGCAAAATTGACAAAATCGACCATCAAGTTGGCTGATCAAAATTGTCATACAGTATGACGAAAATTGTTAGAAAATGCACCCACCTATTATACCTACCTTTGAAATTTGTAAAGCTTGTCTCTTGTCATTTAGCCCTCCAAAATGTGTATAAATAGAGGGCCTTGGATGATTGTAAGGGATCATATTGTACATAGGTAGGATATTAGCCATTTTAATAAAATTCTCTAAGTTTTCTTCTTCTTTCTTTTCTCTAGTTTTCTTTTTCTTTAGAGAGAGCAAGAGGTTGGATAATTAATATTCTTCCTCTTCTTCTTTCTTTCTTTTATTTTCTTCTTAGATTTTCTTTAATTTTATGTTTATGTTTACAATGCCTATGCTAGGCTAAACTTCTATTTGGTTAAGGGTGATTTCAAAGCCCTAGTGATAACTCGTATAATTATATAGTTTTTAGTTATGTTTTATTAATGTTTTGTGTCAAATACGAGTTATTATTGTTTAGTCTAATTGTGTTTATGATCTTTTATATTTTTATGTATTTTGGTGTTTTTCACAAGTTTCTTTGAGTGATTTCAGATTACTAGAATTAAGGGCAAATCCAGTTCAGTTTCAGTTCCGACACCTTTTGCCATATCAGCTATATCTCGAGTTTCACTGAAGCAATAAGGCTGAAATTTGTAGCCATGCAAAGCTAAGAGGCATATCTATCTTTGTCATGTTTTACACTTCTTAAAACAGAGTCGTTTTCCCTAGCGAAATCGACCATCAAGTTGGCTGATGTGCAATGATGTCTGTGCTGACATGTTTTCGTATTATGCCCGTATCTTCTTATCCACATCAGCAAATGAGCTGATTCCAACGGCTATGGTTCCGTAACTGATAGGGGAACCTTTGTCTAGAAGACCATGTGATCAGATCAGGCCTCCAATATTGAATAAATCGACCATCAAGTTGGCTGATCAAAATCGTCATTTACCTACCTTTGAAATTTGTAAAGCTTGTCTCTTGTCATTTAGCCCTCCAAAATGTGTATAAATAGAGGGCCTTGGATGATTGTAAGGGATCATATTGTACATAGGTAGGATATTAGCCATTTTAATAAAATTCTCTAAGTTTTCTTCTTCTTTCTTTTCTCTAGTTTTCTTTCTTTTCTCTAGTTTTCTTTTTCTTTAGAGAGAGCAAGAGGTTGGATAATTAATATTCTTCCTCTTCTTCTTTCTTTCTTTTATTTTCTTCTTAGATTTTCTTTAATTTTATGTTTATGTTTACAATGCTTATGCTAGGCTAAACTTCTATTTGGTTAAGGGTGATTTCAAAGCCCTAGACATGTTTTATAATTGATTTTCAGATTCTATCTATCATTAATTTTCTATCAAAGTTGCTTATGTTCTTCTACAAGAATTGTTCATGATGTTGTCTTGATTTATTTAGGTGTACAACTAGATAGATCTTGATAATTATCTATTGCTAGTTTAGGAGTCTTGATCCGTGTAATTGTCTTGATTTCCTATTCATAAGTGGCAATTTGTGATTAATGATTATGGTCAAGTTTTCAATAATTGCAAAGTGGAACATAACCTAAGTTGAACAATCCGAGCTTATGTGTTTGTTGCTTAGATCAACCTATCTTTCTCATCATAAAGCTGCCATTAAATTGAATTTAGAGAGCTTATTCTAGGTTGTTTAATGGTTAGAGATTAAATAGAGAGCTTGTTCTATTTAACGACAAACTAAGGAAAGATTGGGGTAACAGAGCTTGTTGTTATCTACGGTTGTTAACTTTGATAGTTGGTTGATATTGATAGATCTAAAATTGATTCTTAATGATGTCTAGTGGTGGAGAATGAAACCTTAACCATATTTTTCATATTTGATTCTTCTTACTTACTTGTTTTCTTACTTTTAGTTTGCTTATTTTTTATATTTATTTTTATTGGCTGGTTATACCGCCTAATTTGTATATTAACTTTGTTTTATTTTTATTGGCTGGTTATACCGCCTAATTTAGTATATATATATATTTATTGGCTGGTTATACCGCCTAATTTAGTATATATATTTTTATTGGCTGGTTATACCGCCTTGCATCTTATTCTTATTATTTACTTAGTTTAAATCTGGCTTCAAAAACCCCTTTTCTTTTATTGTTCTTGAATTTAAGTTTTAAACTATTAACTTATAAACTAAAACCCAATCCCTGAGGACTCGACCCTTGCTAACTACTATACTTACAATTTATCTTTTTAGTGCAAGGTTAAATAAGATACACTCTTTTGGGTGCATCAAGTTTTTGGCGCCGTTGCCGGGGATTGTTTTCTTTAGTTTATTTGTTACTTGGTTTATTCTTATTTTCAGTTCTAATTAGTTCTATTTTCTTGTGCATACAAGTTTTTCTTATCAAATTTTGAAAAAAAAAAAAAAAAAAAAAAAAAAAACGATGGAATTGAGCAATCTAACACTTGAAGAGTTGGTGGCATACATGAACATGGAAAATCAACAAGCCAATCTCACCTACCCAGTTCAACAATTGGCCATGGGAGGATGTCAAGGCCATCAAGTGTTCCAAGACCAACAGTATGATCATTACTCAAACACTTACCATGAGGGATGGTGGGATCATACTAATTATGGCTACTCGAAAAATTACCAAGAAGTAGATCCCTATGCCAATTACACTCATCCATCTAGCTTCAATCAATCATGGTCTCAAGAACCAGATCTTCTTCAACCACCACATATGACTCAAAACTCAGGTACTTCTTTAAAAGATCTTGTCGATTCTCTTGTTACTAATACTTTGCAATTTCAACAGGAAACAAGGGCAAGTATCCAGAGTTTGGAAAGGCAAATGAGCCTATTGGCTAGTAGTATGGTGGTATGGGTAGCACAAAGATCTGAAGAACTCCCTGCCCAAACGATGATTAACCCAAAGGAGAATGCTACTATTGTGACCTTGAGGAATGAGGAACAAGATGAGGATGAGACAAAATTAGAGATGGATTCTATTCTTGAGGATAATGAAGCCACAAATACAAATAAGAGTATTTCGGCACCTGAGGTAACGTTTGAGATTCCAATTTTTACTAATGTTTCTTCTCCACCTTTTCCTAGTAGATTCGCAAAGTTCAAGGAGGATGAACATGAACAAGACACGCTGGAAACCTTAAATAGTTTGTTTATGGATGTCATTCAACAAGTACCAAAAGATGCACCATTCCTCGATAAGATATGCACCACCAAGGATGATGGAATAATACTTGTAATGGAGAATGCATCCACTGTTGTGCAAAGAAAGCTTCCTCTCAAACGCATAAATTTGGGAAATTTCATGTATGAGCCTGACAAGCCTAAAAAGCCAAGAAGGGGTGTTGGTTAGATTCAAAACACTAACTTAAGTGTTAATTGGGAAGGCAGCCCAATTAAAGATGAAATTGCCAACCTTCCATATTCAGATTTGCTTTCTCTTTCTCTTTCTTTTCCTTTTTCTTTTATTATTTTTATTGTTTTTATTTTTATTTCTTATGTTTCTTTGTTAATTGTGTTTACTGTTTTTAAGTTCATTTAGGCTGCATAAGTTTCTTTTGTTTAATAGTTCTTTTCTCTTACATATAATTCTTGCATTGGGGGACAATAGCATTACATTAATGACAATGTAAGAATTATGTGTGGGGGGAAGAATTTAGGATTTTATTTAGAGTGTTTTGTTTTTGTGTCTTTTTATGTTGTTTTTTTTTTCTGATCCTTGTTTTGAAAATAACTAGATGTAAATATAATTTTTATTTTTTTAACCCCGGTTAAATGGCGGATAATGGTACTCCGTGATTATTTAAATCGGTTCCATCAGCTACCCACAAAACTGATATTGTATATAAATTTCTCTTCCAATTTCTCTTTCAATTTTTTTTCATTTTTTTTTTCAGGATGGATGATATTCTCACAAGATTGCAGAAACGATTTCCTCCTTTTCCTCGAAATATTTTACTGAAGCTTTACCAAGTTCGATTTGAAAGATTAAGAATGCTTATGCACAAAGAGATTCCTGACGACATACGTTGGATAATTGAAGCCAAGGTACGTGAAGATGAATATCTTCCTGTTTTGCATTTACCAAGTACAGGTAGAAGCACTTTTGCAAAGAAGCGACGAGCAAAGCGCATGAGTTCAAATTGCCACAAATGTGTACGATGGACGTGTAACGGTAAACGTCGTTCTATTGGGATTCCGTCCTCTAATCGAGATGATAAAATTGAATTCATTAAGGATGGACTGAGTAAGGAGAATTTGGGTAATATCCAACTTTCTCTTGAGACGCATCCTAGTGGAGACGTACAAAGAGAAATTCTTGATTTATGGCCACAATTCCAAAGGGAATGGCAACATCTTGGGAATCTGATGTTAAAAGACCCTGTTTGCCAGCTTGTAAGAAAACTGGATGGGAAGCATATCCTCGACTCATAGAAGGCGTTTAAGCCGTTTCTGGACGTAAAACCAGAGGAAGATGTGAGCCACAATCACAACTACAATAAATGACTTCTCAGCTTTTGGTTTGATTTGCAATAACTTTATTTTGGTTTAATTTACGTGTAGTTCGATTTGTGTAATTATTCTCGTTTTTTTTTTTTTTTTTATTTGTCTTTTACGGTTGATTTTTTCTTCTCTTTTTGATTTTCTTCCTGAAATCACGCAAAAATCTTTTGTTAGGTTAACATTTTCTTCTGACAGGTCAGATACACTTTCGGCGACATTATTACTCTTGTCTGATTCACTACTCAGTCCTCTATATATTACACCATGTACTCATTCTCTTTCAGGCACTCGAAGAAAAAAAAATGGAAAGTACTTCATCCCAGCGCATTAAAAAAATTTGTGTCTTTGGAGGTGCTTATCCAGGGAAAAAGAACATATTCGCTGATGAAGCCATAAGAGTTGGAGTAATACTTGCCCAACAAAAGATCCAGTTGATTTATGGAGGCGGTAGTACGGGTTTAATGGGAGCAGTCGCTACAGCAGCACACGCCGGAGGAAGTCCAGTTCTAGGAATCGTGCCAAAACTATTCACAAGTTTTTGTGGACCTACCGTGGGTAAGGAAATACAAGTCTGGAGTATCCCTGAACGGATAACAATCATGTACCATTATGCCGATGCATTCATTGCTTTACCAGGAGGTCTGGGTACATTGGAAGAAATAGCTTGCGTGGCTTCTTGGTCATCTTTGGTCACAAATAAGAAACCCATTGGTTTGCTTAATATTAATGGTTATTTTAGTAATTTGCTTTTATATTTAGATAATGCTGTGGATAATGGATTCATGTTTTCAGAGGCAAGGAGAACCATAATTTCTGCTACAACCATTGAAGATTTACTTAAAAAGCTCCAAGCTTATGAGTGTTTATCTGCTACGGTTGTTTCGCAAACGCTCGAAAAAAGAAAAAGAGATATGGACGAGCAAGGAGTGGATTGCACTTTGTCTTTGTGACATTATCTAACATTTTGCTTGTTGTGTCTCAGTTATAATAAGTGGTTAGCAACCTCTGCAGGTAATATCTCCAAAATTCTACCTTTAAAATTTGACATTGGGGACAATGTCATATTTTAGTAGGGGGTAAGGGACATATTTTGCTAATTTAAAAAAAAAAAAAAAAAAAATTTAAGAAGTATTCATTCTGAACAAGGTCTGAGTAAGGGAGACTTGAGACATACCTTGTCAGTTTGATTTCTTCATTTCAAAAAAAAAAAAAAAAAAAAAAAAAAAAAGTTTGTTGTGTTTTAAGCAATTTAGAAGTATTCATTCTGAACAAGGTCTGAGTAAGGGAGACTTGAGACATACCTTGTCAGTTTGATTTTAATCTTTTTATGTTTACTTGTTAATTTTTGTTTAGTATTTTAGGATTATTTAGGTTGCATGAGTTTGTTTTGTTTTGAGTCTTAGTTGTTCCTATTCTTATGTTATTAGTTCTTTTCTCTTACACATGATTCTTTCATTTGGGTTAATAGACTTACATTGAGGACAATGTAAGAATTAAGTGTGGGGGGAATGATTTAGGATTTCTTTTATTTTTGTCTACTATTTTTTTTTTTTTATGAGTCTTTATTATAATTTTTAGTGTGTTTTAGTTCCTTTTTAATACAATGATAAGATATGAATTGCATAAGTCTAAAACAGAGTTATTAGTGAGAAGATTTTCATGAGAATTGAGCTTGATATCATTTTTTTTTATGAGCCAATGTTAATATGATATGTTGATTGAGAAAGAAGCATGTTTAGACTTAATCTGACTTGTATAATCATCCTTGTGAGTTTTTGAGCCTATAATGATTGATGCATTATACAAATCAATCTAATTTCTTTCTTGAGTGCTCTTATGATTACAGGATTCTCTAGAACTTGCTTTAAACCGTTTGAGACTATATTGATACATGTGACAACATGAATATGATAGAGGCATTAGGATTTTTAGCCAGAGCCAAACAACCATCCCTTATTGATGTTCCAAGAGAACACACCCTTAGTGAACCAATTTGAGCCTACATTGAATAAGCTATCTCTTTCGTAACCATAACTTGTCCCTAACCTAAATATACTTATATCTTTACCTTTGTTCCAAAGATGAATTAGCATGTTTTGAGACAAGTTGCAAAGACAAGGGATATTTTTAGTTAAAAATTTGGGTTAGAAACAAGAAATAAGTGTGGGGGGGAAAGAAAAGAAAAGTCAAAAAAAAAAAAAAAATGGAATACTGGCAAATACATTCAAAAAAAAAATATATGAATCATCTCTTGAATTTTGGGAAAAAGAAAAAGATGTTACAAAGTTGTTCAGAATGAAGAAAAGGCCCAACATAAATATCCGGCCTAGGTGACTATGTACTTGTAAAGAGTTTTGAGAAGTTTCTTTGTATGATCTTTTTATGTCTCTAAACTTTATGAACTCTTTGGAACCTTTGTGATATCTTTATCCTTTTGTTCTTCAACCACATTACAAACCCCTTGGCCCCATTACAACCTTGATTAAAGACCTCTTGATTCATGAAGTTGTATGATCTAAATAGTGGAGAATAGGTGGACAAGCAAGAATATGGTAGAACTGTTTTCATGAGATTGATTGAGTGTAAACACTTCACCACTACTTTAAAGAGTGAAAATCATGAGGGTATCCCATGTGAGAAGTTGAGATTAAATTTGAACATGCAATATTTTGATTGAGATATGTTATGCTAATATTGGCTTAACTCAAACAATTTACATTCAAGCATGATTTTTTGTGAAATTCTTTAAGCTATTGATTAGTTTATAAGACTTGTTCAAATATTGTATCTAATTTGTATTGAAAGGATTAGGAGTAAATATTTTTAGTATATGCAGTTTATTTATATTTTTGTTTTTCAATGTTTGTGGGTATCGTTCTAGTAAACCCTCACGAGACTAAACTCGTCCACTAGGGACACCTAGGGGTTTAAAGGCTTGTGTCACATGCTAAGTGCCACCGTGATTTCCTACGAAAATGGATTAGATTAGATTTTCTTATTTTATTTTTATTGAGTCGTTGCTAGGGACTAGCAACAATCTAAGTGTGGGGGTGTGATAACTCGTATAATTATATAGTTTTTAGTTATGTTTTATTAATGTTTTGTGTCAAATACGAGTTATTATTGTTTAGTCTAATTGTGTTTATGATCTTTTATATTTTTATGTATTTTGGTGTTTTTCACAAGTTTCTTTGAGTGATTTCAGATTACTAGAATTAAGGGCAAATCCAGTTCAGTTTCAGTTCCGACACCTTTTGCCATATCAGCTATATCTCGAGTTTCACTGAAGCAATAAGGCTGAAATTTGTAGCCATGCAAAGCTAAGAGGCATATCTATCTTTGTCATGTTTTACACTTCTTAAAACAGAGTCGTTTTCCCTAGCGAAATCGACCATCAAGTTGGCTGATGTGCAATGATGTCTGTGCTGACATGTTTTCGTATTATGCCCGTATCTTCTTATCCACATCAGCAAATGAGCTGATTCCAACGGCTATGGTTCCGTAACTGATAGGGGAACCTTTGTCTAGAAGACCATGTGATCAGATCAGGCCTCCAATATTGAATAAATCGACCATCAAGTTGGCTGATCAAAATCGTCATTTACCTACCTTTGAAATTTGTAAAGCTTGTCTCTTGTCATTTAGCCCTCCAAAATGTGTATAAATAGAGGGCCTTGGATGATTGTAAGGGATCATATTGTACATAGGTAGGATATTAGCCATTTTAATAAAATTCTCTAAGTTTTCTTCTTCTTTCTTTTCTCTAGTTTTCTTTCTTTTCTCTAGTTTTCTTTTTCTTTAGAGAGAGCAAGAGGTTGGATAATTAATATTCTTCCTCTTCTTCTTTCTTTCTTTTATTTTCTTCTTAGATTTTCTTTAATTTTATGTTTATGTTTACAATGCTTATGCTAGGCTAAACTTCTATTTGGTTAAGGGTGATTTCAAAGCCCTAGACATGTTTTATAATTGATTTTCAGATTCTATCTATCATTAATTTTCTATCAAAGTTGCTTATGTTCTTCTACAAGAATTGTTCATGATGTTGTCTTGATTTATTTAGGTGTACAACTAGATAGATCTTGATAATTATCTATTGCTAGTTTAGGAGTCTTGATCCGTGTAATTGTCTTGATTTCCTATTCATAAGTGGCAATTTGTGATTAATGATTATGGTCAAGTTTTCAATAATTGCAAAGTGGAACATAACCTAAGTTGAACAATCCGAGCTTATGTGTTTGTTGCTTAGATCAACCTATCTTTCTCATCATAAAGCTGCCATTAAATTGAATTTAGAGAGCTTATTCTAGGTTGTTTAATGGTTAGAGATTAAATAGAGAGCTTGTTCTATTTAACGACAAACTAAGGAAAGATTGGGGTAACAGAGCTTGTTGTTATCTACGGTTGTTAACTTTGATAGTTGGTTGATATTGATAGATCTAAAATTGATTCTTAATGATGTCTAGTGGTGGAGAATGAAACCTTAACCATATTTTTCATATTTGATTCTTCTTACTTACTTGTTTTCTTACTTTTAGTTTGCTTATTTTTTATATTTATTTTTATTGGCTGGTTATACCGCCTAATTTGTATATTAACTTTGTTTTATTTTTATTGGCTGGTTATACCGCCTAATTTAGTATATATATATATTTATTGGCTGGTTATACCGCCTAATTTAGTATATATATTTTTATTGGCTGGTTATACCGCCTTGCATCTTATTCTTATTATTTACTTAGTTTAAATCTGGCTTCAAAAACCCCTTTTCTTTTATTGTTCTTGAATTTAAGTTTTAAACTATTAACTTATAAACTAAAACCCAATCCCTGAGGACTCGACCCTTGCTAACTACTATACTTACAATTTATCTTTTTAGTGCAAGGTTAAATAAGATACACTCTTTTGGGTGCATCACCTAGCCATGTTTTGTGATTGATTTTCAGATTCTATCTATCATTAATTTTCTATCAAAGTTGCTTATGTTCTTCTACAAGAATTGTTCATGATGTTGTCTTGATTTGTTTAGGTGTACAACTAGATAGATCTTGATAATTATCTATTGCTAGTTTAGGAGTCTTGATCCGTGTAATTGTCTTGATTTCCTATTCATAAGTGGCAATTTGTGATTAATGATTATGGTCAAGTTTTCAATAATTGCAAAGTGGAACATAACCTAAGTTGAACAATCCGAGCTTATGTGTTTGTTGCTTAGATCAACCTATCTTTCTCATCATAAAGCTGCCATTAAATTGAATCTAGAGAGCTTATTCTAGGTTGTTTGATGGTTAGAGATTAAATAGAGAGCTTGTTCTATTTAACGACAAACTAAGGAAAGATTGGGATAACAGAGCTTGTTGTTATCTACGGTTGTTAACTTTGATAGTTGGTTGATATTGATAGATCTGAAATTGATTCTTAATGATGTCTAGTGGTGGAGAATGAAACCTTAACCATATTTTTCATATTTGATTCTTCTTACTTATTTGTTTTCTTACTTTTAGTTTGCTTATTTTTAAAAGTATATTTATTTTTATTGGCTGGTTATACCGCCTAATTTGTATATTAACTTTGTTTTACTTTTATTGGCTGGTTATACCGCCTAATTTAGTATATATATTTTTATTGGCTGGTTATACCGCCTAATTTAGTATATATATTTTTATTGGCTGGTTATACCGCCTTGCATCTTCTTCTTATTATTTACTTTAGTTTAAATCTTGCTTCAAAAACCCCTTTTCTTTTATTGTTCTTGAATTTAAGTTTTAAACTATTAACTTATAAACTAAAACCCAATCCCTGAGGACTCGACCCTTGCTAACTACTATACTTACAATTTATCTTTTTAGTGCAAGGTTAAATAAGATACACTCTTTTGGGTGCATCAAATTTTTGGCGCCGTTGCCGGGGATTGTTTTCTTTAGTTTATTTGTTACTTGGTTTATTCTTATTTTCAGTTCTAATTAGTTTTATTTTCTTGTACATACGGGTTTTTCTTATCAAATTTTGAAAAAAAAAAAAAAGAAAAAAAAATGATGGAATTGAGCAATCTAACACTTGAAGAGTTAGTGGCATACATGAACATGGAAAATCAACAAGCCAATCTCACCTACCCAGGCCATCAAGTGTTCCAAGACCAACAGTATGATCATTACTCAAACACTTACCATGAGGGATGGTGGGATCATACTAATTATGGCTACTCAGAAAATTACCAAGAAGTAGATCCTTATGCCAATTACACTCATCCATCTAGCTTCAATCAATCATGGTCTCAAGAACCAGATCTTCTTCAACCACCACATATGACTCAAAACTCAGGTACTTCTTTAGAAGATCTTGTCAATTCTCTTGTTACTAATACTTTGCAATTTCAACAGGAAACAAGGGCAAGCATCCAGAGTTTGGAAAGGCAAATGAGCCTATTGGCTAGTAGTATGGTGGTATGGGTAGCACAAAGATCTGAAGAACTCCCAGCCCAAACGATGGTTAACCCAAAGGAGAATGCTACTATTGTGACCTTGAAGATTGAGGAACAAGATGAGGATGAAACAAAATTAGAGATGGATTCTATTCTTGAGGATAATGAAGCCAAAGATCCAAATAAGAGTATTTCGGCACCTGAGGTAACGTTTAAGGTTTCACTTTTTACTAATGTTTCTTCTCCACCTTTTCCTAGTAGATTTGCTAAGTTCAAGGAGGAAGAACATGAACAACACATGCCGGAAACCTTAAACAACTTGTTTGTGGAGGTCATTCAACAAGTATCAAAATATGCTCCATTCCTCGATGACATATGCACCACAAAGGATGATGGAATAATACTTGTAATGGAGAATGCATCCACTGTTGTGCAAAGAAAGCTTCCTCTCAAACGCATAAATTTGGGAAGTTTCATGTATGAGCCTAACAAGCCTAAAAAGCCAAGAAGGGGAATTGGCTAGGCTGAAAACAATCAATCAAGTGCTAATTGGGGGAGGCAGCCTAATTAGTGAAAGCATTGCCAAACTGCCATCCTCAGATTTGCTCTCTTTTTCTTTATCTTTTTCTTATGTTTCTTTGCTAATTGTGTTTAGTGTTTCTAAGTTCATTTAGGCTGCATAAGTTTCTTTTGTTTAATAGTTCTTTTCACTTACACATGATTCTTTCATTTGGGTTAATAGCATTACATTAATGACAATGTAAGAATTATGTGTGGGGGGAAGAATTTAGGATTTTATTTTTGAGTCTTTTTATGTTGTTTTTCTTTCTGATCCATGTTTTGAAAATAACTAGATGTAAATATAATTTTTATTTTTTTTAACCCCGGTTAAATGGCGGATAACGGTACTCCGTGATTATTTAAATCGGTTCCATCAGCTACCCACAAAACTGATATTGTATATAAATTTCTCTTCCAATTTCTCTTTCATTTTTTTTTCATTTTTTTTCAGGATGGATGATATTCTCACAAGATTGCAGAAACGATTTCCTCCTTTTCCTCGAAATATTTTACTGAAGCTTTACCAAGTTCGATTTGAAAGATTAAGAATGCTTATGCACAAAGGGATTCCTGAAGACATACGTTGGATAATTGAAGCCAAGGTACGTGAAGATGAATATCTTCCTGTTTTGCATTTACCAGGTACAGGTAGAAGCACTTTTGCAAAGAAGCGACGAGCAAAGCGCATGAGTTCAAATTGCCACAAATGTGCACGATGGACGTGTAACGGTAAATGTCGTTCTATTGGGATTCCGTCCTCTAATCGAGATGATAAAATTGAATTCATTAAGGATGGACTGAGTAAGGAGAATTTGGGTAATATCCAACTTTCTCTTGAGACGCATCCTAGTCGAGACGTACAAAGAGAAATTCTTGATTTATGGCCGCAATTCCAAAGGGAATGGCAACATCTTGGGAATCTGATGTTAAAAGACCCTGTTTGCCAGCTTGTAAGAAAACTGGATGGGAAGCATATCCTCGACTCATAGAAGGCGTTTAAGCCGTTTCTGGACGTAAAACCAGAGGAAGATGTCAGATACACTTTCGGCGACATTATTACTCTTGTCTGATTCACTACTCAGTCCTCTATATATTACACCATGGAAAAATAACATATTCGCTGATGAAGCCATAAGAGTTGGAGTAATACTTGCCCAACAAAAGATCCACTTGATTTATGGAGGCGGTAGTACGGGTTTAATGGGAGCAGTCGCTACAGCAGCACACGCCGGAGGAAGTCCAGTTCTAGGAATCGTGCCAAAACTATTCACAGATTTTTGTGGACCTACCTTGGGTAAGGAAATACAAGTCTGGAGTATCCCTGAACGGATAACAATCATGTACCATTCTGCCGATGCATTCATTGCTCTACCAGGAGGTCTGGGTACATTGGAAGAAATAGCTTGCGTGGCTTCTTGGTCATCTTTGGTCACAAATAAGAAACCCATTGGTTTGCTTAATATTAATGGTTATTTTAGTAATTTGCTTTCATATTTAGATAATTCTGTGGATAATGGATTCATGTTTTCAGAGGCAAGGAGAACCATAATTTCTGCTACAACCATTGAAGATTTACTCAAAAAGCTCCAAGCTTATGAGTGTTTATCTGCTACGGTTGTTTCGCAAACGCTCGGAAAAAGAAAAAGAGATATGGACGAGCAAGGAGTGGATTGCACTTTGTCTTTGTGACATTATCTAACATTTTGCTTGTTGTGTCTCAGTTATAATAAGTGGTTAGCAACCTCTGCAGGTAATGTCTCCTAAATTCTACCTTTAAAATTTGACATTGGGGACAATGTCATATTTTAGTAGCGGGTAAGGGACATATTTTGCTAATTTAAAAAAAAAAAAAAAAAAAAGTTTGTTATGTTTTAAGCAATTTAGAAGTATTCATTCTGAACAAGGTCTGAGTAAGGGAGACTTGAGACATACTGATGCACCCAAAAGAGTGTATCTTATTTAACCTTGCACTAAAAAGATCAATTGTAAGTATAGTAGTTAGCAAGGGTCGAGTCCTCAGGGATTGGGTTTTAATTTATGAGTTATTAGTTTATAACTTACATTCAAAGAAAACAATAAAAGAAAAGGGGTTTTTGAAGCCAGATTTAAACTAAAGTAAATAATAAGAATAAGATGCAAGGCGGTATAACCAGCCAATAAAAATATATATACTAAATTAGGCGGTATAACCAGCCAATAAAAATATATATACTAAATTAGGCGGTATAACCAGCCAATAAAAATAAAACAAAGTTAATATACAAATTAGGCGGTATAACCAGCCAATAAAAATAAATATACTTTTAAAAATAAGCAAACTAGAAAAGTAAGAAAACAAGTAAGTAAGAAGAATCAAATATGAAAAATATGGTTAAGGTTTCATTCTCCACCACTAGACATCATTAAGAATCAATTTCAGATCTATCAATATCAACCAACTATCAAAGTTAACAACCGTAGATAACAACAAGCTCTGTTATCCCAATCTTTCCTTAGTTTGTCGTTAAATAGAACAAGCTCTCTATTTAATCTCTAACCATCAAACAACCTAGAATAAGCTCTCTAGATTCAATTTAATGGCAGCTTTATGATGAGAAAGATAGGTTGATCTAAGCAACAAACACATAAGCTCGGATTGTTCAACTTAGGTTATGTTCCACTTTGCAATTATTGAAAACTTGACCATAATCATTAATCACAAATTGCCACTTATGAATAGGAAATCAAGACAATTACACGGATCAAGACTCCTAAACTAGCAATATATAATTATCAAGATCTATCTAGTTGTACACCTAAACAAATCAAGACAACATCATGAACAATTCTTGTAGAAGAACATAAGCAACTTTGATAGAAAATTAATGATAGATAGAATCTGAAAATCAATTATAAAACATGTCTAGAGCTTTGAAATCACCCTTAACCAAATAGAAGTTTAGCCTAGCATAGGCATTGTAAACATAAACATAAAATTAAAGAAAATCTAAGAAGAAAATAAAAGAAAGAAAGAAGAAGAGGAAGAATATTAATTATCCAACCTCTTGCTCTCTCTAAAGAAAAAGAAAATTAGAGAAAAGAAAGAAAACTAGAGAAAAGAAAGAAGAAGAAAACTTAGAGAATTTTATTAAAATGGCTAATATCCTACCTATGTACAATATGATCCCTTACAATCATCCAAGGCCCTCTATTTATACACATTTTGGAGGGCTAAATGACAAGAGACAAGCTTTACAAATTTCAAAGGTAGGTATAAGACGATTTTGATCAGCCAACTTGATGGTCGATTTCTTCAATATTGGAGGCCTGATCTGATCACATGGTCTTCTAGACAAAGGTTCCCCTATCAGTTACGGAACCATAGCCTTTGGAATCAGCTCATTTGCTGATGTGGTTAAGCAGATATGGGCAAAATACGAAAACATGTCAGCACAGACGTCATTGCACATCAGCCAACTTGATTGTCGATTTCGCTAGGGAAAACGACTCCGTTTTAAGAAGTGTAAAACATGAAAAAGATAGATATGCCTCTTATCTTTGCATGGCTACAAATTTCAGCCTTATTTCTTCAGTGAAACTCGAGATATAGCTGATATGGCAAAAGGTGTCGGAACTGAAACTGAACTGGATTTGCCCTTAATTCTAGTAATCTGAAATCACTCAAAGAAACTTGTGAAAAACACCAAAATACATAAAATTATAAAAGATCATAAACACAATTAGACTAAACAATAATAACTCGTATTTGACACAAAACATTAATAAAACATAACTAAAAACTATATAATTATACGAGTTATCACACCCCCACACTTAGATTGTAGCTAGTCCCTAGCAACGACTCAATAAGAATAAAATAAGAAAATCTAATCTAATCCATTTTCGTAGGAAATCACGGTGGCACTTAGCATGTGACACAAGCCTTTAAACCCCTAGGTGTCCCTAGTGGACGAGTTTAGTCTCGTGAGGGTTTACTAGAACGATACCCACAAACATTGAAAAACTAAAATATAAATAAACTGCATATACTAAAAATATTTACTCCTAATCCTTTCAATACAAATTAGATACAATATTTGAACAAGTCTTATAAACTAATCAATAGCTTAAAGAATTTCACAAAAAATCATGCTTGAATGTAAATTGTTTGAGTTAAGCCAATATTAGCATAACATATCTCAATCAAAATATTGCATGTTCAAATTTAATCTCAACTTCTCACATGGGATACCCTCATGATTTTCACTCTTTAAAGTAGTGGTGAAGTGTTTACACTCAATCAATCTCATGAAAACAGTTCTACCATATTCTTGCTTGTCCACCTATTCTCCACTATTTAGATCATACAACTTCATGAATCAAGAGGTCTTTAATCAAGGTTGTAATGGGGCCAAGGGGTTTGTAATGTGGTTGAAGAACAAAAGGATAAAGATATCACAAAGGTTCCAAAGAGTTCATAAAGTTTAGAGACATAAAAAGATCATACAAAGAAACTTCTCAAAACTCTTTACAAGTACATAGTCACCTAGGCCGGATATTTATGTTGGGCCTTTTCTTCATTCTGAACAACTTTGTAACATCTTTTTCTTTTTCCCAAAATTCAAGAGATGATTCATATATATTTTTTTTTACATAGGAATGTATTTGCCAGTATTTCATTTCTTTTTCTCTTGACTTTTCTTTTCTTTCCCCCCCACACTTATTTTTTGTTTCTAACCCAAATTTTTAACTAAAAATATCCCTTGTCTTTGCAACTTGTCTCAAAACATGCTAATTCATCTTTGGAACAAAGGTAAAGATATAAGTATATTTAGGTTAGGGACAAGTTATGGTTACCAAAGAGATAGCTTATTCAATGTAGGCTCAAATTGGTTCACTAAGGGTGTGTTCTCTTGGAACATCAATAAGGGATGGCTGTTTGGCTCTGGCTAAAAATCCTAATGCCTCTATCATATTCATGTTGTCACATGTATCAATATAGTCTCAAACGGTTTAAAGCAAGTTCTAGAGAATCCTGTAATCATAAGAGCACTCAAGAAAGAAATTAGATTGATTTGTATAATGCATCAATCATTATAGGCTCAAAAACTCACAAGGATGATTATACAAGTCAGATTAAGTCTAAACATGCTTCTTTCTCAATCAACATATCATATTAACATTGGCTCATAAAAAAAATTGACATCAAGCTCAATTCTCATGAAAATCTTCTCACTAATAAATCTGTTTTAGACTTATGCAATTCATATCTCATCATTGTATTAAAAAGGAACTAAAACTAAAAAAAAAAATAATAATAATAATAATAATAAAGACTAAAAAAAAAATTAATAATAGACAAAATAAAAGAAATCCTAAATCATTCCCCCCACACTTAATTCTTACATTGTCCTCAATGTAAGTCTATTAACCCAAATGAAAGAATTATGTGTAAGAGAAAAGAACTAATAACATAAGAATAGGAACAACTAAGACTCAAAACAAAACAAAACCATGCAACCTAAATAATCCTAAAATACTAAACAAAAATTAACAAGTAAACATAAAAAGATTAAAATCAAACTGACAAGGTATGTCTCAAGTCTCCCTTACTCAGACCTTGTTCAGAATGAATACTTCTAAATTGCTTAAAACAAAACAAACTCTTTTTTTTTTTTTTTTTTTGGAAAAGAAGAAATCAAACTGACAAGGTATGTCTCAAGTCTCCCTTACTCAGACCTTGTTCAGAATGAATACTTCTTTTTTTTTTTTTTTTTTTTTTTTTTT
The DNA here is from genome assembly GCA_030761205.1 of Fremontodendron californicum. Lineage (NCBI taxonomy): Eukaryota > Viridiplantae > Streptophyta > Magnoliopsida > Malvales > Malvaceae > Fremontodendron > Fremontodendron californicum. The sequence goes on from JAULJL010000009.1 coordinate 27,507,318, forward strand.
TTTTAAAATTAGCAAAATATGTCCCTTACCCCCTACTAAAATATGACATTGTCCCCAATGTCAAATTTTAAAGGTAGAATTTAGGAGATATTACCTGCAGAGGTTGCTAACCACTTATTATAACTGAGACACAACAAGCAAAATGTTAGATAATGTTACAAAGACAAAGTGCAATCCACTCCTTGCTCGTCCATATCTCTTTTTCTTTTTCCGAGCGTTTGCGAAACAACCGTAGCAGATAAACACTCATAAGCTTGGAGCTTTTTAAGTAAATCTTCAATGGTTGTAGCAGAAATTATGGTTCTCCTTGCCTCTGAAAACATGAATCCATTATCCACAGCATTATCTAAATATAAAAGCAAATTACTAAAATAACCATTAATATTAAGCAAACCAATGGGTTTCTTATTTGTGACCAAAGATGACCAAGAAGCCACGCAAGCTATTTCTTCCAATGTACCCAGACCTCCTGGTAAAGCAATGAATGCATCGGCAGAATGGTACATGATTGTTATCCGTTCAGGGACACTCCAGACTTGTATTTCCTTACCCACGGTAGGTCCACAAAAACTTGTGAATAGTTTTGGCACGATTCCTAGAACTGGACTTCCTCCGGCGTGTGCTGCTGTAGCGACTGCTCCCATTAAACCCGTACTACCGCCTCCATAAATCAAGTGGATCTTTTGTTGGGCAAGTATTACTCCAACTCTTATGGCTTCATCAGCGAATATGTTTTTTTTTCCTGGATAAGCACCTCCAAAGACACAAATTTTTTTAATGCGCTGGGATGAAGTACTTTCCATTTTTTTTTTCTTCGAGTGCCTGAAAGAGAATGAGTACATGGTGATAACTCGTATAATTATATAGTTTTTAGTTATGTTTTATTATTGTTTTGTGTCAAATACGAGTTATTATTGTTTAGTCTAATGATCTTTTATATTTTTATGTATTTTGGTGTTTTTCACAAGTTTCTTTGAGTGATTTCAGATTACTAGAATTAAGGGCAAATCCAGTTCAGTTCCAGTTCCGACACCTTTTGCCATATCAGCTATATCTCGAGTTTCACTGAAGCAATAAGGCTGAAATTTGTAGCCGTGCAAAGCTAAGAGGAATATCTATCTTTTTCATGTTTTACACTTCTTGAAACGGAGTCGTTTTCCCTAGCGAAATCGACCATCAAGTTGGCTGATGTGCAATGACGTCTGTGCTGACCTGTTTTCGTATTTTGCCCATATCTGCTTATCCACATCAGCAAATGAGCTGATTCCAACGGCTATGGATCAGTAACTGATAGGGTAACATATTTCTAGAAGACCATGTGATCAGATAAGGCCTGCAAAATTGACAAAATCGACCATCAAGTTGGCTGATCAAAATCGTCATGTATGACGAAAATTGTTAGAAAATGCACCCACCTATTATACCTACCTTTGAAATTTGTAAAGCTTGTCTCTTGTCATTTAGCCCTCCAAAATGTGTATAAATAGAGGGCCTTGGATGATTGTAAGGGATCATATTGTACATAGGTAGGATATTAGCCATTTTAATAAAATTCTCTAAGTTTTCTTCTTCTTTCTTTTCTCTAGTTTTCTTTCTTTTCTCTAGTTTTCTTTTTCTTTAGAGAGAGCAAGAGGTTGGATAATTAATATTCTTCCTCTTCTTCTTTCTTTCTTTTATTTTCTTCTTAGATTTTCTTTAATTTTATGTTTATGTTTACAATGCCTATGCTAGGCTAAACTTCTATTTGGTTAAGGGTGATTTCAAAACCCTAGACATGTTTTGTGATTGATTTTCAGATTCTATCTATCATTAATTTTCTATCAAAGTTGCTTATGTTCTTCTACAAGAATTGTTCATGATGTTGTCTTGATTTATTTAGGTGTACAACTAGATAGATCTTGATAATTATCTATTGCTAGTTTAGGAGTCTTGATCCGTGTAATTGTCTTGATTTCCTATTCATAAGTGGCAATTTGTGATTAATGATTATGGTCAAGTTTTCAATAATTGCAAAGTGGAACATAACCTAAGTTGAACAATCCGAGCTTATGTGTTTGTTGCTTAGATCAACCTATCTTTCTCATCATAAAGCTGCCATTAAATTGAATTTAGAGAGCTTATTCTAGGTTGTTTAATGGTTAGAGATTAAATAGAGAGCTTGTTCTATTTAACGACAAACTAAGGAAAGATTGGGGTAACAGAGCTTGTTGTTATCTACGGTTGTTAACTTTGATAGTTGGTTGATATTGATAGATCTGAAATTGATTCTTAATGATGTCTAGTGGTGGAGAATGAAACCTTAACCATATTTTTCATATTTGATTCTTCTTACTTACTTGTTTTCTTACTTTTCTAGTTTGCTTATTTTTAAAAGTATATTTATTTTTATTGGCTGGTTATACCGCCTAATTTGTATATTAACTTTGTTTTATTTTTATTGGCTGGTTATACCGCCTAATTTAGTATATATATTTTTATTGGCTGGTTATACCGCCTAATTTAGTATATATATTTTTATTGACTGGTTATACCGCCTTGCATCTTATTCTTATTATTTACTTTAGTTTAAATCTGATTTCAAAAACCCCTTTTCTTTTATTGTTCTTGAATTTAAGTTTTAAACTATCAACTTATAAACTAAAACCCAATCCCTGAGGACTCGACCCTTGCTAACTACTATACTTACAATTGATCTTTTTAGTGCAAGGTTAAATAAGATACACTCTTTTGGGTGCATCAAATTTTTGGCGCCGTTGCCGGGGATTGCTTTCTTTAGTTTATTTGTTACTTGGTTTATTCTTATTTTCAGTTCTAATTAGTTTTATTTTCTTGTACATACAAGTTTTTCTTTTCAAATAAAAAAAAAAAAAAAAAAAAAAAAAAAAAAAAAAAAAAACAATGGAATTGAGCAATCTAACACTTGAAGAGTTGGTGGCATACATGAACATGGAGAATCAACAAGCCAATCTCACCTCCCCAGTTCAACAATTGGCCATGGGAGGATGTCAAGGCCATCAAGGGTTCCAAGACCAACAGTATGATCATTACTCAAACACTTACCATGAGGGATGGTGGGATCATACTAATTATGGCTACTCGAAAAATTACCAAGAAGTAGATCCTTATGCCAATTACACTCATCCATCTAGCTTCAATCAATCATGGTCCCAAGAACCAGATCTTTTTCAACCACCACATATGACTCAAAACTCAGGTACTTCTTTAGAAGATCTTGTCTATTCTCTTGTTACTGATACTTTGCAATTTCAACAGGAAACAAGGGCAAGTATCCAGAGTTTGGAAAGGCAAATGAGCCTATTGGCTAGTAGTATGGTGGTATGGGTAGCACAAAGATCTGAAGAACTCCCTACCCAAACGATGATTAACCCAAAGGAGAATGCTACTATTGTGACCTTGAGGAATGAGGAACAAGATGAGGATGAGACAAAATTAGAGATGAATTCTATTCTTGAGGATAATGAAGCCAATGATCCAAATAAGAGTATTTCGGCACCTGAGGTAACGTTTGAGATTCCAATTTTTACTAATGTTTCTTCTCCACCTTTTCCTAGTAGATTCGCAAAGTTCAAGGAGGATGAACATGAACAAGACACGCTGGAAACCTTAAACAGTTTGTTTGTGGATGTCATTCAACAAGTACCAAAAGATGCACCATTCCTCGATGAGATATGCACCACCAAGGATGATGGAATAATACTTGTAATGGAGAATGCATCCACTGTTGTGCAAAGAAAGCTAACTCTCAAACGCATAAATTTGGGAAATTTCATGTATGAGCCTGACAAGCCTAAAAAGCCAAGAAGGGGTGTTGGTTAGATTCAAAACACTAACTCAAGTGTTAATTGGGAAGGCAGCCCAATTAAAGATGAAATTGCCAACCTTCCATATTCAGATTTGCTTTCTCTTTCTCTTTCTTTTTCTTTTATTATTTTTATTATTTTTATTTCTTATTTTTCTTTGTTAATTGTGTTTACTGCTTTTAAATTCATTTAGGCTGCATAAGTTTCTTTTGTTTAATAGTTCTTTTCTCTTACATATAATTCTTGCATTGGGGGATAATAGCATTACATTAATGACAATGTAAGAATTATGTGTGGGGGGAAGAATTTAGGATTTTATTTAGAGTGTTTTGTTTTTTAGTCTTTTTATGTTGTTTTTCTTTCTGATCCTTGTTTTGAAAATAACTAGATGTAAATATAATTTTTAATTTTTTACCCCGGTTAAATGGCGGATAACGGTACTCCGTGATTATTTAAATCGGTTCCATCAGCTACCCACAAAACTGATATTGTATATAAATTTCTCTTCCAATTTCTCTTACAATTTTTTTCATTTTTTTTTTCAGGATGGATGATATTCTCACAAGATTGCAGAAACGATTTCCTCCTTTTCCTCGAAATATTTTACTGAAGCTTTACCAAGTTCGACTTGAAAGATTAAGAATGCTTATGCACAAAGGGATTCCTGACGACATACGTTGGATAATTGAAGCCAAGGTACGTGAAGATGAATATCTTCCTGTTTTGCATTTACCAGGTACAGGTAGAAGCACTTTTGCAAAGAAGAGACGAGCAAAGCGCATGAGATCAAATTGCCACAAATGTGCACGATGGACGTGTAACGGTAAATGTCGTTCTATTGGGATTCCGTCCTCTAATCGAGATGATAAAATTGAATTCATTAAGGATGGACTGAGTAAGGAGAATTTGGGTAATATCCAACTTTCTCTTGAGACGCATCCTAGTGGAGACGTACAAAGAGAAATTCTTGATTTATGGCCGCAATTCCAAAGGGAATGGCAACATCTTGGGAATCTGATGTTAAAAGACCCTGTTTGCCAGCTTGTAAGAAAACTGGATGGGAAGCATATCCTCGACTCATAGAAGGCGTTTAAGCCGTTTCTGGACGTAAAACCAGAGGAAGATGTGAGCCACAATCACAACTACAATAAATGACTTCTCAGCTTTTGGTTTGATTTGCAATAACTTTATTTTGGTTTAATTTATGTGTTGTTCGATTTGTGTAATTATTCTCGTTTTTTTTTTATTTGTCTTTTACGGTTGATTTTTCTTCTCTTTTTGATTTTCTTCCTGAAATCACGCAAAAATCTTTTGTTAGGTTAACATTTTCTTCTGACAGGTCAGATACACTTTCGGCGACATTATTACTCTTGTCTGATTCACTACTCAGTCCTCTATATATTACACCATGTACTCATTCTCTTTCAGGCACTCGAAAAAGAAAAAAAAAATGGAAAGTACTTCGTCCCAGCGCATTAAAAAAATTTGTGTCTTTGGAGGTGCTTATCCAGGGAAAAATAACATATTCGCTGATGAAGCCATAAGAGTTGGAGTAATACTTGCCCAACAAAAGATCCAGTTGATTTATGGAGGCGGTAGTACGGGTTTAATGGGAGCAGTCGCTACAGCAGCACACGCCGGAGGAAGTCCAGTTCTAGGAATCGTGCCAAAACTATTCACAAGTTTTTGTGGACCTACCGTGGGTAAGGAAATACAAGTCTGGAGTGTCCCTGAACGGATAACAATCATGTACCATTCTGCCGATGCATTCATTGCTTTACCAGGAGGTCTGGGTACATTGGAAGAAATAGCTTGCGTGGCTTCTTGGTCATCTTTGGTCACAAATAAGAAACCCATTGGTTTGCTTAATATTAATGGTTATTTTAGTAATTTGCTTTCATATTTAGATAATGCTGTGGATAATGGATTCATGTTTTCAGAGGCAAGGAGAACCATAATTTCTGCTTCAACCATTGAAGATTTACTCAAAAAGCTCCAAGCTTATGAGTATTTATCTGCTACGGTTGTTTCGCAAACGCTAGGAAAAAGAAAAAGAGATATGGACGAGCAAGGAGTGGATTGCACTTTGTCTTTGTGACATTATCTAACATTTTGTTTGTTGTGTCTCAGTTATAATAAGTGGTTAGCAACCTCTGCAGGTAATATCTCCTAAATTCTACCTTTAAAATTTGACATTGGGGACAATGTCATATTTTAGTAGGGGGTAAGGGACATATTTTGCTAATTTAAAAAAAAAAAAAAAAAAAAAATGAAGAAGTATTCATTCTGAACAAGGTCTGAGTAAGGGAGACTTGAGACATACCTTGTCAGTTTGATTTCTTCTTTTCAAAAAAAAAAAAAGTTTATTGTGTTTTAAGCAATTTAGAAGTATTCATTCTGAACAAGGTCTGAGTAAGGGAGACTTGAGACATACCTTGTCAGTTTGATTTTAATCTTTTTATGTTACTTGTTAATTTTTGTTTAGTATTTTAGGATTATTTAGGTTGCATGGTTTTGTTTTGTTTTGAGTCTTAGTTGTTCCTATTCTTATGTTATTAGTTCTTTTCTCTTACACATGATTCTTTCATTTGAGTTAATAGACTTACATTGAGGACAATGTAAGAATTAAGTGTGGGGGGAATGTTTTAGGATTTCTTTTATTTTTGTCTACTATTTTTTTTTATGAGTCTTTATTATTATTAATTTTTTTTTGTGAGTTTTAGTTCCTTTTTAATACAATGATGAGATATGAATTGCATAAGTCTAAAACAGATTTATTAGTGAGAAGATTTTCATGAGAATTGAGCTTGATGTCAACCTTTTTATGAGCCAATGTTAATATGATATGTTGATTGAGAAAGAAGCATGTTTAGACTTAATCTGACTTGTATAATCATCCTTGTGAGTTTTTGAGCCTATAATGATTGATGCATTATACAAATCAATCGAATTTCTTTCTTGAGTGCTCTTATGATTACATGATTCTCTAGAACTTGCTTTAAACCGTTTGAGACTATATTGATACATGTGACAACATGAATATGATAGAGGCATTAGGATTATAACCCGAGCCAAACAGCCATCCATTATTAATGTTCCAAGAGAACACACCCTTAGTGAACCAATTTGAGCCTACATTGAATAAGCTATATCTTTGGTAACCATAACCTGTCCCTAACCTAAATATACTTATATCTTTACCTTTGTTCCAAAGATGAATTAGCATGTTTTGAGACAAGTTGCAAAGACAAGGAAGATTTATTGAAAATTTGGGTTAGAAACAAGAAATAAGTGTGGGGGGAAAAGAAAGAAAAAAGTCAAGAGAAAAAGAAAGGGATCATTGTCAAATACATTCCCATATTAAAAAAAAAAAAAAAAAAAAAACTTCTCTTGAACTTCTAGTTAAAGTAAAAAAAAAAAAAAAGATGTTACAAAGTTGGTTAGAATGATGCAAAGGCTCAACATGAATATTTAGCCTATGTTATTATGTGCTTTATAAGAGTTTTGAGAAGTTTTATTTGTATGATCTTTTTATGTCTCTAAACTTTATGAACTCTTTGGAACCTTTGTGATATCTTTATCCTTTTGTTCTTCAACCACATTACAAACCCCTTGGCCCCATTACAACCTTGATTAAAGACCTCTTGATTCATGAAGTTGTATGATCTAAATAGTGGAGAATAGGTGGACAAGCAAGAATATGGTAGAACTGTTTTCATGAGATTGATTGAGTGTAAACACTTCACCACTACTTTAAAGAGTGAAAATCATGAGGGTATCCCATGTGAGTAGTTGAGATTAAGTTTGAATATGCACTATTTTGATTGAAATATGTTATGTTAATATTGGCTTAACTCAAACAATTTACATTCAAGCATGATTTTTTGTGAAATTCTTTAAGCTATTGATTAGTTTATAAGACTTGTTCAAAGATTGTCTCTAATTTGTATTGAAAGGATTAGGAGTAAATATTTTTAGTATATGTAGTTTATTTATATTTTAGTTTTTCAATGTTTGTGGGTATCGTTCTAGTAAACCCTCACGAGACTAAACTCGTCCACTAGGGACACCTAGGGGTTTAAAGGCTTGTGTCACATGCTAAGTGCCACCGTGATTTCCTACGAAAGTGGATTAGATTAGATTTTCTTATTTTATTTTTATTGAGTCGTTGCTAGGGACTAGCAACAATCTAAGTGTGGGGGTGTGATAACTCGTATAATTATATAGTTTTTAGTTATGTTTTATTATTGTTTTGTGTCAAATACGAGTTATTATTGTTTAGTCTAATGATCTTTTATATTTTTATGTATTTTGGTGTTTTTCACAAGTTTCTTTGAGTGATTTCAGATTACTAGAATTAAGGGCAAATCCAGTTCAGTTCCAGTTCCGACACCTTTTGCCATATCAGCTATATCTCGAGTTTCACTGAAGCAATAAGGCTGAAATTTGTAGCCGTGCAAAGCTAAGAGGAATATCTATCTTTTTCATGTTTTACACTTCTTGAAACGGAGTCGTTTTCCCTAGCGAAATCGACCATCAAGTTGGCTGATGTGCAATGACGTCTGTGCTGACCTGTTTTCGTATTTTGCCCATATCTGCTTATCCACATCAGCAAATGAGCTGATTCCAACGGCTATGGATCAGTAACTGATAGGGTAACATATTTCTAGAAGACCATGTGATCAGATAAGGCCTGCAAAATTGACAAAATCGACCATCAAGTTGGCTGATCAAAATCGTCATGTATGACGAAAATTGTTAGAAAATGCACCCACCTATTATACCTACCTTTGAAATTTGTAAAGCTTGTCTCTTGTCATTTAGCCCTCCAAAATGTGTATAAATAGAGGGCCTTGGATGATTGTAAGGGATCATATTGTACATAGGTAGGATATTAGCCATTTTAATAAAATTCTCTAAGTTTTCTTCTTCTTTCTTTTCTCTAGTTTTCTTTCTTTTCTCTAGTTTTCTTTTTCTTTAGAGAGAGCAAGAGGTTGGATAATTAATATTCTTCCTCTTCTTCTTTCTTTCTTTTATTTTCTTCTTAGATTTTCTTTAATTTTATGTTTATGTTTACAATGCCTATGCTAGGCTAAACTTCTATTTGGTTAAGGGTGATTTCAAAACCCTAGACATGTTTTGTGATTGATTTTCAGATTCTATCTATCATTAATTTTCTATCAAAGTTGCTTATGTTCTTCTACAAGAATTGTTCATGATGTTGTCTTGATTTATTTAGGTGTACAACTAGATAGATCTTGATAATTATCTATTGCTAGTTTAGGAGTCTTGATCCGTGTAATTGTCTTGATTTCCTATTCATAAGTGGCAATTTGTGATTAATGATTATGGTCAAGTTTTCAATAATTGCAAAGTGGAACATAACCTAAGTTGAACAATCCGAGCTTATGTGTTTGTTGCTTAGATCAACCTATCTTTCTCATCATAAAGCTGCCATTAAATTGAATTTAGAGAGCTTATTCTAGGTTGTTTAATGGTTAGAGATTAAATAGAGAGCTTGTTCTATTTAACGACAAACTAAGGAAAGATTGGGGTAACAGAGCTTGTTGTTATCTACGGTTGTTAACTTTGATAGTTGGTTGATATTGATAGATCTGAAATTGATTCTTAATGATGTCTAGTGGTGGAGAATGAAACCTTAACCATATTTTTCATATTTGATTCTTCTTACTTACTTGTTTTCTTACTTTTCTAGTTTGCTTATTTTTAAAAGTATATTTATTTTTATTGGCTGGTTATACCGCCTAATTTGTATATTAACTTTGTTTTATTTTTATTGGCTGGTTATACCGCCTAATTTAGTATATATATTTTTATTGGCTGGTTATACCGCCTAATTTAGTATATATATTTTTATTGACTGGTTATACCGCCTTGCATCTTATTCTTATTATTTACTTTAGTTTAAATCTGATTTCAAAAACCCCTTTTCTTTTATTGTTCTTGAATTTAAGTTTTAAACTATCAACTTATAAACTAAAACCCAATCCCTGAGGACTCGACCCTTGCTAACTACTATACTTACAATTGATCTTTTTAGTGCAAGGTTAAATAAGATACACTCTTTTGGGTGCATCACATGGTGTAATATATAGAGGACTGAGTAGTGAATCAGATAAGAGTAATAATGTCGCCGAAAGTGTATCTGACCTGTCAGAAGAAAATGTTAACCTAACAAAAGATTTTTGCGTGATTTCAGGAAGAAAATCAAAAAGAGAAGAAAAAATCAACCGTAAAAGACAAAAAAAAACGAGAATAATTACACAAATCGAACAACACGTAAATTAAAACAAAATAAAGTTATTGCAAATCAAACCAAAAGCTGAGAAGTCATTTATTGTAGTTGTGATTGTGGCTCACATCTTCCTCTGGTTTTACGTCCAGAAACGGCTTAAACGCCTTCTATGAGTCGAGGATATGCTTCCCATCCAGTTTTCTTACAAGCTGGCAAACAGGGTCTTTTAACATCAGATTCCCAAGATGTTGCCATTCCCTTTGGAATTGCGGCCATAAATCAAGAATTTCTCTTTGTACGTCTCCACTAGGATGCGTCTCAAGAGAAAGTTGGATATTACCCAAATTCTCCTTACTCAGTCCATCCTTAATGAATTCAATTTTATCATCTCGATTAGAGGACGGAATCCCAATAGAACGACATTTACCGTTACACGTCCATCGTGCACATTTGTGGCAGTTTGAACCCATGCGCTTTGCTCGTCGCTTCTTTGCAAAAGTGCTTCTACCTGTACCTGGTAAATGCAAAACAGGAAGATATTCATCTTCACGTACCTTGGCTTCAATTATCCAACGTATGTCGTCAGGAATCCCTTTGTGCATAAGCATTCTTAATCTTTCAAGTCGAACTTGGTAAAGCTTCAGTAAAATATTTCGAGGAAAAGGAGGAAATCGTTTCTGCAATCTTGTGAGAATATCATCCATCCTGAAAAAAAAAAATGAAAGAGAAATTGAAAGAGAAATTTATATACAATATCAGTTTTGTGGGTAGCTGATGGAACCGATTTAAATAATCACGGAGTACCGTTATCCGCCATTTAACCGGGGTTAAAAAAAATTATATTTACATCTAGTGTTTTTCAAAACAAGGATCAGAAAGAAAAAAAAAACATAAAAAGACTGAAAAACAAAACACTCTAAATAAAATCCTAAATTCTCCCCCCCACACATAATTCTTACATTGTCATTAATGTAATGCTATTAATCCCAAATGCAAGAATTATATGTAAGAGAAAAGAACTATTAAACACAAGAAACTTATGCAGCCTAAATGAACTTAAAAACAGTAAACACAATTAACAAAGAAACATAAGAAATAAAAATAAAAACAATAAAAATAATAAAAGAAAAAAGAAAGAGAAAGAGAAAGCAAATCTGAATATGGAAGGTTGGCAATTTCATCTTTAATTGGGCTGCCTTCCCAATTAACACTTGAGTTAGTGTTTTGAATCTAACCAACACCCCTTCTTGGCTTTTTACGCTTGTCAGGCTCATACATGAAATTTTCCAAATTTATGCGTTTGAGAGGTAGCTTTCTTTGCACAACAGTGGATGTATTCTCCATTACAAGTATTATTCCATCATCCTTGGTGGTGCATATCTCATCGAGGAATGATGCATCTTTTGGTACTTGTTGAATGACATCCACAAACAAACTGTTTAAGGTTTCCAGCGTGTCTTGTTCATGTTCATCCTCCTTGAACTTTGCGAATCTACTAGGAAAAGGTGGAGAAGAAACATTAGTAAAAATTGGAATCTCAAACGTTACCTCAGGTGCTGAAATACTCTTATTTGTATTTGTGGCTTCATTATCCTCAAGAATAGAATCCATCTCTAATTCTGTCTCATCCTCATCTTGTTCCTCATTCCTCAAGGTCACAATAGTAGTATTCTCCTTTGGGTTAATCATTGTTTGGGCAGAGAGTTCTTCAGATCTTTGTGCTACCCATACCACCATACTACTAGCCAATAGGCTCATTTGCCTTTCCAAACTCTGGATACTTGCCCTTGTTTCCTGTTGAAATTGCAAAGTATTAGTAACAAGAGAATCGACAAGATCTTCTAAAGAAGTACCTGAGTTTTGAGTCATATGTGGTGGTTGAAGAAGATCTGGTTCTTGAGACCATGATTGATTGAAGCTAGATGGATGAGTGTAATTGGCATAAGGATCTACTTCTTGGTAATTTTCTGAGTAGCCATAATTAGTATGATCCCACCATCCCTCATGGTAAGTGTTTGAGTAATGATCATACTGTTGGTCTTGGAACACTTGATGGCCTTGACATCCTCCCATGGCCAATTGTTGAACTGGGTAGGTGAGATTGGCTTGTTGATTTTCCATGTTCATGTATGCCACCAACTCTTCAAGTGTTAGATTGCTCAATTCCATCGTTTCTTTTTTTTTTTTCAAAATTTGATAAGAAAAACTTGTATGTACAAGAAAATAGAACTAATTAGAACTGAAAATAAGAATAAACCAAGTAACAAATAAACTAAAGAAAACAATCCCCGGCAACGGCGCCAAAAACTTGATGCACCCAAAAGAGTGTATCTTATTTAACCTTGCACTAAAAAGATCAATTGTAAGTATAGTAGTTAGCAAGGGTCGAGTCCTCAGGGATTGGGTTTTAATTTATGAGTTATTAGTTTATAACTTACATTCAAAGAAAACAATAAAAGAAAAGGGGTTTTTGAAGCCAGATTTAAACTAAAGTAAATAATAAGAATAAGATGCAAGGCGGTATAACCAGCCAATAAAAATATATATACTAAATTAGGCGGTATAAACCAGCCAATAAAAATATATATACTAAATTAGGCGGTATAACCAGCCAATAAAAATAAAACAAAGTTAATATACAAATTAGGCGGTATAACCAGCCAATAAAAATAAATATACTTTTAAAAATAAGCAAACTAGAAAAGTAAGAAAACAAGTAAGTAAGAAGAATCAAATATGAAAAATATGGTTAAGGTTTCATTCTCCACCACTAGACATCATTAAGAATCAATTTCAGATCTATCAATATCAACCAACTATCAAAGTTAACAACCGTAGATAACAACAAGCTCTGTTATCCCAATCTTTCCTTAGTTTGTCGTTAAATAGAACAAGCTCTCTATTTAATCTCTAACCATCAAACAACCTAGAATAAGCTCTCTAGATTCAATTTAATGGCAGCTTTATGATGAGAAAGATAGGTTGATCTAAGCAACAAACACATAAGCTCGGATTGTTCAACTTAGGTTATGTTCCACTTTGCAATTATTGAAAACTTGACCATAATCATTAATCACAAATTGCCACTTATGAATAGGAAATCAAGACAATTACACGGATCAAGACTCCTAAACTAGCAATAGATAATTATCAAGATCTATCTAGTTGTACACCTAAACAAATCAAGACAACATCATGAACAATTCTTGTAGAAGAACATAAGCAACTTTGATAGAAAATTAATGATAGATAGAATCTGAAAATCAATTATAAAACATGTCTAGAGCTTTGAAATCACCCTTAACCAAATAGAAGTTTAGCCTAGCATAGGCATTGTAAACATAAACATAAAATTAAAGAAAATCTAAGAAGAAAATAAAAGAAAGAAAGAAGAAGAGGAAGAATATTAATTATCCAACCTCTTGCTCTCTCTAAAGAAAAAGAAAATTAGAGAAAAGAAAGAAAACTAGAGAAAAGAAAGAAGAAGAAAACTTAGAGAATTTTATTAAAATGGCTAATATCCTACCTATGTACAATATGATCCCTTACAATCATCCAAGGCCCTCTATTTATACACATTTTGGAGGGCTAAATGACAAGAGACAAGCTTTACAAATTTCAAAGGTAGGTATAAGACGATTTTGATCAGCCAACTTGATGGTCGATTTCTTCAATATTGGAGGCCTGATCTGATCACATGGTCTTCTAGACAAAGGTTCCCCTATCAGTTACGGAACCATAGCCTTTGGAATCAGCTCATTTGCTGATGTGGTTAAGCAGATATGGGCAAAATACGAAAACATGTCAGCACAGACGTCATTGCACATCAGCCAACTTGATTGTCGATTTCGCTAGGGAAAACGACTCCGTTTTAAGAAGTGTAAAACATGAAAAAGATAGATATGCCTCTTATCTTTGCATGGCTACAAATTTCAGCCTTATTGCTTCAGTGAAACTCGAGATATAGCTGATATGGCAAAAGGTGTCGGAACTGAAACTGAACTGGATTTGCCCTTAATTCTAGTAATCTGAAATCACTCAAAGAAACTTGTGAAAAACACCAAAATACATAAAATTATAAAAGATCATAAACACAATTAGACTAAACAATAATAACTCGTATTTGACACAAAACATTAATAAAACATAACTAAAAACTATATAATTATACGAGTTATCACATACCTTGTCAGTTTGATTTTAATCTTTTTATGTTTACTTGTTAATTTTTGTTTAGTATTTTAGGATTATTTAGGTTGCATGAGTTTGTTTTGTTTTGAGTCTTAGCTGTTCCTATTCTTATGTTATTAGTTCTTTTCTCTTACACATAATTCTTTCATTTGGGTTAATAGACTTACATTGAGGACAATGTAAGCATTAAGTGTGGGGGGAATGATTTAGGATTTCTTTTATTTTGTCTATTATTTTTTTTTAGTCTTTATTATTATTATTATTATTATTTTTTTTTTTGAGTTTTAGTTCCTTTTTAATACAATGATGAGATATGAATTGCATAAGTCTAAAATAGATTTATTAGTGAGAAGATTTTCATGAGAATTGAGCTTGATGTCAATTTTTTTTATGAGCCAATGTTAATATGATATGTTGATTGAGAAAGAAGCATGTTTAGACTTAATCTGACTTGTATAATCATCCTTGTGAGTTTTTGAGCCTATAATGATTGATGCATTATACAAATCAATCTAATTTCTTTCTTGAGTGCTCTTATGATTACATGATTCTCTAGAACTTGCTTTGAACCGTTTGAGACTATATTGATACATGTGACAACATGAATATGATAGAGGCATTAGGATTATAACCAGAGCCAAACAGCCATCCATTATTAATGTTCTAAGAGAACATCCCCACTAGTGAGCCAATTTGAGCCTACATTAAATATGCTGTTTTATTGGTAACCACAACTTACACCTAGCCTAAATATACTTATATCCTTACCCTTGTTCTAAAGATGGATTATATATTTTGAGACATATTGCAAAAAAACAAGGGATATTTTTAGTTAAAAATTTGGGTTAGAAACAAGAAATAAGTGGGGGGAAAAGAAAAGAAAAGTCAAGAGAAAAAGAAATGGAATACTGGCAAATATATTCCTATGTAAAAAAAAAAAAAAAATATGAATCATCTCTTGAATTTGTGGAAAAAGAAAAAGATGTTACAAAGTTGTTTAGAATGAAGAAAAGGCCCAACATGAATATCCGGCCTAGGTGACTATGTACTTGTAAAGAGTTTTGAGAAGTTTCTTTATATAATCTTTTTATGTCTCTAAACTTTATGAACTCTTTGGAACCTTTGTGATATCTTTATCCTTTTGTTATTCAACCACATTACAAACCCCTTGGCCCCATTACAACCTTGATTAAAGACCTCTTGATTCATGAAGTTGTATGATCTAAATAGTGGAGAATAGGTGGACAAGCAAGAATATGGCAGAACGGTTTTCATGAGATTGATTGAGTGTAAACACTTTACCACTACTTTAAAGAGTGAAAATCATGAGAGTATCCCAAGTGAGAGGTTGAGATTAAGTTTGAATATGCACTATTTTGATTGAAATATGTTATGTTAATATTGGCTTAACTCAAACAATTTACATTCAAGCATGAATTTTTGTGAAATTCTTTAAGCTATTGATTAGTTTATAAGACTTGTTCAAAGATTGTCTCTAATTTGTATTGAAAGGATTAGGAATAAATATTTTTAGTATATGTAGTTTATTTATATTTTAGTTTTTCAATGTTTGTGGGTATCGTTCTAGTAAACCCTCACGAGACTAAACTCGTCCACTAGGGACACCTAGGGGTTTAAAGGCTTGTGTCACATGCTAAGTGCCACCGTGATTTCCTACGAAAGTGGATTAGATTAGATTTTCTTATTTTATTTTTATTGAGTCGTTGCTAGGGACTAGCAACAATCTAAGTGTGGGGGTGTGATAACTCGTATAATTATATAGTTTTTAGTTATGTTTTATTATTGTTTTGTGTTAAATACGAGTTATTATTGTTTAGTCTAATTGTATTTATGATCTTTTATATTTTTATGTAATTTGGTGTTTTTCACAAGTTTCTTTGAGTGATTTCAGATTACTAGAATTAAGGGCAAATCCAGTTCAGTTCCAGTTCCGACACCTTTTGCCATATCAGCTATATCTGGAGTTTCACTGAAGCAATAAGGCTGCAATTTGTAGCCGTGCAAAGCTAAGAGGCATATCTATCTTTTTCATGTTTTACACTTCTTGAAACGGAGTCGTTTTCCCTAGCGAAATCGACCATCAAGTTGGCTGATGTGCAATGATGTCTGTGCTGACCTGTTTTCGTATTTTGCCCATATCTGCTTATCCACATCAGCAAATGAGCTGATTCCAATGGCTATGGATCCGTAACTGATACGGAAACCTTTGTCTAGAAGGCCATATGATCAGATCAGGCCTCTAATATTGACGAAATCGACCATCAAGTTGGCTGATGTGCAATGACGTCTGTGCTGACATGTTTTCGTATTTTGCTCATATCTGCTTATCCACATCAGCAAATGAGCTGATTCCAACGGCTATGGATCCGTAACTGATAGGGTAACATTTTTCTAGAAGACCATGTGATCAGATAAGGCCTGTAAAATTGACAAAATCGACCATCAAGTTGGCTGATCAAAATTGTCATACAGTATGACGAAAATTGTTAGAAAATGCACCCACCTATTATACCTACCTTTGAAATTTGTAAAGCTTGTCTCTTGTCATTTAGCCCTCCAAAATGTGTATAAATAGAGGGCCTTGGATGATTGTAAGGGATCATATTGTACATAGGTAGGATATTAGCCATTTTAATAAAATTCTCTAAGTTTTCTTCTTCTTTCTTTTCTCTAGTTTTCTTTTTCTTTAGAGAGAGCAAGAGGTTGGATAATTAATATTCTTCCTCTTCTTCTTTCTTTCTTTTATTTTCTTCTTAGATTTTCTTTAATTTTATGTTTATGTTTACAATGCCTATGCTAGGCTAAACTTCTATTTGGTTAAGGGTGATTTCAAAGCCCTAGACATGTTTTGTGATTGATTTTCAGATTCTATCTATCATTAATTTTCTATCAAAGTTGCTTATGTTCTTCTACAAGAATTGTTCATGATGTTGTCTTGATTTGTTTAGGTGTACAACTAGATAGATCTTGATAATTATCTATTGCTAGTTTAGGAGTCTTGATCCGTGTAATTGTCTTGATTTCCTATTCATAAGTGGCAATTTGTGATTAATGATTATGGTCAAGTTTTCAATAATTGCAAAGTGGAACATAACCTAAGTTGAACAATCCGAGCTTATGTGTTTGTTGCTTAGATCAACCTATCTTTCTCATCATAAAGCTGCCATTAAATTGAATCTAGAGAGCTTATTCTAGGTTGTTTGATGGTTAGAGATTAAATAGAGAGCTTGTTCTATTTAACGACAAACTAAGGAAAGATTGGGATAACAGAGCTTGTTGTTATCTACGGTTGTTAACTTTGATAGTTGGTTGATATTGATAGATCTGAAATTGATTCTTAATGATGTCTAGTGGTGGAGAATGAAACCTTAACCATATTTTTCATATTTGATTCTTCTTACTTATTTGTTTTCTTACTTTTAGTTTGCTTATTTTTAAAAGTATATTTATTTTTATTGGCTGGTTATACCGCCTAATTTGTATATTAACTTTGTTTTACTTTTATTGGCTGGTTATACCGCCTAATTTAGTATATATATTTTTATTGGCTGGTTATACCGCCTAATTTAGTATATATATTTTTATTGGCTGGTTATACCGCCTTGCATCTTCTTCTTATTATTTACTTTAGTTTAAATCTTGCTTCAAAAACCCCTTTTCTTTTATTGTTCTTGAATTTAAGTTTTAAACTATTAACTTATAAACTAAAACCCAATCCCTGAGGACTCGACCCTTGCTAACTACTATACTTACAATTTATCTTTTTAGTGCAAGGTTAAATAAGATACACTCTTTTGGGTGCATCAGCTGCCATGTTGGAGATTAATGTTCTAGCAGCCCTGGGAGTCTTATCAACTAGAGCTCCCCCACTAGCGGCATCTATCATACTTCTCTCCATGGGCATGAGACCTTCATAGAAGTATTGGATGAGAAGTTGTTCACTTATCTGATGATGTGGACATGATGCACAAAGTTTCTTGAACCTCTCCCAATATTCATATAAGGACTCTCCGTTGTATTGCCGAATCCCACATATCTCTTTCCTAATGTTGGCAGCCTTAGATGCTGGGAAATACCTTTCCAAGAATGCTTTCTTCAAATCATTCCATGTAGTGATGGTCCCGGATGGTAGATAGTAGAGCCATTCCTTTGCTGAATCAGCTAGAGAGAATGGGAAGGCTCTCAACTTAACTTGCTCTTCCGTGACCCCTGTTGGTCTCATGCTTGAGCAAACTACATGGAATTCCTTGAGGTGCTTATTTGGATCCTCTCCTGCAAAACCATGAAAAGTTGGGAGAAGATGAATCAAACCAGATTTTAATTCAAAAGCTACCTCAAGATTAGCATATTCAATGCATAATGGTTGTTGACCCAAGTCCGGAGCGGCTAGCTCCTTGAGAGTTCGGTTGTCAGCTGCTGCCATCTCTCCTTGCTTCTCTTGGATGTTTTGAATCAACTCCTCAATTGGTTGTTGGTGAGAAGTTATAAATTCCCGAATTTTCCTAAGTCGTAAGTCTTCTTCGGGGGCTTGGAACATTCACTAATAAAAAAAAAATAAGAAAGTAAATAATTAGAACAGAAAATAAGAATAAACCAATAAACTAATAAACTAAAGAAAGCAATCCCCGGCAACGGCGCCAAAAATTTGATGCACCCAAAAGAGTGTATCTTATTTAACCTTGCACTAAAAAGATCAATTGTAAGTATAATGATTAGCAAGGGTCGAGTCCTCAGGGATTGGGTTTTAATCTATGAGTTATTAGTTTATAACTAACGTTCAAAGAAAACAATAAAAGAAAAGGGGTTTTTTGAAGCCAGATTTAAACTAAAGTAAATAATAAGAATAAGATGCAAGGCGGTATAACCAGCCAATAAAAATAAATATAAAAAATAAGCAAACTAAAAGTAAGAAAACAAGAAAGTAAGAAGAATCAAATATGAAAAATATGGTTAAGGTTTCATTCTCCACCACTAGACATCATTAAGAATCAATTTCAGATCTATCAATATCAACCAACTATCAAAGTTAACAACCGTAGATAACAACAAGCTCTGTTATCCCAATCTTTCCTTAATTTGTCGTTAAATAGAACAAGCTCTCTATTTAATCTCTAACCATTAAACAACCTAGAATAAGCTCTCTAAATTCAATTTAATGGCAGCTTTATGATGAGAAAGTGATAACTCGTATAATTATATAGTTTTTAGTTATGTTTTATTATTGTTTTGTGTCAAATACGAGTTATTATTGTTTAGTCTAATTGTGTTTATGATCTTTTATATTTTTATGTAATTTGGTGTTTTTCACAAGTTTCTTTTAGTCATTTCAGATTACTAGAATTAAGGGCAAATCCAGTTCAATTCCAGTTCCGACACCTTTTGCCATATCAGCTATATCTGGAGTTTCACTGAAGCAATAAGGCTGAAATTTTAACCGTGCAAAGTTAAGAGGCATATCTATCTTTTTCATGTTTTACACTTCTTGAAACGGAGTCGTTTGCCCTAGCGAAATCAACCATCAAGTTGGCTGATGTGCAATGACGTCTGTGCTGACCTGTTTTCGTATTTTGCCCATATCTTCTTCTCCACATCAGCAAATGAGCTGATTCCAACGGCTATGAATCAGTAACTCATAGGGGAACATTTTTCTAGAAGACCATGTGATCAGATCAGGCCTCCAAGATTGACAAAATGGACCATCAAGTTGGCTGATCAAAATGGTCATACAATATGACGAAAATTGTTAGAAAAATGCACCCACCTATTATACCTACCTTTGAAATTTGTAAAGCTTGTCTCTTGTCATTTAGCCCTCCAAAATGTGTATAAATAGAGGGCCTTGGATGATTGTAGAGGATCATATTGTACATAGGTAGGATATTAGCCATTGTAATAAAATTCTCTAAGTTTTCTTCTTCTTTCTTTTCTCTAGTTTTCTTTTTCTTTAGAAAGAGCAAGAGGTTGGATAATTAATATTATTCTTCTTCTTCTTTCTTTCTTTTATTTTCTTCTTAGATTCTATTTAATTTTATGTTTATAATGCCTATGCTAGGCTAAACTTCTATTTGGTTAAGGGTGATTTCAAAGCCCTAGACATGTTTTGTGATTGATTTTCAGATTCTATCTATCATTAATTTTCTATCAAAGTTGCTTATGTTCTTCTACAAGAATTGTTCATGATGTTGTCTTGATTTATTTAGGTGTACAACTAGATAGATCTTGATAATTATCTATTGCTAGTTTAGGAGTCTTGATCCGTGTAATTGTCTTGATTTCCTATTCATAAGTGGCAATTTGTGATTAATGATTATGGTCAAGTTTTCAATAATTGCAAAGTGGAACATAACCTAAGTTGAACAATCCGAGCTTATGTGTTTGTTGCTTAGATCAACCTATCTTTCTCATCATAAAGCTGCCATTAAATTGAATTTAGAGAGCTTATTCTAGGTTGTTTAATGGTTAGAGATTAAATAGAGAGCTTGTTCTATTTAACGACAAACTAAGGAAAGATTGGGGTAACAGAGCTTGTTGTTATCTACGGTTGTTAACTTTGATAGTTGGTTGATATTGATAGATCTAAAATTGATTCTTAATGATGTCTAGTGGTGGAGAATGAAACCTTAACCATATTTTTCATATTTAATTCTTCTTACTTACTTGTTTTCTTACTTTTAGTTTGCTTATTTTTTATATTTATTTTTATTGGCTGGTTATACCGCCTAATTTGTATATTAACTTTGTTTTATTTTTATTGGCTGGTTATACCGCCTAATTTAGTATATATATTTTTATTGGCTGGTTATACCGCCTAATTTAGTATATATATTTTTATTGGCTGGTTATACCGCCTTGCATCTTATTCTTATTATTTACTTAGTTTAAATCTGGCTTCAAAAACCCCTTTTCTTTTATTGTTCTTGAATTTAAGTTTTAAACTATTAACTTATAAACTAAAACCCAATCCCTGAGGACTCGACCCTTGCTAACTACTATACTTACAATTTATCTTTTTAGTGCAAGGTTAAATAAGATACACTCTTTTGGGTGCATCAAATTTTTGGCGCCGTTGCCGGGGATTGTTTTCTTTAGTTTATTTGTTACAAGGTTAAACAAGATTGCAGAAACGATTTCCTCCTTTTCCTCGAAATATTTTACTGAAGCTTTACCAAGTTCGATTTGAAAGATTAAGAATGCTTATTGATAACTCGTATAATTATATAGTTTTTAGTTATGTTTTATTATTGTTTTGTGTCAAATACGAGTTATTATTGTTTAGTCTAATTGTGTTTATGATCTTTATGTATTTTGGTGTTTTTCACAAGTTTCTTTGAGTGATTTCAGATTACTAGAATTAAGGGTAAATCCAGTTCAGTTCCAGTTCCGACACCTTTTGCCATATCAGCTATATCTCGAGTTTCACTGAAGCAATAAGGCTGCAATTTGTAGCCGTGCAAAGCTAAGAGGCATATTTATCTTTTTCATGTTTTACACTTCTTGAAACGGAGTCGTTTTCCCTAGCGAAATCGACCATGAAGTTGGCTGATGTGCAATGACGTCTGTGCTGACCTGTTTTCGTATTTTGCCCATATCTTCTTATCCACATCAGCAAATGAGCTGATTCCAACGGCTATGGATCAGTAACTGATAGGGTAACATTTTTCTAGAAGATCATGTGATCAGATAAGGCCTGCAAAATTGACAAAATCGACGATCAAGTTGGCTGATCAAAATCGTCATGTATGACGAAAATTGTTAGAAAATGCACCCACCTATTATACCTACCTTTGAAATTTGTAAAGCTTGTCTCTTGTCATTTAGCCCTTCAAAATGTGTATAAATAGAGGGCCTTGGATGATTGTAAGGCATCATATTGTACATAGGTAGGATATTAGCCATTGTAATAAAATTCTCTAAGTTTTCTTCTTCTTTCTTTTCTCTAGTTTTCTTTTTCTTTAGAGAGAGCAAGAGGTTGGATAATTAATATTCTTCCTCTTCTTCTTTCTTTCTTTTATTTTCTTCTTAGATTTTCTTTAATTTTATGTTTATGTTTACAATGCCTATGCTAGGCTAAACTTCTATTTGGTTAAGGGTGATTTCAAAGCTCTAGACATGTTTTATAATTGATTTTCAGATTCTATCTATCATTAATTTTCTATCAAAGTTGCTTATGTTCTTCTACAAGAATTGTTCATGATGTTGTCTTGATTTGTTTAGGTGTACAACTAGATAGATCTTGATAATTATCTATTGCTAGTTTAGGAGTCTTGATCCGTGTAATTGTCTTGATTTCCTATTCATAAGTGGCAATTTGTGATTAATGATTATGGTCAAGTTTTCAATAATTGCAAAGTGGAACATAACCTAAGTTGAACAATCCGAGCTTATGTGTTTGTTGCTTAGATCAACCTATCTTTCTCATCATAAAGCTGCCATTAAATTGAATCTAGAGAGCTTATTCTAGGTTGTTTGATGGTTAGAGATTAAATAGAGAGCTTGTTCTATTTAACGACAAACTAAGGAAAGATTGGGATAACAGAGCTTGTTGTTATCTACGGTTGTTAACTTTGATAGTTGGTTGATATTGATAGATCTGAAATTGATTCTTAATGATGTCTAGTGGTGGAGAATGAAACCTTAACCATATTTTTCATATTTGATTCTTCTTACTTACTTGTTTTCTTACTTTTATAGTTTGCTTATTTTTAAAAGTATATTTATTTTTATTGGCTGGTTATACCGCCTAATTTGTATATTAACTTTGTTTTATTTTTATTGGCTGGTATTACCGCCTAATTTAGTATATATATTTTTATTGGCTGGTTATACCGCCTAATTTAGTATATATATTTTTATTGGCTGGTTATACCGCCTTGCATCTTATTCTTATTATTTACTTTATTTTAAATCTGGCTTCAAAAACCCCTTTTCTTTTATTGTTTTCTTTGAATGTAAGTTATAAACTAATAACTCATAAATTAAAACCCAATCCCTGAGGACTCGACCCTTGCTAACTACTATACTTACAATTGATCTTTTTAGTGCAAGGATAAATAAGATACACTCTTTTGGGTGCATCAAATTTTTGGCGCCGTTACCGGGGATTGTTTTCTTTAGTTTATTTGTTACTTGGTTTATTCTTATTTTCAGTTCTAATGAGTTTTATTTTCTTGTACATACGGGTTTTTCTGATCAAATTTTGAAAAAAAAAATATAAAAAAAAAAAAAAAACGATGGAATTGAGCAATCTAACACTTGAAGAGTTGGTGGCATACATGAACATGGAGAATCAACAAGCCAATCTCACCTTCCCAGTTCAACAATTGGCCATGGGAGGATGTCAAGGCCATCAAGTGTTCCAAGACCAACAGTATGATCATTACTCAAACACTTACCATGAGGGATGGTGGGATCATACTAATTATGGCTACTCGAAAAATTACCAAGAAGTAGATCCTTATGCCAATTACACTCATCCATCTAGCTTCAATCAATCATGGTCCCAAGAACCAGATCTTTTTCAACCACCACATATGACTCAAAACTCAGGTACTTCTTTAGAAGATCTTGTCTATTCTCTTGTTACTGATACATTGCAATTTCAACAGGAAACAAGGGCAAGCATCCAGAGTTTGGAAAAGCAAATGATCCAATTGACTAGTAGTATGGTGGGATGGGTAGCACAAAGATCTGAAGAACTCCCTGCCCAAACAATGATTAACCCAAAGGAGAATACTACTATTGTGACCTTGAGGAATGAGGAACAAGATGAGGATGAGACAAAATTAGAGATGAATTCTATTCTTGAGGATAATGAAGCCAATGATCCAAATAAGAGTATTTCAGCACCTGAGGTAACGTTTGAGATTCCAATTTTTACTAATGTTTCTTCTCCACCTTTTCCTAGTAGATTCGCAAAGTTCAAGGAGGATGAACATGAACAAGACACGCTGGAAACCTTAAACAGTTTGTTTGTGGATGTCATTCAACAAGTACCAAAAGATGCACCATTCCTCGATGAGATATGCACCACCAAGGATGATGGAATAATACTTGTAATGGAGAATGCATCCACTGTTGTGCAAAGAAAGCTTCCTCTCAAACGCATAAATTTGGGAAATTTCATGCATGAGCCTGACAAGCCTAAAAAGCCAAGAAGGGGTGTTGGTTAGATTCAAAACACTAACTCAAGTGTTAATTGGGAAGGCAGCCCAATTAAAGATGAAATTGCCAATCTTCCATATTCAGATTTGCTTTCTCTTTCTTTTCCTTTTTCTTTTATTATTTTTATTATTTTTATTGTTTTTATTTTTATTTCTTATGTTTCTTTGTTAATTGTGTTTACTGTTTTTAAGTTCATTTAGGCTGCATAAGTTTCTTTTGTTTAATAGTTCTTTTCTCTTACATATAATTCTTGCATTGGGGGATAATAGCATTACATTGAGGACAATGTAAAAATTATGTGTGGGGGGAAGAATTTAGGATTTTATTTAGAGTGTTTTGTTTTTGAGTCTTTTATGTTGTTTTTCTTTCTGATCCTTGTTTTGAAAATAACTAGATGTAAATATAATTTTTATTTTTTTTAACCCCGGTTAAATGGCGGATAACGGTACTCCGTGATTATTTAAATCAGTTCCATCAGCTACCCACAAAACTGATATTGTATATAAATTTCTCTTCCAATTTCTCTTTCAATTTTTTTTCAATTTTTTTTCAGGATGGATGATATTCTCACAAGATTGCAGAAACGATTTCCTCCCTTTCCTCGAAATATTTTACTGAAGCTTTACCACGTTCGATTTGAAAGATTAAGAATGCTTATGCACAAAGGGATTCCTGGAGACATACGTTGGATAATTGAAGCCAAGGTACGTGAAGATGAATATCTTCCTGTTTTGCATTTACCAGGTACAGGTAGAAGCACTTTTGCAAAGAAGCGACGAGCAAAGCGCATGAGTTCAAATTGCCACAAATGTGCACGATGGACGTGTAATGGTAAATGTCGTTCTATTGGGATTCCGTCCTCTAATCGAGATGATAAAATTGAATTCATTAAGGATGGACTGAGTAAGGAGAATTTGGGTAATATCCAACTTTCTCTTGAGACGCATCCTCGTAGAGACGTACAAAGAGAAATTCTTGATTTATGGCCGCAATTCCAAAGGGAATGGCAACATCTTGGGAATCTGATGTTAAAAGACCCTGTTTGCCAGCTTGTAAGAAAACTGGATGGGAAGCATATCCTCGACTCATAGAAGGCGTTTAAGCCGTTTCTGGACGTAAAACCAGAGGAAGATGTGAGCCACAATCACAACTACAATAAATGACTTCTCAGCTTTTGGTTTGATTTGCAATAACTTTATTTCGGTTTAATTTACGTGTTATTCGATTTGTGTAATTATTCTCATTTTTTTTATTTGTCTTTTACGATTGATTTTTCTTCTCTTTTTTATTTTCTTCCTGAAATCACGCAAAAATCTTTTGTTAGGTTAACATTTTCTTCTGACAGGTCAAATACACTTTCGGCGACATTATTACTCTTGACTTTTACGGTTGATTTTTCTTCTCTTTTTGATTTTCTTCCTGAAATCACGCAAAAATCTTTTGTTAGGTTAACATTTTCTTCTGACAGGTCAGATACACTTTCGGCGACATTATTACTCTTGTCTGATTCACTACTCAGTCCTCTATATATTACACCATGTACTCATTCTCTTTCAGGCACTCGAAAAAAAGAAAAAAAAAAGAAAAAAAAAATGGAAAGTACTTCTTCCCAACGCATTAAAAAAATTTGTGTTTTTGGAAGTGCTTATCCAGGGAAAAATAACATATTCGCTGATGAAGCCATAAGAGTTGGAGTAATACTTGCCCAACAAAAGATCCAGTTGATTTATGGAGGCGGTAGTACGGGTTTAATGGGAGCAGTCGCTACAGCAGCACACGCCGGAGGAAGTCCAGTTCTAGGAATCGTGCCAAAACTATTCACAGATTTTTGTGGACCTACCTTGGGTAAGGAAATACAAGTCTGGAGTGTCCCTGAACGGATAACAATCATGTACCATTCTGCCGATGCATTCATTGCTTTACCAGGAGGTCTGGGTACATTGGAAGAAATAGCTTGCGTGGCTTCTTGGTCATCTTTGGTCACAAATAAGAAACCCATTGGTTTGCTTAATATTAATGGTTATTTTAGTAATTTGCTTTCATATTTAGATAATGCTGTGCATAATGGATTCATGTTTTCAGAGGCAAGGAGAACCATAATTTCTGCTACAACCATTGAAGATTTACTCAAAAAGCTCCAAGCTTATGAGTATTTATCTGCTACGGTTGTTTCGCAAACGCTCGGAAAAAGAAAAAGAGATATGGACGAGCAAGGAGTGGATTGTACTTTGTCTTTGTGACATTATCTAACATTTTGTTTGTTGTGTCTCAGTTATAATAAGTGGTTAGCAACCTCTGCAGGTAATATCTCCTAAATTCTACCTTTAGTAGGGGGTAAGGGACATATTTTGCTAATTTAAAAAAAAAAAAAAAATTTTGATGTGTTTTAAGCCATTTAGAAGTATTCATTCTGAACAAGGTCTGAGTAAGGGAGACTTGAGACATACCTTGTCAGTTTGATTTCTTCTTTTCAAAAAAAAAAAAAAAAAAAGTTTGTTGTGTTTTAAGCAATTTAGAAGTATTCATTCTGGACAAGGTCTGAGTAAGGGAGACTTGAGACATACCTTGTCAGTTTGATTTTAATCTTTTTATGTTTACTTGTTAATTTTTGTTTAGTATTTTAGGATTATTTAGGTTGCATGAGTTTGTTTTGTTTTGTTTTGAGTCTTAGTTGTTCCTATTCTTATGTTATTAGTTCTTTTCTCTTACACATGATTCTTTCATTTGGTTTAATAGACTTACATTGAGGACAATGTAAGAATTAAGTGTGGGGGGAATGATTTAGGATTTCTTTTATTTTTGTCTACTATTTTTTTTATGAGTCTTTATTATTATTATTATTATTATTATTTTAGTGTGTTTTAGTTCCTTTTTAATACAATGATGAGATATGAATTGCATAAGTCTAAAACAGATTTATTAGTGAGAAGATTTTCATGAGAATTGAGCTTGATGTCAACCTTTTTATGAGCCAATGTTAATATGATATGTTGATTGAGAAAGAAGCATGTTTAGACTTAATCTGACTTGTATAATCATCCTTGTGAGTTTTTGAGCCTATAATGATTGATGCATTATACAAATCAATCTAATTTCTTTCTTGAGTGCTCTTATGATTACATGATTCTCTAGAACTTGCTTTAAACCGTTTGAGACTATATTGATACATGTGACAACATGAATATGATAGAGGCATTAGGATTATAACCAGAGCCAAACAGCCATCCATTTTTAATGTTCTAAGAGAACATCCCCACTAGTGAGCCAATTTGAGCCTACATTAAATATGATGTTTTATTGGCAACCACAACTTACACCTAGCCTAAATATACTTATATCCTTACCCTTGTTCTAAAGATGGATTATATATTTTGAGACATATTGCAAAAAAAACAAGGGATATTTTTAGTTAAAAATTTGGGTTAGAAACAAGAAATAAATGTGGGGGGAAAAGAAAAGAAAAGTCAAGAGAAAAAGAAATGGAATACGGGCAAATACATTCCTATGTAAAAAAAAAAAATATGAATCATCTCTTGAATTTGTGGAAAAAGAAAAAGATGTTACAAAGTTGTTTAGAATGAAGAAAAGGCCCAACATGAATATCCGGCCTAGGTGACTATGTACTTGTAAAGAGTTTTGAGAAGTTTCTTTGTATGATCTTTTTATGTCTCTAAACTTTATGAACTCTTTGGAACCTTTGTGATATCTTTATCCTTTTGTTCTTCAACCACATTACAAACCCCTTGGCCCCATTACAACCTTGATTAAAGACCTCTTGATTCATGAAGTTGTATGATCTAAATAGTGGAGAATAGGTGGACAAGCAAGAATATGGTAGAACTGTTTTCATGAGATTCATTGAGTGTAAACACTTCACCACTACTTTAAAGAGTGAAAATCATGAGGGTATCCCATGTGAGAACTTGAGATTAAATTTGAACATGCACTATTTTGATTAAGATATGTTATGCTAATATTGGCTTAACTCAAACAATTTACATTCAAGCATGATTTTTTGTGAAATTCTTTAAGCTATTGATTAGTTTATAAGACTTGTTCAAAGATTGTCTCTAATTTGTATTGAAAGGATTAGGAATAAATATTTTTAGTATATGTAGTTTATTTATATTTTAGTTTTTCAATGTTTGTGGGTATCGTTCTAGTAAACCCTCACTAGACTAAACTCGTCCACTAGGGACACCTAGGGGTTTAAAGGCTTGTGTCACATGCTAAGTGCCACCGTGATTTCCTACGAAAGTGGATTAGATTAGATTTTCTTATTTTATTTTTATTGAGTCGTTGCTAG
Organism: Fremontodendron californicum; assembly: GCA_030761205.1. Taxonomy (NCBI): domain Eukaryota; kingdom Viridiplantae; phylum Streptophyta; class Magnoliopsida; order Malvales; family Malvaceae; genus Fremontodendron; species Fremontodendron californicum. Next base: position 27,536,074 of record JAULJL010000009.1, read on the forward strand.
GGACTAGCAACAATCTAAGTGTGGGGGTGTGATAACTCGTATAATTATATAGTTTTTAGTTATGTTTTATTATTGTTTTATGTCAAATACGAGTTATTATTGTTTAGTCTAATTGTGTTTATGATCTTTATGTATTTTGGTGTTTTTCACAAGTTTCTTTGAGTGATTTCAGATTACTAGAATTAAGGGTAAATCCAGTTCAGTTCCAGTTCCGACACCTTTTGCCATATCAGCTATATCTCGAGTTTCACTGAAGCAATAAGGCTGCAATTTGTAGCCGTGCAAAGCTAAGAGGCATATTTATCTTTTTCATGTTTTACACTTCTTGAAACGGAGTCGTTTTCCCTAGCGAAATCGACCATGAAGTTGGCTGATGTGCAATGACGTCTGTACTGACCTGTTTTCGTATTTTGCCCATATCTTCTTATCCACATCAGCAAATGAGCTGATTCCAACGGTTATGGATCAGTAACTGATAGGGTAACATTTTTCTAGAAGATCATGTGATCAGATAAGGCCTGAAAAATTGACAAAATCGACCATCAAGTTGGCTGATCAAAATCGTCATGTATGACGAAAATTGTTAGAAAATGCACCCACCTATTATACCTACCTTTGAAATTTGTAAAGCTTGTCTCTTGTCATTTAGCCCTTCAAAATGTGTATAAATAGAGGGCCTTGGATAATTGTAAGGCATCATATTGTACATAGGTAGGATATTAGCCATTGTAATAAAATTCTCTAAGTTTTCTTCTTCTTTCTTTTCTCTAGTTTTCTTTTTCTTTAGAGAGAGCAAGAGGTTGGATAATTAATATTCTTCCTCTTCTTCTTTCTTTCTTTTATTTTCTTCTTAGATTTTCTTTAATTTTATGTTTATGTTTACAATGCCTATGCTAGGCTAAACTTCTATTTGGTTAAGGGTGATTTCAAAGCTCTAGACATGTTTTATAATTGATTTTCAGATTCTATCTATCATTAATTTTCTATCAAAGTTGCTTATGTTCTTCTACAAGAATTGTTCATGATGTTGTCTTGATTTGTTTAGGTGTACAACTAGATAGATCTTGATAATTATCTATTGCTAGTTTAGGAGTCTTGATCCGTGTAATTGTCTTGATTTCCTATTCATAAGTGGCAATTTGTGATTAATGATTATGGTCAAGTTTTCAATAATTGCAAAGTGGAACATAACCTAAGTTGAACAATCCGAGCTTATGTGTTTGTTGCTTAGATCAACCTATCTTTCTCATCATAAAGCTGCCATTAAATTGAATCTAGAGAGCTTATTCTAGGTTGTTTGATGGTTAGAGATTAAATAGAGAGCTTGTTCTATTTAACGACAAACTAAGGAAAGATTGGGATAACAGAGCTTGTTGTTATCTACGGTTGTTAACTTTGATAGTTGGTTGATATTGATAGATCTGAAATTGATTCTTAATGATGTCTAGTGGTGGAGAATGAAACCTTAACCATATTTTTCATATTTGATTCTTCTTACTTACTTGTTTTCTTACTTTTCTAGTTTGCTTATTTTTAAAAGTATATTTATTTTTATTGGCTGGTTATACCGCCTAATTTGTATATTAACTTTGTTTTATTTTTATTGGCTGGTATTACCGCCTAATTTAGTATATATATTTTTATTGGCTGGTTATACCGCCTAATTTAGTATATATATTTTTATTGGCTGGTTATACCGCCTTGCATCTTATTCTTATTATTTACTTTAGTTTAAATCTGGCTTCAAAAACCCCTTTTCTTTTATTGTTTTCTTTGAATGTAAGTTATAAACTAATAACTCATAAATTAAAACCCAATCCCTGAGGACTCGACCCTTGCTAACTACTATACTTACAAATGATCTTTTTAGTGCAAGGTTAAATAAGATACACTCTTTTGGGTGCATCACTTATGCACAAAGGGATTCATGAAGACATACGTTGGATAATTGAAGCCAAGGTACGTGAAGATGAATATCTTCCTGTTTTGCATTTACCAGGTACAGGTAGAAGCACTTTTGCAAAGAAGCGACGAGCAAAGCGCATGAGTTCAAATTGCCACAAATGTGCACGATGGACGTGTAACGGTAAATGTCGTTCTATTGGGATTCCGTCCTCTAATCGAGATGATAAAATTGAATTCATTAAGGATGGACTGACTAAGGAGAATTTGGGTAATATCCAACTTTCTCTTGAGACGCATCCTAGTGGAGACGTACAAAGAGAAATTCTTGATTTATGGCCGCAATTCCAAAGGGAATGGCAACATCTTGGGAATCTGATGTTAAAAGACCCTGTTTGCCAGCTTGTAAGAAAACTGGATGGGAAGCATATCCTCGACTCATAGAAGGCGTTTAAGCCGTTTCTGGACGTAAAACCAGAGGAAGATGTGAGCCACAATCACAACTACAATAAATAACTTCTCAGCTTTTGGTTTGATTTGCAATAACTTTATTTTGGTTTAATTTACGTGTTGTTCGATTTGTGTAATTATTCTCATTTTTTTATTTGTCTTTTACGGTTGATTTTTCTTCTCTTTTTGATTTTCTTCCTGAAATCACGCAAAAATCTTTTGTTAGGTTAACATTTTCTTCTGACAGGTCAAATACACTGGCGACATTATTACTCTTGACTTTTACGGTCGATTTTTCTTCTCTTTTTGATTTTCTTCCTGAAATCACGCAAAAATCTTTTGTTAGGTTAACATTTTCTTCTGACAGGTCAGATACACTTTCGGCGACATTATTACTCTTGTCTGATTCACTACTCAGTCCTCTATATATTACACCATGTACTCATTCTCTTTCAGGCACTCGAAAAAAAAAAAAGAAAAAAAAATGGAAAGTACTTCGTCCCAACGCATTAAAAAAATTTGTGTCTTTGGAGGTGCTTATCCAGGGAAAAATAACATATTCGCTGATGAAGCCATAAGAGTTGGAGTAATACTTGCCCAACAAAAGATCCACTTGATTTATGGAGGCGGTAGTACGGGTTTAATGGGAGCAGTCGCTACAGCAGCACACGCCGGAGGAAGTTCAGTTCTAGGAATCGTGCCAAAACTATTCACAAGTTTTTGTGGACCTACCGTGGGTAAGGAAATACAAGTCTGGAGTGTCCCTGAACGGATAACAATCATGTACCATTCTGCCGATGCATTCATTGCTTTACCAAGAGGTCTGGGTACATTGGAAGAAATAGCTTGCGTGGCTTCTTGGTCATCTTTGGTCACAAATAAGAAACCCATTGGTTTGCTTAATATTAATGGTTATTTTAGTAATTTGCTTTTATATTTAGATAATGCTGTGGATAATGGATTCATGTTTTCAGAGGCAAGGAGAACCATAATTTCTGCTACAACCATTGAAGATTTACTTAAAAAGCTCCAAGCTTATGAGTGTTTATCTGCTACGGTTGTTTCGCAAACGCTCGGAAAAAGAAAAAAAGATATGGACGAGCAAGGAGTGGATTGCACTTTGTCTTTGTGACATTATCTAACATTTTTTTTGTTGTGTCTCAGTTATAATAAGTGGTTAGCAACCTCTACAGGTAATATCTCCTAAATTTTACCTTCTTAAAAAAAAAAAAAAAAAAGGTTTGTTGTGTTTTAAGCAATTTAGAAGTATTCATTCTGAACAAGGTCTGAGTAAGGGAGACTTGAGACATACCTTGTCAGTTTGATTTCTTCTTTTCAAAAAAAAAAAAAATAAAAAAAAGAAATTTGTGTTTTAAGCCATTTAAAAGTATTCATTCTGAACAAGGTCTGAGTAAGGGAGACTTGAGACATACCTTGTCAGTTTGATTTTAATCTTTTTATGTTTGCTTGTTAATTTTTGTTTAGTATTTTAGGATTATTTAGGTTGCATGGTTTTGTTTTGTTTTGAGTCTTAGTTGTTCCTATTCTTATGTTATTAGTTCTTTTCTCTTACACATGATTCTTTCATTTGAGTTAATAGACTTACATTGAGGACAATGTAAGAATTAAGTGTGGGGGGAATGATTTAGGATTTCTTTTATTTTTGTCTACTTTTTTTTTTATGAGTCTTTATTATTATTATTATTTTTTTTAGTGTGTTTTAGTTCCTTTTTAATACAATGATGAGATATGAATTGCATAAGTCTAAAACAGATTTATTAGTGAGAAGATTTTCATGAGAATTGAGCTTGATGTCAACCTTTTTATGAGCCAATGTTAATATGATATGTTGATTGAGAAAGAAGCATGTTTAGACTTAATCTGACTTGTATAATCATCCTTGTGAGTTTTTGAGCCTATAATGATTGATGCATTATACAAATCAATCTAATTTCTTTCTTGAGTGCTCTTATGATTACATGATTCTCTAGAACTTGCTTTAAACCGTTTGAGACTATATTGATACATGTGACAACATGAATATGATAGAGGCATTAGGATTATAACCAGAGCCAAACAGCCATCCATTATTAATGTTCTAAGAGAACATCCCCACTAGTGAGCCAATTTGAGCCTACATTAAATATGATGTTTTATTGGTAACCACAACTTACACCTAGCCTAAATATACTTATATTTTTTACCCTTGTTCTAAAGATGGATTATATATTTTGAGACATATTGCAAAAAAAAAAAAAAAACAAGGGATATTTTTAGTTAAAAGTTTGGGTTAGAAACAAGAAATAAGTGTGGGGGGAAAAGAAAAGAAAAGTCAAGAGAAAAGAAATGGAATAGTGGCAAATATATTCCTATGGAAAAAAAAAATGAATCATCTCTTGAATTTGTGGAAAAAGAAAAAGATGTTACAAAGTTGTTTAGAATGAAGAAAAGGCCCAACATGAATATCCGGCCTAGGTGACTATGTACTTGTAAAGAGTTTTGAGAAGTTTCTTTATATGATCTTTTTATGTCTCTAAACTTTATGAACTCTTTGGAACCTTTGTGATATCTTTATCCTTTTGTTCTTCAACCACATTACAAACCCCTTGGCCCCATTACAACCTTGATTAAAGACCTCTTGATTCATGAAGTTGTATGATCTAAATAGTGGAGAATAGGTGGACAAGCAAGAATATGGTAGAACTGTTTTCATGAGATTGATTGAGTGTAAACACTTCACCACTACTTTAAAGAGTGAAAATCATGAGGGTATCCCATGTGAGAAGTTGAGATTAAATTTGAACATGCAATATTTTGATTGAGATATGTTATGCTAATATTGGCTTAACTCAAACAATTTACATTCAAGCATGATTTTTTGTGAAATTCTTTAAGCTATTGATTAGTTTATAAGACTTGTTCAAAGATTGTCTCTAATTTATATTGAAAGGAATAGGAGTAAATATTTTCAGTATATGTAGTTTATTTATATTTTAGTTTTTCAATGTTTGTGGGTATCGTTCTAGTAAACCCTCACGAGACTAAACTCGTCCACTAGGGACACCTAGGGGTTTAAAGGCTTGTGTCACATGCTAAGTGCCACCGTGATTTCCTACGAAAATGGATTAGATTAGATTTTCTTATTTTATTTTTATTGAGTCGTTGCTAGGGACTAGCAACAATCTAAGTGTGGGGGTGTGATAACTCGTATAATTATATAGTTTTTAGTTATGTTTTATTATTGTTTTGTGTCAAATACGAGTTATTATTGTTTAGTCTAATTGTGTTTATGATCTTTTATATTTTTATGTAATTTGGTGTTTTTCACAAGTTTCTTTTAGTCATTTCAGATTACTAGAATTAAGGGCAAATCCAGTTCAATTCCAGTTCCGACACCTTTTGCCATATCAGCTATATCTGGAGTTTCACTGAAGCAATAAGGCTGAAATTTTAACCGTGCAAAGTTAAGAGGCATATCTATCTTTTTCATGTTTTACACTTCTTGAAACGGAGTCGGTTTCCCTAGCGAAATCAACCATCAAGTTGGCTGATGTGCAATGACGTCTGTCCTGAGCAGTTTTCGCATTTTGACCATATCGTCCGATACACATCAGCAAATGAGCTGATTCCAACGGCTATGGATCACTAACTGATAGGGGAACATTTGTCTAGAAGACCATGTGATCAGATAAAGCCTCCAATATTGAAGAAATCGACCATCAAGTTGGCTGATGTGCAATGACGTCTGTGCTGACCTGTTTTCGTATTTTGCCCATATCTTCTTCTCCACATCAGCAAATGAGCTGATTCCAACGGCTATGAATCAGTAACTCATAGGGGAACATTTTTCTAGAAGACCATGTGATCAGATCAGGCCTCCAAGATTGACAAAATCGACCATCAAGTTGGCTGATCAAAATGGTCATACAATATGACGAAAATTGTTAGAAAAATGCACCCACCTATTATACCTACCTTTGAAATTTGTAAAGCTTGTCTCTTGTCATTTAGCCCTCCAAAATGTGTATAAATAGAGGGCCTTGGATGATTGTAGAGGATCATATTGTACATAGGTAGGATATTAGCCATTGTAATAAAATTCTCTAAGTTTTCTTCTTCTTTCTTTTCTCTAGTTTTCTTTTTCTTTAGAAAGAGCAAGAGGTTGGATAATTAATATTATTCTTCTTCTTCTTTCTTTCTTTTATTTTCTTCTTAGATTCTATTTAATTTTATGTTTATAATGCCTATGCTAGGCTAAACTTCTATTTGGTTAAGGGTGATTTCAAAGCCCTAGACATGTTTTGTGATTGATTTTCAGATTTTATCTATCATTAATTTTCTATCAAAGTTGCTTATGTTCTTCTACAAGAATTGTTCATGATGTTGTCTTGATTTATTTAGGTGTACAACTAGATAGATCTTGATAATTATCTATTGCTAGTTTAGGAGTCTTGATCCGTGTAATTGTCTTGATTTCCTATTCATAAGTGGCAATTTGTGATTAATGATTATGGTCAAGTTTTCAATAATTGCAAAGTGGAACATAACCTAAGTTGAACAATCCGAGCTTATGTGTTTGTTGCTTAGATCAACCTATCTTTCTCATCATAAAGCTGCCATTAAATTGAATTTAGAGAGCTTATTCTAGGTTGTTTAATGGTTAGAGATTAAATAGAGAGCTTGTTCTATTTAACGACAAACTAAGGAAAGATTGGGGTAACAGAGCTTGTTGTTATCTACGGTTGTTAACTTTGATAGTTGGTTGATATTGATAGATATAAAATTGATTCTTAATGATGTCTAGTGGTGGAGAATGAAACCTTAACCATATTTTTCATATTTAATTCTTCTTACTTACTTGTTTTCTTACTTTTAGTTTGCTTATTTTTTATATTTATTTTTATTGGCTGGTTATACCGCCTAATTTGTATATTAACTTTGTTTTATTTTTATTGGCTGGTTATACCGCCTAATTTAGTATATATATTTTTATTGGCTGGTTATACCGCCTTGCATCTTATTCTTATTATTTACTTAGTTTAAATCTGGCTTCAAAAACCCCTTTTCTTTTATTGTTCTTGAATTTAAGTTTTAAACTATTAACTTATAAACTAAAACCCAATCCCTGAGGACTCGACCCTTGCTAACTACTATACTTACAATTTATCTTTTTAGTGCAAGGTTAAATAAGATACACTCTTTTGGGTGCATCAAAAAAAAAATTATATTTACATCTAGTGTTTTTCAAAACAAGGATCAGAAAGAAAAACAACATAAAAAGACTCAAAAACAAAACACTCTAAATAAAATCCTAAATTCTCCCCCCCACACATAATTCTTACATTGTCATTAATGTAATGCTATTATCCCCCAATGCAAGAATTATATATAAGAGAAAAGAACTATTAAACAAAAGAAACTTATGCAGCCTAAATGAACTTAAAAGCAGTAAACACAATTAACAAAGAAACATAAGAAATAAAATAAAAACAATAAAAATAATAAAAGAAAAAGGAAAAGAAAGAGAAAGCAAATCTGAATATGGAAGGTTGGCAATTTCATCTTTAATTGGGCTGCCTTCCCAATTAACACTTGAGTTAGTGTTTTAATCTAACCAACACCCCTTCTTGGCTTTTTAGGCTTGTCAGGCTCATACATGAAATTTCCCAAATTTATGCGTTTGAGAGGTAGCTTTCTTTGCACAACAGTGGATGCATTCTCCATTACAAGTATTATTCCATAATCCTTGGTGATGCATATCTCATCGAGGAATGGTGCATCTTTTGGTACTTGTTGAATGACATCCACAAACAAACTGTTTAAGGTTTCCAGCGTGTCTTGTTCATGTTCATCCTCCTTGAACTTTGCCAATCTACTAGGAAAAGGTGGAGAAGAAACATTAGTAAAAATTGGAATCTCAAACGTTACCTCAGGTGCCGAAATACTCTTATTTGGATCATTGGCTTCATTATCCTCAAGAATAGAATTCATCTCTAATTTTGTCTCATCCTCATCTTGTTCCTCATTCCTCAAGGTCACAATAGTAGCATTCTCCTTTGGGTTAATCATCGTTTGGGCAGAGAGTTCTTCAGATCTTTGTGCTACCCATCCCACCATACTACTAGTCAATTGGATCATTTGCTTTTCCAAACTCTGGATGCTTGCCCTTGTTTCCTGTTGAAATTGCAATGTATCAGTAACAAGAGAATAGACAAGATCTTCTAAAGAAGTACCTGAGTTTTGAGTCATATGTGGTGGTTGAAAAAGATCTGGTTCTTGAGACCATGATTGATTGAAGCTAGATGGATGAGTGTAATTGGCATAAGGATCTACTTCTTGGTAATTTTTCGAGTAGCCATAATTAGTATGATCCCACCATCCCTCATGGTAAGTGTTTGAGTAATGATCATACTGTTGGTCTTAGAACACTTGATGGCCTTGACATTCTCCCATGGCCAATTGTTGAACTGGGGAGGTGAGATTGGCTTGTTGATTCTCCATGTTCATGTATGCCACCAACTCTTCAAGTGTTAGATTGCTCAATTCCATCGTTTTTTTTTTTTTTTTTTTCAAAATTTGATAAGAAAAACCCGTATGTACAAGAAAACAAAACTCATTAGAACTGAAAATAAGAATAAACCAAGTAACAAATAAACTAAAGAAAACAATCCCCGGCAACGGCGCCAAAATTTTGATGCACCCAAAAGAGTGTATCTTATTTAACCTTGCACTAAAAAGATAAATTGTAAGTATAGTAGTTAGCAAGGGTCGAGTCCTCAGGGATTGGGTTTTAGTTTATAAGTTAATAGTTTAAAACTTAAATTCAAGAACAATAAAAGAAAAGGGGTTTTTGAAGCCAGATTTAAACTAAGTAAATAATAAGAATAAGATGCAAGGCGGTATAACCAGCCAATAAAAATATATATACTAAATTAGGCGGTATAACCAGCCAATAAAAATAAAACAAAGTTAATATACAAATTAGGCGGTATAACCAGCCAATAAAAATAAATATAAAAAATAAGCAAACTAAAAGTAAGAAAACAAGTAAGTAAGAAGAATTAAATATGAAAAATATGGTTAAGGTTTCATTCTCCACCACTAGACATCATTAAGAATCAATTTTAGATCTATCAATATCAACCAACTATCAAAGTTAACAACCGTAGATAACAACAAGCTCTGTTACCCCAATCTTTCCTTAGTTTGTCGTTAAATAGAACAAGCTCTCTATTTAATCTCTAACCATTAAACAACCTAGAATAAGCTCTCTAAATTCAATTTAATGGCAGCTTTATGATGAGAAAGATAGGTTGATCTAAGCAACAAACACATAAGCTCGGATTGTTCAACTTAGGTTATGTTCCACTTTGCAATTATTGAAAACTTGACCATAATCATTAATCACAAATTGCCACTTATGAATAGGAAATCAAGACAATTACACGGATCAAGACTCCTAAACTAGCAATAGATAATTATCAAGATCTATCTAGTTGTACACCTAAATAAATCAAGACAACATCATGAACAATTCTTGTAGAAGAACATAAGCAACTTTGATAGAAAATTAATGATAGATAGAATCTGAAAATCAATCACAAAACATGTCTAGGGCTTTGAAATCACCCTTAACCAAATAGAAGTTTAGCCTAGCATAGGCATTATAAACATAAAATTAAATAGAATCTAAGAAGAAAATAAAAGAAAGAAAGAAGAAGAAGAATAATATTAATTATCCAACCTCTTGCTCTTTCTAAAGAAAAAGAAAACTAGAGAAAAGAAAGAAGAAGAAAACTTAGAGAATTTTATTACAATGGCTAATATCCTACCTATGTACAATATGATCCTCTACAATCATCCAAGGCCCTCTATTTATACACATTTTGGAGGGCTAAATGACAAGAGACAAGCTTTACAAATTTCAAAGGTAGGTATAATAGGTGGGTGCATTTTTCTAACAATTTTCGTCATATTGTATGACCATTTTGATCAGCCAACTTGATGGTCGATTTTGTCAATCTTGGAGGCCTGATCTGATCACATGGTCTTCTAGAAAAATGTTCCCCTATGAGTTACTGATTCATAGCCGTTGGAATCAGCTCATTTGCTGATGTGGAGAAGAAGATATGGGCAAAATACGAAAACAGGTCAGCACAGACGTCATTGCACATCAGCCAACTTGATGGTCGATTTCTTCAATATTGGAGGCTTTATCTGATCACATGGTCTTCTAGACAAATGTTCCCCTATCAGTTAGCGATCCATAGCCGTTGGAATCAGCTCATTTGCTGATGTGTATCGGACGATATGGTCAAAATGCGAAAACTGCTCAGGACAGACGTCATTGCACATCAGCCAACTTGATGGTTGATTTCGCTAGGGAAAACGACTTCGTTTCAAGAAGTGTAAAACATGAAAAAGATAGATATGCCTCTTAACTTTGCACGGTTAAAATTTCAGCCTTATTGCTTCAGTGAAACTCCAGATATAGCTGATATGGCAAAAGGTGTCGGAACTGGAATTGAACTGGATTTGCCCTTAATTCTAGTAATCTGAAATGACTAAAAGAAACTTGTGAAAAACACCAAATTACATAAAAATATAAAAGATCATAAACACAATTAGACTAAACAATAATAACTCGTATTTGACACAAAACAATAATAAAACATAACTAAAAACTATATAATTATACGAGTTATCACACCCCCACACTTAGATTGTTGCTAGTCCCTAGCAACGACTCAATAAAAATAAAATAAGAAAATCTAATCTAATCCATTTTCGTAGGAAATCACGGTGGCACTTAGCATGTGACACAAGCCTTTAAACCCCTAGGTGTCCCTAGTGGACGAGTTTAGTCTCGTGAGGGTTTACTAGAACGATACCCACAAACATTGAAAAACTAAAATATAAATAAACTACATATACTGAAAATATTTACTCCTATTCCTTTCAATATAAATTAGAGACAATCTTTGAACAAGTCTTATAAACTAATCAATAGCTTAAAGAATTTCACAAAAAATCATGCTTGAATGTAAATTGTTTGAGTTAAGCCAATATTAGCATAACATATCTCAATCAAAATATTGCATGTTCAAATTTAATCTCAACTTCTCACATGGGATACCCTCATGATTTTCACTCTTTAAAGTAGTGGTGAAGTGTTTACACTCAATCAATCTCATGAAAACAGTTCTACCATATTCTTGCTTGTCCACCTATTCTCCACTATTTAGATCATACAACTTCATGAATCAAGAGGTCTTTAATCAAGGTTGTAATGGGGCCAAGGGGTTTGTAATGTGGTTGAAGAACAAAAGGATAAAGATATCACAAAGGTTCCAAAGAGTTCATAAAGTTTAGAGACATAAAAAGATCATATAAAGAAACTTCTCAAAACTCTTTACAAGTACATAGTCACCTAGGCCGGATATTCATGTTGGGCCTTTTCTTCATTCTAAACAACTTTGTAACATCTTTTTCTTTTTCCACAAATTCAAGAGATGATTCATATTTTTTTTTTCCATAGGAATATATTTGCCACTATTCCATTTCTTTTCTCTTGACTTTTCTTTTCTTTTCCCCCCACACTTATTTCTTGTTTCTAACCCAAACTTTTAACTAAAAATATCCCTTGTTTTTTTTTTTTTTGCAATATGTCTCAAAATATATAATCCATCTTTAGAACAAGGGTAAAAAATATAAGTATATTTAGGCTAGGTGTAAGTTGTGGTTACCAATAAAACATAATATTTAATGTAGGCTCAAATTGGCTCACTAGTGGGGATGTTCTCTTAGAACATTAATAATGGATGGCTGTTTGGCTCTAGTTATAATCCTAATGCCTCTATCATATTCATGTTGTCACATGTATCAATATAGTCTCAAACGGTTTAAAGCAAGTTCTAGAGAATCATGTAATCATAAGAGCACTCAAGAAAGAAATTAGATTGATTTGTATAATGCATCAATCATTATAGGCTCAAAAACTCACAAGGATGATTATACAAGTCAGATTAAGTCTAAACATGCTTCTTTCTCAATCAACATATCATATTAACATTGGCTCATAAAAAGGTTGACATCAAGCTCAATTCTCATGAAAATCTTCTCACTAATAAATCTGTTTTAGACTTATGCAATTCATATCTCATCATTGTATTAAAAAGGAACTAAAACACACTAAAAAAAATAATAATAATAATAAAGACTCATAAAAAAAAAAGTAGACAAAAATAAAAGAAATCCTAAATCAGAAAGATAGGTTGATCTAAGCAACAAACACATAAGCTCGGATTGTTCAACTTAGGTTATGTTCCACTTTGCAATTATTGAAAACTTGACCATAATCATTAATCACAAATTGCCACTTATGAATAGGAAATCAAGACAATTACACGGATCAAGACTCCTAAACTAGCAATAGATAATTATCAAGATCTATCTAGTTGTACACCTAAATAAATCAAGACAACATCATGAACAATTCTTGTAGAAGAACATAAGCAACTTTGATAGAAAATTAATGATAGATAGAATCTGAAAATCAATCACAAAACGTGTCTAGGGCTTTGAAATCACCCTTAACCAAATAGAAGTTTAGCCTAGCATAGGCATCATAAACATAAACATAAAATTAAAGAGAATCTAAGAAGGAAATAAAATAAAAAAAGAAGAAGAAGAAGAATATTAATTATCCAACCTCTTGCTCTTTCTAAAGAAAAAGAAAACTAGAGAAAAGAAAGAAGAAGAAAACTTAGAGAATTTTGTTAAAATGGCTAATATCCTACCAATCTCCAATATGATCCCTTACAATCATCCAAGGCCCTCTATTTATACACATTTTGGAGGGCTAAATGACAAGAGACAAGCTTTACAAATTTCAAAGGTAGGTATAATAGGTGGGTGCATTTTCTAACAATTTTCGTCATGTATGACGATTTTGATCAGCCAACTTGATGGTCAATTTTGTCAATTTTGGAGGCCTTATCTGATCACATGGTCTTCTAGACAAATGTTACCCTATCAGTTACTGATCCATAGCCGTTGGAATCAGCTCATTTTCTGATGTGGAAAAGAAGATATGGGCATAATACGAAAACAGGTCAGCACAGACGTCATTGCACATCAGCCAACTTGATGGTCGATTTCGCTAGGGAAAACGACTCCGTTTCAAGAAGTGTAAAACATGAAAAAGATAGATATGCCTCTTAGCTTTGCATGGCTACAAATTTCAACCTTATTGCTTCAGTGAAACTCGAGATATAGCTGATATGGCAAAAGGTGTCGGAATTGGAACTGAACTGGATTTGCCCTTAATTCTAGTAATCTGAAATCACTCAAAGAAACTTGTGAAAAACACCAAAATACATAAAAATATAAAAGATCATAAACACAATTAGACTAAACAATAATAACTCGTATTTGACACAAAACAATAATAAAACATAACTAAAAACTATATAATTATACAAGTTATCACACAAACATGTCCATCCAAGGTGCTAGCGACGGATCATGTGTAAAGCCTTTCCAACGACGCTCAAAATGGCAGCAAGATCATGGTATTCATCAGTTAAGCCATGGACCATCTCAAACTTCAAGGAATTAAGCCAAAAGTTTGTAGCCACTTCATCGGTAGCATCGCTCATAAGAAAACCTCAATTACCTCGACGACATTCAAACAATGGTCTGACGAATCACTTAGTGAGTATGTGACAAGGTTCAACAATGAAACACTCCAAGTGAGAGATCTTGACCACACTGTTGCTATAGCCGCCTTCATCAACGGACTAAAGGATAGGGATTTCACTAAGTCTTTATCCAAGGAGCCACCAAAGGTCTTTGCGGACCTACTTCTAAGGGCTGAAAATATATCAACACTAAAGAGACAATGGTGCAAAGTATCAAGAAATTGAGAGACAAGCAAAGAAGGAGAATGGAGACACGTCCAAACCAAGGTCCCCTCGAGACTGAAGGGGAAAAAAAAAAGAAGAAGTCTGCCTCCAAGGAGGTATGACCACTACACAACCCTCAACAAACCGCGAAGGGAAATTCTGTTTACAATAGAAAGAGAAAACCTCGCCAACCAACCAAAGATGATGAAGCCCGGCACCCCTAGTAGAGACATGTCCAAGTACTGCGCCTTCCTGATAACTCGTATAATTATATAGTTTTTAGTTATGTTTTATTATTGTTTTGTGTCAAATACGAGTTATTATTGTTTAGTCTAATTGTGTTTATGATCTTTTATATTTTTATGTAATTTGGTGTTTTTCACAAGTTTCTTTGAGTGATTTCAGATTACTAGAATTAAGGGCAAATCCAGTTCAGTTCCAGTTCCGACACCTTTTACCGTATCAGCTATATCTGGAGTTTCACTGAAGCAATAAGGCTGAAATTTTAACCGTGCAAAGTTAAGAGGCATATCTATCTTTTTCATGTTTTACACTTCTTGAAACGGAGTCGTTTTCCCTAGCGAAATCAACCATCAAGTTGGCTGATGTGCAATGACGTCTGTCCTGAGCAGTTTTCGCATTTTGACCATATCGTCCGATACACATCAGCAAATGAGCTGATTCCAACGGCTATGGATCACTAACTGATAGGGGAACATTTTCTAGAAGACCATGTGATCATATAAAGCCTCCAATATTGAAGAAATCGACCATCAAGTTGGCTGATGTGCAATGACGTCTGTACTGACCTGTTTTCGTATTTTGCCCATATCTTCTTCTCCACATCAGCAAATGAGCTGATTCAAACGGCTATGAATCAGTAACTCATAGGGGAACATTTTTCTAGAAGACCATGTGATCAGATCAGGCCTCCAAGATTGACAAAATCGACCATCAAGTTGGCTGATCAAAATGGTCATACAATATGACGAAAATTGTTAGAAAAATGCACCCACCTATTATACCTACCTTTGAAATTTGTAAAGCTTGTCTCTTGTCATTTAGCCCTCCAAAATGTGTATAAATAGAGGGCCTTGGATGATTGTAGAGGAACATATTGTACATAGGTAGGATATTAGCCATTTTAATAAAATTCTCTAAGTTTTCTTCTTCTTTCTTTTCTCTAGTTTTCTTTTTCTTTAGAGAGAGCAAGAGGTTGGATAATTAATATTCTTCCTCTTCTTCTTTCTTTCTTTTATTTTCTTCTTAGATTTTCTTTAATTTTATGTTTATGTTTACAATGCCTATGCTAGGCTAAACTTCTATTTGGTTAAGGGTGATTTCAAAGCCCTAGACATGTTTTGTGATTGATTTTCAGATTCTATCTATCATTAATTTTCTATCAAAGTTGCTTATGTTCTTCTACAAGAATTGTTCATGATGTTGTCTTGATTTGTTTAGGTGTACAACTAGATAGATCTTGATAATTATCTATTGCTAGTTTAGGAGTCTTGATCCGTGTAATTGTCTTGATTTCCTATTCATAAGTGGCAATTTGTGATTAATGATTATGGTCAAGTTTTCAATAATTGCAAAGTGGAACATAACCTAAGTTGAACAATCCGAGCTTATGTGTTTGTTGCTTAGATCAACCTATCTTTCTCATCATAAAGCTGCCATTAAATTGAATTTAGAGAGCTTATTCTAGGTTGTTTAATGGTTAGAGATTAAATAGAGAGCTTGTTCTATTTAACGACAAACTAAGGAAAGATTGGGGTAACAGAGCTTGTTGTTATCTACGGTTGTTAACTTTGATAGTTGGTTGATATTGATAGATCTGAAATTGATTCTTAATGATGTCTAGTGGTGGAAAATGAAACCTTAACCATATTTTTCATATTTGATTCTTCTTACTTACTTGTTTTCTTACTTTTCTAGTTTGCTTATTTTTAAAAGTATATTTATTTTTATTGGCTGGTTATACCGCCTAATTTGTATATTAACTTTGTTTTATTTTTATTGGCTGGTTATACCGCCTAATTTAGTATATATATTTTTATTGGCTGGTTATACCGCCTAATTTAGTATATATATTTTTATTGGCTGGTTATACCACCTTGCATCTTATTCTTATTATTTACTTTAGTTTAAATCTGGCTTCAAAAACCCCTTTTCTTTTATTGTTTTCTTTGAACGTAAGTTATAAACTAATAACTCATAGATTAAAACCCAATCCCTGAGGACTCGACCCTTGCTAATCATTATACTTACAATTGATCTTTTTAGTGCAAGGTTAAATAAGATACACTCTTTTGGGTGCATCAAATTTTTGGCGCCGTTGCCGGGGATTGTTTTCTTTAGTTTATTTGTTACTTGGTTTATTCTTATTTTCAGTTCTAATGAGTTTTATTTTCTTGTACATACGGGTTTTTCTTATCAAATTTTGAAAAAAAAAAATTAAAAAAAAAATAAAAAAAAAATGATGGAATTGAGCAATCTAACACTTGAAGAGTTGGTGGCATACATGATAACTCGTATAATTATATAGTTTTTAGTTATGTTTTATTAATGTTTTGTGTCAAATACGAGTTATTATTGTTTAGTCTAATTGTGTTTATGATCTTTTATATTTTTATGTATTTTGGTGTTTTTCACAAGTTTCTTTGAGTGATTTCAGATTACTAGAATTAAGGGCAAATCCAGTTCAGTTTCAGTTCCGACACCGTTTGCCATATCAGCTATATCTCGAGTTTCACTAAAGCAATATGGCTGAAATTTGTAGCCATGCAAAGCTAAGAGGGATATCTATCTTTTTCATGTTTTACACTTCTTAAAACGGAGTCGTTTTCCCTAGCGAAATCGACCATCAAGTTGGCTGATGTGCAATGACGTCTGTGCTGACATGTTTTCGTATTATGCCCATATCTTCTTATCCACATCAGCAAATGAGCTGATTCCAACGGCTATGGTTCCGTAACTAATAGGGGAACCTTTGTCTAGAAGACCATGTGATCAGATCAGGCCTCCAATATTGAAGAAATCGACCATCAAGGTGGCTGATGTGCAATGACGTCTGTGCTGACATGTTTTCGTATTTTGCCCATATCTGCTTAACCACATCAGCAAATGAGCTGATTCCAACGGCTATGGTTCCGTAACTGATAGGGGAACCTTTTTCTAGAAGACCATGTGATCCGATCAGGCTTCCAATATTGACGAAATCGACCATCAAGTTGGCTGATCAAAATCGTCATATACCTACCTTTGAAATTTGTAAAGCTTGTCTCTTGTCATTTAGCCCTCCAAAATGTGTATAAATAGAGGGCCTTGGATGATTGTAAGGGATCATATTGTACATAGGTAGGATATTAGCCATTTTAATAAAATTCTCTAAGTTTTCTTCTTCTTTCTTTTCTCTAGTTTTCTTTTTCTTTAGAGAGAGCAAGAGGTTGGATAATTAATATTCTTCCTCTTCTTCTTTCTTTCTTTTATTTTCTTCTTAGATTTTCTTTAATTTTATGTTTATGTTTACAATGCCTATGCTAGGCTAAACTTCTATTTGGTTAAGGGTGATTTCAAAGCCCTAGACATGTTTTGTGATTGATTTTCAGATTCTATCTATCATTAATTTTTTATCAAAGTTGCTTATGTTCTTCTACAAGAATTGTTCATGATGTTGTCTTGATTTATTTAGGTGTACAACTAGATAGATCTTGATAATTATCTATTGCTAGTCTAGGAGTCTTGATCCGTGTAATTGTCTTGATTTCCTATTCATAAGTGGCAATTTGTGATTAATGATTATGGTCAAGTTTTCAATAATTGCACAGTGGAACATAACCTAAGTTGAACAATCCGAGCTTATGTGTTTGTTGCTTAGATCAACCTATCTTTCTCATCATAAAGCTGCCATTAAATTGAATTTAGAGAGCTTATTCTAGGTTGTTTAATGGTTAGAGATTAAATAGAGAGCTTGTTCTATTTAACGACAAACTAAGGAAAGATTGGGATAACAGAGCTTGTTGTTATCTACGGTTGTTAACTTTGATAGTTGGTTGATATTGATAGATCTGAAATTGATTCTTAATGATGTCTAGTGGTGGAGAATGAAACCTTAACCATATGTTTCATATTTGATTCTTCTTAGTATATTTATTTTTATTGGCTGGTTATACCGCCTAATTTGTATATTAACTTTGTTTTATTTTTATTGGCTGGTTATACCGCCTAATTTAGCAAGGGTCGAGTCCTCAGGGATTGGGTTTTAGTTTATAAGTTATTAGTTTAAAACTTAAATTCAAGAACAATAAAAGAAAAGGGGTTTTTGAAGCCAGATTTAAACTAAAGTAAATAATAAGAATAAGATGCAAGGCGGTATAACCAGCCAATAAAAATATATATACTAAATTAGGCGGTATAACCAGCCAATAAAAATATATATACTAAATTAGGCGGTATAACCAGCCAGTAAAAATAAAACGAAGTTAATATACAAATTAGGCGGTATAACCAGCCAATAAAAATAAATATAAAAAATAAGCAAACTAAAAGTAAGAAAACAAGTAAGTAAGAAGAATCAAATATGAAAAATATGGTTAAGGTTTCATTCTCCACCACTAGACATCATTAAGAATCAATTTCAGATCTATCAATATCAACCATCTATCAAAGTTAACAACCGTAGATAACAACAAGCTCTGTTATCCCAATCTTTCCTTAGTTTGTCGTTAAATAGAACAAGCTCTCTATTTAATCTCTAACCATTAAACAACCTAGAATAAGCTCTCTAAATTCAATTTAATGGCAGCTTTATGATGAGAAAGATAGGTTGATCTAAGCAACAAACACATAAGCTCGGATTGTTCAACTTAGGTTATGTTCCACTTTGCAATTATTGAAAACTTGACCATAATCATTAATCACAAATTGCCACTTATGAATAGGAAATCAAGACAATTACACGGATCAAGACTCCTAAACTAGCAATAGATAATTATCAAGATCTATCTAGTTGTACACCTAAATAAATCAAGACAACATCATGAACAATTCTTGTAGAAGAACATAAGCAACTTTGATAGAAAATTAATGATAGATAGAATTTGAAAATCAATCACAAAACATGTCTAGGGCTTTGAAATCACCCTTAACCAAATAGAAGTTTAGCCTAGCATAGGCATTGTAAACATAAACATAAAATTAAAGAAAATCTAAGAAGAAAATAAAAGAAAGAAAGAAGAAGAGGAAGAATATTAATTATCCAACCTCTTGCTCTCTCTAAAGAAAAAGAAAACTAGAGAAAAGAAAGAAAACTAGAGAAAAGAAAGAAGAAGAAAACTTAGAGAATTTTATTAAAATGGCTAATATCCTACCTATGTACAATATGATCACAATACTCATCCAAGGCCCTCTACTTATACACATTTTGGAGGGCTAAATGACAAGAGACAAGCTTTACAAATTTCAAAGGTAGGTATAATAGGTGGGTGCATTTTTCTAACAATTTTCGTCATATTGTATGACAATTCTGATCAGCCAACTTGATGGTCGATTTCGTCAATGTTGGAGGCCTGATCTGATCACATGGTCTTCTAGAAAAAGGTTCCCCTATCAGTTACGGATCCATAGCCGTTGGAATCAGCTCATTTGCTGATGTGGATAAGCAGATATGGGCAAAATACGAAAACAGGTCAGCACAGACGTCATTGCACATCAGCCAACTTGATGGTCGATTTCGTCAATATTAGAGGCCTGATCTGATCATATGGTCTTCTAGACAAAGGTTCCTGTATCAGTTACGGATCCATAGCCATTGGAATCAGCTCATTTGCTGATGTGGATAAGCAGATATGGGCAAAATACGAAAACAGGTCAGCACAGACGTCATTGCACATCAGCCAACTTGATGGTCGATTTCGCTAGGGAAAACGACTCCGTTTCAAGAAGTGTAAAACATGAAAAAGATAGATATGCCTCTTAGCTTTGCACGGCTACAAATTTCAGCCTTATTTCTTCAGTGAAACTCCAGATATAGCTGATATGGAAAAAGGTGTCGGAACTGGAACTGAACTAGATTTGCCCTTAATTCTAGTAATCTGAAATCACTCAAAGAAACTTGTGAAAAACACCAAATTACATAAAAATATAAAAGATCATAAACACAATTAGACTAAACAATAACAACTCGTATTTGACACAAAACAATAATAAAACATAACTAAAAACTATATAATTATACGAGTTATCACACCCCCACACTTAGCTTTTTGCTAGTCCTCGAGCAAAATCAAATAAAAATAAAATAAGAAAATCTAATCTAATCCACTTTCGTAGGAAATCACGGTGGCACTTAGCATGTGACACAAGCCTTTAAACCCCTAGGTGTCCCTAGTGGACGAGTTGAGTCTCGTGAGGGTTTGCTAGAACGATACCCACAAACATTGAAAAACTAAACTATAAATAAACTACATATACTAAAAATATTTATTCCTAATCCTTTCAATACACTTAGAGATAATCTTTGAACAAGTCTTATAAACTAATCAATAGCTTAAAGAATTTCACAAAAAATCATGCTTGAATGTAAATTATTTGAGTTAAGCCAATATTAACATAACATATCTCAATCAAAATAGTGCATGTTCAAATTTAATCTCAACTTCTCACATGGGATACCCTCATGATTTTCACTCTTTAAAGTAGTGGTGAAGTGTTTACACTCAATCAATCTCATGAAAACAGTTCTACCATATTCTTGCTTGTCCACCTATTCTCCACTATTTAGATCATACAACTTCATGAATCAAGAGGTCTTTAATCAAGGTTGTAATGGGGCCAAGGGGTTTGTAATGTGGTTGAAGAACAAAAGGATAAAGATATCACAAAGGTTCCAAAGAGTTCATAAAATTTAGAGACATAATAAGATCATACAAAGAAACTTCTCAAAACTCTTTACAAGTACATAGTCACATAGGCTAAATATTCATGTTGAGCCTTTGCTTCATTCTAACCAACTTTGTAACATCTTTTTCTTTACTTTAACTAGAAGTTCAAGAGAATATTAAAAAAAAAGTTTTTTTTTTCACATGGGAATGTATTTGGCAATATTCCCTCTATTTTTCTCTTGACTTTTGCCTTTCTCCTCCCCCACACTTATCTTTTGTTCTAACCGAAATTTTCAAAAAATATCCCGTGTTTTTGCAATATGTCTCAAACATTCTAGTCCATCTTTAGAACAAGGGTAAAGATATAAATGTGTTTAGGCTAGGTGTAAGATGTGGTTACCAAATAAATAGCTTATTCAATGTAGGCTCAAATTGGTTCACTAGAGGGATGTTCTCTTGGAACATCAATAAGGGATGGCTGTTTGGCCCTAGTTAAAAAGTCCTAATGCCTCTATCCTATTCATGTTGTTACATGCATCAATATAGTCTCAAATGGTTTAAAGCAAGTTCTAGAGAATCATGTAATCATAAGAGCACTCAAGAAAGAAATTAGATTGATTTGTATAATGCGTCAATCATTATAGGCTCAAAAACTCACAAGGATGATTATACAAGTCAGATTAAGTCTAAACATGCTTCTTTCTCAATCAACATATCATATTAACATTGGCTCATAAAAATTAGTATCAAGCTTAATTCTCATGAAAAGTTTCTCACTAATAAATCTGTTTTAGACTTATGCAATTCATATCTCATCATAGTATTGAAAAGGAACTAAAACACACTAAAAATAATAATAAAGACTCATAAAAAAAATAGTAGACAAAAATAAAAGAAATCCTAAATCCTTCCCCCCACACTTAATTCTTACATTGTCCTCAATGTAAGTCTATTAACTCAAATGAAAGAATCACGTGTAAGAGAAAAGAACTAATAACATAAGAATAGGAACAACTAAGACTCAAAACAAAACAAAACCATGCAACCTAAATAATTCTAAAATACTAAACAAAAATTAACAAGTAAACATAAAAAGATTAAAATCAAACTGACAAGGTATGTCTCAAGTCTCCCTTACTCAGACCTTGTTCAGAATGAATACTTCTAAATTGCTTAAAACACAACAAACTTTTTTTTTTTTTGAAAAGAAGAAATCAAACTGACAAGGTATGTCTCAAGTCTCCCTTACTCAGACCTTGTTCAGATGAATACTTCTAAATGGCTTAAAACACATCAAATTTTTTTTTTTTTTTAAATTAGCAAAATATGTCCCTTACCCCCTACTAAAGGTAGAATTTAGGAGATATTACCTGCAGAGGTTGCTAACCACTTATTATAACTGAGACACAACAAACAAAATGTTAGATAATGTCACAAAGACAAAGTACAATCCACTCCTTGCTCGTCCATATCTCTTTTTCTTTTTCCGAGCGTTTGCGAAACAACCGTAGCAGATAAACACTCATAAGCTTGGAGCTTTTTAAGTAAATCTTCAATGGTTGTAGCAGAAATTATGGTTCTCCTTGCCTCTGAAAACATGAATCCATTATCCACAGCATTATCTAAATATGAAAGCAAATTACTAAAATAACCATTAATATTAAGCAAACCAATGGGTTTCTTATTTGTGACCAAAGATGACCAAGAAGCCACGCAAGCTATTTCTTCCAATGTACCCAGACCTCCTGGTAAAGCAATGAATGCATCGGCAGAATGGTACATGATTGTCATCCGTTCAGGGATACTCCAGACTTGTATTTCCTTACCCATGGTAGGTCCACAAAAACTTGTGAATAATTTTGGCACGATTCCTAGAACTGGACTTCCTCCGGCGTGTGCTGCTGTAGCGACTGCTCCCATTAAACCCGTACTACCGCCTCCATAAATCAAGTGGATCTTTTGTTGGGCAAGTATTACTCCAACTCTTATGGCTTCATCAGCGAATATGTTATTTTTCCCTGGATAAGCACCTCCAAAGACACAAATTTTTTTAATGCGCTGGGATGAAGTACTTTCCATTTTTTTTTCTTCGAGTGCCTGAAAGAGAATGAGTACATGGTGTAATATATAGAGGACTGAGTAGTGAATCAGACAAGAGTAATAATGTCGCCGAAAGTGTATCTGACCTGTCAGAAGAAAATGTTAACCTAACAAAAGATTTTTGCGTGATTTCAGGAAGAAAATCAAAAAGAGAAGAAAAATCAACCGTAAAAGTCAAGAGTAATAATGTCGCCGAAAGTGTATTTGACCTGTCAGAAGAAAATGTTAACCTAACAAAAGATTTTTGCGTGATTTCAGGAAGAAAATCAAAAAGAGAAGAAAAATCAACCGTAAAAGACGAATAAAAAAAAAAAGAAAGAGAATAATTACACAAATCGAACAACACGTAAATTAAACCAAAATAAAGTTATTGCAAATCAAACCAAAAGCTGAGAAGTCATTTATTGTAGTTGTGATTGTGGCTCACATCTTCCTCTGGTTTTACGTCCAGAAACGGCTTAAACGCCTTCTATGAGTCGAGGATATGCTTCCCATCCAGTTTTCTTACAAGCTGGCAAACAGGGTCTTTTAACATCAGATTCCCAAGATGTTGCCATTCCCTTTGGAATTGCGGCCATAAATCAAGAATTTCTCTTTGTACGTCTCCACTAGGATGCGTCTCAAGAGAAAGTTGGATATTACCCAAATTCTCCTTACTCAGTCCATCCTTAATGAATTCAATTTTATCATCTCGATTAGAGGACGGAATCCCAATAGAACGACATTTACCGTTACACGTCCATCGTGCACATTTGTGGCAATTTGAACTCATGCGCTTTGCTCGTCGCTTCTTTGCAAAAGTGCTTCTACCTGTACCTGGTAAATGCAAAACAGGAAGATATTCATCTTCACGTACCTTGGCTTCAATTATCCAACGTATGTCTTCATGAATCCCTTTGTGCATAAGCATTCTTAATCTTTCAAATCGAACTTGGTAAAGCTTCAGTAAAATATTTCGAGGAAAAGGAGGAAATCATTTCTGCAATCTTGTGAGAATATCATCCATCCTGAAAAAAAAAATGAAAAAAAAATTGAAAGATAAATTTATATACAATATCAGTTTTGTGGGTAGCTGATGGAACCGACTTAAATAATCACGGAGTACCGTTGTCCGCCATTTAACCGGGGTTAAAAAAAATAAAAATTATATTTACATCTAGTTATTTTCAAAACAAGGATCAAAAAGAAAAAAACAACATGAAAAGACTCAAAAATAAAACACTCTAAATAAAATCCTAAATTCTTCCCCCCACACATAATTCTTACATTGTCATTAATGTAATGCTATTATCCCCCAATGCAAGAATTATATGTAAGAGAAAAGAACTATTAAACAAAAGAAACTTATGCAGCCTAAATGAACTTAAAAACAGTAAACACAATTAACAAAGAAACATAAGAAATAAAAATAAAAACAATAAAAATAATAAAAGAAAAAGGAAAAGAAAGAGAAAGCAAATCTGAATATGGAAGGTTGGCAATTTCATCTTTAATTGGGCTGCCTTCCCAATTAACACTCGAGTTAGTGTTTTGAATCTAACCAACACCCTTTCTTGGCTTTTTAGGCTTGTCAGGCTCATACATGAAATTTTCCAAATTTATGCGTTTGAGAGGAAGCTTTCTTTGCACAACAGTGGATGCATTCTCCATTACAAGTATTATTCCATCATCCTTTGTGGTGCATATGTCATCGAGGAATGGAGCATATTTTGATACTTGTTGAATGACCTCCACAAACAAGTTGTTTAAGGTTTCCGGCATGTGTTGTTCATGTTCTTCCTCCTTGAACTTTGCGAATCTACTAGGAAAAGGTGGAGAATAAACATTAGTAAAAATTGGAATCTCAAACGTTACCTCAGGTGCTGAAATACTCTTATTTGGATCATTGGCTTCATTATCCTCAAGAATAGAATTCATCTCTAATTTTGTCTCATCCTCATCTTGTTCCTCATTCCTCAAGGTCACAATAGTAGCATTCTCCTTTAGGTTAATCATCGTTTGGGCAGGGAGTTCTTCAGATCTTTGTGCTACCCATCCCACCATACTACTAGTCAATTGGATCATTTGCTTTTCCAAACTCTGGATGCTTGCCCTTGTTTCCTGTTGAAATTGCAAAGTATCAGTAACAAGAGAATAGACAAGATCTTCTAAAGAAGTACCTGAGTTTTGAGTCATATGTGGTGGTTGAAAAAGATCTGGTTCTTGGGACCATGATTGATTGAAGCTAGATGGATGAGTGTAATTGGCATAAGGATCTACTTCTTGGTAATTTTTCGAGTAGCCATAATTAGTATGATCCCACCATCCCTCATGGTAAGTGTTTGAGTAATGATCATACTGTTGGTCTTGGAACACTTGATGGCTTTGACATCCTCCCATGGCCAATTGTTGAACTGGGTAGGTGAGATTGGCTTGTTGATTTTCCATGTTCATGTATGCCACCAACTCTTCAAGAGTTAGATTGCTCAATTCCATCGTTTTTTTTTTATAAAATTTGAAAAGAAAAACATGTATGTACAAGAAAATAATACTAATTAGAACTGAAAATAAGAATAAACCAAGTAACAAATAAACTAAAGAAAACAATAAAATATTTGATTCTTTAATTTTATGTTTATGTTTACAATGCCTATGCTAGGCTAAACTTCTATTTGGTTAAGGGTGATTTCAAAGCCCTAGACATGTTTTGTGATTGATTTTCAGATTCTATCTATCATTAATTTTTTATCAAAGTTGCTTATGTTCTTCTACAAGAATTGTTCATGATGTTGTCTTGATTTATTTAGGTGTACAACTAGATAGATCTTGATAATTATCTATTGCTAGTCTAGGAGTCTTGATCCGTGTAATTGTCTTGATTTCCTATTCATAAGTGGCAATTTGTGATTAATGATTATGGTCAAGTTTTCAATAATTGCAAAGTGGAACATAACCTAAGTTGAACAATCCGAGCTTATGTGTTTGTTGCTTAGATCAACCTATCTTTCTCATCATAAAGCTGCCATTAAATTGAATTTAGAGAGCTTATTCTAGGTTGTTTAATGGTTAGAGATTAAATAGAGAGCTTGTTCTATTTAACGACAAACTAAGGAAAGATTGGGATAACAGAGCTTGTTGTTATCTACGGTTGTTAACTTTGATAGTTGGTTGATATTGATAGATCTGAAATTGATTCTTAATGATGTCTAGTGGTGGAGAATGAAACCTTAACCATATGTTTCATATTTGATTCTTCTTAGTATATTTATTTTTATTGGCTGGTTATACCGCCTAATTTGTATATTAACTTTGTTTTATTTTTATTGGCTGGTTATACCGCCTAATTTAGTATATATATTTTTATTGGCTGGTTATACCGCCTTGCATATTATTCTTATTATTTACTTTAGTTTAAATCTGGCTTCAAAAACCCCTTTTCTTTTATTGTTCTTGAATTTAAGTTTTAAACTATTAACTTATAAACTAAAACCCAATCCCTGAGGACTCGACCCTTGCTAACTACTATACTTACAATTGATCTTTTTAGTGCAAGGTTAAATAAGATACACTCTTTTGGGTGCATCAAATTTTTGGCGCCGTTGCCGGGGATTGTTTTCTTTAGTTTATTTGTTACTTGGTTTATTCTTATTTTCAGTTCTAATTAGTTTTATTTTCTTGTACATACAAGTTTTTCTTTTCAAATTAAAAAAAAAAAAAAAAAAAAAAAAACAATGGAATTGAGCAATCTAACACTTGAAGAGTTGGTGGCATACATGAACATGGAGAATCAACAAGCCAATCTCACCTCCCCAGTTCAACAATTGGCCATGGGAGGATGTCAAGGCTATCAAGTGTTCCAAGACCAACAGTATGATCATTACTCAAACACTTACCATGAGGGATGGTGGGATCATACTAATTATGGCTACTCGAAAAATTACCAAGAAGTAGATCCTTATGCCAATTACACTCATCCATCTAGCTTCAATCAATCATGGTCTCAAGAACCAGATCTTTTTCAACCACCACATATGACTCAAAACTCAGGTACTTCTTTAGAAGATCTTGTCTATTCTCTTGTTACTGATTCTTTGCAATTTCAACAGGAAACAAGGGCAAGCATCCAGAGTTTGGAAAAGCAAATGAGCCAATTGGCTAGTAGTATGGTGGGATGGGTAGCACAAAGATCTGAAGAACTCCCAGCCCAAACGATGGTTAACCCAAAGGAGAATGCTACTATTGTGACCTTGAAGAATGAGGAACAAGATGAGGATGAAACAAAATTAGAGATGGATTCTATTCTTGAGGATAATGAAGCCAAAGATCCAAATAAGAGTATTTCGGCACCTGAGGTAACGTTTAAGGTTTCACTTTTTACTAATGTTTCTTCTCCACCTTTTCCTAGTAGATTTGCAAAGTTCAAGGAGGAAGAACATGAACAACACATGCCGGAAACCTTAAACAACTTGTTTGTGGAGGTCATTCAACAAGTATCAAAATATGCTCCATTCCTCGATGACATATGCACCACAAAGGATGATGGAATAATACTTGTAATGGAGAATGCATCCACTGTTGTGCAAAGAAAGCTTCCTCTCAAACGCATAAATTTGGGAAATTTCATGTATGAGCCTGACAAGCCTAAAATGCCAAGAAGGGGAATTGGCTAGGCTGAAAACAATCAATCAAGTGCTAATTGGGGGAGGCAGCCTAATTAGTGAAAGCATTGCCAAACTGCCATCCTCAGATTTGCTCTCTTTTTCTTTATCTTTTTCTTATGTTTTTTTTTTGCTAATTGTGTTTAGTGTTTCTAAGTTCATTTAGGCTGCATAAGTTTATTTTGTTTATTAGTTCTTTTCACTTACACATGATTCTTTCATTTGGGATTAATAGCATTACATTAATGACAATGTAAGAATTATGTGTGGGGGGAAGAATTTAGGATTTTATTTAGAGTGTTTTGTTTTTGAGTTTTTTATGTTGTTTTTCTTTCTGATCCTTGTTTTGAAAATAACTAGATGTAAATATAATTTTTTTTTTTTTTAACCCCGGTTAAATGGCGGATAACGGTACTCCGTGATTATTTAAATCGGTTCCATCAGCTACCCACAAAACTGATATTGTATATAAATTTCTCTTCCAATTTCTCTTTCAATTTTTTTTTTTTTTTTTTTTTTTTTTTTTTTTTTCAGGATGGATGATATTCTCACAAGATTGCAGAAACGATTTCCTCCTTTTCCTCGAAATATTTTACTGAAGCTTTACCAAGTTCGATTTGAAAGATTAAGAATGCTTATGCACAAAGGGATTCCTGCAGACATACGTTGGATAATTGAAGCCAAGGTACGTGAAGATGAATATCTTCCTGTTTTGCATTTACCAGGTACAGGTAGAAGCACTTTTGCAAAGAAGCGACGAGCAAAGCGCATGGGTTCAAACTGCCACAAATGTGCACGATGGACGTGTAACGGTAAATGTCGTTCTATTGGGATTCCGTCCTCTAATCGAGATGATAAAATTGAATTCATTAAGGATGGACTGAGTAAGGAGAATTTGGGTAATATCCAACTTTCTCTTGAGACGCATCCTAGTGGAGACGTACAAAGAGAAATTCTTGATTTATGGCCGCAATTCCAAAGGGAATGGCAACATCTTGGGAATCTGATGTTAAAAGACCCTGTTTGCCAGCTTGTAAGAAAACTGGATGGGAAGCATATCCTCGACTCATAGAAGGCGTTTAAGCCGTTTCTGGACGTAAAACCAGAGGAAGATGTGAGCCACAATCACAACTACAATAAATGACTTCTCAGCTTTTGGTTTGATTTGCAATAACTTCATTTTGTTTTAATTTACGTGTTGTTCGATTTGTGTAATTATTCTCGTTTTTTTTTATTTGTCTTTTACGGTTGATTTTTTCTTCTCTTTTTGATTTTCTTCCTGAAATCACGCAAAAATCTTTTGTTAGGTTAGCATTTTCTTCTGACAGGTCAGATACACTTTCGGCGACATTATTACTCTTGTCTGATTCACTACTCAGTCCTCTATATATTACACCATGTACTCATTCTCTTTCAGGCACTCGAAAAAAAAAAGAAAAAAAAACAATGGAAAGTACTTCATCCCAACGCATTAAAAAAATTTGTGTCTTTGGAGGTGCTTATCCCGGGAAAAATAACATATTCGCTGATGAAGCCATAAGAGTTGGAGTAATACTTGCCCAACAAAAGATCCACTTGATTTATGGAGGCGGTAGTACGGGTTTAATGGGAGCAGTCGCTACAGCAGCACACGCCGGAGGAAGTCCAGTTCTAGGAATCGTGCCAAAACTATTCACAAGTTTTTGTGGACCTACCGTGGGTAAGGAAATACAAGTCTGGAGTATCCCTGAACGGATGACAATCATGTACCATTCTGCCGATGCATTCATTGCTTTACCAGGAGGTCTGGGTACATTGGAAGAAATAGCTTGCGTGGCTTCTTGGTCATCTTTGGTCACAAATAAGAAACCCATTGGTTTGCTTAATATTAATGGTTATTTTAGTAATTTGCTTTCATATTTAGATAATGCTGTGGATAATGGATTCATGTTTTCAGAGGCAAGGAGAACCATAATTGCTGCTACAACCATTGAAGATTTACTCAAAAAGCTCCAAGCTTATGAGTGTTTATCTGCTACGGTTGTTTCGCAAACGCTCGGAAAAAGAAAAAGAGATATGGATGAGCAAGGAGTGGATTGCACTTTGTCTTTGTGACATTATCTAACATTTTGCTTGTTGTGTCTCAGTTATAATAAGTGGTTAGCAACCTCTGCAAGGAAAAATCTCCTAAATTCTACCTTTAAAATTTGACATTGGGGACAATGTCATATTTTAGTAGGGGGTAAGGGACATATTTTGCTAATTTAAAAAAAAAAAAAAAAATTAAGAAGTATTCATTCTGAACAAGGTCTGAGTAAGGGAGACTTGAGACATACCTTGTCAGTTTGATTTCTTCTTTTCAAAAAAAAAAAAAAAAAAAAAAAAGAGTTTGTTGTGTTTTAAGCAATTTAGAAGTATTCATTCTGAACAAGGTCTGAGTAAGGGAGACTTGAGACATACCTTGTCAGTTTGATTTTAATCTTTTTATGTTTACTTGTTAATTTTTGTTTAGTATTTTAGGATTATTTAGGTTGCATGAGTTTGTTTTGTTTTGAGTCTTAGTTGTTCCTATTCTTATGTTATTAGTTCTTTTCTCCTACACATGATTCGTTCATTTGGGTTAATAGACTTACATTGAGGACAATGTAAGAATTAAGTGTGGGGGGAATGATTTAGGATTTCTTTTATTTTTGCTACTATTTTTTTTATGAGTCTTTATTATTATTATTATTATTTTTTTTAGTGTGTTTTAGTTCCTTTTTAATACAATGATGAGATATGAATTGCATAAGTCTAAAACAGATTTATTAGTGAGAAGATTTTCATGAGAATTGAGCTTGATGTCAACCTTTTTATGAGCCAATGTTAATATGATATGTTGATTGAGAAAGAAGCATGTTTAGACTTAATCTGACTTGTATAATCATCCTTGTGAGTTTTTGAGCCTATAATGATTGATGCATTATACAAATCAATCTAATTTCTTTCTTGAGTGCTCTTATGATTACATGATTCTCTA
This sequence comes from Fremontodendron californicum, assembly GCA_030761205.1. NCBI lineage: Eukaryota > Viridiplantae > Streptophyta > Magnoliopsida > Malvales > Malvaceae > Fremontodendron > Fremontodendron californicum. The sequence goes on from JAULJL010000009.1 coordinate 27,566,951, forward strand.
GAACTTGCTTTAAACCGTTTGAGACTATATTGATACATGTGACAACATGAATATGATAGAGGCATTAGGATTATAACCAGAGCCAAACAGCCATCCATTATTAATGTTCTAAGAGAACATCCCCACTAGTGAGCCAATTTGAGCCTACATTAAATATGCTGTTTTATTGGTAACCACAACTTACACCTAGCCTAAATATACTTATATCCTTACCCTTGTTCTAAAGATGGATTATATATTTTGAGACATATTGCAAAAAACAAGGGATATTTTTAGTTGAAAATTTGGGTTAGAAACAAGAAATAAGTGTGGGGGGAAAAGAAAAGAAAAGTCAAGAGAAAAAGAAATGGAATACTGGCAAATACATTCTTAAGTAAAAAATATGAATCATCTCTTGAATTTGTGGAAAAAGAAAAAGATGTTACAAAGTTGTTTAGAATGAATAAAAGGCCCAACATGAATATTCGGCCTAGGTGACTATGTACTTGTAAAGAGTTTTGAGAAGTTTCTTTGTATGATCTTATTATGTCTCTAAAATTTATGAACTCTTTGGAGCCTTTGTGATATCTTTATCCTTTTGTTATTCAACCACATTACAAACCCCTTGGCCCCATTACAACCTTGATTAAAGACCTCTTGATTCATGAAGTTGTATGATCTAAATAGTGGAGAATAGGTGGACAAGCAAGAATATGGTAGAACTGTTTTCATGAGATTGATTGAGTGTAAACACTTCACCACTACTTTAAAGAGTGAAAATCATGAGGGTATATCATGTGAGAAGTTGAGATTAAATTTGAACATGCACTATTTTGATTGAGATATGTTATGTTAATATTGGCTTAACTCAAACAATTTACATTCAAGCATGAATTTTTGTGAAATTCTTTAAGCTATTGATTAGTTTATAAGACTTGTTCAAAGATTGTCTCTAATTTGTATTGAAAGGATTAGGAATAAATATTTTTAGTATATGTAGTTTATTTATATTTTAGTTTTTCAATGTTTGTGGGTATCGTTCTAGTAAACCCTCACGAGACTAAACTCGTCCACTAGGGACACCTAGGGGTTTAAAGGCTTGTGTCACATGCTAAGTGCCACCGTGATTTCCTACGAAAATGGATTAGATTAGATTTTCTTATTTTATTTTTATTGAGTCGTTGCTAGGGACTAGCAACAATCTAAGTGTGGGGGTGTGATAACTCGTATAATTATATAGTTTTTAGTTATGTTTTATTAATGTTTTGTGTCAAATACGAGTTATTATTGTTTAGTCTAATTGTGTTTATGATCTTTTATATTTTTATGTATTTTGGTGTTTTTCACAAGTTTCTTTGAGTGATTTCAGATTACTAGAATTAAGGGCAAATCCAGTTCAGTTTCAGTTCCGACACCGTTTGCCATATCAGCTATATCTCGAGTTTCACTAAAGCAATATGGCTGAAATTTGTAGCCATGCAAAGCTAAGAGGCATATCTATCTTTTTCATGTTTTACACTTCTTAAAACGGAGTCGTTTTCCCTAGCGAAATCGACCATCAAGTTGGCTGATGTGCAATGACGTCTGTGCTGACATGTTTTCGTATTATGCCCATATCTTCTTATCCACATCAGCAAATGAGCTGATTCCAACGGCTATGGTTCCGTAACTGATAGGGGAACCTTTGTCTAGAAGACCATGTGATCAGATCAGGCCTCCAATATTGAAGAAATCGACCATCAAGGTGGCTGATGTGCAATGACGTCTGTGCTGACATGTTTTCGTATTTTGCCCATATCTGCTTAACCACATCAGCAAATGAGCTGATTCCAACGGCTATGGTTCCGTAACTGATAGGGGAACCTTTTTCTAGAAGACCATGTGATCCGATCAGGCCTCCAATATTGACGAAATCGACCATCAAGTTGGCTGATCAAAATCGTCATATACCTACCTTTGAAATTTGTAAAGCTTGTCTCTTGTCATTTAGCCCTCCAAAATGTGTATAAATAGAGGGCCTTGGATGATTGTAAGGGATCATATTGTACATAGGTAGGATATTAGCCATTTTAATAAAATTCTCTAAGTTTTCTTCTTCTTTCTTTTCTCTAGTTTTCTTTTTCTTTAGAGAGAGCAAGAGGTTGGATAATTAATATTCTTCCTCTTCTTCTTTCTTTCTTTTATTTTCTTCTTAGATTTTCTTTAATTTTATGTTTATGTTTACAATGCCTATGCTAGGCTAAACTTCTATTTGGTTAAGGGTGATTTCAAAGCCCTAGACATGTTTTGTGATTGATTTTCAGATTCTATCTATCATTAATTTTTTATCAAAGTTGCTTATGTTCTTCTACAAGAATTGTTCATGATGTTGTCTTGATTTATTTAGGTGTACAACTAGATAGATCTTGATAATTATCTATTGCTAGTCTAGGAGTCTTGATCCGTGTAATTGTCTTGATTTCCTATTCATAAGTGGCAATTTGTGATTAATGATTATGGTCAAGTTTTCAATAATTGCAAAGTGGAACATAACCTAAGTTGAACAATCCGAGCTTATGTGTTTGTTGCTTAGATCAACCTATCTTTCTCATCATAAAGCTGCCATTAAATTGAATTTAGAGAGCTTATTCTAGGTTGTTTAATGGTTAGAGATTAAATAGAGAGCTTGTTCTATTTAACGACAAACTAAGGAAAGATTGGGATAACAGAGCTTGTTGTTATCTACGGTTGTTAACTTTGATAGTTGGTTGATATTGATAGATCTGAAATTGATTCTTAATGATGTCTAGTGGTGGAGAATGAAACCTTAACCATATGTTTCATATTTGATTCTTCTTAGTATATTTATTTTTATTGGCTGGTTATACCGCCTAATTTGTATATTAACTTTGTTTTATTTTTATTGGCTGGTTATACCGCCTAATTTAGTATATATATTTTTATTGGCTGGTTATACCGCCTTGCATATTATTCTTATTATTTACTTTAGTTTAAATCTGGCTTCAAAAACCCCTTTTCTTTTATTGTTCTTGAATTTAAGTTTTAAACTATTAACTTATAAACTAAAACCCAATCCCTGAGGACTCGACCCTTGCTAACTACTATACTTACAATTGATCTTTTTAGTGCAAGGTTAAATAAGATACACTCTTTTGGGTGCATCAATACATGAACATGGAGAATCAACAAGCCAATCTCACCTTCCCAGTTCAACAATTTGCCATGGGAGGATGTCAAGGCCATCAAGTGTTTCAAGACCAACAGTATGATCATTACTCAAACACTTACCATGAGGGATGGTGGGATCATACTAATTATGGCTACTCGAAAAATTACCAAGAAGTAGATCCTTATGCCAATTACACTCATCCATCTAGCTTCAATCAATCATGGTCCCAAGAACCAGATCTTTTTCAACCACCACATATGACTCAAAACTCAGGTACTTCTTTAGAAGATCTTGTCGATTCTCTTGTTACTAATACTTTGCAATTTCAACAGGAAACAAGGTCAAGTATCCAGAGTTTGGAAAGGCAAATGAGCCTATTGGCTAGTAGTATGGTGGTATGGGTAGCACAAAGATCTGAAGAACTCTCTGCCCAAACAATGATTAACCCAAAGGAGAATACTACTATTGTGACCTTGAGAAATGAGGAACAAGATGAGGATGAGACAAAATTAGAGATGAATTCTATTCTTGAGGATAATAAAGCCAATGATCCAAATAAGAGTATTTCGGCACCTGAGGTAACGTTTAAGATTCCAATTTTTACTAATGTTTCTTCTCCACCTTTTCCTAGTAGATTCGCAAAGTTTAAGGAGGATGAACATGAACAAGACACGCTGGAAACCTTAAACAGTTTGTTTGTGGATGTCATTCAACAAGTACCAAAAGATGCACCATTCCTCGATGAGATATGCACCACCAAGGATGATGGAATAATACTTGTAATGGAGAATGCATCCACTGTTGTGCAAAGAAAGCTTCCTCTCAAACGCATAAATTTGGGAAATTTCATGTATGAGCCTGACAAGCCTAAAAACCCAAGAAGGGGTGTTGGTTAGATTCAAAACACTAACTCAAGTGTTAATTGGGAAGGCAGCCCAATTAAAGATGAAATTGCCAACCTTCCATATTCAGATTTGCTTTTTTTTCTTTTCCTTTTTCTTTTATTATTTTTATTGTTTTTATTTTTATTTCTTATGTTTCTATGTTAATTGTGTTTACTGTTTTTAAGTTCATTTAGGCTGCATAAGTTTCTTTTGTTTAATAGTTCTTTTCTCTTACATATAATTCTTGCATTTGGGATTAATAGCATTACATTAATGACAATGTAAGAATTATGTGTGGGGGGAAGAATTTAGGATTTTATTTAGAGTGTTTTGTTTTTGAGTCTTTTTATGTTGTTTTTCTTTCTGATCCTTGTTTTGAAAATAACTAGATGTAAATATAATTTTTATTTTTTTTAACCCCGGTTAAATGGCGGATAACGGTACTCCGTGATTATTTAAATCGGTTCCATCAGCTACCCAAAAAAACTGATATTGTATATAAATTTCTCTTCCAATTTCTCTTTAATTTTTTTTTTCATTTTTTTTTTTCAGGATGGATGATATTCTCACAAGATTGCAGAAACGATTTCCTCCTTTTCCTCGAAATATTTTACTGAAGCTTTACCAAGTTCGATTTGAAAGATTAAGAATGCTTATGCACAAAGGGATTCCTGCAGACATACGTTGGATAATTGAAGCCAAGGTACGTGAAGATGAATATCTTCCTGTTTTGCATTTACCAGGTACAGGTAGAAGCACTTTTGCAAAGAAGCGACGAGCAAAGCGCATGAGTTCAAATTGCCACAAATGTGCACGATGGACGTGTAACGGTAAATGTCGTTCTATTGGGATTCCGTCCTCTAATCGAGATGATAAAATTGAATTCATTAAGGATGGACTAAGTAAGGAGAATTTGGGTAATATCCAACTTTCTCTTGAGACGCATCCTAGTGGAGACGTACAAAGAGAAATTCTTGATTTATGGCCGCAATTCCAAAGGGAATGGCAACATCTTGGGAATCTGATGTTAAAAGACCCTGTTTGCCAGCTTGTAAGAAAACTGGATGGGAAGCATATCCTCGACTCATAGAAGGCGTTTAAGCCGTTTCTGGACGTAAAACCAGAGGAAGATGTGAGCCACAATCACAACTACAATAAATGACTTCTCAGCTTTTGGTTTGATTTGCAATAACTTTATTTTGGTTTAATTTAAGTATTGTTAGATTTGTGTAATTATTCTCGTTTTTTTATTTTTTTTATTTTGTCTTTTATGGTTGATTTTTCTTCTCTTTTTGATTTTCTTCCTGAAATCACGCAAAAAAATCTTTTGTTAGGTTAACATTTTCTTCTGACAGGTCAGATACACTTTCGGCGACATTATTACTCTTGTCTGATTCACTACTCAGTCCTCTATATATTACACCATGTACTCATTCTCTTTCAGGCACTTGAAAAAAAAAATGGAAAGTACTTCTCATGTACTCAGTCCTCTATATATTACACCATGTACTCATTCTCTTTTAGGATTATTTAGGTTGCATGAGTTTGTTTTATTTTGAGTCTTAGTTGTTTCTATTCTTATGTTATTAGTTCTAATCTCTTACACATGATTCTTTCATTTGGGTTAATAGACTTACATTGAGGACAATGTAAGAATTAAGTGTGGGGGGAATGATTTAGGATTTCTTTTATTTTTGTCTACTATTTTTTTTATGAGTCTTTATTATTATTATTATTATTACTATTTTTATTGTGTTTTAGTTCCTTTTTAATACAATGATGAGATATGAATTGCATAGGTCTAAACTGGTTATTAGTGAGAAGATTTTCATGAGAATTGAGCTTGATATCATTTTTTTATGAGCCAATGTTAATATGATATGTTGATTGAGAAAGAAGCATGTTTAGACTTAAAACTGACTTGTATAATCATCATTGTGAGTTTTTGAGCCTAAAATGATTGATGCATTATACAAATCAATCTAATTTCTTTCTTGAGTGCTCTTATGATTACATGATTCTCTAGAACTTGCTTTAAACCGTTTGAGACTATATTGATACATGTGACAACATGAATATGATAGAGGCATTAGGATTATAACCAGAGCCAAACAGCCATCCCTTATTGATGTTCCAAGAGAACACACCCTTAGTGAACCAATTTGAGCCTACATTGAATAAGCTATCTCTTTGGTAACCATAACTTGTCCCTAACCTAAATATACTTATATCTTTACCTTTGTTCCAAAGATGAATTAGCATGATTTGAGACAAGTTGCAAAGACAAGGGATATTTTTTGGTTAGAAACAAGAAATAAGTGTGGGGGGAAAAGAAAAGAAAAGTTAAGAGAAAAAGAAATGGAATACTGGAAAATACATTCCTATGTAAAAAATATATATATATATATGAATCATCTCTTGAATTTGTGGAAAAAGAAAAAGATGTTACAAAGTTGTTTAGAATGAAGAAAAGGCCCAACATGAATATCCGGCCTAGGTGACTATGTACTTGTAAAGAGTTTTGAGAAGTTTCTTTGTATAATCTTTTTATGTCTCTAAACTTTATGAACTCTTTGGAACCTTTGTGATATCTTTATCCTTTTGTTCTTCAACCACATTACAAACCCCTTGGCCCCATTACAACCTTGATTAAAGACCTCTTGATTTATGAAGTTGCATGATCTTTTAGTGGAGAATAGGTGGACAAGCAAGCATATGGTAGAAGTGTTTTCATGAGATTGATCGAGTGTAAACACTTTACCACTACTTTAAAGAGTGAAAATCAAGAGAGTATCTCATGTGAGAAGTTGAGATTAAGTTTGAATATGCACTATTTTGATTGAAATATGTTATGTTAATATTGGCTTAACTCAAACTATTTACATTCAAGCAAGATTTTTTTTGTGAATTTCTTTAAGCTATTGATTAGTTTTTAAGACTTGTCCAATGATTATCTCAAATTTATATTGGAAGGATTAGTTATAATTATTATTTTTAGTTTTTCTTATGTTTTCAATGTTTGTGGGTATCGTCCTAGTAAACCCTCACGAGACTAAACTCGTCCACTAGGGACACCTAGGGGTTTAAAGGCTTGTGTCACATGCTAAGTGCCACCGTGATTTCCTACGAAAATGGATTAGATTAGATTTTCTTATTTTATTTTTATTGAGTCGTTGCTAGGGACTAGCAACAATCTAAGTGTGGGGGTGTGATAACTCGTATAATTATATAGTTTTTAGTTATGTTTTATTATTGTTTTGTGTCAAATACGAGTTATTATTGTTTAGTCTAATTGTGTTTATGATCTTTTATATTTTTATGTAATTTGGTGTTTTTCACAAGTTTCTTTGAGTGATTTCAGATTACTAGAATTAAGGGCAAATCCAGTTCAGTTCCAGTTCCGACACCTTTTTCCGTATCAGCTATATCTGGAGTTTCACTGAAGCAATAAGGCTAAAATTTTAACCGTGCAAAGTTAAGAGGCATATCTATCTTTTTCATGTTTTACACTTCTTGAAACGGAGTCGTTTTCCCTAGCGAAATCAACCATCAAGTTGGCTGATGTGCAATGACGTCTGTCCTGAGCAGTTTTCGCATTTTGACCATATCGTCCGATACACATCAGCAAATGAGCTGATTCCAATGGCTATGGATCACTAACTGATAGGGGAACATTTTTCTAGAAGACCATGTGATCATATAAAGCCTCCAATATTGAAGAAATCGACCATCAAGTTGGCTGATGTGCAATGACGTCTGTACTGACCTGTTTTCGTATTTTGCCCATATCTTCTTCTCCACATCAGCAAATGAGCTGATTCAAACGGCTATGAATCAGTAACTCATAGGGGAACATTTTTCTAGAAGACCATGTGATCAGATCAGGCCTCCAAGATTGAAAAAATCGACCATCAAGTTGGCTGATCAAAATGGTCATACAATATGACGAAAATTGTTAGAAAAATGCACCCACCTATTATACCTACCTTTGAAATTTGTAAAGCTTGTCTCTTGTCATTTAGCCCTCCAAAATGTGTATAAATAAAGGGCCTTGGATGATTGTAGAGGAACATATTGTACATAGGTAGGATATTAGCCATTTTAATAAAATTCTCTAAGTTTTCTTCTTCTTTCTTTTCTCTAGTTTTCTTTTTCTTTAGAGAGAGCAAGAGGTTGGATAATTAATATTCTTCCTCTTCTTCTTTCTTTCTTTTATTTTCTTCTTAGATTTTCTTTAATTTTATGTTTATGTTTACAATGCCTATGCTAGGCTAAACTTCTATTTGGTTAAGGGTGATTTCAAAGCCCTAGACATGTTTTGTGATTGATTTTCAGATTCTATCTATCATTAATTTTCTATCAAAGTTGCTTATGTTCTTCTACAAGAATTGTTCATGATGTTGTCTTGATTTGTTTAGGTGTACAACTAGATAGATCTTGATAATTATCTATTGCTAGTTTAGGAGTCTTGATCCGTGTAATTGTCTTGATTTCCTATTCATAAGTGGCAATTTGTGATTAATGATTATGGTCAAGTTTTCAATAATTGCAAAGTGGAACATAACCTAAGTTGAACAATTCGAGCTTATGTGTTTGTTGCTTAGATCAACCTATCTTTCTCATCATAAAGCTGCCATTAAATTGAATTTAGAGAGCTTATTCTAGGTTGTTTAATGGTTAGAGTTTAAATAGAGAGCTTGTTCTATTTAACGACAAACTAAGGAAAGATTGGGGTAACAGAGCTTGTTGTTATCTACGGTTGTTAACTTTGATAGTTGGTTGATATTGATAGATCTGAAATTGATTCTTAATGATGTCTAGTGGTGGAGAATGAAACCTTAACCATATTTTTCATATTTGATTCTTCTTACTTACTTGTTTTCTTACTTTTCTAGTTTGCTTATTTTTAAAAGTATATTTGTTTTTATTGGCTGGTTATACCGCCTAATTTGTATATTAACTTTGTTTTATTTTTATTGGCTGGTTATACCGCCTAATTTAGTATATATATTTTTATTGGCTGGTTATACCGCCTAATTTAGTATATATATTTTTATTGGCTGGTTATACCGCCTTGCATCTTATTCTTATTATTTACTTTAGTTTAAATCTGGCTTCAAAAACCCCTTTTCTTTTATTGTTTTCTTTGAACGTAAGTTATAAACTAATAACTCATAGATTAAAACCCAATCCCTGAGGACTCGACCCTTGCTAATCATTATACTTACAATTGATCTTTTTAGTGCAAGGTTAAATAAGATACACTCTTTTGGGTGCATCACTTCCACAAAGATCGTGGACACGATACTGAAGATTGTATCCAACTCAAGAATCAAATCGAAGACCTCATCAAGAGAGATCACCTAAGGAAGTTTGTGTTCGAGCGTCCAAAAGAAGGTAATCAAAGGAATTATGGAGGAAGATGTGAGGGACGCAACAAAAAAAGGGTGAGAGAGCCAAGGGATAGTAGGGGACCTTGCCAAATAGAGCCTAGGCTGGCCAACCAAGAACCGCACCCCTAAGAGAATGAGCCAAGACCTTTGGCTGGCGTGATCCACGTTATAACAGGAGGAAACTCCTCTGGGGGGCCGACCTCATTAGGGTGAAAGAGACACGCCAAGATCCACATACTCATGTCCAGCAAAAAAAAACCAAAGACATAGAAGGACGAGCTTATCTCGTTCGGACTTGAAGATTTGAAGGATATCCAAACCCCCCACGATGATGCTCTAGTGATCATAGTTACTGTGTGCAATCACCTTGTGAAGAGAGTCCTCTTCGACAACGGAAGTGCTTGCGATGTCCTCTATTATGATGCAATGCAAAAACTTAGGATATCAAATGATCAACTAAAGCCTTTCCACAACCCACTCATACGTTTTACAATGAGGAAGTTAAGGTTGAAGGAACCATCAGTTTGCCACTCACACTTGGAAAAGAACCACACACTACTACTGCAATGGTCGACTTTCTGGTAGTAAAGGTTCTTTCCGCCTACAACATCCTCCTATGCCGTCCGAGCCAAAATGCCTTTAGAGTGGTTGGATCATCCCTTCACTTGAAAGTGAGGTTCCCAACACCTCAGGGCATCGGCGAGGTCAAGGGGGACCAAGTGGTAACAAGACAATGCTTCAACACCACCATGAAGAGGAAAACTAAGGCGACAAAGCCTTATGTGATCCACTAAGATCCACATCGGAGCGGCTTGAGAGGAGAAAAAATAGTCATTAGGATGCTTGGTAGGAGATTTGCATACAAGCTACTCCGGAAGGTCTTAAGCGACACCACTTGAACTCCAAATCGCGGCAATGTCACCCTAAGGGTCGCTCCTATCCAGCAAGTCCATCAAATCCAAGCGTTAGGTTAGGTTAAGTTTTTTTCTTCTTATTTCAATTGTGAAGAAAAGAGAAGAAAAAAGAGTGCTCAACCAAACACATCTTCTACTAAGTAGACACATCTTCTCCTAAGTAGGAAACTTTTGTAGTGAGACTTATACGTCAACACTTAGGCGACCATAGTCCGCAAAGCCAAATAGATGTAAAACCTCTCCTTTCAAAGAATATGAATGAAAACACATCTTCTTTTGAAATAGCGCTCTTAAACTCTCTTTCACACAATCCTCTTACAACTCTAACAAAAGCATAACTCAACTTTTTCATCGTATAAAACATCGTCTGTCTGAAGCCACTCATAAACCTTCAAGATCGGCCAACTTTGACATAGGGCCGTAAGTGGAAAGACTTGTAATGCAGCCACATTTTAAAACAAGGTCTAACTTTGGTGCTTGATGCACCCAAAAGAGTGTATCTTATTTAACCTTGCACTAAAAAGATCAATTGTAAGTATAATGATTAGCAAGGGTCGAGTCCTCAGGGATTGGGTTTTAATCTATGAGTTATTAGTTTATAACTTACGTTCAAAGAAAACAATAAAAGAAAAGGGGTTTTTTGAAGCCAGATTTAAACTAAAGTAAATAATAAGAATAAGATGCAAGGCGGTATAACCAGCCAATAAAAATATATATACTAAATTAGGCGGTATAACCAGCCAATAAAAATATATATACTAAATTAGGCGGTATAACCAGCCAATAAAAATAAAACAAAGTTAATATACAAATTAGGCGGTATAACCAGCCAATAAAAATAAATATAAAAAATAAGCAAACTAAAAGTAAGAAAACAAGAAAGTAAGAAGAATCAAATATGAAAAATATGGTTAAGGTTTCATTCTCCACCACTAGACATCATTAAGAATCAATTTCAGATCTATCAATATCAACCAACTATCAAAGTTAACAACCGTAGATAACAACAAGCTCTGTTATCCCAATCTTTCCTTAATTTGTCGTTAAATAGAACAAGCTCTCTATTTAATCTCTAACCATTAAACAACCTAGAATAAGCTCTCTAAATTCAATTTAATGGCAGCTTTATGATGAGAAAGATAGGTTGATCTAAGCAACAAACACATAAGCTCGGATTGTTCAACTTAGGTTATGTTCCACTTTGCAATTATTGAAAACTTGACCATAATCATTAATCACAAATTGCCACTTATGAATAGGAAATCAAGACAATTACACGGATCAAGACTCCTAAACTAGCAATAGATAATTATCAAGATCTATCTAGTTGTACACCTAAATAAATCAAGACAACATCATGAACAATTCTTGTAGAAGAACATAAGCAACTTTGATAGAAAATTAATGATAGATAGAATCTGAAAATCAATCACAAAACGTGTCTAGGGCTTTGAAATCACCCTTAACCAAATAGAAGTTTAGCCTAGCATAGGCATCATAAACATAAACATAAAATTAAAGAGAATCTAAGAAGGAAATAAAATAAAGAAAGAAGAAGAAGAAGAATATTAATTATCCAACCTCTTGCTCTTTCTAAAGAAAAAGAAAACTAGAGAAAAGAAAGAAGAAGAAAACTTAGAGAATTTTGTTAAAATGGCTAATATCCTACCAATCTCCAATATGATCCCTTACAATCATCCAAGGCCCTCTATTTATACACATTTTGGAGGGCTAAATGACAAGAGACAAGCTTTACAAATTTCAAAGGTAGGTATAATAGGTGGGTGCATTTTCTAACAATTTTCGTCATGTATGACGATTTTGATCAGCCAACTTGATGGTCAATTTTGTCAATTTTGGAGGCCTTATCTGATCACATGGTCTTCTAGACAAATGTTACCCTATCAGTTACTGATCCATAGCCGTTGGAATCAGCTCATTTGCTGATGAGGATAAGATGATATGGGCATAATACGAAAACAGGTCAGCACAGACGTCATTGCACATCAGCCAACTTGATGGTCGATTTCGCTAGGGAAAACGACTCCGTTTCAAGAAGTGTAAAACATGAAAAAGATGGATATGCCTCTTAGCTTTGCATGGCTACAAATTTCAGCCTTATTGCTTCAGTGAAACTCGAGATATAGCTGATATGGCAAAAGGTGTCGGAATTGGAACTGAACTGGATTTGCCCTTAATTCTAGTAATCTGAAATCACTCAAAGAAACTTGTGAAAAACACCAAAATACATAAAAATATAAAAGATCATAAACACAATTAGACTAAACAATAATAACTCGTATTTGACACAAAACAATAATAAAACATAACTAAAAACTATATAATTATACAAGTTATCACACCCCCACACTTAGATTGTTGCTAGTCCCTAGCAATGACTCAATAAAAATAAAATAAGAAAATCTAATCTAATCCATTTTCGTAGGAAATCACGGTGGCACTTAGCATGTGACACAAGCCTTTAAACCCCTAGGTGTCCCTAGTGGACGAGTTTAGTCTCGTGAGGGTTTACTAGAACGATACCCACAAAAATTGAAAAACTAAAATATAAATAAAGTGCATATACTAAAAATATTTACTCCTAATCCTTTCAATACAAATTAGAGACAATATTTGAACAAGTCTTATAAACTAATCAATAGCTTAAAGAATTTCACAAAAAATCATGCTTGAATGTAAATTGTTTGAGTTAAGCCAATATTAACATAACATATTTCAATCAAAATAGTGCATATTCAAACTTAATCTCAACTACTCACATGGGATACCCTCATGATTTTCACTCTTTAAAGTAGTGGTGAAGTGTTTACACTCAATCAATCTCATGAAAACAGTTCTACCATATTCTTGCTTGTCCACCTATTCTCCACTATTTAGATCATACAACTTCATGAATCAAGAGGTCTTTAATCAAGGTTGTAATGGGGCCAAGGGGTTTGTAATGTGGTTGAAGAACAAAAGGATAAAGATATCACAAAGGTTCCAAAGAGTTCATAAAGTTTAGAGACATAAAAAGATCATACAAATAAAACTTCTCAAAACTCTTATAAAGCACATAATAACATAGGCTAAATATTCATGTTGAGCCTTTGCATCATTCTAACCAACTTTGTAACATCTTTTTTTTTTTTTTACTTTAACTAGAAGTTTAAGAGAAGTTTTTTTTTTTTTTTTTAATATGGGAATGTATTTGACAATGATCCCTTTCTTTTTCTCTTGACTTTTTTTTTCTTTTCCCCCCACACTTATTTCTTGTTTCTAACCCAAATTTTCAATAAATCTTCCTTGTCTTTGCAACTTGTCTCAAAACATCCTAATTCATCTTTGGAACAAAGGTAAAGATATAAGTATATTTAGGTTAGGGACAAGTTATGGTTACCAAAGAGATAGCTTATTCAATGTAGGCTCAAATTGGTTCACTAAGGGTGTGTTCTCTTGGAACATCAATAAGGGATGGCTGTTTGGCCCTGGCTAAAAATCCTAATGCCTCTATCATATTCATGTTGTCACATGTATCAATATAGTCTCAAACGGTTTAAAGCAAGTTCTAGAGAATCATGTAATCATAAGAGCACTCAAGAAAGAAATTAGATTGATTTGTATAATGCATCAATCATTATAGGCTCAAAAACTCACAAGGATGATTATACAAGTCAGATTAAGTCTAAACATGCTTCTTTCTCAATCAACATATTATATTAACATTGGCTCATAAAAAGGTTGACATCAAGCTCAATTCTCATGAAAATCTTCTCACTAATAAATCTGTTTTAGACTTATGCAATTCATATCTCATCATTGTATTAAAAAGGAACTAAAACTCACAAAAAAAAAAATAATAATAATAATAAAGAAAAAAAAATAGTAGACAAAAATAAAAGAAATCCTAAATCATTCCCCCCCACACTTAATTCTTACATTGTCCTCAATGTAAGTCTATTAACTCAAATGAAAGAATCATGTGTAAGAGAAAAGAACTAATAACATAAGAATAGGAAAAGCTAAGACTCAAAACAAAACAAACTCATGCAACCTGAATAATCTTAAAATACTAAACAAAAATTAACAAGTAAACATAAAAAGATTAAAATCAAACTGACAAGGTGTGTCTCAAGTCTCCCTTACTCAGACCTTGTTCAGAATGAATACTTCTAAATTGCTTAAAACACAACAAACTATTTTTTTTTTTTTTTTGAAAAGAAGAAATCAAACTGACAAGATATGTCTCAAGTCTCCCTTACTCAGACCTTGTTCAGAATGAATACTTCTAAATGGCTTAAAACACAACAATTTTTTTTTTTTTTTAAATTAGCAAAATATGTCCCTTACCCCCTACTAAAATATGACATTGTCCCCAATGTTAAATTTTAAAGGTAGAATTTAGGAGATATTACCTGCAGAGGTTGCTAACCACTTATTATAACTGAGACACAACAAACAAAATGTTAGATAATGTCACAAAGACAAAGTGCAATCCACTCCTTGCTCGTCCATATCTCTTTTTCTTTTTCCGAGCATTTGCGAAACAACCGTAGCAGATAAATACTCATAAGCTTGGAGCTTTTTGAGTAAATCTTCAATGGTTGTAGCAGAAATTATGGTTCTCCTTGCCTCTGAAAACATGAATCCATTTTCCACAGCATTATCTAAATATGAAAGCAAATTACTAAAATAACCATTAATATTAAGCAAACCAATGGGTTTCTTTTTTGTGACCAAAGATGACCAAGAAGCCACGCAAGCTATTTCTTCCAATGTACCCAAACCTCCTGGTAAAGCAATGAATGCATCGGCAGAATGGTACATGATTGTCATCCGTTCAGGGATACTCCAGACTTGTATTTCCTTACCCACGGTAGGTCCACAAAAATCTGTGAATAGTTTTGGAACGATTCCTAGAACTGGACTTCCTCCGGCGTGTGCTGCTGTAGCGACTACTCCCATTAAACCCGTACTACCGCCTCCATAAATCAACTGGATCTTTTGTTGGGCAAGTATTACTCCAACTCTTATGGCTTCATCAGCGAATATGTTATTTTTCCCTGGATAAGCACCTCCAAAGACACAAATTTTTTTAATGTGCTGGGATGAAGTACTTTCCATTTTTTTTCTTCGAGTGCCTGAAAGAGAATGAGTACATGGTGTAATATATAGAGGACTGAGTAGTGAATCAGACAAGAGTAATAATGTCGCCGAAAGTGTATCTGACCTGTCAGAAGAAAATGTTAACCTAACAAAAGATTTTTGCGTGATTTCAGGAAGAAAATCAAAAAGAGAAGAAAAAATCAACCGTAAAAGACAAATAAAAAAAAAAACGAGAATAATTACACAAATCGAACTACACTTAAATTAAACCAAAATAAAGTTATTCCAAATCAAACCAAAAGCTGAGAAGTCATTTATTGTAGTTGTGATTGTGGCTCACATCTTCCTCTGGTTTTACGTCCAGAAACGGCTTAAACGCCTTCTATGAGTCGAGGATATGCTTCCCATCCAGTTTTCTTACAAGCTGGCAAACAGGGTCTTTTAACATCAGATTCCCAAGATGTTGCCATTCCCTTTGGAATTGCGGCCATAAATCAAGAATTTCTCTTTGTACGACTCCACTAGGATGCGTCTCAAGAGAAAGTTGGATATTACCCAAATTCTCCTTACTCAGTCCATCCTTAATGAATTCAATTTTATCATCTCGATTAGAGGACGGAATCCCAATAGAACGACATTTACCGTTACACGTCCATCGTGCACATTTGTGGCAATTTGAACTCATGCGCTTTGCTCGTCGCTTCTTTGCAAAAGTGCTTCTACCTGTACCTGGTAAATGCAAAACAGGAAGATATTCATCTTCACGTACCTTGGCTTCAATTATCCAACGTATGTCGTCAGGAATCCCTTTGTGCATAAGCATTCTTAATCTTTCAAGTCGAACTTGGTAAAGCTTCAGTAAAATATTTCGAGGAAAAGGAGGAAATCGTTTCTGCAATCTTGTGAGAATATCATCCATCCTGAAAAAAAAAATGAAAAAAAATTGAAAGAGAAATTGGAAGAGAAATTTATATACAATATCAGTTTTGTGGGTAGCTGATGGAACCGATTTAAATAATCACGGAGTACCGTTATCCGCCATTTAACCGGGGTTAAAAAAAAATTATATTTACATCTAGTTATTTTCAAAACAAGGATCAGAAAGAAAAACAACATAAAAAGACTCAAAAACAAAACACTCTAAATAAAATCCTAAATTCTTCCCCCCACACATAATTTTTACATTGTCCTCAATGTAATGCTATTATCCCCCAATGCAAGAATTATATGTAAGAGAAAATAACTATTAAACAAAAGAAAAGAAAAACAATAAAAGATAGAATGATGGAGAGTAAGGAATATGCAAATCTGATATAATAGATGCTCTCCATCCTTTTGGGTTGCCTCTCCAAGAAGCGTTTGGTTTATTGTCCTCAGCTTGACTTAGACCCATGCCATTATTATTCAACATACTTTGGCTCAAAAAGTGGAAACTCCTCCACATCTTGTATTGGAAAGTTCTCATAGTAAGGCTTCAATCTATGACCATTCACTTTGAATGCCTTATCTGTTTTCGGGCTTTGGATTTCAACTGCACCATGAGTAAATACATTAGTAATAACAAAAGGTCCAACCCAACGAGAACGTAACTTACCTGGATATAACTTAAGGCGTGAATGGAAGAGAAGAACTTTTTGTCCAACAACAAATTCTTTTCTTGATATCATCTTGTCATGGAATGCCTTAGTCTTTTCCTTGTAAATCCTAGAATTCTGATAGGCATCATTCCTTATCTCCTCTAATTCTTGTAGGTCAAGTTTTCTTTTCTTTCCTATCTCATCCATCTCCATGTTGCATTGTTTGATAGCCCAATATGATTTATGTTCCAATTCAACCGGAAGATGACAAGGCTTACCATAAACAAGTCGATAAGGAGACATACCAATGGGTGTCTTATATGCTGTCCTATAAGCCCAAAGTGCATCATCAAGTCGTGAACTCCAATCCTTCCTATTTGGATTAACTGTCTTTTCAAGGATGGACTTAACTTCTCGGTTTGACACTTCAGCTTGCCCACTAGTTTGAGGATGATATGAGGTGGAGACCTTGTGTGTGATGTTATACTTCCTCAAAAGTGCTTCCATAGTCCTATTGCAAAAGTGAGTACCTCTATCGCTGATTATGGCCTTTGGCGTTCCAAACCTAGCCAAGATGTTAGTCTTGACAAAATCTGAAACAACTTTAGAGTCATTAGTCCTAGTGGATTTTGCTTCCACCCACTTTGAAACATAATCAACGGCAAGTAAAATATAAAGATTACCAAAAGAAGGAGGAAAAGGTCCCATGAAATCCATGCCCCATACATCAAAAATTTCAACAATAAGTATTGGAGTTTGAGGCATTTGATTTCTAGGACCTAAGTTACCTGTTCTTTGGCAACGATCACATGACTTGCAAAAGAGGTATGCATCTTTGAATATGGTAGGCCAATAAAATCCAGAATCAAGAACTTTCATGGCTGTTCTTTTGGATCCAAAGTGTCCTCCACATGCATAAGAGTGACAAAAGGTGAGAATAGATTGAAATTCAGTTTCGAGTACACACCTTCTTATAATCTGATCGGAGCAATGCTTCCAAAGGTAAGGATCATCCCATATGTAGTATTTGGCATCACTCTTGATCTTATTTCTTTGAGCTTGTGTCAACTCTTGTGGCAACTTCTTGGTAACTGATTGATAACTCGTATAATTATATAGTTTTTAGTTATGTTTTATTATTGTTTTGTGTCAAATACGAGTTATTATTGTTTAGTCTAATTGTGTTTATGATCTTTTATATTTTTATGTAATTTGGTGTTTTTCACAAGTTTCTTTGAGTGATTTCAGATTACTAGAATTAAGGGCAAATCCAGTTCAGTTCCAGTTCCGACACCTTTTGCCATATCAGCTATATCTGGAGTTTCACTGAAGCAATAAGGCTGAAATTTGTAGCCTTGCAAAGCTAAGAGGCATATCTATCTTTTTCATGTTTTACACTTCTTGAAACGGAGTCGTTTTCCCTAGCGAAATCGACCATCAAGTTGGCTGATGTGCAATGACGTCTGTGCTGACCTGTTTTCGTATTTTGCCCATATCTGCTTATCCAAATCAGAAAATGAGCTGATTCCAATGGCTATGGATCCGTAACTGATACGGGAACCTTTGTCTAGAAGACCATATGATCAGATCAGGCCTCTAATATTGACGAAATCGACCATCAAGTTGGCTGATGTGCAATGACGTCTGTGCTGACCTGTTTTCGTATTTTGCCCATATCTGCTTATCCACATCAGCAAATGAGCTGATTCCAACGGCTATGGATTCGTAACTGATAGGGGAACATTTTTCTAGAAGACCATGTGATCAGATCAGGCCTCCAACATTGACGAAATCGACCATCAAGTTGGCTGATCAAAATTGTCATACAATATGACGAAAATTGTTAGAAAAATGCACCCACCTATTATACCTACCTTTGAAATTTGTAAAGCTTGTCTCTTGTCATTTAGCCCTCCAAAATGTGTATAAATAGAGGGCCTTGGATGATTGTAGAGGATCATATTGTACATAGGTAGGATATTAGCCATTTTAATAAAATTCTCTAAGTTTTCTTCTTCTTTCTTTTCTCTAGTTTTCTTTCTTTTCTCTAGTTTTCTTTTTCTTTAGAGAGAGCAAGAGGTTGGATAATTAATATTCTTCCTCTTCTTCTTTCTTTCTTTTATTTTCTTCTTAGATTTTCTTTAATTTTATGTTTATGTTTATAATGCCTATGCTAGGCTAAACTTCTATTTGGTTAAGGGTGATTTCAAAGCCCTAGACATGTTTTGTGATTGATTTTCAGATTCTATCTATCATTAATTTTCTATCAAAGTTGCTTATGTTCTTCTACAAGAATTGTTCATGATGTTGTCTAGATTTATTTAGGTGTACAACTAGATAGATCTTGATAATTATCTATTGCTAGTTTAGGAGTCTTGATCCGTGTAATTGTCTTGATTTCCTATTCATAAGTGGCAATTTGTGATTAATGATTATGGTCAAGTTTTCAATAATTGCAAAGTGGAACATAACCTAAGTTGAACAATCCGAGCTTATGTGTTTGTTGCTTAGATCAACCTATCTTTCTCATCATAAAGCTGCCATTAAATTGAATTTAGAGAGCTTATTCTAGGTTGTTTAATGGTTAGAGATTAAATAGAGAGCTTGTTCTATTTAACGACAAACTAAGGAAAGATTGGGGTAACAGAGCTTGTTGTTATCTACGGTTGTTAACTTTGATAGTTGGTTGATATTGATAGATCTGAAATTGATTCTTAATGATGTCTAGTGGTGGAGAATGAAACCTTAACCATATTTTTCATATTTGATTCTTCTTACTTATTTGTTTTCTTACTTTTAGTTTGCTTATTTTTTATATTTATTTTTATTGGCTGGTTATACCGCCTAATTTGTATATTAACTTTGTTTTATTTTTATTGGCTGGTTATACCGCCTAATTTAGTATATATATTTTTATTGGCTGGTTATACCGCCTAATTTAGTATATATATTTTTATTGGCTGGTTATACCGCCTTGCATCTTATTCTTATTATTTACTTTAGTTTAAATCTGGCTTCAAAAACCCCTTTTCTTTTATTGTTCTTGAATTTAAGTTTTAAACTATTAACTTATAAACTAAAACCCAATCCCTGAGGACTCGACCCTTGCTAACTACTATACTTACAATTTATCTTTTTAGTGCAAGGTTAAATAAGATACACTCTTTTGGGAGCATCAAATTTTTGGCGCCGTTGCCGGGGATTGTTTTCTTTAGTTTATTTGTTACTTGGTTTATTCTTATTTTCAGTTCTAATGAGTTTTATTTTCTTGTACATACGGGTTTTTCTGATCAAATTTTGAAAAAAAAAAAAAAAAACAATGGAATTGAGCAATCTAACACTTGAAGAGTTGGTGGCATACATGAACATGGAGAATGAACAAGCCAATCTCACCTTCCCAGTTCAACAATTTGCCATGAGAGGATGTCAAGGCCATCAAGTGTTCCAAGACCAACAGTATGATCATTACTCAAACACTTACCATGAGGGATGGTGGGATCATACTAATTATGGCTACTCGAAAAATTACCAAGAAGTAGATCCTTATGCCAATTACACTCATCCATCTAGCTTCAATCAATCATGGTCTCAAGAACCAGATCTTTTTCAACCACCACATATGACTCAAAACTCAGGTACTTCTTTAGAAGATCTTGTCTATTCTCTTGTTAATGATTCTTTGCAATTTCAACAGGAAACAAGGGCAAGCATCCAGAGTTTGGAAAAGCAAATGAGCCAATTGGCTAGTAGTATGGTGGGATGGGTAGCACAAAGATCTGAAGAACTCCCAGCCCAAACGATGGTTAACCCAAAAGAGAATGCTACTATTGTGACCTTGAGGAATGAGGAACAAGATGAGGATGAGACAAAATTAGAGATGGATTCTATTCTTGAGGATAATGAAGCCACAAATCCAAATAAGTGTATTTCGGCACCTGAGGTAACGTTTAAGGTTCCACTTTTTACTAATGTTTCTTCTCCACCTTTTCCTAGTAGATTTGCAAAGTTCAAGGAGGAAGAACATGAACAACACATGCCAGAAACCTTAAACAACTTGTTTGTGGATGCCATTCAACAAGTATCAAAATATGCTCCATTCCTCGATGAGATATGCACCACAAAGGATGATGGAATAATACTTGTAATGGAGAATGCATCCACTGTTGTGCAAAGAAAGCTTCCTCTCAAACGCATAAATTTGGAAAATTTCATGTATGAGCCTGACAAGCCTAAAAAGCCAAGAAGGGGTGTTGGTTAGGTTCAAAACACTAACTCAAGTGTTAATTGGGAAGGCAACCCAATTAAAGAAGAAATTTCCAACCTTCCATATTCAGATTTGCTTTCTCTTTCTCTTTCTTTTACTTTTTCTTTTATTATTTTTATTTTTATTTTTTATGTTTACTTGTTAATTTTTGTTTAGTATTTTAGGATTATTTAGGTTGCATGAGTTTGTTTTGTTTTGAGTCTTAGTTGTTTCTATTCTTATGTTATTAGTTCTTTTCTCTTACACATGATTCTTTCATTTGGGTTAATAGACTTACATTGAGGACAATGTAAGAATTAAGTGTGGGGGGAATGATTTAGGATTTCTTTTATTTTTGTCTACTATTTTTTTTATGAGTCTTTATTATTATTATTTTTAGTGTGTTTTAGTTCCTTTTTAATACAATGATGAGATATGAATTGCATAGGTCTAAACTGGTTACTAGTGAGAAGATTTTCATGAGAATTAAGCTTGATACTAATTTTTATGAGCCAATGTTAATATGATATGTTGATTGAGAAAGAAGCATGTTTAGACTTAATCTGACTTGTATAATCATCCTTGTGAGTTTTTGAGCCTATAATGATTGACGCATTATACAAATCAATCTAATTTCTTTCGTGAGTGCTCTTATGATTACATGATTCTCTAGAACTTGCTTTAGACCTTGTTGAGACTATATTGATGCATGTGACAACATGAATATGATAGAGGCATTAGGATTATAACCAGAGCCAAACAACCATCCATTATTAATGTTCTAAGAGAACATCCCCACTAGTGAGCCAATTTGAGCCTACATTAAATATGCTGTTTTATTGGTAACCACAACTTACACCTAGCCTAAATATACTTATATCCTTACCCTTGTTCTAAAGATGAATTATATATTTTGAGACATATTGCAAAAAACAAGGGATATTTTTAGTTGAAAATTTGGGTTAGAAACAAGAAATAAGTGTGGGGGGAAAAGAAAAGAAAAGTCAAGAGAAAAAGAAATGGAATACTGGCAAATACATTCCTAAGTAAAAAATATGAATCATCTCTTGAATTTGTGGAAAAAGAAAAATATGTTACAAAGTTGTTTAGAATGAAGAAAAGGCCCAACATGAATATTCGGCCTAGGTGACTATGTACTTGTAAAGAGTTTTGAGAAGTTTCTTTGTATGATCTTATTATGTCTCTAAACTTTATGAACTCTTTGGAGCCTTTGTGATATCTTTATCCTTTTGTTATTCAACCACATTACAAACCCCTTGGCCCCATTACAACCTTGATTAAAGACCTCTTGATTCATGAAGTTGTATGATCTAAATAGTGGAGAATAGGTGGACAAGCAAGAATATGGTAGAACTGTTTTCATGAGATTGATTGAGTGTAAACACTTCACCACTACTTTAAAGAGTGAAAATCATGAGGATATCCCATGTGAGAAGTTGAGATTAAATTTGAACATGCACTATTTTGATTGAGATATGTTATGTTAATATTGGCTTAACTCAAACAATTTACATTCAAGCATGATTTTTTTGTGAAATTCTTTAAGCTATTGATTAGTTTATAAGACTTGTTCAAAGATTGTCTCTAATTTGTATTGAAAGGATTAGGAATAAATATTTTTAGTATATGTAGTTTATTTATATTTTAGTTTTTCAATGTTTGTGGGTATCGTTCTAGTAAACCCTCACGAGACTAAACTCGTCCACTAGGGACACCTAGGGGTTTAAAGGCTTGTGTCACATGCTAAGTGCCACCGTGATTTCCTACGAAAGTGGATTAGATTAGATTTTCTTATTTTATTTTTATTTGATTTTGCTCGAGGACTAGCAAAAAGCTAAGTGTGGGGGTGTGATAACTCGTATAATTATATAGTTTTTAGTTATGTTTTATTATTGTTTTGTGTCAAATACGAGTTATTATTGTTTAGTCTAATTGTGTTTATGATCTTTTATATTTTTATGTAATTTGGTGTTTTTCACAAGTTTCTTTGAGTGATTTCAGATTACTAGAATTAAGGGCAAATCCAGTTCAGTTCCAGTTCCGACACCTTTTGCCATATCAGCTATATCTGGAGTTTCACTGAAGCAATAAGGCTGAAATTTGTAGCCGTGCAAAGCTAAGAGGCATATCTATCTTTTTCATGTTTTACACTTCTTGAAACGGAGTCGTTTTCCCTAGCGAAATCGACCATCAAGTTGGCTGATGTGCAATGACGTCTGTGCTGACCTGTTTTCGTATTTTGCCCATATCTGCTTATCCAAATCAGCAAATGAGCTGATTCCAATGGCTATGGATCCGTAACTGATACGGGAACCTTTGTCTAGAAGACCATATGATCAGATCAGGCCTCTAATATTGACGAAATCGACCATCAAGTTGGCTGATGTGCAATGACGTCTGTGCTGACCTGTTTTCGTATTTTGCCCATATCTGCTTATCCACATCAGCAAATGAGCTGATTCCAACGGCTATGGATTCGTAACTGATAGGGGAACATTTTTCTAGAAGACCATGTGATCAGATCAGGCCTCCAACATTGACGAAATCGACCATCAAGTTGGCTGATCAAAATTGTCATACAATATGACGAAAATTGTTAGAAAAATGCACCCACCTATTATACCTACCTTTGAAATTTGTAAAGCTTGTCTCTTGTCATTTAGCCCTCCAAAATGTGTATAAATAGAGGGCCTTGGATGATTGTAGAGGATCATATTGTACATAGGTAGGATATTAGCCATTTTAATAAAATTCTCTAAGTTTTCTTCTTCTTTCTTTTCTCTAGTTTTCTTTCTTTTCTCTAGTTTTCTTTTTCTTTAGAGAGAGCAAGAGGTTGGATAATTAATATTCTTCCTCTTCTTCTTTCTTTCTTTTATTTTCTTCTTAGATTTTCTTTAATTTTATGTTTATGTTTATAATGCCTATGCTAGGCTAAACTTCTATTTGGTTAAGGGTGATTTCAAAGCCCTAGACATGTTTTGTGATTGATTTTCAGATTCTATCTATCATTAATTTTCTATCAAAGTTGCTTATGTTCTTCTACAAGAATTGTTCATGATGTTGTCTAGATTTATTTAGGTGTACAACTAGATAGATCTTGATAATTATCTATTGCTAGTTTAGGAGTCTTGATCCGTGTAATTGTCTTGATTTCCTATTCATAAGTGGCAATTTGTGATTAATGATTATGGTCAAGTTTTCAATAATTGCAAAGTGGAACATAACCTAAGTTGAACAATCCGAGCTTATGTGTTTGTTGCTTAGATCAACCTATCTTTCTCATCATAAAGCTGCCATTAAATTGAATTTAGAGAGCTTATTCTAGGTTGTTTAATGGTTAGAGATTAAATAGAGAGCTTGTTCTATTTAACGACAAACTAAGGAAAGATTGGGGTAACAGAGCTTGTTGTTATCTACGGTTGTTAACTTTGATAGTTGGTTGATATTGATAGATCTGAAATTGATTCTTAATGATGTCTAGTGGTGGAGAATGAAACCTTAACCATATTTTTCATATTTGATTCTTCTTACTTATTTGTTTTCTTACTTTTAGTTTGCTTATTTTTTATATTTATTTTTATTGGCTGGTTATACCGCCTAATTTGTATATTAACTTTGTTTTATTTTTATTGGCTGGTTATACCGCCTAATTTAGTATATATATTTTTATTGGCTGGTTATACCGCCTAATTTAGTATATATATTTTTATTGGCTGGTTATACCGCCTTGCATCTTATTCTTATTATTTACTTTAGTTTAAATCTGGCTTCAAAAACCCCTTTTCTTTTATTGTTCTTGAATTTAAGTTTTAAACTATTAACTTATAAACTAAAACCCAATCCCTGAGGACTCGACCCTTGCTAACTACTATACTTACAATTTATCTTTTTAGTGCAAGGTTAAATAAGATACACTCTTTTGGGAGCATCACTGATTGGGTTTTAGAATCTAAAAATCAGGGATTGGGTTTTAGAATCTAAAAATCAATCACAAAACATGTCTAGGGCTTTGAAATCACCCTTAACCAAATAGAAGTTTAGCCTAGCATAGGCATTGTAAACATAAACATAAAATTAAGAGAATCTAAGAAGAAAATAAAAGAAAGAAAGAAGAAGAGGAAGAATATTAATTATCCAACCTCTTGCTCTCTCTAAAGAAAAAGAAAACTAGAGAAAAGAAAGAAAACTAGAGAAAAGAAAGAAGAAGAAAACTTAGAGAATTTTATTAAAATGGCTAATATCCTACCTATGTACAATATGATCCCTTACAATCATCCAAGGCCCTCTATTTATACACATTTTGGAAGGCTAAATGACAAGAGACAAGCTTTACAAATTTCAAAGGTAGGTATAATAGGTGGGTGCATTTTCTAACAATTTTCGTCATATATGACGATTTTGATCGGCCAACTTGATGGTCGATTTTGTCAATTTTGGAGGCCTTATCTGATCACATGGTCTTCTAGAAAAATGTTACCCTATCAGTTACTGATCCATAGCCGTTGGAATCAGCTCATTTGCTGATGTGGATAAGAAGATATGGGCATAATACGAAAACAGGTCAGCACAGACGTCATTGCACATCAGCCAACTTGATGGTCGATTTCGCTAGGGAAAACGACTCCGTTTCAAGAAGTGTAAAACATGAAAAAGATAGATATGCCTCTTAGCTTTGCATGGCTACAAATTTCAGCCTTATTGCTTCAGTGAAACTCGAGATATAGCTGATATGGCAAAAGGTGTCGGAATTGGAACTGAACTGGATTTGCCCTTAATTCTAGTAATCTGAAATCACTCAAAGAAACTTGTGAAAAACACCAAAATACATAAAAATATAAAAGATCATAAACACAATTAGACTAAACAATAATAACTCGTATTTGACACAAAACAATAATAAAACATAACTAAAAACTATATAATTATACGAGTTATCACACCCCCACACTTAGATTGTTG
This sequence comes from Fremontodendron californicum, assembly GCA_030761205.1. Classification (NCBI taxonomy): domain Eukaryota; kingdom Viridiplantae; phylum Streptophyta; class Magnoliopsida; order Malvales; family Malvaceae; genus Fremontodendron; species Fremontodendron californicum. Next base: position 27,593,196 of record JAULJL010000009.1, read on the forward strand.
CTAGTCCCTAGCAACGACTCAATAAAAATAAAATAAGAAAATCTAATCTAATCCAATTTCGTAGGAAATCACGGTGGCACTTAGCATGTGACACAAGCCTTTAAACCCCTAGGTGTCCCTAGTGGACGAGTTTAGTCTCGTGAGGGTTTACTAGAACGATACCCACAAACATTGAAAAACTAAAATATAAATAAACTGCATATACTAAAAATATTTACTCCTAATCCTTTCAATACAAATTAGAGACAATATTTGAACAAGTCTTATAAACTAATCAATAGATTAAAGAATTTCACAAAAAATCATGCTTGAATGTAAATTGTTTGAGTTAAGCCAATATTAGCATAACATATCTCAATCAAAATATTGCATGTTCAAATTTAATCTCAACTTCTCACATGGGATACCCTCATGATTTTCACTCTTTAAAGTAGTGGTGAAGTGTTTACACTCAATCAATCTCATGAAAACAGTTCTACCATATGCTTGCTTGTCTACCTATTCTCCACTAAAAGATCATGCAACTTCATAAATCAAAAGGTCTTTAATCAAGGTTGTAATAGGGCCAAGAGGTAATAATGTGGTTAAAGAATAAAAAGGAAAAGATATCACAAACATTCCAAAGACTTCATAGAATTTAGAGACAAAATAAGATTTTGCAAATAAAACTTTCTCAATATTCTTTAGAAGTACATAGTCACCTAGGCCGGATATTCATGTTGGGCCTTTTCTTCATTCTAAACAACTTTGTAACATTTTTTTCTTTTTCCACAAATTCAAGAGATGATTCATATTTTTTTTTTTACATAGGAATGTATTTGCCAGTATTCCATTTCTTTTTCTCTTGACTTTTCTTTTCTTTTCCCCCCACACTTATTTCTTGTTTCTAACCCAAATATTTAACTAAAAATATCCCTTGTTTTTTTTGCAATATGTCTCAAAATATATAATCCATCTTTAGAACAAGGGTAAGGATATAAGTATATTTAGGCTAGGTGTAAGTTGTGGTTACCAATAAAACATCATATTTAATGTAGGCTCAAATTGGCTCACTAGTGGGGATGTTCTCTTAGAACACTAATAATGGATGGCTGTTTGGCTCTGGTTATAATCCTAATGCCTCTATCATATTCATGTTGTCACATGTATCAATATAGTCTCAAACGGTTTAAAGCAAGTTCTAGAGAATCATGTAATCATAAGAGCACTCAAGAAAGAAATTAGATTGATTTGTATAATGCATCAATCATTATAGGCTCAAAAACTCACAAGGATGATTATACAAGTCAAATTAAGTCTAAACATGCTTCTTTCTCAATCAACATATCATATTAACATTGGCTCATAAAAAGGTTGACATCAAGCTCATTTCTCATGAAAATCTTCTTACTAATAAATCTGTTTTAGACTTATGTAATTCATATCTCATCATTGTATTAAAAAGGAACTAAAACACAAAAAAAAAAATAATAATAATAATAATAAAGACTCATAAAAAAAATAGTAGACAAAAATAAAAGAAATCCTAAATCATTCCCCCCACACTTAATTCTTACATTGTCCTCAATGTAAGTCTATTAACCCAAATGAAAGAATCATGTGTAAGAGAAAAGAACTAATAACATAAGAATAGGAACAACTAAGACTCAAAACAAAACAAACTCATGCAACCTAAATAATCCTAAAATACTAAACAAAAATTAACAAGTAAACATAAAAAGATTAAAATCAAACTGACAAGGTATGTCTCAAGTCTCCCTTACTCAGACCTTGTTCAGAATGAATACTTCTAAATTGCTTAAAATATAACAAACCCTTTTTTTTTTTTTTTTTAAAAAAGAAACCAAACTGACAAGGTATGTCTCAAGTATCCCTTACTCAGACCTTGTTCAGAATGAATACTTCTAAATTGCTTAAAACACAACAAACTTTTTTTTTTTTTTTTAAATTAGCAAAATATGTCTCTTACCCCCTACTAAAATATGACATTGTCCCCAATGTCAAATTTTAAAGGTAGAATTTAGGAGATATTACCTGCAGAGGTTGCTAACCACTTATTATAACTTAGACACAACAAACAAAATGTTAGATAATGTCACAAAGACAAAGTGCAGTCCACTCCATGCTCGTCCATATCTCTTTTTCTTTTTCCGAGCGTTTGCGAAACAACCGTAGCAGATAAACACTCATAAGCTTGGAGCTTTTTGAGTAAATCTTCAATGGTTGTAGCAGAAATTATGGTTCTCCTTGCCTCTGAAAACATGAATCCATTATCCACAGCATTATCTAAATATGAAAGCAAATTACTAAAATAACCATTAATATTAAGCAAACCAATGGGTTTCTTATTTGTGACCAAAGATGACCAAGAAGCCACGCAAGCTATTTCTTCCAATGTACCCAGACCTCCTGGTAAAGCAATGAATGCATCGGCAAAATGGTACATGATTGTTATCCGTTCAGGGATACTCCAGACTTGTATTTCCTTACCCACGGTAGGTCCATAAAAACTTGTGAATAGTTTTGGCACGATTCCTAGAACTGGACTTCCTCCGGCGTGTGCTGCTGTAGCGACTGCTCTCATTAAACCCGTACTACCGCCTCCATAAATCAAGTGGATCTTTTGTTGGGCAAGTATTACTCCAACTCTTATGGCTTCATCAGCGAATATGTTATTTTTCCCTGGATAAGCACCTCCAAAGACACAAATTTTTTTAATGCGCTGGGATGAAGTACTTTCCATTTTTTTTTCGAGTGCCTGAAAGAGAATGAGTACATGGTGTAATATATAGAGGACTGAGTAGTGAATCAGACAAGAGTAATAATGTCGCCGAAAGTGTATCTGACCTGTCAGAAGAAAATGTTAACCTAACAAAAGATTTTTGCGTGATTTCAGGAAGAAAATCAAAAAGAGAAGAAAAATCAACCGTAAAAGTCAAGAGTAATAATGTCGCCGAAAGTGTATTTGGAATCTTCCTCTGGTTTTACGTCCAGAAACGGCTTAAATGCCTTCTATGAGTCGAGGATATGCTTCCCATCCAGTTTTCTTACAAGCTGGCAAACAGGGTCTTTTAACATCAGATTCCCAAGATGTTGCCATTCCCTTTGGAATTGCGGCCATAAATCAAGAATTTCTCTTTGTACGTCTCCACTAGGATGCGTCTCAAGAGAAAGTTGGATATTACCCAAATTCTCCTTACTCAGTCCATCCTTAATGAATTCAATTTTATCATCTCGATTAGAGGACGGAATCCCAATAGAACGACATTTACCGTTACACGTCCATCGTGCACATTTGTGGCAATTTGAACTCATGCGCTTTGCTCGTCGCTTCTTTGCAAAAGTGCTTCTACCTGTACCTGGTAAATGCAAAACAGGAAGATATTCATCTTCACGTACCTTGGCTTCAATTATCCAACGTATGTCGTCAGGAATCCCTTTGTGCATAAGCATTCTTAATCTTTCAAGTCGAACTTGGTAAAGCTTCAGTAAAATATTTCGAGGAAAAGGAGGAAATCGTTTCTGCAATTTTGTGAGAATATCATCCATCCTGAAAAAAAGAATGAAAAAAAATTGAAAGAGAAATTGGAAGAGAAATTTATATACAATATCAGTTTTGTGGGTAGCTGATGGAACCGATTTAAATAATCACGGAGTACCGTTATCCGCCATTTAACCGGGGTTAAAAAAAATAAAAACAATAAAAAAATTTATATTTACATCTAGTTATTTTAAAAACAAGGATCAGAAAACAACCTAAAAAGACTCAAAAACAAAAAAAAAAAAACTCTAAATAAAATCCTAAATTCTTCCCCCCACACATAATTCTTACATTGTCATTAATGTAATGCTATTAATCCCAAATGAAAGAATCATGTGTAAGTGAAAAGAACTAATAAACAAAATAAACTTATGCAGCCTAAATGAACTTAGAAACACTAAACACAATTAGCAAAAAAAAAAAAATATATAAGAAAAAGATAAAGAAAAAGAGAGCAAATCTGAGGATGGCAGTTTGGCAATGCTTTCACTAATTAGGCTGCCTCCCCCAATTAGCACTTGATTGATTGTTTTCAGCCTAGCCAACACCCCTTCTTGGCATTTTAGGCTTGTCAGGCTCATACATGAAATTTCCCAAATTTATGCGTTTGAGAGGAAGCTTTCTTTGCACAACAGTGGATGCATTCTCCATTACAAGTATTATTCCATCATCCTTTGTGGTGCATATGTCATCGAGGAATGGAGCATATTTTGATACTTGTTGAACGACCTCCACAAACAAGTTGTTTAAGGTTTCTGGCATGTGTTGTTCATGTTCTTCCTCCTTGAACTTTGCAAATCTACTAGGAAAAGGTGGAGAAGAAACATTAGTAAAAAGTGAAACCTTAAACGTTACCTCAGGTGCCGAAATACTCTTATTTGGATCTTTGGCTTCATTATCCTCAAGAATAGAATCCATCTCTAATTTTGTTTCATCCTCATCTTGTTCCTCATTCTTCAAGGTCACAATAGTAGCATTCTCCTTTGGGTTAACCATCGCTTGGGCTGGGAGTTCTTCAGATCTTTGTGCTACCCATCCCACCATACTACTAGCCAATAGGCTCATTTGCCTTTCCAAACTCTGGATACTTGCCCTTGTTTCCTGTTGAAATTGCAAAGTATTAGTAACAAGAGAATCGACAAGATCTTCTAAAGAAGTACCTGAGTTTTGAGTCATATGTAGTGGCTGAAAAAGATCTGGTTCTTGAGACCATGATTGATTAAATCTAGATGGATGAGTGTAATTGGCATAAGGATCTACTTCTTGGTAATTTTCTGAGTAGCCATAATTAGTATGATCCCACCATCCCTCATGGTAAGTGTTTGAGTAATGATCATACAGTTGGTCTTGGAACACTTGATGGCCTTGACATCCTCCCATGGCCAATTGTTGAACTGGGTAGGTGAGATTGGCTTGTTGATTTTCCATGTTCATGTATGCCACCAACTCTTCAAGTGTTAGATTGCTCAATTCCATCGTTTTTCTTTTTTTTTTTTTTTTCAAAATTTGATAAGAAAAACTTGTATGTACAAGAAAAATAAAATTAATTACAACTGAAAATAAGAATAAACCAATGAACTAATAAACTAAAGAAAGCAATCCCCGGCAACGGCGCCAAAAATTTGATGCACCCAAAAGAGTGTATCTTATTTAACCTTGCACTAAAAAGATAAATTGTAAGTATAGTAGTTAGCAAGGGTCGAGTCCTCAGGGATTGGGTTTTAGTTTATAAGTTAATAGTTTATAACTTACGTTCAAAGAAAACAATAAAAGAAAATGGGTTTTTGAAGCCAGATTTAAACTAAAGTAAATAATAAGAATAAGATGCAAGGCGGTATAACCAGCCAATAAAAATATATATACTAAATTAGGCGGTATAACCAGCCAATAAAAATATATATACTAAATTAGGCGGTATAACCAGCCAATGAAAATAAAACAAAGTTAATATACAAATTAGGCGGTATAACCAGCCAATAAAAATAAATATAAAAAATAAGCAAACTAAAAGTAAGAAAACAAGTAAGTAAGAAGAATCAAATATGAAAAATATGGTTAAGGTTTCATTCTCCACCACTAGACATCATTAAGAATCAATTTCAGATCTATCAATATCAACCAACTATCAAAGTTAACAACCGTAGATAACAACAAGCTCTGTTACCCCAATCTTTCCTTAGTTTGTCGTTAAATAGAACAAGCTCTCTATTTAATCTCTAACCATTAAACAACCTAGAATAAGCTCTCTAAATTCAATTTAATGGCAGCTTTATGATGAGAAAGATAGGTTGATCTAAGCAACAAACACATAAGCTCGGATTGTTCAACTTAGGTTATGTTCCACTTTGCAATTATTGAAAACTTGACCATAATCATTAATCACAAATTGCCACTTATGAATAGGAAATCAAGACAATTACACGGATCAAGACTCCTAAACTAGCAATAGATAATTATCAAGATCTATCTAGTTGTACACCTAAATAAATCAAGACAACATCATGAACAATTCTTGTAGAAGAACATAAGCAACTTTGATAGAGAATTAATGATAGATAGAATCTAAAAATCAATCACAAAACATGTCTAGGGCTTTGAAATCACCCTTAACCAAATAGAAGTTTAGCCTAGCATAGGCATTGTAAACATAAACATAAAATTAAGAGAATCTAAGAAGAAAATAAAAGAAAGAAAGAAGAAGAGGAAGAATATTAATTATCCAACCTCTTGCTCTCTCTAAAGAAAAAGAAAACTAGAGAAAAGAAAGAAAACTAGAGAAAAGAAAGAAGAAGAAAACTTAGAGAATTTTATTAAAATGGCTAATATCCTACCTATGTACAATATGATCCCTTACAATCATCCAAGGCCCTCTATTTATACACATTTTGGAAGGCTAAATGACAAGAGACAAGCTTTACAAATTTCAAAGGTAGGTATAATAGGTGGGTGCATTTTCTAACAATTTTCGTCATATATGACGATTTTGATCGGCCAACTTGATGGTCGATTTTGTCAATTTTGGAGGCCTTATCTGATCACATGGTCTTCTAGAAAAATGTTACCCTATCAGTTACTGATCCATAGCCGTTGGAATCAGCTCATTTGCTGATGTGGATAAGAAGATATGGGCATAATACGAAAACAGGTCAGCACAGACGTCATTGCACATCAGCCAACTTGATGGTCGATTTCGCTAGGGAAAACGACTCCGTTTCAAGAAGTGTAAAACATGAAAAAGATAGATATGCCTCTTAGCTTTGCATGGCTACAAATTTGAGCCTTATTGCTTCAGTGAAACTCGAGATATAGCTGATATGGCAAAAGGTGTCGGAATTGGAACTGAACTGGATTTGCCCTTAATTCTAGTAATCTGAAATCACTCAAAGAAACTTGTGAAAAACACCAAAATACATAAAAATATAAAAGATCATAAACACAATTAGACTAAACAATAATAACTCGTATTTGACACAAAACAATAATAAAACATAACTAAAAACTATATAATTATACGAGTTATCAGTAACTAAGTAATTAACAATATCAGCATACCAAGGAGTTGTTGTACTTATAAAAAGAAGTTGCTCATCCGGAAAGTTCTCATTCAAGGGTAGTGCATCCTCTTCATGAACTAAACGGCTAAGATGGTCCGCAACCAGGTTGTCACTACCTCTCTTATCTTTTATCTCCAAATCAAACTCTTGTAAGAGAAGTATCCATCTAATCAACCTTGGTTTGGCCTCCTTTTTAGTGAGCAAGTACTTAAGGGCTGCATGGTCAGAATATACAATTACTTTAGTACCAATTAAATAAGATCGAAATTTTTCTAAGGCAAATACAACAGCCAAAAGTTCTTTTTCAGTAGTGGAATAGTTCAATTGAGCATCATTAAGAGTTCGGGAGGCATAATAAATGGCATGTGAGGCTTTGCCAACCCGTTGGCCCAAAACAGCTCCAATGGCATAGTCACTAGCATCACACATGATTTCAAAAGGTACATTCCAATCTGGTGGTTGGATGATAGGAGCTGATGTCAAGAGTCCCTTCAATGTTTCAAACGCCTCTTTGCATTTATCATCAAAGTGGAAAACCACATCTTTTTGTAGTAGCTTGCAAAGAGGTAATGTGATCTTTGAGAAGTCTTTGATAAATCTCCTATAGAAACCTGCATGTCCAAGAAAAGAACGAACCTCTCTCACATTTGTGGGAGGTGGTAAAGAATGCATAATATCTATTTTAGACTTATCAACCTCTATCCCTCTAGAAGAAATAACATGGCCCAAAACTATTCCTTGTTCTACCATAAAGTGGCATTTTTCCCAATTCAAAACAAGGTTAGTTTCCATGCATCTTTCAAGTACAAGTGTAAGGTTCTCTAGACATCTATCAAAAGAATCACCATAGACACTAAAATCATCCATAAATACTTCTATGATGTTCTCTACATAATCTGAAAATATGCTAACCATACACCTTTGGAATGTAGCTGGTGCATTACAAAGACCAAATGGCATACGCCGGTATGCAAAAGTACCAAATGGACATGTGAATGTTGTTTTCTCTTGGTCCTCCGGAGCAATGGCTATCTGATTATAACCTGAAAAACCATCAAGAAAACAATAATGAGAATGGCCAGCTAACCTTTCAAGCATTTGATCAATAAAAGGTAAAGGAAAGTGGTCTTTGCGAGTTGTGGAATTAAGTTTACGATAATCAATACAAACTCGCCATCCTGTTTGAATCCTAGTAGGAACAAGTTCATTCTCATTATTTGTTACCACCGTTACACCTGATTTCTTTGGAACCACTTGGACTGGGCTCACCCATTTGCTATCCGAGATAGGATAGATCACTCCAACATCTAGGAGTTTCAGTATCTCCTTTTTCACAACCTCCATCATAGGAGGGTTCAATCTTCTTTGTGCTTCTCTTGTTGGTTTAGACCCTTCCTCTAACAAAATCCGGTGCATGCACATGGATGGGCTTATTCCCTTGATATCGGCAATTGTCCAACCAATTGCTGTTTTATGCTCTCTAAGCACCTGGATAAGTCGCTCTTCTTGCAAAGGTGTGAGCTCTTTGGCAATGATGATCGGTAGTGTGTCCTTTTTACCTAAGAACACATATTTCAAGTGGTTCGGTAGTGGTTTCAATTCTAAAGTTGGTGCCTGCAAAATGGAAGGTAGAAGTTTCTCATTAGATAAAGGCAAATCAATAAATGAAACATCAAACCTTGCATCTTTAGGTTGCAGCGAGTGTAAAGATTCTAGTGCCCCTTCCACCTGGTCACTCAAGGCTAGTTTAGCATTCCCCATTCCGAGATGGTTGCTAATGACTATTTCTACACTATCTTCACCATCTAGCTCATAAGCTTGCTGCACTAGTGAGTCAATTATATCAATATTAAAAACAGAATGCACATCACTAGGATATCTCATGGCCTCAAAAATGTTAAAGCGAATTATTTCACCATCAAATTCCATAGTTAAAGTGCCATCATGTACATCTATTTTAGTTCTTGCTGTTTTCAAGAATGGTCTCCCTAATAGAATAGGTGTGGGATTAGAAGACATCTCATCTTCCATCTCAATAACATAAAAGTCAGCGGGAAAAACCAATTCATTAACCTGTACAAGAACGTCTTCTACAACTCCTCTTGGATAAGTGTTAGAACGGTCAGCAAGTTGTATTATAACACCGGTTTCCTCTAATGGTCCTAGATTCAATGAAGCATAAATTGAATATGGCATGACATTAATAGATGCCCCTAGATCTAGCATAGCACGCTCAAACCTGGTGTTGCCTATCTTACAAGGAATGGTAAACATACCTGGATCCTTGCATTTAGGTGGGAGTTTCTTTTGAAGAACAGCTGACACATTCTCCCCCACACTTACCTTTTCATTCCATTTCAACTTCCGTTTAGATGTGCACAACTCTTTTAGGAACTTGGCATATCTTGGCACTTGCTTGATAGCATCTAGTAAAGGAATGTTCACCTCTACTTTCCGGAAGGTTTCCAAAATTTCCTTCTCTTGCTCCTCCTTCTTGGACTTTGCTAACCTGCTAGGAAAAGGTGGAGGAGTTATATAAGAAGGAAAGGATGGTTTAGGAATTACCTTTTTTAGTGGCTCGTTGGGATGTGAAGAGGATGCCATGGTATTGTTCTCCCCTTGAGCACTATCATTTTGTGGTGTCTCTAGCTGTTTCCCACTTCTTAAATTTATAGCATTGGCATTCTCTCTTGGATTCACTATGGTTTGGGAAGGTAATTTCCCAGAATCCCTTGCTTGCATTTGACTCATGGTTGTTGCCAATTGCCCTATTTGAGTCTCCAAATTTCGAATACTTGTCTTTGTTTCCTGTTGAAATTGAATTGTATTAGTAGAAAGAGCTTTAACAAGATCTTCAAGAGAAGTACCTGAATTTTGGATGGGTGGTAGTTGTTGTCGGGTTTGGTATGGTTGTTGCACTCTTTGCTGAAAACCCAGTGGCCTGTGGTCAAATGGTGGAGGAATAGTTTGTGATTGGTTCCCTCCATAATTGAAGTTTGGATGATCCCTCCATCCTGGATTGTAAGTGTTTGAGTAGGGATCATATTTCCTTGATTGGTTCTGAAATCCACCCATGGCATTCACATGTTCATTGGTATCCTCTTGAAGTGTTGGACACATATCAGTTTGGTGCCCTATGTTTGAACATATGCCACAAGCCTTTATTTGTTGTATTTTACCTACAGCCAATTGTTGAACAAGAGAAGTCAGTTTATCAAATTTTTGTTCAAGGGATGATATACTTACCTCATTAACTCTCTTGGGTTGTGGTGGTGGATCTTGTCTCATTGAGAACTGTTGAGAATTGGCTGCCATGTTGGAGATTAATGTTCTAGCAGCCCTGGGAGTCTTATCAACTAGAGCTCCCCCACTAGCGGCATCTATCATACTTCTCTCCATGGGCATGAGACCTTCATAGAAGTATTGGATGAGAAGTTGTTCACTCATCTGATGATGTGGACATGATGCACAAAGTTTCTTGAACCTCTCCCAATATTCATATAAGGACTCTCCGTTGTATTGCCGAATCCCACATATCTCTTTCCTAATGTTGGCAGCCTTAGATGCTGGGAAATACCTTTCCAAGAATGCTTTCTTCAAATCATTCCATGTAGTGATGGTCCCGGATGGTAGATAGTAGAGCCATTCCTTTGCTGAATCAGCTAGAGAGAATGGGAAGGCTCTCAACTTAACTTGCTCTTCCGTGACCCCTGTTGGTCTCATGCTTGAGCAAACTACATGGAATTCCTTGAGGTGCTTATTTGGATCCTCTCCTGCAAAACCATGAAAAGTTGGGAGAAGATGAATCAAACCAGATTTTAATTCAAAAGCTACCTCAAGATTAGCATATTCAATGCATAATGGTTGTTGACCCAAGTCCGGAGCGGCTAGCTCCTTGAGAGTTCGGTTGTCAGCTGCTGCCATCTCTCCTTGCTTCTCTTGGATGTTTTGGATCAACTCCTCAATTGGTTGTTGGTGAGAAGTTATAAATTCCCGAATTTTCCTAAGTCGTAAGTCTTCTTCGGGGGCTTGGAACATTCACTAATAAAAAAAAAATAAGAAAGTAAATAATTAGAACAGAAAATAAGAATAAACCAATAAACTAATAAACTAAAGAAAGCAATCCCCGGCAACGGCGCCAAAAATTTGATGCACCCAAAAGAGTGTATCTTATTTAACCTTGCACTAAAAAGATCAATTGTAAGTATAATGATTAGCAAGGGTCGAGTCCTCAGGGATTGGGTTTTAATCTATGAGTTATTAGTTTATAACTTACGTTCAAAGAAAACAATAAAAGAAAAGGGGTTTTTTGAAGCCAGATTTAAACTAAAGTAAATAATAAGAATAAGATGCAAGGCGGTATAACCAGCCAATAAAAATATATATACTAAATTAGGCGGTATAACCAGCCAATAAAAATATATATACTAAATTAGGCGGTATAACCAGCCAATAAAAATAAAACAAAGTTAATATACAAATTAGGCGGTATAACCAGCCAATAAAAATAAATATAAAAAATAAGCAAACTAAAAGTAAGAAAACAAGAAAGTAAGAAGAATCAAATATGAAAAATATGGTTAAGGTTTCATTCTCCACCACTAGACATCATTAAGAATCAATTTTAGATCTATCAATATCAACCAACTATCAAAGTTAACAACCGTAGATAACAACAAGCTCTGTTATCCCAATCTTTCCTTAATTTGTCGTTAAATAGAACAAGCTCTCTATTTAATCTCTAACCATTAAACAACCTAGAATAAGCTCTCTAAATTCAATTTAATGGCAGCTTTATGATGAGAAAGATAGGTTGATCTAAGCAACAAACACATAAGCTCGGATTGTTCAACTTAGGTTATGTTCCACTTTGCAATTATTGAAAACTTGACCATAATCATTAATCACAAATTGCCACTTATGAATAGGAAATCAAGACAATTACACGGATCAAGACTCCTAAACTAGCAATAGATAATTATCAAGATCTATCTAGTTGTACACCTAAATAAATCAAGACAACATCATGAACAATTCTTGTAGAAGAACATAAGCAACTTTGATAGAAAATTAATGATAGATAGAATCTGAAAATCAATCACAAAACGTGTCTAGGGCTTTGAAATCACCCTTAACCAAATAGAAGTTTAGCCTAGCATAGGCATCATAAACATAAACATAAAATTAAAGAGAATCTAAGAAGGAAATAAAATAAAGAAAGAAGAAGAAGAAGAATATTAATTATCCAACCTCTTGCTCTTTCTAAAGAAAAAGAAAACTAGAGAAAAGAAAGAAGAAGAAAACTTAGAGAATTTTGTTAAAATGGCTAATATCCTACCAATCTCCAATATGATCCCTTACAATCATCCAAGGCCCTCTATTTATACACATTTTGGAGGGCTAAATGACAAGAGACAAGCTTTACAAATTTCAAAGGTAGGTATAATAGGTGGGTGCATTTTCTAACAATTTTCGTCATGTATGACGATTTTGATCAGCCAACTTGATGGTCAATTTTGTCAATTTTGGAGGCCTTATCTGATCACATGGTCTTCTAGACAAATGTTACCCTATCAGTTACTGATCCATAGCCGTTGGAATCAGCTCATTTGCTGATGTGGATAAGAAGATATGGGCATAATACGAAAACAGGTCAGCACAGACGTCATTGCACATCAGCCAACTTGATGGTCGATTTCGCTAGGGAAAACGACTCCGTTTCAAGAAGTGTAAAACATGAAAAAGATAGATATGCCTCTTAGCTTTGCATGGCTACAAATTTCAGCCTTATTGCTTCAGTGAAACTCGAGATATAGCTGATATGGCAAAAGGTGTCGGAACTGGAACTGAACTGGATTTGCCCTTAATTCTAGTAATCTGAAATCACTCAAAGAAACTTGTGAAAAACACCAAAATACATAAAAATATAAAAGATCATAAACACAATTAGACTAAACAATAATAACTCGTATTTGACACAAAACAATAATAAAACATAACTAAAAACTATATAATTATACAAGTTATCAGTGCTCAAGTAAAGAAGTTCAAACACTTCGGGCCTTAAGTGGAGAAGTTCAACTTGACAAGGACTGAAATCAGCCCCTAAGTGAAAACACTTAGACTACATCTCAAAAACAAGGTTTAATGGTGAAGGATGAGCATGCAACCTAGAGCGAGGACTCCCTTGAGCATGCAACTCTTTCTCCTGGCCACAAAACGACCCATACGTCCTCTCTCATAAGGTCTCTAGAGAACACATTGGTCTCTTTGATAAAAGCATAACTACATTGCAGACGAGATGTGAGCTAACATAGAAGTGAAAAAACACTACGGATGACAAAAAATGTGATAATGCCACACAAAAAATGATAGAGCAACTTCTATAAAGTCCGTCATTAAGCATGTCCGCAACAAAGAGATGAATAAATTAAATTTGGTGGAGAAATGAGAATGGCGTCTGGAAGCAAGCAAGCATGAGCTCTTAAACTCAACATAGTGGACCAACAAAGAGCCATCCTTAAAAAGGCTCCCATGCCACTACCACGAAGAGACAATGTCCCTTGTAAGTGCGATTGTTCCTCCCTACATGCAGATATCAAATGCCAAAAGAGGATCAATCCGCACCAAAGAAGTGAACAACCACACTCGTACAAAGGTGTGAATAAAAAACACCATCATAGAAAAGACTCAACGGCTAAGTTGAGCCTACTCAATGATTGACGAAGAAAACACCACGAAATGAAGTGGTCTTACAATAACTCCCATGGCGCACATAAGGCTATATGACTACACGTCGACGCCGAATGAGCCATGAGAAAAAATAACAAGGGAAGTGCGGCCTCTACCCCTTTTCTCACATGTAAGGATAAGAGACCGATCGTCTTGAGCTCCTCTTAACATATAGGGAGATGATGTCCGAAGAAGAAGCCTGATCAACCTCCCTTCGTGATGTCTCCCTATCTGTAAAGGGGAGAACGACGAGGAACAAAGCTGCTCTACTTATGGGATGCCTCAAATGAGGAGAAGTCTCGGACCCTTACATCATCTTCACAATGACAAACAACTCACCAAAACCTCACCTACAACCGGACCACCTAACGGTCTGATGCCGAGCCATAGGAGCGCTAAACAAGTCTTCTAAAGACTAACACAATGACCTCCTATAGTGCGGCTTGATGCCAGCGAAATCACAGCTCTTGACCGGACCAAGTATCATGTCTGATGCCGAGGGTCGTCCTCATGATGCCCCCGTTGTCAGGACCAAATCGACAGACTGAAGCCCTCCAAAGAGCCGACCAAGAGGGGTCCCTGAGAAATAAATTACCCTACAATGGATATGATGGCTAATCTCAAGGAAAACCAAACTCCACATCTTCTATCAACTTCATCTCTTTAACATAAAACGGAGTTTGATAAACTAAAACACACTCTGGACTCCCATGAGATCCAAAGCATAACCATGCAAATAACTAACGCCTACGAAACTCCCACATAAAGGTTTAATGCCAAGCCACACGCGCTTGATGCCGGACGTCCGATTCGAAGTCCGAAACTAGTGAAAACTCATAGGACCACTAAGCATCCTCTGATCACCCACGTTCGAAGTCCCAAATGAAGACCAACGGTTTGATGCCTCTCAAGCCTCTTAAAACAATGTCGGAAGGCAGCGCATGAGCAAGCGAATCAAGAGACAGAAGAAATCTACTACAGTTTGTCCGAGGTAAGTTTTGTCAATTAGATTTACACTAAAAGCTCTTGATTTTTCTCAGAAAGAACAAATCGGACGAGAATGACCAACACAAAGAGGCTCCATGCCTCGTATGGAAGAAGGAGGATAAAGCTCACACTCAAAGACTACACGCCACCTATGGCTCCAAGAGCTCGAGCTCAAAGCTCGAACAAGGAACCCTCCGATGTAAAAACACATCTGGAGGTGCGGTCCACCAAGAAACCATCAACAGATTCCTCTCCAAAATACAAACACATTTGGAGATGCTATCCGACAAGGAACCATCAATGAAACATCTTCCTATGACTAAAACACTTAGGAAGAGTTCTGATAAGCTCATAAAATATACATTTTATGCCTTTCTACTTTTAGTTTTTGTTATGTTTTCGATCTTTATCTTGTTTACTTATAATATGTTTTTGAATTTTAGGTACAATAAGAAGAATGAAGTCAAAAGATGTCAATAATGATGGTAAAGAGCTTACAAAATCATAATCACAAGATGGAAGAAGACTTGGGAGTCAAAAATATCAATTTCTGGTTGAAAAGCAATCAGGCAGATTTGACCTCTGGAACTTGTTATAAAGAAAACATGATGTTAGAATCTTTATTTGAAGAAACTTCCTTCTTGACTTTTGAAGTTTACTTGATTATCTTTCCAACGATATATTATGGGCCCAAATCGGATAAGAAATGGGCATTCAAATGACGCTAGAAGATCTCCCTAAAGAACCCTGCGGCCAGAAAAACCCTAATCGCAAATCTGAAAAAAAGGCAAAAACGTGATTTTTGCACCTCCAGGCTTAATTGTGCGGCAAAGACTTATTCTCAGGGTTTTAAAGTTCTATAAATACCATCTTTTGAGCCACAAACTAGACATCTTTTGAGGAGACTCAAGGGATCATCATTCTTCTTCTTCTTCTTCTTCTCCATTCTTTTATTTTTCTTTTTAGATTTATGTATATATTATCTATGCTTATGTTATGCTAAACTTCTTTGGTTAAGGGTGATTTCAAAGCCCTAGACATGTTATGTAATTAATTTTCAGAATCTATCTATCATTGTTTTCTATCAAAGTTGCTTATGTTCTTCCATAAAAATTGTTCATGGTGATGTTTTGATTTGTTTAGGTGGCCAACTAGATAAATCTTGATAATTGTCTAATGCTAGTTTAGGAGTCTTGATCCGTGTAATTATCTTGATTTCCTATTCATAAGTGGCAATTTGTGATTAATGATTATGGTCAAGTTTTCAATAATTACAAAGTGGAACATAACCTAAGTTGAACAATCCGAGCTTATGTGTTTGTTGCTTAGATCAACCTATCTTTCTCATCATAAAGCCGCTATTAAATTGAACTTAGAGAGCTTATTCTAGGTTGTTTGATAGTTAGAGATTAAATAGAGAGCTTGTTCTATTTAACGACGAACTAAGGAAAGATTGGGGTAACAAAGCTTGTTGTTATCTACGGTTGTTAACTTTGATAGCTAATTAATGTTGATAGATATGAAATTGATTCTTAATGATGTCTAGTGGTGGAGAATGAAACCTTAACCATATTTTCCTCATATTTGATTACTTCTTATTTACTTGCTTTCTTCTTTGATTATAAGTCTTTAGTTTAAATTGATTTTAAAAACCTCCCCTTTTATTTTGTTTTCTTTGAATTTAGGTTTTAGGGTTTAGGGTTTAGGCGGTATAACCAGCCAATAAAAATAAATATACTTTTAAAAATAAGCAAACAAGAAAAGTAAGAAAACAAGTAAGTAAGAAGAATCAAATATGAAAAATATGGTTAAGGTTTCATTCTCCACCACTAGACATCATTAAGAATCAATTTCAGATCTATCAATATCAACCAACTATCAAAGTTAACAACCGTAGATAACAACAAGCTCTGTTATCCCAATCTTTCCTTAGTTTGTCGTTAAATAGAACAAGCTCTCTATTTAATCTCTAACCATTAAACAACCTAGAATAAGCTCTCTAAATTCAATTTAATGGCAGCTTTATGATGAGAAAGATAGGTTGATCTAAGCAACAAACACATAAGCTCGAATTGTTCAACTTAGGTTATGTTCCACTTTGCAATTATTGAAAACTTGACCATAATCATTAATCACAAATTGCCACTTATGAATAGGAAATCAAGACAATTACACGGATCAGGACTCCTAGACTAGCAATAGATAATTATCAAGATCTATCTAGTTGTACACCTAAATAAATCAAGACAACATCATGAACAATTCTTGTAGAAGAACATAAGCAACTTTGATAGAAAATTAATGATAGATAGAATCTGAAAATCAATCACAAAACATGTCTAGGGCTTTGAAATCACCCTTAACCAAATAGAAGTTTAGCCTAGCATAGGCATTGTAAACATAAACATAAAATTAAAGAGAATCTAAGAAGGAAATAAAAGAAAGAAAGAAGAAGAAGAAAATAAAGAAAAAGAAAACTAGAGAAAATAAAGAAGAAGAAAACTTAGAGAATTTTATTACAATGGCTAATATCCTACCAATGTACAATGTCCCTTACAATCATCCAAGGCCCTCTATTTATACACATTTTGGAGGACTAAATGACAAGAGACAAGCTTTACAAATTTCAAAGGTAGGTATAATAGGTGGGTGCATTTTTCTAACAATTTTCGTCATATTGTATGACAATTTTGATCAGCCAACTTGATCGTCGATTTTGTCAATATTGGAAGCTTGATCTGATCACATGGTCTTCTAGAAAAATGTTCCCCTATCAGTTAGTGATCCATAGCCGTTGGAATCAGCTCATTTGCGGATGTGGATCAGAAGATATGGGCAAAATACCAAAACAGGTCAGCACAGACGTCATTACACATTAGCCAACTTGATGGTCGATTTCGCTAGGGAAAACGACTCCGTTTCAAGAAGTGTAAAACATGAAAAAGTTAGATATGCCTCTTAACTTTGCACGGTTAAAAGTTCAGCTTTATTGCTTCAGTGAAACTCCAGATATAGCTGATATGGCAAAAGGTGTCGGAACTGGAACTGAACTGAATTTGCCCTTAATTGTTGATTTAACCTAGTAATCTGAAATCACTCAAAGAAACTCGTAAAAAAACACCAAATTACATAAAAATATAAAAGATCATAAACACAATTAGACTAAGCAATAATAACTCGTATTTGACACAAAACAATAATAAAACATAACTAAAAACTATATAATTATACGAGTTATCACACTCCCACACTTAGATTGTTGCTAGTCCTCGAGCAAAAACAAATAAAAATAAAATAAGAAAATCTAATCTAATCCACTTTCGTAGGAAATCACGGTGGCACTTAGCATGTGACACAAGCCTTTAAACCCCTAGGTGTCCCTAGTGGACGAGTTTAGTCTCGTGAGGTTTACTAGAACGATACCCACAAACATTGAAAAACTAAAATATAAATAAACTACATATACTAAAAATATTTACTCCTAATCCTTTCAATACACATTAGAGACAATCTTTGAACAAGTCTTATAAACTAATCAATAGCTTAAAGAATTTCACAAAAAAATCATGCTTGAATGTAAATTGTTTGAGTTAAGCCAATATTAACATAACATATTTCAATCAAAATAGTGCATATTCAAACTTAATCTCAACTACTCACATGGGATACTCTCATGATTTTCATTCTTTAAAGTAGTGGTAAAGTGTTTACACTCAATCAATCTCATGAAAACAGTTCTACCATATTCTTGCTTGTCCACCTATTCTCCACTATTTAGATCATACAACTTCATTAATCAAGAGGTCTTTAATCAAGGTTGTAATGGAGCCAAGGGGTTTGTAATGTGGTTGAAGAACAAAAGGATAAAGATATCACAAAGGTTCCAAAGAGTTCATAAAGTTTAGAGACATAATAAGATCATACAAAGAAACTTCTTAAAACTCTTTACAAGTACATAGTCACCTAGGCCGGATATTCATGTTGGGCCTTTTCTTCATTCTAAACAACTTTGTAACATCTTTTTCTTTTTCCCCAAATTCAAGAGATGATTCATATTTTTTTTTTTACATAGGAATGTATTTGCCAGTATTCCATTTCTTTTTTTTTTCTTGACTTTTCTTTTCTTCCCCCCCCCCCCACACTTATTTCTTGTTTCTAACCCAAATTTTCAATAGATCTTCCTTGTCTTTGCAACTTGTCTCAAAACATGCTAATTCATCTTTGGAACAAAGGTAAGGATATAAGTATATTTAGGTTAGGGACAAGTTATGGTTACCAAAGAGATAGCTTATTCAATGTAGGCTCAAATTGGTTCACTAAGGGTGTGTTCTCTTGGAACATCAATAAGGGATGGCTGTTTGGCCCTGGCTAAAAATCCTAATGCCTCTATCATATTCATGTTGTCACATGCATCAATATAGTCTCAACAAGGTCTAAAGCAAGTTCTAGAGAATCATGTAATCATAAGAGCACTCAAGAAGGAAATTAGATTGATTTATATAATGCATCAATCATTATAGGCTCAAAAACTCACAAGGATGATTATACAAGTCAGATTAAGTCTAAACATGCTTCTTTCTCAATCAACATATCATATTAACATTGGCTCATAAAAATTAGTATCAAGCTTAATTCTCATGAAAATTTTCTCACTAATAAATCTGTTTTAGACTTATGCAATTCATATCTCATCATAGTATTGAAAAGGAACTAAAACACACTAAAAATAATAATAAAGACTCATAATAAAAAATAGTAGACAAAAATAAAAGAAATCCTAAATCCTTCCCCCCACACTTAATTCTTACATTGTCCTCAATGTAAGTCTATTAACCCAAATGAAAGAATCATGTGTAAGAGAAAAGAACTAATAACATAAGAATAGGAACAACTAAGACTCAAAACAAAACAAACTCATGCAACCTAAATAATCCTAAAATACTAAACAAAAATTAACAAGTAAACATAAAAAGATTAAAATCAAACTGACAAGGTATGTCTCAAGTCTCCCTTACTCAGACCTTGTTCAGAATGAATACTTCTAAATTGCTTAAAACACAACAAACTTTTTTTTTTTTGAAAAGAAGAAATCAAACTGACAAGGTATGTCTCAAGTCTCCCCTTACTCAGACCTTGTTCAGAATGAATACTTCTAAATGGCTTAAAACACAACAAATTTTTTTTTTTTTTTTAAATTAGCAAAATATGTCCCTTACCCCCTACTAAAATATGACATTGTCCCCAATGTCAAAATTTAAAGGTAGAATTTAGGAGATATTACCTGCAGAGGTTGCTAACCACTTATTATAACTGAGACATAACAAACAAAATGTTAGATAATGTCACAAAGACAAAGTGCAATCCACTCCTTGCTCGTCCATATCTCTTTTTCTTTTTCCGAGCGTTTGCGAAACAACCGTAGCAGATAAACACTCATAAGCTTGGAGCTTTTTGAGTAAATCTTCAATGGTTGTAGCAGAAATTATGGTTCTCCTTGCCTCTGAAAACATGAATCCATTTTCCACAGCATTATCTAAATATGAAAGCAAATTACTAAAATAACCATTAATATTAAGCAAACCAATGGGTTTCTTATTTGTGACCAAAGATGACGAAGAAGCCACGCAAGCTATTTCTTCCAATGTACCCAGACCTCCTGGTAAAGCAATGAATGCATAGGCAGAATGGTACATGATTGTTATCCGTTCAGGGATACTCCAGACTTGTATTTCCTTACCCAAGGTAGGTCCACAAAAATCTGTGAATAGTTTTGGCACGATTCCTAGAACTGGACTTCCTCCGGCGTGTGCTGCTGTAGCGACTGCTCCCATTAAACCCGTACTACCACCTCCATAAATCAACTGGATCTTTTGTTGGGCAAGTATTACTCCAACTCTTATGGCTTCATCAGCAAATATGTTATTTTTCCCTGGATAAGCACCTCCAAAGACACAAATTTTTTTAATGCGCTGGGACGAAGTACTTTCCATTTTTTTTTTGAGTGCCTGAAAGAGAATGAGTACATAGTGTAATATATAGAGGACTGAGTAGTGAATCAGACAAAAGTAATAATGTCGCCGAAAGTGTATCTGACCTCTCAGAAGAAAATGTTAACCTAACAAAAGATTTTTGCGTGATTTCAGGAAGAAAATCAAAAAGAGAAGAAAAATCAACCGTAAAAGACCAATAAAAAAAACGAGAATAATTACACAAATCGAACAACACGTAAATTAAACCGAAATGAAGTTATTGCAAATCAAACCAAAAGCTGAGAAGTTATTTATTGTAGTTGTGATTGTGGCTCACATCTTCCTCTGGTTTTACGTCCAGAAACGGCTTAAACGCCTTCTATGAGTCGAGGATATGCTTCCCATCCAGTTTTCTTACAAGCTGGCAAACAGGGTCTTTTAACATCAGATTCCCAAGATGTTGCCATTCCCTTTGGAATTGCGGCCATAAATCAAGAATTTCTCTTTGTACGTCTCCACTAGGATGCGTCTCAAGAGAAAGTTGGATATTACCCAAATTCTCCTTACTCAGTCCATCCTTAATGAATTCAATTTTATCATCTCGATTAGAGGACGGAATCCCAATAGAACGACATTTACCGTTACACGTCCATCGTGCACATTTGTGGCAGTTTGAACTCATGCGCTTTGCTCGTCGCTTCTTTGCAAAAGTGCTTCTACCTGTACCTGGTAAATGCAAAACAGGAAGATATTCATCTTCACGTACCTTGGCTTCAATTATCCAACGTATGTCTTCAGGAATCCCCTTGTGCATAAGCATTCTTAATCTTTCAAATCGAACTTGGTAAAGCTTCAGTAAAATATTTCGAGGAAAATGAGGAAATCGTTTCTGCAATCTTGTGAGAATATCATCCATCCTGAAAAAAAATGAAAAAAATTGAAAGAGAAATTGGAAGAGAAATTTATATACAATATCAGTTTTGTGGGTAGCTGATGGAACCGATTTAAATAATCACGGAGTACCGTTATCCGCCATTTAACCGGGGTTAAAAAAATTAAAAATTATATTTACATCTAGTTATTTTCAAAACAAGGATCAGAAAGAAAAACAACATAAAAAGACACAAAAACAAAACACTCTAAATAAAATCCTAAATTCTTCCCCCCACACATAATTTTTACATTGTCCTCAATGTAATGCTATTATCCCCCAATGCAAGAATTATATGTAAGAGAAAAGAACTATTAAACAAAAGAAAACAAAAACAATAAAAGATAGAATGATGGAGAGTAAGGAATATGCAAATCTGATATAATAGATGCTCTCCATCCTTTTGGGTTGCCTCCCAAGAAGCGCTTGGTTTATTGTCCTCAGCCTGACTTCGACCCATGCCATTATTATTCAACATAATTTGGCTCAAAAAGTGGTAACTCCTCCACATCTTGTATGGGAAAGTTCTCATAGTAAGGCTTCAATTTATGACCATTCACTTTGAACGCCTTATCTGTTTTTGGGCTTTGGATTTCAACTCCACCATGAGTAAATACATTAGTTATAACAAAAGGTCCAACCCAACGAGAACGTAACTTACCTGGATATAACTTAAGGCGTGAATGGAAGAGAAGAACTTTTTGTCCAACAACAAATTCCTTTCTTGATATCATCTTGTCATGGAATGCCTTAGTCTTTTCCTTGTAAATCCTAGAATTCTGATAGGCATCATTCCTTATCTCCTCTAATTCTTGTAGGTCAAGTTTTCTTTTCTTTCCTGTCTCACCCATCTCCATGTTGCATTGTTTGATAGCCCAATATGATTTATGTTCCAATTCAACCGGAAGATGACAAGGCTTACCATAAACAAGTCGATAAGGAGACATACCAATGGGTGTCTTATATGCTGTCCTATAAGCCCAAAGTGCATCATCAAGTCGTGAACTCCAATCCTTCCTATTTGGATTAACTGTCTTTTCAAGGATGGACTTAACTTCTCGGTTTGACACTTCAGCTTGCCCACTAGTTTGAGGATGATATGAGGTGGAGACCTTGTGTGTGATATTATACTTCCTCAAAAGTGCTTCCATAGTCCTATTGCAAAAGTGAGTACCTCTATCGCTGATTATGGCCTTTGGCGTTCCAAACCTAGCAAAGATGTTAGTCTTGACAAAATCTGAAACAACTTTAGAGTCATTAGTCCTAGTGGATTTTGCTTCCACCCACTTTGAAACATAATCAACGGCAAGTAAAATATAAAGATTACCAAAAGAAGAAGGAAAAGGTCCCATGAAATCCATGCCCCATACATCAAAAATTTCAACAATAAGTATTGGAGTTTGAGGCATTTGATTTCTAGCACCTAAGTTACCTGTTCTTTGGCAACGATCACATGACTTGCAAAAGAGGTATGCATCTTTGAATATGGTAGGCCAATAAAATCCAGAATCAAGAACTTTCATGGCTGTTCTTTTCGATCCAAAGTGTCCTCCACATGCATAAGAGTGACAAAAGGTGAGAATAGATTGAAATTCAGTTTCGAGTACACACCTTCTTATAATCTGATCGGAGCAATGCTTCCAAAGGTAAGGATCATCCCATATGTAGTCTTTGGCATCACTCTTGATCTTATTTCTTTGGGCTTGTGTCAACTCTTGTGGCAACTTCTTGGTAACTAAGTAATTAACAATATCAGCATACCAAGGAGTTGTTGTACTTATAAAAAGAAGTTGCTCATCCGGAAAGTTCTCATTCAAGGGTAGTGCATCCTCTTCATGAACTAAACGGCTAAGATGGTCCGCAACCAAGTTGTCACTACCTCTCTTATCTTTTATCTCCAAATCAAACTCTTGTAAGAGAAGTTGATGCACCCAAAAGAGTGTATCTTATTTAACCTTGCACTAAAAAGATCAATTGTAAATATAATGATTAGCAAGGGTCGAGTCCTCAGGGATTGGGTTTTAATCTATGAGTTATTAGTTTATAACTTACGTTCAAAGAAAACAATAAAAGAAAAGGGGTTTTTGAAGCCAGATTTAAACTAAAGTAAATAATAAGAATAAGATGCAAGGCGGTATAACCAGCCAATAAAAATATATATACTAAATTAGGCGGTATAACCATCCAATAAAAATATATATACTAAATTAGGCGGTATAACCAGCCAATAAAAATAAAACAAAGTTAATATACAAATTAGGCGGTATAACCAGCCAATAAAAATAAATATACTTTTAAAAATAAGCAAACTAGAAAAGTAAGAAAACAAGTAAGTAAGAAGAATCAAATATGAAAAATATGGTTAAGGTTTCATTCTCCACCACTAGACATCATTAAGAATCAATTTCAGATCTATCAATATCAACCAACTATCAAAGTTAACAACCGTAGATAACAACAAGCTCTGTTATCCCAATCTTTCCTTAGTTTGTCGTTAAATAGAACAAGCTCTCTATTTAATCTCTAACCATTAAACAACCTAGAATAAGCTCTCTAAATTCAATTTAATGGCAGCTTTATGATGAGAAAGATAGGTTGATCTAAGCAACAAACACATAAGCTCGGATTGTTCAACTTAGGTTATGTTCCACTTTGCAATTATTGAAAACTTGACCATAATCATTAATCACAAATTGCCACTTATGAATAGGAAATCAAGACAATTACACGGATCAAGACTCCTAAACTAGCAATAGATAATTATCAAGATCTATCTAGTTGTACACCTAAATAAATCTAGACAACATCATGAACAATTCTTGTAGAAGAACATAAGCAACTTTGATAGAAAATTAATGATAGATAGAATCTGAAAATCAATTGATAACTCGTATAATTATATAGTTTTTAGTTATGTTTTATTATTGTTTTGTGTCAAATACGAGTTATTATTGTTTAGTCTAATTGTGTTTATGATCTTTTATATTTTTATGTATTTTGGTGTTTTTCACAAGTTTCTTTGAGTGATTTCAGATTACTAGAATTAAGGGCAAATCCAGTTCAGTTCCAGTTCCGACACCTTTTGCCATATCAGCTATATCTCGAGTTTCACTGAAGCAATAAGGCTGAAATTTGTAGCCGTGCAAAGCTAAGAGGCATATCTATCTTTTTCATGTTTTACACTTCTTGAAAAGGAGTCGTTTTCCCTAGCCAAATCGACCATCAAGTTGGCTGATGTGCAATGACGTCTATGCTGACCTGTTTTCGTATTTTGCCCATATCTACTTATCCACATCAGCAAATGAGATGATTCCAACGGCTATGGATCCGTAACTGATAGGGTAACATTTTTCTAGAAGACCATGTGATCAGATAAGGCCTCCAAAATTGACAAAAGCGACCATCAAGTTGGCTGATCAAAATTGTCATGTATGACGAAAATTGTTAGAAAAATGCACCCACCTATTATACCTACCTTTGAAATTTGTAAAGCTTGTCTCTTGTCATTTAGCCCTCCAAAATGTGTATAAATAGAGGGCCTTGGATGATTGTAGGGGATCATATTGTACATAGGTAGGATATTAGCCATTTTAATAAAATTCTCTAAGTTTTCTTCTTCTTTCTTTTCTCTAGTTTTCTTTCTTTTCTCTAGTTTTCTTTTTCTTTAGAGAGAGCAAGAGGTTGGATAATTAATATTCTTCCTCTTCTTCTTTCTTTCTTTTATTTTCTTCTTAGATTTTCTTTAATTTTATGTTTATGTTTATAATGCCTATGCTAGGCTAAACTTCTATTTGGTTAAGGCTGATTTCAAAGCCCTAGACATGTTTTGTGATTGATTTTCAGATTCTATCTATCATTAATTTTCTATCAAAGTTGCTTATGTTCTTCTACAAGAATTGTTCATGATGTTGTCTAGATTTATTTAGGTGTACAACTAGATAGATCTTGATAATTATCTATTGCTAGTTTAGGAGTCTTGATCCGTGTAATTGTCTTGATTTCCTATTCATAAGTGGCAATTTGTGATTAATGATTATGGTCAAGTTTTCAATAATTGCAAAGTGGAACATAACCTAAGTTGAACAATCCGAGCTTATGTGTTTGTTGCTTAGATCAACCTATCTTTCTCATCATAAAGCTGCCATTAAATTGAATTTAGAGAGCTTATTCTAGGTTGTTTAATGGTTAGAGATTAAATAGAGAGCTTGTTCTATTTAACGACAAACTAAGGAAAGATTGGGGTAACAGAGCTTGTTGTTATCTACGGTTGTTAACTTTGATAGTTGGTTGATATTGATAGATCTGAAATTGATTCTTAATGATGTCTAGTGGTGGAGAATGAAACCTTAACCATATTTTTCATATTTGATTCTTCTTACTTACTTGTTTTCTTACTTTTCTAGTTTGCTTATTTTTAAAAGTATATTTATTTTTATTGGCTGGTTATACCGCCTAATTTGTATATTAACTTTGTTTTATTTTTATTGGCTGGTTATACCGCCTAATTTAGTATATATATTTTTATTGGCTGGTTATACCGCCTAATTTAGTATATATATTTTTATTGGCTGGTTATACCGCCTTTGATGCACCCAAAAGAGTGTATCTTATTTAACCTTGCACTAAAAAGATCAATTGTAAGTATAATGATTAGCAAGGGTCGAGTCCTCAGGGATTGGGTTTTAATCTATGAGTTATTAGTTTATAACTTACGTTCAAAGAAAACAATAAAAGAAAAGGGGTTTTTGAAGCCAGATTTAAACTAAAGCAAATAATAAGAATAAGATGCAAGGCGGTATAACCAGCCAATAAAAATATACATACTAAATTAGGCGGTATAACCAGCCAATAAAAATATATATACTAAATTAGGCGGTATAACCAGCCAATAAAAATAAAACAAAGTTAATATACAAATTAGGCGGTATAACCAGCCAATAAAAATAAATATACTTTTAAAAATAAGCAAACTAGAAAAGTAAGAAAACAAGTAAGTAAGAAGAATCAAATATGAAAAATATGGTTAAGGTTTCATTCTCCACCACTAGACATCATTAAGAATCAATTTCAGATCTATCAATATCAACCAACTATCAAAGTTAACAACCGTAGATAACAACAAGCTCTGTTATCCCAATCTTTCCTTAGTTTGTCGTTAAATAGAACAAGCTCTCTATTTAATCTCTAACCATCAAACAACCTAGAATAAGCTCTCTAGATTCAATTTAATGGCAGCTTTATGATGAGAAAGATAGGTTGATCTAAGCAACAAACACATAAGCTCGGATTGTTCAACTTAGGTTATGTTCCACTTTGCAATTATTGAAAATTTGACCATAATCATTAATCACAAATTGCCACTTATGAATAGGAAATCAAGACAATTACACGGATCAAGACTCCTAAACTAGCAATAGATAATTATCAAGATCTATCTAGTTGTACACCTAAACAAATCAAGACAACATCATGAACAATTCTTGTAGAAGAACATAAGCAACTTTGATAGAAAATTAATGATAGATAGAATCTGAAAATCAATCACAAAACATGTCTAGGGCTTTGAAATCACCCTTAACCAAATAGAAGTTTAGCCTAGCATAGGCATTGTAAACATAAACATAAAATTAAAGAAAATCTAAGAAGAAAATAAAAGAAAGAAAGAAGAAGAGGAAGAATATTAATTATCCAACCTCTTGCTCTCTCTAAAGAAAAAGAAAACTAGAGAAAAGAAAGAAGAAGAAAACTTAGAGAATTTTATTAAAATGGCTAATATCCTACCTATGTACAATATGATCCCTTACAATCATCCAAGGCCCTCTATTTATACACATTTTGGAGGGCTAAATGACAAGAGACAAGCTTTACAAATTTCAAAGGTAGGTATAATAGGTGGGTGCATTTTCTAACAATTTTCGTCATACATGACGATTTTGATCAGCCAACTTGATGGTCGATTTTGTCAATTTTGCAGGCCTTATCTGATCACATGGTCTTCTAGAAAAATGTTACCCTATCAGTTACTGATCCATAGCCGTTGGAATCAGCTCATTTGCTGATGTGGATAAGAAGATATGGGCAAAATACGAAAACAGGTCAGCACAGACGTCATTGCACATCAGCCAACTTCATGGTCGATTTCGCTAGGGAAAACGACTCCGTTTCAAGAAGTGTAAAACACGAAAAAGATAAATATGCCTCTTAGCTTTGCATGGCTACAAATTGCAGCCTTATTGCTTCAGTGAAACTCGAGATATAGCTGATATGGCAAAAGGTGTCGGAACTGGAACTGAACTGGATTTACCCTTAATTCTAGTAATCTGAAATCACTCAAAGAAACTTGTGAAAAACACCAAAATACATAAAGATCATAAACACAATTAGACTAAACAATAATAACTCGTATTTGACACAAAACAATAATAAAACATAACTAAAAACTATATAATTATACGAGTTATCACACCCCCACACTTAGCTTTTTGCTAGTCCTCGAGCAAAATCAAATAAAAATAAAATAAGAAAATCTAATCTAATCCACTTTCGTAGGAAATCACGGTGGCACTTAGCATGTGACACAAGCCTTTAAACTTCTAGGTGTCCCTAGTGGACGAGTTTAGTCTCGTGAGGGTTTACTAGAACGATACCCACAAACATTGAAAAACTAAAATATAAATAAACTACATATACTAAAATTATTTATTCCTAATCCTTTCAATACAAATTAGAGACAATCTTTGAACAAGTCTTATAAACTAATCAATAGCTTAAAGAATTTCACAAAAAATCATGCTTGAATGTAAATTGTTTGAGTTAAGCCAATATTAACATAACATATCTCAATCAAAATAGTGCATGTTCAAATTTAATCTCAACTTCTCACATGTGATACCCTCATGATTTTCACTCTTTAAAGTAGTGGTGAAGTGTTTACACTCAATCAATCTCATGAAAACAGTTCTACCATATTCTTGCTTGTCCACCTATTCTCCACTATTTAGATCATACAACTTCATGAATCAAGAGGTCTTTAATCAAGGTTGTAATGGGGCCAAGGGGTTTGTAATGTGGTTGAAGAACAAAAGGATAACGATATCACAAAGGTTCCAAAGAGTTCATAAAGTTTAGAGACATAATAAGATCATACAAAGAAACTTATCAAAACTCTTTACAAGTACATAGTCACCTAGGTCGGATATTCATGTTGGGCCTTTTCTTCATTCTAAACAACTTTGTAACATCTTTTTCTTTTTCCACAAATTCAAGAGATGATTCATAATTTTTTTTTTTTTTTTACATAGGAATGTATTTGCCAGTATTCCATTTTTTTTTTCTCTTGACTTTTCTTTTCTTTTCCCCCCACACTTATTTCTTGTTTCTAACCCAAATTTTTAACTAAAAATATCCCTTGTTTTTTTGCAATATGTCTCAAAATATATAATCCATCTTTAGAACAAGGGTAAGGATATAAGTATATTTAGGCTAGGTGTAAGTTGTGGTTACCAATAAAACATCATATTTAATGTAGGCTCAAATTGGCTCACTAGTGGGGTTGTTCTCTTAGAACATTAATAATGGATGGCTGTTTGGCTCTGGTTATAATCCTAATGCCTCTATCATATTCATGTTGTCACATGTATCAATATAGTCTCAAATGGTTTAAAGCAAGTTCTAGAGAATCATGTAATCATAAGAGCACTCAAGAAATAAATTAGATTGATTTGTATAATGCGTCAATCTTTATAGGCTCAAAAACTCACAAGGATGATTATACAAGTCAGATTAAGTCTAAACATGCTTCTTTCTCAATCAACATATCATATTAACATTGGCTCATAAAAAGGTTGACATCAAGCTCAATTCTCATGAAAATCTTCTCACTAATAAATCTGTTTTAGACTTATGCAATTCATATCTCATCATTGTATTAAAAAGGAACTAAAACACACTAAAAAAAAAATAATAATAAAGACTCATAAAAAAAAATAGTAGACAAAAATAAAAGAAATCCTAAATCATTCCCCCCACACTTAATTCTTACATTGTCCTCAATGTAAGTCTATTAACCCAAATGAAAGAATCATGTGTAAGAGAAAAGAACTAATAACATAAGAATAGGAACAACTAAGACTCAAAACAAAACAAAACCATGCAACCTAAATAATCCTAAAATACTAAACAAAAATTAACAAGTAAACATAAAAAGATTAAAATCAAACTGACAAGGTATGTCTCAAGTCTCCCTTACTCAGACCTTGTTCAGAATGAATACTTTTTTTTTTTTTTTTTTTTTGAAGGTAAAATTTAGGAGATATTACCTGTAGAGGTTGCTAACCACTTATTATAACAGAGACACAACAAACAAAATGTTAGATAATGTCACAAAGACAAAGTGCAATCCACTCCTTGCTCGTCCATATCTCTTTTTCTTTTTCCGAGCGTTTGCGAAACAACCGTAGCAGATAAATACTCATAAGCTTGGAGCTTTTTGAGTAAATCTTCAATGGTTGTAGCAGAAATTATGGTTCTCCTTGCCTCTGAAAACATGAATCCATTATCCACAGCATTATCTAAATATGAAAGCAAATTACTAAAATAACCATTAATATTAAGCAAACCAATGGGTTTCTTATTTGTGACCAAAGATGACCAAGAAGCCACGCAAGCTATTTCTTCCAATGTACCCAGACCTCCTGGTAAAGCAATGAATGCATCGACAGAATGGTACATGATTGTCATCCGTTCAGGGATACTCCAGACTTGTATTTCCTTACCCAAGGTGGGTCCACAAAAATCTGTGAATAGTTTTGGCACGATTCCTAGAACTGGACTTCCTCCGGCGTGTGCTGCTGTAGCGACTGCTCCCATTAAACCCGTACTACCGCCTCCATAAATCAACTGGATCTTTTGTTGGGCAAGTATTACTCCAACTCTTATGGCTTCATCAGCAAATATGTTATTTTTCCCTGGATAAGCACCTCCAAAGACACAAATTTTTTTAATGCGCTGGGACGAAGTACTTTCCATTTTTTTTTTCGAGTGCCTGAAAGAGAATGAGTACATGGTGTAATATATAGAGGACTGAGTAGTGAATCAGACAAGAGTAATAATGTCGCCGAAAGTGTATCTGACCTGTCAGAAGAAAATGTTAACCTAACAAAAGATTTTTGCGTGATTTCAGGAAGAAAATCAAAAAGAGAAGAAAAATCAACCGTAAAAGACAAATAAAAAAAAACGAGAATAATTACACAAATCGAACAACACGTAAATTAAACCAAAATAAAGTTATTGCAAATCAAACCAAAAACTGAGAAGTCATTTATTGTAGTTGTGATTGTGGCTCACATCTTCCTCTGGTTTTACGTCCAGAAACGGCTTAAACGCCTTCTATGAGTCGAGGATATGCTTCCCATCCAGTTTTCTTACAAGCTGGCAAACAGGGTCTTTTAACATCAGATTCCCAAGATGTTGCCATTCCCTTTGGAATTGCGGCCATAAATCAAGAATTTCTCTTTGTACGTCTCCACTAGGATGCGTCTCAAGAGAAAGTTGGATATTACCCAAATTCTCCTTACTCAGTCCATCCTTAATGAATTCAATTTTATCATCTCGATTAGAGGACGGAATCCCAATAGAACGACATTTACCGTTACACGTCCATCGTGCACATTTGTGGCAATTTGAACTCATGCACTTTGCTCGTCGCTTCTTTGCAAAAGTGCTTCTACCTGTACCTGGTAAATGCAAAATAGGAAGATATTCATCTTCACGTACCTTGGCTTCAATTATCCAACGTATGTCTCCAGGAATCCCTTTGTGCATAAGCATTCTTAATCTTTCAAATCGAACTTGGTAAAGCTTCAGTAAAATATTTCGAGGAAAAGGAGGAAATCGTTTCTGCAATCTTGTGAGAATATCATCCATCCTGAAAAAAAATGAAAAAAAAAATGAAAGAGAAATTGAAAGAGAAATTTATATACAATATCAGTTTTGTGGGTAGCTGATGGAACCGATTTAAATAATCACGGAGTACCGTTATCCGCCATTTAACCGGGGTTAAAAAAAAAATTATATTTACATCTAGTGTTTTTCAAAACAAGGATCAGAAAGAAAAACAACATAAAAAGACTCAAAAACAAAACACTCTAAATAAAATCCTAAATTCTTCCCCCCACACATAATTCTTACATTGTCATTAATGTAATGCTATTATCCCCCAATGCAAGAATTATATGTAAGAGAAAAGAACTATTAAACAAAAGAAACTTATGCAGCCTAAATGAACTTAAAAGCAGTAAACACAATTAACAAAGAAACATAAGAAATAAAATAAAAACAATAAAAATAATAAAAGAAAAAGGAAAAGAAAGAGAAAGCAAATCTGAATATGGAAGGTTGGCAATTTCATCTTTAATTGGGCTGCCTTCCCAATTAACACTTGAGTTAGTGTTTTGAATCTAACCAACACCCTTTCTTGGCTTTTTAGGCTTGTCAGGCTCATACATGAAATTTTCCAAATTTATGCGTTTGAGAGGAAGCTTTCTTTGCACAACAGTGGATGCATTCTCCATTACAAGTATTATTCCATCATCCTTGGTGGTGCATATCTCATCGAGGAATGGTGCATCTTTTGGTACTTGTTGAATGACATCCACACACAAACTGTTCAAGGTTTCCAGCGTGTCTTGTTCATGTTCATCCTCCTTGAACTTTGCGAATCTACTAGGAAAATGTGGAGAAGAAACATTAGTAAAAATTGGAATCTCAAACGTTACCTTAGGTGCCGAAATACTCTTATTTGGATCATTGGCTTCATTATCCTCAAGAATAGAATTCATCTCCAATTTTGTCTCATCCTCATCTTGTTCCTCATTCCTCAAGGTCACAATAGTAGCATTCTCCTTTGGGTTAATCATCGTTTGGGCAGGGAGTTCTTCAGATCTTTGTGCTACCCATACCACCATACTACTAGCCAATAGGCTCATTTGCCTTTCCAAACTCTGGATACTTGCCCTTGTTTCCTGTTGAAATTGCAAAGTATTAGTAACAAGAGAATCGACAAGATCTTCTAAAGAAGTACCTGAGTTTTGAGTCATATGTAGTGGCTGAAAAAGATCTGGTTCTTGAGACCATGATTGATTAAATCTAGATGGATGAGTGTAATTGGCATAAGGATCTACTTCTTGGTAATTTTTCGAGTAGCCATAATTAGTATGATCCCACCATCCCTCATGGTAAGTGTTTGAGTAATGATCATACTGTTGGTCTTGGAACACTTGATGGCCTTGACAGCCTCCCATGGCCAATTGTTGAACTAGGTAGGTGAGATTGGCTTGTTGATTTTCCATGTTCATGTTTGCCACCAACTCTTCAAGTGTTAGATTGCTCAATTCCATTGTTTTTTTTTTTTTAATTTGAAAAGAAAAACTTGTATGTACAAGAAAATAAAACTAATTAGAACTGAAAATAAGAATAAACCAAGTAACAAATAAACTAAAGAAAGCAATCCCCGGCAACGGCGCCAAAAATTTGATGCACCCAAAAGAGTGTATCTTATTTAACCTTGCACTAAAAAGATCAATTGTAAGTATAATGATTAGCAAGGGTCGAGTCCTCAGGGATTGGGTTTTAATCTATGAGTTATTAGTTTATAACTTACGTTCAAAGAAAACAATAAAAGAAAAGGGGTTTTTGAAGCCAGATTTAAACTAAAGCAAATAATAAGAATAAGATGCAAGGCGGTATAACCAGCCAATAAAAATATACATACTAAATTAGGCGGTATAACCAGCCAATAAAAATATATATACTAAATTAGGCGGTATAACCAGCCAATAAAAATAAAACAAAGTTAATATACAAATTAGGCGGTATAACCAGCCAATAAAAATAAATATACTTTTAAAAATAAGCAAACTAGAAAAGTAAGAAAACAAGTAAGTAAGAAGAATCAAATATGAAAAATATGGTTAAGGTTTCATTCTCCACCACTAGACATCATTAAGAATCAATTTCAGATCTATCAATATCAACCAACTATCAAAGTTAACAACCATAGATAACAACAAGCTCTGTTATCCCAATCTTTCCTTAGTTTGTCGTTAAATAGAACAAGCTCTCTATTTAATCTCTAACCATCAAACAACCTAGAATAAGCTCTCTAGATTCAATTTAATGGCAGCTTTATGATGAGAAAGATAGGTTGATCTAAGCAACAAACACATAAGCTCGGATTGTTCAACTTAGGTTATGTTCCACTTTGCAATTATTGAAAATTTGACCATAATCATTAATCACAAATTGCCACTTATGAATAGGAAATCAAGACAATTACACGGATCAAGACTCCTAAACTAGCAATAGATAATTATCAAGATCTATCTAGTTGTACACCTAAACAAATCAAGACAACATCATGAACAATTCTTGTAGAAGAACATAAGCAACTTTGATAGAAAATTAATGATAGATAGAATCTGAAAATCAATCACAAAACATGTCTAGGGCTTTGAAATCACCCTTAACCAAATAGAAGTTTAGCCTAGCATAGGCATTGTAAACATAAACATAAAATTAAAGAAAATCTAAGAAGAAAATAAAAGAAAGAAAGAAGAAGAGGAAGAATATTAATTATCCAACCTCTTGCTCTCTCTAAAGAAAAAGAAAACTAGAGAAAAGAAAGAAGAAGAAAACTTAGAGAATTTTATTAAAATGGCTAATATCCTACCTATGTACAATATGATCCCTTACAATCATCCAAGGCCCTCTATTTATACACATTTTGGAGGGCTAAATGACAAGAGACAAGCTTTACAAATTTCAAAGGTAGGTATAATAGGTGGGTGC
The DNA here is from genome assembly GCA_030761205.1 of Fremontodendron californicum. NCBI lineage: Eukaryota > Viridiplantae > Streptophyta > Magnoliopsida > Malvales > Malvaceae > Fremontodendron > Fremontodendron californicum. Next base: position 27,627,756 of record JAULJL010000009.1, read on the forward strand.
ATTTTCTAACAATTTTCGTCATACATGACGATTTTGATCAGCCAACTTGATGGTCGATTTTGTCAATTTTGCAGGCCTTATCTGATCACATGGTCTTCTAGAAAAATGTTACCCTATCAGTTACTGATCCATAGCCGTTGGAATCAGCTCATTTGCTGATGTGGATAAGAAGATATGGGCAAAATACGAAAACAGGTCAGCACAGACGTCATTGCACATCAGCCAACTTCATGGTCGATTTCGCTAGGGAAAACGACTCCGTTTCAAGAAGTGTAAAACATGAAAAAGATAAATATGCCTCTTAGCTTTGCACGGCTACAAATTGCAGCCTTATTGCTTCAGTGAAACTCGAGATATAGCTGATATGGCAAAAGGTGTCGGAACTGGAACTGAACTGGATTTACCCTTAATTCTAGTAATCTGAAATCACTCAAAGAAACTTGTGAAAAACACCAAAATACATAAAGATCATAAACACAATTAGACTAAACAATAATAACTCGTATTTGACACAAAACAATAATAAAACATAACTAAAAACTATATAATTATACGAGTTATCACAATTTCCTATTCATAAGTGAAATAAATATACTTTTTGGCGCCGTTGCCGGGGATTGTTTTCTTTAGTTTATTTGTTACTTGGTTTATTCTTATTTTTTGTTCTAATTAGTTCTATTTTCTTGTACATACAAGTTTTTCCTATCAAATTTTGAAAAAAAAAAAAAAGAAAACGATGGAATTGAGCAATCTAACACTTGAAGAGTTGGTGGCATACATGAACATGGAGAATCAACAAGCCAATCTCACCTCCCCAGTTCAACAATTGGCCATGGGAGGATGTCAAGGCCATCAAGTGTTCCAAGACCAACAGTATGATCATTACTCAAACACTTACCATGAGGGATGGTGGGATCATACTAATTATGGCTACTCGAAAAATTACCAAGAAGTAGATCCTTATGCCAATTACACTCATCCATCTAGATTTAATCATGGTCTCAAGAACCAGATCTTTTTCAGCCACTACATATGACTCAAAACTCAGGTACTTCTTTAGAAGATCTTGTCGATTCTCTTGTTACTAATACTTTGCAATTTCAACAGGAAACAAGGGCAAGTATCCAGAGTTTGGAAAGGCAAATGAGACTATTGGCTAGTAGTATGGTGGTATGGGTAGCACAAAGATCTGAAGAACTCTCTGCCCAAACAATGATTAACCCAAAGGAGAATACTACTATTGTGACCTTGAGGAATGAGGAACAAGATGAGGATGAGACAAAATTAGAGATGGATTCTATTCTTGAGGATAAAGAAGCCACAAATCCAAATAAGAGTATTTCGGCACCTGAGGTAACGTTTGAGATTCCAATTTTTACTAATGTTTCTTCTCCACCTTTTCCTAGTAGATTCGCAAAGTTCAAGGAGGATGAACATGAACAAGACACGCTGGAAACCTTAAACAGTTTGTTTGTGGATGTCATTCAACAAGTACCAAAAGATGCACCATTCCTCGATGAGATATGCACCACCAAGGATGATGGAATAATACTTGTAATGGAGAATGCATCCACTGTTGTGCAAAGAAAGCTTCCTCTCAAACGCATAAATTTGGGAAATTTCATGTATGAGCCTGACAAGCCTAAAAAGCCAAGAAGGGGTGTTGGTTAGATTCAAAACACTAACTCAAGTGTTAATTGGGAAGGCAACCCAATTAAAGATGAAATTGCCAACCTTCCATATTCAGATTTGCTTTCTCTTTCTCTTTCTTTTCCTTTTCCTTTTTCTTTTATTATTTTTATTGTTTTTATTTTTATTTCTTATGTTTCTTTGTTAATTGTGTTTACTGTTTTTAAGTTCATTTAGGCTGCATAAGTTTCTTTTATTTAATAGTTCTTTTCTCTTACATATAATTCTTGCATTGGGGGATTAATAGCATTACATTAATGACAATGTAAGAATTATGTGTGGGGGGAAGAATTTAGGATTTTTTTTAGAGTGTTTTGTTTTTGTGTCTTTTTATGTTGTTTTTCTTTCTGATCCTTGTTTTGAAAATAACTAGATGTAAATATAATTTTTAATTTTTTTTAACCCCGGTTAAATGGCGGATAACGGTACTCCGTGATTATTTAAATCGGTTCCATCAGCTACCCACAAAACTGATATTGTATATAAATTTCTCTTTCAATTTCTCTTTCATTTTTTTTTCAGGATGGATGATATTCTCACAAGATTGCAGAAACGATTTCCTCCTTTTCCTCGAAATATTTTACTGAAGCTTTACCAAGTTCGATTTGAAAGATTAAGAATGCTTATGCACAAAGGGATTCCTGGAGACATACGTTGGATAATTGAAGCCAAGGTACGTGAAGATGAATATCTTCCTATTTTGCATTTACCAGGTACAGGTAGAAGCACTTTTGCAAAGAAGCGACGAGCAAAGCGCATGAGTTCAAATTGCCACAAATGTGCACGATGGACGTGTAACGGTAAATGTCGTTCTATTGGGATTCCGTCCTCTAATCGAGATGATAAAATTGAATTCATTAAGGAGACTGAGTAAGGAGAATTTGGGTAATATCCAACTTTCTCTTGAGACGCATCCTAGTGGAGACGTACAAAGAGAAATTCTTGATTTATGGCCGCAATTCCAAAGGGAATGGCAACATCTTGGGAATCTGATGTTAAAAGACCCTGTTTGCCAGCTTGTAAGAAAACTGGATGGGAAGCATATCCTCGACTCATAGAAGGCGTTTAAGCCGTTTCTGGACGTAAAACCAGAGGAAGATGTGAGCCACAATCACAACTACAATAAATGACTTCTCAGCTTTTGGTTTGATTTGCAATAACTTTATTTTGTTTTAATTTACGTGTTGTTCGATTTGTGTAATTATTCTCGTTTTTTTTATTTGTCTTTTACGGCTGATTTTTTCTTCTCTTTTTGATTTTCTTCCTGAAATCACGCAAAAAATCTTTTGTTAGGTTAACATTTTCTTCTGACAGGTCAGATACACTTTCGGCGACATTATTACTCTTGTCTGATTCACTACTCAGTCCTCTATATATTACACCATGTACTCATTCTCTTTCAGGCACTCGAAAAAAAAATGGAAAGTACTTCGTCCCAGCGCATTAAAAAAATTTGTGTCTTTGGAGGTGCTTATCCAGGGAAAAATAACATATTCGCTGATGAAGCCATAAGAGTTGGAGTAATACTTGCCCAACAAAAGATCCACTTGATTTATGGAGGCGGTAGTACGGGTTTAATGGGAGCAGTCGCTACAGCAGCACACGCCGGAGGAAGTCCAGTTCTAGGAGTCGTGCCAAAAGTATTCACAGATTTTTGTGGACCTACCGTGGGTAAGGAAATACAAGTCTGGAGTATCCCTGAACGGATAACAATCATGTACCATTCTGCCGATGCATTCATTGCTTTACCAGGAGGTCTGGGTACATTGGAAGAAATAGCTTGCGTGGCTTCTTGGTCATCTTTGGTCACAAATAAGAAACCCATTGGTTTGCTTAATATTAATGGTTATTTTAGTAATTTGCTTTCATATTTAGATAATGCTGTGGAAAATGGATTCATGTTTTCAGAGGCAAGGAGAACCATAATTTCTGCTACAACCATTGAAGATTTACTCAAAAAGCTCCAAGCTTATGAGTGTTTATCTGCTACGGTTGTTTCGCAAACGCTCGGAAAAAGAAAAAGAGATATGGACGAGCAAGGAGTGGATTGCACTTTGTCTTTGTGACATTATCTAACATTTTGCTTGTTGTGTCTCAGTTATAATAAGTGGTTAGCAACCTCTGCAGGTAATATCTCCTAAATTCTACCTTTAAAATTTGACATTGGGGACAATGTCATATTTTAGTAGGGGGTAAGGGACATATTTTGCTAATTTAAAAAAAAAAAAAAAAATTTAAGAAGTATTCATTCTGAACAAGGTCTGAGTAAGGGAGACTTGAGACATACATTGTCAGTTTGATTTCTTCTTTTCAAAAAAAAAAAAAAAAAAGTTTGTTGTGTTTTAAGCAATTTAGAAGTATTCATTCTGAACAAGGTCTGAGTAAGGGAGACTTGAGACATACCTTGTCAGTTTGATTTTAATCTTTTTATGTTTACTTGTTAATTTTTGTTTAGTATTTTAGGATTATTTAGGTTGCATGAGTTTGTTTTGTTTTGTTTTGAGTCTAGTTGTTCCTATTCTTATGTTATTAGTTCTTTTCTCTTACACATGATTCTTTCATTTGGGTTAATAGACTTACATTGAGGACAATGTAAGAATTAAGTGTGGGGGGAATGATTTAGGATTTCTTTTATTTTTGTCTACTATTTTTTTTATGAGTCTTTATTATTATTTTTAGTGTGTTTTAGTTCCTTTTTAATACAATGATGAGATATGAATTGCATAAGTCTAAAACAGAGTTATTAGTGAGAAGATTTTCATGAGAATTGAGCTTGATATCATTTTTTTTTATGAGCCAATGTTAATATGATATGTTGATTGAGAAAGAAGCATGTTTAGACTTAATCTGACTTGTATAATCATCCTTGTGAGTTTTTGAGCCTATAATGATTGATGCATTATACAAATCAATGTAATTTCTTTCTTGAGTGCTCTTATGATTACATGATTCTCTAGAACTTGCTTTAGACCTTGTTGAGACTATATTGATACATGTGACAACATGAATATGATAGAGGCATTAGGATTATAACCAGAGCCAAACAGCCATCCATTATTAATGTTCTAAGAGAACATCCCACTAGTGAGCCAATTTGAGCCTACATTAAATATGCTGTTTTATTGGTAACCACAACTTACACCTAGCCTAAATATACTTATATCCTTACCCTTGTTCTAAAGATGGATTATATATTTTGAGACATATTGCAAAAAACAAGGGATATTTTTAGTTGAAAATTTGGGTTAGAAACAAGAAATAAGTGTGGGGGGAAAAGAAAAGAAAAGTCAAGAGAAAAAAAAATGGAATACTGGCAAATACATTCCTATGTAAAAAATATATATATGAATCATCTCTTGAATTTGTGAAAAAGGAAAAAGATGTTACAAAGTTGTTTAGAATGAAGAAAAGGCCCAACATGAATATCCGGCCTAGGTGACTATGTACTTGTAAAGAGTTTCGAGAAGTTTCTTTGTATGATCTTATTATGTCTCTAAACTTTATGAACTCTTTGGAACCTTTGTGATATCTTTATCCTTTTGTTCTTCAACCACATTACAAACCCCTTGGCCCCATCACAACCTTGATTAAAGACCTCTTGATTCATGAAGTTGTATGATCTAAATAGTGGAGAATAGGTGGACAAGCAAGAATATGGTAGAACTGTTTTCATGAGATTGATTGAGTGTAAACACTTTACCACTACTTTAAAGAATGAAAATCATGAGAGTATCCCATGTGAGAGGTTGAGATTAAGTTGAATATGCACTATTTTGATTGAAATATGTTATGTTAATATTGGCTTAACTCATTTATTTACATTCAAGCATGATTTTTTGTGAAATTCTTTGAGCTATTGATTAGTTTATAAGACTTGTTCAAAGATTGTCTCTAATTTGTATTGAAAGGATTAGGAATAAATATTTTTAGTATATGTAGTTTATTTATATTTTAGTTTTTCAATGTTTGTGGGTATCGTTCTAGTAAACCCTCACGAGACTAAACTCGTCCACTAGGGACACCTAGGGGTTTAAAGGCTTGTGTCACATGCTAAGTGCCACCGTGATTTCCTACGAAAGTGGATTAGATTAGATTTTCTTATTTTATTTTTATTGAGTCGTTGCTAGGGACTAGCAACAATCTAAGTGTGGGGGTGTGATAACTCGTATAATTATATAGTTTTTAGTTATGTTTTATTATTGTTTTGTGTCAAATACGAGTTATTATTGTTTAGTCTAATTGTGTTTATGATCTTTTATATTTTTATGTAATTTGGTGTTTTTCACAAGTTTGTTTGAGTGATTTCAGATTACTAGAATTAAGGGCAAATCCAGTTCAGTTCCAGTTCCGACACCTTTTGCCATATCAGCTATATCTCGAGTTTCACTGAAGCAAGAAGGCTGAAATTTGTAGCCGTGCAAAGCTAAGAGGCATATTTATCTTTTTCATGTTTTACACTTCTTGAAACGGAGTCGTTTTCCCTAGCGAAATCGACCATCAAGTTGGCTGATGTGCAATGACGTCTGTGCTGACCTGTTTTCGTATTTTGCCCATATCTTCTTATCCACATCAGCAAATGAGCTGATTCCAACGGCTATGGATCAGTAACTGATCGGGTAACATTTGTCTAGAAGACTATGTGATCAGATAAGGCCTCCAAAATTGACAAAATCGACCATCAAGTTGGCTGATCAAAATCGTCATGTATGACGAAAATTGTTAGAAAATGCACCCACCTATTATACCTACCTTTGAAATTTGTAAAGCTTGTCTCTTGTCATTTAGCCCTCCAAAATGTGTATAAATAGAGGGCCTTGGATGATTGTAAGGGATCATATTGTACATAGGTAGGATATTAGCCATTTTAATAAAATTCTCTAAGTTTTCTTCTTCTTTCTTTTCTCTAGCTTTCTTTCTTTTCTCTAGTTTTCTTTTTCTTTAGAGAGAGCAAGAGGTTGGATAATTAATATTCTTCCTCTTCTTATTTCTTTCTTTTATTTTCTTCTTAGATTTTCTTTAATTTTATGTTTATGTTTATAATGCCTATGCTAGGCTAAACTTCTATTTGGTTAAGGGTGATTTCAAAGCCCTAGACATGTTTTGTGATTGATTTTCAGATTCTATCTATCATTAATTTTCTATCAAAGTTGCTTATGTTCTTCTACAAGAATTGTTCATGATGTTGTCTTGATTTATTTAGGTGTACAACTAGATAGATCTTGATAATTATCTATTGCTAGTTTAGGAGTCTTGATCCGTGTAATTGTCTTGATTTCCTATTCATAAGTGGCAATTTGTGATTAATGATTATGGTCAAGTTTTCAATAATTGCAAAGTGGAACATAACCTAAGTTGAACAATCCGAGCTTATGTGTTTGTTGCTTAGATCAACCTATCTTTCTCATCATAAAGCTGCCATTAAATTGAATTTAGAGAGCTTATTCTAGGTTGTTTAATGGTTAGAGATTAAATAGAGAGCTTGTTCTATTTAACGACAAACTAAGGAAAGATTGGGGTAACAGAGCTTGTTGTTATCTACGGTTGTTAACTTTGATAGTTGGTTGATATTGATAGATCTGAAATTGATTCTTAATGATGTCTAGTGGTGGAGAATGAAACCTTAACCATATTTTTCATATTTAATTCTTCTTACTTACTTGTTTTCTTACTTTTAGTTTGCTTATTTTTTATATTTATTTTTATTGGCTGGTTATACCGCCTAATTTGTATATTAACTTTGTTTTATTTTTATTGGCTGGTTATACCGCCTAATTTAGTATATATATTTTTATTGGCTGGTTATACCGCCTTGCATCTTATTCTTATTATTTACTTAGTTTAAATCTGGCTTCAAAAACCCCTTTTCTTTTATTGTTTTCTTTGAACGTAAGTTATAAACTAATAACTCATAAATTAAAACCCAATCCCTGAGGACTCGACCCTTGCTAATCATTATACTTACAATTGATCTTTTTAGTGCAAGGTTAAATAAGATACACTCTTTTGGGCAAAAATTTGATGCACCCAAAAGAGTGTATCTTATTTAACCTTGCACTAAAAAGATCAATTGTAAGTATAATGATTAGCAAGGGTCGAGTCCTCAGGGATTGGGTTTTAATCTATGAGTTATTAGTTTATAACTTACGTTCAAAGAAAACAATAAAAGAAAAGGGGTTTTTGAAGCCAGATTTAAACTAAAGCAAATAATAAGAACAAGATGCAAGGCGGTATAACCAGCCAATAAAAATATACAAACTAAATTAGGCGATATAACCAGCCAATAAAAATATATATACTAAATTAGGCGGTATAACCAGCCAATAAAAATAAAACAAAGTTAATATACAAATTAGGCGGTATAACCAGCCAATAAAAATAAATATACTTTTAAAAATAAGCAAACTAGAAAAGTAAGAAAACAAGTAAGTAAGAAGAATCAAATATGAAAAATATGGTTAAGGTTTCATTCTCCACCACTAGACATCATTAAGAATCAATTTCAGATCTATCAATATCAACCAACTATCAAAGTTAACAACCGTAGATAACAACAAGCTCTGTTATCCCAATCTTTCCTTAGTTTGTCGTTAAATAGAACAAGCTCTCTATTTAATCTCTAACCATCAAACAACCTAGAATAAGCTCTCTAGATTCAATTTAATGGCAGCTTTATGATGAGAAAGATAGGTTGATCTAAGCAACAAACACATAAGCTCGGATTGTTCAACTTAGGTTATGTTCCACTTTGCAATTATTGAAAATTTGACCATAATCATTAATCACAAATTGCCACTTGTGCATAAGCATTCTTAATCTTTCAAATCGAACTTGGTAAAGCTTCAGTAAAATATTTCGAGGAAAAGGAGGAAATCGTTTCTGCAATCTTGTGAGAATATCATCCATCCTGAAAAAAAATGAAAAAAAAATGAAAGAGAAATTGGAAGAGAAATTTATATACAATATCAGTTTTGTGGGTAGCTGATGGAACCGATTTAAATAATCACGGAGTACCGTTATCCGCCATTTAACCGGGGTAAAAAATTAAAAATTATATTTACATCTAGTTATTTTCAAAACAAGGATCAGAAAGAAAAACAACATAAAAAGACTCAAAAACAAAACACTCTAAATAAAATCCTAAATTCTTCCCCCCACACATAATTCTTACATTGTCATTAATGTAATGCTATTATCCCCCAATGCAAGAATTATATGTAAGAGAAAAGAACTATTAAACAAAAGAAACTTATGCAGCCTAAATGAATTTAAAAGCAGTAAACACAATTAACAAAGAAACATAAGAAATAAAAATAATAAAAGAAAAAGGAAAAGAAAGAGAAAGCAAATCTGAAAATGGAAGGTTGGCAATTTCATCTTTAATTGGGCTGCCTTCCCAATTAACACTTGAGTTAGTGTTTTGAATCTAACCAACACCCCTTCTTGGCTTTTTAGGCTTGTCAGGCTCATACATGAAATTTCCCAAATTTATGCGTTTGAGAGGTAGCTTTCTTTGCACAACAGTGGATGCATTCTCCATTACAAGTATTATTCCATCATCCTTGGTGGTGCATATCTCATCGAGGAATGGTGCATCTTTTGGTACTTGTTGAATGACATCCACAAACAAACTGTTTAAGGTTTCCAGCGTGTCTTGTTCATGTTCATCCTCCTTGAACTTTGCGAATCTACTAGGAAAAGGTGGAGAAGAAACATTAGTAAAAATTGGAATCTCAAACGTTACCTCAGGTGCCGAAATACTCTTATTTGGATCATTGGCTTCATTATCCTCAAGAATAGAATTCATCTCTAATTTTGTCTCATCCTCATCTTGTTCCTCATTCCTCAAGGTCACAATAGTAGCATTCTCCTTTGGGTTAATCATCGTTTGGGCAGGGAGTTCTTCAGATCTTTGTGCTACCCATCCCACCATACTACTAGTCAATTGGATCATTTGCTTTTCCAAACTCTGGATGCTTGCCCTTGTTTCCTGTTGAAATTGCAAAGTATCAGTAACAAGAGAATAGATAAGATCTTCTAAAGAAGTACCTGAGTTTTGAGTCATATGTGGTGGTTGAAAAAGATCTGGTTCTTGGGACCATGATTGATTGAAGCTAGATGGATGAGTGTAATTGGCATAAGGATCTACTTCTTGGTAATTTTTCGAGTAGCCATAATTAGTATGATCCCACCACCCCTCATGGTAAGTGTTTGAGTAATGATCATACTGTTGGTCTTGGAACACTTGATGGCCTTGACATCCTCCCATGGCAAATTGTTGAACTGGGAAGGTGAGATTGGCTTGTTGATTATCCATGTTCATGTATGCCACCAACTCTTCAAGTGTTAGATTGCTCAATTCCATCGTATTTTATTTTTTTATTTTTTTATTTTTCAAAATTTGATCAGAAAAACCCGTATGTACAAGAAAATAAAACTCATTAGAACTGAAAATAAGAATAAACCAAGTAACAAATAAACTAAAGAAAACAATCCCCGGCAACGGCGCCAAAAATTTGATGCACCCAAAAGAGTGTATCTTATTTAACCTTGCACTAAAAAGATCAATTGTAAGTATAATGATTAGCAAGGGTCGAGTCCTCAGGGATTGGGTTTTAATCTATGAGTTATTAGTTTATAACTTACGTTCAAAGAAAACAATAAAAGAAAAGGGGTTTTTGAAGCCAGATTTAAACTAAAGCAAATAATAAGAATAAGATGCAAGGCGGTATAACCAGCCAATAAAAATATACATACTAAATTAGGCGGTATAACCAGCCAATAAAAATATATATACTAAATTAGGCGGTATAACCAGCCAATAAAAATAAAACAAAGTTAATATACAAATTAGGCGGTATAACCAGCCAATAAAAATAAATATACTTTTAAAAATAAGCAAACTAGAAAAGTAAGAAAACAAGTAAGTAAGAAGAATCAAATATGAAAAATATGGTTAAGGTTTCATTCTCCACCACTAGACATCATTAAGAATCAATTTCAGATCTATCAATATCAACCAACTATCAAAGTTAACAACCGTAGATAACAACAAGCTCTGTTATCCCAATCTTTCCTTAGTTTGTCGTTAAATAGAACAAGCTCTCTATTTAATCTCTAACCATCAAACAACCTAGAATAAGCTCTCTAGATTCAATTTAATGGCAGCTTTATGATGAGAAAGATAGGTTGATCTAAGCAACAAACACATAAGCTCGGATTGTTCAACTTAGGTTATGTTCCACTTTGCAATTATTGAAAATTTGACCATAATCATTAATCACAAATTGCCACTTATGAATAGGAAATCAAGACAATTACACGGATCAAGACTCCTAAACTAGCAATAGATAATTATCAAGATCTATCTAGTTGTACACCTAAATAAATCAAGACAACATCATGAACAATTCTTGTAGAAGAACATAAGCAACTTTGATAGAAAATTAATGATAGATAGAATCTGAAAATCAATTATAAAACATGTCTAGGGCTTTGAAATCACCCTTAACCAAATAGAAGTTTAGCCTAGCATAGGCATTATAAACATAAAATTAAATAGAATCTAAGAAGAAAATAAAAGAAAGAAAGAAAGAAAGAAGAAGAAGAATATTAACTATCCAACCTCTTGCTCTTTCTAAAGAAAAAGAAAACTAGAGAAAAGAAAGAAGAAGAAAACTTAGAGAATTTTATTACAATGGCTAATATCCTACCTATGTACAATATGATCCCTTACAATCATCCAAGGCCCTCTATTTATACACATTTTGGAGGGCTAAATGACAAGAGACAAGCTTTACAAATTTCAAAGGTAGGTATAATAGGTGGGTGCATTTTCTAACAATTTTCGTCATACATGACGATTTTGATCAGCCAACTTGATGGTCGATTTTGTCAATTTTGCAGGCCTTATCTGATCACATGGTCTTCTAGAAAAATGTTACCCTATCAGTTACTGATCCATAGCCGTTGGAATCAGCTCATTTGCTGATGTGGATAAGACGATATGGGCAAAATACGAAAACAGGTCAGCACAGACGTCATTGCACATCAGCCAACTTCATGGTCGATTTCGCTAGGGAAAACGACTCCGTTTCAAGAAGTGTAAAACATGAAAAAGATAAATATGCCTCTTAGCTTTGCACGGCTACAAATTGCAGCCTTATTGCTTCAGTGAAACTCGAGATATAGCTGATATGGCAAAAGGTGTCGGAACTGAAACTGAACTAGATTTACCCTTAATTCTAGTAATCTGAAATCACTCAAAGAAACTTGTGAAAAACACCAAAATACATAAAGATCATAAACACAATTAGACTAAACAATAATAACTCGTATTTGACACAAAACAATAATAAAACATAACTAAAAACTATATAATACTCGTATTCTCTAAGTTTTCTTCTTCTTTCTTTTCTCTAGTTTTCTTTCTTTTCTCTAGTTTTCTTTTTCTTTAGAGAGAGCAAGAGGTTGGATAATTAATATTCTTCCTCTTCTTCTTTCTTTCTTTTATTTTCTTCTTAGATTTTCTTTAATTTTATGTTTATGTTTACAATGACTATGTGATAACTCGTATAATTATATAGTTTTTAGTTATGTTTTATTATTGTTTTGTGTCAAATACGAGTTATTATTGTTTAGTCTAATTGTGTTTATGATCTTTTATATTTTTATGTATTTTGGTCTTTTTCACAAGTTTCTTTGAGTGATTTCAGATTACTAGAATTAAGGGCAAATCCAGTTCAGTTCCAGTTTCGACACCTTTTGCCATATCAGCTATATCTCGAGTTTCACTGAATCAATAAGGCTGAAATTTGTAGCCGTGCAAAGCTAAGAGGCATATCTATCTTTTTCATGTTTTACACTTCTTGAAACGGAGTCGTTTTCCCTATCGAAATCGACCATCAAGTTGGCTGATGTGCAATGACGTCTGTGCTGACCTGTTTTCGTATTTTGCCCATATCTTCTTATCCACATCAGCAAATGATCTGATTCCAACGGCTATGGATCAGTAACTGATAGGGTAACATTTTTCTAGAAGACCATGTGATCAGATAAGGCCTGAAAAATTGACAAAATCGACCATCAAGTTGGCTGATCAAAATCGTCATGTATGACGAAAATTGTTAGAAAATGCACCCACCTATTATACCTACCTTTGAAATTTGTAAAGCTTGTCTCTTGTCATTTAGCCCTCCAAAATGTGTATAAATAGAGGGCCTTGGATGATTGTAAGGGATCATATTGTACATAGGTAGGATATTAGCCATTTTAATAAAATTCTCTAAGTTTTCTTCTTCTTTCTTTTCTCTAGTTTTCTTTCTTTTCTCTAGTTTTCTTTTTCTTTAGAGAGAGCAAGAGGTTGGATAATTAATATTCTTCCTCTTCTTCTTTCTTTCTTTTATTTTCTTCTTAGATTTTCTTTAATTTTATGTTTATGTTTACAATGCCTATGCTAGGCTAAACTTCTATTTGGTTAAGGGTGATTTCAAAGCCCTAGACATGTTTTGTGATTGATTTTCAGATTCTATCTATCATTAATTTTCTATCAAAGTTGCTTATGTTCTTCTACAAGAATTGTTCATGATGTTGTCTTGATTTGTTTAGGTGTACAACTAGATAGATCTTGATAATTATCTATTGCTAGTTTAGGAGTCTTGATCCGCGTAATTGTCTTGATTTCCTATTCATAAGTGGCAATTTGTGATTAATGATTATGGTCAAGTTTTCAATAATTGCAAAGTGGAACATAACCTAAGTTGAACAATCCGAGCTTATGTGTTTGTTGCTTAGATCAACCTATCTTTCTCATCATAAAGCTGCCATTAAATTGAATCTAGAGAGCTTATTCTAGGTTGTTTGATGGTTAGAGATTAAATAGAGAGCTTGTTCTATTTAACGACAAACTAAGGAAAGATTGGGATAACAGAGCTTGTTGTTATCTACGGTTGTTAACTTTGATAGTTGGTTGATATTGATAGATCTGAAATTGATTCTTAATGATGTCTAGTGGTGGAGAATGAAACCTTAACCATATTTTTCATATTTGATTCTTCTTACTTACTTGTTTTCTTACTTTTCTAAGTTTTCTTATTTGATCTCTAAGTTTTCTTCTTCTTTCTTTTCTCTAGTTTTCTTTTTCTTTAGAAAGAGCAAGAGGTTGGATAGTTAATATTCTTCTTCTTCTTTCTTTCTTTCTTTCTTTTATTTTCTTCTTAGATTCTATTTAATTTTATGTTTATAATGCCTATGCTAGGCTAAACTTCTATTTGGTTAAGGGTGATTTCAAAGCCCTAGACATGTTTTATAATTGATTTTCAGATTCTATCTATCATTAATTTTCTATCAAAGTTGCTTATGTTCTTCTACAAGAATTGTTCATGATGTTGTCTTGATTTATTTAGGTGTACAACTAGATAGATCTTGATAATTATCTATTGCTAGTTTAGGAGTCTTGATCCGTGTAATTGTCTTGATTTCCTATTCATAAGTGGCAATTTGTGATTAATGATTATGGTCAAGTTTTCAATAATTGCAAAGTGGAACATAACCTAAGTTGAACAATCCGAGCTTATTTAACCTTGCACTAAAAAGATAAATTTGATACACCCAAAAGAGTGTATCTTATTTAACCTTGCACTAAAAAGATCAATTGTAAGTATAGTAGTTAGCAAGGGTCGAGTCCTCAGGGATTGGGTTTTAGTTTATAAGTTAATAGTTTATAACTTACGTTCAAAGAAAACAAGAAAAGAAAAGGGGTTTTTGAAGCCAGATTTAAACTAAAGTAAATAATAAGAATAAGATGCAAACCAGCCAATAAAGATATATATACTAAATTAGGCGGTATAACCAGCCAATAAAAATATATATACTAAATTAGGCGGTATAACCAGCCAATAAAAATAAAACAAAGTTAATATACAAATTAGGCGGAATAACCAGCCAATAAAAATAAATATAAAAAATAAGCAAACTAAAAGTAAGAAAACAAGTAAGTAAGAAGAATCAAATATGAAAAATATGGTTAAGGTTTCATTCTCCACCACTAGACATCATTAAGAATCAATTTCAGATCTATCAATATCAACCAACTATCAAAGTTAACAACCGTAGATAACAACAACCTCTGTTACCCCAATCTTTCCTTAGTTTGTCGTTAAATAGAACAAGCTCTCTATTTAATCTCTAACCATTAAACAACATAGAATAAGCTCTCTAAATTCAATTTAATGGCAGCTTTATGATGAGAAAGATAGGTTGATCTAAGCAACAAACACATAAGCTCGGATTGTTCAACTTAGGTTATGTTCCACTTTGCAATTATTGAAAACTTGACCATAATCATTAATCACAAATTGCCACTTATGAATAGGAAATCAAGACAATTACACGGATCAAGACTCCTAAACTAGCAATAGATAATTATCAAGATCTATCTAGTTGTACACCTAAATAAATCAAGACAACATCATGAACAATTCTTGTAGAAGAACATAAGCAACTTTGATAGAAAATTAATGATAGATAGAATCTGAAAATCAATTATAAAACATGTCTAGGGCTTTGAAATCACCCTTAACCAAATAGAAGTTTAGCCTAGCATAGGCATTATAAACATAAAATTAAATAGAATCTAAGAAGAAAATAAAAGAAAGAAAGAAAGAAAGAAGAAGAAGAATATTAACTATCCAACCTCTTGCTCTTTCTAAAGAAAAAGAAAACTAGAGAAAAGAAAGAAGAAGAAAACTTAGAGAATTTTATTACAATGGCTAATATCCTACCTATGTACAATATGATCCCTTACAATCATCCAAGGCCCTCTATTTATACACATTTTGGAGGGCTAAATGACAAGAGACAAGCTTTACAAATTTCAAAGGTAGGTATAATAGGTGGGTGCATTTTCTAACAATTTTCGTCATACATGACGATTTTGATCAGCCAACTTGATGGTCGATTTTGTCAATTTTTCAGGCCTTATCTGATCACATGGTCTTCTAGAAAAATGTTACCCTATCAGTTACTGATCCATAGCCGCTGGAATCAGCTTATTTGCTGATGTGGATAAGAAGATATGGGCAAAATACGAAAACAGGTCAGCACAGACGTCATTGCACATCAGCCAACTTGATGGTCGATTTCGCTAGGGAAAACGACTCCGTTTCAAGAAGTGTAAAACATGAAAAAGATAGATATGCCTCTTAGCTTTGCACGGCTACAAATTTCAGCCTTATTGATTCAGTGAAACTCGAGATATAGCTGATATGGCAAAAGGTGTCGAAACTGGAACTGAACTGGATTTGCCCTTAATTCTAGTAATCTGAAATCACTCAAAGAAACTTGTGAAAAAGACCAAAATACATAAAAATATAAAAGATCATAAACACAATTAGACTAAACAATAATAACTCGTATTTGACACAAAACAATAATAAAACATAACTAAAAACTATATAATTATACGAGTTATCACACCCCCACACTTAGATTGTTGCTAGTCCCTAGCAACGACTCAATAAAAATAAAATAAGAAAATCTAATCTAATCCATTTTCGTAGGAAATCACGGTGGCACTTAGCATGTGACACAAGCCTTTAAACCCCTAGGTGTCCCTAGTGGACGAGTTTAGTCTCGTGAGGGTTTACTAGAACGATACCCACAAACATTGAAAAACTAAAATATAAATAAACTACATATACTAAAAATATTTACTCCTAATCCTTTCAATACAAATTAGAGACAATCTTTGAACAAGTCTTATAAACTAATCAATAGTTTAAAAAATTTCACAAAAAATCATGCTTGAATGTAAATTGTTTGAGTTAAGCCAATATTAGCATAACATATCTCAATCAAAATAGTGCATGTTCAAATTTAATCTCAACTTCTCACATGGGATACCCTCATGATTTTCACTCTTTAAAGTAGTGGTGAAGTGTTTACACTCAATCAATCTCATGAAAACACTTCTACCATATGCTTGCTTGTCCACCTATTCTCCACTAAAAGATCATGCAACTTCATAAATCAAGAGGTCTTTAATCAAGGTTGTAATGGGGCCAAGGGGTTTGTAATGTGGTTGAAGAACAAAAGGATAAAGATATCACAAAGGTTCCAAAGAGTTCATAAAGTTTAGAGACATAAAAAGATCATACAAAGAAACGTCTCAAAACTTTTTACAAGTACATAGTCACCTAGGCTAAATATTCATGTTGAGCCTTTGCATCATTCTAACCAACTTTGTAACATCTTTTTTTTTTTACTTTAACTAGAAGTTCAAGAGAAGTTTTTTTTTTTTTTAATATGGGAATGTATTTGACAATGATCCCTTTCTTTTTCTCTTGACTTTTTTCTTTCTTTTCCCCCCACACTTATTTCTTGTTTCTAACCCAAATTTTCAATAAATCTTCCTTGTCTTTGCAACTTGTCTCAAAACATGCTAATTCATCTTTGGAACAAAGGTAAAGATATAAGTATATTTAGGTTAGGGACAAGTTATGGTTACCAAAGAGATAGCTTATTCAATGTAGGCTCAAATTGGTTCACTAAGGGTGTGTTCTCTTGGAACATCAATAAGGGATGGCTGTTTGGCCCTGGCTAAAAATCCTAATGCCTCTATCATATTCATGTTGTCACATGCATCAATATAGTCTCAAATGGTTTAAAGCAAGTTCTAGAGAATCATGTAATCATAAGAGCACTCAAGAAAGAAATTAGATTGATATGTATAATGCATCAATCATATAGGCTCAAAAACTCACAAGGATGATTATACAAGTCAGATTAAGTCTAAACATGCTTCTTTCTCAATCAACATATCATATTAACATTGGCTCATAAAAAAAATGATATCAAGCTCAATTCTCATGAAAATCTTCTCACTAATAACTCTGTTTTAGACTTATGCAATTCATATCTCATCATTGTATTAAAAAGGAACTAAAACACACTAAAAATTATAATAAAGACTCATAAAAAAAAATAGTAGACAAAAATAAAAGAAATCCTAAATCATTCCCCCCACACTTAATTCTTACATTGTCCTCAATGTAAGTCTATTAACCCAAATGAAAGAATCATGTGTAAGAGAAAAGAACTAATAACATAAGAATAGGAACAGCTAAGACTCAAAACAAAACAAACTCATGCAACCTAAATAATCTTAAAATACTAAACAAAAATTAACAAGTAAACATAAAAAGATTAAAATCAAACTGACAAGGTATGTCTCAAGTCTCCCTTACTCAGACCTTGTTCAGAATGAATACTTCTAAATTGCTTAAAACACAACAATTTTTTTTTTTTTTTTTTTTTTTTTTTGAAATTAGCAAAATATGTCCCTTACCTGCAGAGGTTGCTAACCACTTATTATAACTGAGACACAACAAGCAAAATGTTAGATAATGTCACAAAGACAAAGTGCAATCCACTCCTTGCTCGTCCATATCTCTTTTTCTTTTTCCGAGCGTTTGCGAAACAACCGTAGCAGATAAACACTCATAAGCTTGGAGCTTTTTGAGTAAATCTTCAATGGTTGTAGCAGAAATTATGGTTCTCCTTGCCTCTGAAAACATGAATCCATTATCCACAGCATTATCTAAATATGAAAGCAAATTACTAAAATAACCATTAATATTAAGCAAACCAATGGGTTTCTTATTTGTGACCAAAGATGACCAAGAAGCCACGCAAGCTATTTCTTCCAATGTACCCAGACCTCCTGGTAAAGCAATGAATGCATCGGCAGAATGGTACATGATTGTTATCCGTTCAGGGACACTCCAGACTTGTATTTCCTTACCCACGGTAGGTCCACAAAAACTTGTGAATAGTTTTGGCACGATTCCTAGAACTGGACTTCCTCCGGCGTGTGCTACTGTAGCGACTGCTCCCATTAAACCCGTACTACCGCCTCCATAAATCAAGTGGATCTTTTGTTGGGCAAGTATTACTCCAACTCTTATGGCTTCATCAACGAATATGTTATTTTTCCCTGGATAAGCACCTCCAAAGACACAAATTTTTTTTATGCGCTGGGCGAAGTACTTTCCATTTTTTTTTTCGAGTGCCTGAAAGAGAATGAGTACATGGTGTAATATATAGAGGACTGAGTAGTGAATCAGACAAGAGTAATAATGTCACCGAAAGTGTATCTGACCTGTCAGAAGAAAATGTTAACCTAACAAAAGATTTTTTTTGCGTGATTTCAGGAAGAAAATCAAAAAGAGAAGAAAAAAATCAGCCGTAAAAGAGAAATAAAAAAAACGAGAATAATTACACAAATCGAATAACACGTAAATTAAACCGAAATAAAGTTATTGCAAATCAAACCAAAAGCTGAGAAGTAATTTATTGTAGTTGTGATTGTGGCTCACATCTTCCTATGGTTTTACGTCCAGAAACGGCTTAAACGCCTTCTATGAGTCGAGGATATGCTTCCCATCCAGTTTTCTTACAAGCTGGCAAACAGGGTCTTTTAACATCAGATTCCCAAGATGTTGCCATTCCCTTTGGAATTGCGGCCATAAATCAAGAATTTCTCTTTGTACGTCTCCACTAGGATGCGTCTCAAGAGAAAGTTGGATATTACCCAAATTCTCCTTACTCAGTCCATCCTTAATGAATTCAATTTTATCATCTCGATTAGAGGACGGAATCCCAATAGAACGACATTTACCGTTACACGTCCATCGTGCACATTTGTGGCAATTTGAACTCATGCGCTTTGCTCGTCGCTTCTTTGCAAAAGTGCTTCTACCTGTACCTGGTAAATGCAAAACAGGAAGATATTCATCTTCACGTACCTTGGCTTCAATTATCCAACGTATGTCTCCAGGAATCCTTTTTTTTTGCATAAGCATTCTTAATCTTTCAAATCGAACTTGGTAAAGCTTCAGTAAAATATTTCGAGGAAAAGGAGAAAATCGTTTCTGCAATCTTGTGAGAATATCATCCATCCTGAAAAAAAATGAAAAAAAAATGAAAGAGAAATTGGAAGAGAAATTTATATACAATATCAGTTTTGTGGGTAGCTGATGGAACCGATTTAAATAATCACGGAGTACCGTTATCCGCCATTTAACCGGGGTAAAAAATTAAAAATTATATTTACATCTAGTTATTTTCAAAACAAGGATCAGAAAGAAAAACAACATAAAAAGACTCAAAAACAAAACACTCTAAATAAAATCCTAAATTCTTCCCCCCACACATAATTCTTACATTGTCATTAATGTAATGCTATTATCCCCCAATGCAAGAATTATATGTAAGAGAAAAGAACTATTAAACAAAAGAAACTTATGCAGCCTAAATGAATTTAAAAGCAGTAAACACAATTAACAAAGAAACATAAGAAATAAAAATAATAAAAGAAAAAGGAAAAGAAAGAGAAAGCAAATCTGAATATGGAAGGTTGGCAATTTCATCTTTAATTGGGCTGCCTTCCCAATTAACACTTGAGTTAGTGTTTTGAATCTAACCAACACCCCTTCTTGGCTTTTTAGGCTTGTCAGGCTCATACATGAAATTTCCCAAATTTATGCGTTTGAGAGGTAGCTTTCTTTGCACAACAGTGGATGCATTCTCCATTACAAGTATTATTCCATCATCCTTGGTGGTGCATATCTCATCGAGGAATGGTGCATCTTTTGGTACTTGTTGAATGACATCCACAAACAAACTGTTTAAGGTTTCCAGCGTGTCTTGTTCATGTTCATCCTCCTTGAACTTTGCGAATCTACTAGGAAAAGGTGGAGAAGAAACATTAGTAAAAATTGGAATCTCAAACGTTACCTCAGGTGCCGAAATACTCTTATTTGTATTTGTGGCTTCATTATCCTCAAGAATAGAATCCATCTCTAATTCTGTCTCATCCTCATCTTGTTCATCATTCCTCAAGGTCACAATAGTAGTATTCTCCTTTGGGTTTATCATTGTTTGGGCAGGGAGTTCTTCAGATCTTTGTGCTACCCATCCCACCATACTACTAGTCAATTGGATCATTTGCTTTTCCAAACTCTGGATGCTTGCCCTTGTTTCCTGTTGAAATTGCAAAGTATCAGTAACAAGAGAATAGATAAGATCTTCTAAAGAAGTACCTGAGTTTTGAGTCATATGTGGTGGTTGAAAAAGATCTGGTTCTTGGGACCATGATTGATTGAAGCTAAATGGATGAGTGTAATTGGCATAAGGATCTACTTCTTGGTAATTTTTCGAGTAGCCATAATTAGTATGATCCCACCACCCCTCATGGTAAGTGTTTGAGTAATGATCATACTGTTGGTCTTGGAACACTTGATGGCCTTGACATCCTCCCATGGCAAATTGTTGAACTGGGAAGGTGAGATTGGCTTGTTGATTCTCCATGTTCATGTATGCCACCAACTCTTCAAGTGTTAGATTGCTCAATTCCATCGTATTTTATTTTTTTATTTTTTTATTTTTCATTTTTTATTTTTCAAAAGTTGATCAGAAAAACCCGTATGTACAAGAAAATAAAACTCATTAGAACTGAAAATAAGAATAAACCAAGTAACAAATAAACTAAAGAAAACAATCCCCGGCAACGGCGCCAAAAATTTGATACACCCAAAAGAGTGTATCTTATTTAACCTTGCACTAAACAGATCAATTGTAAGTATAGTAGTTAGCAAGGGTCGAGTCCTCAGGGATTGGGTTTTAGTTTATAAGTTAATAGTTTATAACTTACGTTCAAAGAAAACAAGAAAAGAAAAGGGGTTTTTGAAGCCAGATTTAAACTAAAGTAAATAATAAGAATAAGATGCAAGGCGGTATAACCAGCCAATAAAGATATATATACTAAATTAGGCGGTATAACCAGCCAATAAAAATATATATACTAAATTAGGCGGTATAACCAGCCAATAAAAATAAAACAAAGTTAATATACAAATTAGGCGGAATAACCAGCCAATAAAAATAAATATAAAAAATAAGCAAACTAAAAGTAAGAAAACAAGTAAGTAAGAAGAATCAAATATGAAAAATATGGTTAAGGTTTCATTCTCCACCACTAGACATCATTAAGAATCAATTTCAGATCTATCAATATCAACCAACTATCAAAGTTAACAACCGTAGATAACAACAAGCTCTGTTACCCCAATCTTTCCTTAGTTTGTCGTTAAATAGAACAAGCTCTCTATTTAATCTCTAACCATTAAACAACCTAGAATAAGCTCTCTAAATTCAATTTAATGGCAGCTTTATGATGAGAAAGATAGGTTGATCTAAGCAACAAACACATAAGCTCGGATTGTTCAACTTAGGTTATGTTCCACTTTGCAATTATTGAAAACTTGACCATAATCATTAATCACAAATTGCCACTTATGAATAGGAAATCAAGACAATTACACGGATCAAGACTCCTAAACTAGCAATAGATAATTATCAAGATCTATCTAGTTGTACACCTAAATAAATCAAGACAACATCATGAACAATTCTTGTAGAAGAACATAAGCAACTTTGATAGAAAATTAATGATAGATAGAATCTGAAAATCAATTATAAAACATGTCTAGGGCTTTGAAATCACCCTTAACCAAATAGAAGTTTAGCCTAGCATAGGCATTATAAACATAAAATTAAATAGAATCTAAGAAGAAAATAAAAGAAAGAAAGAAAGAAAGAAGAAGAAGAATATTAACTATCCAACCTCTTGCTCTTTCTAAAGAAAAAGAAAACTAGAGAAAAGAAAGAAGAAGAAAACTTAGAGAATTTTATTACAATGGCTAATATCCTACCTATGTACAATATGATCCCTTACAATCATCCAAGGCCCTCTATTTATACACATTTTGGAGGGCTAAATGACAAGAGACAAGCTTTACAAATTTCAAAGGTAGGTATAATAGGTGGGTGCATTTTCTAACAATTTTCGTCATACATGACGATTTTGATCAGCCAAATTGATGGTCGATTTTGTCAATTTTTCAGGCCTTATCTGATCACATGGTCTTCTAGAAAAATGTTACCCTATCAGTTACTGATCCATAGCCGTTGGAATCAGCTTATTTGCTGATGTGGATAAGAAGATATGGGCAAAATACGAAAACAGGTCAGCACAGACGTCATTGCACATCAGCCAACTTGATGGTCGATTTCGCTAGGGAAAACGACTCCGTTTCAAGAAGTGTAAAACATGAAAAAGATAGATATGCCTCTTAGCTTTGCACGGCTACAAATTTCAGCCTTATTGATTCAGTGAAACTCGAGATATAGCTGATATGGCAAAAGGTGTCGAAACTGGAACTGAACTGGATTTGCCCTTAATTCTAGTAATCTGAAATCACTCAAAGAAACTTGTGAAAAAGACCAAAATACATAAAAATATAAAAGATCATAAACACAATTAGACTAAACAATAATAACTCGTATTTGACACAAAACAATAATAAAACATAACTAAAAACTATATAATTATACGAGTTATCAATGACTCACAAAACAATAGTAAAACATAACTAAAAACTATATAATAAAACATAACTAAAAACTATATAATTATACGATTTATGGGGGGTGTGATAACTCGTATAATTATATAGTTTTTAGTTATGTTTTACTATTGTTTTGTGTCAAATACGAGTTATTATTGTTTAGTCTAATTGTGTTTATGATCTTTTATATTTTTATGTAATTTGGTGTTTTTCACAAGTTTCTTTGAGTGATTTCAGATTACTAGAATTAAGGGCAAATCCAGTTCAGTTCCAGTTCCGACAGCTTTTTCCATATCAGCTATATCTCGAGTTTCACTGAAGCAATAAGGCTGAAATTTTAACCGTGCAAAGTTAAGAGGGATATCTATCTTTTTCATGTTTTACACTTCTTGAAACGGAGTCGTTTTGCCTAGCGAAATCAACCATCAAGTTGGCTGATGTGCAATGACGTCTGTCCTGAGCAGTTTTCGCATTTTTACCATATCGTCCGATACACATCAGAACATGAGCTGATTCCAACGGCTATGGATCACTAACTGATAGGGGAACATTTGTCTAGAAGACCATGTGATCAGATAAAGCATCCAATATTGAAGAAATCGACCATCAAGTTGGCTGATGTGCAATGACGTCTGTGCTGACCTGTTTTCGTATTTTGCCCATATCTTCTTCTCCACATCAGCAAATGAGCTGATTCCAACGGCTATGAATCAGTAACTCATAGGGGAACATTTTTCTAGAAGACCATGTGATCAGATCAGGCCTCCAAGATTGACAAAATCGACCATCAAGTTGGCTGATCAAAATTGTCATACAATATGACGAAAATTGTTAGAAAAATGCACCCACCTATTATACCTACCTTTGAAATTTGTAAAGCTTGTCTCTTGTCATTTAGCCCTCCAAAATGTGTATAAATAGAGGGCCTTGGATGATTGTAGAGGATCATATTGTACATAGGTAGGATATTAGCCATTGTAATAAAATTCTCTAAGTTTTCTTCTTCTTTCTTTCTTTTATTTTCTTCTTAGATTCTATTTAATTTTATGTTTATAATGCCTATGCTAGGCTAAACTTCTATTTGGTTAAGGGTGATTTCAAAGCCCTAGACATGTTTTGTGATTGATTTTCAGATTCTATCTATCATTAATTTTCTATCAAAGTTGCTTATGTTCTTCTACAAGAATTGTTCATGATGTTGTCTTGATTTATTTAGGTGTACAACTAGATAGATCTTGATAATTATCTATTGCTAGTTTAGGAGTCTTGATCCGTGTAATTGTCTTGATTTCCTATTCATAAGTGGCAATTTGTGATTAATGATTATGGTCAAGTTTTCAATAATTGCAAAGTGGAACATAACCTAAGTTGAACAATCCGAGCTTATGTGTTTGTTGCTTAGATCAACCTATCTTTCTCATCATAAAGCTGCCATTAAATTGAATTTAGAGAGCTTATTCTAGGTTGTTTAATGGTTAGAGATTAAATAGAGAGCTTGTTCTATTTAACGACAAACTAAGGAAAGATTGGGGTAACAGAGCTTGTTGTTATCTACGGTTGTTAACTTTGATAGTTGGTTGATATTGATAGATCTGAAATTGATTCTTAATGATGTCTAGTGGTGGAGAATGAAACCTTAACCATATTTTTCATATTTGATTCTTCTTACTTACTTGTTTTCTTACTTTTCTAGTTTGCTTATTGATGCACCCAAAAGAGTGTATCTTATTTAACCTTGCACTAAAAAGATAAATTGTAAGTATAGTAGTTAGCAAGGGTCGAGTCCTCAGGGATTGGGTTTTAGTTTATAAGTTAATAGTTTAAAACTTAAATTCAAGAACAATAAAAGAAAATGGGTTTTTGAAGCCAGATTTAAACTAAAGTAAATAATAAGAAGAAGATGCAAGGCGGTATAACCAGCCAATAAAAATATATATACTAAATTAGGCGGTATAACCAACCAATAAAAATATATATACTAAATTAGGCGGTATAACCAGCCAATAAAAATAAAACAAAGTTAATATACAAATTAGGCGGTATAACCAGCCAATAAAAATAAATATACTTTTAAAAATGAGCAAACTAGAAAAGTAAGAAAACAAGTAAGTAAGTAGAATCAAATATGAAAAATATGGTTAAGGTTTCATTCTCCACCACTAGACATCATTAAGAATCAATTTCAGATCTATCAATATCAACCAACTATCAAAGTTAACAACCGTAGATAACAACAAGCTCTGTTATCCCAATCTTTCCTTAGTTTGTCGTTAAATAGAACAAGCTCTCTATTTAATCTCTAACCATTAAACAACCTAGAATAAGCTCTCTAAATTCAATTTAATGGCAGCTTTATGATGAGAAAGATAGGTTGATCTAAGCAACAAACACATAAGCTCGGATTGTTCAACTTAGGTTATGTTCCACTTTGCAATTATTGAAAACTTGACCATAATCATTAATCACAAATTGCCACTTATGAATAGGAAATCAAGACAATTACACGGATCAAGACTCCTAAACTAGCAATCGATAATTATCAAGATCTATCTAGTTGTACACCTAAACAAATCAAGACAACATCATGAACAATTCTTGTAGAAGAACATAAGCAACTTTGATAGAAAATTAATGATAGATAGAATCTGAAAATCAATCATAAAACATGTCTAGGGCTTTGAAATCACCCTTAACCAAATAGAAGTTTAGCCTAGCATAGGCATTATAAACATAAACATAAAATTAAAGAAAATCTAAGAAGAAAATAAAAGAAAGAAAGAAGAAGAGGAAGAATATTAATTATCCAACCTCTTGCTCTCTCTAAAGAAAAAGAAAACTAGAGAAAAGAAAGAAAACTAGAGAAAAGAAAGAAGAAGAAAACTTAGAGAATTTTATTAAAATGGCTAATATCCTACCTATGTACAATATGATCCCTTACAATCATCCAAGGCCCTCTATTTATACACATTTTGGAGGGCTAAATGACAAGAGACAAGCTTTACAAATTTCAAAGGTAGGTATATGACGATTTTGATCAGCCAATTTGATGGTCGATTTCGTCAATATTGGAGGCCTTATCTGATCACATGATCTTCTAGAAAAAGGTTCCCCTATCAGTTACGGAACCAGAGCCGTTGGAATCAGCTCATTTGCTGATGTGGTTAAGCAGATATGGGCAAAATACGAAAACATGTCAGCACAGACGTCATTGCACATCAGCCACCTTGATGGTCGATTTCTTCAATATTGGAGGCCTGATCTGATCACATGGACTTCTAGACAAAGGTGCCCCTATCAGTTACGGAACCATAGCCGTTGGAATCAGCTCATTTGCTGATGTGGATAAGAAAATATGGGCATAATACGAAAACATGTCAGCACAGACGTCATTGCACATCAGCCAACTTGATGGTCGATTTCGCTAGGGAAAACGACTCCGTTTTAAGAAGTGTAAAACATGAAAAAGATAGATATGCCTCTTAGCTTTGCATGGCTACAAATTTCAGCCTTATTGCTTCAGTGAAACTCGAGATATAGCTGATATGGCAAAAGGTGTCGGAACTGAAACTGAACTGGATTTGCCCTTAATTCTAGTAATCTGAAATCACTCAAAGAAACTTGTGAAAAACACCAAAATACATAAAAATATAAAAGATCATAAACACAATTAGACTAAACAATAATAACTCGTATTTGACACAAAACAATAATAAAACATAACTAAAAACTATATAATTATACGAGTTATCACACCCCCACACTTAGATTGTTGCTAGTCCCTAGCAACGACTCAATAAAAATAAAATAAGAAAATCTAATCTAATCCACTTTCGTAGGAAATCACGGTGGCACTTAGCATGTGACACAAGCCTTTAAACCCCTAGGTGTCCCTAGTGGACGAGTTTAGTCTCGTGAGGGTTTACTAGAACGATACCCACAAACATTGAAAAACTAAAATATAAATAAACTACATATACTAAAAATATTTACTCCTAATCCTTTCAATACAAATTAGAGACAATATTTGAACAAGTCTTATAAACTAATCAATAGCTTAAAGAATTTCATAAAAAATCATGCTTGAATGTAAATTGTTTGAGTTAAGCCAATATTAGCATAACATATCTCAATCAAAATATTGCATGTTCAAATTTAATCTCAACTTCTCACATGGGATACCCTCATGATTTTCACTCTTTAAAGTAGTGGTGAAGTGTTTACACTCAATCAATCTCATGAAAATAGTTCTACCATATGCTTGCTTGTCTACCTATTCTCCACTAAAAGATCATGCAACTTCATAAATCAAGAGGTCTTTAATCAAGGTTGTAATGGGGCCAAGAGGTAATAATGTGGTTAAAGAATAAAAAGGAAAAGATATCACAAACATTCCAAAGATTTCATAGAATTTAGAGACAAAATAAGAATTTGCAAATAAAACTTTCTCAATATTCTTTAGAAGTACATAATAACATAGGCTGAATATTTCATGTTGAGCCTTTACTTCATTCTAACCAACTTTCGAACATCTTTTTCTTTTCTTTAACTAGAAGTTCAAGAGATTATTCAAATTTTTTTTTTTTTTTTTTTTCACATGGGAATGTATTTGGCAATATTCCCTCTATTTTTCTCTTGACTTTTGCCTTTCTCCTCCCCCACACTTATCTTTTGTTCTAACCCAAATTTTCAAAAAATATCCCTTGTTTTTGCAATATGTCTCAAACATTCTAGTCCATCTTTAGAACAAGGGTAAAGATATAAATGTGTTTAGGCTAGGTGTAAGATGTGGTTACCAAATAAATAGCTTATTCAATGTAGGCTCAAATTGGTTCACTAGAGGGATGTTCTCTTGGAACATCAATAAGGGATGGCTGTTTGGCCCTAGTTAAAAAGTCCTAATGCCTCTATCATATTCATGTTGTTACATGCATCAATATAGTCTCAAAATGGTTTAAAGCAAGTTCTAGAGAATCATGTAATCATAAGAGCACTCAAGAAAGAAATTAGACTGATTTGTATAATGCATCAATCATTATAGGCTCAAAAACTCACAAGGATGATTATACAAGTCAGATTAAGTCTAAACATGCTTCTTTCTCAATCAACATATCATATTAACATTGGCTCATAAAAAGATTGATATCAAGTTCAATTCTCATGAAAATCTTCTCACTAATAAATCTGTTTTAGACTTATGCAATTCATATCTCATCATTGTATTAAAAAGGAACTAAAACACACTAAAAATAATAATAAAGACTCATAAAAAAAATAGTAGACAAAAATAAAAGAAATCCTAAATCATTCCCCCCACACTTAATTCTTACATTGTCCTCAATGTAAGTCTATTAACCCAAATGAAAGAATCATGTGTAAGAGAAAAGAACTAATAACATAAGAATAGGAATAACTAAGACTCAAAACAAAACAAACTCATGCAACCTAAATAATCCTAAAATACTAAACAAAAATTAACAAGTAAACATAAAAAATAAAAATAAAAACAATAAAAATAAAAATAATAAAAGAAAAGAAAAGAAAAAGGAAAAGAAAGAGAAAGCAAATCTGAATATGGAAGGTTGGCAATTTCTTCTTTAATTGGGTTGCCTTCCCAATTAACACTTGAGTTAGTGTTTTGAACCTAACCAACACCCCTTCTTGGCTTTTTAGGCTTGTCAGGCTCATACATGAAATTTTCCAAATTTATGCGTTTGAGAGGAAGCTTTCTTTGCACAACAGTGGATGCATTCTCCATTACAAGTATTATTCCATCATCCTTTGTGGTGCATATCTCATCGAGGAATGGAGCATATTTTGATACTTGTTGAATGGCATCCACAAACAAGTTGTTTAAGGTTTCTAGCGTGTCTTGTTCATGTTCATCCTCCTTGAACTTTGCGAATCTACTAGGAAAAGGTGGAGAAGAAACATTAGTAAAAATTGGAATCTCAAACGTTACCTCAGGTGCCGGAATACTCTTATTTGTATTTGTGGCTTCATTATCCTCAAGAATAGAATCCATCTCTAATTCTGTCTCATCCTCATCTTGTTCCTCATTCCTCAAGGTCACAATAGTAGTATTCTCCTTTGGGTTAATCATCGTTTGGGCAGGGAGTTCTTCAGATCTTTGTGCTACCCATACCACCATACTACTAGCCAATAGGCTCATTTGCCTTTCCAAACTCTGGATACTTGCCCTTGTTTCCTGTTGAAATTGCAAAGTATTAGTAACAAGAGAATCGACAAGATCTTCTAAAGAAGTACCTGAGTTTTGAGTCATATGTGGTGGTTGAAGAAGATCTGGTTCTTGAGACCATGATTGATTGAAGCTAGATGGATGAGTGTAATTGGCATAAGGATCTACTTCTTGGTAATTTTCTGAGTAGCCATAATTAGTATGATCCCACCATCCCTCATGGTAAGTGTTTGAGTAATGATCATACAGTTGGTCTTGGAACACTTGATGGCCTTGACATCCTCCCATGGCCAATTGTTGAACTGGGTAGGTGAGATTGGCTTGTTGATTTTCCATGTTCATGTATGCCACCAACTCTTCAAGTGTTAGATTGCTCAATTCCATCGTTTTCTTTTTCTTTTCTTTTTTTTTTCAAAATTTGATAAGAAAAACTTGTATGTACAAGAAAATAGAACTAATTAGAACTGAAAATAAGAATAAACCAAGTAACAAATAAACTAAAGAAAACAATCCCCGGCAACGGCGCCAAAAATTTGATGCACCCAAAAGAGTGTATCTTATTTAACCTTGCACTAAAAAGATAAATTGTAAGTATAGTAGTTAGCAAGGGTCGAGTCCTCAGGGATTGGGTTTTAGTTTATAAGTTAATAGTTTAAAACTTAAATTCAAGAACAATAAAAGAAAATGGGTTTTTGAAGCCAGATTTAAACTAAAGTAAATAATAAGAAGAAGATGCAAGGCGGTATAACCAGCCAATAAAAATATATATACTAAATTAGGCGGTATAACCAACCAATAAAAATATATATACTAAATTAGGCGGTATAACCAGCCAATAAAAATAAAACAAAGTTAATATACAAATTAGGCGGTATAACCAGCCAATAAAAATAAATATACTTTTAAAAATGAGCAAACTAGAAAAGTAAGAAAACAAGTAAGTAAGTAGAATCAAATATGAAAAATATGGTTAAGGTTTCATTCTCCACCACTAGACATCATTAAGAATCAATTTCAGATCTATCAATATCAACCAACTATCAAAGTTAACAACCGTAGATAACAACAAGCTCTGTTATCCCAATCTTTCCTTAGTTTGTCGTTAAATAGAACAAGCTCTCTATTTAATCTCTAACCATTAAACAACCTAGAATAAGCTCTCTAAATTCAATTTAATGGCAGCTTTATGATGAGAAAGATAGGTTGATCTAAGCAACAAACACATAAGCTCGGATTGTTCAACTTAGGTTATGTTCCACTTTGCAATTATTGAAAACTTGACCATAATCATTAATCACAAATTGCCACTTATGAATAGGAAATCAAGACAATTACACGGATCAAGACTCCTAAACTAGCAATCGATAATTATCAAGATCTATCTAGTTGTACACCTAAACAAATCAAGACAACATCATGAACAATTCTTGTAGAAGAACATAAGCAACTTTGATAGAAAATTAATGATAGATAGAATCTGAAAATCAATCATAAAACATGTCTAGGGCTTTGAAATCACCCTTAACCAAATAGAAGTTTAGCCTAGCATAGGCATTATAAACATAAACATAAAATTAAAGAAAATCTAAGAAGAAAATAAAAGAAAGAAAGAAGAAGAGGAAGAATATTAATTATCCAACCTCTTGCTCTCTCTAAAGAAAAAGAAAACTAGAGAAAAGAAAGAAAACTAGAGAAAAGAAAGAAGAAGAAAACTTAGAGAATTTTATTAAAATGGCTAATATCCTACCTATGTACAATATGATCCCTTACAATCATCCAAGGCCCTCTATTTATACACATTTTGGAGGGCTAAATGACAAGAGACAAGCTTTACAAATTTCAAAGGTAGGTATATGACGATTTTGATCAGCCAACTTGATGGTCGATTTCGTCAATATTGGAGGCCTTATCTGATCACATGATCTTCTAGAAAAAGGTTCCCCTATCAGTTACGGAACCAGAGCCGTTGGAATCAGCTCATTTGCTGATGTGGTTAAGCAGATATGGGCAAAATACGAAAACATGTCAGCACAGACGTCATTGCACATCAGCCACCTTGATGGTCGATTTCTTCAATATTGGAGGCCTGATCTGATCACATGGTCTTCTAGACAAAGGTGCCGCTATCAGTTACGGAACCATAGCCGTTGGAATCAGCTCATTTGCTGATGTGGATAAGAAAATATGGGCATAATACGAAAACATGTCAGCACAGACGTCATTGCACATCAGCCAACTTGATGGTCGATTTCGCTAGGGAAAACGACTCCGTTTTAAGAAGTGTAAAACATGAAAAAGATAGATATGCCTCTTAGCTTTGCATGGCTACAAATTTCAGCCTTATTGCTTCAGTGAAACTCGAGATATAGCTGATATGGCAAAAGGTGTCGGAACTGAAACTGAACTGGATTTGCCCTTAATTCTAGTAATCTGAAATCACTCAAAGAAACTTGTGAAAAACACCAAAATACATAAAAATATAAAAGATCATAAACACAATTAGACTAAACAATAATAACTCGTATTTGACACAAAACAATAATAAAACATAACTAAAAACTATATAATTATACGAGTTATCACTTATTTTTAAAAGTATATTTATTTTTATTGGCTGGTTATACCGCCTAATTTGTATATTAACTTTGTTTTATTTTTATTGGCTGGTTATACCGCCTAATTTAGTATATATATTTTTATTGGCTGGTTATACCGCCTAATTTAGTATGTATATTTTTATTGGCTGGTTATACCGCCTTGCATCTTATTCTTATTATTTACTTTAGTTTAAATCTGGCTTCAAAAACCCCTTTTCTTTTATTGTTTTCTTTGAACGTAAGTTATAAACTAATAACTCATAGATTAAAACCCAATCCCTGAGGACTCGACCCTTGCTAATCATTATACTTACAATTGATCTTTTTAGTGCAAGGTTAAATAAGATACACTCTTTTGGGTGCATCAAGTTTTTGGCGCCGTTGCCGGGGATTGCTTTCTTTAGTTTATTTGTTACTTTGTTTATTCTTATTTTCAGTTCTAATTAGTTTTATTTTCTTGTACATACAAGTTTTTCTTTTCAAATTTAAAAAAAAAAAAAAAAAAAAACAATGAAATTGAGCAATCTAACACTTGAAGAGTTGGTGGCATACATGAACATGGAAAATCAACAAGCCAATCTCACCTACCCAGTTCAACAATTGGCCATGGGAGGATGTCAAGGCCATCAAGTGTTCCAAGACCAACTGCATGATCATTACTCAAACACTTACCATGAGGGATGGTGGGATCATACTAATTATGGCTACTCAAAAAATTTCCAAGAAGTAGATCCTTATGCCAGTTACACTCATCCATCTATCTTCAATCAATCATGGTCTCAAGAATCAGATCTTTTTCAGCCATCACATATGACTCAAAACTCAGGTACTTCTTTAGAAGATCTTGTCTATTCTCTTGTTACTGATACTTTGCAATTTCAACAGGAAACAAGGGCAAGCATCCAGAGTTTGGAAAAGCAAATGATCCAATTGACTAGTAGTATGGTGGGATGGGTAGCACAAAGATCTGAAGAACTCCCTGCCCAAACGATGATTAACCCAAAGGAGAATACTACAATTGTGACCTTGAGGAATGAGGAACAAGATGAGGATGAGACAAAATTAGAGATGAATTCTATTCTTGAGGATAATGAAGCCAATGATCCAAATAAGAGTATTTCGGCACCTGAGGTAACGTTTGAGATTCCAATTTTTACTAATGTTTCTTCTCCACCTTTTCCTAGTAGATTCGCAAAGTTCAAGGAGGATGAACATGAACAAGACACGCTGGAAACCTTAAACAGTTTGTTTGTGGATGTCATTCAACAAGTACCAAAAGATGCACCATTCCTTGATGAGATATGCACCACCAAGGATGATGGAATAATACTTGTAATGGAGAATGCATCCACTGTTGTGCAAAGAAAGCTTCCTCTCAAACGCATAAATTTGGGAAATTTCATGTATGAGCCTGACAAGCCTAAAAAGCCAAGAAGGGGTGTTGGTTAGATTCAAAACACTAACTCAAGTGTTAATTGGGAAGGCAGCCCAATTAAAGATGAAATTGCCAACCTTCCATATTCAGATTTGCTTTCTCTTTCTTTTCCTTTTTCTTTTATTATTTTTATTGTTTTTATTTTATTTCTTATGTTTCTTTGTTAATTGTGTTTACTACTTTTAAGTTCATTTAGGCTACATAAGTTTCTTTTGTTTAATAGCTCTTTTCTCTTACATATAATTCTTGCATTGGGGGATAATAGCATTACATTAATGACAATGTAAGAATTATGTGTGGGGGGAAGAATTTAGGATTTTATTTAGAGTGTTTTGTTTTTGAGTCTTTTTATGTTGTTTTTCTTTCTGATCCTTGTTTTGAAAATAACTAGATGTAAATATAATTTTTTAACCCCGGTTAAACGGCGGATAACGGTACTCCGTGATTATTTAAGTCGGTTCCATCAGCTACCCACAAAACTGATATTGTATATAAATTTCTCTTCCAATTTCTCTTTCAAATTTTTTCTTTTCAGGATGGATGATATTCTCACAAGATTGCATAAAAGATTTCCTCCTTTTCCTCGAAATATTTTACTGAAGCTTTACCAAGTTCGTTTCGAAAGATTAAGAATGCTTATGCAGAAAGGGATTCCTGGAGACATACGTTGGATAATTGAAGCCAAGGTACGTGAAGATGAATATCTTCCTGTTTTGCATTTACCAGGTACAGGTAGAAGCACTTTTGCAAAGAAGCGACGAGCAAAGCGCATGAGTTCAAATTGCCACAAATGTGCACGATGGACGTGTAACGGTAAATGTCATTCAATTGGGATTCCGTCCTCTAATCGAGATGATAAAATTGAATTCATTAAGGATGGACTGAGTAAGGAGAATTTGGGTAATATCCAACTTTCTCTTGAGACGCATCCTAGTGGAGACGTACAAAGAGAAATTCTTGATTTATGGCCGCAATTCCAAAGGGAATGGCAACATCTTGGGAATCTGATGATAAAAGACCCTGTTTGCCAGCTTGTAAGAAAACTGGATGGGAAGCATATCCTCGACTCATAGAAGGCGTTTAAGCCGTTTCTGGACGTAAAACCAGAGGAAGATGTGAGCCACAATCACAACTACAATAAATGACTTCTCAGCTTTTGGTTTGATTTGCAATAACTTTATTTTGGTTTAATTTACGTGTTGTTCGATTTGTGTAATTATTCTCGTTTTTTTTTTATTTGTCTTTTACGGTTGATTTTTTCTTCTCTTTTTGATTTTCTTCCTGAAATCACGCAAAAATCTTTTGTTAGGTTAACATTTTCTTCTGACAGGTCAGATACACTTTCGGCGACATTATTACTCTTGTCTGATTCACTACTCAGTCCTCTATATATTACACCATGTACTCATTCTCTTTCAGGCACTCGAAAAAAAAAATGGAAAGTACTTCGTCCCAACGCATTAAAAAAATTTGTGTCTTTGGAGGTGCTTATCCAGGGAAAAATAACATATTCGCTGATGAAGCCATAAGAGTTGGAGTAATACTTGCCCAACAAAAGATCCAGTTGATTTATGGAGGCGGTAGTACGGGTTTAATGGGAGCAGTCGCTACAGCAGCACACGCCGGAGGAAGTCCAGTTCTAGGAATCGTGCCAAAACTATTCACAAGTTTTTGTGGACCTACCGTGGGTAAGGAAATACAAGTCTGGAGTATCCCTGAACGGATAACAATCATGTACCATTCTGCCGATGCATTCATTGCTTTACCAGGAGGTCTGGGTACATTGGAAGAAATAGCTTGCGTGGCTTCTTGGTCATCTTTGGTCACAAATAAGAAACCCATTGGTTTGCTTAATATTAATGGTTATTTTAGTAATTTGCTTTCATATTTAGATAATGCTGTGGATAATGGATTCATGTTTTCAGAGGCAAGGAGAACCATAATTTCTGCTACAACCATTGAAGATTTACTCAAAAAGCTCCAAGCTTATGAGTGTTTATCTGCTACGGTTGTTTCGCAAACGCTCGGAAAAAGAAAAAGAGATATGGACGAGCAAGGAGTGGATTGTACTTTGTCTTTGTGACATTATCTAACATTTTGTTTGTTGTGTCTCAGTTATAATAAGTGGTTAGCAACCTCTGCAGGTAATATCTCCTAAATTCTACCTTTAGTAGGGGGTAAGGGACATATTTTGCTAATTTAAAAAAAAAAAAAAAAAAATTTTGATGTGTTTTAAGCCATTTAGAAGTATTCATTCTGAACAAGGTCTGAGTAAGGGAGACTTGAGACATACCTTGTCAGTTTGATTTCTTCTTTTCAAAAAAAAAAAAAAAGAGTTTGTTGTGTTTTAAGCAATTTAGAAGTATTCATTCTGAACAAGGTCTGAGTAAGGGAGACTTGAGACATACCTTGTCAGTTTGATTTTAATCTTTTTACGTTTACTTGTTAATTTTTGTTTAGTATTTTAGGATTATTTAGGTTGCATGAGTTTGTTTTGTTTTGAGTCTAGTTATTCCTATTCTTATGTTATTAGTTCTTTTCTCTTACACATGATTCTTTCATTTGGGTTAATAGACTTACATTGAGGACAATGTAAGAATTAAGTGTGGGGGGAATGATTTAGGATTTCTTTTATTTTTGTCTACTATTTTTTTTTATGAGTCTTTATTATTATTATTATTTTTTAGTGTGTTTTAGTTCCTTTTTAATACAATGATGAGATATGAATAGCATAAGTCTAAAACATATTTATTAGTGAGAAGATTTTCATGAGAATTGAGCTTGATGTCAACCTTTTTATGAGCCAATGTTAATATGATATGTTGATTGAGAAAGAAGCATGTTTAGACTTAATCTGACTTGTATAATCATTCTTGTGAGTTTTTGAGCCTAAAATGATTGATGCATTATACAAATCAATCTAATTTCTTTCTTGAGTGCTCTTATGATTACATGATTCTCTAGAACTTGCTTTAAACCGTTTGAGACTATATTGATGCATGTGACAACATGAATATGATAGAGGCATTAGGATTTTTAGCCAGGGCCAAACAACCATCCCTTATTGATGTTCCAAGAGAACACACCCTTAGTGAACCAATTTGAGCCTACATTGAATAAGCTATCTCTTTGGTAACCATAACTTGTCCCTAACCTAAATATACTTATATCTTTACCTTTGTTCCAAAGAAGAATTAGCATGATTTGAGACAAGTAGCAAAGACAAGGGATATTTTTTGGTTAGAAACAAGAAATAAGTGTGGGGGGAAAAGAAAAGAAAAGTCAAGAGAAAAAGAAATGGAATACTGGCAAATACATTCCTATGTAAAAAAAAAAAATATGAATCATCTCTTGAATTTGTGGAAAAAGAAAAAGATATTACAAAGTTGTTTAGAATGAAGAAAAGGCCCAACATGAATATCCGGCCTAGGTGACTATGTACTTGTAAAGAGTTTTGAGAAGTTTCTTTGTATAATCTTTTTATGTCTCTAAACTTTATGAACTCTTTGGAACCTTTGTGATATCTTTATCCTTTTGTTCTTCAACCACATTACAAACCCCTTGGCCCCATTACAACCTTGATTAAAGACCTCTTGATTTATGAAGTTGCATGATCTTTTAGTGGAGAATAGGTGGACAAGCAAGCATATGGTAGAAGTGTTTTCATGAGATTGATTGAGTGTAAACACTTTACCACTACTTTAAAGAGTGAAAATCAAGGGAGTATCCCATGTGAGAAGTTGAGATTAAGTTTGAATATGCACTATTTTGATTGAAATATGTTATGTTAATATTGGCTTAACTCAAACAATTTACATTCAAGCATGATTTTTTGTGAAATTCTTTAAGCTATTGATTAGTTTATAAGACTTGTTCAAATATTGTCTCTAATTTGTATTTAAAGGATTAGGAGTAAATATTTTTAGTATATGTAGTTTATTTATATTTTAGTTTTTCAATGTTTGTGGGTATCGTTCTAGTAAACCCTCACGAGACTAAACTCGTCCACTAGGGACACCTAGGGGTTAAAAGGCTTGTGTCACATGCTAAGTGCCACCGTGATTTCCTACGAAAATGGATTAGATTAGATTTTCTTATTTTATTTTTATTGAGTCGTTGCTAGGGACTAGCAACAATCTAAGTGTGGGGGTGTGATAACTCGTATAATTATATAGTTTTTAGTTATGTTTTACTATTGTTTTGTGTCAAATACGAGTTATTATTGTTTAGTCTAATTGTGTTTATGATATTTTATATTTTTATGTAATTTGGTGTTTTTCACAAGTTTCTTTGAGTGATTTCAGATTACTAGAATTAAGGGCAAATCCAGTTCAGTTCCAGTTCCGACAGCTTTTTCCATATCAGCTATATCTCGAGTTTCACTGAAGCAATAAGGCTGAAATTTTAACCGTGCAAAGTTAAGAGGCATATCTATCTTTTTCATGTTTTACACTTCTTGAAACGGAGTCGTTTTGCCTAGCGAAATCAACCATCAAGTTGGCTGATGTGCAATGACGTCTGTCCTGAGCAGTTTTCGCATTTTTACCATATCGTCCGATACACATCAGAAAATGAGCTGATTCCAACGGCTATGGATCACTAACTGATAGGGGAACATTTGTCTAGAAGACCATGTGATCAGATAAAGCATCCAATATTGAAGAAATCGACCATCAAGTTGGCTGATGTGCAATGACGTCTGTGCTGACCTGTTTTCGTATTTTGCCCATATCTTCTTCTCCACATCAGCAAATGAGCTGATTCCAACGGCTATGAATCAGTAACTCATAGGGGAACATTTTTCTAGAAGACCATGTGATCAGATCAGGCCTCCAAGATTGACAAAATCGACCATCAAGTTGGCTGATCAAAATTGTCATACAATATGACGAAAATTGTTAGAAAAATGCACCCACCTACCTTTGAAATTTGTAAAGCTTGTCTCTTGTCATTTAGCCCTCCAAAATGTGTATAAATAGAGGGCCTTAGATGATTGTAGAGGATCATATTGTACATAGGTAGGATATTAGCCATTGTAATAAAATTCTCTAAGTTTTCTTCTTCTTTCTTTTAAAAAAAAAAAAAAAAAAAATGAATTAAATAAAAAAAAAAAAAAAAAAAAAAAAAAACACCCCTTCTTATATAATTATATAATATATAATTAAAACTCATAAACTAATGATCTTTTTAGTTTATATTTTTATTGGCTGGTTAACAACCGTAGATAACAACAAGCTCTGTTATCCCAATCTTTCCTTAGTTTGTCGTTAAATAGAACAAGCTCTCTATTTAATCTCTAACCATTAAACAACCTAGAATAAGCTCTCTAAATTCAATTTAATGGCAGCTTTATGATGAGAAAGATAGGTTGATCTAAGCAACAAACACATAAGCTCGGATTGTTCAACTTAGGTTATGTTCCACTTTGCAATTATTGAAAACTTGACCATAATCATTAATCACAAATTGCCACTTATGAATAGGAAATCAAGAAAATTACACGGATCAAGACTCCTAAACTAGCAATAGATAATTATCAAGATCTATCTAGTTGTACACCTAAACAAATCAAGACAACATCATGAACAATTCTTGTAGAAGAACATAAGCAACTTTTATAGAAAATTAATGATAGATAAATCTGAAATTGATTCTTAATGATGTCTAGTGGTGGAGAATGAAACCTTAACCATATTTTTCATATTTGATTCTTCTTACTTACTTGTTTTCTTACTTTTCTAATTTGCTTATTTTTAAAAGTATATTTATTTTTATTGGCTGGTTATACCGCCTAATTTAGTATATATATTTTTATTGGCTGGTTATACCGCCTTGCATCTTATTCTTATTATTTACTTTAGTTTAAATCTCGCTTCAAAAACCCCTTTTCTTTTATTGTTCTTGAATTTAAGTTTTAAACTATTAACTTATAAACTAAAACCCAATCCCTGAGGACTCGACCCTTGCTAACTACTATACTTACAATTTATCTTTTTAGTGCAAGGTTAAATAAGATACACTCTTTTGGGTGCATCAAAATCCTTGTGAGTTTTTGAGCCTATAATGATTGATGCATTATACAAATCAATCTAATTTCTTTCTTGAGTGCTCTTATGATTACATGATTCTCTAGAACTTGCTTTAAACCGTTTGAGACTATATTGATACATGTGACAACATGAATATGATAGAGGCATTATGATTATAACCAGAGCCAAACAGCCATCCATTAATAATGTTCCAAGAGAACACACCCTTAGTGAACCAATTTGAGCCTACATTGAATAAGCTATCTCTTTGGTAACCATAACTTGTCCCTAACCTAAATATACTTATATCTTTACCTTTGTTCCAAAGATGAATTAGCATGTTTTGAGACAAGTTGCAAAGACAAGGAAGATCTATTGAAAATTTGGGTTAGAAACAAGAAATAAGTGTGGGGGGAAAAGAAAAGAAAAGTCAAGAGAAAAAGAAATGGAATACGGGCAAATACATTCCTATGTAAAAAATATATATATATATATATATGAATCATCTCTTGAATTTGTGGAAAAAGAAAAAGATGTTACAAAGTTGTTTAGAATGAAGAAAAGGCCCAACATGAATATCCGGCCTAGGTGACTATGTACTTGTAAAGAGTTTTGAGAAATTTCTTTGTATGATCTTTTTATGTCTCTAAACTTTATGAACTCTTTGGAACCTTTGTGATATCTTTATCCTTTTGTTCTTCAACCACATTACAAACCCCTTGGCCCCATTACAACCTTGATTAAAGACCTCTTGATTCATGAAGTTGTATGATCTAAATAGTGGAGAATAGGTGGACA
The DNA here is from genome assembly GCA_030761205.1 of Fremontodendron californicum. NCBI lineage: Eukaryota > Viridiplantae > Streptophyta > Magnoliopsida > Malvales > Malvaceae > Fremontodendron > Fremontodendron californicum. The sequence goes on from JAULJL010000009.1 coordinate 27,667,964, forward strand.
AGCAAGAATATGGTAGAACTGTTTTCATGAGATTGATTGAGTGTAAACACTTCACCACTACTTTAAAGAGTGAAAATCATGAGGGTATCCCATGTGAGAAGTTGAGATTAAATTTGAACATGCACTATTTTGATTGAGATATGTTATGTTAATATTGGCTCAACTCAAACAATTTACATTCAAGCATGATTTTTTGTGAAATTTTTTAAGCTATTGATTAGTTTATAAGACTTGTTCAAAGATTGTCTCTAATTTGTATTGAAAGGATTAGGAGTAAATATTTTTAGTATATGTAGTTTATTTATATTTTAGTTTTTCAATGTTTGTGGGTATCGTTCTAGTAAACCCTCACGAGACTAAACTCGTCCACTAGGGACACCTAGGGGTTTAAAGGCTTGTGTCACATGCTAAGTGCCACCGTGATTTCCTACGAAAATGGATTAGATTAGATTTTCTTATTTTATTTTTATTGAGTCGTTGCTAGGGACTAGCAACAATCTAAGTGTGGGGGTGTGATAACTCGTATAATTATATAGTTTTTAGTTATGTTTTATTATTGTTTTGTGTCAAATACGAGTTATTATTGTTTAGTCTAATTGTGTTTATGATCTTTTATATTTTTATGTATTTTGGTGTTTTTCACAAGTTTCTTTGAGTGATTTCAGATTACTAGAATTAAGGGCAAATCCAGTTCAGTTCCAGTTCCGACACCTTTTGCCATATCAGCTATATCTCGAGTTTCACTGAAGCAATAAGGCTGAAATTTGTAGCCGTGCAAAGCTAAGAGGCATATCTATCTTTTTCATGTTTTACACTTCTTGAAACGGAGTCGTTTTCCCTAGCGAAATCGACCATCAAGTTGGCTGATGTGCAATGACGTCTATGCTGACCTGTTTTCGTATTTTGCCCATATCTACTTATCCACATCAGCAAATGAGATGATTCCAACGGCTATGGATCCGTAACTGATAGGGTAACATTTTTCTAGAAGACCATGTGATCAGATAAGGCCTCCAAAATTGACAAAAGCGACCATCAAGTTGGCTGATCAAAATTGTCATGTATGACGAAAATTGTTAGAAAAATGCACCCACCTATTATACCTACCTTTGAAATTTGTAAAGCTTGTCTCTTGTCATTTAGCCCTCCAAAATGTGTATAAATAGAGGGCCTTGGATGATTGTAGGGGATCATATTGTACATAGGTAGGATATTAGCCATTTTAATAAAATTCTCTAGGTTTTCTTCTTCTTTCTTTTCTCTAGTTTTCTTTCTTTTCTCTAGTTTTCTTTTTCTTTAGAGAGAGCAAGAGGTTGGATAATTAATATTCTTCCTCTTCTTCTTTCTTTCTTTTATTTTCTTCTTAGATTTTCTTTAATTTTATGTTTATGTTTATAATGCCTATGCTAGGCTAAACTTCTATTTGGTTAAGGGTGATTTCAAAGCCCTAGACATGTTTTGTGATTGATTTTCAGATTCTATCTATCATTAATTTTCTATCAAAGTTGCTTATGTTCTTCTACAAGAATTGTTCATGATGTTGTCTAGATTTATTTAGGTGTACAACTAGATAGATCTTGATAATTATCTATTGCTAGTTTAGGAGTCTTGATCCGTGTAATTGTCTTGATTTCCTATTCATAAGTGGCAATTTGTGATTAATGATTATGGTCAAGTTTTCAATAATTGCAAAGTGGAACATAACCTAAGTTGAACAATCCGAGCTTATGTGTTTGTTGCTTAGATCAACCTATCTTTCTCATCATAAAGCTGCCATTAAATTGAATTTAGAGAGCTTATTCTAGGTTGTTTAATGGTTAGAGATTAAATAGAGAGCTTGTTCTATTTAACGACAAACTAAGGAAAGATTGGGGTAACAGAGCTTGTTGTTATCTACGGTTGTTAACTTTGATAGTTGGTTGATATTGATAGATCTGAAATTGATTCTTAATGATGTCTAGTGGTGGAGAATGAAACCTTAACCATATTTTTCATATTTGATTCTTCTTACTTACTTGTTTTCTTACTTTTCTAGTTTGCTTATTTTTAAAAGTATATTTATTTTTATTGGCTGGTTATACCGCCTAATTTGTATATTAACTTTGTTTTATTTTTATTGGCTGGTTATACCGCCTAATTTAGTATATATATTTTTATTGGCTGGTTATACCGCCTAATTTAGTATATATATTTTTATTGGCTGGTTATACCGCCTTGCATCTTATTCTTATTATTTACTTTAGTTTAAATCTGATTTCAAAAACCCCTTTTCTTTTATTGTTCTTGAATTTAAGTTTTAAACTATCAACTTATAAACTAAAACCCAATCCCTGAGGACTCGACCCTTGCTAACTACTATACTCACAATTGATCTTTTTAGTGCAAGGTTAAATAAGATACACTCTTTTGGGTGCATCATCAATCACAAAACATGTCTAGGGCTTTGAAATCACCCTTAACCAAATAGAAGTTTAGCCTAGCATAGGCATTATAAACATAAACATAAAATTAAAGAAAATCTAAGAAGAAAATAAAAGAAAGAAAGAAGAAGAGGAAGAATATTAATTATCCAACCTCTTGCTCTTTCTAAAGAAAAAGAAAACTAGAGAAAAGAAAGAAGAAGAAAACTTAGAGAATTTTATTACAATGGCTAATATCCTACCTATGTACAATATGATCCTCTACAATCATCCAAGGCCCTCTATTTATACACATTTTGGAGGGCTAAATGACAAGAGACAAGCTTTACAAATTTCAAAGGTAGGTATAATAGGTGGGTGCATTTTTTCTAACAATTTTCGTCATATTGTATGACAATTTTGATCAGCCAACTTGATGGTCGATTTTGTCAATATTGGAAGCCTGATCTGATCCCATGGTCTTCTAGAAAAATGTTCCCCTATGAGTTACGGATCCATAGCCGTTGGAATCAGCTCATTTGCTGATGTGGATAAGAAGATATGGGCGAAATACGAAAACAGGTCAGCACAGACGTCATTGCACATCAGCCAACTTGATGGTCGATTTCGCTAGGGAAAACGACTCCGTTTCAAGAAGTGTAAAACATGAAAAAGATAGATATGCCTCTTAACTTTGCACGGTCAAAATTTCAGCCTTATTGCTTCAGTGAAACTCCAGATATAGCTGATATGGCAAAAGGTGTCGGAACTGGAACTGAACTGGATTTGGCCTTAATTGTTGATTTAACCTAGTAATCTGAAATCACTCAAAGAAACTCGTGAAAAACACCAAATTACATAAAAATATAAAAAATCATAAACACAATTAGACTAAGCAATAATAACTCGTATTTGACACAAAACAATAATAAAACATAACTAAAAACTATATAATTATACGAGTTATCACACCCCCACACTTAGATTGTTGCTAGTCCCTAGCAACGAGTCAATAAGAATAAAATAAGAAAATCTAATCTAATCCACTTTCGTAGGAAATCACGGTGGCACTTAGCATGTGACACAAGCCTTTAAACCCCTAGGTGTCCCTAGTGGACGAGTTTAGTCTCGTGAGGGTTTACTAGAACGATACCCACAAACATTGAAAAACTAAAATATAAATAAACTACATATACTAAAAATATTTACTCCTAATCCTTTCAATACAAATTAGAGACAATCTTTGAACAAGTCTTATAAACTAATCAATAGCTTAAAGAATTTCACAAAAAATCATGCTTGAATGTAAATTGTTTGAGTTAAGCCAATATTAACATAACATATTTCAATCAAAATAGTGCATATTCAAACTTAATCTCAACTACTCACATGGGATACCCTCATGATTTTCACTCTTTAAAGTAGTGGTGAAGTGTTTACACTCAATCAATCTCATGAAAACAGTTCTACCATATTCTTGCTTGTCCACCTATTCTCCACTTTTTAGACCATACAACTTCATGAATCAAGAGGTCTTTAATCAAGGTTGTAATGGGGCCAAGGGGTTTGTAATGTGGTTGAAGAACAAAAGGATAAAGATATCACAAAGGTTCCAAAGAGTTCATAAAGTTTAGAGACATAAAAAGATCATACAAATAAAACTTCTCAAAACTCTTATAAAGCACATAATAACATAGGCTAAATATTCATGTTGAGCCTTTGCATCATTCTAACCAACTTTGTAACATCTTTTTCTTTACTTTAACTAGAAGTTCAAGAGAAGATTTTTTTTTTTTTTTTAATATGGGAATGTATTTGACAATGATCCCTTTCTTTTTCTCTTGACTTTTTTCTTTCTTTTCCCCCCACACTTATTTCTTGTTTCTAACCCAAATTTTCAATAAATCTTCTTTGTCTTTGCAACTTGTCTCAAAACATGCTAATTCATCTTTGGAACAAAGGTAAAGATATAAGTATATTTAGGTTAGGGACAAGTTATGGTTACCAAAGAGATAGCTTATTCAATGTAGGCTCAAATTGGTTCACTAAGGGTGTGTTCTCTTGGAACATTAATAATGGATGGCTGTTTGGCTCTGGTTATAATCCTAATGCCTCTATCATATTCATGTTGTCACATGTATCAATATAGTCTCAAACGGTTTAAAGCAAGTTCTAGAGAATCATGTAATCATAAGAGCACTCAAGAAAGAAATTAGATTGATTTGTATAATGCATCAATCATTATAGGCTCAAAAACTCACAATGATGATTATACAAGTCAGATTTAAGTCTAAACATGCTTCTTTCTCAATCAACATATCATATTAACATTGGCTCATAAAAAGGTTGACATCAAGCTCAATTCTCATGAAAATCTTCTCACTAATAAATCTGTTTTAGACTTATGCAATTCATATCTCATCATTGTATTAAAAAGGAACTAAAACACAAAAAAAAAATAATAATAATAATAAAGACTCATAAAAAAAAATAGTAGACAAAAATAAAAGAAATCCTAAATCATTCCCCCCACACTTAATTCTTACATTGTCCTCAATGTAACTCTATTAACCCAAATGAAAGAATCATGTGTAAGAGAAAAGAACTAATAACATAAGAATAGGAATAACTAGACTCAAAACAAAACAAAACAAACTCATGCAACCTAAATAATCCTAAAATACTAAACAAAAATTAACAAGTAAACATAAAAAGATTAAAATCAAACTGACAAGGTATGTCTCAAGTCTCCCTTACTCAGACCTTGTTCAGAATGAATACTTTTAAATGGCTTAAAACACAAATTTTTTTTTTTTTTTTTGAAAAGAAGAAATCAAACTGACAAGGTATGTCTCAAGTCTCCCTTACTCAGACCTTGTTCAGAATGAATACTTCTAAATTGCTTAAAACACAACAAACTTTTTTTTTTTTTTTTTTTTTAAATTAGCAAAATATGTCCCTTATCCCCTACTAAAATATGACATTGTCCCCAATGTCAAATTTTAAAGGTAGAATTTAGGAGATATTACCTGCAGAGGTTGCTAACCACTTATTATAACTGAGACATAACAAACAAAATGTTAGATAATGTCACAAAGACAAAGTGCAATCCACTCCTTGCTCGTCCATATCTCTTTTTCTTTTTTCGAGCGTTTGCGAAACAACCGTAGCAGATAAACACTCATAAGCTTGGAGCTTTTTGAGTAAATCTTCAATGGTTGTAGCAGAAATTATGGTTCTCCTTGCCTCTGAAAACATGAATCCATTTTCCACAGCATTATCTAAATATGAAAGCAAATTACTAAAGTAACCATTAATATTAAGCAAACCAATGGGTTTCTTATTTGTGACCAAAGATGACCAAGAAGCCACGCAAACTATTTCTTCCAATGTACCCAGACCTCCTGGTAAAGCAATGAATGCATCGGCAGAATGGTACATGATTGTTATCCGTTCAGGGATACTCCAGACTTGTATTTCCTTACCCAAGGTAGGTCCACAAAAATCTGTGAATAGTTTTGGCACGACTCCTAGAACTGGACTTCCTCCGGCGTGTGCTGCTGTAGCGACTGCTCCCATTAAACCCGTACTACCGCCTCCATAAATCAACTGGATCTTTTGTTGGGCAAGTATTACTCCAACTCTTATGGCTTCATCAGCAAATATGTTATTTTTCCCTGGATAAGCACCTCCAAAGACACAAATTTTTTTAATGCGCTGGGACGAAGTACTTTCCATTTTTTTTTTCGAGTGCCTGAAAGAGAATGAGTACATGGTGTAATATATAGAGGACTGAGTAGTGAATCAGACAAGAGTAATAATGTCGCCGAAAGTGTATCTGACCTGTCAGAAGAAAATGTTAACCTAACAAAAGATTTTTGCGTGATTTCAGGAAGAAAATCAAAAAGAGAAGAAAAATCAACCGTAAAAGTCAAGAGTAATAATGTCGCCGAAAGTGTATCTGACCTGTCAGAAGAAAATGTTAACCTAACAAAAGATTTTTGCGTGATTTCAGGAAGAAAATCAAAAAGAGAAGAAAAATCAACCGTAAAAGACAAATAAAAAAAATGAGAATAATTACACAAACCGAATAACACGTAAATTAAACCGAAATAAAGTTATTGCAAATCAAACCAAAAGCTGAGAAGTCATTTATTGTAGTTGTGATTGTGGCTCACATCTTCCTCTGGTTTTACGTCTAGAAACGGCTTAAACGCCTTCTATGAGTCGAGGATATGCTTCCCATCCAGTTTTCTTACAAGCTGGCAAACAGGGTCTTTTAACATCAGATTCCCAAGATGTTGTCATTCCCTTTGGAATTGCGGCCATAAATCAAGAATTTCTCTTTGTACATCTCCACTAGGATGCGTCTCAAGAGAAAGTTGGATATTACCCAAATTCTCCTTACTCAGTCCATCCTTAATGAATTCAATTTTATCATCTCGATTAGAGGACGGAATCCCAATAGAACGACATTTACCGTTACACGTCCATCGTGCACATTTGTGGCAGTTTGAACTCATGCGCTTTGCTCGTCGCTTCTTTGCAAAAGTGCTTCTACCTGTACCTGGTAAATGCAAAACAGGAAGATATTCATCTTCACGTACCTTGGCTTCTGATAACTCGTATAATTATATAGTTTTTAGTTATGTTTTATTATTGTTTTGTGTCAAATACGAGTTATTATTGTTTAGTCTAATTGTGTTTATGATCTTTTATATTTTTATGTAATTTGGTGTTTTTCACAAGTTTCTTTGAGTGATTTCAGATTACTAGAATTAAGGGCAAATCCAGTTCAGTTTCAGTTCCGACACCTTTTGCCATATCAGCTATATCTCGAGTTTCACTGAAGCAATAAGGCTGAAATTTGTAGCCATGCAAAGCTAAGAGGCATATCTATCTTTTTCATGTTTTACACTTCTTAAAACGGAGTCGTTTTCCCTAGCGAAATCGACCATCAAGTTGGCTGATGTGCAATGACGTCTGTGCTGACATGTTTTCGTATTATGCCCATATTTTCTTATCCACATCAGCAAATGAGCTGATTCCAACGGCTATGGTTCCGTAACTGATAGGGGAACCTTTTTCTAGAAGACCATGTGATCAGATCAGGCCTCCAATATTGAAGAAATCGACCATCAAGGTGGCTGATGTGCAATGACGTCTGTGCTGACATGTTTTCGTATTTTGCCCATATCTGCTTAACCACATCAGCAAATGAGCTGCTTCCAACGGCTATGGTTCCGTAACTGATAGGGGAACCTTTGTCTAGAAGACCATGTGATCAGATCAGGCCTCCAATATTGACGAAATCGACCATCAAGTTGGCTGATCAAAATCGTCATATACCTACCTTTGAAATTTGTAAAGCTTGTCTCTTGTCATTTAGCCCTCCAAAATGTGTATAAATAGAGGGCCTTGGATGATTGTAAGGGATCATATTGTACATAGGTAGGATATTAGCCATTTTAATAAAATTCTCTAAGTTTTCTTCTTCTTTCTTTTCTCTAGTTTTCTTTCTTTTCTCTAGTTTTCTTTTTCTTTAGAGAGAGCAAGAGGTTGGATAATTAATATTCTTCCTCTTCTTCTTTCTTTCTTTTATTTTCTTCTTAGATTTTCTTTAATTTTATGTTTATGTTTACAATGCCTATGCTAGGCTAAACTTCTATTTGGTTAAGGGTGATTTCAAAGCCCTAGACATGTTTTGTGATTGATTTTCAGATTCTATCTATCATTAATTTTCTATCAAAGTTGCTTATGTTCTTCTACAAGAATTGTTCATGATGTTGTCTAGATTTATTTAGGTGTACAACTAGATAGATCTTGATAATTATCTATTGCTAGTTTAGGAGTCTTGATCCGTGTAATTGTCTTGATTTCCTATTCATAAGTGGCAATTTGTGATTAATGATTATGGTCAAGTTTTCAATAATTGCAAAGTGGAACATAACCTAAGTTGAACAATCCGAGCTTATGTGTTTGTTGCTTAGATCAACCTATCTTTCTCATCATAAAGCTGCCATTAAATTGAATTTAGAGAGCTTATTCTAGGTTGTTTAATGGTTAGAGATTAAATAGAGAGCTTGTTCTATTTAACGACAAACTAAGGAAAGATTGGGGTAACAGAGCTTGTTGTTATCTACGGTTGTTAACTTTGATAGTTGATTGATATTGATAGATCTGAAATTGATTCTTAATGATGTCTAGTGGTGGAGAATGAAACCTTAACCATATTTTTCATATTTGATTCTTCTTACTTACTTGTTTTCTTACTTTTAGTTTGCTTATTTTTTATATTTATTTTTATTGGCTGGTTATACCGCCTAATTTGTATATTAACTTTGTTTTATTTTTATTGGCTGGTTATACCGCCTAATTTAGTATATATATTTTTATTGGCTGGTTATACCGCCTAATTTAGTATATATATTTTTATTGGCTGGTTATACCGCCTTGCATCTTATTCTTATTATTTACTTAGTTTAAATCTGGCTTCAAAAACCCCTTTTCTTTTATTGTTCTTGAATTTAAGTTTTAAACTATTAACTTATAAACTAAAACCCAATCCCTGAGGACTCGACCCTTGCTAACTACTATACTTACAATTTATCTTTTTAGTGCAAGGTTAAATAAGATACACTCTTTTGGGTGCATCAAGTTTTTGGCGCCGTTGCCGGGGATTGTTTTCTTTAGTTTATTTGTTACTTGGTTTATTCTTATTTTCAGTTCTAATTAGTTTTATTTTCTTGTACATACAAGTTTTTCTTTTCAAATTTAAAAAAAAAAAAAAAAAAAGAACAATGGAATTGAGCAATCTAACACTTGAAGAGTTGGTGGCATACATGAACATGGAGAATCAACAAGCCAATCTCACCTCCCCAGTTCAACAATTGGCCATGGGAGGATGTCAAGGCCATCAAGTGTTCCAAGACCAACAGTATGATCATTACTCAAACACTTACCATGAGGGATGGTGGGATCATACTAATTATGGCTACTCGAAAAATTACCAAGAAGTAGATCCTTATGCCAATTACACTCATCCATCTAGCTTCAATCAATCATGGTCTCAAGAACCAGATCTTTTTCAACCACCACATATGACTCAAAACTCATGTACTTCTTTAGAAGATCTTGTCTATTCTCTTGTTACTGATTCTTTGCAATTTCAACAGGAAACAAGGGCAAGCATCCAGAGTTTGGAAAAGCAAATGAGCCAATTGGCTAGTAGTATGGTGGGATGGGTAGCACAAAGATCTGAAGAACTCCCAGCCCAAACGATGGTTAACCCAAAGGAGAATGCTACTATTGTGACCTTGAAGAATGAGGAACAAGATGAGGATGAAACAAAATTAGAGATGGATTCTATTCTTGAGGATAATGAAGCCAAAGATCCAAATAAGAGTATTTCGGCACCTGAGGTAACGTTTAAGGTTTCACTTTTTACTAATGTTTCTTCTCCACCTTTTCCTAGTAGATTTGCAAAGTTCAAGGAGGAAGAACATGAACAACACATGCCGGAAACCTTAAACAACTTGTTTGTGGAGGTCATTCAACAAGTATCAAAATATGCTCCATTCCTCGATGACATATGCACCACAAAGGATGATGGAATAATACTTGTAATGGAGAATGCATCCACTGTTGTGCAAAGAAAGCTTCCTCTCAAACGCATAAATTTGGGAAATTTCATGTATGAGCCTGACAAGCCTAAAATGCCAAGAAGGGGAATTGGCTAGGCTGAAAACAATCAATCAAGTGCTAATTGGGGGAGGCAGCCTAATTAGTGAAAGCATTGCCAAACTGCCATCCTCAGATTTGCTCTCTTTTTCTTTATCTTTTTCTTATGTTTTTTTTTTGCTAATTGTGTTTAGTGTTTCTAAGTTCATTTAGGCTGCATAAGTTTATTTTGTTTATTAGTTCTTTTCACTTACACATGTAAAAAAAAAAAAAAAAAGTTTGTTGTGTTTTAAGCAATTTAGAAGTATTCATTCTGAACAAGGTCTGAGTAAGGGAGACTTGAGACATATCTTGTCAGTTTGATTTCTTCTTTTCAAAAAAAAAAAAAAAAAGAGTTTTTTGTGTTTTAAGCAATTTAGAAGTATTCATTCTGAACAAGGTCTGAGTAAGGGAGACTTGAGACATACCTTGTCAGTTTGATTTTAATCTTTTTACGTTTACTTGTTAATTTTTGTTTAGTATTTTAGGATTATTTAGGTTGCATGAGTTTGTTTTGTTTTGAGTCTAGTTATTCCTATTCTTATGTTATTAGTTCTTTTCTCTTACACATGATTCTTTCATTTGGGTTAATAGACTTACATTGAGGACAATGTAAGAATTAAGTGTGGGGGGAATGATTTAGGATTTCTTTTATTTTTGTCTACTATTTTTATTATTATTTTTTAGTGTGTTTTAGTTCCTTTTTAATACAATGATGAGATATGAATTGCATAAGTCTAAAACATATTTATTAGTGAGAAGATTTTCATGAGAATTGAGCTTGATGTCAACCTTTTTATGAGCCAATGTTAATATGATATGTTGATTGAGAAAGAAGCATGTTTAGACTTAATCTGACTTGTATAATCATTCTTGTGAGTTTTTGAGCCTAAAATGATTGATGCATTATACAAATCAATCTAATTTCTTTCTTGAGTGCTCTTATGATTACATGATTCTCTAGAACTTGCTTTAAACCGTTTGAGACTATATTGATGCATGTGACAACATGAATATGATAGAGGCATTAGGATTTTTAGCCAGGGCCAAACAACCATCCCTTATTGATGTTCCAAGAGAACACACCCTTAGTGAACCAATTTGAGCCTACATTGAATAAGCTATCTCTTTGGTAACCATAACTTGTCCCTAACCTAAATATACTTATATCTTTACCTTTGTTCCAAACATGAATTAGCATGTTTTGAGACAAGTTGCAAAGACAAGGGATATTTTTAGTTAAAAATTTGGGTTAGAAACAAGAAATAAGTGTGGGGGGAAAAGAAAAGAAAAGTCAAGAGAAAAAGAAATGGAATACTGGCAAATACATTCCTATGTAAAAAAAAAAATATGAATCATCTCTTGAATTTGTGGAAAAAGAAAAAGATGTTACAAAGTCGTTTAGAATGAAGAAAAGGCCCAACATGAATATCCGGCCTAGGTGACTATGTACTTGTAAAGAGTTTTGAGAAGTTTCTTTGTATGATCTTTTTATGTCTCTAAACTCTATGAACTCTTTGGAACCTTTGTGATATCTTTATCCTTTTGTTCTTCAACCACATTACAAACCCCTTGGCCCCATTACAACCTTGATTAAAGACCTCTTGATTCATGAAGTTGTATGATCTAAATAGTGGAGAATAGGTGGACAAGCAAGAATATGGTAGAACTGTTTTCATGAGATTGATTGAGTGTAAACACTTCACCACTACTTTAAAGAGTGAAAATCAAGAGAGTATCCCATGTGAGAAGTTGAGATTAAATTTGAACATGCACTATTTTGATTGAGATATGTTATGCTAATATTGGCTTAACTCAAACAATTTACATTCAAGCATGATTTTTTGTGAAATTTTTTAAGCTATTGATTAGTTTATAAGACTTGTTCAAATATTGTCTCTAATTTGTATTGAAAGGATTAGGAGTAAATATTTTTAGTATATGTAGTTTATTTATATGAAGTTTATTTATATTTTAATTTTTCAATGTTTGTGGGTATCGTTCTAGTAAACCCTCACGAGACTAAACTCGTCCACTAGGGACACCTAGGGGTTTAAAGGCTTGTGTCACATGCTAAGTGCCACCGTGATTTCCTACGAAAGTGGATTAGATTAGATTTTCTTATTTTATTTTTATTGAGTCGTTGCTAGGGACTAGCAACAATCTAAGTGTGGGGGAATGATTTAGGATTTCTTTTATTTTTGTCTACTATTTTTATTATTATTTTTTAGTGTGTTTTAGTTCCTTTTTAATACAATGATGAGATATGAATTGCATAAGTCTAAAACATATTTATTAGTGAGAAGATTTTCATGAGAATTGAGCTTGATGTCAACCTTTTTATGAGCCAATGTTAATATGATATGTTGATTGAGAAAGAAGCATGTTTAGACTTAATCTGACTTGTATAATCATTCTTGTGAGTTTTTGAGCCTAAAATGATTGATGCATTATACAAATCAATCTAATTTCTTTCTTGAGTGCTCTTATGATTACATGATTCTCTAGAACTTGCTTTAAACCGTTTGAGACTATATTGATGCATGTGACAACATGAATATGATAGAGGCATTAGGATTTTTAGCCAGGGCCAAACAACCATCCCTTATTGATGTTCCAAGAGAACACACCCTTAGTGAACCAATTTGAGCCTACATTGAATAAGCTATCTCTTTGGTAACCATAACTTGTCCCTAACCTAAATATACTTATATCTTTACCTTTGTTCCAAACATGAATTAGCATGTTTTGAGACAAGTTGCAAAGACAAGGGATATTTTTAGTTAAAAATTTGGGTTAGAAACAAGAAATAAGTGTGGGGGGAAAAGAAAAGAAAAGTCAAGAGAAAAAGAAATGGAATACTGGCAAATACATTCCTATGTAAAAAAAAAAATATGAATCATCTCTTGAATTTGTGGAAAAAGAAAAAGATGTTACAAAGTCGTTTAGAATGAAGAAAAGGCCCAACATGAATATCCGGCCTAGGTGACTATGTACTTGTAAAGAGTTTTGAGAAGTTTCTTTGTATGATCTTTTTATGTCTCTAAACTCTATGAACTCTTTGGAACCTTTGTGATATCTTTATCCTTTTGTTCTTCAACCACATTACAAACCCCTTGGCCCCATTACAACCTTGATTAAAGACCTCTTGATTCATGAAGTTGTATGATCTAAATAGTGGAGAATAGGTGGACAAGCAAGAATATGGTAGAACTGTTTTCATGAGATTGATTGAGTGTAAACACTTCACCACTACTTTAAAGAGTGAAAATCAAGAGAGTATCCCATGTGAGAAGTTGAGATTAAATTTGAACATGCACTATTTTGATTGAGATATGTTATGCTAATATTGGCTTAACTCAAACAATTTACATTCAAGCATGATTTTTTGTGAAATTTTTTAAGCTATTGATTAGTTTATAAGACTTGTTCAAATATTGTCTCTAATTTGTATTGAAAGGATTAGGAGTAAATATTTTTAGTATATGTAGTTTATTTATATGAAGTTTATTTATATTTTAATTTTTCAATGTTTGTGGGTATCGTTCTAGTAAACCCTCACGAGACTAAACTCGTCCACTAGGGACACCTAGGGGTTTAAAGGCTTGTGTCACATGCTAAGTGCCACCGTGATTTCCTACGAAAGTGGATTAGATTAGATTTTCTTATTTTATTTTTATTGAGTCGTTGCTAGGGACTAGCAACAATCTAAGTGTGGGGGTGTGATAACTCGTATAATTATATAGTTTTTAGTTATGTTTTATTATTGTTTTGTGTCAAATACGAGTTATTATTGTTTAGTCTAATTGTGTTTATGATCTTTTATATTTTTATGTAATTTGGTGTTTTTCACAAGTTTCTTTGAGTGATTTCAGATTACTAGAATTAAGGGCAAATCCAGTTCAGTTTCAGTTCCGACACCTTTTGCCATATCAGCTATATCTCGAGTTTCACTAAAGCAATAAGGCTGAAATTTGTAGCCATGCAAAGCTAAGAGGCATATCTATCTTTTTCATGTTTTACACTTCTTAAAACGGAGTCGTTTTCCCTAGCGAAATCGACCATCAAGTTGGCTGATGTGCAATGACGTCTGTGCTGACATGTTTTCGTATTATGCCCATATTTTCTTATCCACATCAGCAAATGAGCTGATTCCAACGGCTATGGTTCCGTAACTGATAGGGGAACCTTTTTCTAGAAGACCATGTGATCAGATCAGGCCTCCAATATTGAAGAAATCGACCATCAAGGTGGCTGATGTGCAATGACGTCTGTGCTGACATGTTTTCGTATTTTGCCCATATCTGCTTAACCACATCAGCAAATGAGCTGCTTCCAACGGCTATGGTTCCGTAACTGATAGGGGAACCTTTGTCTAGAAGACCATGTGATCAGATCAGGCCTCCAATATTGACGAAATCGACCATCAAGTTGGCTGATCAAAATCGTCATATACCTACCTTTGAAATTTGTAAAGCTTGTCTCTTGTCATTTAGCCCTCCAAAATGTGTATAAATAGAGGGCCTTGGATGATTGTAAGGGATCATATTGTACATAGGTAGGATATTAGCCATTTTAATAAAATTCTCTAAGTTTTCTTCTTCTTTCTTTTCTCTAGTTTTCTTTCTTTTCTCTAGTTTTCTTTTTCTTTAGAGAGAGCAAGAGGTTGGATAATTAATATTCTTCCTCTTCTTCTTTCTTTCTTTTATTTTCTTCTTAGATTTTCTTTAATTTTATGTTTATGTTTACAATGCCTATGCTAGGCTAAACTTCTATTTGGTTAAGGGTGATTTCAAAGCCCTAGACATGTTTTGTGATTGATTTTCAGATTCTATCTATCATTAATTTTCTATCAAAGTTGCTTATGTTCTTCTACAAGAATTGTTCATGATGTTGTCTAGATTTATTTAGGTGTACAACTAGATAGATCTTGATAATTATCTATTGCTAGTTTAGGAGTCTTGATCCGTGTAATTGTCTTGATTTCCTATTCATAAGTGGCAATTTGTGATTAATGATTATGGTCAAGTTTTCAATAATTGCAAAGTGGAACATAACCTAAGTTGAACAATCCGAGCTTATGTGTTTGTTGCTTAGATCAACCTATCTTTCTCATCATAAAGCTGCCATTAAATTGAATTTAGAGAGCTTATTCTAGGTTGTTTAATGGTTAGAGATTAAATAGAGAGCTTGTTCTATTTAACGACAAACTAAGGAAAGATTGGGGTAACAGAGCTTGTTGTTATCTACGGTTGTTAACTTTGATAGTTGATTGATATTGATAGATCTGAAATTGATTCTTAATGATGTCTAGTGGTGGAGAATGAAACCTTAACCATATTTTTCATATTTGATTCTTCTTACTTACTTGTTTTCTTACTTTTAGTTTGCTTATTTTTTATATTTATTTTTATTGGCTGGTTATACCGCCTAATTTGTATATTAACTTTGTTTTATTTTTATTGGCTGGTTATACCGCCTAATTTAGTATATATATTTTTATTGGCTGGTTATACCGCCTAATTTAGTATATATATTTTTATTGGCTGGTTATACCGCCTTGCATCTTATTCTTATTATTTACTTAGTTTAAATCTGGCTTCAAAAACCCCTTTTCTTTTATTGTTCTTGAATTTAAGTTTTAAACTATTAACTTATAAACTAAAACCCAATCCCTGAGGACTCGACCCTTGCTAACTACTATACTTACAATTTATCTTTTTAGTGCAAGGTTAAATAAGATACACTCTTTTGGGTGCATCAGCTTCAATTATCCAACGTATGTCTTCAGGAATCCCTTTGTGCATAAGCATTCTTAATCTTTCAAATCGAACTTGGTAAAGCTTCAGTAAAATATTTCGAGGAAAAGGAGGAAATCGTTTCTGCAATCGTGTGAGAATATCATCCATCCTGAAAAAAAAAATGAAAGAGAAATTGAAAGAGAAATTTATATACAATATCAGTTTTGTGGGTAGCTGATGGAACCGACTTAAATAATCACGGAGTACCGTTATCCGCCGTTTAACCGGGGTTAAAAAATTATATTTACATCTAGTTATTTTCAAAACAAGGATCAGAAAGAAAAACAACATAAAAAGACTCAAAAACAAAACACTCTAAATAAAATCCTAAATTTTTCCCCCCACACATAATTCTTACATTGTCATTAATGTAATGCTATTAATCCCAAATGAAAGAATCATGTGTAAGTGAAAAGAACTAATAAACAAAATAAACTTATGCAGCCTAAATGAACTTAGAAACACTAAACACAATTAGCAAAGAAACATAAGAAAAAGATAAAGAAAAAGAGAGCAAATCTGAGGATGGCAGTTTGGCAATGCTTTCACTAATTAGGCTGCCTCCCCCAATTAGCACTTGATTTAGTGTTTTGAACCTAACCAACACCCCTTCTTGGCATTTTAGGCTTGTCATGCTCATACATGAAATTTCCCAAATTTATGCGTTTGAGAGGAAGCTTTCTTTGCACAACAGTGGATGCATTCTCCATTACAAGTATTATTCCATCATCCTTTGTGGTGCATATGTCATCGAGGAATGGAGCATATTTTGATACTTGTTGAATGACCTCCACAAACAAGTTGTTTAAGGTTTCCGGCATGTGTTGTTCATGTTCTTCCTCCTTGAACTTAGCAAATCTACTAGGAAAAGGTGGAGAAGAAACATTAGTAAAAAGTGAAACCTTAAACGTTACCTCAGGTGCCGAAATACTCTTATTTGGATCTTTGGCTTCATTATCCTCAAGAATAGAATCCATCTCTAATTTTGTTTCATCCTCATCTTGTTCCTCATTCTTCAAGGTCACAATAGTAGCATTCTCCTTTGGGTTAACCATCGTTTGGGCTGGGAGTTCTTCAGATCTTTGTGCTACCCATCCCACCATACTACTAGCCAATTGGCTCATTTGCTTTTCCAAACTCTGGATGCTTGCCCTTGTTTCCTGTTGAAATTGCAAAGAATCAGTAACAAGAGAATAGACAAGATCTTCTAAAGAAGTACCTGAGTTTTGAGTCATATGTGGTGGTTGAAAAAGATCTAGTTCTTGAGACCATGATTGATTGAAGCTAGATGGATGAGTGTAATTGGCATAAGGGTCTACTTCTTGGTAATTTTTCGAGTAGCCATAATTAGTATGATCCCACCATCCCTCATGGTAAGTGTTTGAGTAATGATCATACTGTTGGTCTTGGAACACTTGATGGCCTTGACATCCTCCCATGGCCAATTGTTGAACTGGGGAGGTGAGATTGGCTTGTTGATTCTCCATGTTCATGTATGCCACCAACTCTTCAAGTGTTAGATTGCTCAATTCCATTGTTTTTTTTTTTTTTCAAAATTTGAAAAGAAAAACATGTATGTACAAGAAAATAATACTAATTAGAACTGAAAATAAGAATAAACCAAGTAACAAATAAACTAAAGAAAACAATCCCCGGCAACGGCGCCAAAAATTTGATGCACCCAAAAGAGTGTATCTTATTTAACCTTGCACTAAAAAGATCAATTGTAAATATAATGATTAGCAAGGGTCGAGTCCTCAGGGATTGGGTTTTAATCTATGAGTTATTAGTTTATAACTTACGTTCAAAGAAAACAATAAAAGAAAAGGGGTTTTTGAAGCCAGATTTAAACTAAAGTAAATAATAAGAATAAGATGCAAGGCGGTATAACCAGCCAATAAAAATATATATACTAAATTAGGCGGTATAACCAGCCAATAAAAATATATATACTAAATTAGGCGGTATAACCAACCAATAAAAATAAAACAAAGTTAATATACAAATTAGGCGGTATAACCAGCCAATAAAAATAAATATACTTTTAAAAATAAGCAAACTAGAAAAGTAAGAAAACAAGTAAGTAAGAAGAATCAAATATGAAAAATATGGTTAAGGTTTCATTCTCCACCACTAGACATCATTAAGAATCAATTTCAGATCTATCAATATCAACCAACTATCAAAGTTAACAACCGTAGATAACAACAAGCTCTGTTATCCCAATCTTTCCTTAGTTTGTCGTTAAATAGAACAAGCTCTCTATTTAATCTCTAACCATTAAACAACCTAGAATAAGCTCTCTAAATTCAATTTAATGGCAGCTTTATGATGAGAAACATAGGTTGATCTAAGCAACAAACACATAAGCTCGGATTGTTCAACTTAGGTTATGTTCCACTTTGCAATTATTGAAAACTTGACCATAATCATTAATCACAAATTGCCACTTATGAATAGGAAATCAAGACAATTACACGGATCAAGACTCCTAAACTAGCAATAGATAATTATCAAGATCTATCTAGTTGTACACCTAAATAAATCTAGACAACATCATGAACATTTCTTGTAGAAGAACATAAGCAACTTTGATAGAAAATTAATGATAGATAGAATCTGAAAATCAATCACAAAACATGTCTAGGGCTTTGAAATCACCCTTAACCAAATAGAAGTTTAGCCTAGCATAGGCATTATAAACATAAACATAAAATTAAAGAAAATCTAAGAAGAAAATAAAAGAAAGAAAGAAGAAGAGGAAGAATATTAATTATCCAACCTCTTGCTCTTTCTAAAGAAAAAGAAAACTAGAGAAAAGAAAGAAGAAGAAAACTTAGAGAATTTTATTACAATGGCTAATATCCTACCTATGTACAATATGATCCTCTACAATCATCCAAGGCCCTCTATTTATACACATTTTGGAGGGCTAAATGACAAGAGACAAGCTTTACAAATTTCAAAGGTAGGTATAATAGGTGGGTGCATTTTTTCTAACAATTTTCGTCATATTGTATGACAATTTTGATCAGCCAACTTGATGGTCGATTTTGTCAATATTGGAGGCCTGATCTGATCCCATGGTCTTCTAGAAAAATGTTCCCCTATGAGTTACGGATCCATAGCCGTTGGAATCAGC
Organism: Fremontodendron californicum; assembly: GCA_030761205.1. Taxonomy (NCBI): domain Eukaryota; kingdom Viridiplantae; phylum Streptophyta; class Magnoliopsida; order Malvales; family Malvaceae; genus Fremontodendron; species Fremontodendron californicum. Next base: position 27,687,025 of record JAULJL010000009.1, read on the forward strand.
TCATTTGCTGATGTGGATAAGAAGATATGAGCGAAATACGAAAACAGGTCAGCACAGATGTCATTGCACATCAGCCAACTTGATGGTCGATTTCGCTAGGGAAAACGACTCCGTTTCAAGAAGTGTAAAACATGAAAAAGATAGATATGCCTCTTAACTTTGCACGGTCAATATTTCAGCCTTATTGCTTCAGTGAAACTCCAGATATAGCTGATATGGCAAAAGGTGTCGGAACTGGAACTGAACTGGATTTGCCCTTAATTGTTGATTTAACCTAGTAATCTGAAATCACTCAAAGAAACTCGTGAAAAACACCAAATTACATAAAAATATAAAAAATCATAAACACAATTAGACTAAGCAATAATAACTCGTATTTGACACAAAACAATAATAAAACATAACTAAAAACTATATAATTATACGAGTTATCAGAAGTATCCATCTGATCAACCTTGGTTTGGCATCCTTCTTAGTGAGTAAGTATCTAAGGGCTGCATGGTCAGAAAATACAATTACTTTAGTACCAATTAAATAAGATCGAAATTTTTCTAAAGCAAATACAACAGCCAAAAGTTCTTTTTCAGTAGTGGAATAGTTCAATTGAGCATCATTAAGAGTTCGTGAGGCATAATAAATGGCATGTGAGGCTTTGCCAACCCTTTGGCCCAAAACAGCTCCAATGGCATAGTCACTAGCATCACACATGATTTCAAAAGGTACATTCCAATCTGGTGGTTGGATGATAGGAGCTGATGTCAAGAGTCCCTTCAATGTTTCGAACGCTTCTTTGCATTTGTCATCAAAGTGGAAAACCACATCTTTTTGTAGTAGCTTGCAAAGAGGTAATGTGATCTTTGAGAAGTCTTTGATAAATCTCCTATAGAAACCTGCATGTCCAAGAAAAGAACGAACCTCTCTCACATTTGTGGGAGGTGGTAAAGAATGCATAATATCTATTTTAGATTTATCAACCTCTATCCCTCTAGAAGAAATAACATGGCCCAAAACTATTCCTTGTTCTACCATAAAGTGACATTTTTCCCAATTCAAAACAAGGTTAGTTTCCATGCATCTTTCAAGTACAAGTGTAAGGTTCTCTAGACATCTATCAAAAGAATCACCATAGACACTAAAATCATCCATAAACACTTCTATGATGTTCTCTACATAATCTGAAAATATGCTAACCATACACCTTTGGAATGTAGCTGGTGCATTACAAAGACCAAATGGCATACGCCGGTATCCAAAAGTACCAAATGGACATGTGAATGTTGTTTTCTCTTGGTCCTCCGGAGAAATGGCTATCTGATTATAACCTGAAAAACCATCAAGAAAACAATAATGAGAATGGCCAGCTAACCTTTCAAGCATTTGATCAATAAAAGGTAAAGGAAAGTGGTCTTTGCGAGTTGTGGAATTAAGTTTACGATAATCAATACAAACTCGCCATCCTGTTTGAATCCTAGTAGGAACAAGTTCATTCTCATTATTTGTTACCACCGTTACACCTGATTTCTTTGGAACCACTTGGACCGGGCTCACCCATTTGCTATCCGAGATAGGATAGATCACTCCAACATCTAGGAGCTTCAGTATCTCCTTTTTCACAACTTCCATCATAGGAGGGTTCAATCTTCTTTGTGCTTCTCTTGTTGGTTTGGACGCCTCTTCTAACAAAATCCGGTGCATGCACATAGATGGGCTTATTCCCTTGATATCGGCAATTGTCCAACCAATTGCTGTTTTATGCTCTCTAAGCACCCGGATAAGTCGCTCTTCTTGCAAAGGTGTAAGCTCTTTGGCAATGATGATCGGTAGTGTGTCCTTTTTACCTAAGAACAAATATTTCAAGTGGTTCGGTAGTGGTTTCAACTCTAAAGTTGGTGCCTGCAAAATGGAAGGTAGAAGTTTCTCATTAGATAAAGGCAAATCAATAAATGAAACATCAAACCTTGCATCTTTAGGTGGCAGCGAGTGTAAAGATTCTAGTGCCCCTTCCACCTGGTCACTCAAGGCTAGTTTAGCATTCCCCATTCCGAGATGGTTGCTAAGGACTATTTCCACACTATCTTCACCATCTAGCGCATAAGCTTGCTGCACTAGTGAGTCAATTATATCAATATTAAAAACAGAATGCACATCACTAGGATATCTCATGGCCTCAAAAATGTTAAAGCGAATTATTTCACCATCAAATTCCATAGTTAAAGTGCCATCATGTACATCTATTTTAGTTCTTGCTGTTTTCAAGAATGGTCTCCCTAATAGAATAGGTGTGGGATTAGAAGACATCTCATCTTCCATCTCAATAACATAAAAGTCAGCGGGAAAAACCAATTCATTAACCTGTACAAGAACGTCTTCTACAACTCCTCTTGGATAAGTGTTAGAACGGTCAGCAAGTTGTATTATAACACCGGTTTCCTCTAATGGTCCTAGATTCAATGAAGCATAAATTGAATATGGCATGACATTAATAGATGCCCCTAGATCTAGCATACCACGCTCAAACCTGGTGTTGCCTATCTTACAAGGAATGGTAAACATACCTGGATCCTTGCATTTAGGTGGGAGTTTCTTTTGAAGAACAGCTGACACATTCTCCCCCACACTTACCTTTTCATTCCATTTCAACTTCCATTTAGATGTGCACAACTCTTTTAGGAACTTGGCATATCTTGGCACTTGCTTGATAGCATCTAGTAAAGGAATGTTCACCTCTACTTTCCGGAAGGTTTCCAAAATTTCCTTCTCTTGCACCTCCTTCTTGGACTTTGCTAACCTGCTAGGAAAAGGTGGAGGAGTTATATAAGAAGGAAAGGATGGTTTAGGAATTCCTTTTTTAGTGGCTCGTTGGGATGTGAAGAGGATGCCATGGTATTGTTCTCCCCTTGATCACTATCATTTTGTGGTGTCTCTAGCTGTTTCCCAGTTCTTAAAGTTATAGCATTGGCATTCTCTCTTGGATTCACTATGGTTTGGGAAGGTAATTTCGCAGAATCCCTTGCTTGCATTTGACTCATGGTTGTTGCCAATTGCCCTATTTGAGTCTCCAAATTTCGAATACTTGTCTTTGTTTCCTGTTGAAATTGAATTGTATTAGTAGAAAGAGCTTTAACAAGATCTTCAAGAGAAGTACCTGAATTTTGGGTGGGTGGTAGTTGTTGTCGGGTTTGGTATGGTTGTTGCACTCTTTGCTGAAAACCCGGTGGCCTGTGGTCAAATGGTGGAGGAATAGTTTGTGATTGGTTCCCTCCATAATTGAAGTTTGGATGATCCCTCCATCCTGGATTATAAGTGTTTGAGTAGGGATCATATTTCCTTGATTGGTTCTGAAATCCACCCATGGCATTCACATGTTCATTGGTATCCTCTTGAAGTGTTGGACACATATCAGTTTGGTGCCCTATGTTTGAACATATGCCACAAGCCTTTATTTGTTGTATTTTACCTACAGCCAATTGTTGAACAAGAGAAGTCAGTTTATCAAATTTTTGTTCAAGGGATGATATACTTACCTCATTAACTCTCTTGGGTTGTGGTGGTGGATCTTGTCTCATTGAGAACTGTTGAGAATTGGCTGCCATGTTGGACATTAATGTTCTAGCAGCCCTGGGAGTCTTATCAACTAGAGCTCCCCCACTAGCGGCATCTATCATACTTCTCTCCATGGGCATGAGACCTTCATAGAAGTATTGGATGAGAAGTTGTTCACTTATTTGATGGTGTGGACATGATGCACAAAGTTTCTTGAACCTCTCCCAATATTCATATAAGGACTCTCCGTTGTATTGCCGAATCCCACATATCTCTTTCCTAATGTTGGCAGCCTTAGATGCTGGGAAATACCTTTCCAAGAATGCTTTCTTCAAATCATTCCATGTAGTGATGGTCCCGGATGGTAGATAGTAGAGCCATTCCTTTGCTGAATCAGCTAGAGAGAATGGGAAGGCTCTCAACTTAACTTGCTCTTCCGTGACCCCTGTTGGTCTCATGCTTGAGCAAACTACATGGAATTCCTTGAGGTGCTTATTTGGATCCTCTCCTGCAAAGCCATGAAAAGTTGGGAGAAGATGAATCAAACCAGATTTTAATTCAAAAGCTACCTCAAGATTAGCATATTCAATGCATAATGGTTGTTGACCCAAGTCCGGAGCGGCTAGCTCCTTGAGAGTTCGGTTGTCAGCTGCTGCCATCTCTCCTTGCTCCTCTTGGATGTTTTGGATCAACTCCTCGATTGGTTGTTGGTGAGAAGTTATAAATTCCCGAATTCTCCTAAGTCGTAAGTCTTCTTCAGGAGCTTGGAACATTCACTAATAAAAAAAAAGAAAGTAAATAATTAGAACAGAAAATAAGAATAAACCAATAAACTAATAAACTAAAGAAAGCAATCCCCGGCAACGGCGCCAAAAATTTGATGCACCCAAAAGAGTGTATCTTATTTAACCTTGCAATAAAAAGATCAATTGTAAGTATAGTAGTTAGCAAGGGTCGAGTCCTCAGGGATTGGGTTTTAGTTTATAAGTTGATAGTTTAAAACTTAAATTCAAGAACAATAAAAGAAAAGGGGTTTTTGAAGCCAGATTTAAACTAAAGTAAATAATAAGAATAAGATGCAAGGCGGTATAACCAGCCAATAAAAATATATATACTAAATTAGGCGGTATAACCAGCCAATAAAAATATATATACTAAATTAGGCGGTATAACCAGCCAATAAAAATAAAACAAAGTTAATATACAAATTAGGCGGTATAACCAGCCAATAAAAATAAATATACTTTTAAAAATAAGCAAACTAGAAAAGTAAGAAAACAAGTAAGTAAGAAGAATCAAATATGAAAAATATGGTTAAGGTTTCATTCTCCACCACTAGACATCATTGAGAATCAATTTCAGATCTATCAATATCAACCAACTATCAAAGTTAACAACCGTAGATAACAACAAGCTCTGTTATCCCAATCTTTCCTTAGTTTGTCGTTAAATAGAACAAGCTCTCTATTTAATCTCTAACCATTAAACAACCTAGAATAAGCTCTCTAAATTCAATTTAATGGCAGCTTTATGATGAGAAAGATAGGTTGATCTAAGCAACAAACACATAAGCTCGGATTGTTCAACTTAGGTTATGTTCCACTTTGCAATTATTGAAAACTTGACCATAATCATTAATCACAAATTGCCACTTATGAATAGGAAATCAAGACAATTACACGGATCAGGACTCCTAGACTAGCAATAGATAATTATCAAGATCTATCTAGTTGTACACCTAAATAAATCAAGACAACATCATGAACAATTCTTGTAGAAGAACATAAGCAACTTTGATAGAAAATTAATGATAGATAGAATCTGAAAATCAATCACAAAACATGTCTAGGGCTTTGAAATCACCCTTAACCAAATAGAAGTTTAGCCTAGCATAGGCATTGTAAACATAAACATAAAATTAAAGAGAATCTAAGAAGGAAATAAAAGAAAGAAAGAAGAAGAAGAAAATAAAGAAAAAGAAAACTAGAGAAAAGAAAGAAGAAGAAAACTTAGAGAATTTTATTACAATGGCTAATATCCTACCAATGTACAATGTCCCTTACAATCATCCAAGGCCCTCTATTTATACACATTTTGGAGGACTAAATGACAAGAGACAAGCTTTACAAATTTCAAAGGTAGGTATAATAGGTGGGTGCATTTTTCTAACAATTTTCGTCATATTGTATGACAATTTTGATCAGCCAACTTGATGGTCGATTTTGTCAATATTGGAAGCTTGATCTGATCACATGGTCTTCTAGAAAAAGGTTCCCCTATCAGTTAGTGATCCATAGCCGTTGGAATCAGCTCATTTGCTGATGTGGATCAGAAGATATGGGCAAAATACCAAAACAGGTCAGCACAGACGTCATTGCATATCAGCCAACTTGATGGTCGATTTCGCTAGGGAAAACGACTCCGTTTCAAGAAGTGTAAAACATGAAAAAGTTAGATATGCCTCTTAACTTTGCACGGTTAAAATTTCAGCCTTATTGCTTCAGTGAAACTCCAGATATAGCTGATATGGCAAAAGGTGTCGGAACTGGAACTGAACATGAATTTGCCCTTAATTGTTGATTTAACCTAGTAATCTGAAATCACTCAAAGAAACTCGTAAAAAAACACCAAATTACATAAAAATATAAAAGATCATAAACACAATTAGAATAAGCAATAATAACTCGTATTTGACACAAAACAATAATAAAACATAACTAAAAACTATATAATTATACGAGTTATCAGTGCCCATACTACCAAAAAGATAATTTTGAAGCAGCCTATGATGTGGGAGAATACCAAAGCCATCAAGGGTTCCAAGGACAACAGTATGATGCTTTCCCAAACACTTACAACGAGGGACGGTGGAATCATACTCATTATGGCTACTCGGGAGATTATCAAGAAGTAGATCCTTATGCTAATTACACTAATCAATTTGTCTTCAATCAACCATGGGATCAACAACAAGATCTTTTTGAGCCACCACCTCAAAACTCAGGTAATTCTTTAGAAGAACTTGTCAATTTTCTTGTTATTAATACTCTGCAACTTCAACAGGAAACAAGGGAAACAAAGGCAAGTATCCAGAGTTTGGAAAGGCAAATGAGCTTATTGGCTAGTAGTACGGTGGAATTAGTAGTACAAAGATCTCAAGCACTCCCTTCCCAATCGATGATTGATCCAAAGGAGAGTGTTAGTGCCACACAACTTGAGGATGAATCAGAAAATCCAAGGGAACCCGAGGATGAGAAAGAACTAAAGATGGATTCAACTATTGAAGATAATGAAGCTTCAATTCCGAAAGAGAGTACTTCGGCACCTGAGGTAACGTTTAAGGTTCCACTTTTTACTAATGTTTCTTCGCCACCTTTTCCTAGTAGATTTGCAAAGTTCAAGGAGGAAGAACATGAACAACACATGCCGGAAATGATGCACCCAAAAGAGTGTATCTTATTTAACCTTGCACTTAAAAAAAAGAATCAATTGTAGGTATAGTAGTTAGCAAGGGTCGAGTCCTCAGGGATTGGGTTTTAGTTTATAAGTTAATAGTTTAAAACTTAAATTCAAGAACAATAAAAGAAAACGGGTTTTTGAAATCAGATTTAAACTAAAGTAAATAATAAGAATGAGGAAACAAGTAATTAAGAAGAATCAAATAAGAAAAATATGGTTAAGGTTTCATTCTCCACCACTAGACATCATTAAGAATCAATTTCATATCTATCAACATTAATTAGCTATCAAAGTTAACAACCGTAGATAACAACAAGCTCTGTTACCCCTATCTTTCCTTAGTTCGTCGTTAAATAGAACAAGCTCTCTATTTAATCTCTAACTATCAAACAACCTAGAATAAGCTCTCTAAGTTCAATTTAGTAGCAGCTTTATGATGATAAAGATAGGTTGATCTAAGCAACAAACACATAAGCTCGGATTGTTCAACTTAGGTTATGTTCCACTTTGTAATTATCGAAAACTTGACCATAATCATTAATCACAAATTGCCACTTATGAATAGGAAATCAAGACAATTACACGGATCAAGACTCCTAAACTAGCATTAGACAACTATCAAGATTTATCTAGTTGGCCACCTAAACAAATCAAAACATCATCATGAACAATTTTAATGGAAGAACATAAGCAACTTTGATAGAAAACAATGATAGATAGATTCTGAAAATTAATTGCATAACATGTCTAGGGCTTTGAAATCACCCTTAACCAAATAAAAGTTTAGCCTAGCATAGGTATAGATAATATATACATAAAACTAAAAAGAAAATAAAATAATGGAGAAGAAGAAGAAGAATAATGATGATCCTTGAGTCTTCTCAAAAGATGTCTAGTTTGTGGCTCAAAAGATGGTATTTATAGAGCTTTAAAACCATGAGAATAAGTCCTTGCCGCACAAGTAAGCCTAGAGGTGCAAAAATCACGCTTTTGCCTTTTTTTTTTTTTCAGATTTGCGATTAGGGTTTTTCTGGTCGCAGGGTTCTTTGGAGAGATCTTCTAGTGCTATTTTGAGTACCCATTTCTTATCCGATTTGGGCCCATAATATATCGTTGGAAAGAGAATCAAGTCATCTTCAAAAGTCAAGAAGGAAGTTTTTTAAAATAAAGAATCTAACATCATGTTTTCCTTACAACAAGCTCCGGAGGTCAAATCTGCCTGATTGCTTTTCAACCAGAAATTGATATTTTTGACTCCCAAGTCTTCTTCCATCTTGTGATTATGATTTTGTAAGCTCTTTACCATCATTATTGACATATTTTGACTTCATTCTCCTTATTGTACCTAAAATTCAAAAACATATTATAAGTAAACAAGATAAAGATCGAAAACATAACAAAAACTAAAGGTAGAAAGGCATAAAATGTATATTTTATGAGCTTATCAAATACCCTCACACTTAGCTTTTTGCTAGTCCTCGAGCAAAACAAAATAAAAATAAAATAAGAAAATCTAATCTAATCCACTTTCGTAGGAAATCACGGTGGCACTTAGCATGTGACACAAGCCTTTAAATCCCTAGGTGTCCTGATGCACCCAAAAGAGTGTATCTTATTTAACCTTGCACTAAAATGATAAATTGTAAGTATAGTAGTTAGCAAGGGTCGAGTCCTCAGGGATTGGGTTTTAGTTTATAAGTTAATAGTTTAAAACTTAAATTCAAGAACAATAAAAGAAAAGGGGTTTTTGAAGCCAGATTTAAACTAAAGTAAATAATAAGAATAAGATGCAAGGCGGTATAACCAGCCAATAAAAATATATATACTAAATTAGGCGGTATAACCAGCCAATAAAAATATATATACTAAATTAGGCGGTATAACCAGCCAATAAAAATAAAACAAAGTTAATATACAAATTAGGCGGTATAACCAGCCAATAAAAATAAATATACTTTTAAAAATAAGCAAACTAAAAGTAAGAAAACAAGTAAGTAAGAAGAATCAAATATGAAAAATATGGTTAAGGTTTCATTCTCCACCACTAGACATCATTAAGAATCAATTTCAGATCTATCAATATCAACCAACTATCAAAGTTAACAACCGTAGATAACAACAAGCTCTGTTATCCCAATCTTTCCTTAGTTTGTCGTTAAATAGAACAAGCTCTCTATTTAATCTCTAACCATCAAACAACCTAGAATAAGCTCTCTAAGTTCAATTTAATGGCAGCTTTATGATGAGAAAGATAGGTTGATCTAAGCAACAAACACATAAGCTCGGATTGTTCAACTTAGGTTATGTTCCACTTTGTAATTATTGAAAACTTGACCATAATCATTAATCAAAAATTGCCACTTATGAATAGGAAATCAAGACAATTACACGGATCAAGATTCCTAAACTAGCAATAGATAATTATCAAGATCTATCTAGTTGTACACCTAAACAAATCAAGACAACATCATGAACAATTCTTGTAGAAGAACATAAGCAACTTTGATAGAAAATTAATGATAGATAGAATCTGAAAATCAATTATAAAACATGTCTAGGGCTTTGAAATCACCCTTAACCAAATAGAAGTTTAGCCTAGCATAGGCATTATAAACATAAACATAAAATTAAAGAAAATCTAAGAAGAAAATAAAAGAAAGAAAGAAGAAGAGGAAGAATATTAATTATCCAACCTCTTGCTCTCTCTAAAGAAAAAGAAAACTAGAGAAAAGAAAGAAAACTAGAGAAAAGAAAGAAGAAGAAAACTTAGAGAATTTTATTAAAATGGCTAATATCCTACCTATGTACAATATGATCCTCTACAATCATCCAAGGCCCTCTATTTATACACATTTTGGAGGGCTAAATGACAAGAGACAAGCTTTACAAATTTCAAAGGTAGGTATAATAGGTGGGTGCATTTTTCTAACAATTTTCGTCATATTGTATGACAATTTTGATCAGCCAACTTGATGGTCGATTTTGTCAATATTGGAGGCCTGATCTGATCACATGGTCTTCTAGAAAAATGTTCCCCTGTCAGTTACTGATCCATAGCCGTTGGAATCAGCTCATTTGCTGATGTGGATAAGAAGATATGGGCAAAATACGAAAACAGGTCAGTACAGACGTCATTGCACATCAGCCAACTTGATGGTCGATTTCGCTAGGGAAAACGACTCCGTTTCAAGAAGTGTAAAACATAAAAAAGATAGATATGCCTCTTAGTTTTGCACGGTTAAAATTTCAGCCTTATTGCTTCAGTGGAACTCCAGATATAGCTGATATGGCAAAAGGTGTCGGAATTGGAACTGAACTGGATTTGCCCTTAATTCTAGTAATCTGAAATCACTCAAAGAAACTTGTGAAAAACACCAAATTACATAAAAATATAAAAGATCATAAACACAATTAGACTAAACAATAATAACTCGTATTTGACACAAAACAATAATAAAACATAACTAAAAACTATATAATTATACGAGTTATCACACCCCCACACTTAGATTGTTGCTAGTCCCTAGCAATGACTCAATAAAAATAAAATAAGAAAATCTAATCTAATCCACTTTCGTAGGAAATCACGGTGGCACTTAGCATGTGACACAAGCCTTTAAACCCCTAGGTGTCCCTAGTGGACGAGTTTAGTCTCGTGAGGGTTTACTAGAACGATACCCACAAACATTGAAAAACTAAAATATAAATAAACTGCATATACTAAAAATATTTACTCCTAATCCTTTCAATACAAATTAGAGACAATATTTGAACAAGTCTTATAAACTAATCAATAGCTTAAAGAATTTCACAAAAAATCATGCTTGAATGTAAATTGTTTGAGTTAAGCCAATATTAGCATAACATATCTCAATCAAAATATTGCATGTTCAAATTTAATCTCAACTTCTCACATGGGATACCCTCATGATTTTCACTCTTTAAAGTAGTGGTGAAGTGTTTACACTCAATCAATCTCATGAAAACAGTTCTACCATATTCTTGCTTGTCCACCTATTCTCCACTATTTAGATCATACAACTTCATGAATAAAGAGGTCTTTAATCAAGGTTGTAATGGGGCCAAGGGGTTTGTAATGTGGTTGAAGAACAAAAGGATAAAGATATCACAAAGGTTCCAAAGAGTTCATAAAGTTTAGAGACATAAAAAGATCATACAAAGAAACTTCTCAAAACTCTTTACAAGTACATAGTCACCTAGGCTAAATATTCATGTTGAGCCTTTTCTTCATTCCAAACAACTTTGTAACATCTTTTTCTTTTTCCACAAATTCAAGAGATGATTCATATTTTTTACATAGGAATGTATTTGCCCGTATTCTATTTCTTTTTCTCTTGACTTTTCTTTTCTTTTCCCCCCACACTTATTTCTTGTTTCTAACCCAAATTTTCAATAGATCTTCCTTGTCTTTGCAACTTGTCTAAAAACATGCTAATTCATCTTTGGAACAAAGGTAAAGATATAAGTATATTTAGGTTAGGGACAAGTTATGGTTACCAAAGAGATAGCTTATTCAATGTAGGCTCAAATTGGTTCACTAAGGGTGTGTTCTTTTGGAACATCAATAAGGGATGGCTGTTTGGCCCTGGCTAAAAATCCTAATGCCTCTATCATATTCATGTTGTCACATGCATCAATATAGTCTCAACAAGGTCTAAAGCAAGTTCTAGAGAATCATGTAATCATAAGAGCACTCAAGAAAGGAATTAGATTGATATGTATAATGCATCAATCATATAGGCTCAAAAACTCACAAGGATGATTATACAAGTCAATTTTAAGTCTAAACATGCTTCTTTCTCAATCAACATATCATATTAACATTGGCTCATAAAAAGGTTGATATCAAGCTCAATTCTCATGAAAATCTTCTCACTAATAAATCTGTTTTAGACTTATGTAATTCATATCTCATCATAGTATTGAAAGTAACTAAAACACACTAAAAATAATAATAAAGACTCATAAAAAAAAATAGTAGACAAAAATAAAAGAAATCCTAAATCATTCCCCCCACACTTAATTCTTACATTGTCCTCAATGTAAGTCTATTAACCCAAATGAAAGAATCATGTGTAAGAGAAAAGAACTAATAACATAAGAATAGGAACAACTAAGGCTCAAAACAAAACAAACTCATGCAACCTAAATAATCCTAAAATACTAAACAAAAATTAACAAGTAAACATAAAAAGATTAAAATCAAACTGACAAGGTATGTCTCAAATCTCCCTTACTCAGACCTTGTTCAGAATGAATACTTCTAAATTGCTTAAAACACAACAAACTTTTTTTTTTTTTTTGAAAAGAAGAAATCAAACTGACAAGGTATGTCTCAAGTCTCCCTTACGCAGACCTTGTTTAGAATGAATACTTCTAAATGGCTTAAAACACAACAATTTTTTTTTTTTTAAATTAGCAAAATATGTCCCTTACCCCCTACTAAAATATGACATTGTCCCCAATGTCAAATTTTAAAGGTAGAATTTAGGAGATATTACCTGCAGAGGTTGCTAACCACTTATTATAACTGAGACACAACAAGCAAAATGTTAGATAATGTCACAAAGACAAAGTGCAATCCACTCCTTGCTCATCCATATCTCTTTTTCTTTTTCCGAGCGTTTGCGAAACAACCGTAGCAGATAAACACTCATAAGCTTGGAGCTTTTTGAGTAAATCTTCAATGGTTGTAGCAGAAATTATGGTTCTCCTTGCCTCTGAAAACATGAATCCATTATCCACAGCATTATCTAAATATGAAAGCAAATTACTAAAATAACCATTAATATTAAGCAAACCAATGGGTTTCTTATTTGTGACCAAAGATGACCAAGAAGCCACGCAAGCTATTTCTTCCAATGTACCCAGACCTCCTGGTAAAGCAATGAATGCATCGGCAGAATGGTACATGATTGTCATCCGTTCAGGGATACTCCAGACTTGTATTTCCTTACCCACGGTAGGTCCACAAAAACTTGTGAATAGTTTTGGCACGATTCCTAGAACTGGACTTCCTCCGGTGTGTGCTGCTGTAGCGACTGCTCCCATTAAACCCGTACTACCGCCTCCATAAATCAACTGGATCTTTTGTTGGGCAAGTATTACTCCAACTCTTATGGCTTCATCAGCGAATATGTTATTTTTCCCTGGATAAGCACCTCCAAAAACACAAATTTTTTTAATGCGTTGGGACGAAGTACTTTCCATTTTTTTTTTCTTTTTTTTTTCTTTTTTTTCGAGTGCCTGAAAGAGAATGAGTACATGGTGTAATATATAGAGGACTGAGTAGTGAATCAGACAAGAGTAATAATGTCGCCAAAAGTGTATTTGACCTGTCAGAAGAAAATGTTAACCTAACAAAAGATTTTTGCGTGATTTCAGGAAGAAAATCAAAAAAAGAAGAAAAATCAACCGTAAAAGTCAAGAGTAATAATGTTGCCGAAAGTGTATTTGGCATCTTCCTCTGGTTTTACGTCCAGAAACGGCTTAAACGCCTTCTATGAGTCGAGGATATGCTTCCCATCCAGTTTACTTACAAGCTGGCAAACAGGGTCTTTTAACATCAGATTCCCAAGATGTTGCCATTCTCTTTAGAATTGCGGCTATAAATCAAGAATTTCTCTTTGTACGTCTCCACTAGGATGCGTCTCAAGAGAAAGTGGGATATTACCCAAATTCTCCTTACTCAGTCCATCCTTAATGAATTCAATTTTATCATCTCGATTAGAGGACGGAATCCCAATAGAACGACATTTACCGTTACACATCCATCGTGCACATTTGTGGCAATTTGAACTCATGCGCTTTGCTCGTCGCTTCTTTGCAAAAGTGCTTCTACCTGTACCTGGTAAATGCAAAACAGGAAGATATTCATCTTCACGTACCTTGGCTTCAATTATCCAACGTATGTCTTCAGGAATCCCTTTGTGCATAAGCATTCTTAATCTTTCAAATCGAACTTGGTAAAGCTTCAGTAAAATATTTCGAGGAAAGGGAGGAAATCGTTTCTGCAATCTTGTGAGAATATCATCCATCCTAAAAAAAATTGAAAAAAATTGAAAGAGAAATTGGAAGAGAAATTTATATACAGTATCAGTTTTGTGGGTAGCTGATGGAACCGACTTAAATAATCACGGAGTACCGTTATCCGCCGTTTAACCGGGGTTAAAAAATTAAAAATTATATTTACATCTAGTTATTTTCAAAACAAGGATCAGAAATAAAAACAACATAAAAAGACTCAAAAACAAAACACTCTAAATAAAATCCTAAATTCTTCCCCCCACACATAATTCTTACATTGTCATTAATGTAATGCTATTATCCCCCAATGCAAGAATTATATGTAAGAGAAAAGAACTATTAAACAAAAGAAACTTATGCAGCCTAAATGAACTTAAAAACAGTAAACACAATTAACAAAGAAACATAAGAAATAAAAATAAAAACAATAAAAATAATAAAAGAAAAAGGAAAAGAAAGAGAAAGCAAATCTGAATATGGAAGGTTGGCAATTTCATCTTTAATTGGGCTGCCTTCCCAATTAACACTTGAGTTAGTGTTTTGAATCTAACCAACACCCTTTCTTGGCTTTTTAGGCTTGTCAGGCTCATACATGAAATTTCCCAAATTTATGCGTTTGAGAGGAAGCTTTCTTTGCACAACAGTGGATGCATTCTCCATTACAAGTATTATTCCATCATCCTTGGTGGTGCATATCTCATCGAGGAATGGTGCATCTTTTGGTACTTGTTGAATGACATCCACAAACAAACTGTTTAAGGTTTCCAGCGTGTCTTGTTCATGTTCATCCTCCTTGAACTTTGCGAATCTACTAGGAAAAGGTGGAGAAGAAACATTAGTAAAAATTGGAATCTCAAACGTTACCTCAGGTGCCGAAATACTCTTATTTGTATTTGTGGTTTCATTATCCTCAAGAATAGAATCCATCTCTAATTCTGTCTCATCCTCATCTTGTTCCTCATTCCTCAAGGTCACAATAGTAGTATTCTCCTTTGGGTTAATCATTGTTTGGGCAGAGAGTTCTTCAGATCTTTGTGCTACCCATACCACCATACTACTAGCCAATAGGCTCATTTGCCTTTCCAAACTCCGGATGCTTGCCCTTGTTTCCTGTTGAAATTGCAAAGTATTAGTAACAAGAGAATCGACAAGATCTTCTAAAGAAGTACCTGAGTTTTGAGTCATATGTGGTGGTTGAAGAAGATCTGGTTCTTGAGACCATGATTGATTGAAGCTAGATGGATGAGTGTAATTGGCATAAGGATCTACTTCTTGGTAATTTTCTGAGTAGCCATAATTAGTATGATCCCACCATCCCTCATGGTAAGTGTTTGAGTAATGATCATACAGTTGGTCTTGGAACACTTGATGGCCTTGACATCCTGATGCACCCAAAAGAGTGTATCTTATTTAACCTTGCACTAAAAAGATAAATTGTAAGTATAGTAGTTAGCAAGGGTCGAGTCCTCAGGGATTGGGTTTTAGTTTATAAGTTAATAGTTTAAAACTTAAATTCAAGAACAATAAAAGAAAAGGGGTTTTTGAAGCCAGATTTAAACTAAAGTAAATAATAAGAAGAAGATGTAAGGCGGTATAACCAGCCAATAAAAATATATATACTAAATTAGGCGGTATAACCAGCCAATAAAAATATATATACTAAATTAGGCGGTATAACCAGCCAATAAAAGTAAAACAAAGTTAATATACAAATTAGGCGGTATAACCAGCCAATAAAAATAAATATACTTTTAAAAATAAGCAAACTAGAAAAGTAAGAAAACAAGTAAGTAAGAAGAATCAAATATGAAAAATATGGTTAAGGTTTCATTCTCCACCACTAGACATCATTAAGAATCAATTTTAGATCTATCAATATCAACCAACTATCAAAGTTAACAACCGTAGATAACAACAAGCTCTGTTATCCCAATCTTTCCTTAGTTTGTCGTTAAATAGAACAAGCTCTCTATTTAATCTCTAACCATTAAACAACCTAGAATAAGCTCTCTAAATTCAATTTAATGGCAGCTTTATGATGAGAAAGATAGGTTGATCTAAGCAACAAACACATAAGCTCGGATTGTTCAACTTAGGTTATGTTCCACTTTGCAATTATTGAAAACTTGACCATAATCATTAATCACAAATTGCCACTTATGAATAGGAAATCAAGACAATTACACGGATCAAGACTCCTAAACTAGCAATAGATAATTATCAAGATCTATCTAGTTGTACACCTAAACAAATCAAGACAACATCATGAACAATTCTTGTAGAAGAACATAAGCAACTTTGATAGAAAATTAATGATAGATAGAATCTGAAAATCAATCACAAAACATGTCTAGGGCTTTGAAATCACCCTTAACCAAATAGAAGTTTAGCCTAGCATAGGCATTATAAACATAAACATAAAATTAAAGAAAATCTAAGAAGAAAATAAAAGAAAGAAAGAAGAAGAGGAAGAATATTAATTATCCAACCTCTTGCTCTCTCTAAAGAAAAAGAAAACTAGAGAAAAGAAAGAAAACTAGAGAAAAGAAAGAAGAAGAAAACTTAGAGAATTTTATTAAAATGGCTAATATCCTACCTATGTACAATATGATCCCTTACAATCATCCAAGGCCCTCTATTTATACACATTTTGGAGGGCTAAATGACAAGAGACAATCTTTACAAATTTCAAAGGTAGGTATAATAGGTGGGTGCATTTTCTAACAATTTTCGTCATGTATGACGATTTTGATCAGCCAACTTGATGGTCGATTTTGTCAATTTTGGAGGCCTTATCTGATCACATGGTCTTCTAGACAAATGTTACCCTATCAGTTATTGATCCATAGCCGTTGGAATCAGCTCATTTGCTGATGTGGATAAGAAGATATGGGCAAAATACGAAAGAATGTCAGCACAGACGTCATTGCACATCAGCCAACTTGATGGTCGATTTCGCTAGGGAAAACGACTCCGTTTCAAGAAGTGTAAAACATGAAAAAGATAGATATGCCTCTTAGCTTTGCATGGCTACAAATTTCAGCCTTATTGCTTCAGTGAAACTAGAGATATAGCTGATATGGAAAAAGGTGTCGGAACTGGAACTGAACTGGATTTGCCCTTAATTCTAGTAATCTGAAATCACTCAAAGAAACTTGTGAAAAACACCAAATTACATAAAAATATAAAAGATCATAAACACAATTAGACTAAACAATAATAACTCGTATTTGACACAAAACAATAATAAAACATAACTAAAAACTATATAATTATACGAGTTATCACACCCCCACACTTAGCTTTTTGCTAGTCCTCGAGCAAAATCAAATAAAAATAAAATAAGAAAATCTAATCTAATCCACTTTCGTAGCAAATCACGGTGGCACTTAGCATGTGACACAAGCCTTTAAACCCCTAGGTGTCCCTAGTGGACGAGTTTAGTCTCGTGAGGGTTTACTAGAACGATACCCACAAACATTGAAAAACTAAACTATAAATAAACTACATATACTAAAAATATTTATTCCTAATCCTTTCAATACAACTTAGAGATAATCTTTGAACAAGTCTTATAAACTAATCAATAGCTTAAAGAATTTCACAAAAAATCATGCTTGAATGTAAATTGTTTGAGTTAAGCCAATATTAACATAACATATCTCAATCAAAATAGTGCATGTTCAAATTTAGTCTCAACTTCTCACATGGGATACCCTCATGATTTTCACTCTTTAAAGTAGTGGTGAAGTGTTTACACTCAATCAATCTCATGAAAACAGTTCTACCATATTCTTGCTTGTCCACCTATTCTCCACTATTTAGATCATACAACTTCATGAATCAAGAGGTCTTTAATCAAGGTTGTAATGGGGCCAAGGGGTTTGTAATGTGGTTGAAGAACAAAAGGATAAAGATATCACAAAGGTTCCAAAGAGTTCATAAAGTTTAGAGACATAATAAGATCATACAAAGAAACTTCTCAAAACTCTTTACAAGTACATAGTCACATAGGCTAAATATTCATGTTGAGCCTTTGCTTCATTCTAACCAACTTTGTAACATCTTTTTCTTTACTTTAACTAGAAGTTCAAGAGATGATTTTTTTTTTTTTTTGAATATAGGAATGTATTTAACAATGATCCCTTTCTTTTTCTCTTGACTTTTTCTTTTCTTCCCCCACACTTATCTTTTGTTTCTAACCCAAATTTTCAACTAAAAATATCCCTTGTTTTTTGCAATATGTCTCAAAATATATAATCCATCTTTAGAACAAGGGTAAGGATATAAGTATATTTAGGTTAGGGACAAGTTATGGTTACCAAAGAGATAGCTTATTCAATGTAGGCTCAAATTGGTTCACTAAGGGTGTGTTCTCTTGGAACATCAATAAGGGATGGCTGTTTGGCTCTGGCTAAAAATCCTAATGCCTCTATCATATTCATGTTGTCACATGTATCAATATAGTCTCAAACGGTTTAAAGCAAGTTCTAGAGAATCATGTAATCATAAGAGCACTCAAGAAAGAAATTAGATTGATTTGTATAATGCATCAATCATTATAGGCTCAAAAACTCACAAGGATGATTATACAAGTCAGATTAAGTCTAAAAATGCTTCTTTCTCAATCAACATATCATATTAACATTGGCTCATAAAAAGGTTGACATCAAGCTCAATTCTCATGAAAATCTTCTCACTAATAACCAGTTTAGACCTATGCGATTCATATCTCATCATTGTATTAAAAAGGAACTAAAACACACTAAAAATAATAATAATAATAAAGACTCATAAAAAAAAAATAGTAGACAAAAATAAAAGAAATCCTAAATCATTCCCCCCACACTTAATTCTTACATTGTCCTCAATGTAAGTCTATTAACACAAATGAAAGAATCATGTGTAAGAGAAAAGAACTAATAACATAAGAATAGGAACAACTAAGACTCAAAACAAAACAAACTCATGCAACCTAAATAATCCTAAAATACTAAACAAAAATTAACAAGTAAACATAAAAAATAAAAATAAAAGCAATAAAAATAAAAATAATAAAAGAAAAAGTAAAAGAAAGAGAAAGCAAATCTGAATATGGAAGGTTGGCAATTTCTTCTTTAATTGGGTTGCCTTCCCAATTAACACTTGAGTTAGTGTTTTGAACCTAACCAACACCCCTTCTTGGCTTTTTAGGCTTGTCAGGCTCATACATGAAATTTTCCAAATTTATGCGTTTGAGAGGAAGCTTTCTTTGCACAACAATGGATGCATTCTCCATTACAAGTATTATTCCATCATCCTTTGTGGTGCATATCTCATCGAGGAATGGAGCATATTTTGATACTTGTTGAATGGCATCCACAAACAAGTTGTTTAAGGTTTCTGGCATGTGTTGTTCATGTTCTTCCTCCTTGAACTTTGCAAATCTACTAGGAAAAGGTGGAGAAGAAACATTAGTAAAAAGTGGAACCTTAAACGTTACCTCAGGTGCCGAAATACACTTATTTGGATTTGTGGCTTCATTATCCTCAAGAATAGAATCCATCTCTAATTTTGTCTCATCCTCATCTTGTTCCTCATTCCTCAAGGTCACAATAGTAGTATTCTCCTTTGGGTTAATCATTGTTTGGGCAGGGAGTTCTTCAGATCTTTGTGCTACCCATCCCACCATACTACTAGTCAATTGGATCATTTGCTTTTCCAAACTCTGGATGCTTGCCCTTGTTTCCTGTTGAAATTGCAATGTATCAGTAACAAGAGAATAGACAAGATCTTCTAAAGAAGTACCTGAGTTTTGAGTTATATGTGGTGGTTGAAAAAGATCTGGTTCTTGGGACCATGATTGATTGAAGCTAGATGGATGAGTGTAATTGGCATAAGGATCTACTTCTTGGTAATTTTTCGAGTAGCCATAATTAGTATGATCCCACCATCCCTCATGGTAAGTGTTTGAGTAATGATCATACTGTTGGTCTTGGAACACTTGATGGCCTTGACATCCTCCCATGGCCAATTGTTGAACTGGGTAGGTGAGATTGGCTTGTTGATTTTCCATGTTCATGTATGCCACCAACTCTTCAAGTGTTAGATTGCTCAATTCCATCGTTTTTTTTTTTGTTTTTTTTTCAAAATTTGATAAGAAAAACTTGTATGTACAAGAAAATAAAACTAATTAGAACTGAAAATAAGAATAAACCAAGTAACAAATAAACTAAAGAAAACAATCCCCGGCAACGGCGCCAAAAATTTGATGCACCCAAAAGAGTGTATCTTATTTAACCTTGCACTAAAAAGATAAATTGTAAGTATAGTAGTTAGCAAGGGTCGAGTCCTCAGGGATTGGGTTTTAGTTTATAAGTTAATAGTTTAAAACTTAAATTCAAGAACAATAAAAGAAAAGGGGTTTTTGAAGCCAGATTTAAACTAAAGTAAATAATAAGAAGAAGATGTAAGGCGGTATAACCAGCCAATAAAAATATATATACTAAATTAGGCGGTATAACCAGCCAATAAAAATATATATACTAAATTAGGCGGTATAACCAGCCAATAAAAGTAAAACAAAGTTAATATACAAATTAGGCGGTATAACCAGCCAATAAAAATAAATATACTTTTAAAAATAAGCAAACTAGAAAAGTAAGAAAACAAGTAAGTAAGAAGAATCAAATATGAAAAATATGGTTAAGGTTTCATTCTCCACCACTAGACATCATTAAGAATCAATTTTAGATCTATCAATATCAACCAACTATCAAAGTTAACAACCGTAGATAACAACAAGCTCTGTTATCCCAATCTTTCCTTAGTTTGTCGTTAAATAGAACAAGCTCTCTATTTAATCTCTAACCATTAAACAACCTAGAATAAGCTCTCTAAATTCAATTTAATGGCAGCTTTATGATGAGAAAGATAGGTTGATCTAAGCAACAAACACATAAGCTCGGATTGTTCAACTTAGGTTATGTTCCACTTTGCAATTATTGAAAACTTGACCATAATCATTAATCACAAATTGCCACTTATGAATAGGAAATCAAGACAATTACACGGATCAAGACTCCTAAACTAGCAATAGATAATTATCAAGATCTATCTAGTTGTACACCTAAACAAATCAAGACAACATCATGAACAATTCTTGTAGAAGAACATAAGCAACTTTGATAGAAAATTAATGATAGATAGAATCTGAAAATCAATCACAAAACATGTCTAGGGCTTTGAAATCACCCTTAACCAAATAGAAGTTTAGCCTAGCATAGGCATTATAAACATAAACATAAAATTAAAGAAAATCTAAGAAGAAAATAAAAGAAAGAAAGAAGAAGAGGAAGAATATTAATTATCCAACCTCTTGCTCTCTCTAAAGAAAAAGAAAACTAGAGAAAAGAAAGAAAACTAGAGAAAAGAAAGAAGAAGAAAACTTAGAGAATTTTATTAAAATGGCTAATATCCTACCTATGTACAATATGATCCCTTACAATCATCCAAGGCCCTCTATTTATACACATTTTGGAGGGCTAAATGACAAGAGACAATCTTTACAAATTTCAAAGGTAGGTATAATAGGTGGGTGCATTTTCTAACAATTTTCGTCATGTATGACGATTTTGATCAGCCAACTTGATGGTCGATTTTGTCAATTTTGGAGGCCTTATCTGATCACATGGTCTTCTAGACAAATGTTACCCTATCAGTTATTGATCCATAGCCGTTGGAATCAGCTCATTTGCTGATGTGGATAAGAAGATATGGGCAAAATACGAAAGAATGTCAGCACAGACGTCATTGCACATCAGCCAACTTGATGGTCGATTTCGCTAGGGAAAACGACTCCGTTTCAAGAAGTGTAAAACATGAAAAAGATAGATATGCCTCTTAGCTTTGCATGGCTACAAATTTCAGCCTTATTGCTTCAGTGAAACTAGAGATATAGCTGATATGGAAAAAGGTGTCGGAACTGGAACTGAACTGGATTTGCCCTTAATTCTAGTAATCTGAAATCACTCAAAGAAACTTGTGAAAAACACCAAATTACATAAAAATATAAAAGATCATAAACACAATTAGACTAAACAATAATAACTCGTATTTGACACAAAACAATAATAAAACATAACTAAAAACTATATAATTATACGAGTTATCACATCCTCCCATGGCCAATTGTTGAACTGGGTAGGTGAGATTGGCTTGTTGATTTTCCATGTTTATGTATGCCACCAACTCTTCAAGTGTTAGATTGCTCAATTCCATCGTTTTTTTTTTTTCAAAATTTGATAAGAAAAACTTGTATGTACAAGAAAAATAAAATTAATTACAACTGAAAATAAGAATAAACCAATAAACTAATAAACTAAAGAAAGCAATCCCCGGCAACGGCGCCAAAAATTTGATGCACCCAAAAGAGTGTATCTTATTTAACCTTGCACTAAAATGATAAATTGTAAGTATAGTAGTTAGCAAGGGTCGAGTCCTCAGGGATTGGGTTTTAGTTTATAAGTTAATAGTTTAAAACTTAAATTCAAGAACAATAAAAGAAAAGGGGTTTTTGAAGCCAGATTTAAACTAAAGTAAATAATAAGAATAAGATGCAAGGCGGTATAACCAGCCAATAAAAATATATATACTAAATTAGGCGGTATAACCAGCCAATAAAAATATATATACTAAATTAGGCGGTATAACCAGCCAATAAAAATAAAACAAAGTTAATATACAAATTAGGCGGTATAACCAGCCAATAAAAATAAATATACTTTTAAAAATAAGCAAACTAAAAGTAAGAAAACAAGTAAGTAAGAAGAATCAAATATGAAAAATATGGTTAAGGTTTCATTCTCCACCACTAGACATCATTAAGAATCAATTTCAGATCTATCAATATCAACCAACTATCAAAGTTAACAACCGTAGATAACAACAAGCTCTGTTATCCCAATCTTTCCTTAGTTTGTCGTTAAATAGAACAAGCTCTCTATTTAATCTCTAACCATCAAACGACCTAGAATAAGCTCTCTAAGTTCAATTTAATGGCAGCTTTATGATGAGAAAGATAGGTTGATCTAAGCAACAAACACATAAGCTCGGATTGTTCAACTTAGGTTATGTTCCACTTTGTAATTATTGAAAACTTGACCATAATCATTAATCACAAATTGCCACTTATGAATAGGAAATCAAGACAATTACACGGATCAAGATTCCTAAACTAGCAATAGATAATTATCAAGATCTATCTAGTTGTACACCTAAACAAATCAAGACAACATCATGAACAATTCTTGTAGAAGAACATAAGCAACTTTGATAGAAAATTAATGATAGATAGAATCTGAAAATCAATTATAAAACATGTCTAGGGCTTTGAAATCACCCTTAACCAAATAGAAGTTTAGCCTAGCATAGGCATTATAAACATAAACATAAAATTAAAGAAAATATAAGAAGAAAATAAAAGAAAGAAAGAAGAAGAGGAAGAATATTAATTATCCAACCTCTTGCTCTCTCTAAAGAAAAAGAAAACTAGAGAAAAGAAAGAAAACTAGAGAAAAGAAAGAAGAAGAAAACTTAGAGAATTTTATTAAAATGGCTAATATCCTACCTATGTACAATATGATCCTCTACAATCATCCAAGGCCCTCTATTTATACACATTTTGGAGGGCTAAATAACAAGAGACAAGCTTTACAAATTTCAAAGGTAGGTATATGATGCACCCAAAAGAGTGTATCTTATTTAACCTTGCACTAAAAAGATCAATTGTAAGTATAGTAGTTAGCAAGGGTCGAGTCCTCAGGGATTGGGTTTTAGTTTATAAGTTGATAGTTTAAAACTTAAATTCAAGAACAATAAAAGAAAAGGGGTTTTTGAAATCAGATTTAAACTAAAGTAAATAATAAGAATAAGATGCAAGGCGGTATAACCAGCCAATAAAAATATATATACTAAATTAGGCGGTATAACCAGCCAATAAAAATATATATACTAAATTAGGCGGTATAACCAGCCAATAAAAATAAAACAAAGTTAATATACAAATTAGGCGGTATAACCAGCCAATAAAAATAAATATACTTTTAAAAATAAGCAAACTAGAAAAGTAAGAGAAAAAGTAAGTAAGAAGAATCAAATATGAAAAATATGGTTAAGGTTTCATTCTCCACCACTAGACATCATTAAGAATCAATTTCAGATCTATCAATATCAACCAACTATCAAAGTTAACAACCGTAGATAACAACAAGCTCTGTTACCCCAATCTTTCCTTAGTTTGTCGTTAAATAGAACAAGCTCTCTATTTAATCTCTAACCATCAAACAACCTAGAATAAGCTCTCTAGATTCAATTTAATGGCAGCTTTATGATGAGAAAGATAGGTTGATCTAAGCAACAAACACATAAGCTCGGATTGTTCAACTTAGGTTATGTTCCACTTTGCAATTATTGAAAACTTGACCATAATCATTAATCACAAATTGCCACTTATGAATAGGAAATCAAGACAATTACACGGATCAAGACTCCTAAACTAGCAATAGATAATTATCAAGATCTATCTAGTTGTACACCTAAACAAATCAAGACAACATCATGAACAATTCTTGTAGAAGAACATAAGCAACTTTGATAGAAAATTAATGATAGATAGAATCTGAAAATCAATTATAAAACATGTCTAGGGCTTTGAAATCACACTTAACCAAATAGAAGTTTAGCCTAGCATAGGCATTATAAACATAAACATAAAATTAAAGAAAATCTAAGAAGAAAATAAAAGAAAGAAAGAAGAAGAGGAAGAATATTAATTATCCAACCTCTTGCTCTCTCTAAAGAAAAAGAAAACTAGAGAAAAGAAAGAAAACTAGAGAAAAGAAAGAAGAAGAAAACTTAGAGAATTTTATTAAAATGGCTAATATCCTACCTATGTACAATATGATCCCTTACAATCATCCAAGGTCCTCTATTTATACACATTTTGGAGGGCTAAATGACAAGAGACAAGCTTTACAAATTTCAAAGGTAGGTATATGACGATTTTGATCAGCCAACTTGATGGTCGATTTCGTCAATATTGGAGGCCTGATCTGATCGCATGGTCTTCTAGACAAAGGTTCCCCTATCAGATACGGAACCATAGCCGTTGGAATCAGCTCATTTGCTGATTTGGTTAAGCAGATATGGGCAAAATACGAAAACATGTCAGCACAGACGTCATTGCACATCAGCCACCTTGATGGTCGATTTCTTCAATATTGGAGGCCTGATCTGATCACATGGTCTTCTAGACAAAGGTTCCCCTATCAGTTACGGAACCATAGCCGTTGGAATCAGCTCATTTGCTGATGTGGATAAGAAGATATGGGCATAATACGAAAACATGTCAGCACAGACGTCATTGCACATCAGCCAACTTGATGGTCGATTTCGCTAGGGAAAACGACTCCGTTTTAAGAAGTGTAAAACATGAAAAAGATAGATATGCCTCTTAGCTTTGCATGGCTACAAATTTCAGCCTTATTGCTTCAGTGAAACTCGAGATATAGCTGATATGGCAAAAGGTGTCGGAACTGAAACTGAACTGGATTTGCCCTTAATTCTAGTAATCTGAAATCACTCAAAGAAACTTGTGAAAAACACCAAAATACATAAAAATATAAAAGATCATAAACACAATTAGACTAAACAATAATAACTCGTATTTGACACAAAACATTAATAAAACATAACTAAAAACTATATAATTATACGAGTTATCACACCCCCACACTTAGATTGTTGCTAGTCCCTAGCAACGACTCAATAAAAATAAAATAAGAAAATCTAATCTAATCCATTTTCGTAGGAAATCACGGTGGCACTTAGCATGTGACACAAGCCTTTAAACCCCTAGGTGTCCCTAGTGGACGAGTTTAGTCTCGTGAGGGTTTACTAGAACGATACCCACAAACATTGAAAAACTAAAATATAAATAAACTGCATATACTAAAAATATTTACTCCTAATCCTTTCAATACAAATTAGATACAATATTTGAACAAGTCTTATAAACTAATCAATAGCTTAAAGAATTTCACAAAAAATCAAGCTTGAATGTAAATTGTTTGAGTTAAGCCAATATTAGCATAACATATCTCAATCAAAATATTGCATGTTCAAATTTAATCTCAACTTCTCACATGGGATACCCTCATGATTTTCACTCTTTAAAGTAGTGGTGAAGTGTTTACACTCAATCAATCTCATGAAAACAGTTCTACCATATTCTTGCTTGTCCACCTATTCTCCACTATTTAGATCATACAACTTCATGAATCAAGAGGTCTTTAATCAAGGTTGTAATGGGGCCAAGGGGTTTGTAATGTGGTTGAAGAACAAAAGGATAAAGATATCACAAAGGTTCCAAAGAGTTCATAAAGTTTAGAGACATAAAAAGATCATACAAAGAAACTTCTCAAAACTCTTTACAAGTACATAGTCACCTAGGCCGGATATTTATGTTGGGCCTTTTCTTCATTCTAAACGACTTTGTAACATCTTTTTCTTTTTCCACAAATTCAAGAGATGATTCATATATATATATAAATATTTTTTTTTACATAGGAATGTATTTGCCAGTATTTCATTTCTTTTTCTCTTGACTTTTCTTTTCTTTCCCCCCCACACTTATTTCTTGTTTCTAACCCAAATTTTTAACTAAAAATATCCCTTGTCTTTGCAACTTGTCTCAAAACATGCTAATTCATCTTTGGAACAAAGGTAAAGATATAAGTATATTTAGGTTAGGGACAAGTTATGGTTACCAAAGAGATAGCTTATTCAATGTAGGCTCAAATTGGTTCACTAAGGGTGTGTTCTCTTGGAACATCAATAAGGGATGGCTGTTTGGCTCTGGCTAAAAATCCTAATGCCTCTATCATATTCATGTTGTCACATGTATCAATATAGTCTCAAACGGTTTAAAGCAAGTTCTAGAGAATCCTGTAATCATAAGAGCACTCAAGAAAGAAATTAGATTGATTTGTATAATGCATCAATCATTATAGGCTCAAAAACTCACAAGGATGATTATACAAGTCAGATTAAGTCTAAACATGCTTCTTTCTCAATCAACATATTATATTAACATTGGCTCATAAAAAGGTTGACATCAAGCTCAATTCTCATGAAAATCTTCTCACTAATAACCAGTTTAGACCTATGCAATTCATATCTCATCATTGTATTAAAAAGGAACTAAAACACACTAAAAATAATAATAATAATAAAGACTCATAAAAAAAAATAGTAGACAAAAATAAAAGAAATCCTAAATCATTCCCCCCACACTTAATTCTTACATTGTCCTCAATGTAAGTCTATTAACACAAATGAAAGAATCATGTGTAAGAGAAAAGAACTAATAACATAAGAATATGAACAACTAAGACTCAAAACAAAACAAACTCATGCAACCTAAATAATCCTAAAATACTAAACAAAAATTAACAAGTAAACATAAAAAGATTAAAATCAAACTGACAAGGTATGTCTCAAGTCTCCCTTACTCAGACCTTGTTCAGAATGAATACTTCTAAATTGCTTAAAACACAACAAACTTTTTTTTTTTTTTTTTTTTTTTTTGAAAAGAAGAAATCAAACTGACAAGGTATGTCTCAAGTCTCCCTTACTCAGACCTTGTTCAGAATGAATACTTCTAAATTGCTTAAAACACAACAAACTTTTTTTTTTTTTTAAGAAGGTAAAATTTAGGAGATATTACCTGTAGAGGTTGCTAACCACTTATTATAACTGAGACACAACAAACAAAATGTTAGATAATGTCACAAAGACAAAGTGCAATCCACTCCTTGCTCGTCCATATCTCTTTTTCTTTTTCCGAGCGTTTGCGAAACAACCGTAGCAGATAAACACTCATAAGCTTGGAGCTTTTTAAGTAAATCTTCAATGGTTGTAGCAGAAATTATGGTTCTCCTTGCCTCTGAAAACATGAATCCATTATCCACAGCATTATCTAAATATAAAAGCAAATTACTAAAATAACCATTAATATTAAGCAAACCAATGGGTTTCTTATTTGTGACCAAAGATGACCAAGAAGCCACGCAAGGTATTTCTTCCAATGTACCCAGACCTCCTGGTAAAGCAATGAATGCATCGGCAGAATGGTACATGATTGTTATCCGTTCAGGGACACTCCAGACTTGTATTTCCTTACCCACGGTAGGTCCACAAAAACTTGTGAATAGTTTTGGCACGATTCCTAGAACTGGACTTCCTCCGGCGTGTGCTGCTGTAGCGACTGCTCCCATTAAACCCGTACTACCGCCTCCATAAATCAACTGGATCTTTTGTTGGGCAAGTATTACTCCAACTCTTATGGCTTCATCAGCGAATATGTTATTTTTCCCTGGATAAGCACCTCCTTAGACACAAATTTTTTTAATGCGCTGGGATGAAGTACTTTCCATTTTTTTTTCTTCGAGTGCCTTGGCTTCAATTATCCAACGTATGTCTGCAGGAATCCCTTTGTGCATAAGCATTCTTAATCTTTCAAATCGAACTTGGTAAAGCTTCAGTAAAATATTTCGAGGAAAAGGAGGAAATCGTTTCTGCAATCTTGTGAGAATATCATCCATCCTGAAAAAAAAATGAAAAAAATTGAAAGAGAAAATGGAAGAGAAATTTATATACAATATCAGTTTTGTGGGTAGCTGATGGAACCGACTTAAATAATCACGGAGTACCGTTATCCGCCATTTAACCGGGGTTAAAAAAAAATTATATTTACATCTAGTTATTTTCAAAACAATGATCAGAAAGAAAAACAACATAAAAAGACTCAAAAACAAAACACTCTAAATAAAATCCTAAATTCTTCCCCCCACACATAATTCTTACATTGTCATTAATGTAATGCTATTAATCCCAAATGAAAGAATCATGTGTAAGTGAAAAGAACTAATAAACAAAATAAACTTATGCAGCCTAAATGAACTTAGAAACACTAAACACAATTAGCAAAGAAACATAAGAAAAAGATAAAGAAAAAGAGAGCAAATCTGAGGATGGCAGTTTGGCAATGCTTTCACTAATTAGGCTGCCTCCCCCAATTAGCACTTGATTTAGTGTTTTGAATCTAACCAACACCCCTTCTTGGCTTTTTAGGCTTGTCAGGCTCATACATGAAATTTCCCAAATTTATGCGTTTGAGAGGAAGCTTTCTTTGCACAACAGTGGATGCATTCTCCATTACAAGTATTATTCCATCATCCTTGGTGGTGCATATCTCATCGAGGAATGGTGTATCTTTTGGTACTTGTTGAATGGCATCCACAAACAAGTTGTTTAAGGTTTCCGGCATGTGTTGTTCATGTTCTTCCTCCTTGAACTTTGCAAATCTACTAGGAAAAGGTGGAGAAGAAACATTAGTAAAAAGTGAAACCTTAAACGTTACCTCAGGTGACGAAATACTCTTATTTGGATCTTTGGCTTCATTATCGTCAAGAATAGAATCCATCTCTAATTTTGTTTCATCCTCATCTTGTTCCTCATTCTTCAAGGTCACAATAGTAGCATTCTCCTTTGGGTTAACCATCGTTTGGGCTGGGAGTTCTTCAGATCTTTGTGCTACCCATCCCACCATACTACTAGCCAATTGGCTCATTTGCTTTTCCAAACTCTGGATGCTTGCCCTTGTTTCCTGTTGAAATTGTAAAGAATCAGTAACAAGAGAATAGACAAGATCTTCTAAAGAAGTACCTGAGTTTTGAGTCATATGTGGTGGTTGAAAAAGATCTGGTTCTTGAGACCATGATTGATTGAAGCTAGATGGATGAGTGTAATTGGCATAAGGATCTACTTCTTGGTAATTTTTCGAGTAGCCAGAATTAGTATGATCCCACCATCCCTCATGGTAAGTGTTTGAGTAATGATCATACTGTTGGTCTTGGAACACTTGATGGCCTTGACATCCTCCCATGGCCAATTGTTGAACTGGGGAGGTGAGATTGGCTTGTTGATTCTCCATGTTCATGTATGCCACCAACTCTTCAAGTGTTAGATTGCTCAATTCCATTGTTTTTTTTTTTTTTTTTAATTTGAAAAGAAAAACTTGTATGTACAAGAAAATAAAACTAATTAGAACTGAAAATAAGAATAAACCAAGTAACAAATAAACTAAAGAAAGCAATCCCCGGCAACGGCGCCAAAAATTTGATGCACCCAAAAGAGTGTATCTTATTTAACCTTGCACTAAAAAGATCAATTGTAAGTATAGTAGTTAGCAAGGGTCGAGTCCTCAGGGATTGGGTTTTAGTTTATAAGTTGATAGTTTAAAACTTAAATTCAAGAACAATAAAAGAAAAGGGGTTTTTGAAATCAGATTTAAACTAAAGTAAATAATAAGAATAAGATGCAAGGCGGTATAACCAGCCAATAAAAATATATATACTAAATTAGGCGGTATAACCAGCCAATAAAAATATATATACTAAATTAGGCGGTATAACCAGCCAATAAAAATAAAACAAAGTTAATATACAAATTAGGCGGTATAACCAGCCAATAAAAATAAATATACTTTTAAAAATAAGCAAACTAGAAAAGTAAGAGAAAAAGTAAGTAAGAAGAATCAAATATGAAAAATATGGTTAAGGTTTCATTCTCCACCACTAGACATCATTAAGAATCAATTTCAGATCTATCAATATCAATCAACTATCAAAGTTAACAACCGTAGATAACAACAAGCTCTGTTACCCCAATCTTTCCTTAGTTTGTCGTTAAATAGAACAAGCTCTCTATTTAATCTCTAACCATCAAACAACCTAGAATAAGCTCTCTAGATTCAATTTAATGGCAGCTTTATGATGAGAAAGATAGGTTGATCTAAGCAACAAACACATAAGCTCGGATTGTTCAACTTAGGTTATGTTCCACTTTGCAATTATTGAAAACTTGACCATAATCATTAATCACAAATTGCCACTTATGAATAGGAAATCAAGACAATTACACGGATCAAGACTCCTAAACTAGCAATAGATAATTATCAAGATCTATCTAGTTGTACACCTAAACAAATCAAGACAACATCATGAACAATTCTTGTAGAAGAACATAAGCAACTTTGATAGAAAATTAATGATAGATAGAATCTGAAAATCAATTATAAAACATGTCTAGGGCTTTGAAATCACACTTAACCAAATAGAAGTTTAGCCTAGCATAGGCATTATAAACATAAACATAAAATTAAAGAAAATCTAAGAAGAAAATAAAAGAAAGAAAGAAGAAGAGGAAGAATATTAATTATCCAACCTCTTGCTCTCTCTAAAGAAAAAGAAAACTAGAGAAAAGAAAGAAAACTAGAGAAAAGAAAGAAGAAGAAAACTTAGAGAATTTTATTAAAATGGCTAATATCCTACCTATGTACAATATGATCCCTTACAATCATCCAAGGTCCTCTATTTATACACATTTTGGAGGGCTAAATGACAAGAGACAAGCTTTACAAATTTCAAAGGTAGGTATATGACGATTTTGATCAGCCAACTTGATGGTCGATTTCGTCAATATTGGAGGCCTGATCTGATCGCATGGTCTTCTAGACAAAGGTTCCCCTATCAGTTACGGAACCATAGCCGTTGGAATCAGCTCATTTGCTGATTTGGTTAAGCAGATATGGGCAAACTACGAAAACATGTCAGCACAGACGTCATTGCACATCAGCCACCTTGATGGTCGATTTCTTCAATATTGGAGGCCTGATCTGATCACATGGTCTTCTAGACAAAGGTTCCCCTATCAGTTACGGAACCATAGCCGTTGGAATCAGCTCATTTGCTGATGTGGATAAGAAGATATGGGCATAATACGAAAACATGTCAGCACAGACGTCATTGCACATCAGCCAACTTGATGGTCGATTTCGCTAGGGAAAACGACTCCGTTTTAAGAAGTGTAAAACATGAAAAAGATAGATATGCCTCTTATCTTTGCATGGCTACAAATTTCAGCCTTATTGCTTCAGTGAAACTCGAGATATAGCTGATATGGCAAAAGGTGTCGGAACTGAAACTGAACTGGATTTGCCCTTAATTCTAGTAATCTGAAATCACTCAAAGAAACTTGTGAAAAACACCAAAATACATAAAAATATAAAAGATCATAAACACAATTAGACTAAACAATAATAACTCGTATTTGACACAAAACATTAATAAAACATAACTAAAAACTATATAATTATACGAGTTATCAGTATAATAGGTGGGTGCATTTTTCTAACAATTTTCGTCATATTGTATGACAATTTTGATCAGCCAACTTGATGGTCGATTTTGTCAATATTGGAAGCCTGATCTGATCACATGGTCTTCTAGAAAAATGTTCCCCTGTCAGTTACTGATCCATAGCCGTTGGAATCAGCTCATTTGCTGATGTGGATAAGAAGATATGGGCAAAATACGAAAACAGGTCAGCAGAGACGTCATTGCACATCAGCCAACTTGATGGTCGATTTCGCTAGGGAAAACGACTCCGTTTCAAGAAGTGTAAAACATGAAAAAGATAGATATGCCTCTTAGCTTTGCACGGTTAAAATTTCAGCCTTATTGCTTCAGTGGAACTCCAGATATAGCTGATATGGCAAAAGGTGTCGGAATTGGAACTGAACTGGATTTGCCCTTAATTCTAGTAATCTGAAATCACTCAAAGAAACTTGTGAAAAACACCAAATTACATAAAAATATAAAAGATCATAAACACAATTAGACTAAACAATAATAACTCGTATTTGACACAAAACAATAATAAAACATAACTAAAAACTATATAATTATACGAGTTATCATGTCCCTAGTGGACGAGTTTAGTCTCGTGAGGGTTTACTAGGACGATACCCACAAACATTGAAGACATAAGAAAAACTAAAAATAATAATAATAATAATAATTACAACTAATCCTTCCAATATAAATTAGAGATAATCATTGGACAAGTCTTATAAACTAATCAATAGCTTAAAGAAATTCACAAAAAATCTTGCTTGAATATAAATAGTTTGAGTTAAGCCAATATTAACATAACATATTTCAATCAAAATAGTGCATATTTAAACTTAATCTCAACTTCTCACTATACTCTCATGATTTTCACTCTTTAAAGTAGTGGTAAAGTGTTTACACTCAATCAATCTTATGAAAACAGTTCTACCATATGCTTGCTTGTCCACCTATTCTCCACTATTTAGATCATACAACTTCATAAATCAAGAGGTCT
Organism: Fremontodendron californicum; assembly: GCA_030761205.1. Lineage (NCBI taxonomy): Eukaryota > Viridiplantae > Streptophyta > Magnoliopsida > Malvales > Malvaceae > Fremontodendron > Fremontodendron californicum. Next base: position 27,720,361 of record JAULJL010000009.1, read on the forward strand.
TTAATCAAGGTTGTAATGGGGCCAAGGAGTTGTAATGTGGTTAAAGAACAAAAGGATAAAGATATCACAAAGGTTCCAAAGAGTTCATAGAGTTTAGAGACATAATAAGATCATACAAATAAAACTTCTCAAAACTCTTATAAAGCACATAATAACATAGGCTAAATATTCATGTTGAGCCTTTGCTTCATTCTAATCAACTTTGTAACATCTTTTTCTTTACTTTAACTAGAAGTTCAAGAGATGATTTTTTTTTTTCAATATGGGAATGTATTTGACAATGATCCCTTTCTTTTTCTCTTGACTTTTTTTTTCCTTTTCTTCCCCCACACTTATCTTTTACTTCCAACTTAAATTTTCAACTAAAAATATCCCTTGTTATTTGCAATATGTCTCAAAATATATAATCCATCTTTAGAACAAGGGTAAGGATATAAGTATATTTACGCTAGGTGTAAGTTGTGGTTACCAATAAAATAGCATATTTAATGTAGGCTCAAATTGGCTCACTAGTGGGGATGTTCTCTTGGAACATTAATAATGGATGGCTGTTTGGCTCTGGTTATAATCCTAATGCCTCTATCATATTCATGTTATCACATGTATCAATATAGTCTCAAACGGTTTCAAGCAAGTTCTAGAGAATTATGTAATCATAAGAGCACTCAAGAAAGAAATTAGATTGATATGTATAATGCATCAATCATATAGGCTCAAAAACTCACAAGGATCATTATACAAGTCAATATTAAGTCTAAACATGCTTCTTTCTCAATCAACGTATCATATCAACATTGGCTCATAAAAATTAGTATCAAGCTTAATTCTCATGAAAATCTTCTCACTAATAACCAGTTTAGACCTATGCAATTCATATCTCACCATTGTAATAAAAAGGAACTAAAACACACTAAAGTTAATAATAATAATAATAATAATAATAATAATAATAATAATAAGGACTCATAAAAAAAATAATAGACAAAAATAAAAGAAATCCTAAATCCTTCCCCCACACTTAATTCTTACATTGTCCTCAATGTAAGTCTATTAACCCAAATGAAAGAATTATGTGCAAGAGAAAAGAACTAATAACATAAGAATATGAACAACTAAGACTCAAAACAAAACAAACTCATGCAACCTAAATAATCCTAAAATACTAAACAAAAAAATAACCAATAAACATAAAAAATAAAAATAAAATCAAAAAAATAAAAATAAAAATAATAAAAGAAAAAGGAAAAGAAAGAGAAAGAGAAAGCAAATCTGAATATGGCAGGTTGGCAATTTCTTCTTTAATTGGACTACCTTCCCAAGTAACACTTGAGTTAGTGTTTTGAACCTAACCAACACCCCTTCTTGGCTGTTTAGGATTTGCAAGATCATACAAGAAACTTCCCAAATTTGAGCGTTTGATAGGAAGCTTTCTTTGCACAAAAATGGATGCATTCTCCATTACAAGTATTATTTCATCATCCTTTGTAGTGCATTGCTCATCGAGGAATAGTGCATCTTTTGGTACTTGTTGAATGGCATCCACAAACAAACTGTTTAAGGTTTCCAGCATGTCTTGTTCATGTTCCTCCTCCTTGAACTTTGTGAATCTACTAGAAAAAGGTGGAGAAGAAACATTAGTAAAAATTGGAATCTTAAACGATACCTCAGGTGCCGAAATACTCTTATTTGAATCTGTGGCTTCATTATCCTCAAGAATAGAATCCATCTCAAATTTTGTCTCATCCTCATCTTGTTCTTCATTCCTCAAGGTCACAATAGTAGCATTCTCCTTTGGGTTAATCATTGTTTGGGCAGGGAGTTCTTCAGATCTTTGTGCTACCCATCCCACCATACTACTAGCCAATTGGCTCATTTGCTTTTCCAAACTCTGAATGCTTGCCCTTGTTTCCTGTTGAAATTGCAAAGTATCAGTAACAAGAGAATAGACAAGATGTTCTAAAGAAGTACCTGAGTTTTGAGTCATATGTGATCGCTGAAAAAGATCTGGTTCTTGAGACCATGATTGATTGAAGCTAGAAGGATGAGTGTAATTGGCATAAGGATCTACTTCTTGGTAATTTTTCGAGTAGCCATAATTAGTATGATTCCACCATCTCTCATGGTAAGTGTTTCAGAAATGATCATGCGATTGGTCTAGGAACCCTTGATGGCCTTGACATCCTCCCATGGCCAATTGTTGAACTGGGGAGGTGAGATTGGCTTGTTGATTCTCCATGTTCATGTATGCCACAAACTCTTCAAGTGTTAGATTGCTCAATTCCATTGTTTTTTTTTTTTTTTTTAAAATTTGAAAAGAAAAACCTGTATGTACAAGAAAATAAAACTAATTAGAACTGAAAATAAGAATAAACCAAGTAATAAATAAACTAAAGAAATCAATCCCCGGCAACGACGCCAAAAACTTGATGCACCCAAAAGAGTGTATCTTATTTAACCTTGCACTTAATAAAAAGAATCAATTGTAGGTATAGTAGTTAGCAAGGGTCGAGTCCTCAGGGATTGGGTTTTAGTTTATAAGTTAATAGTTTAAAACTTAAATTCAAGAACAATAAAAGAAAACGGGTTTTTGAAATCAGATTTAAACTAAAGTAAATAATAAGAATGAGAAAACAAATTAAGAAGAATCAAATAAGAAAAATATGGTTAAGGTTTCATTCTCCACCACTAGACATCATTAAGAATCAAGTTCATATCTATCAACATTAATTAGCTATCAAAGTTAACAACCGTAGATAACAACAAGCTCTGTTACCCCAATCTTTCCTTAGTTCGTCGTTAAATAGAAGAAGCTCTCTATTTAATCTCTAACTATCAAACAACCTAGAATAAGCTCTCTAAGTTCAATTTAATAGCAGCTTTATGATGATAAAGATAGGTTGATCTAAGCAACAAACACATAAGCTCGGATTGTTCAACTTAGGTTATGTTCCACTTTGTAATTATCGAAAACTTGACCATAATCATTAATCACAAATTGCCACTTATGAATAGGAAATCAAGACAATTACACGGATCAAGACTCCTAAACTAGCATTAGACAACTATCAAGATTTATCTAGTTGGCCACCTAAACAAATCAAAACATCATCATGAACAATTTTAATGGAAGAACATAAGCAACTTTCATAGAAAACAATGATAGATAGATTCTGAAAATTAATTACATAACATGTCTAGGGCTTTGAAATCACCCTTAACCAAATAAAAGTTTAGCCTAGCATAGGCATAGATAATATAGACATAAAACTAAAAAGAAAATAAAATAATGGAGAAGAAGAAGAAGAATAATGATGATCCTTGAGTCTCCTCAAAAGATGTCTAGTTTGTGGCTCAAAAGATGGTATTTATAGAGCTTTAAAACCCTGAGAATAAGTACTTGCCGCACAAGTAAGCCTAGAGGTGCAAAAATCACGCTTTTGCCTTTTTTTTTTTTCAGATTTGCGATTAGGGTTTTTCTGGCCGTAGGGTTCTTTAGGGAGATCTTCTAGCGCTATTTTGAGTACCCATTAATTATCCGATTTGGGCTCATAATATATCGTTGGAAAGAGAATCAAGTCATCTTCAAAAGTCAAGAAGGTAGTTTTTTCAAATAAAGAATCTAACATCATGTTTTTCTTACAACAAGCTCCGGAGGTCAAATCTGCCTGATTGCTTTTCAACCAGAAATTGATATTTTTGACTCCCAAGTCTTCTTCCATCTTGTGATTATGATTTTGTAAGCTCTTTACCATCATTATTGACATATTTTGACTTCATTCTCCTTATTGTACCTAAAATTCAAAAACATATTATAAGTAAACAAGATAAAGATCGAAAACATAACAAAAACTAAAAGTAGAAAGGCATAAAATGTATATTTTATGAGCTTATCAAATGAGCTTATTGGCTAGTAGTACGGTGGAATTAGTAGTACAAAGATCTCAAGCACTCCCTTCCCAATCGATGATTGATCCAAAGGAGAGTGTTAGTGCCACACAACTTGAGGATAATCAGAAAATCCAAGGGAACCCGAGGATGAGAAAGAACTAAAGATGGATTCAACTATTGAAGATAATGAAGCTTCAATTCCGAAAGAGAGTACTTCGGCACCTGAGGTAACGTTTAAGGTTCCACTTTTTACTAATGTTTCTTCTCCACCTTTTCCTAGTAGATTTGCAAAGTTCGAGGAGGAAGAACATGAACAACACATGCCGGAAACCTTAAACAACTTGTTTGTGGATGCCATTCAACAAGTATCAAAATATGCTCCAGTCCTCGATGAGATATGCACCACAAAGGATGATGGAATAATACTTGTAATGGAGAATGCATCCACTGTTGTGCAAAGAAAGCTTCCTCTCAAATGCATAAATTTGGGAAATTTCATGTATGAGCCTGACAAGCCTAAAATGCCAAGAAGGGGTGTTGGTTAGATTCAAAACACTAACTCAAGTGTTAATTGGGAAGGCAGCCCAATTAAAGAAGAAATTGCAAACCTTCCATATTCAGATTTGCTTTCTCTTTCTCTTTCTTTTCCTTTTTCTTTTATTATTTTTATTTTTATTTTTATTTTTATTGTTTTTCTTTTTATTTTTTATGTTTATTTGTTAATTTTTTGTTTAGTATTTTAGGATTATTTAGGTTGCATGGGTTTGTATTGTTTTGAGTCTTAGTTGTTCCTATTCTTATGTTATTAGTTCTTTTCTCTTACACATGATTCTTTCATTTGGGTTAATAGACATACATTGAGGACAATGTAAGAATTAAGTGTGGGGGGAATGATTTAGGATTTCTTTTATTTTTGTCTACTATTTGTTTTATGAGTCTTTATTATTATTATTATTATTATTATTATTTTTAGTGTGTTTTAGTTCCTTTTTAATACAATGATGAGATATGAATTGCATAGGTCTAAACTGGTTATTAGTGAGAAGATTTTCATGAGAATTAAGCTTGATACTAATTTTTATGAGCCAATGTTGATATGATATGTTGATTGAGAAAGAAGCATGTTTAGACTTGATATTGACTTGTATAATCATCCTTGTGAGTTTTTGAGCCTATATGATTGATGCATTATACATATCAATCTAATTTCTTTCTTGAGTGCTCTTATGATTACATGATTCTCTAGAACTTGCTTTAAACCGTTTGAGACTATATTGATACATTTGATAACATGAATATGATAGAGGCATTAGGATTATAACCAGGGCCAAACAGCTATCCATTATTAATGTTCCAAGAGAACCTCCCCACTAGTGAGCCAATTTGAGCCTACATTAAATATGCTATTTTATTGGTAACCACAACTTACACCTAGCGTAAATATACTTATATCCTTACCCTTGTTCTAAAGATGGATTATATATTTTGAGACATATTGCAAAAAACAAGGAACATTTTTAGTTGAAAATTTGGGTTGGAAACAAAAGATAAGTGTGGGGGAAGAAAAGAAAAGAAAAAGTCAAGAGAAAAAGAAAGGGATCATAGTCAAATACATTCCCATATTAATAAAAAAAAACTTCTCTTGAACTTCTAGTTAAAGTAAAGAAAAAGATGTTACAAAGTTGGTTAGAATGAAGCAAAGGCTCAACATGAATATTTAGCCTATGTTATTATGTGCTTTATAAGAGTTTTGAGAAGTTTTATTTGTATGATCTTATTATGTCTCTAAACTCTATGAACTCTTTGGAACCTTTGTAATATCTTTTATTCTTTAACCACATTACAACCCCTTGGCCCCATTACAACCTTGATTAAAGACCTCTTGATTTATGAAGTTGTATGATCTAAATAATGGAGAATAGGTGGACAAGCAAGCATATGGTAAAACTGTTTTCATGAGATTGATTGAGTGTAAACACTTTACCACTACTTTAATGAGTGAAAATCATGAGAGTATAGTGAGAAGTTGAGATTAAGTTTGAATATGCACTATTTTGATTGAAATATGTTATGTTAATATTGGCTTAACTCAAACTATTTACATTCAAGCAAGATTTTTTTGTGAATTTCTTTAAGCTATTGATTAGTTTATAAGACTTGTCCAATGATTATCTCTAATTTATATTGGAAGGATTAGTTATAATTATAATTATTATTATTTTTAGTTTTTCTTATGTCTTCAATGTTTGTGGGTATCGTCCTAGTAAACCCTCACGAGACCAAACCCGTCCACTAGGGACACCTAGGGGTTTAAAGGCTTGTGTCACATGCTAAGTGCCACCGTGATTTCCTACGAAAGTGGATTAGATTAGATTTTCTTATTTTATTTTTATTTTGTTTTTCTCGAGGACTAGCAAAAGCTAAGTGTGGGGGTATTTGATAAGCTCATAAAATATACATTTTATGCCTTTCTACTTTTAGTTTTTGTTATGTTTTCGATCTTTATCTTGTTTACTTATAATATGTTTTTGAATTTTAGGTACAATAAGGAGAATGAAGTCAAAAGATGTCAATATTGATGGTAAAGAGCTTACAAAATCATAATCACAAGATGGAAGAAGACTTGAGAGTCAAAAATATCAATTTCTGGTTGAAAAGCAATCAGGTAGATTTGACCTCTGGAGCTTGTTATAAAGAAAACATGATGTTAGATTCTTTATTTGAAGAAACGTCCTTCTTGACTTTTGAAGTTTACTTGATTATCTTTCCAACGATATATTATGGGCCCAAATCGGATTAGAAATGGGCATTCAAATGACGCTAGAAGATCTCCCTAAAGAACCCTGCGGCCAGAAAAACCCTAATCGCAAATCTGAAAAAAAGGCAAAAACGTGATTTTTGCACCTCCAGGCTTAATTGTGCGGCAAAGACTTATTCTCAGGGTTTTAAAGTTCTATAAATACCATTTTTTGAGCCACAAACTAGACATCTTTTGAGGAGACTCAAGGGATCATCATTATTCTTCTTCTTCTTCTCCATTCTTTTATTTTTCTTTTTAGATTTATGTATATATTATCTATGCTTATGTTATGCTAAACTTCTTTGGTTAAGGGTGATTTCAAAGCCCTAGACATGTTATGTAATTAATTTTCAGAATCTATCTATCATTGTTTTCTATCAAAGTTGCTTATGTTCTTCCATAAAAATTGTTCATGGTGATGTTTTGATTTGTTTAGGTGGCCAACTAGATAAATCTTGATAATTGCTAATGCTAGTTTAGGAGTCTTGATCCGTGTAATTGTCTTGATTTCCTATTCATAAGTGGCAATTTGTGATTAATGATTATGGTCAAGTTTTCAATAATTGCAAAGTGGAACATAACCTAAGTTGAACAATCCGAGCTTATGTATTTGTTGCTTAGATCAACCTATCTTTCTCATCATAAAGCTGCTATTAAATTGAACTTAGAGAGCTTATTCTAGGTTGTTTGATAGTTAGAGATTAAATTGAGAGCTTGTTCTATTTAACGACGAACTAAGGAAAGATTCGGGTAACAGAGCTTGTTGTTATCTACGGTTGTTAACTTTGATAGCTAATTAATGTTGATAGATATGAAATTGATTCTTAATGATGTCTAGTGGTGGAGAATGAAACCTTAACCATATTTTTCTCATATTTGATTAATTCTTATTTACTTGCTTTCTTCTTTGATTATAAGTCTTTAGTTTAAATTAATTTTAAAAACCTCCCCTTTTATTTTGTTTTCTTTGAATTTAGGTTTTAGACTAATAATTCTTAAACTAAAACTCAATCCCTTAGGACTCGACCCTTGCTAACTACTATACTTACAATTGATCTTTTTAGTGCAAGGTTAAATAAGATATACTTTTTTGGGTGCATCAAGTACACACCAAGAGGGTAAAGAAGCATTGGCCTCTCTACAAACACGAACAAATCACATCGGGACCAATGTCCCAATGTCCCAACGTCCTATCCTTACTACAAACAATTGTTGCAAGGATGGAGCTTGATTTGAACCCGTGGGGTTAACCCTTTGAACCCACTAACAAATTGAAATACCCTAACCCTAAGAAAGCCAAGATTCAGGTAATGGAAACTTAAACCCTTAGAAATCTTTGTTTCTAAGAACCTAGATAAGCTAAAATAGCTAGACCCTAAGAACGCTTGCTTCTAGAACCTAAGTTTGATAGGTTGAATGCCACAAAGAAAGAATTCTTTGATAAGTTCCTAAGTTCTGTCAAGAACTAAAAAGAGTAAATACTCTGAATAAAATCAAATTTAATCAATTCCTTGTTGTCTATGAAGTTGGCGGCTAAAACAGTGTATTTATAGCCTCCCTACAACCCTAATTCGACTAGCCCTAAGACTCCTAGTACAAATACTATTCCTTGGCAACCAAGGACGTCTAACCTAATAACAATAGGATCCGGCCAATCCTTCTCCAATATAGAATTCGACCAGACCTAAAACATAATAATAGAACTTCCTAAATATGGGCTAAACATGCTCAAGCCCAAACCTAATTAAATTAAAAGGATGTCCAATAAGTTTAATGAAGGTAGTCCCTATAGCTTATTGGACATATTAAATAAGTCATATAAGTTAGGCCCAAATGCCTAAGTAAATTGATAACTCGTATAATTATATAGTTTTTAGTTATGTTTTATTATTGTTTTGTGTCAAATACGAGTTATTATTGTTTAGTCTAATTGTGTTTATGATCTTTTATATTTTTATGTAATTTGGTGTTTTTCACAAGTTTCTTTGAGTGATTTCAGATTACTAGAATTAAGGGCAAATCCAGTTCAGTTCCAGTTCTGACACCTTTTGCCATATCAGCTATATCTGGAGTTTCACTGAAGCAATAAGGCTGAAATTTTAACCGTGCAAAGTTAAGAGGCATATCTATCTTTTTCATGTTTTACACTTCTTGAAACGGAGTCGTTTTCCCTAGCTAAATCAACCATCAAGTTGGCTGATGTGCAATGACGTCTGTCCTGAGCAGTTTTCGCATTTTGACCATATCGTCCGATACACATCAGCAAATGAGCTGATTCCAACGGCTATGGATCACTAACTGATAGGGGAACATTTTTCTAGAAGACCATGTGATCAGATAAAGCCTCCAATATTGAAGAAATCGACCATCAAGTTGGCTGATGTGCAATGACGTCTGTGCTGACCTGTTTTCGTATTTTGCCCATATCTTCTTCTCCACATCAGCAAATGAGCTGATTCCAACGGCTATGAATCAGTAACTCATAGGGGAACATTTTTCTAGAAGACCATGTGATCAGATCAGGCCTCCAAGATTGACAAAATCGACCATCAAGTTGGCTGATCAAAATGGTCATACAATATGACGAAAATTGTTAGAAAAATGCACCCACCTATTATACCTACCTTTGAAATTTGTAAAGCTTGTCTCTTGTCATTTAGCCCTCCAAAATGTGTATAAATAGAGGGCCTTGGATGATTGTAGAGGATCATATGGTACATAGGTAGGATATTAGCTATTGTAATAAAATTCTCTAAGTTTTCTTCTTCTTTCTTTTCTCTAGTTTTCTTTTTCTTTAGAAAGAGCAAGAGGTTGGATAATTAATATTCTTCTTCTTCTTCTTTCTTTCTTTTATTTTCTTCTTAGATTCTATTTAATTTTATGTTTATAGTGCCTATGCTAGGCTAAACTTTTATTTGGTTAAGGGTGATTTCAAAGCCCTAGACATGTTTTGTGATTGATTTTCAGATTCTATCTATCATTAATTTTCTATCAAAGTTGCTTATGTTCTTCTACAAGAATTGTTCATGATGTTGTCTAGATTTATTTAGGTGTACAACTAGATAGATCTTGATAATTATCTATTGCTAGTTTAGGAGTCTTGATCCGTGTAATTGTCTTGATTTCCTATTCATAAGTGGCAATTTGTGATTAATGATTATGGTCAAGTTTTCAATAATTGCAAAGTGGAACATAACCTAAGTTGAACAATCCGAGCTTATGTGTTTGTTGCTTAGATCAACCTATCTTTCTCATCATAAAGCTGCCATTAAATTGAATTTAGAGAGCTTATTCTAGGTTGTTTAATGGTTAGAGATTAAATAGAGAGCTTGTTCTATTTAACGACAAACTAAGGAAAGATTGGGGTAACAGAGCTTGTTGTTATCTACGGTTGTTAACTTTGATAGTTGGTTGATATTGATAGATCTGAAATTGATTCTTAATGATGTCTAGTGGTGGAGAATGAAACCTTAACCATATTTTTCATATTTGATTCTTCTTACTTACTTGTTTTCTTACTTTTAGTTTGCTTATTTTTTTATATTTATTTTTATTGGCTGGTTATACCGCCTAATTTGTATATTAACTTTGTTTTATTTTTATTGGCTGGTTATACCGCCTAATTTAGTATATATATTTTTATTGGCTGGTTATACCGCCTAATTTAGTATATATATTTTTATTGGCTGGTTATACCGCCTTGCATCTTATTCTTATTATTTACTTTAGTTTAAATCTGGCTTCAAAAACCCCTTTTCTTTTATTGTTTTCTTTGAACGTAAGTTATAAACTATTAACTTATAAACTAAAACCCAATCCCTGAGGACTCAACCCTTGCTAACTACTATACTTACAATTGATCTTTTTAGTGCAAGGTTAAATAAGATACACTCTTTTGGGTGCATCATAAATACAAGACCCAAATAACCCATCTAATTAGGCGCCACCTCATTAATGAATTGGTCCCCACTTCATGTTTAAATAAGTGCCACTTGTATTCCTCTAAGGCAGCCCATGTGAAGCTTGGATCACATGGACCAAGTCTTGTTCTCCCTTATTCAAGTAGCCCAACTTAAATGCCTTGATATTGCTCAAAAGACTTATAGATTCTGCCCAAGTCCTTTGCTGGCCTTCCTTTCTTGATTCAGCCCAAGTAGAAGCCTTGCTTAGCTTCTTGAAAACTTGATGGATCTTGGATCCTATCATTTCCCTTTCCTTGAAAGGATTCGACCTCGAATCATGGCCTGTATAATAAGGAGGAAGATCAAAAACAATAAAAGTAGTAAAAACATTATACTAACCTTGAAGATCCACTTTAGAAGCATTAGCATTAATGTTCTCAAGGATTTGGCAGCTTCTCTTTGAAGAAAGCTATGGAACGTCTATCATGCAACAAAACAACTCCAATCTCTATCCCTGTCACATCACATTCAAGCGTAAAAGTCTTATTAAAGTTAGGTAATGCTAACATAAGTGTAGAACATAACCTTTTCTCTAATAATAGCAATTGCACAAAGTTCCTTAAAACAAAAATCAGTTTGATTAAATGCCATGTATAAATAAGAAAAATCAGTATCATTGGCATACAAACCTTGCATGTATACGAAACTAAGTATTTGAGCATTCTTAAAAACGTGAAACACATACCTTATTGGTAAAACACCATAATCAATGTTCCTCTTACCTTGCTTGTGACAAGTAATATAAGAAGTACGTACTTTGCTTGTATCAATGTTAAGTAGTATAAAATTAATTGGATGCTCAATCTCAATTGTATGCCCAATGCCTTTTACGGAAGGCAACCCATTCGGCTTCCCCTTTGAAAATACATGCTTGAACACCTACAATAAGGAAAAAGACAAACTAGGAAGAGGGTTGTTAGTTTGATCATTAGTAAAAACCTCACTCTCTTTTGCATACAAACTCTTCTTTGTCTTTTCTTTTCTCTCTTGTGGCATCATTCTCTTTTTTTCAGCCAGTTCTCTTTTTTTTCTCACTATCTTTCTCCTCTCTTTTTTCGGCCTCTCTCTCATTTTTCTGTTCTCTCTTTTTTTCCTCATGTGTTTCGGCCACACTCTCATTTTTCTTTTCTCTCATGTTTCTTTCTTGTGTTTCGGCCTCACTCTTTCTTTTTTGCTCACTCTCATTTTTCAGCTTCAATTTCAATTGGTCCTCATATACCTGTTTTGGAGTTAAAGGAACAAGCTTGATTGTTTTTACATCCTTTATAAAAGCTATACCTATTCCTAAACTCATCATGAATTACTTTCCTATCATACTGCCACGGCCTACCCAACAAAATATGGCTAGTATGTGTAGGTACTACATCACAAAGCACCTCATCACTATACCTCCCAATGGTAAAAGGTACCAAAACCTGCTTATTAACCTCTACCTCCTCACATTCAGTCAACCATTGCAACTTATAAGGTTTGGGATGTTCTAGTAAAGGTAAGCTCAACTTCTCAACTAGGATGGTACTAGCTATATTGGTGCAACTTTCCCCATCAATAAAAATACTATATACCCGGTCATTTACAAACATCTAGTACGAAATATGTTCTCTCTTCGCTGCTCCATATAATCCATATTAAATTGCGTATTGAGAGAATACCTTTCAACAAGAGACTCACCTACTACGGGATCTTGTAGATTTCTATTCACTACCTCTTGTTAACCCATCCTATCTCTCATCTCCTCCAACACCAATTTTAACCGTTCAGATTCTTGTTGCATAGCATGCAACATAGAGGATAAGCAATCCACCTTCTTCTTAGGTGTTGAGTCACTCTTGTGATACATCTTTGAAGTTGCTAGAAAACAAATTGTTAGTGATAAAAAAAATAACTCACACACTCCCTTAGTGTTTACACTCAAATATGATATCACTCCAACTCTTGTTTGCACTCTTTTACGCTTTTTCTTTAATAAACTTACTCACTCTTTCCTTTTACCACTCTATTTCCTCTTTCAAGCTCTTTAGGAACTACAAGAACTCTTCAAGAGCTCCCTTGCTTAATTCTACCTAGCAAAATGATTCAAGAAACAAGAAATCCAATTAGTAAAAGGTAAAAACAAGAACAAGATTACCAAGATTTCACTTCTTTCCCCTTTCTTGGGATCTTTTTCGAATCTTTCTTTCTTTTTCTGCCTATTCGAACACTTTTTTTTTCAAGAACGAGACTTCTTGATTTTTTTGAAATCTCGGATGAACTTTTTTTTTCTTTCTTCAGACTGTTCGAATGCCCCTCTGAATTCTTGAATTTTTTTTCCAAGATTCGGATCACGAATCAATAAGAAGAAATTTTAATAGATCAAGAATTCAAGAAACGAAATCTTGATCTAAACCATTTTTCAAGACTAAAACCCCAAAAGTAAATAGCCTAAAAACTATAACCCTAGGAAAAATGCCTAAAGCTATAACCCTAAGGCAAATATTTTTGAAACCCCAAAATATTGTTAGTGATAATCCAGACAAAAAGCCTGATTGGAACCTGAGCTCTGAATACCAACTAATGTGAACCCGTGGGGTTAAACCCTTTGAACCCACTAATAAATTGAAATACCCTAACCCCAAGAAAGCCAAGATTCAGGAAATGGAAACTTAAACCCTTAGAAATCTTAGTTCTAAGAATCCAGATAAGCTAAACTAGCTAGACCCCAAAAACGCTTGTTTTTAGAATCTAAGTTTGATAGTTTGAACGCCACAAAGAAAGAAATATTTAATAAGTTCCTAAGTTCTGTTAAAAACTAAAAAGAGTAAATACTCACTGAATAAAATCAGATTTAATCAATTCCTTGTTGTCTATAAAGTAGGCGGCCAAAACAATGTATTTATAGCCTCCCTGATGCACTCGGAAAAGTATATCTTAATTTAAACCTTGCACTAACAATAATATCAATTGTAGAGTATAGTAGAAGCAAGGGTCAAATCCACAGGGATTGGTGCCTAGTTTATAAATTACTAGTTTAAAACTTAAATTCAAGAACAATAAAAGAAAAGGGGGTTTTTAAAAGAATTTTAAAAATTAAGAAAACAAGAAAAATAAGATGAAATCAAATATAAGAGAAATATGGCTAAATGTTCATTCTCCACCACTAAACATCTTTAAGAATCAAATTCAGATCTATCAACATCAATTAGCTATCAAAGTTAACAACCGTAGATAACAAAATCCTGTGTTACCCCAATCCTTCCTTAAGAAGTGGAGACTCAAATAGGGCAATTGGCAACAACCATGAGTCAAATGCAAGCAAGGGATTCTGGGAAATTACCTTCCCAAACCATAGTGAATCCAAGAGAGAATGCCAACGCTATAACTTTAAGAAGTGGGAAACAGCTAGAGACACCACAAAATGATAGTGCTCAAGGGGAAAACAACACCATGGCATCCTCTTCACATCCCAACGAGCCACTAAAAAAGGTAATTCCTAAACCATCCTTTCCTTCTTATATAACTCCTCCACCTTTTCCTAGCAGGTTAGCAAAGTCCAAGAAGGAGGAGCAAGAGAAGGAAATTTTGGAAACTTTCCGGAAAGTAGAGGTGAACATTCCTTTACTAGATGCTATCAAGCAAGTGCCAAGATATGCCAAGTTCCTAAAAGAGTTGTGCACATCTAAACGGAAGTTGAAATGGAATGAAAAGGTAAGTGTAGGGGAGAATGTGTCAGCTGTTCTTCAAAAGAAACTCCCACCTAAATGCAAGGATCCAGGTATGTTTACCATTCCTTGTAAGATAGGGAACACCAGGTTTGAGCGTGCTATGCTAGATCTAGGGGCATCTATTAATGTCATGCCATATTCAATTTATGCTTCATTGAATCTAGGACCATTAGAGGAAACCGGTGTTATAATACAACTTGCTGACTGTTCTAACACTTACCCAAGAGGAGTTGTAGAAGACGTTCTTGTACAGGTTAATGAATTGGTTTTTCCCGCTGACTTTTATGTTATTGAGATGGAAGATGAGATGTCTTCTAATACCACACCTATTCTATTAGGGAGACCATTCTTGAAAACAGCAAGAACTAAAATAGATGTACATGATGGCACTTTAACTATGGAATTTGATGGTGAAATAATTCGCTTTAACATTTTTGAGGCCATGAGATATCCTAGTGACCATGTGGAAGGGGCACTAGAATCTTTACACTCGCTGCCACCTAAAGATGCAAGGTTTGATGTTTCATTTATTGATTTGCCTTTATCTAATGAGAAACTTCTACCTTCCATTTTGCAGGCACCAACTTTAGAGTTGAAACCACTACCGAACCACTTGAAATATGTTTTCTTAGGTGAAAAGGACACACTACCGGTTATCATTGCCAAAGAGCTCACACCTTTGCAAGAAGAGCGACTTATCCGGGTGCTTAGAGAGCATAAAACAGCAATTGGTTGGACAATTGCCGATATCAAGGGAATAAGCCCATCTATGTGCATGCATCGGATTTTGTTAGAGGAGGCGTCCAAACCAACAAGAGAAGCACAAAGAAGATTGAACCCTCCTATGATGGAGGTTGTGAAAAAGGAGATACTGAAGCTCCTAGATGTTGGAGTGATCTATCCTATCTCGGATAGCAAATGGGTGAGCCCGGTCCAGGTGGTTCCAAAGAAATCAGGTGTAATGGTGGTAACAAATAATGAGAATGAACTTGTTCCAACTAGGATTCAAACAGGGTGGCGAGTTTGTATTGATTATCGAAAACTTAATTCCACAACTCGCAAAGACCACTTTCCTTTACCTTTTATTGATCAAATGCTTGAAAGGTTAGCTGGCCATTCTCACTATTGTTTTCTTGATGGTTTTTCAGGTTATAATCAGATTGCCATTGCTCCGGAGGACCAAGAGAAAACAACATTCACATGTCCATTTGGTACTTTTGCATACCGGCGTATGCCATTTGGTCTTTGTAATGCACCAGCTACATTCCAAAGGTGTATGGTTAGCATATTTTCAGATTATGTAGAGAACATCATAGAAGTGTTTATGGATGATTTTAGTGTCTATGGTGATTCTTTTGATAGATGTCTAGAGAACCTTACACTTGTACTTGAAAGATGCATGGAAACTAACCTTGTTTTGAATTGGGAAAAATGTCACTTTATGGTAGAACAAGGAATAGTTTTGGGCCATGTTATTTCTTCTAGAGGGATAGAGGTTGATAGATCTAAAATAGATATTATGCATTCTTTACCACCTCCCACAAATGTGAGAGAGGTTCGTTCTTTTCTTGGACATGCAGGTTTCTATAGGAGATTTATCAAAGACTTCTCAAAGATCACATTACCTCTTTGCAAGCTACTACGAAAAGATGTGGTTTTCCACTTTGATGATAAATGCAAAGAGGCGTTTGAAACATTGAAGGGACTCTTGACATCAGCTCCTATCATGCAACCACCAGATTGGAATATACCTTTTGAAATCATGTGTGATGCTAGTGACTATGCCATTGGAGCTGTTTTGGGCCAACGGGTTGGCAAAGCCTCACATGCCATTTATTATGCCTCTCGAACTCTTAATGATGCTCAATTGAACTATTCCACTACTGAAAAAGAACTTTTGGCTGTTGTATTTGCTTTAGAAAAATTTCGATCTTATTTAATTGGTACTAAAGTAATTGTATTTTCTGACCATGCAGCCCTTAGGTACTTACTCACTAAGAAGGAGGCCAAACCAAGGTTGATTAGATGGATACTTCTCTTACAAGAGTTTGATTTGGAGATAAAAGATAAGAGAGGTAGTGACAACTTGGTTGCAGACCATCTTAGCCGTTTAGTTCATGAAGAGGATGCACTACCCTTGAATGAGAACTTTCCGGATGAGCAACTTCTTTTTATAAGTACAACAACTCCTTGGTATGTTGATATTGTTAATTACTTAGTTACCAAGAAGTTGCCACAAGAGTTGACACAAGCTCAAAGAAATAAGATCAAGAGTGATGCCAAATACTACATATGGGATGATCCTTACCTTTGGAAGCATTGCTCCGATCAGATTATAAGAAGGTGTGTACTCGAAACTGAATTTCAATCTATTCTCACCTTTTGTCACTCTTATGCATGTGGAGGACACTTTGGATCCAAAAGAACAGCCATGAAAGTTCTTGATTCTGGATTTTATTGGCCTACTATATTCAAAGATGCATACCTCTTTTGCAAGTCATGTGATCGTTGCCGAAGAACAGGTAACTTAGGTGCTAGAAATCAAATGCCTCAAACTCCAATACTTATTGTTGAAATTTTTGATGTATGGGGCATGGATTTCATGGAACCTTTTCCTTCTTCTTTTGGTAATCTTTATATTTTACTTGCCGTTGATTATGTTTCGAAGTGGGTGGAAGCAAAATCCACTAGGACTAATGACTCTAAAGTTGTTTCAGATTTTGTCAAGACTAACATCTTTGCTAGGTTTGGAACACCAAAGGCCATAATCAGCGATAGAGGTACTCACTTTTGCAATAGGACTATGGAAGCACTTTTGAGGAAGTATAACATCACACTCAAGGTTTCCACCTCAAACTAGTGGGCAAGCTGAATTGTCAAATCGAGAAGTTAAGTCCATCCTTGAAAAGACAGTTAATCCAAATAGAAAGGATTGGAGTTCACGACTTGATGATGCACTTTGGGCTTATAGGACAGCATATAAGACACCCATTGGTATGTCTCCTTATCGACTTGTTTATGGTAAGCCTTGTCATCTTCCGGTTGAGTTGGAACATGATGCACCCAAATGAGTGTATCTTATTTAACCTTGCACTAAAAAGATCAATTGTAAGTATAATGATTAGCAAGGGTCGAGTCCTCAGGGATTGGGTTTTAATCTATGAGTTATTAGTTTATAACTTACGTTCAAAGAAAACAATAAAAGAAAAGGGGTTTTTGAAGCCAGATTTAAACTAAAGTAAATAATAAGAATAAGATGCAAGGCGGTATAACCAGCCAATAAAAATATATATACTAAATTAGGCGGTATAACCAGCCAATAAAAATATATATACTAAATTAGGCGGTATAACCAGCCAATAAAAATAAAACAAAGTTAATATACAAATTAGGCGGTATAACCAGCCAATAAAAATAAATATACTTTTAAAAATAAGCAAACTAGAAAGTAAGAAAACAAGTAAGTAAGAAGAATCAAATATGAAAAATATGGTTAAGGTTTCATTCTCCACCACTAGACATCATTAAGAATCAATTTCAGATCTATCAATATCAACCAACTATCAAAGTTAACAACCGTAGATAACAACAAGCTCTGTTATCCCAATCTTTCCTTAGTTTGTCGTTAAATAGAACAAGCTCTCTATTTAATCTCTAACCATTAAACAACCTAGAATAAGCTCTCTAAATTCAATTTAATGGTAGCTTTATGATGAGAACGATAGGTTGATCTAAGCAACAAACACATAAGCTCAGATTGTTCAACTTAGGTTATGTTCCACTTTGCAATTATTGAAAACTTGACCATAATCATTAATCACAAATTGCCACTTATGAATAGGAAATCAAGACAATTACACGGATCAAGACTCCTAAACTAGCAATAGATAATTATCAAGATCTATCTAGTTGTACACCTAAATAAATCAAGACAACATCATGAACAATTCTTGTAGAAGAACATAAGCAACTGATGCACCCAAAAGAGTGTATCTTATTTAACCTTGCACTAAAAAGATCAATTGTAAGTATAGTAGTTAGCAAGGGTCGAGTCCTCAGGGATTGGGTTTTAGTTTATAAGTTGATAGTTTAAAACTTAAATTCAAGAACAATAAAAGAAAAGGGGTTTTTGAAGCCAGTTTTAAACTAAAGTAAATAATAAGAATAAGATGCAAGGCGGTATAACCAGCCAATAAAAATATATATACTAAGCAAGGCGGTATAACCAGCCAATAAAAATATATATACTAAATTAGGCGGTATAACCAGCCAATAAAAATAAAACAAAATTAATATACAAATTAGGCGGTATAACCAGCCAATAAAAATAAATATACTTTTAAAAATAAGCAAACTAGAAAAGTAAGAAAACAAGTAAGAAGAATCAAAAATGAAAAATATGGTTAAGGTTTCATTCTCCACCACTAGACATCATTAAGAATCAATTTCAGATCTATCAATATCAACCAACTATCAAAGTTAACAACCGTAGATAACAACAAGCTCTGTTATCCCAATCTTTCCTTAGTTTGTCGTTAAATAGAACAAGCTCTCTATTTAATCTCTAACCATCAAACAACCTAGAATAAGCTCTCTAGATTCAATTTAATGGCAGCTTTATGATGAGAAAGATAGGTTGATCTAAGCAACAAACACATAAGCTCGGATTGTTCAACTTAGGTTATGTTCCACTTTGCAATTATTGAAAACTTGACCATAATCATTAATCACAAATTGCCACTTATGAATAGGAAATCAAGACAATTACACGGATCAAGACTCCTAAACTAGCAATAGATAATTATCAAGATCTATCTAGTTGTACACCTAAACAAATCAAGACAACATCATGAACAATTCTTGTAGAAGAACATAAGCAACTTTGATAGAAAATTAATGATAGATAGAATCTGAAAATCAATCACAAAACATGTCTAGGGCTTTGAAATCACCCTTAACCAAATAGAAGTTTAGCCTAGCATAGGCATTGTAAACATAAACATAAAATTAAAGAAAATCTAAGAAGAAAATAAAAGAAAGAAAGAAGAAGAGGAAGAATATTAATTATCCAACCTCTTGCTCTCTCTAAAGAAAAAGAAAACTAGAGAAAAGAAAGAAAACTAGAGAAAAGAAAGAAGAAGAAAACTTAGAGAATTTTATTAAAATGGCTAATATCCTACCTATGTACAATATGATCCCTTACAATCATCCAAGGCCCTCTATTTATACACATTTTGGAGGGCTAAATGACAAGAGACAAGCTTTACAAATTTCAAAGGTAGGTATATGACGATTTTGATCAGCCAACTTGATGGTCGATTTCGTCAATATTGGAGGCCTGATCTGATCACATGGTCTTCTAGACAAAGGTTCCCCTATCAGTTACGGAACCATAGCCGTTTGAATCAGCTCATTTGCTGATGTGGTTAAGCAGATATGGGCAAAATACAAAAACATGTCAGCACAGACGTCATTGCACATCAGCCACCTTGATGGTCGATTTATTCAATATTGGAGGCCTGATATGATCACATGGTCTTCTAGACAAAGGTTCCCCTATCAGTTACGGAACCATAGCCGTTGGAATCAGCTCATTTTCTGATGTGGATAAGAAGATATGGGCATAATACGAAAACATGTCAGCACAGACGTCATTGCACATCAGCCAACTTGATGGTCGATTTCGCTAGGGAAAACGACTCCGTTTTAAGAAGTGTAAAACATGAAAAAGATAGATATGCCTCTTAGCTTTGCATGGCTACAAATTTCAGCCTTATTGCTTCAGTGAAACTCGAGATATAGCTGATATGGCAAAAGGTGTTGGAACTGAAACTGAACTGGATTTGCCCTTAATTCTAGTAATCTGAAATCACTCAAAGAAACTTGTGAAAAACACCAAAATACATAAAAATATAAAAGATCATAAACACAATTAGACTAAACAATAATAACTCGTATTTGACACAAAACAATAATAAAACATAACTAAAAACTATATAATTATACGAGTTATCACACCCCCACACTTAGATTGTTGCTAGTCCCTAGCAACGACTCAATAAAAATAAAATAAGAAAATCTAATCTAATCTAATCCATTTTCGTAGGAAATCACGGTGGCACTTAGCATGTGACACAAGCCTTTAAACCCCTAGGTGTCCCTAGTGGACGAGTTTAGTCTCGTGAGGGTTTATGATGCACCCAAAAGAGTGTATCTTATTTAACCTTGCACTAAAAAGATCAATTGTAAGTATAGTAGTTAGCAAGGGTCGAGTCCTCAGGGATTGGGTTTTAGTTTATAAGTTAATAGTTTAAAACTTAAATTCAAGAACAATAAAAGAAAAGGGGTTTTTGAAGCCAGATTTAAACTAAAGTAAATAATAAGAATAAGATGCAAGGCGGTATAACCAGCCAATAAAAATATATATACTAAATTAGGCGGTATAACCAGCCAATAAAAATATATATACTAAATTAGGCGGTATAACCAGCCAATAAAAATAAAACAAAGTTAATATACAAATTAGGCGGTATAACCAGCCAATAAAAATAAATATAAAAAATAAGCAAACTAAAAGTAAGAAAACAAATAAGTAAGAAGAATCAAATATGAAAAATATGGTTAAGGTTTCATTCTCCACCACTAGACATCATTAAGAATCAATTTCAGATCTATCAATATTAACCAACTATCAAAGTTAACAACCGTAGATAACAACAAGCTCTGTTATCCCAATCTTTCCTTAGTTTGTCGTTAAATAGAACAAGCTCTCTATTTAATCTCTAACCATCAAACAACCTAGAATAAGCTCTCTAGATTCAATTTGATGGCAGCTTTATGATGAGAAAGATAGGTTGATCTAAGCAACAAACACATAAGCTCGGATTGTTCAACTTAGGTTATGTTCCACTTTGCAATTATTGAAAACTTGACCATAATCATTAATCACAAATTGCCACTTATGAATAGGAAATCAAGACAATTACACGGATCAAGACTCCTAAACTAGCAATAGATAATTATCAAGATCTATCTAGTTGTACACCTAAATAAATCAAGACAACATCATGAACAATTCTTGTAGAAGAACATAAGCAACTTTGATAGAAAATTAATGATAGATAGAATCTGAAAATCAATCACAAAACATGTCTAGGGCTTTGAAATCACCCTTAACCAAATAGAAGTTTAGCCTAGCATAGGCATTGTAAACATAAACATAAAATTAAAGAAAATCTAAGAAGAAAATAAAAGAAAGAAAGAAGAAGAGGAAGAATATTAATTATCCAACCTCTTGCTCTCTCTAAAGAAAAAGAAAACTAGAGAAAAGAAAGAAAACTAGAGAAAAGAAAGAAGAAGAAAACTTAGAGAATTTTATTAAAATGGCTAATATCCTACCTATGTACAATATGATCCCTTACAATCATCCAAGGCCCTCTATTTATACACATTTTGGAGGGCTAAATGACAAGAGACAAGCTTTACAAATTTCAAAGGTAGGTATAATAGGTGGGTGCATTTTCTAACAATTTTCGTCATATATGACGATTTTGATCAGCCAACTTGATGGTCGATTTTGTCAATTTTGGAGGCCTTATCTGATCACATGGTCTTCTAGACAAATGTTACCCTATCAGTTACTGATCCATAGCCGTTGGAATCAGCTCATTTGCTGATGTGGATAAGAAGATATGGGCATAATACGAAAACAGGTCAGCACAGACGTCATTGCACATCAGCCAACTTGATGGTCGATTTCGCTAGGGAAAACGACTCCGTTTCAAGAAGTGTAAAACATGAAAAAGATAGATATGCCTCTTAGCTTTGCATGGCTACAAATTTCAGCCTTATTGCTTCAGTGAAACTCGAGATATAGCTGATATGGCAAAAGGTGTCGGAACTGGAACTGAACTGGATTTGCCCTTAATTCTAGTAATCTGAAATCACTCAAAGAAACTTGTGAAAAACACCAAAATACATAAAAATATAAAAGATCATAAACAAAATTAGACTAAACAATAATAACTCGTATTTGACACAAAACAATAATAAAACATAACTAAAAACTATATAATTATACGAGTTATCACACCCCCACACTTAGATTGTTGCTAGTCCCTAGCAACGACTCAATAAAAATAAAATAAGAAAATCTAATCTAATCCATTTTCGTAGGAAATCACGGTGGCACTTAGCATGTGACACAAGCCTTTAAACCCCTAGGTGTCCCTAGTGGACGAGTTTAGTCTCGTGAGGGTTTACTAGAACGATACCCACAAACATTGAAAAACTAAAATATAAATAAACTACATATACTAAAAATATTTACTCCTAATCCTTTCAATACAAATTAGAGACAATCTTTGAACAAGTCTTATAAACTAATCAATAGCTTAAAGAATTTCACAAAAAATCATGCTTGAATGTAAATTGTTTGAGTTAAGCCAATATTAACATAACATATTTCAATCAAAATAGTGCATATTCAACTTAATCTCAACCTCTCACATGGGATACTCTCATGATTTTCACTCTTTAAAGTAGTGGTAAAGTGTTTACACTCAATCAATCTCATGAAAACAGTTCTACCATATTCTTGCTTATCCACCTATTCTCCACTATTTAGATCATACAACTTCATGAATCAAGAGGTCTTTAATCAAGGTTGTGATGGGGCCAAGGGGTTTTAATGTGGTTGAAGAACAAAAGGATAAAGATATCACAAAGGTTCCAAAGAGTTCATAAAGTTTAGAGACATAAAAAGATCATACAAATAAAACTTCTCAAAACTCTTATAAAGCACATAATAACATAGGCTAAATATTCATGTTGAGCCTTTGCATCATTCTAACCAACTTTGTAACATCTTTTTTTTTTTACTTTAACTAGAAGTTCAAGAGAAGTTTTTTTTTTTTTTTTTTTAATATGGGAATGTATTTGACAATGATCCCTTTCTTTTTCTCTTGACTTTTTTCTTTCTTTTCCCCCCACACTTATTTCTTGTTTCTAACCCAAATTTTCAATAAATCTTCCTTGTCTTTGCAACTTGTCTCAAAACATGCTAATTCATCTTTGGAACAAAGGTAAAGATATAAGTATATTTAGGTTAGGGACAAGTTATGGTTACCAAAGAGATAGCTTATTCAATGTAGGCTCAAATTGGTTCACTAAGGGTGTGTTCTCTTGGAACATTAATAATGGATGGCTGTTTGGCTCTGGTTATAATCCTAATGCCTCTATCATATTCATGTTGTCACATGCATCAATATAGTCTCAAATGGTTTAAAGCAAGTTCTAGAGAATCATGTAATCATAAGAGCACTCAAGAAAGAAATTAGATTGATATGTATAATGCATCAATCATATAGGCTCAAAAACTCACAAGGATGATTATACAAGTCAGATTAAGTCTAAACATGCTTCTTTCTCAATCAACATATCATATTAACATTGGCTCATAAAAAAAATTGATATCAAGCTCAATTCTCATGAAAATCTTCTCACTAATAACTCTGTTTTAGACTTATGCAATCCATATCTCATCATTGTATTAAAAAGGAACTAAAACACACTAAAAATAATGATAAAGACTCATAAAAAAAAATAGTAGACAAAAATAAAAGAAATCCTAAATCATTCCCCCCACACTTAATTCTTAC
Source organism: Fremontodendron californicum (assembly GCA_030761205.1). Lineage (NCBI taxonomy): Eukaryota > Viridiplantae > Streptophyta > Magnoliopsida > Malvales > Malvaceae > Fremontodendron > Fremontodendron californicum. The sequence continues at coordinate 27,744,371 of JAULJL010000009.1, forward strand.
ATTGTCCTCAATGTAAGTCTATTAACCCAAATGAAAGAATCATGTGTAAGAGAAAAGAACTAATAACATAAGAATAGGAACAACTAGACTCAAAACAAAACAAAACAAACTCATGCAACCTAAATAATCCTAAAATACTAAAGAAAAATTAACAAGTAAACATAAAAAGATTAAAATCAAACTGACAAGGTATGTCTCAAGTCTCCCTTACTCAGACCTTGTTCAGAATGAATACTTCTAAATTGCTTAAAACACAACAAACTTTTTTTTTTTGTTGAAAAGAACTAATAAACAAAATAAACTTATGCAGCCTAAATGAATTTAAAAGCAGTAAACACAATTAACAAAGAAACATAAGAAATAAAAATAATAAAAATAATAAAAGAAAAAGGAAAAGAAAGAGAAAGCAAATCTGAATATGGAAAGTTGGCAATTTCATCTTTAATTGGGCTGCCTTCCCAATTAACACTTGAGTTAGTGTTTTGAATCTAACCAACACCCCTTCTTGGCTTTTTAGGCTTGTCAGGCTCATACATGAAATTTCCCAAATTTATGCGTTTGAGAGGTAGCTTTCTTTGCACAACAGTGGATGCATTCTCCATTACAAGTATTATTCCATCATCCTTGGTGGTGCATATCTCATCGAGGAATGGTGCATCTTTTGGTACTTGTTGAATGACATCCACAAACAAACTGTTTAAGGTTTCCAGCGTGTCTTGTTCATGTTCATCCTCCTTGAACTTTGCGAATCTACTAGGAAAAGGTGGAGAAGAAACATTAGTAAAAATTGGAATCTCAAACGTTACCTCAGGTGCCGAAATACTCTTATTTGGATCATTGGCTTCATTATCCTCAAGAATAGAATTCATCTCTAATTTTGTCTCATCCTCATCTTGTTCCTCATTCCTCAAGGTCACAATAGTAGCATTCTCCTTTGGGTTAATCATCGTTTGGGCAGGGAGTTCTTCAGATCTTTGTGCTACCCATCCCACCATACTACTAGTCAATTGGATCATTTGCTTTTCCAAACTCTGGATGCTTGCCCTTGTTTCCTGTTGAAATTGCAAAGTATCAGTAACAAAAGAATAGATAAGATCTTCTAAAGAAGTACCTGAGTTTTGAGTCATATGTGGTGGTTGAAAAAGATCTGGTTCTTGGGACCATGATTGATTGAAGCTAGATGGATGAGTGTAATTGGCATAAGGATCTACTTCTTGGTAATTTTTCGAGTAGCAACTTTGATAGAAAATTAATGATAGATAGAATCTAAAAATCAATTATAAAACATGTCTAGGGCTTTGAAATCACCCTTAACAAAATAGAAGTTTAGCCTAGCATAGGCATTGTAAACATAAACATAAAATTAAAGAGAATCTAAGAAGGAAATAAAAGAAAGAAAGAAGAAGAAGAAAATAAAGAAAAAGAAAACTAGAGAAAAGAAAGAAGAAGAAAACTTAGAGAATTTTATTACAATGGCTAATATCCTACCAATCTACCATCTCTCTTACAATCATCCAAGGCCCTCTATTTATACACATTTTGGAGGGCTAAATGACAAGAGACAAGCTTTACAAATTTCAAAGGTAGGTATAATAGGTGGGTGCATTTTCTAACAATTTTCGTCATACATGACGATTTTGATCAGCCAACTTGATGGTCGATTTTGTCAATTTTGCAGGCCTTATCTGATCACATGGTCTTCTAGAAAAATGTTACCCTATCAGTTACTGATCCATAGCCATTGGAATCAGCTCATTTGCTGATGTGGATAAGAAGATATGGGCAAAATACGAAAACAGGTCAGCACAGACGTCATTGCACATCAGCCAACTTCATGGTCGATTTCGCTAGGGAAAACGACTCCGTTTCAAGAAGTGTAAAACATGAAAAAGATAAATATGCCTCTTAGCTTTGCACGGCTACAAATTACAGCCTTATTGCTTCAGTGAAACTCGAGATATAGCTGATATGGCAAAAGGTGTCGGAATTGGAACTGAACTGGATTTACCCTTAATTCTAGTAATCTAAAATCACTCAAAGAAACTTGTGAAAAACACCAAAATACATAAAGATCATAAACACAATTAGACTAAACAATAATAACTCGTATTTGACACAAAACAATAATAAAACATAACTAAAAACTATATAATTATACGAGTTATCACACCCCCACACTTAGATTGTTGCTAGTCCCTAGCAACGACTCAATAAAAATAAAATAAGAAAATCTAATCTAATCCACTTTCGTAGGAAATCACGGTGGCACTTAGCATGTGACACAAGCCTTTAAACCCCTAGGTGTCCCTAGTGGACGAGTTTAGTCTCGTGAGGCTTTACTAAAACGATACCCACAAACATTGAAAAACTAAAATATAAATAAACTACATATACTAAAAATATTTACTCCTAATCCTTTCAATACAAATTAGAGACAATCTTTGAACAAGTATTATAAACTAATCAATAGCTTAAAGAATTTCACAAAAAATCATGCTTGAATGTAAATTGTTTGAGTTAAGCCAATATTAACATAACATATTTCAATCAAAATAGTGCATATTCAAACTTAATCTCAACTACTCACATGGGATACCCTCATGATTTTCACTCTTTAAAGTAGTGGTGAAGTGTTTACACTCAATCAATCTCATGAAAACAGTTATACCATATTCTTGCTTGTCCACCTATTCTCCACTATTTAGATCATACAACTTCATGAATCAAGAGGTCTTTAATCAAGGTTGTAATGGGGCCAAGGGGTTTGTAATGTGGTTGAAGAACAAAAGGATAAAGATATCACAAAGGTTCCAAAGAGTTCATAAAGTTTAGAGACATAAAAAGATCATACAAATAAAACTTCTCAAAACTCTTATAAAGCACATAATAACATAGGCTAAATATTCATGTTGAGCCTTTGCATCATTCTAACCAACTTTGTAACATCTTTTTCTTTACTTTAACTAGAAGTTCAAGAGAAGATTTTTTTTTTTTTTTTTAATATGGGAATGTATTTGACAATGATCCCTTTCTTTTTCTCTTGACTTTTTTCTTTCTTTTCCCCCCACACTTATTTCTTGTTTCTAACCCAAATTTTCAATAAATCTTCCTTGTCTTTGCAACTTGTCTCAAAACATGCTAATTCATCTTTGGAACAAAGGTGAAGATATAAGTATATTTAGGTTAGGGACAAGTTATGGTTACCAAAGAGATAGCTTATTCAATGTAGGCTCAAATTGGTTCACTAAGGGTGTGTTCTCTTGGAACATTAATAATGGATGGCTGTTTGGCTCTGGTTATAATCCTAATGCCTCTATCATATTCATGTTGTCACATGTATCAATATAGTCTCAAACGGTTTAAAGCAAGTTCTAGAGAATCATGTAATCATAAGAGCACTCAAGAAAGAAATTAGATTGATTTGTATAATGCATCAATCATTATAGGCTCAAAAACTCACAAGGATGATTATACAAGTCAGATTAAGTCTAAACATGCTTCTTTCTCAATCAACATATCATATTAACATTGGCTCATAAAAAGGTTGACATCAAGCTCAATTCTCATGAAAATCTTCTCACTAATAAATCTGTTTTAGACTTATGCAATTCATATCTCATCATTGTATTAAAAAGGAACTAAAACTCACAAAAAAATAATAATAATAATAATAAAGACTCAAAAAAAAAAATAGTAGACAAAATAAAAGAAATCCTAAATCATTCCCCCCACACTTAATTCTTACATTGTCCTCAATGTAAGTCTATTAACTCAAATGAAAGAATCATGTGTAAGAGAAAAGAACTAATAACATAAGAATAGGAACAACTAAGACTCAAAACAAAACAAACTCATGCAACCTAAATAATCCTAAAATACTAAACAAAAATTAACAAGTAAACATAAAAAGATTAAAATCAAACTGATAAGGTATGTCTCAAGTCTCCCTTACTCAGACCTTGTTCAGAATGAATACTTCTAAATTGCTTAAAATATAACAAACCCTTTTTTTTTTTTTTTTGAAAAGAAGAAATCAAACTGACAAGGTATGTCTCAAGTCTCCCTTACTCAGACCTTGTTCAGAATGAATACTTCTAAATTGCTTAAAACACAACAAACTTTTTTTTTTTTTTTTAAATTAGCAAAATATGTCTCTTACCCCCTACTAAAATATGACATTGTCCCCAATATCAAATTTTAAAGGTAGAATTTAGGAGATATTACCTGCAGAGGTTGCTAACCACTTATTATAACTGAGACACAACAAACAAAATGTTAGATAATGTCACAAAGACAAAGTGCAGTCCACTCCTTGCTCGTCCATATCTCTTTTTCTTTTTCCGAGCGTTTGCGAAACAACCGTAGCAGATAGACACTCATAAGCTTGGAGCTTTTTGAGTAAATCTTCAATGGTTGTAGCAGAAATTATGGTTCTCCTTGCCTCTGAAAACATGAATCCATTATCCACAGCATTATCTAAATATGAAAGCAAATTACTAAAATAACCATTAATATTAAGCAAACCAATGGGTTTCTTATTTGTGACCAAAGATGACCAAGAAGCCACGCAAGCTATTTCTTCCAATGTACCCAAACCTCCTGGTAAAGCAATGAATGCATCGGCAGAATGGTACATGATTGTTATCCGTTCAAGGATACTCCAGACTTGTATTTCCTTACCCAAGGTAGGTCCATAAAAATCTGTGAATAGTTTTGGCACGATTCCTAGAACTGGACTTCCTCCGGCGTGTGCTGCTGTAGCGACTGCTCCCATTAAACCCGTACTACCGCCTCCATAAATCAACTGGATCTTTTGTTGGGCAAGTATTACTCCAACTCTTATGGCTTTATCAGCGAATATGTTATTTTTCCCTGGATAAGCACCTCCAAAAACACAAATTTTTTTAATGCGTTGGGACGAAGTACTTTCCATTTTTTTTTTCTTTTTTTCGAGTGCCTGAAAGAGAATGAGTACATGGTGTAATATATAGAGGACTGAGTAGTGAATCAGACAAGAGTAATAATGTCGCCGAAAGTGTATCTGACCTGTCAGAAGAAAATGTTAACCTAACAAAAGATTTTTGCGTGATTTCAGGAAGAAAATCAAAAAGAGAAGAAAAATCAACCGTAAAAGTCAAGAGTAATAATGTCGCCGAAAGTGTATTTGACCTGTCAGAAGAAAATGTTAACCTAACAAAAGATTTTTGCGTGATTTCAGGAAGAAAATAAAAAAGGGAAGAAAAATCAACCGTAAAAGACAAATAAAAAAAATGAGAATAATTACACAAATCGAATAACACGTAAATTAAACCGAAATAAAGTTATTGCAAATCAAACCAAAAGCTGAGAAGTCATTTATTGTAGTTGTGATTGTGGCTCACATCTTCCTCTGGTTTTACGTCCAGAAACGGCTTAAACGCCTTCTATGAGTCGAGGATATGCTTCCCATCCAGTTTTCTTACAAGCTGGCAAACAGGGTCTTTTAACATCAGATTCCCAAGATGTTGCCATTCCCTTTGGAATTGCGGCCATAAATCAAGAATTTCTCTTTGTACGTCTCCACTAGGATGCGTCTCAAGAGAAAGTTGGATATTACCCAAATTCTCCTTACTCAGTCCATCCTTAATGAATTCAATTTTATCATCTCGATTAGAGGACGGAATCCCAATAGAACGACATTTACCGTTACACGTCCATCGTGCACATTTGTGGCAATTTGAACTCATGCGCTTTGCTCGTCGCTTCTTTGCAAAAGTGCTTCTACCTGTACCTGGTAAATGCAAAACAGGAAGATATTCATCTTCACGTACCTTGGCTTCAATTATCCAACGTATGTCTTCATGAATCCCTTTGTGCATAAGCATTCTTAATCTTTCAAGTCGAACTTGGTAAAGCTTCAGTAAAATATTTCGAGGAAAAGGAGGAAATCGTTTCTGCAATCTTGTGAGAATATCATCCATCCTGAAAAAAAAATGAAAGAGAAATTGGAAGAGAAATTTATATACAATATCAGTTTTGTGGGTAGCTGATGGAACCGATTTAAGTAATCACGGAGTACCGTTATCCGCCATTTAACCGGGGTTAAAAAAAAATTATATTTACATCTAGTTATTTTCAAAACAAGGATCAGAAAGAAAAACAACATAAAAAGACTCAAAAACAAAACACTCTAAATAAAATCCTAAATTCTTCCCCCCACACATAATTCTTACATTGTCATTAATGTAATGCTATTAATCCCCCAATGCAAGAATTATATGTAAGAGAAAAAAACTATTAAATAAAAGAAACTTATGCAGCCTAAATGAACTTAAAAACAGTAAACACAATTAACAAAGAAACATAAGAAATAAAAATAAAAACAATAAAAATAATAAAAGAAAAAGGAAAAGGAAAAGAAAGAGAAAGAGAAAGCAAATCTGAATATGGAAGGTTGGCAATTTCATCTTTAATTGGGCTGCCTTCCCAATTAACACTTGAGTTAGTGTTTTGAATCTAACCAACACCCCTTCTTGGCTTTTTAGGCTTGTCAGGCTCATACATGAAATTTCTCAAATTTATGCTTTTGAGAGGAAGCTTTCTTTGCACAACAGTGGATGCATTCTCCATTACAAGTATTATTCCATCATCCTTGGTGGTGCATATCTCATCGAGGAATGGTGCATCTTTTGGTACTTGTTGAATGACATCCACAAACAAACTGTTTAAGGTTTCCAGCGTGTCTTGTTCATGTTCATCCTCCTTGAACTTTGCGAATCTACTAGGAAAAGGTGGATAAGAAACATTAGTAAAAATTGGAATCTCAAACGTTACCTCAGGTGCCGAAATACAAAGATCATTGGCTTCATTATCCTCAAGAATAGAATTCATCTCTAATTTTGTCTCATCCTCATCTTGTTCCTCATTCCTCAAGGTCACAATAGTAGCATTCTCCTTTAGGTTAATCATCGTTTGGGCAGGGAGTTCTTCAGATCTTTGTGCTACCCATACCACCATACTACTAGCCAATTGGCTCATTTGCTTTTCCAAACTCTGGATGCTTGCCCTTGTTTCCTGTTGAAATTGCAAAGTATTAGTAACAAGAGAATCGACAAGATCTTCTAAAGAAGTACCTGAGTTTTGAGTCATATGTGGTGGTTGAAGAAGATCTGGTTCTTGAGACCATGATTGATTGAAGCTAGATGGATGAGTGTAATTGGCATAAGGATCTACTTCTTGGTAATTTTCTGAGTAGCCATAATTAGTATGATCCCACCATCCCTCATGGTAAGTGTTTGAGTAATGATCAAACTGTTGGTCTTGGAACACTTGATGGCCTTGACATCCTCCCATGGCCAATTGTTGAACTGGGGAGGTGAGCTTGGCTTGTTGATTCTCCATGTTCATGTATGCCACCAACTCTTCAATTGTTAGATTGCTCAATTCCATCGTTTTTTTTTTTTTATTATTTTTTTTTTCAAAATTTGATAAGAAAAACTTGTATGTACAACAAAATAGAACTAATTAGGACTGAAAATAAGAATAAACCAAGTAACAAATAAACTAAAGAAACAATCCCCGGCAACGGCGCCAAAAATTTGATGCACCCAAAAGAGTGTATCTTATTTAACCTTGCACTAAAAAGATCAATTGTAAGTATAGTAGTTAGCAAGGGTCGAGTCCTCAGGGATTGGGTTTTAGTTTATAAGTTAATAGTTTAAAACTTAAATTCAAGAACAATAAAAGAAAAGGGGTTTCTGAAGCCAGATTTAAACTAAAGTAAATAATAAGAATAAGATGCAAGGCGGTACAACCAGCCAATAAAAATATATATACTAAATTAGGCGGTATAACCAGCCAATAAAAATATATATACTAAATTAGGCGGTATAACCAGCCAATAAAAATAAAACAAAGTTAATATACAAATTAGGCGGTATAACCAGCCAATAAAAATAAATATAAAAAATAAGCAAACTAAAAGTAAGAAAACAAATAAGTAAGAAGAATCAAATATGAAAAATATGGTTAAGGTTTCATTCTCCACCACTAGACATCATTAAGAATCAATTTCAGATCTATCAATATTAACCAACTATCAAAGTTAACAACCGTAGATAACAACAAGCTCTGTTATCCCAATCTTTCCTTAGTTTGTCGTTAAATAGAACAAGCTCTCTATTTAATCTCTAACCATCAAACAACCTAGAATAAGCTCTCTAGATTCAATTTGATGGCAGCTTTATGATGAGAAAGATAGGTTGATCTAAGCAACAAACACATAAGCTCGGATTGTTCAACTTAGGTTATGTTCCACTTTGCAATTATTGAAAACTTGACCATAATCATTAATCACAAATTGCCACTTATGAATAGGAAATCAAGACAATTACACGGATCAAGACTCCTAAACTAGCAATAGATAATTATCAAGATCTATCTAGTTGTACACCTAAATAAATCAAGACAACATCATGAACAATTCTTGTAGAAGAACATAAGCAACTTTGATAGAAAATTAATGATAGATAGAATCTGAAAATCAATCACAAAACATGTCTAGGGCTTTGAAATCACCCTTAACCAAATAGAAGTTTAGCCTAGCATAGGCATTGTAAACATAAACATAAAATTAAAGAAAATCTAAGAAGAAAATAAAAGAAAGAAAGAAGAAGAGGAAGAATATTAATTATCCAACCTCTTGCTCTCTCTAAAGAAAAAGAAAACTAGAGAAAAGAAAGAAAACTAGAGAAAAGAAAGAAGAAGAAAACTTAGAGAATTTTATTAAAATGGCTAATATCCTACCTATGTACAATATGATCCCTTACAATCATCCAAGGCCCTCTATTTATACACATTTTGGAGGGCTAAATGACAAGAGACAAGCTTTACAAATTTCAAAGGTAGGTATAATAGGTGGGTGCATTTTCTAACAATTTTCGTCATACATGACGATTTTGATCAGCCAACTTGATGGTCGATTTTGTCAATTTTGCAGGCCTTATCTGATCACATGGTCTTCTAGAAAAATGTTACCCTATCAGTTACTGATCCATAGCCATTGGAATCAGCTCATTTGCTGATGTGGATAAGAAGATATGGGCAAAATACGAAAACAGGTCAGCACAGACGTCATTGCACATCAGCCAACTTCATGGTCGATTTCGCTAGGGAAAACGACTCCGTTTCAAGAAGTGTAAAACATGAAAAAGATAAATATGCCTCTTAGCTTTGCACGGCTACAAATTACAGCCTTATTGCTTCAGTGAAACTCGAGATATAGCTGATATGGCAAAAGGTGTCGGAATTGGAACTGAACTGGATTTACCCTTAATTCTAGTAATCTGAAATCACTCAAAGAAACTTGTGAAAAACACCAAAATACATAAAGATCATAAACACAATTAGACTAAACAATAATAACTCGTATTTGACACAAAACAATAATAAAACATAACTAAAAACTATATAATTATACGAGTTATCAGTTTACTAGAACGATACCCACAAACATTGAAAAACTAAAATATAAATAAACTGCATATACTAAAAATATTTACTCCTAATCCTTTCAATACAAATTAGAGACAATATTTGAACAAGTCTTATAAACTAATCAATAGCTTAAAGAATTTCACAAAAAATCATGCTTGAATGTAAATTGTTTGAGTTAAGCCAATATTAGCATAACATATCTCAATCAAAATATTGCATGTTCAAATTTAATCTCAACTTCTCACATGGGATACCCTCATGATTTTCACTCTTTAAAGTAGTGGTGAAGTGTTTACACTCAATCAATCTCATGAAAACAGTTCTACCATATTCTTGCTTGACCACCTATTCTCCACTATTTAGATCATACAACTTCATGAATCAAGAGGTCTTTAATCAAGGTTGTAATGGGGCCAAGGGGTTTGTAATGTGGTTGAAGAACAAAAGGATAAAGATATCACAAAGGTTCCAAAGAGTTCATAAAGTTTAGAGACATAAAAAGATCATACAAAGAAACTTCTCAAAACTCTTTACAAGTACATAGTCACCTAGGCCGGATATTTATGTTGGGCCTTTTCTTCATTCTAAACGACTTTGTAACATCTTTTTCTTTTTCCACAAATTCAAGAGATGATTCATATATTTTTTTTTTTTTACATAGGAATGTATTTGCCAGTATTTCATTTCTTTTTCTCTTGACTTTTCTTTTCTTTTCCCCCCACACTTATTTCTTGTTTCTAACCCAAATTTTTAACTAAAAATATCCCTTGTCTTTGCAACTTGTCTCAAAACATGCTAATTCATCTTTGGAACAAAGGTAAAGATATAAGTATATTTAGGTTAGGGACAAGTTATGGTTACCAAAGAGATAGCTTATTCAATGTAGGCTCAAATTGGTTCACTAAGGGTGTGTTCTCTTGGAACATCAATAAGGGATGGCTGTTTGGCTCTGGCTAAAAATCCTAATGCCTCTATCATATTCATGTTGTCACATGTATCAATATAGTCTCAAACAGTTTAAAGCAAGTTCTAGAGAATCATGTAATCATAAGAGCACTCAAGAAAGAAATTAGATTGATTTGTATAATGCATCAATCATTATAGGCTCAAAAACTCACAAGGATGATTATACAAGTCAGATTAAGTCTAAACATGCTTCTTTCTCAATCAACATATTATATTAACATTGGCTCATAAAAAGGTTGACATCAAGCTCAATTCTCATGAAAATCTTCTCACTAATAACCAGTTTAGACCTATGCAATTCATATCTCATCATTGTATTAAAAAGGAACTAAAACACACTAAAAATAATAATAATAATAAAGACTTATAAAAAAAAAATAGTAGACAAAAATAAAAGAAATCCTAAATCATTCCCCCCACACTTAATTCTTACATTGTCCTCAATGTAAGTCTATTAACACAAATGAAAGAATCATGTGTAAGAGAAAAGAACTAATAACATAAGAATAGGAACAACTAAGACTCAAAACAAAACAAACTCATGCAACCTAAATAATCCTAAAATACTAAACAAAAATTAACAAGTAAACATAAAAAGATTAAAATCAAACTGACAAGGTATGTCTCAAGTCTCCCTTACTCAGACCTTGTTCAGAATGAATACTTCTAAATTGCTTAAAACACAACAAACTCTTCTTCTTTTTTTTTTTTTTTTGAAAAGAAGAAATCAAACTGACAAGGTATGTCTCAAGTCTCCCTTACTCACACCTTGTTCAGAATGAATACTTCTTAAATTTTTTTTTTCTTTTTTTTTTTTTTTTTAAATTAGCAAAATATGTCCCTTACCCCCTACTAAAATATGACATTGTCCCCAATGTCAAATTTTAAAGGTAGAATTTAGGAGATATTACCTGCAGAGGTTGCTAACCACTTATTATAACTGAGACACAACAAGCAAAATGTTAGATAATGTCACAAAGACAAAGTGCAATCCACTCCTTGCTCGTCCATATCTCTTTTTCTTTTTCCGAGCGTTTGCGAAACAACCGTAGCAGATAAACACTCATAAGCTTGGAGCTTTTTAAGTAAATCTTCAATGGTTGTAGCAGAAATTATGGTTCTCCTTGCCTCTGAAAACATGAATCCATTATCCACAGCATTATCTAAATATAAAAGCAAATTACTAAAAGAACCATTAATATTAAGCAAACCAATGGGTTTCTTATTTGTGACCAAAGATGACCAAGAAGCCACGCAAGCTATTTCTTCCAATGTACCCAGACCTCCTGGTAAAGCAATGAATGCATCGGCAGAATGGTACATGATTGTTATCCGTTCAGGGACACTCCAGACTTGTATTTCCTTACCCACGGTAGGTCCACAAAAACTTGTGAATAGTTTTGGCACGATTCCTAGAACTGGACTTCCTCCGGCGTGTGCTGCTGTAGCGACTGCTCCCATTAAACCCGTACTATCGCCTCCATAAATCAAGTGGATCTTTTGTTGGGCAAGTATTACTCCAACTCTTATGGCTTCATCAGCGAATATGTTATTTTTTCCTGGATAAGCACCTCCAAAGACACAAATTTTTTTAATGCGCTGGGATGAAGTACTTTCCATTTTTTTTTTCGAGTGCCTGAAAGAGAATGAGTACATGGTGTAATATATAGAGGACTCAGTAGTGAATCAGACAAGAGTAATAATGTCGCCGAAAGTGTATCTGACCTGTCAGAAGAAAATGTTAACCTAACAAAAGATTTTTGCGTGATTTCAGGAAGAAAATCAAAAAGAGAAGAAAAAATCAACCGTAAAAGACAAATAAAATAAAAAACGAGAATAGTTACACAAATCGAACAACACGTAAATTAAACCAAAATAAAGTTATTGCAAATCAAACCAAAAGCTGAGAAGTCATTTATTGTAGTTGTGATTGTGGCTCACATCTTCCTCTGGTTTTACGTCCAGAAACGGCTTAAACGCCTTCTATGAGTCGAGGATATGCTTCCCATCCAGTTTTCTTACAAGCTGGCAAACAGGGTCTTTTAACATCAGATTCCCAAGATGTTGCCATTCCCTTTGGAATTGCGGCCATAAATCAAGAATTTCTCTTTGTACGTCTCCACTAGGATGCGTCTCAAGAGAAAGTTGGATATTACCCAAATTCTCCTTACTCAGTCCATCCTTAATGAATTCAATTTTATCATCTCGATTAGAGGACGGAATCCCAATAGAACGACATTTACCGTTACACGTCCATCGTGCACATTTGTGGCAATTTGAACTCATGCGCTTTGCTCGTCGCTTCTTTGCAAAAGTGCTTCTACCTGTACCTGGTAAATGCAAAACAGGAAGATATTCATCTTCACGTACCTTGGCTTCAATTATCCAACGTATGTCGTCAGGAATCCCTTTGTGCATAAGCATTCTTAATCTTTCAAGTCGAACTTGGTAAAGCTTCAGTAAAATATTTCGAGGAAAAGGAGGAAATCGTTTCTGCAATCTTGTGAGAATATCATCCATCCTGAAAAAAAAAGAATGAAAAAAAAAAATTGAAATAGAAATTGGAAGAGAAATTTATATACAATATCAGTTTTGTGGGTAGCTGATGGAACCGATTTAAATAATCACGGAGTACCGTTATCCGCCATTTAACCGGGGTAAAAAAGTTAAAAATTATATTTACATCTAGTTATTTTCAAAATAAGGATCAGAAAGAAAAACAACATAAAAAGACTCAAAAACAAAACACTCTAAATAAAATCCTAAATTCTTCCCCCCACACATAATTCTTACATTGTCATTAATGTAATGCTATTAATCCCAAATGAAAGAATCATGTGTAAGTGAAAAGAACTAATAAACAAAATAAACTTATGCAGCCTAAATGAACTTAGAAACACTAAACACAATTAGCAATGAAACATAAGAAAAAGATAAAGAAAAAGAGAGCAAATCTGAGGATGGCAGTTTGGCAATGCTTTCACTAATTAGGCTGCCTCCCCCAATTAGCACTTGATTTAGTGTTTTGAACCTAACCAACACCCCTTCTTGGCATTTTAGGCTTGTCAGGCTCATACATGAAATTTCCCAAATTTATGCGTTTGAGAGGAAGCTTTCTTTGCACAACAGTGGATGCATTCTCCATTACAAGTATTATTCCATCATCCTTTGTGGTGCATATGTCATCGAGGAATGGAGCATATTTTGATACTTGTTGAATGACCTCCACAAACAAGTTGTTTAAGGTTTCCGGCATGTGTTGTTCATGTTCTTCCTCCTTGAACTTTGCAAATCTACTAGGAAAAGGTGGAGAAGAAACATTAGTAAAAAGTGAAACCTTAAACGTTACCTCAGGTGCCGAAATACTCTTATTTGGATCTTTGGCTTCATTATCCTCAAGAATAGAATCCATCTCTAATTTTGTTTCATCCTCATCTTGTTCCTCATTCTTCAAGGTCACAATAGTAGCATTCTCCTTTGGGTTAACCATCGTTTGGGCTGGGAGTTCTTCAGATCTTTGTGCTACCCATCCCACCATACTACTAGCCAATTGGCTCATTTGCTTTTCCAAACTCTGGATGCTTGCCCTTGTTTCCTGTTGAAATTGCAAAGAATCAGTAACAAGAGAATAGACAAGATCTTCTAAAGAAGTACCTGAGTTTTGAGTCATATGTGGTGGTTGAAAAAGATCTGGTTCTTGAGACCATGATTGATTGAAGCTAGATGGATGAGTGTAATTGGCATAAGGATCTACTTCTTGGTAATTTTTCGAGTAGCCATAATTAGTATGATCCCACCATCCCTCATGGTAAGTGTTTGAGTAATGATCATACTGTTGGTCTTGGAACACTTGATGGCCTTGACATCCTCCCATGGCCAATTCTTGAACTGAGGAAGTGAGATTGGCTTGTTGATTCTCCATGTTCATGTATGCCACCAACTCTTCAAGTGTTAGATTGCTTAATTCCATCTTTTTTTTTTTTTTTTCAAAATTTAAAAAGAAAAACATGTATGTACAAGAAAATAATACTAATTAGAACTGAAAAATAAGAATAAACCAAGTAACAAATAAACTAAAGAAAACAATCCCCGGCAACGGCGCCAAAAATTTGATGCACCCAAAAGAGTGTATCTTATTTAACCTTGCACTAAAAAGATCAATTGTAAGTATAGTAGTTAGCAAGGGTCGAGTCCTCAGGGATTGGGTTTTAGTTTATAAGTTGATAGTTTAAAACTTAAATTCAAGAACAATAAAAGAAAAGGGGTTTTTGAAGCCAGTTTTAAACTAAAGTAAATAATAAGAATAAGATGCAAGGCGGTATAACCAGCCAATAAAAATATATATACTAAGCAAGGCGGTATAACCAGCCAATAAAAATATATATACTAAATTAGGCGGTATAACCAGCCAATAAAAATAAAACAAAATTAATATACAAATTAGGCGGTATAACCAGCCAATAAAAATAAATATACTTTTAAAAATAAGCAAACTAGAAAAGTAAGAAAACAAGTAAGAAGAATCAAAAATGAAAAATATGGTTAAGGTTTCATTCTCCACCACTAGACATCATTAAGAATCAATTTCAGATCTATCAATATCAACCAACTATCAAAGTTAACAACCGTAGATAACAACAAGCTCTGTTATCCCAATCTTTCCTTAGTTTGTCGTTAAATAGAACAAGCTCTCTATTTAATCTCTAACCATCAAACAACCTAGAATAAGCTCTCTAGATTCAATTTAATGGCAGCTTTATGATGAGAAAGATAGGTTGATCTAAGCAACAAACACATAAGCTCGGATTGTTCAACTTAGGTTATGTTCCACTTTGCAATTATTGAAAACTTGACCATAATCATTAATCACAAATTGCCACTTATGAATAGGAAATCAAGACAATTACACGGATCAAGACTCCTAAACTAGCAATAGATAATTATCAAGATCTATCTAGTTGTACACCTAAACAAATCAAGACAACATCATGAACAATTCTTGTAGAAGAACATAAGCAACTTTGATAGAAAATTAATGATAGATAGAATCTGAAAATCAATCACAAAACATGTCTAGGGCTTTGAAATCACCCTTAACCAAATAGAAGTTTAGCCTAGCATAGGCATTGTAAACATAAACATAAAATTAAAGAAAATCTAAGAAGAAAATAAAAGAAAGAAAGAAGAAGTGGAAGAATATTAATTATCCAACCTCTTGCTCTCTCTAAAGAAAAAGAAAACTAGAGAAAAGAAAGAAAACTAGAGAAAAGAAAGAAGAAGAAAACTTAGAGAATTTTATTAAAATGGCTAATATCCTACCTATGTACAATATGATCCCTTACAATCATCCAAGGCCCTCTATTTATACACATTTTGGAGGGCTAAATGACAAGAGACAAGCTTTACAAATTTCAAAGGTAGGTATATGACGATTTTGATCAGCCAACTTGATGGTCGATTTCGTCAATATTGGAGGCCTGATCTGATCACATGGTCTTCTAGACAAAGGTTCCCCTATCAGTTACGGAACCATAGCCGTTGGAATCAGCTCATTTGCTGATGTGGTTAAGCAGATATGGGCAAAATACAAACACATGTCAGCACAGACGTCATTGCACATCAGCCACCTTGATGGTCGATTTATTCAATATTGGAGGCCTGATATGATCACATGGTCTTCTAGACAAAGGTTCCCCTATCAGTTACGGAACCATAGCCGTTGGAATCAGCTCATTTGCTGATGTGGATAAGAAGCTATGGGCATAATACGAAAACATGTCAGCACAGACGTCATTGCACATCAGCCAACTTGATGGTCGATTTCGCTAGGGAAAACGACTCCGTTTTAAGAAGTGTAAAACATGAAAAAGATAGATATGCCTCTTAGCTTTGCATGGCTACAAATTTCAGCCTTATTGCTTCAGTGAAACTCGAGATATAGCTGATATGGCAAAAGGTGTTGGAACTGAAACTGAACTGGATTTGCCCTTAATTCTAGTAATCTGAAATCACTCAAAGAAACTTGTGAAAAACACCAAAATACATAAAAATATAAAAGATCATAAACACAATTAAACTAAACAATAATAACTCGTATTTGACACAAAACAATAATAAAACATAACTAAAAACTATATAATTATACGAGTTATCAGCAACTTTGATAGAAAATTAATGATAGATAGAATCTGAAAATCAATCACAAAACATGTCTAGGGCTTTGAAATCACCCTTAACCAAATAGAAGTTTAGCCTAGCATAGGCATTGTAAACATAAACATAAAATTAAAGAGAATCTAAGAAGGAAATAAAAGAAAGAAAGAAGAAGAAGAAAATAAAGAAAAAGAAAACTAGAGAAAAGAAAGAAGAAGAAATCTTAGAGAATTTTATTACAATGGCTAATATCCTACCAATGTACAATCTCTTCCAATCATCCAAGGCCCTCTATTTATACACATTTTGGAGGGCTAAATGACAAGAGACAAGCTTTACAAATTTCAAAGGTAGGTATAATAGGTGGGTGCATTTTTCTAACAATTTTCGTCATATTGTATGACAATTTTGATCAGCCAACTTGATGGTCGATTTTGTCAATTTTGGAAGCCTGATCTGATCACATGGTCTTCTAGAAAAATGTTCCCCTATCAGTTACTGATCCATAGCCGTTGGAATCAGCTCATTTTCTGATGTGGATAAGAAGATATGGGCAAAATACGAAAACAGGTCAGCACAGACGTCATTGCACATCAGCCAACTTGATGGTCGATTTCGCTAGGGAAAACGACTCCGTTTCAAGAAGTGTAAAACATGAAAAAGATAGATATGCCTCTTAGCTTTGCACGGTTAAAATTTCAGCCTTATTTCTTCAGTGAAACTTGATATATAGCCGATATGGCAAAAGGTGTCGGAACTGGAACTGAACTGGATTTGCCCTTAATTATAGTAATCTGAAATCACTCAAAGAAACTTGTGAAAAACACCAAATTACATAAAAATATAAAAGATCATAAACACAATTAGACTAAACAATAATAACTCGTATTTGACACAAAACAATAATAAAACATAACTAAAAACTATATAATTATACGAGTTATCACACCCCCACACTTAGATTGTTGCTAGTCCCTAGCAACGACTCAATAAAAATAAAATAAGAAAATCTAATCTAATCCACTTTCGTAGGAAATCACGGTGGCACTTAGCATGTGACACAAGCCTTTAAACCCCTAGGTGTCCCTAGTGGACGAGTTTAGTCTCGTGAGGGTTTACTAGGACGATACCCACAAACATTGAAGACATAAGAAAAACTAAAAATAATAATTATAACTAATCCTTCCAATATAAATTAGAGATAATCATTGGACAAGTCTTAAAAACTAATCAATAGCTTAAAGAAATTCACAAAAAATCTTGCTTGAATGTAAATTGTTTGAGTTAAGCCAATATTAACATAACATATTTCAATCAAAATAGTGCATATTCAAACTTAATCTCAACTTCTCACATGGGATACTCTCTTGATTTTCACTTTTTAAAGTAGTGGTAAAGTGTTTACACTCAATCAATCTCATGAAAACACTTCTACCATATGCTTGCTTGTCCACCTATTATCCACTATTTAGATCATACAACTTCATAAATCAAGAGGTCTTTATTCAAGGTTGTAATGGGGCCAAAGGGTTATAATGTGGTTAAAGAACAAAAGGATAAAGATATCACAAAGGTTCCAAAGAGTTCATAAAGTTTAGAGACATAATAAGATCATACAAAGAAACTTCTCAAAACACTTTACAAGTACATAGTCACCTAGGCCGGATATTCATGTTGGGCCTTTTCTTCATTCTAAACAACTTTGTAACATCTTTTTCTTTTTCCCCAAATTCAAGAGATGATTCAAATATTTTTTTTTTACATAGGAATGTATTTGCCAGTATTCCATTTCTTTTTTTCTTGACTTTTCTTTTCTTTTCCCCCCACACTTATTTCTTGTTTCTAACCCAAATTTTCAATAGATCTTCCTTGTCTTTGCAACTTGTCTCAAAACATGCTAATTCATCTTTGGAACAAAGGTAAGGATATAAGTATATTTAGGTTAGGGACAAGTTATGGTTACCAAAGAGATAGCTTATTCAATGTAGGCTCAAATTGGTTCACTAAGGGTGTGTTCTCTTGGAACATCAATAAGGGATGGCTGTTTGGCCCTGGCTAAAAATCCTAATGCCTCTATCATATTCATGTTGTCACATGCATCAATATAGTCTCAACAAGGTCTAAAGCAAATTCTAGAGAATCATGTAATCATAAGAGCACTCAAGAAAGAAATTAGATTGATTTGTATAATGCATCAATCATTATAGGCTCAAAAACTCACAAGGATGATTATACAAGTCAGATTAAGTCTAAACATGCTTCTTTCTCAATCAACATATCATATTAACATTGGCTCATAAAAAGGTTGACATCAAGCTCAATTCTCATGAAAATCTTCTCACTAATAAATCGGTTTTAGACTTTTGCAATTCATATCTCATCATTGTATTAAAAAGGAACTAAAACTCACAAAAAAAATAATAATAATAATAAAGACTCAAAAAAAAAAAATAGTAGACAAAAATAAAAGAAATCCTAAATCATTCCCCCCACACTTAATTCTTACATTGTCCTCAATGTAAGTCTATTAACTCAAATGAAAGAATCATGTGTAAGAGAAAAGAACTAATAACATAAGAATAGGAACAACTAAGACTCAAAACAAAACAAAACCATGCAACCTAAATAATCCTAAAATACTAAACAAAAATTTAACAAGTAAACATAAAAAGATTAAAATCAAACTGACAAGGTATGTCTCAAGTCTCCCTTACTCAGACCTTGTTCAGAATGAATACTTTTAAATGGCTTAAAACACAAATTTCTTTCTTTTTTTTTTTTTTTTTTTTTTTTGAAGGTAAAATTTAGGAGATATTACCTGTAGAGGTTGCTAACCACTTATTATAACTGAGACACAACAAACAAAATGTTAGATAATGTCACAAAGACAAAGTGCAATCCACTCCTTGCTCGTCCATATCTCTTTTTCTTTTTCCGAGCGTTTGCGAAACAACCGTAGCAGATAAACACTCATAAGCTTGGAGCTTTTTGAGTAAATCTTCAGTGGTTGTAGCAGAAATTATGGTTCTCCTTGCCTCTGAAAACATGAATCCATTATCCACAGCATTATCTAAATATGAAAGCAAATTATTAAAATAACCATTAATATTAAGCAAACCAATGGGTTTCTTATTTGTGACCAAAGATGACCAAGAAGCCACGCAAGCTATTTCTTCCAATGTACCCAGACCTCCTGGTAAAGCAATGAATGCATCGGCAGAATGGTACATGATTGTTATCTGTTCAGGGATACTCCAGACTTGTATTTCCTTACCCACGGTAGGTCCACAAAAATCTGTGAATAGTTTTGGCACGACTCCTAGAACTGGACTTCCTCCGGCGTGTGCTGCTGTAGCGACTGCTCCCAGTAAACCCGTACTACCGCCTCCATAAATCAACTGGATCTTTTGTTGGGCAAGTATTACTCCAACTCTTATGGCTTCATCAGCAAATATGTTATTTTTCCCTGGATAAGCACCTCCAAAGACACAAATTTTTTTAATGCGCTGGGACGAAGTACTTTCCATTTTTTTTTTCGAGTGCCTGAAAGAGAATGAGTACATGGTGTAATATATAGAGGACTGAGTAGTGAATCAGACAAGAGTAATAATGTCGCCGAAAGTGTATCTGACCTGTCAGATTTAATTGTTAACCTAACAAAAGATTTTTGCGTGATTTCAGGAAGAAAATCAAAAAGAGAAGAAAAATCAACCGTAAAAGTCAAGAGTAATAATGTCGCCGAAAGTGTATTTGACCTGTCAGAAGAAAATGTTAACCTAACAAAAGATTTTTGCGTGATTTCAAGAAGAAAATCAAAAAAAGAAGAAAAATCAACCGTAAAAGACAAATAAAAAAAAAGAGAAAAATTACACAATTCGAACAACACGTAAATTAAACCAAAATGAAGTTATTGCAAATCAAACCAAAAGCTGAGAAGTCATTTATTGTAGTTGTGATTGTGGCTCACATCTTCCTCTGGTTTTACGTCCAGAAACGGCTTAAACGCCTTCTATGAGTCGAGGATATGCTTCCCATCCAGTTTTCTTACAAGCTGGCAAACAGGGTCTTTTAACATCAGATTCCCAAGATGTTGCCATTCCCTTTGGAATTGCGGCCATAAATCAAGAATTTCTCTTTGTACGTCTCCACTAGGATGCGTCTCAAGAGAAAGTTGGATATTACCCAAATTCTCCTTACTCAGTCCATCCTTAATGAATTCAATTTTATCATCTCGATTAGAGGACGGAATCCCAATAGAACGACATTTACCGTTACACGTCCATCGTGCACATTTGTGGCAATTTGAACTCATGCGCTTTGCTCGTCGCTTCTTTGCAAAAGTGCTTCTACCTGTACCTGGTAAATGCAAAACAGGAAGATATTCATCTTCACGTACCTTGGCTTCAATTATCCAACGTATGTCTCCAGGAATCCCTTTGTGCATAAGCATTCTTAATCTTTCAAATCGAACTTGGTAAAGCTTCAATAAAATATTTCGAGGAAAAAGAGGAAATCGTTTCTGCAATCTTGTGAGAATATCATCCATCCTAAAAAAAATGAAAAAAATTGAAAGAGAAATTGGAAGAGAAATTTATATACAATATCAGTTTTGTGGGTAGCTGATGGAACCGATTTAAATAATCACGGAGTACCGTTATCCGCCATTTAACCGGGGTTAAAAAAAATAAAAATAAAAATTATATTTACATCTAGTTATTTTCAAAACAAGGATCAGAAAGAAAAACAACATAAAAAGACTCAAAAACAAAACACTCTAAATAAAATCCTAAATTCTTCCCCCCACACATAATTCTTACATTGTCATTAATGTAATGCTATTAACCCAAATGAAAGAATCATGTGTAAGTGAAAAGAACAAATAAACAAAATAAACTTATGCAGCCTAAATGAACTTAAAAACACTAAACACAATTAACAAAGAAACATAAGAAAAAGATAAAGAAAAAGAGAGCAAATCTGAGGATGGCAGTTTGGCAATGCTTTCACTAATTAGGCTGCCTCTCCCAATTAGCACTTGATTGATTGTTTTCAGCCTAGCCAATTCCCCTTCTTGGCTTTTTAGGCTTGTTAGGCTCATACATGAAACTTCCCAAATTTGAGCGTTTGATAGGAAGCTTTCTTTGCACAAAACTGGATGCATTCTCCATTACAAGTATTATTCCATCATGCTTTGTGGTGCATATCTCATCGAGGAATGGAGCATATGTTGGTACTTGTTGAATGGCATCCACAAACAAACTGTTTAAGGTTTCCAGCATGTTTTGTTCATGTTCCTCCTCCTTGAACTTTGCGAATCTACTAGGGAAAGGTGGAGAAGAAACATTAGTAAAAATTGGAATCTTAAACGTTACCTCAGGTGCCGAAATACTCTTATTTGGATTTGTGGCTTCATTATCCTCAAGAATAGAATCCATCTCTAATTTTGTCTCATCCTCATCTTGTTCCTCATTCTTCAAGGTCACAATAGTTACATTCTCCTTTGGGTTAATCATCGTTTGGGCTGGGAGTTCTTCAGATCTTTGTGCTACCCATCCCACCATATTACTAGCCAATAGGCTCATTTGATTTTCCAAACTCTGGATGCTTGCCCTTGTTTCCTGTTGAAATTGCAAAGTATCAGTAACAAGAGAATGTACAAGATCTTCTAAAGAAGTACCTGAGTTTTGAGTTATATGTGGTGGCTGAAAAAGATCTGGTTCTTGAGACCATGATTGATTGAAGCTAGATGGATGAGAGTAATTGGCATAAGGATCTACTTCTTGGTAATTTTCCGAATAGCCATAATTAGTATGATCCCACCATCCCTCATGGTAAGTGTTTGAGTAATGATCATACTGTTGGTCTTGGAATACTTGATGGCCTTGACATCCTCCCATGGCCAATTGTTGAACTAGGGAAGTGAGATTGGCTTGTTGATTCTCCATGTTCATTATGCCACCAACTCTTCAAGTGTTAGATTGCTCAATTCCATCGTTTTTTTTTTCTTTTTTTTTTTCTTTCAAAATTTGATAAGAAAAACCCGTATGTACAAGAAAATAAAACTCATTAGAACTGAAAATAAGAATAAACTAAGTAACAAATAAACTAAAAAAAACAATCCCCGGCAACGGCGCCAAAAATTTGATGCACCCAAAAGAGTGTATCTTATTTAACCTTGCACTAAAAAGATCAATTGTAAGTATAATGATTAGCAAGGGTCGAGTCCTCAGGGATTGGGTTTTAATCTATGAGTTATTAGTTTATAACTTACGTTCAAAGAAAACAATAAAAGAAAAGGGGTTTTTGAAGCCAGATTTAAACTAAAGTAAATAATAAGAAAAAGATGCAAGGCGGTATAACCAGCCAATAAAAATATATATACTAAATTAGGCGGTATAACCAGCCAATAAAAATAAAACAAAGTTAATATACAAATAAGGCGGTATAACCAGCCAATAAAAATAAATATACTTTTAAAAATAAGCAAACTAGAAAAGTAAGAAAACAAGTAAGTAAGAAGAATCAAATATGAAAAATATGGTTAAGGTTTCATTCTCCACCACTAGACATCATTAAGAATCAATTTCAGATCTATCAATATCAACCAACTATCAAAGTTAACAACCGTAGATAACAACAAGCTCTGTTATCCCAATCTTTCCTTAGTTTGTCGTTAAATAGAACAAGCTCTCTATTTAATCTCTAACCATTAAACAACCTAGAATAAGCTCTCTAAATTCAATTTAATGGCAGCTTTATGATGAGAACGATAGGTTGATCTAAGCAACAAACACATAAGCTCGGATTGTTCAACTTAGGTTATGTTCCACTTTGCAATTATTGAAAACTTGACCATAATCATTAATCACAAATTGCCACTTATGAATAGGAAATCAAGACAATTACACGGATCAAGACTCCTAAACTAGCAATAGATAATTATCAAGATCTATCTAGTTGTACACCTAAATAAATCAAGACAACATCATGAACAATTCTTGTAGAATAACATAAGCAACTTTGATAGAAAATTAATGATAGATAGAATCTGAAAATCAATCACAAAACATGTCTAGGGCTTTGAAATCACCCTTAACCAAATAGAAGTTTAGCCTAGCATAGGCATTGTAAACATAAACATAAAATTAAAGAGAATCTAAGAAGGAAATAAAAGAAAGAAAGAAGAAGAAGAAAATAAAGAAAAAGAAAACTAGAGAAAAGAAAGAAGAAGAAATCTTAGAGAATTTTATTACAATGGCTAATATCCTACCAATGTACAATCTCTTCCAATCATCCAAGGCCCTCTATTTATACACATTTTGGAGGGCTAAATGACAAGAGACAAGCTTTACAAATTTCAAAGGTAGGTATAATAGGTGGGTGCATTTTTCTAACAATTTTCGTCATATTATTGTATGACAATTTTGATCAGCCAACTTGATGGTCGATTTTGTCAATTTTGGAAGCCTGATCTGATCACATGGTCTTCTAGAAAAATGTTCCCCTATCAGTTACTGATCCATAGCCGTTGGAATCAGCTCATTTTCTGATGTGGATAAGAAGATATGGGCAAAATATGAAAACAGGTCAGCACATACGTCATTGCACATCAGCCAACTTGATGGTCGATTTCGCTAGGGAAAACGACTCCGTTTCAAGAAGTGTAAAACATGAAAAAGATAGATATGCCTCTTAAATTTGCACGGTTAAAATTTCAGCCTTATTTCTTCAGTGAAACTCGAGATATAGCTGATATGGCAAAAGGTGTCGGAACTGGAACTGAACTGGATTTGCCCTTAATTCTAGTAATCTGAAATCACTCAAAGAAACTTGTGAAAAACACCAAATTACATAAAAATATAAAAGATCATAAACACAATTAGACAAAATAATAATAACTCGTATTTGACACAAAACAATAATAAAACATAACTAAAAACTATATAATTATACGAGTTATCAGAACATAAATCATATTGGGCTATCAAACAATGCAACATGGAGATGGATGAGACAAGTAAGCAAAGAAAACTTGACCTACAAGAATTAGAGGAGATAAGGAATGATGCCTACGAGAATTCTAGGATTTACAAGGAAAAGACTAAGGCATTCCATGACAAGATGATATCAAGAAAGGACTTTGTTGTTGGACAAAAAGTTCTTCTCTTCCATTCACACCTTAAGTTATTTCCAGGTAAGTTACGTTCTCGTTGGGTTGGACCTTTTGTTATTACTAATTTATTTACTCATGGTGCAGTTGAAATCCAAAGCCCAAAATCAGATAAGGCATTCAAAGTGAATGGTCATAGATTGAAGCCTTACTATGAGAACTTTCCAATACAAGATGTGGAGCAGTTACCACTTTTTGAGCCGAATTACGTTGAATAATAATGGCATGGGTCTAAGTCAGGCTGAGGACAATAAACCAAGCGCTTCTTGGGAGGCAACCCAAAAGGATGGAGAGCATTTATTATATAAGGTTTGCATATTCCTTACCCTCCATCATTCTATCTTTTATTGTTTTTCTTTTGTTTTGTTTAGTAGTTCTTTTCTCTTACATATAATTCTTGCATTGGGGATAATAGCATTACATTGAGGACAATGTAAAAATTAAGTGTGGGGGGAAAAATTTAGGATTTTCTTTAGTGTGTTTTGTTTTTGATTCTTTTTATGTTGTTTTTAGTGTGTTTTAGTTACTTTCAATACTATGATGAGATATGAATTGCATAAGTCTAAAACAGATTTATTAGTGAGAAGATTTTCATGAGAATTGAGCTTGATATCAACTTTTTTATGAGCCAATGTTAATATGATATGTTGATTGAGAAAGAAGCATGTTTAGACTTAAATATGACTTGTATAATCATACTTGTGAGTTTTCGAGCCTATATGATTGATGCATTATACATATCAATCTAATTTCTTTCTTAAGTGCTCTTATGATTACAAGATTCTCTAGAACTTGCTTTAAACCTTGTTGAGACTATATTGATGCATGTGACAACATGAATATGATAGAGGCATTAGGATTTTTCACCAGGGCCAAATAGCCATCCCTTATTGATGTTCCAAGAGAACATCCCCCTTAGTGAACCAATTTGAGCCTACAATGAATAAGCTATTTCTTTGGTAACCATAACTTGTCCCTAACCTAAATATACTTATTTATATCCTTACCCTTGTTCTAAAGATGAATTAGCATGTTTTGAGACATATTGCAAAGACAAGGAAGATCTTTTCAAATTTTGGGTTAGAAACAAGAAATAAGTGTGGGGGAGGAGAAAGGCAAAAGTCAAGAGAAAAATAGAGGGAATATTGCCAAATACATTCCAATGTGAAAAAAAAATGAATAATCTCTTGAACTTCTAGTTAAAGAAAAGAAAAAGATGTTCGAAAGTTGTTTAGAATGAAGAAAAGGCCCAACATGAATATTCGGCCTACGTGATTATGTACTTGTAAAGAGTTTTGAGAAGTTTCTTTGTATGAATCTTATTATGTCTCTAAACTCTATAAAATCTTTGGAACTTTTGTAATATCCTTTATCTTTTATTCTTTAGCCACATTATTACCCCTTGGCCCCATTATAACCTTGCATAAAGACCTCTTGATTCATGAAGTTGCATGATCTAAGTAGTGGAGAATAGGTGGACAAGCAAGCATATGGTAGAAACTGTTTTCATGAGATTGATTGAGTGTAAACACTTCACCACTACTTTAAAGAGTGAAAATCATGAGGGTATCCCATTTGAGAAGTTGAGATTAAGTTTGAACATGCACTATTTTGATTGAGATATCTTATGTTAATTTTAGCTTAACTTAAACCATTTACTATCAAGCATGATTTTTTGTGAAACTCTTTAAGCTATTGATTAGTTTATAAGACTTGTTCAATGATTATCTATAAGTTGTATTGAAAGTGAACTAGATTCGGTTTTCTTACCTTGTGTCTATTTGGTTTTGCTCGAGGACTAGCAAAAGATTAAGTGTGGGGGAATTTGATAAGTGCTTAAATTCATACATTTTCCTATTTAATTTTTTTATACTTTGTGCTTTGATTCTTACTTCCTTGACATTTTACTAGGTTTTTATGATTTGTAGGTATTTTGGAGGAGATGAAGTCAAAACATGTCAATTAGGATGTTAAAGAGCTTACAAAATCACAATCACAAGATGGAAAAAGAGTTGGGAGTCAAAAAGATCAAATTCTTGGTGCAAAGCAAGAAGACAGATTTGACCTCCGGAGCTTGTTGCTAAGAAAACATGATGTTAGACTCTTTATTCGAAGAAACTTCCTTCTTGACTTTTGAAGATCACTTGATTACCTTTCCAACGGCTGGTCATGGGCCTAAATCGGATAAAAAATGGTCATCCAAATCGGCATTGGAATATCTCCCTAAAAACCCTAGTGGCAGAAAAAAACCCTAGCCGTAAATGTCAACTTTTTCTTAATACCCTAGTTGACATTTAAGTTTATCCTTGCATTAATTGCAAGTATATTTCCTTAAAGCTAATCCTAATCAAAGTAAGAGAATTAAATCAGCCAAGACTTTCCTTCCTTACACTTACTTTGGCTGCAAGAATATAATCTCTCTTCATTAAAGAGTGCTTTGACTAAAACTTTCCTACTTTATTCAAACTTGGCTGCCACGACTTATATCTTTCCTTAAAACACAAAAGTCAGCCACTTTTCCTTAACTTTAGCCACAAGTCAGCATTTATTGAAGGGAGAGAGCTGAAATTCACTTGATTGATGCCCTAGCTATTGCCTATAAATAGAGACCAAGGGGGCATACCAAATTGACACTTCCCCAAGCATCAAATTCTGATTTCTTCTTTGTTTCTTTGTTTTTGAGAGAGCAAGAGGCTGGATAATTAATATTCTTCTTCTTCTTCTTTCTTTCTTTTATTTTCTTCTTAGATTTTCTTTAATTTTATGTTTATGTTTACAATGCCTATGCTAGGCTAAACTTTTATTTGGTTAAGGGTGATTTCAAAGCCCTAGACATGTTATGTAATTAATTTTCCGAATCTATCTATCATTATTTTCTATCAAAGTTGCTTATGTTCTTCCATAAAAATTGTTCATGGTGATGTTTTGATTTGTTTAGGTGGCCAACTAGATAAATCTTGATAATTGTCTAATGCTAGTTTAGGAGTCTTGATCCGTGTAATTGTCTTGATTTCCTATTCATAAGTAGAAATTTGTGATTAATGATTATGGTCAAGTTTTCAATAATTGCAAAGTGGAACATAACCTAAGTTGAGCAATCCGAGCTTATGTGTTTGTTGCTTAGATCAACCTATCTTTCTCATCATAAAGCTGCCATTAAATTGAATTTAGAGAGCTTATTCTAGGTTGTTTGATGGTTAGAGATTAAATAGAGAGCTTGTTCTATTTAACGACGAACTAAAGAAAGATTGGGGTAACAGAGCTTGTTGTTATCTACGGTTGTTAACTTTGATAGCTAATTAATGTTGATAGATATAAAATTGATTCTTAATGATGTCTAGTGGTGGAGAATGAAACCTTAACCATATTTTTCATATTTGATTCTTCTTAATTACTTGTTTTCTCATTCTTATTGTTAACTTTTGTTTAAATCTGATTTCAAAATCCCCTTTACTTTTGTTTACTTGTTTTTAAGTTTTAAACTATTAACTTATAAACTAAAACCCAATCCCTGAGGACTCGACCCTTGCTAATCACTATACTTTACAATTGATTCTTTTTAAGTGCAAGGTTAAATAAGATACACTCTTTTGGGTGCATGAATAGAGTTATATTTCTTGGATATGTTGTTAGCTCAAAAGGTATTGAGATGGATGAAGAGAAAGTCAAGGCCATCAAGGACTGGCCGACGCCTAAAGGTGTAAGTGAGGTAAGAAGCTTTCATGGTTTAGCTAGTTTTTATAGGCATTTTTTAAAGACTTTAGCACTATTGCTGCACCACTTACTAAGTTATTAAAAAGAATGTTGGTTTTCATTGGGGCAATAAACAAGAGAAAGCATTTGTTAATCTTAAAGATAGGTTATGTTCAGCACCTGTTTTAACATTACCTAACTTTGACAAAGCTTTTGAGATTGAATGTGATGCCTCAGGAATACGAATCGGAGCTGTTTTAATGCAGGAAAAGCGTCCAATCGCATTCTTCAGTGAGAAGCTTAGTGGAGCGGCCTTGAACTATGCAACTTATGACAAGGAGCTCTATGCACTTGTTAGAGCTTTGGAGACATGGCAACATTACTTATGGCCTAAGGAATTTGTGATACATACTGATCATGAGTCATTGAAACATCTCAAGGGTCAAGGTAAGTTGAACAAGAGACATGCTAGGTGGATGGAATATATAGAGACCTTTCCTTATGTCATTAGATATAAGCAAAAGGTAAGGAAAATATTGTGACTGATGCTTTATCTAGGAGGTATGTATTTCTCACATCTATGAATGCTAAGATGCTTGGATTTGAATATATAAAGGATGACTATGCCAATGATGCTGATTTTTGTGATGTATACATTGCATGTGATAAGACAGCATTTGGTAAATTTTACAAGCATGATGGTTTTTTGTTTAGACAAGATAAACTATGTGTGCCTAATTGTTCTATGAGAGAGTTATTAGTGCGTGAGGCACATGGTGGTGGTTTAATGGGACACTTTGGTGTCAAGAAGAACTTAGAAATATTGTATGAACAGTTCTTTTGGCCTAAAATGAAAAGGGATGATATTCGCATATGTAACAGATGTGATGCACCCAAAAAAGTGTATCTTATTTAACCTTGCACTTAAAAAGAATCAATTGTAGAGTATAGTGATTAGCAAGGGTCGAGTCCTCAGGGATTGGGTTTTAATCTATGAGTTATTAGTTTATAACTTACGTTCAAAGAAAACAAAGTAAAAGGGGGTTTTGAAATAGTGTTAAAAATTAGCAAACAAGAAAAGTAAGAAAACAAGTAAGAAATAAGAAATCAAATATGATAGAAATATGGTTAAGGTTTCATTCTCCACCACTAGACATCATTAAGAACCAATTTAAGATCTATCAATATCAACCAACTATCAAAGTTAACAACCGTAGATAACAACAAGCTCTGTTATCCCAATCTTTCCTTAGTTTGTCGTTAAATAGAACAAGCTCTCTATTTAATCTCTAACCATCAAACAACCTAGAATAAGCTCTCTAAATTCAATTTAATGGCAGCTTTATGATGAGAAAGATAGGTTGATCTAAGCAACAAACACATAAGCTCGGATTGTTCAACTTAGGTTATGTTCCACATTGCAATTATTGAAAACTTGACCATAATCATTAATCACAAATTGCTACTTATGAATAGGAAATCAAGACAATTACACGGATCAAGACTCCTAAACTAGCATTAGACAATTATCAAGATTTATCTAGTTGGCCACCTAAACAAATCAAAACATCACCATGAACAATTTTTGTAGAAGAACATAAGCAACTTTGATAGAAAATTAATGATAGATAGAATCTAAAAATCAATTACAAAACATGTCTAGGGCTTTGAAATCACCCTTAACCAAATAAAAGTTTAGCCTAGTGATAACTCGTATAATTATATAGTTTTTAGTTATGTTTTATTATTGGTTTACGTCAAATACGAGTTATTATTGCTTAGTCTAATTGTGTTTATGATCTTTTATATTTTTATGTAATTTGGTGTTTTTTCACGAGTTTCTTTGAGTGATTTCAGATTACTAGGTTAAATCAACAATTAAGGGCAAATCCAGTTCAGTTCCAGTTCCGACACCTTTTGCCATATCAGCTATATCTGGAGTTTCACTGAAGCAATAAGGCTGAAATTTTAACCGTGCAAAGTTAAGAGGCATATCTATCTTTTTCATGTTTTACACTTCTTGAAACGGAGTCGTTTTCCCTAGCGAAATCAACCATCAAGTTGGCTGATGTGCAATAACGTCTGTGCTGACAAGTTTTGGTAATTTGACCATATCTTCTGATCCACATCAGCAAATGAGCTGATTCCAACGGTTATGGATCACCGACTGATAGGGGAACATTTTTCTAGAAGACCATTTGATCAGATCAAGCTTCCAATATTGACAAAATCGACCATCAAGCTGGCTGATCAGAATTGTCATACAATATGACGAAAATTGTTAGAAAAATGCACCCACCTATTATACCTACCTTTGAAATTTATAAAGCTTGTCTCTTGTCATTTAGCTCTCCAAAATGTGTATAAATAGAGGGCCTTGGATGATTGTAAGAGATCATATTGTACATTGGTAGGATATTAGCCATTGTAATAAAATTCTCTAAGTTTTCTTCTTCTTTCTTTTCTCTAGTTTTCTTTTTCTTTATTTTCTTCTTCTTCTTTCTTTCTTTTATTTCCTTCTTAGATTCTCTTTAATTTTATGTTTATGTTTACAATGCCTATGCTAGGTTAAACTTCTATTTGGTTAAGGGTGATTTCAAAGCCCTAGACATGTTTTGTGATTGATTTTTAGATTCTATCTATCATTAATTTTCTATCAAAGTTGCTTATGTTCTTCTACAAAAATTGTTCATGATGTTGTCTTGATTTATTTAGGTGTACAACTAGATAGATCTTGATAATTATCTATTGCTAGTTTAGGAGTCTTGATCCGTGTAATTGTCTTGATTTCCTATTCATAAGTGGCAATTTGTGATTAATGATTATGGTCAAGTTTTCAATAATTGCAAAGTGGAACATAACCTAAGTTGAACAATCCGAGCTTATGTGTTTGTTGCTTAGATCAACCTATCTTTCTCATCATAAAGCTGCCATTAAATTGAATTTAGAGAGCTTATTCTAGGTTGTTTAATGGTTAGAGATTAAATAGAGAGCTTGTTCTATTTAACGACAAACTAAGGAAAGATTGGGATAACAGAGCTTGTTGTTATCTACGGTTGTTAACTTTGATAGTTGGTTGATATTGATAGATCTGAAATTGATTCTTAATGATGTCTAGTGGTGGAGAATGAAACCTTAACCATATTTTTCATATTTGATTCTTCTTACTTACTTGTTTTCTTACTTTTCTAGTTTGCTTATTTTTAAAAGTATATTTATTTTTATTGGCTGGTTATACCGCCTAATTTAGTATATATATTTTTATTGGCTGGTTATACCGCCTAATTTAGTATATATATTTTTATTGGCTGGTTATACCGCCTTGCATCTTATTCTTATTATTTACTTTAGTTTAAATCTGGCTTCAAAAACCCCTTTTCTTTTATTGTTCTTGAATTTAAGTTTTAAACTATTAACTTATAAACTAAAACCCAATCCCTGAGGACTCGACCCTTGCTAACTACTATACTTACAATTTATCTTTTTAGTGCAAGGTTAAATAAGATACACTCTTTTGGGTGCATCAAATTTTTGGCGCCGTTGCCGGAGATTGTTTTCTTTAGTTTATTTGTTACTTGGTTTATTCTTATTTTCAGTTCTAATTAGTTTTATTTTCTTGTACATACAAGTTTTTCTTTTCAAATTAAAAAAAAAAAACAATGGAATTGAGCAATCTAACACTTGAAGAGTTGGTGGCATACATGAACATGGAGAATCAACAAGCCAATCTCACCTCCCCAGTTCAACAATTGGCCATGGGAGGATGTCAAGGCCATCAAGTGTTCCAAGACCAACAGTATGATCATTACTCAAACACTTACCATGAGGGATGGTGGGATCATACTAATTATGGCTACTCGAAAAATTACCAAGAAGTAGATCCTTATGCCAATTACACTCATCCATCTAGCTTCAATCAATCATGGTCTCAAGAACCAGATCTTTTTCAACCACCACATATGACTCAAAACTCAGGTACTTCTTTAGAAGATCTTGTCTATTCTCTTGTTACTGATTCTTTGCAATTTCAACAGGAAACAAGGGCAAGCATCCAGAGTTTGGAAAAGCAAATGAGCCAATTGGCTAGTAGTATGGTGGGATGGGTAGCACAAAGATCTGAAGAACTCCCAGCCCAAACGATGGTTAACCCAAAGGAGAATGCTACTATTGTGACCTTGAAGAATGAGGAACAAGATGAGGATGAAACAAAATTAGAGATGGATTCTATTCTTGAGGATAATGAAGCCAAAGATCCAAATAAGAGTATTTCGGCACCTGAGGTAACGTTTAAGGTTTCACTTTTTACTAATGTTTCTTCTCCACCTTTTCCTAGTAGATTTGCAAAGTTCAAGGAGGAAGAACATGAACAACACATGCCGGAAACCTTAAACAACTTGTTTGTGGAGGTCATTCAACAAGTATCAAAATATGCTCCATTCCTCGATGACATATGCACCACAAAGGATGATGGAATAATACTTGTAATGGAGAATGCATCCACTGTTGTGCAAAGAAAGCTTCCTCTCAAACGCATAAATTTGGGAAATTTCATGTATGAGCCTGACAAGCCTAAAATTGCAAGAAGGGGAATTGGCTAGGCTGAAAACAATCAATCAAGTGCTAATTGGGGGAGGCAGCCTAATTAGTGAAAGCATTGCCAAACTGCTATCCTCAGATTTGCTCTCTTTTTCTTTATCTTTTTCTTATGTTTTTTTTTTGCTAATTGTGTTTAGTGTTTCTAAGTTCATTTAGGCTGCATAAGTTTATTTTGTTTATTAGTTCTTTTCACTTACACATGATTCTTTCATTTGGGATTAATAGCATTACATTAATGACAATGTAAGAATTATGTGTGGGGGGAAGAATTTAGGATTTTATTTAGAGTGTTTTGTTTTTGTGTCTTTTTATGTTGTTTTTCTTTCTGATCCTTGTTTTGAAAATAACTAGATGTAAATATAATTTTTAATTTTTTTAACCCCGGTTAAATGGCGGATAACGTTACTACGTGATTATTTAAATCGATTTCATCAGCTACCCACAAAACTGATATTGTATATAAATTCCTCTTCCAATTTCTCTTTCAATTTTTTTTCATTTTTTTTTTCAGGATGGATGATATTCTCACAAGATTGCAGAAACGATTTCCTCCTTTTCCTCGAAATATTTTACTGAAGCTTTACCAAGTTCGATTTGAAAGATTAAGAATGCTTATGCACAAAGGGATTCCTGACGACATACGTTGGATAATTGAAGCCAAGGTACGTGAAGATGAATATCTTCCTGTTTTGCAATTACCAGGTACAGGTAGAAGCACTTTTGCAAAGAAGCGACGAGCAAAGCGCATGAGTTCAAATTGCCACAAATGTGCACGATGGACGTGTAACGGTAAATGTCGTTCTATTGGGATTCCGTCCTCTAATCGAGATGATAAAATTGAATTCATTAAGGATGGACTCAGTAAGGAGAATTTGGGTAATATCCAACTTTCTCTTGAGACGCATCCTAGTGGAGACGTACAAAGAGAAATTCTTGATTTATGGCCGCAATTCCAAAGGGAATGGCAACATCTTGGGAATCTGATGTTAAAAGACCCTGTTTGCCAGCTTGTAAGAAAACTGGATGGGAAGCATATCCTCGACTCATAGAAGGCGTTTAAGCCGTTTCTGGACGTAAAACCAGAGGAAGATGTGAGCCACAATCACAACAACAATAAATGACTTCTCAGCTTTTGGTTTGATTTGCAATAACTTTATTTTGGTTTAATTTACGTGTTGTACGATTTGTGTAATTATTCTTGTTTTTTTTATTTGTCTTTTACGGTTGATTTTTCTTCCTGAAATCACGCAAAAATCTTTTGTTAGGTTAACATTTTCTTCTGAGAGGTCAGATACACTTTCGGCGACATTATTACTCTTGTCTGATTCACTACTCAGTCCTCTATATATTACACCATGTACTTATTCTCTTTCAGGCACTCGACAATTAAAAAAAAAATGGAAAGTACTTCGTCCCAGCGCATTAAAAAATTTTGTGTCTTTGGAGGTGCTTATCCAGGGAAGAATAACATATTCGCTGATGAAGCCATAAGAGTTGGAGTAATACTTGCCCAACAAAAGATCCACTTGATTTATGGAGGCGGTAGTACGGGTTTAATGGGAGCAGTCGCGACAGCAGCACACGCCGGAGGAAGTCCAGTTCTAGGAATCGTGCCAAAACTATTCACAGGTTTTTGTGGACCTACCGTGGGTAAGGAAATACAAGTCTGGAGTATCCCTGAACGGATGACAATCATGTACCATTCTGCCGATGCATTCATTGCTCTACTAGGAGGTCTGGGTACATTGGAAGAAATAGCTTGCGTGGCTTCTTGGTCATCTTTGGTCACAAATAAGAAACACATTGATTTGCTTAATATTAATGGTTATTTTAGTAATTTGCTTTCATATTTAGATAATGCTGTGGATAATGGATTCATGTTTTCAGAGGCAAGGAGAACCATAATTTCTGCTACAAACATTGAAGATTTACTCAAAAAGCTCCAAGCTTATGAGTGTTTATCTGCTACGGTTGTTTCGCAAACGCTCGAAAAAAGAAAAAGAGATATGGACGAGCAAGGAGTGGATTGCACTTTGTCTTTGTGACATTATCTAACATTTTGTTTGTTGTGTCTCAGTTATAATAAGTGGTTAGCAACCTCTACAGGTAATATATCCTAAATTTTACCTTCAAAAAAAAAAAAAAAAAAAAAAAGAAAGAAATTTGTGTTTTAAGCCATTTAAAAGTATTCATTCTGAACAAGGTCTGAGTAAGGGAGACTTGAGACATACCTTGTCAGTTTGATTTTAATCTTTTTATGTTTACTTGTTAATTTTTGTTTAGTATTTTAGGATTATTTAGGTTGCATGGTTTTGTTTTGTTTTGAGTCTTAGTTGTTCCTATTCTTATGTTATTAGTTCTTTTCTCTTACACATGATTCTTTCATTTGGGTTAATAGACTTACATTGAGGACAATGTAAGAATTAAGTGTGGGGGGAATGATTTAGGATTTCTTTTATTTTTGTCTACTATTTTTTTTTATGAGTCTTTATTATTATTATTATTATTATTGTTTTAGTGTGTTTTAGTTCCTTTTTAATACAATGATGAGATATGAATTGCATAAGTCTAAAACAGATTTATTAGTGAGAAGATTTTCATGAGAATTGAGCTTGATGTCAACCTTTTTATGAGCCAATGTTAATATGATATGTTGATTGAGAAAGAAGCATGTTTAGACTTAATCTGACTTGTATAATCATCCTTGTGAGTTTTTGAGCCTATAATGATTGATGCATTATACAAATCAATCTAATTTCTTTCTTGAGTGCTCTTATGATTACATGATTCTCTAGAACTTGCTTTAAACCGTTTGAGACTATATTGATACATGTGACAACATGAATATGATAGAGGCATTAGGATTATAACCAGAGCCAAACAGCCATCCATTATTAATGTTCTAAGAGAACATCCCCACTAGTGAGCCAATTTGAGCCTACATTAAATATGCTGTTTTATTGGTAACCACAACTTACACCTAGCCTAAATATACTTATATCCTTACCCTTGTTCTAAAGATGGATTATATATTTTGAGACATATTGCAAAAAAACAGGGGATATTTTTAGTTAAAAATTTGGGTTAGAAACAAGAAATAAGTGTGGGGGGAAAAGAAAAGAAAAGTCAAGAGAAAAAGAAATAGAATACTGGCAAATATATTCCTATGTAAAAAAAAAAAATATGAATCATCTCTTGAATTTGTGGAAAAAGAAAAAGATGTTACAAAGTTGTTTAGAATGAAGAAAAGGCCCAACATGAATATCCGGCCTAGGTGACTATGTACTTGTAAAGAGTTTTGAGAAGTTTCTTTGTATGATCTTTTTATGTCTCTAAACTTTATGAACTCTTTGGAACCTTTGTGATATCTTTATCCTTTTGTTCTTCAACCACATTACAAACCCCTTGGCCCCATTACAACCTTGATTAAAGACCTCTTGATTTATGAAGTTGCATGATCTTTTAGTGGAGAATAGGTGGACAAGCAAGCATATGGTAGAACTATTTTCATGAGATTGATTGAGTGTAAACACTTTACCACTACTTTAAAGAGTGAAAATCATGAGAGTATCCCATGTGAGAGGTTGAGATTAAGTTTGAATATGCACTATTTTGATTGAAATATGTTATGTTAATATTGGCTTAACTCAAACTATTTACATTCAAGCAAGAATTTTTGTGAATTTCTTTAAGCTATTGATTAGTTTTTAAGACTTGTCCAATGATTATCTCTAATTTATATTGGAAGGATTAGTTATAATTATTATTTTTAGTTTTTCTTATGTCTTCAATGTTTGTGGGTATCGTTCTAGTAAACCCTCACGAGACTAAACTCGTCCACTAGGGACACCTAGGGGTTTAAAGGCTTGTGTCACATGCTAAGTGCCACCGTGATTTCCTACGAAAATGGATTAGATTAGATTTTCTTATTTTATTTTTATTGAGTCGTTGCTAGGGACTAGCAACAATCTAAGTGTGGGGGTGTAATAACTCGTATAATTATATAGTTTTTAGTTATGTTTTATTATTGGTTTACGTCAAATACGAGTTATTATTGCTTAGTCTAATTGTGTTTATGATCTTTTATATTTTTATGTAATTTGGTGTTTTTTCACGAGTTTCTTTGAGTGATTTCAGATTACTAGGTTAAATCAACAATTAAGGGCAAATCCAGTTCAGTTCCAGTTCCGACACCTTTTGCCATATCAGCTATATCTGGAGTTTCACTGAAGCAATAAGGCTGAAATTTTAACCGTGCAAAGTTAAGAGGCATATCTATCTTTTTCATGTTTTACACTTCTTGAAACGGAGTCGTTTTCCCTAGCGAAATCAACCATCAAGTTGGCTGATGTGCAATAACGTCTATGCTGACAAGTTTTGGTAATTTGACCATATCTTCTGATCCACATCAGCAAATGAGCTGATTCCAACGGCTATGGATCACCGACTGATAGGGGAACATTTTTCTAGAAGACCATTTGATCAGATCAAGCTTCCAATATTGACAAAATCGACCATCAAGCTGGCTGATCAGAATTGTCATACAATATGACGAAAATTGTTAGAAAAATGCACCCACCTATTATACCTACCTTTGAAATTTATAAAGCTTGTCTCTTGTCATTTAGCTCTCCAAAATGTGTATAAATAGAGGGCCTTGGATGATTGTAAGAGATCATATTGTACATTGGTAGGATATTAGCCATTGTAATAAAATTCTCTAAGTTTTCTTCTTCTTTCTTTTCTCTAGTTTTCTTTTTCTTTATTTTCTTCTTCTTCTTTCTTTCTTTTATTTCCTTCTTAGATTCTCTTTAATTTTATGTTTATGTTTACAATGCCTATGCTAGGTTAAACTTCTATTTGGTTAAGGGTGATTTCAAAGCCCTAGACATGTTTTGTGATTGATTTTTAGATTCTATCTATCATTAATTTTCTATCAAAGTTGCTTATGTTCTTCTACAAAAATTGTTCATGATGTTGTCTTGATTTATTTAGGTGTACAACTAGATAGATCTTGATAATTATCTATTGCTAGTTTAGGAGTCTTGATCCGTGTAATTGTCTTGATTTCCTATTCATAAGTGGCAATTTGTGATTAATGATTATGGTCAAGTTTTCAATAATTGCAAAGTGG
Source organism: Fremontodendron californicum (assembly GCA_030761205.1). Classification (NCBI taxonomy): domain Eukaryota; kingdom Viridiplantae; phylum Streptophyta; class Magnoliopsida; order Malvales; family Malvaceae; genus Fremontodendron; species Fremontodendron californicum. The sequence goes on from JAULJL010000009.1 coordinate 27,782,557, forward strand.
AACATAACCTAAGTTGAACAATCCGAGCTTATGTGTTTGTTGCTTAGATCAACCTATCTTTCTCATCATAAAGCTGCCATTAAATTGAATTTAGAGAGCTTATTCTAGGTTGTTTAATGGTTAGAGATTAAATAGAGAGCTTGTTCTATTTAACGACAAACTAAGGAAAGATTGGGATAACAGAGCTTGTTGTTATCTACGGTTGTTAACTTTGATAGTTGGTTGATATTGATAGATCTGAAATTGATTCTTAATGATGTCTAGTGGTGGAGAATGAAACCTTAACCATATTTTTCATATTTGATTCTTCTTACTTACTTGTTTTCTTACTTTTCTAGTTTGCTTATTTTTAAAAGTATATTTATTTTTATTGGCTGGTTATACCGCCTAATTTAGTATATATATTTTTATTGGCTGGTTATACCGCCTAATTTAGTATATATATTTTTATTGGCTGGTTATACCGCCTTGCATCTTATTCTAATTATTTACTTTAGTTTAAATCTGGCTTCAAAAACCCCTTTTCTTTTATTGTTCTTGAATTTAAGTTTTAAACTATTAACTTATAAACTAAAACCCAATCCCTGAGGACTCGACCCTTGCTAACTACTATACTTACAATTTATCTTTTTAGTGCAAGGTTAAATAAGATACACTCTTTTGGGTGCATCACCTAGCATAGGCATTGTAAACATAAACATAAAATTAAAGAGAATTGATGCACCCAAAAGAGTGTATCTTATTTAACCTTGCACTAAAAAGATCAATTGTAAGTATAATGATTAGCAAGGGTCGAGTCCTCAGGGATTGGGTTTTAATCTATGAGTTATTAGTTTATAACTTACGTTCAAAGAAAACAATAAAAGAAAAGGGGTTTTTGAAGCCAGATTTAAACTAAAGTAAATAATAAGAATAAGATGCAAGGCGGTATAACCAGCCAATAAAAATATATATACTAAATTAGGCGGTATAACCAGCCAATAAAAATATATATACTAAATTAGGCGGTATAACCAGCCAATAAAAATATATATACTAAATTAGGCGGTATAACCAGCCAATAAAAATAAATATACTTTTAAAAATAAGCAAACTAGAAAAGTAAGAAAACAAGTAAGTAAGAAGAATCAAATATGAAAAATAGGGTTAAGGTTTCATTCTCCACCACTAGACATCATTAAGAATCAATTTCAGATCTATCAATATCAACCAACTATCAAAGTTAACAACCGTAGATAACAACAAGCTCTGTTATCCCAATCTTTCCTTAGTTTGTCGTTAAATAGAACAAGCTCTCTATTTAATCTCTAACCATCAAACAACCTAGAATAAGCTCTCTAAATTCAATTTAATGGCAGCTTTATGATGAGAAAGATAGGTTGATCTAAGCAACAAACACATAAGCTCGGATTGTTCAACTTAGGTTATGTTCCACTTTGCAAATATTGAAAACTTGACCATAATCATTAATCACAAATTGCCACTTATGAATAGGAAATCAAGACAATTACACGGATCAAGACTCCTAGACTAGCAATAGATAATTATCAAGATCTATCTAGTTGTACACCTAAATAAATCAAGACAACAACATGAACAATTCTTGTAGAAGAACATAAGCAACTTTGATAGAAAATTAATGATAGATAGAATCTGAAAATCAATCACAAAACATGTCTAGGGCTTTGAAATCACCCTTAACCAAATAGAAGTTTAGCCTAGCATAGGCATTATAAACATAAAATTAAATAGAATCTAAGAAGAAAATAAAAGAAAGAAAGAAGAAGAAGAAGAATATTAATTATCCAACCTCTTGCTCTTTCTAAAGAAAAAGAAAACTAGAGAAAAGAAAGAAGAAGAAAACTTAGAGAATTTTGTTAAAATGGCTAATATCCTACCAATCTCCAATATGATCCCTTACAATCATCCAAGGCCCTCTATTTATACACATTTTGGAGGGCTAAATGATAAGAGACAAGCTTTACAAATTTCAAAGGTAGGTATAATAGGTGGGTGCATTTTCTAACAATTTTCGTCATGTATGACGATTTTGATCAGCCAACTTGATGGTCGATTTTGTCAATTGTGGAGGCCTTATCTGATCACATGGTCTTCTAGACAAATGTTACCCTATCAGTTACTGATCCATAGCCGTTAGAATCAGCTCATTTTCTGATGTGGATAAGAAGATATGGGCATAATACGAAAACATGTCAGCACAGACGTCATTGCACATTAGCCAACTTGATGGTCGATTTCGCTAGGGAAAACGACTCCGTTTCAAGAAGTGTAAAACATAAAAAAGATAGATATGCCTCTTAGCTTTGCATGGCCACAAATTTCAGCCTTATTGCTTCAGTGAAACTCGAGATATAGCTGATATGGCAAAAGGTGTCGGAACTGGAACTGAACTGGATTTGCCCTTAATTCTAGTAATCTGAAATCACTCAAAGAAACTTGTGAAAAACACCAAAATACATAAAAATATAAAAGATCATAAACACAATTAGACTAAACAATAATAACTCGTATTTGACACAAAACAATAATAAAATATAACTAAAAACTATATAATTATACGAGTTATCACACCCCCACACTTAGATTGTTGCTAGTCCCTAGCAACGACTCAATAAAAATAAAATAAGAAAATCTAATCTAATCCATTTTCGTAGGAAATCACGGTGGCACTTAGCATGTGACACAAGCCTTTAAACCCCTAGGTGTCCCTAGTGGACGAGTTTAGTCTCGTGAGGGTTTACTAGAACGATACCCACAAACATTGAAAAATTAAAATATAAATAAACTTCATATAAATAAACTACATATACTAAAAATATTTACTCCTAATCCTTTCAATACAAATTAGAGACAATATTTGAACAAGTCTTATAAACTAATCAATAGCTTAAAAAATTTCACAAAAAATCATGCTTGAATGTAAATTGTTTGAGTTAAGCCAATATTAGCATAACATATCTCAATCAAAATAGTGCATGTTCAAATTTAATCTCAACTTCTCACATGGGATACTCTCTTGATTTTCACTCTTTAAAGTAGTGGTAAAGTGTTTACACTCAATCAATCTCATGAAAACACTTCTACCATATGCTTGCTTGTCCACCTATTCTCCACTAAAAGATCATGCAACTTCATAAATCAAGAGGTCTTTAATCAAGGTTGTAATGGGGCCAAGGGGTTTGTAATGTGGTTGAAGAACAAAAGGATAAAGATATCACAAAGGTTCCAAAGAGTTCATAAAGTTTAGAGACATAAAAAGATTATACAAAGAAACTTCTCAAAACTCTTTACAAGTACATAGTCACCTAGGCCGAATATTCATGTTGGGCCTTTTCTTCATTCTAAACAACTTTGTACCATCTTTTTCTTTTTCCACAAATTCAAGAGATGGTTCATATTTTTTTACTTAGGAATGTATTTGCCAGTATTCCATTTCTTTTTCTCTTGACTTTTCTTTTCTTTTCCCCCCACACTTATTTCTTGTTTCTAACCCAAATTTTCAACTAAAAATATCCCTTGTTTTTTGCAATATGTCTCAAAATATATAATCCATCTTTAGAACAAGGGTAAGGATATAAGTATATTTAGGCTAGGTGTAAGTTGTGGTTACCAATAAAACAGCATATTTAATGTAGGCTCAAATTGGCTCACTAGTGGGGATGTTCTCTTAGAACATTAATAATGGATGGCTGTTTGGCTCTGGTTATAATCCTAATGCCTCTATCATATTCATGTTGTCACATGTATCAATATAGTCTCAAACGGTTCAAAGCAAGTTCTAGAGAATCATGTAATCATAAGAGTACTCAAGAAAGAAATTAGATTGATTTGTATAATGCATCAATCATTATAGGCTCAAAAACTCACAATGATGATTATACAAGTCAGATTAAGTCTAAACATGCTTCTTTCTCAATCAACATATCATATTAACATTGGCTCATAAAAAGGTTGACATCAAGCTCAATTCTCATGAAAATCTTCTCACTAATAAATCTGTTTTAGACTTATGCAATTCATATCTCATCATTGTATTAAAAAGGAACTAAAACTCACAAAAAAATAATAATAATAATAATAAAGAAAAAAAAAAAGTAGACAAAAATAAAAGAAATCCTAAATCATTCCCCCCCCCCACACTTAATTCTTACATTGTCCTCAATGTAAGTCTATTAACTCAAATGAAAGAATCATGTGTAAGAGAAAAGAACTAATAACATAAGAATAGGAACAACTAAGACTCAAAACAAAACAAAACCATGCAACCTAAATAATCCTAAAATACTAAACAAAAATTAACAAGTAAATATAAAAAGATTAAAATCAAACTGACAAGGTATGTCTCAAGTCTCCCTTACTCAGACCTTGTTCAGAATGAATACTTCTAAATTGCTTAAAACACAACAAACTCTTTTTTTTTTTTTTTTTTTTTTTTTTTTTTTTTTTTTTGAAAAGAAGAAATCAAACTGACAAGGTATGTCTCAAGTCTCCCTTACTCAGACCTTGTTCAGAATGAATACTTCTTACCTGCAGAATATGTCCCTTGATTAAAGACCTCTTCATTTATGAAGTTGCATGATCTTTTAGTGGAGAATAGGTAGACAAGCAAGCATATGGTAGAACTATTTTCATGAGATTGATTGAGTGTAAACACTTTACCACTTCTTTAAAGAGTGAAAATCATGAGAGTATCCCATGTGAGAAGTTGAGATTAAGTTTGAATGTGCACTATTTTGATTGAAATATGTTATGTTAATATTGGCTTAACTCAAACAATTTACATTCAAGCATGATTTTTTGTGAAATTCTTTAAGCTATTGATTAGTTTATAAGACTTGTTCAAAGATTGTCTCTAATTTATATTGAAAGGAATAGGAGTAAATATTTTCAGTATATGTAGTTTATTTATATTTTAGTTTTTCAATGTTTGTGGGTATCGTTCTAGTAAACCCTCACGAGACTACACTCGTCCACTAGGGACACCTAGGGGTTTAAAGGCTTGTGTCACATGCTAAGTGCCACCGTGATTACCTACGAAAGTGGATTAGATTAGATTTTCTTATTTTATTTTTATTTGATTTTGCTCGAGGACTAGCAAAAAGCTAAGTGTGGGGGTGTGATAACTCGTATAATTATATAGTTTTTAGTTATGTTTTATTATTGTTTTGTGTCAAATACGAGTTATTATTGTTTAGTCTAATTGTGTTTATGATCTTTTATATTTCTATGTAATTTGGTGTTTTTCACAAGTTTCTTTGAGTGATTTCAGATTACTAGAATTAAGGGCAAATCCAGTTCAGTTCCAGTTCCGACACTTTTTGCCATATCAGCTATATATGGAGTTTCACTGAAGCAATAACGCTGAAATTTGTAGCAGTGCAAAGCTAAGAGGCATATCTATCTTTTTCATGTTTTACACTTCTTGAAACGGAGTCGTTTTCCCTAGCGAAATCGACCATCAAGTTGGCTGATGTGCAATGACGTCTGTGCTGACCTGTTTTCGTATTTTGCCCATATCTGCTTATCCACATCAGCAAATGAGCTGATTCCAATGGCTATGGATCCGTAACTGATACGGGAACCTTTGTCTAGAAGACCATATGATAAGATCAGGCCTCTAATATTGACGAAATCGACCATCAAGTTGGCTGATGTGCAATGACGTCTGTGCTGACCTGTTTTCGTATTTTGCCCATATCTGCTTATCCACATCAGCAAATGAGCTGATTCCAACGGCTATGGATCCGTAACGGATAGGGGAACCTTTTTCTAGAAGACCATGTGATCAGATCAGGCCTCCAACATTGACGAAATCGACCATCAAGTTGGCTGATCAAAATTGTCATACAATATGACGAAAATTGTTAGAAAAATTCACCCACCTATTATACCTACCTTTGAAATTTGTAAAGCTTGTCTCTTGTCATTTAGCCCTCCAAAATGTGTATAAATAGAGGGCCTTGGATGATTGTAGAGGATCATATTGTACATAGGTAGGATATTAGCCATTTTAATAAAACTCTTTAAGTTTTCTTCTTCTTTCTTTTCTCTAGTTTTCTTTCTTTTCTCTAGTTTTCTTTTTCTTTAGAGAGAGCAAGAGGTTGGATAATTAATATTCTTCCTCTTCTTCTTTCTTTCTTTTATTTTCTTCTTAGATTTTCTTTAATTTTATGTTTATGTTTACAATGCCTATGCTAGGCTAAACTTCTATTTGGTTAAGGGTGATTTCAAAGCCCTAGACATGTTTTGTGATTGATTTTCAGATTCTATCTATCATTAATTTTCTATCAAAGTTGCTTATGTTCTTCTACAAGAATTGTTCATGATGTTGTCTTGATTTATTTAGGTGTACAACTAGATAGATCTTGATAATTATCTATTGCTAGTTTAGGAGTCTTGATCCGTGTAATTGTCTTGATTTCCTATTCATAAGTGGCAATTTGTGATTAATGATTATGCTCAAGTTTTCAATAATTGCAAAGTGGAACATAACCTAAGTTGAACAATCCGAGCTTATGTGTTTGTTGCTTAGATCAACCTATCTTTCTCATCATAAAGCTGCCATTAAATTGAATTTAGAGAGCTTATTCTAGGTTGTTTAATGGTTAGAGATTAAATAGAGAGCTTGTTCTATTTAACGACAAACTAAGGAAAGATTGGGGTAACAGAGCTTGTTGTTATCTACGGTTGTTAACTTTGATAGTTGGTTGATATTGATAGATCTGAAATTGATTCTTAATGATGTCTAGTGGTGGAGAATGAAACCTTAACCATATTTTTCATATTTGATTCTTCTTACTTACTTGTTTTCTTACTTTTAGTTTGCTTATTTTTAAAAGTATATTTATTTTTATTGGCTGGTTATACCGCCTAATTTGTATATTAACTTTGTTCTATTTTTATTGGCTGGTTATACCACCTAATTTAGTATATATATTTTTATTGGCTGGTTATACCGCCTAATTTAGTATATATATTTTTATTGGCTGGTTATACCGCCTAATTTAGTATATATATTTTTATTGGCTGGTTATACCGCCTTGCATCTTATTCTTATTATTTACTTTAGTTTAAATCTGGCTTCAAAAACCCCTTTTCTTTTATTGTTTTCTTTGAACGTAAGTTATAAACTATTAACTTATAAACTAAAACCCAATCCCTGAGGACTCGACCCTTGCTAACTACTATACTTACAATTGATCTTTTTAGTGCAAGGTTAAATAAGATACACTCTTTTGGGTGCATCACAAACCAATGGGTTTCTTATTTGTGACCAAAGATGACCAAGAAGCCACGCAAGCTATTTCTTCCAATGTACCCAGACCTCCTGGTAAAGCAATGAATGCATCGGCAGAATGGTACATGATTGTTATCCGTTCAGGGACACTCCAGACTTGTATTTCCTTACCCACGGTAGGTCCACAAAAACTTGTGAATAGTTTTGGCATGATTCCTAGAACTGGACTTCCTCCGGCGTGTGCTGCTGTAGCGACTGCTCCCATTAAACCCGTACTACCGCCTCCATAAATCAAGTGGATCTTTTGTTGGGCAAGTATTACTCCAACTCTTATGGCTTCATCAGCGAATATGTTATTTTTTCCTGGATAAGCACCTCCAAAGACACAAATTTTTTTAATGCGCTGGGATGAAGTACTTTCCATTTTTTTTTTCTTCGAGTGCCTGAAAGAGAATGAGTACATGGTGTAATATATAGAGGACTCAGTAGTGAATCAGACAAGAGTAATAATGTCGTCGAAAGTGTATCTGACCTGTCAGAAGAAAATGTTAACCTAACAAAAGATTTTTGCGTGATTTCAGGAAGAAAATCAAAAAGAGAAGAAAAAATCAACCGTAAAAGACAAAAAAAAAAAAAAAAAAAAAACGAGAATAGTTACACAAATCGAACAACACGTAAATTAAACCAAAATAAAGTTATTGCAAATCAAACCAAAAGTTGAGAAGTCATTTATTGTAGTTGTGATTGTGGCTCACATCTTCCTCTGGTTTTACGTCCAGAAACGGCTTAAACGCCTTCTATGAGTCGAGGATATGCTTCCCATCCAGTTTTCTTACAAGCTGGCAAACAGGGTCTTTTAACATCAGATTCCCAAGATGTTGCCATTCCCTTTGGAATTGCGGCCATAAATCAAGAATTTCTCTTTGTACGTCTCCACTAGGATGCGTCTCAAGAGAAAGTTGGATATTACCCAAATTCTCCTTACTCAGTCCATCCTTAATGAATTCAATTTTATCATCTCGATTAGAGGACGGAATCCCAATAGAACGACATTTACCGTTACACGTCCATCGTGCACATTTGTGGCAATTTGAACTCATGCGCTTTGCTCGTCGCTTCTTTGCAAAAGTGCTTCTACCTGTACCTGGTAAATGCAAAACATGAAGATATTCATCTTCACGTACCTTGGCTTCAATTATCCAACGTATGTCGTCAGGAATCCCTTTGTGCATAAGCATTCTTAATCTCTCAAGTCGAACTTGGTAAAGCTTCAGTAAAATATTTCGAGGAAAAGGAGGAAATCGTTTCTGCAATCTTGTGAGAATATCATCCATCCTGAAAAAAAAGAATGAAAAAAAATTGAAAGAGAAATTGGAAGAGAAATTTATATACAATATCAGTTTTGTAGGTAGCTGATGGAACCGATTTAAATAATCACGGAGTACCGTTATCCGCCATTTAACCGGGGTTAAAAAAATAAATTAAAAATTATATTTACATCTTGTAAGAGAAAAGAACTATTAAACAAAAGAAAAGAAAAAACAATAAAAGATAGAATGATGGAGAGTAAGGAATATGCAAATCTGATATAATAGATGCTCTCCATCCTTTTGGGTTGCCTCCCAAGAAGCGCTTGGTTTATTGTCCTCAGCCTAACTTAGACCCATGCCATTATTATTCAACATACTTTGGCTCAAAAAGTGGAAACTCCTCCACATCTTGTATTGGAAAGTTCTCATAGTAAGGCTTCAATCTATGACCATTCACTTTGAATGCCTTATCTGTTTTTGGGCTTTGGATTTCAACTGCACCATGAGTAAATACATTAGTAATAACAAAAGGTCCAACCCAACGAGAACGTAACTTACCTGGATATAACTTAAGGCGTGAATGGAAGAGAAGAACTTTTTGTCCAACAACAAATTCTTTTCTTGATATCATCTTGTCATGGAATGCCTTAGTCTTTTCCTTGTAAATCCTAGAATTCTGATAGGCATCATTCCTTATCTCCTCTAATTCTTGTAGGTCAAGTTTTCTTTTCTTTCCTATCTCATCCATCTCCATGTTGCATTGTTTGATAGCCCAATATGATTTATGTTCCAATTCAACCGGAAGATGACAAGGCTTACCATAAACAAATCGATAAGGAGACATACCAATGGGTGTCTTATATGCTGTCCTATAAACCCAAAGTGCATCATCAAGTCGTGAACTCCAATCCTTCCTATTTGGATTAACTGTCTTTTCAAGGATGGACTTAACTTCTCGGTTTGACACTTCAGCTTGCCCACTAGTTTGAGGATGATATGAGGTGGAGACCTTGTGTGTGATGTTATACTTCCTCAAAAGTGCTTCCATAGTCCTATTGCAAAAGTGAGTACCTCTATCGCTGATTATGGCCTTTGGCGTTCCAAACCTAGCCAAGATGTTAGTCTTGACAAAATCTGAAACAACTTTAGAGTCATTAGTCCTAGTGGATTTTGCTTCCACCCACTTTGAAACATAATCAACGGCAAGTAAAATATAAAGATTACCAAAAGAAGGAGGAAAAGGTCCCATGAAATCCATGCCCCATACATCAAAAATTTCAACAATAAGTATTGGAGTTTGAGGCATTTGATTTCTAGCACCTAAGTTACCAGTTCTTTGGCAACGATCACATGACTTGCAAAAGAGGTATGCATCTTTGAATATGGTAGGCCAATAAAATCCAGAATCAAGAACTTTCATGGCTGTTCTTTTGGATCCAAAGTGTCCTCCACATGCATAAGAGTGACAAAAGGTGAGAATAGATTGAAATTCAGTTTCGAGTACACACCTTCTTATAATCTGATCGGAGCAATGCTTCCAAAGGTAAGGATCATCCCATATGTAGTATTTGGCATCACTCTTGATCTTATTTCTTTGAGCTTGTGTCAACTCTTGTGGCAACTTCTTGGTAACTAAGTAATTAACAATATCAGCATACCAAGGAGTTGTTGTAGTTATAAAAAGAAGTTGCTCATCCGGAAAGTTCTCATTCAAGGGTAGTGCATCCTCTTCATGAACTAAACGGCTAAGATGGTCCGCAACCAGGTTGTCACTACCTCTCTTATCTTTTATCTCCAAATCAAACTCTTGTAAGAGAAGTATCCATCTAATCAACCTTGGTTTGGCCTCCTTTTTAGTGAGTAAGTACTTAAGGGCTGCATGGTCAGAATATACAATTACTTTAGTACCAATTAAATAAGATCGAAATTTTTCTAAAGCAAATACAACAGCCAAAAGTTCTTTTTCAGTAGTGGAATAGTTCAATTGAGCATCATTAAGAGTTCGGGAGGCATAATAAATGGCATGTGAGGCTTTGCCAACCCGTTGGCCCAAAACAGCTCCAATGGCATAGTCACTAGCATCACACATGATTTCAAAAGGTACATTCCAATCTGGTGGTTGGATGATAGGAGCTGATGTCAAGAGTCCCTTCAATGTTTCAAACGCCTCTTTGCATTTATCATCAAAGTGGAAAACCACATCTTTTTGTAGTAGCTTGCAAAGAGGTAATGTGATCTTTGAGAAGTCTTTGATAAATCTCCTATAGAAACCTGCATGTCCAAGAAAAGAACGAACCTCTCTCACATTTGTGGGAGGTGGTAAAGAATGCATAATATCTATTTTAGACTTATCAACCTCTATCCCTCTAGAAGAAATAACATGGCCCAAAACTATTCCTTGTTCTACCATAAAGTGACATTTTTCCCAATTCAAAACAAGGTTAGTTTCCATGCATCTTTCAAGTACAAGTGTAAGGTTCTCTAGACATCTATCAAAAGAATCACCATAGACACTAAAATCATCCATAAACACTTCTATGATATTCTCTACATAATCTGAAAATATGCTAACCATACACCTTTGGAATGTAGCTGGTGCATTACAAAGACCAAATGGCATACGCCGGTATGCAAAAGTACCAAATGGACATGTGAATGTTGTTTTCTCTTGGTCCTCCGGAGCAATGGCTATATGATTATAACCTGAAAAACCATCAAGAAAACAATAATGAGAATGGCCAGCTAACCTTTCAAGCATTTGATCAATAAAAGGTAAAGGAAAGTGGTCTTTGCGAGTTGTGGAATTAAGTTTACGATAATCAATACAAACTCGCCATCCTATTTGAATCCTAGTAGGAACAAGTTCATTCTCATTATTTGTTACCACCGTTACACCTGATTTCTTTGGAACCACTTGGACTGGGCTCACCCATTTGCTATCCGAGATAGGATAGATCACTCCAACATCTAGGAGCTTCAGTATCTCCTTTTTTACAACCTCCATCATAGGAGGGTTCAATCTTCTTTGTGCTTCTCTTGTTGGTTTAGACCCTTCCTCTAACAAAATCCGGTGCATGCACATGGATGGGCTTATTCCCTTGATATCGGCAATTGTCCAACCAATTGCTGTTTTATGCTCTCTAAGCACCCGGATAAGTCGCTCTTCTTGCAAAGGTGTGAGCTCTTTGGCAATGATGACAGGTAGTGTGTCCTTTTCCCCTAAGAACAAATATTTCAAGTGGTTCGGTAGTGGTTTCAATTCTAAAGTTGGTGCCTGCAAAATGGAAGGTAGAAGTTTCTCATTAGATAAAGGCAAATCAATAAATGAAACATCAAACCTTGCATCTTTAGGTTGCAGCGAGTGTAAAGATTCTAGTGCCCCTTCCACATGGTCACTCAAGGCTAGTTTAGCATTCCCCATTCCGAGATGGTTGCTAAGGACTATTTCCACACTATCTTCACCATCTAGCTCATAAGCTTGCTGCACTAGTGAGTCAATTATATCAATATTAAAAACAGAATGCACATCACTAGGATATCTCATGGCCTCAAAAATGTTAAAGCGAATTATTTCACCATCAAATTCCATAGTTAAAGTGCCATCATGTACATCTATTTTAGTTCTTGCTGTTTTCAAGAATGGTCTCCCTAATAGAATAGGTGTGGGATTAGAAGACATCTCATCTTCCATCTCAATAACATAAAAGTCAGCGGGAAAAACCAATTCATTAACCTGTACAAGAACGTCTTCTACAACTCCTCTTGGATAAGTGTTAGAACGGTCAGCAAGTTGTATTATAACACCGGTTTCCTCTAATGGTCCTAGATTCAATGAAGCATAAATTGAATATGGCATGACAATAATAGATGCCCCTAGATCTAGCATAGCACGCTCAAACCTGGTGTTGCCTATCTTACAAGGAATGGTAAACATACCTGGATCCTTGCATTTAGGTGGGAGCTTCTTTTGAAGAACAGCTGACACATTCTCCCCCACACTTACCTTTTCATTCCATTTCAACTTCCGTTTAGATGTGCACAACTCTTTTAGGAACTTGGCATATCTTGGCACTTGCTTGATAGCATCTAGTAAAGGAATGTTCACCTCTACTTTCCGGAAGGTTTCCAAAATTTCCTTCTCTTGCTCCTCCTTCTTGGACTTTGCTAACCTGCTAGGAAAAGGTGGAGGAGTTATATAAGAAGGAAAGGATGGTTTAGGAATTACCTTTTTTAGTGGCTCGTTGGGATGTGAAGAGGATGCCATGGTATTGTTCTCCCCTTGAGCACTATCATTTTGTGGTGTCTCTAGCTGTTTCCCACTTCTTAAATTTATAGCATTGGCATTCTCTCTTGGATTCACTATGGTTTGGGAAGGTAATTTCCCAGAATCCCTTGCTTGCATTTGACTCATGGTTGTTGCCAATTGCCCTATTTGAGTCTCCAAATTTCGAATACTTGTCTTTGTTTCCTGTTGAAATTGAATTGTATTAGTAGAAAGAGCTTTAACAAGATCTTCAAGAGAAGTACCTGAATTTTGGGTGGGTGGTAGTTGTTGTCGGGTTTGGTATGGTTGTTGCACTCTTTGCTGAAAACCCGGTGGCCTGTGGTCAAATGGTGGAGGAATAGTTTGTGATTGGTTCCCTCCATAATTGAAGTTTGGATGATCCCTCCATCCTGGATTGTATGTGTTTGAGTAGGGATCATATTTCCTTGATTGGTTCTGAAATCCACCCATGGCATTCACATGTTCATTGGTATCCTCTTGAAGTGTTGGACACATATCAGTTTGGTGCCCTATGTTTGAACATATGCCACAAGCCTTTATTTGTTGTATTTTACCTACAGCCAATTGTTGAACAAGAGAAGTCAGTTTATCAAATTTTTGTTCAAGGGATGATATACTTACCTCATTAACTCTCTTGGATTGTGGTGGTGGATCTTGTCTCATTGAGAACTGTTGAGAATTGGCTGCCATGTTGGAGATTAATGTTCTAGCAGCCCTGGGAGTCTTATCAACTAGAGCTCCCCCACTAGCGGCATCTATCATACTTCTCTCCATGGGCATGAGACCTTCATAGAAGTATTGGATGAGAAGTTGTTCACTTATTTGATGGTGTGGACATGATGCACAAAGTTTCTTGAACCTCTCCCAATATTCATATAAGGACTCTCCGTTGTATTGCCGAATCCCACATATCTCTTTCCTAATGTTGGCAGCCTTAGATGCTGGGAAATACCTTTCCAAGAATGCTTTCTTCAAATCATTCCATGTAGTGATGGTCCCGGATGGTAGATAGTAGAGCCATTCCTTTGCTGAATCAGCTAGAGAGAATGGGAAGGCTCTCAACTTAACTTGCTCTTCCGTGACCCCTGTTGGTCTCATGCTTGAGCAAACTACATGGAATTCCTTGAGGTGCTTATTTGGATCCTCTCCTGCAAAACCATGAAAAGTTGGGAGAAGATGAATCAAACCAGATTTTAATTCAAAAGCTACCTCAAGATTAGCATATTCAATGCATAATGGTTGTTGACCCAAGTCCGGAGCGGCTAGCTCCTTGAGAGTTCGGTTGTCAGCTGCTGCCATCTCTCCTTGCTCCTCTTGGATGTTTTGGATCAACTCCTCGATTGGTTGTTGGTGAGAAGTTATAAATTCCCGAATTTTCCTAAGTCGTAAGTCTTCTTCGGGAGCTTGGAACATTCACTAATAAAAAAAAATAAGAAAGTAAATAATTAGAACAGAAAATAAGAATAAACCAATAAACTAATAAACTAAAGAAAGCAATCCCCGGCAACGGCGCCAAAAATTTGATGCACCCAAAAGAGTGTATCTTATTTAACCTTGCACTAAAAAGATCAATTGTAAGTATAATGATTAGCAAGGGTCGAGTCCTCAGGGATTGGGTTTTAATCTATGAGTTATTACTTTATAACTTACGTTCAAAGAAAACAATAAAAGAAAAGGGGTTTTTGAAGCCAGATTTAAACTAAAGTAAATAATAAGAATAAGATGCAAGGCGGTATAACCAGCCAATAAAAATATATATACTAAATTAGGCGGTATAACCAGCCAATAAAAATATATATACTAAATTAGGCGGTATAACCAGCCAATAAAAATAAATATACTTTTAAAAATAAGCAAACTAGAAAAGTAAGAAAACAAGTAAGTAAGAAGAATCAAATATGAAAAATATGGTTAAGGTTTCATTCTCCACCACTAGACATCATTAAGAATCAATTTCAGATCTATCAATATCAACCAACTATCAAAGTTAACAACCGTAGATAACAACAAGCTCTGTTATCCCAATCTTTCCTTAGTTTGTCGTTAAATAGAACAAGCTCTCTATTTAATCTCTAACCATCAAACAACCTAGAATAAGCTCTCTAAATTCAATTTAATGGCAGCTTTATGATGAGAAAGATAGGTTGATCTAAGCAACAAACACATAAGCTCGGATTGTTCAACTTAGGTTATGTTCCACTTTGCAATTATTGAAAACTTGACCATAATCATTAATCACAAATTGCCACTTATGAATAGGAAATCAAGACAATTACACGGATCAAGACTCCTAGACTAGCAATAGATAATTATCAAGATCTATCTAGTTGTACACCTAAATAAATCAAGACAACATCATGAACAATTCTTGTAGAAGAACATAAGCAACTTTGATAGAAAATTAATGATAGATAGAATCTGAAAATCAATCACAAAACATGTCTAGGGCTTTGAAATCACCCTTAACCAAATAGAAGTTTAGCCTAGCATAGGCATTATAAACATAAAATTAAATAGAATCTAAGAAGAAAATAAAAGAAAGAAAGAAGAAGAAGAAGAATATTAATTATCCAACCTCTTGCTCTTTCTAAAGAAAAAGAAAACTAGAGAAAAGAAAGAAGAAGAAAACTTAGAGAATTTTGTTAAAATGGCTAATATCCTACCAATCTCCAATATGATCCCTTACAATCATCCAAGGCCCTCTATTTATACACATTTTGGAGGGCTAAATGATAAGAGACAAGCTTTACAAATTTCAAAGGTAGGTATAATAGGTGGGTGCATTTTCTAACAATTTTCGTCATGTATGACGATTTTGATCAGCCAACTTGATGGTCGATTTTGTCAATTGTGGAGGCCTTATCTGATCACATGGTCTTCTAGACAAATGTTACCCTATCAGTTACTGATCCATAGCCGTTGGAATCAGCTCATTTGCTGATGTGGATAAGAACATATGGGCATAATACGAAAACATGTCAGCACAGACGTCATTGCACATCAGCCAACTTGATGGTCGATTTCGCTAGGGAAAACGACTCCGTTTCAAGAAGTGTAAAACATAAAAAAGATAGATATGCCTCTTAGCTTTGCATGGCCACAAATTTCAGCCTTATTGCTTCAGTGAAACTCGAGATATAGCTGATATGGCAAAAGGTGTCGGAACTGGAACTGAACTGGATTTGCCCTTAATTCTAGTAATCTGAAATCACTCAAAGAAACTTGTGAAAAACACCAAAATACATAAAAATATAAAAGATCATAAACACAATTAGACTAAACAATAATAACTCGTATTTGACACAAAACAATAATAAAATATAACTAAAAACTATATAATTATACGAGTTATCAAGAATCTAAGAAGAAAATAAAAGAAAGAAAGAAGAAGAAGAAGAATATTAATTATCCAGCCTCTGGCTCTCTCAAAAACAAAGAAATAAAGAAGAAATCAGAACTTGATGCTTGGGGAAGTGTCAATTTCGTATGCCCCCTTGATCTCTATTTATAGGCAATAGCTAGGGCATCAAACAAGTGAATTTCAGCTCTCTCCTTTCAATAAATGCTGACTTGTGGCTAAAGTTAAGGAAAAGTGGCTGACTTTTGTGTTTTAAGGAAAGATATAAGCCTTGGCAGCCAAGTTTGAATAAAGTAGGAAAGTTTTAGTCAAAGCACTCTTTAATGAAGAGAGATTATATTCTTGCAGCCAAAGTAAGTGTAAGAAAGGAAAGTCTTGGCTGATTTAATTCTCCTACTTTGACTAGGATTAGCTTTAAGGAAATATACTTGCAATTAATGCAATTAATGCAAGTTGACAGCCACTAATACTTCTTTGACAAAGATAAACATAAATGTCAGCTAAGGTATTAAGAAAAAGATATGATTTGCGGCTAGGGTTTTTTCTGCCACTAGGGTTTTTACGGAGATATTCCAATGCCGATTTGGATGACCATTTCTTATCCGATTTAGGCCCATGACCAACAGTTGCAAAGGAAATCAAGTGATCTTGAAAAGTCAAGAAGGAAGTTTCTTCGAATAAAGAGTCTAACATCATGTTTTCTTTGCAACAAGCTCCGGAGGTCAAATCTGTCTTCTTGCTTTGCACCAAGAATTTGATCTTTTTGACTCACAACTCTTTTTCCATCTTGTGATTGTGATTTTGTAAGCTCTTTAACATCCTAATTGACATGTTTTGATTTCATTTCCTCCAAAATACCTACAAAGCATAAAAACCTAGTAAAATGTCAAGGAAGTAAGAATCAAAGCACAAAGTATAAAGAAATTAAATAGGAAAATGTATAAAATTAAGCACTTATCAAATTCCCCCACACTTAATCTTTTGCTAGTCCTCGAGCAAAATCAAATAGACACAAGGTAAGAAAACCGAACCTAGTTCTCTTTCAATACAACTTATAGATAATCATTGAACAAGTCTTATAAACTAATCAATAGCTTAAAGAGTTTCACAAAAAATCATGCTTGATAGTAAATGGTTTAAGTTAAGCTAAAATTAACATAAGATATCTCAATCAAAATAGTGCATGTTCAAACTTAATCTCAACTTCTCAAATGGGATACCCTCATGATTTTCACTCTTTAAAGTAGTGGTGAAGTGTTTACACTCAATCAATCTCATGAAAACAGTTTCTACCATATGCTTGCTTGTCCACCTATTCTCCACTACTTAGATCATGCAACTTCATGAATCAAGAGGTCTTTATGCAAGGTTATAATGGGGCCAAGGGGTAATAATGTGGCTAAAGAATAAAAGATAAAGGATATTACAAAAGTTCCAAAGATTTTATAGAGTTTAGAGACATAATAAGATTCATACAAAGAAACTTCTCAAAACTCTTTACAAGTACATAATCACATAGGCCGAATATTCATGTTGGCCTTTTCTTCATTCTAAACAACTTTCGAACATCTTTTTCTTTTCTTTAACTAGAAGTTCAAGAGATTATTCAATTTTCTTTTTTTTTTCACAAGGGAATGTATTTGGCAATGTTCCCTCTATTTTTCTCTTGACTTTTGCCTTTCTCCTCCCCCACACTTATTTCTTGTTTCTAACCCAAAATTTGAATAGATCTTCCTTGTCTTTGCAATATGTCTCAAAACATGCTAATTCATCTTTAGAACAAGGGTAAGGATATAAATAAGTATATTTAGGTTAAGGACAAGTTATGGTTACCAAAGAAATAGCTTATTCATTGTAGGCTCAAATTGGTTCACTAAGGGGGATGTTCTCTTGGAACATCAATAAGGGATGGTTGTTTGGCCCTGGTTAAAAATCCTAATGCCTCTATCATATTCATGTTGTCACATGCATCAATATAGTCTCAACAAGGTTTAAAGCAAGTTCTAGAGAATCTTGTAATCATAAGAGCACTCAAGAAAGAAATTAGATTGATATGTATAATGCATCAATCATATAGGCTCGAAAACTCACAAGGATGATTATACAAGTCAGGTTTAAGTCTAAACATGCTTCTTTCTCAATCAACATATCATATTAACATTGGCTCATAAAAAAAGTTGATATCAAGCTCAATTCTCATGAAAATCTTCTCACTAATAAATCTGTTTTAGACATATGCAATTCATATATCATCATAGTATTGAAAGTAAATAAAACACACTAAAAACAACATAAAAAGAATAAAAAACAAAACACACTAATGAAAATCCAAAATTCCCCCCCCCCCCACACTTAATTTTTACATTGTCCTCAATGTAATGCTATTATCCCCAATGCAAGAATTATATGTAAGAGAAAATAACTATTAAACAAAACAAAAGAAAAACAATAAAAGATAGAATGATGGAGAGTAAGGAATATGCAAATCTGATATAATAAATGCTCTCCATCCTTTTGGGTTGCCTCCCAAGAAGCGCTTGGTTTATTGTCCTCAGTCTGACTTAGACCCATGCCATTATTATTCAACATAATTCGGCTCAAAAAGTGGTAACTCCTCCACATCTTGTATTGGAAAGTTCTCATAGTAAGGCTTCAATCTATGACCATTCACTTTGAATGCCTTATCAGTTTTTGGGCTTTGGATTTCAACTGCACCATGAGTAAATACATTAGTAATAACAAAAGGTCCAACCCAACGAGAACGTAACTTACCTGGAAATAACTTAAGGCGTGAATGGAAGAGAAGAACTTTTTGTCCAACAACAAAGTCCTTTCTTGATATCATCTTGTCATGGAATGCCTTAGTCTTTTCCTTGTAAATCCTAGAATTCTCATAGGCATCATTCCTTATCTCCTCTAATTCTTGTAGGTCAAGTTTTCTTTGCTTACCTGTCTCATCCATCTCCATGTTGCATTGTTTGATAGCCCAATATGATTTATGTTCCAACTCAACCGGAAGATGACAAGGCTTACCATAAACAAGTCGATAAGGAGACATACCAATGGGTGTCTTATATGCTGTCCTATAAGCCCAAAGTGCATCATCAAGTCGTGAACTCCAATCCTTTCTATTTGGATTAACTGTCTTTTCAAGGATGGACTTAACTTCTCGATTTGACAATTCAGCTTGCCCACTAGTTTGAGGATGGTATGAGGTGGAAACCTTGTGTGTGATGTTATACTTCCTCAAAAGTGCTTCCATAGTCCTATTGCAAAAGTGAGTACCTCTATCGCTGATTATGGCCTTTGGTGTTCCAAACCTAGCAAAGATGTTAGTCTTGACAAAATCTGAAATAACTTTAGAGTCATTAGTCCTAGTGGCTTTTGCTTCCACCCACTTCGAAACATAATCAACGGAAAGTAAAATATAAAGATTACCAAAAGAAGAAGGAAAAGGTCCCATGAAATCCATGCCCCATACATCAAAAATTTCAACAATAAGTATTGGAGTTTGAGGCATTTGATTTCTAGCACCTAAGTTACCTGTTCTTTGGCAACGATCACATAACTTGCAAAAGAGGTATGCATCTTTGAATATAGTAGGCCAATAAAATCCAGAATCAAGAACTTTCATGGCTGTTCTTTTGGATCCAAAGTGTCCTCCACATGCATAAGAGTGACAAAAGGTGAGAATAGATTGAAATTCAGTTTCGAGTACACACCTTCTTATAATCTGATCGGAGCAATGCTTCCAAAGGTAAGGATCATCCCATATGTAGTATTTGGCATCACTCTTGATCTTATTTCTTTGAGCTTGTGTCAACTCTTGTGGCAACTTCTTGGTAACTAAGTAATTAACAATATCAGCATACCAAGGAGTTGTTGTACTTATAAAAAGAAGTTGCTCATCCGGGAAGTTCTCATTCAAGGGTAGTGCATCCTCTTCATGAACTAAACGGCTAAGATGGTCCGCAACCAAGTTGTCACTACCTCTCTTATGTTTTATCTCCAAATCAAATCTTGTAAGAGAAGTATCCATCTAATCAACCATGGTTTGGCCTCCTTCTTAGTGAGTAAGTACCTAAGGGCTGCATGGTCAGAAAATACAATTACTTTAGTACCAATTAAATAAGATCGAAATATTTCTAATGCAAATACAACAGCCAAAAGTTCTTTTTCAGTAGTGGAATAGTTCAATTGAGCATCATTAAATCGAACCCATATTTGCCCAATGGATGCAATCTGCTCATGGTAAAACTTCATATGGGTTCGATGTACTTTTATCTTCAACGAATGGCCCAGCATTCAATGCGGGTCGAAGCATATGGTTGCCTGGCTGGTTAAATGCTGTTAATGAAAATAGTAATTCACTATTCTTAACAATGGGTCCTGGAGAGTTCGAGAGGCATAATAAATGGCATGTGAGGCTTTGCCAACCCGTTGGCCCAAAACAGCTCCAATGGCATAGTCACTAGCATCACACATGATTTCAAAAGGTATATTCCAATCTGGTGGTTGCATGATAGGAGCTGATGTCAAGACTCCCTTCAATGTTTCAAACGCCTCTTTGCATTTATCATCAAAGTGGAAAACCACATCTTTTTGTAGTAGCTTGCAAAGAGGTAATGTGATCTTTGAGAAGTCTTTGATAAATCTCTTATAGAAAACTGCATGTCCAAGAAAAGAACGAACCTCTCTCACATTTGTGGGAGGTGGTAAAGAATGCATAATATCTATTTTAGATTTATAAACCTCTATCCCTATAGAAAAAATAACATGGCCCAAAACTATTCATTGTTCTACCATAAAGTGACATTTTTTCCAATTCAAAACAAGGTTAGTTTCCATGCATCTTTCAAGTACAAGTGTAAGGTTCTCTAGACATCTATCAAAAGAATCACCATAGACACTAAAATCATCCATAAACACTTCTACGATGTTCTCTACATAATCTGAAAATATGCTAACCATACACCTTTGGAATGTAGCTGGTGCATTACAAAGACCAAATGGCATACGCCGGTATGCAAAAGTACCAAATGGACATGTGAACGTTGTTTTCTCTTGGTCCTCCGGAGCAATGGCAATCTGATTATAACCTGAAAAACCATCAAGAAAACAATAATGAGAATGGCCAGCTAACCTTTCAAGCATTTGATCAATAAAAGGTAAAGGAAAGTGGTCTTTGCGAGTTGTGGAATTAAGTTTTCGATAATCAATACAAACTCGCCACCCTGTTTGAATCCTAGTAGGAACAAGTTCATTCTCATTATTTGTTACCACCGTTACACCTGATTTCTTTGGAACCACTTGGACCGGGCTCACCCATTTGCTATCCGAGATAGGATAGATCACTCCAACATCTAGGAGCTTCAGTATCTCCTTTTTCACAACCTCCATCATAGGAGGGTTCAATCTTCTTTCTGCTTCTCTTGTTGGTTTGGACGCCTCCTCTAACAAAATCCGGTGCATGCACATAGATGGGCTTATTCCCTTGATATCGGCAATTGTCCAACCAATTGCTGTTTTATGCTCTCTAAGCACCCGGATAAGTCGCTCTTCTTGCAAAGGTGTGAGCTCTTTGGCAATGATAACCGGTAGTGTGTCCTTTTCACCTAAGAAAACATATTTCAAGTGGTTCGGTAGTGGTTTCAACTCTAAAGTTGGTGCCTGCAAAATGGAAGGTAGAAGTTTCTCATTAGATAAAGGCAAATCAATAAATGAAACATCAAACCTTGCATCTTTAGGTGGCAGCGAGTGTAAAGATTCTAGTGCCCCTTCCACATGGTCACTCAAGGCTAGTTCCCCTTTAGCATCCCCCATTTCGAGATGTTTGCTAAGGACTATTTCCACACTATCTTCACCATCTAGCTCATAAGCTTGCTGCACTAGTGAGTCAATTATATCAATATTAAAAACGGAATGCACATCACTAGGATATCTCATGGCCTCAAAAATGTTAAAGCGAATTATTTCACCATCAAATTCCATAGTTAAAGTGCCATCATGTACATCTATTTTAGTTCTTGCTGTTTTCAAGAATGGTCTCCCTAATAGAATAGGTGTGGGATTAGAAGACATCTCATCTTCCATCTCAAGAACATAAAAGTCAGCGGGAAAAACCAATTCATTAACCTGTACAAGAACGTCTTCTACAACTCCTCTTGGGTAAGTGTTAGAACGGTCAGCAAGTTGTATTATAACACCGGTTTCCTCTAATGGTCCTAAATTCAATGAAGCATAAATTGAATATTGATGCACCCAAAAGAGTGTATCTTATTTAACCTTGCACTAAAAAGATAAATTGTAAGTATAGTAGTTAGCAAGGGTCGAGTCCTCAGGGATTGGGTTTTAGTTTATAAGTTAATAGTTTAAAACTTAAATTCAAGAACAATAAAAGAAAAGGGGTTTTTGAAGCCAGATTTAAACTAAAGTAAATAATAAGAATAAGATGCAAGGCGGTATAACCAGCCAATAAAAATATATATACTAAATTAGGCGGTATAACCAGCCAATAAAAATATATACTAAATTAGGCGGTATAACCAGCCAATAAAAATAAATATACTTTTAAAAATAAGCAAACTAGAAAAGTAAGAAAACAAGTAAGTAAGAAGAATCAAATATGAAAAATATGGTTAAGGTTTCATTCTCCACCACTAGACATCATTAAGAATCAATTTCAGATCTATCAATATCAACCAACTATCAAAGTTAACAACCGTAGATAACAACAAGCTCTGTTATCCCAATCTTTCCTTAGTTTGTCGTTAAATAGAACAAGCTCTCTATTTAATCTCTAACCATTAAACAACCTAGAATAAGCTCTCTAAATTCAATTTAATGGCAGCTTTATGATGAGAAAGATAGGTTGATCTAAGCAACAAACACATAAGCTCGGATTGTTCAACTTAGGTTA
Organism: Fremontodendron californicum; assembly: GCA_030761205.1. NCBI lineage: Eukaryota > Viridiplantae > Streptophyta > Magnoliopsida > Malvales > Malvaceae > Fremontodendron > Fremontodendron californicum. The sequence goes on from JAULJL010000009.1 coordinate 27,805,687, forward strand.
TGTTCCACTTTGCAATTATTGAAAACTTGACCATAATCATTAATCACAAATTGCCACTTATGAATAGGAAATCAAGACAATTACACGGATCAAGACTCCTAAACTAGCAATAGATAATTATCAAGATCTATCTAGTTGTACACCTAAATAAATCAAGACAACATCATGAACAATTTTTGTAGAAGAACATAAGCAACTTTGATAGAAAATTAATGATAGATAGAATCTAAAAATCAATCACAAAACATGTCTAGGGCTTTGATTTGCTCTCAAATTTGCTCAAGTGCTAATTGGGGGAGGCAGCCTAATTAGTGAAAGCATTGCCAAACTGCCATCCTCAGATTTGCTCTCTTTTTCTTTATCTTTTTCTTATGTTTCTTTGCTAATTGTGTTTAGTGTTTCTAAGTTCATTTAGGCTGCATAAGTTTATTTTGTTTATTAGTTCTTTTCACTTACACATGATTCTTTCATTTGGGATTAATAGCATTGCATTAATGACAATGTAAAAATTATGTGTGGGGGAAGAATTTAGGATTTTATTTAGAGTGTTTTGTTTTTGAGTCTTTTTATGTTGTTTTTCTTTCTGATCCTTGTTTTGAAAATAACTAGATGTAAATATAATTTTTAATTTTTTTAACCCCGGTTAAATGGCGGACAACGGTACTCCGTGATTATTTAAATCGGTTCCATCAGCTACCCACAAAACTGATATTGTATATAAATTTCTCCTCCAATTTCTCTTTCAATTTTTTTCATTTTTTTTCAGGATGGATGATATTCTCACAAGATTGCAGAAACGATTTCCTCCTTTTCCTTGAAATATTTTACTGAAGCTTTACCAAGTTCGATTTGAAAGATTAAGAATGCTTATGCACAAAGGGATTCCTGAAGACATACGTTGGATAATTGAAGCCAAGGTACGTGAAGATGAATATCTTACTGTTTTGCATTTACCAGGTACATGTAGAAGCACTTTTGCAAAGAAGCGACGAGCAAAGCGCATGAGTTCAAATTGCCACAAATGTGCACGATGGACGTGTAACGGTAAATGTCGTTCTATTGGGATTCCGTCCTCTAATCGAGATGATAAAATTGAATTCATTAAGGATGGACTGAGTAAGGAGAATTTGGGTAATATCCAACTTTCTCTTGAGACGCATCCTAGTGGAGACGTACAAAGAGAAATTCTTGATTTATGGCCGCAATTCCAAAGGGAATGGCAACATCTTGGGAATCTGATGTTAAAAGACCCTGTTTGCCAGCTTGTAAGAAAACTGGATGGGAAGCATATCCTCGACTCATAGAAGGCGTTTAAGCCGTTTCTGGACGTAAAACCAGAGGAAGATGTGAGCCACAATCACAACTACAATAAATGACTTCTCAGCTTTTGGTTTGATTTGCCATAACTTTATTTCAGTTTAATTTACGTGTTATTCGATTTGTGTAATTATTCTCATTTTTTTTATTTGTCTTTTACGGTTGATTTTTCTTCTCTTTTTGATTTTCTTCCTGAAATCACGCAAAAATCTTTTGTTATGTTAACATTTTCTTCTGACAGGTCAGATACACTTTCGGCGACATTATTACTCTTGTCTGATTCACTACTCAGTCCTCTATATATTACACCATGTACTCATTCTCTTTCAGGCACTCGAAAAAAAAAAATGGAAAGTACTTCGTCCCAGCGCATTAAAAAAATTTGTGTCTTTGGAGGTGCTTATCCAGGGAAAAATAACATATTTGCTGATGAAGCCATAAGAGTTGGAGTAATACTTGCCCAACAAAAGATCCAGTTGATTTATGGAGGTGGTAGTACGGGTTTAATGGGAGCAGTCGCTACAGCAGCACACGCCAGAGGAAGTCCAGTTCTAGGAGTCGTGCCAAAACTATTCACAGATTTTTGTGGACCTACCGTGGGTAAGGAAATACAAGTCTGGAGTATCCCTGAACGGATAACAATCATGTACCATTCTGCCGATGCATTCATTGCTTTACCAAGAGGTCTGGGTACATTGGAAGAAATAGCTTGCGTGGCTTCTTGGTCATCTTTGGTCACTAATAAGAAACCCATTGGTTTGCTTAATATTAATGGTTATTTTAGTAATTTGCTTTCATATTTAGATAATGCTGTGGAAAATGGATTCATGTTTTCAGAGGCAAGGAGAACCATAATTTCTGCTACAACCATTGAAGATTTACTCAAAAAGCTCCAAGCTTATGAGTGTTTATCTGCTACGGTTGTTTCGCAAACGCTCGGAAAAAGAAAAAGAGATATGGACGAGCAAGGAGTGGATTGCACTTTGTCTTTGTGACATTATCTAACATTTTGCTTGTTGTGTCTCAGTTATAATAAGTGGTTAGCAACCTCTGCAGGTAATATCTCCTAAATTCTACCTTTAATATTTGACATTGGGGACAATGTCATATTTTAGTAGGGGGTAAGGGACATATTTTGCTAATAAAATAAAATAAAAAAATTGTTGTGTTTTAAGACATTTAGAAGTATTCATTCTGAACAAGGTCTGAGTAAGGGAGACTTGAGACATACCTTGTCAGTTTGATTTAATCTTCTTCAAAAAAAAAAAAAAAGCATGTTTAGACTTAGTGTGTTTTTAGTGTGTTTTAGTTACTTTCAATACTATGATGAGATATGAATTGCATAAGTCTAAAACAGATTTATTAGTGAGAAGATTTTCATGAGAATTGAGCTTGATATCAACCTTTTTATGAGCCAATGTTAATATGATATGTTGATTGAGAAAGAAGCATGTTTAGACTTAATCTGACTGATGCACCCAAAAGAGTGTATCTTATTTAACCTTGCACTAAAAAGATCAATTGTAAGTATAGTAGTTAGCAAGGGTCGAGTCCTCAGGGATTGGGTTTTAGTTTATAAGTTGATAGTTTAAAACTTAAATTCAAGAACAATAAAAGAAAAGGGGTTTTTGAAATCAGATTTAAACTAAAGTAAATAATAAGAATAAGATGCAAGGCGGTATAACCAGCCAATAAAAATATATATACTAAATTAGGCGGTATAACCAGCCAATAAAAATAAAACAAAGTTAATATACAAATTAGGCGGTATAACCAGCCAATAAAAATAAATATACTTTTAAAAATAAGCAAACTAAAAGTAAGAAAACAAGTAAAAAGAATCAAATATGAAAAATATGGTTAAGGTTTCATTCTCCACCACTAGACATCATTAAGAATCAATTTCAGATCTATCAATATCAACCAACTATCAAAGTTAACAACCGTAGATAACAACAAGCTCTGTTACCCCAATCTTTCCTTAGTTTGTCGTTAAATAGAACAAGCTCTCTATTTAATCTCTAACCATTAAACAACCTAGAATAAGCTCTCTAAATTCAATTTAATGGCAGCTTTATGATGAGAAAGATAGGTTGATCTAAGCAACAAACACATAAGCTCGGATTGTTCAACTTAGGTTATGTTCCACTTTGCAATTATTGAAAACTTGACCATAATCATTAATCACAAATTGCCACTTATGAATAGGAAATCAAGACAATTACACGGATCAAGACTCCTAAACTAGCAATAGATAATTATCAAGATCTATCTAGTTGTACACCTAAATAAATCAAGACAACATCATGAACAATTCTTGTAGAAGAACATAAGCAACTTTGATAGAAAATTAATGATAGATAGAATCTGAAAATCAATCACAAAACATGTCTAGGGCTTTGAAATCACCCTTAACCAAATAGAAGTTTAGCCTAGCATAGGCATTGTAAACATAAACATAAAATTAAAGAAAATCTAAGAAGAAAATAAAAGAAAGAAAGAAGAAGAGGAAGAATATTAATTATCCAACCTCTTGCTCTCTCTAAAGAAAAAGAAAACTAGAGAAAAGAAAGAAAACTAGAGAAAAGAAAGAAGAAGAAAACTTAGAGAATTTTATTAAAATGGCTAATATCCTACCTATGTACAATATGATTCTCTACAATCATCCAAGGCCCTCTATTTATACACATTTTGGAGGGCTAAATGACAAGAGACAAGCTTTACAAATTTCAAAGGTAGGTATAATAGGTGGGTGCATTTTTCTAACAATTTTCGTCATATTGTATGACCATTTTGATCAGCCAACTTGATGGTCGATTTTGTCAATCGTGGAGGCCTGATCTGATCACATGGTCTTCTAGAAAAATGTTCCCCTATGAGTTACTGATTCATAGCCATTGGAATCAGCTCATTTGCTGATGTGGAGAAGAAGATATGGGCAAAATACGAAAACAGGTCAGCACAGACGTCATTGCACATCAGCCAACTTGATGGTCGAGTTCTTCAATATTGGAGGCTTTATCTGATCACATGGTCTTCTAGACAAATGTTCCCCTATCAGTTAGTGATCCACAGCCGTTGGAATCAGCTCATTTGCTGATGTGTATCGGACGATATGGTCAAAATACGAAAACTGCTCAGGACAGACGTCATTGCACATCAGCCAACTTGATGGTTGATTTCGCTAGGGAAAACGACTCCGTTTCAAGAAGTGTAAAACATGAAAAAGATAGATATGCCTCTTAACTTTGCACGGTTAAATTTTCAGCCTTATTGCTTCAGTTAAACTCCAGATATAGCTGATATGGCAAAAGGTGTCGGAACTGGAACTGAACTGGATTTGCCCTTAATTCTAGTAATCTGAAATCACTCAAAGAAACTTGTGAAAAACACCAAATTACATAAAAATATAAAAGATCATAAAAACAATTAGACTAAACAATAATAACTCGTATTTGACACAAAACAATAATAAAACATAACTAAAAACTATATAATTATACGAGTTATCACACCCCCACACTTAGATTGTTGCTAGTCCCTAGCAACGACTCAATAAAAATAAAATAAGAAAATCTAATCTAATCCATTTTCGTAGGAAATCACGGTGGCACTTAGCATGTGACACAAGCCTTTAAACCCCTAGGTGTCCCTAGTGGACGAGTTTAGTCTCGTGAGAGTTTACTAGGACGATACCCACAAACATTGAAAACATAAGAAAAACTAAAAATAATAATTATAACTAATCCTTCCAATATAAATTTGAGATAATCATTGGACAAGTCTTAAAAACTAATCAATAGCTTAAAGAAATTCACAAAAAGTCATGCTTGAATGTAAATTGTTTGCGTTAAGCCAATATTAACATAACATATTTCAATCAAAATAGTGCACATTCAAACTTAATCTCAACTTCTCATATGGGATACTCTCATGATTTTCACTCTTTAAAGTAGTGGTAAAGTGTTTACACTCAATCAATCTCATGAAAATAGTTCTACCATATGCTTGCTTGTCTACCTATTCTCCACTAAAAGATCATGCAACTTCATAAATCAAGAGGTCTTTAATCAAGGTTTAATGGGGCCAAGAGGTAATAATGTGGTTAAAGAATAAAAAGGAAAAGATATCACAAACATTCCAAAGACTTCATAGAATTTAGAGACAAAATAAGATTTTGCAGATAAAACTTTCTCAATATTCTTTAGAAGTACATAATCACATAGGCTGAATATTTCATGTTGAGCTTTGATAACTCGTATAATTATATAGTTTTTAGTTATGTTTTATTATTGTTTTTTGTCAAATACGAGTTATTATTGTTTAGTCTAATTGTGTTTATGATCTTTTATATTTTTATGTAATTTGGTGTTTTTCACAAGTTTCTTTGAGTGATTTCAGATTACTAGCATTAAGGGCAAATCCAGTTCAGTTCCAGTTCCGACACCTTTTGCCATATCAGCTATATCTGGAGTTTCACTGAAGCAATAAGGCTGAAATTTGTAGCCGTGCAAAGCTAAGAGGCATATCTATCTTTTTCATGTTTTACACTTCTTGAAACGGAGTCGTTTTCCCTAGCGAAATCGACCATCAAGTTGGCTGATGTGCAATGACGTCTGTGCTGACCTGTTTTCGTATTTTGCCCTTATCTGCTTATCCACATCAGCAAATGAGCTGATTCCAATGGCTATGGATCCGTAAATGATAGGGGAACCTTTGTCTAGAAGACCATATGATCAGATCAGGCCTCTAATATTGACGAAATCGACCATCAAGTTGGCTGATGTGCAATGACGTCTGTGCTGACCTGTTTTCGTATTTTGCCCATATCTGCTTATCCACATCAGCAAATGAGCTGCTTCCAATGGCTATGGATCCGTAACTGATAGGGGAACCTTTTTCTAGAAGACCATGTGATCAGATTAGGCCTCCAACATTGACGAAAGCGACCATCAAGTTGGCTGATCAAAATTGTCATACAATATGACGAAAATTGTTAGAAAAATTCACCCACCTATTATACCTACCTTTGAAATTTGTAAAGCTTGTCTCTTGTCATTTAGCCCTCCAAAATGTGTATAAATAGAGGGCCTTGGATGATTGTAGAGGATCATATTGTACATAGGTAGGATATTAGCCATTTTAATAAAATTCTCTAAGTTTTCTTCTTCTTTCTTTTCTCTAGTTTTCTTTCTTTTCTCTAGTTTTCTTTTTCTTTAGAGAGAGCAAGAGGTTGGATAATTAATATTCTTCCTCTTCTTCTTTCTTTCTTTTATTTTCTTCTTAGATTTTCTTTAATTTTATGTTTATGTTTACAATGCCTATGCTAGGCTAAACTTCTATTTGGTTAAGGGTGATTTCAAAGCCCTAGACATGTTTTGTGATTGATTTTCAGATTCTATCTATCATTAATTTTCTATCAAAGTTGCTTATGTTCTTCTACAAGAATTGTTCATGATGTTGTCTAGATTTATTTAGGTGTACAACTAGATAGATCTTGATAATTATCTATTGCTAGTTTAGGAGTCTTGATCCGTGTAATTGTCTTGATTTCCTATTCATAAGTGGCAATTTGTGATTAATGATTATGGTCAAGTTTTCAATAATTGCAAAGTGGAACATAACCTAAGTTGAACAATCCGAGCTTATGTGTTTGTTGCTTAGATCAACCTATCTTTCTCATCATAAAGCTGCCATTAAATTGAATTTAGAGAGCTTATTCTAGGTTGTTTAATGGTTAGAGATTAAATAGAGAGCTTGTTCTATTTAACGACAAACTAAGGAAAGATTGGGGTAACAGAGCTTGTTGTTATCTACGGTTGTTAACTTTGATAGTTGGTTGATATTGATAGATCTGAAATTGATTCTTAATGATGTCTAGTGGTGGAGAATGAAACCTTAACCATATTTTTCATATTTGATTCTTCTTACTTATTTGATTTCTTACTTTTAGTTTGCTTATTTTTTATATTTATTTTTATTGGCTGGTTATACCGCCTAATTTGTATATTAACTGTGTTTTATTTTTATTGGCTGGTTATACCGCCTAATTTAGTATATATATTTTTATTGGCTGGTTATACCGCCTTGCATCTTATTCTTATTATTTACTTTAGTTTAAATCTGGCTTCAAAATCCCCTTTTCTTTTATTGTTCTTGAATTTAAGTTTTAAACTATTAACTTATAAACTAAAACCCAATCCCTGAGGACTCGACCCTTGCTAACTACTATACTTACAATTTATCTTTTTAGTGCAAGGTTAAATAAGATACACTCTTTTGGGTGCATCAAATTTTTGGCGCCGTTGCCGGGGATTGTTTTCTTTAGTTTATTTGTTACTTGGTTTATTCTTATTTTCAGTTCTAATTAGTTCTATTTTCTTGTACATACAAGTTTTTCTTATCAAATTTTGAAAAAAAAAAGAAAAGAAAAAGAAAACGATGGAATTGAGCAATCTAACACTTGAAGAGTTGGTGGCATACATGAACATGGAGAATCAACAAGCCAATCTCACCTCCCCAGTTCAACAATTGGCCATGGGAGGATGTCAAGGCCATCAAGTGTTCCAAGACCAACAGTATGATCATTACTCAAACACTTACCATGAGGGATGGTGGGATCATACTAATTATGGCTACTCGAAAAATTACCAAGAAGTAGATCCTTATGCCAATTACACTCATCCATCTAGATTTAATCAATCATGGTCTCAAGAACCAGATCTTTTTCAGCCACTACATATGACTCAAAACTCAGGTACTTCTTTAGAAGATCTTGTCGATTCTCTTGTTACTAATACTTTGCAATTTCAACAGGAAACAAGGGCAAGTATCCAGAGTTTGGAAAGGCAAATGAGCCTATTGGCTAGTAGTATGGTGGTATGGGTAGCACAAAGATCTGAAGAACTCCCTGCCCAAACGATGATTAACCCAAAGGAGAATGCTACTATTGTGACCTTGAGGAATGAGGAACAAGATGAGGATGAGACAAAATTAGAGATGAATTCTATTCTTGAGGATAATGAAGCCAATGATCCAAATAAGAGTATTTCGGCACCTGAGGTAACGTTTGAGATTCCAATTTTTACTAATGTTTCTTCTCCACCTTTTCCTAGTAGATTCGCAAAGTTTAAGGAGGATGAACATGAACAAGACACGCTGGAAACCTTAAACAGTTTGTTTGTGGATGTCGTTCAACAAGTACCAAAAGATGCACCATTCCTCGATGAGATATGCACCACCAAGGATGATGGAATAATACTTGTAATGGAGAATGCATCCACTGTTGTGCAAAGAAAGCTTCCTCTCAAACGCATAAATTTGGGAAATTTCATGTATGAGCCTGACAAGCCTAAAAAGCCAAGAAGGGGTGTTGGTTAGATTCAAAACACTAACTCAAGTGTTAATTGGGAAGGCAGCCCAATTAAAGATGAAATTGCCAACCTTCCATATTCAGATTTGCTTTCTCTTTCTTTTCCTTTTTCTTTTATTATTTTTATTGTTTTTATTTTTATTTCTTATGTTTCTTTGTTAATTGTGTTTACTGTTTTTAAGTTAATTTAGGCTGCATAAGTTTCTTTTGTTTAATAGTTCTTTTCTCTTACATATAATTCTTGCATTTGGGATTAATAGCATTACATTAATGATAATGTAAGAATTATGTGTGGGGGGAAGAATTTAGGATTTTATTTAGAGTGTTTTGTTTTTTAGTCTTTTTATGTTGTTTTTCTTTCTGATCCTTGTTTTGAAAATAACTAGATGTAAATATAATTTTTATTTTATTTTTTTTTAACCCCGGTTAAATGGCGGATAACGGTACTCCGTGATTATTTAAATCGGTTCCATCAGCTACCCACAAAACTGATATTGTATATAAATTTCTCTTCCAATTTCTCTTTCAATTTTTTTTTCATTTTTTTTTTTTTTAGGATGGATGATATTCTCACAAGATTGCAGAAACGATTTCCTCCTTTTCCTCGAAATATTTTACTGAAGCTTTACCAAGTTCGACTTGAAAGATTAAGAATGCTTATGCACAAAGGGATTCCTGACGACATACGTTGGATAATTGAAGCCAAGGTACGTGAAGATGAATATCTTCCTGTTTTGCATTTACCAGGTACAGGTAGAAGCACTTTTGCAAAGAAGCGACGAGCAAAGCGCATGAGTTCAAATTGCCACAAATGTGCACGATGGACGTGTAACGGTAAATGTCGTTCTATTGGGATTCCGTCCTCTAATCGAGATGATAAAATTGAATTCATTAAGGATGGACTGAGTAAGGAGAATTTGGGTAATATCCAACTTTCTCTTGAGACGCATCCTAGTGGAGACGTACAAAGAGAAATTCTTGATTTATGGCCGCAATTCCAAAGGGAATGGCAACATCTTGGGAATCTGATGTTAAAAGACCCTATTTGCCAGCTTGTAAGAAAACTGGATGGGAAGCATATCCTCGACTCATAGAAGGCGTTTAAGCCGTTTCTGGACGTAAAACCAGAGGAAGATGTGAGCCACAATCACAACTACAATAAATGACTTCTCAGCTTTTGGTTTGATTTGCAATAACTTTATTTCGGTTTAATTTACGTGTTATTCGATTTGTGTAATTATTCTCATTTTTTTTTATTTGTCTTTTACGGTTGATTTTTCTTCTCTTTTTGATTTTCTTCCCGAAATCACGCAAAAATCTTTTGTTACGTTAACATTTTCTTCTGACAGGTCAGATACACTTTCGGCGACATTATTACTCTTGTCTGATTCACTACTCAGTCCTCTATATATTACACTATGTACTCATTCTCTTTCAGGCACTCGAAAAAAAAAAAAAAGAAAAAAAAAATGGAAAGTACTTCGTCCCAACGCATTAAAAAAATTTGTGTCTTTGGAGGTGCTTATCCAGGGAAAAATAACATATTCGCTGATGAAGCCATAAGAGTTGGAGTAATACTTGCCCAACAAAAGATCCAGTTGATTTATGGAGGCGGTAGTACGGGTTTAATGGGAGCAGTCGCTACAGCAGCACACGCCGGGGGAAGTCCAGTTCTAGGAATCGTGCCAAAACTATTCACAAGTTTTTGTGGACCTACCGTGGGTAAGGAAATACAAGTCTGGAGTATCCCTGAACGGATAACAATCATGTACCATTGTGCCGATGCATTCATTGCTTTACCAGGAGGTCTGGGAACATTGGAAGAAATAGCTTGCGTGGCTTCTTGGTCATCTTTGGTCACAAATAAGAAACCCATTGGTTTGCTTAATATTAATGGTTATTTTAGTAATTTGCTTTCATATTTAGATAATGCTGTGCATAATGGATTCATGTTTTCAGAGGCAAGGAGAACCATAATTTCTGCTACAACCATTGAAGATTTACTCAAAAAGCTCCAAGCTTATGAGTGTTTATCTGCTACGGTTGTTTCGCAAACGCTCGGAAAAAGAAAAAGAGATATGGACGAGCAAGGAGTGGATTGCACTTTGTCTTTGTGACATTATCTAACATTTTGCTTGTTGTGTCTCAGTTATAATAAGTGGTTAGCAACCTCTGCAGGTAATATCTCCTAAATTCTACCTTTAAAATTTGACATTGGGGACAATGTCATATTTTAGTAGGGGGTAAGGGACATATTTTGCTAATTTAAAAAAAAACAAAATTGTGTTTTAAGCCATTTAGAAGTATTCATTCTGAACAAGGTCTGAGTAAGGGAGACTTGAGACATACCTTGTCAGTTTGATTTCTTCTTTTCAAAAAAAAAAAAAAGTTTGTTGTGTTTTAAGCAATTTAGAAGTATTCATTCTGAACAAGGTCTGAGTAAGGGAGACTTGAGACACACCTTGTCAGTTTGATTTTAATCTTTTTATGTTTACTTGTTAATTTTTGTTTAGTATTTTAATATTATTCAGGTTGCATGAGTTTGTTTTGTTTTGAGTCTTAGCTTTTCCTATTCTTATGTTATTAGTTCTTTTCTCTTACACATGATTCTTTCATTTGAGTTAATAGACTTACATTGAGGACAATGTAAGAATTAAGTGTGGGGGGAATGATTTAGGATTTCTTTTATTTTTGTCTACTATTTTTTTTTATGAGTCTTTATTATTATTATTATTATTATTATTTTTTTAGTGTGTTTTAGTTCCTTTTTAATACAATGATGAGATATAAATTGCATAAGTCTAAAACAGATTTATTAGTGAGAAGATTTTCATGAGAATTGAGCTTGATGTCAGCCTTTTTATGAGCCAATGTTAATATGATATGTTGATTGAGAAAGAAGCATGTTTAGACCTAATCTGACTTGTATAATCATCCTTGTGAGTTTTTGAGCCTATAATGATTGATGCATTATACAAATCAATCTAATTTCTTTCTTGAGTGCTCTTATGATTACATGATTCTCTAGAACTTGCTTTAAACCGTTTGAGACTATATTGATACATGTGACAACATGAATATGATAGAGGCATTAGGATTATAACCAGAGCCAAACAGCCATCCATTATTAATGTTCCAAGAGAACACACCCTTAGTGAACCAATTTGAGCCTACATTGAATAAGCTATCTCTTTGGTAACCATAACTTGTCCCTAACCTAAATATACTTATATCTTTACCTTTGTTCCAAAGATGAATTAGCATGTTTTGAGACAAGTTGCAAAGACAAGGAAGATTTATTGAAAATTTGGGTTAGAAACAAGAAATAAGTGTGGGGGGAAAAGAAAGAAAAAAGTCAAGAGAAAAAGAAAGGGATCATTGTCAAATACATTCCCATATTAAAAATAAAAAAAAACTTCTCTTGAACTTCTAGTTAAAGTAAAAAAAAAAAAGATGTTACAAAGTTGGTTAGAATGATGCAAAGGCTCAACATGAATATTTAGCCTATGTTATTATGTGCTTTATAAGAGTTTTGAGAAGTTTTATTTGTATGATCTTTTTATGTCTCTAAACTTTATGAACTCTTTGGAACCTTTGTGATATCTTTATCCTTTTGTTCTTCAACCACATTACAAACCCCTTGGCCCCATTACAACCTTGATTAAAGACCTCTTGATTCATGAAGTTGTATGATCTAAATAGTGGAGAATAGGTGGACAAGCAAGAATATGGTAGAACTGTTTTCATGAGATTGATTGAGTGTAAACACTTCACCACTACTTTAAAGAGTGAAAATCATGAGGGTATCCCATGTGAGTAGTTGAGATTAAGTTTGAATATGCACTATTTTGATTGAAATATGTTATGTTAATATTGGCTTAACTCAAACAATTTACATTCAAGCATGATTTTTTGTGAAATTCTTTAAGCTATTGATTAGTTTATAAGACTTGTTCAAAGATTGTCTCTAATTTGTATTGAAAGGATTAGGAGTAAATATTTTTAGTATATGTAGTTTATTTATATTTTAGTTTTTCAATGTTTGTGGGTATCGTTCTAGTAAACCCTCACGAGACTAAACTCGTCCACTAGGGACACCTAGGGGTTTAAAGGCTTGTGTCACATGCTAAGTGCCACCGTGATTTCCTACGAAAGTGGATTAGATTAGATTTTCTTATTTTATTTTTATTTGATTTTGCTCGAGGACTAGCAAAAAGCTAAGTGTGGGGGTGTGATAACTCGTATAATTATATAGTTTTTAGTTATGTTTTATTATTGTTTTTTGTCAAATACGAGTTATTATTGTTTAGTCTAATTGTGTTTATGATCTTTTATATTTTTATGTAATTTGGTGTTTTTCACAAGTTTCTTTGAGTGATTTCAGATTACTAGAATTAAGGGCAAATCCAGTTCAGTTCCAGTTCCGACACCTTTTGCCATATCAGCTATATCTGGAGTTTCACTGAAGCAATAAGGCTGAAATTTGTAGCCGTGCAAAGCTAAGAGGCATATCTATCTTTTTCATGTTTTACACTTCTTGAAACGGAGTCGTTTTCCCTAGCGAAATCGACCATCAAGTTGGCTGATGTGCAATGACGTCTGTGCTGACCTGTTTTCGTATTTTGCCCTTATCTGCTTATCCACATCAGCAAATGAGCTGATTCCAATGGCTATGGATCCGTAACTGATAGGGGAACCTTTGTCTAGAAGACCATATGATCAGATCAGGCCTCTAATATTGACGAAATCGACCATCAAGTTGGCTGATGTGCAATGACGTCTGTGCTGACCTGTTTTCGTATTTTGCCCATATCTGCTTATCCACATCAGCAAATGAGCTGCTTCCAACGGCTATGGATCCGTAACTGATAGGGGAACCTTTTTCTAGAAGACCATGTGATCAGATCAGGCCTCCAACATTGACGAAAGCGACCATCAAGTTGGCTGATCAAAATTGTCATACAATATGACGAAAATTGTTAGAAAAATTCACCCACCTATTATACCTACCTTTGAAATTTGTAAAGCTTGTCTCTTGTCATTTAGCCCTCCAAAATGTGTATAAATAGAGGGCCTTGGATGATTGTAGAGGATCATATTGTACATAGGTAGGATATTAGCCATTTTAATAAAATTCTCTAAGTTTTCTTCTTCTTTCTTTTCTCTAGTTTTCTTTCTTTTCTCTAGTTTTCTTTTTCTTTAGAGAGAGCAAGAGGTTGGATAATTAATATTCTTCCTCTTCTTCTTTCTTTCTTTTATTTTCTTCTTAGATTTTCTTTAATTTTATGTTTATGTTTACAATGCCTATGCTAGGCTAAACTTCTATTTGGTTAAGGGTGATTTCAAAGCCCTAGACATGTTTTGTGATTGATTTTCAGATTCTATCTATCATTAATTTTCTATCAAAGTTGCTTATGTTCTTCTACAAGAATTGTTCATGATGTTGTCTAGATTTATTTAGGTGTACAACTAGATAGATCTTGATAATTATCTATTGCTAGTTTAGGAGTCTTGATCCGTGTAATTGTCTTGATTTCCTATTCATAAGTGGCAATTTGTGATTAATGATTATGGTCAAGTTTTCAATAATTGCAAAGTGGAACATAACCTAAGTTGAACAATCCGAGCTTATGTGTTTGTTGCTTAGATCAACCTATCTTTCTCATCATAAAGCTGCCATTAAATTGAATTTAGAGAGCTTATTCTAGGTTGTTTAATGGTTAGAGATTAAATAGAGAGCTTGTTCTATTTAACGACAAACTAAGGAAAGATTGGGGTAACAGAGCTTGTTGTTATCTACGGTTGTTAACTTTGATAGTTGGTTGATATTGATAGATCTGAAATTGATTCTTAATGATGTCTAGTGGTGGAGAATGAAACCTTAACCATATTTTTCATATTTGATTCTTCTTACTTATTTGTTTTCTTACTTTTAGTTTGCTTATTTTTTATATTTATTTTTATTGGCTGGTTATACCGCCTAATTTGTATATTAACTGTGTTTTATTTTTATTGGCTGGTTATACCGCCTAATTTAGTATATATATTTTTATTGGCTGGTTATACCGCCTAATTTAGTATATATATTTTTATTGGCTGGTTATACCGCCTTGCATCTTATTCTTATTATTTACTTTAGTTTAAATCTGGCTTCAAAATCCCCTTTTCTTTTATTGTTCTTGAATTTAAGTTTTAAACTATTAACTTATAAACTAAAACCCAATCCCTGAGGACTCGACCCTTGCTAACTACTATACTTACAATTTATCTTTTTAGTGCAAGGTTAAATAAGATACACTCTTTTGGGTGCATCAAGCTTTTACTTCATTCTAACCAACTTTCGAACATCTTTTTCTTTTCTTTAACTAGAAGTTCAAGAGATTATTCAAAATTTTTTTTTTTTTTTCACATGGGAATGTATTTGGCAATATTCCCTCTATTTTTCTCTTGACTTTTGCCTTTCTCCTCCCCCACACTTATCTTTTGTTCTAACCCAAATTTTCAAAAAATATCTCTTGTTTTTGCAATATGTCTCAAACATTCTAGTCCATCTTTAGAACAAGGGTAAAGATATAAATGTGTTTAGGCTAGGTGTAAGATGTGGTTACCAAATAAATAGCTTATTCAATGTAGGCTCAAATTGGTTCACTAGAGGGATGTTCTCTTGGAACATCAATAAGGGATGGCTGTTTGGCCCTAGTTAAAAAGTCCTAATGCCTCTATCATATTCATGTTGTTACATGCATCAATATAGTCTCAAATGGTTTAAAGCAAGTTCTAGAGAATCATGTAATCATAAGAGCACTCAAGAAAGAAATTAGATTGATTTGTATAATGCATCAATCATTATAGGCTCAAAAACTCACAAGGATGATTATACAAGTCAGATTAAGTCTAAACATGCTTCTTTCTCAATCAACATATCATATTAACATTGGCTCATAAAAAGATTGATATCAAGTTCAATTCTCATGAAAATCTTCTCACTAATAAATCTGTTTTAGACTTATGCAATTCATATCTCATCATTGTATTAAAAAGGAACTAAAACACACTAAAAATAATAATAATAAAGACTCATAAAAAAAATAGTAGACAAAAATAAAAGAAATCCTAAATCATTCCCCCCACACTTAATTCTTACATTGTCCTCAATGTAAGTCTATTAACCCAAATGAAAGAATCATGTGTAAGAGAAAAGAACTAATAACATAAGAATAGGAACAACTAAGACTCAAAACAAAACAAACTCATGCAACCTAAATAATCCTAAAATACTAAACAAAAATTAACAAGTAAACATAAAAAATAAAAATAAAAACAATAAAAATAAAAATAATAAAAGAAAAGAAAAAGGAAAAGAAAGAGAAAGAGAAAGCAAATCTGAATATGGAAGGTCGGCAATTTCTTCTTTAATTGGGTTGCCTTCCCAATTAACACTTGAGTTAATGTTTTGAACCTAACCAACACCCCTTCTTGGCTTTTTAGGCTTGTCATGCTCATACATGAAATTTTCCAAATTAATGCGTTTGAGAGGAAGCTTTCTTTGCACAACAGTGGATGCATTCTCCATTACAAGTATTATTCCATCATCCTTTGTGGTGCATATCTCATCGAGGAATGGAGCATATTTTGATACTTGTTGAATGGCATCCACAAACAAGTTGTTTAAGGTTTCTGGCATGTGTTGTTCATGTTCTTCCTCCATGAACTTTGCAAATCTACTAGGAAAAGGTGGAGAAGAAACATTAGTAAAAAGTGGAACCTTAAACGTTACCTCAGGTGCCGAAATACTCTTATTTGGATTTGTGGCTTCATTATCCTCAAGAATAGAATCCATCTCTAATTTTGTCTCATCCTCATCTTGTTCCTCATTCCTCAAGGTCACAATCGTAGCATTCTCCTTTGGGTTAATCATCGTTTGAGCAGGGAGTTCTTCAGATCTTTGTGCTACCCATCCCACCATACTACTAGTCAATTGGATCATTTGCTTTTCCAAACTCTGGATGCTTGCCCTTGTTTCCTGTTGAAATTGCAATGTATCAGTAACAAGAGAATGGACAAGATCTTCTAAAGAAGTACCTGAGTTTTGAGTCATATGTGGTGGTTGAAAAAGATCTGGTTCTTGGGACCATGATTGATTGAAGCTAGATGGATGAGTGTAATTGGCATAAGGATCTACTTCTTGGTAATTTTCCGAATAGCCATAATTAGTATGATCCCACCATCCCTCATGGTAAGTGTTTGAGTAATGATCATACAGTTGGTCTTGGAACACTTGATGGCCTTGACATCCTCCCATGGCCAATTGTTGAACTGGGTAGGTGAGATTGGCTTGTTGATTTTCCATGTTCATGTATGCCACCAACTCTTCAAGTGTTAGATTGCTCAATTCCATCGTTTTTCTTTTTGTTTTTTTTTTTTTTTTTTTTTCAAAATTTGATAAGAAAAACTTGTATGTACAAGAAAAATAAAATTAATTACAACTGAAAATAAGAATAAACCAATGAACTAATAAACTAAAGAAAGCAATCCCCCGCAACGGCGCCAAAAATTTGATGCACCCAAAAGAGTGTATCTTATTTAACCTTGCACTAAAAAGATCAATTGTAAGTATAGTAGTTAGCAAGGGTCGAGTCCTCAGGGATTGGGTTTTAGTTTATAAGTTGATAGTTTAAAACTTAAATTCAAGAACAATAAAAGAAAAGGGGTTTTGAAATCAGATTTAAACTAAAGTAAATAATAAGAATAAGATGCAAGGCGGTATAACCAGCCAATAAAAATATATATACTAAATTAGGCGGTATAACCAGCCAATAAAAATAAAACAAAGTTAATATACAAATTAGGCGGTATAACCAGCCAATAAAAATAAATATACTTTTAAAAATAAGCAAACTAAAAGTAAGAAAACAAGTAAGTAAAAAGAATCAAATATGAAAAATATGGTTAAGGTTTCATTCTCCACCACTAGACATCATTAAGAATCAATTTCAGATCTATCAATATCAACCAACTATCAAAGTTAACAACCGTAGATAACAACAAGCTCTGTTACCCCAATCTTTCCTTAGTTTGTCGTTAAATAGAACAAGCTCTCTATTTAATCTCTAACCATTAAACAACCTAGAATAAGCTCTCTAAATTCAATTTAATGGCAGCTTTATGATGAGAAAGATAGGTTGATCTAAGCAACAAACACATAAGCTCGGATTGTTCAACTTAGGTTATGTTCCACTTTGCAATTATTGAAAACTTGACCATAATCATTAATCACAAATTGCCACTTATGAATAGGAAATCAAGACAATTACACGGATCAAGACTCCTAAACTAGCAATAGATAATTATCAAGATCTATCTAGTTGTACACCTAAATAAATCAAGACAACATCATGAACAATTCTTGTAGAAGAACATAAGCAACTTTGATAGAAAATTAATGATAGATAGAATCTGAAAATCAATCACAAAACATGTCTAGGGCTTTGAAATCACCCTTAACCAAATAGAAGTTTAGCCTAGCATAGGCATTGTAAACATAAACATAAAATTAAAGAAAATCTAAGAAGAAAATAAAAGAAAGAAAGAAGAAGAGGAAGAATATTAATTATCCAACCTCTTGCTCTCTCTAAAGAAAAAGAAAACTAGAGAAAAGAAAGAAGAAAAGAAAGAAGAAGAAAACTTAGAGAATTTTATTAAAATGGCTAATATCCTACCTATGTACAATATGATTCTCTACAATCATCCAAGGCCCTCTATTTATACACATTTTGGAGGGCTAAATGACAAGAGACAAGCTTTACAAATTTCAAAGGTAGGTATAATAGGTGGGTGCATTTTTCTAACAATTTTCGTCATATTGTATGACCATTTTGATCAGCCAACTTGATGGTCGATTTTGTCAATCGTGGAGGCCTGATCTGATCACATAGTCTTCTAGAAAAATGTTCCCCTATGAGTTACTGATTCATAGCCGTTGGAATCAGCTCATTTGCTGATGTGGAGAAGAAGATATGGGCAAAATACGAAAACAGGTCAGCACAGACGTCATTGCACATCAGCCAACTTGATGGTCGATTTCTTCAATATTGGAGGCTTTATCTGATCACATGGTCTTCTAGACAAATGTTCCCCTATCAGTTAGTGATCCATAGCCGTTGGAATCAGCTCATTTTCTGATGTGTATCGGACGATATGGTCAAAATACGAAAACTGCTCAGGACAGACGTCATTGCACATCAGCCAACTTGATGGTTGATTTCGCTAGGGAAAACGACTCCGTTTCAAGAAGTGTAAAACATGAAAAAGATAGATATGCCTCTTAACTTTGCACGGTTAAAATTTCAGCCTTATTGCTTTAGTGAAACTCCAGATATAGCTGATATGGCGAAAGGTGTCGGAACTGGAACTGAACTGGATTTGCCCTTAATTCTAGTAATCTGAAATCACTCAAAGAAACTTGTGAAAAACACCAAATTACATAAAAATATAAAAGATCATAAACACAATTAGACTAAACAATAATAACTCGTATTTGACACAAAACAATAATAAAACATAACTAAAAACTATATAATTATACGAGTTATCACTGACTTGTATAATCATCCTTGTGAGTTTTTGAGCCTATAATGATTGATGCATTATACAAATCAATCTAATTTCTTTCTTGAGTGCTCTTATGATTACATGATTCTCTAGAACTCGCTTTAGACCTTGTTGAGACTATATTGATGCATGTGACAACATGAATATGATAGAGGCATTAGGATTTTTAGCCAGGGCCAAACAGCCATCCCTTATTGATGTTCCAAGAGAACACACCCCTAGTGAGCCAATTTGAGCCTACATTGAATAAGCTATTTATTTGGTAACCACAACTTACACCTAGCCTAAATATAACCCTTGTTCTAAAGATGGATTATATATTTTGAGACATATTGCAAAAAAAAAAAAAAAACAAGGGATACTTTTAGTTGAAAATTTGGGTTAGAAACAAGAAATAAGTGTGGGGGGAAAAGAAAGAAAAAAGTCAAGAGAAAAAGAAAGGGATCATTGTCAAATACATTCCCATATTAAAAAAAAAAAAAAAATCTTCTCTTGAACTTCTAGTTAAAGTAAAGAAAAAGATGTTACAAAGTTGGTTAGAATGATGCAAAGGCTCAACATGAATATTTAGCCTATGTTATTATGTGCTTTATAAGAGTTTTGAGAAGTTTTATTTGTATGATCTTATTATGTCTCTAAACTCTATGAACTCTTTGGAACTGATGCACCCAAAAGAGTGTATCTTATTTAACCTTGCACTAAAAAGATAAATTGTAAGTATAGTAGTTAGCAAGGGTCGAGTCCTCAGGGATTGGGTTTTAGTTTATAAGTTAATAGTTTAAAACTTAAATTCAAGAACAATAAAAGAAAAGGGGTTTTTGAAGCCAGATTTAAACTAAAGTAAATAATAAGAATAAGATGCAAGGCGGTATAACCAGCCAATAAAAATATATATACTAAATTAGGCGGTATAACCAGCCAATAAAAATATATATACTAAATTAGGCGGTATAACCAGCCAATAAAAATAAAACAAAGTTAATATACAAATTAGGCGGTATAACCAGCCAATAAAAATAAATATAAAAAATAAGCAAACTAAAAGTAAGAAAACAAATAAGTAAGAAGAATCAAATATGAAAAATATGGTTAAGGTTTCATTCTCCACCACTAGACATCATTAAGAATCAATTTCAGATCTATCAATATCAACCAACTATCAAAGTTAACAACCGTAGATAACAACAAGCTCTGTTACCCCAATCTTTCCTTAGTTTGTCGTTAAATAGAACAAGCTCTCTATTTAATCTCTAACCATTAAACAACCTAGAATAAGCTCTCTAAATTCAATTTAATGGCAGCTTTATGATGAGAAAGATAGGTTGATCTAAGCAACAAACACATAAGCTCGGATTGTTCAACTTAGGTTATGTTCCACTTTGCAATTATTGAAAACTTGACCATAATCATTAATCACAAATTGCCACTTATGAATAGGAAATCAAGACAATTACACGGATCAAGACTCCTAAACTAGCAATAGATAATTATCAAGATCTATCTAGTTGTACACCTAAATAAATCAAGACAACATCATGAACAATTCTTGTAGAAGAACATAAGCAACTTTGATAGAAAATTAATGATAGATAGAATCTGAAAATCAATCACAAAACATGTCTAGGGCTTTGAAATCACCCTTAACCAAATAGGAGTTTAGCCTAGCATAGGCATTATAAACATAAACATAAAATTAAAGAAAATCTAAGAAGAAAATAAAAGAAAGAAAGAAAGAAGAAGAGGAAGAATATTAATTATCCAACCTCTTGCTCTTTCTAAAGAAAAAGAAAACTAGAGAAAAGAAAGAAAACTAGAGAAAAGAAAGAAGAAGAAAACTTAGAGAATTTTATTAAAATGGCTAATATCCTACCTATGTACAATATGATCCCTTACAATCATCCAAGGCCCTCTATTTATACACATTTTGGAGGGCTAAATGACAAGAGACAAGCTTTACAAATTTCAAAGGTAGGTATAATAGGTGGGTGCATTTTTCTAACAATTTTCGTCATACATGACAATTTTGATCAGCCAACTTGAAGGTCGATTTTGTCAATTTTGGAGGCCTTATCTGATCACATGGTCTTCTAGAAAAATGTTACCCTATCAGTTATGAATCCATAGCCGTTAGAATCAGCTCATTTGCTGATGTGGATAAGTAGATATGGGCAAAATACGAAAACAGGTCAGCACAGACGTCATTGCACATCAGCCAACTTGATGGTCGATTTCGCTAGGGAAAACGACTCCGTTTCAAGAAGTGTAAAACATGAAAAAGATAGATATGCCTCTTAGCTTTGCACGACTACAAATTTCAGCCTTATTGCTTCAGTGAAACGCGAGATATAGCTGATATGGCAAAAGATGTCGGAACTGGAACTGAACTGGATTTGCCCTTAATTCTAGTAATCTGAAATCACTCAAAGAAACTTGTGAAAAACACCAAAATACATAAAAATATAAAAGATCATAAACACAATTAGACTAAACAATAATAACTCGTATTTGACACAAAACAATAATAAAACATAACTAAAAACTATATAATTATACGAGTTATCACACCCCCACACTTAGATTGTTGCTAGTCCCTAGCAACGACTCAATAAAAATAAAATAAGAAAATCTAATCTAATCCATTTTCGTAGGAAATCACGGTGGCACTTAGCATGTGACACAAGCCTTTAAACCCCTAGGTGTCCCTAGTGGACGAGTTTAGTCTCGTGAGGGTTTACTAGAACGATACCCACAAACATTGAAAAACTAAAATATAAATAAACTACATATACTAAAAATATTTACTCCTAATCCTTTCAATACAAATTAGAGACAATCTTTGAACAAGTCTTATAAACTAATCAATAGCTTAAAGAATTTCACAAAAAATCAAGCTTGAATGTAAATTGTTTGAGTTAAGCTAAAATTAACATAACATATCTCAATCAAAATAGTGCATGTTCAAATTTAATCTCAACTTCTCACATGGGATACCCTCATGATTTTCACTCTTTAAAGTAGTGGTAAGGTGTTTACACTCAATCAGTCTCATGAAAACACTTCTACCATATGCTTGCTTGTCTACCTATTCTCCACTATTTAGATCATACAACTTCATAAATCAAGAGGTCTTTATTCAAGGTTGTAATGGGGCCAAAGGGTTATAATGTGGTTAAAGAACAAAAGGATAAAGATATCACAAAGGTTCCAAAGAGTTCATAGAGTTTAGAGACATAATAAGATCATACAAATAAAACTTCTCAAAACTCTTATAAAGCACATAATAACATAGGCTAAATATTCATGTTGAGCCTTTGCATCATTCTAACCAACTTTGTAACATCTTTTTCTTTACTTTAACTAGAAGTCCAAGAGAAGATATATATATATATATATTTTTTTTTTACATAGGAATGTATTTGCCCGTATTCCATTTCTTTTTCTCTTGACTTTTCTTTTCTTTTCCCCCCACACTTATTTCTTATTTCTAACCCAAATTTTCAATAGATCTTCCTTGTCTTTGCAACTTGTCTCAAAACATGCTAATTCATCTTTGGAACAAAGGTAAAGATATAAGTATATTTAGGTTAGGGACAAGTTATGGTTACCAAAGAGATAGCTTATTCAATGTAAGCTCAAATTGGTTCACTAAGGGTGTGTTCTCTTGGAACATCAATAAGGGATGGCTGTTTGGCCCTGGCTAAAAATCCTAATGCCTCTATCATATTCATGTTGTCACATGCATCAATATAGTCTCAAATGGTTTAAAGCAAGTTCTAGAGAATCATGTAATCATAAGAGCACTCAAGAAAGAAATTAGATTGATATGTATAATGCATCAATCATATAGGCTCAAAAACTTACAAGGATGATTATACAAGTCAATATCAAGTCTAAACATGCTTCTTTCTCAATCAACATATCATATTAACATTGGCTCATAAAAAAAAATGATATCAAGCTCAATTCTCATGAAAATCTTCTCACTAATAAATCTGTTTTAGACTTATGCAATTCATATCTCATCATTGTATTAAAAAGGAACTAAAACACACTAAAAAAAATAATAATAATAATAAAGACTCATAA
Organism: Fremontodendron californicum; assembly: GCA_030761205.1. Taxonomy (NCBI): domain Eukaryota; kingdom Viridiplantae; phylum Streptophyta; class Magnoliopsida; order Malvales; family Malvaceae; genus Fremontodendron; species Fremontodendron californicum. The sequence goes on from JAULJL010000009.1 coordinate 27,829,073, forward strand.
AAAAAAAAATAGTAGACAAAAATAAAAGAAATCCTAAATCATTCCCCCCCACACTTAATTCTTACATTGTCCTCAATGTAAGTCTATTAACCCAAATGAAAGAATCATGTGTAAGAGAAAAGAACTAATAACATAAGAATAGGAACAACTAAGACTCAAAATAAAACAAACTCATGCAACCTAAATAATCCTAAAATACTAAACAAAAATTAACAAGTAAACATAAAAAGATTAAAATCAAACTGACAAGGTATGTCTCAAGTCTCCCTTACTCAGACCTTGTTCAGAATGAATACTTCTAAATTGCTTAAAACATAACTTTTTTTTTTTGAAAAGAAGAAATCAAACTGACAAGGTATGTCTCAAGTCTCCCTTACTCAGACCTTGTTCATAATGAATACTTCTAAATTGTTTAAAACACAATTTTTTTTTTTTTTTTTAATTAGCAAAATATGTCCCTTACCCCCTACTAAAATATGACATTGTCCCCAATGTCAAATTTTAAAGGTAGAATTTAGGAGATATTACCTGCAGAGGTTGCTAACCACTTATTATAACTGAGACACAATAAGCAAAATGTTAGATAATGTCACAAAGACAAAGTGCAATCCACTCCTTGCTCATCCATATCTCTTTTTCTTTTTCCGAGCGTTTGCGAAACAACCGTAGCAGATAAACACTCATAAGCTTGGAGCTTTTTGAGTAAATCTTCAATGGTTGTAGCAGAAATTATGGTTCTCCTTGCCTCTGAAAACATGAATCCATTATCCACAGCATTATCTAAATATGAAAGCAAATTACTAAAATAACCATTAATATTAAGCAAACCAATGGGTTTCTTATTTGTGACCAAAGATGACCAAGAAGCCACGCAAGCTATTTCTTCCAATGTACCCAGACCTCCTGGTAAAGCAATGAATGCATCGGCAGAATGGTACATGATTGTCATCCGTTCAGGGATACTCCAGACTTGTATTTCCTTACCCACGGTAGGTCCACAAAAACTTGTGAATAGTTTTGGCACGATTCCTAGAACTGGACTTCCTCCGGCGTGTGCTGCTGTAGCGACTGCTCCCATTAAACCCGTACTACCGCCTCCATAAATCAAGTGGATCTTTTGTTGGGCAAGTATTACTCCAACTCTTATGGCTTCATCAGCGAATATGTTATTTTTCCCGGGATAAGCACCTCCAAAGACACAAATTTTTTTAATGCGCTGGGATGAAGTACTTGCCATTTTTTTTTCTTCGAGTGCCTGAAAGAGAATGAGTACATGGTGTAATATATAGAGGACTCAGTAGTGAATCAGACAAGAGTAATAATGTCGCCGAAAGTGTATCTGACCTGTCAGAAGAAAATGTTAACCTAACAAAAGATTTTTGCGTGATTTCAGGAAGAAAATCAAAAAGAGAAAAAAAAATCAACCGTAAAAGACAAATAAAAAAAAAACGAGAATAGTTACACAAATCGAACAACACGTAAATTAAACCAAAATAAAGTTATTGCAAATCAAACCAAAAACTGAGAAGTCATTTATTGTAGTTGTGATTGTGGCTCACATCTTCCTCTGGTTTTACGTCCAGAAACGGCTTAAACGCCTTCTATGAGTCGAGGATATGCTTCCCATCCAGTTTTCTTACAAGCTGGCAAACAGGGTCTTTTAACATCAGATTCCCAAGATGTTGCCATTCCCTTTGGAATTGCGGCCATAAATCAAGAATTTCTCTTTGTACGTCTCCACTAGGATGCGTCTCAAGAGAAAGTTGGATATTACCCAAATTCTCCTTACTCAGTCCATCCTTAATGAATTCAATTTTATCATCTCGATTAGAGGACGGAATCCCAATAGAACGACATTTACCGTTACACGTCCATCGTGCACATTTGTGGCAATTTGAACTCATGCGCTTTGCTCGTCGCTTCTTTGCAAAAGTGCTTCTACCTGTACCTGGTAAATGCAAAACAGGAAGATATTCATCTTCACGTACCTTGGCTTCAATTATCCAACGTATGTCGTCAGGAATCCCTTTGTGCATAAGCATTCTTAATCTTTCAAGTCGAACTTGGTAAAGCTTCAGTAAAATATTTTGAGGAAAAGGAGGAAATCGTTTCTGCAATCTTGTGAGAATATCATCCATCCTGAAAAAAAAATGAAAAAAAATTGAAAGAGAAATTGGAAGAGAAATTTATATACAATATCAGTTTTGTGGGTAGCTGATGGAACCGACTTAAATAATCACGGAGTACCGTTATCCGCCATTTAACCGGGGTTAAAAAAAAAATTATATTTACATCTAGTTATTTTCAAAACAAGGATCAGAAAGAAAAACAACATAAAAAAGACTCAAAAACAAAACACTCTAAATAAAATCCTAAATTCTCCCCCCCACACATAATTCTTACATTGTCGTTAATGTAATGCTATTATCCCCCAATGCAAGAATTATATGTAAGAGAAAAGAACTATTAAAAAAAAGAAACTTATGCAGCCTAAATGAACTTAAAAGCAGTAAACACAATTAACAAAGAAACATAAGAAATAAAATAAAAATAATAAAAATAATAAATGAAAAAGGAAAAGAAAGAGAAAGCAAATCTGAATATGGAAGGTTGGCAATTTCATCTTTAATTGGGCTGCCTTCCCAATTAACACTTGAGTTAGTGTTTTGAATCTAACCAACACCCCTTCTTGGCTTTTTAGGCTTGTCAGGCTCATACATGAAATTTCCCAAATTTATGCGTTTGAGAGGAAGCTTTCTTTGCACAACAGTGGATGCATTCTCCATTACAAGTATTATTCCATCATCCTTGGTGGTGCATATCTCATCGAGGAATGGTGTATCTTTTGGTACTTGTTGAATGGCATCCACAAATAAACTGTTTAAGGTTTCCAGGATGTCTTGTTCATGTTCCTCCTCCTTGAACTTTGCGAATCTACTAGGAAAAGATGGAGAAGAAACATTAGTAAAAATTGGAATCTCAAACGTTACCTCAGGTGCCGAAATACTCTTATTTGGATCATTGGCTTCATTATCCTCAAGAATAGAATTCATCTCTAATTTTGTCTCATCCTCATCTTGTTCCTCATTCCTCAAGGTCACAATAGTAGCATTCTCCTTTAGGTTAATCATCGTTTGGGCAGGGAGTTCTTCAGATCTTTGTGCTACCCATACCACCATACTACTAGCCAATAGGCTCATTTGCCTTTCCAAACTCCGGATGCTTGCCCTTGTTTCCTGTTGAAATTGCAAAGTATTAGTAACAAGAGAAGCGACAAGATCTTCTAAAGAAGTACCTGAGTTTTGAGTCATATGTGGTGGTTGAAAAAGATCTGGTTCTTGAAACCATGATTGATTGAAGCTAGATGGATGAGTGTAATTGGCATAAGGATCTACTTCTTGGTAATTTTTCGAGTAGCCATAATTAGTATAATCCCACCATCCCTCATGGTAAGTGTTTGAGTAATGATCATACTGTTGGTCTTGGAACACTTGATGGCCTTGACATCCTCCCATGGCCAATTGTTGAACTAGGGAAGTGAGATTGGCTTGTTGATTCTCCATGTTCATGTATGCCACCAACTCTTCAAGTGTTAGATTGCTCAACTCCATCGTTTTTTTTTTTTTTTTTTTTTTTTTCAAAATTTGATAAGAAAAACTTGTATGTACAAGAAAATAAAACTAATTAGAACTGAAAATAAGAATAAACCAAGTAACAAATAGACTAAAGAAAACAATCCCCGGCAACGGCGCCAAAAATTTGATGCACCCAAAAGAGTGTATCTTATTTAACCTTGCACTAAAAAGATAAATTGTAAGTATAGTAGTTAGCAAGGGTCGAGTCCTCAGGGATTGGGTTTTAGTTTATAAGTTAATAGTTTAAAACTTAAATTCAAGAACAATAAAAGAAAAGGGGTTTTTGAAGCCAGATTTAAACTAAAGTAAATAATAAGAATAAGATGCAAGGCGGTATAACCAGCCAATAAAAATATATATACTAAATTAGGCGGTATAACCAGCCAATAAAAATATATATACTAAATTAGGCGGTATAACCAGCCAATAAAAATAAAACAAAGTTAATATACAAATTAGGCGGTATAACCAGCCAATAAAAATAAATATAAAAAATAAGCAAACTAAAAGTAAGAAAACAAATAAGTAAGAAGAATCAAATATGAAAAATATGGTTAAGGTTTCATTCTCCACCACTAGACATCATTAAGAATCAATTTCAGATCTATCAATATCAACCAACTATCAAAGTTAACAACCGTAGATAACAACAAGCTCTGTTACCCCAATCTTTCCTTAGTTTGTCGTTAAATAGAACAAGCTCTCTATTTAATCTCTAACCATTAAACAACCTAGAATAAGCTCTCTAAATTCAATTTAATGGCAGCTTTATGATGAGAAAGATAGGTTGATCTAAGCAACAAACACATAAGCTCGGATTGTTCAACTTAGGTTATGTTCCACTTTGCAATTATTGAAAACTTGACCATAATCATTAATCACAAATTGCCACTTATGAATAGGAAATCAAGACAATTACACGGATCAAGACTCCTAAACTAGCAATAGATAATTATCAAGATCTATCTAGTTGTACACCTAAATAAATCAAGACAACATCATGAACAATTCTTGTAGAAGAACATAAGCAACTTTGATAGAAAATTAATGATAGATAGAATCTGAAAATCAATCACAAAACATGTCTAGGGCTTTGAAATCACCCTTAACCAAATAGGAGTTTAGCCTAGCATAGGCATTATAAACATAAACATAAAATTAAAGAAAATCTAAGAAGAAAATAAAAGAAAGAAAGAAAGAAGAAGAGGAAGAATATTAATTATCCAACCTCTTGCTCTTTCTAAAGAAAAAGAAAACTAGAGAAAAGAAAGAAAACTAGAGAAAAGAAAGAAGAAGAAAACTTAGAGAATTTTATTAAAATGGCTAATATCCTACCTATGTACAATATGATCCCTTACAATCATCCAAGGCCCTCTATTTATACACATTTTGGAGGGCTAAATGACAAGAGACAAGCTTTACAAATTTCAAAGGTAGGTATAATAGGTGGGTGCATTTTTCTAACAATTTTCGTCATACATGACAATTTTGATCAGCCAACTTGAAGGTCGATTTTGTCAATTTTGGAGGCCTTATCTGATCACATGGTCTTCTAGAAAAATGTTACCCTATCAGTTATGAATCCATAGCCGTTAGAATCAGCTCATTTGCTGATGTGGATAAGTAGATATGGGCAAAATACGAAAACAGGTCAGCACAGACGTCATTGCACATCAGCCAACTTGATGGTCGATTTCGCTAGGGAAAACGACTCCGTTTCAAGAAGTGTAAAACATGAAAAAGATAGATATGCCTCTTAGCTTTGCACGACTACAAATTTCAGCCTTATTGCTTCAGTGAAACTCGAGATATAGCTGATATGGCAAAAGATGTCGGAACTGGAACTGAACTGGATTTGCCCTTAATTCTAGTAATCTGAAATCACTCAAAGAAACTTGTGAAAAACACCAAAATACATAAAAATATAAAAGATCATAAACACAATTAGACTAAACAATAATAACTCGTATTTGACACAAAACAATAATAAAACATAACTAAAAACTATATAATTATACGAGTTATCAGGAACCTTTGTGATATCTTTATCCTTTTGTTCTTTAACCACATTATAACCCTTTGGCCCCATTACAACCTTGAATAAAGACCTCTTGATTTATGAAGTTGTATGATCTAAATAGTGGAGAAAAGGTAAACAAGCAAGCATATGGTAGAACTGTTTTCATGAGATTGATTGAGTGTAAACACTTCACCACTACTTTAAAGAGTGAAAATCATGAGGGTATCCCATGTGAGTAGTTGAGATTAAGTTTGAATATGCACTATTTTGATTGAAATATGATAACTCGTATAATTATATAGTTTTTAGTTATCTTTTATTATTGTTTTGTGTCAAATACGAGTTATTATTGTTTAGTCTAATTGTGTTTATGATCTTTTATATTTGTATGTAATTTGGTGTTTTTCACAAGTTTCTTTGAGTGATTTCAGATTACTAGAATTAAGGGCAAATCCAGTTCAGTTCCAGTTCCGACACCTTTTGCCATATCAGCTATATCTCGAGTTTAACTGAAGCAATAAGGCTGAAATTTTAACCGTGCAAAGCTAAGAGGCATATCTATCTTTTTCATGTTTTACACTTCTTGAAACGGAGTCGTTTTCCCTAGCGAAATCGACCATCAAGTTGGCTGATGTGCAATGACGTCTGTGCTGACCTGTTTTCGTATTTTGCCCATATCTTCTTATCCACATCAGCAAATGAGCTGATTCCAACGGCTATGGATCAGTAACTGATAGGGGAACATTTTTCTAGAAGACCATGTGATCATATCAGGCCTCCAAAATTGACAAAATCGACCATCAAGTTGGCTGATCAAAATTGTCATAGAATATGACGAAAATTGTTAGAAAAATGCACCCACCTATTATACCTACCTTTGAAATTTGTAAAGCTTGTCTCTTGTCATTTAGCCCTCCAAAATGTGTATAAATAGAGGGCCTTGGATGATTGTAGAGGATCATATTGTACATTGGTAAGGATATTGATGCACCCAAAAGAGTGTATCTTATTTAACCTTGCACTAAAAAGATCAATTGTAAGTATAGTAGTTAGCAAGGGTCGAGTCCTCAGGGATTGGGTTTTAGTTTATAAGTTAATAGTTTAAAACTTAAATTCAAGAACAATAAAAGAAAAGGGGTTTTTTGAAGCCAGATTTAAACTAAAGTAAATAATAAGAAGAAGATGCAAGGCGGTATAACCAGCCAATAAAAATATATATACTAAATTAGGCGGTATAACCAGCTGATAACTCGTATAATTATATAGTTTTTAGTTATGTTTTATTATTGTTTTGTGTCAAATACGAGTTATTATTGTTTAGTCTAATTGTGTTTATGATCTTTATGTATTTTGGTGTTTTTCACAAGTTTCTTTGAGTGATTTCAGATTACTAGAATTAAGGGCAAATCCAGTTCAGTTCCAGTTCCGACACATTTTTCCATATCAGCTATATCTGGAGTTTCACTGAAGCAATAAGGCTGAAATTTGTAGCCGTGCAAAGCTAAGAGGCATATCTATCTTTTTCATGTTTTATACTTCTTGAAACGGAGTCGTTTTCCCTAGAGAAATCGACCATCAAGTTGGCTGATGTGCAATGACGTCTGTGCTGACCTGTTTTCGTATTTTGCCCATATCTGCTTATCCACATCAGCAAATGAGCTGATTCCAACGGCTATGGATCCGTAACTGATAGGGAAACCTTTTTCTAGAAGACCATGTGATCAGATCAGGCCTCCAACATTGACGAAATCGACCATCAAGTTGGCTGATCAAAATTGTCATACAATATGACGAAAATTGTTAGAAAAATTCACCCACCTATTATACCTACCTTTGAAATTTGTAAAGCTTGTCTCTTGTCATTTAGCCTTCCAAAATGTGTATAAATAGAGGGCCTTGGATGATTGTAGAGGATGATATATTGTACATAGGTAGGATATTAACCATTGTAATAAAATTCTCTAAGTTTTCTTCTTCTTTCTTTTCTCTAGTTTTCTTTTTCTTTAGAAAGAGCAAGAGGTTGGATAATTAATATTCTTCTTCTTCTTCTTTCTTTCTTTTATTTTCTTCTTAGATTCTATTTAATTTTATGTTTATAATGCCTATGCTAGGCTAAACTTCTATTTGGTTAAGGGTGATTTCAAAGCCCTAGACATGTTTTATGATTGATTTTCAGATTCTATCTATCATTAATTTTCTATCAAAGTTGCTTATGTTCTTCTACAAGAATTGTTCATGATGTTGTCTTGATTTGTTTAGGTGTACAACTAGATAGATCTTGATAATTATCTATTGCTAGTTTAGGAGTCTTGATCCGTGTAATTGTCTTGATTTCCTATTCATAAGTGGCAATTTGTGATTAATGATTATGGTCAAGTTTTCAATAATTGCAAAGTGGAACATAACCTAAGTTGAACAATCCGAGCTTATGTGTTTGTTGCTTAGATCAACCTATCTTTCTCATCATAAAGCTGCCATTAAATTGAATTTAGAGAGCTTATTCTAGGTTGTTTAATGGTTAGAGATTAAATAGAGAGCTTGTTCTGTTTAACTACAAACTAAGGAAAGATTGGGATAACAGAGCTTGTTGTTATCTACGGTTGTTAACTTTGATAGTTGGTTGATATTGATAGATCTGAAATTGATTCTTAATGATGTCTAGTGGTGGAGAATGAAACCTTAACCATATTTTTCATATTTGATTCTTCTTACTTACTTGTTTTCTTACTTTTAGTTTGCTTATTTTTTATATTTATTTTTATTGGCTGGTTATACCGCCTAATTTGTATATTAACTTTGTTTTATTTTTACTGGCTGGTTATACCGCCTAATTTAGTATATATATTTTTTTTGGCTGGTTATACCGCCTAATTTAGTATATATATTTTTATTGGCTGGTTATACCGCCTTGCATCTTATTCTTATTATTTACTTTAGTTTAAATCTGGCTTCAAAAACCCCTTTTCTTTTATTGTTCTTGAATTTAAGTTTTAAACTAATAACTTATAAACTAAAACCCAATCCCTGAGGACTCGACCCTTGCTAACTACTATACTTACAATTTATCTTTTTAGTGCAAGGTTAAATAAGATACACTCTTTTGGGTGCATCAAATTTTTGGCGCCGTTGCCGGGGATTGTTTTCTTTAGTTTATTTGTTACTTGGTTTATTCTTATTTTCAATTCTAATGAGTTTTATTTTCTTGTACATACGGGTTTTTCTGATCAAATTTTGAAAAATAAAAAATAAAAAATAAAAAAATAAAAAAATAAAAAACGATGGAATTGAGCAATCTAACACTTGAAGAGTTGGTGGCATACATGAACATGGAGAATCAACAAGCCAATCTCACCTTCCCAGTTCAACAATTGGCCATGGGAGGATGTCAAGGCCATCAAGTGTTCCAAGACCAACAGTATGATCATTACTCAAACACTTACCATGAGGGATGGTGGGATCATACTAATTATGGCTACTCGAAAAATTACCAAGAAGTAGATCCTTATGCCAACTACACTCATCCATCTAGATTTAATCAATCATGGTCTCAAGAACCAAATCTTTTTCAGCCACTACATATGACTCAAAACTCAGGTACTTCTTTAGAAGATCTTGTCGATTCTCTTGTTACTAATACTTTGCAATTTCAACAGGAAACAAGGGCAAGTATCCAGAGTTTGGAAAGGCAAATGAGCCTATTGGCAAGTAGTATGGTGGTATGGGTAGCACAAAGATCTGAAGAACTCCCTGCCCAAACGATGATTAACCCAAAGGAGAATGCTACTATTGTGACCTTGAGGAATGAGGAACAAGATGAGGATGAGACAAAATTAGAGATGAATTCTATTCTTGAGGATAATGAAGCCAAAGATCCAAATAAGAGTATTTCGGCACCTGAGGTAACGTTTAAGGTTTCACTTTTTACTAATGTTTCTTCTCCACCTTTTCCTAGTAGATTTGCTAAGTTCAAGGAGGAAGAACATGAACAACACATGCCGGAAACCTTAAACAACTTGTTTGTGGATGCCATTCAACAAGTATCAAAATATGCTCCATTCCTCGATGAGATATGCACCACAAAGGATGATGGAATAATACTTGTAATGGAGAATGCATCCACTGTTGTGCAAAGAAAGCTTCCTCTCAAACGCATAAATTTGGAAAATTTCATGTATGAGCCTGACAAGCCTAAAAAGCCAAGAAGGGGTGTTGGTTAGGTTCAAAACACTAACTCAAGTGTTAATTGGGAAGGCAACCCAATTAAAGAAGAAATTGCCAACCTTCCATATTCAGATTTGCTTTCTCTTTCTTTTCCTTTTTCTTTTATTATTTTTATTTTTATTTTTATTGTTTTTATTTTTATTTTTTATGTTTACTTGTTAATTTTTGTTTAGTATTTTAGGATTATTTAGGTTGCATGAGTTTGTTTTGTTTTGAGTCTTAGTTGTTCCTATTCTTATGTCATTAGTTCTTTTCTCTTACACATGATTCTTTCATTTGGGTTAATAGACTTACATTGAGGACAATGTAAGAATTAAGTGTGGGGGGAATGATTTAGGATTTCTTTTATTTTTGTCTACTATTTTTTTTCTTTATTATTATTATTATTTTTTTTTGTGAGTTTTAGTTCCTTTTTAATACAATGATGAGATATGAATTGCATAAGTCTAAAACAGATTTATTAGTGAGAAGATTTTCATGAGAATTGAGCTTGATGTCAACCTTTTTATGAGCCAATGTTAATATAATATGTTGATTGAGAAAGAAGCATGTTTAGACTTAATCTGACTTGTATAATCATCCTTGTGAGTTTTTGAGCCTATAATGATTGATGCATTATACAAATCAATCTAATTTCTTTCTTGAGTGCTCTTATGATTACATGATTCTCTAGAACTTGCTTTAAACCGTTTGAGACTATATTGATACATGTGATAACATGAATATGATAGAGGCATTAGGATTATAACCAGAGCCAAACAGCCATCCATTATTAATGTTCTAAGAGAACATCCCCACTAGTGAGCCAATTTGAGCCTACATTAAATATGATGTTTTATTGGTAACCACAACTTACACCTAGCCTAAATATACTTATATCCTTACCCTTGTTCTAAAGATGGATTATATATTTTGAGACATATTGCAAAAAAAAAAAAAACAAGGGATATTTTTAGTTAAAAATTTGGGTTAGAAACAAGAAATAAGTGTGGGGGGAGAAGAAAAGAAAAGTCAAGAGACAAAGAAATGGAATACTGGAAAATACATTCCTATGTAAAAAAAATAAATATGAATCATCTCTTGAATTTGGGAAAAAGAAAAAGATGTTACAAAGTTGTTTAGAATGAAGAAAAAGCCCAACATGAATATCCGGCCTAGGTGATTATGTACTTGTAAAGAGTTTTGAGAAGTTTCTTTGTATGATCTTATTATGTCTCTAAACTTTATGAACTCTTTGGAACCTTTGTGATATCTTTATCCTTTTGTTCTTCAACCACATTACAAACCCCTTGGCCCCATTACAACCTTGATTAAAGACCTCTTGATTTATGAAGTTGCATGATCTTTTAGTGGAGAATAGGTGGACAAGCAAGCATATGGTAGAAGTGTTTTCATGAGATTGATTGAGTGTAAACACTTTACCACTACTTTAAAGAGTGAAAATCAAGAGAGTATCCCATGTGAGAAGTTGAGATTAAGTTTGAATATGCACTATTTTGATTGAAATATGTTATGTTAATATTGGCTTAACTCAAACAATTTACATTCAAGCATGATTTTTTGTGAAATTCTTTAAGCTATTGATTAGTTTATAAGACTTGTTCAAAGATTGTCTCTAATTTGTATTGAAAGGATTAGGAGTAAATATTTTTAGTATATGTATATTTATATTTTAGTTTTTGAATGTTTGTGGGTATCGTTCTAGTAAACCCTCACGAGACTAAACTCGTCCACTAGGGACACCTAGGGGTTTAAAGGCTTGTGTCACATGCTAAGTGCCACCGTGATTTCCTACGAAAGTGGATTAGATTAGATTTTCTTATTTTATTTTTATTGAGTCGTTGCTAGGGACTAGCAACAATCTAAGTGTGGGGGTGTGATAACTCGTATAATTATATAGTTTTTAGTTATGTTTTATTATTGTTTTGTGTCAAATACGAGTTATTATTGTTTAGTCTAATTGTGTTTATGATCTTTATGTATTTTGGTGTTTTTCACAAGTTTCTTTGAGTGATTTCAGATTACTAGAATTAAGGGCAAATCCAGTTCAGTTCCAGTTCCGACACATTTTTCCATATCAGCTATATCTGGAGTTTCACTGAAGCAATAAGGCTGAAATTTGTAGCCGTGCAAAGCTAAGAGGCATATCTATCTTTTTCATGTTTTATACTTCTTGAAACGGAGTCGTTTTCCCTAGAGAAATCGACCATCAAGTTGGCTGATGTGCAATGACGTCTGTGCTGACCTATTTTCGTATTTTGCCCATATCTACTTATCCACATCAGAAAAGGAGCTGATTCCAACGGCTATGGATCCGTAACTGATAGGGGAACCTTTTTCTAGAAGACCATGTGATCAGATCAGGCCTCCAACATTGACGAAATCGACCATCAAGTTGGCTGATCAAAATTGTCATACAATATGACGAAAATTGTTAGAAAAATTCACCCACCTATTATACCTACCTTTGAAATTTGTAAAGCTTGTCTCTTGTCATTTAGCCTTCCAAAATGTGTATAAATAGAGGGCCTTGGATGATTGTAGAGGATGATATATTGTACATAGGTAGGATATTAACCATTGTAATAAAATTCTCTAAGTTTTCTTCTTCTTTCTTTTCTCTAGTTTTCTTTTTCTTTAGAAAGAGCAAGAGGTTGGATAATTAATATTCTTCTTCTTCTTCTTTCTTTCTTTTATTTTCTTCTTAGATTCTATTTAATTTTATGTTTATAATGCCTATGCTAGGCTAAACTTCTATTTGGTTAAGGGTGATTTCAAAGCCCTAGACATGTTTTATGATTGATTTTCAGATTCTATCTATCATTAATTTTCTATCAAAGTTGCTTATGTTCTTCTACAAGAATTGTTCATGATGTTGTCTTGATTTGTTTAGGTGTACAACTAGATAGATCTTGATAATTATCTATTGCTAGTTTAGGAGTCTTGATCCGTGTAATTGTCTTGATTTCCTATTCATAAGTGGCAATTTGTGATTAATGATTATGGTCAAGTTTTCAATAATTGCAAAGTGGAACATAACCTAAGTTGAACAATCCGAGCTTATGTGTTTGTTGCTTAGATCAACCTATCTTTCTCATCATAAAGCTGCCATTAAATTGAATTTAGAGAGCTTATTCTAGGTTGTTTAATGGTTAGAGATTAAATAGAGAGCTTGTTCTGTTTAACGACAAACTAAGGAAAGATTGGGATAACAGAGCTTGTTGTTATCTACGGTTGTTAACTTTGATAGTTGGTTGATATTGATAGATCTGAAATTGATTCTTAATGATGTCTAGTGGTGGAGAATGAAACCTTAACCATATTTTTCATATTTGATTCTTCTTACTTACTTGTTTTCTTACTTTTAGTTTGCTTATTTTTTATATTTATTTTTAATGGCTGGTTATACCGCCTAATTTGTATATTAACTTTGTTTTATTTTTACTGGCTGGTTATACCGCCTAATTTAGTATATATATTTTTATTGGCTGGTTATACCGCCTAATTTAGTATATATATTTTTATTGGCTGGTTATACCGCCTTGCATCTTATTCTTATTATTTACTTTAGTTTAAATCTGGCTTCAAAAACCCCTTTTCTTTTATTGTTCTTGAATTTAAGTTTTAAACTAATAACTTATAAACTAAAACCCAATCCCTGAGGACTCGACCCTTGCTAACTACTATACTTACAATTTATCTTTTTAGTGCAAGGTTAAATAAGATACACTCTTTTGGAGGCCTGATCTGATCACATGATCTTCTAGAAAAATGTTCCCCTATCAGTTACTGATCCATAGCCGTTGGAATCAGCTCATTTGCTGATGTGGATAAGAATATATGGGCAAAATACGAAAACAGGTCAGCACAGACGTCATTGCACATCAGCCAACTTGATGGTCGATTTCGCTAGGGAAAACGACTCCGTTTCAAGAAGTGTAAAACATGAAAAAGATAGATATGCCTCTTAACTTTGCACGGTTAAAATTTCAGCCTTATTGCTTGATAACTCGTATAATTATATAGTTTTTAGTTATGTTTTATTATTGTTTTGTGTCAAATACGAGTTATTATTGTTTAGTCTAATTGTTATTATGATCTTTTATATTTTTATGTAATTTAGTGTTTTTCACAAGTTTCTTTGAGTGATTTCAGATTACTAGAATTAAGGGCAAATCCAGTTCAATTCCAGTTCCGACACCTTTTACCATATCAGCTATATCTGGAGTTTCACTGAAGCAATGAAATTTGTAGCCGTGCAAAGCTAAGAGGCATATCTATCTTTTTCATGTTTTACACTTCTTGAAACGGAGTCGTTTTCCCTAGCGAAATCGACCATCAAGTTGGCTGATGTGCAATGACGTCTGTGCTGACCTGTTTTCGTATTTTGCCCATATCTGCTTATCCACATCAGCAAATGAGCTGATTCCAATGGCTATGGATCCGTAACTGATAGGGGAACCTTTTTCTAGAAGACCATGTGATCAGATCAGGCCTCCAACATTGACGAAATCGACCATCAAGTTGGCTGATCAAAATTGTCATACAATATGACGAAAATTGTTAGAAAAATTCACCCACCTATTATACCTACCTTTGAAATTTGTAAAGCTTGTCTCTTGTCATTTAGCCCTCCAAAATGTGTATAAATAGAGGGCCTTGGATGATTGTAGAGGATCATATTGTACATAGGTAGGATATTAGCCATTTTAATAAAATTCTCTAAGTTTTCTTCTTCTTTCTTTTCTCTAGTTTTCTTTCTTTTCTCTAGTTTTCTTTTTCTTTAGAGAGAGCAAGAGGTTGGATAATTAATATTCTTCCTCTTCTTCTTTCTTTCTTTTATTTTCTTCTTAGATTTTCTTTAATTTTATGTTTATGTTTATAATGCCTATGCTAGGCTAAACTTCTATTTGGTTAAGGGTGATTTCAAAGCCCTAGACATGTTTTGTGATTGATTTTCAGATTCTATCTATCATTAATTTTCTATCAAAGTTGCTTATGTTCTTCTACAAGAATTGTTCATGATGTTGTCTAGATTTATTTAGGTGTACAACTAGATAGATCTTGATAATTATCTATTGCTAGTTTAGGAGTCTTGATCAGTGTAATTGTCTTGATTTCCTATTCATAAGTGGCAATTTGTGATTAATGATTATGGTCAAGTTTTCAATAATTGCAAAGTGGAACATAACCTAAGTTGAACAATCCGAGCTTATGTGTTTGTTGCTTAGATCAACCTATCTTTCTCATCATAAAGCTGCCATTAAATTGAATTTAGAGAGCTTATTCTAGGTTGTTTAATGGTTAGAGATTAAATAGAGAGCTTGTTCTATTTAACGACAAACTAAGGAAAGATTGGGGTAACAGAGCTTGTTGTTATCTACGGTTGTTAACTTTGATAGTTGGTTGATATTGATAGATCTGAAATTGATTCTTAATGATGTCTAGTGGTGGAGAATGAAACCTTAACCATATTTTTCATATTTGATTCTTCTTACTTATTTGTTTTCTTACTTTTAGTTTGCTTATTTTTTATATTTATTTTTATTGGCTGGTTATACCGCCTAATTTGTATATTAACTTTGTTTTATTTTTATTGGCTGGTTATACCGCCTAATTTAGTATATATATTTTTATTGGCTGGTTATACCGCCTAATTTAGTATATATATTTTTATTGGCTGGTTATACCGCCTTGCATCTTATTCTTATTATTTACTTTAGTTTAAATCTGGCTTCAAAAACCCCTTTTCTTTTATTGTTCTTGAATTTAGGTTTTAAACTATTAACTTATAAACTAAAACCCAATCCCTGAGGACTCGACCCTTGCTAACTACTATACTTACAATTTATCTTTTTAGTGCAAGGTTAAATAAGATACACTCTTTTGGGTGCATCAAATTTTTGGCGCCGTTGCCGGGGATTGCTTTCTTTAGTTTATTTGTTACTTGGTTTATTCTTATTTTCAGTTCTAATTAGTTTTATTTTCTTGTACATACAAGTTTTTCTTTCAAATTAAAAAAAAAAAAAAACAATGGAATTGAGCAATCTAACACTTGAAGAGTTGGTGGCATACATGAACATAGAGAATCAACAAGCCAAGCTCACCTCCCCAGTTCAACAATTGGCCGTGGGAGGATGTTAAGGCCATCAAGTGTTCCAAGACCAACAGTATGATCACTACTCAAACACTTACCATGAGGGATGGTGGGATCATACTAATTATGGCTACTCGAAAAATTACCAAGAAGTAGATCCTTATGCCAATTACACTCATCCATCTAGCTTCAATCAATCATGGTCTCAAGAACCAGATCTTTTTCAACCACCACATATGATTCAAAACTCAGGTACTTATTTAGAAGATCTTGTACATTCTCTTGTTACTGATACTTTGCAATTTCAACAGGAAACAAGGGCAAGCATCCAGAGTTTGGAAAGGCAAATGAGCCTATTGGCTAGTAGTATGGTGGAATTAGTAGCAGAAAGATCTCTAGCACTCCCTTCCCAAACGGTGATTAACCCAAAGGAGAATGCTACTATTGTGACCTTGAGAAATGAGGAACAAGATGAGGATGAGACAAAACCAAAGATAGATTCACTTCTTGAGGATTTTGAAGCCACCATTCAAAAGGAGAGTACTTTGACACCTCAGGTAGCTTTTAAGGTTCTTATTTCTACTAATGTTCCTTCTCCACTTTTTCCTAGCAGATTTGTAAAGTCCAAGAAGGAGGAACATGTACAACAATTTTTGGAAACCTTAAACAGCTTGCTTGTGGATGCCATTAGACAAGTACCAAGATATGCACAATTCCTCAAAGAGCTATACCCCACCAAGAATGATGAAATAATAAGTGTGGGGGAGAAGGCATTGGCTGTTTTGCAAAGAAAAATTCCTCCGAAACGCAAAAATCCGAGAAGTTTCATGTCTAAGCCAAAAGATCCTAAAAAGCCAAGAAGGGGAATTGGCTAGACTGGAAACAATCAATCAAGTGCTAATTGGGGGAGGCAGCCTAATTAGTGAAAGCATTGCCAAACTGCCATCCTCAGATTTGCTCTCTTTTTCTTTATCTTTTTCTTATGTTTCTTTGTTAATTGTGTTTAGTGTTTTTAAGTTCATTTAGGCTGCATAAGTTTATTTTGTTTAATAGTTCTTTTCACTTACACATGATTCTTTCATTTGGGTTAATAGCATTACATTAATGACAATGTAAGAATTATGTGTGGGGGGAAGAATTTAGGATTTTATTTTTGAGTCTTTTTATGTTGTTTTTCTTTCTGATCCATGTTTTGAAAATAACTAGATGTAAATATAATTTTTATTTTTTTTACCCCGGTTAAATGGCGGATAACGGTACTCCGTGATTATTTAAATCGGTTCCATCAGCTACCCACAAAACTGATATTGTATATAAATTTCTCTTCCAATTTCTCTTTCAATTTTTTTCATTTTTTTTTTCAGGATGGATGATATTCTCACAAGATTGCAGAAACGATTTCCTCCTTTTCATCGAAATATTTTACTGAAGCTTTACCAAGTTCGACTTGAAAGATTAAGAATGCTTATGCACAAAGGGATTCCTGGAGACATACGTTGGATAATTGAAGCCAAGGTACGTGAAGATGAATATCTTCCTGTTTTGCATTTACCAGGTACAGGTAGAAGCACTTTTGCAAAGAAGCGACGAGCAAAGCGCATGAGTTCAAATTGCCACAAATGTGCACGATGGACGTGTAACGGTAAATGTCGTTCTATTGGGATTCCGTCCTCTAATCGAGATGATAAAATTGAATTCATTAAGGATGGACTGAGTAAGGAGAATTTGGGTAATATCCAACTTTCTCTTGAGACGCATCCTAGTGGAGACGTACAAAGAGAAATTCTTGATTTATGGCCGCAATTCCAAAGGGAATGGCAACATCTTGGGAATCTGATGTTAAAAGACCCTGTTTGCCAGCTTGTAAGAAAACTGGATGGGAAGCATATCCTCGACTCATAGAAGGCGTTCAAGCCGTTTCTGGACGTAAAACCAGAGGAAGATGTGAGCCACAATCACAACTACAATAAATGACTTCTCAGCTTTTGGTTTGATTTGCAATAACTTTATTTCAGTTTAATTTACGTGTTATTCGATTTGTGTAATTATTCTCATTTTTTTTATTTGTCTTTTACGGTTGATTTTTTCTTCACATTTTGATTTTCTTCCTGAAATCACGCAAAAATCTTTTGTGAGGTTAACATTTTCTTCTGACAGGTCAGATACACTTTCGGCGACATTATTACTCTTGTCTGATTCACTACTCAGTCCTCTATATATTACACCATGTACTCATTCTCTTTCAGGCACTCGAAAAAAAAAAGAAAAAAATGGAAAGTACTTCGTCCCAGCGTATTAAAAAAATTTGTGTCTTTGGAGGTGCTTATCCAGGGAAAAATAACATATTCGCTGATGAAGCCATAAGAGTTGGAGTAATACTTGCCCAACAAAAGATCCACTTGATTTATGGAGGCGGTAGTACGGGTTTAATGGGAGCAGTCGCTACAGCAGCACACGCCGGAGGAAGTCCAGTTCTAGGAATCGTGCCAAAACTATTCACAAGTTTTTGTGGACCTACCGTGGGTAAGGAAATACAAGTCTGGAGTGTCCCTGAACGGATAACAATCATGTACCATTCTGCCGATGCATTCATTGCTTTACCAGGAGGTCTGGGTACATTGGAAGAAATAGCTTGCGTGGCTTCTTGGTCATCTTTGGTCACAAATAAGAAACCCATTGGTTTGCTTAATATTAATGGTTATTTTAGTAATTTGCTTTCATATTTAGATAATGCTGTGGATAATGGATTCATGTTTTCAGAGGCAAGGAGAACCATAATTTCTGCTACAACCATTGAAGATTTACTCAAAAAGCTCCAAGCTTATGAGTGTTTATCTGCTACGGTTGTTTCGCAAACGCTCGGAAAAAGAAAAAGAGATATGGACGAGCAAGGAGTGGATTGCACTTTGTCTTTGTGACATTATCTAACATTTTGTTTGTTGTGTCTCAGTTATAATAAGTGGTTAGCAACCTCTGCAGGTAATATCTCCTAAATCCTACCTTTAAAATTTGACATTGGGGACAATGTCATATTTTAGTAGGGGGTAAGGGACATATTTTGCTAATTTAAAAAAAAAAATAAAAAAAAATTTGTGTTTTAAGCCATTTAGAAGTATTCATTCTGAACAAGGTCTGAGTAAGGGAGACTTGAGACATACCTTGTCAGTTTGATTTCTTCTTTTCAAAAAAAAAAAAAAAAAAAAGTTTGTTGTGTTTTAAGCAATTTAGAAGTATTCATTCTGAACAAGGTCTGAGTAAGGGAGACTTGAGACATACCTTGTCAGTTTGATTTTAATCTTTTTATGTTTACTTGTTAATTTTTGTTTAGTATTTTAGGATTATTTAGGTTGCATGAGTTTGTTTTGTTTTGAGTCTTAGTTGTTCCTATTCTTATGTTATTAGTTCTTTTCTCTTACACATGATTCTTTCATTTGGGTTAATAGACTTACATTGAGGACAATGTAAGAATTAAGTGTGGGGGGAATGATTTAGGATTTCATTTATTTTTGTCTACTATTTTTTTTTATGAGTCTTTATTATTATTATTTTTTTTTTTAGTGTGTTTTAGTTCCTTTTTAATACAATGATGAGATATGAATTGCATAAGTCTAAAACAGATTTATTAGTGAGAAGATTTTCATGAGAATTGAGCTTGATGTCAACCTTTTTATGAGCCAATGTTAATATGATATGTTGATTGAGAAAGAAGCATGTTTAGACTTAATCTGACTTGTATAATCATCCTTGTGAGTTTTTGAGCCTATAATGATTGATGCATTATACAAATCAATCTAATTTCTTTCTTGAGTGCTCTTATGATTACATGATTCTCTAGAACTTGCTTTAAACCGTTTGAGACTATATTGATACATGTGACAACATGAATATGATAGAGGCATTAGGATTATAACCAGAGCCAAACAGCCATCCATTATTAATGTTCTAAGAGAACATCCCCACTAGTGAGCCAATTTGAGCCTACATTAAATATGATGTTTTATTGGTAACCACAACTTACACCTAGCCTAAATATACTTATATCCTTACCCTTGTTCTAAAGATGGATTATATATTTTGAGACATATTGCAAAAAAACAAGGGATATTTTTAGTTAAAAATTTGGGTTAGAAACAAGAAATAAGTGTGGGGGGAAAAGAAAAGAAAAGTCAAGAGAAAAAGAAATGGAATACTGGCAAATACATTCCTATGTAAAAAAAAAAAAAAAAAAATATGAATCATCTCTTGAATTTGTGGAAAAAGAAAAAGATGTTACAAAGTTGTTTAGAATGAAGAAAAGGCCCAACATGAATATCCGGCCTAGGTGACTATGTACTTGTAAAGAGTTTTGATAAGTTTGTTTGTATGATCTTATTATGTCTCTAAACTTTATGAACTCTTTGGAACCTTTGTGATATCGTTATCCTTTTGTTCTTCAACCACATTACAAACCCCTTGGCCCCATTACAACCTTGATTAAAGACCTCTTGATTCATGAAGTTGTATGATCTAAATAGTGGAGAATAGGTGGACAAGCAAGAATATGGTAGAACTGTTTTCATGAGATTGATTGAGTGTAAACACTTCACCACTACTTTAAAGAGTGAAAATCATGAGGGTATCCCATGTGAGAAGTTGAGATTAAATTTGAACATGCACTATTTTGATTGAGATATGTTATGTTAATATTGGCTTAACTCAAACAATTTACATTCAAGCATGATCTTTTGTGAAATTCTTTAAGCTATTGATTAGTTTATAAGACTTGTTCAAAGATTGTCTCTAATTTGTATTGAAAGGATTAGGAATAAATATTTTTAGTATATGTAGTTTATTTATATTTTAGTTTTTCAATGTTTGTGGGTATCGTTCTAGTAAACCCTCACGAGACTAAACTCGTCCACTAGGGACACCTAGGGGTTTAAAGGCTTGTGTCACATGCTAAGTGCCACCGTGATTTCCTACGAAAGTGGATTAGATTAGATTTTCTTATTTTATTTTTATTTGATTTTGCTCGAGGACTAGCAAAAAGCTAAGTGTGGGGGTGTGATAACTCGTATAATTATATAGTTTTTAGTTATGTTTTATTATTGTTTTGTGTCAAATACGAGTTATTATTGTTTAGTCTAATTGTTATTATGATCTTTTATATTTTTATGTAATTTAGTGTTTTTCACAAGTTTCTTTGAGTGATTTCAGATTACTAGAATTAAGGGCAAATCCAGTTCAATTCCAGTTCCGACGCCTTTTACCATATCAGCTATATCTGGAGTTTCACTGAAGCAATAAGGCTGAAATTTGTAGCCGTGCAAATCTAAGAGGCATATCTATCTTTTTCATGTTTTACACTTCTTGAAACGGAGTCGTTTTCCCTAGCGAAATCGACCATCAAGTTGGCTGATGTGCAATGACGTCTGTGCTGACCTGTTTTCGTATTTTGCCCATATCTGCTTATCCACATCAGCAAATGAGCTGATTCCAATGGCTATGGATCCGTAACTGATAGGGGAACCTTTTTCTAGAAGACCATGTGATCAGATCAGGCCTCCAACATTGACGAAATCGACCATCAAGTTGGCTGATCAAAATTGTCATACAATATGACGAAAATTGTTAGAAAAATTCACCCACCTATTATACCTACCTTTGAAATTTGTAAAGCTTGTCTCTTGTCATTTAGCCCTCCAAAATGTGTATAAATAGAGGGCCTTGGATGATTGTAGAGGATCATATTGTACATAGGTAGGATATTAGCCATTTTAATAAAATTCTCTAAGTTTTCTTCTTCTTTCTTTTCTCTAGTTTTCTTTTTCTTTAGAGAGAGCAAGAGGTTGGATAATTAATATTCTTCCTCTTCTTCTTTCTTTCTTTTATTTTCTTCTTAGATTTTCTTTAATTTTATGTTTATGTTTATAATGCCTATGCTAGGCTAAACTTCTATTTGGTTAAGGGTGATTTCAAAGCCCTAGACATGTTTTGTGATTGATTTTCAGATTCTATCTATCATTAATTTTCTATCAAAGTTGCTTATGTTCTTCTACAAGAATTGTTCATGATGTTGTCTAGATTTATTTAGGTGTACAACTAGATAGATCTTGATAATTATCTATTGCTAGTTTAGGAGTCTTGATCCGTGTAATTGTCTTGATTTCCTATTCATAAGTGGCAATTTGTGATTAATGATTATGGTCAAGTTTTCAATAATTGCAAAGTGGAACATAACCTAAGTTGAACAATCCGAGCTTATGTGTTTGTTGCTTAGATCAACCTATTTTTCTCATCATAAAGCTGCCATTAAATTGAATTTAGAGAGCTTATTCTAGGTTGTTTAATGGTTAGAGATTAAATAGAGAGCTTGTTCTATTTAACGACAAACTAAGGAAAGATTGGGGTAACAGAGCTTGTTGTTATCTACGGTTGTTAACTTTGATAGTTGGTTGATATTGATAGATCTGAAATTGATTCTTAATGATGTCTAGTGGTGGAGAATGAAACCTTAACCATATTTTTCATATTTGATTCTTCTTACTTATTTGTTTTCTTACTTTTAGTTTGCTTATTTTTTATATTTATTTTTATTGGCTGGTTATACCGCCTAATTTGTATATTAACTTTGTTTTATTTTTATTGGCTGGTTATACCGCCTAATTTAGTATATATATTTTTATTGGCTGGTTATACCGCCTTGCATCTTATTCTTATTATTTACTTTAGTTTAAATCTGGCTTCAAAAACCCCTTTTCTTTTATTGTTCTTGAATTTAGGTTTTAAACTATTAACTTATAAACTAAAACCCAATCCCTGAGGACTCGACCCTTGCTAACTACTATACTTACAATTTATCTTTTTAGTGCAAGGTTAAATAAGATACACTCTTTTGGGTGCATCATTGCTTCAGTGAAACTCGAGATATAGCTGATATGGCAAAAGGTGTCGGAACTGGAACTGAATTGGATTTGCCCTTAATTCTAGTAATCTGAAATCACTCAAAGAAACTTGTGAAAAACACCAAATTATATAAAAATATAAAAGATCATAAACACAATTAGACTAAACAACAATAACTCGTATTTGACACAAAACAATAATAAAACATAACTAAAAACTATATAATTATACGAGTTATCACACCCCCACACTTAGATTGTTGCTAGTCCCTAGCAACGGCTCAATAAAAATAAAATAAGAAAATCTAATCTAATCCACTTTCGTAGGAAATCACGGTGGCACTTAGCATGTGACACAAGCCTTTAAACCCCTAGGTGTCCCTAGTGGACGAGTTTAGTCTCGTGAGGGTTTACTAGGACGATACCCACAAACATTGAAGACATAAGAAAAACTAAAAATAATAATTATAACTAATCCTTCCAATATAACTTAGAGATAATCATTGGACAAATCTTAAAAACTAATCAATAGCTTAAAGAAATTCACAAAAAATCTTGCTTGAATGTAAATTGTTTGAGTTAAGCCAATATTAACATAACATATTTCAATCAAAATAGTGCATATTCAAACTTAATCTCAACTTCTCACATGGGATACTCTCTTGATTTTCACTTTTTAAAGTAGTGGTAAAGTGTTTACACTCAATCAATCTCATGAAAACACTTCTACCATATGCTTGCTTGTCCACCTATTATCCACTATTTAGATCATACAACTTCATAAATCAAGAGGTCTTTATTCAAGGTTGTAATGGGGCCAAAGGGTTATAATATGGTTAAAGAACAAAAGGATAAAGATATCACAAAGGTTCCAAAGAGTTCATAGAGTTTAGAGACATAATAAGATCATACAAATAAAACTTCTCAAAACTCTTATAAAGCACATAATAACATAGGCTAAATATTCATGTTGAGCCTTTGCATCATTCTAACCAACTTTGTAACATCTTTTTCTTTACTTTAACTAGAAGTTCAAGAGAAGATTTTTTTTTTTAATATGGGAATGTATTTGACAATGATCCATTTCTTTTTCTCTTGACTTTTTTCTTTCTTTTCCCCCCACACTTATTTCTTGTTTCTAACCCAAATTTTCAATAAATCTTCCTTGTCTTTGCAACTTGTCTCAAAACATGCTAATTCATCTTTGGAACAAAGGTAAAGATATAAGTATATTTAGGTTAGGGACAAGTTATGGTTACCAAAGAGATAGCTTATTCAATGTAGGCTCAAATTGGTTCACTAAGGGTGTGTTCTCTTGGAACATTAATAATGGATGCCTGTTTGGCTCTGGTTATAATCCTAATGCCTCTATCATATTCATGTTGTCACATGTATCAATATAGTCTCAAACGGTTTAAAGCAAGTTCTAGAGAATCATGTAATCATAAGAGCACTCAAGAAAGAAATTAGATTGATTTGTATAATGCATCAATCATTATAGGCTCAAAAACTCACAAGGATGATTATACAAGTCAGATTAAGTCTAAACATGCTTCTTTCTCAATCAACATATCATATTAGCATTGGCTCATAAAAAGGTTGACATCAAGCTCAATTCTCATGAAAATCTTCTCACTAATAAATCTGTTTTAGACTTATGCAATTCATATCTCATCATTGTATTAAAAAGGAACTAAAACACACAAAAAAATAATAATAATAAAGACTCATAAAAAAAATTAGTAGACGAAAATAAAAGAAATCCTAAATCATTCCCCCCACACTTAATTCTTACATTGTCCTCAATGTAAGTCTATTAACCCAAATGAAAGAATCATGTGTAAGAGAAAAGAACTAATAACATAAGAATAGGAACAACTAGACTCAAAACAAAACAAAACAAACTCATGCAACCTAAATAATCCTAAAATACTAAACAAAAATTAACAAGTAAACATAAAAAATAAAAATAAAAGCAATAAAAATAAAAATAAAAATAATAAAAGAAAAAGTAAAAGAAAGAGAAATAGAAAGCAAATCTGAATATGGAAGGTTGGCAATTTCTTCTTTAATTGGGTTGCCTTCCCAATTAACACTTGAGTTAGTGTTTTGAACCTAACCAACACCCCTTCTTGGCTTTTTAGGCTTGTCAGGCTCATACATGAAATTTTCCAAATTTATGCGTTTGAGAGGAAGCTTTCTTTGCACAACAGTGGATGCATTCTCCATTACAAGTATTATTCCATCATCCTTTGTGGTGCATATCTCATCGAGGAATGGAGCATATTTTGATACTTGTTGAATGGCATCCACAAACAAGTTGTTTAAGGTTTCTGGCATGTGTTGTTCATGTTCTACCTCCTTGAACTTTGCAAATCTACTAGGAAAAGGTGGAGAAGAAACATTAGTAAAAAGTGGAACCTTAAACGTTACCTCAGGTGCCGAAATACACTTATTTGGATTTGTGGCTTCATTATCCTCAAGAATAGAATCCATCTCTAATTTTGTCTCATCCTCATCTTGTTCCTCATTCCTCAAGGTCACAATAGTAGCATTCTCCTTTGGGTTAATCATCGTTTGGGCAGGGAGTTCTTCAGATCTTTGTGCTACCCATCCCACCATACTACTAGTCAATTGGATCATTTGCTTTTCTAAACTCTTTATGCTTGCCCTTGTTTCCTGTTGAAATTGCAAAGTATCAGTAACAAGAGAATAGACAAGATCTTCTAAAGAAGTACCTGAGTTTTGAGTCATATGTGGTGGTTGAAAAAGATCTGGTTCTTGGGACCATGATTGATTGAAGCTAGATGGATGAGTGTAATTGGCATAAGGATCTACTTCTTGGTAATTTTTCGAGTAGCCATAATTAGTATGATCCCACCATCCCTCATGGTAAGTGTTTGAGTAATGATCATACTGTTGGTCTTGGAACACATGATGGCCTTGACATCCTCCCATGGCCAATTGTTGAACTGGGGAGGTGAGATTGGCTTGTTGATTCTCCATGTTCATGTATGCCACCAACTCTTCAAGTGTTAGATTGCTCAACTCCATCGTTCTTTTTTTTTTTTTTTCAAAATTTGATAAGAAAAACCCGTATGTACAAGAAAATAAAACTCATTAGAACTAAAAATAAGAATAAACCAAGTAACAAATAAACTAAAGAAAACAATCCCCGGCAACGGCGCCAAAAATTTGATGCACCCAAAAGAGTGTATCTTATTTAACCTTGCACTAAAAAGATCAATTGTAAGTATAGTAGTTAGCAAGGGTCGAGTCCTCAGGGATTGGGTTTTAGTTTATAAGTTAATAGTTTAAAACTTAAATTCAAGAACAATAAAAGAAAAGGGGTTTTTTGAAGCCAGATTTAAACTAAAGTAAATAATAAGAAGAAGATGCAAGGCGGTATAACCAGCCAATAAAAATATATATACTAAATTAGGCGGTATAACCAGCCAATAAAAATATATATACTAAATTAGGCGGTATAACCAGCCAATAAAAGTAAAACAAAGTTAATATACAAATTAGGCGGTATAACCAGCCAATAAAAATAAATATACTTTTAAAAATAAGCAAACTAGAAAAGTAAGAAAACAAGTAAGTAAGAAGAATCAAATATGAAAAATATGGTTAAGGTTTCATTCTCCACCACTAGACATCATTAAGAATCAATTTCAGATCTATCAATATCAACCAACTATCAAAGTTAACAACCGTAGATAACAACAAGCTCTGTTATCCCAATCTTTCCTTAGTTTGTCGTTAAATAGAACAAGCTCTCTATTTAATCTCTAACCATTAAACAACCTAGAATAAGCTCTCTAAATTCAATTTAATGGCAGCTTTATGATGAGAAAGATAGGTTGATCTAAGCAACAAACACATAAGCTCGGATTGTTCAACTTAGGTTATGTTCCACTTTGCAATTATTGAAAACTTGACCATAATCATTAATCACAAATTGCCACTTATGAATAGGAAATCAAGACAATTACACGGATCAAGACTCCTAAACTAGCAATAGATAATTATCAAGATCTATCTAGTTGTACACCTAAATAAATCAAGACAACATCATGAAAAATTCTTGTAGAAGAACATAAGCAACTTTGATAGAAAATTAATGATAGATAGAATCTGAAAATCAATCACAAAACATGTCTAGGGCTTTGAAATCACCCTTAACCAAATAGAAGTTTAGCCTAGCATAAGCATTGTAAACATAAACATAAAATTAAAGAGAATCTAAGAAGAAAATAAAAGAAAGAAAGAAGAAGAAGAAGAAGAATATTAATTATCCAACCTCTTGCTCTTTCTAAAGAAAAAGAAAACTAGAGAAAAGAAAGAAGAAGAAAACTTAGAGAATTTTATTACAATGGCTAATATCCTACCTATGTACAATATCTTACAATCATCCAAGGCCCTCTATTTATACACATTTTGGAGGGTTAAATGACAAGAGACAAGCTTTACAAATTTCAAAGGTAGGTATAATAGGTGGGTGCATTTTTCTAACAATTTTCGTCATATTGTATGACAATTTTGATCAGCCAACTTGATGGTCGATTTTGTCAATTTTGGAGGCCTGATCTGATCACATGATCTTCTAGAAAAATGTTCCCCTATCAGTTACTGATCCATAGCCGTTAGAATCAGCTCATTTGCTGATGTGGATAAGAATATATGGGCAAAATACGAAAACAGGTCAGCACAGACGTCATTGCACATCAGCCAACTTGATGGTCGATTTCGCTAGGGAAAACGACTCCGTTTCAAGAAGTGTAAAACATGAAAAAGATAGATATGCCTCTTAACTTTGCACGGTTAAAATTTCAGCCTTATTGCTTCAGTGAAACTCGAGATATAGCTGATATGGCAAAAGGTGTCGGAACTGGAACTGAACTGGATTTGCCCTTAATTCTAGTAATCTGAAATCACTCAAAGAAACTTGTGAAAAACACCAAATTATATAAAAATATAAAAGATCATAAACACAATTAGACTAAACAACAATAACTCGTATTTGACACAAAACAATAATAAAACATAACTAAAAACTATATAATTATACGAGTTATCAGATATTAGCCATTGTAATAAAATTCTCTAAGTTTTCTTCTTCTTTCTTTTCTCTAGTTTTCTTTTTCTTTATTTTCTTCTTCTTCTTTCTTTCTTTTATTTCCTTCTTAGATTCTCTTTAATTTTATGTTTATGTTTACAATGCCTATGCTAGGCTAAACTTCTATTTGGTTAAGGGTGATTTCAAAGCCCTAGACATGTTTTGTGATTGATTTTCAGATTCTATCTATCATTAATTTTCTATCAAAGTTGCTTATGTTCTTCTACAAGAATTGTTCATGATGTTGTCTTGATTTATTTAGGTGTACAACTAGATAGATCTTGATAATTATCTATTGCTAGTCTAGGAGTCTTGATCCGTGTAATTGTCTTGATTTCCTATTCATAAGTGGCAATTTGTGATTAATGATTATGGTCAAGTTTTCAATAATTGCAAAGTGGAACATAACCTAAGTTGAACAATCCGAGCTTATGTGTTTGTTGCTTAGATCAACCTATCCTTCTCATCATAAAGCTGCCATTAAATTGAATTTAGAGAGCTTATTCTAGGTTGTTTAATGGTTAGAGATTAAATAGAGAGCTTGTTCTATTTAACGACAAACTAAGGAAAGATTGGGATAACAGAGCTTGTTGTTATCTACGGTTGTTAACTTTGATAGTTGGTTGATATTGATAGATCTGAATTTGATTCTTAATGATGTCTAGTGGTCGAGAATGAAACCTTAACCATATTTTTCATATTTGATTCTTCCTACTTACTTGTTTTCTTACTTTTAGTTTGCTTATTTTTAAAAGTATATTTATTTTTATTGGCTTGTTATACCGCCTAATTTGTATATTAACTTTGTTTTATTTTTATTGGCTGGTTAAACCGCCTAATTTAGTATATATATTTTTATTGGCTGGTTATACCGCCTAATTTAGTATATATATTTTTATTGGCTGGTTATACCGCCTTGCATCTTATTCTTATTATTTACTTTAGTTTAAATCTGGCTTCAAAACCCCCTTTTCTTTTATTGTTCTTGAATTTAAGTTTTAAACTATTAACTTATAAACTAAAACCCAATCCCTGAGGACTCGACCCTTGCTAACTACTATACTTACAATTTATCTTTTTAGTGCAAGGTTAAATAAGATACACTCTTTTGGGTGCATCAAAATATGTTATGTTAATATTGGCTTAACTCAAACAATTTACATTCAAGCATGATTTTTTGTGAAATTCTTTAAGCTATTGATTAGTTTATAAGACTTGTTCAAAGATTGTCTCTAATTTGTATTGAAAGGATTAGGAGTAAATATTTTTAGTATATGTAGTTTATTTATATTTTAGTTTTTCAATGTTTGTGGGTATCGTTCTAGTAAACCCTCACGAGACTAAACTCGTCCACTAGGGACACCTAGGGGTTTAAAGGCTTGTGTCACATGCTAAGTGCCACCGTGATTTCCTACGAAAGTGGATTAGATTAGATTTTCTTATTTTATTTTTATTGAGTCGTTGCTAGGGACTAGCAACAATCTAAGTGTGGGGGTGTGATAACTCGTATAATTATATAGTTTTTAGTTATGTTTTATTATTGTTTTGTGTCAAATACGAGTTATTATTGTTTAGTCTAATTGTGTTTATGATCTTTTATATTTTTATGTAATTTGGTGTTTTTCACAAGTTTCTTTGAGTGATTTCAGATTACTAGAATTAAGGGCAAATCCAGTTCAGTTCCAGTTCCGACACCTTTTGCCATATCAGCTATATCTCGAGTTTCACTAAAGCAATAAGGCTGAAATTTTAACCGTGCAAAGCTAAGAGGCATATCTATCTTTTTCATGTTTTACACTTCTTGAAACGGAGTCGTTTTCCCTTGCGAAATCGACCATCAAGTTGGCTGATGTGCAATGACATCTGTGCTGACCTGTTTTCGTATTTTGCCCATATCTTCTTATCCACATCAGCAAATGAGCTGATTCCAACGGCTATGGATCCGTAACTGATAGGAGAACATTTTTCTAGAAGACCATGTGATCAGATCAGGCCTCCAATATTGACAAAATCGTCCATCAAGTTGGCTGATCAAAATTGTCATACAATATGACGAAAATTGTTAGAAAAATGCACCCACCTATTATACATACCTTTGAAATTTGTAAAGCTTGTCTCTTGTCATTTAGCCCTCGAAAATGTGTATAAATAGAGGGCCTTGGATGATTGTAGAGGATCATATTGTACATTGGTAGGATATTAGCCATTGTAATAAAATTCTCTAAGTTTTCTTCTTCTTTCTTTTCTCTAGTTTTCTTTTTCTTTATTTTCTTCTTCTTCTTTCTTTCTTTTATTTCCTTCTTAGATTCTCTTTAATTTTATGTTTATGTTTACAATGCCTATGCTAGGCTAAACTTCTATTTGGTTAAGGGTGATTTCAAAGCCCTAGACATGTTTTGTGATTGATTTTCAGATTCTATCTATCATTAATTTTCTATCAAAGTTGCTTATGTTCTTCTACAAGAATTGTTCATGATGTTGTCTTGATTTATTTAGGTGTACAACTAGATAGATCTTGATAATTATCTATTGCTAGTCTAGGAGTCTTGATCCGTGTAATTGTCTTGATTTCCTATTCATAAGTGGCAATTTGTGATTAATGATTATGGTCAAGTTTTCAATAATTGCAAAGTGGAACATAACCTAAGTTGAACAATCCGAGCTTATGTGTTTGTTGCTGATAACTCGTATAATTATATAGTTTTTAGTTATGTTTTATTATTGTTTTGTGTCAAATACGAGTTATTATTGTTTAGTCTAATTGTGTTTATGATCTTTTATATTTTTATGTATTTTGGTCTTTTTCACAAGTTTCTTTGAGTGATTTCAGATTACTAGAATTAAGGGCAAATCCAGTTCAGTTCCAGTTCCGACACCTTTTGCCATATCAGCTATATCTCGAGTTTCACTGAAGCAATAAGGCTGAAATTTGTAGCCGTGCAAAGCTAAGAGGCATATCTAGCTTTTTCATGTTTTACACTTCTTGAAACGGAGTCGTTTTCCCTAGCGAAATCGACCATGAAGTTGGCTGATGTGCAATGACGTCTGTGCTGACCTGTTTTCGTCTTTTGCCCATATCTTCTTATCCACATCAGAAAATGAGCTGATTCCAACGGCTATGGATCAGTAACTGATAGGGTAACATTTTTCTAGAAGACTATGTGATCAGATAAGGCCTGCAAAATTGACAAAATCGACCATCAAGTTGGCTGATCAAAATTGTCATGCAATATGACGAAAATTGTTAGAAAAATGCACCCACCTATTATACTGATAACTCGTATAATTATATAGTTTTTAGTTATGTTTTATTATTGTTTTGTGTCAAATACGAGTTATTATTGTTTAGTCTAATTGTGTTTATGATCTTTTATATTTTTATGTAATTTGGTGTTTTTCACAAGTTTCTTTGAGTGATTTCAGATTACTAGAATTAAGGGCAAATCCAGTTCAGTTCCAGTTCCGACACCTTTTGCCATATCAGCTATATCTCGAGTTTCACTAAAGCAATAAGGCTGAAATTTTAACCGTGCAAAGCTAAGAGGCATATCTATCTTTTTCATGTTTTACACTTCTTGAAACGGAGTCGTTTTCCCTTGCGAAATCGACCATCAAGTTGGCTGATGTGCAATGACATCTGTGCTGACCTGTTTTCGTATTTTGCCCATATCTTCTTATCCACATCAGCAAATGAGCTGATTCCAACGGCTATGGATCCGTAACTGATAGGAGAACATTTTTCTAGAAGACCATGTGATCAGATCAGGCCTCCAATATTGACAAAATCGTCCATCAAGTTGGCTGATCAAAATTGTCATACAATATGACGAAAATTGTTAGAAAAATGCACCCACCTATTATACATACCTTTGAAATTTGTAAAGCTTGTCTCTTGTCATTTAGCCCTCGAAAATGTGTATAAATAGAGGGCCTTGGATGATTGTAGAGGATCATATTGTACATTGGTAGGATATTAGCCATTGTAATAAAATTCTCTAAGTTTTCTTCTTCTTTCTTTTCTCTAGTTTTCTTTTTCTTTATTTTCTTCTTCTTCTTTCTTTCTTTTATTTCCTTCTTAGATTCTCTTTAATTTTATGTTTATGTTTACAATGCCTATGCTAGGCTAAACTTCTATTTGGTTAAGGGTGATTTCAAAGCCCTAGACATGTTTTGTGATTGATTTTCAGATTCTATCTATCATTAATTTTCTATCAAAGTTGCTTATGTTCTTCTACAAGAATTGTTCATGATGTTGTCTTGATTTATTTAGGTGTACAACTAGATAGATCTTGATAATTATCTATTGCTAGTCTAGGAGTCTTGATCCGTGTAATTGTCTTGATTTCCTATTCATAAGTGGCAATTTGTGATTAATGATTATGGTCAAGTTTTCAATAATTGCAAAGTGGAACATAACCTAAGTTGAACAATCCGAGCTTATGTGTTTGTTGCTGATAACTCGTATAATTATATAGTTTTTAGTTATGTTTTATTATTGTTTTGTGTCAAATACGAGTTATTATTGTTTAGTCTAATTGTGTTTATGATCTTTTATATTTTTATGTATTTTGGTCTTTTTCACAAGTTTCTTTGAGTGATTTCAGATTACTAGAATTAAGGGCAAATCCAGTTCAGTTCCAGTTCCGACACCTTTTGCCATATCAGCTATATCTCGAGTTTCACTGAAGCAATAAGGCTGAAATTTATAGCCGTGCAAAGCTAAGAGGCATATCTAGCTTTTTCATGTTTTACACTTCTTGAAACGGAGTCGTTTTCCCTAGCGAAATCGACCATGAAGTTGGCTGATGTGCAATGACGTCTGTGCTGACCTGTTTTCGTCTTTTGCCCATATCTTCTTATCCACATCAGAAAATGAGCTGATTCCAACGGCTATGGATCAGTAACTGATAGGGTAACATTTTTCTAGAAGACTATGTGATCAGATAAGGCCTGCAAAATTGACAAAATCGACCATCAAGTTGGCTGATCAAAATTGTCATGCAATATGACGAAAATTGTTAGAAAAATGCACCCACCTATTATACTGATAACTCGTATAATTATATAGTTTTTAGTTATGTTTTATTATTGTTTTGTGTCAAATACGAGTTATTATTGTTTAGTCTAATTGTGTTTATGATCTTTTATATTTTTATGTAATTTGGTGTTTTTCACAAGTTTCTTTGAGTGATTTCAGATTACTAGAATTAAGGGCAAATCCAGTTCAGTTCCAGTCCCGACACATTTTGCCATATCAGCTATATCTGGAGTTTCACTGAAGCAATAAGGCTGAAATTTGTAGCCGTGCAAAGCTAAGAGGCATATCTATCTTTTTCATGTTTTACACTTCTTGAAACGGAGTCGTTTTCCCTAGCGAAATCGACCATCAAGTTGGCTGATGTGCAATGACGTCTGTGCTGACCTATTTTCGTATTTTGCCCATATCTGCTTATCCACATCAGCAAATGAGCTGATTCCAACGGCTATGGATCCGTAACTGATAGGGGAACCTTTTTCTAGAAGACCATGTGATCAGATCAGGCCTCCAACATTGACGAAATCGACCATCAAGTTGGCTGATCAAAATTGTCATACAATATGACGAAAATTGTTAGAAAAATTCACCCACCTATTATACCTACCTTTGAAATTTGTAAAGCTTGTCTCTTGTCATTTAGCCTTCCAAAATGTGTATAAATAGAGGGCCTTGGATGATTGTAGAGGATCATATTGTACATAGGTAGGATATTAGCCATTTTAATAAAATTCTCTAAGTTTTCTTCTTCTTTCTTTTCTCTAGTTTTCTTTCTTTTCTCTAGTTTTCTTTTTCTTTAGAGAGAACAAGAGGTTGGATAATTAATATTCTTCCTCTTCTTCTTTCTTTCTTTTATTTTCTTCTTAGATTTTCTTTAATTTTATGTTTATGTTTATAATGCCTATGCTAGGCTAAACTTCTATTTGGTTAAGGGTGATTTCAAAGCCCTAGACATGTTTTGTGATTGATTTTCAGATTCTATCTATCATTAATTTTCTATCAAAGTTGCTTATGTTCTTCTACAAGAATTGTTCATGATGTTGTCTTGATTTGTTTAGGTGTACAACTAGATAGATCTTGATAATTATCTATTGCTAGTTTAGGAGTCTTGATCCGTGTAATTGTCTTGATTTCCTATTCATAAGTGGCAATTTGTGATTAATGATTATGGTCAAGTTTTCAATAATTGCAAAGTGGAACATAACCTAAGTTGAACAATCCGAGCTTATGTGTTTGTTGCTTAGATCAACCTATCTTTCTCATCATAAAGCTGCCATTAAATTGAATCTAGAGAGCTTATTCTAGGTTGTTTGATGGTTAGAGATTAAATAGAGAGCTTGTTCTATTTAACGACAAACTAAGGAAAGATTGGGATAACAGAGCTTGTTGTTATCTACGGTTGTTAACTTTGATAGTTGGTTGATATTGATAGATCTGAAATTGATTCTTAATGATGTCTAGTGGTGGAGAATGAAACCTTAACCATATTTTTCATATTTGATTCTTTTTACTTACGTGTTTTCTTACTTTTCTAGTTTGCTTATTTTTAAAAGTATATTTATTTTTATTGGCTGGTTATACCGCCTAATTTAGTTTATATATTTTCATTGGCTGGTTATACCGCCTAATTTAGTTTATATATTTTTATTGGCTGGTTATACCGCCTTGCATCTTATTCTTATTATTTACTTTAGTTTAAATCTGGCTTCAAAAACCCCTTTTCTTTTATTGTTCTTGAATTTAAGTTTTAAACTATTAACTTATAAACTAAAACCCAATCCCTGAGGACTCGACCCTTGCTAACTACTATACTTACAATTTATCTTTTTCGTGCAAGGTTAAATAAGATACACTCTTTTGGGTGCATCAAATTTTTGGCGCCGTTGCCGGGGATTGCTTTCTTTAGTTTATTAGTTCATTGGTTTATTCTTATTTTCAGTTGTAATTAATTTTATTTTTCTTGTACATACAAGTTTTTCTTATCAAATTTTGAAAAAAAAAAAAAAAAAAAAAAAGAAAAACGATGGAATTAAGCAATCTAACACTTGAAGAGTTGGTGGCATACATGAACATGGAAAATCAACAAGCCAATCTCACCTACCCAGTTCAACAATTGGCCATGGGAGGATGTCAAGGCCATCAAGTGTTCCAAGACCAACTGTATGATCATTACTCAAACACTTACCATGAGGGATGGTGGGATCATACTAATTATGGCTACTCAGAAAATTACCAAGAAGTAGATCCTTATGCCAATTACACTCATCCATCTAGCTTCAATCAATCATGGTCTCAAGAACCAGATCTTCTTCAACCACCACATATGACTCAAAACTCAGGTACTTCTTTAGAAGATCTTGTCGATTCTCTTGTTACTAATACTTTGCAATTTCAACAGGAAACAAGGGCAAGCATCCGGAGTTTGGAAAGGCAAATGAGCCTATTGGCTAGTAGTATGGTGGTATGGGTAGCACAAAGATCTGAAGAACTCTCTGCCCAAACAATGATTAACCGAAAGGAGAATACTACTATTGTGACCTTGAGGAATGAGGAACAAGATGAGGATGAGGCAGAATTAGAGATGGATTCTATTCTTGAGGATAATGAAGCCACAAATACAAATAAGAGTATTTCGGCACCTGAGGTAACGTTTGAGATTCCAATTTTTACTAATGTTTCTTCTCCACCTTTTCCTAGTAGATTCGCAAAGTTCAAGGAGGATGAACATGAACAAGACACGCTGGAAACCTTAAACAGTTTGTTTGTGGATGTCATTCAACAAGTACCAAAAGATGCACCATTCCTCGATGAGATATGCACCACCAAGGATGATGGAATAATACTTGTAATGGAGAATGCATCCACTGTTGTGCAAAGAAAGCTTCCTCTCAAACGCATAAATTTGGGAAATTTCATGTATGAGCCTGACAAGCCTAAAAAGCCAAGAAAGGGTGTTGGTTAGATTCAAAACACTAACTCAAGTGTTAATTGGGAAGGCAGCCCAATTAAAGATGAAATTACCAACCTTCCATATTCAGATTTGCTTTCTCTTTCTTTTCCTTTTTCTTTTATTATTTTTATTGTTTTTATTTTATTTCTTATGTTTCTTTGGTAATTGTGTTTACTGCTTTTAAGTTCATTTAGGCTGCATAAGTTTCTTTTGTTTAATAGTTCTTTTCTCTTACATATAATTCTTGCATTGGGGGATAATAGCATTACATTAATGACAATGTAAGAGTTATGTGTGGGGGGAAGAATTTAGGATTTTATTTAGAGTGTTTTGTTTTTGAGTCTTTTTATGTTGTTTTTCTTTCTGATCCTGGTTTTGAAAATAACTAGATGTAAATATAATTTTTAATTTTTTACCCCGGTTAAATGGCGGATAACGGTACTCCGTGATTATTTAAATCGGTTCCATCAGCTACCCACAAAACTGATATTGTATATAAATTTCTCTTCCAATTTCTCTTTCATTTTTTTTTTTTTTCATTCTTTTTTTCAGGATGGATGATATTCTCACAAGATTGCAGAAACGATTTCCTCCTTTTCCTCGAAATATTTTACTGAAGCTTTACCAAGTTCGACTTGAAAGATTAAGAATGCTTATGCACAAAGGGATTCCTGACGACATACGTTGGATAATTGAAGCCAAGGTACGTGAAGATGAATATCTTCCTGTTTTGCATTTACCAGGTACAGGTAGAAGCACTTTTGCAAAGAAGCGACGAGCAAAGCGCATGAGTTCAAATTGCCACAAATGTGCACGATGGACGTGTAACGGTAAATGTCGTTCTATTGGGATTCCGTCCTCTAATCGAGATGATAAAATTGAATTCATTAAGGATGGACTGAGTAAGGAGAATTTGGGTAATATCCAACTTTCTCTTGAGACGCATCCTAGTGGAGACGTACAAAGAGAAATTCTTGATTTATGGCCGCAATTCCAAAGGGAATGGCAACATCTTGGGAATCTGATGTTAAAAGACCCTGTTTGCCAGCTTGTAAGAAAACTGGATGGGAAGCATATCCTCGACTCATAGAAGTCGTTTAAGCCGTTTCTGGACGTAAAACCAGAGGAAGATGTGAGCCACAATCACAACTACAATAAATGACTTCTTAGTTTTTGGTTTGATTTGCAATAAATTTATTTTGGTTTAATTTACGTGTTGTTCGATTTGTGTAATTATTCTCGTTTTTTTTTATTTGTCTTTTACGGTTGATTTTTTCTTCTCTTTTTGATTTTCTTCCTGAAATCACGCAAAAATCTTTTGTTAGATTAACATTTTCTTCTGACAGGTCGGATACACTTTCGGTGACATTATTACTCTTGTCTGATTCACTACTCAGTCCTCTATATATTACACCATGTACTCATTCTCTTTCAGGCATCGAAAAAAGAAAAAAAAATGGAAAGTACTTCGTCCCAACGCATTAAAAAAATTTGTGTTTTTGGAGGTGCTTATCCAGGGAAAAATAA
Organism: Fremontodendron californicum; assembly: GCA_030761205.1. NCBI lineage: Eukaryota > Viridiplantae > Streptophyta > Magnoliopsida > Malvales > Malvaceae > Fremontodendron > Fremontodendron californicum. The sequence goes on from JAULJL010000009.1 coordinate 27,866,564, forward strand.
CATATTCGCTGATGAAGCCATAAGAGTTGGAGTAATACTTGCCCAACAAAAGATCCAGTTGATTTATGGAGGCGGTAGTACGGGTTTAATGGGAGCAGTCGCTACAGCAGCACATGCCGGAGGAAGTCCAGTTCTAGGAATCGTGCCAAAACTATTCACAGATTTTTGTGGACCTACCTTGGGTAAGGAAATACAAGTCTGGAGTATCCCTGAACGGATAACAATCATGTACCATTCTGCCGATGCATTCATTGCTTTACCAGGAGGTCTGGGTACATTGGAAGAAATAGCTTGCGTGGCTTCTTGGTCATCTTTGGTCACAAATAAGAAACCCATTGGTTTGCTTAATATTAATGGTTATTTTAGTAATTTGCTTTCATATTTAGATAATGCTGTGGATAATGGATTCATGTTTTCAGAGGCAAGGAGAACCATAATTTCTGCTACAACCATTGAAGATTTACTCAAAAAGCTCCAAACTTATGAGTGTTTATCTGCTACGGTTGTTTCGCAAACGCTCGGAAAAAGAAAAAGAGATATGGACGAGCAAGGAGTGGATTGCACTTTGTCTTTGTGACATTATCTAACATTTTGTTTGTTGTGTCTCAGTTATAATAAGTGGTTAGCAACCTCTGCAGGTAATATCTCCTAAATCCTACCTTTAAAATTTGACATTGGGGACAATGTCATATTTTAGTATGGGGTAAGGGACATATTTTGCTAATTTAAAAAAAAAAAAAAAAATTATTGTGTTTTAAGCCATTTAGAAGTATTCATTCTGAACAAGGTCTGAGTAAGGGAGACTTGAGACATACCTTGTCAGTTTGATTTCTTCTTTTCAAAAAAAAAAAAAAAAAAAGTTTGTTGTGTTTTAAGCAATTTAGAAGTATTCATTCTGAACAAGGTCTGAGTAAGGGAGACTTGAGACATACCTTGTCAGTTTGATTTTAATCTTTTTATGTTTACTTGTTAATTTTTCTTTAGTATTTTAGGATTATTTAGGTTGCATGAGTTTGTTTTGTTTTGTTTTGAGTCTAGTTGTTCCTATTCTTATGTTATTAGTTCTTTTCTCTTACACATGATTCTTTCATTTGGGTTAATAGACTTACATTGAGGACAATGTAAGAATTAAGTGTGGGGGGAATGATTTAGGATTTCTTTTATTTTTGTCTACTATTTTTTTTATGAGTCTTTATTATTATTATTATTTTTTAGTGTGTTTTAGTTCCTTTTTAATACAATGATGAGATATGAATTGCATAAGTCTAAAACATATTTATTAGTGAGAAGATTTTCATGAGAATTGAGCTTGATGTCAACCTTTTTATGAGCCAATGTTAATATGATATGTTGATTGAGAAAGAAGCATGTTTAGACTTAATCTGACTTGTATAATCATTCTTGTGAGTTTTTGAGCCTAAAATGATTGATGCATTATACAAATCAATCTAATTTCTTTCTTGAGTGCTCTTATGATTACATGATTCTCTAGAACTTGCTTTAAACCGTTTGAGACTATATTGATGCATGTGACAACATGAATATGATAGAGGCATTAGGATTTTTAGCCAGGGCCAAACAACCATCCCTTATTGATGTTCCAAGAGAACACACCCTTAGTGAACCAATTTGAGCCTACATTGAATAAGCTATCTCTTTGGTAACCATAACTTGTCCCTAACCTAAATATACTTATATCTTTACCTTTGTTCCAAAGATGAATTAGCATGATTTGAGACAAGTTGCAAAGACAAGGGATATTTTTTGGTTAGAAACAAGAAATAAGTGTGGGGGGAAAAGAAAAGAAAAGTCAAGAGAAAAAGAAATGGAATACTGGCAAATACATTCCTATATAAAAAAAAAAAAATGAATCATCTCTTGAATTTGTGGAAAAAGAAAAAGATGTTACAAAGTTGTTTAGAATGAAGAAAAGGCCCAACATGAATATCCGGCCTAGGTGACTATGTACTTGTAAAGAGTTTTGAGAAGTTTCTTTGTATAATCTTTTTATGTCTCTAAACTTTATGAACTCTTTGGAACCTTTGTGATATCTTTATCCTTTTGTTCTTCAACCACATTACAAACCCCTTGGCCCCATTAGAACCTTGATTAAAGACCTCTTGATTTATGAAGTTGCATGATCTTTTAGTGGAGAATAGGTGGACAAGCAAGCATATGGTAGAAGTGTTTTCATGAGATTGATTGAGTGTAAACACTTTACCACTACTTTAAAGAGTGAAAATCAAGAGAGTATCCCATGTGAGAAGTTGAGATTAAATTTGAACATGCACTATTTTGATTGAGATATGTTATGCTAATATTGGCTTAACTCAAACAATTTACATTCAAGCATGATTTTTTGTGAAAATTTTTAAGCTATTGATTAGTTTATAAGACTTGTTCAAATATTGTCTCTAATTTGTATTGAAAGGATTAGGAGTAAATATTTTTAGTATATGTAGTTTATTTATATTTTAATTTTTCAATGTTTGTGGGTATCGTTCTAGTAAACCCTCACGAGACTAAACTCGTCCACTAGGGACACCTAGGGGTTTAAAGGCTTGTGTCACATGCTAAGTGCCACCGTGATTTCCTACGAAAGTGGATTAGATTAGATTTTCTTATTTTATTTTTATTGAGTCGTTGCTAGGGACTAGCAACAATCTAAGTGTGGGGGTGTGATAACTCGTATAATTATATAGTTTTTAGTTATGTTTTATTATTGTTTTGTGTCAAATACGAGTTATTATTGTTTAGTCTAATTGTGTTTATGATCTTTTATATTTTTATGTAATTTGGTGTTTTTCACAAGTTTCTTTGAGTGATTTCAGATTACTAGAATTAAGGGCAAATCCAGTTCAGTTCCAGTCCCGACACATTTTGCCATATCAGCTATATCTGGAGTTTCACTGAAGCAATAAGGCTGAAATTTGTAGCCGTGCAAAGCTAAGAGGCATATCTATCTTTTTCATGTTTTATACTTCTTGAAACGGAGTCGTTTTCCCTAGCGAAATCGACCATCAAGTTGGCTGATGTGCAATGACGTCTGTGCTGACCTGTTTTCGTATTTTGCCCATATCTGCTTATCCACATCAGAAAATGAGCTGATTCCAACGGCTATGGATCCGTAACTGATAGGGGAACCTTTTTCTAGAAGACCATGTGATCAGATCAGGCCTCCAACATTGACGAAATCGACCATCAAGTTGGCTGATCAAAATTGTCATACAATATGACGAAAATTGTTAGAAAAATTCACCCACCTATTATACCTACCTTTGAAATTTGTAAAGCTTGTCTCTTGTCATTTAGCCTTCCAAAATGTGTATAAATAGAGGGCCTTGGATGATTGTAGAGGATCATATTGTACATAGGTAGGATATTAGCCATTTTAATAAAATTCTCTAAGTTTTCTTCTTCTTTCTTTTCTCTAGTTTTCTTTCTTTTCTCTAGTTTTCTTTTTCTTTAGAGAGAACAAGAGGTTGGATAATTAATATTCTTCCTCTTCTTCTTTCTTTCTTTTATTTTCTTCTTAGATTTTCTTTAATTTTATGTTTATGTTTATAATGCCTATGCTAGGCTAAACTTCTATTTGGTTAAGGGTGATTTCAAAGCCCTAGACATGTTTTGTGATTGATTTTCAGATTCTATCTATCATTAATTTTCTATCAAAGTTGCTTATGTTCTTCTACAAGAATTGTTCATGATGTTGTCTTGATTTGTTTAGGTGTACAACTAGATAGATCTTGATAATTTTCTATTGCTAGTTTAGGAGTCTTGATCCGTGTAATTGTCTTGATTTCCTATTCATAAGTGGCAATTTGTGATTAATGATTATGGTCAAGTTTTCAATAATTGCAAAGTGGAACATAACCTAAGTTGAACAATCCGAGCTTATGTGTTTGTTGCTTAGATCAACCTATCTTTCTCATCATAAAGCTGCCATTAAATTGAATCTAGAGAGCTTATTCTAGGTTGTTTGATGGTTAGAGATTAAATAGAGAGCTTGTTCTATTTAACGACAAACTAAGGAAAGATTGGGATAACAGAGCTTGTTGTTATCTACGGTTGTTAACTTTGATAGTTGGTTGATATTGAGAGATCTGAAATTGATTCTTAATGATGTCTAGTGGTGGAGAATGAAACCTTAACCATATTTTTCATATTTGATTCTTTTTACTTACTTGTTTTCTTACTTTTCTAGTTTGCTTATTTTTAAAAGTATATTTATTTTTATTGGCTGGTTATACCGCCTAATTTAGTTTATATATTTTCATTGGCTGGTTATACCGCCTAATTTAGTTTATATATTTTTATTGGCTGGTTATACCGCCTAATTTAGTTTATATATTTTTATTGGCTGGTTATACCGCCTTGCATCTTATTCTTATTATTTACTTTAGTTTAAATCTGGCTTCAAAAACCCCTTTTCTTTTATTGTTCTTGAATTTAAGTTTTAAACTATTAACTTATAAACTAAAACCCAATCCCTGAGGACTCGACCCTTGCTAACTACTATACTTACAATTTATCTTTTTCGTGCAAGGTTAAATAAGATACACTCTTTTGGGTGCATCATATACCTACCTTTGAAATTTGTAAAGCTTGTCTCTTGTCATTTAGCCCTCCAAAATGTGTATAAATAGAGGGCCTTGGATGATTGTAAGGGATCATATTGTACATAGGTAGGATATTAGCCATTGTAATAAAATTCTCTAAGTTTTCTTCTTCTTTCTTTTCTCTAGTTTTCTTTTTCTTTAGAAAGAGCAAGAGGTTGGATAATTAATATTCTTCTTCTTCTTCTTTCTTTCTTTTATTTTCTTCTTAGATTTTCTTTGATTTTATGTTTATGTTTACAATGCCTATGCTAGGCTAAACTTCTATTTGGTTAAGGGTGATTTCAAAGCCCTAGACTTGTTTTATAATTGATTTTCAGATTCTATCTATCATTAATTTTCTATCAAAGTTGCTTATGTTCTTCTACAAGAATTGTTCATGATGTTGTCTTGATTTGTTTAGGTGTACAACTAGATAGATCTTGATAATTATCTATTGCTAGTTTAGGAGTCTTGATCCGTGTAATTGTCTTGATTTCCTATTCATAAGTGGCAATTTGTGATTAATGATTATGGTCAAGTTTTCAATAATTGCAAAGTGGAACATAACCTAAGTTGAACAATCCGAGCTTATGTGTTTGTTGCTTAGATCAACCTATCTTTCTCATCATAAAGCTGCCATTAAATTGAATCTAGAGAGCTTATTCTAGGTTGTTTGATGGTTAGAGATTAAATAGAGAGCTTGTTCTATTTAACGACAAACTAAGGAAAGATTGGGATAACAGAGCTTGTTGTTATCTACGGTTGTTAACTTTGATAGTTGGTTGATATTGATAGATCTGAAATTGATTCTTAATGATGTCTAGTGGTGGAGAATGAAACCTTAACCATATTTTTCATATTTGATTCTTCTTACTTACTTGTTTTCTTACTTTTCTAGTTTGCTTATTTTTAAAAGTATATTTATTTTTATTGGCTGGTTATACCGCCTAATTTGTATATTAACTTTGTTTTATTTTTATTGGCTGGTTATACCGCCTAATTTAGTATATATATTGGCTGGTTATACCGCCTAATTTAGTATATATATTTATTGGCTGGTTATACCGCCTTGCATCTTATTCTTATTATTTACTTTAGTTTAAATCTGGCTTCAAAAACCCCTTTTCTTTTATTGTTCTTGAATTTAAGTTTTAAACTATTAACTTATAAACTAAAACCCAATCCCTGAGGACTCGACCCTTGCTAACTACTATACTTACAATTTATCTTTTTAGTGCAAGGTTAAATAAGATACACTCTTTTGGGTGCATCAAATTTTTGGCGCCGTTGCCGGGGATTGTTTTCTTTAGTTTATTTGTTACTTGGTTTATTCTTATTTTCAGTTCTAATTAGTATTATTTTCTTGTACATACATGTTTTTCTTTTCAAATTTTGAAAAAAAAAAAAAAAGATGGAATTAAGCAATCTAACACTTGAAGAGTTGGTGGCATACATGAACATGGAGAATCAACAAGCCAATCTCACTTCCTCAGTTCAACAATTGGCCATGGGAGGATGTCAAGGCCATCAATGGTTCCAAGACCAACCGCATGATCATTACTCCAACACTTACCATGAGGGATGGTGGGATCGTACTAATTATGGCTACTCGAAAAATTACCAAGTAGATCCTTATGCCAATTACACTCATCCATCTAGCTTCAATCAATCATGGTCTCAAGAACCAGATCTGTTTCAACCACCATATATGACTCAAAACTCAGGTACTTCTTTAGAAGATCTTGTACATTCTCTTGTTACTGATACTTTGCAATTTCAACAGGAAACAAGGGCAAGCATCCAGAGTTTGGAAAGGCAAATGAGCCTATTGGCTAGTACGGTGGAATTAGTAGCAGAAAGATCTCTAGCACTCCCTTCCCAAACGGTGATTAACCCAAAGGAGAATGCTACTATTGTGACCTTGAGAAATGAGGAACAAGATGAGGATGAGACAAAACCAAAGATGGATTCACTTCTTGAGGATAATGAAGCCACCATTCAAATTGAGAGTACTTTGACACCTCAAGTAGCTTTTAAGGTTCTTATTTCTACTAATGTTCCTTCTCCACTTTTTCCTAGCAGATTTGCAAAGTCCAAAAAGGAGGAACATGAACAACAATTTTTGGAAACCTTAAACAGCTTGCTTGTGGATGCCATTAGACAAGTACCAAGATATGCACAATTCCTCAAAGAGCTATACCCCACCAAGAATGATGAAATAATAAGTGTGGGGGAGAATGCATTGGCTGTTTTGCAAAGAAAACTTCCTCCAAAACAGAAAAATCCGAGAGGTTTCATGTCTAAGCCAAAAGATCCTAAAAAGCCAAGAAGGGGAATTGGCTAGGCTCAAAAACAATCAATCAAGTGCTAATTAGGGGAGGCAGCCTAATTAGTGAAAGCATTGCCAAACTGCCATCCTCAAATTTGCTCTCTTTTTCTTTTTCTTTATCTTTTTCTTATGTTTCTTTGTTAATTGTGTTTAGTGTTTCTAAGTTCATTTAGGCTGCATAAGTTTATTTTGTTTATTAGTTCTTTTCACTTACACATGATTCTTTCATTTGGGATTAATAGCATTACATTAATGACAATGTAAGAATTATGTGTGGGGGGACGAATTTAGGATTTTATTTAGAGTGTTTTGTTTTTGAGTCTTTTTATGTTGTTTTTCTTTCTGATCCTTGTTTTGAAAATAACTAGATGTAAATATAATTTTTATTTTTTTTTACCCCGGTTAAATGGCGGATTACGGTACTCCGTGATTATTTAAATCGGTTACATCAGCTACCCACAAAACTGATATTGTATATAAATTTCTCTTCCAATTTCTCTTTCAATTTTTTTCATTTTTTTTTCAAGATGGATGATATTCTCACAAGATTGCAGAAACGATTTCCTCCTTTTCCTCGAAATATTTTACTGAAGCTTTACCAAGTTCGACTTGAAAGATTAAGAATGCTTATGCACAAAGGGATTCCTGGAGACATACGTTGGATAATTGAAGCCAAGGTACGTGAAGATGAATATCTTCCTGTTTTACATTTACCAGGTACAGGTAGAAACACTTTTGCAAAGAAGCGACGAGCAAAGCGCATGGGTTCAAACTGCCACAAATGTGCACGATGGACGTGTAACGGTAAATGTCGTTCTATTGGGATTCCGTCCTCTAATCGAGATGATAAAATTGAATTCATTAAGGATGGACTGAGTAAGGAGAATTTGGGTAATATCCAACTTTCTCTTGAGACGCATCCTAGTGGAGACGTACAAAGAGAAATTCTGGATTTATGGCCGCAATTCCAAAGGGAATGGCAACATCTTGGGAATCTGATGTTAAAAGACCCTGTTTGCCAGCTTGTAAGAAAACTGGATGGGAAGCATATCCTCGACTCATAGAAGGCGTTCAAGCCGTTTCTGGACGTAAAACCAGAGGAAGATGTGAGCCACAATCAAAACTACAATAAATGACTTCTCAGCTTTTGGTTTGATTTGCAATAACTTTATTTTGGTTTAATTTACGTGTAGTTCGATTTGTGTAATTATTCTCGTTTTTTTTTTATTTGTCTTTTACGGTTGATTTTTTCTTCTCTTTTTGATTTTCTTCCTGAAATCACGCAAAAATCTTTTGTAAGGTTAACATTTTCTTCTGACAGGTCAGATACACTTTCGGCGACATTATTACTCTTGTCTGATTCACTACTCAGTCCTCTATATATTACACCATGTACTCATTCTCTTTCAGGCACTCGAAAAAAAGAAAAAAAAAATGGAAAGTACTTCGTCCCAACGCATTAAAAAAATTTGTGTTTTTGGAGGTGCTTATCCAGGGAAAAATAACATATTCGCTGATGAAGCCATAAGAGTTGGAGTAATACTTGCCCAACAAAAGATCCACTTGATTTATGGAGGCGGTAGTACGGGTTTAATGGGAGCAGTCGCTACAGCAGCACACGCCGGAGGAAGTCCAGTTCTAGGAATCGTGCCAAAACTATTCACAAGTTTTTGTGGACCTACCGTGGGTAAGGAAATACAAGTCTGGAGTGTCCCTGAACGGATAACAATCATGTACCATTCTGCCGATGCATTCATTGCTTTACCAGGAGGTCTGGGTACATTGGAAGAAATAGCTTGCGTGGCTTCTTGGTCATCTTTGGTCACAAATAAGAAACCCATTGGTTTGCTTAATATTAATGGTTATTTTAGTAATTTGCTTTCATATTTAGATAATGCTGTGCATAATGGATTCATGTTTTCAGAGGCAAGGAGAACCATAATTTCTGCTACAACCATTGAAGATTTACTCAAAAAGCTCCAAGCTTATGAGTGTTTATCTGCTACGGTTGTTTCGCAAACGCTCGAAAAAAGAAAAAGAGATATGGACGAGCAAGGAGTGGATTGCACTTTGTCTTTGTGACATTATCTAACATTTTGTTTGTTGTGTCTCAGTTATAATAAGTGGTTAGCAACCTCTGCAGGTAATATCTCCTAAATTCTACCTTTAGTAGGGGGTAAGGGACATATTTTGCTAATTTAAAAAAAAAAAAAAAAAAAATTTGATGTGTTTTAAGCCATTTAGAAGTATTCATTCTGAACAAGGTCTGAGTAAGGGAGACTTGAGACATACCTTGTCAGTTTGATTTCTTCTTTTAAAAAAAAAAAAAAAGTTTGTTGTGTTTTAAGCAATTTAGAAGTATTCATTCTGGACAAGGTCTGAGTAAGGGAGACTTGAGACATACCTTGTCAGTTTGATTTTAATCTTTTTATGTTTACTTGTTAATTTTTGTTTAGTATTTTAGGATTATTTAGGTTGCATGAGTTTGTTTTGTTTTGTTTTGAGTCTTAGTTGTTCCTATTCTTATGTTATTAGTTCTTTTCTCTTACACATGATTCTTTCATTTGGGTTAATAGACTTACATTGAGGACAATGTAAGAATTAAGTGTGGGGGGAATGATTTAGGATTTCTTTTATTTTTGTCTACTATTTTTTTTATGAGTCTTTATTATTATTATTATTATTATTATTATTATTATTATTTTAGTATGTTTTAGTTCCTTTTTAATACAATGATGAGATATGAATTGCATAAGTCTAAAACAGATTTATTAGTGAGAAGATTTTCATGAGAATTGAGCTTGATGTCAACCTTTTTATGAGCCAATGTTAATATGATATGTTGATTGAGAAAGAAGCATGTTTAGACTTAATATGACTTGTATAATCATCCTTGTGAGTTTTTGAGCCTATAATGATTGATGCATTATACAAATCAATCTAATTTCTTTCTTGAGTGCTCTTATGATTACATGATTCTCTAGAACTTGCTTTAAACCATTTGAGACTATATTGATGCATGTGACAACATGAATATGATAGAGGCATTAGGATTTTTAGCCAGGGCCAAACAGCCATCCCTTATTGATGTTCCAAGAGAACACACCCTTAGTGAACCAATTTGAGCCTACATTGAATAAGCTATCTCTTTGGTAACCATAACTTGTCCCTAACCTAAATATACTTATATCTTTACCTTTGTTCCAAAGATGAATTAGCATGTTTTGAGACAAGTTGCAAAGACAAGGAAGATCTATTGAAAATTTGGGTTAAAAACAAGAAATAAGTGTGGGGGGGAAAGAAAAGAAAAGTCAAGAGAAAAAGAAATTGAATACTGGCAAATACATTCCTATGTAAAAAAAATATATATATATATGAATCATCTCTTGAATTTGTGGAAAAGGAAAAAGATGTTACAAAGTTGTTTAGAATGAAGAAAAGGCCCAACATGAATATCCGGCCTAGGTGACTATGTACTTGTAAAAAGTTTTGAGAAGTTTCTTTATATGATCTTTTTATGTCTCTAAACTTTATGAACTCTTTGGAACCTTTGTGATATCTTTATCCTTTTGTTCTTCAACCACATTACAAACCCCTTGGCCCCATTACAACCTTGATTAAAGACCTCTTGATTCATGAAGTTGTATGATCTAAATAGTGGAGAATAGGTGGACAAGCAACAATATGGTAGAATTGTTTTCATGAGATTGATTGAGTGTAAACACTTCACCACTACTTTAAAGAGTGAAAATCATGAGGGTATCCCATGTGAGTAGTTGAGATTAAGTTTGAATATGCACTATTTTGATTGAAATATGTTATGTTAATATTGGCTTAACTCAAACAATTTACATTCAAGCTTGATTTTTTGTGAAATTCTTTAAGCTATTGATTAGTTTATAAGACTTGTTCAAAGATTGTCTCTAATCTGTATTGAAAGGATTAGGAGTAAATATTTTTAGTATATGTAGTTTATTTATATTTTAGTTTTTCAATGTTTGTGGGTATCGTTCTAGTAAACCCTCACGAGACTAAACTCGTCCACTAGGGACACCTAGGGGTTTAAAGGCTTGTGTCACATGCTAAGTGCCACCGTGATTTCCTACGAAAATGGATTAGATTAGATTTTCTTATTTTATTTTTATTGAGTCGTTGCTAGGGACTAGCAACAATCTAAGTGTGGGGGTGTGATAACTCGTATAATTATATAGTTTTTAGTTATGTTTTATTATTGTTTTGTGTCAAATACGAGTTATTATTGTTTAGTCTAATTGTGTTTATGATCTTTTATATTTTTATGTATTTTGGTCTTTTTCACAAGTTTCTTTGAGTGATTTCAGATTACTAGAATTAAGGGCAAATCCAGTTCAGTTCCAGTTCCGACACCTTTTACCATATCAGCTATATCTCGAGTTTCACTGAAGCAATAAGGCTGAAATTTGTAGCCGTGCAAAGCTAAGAGGCATATCTATCTTTTTCATGTTTTACACTTCTTGAAACGGAGTCGTTTTCCCTAGCGAAATCGACCATGAAGTTGGCTGATGTGCAATGACGTCTGTGCTGACCTGTTTTCGTCTTTTGCCCATATCTTCTTATCCACATCAGAAAATGAGCTGATTCCAACGGCTATGGATCAGTAACTGATAGGGTAACATTTTTCTAGAAGACTATGTGATCAGATAAGGCCTGCAAAATTGACAAAATCGACCATCAAGTTGGCTGATCAAAATTGTCATGCAATATGACGAAAATTGTTAGAAAAATGCACCCACCTATTATACCTACCTTTGAAATTTGTAAAGCTTGTCTCTTGTCATTTAGCCCTCCAAAATGTGTATAAATAGAGGGCCTTGGATGATTGTAAGGGATCATATTGTACATAGGTAGGATATTAGCCATTGTAATAAAATTCTCTAAGTTTTCTTCTTCTTTCTTTTCTCTAGTTTTCTTTTTCTTTAGAAAGAGCAAGAGGTTGGATAATTAATATTCTTCTTCTTCTTCTTTCTTTCTTTTATTTTCTTCTTAGATTTTCTTTGATTTTATGTTTATGTTTACAATGCCTATGCTAGGCTAAACTTCTATTTGGTTAAGGGTGATTTCAAAGCCCTAGACATGTTTTATAATTGATTTTCAGATTCTATCTATCATTAATTTTCTATCAAAGTTGCTTATGTTCTTCTACAAGAATTGTTCATGATGTTGTCTTGATTTGTTTAGGTGTACAACTAGATAGATCTTGATAATTATCTATTGCTAGTTTAGGAGTCTTGATCCGTGTAATTGTCTTGATTTCCTATTCATAAGTGGCAATTTGTGATTAATGATTATGGTCAAGTTTTCAATAATTGCAAAGTGGAACATAACCTAAGTTGAACAATCCGAGCTTATGTGTTTGTTGCTTAGATCAACCTATCTTTCTCATCATAAAGCTGCCATTAAATTGAATCTAGAGAGCTTATTCTAGGTTGTTTGATGGTTAGAGATTAAATAGAGAGCTTGTTCTATTTAACGACAAACTAAGGAAAGATTGGGATAACAGAGCTTGTTGTTATCTACGGTTGTTAACTTTGATAGTTGGTTGATATTGATAGATCTGAAATTGATTCTTAATGATGTCTAGTGGTGGAGAATGAAACCTTAACCATATTTTTCATATTTGATTCTTCTTACTTACTTGTTTTCTTACTTTTCTAGTTTGCTTATTTTTAAAAGTATATTTATTTTTATTGGCTGGTTATACCGCCTAATTTGTATATTAACTTTGTTTTATTTTTATTGGCTGGTTATACCGCCTAATTTAGTATATATATTGGCTGGTTATACCGCCTAATTTAGTATATATATTTATTGGCTGGTTATACCGCCTTGCATCTTATTCTTATTATTTACTTTAGTTTAAATCTGGCTTCAAAAACCCCTTTTCTTTTATTGTTCTTGAATTTAAGTTTTAAACTATTAACTTATAAACTAAAACCCAATCCCTGAGGACTCGACCCTTGCTAACTACTATACTTACAATTTATCTTTTTAGTGCAAGGTTAAATAAGATACACTCTTTTGGGTGCATCAGTTGCTTAGATCAACCTATCTTTCTCATCATAAAGCTGCCATTAAATTGAATTTAGAGAGCTTATTCTAGGTTGTTTAATGGTTAGAGATTAAATAGAGAGCTTGTTCTATTTAACGACAAACTAAGGAAAGATTGGGATAACAGAGCTTGTTGTTATCTACGGTTGTTAACTTTGATAGTTGGTTGATATTGATAGATCTGAAATTGATTCTTAATGATGTCTAGTGGTGGACAATGAAACCTTAACCATATTTTTCATATTTGATTCTTCTTACTTACTTGTTTTCTTACTTTTCTAGTTTGCTTATTTTTAAAAGTATATTTATTTTTATTGGCTGGTTATACCGCCTAATTTGTATATTAACTTTGTTTTATTTTTATTGGCTGGTTATACCGCCTAATTTAGTATATATATTTTCATTGGCTGGTTATACCGCCTAATTTAGTATATATATTTTTATTGGCTGGTTATACCGCCTAATTTAGTATATATATTTTTATTGGCTGGTTATACCGCCTTGCATCTTATTCTTATTATTTACTTTAGTTTAAATCTGGCTTCAAAAACCCCTTTTCTTTTATTGTTCTCTTTGAACGTAAGTTATAAACTAATAACTCGTAAATTAAAACCCAATCCCTGAGGACTCGACCCTTGCTAATCATTATACTTACAATTGATCTTTTTAGTGCAAGGTTAAATAAGATACACTCTTTTGGGTGCACCAGTAAACATAAACATAAAATTAAAGAGAATCTAAGAAGAAAATAAAAGAAAGAAAGAAGAAGAAGAAGAATATTAATTATCCAGCCTCTTGCTCTCTCAAAAACAAAGAAATAAAGAAGAAATCATAACTTGATGCTTGGGGAAGTGTCAATTTCGTATGCCCCCTTGGTCTCTATTTATAGGCAATAGCTAGGGCATCAAACAAGTGAATTTCAGCTCTCTCCCTTCAATAAATGCTGACTTGTCGCTAAAGTTAAGGAAAAGTGGCTGACTTTTGTGTTTTAAGGAAAGATATAAGCCTTGGCAGCCAAGTTTGAATAAAGTAGGAAAGTTTTAGTCAAAGCACTCTTTAATGAAGAGAGATTATATTCTTGCAGCCAAAGTAAGTGTAAGGAAGGAAAGTCTTGGCTGATTTAATTCTCCTACTTTGACTAGGATTAGCTTTAAGCAAAGATACTTGCAATTAATGCAATTAATGCAAGTTGACAGCCACTAATACTTCTTTGACAAGGATAAACATAAATGTCAGCTAAGGTATTAAGAAAAAGATGTGATTTGCGGCTAGGGTTTTTTCTGCCACTAGGGTTTTTAGGGAGATATTCCAATGCCGATTTGGATGACCATTTCTTATCCGATTTAGGCCCATGACCAACCGTTGGAAAGGTAATCAAGTGATCTTGAAAAGTCAAGAAGGAAGTTTCTTCGAATAAAGAGTCTAACATCATGTTTTCTTTGGAACAAGCTCCGGAGGTCAAATCTGTCTTCTTGCTTTGCACCAAGAATTTGATCTTTTTGACTCACAACTCTTTTTCCATCTTGTGATTGTGATTTTGTAAGCTCTTTAACATCCTAATTGACTTGTTTTGACTTCATCTCCTCCAAAATACCTACAAAGCATAAAAACCTAGTAAAATGTCAAGGAAGTAAGAATCAAAGCACAAAGTATAAAGAAATTAAATAGGAAAATGTATGAAATTAAGCACTTATCAAGATGCATTACATGTAGAAAGGCCAAATCTAAGGTTTTACCTCATGGGTTGTATAGTGAACCATGGGTAGACATATCTATGGACTTTGTATTGGGTTTACCTAGGACGAAAAGGGGTAGGGATTCAATTTATGTGGTAGTGGATAGGTTTAGCAAGATGGCACATTTTATCCCATGCCATAAAACTGATGATGCAACTAGCATTGCTGAATTGTTCTTTAGGGAGATAGTGCGCCTACATGGTGTTCCTAGAAGCATTGTATCTGATAGAGATGTTAAGTTCCTTAGTTAGTTTTGGATGGTTTTGTGGGGGAAATTGGGTACTAAACTTTTGTTTTTTACTACTTGTCATCCACAAACTGATGGACAAACTGAAGTAGTTAATAGGACTTTAACACAACTTTTGCGCACTGTTATACAAAAGAACTTGAAAACTTGGGAAGAATGTTTGCCATTCATAGAGTTTGCATATAATAGGACTGTGCATTCTACTACTTCTTATTCTCCATTTGAGATTGTTTATGGTTTTAATCCATTAACTCCCTTAGATTTATTGCCTTTACCTGTTGATGCAAGGAATAGTTTGAATAGGAGTACAAAAAGCTGAATTGGTGAAGTCTCATCATGAAAAAGTAAAGCTTCAAATTGAGAAAAAGATTGCAAAAGTTGCTTCACAAGCAAACAAAGGCAGGAGGCGAGTTACTTTCAAACCAGGTGATTGGGTCTGGGTTCATATGTGCAAGGAAAGATTTCCAGCCCATAGGAGAACCAAGTTGCATCCTCGAGGAGATGGGCCTTTCCAAATCCTTGAGAAAATTAATGACAATGCTTACAAAGTAGACTTACCAGGTGAGTATAACGTTTCTGCTTCATTTAACGTTTCTGATCTTTCCCTTTATGATGTAGGTGATGATTCGAGGTCGAATCCTTTTGAGGAAAGGGGGAATGATGAGAACCAAGCTGGTATTAGACTTCAAGATCCATTGCATGTTCCTATTGGGCCTATTATAAGGTCAAGATCCAAGAAGCTCAAGGAAGCTATGCAAGGATTGGTAAAAAGGACGTGGGAGGAATCTACAAGTCTTTTAAGCAATGTCAGTCCATTCAAGTTGGGCTGCTTGAATGAGGAAGACCAAGAATTGGTCCATGTCATCCAAGCTTCACATGATTGGCCATAGAGGAATTCAAGGGAGCGGCAATCTTAATAAATTAGTGGGCCTGTTTTTAGTTCATTAACTACTATGAAGTGGGGACCAATTCATTAATGTTGTGGCGCCTAAATTAGAAGCTTTAGTTGGGTCTTTTAATTACTTAGGCTTTTGAGCCAGATTTATGTATTATGTCCATTAGGCTTAAGTGGTCTATCTTTATTAAACTTGTTGGACATCCTTTTAATTGTTTAGATTTGGGCTTGAGCATGTTCAGCCCATATTTTACATATTATTGCTTAGTAGATTTAGGGTTATTGTAGAGAGACTATAAATATATGTCTTAGCCACCTACTTCAATTATCTTTTGATCAATTAAGTATGATTTTATTCAATGTGAGTTTTCTCTTTTAGTTCTTGAAAAAACTTAGGAACTTATCAAAGAATTCTTTCTTTGTGGAGTTCAACCTATCAAACTTAGGTTCTTGAAACGAGAGTTCTTAGGGTCTAGCTTACATGCTTACTCTAGGTTCTTTGTAACAGGCTTTTAAGGGTTTAAGTTTTCTTTGCCTGAATCTTGGCTTTTCTGGGTTAGGTATTTCAATTTGCTGGTGCGTTCAAAGGGTTTAACCCCTAGGGTTCACATCAGATTGGTTCCCTCCATAATTGAAGTTTGGATGATCCGTCCATCCTGGATTTAAGTATTTGAGTAGGAATCATATTTCCTTGATTGGTTCTGAAATCCACCCATGGGATTCACATGTTCATTGATGTCCTCTTGAAGTGTTGGACACATATCAGTTTGGTGCATGTTTGAACATATGCCACAAGCCTTTATTTGTTGTATATTACATATAGCCAATTGTTGAACATCAGAAGTCAGTTTATCAAATTTTTGTTCAAGGGATGATATACTTACCTCATTGACTTTCTTCGCTTGTGGTGGTGGATAATGTCTTATTGAGAATTGTTGAGAATTGCCTGCCATGTTGGAGATTAATGTTCTAGCAGCCCCGGGAGTCTTATCAATTAGAGTTCCCCCACTAGCGGCATCTATTATACTTCTCTCCATGGGCATGAGACCTTCATAGAAGTATTGGATGAGAAGTTGTTCACTTATCTGATGGTGTGGACATGATGCACAAAGTTTCTTGAACCTCTCCCAATATTCATATAAGGACTCTCCGTTGTATTGTCGAATCCCACATATCTCTTTTCTAATGTTGGCAGCCTTAGATGCTGGGAAATACCTTTCCAAGAAAGCTTTCTTCATATCATTCCATGTAGTGATGGTATGAAGAAAGCATTCTTGGAAAGGTATTTCCCAGAATCTAAGGCTGCCAACATTAGAAAATAGATATGTGGGATTAGGCAACACAATGGAGAGTCCTTATATGAATATTGGGAGAGGTTCAAGGAACTTTGTGCATCACGTCCACACCATCAGATAAGTGAGCAACTTCTCATCCAATACTTCTATGAAGGTCTCATGCCCATGGAGAGAAGTATGATAGATGCCGCTAGTGGGGGAGCTCTAGTTGATAAGACTCCCGGGGTTTGAAGAACTCTAATCTCCAACATGGCAGCCAATTCTCAACAATTCTCAATGAGACAAGATCCACCACCACAACCCAAGAGAGTTAATGAGGTAAGTATATCATCCCTTGAACAAAAATTTAATAAATTGACTTCTCTTGTTCAACAATTGGCTGTAGGTAATATACAGCAAATAAAGGCTTGTGGCATATGTTCAAACATGGGGCACCAAACTGATATGTGTCCAACACTTCAAGAAGACACCAATGAACATCTGAATTCCATGGGTGGCTTTCAGAACCAACCAAGGAAATATGATCCCTACTCAAACACATACAATCCAGGATGGAGGGATCATCCAAACTTTAATTATGGAGGGAACCAATCACAAGCTGTTCCTCCACCATTTGACAATAGGCCACCGGGTTTTCAGCAAAGAGTGCAACAACCATATCAAACCCGACAACAAGTGCCACCACAAAAAAGTTCAGGTGAGACTCTTGAAGATCTTGTCAAAACCCTTACTACTAATACAATTCAACTTCAACAGGAATTAAGGGAGACAAAGGTAAGTATCCGAAACTTAGAGGCTAAGATGGGGCATTTGGCAACAACCATGAGTCAAATGCAAGAAAGGGATTCTGGGAAATTACCTTCCCAAACCATAGTGAATCCAAGAGAGAATGCCAATGCTATAACTTTAAGAAGTGGGAAACAGCTAGAGACACCACAAAATGATAGTGCTCAAGGGGAGAACAACACCGTGGCATCCTCTTCACATCCCAACGAGCCACTAAAAAAGGTAATTCCTAATCCATCCTTTCCTTCTTATATAACTCCTCCACCTTTTCCTAGCAGGTTAGCAAAGTCCAAGGAGGAGCAAGAGAAGGAAATTTTGGGAACCTTCCGGAAAGTATAGGTGAACATTCCTTTACTAGATGCTATCAAGCAAGTGCTAAGATATGCCAAGTTCCTAAAAGAGTTGTGCACATCTAAACGGAAGTTGAAATGGAATGAAAAGGTAAGTGTAGGGGAGAATGTGTCAGCTGTTCTTCAAAAGAAACTCCCACCTAAATGCAAGGATCCAGGTATGTTTACCATTCCTTGTAAGATAGGCAACACCAGGTTTGAGCGTGCTATGCTAGATCTAGGGGCATCTATTAATGTCATGCCATATTCAATTTATGCTTCATTGAATCTAGCACCATTAGAGGAAACCGGTGTTATAATACAACTTGCTGACCATTCTAACACTTACCCAAGAGGAGTTGTAGAAGACGTTCTTGTACAGGTTAATGAATTGGTTTTTCCCGCTGACTTTTATGTTATTGAGATGGAAGATGAGATGTCTTCTAATCCCACACCTATTCTGTTAGGGAGACCATTCTTGAAAACAGCAAGAACTAAAATAGATGTACATGATGGCTCTTTAACTATGTAATTTGATGGTGAAATAATTTGCTTTAACATTTTTTAGGCCATGAGATATCCTAGTGATGTGCATTCTGTTTTTAATATTGATATAATTGACTCACTAGTGCAGCAAGCTTATGAGCTAGATGGTGAAGATAGTGTGGAGATAATCCTTAGCAAACATCTCGGAATGGGGAATGCTAAAGGGGAGCTAGCCTTGAGTGACCATGTGGAAGGGGCACTAGAATCTTTACACTCGCTGCCACCTAAAGATGCAAGGTTTGATGTTTCATTTATTGATTTGCAATTATCTAATGAGAAACTTCTACCTTCCATTTTGCAGGCACCAACTTTAGAGTTGAAACCACTACCGAACCACTTGAAATATGTGTTCTTAGGTGAAAAGGACACACTATCGGTCATCACTGCCAAAGAGCTCGCACCTTTGCAAGAAGAGCGACTTATCCGAGTGCTTAGAGAGCATAAAACAACAATTGGTTGGACAATTGCCGATATCAAGGGAATAAGCCCATCCATGTGCATGCACCGAATTTTGTTAGAGGAGGGGTCCAAACCAACAAGAGAAGCAGAAAGAAGATTGAACCCTCCTATGATGGAGATTGTGAAAAAGGAGATACTGAAGCTCCTAGATGTTGGAGTGATCTATCCTATCTCGGATAGCAAATGGATGGGCTCGGTCCTAGTGGTTCCAAAGAAATCAGGTGTAACGGTGGTAACAAATAATGAGAATGAACTTGTTCCTACTAGGATTCAAACAGGGTGGCGAGTTTGTATTGATTATCGTAAACTTAATTCCACAACTCACAAAGACCACTTTCCTTCACCTTTTATTGATCAAATGCTTGAAAGGTTAGTTGGCCATTCTCATTATTGTTTTCTTGATGGTTTTTCAGGTTATAATCAGATAGCCATTGCTCTGGAGGACCAAGAGAAAACAACATTCACATGTCCATTTGGTATTTTTGCATACCGGCGTATGCCATTTGGTCTTTGTAATGCACCAGCTACATTCCAAAGGTGTATGCTTAGCATATTTTTAGATTATGTAGAGAACATCATAGAAGTGTTTATGGATGATTTTAGTGTCTATGGTGATTATTTTGATAGATGTCTAGAGAACCTTACACTTGCACTTGAAAGATGCATGGAAACTAACCTTGTTTTGAATTGGGAAAAATGTCTCTTTATGGTAGAACAAGGATTAGTTTTGAGCCATGTTATTTCTTCTCACAAAATAAATAATATTATTAGTAATAATAAAAAAAATAGATAATAAAAAAAAAGGAATCAGCAACATACGGGTCGAGCCAACGCACGGGTCGTGCGTAGGTCGTCTGGCCCGACCAGTCTGTTGCTTTAAAAATCAAAAAAAAAAATTTCATTTCATTTCTTTACCTGTTTTTTTAAAAAAAAAAAAAACTCTTTCTTCTTCCTCTACTCAAGAACCAGCCAAGAACACCACTGTAAATTCCAGAATCTGATCACCGTTGTTGCCGCTGATGCACCCAAAAGAGTGTATCTTTTGTTAACCTTGACTAAAAAAGAATCAATTGTAGAGTATAGTGATTAGCAAGGGTCGAGTCCTCAGGGATTGGGTTTTAGTTTATAAGTTAATAGTTTATCACTTAAAAACAAGTAAACAAAAGTAAAGGGGATTTTGAAATCAGATTTAAACTAAAGTTAACAATAAGAATAAGAAAACAAGTAATTAAGAAGAATCAAATATGAAAAATATTGTTAAGGTTTCATTCTCCACCACTATACATCATTAAGAATCAATTTCATATCTATCAACATTAATTAGCTATCAAAGTTAACAACCGTAGATAACAACAAGCTCTATTACCCCAATCTTTCTTTAGTTTGTCGTTAAATAGAACAAGCTCTCTATTTAATCTCTAACTATCAAACAACCTAGAATAAGCTCTCTTAGTTCAATTTAATAGCAGCTTTATGATGAGAAAGATAGGTTGATCTAAGCAACAAACACATAAGCTCGGATTGTTCAACTTAGGTTATGTTCCACTTTGCAATTATTGAAAACTTGACCATAATCTTTAATCACAAATTGCCACTTATGAATAGGAAATCAAGACAATTACACAGATCAAGACTTCTAAACTAGCATTAGACAATTATCAAGATTTATCTAGTTGGCCACCTAAACAAATCAAAACATCATCATGAACAATTTTAATGGATGAACATAAGCAACTTTGATAGAAAACAATGATAGATAGATTCTGAAAATTAATTACATAACATGTCTAGGGCTTTGAAATCACCCTTAACCAAATAAAAGTTTAGCCAAGCATAGGTGATAACTCGTATAATTATATAGTTTTTAGTTATGTTTTATTATTGTTTTGTGTCAAATACGAGTTATTATTGTTTAGTCTAATTGTGTTTATGATCTTTTATATTTTTATGTAATTTGGTGTTTTTCACAAGTTTCTTTGAGTGATTTCAGATTACTAGAATTAAGGGCAAATCCAGTTCAGTTCCAGTTCCGACACCTTTTTCCATATCATCTATATCTGGAGTTTCACTGAAGCAATAAGACTGAAATTTTAACCGTGCAAAGTTAAGAGGCATATCTATCTTTTTCATGTTTTACACTTCTTGAAACGGAGTCGTTTTCCCTAGCGAAATCAACCATCAAGTTGGCTGATGTGCAATGACGTCTGTCCTGAGCAGTTTTCGCATTTTGACCATATCGTCCGATACACATCAGCAAATGAGCTGATTCCAACGGCTATGGATCACTAACTGATAGGGGAACATTTGTCTAGAAGACCATGTGATCAGATAAAGCCTCCAATATTGAAGAAATCGACCATCAAGTTGGCTGATCAAAATGGTCATACAATATGACGAAAATTGTTAGAAAAATGCACCCACCTATTATACCTACCTTTGAAATTTGTAAAGCTTGTCTCTTGTCATTTAGCCCTCCAAAATGTGTATAAATAGAGGGCCTTGGATGATTGTAGAGGATCATATTGTACATAGGTAGGATATTAGCCATTTTAATAAAATTCTCTAAGTTTTCTTCTTCTTTCTTTTCTCTAGTTTTCTTTCTTTTCTCTAGTTTTCTTTTTCTTTAGAGAGAGCAAGAGGTTGGATAATTAATATTCTTCCTCTTCTTCTTTCTTTCTTTTATTTTCTTCTTAGATTTTCTTTAATTTTATGTTTATGTTTATAATGCCTATGCTAGGCTAAAACTTCTATTTGGTTAAGGGTGATTTCAAAGCCCTAGACATGTTTTGTGATTGATTTTCAGATTCTATCTATCATTAATTTTCTATCAAAGTTGCTTATGTTCTTCTACAAGAATTGTTCATGATGTTGTCTAGATTTATTTAGGTGTACAACTAGATAGATCTTGATAATTATCTATTGCTAGTTTAGGAGTCTTGATCCGTGTAATTGTCTTGATTTCCTATTCATAAGTGGCAATTTGTGATTAATGATTATGGTCAAGTTTTCAATAATTGCAAAGTGGAACATAACCTAAGTTGAACAATCCGAGCTTATGTGTTTGTTGCTTAGATCAACCTATCTTTCTCATCATAAAGCTGCCATTAAATTGAATTTAGAGAGCTTATTCTAGGTTGTTTAATGGTTAGAGATTAAATAGAGAGCTTGTTCTATTTAACGACAAACTAAGGAAAGATTGGGGTAACAGAGCTTGTTGTTATCTACGGTTGTTAACTTTGATAGTTGGTTGATATTGATAGATCTGAAATTGATTCTTAATGATGTCTAGTGGTGGAGAATGAAACCTTAACCATATTTTTCATATTTGATTCTTCTTACTTATTTGTTTTCTTACTTTTAGTTTGCTTATTTTTTATATTTATTTTTATTGGCTGGTTATACCGCCTAATTTGTATATTAACTTTGTTTTATTTTTATTGGCTGGTTATACCGCCTAATTTAGTATATATATTTTTATTGGCTGGTTATACCGCCTAATTTAGTATATATATTTTTATTGGCTGGTTATACCGCCTTGCATCTTATTCTTATTATTTACTTTAGTTTAAATCTGGCTTCAAAAACCCCTTTTCTTTTATTGTTCTTGAATTTAAGTTTTAAACTATTAACTTATAAACTAAAACCCAATCCCTGAGGACTCGACCCTTGCTAACTACTATACTTACAATTTATCTTTTTAGTGCAAGGTTAAATAAGATACACTCTTTTGGGTGCATCAAATTTTTGGCGCCGTTGCCGGGGATTGTTTTCTTTAGTTTATTTGTTACTTGGTTTATTCTTATTTTCAGTTCTAATTAGTATTATTTTCTTGTACATACATGTTTTTCTTTTCAAATTTTGAAAAAAAAAAAAAAAAGATGGAATTAAGCAGTCTAACACTTGAAGAGTTGGTGGCATACATGAACATGGAGAATCAACAAGCCAATCTCACTTCCTCAGATCAGCAATTCGCCATGGGAGGATGTCAAGGCCATCAATGGTTCCAAGACCAACAGTATGATCATTACTCAAACACTTACCAAGAGGGATGGTGGGATCATACTAATTATGGCTACTCGAAAAATTACCAAGAAGTAGATCCTTATGCCAATTACACTCATCCATCTAGATTTAATCAATCATGGTCTCAAGAACCAGATCTCTTTCAGCCACTACATATGACTCAAAACTCAGGTACTTCTTTAGAAGATCTTGTCGATTCTCTTGTTACTAATACTTTGCAATTTCAACAGGAAACAAGGGCAAGTATCGAGAGTTTGGAAAGGCAAATGAGCCTATTGGCTAGTAGTATGGTGGTATGGGTAGCACAAAGATCTGAAGAACTCCCTTCCCAAACGGTGATTAACCCAAAGGAGAATGCTACTATTGTGACCTTGAGAAATGAGGAACAAGATGAGGATGAGACAAAACCAAAGATGGATTCACTTCTTGAGGATAATGAAGCCACCATTCAAATTGAGAGTACTTTGACACCTCAGGTAGCTTTTAAGGTTCTTATTTCTACTAATGTTCATTCTTCACTTTTTCCTAGCAGATTTGCAAAGTCCAAGAAGGAGGAACATGAACAACATTTTTTGGAAACCTTAAACAGCTTGCTTGTGGATGCCATTAGACAAGTATCAAAATATGCTCCATTCCTCGATGACATATGCACCACAAAGGATGATGGAATAATACTTGTAATGGAGAATGCATCCACTGTTGTGCAAAGAAAGCTTCCTCTCAAACGCATAAATTTGGGAAATTTCATGTTTGAGGCTGACAAGCCTAAAATGCCAAGAAGGGGTGTTGGTTAGGTTCAAAACACTAAATCAAGTGCTAATTGGGGGAGGCAGCCTAATTAGTGAAAGCATTGCCAAACTGCCATCCTCAGATTTGCTCTCTTTTTCTTTACCTTTTTCTTATGTTTCTTTGCTAATTGTGTTTAGTGTTTTTAAGTTCATTTAGGCTGCATAAGTTTATTTTGTTTATTAGTTCTTTTCACTTACACATGATTCTTTCATTTGGGTTAATAGCATTACATTAATGACAATGTAAGAATTATGTGTGGAGGGAAGAATTTAGGATTTTATTTTTGAGTCTTTTTATGCTGTTTTTCTTTCTGATCCTTGTTTTGAAAATAACTAGATGTAAATATAATTTTTTTTAACCCCGGTTAAATGGCGGATAATGGTACTCCGTGATTATTTAAATCGGTTCCATCAGCTACCCACAAAACTGATATTCTATATAAATTTCTCTTCC
Source organism: Fremontodendron californicum (assembly GCA_030761205.1). Classification (NCBI taxonomy): domain Eukaryota; kingdom Viridiplantae; phylum Streptophyta; class Magnoliopsida; order Malvales; family Malvaceae; genus Fremontodendron; species Fremontodendron californicum. The sequence goes on from JAULJL010000009.1 coordinate 27,891,136, forward strand.
AATTTCTCTTTCAATTTTTTTTTTTCATTTTTTTTTCAGGATGGATGATATTCTCACAAGATTGCAGAAACGATTTCCTCCTTTTCCTCGAAATATTTTACTGAAGCTTTACCAAGTTCGATTTGAAAGATTAAGAATGCTTATGCACAAAGGGATTCCTGGAGACATACGTTGGATAATTGAAGCCAAGGTACGTGAAGATGAATATCTTCCTGTTTTGCATTTACCAGGTACAGGTAGAAGCACTTTTGCAAAGAAGCGACGAGCAAAGCGCATGAGTTCAAATTGCCACAAATGTGCACGATGGACGTGTAACGGTAAATGTCGTTCTATTGGGATTCCGTCCTCTAATCGAGATGATAAAATTGAATTCATTAAGGATGGACTGAGTAAGGAGAATTTGGGTAATATCCAACTTTCTCTTGAGACGCATCCTAGTGGAGACGTACAAAGAGAAATTCTTGATTTATGGCCGCAATTCCAAAGGGAATGGCAACATCTTGGGAATCTGATGTTAAAAGACCCTGTTTGCCAGCTTGTAAGAAAACTGGATGGGAAGCATATCCTCGACTCATAGAAGGCGTTTAAGCCGTTTCTGGACGTAAAACCAGAGGAAGATGTGAGCCACAATCACAACTACAATAAATGACTTCTCAGCTTTTGGTTTGATTTGCAATAACTTTATTTCGGTTTAATTTACGTGTTATTCGATTTGTGTAATTATTCTCATTTTTTTTATTTGTCTTTTACGGTTGATTTTTCTTCTCTTTTTGATTTTCTTCCTGAAATCACGCAAAAATCTTTTGTTAGGTTAACATTTTCTTCTGACAGGTCAGATACACTTTCGGCGACATTATTACTCTTGTTTGATTCACTACTCAGTCCTCTATATATTACACCATGTACTCATTCTATTTCAGGCACTCGAAAAAGAAAAAAAAATGGAAAGTACTTCATCCCAGCGCATTAAAAAAATTTGTGTCTTTGGAGGTGCTTATCCAGGGAAAAATAACATATTCGCTGATGAAGCCATAAGAGTTGGAGTAATACTTGCCCAACAAAAGATCCACTTGATTTATGGAGGCGGTAGTACGGGTTTAATGGGAGCAGTCGCTACAGCAGCACACGCCGGAGGAAGTCCAGTTCTAGGAGTCGTGCCAAAACTATTCACAGATTTCTGTGGACCTACCGTGGGTAAGGAAATACAAGTCTGGAGTATCCCTGAACGGATGACAATCATGTACCATTCTGCCGATGCATTCATTGCTTTACCAGGAGGTCTGGGTACATTGGAAGAAATAGCTTGCGTGGCTTCTTGGTCATCTTTGGTCACAAATAAGAAACCCATTGGTTTGCTTAATATTAATGGTTATTTTAGTAATTTGCTTTCATATTTAGATAATGCTGTGGATAATGGATTCATGTTTTCAGAGGCAAGGAGAACCATAATTTCTGCTACAACCATTGAAGATTTACTCAAAAAGCTCCAAGCTTATGAGTGTTTATCTGCTACGGTTGTTTCGCAAACGCTCGGAAAAAGAAAAAGAGATATGGACGAGCAAGGAGTGGATTGCACTTTGTCTTTGTGACATTATCTAACATTTTGCTTGTTGTGTCTCAGTTATAATAAGTGGTTAGCAACCTCTGCAGGTAATATCTCCTAAATTCTACCTTTAAAATTTGACATTGGGGACAATGTCATATTTTAGTAGGGGGTAAGGGACATATTTTGCTAATTTAAAAAAAAAAAAAATTTTGTTGTGTTTTAAGCCATTTAGAAGTATTCATTCTGAACAAGGTCTGAGTAAGGGAGACTTGAGACATACCTTGTCAGTTTGATTTCTTCTTTTCAAAAAAAAAAAAAAAAAGTTTGTTGTGTTTTAAGCAATTTAGAAGTATTCATTCTGAACAAGGTCTGAGTAAGGGAGACTTGAGACATACCTTGTCATTTTGATTTTAATCTTTTTATTTTTACTTGTTAATTTTTGTTTAGTATTTTAGGATTATTTAAGTTGCATGAGTTTGTTTTGTTTTGAGTCTTAGTTGTTCTTATTCTTATGTTATTAGTTCTTTTCTCTTACACATGATTCTTTCATTTGGGTTAATAGACTTACATTGAGGACAATGTAAGAATTAAGTGTGGGGGGAATGATTTAGGATTTCTTTTATTTTCGTCTACTATTTTTTTTATGAGTCTTTATTATTATTATTTTTAGTGTGTTTTAGTTCCTTTTTAATACATTGATGAGATATGAATTGCATAGGTCTAAACTGGTTATTAGTGAGAAGATTTTCATGAGAATTGAGCTTGATATCATTTTTTTATGAGCCAATGTTAATATGATATGTTGATTGAGAAAGAAGCATGTTTAGACTTAATCTGACTTGTATAATCATCCTTGTGAGTTTTTGAGCCTATAATGATTGATGCATTATACAAATCAATCTAATTTCTTTCTTGAGTGCTCTTATGATTACATGATTCTCTAGAACTTGCTTTAAACCGTTTGAGACTATATTGATGCATGTGACAACATGAATATGATAGAGGCATTAGGATTATAACCAGATCCAAACAGCCATCCCTTATTGATGTTCCAAGAGAACACACCCTTAGTGAACCAATTTGAGCCTACATTGAATAAGCTATCTCTTTGGTAACCATAACTTGTCCATAACCTAAATATACTTATCTTTACCTTTGTTCCAAAGATGAATTAGCATGATTTGAGACAAGTTGCTAAGACAAGGGATATTTTTTGGTTAGAAACAAGAAATAAGTGTGGGGGGAAAAGAAAAGAAAAGTCAAGAGAAAAAGAAATGGAATACTGGAAAATACATTCCTATGTAAAAAAAATATATATATATGAATCATCTCTTGAATTTGTGGAAAAAGAAAAAGATGTTACAAAGTTGTTTAGAATGAAGAAAAGGCCCAACATGAATATCCGGCCTAGGTGACTATGTACTTGTAAAGAGTTTTGAGAAGTTTCTTTGTATAATTTTTTTATGTCTCTAAACTTTATGAACTCTTTGGAACCTTTGTGATATCTTTATCCTTTTGTTCTTCAACCACATTACAAACCCCTTGGCCCCATTACAACCTTGATTAAAGACCTCTTGATTTATGAAGTTGCATGATCTTTTAGTGGAGAATAGGTGGACAAGCAAGCATATGGTAGAAGTGTTTTCATGAGATTGATTGAGTGTAAACACTTTACCACTACTTTAAAGAGTGAAAATCAAGAGAGTATCCCATGTGAGAAGTTGAGATTAAGTTTGAATATGCACTATTTTGATTGAAATATGTTATGTTAATATTGGCTTAACTCAAACTATTTACATTCAAGCAAAATTTTTTGTGAATTTCTTTAAGCTATTGATTAGTTTTTAAGACTTGTCCAATGATTATCTCAAATTTATATTGGAAGGATTAGTTATAATTATTATTTTTAGTTTTTCTTATGTTTTCAATGTTTGTGGGTATCGTCCTAGTAAACCCTCACGAGACTAAACTCGTCCACTAGGGACACCTAGGGGTTTAAAGGCTTGTGTCACATGCTAAGTGCCACCGTGATTTCCTACGAAAATGGATTAGATTAGATTTTCTTATTTTATTTTTATTGAGTCGTTGCTAGGGACTAGCAACAATCTAAGTGTGGGGGTGTGATAACTCGTATAATTATATAGTTTTTAGTTATGTTTTATTATTGTTTTGTGTCAAATACGAGTTATTATTGTTTAGTCTAATTGTGTTTATGATCTTTTATATTTTTATGTAATTTGGTGTTTTTCACAAGTTTCTTTGAGTGATTTCAGATTACTAGAATTAAGGGCAAATCCAGTTCAGTTCCAGTTCCGACACCTTTTGCCATATCATCTATATCTGGAGTTTCACTGAAGCAATAAGACTGAAATTTTAACCGTGCAAAGTTAAGAGGCATATCTATCTTTTTCATGTTTTACACTTCTTGAAACGGAGTCGTTTTCCCTAGCGAAATCAACCATCAAGTTGGCTGATGTGCAATGACGTCTGTCCTGAGCAGTTTTCGCATTTTGACCATATCGTCCGATACACATCAGCAAATGAGCTGATTCCAACGGCTATGGATCACTAACTGATAGGGGAACATTTGTCTAGAAGACCATGTGATCAGATAAAGCCTCCAATATTGAAGAAATCGACCATCAAGTTGGCTGATCAAAATGGTCATACAATATGACGAAAATTGTTAGAAAAATGCACCCACCTATTATACCTACCTTTGAAATTTGTAAATCTTGTCTCTTGTCATTTAGCCCTCCAAAATGTGTATAAATAGAGGGCCTTGGATGATTGTAGAGGATCATATTGTACATAGGTAGGATATTAGCCATTTTAATAAAATTCTCTAAGTTTTCTTCTTCTTTCTTTTCTCTAGTTTTCTTTCTTTTCTCTAGTTTTCTTTTTCTTTAGAGAGAGCAAGAGGTTGGATAATTAATATTCTTCCTCTTCTTCTTTCTTTCTTTTATTTTCTTCTTAGATTTTCTTTAATTTTATGTTTATGTTTATAATGCCTATGCTAGGCTAAAACTTCTATTTGGTTAAGGGTGATTTCAAAGCCCTAGACATGTTTTGTGATTGATTTTCAGATTCTATCTATCATTAATTTTCTATCAAAGTTGCTTATGTTCTTCTACAAGAATTGTTCATGATGTTGTCTAAATTTATTTAGGTGTACAACTAGATAAATCTTGATAATTATCTATTGCTAGTTTAGGAGTCTTGATCCGTGTAATTGTCTTGATTTCCTATTCATAAGTGGCAATTTGTGATTAATGATTATGGTCAAGTTTTCAATAATTGCAAAGTGGAACATAACCTAAGTTGAACAATCCGAGCTTATGTGTTTGTTGCTTAGATCAACCTATCTTTCTCATCATAAAGCTGCCATTAAATTGAATTTAGAGAGCTTATTCTAGGTTGTTTAATGGTTAGAGATTAAATAGAGAGCTTGTTCTATTTAACGACAAACTAAGGAAAGATTGGGGTAACAGAGCTTGTTGTTATCTACGGTTGTTAACTTTGATAGTTGGTTGATATTGATAGATCTGAAATTGATTCTTAATGATGTCTAGTGGTGGAGAATGAAACCTTAACCATATTTTTCATATTTGATTCTTCTTACTTATTTGTTTTCTTACTTTTAGTTTGCTTATTTTTTATATTTATTTTTATTGGCTGGTTATACCGCCTAATTTGTATATTAACTTTGTTTTATTTTTATTGGCTGGTTATACCGCCTAATTTAGTATATATATTTTTATTGGCTGGTTATACCGCCTAATTTAGTATATATATTTTTATTGGCTGGTTATACCGCCTTGCATCTTATTCTTATTATTTACTTTAGTTTAAATCTGGCTTCAAAAACCCCTTTTCTTTTATTGTTCTTGAATTTAAGTTTTAAACTATTAACTTATAAACTAAAACCCAATCCCTGAGGACTCGACCCTTGCTAACTACTATACTTACAATTTATCTTTTTAGTGCAAGGTTAAATAAGATACACTCTTTTGGGTGCATCAATAGGCATAGAAATATATATATAAAAGTAAAAAGAAAAATAAAAGAATGGAGAAGAAGAAAAAGAATAATGATGATCCCTTGAGTCTTCTTGATGCACCCAAAAGAGTGTATCTTATTTAACCTTGCACTAAAAAGATCAATTGTAAGTATAGTAGTTAGCAAGGGTCGAGTCCTCAGGGATTGGGTTTTAGTTTATAAGTTAATAGTTTATAACTTACGTTCAAAGAAAACAAGAAAAGAAAAGGGGTTTTTGAAGCCAGATTTAAACTAAAGTAAATAATAAGAATAAGATGCAAGGCGGTATAACCAGCCAATAAAAATATATATACTAAATTAGGCGGTATAACCAGCCAATAAAAGTAAAACAAAGTTAATATACAAATTAGGCGGTATAACCAGCCAATAAAAATAAATATAAAAAATAAGCAAACTAAAAGTAAGAAAACAAGTAAGTAAGAAGAATCAAATATGAAAAATATGGTTAAGGTTTCATTCTCCACCACTAGACATCATTAAGAATCAATTTCAGATCTATCAATATCAACCAACTATCAAAGTTAACAACCGTAGATAACAACAAGCTCTGTTACCCCAATCTTTCCTTAGTTTGTCGTTAAATAGAACAAGCTCTCTATTTAATCTCTAACCATTAAACAACCTAGAATAAGCTCTCTAAATTCAATTTAATGGCAGCTTTATGATGAGAAAGATAGGTTGATCTAAGCAACAAACACATAAGCTCGGATTGTTCAACTTAGGTTATGTTCCACTTTGCAATTATTGAAAACTTGACCATAATCATTAATCACAAATTGCCACTTATGAATAGGAAATCAAGACAATTACACGGATCAAGACTCCTAAACTAGCAATAGATAATTATCAAGATCTATCTAGTTGTACACCTAAATAAATCAAGACAACATCATGAACAATTCTTGTAGAAGAACATAAGCAACTTTGATAGAAAATTAATGATAGATAGAATCTGAAAATCAATTATAAAACATGTCTAGGGCTTTGAAATCACCCTTAACCAAATAGAAGTTTAGCCTAGAATAGGCATTATAAACATAAAATTAAATAGAATCTAAGAAGAAAATAAAAGAAAGAAAGAAGAAGAAGAAGAATATTAATTATCCAACCTCTTGCTCTTTCTAAAGAAAAAGAAAACTAGAGAAAAGAAAGAAGAAGAAAACTTAGAGAATTTTGTTAAAATGGCTAATATCCTACCAATCTCCAATATGATCCCTTACAATCATCCAAGGCCCTCTATTTATACACATTTTGGAAGGCTAAATGACAAGAGACAAGCTTTACAAATTTCAAAGGTAGGTATAATAGGTGGGTGAATTTTTCTAACAATTTTCGTCATATTGTATGACAATTTTGATCAGCCAACTTGATGGTCGATTTCGTCAATGTTGGAGGCCTGATCTGATCACATGGTCTTCTAGAAAAAGGTTCCCCTATCAGTTACGGATCCATAGCCGTTAAAATCAGCTCATTTGCTGATGTGGATAAGCAGATATGGGCAAAATACGAAAACATGTCAGCACAGACATCATTGCACATCAGCCAACTTGATGGTCGATTTCGTCAATATTAGAGGCCTGATCTGATCATATGGTCTTCTATACAAAGGTTCCCGTATCAGTTACGAATCCATAGCCATTGGAATCAGCTCATTTGCTGATGTGGATAAGCAGATATGGGCAAAATACGGAAACAGGTCAGCACAGACGTCATTGCACATCAGCCAACTTGATGGTCAATTTCGGTAGGGAAAACGACTCCGTTTCAAGAAGTATAAAACATGAAAAAGATAGATATGCCTCTTAGCTTTGCACGGCTACAAATTTCAGCCTTATTGCTTCAGTGAAACTCCAGATATAGCTGATATGGCAAAATGTGTCGGAGTGGAACTGAACTGGATTTGCCCTTAATTCTAGTAATCTGAAATCACTCAAAGAAACTTGTGAAAAACACCAAATTACATAAAAATATAAAAGATCATAAACATAATTAGACTAAACAATAATAACTCGTATTTGACACAAAACAATAATAAAACATAACTAAAAACTATATAATTATACGAGTTATCACACCCCCACACTTAGATTGTTGCTAGTCCCTAGCAACGACTCAATAAAAATAAAATAAGAAAATCTAATCTAATCCATTTTCGTAGGAAATCACGGTGGCACTTAGCATGTGACACAAGCCTTTAAACCCCTAGGTGTCCCTAGTGGACGAGTTTAGTCTCGTGAGGGTTTACTAGAACGATACCCACAAACATTGAATAACTAAAATATAAATAAACTGCATATACTAAAAATATTTACTCCTAATCCTTTCAATACAAATTAGAGACAATATTTGAACAAGTCTTATAAACTAATCAATAGCTTAAAGAATTTCACAAAAAATCATGCTTGAATGTAAATTGTTTGAGTTAAGCCAATATTAGCATAACATATCTCAATCAAAATATTTCATGTTCAAATTTAATCTCAACTTCTCACATGGGATACCCTCATGATTTTCACTCTTTAAAGTAGTGGTGAAGTGTTTACACTCAATCAATCTCATGAAAACAGTTCTACCATATTCTTGCTTGTCCACCTATTCTCCACTATTTAGATCATACAACTTCATGAATCAAGAGGTCTTTAATCAAGGTTGTAATGGGGCCAAGGGGTTTGTAATGTGGTTGAAGAACAAAAGGATAAAGATATCACAAAGGTTCCAAAGAGTTCATAAAGTTTAGAGACATAAAAAGATCATACAAAGAAACTTCTCAAAACTCTTTACAAGTACATAGTCACCTAGGCCGGATATTCATGTTGGGCCTTTTCTTCATTCTAAACGACTTTGTAACATCTTTTTCTTTTTCCACAAAATCAAGAGATGATTCATATATTTTTTTTTTTACATAGGAATGTATTTGCCAGTATTTCATTTCTTTTTCTCTTGACTTTTCTTTTCTTTCCCCCCCACACTTATTTCTTGTTTCTAACCCAAATTTTTAACTAAAAATATCCCTTGTCTTTGCAACTTGTCTCAAAACATGCTAATTCATCTTTGGAACAAAGGTAAAGATATAAGTATATTTAGGTTAGGGACAAGTTATGGTTACCAAAGAGATAGCTTATTCAATGTAGGCTCAAATTGGTTCACTAAGGGTGTGTTCTCTTGGAACATCAATAAGGGATGGCTGTTTGGCTCTGGCTAAAAATCCTAATGCCTCTATCATATTCATGTTGTCACATGTATCAATATAGTCTCAAACGGTTTAAAGCAAGTTCTAGAGAATCATGTAATCATAAGAGCACTCAAGAAAGAAATTAGATTGATTTGTATAATGCATCAATCATTATAGGCTCAAAAACTCACGAGGATGATTATACAAGTCAGATTAAGTCTAAACATGCTTCTTTCTCAATCAACATATCATATTAACATTGGCTCATAAAAAGGTTGACATCAAGCTCAATTCTCATGAAAATCTTCTCACTAATAAATCTGTTTTAGACTTATGCAATTCATATCTCATCATTGTATTAAAAAGGAACTAAAACACACTAAAAAAAAATAATAATAATAATAAAGACTCATAAAAAAAAATAGTAGACAAAAATAAACGAAATCCTAAATCATTCCCCCCACACTTAATTCTTACATTGTCCTCAATGTAAGTCTATTAACCCAAATGAAAGAATCATGTGTAAGAGAAAAGAACTAATAACATAAGAATAGGAACAACTAAGACTCAAAACAAAACAAACTCATGCAACCTATAATCCTAAAATACTAAACAAAAATTAACAAGTAAACGTAAAAAGATTAAAATCAAACTGACAAGGTATGTCTCAAGTCTCCCTTACTCAGACCTTGTTCAGAATGAATACTTCTAAATTGCTTAAAACACAACAAACTCTTTTTTTTTTTTTGAAAAGAAGAAATCAAACTGACAAGGTATGTCTCAAGTCTCCCTTACTCAGACCTTGTTCAGAATGAATACTTCTAAATGCCTTAAAACACAACAATATTTTTTTTTTTTTAAATTAGCAAAATATGTCCCTTACCCCATACTAAAATATGACATTGTTCCCAATGTCAAATTTTAAAGGTAGGATTTAGGAGATATTACCTGCAGAGGTTGCTAACCACTTATTATAACTGAGACACAACAAACAAAATGTTAGATAATGTCACAAAGACAAAGTGCAATCCACTCCTTGCTCGTCCATATCTCTTTTTCTTTTTCCGAGCGTTTGCGAAACAACCGTAGCAGATAAATACTCATAAGCTTGGAGCTTTTTGAGTAAATCTTCAATTGTTGTAGCAGAAATTATGGTTCTCCTTGCCTCTGAAAACATGAATCCATTTTCCACAGCATTATCTAAAAATGAAAGCAAATTACTAAAATAACCATTAATATTAAGCAAACCAATGGGTTTCTTATTTGTGACCAAAGATGACCAAGAAGCCACGCAAGCTATTTCTTCCAATGTACCCAGACCTCCTGGTAAAGCAATGAATGCATCGGCTGAATGGTACATGATTGTTATCCGTTCAGGGACACTCCAGACTTGTATTTCCTTACCCACGGTAGGTCCACAAAAACTTGTGAATAGTTTTGGCATGATTCCTAGAACTGGGCATCCTCCGGCGTGTGCTGCTGTAGCGACTGCTCCCATTAAACCCGTACTACCGCCTCCATAAATCAAGTGGATCTTTTGTTGGGCAAGTATTACTCCAACTCTTATGGCTTCATCAGCGAATATGTTATTTTTTCCTGGATAAGCACCTCCAAAGACACAAATTTTTTTAATGCGCTGGGATGAAGTACTTTCCATTTTTTTTTCTTCGAGTGCCTGAAAGAGAATGAGTACATGGTGTAATATATAGAGGACTCAGTAGTGAATCAGACAAGAGTAATAATGTCGCCGAAAGTGTATCTGACCTGTCAGAAGAAAATGTTAACCTAACAAAAGATTTTTGCGTGATTTCAGGAAGAAAATCAAAAAGAGAAGAAAAAATCAACCGTAAAAGACAAAAAAAAAAAAAAAAAAAAAAAACGAGAATAGTTACACAAATCGAACAACACGTAAATTAAACCAAAATAAAGTTATTGCAAATCAAACCAAAAGTTGAGAAGTCATTTATTGTAGTTGTGATTGTGGCTCACATCTTCCTCTGGTTTTACGTCCAGAAACGGCTTAAACGCCTTCTATGAGTCGAGGATATGCTTCCCATCCAGTTTCTTACAAGCTGGCAAACAGGGTCTTTTAACATCAGATTCCCAAGATGTTGCCATTCCCTTTGGAATTGCGGCCATAAATCAAGAATTTCTCTTTGTACGTCTCCACTAGGATGCGTCTCAAGAGAAAGTTGGATATTACCCAAATTCTCCTTACTCAGTCCATCCTTAATGAATTCAATTTTATCATCTCGATTAGAGGACGGAATCCCAATAGAACGACATTTACCGTTACACGTCCATCGTGCACATTTGTGGCAATTTGAACTCATGCGCTTTGCTCGTCGCTTCTTTGCAAAAGTGCTTCTACCTGTACCTGGTAAATGCAAAACAGGAAGATATTCATCTTCACGTACCTTGGCTTCAATTATCCAACGTATGTCGTCAGGAATCCCTTTGTGCATAAGCATTCTTAATCTTTCAAGTCGAACTTGGTAAAGCTTCAGTAAAATATTTCGAGGAAAAGGAGGAAATCGTTTCTGCAATCTTGTGAGAATATCATCCATCCTGAAAAAATGAAAAAAATGAAAGAGAAATTGGAAGAGAAATTTATATACAATATCAGTTTTGTGGGTAGCTGATGGAACCGATTTAAATAATCACGGAGTACCGTTATCCGCCATTTAACCGGGGTAAAAAAAATAAAAATTATATTTACATCTAGTTATTTTCAAAACAAGGATTAGAAAGAAAAACAGCATAAGAAGACTCAAAAACAAAACACTCTAAATAAAATCCTAAATTCTTCCCCCCACACATAATTTTTACATTGTCATTAATGTAATGCTATTAACCCAAATGAAAGAATCATGTGTAAGTGAAAAGAACTATTAAACAAAATAAATTTATGCAGCCTAAATGAACTTAAAAACACTAAACACAATTAACAAAGAAACATAAGAAAAAGATAAAGAAAAAGAGAGCAAATTTGAGGATGGCAGTTTGGCAATGCTTTCACTAATTAGGCTGCCTCCCCCAATTAGCACTTGATTGATTGTTTTTAGCCTAGCCAATTCCCCTTCTTGGCTTTTTAGGCTTGTCAGGCTCATACATGAAATTTCCCAAATTTATGCGTTTGAGAGGAAGCTTTCTTTGCACAACAGTGGATGCATTCTCCATTACAAGTATTATTCCATCATCCTTTGTGGTGCATATGTCATCGAGGAATGGAGCATATTTTGATACTTGTTGAATGACCTCCACAAACAAGTTGTTTAAGGTTTCCGGCATGTGTTGTTCATGTTCTTCCTCCTTGAACTTTGCAAATCTACTAGGAAAAGGTAGAGAAGAAACATTAGTAAAAAATGAAACCTTAAACGTTACCTCAGGTGCCGAAATACTCTTATTTGGATCTTTGGCTTCATTATCCTCAAGAATAGAATCCATCTCTAATTTTGTTTCATCCTCATCTTGTTCCTCATTCTTCAAGGTCACAATAGTAGCATTCTCCTTTGGGTTAACCATCGTTTGGGCTGGGAGTTCTTCAGATCTTTGTGCTACCCATCCCACCATACTACTAGCCAATTGGCTCATTTGCTTTTCCAAACTCTGGATGCTTGCCCTTGTTTCCTGTTGAAATTGCAAAGAATCAATAACAAGAGAATAGACAAGATCTTCTAAAGAAGTACCTGAGTTTTGAGTCATATGTGGTGGTTGAAAAAGATCTGGTTCTTGAGACCATGATTGATTGAAGCTAGATGGATGAGTGTAATTGGCATAAGGATCTACTTCTTGGTAATTTTTCGAGTAGCCATAATTAGTATGATCCCACCATCCCTCATGGTAAGTGTTTGAGTAATGATCATACTGTTGGTCTTGGAACACTTGATGGCCTTGACATCCTCCCATGGCCAATTGTTGAACTGGGGAGGTGAGATTGGCTTGTTGATTCTCCATGTTCATGTATGCCACCAACTCTTCAAGTGTTAGATTGCTCAATTCCATTGTTTTTTTTTTTTGTTTTTTTTTTCAAATTTGAAAAGAAAAACTTGTATGTACAAGAAAATAAAACTAATTAGAACTGAAAATAAGAATAAACCAAGTAACAAATAAACTAAAGAAAGCAATCCCCGGCAACGGCGCCAAAAACTTGATGCACCCAAAAGAGTGTATCTTATTTAACCTTGCACTAAAAAGATCAATTGTAAGTATAGTAGTTAGCAAGGGTCGAGTCCTCAGGGATTGGGTTTTAGTTTATAAGTTAATAGTTTATAACTTACGTTCAAAGAAAACAAGAAAAGGGGTTTTTGAAGCCAGATTTAAACTAAAGTAAATAATAAGAATAAGATGCAAGGCGGTATAACCAGCCAATAAAAATATATATACTAAATTAGGCGGTATAACCAGCCAATAAAAATAAAACAAAGTTAATATACAAATTAGGCGGTATAACCAGCCAATAAAAATAAATATAAAAAATAAGCAAACTAAAAGTAAGAAAACAAGTAAGTAAGAAGAATCAAATATGAAAAATATGGTTAAGGTTTCATTCTCCACCACTAGACATCATTAAGAATCAATTTCAGATCTATCAATATCAACCAACTATCAAAGTTAACAACCGTAGATAACAACAAGCTCTGTTACCCCAATCTTTCCTTAGTTTGTCGTTAAATAGAACAAGCTCTCTATTTAATCTCTAACCATTAAACAACCTAGAATAAGCTCTCTAAATTCAATTTAATGGCAGCTTTATGATGAGAAAGATAGGTTGATCTAAGCAACAAACACATAAGCTCGGATTGTTCAACTTAGGTTATGTTCCACTTTGCAATTATTGAAAACTTGACCATAATCATTAATCACAAATTGCCACTTATGAATAGGAAATCAAGACAATTACACGGATCAAGACTCCTAAACTAGCAATAGATAATTATCAAGATCTATCTAGTTGTACACCTAAATAAATCAAGACAACATCATGAACAATTCTTGTAGAAGAACATAAGCAACTTTGATAGAAAATTAATGATAGATAGAATCTGAAAATCAATTATAAAACATGTCTAGGGCTTTGAAATCACCCTTAACCAAATAGAAGTTTAGCCTAGAATAGGCATTATAAACATAAAATTAAATAGAATCTAAGAAGAAAATAAAAGAAAGAAAGAAGAAGAAGAAGAATATTAATTATCCAACCTCTTGCTCTTTCTAAAGAAAAAGAAAACTAGAGAAAAGAAAGAAGAAGAAAACTTAGAGAATTTTGTTAAAATGGCTAATATCCTACCAATCTCCAATATGATCCCTTACAATCATCCAAGGCCCTCTATTTATACACATTTTGGAAGGCTAAATGACAAGAGACAAGCTTTACAAATTTCAAAGGTAGGTATAATAGGTGGGTGAATTTTTCTAACAATTTTCGTCATATTGTATGACAATTTTGATCAGCCAACTTGATGGTCGATTTCGTCAATGTTGGAGGCCTGATCTGATCACATGGTCTTCTAGAAAAAGGTTCCCCTATCAGTTACGGATCCATAGCCGTTGGAATCAGCTCATTTGCTGATGTGGATAAGCAGATATGGGCAAAATACGAAAACATGTCAGCACAGACGTCATTGCACATCAGCCAACTTGATGGTCGATTTCGTCAATATTAGATGCCTGATCTGATCATATGGTCTTCTAGACAAAGGTTCCCCTATCAGTTACGAATCCATATCCATTGGAATCAGCTCATTTGCTGATGTGGATAAGCAGATATGGGCAAAATACGAAAACAGGTCAGCACAGACGTCATTGCACATCAGCCAACTTGATGGTCGATTTCGCTAGGGAAAACGACTCCGTTTCAAGAAGTATAAAACATGAAAAAGATAGATATGCCTCTTAGCTTTGCACGGCTACAAATTTCAGCCTTATTGCTTCAGTGAAACTCCAGATATAGCTGATATGGCAAAATGTGTCGGAACTGGAACTGAACTGGATTTGCCCTTAATTCTAATAATCTGAAATCACTCAAAGAAACTTGTGAAAAACACCAAATTACATAAAAATATAAAAGATCATAAACATAATTAGACTAAACAATAATAACTCGTATTTGACACAAAACAATAATAAAACATAACTAAAAACTATATAATTATACGAGTTATCACTCCTCAAAAGATGTCTAGTTTGTGGCTTAAAATATGGTATTTATAGAGCTTTAAAACCCTGAGATTAAGTCCTTGCCGCACAAGTTAGCCTGGAGGTGCAAAAAACACGTTTTTGCCTCTTTTTTTTTTCAGATTTGCGATTAGGGTTTTTCTAGCCGTAGGGTTCTTTAGATAGATCTTCTAGCGCCATTTTGAATGCACATTTCTTATCCGATTTGGGCCCATAATATATCGTTGGAAAGATGATTAAGTCAACTTCAAAAGTCAAGAAGGAAGTTTCTTCAACTAAAGAATCTAACATCATGGTTTCCTTACAACAATCTCCAGAGGTCAAATCTGCATGATTGCTTTTCAACCAGAAATTGATATTTTTGACTCCCAACTCTTCTTCCATCTTGTGATTATGATTTTGTAAACTCTTTACCATCATTATTGACATCTTTTGACTTCATTTTCCTTATTTTACCTAAAATTCAAAAAGATAATATAAGTAAACAAGATAAAGATCGAAAACATAACAAAAACTAAAGGTAGAAAGGCATAAAATGTATATTTTATGAGCTTATCAAATACCCCCACACTTAGCTTTTTGTTAGTCCCCGAGCAAAACAAAATAAAAATAAAATAAAATAAGAAAATCTAATCTAATCCATTTTCGTAGGAAATTAGGTGGCACTTAGCTTGTGACACAAGCCTTTAAACCCCTAGGTGTCCCTAGTGGACGAGTTTAGTCTCGTGAGAGTTTACTAGGACGATACCCACAAACATTGAAGACATAAGAAAAACTAAAAGAATAAAAATAATAATAATTACAACTAATCCTTCCAATATAAATTAGATATAATCATTGGACAAGTCTTATAAACTAATCAATAGCTTAAAGAAATTCACAAAAAATCTTGCTTGAATGTAAATACTTTGAGTTAAGCCAATATTAACATAACATATTTCAATCAAAATAGTGCATATTCAAACTTAATCTCAACTTCTCACTAAGATACTCTCATGATTGTCACTCTTTAAAGTAGTGGTAAAGTGTTTACACTCAATCAATCTCATGAAAACAGTTATACCATATGCTTGCTTGTCCACCTATTCTCCACTATTTAGATCATGCAACTTCATAAATCAAGAGGTCTTTAATCAAGGTTGTAATGGGGCCAAGGGGTTGTAATGTGGTTAAAGAATAAAAGATAAAAGATATTACAAAAGTTCCAAATACCTCATAGAATTTAGAGACAAAATAAGATTTTGCAAATAAAACTTCTCAAAACTCTTATAAAGCACATAATAACATAGGCTAAATATTCATGTTGAGCATTTGCTTCATTCTAACCAACTTTGTAACATCTTTTTCTTTACTTTAACTAGAAGTTCAAGAGATGATTTTTTTTTTTTTCAATATGGGAATGTATTTGGCTATGATCCCTTTCTTTTTCTCTTGACTTTTTCTTTTCTTTTTTTCCCCCACACTTATCTTTTATTTCCAACCCAAATTTTCAACTAAAAATATCCCTTGTTTTTTGCAATATGTCTCAAAATATATTATCCATCTTTAGAATAAGGGTAAGGATATAATTATATTTAGGCTAGGTGTAAGTTGTGGTTACCAATAAAATAGCATATTTAATGTAGGCTCAAATTGGCTCACTACTAGGGATGTTCTCTTGGAAGATTAATAATGGATGGCTGTTTGGCTCTGGTTATAATCCTAATGCCTCTATCATATTCATGTTATCACATGTATCAATATAGTCTCAAACGGTTTAAAGCAAGTTCTATAGAATCATGTAATCATAAGAGCACTCAAGAAAGAAATTAGATTGATATGTATAATGCATCAATCATATAGGCTCAAAAACTCACAAGGATGATTATACAAGTCAATATCAAGTCTAAATATGCTTCTTTCTCAATCAACATATCATATCAACATTGGCTCATAACAATTAGTATCAAGTTTAATTCTCATGAAAATCTTCTCAATAATAACCAGTTTAGACCTATGCAATTCATATCTCATCATTGTATTAAAAAAAAAAAAAACAAAACACACTAAAAATAATAATAATAATAATATTATTTTTATTATTAAAGATTGATAAAAAAAATAATAGACAAAAATAAAAGAAATCCTAAATCCTTCCCCCCCACACTTAATTCTTACATTGTCCTCAATGTAATGCTATTAACCCAAATGAAAGAAGTATGTGTAAGAGAAAAGAACTAATAACATAAGAATATGAACAACTAAGACTCAAAACAAACATACTCATGCAACCTAAATAATCCTAAAATACTAAACAAAAAATTAACAAATAAACATAAGAAATAAAAACAATAAAAATAATAAAAGTAATAAAAGGAAAAGGAAAAGAAAGAGAAAGCAAATCTGAATATGGCAGGTTGGCAATTTCTTCTTTAATTGGGCTGGCTTCCCAATTAACACTTGAGTTAGTGTTTTGAACATAACTAACACCCCTTCTTGGCTGTTTAGGATTTGCAAGATCATACAAGAAGCTTTCTGAATTTGTGCGTTTTGTAGGACGGTTTCTTTGCACAATAGTGGATGCATTCTCCATTACAAGTATTACTCCATCATCCTTTGTGGTGCATAGCTTGTCAAGGAATGGTGCATATTGTATTTGTTGAATGGCATCCACAAACAAGCTGTTTAAGGTTTTCGACATATGTTGTTCATGTTCTTCTCCTTGAACTTTGCAAATCTACTAGAAAAAAGTGGAACCTTAAACGTTACCTTAGGTGCCGAAGTACTATCTTTCGGAATTGAATCTTCATTATCTTCAATAGTTGAATCCATCTTTAGTTCTTTCTCATTCTCGGGTTCCCTTGGATTTTCTGATTAATCCTCAAGTTGTGTGGCAC
The DNA here is from genome assembly GCA_030761205.1 of Fremontodendron californicum. NCBI lineage: Eukaryota > Viridiplantae > Streptophyta > Magnoliopsida > Malvales > Malvaceae > Fremontodendron > Fremontodendron californicum. The sequence continues at coordinate 27,908,966 of JAULJL010000009.1, forward strand.
TAACACTCTCCTTTGCATCAATCATAGATTGGGAAGGGAGTGCTTGAGATCCTTGTGCTACTAACTATAGATACTTGCCTTTGTTTCCCTCGTTTCTTGTTTAAGTTGCAGAGTATTAATAACAAGAGAACTGACAAGTTCTTCTAAACAATTACCTAAGTTTTGAGGTGGTGGCTCAAAATGATCTTGTTGTTGATCCCATGGTTTATTGAAGACAAATTGATTAGTGTAATTAGCATAAGGATCTACTTCTTGATAATCTCCCGAGTAGCCATAATGAGTATGATTCCACCATCCCTCATTGTAAGTATTTGGGAAAGCATCATACTGTTATCCTTGGAACCCTTGATGGCTTTGGTATTCTCCCACATCATAGGCTGGTTCAAAATTATCTTACTTATGGCCACTTGTTGAACTATGGAGATGAGATTGTCTAGTTGGTTCTGAAGTTTTGATGTAGCACCTGCCATCTCTTCTTGCTTGAAATTTGAAAACAAAAATCTGTATGTACAAGAAAAATAAAATTAATTACAACTGAAAATAAGAATAAACTAATAAACTAAATAAAGCAATCCCCGGCAACGGCGCCAAAAACTTGATGCACCAAAAAGAGTGTATCTTTATTTAACCTTACACTAAAAAAGAATCAATTGTAGAGTATAGTGATTAGCAAGGGTCGAGTCCTCAGGGATTGGGTTTTAGTTTATAAGTTAATAGTTTATCACTTAAAAACAAGTAAACAAAAGTAAAGGGGATTTTGAAATCAGATTTAAACTAAAGTTAACAATAAGAATAAGAAACCAAGTAAGTAAGAAGAATCAAATATGAAAAATATGGTTAAGATTTCATTCTCCACCACTAGACATCATTAAGAATCAATTTCATATCTATCAACATTAATTAGCTATCAAAGTTAACAACCGAGATAACAACAAGCTCTGTTACCCCAATCTTTCCTTAGTTTGTCGTTAAATAGAACAAGCTCTCTATTTAATCTCTAACTATCAAACAACCTAGATAATAGCAGCTTTATGATGAGAAAGATAGGTTGATCTAAGCAACAAACACATAAGCTCGGATTGTTCAACTAAGGTTATGTTCCACTTTGCAATTATTGAAAACTTGACCATAATCTTTAATCACAAATTGCCACTTCTGAATAGGAAATCAAGACAATTACACAGATCAAGACTCCTAAACTAGCATTAGACAATTATCAAGATTTATCTAGTTGGCCACCTAAACAAATCAAAACATCATCATGAACAATTTTAATGGAAGAACATAAGCAACTTTGATAGAAAACTAATGATAGATAAATCTGAAAATTAATTACAAAACTTGTCTAGGGCTTTGAAATCATCCTTAACCAAAAAAGTTTAGCCTAACATAAGCATGGATAATATATACATAAAACTAAAAAGAAAATAAAAGAATGGAGAAGAAGAATAATGATGATCTTTGAGTCTCCTCAAAAGATGTCTAGTTTGTGACTCAAAAGATGGTATTTATAGAGCTCTAAAACGCTGATAATAAGTCCTTGCCGCACAAGTGATAACTCGTATCATTATATAGTTTTTAGTTATGTTTTATTATTGTTTTGTGTCAAATACGAGTTATTATTGCTTAGTCTAATTGTGTTTATGATCTTTTATATTTTTATGTAATTTGGTGTTTTTCACGAGTTTCTTTGAGTGACTTCAGATTACTAGGTTAAATCAAGAATTAAGGGCAAATCCAGTTCAGTTCCAGTTCCGACATCTTTTGCCATATCAGCTATATCTGGAGTTTCACTGAAGCATTAAGGCTGAAATTTTTACAGTGCAAAGTTAAGAGGCATATCTATCTTTTTCATGCTTTACACTTCTTGAAATGGAGTCGTTTTCCCTAGCGAAATCAACCATCAAGTTGGCTGATGTGCAATGACGTCTGTGCTGACCAGTTTTGGTATTTTGACCATATCTTCTGATCCACATCAGCAAATGAGCTGATTCCAACGGCTATGGATCACAAACTGATAGAGGAACATTTTTCTAGAAGACCATTTGATCCGATCAAGCCTCCAACATTGACAAAATCAACCATCAATGACGAAAATTGTTAGAAAAATGCACCCACCTATTATACCTACCTTTGAAATTTATAAAGCTTGTCTCTTGTCATTTAGCTCTCCAAAATGTGTATAAATAGAGGGCCTTGGATGATTGTAAGAGACATGGTAGATTGGTAGGATATTAGCCATTATAGTAAAATTCTCTAAGTTTTCTTCTACTTTCCTTTCTCTAGTTTTCTTTTTCTTTATTTTCTTCTTCTTCTTTCTTTCTTTTATTTTCTTCTTAGATTCTCTTTAATTTTATGTTTATGTTTACAATGCCTATGCTAGGCTAAACTTCTATTTGGTTAAGGGTGATTTCAAAGCCCTAGACATATTTTATAATTGATTTTCAGATTCTATCTATCATTAATTTTCTATCAAAGTTGCTTATGTTCTTCTACAAGAATTGTTCATGATGTTGTCTTGATTTGTTTAGGTGTACAACTAGATAGATCTTGATAATTATCTATTGCTAGTTTAGGAGTCTTGATCCGTGTAATTGTCTTGATTTCCTATTCATAAGTGGCAATTTGTGATTAATGATTATGGTCAAGTTTTCAATAATTGCAAAGTGGAACATAACCTAAGTTGAATAATCCGAGCTTATGTGTTTGTTGCTTAGATCAACCTATATTTCTCATCATAAAGCTGCCATTAAATTGAATTTAGAGAGCTTATTCTAGGTTGTTTGATGGTTAGAGATTAAATAGAGAGCTTGTTTTATTTAACGACAAACTAAGGAAAGATTGGGATAACAGAGCTTGTTGTTATCTACGGTTGTTAACTTTGATAGTTGGTTGATATTGATAGATCTGAAATTGATTCTTAATTATGTCTAGTGGTGGAGAATGAAACCTTAACCATATTTCTCTCATATTTGATTTCTTATTTCTTACTTGCATCTTACTTTTATTGTTTGCATATTTTTAAAACTATTTCAAAACCCCCTTTTATTTTGTTTTCCTTGAATTTAAGTTTTAAACTATTAACTTATAAACTAAAACCCAATCCCTGAGGACTCGACCCTTGCTAACTACTATACTTACAACTGATCTTTTTAGTGCAAGGTTAAATAAGATACACTCTTTTGGGTGCATCAAATTTTTGGCGCCGTTGCCGGGGATTGCTTTCTTTAGTTTATTGGTTTATTCTTATTTTCTGTTCTAATTATTTACTTTTTTTTATTTTATTAGTGAATGTTCCAAGCTCCTGAAGAAGACTTAAGATTTAGGAGAATTCGGGAATTTATAACTTCTCACCAACAACCAATCGAGGAGTTGATCCAAAACATCCAAGAGGAGCAAGGAGAGATGGCAGCAGCTGACAACCGAACTCTCAAGGAGCTTGCCGCTCCGGACTTGGGTCAACAACCATTATGCATTGAATATGCTAATCTTGAGGTAGCTTTTGAATTAAAATCTGGTTTGATTCATCTTCTCCCAACTTTTCATGGTTTTACAGGAGAGGATCCAAATAAGCACCTCAAGGAATTCCATGTAGTTTGCTCAAGCATGAGACCAACAGGGGTCACGGAAGAGCAAGTTAAGTTGAGAGCCTTCCCATTCTCTCTAGCTGATTCAGCAAAGGAATGGCTCTACTATCTACCATCCGGGACCATCACTACATGGAATGATTTGAAGAAAGCATTCTTGGAAAGGTATTTCCCAGCATCTAAGGCTGCCAACATTAGGAAAGAGATATGTGGGATTCGGCAATACAACGGAGAGTCCTTATATGAATATTGGGAGAGGTTCAAGAAACTTTGTGCATCATGTCCACACCATCAGATAAGTGAACAACTTCTCATCCAATACTTCTATGAAGGTCTCATGCCCATGGAGAGAAGTATGATAGATGCCGCTAGTGGGGGAGCTCTAGTTGATAAGACTCCCGGGGCTGCTAGAACATTAATCTCCAACATGGCTGCCAATTCTCAACAGTTCTCAATGAGACAAGATCCACCACCACAACCCAAGAGAGTTAATGAGGTAAGTATATCATCCCTTGAACAAAAATTTGATAAACTGACTTCTCTTGTTCAACAATTGGCTGTAGGTAATATACAACAAATAAAGGCTTGTGGCATATGTTCAAACATAGGGCACCAAACTGACATGTGTCCAACACTTCAAGAGGACACCAATGAACATGTGAATGCCATGGGTGGATTTCAGAACCAATCAAGAAAATATGATCCCTACTCAAACACTTACAATCCAGGATGGAGGGATCATCCAAACTTCAATTATGGAGGGAACCAATCACAAACTATTCCTCCACCATTTGACAACAGGCCACCGGGTTTTCAGCAAAGAGTGCAACAACCATACCAAACCCGACAACAACTGCCACCCACCCAAAATTCAGGTACTTCTCTTGAAGATCTTGTTAAAACTCTTTCTACTAATACAATTCAATTTCAACAGGAAACAAAGACAAGTATTCGAAATTTGGAGACTCAAATAGGGCAATTGGCAACAACCATGAGTCAAATGCAAGCAAGGGATTCTGGGAAATTACCTTCCCAAACCATAGTGAATCCAAGAGAGAATGCCAATGCTATAACTTTAAGAAGTGGGAAACAGCTAGAGACACCACAAAATGATAGTGCTCAAGGGGAGAACAATACCATGGCATCCTCTTCACATCCCAACGAGCCACTAAAAAAGGTAATTCCTAAACCATCCTTTCCTTCTTATATAACTCCTCCACCTTTTCCTAGCAGGTTAGCAAAGTCCAAGAAGGAGGAGCAAGAGAAGGAAATTTTGGAAACCTTCCGGAAAGTAGAGGTGAACATTCCTTTACTAGATGCTATCAAGCAAGTGCCAAGATATGCCAAGTTCCTAAAAGAGTTGTGCACATCTAAACGGAAGTTGAAATGGAATGAAAAGGTAAGTGTGGGGGAGAATGTGTCAGCTGTTCTTCAAAAGAAACTCCCACCTAAATGCAAGGATCCAGGTATGTTTACCATTCCTTGTAAGATAGGCAACACCAGGTTTGAGCGTGCTATGCTAGATCTAGGGGCATCTATTAATGTCATGCCATATTCAATTTATGCTTCATTGAATCTAGGACCATTAGAGGAAACCGGTGTTATAATACAACTTGCTGACCGTTCTAACACTTATCCAGGAGGAGTTGTAGAAGACGTTCTTGTACAGGTTAATGAATTGGTTTTTCCCGCTGACTTTTATGTTATTGAGATGGAAGATGAGATGTCTTCTAATCCCACACCTATTCTATTAGGGAGACCATTCTTGAAAACAGCAATAACTAAAATAGATGTACATGATGGCACTTTAACTATGGAATTTGATGGTGAAATAATTCGCTTTAACATTTTTGAGGCCATGAGATATCCTAGTGATGTGCATTCTGTTTTTAATATTGATATAATTGACTCACTAGTGCAGCAAGCTTATGAGCTAGATGGTGAAGATAGTGTGGAGATAATTGATGCACCCAAAAGAGTGTATCTTATTTAACCTTGCACTAAAAAGATAAATTGTAAGTATAGTAGTTAGCAAGGGTCGAGTCCTCAGGGATTGGGTTTTAGTTTATAAGTTAATAGTTTAAAACTTAAATTCAAGAACAATAAAAGAAAAGGGGTTTTTGAAGCCAGATTTAAACTAAAGTAAATAATAAGAAGAAGATGCAAGGCGGTATAACCAGCCAATAAAAATATATATACTAAATTAGGCGGTATAACCAGCCAATAAAAATATATATACTAAATTAGGCGGTATAACCAGCCAATAAAAGTAAAACAAAGTTAATATACAAATTAGGCGGTATAACCAGCCAATAAAAATAAATATTCTTTTTAAAATAAGCAAACTAGAAAAGTAAGAAAACAAGTAAGTAAGAAGAATCAAATATGAAAAATATGGTTAAGGTTTCATTCTCCACCACTAGACATCATTAAGAATCAATTTCAGATCTATCAATATCAACCAACTATCAAAGTTAACAACCGTAGATAACAACAAGCTCTGTTACCCCTATCTTTCCTTAGTTTGTCGTTAAATAGAACAAGCTCTCTATTTAATCTCTAACCATTAAACAACCTAGAATAAGCTCTCTAAATTCAATTTAATGGCAGCTTTATGATGAGAAAGATAGGTTGATCTAAGCAACAAACACATAAGCTCGAATTGTTCAACTTAGGTTATGTTCCACTTTGCAATTATTGAAAACTTGACCATAATCATTAATCACAAATTGCCACTTATGAATAGGAAATCAAGACAATTACACGGATCAAGACTCCTAAACTAGCAATAGATAATTATCAAGATCTATCTAGTTGTACACCTAAATAAATCTAGACAACATCATGAACAATTCTTGTAGAAGAACATAAGCAACTTTGATAGAGAATTAATGATAGATAGAATCTGAAAATCAATCACAAAACATGTCTAGGGCTTTGAAATCACCCTTAACCAAATAGAAGTTTAGCCTAGCATAGGCATTGTAAACATAAACATAAAATTAAAGAAAATCTAAGAAGAAAATAAAAGAAAGAAATAAGAAGAAGAAGAATATTAATTATCCAACCTCTTGCTCTTTCTAAAGAAAAAGAAAACTAGAGAAAAGAAAGAAGAAGAAAACTTAGAGAATTTTATTACAATGGCTAATATCCTACCTATGTACAATATGATCCTCTACAATTATCCAAGGCCCTCTATTTATACACATTTTGGAGGGCTAAATGACAAGAGACAAGCTTTACAAATTTCAAAGGTAGGTATAATAGGTGGGTGCATTTTTCTAACAATTTTCGTCATATTGTATGACAATTTTGATCAGCCAACTTGATGGTCGATTTTGTCAATATTGGAGGCCTGATCTGATCACATGGTCTTCTAGAAAAATGTTCCCCTATGAGTTACTGATCCATAGCCGTTGGAATCAGCTCATTTTCTGATGTGGAGAAGAATATATGGGCAAAATACGAAAACAGGTCAGCACAGACGTCATTGCACATCAGCCAACTTGATGGTCGATTTCTTCAATATTGGAGGCTTGATCTGATCACATGGTCTTCTAGACAAATGTTCCCCTATCAGTTAGTGATCCATAGCCGTTGGAATCAGCTCATTTGCTGATGTGTATCGGACGATATGGGCAAAATGCGAAAACTGGTCAGGACAGACGTCATTGCACATCAGCCAACTTGATGGTTGATTTCGCTAGGGAAAACGACTCCGTTTCAAGAAGTGTAAAACATGAAAAAGATAGATATGCCTCTTAACTTTGCACGGTTACAATTTCAGCCTTATTGCTTCAGTGAAACTCCAGATATAGCTGATATGGCAAAAGGTGTCGGAACTGGAACTGAACTGGATTTGCCCTTAATTCTAGTAATCTGAAATCACTCAAAGAAACTTGTGAAAAACACCAAATTACATAAAAATATAAAAGATCATAAACACAATTAGACTAAACAATAATAACTCGTATTTGACACAAAACAATAATAAAACATAACTAAAAACTATATAATTATACGAGTTATCACACCCCCACAATTAGATTGTTGCTAGTCCCTAGCAACGACTCAATAAAATAAGAAAATCTAATCTAATCCATTTTCGTAGGAAATCACGGTGGCACTTAGCATGTGACACAAGCCTTTAAACCCCTAGGTGTCCCTAGTGGACGAGTTTAGTCTCGTGAGGGTTTACTAGAACGATACCCACAAACATTGAAAAACTAAAATATAAATAAACTACATATACTAAAAATATTTACTCCTAATCCTTTCAATACAAATTAGAGACAATCTTTGAACAAGTCTTATAAACAAATCAATAGCTTAAAGAATTTCACAAAAAATCATACTTGAATGTAAATTGTTTGAGTTAAGCCAATATTAACATAACATATTTCAATCAAAATAGTGCACATTCAAACTTAATCTCAACTACTCACATGGGATACCCTCATGATTTTCACTCTTTAAAGTAGTGGTGAAGTGTTTACACTCAATCAATCTCATGAAAACAGTTCTACCATATTCTTGCTTGTCCACCTATTCTCCACTATTTAGATCATACAACTTCATGAATCAAGAGGTCTTTAATCAAGGTTGTAATGGGGCCAAGGGGTTTGTAATGTGGTTGAAGAACAAAAGGATAAAGATATCACAAAGGTTCCAAAGAGTTCATAAAGTTTCGAGACATAAAAAGATCATACAAATAAAACTTCTCAAAACTCTTATAAAGCACATAATAACATAGGCTAAATATTCATGTTGAGCCTTTGCATCATTCTAACCAACTTTGTAACATCTTTTTCTTTACTTTAACTAGAAGTTCAAGAGAAGATTTTTTTTTTTTTTTTTTTTATATGAGAATGTATTTGACAATGATCCCTTTCTTTTTCTCTTGACTTTTTTCTTTCTTTTCCCCCCACACTTATTTCTTGTTTCTAACCCAAATTTTCAATAAATCTTCTTTGTCTTTGCAACTTGTCTCAAAACATGCTAATTCATCTTTTGGAACAAAGGTAAAGATATAAGTATATTTAGGTTAGGGACAAGTTATGGTTACCAAAGATACAGCTTATTCAATGTAGGCTCAAATTGGTTCACTAAGGGTGTGTTCTCTTGGAACATTAATAATGGATGGCTGTTTGGCTCTGGTTATAATCCTAATGTCTCTATCATATTCATGTTGTCACATGTATCAATATAGTCTCAAACGGTTTAAAGCAAGTTCTAGAGAATCATGTAATCATAAGAGCACTCAAGAAAGAAATTAGATTGATTTGTATAATGTATCAATCATTATAGGCTCAAAAACTCACAAGGATGATTATACAAGTCAGATTAAGTCTAAACATGCTTCTTTCTCAATCAACATATCATATTAACATTGGCTCATAAAAGATTGACATCAAGCTCAATTCTCATGAAAATCTTCTCACTAATAAATCTGTTTTAGACTTATGCAATTCATATCTCATCATAGTATTGAAAGTAACTAAAACACACTAAAAACACACTAAGTCTAAACATGCTTTTTTTTTTTTTTTTTTTTTTTTTTTTAGAAGATTAAATCAAACTGACAAGGTATGTCTCAAGTCTCCCTTACTCAGACCTTGTTCAGAATGAATACTTCTAAATGTCTTAAAACACAACAATTTTTTTTTTTTTATATTAGAAAAATATGTCCCTTACCCCCTACTAAAATATGACATTGTCCCCAATGTCAAATTTTAAAGGTAGAATTTAGGAGATATTACCTGCAGAGGTTGCTAACCACTTATTATAACTGAGACACAACAAGCAAAATGTTAGATAATGTCACAAAGACAAAGTGCAATCCACTCCTTGCTCGTCCATATCTCTTTTTCTTTTTCCGAGCGTTTGCGAAACAACCGTAGCAGATAAACACTCATAAGCTTGGAGCTTTTTGAGTAAATCTTCAATGGTACTGTAGCAGATAAACACTCATAAACAACCGTGTGCTGCTGTAGCGACTGCTCCCATTAAACCCGTACTACCGCCTCCATAAATCAAGTGGATCTTTTGTTGGGCAAGTATTACTCCAACTCTTATGGCTTCATCAGCGAATATGTTATTTTTCCCTGGATAAGCACCTCCAAAGACACAAATTTTTTTAATGCGCTGGGACGAAGTACTTTCCATTTTTTTTTTTCGAGTGCCTGAAAGAGAATGAGTACATGGTGTAATATATAAAGGACTGAGTAGTGAATCAGACAAGAGTAATAATGTCGCCGAAAGTGTATCTGACCTGTCAGAAGAAAATATTAACCTAACAAAAGATTTTGCGTGATTTCAGGAAAAAAATCAAAAAGAGAAGAAAAAATCAACCGTAAAAGACAAATAAAAAAAACGAGAATAATTACACAAATCGAACAACACGTAAATTAAACCAAAATAAAGTTATTGCAAATCAAACCAAAAACTAAGAAGTCATTTATTGTAGTTGTGATTGTGGCTCACATCTTCCTCTGGTTTTACGTCCAGAAACGGCTTAAACGCCTTCTATGAGTCGAGGATATGCTTCCCATCCAGTTTTCTTACAAGCTGGCAAACAGGGTCTTTTAACATCAGATTCCCAAGATGTTGCCATTCCCTTTGGAATTGCGGCCATAAATCGAGAATTTCTCTTTGTACGTCTCCACTAGGATGCGTCTCAAGAGAAAGTTGGATATTACCCAAATTCTCCTTACTCAGTCCATCCTTAATGAATTCAATTTTATCATCTCGATTAGAGGACGGAATCCCAATAGAACGTCATTTACCGTTACACGTCCATCGTGCACATTTGTGGCAATTTGAACTCATGCGCTTTGCTCGTCGCTTCTTTGCAAAAGTGCTTCTACCTGTACCTGGTAAATGCAAAACAGGAAGATATTCATCTTCACGTACCTTGGCTTCAATTATCCAACGTATGTCTTCAGGAATCCCTTTGTGCATAAGCATTCTTAATCTTTCAAATCAAACTTGGTAAAGCTTCAGTAAAATATTTCGAGGAAAAGGAGGAAATCATTTTTGCAATCTTGTGAGAATATCTTCCATCCTGAAAAAAGAAAAAAAAAACTGAAAGAGAAATTGAAAGAGAAATTTATATACAATATCAGTTTTGTGGGTAGCTGATGGAACCGACTTAAATAATCACGGAGTACCGTTATCCGCCATTTAACCGGGGTTAAAAAAATAAAAATTATATTTACATCTAGTTATTTTCAAAACAAGGATCAGAAAGAAAAACAACATAAAAAGACTCAAAAATAAAACACTCTATATAAAATCCTAAATTCTTCCCCCCACACATAATTCTTACATTGTCATTAATGTAATGCTATTAATCCCAAATGAAAGAATCATGTGTAAGTGAAAAGAACTAATAAACAAAATAAACTTATGCAGCCTAAATGAACTTAGAAACACTAAACACAATTAGCAAAGAATCATAAGAAAAAGATAAAGAAAAAGAGAGCAAATCTGAGGATGGCAGTTTGGCAATGCTTTCATTAATTAGGCTGCCTCCGCCAATTAGCACTTGATTGATTGTTTTCAGCCTAGCCAATTCCCCTTCTTGGCTTTTTAGGATCTTTTGGCTTAGACATGAAACTTCTCGGATTTTTGCGTTTTGGAGGAAGTTTTCTTTGCAAAACAGCCAATGCCTTCTCCCCCACACGTATTATTTCATCATTCTTGGTGGGGTATAACTCTTTGAGGAATTGTGCATATCTTGGTACTTGTCTAATGGCATCCACAAGCAAGCTGTTTAAGGTTTCCAAAAATTGTTGTTCATGTTCCTCCTTCTTGGACTTTGCAAATCTGCTAGGAAAAAGTGGAGAAGGAACATTAGTAGAAATAAGAACCTTAAAAGCTACCTGAGGTGTCAAAGTACTCTCAATTTGAATGGTGGCTTCATTATCCTCAAGAAGTGAATCCATCTTTGGTTTTATCTCATCCTCATCTTGTTCCTCATTTCTTAAGGTCACAATAGTAGCATTCTCTTTTGGGTTAATCACCGTTTGGGAAGGGAGTGCTAGAGATCTTTCTGCTACTAATTCCACCATACTACTAGCCAATAGGCTCATTTGCCTTTCCAAACTCTGGATGCTTGCCCTTGTTTCCTGTTGAAATTGCAAAGTATTAGTAACAAGAGAATCGACAAGATCTTCTAAAGAAGTACCTGAGTTTTGAGTCATATGTAGTGGCTGAAAAAGATCTGGTTCTTGAGACCATGATTGATTAAATCTAGATGGATGAGTGTAATTGGCATAAGGATCTACTTCTTGGTAATTTTTCGAGTAGCCATAATTAGTATGATCCCACCATCCCTCATGGTAAGTGTTTGAGTAATGATCATACTGTTGGTCTTGGAACACTTGATGGCCTTGACATCCTCCCATGGCAAATTGTTGAACTGGGAAGGTGAGATTGGCTTGTTGATTCTCCATGTTCATGTATGCCACCAACTCTTCAAGTGTTAGATTGCTCAATTCCATCGTTTTTATTTTTATTTTTATTTTTTTTATTTTTCAAAATTTGATAAGAAAAACCCGTATGTACAAGAAAACAAAACTCATTAGAACTGAAAATAAGAATAAACCAAGTAACAAATAAACTAAAGAAACAATCCCCGGCAACGGCGCCAAAAATTTGATGCACCCAAAAGAGTGTATCTTATTTAACCTTGCACTAAAAAGATAATAGTTAGCAAGGGTCGAGTCCTCAGGGATTGGGTTTTAGTTTATAAGTTAATAGTTTAAAACTTAAATTCAAGAACAATAAAAGAAAAGGGGTTTTTGAAGCCAGATTTAAACTAAAGTAAATAATAAGAAGAAGATGCAAGGCGGTATAACCAGCCAATAAAAATATATATACTAAATTAGGCGGTATAACCAGCCAATAAAAATATATATACTAAATTAGGCGGTATAACCAGCTGATAACTCGTATAATTATATAGTTTTTAGTTATGTTTTATTATTGTTTTGTGTCAAATACGAGTTATTATTGTTTAGTCTAATTGTGTTTATGATCTTTTATATTTTTATGTAATTTGGTGTTTTTCACAAGTTTCTTTGAGTGATTTCAGATTACTAGAATTAAGGGCAAATCCAGTTCAGTTCCAGTTCCGACAGCTTTTTCCATATCAGCTATATCTCGAGTTTCACTGAAGCAATAAGGCTGAAATTTTAACCGTGCAAAGCTAAGAGGCATATCTATCTTTTTCATGTTTTACACTTCTTGAAACGGAGTCGTTTTGCCTAGCGAAATCAACCATCAAGTTGGCTGATGTGCAATGACGTCTGTCCTGAGCAGTTTTCGCATTTTTACCATATCGTCCGATACACATCAGCAAATGAGCTGATTCCAACGGCTATGGATCACTAACTGATAGGGGAACATTTGTCTAGAAGACCATGTGATCAGATAAAGCCTTCAAGATTGACAAAATCGACCATCAAGTTGGCTGATCAAAATTGTCATACAATATGACGAAAATTGTTAGAAAAATGCACCCACCTATTATACCTACCTTTGAAATTTGTAAAACTTGTCTCTTGTCATTTAGCCCTCCAAAATGTGTATAAATATAGGGCCTTGGATGATTGTAGAGGATCATATTGTACATAGGTAGGATATTAGCCATTTTAATAAAATTCTCTAAGTTTTCTTCTTCTTTCTTTTCTCTAGTTTTCTTTTTCTTTAGAGAGAGCAAGAGGTTGGATAATTAATATTCTTCCTCTTCTTCTTTCTTTCTTTTATTTTCTTCTTAGATTTTCTTTAATTTTATGTTTATGTTTATAATGCCTATGCTAGGCTAAACTTCTATTTGGTTAAGGGTGATTTCAAAGCCCTAGACATGTTTTATGATTGATTTTCAGATTCTATCTATCATTAATTTTCTATCAAAGTTGCTTATGTTCTTCTACAAGAATTGTTCATGATGTTGTCTTGATTTGTTTAGGTGTACAACTAGATAGATCTTGATAATTATCTATTGCTAGTTTAGGAGTCTTGATCCGTGTAATTGTCTTGATTTCCTATTCATAAGTGGCAATTTGTGATTAATGATTATGGTCAAGTTTTCAATAATTGCAAAGTGGAACATAACCTAAGTTGAACAATCCGAGCTTATGTGTTTGTTGCTTAGATCAACCTATCTTTCTCATCATAAAGCTGCCATTAAATTGAATTTAGAGAGCTTATTCTAGGTTTTTTAATGGTTAGAGATTAAATAGAGAGCTTGTTCTATTTAACGACAAACTAAGGAAAGATTGGGATAACAGAGCTTGTTGTTATCTACGGTTGTTAACTTTGATAGTTGGTTGATATTGATAGATCTGAAATTGATTCTTAATGATGTCTAGTGGTGGAGAATGAAACCTTAACCATATTTTTCATATTTGATTCTTCTTACTTACTTGTTTTCTTACTTTTCTAGTTTGCTTATTTTTAAAAGTATATTTATTTTTATTGGCTGGTTATACCGCCTAATTTGTATATTAACTTTGTTTTACTTTTATTGGCTGGTTATACCGCCTAATTTAGTATATATATTTTTATTGGCTGGTTATACCGCCTAATTTAGTATATATATTTTTATTGGCTGGTTATACCGCCTTGCATCTTCTTCTTATTATTTACTTTAGTTTAAATCTGGCTTCAAAAACCCCTTTTCTTTTATTGTTCTTGAATTTAAGTTTTAAACTATCAACTTATAAACTAAAACCCAATCCCTGAGGACTCGACCCTTGCTAACTACTATACTTACAATTGATCTTTTTAGTGCAAGGTTAAATAAGATACACTCTTTTGGGTGCATCACCAGCCAATAAAAGTAAAACAAAGTTAATATACAAATTAGGCGGTATAACCAGCCAATAAAAATAAATATACTTTTTAAAATAAGCAAACTAGAAAAGTAAGAAAACAAGTAAGTAAGAAGAATCAAATATGAAAAATATGGTTAAGGTTTCATTCTCCACCACTAGACATCATTAAGAATCAATTTCAGATCTATCAATATCAACCAACTATCAAAGTTAACAACCGTAGATAACAACAAGCTCTGTTACCCCTATCTTTCCTTAGTTTGTCGTTAAATAGAACAAGCTCTCTATTTAATCTCTAACCATTAAACAACCTAGAATAAGCTCTCTAAATTCAATTTAATGGCAGCTTTATGATGAGAAAGATAGGTTGATCTAAGCAACAAACACATAAGCTCGGATTGTTCAACTTAGGTTATGTTCCACTTTGCAATTATTGAAAACTTGACCATAATCATTAATCACAAATTGCCACTTATGAATAGGAAATCAAGACAATTACACGGATCAAGACTCCTAAACTAGCAATAGATAATTCTCAAGATCTATCTAGTTGTACACCTAAATAAATCTAGACAA
Source organism: Fremontodendron californicum (assembly GCA_030761205.1). Classification (NCBI taxonomy): domain Eukaryota; kingdom Viridiplantae; phylum Streptophyta; class Magnoliopsida; order Malvales; family Malvaceae; genus Fremontodendron; species Fremontodendron californicum. The sequence goes on from JAULJL010000009.1 coordinate 27,923,970, forward strand.
CATCATGAACAATTCTTGTAGAAGAACATAAGCAACTTTGATAGAGAATTAATGATAGATAGAATCTGAAAATCAATCACAAAACATGTCTAGGGCTTTGAAATCACCCTTAACCAAATAGAAGTTTAGCCTAGCATAGGCATTGTAAACATAAACATAAAATTAAAGAAAATCTAAGAAGAAAATAAAAGAAAGAAAGAAGAAGAAGAAGAATATTAATTATCCAACCTCTTGCTCTTTCTAAAGAAAAAGAAAACTAGAGAAAAGAAAGAAGAAGAAAACTTAGAGAATTTTATTACAATGGCTAATATCCTACCTATGTACAATATGATCCTCTACAATCATCCAAGGCCCTCTATTTATACACATTTTGGAGGGCTAAATGACAAGAGACAAGCTTTACAAATTTCAAAGGTAGGTATAATAGGTGGGTGCATTTTTCTAACAATTTTCGTCATATTGTATGACAATTTTGATCAGCCAACTTGATGGTCGATTTTGTCAATATTGGAGGCCTGATCTGATCACATGGTCTTCTAGAAAAATGTTCCCCTATGAGTTACTGATCCATAGCCGTTGGAATCAGCTCATTTTCTGATGTGGAGAAGAATATATGGGCAAAATACGAAAACAGGTCAGCACAGACGTCATTGCACATCAGCCAACTTGATGGTCGATTTCCTCAATATTGGAGGCTTGATCTGATCACATGGTCTTCTAGACAAATGTTCCCCTATCAGTTAGTGATCCATAGCCGTTGGAATCAGCTCATTTGCTGATGTGTATCGGACGATATGGGCAAAATGCGAAAACTGGTCAGGACAGACGTCATTGCACATCAGCCAACTTGATGGTTGATTTCGCTAGGGAAAACGACTCCGTTTCAAGAAGGGTAAAACATGAAAAAGATAGATATGCCTCTTAACTTTGCACGGTTAAAAGTTCAGCCTTATTGCTTCAGTGAAACTCCAGATATAGCTGATATGGCAAAAGGTGTCGGAACTGGAACTGAACTGGATTTGCCCTTAATTCTAGTAATCTGAAATCACTCAAAGAAACTTGTGAAAAACACCAAATTACATAAAAATATAAAAGATCATAAACACAATTAGACTAAACAATAATAACTCGTATTTGACACAAAACAATAATAAAACATAACTAAAAACTATATAATTATACGAGTTATCAATAATCCTTAGCAAACATCTCGGAATGTGGAATGCTAAAGGGGAACTAGCCTTGAGTGACCATGTGGAAGGGGCACTAGAATCTTTACACTCACTTGCACCTAAAGATGCAAGGTTTGATGTTTCATTTATTGATTTGCAATTATCTAATGAGAAACTTCTACCTTCCATTTTGCAGGCACCAACTTTAGAGTTGAAACCACTACCGAACCACTTGAAATATGTGTTCTTAGGTGAAAAGGACACATTACCTGTCATCATTGACAAAGAGCTCACACCTTTGCAAGAAGAGCGACTTATCCGGGTGCTTAGAGAGCATAAAACAGCAATTGGTTGGACAATTGCCGATATCAAGGGAATAAGCCCATCCATGTGCATGCACCGGATTTTGTTAGAGGAGGGGTCCAAACCAACAAGAGAAGCACAAAGAAGATTGAACCCTCCTATGATGGAGGTTGTGAAAAAGGAGATACTGAAGCTCCTAGATGTTGGAGTGATCTATCCTATCTCGGATAGCAAATGGGTGAGCCTAGTCCAAGTGGTTCCAAAGAAATCAGGTGTAACGGTGGTAACAAATAATGAGAATGAACTTGTTCCTACTAGGATTCAAACAGGATGGCGAGTTTGTATTGATTATCGTAAACTTAATTCCACAACTCTCAAAGACCACTTTCCTTTACCTTTTATTGATCAAATGCTTGAAAGGTTAGCTGGCCATTCTCATTATTGTTTTCTTGATGGTTTTTCAGGTTATAATCAGATAGCCATTGCTCCGGAGGACCAAGAGAAAACAACATTCACATGTCCATTTGGTACTTTTGCATACCGGCGTATGCCATTTGGTCTTTGTAATGCACCAGCTACATTCCAAAGGTGTATGGTTAGCATATTTTCAGATTATGTAGAGAGCATCATAGAAGTGTTTATGGATGATTTTAGTGTCTATGGTGATTCTTTTGATAGATGTCTAGAGAACCTTACACTTATACTTGAAAGATGCATGGAAACTAACCTTGTTTTGAATTGGGAAAAATGTCACTTTATGGTAGAACAAGGAATAGTTTTGGGCCATGTTATTTCTTCTAGAGGGATAGAGGTTGATAAGTCTAAAATAGATATTATGCATTCTTTACCACCTCCCACAAATGTGAGAGAGGTTCGTTCTTTTCTTGGACATGCAGGTTTCTATAGGAGATTTATCAAAGACTTCTCAAAGATCACATTACCTCTTTGCAAGCTACTACAAAAAGATGTGGTTTTCCACTTTGATGACAAATGCAAAGAGGCGTTTGAAACATTGAAGGGACTCTTAACATCAGCTCCTATCATCCAACCACTAGATTGGAATGTACCTTTTGAAATCATGTGTGATGCTAGTGACTATGCCATTGGAGCTGTTTTGGGCCAACGGGTTGGCAAAGCCTCACATGCCATTTATTATGCCTCCCGAACTCTTAATGATGCTCAATTGAACTATTCCACTACTGAAAAAGAACTTTTGGCTATTGTATTTGCTTTAGAAAAATTTCGATCTTATTTAATTGGTACTAAAGTAATTGTATATTCTGACCATGCAGCCCTTAAGTACTTACTCACTAAGAAGGAGGCCAAACCAAGGTTGATTAGATGGATACTTCTCTTACAAGAGTTTGATTTGGAGATAAAAGATAAGAGAGGTAGTGACAACCTGGTTGCGGACCATCTTAGCCGTTTAGTTCATGAAGAGGATGCACTACCCTTGAATGAGAACTTTCCGGATGAGCAACTTCTTTTTATAAGTACAACAACTCCTTGGTATGCCGATATTGTTAATTACTTGGTTACCAAGAAGTTGCCACAAGAGTTGACACAAGCTCAAAGAAATAAGATCAAGAGTGATGCCAAATATTACATATGGGATGATCCTTACCTTTGGAAGCATTGCTCCGATCAGATTATAAGAAGGCGTGTACTCGAATCTGAATTTCAATCTATTCTCACCTTTTGTCACTCTTATGCATGTGGAGGACACTTTGGATCCAAAAGAACAGCCATGAAAGTTCTTGATTCTGGATTTTATTGGCCTACTATATTCAAAGATGCATACCTCTTTTGAAAGTCATGTGATCGTTGCCAAAGAACAGTTAACTTAGGTGCTAGAAATCAAATGCCTCAAACTCCAATACTTATTGTTGAAATTTTTGATGTATGGGGCATGGATTTCATGGGACCTTTTCCTTCTTCTTTTGGTAATCTTTATATTTTACTTGCCGTTGATTATGTTTCAAAGTGGGTGGAAGCAAAATCCACTAGGACTAATGATTCTAAAGTGGTTTCAGATTTTGTCAAGACTAACATCTTTGCTAGGTTTGGAACGCCAAAGGCCATAATCAGCGATAGAGGTACTCACTTTTGCAATAGGACTATGGAAACACTTTTGAGGAAGTATAACATCACACACAAGGTCTCCACCTCATATCATCCTCAAACTAGTGGGCAAGCTGAAGTGTCAAACCGAGAAGTTAAGTCCATCCTTGAAAAGACAGTTAATCCAAATAGGAAGGATTGGAGTTCACGACTTGATGATGCACTTTGGGCTTATAGGACAGCATATAAGACACCCATTGGTATGTCTCCTTATCGACTTGTTTATGGTAAGCCTTGTCATCTTCCGGTTGAATTGGAACATAAATCATATTGGGCTATCAAACAATGCAACATGAAGATGGATGAGACAGGAAAGAAAAGAAAACTTGACCTACAAGAATTAGAGGAGATAAGGAATGATGCCTATCAGAATTCTAGGATTTACAAGGAAAAGACTAAGGCATTCCATGACAAGATGATATCAAGAAAGGAATTTGTTGTTGGACAAAAAGTTCTTCTCTTCCATTCACGCCTTAAGTTATTTCCAGGTAAGTTACGTTCTCGTTGGGTTGGACCTTTTGTTATTACTAATGTATTTACTCATGGTGCAGTTGAAATCCAAAGCCCAAAAACAGATAAGGCATTCAAAGTGAATGGTCATAGATTGAAGCCTTACTATGAGAACTTTCCAATACAAGATGTGGAGGAGTTTCCACTTTTTGAGCCAAATTATGTTGAATAATAATGGCATGGGTCTAAGTCAGGCTGAGGACAATAAACCAAGCGCTTCTTGGGAGGCAACCCAAAAAGGACGGAGAGCATCTATTATATCAGATTTGCATATTCCTTACTCTCCATCATTCTATATTTTATTTTATTTTCTTTTCTTTTGTTTAATAGTTCTTTTCTCTTACATATAATTCTTGCATTGGGGGATAATAGCATTACATTGAGGACAATGTAAAAAAATTATGTGTGGGGGGGAAGAATTTAGGATTTTATTTAGAGTGTTTTGTTTTTGAGTTTTTTTTTTTTGTTGTTTTTAGTGTGTTTTAGTTACTTTCAATACTATGATGAGATATGAATTGCATAGGTCTAAAACTAGTTTAGTAGTGAGAAGATTTTTCATGAGAATTGAGCTTGATATCAACCTTTTTATGAGCCAATGTTAATATGATATGTTGATTGAGAAAGAAGCATGTTTAGACTTAATCTGACTTGTATAATCATCCTTGTAAGTTTTTGAGCCTATAATGATTGATGCATTATACAAATCAATCTAATTTCTTTCTTGAGTGCTCTTATGATTACATGATTCAATAGAACTTGCTTTAGACCTTGTTGAGACTATATTGATGCATGTGACAACATGAATATGATAGAGGCATTAGGATTTTTAGCCAGGGCCAAACAGCCATCCCTTATCGATGTTCCAAGAGAACACACCCTTAGTGAACCAATTTGAGCCTACATTGAATAAGCTATCTCTTTGGTAACCATAACTTGTCCCTAACCTAAATATACTTATATCTTTACCTTTGTTCCAAAGATGAATTAGCATGTTTTGAGACAAGTTGCAAAGACAAGGAAGATCTATTGAAAATTTGAGTTAGAAACAAGAAATAAGTGTGGGGGGAAAAGAAAAGAAAAGTCAAGAGAAAAAGAAATGGAATACTGGCAAATATATTCCTATGTAAGAAAAAATATGAATCATCTCTTGAATTTGTGGAAAAAGAAAAAGATGTTACAAAATTGTTTAGAATGAAGAAAAGGCCCAACATGAATATTCGGCCTAGGTGACTATGTACTTGTAAAGTGTTTTGAGAAGTTTCTTTGTATGATCTTATTATGTCTCTAAACTTTATGAACTCTTTGGAACCCTTGTGATATCTTTATCCTTTTGTTCTTCAACCACATTACAAACCCCTTGGCCCCATTACAACCTTGATTAAAGACCTCTTGATTCATGAAGTTGTATGATCTAAATAGTGGAGAATAGGTGGACAAGCAAGAATATGGTAGAACTGTTTTCATGAGATTGATTGAGTGTAAACACTTCACCACTACTTTAAAGAGTGAAAATCATGAGGGTATCCCATGTGAGAAGTTGAGATTAAATTTGAACATGCACTATTTTGATTGAGATATGTTATGTTAATTTTAGCTTAACTCAAACCATTTACTATCAAGCATGATTTTTTGTGAAACTCTTTAAGCTATTGATTAGTTTATAAGACTTGTTCAATGATTGTCTCTAATTTGTATTGAAAGAGGATTAGATTAGGTTTTATTATTTTGTCGCTATTTGATTTTGCTCGAGGACTAGATGTAAATATAATTTTTATTTTATTTTAACCCCGGTTAAATGGCGGATAACGGTACTCCGTGATTATTTAAGTCGTTTCCATCAGCTACCCACAAAACTGATATTGTATATAAATTTCTCTTTCAATTTCTCTTTCATTTTTTCAGGATGGATGATATTCTCACAAGATTGCAGAAACAATTTCCTCCTTTTCCTCGAAATATTTTACTGAAGCTTTACCAAGTTCGATTTGAAAGATTAAGAATGCTTATGCACAAAGGGATTCCTGAAGACATACGTTGGATAATTGAAGCCAAGGTACGTGAAGATGAATATCTTCCTGTTTTGCATTTACCAGGTACAGGTGATAACTCGTATAATTATATAGTTTTTAGTTATGCTTTATTATTGTTTTGTGTCAAATACGAGTTATTATTGTTTAGTCTAATTGTGTTTATGATCTTTTATATTTTTATGTAATTTGGTGTTTTTCACAAGTTTATTTGAGTGATTTCAGATTACTAGAATTAAGGGCAAATCCAGTTCAGTTCCAGTTCCGACACCTTTTGCCATATCAGCTATATCTGGAGTTTCACAGAAGCAATAAGGCTGAAACTTTAACCGTGCAAAGTTAAGAGGCATATCTATCTTTTTCATGTTTTACACTTCTTGAAACGGAGTCGTTTTCCCTAGCGAAATCGACCATCAAGTTGGCTGATGTGCAATGACGTCTGTGCTGACCAGTTTTGGTATTTTGACCATATCTTCTGATCCACATCAGAAAATGAGCTGATTCCAACGGCTATGGATCACTAACTGATAGGGGAACATTTTTCTAGAAGACCATGTGATCAGATCAAGCCTCTAATATTGACAAAATCGACCATCAAGTTGGCTGATCAAAATTGTCATACAATATGACGAAAATTGTTAGAAAAATGCACCCACCTATTATACCTACCTTTGAAATTTGTAAAGCTTGTCTCTTGTCATTTAGCCCTCCAAAATGTGTATAAATAGAGGGCCTTGGATGATTGTAAGAGAGATGCTAGATTGGTAGGATATTAGCCATTGTAATAAAATTCTCTAAGTTTTCTTCTTCTTTCTTTTCTCTAGTTTTCTTTGTCTTTATTTTCTTCTTCTTCTTTCTTTCTTTTATTTCCTTCTTAGATTCTCTTTAATTTTATGTTTATGTTTACAATGCCTATGCTAGGCTAAACTTCTATTTGGTTAAGGGTGATTTCAAAGCCCTAGACATGTTTTATAATTGATTTTCAGATTCTATCTATCATTAATTTTCTATCAAAGTTGCTTATGTTCTTCTACAAGAATTGTTCATGATGTTGTCTTGATTTGTTTAGGTGTACAACTAGATAGATCTTGATAATTATCTATTGCTAGATTAGGAGTCTTGATCCGTGTAATTGTCTTAATTTCCTATTCATAAGTGGCAATTTGTGAGTAATGATTATGGTCAAGTTTTCAATAATTGCAAAGTGGAACATAACCTAAGTTGAACAATCCGAGCTTATGTGTTTGTTGCTTAGATCAACCTATCTTTCTCATCATAAAGCTGCCATTAAATTGAATTTAGAGAGCTTATTCTAGGTTGTTTAATGGTTAGAGATTAAATAGAGAGCTTGTTCTATTTAACGACAAACTAAGGAAAGATTGGGATAACAGAGCTTGTTGTTATCTACGGTTGTTAACTTTGATAGTTGGTTGATATTGATAGATCTGAAATTGATTCTTAATGATGTCTAGTGGCGGAGAATGAAACCTTAACCATATTTTTCATATTTGATTCTTCTTACTTACTCGTTTTCTTACTTTTCTAGTTTGCTTATTTTTAAAAGTATATTTATTTTTATTGGCTGGTTATACCGCCTAATTTGTATATTAACTTTGTTTTATTTTTATTGGCTGGTTATACCGCCTAATTTAGTATATATATTTTTATTGGCTGGTTATACCGCCTTACATCTTGTTCTTATTATTTACTTTAGTTTAAATCTGGCTTCGAAAACCCCTTTTCTTTTATTGTTTTCTTTGAACGTAAGTTATAAACTAATAACTCATAGATTAAAACCCAATCCTGAGGACTCGAGCCTTGCTAATCATTATACTTACAATTGATCTTTTTAGTGCAAGGTTAAATAAGATACACTCTTTTGGGTGCATCAAATTTTTGGCGCCGTTGCCGGGGATTGCTTTCTTTAGTTTATTTGTTACTTGGTTTATTCTTATTTTCAGTTCTAATTAGTTTTATTTTCTTGTACATACAAGTTTTTCTTTTCAAATTAAAAAAAAAATAAAAAAAATAAAAAACAATGGAATTGAGCAATCTAACACTTGAAGAGTTGGTGGCATACATGAACATGGAGAATCAACAAGCCAATCTCACCTCCCCAGTTCAACAATTGGCCATGGGAGGATGTCAAGGCCATCAAGTGTTCCAAGACCAACAGTATGATCATTACTCAAACACTTACCATGAGGGATGGTGGGATCATACTAATTATGGCTACTCGAAAAATTACCAAGAAGTAGATCCTTATGCCAATTACACTCATCCATCTAGCTTCAATCAATCATGGTCTCAAGAACCAGATCTTTTTCAACCACCACATATGACTCAAAACTCAGGTACTTCTTTAGAAGATCTTGTCTATTCTCTTGTTACTGATTCTTTACAATTTCAACAGGAAACAAGGGCAAGCATCCAGAGTTTGGAAAAGCAAATGAGCCAATTGGCTAGTAGTATGGTGGGATGGGTAGCACAAAGATCTGAAGAACTCCCAGCCCAAACGATGGTTAACCCAAAGGAGAATGCTACTATTGTGACCTTGAAGAATGAGGAACAAGATGAGGATGAAACAAAATTAGAGATGGATTCTATTCTTGAGGATAATGAAGCCAAAGATCCAAATAAGAGTATTTCGGCACCTGAGGTAACGTTTAAGGTTTCACTTTTTACTAATGTTTCTTCTCCTCCTTTTCCTAGTAGATTTACAAAGTTCAAGGAGGAAGAACATGAACAACACATGCCGGAAACCTTAAACAACTTGTTTGTGGAGGTCATTCAACAAGTATCAAAATATGCTCTATTCCTCGATGACATATGCACCACAAAGGATGATGGAATAATCCTTGTAATGGAGAATGCATCCACTGTTGTGCAAAGAAAGTTTCCTCTCAAACGCATAAATTTGGGAAATTTCATGTATGAGCCTGACAAGCCTAAAATGCCAAGAAGGGGTGTTGGTTAGGTTCAAAACACTAAATCAAGTGCTAATTAGGGGAGGCAGCCTAATTAGTGAAAGCATTGCCAAACTGCCATCCTCAGATTTGCTCTCTTTTTCTTTATCTTTTTCTTATGTTTCTTTGCTAATTGTGTTTAGTGTTTCTAAGTTCATTTAGGCTGCATAAGTTCATTTTGTTTATTAGTTCTTTTCACTTACACATGATTCTTTCATTTGGGATTAATAGCATTACATTAATGACAATGTAAAAATTATGTGTGGGGGGAAGAATTTAGGATTTTATTTAGAGTGTTTTGTTTTTGTGTCTTTTTATGTTGTTTTTCTTTCTGATCCTTGTTTTGAAAATAACTAGATGTAAATATAATTTTTAATTTTTTTAACCCCGGTTAAATGGCGGATAACGGTACTCCGTGATTATTTAAATCGGTTCCATCAGCTACCCACAAAACTGATATTGTATATAAATTTCTCTTCCAATTTCTCTTTCAATTTTTTTCATTTTTTTTTCAGGATGGATGATATTCTCACAAGATTGCAGAAACGATTTCCTCCTTTTCCTCGAAATGTTTTACTGAAGCTTTACCAAGTTCGATTTGAAAGATTAAGAATGCTTATGCACAAAGGGATTCCTGAAGACATACGTTGGATAATTGAAGCCAAGGTACGTGAAGATGAATATCTTCCTGTTTTGCATTTACCAGGTACAGGTAGAAGCACTTTTGCAAAGAAGCGACGAGCAAAGCGCATGAGTTCAAATTGCCACAAATGTGCACGATGGACGTGTAACGGTAAATGTCGTTCTATTGGGATTCCGTCCTCTAATCGAGATGATAAAATTGAATTCATTAAGGATGGACTGAGTAAGGAGAATTTGGGTAATATCCAACTTTCTCTTGAGACGCATCCTAGTGGAGACGTACAAAGAGAAATTCTTGATTTATGGCCGCAATTCCAAAGGGATTGGCAACATCTTGGGAATCTGATGTTAAAAGACCCTGTTTGCCAGCTTGTAAGAAAACTGGATGGGAAGCATATCCTCGACTCATAGAAGGCGTTTAAGCCGTTTCTGGACGTAAAACCAGAGGAAGATGCCAAATACACTTTCGGCGACACTATTACTCTTGACTTTTACGGTTGATTTTTCTTCTCTTTTTGATTTTCTTCCTGAAATCACGCAAAAATCTTTTGTTAGGTTAACATTTTCTTCTGACAGGTCAGATACACTTTCGGCGACATTACTACTCTTGTCTGATTCACTACTCAGTCCTCTATATATTACACCATGTACTCATTCTCTTTCAGGCACTCAAAAAAAAATGGAAAGTACTTCGTCCCAGCGCATTAAAAAAAATTTGTGTCTTTGGAGGTGCTTATCCAGGGAAAAATAACATATTTGCTGATGAAGCCATAAGAGTTGGAGTAATACTTGCCCAACAAAAGATCCAGTTGATTTATGGAGCTGGTAGTACGGGTTTAATGGGAGCAGTCGCTACAGCAGCACACGCCGGAGGAAGTCCAGTTCTAGGAATCGTGCCAAAACTATTCACAGATTTTTGTGGACCTACCGTCGGTAAGGAAATACAAGTCTGGAGTATCCCTGAACGGATGACAATCATGTACCATTGTGCCGATGCATTCATTGCTTTACCAGGAGGTCTGGGTACACTGGAAGAAATAGCTTGCGTGGCTTCTTGGTCATCTTTGGTCACAAAAAAGAAACCCATTGGTTTGCTTAATATTAATGGTTATTTTAGTAATTTGCTTTCATATTTAGATAATGCTGTGGATAATGGATTCATGTTTTCAGAGGCAAGGAGAACCATAATTTCTGCTACAACCATTGAAGATTTACTCAAAAAGCTCCAAGCTTATGAGTATTTATCTGCTACGGTTGTTTCGCAAACGCTCGGAAAAAGAAAAAGAGATATGGACGAGCAAGGAGTGGATTGCACTTTGTCTTTATGACATTATCTAACATTTTGTTTGTTGTGTCTCAGTTATAATAAGTGGTTAGCAACCTCTGCAGGTAATATCTCCTAAATTCTACCTTTAAAATTTGACATTGGGGACAATGTCATATTTTAGTAGGGGGTAAGGGACATATTTTGCTAATTTAAAAAAAAAAAAAAAAAAAAAAAAATTTTGTGTTTTAAGCCATTTAGAAGTATTTATTCTGAACAAGGTCTGAGTAAGGGAGACTTGAGACATACCTTGTCAGTTTGATTTCTTCTTTTCAAACAAAAAAAAAAAAGTTTGTTGTGTTTTAAGCAATTTAGAAGTATTCATTCTGAACAAGGTCTGAGTAAGGGAGACTTGAGACATACCTTGTCAGTTTGATTTTAATCTTTTTATGTTTACTTGTTAATTTTTGTTTAGTATTTTAGGATTATTTAGGTTGCATGAGTTTGTTTTGTTTTGAGTCTTAGTTGTTCCTATTCTTATGTTATTAGTTCTTTTCTCTTACACATGATTCTTTCATTTGGGTTAATAGACTTACATTGAGGACAATGTAAGAATTAAGTGTGGGGGGAAGGATTTAGGATTTCTTTTATTTTTGTCTACTATTTTTTTTATGAGTCTTTATTATTATTTTTAGTGTGTTTTAGTTCCTTTTCAATACTATGATGAGATATGAATTGCATAAGTCTAAAACAGATTTATTAGTGAGAAAATTTTCATGAGAATTAAGCTTGATACTAATTTTTATGAGCCAATGTTAATATGATATGTTGATTGAGAAATAAGCATGTTTAGACTTAATCTGACTTGTATAATCATCCTTGTGAGTTTTTGAGCCTATAATGATTGATGCATTATATAAATCAATCTAATTTCTTTCTTGAGTGCTCTTATGATTACATGATTCTCTAGAACTTGCTTTAGACCTTGTTGAGACTATATTGATGCATGTGACAACATGAATATGATAGAGGCATTAAGATTTTTAGCCAGGGCCAAACTGCCATCCCTTATTGATGTTCCAAGAGAACACACCCCTAGTGAGCCAATTTGAGCCTACATTGAATAAGCTATCTCTTTGGTAACCATAACTTGTCCCTAACCTAAATATACTTATATCCTTACCTTTGTTCCAAAGATGAATTAGCATGTTTTGAGACAAGTTGCAAAGACAAGGAAGATCTATTGAAAATTTGGGTTAGAAACAAGAAATAAGTGTGGGGGGGAAAGAAAAGAAAAGTCAAGAGAAAAAAAAAAAGAAAGAAATGGAATACTGGCAAATACATTCCTATGTAAAAAAAAAAATATGAATCATCTCTTGAATTTGGGGAAAAAGAAAAAGATGTTACAAAGTTGTTTAGAATGAAGAAAAGGCCCAACATGAATATCCGGCCTAGGTGACTATGTACTTGTAAAGAGTTTTGAGAAGATTCTTTGTATGATCTTATTATGTCTCTAAACTTTATGAACTCTTTGGAACCTTTGTGATATCTTTATCCTTTTGTTCTTCAACCACATTACAAACCCCTTGGCCCCATTACAACCTTGATTAAAGACCTCTTGATTCATGAAGTTGTATGATCTAAATAGTGGAGAATAGGTGGACAAGCAAGAATATGGTAGAACTGTTTTCATGAGATTGATTGAGTGTAAACACTTTACCACTACTTTAAAGAATGAAAATCATGAGAGTATCCCATGTGAGTAGTTGAGATTAAGTTTGAATATGCACTATTTTGATTGAAATATGTTATGTTAATATTGGCTTAACTCAAACAATTTACATTCAAGCATGATTTTTTGTGAAATTCTTTAAGCTATTGATTAATTTATAAGACTTGTTCAAAAATTGTCTCTAATGTGTATTGAAAGGATTAGGAATAAATATTTTTAGTATATGTAGTTTATTTATATTTTAGTTTTTCAATGTTTGTGGGTATCGTTTTAGTAAACCCTCACGAGACTAAACTCGTCCACTAGGGACACCTAGGGGTTTAAAGGCTTGTGTCACATGCTAAGTGCCACCGTGATTTCCTACGAAAGTGGATTAGATTAGATTTTCTTATTTTATTTTTATTGAGTCGTTGCTAGGGACTAGCAACAATCTAAGTGTGGGGGTGTGATAACTCGTATAATTATATAGTTTTTAGTTATGTTTTATTATTGTTTTGTGTCAAATACGAGTTATTATTGTTTAGTCTAATTGTGTTTATGATCTTTTATATTTTTATGTAATTTGGTGTTTTTCACAAGTTTATTTGAGTGATTTCAGATTACTAGAATTAAGGGCAAATCAAGTTCAGTTCCAGTTCCGACACCTTTTGCCATATCAGCTATATCTGGAGTTTCACTGAAGCAATAAGGCTGAAAGTTTAACCGTGCAAAGTTAAGAGGCATATCTATCTTTTTCATGTTTTACACTTCTTGAAACGGAGTCGTTTTCCCTAGCGAAATCGACCATCAAGTTGGCTGATGTGCAATGACGTCTGTGCTGACCAGTTTTGGTATTTTGACCATATCTTCTGATCCACATCAGCAAATGAGCTGATTCCAATGGCTATGGATCACTAACTGATAGGGGAACATTTTTCTAGCAGACCATGTGATCAGATCAAGCCTCTAATATTGACAAAATCGACCATCAAGTTGGCTGATCAAAATTGTCATACAATATGACGAAAATTGTTAGAAAAATGCACCCACCTATTATACCTACCTTTGAAATTTGTAAAGCTTGTCTCTTGTCATTTAGCCCTCCAAAATGTGTATAAATAGAGGGCCTTGGATGATTGTAAGAGAGATGGTAGATTGGTAGGATATTAGCCATTGTAATAAAATTCTCTAAGTTTTCTTCTTCTTTCTTTTCTCTAGTTTTCTTTTTCTTTATTTTCTTCTTCTTCTTTCTTTCTTTTATTTCCTTCTTAGATTCTCTTTAATTTTATGTTTATGTTTACAATGCCTATGCTAGGCTAAACTTCTATTTTGTTAAGGGTGATTTCAAAGCCCTAGACATGTTTTATAATTGATTTTTAGATTCTATCTATCATTAATTTTCTATCAAAGTTGCTTATGTTCTTCTACAAGAATTGTTCATGATGTTGTCTTGATTTGTTTAGGTGTACAACTAGATAGATATTGATAATTATCTATTGCTAGATTAGGAGTCTTGATCCATGTAATTGTCTTGATTTCCTATTCATAAGTGGCAATTTGTGATTAATGATTATGGTCAAGTTTTCAATAATTGCAAAGTGGAACATAACCTAAGTTGAACAATCCGAGCTTATGTGTTTGTTGCTTAGATCAACCTATCTTTCTCATCATAAAGCTGCCATTAAATTGAATTTAGAGAGCTTATTCTAGGTTGTTTAATGGTTAGAGATTAAATAGAGAGCTTGTTCTATTTAACGACAAACTAAGGAAAGATTGGGATAACAGAGCTTGTTGTTATCTACGGTTGTTAACTTTGATAGTTGGTTGATATTGATAGATCTGAAATTGATTCTTAATGATGTCTAGTGGTGGAGACTGAAACCTTAACCATATTTTTCATATTTGATTCTTCTTACTTACTTGTTTTCTTACTTTTCTAGTTTGCTTATTTTTAAAAGTATATTTATTTTTATTGGCTGGTTATACCGCCTAATTTGTATATTAACTTTGTTTTATTTTTATTGGCTGGTTATACCGCCTAATTTAGTATATATATTTTTATTGGCTGGTTATACCGCCTTACATCTTATTCTTATTATTTACTTTAGTTTAAATCTAGCTTCAAAAACCCATTTTCTTTTATTGTTTTCTTTGAACGTAAGTTATAAACTAATAACTCATAGATTAAAACCCAATCCCTGAGGACTCGACCCTTGCTAATCATTATACTTACAATTGATCTTTTTAGTGCAAGGTTAAATAAGATACACTCTTTTGGGTGCATCAACAGGTAGAAGCTACACTCTTTTGGGTGCATCAACAGGTAGAAGCACTTTTGCAAAGAAGCGACGAGCAAAGCGCATGAGTTCAAATTGCCACAAATGTGCACGATGGACGTGTAACGGTAAATGTCGTTCTATTGGGATTCCGTCCTCTAATCGAGATGATAAAATTAAATTCATTAAGGATGGACTGAGTAAGGAGAATTTGGGTAATATCCAACTTTCTCTTGAGACGCATCCTAGTGGAGACGTACAAAGAGAAATTCTTGATTTATGGCCGCAATTCCAAAGGGAATGGCAACATCTTGGGAATCTGATGTTAAAAGACCCTGTTTGCCAGTATGTAAGAAAACTGGATGGGAAGCATATCCTCGACTCATAAAAGGCGTTTAAGCCGTTTCTGGACGTAAAACCAGAGGAAGATGTGAGCCACAATCACAACTACAATAAATGACTTCTCAGCTTTTGGTTTGATTTGCAATAACTTTATTTCGGTTTAATTTACGTGTTGTTCGTTTTTTTTTTTTTTTTGCATTGGTCTTTTACGGTTGATTTTTCTTCTCTTTTTGATTTTCTTCCTGAAATCACGCAAAAATCTTTTGTTAGGTTAACATTTTCTTCTGACAGGTCAAATACACTTTCGGCGACATTATTACTCTTGTCTGATTCACTACTCAGTCCTCTATATATTACACCATGTACTCATTCTCTTTCAGGCACTCGAAAAAAAAATGGAAAGTACTTCGTCCCAGCGCATTGAAAAAATTTGTGTCTTTGGAGGTGCTTATCCAGGGAAAAATAAAATATTAGCTGATGAAGCCATAAGAGTTGGAGTAATACTTGCCCAACAAAAGATCCAGTTGATTTATGGAGGCGGTAGTACGGGTTTAATGGGAGCAGTCGCTACAGCAGCACACGCCGGAGGAAGTCCAGTTCTAGGAATCGTGCCAAAACTATTCACAGGTTTTTGTGGACCTACCGTGGGTAAGGAAATACAAGTCTGGAGTATCCCTGAACGGATGACAATCATGTACCATTGTGCCGATGCATTCATTGCTTTACCAGGAGGTCTGGGTACATTGGAAGAAATAGCTTGCGTGGCTTCTTGGTCATCTTTGGTCACAAAAAAGAAAACCATTGGTTTGCTTAATATTAATGGTTATTTTAGTAATTTGCTTTCATATTTAGATAATGCTGTGGAAAATGGATTCATGTTTTCAGAGGCAAGGAGAACCATAATTTCCGCTACAACCATTGAAGATTTACTCAAAAAGCTCCAAGCTTATGAGTATTTACCTGCTACGGTTGTTTCACAAACGCTCGGAAAAAGAAAAAGAGATATAGACAAGCAAGGAGTGGATTGCACTTTGTCTTTGTGACATTATCTAACATTTTGTTTGTTGTGTCTCAGTTATAATAAGTGGTTAGCAACCTCTGCAGGTAATATCTCCTAAATTCTACCTTTAAAATTTGACATTGGGGACAATGTCATATTTTAGTAGGGGGTAAGGGACATATTTTGCTAATATGTAAAAAAAAAAAAAACTAAAAAAAAAAATTATTGTTGTGTTTTAAGCCATTTAGAAGTATTCATTCTGAAGAAGGTCTGAGTAAGGGAGACTTGAGACATACCTTGTCAGTTTGATTTAATCTTTTCAAAAAAAATATATTGTTGTGTTTTAAGCCATTTAGAAGTATTCATTCTGAACAAGGTCTGAGTAAGGGAGACTTGAGACATACCTTGTCAGTTTGATTTAATCTTTTCAAAAAAAAAAAAAAAAACACTATCTGGTCCGTTTATTATCTGCATGTGTTTTACTACTTTCGTGTATGTATTTTTTATTTATTTAAGTATTAGTATAATCTTGGCAAGCATGTGGATAAAGCAATAGAGTTACAAAGGCTTTGATTAAGTTATCTAGGTTATTTTCAATTTGGTTTTCTGAAAATTGAATATTTTTGATGATCAAATGTCTTTGAGATTGTTTTTGGCAGATCGGTTCGATTTTTGTTGGAATGTGAATTCATGGTGAGCCTTTGGAAAGCCACGGAAAACTGGGAAGACATAGTAAATTTACTTTTTCTCTTCATTCCACATGCAGATTTAGGTCATCACATAGATGCTTGCATCTATACATGATCTGATCTTAGAACAAAGTCACTATCCAGAAAGCCCCTTATCTTTGCCCCCTTTACATTAGGAGCCCATAGGTTGTAAACCTTCGGGTTGGATCCCTAGATCTGAACTCCAGAAATTATGCCAAAGTGAACGGATACGATTCCGACCCCGATTCCCTCTTTATACTTTTATGATAATATTTGTGATCATTGGGTTTGGGATTGTGTGTTTCCTTCTTGTTTATTTTGTTATCTTTTGAAATCTGAAAAAAAAAGGGAATAATGCAAAAGAGGGTAGTTAGAATGAGTGACTGTTTTTAGAGTCGTGAACTTCGAACTTATTGATGCCAAAACAATGTTGTGATGAGTTGAGAAAAAGATGCTAAAAAAAAGAGTTGATGAAAATCTGTCTTGTTTGATCAATTGAATGAAAAGAAAGAAAAAGAAAGTATGGAATCCAATGTGATTTCTGAAAAAAAAAAAAAAAAAAAAAACAAGAATGATGATTATGAATAAATGTGATTGTGCATAAAAGATGTCCCAATGAGGGCACAAATCAAAAGAAAATCACTTGTGCTTAAAAAAAAAAAATCAGAATTCAAGATTCGAGGTTCTTCATTATAGAGAGGTTTTTACTTTTCTATTTTCTTTGGATCGAGTCTTTTCTTGCTTTTTGTTTTCTTTTCAAAATATTAATGTTGAACATAGGACTAAGGATGAGTGAGAATGGAAATATTTTGAGAGGATTGATCACATTATTATTATATTTCTTGAGCCTAACTTGTGATAAACCTCAGATTACGTTTGAACATTCCACCCCTCACTTGTCCATAAGCCTCAGATTCATCTCTGTACCGATCAGATTTGTCAAGTTCACTTGTGAACTGCGGTGACAAGGATCTTAGCATGTGTACTTATGAAGCTATAGTTTGCCTAGTCCTCCATGGCTAACTAAAGTTTCGCCAAGAAGGAAGTTCCTCAATCGTACGGTAGTGCCTTCAATTTTAATCTCATTGACCCTTTACTCGAACTTAATATGCCAATGATACTTAATTAGATGCCTTGCCAATTCTTACGCTTGATCTTGCTTGTTTGTTTGAGATCCCTTTAACTTGTTTTCCTGTTTATTTATTTATTTTTTCTAGGATTGAGTCGTTGCTAGGGACTAGCAACAATCTAAGTGTGGGGGTGTGATAACTCGTATAATTATATAGTTTTTAGTTATGTTTTATTATTGTTTTGTGTCAAATACGAGTTATTATTGCTTAGTCTAATTGTGTTTATGATCTTTTATTTTATATGTAATTTGGTGTTTTTCACGAGTTTCTTTGAGTGATTTCAGATTACTAGGTTAAATCAAGAATTAAGGGCAAATCCAGTTCAGTTCCAGTTCCGACATCTTTTGCCATATCAGCTATATCTGGAGTTTCACTGAAGCATTAAGGCTGAAATATTTACAGTGCAAAGTTAAGAGGCATATCTATCTTTTTCATGCTTTACACTTCTTGAAACGGAGTCGTTTTCCCTAGCGAAATCAACCATCAAGTTAGCTGATGTGCAATGACGTCTGTGCTGACCAGTTTTGGTATTTTGACCATATCTTCTGATCCACATCAGCAAATGAGCGGATTCCAACGGCTATGGATCACAAACTGATAGGGGAACATTTTTCTAGAAGACCATTTGATCCGATCAAGCCTCCAACATTGACAAAATCAACCATCAAGCTGGCTGATCAGAATTGTCATACAATATGACGAAAATTGTTAGAAAAATGCACCCACCTATTATACCTACCTTTGAAATTTATAAAGCTTGTCTCTTGTCATTTAGCTCTCCAAAATGTGTATAAATAGAGGGCCTTGGATGATTGTAAGAGACATGGTAGATTGGTAGGATATTAGCCATTATAATAAAATTCTCTAAGTTTTCTTCTACTTTCCTTTCTCTACTTTTCTTTTTCTTTATTTTCTTCTTCTTCTTTCTTTCTTTTATTTTCTTCTTAGATTCTCTTTAATTTTATGTTTATGTTTACAATGCCTATGCTAGGCTAAACTTCTATTTGGTTAAGGGTGATTTCAAAGCCCTAGACATATTTTATAATTGATTTTCAGATTCTATCTATCATTAATTTTCTATCAACGTTGCTTATGTTCTTCTACAAGAATTGTTCATGATGTTGTCTTGATTTGTTTAGGTGTACAACTAGATAGATCTTGATAATTATCTATTGCTAGTTTAGGAGTCTTGATCCGTGTAATTGTCTTGATTTCCTATTCATAAGTGGCAATTTGTGATTAATGATTATGGTCAAGTTTTCAATAATTGCAAAGTGGAACATAACCTAAGTTTAATAATCCGAGCTTATGTGTTTGTTGCTTAGATCAACCTATCTTTCTCATCATAAAGCTGCCATTAAATTGAATTTAGAGAGCTTATTCTAGGTTGTTTGATGGTTAGAGATTAAATAGAGAGCTTGTTCTATTTAACGACAAACTAAGGAAAGATTGGGATAACAGAGCTTGTTGTTATCTACGGTTGTTAACTTCGATAGTTGGTTGATATTGATAGATCTGAAATTGATTCTTAATGATGTCTAGTGGTGGAGAATGAAACCTTAACCATATTTCTCTCATATTTGATTTCTTATTTCTTACTTGCATCTTACTTTTATTGTTTGCTTATTTTTAAAACTATTTCAAAACCCCCTTTTATTTTGTTTTCCTTGAATTTAAGTTTTAAACTATTAACTTATAAACTAAAACCCAATCCCTGAGGACTCGACCCTTGCTAACTACTATACTTACAATTGATCTTTTTAGTGCAAGGTTAAATAAGATACACTCTTTTGGGTGCATCAACAAGTAAGCCTGGAGGTGCAAAAATCACGTTTTTGCCTTTTTTTTAGATTTGTTATTAGGGTTTTTCTGGCCGTAGGGTTCTTTAGGGAGATCTTCTAGCGCCATTTTGAATGCTCATTTCTTATCCGATTTGGGCCCATAATATATCGTTGGAAAGATAATTAAGTCAACTTCAAAAGTTAAGAGGAAGTTTCTTCAAATAAAGAGTATAACATCATGTTTTCCTTACAACAAGCTCCAGAGGTCAAATCTGCCTGATTGCTTTTCAACCAGAAATTGATATTTTTGACTCCCAAGTCTTCTTCATTATTGACATCTTTATTTTGTAAACTCTTTACCATCATTATTGACATCTTTTGACTTCATTCTCCTTATTTTACCTAAAATTCAAAAACATAATATAAGTAAACAAGATAAATATCGAAAACATAACAAAAACTAAAGGTAGAAAGGCATAAAATGTATATTTTATGAGCTTATCAGCCACTCACCACCATTCACCTCTTGCCCGTCGCCGACCACTGCCGCTTTCGGTGGTTGAAAAATTCCAAAAAAATCTCAAAAAATTCCTTTCGATCTCCCCAACTCAAAAACCAAACTAGTTCTATCCGAATCTTTCTAGAATTTCCTAGATCTGAAATTAAAACCCGAAGGTTTACCTCCTCTGATCTACTCCGTTGACCGTCGAATGGTCACCACCTTCTAGCCTATGCTTCGTCTATTTAAAACCTATACTTTCACTTACCAAACACCTTTCAAAACAAACCCTAGCACTAATACCCATAATTTCAAAATTAAAAAAAAAATTCTCTACTGATCTTGCTCCTGTATTCCGAAAATTGTATATTTTCTCTGATCTTCTTTGTGGTTGAGGCTTGGGTTCATTACATAGGAAAGGAATTTTGGTTTTAATCTAGTTAGGAGTCTTTAATCTGATCAAAAAAGGATTTTCTTTTCTTTTTTTTTTGTTTAATTCAAAAATAAAATTCAGATTACAACCCGGATAAAATCCGATGTCTACACCGAGATTTCAAGAAAATCAAGAAGTCTCATTCGAAAAAAAATAAATAAGAAAAGTGTTCGAACAGCAAGAAAAAGAAGAGAGAAAAAAAATTCGAAAAAGATTGAAAAGAAGTGGAAAGAATCAACATTCATTTTATTTTTTTTACTAACCAAAGTTGTTTTGCAGCAACTTTAAGATGTCTCTCACATTATACGACGAAGTAAAGAAGGCTCTGCAAGAGATGAAAGAGTTCACCTTATTGTTTGGGAGGTTTGTGCAACAAGAGGAAGAAAGATGGAGAACAAAAAAGAGAGAAAAACAGAGAAGAAAAAAAGAAAAAGAAAGTGAGGTGGCTGCAAATAAACAAAAGCAAGAGAAAATGGGGAGTAAAAAAGAAATTGAAAAAGAAATGAGGTGGCTAAAAATAAAGACACAAGAGAGGAGCCACTAGTGGAAAAAGAGACAATTCCTGTAGAGGGAAACAAAGAATTTGAGAAATTTTCTGACGCAAAGGAGAGTGAGGTTATTATTCTTGATACTCCTAACAAATCTCTTCCTATTTTGCCTGTTTCTTTGTTGAAGGATTGTGAGGATTTATTTTCGGAGGAGTTGCAGGATGGGTTGCTGATGCACCCAAAAGAGTGTATCTTATTTAACCTTGCACTAAAAAGATCAATTGTAAGTATAGTAGTTAGCAAGGGTCGAGTCCTCAGGGATTGGGTTTTAGTTTATAAGTTAATAGTTTAAAACTTTAAATTCAAGAACAATAAAAGAAAAGGGGTTTTTGAAGCCAGATTTAAACTAAAGTAAATAATAAGAAGAAGATGCAAGGCGGTATAACCAGCCAATAAAAATATATATACTAAATTAGGCGGTATAACCAGCCAATAAAAATATATATACTAAATTAGGCGGTATAACCAGCCAATAAAAGTAAAACAAAATTAATATACAAATTAGGCGGTATAACCAGCCAATAAAAATAAATATACTTTTAAAAATAAGCAAACTAGAAAAGTAAGAAAACAAGTAAGTAAGAAGAATCAAATATGAAAAATATGGTTAAGGTTTCATTCTCCACCACTAGACATCATTAAGAATCAATTTCAGATCTATCAATATCAACCAACTATCAAAGTTAACAACCGTAGATAACAACAAGCTCTGTTACCCCAATCTTTCCTTAGTTTGTCGTTAAATAGAACAAGCTCTCTATTTAATCTCTAACCATTAAACAACCTAGAATAAGCTCTCTAAATTCAATTTAATGGCAGCTTTATGATGAGAAAGATAGGTTGATCTAAGCAACAAACACATAAGCTCGGATTGTTCAACTTAGGTTATGTTCCACTTTGCAATTATTGAAAACTTGACCATAATCATTAATCACAAATTGCCACTTATGAATAGGAAATCAAGACAATTACACGGATCAAGACTCCTAAACTAGCAATAGATAATTATCAAGATCTATCTAGTTGTACACCTAAATAAATCTAGACAACATCATGAACAATTCTTGTAGAAGAACATAAGCAACTTTGATAGAAAATTAATGATAGATAGAATCTGAAAATCAATCACAAAACATGTCTAGGGCTTTGAAATCACCCTTAACCAAATAGAAGTTTAGCCTAGCATAGGCATTATAAACATAAACATAAAATTAAAGAAAATCTAAGAAGAAAATAAAAGAAAGAAAGAAGAAGAGGAAGAATATTAATTATCCAACCTCTTGCTCTCTCTAAAGAAAAAGAAAACTAGAGAAAAGAAAGAAAACTAGAGAAAAGAAAGAAGAAGAAAACTTAGAGAATTTTATTAAAATGGCTAATATCCTACCTATGTACAATATGATCCCTTACAATCATCCAAGGCCCTCTATTTATACACATTTTGGAGGGCTAAATGACAAGAGACAAGCTTTACAAATTTCAAAGGTAGGTATAATAGGTGGGTGCATTTTCTAACAATTTTCGTCATATATGACGATTTTGATCAGCCAACTTGATGGTCGATTTTGGCAATTTTGGAAGCCTTATCTGATCACATGGTCTTCTAGACAAATGTTACCCTATCAGTTACTGATCCATAGCCGTTGGAATCAGCTCATTTGCTGATGTGGATAAGAAGATATGGGCATAATACGAAAACAGGTCAGCACAGACGTCATTGCACATCAGCCAACTTGATGGTCGATTTCGCTAGGGAAAACGACTCCGTTTCAAGAAGTGTAAAACATGAAAAAGATAGATATGCCTCTTAGCTTTGCATGGCTACAAATTTCAGCCTTATTGCTTCAGTGAAACTCGAGATATAGCTGATATGGCAAAAGGTGTCGGAACTGGAACTGAACTGGATTTGCCCTTAATTCTAGTAATCTGAAATCACTCAAAGAAACTTGTGAAAAACACCAAAATACATAAAAATATAAAAGATCATAAACAAAATTAGACTAAACAATAATAACTCGTATTTGACACAAAACAATAATAAAACATAACTAAAAACTATATAATTATACGAGTTATCACACCCCCACACTTAGATTGTTGCTAGTCCCTAGCAACGACTCAATAAAAATAAAATAAGAAAATCTAATCTAATCCATTTTCGTAGGAAATCACGGTGGCACTTAGCATGTGACACAAGCCTTTAAACCCCTAGGTGTCCCTAGTGGACGAGTTTAGTCTCGTGAGGGTTTACTAGAACGATACCCACAAACATTGAAAAACTAAAATATAAATAAACTACATATACTAAAAATATTTACTCCTAATCCTTTCAATACAAATTAGAGACAATCTTTGAACAAGTCTTATAAACTAATCAATAGCTTAAAGAATTTCACAAAAAATCATGCTTGAATGTAAATTGTTTGAGTTAAGCCAATATTAACATAACATATTTCAATCAAAATAGTGCATATTCAACTTAATCTCAACCTCTCACATGGGATACTCTCATGATTTTCACTCTTTAAAGTAGTGGTAAAGTGTTTACACTCAATCAATCTCATGAAAACAGTTCTACCATATTCTTGCTTATCCACCTATTCTCCACTATTTAGATCATACAACTTCATGAATCAAGAGGTCTTTAATCAAGGTTGTGATGGGGCCAAGGGGTTTTAATGTGGTTGAAGAACAAAAGGATAAAGATATCACAAAGGTTCCAAAGAGTTCATAAAGTTTAGAGACATAAAAAGATCATACAAATAAAACTTCTCAAAACTCTTATAAAGCACATAATAACATAGGCTAAATATTCATGTTGAGCCTTTGCATCATTCTAACCAACTTTGTAACATCTTTTTTTTTTTTACTTTAACTAGAAGTTCAAGAGAAGTTTTTTTTTTTTTTTTTTTAATATGGGAATGTATTTGACAATGATCCCTTTCTTTTTCTCTTGACTTTTTTCTTTCTTTTCCCCCCACACTTATTTCTTGTTTCTAACCCAAATTTTCAATAAATCTTCCTTGTCTTTGCAACTTGTCTCAAAACATGCTAATTCATCTTTGGAACAAAGGTAAAGATATAAGTATATTTAGGTTAGGGACAAGTTATGGTTACCAAAGAGATAGCTTATTCAATGTAGGCTCAAATTGGTTCACTAAGGGTGTGTTCTCTTGGAACATTAATAATGGATGGCTGTTTGGCTCTGGTTATAATCCTAATGCCTCTATCATATTCATGTTGTCACATGCATCAATATAGTCTCAAATGGTTTAAAGCAAGTTCTAGAGAATCATGTAATCATAAGAGCACTCAAGAAAGAAATTAGATTGATATGTATAATGCATCAATCATATAGGCTCAAAAACTCACAAGGATGATTATACAAGTCAGATTAAGTCTAAACATGCTTCTTTCTCAATCAACATATCATATTAACATTGGCTCATAAAAAAAAATTGATATCAAGCTCAATTCTCATGAAAATCTTCTCACTAATAACTCTGTTTTAGACTTATGCAATCCATATCTCATCATTGTATTAAAAAGGAACTAAAACACACTAAAAATAATGATAAAGACTCATAAAAAAAAATAGTAGACAAAAATAAAAGAAATCCTAAATCATTCCCCCCACACTTAATTCTTACATTGTCCTCAATGTAAGTCTATTAACCCAAATGAAAGAATCATGTGTAAGAGAAAAGAACTAATAACATAAGAATAGGAACAACTAGACTCAAAACAAAACAAAACAAACTCATGCAACCTAAATAATCCTAAAATACTAAAGAAAAATTAACAAGTAAACATAAAAAGATTAAAATCAAACTGACAAGGTATGTCTCAAGTCTCCCTTACTCAGACCTTGTTCAGAATGAATACTTCTAAATTGCTTAAAACACAACAAACTTTTTTTTTTTGTTGAAAAGAACTAATAAACAAAATAAACTTATGCAGCCTAAATGAATTTAAAAGCAGTAAACACAATTAACAAAGAAACATAAGAAATAAAAATAATAAAAATAATAAAAGAAAAAGGAAAAGAAAGAGAAAGCAAATCTGAATATGGAAAGTTGGCAATTTCATCTTTAATTGGGCTGCCTTCCCAATTAACACTTGAGTTAGTGTTTTGAATCTAACCAACACCCCTTCTTGGCTTTTTAGGCTTGTCAGGCTCATACATGAAATTTCCCAAATTTATGCGTTTGAGAGGTAGCTTTCTTTGCACAACAGTGGATGCATTCTCCATTACAAGTATTATTCCATCATCCTTGGTGGTGCATATCTCATCGAGGAATGGTGCATCTTTTGGTACTTGTTGAATGACATCCACAAACAAACTGTTTAAGGTTTCCAGCGTGTCTTGTTCATGTTCATCCTCCTTGAACTTTGCGAATCTACTAGGAAAAGGTGGAGAAGAAACATTAGTAAAAATTGGAATCTCAAACGTTACCTCAGGTGCCAAAATACTCTTATTTGGATCATTGGCTTCATTATCCTCAAGAATAGAATTCATCTCTAATTTTGTCTCATCCTCATCTTGTTCCTCATTCCTCAAGGTCACAATAGTAGCATTCTCCTTTGGGTTAATCATCGTTTGGGCAGGGAGTTCTTCAGATCTTTGTGCTACCCATCCCACCATACTACTAGTCAATTGGATCATTTGCTTTTCCAAACTCTGGATGCTTGCCCTTGTTTCCTGTTGAAATTGCAAAGTATCAGTAACAAAAGAATAGATAAGATCTTCTAAAGAAGTACCTGAGTTTTGAGTCATATGTGGTGGTTGAAAAAGATCTGGTTCTTGGGACCATGATTGATTGAAGCTAGATGGATGAGTGTAATTGGCATAAGGATCTACTTCTTGGTAATTTTTCGAGTAGCCATAATTAGTATGATCCCACCATCCCTCATGGTAAGTGTTTGAGTAATGATCATACTGTTGGTCTTGGAACACTTGATGGCCTTGACATCCTCCCATGGCAAATTGTTGAACTGGGAAGGTGAGATTGGCTTGTTGATTCTCCATGTTCATGTATGCCACCAACTCTTCAAGTGTTAGATTGCTCAATTCCATCGTTTTTTTTTTTTTTTTTATTTTCAAAATTTGATAAGAAAAACCCTTATGTACAAGAAAACAAAACTCATTAGAACTGAAAATAAGAATAAACCAAGTAACAAATAAACTAAAGAAAACAATCCCCGGCAACGGCGCCAAAAATTTGATGCACCCAAAAGAGTGTATCTTATTTAACCTTGCACTAAAAAGATCAATTGTAAGTATAGTAGTTAGCAAGGGTCGAGTCCTCAGGGATTGGGTTTTAGTTTATAAGTTAATAGTTTAAAACTTTAAATTCAAGAACAATAAAAGAAAAGGGGTTTTTGAAGCCAGATTTAAACTAAAGTAAATAATAAGAAGAAGATGCAAGGCGGTATAACCAGCCAATAAAAATATATATACTAAATTAGGCGGTATAACCAGCCAATAAAAATATATATACTAAATTAGGCGGTATAACCAGCCAATAAAAGTAAAACAAAATTAATATACAAATTAGGCGGTATAACCAACCAATAAAAATAAATATACTTTTAAAAATAAGCAAACTAGAAAAGTAAGAAAACAAGTAAGTAAGAAGAATCAAATATGAAAAATATGGTTAAGGTTTCATTCTCCACCACTAGACATCATTAAGAATCAATTTCAGATCTATCAATATCAACCAACTATCAAAGTTAACAACCGTAGATAACAACAAGCTCTGTTACCCCAATCTTTCCTTAGTTTGTCGTTAAATAGAACAAGCTCTCTATTTAATCTCTAACCATTAAACAACCTAGAATAAGCTCTCTAAATTCAATTTAATGGCAGCTTTATGATGAGAAAGATAGGTTGATCTAAGCAACAAACACATAAGCTCGGATTGTTCAACTTAGGTTATGTTCCACTTTGCAATTATTGAAAACTTGACCATAATCATTAATCACAAATTGCCACTTATGAATAGGAAATCAAGACAATTACACGGATCAAGACTCCTAAACTAGCAATAGATAATTATCAAGATCTATCTAGTTGTACACCTAAATAAATCTAGACAACATCATGAACAATTCTTGTAGAAGAACATAAGCAACTTTGATAGAAAATTAATGATAGATAGAATCTGAAAATCAATCACAAAACATGTCTAGGGCTTTGAAATCACCCTTAACCAAATAGAAGTTTAGCCTAGCATAGGCATTATAAACATAAACATAAAATTAAAGAAAATCTAAGAAGAAAATAAAAGAAAGAAAGAAGAAGAGGAAGAATATTAATTATCCAACCTCTTGCTCTCTCTAAAGAAAAAGAAAACTAGAGAAAAGAAAGAAAACTAGAGAAAAGAAAGAAGAAGAAAACTTAGAGAATTTTATTAAAATGGCTAATATCCTACCTATGTACAATATGATCCCTTACAATCATCCAAGGCCCTCTATTTATACACATTTTGGAGGGCTAAATGACAAGAGACAAGCTTTACAAATTTCAAAGGTAGGTATAATAGGTGGGTGCATTTTCTAACAATTTTCGTCATATATGACGATTTTGATCAGCCAACTTGATGGTCGATTTTGTCAATTTTGGAGGCCTTATCTGATCACATGGTCTTCTAGAAAAATGTTACCCTATCAGTTACTGATCCATAGCCGTTGGAATCAGCTCATTTGCTGATGTGGATAAGAAGATATGGGCATAATACGAAAACAGGTCAGCACAGACGTCATTGCACATCAGCCAACTTGATGGTCGATTTCGCTAGGGAAAACGACTCCGTTTCAAGAAGTGTAAAACATGAAAAAGATAGATATGCCTCTTAGCTTTGCATGGCTACAAATTTCAGCCTTATTGCTTCAGTGAAACTCGAGATATAGCTGATATGGCAAAAGGTGTCGGAACTGGAACTGAACTGGATTTGCCCTTAATTCTAGTAATCTGAAATCACTCAAAGAAACTTGTGAAAAACACCAAAATACATAAAAATATAAAAGATCATAAACACAATTAGACTAAACAATAATAACTCGTATTTGACACAAAACAATAATAAAACATAACTAAAAACTATATAATTATACGAGTTATCAGTTGCCACCCATAAGCGACATTATGCATCACCTTGATTTAGTATCTAGCGCCGTCATTCTCACACACAAGGCTAAGATTCGAGGTTGAATCTTTTCGAGGAAAGGGGGAATTATAGGAGCCAAGATAGCCCAATCCCATGGAAATTTTTATATGAGCCAAGATCCAAGAAGATCTAGGAAACTGATGCACCCAAAAGAGTGTATCTTATTTAACCTTGCACTAAAAAGATCAATTGTAAGTATAATGATTAGCAAGGGTCGAGTCCTCAGGGATTGGGTTTTAATCTATGAGTTATTAGTTTATAACTTACGTTCAAAGAAAACAATAAAAGAAAAGGGGTTTTTGAAGCCAGATTTAAACTAAAAGTAAATAATAAGAATAAGATGCAAGGCGGTATAACCAGCCAATAAAAATATATATACTAAATTAGGCGGTATAACCAGCCAATAAAAATATATATACTAAATTAGGCGGTATAACCAGCCAATAAAAATAAAACAAAGTTAATATACAAATTAGGCGGTATAACCAGCCAATAAAAATAAATATACTTTTAAAAATAAGCAAACTAGAAAAGTAAGAAAACAAGTAAGTAAGAAGAATCAAATATGAAAAATATGGTTAAGGTTTCATTCTCCACCACTAGACATCATTAAGAATCAATTTCAGATCTATCAATATCAACCAACTATCAAAGTTAACAACCGTAGATAACAACAAGCTCTGTTATCCCAATCTTTCCTTAGTTTGTCGTTAAATAGAACAAGCTCTCTATTTAATCTCTAACCATTAAACAACCTAGAATAAGCTCTCTAAATTCAATTTAATGGCAGCTTTATGATGAGAAAGATAGGTTGATCTAAGCAACAAACACATAAGCTCGGATTGTTCAACTTAGGTTATGTTCCACTTTGCAATTATTGAAAACTTGACCATAATCATTAATCACAAATTGCCACTTATGAATAGGAAATCAAGACAATTACACGGATCAAGACTCCTAAACTAGCAATAGATAATTATCAAGATCTATCTAGTTGTACACCTAAATAAATCAAGACAACATCATGAACAATTCTTGTAGAAGAACATAAGCAACTTTGATAGAAAATTAATGATAGATAGAATCTGAAAATCAATCACAAAACATGTCTAGGGCTTTGAAATCACCCTTAACCAAATAGAAGTTTAGCCTAGCATAGGCATTGTAAACATAAACATAAAATTAAAGAGAATCTAAGAA
The DNA here is from genome assembly GCA_030761205.1 of Fremontodendron californicum. NCBI lineage: Eukaryota > Viridiplantae > Streptophyta > Magnoliopsida > Malvales > Malvaceae > Fremontodendron > Fremontodendron californicum. The sequence continues at coordinate 27,953,774 of JAULJL010000009.1, forward strand.
GGAAATAAAAGAAAGAAGAAGAAGAAGAAAATAAAGAAAAAGAAAACTAGAGAAAAGAAAGAAGAAGAAAACTTAGAGAATTTTATTACAATGGCTAATTTCCTACCAATCTACAATGCCTCATACAATCATCCAAGGCCCTCTATTTATACACATTTTGGAGGACTAAATGACAAGAGACAAGCTTTACAAATTTCAAAGGTAGGTATAATAGGTGGGTGTATTTTTTAACAATTTTCGTCATATTGTATGACAATTTTGATCAGCCAACTTGATGGTCGCTTTTGTCAATATTGGAAGCTTGATCTGATCACATGGTCTTCTAGAAAAATGTTCCCCTATCAGTTAGTGATCCATAGCCGTTAAAATCAGCTCATTTTCTGATGTGGATCAGAAGATATGGGCAAAATACCAAAACAGGTCAGCACAGACGTCATTGCACATCAACCAACTTGATGGTCGATTTCGCTAGGGAAAACGACTCCGTTTCAAGAAGTGTAAAACATGAAAAAGTTAGATATGCCTCTTAACTTTGCACGGTTAAAATTTCAGCCTTATTGCTTCAGTAAAACTCCAGATATAGTTGATATGGCAAAAGGTGTCGGAACTGGAACTGAACTGAATTTGCCCTTAATTGTTGATTTAACCTAGTAATCTGAAATCACTCAAAGAAACTCGTAAAAAAAACACCAAATTACATAAAAATATAAAAGATCATAAACACAATTAGACTAAGCAATAATAACTCGTATTTGACACAAAACAATAATAAAACATAACTAAAAACTATATAATTATACGAGTTATCACACCCCCACACTTAGATTGTTGCTAGTCCTCGAGCAAAAAGAAATAAAAATAAAATAAGAAAATCTAATCTAATCCACTTTCGTAGGAAATCACGGTGGCACTTAGCATGTGACACAAGCCTTTAAACCCCTAGGTGTCCCTAGTGGACGAGTTTAGTCTCGTGAGGGTTTACTAGGACGATACCCACAAACATTGAAAACATAAGAAAAACTAAAAATAATAATTATAACTAATCCTTCCAATATAAATTTGAGATAATCATTGGAAAAGTCTTAAAAACTAATCAATAGCTTAAAGAAATTCACAAAAAATCTTGCTTGAATGTAAATAGTTTGAGTTAAGCCAATATTAACATAACATATTTCAATCAAAATAGTGCATATTCAAACTTAATCTCAACTTCTCACATGCGATACTCTCTTGATTTTCACTCTTTAAAGTAGTGGTGAAGTGTTTACACTCAATCAATCTCTAAAAAACAGTTCTACCATATTCTTGCTTGTCCACCTATTCTCCACTATTTAGATCATACAACTTCATGAATCAAGAGGTCTTTAATCAAGGTTGTAATGGGGCCAAGGGGTTTTTAATGTGGTTGAATAACAAAAGGATAAAGATATCACAAAGGCTCCAAAGAGTTCATAAAGTTTAGAGACATAATAAGATCATACAAAGAAACTGCTCAAAACTCTTTACAAGTACATAGTCACCTAGGCCGAATATTCATGTTGGGCCTTTTCTTCATTCTAAACAACTTTGTAACATCTTTTTCTTTTTCCACAAATTCAAGAGATGATTCATATTTTTTACATAGGAATGTATTTGCCAGTATTCCATTTCTTTTTCTCTTGACTTTTCTTTTCTTTTCCCCCCACACTTATTTCTTGTTTCTAACCCAAATTTTCAACTAAAAATATCCCTTGTTTTTTGCAATATGTCTCAAAATATATAATCCATCTTTAGAACAAGGGTAAGGATATAAGTATATTTAGGCTAGGTGTAAGTTGTGGTTACCAATAAAACAACATATTTAATGTAGGCTCAAATTGGCTCACTAGTGGGGATGTTCTCTTAGAACATTAATAATGGATGGCTGTTTGGCTCTGGTTATAATCCTAATGCCTCTATCATATTCATGTTGTCACATGTATCAATATAGTCTCAAACGGTTTAAAGCAAGTTCTAGAGAATCATGTAATCATAAGAGCACTCAAGAAAGAAATTAGATTGATTTGTATAATGCATCAATCATTATAGGCTCAAAAACTCACAAGGATGATTATACAAGTCAGATTAAGTCTAAACATGCTTCTTTCTCAATCAACATATCATATTAACATTGGCTCATAAAAAGGTTGACATCAAGCTCAATTCTCATGAAAATCTTCTCACTAATAAATCTGTTTTAGACTTATGCAATTTATATCTCATCATTGTATTAAAAAGGAACTAAAACACACTAAAAAAATAATAATAATAATAATAAAGACTCATAAAAAAAAAAAAATAGTAGACAAAATAAAAGAAATCCTAAATCATTCCCCCCACACTTAATTCTTACATTGTCCTCAATGTAAGTCTATTAACCCAAATGAAAGAATCATGTGTAAGAGAAAAGAACTAATAACATAAGAATAGGAACAACTAAGACTCAAAACAAAACAAACTCATGCAACCTAAATAATCCTAAAATACTAAACAAAAATTAACAAGTAAACATAAAAAGATTAAAATCAAACTGACAAGATATGTCTCAAGTCTCCCTTACTCAGACCTTGTTCAGAATGAATACTTCTAAATTGCTTAAAACACAACAAACTTTTTTTTTTTTTGAAGGTAAAATTTAGGATATATTACCTGTAGAGGTTGCTAACCACTTATTATAACTGAGACACAACAAACAAAATGTTAGATAATGTCACAAAGACAAAGTGCAATTCACTCCTTGCTCGTCCATATCTCTTTTTCTTTTTCCGAGCGTTTGCGAAACAACCGTAGCAGATAAACACTCATAAGCTTGGAGCTTTTTGAGTAAATCTTCAATGGTTGTAGCATAAATTATGGTTCTCCTTGCCTCTGAAAACATGAATCCATTATCCACAGCATTATCTAAATATGAAAGCAAATTACTAAAATAACCATTAATATTAAGCAAACCAATGGGTTTCTTATTTGTGACCAAAGATGACCAAGAAGCCACGCAAGCTATTTCTTCCAATGTACCCAGACCTCCTGGTAAAGCAATGAATGCATCGGCAGAATGGTACATGATTGTCATCCGTTCAGGGATACTCCAGACTTGTATTTCCTTACCCAAGGTAGGTCCACAAAAATCTGTGAATAGTTTTGGCACGATTCCTAGAACTGGACTTCCTCCGGCGTGTGCTGCTGTAGCGACTGCTCCCATTAAACCCGTACTACCACCTCCATAAATCAAGTGGATCTTTTGTTGGGCAAGTATTACTCCAACTCTTATGGCTTCATCAGCGAATATGTTATTTTTCCCTGGATAAGCACCTCCAAAGACACAAATTTTTTTAATGCGCTGGGATGAAATACTTTCCATTTTTTTTTCTTTCTTTTTTTTTTTCGAGTGCCTGAAAGAGAATGAGTACATGGTGTAATATATAGAGGACTGAGTAGTGAATCAGACAAGAGTAATAATGTCGCCGAAAGTGTATCTGACCTGTCAGAAGAAAATGTTAACCTAACAAAAGATTTTTGCGTGATTTCAGGAAGAAAATCAAAAAGAGAAGAAAAATCAACCGTAAAAGACAAATAAAAAAAATGAGAATAATTACACAAATCGAATAACACGTAAATTAAACCGAAATAAAGTTATTGCAAATCAAACCAAAAGCTGAGAAGTCATTTATTGTAGTTGTGATTGTGGCTCACATCTTCCTCTGGTTTTACGTCCAGAAACGGCTTAAACGCCTTCTATGAGTCGAGGATATGCTTCCCATCCAGTTTTCTTATAAGCTGGCAAACAGGGTCTTTTAACATCAGATTCCCAAGATGTTGCCATTCCCTTTGGAATTGCGGCCATAAATCAAGAATTTCTCTTTATACGTCTCCACTAGGATGCGTCTCAAGAGAAAGTTGGATATTACCCAAATTCTCCTTACTCAGTCCATCCTTAATGAATTCAATTTTATCATCTCGATTAGAGGACGGAATCCCAATAGAACGACATTTACCGTTACACGTCTATCGTGCATATTTGTGGCAGTTTGAACTCATGCGCTTTGCTCGTCGCTTCTTTGCAAAAGTGCTTCTACCTGTACCTGGTAAATGCAAAACAGGAAGATATTCATCTTCACGTACCTTGGCTTCAATTATCCAACGTATGTCTTCAGGAATCCCTTTGTGCATAAGCATTCTTAATCTTTCAAATCGAACTTGGTAAAGCTTCAGTAAAATATTTCGAGGAAAAGGAGGAAATCGTTTCTGCAATCTTGTGAGAATATCATCCATCCTAAAAAAAAATGAAAAAAATTGAAAGAGAAATTGGAAGAGAAATTTATATACAATATCAGTTTTGTGGGTAGCTGATGGAACCGACTTAAATAATCACGGAGTACCGTTATCCGCCGTTTAACCGGGGTTAAAAAAATTATATTTACATCTAGTTATTTTCAAAACAAGGATCAGAAAGAAAAACAACATAAAAAGACTCAAAAACAAAACACTCTAAATAAAATCCTAAATTCTTCCCCCCACACATAATTCTTACATTGTCATTAATGTAATGCTATTAATCCCAAATGAAAGAATCATGTGTAAGTAAAAAGAACTCATAAACAAAATAAACTTATGCAGCCTAAATGAACTTAGAAACACTAAACACAATTAGCAAAGAAACATAAGAAAAAGATAAAGAAAAAGAGAGCAAATCTGAGGATGGCAGTTTGGCAATGCTTTCACTAATTAGGCTGCCTCCCCCAATTAGCACTTGATTTAGTGTTTTGAACCTAACCAACACCCCTTCTTGGCATTTTAGGCTTGTCAGGCTCATACATGAAATTTCCCAAATTTGAGCGTTTGATAGGAAGCTTTCTTTGCACAAAACTGGATGCATTCTCCATTACAAGTATTATTCCATCATCCTTTGTGGTGCATATCTCATCGAGGAATGGAGCATATGTTGGTACTTGTTGAATGGCATCCACAAACAAACTGTTTAAGGTTTCCAGCATGTTTTGTTCATGTTCTTCCTCATTGAACTTTACGAATCTACTAGGGAAAGGTGGAGAAGAAACATTAGTAAAAATTGGAATCTTAAACGTTACCTCAGGTGCCGAAATACTCTCAATTTGAATGGTGGCATCATTATCCTCAAGAAGTGAATCCATCTTTGGTTTTTTCTCATCCTCATCTTGTTCCTCATTTCTCAAGGTCACAATAGTAGCATTCTCCTTTGGGTTAATCACCGTTTGGGAAGGGAGTGCTAGAGATCTTTCTGCTACTAATTCCACCATACTACTAGCCAATAGGCTCATTTGCCTTTCCAAACTCTGGATGCTTGCCCTTGTTTCCTGTTGAAATTGCAAAGTATCAGTAACAAGAGAATGTACAAGATCTTCTAAAGAAGTACCTGAGTTTTGAGTCATATGTGGTGGTTGAAAAAGATCTGGTTCTTGAGACCATGATTGATTGAAGCTAGATGGATGAGTGTAATTGGCATAAGGATCTACTTCTTGGTAATTTTTTGAGTAGCCATAATTAGTATGATCCCACCATCCCTCATGGTAAGTGTTTGAGTAATGATCATACTGTTGATCTTGGAACACTTGATGGCCTTGACATCCTCCTGATGCACCCAAAAGAGTGTATCTTATTTAACCTTGCACTAAAAAGATAAATTGTAAGTATAGTAGTTAGCAAGGGTCGAGTCCTCAGGGATTGGGTTTTAGTTTATAAGTTGATAGTTTAAAACTTAAATTCAAGAACAATAAAAGAAAAGGGGTTTTTGAAGCCAGATTTAAACTAAAGTAAATAATAAGAATAAGATGCAAGGCGGTATAACCAGCCAATAAAAATATATATACTAAGCAAGGCGGTATAACCAGCCAATAAAAATATATATACTAAATTAGGCGGTATAACCAGCCAATAAAAATAAAACAAAATTAATATACAAATTAGGCGGTATAACCAGCCAATAAAAATAAATATACTTTTAAAAATAAGCAAACTAGAAAAGTAAGAAAACAAGTAAGAAGAATCAAAAATGAAAAATATGGTTAAGGTTTCATTCTCCACCACTAGACATCATTAAGAATCAATTTCAGATCTATCAATATCAACCAACTATCAAAGTTAACAACCGTAGATAACAACAAGCTCTGTTATCCCAATCTTTCCTTAGTTTGTCGTTAAATAGAACAAGCTCTCTATTTAATCTCTAACCATCAAACAACCTAGAATCAGCTCTCTAGATTCAATTTAATGGCAGCTTTATGATGAGAAAGATAGGTTGATCTAAGCAACAAACACATAAGCTCGGATTGTTCAACTTAGGTTATGTTCCACTTTGCAATTATTGAAAACTTGACCATAATCATTAATCACAAATTGCTACTTATGAATAGGAAATCAAGACAATTACACGGATCAAGACTCCTAAACTAGCAATAGATAATTATCAAGATCTATCTAGTTGTACACCTAAACAAATCAAGACAACATCATGAACAATTCTTGTAGAAGAACATAAGCAACTTTGATAGAAAATTAATGATAGATAGAATCTGAAAATCAATCACAAAACATGTTTAGGGCTTTGAAATCACCCTTAACCAAATAGAAGTTTAGCCTAGCATAGGCATTATAAACATAAAATTAAATAGAATCTAAGAAGAAAATAAAAGAAAGAAAGAAGAAGAAGAAGAATATTAATTATCCAACCTCTTGCTCTTTCTAAAGAAAAAGAAAACTAGAGAAAAGAAAGAAGAAGAAAACTTAGAGAATTTTGTTAAAATGGCTAATATCCTACCAATCTCCAATATGATCCCTTACAATCATCCAAGGCCCTCTATTTATACACATTTTGGAGGGCTAAATGACAAGAGACAAGCTTTACAAATTTCAAAGGTAGGTATATGACGATTTTGATCAGCCAACTTGATGGTCGATTTATTCAATATTGGAGGCCTGATCTGATCACATGGTCTTCTAGACAAAGGTTCCCCTATCAGTTACGGAACCATAGCCTTTGGAATCAGCTCAATTGCTGATGTGGTTAAGCAGATATGGGCAAAATACGAAAACATGTCAGCACAGACGTCATTGCACATCAGCCACCTTGATGGTCGATTTCTTCAATATTGGAGGCCTGATCTGATCACATGGTCTTCTAGACAAAGGTTCCCCTATCAGTTACGGAACCATATCCTTTGGAATCAGCTCATTTGCTGATGTGGTTAAGCAGATATGGGCAAAATACGAAAACATGTCAGCACAGACGTCATTGCTAATCAGCCACCTTGATGGTCGATTTCTTCAATATTGGAGGCCTGATCTGATCACATGGTCTTCTAGACAAAGGTTCCCCTATCAGTTACGGAACCATAGCCGTTGGAATCAGCTCATTTGCTGATGTGGATAAGAAGATATGGGCATAATACGAAAACATGTCAGCACAGACGTCATTGCACATCAGCCAACTTGATGGTCGATTTCGCTAGGGAAAACGACTCCGTTTTAAGAAGTGTAAAACATGAAAAAGATAGATATGCCTCTTAGCTTTGCATGGCTACAAATTTCAGCCTTATTGCTTCAGTGAAACTCGAGATATAGCTGATATGGCAAAAGGTGTCGGAACTGAAACTGAACTGGATTTGCCCTTAATTCTAGTAATCTGAAATCACTCAAAGAAACTTGGGAAAAACACCAAAATACATAAAAATATAAAAGATCATAAACACAATTAGACTAAACAATAATAACTCGTATTTGACACAAAACATTAATAAAACATAACTAAAAACTATATAATTATACGAGTTATCACACCCCTACACTTAGATTGTTGCTAGTCCCTAGCAACGACTCAATAAGAATAAAATAAGAAAATCTAATCTAATCCATTTTCGTAGGAAATCACGGTGGCACTTAGCATGTGACACAAGCCTTTAAACCCCTAGGTGTCCCTAGTGGACGAGTTTAGTCTCGTGAGGGTTTACTAGAACGATACCCACAAACATTGAAAAACTAAAATATAAATAAACTGCATATACTAAAAATATTTACTCCTAATCCTTTCAATACAAATTAGATACAATATTTGAACAAGTCTTATAAACTAATCAATAGCTTAAAGAATTTCACAAAAAATCATGCTTGAATGTAAATTGTTTGAGTTAAGCCAATATTAGCATAACATATCTCAATCAAAATATTGCATGTTCAAATTTAATCTCAACTTCTCACATGGGATACCCTCATGATTTTCACTCTTTAAAGTAGTGGTGAAGTGTTTACACTCAATCAATCTCATGAAAACAGTTCTACCATATTCTTGCTTGTCCACCTATTCTCCACTATTTAGATCATACAACTTCATGAATCAAGAGGTCTTTAATCAAGGTTGTAATGGGGCCAAGGGGTTTGTAATGTGGTTGAAGAACAAAAGGATAAAGATATCACAAAGGTTCCAAAGAGTTCATAAAGTTTAGAGACATAAAAAGATCATACAAAGAAACTTCTCAAAACTCTTTACAAGTACATAGTCACCTAGGCCGGATATTTATGTTGGGCCTTTTCTTCATTCTAAACGACTTTGTAACATCTTTTTCTTTTTCCACAAATTCAAGAGATGATTCATATATTTTTTTTTTTTTTTTTACATAGGAATGTATTTGCCAGTATTTCATTTTTTTTTTTTTTGACTTTTCTTTTCTTTCCCCCCCACACTTATTTCTTGTTTCTAACCCAAATTTTTAACTAAAAATATCCCTTGTCTTTGCAACTTGTCTCAAAACATGCTAATTCATCTTTGGAACAAAGGTAAAGATATAAGTATATTTAGGTTAGGGACAAGTTATGGTTACCAAAGAGATAGCTTATTCAATGTAGGCTCAAATTGGTTCACTAAGGGTGTGTTCTCTTGGAACATCAATAAGGGATGGCTGTTTGGCTCTGGCTAAAAATCCTAATGCCTCTATCATATTCATGTTGTCACATGTATCAATATAGTCTCAAACGGTTTAAAGCAAGTTCTAGAGAATCCTGTAATCATAAGAGCACTCAAGAAAGAAATTAGATTGATTTGTATAAAGCATCAATCATTATAGGCTCAAAAACTCACAAGGATGATTATACAAGTCAGATTAAGTCTAAACATGCTTCTTTCTCAATCAACATATTATATTAACATTGGCTCATAAAAAGGTTGACATCAAGCTCAATTCTCATGAAAATCTTCTCACTAATAACCAGTTTAGACCTATGCAATTCATATCTCATCATTGTATTAAAAAGGAACTAAAACACACTAAAAATAATAATAATAATAAAGACTCATAAAAAAAAATAGTAGACAAAAATAAAAGAAATCCTAAATCATTCCCCCCACACTTAATTCTTACATTGTCCTCAATGTAAGTCTATTAACACAAATGAAAGAATCATGTGTAAGAGAAAAGAACTAATAACATAAGAATAGGAACAACTAAGACTCAAAACAAAACAAACTCATGCAACCTAAATAATCCTAAAATACTAAACAAAAATTAACAAGTAAACATAAAAAGATTAAAATCAAACTGACAAGGTATGTCTCAAGTCTCCCTTACTCAGACCTTGTTCAGAATGAATACTTCTAAATTGCTTAAAACACAACAAATTCTTTTTTTTTTTTTTTTTTTTTTGAAAAGAAGAAATCAAACTGACAAGGTATGTCTCAAGTCTCCCTTACTCAGACCTTGTTCAGAATGAATACTTCTTAAATTTTTTTTTTTTTTTTTTTTTATTAAATTAGCAAAATATGTCCCTTACCTCCTACTAAAATATGACATTGTCCCCAATGTCAAATTTTAAAGGTAGAATTTAGGAGATATTACCTGCAGAGGTTGCTAACCACTTATTATAACTGAGACACAACAAGCAAAATGTTAGATAATGTCACAAAGACAAAGTGCAATCCACTCCTTGCTCGTCCATATCTCTTTTTCTTTTTCCGAGCGTTTACGAAACAACCGTAGCAGATAAACACTCATAAGCTTGGAGCTTTTTAAGTAAATCTTCAATGGTTGTAGCAGAAATTATGGTTCTCCTTGCCTCTGAAAACATGAATCCATTATCCACAGCATTATCTAAATATAAAAGCAAATTACTAAAATAACCATTAATATTAAGCAAACCAATGGGTTTCTTATTTGTGACCAAAGATGACCAAGAAGCCACGCAAGCTATTTCTTCCAATGTACCCAGACCTCCTGGTAAAGCAATGAATGCATCGGCAGAATGGTACATGATTGTTATCCGTTCAGGGACACTCCAGACTTGTATTTCCTTACCCACGGTAGGTCCACAAAAACTTGTGAATAGTTTTGGCACGATTCCTAGAACTGGACTTCCTCCGGCGTGTGCTGCTGTAGCGACTGCTCCCATTAAACCCGTACTACCGCCTCCATAAATCAAGTGGATCTTTTGTTGGGCAAGTATTACTCCAACTCTTATGGCTTCATCAGCGAATATGTTATTTTTCCCTGGATAAGCACCTCCAAAGACACAAATTTTTTTAATGCGCTGGGATGAAGTACTTTCCATTTTTTTTTTTTTCGAGTGCCTGAAAGAGAATGAGTACATGGTGTAATATATAGAGGACTGAGTAGTGAATCAGACAAGAGTAATAATGTCGCCGAAAGTGTATCTGACCTGTCAGAAGAAAATGTTAACCTAACAAAAGATTTTTGCGTGATTTCAGGAAGAAAATCAAAAAGAGAAGAAAAAATCAACCGTAAAAGACAAAAAAAACGAGAATAATTACACAAATCGAACAACACGTAAATTAAAACAAAATAAAGTTATTGCAAATCAAACCAAAAGCTGAGAAGTCATTTATTGTAGTTGTGATTGTGGCTCACATCTTCCTCTGGTTTTACGTCCAGAAACGGCTTAAACGCCTTCTATGAGTCGAGGATATGCTTCCCATCCAGTTTTCTTACAAGCTGGCAAACAGGGTCTTTTAACATCAGATTCCCAAGATGTTGCCATTCCCTTTGGAATTGCGGCCATAAATCAAGAATTTCTCTTTGTACGTCTCCACTAGGATGCGTCTCAAGAGAAAGTTGGATATTACCCAAATTCTCCTTACTCAGTCCATCCTTAATGAATTCAATTTTATCATCTCGATTAGAGGACGGAATCCCAATAGAACGACATTTACCGTTACACGTCCATCGTGCACATTTGTGGCAATTTGAACTCATGCGCTTTGCTCGTCGCTTCTTTGCAAAAGTGCTTCTACCTGTACCTGGTAAATGCAAAACAGGAAGATATTCATCTTCACGTACCTTGGCTTCAATTATCCAACGTATGTCATCAGGAATCCCTTTGCGCATAAGCATTCTTAATCTTTCAAGTCGAACTTGGTAAAGCTTCAGTAAAATATTTCGAGGAAAAGGAGGAAATCGTTTCTGCAATCTTGTGAGAATATCATCCATCCTGAAAAAAAGAATGAAAAAAAAAATTGAAAGAGAAATTGGAAGAGAAATTTATATACAATATCAGTTTTGTGGGTAGCTGATGGAACCGATTTAAATAATCACGGAGTACCGTTATCCGCCATTTAACCGGGGTTAAAAAAATTAAATTAAAAATTATATTTACATCTTGTAAGAGAAAAGAACTATTAAACAAAAGAAAAGAAAAACAATAAAAGATAGAATGATGGAGAGTAAGGAATATGCAAATTTGATATAATAGATGCTCTCCATCCTTTTGGGTTGCCTCCCAAGAAGCGCTTGGTTTATTGTCCTCAGCCTAACTTAGACCCATGCCATTATTATTCAACATACTTTGGCTCAAAAAGTGGAAACTCCTCCACATCTTGTATTGGAAAGTTCTCATAGTAAGGCTTCAATCTATGACCATTCACTTTGAATGCCTTATCTGTTTTTGGGCTTTGGATTTCAACTGCACCATGAGTAAATACATTAGTAATAACAAAAGGTCCAACCCAACGAGAACGTAACTTACCTGGATATAACTTAAGGCGTGAATGGAAGAGAAGAACTTTTTGTCCAACAACAAATTCTTTTCTTGATATCATCTTGTCATGGAATGCCTTAGTCTTTTCCTTGTAAATCCTAGAATTCTGATAGGCATCATTCCTTATCTCCTCTAATTCTTGTAGGTCAAGTTTTCTTTTCTTTCCTATCTCATCCATCTCCATGTTGCATTGTTTGATAGCCCAATATGATTTATGTTCCAATTCAACCGGAAGATGACAAGGCTTACCATAAACAAGTCGATAAGGAGACATACCAATGGGTGTCTTATATGCTGTCCTATAAGCCCAAAGTGCATCATCAAGTCGTGAACTCCAATCCTTCCTATTTGGATTAACTGTCTTTTCAAGGATGGACTTAACTTCTCGGTTTGACACTTCAGCTTGCCCACTAGTTTGAGGATGATATGAGGTGGAGACCTTGTGTGTGATGTTATACTTCCTCAAAAGTGCTTCCATAGTCCTATTGCAAAAGTGAGTACCTCTATCGCTGATTATGGCCTTTGGCGTTCCAAACCTAGCAAAGATGTTAGTCTTGACAAAATCTGAAACAACTTTAGAGTCATTAGTCCTAGTGGATTTTGCTTCCACCCACTTTGAAACATAATCAACGGCAAGTAAAATATAAAGATTACCAAAAGAAGGAGGAAAAGGTCCCATGAAATCCATGCCCCATACATCAAAAATTTCAACAATAAGTATTGGAGTTTGAGGCATTTGATTTCTAGCACCTAAGTTACCAGTTCTTTGGCAACGATCACATGACTTGCAAAAGAGGTATGCATCTTTGAATATGGTAGGCCAATAAAATCCAGAATCAAGAACTTTCATGGCTGTTCTTTTGGATCCAAAGTGTCCTCCACATGCATAAGAGTGACAAAAGGTGAGAATAGATTGAAATTCAGTTTCGAGTACACACCTTCTTATAATCTGATCGGAGCAATGCTTCCAAAGGTAAGGATCATCCCATATGTAGTATTTGGCATCACTCTTGATCTTATTTCTTTGAGCTTGTGTCAACTCTTGTGGCAACTTCTTGGTAACTAAGTAATTAACAATATCAGCATACCAAGGAGTTGTTGTTCTTATAAAAAGAAGTTGCTCATCCGGAAAGTTCTCATTCAAGGGTAGTGCATCATCTTCATGAACTAAACGGCTAAGATGGTCCGCAACCAGGTTGTCACTACCTCTCTTATCTTTTATCTCCAAATCAAACTCTTGTAAGAGAAGTATCCATCTAATCAACCTTGGTTTGGCCTCCTTTTTAGTGAGTAAGTACTTAAGGGCTGCATGGTCAGAAAATACAATTACTTTAGTACCAATTAAATAAGATCGAAATTTTTCTAAAGCAAATACAACAGCCAAAAGTTCTTTTTCAGTAGTGGAATAGTTCAATTGAGCATCATTAAGAGTTCGGGAGGCATAATAAATGGCATGTGAGGCTTTGCCAACCCGTTGGCCCAAAACAGCTCCAATGGCATAGTCACTAGCATCACACATGATTTCAAAAGGTACATTCCAATCTGGTGGTTGGATGATAGGAGCTGATGTCAAGAGTCCCTTCAATGTTTCAAACGCCTCTTTGCATTTATCATCAAAGTGGAAAACCACATCTTTTTGTAGTAGCTTGCAAAGAGGTAATGTGATCTTTGAGAAGTCTTTGATAAATCTCCTATAGAAACCTGCATGTCCAAGAAAAGAACGAACCTCTCTCACATTTGTGGGAGGTGGTAAAGAATGCATAATATCTATTTTAGACTTATCAACCTCTATCCCTCTAGAAGAAATAACATGGCCCAAAACTATTCCTTGTTCTACCATAAAGTGACATTTTTCCCAATTCAAAACAAGGTTAGTTTCCATGCATCTTTCAAGTACAAGTGTAAGGTTCTCTAGACATCTATCAAAAGAATCACCATAGACACTAAAATCATCCATAAATACTTCTATGATATTCTCTACATAATCTGAAAATATGCTAACCATACACCTTTGGAATGTAGCTGGTGCATTACAAAGACCAAATGGCATACGCCGGTATGCAAAAGTACCAAATGGACATGTGAATGTTGTTTTCTCTTGGTCCTCCGGAGCAATGGCTATCTGATTATAACCTGAAAAACCATCAAGAAAACAATAATGAGAATGGCCAGCTAACCTTTCAAGCATTTGATCAATAAAAGGTAAAGGAAAGTGGTCTTTGCGAGTTGTGGAATTAAGTTTACGATAATCAATACAAACTCGCCATCCTGTTTGAATCCTAGTAGGAACAAGTTCATTCTCATTATTTGTTACCACCGTTACACCTGATTTCTTTGGAACCACTTGGACTGGGCTCACCCATTTGCTATCCGAGATAGGATAGATCACTCCAACATCTAGGAGCTTCAGTATCTCCTTTTTCACAACCTCCATCATAGGAGGGTTCAATCTTCTTTGTGCTTCTCTTGTTGGTTTAGACCCTTCCTCTAACAAAATCCGGTGCATGCACATGGATGGGCTTATTCCCTTGATATCGGCAATTGTCCAACCAATTGCTGTTTTATGCTCTCTAAGCACCCGGATAAGTCGCTCTTCTTGCAAAGGTGTGAGCTCTTTGGCAATGATGACAGGTAGTGTGTCCTTTTCCCCTAAGAATAAATATTTCAAGTGGTTCGGTAGTGGTTTCCACTCTAAAGTTGGTGCCTGCAAAATGGAAGGTAGAAGTTTCTCATTAGATAAAGGCAAATTAATAAATGAAACATCAAACCTTGCATCTTTAGGTTGCAGCGAGTGTAAAGATTCTAGTGCCCCTTCCACATGGTCACTCAAGGCTAGTTTAGCATTCCCCATTCCGAGATGGTTGCTAAGGACTATTTCCACACTATCTTCACCATCTAGCTCATAAGCTTGCTGCACTAGTGAGTCAATTATATCAATATTAAAAACAGAATGCACATCACTAGGATATCTCATGGCCTCAAAAATGTTAAAGCGAATTATTTCACCATCAAATTCCATAGTTAAAGTGCCATCATGTACATCTATTTTAGTTCTTGCTGTTTTCAAGAATGGTCTCCCTAATAGAATAGGTGTGGGATTAGAAGACATCTCATCTTCCATCTCAATAACATAAAAGTCAGCGGGAAAAACCAATTCATTAACCTGTACAAGAACGTCTTCTACAACTCCTCTTGGATAAGTGTTAGAACGGTCAGCAAGTTGTATTATAACACCGGTTTCCTCTAATGGTCCTAGATTCAATGAAGCATAAATTGAATATGGCATGACATTAATAGATGCCCCTAGATCTAGCATAGCACGCTCAAACCTGATGTTGCCTATCTTACAAGGAATGGTAAACATACCTGGATCCTTGCATTTAGGTGGGAGTTTCTTTTGAAGAACAGCTGACACATTCTCCCCTACACTTACCTTTTCATTCCATTTCAACTTCCGTTTAGATGTGCACAACTCTTTTAGGAACTTGGCATATCTTGGCACTTGCTTGATAGCATCTAGTAAAGGAATGTTCACCTCTACTTTCCGGAAGGTTTCCAAAATTTCCTTCTCTTGCTCCTCCTTCTTGGACTTTGCTAACCTGCTAGGAAAAGGTGGAGGAGTTATATAAGAAGGAAAGGATGGTTTAGGAATTACCTTTTTTAGTGGCTCGTTGGGATGTGAAGAGGATGCCATGGTATTGTTCTCCCCTTGAGCACTATCATTTTGTGGTTTCTCTAGCTGTTTCCCACTTCTTAAATTTATAGCATTGGCATTCTCTCTTGGATTTACTATGGTTTGGGAAGGTAATTTCCCAGAATCCCTTGCTTGCATTTGACTCATGGTTGTTGCCAATTGCCCTATTTGAGTCTCCAAATTTCGAATACTTGTCTTTGTTTCCTGTTGAAATTGAATTGTATTAGTAGAAAGAGCTTTAACAAGATCTTCAAGAGAAGTACCTGAATTTTGGGTGGGTGGTAGTTGTTGTCGGGTTTGGTATGGTTGTTGCACTCTTTGCTGAAAACCCGGTGGCCTGTGGTCAAATGGTGGAGGAATAGTTTGTGATTGGTTCCCTCCATAATTGAAGTTTGGATGATCCCTCCATCCTGGATTGTAAGTGTTTGAGTAGGGATCATATTTCCTTGATTGGTTCTGAAATCCACCCATGGCATTCACATGTTCATTGGTATCCTCTTGAAGTGTTGGACACATATCAGTTTGGTGCCCTATGTTTGAACATATGCCACAAGCCTTTATTTGTTGTATTTTACCTACAGCCAATTGTTGAACAAGAGAAGTCAGTTTATCAAATTTTTGTTCAAGGGATGATATACTTACCTCATTAACTCTCTTGGATTGTGGTGGTGGATCTTGTCTCATTGAGAACTGTTGAGAATTGGCTGCCATGTTGGAGATTAATGTTCTAGCAGCCCTGGGAGTCTTATCAACTAGAGCTCCCCCACTAGCGGCATCTATCATACTTCTCTCCATGGGCATGAGACCTTCATAGAAGTATTGGATGAGAAGTGGTTCACTTATCTGATGGTGTGGACATGATGCACAAAGTTTCTTGAACCTCTCCCAATATTCATATAAGGACTCTCCGTTGTATTGCCGAATCCCACATATCTCTTTCCTAATGTTGGCAGCCTTAGATGCTGGGAAATACCTTTCCAAGAATGCTTTCTTCAAATCATTCCATGTAGTGATGGTCCCGGATGGTAGATAGTAGAGCCATTCCTTTGCTGAATCGGCTAGAGAGAATGGGAAGGCTCTCAACTTAACTTGCTCTTCCGTGACCCCTGTTGGTCTCATGCTTGAGCAAACTACATGGAATTCCTTGAGGTGCTTATTTGGATCCTCTCCTGCAAAACCATGAAAAGTTGGGAGAAGATGAATCAAACCAGATTTTAATTCAAAAGCTACCTCAAGATTAGCATATTCAATGCATAATGGTTGTTGACCCAAGTCCGGAGCGGCTAGCTCCTTGAGAGTTCGGTTGTCAGCTGCTGCCATCTCTCCTTGCTCCTCTTGGATGTTTTGGATCAACTCCTCGATTGGTTGTTGGTGAGAAGTTATAAATTCCCGAATTTTCCTAAGTCGTAAGTCTTCTTCGGGAGCTTGGAACATTCACTAATAAAAAAAATAAGAAAGTAAATAATTAGAACAGAAAATAAGAATAAACCAATAAACTAATAAACTAAAGAAAGCAATCCCCGGCAACGGCGCCAAAAACTTGATGCACCCAAAAGAGTGTATCTTATTTAACCTTGCACTAAAAAGATAAATTGTAAGTATAGTAGTTAGCAAGGGTCGAGTCCTCAGGGATTGGGTTTTAGTTTATAAGTTGATAGTTTAAAACTTAAATTCAAGAACAATAAAAGAAAAGGGGTTTTTGAAGCCAGATTTAAACTAAAGTAAATAATAAGAATAAGATGCAAGGCGGTATAACCAGCCAATAAAAATATATATACTAAGCAAGGCGGTATAACCAGCCAATAAAAATATATATACTAAATTAGGCGGTATAACCAGCCAATAAAAATAAAACAAAATTAATATACAAATTAGGCGGTATAACCAGCCAATAAAAATAAATATACTTTTAAAAATAAGCAAACTAGAAAAGTAAGAAAACAAGTAAGAAGAATCAAAAATGAAAAATATGGTTAAGGTTTCATTCTCCACCACTAGACATCATTAAGAATCAATTTCAGATCTATCAATATCAACCAACTATCAAAGTTAACAACCGTAGATAACAACAAGCTCTGTTATCCCAATCTTTCCTTAGTTTGTCGTTAAATAGAACAAGCTCTCTATTTAATCTCTAACCATCAAACAACCTAGAATCAGCTCTCTAGATTCAATTTAATGGCAGCTTTATGATGAGAAAGATAGGTTGATCTAAGCAACAAACACATAAGCTCGGATTGTTCAACTTAGGTTATGTTCCACTTTGCAATTATTGAAAACTTGACCATAATCATTAATCACAAATTGCTACTTATGAATAGGAAATCAAGACAATTACACGGATCAAGACTCCTAAACTAGCAATAGATAATTATCAAGATCTATCTAGTTGTACACCTAAACAAATCAAGACAACATCATGAACAATTCTTGTAGAAGAACATAAGCAACTTTGATAGAAAATTAATGATAGATAGAATCTGAAAATCAATCACAAAACATGTTTAGGGCTTTGAAATCACCCTTAACCAAATAGAAGTTTAGCCTAGCATAGGCATTATAAACATAAAATTAAATAGAATCTAAGAAGAAAATAAAAGAAAGAAAGAAGAAGAAGAAGAATATTAATTATCCAACCTCTTGCTCTTTCTAAAGAAAAAGAAAACTAGAGAAAAGAAAGAAGAAGAAAACTTAGAGAATTTTGTTAAAATGGCTAATATCCTACCAATCTCCAATATGATCCCTTACAATCATCCAAGGCCCTCTATTTATACACATTTTGGAGGGCTAAATGACAAGAGACAAGCTTTACAAATTTCAAAGGTAGGTATATGACGATTTTGATCAGCCAACTTGATGGTCGATTTATTCAATATTGGAGGCCTGATCTGATCACATGGTCTTCTAGACAAAGGTTCCCCTATCAGTTACGGAACCATAGCCTTTGGAATCAGCTCAATTGCTGATGTGGTTAAGCAGATATGGGCAAAATACGAAAACATGTCAGCACAGACGTCATTGCACATCAGCCACCTTGATGGTCGATTTCTTCAATATTGGAGGCCTGATCTGATCACATGGTCTTCTAGACAAAGGTTCCCCTATCAGTTACGGAACCATATCCTTTGGAATCAGCTCATTTGCTGATGTGGTTAAGCAGATATGGGCAAAATACGAAAACATGTCAGCACAGACGTCATTGCTAATCAGCCACCTTGATGGTCGATTTATTCAATATTGGAGGCCTGATCTGATCACATGGTCTTCTATACAAAGGTTCCCCTATCAGTTACGGAACCATAGCCGTTGCAATCAGCTCATTTGCTGATGTGGATAAGAAGATATGGGCATAATACGAAAACATGTCAGCACAGACGTCATTGCACATCAGCCAACTTGATGGTCGATTTGGCTAGGGAAAACGACTCCGTTTTAAGAAGTGTAAAACATGAAAAAGATAGATATGCCTCTTAGCTTTGCATGGCTACAAATTTCAGCCTTATTGCTTCAGTGAAACTCGAGATATAGCTGATATGGCAAAAGGTGTCGGAACTGAAACTGAACTGGATTTGCCCTTAATTCTAGTAATCTGAAATCACTCAAAGAAACTTGGGAAAAACACCAAAATACATAAAAATATAAAAGATCATAAACACAATTAGACTAAACAATAATAACTCGTATTTGACACAAAACATTAATAAAACATAACTAAAAACTATATAATTATACGAGTTATCACCTCCCATGGCCAATTGTTGAACTGAGGAAGTGAGATTGGCTTGTTGATTCTCCATGTTCATGTATGCCACCAACTCTTCAAGTGTTAGATTGCTTAATTCCATCTTTTTTTTTTTCAAAATTTGAAAAGAAAAACATGTATGTACAAGAAAATAATACTAATTAGAACTGAAAATAAGAATAAACCAAGTAACAAATAAACTAAAGAAAACAATCCCCGGCAACGGCGCCAAAAATTTGATGCACCCAAAAGAGTGTATCTTATTTAACCTTGCACTAAAAAGATCAATTGTAAGTATAATGATTAGCAAGGGTCGAGTCCTCAGGGATTGGGTTTTAATCTATGAGTTATTAGTTTATAACTTACGTTCAAAGAAAACAATAAAAGAAAAGGGGTTTTTGAAGCCAGATTTAAACTAAAAGTAAATAATAAGAATAAGATGCAAGGCGGTATAACCAGCCAATAAAAATATATATACTAAATTAGGCGGTATAACCAGCCAATAAAAATATATATACTAAATTAGGCGGTATAACCAGCCAATAAAAATAAAACAAAGTTAATATACAAATTAGGCGGTATAACCAGCCAATAAAAATAAATATACTTTTAAAAATAAGCAAACTAGAAAAGTAAGAAAACAAGTAAGTAAGAAGAATCAAATATGAAAAATATGGTTAAGGTTTCATTCTCCACCACTAGACATCATTAAGAATCAATTTCAGATCTATCAATATCAACCAACTATCAAAGTTAACAACCGTAGATAACAACAAGCTCTGTTATCCCAATCTTTCCTTAGTTTGTCGTTAAATAGAACAAGCTCTCTATTTAATCTCTAACCATTAAACAACCTAGAATAAGCTCTCTAAATTCAATTTAATGGCAGCTTTATGATGAGAAAGATAGGTTGATCTAAGCAACAAACACATAAGCTCGGATTGTTCAACTTAGGTTATGTTCCACTTTGCAATTATTGAAAACTTGACCATAATCATTAATCACAAATTGCCACTTATGAATAGGAAATCAAGACAATTACACGGATCAAGACTCCTACACTAGCAATAGATAATTATCAAGATCTATCTAGTTGTACACCTAAATAAATCAAGACAACATCATGAACAATTCTTGTAGAAGAACATAAGCAACTTTGATAGAAAATTAATGATAGATAGAATCTGAAAATCAATCACAAAACATGTCTAGGGCTTTGAAATCACCCTTAACCAAATAGAAGTTTAGCCTAGCATAGGCATTGTAAACATAAACATAAAATTAAAGAGAATCTAAGAAGGAAATAAAAGAAAGAAGAAGAAGAAGAAAATAAAGAAAAAGAAAACTAGAGAAAAGAAAGAAGAAGAAAACTTAGAGAATTTTATTACAATGGCTAATTTCCTACCAATCTACAATGCCTCATACAATCATCCAAGGCCCTCTATTTATACACATTTTGGAGGACTAAATGACAAGAGACAAGCTTTACAAATTTCAAAGGTAGGTATAATAGGTGGGTGCATTTTTCTAACAATTTTCGTCATATTGTATGACAATTTTGATCAGCCAAGTTGATGGTCGCTTTTGTCAATATTGGAAGCTTGATCTGATCACATGGTCTTCTAGAAAAATGTTCCCCTATCAGTTAGTGATCCATAGCTGTTAAAATCAGCTCATTTGCTGATGTGGATCAGAAGATATTGGCAAAATACCAAAACAGGTCAGCACAGACGTCATTGCACATCAACCAACTTGATGGTCGATTTCGCTAGGGAAAACGACTCCGTTTCAAGAAGTGTAAAACATGAAAAAGTTAGATATGCCTCTTAACTTTGCACGGTTAAAATTTCAGCCTTATTGCTTCAGTAAAACTCCAGATATAGCTGATATGGCAAAAGGTGTCGGAACTGGAACTGAACTGAATTTGCCCTTAATTGTTGATTTAACCTAGTAATCTGAAATCACTCAAAGAAACTCGTAAAAAAAACACCGAATTACATAAAAATATAAAAGATCATAAACACAATTAGACTAAGCAATAATAACTCGTATTTGACACAAAACAATAATAAAACATAACTAAAAACTATATAATTATACGAGTTATCAGAAACATGGCTAGAATAGGTGGAATTCACTTGAGCCATGTTGCAAGTTATTCAAGAAAAGCTTCAACATGCAAGATGGGCTTGCATCCAAGTTTGGTCCATGTGATTCAAGAACACAAGGTGGCACATTAAGAGGGCTTACAAGTAGCGGCATCATGTTTAAAGAAGTGGGCCTATTCCTTCAGTCATTAATTGACATGGCAATTGTGGGGACCAATTCATTTAATGATGTGGCGCCTAAGAGAGGGCTTATTTTAATTCTTATAATTACTTAGGCATTTGGCCTATGTTATGTAACATGGACATATTTTAATTATTTAGGTTTGAGCTTGAGCATGTTCAGCCCATATTTTACATATTATTGCGTAGTAGATAAGGGTTATTATAGGGAGGCTATAAATAAATGTCTTAGCCGCCTACTTCAACTATCTTTTGATCAATTGGGTTTGAATTTATTCAAAGTGAGTGTTTCACTCTTTTTAGTTCTTGACAGAACTAGCGAACTTATCAAAGAATTTCTTTCTTTGTGGTGTTCTTCCTATCAAACTTAGGTTCTAGAAACAAGGGTTCTTGGGGTTTAGTTAGCTTAGCTAATCTAGGTTCTTTGATCCAAGATTTCTATGGGTTTAAGTTCCATTGCCAGAATCTTGGCTTTCTTGGGGTTAGGGTATTTCAAATTTTTAGTGGGTTCAAAGGGTTTAACCCCTAGGGTTCACATCAAGATGGCCAGCATGCATAGGCACTACATCACAAAGCACCTCATCACTATACCTCCCAATAGTAAAAGCTACCCTCACTTGCCTATTTACCTTAACCTCCCCACAATCTTTCAATCATTGCAATTTGTAAGGCTTAGGATGTTTAAGCATAGGTAAACCCAACTTTTCTACTAAGGTAGTACAAGCTATATTGGTGCAACTCCTCCCATCAATAATCATAATACATACTTTATTGTTCACAAAACATCTAGTATGAAAAATATTTTTCCTTTGTTGCTCTACATCATCTATTTTAATTTGTGCATTCAAAGCACGCCTACCAACAAGAGATTTACCTTCCACGGGGTAGTCCAAGTTAGCATCATAACCAACACAATCACTAGCGTTCTCTAATTCTGGCATGTCATCACAACCATCCTCACTTTCGGTCATGATTTCCCCATTAGCATGCATGATGATCACCCTTTTGTTTGGACACTGAGATGCAATTTGGCCTGAACCCAAACATTTAAAGCATTTAATATCTCTATTCCTTGAAGAATTGGAATTTTGAAATACCTTGGGTTTGTCTTTGCTAGTGTTCTCTTTCCCCTTTGGTGGTTTGGTTTTGCCCTTGACAACAGCCCGATCTTTGTCCCACTTTGGTTTCCAAGAAGTGCTAGAAATCGAAGAATACCTTGCTACCCCCTTATTTTCAATTGCCTCTCCACCTTCATTGCCATGTGCACCATGTCTTCTACCTCCACATAATGCTTCAACTCCACAAAATTGGCAATGTCTCTATGTAAGCCTCTCAAAAATCTAGCCATGGTGGCTTCCCGAACCTGATGCACCCAAA
The DNA here is from genome assembly GCA_030761205.1 of Fremontodendron californicum. Lineage (NCBI taxonomy): Eukaryota > Viridiplantae > Streptophyta > Magnoliopsida > Malvales > Malvaceae > Fremontodendron > Fremontodendron californicum. The sequence continues at coordinate 27,976,902 of JAULJL010000009.1, forward strand.
AGAGTGTATCTTATTTAACCATGCACTTAAAAAGACTCAATTGTAAAGTATAGTGATTAGCAAGGGTCGAGTCCTCAGGGATTGGGTTTTAGTTTATAAGTTAATAGTTTATCACTTAAAAAACAAATAAACAAAAGTAAAGGGGATTTTGAAATCAGATTTAAACTAAAGTTAACAATAAGAATGAGAAAACAAGTAATTAAGAAGAACCAAATATGAAAAATATGGTTAAGTCATTCTCCACCACAGACATCATAAAGAATCAATTTCATATCTATCAACATTAATTAGCTATCAAAATTAACAACCGTAGATAACAACAAGCTCTGTTACCCCAATCTTTCCTTAGTTCATCGTTAAATAGAACAAGCTCTCTATTTAATCTCTAACTATCAAACAACCTAGAGTAAGCTCTCTAAGTTCAATTTAATAGCAGCTTTATGATGAGAAAGATAGGTTGATCTAAGCAACAAACAGATAAGCTCGGATTGTTCAGCTTAGGTTATGTTCCACTTTGCAATTATTGAAAACTTGACCATAATCATTAATCACAAATTGCTACTTATGAATAGGAAATCAAGACAATTACACAGATCAAGATTCCTAAACTAGCATTAGACAATTATCAAGATTTATCTAGTTGGCCACCCAAACAAATCAAAACATCATCATGAACAATTTTAATGGAAGAACATAAGCAACTTTGATAGAAAACAATGATAGATAAATTCTGAAAATTAATTACATAACATGTCTAGGGCTTTGAAATCACCCTTAACCAAATAAAAGTTTAGCCTAGCATAGGCATTGTAAACATAAACATAAAATTAAAGAGAATCTAAGAAGAAAATAAAAGAAAGAAGAAGAAGAAGAAGAATAAGAATATTAATTATCCAGCCTCTTGCTCTCTCAAAAACAAAGAAACAAAGAAGAAATCAGAACTTTGATGCTTGGAGATGTGTAAATTTCGTATGCCCCCTTAATCGCTTTTTATAGGCAATAGCTAGGGCATCAAACAAGTGAATTTCAGCTCTCTCCCTTCAATAAATGCTGACTTGTGGCTAAAGTTAAGGAAAAGTGGCTGACTTTTGTGTTTTAAGGAAAGATATAAGCCTTGGCAACCAAGTTTGAATAAAGTAGAAAAGTTTTAGTCAAAGCACTCTTTAATGAAGAGAGATTACAAACTTGCAGGCAAAGTAAGTGTAAAGAAGGAAAGTCTTGGCTGATTTAATTCTCCTACTTTGATTAGGATTAACTTTAAGGAAAGATACTTGCAATTAATGCAAGTTGACAGCCACTAATCCTTCTTTGGCAAGGATAATCATAAATGTCAGCTAGGGTATTAGGAAAAAGATGTGATTTGCGGCTAGGATTTTTTTCTGCCACTAGGGTTTTTAGGGAGATATTCCAATGCCGATTTGGATGACCATCTCTTATCCGATTTAGGCCCATGACCAACTTTTGGAAAGGTAATTAAGTGATCTTCAAAAGTCAAAAAGGAAGTTTCTTCGAATAAAGAGTCTAACATCATGTTTCCTTAGCAACAAGCTCCGGAGGTCAAATATGTCTTCTTGCTTTGCACCAAGAATTTGATCTTTTTGACTCCTAACTCTTTTTCCATCTAGTGATTGTGATTTTGTAAGCTCTTTAACATCCAAATTGACATGTTTTGACTTCATCTCCTCCAAAATACCTACAAAGAATAAAAACCTAGTAAAATGTCAAGGAAGTAAGAATCTTATAAGGAAATTAAATAGGAAAATGTATGAAATTAATCACTTATCAAATTCCCCCACACTTAATCTTTTGCTAGTCCTCAAGCAAAATCAAATAGACGCAAGGTAAGAAAACAGAATCTAGTTCACTTTCAATACAACTTATAGATAATCATTGAACATGTCTTACAAACTAATCAATAGCTTAAAGAGTTTCACAAAAAATCATGCTTGATAGTAAAGGGTTTGAGTTAAGTTAACATTTGATATCTCAATCAAAATAGTGCATGTTCAAACTTAATCGCAACTTCTCACATGGGATACTCTCATGATTTTCACTTTTTAAAGTAGTGCTAAAGTGTTTACACTCAATCAATCTCATGAAAACAGTTCTACCATATGCTTGCTTGTCCACCTATTATCCACTATTTAGATCATGCAACTTCATAAATCAAGAGGTCTTTATTCAAGGTTATAATGGGGCCAAGGGGTAATAAATGTGGTTAAAGAATAAAAGGTAAAGGATATTGTCGCAACCTGAAAAAAATAACGACGAGTCTCATCGCAAGACTTTATTATTCGTTAGGCGTGACATTAAAAAAAAACCGATGAAAAGTCGACTTAATTCCTCTAAAAAATGAAGGTTTTGGAAATGAGTCGCCACCAATCTTTTTTAGCTAGGTGTGATCGGCCACCTATTAAAACCGATTTTATAAAATATTTTAAAAATTAATGAAAACATTTTAAAAACCGATTTCAAGTCTGCGTTTTAAACCAGAGAAATCAAAGAAGCGGGTTCGGGAGTCGGTTACGTGTGGGGAAGGATTAGCACCCCCACAACGCCCGTATAAATCGGTACCTTATTAATCGTGTGTTATCTCAAGTCTTGGTAAAAGTTGGTTTTAAATTTAGTATTTCAAATTAATTCCCAATTTAAAGAAAAATAATTCCATTTTTTATTGAAAATGATCCGGAATTTATAAATTCAAAATTTTCCTATATTCCCCAACAAACGTGGCAAAATATAGAAATTTTTATTAGTTTTGGAAAACTTTCCGAATCATTCTCTTTTTTTTTTGAAAGAAAGATATTCCTTTATTAATAATAATTGATGATATTCCCTCCAGCAAACCCGGTAGAGAACTCATGAATTATTTTAACTCGGGAATATCTTTATTTTTATTGAAAACCATTATCTTTTTTGAAAACATTTAAAAGAAATGAATATGTATAGGCATGACATAAATAAAATGACATAGCAAAATCTAAATAATATAATGCAACCTAAATGTCATGACACAGAGAAATTATTATGGCAAGAATCACATATTATATAAAATGCATGAATATAAAAATGCAATGCATGAAATGTATTTTTTCCTTTAATTAAGGAAATCCGTATATCTAACAAGATATCCGGTTACCTTAGGAAAATATGTCAAATTAAATATTCTAAAACCAAAATACTTTGTGATTGTTTGAAAACAATTTTGAAAAGCTTGAATTAAAAATAAAAACTGGGCTAAATTTTTTAAAATGACTCTAATTTCCTAAGTTTAAAAAAATCCGGACTTGGCTACCCTTAACCCGGGACTTGAAAAACCATTTTTAGAGTTTAAAAAGGCTTAGAAATTACCCTAAGTCAGTAGCTAACCCTCCTAATCAGCCCACTCTAAGTAAATTAACCAAAACAGAAAAATGGTTTTTCTTTAAATTCAATTCTGACTCCACTGTCCAGTTTTAATCCACGATTTTTTACCCTATTTTTAAAAATTCCAAAAATTCTGAAAAAATTATTGGAGACTCAGGACATGTAAAAATACACGGAAAAAAATCGACTTAATTTTCTGATCAAAGATGAATTCCCAGAAAAACCAGAGATGTACGAGTTTTTGGAGGAGAAAAAAAACTGCTTTGTTTTTCTTTAAAATCAATTCTGACTCCACTGTCCAGTTTTAATCCACGATTTTTTACCCTATTTTTAAAAATTCCAAAAATTCTGAAAACATTATTGGAGACTCAGGACATGTAAAAATACACGGGAAAAAATCGACTTAATTTTCTGATCAAAGATGAATTCCCAGAAAAATCGGAGATGTACGAGTTTTGGGTGGAAAAAAAACTGCTTTGCCAACATATTTTTTTTTGTCTTTGATAAAATCATTTAAAAACCAAAATAAAAATATTTGAAACTCATAAAATGACTTGAAGACAGTAGCTAGGACTTTTTGAAAGTTAAATAAAAATTGGCTAAGTAAAAAAAATCACAAAGGTAGAATAATCAATTTGACAAACTTAATTTTCCACAAGTGTGCTCAAGAGAGCATGACCTTGAACCATTAATTGGCTCAAGTCATTATTCAAGTGGCATGAACATGAAATGCATGAAACAATGCAGCAAACATAATGCATGAAATGCATGGATCTAAACCTAAATGTAAGGTGATAACTCGTATAATTATATAGTTTTTAGTTATGTTTTATTATTGTTTTGTGTCAAATACGAGTTATTATTGTTTAGTCTAATTGTGTTTATGATCTTTTATATTTTTATGTAATTTGGTGTTTTTCACAAGTTTCTTTGAGTGATTTCAGATTACTAGAATTAAGGGCAAATCCAGTTCAGTTCCAGTTCCGACACCTTTTGCCATATCAGATATATCTCGAGTTTCACTGAAGCAATAAGGCTGAAATTTTAACCGTGCAAATTTAAGGGGCATATCTATCTTTTTCATGTTTTACACTTCTTGAAACGGAGTCGTTTTCCCTAGCGAAATCGACCATCAAGTTGGCTGATGTGCAATGACGTCTGTGCTGACCTGTTTTCGTATTTTGCCCATATCTTCTTATCCACATCAGCAAATGAGCTGATTCCAACGGCTATGGATCAATAACTGATAGGGGAACATTTTTCTAGAAGACCATGTGATCAGATCAGGCCTCCACAATTGACAAAATCGACCATCAAGTTGGCTGATCAAAATTGTCATACAATATGACGAAAATTGTTAGAAAAATGCACCCACCTACCTTTGAAATTTGTAAAGCTTGTCTCTTGTCATTTAGCCCTCCAAAATGTGTATAAATAGAGGGCCTTGGATGATTGTAGAGGATCATATTGTACATTGGTAGGATATTAGCCATTGTAATAAAATTCTCTAAGTTTTCTTCTTCTTTCTTTTCTCTAGTTTTCTTTTTCTTTATTTTCTTCTTCTTCTTTCTTTCTTTTATTTCCTTCTTAGATTCTCTTTAATTTTATTTTTATGTTTACAATGCCTATGCTAGGCTAAACTTCTATTTGGTTAAGGGTGATTTCAAAGCCCTAGACATGTTTTGTGATTGATTTTCAGATTCTATCTATGATTAATTTTCTATCAAAGTTGCTTATGTTCTTCTACAAGAATTGTTCATGATGTTGTCTTGATTTATTTAGGTGTACAACTAGATAGATCTTGATAATTATCTATTGCTAGTCTAGGAGTCTTGATCCGTGTAATTGTCTTGATTTCCTATTCATAAGTGGCAATTTGTGATTAATGATTATGGTCAAGTTTTCAATAATTGCAAAGTGGAACATAACCTAAGTTTAACAATCCGAGCTTATGTGTTTGTTGCTTAGATCAACCTATCTTTCTCATCATAAAGCTGCCATTAAATTGAATTTAGAGAGCTTATTCTAGGTTGTTTAATGGTTAGAGATTAAATAGAGAGCTTGTTCTATTTAACGACAAACTAAGGAAAGATTGGGATAACAGAGCTTGTTGTTATCTACGGTTGTTAACTTTGATAGTTGGTTGATATTGATAGATTTGAAATTGATTCTTAATGATGTCTAGTGGTGGAGAATGAAACCTTAACCATATTTTTCATATTTGATTCTTCTTACTTACTTGTTTTCTTACTTTTCTAGTTTGCTTATTTTTAAAAGTATATTTATTTTTATTGGCTGGTTATACCGCCTAATTTGTATATTAACTTTGTTTTATTTTTATTGGCTGGTTATACCGCCTAATTTAGTATATATATTTTTATTGGCTGGTTATACCGCCTTGCATCTTATTCTTATTATTTACTTTAGTTTAAATATGGCTTCAAAAAACCCCTTTTCTTTTATTGTTTTCTTTGAACGTAAGTTATAAACTAATAACTCATAGATTAAAACCCAATCCCTGAGGACTCGACCCTTGCTAATCATTATACTTACAATTGGTCTTTTTAGTGCAAGGTTAAATAAGATACACTCTTTTGGGTGCATCAAATTTTTGGCGCCGTTGCCGGGGATTGCTTTCTTTAGTTTATTTGTTACTTGGTTTATTCTTATTTTCAGTTCTAATTAGTTTTATTTTCTTGTACATACAAGTTTTTCTTTTCAAATTTAAAAAAAAAAAAAAAACAATGGAATTGAGCAATCTAACACTTGAAGAGTTGGTGGCATACATGAACATGGAGAATCAACAAGCCAATCTCACCTCCCCAGTTCAACAATTGGCCATGGGAGGATGTCAAGGCCATCAAGTGTTCCAAGACCAACAGTATGATCATTACTCAAACACTTACCATGAGGGATGGTGGGATCATACTAATTATGGCTACTCGAAAAATTACCAAGAAGTAGATCCTTATGCCAATTACACTCATCCATCTAGCTTCAATCAATCATGGTCTCAAGAACCAGATCTTTTTCAACCACCACATATGACTCAAAACTCAGGTACTTCTTTAGAAGATCTTGTCTATTCTCTTGTTACTGATTCTTTGCAATTTCAACAGGAAACAAGGGCAAGCATCCAGAGTTTGGAAAAGCAAATGAGCCAATTGGCTAGTAGTATGGTGGGATGGGTAGCACAAAGATCTGAAGAACTCCCAGCCCAAACGATGGTTAACCCAAAGGAGAATGCTACTATTGTGACCTTGAAGAATGAGGAACAAGATGAGGATGAAACAAAATTAGAGATGGATTCTATTCTTGAGGATAATGAAGCCAAAGATCCAAATAAGAGTATTTCGGCACCTGAGGTAACGTTTAAGGTTTCACTTTTTACTAATATTTCTTCTCCACCTTTTCCTAGTAGATTTGCAAAGTTCAAGGAGGAAGAACATGAACAACACATGCCGGAAACCTTAAACAACTTGTTTGTGGAGGTCATTCAACAAGTATCAAAATATGCTCCATTTCTCGATGACATATGCACCACAAAGGATGATGGAATAATACTTGTAATGGAGAATGCATCCACTGTTGTGCAAGGAAAGCTTCCTCTCAAACGCATAAATTTGGGAAATTTCATGTATGAGCCTGACAAGCCTAAAATGCCAAGAAGGGGTGTTGGTTAGGTTCAAAACACTAAATCAAGTGCTAATTGGGGGAGGCAGCCTAATTAGTGAAAGCATTGCCAAACTGCCATCCTCAGATTTGCTCTCTTTTTCTTTATCTTTTTCTTATGTTTCTTTGCTAATTGTGTTTAGTGTTTCTAAGTTCATTTAGGCTGCATAAGTTTATTTTGTTTATTAGTTCTTTTCACTTACACATGATTCTTTCATTTGGGATTAATAGCATTACATTAATTGGGGGAGTGTTTTGTTTTTGAGTCTTTTTATGTTGTTTTTCTTTCTGATCCTTGTTTTGAAAATAACTAGATGTAAATATAATTTTTTTTAACCCCGGTTAAATGGCGGATAACGGTACTCCGTGATTATTTAAGTCGGTTCCATCAGCTACCCACAAAACTGATATTGTATATAAATTTCTCTTTCAATTTCTCTTTCATTTTTTTTTTCAGGATGGATGATATTCTCACAAGATTGCAGAAACGATTTCCTCCTTTTCCTCGAAATATTTTACTGAAGCTTTACCAAGTTCGATTTGAAAGATTAAGAATACTTATGCACAAAGGGATTCCTGAAGACATACGTTGGATAATTGAAGCCAAGGTACGTGAAGATGAATATCTTCCTGTTTTGCATTTACCAGGTACAGGTAGAAGCACTTTTGCAAAGAAGCGACGAGCAAAGCGCATGAGTTCAAACTGCCACAAATGTGCACGATGGACGTGTAACGGTAAATGTCGTTCTATTGGGATTCCGTCCTCTAATCGAGATGATAAAATTGAATTCATTAAGGATGGACTGAGTAAGGAGAATTTGGGTAATATCCAACTTTCTCTTGAGACGCATCCTAGTGGAGACGTACAAAGAGAAATTCTTGATTTATGGCCGCAATTCCAAAGGGAATGGCAACATCTTGGGAATCTGATGTTAAAAGACCCTGTTTGCCAGCTTGTAAGAAAACTGGATGGGAAGCATATCCTCAACTCATAGAAGGCGTTTAAGCCGTTTCTGGACGTAAAACCAGAGGAAGATGTGAGCCACAATCACAACTACAATAAATGACTTCTCAGCTTTTGGTTTGATTTGCAATAACTTTATTTCGGTTTAATTTACGTGTTATTCGATTTGTGTAATTATTCTCATTTTTTTTATTTGTCTTTTACGGTTGATTTTTCTTCTCTTTTTGATTTTCTTCCTGAAATCACGCAAAAATCTTTTGTTAGGTTAACATTTTCTTCTGACAGGTCAAATACACTTTCGGCGACATTATTACTCTTGACTTTTACGGTTGATTTTTCTTCTCTTTTTGATTTTCTTCCTGAAATCACGCAAAAATCTTTTGTTAGGTTAACATTTTCTTCTGACAGGTCAGATACACTTTCGGCGACATTATTACTCTTGTCTGATTCACTACTCAGTCCTCTATATATTACACCATGTGCTTATCCAGGGAAAAATAACATATTCGCTGATGAAGCCATAAGAGTTGGAGTAATACTTGCCCAACAAAAGATCCAGTTGATTTATGGAGGCGGTAGTACGGGTTTAATGGGAGCAGTCGCTACAGTAGCACACGCCGGAGGAAGTCCAGTTCTAGGAATCGTGCCAAAACTATTCACAGATTTTTGTGGACCTACCTTGGGTAAGGAAATACAAGTCTGGAGTATCCCTGAACGGATAACAATCATGTACCATTCTGCCGATGCATTCATTGCTTTACCAGGAGGTCTGGGTACATTGGAAGAAATAGCTTGCGTGGCTTCTTGGTCATCTTTGGTCACAAATAAGAAACCCATTGGTTTGCTTAATATTAATGGTTATTTTAGTAATTTGCTTTCATATTTAGATAATGCTGTGGATAATGGATTCATGTTTTCAGAGGCAAGGAGAACCATAATTTCTGCTACAACCATTGAAGATTTACTCAAAAAGCTCCAAGCTTATGAGTATTTATCTGCTACGGTTGTTTCGTAAACGCTCGGAAAAAGAAAAAGAGATATGGACGAGCAAGGAGTGGATTGCACTTTGTCTTTGTGACATTATCTAACATTTTGTTTGTTGTGTCTCAGTTATAATAAGTGGTTAGCAACCTCTACAGGTAATATCTCCTAAATTTTACCTTCTTAAAAAAAAAAAAAAAAAAAAAGTTTGTTGTGTTTTAAGCAATTTAGAAGTATTCATTCTGAACAAGGTCTGAGTAAGGGAGACTTGAGACATACCTTGTCAGTTTGATTTCTTCTTTTCAAAAAAAAAAAAGTTTGTTGTGTTTTAAGCAATTTAGAAGTATTCATTCTGAACAAGGTCTGAGTAAGGGAGACTTGAGACATATCTTGTCAGTTTGATTTTAATCTTTTTATGTTTACTTGTTAATTTTTGTTTAGTATTTTAGGATTATTTAGGTTGCATGAGTTTGTTTTGTTTTGAGTCTTAGTTGTTCCTATTCTTATGTTATTAGTTCTTTTCTCTTACACATGATTCTTTCATTTGGGTTAATAGACTTACATTGAAGACAATGTAAGAATTAAGTGTGGGGGGAACGATTTAGGATTTCTTTTATTTTTGTCTACTATTTTTTTTATGAGTCTTTATTATTATTATTATTATTTTTTTGTGTGTTTTAGTTCCTTTTTAATACAATGATGAGATATGAATTGCATAAGTCTAAAACAGATTTATTAGTGAGAAGATTTTCATGAGAATTGAGCTTGATGTCAACCTTTTTATGAGCCAATGTTAATATGATATGTTGATTGAGAAAGAAGCATGTTTAGACTTAATCTGACTTGTATAATCATCCTTGTGAGTTTTTGAGCCTATAATGATTGATGCATTATACAAATCAATCTAATTTCTTTCTTGAGTGCTCTTATGATTACATGATTCTCTAGAACTTGCTTTAAACCGTTTGAGACTATATTGATACATGTGACAACATGAATATGATAGAGGCATTAGGATTATAACCAGAGCCAAACAGCCATCCATTATTAATGTTCCAAGAGAACACACCCTTAGTGAACCAATTTGAGCCTACATTGAATAAGCTATCTCTTTGGTAACCATAACTTGTCCCTAACCTAAATATACTTATATCTTTACCTTTGTTCCAAAGATGAATTAGCATGTTTTGAGACAAGTTGCAAAGACAAGGAAGATTTATTGAAAATTTGGGTTAGAAACAAGAAATAAGTGTGGGAGGAAAAGAAAGAAAAAAGTCAAGAGAAAAAGAAAGGGATCATTGTCAAATACATTCCCATATTAAAAAAAAAATCTTCTCTTGAACTTCTAGTTAAAGTAAAGAAAAAGATGTTACAAAGTTGGTTAGAATGATGCAAAGGCTCAACATGAATATTTAGCCTATGTTATTATGTGCTTTATAAGAGTTTTGAGAAGTTTTATTTGTATGATCTTATTATGTCTCTAAACTCTATGAACTCTTTGGAACCTTTGTGATATCTTTATCCTTTTGTTCTTTAACCACATTATAACCCTTTGGCCCCATTACAACCTTGAATAAAGACCTCTTGATTTATGAAGTTGTATGATCTAAATAGTGGATAATAGGTGGACAAGCAAGCATATGGTAGAAGTGTTTTCATGAGATTGATTGAGTGTAAACACTTTACCACTACTTTAAAAAGTGAAAATCATGAGAGTATCCCATGTGAGAAGTTGAGATTAAGTTTGAATATGCACTATTTTGATTGAAATATGTTATGTTAATATTGGCTTAACTCAAACAATTTACATTCAAGCAAGATTTTTTGTGAATTTCTTTAAGCTATTGATTAGTTTTTAAGACTTGTCCAATGATTATCTCTAATTTATATTGGAAGGATTAGTTATAATTATTATTTTTAGTTTTTCTTATGTCTTCAATGTTTGTGGGTATCGTCCTAGTAAACCCTCACGAGACTAAACTCGTCCACTAGGGACACCTAGGGGTTTAAAGGCTTGTGTCACATGCTAAGTGCCACCGTGATTTCCTACGAAAATGGATTCGATTAGATTTTCTTATTTTATTTTTATTGAGTCGTTGCTAGGGACTAGCAACAATCTAAGTGTGGGGGTGTGATAACTCGTATAATTATATAGTTTTTAGTTATGTTTTATTATTGTTTTGTGTCAAATACGAGTTATTATTGTTTAGTCTAATTGTGTTTATGATCTTTTATATTTTTATGTAATTTGGTGTTTTTCACAAGTTTCTTTGAGTGATTTCAGATTACTAGAATTAAGGGCAAATCCAGTTCAGTTCCAGTTCCGACACCTTTTGCCATATCAGATATATCTCGAGTTTCACTGAAGCAATAAGGCTGAAATTTTAACCGTGCAAATTTAAGGGGCATATCTATCTTTTTCATGTTTTACACTTCTTGAAACGGAGTCGTTTTCCCTAGCGAAATCGACCATCAAGTTGGCTGATGTGCAATGACGTCTGTGCTGACCTGTTTTCGTATTTTGCCCATATCTTCTTATCCACATCAGAAAATGAGCTGATTCCAACGGCTATGGATCAGTAACTGATAGGGGAACATTTTTCTAGAAGACCATGTGATCAGATCAGGCCTCCAAAATTGACAAAATCGACCATCAAGTTGGCTGATCAAAATTGTCATACAATATGACGAAAATTGTTAGAAAAATGCACCCACCTATTATACCTACCTTTGAAATTTGTAAAGCTTGTCTCTTGTCATTTAGCCCTCCAAAATGTGTATAAATAGAGGGCCTTGGATGATTGTAGAGGATCATATTGTACATTGGTAGGATATTAGCCATTGTAATAAAATTCTCTAAGTTTTCTTCTTCTTTCTTTTCTCTAGTTTTCTTTTTCTTTATTTTCTTCTTCTTCTTTCTTTCTTTTATTTCCTTCTTAGATTCTCTTTAATTTTATTTTTATGTTTACAATGCCTATGCTAGGCTAAACTTCTATTTGGTTAAGGGTGATTTCAAAGCCCTAGACATGTTTTGTGATTGATTTTCAGATTCTATCTATGATTAATTTTCTATCAAAGTTGCTTATGTTCTTCTACAAGAATTGTTCATGATGTTGTCTTGATTTATTTAGGTGTACAACTAGATAGATCTTGATAATTATCTATTGCTAGTCTAGGAGTCTTGATCCGTGTAATTGTCTTGATTTCCTATTCATAAGTGGCAATTTGTGATTAATGATTATGGTCAAGTTTTCAATAATTGCAAAGTGGAACATAACCTAAGTTTAACAATCCGAGCTTATGTGTTTGTTGCTTAGATCAACCTATCTTTCTCATCATAAAGCTGCCATTAAATTGAATTTAGAGAGCTTATTCTAGGTTGTTTAATGGTTAGAGATTAAATAGAGAGCTTGTTCTATTTAACGACAAACTAAGGAAAGATTGGGATAACAGAGCTTGTTGTTATCTACGGTTGTTAACTTTGATAGTTGGTTGATATTGATAGATTTGAAATTGATTCTTAATGATGTCTAGTGGTGGAGAATGAAACCTTAACCATATTTTTCATATTTGATTCTTCTTACTTACTTGTTTTCTTACTTTTCTAGTTTGCTTATTTTTAAAAGTATATTTATTTTTATTGGCTGGTTATACCGCCTAATTTGTATATTAACTTTGTTTTATTTTTATTGGCTGGTTATACCGCCTAATTTAGTATATATATTTTTATTGGCTGGTTATACCGCCTAATTTAGTATATATATTTTTATTGGCTGGTTATACCGCCTTGCATCTTATTCTTATTATTTACTTTAGTTTAAATATGGCTTCAAAAAACCCCTTTTCTTTTATTGTTTTCTTTGAACGTAAGTTATAAACTAATAACTCATAGATTAAAACCCAATCCCTGAGGACTCGACCCTTGCTAATCATTATACTTACAATTGGTCTTTTTAGTGCAAGGTTAAATAAGATACACTCTTTTGGGTGCATCATAAGGAAAATGCATGACATAAATAATATGGCCTAGACCTAACATGAACTTGCATGGCATTTAATGTAACCTAGACCTAAGACATGCATGGCATTTTCACAAACACAAGGCATGCTTAATTCAGAAATCCAACCAAATATCATGCAAATGCAAAAACCTAACAACTAGCATGACAAAAATACAACACACAATGCAAAACACATGGAGTAACCAAATGGCCCCAAGCTTCAACAAGCACGGCATTTTCACAAACACTTGGTATGCTAGCATGAAAAACTAAGTCATAACACAAAAATCACACAAGCATTTTCACAAACACCTAATATACCAAATCTAAAACATGCTCACTAAGATATAAAACAAGAATCATGCAAAGAATCACACAAGCATTTTCACAAACACTTAATATGCTAACTCTAAAACATGCTCAAATTTAAACAACATGAAAACAGAAAATTAAAAATGCAAAAACATGATATCTAAGACATAAATGGCAACAAACAAAGCAACCAAATTAAATATAACTTAAGAACATGAAATAACATAATATTTAAAACATCAAAAATAAAGAAAATAGCATAAACAATATGGTAAAATGAATCAAAAACAACAACTTAAAATAAATAATGTAGGCCATTTGGCCATGGTGAGTTTATTGTAAAAACAAAATGTAAAAAAAAAAAAATAATACTTAAGAAAGGAAATGAAGGAAGAACAAGAAACATTATTTTAAAATGAAAACTCACCAAGTAGAGATTAAAATAGCAAAAAATAAGAATAGAAAATGAAAGTGCAAGAGTTGGTGCTCAAGAGCAACCTCAAGAAGCTAATATTTCAAGCTTTTCTCTTCAAACTTTCCTTTTTTTCTAAACTTTTCTTTTTTTGCTCTCAACCAAGAAAATAAAAACTAAGAAAAACTAAGAGAAATCAGCCAAAATGGAAAAGAAAAAACAAAATCTGCCTCCTCCCTCTAGGGTTGGCCTAAATGATGCTTATATAGCCTCAAAGATGTTGTCATTTTTGTGTAACCTATTTTCCATCAAATGGCCAATAATTCAAGATGAAAAGTCATGAAATTACCACCTTTAGATTAGCATCTCAGCCCTCTCAAATTACAGCTATGCAAAAATAATGTTGACATCTTTCTTAACCTATGTGGTTTAATCACCATGGCTTGATCAAAGAGAATGGTTAACTAACTCTTGATTTTTAACCACTTGATTGAAAAAAAAAAAAAAATCAAGCTTCCTCCTTCCTTTGGGCTTGGGTAGGCCAGCACTTCTCTTTTCCAGCCCAGCTCTGATTTTTGAAAGGCCCAAAAAAGCCCTTTTCGGTTGCTTGGGTGAAATGACCATTTTGCCCTCCGGATACAAGTAAATATCAAACGGACTCCAAATTCAATTTTTCTTTTTTTAATACTTCCAAAATAATAAAATATTGAGTTCTGGAAGTTTTCAAAATTATCCGAGTCCGTTTGCTATTTATTTGGATTTTTTCTTCCCAAAATGTCCTTTTATGCCCCTACTTTTTACCATTTTTTAAACGAGCTCCAAATCAAGATTTTTCTTCACCAATCTCTTCAAAATAATTAAAAAGTGTGATCTGGAAGTTTTCATCATTTTTGGAGCTCATTTGGTATTTTTTCGGGATTTATCGGCTTGAATTACTGCATAGGAGGCCCGGGATTTGGCCATTTTGCAAACGAACTCGGAATCAAGATTTTCTTTCGCCAATCTCTTCCAAATAATTTAAAAATGAGATTTGCCAAATTTCAGAATTTTTGGAGTCCATTTGCTATTTTTCCAGGATTTATCTTTTTGAATTACTGCATAAGAAGCCCGGGATTTGGCCATTTTGCAAACGAACTCGGAATCAAGATTTTCTTTCGCCAATCTCCTTCAAATGATTTAAGAATGAGATTGACAAATTTTCCATAATTTTCGGAGTCCATTTGCTATTTTTCCCAAAATTTTCCAATTTTGCCCTTTAACCTCCGAAACCCGGTTTTGCTCAAAACAAGTCCGATTTTCAGATTTTCTTCAATCTGAGCCTTGGGCCATCCTTTTTAATCATTCCTCATCCATTGGGGGCTTTGGTCTTACCAAGTCGGGCCATTTCTGTGATTCTTCCCGATTTCACCAAAATCCACTAAAAACCCTAATTCTCGGTTTTCTTCCGGATTGACTTTTCTTTCGGTTTTTCTTGCAAGTGACTTCTCCATTACCCGTAGTCAGTGCTTATCTTTCATTTGGAACCTTCAATTTCGACCAGTTTGATCGTTTAAGCACTTTTCCCCAAATTTCTCGGATTAGGATTTCTTTTCTACTGAATCTCCAAATCCCAACTTCCGAACTCCATATCTTTCAATGTAGACCTTGAACTTAAAATCTTGATTTTGAAAGTGGGTTGACTTTTTCAGTAGTTGACTTTCTGGGGTTGACTTTTTCGGGGTTGACTTTTTCGGGGTTGACTTTTTTTCAAGTTTGACTTTTTGTGCTCGCCCTCTTAAATTAAGTCTCGGAGTACCACCTGCAGGATGAAAACAGTCTTTTTATACTCGGAAACATCAATATATGAAGAAAACATACCTGTTTAGTGGCTCGGACAAAATTAGGTGTCTACAGCTGCCCCTCTTTGGCTATTGCTGAGAATCAGGAATCAGGCAAAGATAAACCAACACTAATATTGTACGGTCAGTGAAATCACATGGAAAGGAAAGGGGTTTTCTTTTTCATTTCTTCATTCATTTTTGCATTTTGCATTTTTTATTTTCTTTTTTCATTTTCTATTTTTTTCATTTTTTCTCTTTTTTCTTTTTTTTTCAATTTTTTTTTTTTTTTTGAAAACAGTAAATTGAAGATTTGTCCTTAAATTGAATTCCCTGCCTAAACAAGGCTCCATTCGTCTTAAGGAAACGAATTCGATTTGCAAGAAAGGAAATGACCTCGACGATGGTCTCGGGGCCTTAACCTGTCTTGTTCTCAGCTGTGTTTAAAATTCTAGATATCTCCTCCAGAAGCTTCGGCTATCACCACCAAAGTCTTGCTCATTTTTTTTTTAAATGTAAAAATTCTAGGTATCACCTCC
The DNA here is from genome assembly GCA_030761205.1 of Fremontodendron californicum. NCBI lineage: Eukaryota > Viridiplantae > Streptophyta > Magnoliopsida > Malvales > Malvaceae > Fremontodendron > Fremontodendron californicum. The sequence goes on from JAULJL010000009.1 coordinate 27,992,966, forward strand.
AGAAGCTTCAGCTATCACCACCGAAGACTTTCTATCTTTTCAAAGGATTTTAAAACTCTAGATATCTCCACCAGAGGCTTCAGCTATCACCACCGAAGTCTTGCTCATTTTTAAAACTGTAAAATTCTGGGTATCATCTCCAGAAGCTTCAGCTATCACCACCGAAGACTTTCTACCTTTTCAAAGGACTTTAAAAAAAACTCTGGATATCTCCACCAGAGGCTTCAGCTATCACCACCGAAGACTTGTTCATAAATAAAAAAAATACCTCGACGATGATTTCGGGGCTCGACTCGCCTTAAGGAAACGAAATCAATTATACCTGAAAGCTTTAAGAGATGATGCAAATGCTTCATGATGCAAATGCAAATGTCTTTTGTTGATGCAAACGCTTCTTGATGTAGATGCAAATGTCTTAGATTGGTGCAAATATCTTTGATGCAAATGTAAATAACTTGATTTGATGCAAACTTTCTTGATGCAGATTTAACTAACTTAGATTGATGCAAATGCTTCTTGATGTAGATGCACATGTTGAAAAAAATTCTGGATAACTCCTTCAAAAGAAGATTTCTCATTTTTCAAAATTATAAAACCCTGGATATCTCCACCAGAGGCTTCAGCTATCACCACCGAAGACTTCTTCATTTTTAAAACTGTAAAATTCTGGATATCCCCACCAAAAGCTTTGGCTATCACCACCAAAGACTTGCTCAATATAAAATTCTAGATAACTCATCTAGAAGAAGATTTCTCATTTTTCAAAATTATAAAACCCTGGATATCTCCACCAGAGGCTTCAGCTATCACCACTGAAGACTTGTTCACTTTTAAAACTGCAAAATTCTGGATATCACCACCAGAAGACTTGCTCATTGTAAAATTCTGGGTAACTCCTTCAGAATAAAATTTCTCATGTTTTCAAAATTATAAAACCCTGGATATCTCCACCAGAGGCTTCAGCTATCACCACCGAAGACTTGTTCACTTTTAAAACTGTAAAATTCTGGATATCCCCACCAGAAGCTTTGGCTATCACCACCAAAGACTTGCTCATTGTAAAATTATGGGTAACTCCTTCAGAATAAAATTTCTCATTTTTCAAAATTATAAAACCCTGGATATCTCCACCAGAGGCTTCAGCTATCACCACTGAAGACTTGTTCATTTTTAAAACTGTAAAATTCTGGATATCCCCACCAGAAGCTTTGGCTATCACCACCAAAGACTTGCTCAATATAAAATTCTAGATAACTCATCTAGAAGAAGATTTCTCGTGTTTCAAAATTATAAAACCCTGGATATCTCCACCAGAGGCTTCAGCTATCACCACCGAAGACTTATTCACTTTTAAAACTGCAAAATTCTGGATATCACCACCAGAAGCTTTGGCTATCACCACTAAAGACTTGCTCATTGTAAAATTCTGGGTAACTCCTTCAGAATAAAATTTCTCATTTTTCAAAATTATAAAACCCTGGATATCTCCACCAGAGGCTTCAGCTATCACCACTGAAGACTTGTTCACTTTTAAAACTGTAAAATTCTGGATATCCCCACCAGAAGCTTTGAGAAATGATGCAGATGCACATGTCTTTTAACAAGGTGCTCATGCTTGATGGTGCAAATGTAAAATATTTCTTAGTGCAAATGCAAATGGCCTGGATTGATGCCCATGTTTCATGATGCAGATGCCCCTACTAATTGTGTTCATGTAACTGGTTTATGAATGGTGTAACTACAATTACCACACATTAATGAAAATGCAATGATTCTAGAAATGATGCAATTGCTTGAGATAACACAAATGCGAATTCCATGAAGAATGTAAATGTAAAGGTAAAATACAGATGCTTATGGAATAATGCCAATGCAAATACCCATGAATGATGCAAATGCTTGCCGACACTGTGCAGATGCAAAAGCTCGATAAAGAGATGAGTGCTCATGAGTGATGCAAATGCCCCCGGTTGTTTTTCTAGACTTTGGCTTAGCCTTTCAAATTCATTTTTCCTCTTCAAATCAGAGTATATCTTCAATTCATTTTGGCTATTCTCTTTGCCCCAACAGTTTTCAAACTTTCATCAACAGAGATCTGAACCGGGTTCTATTTCTTCTTCTCATATCTGGAAGTCAGGACCTATCCTGGCAATTCTATACCTTTGGGTTAGAAAAACCCTTGTCTCATGTCAACATCAAAAATGGGTATTTCAAAAATATTTTTATTTGTTTTCGCATTTTGAAAACTTCTGAACAAAAAATATTAACCCCACAATGTGTGATGTACAAATCTTTTGAAGACTGATGATCGTTATTAGAAATTTCTCTAAGTATCAATCTGTTTTTTTTTTTTCAACTGGGATTGGCAAGGCTTGGTATAACAAGATTCTGGCTTTTCCAGGAAAACTTCATGACAAAAATGTATATCCCTTCTAGGCTCACAAATGGAACAATTTTTATAAATCATGAATTCATTGAGAACCAAACAAATTCAACATTCTTTTAGTTTCCATATCAAGGCATTTTGACAAGCGTCAAGATTGGCCGGGATGTTTAAAACTGGAAAGTTGATTTTGGAGGAAAAAAGTTTCAGTTTTTGAAGACAATCCTCTGAATGAGAACTGACAATTTGGGGGGTTCAGGAATTCCTAGATGTTCCTCGATGACCACTCCTTTAATAAGATCTTTTCTTTTGGGGTATCGGCACTATCATAGATGGCATCGAAAATTTCCAAATTTACTCTAGACCGCCCATTTTTGGGTTTTCGCCCTAGAGTCCCATTCTTTCCATTTTTTTTTTGTTCATTGTTTTACCATGCACTTGAGAATTCTAAATTCTTCTTTAGTGAAATGATAATTCGATGAAATGGGATAAAATCTGAGGAAAAACCTTTCAAATTAAATATTCATGCTTGATCAAAATGGACTTTTAAAGCATATAATGTAGGCCATAGCTCAGGGTTTAGAAAGAAAAGATAAATAGGCCCAAAATATGTGTTTTAGGGTAATCAGATCAAGGATCTATTTTTTTGAGGAGGATTCTCTTTGAAGCATTTGTTCCTTCTTGGACATTTCTTCCCTTTTGACTTTGCTTTTTTTTTTTTTCTTCTTTGCTTTTGGCTTTCAATTTGCCATATCTTTCACACACATTTTCTTTTTCATTGTGTTTTTCTTTTGTTTTTCTTGGCTTTCATTTCGCCATCTTTTTTCTCTTCTTTTTCTTTGACAGAGTGAGCCCGTATTTATTCGGGGCTCCATTTGCTTTGTATCTGTCTTTGAGCTAGGACTCATTTCTCAATGATTTTTGAAAAGATCTTTCCTCGCATTTGCCCCCCAGTGTAGAGGGTAATCCTTGATCAGGGTTCAAAGAAGAAAGAATTCTTTTGGCTCAAAAGGGGTGACTATGGATAATTTCTTTTTGTGTGAAGGGGATATGAAAGATGGCCATTTCTCATGTCAAGCACAAATATTCACATTGAAAAGCAATCCCCAGGGGAAATAGATATTCAGAATTTCATTTTGCACTTTGGAATCATCCGAATTCTCATATGCATGATATCACAAATTTTTTTTTTTTTTTTTTGTTTTTTTTTCGTCGCATGCCTCCAATGATTCATGCATTAGCCCATCCTTCTTCATTATGTATCCATCATTTCCACATATGATGCCCCAATTTGATTAACCATGCGAATTTGTATCAACGAGGAACATTGCAAGTCTAGGTCTGTTTTGAAAAGGCTGAGTTTCCAATCTGAGTTCTTTGAAGAGACAAGGAAAATATGACCCAAAAACAGGTTTTCTCTAGGACAGGGGATAATCTAGTTTAATCATTGTGCCCCATGATGTCAATCATGAAGTGATGTCTAGGCAATTAGTGTTTTGTGGTTATTGGAAAAGGTCATAAATGGTTTTAGCACAATCTTGACACACACCAAATTATCAAAATCTAGACTCTTGAAAGAATGTCTCATTTGTTTGAATTTCAAAGAATTCGAAAAATTTGAAAAAGTTCGTTCCTTTGTTCATAGCCTAGACTAAGATCTACGTCTTTGCTTATTCTGTGATAACAATGGTTTTATGAAGTCAAATCATTCATATTCCTTGAAGCATTAGGTCTTTCAAGTGGTCTCGGTTCAAAAGATTTAGGCTTAGGAAAGCCTAAAAGAGAGGGCTGAAGGTATTGGGTCATTTCTAACAATGATCATCAATCTTCTCAAGATTGTTCATTATTTCATGTGAAAACCACTTATTTATTGTGTACCACAAATTTCCTCAAAGTTTCATTTTTTTATTATTATTTTTTTTTTGCAATTTCAAATTTATTGCTAAAATAAAATGAACACAAAATATTTAAATTCAAAATTTATTTATTTCATGCAGATGTCATCATGAGACAAGAGCTTTCATCATTAAAGTGTAGAAATATACGCATCAGAATGCTCATATTGACATGCTTTCAAAGATAACAAATCTTATCCTCAAAATTCTTCAAGAGGAAATCAACCTATGGTAAAACAGATTTCCAATGTTTGATAAGCTCTGGGATCCAAATGCCATCGTGGACAAGACCCTCAATTCTTTTCTTCAGTTTTCTGCATTTTTTAGTCGAATGCCCAATTGCCCCAATATGATACTCGCACTTACTGTTGGGGTCATAGCTTTTAGCTGACGAAGAAAACTCTTCAAAGCTAAGCCAATTTCTATTTCATCTTATTAATGTGTTTTATGATGAATGAGCTATGAATGTCATGAATGCAATTTGATGCATGTGAAGGATAAACAAAGTTATGTGTGGTCATATACTGTGGAAACAATATTGACCATGTATGCTATAAGTGCAACACGATCCCAACATGATGCATGTAAAGAATAAGAAAAACCAATGCATGGATATATGCAATGAATGACCATGTATGTTCCAAATGCATTTCTCAATGAATGATCATATACACTATGAATGCCACACAATGTCAATTATGATGCATGTGAAGAATAAATGATTGACACAAAGTATATACAAAGAAAATCATGCTGACCGTGTATGTCATGAGTGCAACTTGATGCCAATATGACAAATTAATGTATGAGCATATCACGATGACTATGTATGCCATGAGTGCAACCTAATGCCGACGTGATGCATGTAAAGAAAGAATAAATTGATATATGGATATATACAGAAAATGACCATGCATGTCATAAACGTATCTTACAATGAATGACCATGCATGCTATGACTATAAAATGATGTCAAAATGATACATGCAAAAAATAAATGAATTAACACAAAGGTATATACAAAGAAATCAATGATTACACGAAATTGGTGGGACCTAAATCTTGATTATTCAAAAATCTCATTATGCAAAATTTGCCTCCAAATTTATGATTTTTTTTTAACATTTTTTTTTGTGTTTTTTTTTTTATTTATGAAAAACCAATCACATTATTTTCAAAAGAATTTCAGGGTGGATCCCACTATGGTACCATATGCAAATGTTCATGTGACACTAACGGTTTTATGAAATCATCAAATGAAATTACCAACTGTTTATTGCAAAGAATGAGATCAATAATACAACCAAAAATGTACATGCTCCATTCACACATGCATGAAATGTGCAACATGTAAAAATGCTTGAAAAAGGATTTTTTTTTTTTAAAAAAACAATATATGAACATCTGCCCCAGCAATATCTGCTTATTTAGGCATCACGATGCCTTCGAGGCGGAGTATCACATTTATTATGGGCGATGTACGTACATAGTTGCCCAATCTACCACACTTATTCGGAGTGTAAAATAGGTAACAAAAAGTTTAGAAATGTCCCTCCATGTGTTCCTATTTTCGGTATATCTAACAAAAATCCGACATGGCTTCGCCTAGGTTCACTATATGAGGGTGAATCGGTTCTAAGGCCCCGAATTGTTCCTCACTGTCACCGGTGAAGGCTAGTAAGGCACCCCGATAAAAGCGGGTTCAATTCGTTAGAGTATATTTTCCTATGCCCGTACGGAGGATTATCACGAAGGCAATAGGTACTTTATACTCCGAAAGTGTTTCACTAGCCCATACGGAGGATCATCACGAAGGCGTAGCTATTTTACTCCCACTTAAAAGGACGGAATCCGGGTAGAGGATTCATGTTATGCAAATGCACGTGTAGTGTGTGTGGAGGAATATCAAACCTTTCACTACCTATTCTACAAACCTTATTCTAAATGCCCTAGCAATTAAAACATTCAAGAATAGTGTAACGCATTAACCGACAAGCAATTATAATACACAACCTTAAATAACTAGAGAACAAAAATAAAATGCATGCACATGAATATGAACATATTTAAAAACATTTTTTTTTATTTTCAAAATTCTCCTTATTAAAAAAAAGTGGGAATTAAAATTAAATACCAATTAAACCAACAAAACCGAGACTTTGATAACACACGACTAATTCTAGGCCTGACTCTCTAATAGTCCCCAGCGGAGTCGCCAAGCTGTCGCAACCTGAAAAAAATAACGACGAGTCTCATCGCAAGACTTTATTATTCGTTAGGCGTGACATTAAAAAAAACCGAGGAAAAGTCGACTTAATTCCTCTAAAAAATGAAGGTTTTGGAAATGAGTCGCCACCAATCTTTTTTAGCTAGGTGTGATTGGCCACCTATTAAAACCGATTTTATAAAATATTTTAAAAATTAATTAAAACATTTTAAAAACTGATTTCAAGTCTGCGTTTTAAACCAGAGAAATCAAAGAAGCGGGTTCGGGAGTCGGTTACGTGTGGGGAAGGATTAGCACCCCCACAACGCCCGTATAAATCGGTACCTTATTAATCGTGTGTTATCTCAAGTCTTGGTAAAAGTTGGTTTTAAATTTAGTATTTCAAATTAATTCCCAATTTAAAGAAAAATAATTCCATTTTTTATTGAAAATGATCCGGAATTTATAAATTCAAAATTTTCCTATATTCCCCAACAAACGTGGCAAAATATAGAAATTTTTATTAGTTTTGGAAAACTTTCCGAATCATTCTCTTTTTTTTTTGAAAGAAAGATATTCCTTTATTAATAATAATTGATGATATTCCCTCCAGCAAACCCGGTAGAGAACTCATGAATTATTTTAACTCGGGAATATCTTTATTTTTATTGAAAACCATTATCTTTTTTGAAAACATTTAAAAGAAATGAATATGTATAGGCATGACATAAATAAAATGACATAGCAAAATCTAAATAATATAATGCAACCTAAATGTCATGACAAATAGAAATTATTATGGCAAGAATCACATATTATATAAAATGCATGAATATAAAAATGCAATGCATGAAATGTATTTTTTCCTTTAATTAAGGAAATCCGTATATCTAAAAAGATATCCGGCTACCTTAGGAAAATATGTCAAATTAAATATTCTAAAACCAAAATACTTTGTGATTGTTTGAAAACAATTTTGAAAAGCTTGAATTAAAAATAAAAACTGGGCTAAAATTTTTAAAATGACTCTAATTTCCTAAGTTTAAAAAAATCCGGACTTGGCTACCCTTAACCCGGGACTTGAAAAACCATTTTTAGAGTTTAAAAAGGCTTAGAAATTACCCTAAGTCAGTAGCTAACCCTCCTAATCAGCCCACTCTAAGTAAATTAACCAAAACAGAAAATTGGTTTTTCTTTAAATTCAATTCTGACTCCAGTGTCCAGTTTTAATCCACGATTTTTTACCCTATTTTTAAAAATTCCAAAAATTCTGAAAAAATTATTGGAGACTCAGGACATGTAAAAATACACGGAAAAAAATCGACTTAATTTTCTGATCAAAGATGAATTCCCAGAAAAACCAGAGATATACGAGTTTTTGGAGGAGAAAAAAAACTACTTTTTTTTTTCTTTAAAATCAATTCTGACTCCACTGTCCAGTTTTAATCCACGATTTTTTACCCTATTTTTAAAAATTCCAAAAATTCTGAAAAAATTATTGGAGACTCAGGACATGTAAAAATACACGGGAAAAAATCGACTTAATTTTCTGATCAAAGATGAATTCCCAGAAAAATCGGAGATGTACGAGTTTTGGGTGGAAAAAAAATGCTTTGCCAACATATTTTTTTTGTCTTTGATAAAATCATTTAAAAACCAAAATAAAAATATTTGAAACTCATAGAATGACTTGAAGACAGTAGCTAGGACTTTTTGAAAGTTAAATAAAAATTGGCTAAGTAAAAAAAATCACAAAGGTAGAATAATCAATTTGACAAACTTAATTTTCCACAAGTGTGCTCAAGAGAGCATGACCTTGAACCATTAATTGGCTCAAGTCATTATTCAAGTGGCATGAACATGAAATGCATGAAACAATGCAGCAAACATAATGCATGAAATGCATGGATCTAAACCTAAATGTAAGGAAAATGCATGACATAAATAATATGGCCTAGACCTAACATGAACTTGCATGGCATTTAATGTAACCTAGACCTAAGACATGCATGGCATTTTCACAAACACAAGGCATGCTTAATTCAAAAATCCAACCAAATATCATGCAAATGCAAAAACCTAACAACTAGCATGACAAAAATACAACACACAATGCAAAACACATGGAGTAGCCAAATGGCCCCAAGCTTCAACAAGCATGGCATTTTCACAAACACTTGGTATGCTAGCATGAAAAACTAAGTCATAACACAAAAATCACACAAGCATTTTCACAAACACCTAATATACCAAATCTAAAACATGCTCACTAAGATATAAAACAAGAATCATGCAAAGAATCACACAAGCATTTTCACAAACACTTAATATGCTAACTCTAAAACATGCTCAAATTTAAACAACATGAAAACAGAAAATTAAAAATGCAAAAACATGATATCTAAGACATAAATGGCAACAAACAAAGCAACCAAATTAAATATAACTTAAGAACATGAAATAACATAATATTTAAAACATCAAAAATAAAGAAAATAGCATAAACAATATGGTAAAATGAATCAAAAACAACAACTTAAAATAAATAATGTAGGCCATTTGGCCATGGTGAGTTTATTGTAAAAACAAAATGTAAAAAAAATAATAATACTTAAGAAAGGAAATGAAGGAAGAACAAGAAACATTATTTTAAAATGAAAACTCACCAAGTAGAGATTAAAATAGCAAAAAATAAGAATAGAAAATGAAAGTGCAAGAGTTGGTGCTCAAGAGCAACCTCAAGAAGCTAATATTTCAAGCTTTTCTCTTCAAACTTTCCTTTTTTTCTAAACTTTTCTTTTTTTGCTCTCAACCAAGAAAATAAAAACTAAGAAAAACTAAGAGAAATCAGCCAAAATGGAAAAGAAAAAACAAAATCTGCCTCCTCCCTCTAGGGTTGGCCTAAATGATGCTTATATAGCCTCAAAGATGTTGTCATTTTTGTGTAACCTATTTTCCATCAAATGGCCAATAATTCAAGATGAAAAGTCATGAAATTACCACCTTTAGATTAGCATCTCAGCCCTCTCAAATTACAGCTATGCAAAAATAATGTTGACATCTTTCTTAACCTATGTGGTTTAATCACCATGGCTTGATCAAAGAGAATGGTTAACTAACTCTTGATTTTTAACCACTTGATTGAAAAAAAAAATCAAGCTTCCTCCTTCCTTTGGGCTTGGGCAGGCCAGCACTTCTCTTTTCCAGCCCAGCTCTGATTTTTGAAAGGCCCAAAAAAGCCCTTTTCGGTTGCTTGAGTGAAATGACCATTTTGCCCCCCGGATGCAAGTAAATATCAAACGGACTCCAAATTCAATTTTTCTTTTTTTAATACTTCCAAAATAATAAAATATTGAGTTCTGGAAGTTTTCAAAATTATCCGAGTCCGTTTGCTATTTATTTGGATTTTTTCTTCCCAAAATGTCCTTTTATGCCCCTACTTTTTACCATTTTTTAAACGAGCTCCAAATCGAGATTTTTCTTCACCAATCTCTTCAAAATAATTAAAAAGTGTGATCTGGAAGTTTTCATAATTTTTGGAGCTCATTTGGTATTTTTTCGGGATTTATCGGCTTGAATTACTGCATAGGAGGCCCGGGATTTGGCCATTTTGCAAACGAACTCGGAATCAAGATTTTCTTTCGCCAATCTCTTCCAAATAATTTAAAAATGAGATTTGCCAAATTTCATAATTTTTGGAGTCCATTTGCTATTTTTCCAGGATTTATCTTTTTGAATTACTGCATAAGAAGCCCGGGATTTGGCCATTTTGCAAACGAACTCGGAATCAAGATTTTCTTTCGCCAATCTCCTTCAAATGATTTAAGAATGAGATTGACAAATTTTCCATAATTTTTGGAGTCCATTTGCTATTTTTCTCAAAATTTTCCAATTTTGCCCTTTAACCTCCGAAACCCGGTTTTGCTCAAAACAAGTCCGATTTTCAGATTTTCTTCAATCTGAGCCTTGGGCCATCCTTTTTAATCATTCCTCATCCATTGGGGGCTTTGGTCTTACCAAGTCGGGCCATTTCTGTGATTCTTCCCGATTTCACCGAAATCCACTAAAAACCCTAATTCTCGGTTTTCTTCCGGATTGACTTTTCTTTCGGTTTTTCTTGCAAGTGACTTCTCCATTACCCGTAGTCAGTGCTTATCTTTCATTTGGAACCTTCAATTTCGACCAGTTTGATCGTTTAAGCACTTTTCCCCAAATTTCTCGGATTAGGATTTCTTTTCTACTGAATCTCCAAATCCCAACTTCCGAACTCCATATCTTTCAATGTAGACCTTGAACTTAAAATCTTGATTTTGAAAGTGGGTTGACTTTTTCAGTAGTTGACTTTCTGGGGTTGACTTTTTCGGGGTTGACTTTTTCGGGGTTGACTTTTTTTCAAGTTTGACTTTTTGTGCTCGCCCTCTTAAATTAAGTCTCGGAGTACCACCTGCAGGATGAAAACAGTCTTTTTATACTCGGAAACATCAATATAGGAAGAAAACATACCTGTTTAGTGGCCCGGACAAAATTAGGTGTCTACAGATATTACAAAGGTTCCAAAGATTTCGTAGAGTTTAGAGACATAATAAGATTTATACAAAGAAAACTTCTCAAAAATCTTTACAAAGCACATAATACATAGGCCGAATATTCATGTTGGGCCTTTTCTTCATTCTAAATAACTTTGTAACATCTTTTTCTTTTTCCACAAGTTCAAGAGATCTCGTTTCTAACCCAAATTTTCAATAGATCTTCCTTGTCTTTGCAACATGTCTCAAAACATACTAATTCATCTTTGGAACAAGGGTAAAGATATAAATAAGTATATTTAGGCTAGGGACAAGTTATGGTTACCAAAGAAATAGCTTATTCAATGTAGGCTCAAATTGGTTCACTAAGGGGGATGTTCTCTTGGAACATCAATAAGGGATGGCTGTTTGGGCCTGGTTAAAAATCCTAATGCCTCTATCATATTTATGTTGTCACATGCATCAATATAGTCTCAACAATGTTTAAAGCAAGTTCTAGAGAATCATGTAATCATAAGAGCACTCAAGAAAGAAATTAGATTGATATGTAGAATGCATCAATCTAGTAGGCTCAAAAACTCACAAGGATGATTATACAAGTCAGATTTAAGTCTAAACATGCTTCTTTCTCAATCAACATAACATATTAACATTGGCTCAAAAAACAAAAAATGACATCAAGCTCAATTCTCATGAAAATCTTCTCACTAATAAATCAGTTTTAAACTTATGCAGTTCATATCTCATCATAGTATTGAAAGTAACTAAAGCACACTAGAAACAACATAAAAAGAATCAAAAACAAAACACACTAAAGAAAATCCTAAATTCTTCCCCCCACACTTAATTTTTACATTGTCCTCAATGTAATGCTATTATCCCCAATGCAAGAATTATATGTAAGAGAAAAGAACTACTAAACAAAACAAACTAAAGAAAAACAATAAAAGATAGAATGATGGAGAGTATGGAATATGCAAATCTGATTATAATGGATGCTCTCCATCCTTTGGGTTGCCTCCCAAGAAACGCTTGGTTTATTATCCTCAGCCTGACTTAGACACATGCATTATTATTCAACATAATTTGGCTCAAAAAGTGGTAACTCATCCACATCTTGTATTGGAAAGTTCTCATAGTAAGGCTTCAATCTATGACCATTCACTTTGAATGCCTTATCTGTTTTTGGGCTTTGGATTTCAACTGCACCATGAGTAAATACATTAGAAATAACAAAAAGTCGAACCCAACGAGATGATATACTTACCTCATTGACTTTCTTGGGTTGTGGTGGTGGATCATGTCTCATTGAGAATTGTTGAGAATTGGCTGCCATGTTGGAGATTAATGTTCTAGCAGCCCCGGGAGTCTTGTCAACTAGAGCTCCCCCACTAGCGACATCTATCATACTTCTCTCCATGGGCATAAGACCTTCATAAAAATATTGGATGAGAAGTTGTTCACTTATCTGATGGTGTGGACATGATGCACAAAGTTTCTTGAACCTCTCCCAATATTCATATAAGGACTCTCCGTTGTATTGCCGAATCCCGCATATCTCTTTTCTAATGTTGGCAGCCTTAGATGCTGGGAAATACCTTTCCAAGAATGCTTTCTTCATATCATTTGATAACTCGTATAATTATATAGTTTTTAGTTATGTTTTATTATTGTTTTGTGTCAAATACGAGTTATTGTTGCTTAGTCTAATTGTGTTTATGATTTTTTATATTTTTATGTAATTTGGTGTTTTTCACGAGTTTCTTTGAGTGATTTCAGATTACTAGGTTAAATCAAGAATTAAGGGCAAATCCAGTTCAGTTCCAATTCCGACACCTTTTTCCATATCAGCTATATCTGGAGTTTCACTGAAGCAATAAGACTGAAATTTTAACAGTGCAAAGTTAAGAGGCATATCTATCTTTTTTATGCTTTACACTTCTTGAAACGGAGTCGTTTTCCCTAGCGAAATCAACCATCAAGTTGGCTGATGTGCAATGACGTCTGTGCTGACAAGTTTTGGTATTTTGACTATATCTTCTGATCCACATCAGCAAATGAGCTGATTCCAACGGCTATAGATCACCGACTGATAGGGGAACATTTTTCTAGAAGACCATTTGATCAGATCAAGCCTCCAATATTGACAAAATCGACCATCAAGCTGGCTGATAAAAATTGTCATACAATATGACGAAAATTGTTAGAAAAATGCACCCACCTATTATACCTACCTTTGAAATTTATAAAGATTGTATCTTGTCATTTAGCTCTCCAAAATGTATATAAATAGAGGGCCTTGGTTGATTGTAAGAGACATTGTAGATTGGTAGGATATTAGCCATTATAATAAAATTCTCTAAGTTTTCTTCTACTTTCTTTTCTCTAGTTTTTTTTTTCTTTATTTTCTTCTTCTTCTTTCTTTCTTTTATTTCCTTCTTAGATTCTCTTTAATTTTATGTTTATGTTTACAATGCCTATGCTAGGTTAAACTTTTATTTGGTTAAGGGTGATTTCAAAGCCCTAGACATGTTTTATAATTGATTTTCAGATTCTATCTATCATTAATTTTCTATCAAAGTTGCTTATGTTCTTCTACAAGAATTGTTCATGATGTTGTCTTGATTTATTTAGGTGTACAACTAGATAGATCTTGATAATTATCTATTGCTAGTTTATGAGTCTTGATCCGTGTAATTGTCTTGATTTCCTATTCATAAGTGGCAATTTGTGATTAATGATTATGGTCAAGTTTTCGATAATTGCAAAGTGGAACATAACCTAAGTTGAACAATCCGAGCTTATGTGTTTGTTGCTTAGATCAACCTATCTTTCTCATCATAAAGCTGCCATTAAATTGAATTTAGAGAGCTTATTCTAGGTTGTTTGATGGTTAGAGATTAAATAGAGAGCTTGTTCTATTTAACGACAAACTAAGGAAAGATTGGGATAATAGAGCTTATTGTTATCTACGGTTGTTAACTTTGATAGTTGGTTGATATTGATAGATCTGAAATTGATTCTTAATGATGTCTAGTGGTGGAGAATGAAACCTTAACCATATTTCCCTCATATTTGATTTCATATTTCTTATTTGCATCTTACTGATTATTTACTTTAGTTTAAATCTGATTTCAAAAACCCCTTTTCTTTTATTGTTCTTGAATTTAAGTTTTAAACTATCAACTTATAAACTAAAACCCAATCCCTGAGGACTCGACCCTTGCTAATCATTATACTTACAATTGATCTTTTTAGTGCAAGTTTAAATAAGTTACACTCTTTTGGGTGCATCAAATTTTTGGCGCCGTTGCCGGGGATTGTTTTCTTTAGTTTATTTGTTACTTGGTTTATTCTTATTTTCAGTTCTAATTAGTATTATTTTCTTGTACATACATGTTTTTTCTTTTCAAATATTAAAAAAAAATGGAATTAAGCAATCTAACACTTGAAGAGTTGGTGGCATACATGAACATGGAGAATCAACAAGCCAATCTCACTTCCTCAGTTCAACAATTGGCCATGGGAGGATGTCAAGGCCATCAATGGTTCAGAGACCAACCGCATGATCATTACTCCAACACTCACCATGAGGGATGGTGGAATCATACTAATTATGGCTACTCGAAAAATTACCAAGAAGTAGATCCTTATGCCAATTACACTCATCCATCTAGCTTCAATCAATCATGGTCTCAAGAACCAGATCTTTTTCAACCACCACATATGACTCAAAACTCAGGTACTTCTTTAGAAGATCTTGTATATTCTCTTGTTACTGATACTTTGCCATTTCAACAGGAAACAAGGGCAAGCATCCAGAGTTTGGAAAGGCAAATGAGCCTATTGGCTAGTAGTACGGTGGAATTAGTAGCAGAAAGATCTCTAGCACTCCCTTCCCAAACGGTGATTAACCCAAAGGAGAATGCTACTATTGTGACATTGAGAAATGAGGAACAAGATGAGGATGAGACAAAACCAAAGATGGATTAACTTCTTGAGGATAATGAAGCCACCATTCCAATTGAGAGTACTTTGACCCCCTTTTTCTTTTATTATTTTCTTTGAACGTAAGTTATAAACTAATAACTCATAGATTAAAACCCAATCCCTGAGGACTCGACCCTTGCTAATCATTATACTTACAATTGATCTTTTTAGTGCAAGGTTAAATAAGATACACTCTTTTGGGTGCATCAAATTTTTGGCGCCGTTGCCGGGGATTGTTTTCTTTAGTTTATTTGTTACTTGGTTTATTCTTATTTTCAGTTCTAATTAGTTTTATTTTCTTGTACATACAAGTTTTTCTTATCAAATTTAAAAAATAAATAAATAAATAAATGATGGAATTGAGCAATCTAACACTTGAAGAGTTGGTGGCATACATGAACATGAAGAATCAACAAGCCAAGCTCACCTCCCCAGTTCAACAATTGGCCATGGGAGGATGTCAAGTCCATCAATGGTTCCAAGACCATCAGTATGATCATTACTCAAACACTTACCATGAGGGATGGTGCGATCATACTAATTATGGCTACTCGAAAAATTACCAAGAAGTAGATCCTTATGCCAATTACACTCATCCATCTAGCTTCAATCAATCATGGTCTCAAGAACCAGATCTTTTTCAACCACCACATATGACTCAAAACTCAGGTACTTCTTTAGAAGATCTTGTATATTCTCTTGTTACTGATACTTTGCAATTTCAACAGGAAACAAGGGCAAGCATCTAGAGTTTGGAAAGGCAAATGAGCCTATTGGCTAGTAGTACGGTGGAATTAGTAGCAGAAAGATCTCTAGCACTCCCTTCCCAAACGGTGATTAACCCAAAGTAGAATGCTACTATTGTGACCTTGAGAAATGAGGAACAAGATGAGGATGAGACAAAACCAAAGATGGATTCACTTCTTGAGGATAATGAAGCCACCATTCAAATTGAGAGTACTTTGACACCTCAGGTAGCTTTTAAGGTTCTTATTTCTACTAATGTTCCTTCTCCACTTTTTCCTAGCAGATTTGCAAAGTCCAAGAAGGAGGAACATGAACAATAATTTTTGGAAACCTTAAACAGCTTGCTTGTGGATGCCATTAGACAAGTACCAAGATATGCACAATTCCTCAAAGAGCTATACCCCACCAAGAATGATGAAATAATATGTGTGGGGGAGAAGGCATTGGCTGTTTTGCAAAGAAAACTTCCTCCAAAACGCAAAAATCCGAGAAGTTTCATGTCTAAGCCAAAAGATCCTAAAAAGCCAAGAAGGGGAATTGGCTAGGCTGAAAACAATCAATCAAGTGCTAATTGGGGGAGGCAGCCTAATTAGTGAAAGCATTGCCAAACTGCCATCCTCAGATTTGCTCTCTTTTTCTTTATCTTTTTCTTATGTTTCTTTGCTAATTGTGTTTAGTGTTTCTAAGTTCATTTAGGCTGCATAAGTTTATTTTGTTTATTAGTTCTTTTCACTTACACATGATTCTTTCATTTGGGATTAATAGCATTACATTAATGACAATGTAAGAATTATGTGTGGGGGGAAGAATTTAGGATTTTATTTAGAGTGTTTTGTTTTTGAGTCTTTTTATGTTGTTTTTCTTTCTGATCCTTGTTTTGAAAATAACTAGATGTAAATATTATTTTTTTAACCCCGGTTAAATGGCGAATAACGGTACTCCGTGATTATTTAAATCGGTTCCATCAGCTACCCACAAAACTGATATTGTATATAAATTTCTCTTTCAATTTTTTTTTCATTTTTTTTTCAGGATGGATGATATTCTCACAAGATTGCAGAAACGATTTCCTCCTTTTCCTCGAAATATTTTACTGAAGCTTTACCAAGTTCGATTTGAAAGATTAAGAATGCTTATGCACAAAGGGATTCCTGGAGACATACGTTGGATAATTGAAGCCAAGGTACGTGAAGATGAATATCTTCCTGTTTTGCATTTACCAGGTACAGGTAGAAGCACTTTTGCAAAGAAGCGACGAGCAAAGCGCATGAGTTCAAATTGCCACAAATGTGCACGATGGACGTGTAACGGTAAATGTCGTTCTATTGGGATTCCGTCCTCTAATCGAGATGATAAAATTGAATTCATTAAGGATGGACTGAGTAAGGAGAATTTGGGTAATATCCAACTTTCTCTTGAGACGCATCCTAGTGGAGACGTACAAAGAGAAATTCTTGATTTATGGCCGCAATTCCAAAGGGAATGGCAACATCTTGGGAATCTGATGTTAAAAGACCTTGTTTGCCAGCTTGTAAGAAAACTGGATGGGAAGCATATCCTCGACTCATAGAAGGCGTTTAAGCCGTTTCTGGACGTAAAACCAGAGGAAGATGTGAACCACAATCACAACTACAATAAATGACTTCTCAGCTTTTGGTTTGATTTGCAATAACTTCATTTCGGTTTAATTTACGTGTTGTTCGATTTGTGTAATTATTCTCGTTTTTTTTTTTGCATTGGTCTTTTACGGTTGATTTTTCTTCTCTTTTTGATTTTCTTCCTGAAATCACGCAAAAATCCTTTGTTAGGTTAACATTTTCTTCTGACAGGTCAAATACACTTTCGGCGACATTATTACTCTTGTCTGATTCACTACTCAGTCCTCTATATATTACACCATGTACTCATTCTCTTTCAGGCACTCGAAAAAAAAATGGAAAGTACTTCGTCCCAGCGCATTGAAAAAATTTGTGTCTTTGGAGGTGCTTATCCAGGGAAAAATAAAATATTCGCTGATGAAGCCATAAGAGTTGGAGTAATACTTGCCCAACAAAAGATCCAGTTGATTTATGGAGGCGGTAGTACGGGTTTAATGGGAGCAGTCGCTACAGCAGCACACGCCGGAGGAAGTCCAGTTCTAGGAATCGTGCCAAAACTATTCACATGTTTTTGTGGACCTACCGTGGGTAAGGAAATACAAGTCTGGAGTATCCCTGAACGGATGACAATCATGTACCATTGTGCCGATGCATTCATTGCTTTACCAGGAGGTCTGGGTACATTGGAAGAAATAGCTTGCGTGGCTTCTTGGTCATCTTTGGTCACAAAAAAGAAACCCATTGGTTTGCTTAATATTAATGGTTATTTTAGTAATTGCTTTCATATTTAGATAATGTTGTGGAAAATGGATTCATGTTTTCAGAGGCAAGGAGAACCATAATTTCTGCTACAACCATTGAAGATTTACTCAAAAAGCTCCAAGCTTATGAGTATTTATCTGCTACGGATGTTTCGTAAACGCTCGGAAAAAGAAAAAGAGATATGGACGAGCAAGGAGTGGATTGCACTTTGTCTTTGTGACATTATCTAACATTTTGTTTGTTGTGTCTCAGTTATAATAAGTGGTTAGCAACCTCTGCAGGTAATATCTCCTAAATTCTACCTTTAAAATTTGACATTGGGGACAATGTCATATTTTAGTAGGGGGTAAGGGACATATTTTGCTAATTTAAAAAAAAAAAAAAAATTTGTTGTGTTTTAAGCCCTTTAGAAGTATTCATTCTGAACAAGGTCTGAGTAAGGGAGACTTGAGACATACCTTGTCAGTTTGATTTCTTCTTTTCAAAAAAAAAAAAAAAAGAGTTTAAGCAATTTAGAAGTATTCATTCTGAACAAGGTCTGAGTAAGGGAGACTTGAGACATACCTTGTCAGTTTGATTTTAATCTTTTTATGTTTACTTGTTAATTTTTGTTTAGTCTTTTAGGATTATTTAGGTTGCATGAGTTTGTTTTCTTTTGAGTCTTAGTTGTTCCTATTCTTATGTTATTAGTTATTTTCTCTTACACATGATTCTTTCATTTGGGTTAATAGACTTACATTGAGGACAATGTAAGAATTAAGTGTGGGGGGAATGATTTAGGATTTCTTTTATTTTTGTCTACTATTTTTTTTATGAGTCTTTATTATTATTTTTAGTGTGTTTTAGTTCCTTTTCAATACTATGATGAGATATGAATTGCATAAGTCTAAAACAGATTTATTAGTGAGAAGATTTTCATGAGAATTGAACTTGATATCAATCTTTTTATGAGCCAATGTTAATATGATATGTTGATTGAGAAAGAAGCATGTTTAGACTTAATCTGACTTGTATAATCATCCTTGTGAGTTTTTGAGCCTATAATGATTGACGCATTATACAAATCAATCTAATTTCTTTCTTGAGTGCTCTTATGATTACATGATTCTCTAGAACTTGCTTTAGACCTTGTTGAGACTATATTGATGCATGTGACAACATGAATATGATAGAGGCATTAGAATTTTTAGCCAGGGCCAAACAGCCATCCCTTATTGATGTTCCAAGAGAACACACCCCTAGTGAGCCAATTTGAGCCTACATTGAATAAGCTATTTATTTGGTAACCACAACTTACACCTAGCCTAAATATAACCCTTGTTCTAAAGATGGATTATATATTTTGAGACATATTGCAAAAAAAACAAGGGATATTTTTAGTTAAAAATTTGGGTTGGAAACAAAAGATAAGTGTGGGGGAAGAAAAGAAAAGAAAAAGTCAAGAGAAAAAGAAAGGGATCATTGTCAAATACATTCCCATATTAAAAAAAAAAAAAAAAATCTTCTCTTGAACTTCTAGTTAAAGTAAAGAAAAAGATGTTACAAAGTTGGTTAGAATGATGCAAAGGCTCAACATGAATATTTAGCCTATGTTATTATGTGCTTTATAAGAGTTTTGAGAAGTTTTATTTGTATGATCTTATTATGTCTCTAAACTCTATGAACTCTTTGGAACCTTTGTGATATCTTTATCCTTTTGTTCTTTAACCACATTATAACCCTTTGGCCCCATTACAACCTTGAATAAAGACCTCTTGATTTATGAAGTTGTATGATCTAAATAGTGGAGAATAGGTGGACAAGCAAGCATATGGTAGAAGTGTTTTCATGAGATTGATTGAGTGTAAACACTTTACCACTACTTTAAAGAGTGAAAATCAAGAGAGTATCCCATGTGAGAAGTTGAGATTAAGTTTGAATATGCACTATTTTGATTGAAATATGTTATGTTAATATTGGCTTAACTCAAACTATTTACATTCAAGCAAGATTTTTTGTGAATTTCTTTAAGCTATTGATTAATTTTTAAGACTTGTCCAATGATTATCTCTAATTTATATTGGAAGGATTAGTTATAATTATTATTTTTAGTTTTTCTTATGTCTTCAATGTTTGTGGGTATCGTCCTAGTAAACCCTCACGAGACTAAACTCGTCCACTAGGGACACCTAGGGGTTTAAAGGCTTGTGTCACATGCTAAGTGCCACCGTGATTTCCTACGAAAATGGATTGGATTAGATTTTCTTATTTTATTTTTATTGAGTCGTTGCTAGGGACTAGCAACAATCTAAGTGTGGGGGTGTGATAACTCGTATAATTATATAGTTTTTAGTTTTGTTTTATTATTGTTTTGTGTCAAATACGAGTTATTATTGCTTAGTCTAATTGTGTTTATGATCTTTTATATTTTTATGTAATTTGGTGTTTTTTTACGAGTTTCTTTGAGTGATTTCAGATTACTAGGTTAAATCAACAATTAAGGGCAAATTCAGTTCAGTTCCAGTTCCGACACCTTTTTCCATATCAGCTATATCTGGAGTTTCACTGAAGCAATAAGGCTGAAATTTTAACCGTGCAAAGTTAAGAGGCATATCTAACTTTTTCATGTTTTACACTTCTTGAAACGGAGTCGTTTTCCCTAGCGAAATCGACCATCAAGTTGGCTGATGTGCAATGACGTCTGTGCTGACCTGTTTTGGTATTTTGCCCATATCTTCTGATCCACATCAGAAAATGAGCTGATTCCAACGGCTATGGATCACTAACTGATAGGGGAACCTTTTTCTAGAAGACCATGTGATCAGATCAAGCTTCCAATATTGACAAAATCGACCATCAAGTTGGCTGATCAAAATTGTCATACAATATGACGAAAATTGTTAGAAAAATGCACCCACCTATTATACTTACCTTTGAAATTTGTAAAGCTTGTCTCTTGTCATTTAGTCCTCCAAAATGTGTATAAATAGAAGGCCTTGGATGATTGTATGAGGCATTGTACATTGGTAGGATATTAGCCATTGTAATAAAATTCTCTAAGTTTTCTTCTTCTTTCTTTTCTCTAGTTTTCTTTTTCTTTATTTTCTTCTTCTTCTTTCTTTCTTTTATTTCTTTCTTAGATTCTCTTTAATTTTATGTTTATGTTTACAATGCCTATGCTAGGCTAAACTTCTATTTGGTTAAGGGTGATTTCAAAGCCCTAGACATATTTTGTGATTGATTTTCAGATTCTATCTATGATTAATTTTCTATCAAAGTTGCTTATGTTTTTCTACAAGAATTGTTCATGATGTTGTCTTGATTTATTTAGGTGTACAACTAGATAGATCTTGATAATTATCTATTGCTGGTCTAGGAGGCTTGATCCGTGTAATTGTCTTGATTTCCTATTCATAAGTGGCAATTTGTGATTAATGTTTATGGTCAAGTTTTCAATAATTGCAAAGTGGAACATAACCTAAGTTGAACAATCCGAGCTTATGTGTTTGTTGCTTAGATCAACCTATCTTTCTAATCATAAAGCTGCCATTAAATTGAATTTAGAGAGCTTATTCTAGGTTGTTTAATGGTTAGAGATTAAATAGAGAGCTTGTTCTATTTAACGACAAACTAAGGAAAGATTGGGATAACAGAGCTTGTTGTTATCTACGGTTGTTAACTTTGATAGTTGGTTGATATTGATAGATTTGAAATTCATTCTTAATGATGTCTAGTGGTGGAGAATGAAACCTTAACCATATTTTTCATATTTGATTCTTCTTACTTGTTTTCTTACTTTCCTAGTTTGCTTATTTTTAAAAGTATATTTATTTTTATTGGCTGGTTATACCGCCTAATTTGTATATTAACTTTGTTTTATTTTTATTGGCTGGTTATACCGCCTAATTTAGTATATATATTTTTATTGGCTGGTTATACCGCCTAATTTAGTATATATATTTTTATTGGCTGGTTATACCGCCTTGCATCTTATTCTTATTATTTACTTTAGTTTAAATCTGGCTTCAAAAACCCCTTTTCTTTTATTGTTTTCTTTGAACGTAAGTTATAAACTAATAACTCATAGATTAAAACCCAATCCCTGAGGACTCGACCCTTGCTAATCATTATACTTACAATTGATCTTTTTAGTGCAAGGTTAAATAAGATACACTCTTTTGGGTGCATCAAAATATTTTGGGAAAAGGAGGAAATCGTTTCTGCAATCTTGTGAGAATATCATCCATCCTGAAAAAAAAAATGAAAAAAAATTGAAAGAGAAATTTATATACAATATCAGTTTTGTGGGTAGCTGATGGAACCGATTTAAATAATCACGGAGTACCGTTATCCGCCATTTAACTGGGGTTAAAAAAAATATTTACATCTAGTTATTTCCAAAACAAGGATCAGAAAGAAAAACAACATAAAAAGACTCAAAAACAAAACACTCTAAATAAAATCCTAAATTCTTCCCCCCACACATAATTCTTACATTGTCATTAATGTAATGCTATTAATCCCAAATGAAAGAATCATGTGTAAGTGAAAAGAACTAATAAACAAAATAAACTTATGCAGCCTAAATGAACTTAGAAACACTAAACACAATTAGCAAAGAAACATAAGAAAAAGATAAAGAAAAAGAGAGCAAATCTGAGGATTGCAGTTTGGCAATGCTTTCACTAATTAGGCTGCCTCCCCCAATTAGCACTTGATTGATTGTTTTCAGCCTAGCCAATTCCCCTTCTTGGCTTTTTAGGATCTTTTGGCTTAGACATGAAACTTCTCGGATTTTTGCGTTTTGGAGGAAGTTTTCTTTGCAAAACAGCCAATGCCTTCTCCCCCACACGTATTATTTCATCATTCTTGGTGGGGTATAGCTCTTTGAGGAATTGTGCATATCTTGGTACTTGTCTAATGGCATCCACAAGCAAGCTGTTTAAGGTTTCCAAAAATTATTGTTCATGTTCCTCCTTCTTGGACTTTGCAAATCTGCTAGGAAAAAGTGGAGAAGGAACATTAGTAGAAATAAGAACCTTAAAAGCTACCTGAGGTGTCAAAGTACTCTCAATTTGAATGGTGGCTTCATTATCCTCAAGAAGTGAATCCATCTTTGGTTTTGTCTCATCCTCATCTTGTTCCTCATTTCTCAAGGTCACAATAGTAGCATTCTCCTTTGGGTTAATCACCGTTTGGGAAGGGAGTGCTAGAGATCTTTCTGCTACTAATTCCACCGTACTACTAGCCAATAGGCTCATTTGCCTTTCCAAACTTTGGATGCTTGCCCTTGTTTCCTGTTGAAATTGCAAAGTATCAGTAACAAGAGAATATACAAGATCTTCTAAAGAAGTACCTGAGTTTTGAGTCATATGTGGTGGTTGAAAAAGATCTGGTTCTTGAGACCATGATTGATTGAAGCTAGATGGATGAGTGTAAATGGCATAAGGATCTACTTGGTAATTTTTCGAGTAGCCATAATTAGTATGATTTCACCATCCCTCATGGTAAGTGTTTGAGTAATGATCATACTGTTGGTCTTGGAACCATTGATGGACTTGACATCCTCCCATGGCCAATTGTTGAACTGGGGAGGTGAGCTTGGCTTGTTGATTCTCCATGTTCATGTATGCCACCAACTCTTCAAGTGTTAGATTGCTCAATTCCATCGTTTTTTTATTTTCTTATTTATTTATTTATTTTTTTTAAAATTTGATAAGAAAAACTTGTATGTACAAGAAAATAAAACTAATTAGAACTGAAAATAAGAATAAACCAAGTAACAATTAAACTAAAGAAAACAATCCCCGGCAACGGCGCCAAAAATTTGATGCACCCAAAAGAGTGTATCTTATTTAACCTTGCACTAAAAAGATCAATTGTAAGTATAATGATTAGCAAGGGTCGAGTCCTCAGGGATTGGGTTTTAATCTATGAGTTATTAGTTTATAACTTACGTTCAAAGAAAATAATAAAAGAAAAAGGGGGTCAAAGTACTCTCAATTGGAATGGTGGCTTCATTATCCTCAAGAAGTGAATCCATCTTTGGTTTTGTCTCATCCTCATCTTGTTCCTCATTTCTCAATGTCACAATAGTAGCATTCTCCTTTGGGTTAATCACCGTTTGGGAAGAGAGTGCTAGAGATCTTTATGCTACTAATTCCACCGTACTACTAGCCAATAGGCTCATTTGCCTTTCCAAACTCTGGATGCTTGCCCTTGTTTCCTGTTGAAATGGCAAAGTATCAGTAACAAGAGAATATACAAGATCTTCTAAAGAAGTACCTGAGTTTTGAGTCATATGTGGTGGTTAAAAAAGATCTGGTTCTTGAGACCATGATTGATTGAAGCTAGATGGATGAGTGTAATTGGCATAAGGATCTACTTCTTGGTAATTTTTCGAGTAGCCATAATTAGTATGATCCCACCATCCCTCATGGTAAGTGTTGGAGTAATGATCATGCGGTTGGTCTTGGAACCATTGATGGCCTTGACATCCTCCCATGGCCAATTGGTGAACTGAGGAAGTGAGATTGGCTTGTTGATTCTCAATGTTCATGTATGCCACCAACTCTTCAAGTGTTAGATTGCTTAATTCCATCTTTTTTTTTTTTTTTAATATTTGAAAAGAAAAAACATGTATGTACAAAAAAATACTAATTAGAACTGAAAATAAGAATAAACCAAGTAACAAATAAACTAAAGAAAACAATCCTCGGCAACGGCGCCAAAAATTTGATGCACCCAAAAGAGTGTATGTTATTTAACCTTGCACTAAAAAGATCAATTGTAAGTATAATGATTAGCAAGGGTCGAGTCCTCAGGGATTGTGTTTTAGTTTATAAGTTGATAGTTTAAAACTTAAATTCAAGAACAATAAAAGAAAAGGGGTTTTTGAAATCAGATTTAAACTAAAGTAAATAATCAGTAAGATGCAAATAATAAATATGAAATCAAATATGAGAGAAATATGGTTAAGGTTTCATTCTCCACCACTAGACATCATTAAGAATCAATTTCAGATCTATCAATATCAACCAACTATCAAAGTTAACAACCGTAGATAACAACAAGCTCTGTTATCCCAATCTTTCCTTAGTTTGTCGTTAAATAGAACAAGCTCTCTATTTAATCTCTAACCATCAAACAACCTAGAATAAGCTCTCTAAATTCAATTTAATGGCAGCTTTATGATGAGAAAGATAGGTTGATCTAAGCAACAAACACATAAGCTCGGATTGTTCAACTTAGGTTATGTTCCACTTTGCAATTATCGAAAACTTGACCATAATCTTTAATCACAAATTGCCACTTATGAATAGGAAATCAAGACAATTACACGGATCAAGACTCCTAAACTAGCAATAGATAATTATCAAGATCTATCTAGTTGTACACCTAAATAAATCAAGACAACATCATGAACAATTCTTGTAGAAGAACATAAGCAACTTTGATAGAAAATTAATGATAGATAGAATCTGAAAATCAATTATAAAACATGTCTAGGGCTTTGAAATCACCCTTAACCAAATAAAAGTTTAACCTAGCATAGGCATTGTAAACATAAACATAAAATTAAAGAGAATCTAAGAAGGAAATAAAAGAAAGAAAGAAGAAGAAGAAAATAAAGAAAAAGAAAAACTAGAGAAAAGAAAGTAGAAGAAAACTTAGAGAATTTTATTATAATGGCTAATATCCTACCAATCTACAATGTATCTTACAATCAACCAAGGCCCTCTATTTATATACATTTTGGAGAGCTAAATGACAAGAGACAAGCTTTATAAATTTCAAAGGTAGGTATAATAGGTGGGTGCATTTTTCTAACAATTTTCGTCATATTGTATGACAATTTTTATCAGCCAGATTGATGGTCGATTTTGTCAATATTGGAGGCTTGATCTGATCAAATGGTCTTCTAGAAAAATGTTCCCCTATCAGTCGGTGATCCATAGCCATTGGAATCAGCTCATTTGCTGATGTGGATCAGAAGATATGGTCAAAATACCAAAACTTGTCAGCACAGACGTCATTGCACATCAGCCAACTTGATGGTTGATTTCGCTAGGGAAAACGACTCCGTTTCAAGACGTGTAAAGCATAAAAAAGATAGATATGCCTCTTAACTTTGCACTGTTAAAATTTCAGCCTTATTGCTTCAGTGAAACTCCAGATATAGCTGATATGGCAAAAGGTGTCGGAACTGGAACTGAACTGGATTTGCCCTTAATTCTTGATTTAACCTAGTAATCTGAAATCACTCAAAGAAACTCGTGAAAAACACCAAATTACATAAAAATATAAAAAATCATAAACACAATTAGACTAAGCAATAATAACTCGTATTTGACACAAAACAATAATAAAACATAACTAAAAACTATATAATTATACGAGTTATCAAATGATATGAAGAAAGCATTCTTGGAAAGGTATTTCCCAGCATCTAAGGCTGCCAACATTAGAAAAGAGATATGCGGGATTCGGCAATACAACGGAGAGTCCTTATATGAATATTGGGAGAGGTTCAAGAAACTTTGTGCATCATGTCCACACCATCAGATAAGTGAACAACTTCTCATCCAATATTCTTATGAAGGTCTTATGCCCATGGAGAGAAGTATGATAGATGTCGCTAGTGGGGGAGCTCTAGTTGACAAGACTCCCGGGGCTGCTAGAACATTAATCTCCAACATGGCAGCCAATTCTCAACAATTCTCAATGAGACATGATCCACCACCACAACCCAAGAAAGTCAATGAGGTAAGTATATCATCTCGTTGGGTTCGACTTTTTGTTATTTCTAATGTACTTACTCATGGTGCAGTTGAAATCCAAAGCCCAAAAACAGATAAGGCATTCAAAGTGAATGGTCATAGATTGAAGCCTTACTATGAGAACTTTCCAATACAAGATGTGGATGAGTTACCACTTTTTGAGCCAAATTATGTTGAATAATAATGCATGGGTCTAAGTCAGGCTGAGGATAATAAACCAAGCGTTTCTTGGGAGGCAACCCAAAGGATGGAGAGCATCCATTATAATCAGATTTGCATATTCCATACTCTCCATCATTCTATCTTTTATTGTTTTTCTTTAGTTCGTTTTGTTTAGTAGTTCTTTTCTCTTACATATAATTCTTGCATTGGGGATAATGGCATTACATTGAGGACAATGTAAAAATTAAGTGTGGGGGGAAGAATTTAGGATTTTCTTTAGTGTGTTTTGTTTTTTATTCTTTTTATGTTGTTTTTAGTGTGCTTTAGTTACTTTCAATACGATGATGAGATATGAACTGCATAAGTTTAAAACTGATTTATTAGTGAGAAGATTTTCATGAGAATTGAGCTTGATCTCATTTTTTGTTTTTTGAGCCAATGTTAATATGTTATGTTGATTGAGAAAGAAGCATGTTTAGACTTAAATCTGACTTGTATAATCATCCTTGTGAGTTTTTGAGCCTACTAGATTGATGCATTCTACATATCAATCTAATTTCTTTCTTGAGTGCTCTTATGATTACATGATTCTCTAGAACTTGCTTTAAACCTTGTTGAGACTATATTGATGCATGTGACAACATAAATATGATAGAGGCATTAGGATTTTTAACCAGGCCCAAACAGCCATCCCTTATTGATGTTCCAAGAGAACATCCCCCTTAGTGAACCAATTTGAGCCTTCATTGAATAAGCTATTTCTTTGGTAACCATAACTTGTCCCTAGCCTAAATATACTTATTTATATCTTTACCCTTGTTCCAAAGATGAATTAGCATGTTTTGAGACATGTTGCAAAGACAAGGAAGATCTATTGAAAATTTGGGTTAGAAACAAGATCTCTTGAACTTGTGGAAAAAGAAAAAGATGTTACAAAGTTATTTAGAATGAAGAAAAGGCCCAACATGAATATTCGGCCTATGTATTATGTGCTTTGTAAAGATTTTTGAGAAGTTTTCTTTGTATAAATCTTATTATGTCTCTAAACTCTACGAAATCTTTGGAACCTTTGTAATATCCTTTACCTTTTATTCTTTAACCACATTTATTACCCCTTGGCCCCATTATAACCTTGAATAAAGACCTCTTGATTTATGAAGTTGCATGATCTAAATAGTGGATAATAGGTGGACAAGCAAGCATATGGTAGAACTGTTTTCATGAGATTGATTGAGTGTAAACACTTTAGCACTACTTTAAAATGTGAAAATCATGAGAGTATCCCATGTGAGAAGTTGCGATTAAGTTTGAACATGCACTATTTTGATTGAGATATCAAATGTTAACTTAACTCAAACCCTTTACTATCAAGCATGATTTTTTGTGAAACTCTTTAAGCTATTGATTAGTTTGTAAGACATGTTCAATGATTATCTATAAGTTGTATTGAAAGTGAACTAGATTCTGTTTTCTTACCTTGCGTCTATTTGATTTTGCTCGAGGACTAGCAAAAGATTAAGTGTGGGGGAATTTGATAAGTGATTAATTTCATACATTTTCCTATTTAATTTCCTTATACTTTGTGCTTTGATTCTTACTTCCTTGACATTTTACTAGGTTTTTATTCTTTGTAGGTATTTTGGAGGAGATGAAGTCAAAACATGTCAATTTGGATGTTAAAGAGCTTACAAAATCACAATCACTAGATGGAAAAAGAGTTAGGAGTCAAAAAGATCAAATTCTTGGTGCAAAGCAAGAAGACATATTTGACCTCCGGAGCTTGTTGCTAAGGAAACATGATGTTAGACTCTTTATTCGAAGAAACTTCCTTTTTGACTTTTGAAGATCACTTAATTACCTTTCCAAAAGTTGGTCATGGGCCTAAATCGGATAAGAGATGGTCATCCAAATCGGCATTGGAATATCTCCCTAAAAACCCTAGTGGCAGAAAAAAATCCTAGCCGCAAATCACATCTTTTTCCTAATACCCTAGCTGACATTTATGATTATCCTTGCCAAAGAAGGATTAGTGGCTGTCAACTTGCATTAATTGCAAGTATCTTTCCTTAAAGTTAATCCTAATCAAAGTAGGAGAATTAAATCAGCCAAGACTTTCCTTCTTTACACTTACTTTGCCTGCAAGTTTGTAATCTCTCTTCATTAAAGAGTGCTTTGACTAAAACTTTCCTACTTTATTCAAACTTGGCTGCCAAGGCTTATATCTTTCCTTAAAACACAAAAGTCAACCACTTTTCCTTAACTTTAGCCACAAGTCAGCATTTATTGAAGGGAGAGAGCTGAAATTCACTTGTTTGATGCCCTAGCTATTGCCTATAAAAAGCGATTAAGGGGGCATACGAAATTTACACATCTCCAAGCATCAAAGTTCTGATTTCTTCTTTGTTTCTTTGTTTTTGAGAGAGCAAGAGGCTGGATAATTAATATTCTTATTCTTCTTCTTCTTTCTTTTATTTTCTTCTTAGATTCTCTTTAACTTTTATTTGGTTAAGGGTGATTTCAAAGCCCTAGACATGTTATGTAATTAATTTTCAGAATTTATCTATCATTGTTTTCTATCAAAGTTGCTTATGTTCTTCCATTGAAATTGTTCATGATGATGTTTTGATTTGTTTGGGTGGCCAACTAGATAAATCTTGATAATTGTCTAATGCTAGTTTAGGAATCTTGATCTGTGTAATTGTCTTGATTTCCTATTCATAAGTAGCAATTTGTGATTAATGATTATGGTCAAGTTTTCAATAATTGCAAAGTGGAACATAACCTAAGCTGAACAATCCGAGCTTATCTGTTTGTTGCTTAGATCAACCTATCTTTCTCATCATAAAGCTGCTATTAAATTGAACTTAGAGAGCTTACTCTAGGTTGTTTGATAGTTAGAGATTAAATAGAGAGCTTGTTCTATTTAACGATGAACTAAGGAAAGATTGGGGTAACAGAGCTTGTTGTTATCTACGGTTGTTAATTTTGATAGCTAATTAATGTTGATAGTTATGAAATTGATTCTTTATGATGTCTGTGGTGGAGAATGAAATCTTAACCATATTTTTCATATTTGATTCTTCTTAATTACTTGTTTTCTCATTCTTATTGTTAACTTTAGTTTAAATCTGATTTCAAAATCCCCTTTACTTTTGTTTATTTGTTTTTTAAGTGATAAACTATTAACTTATAAACTAAAACCCAGTCCCTGAGGACTCGACCCTTGCTAATCACTATACTTTACAATTGAGTCTTTTTAAGTGCATGGTTAAATAAGATACACTCTTTTGGGTGCATCAGGTTCGGGAAGCCACCATGGCTAGATTTTTGAGAGGCTTACTTAGAGACATTGCCAATTTTGTGGAGTTGAAGCATTATGTGGAGGTAGAAGACATGGTGCACATGGCAATGAAGGTGGAGAGGCAATTGAAAATAAGGGGGGTAGCAAGGTATTCTTCGATTTCTAGCACTTCTTGGAAACCAAAGTGGGACAAAGATCGGGCTGTTGTCAAGGGCAAAACCAAACCACCAAAGGGGAAAGAGAACACTAGCAAAGACAAACCCAAGGTATTTCAAAATTCCAATTCTTCAAGGAATAGAGATATTAAATGCTTTAAATGTTTGGGTTCAGGCCAAATTGCATCTTAGTGTCCAAACAAAAGGGTGATCATCATGCATGCTAATGGGGAAATCATGACCGAAAGTGAGGATGGTTGTGATGACATGCCAGAATTAGAGGACGCTAGTGATTGTGTTGGTTATGATGCTAACTTGGACTACCCCGTGGAAGGTAAATCTCTTGTTGGTAGGCGTGCTTTGAATGCACAAATTAAAATAGATGATGTAGAGCAACAAAGGAAAAATATTTTTCATACTAGATGTTTTGTGAACAATAAAGTATGTATTATGATTATTGATGGGAGGAGTTGCACCAATATAGCTTGTACTACCTTAGTAGAAAAGTTGGGTTTACCTATGCTTAAACATCCTAAGCCTTACAAATTGCAATGATTGAAAGATTGTGGGGAGGTTAAGGTAAATAGGCAAGTAAGGGTAGCTTTTACTATTGGGAGGTATAGTGATGAGGTGCTTTGTGATGTAGTGCCTATGCATGCTGGCCATCTTGATGTGAACCCTAGGGGTTAAACCCTTTGAACCCACTAAAAATTTGAAATACCCTAACCCCAAGAAAGCCAAGATTCTGGCAATGGAACTCAAACCCATAGAAATCTTGGATCAAAGAACCTAGATTAGCTAAGCTAACTAAACCCCAAGAACCCTTGTTTCTAGAACCTAAGTTTGATAGGAAGAACACCACAAAGAAAGAAATTCTTTGATAAGTTCGCTAGTTCTGTCAAGAACTAAAAAGAGTGAAACACTCACTTTGAATAAATTCAAACCCAATTGATCAAAAGATAGTTGAAGTAGGCGGCTAAGACATTTATTTATAGCCTCCCTATAATAACCCTTATCTACTACGCAATAATATGTAAAATATGGGCTGAACATGCTCAAGCCCAAACCTAAATAATTAAAATATGTCCATGTTACATAACATAGGCCAAATGCCTAAGTAATTATAAGAATTAAAATAAGCCCTCTCTTAGGCGCCACATCATTAAATGAATTGGTCCCCACAATTGCCATGTCAATTAATGACTGAAGGAATAGGCCCACTTCTTTAAACATGATGCCGCTACTTGTAAGCCCTCTTAATGTGTCACCTTGTGTTCTTGAATCACATGGACCAAACTTGGATGCAAGCCCATCTTGCATGTTGAAGCTTTTCTTGAATAACTTGCAACATGGCTCAAGTGAATTCCACCCATTCTAGCCATGTTTCCTAGATCTTCTTGGATCTTGGCTCATATAAAAATTTCCATGGGATTGGGCTATCTTGGCTCCTATAATTCCCCCTTTCCTCGAAAAGATTCAACCTCGAATCTTAGCCTTGTGTGTGAGAATGACGGCGCTAGATACTAAATCAAGGTGATGCACAATGTCGCTTATGGGTGGCAACCCATCCTGCAACTCCTCCGAAAATAAATCCTCACAATCCTTCAACAAAGAAACAGGCAAAATAGGAAGAGATTTGTTAGGAGTATCAAGAATAAGAACCTCACTCTCCTTTGCGTCAGAAAATTTCTCAAATTCTTTGTTTCCCTCTACAGGAATTGTCTCTTTTTCCACTAGTGGCTCCTCTCTTGTGTCTTTATTTTTAGCCACCTCATTTCTTTTTCAATTTCTTTTTTACTCCCCATTTTCTCTTGCTTTTGTTTATTTGCAGCCACCTCACTTTCTTTTTCTTTTTTTCTTCTCTTTTTTTCTCTCTTTTTTGTTCTCCATCTTTCTTCCTCTTGTTGCACAAACCTCCCAAACAATAAGGTGAACTCTTTCATCTCTTGCAGAGCCTGCTTTACTTCGTCGTATAATGTGAGAGACATCTTAAAGTTGCTGCAAAACAACTTTGGTTAGTAAAAACAATAAAATGAATGTTGATTCTTTCCACTTCTTTTCAATCTTTTTCGAATTTTTTTTCTCTCTTCTTTTTCTTGCTGTTCGAACACTTTTCTTATTTATTTTTTTTTCCGAATGAAACTTCTTGATTTTCTTGAAATCTCGGTGTAGACATCGGATTTTATCCGGGTTGTAATCTGAATTTTATTTTTGAATTAAACAAAAAATAAAGAAAAGAAAATCCTTTTTTGATCAGATTAAAGACTCCTAACTAGATTAAAACCAAAATTCCTTTCCTATGTAATGAACCCAAGCCTCAACCACAAAGAAGATCAGAGAAAATATACAATTTTTGGAATACAGGAGCAAGATCAGTAGAGAATTTTTTTTTTAATTTTGAAATTATGGGTATTAGTGCTAGGGTTTGTTTTGAAAGGTGTTTGGTAAGTGAAAGTATAGGTTTTAAATAGACGAAGCATAGGCTAGAAGGTGGTGACCATTCGACGGTCAACGGAGTAGATCAGAGGAGGTAAACCTTCGGGTTTTAATTTCAGATCTAGGAAATTCTAGAAAGATTCGGATAGAACTAGTTTGGTTTTTGAGTTGGGGAGATCGAAAGGAATTTTTTGAGATTTTTTTGGAATTTTTCAACCACCGAAAGCGGCAGTGGTCGGCGACGGGCAAGAGGTGAATGGTGGTGAGTGGCTGATAAGCTCATAAAATATACATTTTATGCCTTTCTACCTTTAGTTTTTGTTATGTTTTCGATCTTTATCTTGTTTACTTATATTATGTTTTTGAATTTTAGGTAAAATAAGGAGAATGAAGTCAAAAGATGTCAATAATGATGGTAAAGAGTTTACAAAATCATAATCACAAGATGGAAGAAAGACTTGGGAGTCAAAAATATCAATTTCTGGTTGAAAAGCAATCAGGCAGATTTGACCTCTGGAGCTTGTTGTAAGGAAAACATGATGTTATACTCTTTATTTGAAGAAACTTCCTCTTGACTTTTGAAGTTGACTTAATTATCTTTCCAACGATATATTATGGGCCCAAATCGGATAAGAAATGAGCATTCAAAATGGCGCTAGAAGATCTCCCTAAAGAACCCTACGGCCAGAAAAACCCTAATAACAAATCTAAAAAAAAGGCAAAAACGTGATTTTTGCACCTCCAGGCTTACTTGTTGATGCACCCAAAAGAGTGTATCTTATTTAACCTTGCACTAAAAAGATCAATTGTAAGTATAGTAGTTAGCAAGGGTCGAGTCCTCAGGGATTGGGTTTTAGTTTATAAGTTAATAGTTTAAAACTTAAATTCAAGGAAAACAAAATAAAAGGTGGTTTTGAAATAGTTTTAAAAATAAGCAAACAATAAAAGTAAGATGCAAGTAAGAAATAAGAAATCAAATATGAGAGAAATATGGTTAAGGTTTCATTCTCCACCACTAGACATCATTAAGAATCAATTTCAGATCTATCAATATCAACCAACTATCAAAGTTAACAACCGTAGATAACAACAAGCTCTGTTATCCCAATCTTTCCTTAGTTTGTCGTTAAATAGAACAAGCTCTCTATTTAATCTCTAACTATCAAACAACCTAGAATAAGCTCTCTAAATTCAATTTAATGGCAGCTTTATGATGAGAAAGATAGGTTGATCTAAGCAACAAACACATAAGCTCGGATTATTCAACTTAGGTTATGTTCCACTTTGCAATTATTGAAAACTTGACCATAATCATTAATCACAAATTGCCACTTATGAATAGAAAATCAAGACAATTACACGGATCAAGACTCCTAAACTAGCAATAGATAATTATCAAGATCTATCTAGTTGTACACCTAAACAAATCAAGACAACATCATGAACAATTCTTGTAGAAGAACATAAGCAACTTTGATAGAAAATTAATGATAGATAGAATCTGAAAATCAATTATAAAATATGTCTAGGGCTTTGAAATCACCCTTAACCAAATAGAAGTTTAGCCTAGCATAGGCATTGTAAACATAAACATAAAATTAAAGAGAATCTAAG
Source organism: Fremontodendron californicum (assembly GCA_030761205.1). NCBI lineage: Eukaryota > Viridiplantae > Streptophyta > Magnoliopsida > Malvales > Malvaceae > Fremontodendron > Fremontodendron californicum. Next base: position 28,027,500 of record JAULJL010000009.1, read on the forward strand.
AAGAAAATAAAATAAAGAAAGAAGAAGAAGAAAATAAAGAAAAAGAAAAGTAGAGAAAGGAAAGTAGAAGAAAACTTAGAGAATTTTATTATAATGGCTAATATCCTACCAATCTACCATGTCTCTTACAATCATCCAAGGCTCTCTATTTATACACATTTTGGAGAGCTAAATGACAAGAGACAAGCTTTATAAATTTCAAAGGTAGGTATAATAGGTGGGTGCATTTTTCTAACAATTTTCGTCATATTGTATGACAATTCTGATCAGCCAGCTTGATGGTTGATTTTGTCAATGTTGGAGGCTTGATCGGATCAAATGGTCTTCTAGAAAAATGTTCCCCTATCAGTTTGTGATCCATAGCCGTTGGAATCCGCTCATTTGCTGATGTGGATCAGAAGATATGGTCAAAATACCAAAACTGGTCAGCACAGACGTCATTGCACATCAGCCAACTTGATGGTTGATTTCTCTAGGGAAAACGACTCCGTTTCAAGAAGTGTAAAGCATGAAAAAGATAGATATGCCTCTTAACTTTGCACTGTAAAAATTTCAGCCTTAATGCTTCAGTGAAACTCCAGATATAGCTGATATGGCAAAAGATGTCGGAACTGGAACTGAACTGGATTTGCCCTTAATTCTTGATTTAACCTAGTAATCTGAAATCACTCAAAGAAACTCGTGAAAAACACCAAATTACATATAAAATAAAAGATCATAAACACAATTAGACTAAGCAATAATAACTCGTATTTGACACAAAACAATAATAAAACATAACTAAAAACTATATAATTATACGAGTTATCACACCCCCACACTTAGATTGTTGCTAGTCCCTAGCAACGACTCAATCCTAGAAAAAATAAAAATAAATAAATAAACAGGAAAACAAGTTAAAGGGATCTCAAACAAACAAGCAAGATCAAGCGTAAGAATTGGCAAGGCATCTAATTAAGTATCATTGGCATATTAAGTTCGAGTAAAGGGTCAATGAGATTAAAATTGAAGGCACTACCGTACGATTGAGGAACTTCCTTCTTGGCGAGACTTTAGTTAGCCATGGAGGACTAGGCAAACTATAGCTTCATAAGTACACATGCTAAGATCCTTGTCACCGCAGTTCACAAGTGAACTTGACAAATCTGATCGGTACAGAGATGAATCTGAGGCTTATGGACAAGTGAGGGGTGGAATGTTCAAACATAATCTGAGGTTTATCACAAGTTAGGCTCAAGAAATATAATAATAATGTGATCAATCCTCTCAAAATATTTCCATTCTCACTCATCCTTAGTCCTATGTTCAACATTAATATTTTGAAAATAAAACAAAAAGCAAGAAAAGACTCGATCCAAAGAAAATAGAAAAGTAAAAACCTCTCTATAATGAAGAACCTCGAATCTTGAATTCTGAATTTTTTTTTTTTAAGCACAAGTGATTTTCTTTTGATTTGTGCCCTCATTGGGACATCTTTTATGCACAATCACATTTATTCATAATCATCATTCTTGTTTTTTTTTTTTTTTTTTTTTTTTTTTTTTTTTTCAGAAATCACATTGGATTCCATACTTTCATTTTCTTTCTTTTCATTCAATTGATCAAACAAGACAGATTTTCATCAACTCTTTTTTTTAGCATCTTTTTCTCAACTCATCACAACATTGTTTTGGCATCAATAAGTTCGAAGTTCACGACTCTAAAAACAGTCACTCATTCTAACTACCCTCTTTTGCATTATTCCCTTTTTTTTCAGATTTCAAAAGATAACAAAATAAACAAGAAGGAAACACACAATCCCAAACCCAATGATCACAAATATTATCATAAAAGTATAAAGAGGGAATGGGGGTCGGAATCGTATCCGTTCACTTTGGCATAATTTCTGGAGTTCATATCTAGGGATCCAACCCGAAGGTTTACAACCTATGGGCTCCTAATGTAAAAGGGGCAAAGATAAGGGGCTTTCTGGATAGTGACTTTGTTCTAAGATCAGATCATGTATAGATGCAAGCATCTATGTGATGACCTAAATCTGCATGTGGAATGAAGAGAAAAAGTAAATTTACTATGTCTTCCCAGTTTTCCGTGGCTTTCCAAAGGCTCACCATGAATTCACATTCCAACAAAAATCGAACCGATCTGCCAAAAACAATCTCAAAGACATTTGATCATCAAAAATATTCAATTTTCAGAAAACCAAATTGAAAATAACCTAGATAACTTAATCAAAGCCTTTGTAACTCTATTGCTTTATCCACATGCTTGCCAAGATTATACTAATACTTAAATAAATAAAAAATACATACACGAAAGTAGTAAAACACATGCAGATAATAAACGGACCAGATAGTGTTTTTTTTTTTTGAAAAGATTAAATCAAACTGACAAGGTATGTCTCAAGTCTCCCTTACTCAGACCTTGTTCAGAATGAATACTTCTAAATGGCTTAAAACACAACAATATTTTTTTTTTTGAAATGATTAAATCAAACTGACAAGGTATGTCTCAAGTCTCCCTTACTCAGACCTTGTTCAGAATGAATACTTCTAAATGGCTTAAAACATAACAATAATTTTTTTTTTTAGTTTTTTTTTTTTTTTTTTTTTACAAATTAGCAAAATATGTCCCTTACCCCCTACTAAAATATGACATTGTCCCCAATGTCAAATTTTAAAGGTAGAATTTAGGAGATATTACCTGCAGAGGTTGCTAACCACATATTATAACTGAGACACAACAAACAAAATGTTAGATAATGTCACAAAGACAAAGTGCAATCCACTCCTTGCTTGTCTATATCTCTTTTTCTTTTTCCGAGCGTTTGCGAAACAACCGTAGCAGGTAAATACTCATAAGCTTGGAGCTTTTTGAGTAAATCTTCAATGGCTGTAGCGGAAATTATGGTTCTCCTTGCCTCTGAAAACATGAATCCATTTTCCACAGCATTATCTAAATATGAAAGCAAATTACTAAAATAACCATTAATATTAAGCAAACCAATGGTTTTCTTTTTTGTGACCAAAGATGACCAAGAAGCCACGCAAGCTATTTTTTCCAATGTACCCAGACCTCCTGGTAAAGCAATGAATGCATCGGCACAATGGTACATGATTGTCATCCGTTCAGGGATACTCCAGACTTGTATTTCCTTACCCACGGTAGGTCCACAAAAACCTGTGAATAGTTTTGCACGATTCCTAGAACTGGACTTCCTCCGGCATGTGCTGCTGTAGCGACTGCTCCCATTAAACCCGTACTACCGCCTCCATAAATCAACTGGATCTTTTGTTGGGCAAGTATTACTCCAACTCTTATGGCTTCATCAGCTAATATTTTATTTTTCCCTGGATAAGCACCTCCAAAGACACAAATTTTTTCAATGCGCTGGGACGAAGTACTTTCCATTTTTTTTTTCGAGTGCCTGAAAGAGAATGAGTACATGGTGTAATATATAGAGGACTGAGTAGTGAATCAGACAAGAGTAATAATGTCGCCGAAAGTGTATTTGACCTGTCAGAAGAAAATGTTAACCTAACAAAAGATTTTTGCGTGATTTCAGGAAGAAAATCAAAAAGAGAAGAAAAATCAACCGTAAAAGACCAATGCAAAAAACAAAAAAAATCGAACAACACGTAAATTAAACCGAAATGAAGTTATTGCAAATCAAACCAAAAGCTGAGAAGTCATTTATTGTAGTTCTGATTGTGGCTCACATCTTCCTCTGGTTTTACGTCCAGAAACGGCTTAAACGCCTTCTATGAGTCAAGGATATGCTTCCCATCCAGTTTTCTTACATACTGGCGAACAGGGTCTTTTAACATCAGATTCCCAAGATGTTGCCATTCCCTTTGGAATTGCGGCCATAAATCAAGAATTTCTCTTTGTACGTCTCCACTAGGATGCGTCTCAAGAGAAAGTTGGATATTACCCAAATTCTCCTTACTCAGTCCATCCTTAATGAATTCAATTTTATCATCTCGATTAGAGGACGGAATCCCAATAGAACGACATTTACCGTTACACGTCCATCGTGCACATTTGTGGCAATTTGAACTCATGCGCTTTGCTCGTCGCTTCTTTGCAAAAGTGCTTCTACCTGTACCTGGTAAATGCAAAACAGGAAGATATTCATCTTCACGTACCTTGGCTTCAATTATCCAACGTATGTCTTCAGGAATCCCTTTGTGCATAAGCATTCTTAATCTTTCAAATCGAACTTGGTAAAGCTTCAGTAAAATATTTCGAGGAAAAGGAGGAAATCGTTTCTGCAATCTTGTGAGAATATCATCCATCCTGAAAAAAATGAAAGAGAAATTGAAACAGAAATTTATATACAATATCAGTTTTGTGGGTAGCTGATGGAACCGACTTAATAATCACGGAGTACCGTTATCCGCCATTTAACCGGGGTTAAAATAAAATAAAAATTATATTTACATCTAGTCCTCGAGCAAAATCAAATAGCGACAAAATAATAAAACCTAATCTAATCCTCTTTCAATACAAATTAGAGACAATCATTGAACAAGTCTTATAAACTAATCAATAGATTAAAGAGTTTCACAAAAAATCATGCTTGATAGTAAATGGTTTGAGTTAAGCTAAAATTAACATAACATATCTCAATCAAAATAGTGCATGTTCAAATTTAATCTCAACTTCTCACATGGGATACCCTCATGATTTTCACTCTTTAAAGTAGTGGTGAAGTGTTTACACTCAATCAATCTCATGAAAACAGATCTACCATATTCTTGCTTGTCCACCTATTCTCCACTATTTAGATCATACAACTTCATGAATCAAGAGGTCTTTAATCAAGGTTGTAATGGGGCCAAGGGGTTTGTAATGTGGTTGAAGAACAAAAGGATAAAGATATCACAAGGGTTCCAAAGAGTTCATAAAGTTTAGAGACATAATAAGATCATACAAAGAAACTTCTCAAAACACTTTACAAGTACATAGTCACCTAGGCCGAATATTCATGTTGGGCCTTTTCTTCATTCTAAACAATTTTGTAACATCTTTTTCTTTTTCCACAAATTCAAGAGATGATTCATATTTTTTCTTACATAGGAATATATTTGCCAGTATTCCATTTCTTTTTCTCTTGACTTTTCTTTTCTTTTCCCCCCACACTTATTTCTTGTTTCTAACTCAAATTTTCAATAGATCTTCCTTGTCTTTGCAACTTGTCTCAAAACATGCTAATTCATCTTTGGAACAAAGGTAAAGATATAAGTATATTTAGGTTAGGGACAAGTTATGGTTACCAAAGAGATAGCTTATTCAATGTAGGCTCAAATTGGTTCACTAAGGGTGTGTTCTCTTGGAACATCAATAAGGGATGGCTGTTTGGCCCTGGCTAAAAATCCTAATGCCTCTATCATATTCATGTTGTCACATGCATCAATATAGTCTCAACAAGGTTTAAAGCAAGTTCTATTGAATCATGTAATCATAAGAGCACTCAAGAAAGAAATTAGATTGATTTGTATAATGCATCAATCATTATAGGCTCAAAAACTCACAAGGATGATTATACAAGTCAGATTAAGTCTAAACATGCTTCTTTCTCAATCAACATATCATATTAACATTGGCTCATAAAAAGGTTGATATCAAGCTCAATTCTCATGAAAAATCTTCTCACTACTAAACTAGTTTTAGACCTATGCAATTCATATCTCATCATAGTATTGAAAGTAACTAAAACACACTAAAAACAACAAAAACAAAAACTCAAAAATAAAACACTCTAAATAAAATCCTAAATTCTTCCCCCCCACACATAATTTTTTTACATTGTCCTCAATGTAATGCTATTATCCCCCAATGCAAGAATTATATGTAAGAGAAAAGAACTATTAAACAAAAGAAAAGAAAAAAAAAATAAAATATAGAATGATGGAGAGTAAGGAATATGCAAATCTGATATAATAGATACTCTCCGTCCTTTTTGGGTTGCCTCCCAAGAAGCGCTTGGTTTATTGTCCTCAGCCTGACTTAGACCCATGCCATTATTATTCAACATAATTTGGCTCAAAAAGTGGAAATTCCTCCACATCTTGTATTGGAAAGTTCTCATAGTAAGGCTTCAATCTATGACCATTCACTTTGAATGCCTTATCTGTTTTTGGGCTTTGGATTTCAACTGCACCATGAGTAAATACATTAGTAATAACAAAAGGTCCAACACAACGAGAACGTAACTTACCTGGAAATAACTTAAGGCGTGAATGGAAGAGAATAACTTTTTGTCCAACAACAAATTCCTTTCTTGATATCATCTTGTCATGGAATGCCTTAGTCTTTTCCTTGTAAATCCTAGTGATAACTCGTATAATTATATAGTTTTTAGTTATGTTTTATTAATGTTTTGTGTCAAATACGAGTTATTATTGTTTAGTCTAATTGTGTTTATGATCTTTTATATTTTTATGTATTTTGGTGTTTTTCACAAGTTTCTTTGAGTGATTTCAGATTACTAGAATTAAGGGCAAATCCAGTTCAGTTTCAGTTCCGACACCTTTTGCCATATCAGCTATATCTGGAGTTTCACTGAAGCAATAAGGCTTAAATTTGTAGCCGTGCAAAGCTAAGAGGCATATCTATCTTTTTCATGTTTTACACTTCTTGAAACGGAGTCGTTTTCCCTAGCGAAATCGACCATCAAGTTGGCTGATGTGCAATGACGTCTGTGCTGACCTGTTTTCGTATTTTGCCCATATCTGCTTATCCACATCAGCAAATGAGCTGATTCCAATGGCTATGGATCCGTAACTGATAGGGGAACATTTGTCTAGAAGACCATGTGATCAGATAAAGCCTCCAATATTGAAGAAATCGACCATCAAGGTGGCTGATGTGCAATGACGTCTGTGCTGACATGTTTTTGTATTTTGCCCATATCTGCTTAACCACATCAGAAAATGAGCTGATTCCAACGGCTATGGTTCCGTAACTGATAGGGGAACCTTTTTCTAGAAGACCATGTGATCAGATCAGGCCTCCAATATTGACGAAATCGACCATCAAGTTGGCTGATCAAAATCGTCATATACCTACCTTTGAAATTTGTAAAGCTTGTCTCTTGTCATTTAGCCCTCCAAAATGTGTATAAATAGAGGGCCTTGGATGATTGTAAGGGATCATATTGTACATAGGTAGGATATTAGCCATTGTAATAAAATTCTCTAAGTTTTCTTCTTCTTTCTTTTCTCTAGTTTTCTTTTTCTTTAGAAAGAGCAAGAGGTTGGATAATTAATATTCTTCTTCTTCTTCTTTCTTTCTTTTATTTTCTTCTTAGATTCTATTTAATTTTATGTTTATAATGCCTATGCTAGGCTAAACTTCTATTTGGTTAAGGGTGATTTCAAAGCCCTAGACATGTTTTGTGATTGATTTTCAGATTCTATCTATCATTAATTTTCTATCAAAGTTGCTTATGTTCTTCTACAAGAATTGTTCATGATGTTGTCTTGATTTATTTAGGTGTACAACTAGATAGATCTTGATAATTATCTATTGCTAGTTTAGGAGTCTTGATCCGTGTAATTGTCTTGATTTCCTATTCATAAGTGGCAATTTGTGATTAATGATTATGGTCAAGTTTTCAATAATTGCAAAGTGGAACATAACCTAAGTTGAACAATCCGAGCTTATGTGTTTGTTGCTTAGATCAACCTATCTTTCTCATCATAAAGCTGCCATTAAATTGAATTTAGAGAGCTTATTCTAGGTTGTTTAGTGGTTAGAGATTAAATAGAGAGCTTGTTCTATTTAACGACAAACTAAGGAAAGATCGGGATAACAGAGCTTGTTGTTATCTACGGTTGTTAACTTTGATAGTTGATTGATATTGATAGATCTGAAATTGATTCTTAATGATGTCTAGTGGTGGAGAATTAAACCTTAACCATATTTTTCATATTTGATTCTTTTTACTTACTTGTTTTCTTACTTTTAGTTTGCTTATTTTTAAAAGTATATTTATTTTTATTGGCTGGTTATACCGCCTAATTTGTATATTAACTTTGTTTTATTTTTATTGGCTGGTTATACCGCCTAATTTAGTATATATATTTTTATTGGCTGGTTATACCGCCGAATTTAGTATATATATTTTTATTGGCTGGTTATACCGCCTTGCATCTTATTCTTATTATTTACTTTAGTTTAAATCTGGCTTCAAAAACCCCTTTTCTTTTATTGTTCTTGAATTTAAGTTTTAAACTATTAACTTATAAACTAAAACCCAATCCCTGAGGACTCGACCCTTGCTAACTACTATACTTACAATTTATCTTTTTAGTGCAAGGTTAAATAAGATACACACTTTTGTGTGCATCAAATTTTTGGCGCCGTTGCCGGGGATTGTTTTCTTTAGTTTATTTGTTACTTGGTTTATTCTTATTTTCAGTTCTAATGAGTTTTGTTTTCTTGTACATACGGGTTTTTCTTATCAAATTTTGAAAAAAAAAATAAAAAAAAAATAAAAAAAATAAAAAAAAAACGATGGAATTAGCAATCTAACACTTGAAGAGTTGGTGGCATACATGAACATGGAGAATCAACAAGCCAATCTCACCTTCCCAGTTCAACAATTTGCCATGGGAGGATGTCAAGGCCATCAAGTGTTCCAAGACCAACAGTATGATCATTACTCAAACACTTACCATGAGGGATGGTGGGATCATACTAATTATGGCTACTCGAAAAATTACCAAGAAGTAGATCCTTATGCCAATTACACTCATCCATCTAGCTTCAATCAATCATGGTCCCAAGAACCAGATCTTTTTCAACCACCACATATGACTCAAAACTCAGGTACTTCTTTAGAAGATCTTGTCTATTCTCTTGTTACTGATACATTGCAATTTTAACAGGAAACAAGGGCAAGCATCCAGAGTTTGGAAAAGCAAATGAGCCAATTGGCTAGTAGTATGGTGGGATGGGTAGCACAAAGATCTGAAGAACTCTCTGCCCAAACTATGATTAACCCAAAGGAGAATGCTACTATTGTGACCTTGAGGAATGAGGAACAAGATGAGGATGAGACAAAATTAGAGATGAATTCTATTCTTGAGGATAATGAAGCCAATGATCCAAATAAGAGTATTTCAGCACCTGAGGTAACGTTTGAGATTCCAATTTTTACTAATGTTTCTTCTCCACCTTTTCCTAGTAGATTCGCAAAGTTCAAGGAGGATGAACATGAACAAGATACGCTGGAAACCTTAAACAGTTTGTTTGTGGATGTCATTCAACAAGTACCAAAAGATGCATCATTCCTCGATGAGATATGCACCACCAAGGATGATGGAATAATACTTGTAATGGAGAATACATCCACTGTTGTGCAAAGAAAGCTACCTCTCAAACGCATAAATTTGGGAAATTTCATGTATGAGCCTGACAAGCCTAAAAAGCCAAGAAAGGGTGTTGGTTAGATTCAAAACACTAACTCAAGTGTTAATTGGGAAGGCAGCCCAATTAAAGATGAAATTGCCAACCTTCCATATTCAGATTTGCTTTCTCTTTCTCTTTCTTTTCCTTTTTCTTTTATTATTTTTATTGTTTTTATTTTTATTTCTTATGTTTCTTTGTTAATTGTGTTTACTATTTTTAAGTTCATTTAGGCTGCATAAGTTTCTTTTGTTTAATAGTTCTTTTCTCTTACATATAATTCTTGCATTGGGGGATAATAGCATTACATTGAGGACAATGTAAAAATTATGTGTGGGAGGAAGAATTTAGGATTTTATTTAGAGTGTTTTGTTTTTGAGTCTTTTTATGTTATTTTTCTTTCTGATCCTTGTTTTGAAAATAACTAGATGTAAATATAATTTTTTTTAACCCCGGTTAAATGGCGGATAACGGTACTCCGTGATTATTTAAGTCGGTTCCATCAGCTACCCACAAAACTGATATTGTATATAAATTTCTCTTCCAATTTCTCTTTCAATTTTTTTTTTTCATTTTTTTTTCAGGATGGATGATATTCTCACAAGATTGCAGAAACGATTTCCTCCTTTTCCTCGAAATATTTTACTGAAGCTTTACCAAGTTCGATTTGAAAGATTAAGAATGCTTATGCACAAAGGGATTCCTGAAGACATACGTTGGATAATTGAAACCAAGGTACGTGAAGATGAATATCTTCCTGTTTTGCATTTACCAGGTACAGGTAGAAGCACTTTTGCAAAGAAGCGACGAGCAAAGCGCATGTGTTCAAATTGCCACAAATGTGCACGATGGACGTGTAACGGTAAATGTCGTTCTATTGGGATTCCGTCCTCTAATCGAGATGATAAAATTGAATTCATTAAGAATGGACTGAGTAAGGAGAATTTGGGTAATATCCAACTTTCTCTTGAGACGCATCCTAGTGGAGACGTACAAAGAGAAATTCTTGATTTATGGCCGCAATTCCAAAGGGAATGGCAACATCTTGGGAATCTGATGTTAAAAGACCCTGTTTGCCAGCTTGTAAGAAAACAGGATGGGAAGCATATCCTCGACTCATAGAAGGCGTTTAAGCCGTTTCTGGACGTAAAACCAGAGGAAGATGTGAGCCACAATCACAACTACAATAAATGACTTCTCAGCTTTTGGTTTGATTTGCAATAACTTTATTTTGTTTTAATTTACGTGTTGTTCGATTTGTGTAATTATTCTCTTTTTTTTTTTTTTTTTGTCTTTTACGGTTGATTTTTTCTTCTCTTTTTGATTTTCTTCCTGAAATCACGCAAAAATCTTTTGTTAGGTTAACATTTTCTTCTGACAGGTCAGATACACTTTCGGCGACATTATTACTCTTGTCTGATTCACTACTCAGTCCTCTATATATTACACCATGTACTCATTCTCTTTCAGGCACTCGAAAAAAAAAAACAAAAAATGGAAAGTACTTCATCCCAGCGCATTAAAAAAATTTGTGTCTTTGGAGGTGCTTATCCAGGGAAAAATAACATATTCGCTGATGAAGCCATAAGAGTTGGAGTAATACTTGCCCAACAAAAGATCCACTTGATTTATGGAGGCGGTAGTACGGGTTTAATGGGAGCAGTCGCTACAGCAGCACATGCCGGAGGAAGTCCAGTTCTAGGAATCGTGCCAAAACTATTCACAAGTTTTTGTGGACCTACCGTGGGTAAGGAAATACAAGTCTGGAGTGTCCCTGAACGGATAACAATCATGTACCATTCTGCCGATGCATTCATTGCTTTACCAGGAGGTCTGGGTACATTGGAAGAAATAGCTTGCGTGGCTTCTTGGTCATCTTTGGTCACAAATAAGAAACCCATTGGTTTGCTTAATATTAATGGTTATTTTAGTAATTTTCTTTTATATTTAGATAATGTTGTGGATAATGGATTCATGTTTTCAGAGGCAAGGAGAACCATAATTTCTGCTACAACCATTGAAGATTTACTTAAAAAGCTCCAAGCTTATGAGTGTTTATCTGCTACGGTTGTTTCGCAAACGCTCGGAAAAAGAAAAAGAGATATGGACGAGCAAGGAGTGGATTGCACTTTGTCTTTGTGACATTATCTAACATTTTGTTTGTTGTGTCTCAGTTATAATAAGTGGTTAGCAACCTCTGCAGGTAATATCTCCTAAATCCTACCTTTAAAATTTGACATTGGGGACAATGTCATATTTTAGTATGGGGTAAGGGACATATTTTGCTAATTTAAAAAAAAAAAAAATTGTTGTGTTTTAAGCCATTTAGAAGTATTCATTCTGAACAAGGTCTGAGTAAGGGAGACTTGAGACATACCTTGTCAGTTTGATTTCTTCTTTTCAAAAAAAAAAAAAAAAGTTTGTTGTGTTTTAAGCAATTTAGAAGTATTCATTCTGAACAAGGTCTGAGTAAGGGAGACTTGAGACATACCTTGTCAGTTTGATTTTAATCTTTTTATGTTTACTTGTTAATTTTTCTTTAGTATTTTAGGATTATTTAGGTTGCATGAGTTTGTTTTGTTTTGTTTTGAGTCTAGTTGTTCCTATTCTTATGTTATTAGTTCTTTTCTCTTACACATGATTCTTTCATTTGGGTTAATAGACTTATATTGAGGACAATGTAAGAATTAAGTGTGGGGGGAATGATTTAGGATTTCTTTTATTTTCGTCTACTATTTTTTTTTTTATGAGTCTTTATTATTATTATTTTTAGTGTGTTTTAGTTCCTTTTTAATACAATGATGAGATATGAATTGCATAGGTCTAAACTGGTTACTAGTGAGAAGATTTTCATGAGAATTAAGCTTGATACTAATTTTTATGAGCCAATGTTAATATGATATGTTGATTGAGAAAGAAGCATGTTTAGACTTAATCTGACTTGTATAATCATCCTTGTGAGTTTTTGAGCCTATAATGATTGATGCATTATACAAATCAATCTAATTTCTTTCTTGAGTGCTCTTATGATTACATGATTCTCTAGAACTTGCTTTAAACCGTTTGAGACTATATTGATACATGTGACAACATGAATATGATAGAGGCATTAGGATTTTTAGCCAGAGCCAAACAGCCATCCCTTATTGATGTTCCAAGAGAACACACCCTTAGTGAACCAATTTGAGCCTACATTGAATAAGCTATCTCTTTGGTAACCATAACTTGTCCCTAACCTAAATATACTTATATCTTTACCTTTGTTCCAAAGATGAATTAGCATGTTTTGAGACAAGTTGCAAAGACAAGGGATATTTTTAGTTAAAAATTTGGGTTAGAAACAAGAAATAAGTGTGGGGGGGAAAGAAAAGAAAAGTCAAGAGAAAAAGAAATGAAATACTGGCAAATACATTCCTATGTAAAAAAAAAAAAAATATATGAATCATCTCTTGAATTTGTGGAAAAAGAAAAAGATGTTACAAAGTCGTTTAGAATGAAGAAAAGGCCCAACATAAATATCCGGCCTAGGTGACTATGTACTTGTAAAAAGTTTTGAGAAGTTTCATTGTATGATCTTTTTATGTCTCTAAACTTTATGAACTCTTTGGAACCTTTGTGATATCTTTATCCTTTTGTTCTTCAACCACATTACAAACCCCTTGGCCCCATTACAACCTTGATTAAAGACCTCTTGATTCATGAAGTTGTATGATCTAAATAGTGGAGAATAGGTGGACAAGCAAGAATATGGTAGAACTGTTTTCATGAGATTGATTGAGTGTAAACACTTCACCACTACTTTAAAGAGTGAAAATCATGAGGGTATCCCATGTGAGAAGTTGAGATTAAATTTGAACATGCACTATTTTGATTGAGATATGTTATGTTAATATTGGCTTAACTCAAACAATTTACATTCAAGCATGATTTTTTGTGAAATTCTTTAAGCTATTGATTAGTTTATAAGACTTGTTCAAATATTGTATCTAATTTGTATTGAAAGGATTAGGAGTAAATATTTTTAGTATATGCAGTTTATTTATATTTTAGTTTTTCAATGTTTGTGGGTATCGTTCTAGTAAACCCTCACGAGACTAAACTCGTCCACTAGGGACACCTAGGGGTTTAAAGGCTTGTGTCACATGCTAAGTGCCACCGTGATTTCCTACGAAAATGGATTAGATTAGATTTTCTTATTTTATTTTTATTGAGTCGTTGCTAGGGACTAGCAACAATCTAAGTGTGGGGGTGTGATAACTCGTATAATTATATAGTTTTTAGTTATGTTTTATTAATGTTTTGTGTCAAATACGAGTTATTATTGTTTAGTCTAATTGTGTTTATGATCTTTTATATTTTTATGTATTTTGGTGTTTTTCACAAGTTTCTTTGAGTGATTTCAGATTACTAGAATTAAGGGCAAATCCAGTTCAGTTTCAGTTCCGACACCTTTTGCCATATCAGCTATATCTGGAGTTTCACTGAAGCAATAAGGCTGAAATTTGTAGCCGTGCAAAGCTAAGAGGCATATCTATCTTTTTCATGTTTTACACTTCTTGAAACGGAGTCGTTTTCCCAAGCGCAATCGACCATCAAGTTGGCTGATGTGCAATGACGTCTGTGCTGACCTGTTTTCGTATTTTGCCCATATCTTCTTATCCACATCAGCAAATGAGCTGATTCCAATGGCTATGGATCCGTAACTGATAGGGGAACATTTGTCTAGCAGACCATGTGATCAGATAAAGCCTCCAATATTGAAGCAATCGACCATCAAGGTGGCTGATGTGCAATGACGTCTGTGCTGACATGTTTTCGTATTTTGCCCATATCTGCTTAACCACATCAGAAAATGAGCTGATTCCAACGGCTATGGTTCCGTAACTGATAGGGGAACCTTTTTCTAGAAGACCATGTGATCAGATCAGGCCTCCAATATTGACGAAATCGACCATCAAGTTGGCTGATCAAAATCGTCATATACCTACCTTTGAAATTTGTAAAGCTTGTCTCTTGTCATTTAGCCCTCCAAAATGTGTATAAATAGAGGGCCTTGGATGATTGTAAGGGATCATATTGTACATAGGTAGGATATTAGCCATTGTAATAAAATTCTCTAAGTTTTCTTCTTCTTTCTTTTCTCTAGTTTTCTTTTTCTTTAGAAAGAGCAAGAGGTTGGATAATTAATATTCTTCTTCTTCTTCTTTCTTTCTTTTATTTTCTTCTTAGATTCTATTTAATTTTATGTTTATAATGCCTATGCTAGGCTAAACTTCTATTTGGTTAAGGGTGATTTCAAAGCCCTAGACATGTTTTGTGATTGATTTTCAGATTCTATCTATCATTAATTTTCTATCAAAGTTGCTTATGTTCTTCTACAAGAATTGTTCATGATGTTGTCTTGATTTATTTAGGTGTACAACTAGATAGATCTTGATAATTATCTATTGCTAGTTTAGGAGTCTTGATCCGTGTAATTGTCTTGATTTCCTATTCATAAGTGGCAATTTGTGATTAATGATTATGGTCAAGTTTTCAATAATTGCAAAGTGGAACATAACCTAAGTTGAACAATCCGAGCTTATGTGTTTGTTGCTTAGATCAACCTATCTTTCTCATCATAAAGCTGCCATTAAATTGAATTTAGAGAGCTTATTCTAGGTTGTTTAGTGGTTAGAGATTAAATAGAGAGCTTGTTCTATTTAACGACAAACTAAGGAAAGATCGGGATAACAGAGCTTGTTGTTATCTACGGTTGTTAACTTTGATAGTTGATTGATATTGATAGATCTGAAATTGATTCTTAATGATGTCTAGTGGTGGAGAATGAAACCTTAACCATATTTTTCATATTTGATTCTTTTTACTTACTTGTTTTCTTACTTTTAGTTTGCTTATTTTTAAAAGTATATTTATTTTTATTGGCTGGTTATACCGCCTAATTTGTATATTAACTTTGTTTTATTTTTATTGGCTGGTTATACCGCCTAATTTAGTATATATATTTTTATTGGCTGGTTATACCACCGAATTTAGTATATATATTTTTATTGGCTGGTTATACCGCCTTGCATCTTATTCTTATTATTTACTTTAGTTTAAATCTGGCTTCAAAAACCCCTTTTCTTTTATTGTTCTTGAATTTAAGTTTTAAACTATTAACTTATAAACTAAAACCCAATCCCTGAGGACTCGACCCTTGCTAACTACTATACTTACAATTTATCTTTTTAGTGCAAGGTTAAATAAGATACACACTTTTGTGTGCATCAAATTTTTGGCGCCGTTGCCGGGGATTGTTTTCTTTAGTTTATTTTTTACTTGGTTTATTCTTATTTTCAGTTCTAATGAGTTTTGTTTTCTTGTACATACGGGTTTTTCTTATCAAATTTTGAAAAAAAAAATAAAAAAAAAATAAAAAAAATAAAAAAAAAACGATGGAATTGAGCAATCTAACACTTGAAGAGTTGGTGGCATACATGAACATGGAGAATCAACAAGCCAATCTCACCTTCCCAGTTCAACAATTTGCCATGGGAGGATGTCAAGGCCATCAAGTGTTCCAAGACCAACAGTATGATCATTACTCAAACACTTACCATGAGGGATGGTGGGATCATACTAATTATGGCTACTCGAAAAATTACCAAGAAGTAGATCCTTATGCCAATTACACTCATCCATCTAGCTTCAATCAATCATGGTCCCAAGAACCAGATCTTTTTCAACCACCACATATGACTCAAAACTCAGGTACTTCTTTAGAAGATCTTGTCTATTCTCTTGTTACTGATACATTGCAATTTCAACAGGAAACAAGGGCAAGCATCCAGAGTTTGGAAAAGCAAATGAGCCAATTGGCTAGTAGTATGGTGGGATGGGTAGCACAAAGATCTGAAGAACTCTCTGCCCAAACTATGATTAACCCAAAGGAGAATGCTACTATTGTGACCTTGAGGAATGAGGAACAAGATGAGGATGAGACAAAATTAGAGATGAATTCTATTCTTGAGGATAATGAAGCCAATGATCCAAATAAGAGTATTTCAGCACCTGAGGTAACGTTTGAGATTCCAATTTTTACTAATGTTTCTTCTCCACCTTTTCCTAGTAGATTCGCAAAGTTCAAGGAGGATGAACATGAACAAGATACGCTGGAAACCTTAAACAGTTTGTTTGTGGATGTCATTCAAGAAGCGCTTGGTTTATTGTCCTCAGCCTGACTTAGACCCATGCCATTATTATTCAACATAATTTGGCTCAAAAAGTGGAAACTCCTCCACATCTTGTATTGGAAAGTTCTCATAGTAAGGCTTCAATCTATGACCATTCACTTTGAATGCCTTATCTGTTTTTGGGCTTTGGATTTCAACTGCACCATGAGTAAATACATTAGTAATAACAAAAGGTCCAACACAACGAGAACGTAACTTACCTGGAAATAACTTAAGGCGTGAATGGAAGAGAAGAACTTTTTGTCCAACAACAAATTCCTTTCTTGATATCATCTTGTCATGGAATGCCTTAGTCTTTTCCTTGTAAATCCTAGAATTCTGATAGGCATCATTCCTTATCTCCTCTAATTCTTGTAGGTCAAGTTTTCTTTTCTTTCCTGTCTCATCCATCTTCATGTTGCATTGTTTGATAGCCCAATATGATTTATGTTCCAATTCAACCGGAAGATGACAAGGCTTACCATAAACAAGTCGATAAGGAGACATACCAATGGGTGTCTTATATGCTGTCCTATAAGCCCAAAGTGCATCATCAAGTCGTGAACTCCAATCCTTCCTATTTGGATTAACTGCCTTTTCAAGGATGGACTTAACTTCTCGGTTTGACACTTCAGCTTGCCCACTAGTTTGAGGATGATATGAGGTGGAGACCTTGTGTGTGATGTTATACTTCCTCAAAAGTGTTTCCATAGTCCTATTGCAAAAGTGAGTACCTCTATCGCTGATTATGGCCTTTGGCGTTCCAAACCTAGCAAAGATGTTAGTCTTGACAAAATCTGAAACCACTTTAGAATCATTAGTCCTAGTGGATTTTGCTTCCACCCACTTTGAAACATAATCAACGGCAAGTAAAATATAAAGATTACCAAAAGAAGAAGGAAAAGGTCCCATGAAATCCATGCCCCATACATCAAAAATTTCAACAATAAGTATATGAGTTTGAGGCATTTGATTTCTAGCACCTAAGTTACCTGTTCTTTGGCAACGATCAAATGACTTTCAAAAGAGGTATGCATCTTTGAATATAGTAGGCCAATAAAATCCAGAATCAAGAACTTTCATGGCTGTTCTTTTGGATCCAAAGTCTCCTCCACATGCATAAGAGTGACAAAAGGTGAGAATAGATTGAAATTCAGATTCGAGTACACACCTTCTTATAATCTGATCGGAGCAATGCTTCCAAAGGTAAGGATCATCCCATATGTAATATTTGGCATCACTCTTGATCTTATTTCTTTGAGCTTGTGTCAACTCTTGTGGCAACTTCTTGGTAACCAAGTAATTAACAATATCGGCATACCAAGGAGTTGTTGTACTTATAAAAAGAAGTTGCTCATCCTGAAAGTTCTCATTCAAGGGTAGTGCATCCTCTTCATGAACTAAACGGCTAAGATGGTCCGCAACCAGGTTGTCACTACCTCTCTTATCTTTTATCTCCAAATCAAACTCTTGTAAGAGAAGTATCCATCTAATCAACCTTGGTTTGGCCTCCTTCTTAGTGAGTAAGTACTTAAGGGCTGCATGGTCAGAATATACAATTACTTTAGTACCAATTAAATAAGATCGAAATTTTTCTAAAGCAAATACAACAGCCAAAAGTTCTTTTTCAGTAGTGGAATAGTTCAATTGAGCATCATTAAGAGTTCGGGAGGCATAATAAATGGCATGTGAGGCTTTGCCAACCCGTTGGCCCAAAACAGCTCCAATGGCATAGTCACTAGCATCACACATGATTTCAAAAGGTACATTCCAATCTGGTGGTTGGATGATAGGAGCTGATGTTAAGAGTCCCTTCAATGTTTCAAACGCCTCTTTGCATTTGTCATCAAAGTGGAAAACCACATCTTTTTGTAGTAGCTTGCAAAGAGGTAATGTGATCTTTGAGAAGTCTTTGATAAATCTCCTATAGAAACCTGCCTGTCCAAGAAAAGAACGAACCTCTCTCACATTTGTGGGAGGTGGTAAAGAATGCATAATATCTATTTTAGACTTATCAACCTCTATCCCTCTAGAAGAAATAACATGGCCCAAAACTATTCCTTGTTCTACCATAAAGTGACATTTTTCCCAATTCAAAACAAGGTTAGTTTCCATGCATCTTTCAAGTACAAGTGTAAGGTTCTCTAGACATCTATCAAAAGAATCACCATAGACACTAAAATCATCCATAAACACTTCTATGATGCTCTCTACATAATCTGAAAATATGCTAACCATACACCTTTGGAATGTAGCTGGTGCATTACAAAGACCAAATGGCATACGCCGGTATGCAAAAGTACCAAATGGACATGTGAATGTTGTTTTCTCTTGGTCCTCCGGAGCAATGGCTATCTGATTATAACCTGAAAAACCATCAAGAAAACAATAATGAGAATGGCCAGCTAACCTTTCAAGCATTTGATCAATAAAAGGTAAAGGAAAGTGGTCTTTGCGAGTTGTGGAATGAAGTTTACGATAATCAATACAAACTCGCCATCCTGTTTGAATCCTAGTAGGAACAAGTTCATTCTCATTATTTGTTACCACCGTTACACCTGATTTCTTTGGAACCACTTGGACTGGGCTCACCCATTTGCTATCCGAGATAGGATAGATCACTCCAACATCTAGGAGCTTCAGTATCTCCTTTTTCACAACCTCCATCATAGGAAGGTTCAATCTTCTTTGTGCTTCTCTTGTTGGTTTGGACCCCTTCTCTAACAAAATCCGGTGCATGCACATGGATGGGCTTATTCCCTTGATATCGGTAATTGTCCAACCAATTGCTGTTTTATGCTCTCTAAGCACCCGGATAAGTCGCTCTTCTTGCAAAGGTGTGAGCTCTTTGTCAATGATGACAGGTAGTGTGTCCTTTTCACCTAAGAACACATATTTCAAGTGGTTCGGTAGTGGTTTCAACTCTAAAGTTGGTGCCTGCAAAATGGAAGGTAGAAGTTTCTCATTAGATAATTGCAAATCAATAAATGAAACATCAAACCTTGCATCTTTAGGTGCAAGTGAGTGTAAAGATTCTAGTGCCCCTTCCACATGGTCACTCAAGGCTAGTTCCCCTTTCGCATTCCACTTTCCGAGATGTTTGCTAAGGATTATCTCCACACTATCTTCACCATCTAGCTCATAAGCTTGCTGCACTAGTGAGTCAATTATATCAATATTAAAAACAGAATGCACATCACTAGGATATCTCATGGCCTCAAAAATGTTAAAGCGAATTATTTCACCATCAAATTCCATAGTTAAAGTGCCATCATGTACATCTATTTTAGTTCTTGCTGTTTTCAAGAATGGTCTCCCTAATAGAATAGGTGTGGGATTAGAAGACATCTCATCTTCCATCTCAATAACATAAAAGTCAGCGGGAAAAACCAATTCATTAACCTGTACAAGAACGTCTTCTACAACTCCTCTTGGATAAGTGTTAGAACGGTCAGCAAGTTGTATTATAACACCGGTTTCCTCTAATGGTCCTAGATTCAATGAAGCATAAATTGAATATGGCATGACATTAATAGATGCCCCTAGATCTAGCATAGCACGCTCAAACCTGGTGTTGCCTATCTTACAAGGAATGGTAAACATACCTGGATCCTTGCATTTAGGTGGGAGTTTCTTTTGAAGAACAGCTGACACATTCTCCCCCACACTTACCTTTTCATTCCATTTCAACTTCCGTTTAGATGTGCACATCTCTTTTAGGAACTTGGCATATCTTGGCACTTGCTTGATAGCATCTAGTAAAGGAATGTTCACCTCTACTTTCCGGAAGGTTTCCAAAATTTCCTTCTCTTGCTCCTCCTTCTTGGACTTTGCTAACCTGCTAGGAAAAGGTGGAGGAGTTATATAAGAAGGAAAGGATGGTTTAGGAATTACCTTTTTTAGTGGCTCGTTGGGATGTGAAGAGGATGCCATGGTATTGTTCTCCCCTTGAGCACTATCATTTTGTGGTGTCTCTAGCTGTTTCCCACTTCTTAAAGTTATAGCATTGGCATTCTCTCTTGGATTCACTATGGTTTGGGAAGGTAATTTCCCAGAATCCCTTGCTTGCATTTGACTCATGGTTGTTGCCAATTGCCCTATTTGAGTCTCCAAATTTCGAATACTTGTCTTTGTTTCCTGTTCAAATTGAATTGTATTAGTAGAAAGAGTTTTAACAAGATCTTCAAGAGAAGTACCTGAATTTTGGGTGGGTGGCAGTTGTTGTCGGGTTTGGTATGGTTGTTGCACTCTTTGCTGAAAACCCGGTGGCCTGTTGTCAAATGGTGGAGGAATATTTTGTGATTGGTTCCCTCCATAATTGAAGTTTGGATGATCCCTCCATCCTGGATTGTAAGTGTTTGAGTAGGGATCATATTTTCTTGATTGGTTCTGAAATCCACCCATGGCATTCACATGTTCATTGGTGTCCTCTTGAAGTGTTGGACACATGTCAGTTTGGTGCCCTATGTTTGAACATATGCCACAAGCCTTTATTTGTTGTATATTACCTACAGCCAATTGTTGAACAAGAGAAGTCAGTTTATCAAATTTTTGTTCAAGGGATGATATACTTACCTCATTAACTCTCTTGGGTTGTGGTGGTGGATCTTGTCTCATTGAGAACTGTTGAGAATTGGCTGCCATGTTGGAGATTAATGTTCTAGCAGCCCCGGGAGTCTTATCAACTAGAGCTCCCCCACTAGCGGCATCTATCATACTTCTCTCCATGGGCATGAGACCTTCATAGAAGTATTGGATGAGAAGTTGTTCACTTATCTGATGGTGTGGACATGATGCACAAAGTTTCTTGAACCTCTCCCAATATTCATATAAGGACACTCCGTTGTATTGCCGAATCCCACATATCTCTTTCCTAATGTTGGCAGCCTTAGATGCTGGGAAATACCTTTCCAAGAATGCTTTCTTCAAATCATTCCATGTACTGATGGTCCCGGATGGTAGATAGTAGAGCCATTCCTTTGCTGAATCAGCTAGAGAGAATGGGAAGGCTCTCAACTTAACTTGCTCTTCCGTGACCCCTGTTGGTCTCATGCTTGAGCAAACTACATGGAATTCCTTGAGGTGCTTATTTGGATCCTCTCCTGTAAAACCATGAAAAGTTGGGAGAAGATGAATCAAACCAGATTTTAATTCAAAAGCTACCTCAAGATTAGCATATTCAATGCATAATGGTTGTTGACCCAAGTCCGGAGCGGCAAGCTCCTTGAGAGTTCGGTTGTCAGCTGCTGCCATCTCTCCTTGCTCCTCTTGGATGTTTTGGATCAACTCCTCGATTGGTTGTTGGTGAGAAGTTATAAATTCCCGAATTCTCCTAAGTCTTAAGTCTTCTTCAGGAGCTTGGAACATTCACTAATAAAATAAAAAAAAGTAAATAATTAGAACAGAAAATAAGAATAAACCAATAAACTAATAAACTAAAGAAAGCAATCCCCGGCAACGGCGCCAAAAATTTGATGCACCCAAAAGAGTGTATCTTATTTAACCTTGCACTAAAAAGATCAATTGTAAGTATAGTAGTTAGCAAGGGTCGAGTCCTCAGGGATTGGGTTTTAGTTTATAAGTTAATTGTTTAAAACTTAAATTCAAGGAAAACAAAATAAAAGGTGGTTTTGAAATAGTGTTAAAAATAAGCAAACAATAAAAGTAAGATGCAAGTAAGAAATAAGAAATCAAATATGAGAGAAATATGGTTAAGGTTTCATTCTCCACCACTAGACATCATTAAGAATCAATTTCAGATCTATCAATATCAACCAACTATCAAAGTTAACAACCGTAGATAACAACAAGCTCTGTTATCCCAATCTTTCCTTAGTTTGTCGTTAAATAGAACAAGCTCTCTATTTAATCTCTAACCATCAAACAACCTAGAATAAGCTCTCTAAATTCAATTTAATGGCAACTTTATGATGAGAAAGATAGGTTGATCTAAGCAACAAACACATAAGCTCGGATTATTCAACTTAGGTTATGTTCCACTTTGCAATTATTGAAAACTTGACCATAATCATTAATCACAAATTGCCACTTATGAATAGGAAATCAAGACAATTACACGGATCAAGACTCCTAAACTAGCAATAGATAATTATCAAGATCTATCTAGTTGTACACCTAAACAAATCAAGACAACATCATGAACAATTCTTGTAGAAGAACATAAGCAACTTTGATAGAAAATTAATGATAGATAGAATCTGAAAATCAATTATAAAATATGTCTAGGGCTTTGAAATCACCCTTAACCAAATAGAAGTTTAGCCTAGCATAGGCATTGTAAACATAAACATAAAATTAAAGAGAATCTAAGAAGAAAATAAAAGAAAGAAAGAAGAAGAAGAAAATAAAGAAAAAGAAAACTAGAGAAAGGAAAGTAGAAGAAAACTTAGAGAATTTTACTATAATGGCTAATATCCTACCAATCTACCATGTCTCTTACAATCATCCAAGGCCCTCTATTTATACACATTTTGGAGAGCTAAATGACAAGAGACAAGCTTTATAAATTTCAAAGGTAGGTATAATAGGTGGGTGCATTTTTCTAACAATTTTCGTCATATTGTATGACAATTCTGATCAGCCAGCTTGATGGTTGATTTTGTCAATGTTGGAGGCTTGATCGGATCAAATGGTCTTCTAGAAAAATGTTCCCCTATCAGTTTGTGATCCATAGCCGTTGGAATCAGCTCATTTGCTGATGTGGATCAGAAGATATGGTCAAAATACCAAAACTGGTCAGCATAGACGTCATTGCACATCAGCCAACTTGATGGTTGATTTCGCTAGGGAAAACGACTCCGTTTCAATAAGTGTAAAGCATGAAAAAGATAGATATGCCTCTTAACTTTGCACTGTAAAAATTTCAGCCTTAATGCTTCAATGAAACTCCTGATATAGCTGATATGGCAAAAGATGTCGGAACTGGAACTGAACTGGATTTGCCCTTAATTCTTGATTTAACCTAGTAATCTGAAATCACTCAAAGAAACTCGTGAAAAACACCAAATTACATAAAAATATAAAAGATCATAAACACAATTAGACTAAGCAATAATAACTCGTATTTGACACAAAACAATAATAAAACATAACTAAAAACTATATAATTATACGAGTTATCACTTGTGCGGCAAGGACTTATTATCAGCGTTTTAAAGCTCTATAAATACCATCTTTTGAGTCACAAACTAGACATCTTTTGAGGAGACTCAAAGATCATCATTATTCTTCTTCTCCATTCTTTTATTTTCTTTTTAGTTTTATGTATATATTATCCATGCTTATGTTAGGCTAAACTTCTTTGGTTAAGGATGATTTCAAAGCCCTAGACAAGTTTTGTAATTAATTTTCAGATTTATCTATCATTAGTTTTCTATCAAAGTTGCTTATGTTCTTCCATTAAAATTGTTCATGATGATGTTTTGATTTGTTTAGGTGGCCAACTAGATAAATCTTGATAATTGTCTAATGCTAGTTTAGGAGTCTTGATCTGTGTAATTGTCTTGATTTCCTATTCAGAAGTGGCAATTTGTGATTAAAGATTATGGTCAAGTTTTCAATAATTGCAAAGTGGAACATAACCTTAGTTGAACAATCCGAGCTTATGTGTTTGTTGCTTAGATCAACCTATCTTTCTCATCATAAAGCTGCTATTATCTAGGTTGTTTGATAGTTAGAGATTAAATAGAGAGCTTGTTCTATTTAACGACAAACTAAGGAAAGATTGGGGTAACAGAGCTTGTTGTTATCTCGGTTGTTAACTTTGATAGCTAATTAATGTTGATAGATATGAAATTGATTCTTAATGATGTCTAGTGGTGGAGAATGAAATCTTAACCATATTTTTCATATTTGATTCTTCTTACTTACTTGGTTTCTTATTCTTATTGTTAACTTTAGTTTAAATCTGATTTCAAAATCCCCTTTACTTTTGTTTACTTATTTTTAAGTGATAAACTATTAACTTATAAACTAAAACCCAATCCCTGAGGACTCGACCCTTGCTAATCACTATACTCTACAATTGATTCTTTTTTAGTGTAAGGTTAAATAAAGATACACTCTTTTGGGTGCATCAAGTTTTTGGCGCCGTTGCCGGGGATTGCTTTATTTAGTTTATTAGTTTATTCTTATTTTCAGTTGTAATTAATTTTATTTTTCTTCTACATACAGATTTTTGTTTTCAAATTTCAAGCAAGAAGAGATGGCAGGTGCTACATCAAAACTTCAGAACCAACTAGACAATCTCATCTCCATAGTTCAACAAGTGGCCATAAGTAAGATAATTTTGAACCAGCCTATGATGTGGGAGAATACCAAAGCCATCAAGGGTTCCAAGGATAACAGTATGATGCTTTCCCAAATACTTACAATGAGGGATGGTGGAATCATACTCATTATGGCTACTCGGGAGATTATCAAGAAGTAGATCCTTATGCTAATTACACTAATCAATTTGTCTTCTATAAACCATGGGATCAACAACAAGATCATTTTGAGCCACCACCTCAAAACTCAGGTAATTGTTTAGAAGAACTTGTCAGTTCTCTTGTTATTAATACTCTACAACTTAAACAAGAATCGAGGGAAACAAAGGCAAGTATCTAGAGTTAGTAGCACAAGGATCTCAAGCACTCCCTTCCCAATCTATGATTGATGCAAAGGAGAGTGTTAGTGCCACACAACTTGAGGATTAATCAGAAAATCCAAGGGAACCCGAGAATGAGAAAGAACTAAAGATGGATTCAACTATTGAAGATAATGAAGATTCAATTCCGAAAGATAGTACTTCGGCACCTAAGGTAACGTTTAAGGTTCCACTTTTTTCTAGTAGATTTGCAAAGTTCAAGGAGGAAGAACATGAACAACATATGTCGAAAACCTTAAACAGCTTGTTTGTGGATGCCATTCAACAAATACAATATGCACCATTCCTTGACAAGCTATGCACCACAAAGGATGATGGAATAATACTTGTAATGGAGAATGCATCCACTATTGTGCAAAGAAACCGTCCTACAAAACGCACAAATTCAGAAAGTTTCTTGTATGATCTTGCAAATCCTAAACAGCCAAGAAGGGGTGTTAGTTCTGTTCAAAACACTAACTCAAGTGTTAATTGGGAAGCCAGCCCAATTAAAGAAGAAATTGCCAACCTGCCATATTCAGATTTGCTTTCTCTTTCTCTTTCTTTTCCTTTTCCTTTTATTACTTTTATTATTTTTATTGTTTTTATTTTTTATGTTTATTTGTTAATTTTTTGTTTAGTATTTTAGGATTATTTAGGTTGCATGAGTTTGTTTGTTTTGAGTCTTAGTTGTTCATATTCTTATGTTATTAGTTCTTTTCTCTTACACATACTTCTTTCATTTGGGTTAATAGCATTACATTGAGGACAATGTAAGAATTAAGTGTGGGGGGGAAGGATTTAGGATTTCTTTTATTTTTGTCTATTATTTTTTTTATCAATCTTTAATAATAAAAATAATAATATTATTATTATTATTATTATTATTATTTTTAGTGTGTTTTTTTTTTTTTAATACAATGATGAGATATGAATTGCATAGGTCTAAACTGGTTATTAGTGAGAAGATTTTCATGAGAATTAAACTTGATACTAATTTTTATGAGCCAATGTTGATATGATATGTTGATTGAGAAAGAAGCATATTTAGACTTGATATTCACTTGTATAATCATCCTTGTGAGTTTTTGAGCCTATATGATTGATGCATTATACATATCAATCTAATTTCTTTCTTGAGTGCTCTTATGATTACATGATTCTATAGAACTTGCTTTAAACCGTTTGAGACTATATTGATACATGTGATAACATGAATATGATAGAGGCATTAGGATTATAACCAGAGCCAAACAGCCATCCATTATTAATCTTCCAAGAGAACATCCCTAGTAGTGAGCCAATTTGAGCCTACATTAAATATGCTATTTTATTGGTGGTTAACCACAACTTACACCTAGCCTAAATATACTTATATCCTTACCCTTATTTCTAAAGATGGATAATATATTTTGAGACATATTGCAAAAAACAAGGGATATTTTTAGTTGAAAATTTGGGTTGGAAATAAAAGATAAGTGTGGGGGAAGAAAAGAAAAGAAAAAGTCAAGAGAAAAAGAAAGGGATCATAGCCAAATACATTCCCATATTGAAAAAAAAAATCATCTCTTGAACTTCTAGTTAAAGTAAAGAAAAAGATGTTACAAAGTTGGTTAGAATGAAGCAAAGGCTCAACATGAATATTTAGCCTATGTTATTATGTGCTTTATAAGAGTTTTGAGAAGTTTTATTTGCAAAATCTTATTTTGTCTCTAAATTCTATGAGGTATTTGGAACTTTTGTAATATCTTTTATCTTTTATTCTTTAACCACATTACAACCCCTTGGCCCCATTACAACCTTGATTAAAGACCTCTTGATTTATGAAGTTGCATGATCTAAATAGTGGAGAATAGGTGGACAAGCAAGCATATGGTATAATTGTTTTCATGAGATTGATTGAGTGTAAACACTTTACCACTACTTTAAAGAGTGACAATCATGAGAGTATCCTAGTGAGAAGTTGAGATTAAGTTTGAATATGCACTATTTTGATTGAAATATGTTATGTTAATATTGGCTTAACTCAAACTATTTACATTCAAGCAAGATTTTTTGTGAATTTCTTTAAGCTATTGATTAGTTTATAAGACTTGTCCAATGATTATATCTAATTTATATTGGAAGGATTAGTTGTAATTATTATTATTTTTATTCTTTTAGTTTTTCTTATGTCTTCAATGTTTGTGGGTATCGTCCTAGTAAACTCTCACGAGACTAAACTCGTCCACTAGGGACACCTAGGGGTTTAAAGGCTTGTGTCACAAGCTAAGTGCCACCTAATTTCCTACGAAAATGGATTAGATTAGATTTTCTTATTTTATTTTATTTTTATTTTGTTTTGCTCGGGGACTAGCAAAAAGCTAAGTGTGGTGGTATTTGATAAGCTCATAAAATATACATTTTATGCCTTTCTACCTTTAGTTTTTGTTATGTTTTCGATCTTTATCTTGTTTACTTATATTATGTTTTTGAATTTTAGGTAAAATAAGGAAAATGAAGTCAAAAGATGTCAATAATGATGGTAAAGAGTTTACAAAATCATAATCACAAGATGGAAGAAGAGTTGGGAGTCAAAAATATCAATTTCTGGTTGAAAAGCAATCATGCAGATTTGACCTCTGGAGATTGTTGTAAGGAAACCATGATGTTAGATTCTTTATTTGAAGAAACTTCCTTCTTGACTTTTGAAGTTGACTTAATCATCTTTCCAACGATATATTATGGGCCCAAATCGGATAAGAAATGTGCATTCAAAATGGTTCTAGAAGATCTATCTAAAGAACCCTACGGCTAGAAAAACCCTAATCGCAAATCTGAAAAAAAAAAAGGCAAAAACGTGTTTTTTGCACCTCCAGGCTAACTTGTGCGGCAAGGACTTAATCTCAGGGTTTTAAAGCTCTATAAATACCATCTTTTAAGTAACAAACTAGACATCTTTCGAGGAGACTCAAAGATCATCATTATTCTTTTTCTCCATTTTTTTATTTTCTTTTTAGTTTTATGTATATATTATACATGCTTATGTTTGGCTAAAATTCTTTGGTTAAGGATGATTTCAAAGCCCTAGACAAGTTTTATAATTAATTTTCAGATTTATCTATCATTAGTTTTCTATCAAAGTTGCTTATGTTCATCCATTAAAATTGTTCATGATGATGTTTTGATTTGTTTAGGTGGCCAACTAGATAAATCTTGATAATTGTCTAATGCTAGTTTAGGAGTCTTGATCTGTGTAATTGTCTTGATTTCCTATTCATAAGTGGCAATTTGTGATTAAAGATTATGGTCAAGTTTTCAATAATTGCAAAGTGGAACATAACCTAAGTTGAACAATCCGAGCTTATGTGTTTGTTGCTTAGATCAACCTATCTTTCTCATCATAAAGTTGTTATTAAATTGAACTAAGAGAGCTTATTCTAGGTTGTTTGATAGTTAGAGATTAAATAGAGAGCTTGTTCTATTTAACGACAAACTAAAGAAAGATTGGGGTAATAGAGCTTGTTGTTATCTACGGTTGTTAACTTTGATAGCTAATTAATGTTGATAGATATGAAATTGATTCTTAATGACGTATAGTGGTGGAGAATGAAACCTTAACCATATTTTTCATATTTGATTCTTCTTAATTACTTGTTTTCTTATTCTTATTGTTAACTTTAGTTTAAATCTGATTTCAAAATCCCGTTTACTTTTGTTTACTTGTTTTTAAGTGATAAACTATTAACTTATAAACTAAAACCCAATCCCTGAGGACTCGACCCTTGCTAATGACTATACTCTACAATTGATTCTTTTTTAGTGCAAGGTTAACAAAAGATACACTCTTTTGGGGGCATCAGCGGCAACAACGGTGATCAGATTCTGGAATTTACAGTGGTGTTCTTGGCTGGTTCTTGAGTAGAGGAAGAAGAAAGAGTTTTTTTTTTTTTTTTTTTTAAAAAAAAAACAGGTAAAGAAATGAAATGAAATTTTTTTTTTTTTGATTTTTAAAGCAACAGACTGGTCGGGCCAGACGACCTACGCACGACCCGTGCGTTGGCTCGACCCGTATGTTGCTGATTCCTTTTTTTTTTATTATCTTTTTTTATTATTATTATGTATTTATTATTACTAATAATATTATTTATTTTGTGAGAAGAAATAACATGGCCCAAAACTATTCCTTGTTCTACCATAAAGAGACATTTTTCCCAATTCAAAAGAAGGTTAGTTTCCATGCATCTTTCAAGTGCAAGTGTAAGGTTCTCTAGACATCTATCACAAGAATCATCATAGACACTAAAATCATCCATAAACACTTCTATGATGTTCTCTACATAATCTAAAAATATGCTAAGCATACACCTTTGGAATCTAGCTGGTGCATTACAAAGACCAAATGGCATACGCCGGTGATAACTCGTATAATTATACAGTTTTTAGTTATGTTTTATTATTGTTTTGTGTCAAATACGAGTTACTATTGTTTAGTCTAATTGTGTTTATGATCTTTTATATTTTTATGTAATTTGGTGTTTTTCACAAGTTTCTTTGAGTGATTTCAGATTACTAGAATTAAGGGCAAATCCAGTTCAGTTTCAGTTCCGACACCTTTTGCCATATAAGCTATATCTGGAGTTTCACTAAAGCAATAAGGCTGAAAATGTAACCGTGCAAAGTTAAGAGGCATATCTATCTGTTTCATGTTTTACACTTCTTGAAACGGAGTCGTTTTCCCTAGCGAAATCGACCATCAAGTTGGCTGATGTGCAATGACGTCTGTGCTAACCTGTTTTCGTATTTTGCCCGTATCTTCTTATCCACATCAGCAAATGAGCTGATTCCAACAGCTATGGATCAGTAACTGACAGGGGAACAATTTTCTAGAAGACCATGTGATCAGATCAGGCCTCCAATATTGACAAAATCGACCATCAAGTTGGATGATCAAAATTGTCATACAATATCACGAAAATTGTTAGAAAAATGCACCCACCTATTATACCTACCTTTGAAATTTGTAAAGCTTGTCTCTTGTCATTTAGCCCTCCAAAATGTGTATAAATAGAGGGCCTTGGATGATTGTAGAGGATCATATTGTACATTGGTAGGATATTAGCCATTGTAATAAAATTCTCTAAGTTTTCTTCTTCTTTCTTTTCTCTAGTTTTCTTTTTCTTTATTTTCTTCTTCTTCTTTCTTTCTTTTATTTCCTTCTTAGATTCTCTTTAATTTTATGTTTATGTTTACAATGCCTATGCTAGGCTAAACTTCTATTTGGTTAAGGGTGATTTCAAAGCCCTAGACATGTTTTGTGATTGATTTTCAGATTCTATCTATCATTAATTTTCTATCAAAGTTGCTTATGTTCTTCTACAAGAATTGTTCATGATGTTGTCTTGATTTATTTAGGTGTACAACTAGATAGATCTTGATAATTATCTATTGCTAGTCTAGGAGTCTTGATCCATGTAATTGTCTTGATTTCCTATTCATAAGTGGCAATTTGTGATTAATGATTATGGTCAAGTTTTCAATAATTGCAAAGTGGAACATAACCTAAGTTGAACAATCCGAGCTTATGTGTTTGTTGCTTAGATCAACCTATCTTTCTCATCATAAAGCTGCCATTAAATTGAATTTAGAGAGCTTATTCTAGGTTGTTTAATGGTTAGAGATTAAATAGAGAGCTTGTTCTATTTAACGACAAACTAAGGAAAGATTGGGATAACAGAGCTTGTTGTTATCTACGGTTGTTAACTTTGATAGTTGGTTGATATTTATAGATCATAAATTGATTCTTAATGATGTCTAGTGGTGGAGAATGAAACCTTAACCATATTTTTCATATTTGATTCTTCTTACTTACTTGTTTTCTTACTTTTCTAGTTTGCTTATTTTTAAAAGCATATTTATTTTTATTGGCTGGTTATACCGCCTAATTTGTATATTAACTTTGTTTTATTTTTATTGGCTGGTTATACCGCCTAATTTAGTATATATATTTTTATTGGCTGGTTATACCGCCTAATTTAGTATATATATTTTTATTGGCTGGTTATACCGCCTTGCATCTTATTCTTATTATTTACTTTAGTTTAAATCTGGCTTCAAAAAACCCTTTTCTTTTATTGTTTTCTTTGAACGTAAGTTATAAACTAATAACTCATAGATTAAAACCCAATCCCTGAGGACTCGATCCTTGCTAATCATTATACTTACAATTGATCTTTTTAGTGCAAGGTTAAATAAGATACACTCTTTTGGGTGCATCAAATTTTTGGCGCCGTTGCCGGGGATTGTTTTCTTTAGTTTATTTGTTACTTGGTTTATTCTTATTTTCAGTTCTAATTAGTATTATTTTCTTGTACATACATGTTTTTCTCTTCAAATTTTGAAAAAAAAGAAGAAGATGGAA
Source organism: Fremontodendron californicum (assembly GCA_030761205.1). Lineage (NCBI taxonomy): Eukaryota > Viridiplantae > Streptophyta > Magnoliopsida > Malvales > Malvaceae > Fremontodendron > Fremontodendron californicum. The sequence continues at coordinate 28,059,175 of JAULJL010000009.1, forward strand.
TTAAGTAATCTAACACTTGAAGAGTTGGTGGCATACATGAACATGGAGAATCAACAAGCCAATCTCACTTCTTCAGTTCAACAATTGGCCATGGGAGGATGTCAAGGCCATCAATGGTTCCAAGACCAACCGCATGATCATTACTCCAACACTTACCATGAGGGATGGTGGGATCATACTAATTATGGCTACTCGAAAAGTTACCAAGAAGTAGATCCTTATGCCAATTACACTCATCCATCTAGCTTCAATCAATCATGGTCTCAAGAACCAGATCTTTTTCAACCACCACATATGACTCAAAACTCAGGTACTTCTTTAGAAGATCTTGTCTATTCTCTTGTTACTGATTCTTTGCAATTTCAACAGGAAACAAGGGCAAGCATCCAGAGTTTGGAAAAGCAAATGAGCCAATTGGCTAGTAGTATGGTGGGATGGGTAGCACAAAGATCTGAAGAACTTCCAGCCCAAATGATGGTTAACCCAAAGGAGAATGCTACTATTGTGACCTTGAAGAATGAGGAACAAGATGAGGATGAAACAAAATTAGAGATGGATTCTAAGAGTATTTCGGCACCTGAGGTAACGTTTAAGGTTTCACTTTTTACTAATGTTTCTTCTCCACCTTTTCCTAGTAGATTTGCAAAGTTCAAGGAGGAAGAACATGAACAACACATGCCGGAAACCTTAAACAACTTGTTTGTGGAGGTCATTCAACAAGTATCAAAATATGCTCCATTCCTCGATGACATATGCACCACAAAGGATGATGGAATAATACTTGTAATGGAGAATGCTTCCACTGTTGTGCAAAGAAAGCTTCCTCTCAAACGCATAAATTTGGGAAATTTCATGTATGAGCCTGACAAGCCTAAAATGCCAAGAAGGGGTGTTGGTTAGGTTCAAAACACTAAATCAAGTGCTAATTGGGGGAGGCAGCCTAATTAGTGAAAGCATTGCCAAACTGCCATCCTCAGATTTGCTCTCTTTTTCTTTATCTTTTTCTTATGTTTCTTTGTTAATTGTGTTTAGTGTTTTTAAGTTCATTTAGGCTGCATAAGTTTATTTTGTTTAATAGTTCTTTTCACTTACACATGATTCTTTCATTTGGGTTAATAGCATTACATTAATGACAATGTAAGAATTATGTGTGGGGAGAAGAATTTAGGATTTTATTTTTGAGTCTTTTTATGTTGTTTTTCTTTCTGATCCATGTTTTGAAAATAACTAGATGTAAATATAATTTTTATTTTTTTTTAACCCCGGTTAAATGGCGGATAACGGTACTCCGTGATTATTTAAATCGGTTCCATCAGCTACCCACAAAACTGATATTGTATATAAATTTCTCTTCCAATTTCTCTTTCAATTTTTTTCATTTTTTTTTTCAGGATGGATGATATTCTCACAAGATTGCAGAAACGATTTCCTCCTTTTCCTCGAAATATTTTGCTGAAGCTTTACCAAGTTCGATTCGAAAGATTAAGAATGCTTATGCACAAAGGGATTCCTGGAGACATACGTTGGATAATTGAAGCCAAGGTACGTGAAGATGAATATCTTCCTGTTTTGCATTTACCAGGTACAGGTAGAAGCACTTTTGCAAAGAAGCGACGAGCAAAGCGCATGAGTTCAAATTGCCACAAATGTGCACGATGGACGTGTAACGGTAAATGTCGTTCTATTGGGATTCCGTCCTCTAATCGAGATGATAAAATTGAATTCATTAAGGATGGACTGAGTAAGGAGAATTTGGGTAATATCCAACTTTCTCTTGAGACGCATCCTAGTGGAGACGTACAAAGAGAAATTCTTGATTTATGGCCGCAATTCCAAAGGGAATGGCAACATCTTGGGAATCTGATGTTAAAAGACCCTGTTTGCCAGCTTGTAAGAAAACTGGATGGGAAGCATATCCTCGACTCATAGAAGGCGTTTAAGCCGTTTCTAGACGTAAAACCAGAGGAAGATGTGAGCCACAATCACAACTACAATAAATGACTTCTCAGCTTTTGGTTTGATTTGCAATAACTTTATTTCGGTTTAATTTACGTGTTATTCGATTTGTGTAATTATTCTCATTTTTTTATTTGTCTTTTACGGTTGATTTTTCTTCTCTTTTTGATTTTCTTCCTGAAATCACGCAAAAATCTTTTGTTAGGTTAACATTTTCTTCTGACAGGTCAGATACACTTTCGGCGACATTATTACTCTTGTCTGATTCACTACTCAGTCCTCTATATATTACACCATGTACTCATTCTCTTTCAGGCACTGGAAAAAAAGAAAAAAAAAAAAGAAAAAAAAAATGGAAAGTACTTCGTCCCAACGCATTAAAAAAATTTGTGTTTTTGGAGGTGCTTATCCAGGGAAAAATAACATATTCGCTGATGAAGCCATAAGAGTTGGAGTAATACTTGCCCAACAAAAGATCCAGTTGATTTATGGAGGCGGTAGTACGGGTTTAATGGGAGCAGTCGCTACAGCAGCACACGTCGGAGGAAGTCCAGTTCTAGGAATCGTGCCAAAACTATTCACAGATTTTTGTGGACCTACCTTGGGTAAGGAAATACAAGTCTGGAGTATCCCTGAACGGATAACAATCATGTACCATTCTGCCGATGCATTCATTGCTTTACCAGGAGGTCTGGTACATTGGAAGAAATAGCTTGCGTGGCTTCTTGGTCATCTTTGGTCACAAATAAGAAACCCATTGGTTTGCTTAATATTAATGGTTATTTTAGTAATTTGCTTTCATATTTAGATAATGCTGTGGATAATGGATTCATGTTTTCAGAGGCAAGGAGAACCATAATTTCTGCTACAACCATTGAAGATTTACTCAAAAAGCTCCAAGCTTATGAGTATTTATCTGCTACGGTTGTTTCGCAAACGCTCGGAAAAAGAAAAAGAGATATGGACGAGCAAGGAGTGGATTGCACTTTGTCTTTGTGACATTATCTAACATTTTGTTTGTTGTGTCTCAGTTATAATAAGTGGTTAGCAACCTCTACAGGTAATATCTCCTAAATTTTACCTTCTTAAAAAAAAAAAAGTTTGTTGTGTTTTAAGCAATTTAGAAGTATTCATTCTGAACAAGGTCTGAGTAAGGGAGACTTGAGACATACCTTGTCAGTTTGATTTCTTCTTTTCAAAAAAAAAAAAAACAGTTTGTTGTGTTTTAAGCAATTTAGAAGTATTCATTCTGAACAAGGTCTGTGTAAGGGAGACTTGAGACATATCTTGTCAGTTTGATTTTAATCTTTTTATGTTTACTTGTTAATTTTTGTTTAGTATTTTAGGATTATTTAGGTTGCATGAGTTTGTTTTGTTTGAGTCTTAGTTGTTCCTATTCTTATGTTATTAGTTCTTTTCTCTTACACATGATTCTTTCATTTGGGTTAATAGACTTACATTGAGGACAATGTAAGAATTAAGTGTGGGGGGAATGATTTAGGATTTATTTTATTTTTGTCTACTATTTTTTTTTATGAGTCTTTATTATTATTATTATTATTTTTTTGTGTGTTTTAGTTCCTTTTTAATACAATGATGAGATATGAATTGCATAAGTCTAAAACAGATTTATTAGTGAGATGATTTTCATGAGAATTGAGCTTGATGTCAACCTTTTTATGAGCCAATGTTAATATGATATGTTGATTGAGAAAGAAGCATGTTTAGACTTAATCTGACTTGTATAATCATCCTTGTGAGTTTTTGAGCCTATAATGATTGATGCATTATACAAATCAATCTAATTTCTTTCTTGAGTGCTCTTATGATTACATGATTCTCTAGAACTTGCTTTAAACCGTTTGAGACTATATTGATACATGTGACAACATGAATATGATAGAGGCATTAGGATTATAACCAGAGCCAAACAGCCATCCATTATTAATGTTCTAAGAGAACATCCCCACTAGTGAGCCAATTTGAGCCTACATTAAATATGCTGTTTTATTGGTAACCACAACTTACACCTAGCCTAAATATACTTATATCCTTACCCTTGTTCTAAAGATGGATTATATATTTTGAGACATATTGCAAAAAACAAGGGATATTTTTAGTTGAAAATTTGGGTTAGAAACAAGAAATAAGTGTGGGGGGAAAAGAAAAGAAAAGTCAAGAGAAAAAGAAATGGAATACTGGCAAATACATTCCTATGTAAAAAATATGAATCATCTCTTGAATTTGTGGAAAAAGAAAAAGATGTTACAAAGTTGTTTAGAATGAAGAAAAGGCCCAACATGAATATTCGGCCTAGGTGACTATGTACTTGTAAAGAGTTTTGAGAAGTTTCTTTGTATGATCTTATTATGTCTCTAAACTTTATGAACTCTTTGGAGCCTTTGTGATATCTTTATCCTTTTGTTATTCAACCACATTACAAACCCCTTGTCCCCATTACAACCTTGATTAAAGACCTCTTGATTCATGAAGTTGTATGATCTAAATAGTGGAGAATAGGTGGACAAGCAAGAATATGGTAGAACTGTTTTCATGAGATTGATTGAGTGTAAACACTTCACCATTACTTTAAAGAGTGAAAATCATGAGGGTATCCCATGTGAGAAGTTGAGATTAAATTTGAACATGCACTATTTTGATTGAGATATGTTATGTTAATATTGGCTTAACTCAAACAATTTACATTCAAGCATGAATTTTTGTGAAATTCTTTAAGCTATTGATTAGTTTATAAGACTTGTTCAAAGATTGTCTCTAATTTGTATTGAAAGGATTATGAATAAATATTTTTAGTATATGTAGTTTATTTATATTTTAGTTTTTCAATGTTTGTGGGTATCGCTCTAGTAAACCCTCACGAGACTAAACTCGTCCACTAGGGACACCTAGGGGTTTAAAGGCTTGTGTCGTTGCTAGGGACTAGATTTTCTTATTTTATTTTTATTGAGTCGTTGCTAGGGACTAGCAACAATCTAAGTGTGGGGGTGTGATAACTCGTATAATTATATAGTTTTTAGTTATGTTTTATTATTGTTTTGTGTCAAATACGAGTTACTATTGTTTAGTCTAATTGTGTTTATGATCTTTTATATTTTTATGTAATTTGGTGTTTTTCACAAGTGTCTTTGAGTGATTTCAGATTACTAGAATTAAGGGCAAATCCAGTTCAGTTCCAGTTCCGACACCTTTTGCCATATCAGCTATATCTGGAGTTTCACTGAAGCAATAAGGCTGAAATTGTAACCGTGCAAAGTTAAGAGGCATATCTATCTTTTTCATGTTTTACACTTCTTGAAACGGAGTCGTTTTCCCTAGCGAAATCGACCATCAAGTTGGCTGATGTGCAATGATGTCTGTGCTGACCTGTTTTCGTATTTTGCCCGTATCTTCTTATCCACATCAGCAAATGAGCTGATTCCAACGGCTATGGATCAGTAACTGACAGGGGAACAATTTTCTAGAAACCATGTGATCAGATCAGGCCTCCAATATTGACAAAATCGACCATCAAGTTGGATGATCAAAATTGTCATACAATATGACGAAAATTGTTAGAAAAATGCACCCACCTATTATACCTACCTTTGAAATTTGTAAAGCTTGTCTCTTGTCATTTAGCCCTCCAAAATGTGTATAAATAGAGGGCCTTGGATGATTGTAGAGGATCATATTGTACATTGGTAGGATATTAGCCATTGTAATAAAATTCTCTAAGTTTTCTTCTTCTTTCTTTTCTCTAGTTTTCTTTTTCTTTATTTTCTTCTTCTTCTTTCTTTCTTTTATTTCCTTCTTAGATTCTCTTTAATTTTATGTTTATGTTTACAATGCCTATGCTAGGCTAAACTTCTATTTGGTTAAGGGCGATTTCAAAGCCCTAGACATGTTTTGTGATTGATTTTCAGATTCTATCTATCATTAATTTTCTATCAAAGTTGCTTATGTTCTTCTACAAGAATTGTTCATGATGTTGTCTTGATTTATTTAGGTGTACAACTAGATAGATCTTGATAATTATCTATTGCTAGTCTAGGAGTCTTGATCCATGTAATTGTCTTGATTTCCTATTTATAAGTGGCAATTTGTGATTAATGATTATGGTCAAGTTTTCAATAATTGCAAAGTGGAACATAACCTAAGTTGAACAATCCGAGCTTATGTGTTTGTTGCTTAGATCAACCTATCTTTCTCATCATAAAGCTGCCATTAAATTGAATTTAGAGAGCTTATTCTAGGTTGTTTAATGGTTAGAGATTAAATAGAGAGCTTGTTCTATTTAAGGACAAACAAAGAAAAGATTGGGATAACAGAGCTTGTTGTTATCTACGGTTGTTAACTTTGATAGTTGGTTGATATTTATAGATCTGAAATTGATTCTTAATGATGTCTAGTGGTGGAGAATGAAACCTTAACCATATTTTTCATATTTGATTCTTCTTACTTACTTGTTTTCTTACTTTTCTAGTTTGCTTATTTTTAAAAGTATATTTATTTTTATTGGCTGGTTATACCGCCTAATTTGTATATTAACTTTGTTTTATTTTTATTGGCTGGTTATACCGCCTAATTTAGTATATATATTTTTATTGGCTGGTTATACCGCCTAATTTAGTATATATATTTTTATTGGCTGGTTATACCGCCTTGCATCTTATTCTTATTATTTACTTTAGTTTAAATCTGGCTTCAAAAAACCCTTTTCTTTTATTGTTTTCTTTGAACGTAAGTTATAAACTAATAACTCATAGATTAAAACCCAATCCCTGAGGACTCGATCCTTGCTAATCATTATACTTACAATTGATCTTTTTAGTGCAAGGTTAAATAAGATACACTCTTTTGGGTGCATCAAATTTTTGGCGCCGTTGCCGAGGATTGTTTTCTTTAGTTTATTTGTTACTTGGTTTATTCTTATTTTCAGTTCTAATTAGTATTATTTTCTTGTACATACATGTTTTTCTTTTCAAATTTTGAAAAAAAAAAAAAGATGGAATTAAGCAATCTAACACTTGAAGAGTTGGTGGCATGCATGAACATGGAGAATCAACAAGCCAATCTCACTTCTTCAGTTCAACAATTGGCCATGGGAGGATGTCAAGGCCATCAATGGTTCCAAGACCAACCGCATGATCATTACTCCAACACTTACCATGAGGGATGGTGGGATCATACTAATTATGGCTACTCGAAAAATTACCAAGAAGTAGATCCTTATGCCAATTACACTCATCCATCTAGCTTCAATCAATCATGGTCTCAAGAACCAGATCTTTTTCAACCACCACATATGACTCAAAACTCAGGTACTTCTTTAGAAGATCTTGTCTATTCTCTTGTTACTGATTCTTTGCAATTTCAACAGGAAACAAGGGCAAGCATCCAGAGTTTGGAAAAGAAAATGAGCCAATTGGCTAGTAGTATGGTGGGATGGGTAGCACAAAGATCTGAAGAACTCCCAGCCCAAACGATGGTTAACCCAAAGGAGAATGCTACTATTGTGACCTTGAAGAATGAGGAACAAGATGAGGATGAAACAAAATTAGAGATGGATTCTAAGAGTATTTCGGCACCTGAGGTAACGTTTAAGGTTTCACTTTTTACTAATGTTTCTTCTCCACCTTTTCCTAGTAGATTTGCAAAGTTCAAGGAGGAAGAACATGAACAACACATGCCGGAAACCTTAAACAACTTGTTTGTGGAGGTCATTCAACAAGTATCAAAATATGCTCCATTCCTCGATGACATATGCACCACAAAGGATGATGGAATAATACTTGTAATGGAGAATGCATCCACTGTTGTGCAAAGAAAGCTTCCTCTCAAACGCATAAATTTGGGAAATTTCATGTATGAGCCTGACAAGCCTAAAATGCCAAGAAGGGGTGTTGGTTAGGTTCAAAACACTAAATCAAGTGCTAATTGGGGGAGGCAGCCTAATTAGTGAAAGCATTGCCAAACTGCCATCCTCAGATTTGCTCTCTTTTTCTTTATCTTTTTCTTATGTTTCTTTGTTAATTGTGTTTAGTGTTTTTAAGTTCATTTAGGCTGCATAAGTTTATTTTGTTTAATAGTTCTTTTCACTTACACATGATTCTTTCATTTGGGTTAATAGCATTACATTAATGACAATGTAAGAATTATGTGTGGGGAGAAGAATTTAGGATTTTATTTTTGAGTCTTTTTATGTTGTTTTTCTTTCTGATCTATGTTTTGAAAATAACTAGATGTAAATATAATTTTTTTTTTTAACCCCGGTTAAATGGCGGATAACGGTACTCCGTGATTATTTAAATCGGTTCCATCAGCTACCCACAAAACTGATATTGTATATAAATTTCTCTTCCAATTTCTCTTTCAATTTTTTTCATTTTTTTTTTCAGGATGGATGATATTCTCACAAGATTGCAGAAACGATTTCCTCCTTTTCCTCGAAATATTTTACTGAAGCTTTACCAAGTTCGATTCGAAAGATTAAGAATGCTTATGCACAAAGGGATTCCTGGAGACATACGTTGGATAATTGAAGCCAAGGTACGTGAAGATGAATATCTTCCTGTTTTGCATTTACCAGGTACAGGTAGAAGCACTTTTGCAAAGAAGCGACGAGCAAAGCGCATGAGTTCAAATTGCCACAAATGTGCACGATGGACGTGTAACGGTAAATGTCGTTCTATTGGGATTCCGTCCTCTAATCGAGATGATAAAATTGAATTCATTAAGGATGGACTGAGTAAGGAGAATTTGGGTAATATCCAACTTTCTCTTGAGACGCATCCTAGTGGAGACGTACAAAGAGAAATTCCTGATTTATGGCCGCAATTCCAAAGGGAATGGCAACATCTTGGGAATCTAATGTTAAAAGACCCTGTTTGCCAGCTTGTAAGAAAACTGGATGGGAAGCATATCCTCGACTCATAGAAGGCGTTTAAGCCGTTTCTGGACGTAAAACCAGAGGAAGATGTGAGCCACAATCACAACTACAATAAATGACTTCTCAGCTTTTGGTTTGATTTGCAATAACTTTATTTCGGTTTAATTTACGTGTTATTCGATTTGTGTAATTATTCTCATTTTTTTATTTGTCTTTTACGGTTGATTTTTCTTCTCTTTTTGATTTTCTTCCTGAAATCACGCAAAAATCTTTTGTTAGGTTAACATTTTCTTCTGACAGGTCAGATACACTTTCGGCGACATTATTACTCTTGTCTGATTCACTACTCAGTCCTCTATATATTACACCATGTACTCATTCTCTTTCAGGCTCTGGAAAAAAAGAAAAAAAAAATGGAAAGTACTTCGTCCCAACGCATTAAAAAAATTTGTGTTTTTGGAGGTGCTTATCCAGGGAAAAATAACATATTCGCTGATGAAGCCATAAGAGTTGGAGTAATACTTGCCCAACAAAAGATCCAGTTGATTTATGGAGGTGGTAGTACGGGTTTAATGGGAGCAGTCGCTACAGCAGCACACGCCGGAGGAAGTCCAGTTCTAGGAATCGTGCCAAAACTATTCACAGATTTTTGTGGACCTACCTTGGGTAAGGAAATACAAGTCTGGAGTATCCCTGAACGGATAACAATCATGTACCATTCTGCCGATGCATTCATTGCTTTACCAGGAGGTCTGGGTACATTGGAAGAAATAGCTTGCGTGGCTTCTTGGTCATCTTTGGTCACAAATAAGAAACCCATTGGTTTGCTTAATATTAATGGTTATTTTAGTAATTTGCTTTCATATTTAGATAATGCTGTGGATAATGGATTCATGTTTTCAGAGGCAAGGAGAACCATAATTTCTGCTACAACCATTGAAGATTTACTCAAAAAGCTCCAAGCTTATGAGTATTTATCTCCAACATTTTCCTATTTAATTTCTTTATACTTTGTGCTTTGATTCTTACTTCCTTGACATTTTACTAGGTTTTTATGCTTTGTAGGTATTTTGGAGGAGATGAAGTCAAAACATGTCAATTAGGATGTTAAAGAGCTTACAAAATCACAATCACAAGATGGAAAAAGAGTTGTGAGTCAAAAAGATCAAATTCTTGGTGCAAAGCAAGAAGACAGATTTGACCTCCGGAGCTTGTTGCAAAGAAAACATGATGTTAGACTCTTTATTCGAAGAAACTTCCTTCTTGACTTTTCAAGATCACTTGATTACCTTTCCAACGGTTGGTCATGGGCCTAAATCGGATAAGAAATGGTCATCCAAATCGGCATTGGAATATCTCCCTAAAAACCCTAGTGGCAGAAAAAACCCTAGCCGCAAATCACATCTTTTTCTTAATACCTTAGCTGACATTTATGTTTATCCTTGTCAAAGAAGTATTAGTGGCTGTCAACTTGCATTAATTGCATTAATTGCAAGTATCTTTGCTTAAAGCTAATCCTAGTCAAAGTAGGAGAATTAAATCAGCCAAGACTTTCCTTCCTTACACTTACTTTGGCTGCAAGAATATAATCTCTCTTCATTAAAGAGTGCTTTGACTAAAACTTTCCTACTTTATTCAAACTTGGCTGCCAAGGCTTATATCTTTCCTTAAAACACAAAAGTCAGCCACTTTTCCTTAACTTTAGGTACAAGTCAGCATTTATTGAAGGGAGAGAGCTGAAATTCACTTGTTTGATGCCCTAGCTATTGCCTATAAATAGAGACCAAGGGGGCATACGAAATTGACACTTCCCCAAGCATCCAGTTATGATTTCTTCTTTATTTCTTTGTTTTTGAGAGAGCAAGAGGCTGGATAATTAATATTCTTCTTCTTCTTCTTTCTTTCTTCTATTTTCTTCTTAGATTCTCTTTAATTTTATGTTTATGTTTACAATGCCTATGCTAGGCTAAACTTTTATTTGGTTAAGGGTGATTTCAAAGCCCTAGACATGTTTTGTAATTGATTTTTAGATTCTATCTATCATTAATTTTCTATCAAAGTTGCTTATGTTCTTCAATAAAAATTGTTCATGGTGATGTTTTGATTTGTTTAGGTGGCCAACTAGGTAAATCTTGATAATTGTCTAATGCTAGTTTAGGAGTCTTGATCCGTGTAATTGTCTTGATTTCCTATTCATAAGTAGCAATTTGTGATTAATGATTATGGTCAAGTTTTCAATAATTGCAATGTGGAACATAACCTAAGTTGAACAATCCGAGCTTATGTGTTTGTTGCTTAGATCAACCTATCTTTCTCATCATAAAGCTGCCATTAAATTGAATTTAGAGAGTTTATTCTAGGTTGGTTGATGGTTAGAGATTAAATAGAGAGCTTGTTCTATTTAACGACAAACTAAGGAAAGATTGGGATAACAGAGCTTGTTGTTATCTACGGTTGTTAACTTTGATAGTTGGTTGATATTGATAGATCTGAAATTGGTTCTTAATGATGTCTAGTGGTGGAGAATGAAACCTTAACCATATTTCTATCATATTTGATTTCTTATTTATTACTTGTTTTCTTACTTTTCTTGTTTGCTAATTTTTAACACTATTTCAAAACCCCCTTTTATTTTGTTTTCTTTGAACGTAAGTTATAAACTAATAACTCATAGATTAAAACCCAATCCCTGAGGACTCGACCCTTGCTAATCACTATACTCTACAATTGATTCTTTTTACGTGCAAGGTTAAATAAGATACACTCTTTTGGGTGCATCAAATTTTTGGCGCCGTTGCCGGGGATTGCTTTCTTTAGTTTATTAGTTTATTGGTTTATTCTTATTTTCTGTTCTAATTATTTACTTTTTTTTTCTTTATTAGTGAATGTTCCAAGCTCCCGAAGAAGACTTAAGACTTAGGAGAATTCGCGCTCACCAACAACCAATTGAGGAGTTGATCCAAAACATCCAAGAGGAGAAAGGAGAGATGGCAGCAGCTGACAACCGAACTCTCAAGGAGCTAGCCGCTCCGGACTTGGGTCAACAACCATTATGCATTGAATATGCTAATCTTGAGGTAGCTTTTGAATTAAAATCTGGTTTGATTCATCTTCTCCCAACTTTTCATGGTTTTGCAGGAGAGGATCCAAATAAGCACCTCAAGGAATTCCATGTAGTTTGCTCAAGCATGAGACCAACAGGGGTCACGGAAGAGCAAGTTAAGTTGAGAGCCTTCCCATTCTCTCTAGCTGATTCAGCAAAGGAATGGCTCTACTATCTACCATCCGGGACCATCACTACATGGAATGATTTGAAGAAAGCATTCTTGGAAAGGTATTTCCCAGCATCTAAGGCTGCCAACATTAGGAAAGAGATATGTGGGATTCGGCAATACAACGGAGAGTCCTTATATGAATATTGGGAGAGGTTCAAGAAACTTTGTGCATCATGTCCACACCATCAGATAAGTGAACAACTTCTCATCCAATACTTCTATGAAGCTCTCATGCCCATGGAGAGAAGTATGATAGATGCCGCTAGTGGGGGAGCTCTAGTTGACAAGACTCCCGGGGCTGTTAGAACATTAATCTCCAACATGGCAGCCAATTCTCAACAGTTCTCAATGAGACAAGATCCACCACCACAACCCAAGAGAGTTAATGAGGCAAGTATATCATCCCTTGAACAAAAATTTGATAAACTGACTTCTCTTTTGTTCAACAATTGGCTGTAGGTAATATACAACAAATAAAGGCTTGTGGCATATGTTCAAACATAGGGCACCAAACTGATATGTGTCCAACACTTCAAGAGGACACCAATGAACATGTGAATGCCATGGGTGGATTTCAGAACCAATCAAGGAAATATGATCCCTACTCAAACACTTACAATCCAGGATGGAGGGATCATCCAAACTTCAATTATGGAGGGAACCAATCACAAACTATTCCTCCACCATTTGACAACAAGCAACCGGGTTTTCAGTAAAGAGTGCAACAACCATACCAAACCCGACAACAACTGCCACCCACCCAAAATTCAGGTACTTCTCTTGAAGATCTTGTTAAAGCTCTTTCTACTAATACAATTCAATTTCAACAGGAAACAAAGATAAGTATTCCAAATTTGGAGACTCAAATAGGGCAATTGGCAACAACCATGAGTCAAATGCAAGCAAGGGATTCTGGGAAATTACCTTCCCAAACCATAGTGAATCCAAGAGAGAATGCCAACGCTATAACTTGAAGAAGTGGGAAACAGCTAGAGACACCACAAAATGATAGTGCTCAAGGGGAAAACAACACCATGGCATCCTCTTCACATCCGAACGAGCCACTAAAAAAGGTAATTCCTAAACCATCCTTTCCTTCTTATATAACTCCTCCACCTTTTCCTAGCAGGTTAGCAAAGTCCAAGAAGGAGGAGCAAGAGAAGGAAATTTTGGAAACCTTCCGGAAAGTAGAGGTGAACATTCCTTTACTAGATGCTATCAAGCAAGTGCCAAGATATGCCAAGTTCCTAAAAGAGTTGTGCACATCTAAACGGAAGTTGAAATGGAATGAAAAGGTAAGTGTAGGGGAGAATGTGTCAGCTGTTCTTCAAAAGAAACTCCCACCTAAATGCAAGGATCCAGGTATGTTTACCATTCCTTGTAAGATAGGGAACACCAGGTTTGAGCGTGCTATGCTAGATCTAGGGGCATCTATTAATGTCATGCCATATTCAATTTATGCTTCATTGAATCTAGGACCATTAGAGGAAACCGGTGTTATAATACAACTTGCTGACCGTTCTAACACTTACCCAAGAGGAGTTGTAGAAGACGTTCTTGTACAGGTTAATGAATTGGTTTTTCCCGCTGACGTTTATGTTCTTGAGATGGAAGATGAGATGTCTTCTAATCCCACACCTATTCTATTAGGGAGACCATTCTTGAAAACAGCAAGAACTAAAATAGATGTACATGATGGCACTTTAACTATGGAATTTGATGGTGAAATAATTCGCTTTAACATTTTTGAGGCCATGAGATATCCTAGTGATGTGCATTCTGTTTTTAATATTGATATAATTGACTCACTAGTGCAGCAAGCTTATGAGCTAGATGGTGAAGATAGTGTGGAAATAGTCCTTAGCAAACATCTCGGAATGGGGGATGCCAAAGGGGAACTAGCCTTGAGTGACCATGTGGAAGGGGCACTAGAATCTTTACACTCGCTGCCACCTAAAGATGCAAGGTTTGATGTTTCATTTATTGATTTGCCTTTATCTAATGAGAAACTTCTACCTTCCATTTTGCAGGCACCAACTTTAGAGTTGAAACCACTACCGAACCACTTGAAATATGTTTTCTTAGGTGAAAAGGACACACTACCGGTTATCATTTCCAAAGAGCTCACACCTTTGCAAGAAGAGCGACTTATCCGGGTGCTTAGAGAGCATAAAACAGCAATTGGTTGGACAATTGCCGATATCAAGGGAATAAGCCCATCTATGTGCATGCACCGGATTTTGTTAGAGGAGGCGTCCAAACCAACAAGAGAAGCAGAAAGAAGATTGAACCCTCCTATGATGGAGGTTGTGAAAAAGGAGATACTGAAGCTCCTAGATGTTGGAGTGATCTATCCTATCTCGGATAGCAAATGGGTGAGCCCGGTCCAAGTGGTTCTAAAGAAATCAGGTGTAACGGTGGTAACAAATAATGAGAATGAACTTGTTCCTACTAGGATTCAAACAGGGTGGCGAGTTTGTATTGATTATCGAAAACTTAATTCCACAACTCGCAAAGACCACTTTCCTTTACCTTTTATTGATCAAATGCTTGAAAGGTTAGCTGGCCATTCTCATTATTGTTTTCTTGATGGTTTTTCAGGTTATAATCAGATTGCCATTGCTCCGGAGGACCAAGAGAAAACAACGTTCACATGTCCATTTGGTACTTTTGCATACCGGCGTATGCCATTTGGTCTTTGTAATGCACCAGCTACATTCCAAAGGTGTATGGTTAGCATATTTTCAGATTATGTAGAGAACATCGTAGAAGTGTTTATGGATGATTTTAGTGTCTATGGTGATTCTTTTGATAGATGTCTAGAGAACCTTACACTTGTACTTGAAAGATGCATGGAAACTAACCTTGTTTTGAATTGGAAAAAATGTCACTTTATGGTAGAACAATGAATAATTTTGGGCCATGTTATTTCTTCTAGAGGGATAGAGGTTGATAAATCTAAAATAGATATTATGCATTCTTTACCACCTCCCACAAATGTGAGAGAGGTTCGTTCTTTTCTTGGACATGCAGGTTTCTATAGGAGATTTATCAAAGACTTCTCAAAGATCACATTACCTCTTTGCAAGCTACTACAAAAAGATGTGGTTTTCCACTTTGATGATAAATGCAAAGAGGCGTTTGAAACATTGAAGGGACTCTTGACATCAGCTCCTATCATGCAACCACTAGATTGGAATATACCTTTTGAAATCATGTGTGATGCTAGTGACTATGCCATTGGAGCTGTTTTGGGCCAACGGGTTGGCAAAGCCTCACATGCCATTTATTATGCCTCTCGAACTCTTAATGATGCTCAATTGAACTATTACACTACTGAAAAAGAACTTTTGGCTGTTGTATTTGCTTTAGAAAAATTTCGATCTTATTTAATTGGTACTAAAGTAATTGTATTTTCTGACCATGCAGCCCTTAGGTACTTACTCACTAAGAAGGAGGCCAAACCATGGTTGATTAGATGGATACTTCTCTTACAAGAGTTTGATTTGGAGATAAAAGATAAGAGAGGTAGTGACAACTTGGTTGCGGACCATCTTAGCCGTTTAGTTCATGAAGAGGATGCACTACCCTTGAATGAGAACTTCCCGGATGAGCAACTTCTTTTTATAAGTACAACAACTCCTTGGTATGCTGATATTGTTAATTACTTAGTTACCAAGAAGTTGCCACAAGAGTTGACACAAGCTCAAAGAAATAAGATCAAGAGTGATGCCAAATACTACATATGGGATGATCCTTACCTTTGGAAGCATTGCTCCGATCAGATTATAAGAAGGTGTGTACTCGAAACTGAATTTCAATCTATTCTCACCTTTTGTCACTCTTATGCATGTGGAGGACACTTTGGATCCAAAAGAACAGCCATGAAAGTTCTTGATTCTGGATTTTATTGGCCTACTATATTCAAAGATGCATACCTCTTTTGCAAGTTATGTGATCGTTGCCAAAGAACAGGTAACTTAGGTGCTAGAAATCAAATGCCTCAAACTCCAATACTTATTGTTGAAATTTTTGATGTATGGGGCATGGATTTCATGGGACCTTTTCCTTCTTCTTTTGGTAATCTTTATATTTTACTTGCCGTTGATTATGTTTCGAAGTGGGTGGAAGCAAAAGCCACTAGGACTAATGACTCTAAAGTTATTTCAGATTTTGTCAAGACTAACATCTTTGCTAGGTTTGGAACACCAAAGGCTACAGCGATAGAGGTACTCACTTTTGCAATAGGACTATGGAAGCACTTTTGAGGAAGTATAACATCACACACAAGGTTTCCACCTCATACCATCCTCAAACTAGTGGGCAAGCTGAATTGTCAAATCGAGAAGTTAAGTCCATCCTTGAAAAGACAGTTAATCCAAATAGAAAGGATTGGAGTTCACGACTTGATGATGCACTTTGGGCTTATAGGACAGCATATAAGACACCCATTGGTATGTCTCCTTATCGACTTGTTTATGGTAAGCCTTGTCATCTTCCGGTTGAGTTGGAACATAAATCATATTGGGCTATCAAACAATGCAACATGGAGATGGATGAGACAGGTAAGCAAAGAAAACTTGACCTACAAGAATTAGAGGAGATAAGGAATGATGCCTATGAGAATTCTAGGATTTACAAGGAAAAGACTAAGGCATTCCATGACAAGATGATATCAAGAAAGGACTTTGTTGTTGGACAAAAAGTTCTTCTCTTCCATTCACGCCTTAAGTTATTTCCAGGTAAGTTACGTTCTCGTTGGGTTGGACCTTTTGTTATTACTAATGTATTTACTCATGGTGCAGTTGAAATCCAAAGCCCAAAAACTGATAAGGCATTCAAAGTGAATGGTCATAGATTGAAGCCTTACTATGAGAACTTTCCAATACAAGATGTGGAGGAGTTACCACTTTTTGAGCCGAATTATGTTGAATAATAATGGCATGGGTCTAAGTCAGACTGAGGATAATAAACCAAGCGCTTCTTGGGAGGCAACCCAAAAGGATGGAGAGCATTTATTATATCAGATTTGCATATTCCTTACTCTCCATCATTCTATCTTTTATTGTTTTTCTTTTGTTTTGTTTAATAGTTCTTTTCTCTTACATATAATTCTTGCATTGGGGATAATAGCATTACATTGAGGACAATGTAAAAATTAAGTGTGGGGGGGGGGGAATTTAGGATTTTCATTAGTGTGTTTTGTTTTTTATTCTTTTTATGTTGTTTTTAGTGTGTTTTAGTTACTTTCAATACTATGATGAGATATGAATTGCATATGTCTAAAACAGATTTATTAGTGAGAAGATTTTCATGAGAATTGAGCTTGATATCAACTTTTTTTATGAGCCAATGTTAATATGATATGTTGATTGAGAAAGAAGCATGTTTAGACTTAAACCTGACTTGTATAATCATCCTTGTGAGTTTTCGAGCCTATATGATTGATGCATTATACATATCAATCTAATTTCTTTCTTGAGTGCTCTTATGATTACAAGATTCTCTAGAACTTGCTTTAAACCTTGTTGAGACTATATTGATGCATGTGACAACATGAATATGATAGAGGCATTAGGATTTTTAACCAGGGCCAAACAACCATCCCTTATTGATGTTCCAAGAGAACATCCCCCTTAGTGAACCAATTTGAGCCTACAATGAATAAGCTATTTCTTTGGTAACCATAACTTGTCCTTAACCTAAATATACTTATTTATATCCTTACCCTTGTTCTAAAGATGAATTAGCATGTTTTGAGACATATTGCAAAGACAAGGAAGATCTATTCAAATTTTGGGTTAGAAACAAGAAATAAGTGTGGGAGAGGAGAAAGGCAAAAGTCAAGAGAAAAATAGAGGGAACATTGCCAAATACATTCCCTTGTGAAAAAAAAAGAAAATTGAATAATCTCTTGAACTTCTAGTTAAAGAAAAGAAAAAGATGTTCGAAAGTTGTTTAGAATGAAGAAAAGGCCAACATGAATATTCGGCCTATGTGATTATGTACTTGTAAAGAGTTTTGAGAAGTTTCTTTGTATGAATCTTATTATGTCTCTAAACTCTATAAAATCTTTGGAACTTTTGTAATATCCTTTATCTTTTATTCTTTAGCCTCATTATTACCCCTTGGCCCCATTATAACCTTGCATAAAGACCTCTTGATTCATGAAGTTGCATGATCTAAGTAGTGGAGAATAGGTGGACAAGCAAGCATATGGTAGAAACTGTTTTCATGAGATTGATTGAGTGTAAACACTTCACCACTACTTTAAAGAGTGAAAATCTTGAGGGTATCCCATTTGAGAAGTTGAGATTAAGTTTGAACATGCACTATTTTGATTGAGATATGTTATGTTAATTTTAGCTTAACTTAAACCATTTACTATCAAGCATGATTTTTTGTAAAACTCTTTAAGCTATTGATTAGTTTATAAGACTTGTTCAATGATTATCTATAAGTTGTATTGAAAGAGAACTAGGTTCGGTTTTCTTACCTTGTGTCTATTTGATTTTGCTCGAGGACTAGCAAAAGATTAAGTGTGGGGGAATTTGATAAGTGCTTAATTTCATACATTTTCCTATTTAATTTCTTTATACTTTGTGCTTTGATTCTTACTTCCTTGATATTTTACTAGGTTTTTATGCTTTGTAGGTATTTTGGAGGAGATGAAGTCAAAACATGTCAATTAGGATGTTAAAGAGCTTACAAAATCACAATCACAAGATGGAAAAAGAGTTGTGAGTCAAAAAGATCAAATTCTTGGTGCAAAGCAAGAAGACAGATTTGACCTCCGGAGCTTGTTGCAAATAAAACATGATGTTAGACTCTTTATTCGAAGAAACTTCCTTCTTGACTTTTCAAGATCACTTGATTACCTTTCCAACTGTTGTTCATGGGCCTAAATCGGATAAGAAATGGTCATCCAAATCGGCATTGGAATATCTCCCTAAAAACCCTAGTGGCAGAAAAAACCCTAGCCGCAAATCATATCTTTTTCTTAATACCTTTGCTGACATTTATGTTTATCCTTGTCAAAGAAGTATTAGTGGCTGTCAACTTGCATTAATTGCATTAATTGCAAGTATATTTCCTTAAAGCTAATCCTAGTCAAAGTAGGAAAATTATATCAGCCAAGACTTTCCTTCCTTACACTTACTTTGGCTGCAAGAATATAATCTCTCTTCATTAAAGAGTGCTTTGACTAAAACTTTCCTACTTTATTCAAACTTGGCTGCCAAGGCTTATATCTTTCCTTAACACACAAAAGTCAGCCACTTTTCCTTAACTTTAGCCACAAGTCAGCATTTATTGAAGGGAGAGAGCTGAAATTCACTTGTTTGATGCCCTAGCTATTGCCTATAAATAGAGACCAAGGGGGCATACGAAATTGACACTTCCCCAAGCATCAAGTTCTGATTTCTTCTTTATTTCTTTGTTTTTGAGAGAGCCAGAGGCTGGATAATTAATATTCTTCTTCTTCTTCTTTCTTTCTTTTATTTTCTTCTTAGATTCTCTTTAATTTTATGTTTATGTTTACAATGCCTATGCTAGGCTAAACTTTTATTTGGTTAAGGGTGATTTCAAAGCCCTAGACATGTTATGTAATTAATTTTCCGAATCTATCTATCATTATTTTCTATCAAAGTTGCTTATGTTCTTCCATAAAAATTGTTCATGGTGATGTTTTGATTTGTTTAGGTGGCCAACTAGATAAATCTTGATAATTGTCTAATGCTAGTTTAGGAGTCTTGATCCGTGTAATTGTCTTGATTTCCTATTCATAAGTAGCAATTTGTGATTAATGATTATGGTCAAGTTTTCAATAATTGCAATGTGGAACATAACCTAAGTTGAACAATCCGAGCTTATGTGTTTGTTGCTTAGATCAACCTATCTTTCTCATCATAAAGCTGCCATTAAATTGAATTTAGAGAGCTTATTCTAGGTTGTTTGATGGTTAGAGATTAAATAGAGAGCTTGTTCTATTTAACGACAAACTAAGGAAAGATTGGGATAACAGAGCTTGTTGTTATCTACGGTTGTTAACTTTGATAGTTGGTTGATATTGATAGATCTGAAATTGGTTCTTAATGATGTCTAGTGGTGGAGAATGAAACCTTAACCATATTTCTATCATATTTGATTTCTTATTTCTTACTTGTTTTCTTACTTTTCTTGTTTGCTAATTTTTAACACTATTTCAAAACCCCCTTTTACTTTGTTTTCTTTGAACGTAAGTTATAAACTATACTCTACAATTGATTCTTTTTAAGTGCAAGGTTAAATAAGATACACTCTTTTGGGTGCATCACATCTGTTACATATGCGAATATCATCCCTTTTCATTTTAGGCCAAAAGAACTGTTCATACAATATTTCTAAGTTCTTCTTGACACCAAAGTGTCCCATTAAACCACCACCATGTGCCTCACGCACTAATAACTCTCTCATAGAACAATTAGGCACACATAGTTTATCTTGTCTAAACAAAAAACCATCATGCTTGTAAAATTTACCAAATGCTGTCTTATCACATGCAATGTATACATCACAAAAATCAGCATCATTGGCATAGTCATCCTTTATATATTCAAATCCAAGCATCTTAGCATTCATAGATGTGAGAAATACATACCTCCTAGATAAAGCATCAGTCACAATATTTTCCTTACCTTTTGCTTATATCTAATGACATAAGGAAAGGTCTCTATATATTCCATCCACCTAGCATGTCTCTTATTCAACTTACCTTGACCCTTGAGATGTTTCAATGACTCATGATCAGTATGTATCACAAATTCCTTAGGCCATAAGTAATGTTGCCATGTCTCCAAAGCTCTAACAAGTGCATAGAGCTCCTTGTCATAAGTTGCATAGTTCAAGGCCGCTCCACTAAGCTTCTCACTGAAGAATGAGATTGGACGCTTTTCCTGCATTAAAACAGCTCTGCTTCGTATTCCTGAGGCATCACATTCAATCTCAAAAGCTTTGTCAAAGTTAGGTAATGTTAAAACAGGTGCTGAACACAACCTATCTTTAAGATTAACAAATGCTTTCTCTTGTTTATTGCCCCAATGAAAACCAACATTCTTTTTAATAACTTCAGTAAGTGGTGCAGCAATAGTGCTAAAGTCTTTAAAAAATGCCTATAAAAACTAGCTAAACCATGAAAGCTTCTTACCTCACTTACACCTTTAGGCGTCGGCCAGTCCTTGATGGCCTTGACTTTCTCTTCATCCATCTCAATACCTTTTGAGCTAACAACATATCCAAGAAATATAACTCTATTCATGCACCCAAAAGAGTGTATCTTATTTAACCTTGCACTTAAAAAGAATCAATTGTAAAGTATAGTGATTAGCAAGGGTCGAGTCCTCAGGGATTGGGTTTTAGTTTATAAGTTAATAGTTTAAAACTTAAAAACAAGTAAACAAAAGTAAAGGGGATTTTGAAATCAGATTTAAACAAAAGTTAACAATAAGAATGAGAAAACAAGTAATTAAGAAGAATCAAATATGAAAAATATGGTTAAGGTTTCATTCTCCACCACTAGACATCATTAAGAATCAATTTTATA